>CM061488.1:39865118-49865118 GCA_030867185.1 Tagetes erecta | reverse complement strand
AACCTTTGAGAACACCTTACACCACCGTACGAAAGATTAAAACTCCATAATAAACCTAATGAATTCGTCCGAGTAATTTGAACACCATACAACAATTTGGAATATATTACGACTCTGTATGCCACATTACCGCCTTGAAAAGCATGTTAGTATAACGTACGGCACCTTACAGCTCCTAACAAAACATTACAACACCGTACGTAAACTTAAAACTCCATAATAAACCTTATGAATTCGTCCGAGTCATTTGAACATCGTACGACCACCCAGGACTTGTTACGACTCTGTATGCGAAATTAGCAACAGGAAAAGCAATTTAGAATAATGTAGGATGCGTTACAACATTTGAGAACACCTTACACCACCGTACGAAAGATTAAAACTCCATAATAAACCTAATGAATTCGTCCGAGTAATTTGAACACCATACAACAATTTGGAATATATTACGACTCTGTATGCCACATTACCGCCTTGAAAATCATGTTAGTATAACGTACGGCACCTTACAACTCCTAACAAAACATTACAATACCGTACGTAAACTTAAAACTCCATAATAAACCTTATGAATTCGTCCGAGTCATTTGAACATCGTACGACCACCCAGGACTTGTTACGACTCTGTATGCGAAATTAGCAACAGGAAAAGCAATTTAGAATAATGTAGGATGCGTTACAACATTTGAGAACACCTTACACCACCGTACGAAAGATTAAAACTCCATAATAAACCTAATGAATTCGTCCGAGTAATTTGAACACCATACAACAATTTGGAATATATTACGACTCTGTATGCCACATTACCGCCTTGAAAAGCATGTTAGTATAACGTACGGCACCTTACAACTCCTAACAAAACATTACAACACCGTACGTAAACTTAAAACTCCATAATAAACCTAATGAATTCGTCCGACTCATTTGAACATCGTACGACCACTCAGGACTTGTTACGACTCTGTATGCGAAATTAGCAACAGGAAAAGCAATTTAGAAAAATTTAGGATGCGTTACAACTTTTGAGAACACCTTACACCACCGTACGAAAGATTAAAACTCCATAATAAACCTAATGAATTCGTCCGAGTCATTTGAACATCGTACGACCACTAAGGACTTGTTACGACTCTGTATGCGAAATTAGCAACAGGAAAAGCAATTTAGAATAATGTAGGATGCTTTACAACCTTTGAGAACACCTTACACCACCGTACGAAAGATTAAAACTCCATAATAAACCTAATGAATTCGTCCGAGTAATTTGAACACCATACAACAATTTGGAATATATTACGACTCTGTATGCCACATTACCGCCTTGAAAAGCATGTTAGTATAACGTACGGCACCTTACAACTCCTAACAAAACATTACAACACCGTACGTAAACTTAAAACTCCATAATAAACCTAATGAATTCGTCCGAGTCATTTGAACATCGTACGACCACTCAGGACTTGTTACGACTCTGTATGCGAAATTAGCAACAGGAAAAGCAATTTAGAAAAATTTAGGATGCGTTACAACTTTTGAGAACACCTTACACCACCGTACGAAAGATTAAAACTCCATAATAAACCTAATGAATTCGTCCGAGTCATTTGAACATCGTACGACCACTCAGGACTTGTTACGACTCTGTATGCGAAATTAGCAACAGGAAAAGCAATTTAGAATAATGTAGGATGCTTTACAACCTTTGAGAACACCTTACACCACCGTACGAAAGATTAAAACTCCATAATAAACCTAATGAATTCGTCCGAGTAATTTGAACACCATACAACAATTTGGAATATATTACGACTCTGTATGCCACATTACCGCCTTGAAAAGCATGTTAGTATAACGTACGGCACCTTACAGCTCCTAACAAAACATTACAACACCGTACGTAAACTTAAAACTCCATAATAAACCTTATGAATTCGTCCGAGTCATTTGAACATCGTACGACCACCCAGGACTTGTTACGACTCTGTATGCGAAATTAGCAACAGGAAAAGCAATTTAGAATAATGTAGGATGCGTTACAACTTTTGAGAACACCTTACACCACCGTACGAAAGATTAAAACTCCATAATAAACCTAATGAATTCGTCCGAGTAATTTGAACACCATACAACAATTTGGAATATATTACGACTCTGTATGCCACATTACCGCCTTGAAAAGCATGTTAGTATAACGTACGGCACCTTACAGCTCCTAACAAAACATTACAACACCGTACGTAAACTTAAAACTCCATAATAAACCTAATGAATTCGTCCGAGTCATTTGAACATCGTACGACCACTCAGGACTTGTTACGACTCTGTATGCGATATTAGCAACAGGAAAAGCAATTTAGAATAATGTAGGATGCGTTACAACTTTTGAGAACACCTTACACCATCGTACGAAAGATTAAAACTCCATAATAAACCTAATGAATTCGTCCGAGTAATTTGAACACCATACAACAATTTGGAATATATTACGACTCTGTATGCCACATTACCGCGTTGAAAAGCATGTTAGTATAACGTACGGCACCTTACAACTCCTAACAAAACATTACAACACCGTACGTAAACTTAAAACTCCATAATAAACCTAATGAATTCGTCCGAGTCATTTGAACATCGTACGACCACTCAGAACTTGTTACGACTCTGTATGCGATATTAGCAACAGGAAAAGCAATTTAGAATAATGTAGGATGCGTTACAACTTTTGAGAACACCTTACACCATCGTACGAAAGTTTAAAACTCCATAATAAACCTAATGAATTCGTCCGAGTGATTTGAACACCATACAACAATTTGGAATATATTACGACTCTGTATGCCACACTACCGCCTTGAAAAGCATGTTAGTATAACGTACGGCACCTTACAACTCCTAACAAAACATTACAACACCGTACGTAAACTTAAAACTCCATAATAAACCTAATGAATTCGTCCGAGTCATTTGAACATCGTACGACCACTCAGGACTTGTTACGACTCTGTATGCGAAATTAGCAACAGGAAAAGCAATTTAGAATAATGTAGGATGCGTTACAACTTTTGAGAACACCTTACACCACCGTACGAAAGATTAAAACTCCATAATAAACCTAATGAATTCGTCCGAGTAATTTGAACACCATACAACAATTTGGAATATATTACGACTCTGTATGCCACATTACCGCCTTGAAAAGCATGTTAGTATAACGTACGGCACCTTACAACTCCTAACAAAACATTACAACACCGTACGTAAACTTAAAACTCCATAATAAACCTAATGAATTCGTCCGAGTCATTTGAACATCGTACGACCACTCAGGACTTGTTACGACTCTGTATGCGAAATTAGCAACAGGAAAAGCAATTTAGAATAATGCAGGATGCGTTACAACTTTTGAGAACACCTTACACCATCGTACGAAAGATTAAAACTCCATAATAAACCTAATGAATTCGTCCGAGTAATTTGAACACCATACAACAATTTGGAATATATTACGACTCTGTATGCCACATTACCGTCTTGAGAAGCATGTTAGTATAACGTACGGCACCTTACAACTCCTAACAAAACATTACAACACCGTACGTAAACTTAAAACTCCATAATAAACCTAATGAATTCGTCCGAGTCATTTGAACATCGTACGACCACTCAGGACTTGTTACGACTCTGTATGTGAAATTAGCAACAGGAAAAGCAATTTAGAATAATGTAGGATGCGTTACAACTTTTGAGAACACCTTACACCACCGTACGAAAGATTAAAACTCCATAATAAACCTAATGAATTCGTCCGAGTGATTTGAACACCATACAACAATTTGGAATATATTACGACTCTGTATGCCACATTACCGCCTTGAAAAGCATGTTAGTATAACGTACGGCACCTTACAGCTCCTAACAAAACATTACAACACCGTACGTAAACTTAAAACTCCATAATAAACCTAATGAATTCGTCCGAGTCATTTGAACATCGTACGACCACTCAGGACTTCTTACGACTCTGTATGCGATATTAGCAACAGGAAAAGCAATTTAGAATAATGTAGGATGCGTTACAACTTTTGAGAACACCTTACACCATCGTACGAAAGATTAAAACTCCATAATAAACCTAATGAATTCGTCCGAGTAATTTGAACACCATACAACAATTTGGAATATATTACGACTCTGTATGCCACATTACCGCCTTGAAAAGCATGTTAGTATAACGTACGGCACCTTACAACTCCTAACAAAACATTACAACACCGTACGTAAACTTAAAACTCCATAATAAACCTAATGAATTCGTCCTAGTCATTTGAACATCGTACAACCACTCAGGACTTGTTACGACTCTGTATGCGAAATTAGCAACAGGAAAAGCAATTTAGAATAATGTAGGATGCGTTACAACTTTTGAGAACACCTTACACCACCGTACGAAAGATTAAAACTCCAAAATAAACTTAATGAATTCGTCCGAGTAATTTGAACACCATACAACAATTTGGAATATATTACGACTCTGTATGCCACATTACCGCCTTGAAAAGCATGTTAGTATAACGTACGACACCTTACTACTCCTAACAAAACATTACAACACCGTACGTAAACTTAAAACTCCATAATAAACCTAATGAATTCGTCCGAGTCATTTGAACATCGTACGACCACTCAGGACTTGTTACGACTCTGTATGCGATATTAGCAACAGGAAAAGCAATTTAGAATAATGTAGGATGCGTTACAACTTTTGAGAACACCTTACACCATCGTACGAAAGATTAAAACTCCATAATAAACCTAATGAATTCGTCCGAGTAATTTGAACACCATACAACAATTTGGAATATATTACGACTCTGTATGCCACATTACCGCCTTGAAAAGCATGTTAGTATAACGTACGGCACCTTACAACTCCTAACAAAACATTACAACACCGTACGTAAACTTAAAACTCCATAATAAACCTAATGAATTCGTCCGAGTCATTTGAACATCGTACGACCACTCAGGACTTGTTAGGACTCTGTATGCGATATTAGCAACAGGAAAAGCAATTTAGAATAATGTAGGATGCGTTACAACTTTTGAGAACACCTTACACCATCGTACGAAAGATTAAAACTCCATAATAAACCTAATGAATTCGTCCGAGTAATTTGAACACCATACAACAATTTGGAATATATTACGACTCTGTATGCCACATTACCGCCTTGAAAAGCATGTTAGTATAACGTACGGCACCTTACAACTCCTAACAAAACATTACAACACCGTACGTAAACTTAAAACTCCATAATAAACCTAATGAATTCGTCCTAGTCATTTGAACATCGTACAACCACTCAGGACTTGTTACGACTCTGTATGCGAAATTAGCAACAGGAAAAGCAATTTAGAATAATGTAGGATGCGTTACAACTTTTGAGAACACCTTACACCATCGTACGAAAGATTAAAACTCCATAATAAACCTAATGAATTCGTCCGAGTGATTTGAACACCATACAACAATTTGGAATATATTACGACTCTGTATGCCACATTACCGCCTTGAAAAGCATGTTAGTATAACGTACGGCACCTTACAGCTCCTAACAAAACATTACAACACCGTACGTAAACTTAAAACTCCATAATAAACCTTATGAATTCGTCCGAGTCATTTGAACATCGTACGACCACTCAGGACTTGTTACGACTCTGTATGCGAAATTAGCAACAGGAAAAGCAATTTAGAATAATTTAGGATGCGTTACAACTTTTGAGAACACCTTACACCACCGTACGAAAGATTAAAACTCCATAATAAACCTAATGAATTCGTCCGAGTAATTTGAACACCATACAACAATTTGGAATATATTACGACTCTGTATGCCACATTACCGCCTTGAAAAGCATGTTAGTATAACGTACGGCACCTTACAACTCCTAACAAAACATTACAACACCGTACGTAAACTTAAAACTCCATAATAAACCTAATGAATTCGTCCTAGTCATTTGAACATCGTACAACCACTCAGGACTTGTTACGACTCTGTATGCGAAATTAGCAACAGGAAAAGCAATTTAGAATAATGTAGGATGCGTTACAACTTTTGAGAACACCTTACACCACCGTACGAAAGATTAAAACTCCAAAATAAACTTAATGAATTCGTCCGAGTAATTTGAACACCATACAACAATTTGGAATATATTACGACTCTGTATGCCACATTACCGCCTTGAAAAGCATGTTAGTATAACGTACGACACCTTACTACTCCTAACAAAACATTACAACACCGTACGTAAACTTAAAACTCCATAATAAACCTAATGAATTCGTCCGAGTCATTTGAACATCGTACGACCACTCAGGACTTGTTACGACTCTGTATGCGATATTAGCAACAGGAAAAGCAATTTAGAATAATGTAGGATGCGTTACAACTTTTGAGAACACCTTACACCATCGTACGAAAGATTAAAACTCCATAATAAAACTAATGAATTCGTCCGAGTAATTTGAACACCATACAACAATTTGGAATATATTACGACTCTGTATGCCACATTACCGCCTTGAAAAGCATGTTAGTATAACGTAAGGCACCTTACAGCTCCTAACAAAACATTACAACACCGTACGTAAACTTAAAACTCCATAATAAACCTAATGAATTCGTCCGAGTCATTTGAACATCGTACGACCACTCAGGACTTCTTACGACTCTGTATGCGATATTAGCAACAGGAAAAGCAATTTAGAATAATGTAGGATGCGTTACAACTTTTGAGAACACCTTACACCACCGTACGAAAGATTAAAACTCCATAATAAACCTAATGAATTCGTCCGAGTAATTTGAACACCATACAACAATTTGGTATATATTACGACTCTGTATGCCACATTACCGCCTTGAAAAGCATGTTAGTATAACGTACGTGATAGGTTCAATTGGATCGTTAATATTACTCACAATGATCAGAATAACTCGCACAAACAAACAGTTCAATCACAAACACAGTTCATACTAATAATTCTCTTTGTATATTGATGATCAAAGCAAATTTGTAGTACAAGTGCAGGAGAAATAAATCACACACAGTTAACTCTCTCTCTAACGTGTAATAGTGATCTAGCCTCTCACCTCACACTCTCTCACTACATGCTTTAAAGCAACAATTACAAGTTTAAGGAATATACACAATAAACCCTAAACTAAACACAAACATATAAACTAAATACAAAGTAAATCTTAATCTAGGAAATAGCCCTAACAGTACTCCCCCTAAGATTTATCTTTGGATCTTCAGCAAAATCTTCAACAGTTTTCATCTTGTTCAGCTTCAATTTCTCTTTACCAATCTTCTGGTTCATCTTTGATATCTAGCAACTCTTTTCCCTTGTATTCTTCTTGTTCTTTCAGAGCTTCTTCTATGCAAGATTTGAACTTCTCTGCAATCTTGGCTTGATGTGGTTTGGACTCATTTGTCAGAATTGGGCAGGCATTCATGCGTCTCAGTGAATCCAGATTTAAACCTGCAAAGTCTATGTTAGCATAAAATTCAAAAGGCATCTCCTGTCCTTTGACTTTCACCTCCAAAGTACCCTTTGCACTAATTCTCATAAATTCTATCTCTGGTATGTCAACCCTCACGAGATTAGAATTGAGCAATGCCTTTCGTACTCGAATCTTTTCAGACGCAGCAGCTATCACTTCTATCATCACCACAAACAATTTTCTATCTGCTTCGGCTAGTTTATCTTTACATTTCTCCATTCTGTAACTTCTCAGAAAATCGATATATGATGGATGTAGCAGCTTCAACTCAAAGGTACTGAATAAAGTAATCATATCTTTATCCCAATCTTCCAAATTTCGAACAAGCTTCAACTCAAATGTTTCTTGATTGTAGAAAACTCTAAGTATTGGCTTCGTCATTTGAGAACCATCTATCACTTTCAGTCCTGGATTAGTTACTTTATCAAAATACTCGTCTGAAAATTCCTCCAAGTACATGTCCTCACTGACAACCAACTTCTTTTTCTTTCTTTCTTTCTTCACTTGCACATACGCACTGTCTTCTTGTTGACCTCTGAAGTCAAGATATTTCGGTGGTCTGGCTATCCCGGCATCTAACAGCATTGCACATTTATCACCACGCTCAGCATGCGTGTGATTTATCAATCTAAGTTTGTGCAATTCTTTCAGATCTTGTACTTCCAACTTGAAAATGCTAGAGTAATAATGGTATACGTCACATAAACCATTAACTCTCTTTATCATGAATGCATCAAATACCTCATCGTATTTCCAAGCAATAATCTTAACTTTCTTGTTCTTTTCTGGCACAATCATTGAATCAAGCAGTTCAGCAATTGACTGACCCTTGCTCAGCAGTGACCTCACAACGTCACCTGCTGTGGCTGATTTATGCCATGATTCACGTACATCCATCGGTATGTTATATGACTTGACTTCACTCGGAAACATATCCATTAACTCGTGCCTTTTCTTGTGAGCATTTTCAGGTAAAGCCATCACCGGTATCTCCTTCGGTCCAAGTATTTTCTATCTTTTAGTCAGCTCATAGTATTGAGGATTGTTGTAGTCCAAATAAAACATACGATTGTACATTTTCTCCGTCTTCATAAAACTAACAACGATTTTCCTCAAAGACTCAGATTTCAATCTCTTCAGAGTCTTGTACGGATAATTCCTCGAGCTCAACCAATCTCGCATATTTGTGCTGGACATTTCTTCTGGATTCTGGTGATATAGTTCAGTTGGAGGCAAATCTTCAATATTCAAACTTTCTTGTAATGGCGTCCATTCACCCATTTCAATGATAAACTCTTTTTCATCAGCTTCGGCTTTGTCTTGGGCAATCATACACTTTTCATACTCTTCGTTTATCTGGCTCACAGTCAACCCATTCAGAAAAACTGCATTATACTTCATCTTTTCAAGATAAGCAAATCTTTGATCTAAATCATCTGGAATCTCATGATCAACATTAGTTTCTGGCTCAGCTTCATTTTCAGATTCAGTAAAGTCTATATCATCCAAATCATCTAAAGCTTCATTCATAGGTGCATTGTCAGTTTGAATCGGCTCAAACTGACTAGCTTCTACAGGTACAGTTTCAGGCATATCAACAGCTTCAGATTGAATCGGCTCAATCTGAACTGTTTCTTCAGAACCAACTTCCTTCTCACTATCTGTCACCTCAAATACTTCAGTTTCAGCTACAGATTCAGATTGAATCGGCTCAATCTGAACTGATTTAGTAATTTCAGCTTCAGTCACAGTCTCATCACCATCCTTAGCTATCTCAGCCATTTCAACTACAGCTACAGATTGAATCGGCTCAATCTGCACTGTTTCATCCAGTTTTGCCTTCTTACTGCAACCTTCATCACCAGTAATTTCTGGAACTGCATCTAGCTTCCTTTTTCCCTCAGCCTTGTCAGTAATGACAGTTTCAGCAATAGCTTCATCGGGAATGATGATTGGAGATTCCACTCTTATACAAACATTTGTTGTGCCTCGTGCTCTAGTCAGATACACTTTTGGTACTTGAGTCGCTTCATTCATTTCAACCACTTCATCTGAAAAATCTTTGTCAGATGTTGAACCAGATTTCTTCGGTTGAGTTTCTTCTAGCCATTTCTCCAACATTTCTTTTTTTGCATCCAACGTATTGCATTCAGCCTTTAACTCCGTATAATCGAACTTCAGATTTTCATGTTCCTCCTTCAACTTAGTATACTCAGCCTTCAACTCATCATGTTCAATTTTCAACTTAAGATGATCAGAATCCAACTCCTTGAAAGTTTTCAGATTTTGATTATGAACAGTCCAAAACTCTTCAAATCTTTTCTTTTTCCTCTCATTCGAAGCTTTCAACAACTCATTTGCCTCTAACAGTTTTGTCACCCTTTCCTCTAACTCAGCAATCCTTTTCTCATTTTCATTCTCATCAACATTTGACACAACTTTTGGTGAAGACTCCAAAACTTGTTCAATCTTTTCTGCAACTTGAGATGATGTGGTGGGTATTTCAGCAGGGATAGGATCAGTAACGCCAGCATCAGCTTCCTCAACTATCTGTGCAATAGTTTCAGCCTCGGCCATTACTTCCTGAGCAATCTGAACAACATCTATCAGTTCAGGCTCAACTAACACTTTCTCCACAACAGATTTAGATCTTCGAGATCTAACATACTGTTTTGTGATTGGCTTTGCAACTTCAACAGCTACCTCCTTCTCAACAGACACAATCTCAAAAGGTTCTTCTATCACCAATTGTTCAATAACTTCAACATTCTCAGTCTCCAATTCCATTGGCTCAACAATTTCAATGTTTTCTGCCTCCTCTGAATCAGATTCAGCAACATTATCACCACCATCATTTTCACCATCATCTCCACTATCATCACTTTCTTCACTTTCACTATCTTTGTCATCATTTTCACCATCATTACTATCATCATCTTCTTCATTCTCAGACTCATTTTCATCTTCTGCATGACGAGCATCATACTCATCATCATCTAAAAGATTATCAGGCACCTCATCAATCAGGTCCTGTGGATTTACTATCTCACCGTGAGAAATATGATGATAAATTCCTTCTACATCTTCTTCATTATTTGCTATATCTCTCATATAGTCAAATAACTCCACATTAGGCACATTCCCGATACTCATCTTTCTGTAAGATAGATCGTTCATGTCCTCAGTATATAGTATACCACCAACCACTCCTTCTTCTCTAATCCTGGGATAGGCAACATTGATCATCAGTTGTAAGAATCTCGGGTACATGAGAAACTTAAACCTCTTGCCCTTTACCAAATTAAATACAGATCCATTCATGATCCATCTTGACATATTGAATGGTTTGTTTTCAGCTATAGCAACAATCGGAGATGCTATATCTGATGGGAAATTGTCAAAGCCTGCACTCCTCCTGGACATGCATTGTTGGACAACATAGCATAACAACTTAAACTTCTTTCCCAACTTTGCCCTATAGAATTGTGACTTTGGAAATATAGGTGGATGACCCATATTAACAAAACACGATTGACACTCAGCCATGGTCAACTCATCATGAGCTCCAACTTCATCATCATCTATTCTCAATGCAGTTCTGATTGCTTCTTCAGACACTGTCAACACCATATCTCTAGAAATATTTCCTCTAACAACAGTAACACCATTATCATCTCTGATTACTTCTGTTGTTCTCCAAAAGCTCTTTATCAATCTAGCATATATGACCGGTTTGGCACACATAGCATATACATATTTGGTCCTCTTAATGAATCTCATCATGTCTCTGTACCCAACAGTTTCAGGAATAGACTCATCTAGACATGCCACAAGGTTGTGCTTAGGTTCAAACTTGAGATTCTCCATCTGTTAAAACAAAACAAACACAAAACAAGACAAATATGTTAGATTCTTCATTAAAATCATATCAAATTTATATAAGTGTTTGAACAAAAGTTAAGAAGAAAAAAAAAACATTCACATAATCATTTTAACCCTAAATTGATTTAACAAACTGATTTTCATCATTTTGATCAACACAACTTTGAATGTTAATGATTATACAGCATTTATCAATTTTAACAGTTTAACACTTAAGCATAAATTTGACATTTGTATGATGAAGTTGTTTAACATGTTAATCTTAGTTTTAACAATGATTTGTTAATGTTTAACACATATTTCATCAGTTTGAAGTTAACACTTAAGAATATCAAACAGGTCATCAATGGCGATTTTAACAGTTATGACAATTTTGCTTGATTCAGTTGGTTTTAAGGTGTATTGGTGCAAATGAGTGATTGATTGTTAATGATCGACAGGTTTTATACTTAAAACAACATTCGATTTTGGTTTTAACACACACAATCAAAGTGTCGATTCAGTGATCTAAAACACTGTTCATCATCGTTTTTCATTTTATCGGTCGATTTGCAGGTTTATCAAGAACATAACACATAATCAATACCTTATTCAATCGATCAGACTTGTTATAGAACAAACGATTGAATATGATAATCAAAGGATTTAAGTGCAGAGTGTTTGCTTGAATGTGTGAGTGAAAAATGATAAGTGTTTGTGAAGAGGCGGGTTTTTATATCGTCAAAAATTAGGTCAAACTTTGAGGTGCCGGGTCAACAAAATGGGACGGGCAAGCTTAAAAAGCCCAATAAGCCTTGCCGGGTCAAGCACTGTTGATCCGTGTCAAGCACTGTTGTGACGGGTCAAGTATATGAGGCAAGTCACAAACAAGTGTAACACCACTTGACGGGTCAACCACTGTAGAGACGGGTAAGTCACTGTAGTGACGGGTAAAGGTTAGGAACAACTACACCTGATTGGTTTTATTCATCACCCGGCAGTATAGTAGTCTTCATAACATCACCCGGCAACCTTTCTTCATCACCCGGCAACACAGTTGCTTTTCTTTCATCCGGCTTGCTTTCTTCATCACCCGGCAACATAGTTGCTTTCACCATCACC
The DNA here is from genome assembly GCA_030867185.1 of Tagetes erecta. Taxonomy (NCBI): domain Eukaryota; kingdom Viridiplantae; phylum Streptophyta; class Magnoliopsida; order Asterales; family Asteraceae; genus Tagetes; species Tagetes erecta. Next base: position 49,852,555 of record CM061488.1, on the reverse strand, counting down.
CGGCAAGCTTTTCTTCTTCACACGGCATGCTTTCTTCTTCACTCGGCAACATAGTTGTCTTCTATATCACCCGGCATGCTTTTCTTCTTTACCCGGCAGTATAGTGAACACTTGTCACACGACAGATATATATGACCTTCACCCGGCTGTATTTGACATGTTCATTGCCCGGCTGCACAGTGGTCATACTTTCTTCACCCGGCTTCAATTTCTTATCAAACTCACAACCTTTACCCGGCTGAACAGTGTGTTCATTACCCGGCAGAATAGTTGTCTTTGATGTCTTTGCCCGGCCTACAACACTTTGAGAATTTTCTTCATTTTCCTCGTCTGTTGACTTTTTCAACAGCATTTATTGCACCTGCAAACATTCTCGACACATTAATTAGACAAGATATCCTTAAAAAGAATTTGTCATATTAATTATCAACAACATTTCTAGGGCAACAAATTTAACACAAATTAAATTCATTTTTCTTTTTCTTTTTGAAAAACATTTTGCACAACCAAAATTTCTATATCCCGAAGCAATTTCTGAAAAACACATTACAAGACCTTGGGTTTGTTTTTAACACATCCAATACTTTTGCTTTTCATACCACATAATCTTGTTCGTTCAAAACACACTTATTCAAAATATTTTTGGATTTTTGTAAATATTTTTCTTCTTCAATTTATTCTCCCCCTAAACTTGAAATTTCTAGAAATTTTTAAGTTTAACAAGGATGTCGATGTGTCAATAAAGATTCCATATGCCTGCACACACAAAGCACACACATTAAATTAAAGACATATGCAATGCAATGAATCAAAATATCACAGTAAGATCATACCACACATTATCTTAACATGTTTTGCAAGTTTTGAATAGACATTTGATTTATGTTTGATTGAGTGATGATATGAAAACATACCAATTAGCTCGAGTTGACACACTTACTTTTTCAGTATCATGATGATATTTAAGGTTCGATTAGAATGACTTATGTGACCCACATGTATACATATGTCAACATATTTCCTTATCAAACACTACCAGAATGCATATTGCACAAAATATGGTCACTTACAGTCATACACAGTGTGGAAACTGGGTTCTATTCGGATTTGGTCCACTTTGGGACTTCTTTTTAATTCCATCTTTGGGAATTTTTCTTTCCTATTGTTCCCCTTGGGAATCTTCTGAATTCCTTTTTGGAATTTTTGTTTGGTGTTGGTCCTCATTTGGGACTCTTTTTGTTCCATTTTGGAATCTTTTGCTGCATCTTGAAGCTCAAAAGAGACTTCGTGTGAGACTTCAGGTCTGTGGATACCACAACAAAGAAGCTCACGATGCGGTTCATCACACTGAATAGACTGCATCGTTACCCGATCATGCACAACTATCATCACAAGCAATGCATCAAAAGATATATATCTAGACATGTATAACAATGGAACTTAACACAAAGATCATTAAGTTTATATTTGTCAACAATCAACTTACTTGTTCAGTCTAATTGCCTGAGCTGTCTAGCACATCAATTAACATTCATCAGTCTTTATTTAAAAATGATGTAACAAATAATGTCTAGTGTAACTATCATTTCTCACTTTTTGCAATATAGATTCTTATGACATGATATTTTCTTTTCTTTTTGCTTTTACATTTTGTTTTTGCTTTTCTATTTTCTTTTTCATGCACACACACAATGCAAGACATAAAATAAAAGACAAAGGAATCAATATATAACATCAACTTATTATATTTTTGGCTTTTAGATTTTTCAGATTTTTTTTTTTTTTTTTTTTTTTTTTTTTTTTTTTACGAAAAAATAGAATCAATCATGATTGATTAATCCTATGGATTGAACTAAGAATTCAAACCGTCCTGACAAAAAAGATTTTGTGAAAAGATCTGCCAGTTGTTTGTCGGTATGAACCTTAATCAAAATTATTAAACCCTTTTCAGAGTTGTCTCTTAAAAAATGATATCGAATTTCGATATGTTTGGTTTTTGAGTGTTGAACAGGATTAGCAGTAATAAACATAGCAGCAGTATTGTCTATGTAAATAGGAGTTTTTAGAAAGTTAAACCCGTAGTCAAGCAACTGATTTTGTAACCATAAAACTTGAGAACATCCTGCAGATGCAGCGATATACTCTGCTTCAGCTGTGGATACAGAAACATTGGTCTGCTTTTTGCATTGCCAAGAGACAAGCCTAGGACCCAGAAATTGACATCCACCAGTAGTCGATTTCCTGTCAAGAGCACAACCACCAAAATCACTGTCAGAATAACTATATAATTCAAAATTCCCTTCATAAGGATACCATAACCCAAGATTCGGTTTCCCTTTAAGGTATCTGAATATACGTTTCACAACAACAAGATGCGACTCTTTCGGATCAGACTGATATCTGGCGCATACACAAACAGCGTACATGATGTCTGGTCTTGATGCAGTAAGATACATCAGAGAACCGATCATTGATCTGTATAGTGTTTGATCAACTGCTTTGCCCTTTGGATCCGGTTGAATCTTGCAGTTCACATCAGATGGAGTTCGAATTGTCTGAAAATCTTGCATCTTGAACTTTTTCAGCAACTTCTCAACGAACTTTGATTGGTTGATAAAAATTCCGTCAGCAGACTGTTTCACTTGTAATCCAAGAAAGAAATTAATCTCCCCCGTCGAACTCATCTGGAATCTTGACTTCATGATTTCTTCAAATTCTTTGCATATTGACGCACTGGTTGATCCGAAGATAATATCGTCCACATATACTTGAACGCACAACAAATCATCATTCTCCCTCTTCATAAACAAAGTTGGATCAATCTGACCTCTTGTAAATCCATGTTCTAGTAAATGCTTGGATAACGTCTCGTACCAGATTCTTGGAGCTTGATGTAGACCATATAGAGCTTTACTCAACTTGTATACACGATGAGGATAGTCAGGATCTTCAAACCCAGGAGGTTGTCGAACATATACATCATCTGTAATTGGTCCATACAAGAAAGCACCTTTGACGTCCATTTGGAATACTTTAAACTTCATGAAGGAAGCATATGCAAGAAAAACGCGTATGGCTTTAAGTCTTGCGACCGGAGCGAACACTTCTTCATAATCAATGCCTTCTTCCTGAGTATATCCCTGTGCAATGAGTCTCGCTTTGTTTCTCACAACAATGCCACGTTCGTCTGGCTTGTTTTTGTACAACCATCTTGTACCTATCGCATTTTCTCCTTCAGGTAAGTCCACTAACTTCCATACTTCCTGTTTGCGAAACTGAAGTAGTTCCTCTTGCATAGCTTCAATCCAACTGTTATCTTTCAACACCTCTGAAATGTTCTTTGGCACCACTTGAGATAGAAAACACGAATAAAGACAGACATTTGCTTGCTCAGTCTGACTTCTTGTAGTTCTCTGATTCAACGGCCCAATAATCTGAGAGACAGGATGTTTCTTGTGAATTCGATGAATTGGTATGTCACCTCCTTGCACTTGACACTCCAGATTAGAAGTATTCAGATTTGGTAGATCTTGTAGAATGGACGAAGTATGTGGAGTGAAATTAGGAACTTGATCCGGTGAATTGATGAAGTAATCAAATGATTCTGGAATAACTTCAGCATTCGGATCTGATGATGGTTGATTCTGAACAGATCCACCATCATTAGGAGAAACTTGTAGATTCACATCTTCTTCAAGATTGTTTGATTCTTGATCTTCTTGAGAACCAGAAGGACCCGGATCTTGACTAGATTTGACATGATCAGGATTGTGAAAAGACATGAATGGATATTCAGAACTGAGATTTCCATCATCGTCATTATCAGAATCGTCACTAAAGCATCCCAAGTCGCCTGATTCTTTGTTTGTTTTTCCTGAAAAATCAAATAAGTTAGAATTGAAAGATTTCGATAACGAATCTAAATCAAATAACCATTCGGGACCATGAGCCACTAACGGAAACGAATTTTCTAAAAACTTGACGTTAATAGTTTCAATAACAGTATTTGTTTTGCTATTAAAAACCCGATAAGCTTTAGAAACAGACGAATAAGCTAGGAAAAATCCATCGTCAGATTTTGACTCAAACTTCCCGAGATGATCACTCAAATTTAAAATCGAAACAGGACAACCAAATGCTTTCAAGTAAGAAATATTTGGTTTTCTTCCAAATAACAACTCATAAGAAGTTTTCTGTTTATCTTGAACCAATAATGTTCTATTTTGTACAAAACACGCAGTAGCAATAGCTTCGTCCCAAAAAGTGATAGGGATTTTGGCATCTGCGAGCATGGATCTTGCTGCTTCAATCAGTGTCCGGTTTTTCCGTTCCGCAACCCGTTTTGTTGAGGCGTTCTTGGAGCACTAAATTGTCTAGCAATCCCCTTTTCTGCACAAAATAAATCAACATTAGCGTTTTTAAATTCAGTTCCATTATCACTTCTTAAAATTTTAACTTTGCATTCCAATTGATTTTCAATATTGATGATAAATTCTTTTAATAATTCAGCTGTTTCAGATTTAGCATTCAAAAAATAAACCCAAGAAAATCTAGTGAAATCGTCAATAATGACAAAACAGTAAGACTTCTTTCCGATGCTTTGCACATTTGTTGGTCCGAAAAGATCCATATGTAACATCTGCAAGGGTTTTGAAATGGAGTTTTCTTGCTTGGACTTAAAAGACATGCGATGCTGTTTCCCCTTCAAACACGCTGGACAGAGATCAGTTGTGGAGAATTTCTTTGACGGTATTCCCACAACATGATTTCCGGTAACCAGTCGGTTCATGTTTCTGAAGTTTGAATGGCCCAGCCGTCTATGCCAAAGCTGACTCTCATCATTTGAAGCATGAGCAATGAGACAGGTGGTTTCGGTTTCAGCATCAATCTGCGAAATATCCAACTTGTATACATCACGATCTCTTGGAGCTTTAACCACTACCCACTCATTGTCAATCTTGAAACCTGGTTTAAGAATATAACAGAAAGAATCATCAAAAAGAGTTGAATAAGATTTATCACAGATTTGAGATACACTTAGTAAATTAAAGTTCAACTGTGCACAGTAGTTGACTTTATCAAAACTAATGACCCCATTTGAAACAGTTCCTTCTCCTGTGATTTTACCACCAGCATCACCTCCAAATGCCACGTGTGTACCATTTTTCAGCTTAAAGTCTTGAAGCAAGGCATGGTTGCCTGTCATATGCCGGCTACACCCACTATCAACGAACCATGAGTTGATAGGTCTTCTTGGGCGTACCTGCATTCAACAATCACTCAGTTAGTTTGGTCAACCTAGGCCCACACGGTCTTGGGTTTTCCGAATCTATCTGCAATAGTAACTTGTTGATATTTAACATTTTGAAAATTTGTTTCATTTAAGAGATTTTGATGCTGAAAACTGTTGTTTCGCCCATTGGCGTGAATTGGTCGTTTTCTTCTTAAAGCCATAAACCTTTCCTCTAACTTAGGATTAAGGTTATTTTCAAACTGTTGATTTCTGACCATCAAAGCTCTTGGTTTAAAACTGTTAACCTGCATGTTTCTTGATGCAAAATTGTTTAAACCAGAATTGTTTCGATTGAAATTTCTCAAGACAGGAGAATGACTTTGATTAACATTTTGAAAACCAAATGACTGATTTCTTCGAAAATTTGAAATTGGTGTCATTTCTCTTGTTGAGTTTGTTCGAAAGAAACAATCCTTTGTGTCATGGTTTCTCCTTTCACAAATATCACAGAATTTGTTATAAAAACATTCTTCTGAAGAATGATTTCTTTTGTCACAGTAACTGCAGTACCTGTTAAAGAAACATTCAGCAGTTGCATGATTATAACGATCACATATCTCACAATGTTTCTTGCTAATCCTAAAGAGCCGATTGTTAACTTTTGATGTTGAACCCATTCGAGATTCATTATCAGTTTTGTTCGGTTTTAGATTAACTTGATTCTTTTGTGGAGACTTGGTTTGTGATTTTGATTGCATGGGACTTTGGTTCGATTTTAAACTGTTCTGTTTGGTTACCTTTTTAGATTCAATTCTCTTTTCATTGACAGCGGAAGACTTAGGACCTGAACCTGTTTTCAGACCAGAGTTAGATTTGATAGGAGAATTGATTGGTTTACCATAAGATCCGTTCAAATCAAATGTTCCTGCAGACACAAACTTGATTGTTTTACCTTTTGTCACTTTCTTCTTGACAGGTTTAACATTTTCAGATTTAACACTTTGAGCTTTGGTGTTGTCATTCGATTTTATGACACTTTTACCTTTTGATTCTTTTGTTTCAGATTGATTGTTCATTACTTTCGATTTCTGCTTCTTCGCAGTTGAAACTTCAGCTTTCTTCACTTCTTGCTTCTTGATCAACTGATCAGCAACTTGCGCCTTTTGTTCTTTCTTCCACTTGATGTAGTCAGGATCATTGTATCCTGAAAATTCACCTTCTTCCTTCATTGTCTCTGACTTCGGATTCAGTTCCGGATACTCAATAAGTTGAATTAGAACGGGCTCTAATTTGTTATCAGATTCGTTGCTTGCTTCATCGTCAGCTTCAGTTGTCACACCATCTTCTTCTTTCAAACTTTCCATCAACACTTCAGAACCTTCAGACTCGGATTTACTTCTTTGAATTTCTTTGAATTTTCATTCATTTTCAGGTGAATGATCAAATTCATTAAAGTTTTCCGGTAAGGTTTGTGTGATTGAATTTGGCATTGGCTCATGAGTAAAACCCAACCCGGTTTTGGTTTTGTTACCTCTTTCACTGACAAGTTGTTTTACCATTGTTTTACAACTTTTAACCTTTGTTAGTTCAACTTGCGTGACAGCATGAGCAACTTTTTCTTGTTCAAAGTTCTTTGTCATTTCTTCAAGTTGTTTTGTTACCAGTTCCAGTTCTTTTAAGGTTTTGTTCCATGATTCTTTAAGTGACAAAATCTTCTCATCAGAAATTTTGTGATCAATTTTAAGTTGTTCATGAATTTTCTCATGTTTGCTTAATTTATCACCAATTTTAAATGAATGAGTTCGATAATGTTCTACCTGTTGAATGCATTGTTCTGAACATAACCTTTCTTTCACATCAATAGGTAATGGAACATAATTAGGGGGTAAGTCATTACTAACCTTTGGTTGTTCGGTAGAGCATGAAGACTCACTAGCAGTAGCCATAAGCGCAATTTCAGATTCAGATTCTTCAGTAGGATCAGACTTTGCACTCCAGTCATAATCTTCAGAATCTTCACTCACATTTTCAATCATCTTTCCATCTCCTTCTTCTGACCAATCTTCTTCTATTTCACATACCAGGGCCAAACTTGATGTAAGATCAGATGTAAATTGTTCTGCATAAGCGCTCCAATCATAACTGTCTTTTACACTCACTACCAGTGCCTTTGTTTGATCTTCTGGTTTCTTTCCTTCATCCTTCAATTCCGGCATGGGAAGACTTTGATATGGTTTCTGAAAGAAACGTTGATTTCTGCTTTGGTAGCTCGAAGACTGTTGTGAGCTTTGACTTTGACCTTGATTACTTGAACTAGCTTGGTCGTTGAAATTCTGATTCTTAGGCGCTTTGCATTCCCTTGAAAAATGACCATACTGGTTACAATTAAAGCATCTGGCCTTTGATTTGTCAAAACCAACTGTCTTGTTTGCATGTGGCTTGTAGCTTTGGTTAACATATGCATGCTTCTGCGTTCTATATGCAACCATTACCATCTGCCAGTTTAAATCCATCTCCTCAACGTCAACTGGATCCATCTCAAATAAGTCTTGAAGGACAACGTCCATTTGACTTAAGTGACTTCCTTGATATGCCTGGAAACTTGCCATAAAAGTTGTGAAGGCAGTTTTGGTCTCATCATCTTGTAACAAGATGTTCTTCACATCTTTTACCTTTGCTTGAATATTCGAACTTTGACTTTCTGACTGATTCTTCAGATTCTGACTTTGTACTTGAGCTCTTGGTGGAGATTGAGGTTGAGAATAAGTTGGTGAATTTGGAAAGTATGCTGAATCAGTATAGAAACTTGCACCAACAAATAAATCACCCTCATCTTCTAACTTCATTGCATCTTGTGCAAGAAAAGCATTCTCTACAGTATTGGCAGGATTTACTACATACTTGTATTGAGTTTGTGAGCTTGATCTATCAGTGTTTCTCGATCCTTCGTCAATCTCAACTTCTTCAATCTTTCCAATAAGCAGATCTAATTCCATTGGAAATTTCTCAGTATGCTTCAAAAGAGTAACAGTTTGCTTCCATGATGATGGTAAAGCACATAACAATCGATCATTCAAGTCTTGAAGTTCAGTCTTAACTCCGAGGTTTGACATCTCAGTAGTTAAATGAACAAACCTGTTCATCATCTGGTGTACTGTTTCTCCATTAATGTGCTCAAACAACTCCAATTGCCTTTTTAACTTTGATTTCTTCAGACTTCTCAATTGCTCTCCTCCTTCACATATCGACTTTAATGCCTTGAAACATGTATAACCAGTCTGATATGCATCCAATCTCGACAGAACTTGAAGTGGCAATCCCTTGCACATTAAAGAATAAGCCTTGCTATCATTCTTCACTTTCCTCAAATCTTCTGCTGACAAATTATCCTCTGGATAAGGTTCAGTTGAATCTTTAGTGTAGGTACTTGCACTATCTGGAGCAGTCTGAGTTGGAATATGAGGAACTTTTTCAATTGACTTCCAAAGATCATTATCAATAGAGCATAAGTGATGTCTCAGTCTGATTGTCCAATTCTTGAAATCTGCACGATTAACAAGTCTAGGAACACGGTTATCAGAATCATCAGTAGGTGCCATTTTAAAAGTTTTTTTTTTTTTTAATATTTTTGGTTTTTGTTAATTTTTGAAAAGAAATAGTTAAACTATTAAAATAAAGACAAGTAATTAAAGACAAGATAAGAAAACAAAGATTAAAACAACTAAAATGAGTCACACGGCTGAACAGTGAAAATCCTTCTTCACCCGGCTAAACAGTAGCTTTGTTCTTCACCCGGCAGAGAAAAAGTCTTTACACGGCAAAACAGTTACACGGCTCAACAGTTGTAAAACTTGTGTTCTTGACCCGGCTGAACAGTTACCCGGCAAGAAGAAATAACTTCACACGGCAATAACTTGACCCGGCTTGAATCTTGACACGGCAAAAGGCTTTACCCGGCTGAACAGTTGTCGATCACACGGCAAGGTTGTTTACCCGGCTACACAGTATTGATCACCCGACTGAAATTGTTAATCACCCGGCGTAACAGTGTATCACCCGGCACAACAGTGTTTGATCCGGCTGAACAGTAATACTTTTCCTCGTCAAATTCTTTACCCGTCTAGCACAAAATCCTTTACACGGCTGCACAGGACCTAATTTGTTCACAAATCTAAGTCTAAAAGAAATTGTCTAAGTCAAATTTAATCACCCGGCAAGTTAATCTTCAACCAAGTTCATACTGTTCATCATCTTCTCCATGAGAATTTTCTGGGTTTTGTCAAAAACTTGTCCAATTCGTTCAAAATTCACACACAAGCTGTGAAATGGTCCGACTATCAATCCCTAATCTCAATCAATCCAAAACATGATCAAATTTGAGCAAAATTCGATCGAACAGTAAAAAATTTTATCTTCTTAATTCCTCAGATCTAATGATAATCTGATGGAATTTGCACAATCGTTGTGAATTAGAAGTGATTGCAATGATAAATCACAACTAAAAACAGCAACAATTCATTCAGATCATGATATTTGAGCAATATTGATGTGTTTTACTTGATGAATAGCGAAGAACACAGTACCAACAGCTCTGATACCAATTGATAGGTTCAATTGGATCGTTAATATTACTCACAATGATCAGAATAACTCGCACAAACAAACAGTTCAATCAAAAACACAGTTCATACTAATAATTCTCTTTGTATATTGATGATCAAAGCAAATTTGTACTACAAGTGCAGGAGAAATAAATCACACACAGTTAACTCTCTCTCTAACGTGTAATAGTGATCTAGCCTCTCACCTCACACTCTCTCACTACATGCTTTAAAGCAACAATTACAAGTTTAAGGAATATACACAATAAACCCTAAACTAAACACAAACATATAAACTAAATACAAAGTAAATCTTAATCTAGGAAATAGCCCTAACAGTACGGCACCTTACAACTCCTAACAAAACATTACAACACCATACATAAACTTAAAACTCCATAATAAACCTAATGAATTCGTCCTAGTCATTTGAACATCGTACAACCACTCAGGACTTGTTACGACTCTGTATGCGAAATTAGCAACAGGAAAAGCAATTTAGAATAATGTAGGATGCGTTACAACTTTTGAGAACACCTTACACCACCGTACGAAAGATTAAAACTCCAAAATAAACCTAATGAATTCGTCCGAGTAATTTGAACACCATACAACAATTTGGAATATATTACGACTCTGTATGCCACATTACCGCCTTGAAAATCATGTTAGTATAACGTACGACACCTTACTACTACTAACAAAACATTACAACACCGTACGTAAACTTAAAACTCCATAATAAACCTAATGAATTCGTCCGAGTCCTTTGAACATCGTACCACAATTTAGAATATATTACGACTCTGTATGCCACATTACCGTCTTGAGAAGCATGTTAATATAACTTACGGCACCTTACAACTCCTAACAAAACATTACAACACCGTACGTAAACTTAAAACTCCATAATAAACCTAATAAATTAGTCCGAGTCCTTTGAACATAGTACTACAATTTAGAATATATTACGACTCTGTATGCCACATTACCGCCTTAAAAAGCATGTTAGTATAACGTACGGCACCTTACTACTCCTAACAAAACATTACAACACCGTACGTAAACTTAAAACTCCATAATAAAACTAATGAATTCGTCCGAGTCATTTGAACATCGTATGACCACTCAGGACTTGTTACGACTCTGTATGCGAAATTAGCAACAGGAAAAGCAATTTAGAATAATGTAGGATGCGTTACAACCTTTGAGAACACCTTACACCACCGTACGAAAGATTAAAACTCCATAATAAACCTAATGAATTCATCCGAGTAATTTGAACACCATACAACAATTTGGAATATATTACGACTCTGTATGCCACATTACCGCCTTGAAAAGCATGTTAGTATAACGTACGACACCTTACAACTCCTAACAAAACATTACAACACCGTACGTAAACTTAAAACTCCATAATAAACCTAATGAATTCGTCCTAGTCATTTGAACATCGTACAACCACTCAGGACTTGTTACGACTCTGTATGCGAAATTAGCAACAGGAAAAGCAATTTAGAATAATGTAGGATGCGTTACAACTTTTGAGAACACCTTACACCACCGTACGAAAGATTAAAACTCCAAAATAAACTTAATGAATTCGTCCGAGTAATTTGAACACCATACAACAATTTGGAATATATTACGACTCTGTATGCCACATTACCGCCTTGAAAAGCATGTTATTATAACGTACGGCACCTTACAACTTCTAACAAAACATTACAACACCGTACGTAAACTTAAAACTCCATAATAAAACTAATGAATTCGTCCGAGTCATTTGAACATCGTACGACCACTCAGAACTTGTTACGACTCTGTATGCGAAATTAGCAACAGAAAAAGCAATTTAGAATAATGTAGGATGCGTTACAACTTTTGAGAACACCTTACACCACCGTACGAAAGATTAAAACTCCAAAATAAACCTAATGAATTCTTCCGAGTAATTTGAACACCATACAACAATTTGGAATATATTACGACTCTATATGCCACATTACCGCCTTGAAAAGCATGTTACTATAACGTACGACACCTTACTACTCCTAACAAAACATTACAACACCGTACGTAAACTTAAAACTCCATAATAAACCTAATAAATTCGTCCGAGTCCTTTGAACATCGTACCACAATTTAGAATATATTACGACTCTGTATGCCACATTACCGTCTTGAGAAGCATGTTAATATAACTTACGGCACCTTACAACTCCTAACAAAACATTACAACACCGTACGTAAACTTAAAACTCCATAATAAACCTAATAAATTAGTCCGAGTCCTTTGAACATAGTACTACAATTTAGAATATATTACGACTCTGTATGCCACATTACCGCCTTGAAAAGCATGTTAGTATAACGTACGGCACCTTACTACTCCTAACAAAACATTACAACACCGTACGTAAACTTAAAACTCCATAATAAAACTAATGAATTCGTCCGAGTCATTTGAACATCGTATGACCACTCAGGACTTGTTACGACTCTGTATGCGAAATTAGCAACAGGAAAAGCAATTTAGAATAATGTAGGATGCGTTACAACCTTTGAGAACACCTTACACCACCGTACGAAAGATTAAAACTCCATAATAAACCTAATGAATTCGTCCGAGTAATTTGAACACCATACAACAATTTGGAATATATTACGACTCTGTATGCCACATTACCGCCTTGAAAAGCATGTTATTATAACGTACGGCACCTTACAACTTCTAACAAAACATTACAACACCGTACGTAAACTTAAAACTCCATAATAAAACTAATGAATTCGTCCGAGTCATTTGAACATCGTACGACCACTCAGAACTTGTTACGACTCTGTATGCGAAATTAGCAACAGGAAAAGCAATTTAGAATAATGTAGGATGCGTTACAACTTTTGAGAACACCTTACACCACCGTACGAAAGATTAAAACTCCAAAATAAACTTAATGAATTCGTCCGAGTAATTTGAACACCATACAACAATTTGGAATATATTACGACTCTGTATGCCACATTACCGCCTTGAAAAGCATGTTATTATAACGTACGGCACCTTACAACTTCTAACAAAACATTAAAACACCGTACGTTAACTTAAAACTCCATAATAAAACTAATGAATTCGTCCGAGTCATTTGAACATCGTACGACCACTCAGAACTTGTTACGACTCTGTATGTGAAATTAGCAACAGAAAAAGCAATTTAGAATAATGTAGGATGCGTTACAACTTTTGAGAACACCTTACACCACCGTACGAAATATTAAAACTCCAAAATAAACCTAATGAATTCTTCCGAGTAATTTGAACACCATACAACAATTTGGAATATATTACGACTCTGTATGCCACATTACCGCCTTGAAAAGCATGTTAGTATAACGTACGACACCTTACTACTCCTAACAAAACATTACAACACCGTACGTAAACTTAAAACTCCATAATAAACCTAATAAATTCGTCCGAGTCCTTTGAACATCGTACCACAATTTAGAATATATTACGACTATGTATGCCACATTACCGTCTTGAGAAGCATGTTAATATAACTTACGGCACCTTACAACTCCTAACAAAACATTACAACACCGTACGTAAACTTAAAACTCCATAATAAACCTAATAAATTAGTCCGAGTCCTTTGAACATAGTACTACAATTTAGAATATATTACGACTCTGTATGCCACATTACCGCCTTGAAAAGCATGTTAGTATAACGTACGGCACCTTACTACTCCTAACAAAATATTACAACACCGTACGTAAACTTAAAACTCCATAATAAAACTAATGAATTCGTCCGAGTCCTTTGAACATAGTACTACAATTTAGAATATATTACGACTCTGTATGCCACATTACCGTCTTGAGAAGCATGTTACTATAACTTACGGCACCTTACAACTCCTAACAAAACATTACAACACCGTACGTAAACTTAAAACTCCATAATAAACCTAATAAATTAGTCCGAGTCCTTTGAACATAGTACTACAATTTAGAATATATTACGACTCTGTATGCCACATTACCGCCTTGAAAAGCATGTTAGTATAACGTACGGCACCTTACTACTCCTAACAAAACATTACAACACCGTACGTAAACTTAAAACTCCATAATAAAACTAATGAATTTGTCCGAGTCATTTGAACATCGTATGACCACTCAGGACTTGTTACGACTCTGTATGCGAAATTAGCAACAGGAAAAGCAATTTAGAATAATGTAGGATGCGTTACAACCTTTGAGAACACCTTACACCACCGTACGAAAGATTAAAACTCCATAATAAACCTAATGAATTCGTCCGAGTAATTTGAACACCATACAACAATTTGGAATATATTACGACTCTGTATGCCACATTACCGCCTTGAAAAGCATGTTAGTATAACGTACGGCACCTTACAACTCCTAACAAAAAATTACAACACCGTACGTAAACTTAAAACTCCATAATAAACCTAATGAATTCGTCCTAGTCATTTGAACATCGTACAACCACTCAGGACTTGTTACGACTCTTTATGCGAAATTAGCAACAGTAAAAGCAATTTAGAATAATGTAGGATGCGTTACAACTTTTGAGAACACCTTACACCACCGTACGAAAGATTAAAACTCCAAAATAAACTTAATGAATTCGTCCGAGTAATTTGAACACCATACAACAATTTGGAATATATTACGACTCTGTATGCCACATTACCGCCTTGAAAAGCATGTTATTATAACGTACGACACCTTACAACTTCTAACAAAACATTACAACACCGTACGTAAACTTAAAACTCCATAATAAAACTAATGAATTCCTCCGAGTCATTTGAACATCGTACGACCACTCAGAACTTGTTACGACTCTGTATGCGAAAGTAGCAACAGAAAAAGCAATTTAGAATAATGTAGGATGCGTTACAACTTTTGAGAACACCTTACACCACCGTACGAAATATTAAAACTCCAAAATAAACCTAATGAATTCTTCCGAGTAATTTGAACACCATACAACAATTTGGAATATATTACGACTCTGTATGCCACATTACCGCCTTGAAAAGCATGTTAGTATAACGTACGACACCTTACTACTCCTAACAAAACATTACAACACCGTACGTAAACTTAAAACTCCATAATAAACCTAATGAATTCGTCCGAGTCCTTTGAACATCGTACCACAATTTAGAATATATTACGACTCTGTATGCCACATTACCGTCTTGGGAAGCATGTTAATATAACTTACGGCACCTTACAACTCCTAACAAAACATTACAACACCGTACGTAAACTTAAAACTCCATAATAAACCTAATAAATTAGTCCGAGTCCTTTGAACATAGTACTACAATTTAGAATATATTACGACTCTGTATGCCACATTACCGCCTTGAAAAGCATGTTAGTATAACGTACGGCACCTTACTACTCCTAACAAAACATTACAACACCGTACGTAAACTTAAAACTCCATAATAAAACTAATGAATTCGTCCGAGTCCTTTGAACATAGTACTAAAATTTAGAATATATTACGACTCTGTATGCCACATTACCGTCTTGAGAAGCATGTTACTATAACTTACGGCACCTTACAACTCCTAACAAAACATTACAACACCGTACGTAAACTTAAAACTCCATAATAAACCTAATGAATTCGTCCGAGTCCTTTGAACATCGTACCACAATTTAGAATATATTACGACTCTGTATGCCACATTACCGTCTTGAGAAGCATGTTAATATAACTTACGGCACCTTACAACTCCTAACAAAACATTACAACACCGTACGTAAACTTAAAACTCCATAATAAACCTAATAAATTAGTCCGAGTCCTTTGAACATAGTACTACAATTTAGAATATATTACGACTCTGTATGCCACATTACCGCCTTGAAAAGCATGTTAGTATAACGTACGGCACCTTACTACTCCTAACAAAACATTACAACACCGTACGTAAACTTAAAACTCCATAATAAAACTAATGAATTCGTCCGAGTCATTTGAACATCGTATGACCACTCAGGACTTGTTACGACTCTGTATGCGAAATTAGCAACAGGAAAAGCAATTTAGAATAATGTAGGATGCGTTACAACCTTTGAGAACACCTTACACCACCGTACGAAAGATTAAAACTCCATAATAAACCTAATGAATTCGTCCGAGTAATTTGAACACCATACAACAATTTGGAATATATTACGACTCTGTATGCCACATTACCGCCTTGAAAAGCATGTTAGTATAACGTACGGCACCTTACAACTCCTAACAAAAAATTACAACACCGTACGTAAACTTAAAACTCCATAATAAACCTAATGAATTCGTCCTAGTCATTTGAACATCGTACAACCACTCAGGACTTGTTACGACTCTGTATGCGAAATTAGCAACAGGAAAAGCAATTTAGAATAATGTAGGATGCGTTACAACTTTTGAGAACACCTTACACCACCGTACGAAAGATTAAAACTCCAAAATAAACTTAATGAATTCGTCCGAGTAATTTGAACACCATACAACAATTTGGAATATATTACGACTCTGTATGCCACATTACCGCCTTGAAAAGCATGTTATTATAACGTACGGCACCTTACAACTTCTAACAAAACATTACAACATCGTACGTAAACTTAAAACTCCATAATAAAACTAATGAATTCGTCCGACTCATTTGAACATCATACGACCACTCAGAACTTGTTACGACTCTGTATGCGAAATTAGCAACAGAAAAAGCAATTTAGAATAATGTAGGATGCGTTACAACTTTTGAGAACACCTTACACCACCGTACGAAAGATTAAAACTCCAAAATAAACCTAATGAATTCTTCCGAGTAATTTGAACACCATACAACAATTTGGAATATATTACGACTCTGTATGCCACATTACCGCCTTGAAAAGCATGTTAGTATAACGTACGACACCTTACTACTCCTAACAATACATTACAACACCGTACGTAAACTTAAAACTCCATAATAAACCAAATGAATTCGTCCGAGTCATTTGAACATCGTACGACCACTTAGGACTTGTTACGACTGTGTATGCGAAATTAGCAACAGGAAAAGCAATTTAGAATAATGTAGGATGCGTTACAACTTTTGAGAACAACTTACACCACCGTACGAAAGATTAAAACTCCATAATAAACCTAATGAATTCGTCCGAGTAATTTGAACACCATACAACAATTTGGAATATATTACGACTCTGTATGCCACATTACCGCCTTGAAAAGCATGTTAGTATAACGTACGGCACCTTACAACTCCTAACAAAACATTACAACACCGTACGTAAACTTAAAACTCGATAATAAACCTAATGAATTCGTCCCAGTCATTTGAACATCGTACAACCACTCAGGACTTGTTACGACTCTGTATGCCAAATTAGCAACAGGAAAAGCAATTTAGAATAATGTAGGATGCGTTACAACTTTTGAGAACACCTTACACCACCGTACGAAAGATTAAAACTCCAAAATAAACCTAATGAATTCGTCCGAGTAATTTGAACACCATACAACAATTTGGAATATATTACGACTCTGTATGCCACATTACCGCCTTGAAAAGCATGTTAGTATAACGTACGACACCTTACTACTCCTAACAAAACATTACAACACCGTACGTAAACTTAAAACTCCATAATAAACCTAATGAATTCGTCCGAGTCCTTTGAACATCGTACCATAATTTAGAATATATTACGACTCTGTATGCCACATTACCGTCTTGAGAAGCATGTTAATATAACTTACGGCACCTTACTACTCCTAACAAAACATTACAACACCGTACGTAAACTTAAAACTCCATAATAAAACTAATGAATTCGTCCGAGTCATTTGAACATCGTATGACCACTCAGGACTTGTTACGACTCTGTATGCGAAATTAGCAACAGGAAAAGCAATTTAGAATAATGTAGGATGCGTTACAACCTTTGAGAACACCTTACACCACCGTACGAAAGATTAAAACTCCATAATAAACCTAATGAATTCGTCCGAGTAATTTGAACACCATACAACAATTTGGAATATATTACGACTCTGTATGCCACATTACCGCCTTGAAAAGCATGTTAGTATAACGTACGACACCTTACTACTCCTAACAAAACATTACAACACCGTACGTAAACTTAAAACTCCATAATAAACCTAATGAATTCGTCTGAGTCATTTGAACATCGTACGACCACTTAGGACTTGTTACGACTCTGTATGCGAAATTAGCAACAGGAAAAGCAATTTAGAATAATGTAGGATGCGTTACAACTTTTGAGAACAACTTACACCACCGTACGAAAGATTAAAACTCCATAGTAAACCTAATGAATTCGTCCGAGTAATTTGAACACCATACAACAATTTGGAATATATTACGACTCTGTATGCCACATTACCGCCTTGAAAAGCATGTTAGTATAACGTACGGCACCTTACAACTCCTAACAAAACATTACCACACCGTACGTAAACTTAAAACTCCATAATAAACCTAATGAATTCGTCCTAGTCATTTGAACATCGTACAACCACTCAGGACTTGTTACGACTCTGTATGCGAAATTAGCAACAGGAAAAGCAATTTAGAATAATGTAGGATGTGTTACAACTTTTGAGAACACCTTACACCACCGTACGAAAGATTAAAACTCCAAAATAAACCTAATGAATTTGTCCGAGTAATTTGAACACCATACAACAATTTGGAATATATTACGACTCTGTATGCCACATTACCGCCTTGAAAAGCATGTTAGTATAACGTACGACACCTTACTACTCCTAACAATACATTACAACACCGTACGTAAACTTAAAACTCTATAATAAACCAAATGAATTCGTCCGAGTCATTTGAACATCGTACGACCACTTAGGACTTGTTACGACTGTGTATGCGAAATTAGCAACAGGAAAAGCAATTTAGAATAATGTAGGATGCGTTACAACTTTTGAGAACAACTTACACCACCGTACGAAAGATTAAAACTCCATAATAAACCTAATGAATTCGTCCGAGTAATTTGAACACCATACAACAATTTGGAATATATTACGACTCTGTATGCCACATTACCGCCTTGAAAAGCATGTTAGTATAACATACGGCACCTTACAACTCCTAACAAAACATTACAACACCGTACGTAAACTTAAAACTCCATAATAAACCTAATGAATTCGTCCCAGTCATTTGAACATCGTACAACCACTCAGGACTTGTTACGACTCTGTATGCGAAATTAGCAACAGGAAAAGCAATTTAGAATAATGTAGGTTGCGTTACAACTTTTGAGAACACCTTACACCACCGTCCGAAAGATTAAAACTCCAAAATAAACCTAATGAATTCGTCCGAGTAATTTGAACACCATACAACAATTTGGAATATATTACGACTCTGTATGCCACATTACCGCCTTGAAAAGCATGTTAGTATAACGTACGACACCTTACTACTCCTAACAAAACATTACAACACCGTACGTAAACTTAAAACTCCATAATAAACCTAATGAATTCGTCCGAGTCCTTTAAACATCGTACCATAATTTAGAATATATTACGACTCTGTATGCCACATTACCGTCTTGAGAAGCATGTTAATATAACTTACGGCACCTTACTACTCCTAACAAAACATTACAACACCGTACGTAAACTTAAAACTCCATAATAAAACTAATGAATTCGTCCGAGTCATTTGAACATCGTATGACCACTCAGGACTTGTTACGACTCTGTATGCGAAATTAGCAACAGGAAAAGCAATTTAGAATAATGTAGGATGCGTTACAACCTTTGAGAACACCTTACACCACCGTACGAAAGATTAAAACTCCATAATAAACCTAATGAATTCGTCCGAGTAATTTGAACACCATACAACAATTTGGAATATATTACGACTCTGTATGCCACATTACCGCCTTGAAAAGCATGTTAGTATAACGTACGACACCTTACTACTCCTAACAAAACATTACAACACCGTACGTAAACTTAAAACTCCATAATAAACCTAATGAATTCGTCCTAGTCATTTGAACATCGTACAACCACTCAGGACTTGTTACGACTCTGTATGCGAAATTAGCAACAGGAAAAGCAATTTAGAATAATGTAGGATGTGTTACAACTTTTGAGAACACCTTACACCACCGTACGAAAGATTAAAACTCCAAAATAAACCTAATGAATTCGTCCGAGTAATTTGAACACCATACAACAATTTGGAATATATTACGACTCTGTATGCCACATTACCGCCTTGAAAAGCATGTTAGTATAACGTACGACACCTTACTACTCCTAACAATACATTACAACACCGTACGTAAACTTAAAACTCCATAATAAACCTAATGAATTCGTCCGAGTCATTTGAACATCGTACGAACACTTAGGACTTGTTACGACTGTGTATGCGAAATTAGCAACAGGAAAAGCAATTTAGAATAATGTAGGATGCGTTACAACTTTTGAGAACAACTTACACCACCGTACGAAAGATTAAAACTCCATAATAAACCTAATGAATTCGTCCGAGTAATTTGAACACCATACAACAATTTGGAATATATTACGACTCTGTATGCCACATTACCGCCTTGAAAAGCATGTTAGTATAACGTACGGCACCTTACAACTCCTAACAAAACATTACAACACCGTACGTAAACTTAAAACTCCATAATAAACCTAATGAATTCGTCCGAGTCATTTGAACATCGTACGACCACTTAGGACTTGTTACGACTCTGTATGCGAAATAAGCAACAGGAAAAGCAATTTAGAATAATGTACGATGCGTTATAACTTTTGAGAACACCTTACACCACCGTACGAAAGATTAAAACTCCATAATAATCCTAATAAATTAGTCCGAGTCCTTTGAACATCGTACCACAATTTAGAATATATTACGTCTCTGTATGCCACATTACCGTCTTGAGAAGCATGTTAGTATAACGTACGGCACCTTACAACTCCTAACAAAACATTACAACACCGTACGTAAACTTAAAACTCCATAATAAACCTAATGAATTCGTCCGAGTCCTTTGAACATCGTACCATAATTTAGAATATATTACGACTCTGTATGCCACATTACCGTCTTGAAAAGCATGTTAATATAACTTACGGCACCTTACTACTCCTAACAAAACATTACAACACCGTACGTAAACTTAAAACTCCATAATAAAACTAATGAATTCGTCCGAGTCATTTGAACATCGTATGACCACTCAGGACATGTTACGACTCTGTATGCGAAATTAGCAACAGGAAAAGCAATTTAGAATAATGTAGGATGCGTTACAACCTTTGAGAACACCTTACACCACCGTACGAAAGATTAAAACTCCATAATAAACCTAATGAATTCGTCCGAGTAATTTGAACACCATACAACAATTTGGAATATATTACGACTCTGTATGCCACATTACCGCCTTGAAAAGCATGTTAGTATAACGTACGACACCTTACTACTCCTAACAAAACATTACAACACCGTACGTAAACTTAAAACTCCATAATAAACCTAATGAATTCGTCTGAGTCATTTGAACATCGTACGACCACTTAGGACTTGTTACGACTCTGTATGCGAAATTAGCAACAGGAAAAGCAATTTAGAATAATGTAGGATGCGTTACAACTTTTGAGAACAACTTACACCACCGTACGAAAGATTAAAACTCCATAGTAAACCTAATGAATTCGTCCGAGTAATTTGAACACCATACAACAATTTGGAATATATTACGACTCTATATGCCACATTACCGCCTTGAAAAGCATGTTAGTATAACGTACGGCACCTTACAACTCCTAACAAAACATTACAACACCGTACGTAAACTTAAAACTCCATAATAAACCTAATGAATTCGTCCTAGTCATTTGAACATCGTACAACCACTCAGGACTTGTTACGACTCTGTATGCGAAATTAGCAACAGGAAAAGCAATTTAGAATAATGTAGGATGTGTTACAACTTTTGAGAACACCTTACACCACCGTACGAAAGATTAAAACTCCAAAATAAACCTAATGAATTCGTCCGAGTAATTTGAACACCATACAACAATTTGGAATATATTACGACTCTGTATGCCACATTACCGCCTTGAAAAGCATGTTATTATAACGTACGGCACCTTACAACTCCTAACAAAACATTACAAAACCGTACGTAAACTTAAAATTCCATAATAAAACTAATGAAATCGTCCGAGTCATTTGAACATCGTACGACCACTCAGGACTTGTTACGACTCTTTACGCGAAATTAGCAACAGGAAAAGCAATTTAGAATAATGTAGGATGCGTTACAACTTTTGAGAACACCTTACACCACCGTACGAAAGATTAAAACTCCATAATAAACCTAATGAATTCTTCCGAGTAATTTGAACACCATACAACAATTTGGAATATATTACGACTCTGTATGCCACATTACCGCCTTGAAAAGCATGTTAGTATAACGTACGACACCTTACTACTCCTAACAAAACATTACAAGACCGTACGTAAACTTAAAACTCCATAATAAACCTAATGAATTCGTCCGAGTCCTTTGAACATCGTACAACAATTTAGAATATATTACGACTCTGTATGCCACATTACCGTCTTGAGAAGCATGTTAGTATAACGTACGGCACCTTACAACTCCTAACAAAACATTACAACACCGTACGTAAACTTAAAACTCCATAATAAACCTAATGAATTCGTCCGAGTCATTTGAACATCGTACGACCACTTAGGACTTGTTACGACTCTGTATGCGAAATTAGCAACAGGAAAAGCAATTTAGAATAATGTACGATGCGTTATAACTTTTGAGAACACCTTACACCACCGTACGAAAGATTAAAACTCCATAATAATCCTAATAAATTAGTCCGAGTCCTTTGAACTTCGTACCACAATTTAGAATATATTACGACTCTGTCTGCCACATTACCGCCTTGAAAAGCATGTTAGTATAACTTACGGCACCTTACAACTCCCAACAAAACATTACAACACCGTACGTAAACTTAAAACTCCATTATAAACCTAATGAATTCGTCCGAGTCATTTGAACATCGTACGACCACTTAGGACTTGTTACGACTCTGTATGCGAAATTAGCAACAGGAAAAGCAATTTAGAATAATGTAGGATGCGTTACAACTTTTGAGAACAACTTACACCACCGTACGAAAGATTAAAACTCCATAATAAACCTAATGAATTCGTCCGAGTAATTTGAACACCATACAACAATTTGGAATATATTACGACTCTGTATGCCACATTACCGCCTTGAAAAGCATGTTAGTATAACGTACGGCACCTTACAACTCCTAACAAAACCTTACAACACCGTACGTAAACTTAAAACTCCATAATAAACCTAATGAATTCGTCCTAGTCATTTGAACATCGTACAACCACTCAGGACTTGTTACGACTCTGTATGCGAAATTAGCAACAGGAAAAGCAATTTAGAATAATGTAGGATGCGTTACAACTTTTGAGAACACCTTACACCACCGTACGAAAGATTAAAACTCCAAAATAAACCTAATGAATTCGTCCGAGTAATTTGAACACCATACAACAATTTGGAATATATTACGACTCTGTATGCCACATTACCGCCTTGAAAAGCATGTTAGTATAACGTACGACACCTTACTACTCCTAACAAAACATTACAACACCGTACGTAAACTTAAAACTCCATAATAAACCTAATGAATTCGTCTGAGTCATTTGAACATCGTACGACCACTTAGGACTTGTTACGACTCTGTATGCGAAATTAGCAACAGGAAAAGCAATTTAGAATAATGTAGGATGCGTTACAACTTTTGAGAACAACTTACACCACCGTACGAAAGATTAAAACACCATAATAATCCTAATAAATTAGTCCGAGTCCTTTGAACTTCGTACTACAATTTAGAATATATTACGACTCTGTCTGCCACATTACCGCCTTGAAAAGCATGTTAGTATAACGTACGGCACCTTACAACTCCTAACAAAACATTACAACACCGTACGTAAACTTAAAACTCCATAATAAACCTAATGAATTCGTCCGAGTCCTTTGAACATAGTACCACAATTAAGAATATATTACGACTTTGTATGCCACATTACCGTCTTGAGAAGCATGTTAATATAACTTACGGCACCTTACAACTCCTAACAAAACATTACAACACCGTACGTAAACTTAAAACTCCATAATAAACCTAATAAATTAGTCCGAGTCCTTTGAACATAGTACTACAATTTAGAATATATTACGACTCTGTATGCCACATTACCGCCTTGAAAAGCATGTTAGTATAACGTACGGCACCTTACAACTCCTAACAAAACATTACAACACCGTACGTAAACTTAAAACTCCATAATAAACCTAATGAATTCGTCCTAGTCATTTGAACATCGTACAACCACTCAGGACTTGTTACGACTCTGTATGCGAAATTAGCAACAGGAAAAGCAATTTAGAATAATGTAGGATGCGTTACAACTTTTGAGAACACCTTACACCACCGTACGAAAGATTAAAACTCCAAAATAAACCTAATGAATTCGTCCGAGTAATTTGAACACCATACAACAATTTGGAATATATTACGACTCTGTATGCCACATTACCGCCTTGAAAAGCATGTTAGTATAACGTACGACACCTTACTACTCCTAACAAAACATTACAACACCGTACGTAAACTTAAAACTCCATAATAAACCTAATGAATTCGTCCGAGTCCTTTGAACATCGTACCACAATTAAGAATATATTACGACTTTGTATGCCACATTACCGTCTTGAGAAGCATGTTAATATAACTTACGGCACCTTACAACTCCTAACAAAACATTACAACACCGTACGTAAACTTAAAACTCCATAATAAACCTAATAAATTAGTCCGAGTCCTTTGAACATAGTACTACAATTTAGAATATATTACGACTCTGTATGCCACATTACCGCCTTGAAAAGCATGTTAGTATAACGTACGGCACCTTACAACTCCTAACAAAACATTACAACACCGTACGTAAACTTAAAACTCCATAATAAACCTAATGAATTCGTCCTAGTCATTTGAACATCGTACAACCACTCAGGACTTGTTACGACTCTGTATGCGAAATTAGCAACAGGAAAAGCAATTTAGAATAATGTAGGATGCGTTACAACTTTTGAGAACACCTTACACCACCGTACGAAAGATTAAAACTCCAAAATAAACCTAATGAATTCGTCCGAGTAATTTGAACACCATACAACAATTTGGAATATATTACGACTCTGTATGCCACATTACCGCCTTGAAAAGCATGTTAGTATAACGTACGACACCTTACTACTCCTAACAAAACATTACAACACCGTACGTAAACTTAAAACTCCATAATAAACCTAATGAATTCGTCCGAGTCCTTTGAACATCGTACCAAAATTTAGAATATATTACGACTCTGTATGCCGCATGTTAATATAACTTACGGCACCTTACAACTCCTAACAAAACATTACAACACCGTACGTAAACTTAAAACTCCATAATAAACCTAATAAATTCGTCCGAGTCATTTGAACATAGTACTACAATTTAGAATATATTACGACTCTGTATGCCACATTACCGCCTTGAAAAGCATGTTAGTATAACGTACGGCACCTTACAACTCTTAACAAAACATTACAACACCGTACGTAAACTTAAAACTCCATAATAAACCTAATGAATTCGTCCGAGTCATTTGAACATCGTACGACCACTTAGGACTTGTTACGACTCTGTATGCGAAATAAGCAACAGGAAAAGCAATTTAGAATAATGTACGATGCGTTATAACTTTTTAGAACACCTTACACCACCGTACGAAAGATTAAAACTCCATAATAATCCTAATAAATTAGTCTGAGTCCTTTGAACATCGTACTACGATTTAGAATATATTACGACTCTGTATGCCACATTACCGCCTTGAAAAGCATGTTAGTATAACGTACGGCACCTTACAACTCCTAACAAAACATTACAACACCGTACGAAAACTTAAAACTCCATAATAAACCTAATAAATTAGTCCGAGTCCTTTGAACATAGTACTACAATTTAGAATATATTACGACTCTGTATGCCACTTTACCGCCTTGAAAAGCATGTTAGTATAACGTACGGCACCTTAGAACTCCTAACAAAACATTACAACACCGTACGTAAACTTAAAACTCTATAATAAACCTAATGAATTCGTCCGAGTCATTTGAACATCGTACGACCACTTAGGACTTGTTACGACTCTATATGCGAAATTAGCAACAGGAAAAGCAATTTAGAATAATGTACGATGCGTTATAACTTTTGAGAACACCTTACACCACCGTACGAAAGATTAAAACTCCATTATAATCCTAATAAATTAGTCCGAGTCCTTTGAACATCGTACTACAATTTAGAATATATTACGACTCTGTATGACACATTACCGCCTTGAAAAGCATGTTAGTATAACGTACGACACCTTACAACTCCTAACAAAACATTACAACACCGTACATGAACTTAAAACTCCATAATAAACCTAATGAATTCGTCCGAGTCCTTTGAACATCGTACCACAATTTAGAATATATTACGACTCTGTATGCCACATTACCGTCTTGAGAAGCATGTTAATATAACTTACGGCACCTTACAACTCCTAACAAAACATTACAACACCGTACGTAAACTTAAAACTCCATAATAAACCTAATAAATTAGTCCGAGTCCTTTGAACATAGTACTACAATTTAGAATATATTACGACTCTGTATGCCACATTACCGTCTTGAGAAGCATGTTAATATAACTTACGGCACCTTACAACTCCTAACAAAACATTACAACACCGTACGTAAACTTAAAACTCCATAATAAACCTAATAAATTAGTCCGAGTCCTTTGAACATAGTACTACAATTTAGAATATATTACGACTCTGTATGCCACATTACCGCCTTGAAAAGCATGTTAGTATAACGTACGGCACCTTACAACTCTTAACAAAACATTACAACACCGTACGTAAACTTAAAACTTCATAATAAACCTAGTGAATTCGTCCGAGTCATTTGAGCATCGTACGACCACTTAGGACTTGTTACGACTCTGTATGCGAAATAAGCAACAGGAAAAGCAATTTAGAATAATGTACGATGCGTTATAACTTTTTAGAACACCTTACACCACCGTACGAAAGATTAAAACTCCATAATAATCCTAATAAATTAGTCTGAGTCCTTTGAACATCGTACTACGATTTAGAATATATTACGACTCTGTATGCCACATTACCGTCTTGAGAAGCATGTTAGTATAACGTACGGCACCTTACAACTCCTAACAAAACATTACAACACCGTACGAAAACTTAAAACTCCATAATAAACCTAATAAATTAGTCCGAGTCCTTTGAACATAGTACTACAATTTAGAATATATTACGACTCTGTATGCCACTTTACCGCCTTGAAAAGCATGTTAGTATAACGTACGGCACCTTAGAACTCCTAACAAAACATTACAACACCGTACGTAAACTTAAAACTCTATAATAAACCTAATGAATTCGTCCGAGTCATTTGAACATCGTACGACCACTTAGGACTTGTTACGACTCTATATGCGAAATTAGCAACAGGAAAAGCAATTTAGAATAATGTACGATGCGTTATAACTTTTGAGAACACCTTACACCACCGTACGAAAGATTAAAACTCCATAATAATCCTAATAAATTAGTCCGAGTCCTTTGAACATCGTACTACAATTTAGAATATATTACGACTCTGTATGACACATTACCGCCTTGAAAAGCATGTTAGTATAACGTACGACACCTTACAACTCCTAACAAAACATTACAACACCGTACATGAACTTAAAACTCCATAATAAACCTAATGAATTCGTCCGAGTCCTTTGAACATCGTACCACAATTTAGAATATATTACGACTCTTTATGCCACATTACCATCTTGAGAAGCATGTTAATATAACTTACGGCACCTTACAACTCCTAACAAAACATTACAACACCGTACGTAAACTTAAAACTCCATAATAAACCTAATAAATTAGTCCGAGTCCTTTGAACATAGTACTACAATTTAGAATATATTACGACTCTGTATGCCACATTACCGTCTTGAGAAGCATGTTAATATAACTTACGGCACCTTACAACTCCTAACAAAACATTACAACACCGTACGTAAACTTAAAACTCCATAATAAACCTAATAAATTAGTCCGAGTCCTTTGAACATAGTACTACAATTTAGAATATATTACGACTCTGTATGCCACATTACCGCCTTGAAAAGCATGTTAGTATAACGTACGGCACCTTACAACTCTTAACAAAACATTACAACACCGTACGTAAACTTAAAACTTCATAATAAACCTAGTGAATTCGTCCGAGTCATTTGAACATCGTACGACCACTTAGGACTTGTTACGACTCTGTATGCGAAATAAGCAACAGGAAAAGCAATTTAGGATAATGTACGATGCGTTATAACTTTTGAGAACACCTTACACCACCGTACGAAAGATTAAAACTCCATAATAATCCTAATAAATTAGTCTGAGTCCTTTGAACATCGTACCACAATTTAGAATATATTACGACTCTATATGCCACATTACCGTCTTGAGAAGCATGTTAGTATAACGTACGGCACCTTACAACTCCTAACAAAACATTACAACACCGTACGTAAACTTAAAACTCCATAATAAACCTAATAAATTAGTCTGAGTCCTTTGAACATAGTACTACAATTTAGAATATATTACGACTCTGTATGCCACATTACCGCCATGAAAAGCATGTTAGTATAACGTACGGCACCTTACAACTCCTAACAAAACATTACAACACCGTACGTAAACTTAAAACTCCATAATAAACCTAATGAATTCGTCCGAGTCATTTGAACATCGTACGACCACTTAGGACTTGTTACGACTCTGTATGCGAAATTAGCAACAGGAAAAGCAATTTAGAATAATGTACGATGCGTTATAACTTTTGAGAACACCTTACACCACCGTACGAAAGATTAAAACTCCATAATAATCCTAATAAATTAGTCCGAGTCCTTTGAACATCGTACTACAATTTAGAATATATTACGACTCTGTATGCCACATTACCGCCTTGAAAAGCATGTTAGTATAACGTACGGCACCTTACAACACCTAACAAAACATTACAACACCGTACATGAACTTAAAACTCCATAATAAACCTAATGAATTCGTCCGAGTCCTTTAACATCGTACCACAATTTAGAATATATTACGACTCTGTATGCCACATTACCGTCTTGAGAAGCATGTTAATATAACTTACGCCACCTTACAACTCCTAACAAAACATTACAACACCGTACGTAAACTTAAAACTCCTTAATAAACCTAATAAATTAGTCCGAGTCCTTTGAACATAGTACTACAATTTAGAATATATTACGACTCTGTATGCCACATTACCGTCTTCAGAAGCATGTTAATATAACTTACGGCACCTTACAACTCCTAACAAAACATTACAACACCGTACGTAAACTTAAAACTCCATAATAAACCTAATAAATTAGTCCGAGTCCTTTGAACATAGGACTACAATTTAGAATATATTACGACTCTGTATGCCACATTACCGCCTTGAAAAGCATGTTAGTATAACGTACGGCACCTTACAACTCCTAACAAAACATTACAACACCGTACATGAACTTAAAACTCCATAATAAACCTAATGAATTCGTCCGAGTCCATTGAACATCGTACCACAATTTAGAATATATTACGACTCTGTATGCCACATTACCGTCTTGAGAAGCATGTTAATATAACTTACGGCACCTTACAACTCCTAACAAAACATTACAACACCGTACGTAAACTTAAAACTCCATAATAAACCTAATAAATTAGTCCTAGTCCTTTGAACATAGTACTACAATTTAGAATATATTACGACTCTGTATGCCACATTACCGTCTTGAAAAGCATGTTAGTATAACGTACGGCACCTTACAACTCTTAACAAAACATTACAACACCGTACGTAAACTTAAAACTCCATAATAAACCTAATGAATTCGTCCGAGTCATTTGAACATCGTACGACCACTTAGGACTTGTTACGACTCTGTATGCGAAATAAGCAACAGGAAAAGCAATTTAGAATAATGTACGATGCGTTATAACTTTTGAGAACACCTTACACCACCGTACGAAAGATTAAAACTCCATAATAATCCTAATAAATTAGTCTGAGTCCTTTGAACATCGTACCACAATTTAGAATATATTACGACTCTGTATGCCACATTACCGTCTTGAGAAGCATGTTAGTATAACGTACGGCACCTTACAACTCCTAACAAAACATTACAACACCGTACGAAAACTTAAAACTCCATAATAAACCTAATAAATTAGTCCGAGTCCTTTGAACATAGTACTACAATTTAGAATATATTACGACTCTGTATGCCACTTTACCGCCTTGAAAAGCATGTTAGTATAACGTACGGCACCTTAGAACTCCTAACAAAACATTACAACACCGTACGTAAACTTAAAACTCTATAATAAACCTAATGCATTCGTCCGAGTCATTTGAACATCGTACGACCACTTAGGACTTGTTACGACTCTATATGCGAAATTAGCAACAGGAAAAGCAATTTAGAATAATGTACGATGCGTTATAACTTTTGAGAACACCTTACACCACCGTACGAAAGATTAAAACTCCATAATAATCCTAATAAATTAGTCCGAGTCCTTTGAACATCGTACTACAATTTAGAATATATTACGACTCTGTATGACACATTACCGCCTTGAAAAGCATGTTAGTATAACGTACGACACCTTACAACTCCTAACAAAACATTACAACACCGTACATGAACTTAAAACTCCATAATAAACCTAATGAATTCGTCCGAGTCCTTTGAACATCGTACCACAATTTAGAATATATTACGACTCTTTATGCCACATTACCGTCTTGAGAAGCATGTTAATATAACTTACGGCACCTTACAACTCCTAACAAAACATTACAACACCGTACGTAAACTTAAAACTCCATAATAAACCTAATAAATTAGTCCGAGTCCTTTGAACATAGTACTACAATTTAGAATATATTACGACTCTGTATGCCACATTACCGTCTTGAGAAGCATGTTAATATAACTTACGGCACCTTACAACTCCTAACAAAACATTACAACACCGTACGTAAACTTAAAACTCCATAATAAACCTAATAAATTAGTCCGAGTCCTTTGAACATAGTACTACAATTTAGAATATATTACGACTCTGTATGCCACATTACCGCCTTGAAAAGCATGTTAGTATAACGTACGGCACCTTACAACTCTTAACAAAACATTACAACACCGTACGTAAACTTAAAACTTCATAATAAACCTAGTGAATTCGTCCGAGTCATTTGAACATCGTACGACCACTTAGGACTTGTTACGACTCTGTATGCGAAATAAGCAACAGGAAAAGCAATTTAGGATAATGTACGATGCGTTATAACTTTTGAGAACACCTTACACCACCGTACGAAAGATTAAAACTCCATAATAATCCTAATAAATTAGTCTGAGTCCTTTGAACATCGTACCACAATTTAGAATATATTACGACTCTATATGCCACATTACCGTCTTGAGAAGCATGTTAGTATAACGTACGGCACCTTACAACTCCTAACAAAACATTACAACACCGTACGTAAACTTAAAACTCCATAATAAACCTAATAAATTAGTCTGAGTCCTTTGAACATAGTACTACAATTTAGAATATATTACGACTCTGTATGCCACATTACCGCCATGAAAAGCATGTTAGTATAACGTACGGCACCTTACAACTCCTAACAAAACATTACAACACCGTACGTAAACTTAAAACTCCATAATAAACCTAATGAATTCGTCCGAGTCATTTGAACATCGTACGACCACTTAGGACTTGTTACGACTCTGTATGCGAAATTAGCAACAGGAAAAGCAATTTAGAATAATGTACGATGCGTTATAACTTTTGAGAACACCTTACACCACCGTACGAAAGATTAAAACTCCATAATAATCCTAATAAATTAGTCCGAGTCCTTTGAACATCGTACTACAATTTAGAATATATTACGACTCTGTATGCCACATTACCGCCTTGAAAAGCATGTTAGTATAACGTACGGCACCTTACAACACCTAACAAAACATTACAACACCGTACATGAACTTAAAACTCCATAATAAACCTAATGAATTCGTCCGAGTCCTTTAACATCGTACCACAATTTAGAATATATTACGACTCTGTATGCCACATTACCGTCTTGAGAAGCATGTTAATATAACTTACGCCACCTTACAACTCCTAACAAAACATTACAACACCGTACGTAAACTTAAAACTCCTTAATAAACCTAATAAATTAGTCCGAGTCCTTTGAACATAGTACTACAATTTAGAATATATTACGACTCTGTATGCCACATTACCGTCTTCAGAAGCATGTTAATATAACTTACGGCACCTTACAACTCCTAACAAAACATTACAACACCGTACGTAAACTTAAAACTCCATAATAAACCTAATAAATTAGTCCGAGTCCTTTGAACATAGGACTACAATTTAGAATATATTACGACTCTGTATGCCACATTACCGCCTTGAAAAGCATGTTAGTATAACGTACGGCACCTTACAACTCCTAACAAAACATTACAACACCGTACATGAACTTAAAACTCCATAATAAACCTAATGAATTCGTCCGAGTCCATTGAACATCGTACCACAATTTAGAATATATTACGACTCTGTATGCCACATTACCGTCTTGAGAAGCATGTTAATATAACTTACGGCACCTTACAACTCCTAACAAAACATTACAACACCGTACGTAAACTTAAAACTCCATAATAAACCTAATAAATTAGTCCTAGTCCTTTGAACATAGTACTACAATTTAGAATATATTACGACTCTGTATGCCACATTACCGTCTTGAAAAGCATGTTAGTATAACGTACGGCACCTTACAACTCTTAACAAAACATTACAACACCGTACGTAAACTTAAAACTCCATAATAAACCTAATGAATTCGTCCGAGTCATTTGAACATCGTACGACCACTTAGGACTTGTTACGACTCTGTATGCGAAATAAGCAACAGGAAAAGCAATTTAGAATAATGTACGATGCGTTATAACTTTTGAGAACACCTTACACCACCGTACGAAAGATTAAAACTCCATAATAATCCTAATAAATTAGTCTGAGTCCTTTGAACATCGTACCACAATTTAGAATATATTACGACTCTGTATGCCACATTACCGTCTTGAGAAGCATGTTAGTATAACGTACGGCACCTTACAACTCCTAACAAAACATTACAACACCGTACGAAAACTTAAAACTCCATAATAAACCTAATAAATTAGTCCGAGTCCTTTGAACATAGTACTACAATTTAGAATATATTACGACTCTGTATGCCACTTTACCGCCTTGAAAAGCATGTTAGTATAACGTACGGCACCTTAGAACTCCTAACAAAACATTACAACACCGTACGTAAACTTAAAACTCTATAATAAACCTAATGAATTCGTCCGAGTCATTTGAACATCGTACGACCACTTAGGACTTGTTACGACTCTATATGCGAAATTAGCAACAGGAAAAGCAATTTAGAATAATGTACGATGCGTTATAACTTTTGAGAACACCTTACACCACCGTACGAAAGATTAAAACTCCATAATAATCCTAATAAATTAGTCCGAGTCCTTTGAACATCGTACTACAATTTAGAATATATTACGACTCTGTATGACACATTACCGCCTTGAAAAGCATGTTAGTATAACGTACGACACCTTACAACTCCTAACAAAACATTACAACACCGTACATGAACTTAAAACTCCATAATAAACCTAATGAATTCGTCCGAGTCCTTTGAACATCGTACCACAATTTAGAATATATTACGACTCTTTATGCCACATTACCGTCTTGAGAAGCATGTTAATATAACTTACGGCACCTTACAACTCCTAACAAAACATTACAACACCGTACGTAAACTTAAAACTCCATAATAAACCTAATAAATTAGTCCGAGTCCTTTGAACATAGTACTACAATTTAGAATATATTACGACTCTGTATGCCACATTACCGTCTTGAGAAGCATGTTAATATAACTTACGGCACCTTACAACTCCTAACAAAACATTACAACACCGTACGTAAACTTAAAACTCCATAATAAACCTAATAAATTAGTCCGAGTCCTTTGAACATAGTACTACAATTTAGAATATATTACGACTCTGTATGCCACATTACCGCCTTGAAAAGCATGTTAGTATAACGTACGGCACCTTACAACTCTTAACAAAACATTACAACACCGTACGTAAACTTAAAACTTCATAATAAACCTAGTGAATTCGTCCGAGTCATTTGAACATCGTACGACCACTTAGGACTTGTTACGACTCTGTATGCGAAATAAGCAACAGGAAAAGCAATTTAGGATAATGTACGATGCGTTATAACTTTTGAGAACACCTTACACCACCGTACGAAAGATTAAAACTCCATAATAATCCTAATAAATTAGTCTGAGTCCTTTGAACATCGTACCACAATTTAGAATATATTACGACTCTATATGCCACATTACCGTCTTGAGAAGCATGTTAGTATAACGTACGGCACCTTACAACTCCTAACAAAACATTACAACACCGTACGTAAACTTAAAACTCCATAATAAACCTAATAAATTAGTCTGAGTCCTTTGAACATAGTACTACAATTTAGAATATATTACGACTCTGTATGCCACATTACCGCCATGAAAAGCATGTTAGTATAACGTACGGCACCTTACAACTCCTAACAAAACATTACAACACCGTACGTAAACTTAAAACTCCATAATAAACCTAATGAATTCGTCCGAGTCATTTGAACATCGTACGACCACTTAGGACTTGTTACGACTCTGTATGCGAAATTAGCAACAGGAAAAGCAATTTAGAATAATGTACGATGCGTTATAACTTTTGAGAACACCTTACACCACCGTACGAAAGATTAAAACTCCATAATAATCCTAATAAATTAGTCCGAGTCCTTTGAACATCGTACTACAATTTAGAATATATTACGACTCTGTATGCCACATTACCGCCTTGAAAAGCATGTTAGTATAACGTACGGCACCTTACAACACCTAACAAAACATTACAACACCGTACATGAACTTAAAACTCCATAATAAACCTAATGAATTCGTCCGAGTCCTTTAACATCGTACCACAATTTAGAATATATTACGACTCTGTATGCCACATTACCGTCTTGAGAAGCATGTTAATATAACTTACGCCACCTTACAACTCCTAACAAAACATTACAACACCGTACGTAAACTTAAAACTCCTTAATAAACCTAATAAATTAGTCCGAGTCCTTTGAACATAGTACTACAATTTAGAATATATTACGACTCTGTATGCCACATTACCGTCTTCAGAAGCATGTTAATATAACTTACGGCACCTTACAACTCCTAACAAAACATTACAACACCGTACGTAAACTTAAAACTCCATAATAAACCTAATAAATTAGTCCGAGTCCTTTGAACATAGGACTACAATTTAGAATATATTACGACTCTGTATGCCACATTACCGCCTTGAAAAGCATGTTAGTATAACGTACGGCACCTTACAACTCCTAACAAAACATTACAACACCGTACATGAACTTAAAACTCCATAATAAACCTAATGAATTCGTCCGAGTCCATTGAACATCGTACCACAATTTAGAATATATTACGACTCTGTATGCCACATTACCGTCTTGAGAAGCATGTTAATATAACTTACGGCACCTTACAACTCCTAACAAAACATTACAACACCGTACGTAAACTTAAAACTCCATAATAAACCTAATAAATTAGTCCTAGTCCTTTGAACATAGTACTACAATTTAGAATATATTACGACTCTGTATGCCACATTACCGTCTTGAAAAGCATGTTAGTATAACGTACGGCACCTTACAACTCTTAACAAAACATTACAACACCGTACGTAAACTTAAAACTCCATAATAAACCTAATGAATTCGTCCGAGTCATTTGAACATCGTACGACCACTTAGGACTTGTTACGACTCTGTATGCGAAATAAGCAACAGGAAAAGCAATTTAGAATAATGTACGATGCGTTATAACTTTTGAGAACACCTTACACCACCGTACGAAAGATTAAAACTCCATAATAATCCTAATAAATTAGTCTGAGTCCTTTGAACATCGTACCACAATTTAGAATATATTACGACTCTGTATGCCACATTACCGTCTTGAGAAGCATGTTAGTATAACGTACGGCACCTTACAACTCCTAACAAAACATTACAACACCGTACGTAAACTTAAAACTCCATAATAAAGCTAATAAATTAGTCTGAGTCCTTTGAACATAGTACTACAATTTAGAATATATTACGACTCTGTATGCCACATTACCGCCATGAAAAGCATGTTAGTATAACGTACGGCACCTTACAACTCCTAACAAAACATTACAACACCGTACGTAAACTTAAAACTCCATAATAAACCTAATGAATTCGTCCGAGTCCATTGAACATCGTACCACAATTTAGAATATATTACGACTCTGTATGCCACATTACCGTCTTGAGAAGCATGTTAATATAACTTACGGCACCATACAACTCCTAACAAAACATTACAACACCGTACGTAAACTTAAAACTCCATAATAAACCTAATAAATTAGTCCTAGTCCTTTGAACATAGTACTACAATTTAGAATATATTACGACTCTGTATGCAACATTACCGTCTTGAAAAGCATGTTAGTATAACGTACGGCACCTTACAACTCTTAACAAAACATTACAACACCGTACGTAAACTTAAAACTCCATAATAAACCTAATGAATTCGTCCGAGTCATTTGAACATCGTACGGCCACTTAGGACTTGTTACGACTCTGTATGCGAAATAAGCAACAGGAAAAGCAATTTAGAATAATGTACGATGCGTTATAACTTTTGAGAACACCTTACACCACCGTACGAAAGATTAAAACTCCATAATAATCCTAATAAATTAGTCTGAGTCCTTTGAACATCGTACCACAATTTAGAATATATTACGACTCTGTATGCCACATTACCGTCTTGAGAAGCATGTTAGTATAACGTACGGCACCTTACAACTCCTAACAAAACATTACAACACCGTACGAAAACTTAAAACTCCATAATAAACCTAATAAATTAGTCCGAGTCCTTTGAACATAGTACTACAATTTAGAATATATTACGACTCTGTATGCCACTTTACCGCCTTGAAAAGCATGTTAGTATAACGTACGGCACCTTAGAACTCCTAACAAAACATTACAACACCGTACGTAAACTTAAAACTCTATAATAAACCTAATGAATTCGTCCGAGTCATTTGAACATCGTACGACCACTTAGGACTTGTTACGACTCTATATGCGAAATTAGCAACAGGAAAAGCAATTTAGAATAATGTACGATGCGTTATAACTTTTGAGAACACCTTACACCACCGTACGAAAGATTAAAACTCCATAATAATCCTAATAAATTAGTCCGAGTCCTTTGAACATCGTACTACAATTTAGAATATATTACGACTCTGTATGACACATTACCGCCTTGAAAAGCATGTTAGTATAACGTACGACACCTTACAACTCCTAACAAAACATTACAACACCGTACATGAACTTAAAACTCCATAATAAACCTAATGAATTCGTCCGAGTCCTTTGAACATCGTACCACAATTTAGAATATATTACGACTCTTTATGCCACATTACCGTCTTGAGAAGCATGTTAATATAACTTACGGCACCTTACAACTCCTAACAAAACATTACAACACCGTATGTAAACTTAAAACTCCATAATAAACCTAATAAATTAGTCCGAGTCCTTTGAACATAGTACTACAATTTAGAATATATTACGACTCTGTATGCCACATTACCGTCTTGAGAAGCATGTTAATATAACTTACGGCACCTTACAACTCCTAACAAAACATTACAACACCGTACGTAAACTTAAAACTCCATAATAAACCTAATAAATTAGTCCGAGTCCTTTGAACATAGTACTACAATTTAGAATATATTACGACTCTGTATGCCACATTACCGCCTTGAAAAGCATGTTAGTATAACGTACGGCACCTTACAACTCTTAACAAAACATTACAACACCGTACGTAAACTTAAAACTTCATAATAAACCTAGTGAATTCGTCCGAGTCATTTGAACATCGTACGACCACTTAGGACTTGTTACGACTCTGTATGCGAAATAAGCAACAGGAAAAGCAATTTAGGATAATGTACGATGCGTTATAACTTTTGAGAACACCTTACACCACCGTACGAAAGATTAAAACTCCATAATAATCCTAATAAATTAGTCTGAGTCCTTTGAACATCGTACCACAATTTAGAATATATTACGACTCTATATGCCACATTACCGTCTTGAGAAGCATGTTAGTATAACGTACGGCACCTTACAACTCCTAACAAAACATTACAACACCGTACGTAAACTTAAAACTCCATAATAAACCTAATAAATTAGTCTGAGTCCTTTGAACATAGTACTACAATTTAGAATATATTACGACTCTGTATGCCACATTACCGCCATGAAAAGCATGTTAGTATAACGTACGGCACCTTACAACTCCTAACAAAACATTACAACACCGTACGTAAACTTAAAACTCCATAATAAACCTAATGAATTCGTCCGAGTCATTTGAACATCGTACGACCACTTAGGACTTGTTACGACTCTGTATGCGAAATTAGCAACAGGAAAAGCAATTTAGAATAATGTACGATGCGTTATAACTTTTGAGAACACCTTACACCACCGTACGAAAGATTAAAACTCCATAATAATCCTAATAAATTAGTCCGAGTCCTTTGAACATCGTACTACAATTTAGAATATATTACGACTCTGTATGCCACATTACCGCCTTGAAAAGCATGTTAGTATAACGTACGGCACCTTACAACACCTAACAAAACATTACAACACCGTACATGAACTTAAAACTCCATAATAAACCTAATGAATTCGTCCGAGTCCTTTAACATCGTACCACAATTTAGAATATATTACGACTCTGTATGCCACATTACCGTCTTGAGAAGCATGTTAATATAACTTACGCCACCTTACAACTCCTAACAAAACATTACAACACCGTACGTAAACTTAAAACTCCTTAATAAACCTAATAAATTAGTCCGAGTCCTTTGAACATAGTACTACAATTTAGAATATATTACGACTCTGTATGCCACATTACCGTCTTCAGAAGCATGTTAATATAACTTACGGCACCTTACAACTCCTAACAAAACATTACAACACCGTACGTAAACTTAAAACTCCATAATAAACCTAATAAATTAGTCCGAGTCCTTTGAACATAGGACTACAATTTAGAATATATTACGACTCTGTATGCCACATTACCGCCTTGAAAAGCATGTTAGTATAACGTACGGCACCTTACAACTCCTAACAAAACATTACAACAACGTACATGAACTTAAAACTCCATAATAAACCTAATGAATTCGTCCGAGTCCATTGAACATCGTACCACAATTTAGAATATATTACGACTCTGTATGCCACATTACCGTCTTGAGAAGCATGTTAATATAACTTACGGCACCTTACAACTCCTAACAAAACATTACAACACCGTACGTAAACTTAAAACTCCATAATAAACCTAATAAATTAGTCCTAGTCCTTTGAACATAGTACTACAATTTAGAATATATTACGACTCTGTATGCCACATTACCGTCTTGAAAAGCATGTTAGTATAACGTACGGCACCTTACAACTCTTAACAAAACATTACAACACCGTACGTAAACTTAAAACTCCATAATAAACCTAATGAATTCGTCCGAGTCATTTGAACATCGTACGACCACTTAGGACTTGTTACGACTCTGTATGCGAAATAAGCAACAGGAAAAGCAATTTAGAATAATGTACGATGCGTTATAACTTTTGAGAACACCTTACACCACCGTACGAAAGATTAAAACTCCATAATAATCCTAATAAATTAGTCTGAGTCCTTTGAACATCGTACCACAATTTAGAATATATTACGACTCTGTATGCCACATTACCGTCTTGAGAAGCATGTTAGTATAACGTACGGCACCTTACAACTCCTAACAAAACATTACAACACCGTACGTAAACTTAAAACTCCATAATAAAGCTAATAAATTAGTCTGAGTCCTTTGAACATAGTACTACAATTTAGAATATATTACGACTCTGTATGCCACATTACCGCCATGAAAAGCATGTTAGTATAACGTACGGCACCTTACAACTCCTAACAAAACATTACAACACCGTACGTAAACTTAAAACTCCATAATAAACCTAATGAATTCGTCCGAGTCCATTGAACATCGTACCACAATTTAGAATATGTTGGTCCATAATGATCGTGATTTCAGTGCTTTGTTGACTTGTTTAACACCAATATGTCAAATACTTGAAGAACAAAGTGAATAAAGTCCAAATAACCCAATATCAAGATCTAACACATAATCGAGGTTAATAAGCTACAATGATGAAAGATATAAGCTCCTAGCACCTCAATTGAACGATTACACAACACAAAATGGTAAGAATTCGTCTGAGTAAAAGATGTGCAAAAGTTGTATAAAGTTGTAGATAAGGTTACAATATATAGTGATGTTAGGTTCGCTGATAGATTCGCTCTAGCGAATCTATCCAGCGAACCAACACAGGTTCGCTGGGCACATAGGTTCGCCCAGTCGATACCTAATACAAAAGACACTGATGGCCTGCGGGCGAATCAATAGATTCGCCCGTAGGTTCGCTAGTACCAACAACATAACAAGTTTAACTATTACATACAAAAGTAACACCGACAAGCCGGTGGGTCCAACCTATACATAGTAGACTATCAATACTCCCCCTAGGTTGGACCTCACCTGGGGAAGTCTTCAGATTAGCTCCTGTCTTGTTGGCTTCAAAGTTGTTCAATAAAAGCTCCTGCCCGTTCTTTGATCCCGGCCTTTGGATTTGTATAGTCTTCAATTCCGGCCTCATCTTCACTCAGATTTAACATAGAATCCACAAACTCTGTTTCTGCGACCTCTGTATCAGGCTCAGAATGAACTGTCGTTTCCGCCTGAATATCAGCTGTTGGCTCCTCGCTTTCAACTTCCAAGTCTACAACTTCAACAGGTTTCTCAAACCTCTGCTCAATTGATCGATCTAGCTGTCGAGTTAGATCGTCCATTTCCAGTTGCAGATCATCTGACCTTCTCAACCTCTCATTCACTGCCTTCAGTTCTGCACGAATCCCTCGGGCTTTATTAGCAACCTTCACAAACAGGTTTGCTTCAGCAGCAGTGTCATCACCAGCCCCGTGCTTAATTCTGTGCTCACATAGCACCTTCAAGTCCTCATCACAGAAGGAGAAGACCTCCATCGGATCAAACAATCGAATTTCTGGACGGTCATCTCCACTTAGTCTAATAATGGCCTCCCCAGTGCTATTATCATAGAACCACTTGTTGAAATCCTGCAATCTGGGTGGTTGAGTATCTGGGACTCTGACCCTCGTCATCACTTTTGGAGCAGCAATTTTCAAAACAATTTTGCCCTTCCACGATACCCAATGTTTATCCCTTTTCTGCCTCATCCTTCTAGGCTTTTGGTATCCGAATTCAACAAAGTTTGACTTAGCGGCCTCCCTGATCGCAGCTTCAAATGCACATGCCCTACCGCTATCCTCTTTCCCTAAAAGCGGCAGCTCTGCCAGTCTCCTCAAGTCCCATCGAGGAAAGGTGGCAAAGTGCTTTCGGTTCTTTACGTATGTAATGTCGCCACCCCTCCTTTTGATCATATAAGCTTCCACCAAACAGTTATATTTCCATGCTATAATCTGTCTATCTTGCTGTTTGGTGGTGGGTTCGTCTAGATTTTGGAATATCGGTACCTCGGGCACCACTGCTTCCTCTTTCCTGAACCATTCGGATTTGTCTAACTCAGCGTGTTCAAACTGGTAGCTCATTCCCTTTTCCTCCACTTTGTATACCTCAGGCTCATCCTCAATGTCCTCCTCACTTTCAGCATCAAAATCAGTGTCAGGTTCATCCACCAAAGTATAATCAACCCCAGATCCACCAACAACTTCCTCTCCTTCAAACGCATCCAAATTTATCCCCATCTCTTCATCAAACTCTTCCTCTACGGCCTTTCCCTTTCCTTTATTATCAAAATCAACATCCATTAACGGATATCTTGTAATATCCGTTAAGGAGTTCAGTTCCGCCTCAGTCATCGCCGGTTCTGTCCCAACATTCTTCTTCAAATCATTCAGCTCTTTGAAGATCCTTACAATTAAACATTGCTGGTCTTTCATCATCCGTCCCATCTCATATATGACCGTTGATTTTTCCGCATCCTGCTTTTCCAATTCTTCATGCTTACCTTTGAGTTCAACCAAATCAGCCTTCAATCTCTCAACTTCATCCTTCAACTCATTCCCAAACCCAGTAGATGTACCCCCTACATCATGCTTTGCCTTCTTTGACCCCTCAGCATGTGTATCAGCCCTCTTCTTTGTCCTCAGTTCTCTGCCCGCATCTATCTCAGCTTGTATCTCATCCACCTCCCGTTCAAATGAATAATTTTTATCCTTGGCATAGGCTTTCCTTTTTCTAATCTTCTTCTCAATCACTTCTATATTCTCGCCTCCCCGTTTTCTTTCCGACTCTATCAACCTCTGAATTTGCACCCATCTTTCAGCCGGGTACATGTTCTCCCACAAAAACGACGTTCTACCAACACAGTCTGCCCGCACGGATTTACAGTCCTTGAAGATTCTTGGATGCATATCCCAGATTTCCAATTCTGCACCTTCAACCAACAGATTTGGCAGCTTATCATTCAGAATCATCTGAATGAATCTGGGATACATTAGCCATTTCGCCCCCTTGCTGGCGTGAATGTTCTCGAGCATGTAGTTGTAAATCAACTTAGCAAGATTTGCTTTTTGCCCCCGGCAAAATAGCATCATAGCTCTAGCCCAATCTAGGTTCAACCCGTCCGTACCCCCCTTTCGGTGATCCAGGCACATAATAAACACATGTGCGATATATCTCCATTCCTGGATCAGGTACGACTTTACAAATTCCATCTTCTTTTCACCGGGCATCGGTCCCTCATACCCCGCTGTCCGGAATGCCCCGTAAACTTCTTCAGCAGACATATGTACCTCCTCACCCATATCATCTTCTAATCTGAGAATCCTTGCCAGATCGGCTTCAGTAAACGCGAGGTCTTGGCCACAGACATTGGCACATATTCGTGACGGCTGCACCGACACATTCATGACCGCAGTTCGCCAGAAATCCCTAACGTGCGTCTCGTATATGGTGGGTGAGTGAGAGATGGCATGATAAATGTGTGACGATTTCAGCCATATGATAGCGTCTCTATAGCTGCTGGCCTTTTCGAAGTTTTCATCGAGTAAAGCACACATATTGTGCTTCTTCTCGAAGAATAAAGTCGACATTTTGCCTGAAAAATAAACGGAGATTGATCAGAAATAAAGTTTTGAAAATCAGAAAAT
This sequence comes from Tagetes erecta, assembly GCA_030867185.1. Taxonomy (NCBI): domain Eukaryota; kingdom Viridiplantae; phylum Streptophyta; class Magnoliopsida; order Asterales; family Asteraceae; genus Tagetes; species Tagetes erecta. The sequence goes on along the minus strand of CM061488.1, from coordinate 49,808,674 downwards.
AGATTCGCTGGAAATTAGGTTCGCTGGTATAGCGAACCTGAGATTTTGGCACAAGAACCTATAGATTCGCTGACAGAAAAAATCAGTCATTGTTGTCGAGCGAATGTATAGGTTCGCTAGAAACAGTCGGGCGAATCTATGTTGTTGCGTGGGCAGCATAACGACATAGATTCGCTCGAAGACTTGAACTTTCGTTCAGATTCGCCAGACGAACACTTAGGTTCGCTGGAAACCCTAGCTTTTGAAAAACGGCCGAAATCACATACAGTTCATCATTTTCAGGCATTAAAGGCAACAAACAGGTAGAAGAAACACTAAACAAGGCTATTATGAAGTAAAACCCTAACATCTAACAAACAATCAGCTTTTTAAACACTACATAATCAAGATTCGACAGTTCTAACAGGTCAAATGAACGATTAAGGGTATAAAACACAGATTAAGATGAAAGCGATGACATACCAAACACTAAGAAGTTGTTTAATGTATGAAAAAGCCGTAAATAGGTGAGAATCGAACGTTGGTGGAAGTTTTAAAAAGCGTCTGCTACAGTACAGTGGGTAAGCGAATAAGTGAGAAAAATTCGCTGTCACTAGTATATAAACAGACATAGGTTCGCTAGCAGTCAGTCCAGCGAACTTTAGGTTCGCTGGAAGACCAACAGACAAAACAACCGACTAGTTCGCAAACAGGTTCGCTGACACAAAAACAAGCATGTTTCATGTCAGCGAAACAAAGAGAGTCCGGGCGAACCTTAGAGGCCGAGCGAATCAGTAGGTTCGCCACAGATTCGCTAGACAAAAGAAAGAAAAAAAATATTTTTGGATTTTCTTAAAATTTTAAAATCTTTGTAAATCCGTGAAAACGTCCCACGATATCATCGTCCCAAAAATAAACATGTATACATATAATCCTAAAAATTAAAATTTAAAATTAAAAATTAAAATAAAATAAAATAAAATAAAATAAAATAAAATAAATATAACAAGAGACGGTTTTAAACGCTAGAAAGGATATTTATTCTTCATGATGTTTTGAGTAGAATCCGGAGAATCATCGATTGGCGGGATTGCAGATATGTTTGTCCATTTAAACCCATGCCTTAGTCCTTTCAACAAGAGATCATCAGCTTCTTTTATCATGTTTTCGGTTTGATTGAAGAAACTCAGACAACTCGGTCCCCACAAACGTCTAGGTAAAAAGAACAAGTTCTGTTATCAGGGTATATCTGAGCAATACGATTTACTTTGCTTGAGTTTCATATAACAACTTTTGAATGTTGTCTTTTGACACATGTGCAATTTTTGCATCTTTTCTTTTGTGAGTGGAGCTTTGTCAGCAATTGATTCATTTTGAATACAATGCGACTTATTATTTGGGAAACTCAAATAGTCTAGAGCTCCAGGTCTATACTGACGTATAACAGAGGAGATAAACATTTGAGCATGCTCGGTGAATCTTCAGGTCAATACTTCCGTATAGCAGAGAAGATCCACCAACTCCAGGTCAATACTTTCGTATAGCAGAGGAGTTAAGCACTTGACTCAAAACGTTCTGAGGAGTTAACGAGTAACTCACTCAGAGGCTTTTCCGAAGAGCATCCCTAGCAGCTTTTTATTTTTATTTGTTTTGCATACTAGAAACTCGATTCGGGGATAGGGCGAGGGTGATTTGGGATGTTTGGGGAAATCAAGGCAAAGATTTGACGCTCTCAACCCATTTTTGACAGAACCATAATCTTTGTGCAATCCAATCACGTCAAGGAGATAATCCTTGCTGTCGAGATCTTGAGCGTTATGTTTGGCTGCATAATCACTAGTTTAGCCTTAGTGCTCTTGATTGTTTGATTCAAGTGATTTTTGTGTTGATTTTTGAAGTTTTTGGGTCAAAACTCTTTCGATTCTGTTTGAAGCTTGTTTGTTGTGTTTTGGAGTCGTATTTTGCTCTGGTTTTGTGTTATTTGGACGTAGAAAGCTTTTAAAACAAACCTGAAGGCAAATGGTCAAGTTTTGAGGGTTTTCGAGCTGTTTCCGTACTATTTCAGAGTGGTTGAGCTACCAGCGAAACTGTGTGTTCAACCAGCGAATCTGCAGTTCTTCCAGCGAATCTAAATTCAAAATTTTGTCCTGTTTGGGTTGTGTTGTGGCCAGCGAATCTAGCATATCATCGAACGAAAGTTCATCTATTTGACTGATTGTGCAAGCGAAACTGCTGCCAAAATCAGGCCAGCGAATCTGTGCTTGCTCGTCAGCGAATCTGTTTGACTGACTAGCGAATCTGTCACCAGCGAAATTTCCAGCGAATCTGCTGTGTTCTTCTAGCGAAACTAGCCAGCGAATCTGTCATTTTTCAGCGAATCTGTTGTCTGTTAAAAGTTATGACTTCTTCAACACTTAATATGAATGATCTAGACAGCGTTCAACCTAACAGGCCACCGAGGCTTGTTAGTGGTGAAAACTTTGAAGACTGGAAAAGATGTTTGAAGGCATTCTTCTACTACACCGACTACAACCAATGGGAATCTATAGTGAATGGCCCGCACGTGCCAACAACTGTTGAAGGAACTGTCACTTCAGTAAACACAGATCCAACTACTTTTACTGAAACTGATATCAAGCTACTGGATCGTGACAAGAAGGCATTAGGGGCACTGATACTTTGCTTACATCAGGACATCTTTAACCGGTTTGCAGAACACACAACTGCAAAGAGTCTGTATGATGCATTGTGTGAATTTTATGATGGCAATGAAGATCTGAAACTGGATAGAAAAGCTCAGGCTGAAAAGGAATTCAACTCTTTTGTGGGATATTCACAAGAAAACTTGACTGATATCACAAATCGATTCCTATCTGTGTCAAGCAATCTGAAGAAATATGATGAAAAGCTGGGCAATCACGAACAAGTAGCAAAATTGTTAGATTCACTTCCACCACAATGGAGCCTTCAAATCAAGCTACTGAAACAAGAAAGGAATTTTCCTGATTACAAATTGATGGACGTCATCAACAAGCTGAAGTCTTTTGACCTTGACGTGAAAAGAAGAGAGTATAATCAGTCAATGATGGTTCCAAACATTCCGTCTCAAAATGCTGCACTTATCTCATCCGCTGCAAACTCTTATGTTTACAGTGCAGCATCTAGAGGATCTTCAGGTCATGTATCTGCTAAGTCTGCTGGTGCATCTTCAAACGCTGGTTCAAGCTCAAATGCATCTGTCACCACACAGATTCCGTCAGACACTATGGCATTATTTGGAATGTTTGTTCACAGTTACGAAGCTCTTGTTGCAGGTGAGTTAAAAGGGAAGGGTATGACAGTGGAAGACATGTATCAGGTGGATCCTGATGATCTGGAGGAAACAGATATTCAATGGCAGATGGCTATGCTCACTCTTCGTGCCAGACGATTCATGGAAAGGACTGGTAGAAGAAACTTTGGAAATCAAGGACAGAATGCTAAGTTGGGATATGACAAGGGTAAGTTACGATGCTATAACTGCAAGCAACTGGGCCACTTCAAGAGAGAATGCCCATTACCAATCGTTACTGAGCCAGTTAACTCTGCAACTCCAAGACCTGCTCCAATTCAAGAAAAGGTTGAAGAAGCTAAGTCAAAGAATGAAACTGCACTGCTTACCAACTTTGACTGGAGCGCTGAAATTGAAGAAACCAAGGAGGAGATCAACCATGCTCTTATTGCTGAAATTACTGAGTTTGATGACAATGATATAAATCTCTTTGACCCCTTCAAAGAGTTTTATGGAAAAGAAGAGGAGGAGAAGGTGGAAAATGTTGACAAAGTTCAATCAGATGTTATTGCTCAAGGACATCTGAATCATTCTGGGTTAGTTTGTGAAGCCACTGTTAATGAAGTGAAGCATGAGGAAGAGTCAAAGGCTAGCTTGGAAGAAATGATTGAAAAAGCAAGGCTGGATGCAGTTGATGAATTCAAAAGAAGCACTCCCTACTGTCAATGTGATCGTGCTCTGGCCGCTGAAAAACTGGTAATTGGTCTTCCTTATGATGTTATAGAAGATATGTGTTCATCTGCTTGTAAAATTCGTTTAATTGGCATATACAAAGCAAACAAATTGTTAATGTCAAACGAAAACGAATTAAAAAGGACCATCAAAGAGCTTAAATTAAGTGAATCAAAATACTTTGTTAAGTTAAGAGAAGCTTTAAAAGAAAATGAACACTTAAAAAGGACTCTTTTAGAAAAGAACTGTGAGATTAATTACTTGACTGAGCAAGTTACACTTGCTGAGTTTGAAGCAAGAAAACTCAAAAACAAATTGCAGCAGTGGACCATATCTGGTATGAAAAGGGAGGAACTTTGCAAGAATCAAAGGGGGGCCAGGGTCAAGACAGGTTTGGGTTTTAGTAAAAATGAAACATATGCATATCCTCCACCCAGTACTTTCTGTTATTCTCCTACACCTATTCCTCATCCCTCAAATGAGTTAATTCAAGAGATTATGCAGAAAGATACTGACAGTTCCATTGCAGGTTTAAGTGAAGTAAACCTTAAGGAAGTTAGAGAGGAGTACGCATATGGTGCGAGTGTTGGGCTCGGGTGTTCTGGCAGTAGTGATTGCAGTAGTTCTGATTCCAAGAAGTCTTTTGAAGACATTTGTTTAGATAATTCTGTTTGTAGTAATGTGACATATTCAGACAATTCCATGTTCAATAGTAATTTAGGGTGTTCCACTTCAAGCCCTAATGTGTTTAATGATGCTGTTTTGACTGAAAATGTGTGTGTGAATGACAAATACAAACTTTCAGGTCACATCTCTGAAAGTCAAACCAAAACAAACTGTTTCCAAAAGTTCTTCACTCACCAAATTCCATCTTTCACACCAGTGAGAATTTCAAAACCAAAAGGGAAGGAATCATCTTTTTCATACATCCTTAAACCAAAACCTGAATCTGATACAGTTAAAGTCACAACAAGTAAGTTAAAAGAACTCTATGACACTTATAGTGACTGTGACTCACAACTGTCTGAATGTGATGAAGAAATTGTAATGGATAAAATTCCTGTCAACAGAATTCCCAAAACCGGTTTGAAGTCTCACTGTTTTAAATGTGGAAATACTGGTCACACTGTCAAGCAATGCCCCAAGTTAATCCAAAATAGCACAAAGCAAAAATCTTTGGGAAAAAGATTAAACACTTTTGTAAATAAATTCTTTTGTAATACTTCATCTGCTTCACCACCCAGGTACACAAAGACTTGGGTGCCTATTGCAAAGGTCTAACTTTTCTTTGTGTTTAATAAATGTCAGGAACATTCAAATGCCGTTGTAAATAGTCATTGGCATATTGACAGCGGATGTTCCAGACATATGACTGGATTGAAGGATCTTCTTACTAACTATAGGATCATAAATGGAGGCTATGTTGCTTTTGCGGGAGATAAGAAAGGCGGGAAGATGATAGGTCAAGGAGAAGTCTCAAATGGCTCACTTACTTTGGAAGATGTCAACTATGTTCCTGAACTGGCGTTCAACCTTCTGAGTGTATCACAAATCTGTGATAAGAATATTCCTGTGCTGTTCCTTCAAAATGAATGCCTGTTCTTGAAGCCAGAGTTTACTATTCCAGAAAATATGGTGATCATGCGTGCTCCGAGACGAAATGACACCTATATGTTGAATATGGGTTCAAAGGAATCAAATTCCACCGTGACATGTCTCCTGTCTAAAGCATCATCCTTTGAATCATTTTTGTGGCATAAACGTTTAGGACACATCAATTTTAAAATTCTGAATAAATTAGTTAAGAACAATTTGGTCAGGGGTTTACCACAAAAGGATTTTTCTGTGGTGGAGAAATGCATGGCTTGTGCTAAAGGAAAACAGCACAAAAAGCCACATAAACTCAAAATTACAAATACTATCTCAGAACCCCTCGAATTGTTACATACTGATTTATTCGGACCAATAAGTGTCAAATCAATTGCTAAAAAGTCTTATTGCTTGGTTGTCACAGATGATTACTCTAGGTACACCTGGGTGAGATTCATGGCAAACAAGAGTGAGACAGCAGAAGAATTGATGAAGCTGATACCTCTAATAGAGGTTCTTGGAAAGAAGAAGGTTCAAGCCATCAGAAGCGATAACGGAACTGAATTCAGAAACCACATCTTCAACTCCTTCTGTGAACAACGGGGTATTCTCAGACAGTTTAGCGCTGCCCGAACACCACAACAAAATGGTGTTGCTGAAAGAAAGAACCGAACTCTTGTTGAGGCCGCTAGAACTATGCTGATCGAGTCAAAACTTCCAATTATTTTCTGGGCTGAAGCGGTTAATTGTGCAGCTTATGTTCTTAACAGGGTACTGATAGTCAAAGAAAAGATGAAGACTTCATATCAACTGTTTCGAGGGATTAAGCCGCTGATTGACTTTCTACGCCCCTTTGGATGTTCTTGCACTCTTCTGAATACTCAAGACCAGAAGACGAAGTTTGGGGCTGTCTCTGATGAATGCTTCTTTGTGGGATACTCTAACACGCAAAAGGCGTATCGCGTTTACAACAAGCGAACGCGGATCGTGCAAGAGTCCTACTATGTTGATTGGCAAGAATCAAACACTACCAGTATCGGTAGTGAACCAGCTTGGTTTTATGATGCCACCACCATTTTCAAATCATTTAATCTTCCTGACTCTGACGATGACGACATCATTCCACACTCATCGGTTTCTATTTTCAATCATACACCTATACCATCACAATCACAACCTTCCACATCAGCTACACAACTACCTCCCACATCATTTGACATCCCATCACCTCCACCAAATATTCCATCACCACAAACTGTTCAAACTTCCACAACAGATATTCCATCCACATCCAACACCATTCCATCACCTACACCTACACCTCCACAACCATCAAATCAACCACCCACAACCGATCAAAATCCTTTACTACTCCACACCGACTTCAAAACCCTGAAAAACCACCCTCACGATTATATCATTGGATCTATTACCGATGGTGTGCGGACCCGGAGTCAGAGCGGCTTGATAAATGAATGTCTTTATGCTGCCTTTCTGTCACAAGTCGTTCCAAAGAATTACAAACAGGCACTTGAAGATCCGAGTTGGGTGGATGCCATGCAGATGGAACTGCAACAATTCAGGAAGCTCAAAGTTTGGGAACTAGTTGATCTTCCTCCTAACAAGTGTCCAATCGGCACTAAATGGGTTTTTCGGAACAAGCCAGATGATCGTGGTGTGGTAATTAGAAATAAAGCGAGACTGGTTGTTCAGGGATTTGCTCAGGAGGAGGGAATTGACTATACCGAAGTTTTTGCTCCAGTCGCTCGCCTGGAAGCCATCAGAATCTTTCTTGCACATGCCGCGAACAAAAACTTTAAGGTTTATCAGATGGATGTGAAATGTGCATTTCTATACGGAGACATCGATGAGGAGATCTACGTGTGCCAACCACCAGGCTTCGAGGATCCTGATTTCCCGTCAAAGGTTTACAAGCTTGACAAATCGTTGTATGGGTTGCATCAAGCTCCAAGGATCTGGTATGAAACGCTGACGCAGTATCTCCTCAGTAAAGGTTTCTCACGTGGGGCTATAGATATGACATTATTCAAGAAGGAGGTGGATGGCGAGCTGCTGATCGTTCAAGTGTACGTTGATGATATCATTTTTGGTTCGACTAATGAAGGGTTGTGTAGAGAATTTGAAAAGGTGATGATGGATCGTTTTGAGATGACAATAATGGGGGAGATGTGTTTCTTCTTGGGGCTGCAAGTGGAGCAAAAGCCTGATGGAATTTTAATCCACCAAGAGAAATACATCAAAGAAATCCTCACGAAGTTTGGCATGGATGACTCTTCTCCAGAATTGATTCCTTTTACTGCTCAAACATGCCTTACTTCCGATGATAATGGGAATCCTGTGGATGCTCATCGGTACCGCTCGATGATCGGATCTCTCATGTATCTGACTGCAAGTCGTCCGGATATTACATTTGCCGTGTGTTACTGTGCTCGCTTCCAAGCAAATCCAAAAGAATCGCATGAAAAAGCTGTTAAACGAATTTTTCGTTACCTTAAGGGTTCCTCTCGTTTGGGACTTTGGTACCCAAAAGGTGGGAACTTTGATTTACATGCCTTTTCTGATAGTGATCATGCTGGTTGCAGGATCAACAGGAAATCAGTCACCGGTGGATGTCAATACCTTGGAGAATGTCTTGTTTCGTGGCAAAGCAAGAAGCAAACAACAGTCTCTCTGTCCACAGGAGAAGCAGAATACATTGCTGCTTCAAGTTGCTGCTGCCAAGTGCTGTGGATTCAACATCAGATGATGGATTATGGCATCAACTTTCTTCACACGCCACTCTTTTGTGACAATGAAGCTGCAGTTGGAATCGCCAAGAATCCTATTCATCACACACGAACCAAGCACATTGAAACGAGAATTCATGCTATCAGGGATGCACAGGAAAAGGGGTTTATTGATATTATTCCTATCGAAACTAGAAAGCAAAAAGCGGATCTTTTCACGAAAACCTTTGACAAACCACGTTTTTATGAATTGATCTCCATGCTTGGACTTATATCTTTTTGAAAACCTTTTTCTGTGAGAATCCTTTTGTAAATATGTAAATAATCTGTTCTTCGTAAATAATCGGGTCTTTATCTTCTTTGAAAAATCCGTGGGTCACTCGATTCTTTGCTCCGTTTCTTTATTTTATTTCATCTTCTTTTCTTTTTCTTTTAAATTCTGTATATATATATATTTAGAAAATCTGAAAAACAAAAATTTCTTAATTAGACGGCTATTATATAGAAATTTTGGGGGAGATATATAAAAGATAAACTATTTATAGTTTTTCAAATTTTGCTATTTCAGGATCTCCGTTTTGATTGATGTTGAAAAGTCGTTGAAGGAGGTCAGAAGCATTGCGTTTGGGATATGTCAGATAGGCTCAGCCCGAAAACGAAGTAAACTAGTGATTATGCAGCCAAACATAACGCTCAAGATCTCGACAGCAAGGATTATCTCCTTGACGTGATTGGATTGCACAAAGATTATGGTTCTGTCAAAAATGGGTTGAGAGCGTCAAATCTTTGCCTTGATTTCCCCAAACATCCCAAATCACCCTCGCCCTATCCCCGAATCGAGTTTCTAGTATGCAAAACAAATAAAAATAAAAAGCTGCTAGGGATGCTCTTCGGAAAAGCCTCTGAGTGAGTTACTCGTTAACTCCTCAGAACGTTTTGAGTCAAGTGCTTAACTCCTCTGCTATACGAAAGTATTGACCTGGAGTTGGTGGATCTTCTCTGCTATACGGAAGTATTGACCTGAAGATTCACCGAGCATGCTCAAATGTTTATCTCCTCTGTTATACGTCAGTATAGACCTGGAGCTCTAGACTATTTGAGTTTCCCAAATAATAAGTCGCATTGTATTCAAAATGAATCAATTGCTGACAAAGCTCCACTCACAAAAGAAAAGATGCAAAAATTGCACATGTGTCAAAAGACAACATTCAAAAGTTGTTATATGAAACTCAAGCAAAGTAAATCGTATTGCTCAGATATACCCTGATAACAGAACTTGTTCTTTTTACCTAGACGTTTGTGGGGACCGAGTTGTCTGAGTTTCTTCAATCAAACCGAAAACATGATAAAAGAAGCTGATGATCTCTTGTTGAAAGGACTAAGGCATGGGTTTAAATGGACAAACATATCTGCAATCCCGCCAATCGATGATTCTCCGGATTCTACTCAAAACATCATGAAGAATAAATATCCTTTCTAGCGTTTAAAACCGTCTCTTGTTATATTTATTTTATTTTATTTTATTTTATTTTATTTTATTTTAATTTTTAATTTTAAATTTTAATTTTTAGGATTATATGTATACATGTTTATTTTTGGGACGATGATATCGTGGGACGTTTTCACGGATTTACAAAGATTTTAAAATTTTAAGAAAATCCAAAAATATTTTTTTTCTTTCTTTTGTCTAGCGAATCTGTGGCGAACCTACTGATTCGCTCGGCCTCTAAGGTTCGCCCGGACTCTCTTTGTTTCGCTGACATGAAACATGCTTGTTTTTGTGTCAGCGAACCTGTTTGCGAACTAGTCGGTTGTTTTGTCTGTTGGTCTTCCAGCGAACCTAAAGTTCGCTGGACTGACTGCTAGCGAACCTATGTCTGTTTATATACTAGTGACAGCGAATTTTTCTCACTTATTCGCTTACCCACTGTACTGTAGCAGACGCTTTTTAAAACTTCCACCAACGTTCGATTCTCACCTATTTACGGCTTTTTCATACATTAAACAACTTCTTAGTGTTTGGTATGTCATCGCTTTCATCTTAATCTGTGTTTTATACCCTTAATCGTTCATTTGACCTGTTAGAACTGTCGAATCTTGATTATGTAGTGTTTAAAAAGCTGATTGTTTGTTAGATGTTAGGGTTTTACTTCATAATAGCCTTGTTTAGTGTTTCTTCTACCTGTTTGTTGCCTTTAATGCCTGAAAATGATGAACTGTATGTGATTTCGGCCGTTTTTCAAAAGCTAGGGTTTCCAGCGAACCTAAGTGTTCGTCTGGCGAATCTGAACGAAAGTTCAAGTCTTCGAGCGAATCTATGTCGTTATGCTGCCCACGCAACAACATAGATTCGCCCGACTGTTTCTAGCGAACCTATACATTCGCTCGACAACAATGACTGATTTTTTCTGTCAGCGAATCTATAGGTTCTTGTGCCAAAATCTCAGGTTCGCTATACCAGCGAACCTAATTTCCAGCGAATCTATTTTCTGATTTTCAAAACTTTATTTCTGATCAATCTCCGTTTATTTTTCAGGCAAAATGTCGACTTTATTCTTCGAGAAGAAGCACAATATGTGTGCTTTACTCGATGAAAACTTCGAAAAGGCCAGCAGCTATAGAGACGCTATCATATGGCTGAAATCGTCACACATTTATCATGCCATCTCTCACTCACCCACCATATACGAGACGCACGTTAGGGATTTCTGGCGAACTGCGGTCATGAATGTGTCGGTGCAGCCGTCACGAATATGTGCCAATGTCTGTGGCCAAGACCTCGCGTTTACTGAAGCCGATCTGGCAAGGATTCTCAGATTAGAAGATGATATGGGTGAGGAGGTACATATGTCTGCTGAAGAAGTTTACGGGGCATTCCGGACAGCGGGGTATGAGGGACCGATGCCCGGTGAAAAGAAGATGGAATTTGTAAAGTCGTACCTGATCCAGGAATGGAGATATATCGCACATGTGTTTATTATGTGCCTGGATCACCGAAAGGGGGGTACGGACGGGTTGAACCTAGATTGGGCTAGAGCTATGATGCTATTTTGCCGGGGGCAAAAAGCAAATCTTGCTAAGTTGATTTACAACTACATGCTCGAGAACATTCACGCCAGCAAGGGGGCGAAATGGCTAATGTATCCCAGATTCATTCAGATGATTCTGAATGATAAGCTGCCAAATCTGTTGGTTGAAGGTGCAGAATTGGAAATCTGGGATATGCATCCAAGAATCTTCAAGGACTGTAAATCCGTGCGGGCAGACTGTGTTGGTAGAACGTCGTTTTTGTGGGAGAACATGTACCCGGCTGAAAGATGGGTGCAAATTCAGAGGTTGATAGAGTCGGAAAGAAAACGGGGAGGCGAGAATATAGAAGTGATTGAGAAGAAGATTAGAAAAAGGAAAGCCTATGCCAAGGATAAAAATTATTCATTTGAACGGGAGGTGGATGAGATACAAGCTGAGATAGATGCGGGCAGAGAACTGAGGACAAAGAAGAGGGCTGATACACATGCTGAGGGGTCAAAGAAGGCAAAGCATGATGTAGGGGGTACATCTACTGGGTTTGGGAATGAGTTGAAGGATGAAGTTGAGAGATTGAAGGCTGATTTGGTTGAACTCAAAGGTAAGCATGAAGAATTGGAAAAGCAGGATGCGGAAAAATCAACGGTCATATATGAGATGGGACGGATGATGAAAGACCAGCAATGTTTAATTGTAAGGATCTTCAAAGAGCTGAATGATTTGAAGAAGAATGTTGGGACAGAACCGGCGATGACTGAGGCGGAACTGAACTCCTTAACGGATATTACAAGATATCCGTTAATGGATGTTGATTTTGATAATAAAGGAAAGGGAAAGGCCGTAGAGGAAGAGTTTGATGAAGAGATGGGGATAAATTTGGATGCGTTTGAAGGAGAGGAAGTTGTTGGTGGATCTGGGGTTGATTATACTTTGGTGGATGAACCTGACACTGATTTTGATGCTGAAAGTGAGGAGGACATTGAGGATGAGCCTGAGGTATACAAAGTGGAGGAAAAGGGAATGAGCTACCAGTTTGAACACGCTGAGTTAGACAAATCCGAATGGTTCAGGAAAGAGGAAGCAGTGGTGCCCGAGGTACCGATATTCCAAAATCTAGACGAACCCACCACCAAACAGCAAGATAGACAGATTATAGCATGGAAATATAACTGTTTGGTGGAAGCTTATATGATCAAAAGGAGGGGTGGCGACATTACATACGTAAAGAACCGAAAGCACTTTGCCACCTTTCCTCGATGGGACTTGAGGAGACTGGCAGAGCTGCCGCTTTTAGGGAAAGAGGATAGCGGTAGGGCATGTGCATTTGAAGCTGCGATCAGGGAGGCCGCTAAGTCAAACTTTGTTGAATTCGGATACCAAAAGCCTAGAAGGATGAGGCAGAAAAGGGATAAACATTGGGTATCGTGGAAGGGCAAAATTGTTTTGAAAATTGCTGCTCCAAAAGTGATGACGAGGGTCAGAGTCCCAGATACTCAACCACCCAGATTGCAGGATTTCAACAAGTGGTTCTATGATAATAGCACTGGGGAGGCCATTATTAGACTAAGTGGAGATGACCGTCCAGAAATTCGATTGTTTGATCCGATGGAGGTCTTCTCCTTCTGTGATGAGGACTTGAAGGTGCTATGTGAGCACAGAATTAAGCACGGGGCTGGTGATGACACTGCTGCTGAAGCAAACCTGTTTGTGAAGGTTGCTAATAAAGCCCGAGGGATTCGTGCAGAACTGAAGGCAGTGAATGAGAGGTTGAGAAGGTCAGATGATCTGCAACTGGAAATGGACGATCTAACTCGACAGCTAGATCGATCAATTGAGCAGAGGTTTGAGAAACCTGTTGAAGTTGTAGACTTGGAAGTTGAAAGCGAGGAGCCAACAGCTGATATTCAGGCGGAAACGACAGTTCATTCTGAGCCTGATACAGAGGTCGCAGAAACAGAGTTTGTGGATTCTATGTTAAATCTGAGTGAAGATGAGGCCGGAATTGAAGACTATACAAATCCAAAGGCCGGGATCAAAGAACGGGCAGGAGCTTTTATTGAACAACTTTGAAGCCAACAAGACAGGAGCTAATCTGAAGACTTCCCCAGGTGAGGTCCAACCTAGGGGGAGTATTGATAGTCTACTATGTATAGGTTGGACCCACCGGCTTGTCGGTGTTACTTTTGTATGTAATAGTTAAACTTGTTATGTTGTTGGTACTAGCGAACCTACGGGCGAATCTATTGATTCGCCCGCAGGCCATCAGTGTCTTTTGTATTAGGTATCGACTGGGCGAACCTATGTGCCCAGCGAACCTGTGTTGGTTCGCTGGATAGATTCGCTAGAGCGAATCTATCAGCGAACCTAACATCACTATATATTGTAACCTTATCTACAACTTTATACAACTTTTGCACATCTTTTACTCAGACGAATTCTTACCATTTTGTGTTGTGTAATCGTTCAATTGAGGTGCTAGGAGCTTATATCTTTCATCATTGTAGCTTATTAACCTCGATTATGTGTTAGATCTTGATATTGGGTTATTTGGACTTTATTCACTTTGTTCTTCAAGTATTTGACATATTGGTGTTAAACAAGTCAACAAAGCACTGAAATCACGATCATTATGGACCAACAGAATATATTACGACTCTGTATGCCACATTACCGTCTTGAGAAGCATGTTAATATAACTTACGGCACCATACAACTCCTAACAAAACATTACAACACCGTACGTAAACTTAAAACTCCATAATAAACCTAATAAATTAGTCCTAGTCCTTTGAACATAGTACTACAATTTAGAATATATTACGACTCTGTATGCAACATTACCGTCTTGAAAAGCATGTTAGTATAACGTACGGCACCTTACAACTCTTAACAAAACATTACAACACCGTACGTAAACTTAAAACTCCATAATAAACCTAATGAATTCGTCCGAGTCATTTGAACATCGTACGACCACTTAGGACTTGTTACGACTCTGTATGCGAAATAAGCAACAGGAAAAGCAATTTAGAATAATGTACGATGCGTTATAACTTTTGAGAACACCTTACACCACCGTACGAAAGATTAAAACTCCATAATAATCCTAATAAATTAGTCTGAGTCCTTTGAACATCGTACCACAATTTAGAATATATTACGACTCTGTATGCCACATTACCGTCTTGAGAAGCATGTTAGTATAACGTACGGCACCTTACAACTCCTAACAAAACATTACAACACCGTACGTAAACTTAAAACTCCATAATAAAGCTAATAAATTAGTCTGAGTCCTTTGAACATAGTACTACAATTTAGAATATATTACGACTCTGTATGCCACATTACCGCCATGAAAAGCATGTTAGTATAACGTACGGCACCTTACAACTCCTAACAAAACATTACAACACCGTACGTAAACTTAAAACTCCTTAATAAACCTAATAAATTAGTCCGAGTCCTTTGAACATAGTACTACAATTTCGAATATATTACGACTCTGTATGCCACATTACCGTCTTCAGAAGCATGTTAATATAACTTACGGCACCTTACAACTCCTAACAAAACATTACAACACCGTACGTAAACTTAAAACTCCATAATAAACCTAATAAATTAGTACGAGTCCTTTGAACATAGTACTACAATTTAGAATATATTACGACTCTGTATGCCACATTACCGCCTTGAAAAGCATGTTAGTATAACGTACGGCACCTTACAACTCTTAACAAAACATTACAACACCGTACGTAAACTTAAAACTCCATAATAAACCTAATGAATTCGTCCGAGTCATTTGAACAACGTACGACCACTTAGGACTTGTTACGACTCTGTATGCGAAATAAGCAACAGGAAAAGCAATTTAGAATAATGTACGATGCGTTATAACTTTTGAGAACACCTTACACCACCGTACGAAAGATTAAAACTCCATAATAATCCTAATAAATTAGTCCGAGTCCTTTGAACATCGTACTACAATTTAGAATATATTACGACTCTGTATGCCACATTACCGCCTTGAAAAGCATGTTAGTATAACGTACGGCACCTTACAACTCCTAACAAAACATTACAACACCGTACATGAACTTAAAACTCCATAATAAACCTAATGAATTCGTCCGAGTCCTTTGAACATCGTACCACAATTTAGAATATATTACGACTCTGTATGCCACATTACCGTCTTGAGAAGCATGTTAATATAACTTACGGCACCTTACAACTCCTAACAAAACATTACAACACCGTACGTAAACTTAAAACTCCATAATAAACCTAATAAATTAGTCCGAGTCCTTTGAACATAGTACTACAATTTAGAATATATTACGACTCTGTATGCCACATTACCGTCTTGAGAAGCATGTTAATATAACTTACGGCACCTTACAACTCCTAACAAAACATTACAACACCGTACGTAAACTTAAAACTCCATGATAAACCTAATAAATTAGTCCGAGTCCTTTGAACATAGTACTACAATTTAGAATATATTACGACTCTGTATGCCACATTACCGCCTTGAAAAGCATGTTAGTATAACGTACGGCACCTTACAACTCTTAACAAAACATTACAACACCGTACGTAAACTTAAAACTCCATAATAAACCTAATGAATTCGTCCGAGTCATTTGAACATCGTACGACCACTTAGGACTTGTTACGACTCTGTATGCGAAATAAGCAACAGGAAAAGCAATTTAGAATAATGTACGATGCGTTATAACTTTTCAGAACACCTTACACCACCGTACGAAAGATTAAAACTCCATAATAATCCTAATAAATTAGTCCGAGTCCTTTGAACATCGTACCATAATTTAGAATATATTAAGACTCTGTATGCCACATTACCGTCTTGAGAAGCATGTTAATATAACTTACGGCACCTTACAACTCCTAACAAAACATTACAACACCGTACGTAAACTTAAAACTCCATAATAAACCTAATAAATTAGTCCGAGTCCTTTGTACATAGTACTACAATTTAGAATATATTACGACTCTGTATGCCACATTACCGTCTTGAGAAGCATGTTAATATAACTTACGGCACCTTACAACTCCTAACAAAACATTACAACACCGTACGTAAACTTAAAACTCCATAATAAACCTAATGAATTCGTCCGAGTCCTTTGAACATAGTACTACAATTTCGAATATATTACGACTCTGTATGCCACATTACCGTCTTCAGAAGCATGTTAATATAACTTACGGCACCTTACAACTCCTAACAAAACATTACAACACCGTACGTAAACTTAAAACTCCATAATAAACCTAATAAATTAGTACGAGTCCTTTGAACATAGTACTACAATTTAGAATATATTACGACTCTGTATGCCACATTACCGCCTTGAAAAGCATGTTAGTATAACGTACGGCACCTTACAACTCTTAACAAAACATTACAACACCGTACGTAAACTTAAAACTCCATAATAAACCTAATGAATTCGTCCGAGTCATTTGAACAACGTACGACCACTTAGGACTTGTTACGACTCTGTATGCGAAATAAGCAACAGGAAAAGCAATTTAGAATAATGTACGATGCGTTATAACTTTTGAGAACACCTTACACCACCGTACGAAAGATTAAAACTCCATAATAATCCTAATAAATTAGTCCGAGTCCTTTGAACATCGTACTACAATTTAGAATATATTACGACTCTGTATGCCACATTACCGCCTTGAAAAGCATGTTAGTATAACGTACGGCACCTTACAACTCCTAACAAAACATTACAACACCGTACATGAACTTAAAACTCCATAATAAACCTAATGAATTCGTCCGAGTCCTTTGAACATCGTACCACAATTTAGAATATATTACGACTCTGTATGCCACATTAACGTCTTGAGAAGCATGTTAATATAACTTACGGCACCTTACAACTCCTAACAAAACATTACAACACCGTACGTAAACTTAAAACTCCATAATAAACCTAATAAATTAGTCCGAGTCCTTTGAACATAGTACTACAATTTAGAATATATTACGACTCTGTATGCCACATTACCGTCTTGAGAAGCATGTTAATATAACTTACGGCACCTTACAACTCCTAACAAAACATTACAACACCGTACGTAAACTTAAAACTCCATGATAAACCTAATAAATTAGTCCGAGTCCTTTGAACATAGTACTACAATTTAGAATATATTACGACTCTGTATGCCACATTACCGCCTTGAAAAGCATGTTAGTATAACGTACGGCACCTTACAACTCTTAACAAAACATTACAACACCGTACGTAAACTTAAAACTCCATAATAAACCTAATGAATTCGTCCGAGTCATTTGAACATCGTACGACCACTTAGGACTTGTTACGACTCTGTATGCGAAATAAGCAACAGGAAAAGCAATTTAGAATAATGTACGATGCGTTATAACTTTTCAGAACACCTTACACCACCGTACGAAAGATTAAAACTCCATAATAATCCTAATAAATTAGTCCGAGTCCTTTGAACATCGTACCATAATTTAGAATATATTAAGACTCTGTATGCCACATTACCGTCTTGAGAAGCATGTTAATATAACTTACGGCACCTTACAACTCCTAACAAAACATTACAACACCGTACGTAAACTTAAAACTCCATAATAAACCTAATAAATTAGTCCGAGTCCTTTGTACATAGTACTACAATTTAGAATATATTACGACTCTGTATGCCACATTACCGTCTTGAGAAGCATGTTAATATAACTTACGGCACCTTACAACTCCTAACAAAACATTACAACACCGTACGTAAACTTAAAACTCCATAATAAACCTAATGAATTCGTCCGAGTCCTTTGAACATCGTACCACAATTTAGAATATATTACGACTCTGTATGCCACATTACCGTCTTGAGAAGCATGTTAATATAACTTACGGCACCTTACAACTCCTAACAAAACATTACAACACCGTACGTAAACTTAAAACTCCATAATAAACCTAATAAATTAGTCCGAGTCCTTTGAACATAGTACTACAATTTAGAATATATTACGACTCTGTATGCCACATTACCGCCTTGAAAAGCATGTTAGTATAACGTACGGCACCTTACAACTCTTAACAAAACATTACAACACCGTACGTAAACTTAAAACTTCATAATAAACCTAGTGAATTCGTCCGAGTCATTTGAACATCGTACGACCACTTAGGACTTGTTACGACTCTGTATGCGAAATAAGCAACAGGAAAAGCAATTTAGGATAATGTACGATGCGTTATAACTTTTGAGAACACCTTACACCACCGTACGAAAGATTAAAACTCCATAATAATCCTAATAAATTAGTCTGAGTCCTTTGAACATCGTACCACAATTTAGAATATATTACGACTCTGTATGCCACATTACCGTCTTGAGAAGCATGTTAGTATAACGTACGGCACCTTACAACTCCTAACAAAACATTACAACACCGTACGTAAACTTAAAACTCCATAATAAACCTAATAAATTAGTCTGAGTCCTTTGAACATAGTACTACAATTTAGAATATATTACGACTCTGTATGCCACATTACCGCCATGAAAAGCATGTTAGTATAACGTACGGCACCTTACAACTCCTAACAAAACATTACAACACCGTACGTAAACTTAAAACTCCATAATAAACCTAATGAATTCGTCCGAGTCATTTGAACATCGTACGACCACTTAGGACTTGTTACGACTCTGTATGCGAAATTAGCAACAGGAAAAGCAATTTAGAATAATGTACGATGCGTTATAACTTTTGAGAACACCTTACACCACCGTACGAAAGATTAAAACTCCATAATAATCCTAATAAATTAGTCCGAGTCCTTTGAACATCGTACTACAATTTAGAATATATTACGACTCTGTATGCCACATTACCGCCTTGAAAAGCATGTTAGTATAACGTACGGCACCTTACAACTCCTAACAAAACATTACAACACCGTACATGAACTTAAAACTCCATAATAAACCTAATGAATTCGTCCGAGTCCTTTAACATCGTACCACAATTTAGAATATATTACGACTCTGTATGCCACATTACCGTCTTGAGAAGCATGTTAATATAACTTACGCCACCTTACAACTCCTAACAAAACATTACAACACCGTACGTAAACTTAAAACTCCTTAATAAACCTAATAAATTAGTCCGAGTCCTTTGAACATAGTACTACAATTTAGAATATATTACGACTCTGTATGCCACATTACCGTCTTCAGAAGCATGTTAATATAACTTATGGCACCTTACAACTCCTAACAAAACATTACAACACCGTACGTAAACTTAAAACTCCATAATAAACCTAATAAGTTAGTCCGAGTCCTTTGAACATAGGACTACAATTTAGAATATATTACGACTCTGTATGCCACATTACCGCCTTGAAAAGCATGTTAGTATAACGTACGGCACCTTACAACTCCTAACAAAACATTACAACACCGTACATGAACTTAAAACTCCATAATAAACCTAATGAATTCGTCCGAGTCCATTGAACATCGTACCACAATTTAGAATATATTACGACTCTGTATGCCACATTACCGTCTTGAGAAGCATGTTAATATAACTTACGGCACCTTACAACTCCTAACAAAACATTACAACACCGTACGTAAACTTAAAACTCCATAATAAACCTAATAAATTAGTCCTAGTCCTTTGAACATAGTACTACAATTTAGAATATATTACGACTCTGTATGCCACATTACCGTCTTGAAAAGCATGTTAGTATAACGTACGGCACCTTACAACTCTTAACAAAACATTACAACACCGTACGTAAACTTAAAACTCCATAATAAACCTAATGAATTCGTCCGAGTCATTTGAACATCGTACGACCACTTAGGACTTGTTACGACTCTGTATGCGAAATAAGCAACAGGAAAAGCAATTTAGAATAATGTACGATGCGTTATAAATTTTGAGAACACCTTACACCACCGTACGAAAGATTAAAACTCCATAATAATCCTAATAAATTAGTCTGAGTCCTTTGAACATCGTACCACAATTTAGAATATATTACGACTCTGTATGCCACATTACCGTCTTGAGAAGCATGTTAGTATAACGTACGGCACCTTACAACTCCTAACAAAACATTACAACACCGTACATAAACTTAAAACTCTATAATAAAGCTAATAAATTAGTCTGAGTCCTTTGAACATAGTACTACAATTTAGAATATATTACGACTCTGTATGCCACATTACCGCCATGAAAAGCATGTTAGTATAACGTACGGCACCTTACAACTCCTAACAAAACATTACAACACCGTACGTAAACTTAAAACTCCTTAATAAACCTAATAAATTAGTCCGAGTCCTTTGAACATAGTACTACAATTTCGAATATATTACGACTCTGTATGCCACATTACCGTCTTCAGAAGCATGTTAATATAACTTACGGCACCTTACAACTCCTAACAAAACATTACAACACCGTACGTAAACTTAAAACTCCATAATAAACCTAATAAATTAGTCCGAGTCCTTTGAACATAGTACTACAATTTAGAATATATTACGACTCTGTATGCCACATTACCGCCGTGAAAAGCATGTTAGTATAACGTACGGCACCTTACAACTCTTAACAAAACATTACAACACCGTACGTAAACTTAAAACTCCATAATAAACCTAATGAATTCGTCCGAGTCATTTGAACAACGTACGACCACTTAGGACTTGTTACGACTCTGTATGCGAAATAAGCAACAGGAAAAGCAATTTAGAATAATGTACGGTGCGTTATAACTTTTGAGAACACCTTACACCACCGTACGAAAGATTAAAACTCCATAATAATCCTAATAAATTAGTCCGAGTCCTTTGAACATCGTACTACAATTTAGAATATATTACGACTCTGTATGCCACATTACCGCCTTGAAAAGCATGTTAGTATAACGTACGGCACCTTACAACTCCTAACAAAACATTACAACACCGTACATGAACTTAAAACTCCATAATAAACCTAATGAATTCGTCCGAGTCCTTTGAACATCGTACCACAATTTAGAATATATTACGACTCTGTATGCCACATTACCGTCTTGAGAAGCATGTTAATATAACTTACGGCACCTTACAACTCCTAACAAAACATTACAACACCGTACGTAAACTTAAAACTCCATAATAAACCTAATAAATTAGTCCGAGTCCTTTGAACATAGTACTACAATTTAGAATATATTACGACTCTGTATGCCACATTACCGTCTTGAGAAGCATGTTAATATAACTTACGGCACCTTACAACTCCTAACAAAACATTACAACACCGTACGTAAACTTAAAACTCCATAATAAACCTAATAAATTAGTCCTAGTCCTTTGAACATAGTACTACAATTTAGAATATATTACGACTCTGTATGCCACATTACCGTCTTGAAAAGCATGTTAGTATAACGTACGGCACCTTACAACTCTTAACAAAACATTACAACACCGTACGTAAACTTAAAACTCCATAATAAACCTAATGAATTCGTCCGAGTCATTTGAACATCGTACGACCACTTAGGACTTGTTACGACTCTGTATGCGAAATAAGCAACAGGAAAAGCAATTTAGAATAATGTACGATGCGTTATAACTTTTGAGAACACCTTACACCACCGTACGAAAGATTAAAACTCCATAATAATCCTAATAAATTAGTCCGAGTCCTTTGAACATCGTACTACAATTTAGAATATATTACGACTCTGTATGCCACATTACCGCCTTGAAAAGCATGTTAGTATAACGTACGACACCTTACAACTCCTAACAAAACATTACAACACCGTACATGAACTTAAAACTCCATAATAAACCTAATGAATTCGTCCGAGTCCTTTAACATCGTACCACAATTTAGAATATATTACGACTCTGTATGCCACATTACCGTCTTGAGAAGCATGTTAATATAACTTACGCCACCTTACAACTCCTAACAAAACATTACAACACCGTACGTAAACTTAAAACTCCTTAATAAACCTAATAAATTAGTCCGAGTCCTTTGAACATAGTACTACAATTTAGAATATATTACGACTCTGTATGCCACATTACCGTCTTCAGAAGCATGTTAATATAACTTACGGCACCTTACAACTCCTAACAAAACATTACAACACCGTACGTAAACTTTAAACTCCATAATAAACCTAATAAATTAGTCCGAGTCCTTTGAACATAGGACTACAATTTAGAATATATTACGACTATGTATGCCACATTACCGCCTTGAAAAGCATGTTAGTATAACGTACGACACCTTACAACTCCTAACAAAACATTACAACACCGTACATGAACTTAAAACTCCATAATAAACCTAATGAAATCGTCCGAGTCCATTGAACATCGTACCACAATTTAGAATATATTACGACTCTGTATTCCACATTACCGTCTTGAGAAGCATGTTAATATAACTTACGGCACCTTACAACTCCTAACAAAACATTACAACACCGTACGTAAACTTAAAACTCCATAATAAACCTAATAAATTAGTCCTAGTCCTTTGAACATAGTACTACAATTTAGAATATATTACGACTCTGTATGCCACATTACCGTCTTGAAAAGCATGTTAGTATAACGTACGGCACCTTACAACTCTTAACAAAACATTACAACACCGTACGTAAACTTAAAACTCCATAATAAACCTAATGAATTCGTCCGAGTCATTTGAACATCGTACGACCACTTAGGACTTGTTACGACTCTGTATGCGAAATAAGCAACAGGAAAAGCAATTTAGAATAATGTACGATGCGTTATAACTTTTGAGAACACCTTACACCACCGTACGAAAGATTAAAACTCCATAATAATCCTAATAAATTAGTCCGAGTCCTTTGAACATCGTACCACAATTTAGAATATATTACGTCTCTGTATGCCACATTACCGTCTTGAGAAGCATGTTAGTATAACGTACGGCACCTTACAACTCCTAACAAAACATTACAACACCGTACGTAAACTTAAAACTCCATAATAAACCTAATAAATTAGTCTGAGTCCTTTGAACATAGTACTACAATTTAGAATATATTACGACTCTGTATGCCACATTACCCCCATGAAAAGCATGTTAGTATAACGTACGGCACCTTACAACTCCTAACAAAACATTACAACACCGTACGTAAACTTAAAACTCCTTAATAAACCTAATAAATTAGTCCGAGTCCTTTGAACATAGTACTACAATTTAGAATATATTACGACTCTGTATGCCACATTACCGTCTTCAGAAGCATGTTAATATAACTTACGGCACCTTACAACTCCTAACAAAACATTACAACACCGTACGTAAACTTAAAACTCCATAATAAACCAAATAAATTAGTCCGAGTCCTTTGAACATAGTACTACAATTTAGAATATATTATGACTCTGTATGCCACATTACCGCCTTGAAAAACATGTTAGTATAACGTACGGCACCTTAAAACTCTTAACAAAACATTACAACACCGTACGTAAACTTAAAACTCCATAATAAACCTAATGAATTCGTCCGAGTCATTTGAACAACGTACGACCACTTAGGACTTGTTACGACTCTGTATGCGAAATAAGCAACAGGAAAAGCAATTTAGAATAATGTACGATGCGTTATAACTTTTGAGAACACCTTACACCACCGTACGAAAGATTAAAACTCCATAATAATCCTAATAAATTAGTCCGAGTCCTTTGAACATCGTACTACAATTTAGAATATATTACGACTCTGTATGCCACATTACCGCCTTGAAAAGCATGTTAGTATAACGTACGGCACCTTACAACTCCTAACAAAACATTACAACACCGTACATGAACTTAAAACTCCATAATAAACCTAATGAATTCGTCCGAGTCCTTTGAACATCGTACCACAATTTAGAATATATTACGACTCTGTATGCCACATTACCGTCTTGAGAAGCATGTTAATATAACTTACGGCACCTTACAACTCCTAACAAAACATTACAACACCGTACGTAAACTTAAAACTCCATAATAAACCTAATAAATTAGTCCGAGTCCTTTGAACATAGTACTACAATTTAGAATATATTACGACTCTGTATGCCACATTACCGTCTTGAGAAGCATGTTAATATAACTTACGGCACCTTACAACTCCTAACAAAACATTACAACACCGTACGTAAACTTAAAACTCCATAATAAACCTAATAAATTAGTCCGAGTCCTTTGAACATAGGACTACAATTTAGAATATATTACGACTATGTATGCCACATTACCGCCTTGAAAAGCATGTTAGTATAACGTACGGCACCTTACAACTCCTAACAAAACATTACAACACCGTACATGAACTTAAAACTCCATAATAAACCTAATGAATTCGTCCGAGTCCATTGAACATCGTACCACAATTTAGAATATATTACGACTCTGTATTCCACATTACCGTCTTGAGAAGCATGTTAATATAACTTACGGCACCTTACAACTCCTAACAAAACATTACAACACCGTACGTAAACTTAAAACTCCATAATAAACCTAATAAATTAGTCCTAGTCCTTTGAACATAGTACTACAATTTAGAATATATTACGACTCTGTATGCCACATTACCGTCTTGAAAAGCATGTTAGTATAACGTACGGCACCTTACAACTCTTAACAAAACATTACAACACCGTACGTAAACTTAAAACTCCATAATAAACCTAATGAATTCGTCCGAGTCATTTGAACATCGTACGACCACTTAGGACTTGTTACGACTCTGTATGCGAAATAAGCAACAGGAAAAGCAATTTAGAATAATGTACGATGCGTTATAACTTTTGAGAACACCTTACACCACCGTACGAAAGATTAAAACTCCATAATAATCCTAATAAATTAGTCCGAGTCCTTTGAACATCGTACCACAATTTAGAATATATTACGTCTCTGTATGCCACATTACCGTCTTGAGAAGCATGTTAGTATAACGTACGGCACCTTACAACTCCTAACAAAACATTACAACACCGTACGTAAACTTAAAACTCCATAATAAACCTAATAAATTAGTCTGAGTCCTTTGAACATAG
Source organism: Tagetes erecta (assembly GCA_030867185.1). Taxonomy (NCBI): domain Eukaryota; kingdom Viridiplantae; phylum Streptophyta; class Magnoliopsida; order Asterales; family Asteraceae; genus Tagetes; species Tagetes erecta. The sequence goes on along the minus strand of CM061488.1, from coordinate 49,783,142 downwards.
TACTACAATTTAGAATATATTACGACTCTGTATGCCACATTACCGCCATGAAAAGCATGTTAGTATAACGTACGGCACCTTACAACTCCTAACAAAACATTACAACACCGTACGTAAACTTAAAACTCCTTAATAAACCTAATAAATTAGTCCGAGTCCTTTGAACATAGTACTACAATTTAGAATATATTACGACTCTGTATGCCACATTACCGTCTTCAGAAGCATGTTAATATAACTTATGGCACCTTACAACTCCTAACAAAACATTACAACACCGTACGTAAACTTAAAACTCCATAATAAACCAAATAAATTAGTCCGAGTCCTTTGAACATAGTACTAAAATTTAGAATATATTATGACTCTGTATGCCACATTACCGCCTTGAAAAACATGTTAGTATAACGTACGGCACCTTACAACTCTTAACAAAACATTACAACACCGTACGTAAACTTAAAACTCCATAATAAACCTAATGAATTCGTCCGAGTCATTTGAACAACGTACGACCACTTAGGACTTGTTACGACTCTGTATGCGAAATAAGCAACAGGAAAAGCAATTTAGAATAATGTACGATGCGTTATAACTTTTGAGAACACCTTACACCACCGTACGAAAGATTAAAACTCCATAATAATCCTAATAAATTAGTCCGAGTCCTTTGAACATCGTACTACAACTTAGAATATATTACGACTCTGTATGCCACATTACCGCCTTGAAAAGCATGTTAGTATAACGTACGGCACCTTACAACTCCTAACAAAACATTACAACACCGTACATGAACTTAAAACTCCATAATAAACCTTATGAATTCGTCCGAGTCCTTTGAACATCGTACCACAATTTAGAATATATTACGACTCTGTATGCCACATTACCGTCTTGAGAAGCATGTTAATATAACTTACGGCACCTTACAACTCCTAACAAAACATTACAACACCGTACGTAAACTTAAAACTCCATAATAAACCTAATAAATTAGTCCGAGTCCTTTGAACATAGTACTACAATTTAGAATATATTACGACTCTGTATGCCACATTACCGTCTTGAGAAGCATGTTAATATAACTTACGGCACCTTACAACTCCTAACAAAACATTACAACACCGTACGTAAACTTAAAACTCCATAATAAACCTAATAAATTAGTCCGAGTCCTTTGAACATAGTACTACAATTTAGAATATATTACGACTCTGTATGCCACATTACCGCCTTGAAAAGCATGTTAGTATAACGTACGACACCTTACAACTCTTAACAAAACATTACAACACCGTACGTAAACTTAAAACTCCATAATAAACCTAATGAATTCGTCCGAGTCATTTGAACATCGTACGACCACTTAGGACTTGTTACGACTCTATATGCGAAATAAGCAACAGGAAAAGCAATTTAGAATAATGAACGATGCGTTATAACTTTTCAGAACACCTTACACCACCGTACGAAAGATTAAAACTCCATAATAATCCTAATAAATTAGTCCGAGTCCTTTGAACATCGTACCACAATTTAGAATATATTACGACTCTGTAAGCCACATTACCGTCTTGAGAAGCATGTTAATATAACTTACGGCACCTTACAACTCCTAATAAAACATTACAACACCGTACGTAAACTTAAAACTCCATAATAAACCTAATAAATTAGTCCGAGTCCTTTGAACATAGTACTACAATTTAGAATATATTACGACTCTGTATGCCACATTACCGTCTTGAGAAGCATGTTAATATAACTTACGGCACCTTACAACTCCTAACAAAACATTACAACACCGTACGTAAACTTAAAACTCCATAATAAACCTAATAAATTAGTCCGAGTCCTTTGAACATAGTACTACAATTTAGAATATATTACGACTCTGTATGCCACATTACCGCCTTGAAAAGCATGTTAGTATAACGTACGGCACCTTACAACTCTTAACAAAACATTACAACACCGTACGTAAACTTAAAACTCCATAATAAACCTAATGAATTCGTCCGAGTCCTTTGAACATCGTACCACAATTTAGAATATATTACGACTCTGTATGCCACATTACCGTCTTGAGAAGCATGTTAATATAACTTACGGCACCTTACAACTCCTAACAAAACATTACAACACCGTACGTAAACTTAAAACTCCATAATAAACCTAATAAATTAGTCCGAGTCCTTTGAACATAGTACTACAATTTAGAATATATTACGACTCTGTATGCCACATTACCGCCTTGAAAAGCATGTTAGTATAACGTACGGCACCTTACGACTCTTAACAAAACATTACAACACCGTACGTAAACTTAAAACTTCATAATAAACCTAATGAATTCGTCCGAGTCATTTGAACATCGTACGACCACTTAGGACTTGTTACGACTCTGTATGCAAAATAAGCAACAGGAAAAGCAATTTAGGATAATGTACGATGCGTTATAACTTTTGAGAACACCTTACACCACCGTACGAAAGATTAAAACTCCATAATAATCCTAATAAATTAGTCTGAGTCCTTTGAACATCGTACCACAATTTAGAATATATTACGACTCTGTATGCCACATTACCGTCTTGAGAAGCATGTTAATATAAGTTACGGCACCTTACAACTCCTAACAAAACATTACAACACCGTACGTAAACTTAAAACTCCATAATAAACCTAATAAATTAGTCTGAGTCCTTTGAACATAGTACTACAATTTAGAATATATTACGACTCTGTATGCCACATTACCGCCTTGAAAAGCATGTTAGTATAACGTACGGCACCTTACAACTCTTAACAAAACATTACAACACCGTACGTAAACTTAAAACTCCATAATAAACCTAATGAATTCGTCCGAGTCATTTGAACATCGTACGACCACTTAGGACTTGTTACGACTCTGTATGCGAAATAAGCAACATGAAAAGCAATTTAGAATAATGTACGATGCGTTATAACTTTTGAGAACACCTTACACCACCGTACGAAAGATTAAAACTCCATAATAATCCTAATAAATTAGTCCGAGTCCTTTGAACATCGTACCACAATTTAGAATATATTACGACTCTGTATGCCACATTACCGTCTTGAGAAGCATGTTAATATAACTTACGGCACCTTACAACTCCTAACAAAACATTACAACACCGTACGTAAACTTAAAACTCCATAATAAACCTAATAAATTAGTCCGAGTCCTTTGAACATAGTACTACAATTTAGAATATATTACGACTCTGTATGCCACATTACCGTCTTGAGAAGCATGTTAATATAACTTACGGCACCTTACAACTCCTAACAAAACATTACAACACCGTACGTAAACTTAAAACTCCATAATAAACCTAATAAATTAGTCCGAGTCCTTTGAACATAGTACTACAATTTAGAATATATTACGACTCTGTATGCCACATTACCGCCTTGAAAAGCATGTTAGTATAACGTACGGCACCTTACAACTCTTAACAAAACATTACAACACCGTACGTAAACTTAAAACTCCATAATAAACCTAATGAATTCGTCCGAGTCATTTGAACATCGTACGACCACTTAGGACTTGTTACGACTCTGTATGCGAAATAAGCAACAGGAAAAGCAATTTAGAATAATGTACGATGCGTTATAACTTTTCAGAACACCTTACACCACCGTACAAATGATTAAAACTCCATAATAATCCTAATAAATTAGTCCGAGTCCTTTGAACTTCGTACTACAATTTAGAATATATTACGACTCTGTCTGCCACATTACCGCCTTGAAAAGCATGTTAGTATAACGTACGGCACCTTACAACTCCTAACAAAACATTACAACACCGTACGTAAACTTAAAACTCCATAATAAACCTAATGAATTCATCCGAGTCCTTTGAACATCGTACCACAATTTAGAATATATTACGACTCTGTATGCCACATTACCGTCTTGAGAAGCATGTTAATATAACTTACGGCACCTTACAACTCCTAACAAAACATTACAACACCGTACGTAAACTTAAAACTCCATAATAAACCTAATAAATTAGTCCGAGTCCTTTGAACATAGTACTTCAATTTAGAATATATTACGACTCTGTATGCCACATTACCGCCTTGAAAAGCATGTTAGTATAACGTACGGCACCTTACGACTCTTAACAAAACATTACAACACCGTACGTAAACTTAAAACTTCATAATAAACCTAATGAATTCGTCCGAGTCATTTGAACATCGTACGACCACTTAGGACTTGTTACGACTCTGTATGCGAAATAAGCAACAGGAAAAGCAATTTAGGATAATGTACGATGCGTTATAACTTTTGAGAACACCTTACACCACCGTACGAAAGATTAAAACTCCATAATAATCCTAATAAATTAGTCTGAGTCCTTTGAACATCGTACCACAATTTAGAATATATTACGACTCTGTATGCCACATTACCGTCTTGAGAAGCATGTTAGTATAACGTACGGCACCTTACAACTCCTAACAAAACATTACAACACCGTACGTAAACTTAAAACTCCATAATAAACTTAATAAATTAGTCTGAGTCCTTTGAACATAGTACTACAATTTAGAATATATTACGACTCTGTATGCCACATTACCGCCATGAAAAGCATGTTAGTATAACGTACGGCACCTTACAACTCCTAACAAAACATTACAACACCGTACGTAAACTTAAAACTCCATAATAAACCTAATGAATTCGTCCGAGTCATTTGAACATCGTACGACCACTTAGGACTTGTTACGACTCTGTATGCGAAATTAGCAACAGGAAAAGCAATTTAGAATAATGTACGATGCGTTATAACTTTTGAGAACACCTTACACCACCGTACGAAAGATTAAAACTCCATGATAATCCTAATAAATTAGTCCGAGTCCTTTGAACATCGTACTACAATTTAGAATATATTACGACTCTGTATGCCACATTACCGTCTTGAAAAGCATGTTAGTATAACGTACGGCACCTTACAACTCCTAACAAAACATTACAACACCGTACATGAACTTAAAACTCCATAATAAACCTAATGAATTCGTCCGAGTCCTTTAACATCGTACCACAATTTAGAATATATTACGACTCTGTATGCCACATTACCGTCTTGAGAAGCATGTTAATATAACTTACGCCACCTTACAACTCCTAACAAAACATTACAACACCGTACGTAAACTTAAAACTCCTTAATAAACCTAATAAATTAGTCCGAGTCCTTTGAACATAGTACTACAATTTAGAATATATTACGACTCTGTATGCCACATTACCGTCTTGAGAAGCATGTTAATATAACTTACGGCACCTTACAACTCCTAACAAAACATTACAACACCGTACGTAAACTTAAAACTCCATAATAAACCTAATAAATTAGTCCGAGTCCTTTGAACATAGTACTACAATTTAGAATATATTACGACTCTGTATGCCACATTACCGCCTTGAGAAGCATGTTAATATAACTTACGGCACCTTACAACTCCTAACAAAACAATACAACACCGTACGTAAACTTAAAACTCCATAATAAACCTAATAAATTAGTCCGAGTCCTTTGAACATAGTACTACAATTTAGAATATATTACGACTCTGTATGCCACATTACCGCCTTGAAAAGCATGTTAGTATAACGTACGGCACCTTACAACTCTTAACAAAACATTACAACACCGTACGTAAACTTAAAACTCCATAATAAACCTAATGAATTCGTCCGAGTCATTTGAACATCGTACGACCACTTAGGACTTGTTACGACTCTGTATGCGAAATAAGCAACAGGAAAAGCAATTTAGAATAATGTACGATGCGTTATAACTTTTCAGAACACCTTACACCACTGTACAAATGATTAAAACTCCATAATAATCCTAATAAATTAGTCCGAGTCCTTTGAACTTCGTACTACAATTTAGAATATATTACGACTCTGTCTGCCACATTACCGCCTTGAAAAGCATGTTAGTATAACGTACGGCACCTTACAACTCCTAACAAAACATTACAACACCGTACGTAAACTTAAAACTCCATAATAAACCTAATGAATTCGTCCGAGTCCTTTGAACATCGTACCACAATTTAGAATATATTACGACTCTGTATGCCACATTACCGTCTTGAGAAGCATGTTAATATAACTTTCGGCACCTTACAACTCCTAACAAAACATTACAACACCGTACGTAAACTTAAAACTCCATAATAAACCTAATAAATTAGTCCGAGTCCTTTGAACATAGTACTACAATTTAGAATATATTACGACTCTGTATGCCACATTACCGCCTTGAAAAGCATGTTAGTATAACGTACGGCACCTTTCGACTCTTAACAAAACATTACAACACCGTACGTAAACTTAAAACTTCATAATAAACCTAATGAATTCGTCCGAGTCATTTGAACATCGTACGACCACTTAGGACTTGTTACGACTCTGTATGCGAAATAAGCAACAGGAAAAGCAATTTAGGATAATGTACGATGCGTTATAACTTTTGAGAACACCTTACACTACCGTACGAAAGATTAAAACTCCATAATAATCCTAATAAATTAGTCTGAGTCCTTTGAACATCGTACCACAATTTAGAATATATTACGACTCTGTATGCCACATTACCGTCTTGAGAAGCATGTTAATATAACTTACGGCACCTTACAACTCCTAACAAAACATTACAACACCGTACGTAAACTTAAAACTCCATAATAAACCTAATAAATTAGTCCGAGTCCTTTGAACATAGTACTACAATTTAGAATATATTACGACTCTGTATGCCACATTACCGTCTTGAGAAGCATGTTAATATAACTTACGGCACCTTACAACTCCTAACAAAACATTACAACACCGTACGTAAACTTAAAACTCCATAATAAACCTAATAAATTAGTCCGAGTCCTTTGAACATAGTACTACAATTTAGAATATATTACGACTCTGTATGCCACATTACCGCCTTGAAAAGCATGTTAGTATAACGTACGGCACCTTACAACTCTTAACAAAACATTACAACACCGTACGTAAACTTAAAACTCCATAATAAACCTAATGAATTCGTCCGAGTCATTTGAACATCGTACGACCACTTAGGACTTGTTACGACTCTGTATGCGAAATAAGCAACAGGAAAAGCAATTTAGAATAATGTACGATGCGTTATAACTTTTCAGAACACCTTACACCACCGTACAAATGATTAAAACTCCATAATAATCCTAATAAATTAGTCCGAGTCCTTTGAACTTCGTACTACAATTTAGAATATATTACGACTCTGTCTGCCACATTACCGCCTTGAAAAGCATGTTAGTATAACGTACGGCACCTTACAACTCCTAACAAAACATTACAACACCGTACGTAAACTTAAAACTCCATAATAAACCTAATGAATTCGTCCGAGTCCTTTGAACATCGTACCACAATTTAGAATATATTACGACTCTGTATGCCACATTACCGTCTTGAGAAGCATGTTAATATAACTTACGGCACCTTACAACTCCTAACAAAACATTACAACACCGTACGTAAACTTAAAACTCCATAATAAACCTAATAAATTAGTCCGAGTCCTTTGAACATAGTACTACAATTTAGAATATATTACGACTCTGTATGCCACATTACCGCCTTGAAAAGCATGTTAGTATAACTTACGGCACCTTACGACTCTTAACAAAACATTACAACACCGTACGTAAACTTAAAACTTCATAATAAACCTAATGAATTCGTCCGAGTCATTTGAACATCGTACGACCACTTAGGACTTGTTACGACTCTGTATGTGAAATAAGCAACAGGAAAAGCAATTTAGGATAATGTACGATGCATTATAACTTTTGAGAACACCTTACACCACCGTACGAAAGATTAAAACTCCATAATAATCCTAATAAATTAGTCTGAGTCCTTTGAACATCGTACCACAATTTAGAATATATTACGACTCTGTATGCCACATTACCGTCTTGAGAAGCATGTTAGTATAACGTACGGCACCTTACAACTCCTAACAAAACATTACAACACCGTACGTAAACTTAAAACTCCATAATAAACTTAATAAATTAGTCTGAGTCCTTTGAACATAGTACTACAATTTAGAATATATTACGACTCTGTATGCCACATTACCGCCATGAAAAGCATGTTAGTATAACGTACGGCACCTTACAACTCCTAACAAAACATTACAACACCGTACGTAAACTTAAAACTCCATAATAAACCTAATGAATTCGTCCGAGTCATTTGAACATCGTACGACCACTTAGGACTTGTTACGACTCTGTATGCGAAATTAGCAACAGGAAAAGCAATTTAGAATAATGTACGATGCGTTATAACTTTTGAGAACACCTTACACCACCGTACGAAAGATTAAAACTCCATGATAATCCTAATAAATTAGTCCGAGTCCTTTGAACATCGTACTACAATTTAGAATATATTACGACTCTGTATGCCACATTACCGCCTTGAAAAGCATGTTAGTATAACGTACGGCACCTTACAACTCCTAACAAAACATTACAACACCGTACATGAACTTAAAACTCCATAATAAACCTAATGAATTCGTCCGAGTCCTTTAACATCATACCACAATTTAGAATATATATTACGACTCTGTATGCCACATTACCGTCTTGAGAAGCATGTTAATATAACTTACGCCACCTTACAACTCCTAACAAAACATTACAACACCGTACGTAAACTTAAAACTCCTTAATAAACCTAATAAATTAGTCCGAGTCCTTTGAACATAGTACTACAATTTAGAATATATTACGACTCTGTATGCCACATTACCGTCTTCAGAAGCATGTTAATATAACTTACGGCACCTTACAACTCCTAACAAAACATTACAACACCGTACGTAAACTTAAAACTCCATAATAAACCTAATAAATTAGTCCGAGTCCTTTGAACATAGTACTACAATTTAGAATATATTACGACTCTGTATGCCACATTACCGCCTTGAAAAGCATGTTAGTATAACGTACGGCACTTTACAACTCCTAACAAAACATTACAACACCGTACAAGAACTTAAAACTCCATAATTAACCTAATGAATTCGTCCGAGTCCTTTAACATCGTACCACAATTTAGTATATATTACGACTCTGTATGTCACATTACCGTCTTGAGAAGCATGTTAATATAACTTACGGCACCTTACAACTCCTAACAAAACATTACAACACCGTACGTAAACTTAAAACTCCATAATAAACCTAATAAATTAGTCCGAGTCCTTTGAACATAGTACTACAATTTAGAATATATTACGACTCTGTATGCCACATTACCGTCTTGAGAAGCATGTTAATATAACTTATGAAACCTTACAACTCCTAACAAAACATTACAACACCGTACGTAAACTTAAAACTCCATAATAAACCTAATAAATTAGTCCGAGTCCTTTGAACATAGTACTACAATTTAGAATATATTACGACTCTGTATGCCACATTACCGCCTTGAAAAGCATGTTAGTATAACGTACGGCACCTTACAACTCCTAACAAAACATTACAACACCGTACATGAACTTAAAACTCCATAATAAACCTAATGAATTCGTCCGAGTCCTTTAACATCGTACCACAATTTAGAATATATTACGACTCTGTATGCCACATTACCGTCTTGAGAAGCATGTTAATATAACTTACGGCACCTTACAACTCCTAACAAAACATTACAACACCGTACGTAAACTTAAAACTCCATAATAAACCTAATAAATTAGTCCGAGTCCTTTGAACATAGTACTACAATTTAGAATATATTACGACTCTGTATGCCACATTACCGTCTTGAGAAGCATGTTAATATAACTTATGGCACTTTACAACTCCTAACAAAACATTACAACACCGTACGTAAACTTAAAACTCCATAATAAACCTAATAAATTAGTCCGAGTCCTTTGAACATAGTACTACAATTTAGAATATATTACGACTCTGTATGCCACATTACCGCCTTGAAAAGCATGTTAGTATAACGTACGACACCTTACAACTCTTAACAAAACATTACAACACCGTACGTAAACTTAAAACTCCATAATAAACCTAATGAATTCGTCCGAGTCATTTGAACATCGTACGACCACTTAGGACTTGTTACGACTCTGTATGCGAAATTAGCAACAGGAAAAGCAATTTAGAATAATGTACGATGCGTTATAACTTTTGAGAACACCTTACACCACCGTACGAAAGATTAAAACTCCATAATAATCCTAATAAATTAGTCCGAGTCCTTTGAACATCGTACTACAATTTAGAATATATTACGACTCTGTATGCCACATTACCGCCTTGAAAAGCATGTTAGTATAACGTACGGCACCTTACAACTCCTAACAAAACATTACAACACCGTACATGAACTTAAAACTCCATAATAAACCTAATGAATTCGTCCGAGTCCTTTAACATCATACCATAATTTAGAATATATTACGACTCTGTATGCCACATTACCGTCTTGAGAAGCATGTTAATATAACTTACGCCACCTTACAACTCCTAACAAAACATTACAACACCGTACGTAAACTTAAAACTCCTTAATAAACCTAATAAATTAGTCCGAGTCCTTTGAACATAGTACTACAATTTAGAATATATTACGACTCTGTATGCCACATTACCGTCTTCAGAAGCATGTTAATATAACTTACGGCACCTTACAACTCCTAACAAAACATTACAACACCGTACGTAAACTTAAAACTCCATAATAAACCTAATAAATTAGTCCGAGTCCTTTGAACATAGTACTACAATTTAGAATATATTACGACTCTGTATGCCACATTACCGCCTTGAAAAGCATGTTAGTATAACGTACGGCACCTTACAACTCCTAACAAAACATTACAACACCGTACATGAACTTAAAACTCCATAATAAACCTAATGAATTCGTCCGAGTCCTTTAACATCATACCACAATTTAGAATATATTACGACTCTGTATGCCACATAACCGTCTTGAGAAGCATGTTAATATAACTTACGCCACCTTACAACTCCTAACAAAACATTACAACACCGTACGTAAACTTAAAACTCCATAATAAACCTAATAAATTAGTCCGAGTCCTTTGAACATAGTACTACAATTTAGAATATATTACGACTCTGTATGCCACATTACCGCCTTGAAAAGCATGTTAGTATAACGTACGGCACCTTACAACTCCTAACAAAACATTACAACACCGTACATGAACTTAAAACTCCATAATAAACCTAATGAATTCGTCCGAGTCCTTTAACATCATACCACAATTTAGAATATATTACGACTCTGTATGCCACATTACCGTCTTGAGAAGCATGTTAATATAACTTACGCCACCATACAACTCCTAACAAAACATTACAACACCGTACGTAAACTTAAAACTCCTTAATAAACCTAATAAATTAGTCCGAGTCCTTTGAACATAGACAATTTAGAATATATTACGACTCTGTATGCCACATTACCGTCTTCAGAAGCATGTTAATATAACTTACGGCACCTTACAACTCCTAACAAAACATTACAACACCGTACGTAAACTTAAAACTCCATAATAAACCTAATAAATTAGTCCGAGTCCTTTGAACATAGTACTACAATTTAGAATATATTACGACTCTGTATGCCACATTACCGCCTTGAAAAGCATGTTAGTATAACGTACGGCACCTTACAACTCCTAACAAAACATTACAACACCGTACATGAACTTAAAACTCCATAATAAACCTAATGAATTCGTCCGAGTCCTTTAACATCGTACCACAATTTAGAATATATTACGACTCTGTATGCCACATTACCGTCTTGAGAAGCATGTTAGTATAACGTACGGCACCTTGCAACTCCTAACAAAACATTACAACACCGTACGTAAACTTAAAACTCTATAATAAACCTAATAAATTAGTCCGAGTCCTTTGAACATAGTACTACAATTTAGAATATATTACGACTCTGTATGCCACATTACCGCCTTGAAAAGCATGTTAGTATAACGTACGGCACCTTACAACTCCTAACAAAACATTACAACACCGTACATGAACTTAAAACTCCATAATAAACCTAATGAATTCGTCCGAGTCCTTTAACATCGTACCACAATTTAGAATATATTACGACTCTGTATGCCACATTACCGTCTTGAGAAGCATGTTAATATAACTTACGGCACCTTACAACTCCTAACAAAACATTACAACACCGTACGTAAACTTAAAACTCCATAATAAACCTAATAAATTAGTCCGAGTCCTTTGAACATAGTACTACAATTTAGAATATATTACGACTCTGTATGCCACATTACCGCCTTGAAAAGCATGTTAGTATAACGTACGGCACCTTACAACTCCTAACAAAACATTACAACACCGTACATGAACTTAAAACTCCATAATAAACCTAATGAATTCGTCCGAGTCCTTTAACATCATACCACAATTTAGAATATATTACGACTCTGTATGCCACATTACCGTCTTGAGAAGCATGTTAATATAACTTACGCCACCTTACAACTCCTAACAAAACATTACAACACCGTACGTAAACTTAAAACTCCTTAATAAACCTAATAAATTAGTCCGAGTCCTTTGAACATAGTACTACAATTTAGAATATATTACGACTCTGTATGCCACATTACCGTCTTCAGAAGCATGTTAATATAACTTACGGCACCTTACAACTCCTAACAAAACATTACAACACCGTACGTAAACTTAAAACTCCATAATAAACCTAATAAATTAGTCCGAGTCCTTTGAACATAGTACTACAATTTAGAATATATTACGACTCTGTATGCCACATTACCGCCTTGAAAAGCATGTTAGTATAATGTACGGCACCTTACAACTCCTAACAAAACATTACAACACCGTACATGAACTTAAAACTCCATAATAAACCTAATGAATTCGTCCGAGTCCTTTAACATCGTACCACAATTTAGAATATATTACGACTCTGTATGCCACATTACCGTCTTGAGAAGCATGTTAATATAACTTACGGCACCTTACAACTCCTAACAAAACATTACAACACCGTACGTAAACTTAAAACTCCATAATAAACCTAATAAATTAGTCCGAGTCCTTTGAACATAGTACTACAATTTAGAATATATTACGACTCTGTATGCCACATTACCGCCTTGAAAAGCATGTTAGTATAACGTACGGCACCTTACAACTCTTAACAAAACATTACAACACCGTACGTAAACTTAAAACTGAATAATAAACCTAATGAATTCGTCCGAGTCATTTGAACATCGTACGACCACTTAGGACTTGTTACGACTCTGTATGCGAAATTAGCAACAGGAAAAGCAATTTAGAATAATGTACGATGCGTTATAACTTTTGAGAACACCTTACACCACCGTACGAAAGATTAAAACTCCATAATAATCCTAATAAATTAGTCCGAGTCCTTTGAACTTCGTACTACAATTTAGAATATATTACGACTCTGTCTGCCACATTACCGCCTTGAAAAGCATGTTAGTATAACGTACGGCACCTTACAACTCCTAACGAAACATTACAACACCGTACGTAAACTTAAAACTCCATAATAAACCTAATGAATTCGTCCGAGTCCTTTGAACATCGTACCACAATTTAGAATATATTACGACTCTGTATGCCACATTACCGTCTTGAGAAGCATGTTAATATAACTTACGGCACCTTACAACTCCTAACAAAACATTACAACACCGTACGTAAACTTAAAACTCCATAATAAACCTAATAAATTAGTCCGAGTCCTTTGAACATAGTACTACAATTTAGAATATATTACGACTCTGTATGCCACATTACCGTCTTGATAAGCATGTTAATATAACTTACGGCACCTTACAACTCCTAACAAAACATTACAACACCGTACGTAAACTTAAAACTCCATAATAAACCTAATAAATTAGTCCGAGTCCTTTGAACATAGTACTACAATTTAGAATATATTACGACTCTGTATGTCACATTACCGCCTTGAAAAGCATGTTAGTATAACGTACGGCACGTTACAACTCTTAACAAACCATTACAACACCGTACGTAAACTTAAAACTCCATAATAAACCTAATGAATTCGTCCGAGTCATTTGAACATCGTACGACCACTTAGGACTTGTTACGACTCTGTATGCGAAATAAGCAACAGGAAAAGCAATTTAGAATAATGTACGATGCGTTATAACTTTTCAGAACACCTTACACCACCGTACGAAAGATTAAAACTCCATAATAATCCTAATAAATTAGTCCGAGTCCTTTGAACTTCGTACTACAATTTAGAATATATTACGACTCTGTCTGCCACATTACCGCCTTGAAAAGCATGTTAGTATAACGTACGGCACCTTACAACTCCTAACGAAACATTACAACACCGTACGTAAACTTAAAACTCCATAATAAACCTAATGAATTCGTCCGAGTCCTTTGAACATCGTACCACAATTTAGAATATATTACGACTCTGTATGCCACATTACCGTCTTGAGAAGCATGTTAATATAACTTACGGCACCTTACAACTCCTAACAAAACATTACAACACCGTACGTAAACTTAAAACTCCATAATAAACCTAATAAATTAGTCCGAGTCCATTGAACATAGTACTACAATTTAGAATATATTACGACTCTGTATGCCACATTACCGCCTTGGAAAGCATGTTAGTATAACGTACGGCACCTTACAACTCTTAACAAAACATTACAACACCGTACGTAAACTTAAAACTCCATAATAAACCTAATGAATTCGTTCGAGTCATTTGAACATCGTACGACCACTTAGGACTTGTTACGACTCTGTATGCGAAATTAGCAACAGGAAAAGCAATTTAGAATAATGTACGATGCGTTATAACTTTTGAGAACACCTTACACCACCGTACGAAAGATTAAAACTCCATAATAATCCTAATAAATTAGTCCGAGTCCTTTGAACATCGTACTACAATTTAGAATATATTACGACTCTGTATGCCACATTACCGCCTTGAAAAGCATGTTAGTATAACGTACGGCACCTTACAACTCCTAACAAAACATTACAACACCGTACATGAACTTAAAATTCCATAATAAACCTAATGAATTCGTCCGAGTCCTTTAACATCATACCACAATTTAGAATATATTACGACTCTGTATGCCACATTACCGTCTTGAGAAGCATGTTAATATAACTTACGCCACCTTACAACTCCTAACAAAACATTACAACACCGTACGTAAACTTAAAACTCCTTAATAAACCTAATAAATTAGTCCGAGTCCTTTGAACATAGTACTACAATTTAGAATATATTACGACTCTGTATGCCACATTACCGTCTTCAGAAGCATGTTAATATAACTTACGGCACCTTACAACTCCTAACAAAACATTACAACACCGTACGTAAACTTAAAACTCCATAATAAACCTAATAAATTAGTCCGAGTCCTTTGAACATAGTACTACAATTTAGAATATATTACGACTCTGTATGCCACATTACCGCCTTGAAAAGCATGTTAGTATAACGTACGACACCTTACAACTCCTAACAAAACATTACAACACCGTACATGAACTTAAAACTCCATAATAAACCTAATGAATTCGTCCGAGTCCTTTAACATCGTACCACAATTTAGAATATATTACGACTCTGTATGCCACATTACCGTCTTGAGAAGCATGTTAATATAACTTACGGCACCTTACAACTCCTAACAAAACATTACAACACCGTACGTAAAATTAAAACTCCATAATAAACCTAATAAATTAGTCCGAGTCCTTTGAACATAGTACTACAATTTAGAATATATTACGACTCTGTATGCCACATTACCGTCTTGATAAGCATGTTAATATAACTTACGGCACCTTACAACTCCTAACAAAACATTACAACACCGTATGTAAACTTAAAACTCCATAATAAACCTAATAAATTAGTCCGAGTCCTTTGAACATAGTACTACAATTTAGAATATATTACGACTCTGTATGCCACATTACCGCCTTGAAAAGCATGTTAGTATAACGTACGGCACCTTACAACTCTTAACAAAACATTACAACACCGTACGTAAACTTAAAACTCCATAATAAACCTAATGAATTCGTCCGAGTCATTTGAACATCGTACGACCACTTAGGACTTGTTACGACTCTGTATGCGAAATAAGCAACAGGAAAAGCAATTTAGAATAATGTACGATGCGTTATAACTTTTCAGAACACCTTACACCACCGTACGAAAGATTAAAACTCCATAATAATCCTAATAAATTAGTCCGAGTCCTTTGAACTTCGTACTACAATTTAGAATATATTACGACTCTGTCTGCCACATTACCGCCTTGAAAAGCATGTTAGTATAACGTACGGCACCTTACAACTCCTAACGAAACATTACAACACCGTACGTAAACTTAAAACTCTATAATAAACCTAATGAATTCGTCCGAGTCCTTTGAACATCGTACCACAATTTAGAATATATTACGACTCTGTATGCCACATTACCGTCTTGAGAAGCATGTTAATATAACTTACGGCACCTTACAACTCCTAACAAAACATTACAACACCGTACGTAAACTTAAAACTCCATAATAAACCTAATAAATTAGTCCGAGTCCTTTGAACATAGTACTACAATTTAGAATATATTACGACTCTGTATGCCACATTACCGCCTTGGAAAGCATGTTAGTATAACGTACGGCACCTTACAACTCTTAACAAAACATTACAACACCGTACGTAAACTTAAAACTCCATAATAAACCTAATGAATTCGTTCGAGTCATTTGAACATCGTACGACCACTTAGGACTTGTTACGACTCTGTATGCGAAATTAGCAACAGGAAAAGCAATTTAGAATAATGTACGATGCGTTATAACTTTTGAGAACACCTTACACCACCGTACGAAAGATTAAAACTCCATAATAATCCTAATAAATTAGTCCGAGTCCTTTGAACATCGTACTACAATTTAGAATATATTACGACTCTGTATGCCACATTACCGCCTTGAAAAGCATGTTAGTATAACGTACGGCACCTTACAACTCCTAACAAAACATTACAACACCGTACATGAACTTAAAACTCCATAATAAACCTAATGAATTCGTCCGAGTCCTTTAACATCATACCACAATTTAGAATATATTACGACTCTGTATGCCACATTACCGTCTTGAGAAGCATGTTAATATAACTTACGCCACCTTACAACTCCTAACAAAACATTACAACACCGTACGTAAACTTAAAACTCCTTAATAAACCTAATAAATTAGTCCGAGTCCTTTGAACATAGTACTACAATTTAGAATATATTACGACTCTGTATGCCACATTACCGTCTTCAGAAGCATGTTAATATAACTTACGGCACCTTACAACTCCTAACAAAACATTACAACACCGTACGTAAACTTAAAACTCCATAATAAACCTAATAAATTAGTCCGAGTCCTTTGAACATAGTACTACAATTTAGAATATATTACGACTCTGTATGCCACATTACCGCCTCGAAAAGCATGTTAGTATAACGTACGACACCTTACAACTCCTAACAAAACATTACAACACCGTACATGAACTTAAAACTCCATAATAAACCTAATGAATTCGTCCGAGTCCTTTAACATCGTACCACAATTTAGAATATATTACGACTCTGTATGCCACATTACCGTCTTGAGAAGCATGTTAATATAACTTACGGCACCTTACAACTCCTAACAAAACATTACAACACCGTACGTAAAATTAAAACTCCATAATAAACCTAATAAATTAGTCCGAGTCCTTTGAACATAGTACTACAATTTAGAATATATTACGACTCTGTATGCCACATTACCGTCTTGATAAGCATGTTAATATAACTTACGGCACCTTACAACTCCTAACAAAACATTACAACACCGTATGTAAACTTAAAACTCCATAATAAACCTAATAAATTAGTCCGAGTCCTTTGAACATAGTACTACAATTTAGAATATATTACGACTCTGTATGCCACATTACCGCCTTGAAAAGCATGTTAGTATAACGTACGGCACCTTACAACTCTTAACAAAACATTACAACACCGTACGTAAACTTAAAACTCCATAATAAACCTAATGAATTCGTCCGAGTCATTTGAACATCGTACGACCACTTAGGACTTGTTACGACTCTGTATGCGAAATAAGCAACAGGAAAAGCAATTTAGAATAATGTACGATGCGTTATAACTTTTCAGAACACCTTACACCACCGTACGAAAGATTAAAACTCCATAATAATCCTAATAAATTAGTCCGAGTCCTTTGAACTTCGTACTACAATTTAGAATATATTACGACTCTGTCTGCCACATTACCGCCTTGAAAAGCATGTTAGTATAACGTACGGCACCTTACAACTCCTAACGAAACATTACAACACCGTACGTAAACTTAAAACTCTATAATAAACCTAATGAATTCGTCCGAGTCCTTTGAACATCGTACCACAATTTAGAATATATTACGACTCTGTATGCCACATTACCGTCTTGAGAAGCATGTTAATATAACTTACGGCACCTTACAACTCCTAACAAAACATTACAACACCGTACGTAAACTTAAAACTCCATAATAAACCTAATAAATTAGTCCGAGTCCTTTGAACATAGTACTACAATTTAGAATATATTACGACTCTGTATGCCACATTACCGCCTTGGAAAGCGTGTTAGTATAACGTACGGCACCTTACAACTCTTAACAAAACATTACAACACCGTACGTAAACTTAAAACTCCATAATAAACCTAATGAATTCGTTCGAGTCATTTGAACATCGTACGACCACTTAGGACTTGTTACGACTCTGTATGCGAAATTAGCAACAGGAAAAGCAATTTAGAATAATGTACGATGCGTTATAACTTTTGAGAACACCTTACACCACCGTACGAAAGATTAAAACTCCATAATAATCCTAATAAATTAGTCCGAGTCCTTTGAACATCGTACTACAATTTAGAATATATTACGACTCTGTATGCCACATTACCGCCTTGAAAAGCATGTTAGTATAACGTACGGCACCTTACAACTCCTAACAAAACATTACAACACCGTACATGAACTTAAAACTCCATAATAAACCTAATGAATTCGTCCGAGTCCTTTAACATCATACCACAATTTAGAATATATTACGACTCTGTATGCCACATTACCGTCTTGAGAAGCATGTTAATATAACTTACGCCACCTTACAACTCCTAACAAAACATTACAACACCGTACGTAAACTTAAAACTCCTTAATAAACCTAATAAATTAGTCCGAGTCCTTTGAACATAGTACTACAATTTAGAATATATTACGACTCTGTATGCCACATTACCGTCTTCAGAAGCATGTTAATATAACTTACGGCACCTTACAACTCCTAACAAAACATTACAACACCGTACGTAAACTTAAAACTCCATAATAAACCTAATAAATTAGTCCGAGTCCTTTGAACATAGTACTACAATTTAGAATATATTACGACTCTGTATGCCACATTACCGCCTTGAAAAGCATGTTAGTATAACGTACGACACCTTACAACTCCTAACAAAACATTACAACACCGTACATGAACTTAAAACTCCATAATAAACCTAATGAATTCGTCCGAGTCCTTTAACATCGTACCACAATTTAGAATATATTACGACTCTGTATGCCACATTACCGTCTTGAGAAGCATGTTAATATAACTTACGGCACCTTACAACTCCTAACAAAACATTACAACACCGTACGTAAAATTAAAACTCCATAATAAACCTAATAAATTAGTCCGAGTCCTTTGAACATAGTACTACAATTTAGAATATATTACGACTCTGTATGCCACATTACCGTCTTGATAAGCATGTTAATATAACTTACGGCACCTTACAACTCCTAACAAAACATTACAACACCGTATGTAAACTTAAAACTCCATAATAAACCTAATAAATTAGTCCGAGTCCTTTGAACATAGTACTACAATTTAGAATATATTACGACTCTGTATGCCACATTACCGCCTTGAAAAGCATGTTAGTATAACGTACGGCACCTTACAACTCTTAACAAAACATTACAACACCGTACGTAAACTTAAAACTCCATAATAAACCTAATGAATTCGTCCGAGTCATTTGAACATCGTACGACCACTTAGGACTTGTTACGACTCTGTATGCGAAATAAGCAACAGGAAAAGCAATTTAGAATAATGTACGATGCGTTATAACTTTTCAGAACACCTTACACCACCGTACGAAAGATTAAAACTCCATAATAATCCTAATAAATTAGTCCGAGTCCTTTGAACTTCGTACTACAATTTAGAATATATTACGACTCTGTCTGCCACATTACCGCCTTGAAAAGCATGTTAGTATAACGTACGGCACCTTACAACTCCTAACGAAACATTACAACACCGTACGTAAACTTAAAACTCTATAATAAACCTAATGAATTCGTCCGAGTCCTTTGAACATCGTACCACAATTTAGAATATATTACGACTCTGTATGCCACATTACCGTCTTGAGAAGCATGTTAATATAACTTACGGCACCTTACAACTCCTAACAAAACATTACAACACCGTACGTAAACTTAAAACTCCATAATAAACCTAATAAATTAGTCCGAGTCCTTTGAACATAGTACTACAATTTAGAATATATTACGACTCTGTATGCCACATTACCGCCTTGAAAAGCATGTTAGTATAACGTACGGCACCTTACAACTCTTAACAAAACATTACAACACCGTACGTAAACTTAAAACTCCATAATAAACCTAATGAATTCGTCCGAGTCATTTGAACATCGTACGACCACTTAGGACTTGTTACGACTCTGTATGCGAAATTAGCAACAGGAAAAGCAATTTAGAATAATGTACGATGCGTTATAACTTTTGAGAACACCTTACACCACCGTACGAAAGATTAAAACTCCATAATAATCCTAATAAATTAGTCCGAGTCCTTTGAACATCGTACTACAATTTAGAATATATATTACGACTCTGTATGCCACATTACCGCCTTGAAAAGCATGTTAGTATAACGTACGGCACCTTACTACTCCTAACAAAACATTACAACACCGTACATGAACTTAAAACTCTATAATAAACCTAATGAATTCGTCCGAGTCCTTTAACATCGTACCACAATTTAGAATATATTACGACTCTGTATGCCACATTACCGTCTTGAGAAGCATGTTAATATAACTTACGCCACCTTACAACTCCTAACAAAACATTACAACACCGTACGTAAACTTAAAACTCCATAATAAACCTAATAAATTAGTCCGAGTCCTTTGAACATAGTACTACAATTTAGAATATATTACGACTCTATATGCCACATTACCGCCATGAAAAGCATGTTAGTATAACGTACGGCACCTTACAACTCCTAACAAAACATTACAACACCGTACGTAAACTTAAAACTCCATAATAAACCTAATAAATTAGTCTGAGTCCTTTGAACATAGTACTACAATTTAGAATTTATTACGACTTTGTATGCCACATTATCGCCATGAAAAGCATGTTAGTATAACGTACGGCACCTTACAACTCCTAACAAAACATTACAACACCGTACGTAAACTTAAAACTCCTTAATAAACCTAATAAATTAGTCCGAGTCCTTTGAACATAGTACTACAATTTAGAATATATTACGACTCTGTATGCCACATTACCGTCTTCAGAAGCATGTTAATATAACTTACGGCACCTTACAACTCCTAACAAAACATTACAACACCGTATGTAAACTTAAAACTCCATAATAAACCTAATAAATTAGTCCGAGTCCTTTGAACATAGTACTACAATTTAGAATATATTACGACTCTGTGTGCCACATTACCGCCTTGAAAAGCATGTTAGTATAACGTAAGGCACCTTACTACTCTTAACAAAACATTACAACAACGTACGTAAACATAAAACTCCATAATAAACCTAATGAATTCGTCCGAGTCATTTGAACATCGTACGACCACTTAGGACTTGTTACGACTCTGTATGCGAAATAAGCAACAGGAAAAGCAATTTAGAATAATGTACGATGCGTTATAACTTTTGAGAACACCTTACACCACCGTACGAAAGATTAAAACTCCATAATAATCCTAATAAATTAGTCTGAGTCCTTTGAACATCGTACCACAATTTAGAATATATTACGACTCTGTATGCCACATTACCGTCTTGAGAAGCATGTTAGTATAACTTACGGCACCTTACAACTCCTAACAAAACATTACAACACCGTACGTAAACTAAAACTCCATAATAAACCTAATAAATTAGTCTGAGTCCTTTGAACATAGTACTACAATTTAGAATATATTACGACTCTGTATGCCACATTACCGCCATGAAAAGCATGTTAGTATAACGTACGGCACCTTACAACTCCTAACAAAACATTACAACACCGTACGTAAACTTAAAACTCCATAATAAACCTAATGAATTCGTCCGAGTCATTTGAACATCGTACGACCACTTAGGACTTGTTACGACTCTGTATGCGAAATTAGCAACAGGAAAAGCAATTTAGAATAATGTACGATGCGTTATAACTTCTGAGAACACCTTACACCACCGTACGAAAGATTAAAACTCCATAATAATCCTAATAAATTAGTCCGAGTCCTTTGAACATCGTACTACAATTTAGAATATATTACGACTCTGTATGCCACATTACCGCCTTGAAAAGCATGTTAGTATAACGTACGGCACCTTACAACTCCTAACAAAACATTACAACACCGTACATGAACTTAAAACTCCATAATAAACCTAATGAATTCGTCCGAGTCCTTTGAACATCGTACCACAATTTAGAATATATTACGACTCTGTATGCCACATTACCGTCTTGAGAAGCATGTTAATATAACTTACGGCACCTTACAACTCCTAACAAAACATTACAACACCGTACGTAAACTTAAAACTCCATAATAAACCTAATAAATTAGTCCGAGTCCTTTGAACATAGTACTACAATTTAGAATACATTACGACTCTGTATGCCACATTACCGTCTTGAGAAGCATGTTAATATAACTTACGGCACCTTACAACTCCTAACAAAACATTACAACACCGTACGTAAACTTAAAACTCCATAATAAACCTAATAAATTAGTCCGAGTCCTTTGAACATAGTACTACAATTTAGAATATATTACGACTCTGTATGCCACATTACCGCCTTGAAAAGCATGTTAGTATAACGTACGACACCTTACAACTCTTAACAAAACATTACAACACCGTACGTAAACTTAAAACTCCATAATAAACCTAATGAATTCGTCCAAGTCATTTGAACATCGTACGACCACTTAGGACTTGTTACGACTCTGTATGCGAAATAAGCAACAGGAAAAGCAATTTAGGATAATGTACGATGCGTTATAACTTTTGAGAACACCTTACACCACCGTACGAAAGATTAAAACTCCATAATAATCCTAATAAATTAGTCCGAGTCCTTTGAACATTGTACTACAATTTAGAATATTTTACGACTCTGTATGCCACATTACCGCCTTGAAAAGCATGTTAGTATAACGTACGGCACCTTACAACTCCTAACAAAACATTACAACACCGTACATGAACTTAAAACTCCATAATAAACCTAATGAGTTCGTCCGAGTCCTTTAACATCGTACCACAATTTAGAATATATTACGACTCTGTATGCCACATTACCGTCTTGAGAAGCATGTTAATATAACTTACGCCACCTTACAACTCCTAACAAAACATTACAACACCGTACGTAAACTTAAAACTTCATAATAAACCTAATAAATTAGTCCGAGTCCTTTGAACATAGTACTACAATTTAGAATATATTACGACTCTGTATGCCACATTACCGCCTTGAAAAGCATGTTAGTATAACGTACAGCACCTTACAACTCTTAACAAAACATTACAACACCGTACGTAAACTTAAAACTCCATAATAAACCTAATGAATTCGTCCGAGTCATTTGAACATCGTACGACCACTTAGGACTTGTTACGACTCTGTATGCGAAATAAGCAACATGAAAAGCAATTTAGGATAATGTACGATGCGTTATAACTTTTGAGAACACCTTACACCACCGTATGAAAGATTAAAACTCCATAATAATCCTAATAAATTAGTCTGAGTCCTTTGAACATCGTACCACAATTTAGAATATATTACGACTCTGTATGCCACATTACCGTCTTGAGAAGCATGTTAGTATAACGTACGGCACCTTACAACTCCTAACAAAACATTACAACACCGTACGTAAACTTAAAACTCCATAATAAACCTAATAAATTAGTCCGAGTCCTTTGAACATAGTACTACAATTTAGAATATATTACGACTCTGTATGCCACATTACCGCCATGAAAAGCATGTTAGTATAACGTACGACACCTTACAAGTCCTAACAAAACATTACAACACCGTACGTAAACTTAAAACTCCATAATAAACCTAATGAATTCGTCCGAGTCATTTGAACATCGTACGACCACTTAGGACTTGTTACGACTCTATATGCGAAATTAGCAACAGGAAAAGCAATTTAGAATAATGTACGATGCGTTATAACTTTTGAGAACACCTTACACCACCGTACGAAAGATTAAAACTCCATAATAATCCTAATAAATTAGTCCGAGTCCTTTGAACATCGTACTACAATTTAGAATATTTTACGACTCTGTATGCCACATTACCGCCTTGAAAAGCATGTTAGTATAACGTACGGCACCTTACAACTACTAACAAAACATTACAACACCGTACGTGAACTTAAAACTCCATAATAAACCTAATGAATTCGTCCGAGTCCTTTAACATCGTACCACAATTTAGAATATATTACGACTCTGTATGCCACATTACCGTCTTGAGAAGCATGTTAATATAACTTACGCCACCTTACAACTCCTAACAAAACATTACAACACCGTACGTAAACTTAAAACTTCATAATAAACCTAATAAATTAGTCCGAGTCCTTTGAACATAGTACTACAATTTAGAATATATTACGACTCTGTATGCCACATTACCGCCTTGAAAAGCATGTTAGTATAACGTACAGCACCTTACAACTCTTAACAAAACATTACAACACCGTACGTAAACTTAAAACTCCATAATAAACCTAATGAATTCGTCCGAGTCATTTGAACATCGTACGACCACTTAGGACTTGTTACGACTCTGTATGCGAAATAAGCAACATGAAAAGCAATTTAGGATAATGTACGATGCGTTATAACTTTTGAGAACACCTTACACCACCGTATGAAAGATTAAAACTCCATAATAATCCTAACAAATTAGTCTGAGTCCTTTGAACATCGTACCACAATTTAGAATATATTACGACTCTGTATGCCACATTACCGTCTTGAGAAGCATGTTAGTATAACGTACGGCACCTTACAACTCCTAACAAAACATTACAACACCGTACGTAAACTTAAAACTCCATAATAAACCTAATAAATTAGTCTGAGTCCTTTGAACATAGTACTACAATTTAGAATATATTACGACTCTGTATGCCACATTACCGCCTTGAAAAGCATGTTAGTATAACGTACGACACCTTACAACTCTTAACAAAACATTACAACACCGTACGTAAACTTAAAACTCCATAATAAACCTAATGAATTCGTCCGAGTCATTTGAACATCGTACGACCACTTAGGACTTGTTACGACTCTGTATGCGAAATTAGCAACAGGAAAAGCAATTTAGAATAATGTACGATGCGTTATAACTTCTGAGAACACCTTACACCACCGTACGAAAGATTAAAACTCCATAATAATCCTAATAAATTAGTCCGAGTCCTTTGAACATCGTACTACAATTTAGAATATATTACGACTCTGTATGCCACATTACCGCCTTGAAAAGCATGTTAGTATAACGTACGGCACCTTACAACTCCTAACAAAACATTACAACACCGTACATGAACTTAAAACTCCATAATAAACCTAATGAATTCGTCCGAGTCCTTTGAACATCGTACCACAATTTAGAATATATTACGACTCTGTATGCCACATTACCGTCTTGAGAAGCATGTTAATATAACTTACGGCACCTTACAACTCCTAACAAAACATTACAACACCGTACGTAAACTTAAAACTCCATAATAAACCTAATAAATTAGTCCGAGTCCTTTGAACATAGTACTACAATTTAGAATACATTACGACTCTGTATGCCACATTACCGTCTTGAGAAGCATGTTAATATAACTTACGGCACCTTACAACTCCTAACAAAACATTACAACACCGTACGTAAACTTAAAACTCCATAATAAACCTAATAAATTAGTCCGAGTCCTTTGAACATAGTACTACAATTTAGAATATATTACGACTCTGTATGCCACATTACCGCCTTGAAAAGCATGTTAGTATAACGTACGACACCTTACAACTCTTAACAAAACATTACAACACCGTACGTAAACTTAAAACTCCATAATAAACCTAATGAATTCGTCCAAGTCATTTGAACATCGTACGACCACTTAGGACTTGTTACGACTCTGTATGCGAAATAAGCAACAGGAAAAGCAATTTAGGATAATGTACGATGCGTTATAACTTTTGAGAACACCTTACACCACCGTACGAAAGATTAAAACTCCATAATAATCCTAATAAATTAGTCCGAGTCCTTTGAACATTGTACTACAATTTAGAATATTTTACGACTCTGTATGCCACATTACCGCCTTGAAAAGCATGTTAGTATAACGTACGGCACCTTACAACTCCTAACAAAACATTACAACACCGTACATGAACTTAAAACTCCATAATAAACCTAATGAGTTCGTCCGAGTCCTTTAACATCGTACCACAATTTAGAATATATTACGACTCTGTATGCCACATTACCGTCTTGAGAAGCATGTTAATATAACTTACGCCACCTTACAACTCCTAACAAAACATTACAACACCGTACGTAAACTTAAAACTTCATAATAAACCTAATAAATTAGTCCGAGTCCTTTGAACATAGTACTACAATTTAGAATATATTACGACTCTGTATGCCACATTACCGCCTTGAAAAGCATGTTAGTATAACGTACAGCACCTTACAACTCTTAACAAAACATTACAACACCGTACGTAAACTTAAAACTCCATAATAAACCTAATGAATTCGTCCGAGTCATTTGAACATCGTACGACCACTTAGGACTTGTTACGACTCTGTATGCGAAATAAGCAACATGAAAAGCAATTTAGGATAATGTACGATGCGTTATAACTTTTGAGAACACCTTACACCACCGTATGAAAGATTAAAACTCCATAATAATCCTAATAAATTAGTCTGAGTCCTTTGAACATCGTACCACAATTTAGAATATATTACGACTCTGTATGCCACATTACCGTCTTGAGAAGCATGTTAGTATAACGTACGGCACCTTACAACTCCTAACAAAACATTACAACACCGTACGTAAACTTAAAACTCCATAATAAACCTAATAAATTAGTCCGAGTCCTTTGAACATAGTACTACAATTTAGAATATATTACGACTCTGTATGCCACATTACCGCCATGAAAAGCATGTTAGTATAACGTACGACACCTTACAAGTCCTAACAAAACATTACAACACCGTACGTAAACTTAAAACTCCATAATAAACCTAATGAATTCGTCCGAGTCATTTGAACATCGTACGACCACTTAGGACTTGTTACGACTCTATATGCGAAATTAGCAACAGGAAAAGCAATTTAGAATAATGTACGATGCGTTATAACTTTTGAGAACACCTTACACCACCGTACGAAAGATTAAAACTCCATAATAATCCTAATAAATTAGTCCGAGTCCTTTGAACATCGTACTACAATTTAGAATATTTTACGACTCTGTATGCCACATTACCGCCTTGAAAAGCATGTTAGTATAACGTACGGCACCTTACAACTACTAACAAAACATTACAACACCGTACGTGAACTTAAAACTCCATAATAAACCTAATGAATTCGTCCGAGTCCTTTAACATCGTACCACAATTTAGAATATATTACGACTCTGTATGCCACATTACCGTCTTGAGAAGCATGTTAATATAACTTACGCCACCTTACAACTCCTAACAAAACATTACAACACCGTACGTAAACTTAAAACTTCATAATAAACCTAATAAATTAGTCCGAGTCCTTTGAACATAGTACTACAATTTAGAATATATTACGACTCTGTATGCCACATTACCGCCTTGAAAAGCATGTTAGTATAACGTACAGCACCTTACAACTCTTAACAAAACATTACAACACCGTACGTAAACTTAAAACTCCATAATAAACCTAATGAATTCGTCCGAGTCATTTGAACATCGTACGACCACTTAGGACTTGTTACGACTCTGTATGCGAAATAAGCAACATGAAAAGCAATTTAGGATAATGTACGATGCGTTATAACTTTTGAGAACACCTTACACCACCGTATGAAAGATTAAAACTCCATAATAATCCTAACAAATTAGTCTGAGTCCTTTGAACATCGTACCACAATTTAGAATATATTACGACTCTGTATGCCACATTACCGTCTTGAGAAGCATGTTAGTATAACGTACGGCACCTTACAACTCCTAACAAAACATTACAACACCGTACGTAAACTTAAAACTCCATAATAAACCTAATAAATTAGTCTGAGTCCTTTGAACATAGTACTACAATTTAGAATATATTACGACTCTGTATGCCACATTACCGCCTTGAA
The DNA here is from genome assembly GCA_030867185.1 of Tagetes erecta. NCBI lineage: Eukaryota > Viridiplantae > Streptophyta > Magnoliopsida > Asterales > Asteraceae > Tagetes > Tagetes erecta. The sequence goes on along the minus strand of CM061488.1, from coordinate 49,754,043 downwards.
AAGCATGTTAGTATAACGTACGACACCTTACAACTCTTAACAAAACATTACAACACCGTACGTAAACTTAAAACTCCATAATAAACCTAATGAATTCGTCCGAGTCATTTGAACATCGTACGACCACTTAGGACTTGTTACGACTCTGTATGCGAAATTAGCAACCGGAAAAGCAATTTAGAATAATGTACGATGCGTTATAACTTTTGAGAACACCTTACACCACCGTACGAAAGATTAAAATTCCATAATAATCCTAATAAATTAGTCCGAGTCCTTTGAACATCGTACTACAATTTAGAATATATTACGACTCTGTATGCCACATTACCGCCTTGAAAAGCATGTTAGTATAACGTACGGCACCTTACAACTCCTAACAAAACATTACAACACCGTACATGAACTTAAAACTCCATAATAAACCTAATGAATTCGTCCGAGTCCTTTAACATCGTACCACAATTTAGAATATATTACGACTCTGTATGCCACATTACCGTCTTGAGAAGCATGTTAATATAACTTACGCCACCTTACAACTCCTAACAAAACATTACAACACCGTACGTAAACTTAAAACTTCATAATAAACCTAATAAATTAGTCCGAGTCCTTTGAACATAGTACTACAATTTAGAATATATTACGACTCTGTATGCCACATTACCGCCTTGAAAAGCATGTTAGTATAACGTACGACACCTTACAACTCTTAACAAAACATTACAACACCGTACGTAAACTTAAAACTCCATAATAAACCTAATGAATTCGTCCAAGTCATTTGAACATCGTACGACCACTTAGGACTTGTTACGACTCTGTATGCGAAATAAGCAACAGGAAAAGCAATTTAGGATAATGTACGATGCGTTATAACTTTTGAGAACACCTTACACCACCGTACGAAAGATTAAAACTCCATAATAATCCTAATAAATTAGTCCGAGTCCTTTGAACATTGTACTACAATTTAGAATATTTTACGACTCTGTATGCCACATTACCGCCTTGAAAAGCATGTTAGTATAACGTACGGCACCTTACAACTCCTAACAAAACATTACAACACCGTACATGAACTTAAAACTCCATAATAAACCTAATGAGTTCGTCCGAGTCCTTTAACATCGTACCACAATTTAGAATATATTACGACTCTGTATGCCACATTACCGTCTTGAGAAGCATGTTAATATAACTTACGCCACCTTACAACTCCTAACAAAACATTACAACACCGTACGTAAACTTAAAACTTCATAATAAACCTAATAAATTAGTCCGAGTCCTTTGAACATAGTACTACAATTTAGAATATATTACGACTCTGTATGCCACATTACCGCCTTGAAAAGCATGTTAGTATAACGTACAGCACCTTACAACTCTTAACAAAACATTACAACACCGTACGTAAACTTAAAACTCCATAATAAACCTAATGAATTTGTCCGAGTCATTTGAACATCGTACGACCACTTAGGACTTGTTACGACTCTGTATGCGAAATAAGCAACATGAAAAGCAATTTAGGATAATGTACGATGCGTTATAACTTTTGAGAACACCTTACACCACCGTATGAAAGATTAAAACTCCATAATAATCCTAATAAATTAGTCTGAGTCCTTTGAACATCGTACCACAATTTAGAATATATTACGACTCTGTATGCCACATTACCGTCTTGAGAAGCATGTTAGTATAACGTACGGCACCTTACAACTCCTAACAAAACATTACAACACCGTACGTAAACTTAAAACTCCATAATAAACCTAATAAATTAGTCCGAGTCCTTTGAACATAGTACTACAATTTAGAATATATTACGACTCTGTATGCCACATTACCGCCATGAAAAGCATGTTAGTATAACGTACGACACCTTACAAGTCCTAACAAAACATTACAACACCGTACGTAAACTTAAAACTCCATAATAAACCTAATGAATTCGTCCGAGTCATTTGAACATCGTACGACCACTTAGGACTTGTTACGACTCTATATGCGAAATTAGCAACAGGAAAAGCAATTTAGAATAATGTACGATGCGTTATAACTTTTGAGAACACCTTACACCACCGTACGAAAGATTAAAACTCCATAATAATCCTAATAAATTAGTCCGAGTCCTTTGAACATCGTACTACAATTTAGAATATTTTACGACTCTGTATGCCACATTACCGCCTTGAAAAGCATGTTAGTATAACGTACGGCACCTTACAACTACTAACAAAACATTACAACACCGTACGTGAACTTAAAACTCCATAATAAACCTAATGAATTCGTCCGAGTCCTTTAACATCGTACCACAATTTAGAATATATTACGACTCTGTATGCCACATTACCGTCTTGAGAAGCATGTTAATATAACTTACGCCACCTTACAACTCCTAACAAAACATTACAACACCGTACGTAAACTTAAAACTTCATAATAAACCTAATAAATTAGTCCGAGTCCTTTGAACATAGTACTACAATTTAGAATATATTACGACTCTGTAGGCCACATTACCGCCTTGAAAAGCATGTTAGTATAACGTACAGCACCTTACAACTCTTAACAAAACATTACAACACCGTACGTAAACTTAAAACTCCATAATAAACCTAATGAATTCGTCCGAGTCATTTGAACATCGTACGACCACTTAGGACTTGTTACGACTCTGTATGCGAAATAAGCAACATGAAAAGCAATTTAGGATAATGTACGATGCGTTATAACTTTTGAGAACACCTTACACCACCGTATGAAAGATTAAAACTCCATAATAATCCTAATAAATTAGTCTGAGTCCTTTGAACATCGTACCACAATTTAGAATATATTACGACTCTGTATGCCACATTACCGTCTTGAGAAGCATGTTAGTATAACGTACGGCACCTTACAACTCCTAACAAAACATTACAACACCGTACGTAAACTTAAAACTCCATAATAAACCTAATAAATTAGTCCGAGTCCTTTGAACATAGTACTACAATTTAGAATATATTACGACTCTGTATGCCACATTACCGCCATGAAAAGCATGTTAGTATAACGTACGACACCTTACAAGTCCTAACAAAACATTACAACACCGTACGTAAACTTAAAACTCCATAATAAACCTAATGAATTCGTCCGAGTCATTTGAACATCGTACGACCACTTAGGACTTGTTACGACTCTATATGCGAAATTAGCAACAGGAAAAGCAATTTAGAATAATGTACGATGCGTTATAACTTTTGAGAACACCTTACACCACCGTACGAAAGATTAAAACTCCATAATAATCCTAATAAATTAGTCCGAGTCCTTTGAACATCGTACTACAATTTAGAATATTTTACGACTCTGTATGCCACATTACCGCCTTGAAAAGCATGTTAGTATAACGTACGGCACCTTACAACTACTAACAAAACATTACAACACCGTACGTGAACTTAAAACTCCATAATAAACCTAATGAATTCGTCCGAGTCCTTTAACATCGTACCACAATTTAGAATATATTACGACTCTGTATGCCACATTACCGTCTTGAGAAGCATGTTAATATAACTTACGCCACCTTACAACTCCTAACAAAACATTACAACACCGTACGTAAACTTAAAACTTCATAATAAACCTAATAAATTAGTCCGAGTCCTTTGAACATAGTACTACAATTTAGAATATATTACGACTCTGTAGGCCACATTACCGCCTTGAAAAGCATGTTAGTATAACGTACAGCACCTTACAACTCTTAACAAAACATTACAACACCGTACGTAAACTTAAAACTCCATAATAAACCTAATGAATTCGTCCGAGTCATTTGAACATCGTACGACCACTTAGGACTTGTTACGACTCTGTATGCGAAATAAGCAACATGAAAAGCAATTTAGGATAATGTACGATGCGTTATAACTTTTGAGAACACCTTACACCACCGTATGAAAGATTAAAACTCCATAATAATCCTAATAAATTAGTCTGAGTCCTTTGAACATCGTACCACAATTTAGAATATATTACGACTCTGTATGCCACATTACCGTCTTGAGAAGCATGTTAGTATAACGTACGGCACCTTACAACTCCTAACAAAACATTACAACACCGTACGTAAACTTAAAACTCCATAATAAACCTAATAAATTAGTCTGAGTCCTTTGAACATAGTACTACAATTTAGAATATATTACGACTCTGTATGCCACATTACCGCCTTGAAAAGCATGTTAGTATAACGTACGACACCTTACAACTTTTAACAAAACATTACAACACCGTACGTAAACTTAAAACTCCATAATAAACCTAATGAATTCGTCCGAGTCATTTGAACATCGTACGACCACTTAGGACTTGTTACGACTCTGTATGCGAAATTAGCAACCGGAAAAGCAATTTAGAATAATGTACGATGCGTTATAACTTTTGAGAACACCTTACACCACCGTACGAAAGATTAAAATTCCATAATAATCCTAATAAATTAGTCCGAGTCCTTTGAACATCGTACTACAATTTAGAATATATTACGACTCTGTATGCCACATTACCGCCTTGAAAAGCATGTTAGTATAACGTACGGCACCTTACAACTCCTAACAAAACATTACAACACCGTACATGAACTTAAAACTCCATAATAAACCTAATGAATTCGTCCGAGTCCTTTAACATCGTACCACAATTTAGAATATATTACGACTCTGTATGCCACATTACCGTCTTGAGAAGCATGTTAATATAACTTACGCCACCTTACAACTCCTAACAAAACATTACAACACCGTACGTAAACTTAAAACTTCATAATAAACCTAATAAATTAGTCCGAGTCCTTTGAACATAGTACTACAATTTAGAATATATTACGACTCTGTATGCCACATTACCGCCTTGAAAAGCATGTTAGTATAACGTACGGCACCTTACAACTCTTAACAAAACATTACAACACCGTACGTAAACTTAAAACTCCATAATAAACCTAATGAATTCGTCCGAGTCATTTGAACATCGTACGACCACTTAGGACTTGTTACGACTCTGTATGCGAAATAAGCAACAGGAAAAGCAATTTAGAATAATGTACGATGCGTTATAACTTTTGAGAACACCTTACACCACCGTACGAAAGATTAAAACTCCATAATAATCCTAATAAATTAGTCCGAGTCCTTTGAACTTCGTACTACAATTTAGAATATATTACGACTCTGTCTGCCACATTACCGCCTTGAAAAGCATGTTAGTATAACGTACGGCACCTTACAACTCTTAACAAAACATTACAACACCGTACGTAAACTTAAAACTCCATAATAAACCTAATGAATTCGTCCGAGTCCTTTAACATCGTACCACAATTTAGAATATATTACGACTCTGTATGCCACATTACCGTCTTGAGAAGCATGTTAATATAACTTACGCCACCTTACAACTCCTAACAAAACATTACAACACCGTACGTAAACTTAAAACTCCATATTAAACCTAATAAATTAGTCCGAGTCCTTTGAACATAGTACTACAATTTAGAATATATTACGACTCTGTATGCCACATTACCGCCATGAAAAGCATGTTAGTATAACGTACGGCACCTTACAACTCCTAACAAAACATTACAACACCGTACGTAAACTTAAAACTCCATAATAAACCTAATGAATTCGTCCGAGTCTTTTGAACATCGTACCACAATTTAGAATATATTACGACTCTGTATGCCACATTACCGTCTTGAGAAGCATGTTAATATAACTTACGGCACCTTACAACTCCTAACAAAACATTACAACACCGTACGTAAACTTAAAACTTCATAATAAACCTAATAAATTAGTCCGAGTCCTTTGAACATAGTACTACAATTTAGAATATATTACGACTCTGTATGCCACATTACCGCCTTGAAAAGCATGTTAGTATAACGTACGACACCCTACAACTCTTAACAAAACATTACAACACCGTACGTAAACTTAAAACTCCATAATAAACCTAATGAATTCGTCCGAGTCATTTGAACATCGTACGACCACTTAGGACTTGTTACGACTCTGTATGCGAAATAAGCAACAGGAAAAGCAATTTAGAATAATGTACGATGCGTTATAACTTTTGAGAACACCTTACACCACCGTACGAAAGATTAAAACTCCATAATAATCCTAATAAATTAGTCCGAGTCCTTTGAACTTCGTACTACAATTTAGAATATATTACGACTCTGTCTGCCACATTACCGCCTTGAAAAGCATGTTAGTATAACGTACGGCACCTTACAACTCTTAACAAAACATTACAACACCGTACGTAAACTTAAAACTCCATAATAAACCTAATGAATTCGTCCGAGTCCTTTAACATCGTACCACAATTTAGAATATATTACGACTCTGTATGCCACATTACCGTCTTGAGAAGCATGTTAATATAACTTACGCCACCTTACAACTCCTAACAAAACATTACAACACCGTACGTAAACTTAAAACTCCATATTAAACCTAATAAATTAGTCCGAGTCCTTTGAACATAGTACTACAATTTAGAATATATTACGACTCTGTATGCCACATTACCGCCATGAAAAGCATGTTAGTATAACGTACGGCACCTTACAACTCCTAACAAAACATTACAACACCGTACGTAAACTTAAAACTCCATAATAAACCTAATGAATTCGTCCGAGTCTTTTGAACATCGTACCACAATTTAGAATATATTACGACTCTGTATGCCACATTACCGTCTTGAGAAGCATGTTAATATAACTTACGCCACCTTACAACTCCTAACAAAACATTACAACACCGTACGTAAACTTAAAACTCCATATTAAACCTAATAAATTAGTCCGAGTCCTTTGAACATAGTACTACAATTTAGAATATATTACGACTCTGTATGCCACATTACCGCCATGAAAAGCATGTTAGTATAACGTACGGCACCTTACAACTCCTAACAAAACATTACAACACCGTACGTAAACTTAAAACTCCATAATAAACCTAATGAATTCGTCCGAGTCTTTTGAACATCGTACCACAATTTAGAATATATTACGACTCTGTATGCCACATTACCGTCTTGAGAAGCATGTTAATATAACTTACGGCACCTTACAACTCCTAACAAAACATTACAACACCGTACGTAAACTTAAAACTTCATAATAAACCTAATAAATTAGTCCGAGTCCTTTGAACATAGTACTACAATTTAGAATATATTACGACTCTGTATGCCACATTACCGCCTTGAAAAGCATGTTAGTATAACGTACGACACCCTACAACTCTTAACAAAACATTACAACACCGTACGTAAACTTAAAACTCCATAATAAACCTAATGAATTCGTCCGAGTCATTTGAACATCGTACGACCACTTAGGACTTGTTACGACTCTGTATGCGAAATAAGCAACAGGAAAAGCAATTTAGAATAATGTACGATGCGTTATAACTTTTGAGAACACCTTACACCACCGTACGAAAGATTAAAACTCCATAATAATCCTAATAAATTAGTCCGAGTCCTTTGAACTTCGTACTACAATTTAGAATATATTACGACTCTGTCTGCCACATTACCGCCTTGAAAAGCATGTTAGTATAACGTACGGCACCTTACAACTCTTAACAAAACATTACAACACCGTACGTAAACTTAAAACTCCATAATAAACCTAATGAATTCGTCCGAGTCCTTTAACATCGTACCACAATTTAGAATATATTACGACTCTGTATGCCACATTACCGTCTTGAGAAGCATGTTAATATAACTTACGCCACCTTACAACTCCTAACAAAACATTACAACACCGTACGTAAACTTAAAACTCCATATTAAACCTAATAAATTAGTTCGAGTCCTTTGAACATAGTACTACAATTTAGAATATATTACGACTCTGTATGCCACATTACCGCCATGAAAAGCATGTTAGTATAACGTACGGCACCTTACAACTCCTAACAAAACATTACAACACCGTACGTAAACTTAAAACTCCATAATAAACCTAATGAATTCGTCCGAGTCATTTGAACATCGTACGACCACTTAGGACTTGTTACGACTCTGTATGCGAAATTAGCAACAGGAAAAGCAATTTAGAATAATGTACGATGCCTTATAACTTTTTAGAACACCTTACACCACCGTACGAAAGATTAAAACTCCATAATAATCCTAATAAATTAGTCCGAGTCCTTTGAACATCGTACTACAATTTAGAATATATTACGACTCTGTATGCCACATTACCGCCTTGAAAAGCATGTTAGTATAACGTACGGCACCTTACAACTCCTAACAAAACATTACAACACCGTACATGAACTTAAAACTCCATAATAAACCTAATGAATTCGTTCGAGTCCTTTAACATCGTACCACAATTTAGAATATATTACGACTCTGTATGCCACATTACCGTCTTGAGAAGCATGTTAATATAACTTACGCCACCTTACAACTCCTAACAAATCATTACAACACCGTACGTAAACTTAAAACTCCATAATAAACCTAATAAATTAGTCCGAGTCCTTTGAACATAGTACTACAATTTAGAATATATTACGACTCTGTATGCCACATTACCGCCATGAAAAGCATGTTAGTATAACGTACGGCACCTTACAACTCCTAACAAAACATTACAACACCGTACGTAAACTTAAAACTCCATAATAAACCTAATGAATTCGTCCGAGTCCTTTAACATCGTACCACAATTTAGAATATATTACGACTCTGTATGCCACATTACCGTCTTGAGAAGCATGTTAATATAACTTACGGCACCTTACAACTCCTAACAAAACAATACAACATCGTACGTAAACTTAAAACTCCATAATAAACCTAATAAATTAGTCCGAGTCCTTTGAACATAGTACTACAATTTAGAATATATTACGACTCTGTATGCCACATTACCGCCTTGAAAAGCATGTTAGTATAACGTACGGCACCTTACAACTCTTAACAAAACATTACAACACCGTACGTAAACTTAAAACTCCATAATAAACCTAATGAATTCGTCCGAGTCATTTGAACATCGTACGACCACTTAGGACTTGTTACGACTCTGTATGCGAAATAAGCAACAGGAAAAGCAATTTAGAATAATGTACGATGCGTTATAACTTTTGAGAACACCTTACACCACCTTACGAAATATTAAAACTCCATAATAATCCTAATAAATTAGTCTGATTCCTTTGAACATCGTACCACAATTTAGAATATATTACGACTCTGTATGCCACATTACCGTCTTGAGAAGCATGTTAGTATAACGTACGGCACCTTACAAATCCTAACAAAACATTACAACACCGTACGTAAACTTAAAACTCCATAATAAACCTAATAAATTAGTCTGAGTCCTTTGAACATAGTACTACAATTTAGAATATATTACGACTCTGTATGCCACATTACCGCCATGAAAAGCATGTTAGTATAACGTACGGCACCTTACAACTCCTAACAAAACATTACAACACCGTACGTAAACTTAAAACTCCATAATAAACCTAATGAATTCGTCCGAGTCATTTGAACATCGTACGACCACTTAGGACTTGTTACGACTCTGTATGCGAAATTAGCAACAGGAAAAGCAATTTAGAATAATGTACGATGCGTTATAACTTTTTAGAACACCTTACACCACCGTACGAAAGATTAAAACTCCATAATAATCCTATTAAATTAGTCCGAGTCCTTTGAACATCGTACTACAATTTAGAATATATTACGACTCTGTATGCCACATTACCGCCTTGAAAAGCATGTTAGTATAACGTACGGCACCTTACAACTCCTAACAAAACATTACAACACCGTACATGAACTTAAAACTCCATAATAAACCTAATTAATTCGTCCGAGTCCTTTAACATCGTACCACAATTTAGAATATATTACGACTCTGTATGCCACATTACCGTCTTGAGAAGCATGTTAATATAACTTACGCCACCTTACAACTCCTAACAAAACATTACAACACCGTACGTAAACTTAAAACTCCATAATAAACCTAATAAATTAGTCCGAGTCCTTTGAACATAGTACTACAATTTAGAATATATTACGACTCTGTATGCCACATTACCGCCATGAAAAGCATGTTAGTATAACGTACGGCACCTTACAACTCCTAACAAAACATTACAACACCGTACGTAAACTTAAAACTCCATAATAAACCTAATGAATTCGTCCGAGTCATTTGAACATCGTACGACCACTTAGGACTTGTTACGACTCTGTATGCGAAATTAGCAACAGGAAAAGCAATTTAGAATAATGTACGATGCGTTATAACTTTTGAGAACACCTTACACCACCGTACGAAAGATTAAAACTACATAATAATCCTAATAAATTAGTCCGAGTCCTTTGAACATCGTACTACAATTTAGAATATATTACGACTCTGTATGCCACATTACCGCCTTGAAAAGCATGTTAGTATAACGTACGGCACCTTACAACTCCTAACAAAACATTACAACACCGTACATGAACTTAAAACTCCATAATAAACCTAATGAATTCGTCCGAGTCCTTTGAACATCGTACCACAATTTAGAATATATTACGACTCTGTATGCCACATTACCGTCTTGAGAAGCATGTTAATATAACTTACGGCACCTTACAACTCCTAACAAAACATTACAACACCGTACGTAAACTTAAAACTCCATAATAAACCTAATAAATTAGTCCGAGTCCTTTGAACATAGTACTACAATTTAGAATATATTACGACTCTGTATGCCACATTACCGCCTTGAAAAGCATGTTAGTATAACGTACGGCACCTTACAACTCTTAACAAAACATTACAACACCGTACGTAAACTTAAAACTCCATAATAAACCTAATGAATTCGTCCGAGTCATTTGAACATCGTACGACCACTTAGGACTTGTTACGACTCTGTATGCGAAATTAGCAACAGGAAAAGCAATTTAGAATAATGTACGATGCGTTATAACTTTTGAGAACACCTTACACCACCGTACGAAAGATTAAAACTCCATAATAATCCTAATAAATTAGTCTGAGTCCTTTGAACATCGTACCATAATTTAGAATATATTACGACTCTGTATGCCACATTACCGTCTTGAGAAGCATGTTAGTATAACGTACGGCACCTTACAACTCCTAACAAAACATTACAACACCGTACGTAAACTTAAAACTCCATAATAAACCTAATAAATTAGTCTGAGTCCTTTGAACATAGTACTACAATTTAGAATATATTACGACTCTGTATGCCACATTACCGCCATGAAAAGCATGTTAGTATAACGTACGACACCTTACAACTCCTAACAAAACATTACAACACCGTACGTAAACTTAAAACTCCATAATAAACCTAATGAATTCGTCCGAGTCATTTGAACATCGTACGACCACTTAGGACTTGTTACGACTCTGTATGCGAAATTAGCAACAGGAAAAGCAATTTAGAATAATGTACGATGCGTTATAACTTTTGAGAACACCTTACACCACTGTACGAATGATTAAAACTCCATAATAATCCTAATAAATTAGTCTGAGTCCTTTGAACATCGTACCACAATTTAGAATATATTACGACTCTGTATGCCACATTACCGTCTTGAGAAGCATGTTAGTATAACGTACGGCACCTTACAACTCCTAACAAAACATTACAACACCGTACGTAAACTTAAAACTCCATAATAAACCTAATAAATTAGTCTGAGTCCTTTGAACATAGTACTACAATTTAGAATATATTACGACTCTGTATGCCACATTACCGCCATGAAAAGCATGTTAGTATAACGTACGACACCTTCCAACTCCTAACAAAACATTACAACACCGTACGTAAACTTAAAACTCCATAATAAACCTAATGAATTCGTCCGAGTCATTTGAACATCGTACGACCACTTAGGACTTGTTACGACTCTGTATGCGAAATTAGCAACAGGAAAAGCAATTTAGAATAATGTACGATGCGTTATAACTTTTGAGAACACCTTACACCACCGTACGAAAGATTAAAACTCCATAATAATCCTAATAAATTAGTCCGAGTCCTTTGAACATCGTACTACAATTTAGAATATATTACGACTCTGTATGCCACATTACCGCCTTGAAAAGCATGTTAGTATAACGTACGGCACCTTACAACTCCTAACAAAACATTACAACACCGTACATGAACTTAAAACTCCATAATAAACCTAATGAATTCGTCCGAGTCCTTTAACATCGTACCACAATTTAGAATATATTACGACTCTGTATGCCACATTACCGTCTTGAGAAGCATGTTAATATAACTTACGCCACCTTACAACTCCTAACAAAACATTACAACACCGTACGTAAACTTAAAACTCCATAATAAACCTAATAAATTAGTCCGAGTCCTTTGAACATAGTACTACAATTTAGAATATATTACGACTCTGTATGCCACATTACCGCCATGAAAAGCATGTTAGTATAACGTACGGCACCTTACAACTCCTAACAAAACATTACAACACCGTACGTAAACTTAAAACTCCATAATAAACCTAATGAATTCGTCCGAGTCATTTGAACATCGTAGGACCACTTAGGACTTGTTACGACTCTGTATGCGAAATTAGCAATAGGAAAAGCAATTTAGAATAATGTACGATGCGTTATAACTTTTGAGAACACCTTACACCACCGTACGAAAGATTAAAACTCCATAATAATCCTAATAAATTAGTCCGAGTCCTTTGAACATCGTACTAAAATTTAGAATATATTACGACTCTGTATGCCACATTACCGCCTTGAAAAGCATGTTAGTATAACGTACGGCACCTTACAACTCCTAACAAAACATTACAACACCGTACATGAACTTAAAACTCCATAATAAACCTAATGAATTCGTCCGAGTCCTTAGAACATCGTACCACAATTTAGAATATATTACGACTCTGTATGCCACATTACCGTCTTGAGAAGCATGTTAATATAACTTACGGCACCTTACAACTCCTAACAAAACATTACAACACCGTACGTAAACTTAAAACTCCATAATAAACCTAATAAATTAGTCTGAGTCCTTTGAACATAGTACTACAATTTAGAATATATTACGACTCTGTATGCCACATTACCGCCTTGAAAAGCATGTTAGTATAACGTACGGCACCTTACAACTCTTAACAAAACATTACAACACCGTACGTAAACTTAAAACTCCATAATAAACCTAATGAATTCGCCCGAGTCATTTGAACATCGTACGACCACTTAGGACTTGTTACGACTCTGTATGCGAAATTAGCAACAGGAAAAGCAATTTAGAATAATGTACGATGCGTTATAACTTTTGAGAACACCTTACACCACCGTACGAAAGATTAAAACTCCATAATAATCCTAATAAATTAGTCTGAGTCCTTTGAACATCGTACCATAATTTAGAATATATTACGACTCTGTATGCCACATTACCGTCTTGAGAAGCATGTTAGTATAACGTACGACACCTTACAACTCGTAACAAAACATTACAACACCGTACGTAAACTTAAAACTCCATAATAAACCTAATAAATTAGTCTGAGTCCTTTGAACATAGTACTACAATTTAGAATATATTACGACTCTGTATGCCACATTACCGCCATGAAAAGCATGTTAGTATAACGTACGACACCTTACAACTCCTAACAAAACATTACAACACCGTACGTAAACTTAAAACTCCATAATAAACCTAATGAATTCGTCCGAGTCATTTGAACATCGTACGACCACTTAGGACTTGTTACGACTCTGTATGCGAAATTAGCAACAGGAAAAGCAATTTAGAATAATGTACGATGCGTTATAACTTTTGAGAACACCTTACACCACCGTACGAATGATTAAAACTCCATAATAATCCTAATAAATTAGTCTGAGTCCTTTGAACATCGTACCACAATTTAGAATATATTACGACTCTGTATGCCACATTACCGTCTTGAGAAGCATGTTAGTATAACGTACGGCACCTTACAACTCCTAACAAAACATTACAACACCGTACGTAAACTTAAAACTCCATAATAAACCTAATAAATTAGTCTGAGTCCTTTGAACATAGTACTACAATTTAGAATATATTACGACTCTGTATGCCACATTACCGCCATGAAAAGCATGTTAGTATAACGTACGACACCTTCCAACTCCTAACAAAACATTACAACACCGTACGTAAACTTAAAACTCCATAATAAACCTAATGAATTCGTCCGAGTCATTTGAACATCGTACGACCACTTAGGACTTGTTACGACTCTGTATGCGAAATTAGCAACAGGAAAAGCAATTTAGAATAATGTACGATGCGTTATAACTTTTGAGAACACCTTACACCACCGTACGAAAGATTAAAACGCCATAATAATCCTAATAAATTAGTCCGAGTCCTTTGAACATCGTACTACAATTTAGAATATATTACGACTCTGTATGCCACATTACCGCCTTGAAAAGCATGTTAGTATAACGTACGGCACCTTACAACTCCTAACAAAACATTACAACACCGTACATGAACTTAAAACTCCATAATAAACCTAATGAATTCGTCCGAGTCCTTTAACATCGTACCACAATTTAGAATATATTACGACTCTGTATGCCACATTACCGTCTTGAGAAGCATGTTAATATAACTTACGCCACCTTACAACTCCTAACAAAACATTACAACACCGTACGTAAACTTAAAACTCCATAATAAACCTAATAAATTAGTCCGAGTCCTTTGAACATAGTACTACAATTTAGAATATATTACGACTCTGTATGCCACATTACCGCCATGAAAAGCATGTTAGTATAACGTACGGCACCTTACAACTCCTAACAAAACATTACAACACCGTACGTAAACTTAAAACTCCATAATAAACCTAATGAATTCGTCCGAGTCATTTGAACATCGTAGGACCACTTAGGACTTGTTACGACTCTGTATGCGAAATTAGCAACAGGAAAAGCAATTTAGAATAATGTACGATGCGTTATAACTTTTGAGAACACCTTACACCACCGTACGAAAGATTAAAACTCCATAATAATCCTAATAAATTAGTCCGAGTCCTTTGAACATCGTATTACAATTTAGAATATATTACGACTCTGTATGCCACATTACCGCCTTGAAAAGCATGTTAGTATAACGTACGGCACCTTACAACTCCTAACAAAACATTACAACACCGTACATGAACTTAAAACTCCATAATAAACCTAATGAATTCGTCCGAGTCCTTTGAACATCGTACCACAATTTAGAATATATTACGACTCTGTATGCCACATTACCGTCTTGTGAAGCATGTTAATATAACTTACGGCACCTTACAACTCCTAACAAAACATTACAACACCGTACGTAAACTTAAAACTCCATAATAAACCTAATAAATTAGTCCGAGTCCTTTGAACATCGTACTATGATTTAGAATATATTACGACTCTGTATGCCACATTACCGCCTTGAAAAGCATGTTAGTATAACGTACGGCACCTTACAACTCCTAACAAAACATTACAACACCGTACGTAAACTTAAAACTCCATAATAAACCTAATGAATTCGTCCGAGTCCTTTGAACATCGTACCACAATTTAGAATATATTACGACTCTGTATGCCACATTACCGTCTTGAGAAGCATGTTAGTATAACGTACGGCACCTTACAACTCCTAACAAAACATTACAAGACCGTACGTAAACTTAAAACTCCATAATAAACCTAATAAATTAGTCCGAGTCCTTTGAACATAGTACTACAATTTAGAATATATTACGACTCTGTATGCCACATTACCGCCTTGAAAAGCATGTTAGTATAATGTACGGCACCTTACAACTCCTAACAAAACATTACACCACCGTACCTAAACTTAAAACTCCATAATAAACCTAATAAATTAGTCTGAGTCCTTTGAACATAGTACTACAATTTAGAATATATTACGACTCTGTATGCCACATTACCGCCATGAAAAGCATGTTAGTATAACGTACGGCACCTTACAACTCCTAACAAAACATTACAACACCGTACGTAAACTTAAAACTCCATAATAAACCTAATGAATTCGTCCGAGTCATTTGAACATCGTACGACCACTTAGGACTTGTTACGACTCTGTATGCGAAATTAGCAACAGGAAAAGCAATTTAGAATAATGTACGATGCGTTATAACTTTTGAGAACACCTTACACCACCGTACGAAAGATTAAAACTCCATAATAATCCTAATAAATTAGTCCGAGTCCTTTGAACATCGTACTACAATTTAGAATATATTACGACTCTGTATGCCACATTACCGCCTTGAAAAGCATGTTAGTATAACGTACGACACCTTACAACTCCTAACAAAACATTACAACACCGTACATGAACTTAAAACTCCATAATAAACCTAATGAATTCGTCTGAGTCCTTTAACATCGTACCACAATTTAGAATATATTACGACTCTGTATGCCACATTACCGTCTTGAGAAGCATGTTAATATAACTTACGCCACCTTACAACTCCTAACAAAACATTACAACACCGTACGTAAACTTAAAACTCCATAATAAACCTAATAAATTAGTCCGAGTCCTTTGAACATAGTACTACAATTTAGAATATATTACGACTCTGTATGCCACATTACCGCCATGAAAAGCATGTTAGTATAACGTACGGCACCTTACAACTCCTAACAAAACATTACAACACCGTACGTAAACTTAAAACTCCATAATAAACCTAATGAATTCGTCCGAGTCATTTGAACATCGTACGACCACTTAGGACTTGTTACGACTCTGTATGCGAAATTAGCAACAGGAAAAGCAATTTAGAATAATGTACGATGCGTTATAACTTTTGAGAACACCTTACACCACCGTACGAAAGATTAAAACTCCATAATAATCCTAATAAATTAGTCCGAGTCCTTTGAACATCGTACTACAATTTAGAATATATTACGACTCTGTATGCCACATTACCGCCTTGAAAAGCATGTTAGTATAACGTACGACACCTTACAACTCCTAACAAAACATTACAACACCGTACATGAACTTAAAACTCCATAATAAACCTAATGAATTCGTCTGAGTCCTTTAACATCGTACCACAATTTAGAATATATTACGACTCTGTATGCCACATTACCGTCTTGAGAAGCATGTTAATATAACTTACGCCACCTTACAACTCCTAACAAAACATTACAACACCGTACGTAAACTTAAAACTCCATAATAAACCTAATAAATTAGTCCGAGTCCTTTGAACATAGTACTACAATTTAGAATATATTACGACTCTGTATGCCACATTACCGCCATGAAAAGCATGTTAGTATAACGTACGGCACCTTACAACTCCTAACAAAACATTACAACACCGTACGTAAACTTAAAACTCCATAATAAACCTAATGAATTCGTCCGAGTCATTTGAACATCGTACGACCACTTAGGACTTGTTACGACTCTGTATGCGAAATTAGCAACAGGAAAAGCAATTTAGAATAATGTACTATGCGTTATAACTTTTGAGAACACCTTACACCACCGTACGAAAGATTAAAACTCCATAATAATCCTAATAAATTAGTCCGAGTCCTTTGAACATCGTACTACAATTTAGAATATATTACGACTCTGTATGCCACATTACCGCCTTGAAAAGCATGTTAGTATAACGTACGGCACCTTACAACTCCTAACAAAACATTACAACACCGTACATGAACTTAAAACTCCATAATAAACCTAATGAATTCGTCCGAGTCCTTTGAACATCGTACCACAATTTAGAATATATTACGACTCTGTATGCCACATTACCGTCTTGTGAAGCATGTTAATATAACTTACGGCACCTTACAACTCCTAACAAAACATTACAACACCGTACGTAAACTTAAAACTCCATAATAAACCTAATAAATTAGTCCGAGTCCTTTGAACATAGTACTACAATTTAGAATATATTACGACTCTGTATGCCACATTACCGCCTTGAAAAGCATGTTAGTATAACGTACGGCACCCTACAACTCTTAACAAAACATTACAACATCGTACGTAAACTTAAAACTCCATAATAAACCTAATGAATTCGTCCGAGTCATTTGAACATCGTACGACCACTTAGGACTTGTTACGACTCTGTATGCGAAATAAGCAACAGGAAAAGCAATTTAGAATAATGTACGATGCGTTATAACTTTTGAGAACACCTTACACCACCGTACGAAAGATTAAAACTCCATAATAATCCTAATAAATTAGTCAGAGTCCTTTGAACATCGTACTACGATTTAGAATATATTACGACTCTGTATGCCACATTACCGCCTTGAAAAGCATGTTAGTATAACGTACGGCACCTTACAACTCCTAACAAAACATTACAACACCGTACGAAAGATTAAAACTCCATAATAATCCTAATAAATTAGTCAGAGTCCTTTGAACATCGTACTACGATTTAGAATATATTACGACTCTGTATGCCACATTACCGCCTTGAAAAGCATGTTAGTATAACGTACGGCACCTTACAACTCCTAACAAAACATTACAACACCGTACGTAAACTTAAAACTCCATAATAAACCTAATGAATTCGTCCGAGTCCTTTGAACATCGTACCACAATTTAGAATATATTACGACTCTGTATGCCACATTACCGTCTTGAGAAGCATGTTAGTATAACGTACGGCACCTTACAACTCCTAACAAAACATTACAAGACCGTACGTAAACTTAAAACTCCATAATAAACCTAATAAATTAGTCCGAGTCCTTTGAACATAGTACTACAATTTAGAATATATTACGACTCTGTATGCCACATTACCGCCTTGAAAAGCATGTTAGTATAACGTACGGCACCTTACAACTCCTAACAAAACATTACAACACCGTACCTAAACTTAAAACTCCATAATAAACCTAATAAATTAGTCTGAGTCCTTTGAACATAGTACTACAATTTAGAATATATTACGAATCTGTATGCCACATTACCGCCATGAAAAACATGTTAGTATAACGTACGGCACCTTACAACTCCTAACAAAACATTACAACACCGTACGTAAACTTAAAACTCCATAATAAACCTAATGAATTCGTCCGAGTCATTTGAACATCGTACGACCACTTAGGACTTGTTACGACTCTGTATGCTAAATTAGCAACAGGAAAAGCAATTTAGAATAATGTACGATGCGTTATAACTTTTGAGAACACCTTACACCACCGTACGAAAGATTAAAACTCCATAATAATCCTAATAAATTAGTCCGAGTCCTTTGAACATCGTACTACAATTTAGAATATATTACGACTCTGTATGCCACATTACCGCCTTGAAAAGCATGTTAGTATAACGTACGGCACCTTACAACTCCTAACAAAACATTACAACACCGTACATGAACTTAAAACTCCATAATAAACCTAATGAATTCGTCCGAGTCCTTTGAACATCGTACCACAATTTAGAATATATTACGACTCTGTATGCCACATTACCGTCTTGTGAAGCATGTTAATATAACTTACGGCACCTTACAACTCCTAACAAAACATTACAACACCGTACGTAAACTTAAAACTCCATAATAAACCTAATAAATTAGTCCGAGTCCTTTGAACATAGTACTACAATTTAGAATATATTACGACTCTGTATGCCACATTACCGCCTTGAAAAGCATGTTAGTATAACGTACGGCACCCTACAACTCTTAACAAAACATTACAACACCGTACGTAAACTTAAAACTCCATAATAAACCTAATGAATTCGTCCGAGTCATTTGAACATCGTACGACCACTTAGGACTTGTTACGACTCTGTATGCGAAATAAGCAACAGGAAAAGCAATTTAGAATAATGTACGATGCGTTATAACTTTTGAGAACACCTTACACCACCGTACGAAAGATTAAAACTCCATAATAATCCTAATAAATTAGTCAGAGTCCTTTGAACATCGTACTACGATTTAGAATATATTACGACTCTGTATGCCACATTACCGCCTTGAAAAGCATGTTAGTATAACGTACGGCACCTTACAACTCCTAACAAAACATTACAACACCGTACGTAAACTTAAAACTCCATAATAAACCTAATGAATTCGTCCGAGTCCTTTGAACATCGTACCACAATTTAGAATATATTACGACTCTGTATGCCACATTACCGTCTTGAGAAGCATGTTAGTATAACGTACGGCACCTTACAACTCCTAACAAAACATTACAAGACCGTACGTAAACTTAAAACTCCATAATAAACCTAATAAATTAGTCCGAGTCCTTTGAACATAGTACTACAATTTAGAATATATTATGACTCTGTATGCCACATTACCATCTTGAAAAGCATGTTAGTATAACGTACGGCACCTTACAACTCCTAACAAAACATTACAACACCGTACCTAAACTTAAAACTCCATAATAAACCTAATATATTAGTCTGAGTCCTTTGAACATAGTACTACAATTTAGAATATATTACGACTCTGTATGCCACATTACCGCCATGAAAAGCATGTTAGTATAACGTACGGCACCTTACAACTCCTAACAAAACATTACAACACCGTACATGAACTTAAAACTCCATAATAAACCTAATGAATTCGTCCGAGTCCTTTGAACATCGTACCACAATTTAGAATATATTACGACTCTGTATGCCACATTACCGTCTTGTGAAGCATGTTAATATAACTTACGGCACCTTACAACTCCTAACAAAACATTACAACACCGTACGTAAACTTAAAACTCCATAATAAACCTAATAAATTAGTCCGAGTCCTTTGAACATAGTACTACAATTTAGAATATATTACGACTCTGTATGCCACATTACCGCCTTGAAAAGCATGTTAGTATAACGTACGGCACCCTACAACTCTTAACAAAACATTACAACACCGTACGTAAACTTAAAACTCCATAATAAACCTAATGAATTCGTCCGAGTCATTTGAACATCGTACGACCACTTAGGACTTGTTACGACTCTGTATGCGAAATAAGCAACAGGAAAAGCAATTTAGAATAATGTACGATGCGTTATAACTTTTGAGAACACCTTACACCACCGTACGAAAGATTAAAACTCCATAATAATCCTAATAAATTAGTCAGAGTCCTTTGAACATCGTACTACGATTTAGAATATATTACGACTCTGTATGCCACATTACCGCCTTGAAAAGCATGTTAGTATAACGTACGGCACCTTACAACTCCTAACAAAACATTACAACACCGTACGTAAACTTAAAACTCCATAATAAACCTAATGAATTCGTCCGAGTCCTTTGAACATCGTACCACAATTTAGAATATATTACGACTCTGTATGCCACATTACCGTCTTGAGAAGCATGTTAGTATAACGTACGGCACCTTACAACTCCTAACAAAACATTACAAGACCGTACGTAAACTTAAAACTCCATAATAAACCTAATAAATTAGTCCGAGTCCTTTGAACATAGTACTACAATTTAGAATATATTACGACTCTGTATGCCACATTACCATCTTGAAAAGCATGTTAGTATAACGTACGGCACCTTACAACTCCTAACAAAACATTACAACACCGTACCTAAACTTAAAACTCCATAATAAACCTAATATATTAGTCTGAGTCCTTTGAACATAGTACTACAATTTAGAATATATTACGACTCTGTATGCCACATTACCGCCATGAAAAGCATGTTAGTATAACGTACGACACCTTACAACTCCTAACAAAACATTACAACACCGTACGTAAACTTAAAACTCCATAAAAAACCTAATCAATTCGTCCGAGTCATTTGAACATCGTACGACCACTTAGGACTTGTTACGACTCTGTATACGAAATTAGCAACAGGAAAAGCAATTTAGAATAATGTACGATGCGTTATAACTTTTGAGAACACCTTACACCACCGTACGAAAGATTAAAACTCCATAATAATCCTAATAAATTAGTCCGAGTCCTTTGAACATCGTACTACAATTTAGAATATATTACGACTCTGTATGCCACATTACCGCCTTGAAAAGCATGTTAGTATAACGTACGGCACCTTACAACTCCTAACAAAACATTACAACACCGTACATGAACTTAAAACTCCATAATAAACCTAATGAATTAGTCCGAGTCCTTTAACATCGTACCACAATTCAGAATATATTACGACTCTATATGCCACATTACCGTCTTGAGAAGCATGTTAATATAACTTACGCCACCTTACAACTCCTAACAAAACATTACAACACCGTACGTAAACTTAAAACTCCATAATAAACCTAATAAATTAGTCCGAGTCCTTTGAACATAGTACTACAATTTAGAATATATTACGAGTCTGTATGCCACATTACCGCCATGAAAAGCATGTTAGTATAACGTACGGCACCTTACAACTACTAACAAAACATTACAACACCGTACGTAAACTTAAAGCTCCATAATAAACCTAATGAATTCGTCCGAGTCATTTGAACATCGTACGACCACTTAGGACTTGTTACGACTCTGTATGCGAAATTAGCAACAGGAAAAGCAATTTAGAATAATGTACGATGCGTTATAACTTTTTAGAACACCTTACACCACCGTACGGAAGATTAAAACTCCATAATAATCATAATAAATTAGTCCGAGTCCTTTGAACATCGTACTACAATTTAGAATATATTACGACTCTGTATGCCACATTACCGCCTTGAAAAGCATGTTAGTATAACGTACGACACCTTACAACTCCTAACAAAACATTACAACACCGTACATGAACTTAAAACTCCATAATAAACCTAATGAATTCGTCCGAGTCCTTTAACATCGTACCACAATTTAGAATATATTACGACTCTGTATGCCACATTACCGTCTTGAGAAGCATGTTAATATAACTTACGCCACCTTACAACTCCTAACAAAACATTACAACACCGTAAGTAAACTTAAAACTCCATAATAAACCTAATAAATTAGTCCGAGTCCTTTGAACATAGTACTACAATTTAGAATATATTACGACTCTGTATGCCACATTACCGCCATGAAAAGCATGTTAGTATAACGTACGGCACCTTACAACTCCTAACAAAACATTACAACACCGTACGTAAACTTAAAACTCCATAATAAACCTAATGAATTCGTCCGAGTCCTTTAACATCGTACCACAATTTAGAATATATTACGACTCTGTATGCCACATTACCGTCTTGAGAAGCATGTTAATATAACTTACGGCACCTTACAACTCCTAACAAAACATTACAACATCGTACGTAAACTTAAAACTCCATAATAAACCTAATAAATTAGTCCGAGTCCTTTGAACATAGTACTACAATTTAGAATATATTACGACTCTGTATGCCACATTACCGCCTTGAAAAGCATGTTAGTATAACGTACGGCACCTTACAACTCTTAACAAAATATTACAACACCGTACGTAAACTTAAAACTCCATAATAAACCTAATGAATTCGTACGAGTCATTTGAACATCGTACGACCACTTAGGACTTGTTACGACTCTGTATGCGAAATAAGCAACAGGAAAAGCAATTTAGAATAATGTACGATGCGTTATAACTTTTGAGAACACCTTACACCACCTTACGAAAGATTAAAACTCCATAATAATCCTAATAAATTAGTCCGAGTCCTTTGAACATAGTACTACAATTTAGAATATATTACGACTCTGTATGCCACATTACCGCCTTGAAAAGCATGTTAGTATAACGTACGGCACCTTACAACTCCTAACAAAACATTACAACACCGTACATGAACTTAAAACTCCATAATAAACCTAATGAATTCGTCCGAGTCCTTTAACATCGTACCACAATTTAGAATATATTACGACTCTGTATGCCACATTACCGTCTTGAGAAGCATGTTAATATAACTTACGCCACCTTACAACTCCTAACAAAACATTACAACACCGTAAGTAAACTTAAAACTCCATAATAAACCTAATAAATTAGTCCGAGTCCTTTGAACATAGTACTACAATTTAGAATTTATTACGACTCTGTATGCCACATTACCGCCATGAAAAGCATGTTAGTATAACGTACGGCACCTTACAACTCCTAACAAAACATTACAACACCGTACGTAAACTTAAAACTCCATAATAAACCTAATGAATTCGTCCGAGTCCTTTAACATCGTACCACAATTTAGAATATATTACGATTCTGTATGCCACATTACCGTCTTGAGAAGCATGTTAATATAACTTACGGCACCTTACAACTCCTAACAAAACATTACAACATCGTACGTAAACTTAAAACTCCATAATAAACCTAATAAATTAGTCCGAGTCCTTTGAACATAGTACTACAATTTAGAATATATTACGACTCTGTATGCCACATTACCGCCTTGAAAAGCATGTTAGTATAACGTACGGCACCTTACAACTCTTAACAAAACATTACAACACCGTACGTAAACTTAAAACTCCATAATAAACCTAATGAATTCGTCCGAGTCATTTGAACATCGTACGACCACTTAGGACTTGTTACGACTCTGTATGCGAAATAAGCAACAGGAAAAGCAATTTAGAATAATGTACGATGCGTTATAACTTTTGAGAACACCTTACACCACCTTACGAAAGATTAAAACTCCATAATAATCCTAATAAATTAGTCCGAGTCCTTTGAACATAGTACTACAATTTAGAATATATTACGACTCTGTATGCCACATTACCGCCTTGAAAAGCATGTTAGTATAACGTACGGCACCTTACAACTCCTAACAAAACATTACAACACCGTACATGAACTTAAAACTCCATAATAAACCTAATGAATTCGTCCGAGTCCTTTAACATCGTACCACAATTTAGAATATATTACGACTCTGTATGCCACATTACCGTCTTGAGAAGCATGTTAATATAACTTACGCCACCTTACAACTCCTAACAAAACATTACAACACCGTAAGTAAACTTAAAACTCCATAATAAACCTAATAAATTAGTCCGAGTCCTTTGAACATAGTACTACAATTTAGAATATATTACGACTCTGTATGCCACATTACCGCCATGAAAAGCATGTTAGTATAACGTACGGCACCTTACAACTCCTAACAAAACATTACAACACCGTACGTAAACTTAAAACTCCATAATAAACCTAATGAATTCGTCCGAGTCCTTTAACATCGTACCACAATTTAGAATATATTACGACTCTGTATGCCACATTACCGTCTTGAGAAGCATGTTAATATAACTTACGGCACCTTACAACTCCTAACAAAACATTACAACACCGTACGTAAACTTAAAACTCCATAATAAACCTAATAAATTAGTCCGAGTCCTTTGAACATAGTACTACAATTTAGAATATATTACGACTCTGTATGCCACATTACCGCCTTGAAAAGCATGTTTGTATAACGTACGGCACCTTACAACTCTTAACAAAACATTACAACACCGTACGTAAACTTAAAACTCCATAATAAACCTAATGAATTCGTCCGAGTCATTTGAACATCGTACGACCACTTAGGACTTGTTACGACTCTGTATGCGAAATAAGCAACAGGAAAAGCAATTTAGAATAATGTACGATGCGTTATAACTTTTGAGAACACCTTACACCACCTTACGAAAGATTAAAACTCCATAATAATCCTAATAAATTAGTCTGAGTCCTTTGAACATCGTACCACAATTTAGAATATATTACGACTCTGTATGCCACATTACCGTCTTGAGAAGCATGTTAGTATAACGTACGGCACCTTACAAATCCTAACTAAACATTACAACATCGTACGTCAACTTAAAACTCCATAATAAACCTAATAAATTAGTTTGAGTCCTTTGAACATAGTACTACAATTTAGAATATATTACGACTCTGTATGCCACATTACCGCCATGAAAAGCATGTTAGTATAACGTACGGCACCTTACAACTCCTAACAAAACATTACAACACCGTACGTAAACTTAAAACTCCATAATAAACCTAATGAATTCGTCCGAGTCATTTGAACATCGTACGACCACTTAGGACTTGTTACGACTCTGTATGCGAAATTAGCAACAGGAAAAGCAATTTAGAATAATGTACGATGCGTTATAACTTTTTAGAACACCTTACACCACCGTACGAAAGATTAAAACTCCATAATAATCCTAATAAATTAGTCCGAGTCCTTTGAACATCGTACTACAATTTAGAATATATTACGACTCTGTATGCCACATTACCGCCTTGAAAAGCATGTTAGTATAACGTACGGCACCTTACAACTCCTAACAAAACATTACAACACCGTACATGAACTTAAAACTCCATAATAAACCTAATGAATTCGTCCGAGTCCTTTAACATCGTACCACAATTTAGAATATATTACGACTCTGTATGCCACATTACCGTCTTGAGAAGCATGTTAATATAACTTACGCCACCTTACAACTCCTAACAAAACATTACAACACCGTACGTAAACTTAAAACTCCATAATAAACCTAATAAATTAGTCCGAGTCCTTTGAACATAGTACTACAATTTAGAATATATTACGACTCTGTATGCCACATTACCGCCATGAAAAGCATGTTAGTATAACGTACGGCACCTTACAACTCCTAACAAAACATTACAACACCGTACGTAAAATTAAAACTCCATAATAAACCTAATGAATTCGTCCGAGTCATTTGAACATCGTATGACCACTTAGGACTTGTTACGACTCTGTATGCGAAATTAGCAACAGGAAAAGCAATTTAGAATAATGTACGATGCGTTATAACTTTTGAGAACACCTTACACCACCGTACGAAAGATTAAAACTACATAATAATCCTAATAAATTAGTCCGAGTCCTTTGAACATCGTACTACAATTTAGAATATATTACGACTCTGTATGCCACATTACCGCCTTGAAAAGCATGTTAGTATAACGTACGGCACCTTACAACTCCTAACAAAACATTACAACACCGTACATGAACTTAAAACTCCATAATAAACCTAATGAATTCGTCCGAGTCCTTTGAACATCGTACCACAATTTAGAATATATTACGACTCTGTATGCCAGATTACCGTCTTGAGAAACATGTTAATATAACTTACGGCACCTTACAACTCCTAACAAAACATTACAACACCGTACGTAAACTTAAAACTCCATAATAAACCTAATAAATTAGTCCGAGTCCTTTGAACATAGTACTACAATTTAGAATATATTACGACTCTGTATGCCACATTACCGCCTTGAAAAGCATGTTAGTATAACGTACGGCACCTTACAACTCTTAACAAAACATTACAACACCGTACGTAAACTTAAAACTCCATAATAAACCTAATGAATTCGTCCGAGTCATTTGAACATCGTACGACCACTTAGGATTTGTTACGACTCTGTATGCGAAATGAGCAACAGGAAAAGCAATTTAGAATAATGTACGATGCGTTATAACTTTTGAGAACACCTTACACCACCGTACGAAAGATTAAAACTCCATAATAATCCTAATAAATTAGTCCGAGTCCTTTGAACATCGTACTACAATTTAGAATATATTACGACTCTGTATGCCACATTACCGCCTTGAAAAGCATGTTAGTATAACGTACGGCACCTTACAACTCCTAACAAAACATTACAACACCGTACATGAACTTAAAACTCCATAATAAACCTAATGAATTCGTCCGAGTCCTTTGAACATCGTACCAAAATTTAGAATATATTACGACTCTGTATGTCACATTACCGTCTTGTGAAGCATGTTAATATAACTTACGGCACCTTACAACTCCTAACAAAACATTACAACACCGTACGTAAACTTAAAACTCCATAATAAACCTAATAAATTAGTCCGAGTCCTTTGAACATCGTACTACGATTTAGAATATATTACGACTCTGTATGCCACATTACCGCCTTGAAAAGCATGTTAGTATAACGTACGGCACCTTACAACTCCTAACAAAACATTACAACACCGTACGTAAACTTAAAACTCCATAATAAACCTAATGAATTCGTCCGAGTCCTTTGAACATCGTACCACAATTTAGAATATATTACTACTCTGTATGCCACATTACCGTCTTGAGAAGCATGTTAGTATAACGTACGGCACCTTACAACTCCTAACAAAACATTACAAGACCGTACGTAAACTTAAAACTCCATAATAAACCTAATAAATTAGTCCGAGTCCTTTGAACATAGTACTACAATTTAGAATATATTACGACTCTGTATGCCACATTACCGCCTTGAAAAGCATGTTAGTATAACGTACGGCACCTTACAACTCCTAAAAAAACATTACAACACCGTACCTAAACTTAAAACTCCATAAAAAACCTAATAAATAAGTTTGAGTCCTTTGAACATAGTACTACAATTTAGAATATATTACGACTTTGTATGCCACATTACCGCCATGAAAAGCATGTTAGTATAACGTACGGCACCTTACAACTCCTAACAAAACATTACAACACCGTACGTAAAGTTAAAACTCCATAATAAACCTAATGAATTCGTCCGAGTCATTTGAACATCGTACGACCACTTAGGACTTGTTACGACTCTGTATGCGAAATTAGAAACAGGAAAAGCAATTAAGAATAATGTACGATGCGTTATAACTTTTGAGAACACCTTACACCACCGTACGAAAGATTAAAACTCCATAATAATCCTAATAAATTAGTCCGAGTCCTTTGAACATCGTACTACAATTTAGAATATATTACGACTCTGTATGCCACATTACCGCCTTGAAAAGCATGTTAGTATAACGTACGGCACCTTACAACTCCTAACAAAACATTACAACACCGTACATGAACTTAAAACTCCATAATAAACCTAATGAATTCGTCCGAGTCCTTTAACATCGTACCACAATTTAGAATATATTACGACTCTGTATGCCACATTACCGTCTTGAGAAGCATGTTAATATAACTTACGCCACCTTACAACTCCTAACAAAACATTACAACACCGTACGTAAACTTAAAACTCTATAATAAACCTAATAAATTAGTCCGAGTCCTTTGAACATAGTACTACAATTTAGAATATATTACGAGTCTGTATGCCACATTACCGCCATGAAAAGCATGTTAGTATAACGTACGGCACCTTACAACTCCTAACAAAACATTACAACACCGTACGTAAACTTAAAACTCCATAATAAACCTAATGAATTCGTCCGAGTCATTTGAACATCGTACGACCACTTAGGACTTGTTACGACTCTGTATGCGAAATAAGCAACAGGAAAAGCAATTTAGAATAATGTACGATGCGTTATAACTTTTGAGAACACCTTACACCACCTTACGAAAGATTAAAACTCCATAATAATCCTAATAAATTAGTCAGAGTCCTTTCAACATCGTACCACAATTTAGAATATATTACGACTCTGTATGCCACATTACCGTCTTGAGAAGCATGTTAGTATAACGTACGGCACCTTACAACTCCTAACAAAACATTACAAGACCGTACGTAAACTTAAAACTCCATAATAAACCTAATAAATTAGTCCGAGTCCTTTGAACATAGTACTACAATTTAGAATATATTACGACTCTGTATGCCACATTACCGCCTTGAAAAGCATGTTAGTATAACGTACGGCACCTTACAACTCCTAACAAAACATTACAACACCGTACCTAAACTTAAAACTCCATAATAAACCTAATAAATTAGTCTGAGTCCTTTGAACATAGTACTACAATTTAGAATATATTACGACTCTGTATGCCACATTACCGCCATGAAAAGCATGTTAGTATAACGTACAGCACCTTACAACTCCTAACAAAACATTACAACACCGTACGTAAACTTAAAACTCCATAATAAACCTAATGATTTCGTCCGAGTCATTTGAACATCGTACGACCACTTAGGACTTGTTACGACTCTGTATGCGAAATTAGCAACAGGAAAAGCAATTTAGAATAATGTACGATGCGTTATAACTTTTGAGAACACCTTACACCACCGTACGAAAGATTAAAACTCCATAATAATCCTAATAAATTAGTCCGAGTCCTTTGAACATCGTACTACAATTTAGAATATATTACGACTCTGTATGCCACATTACCGCCTTGAAAAGCATGTTAGTAT
The DNA here is from genome assembly GCA_030867185.1 of Tagetes erecta. Classification (NCBI taxonomy): domain Eukaryota; kingdom Viridiplantae; phylum Streptophyta; class Magnoliopsida; order Asterales; family Asteraceae; genus Tagetes; species Tagetes erecta. The sequence continues at coordinate 49,723,623 of CM061488.1, read as the reverse complement.
AACGTACGGCACCTTACAACTCCTAACAAAACATTACAACACCGTACATGAACTTAAAACTCCATAATAAACCTAATGAATTCGTCCGAGTCCTTTAACAACGTACCACAATTTAGAATATATTACGACTCTGTATGCCACATTACCGTCTTGAGAAGCATGTTAATATAACTTACGCCACCTTACAACTCCTAACAAAACATTACAACACCGTACGTAAACTTAAAACTCCATAATAAACCTAATAAATTAGTCCGAGTCCTTTGAACATAGTACTACAATTTAGAATATATTACGAGTCTGTATGCCACATTACCGCCATGAAAAGCATGTTAGTATAACGTACGGCACCTTACAACTCCTAACAAAACATTACAACACCGTACGTAAACTTAAAACTCCATAATAAACCTAATGAATTCGTCCGAGTCATTTGAACATCGTACGACCACTTAGGACTTGTTACGACTCTGTATGCGAAATTAGCAACAGGAAAAGCAATTTAGAATAATGTACGATGCGTTATAACTTTTGAGAACACCTTATACCACCGTACGAAAGATTAAAACTCCATAATAATCCTAATATATTAGTCCGAGTCCTTTGAACATCGTACTACAATTTAGAATATATTACGACTCTGTATGCCACATTACCGCCTTGAAAAGCATGTTAGTATAACGTACGGCACCTTACAACTCCTAACAAAACATTACAACACCGTACATGAACTTAAAACTCCATAATAAACCTAATGAATTCGTCCGAGTCCTTTAACATCGTACCACAATTTAGAATATATTACGACTCTATATGCCACATTACCGTCTTGAGAAGCATGTTAATATAACTTACGCCACCTCACAACTCCTAACAAAACATTACAACACCGTACGTAAACTTAAAACTCCATAATAAACCTAATAAATTAGTCCGAGTCCTTTGAACATAGTACTACAATTTAGAATATATTACGAGTCTGTATGCCACATTACCGCCATGAAAAGCATGTTAGTATAACGTACGGCACCTTACAACTCCTAACAAAACATTAAAACACCGTACGTAAACTTAAAACTCCATAATAAACCTAATGAATTCGTCCGAGTCATTTGAACATCGTACGACCACTTAGGACTTGTTACGACTCTGTATGCGAAATAAGCAACAGGAAAAGCAATTTAGAATAATGTACGATGCGTTATAACTTTTGAGAACACCTTACACCACCGTACGAAAGATTAAAACTCCATAATAATCCTAATAAATTAGTCAGAGTCCTTTGAACATCGTACTACGATTTAGAATATATTACGACTCTGTATGCCACATTACCGCCTTGAAAAGCATGTTAGTATAACGTACGGCACCTTACAACTCCTAACAAAACATTACAACACCGTACGTAAACTTAAAACTCCATAATAAACCTAATGAATTCGTCCGAGTCCTTTGAACATCGTACCACAATTTAGAATATATTACGACTCTGTATGCCACATTACCGTCTTGAGAAGCATGTTAGTATAACGTACGGCACCTTACAACTCCTAACAAAACATTACAAGACCGTACGTAAACTTAAAACTCCATAATAAACCTAATAAATTAGTCCGAGTCCTTTGAACATAGTACTACAATTTAGAATATATTACGACTCTGTATGCCACATTACCGCCTTGAAAAGCATGTTAGTATAACGTACGGCACCTTACAACTCCTAACAAAACATTACAACACCGTACCTAAACTTAAAACTCCATAATAAACCTAATGAATTCGTCCGAGTCATTTGAACATCGTACGACCACTTAGGACTTGTTACGACTCTGTATGCGAAATTAGCAACAGGAAAAGCAATTTAGAATAATGTACGATGCGTTATAACTTTTGAGAACACCTTACACCACCGTACGAAAGATTAAAACTCCATAATAATCCTAATAAATTAGTCCGAGTCCTTTGAACATCGTACTACAATTTAGAATATATTACGACTCTGTATGCCACATTACCGCCTTGAAAACCATGTTAGTATAACGTACGGCACCTTACAACTCCTAACAAAACATTACAACACCGTACGTGAACTTAAAACTCCATAATAAACCTAATGAATTCGTCTGAGTCATTTGAACATCGTACGACCAATCAGGACTTGTTACGACTCTGTATGCGAAATTAGCAATAGGAAAAGCAATTTAGAATAATGTAGGATGCGTTACAGCTTTTGAGAACAACTTACACCACCGTACGAAAGATTAAAACTCCATAATAAAACTAATGAATTCGTTCGAGTAATTTGAACACCATAAAACAATTTGGAATATATCACGAATCTGTATGCCACATTACCGCCTTTAAAAGCATGTTAGTTTAACGTACGGCACCTTACAACTCCTAACAAAACATTACAACACCGTACGTAAACTTAAAACTCCATAATAAACCTAATGAATTCGTCCGAGTCATTTGAACATCGTACAATCACTCAGGACTTGTTACGACTCTGTATGCGAAATTAGCAACAGGAAAACCAATTTAGAATAACGTAGGATGCGTTACAACTTTTGAGAATACCTTACACCACCGTACGAAAGATTAAAACTCCAAAATAAACCTAATGAATTCGTCCGAGTAATTTGAACACCATACAACAATTTGGAATATATTACGACTCTGTATGCCACATTACCGCCTTGAAAAGCATGTTAGTATAACGTACGGCACCTTACAACTCCTAACAAAACATTACAACACCGTACGTAAACTTAAAACTCCATAATAAACCTAATGAATTCGTCCGAGTCCTTTGAACATCGTACCACAATTTAGAATATATTACGACTCTGTATGCCACATTACCGTCTTGAGAAGCATGTTAGTATAACTTACGGCACCTTACAACTCCTAACAAAACATTACAACACCGTACGTAAACTTAAAACTCCATAATAATCCTAATAAATTAGTCCGAGTCCTTTGAACATAGTACTACAATTTAGAATATATTACGACTCTGTATGCCACATTACCGCCTTGAAAAGCATGTTAGTATAACGTACGACACCTTACAACTCCTAACAAAACATTACAACACCGTACGTAAACTTAAAACTCCATAATAAACCTAATGAATTCGTCCGAGTCATTTGAACATCGTACGACCACTTAGGACTTGTTACGACTCTGTATGCGAAATTAGCAATAGGAAAAGCAATTTAGAATAATGTATGATGCGTTATAACTTTTGAGAACACCTTACACCACCGTACGAAAGATTAAAACTCCATAATAATCCTAATAAATTAGTCCGAGTCCTTTTGAACATCGTACTACAATTTAGAATATATTACGACTCTGTACGCCACATTACCGCCTTGAAAAGCATGTTAGTATAACGTACGGCACCTTACAACTCCTAACAAAACATTACAACACCGTACGTAAACTTAAAACTCCATAATAAACCTAATGAATTCGTCCGAGTCATTTGAACATCGTACGACCACTTAGGACTTGTTACGAATCTGTATGCGAAATTAGCAACAGGAAAAGCAATTTAGAATAATGTACGATGCGTTATAACTTTTGGGAACACCTTACACCACCGTAGGAAAGATTAAAACTCCATAATAATCCTAATAAATTAGTCCGAGTCCTTTGAACATCGTACTACAATTTAGAATATATTACGACTCTGTATGCCACATTACCGCCTTGAAAAGCATGTTAGTATAACGTACGGCACCTTACAACTCCTAACAAAACATTACAACACCGTACGTAAACTTAAAACTCCATAATAAACCTAATGAATTCGTCCGAGTCATTTGAACATCGTACGACCACTTAGGACTTGTTACGACTCTGTATGCGAAATTAGCAACAGGAAAAGCAATTTAGAATAATGTACGATGGGTTATAACTTTTGAGAACACCTTACACCACCGTACGAAAGATTAAAACTCCATAATAATCCTAATAAATTAGTCCGAGTCCTTTGAACATCGTACTACAATTTAGAATATATTACGACTCTGTATGCCACATTACCGCCTTGAAAAGCATGTTAGTATAACGTACGGCACGTTACAACTCCTAACAAAACATTACAACACCGTACGTAAACTTAAAACTCCATAATAAACCTAATGAATTCGTCCGAGTCATTTGAACATCGTACGACCAATTAGGACTTGTTACGACTCTGTATGCGAAATTAGCAACAGGAAAAGCAATTTAGAATAATGTACGATGCGTTATAACTCTTGAGAACACCTTACACCACCGTACGAAAGATTAAAACTCCATAATAATCCTAATAAATTAGTCCGAGCCCTTTTGAACATCGTACTACAATTTAGAATATATTACGACTCTGTACGCCACATTACCGCCTTGAAAAGCATGTTAGTATAACGTACGACACCTTACAACTCCTAACAAAACATTACAACACCGTACGTAAACTTAAAACTCCATAATAAACCTAATGAATTCGTCCGAGTCATTTGAACATCGTACGACCACTTAGGACTTGTTACGACTCTGTATGCGAAATTAGCAACAGGAAAAGCAATTTAGAATAATGTACGATGGGTTATAACTTTTGAGAACACCTTACACCACCGTACGAAAGATTAAAACTCCATAATAATCCTAATAAATTAGTCCGAGTCCTTTGAACATCGTACTACAATTTAGAATATATTACGACTCTGTATGCCACATTACCGCCTTGAAAAGCATGTTAGTATAACGTACGGCACCTTACAACTCCTAACAAAACATTATAACACCGTACGTAAACTTAAAACTCCATAATAAACCTAATGAATTCGTCCGAGTCATTTGAACATCGTACGACCACTCAGGACTTGTTACGACTCTGTATGCGAAATTAGCAATAGGAAAAGCAATTTAGAATAATGTAGGATGCGTTACAGCTTTTGAGAACAACTTACACCACCGTACGAAAGATTAAAACTCCATAATAAACCTAATGAATTCGTTCGAGTAATTTGAACACCATACAACAATTTGGAATATATTACGACTCTGTATGCCACATTACCGCCTTGAAAAGCATGTTAGTATAACGTACGGCACCTTACAACTCCTAACAAAACATTACAACACCGTACGTATACTTAAAACTCCATAATAAACCTAATGAATTCGTCCGAGTCATTTGAACATCGTACAACCACTTAGGACTTGTTACGACTCTGTATGCGAAATTAGCAACAGGAAAAGCAATTTAGAATAACGTAGGAAGCGTTACAACTTTTGAGAACACCTTACACCACCGTACGAAAGATTAAAACTCCAAAATAAACCTAATGAATTCGTCCGAGTAATTTGAACACCGTACAACAATTTGGAATATATTACGACTCTGTATGCCACATTAACGCCTTGAAAAGCATGTTAGCATAACGTACGGCACCTTACAACTCCTAACAAAACATTACAACACCGTACGTAAACTTAAAACTCCATAATAAACCTAATGAATTCGTCCGAGTCATTTGAACATCGTACGACCACTTAGGACTAGTTACGACTCTGTATGCGAAATTAGCAACAGGAAAAGCAATTTAGAATAATGTACGATGCGTTATAACTTTTGGGAACACCTTACACCACCGTACGAAAGATTAAAACTCCATAATAATCCTAATAAATTAGTCCGAGTCCTTTGAACATCGTACTACAATTTAGAATATATTACGACTCTGTATGCCACATTACCGCCTTGAAAAGCATGTTAGTATAACGTACGGCACCTTACAACTCCTAACAAAACATTACAACACCGTACGTAAACTTAAAACTCCATAATAAACCTAATGAATTCGTCCGAGTCATTTGAACATCGTACGACCACTTAGGACTTGTTACGACTCTGTATGCGAAATTAGCAACAGGAAAAGCACTTTAGAATAATGTACGATGGGTTATAACTTTTGAGAACACCTTACACCACCGTACGAAAGATTAAAACTCCATAATAATCCTAATAAATTAGTCCGAGTCCTTTTGAACATCGAACTACAATTTAGAATATATTACGACTCTGTACGCCACATTACCGCCTTGAAAAGCATGTTAGTATAACGTACGGCACCTTACAACTCCTAACAAAACATTACAACACCGTACGTAAACTTAAAACTCCATAATAAACCTAATGAATTCGTCCGAGTCATTTGAACATCGTACGGCCACTTAGGACTTGTTACGACTCTGTATGCGAAATTAGCAACAGGAAAATCAATTTAGAATAATGTACGATGGGTTATAACTTTTGAGAACACCTTACACCACCGTACGAAAGATTAAAACTCCATAATAATCCTAATAAATTAGTCCGAGTCCTTTGAACATCGTACTACAATTTAGAATATATTACGACTCTGTACGCCACATTACCGCCTTGAAAAGCATGTTAGTATAACGTACGGCACCTTACAACTCCTAACAAAACATTACAACACCGTACGTAAACTTAAAACTCCATAATAAACCTAATGAATTCGTCCGAGTCATTTGAACATCGTACGACCACTTAGGACTAGTTACGACTCTGTATGCGAAATTAGCAACAGGAAAAGCAATTTAGAATAATGTACGATGCGTTATAACTTTTGGGAACACCTTACACCACCGTACGAAAGATTAAAACTCCATAATAATCCTAATAAATTAGTCCGAGTCCTTTGAACATCGTACTACAATTTAGAATATATTACGACTCTGTACGCCACATTACCGCCTTGAAAAGCATGTTAGTATAACGTACGGCACCTTACAACTCCTAACAAAACATTACAACACCGTACGTAAACTTAAAACTCCATAATAAACCTAATGAATTTGTCCGAGTCCTTTGAACATCGTACCACAATTTAGAATATATTACAACTCTGTATGCCACATTACCGTCTTGAGAAGCATGTTAGTATAACTTACGGCACCTTACAACTCCTAACAAAACATTACAACACCGTACGTAAACTTAAAAATCCATAATAATCCTAATAAATTAGTCCGAGTCCTTTGAACATAGTTCTACAATTTAGAATATATTACGACTCTGTATGCCACATTACCGCCTTGAAAAGCATGTTAGTATAACGTACGGCACCTTACAACTCCTAACAAAACATTACAACACCGTACGTGAACTTAAAACTCCATAATAAACCTAATGAATTCGTCTGAGTCATTTGAACATCGTACGACCACTCAGGACTTGTTACGACTCTGTATGCGAAATTAGCAATAGGAAAAGCAATTTAGAATAATGTAGGATGCGTTACAGCTTTTGAGAACAACTTACACCACCGTACGAAAGATTAAAACTCCATAATAAACCTAATGAATTCGTTCGAGTAATTTGAACACCATACAACAATTTGGAATATATTACGACTCTGTATGCCACATTACCGCCTTGAAAAGCATGTTAGTATAACGTACGACACCTTACAACTCCTAACAAAACATTACAACACCGTACGTAAACTTAAAACTCCATAATAAACCTAATGAATTCGTCCGAGTCATTTGAACATCGTACAATCACTCAGGACTTGTTACGACTCTGTATGCGAAATTAGCAACAGGAAAACCAATTTAGAATAACGTAGGATGCGTTATAACTTTTGAGAACACCTTACACCACCATACGAAAGATTAAAACTCCAAAATAAACCTAATGAATTCGTCCGAGTAATTTGAACACCATACAACAATTTGGAATATATTACGACTCTGTATGCCACATTACCGCCTTGAAAAGCATGTTAGTATAACGTACGGCACCTTACAACTCCTAACAAAACATTACAACACCGTACGTAAACTTAAAACTCCATAATAAACCTAATGAATTCGTTCGAGTCATTTGAACATCATACGACTACTTAGGACTTGTTACGACTCTGTATGCGAAATTAGCAACAGGAAAAGCAATTTAGAATAATGTACGATGCGTTATAACTTTTGAGAACACCTTACACCACCGTACGAAAGATTAAAACTCCATAATAATCCTAATAAATTAGCCTGAGTCCTTTGAACATCGTACTACGATTTAGAATATATTACGACTCTGTATGCCACATTACCGCCTTGAAAAGCATGTTAGTATAACGTACGGCACCTTACAACTCCTAACAAAACATTACAACACCGTACGTAAACTTAAAACTCCATAATAAACCTAATGAATTCGTCTGAGTCCTTTGAACATCGTACCACAATTTAGAATATATTACGACTCTGTATGCCACATTACCGTCTTGAGAAGCATGTTAGTATAACTTACGGCACCTTACAACTCCTTACAAAACATTACAACACCGTACGTAAACTTAAAACTCCATAATAATCCTAATAAATTAGTCCGAGTCCTTTGAACATAGTACTACAATTTAGAATATATTACGACTCTGTATGCCACATTACCGCCTTGAAAAGCATGTTACTATAACGTACGGCACCTTACAACTCCTAACAAAACATTACAACACCGTACGTAAACTTAAAACTCCATAATAAACCTAATGAATTCGTCCGAGTCATTTGAACATCGTACGACCACTTAGGACTTGTTACGACTCTGTATGCGAAATTAGCAATAGGAAAAGCAATTTAGAATAATGTACGATGCGTTATAACTTTTGAGAACACCTTACACCACCGTACGAAAGATTAAAACTCCATAATAATCCTAATAAATTAGTCCGAGTCCTTTTGAACATCGTACTACAATTTAGAATATATTACGACTCTGTACGCCACATTACCGCCTTGAAAAGCATGTTAGTATAACGTACGGCACCTTACAACTCCTAACAAAACATTACAACACCGTACGTAAACTTAAAACTCCATAATAAACCTAATGAATTCGTCCGAGTCATTTGAACATCGTACAATCACTCAGGACTTGTTACGACTCTGTATGCGAAATTAGCAACAGGAAAACCAATTTAGAATAACGTAGGATGCGTTATAACTTTTGAGAACACCTTACACCACCATACGAAAGATTAAAACTCCAAAATAAACCTAATGAATTCGTCCGAGTAATTTGAACACCATACAACAATTTGGAATATATTACGACTCTGTATGCCACATTACCGCCTTGAAAAGCATGTTAGTATAACGTACGGCACCTTACAACTCCTAACAAAACATTACAACACCGTACGTAAACTTAAAACTCCATAATAAACCTAATGAATTCGTTCGAGTCATTTGAACATCATACGACTACTTAGGACTTGTTACGACTCTGTATGCGAAATTAGCAACAGGAAAAGCAATTTAGAATAATGTACGATGCGTTATAACTTTTGAGAACACCTTACACCACCGTACGAAAGATTAAAACTCCATAATAATCCTAATAAATTAGCCTGAGTCCTTTGAACATCGTACTACGATTTAGAATATATTACGACTCTGTATGCCACATTACCGCCTTGAAAAGCATGTTAGTATAACGTACGGCACCTTACAACTCCTAACAAAACATTACAACACCGTACGTAAACTTAAAACTCCATAATAAACCTAATGAATTCGTCTGAGTCCTTTGAACATCGTACCACAATTTAGAATATATTACGACTCTGTATGCCACATTACCGTCTTGAGAAGCATGTTAGTATAACTTACGGCACCTTACAACTCCTTACAAAACATTACAACACCGTACGTAAACTTAAAACTCCATAATAATCCTAATAAATTAGTCCGAGTCCTTTGAACATAGTACTACAATTTAGAATATATTACGACTCTGTATGCCACATTACCGCCTTGAAAAGCATGTTACTATAACGTACGGCACCTTACAACTCCTAACAAAACATTACAACACCGTACGTAAACTTAAAACTCCATAATAAACCTAATGAATTCGTCCGAGTCATTTGAACATCGTACGACCACTTAGGACTTGTTACGACTCTGTATGCGAAATTAGCAATAGGAAAAGCAATTTAGAATAATGTACGATGCGTTATAACTTTTGAGAACACCTTACACCACCGTACGAAAGATTAAAACTCCATAATAATCCTAATAAATTAGTCCGAGTCCTTTTGAACATCGTACTACAATTTAGAATATATTACGACTCTGTACGCCACATTACCGCCTTGAAAAGCATGTTAGTATAACGTACGGCACCTTACAACTCCTAACAAAACATTACAACACCGTACGTAAACTTAAAACTCCATAATAAACCTAATGAATTCGTCCGAGTCATTTGAACATCGTACGACCACTTAGGACTAGTTACGACTCTGTATGCGAAATTAGCAACAGGAAAAGCAATTTAGAATAATGTACGATGCGTTATAACTTTTGGGAACAACTTACACCACCGTACGAAAGATTAAAACTCCATAATAATCCTAATAAATTAGTCCGAGTCCTTTGAACATCGTACTACAATTTAGAATATATTACGACTCTGTATGCCACATTACCGCCTTGAAAAGCATGTTAGTATAACGTACGGCACCTTACAACTCCTAACAAAACATTACAACACCGTACGTAAACTTAAAACTCCATAATAAACCTAATGAATTCGTCCGAGTCATTTGAACATCGTACGACCACTTAGGACTTGTTACGACTCTGTATGCGAAATTAGCAACAGGAAAAGCAATTTAGAATAATGTACGATGGGTTATAACTTTTGAGAACACCTTACACCACCGTACGAAAGATTAAAACTCCATAATAATCCTAATAAATTAGTCCGAGTCCTTTTGAACATCGAACTACAATTTAGAATATATTACGACTCTGTACGCCACATTACCGCCTTGAAAAGCATGTTAGTATAACGTACGGCACCTTACAACTCCTAACAAAACATTACAACACCGTACGTAAACTTAAAACTCCATAATAAACCTAATGAATTCGTCCGAGTCATTTGAACATCGTACGGCCACTTAGGACTTGTTACGACTCTGTATGCGAAATTAGCAACAGGAAAATCAATTTAGAATAATGTACGATGGGTTATAACTTTTGAGAACACCTTACACCACCGTACGAAAGATTAAAACTCCATAATAATCCTAATAAATTAGTCCGAGTCCTTTGAACATCGTACTACAATTTAGAATATATTACGACTCTGTATGCCACATTACCGCCTTGAAAAGCATGTTAGTATAACGTACGTCACCTTACAACTCCTAACAAAACATTACAACACCGTACGTAAACTTAAAACTCCATAATAAACCTAATGAATTCGTCCGAGTCATTTGAACATCGTACGACCACTCAGGACTTGTTACGACTCTGTATGCGAAATTAGCAACAGGAAAAGCAATTTAGAATAATGTACGATGGGTTATAACTTTTGAGAACACCTTACACCACCGTACGAAAGATTAAAACTCCATAATAATCCTAATAAATTAGTCCGAGTCCTTTGAACATCGTACTACAATTTAGAATATATTACGACTCTGTATGCCACATTACCGCCTTGAAAAGCATGTTAGTATAACGTACGGCACGTTACAACTCCTAACAAAACATTACAACACCGTACGTAAACTTAAAACTCCATAATAAACCTAATGAATTCGTCCGAGTCATTTGAACATCGTACGACCAATTAGGACTTGTTACGACTCTGTATGCGAAATTAGCAACAGGAAAAGCAATTTAGAATAATGTACGATGCGTTATAACTCTTGAGAACACCTTACACCACCGTACGAAAGATTAAAACTCCATAATAATCCTAATAAATTAGTCCGAGTCCTTTTGAACATCGTACTACAATTTAGAATATATTACGACTCTGTACGCCACATTACCGCCTTGAAAAGCATGTTAGTATAACGTACGACACCTTACAACTCCTAACAAAACATTACAACACCGTACGTAAACTTAAAACTCCATAATAAACCTAATGAATTCGTCCGAGTCATTTGAACATCGTACGACCACTTAGGACTTGTTACGACTCTGTATGCGAAATTAGCAACAGGAAAAGCAATTTAGAATAATGTACGATGGGTTATAACTTTTGAGAACACCTTACACCACCGTACGAAAGATTAAAACTCCATAATAATCCTAATAAATTAGTCCGAGTCCTTTGAACATCGTACTACAATTTAGAATATATTACGACTCTGTATGCCACATTACCGCCTTGAAAAGCATGTTAGTATAACGTACGGCACCTTACAACTCCTAACAAAACATTATAACACCGTACGTAAACTTAAAACTCCATAATAAACCTAATGAATTCGTCCGAGTCATTTGAACATCGTACGACCACTCAGGACTTGTTACGACTCTGTATGCGAAATTAGCAATAGGAAAAGCAATTTAGAATAATGTAGGATGCGTTACAGCTTTTGAGAACAACTTACACCACCGTACGAAAGATTAAAACTCCATAATAAACCTAATGAATTCGTTCGAGTAATTTGAACACCATACAACAATTTGGAATATATTACGACTCTGTATGCCACATTACCGCCTTGAAAAGCATGTTAGTATAACGTACGGCACCTTACAACTCCTAACAAAACATTACAACACCGTACGTATACTTAAAACTCCATAATAAACCTAATGAATTCGTCCGAGTCATTTGAACATCGTACAACCACTTAGGACTTGTTACGACTCTGTATGCGAAATTAGCAACAGGAAAAGCAATTTAGAATAACGTAGGAAGCGTTACAACTTTTGAGAACACCTTACACCACCGTACGAAAGATTAAAACTCCAAAATAAACCTAATGAATTCGTCCGAGTAATTTGAACACCGTACAACAATTTGGAATATATTACGACTCTGTATGCCACATTAACGCCTTGAAAAGCATGTTAGCATAACGTACGGCACCTTACAACTCCTAACAAAACATTACAACACCGTACGTAAACTTAAAACTCCATAATAAACCTAATGAATTCGTCCGAGTCATTTGAACATCGTACGACCACTCAGGACTTGTTACGACTCTGTATGCGAAATTAGCAACAGGAAAAGCAATTTAGAATAATGTAGGATGCGTTACAACTTTTGAGAACACCTTACACCACCGTACGAAAAATTAAAACTCCATAATAAACCTAATGAATTAGCCTGAGTCCTTTGAACATCGTACTACGATTTAGAATATATTACGACTCTGTATGCCACATTACCGCCTTGAAAAGCATGTTAGTATAACGTACGGCACCTTACAACTCCTAACAAAACATTACAACACCATACGTAAACTTAAAACTCCATAATAAACCTAATGAATTTGTCCGAGTCCTTTGAACATCGTACCACAATTTAGAATATATTACAACTCTGTATGCCACATTACCGTCTTGAGAAGCATGTTAGTATAACTTACGGCACCTTACAACTCCTAACAAAACATTACAACACCGTACGTAAACTTAAACTCCATAATAATCCTAATAAATTAGTCCGAGTCCTTTGAACATAGTTCTACAATTTAGAATATATTACGACTCTGTATGCCACATTACCGCCTTGAAAAGCATGTTAGTATAACATACGGCACCTTACAACTCCTAACAAAACATTACAACACCGTACGTGAACTTAAAACTCCATAATAAACCTAATGAATTCGTCTGAGTCATTTGAACATCGTACGACCACTCAGGACTTGTTACGACTCTGTATGCGAAATTAGCAATAGGAAAAGCAATTTAGAATAATGTAGGATGCGTTACAGCTTTTGAGAACAACTTACACCACCGTACGAAAGATTAAAACTCCATAATAAACCTAATGAATTCGTTCGAGTAATTTGAACACCATACAACAATTTGGAATATATTACGACTCTGTATGCCACATTACCGCCTTGAAAAGCATGTTAGTATAACGTACGACACCTTACAACTCCTAACAAAACATTACAACACCGTACGTAAACTTAAAACTCCATAATAAACCTAATGAATTCGTCCGAGTCATTTGAACATCGTACAATCACTCAGGACTTGTTACGACTCTGTATGCGAAATTAGCAACAGGAAAACCAATTTAGAATAACGTAGGATGCGTTATAACTTTTGAGAACACCTTACACCACCATACGAAAGATTAAAACTCCAAAATAAACCTAATGAATTCGTCCGAGTAATTTGAACACCATACAACAATTTGGAATATATTACGACTCTGTATGCCACATTACCGCCTTGAAAAGCATGTTAGTATAACGTACGGCACCTTACAACTCCTAACAAAACATTACAACACCGTACGTAAACTTAAAACTCCATAATAAACCTAATGAATTCGTTCGAGTCATTTGAACATCATACGACTACTTAGGACTTGTTACGACTCTGTATGCGAAATTAGCAACAGGAAAAGCAATTTAGAATAATGTACGATGCGTTATAACTTTTGAGAACACCTTACACCACCGTACGAAAGATTAAAACTCCATAATAATCCTAATAAATTAGCCTGAGTCCTTTGAACATCGTACTACGATTTAGAATATATTACGACTCTGTATGCCACATTACCGCCTTGAAAAGCATGTTAGTATAACGTACGGCACCTTACAACTCCTAACAAAACATTACAACACCGTACGTAAACTTAAAACTCCATAATAAACCTAATGAATTCGTCTGAGTCCTTTGAACATCGTACCACAATTTAGAATATATTACGACTCTGTATGCCACATTACCGTCTTGAGAAGCATGTTAGTATAACTTACGGCACCTTACAACTCCTAACAAAACATTACAACACCGTACGTAAACTTAAAACTCCATAATAATCCTAATAAATTAGTCCGAGTCCTTTGAACATAGTACTACAATTTAGAATATATTACGACTCTGTATGCCACATTACCGCCTTGAAAAGCATGTTACTATAACGTACGGCACCTTACAACTCCTAACAAAACATTACAACACCGTACGTAAACTTAAAACTCCATAATAAACCTAATGAATTCGTCCGAGTCATTTGAACATCGTACGACCACTTAGGACTTGTTACGACTCTGTATGCGAAATTAGCAATAGGAAAAGCAATTTAGAATAATGTACGATGCGTTATAACTTTTGAGAACACCTTACACCACCGTACGAAAGATTAAAACTCCATAATAATCCTAATAAATTAGTCCGAGTCCTTTTGGACATCGTACTACAATTTAGAATATATTACGACTCTGTACGCCACATTACCGCCTTGAAAAGCATGTTAGTATAACGTACGGCACCTTACAACTCCTAACAAAACATTACAACACCGTACGTAAACTTAAAACTCCATAATAAACCTAATGAATTCGTCCGAGTCATTTGAACATCGTACGACCACTTAGGATTAGTTACGACTCTGTATGCGAAATTAGCAACAGGAAAAGCAATTTAGAATAATGTACGATGCGTTATAACTTTTGGGAACACCTTACACCACCGTACGAAAGATTAAAACTCCATAATAATCCTAATAAATTAGTCCGAGTCCTTTGAACATCGTACTACAATTTAGAATATATTACGACTCTGTATGCCACATTACCGCCTTGAAAAGCATGTTAGTATAACGTACGGCACCTTACAACTCCTAACAAAACATTACAACACCGTACGTAAACTTAAAACTCCATAATAAACCTAATGAATTCGTCCGAGTCATTTGAACATCGTACGACCACTTAGGACTTGTTACGACTCTGTATGCGAAATTAGCAACAGGAAAAGCAATTTAGAATAATGTACGATGGGTTATAACTTTTGAGAACACCTTACACCACCGTACGAAAGATTAAAACTCCATAATAATCCTAATAAATTAGTCCGAGTCCTTTTGAACATCGAACTACAATTTAGAATATATTACGACTCTGTACGCCACATTACCGCCTTGAAAAGCATGTTAGTATAACGTACGGCACCTTACAACTCCTAACAAAACATTACAACACCGTACGTAAACTTAAAACTCCATAATAAACCTAATGAATTCGTCCGAGTCATTTGAACATCGTACGGCCACTTAGGACTTGTTACGACTCTGTATGCGAAATTAGCAACAGGAAAATCAATTTAGAATAATGTACGATGGGTTATAACTTTTGAGAACACCTTACACCACCGTACGAAAGATTAAAACTCCATAATAATCCTAATAAATTAGTCCGAGTCCTTTGAACATCGTACTACAATTTAGAATATATTACGACTCTGTATGCCACATTACCGCCTTGAAAAGCATGTTAGTATAACGTACGGCACCTTACAACTCCTAACAAAACATTACAACACCGTACGTAAACTTAAAACTCCATAATAAACCTAATGAATTCGTCCGAGTCATTTGAACATCGTACGACCACTCAGGACTTGTTACGACTCTGTATGCGAAATTAGCAACAGGAAAATCAATTTAGAATAATGTACGATGGGTTATAACTTTTGAGAACACCTTACACCACCGTACGAAAGATTAAAACTCCATAATAATCCTAATAAATTAGTCCGAGTCCTTTGAACATCGTACCACAATTTAGAATATATTACGACTCTGTATGCCACATTACCGTCTTTAGAAACATGTTAGTATAACGTACGGCACCTTACAACTCCTAACAAAACATTACAACACCGTACGTAAACTTAAAACTCCATAATAATCCTAATAAATTAGTCCGAGTCTTTTGAACATAGTACTACAATTTAGAATATATTACGACTCTGTATGCCACATTACCGCCTTGAAAAGCATGTTAGTATAACGTACGGCACCTTACAACTCCTAACAAAATATTACAACACCGTACGTAAACTTAAAACTCCATAATAAACCTAATGAATTCGTCCGAGTCATTTGAACATCGTACGACCACTTAGGACTTGTTACGACTCTGTATGCGAAATTAGCAACAGGAAAAGCAATTTAGAATAATGTACGATGCGTTATAACTTTTGAGAACACCTTACACCACCGTACGAAAGATTAAAACTCCATAATAATCCTAATAAATTAGTCCGAGTCCTTTTGAACATCGTACTACAATTTAGAATATATTACGACTCTGTACGCCACATTACCGCTTTGAAAAGCATGTTAGTATAACGTACGGCACCTTACAACTCCTAACAAAACATTACAACACCGTACGTAAACTTAAAACTCCATAATAAACCTAATGAATTCGTCCGAGTCATTTGAACATCGTACGACCACTTAGGACTAGTTACGACTCTGTATGCGAAATTAGCAATAGGAAAAGCAATTTAGAATAATGTACGATGCGTTATAACTTTTGGGAACACCTTACACCACCGTACGAAAGATTAAAACTCCATAATAATCCTAATAAATTAGTCCGAGTCCTTTGAACATCGTACTACAATTTAGAATATATTACGACTCTGTATGCCACATTACCGCCTTGAAAAGCATGTTAGTATAACGTACGGCACCTTACAACTCCTAACAAAACATTACAACACCGTACGTAAACTTAAAACTCCATAATAAACCTAATGAATTCGTCCGAGTCATTTGAACATCGTACGACCACTTAGGACTTGTTACGACTCTGTATGCGAAATTAGCAACAGGAAAAGCAATTTAGAATAATGTACGATGGGTTATAACTTTTGAGAACACCTTACACCACCGTACGAAAGATTAAAACTCCATAATAATCCTAATAAATTAGTCCGAGTCCTTTTGAACATCGAACTACAATTTAGAATATATTACGACTCTGTACGCCACATTACCGCCTTGAAAAGCATGTTAGTATAACGTACGGCACCTTACAACTCCTAACAAAACATTACAACACCGTACGTAAACTTAAAACTCCATAATAAACCTAATGAATTCGTCCGAGTCATTTGAACATCGTACGGCCACTTAGGACTTGTTACGACTCTGTATGCGAAATTAGCAACAGGAAAATCAATTTAGAATAATGTACGATGGGTTATAACTTTTGAGAACACCTTACACCACCGTACGAAAGATTAAAACTCCATAATAATCCTAATAAATTAGTCCGAGTCCTTTGAACATCGTACTACAATTTAGAATATATTACGACTCTGTATGCCACATTACCGCCTTGAAAAGCATGTTAGTATAACGTACGGCACCTTACAACTCCTAACAAAACATTACAACACCGTACGTAAACTTAAAACTCCATAATAAACCTAATGAATTCGTCCGAGTCATTTGAACATCGTACGACCACTCAGGACTTGTTACGACTCTGTATGCGAAATTAGCAACAGGAAAAGCAATTTAGAATAATGTACGATGCGTTATAACTTTTGAGAACACCTTACACCACCGTACGAAAGATTAAAACTCCATAATAATCCTAATAAATTAGTCCGAGTCCTTTTGAACATCGTACTACAATTTAGAATATATTACGACTCTGTACGCCACATTACCGCTTTGAAAAGCATGTTAGTATAACGTACGGCACCTTACAACTCCTAACAAAACATTACAACACCGTACGTAAACTTAAAACTCCATAATAAACCTAATAAATTAGTCCGAGTCTTTTGAACATAGTACTACAATTTAGAATATATTACGACTCTGTATGCCACATTACCGCCTTGAAAAGCATGTTAGTATAACGTACGGCACCTTACAACTCCTAACAAAATATTACAACACCGTACGTAAACTTAAAACTCCATAATAAACCTAATGAATTCGTCCGAGTCATTTGAACATCGTACGACCACTTAGGACTTGTTACGACTCTGTATGCGAAATTAGCAACAGGAAAAGCAATTTAGAATAATGTACGATGCGTTATAACTTTTGAGAACACCTTACACCACCGTACGAAAGATTAAAACTCCATAATAATCCTAATAAATTAGTCCGAGTCCTTTTGAACATCGTACTACAATTTAGAATATATTACGACTCTGTACGCCACATTACCGCTTTGAAAAGCATGTTAGTATAACGTACGGCACCTTACAACTCCTAACAAAACATTACAACACCGTACGTAAACTTAAAACTCCATAATAAACCTAATGAATTCGTCCGAGTCATTTGAACATCGTACGACCACTTAGGACTTGTTACGACTCTGTATGCGAAATTAGCAACAGGAAAATCAATTTAGAATAATGTACGATGGGTTATAACTTTTGAGAACACCTTACACCACCGTACGAAAGATTAAAACTCCATAATAATCCTAATAAATTAGTCCGAGTTCTTTGAACATCGTACTACAATTTAGAATATATTACGACTCTGTATGCCACATTACCGCCTTGAAAAGCATGTTAGTATAACGTACGGCACCTTACAACTCCTAACAAAACATTACAACACCGTACGTAAACTTAAAACTCCATAATAAACCTAATGAATTCGTCCGAGTCATTTGAACATCGTACAACCACTTAGGACTTGTTACGACTCTGTATGCGAAATTAGCAACAGGAAAAGCAATTTAGAATAACGTAGGATGCGTTACAACTTTTGAGAACACCTTACACCACCGTACGAAAGATTAAAACTCCATAATAATCCTAATAAATTAGTCCGAGTCCTTTTGAACATCGTACTACAATTTAGAATATATTACGACTCTGTACGCCACATTACCGCTTTGAAAAGCATGTTAGTATAACGTACGGCACCTTACAACTCCTAACAAAACATTACAACACCGTACGTAAACTTAAAACTCCATAATAAACCTAATGAATTCGTCCGAGTCATTTGAACATCGTACGACCACTTAGGACTTGTTACGACTCTGTATGCGAAATTAGCAACAGGAAATTCAATTTAGAATAATGTACGATGGGTTATAACTTTTGAGAACACCTTACACCACCGTACGAAAGATTAAAACTCCATAATAATCCTAATAAATTAGTCCGAGTCCTTTGAACATCGTACTACAATTTAGAATATATTACGACTCTGTATGCCACATTACCGCCTTGAAAAGCATGTTAGTATAACGTACGGAACCTTACAACTCCTAACAAAACATTACAACACCGTACGTAAACTTAAAACTCCATAATAAACCTAATGAATTCGTCCGAGTCATTTGAACATCGTACGACCACTCAGGACTTGTTACGACTCTGTATGCGAAATTAGCAACAGGAAAAGCAATTTAGAATAATGTACGATGCGTTATAACTTTTGAGAACACCTTACACCACCGTACGAAAGATTAAAACTCCATAATAAACCTAATGAATTCGTCCGAGTCCTTTGAACTTCGTACCACAATTTAGAATATATTACGACTCTGTATGCCACATTACCGTCTTTAGAAACATGTTAGTATAACGTACGGCACCTTACAACTCCTAACAAAACATTACAACACCGTACGTAAACTTAAAACTCCATAATAAACCTAATAAATTAGTCCGAGTCTTTTGAACATAGTACTACAATTTAGAATATATTACGACTCTGTATGCCACATTACCGCCTTGAAAAGCATGTTAGTATAACGTACGGCACCTTACAACTCCTAACAAAATATTACAACACCGTACGTAAACTTAAAACTCCATAATAAACCTAATGAATTCGTCCGAGTCATTTGAACATCGTACGACCACTTAGGACTTGTTACGACTCTGTATGCGAAATTAGCAACAGGAAAAGCAATTTAGAATAATGTACGATGCGTTATAACTTTTGAGAACACCTTACACCACCGTACGAAAGATTAAAACTCCATAATAATCCTAATAAATTAGTCCGAGTCCTTTTGAACATCGTACTACAATTTAGAATATATTACGACTCTGTACGCCACATTACCGCTTTGAAAAGCATGTTAGTATAACGTACGGCACCTTACAACTCCTAACAAAACATTACAACACCGTACGTAAACTTAAAACTCCATAATAAACCTAATGAATTCGTCCGAGTCATTTGAACATCGTACGACCACTTAGGACTTGTTACGACTCTGTATGCGAAATTAGCAACAGGAAAAGCAATTTAGAATAATGTACGATGCGTTATAACTTTTGAGAACACCTTACACCACCGTACGAAAGATTAAAACTCCATAATAATCCTAATAAATTAGTCCGAGTCCTTTTGAACATCGTACTACAATTTAGAATATATTACGACTCTGTACGCCACATTACCGCTTTGAAAAGCATGTTAGTATAACGTACGGCACCTTACAACTCCTAACAAAACATTACAACACCGTACGTAAACTTAAAACTCCATAATAAACCTAATGAATTCGTCCGAGTCATTTGAACATCGTACGACCACTTAGGACTTGTTACGACTCTGTATGCGAAATTAGCAACAGGAAAATCAATTTAGAATAATGTACGATGGGTTATAACTTTTGAGAACACCTTACACCACCGTACGAAAGATTAAAACTCCATAATAATCCTAATAAATTAGTCCGAGTCCTTTGAACATCGTACCACAATTTAGAATATATTACGACTCTGTATGCCACATTACCGTCTTTAGAAACATGTTAGTATAACGTACGGCACCTTACAACTCCTAACAAAACATTACAACACCGTACGTAAACTTAAAACTCCATAATAATCCTAATAAATTAGTCCGAGTCTTTTGAACATAGTACTACAATTTAGAATATATTACGACTCTGTATGCCACATTACCGCCTTGAAAAGCATGTTAGTATAACGTACGGCACCTTACAACTCCTAACAAAATATTACAACACCGTACGTAAACTTAAAACTCCATAATAAACCTAATGAATTCGTCCGAGTCATTTGAACATCGTACGACCACTTAGGACTTGTTACGACTCTGTATGCGAAATTAGCAACAGGAAAAGCAATTTAGAATAATGTACGATGCGTTATAACTTTTGAGAACACCTTACACCACCGTACGAAAGATTAAAACTCCATAATAATCCTAATAAATTAGTCCGAGTCCTTTTGAACATCGTACTACAATTTAGAATATATTACGACTCTGTACGCCACATTACCGCTTTGAAAAGCATGTTAGTATAACGTACGGCACCTTACAACTCCTAACAAAACATTACAACACCGTACGTAAACTTAAAACTCCATAATAAACCTAATGAATTCGTCCGAGTCATTTGAACATCGTACGACCACTTAGGACTTGTTACGACTCTGTATGCGAAATTAGCAACAGGAAAAGCAATTTAGAATAATGTACGATGCGTTATAACTTTCGAGAACACCTTACACCACCGTACGAAAGATTAAAACTCCATAATAATCCTAATAAATTAGTCCGAGTCCTTTTGAACATCGTACTACAATTTAGAATATATTACGACTCTGTACGCCACATTACCGCTTTGAAAAGCATGTTAGTATAACGTACGGCACCTTACAACTCCTAACAAAACATTACAACACCGTACGTAAACTTAAAACTCCATAATAAACCTAATGAAATCGTCCGAGTCATTTGAACATCGTACGACCACTTAGGACTTGTTACGACTCTGTATGCGAAATTAGCAACAGGAAAATCAATTTAGAATAATGTACGATGGGTTATAACTTTTGAGAACACCTTACACCACCGTACGAAAGATTAAAACTCCATAATAATCCTAATAAATTAGTCTGAGTTCTTTGAACATCGTACTACAATTTAGAATATATTACGACTCTGTATGCCACATTACCGCCTTGAAAAGCATGTTAGTATAACGTACGGCACCTTACAACTCCTAACAAAACATTACAACACCGTACGTAAACTTAAAACTCCATAATAAACCTAATGAATTCGTCCGAGTCATTTGAATATCGTACAACCACTTAGGACTTGTTACGACTCTGTATGCGAAATTAGCAACAGGAAAAGCAATTTAGAATAACGTAGGATGCGTTACAACTTTTGAGAACACCTTACACCACCGTACGAAAGATTAAAACTCCAAAATAAACCTAATGAATTCGTCCGAGTAATTTGAACACCATACAACAATTTGGAATATATTACGACTCTGTATGCCACATTACCGCCTTGAAAAGCATGTTAGTATAACGTACGGCACCTTACAACTCCTAACAAAACATTACAACACCGTACGTAAACTTAAAACTCCATAATAAACCTAATGAATTCGTCCGAGTCATTTGAACATCGTACGACCACTTAGGACTTGTTACGACTCTGTATGCGAAATTAGCAACAGGAAAATCAATTTAGAATAATGTACGATGGGTTATAACTTTTGAGAACACCTTACACCACCGTACGAAAGATTAAAACTCCATAATAATCCTAATAAATTAGTCCGAGTCCTTTGAACATCGTACTACAATTTAGAATATATTACGACTCTGTATGCCACATTACCGCCTTGAAAAGCATGTTAGTATAACGTACGGCACCTTACAACTCCTAACAAAACATTACAACACCGTACGTAAACTTAAAACTCCATAATAAACCTAATGAATTCGTCCGAGTCATTTGAACATCGTACGACCACTCAGGACTTGTTACGACTCTGTATGCGAAATTAGCAACAGGAAAAGCAATTTAGAATAATGTACGATGCGTTATAACTTTTGAGAACACCTTACACCACCGTACGAAAGATTAAAACTCCATAATAAACCTAATGAATTCGTCCGAGTCCTTTGAACATCGTACCACAATTTAGAATATATTACGACTCTGTATGCCACATTACCGTCTTTAGAAACATGTTAGTATAACGTACGACACCTTACAACTCCTAACAAAACATTACAACACCGTACGTAAACTTAAAACTCCATAATAAACCTAATAAATTAGTCCGAGTCTTTTGAACATAGTACTACAATTTAGAATATATTACGACTCTGTATGCCACATTACCGCCTTGAAAAGCATGTTAGTATAACGTACGGCACCTTACAACTCCTAACAAAATATTACAACACCGTACGTAAACTTAAAACTCCATAATAAACCTAATGAATTCGTCCGAGTCATATGAACATCGTACAACCACTTAGGACTTGTTACGACTCTGTATGCGAAATTAGCAACAGGAAAAGCAATTTAGAATAACGTAGGATGCGTTACAACTTTTGAGAACACCTTACACCACCGTACGAAAGATTAAAACTCCAAAATAAACCTAATGAATTCGTCCGAGTAATTTGAACACCATACAACAATTTGGAATATATTACGACTCTGTATGCCACATTACCGCCTTGAAAAGCATGTTAGTATAACGTACGGCACCTTACAACTCCTAACAAAACATTACAACACCGTACGTAAACTTAAAACTCCATAATAAACCTAATGAATTCGTCCGAGTCATTTGAACATCGTACGACCACTTAGGACTTGTTACGACGCTGTATGCGAAATTAGCAACAGGAAAATCAATTTAGAATAATGTACGATGGGTTATAACTTTTGAGAACACCTTACACCACCGTACGAAAGATTAAAACTCCATAATAATCCTAATAAATTAGTCCGAGTCCTTTGAACATCGTACTACAATTTAGAATATATTACGACTCTGTATGCCACATTACCGCCTTGAAAAGCATGTTAGTATAACGTACGGCACCTTACAACTCCTAACAAAACATTACAACACCGTACGTAAACTTAAAACTCCATAAGAAACCTAATGAATTCGTCCGAGTCATTTGAACATCGTACGACCACTCAGGACTTGTTACGACTCTGTATGCGAAATTAGCAACAGGAAAAGCAATTTAGAATAATGTACGATGCGTTATAACTTTTGAGAACACCTTACACCACCGTACGAAAGATTAAAACTCCATAATAAACCTAATGAATTCGTCCGAGTCCTTTGAACATCGTACCACAATTTAGAATATATTACGACTCTGTATGCCACATTACCGTCTTTAGAAACATGTTAGTATAACGTACGGCACCTTACAACTCCTAACAAAACATTACAACACCGTACGTAAACTTAAAACTCCATAATAAACCTAATAAATTAGTCCGAGTCTTTTGAACATAGTACTACAATTTAGAATATATTACGACTCTGTATGCCACATTACCGCCTTGAAAAGCATGTTAGTATAACGTACGGCACCTTACAACTCCTAACAAAATATTACAACACCGTACGTAAACTTAAAACTCCATAATAAACCTAATGAATTCGTCCGAGTCATTTGAACATCGTACGACCACTTAGGACTTGTTACGACTCTGTATGCGAAATTAGCAACAGGAAAAGCAATTTAGAATAATGTACGATGCGTTATAACTTTTGAGAACACCTTACACCACCGTACGAAAGATTAAAACTCCATAATAATCCTAATAAATTAGTCCGAGTCCTTTTGAACATCGTACTACAATTTAGAATATATTACGACTCTGTACGCCACATTACCGCTTTGAAAAGCATGTTAGTATAACGTACGGCACCTTACAACTCCTAACAAAACATTACAACACCGTACGTAAACTTAAAACTCCATAATAAACCTAATGAATTCGTCCGAGTCATTTGAACATCGTACAACCACTTAGGACTTGTTACGACTCTGTATGCGAAATTAGCAACAGGAAAAGCAATTTAGAATAACGTACGATGCGTTACAACTTTTGAGAACACCTTACACCACCGTACGAAAGATTAAAACTCCAAAATAAACCTAATGAATTCGTCTGAGTAATTTGAACACCATACAACAATTTGGAATATATTACGACTCTGTATGCCACATTAACGCCTTGAAAAGCATGTTAGCATAACGTACGGCACCTTACAACTCCTAACAAAACATTACAACACCGTACGTAAACTTAAAACTCCATAATAAACCTAATGAATTCGTCCGAGTCATTTGAACATCGTACGACCACTCAGGACTTGTTACGACTCTGTATGCGAAATTAGCAACAGGAAAAGCAATTTAGAATAATGTAGGATGCGTTACAACTTTTGAGAACACCTTACACCACCGTACGAAAAATTAAAACTCCATAATAAACCTAATGAATTCGTCCGAGTAATTTGAACACCATACAACAATTTGGAATATATTACGACTCTGTATGCCACATTACCGCCTTGAAAAGCATGTTAGTATAACGTACGGCACCTTACAACTCCTAACAAAACATTACAACACCGTACGTAAACTTAAAACTCCATAATAAACCTAATGAATTCGTCCGAGTCATTTGAACATCGTACAACCACTTAGGACTTGTTACGACTCTGTATGCGAAATTAGCAACAGGAAAAGCAATTTAGAATAACGTAGGATGCGTTACAACTTTTGAGAACACCTTACACCACCGTACGAAAGATTAAAACTCCAAAATAAACCTAATGAATTCGTCCGAGTAATTTGAACACCATACAACAATTTGGAATATATTACGACTCTGTATGCCACATTAACGCCTTGAAAAGCATGTTAGCATAACGTACGGCACCTTACAACTCCTAACAAAACATTACAACACCGTACGTAAACTTAAAACTCCATAATAAACCTAATGAATTCGTCCGAGTCATTTGAACATCGTACGACCACTCAGGACTTGTTACGACTCTGTATGCGAAATTAGCAACAGGAAAAGCAATTTAGAATAATGTAGGATGCGTTACAACTTTTGAGAACACCTTACACCACCGTACGAAAAATTAAAACTCCATAATAAACCTAATGAATTCGTCCGAGTAATTTGAACACCATACAACAATTTGGAATATATTACGACTCTGTATGCCACATTACCGCCTTGAAAAGCATGTTAGTATAACGTACGGCACCTTACAACTCCTAACAAAACATTACAACACCGTACGTAAACTTAAAACTCCATAATAAACCTAATGAATTCGTCCGAGTCATTTGAACATCGTACGACCACTTAGGACTTGTTACGACTCTGTATGCGAAATTAGCAACAGGAAAATCAATTTAGATTAATGTACGATGGGTTATAACTTTTGAGAACACCTTACACCACCGTACGAAAGATTAAAACTCCATAATAATCCTAATAAATTAGTCCGAGTCCTTTGAACATCGTACTACAATTTAGAATATATTACGACTCTGTATGCCACATTACCGCCTTGAAAAGCATGTTAGTATAACGTACGGCACCTTACAACTCCTAACAAAACATTACAACACCGTACGTAAACTTAAAACTCCATAATAAACCTAATGAATTCGTCCGAGTCATTTGAACATCGTACGACCACTCAGGACTTGTTACGACTCTGTATGCGAAATTAGCAACAGGAAAAGCAATTTAGAATAATGTACGATGCGTTATAACTTTTGAGAACACCTTACACCACCGTACGAAAGATTAAAACTCCATAATAAACCTAATGAATTCGTCCGAGTCCTTTGAACATCGTACCACAATTTAGAATATATTACGACTCTGTATGCCACATTACCGTCTTTAGAAACATGTTAGTATAACGTACGGCACCTTACAACTCCTAACAAAACATTACAACACCGTACGTAAACTTAAAACTCCATAATAAACCTAATAAATTAGTCCGAGTCTTTTGAACATAGTACTACAATTTAGAATATATTACGACTCTGTATGCCACATTACCGCCTTGAAAAGCATGTTAGTATAACGTACGGCACCTTACAACTCCTAACAAAATATTACAACACCGTACGTAAACTTAAAACTCCATAATAAACCTAATGAATTCGTCCGAGTCATTTGAACATCGTACGACCACTTAGGACTTGTTACGACTCTGTATGCGAAATTAGCAACAGGAAAAGCAATTTAGAATAATGTACGATGCGTTATAACTTTTGAGAACACCTTACACCACCGTAAGAAAGATTAAAACTCCATAATAATCCTAATAAATTAGTCCGAGTCCTTTTGAACATCGTACTACAATTTAGAATATATTACGACTCTGTACGCCACATTACCGCTTTGAAAAGCATGTTAGTATAACGTACGGCACCTTACAACTCCTAACAAAACATTACAACACCGTACGTAAACTTAAAACTCCATAATAAACCTAATGAATTCGTCCGAGTCATTTGAACATCGTACAACCACTTAGGACTTGTTACGACTCTGTATGCGAAATTAGCAACAGGAAAAGCAATTTAGAATAACGTAGGATGCGTTACAACTTTTGAGAACACCTTACACCACCGTACGAAAGTTTAAAACTCCAAAATAAACCTAATGAATTCGTCTGAGTAATTTGAACACCATACAACAATTTGGAATATATTACGACTCTGTATGCCACATTAACGCCTTGAAAAGCATGTTAGCATAACGTACGGCACCTTACAACTCCTAACAAAACATTACAACACCGTACGTAAACTTAAAACTCCATAATAAACCTAATGAATTCGTCCGAGTCATTTGAACATCGTACGACCACTCAGGACTTGTTACGACTCTGTATGCGAAATTAGCAACAGGAAAAGCAATTTAGAATAATGTAGGATGCGTTACAACTTTTGAGAACACCTTACACCACCGTACGAAAAATTAAAACTCCATAATAAACCTAATGAATTCGTCCGAGTAATTTGAACACCATACAACAATTTGGAATATATTACGACTCTGTATGCCACATTACCGCCTTGAAAAGCATGTTAGTATAACGTACGGCACCTTACAACTCCTAACAAAACATTACAACACCGTACGTAAACTTAAAACTCCATAATAAACCTAATGAATTCGTCCGAGTCATTTGAACATCGTACAACCACTTAGGACTTGTTACGACTCTGTATGCGAAATTAGCAACAGGAAAAGCAATTTAGAATAACGTAGGATGCGTTACAACTTTTGAGAACACCTTACACCACCGTACGAAAGATTAAAACTCCAAAATAAACCTAATGAATTCGTCCGAGTAATTTGAACACCATACAACAATTTGGAATATATTACGACTCTGTATGCCACATTAACGCCTTGAAAAGCATGTTAGCATAACGTACGGCACCTTACAACTCCTAACAAAACATTACAACACCGTACGTAAACTTAAAACTCCATAATAAACCTAATGAATTCGTCCGAGTCATTTGAACATCGTACGACCACTCAGGACTTGTTACGACTCTGTATGCGAAATTAGCAACAGGAAAAGCAATTTAGAATAATGTAGGATGCGTTATAACTTTTGAGAACACCTTACACCACCGTACGAAAAATTAAAACTCCATAATAAACCTAATGAATTCGTCCGAGTAATTTGAACACCATACAACAATTTGGAATATATTACGACTCTGTATGCCACATTACCGCCTTGAAAAGCATGTTAGTATAACGTACGGCACCTTACAACTCCTAACAAAACATTACAACACCGTACGTAAACTTAAAACTCCATAATAAACCTAATGAATTCGTCCGAGTCATTTGAACATCGTACAACCACTTAGGACTTGTTACGACTCTGTATGCGAAATTAGCAACAGGAAAAGCAATTTAGAATAACGTAGGATGCGTTACAACTTTTGAGAACACCTTACACCACCGTACGAAAGATTAAAACTCCAAAATAAACCTAATGAATTCGTCCGAGTAATTTGAACACCATACAACAATTTGGAATATATTACGACTCTGTATGCCACATTACCGCCTTGAAAAGCATGTTAGTATAACGTACGGCACCTTACAACTCCTAACAAAACATTACAACACCGTACGTAAACTTAAAACTCCATAATAAACTTAATGAATTCGTCCAAGTCATTTGAACATCGTACAACCACTTAGGACTTGTTACGACTCTGTATGCGAAATTAGCAACAGGAAAAGCAATTTAGAATAACGTAGGATGCGTTACAACTTTTGAGAACACCTTACACCACCCTACGAAAGATTAAAACTCCAAAATAAACCTAATGAATTCGTGCGAGTAATTTGAACACCATACAACAATTTGGAATATATTACGACTCTGTATGCCACATTAACGCCTTGAAAAGCATGTTAGCATAACGTACGGCACCTTACAACTCCTAACAAAACATTACAACACCGTACGTAAACTTAAAACTCCATAATAAACCTAATGAATTCGTCCGAGTCATTTGAACATCGTACGACCACTTAGGACTTGTTACGACTCTGTATGCGAAATTAGCAACAGGAAAATCAATTTAGAATAATGTACGATGGGTTATAACTTTTGAGAACACCTTACACCACCGTACGAAAGATTAAAACTCCATAATAATCCTAATAAATTAGTCCGAGTCCTTTGAACATCGTACTACAATTTAGAATATATTACGACTCTGTATGCCACATTACCGCCTTGAAAAGCATGTTAGTATAACGTACGGCACCTTACAACTCCTAACAAAACATTACAACACCGTACGTAAACTTAAAACTCCATAATAAACCTAATGAATTCGTCCGAGTCATTTGAACATCGTACGACCACTCAGGACTTGTTACGACTCTGTATGCGAAATTAGCAACAGGAAAAGCAATTTAGAATAATGTACGATGCGTTATAACTTTTGAGAACACCTTACACCACCGTACGAAAGATTAAAACTCCATAATAAACCTAATGAATTCGTCCGAGTCCTTTGAACATCGTACCACAATTTAGAATATATTACGACTCTGTATGCCACATTACCGTCTTTAGAAACATGTTAGTATAACGTACGGCACCTTACAACTCCTAACAAAACATTACAACACCGTACGTAAACTTAAAACTCCATAATAAACCTAATAAATTAGTCCGAGTCTTTTGAACATAGTACTACAATTTAGAATATATTACGACTCTGTATGCCACATTACCGCCTTGAAAAGCATGTTAGTATAACGTACGGCACCTTACAACTCCTAACAAAATATTACAACACCGTACGTAAACTTAAAACTCCATAATAAACCTAATGAATTCGTCCGAGTCATTTGAACATCGTACGACCACTTAGGACTTGTTACGACTCTGTATGCGAAATTAGCAACAGGAAAAGCAATTTAGAATAATGTACGATGCGTTATAACTTTTGAGAACACCTTACACCACCGTAAGAAAGATTAAAACTCCATAATAATCCTAATAAATTAGTCCGAGTCCTTTTGAACATCGTACTACAATTTAGAATATATTACGACTCTGTACGCCACATTACCGCTTTGAAAAGCATGTTAGTATAACGTACGGCACCTTACAACTCCTAACAAAACATTACAACACCGTACGTAAACTTAAAACTCCATAATAAACCTAATGAATTCGTCCGAGTCATTTGAACATCGTACAACCACTTAGGACTTGTTACGACTCTGTATGCGAAATTAGCAACAGGAAAAGCAATTTAGAATAACGTAGGATGCGTTACAACTTTTGAGAACACCTTACACCACCGTACGAAAGTTTAAAACTCCAAAATAAACCTAATGAATTCGTCTGAGTAATTTGAACACCATACAACAATTTGGAATATATTACGACTCTGTATGCCACATTAACGCCTTGAAAAGCATGTTAGCATAACGTACGGCACCTTACAACTCCTAACAAAACATTACAACACCGTACGTAAACTTAAAACTCCATAATAAACCTAATGAATTCGTCCGAGTCATTTGAACATCGTACGACCACTCAGGACTTGTTACGACTCTGTATGCGAAATTAGCAACAGGAAAAGCAATTTAGAATAATGTAGGATGCGTTACAACTTTTGAGAACACCTTACACCACCGTACGAAAAATTAAAACTCCATAATAAACCTAATGAATTCGTCCGAGTAATTTGAACACCATACAACAATTTGGAATATATTACGACTCTGTATGCCACATTACCGCCTTGAAAAGCATGTTAGTATAACGTACGGCACCTTACAACTCCTAACAAAACATTACAACACCGTACGTAAACTTAAAACTCCATAATAAACCTAATGAATTCGTCCGAGTCATTTGAACATCGTACAACCACTTAGGACTTGTTACGACTCTGTATGCGAAATTAGCAACAGGAAAAGCAATTTAGAATAACGTAGGATGCGTTACAACTTTTGAGAACACCTTACACCACCGTACGAAAGATTAAAACTCCAAAATAAACCTAATGAATTCGTCCGAGTAATTTGAACACCATACAACAATTTGGAATATATTACGACTCTGTATGCCACATTAACGCCTTGAAAAGCATGTTAGCATAACGTACGGCACCTTACAACTCCTAACAAAACATTACAACACCGTACGTAAACTTAAAACTCCATAATAAACCTAATGAATTCGTCCGAGTCATTTGAACATCGTACGACCACTCAGGACTTGTTACGACTCTGTATGCGAAATTAGCAACAGGAAAAGCAATTTAGAATAATGTAGGATGCGTTACAACTTTTGAGAACACCTTACACCACCGTACGAAAAATTAAAACTCCATAATAAACCTAATGAATTCGTCCGAGTAATTTGAACACCATACAACAATTTGGAATATATTACGACTCTGTATGCCACATTACCGCCTTGAAAAGCATGTTAGTATAACGTACGGCACCTTACAACTCCTAACAAAACATTACAACACCGTACGTAAACTTAAAACTCCATAATAAACCTAATGAATTCGTCCGAGTCATTTGAACATCGTACAACCACTTAGGACTTGTTACGACTCTGTATGCGAAATTAGCAACAGGAAAAGCAATTTAGAATAACGTAGGATGCGTTACAACTTTTGAGAACACCTTACACCACCGTACGAAAGATTAAAACTCCAAAATAAACCTAATGAATTCGTCCGAGTAATTTGAACACCATACAACAATTTGGAATATATTACGACTCTGTATGCCACATTACCGCCTTGAAAAGCATGTTAGTATAACGTACGGCACCTTACAACTCCTAACAAAACATTACAACACCGTACGTAAACTTAAAACTCCATAATAAACTTAATGAATTCGTCCAAGTCATTTGAACATCGTACAACCACTTAGGACTTGTTACGACTCTGTATGCGAAATTAGCAACAGGAAAAGCAATTTAGAATAACGTAGGATGCGTTACAACTTTTGAGAACACCTTACACCACCCTACGAAAGATTAAAACTCCAAAATAAACCTAATGAATTCGTCCGAGTAATTTGAACACCATACAACAATTTGGAATATATTACGACTCTGTATGCCACATTAACGCCTTGAAAAGCATGTTAGCATAACGTACGGCACCTTACAACTCCTAACAAAACATTACAACACCGTACGTAAACTTAAAACTCCATAATAAACCTAATGAATTCGTCCGAGTCATTTGAACATCGTACGACCACTCAGGACTTGTTACGACTCTGTATGCGAAATTAGCAACAGGAAAAGCAATTTAGAATAATGTAGGATGCGTTACAACTTTTGAGAACACCTTACACCACCGTACGAAAAATTAAAACTCCATAATAAACCTAATGAATTCGTCCGAGTAATTTGAACACCATACAACAATTTGGAATATATTACGACTCTGTATGCCACATTACCCCCTTGAAAAGCATGTTAGTATAACGTACGACACCTTACTACTCCTAACAAAACATTACAACACCGTACGTAAACTTAAAACTCCATAATAAACCTAATGAATTCGTCCGAGTCCTTTGAACATCGTACCACAATTTAGAATATATTACGACTCTGTATGCCACATTACCGTCTTTAGAAGCATGTTAGTAGAACGTACGGCACCTTACAACTCCTAACAAAACATTACAACACCGTACGTAAACTTAAAACTCCATAATAAACCTAATGAATTCGTCCGAGTCATTTGAACATCGTACGACCACTCAGGACTTGTTACGACTCTGTATGCGAAATTAGCAATAGGAAAAGCAATTTAGAATAATGTAGGATGCGTTACAGCTTTTGAGAACAACTTACACCACCGTACGAAAGATTAAAACTCCATAATAAACCTAATGAATTCGTCCGAGTAATTTGAACACCATACAACAATTTGGAATATATTACGACTCTGTATGCCACATTACCGCCTTGAAAATCATGTTAGTATAACGTACTGCACCTTACAACTCCTAACAAAACATTACAACACCGTACGTAAACTTAAAACTCCATAATAAACCTAATGAATTCGTCCGAGTCATTTGAACATCGTACAACCACTTAGGACTTGTTACGACTCTGTATGCGAAATTAGCAACAGGAAAAGCAATTTAGAATAACGTAGGATGCGTTACAACTTTTGAGAACACCTTACACCACCGTACGAAAGATTAAAACTCCAAAATAAACCTAATGAATTCGTCCGAGTAATTTGAACACCATACAACAATTTGGAATATATTACGACTCTGTATGCCACATTACCGCCTTGAAAAGCATGTTAGTATAACGTACGACACCTTACAACTCCTAACAAAACATTACAACACCGTACGTAAACTTAAAACTCCATAATAAACTTAATGAATTCGTCCAAGTCATTTGAACATCGTACAACCACTTAGGACTTGTTACGACTCTGTATGCGAAATTAGCAACAGGAAAAGCAATTTAGAATAACGTAGGATGCGTTACAACTTTTGAGAACACCTTACACCACCCTACGAAAGATTAAAACTCCAAAATAAACCTAATGAATTCGTCCAAGTAATTTGAACACCATACAACAATTTGGAATATATTACGACTCTGTATGCCACATTAACGCCTTGAAAAGCATGTTAGCATAACGTACGGCACCTTACAACTCCTAACAAAACATTACAACACCGTACGTAAACTTAAAACTCCATAATAAACCTAATGAATTCGTCCGAGTCATTTGAACATCGTACGACCACTCAGGACTTGTTACGACTCTGTATGCGAAATTAGCAACAGGAAAAGCAATTTAGAATAATGTAGGATGCGTTACAACTTTTGAGAACACCTTACACCACCGTACGAAAAATTAAAACTCCATAATAAACCTAATGAATTCGTCCGAGTAATTTGAACACCATACAACAATTTGGAATATATTACGACTCTGTATGCCACATTACCCCCTTGAAAAGCATGTTAGTATAACGTACGACACCTTACTACTCCTAACAAAACATTACAACACCGTACGTAAACTTAAAACTCCATAATAAACCTAATGAATTCGTCCGAGTCCTTTGAACATCGTACCACAATTTAGAATATATTACGACTCTGTATGCCACATTACCGTCTTTAGAAGCATGTTAGTAGAACGTACGGCACCTTACAACTCCTAACAAAACATTACAACACCGTACGTAAACTTAAAACTCCATAATAAACCTAATGAATTCGTCCGAGTCATTTGAACATCGTACGACCACTCAGGACTTGTTACGACTCTGTATGCGAAATTAGCAATAGGAAAAGCAATTTAGAATAATGTAGGATGCGTTACAGCTTTTGAGAACAACTTACACCACCGTACGAAAGATTAAAACTCCATAATAAACCTAATGAATTCGTCCGAGTAATTTGAACACCATACAACAATTTGGAATATATTACGACTCTGTATGCCACATTACCGCCTTGAAAATCATGTTAGTATAACGTACTGCACCTTACAACTCCTAACAAAACATTACAACACCGTACGTAAACTTAAAACTCCATTATAAACCTAATAAATTCGTCCGAGTCATTTGAACATCGTACGACCACTCAGGACTTGTTACGACTCTGTATGAGAAATTAGCAACAGGAAAAGCAATTTAGAATGATGTACGATGCGTTATAACTTTTGAGAACACCTTACACCACCGTACGAAAGATTAAAACTCCATAATAAACCTAATGAATTCGTCCGAGTAATTTGAACACCATACAACAATTTGGAATATATTACGACTCTGTTTGCCACATTACCCCCTTGAAAAGCATTTTAGTATAACGTACGGCACCTTACAACTCCTAACAAAACATTACAACACCGTACGTAAACTTAAAACTCCAAAATAAACCTAATGAATTCGTCCGAGTCCTTTGAACATCGTACGACCACTCAGGACTTGTTACGACTCTGTATGCGAAATTAGCAACAGGAAAAGCAATTTAGAATAATGTAGGATGCGTTACAACTTTTGAGAACACCTTACACCACCGTACGAAAGATTAAAACTCCATAATAAACCTAATGAATTGGTCCGAGTAATTTGAACACCATACAACAATTTGGAAAATATTACGACTCTGTATGCCACATTACCGCCTTGAAAAGCATTTTAGTATAACGTACGGCACCTTACAACTCCTAACAAAACATTACAACACCGTACGTAAACTTAAAACTCCAAAATAAACCTAATGAATTCGTCCGAGTCATTTGAACATCGTACGACCACTCAGGACTTGTTACGACTCTGTATGCGAAATTAGCAACAGGAAAAGCAATTTAGAATAATGTAGGATGCGTTACAACTTTTGAGAACACCTTACACCACCGTACGAAAGATTAAAACTCCATAATAAACCTAATGAATTGGTCCGAGTAATTTGAACACCATACAACAATTTGGAATATATTACGACTCTGTATGCCACATTACCGCCTTGAAAAGCATGTTAGTATAACGTACGACACCTTACTACTCCTAACATAACATTACAACACCGTACGTAAACTTAAAACTCCATAATAAACCTAATGAATTCGTCCGAGTCCTTTGAACATCGTACCACAATTTAGAATATATTACGACGCTGTATGCCACATTACCATCTTGAGAAGCATGTTAGTATAACGTATGGCACCTTACAACTCCTAACAAAACATTACAACACCGTACGTAAACTTAAAACTCCATAATAAACCTAATAAATTAGTCCGAGTCCTTTGAACATAGTACTACAATTTAGAATATATTACGACTCTGTATGCCACATTACCGCCTTGAAAAGCATGTTAGTATAACGTACGACACCTTACAACTCCTAACAAAACATTAAAATACCGTACGTAAACTTAAAACTCCATAATAAACCTAATGAATTCATCCGAGTCATTTGAACATCGTACGACCACTTAGGACGTGTTACGACTCTGTATGCGAAATTAGCAACAGGAAAAGCAATTTAGAATGATGTACGATGCGTTATAACTTTTGAGAACACCTTACACCACCGTACGAAAGATTAAAACTCCATAATAATCCTAATAAATTAGTCCGAGTCCTTTGAACATCGTACTACAATTTAGAATATATTACGACTCTGTATGCCACATTACCGCCTTGAAAAGAATGTTAGTATAACGTACGGCACCTTACAACTCCTAACAAAAAATTACAACACCGTACGTAAACTTAAAACTCCATAATAAACCTAATGAATTCGTCCGAGTCATTTGAACATCGTACGACCACTCAGGACTTGTTACGACTCTGTATGCGAAATTAGCAACAGGAAAAGCAATTTAGAATAATGTAGGATGCGTTACAACTTTTGAGAACACCTTACACCACCGTACGAAAGATTAAAACTCCATAATAAACCTAATGAATTGGTCCGAGTAATTTGAACACCATACAACAATTTGGAATATATTACGACTCTGTATGCCACATTACCGCCTTGAAAAGCATGTTAGTATAACGTACGACACCTTACTACTCCTAACATAACATTACAACACCGTACGTAAACTTAAAACTCCATAATAAACCTAATGAATTCGTCCGAGTCCTTTGAACATCGTACCACAATTTAGAATATATTACGACGCTGTATGCCACATTACCATCTTGAGAAGCATGTTAGTATAACGTATGGCACCTTACAACTCCTAACAAAACATTACAACACCGTACGTAAACTTAAAACTCCATAATAAACCTAATAAATTAGTCCGAGTCCTTTGAACATAGTACTACAATTTAGAATATATTACGACTCTGTATGCCACATTACCGCCTTGAAAAGCATGTTAGTATAACGTACGACACCTTACAACTCCTAACAAAACATTAAAATACCGTACGTAAACTTAAAACTCCATAATAAACCTAATGAATTCATCCGAGTCATTTGAACATCGTACGACCACTTAGGACGTGTTACGACTCTGTATGCGAAATTAGCAACAGGAAAAGCAATTTAGAATGATGTACGATGCGTTATACATTTTGAGAACACCTTACACCACCGTACGAAAGATTAAAACTCCATAATAATCCTAATAAATTAGTCCGAGTCCTTTGAACATCGTACTACAATTTAGAATATATTACGACTCTGTATGCCACATTACCGCCTTGAAAAGAATGTTAGTATAACGTACGGCACCTTACAACTCCTAACAAAAAATTACAACACCGTACGTAAACTTAAAACTCCATAATAAACCTAATGAATTCGTCCGAGTCATTTGAACATCGTACGACCACTCAGGACTTGTTACGACTCTGTATGCGAAATTAGCAACAGGAAAAGCAATTTAGAATAATGTAGGATGCGTTACAACTTTTGAGAACACCTTACACCACCGTACGAAAGATTAAAACTCCATAATAAACCTAATGAATTGGTCCGAGTAATTTGAACACCATACAACAATTTGGAATATATTACGACTCTGTATGCCACATTACCGCCTTGAAAAGCATGTTAGTATAACGTACGACACCTTACTACTCCTAACAAAACATTACAACACCGTACGTAAACTTAAAACTCCATAATAAACCTAATAAATTAGTCTGAGTCCTTTGAACATAGTACTACAATTTAGAATATATTACGACTCTGTATGCCACATTACCGCCTTGAAAAGCGTGTTAGTATAACGTACGACACCTTACAACTCCTAACAAAACATTAAAATACCGTACGTAAACTTAAAACTCCATAATAAACCTAATGAATTCATCCGAGTCATTTGAACATCGTACGACCACTTAGGACGTGTTACGACTCTGTATGCGAAATTAGCAACAGGAAAAGCAATTTAGAATAATGTACGATGCGTTATAACTTTTGAGAACATCTTACACCACCGTACGAAAGAATAAAACTCCATAATAATCCAAATAAATTAGTCCAAGTCCTTAGAACATCGTACTACAATTTAGAATATATTACGACTATGTATGCCACATTACCGCCTTGAAAAGCATGTTAGTATAACGTACGGCACCTTACAACTCCTAACAAAACATTATAACACCGTACGTAACCTTAAAACTCCATAATAAACCTACTGAATTCGTCCGAGTCATTTGAACATCGTACGACCACTCAGGACTTGTTACGACTCTGTATGTGAAATTAGCAACAGGAAAAGCAATTTACAATAATGTAGGATGCGTTACAACTTTTGAGAACACCTTACACCACCGTACGAAAGATTAAAACTCCATAATAAACCTAATAAATTAGTCCGAGACCTTTGAACATCGTACTACAATTTAGAATATATTACGACTCTGTATGCCACATTACCGCCTTGAAAAGCATGTTAGTATAACGTACGGCACCTTACAACTCCTAACAAAACATTACAACACCGTACGTAAACTTAAAACTCCATAATAAACCTAAGGAATTTGTCCCAGTCATTTGAACACCGTACGACTACTCAGGACTTGTTACGACTCTGTATGCGAAATTAGCAACAGGAAAAGCAATTTAGATTAATGTAGGATGCGTTACAACTTTTGAGAACACCTTACACCACCGTACGAAAAATTAAAACTACATAATAAACCTTATGAATTCGTCGGAGTAATTTGAACACCATACAACAATTTGGAATATATTACGACTCTGTATGCCATATTACCGCCTTGAAAAGCATGTTAGTATAACGTACGGCACCTTACAACTCCTAACAAAACATTACAACACCGTACGTAAACTTAAAACTCCATAATAAACCTAATGAATTCGTCCGAGTCCTTTGAACATCGTACCACAATTTAGAATATATTACGACGCTGTATGCCACATTACCATCTTGAGAAGCATGTTAGTATAACGTATGGCACCTTACAACTCCTAACAAAACATTACAACACCGTACGTAAACTTAAAACTCCATAATAAACCTAATAAATTAGTCCGAGTCCTTTGAACATAGTACTACAATTTAGAATATATTACGACTCTGTATGCCACATTACCGCCTTGAAAAGCATGTTAGTATAACGTACGACACCTTACAACTCCTAACAAAACATTAAAATACCGTACGTAAACTTAAAACTCCATAATAAACCTAATGAATTCATCCGAGTCATTTGAACATCGTACGACCACTTAGGACGTGTTACGACTCTGTATGCGAAATTAGCAACAGGAAAAGCAATTTAGAATGATGTACGATGCGTTATAACTTTTGAGAACACCTTACACCACCGTACGAAAGATTAAAACTCCATAATAAACCTAATGAATTCGTCCGAGTAATTTGAACACCATACAACAATTTGGAATATATTACGACTCTGTATACCACGTTACCCCCTTGAAAAGCATTTTAGTATAACGTACGGCACCTTACAACTCCTAACAAAACATTACAACACCGTACGTAAACTTAAAACTCCAAAATAAACCTAATGAATTCGTCCGAGTCATTTGAACATCGTACGACCACTCAGGACTTGTTACGACTCTGTATGCGAAATTAGCAACAGGAAAAGCAATTTAGAATAATGTAGGATGCGTTACAACTTTTGAGAACACCTTACACCACCGTACGTAAGATTAAAACTCCATAATAAACCTAATGAATTGGTCCGAGTAATTTGAACACCATACAACAATTTGGAATATATTACGACTCTGTATGCCACATTACCGCCTTGAAAAGCATTTTAGTATAACGTACGGCACCTTACAACTCCTAACAAAACATTACAACACCGTACGTAAACTTAAAACTCCAAAATAAACCTAATGAATTCGTCCGAGTCATTTGAACATCGTACGACCACTCAGGACTTGTTACGACTCTGTATGCGAAATTAGCAACAGGAAAAGCAATTTAGAATAATGTAGGATGCGTTACAACTTTTGAGAACACCTTACACCACCGTACGAAAGATTAAAACTCCATAATAAACCTAATGAATTGGTCCGAGTAATTTGAACACCATACAACAATTTGGAATATATTACGACTCTGTATGCCACATTACCGCCTTGAAAAGCATGTTAGTATAACGTACGACACCTTACAACTCCTAACAAAACATTACAACACCGTACGTAAACTTAAAACTCCATAATAAACCTAATGAATTCGTCCGAGTCCTTTGAACATCGTACCACAATTTAGAATATATTACGACGCTGTATGCCACATTACCATCTTGAGAAGCATGTTAGTATAACGTATGGCACCTTACAACTCCTAACAAAACATTACAACACCGTACGTAAACTTAAAACTCAATAATAAACCTAATAAATTAGTCCGAGTCCTTTGAACATAGTACTACAATTTAGAATATATTACGACTCTGTATGCCACATTACCGCCTTGAAAAGCATGTTAGTATAACGTACGACACCTTACAACTCCTAACAAAACATTAAAATACCGTACGTAAACTTAAAACTCCATAATAAACCTAATGAATTCATCCGAGTCATTTGAACATCGTACGACCACTTAGGACGTGTTACGACTCTGTATGCGAAATTAGCAACAGGAAAAGCAATTTAGAATGATGTACGATGCGTTATAACTTTTGAGAACACCTTACACCACCGTACGAAAGATTAAAACTCCATAATAAACCTAATGAATTCGTCCGAGTAATTTGAACACCATACAACAATTTGGAATATATTACGACTCTGTATACCACGTTACCCCCTTGAAAAGCATTTTAGTATAACGTACGGCACCTTACAACTCCTAACAAAACATTACAACACCGTACGTAAACTTAAAACTCCAAAATAAACCTAATGAATTCGTCCGAGTCATTTGAACATCGTACGACCACTCAGGACTTGTTACGACTCTGTATGCGAAATTAGCAACAGGAAAAGCAATTTAGAATAATGTAGGATGCGTTACAACTTTTGAGAACACCTTACACCACCGTACGTAAGATTAAAACTCCATAATAAACCTAATGAATTGGTCCGAGTAATTTGAACACCATACAACAATTTGGAATATATTACGACTCTGTATGCCACATTACCGCCTTGAAAAGCATTTTAGTATAACGTACGGCACCTTACA
Source organism: Tagetes erecta (assembly GCA_030867185.1). NCBI lineage: Eukaryota > Viridiplantae > Streptophyta > Magnoliopsida > Asterales > Asteraceae > Tagetes > Tagetes erecta. The sequence goes on along the minus strand of CM061488.1, from coordinate 49,681,257 downwards.
ACTCCTAACAAAACATTACAACACCGTACGTAAACTTAAAACTCCAAAATAAACCTAATGAATTCGTCCGAGTCATTTGAACATCGTACGACCACTCAGGACTTGTTACGACTCTGTATGCGAAATTAGCAACAGGAAAAGCAATTTAGAATAATGTAGGATGCGTTACAACTTTTGAGAACACCTTACACCACCGTACGAAAGATTAAAACTCCATAATAAACCTAATGAATTGGTCCGAGTAATTTGAACACCATACAACAATTTGGAATATATTACGACTCTGTATGCCACATTACCGCCTTGAAAAGCATGTTAGTATAACGTACGACACCTTACAACTCCTAACAAAACATTACAACACCGTACGTAAACTTAAAACTCCATAATAAACCTAATGAATTCGTCCGAGTCCTTTGAACATCGTACCACAATTTAGAATATATTACGACGCTGTATGCCACATTACCATCTTGAGAAGCATGTTAGTATAACGTATGGCACCTTACAACTCCTAACAAAACATTACAACACCGTACGTAAACTTAAAACTCCATAATAAACCTAATAAATTAGTCCGAGTCCTTTGAACATAGTACTACAATTTAGAATATATTACGACTCTGTATGCCACATTACCGCCTTGAAAAGCATGTTAGTATAACGTACGACACCTTACAACTCCTAACAAAACATTAAAATACCGTACGTAAACTTAAAACTCCATAATAAACCTAATGAATTCATCCGAGTCATTTGAACATCGTACGACCACTTAGGACGTGTTACGACTCTGTATGCGAAATTAGCAACAGGAAAAGCAATTTAGAATGATGTACGATGCGTTATAACTTTTGAGAACACCTTACACCACCGTACGAAAGATTAAAACTCCATAATAAACCTAATGAATTCGTCCGAGTAATTTGAACACCATACAACAATTTGGAATATATTACGACTCTGTATACCACGTTACCCCCTTGAAAAGCATTTTAGTATAACGTACGGCACCTTACAATTCCTAACAAAACATTACAACACCGTACGTAAACTTAAAACTCCAAAATAAACCTAATGAATTCGTCCGAGTCATTTGAACATCGTACGACCACTCAGGACTTGTTACGACTCTGTATGCGAAATTAGCAACAGGAAAAGCAATTTAGAATAATGTAGGATGCGTTACAACTTTTGAGAACACCTTACACCACCGTACGTAAGATTAAAACTCCATAATAAACCTAATGAATTGGTCCGAGTAATTTGAACACCATACAACAATTTGGAATATATTACGACTCTGTATGCCACATTACCGCCTTGAAAAGCATTTTAGTATAACGTACGGCACCTTACAACTCCTAACAAAACATTACAACACCGTACGTAAACTTAAAACTCCAAAATAAACCTAATGAATTCGTCCGAGTCATTTGAACATCGTACGACCACTCAGGACTTGTTACGACTCTGTATGCGAAATTAGCAACAGGAAAAGCAATTTAGAATAATGTAGGATGCGTTACAACTTTTGAGAACACCTTACACCACCGTACGAAAGATTAAAACTCCATAATAAACCTAATGAATTGGTCCGAGTAATTTGAACACCATACAACAATTTGGAATATATTACGACTCTGTATGCCACATTACCGCCTTGAAAAGCATGTTAGTATAACGTACGACACCTTACTACTCCTAACATAACATTACAACACCGTACGTAAACTTAAAACTCCATAATAAACCTAATGAATTCGTCCGAGTCCTTTGAACATCGTACCACAATTTAGAATATATTACGACGCTGTATGCCACATTACCATCTTGAGAAGCATGTTAGTATAACGTATGGCACCTTACAACTCCTAACAAAACATTACAACACCGTACGTAAACTTAAAACTCCATAATAAACCTAATAAATTAGTCCGAGTCCTTTGAACATAGTACTACAATTTAGAATATATTACGACTCTGTATGCCACATTACCGCCTTGAAAAGCATGTTAGTATAACGTACGACACCTTACAACTCCTAACAAAACATTAAAATACCGTACGTAAACTTAAAACTCCATAATAAACCTAATGAATTCATCCGAGTCATTTGAACATCGTACGACCACTTAGGACGTGTTACGACTCTGTATGCGAAATTAGCAACAGGAAAAGCAATTTAGAATGATGTACGATGCGTTATAACTTTTGAGAACACCTTACACCACCGTACGAAAGATTAAAACTCCATAATAATCCTAATAAATTAGTCCGAGTCCTTTGAACATCGTACTACAATTTAGAATATATTACGACTCTGTATGCCACATTACCGCCTTGAAAAGAATGTTAGTATAACGTACGGCACCTTACAACTCCTAACAAAACATTAAAATACCGTACGTAAACTTAAAACTCCATAATAAACCTAATGAATTCATCCGAGTCATTTGAACATCGTACGACCACTTAGGACGTGTTACGACTCTGTATGCGAAATTAGCAACAGGAAAAGCAATTTAGAATGATGTACGATGCGTTATAACTTTTGAGAACACCTTACACCACCGTACGAAAGATTAAAACTCCATAATAATCCTAATAAATTAGTCCGAGTCCTTTGAACATCGTACTACAATTTAGAATATATTACGACTCTGTATGCCACATTACCGCCTTGAAAAGCGTGTTAGTATAACGTACGACACCTTACAACTCCTAACAAAACATTAAAATACCGTACGTAAACTTAAAACTCCATAATAAACCTAATGAATTCATCCGAGTCATTTGAACATTGTACGACCACTTAGGACGTGTTACGACTCTGTATGCGAAATTAGCAACAGGAAAAGCAATTTAGAATAATGTACGATGCGTTATAACTTTTGAGAACATCTTACACCACCGTACGAAAGAATAAAACTCCATAATAATCCAAATAAATTAGTCCAAGTCCTTAGAACATCGTACTACAATTTAGAATATATTACGACTATGTATGCCACATTACCGCCTTGAAAAGCATGTTAGTATAACGTACGGCAACTTACAACTCCTAACAAAACATTATAACACCGTACGTAACCTTAAAACACCATAATAAACCTACTGAATTCGTCCGAGTCATTTGAACATCGTACGACCACTCAGGACTTGTTACGACTCTGTATGTGAAATTAGCAACAGGAAAAGCAATTTACAATAATGTAGGATGCGTTACAACTTTTGAGAACACCTTACACCACCGTACGAAAGATTAAAACTCCATAATAAACCTAATAAATTAGTCCGAGACCTTTGAACATCGTACTACAATTTAGAATATATTACGACTCTGTATGCCACATTACCGCCTTGAAAAGCATGTTAGTATAACGTACGGGACCTTACAACTCCTAACAAAACATTACAACACCGTACGTAAACTTAAAACTCCATAATAAACCTAAGGAATTCGTCCCAGTCATTTGAACACCGTACGACCACTCAGGACTTGTTACGACTCTGTATGCGAAATTAGCAACAGGAAAAGCAATTTAGATTAATGTAGGATGCGTTACAACTTTTGAGAACACCTTACACCACCGTACGAAAGATTAAAACTCCATAATAAACCTAATGAATTGGTCCGAGTAATTTGAACACCAAACAACAATTTGGAATATATTACGACTCTGTATGCCACATTACCGCCTTGAAAAGCATGTTAGTATAACGTACGACACCTTACTACTCCTAACATAACATTACAACACCGTACGTAAACTTAAAACTCCATAATAAACCTAATGAATTCGTCCGAGTCCTTTGAACATCGTACCACAATTTAGAATATATTACGACGTTGTATGCCACATTACCATCTTGAGAAGCATGTTAGTATAACGTATGGCACCTTACAACTCCTAACAAAACATTACAACACCGTACGTAAACTTAAAACTCCATAATAAACCTAATAAATTAGTCCGAGTCCTTTGAACATAGTACTACAATTTAGAATATATTACGACTCTGTATGCCACATTACCGCCTTGAAAAGCGTGTTAGTATAACGTACGACACCTTACAACTCCTAACAAAACATTAAAATATCGTACGTAAACTTAAAACTCCATAATAAACCTAATGAATTCATCCGAGTCATTTGAACATTGTACGACCACTTAGGACGTGTTACGACTCTGTATGCGAAATTAGCAACAGGAAAAGCAATTTAGAATAATGTACGATGCGTTATAACTTTTGAGAACATCTTACACCACCGTACGAAAGAATAAAACTCCATAATAATCCAAATAAATTAGTCCAAGTCCTTAGAACATCGTACTACAATTTAGAATATATTACGACTATGTATGCCACATTACCGCCTTGAAAAGCATGTTAGTATAACGTACGGCAACTTACAACTCCTAACAAAACATTATAACACCGTACGTAACCTTAAAACACCATAATAAACCTACTGAATTCGTCCGAGTCATTTGAACATCGTACGACCACTCAGGACTTGTTACGACTCTGTATGTGAAATTAGCAACAGGAAAAGCAATTTACAATAATGTAGGATGCGTTACAACTTTTGAGAACACCTTACACCACCGTACGAAAGATTAAAACTCCATAATAAACCTAATAAATTAGTCCGAGACCTTTGAACATCGTACTACAATTTAGAATATATTACGACTCTGTATGCCACATTACCGCCTTGAAAAGCATGTTAGTATAACGTACGGGACCTTACAACTCCTAACAAAACATTACAACACCGTACGTAAACTTAAAACTCCATAATAAACCTAAGGAATTCGTCCCAGTCATTTGAACACCGTACGACCACTCAGGACTTGTTACGACTCTGTATGCGAAATTAGCAACAGGAAAAGCAATTTAGATTAATGTAGGATGCGTTACAACTTTTGAGAACACCTTACACCACCGTACGAAAAATTAAAACTACATAATAAACCTAATGAATTCGTCGGAGTAATTTGAACACCATACAACAATTTGGAATATATTACGACTCTGTATGCCATATTACCGCCTTGAAAAGCATGTTAGTATAACGTACGGCACCTTACAACTCCTAACAAAACATTACAACACCGTACGTAAACTTAAAACTCCATAATAAACCTAATGAATTCGTCCGAGTCATTTGAACATCGTACTACAATTTAGAATATATTACGACTCTGTATGCCACATTACCGCCTTGAAAAGCATGTTAGTATAACGTACGGCACCTTACAACTCCTAACAAAAAATTACAACACCGTACGTAAACTTAAAACTCCATAATAAACCTAATGAATTCGTCCGAGTCATTTGAACATCGTACGACCACTCAGGACTTGTTACGACTCTGTATGCGAAATTAGCAACAGGAAAAGCAATTTAGAATAATGTAGGATGCGTTACAACTTTTGAGAACACTTTACACCACCGTACGTAAGATTAAAACTCCATAATAAACCTAATGAATTGGTCCGAGTAATTTGAACACCATACAACAATTTGGAATATATTACGACTCTGTATGCCACATTACCGCCTTGAAAAGCATTTTAGTATAACGTACGGCACCTTACAACTCCTAACAAAACATTACAACACCGTACGTAAACTTAAAACTCCAAAATAAACCTAATGAATTCGTCCGAGTCATTTGAACATCGTACGACCACTCAGGACTTGTTACGACTCTGTATGCGAAATTAGCAACAGGAAAAGCAATTTAGAATAATGTAGGATGCGTTACAACTTTTGAGAACACCTTACACCACCGTACGAAAGATTAAAACTCCATAATAAACCTAATGAATTGGTCCGAGTAATTTGAACACCATACAACAATTTAGAATATATTACGACTCTGTATGCCACATTACCGCCTTGAAAAGCATGTTAGTATAACGTACGACACCTTACAACTCCTAACAAAACATTAAAATACTGTACGTAAACTTAAAACTCCATAATAAACCTAATGAATTCATCCGAGTCATTTGAACATCGTACGACCACTTAGGACGTGTTACGACTCTGTATGCGAAATTAGCAACAGGAAAAGCAATTTAGAATGATGTACGATGCGTTATAACTTTTGAGAACACCTTACACCACCGTACGAAAGATTAAAACTCCATAATAAACCTAATGAATTCGTCCGAGTAATTTGAACACCATACAACAATTTGGAATATATTACGACTCTGTATACCTCGTTACCCCCTTGAAAAGCATTTTAGTATAACGTACGGCACCTTACAACTCCTAACAAAACATTACAACACCGTACGTAAACTTAAAACTCCAAAATAAACCTAATGAATTCGTCCGAGTCATTTGAACATCGTACGACCACTCAGGACTTGTTACGACTCTGTATGCGAAATTAGCAACAGGAAAAGCAATTTAGAATAATGTAGGATGCGTTACAACTTTTGAGAACACCTTACACCACCGTACGTAAGATTAAAACTCCATAATAAACCTAATGAATTGGTCCGAGTAATTTGAACACCATACAACAATTTGGAATATATTACGACTCTGTATGCCACATTACCGCCTTGAAAAGCATTTTAGTATAACGTACGGCACCTTACAACTCCTAACAAAACATTACAACACCGTACGTAAACTTAAAACTCCAAAATAAACCTAATGAATTCGTCCGAGTCATTTGAACATCGTACGACCACTCAGGACTTGTTACGACTCTGTATGCGAAATTAGCAACAGGAAAAGCAATTTAGAATAATGTAGGATGCGTTACAACTTTTGAGAACACCTTACACCACCGTACGAAAGATTAAAACTCCATAATAAACCTAATGAATTGGTCCGAGTAATTTGAACACCATACAACAATTTGGAATATATTACGACTCTGTATGCCACATTACCGCCTTGAAAAGCATGTTAGTATAACGTACGACACCTTACTACTCCTAACATAACATTACAACACCGTACGTAAACTTAAAACTCCATAATAAACCTAATGAATTCGTCCGAGTCCTTTGAACATCGTACCACAATTTAGAATATATTACGACGCTGTATGCCACATTACCATCTTGAGAAGCATGTTAGTATAACGTATGGCACCTTACAACTCCTAACAAAACATTACAACACCGTACGTAAACTTAAAACTCCATAATAAACCTAATAAATTAGTCCGAGTCCTTTGAACATAGTACTACAATTTAGAATATATTACGACTCTGTATGCCACATTACCGCCTTGAAAAGCATGTTAGTATAACGTACGACACCTTACAACTCCTAACAAAACATTAAAATACCGTACGTAAACTTAAAACTCCATAATAAACCTAATGAATTCATCCGAGTCATTTGAACATCGTACGACCACTTAGGACGTGTTACGACTCTGTATGCGAAATTAGCAACAGGAAAAGCAATTTAGAATGATGTACGATGCGTTATAACTTTTGAGAACACCTTACACCACCGTACGAAAGATTAAAACTCCATAATAATCCTAATAAATTAGTCCGAGTCCTTTGAACATCGTACTACAATTTAGAATATATTACGACTCTGTATGCCACATTACCGCCTTGAAAAGAATGTTAGTATAACGTACGGCACCTTACAACTCCTAACAAAAAATTACAACACCGTACGTAAACTTAAAACTCCATAATAAACCTAATGAATTCGTCCGAGTCATTTGAACATCGTACGACCACTCAGGACTTGTTACGACTCTGTATGCGAAATTAGCAACAGGAAAAGCAATTTAGAATAATGTAGGATGCGTTACAACTTTTGAGAACACCTTACACCACCGTACGAAAGATTAAAACTCCATAATAAACCTAATGAATTGGTCCGAGTAATTTGAACACCAAACAACAATTTGGAATATATTACGACTCTGTATGCCACATTACCGCCTTGAAAAGCATGTTAGTATAACGTACGACACCTTACTACTCCTAACATAACATTACAACACCGTACGTAAACTTAAAACTCCATAATAAACCTAATGAATTCGTCCGAGTCCTTTGAACATCGTACCACAATTTAGAATATATTACGACGTTGTATGCCACATTACCATCTTGAGAAGCATGTTAGTATAACGTATGGCACCTTACAACTCCTAACAAAACATTACAACACCGTACGTAAACTTAAAACTCCATAATAAACCTAATAAATTAGTCCGAGTCCTTTGAACATAGTACTACAATTTAGAATATATTACGACTCTGTATGCCACATTACCGCCTTGAAAAGCGTGTTAGTATAACGTACGACACCTTACAACTCCTAACAAAACATTAAAATACCGTACGTAAACTTAAAACTCCATAATAAACCTAATGAATTCATCCGAGTCATTTGAACATTGTACGACCACTTAGGACGTGTTACGACTCTGTATGCGAAATTAGCAACAGGAAAAGCAATTTAGAATAATGTACGATGCGTTATAACTTTTGAGAACATCTTACACCACCGTACGAAAGAATAAAACTCCATAATAATCCAAATAAATTAGTCCAAGTCCTTAGAACATCGTACTACAATTTAGAATATATTACGACTATGTATGCCACATTACCGCCTTGAAAAGCATGTTAGTATAACGTACGGCACCTTACAACTCCTAACAAAACATTATAACACCGTACGTAACCTTAAAACACCATAATAAACCTACTGAATTCGTCCGAGTCATTTGAACATCGTACGACCACTCAGGACTTGTTACGACTCTGTATGTGAAATTAGCAACAGGAAAAGCAATTTACAATAATGTAGGATGCGTTACAACTTTTGAGAACACCTTACACCACCGTACGAAAGATTAAAACTCCATAATAAACCTAATAAATTAGTCCGAGACCTTTGAACATCGTACTACAATTTAGAATATATTACGACTCTGTATGCCACATTACCGCCTTGAAAAGCATGTTAGTATAACGTACGGGACCTTACAACTCCTAACAAAACATTACAACACCGTACGTAAACTTAAAACTCCATAATAAACCTAAGGAATTCGTCCCAGTCATTTGAACACCGTACGACCACTCAGGACTTGTTACGACTCTGTATGCGAAATTAGCAACAGGAAAAGCAATTTAGAATAATGTAGGATGCGTTACAACTTTTGAGAACACCTTACACCACCGTACGAAAGATTAAAACTCCATAATAAACCTAATGAATTGGTCCGAGTAATTTGAACACCAAACAACAATTTGGAATATATTACGACTCTGTATGCCACATTACCGCCTTGAAAAGCATGTTAGTATAACGTACGACACCTTACTACTCCTAACATAACATTACAACACCGTACGTAAACTTAAAACTCCATAATAAACCTAATGAATTCGTCCGAGTCCTTTGAACATCGTACCACAATTTAGAATATATTACGACGTTGTATGCCACATTACCATCTTGAGAAGCATGTTAGTATAACGTATGGCACCTTACAACTCCTAACAAAACATTACAACACCGTACGTAAACTTAAAACTCCATAATAAACCTAATAAATTAGTCCGAGTCCTTTGAACATAGTACTACAATTTAGAATATATTACGACTCTGTATGCCACATTACCGCCTTGAAAAGCGTGTTAGTATAACGTACGACACCTTACAACTCCTAACAAAACATTAAAATACCGTACGTAAACTTAAAACTCCATAATAAACCTAATGAATTCATCCGAGTCATTTGAACATTGTACGACCACTTAGGACGTGTTACGACTCTGTATGCGAAATTAGCAACAGGAAAAGCAATTTAGAATAATGTACGATGCGTTATAACTTTTGAGAACATCTTACACCACCGTACGAAAGAATAAAACTCCATAATAATCCAAATAAATTAGTCCAAGTCCTTAGAACATCGTACTACAATTTAGAATATATTACGACTATGTATGCCACATTACCGCCTTGAAAAGCATGTTAGTATAACGTACGGCACCTTACAACTCCTAACAAAACATTATAACACCGTACGTAACCTTAAAACACCATAATAAACCTACTGAATTCGTCCGAGTCATTTGAACATCGTACGACCACTCAGGACTTGTTACGACTCTGTATGTGAAATTAGCAACAGGAAAAGCAATTTACAATAATGTAGGATGCGTTACAACTTTTGAGAACACCTTACACCACCGTACGAAAGATTAAAACTCCATAATAAACCTAATAAATTAGTCCGAGACCTTTGAACATCGTACTACAATTTAGAATATATTACGACTCTGTATGCCACATTACCGCCTTGAAAAGCATGTTAGTATAACGTGCGGGACCTTACAACTCCTAACAAAACATTACAACACCGTACGTAAACTTAAAACTCCATAATAAACCTAAGGAATTCGTCCCAGTCATTTGAACACCGTACGACCACTCAGGACTTGTTACGACTCTGTATGCGAAATTAGCAACAGGAAAAGCAATTTAGATTAATGTAGGATGCGTTACAACTTTTGAGAACACCTTACACCACCGTACGAAAAATTAAAACTACATAATAAACCTAATGAATTCGTCGGAGTAATTTGAACACCATACAACAATTTGGAATATATTACGACTCTGTATGCCATATTACCGCCTTGAAAAGCATGTTAGTATAACGTACGGCACCTTACAACTCCTAACAAAACATTACAACACCGTACGTAAACTTAAAACTCCATAATAAACCTAATGAATTCGTCCGAGTCATTTGAACATCGTACTACAATTTAGAATATATTACGACTCTGTATGCCACATTACCGCCTTGAAAAGCATGTTAGTATAACGTACGGCACCTTACAACTCCTAACAAAAAATTACAACACCGTACGTAAACTTAAAACTCCATAATAAACCTAATGAATTCGTCCGAGTCATTTGAACATCGTACGACCACTCAGGACTTGTTACGACTCTGTATGCGAAATTAGCAACAGGAAAAGCAATTTAGAATAATGTAGGATGCGTTACAACTTTTGAGAACACTTTACACCACCGTACGTAAGATTAAAACTCCATAATAAACCTAATGAATTGGTCCGAGTAATTTGAACACCATACAACAATTTGGAATATATTACGACTCTGTATGCCACATTACCGCCTTGAAAAGCATTTTAGTATAACGTACGGCACCTTACAACTCCTAACAAAACATTACAACACCGTACGTAAACTTAAAACTCCAAAATAAACCTAATGAATTCGTCCGAGTCATTTGAACATCGTACGACCACTCAGGACTTGTTACGACTCTGTATGCGAAATTAGCAACAGGAAAAGCAATTTAGAATAATGTAGGATGCGTTACAACTTTTGAGAACACCTTACACCACCGTACGAAAGATTAAAACTCCATAATAAACCTAATGAATTGGTCCGAGTAATTTGAACACCATACAACAATTTAGAATATATTACGACTCTGTATGCCACATTACCGCCTTGAAAAGCATGTTAGTATAACGTACGACACCTTACAACTCCTAACAAAACATTAAAATACCGTACGTAAACTTAAAACTCCATAATAAACCTAATGAATTCATCCGAGTCATTTGAACATCGTACGACCACTTAGGACGTGTTACGACTCTGTATGCGAAATTAGCAACAGGAAAAGCAATTTAGAATGATGTACGATGCGTTATAACTTTTGAGAACACCTTACACCACCGTACGAAAGATTAAAACTCCATAATAAACCTAATGAATTCGTCCGAGTAATTTGAACACCATACAACAATTTGGAATATATTACGACTCTGTATACCACGTTACCCCCTTGAAAAGCATTTTAGTATAACGTACGGCACCTTACAACTCCTAACAAAACATTACAACACCGTACGTAAACTTAAAACTCCAAAATAAACCTAATGAATTCGTCCGAGTCATTTGAACATCGTACGACCACTCAGGACGTGTTACGACTCTGTATGCGAAATTAGCAACAGGAAAAGCAATTTAGAATGATGTACGATGCGTTATAACTTTTGAGAACACCTTACACCACCGTACGAAAGATTAAAACTCCATAATAAACCTAATGAATTCGTCCGAGTAATTTGAACACCATACAACAATTTGGAATATATTACGACTCTGTATACCACGTTACCCCCTTGAAAAGCATTTTAGTATAACGTACGGCACCTTACAACTCCTAACAAAAAATTACAACACCGTACGTAAACTTAAAACTCCATAATAAACCTAATGAATTCGTCCGAGTCATTTGAACATCGTACGACCACTCAGGACTTGTTACGACTCTGTATGCGAAATTAGCAACAGGAAAAGCAATTTAGAATAATGTAGGATGCGTTACAACTTTTGAGAACACTTTACACCACCGTACGTAAGATTAAAACTCCATAATAAACCTAATGAATTGGTCCGAGTAATTTGAACACCATACAACAATTTGGAATATATTACGACTCTGTATGCCACATTACCGCCTTGAAAAGCATTTTAGTATAACGTACGGCACCTTACAACTCCTAACAAAACATTACAACACCGTACGTAAACTTAAAACTCCAAAATAAACCTAATGAATTCGTCCGAGTCATTTGAACATCGTACGACCACTCAGGACTTGTTACGACTCTGTATGCGAAATTAGCAACAGGAAAAGCAATTTAGAATAATGTAGGATGCGTTACAACTTTTGAGAACACCTTACACCACCGTACGAAAGATTAAAACTCCATAATAAACCTAATGAATTGGTCCGAGTAATTTGAACACCATACAACAATTTAGAATATATTACGACTCTGTATGCCACATTACCGCCTTGAAAAGCATGTTAGTATAACGTACGACACCTTACAACTCCTAACAAAACATTAAAATACCGTACGTAAACTTAAAACTCCATAATAAACCTAATGAATTCATCCGAGTCATTTGAACATCGTACGACCACTTAGGACGTGTTACGACTCTGTATGCGAAATTAGCAACAGGAAAAGCAATTTAGAATGATGTACGATGCGTTATAACTTTTGAGAACACCTTACACCACCGTACGAAAGATTAAAACTCCATAATAAACCTAATGAATTCGTCCGAGTAATTTGAACACCATACAACAATTTGGAATATATTACGACTCTGTATACCACGTTACCCCCTTGAAAAGCATTTTAGTATAACGTACGGCACCTTACAACTCCTAACAAAACATTACAACACCGTACGTAAACTTAAAACTCCAAAATAAACCTAATGAATTCGTCCGAGTCATTTGAACATCGTACGACCACTCAGGACTTGTTACGACTCTGTATGCGAAATTAGCAACAGGAAAAGCAATTTAGAATAATGTAGGATGCGTTACAACTTTTGAGAACACCTTACACCACCGTACGTAAGATTAAAACTCCATAATAAACCTAATGAATTGGTCCGAGTAATTTGAACACCATACAACAATTTGGAATATATTACGACTCTGTATGCCACATTACCGCCTTGAAAAGCATTTTAGTATAACGTACGGCACCTTACAACTCCTAACAAAACATTACAACACCGTACGTAAACTTAAAACTCCAAAATAAACCTAATGAATTCGTCCGAGTCATTTGAACATCGTACGACCACTCAGGACTTGTTACGACTCTGTATGCGAAATTAGCAACAGGAAAAGCAATTTAGAATAATGTAGGATGCGTTACAACTTTTGAGAACACCTTACACCACCGTACGAAAGATTAAAACTCCATAATAAACCTAATGAATTGGTCCGAGTAATTTGAACACCATACAACAATTTGGAATATATTACGACTCTGTATGCCACATTACCGCCTTGAAAAGCATGTTAGTATAACGTACGACACCTTACTACTCCTAACATAACATTACAACACCGTACGTAAACTTAAAACTCCATAATAAACCTAATGAATTCGTCCGAGTCCTTTGAACATCGTACCACAATTTAGAATATATTACGACGCTGTATGCCACATTACCATCTTGAGAAGCATGTTAGTATAACGTATGGCACCTTACAACTCCTAACAAAACATTACAACACCGTACGTAAACTTAAAACTCCATAATAAACCTAATAAATTAGTCCGAGTCCTTTGAACATAGTACTACAATTTAGAATATATTACGACTCTGTATGCCACATTACCGCCTTGAAAAGCATGTTAGTATAACGTACGACACCTTACAACTCCTAACAAAACATTAAAATACCGTACGTAAACTTAAAACTCCATAATAAACCTAATGAATTCATCCGAGTCATTTGAACATCGTACGACCACTTAGGACGTGTTACGACTCTGTATGCGAAATTAGCAACAGGAAAAGCAATTTAGAATGATGTACGATGCGTTATAACTTTTGAGAACACCTTACACCACCGTACGAAAGATTAAAACTCCATAATAATCCTAATAAATTAGTCCGAGTCCTTTGAACATCGTACTACAATTTAGAATATATTACGACTCTGTATGCCACATTACCGCCTTGAAAAGAATGTTAGTATAACGTACGGCACCTTACAACTCCTAACAAAAAATTACAACACCGTACGTAAACTTAAAACTCCATAATAAACCTAATGAATTCGTCCGAGTCATTTGAACATCGTACGACCACTCAGGACTTGTTACGACTCTGTATGCGAAATTAGCAACAGGAAAAGCAATTTAGAATAATGTAGGATGCGTTACAACTTTTGAGAACACCTTACACCACCGTACGAAAGATTAAAACTCCATAATAAACCTAATGAATTGGTCCGAGTAATTTGAACACCAAACAACAATTTGGAATATATTACGACTCTGTATGCCACATTACCGCCTTGAAAAGCATGTTAGTATAACGTACGACACCTTACTACTCCTAACATAACATTACAACACCGTACGTAAACTTAAAACTCCATAATAAACCTAATGAATTCGTCCGAGTCCTTTGAACATCGTACCACAATTTAGAATATATTACGACGTTGTATGCCACATTACCATCTTGAGAAGCATGTTAGTATAACGTATGGCACCTTACAACTCCTAACAAAACATTACAACACCGTACGTAAACTTAAAACTCCATAATAAACCTAATAAATTAGTCCGAGTCCTTTGAACATAGTACTACAATTTAGAATATATTACGACTCTGTATGCCACATTACCGCCTTGAAAAGCGTGTTAGTATAACGTACGACACCTTACAACTCCTAACAAAACATTAAAATACCGTACGTAAACTTAAAACTCCATAATAAACCTAATGAATTCATCCGAGTCATTTGAACATTGTACGACCACTTAGGACGTGTTACGACTCTGTATGCGAAATTAGCAACAGGAAAAGCAATTTAGAATAATGTACGATGCGTTATAACTTTTGAGAACATCTTACACCACCGTACGAAAGAATAAAACTCCATAATAATCCAAATAAATTAGTCCAAGTCCTTAGAACATCGTACTACAATTTAGAATATATTACGACTATGTATGCCACATTACCGCCTTGAAAAGCATGTTAGTATAACGTACGGCACCTTACAACTCCTAACAAAACATTATAACACCGTACGTAACCTTAAAACACCATAATAAACCTACTGAATTCGTCCGAGTCATTTGAACATCGTACGACCACTCAGGACTTGTTACGACTCTGTATGTGAAATTAGCAACAGGAAAAGCAATTTACAATAATGTAGGATGCGTTACAACTTTTGAGAACACCTTACACCACCGTACGAAAGATTAAAACTCCATAATAAACCTAATAAATTAGTCCGAGACCTTTGAACATCGTACTACAATTTAGAATATATTACGACTCTGTATGCCACATTACCGCCTTGAAAAGCATGTTAGTATAACGTACGGGACCTTACAACTCCTAACAAAACATTACAACACCGTACGTAAACTTAAAACTCCATAATAAACCTAAGGAATTCGTCCCAGTCATTTGAACACCGTACGACCACTCAGGACTTGTTACGACTCTGTATGCGAAATTAGCAACAGGAAAAGCAATTTAGAATAATGTAGGATGCGTTACAACTTTTGAGAACACCTTACACCACCGTACGAAAGATTAAAACTCCATAATAAACCTAATGAATTGGTCCGAGTAATTTGAACACCAAACAACAATTTGGAATATATTACGACTCTGTATGCCACATTACCGCCTTGAAAAGCATGTTAGTATAACGTACGACACCTTACTACTCCTAACATAACATTACAACACCGTACGTAAACTTAAAACTCCATAATAAACCTAATGAATTCGTCCGAGTCCTTTGAACATCGTACCACAATTTAGAATATATTACGACGTTGTATGCCACATTACCATCTTGAGAAGCATGTTAGTATAACGTATGGCACCTTACAACTCCTAACAAAACATTACAACACCGTACGTAAACTTAAAACTCCATAATAAACCTAATAAATTAGTCCGAGTCCTTTGAACATAGTACTACAATTTAGAATATATTACGACTCTGTATGCCACATTACCGCCTTGAAAAGCGTGTTAGTATAACGTACGACACCTTACAACTCCTAACAAAACATTAAAATACCGTACGTAAACTTAAAACTCCATAATAAACCTAATGAATTCATCCGAGTCATTTGAACATTGTACGACCACTTAGGACGTGTTACGACTCTGTATGCGAAATTAGCAACAGGAAAAGCAATTTAGAATAATGTACGATGCGTTATAACTTTTGAGAACATCTTACACCACCGTACGAAAGAATAAAACTCCATAATAATCCAAATAAATTAGTCCAAGTCCTTAGAACATCGTACTACAATTTAGAATATATTACGACTATGTATGCCACATTACCGCCTTGAAAAGCATGTTAGTATAACGTACGGCACCTTACAACTCCTAACAAAACATTATAACACCGTACGTAACCTTAAAACACCATAATAAACCTACTGAATTCGTCCGAGTCATTTGAACATCGTACGACCACTCAGGACTTGTTACGACTCTGTATGTGAAATTAGCAACAGGAAAAGCAATTTACAATAATGTAGGATGCGTTACAACTTTTGAGAACACCTTACACCACCGTACGAAAGATTAAAACTCCATAATAAACCTAATAAATTAGTCCGAGACCTTTGAACATCGTACTACAATTTAGAATATATTACGACTCTGTATGCCACATTACCGCCTTGAAAAGCATGTTAGTATAACGTGCGGGACCTTACAACTCCTAACAAAACATTACAACACCGTACGTAAACTTAAAACTCCATAATAAACCTAAGGAATTCGTCCCAGTCATTTGAACACCGTACGACCACTCAGGACTTGTTACGACTCTGTATGCGAAATTAGCAACAGGAAAAGCAATTTAGATTAATGTAGGATGCGTTACAACTTTTGAGAACACCTTACACCACCGTACGAAAAATTAAAACTACATAATAAACCTAATGAATTCGTCGGAGTAATTTGAACACCATACAACAATTTGGAATATATTACGACTCTGTATGCCATATTACCGCCTTGAAAAGCATGTTAGTATAACGTACGGCACCTTACAACTCCTAACAAAACATTACAACACCGTACGTAAACTTAAAACTCCATAATAAACCTAATGAATTCGTCCGAGTCATTTGAACATCGTACTACAATTTAGAATATATTACGACTCTGTATGCCACATTACCGCCTTGAAAAGCATGTTAGTATAACGTACGGCACCTTACAACTCCTAACAAAAAATTACAACACCGTACGTAAACTTAAAACTCCATAATAAACCTAATGAATTCGTCCGAGTCATTTGAACATCGTACGACCACTCAGGACTTGTTACGACTCTGTATGCGAAATTAGCAACAGGAAAAGCAATTTAGAATAATGTAGGATGCGTTACAACTTTTGAGAACACTTTACACCACCGTACGTAAGATTAAAACTCCATAATAAACCTAATGAATTGGTCCGAGTAATTTGAACACCATACAACAATTTGGAATATATTACGACTCTGTATGCCACATTACCGCCTTGAAAAGCATTTTAGTATAACGTACGGCACCTTACAACTCCTAACAAAACATTACAACACCGTACGTAAACTTAAAACTCCAAAATAAACCTAATGAATTCGTCCGAGTCATTTGAACATCGTACGACCACTCAGGACTTGTTACGACTCTGTATGCGAAATTAGCAACAGGAAAAGCAATTTAGAATAATGTAGGATGCGTTACAACTTTTGAGAACACCTTACACCACCGTACGGAAGATTAAAACTCCATAATAAACCTAATGAATTGGTCCGAGTAATTTGAACACCATACAACAATTTAGAATATATTACGACTCTGTATGCCACATTACCGCCTTGAAAAGCATGTTAGTATAACGTACGACACCTTACAACTCCTAACAAAACATTAAAATACCGTACGTAAACTTAAAACTACATAATAAACCTAATGAATTCATCCGAGTCATTTGAACATCGTACGACCACTTAGGACGTGTTACGACTCTGTATGCGAAATTAGCAACAGGAAAAGCAATTTAGAATGATGTACGATGCGTTATAACTTTTGAGAACACCTTACACCACCGTACGAAAGATTAAAACTCCATAATAAACCTAATGAATTCGTCCGAGTAAATTGAACACCATACAACAATTTGGAATATATTACGACTCTGTATACCACGTTACCCCCTTGAAAAGCATTTTAGTATAACGTACGGCACCTTACAACTCCTAACAAAACATTACAACACCGTACGTAAACTTAAAACTCCAAAATAAACCTAATGAATTCGTCCGAGTCATTTGAACATCGTACGACCACTCAGGACTTGTTACGACTCTGTATGCGAAATTAGCAACAGGAAAAGCAATTTAGAATAATGTAGGATGCGTTACAACTTTTGAGAACACCTTACACCACCGTACGTAAGATTAAAACTCCATAATAAACCTAATGAATTGGTCCGAGTAATTTGAACACCATACAACAATTTGGAATATATTACGACTCTGTATGCCACATTACCGCCTTGAAAAGCATTTTAGTATAACGTACGGCACCTTACAACTCCTAACAAAACATTACAACACCGTACGTAAACTTAAAACTCCAAAATAAACCTAATGAATTCGTCCGAGTCATTTGAACATCGTACGACCACTCAGGACTTGTTACGACTCTGTATGCGAAATTAGCAACAGGAAAAGCAATTTAGAATAATGTAGGATGCGTTACAACTTTTGAGAACACCTTACACCACCGTACGAAAGATTAAAACTCCATAATAAACCTAATGAATTGGTCCGAGTAATTTGAACACCATACAACAATTTGGAATATATTACGACTCTGTATGCCACATTACCGCCTTGAAAAGCATGTTAGTATAACGTACGACACCTTACTACTCCTAACATAACATTACAACACCGTACGTAAACTTAAAACTCCATAATAAACCTAATGAATTCGTCCGAGTCCTTTGAACATCGTACCACAATTTAGAATATATTACGACGCTGTATGCCACATTACCATCTTGAGAAGCATGTTAGTATAACGTATGGCACCTTACAATTCCTAACAAAACATTACAACACCGTACGTAAACTTAAAACTCCATAATAAACCTAATAAATTAGTCCGAGTCCTTTGAACATAGTACTACAATTTAGAATATATTACGACTCTGTATGCCACATTACCGCCTTGAAAAGCATGTTAGTATAACGTACGACACCTTACAACTCCTAACAAAACATTAAAATACCGTACGTAAACTTAAAACTCCATAATAAACCTAATGAATTCATCCGAG
Source organism: Tagetes erecta (assembly GCA_030867185.1). Lineage (NCBI taxonomy): Eukaryota > Viridiplantae > Streptophyta > Magnoliopsida > Asterales > Asteraceae > Tagetes > Tagetes erecta. Next base: position 49,661,295 of record CM061488.1, on the reverse strand, counting down.
TCATTTGAACATCGTACGACCACTTAGGACGTGTTACGACTCTGTATGCGAAATTAGCAACAGGAAAAGCAATTTAGAATGATGTACGATGCGTTATAACTTTTGAGAACACCTTACACCACCGTACGAAAGATTAAAACTCCATAATAATCCTAATAAATTAGTCCGAGTCCTTTGAACATCGTACTACAATTTAGAATATATTACGACTCTGTATGCCACATTACCGCCTTGAAAAGAATGTTAGTATAACGTACGGCACCTTACAACTCCTAACAAAAAATTACAACACCGTACGTAAACTTAAAACTCCATAATAAACCTAATGAATTCGTCCGAGTCATTTGAACATCGTACGACCACTCAGGACTTGTTACGACTCTGTATGCGAAATTAGCAACAGGAAAAGCAATTTAGAATAATGTAGGATGCGTTACAACTTTTGAGAACACCTTACACCACCGTACGAAAGATTAAAACTCCATAATAAACCTAATGAATTGGTCCGAGTAATTTGAACACCATACAACAATTTGGAATATATTACGACTCTGTATGCCACATTACCGCCTTGAAAAGCATGTTAGTATAACGTACGACACCTTACTACTCCTAACATAACATTACAACACCGTACGTAAACTTAAAACTCCATAATAAACCTAATGAATTCGTTCGAGTCCTTTGAACATCGTACCACAATTTAGAATATATTACGACGTTGTATGCCACATTACCATCTTGAGAAGCATGTTAGTATAACGTATGGCACCTTACAACTCCTAACAAAACATTACAACACCGTACGTAAACTTAAAACTCCATAATAAACCTAATAAATTAGTCCGAGTCCTTTGAACATAGTACTACAATTTAGAATATATTACGACTCTGTATGCCACATTACCGCCTTGAAAAGCGTGTTAGTATAACGTACGACACCTTACAACTCCTAACAAAACATTAAAATACCGTACGTAAACTTAAAACTCCATAATAAACCTAATGAATTCATCCGAGTCATTTGAACATCGTACGACCACTTAGGACGTGTTACGACTCTGTATGCGAAATTAGCAACAGGAAAAGCAATTTAGAATAATGTACGATGCGTTATAACTTTTGAGAACATCTTACACCACCGTACGAAAGAATAAAACTCCATAATAATCCAAATAAATTACTCCAAGTCCTTAGAACATCGTACTACAATTTAGAATATATTACGACTATGTATGCCACATTACCGCCTTGAAAAGCATGTTAGTATAACGTACGGCACCTTACAACTCCTAACAAAACATTATAACACCGTACGTAACCTTAAAACTCCATAATAAACCTACTGAATTCGTCCGAGTCATTTGAACATCGTACGACCACTCAGGACTTGTTACGACTCTGTATGTGAAATTAGCAACAGGAAAAGCAATTTACAATAATGTAGGATGCGTTACAACTTTTGAGAACACCTTACACCACCGTACGAAAGATTAAAACTCCATAATAAACCTAATAAATTAGTCCGAGACCTTTGAACATCGTACTACAATTTAGAATATATTACGACTCTGTATGCCACATTACCGCCTTGAAAAGCATGTTAGTATAACGTACGGCACCTTACAACTCCTAACAAAACATTACAACACCGTACGTAAACTTAAAACTCCATAATAAACCTAAGGAATTCGTCCCAGTCATTTGAACACCGTACGACCACTCAGGACTTGTTACGACTCTGTATGCGAAATTAGCAACAGGAAAAGCAATTTAGATTAATGTAGGATGCGTTACAACTTTTGAGAACACCTTACACCACCGTACGAAAAATTAAAACTACATAATAAACCTAATTAATTCGTCGGAGTAATTTGAACACCATACAACAATTTGGAATATATTACGACTCTGTATGCCATATTACCGCCTTGAAAAGCATGTTAGTATAACGTACGGCACCTTACAACTCCTAACAAAACATTACAACACCGTACGTAAACTTAAAACTCCATAATAAACCTAATGAATTCGTCCGAGTCATTTGAACATCGTACTACAATTTAGAATATATTACGACTCTGTATGCCACATTACCGCCTTGAAAAGCATGTTAGTATAACGTACGGCACCTTACAACTCCTAACAAAATACTACAACACCGTACGTAAACTTAAAACTCCATAATAAACCTAATGAATTCGTCCGAGTCATTTGAACATCGTACGACCACTCAGGACTTGTTACGACTCTGTATGCGAAATTAGCAACAGGAAAAGCAATTTAGAATAATGTAGGATGCGTTACAACTTTTGAGAACACCTTACACCACCGTACGAAAGATTAAAACTCCATAATAAACCTAATGAATTGGTCCGAGTAATTTGAACACCATACAACAATTTGGAATATATTACGACTCTGTATGCCACATTACCGCCTTGAAAAGCATGTTAGTATAACGTACGACACCTTACTACTCCTAACATAACATTACAACACCGTACGTAAACTTAAAACTCCATAATAAACCTAATGAATTCGTTCGAGTCCTTTGAACATCGTACCACAATTTAGAATATATTACGACGTTGTATGCCACATTACCATCTTGAGAAGCATGTTAGTATAACGTATGGCACCTTACAACTCCTAACAAAACATTACAACACCGTACGTAAACTTAAAACTCCATAATAAACCTAATAAATTAGTCCGAGTCCTTTGAACATAGTACTACAATTTAGAATATATTACGACTCTGTATGCCACATTACCGCCTTGAAAAGCGTGTTAGTATAACGTACGACACCTTACAACTCCTAACAAAACATTAAAATACCGTACGTAAACTTAAAACTCCATAATAAACCTAATGAATTCATCCGAGTCATTTGAACATCGTACGACCACTTAGGACGTGTTACGACTCTGTATGCGAAATTAGCAACAGGAAAAGCAATTTAGAATAATGTACGATGCGTTATAACTTTTGAGAACATCTTACACCACCGTACGAAAGAATAAAACTCCATAATAATCCAAATAAATTACTCCAAGTCCTTAGAACATCGTACTACAATTTAGAATATATTACGACTATGTATGCCACATTACCGCCTTGAAAAGCATGTTAGTATAACGTACGGCACCTTACAACTCCTAACAAAACATTATAACACCGTACGTAACCTTAAAACTCCATAATAAACCTACTGAATTCGTCCGAGTCATTTGAACATCGTACGACCACTCAGGACTTGTTACGACTCTGTATGTGAAATTAGCAACAGGAAAAGCAATTTACAATAATGTAGGATGCGTTACAACTTTTGAGAACACCTTACACCACCGTACGAAAGATTAAAACTCCATAATAAACCTAATAAATTAGTCCGAGACCTTTGAACATCGTACTACAATTTAGAATATATTACGACTCTGTATGCCACATTACCGCCTTGAAAAGCATGTTAGTATAACGTACGGCACCTTACAACTCCTAACAAAACATTACAACACCGTACGTAAACTTAAAACTCCATAATAAACCTAAGGAATTCGTCCCAGTCATTTGAACACCGTACGACCACTCAGGACTTGTTACGACTCTGTATGCGAAATTAGCAACAGGAAAAGCAATTTAGATTAATGTAGGATGCGTTACAACTTTTGAGAACACCTTACACCACCGTACGAAAAATTAAAACTACATAATAAACCTAATTAATTCGTCGGAGTAATTTGAACACCATACAACAATTTGGAATATATTACGACTCTGTATGCCATATTACCGCCTTGAAAAGCATGTTAGTATAACGTACGGCACCTTACAACTCCTAACAAAACATTACAACACCGTACGTAAACTTAAAACTCCATAATAAACCTAATGAATTCGTCCGAGTCATTTGAACATCGTACTACAATTTAGAATATATTACGACTCTGTATGCCACATTACCGCCTTGAAAAGCATGTTAGTATAACGTACGGCACCTTACAACTCCTAACAAAATACTACAACACCGTACGTAAACTTAAAACTCCATAATAAACCTAATGAATTCGTCCGAGTCATTTGAACATCGTACGACCACTCAGGACTTGTTACGACTCTGTATGCGAAATTAGCAATAGGAAAAGCAATTTAGAATAATGTAGGATGCGTTACAGCTTTTGAGAACAACTTACACCACCATACGAAAGATTAAAACTCCATAATAAACCTAATGAATTCGTTCGAGTAATTTGAACACCATACAACAATTTGGAATATATTACGACTCTGTATGCCACATTACCGCCTTGAAAAGCATGTTAGTATAACGTACGGCACCTTACAACTCCTAACAAAACATTACAACACCGTACGTAAACTTAAAACTCCATAATAAACCTAATGAATTCGTCCGAGTCATTTGAACATCGTACAACCACTTAGGACTTGTTACGACTCTGTATGCGAAATTAGCAACAGGAAAAGCAATTTAGAATAACGTTGGATGCGTTACAACTTTTGAGAACACCTTACACCACCGTACGAAAGATTAAAACTCCAAAATAAACCTAATGAATTCGTCCGAGTAATTTGAACACCATACAACAATTTGGAATATATTACGACTCTGTATGCCACATTAACGCCTTGAAAAGCATGTTAGCATAACGTACGGCACCTTACAACTCCTAACAAAACATTACAACACCGTACGTAAACTTAAAACTCCATAATAAACCTAATGAATTCGTCCGAGTCATTTGAACATCGTACGACCACTCAGGACTTGTTACGACTCTGTATGCGAAATTAGCAACAGGAAAAGCAATTTAGAATAATGTAGGATGCGTTACAACTTTTGAGAACACCTTACACCACCGTACGAAAAATTAAAACTCCATAATAAACCTAATGAATTCGTCCGAGTAATTTGAACACCATACAACAATTTGGAATATATTACGACTCTGTATGCCACATTACCGCCTTGAAAAGCATGTTAGTATAACGTACGACACCTTACTACTCCTAACATAACATTACAACACCGTACGTAAACTTAAAACTCCATAATAAACCTAATGAATTCGTCCGAGTCCTTTGAACATCGTACCACAATTTAGAATATATTACGACGTTGTATGCCACATTACCATCTTGAGAAGCATGTTAGTATAACGTATGGCACCTTACAACTCCTAACAAAACATTACAACACCGTACGTAAACTTAAAACTCCATAATAAACCTAATAAATTAGTCCGAGTCCTTTGAACATAGTACTACAATTTAGAATATATTACGACTCTGTATGCCACATTACCGCCTTGAAAAGCGTGTTAGTATAACGTACGACACCTTACAACTCCTAACAAAACATTAAAATACCGTACGTAAACTTAAAACTCCATAATAAACCTAATGAATTCATCCGAGTCATTTGAACATCGTACGACCACTTAGGACGTGTTACGACTCTGTATGCGAAATTAGCAACAGGAAAAGCAATTTAGAATAATGTACGATGCGTTATAACTTTTGAGAACATCTTACACCACCGTACGAAAGAATAAAACTCCATAATAATCCAAATAAATTAGTCCAAGTCCTTAGAACATCGTACTACAATTTAGAATATATTACGACTATGTATGCCACATTACCGCCTTGAAAAGCATGTTAGTATAACGTACGGCACCTTACAACTCCTAACAAAACATTATAACACCGTACGTAACCTTAAAACTCCATAATAAACCTACTGAATTCGTCCGAGTCATTTGAACATCGTACGACCACTCAGGACTTGTTACGACTCTGTATGCGAAATTAGCAACAGGAAAAGCAATTTAGAATAATGTAGGATGCGTTACAACTTTTGAGAACACCTTACACCACCGTACGGAAGATTAAAACTCCAAAATAAACCTAATGAATTGGTCCGAGTAATTTGAACACCATACAACAATTTAGAATATATTACGACTCTGTATGCCACATTACCGCGTTGAAAAGGATGTTAGTATAACGTACGACACCTTACAACTCCTAACAAAACATTAAAATACCGTACGTAAACTTAAAACTACATAATAAACCTAATGAATTCATCCGAGTCATTTGAACATCGTACGACCACTTAGGACGTGTTACGACTCTGTATGCGAAATTAGCAACAGGAAAAGCAATTTAGAATGATGTACGATGCGTTATAACTTTTGAGAACACCTTACACCACCGTACGAAAGATTAAAACTCCATAATAAACCTAATGAATTCGTCCGAGTAAATTGAACACCATACAACAATTTGGAATATATTACGACTCTGTATACCACGTTACCCCCTTGAAAAGCATTTTAGTATAACGTACGGCACCTTACAACTCCTAACAAAACATTACAACACCGTACGTAAACTTAAAACTCCAAAATAAACCTAATGAATTCGTCCGAGTCATTTGAACATCGTACGACCACTCAGGACTTGTTACGACTCTGTATGCGAAATTAGCAACAGGAAAAGCAATTTAGAATAATGTAGGATGCGTTACAACTTTTGAGAACACCTTACACCACCGTACGTAAGATTAAAACTCCATAATAAACCTAATGAATTGGTCCGAGTAATTTGAACACCATACAACAATTTGGAATATATTACGACTCTGTATGCCACATTACCGCCTTGAAAAGCATTTTAGTATAACGTACGGCACCTTACAACTCCTAACAAAACATTACAACACCGTACGTAAACTTAAAACTCCAAAATAAACCTAATGAATTCGTCCGAGTCATTTGAACATCGTACGACCACTCAGGACTTGTTACGACTCTGTATGCGAAATTAGCAACAGGAAAAGCAATTTAGAATAATGTAGGATGCGTTACAACTTTTGAGAACACCTTACACCACCGTACGAAAGATTAAAACTCCATAATAAACCTAATGAATTGGTCCGAGTAATTTGAACACCATACAACAATTTGGAATATATTACGACTCTGTATGCCACATTACCGCCTTGAAAAGCATGTTAGTATAACGTACGACACCTTACTACTCCTAACATAACATTACAACACCGTACGTAAACTTAAAACTCCATAATAAACCTAATGAATTCGTCCGAGTCCTTTGAACATCGTACCACAATTTAGAATATATTACGACGCTGTATGCCACATTACCATCTTGAGAAGCATGTTAGTATAACGTATGGCACCTTACAATTCCTAACAAAACATTACAACACCGTACGTAAACTTAAAACTCCATAATAAACCTAATAAATTAGTCCGAGTCCTTTGAACATAGTACTACAATTTAGAATATATTACGACTCTGTATGCCACATTACCGCCTTGAAAAGCATGTTAGTATAACGTACGACACCTTACAACTCCTAACAAAACATTAAAATACCGTACGTAAACTTAAAACTCCATAATAAACCTAATGAATTCATCCGAGTCATTTGAACATCGTACGACCACTTAGGACGTGTTACGACTCTGTATGCGAAATTAGCAACAGGAAAAGCAATTTAGAATGATGTACGATGCGTTATAACTTTTGAGAACACCTTACACCACCGTACGAAAGATTAAAACTCCATAATAATCCTAATAAATTAGTCCGAGTCCTTTGAACATCGTACTACAATTTAGAATATATTACGACTCTGTATGCCACATTACCGCCTTGAAAAGAATGTTAGTATAACGTACGGCACCTTACAACTCCTAACAAAAAATTACAACACCGTACGTAAACTTAAAACTCCATAATAAACCTAATGAATTCGTCCGAGTCATTTGAACATCGTACGACCACTCAGGACTTGTTACGACTCTGTATGCGAAATTAGCAACAGGAAAAGCAATTTAGAATAATGTAGGATGCGTTACAACTTTTGAGAACACCTTACACCACCGTACGAAAGATTAAAACTCCATAATAAACCTAATGAATTGGTCCGAGTAATTTGAACACCATACAACAATTTGGAATATATTACGACTCTGTATGCCACATTACCGCCTTGAAAAGCATGTTAGTATAACGTACGACACCTTACTACTCCTAACATAACATTACAACACCGTACGTAAACTTAAAACTCCATAATAAACCTAATGAATTCGTTCGAGTCCTTTGAACATCGTACCACAATTTAGAATATATTACGACGTTGTATGCCACATTACCATCTTGAGAAGCATGTTAGTATAACGTATGGCACCTTACAACTCCTAACAAAACATTACAACACCGTACGTAAACTTAAAACTCCATAATAAACCTAATAAATTAGTCCGAGTCCTTTGAACATAGTACTACAATTTAGAATATATTACGACTCTGTATGCCACATTACCGCCTTGAAAAGCGTGTTAGTATAACGTACGACACCTTACAACTCCTAACAAAACATTAAAATACCGTACGTAAACTTAAAACTCCATAATAAACCTAATGAATTCATCCGAGTCATTTGAACATCGTACGACCACTTAGGACGTGTTACGACTCTGTATGCGAAATTAGCAACAGGAAAAGCAATTTAGAATAATGTACGATGCGTTATAACTTTTGAGAACATCTTACACCACCGTACGAAAGAATAAAACTCCATAATAATCCAAATAAATTACTCCAAGTCCTTAGAACATCGTACTACAATTTAGAATATATTACGACTATGTATGCCACATTACCGCCTTGAAAAGCATGTTAGTATAACGTACGGCACCTTACAACTCCTAACAAAACATTATAACACCGTACGTAACCTTAAAACTCCATAATAAACCTACTGAATTCGTCCGAGTCATTTGAACATCGTACGACCACTCAGGACTTGTTACGACTCTGTATGTGAAATTAGCAACAGGAAAAGCAATTTACAATAATGTAGGATGCGTTACAACTTTTGAGAACACCTTACACCACCGTACGAAAGATTAAAACTCCATAATAAACCTAATAAATTAGTCCGAGACCTTTGAACATCGTACTACAATTTAGAATATATTACGACTCTGTATGCCACATTACCGCCTTGAAAAGCATGTTAGTATAACGTACGGCACCTTACAACTCCTAACAAAACATTACAACACCGTACGTAAACTTAAAACTCCATAATAAACCTAAGGAATTCGTCCCAGTCATTTGAACACCGTACGACCACTCAGGACTTGTTACGACTCTGTATGCGAAATTAGCAACAGGAAAAGCAATTTAGATTAATGTAGGATGCGTTACAACTTTTGAGAACACCTTACACCACCGTACGAAAAATTAAAACTACATAATAAACCTAATTAATTCGTCGGAGTAATTTGAACACCATACAACAATTTGGAATATATTACGACTCTGTATGCCATATTACCGCCTTGAAAAGCATGTTAGTATAACGTACGGCACCTTACAACTCCTAACAAAACATTACAACACCGTACGTAAACTTAAAACTCCATAATAAACCTAATGAATTCGTCCGAGTCATTTGAACATCGTACTACAATTTAGAATATATTACGACTCTGTATGCCACATTACCGCCTTGAAAAGCATGTTAGTATAACGTACGGCACCTTACAACTCCTAACAAAATACTACAACACCGTACGTAAACTTAAAACTCCATAATAAACCTAATGAATTCGTCCGAGTCATTTGAACATCGTACGACCACTCAGGACTTGTTACGACTCTGTATGCGAAATTAGCAATAGGAAAAGCAATTTAGAATAATGTAGGATGCGTTACAGCTTTTGAGAACAACTTACACCACCATACGAAAGATTAAAACTCCATAATAAACCTAATGAATTCGTTCGAGTAATTTGAACACCATACAACAATTTGGAATATATTACGACTCTGTATGCCACATTACCGCCTTGAAAAGCATGTTAGTATAACGTACGGCACCTTACAACTCCTAACAAAACATTACAACACCGTACGTAAACTTAAAACTCCATAATAAACCTAATGAATTCGTCCGAGTCATTTGAACATCGTACAACCACTTAGGACTTGTTACGACTCTGTATGCGAAATTAGCAACAGGAAAAGCAATTTAGAATAACGTTGGATGCGTTACAACTTTTGAGAACACCTTACACCACCGTACGAAAGATTAAAACTCCAAAATAAACCTAATGAATTCGTCCGAGTAATTTGAACACCATACAACAATTTGGAATATATTACGACTCTGTATGCCACATTAACGCCTTGAAAAGCATGTTAGCATAACGTACGGCACCTTACAACTCCTAACAAAACATTACAACACCGTACGTAGACTTAAAACTCCATAATAAACCTAATGAATTCGTCCGAGTCATTTGAACATCGTACGACCACTCAGGACTTGTTACGACTCTGTATGCGAAATTAGCAACAGGAAAAGCAATTTAGAATAATGTAGGATGCGTTACAACTTTTGAGAACACCTTACACCACCGTACGAAAAATTAAAACTCCATAATAAACCTAATGAATTCGTCCGAGTAATTTGAACACCATACAACAATTTGGAATATATTACGACTCTGTATGCCACATTACCGCCTTGAAAAGCATGTTAGTATAACGTACGACACCTTACTACTCCTAACATAACATTACAACACCGTACGTAAACTTAAAACTCCATAATAAACCTAATGAATTCGTCCGAGTCCTTTGAACATCGTACCACAATTTAGAATATATTACGACGTTGTATGCCACATTACCATCTTGAGAAGCATGTTAGTATAACGTATGGCACCTTACAACTCCTAACAAAACATTACAACACCGTACGTAAACTTAAAACTCCATAATAAACCTAATAAATTAGTCCGAGTCCTTTGAACATAGTACTACAATTTAGAATATATTACGACTCTGTATGCCACATTACCGCCTTGAAAAGCGTGTTAGTATAACGTACGACACCTTACAACTCCTAACAAAACATTAAAATACCGTACGTAAACTTAAAACTCCATAATAAACCTAATGAATTCATCCGAGTCATTTGAACATCGTACGACCACTTAGGACGTGTTACGACTCTGTATGCGAAATTAGCAACAGGAAAAGCAATTTAGAATAATGTACGATGCGTTATAACTTTTGAGAACATCTTACACCACCGTACGAAAGAATAAAACTCCATAATAATCCAAATAAATTAGTCCAAGTCCTTAGAACATCGTACTACAATTTAGAATATATTACGACTATGTATGCCACATTACCGCCTTGAAAAGCATGTTAGTATAACGTACGGCACCTTACAACTCCTAACAAAACATTATAACACCGTACGTAACCTTAAAACTCCATAATAAACCTACTGAATTCGTCCGAGTCATTTGAACATCGTACGACCACTCAGGACTTGTTACGACTCTGTATGTGAAATTAGCAACAGGAAAAGCAATTTACAATAATGTAGGATGCGTTACAACTTTTGAGAACACCTTACCCCACCGTACGAAAGATTAAAACTCCATAATAAACCTAATAAATTAGTCCGAGACCTTTGAACATCGTACTACAATTTAGAATATATTACGACTCTGTATGCCACATTACCGCCTTGAAAAGCATGTTAGTATAACGTACGGCACCTTACAACTCCTAACAAAACATTACAACACCGTACGTAAACTTAAAACTCCATAATAAACCTAAGGAATTCGTCCCAGACATTTGAACACCGTACGACCACTCAGGACTTGTTACGACTCTGTATGCGAAATTAGCAACAGGAAAAGCAATTTAGATTAATGTAGGATGCGTTACAACTTTTGAGAACACCTTACACCACCGTACGAAAAATTAAAACTACATAATAAACCTAATTAATTCGTCGGAGTAATTTGAACACCATACAACAATTTGGAATATATTACGACTCTGTATGCCATATTACCGCCTTGAAAAGCATGTTAGTATAACGTACGGCACCTTACAACTCCTAACAAAACATTACAACACCGTACGTAAACTTAAAACTCCATAATAAACCTAATGAATTCGTCCGAGTCATTTGAACATCGTACTACAATTTAGAATATATTACGACTCTGTATGCCACATTACCGCCTTGAAAAGCATGTTAGTATAACGTACGGCACCTTACAACTCCTAACAAAATACTACAACACCGTACGTAAACTTAAAACTCCATAATAAACCTAATGAATTCGTCCGAGTCATTTGAACATCGTACGACCACTCAGGACTTGTTACGACTCTGTATGCGAAATTAGCAATAGGAAAAGCAATTTAGAATAATGTAGGATGCGTTACAGCTTTTGAGAACAACTTACACCACCATACGAAAGATTAAAACTCCATAATAAACCTAATGAATTCGTTCGAGTAATTTGAACACCATACAACAATTTGGAATATATTACGACTCTGTATGCCACATTACCGCCTTGAAAAGCATGTTAGTATAACGTACGGCACCTTACAACTCCTAACAAAACATTACAACACCGTACGTAAACTTAAAACTCCATAATAAACCTAATGAATTCGTCCGAGTCATTTGAACATCGTACAACCACTTAGGACTTGTTACGACTCTGTATGCGAAATTAGCAACAGGAAAAGCAATTTAGAATAACGTTGGATGCGTTACAACTTTTGAGAACACCTTACACCACCGTACGAAAGATTAAAACTCCAAAATAAACCTAATGAATTCGTCCGAGTAATTTGAACACCATACAACAATTTGGAATATATTACGACTCTGTATGCCACATTAACGCCTTGAAAAGCATGTTAGCATAACGTACGGCACCTTACAACTCCTAACAAAACATTACAACACCGTACGTAAACTTAAAACTCCATAATAAACCTAATGAATTCGTCCGAGTCATTTGAACATCGTACGACCACTCAGGACTTGTTACGACTCTGTATGCGAAATTAGCAACAGGAAAAGCAATTTAGAATAATGTAGGATGCGTTACAACTTTTGAGAACACCTTACACCACCGTACGAAAAATTAAAACTCCATAATAAACCTAATGAATTCGTCCGAGTAATTTGAACACCATACAACAATTTGGAATATATTACGACTCTGTATGCCACATTACCGCCTTGAAAAGCATGTTAGTATAACGTACGACACCTTACTACTCCTAACAAAACATTACAACACCGTACGTAAACTTAAAACTCCATAATAAACCTAATGAATTCGTCCGAGTCCTTTGAACATCGTACCACAATTTAGAATATATTACGACTCTGTATGCCACATTACCGTCTTTAGAAGCATGTTAGTATAACGTACGGCACCTTACAACTCCTAACAAAACATTACAACACCGTACGTAAACTTAAAACTCCATAATAAACCTAATAAATTAGTCCGAGTCTTTTGAACATAGTACTACAATTTAGAATATATTACGACTCTGTATGCCACATTACCGCCTTGAAAAGCATGTTAGTATAACGTACGGCACCTTACAACTCCTAACAAAATATTACAACACCGTACGTAAACTTAAAACTCCATAATAAACCTTATGAATTCGTCCGAGTCATTTGAACATCGTACGACCACTTAGGACATGTTACGACTCTGTATGCGAAATTGGCAACAGGAAAAGCAATTTAGAATAATGTACGATGTGTTATAACTTTTGAGAACACCTTACACCACCGTACGAAAGATTAAAACTCTATAATAATCCTAATAAATTAGTCCGAGTCCTTTGAACATCGTACTACAATTTAGAATATATTACGACTCTGTATGCCGCATTACCGCCTTGAAAAGCATGTTAGTATAACGTACGACACCTTACAACTCCTAACAAAACATTAAAATACCGTACGTAAACTTAAAATTCCATAATAAACCAAATGAATTCATCCGAGTCATTTGAACATCGTACGACCACTTAGGACATGTTACGACTCTGTATGCGAAATTAGCAACAGGAAAAGCAATTTAGAATGATGTACGACGCGTTATAACTTTTGAGAACACCTTACACCACCGTACGAAAGATTAAAACTCCATAATAATCCTAATAAATTAGTCCGAGTCCTTTGAACATCGTACTACAATTTAGAATATATTACGACTCTGTATGCCACATTACCGCCTTGAAAAGAATGTTAGTATAACGTACGGCACCTTACAACTCCTAACAAAACATTACAACACCGTACGTAAACTTAAAACTCCATAATAAACCTAATGAATTCGTCCGAGTCATTTGAACATCGTACGACCACTCAGGACTTGTTACGACTCTGTATGCGAAATTAGCAACAGGAAAAGCAATTTAGAATAATGTAGGATGCGTTACAACTTTTGAGAACACCTTACACCACCGTACGAAAGATTAAAACTCCATAATAAACCTAATGAATTGGTCCGAGTAATTTGAACACCATACAACAATTTGGAATATATTACGACTCTGTATGCCACATTACCGCCTTGAAAAGCATGTTAGTATAACGTACGACACCTTACTACTCCTAACATAACATTACAACACCGTACGTAAACTTAAAACTCCATAATAAACCTAATGAATTCGTCCGAGTCCTTTGAACATCGTACCACAATTTAGAATATATTACGACGCTGTATGCCACATTACCATCTTGAGAAGCATGTTAGTATAACGTATGGCACCTTACAACTCCTAACAAAACATTACAACACCGTACGTAAACTTAAAACTCCATAATAAACCTAATAAATTAGTCCGAGTCCTTTGAACATAGTACTACAATTTAGAATATATTACGACTCTGTATGCCACATTACCGCCTTGAAAAGCATGTTAGTATAACGTACGACACCTTACAACTCCTAACAAAACATTAAAATACCGTACGTAAACTTAAAACTCCATAATAAACCAAATGAATTCATCCGAGTCATTTGAACATCGTACGACCACTTAGGACGTGTTACGACTCTGTATGCGAAATTAGCAACAGGAAAAGCAATTTAGAATGATGTACGATGCGTTATAACTTTTGAGAACACCTTACACCACCGTACGAAAGATTAAAACTCCATAATAATCCTAATAAATTAGTCCGAGTCCTTTGAACATCGTACTACAATTTAGAATATATTACGACTCTGTATGCCACATTACCGCCTTGAAAAGAATGTTAGTATAACGTACGGCACCTTACAACTCCTAACAAAAAATTACAACACCGTACGTAAACTTAAAACTCCATAATAAACCTAATGAATTCGTCCGAGTCATTTGAACATCGTACGACCACTCAGGACTTGTTACGACTCTGTATGCGAAATTAGCAACAGGAAAAGCAATTTAGAATAATGTAGGATGCGTTACAACTTTTGAGAACACCTTACACCACCGTACGAAAGATTAAAACTCCATAATAAACCTAATGAATTGGTCCGAGTAATTTGAACACCATACAACAATTTGGAATATATTACGACTCTGTATGCCATATTACCGCCTTGAAAAGCATGTTAGTATAACGTACGGCACCTTACAACTCCTAACAAAACATTACAACACCGTACGTAAACTTAAAACTCCATAATAAACCTAATGAATTCGTCCGAGTCATTTGAACATCGTACTACAATTTAGAATATATTACGACTCTGTATGCCACATTACCGCCTTGAAAAGCATGTTAGTATAACGTACGGCACCTTACAACTCCTAACAAAAAATTACAACACCGTACGTAAACTTAAAACTCCATAATAAACCTAATGAATTCGTCCGAGTCATTTGAACATCGTACGACCACTCAGGACTTGTTACGACTCTGTATGCGAAATTAGCAACAGGAAAAGCAATTTAGAATAATGTAGGATGCGTTACAACTTTTGAGAACACTTTACACCACCGTACGTAAGATTAAAACTCCATAATAAACCTAATGAATTGGTCCGAGTAATTTGAACACCATACAACAATTTGGAATATATTACGACTCTGTATGCCACATTACCGCCTTGAAAAGCATTTTAGTATAACGTACGGCACCTTACAACTCCTAACAAAACATTACAACACCGTACGTAAACTTAAAACTCCAAAATAAACCTAATGAATTCGTCCGAGTCATTTGAACATCGTACCACAATTTAGAATATATTACGACGCTGTATGCCAAATTACCATCTTGAGAAGCATGTTAGTATAACGTATGGCACCTTACAACTCCTAACAAAACATTACAACACCGTACGTAAACTTAAAACTCCATAATAAACCTAATAAATTAGTCCGAGTCCTTTGAACATAGTACGACTCTGTATGCGAAATTAGCAACAGGAAAAGCAATTTAGAATAATGTAGGATGCGTTACAACTTTTGAGAACACCTTACACCACCGTACGAAAGATTAAAACTCCATAATAAACCTAATGAATTGGTCCGAGTAATTTGAACACCATACAACAATTTGGAATATATTACGACTCTGTATGCCACATTACCGCCTTGAAAAGCATGTTAGTATAACGTACGACACCTTACTACTCCTAACATAACATTACAACACCGTACGTAAACTTAAAACTCCATAATAAACCTAATAAATTAGTCCGAGTCCTTTGAACATCGTACTACAATTTAGAATATATTACGACTCTGTATGCCGCATTACCGCCTTGAAAAGCATGTTAGTATAACGTACGACACCTTACAACTCCTAACAAAACATTAAAATACCGTACGTAAACTTAAAACTCCATAATAAACCAAATGAATTCATCCGAGTCATTTGAACATCGTACGACCACTTAGGACATGTTACGACTCTGTATGCGAAATTAGCAACAGGAAAAGCAATTTAGAATGATGTACGATGCGTTATAACTTTTGAGAACACCTTACACCACCGTACGAAAGATTAAAACTCCATAATAATCCTAATAAATTAGTCCGAGTCCTTTGAACATCGTACTACAATTTAGAATATATTACGACGCTGTATGCCACATTACCATCTTGAGAAGCATGTTAGTATAACGTATGGCACCTTACAACTCCTAACAAAACATTACAACACCGTACGTAAACTTAAAACTCCATAATAAACCTAATAAATTTGTCCGAGTCCTTTGAACATAGTACTACAATTTAGAATATATTACGACTCTGTATGCCACATTACCGCCTTGAAAAGCATGTTAGTATAACGTACGACACCTTACAACTCCTAACAAAACATTAAAATACCGTACGTAAACTTAAAACTCCATAATAAACCTAATGAATTCATCCGAGTCATTGGAACATCGTACGACCACTTAGGACGTGTTACGACTCTGTATGCGAAATTAGCAACAGGAAAAGCAATTTAGAATAATGTACGATGCGTTATAACTTTTGAGAACATCTTACACCACCGTACGAAAGAATAAAACTCCATAATAATCCAAATAAATTAGTCCAAGTCCTTAGAACATCGTACTACAATTTAGAATATATTACGACTATGTATGCCACATTACCGCCTTGAAAAGCATGTTAGTATAACGTACGGCACCTTACAACTCCTAACAAAACATTATAACACCGTACGTAACCTTAAAACTCCATAATAAACCTACTGAATTCGTCCGAGTCATTTGAACATCGTACGACCACTCAGGACTTGTTACGACTCTGTATGTGAAATTAGCAACAGGAAAAGCAATTTACAATAATGTAGGATGTGTTACAACTTTTGAGAACACCTTACACCACCGTACGAAAGATTAAAACTCCATAATAAACCTAATAAATTAGTCCGAGACCTTTGAACATCGTACTACAATTTAGAATATATTACGACTCTGTATGCCACATTACCGCCTTGAAAAGCATGTTAGTATAACGTACGGCACCTTACAACTCCTAACAAAACATTACAACACCGTACGTAAACTTAAAACTCCATAATAAACCTAAGGAATTCGTCCCAGTCATTTGAACACCGTACGACCACTCAGGACTTGTTACGACTCTGTATGCGAAATTAGCAACAGAAAAAGCAATTTAGATTAATGTAGGATGCGTTACAACTTTTGAGAACACCTTACACCACCGTACGAAAAATTAAAACTACATAATAAACCTAATGAATTCGTCGGAGTAATTTGAACACCATACAACAATTTGGAATATATTACGACTCTGTATGCCACATTACCGCCTTGAAAAGCATGTTAGTATAACGTACGGCACCTTACAACTCCTAACAAAACATTACAACACCGTACGTAAACTTAAAACTCCATAATAAACCTAATGAATTCGTCCGAGTCATTTGAACATCGTACTACAATTTAGAATATATTACGACTCTGTATGCCACATTACCGCCTTGAAAAGCATGTTAGTATAACGTACGGCACCTTACAACTCCTAACAAAATATTACAACACCGTACGTAAACTTAAAACTCCATAATAAACCTAATGAATTAGTCCGAGTCATTTGAACATCGTACGGACATTTAGGACTTGTTACGACTCTGTATACGAAATTAGCAACAGGAAAAGCAATTTAGAATAATGTACGATGCGTTATAACTTTTGAGAACACCTTACACCACCGTACGAAAGATTAAAAATCCATAATAAACCTAATGAATTCGTCCGAGTAATTTGAACACCATACAACAATTTAGAATATATTACGACTCTGTATACCACATTACCGCCTTGAAAAGCATGTTAGTATAACGTACGGCACCTTACAACTCGTAACAAAAGATTACAACACCGTACGTAAACTTAAAACTCCATAATAAACCTAATGAATTCGTCCGAGTCATTTGAACATCGTACGACCACTCAGGACTTGTTACGACTCTGTATGCGAAATTAGCTATAGGAAAAGCAATATAGAATAATGTAGGATGCGTTACAACTTTTGAGAACACCTTACACCACCGTACAAAAGATTAAAACTCCATAATAAACCTAATGAATTCGTCCGAGTAATTTGAACACCATACAACAATTTGGAATATATTACGACTCTGTATGCCACATTACCGCCTTGAAAAGCATGTTAGTATAACGTACGGCACCTTACAAATCCTAACAAAACATTACAACACCGTACGTAAACTTAAAACTCCATAATAAACCTAATGAATTCGTCCGAGTCATTTGAACATCATACGACCACTCAGGACTTGTTACGACTCTGTATGCGAAATTAACAACAGGAAAAGCAATTTAGAATAATGTAGGATGCGTTACAACTTTTGAGAACACCTTACACCACCGTACGAAAGATTAAAACTCCATAATAAACCTAATGAATTCGTCCGAGTAATTTGAGCACCATACAACAATTTGGAATATATTACGACTCAGTATGCCACATTACCGCCTTGAAAAGCATGTTAGTATAACGTACGGCACCTTACAACTCCTAACAAAACATTACAACACCGTACGTAAACTTAAAACTCCATAATAAACCTAATGAATTCGTCCGATTCATTTGAACATCGTACGACCACTCAGGACTTGTTACGACTCTGTATGCGAAATTAGCAACAGGAAAAGCAATTTAGAATAATGAAGGATGCGTTACAACTTTTGAGAACACCTTACACCACCGTACGAAAGATTAAAACTCCATAAAAAACCTAATGAATTCGTCTGAGTAATTTGAACACCATACAACAATTTGGAATATATTACGACTCCGTATGCCACATTACCGCCTTGAAAAGCATGTTAGTATAACGTACGACACCTTACTACTCCTAACAAAACATTACAACACCGTACGTCAACTTAAAACTCCATAATAAACCTATTGAATTCGTCCGAGTCCTTTGAACATCGTGCGACAATTTAGAATATATTACGACTCTGTTTGCCACATTAACGTCTTGAGAAGCATGTTAGTATAACGTACGACACCTTACAACTCCTAACAAAACATTACAACACCGTACGTAAACTTAAAACTCCATAATAAACCTAATGAATTCGTCCGAGTCATTTGAACATCGTACGACCACTTAGGACTTGTTACGACTCTGTATGCGAAATTAGCTATAGGAAAAGCAATATAGAATAATGTAGGATGCGTTACAACTTTTGAGAACACCTTACACCACCGTACAAAAGATTAAAACTCCATAATAAACCTAATGAATTCGTCCGAGTAATTTGAACACCATACAACAATTTGGAATATATTACGACTCTGTATGCCACATTACCGCCTTGAAAAGCATGTTAGTATAACGTACGGCACCTTACAAATCCTAACAAAACATTACAACACCGTACGTAAACTTAAAACTCCATAATAAACCTAATGAATTCGTCCGAGTCATTTGAACATCATACGACCACTCAGGACTTGTTACGACTCTGTATGCGAAATTAGCAACAGGAAAAGCAATTTAGAATAATGTAGGATGCGTTACAACTTTTGAGAACACCTTACACCACCGTACGAAAGATTAAAACTCCATAATAAACCTAATGAATTCGTCCGAGTAATTTGAGCACCATACAACAATTTGGAATATATTACGACTCAGTATGCCACATTACCGCCTTGAAAAGCATGTTAGTATAACGTACGGCACCTTACAACTCCTAACAAAACATTACAACACCGTACGTAAACTTAAAACTCCATAATAAACCTAATGAATTCGTCCGAGTCATTTGAACATCGTACGACCACTCAGGACTTGTTACGACTCTGTATGCGAAATTAGCAACAGGAAAAGCAATTTAGAATAATGAAGGATGCGTTACAACTTTTGAGAACACCTTACACTACCGTACGAAAGATTAAAACTCCATAATAAACCTAATGAATTAGTCTGAGTAATTTGAACACCATACAACAATTTGGAATATATTACGACTCCGTATGCCACATTACCGCCTTGAAAAGCATGTTAGTATAACGTACGACACCTTACTACTCCTAACAAAACATTACAACACCGTACGTCAACTTAAAACTCCATAATAAACCTATTGAATTCGTCCGAGTCCTTTGAACATCGTGTGACAATTTAGAATATATTACGACTCTGTTTGCCACATTAACGTCTTGAGAAGCATGTTAGTATAACGTACGACACCTTACAACTCATAACAAAACATTACAACACCGTACGTAAACTTAAAACTCCATAATAAACCTAATGAATTCGTCCGAGTCATTTGAACATCGTACGACCACTCAGGACTTGTTACGACTCTGTATGCGAAATTAGCAACAGGAAAAGCAATTTAGAATAATGTAGGATGCGTTACAACTTTTGAGAACACCTTACACCACCGTACGAAAAATTAAAACTACATAATAAACCTATTGAATTCGTCGGAGTAATTTGAACACCATACAACAATTTGGAATATATTACGACTCTGTATGCCACATTACCGCCTTGAAAAGCATGTTAGTATAACGTACGGCACCTTACAACTCCTAACAAAACATTACAACACCGTACGTAAACTTAAAACTCCATAATAAACCTAATGAATTCGTCCGAGTCATTTGAACATCATACGACCACTCAGGACTTGTTACGACTCTGTATGCGAAATTAGCAACAGGAAAAGCAATTTCGAATAATGTAGGATGCGTTACAACTTTTGAGAACACCTTACACCACCGTACGAAAGATTAAAACTCCATAATAAACCTAATGAATTCGTCCGAGTAATTTGAGCACCATACAACAATTTGGAATATATTACGACTCAGTATGCCACATTACCGCCTTGAAAAGCATGTTAGTATAACGTACGGCACCTTACAACTCCTAACAAAACATTACAACACCGTACGTAAACTTAAAACTCCATAATAAACCTAATGAATTCGTCCGAGTCATTTGAACATCGTACGACCACTCAGGACTTGTTACGACTCTGTATGCGAAATTAGCAACAGGAAAAGCAATTTAGAATAATGAAGGATGCGTTACAACTTTTGAGAACACCTTACACTACCGTACGAAAGATTAAAACTCCATAATAAACCTAATGAATTCGTCTGAGTAATTTGAACACCATACAACAATTTGGAATATATTACGACTCCGTATGCCACATTACCGCCTTGAAAAGCATGTTAGTATAACGTACGACACCTTACTACTCCTAACAAAACATTACAACACCGTACGTCAACTTAAAACTCCATAATAAACCTATTGAATTCGTCCGAGTCCTTTGAACATCGTGTGACAATTTAGAATATATTACGACTCTGTTTGCCACATTAACGTCTTGAGAAGCATGTTAGTATAACGTACGACACCTTACAACTCATAACAAAACATTACAACACCGTACGTAAACTTAAAACTCCATAATAAACCTAATGAATTCGTCCGAGTCATTTGAACATCGTACGACCACTCAGGACTTGTTACGACTCTGTATGCGAAATTAGCAACAGGAAAAGCAATTTAGAATAATGTAGGATGCGTTACAACTTTTGAGAACACCTTACACCACCGTACGAAAAATTAAAACTACATAATAAACCTAATGAATTCGTCGGAGTAATTTGAACACCATACAACAATTTGGAATATATTACGACTCTGTATGCCACATTACCGCCTTGAAAAGCATGTTAGTATAACGTACGGCACCTTACAACTCCTAACAAAACATTACAACACCGTACGTAAACTTAAAACTCCATAATAAACCTAATGAATTCGTCCGAGTCATTTGAACATCATACGACCACTCAGGACTTGTTACGACTCTGTATGCGAAATTAGCAACAGGAAAAGCAATTTCGAATAATGTAGGATGCGTTACAACTTTTGAGAACACCTTACACCACCGTACGAAAGATTAAAACTCCATAATAAACCTAATGAATTCGTCCGAGTAATTTGAGCACCATACAACAATTTGGAATATATTACGACTCAGTATGCCACATTACCGCCTTGAAAAGCATGTTAGTATAACGTACGGCACCTTACAACTCCTAACAAAACATTACAACACCGTACGTAAACTTAAAACTCCATAATAAACCTAATGAATTCGTCCGAGTCATTTGAACATCGTACGACCACTCAGGACTTGTTACGACTCTGTATGCGAAATTAGCAACAGGAAAAGCAATTTAGAATAATGAAGGATGCGTTACAACTTTTGAGAACACCTTACACTACCGTACGAAAGATTAAAACTCCATAATAAACCTAATGAATTCGTCTGAGTAATTTGAACACCATACAACAATTTGGAATATATTACGACTCCGTATGCCACATTACCGCCTTGAAAAGCATGCTAGTATAACGTACGACACCTTACTACTCCTAACAAAACATTACAACACCGTACGTCAACTTAAAACTCCATAATAAACCTATTGAATTCGTCCGAGTCCTTTGAACATCGTGTGACAATTTAGAATATATTACGACTCTGTTTGCCACATTAACGTCTTGAGAAGCATGTTAGTATAACGTACGACACCTTACAACTCATAACAAAACATTACAACACCGTACGTAAACTTAAAACTCCATAATAAACCTAATGAATTCGTCCGAGTCATTTGAACATCGTACGACCACTTAGGACTTGTTACGACTCTGTATGCGAAATTAGCAACAGGAAAAGCAATTTAGAATAATGTAGGATGCGTTACAACTTTTGAGAACACCTTACACCACCGTACGAAAAATTAAAACTACATAATAAACCTAATGAATTCGTCGGAGTAATTTGAACACCATACAACAATTTGGAATATATTACGACTCTGTATGCCACATTACCGCCTTGAAAAGCATGTTAGTATAACGTACGGCACCTTACAACTCCTAACAAAACATTACAACACCGTACGTAAACTTAAAACTCCATAATAAACCTAATGAATTCGTCCGAGTCATTTGAACATCATACGACCACTCAGGACTTGTTACGACTCTGTATGCGAAATTAGCAACAGGAAAAGCAATTTCGAATAATGTAGGATGCGTTACAACTTTTGAGAACACCTTACACCACCGTACGAAAGATTAAAACTCCATAATAAACCTAATGAATTCGTCCGAGTAATTTGAGCACCATACAACAATTTGGAATATATTACGACTCAGTATGCCACATTACCGCCTTGAAAAGCATGTTAGTATAACGTACGTCACCTTACAACTCCTAACAAAACATTACAACACCGTACGTAAACTTAAAACTCCATAATAAACCTAATGAATTCGTCCGAGTCATTTGAACATCGTACGACCACTCAGGACTTGTTACGACTCTGTATGCGAAATTAGCAACAGGAAAAGCAATTTAGAATAATGTAGGATGCGTTACAACTTTTGAGAACACCTTACACCACCGTACGAAAGATTAAAACTCCATAATAAACCTAATGAATTCGTCCGAGTAATTTGAACACCATACAACAATTTGGAATATATTACGACTCTGTATGCCACATTACCGCCTTGAGAAGCATGTTAGTATAACGTACGGCACCTTACAACTCCTAACAAAACATTACAACACCGTACGTAAACTTAAAACTCCATAATAAACCTAATGAATTCGTCCGAGTCATTTGAACATCGTACGACCACTCAGGACTTGTTACGACTCTGTATGCGAAAATAGCAACAGGAAAAGCAATTTAGAATAATGTAGGATGCGTTACAACTTTTGAGAACACCTTACACCACCGTACGAAAGATTAAAACTCCATAATAAACCTAATGAATTCGTCCGAGTAATTTGAGCACCATACAACAATTTGGAATATATTACGACTCAGTATGCCACATTACCGCCTTGAAAAGCATGTTAGTATAACGTACGGCACCTTACAACTCCTAACAAAACATTACAACACCGTACGTAAACTTAAAACTCCATAATAAACCTAATGAATTCGTCCGAGTCATTTGAACATCGTACGACCACTCAGGACTTGTTACGACTCTGTATGCGAAATTAGCAACAGGAAAAGCAATTTAGAATAATGAAGGATGCGTTACAACTTTTGAGAACACCTTACACTACCGTACGAAAGATTAAAACTCCATAATAAACCTAATGAATTCGTCTGAGTAATTTGAACACCATACAACAATTTGGAATATATTACGACTCCGTATGCCACATTACCGCCTTGAAAAGCATGTTAGTATAACGTACGACACCTTACTACTCCTAACAAAACATTACAACACCGTACGTCAACTTAAAACTCCATAATAAACCTATTGAATTCGTCCGAGTCCTTTGAACATCGTGCGACAATTTAGAATATATTACGACTCTGTTTGCCACATTAACGTCTTGAGAAGCATGTTAGTATAACGTACGACACCTTACAACTCCTAACAAAACATTACAACACCGTACGTAAACTTAAAACTCCATAATAAACCTAATGAATTCGTCCGAGTCATTTGAACATCGTACGACCACTCAGGACTTGTTACGACTCTGTATGCGAAATTAGCAACAGGAAAAGCAATTTAGAATAATGTAGGATGCGTTACAACTTTTGAGAACACCTTACACCACCGTACGAAAAATTAAAACTACATAATAAACCTAATGAATTCGTCCGAGTAATTTGAACACCATACAACAATTTGGAATATATTACGACTCTGTATGCCACATTACCGCCTTGAGAAGCATGTTAGTATAACGTACGGCACCTTACAACTCCTAACAAAACATTACAACACCGTACGTAAACTTAAAACTCCATAATAAACCTAATGAATTCGTCCGAGTCATTTGAACATCGTACGACCACTCAGGACTTGTTACGACTCTGTATGCGAAATTAGCAACAGGAAAAGCAATTTAGAATAATGTAAGATGCGTTACAACTTTTGAGAACACCTTACACCACCGTACGAAAGATTAAAACTCCATAAGAAACCTAATGAATTCGTCCGAGTAATTTGAACAGCATACAACAATTTGGAATATATTACGACTCTATATGCCACATTACCGCCTTGAGAAGCATGTTAGTATAACGCACGGCACCTTACAACTCCTAACAAAACATTACAACACCGTACGTAAACTTAAAACTCCATAATAAACCTAATGAATTCGTCCGAGTCATTTGAACATCGTACGACCACTCAGGACTTGTTACGACTATGTATGCGAAATTAGCAACAGGAAAAGCAATTTAGAATAATGTAAGATGCGTTACAACTTTTGAGAACACCTTACACCACCGTACGAAAGACTAAAACTCCATAATAAACCTAATGAATTCGTCCGAGTAATTTGAACACCATACAACAATTTGGAATATGTTACGACTCTGTATGCCACATTACCGTCTTGAGAAGCATGTTAGTATAACGTACGGCACCTTACAACTCCTAACAAAACATTACAACACCGTACGTAAACTTAAAACTCCATAATAAACCTAATGAATTCGTCCGAGTCATTTGAACATCGTACGACCACTCAGGACTTGTTACGACTCTGTATGCGAAATTAGCAACAGGAAAAGCAATTTAGAATAATGTAAGATGCGTTACAACTTTTGAGAACACCTTACACCACCGTACGAAAGACTAAAACTCCATAATAAACCTAATGAATTCGTCCGAGTAATTTGAACACCATACAACAATTTGGAATATATTACGACTCTGTATGCCACATTACCGTCTTGAGAAGCATGTTAGTATAACGTACGGCACCTTACAACTCCTAACAAAACATTACAACACCGTACGTAAACATAAAACTCCATAATAAACCTAATGAATTCGTCCGAGTCATTTGAACATCGTACGACCACTCAGGGCTTGTTACGACTCTGTATGCGAAATTAGCAACAGGAAAAGCAATATAGAATAATGTAGGATGCGTTACAACTTTTGAGAACACCTTACACCACCGTACGAAAGATTAAAACACCATAATAAACCTAATGAATTCGTCCGAGTAATTTGAACACCATACAACAATTTGGAATATATTACGACTCTGTATGCCACATTACCGCCTTGAGAAGCATGTTAGTATAACGTACGACACCTTACAACTCCTAACAAAACATTACAAGACCGTACGTAAACTTAAAACTCCATAATAAACCTAATGAATTCGTCCGAGTCATTTGAACATCGTACGACCACTCAGGACTTGTTACGACTCTGTATGCGAAATTAGCAACAGGAAAAGCAATTTAGAATAATGTAGGATGCGTTACAACTTTTGAGAACACCTTACACCACCGTACGAAAGATTAAAACTCCATAATAAACCTAATGAATTCGTCCGAGTAATTTGAACACCATACAACAATTTGGAATATATAACGACTCTGTATTCCACATTTCCGCCTTGAAAAGCATGTTAGTATAACGTACGGCACCTTACAACTCCTAACAAAACATTACAACACCGTACGTAAACTTAAAACTCCATAATAAACCTAATGAATTCGTCCGAGTCATTTGAACATCGTACGACCACTCAGGACTTGTTACGACTCTGTATGCGAAATTAGCAACAGGAAAAGCAATTTAGAATAATGTAGGATGCGTTACAACTTTTGAGAACACCTTACACCACCGTACGAAAGATTAAAACTCCATAATAAACCTAATGAATTCGTCCGAGTAATTTGAACACCGTACAACAATTTGGAATATATTACGACTTTGTATTCCACATTTCCGCCTTGAAAAGCATGTTAGTATAACGTACGGCACCTTACAACTCCTAACAAAACATTACAACACCGTACGTAAACTTAAAACTCCATAATAAACCTAATGAATTCGTCCGAGTCATTTGAACATCGTACGACCACTCAGGACTTGTTACGACTCTGTATGCGAAATTAACAACAGGAAAAGCAATTTAGAATAATGTAGGATGCGTTACAACTTTTGAGAACACCTTACACCACCGTACGAAAGATTAAAACTCCATAATAAACCTAATGAATTCGTCCAAGTAATTTGAACACCATACAACAATTTGGAATATATTACGACTTTGTATGCCACATTACCGTCTTGAGAAGCATGTTAGTATAACGTACGACACCTTACAACTCCTAACAAAACATTACAACACCGTACGTAAACTTAAAACTCCATAATAAACCTAATGAATTCGTCCGAGTCATTTGAACATCGTACGACCACTCAGGACTTGTTACGACTCTGTATGCGAAATTAGCAACAGGAAAAGCAATTTAGAATAATGTAGGATGCGTTACAACTTTTGAGAACACCTTACACCACCGTACGAAAGATTAAAACACCATAATAAACCTAATGAATTCGTCCGAGTAATTTGAACACCATACAACAATTTGGAATATATTACGACTCTGTATGCCACATTACCGCCTTGAGAAGCATGTTAGTATAACGTACGGCACCTTACAACTCCTAACAAAACATTACAAGACCGTACGTAAACTTAAAACTCCATAATAAACCTAATGAATTCGTCCGAGTCATTTGAACATCGTACGACCACTCAGGACTTGTTACGACTCTGTATGCGAAATTAGCAACAGGAAAAGCAATTTAGAATAATGTAGGATGCGTTACAACTTTTGAGAACACCTTACACCACCGTACGAAAGATTAAAACTCCATAATAAACCTAATGAATTCGTCCGAGTAATTTGAACACCATACAACAATTTGGAATATATTACGACTTTGTATGCCACATTACCGTCTTGAGAAGCATGTTAGTATAACGTACGACACCTTACAACTCCTAACAAAACATTACAACACCGTACGTAAACTTAAAACTCCATAATAAACCTAATGAATTCGTCCGAGTCATTTGAACATCGTACGACCACTCAGGACTTGTTACGACTCTGTATGCGAAATTAGCAACAGGAAAAGCAATTTAGAATAATGTAGGATGCGTTACAACTTTTGAGAACACCTTACACCACCGTACGAAAGATTAAAACACCATAATAAACCTAATGAATTCGTCAGAGTAATTTGAACACCATACAACAATTTGGAATATATTACGACTCTGTATGCCACATTACCGCCTTGAGAAGCATGTTAGTATAACGTACGGCACCTTACAACTCCTAACAAAACATTACAACACCGTACGTAAACTTAAAACTCCATAATAAACCTAATGAATTCGTCCGAGTCATTTGAACATCGTACGACCACTCAGGACTTGTTACGACTCTGTATGCGAAAATTAGCAACAGGAAAAGCAATTTAGAATAATGTAGGATGCGTTACAACTTTTGAGAACACCTTACACCACCGTACGAAAGATTAAAACACCATAATAAACCTAATGAATTCGTCCGAGTAATTTGAACACCATACAACAATTTGGAATATATTACGACTCTGTATGCCACATTACCGCCTTGAGAAGCATGTTAGTATAACGTACGACACCTTACAACTCCTAACAAAACATTACAACACCGTACGTAAACTTAAAACTCCATAATAAACCTAATGAATTCGTCCGAGTCATTTGAACATCGTACGACCACTCAGGACTTGTTACGACTCTGTATGCGAAAATTAGCAACAGGAAAAGCAATTTAGAATAATGTAGGATGCGTTACAACTTTTGAGAACACCTTACACCACCGTACGAAAGATTAAAACACCATAATAAACCTAATGAATTCGTCCGAGTAATTTGAACACCATACAACAATTTGGAATATATTACGACTCTGTATGCCACATTACCGCCTTGAGAAGCATGTTAGTATAACGTACGGCACCTTACAACTCCTAACAAAACATTACAAGACCGTACGTAAACTTAAAACTCCATAATAAACCTAATGAATTCGTCCGAGTCATTTGAACATCGTACGACCACTCAGGACTTGTTACGACTCTGTATGCGAAATTAGCAACAGGAAAAGCAATTTAGAATAATGTAGGATGCGTTACAACTTTTGAGAACACCTTACACCACCGTACGAAAGATTAAAACTCCATAATAAACCTAATGAATTCGTCCGAGTAATTTGAACACCATACAACAATTTGGAATATATTACGACTTTGTATGCCACATTACCGTCTTGAGAAGCATGTTAGTATAACGTACGACACCTTACAACTCCTAACAAAACATTACAACACCGTACGTAAACTTAAAACTCCATAATAAACCTAATGAATTCGTCCGAGTCATTTGAACATCGTACGACCACTCAGGACTTGTTACGACTCTGTATGCGAAATTAGCAACAGGAAAAGCAATTTAGAATAATGTAGGATGCGTTACAACTTTTGAGAACACCTTACACCACCGTACGAAAGATTAAAACACCATAATAAACCTAATGAATTCGTCCGAGTAATTTGAACACCATACAACAATTTGGAATATATTACGACTCTGTATGCCACATTACCGCCTTGAGAAGCATGTTAGTATAACGTACGGCACCTTACAACTCCTAACAAAACATTACAACACCGTACGTAAACTTAAAACTCCATAATAAACCTAATGAATTCGTCCGAGTCATTTGAACATCGTACGACCACTCAGGACTTGTTACGACTCTGTATGCGAAAATTAGCAACAGGAAAAGCAATTTAGAATAATGTAGGATGCGTTACAACTTTTGAGAACACCTTACACCACCGTACGAAAGATTAAAACACCATAATAAACCTAATGAATTCGTCCGAGTAATTTGAACACCATACAACAATTTGGAATATATTACGACTCTGTATGCCACATTACCGCCTTGAGAAGCATGTTAGTATAACGTACGACACCTTACAACTCCTAACAAAACATTACAACACCGTACGTAAACTTAAAACTCCATAATAAACCTAATGAATTCGTCCGAGTCATTTGAACATCGTACGACCACTCAGGACTTGTTACGACTCTGTATGCGAAAATTAGCAACAGGAAAAGCAATTTAGAATAATGTAGGATGCGTTACAACTTTTGAGAACACCTTACACCACCGTACGAAAGATTAAAACTCCATAATAAACCTAATGAATTCGTCCGAGTAATTTGAACACCATACAACAATTTGGAATATATTACGACTCCGTATGCCACATTACCGCCTTGAAAAGCATGTTAGTATAACGTACGACACCTTACTACTCCTAACAAAACATTACAACACCGTACGTCAACTTAAAACTCCATAATAAATCTATTGAATTCGTCCGAGTCCTTTGAACATCGTACAACAATTTAGAATATATTACGACTCTGTTTGCCACATTAACGTCTTGAGAAGCATGTTAGTATAACGTACGACACCTTACAACTCCTAACAAAACATTACAACACCGTACGTAAACTTAAAACTCCATAATACACCTAATGAATTCGTCCGAGTCATTTGAACATCGTACGACCACTCAGGACTTGTTACGACTCTGTATGCGAAATTAGCAACAGGAAAAGCAATTTAGAATAATGTAGGATGCGTTACAACTTTTGAGAACACCTTACACCACCGTACGTAAGATTAAAACTCCATAATAAACCTAATGAATTCGTCCGAGTAATTTGAACACCATACAACAATTTGGAATATATTACGACTCTGTATGCCACATTACCGCCTTGAAAAGCATGTTAGTATAACGTACGTCACCTTACAACTCCTAACAAAATATTACAACACCGTACGTAAACTTAAAACTCCATAATAAACCTAATGAATTCGTCCGAGTCATTTGAACATCGTACGACCACTCAGGACTTGTTACGACTCTGTATGCGAAATTAGCAACAGGAAAAGCAATTTAGAATAATGTAGGATGCGTTACAACTTTTGAGAACACCTTACACCACCGTACGAAAGATTAAAACTCCATAATAAACCTAATGAATTCGTCCGAGTAATTTGAACACCATACAACAATTTGGAATATATTACGACTTTGTATGCCACATTACCGTCTTGAGAAGCATGTTAGTATAACGTACGACACCTTACAACTCCTAACAAAACATTACAACACCGTACGTAAACTTAAAACTCCATAATAAACCTAATGAATTCGTCCGAGTCATTTGAACATCGTACGACCACTCAGGACTTGTTACGACTCTGTATGCGAAATTAGCAACAGGAAAAGCAATTTAGAATAATGTAGGATGCGTTACAACTTTTGAGAACACCTTACACCACCGTACGAAAGATTAAAACACCATAATAAACCTAATGAATTCGTCCGAGTAATTTGAACACCATACAACAATTTGGAATATATTACGACTCTGTATGCCACATTACCGCCTTGAGAAGCATGTTAGTATAACGTACGGCACCTTACAACTCCTAACAAAACATTACAACACCGTACGTAAACTTAAAACTCCATAATAAACCTAATGAATTCGTCCGAGTCATTTGAACATCGTACGACCACTCAGGACTTGTTACGACTCTGTATGCGAAAATTAGCAACAGGAAAAGCAATTTAGAATAATGTAGGATGCGTTACAACTTTTGAGAACACCTTACACCACCGTACGAAAGATTAAAACACCATAATAAACCTAATGAATTCGTCCGAGTAATTTGAACACCATACAACAATTTGGAATATATTACGACTCTGTATGCCACATTACCGCCTTGAGAAGCATGTTAGTATAACGTACGACACCTTACAACTCCTAACAAAACATTACAACACCGTACGTAAACTTAAAACTCCATAATAAACCTAATGAATTCGTCCGAGTCATTTGAACATCGTACGACCACTCAGGACTTGTTACGACTCTGTATGCGAAAATTAGCAACAGGAAAAGCAATTTAGAATAATGTAGGATGCGTTACAACTTTTGAGAACACCTTACACCACCGTACGAAAGATTAAAACTCCATAATAAACCTAATGAATTCGTCCGAGTAATTTGAACACCATACAACAATTTGGAATATATTACGACTCCGTATGCCACATTACCGCCTTGAAAAGCATGTTAGTATAACGTACGACACCTTACTACTCCTAACAAAACATTACAACACCGTACGTCAACTTAAAACTCCATAATAAATCTATTGAATTCGTCCGAGTCCTTTGAACATCGTACAACAATTTAGAATATATTACGACTCTGTTTGCCACATTAACGTCTTGAGAAGCATGTTAGTATAACGTACGACACCTTACAACTCCTAACAAAACATTACAACACCGTACGTAAACTTAAAACTCCATAATACACCTAATGAATTCGTCCGAGTCATTTGAACATCGTACGACCACTCAGGACTTGTTACGACTCTGTATGCGAAATTAGCAACAGGAAAAGCAATTTAGAATAATGTAGGATGCGTTACAACTTTTGAGAACACCTTACACCACCGTACGTAAGATTAAAACTCCATAATAAACCTAATGAATTCGTCCGAGTAATTTGAACACCATACAACAATTTGGAATATATTACGACTCTGTATGCCACATTACCGCCTTGAAAAGCATGTTAGTATAACGTACGTCACCTTACAACTCCTAACAAAATATTACAACACCGTACGTAAACTTAAAACTCCATAATAAACCTAATGAATTCGTCCGAGTCATTTGAACATCGTACGACCACTCAGGACTTGTTACGACTCTGTATGCGAGATTAGCAACAGGAAAAGCAATTTAGAATAATGTAGGATGCGTTACAACTTTTGAGAACACCTTACACCACCGTACGAAAGATTAAAACTCCATAATAAACCTAATGAATTCGTCCGAGTAATTTGAACACCATACAACAATTTGGAATATATTACGACTCTGTATGCCACATTACCGCCTAGAGAAGCATGTTAGTATAACGTACGGCACCTTACAACTCCTAACAAAACATTACAACACCGTACGTAAACTTAAAACTCCATAATAAACCTAATGAATTCGTCCGAGTCATTTGAACATCGTACGACCACTCAGGACTTGTTACGACTCTGTATGCGAAATTAGCAACAGGAAAAGCAATTTAGAATAATGTAAGATGCGTTACAACTTTTGAGAACACCTTACACCACCGTACGAAAGATTAAAACTCCATAAGAAACCTAATGAATTCGTCCGAGTAATTTGAACACCATACAACAATTTGGAATATATTACGACTCTATATGCCACATTACCGCCTTGAGAAGCATGTTAGTATAACGCACGGCACCTTACAACTCCTAACAAAACATTACAACACCGTACGTAAACTTAAAACTCCATAATAAACCTAATGAATTCGTCCGAGTCATTTGAACATCGTACGACCACTCAGGACTTGTTACGACTATGTATGCGAAATTAGCAACAGGAAAAGCAATTTAGAATAATGTAAGATGCGTTACAACTTTTGAGAACACCTTACACCACCGTACGAAAGACTAAAACTCCATAATAAACCTAATGAATTCGTCCGAGTAATTTGAACACCATACAACAATTTGGAATATGTTACGACTCTGTATGCCACATTACCGTCTTGAGAAGCATGTTAGTATAACGTACGGCACCTTACAACTCCTAACAAAACATTACAACACCGTACGTAAACTTAAAACTCCATAATAAACCTAATGAATTCGTCCGAGTCATTTGAACATCGTATGACCACTCAGGACTTGTTACGACTCTGTATGCGAAATTAGCAACAGGAATAGCAATTTAGAATAATGTAAGATGCGTTACAACTTTTGAGAACACCTTACACCACCGTACGAAAGACTAAAACTCCATAATAAACCTAATGAATTCGTCCGAGTAATTTGAACACCATACAAGAATTTGGAATATATTACGACTCTGTATGCCACATTACCGTCTTGAGAAGCATGTTAGTATAACGTACGGCACCTTACAACTCCTAACAAAACATTACAACACCGTACGTAAACTTAAAACTCCATAATAAACCTAATGAATTCGTCCGAGTCATTTGAACATCGTACGACCACTCAGGACTTGTTACGACTCTGTATGCGAAATTAGCAACAGGAAAAGCAATTTAGAATAATGTAAGATGCGTTACAACTTTTGAGAACACCTTACACCACCGTACGAAAGACTAAAACTCCATAATAAACCTAATGAATTCGTCCGAGTAATTTGAACACCATACAACAATTTGGAATATATTACGACTCTGTATGCCACATTACCGTCTTGAGAAGCATGTTAGTATAACGTACGGCACCTTACAACTCCTAACAAAACATTACAACACCGTACGTAAACTTAAAACTCCATAATAAACCTAATGAATTCGTCCGAGTCATTTGAACATCGTATGACCACTCAGGACTTGTTACGACTCTGTATGCGAAATTAGGAACAGGAAAAGCAATTTAGAATAATGTAGGATGCGTTACAACTTTTGAGAACACCTTACACCACCGTACGAAAGATTAAAACTCCATAATAAACCTAATGAATTCGTCCGAATAATTTGAACACCATACAACAATTTGGAATATATTACGACTCTGTATTCCACATTTCCGCCTTGAAAAGCATGTTAGTATAACGTACGGCACCTTACAACTCCTAACAAAACATTACAACACCGTACGTAAACTTAAAACTCCATAATAAACCTAATGAATTCGTCCGAGTCATTTGAACATCGTACGACCACTCAGGACTTGTTACGACTCTGTATGCGAAATTAACAACAGGAAAAGCAATTTAGAATAATGTAGGATGCGTTACAACTTTTGAGAACACCTTACACCACCGTACGAAAGATTAAAACTCCATAATAAACCTAATGAATTCGTCCAAGTAATTTGAACACCATACAACAATTTGGAATATATTACGACTTTGTATGCCACATTACCGTCTTGAGAAGCATGATAGTATAACGTACGGCACCTTACAACTCCTAACAAAACATTACAACACCGTACGTAAACTTAAAACTCCATAATAAACCTAATGAATTCGTCCGATTCATTTGAACATCGTACGACCACTCAGGACTTGTTACGACTCTGTATGCGAAATTAGCAATAGGAAAAGCAATTTAGAATAATGTAG
The DNA here is from genome assembly GCA_030867185.1 of Tagetes erecta. Lineage (NCBI taxonomy): Eukaryota > Viridiplantae > Streptophyta > Magnoliopsida > Asterales > Asteraceae > Tagetes > Tagetes erecta. The sequence continues at coordinate 49,625,182 of CM061488.1, read as the reverse complement.
GATGCCTTACAACTTTTGAGAACACCTTACACCACCGTACGAAAGATTAAAACTCCATAATAAACCTAATGAATTCGTCCGAGTAATTTGAACACCATACAATAATTTGGAATATGTTACGACTCTGTATGCCACATTACCGCCTTGAAAATCGTGTTAGTATAACGTACGGCACCTTACAACTCCTAACAAAACATTACAACACCGTACGTAAACTTAAAACTCCATAATAAACCTAATGAATTCGTCCGAGTCATTTGAACATCGTACGACCACTCAGGACTTGTTACGACTCTGTATGCGAAATTAGCAATACGAAAAGCAATTTAGAATAATGTAAGATGCGTTACAACTTTTGAGAACACCTTACACCACCGTACGAAAGACTAAAACTCCATAATAAACCTAATGAATTCGTCCGAGTAATTTGAACACCATACAACAATTTGGAATATATTACGACTCTGTATGCCACATTACCGTCTTGAGAAGCATGTTAGTATAACGTACGGCACCTTACAACTCCTAACAAAACATTACAACACCGTACGTAAACTTAAAACTCCATAATAAACCTAATGAATTCGTCCGAGTCATTTGAACATCGTACGACCACTCAGGACTTGTTACGACTCTGTATGCGAAATTAGGAACAGGAAAAACAATTTAGAATAATGTAGGATGCGTTACAACTTTTGAGAACACCTTACACCACCGTACGAAAGATTAAAACTCCATAATAAACCTAATGAATTCGTCCGAATAATTTGAACACCATACAACAATTTGGAATATATTACGACTCTGTATTCCACATTTCCGCCTTGAAAAGCATGTTAGTATAACGTACGGCACCTTACAACTCCTAACAAAACATTACAACACCGTACGTAAACTTAAAACTCCATAATAAACCTAATGAATTCGTCCGAGTCATTTGAACATCGTACGACCACTCAGGACTTGTTACGACTCTGTATGCGAAATTAACAACAGGAAAAGCAATTTAGAATAATGTAGGATGCGTTACAACTTTTGAGAACACCTTACACCACCGTACGAAAGATTAAAACTCCATAATAAACCTAATGAATTCGTCCGAGTAATTTGAATACCATACAACAATTTGGAATATATTACGACTCTGTATGCCACATTACCGTCTTGAGAAGCATGTTAGTATAACGTACGGCACCTTACAACTCCTAACAAAACATTACAACACCGTACGTAAACTTAAAACTCCATAATAAACCTAATGAATTCGTCCGAGTCATTTGAACATCGTACGACCACTCAGGACTTGTTACGACTCTGTATGCGAAATTAGGAACAGGAAAAGCAATTTAGAATAATGTAGGATGCGTTACAACTTTTGAGAACACCTTACACCACCGTACGAAAGATTAAAACTCCATAATAAACCTAATGAATTCGTCCGAGTAATTTGAACACCATACAATAATTTGGAATATGTTACGACTCTGTATGCCACATTACCGCCTTGAAAATCGTGTTAGTATAACGTACGGCACCTTACAACTCCTAACAAAACATTACAACACCGTACGTAAACTTAAAACTCCATAATAAACCTAATGAATTCGTCCGAGTCATTTGAACATCGTACGACCACTCAGGACTTGTTACGACTCTGTATGCGAAATTAGCAATACGAAAAGCAATTTAGAATAATGTAAGATGCGTTACAACTTTTGAGAACACCTTACACCACCGTACGAAAGACTAAAACTCCATAATAAACCTAATGAATTCGTCCGAGTAATTTGAACACCATACAACAATTTGGAATATATTACGACTCTGTATGCCACATTACCGTCTTGAGAAGCATGTTAGTATAACGTACGGCACCTTACAACTCCTAACAAAACATTACAACACCGTACGTAAACTTAAAACTCCATAATAAACCTAATGAATTCGTCCGAGTCATTTGAACATCGTACGACCACTCAGGACTTGTTACGACTCTGTATGCGAAATTAGCTACAGGAAAAGCAATTTAGAATAATGTAGGATGCGTTACAACTTTTGAGAACACCTTACACCACCGTACGAAAGATTAAAACTCCATAATAAACCTAATGAATTCGTCCGAGTAATTTGAACACCATACAATAATTTGGAATATGTTACGACTCTGTATGCCACATTACCGCCTTGAGAAGCATGTTAGTATAACGTACGGCACCTTACAACTCCTAACAAAACATTACAACACCGTACGTAAACTTAAAACTCCATAATAAACCTAATGAATTCGTCCGAGTCATTTGAACATCGTACGACCACTCAGGACTTGTTACGACTCTGTATGCGAAATTAGCAATACGAAAAGCAATTTAGAATAATGTAAGATGCGTTACAACTTTTGAGAACACCTTACACCACCGTACGAAAGACTAAAACTCCATAATAAACCTAATGAATTCGTCCGAGTAATTTGAACACCATACAACAATTTGGAATATATTACGACTCTGTATGCCACATTACCGTCTTGAGAAGCATGTTAGTATAACGTACGGCACCTTACAACTCCTAACAAAACATTACAACACCGTACGTAAACTTAAAACTCCATAATAAACCTAATGAATTCGTCCGAGTCATTTGAACATCGTACGACCACTCAGGACTTGTTACCACTCTGTATGCGAAATTAGCAACAGGAAAAGCAATTTAGAATAATGTAGGATGCGTTACAACTTTTGAGAACACCTTACACCACCGTACGAAAGATTAAAACACCATAATAAACCTAATGAATTCGTCCGAGTAATTTGAACACCATACAACAATTTGGAATATGTTACGACTCTGTATGCCACATTACCGCCTTGAGAAGCATGTTAGTATAACGTACGGCACCTTACAACTCCTAACAAAACATTACAACACCGTACGTAAACTTAAAACTCCATAATAAACCTAATGAATTCGTCCGAGTCATTTGAACATCGTACGACCACTCAGGACTTGTTACGACTCTGTATGCGAAATTAGGAACAGGAAAAGCAATTTAGAATAATGTAGGATGCGTTACAACTTTTGAGAACACCTTACACCACCGTACGAAAGATTAAAACTCCATAATAAACCTAATGAATTCGTCCGAGTAATTTGAACACCATACAACAATTTGGAATATATTACGACTCTGTATTCCACATTTCCGCCTTGAAAAGCATGTTAGTATAACGTGCGGCACCTTACAACTCCTAACAAAACATTACAACACCGTACGTAAACTTAAAACTCCATAATAAACCTAATGAATTCGTCCGAGTCATTTGAACATCGTACGACCACTCAGGACTTGTTACGACTCTGTATGCGAAATTAGGAACAGGAAAAGCAATTTAGAATAATGTAGGATGCGTTACAACTTTTGAGAACACCTTACACCACCGTACGAAAGATTAAAACTCCATAATAAACCTAATGAATTCGTCCGAGTAATTTGAACACCATACAACAATTTGGAATATATAACGACTCTGTATTCCACATTTCCGCCTTGAAAAGCATGTTAGTATAACGTACGACACCTTACAACTCCTAACAAAACATTACAACACCGTACGTAAACTTAAAACTCCATAATAAACCTAATGAATTCGTCCGAGTCATTTGAACATCGTACGACCACTCAGGACTTGTTACGACTCTGTATGCGAAATTAGGAACAGGAAAAGCAATTTAGAATAATGTAGGATGCGTTACAACTTTTGAGAACACCTTACACCACCGTACGAAAGATTAAAACTCCATAATAAACCTAATGAATTCGTCCGAGTAATTTGAACACCATACAACAATTTGGAATATATTACGACTCTGTATTCCACATTTCCGCCTTGAAAAGCATGTTAGTATAACGTGCGGCACCTTACAACTCCTAACAAAACATTACAACACCGTACGTAAACTTAAAACTCCATAATAAACCTAATGAATTCGTCCGAGTCATTTGAACATCGTACGACCACTCAGGACTTGTTACGACTCTGTATGCGAAATTAGGAACAGGAAAAGCAATTTAGAATAATGTAGGATGCGTTACAACTTTTGAGAACACCTTACACCACCGTACGAAAGATTAAAACTCCATAATAAACCTAATGAATTCGTCCGAGTAATTTGAACACCATACAACAATTTGGAATATATAACGACTCTGTATTCCACATTTCCGCCTTGAAAAGCATGTTAGTATAACGTACGACACCTTACAACTCCTAACAAAACATTACAACACCGTACGTAAACTTAAAACTCCATAATAAACCTAATGAATTCGTCCGAGTCATTTGAACATCGTACGACCACTCAGGACTTGTTACGACTCTGTATGCGAAATTAGGAACAGGAAAAGCAATTTAGAATAATGTAGGATGCGTTACAACTTTTGAGAACACCTTACACCACCGTACGAAAGATTAAAACTCCATAATAAACCTAATGAATTCGTCCGAGTAATTTGAACACCATACAACAATTTGGAATATATTACGACTCTGTATTCCACATTTCCGCCTTGAAAAGCATGTTAGTATAACGTGCGGCACCTTACAACTCCTAACAAAACATTACAACACCGTACGTAAACTTAAAACTCCATAATAAACCTAATGAATTCGTCAGAGTCATTTGAACATCGTACGACCACTCAGGACTTGTTACGACTCTGTATGCGAAATTAGGAACAGGAAAAGCAATTTAGAATAATGTAGGATGCGTTACAACTTTTGAGAACACCTTACACCACCGTACGAAAGATTAAAACTCCATAATAAACCTAATGAATTCGTCCGAGTAATTTGAACACCATACAACAATTTGGAATATATAACGACTCTGTATTCCACATTTCCGCCTTGAAAAGCATGTTAGTATAACGTACGACACCTTACAACTCCTAACAAAACATTACAACACCGTACGTAAACTTAAAACTCCATAATAAACCTAATGAATTCGTCCGAGTCATTTGAACATCGTACGACCACTCAGGACTTGTTACGACTCTGTATGCGAAATTAGGAACAGGAAAAGCAATTTAGAATAATGTAGGATGCGTTACAACTTTTGAGAACACCTTACACCACCGTACGAAAGATTAAAACTCCATAATAAACCTAATGAATTCGTCCGAGTAATTTGAACACCATACAACAATTTGGAATATATTACGACTCTGTATTCCACATTTCCGCCTTGAAAAGCATGTTAGTATAACGTACGGCACCTTACAACTCCTAACAAAACATTACAACACCGTACCTAAACTTAAAACTTCATAATAAACCTAATGAATTCGTCCGAGTCATTTGAACATCGTACGACCACTCAGGACTTGTTACGACTCTGTATGCGAAATTAGGAACAGGAAAAGCAATTTAGAATAATGTAGGATGCGTTACAACTTTTGAGAACACCTTACACCACCGTACGAAAGATAAAAACTCCATAATAAACCTAATGAATTCGTCCGAGTAATTTGAACACCATACAACAATTTGGAATATATAACGACTCTGTATTCCACATTTCCGCCTTGAAAAGCATGTTAGTATAACGTACGACACCTTACAACTCCTAACAAAACATTACAACACCGTACGTAAACTTAAAACTCCATAATAAACCTAATGAATTCGTCCGAGTCATTTGAACATCGTACGACCACTCAGGACTTGTTACGACTCTGTATGCGAAATTAGCAACAGGAAAAGCAATTTAGAATAATGTAGGATGCGTTACAACTTTTGAGAACACCTTACACCACCGTACGAAAGATTAAAACTCCATAATAAACCTAATGAATTCGTCCGAGTAATTTGAACACCATACAACAATTTGGAATATATTACGACTCTGTATTCCACATTTCCGCCTTGAAAAGCATGTTAGTATAACGTACGGCACCTTACAACTCCTAACAAAACATTACAACACCGTACGTAAACTTAAAACTCCATAATAAACCTAATGAATTCGTCCGAGTCATTTGAACATCGTACGACCACTCAGGACTTGTTACGACTCTGTATGCGAAATTAACAACAGGAAAAGCAATTTAGAATAATGTAGGATGCGTTACAACTATTGAGAACACCTTACACCACCGTACGAAAGATTAAAACTCCATAATAAACCTAATGAATTCGTCCAAGTAATTTGAACACCATACAACAATTTGGAATATATTACGACTTTGTATGCCACATTACCGTCTTGAGAAGCATGTTAGTATAACGTACGGCACCTTACAACTCCTAACAAAACATTACAACACCGTACGTAAACTTAAAACTCCATAATAAACCTAATGAATTCGTACGAGTCATTTGAACATCGTACGACCACTCAGGACTTGTTACCACTCTGTATGCGAAATTAGCAACAGGAAAAGCAATTTAGAATAATGTAGGATGCGTTACAACTTTTGAGAACACCTTACACCACCGTACGAAAGATTAAAACACCATAATAAACCTAATGAATTCGTCCGAGTAATTTGAACACCATACAACAATTTGGAATATATTACGACTCTGTATGCCACATTACCGCCTTGAGAAGCATGTTAGTATAACGTACGGCACCTTACAACTCCTAACAAAACATTACAACACCGTACGTAAACTTAAAACTCCATAATAAACCTAATGAATTCGTCCGAGTCATTTGAACATCGTACGACCACTCAGGACTTGTTACGACTCTGTATGCGAAATTAGGAACAGGAAAAGCAATTTAGAATAATGTAGGATGCGTTACAACTTTTGAGAACACCTTACACCACCGTACGAAAGATTAAAACTCCATAATAAACCTAATGAATTCGTCCGAGTAATTTGAACACCATACAACAATTTGGAATATATTACGACTCTGTATTCCACATTTCCGCCTTGAAAAGCATGTTAGTATAACGTGCGGCACCTTACAACTCCTAACAAAACATTACAACACCGTACGTAAACTTAAAACTCCATAATAAACCTAATGAATTCGTCCGAGTCATTTGAACATCGTACGACCACTCAGGACTTGTTACGACTCTGTATGCGAAATTAGGAACAGGAAAAGCAATTTAGAATAATGTAGGATGCGTTACAACTTTTGAGAACACCTTACACCACCGTACGAAAGATTAAAACTCCATAATAAACCTAATGAATTCGTCCGAGTAATTTGAACACCATACAACAATTTGGAATATATAACGACTCTGTATTCCACATTTCCGCCTTGAAAAGCATGTTAGTATAACGTACGACACCTTACAACTCCTAACAAAACATTACAACACCGTACGTAAACTTAAAACTCCATAATAAACCTAATGAATTCGTCCGAGTCATTTGAACATCGTACGACCACTCAGGACTTGTTACGACTCTGTATGCGAAATTAGCAACAGGAAAAGCAATTTAGAATAATGTAGGATGCGTTACAACTTTTGAGAACACCTTACACCACCGTACGAAAGATTAAAACTCCATAATAAACCTAATGAATTCGTCCGAGTAATTTGAACACCATACAACAATTTGGAATATATTACGACTCTGTATTCCACATTTCCGGCTTGAAAAGCATGTTAGTATAACGTACGGCACCTTACAACTCCTAACAAAACATTACAACACCGTACGTAAACTTAAAACTCCATAATAAACCTAATGAATTCGTCTGAGTCATTTGAACATCGTACGACCACTCAGGACTTGTTACGACTCTGTATGCGAAATTAACAACAGGAAAAGCAATTTAGAATAATGTAGGATGCGTTACAACTTTTGAGAACACCTTACACCACCGTACGAAAGATTAAAACTCCATAATAAACCTAATGAATTCGTCCAAGTAATTTGAACACCATACAACAATTTGGAATATATTACGACTTTGTATGCCACATTACCGTCTTGAGAAGCATGTTAGTATAACGTACGGCACCTTACAACTCCTAACAAAACATTACAACACCGTACGTAAACTTAAAACTCCATAATAAACCTAATGAATTCGTCCGAGTCATTTGAACATCGTACGACCACTCAGGACTTGTTACGACTCTGTATGCGAAATTAGCAACAGGAAAAGCAATTTAGAATAATGTAGGATGCGTTACAACTTTTGAGAACACCTTACACCACCGTACGAAAGATTAAAACACCATAATAAACCTAATGAATTCGTCCGAGTAATTTGAACACCATACAACAATTTGGAATATATTACGACTCTGTATGCCACATTACCGCCTTGAGAAGCATGTTAGTATAACGTACGGCACCTTACAACTCCTAACAAAACATTACAACACCGTACGTAAACTTAAAACTCCATAATAAACCTAATGAATTCGTCCGAGTCATTTGAACATCGTACGACCACTCAGGACTTGTTACGACTCTGTATGCGAAATTAGCAACAGGAAAAGCAATTTAGAATAATGTAGGATGCGTTACAACTTTTGAGAACACCTTACACCACCGTACGAAAGATTAAAACTCCATAATAAACCTAATGAATTCGTCCGAGTAATTTGAACACCATACAACAATTTGGAATATATAATGACTCTGTATTCCACATTTCCGCCTTGAAAAGCATGTTAGTATAACGTACGGCACCTTACAACTCCTAACAAAACATTACAACACCGTACGTAAACTTAAAACTCCATAATAAACCTAATGAATTCGTCCGAGTCATTTGAACATCGTACGACCACTCAGGACTTGTTACGACTCTGTATGCGAAATTAGGAACAGGAAAAGCAATTTAGAATAATGTAGGATGCGTTACAACTTTTGAGAACACCTTACACCACCGTACGAAAGATTAAAACTCCATAATAAACCTAATGAATTCGTCCGAGTAATTTGAACACCATACAACAATTTGGAATATATAACGACTCTGTATTCCACATTTCCGCCTTGAAAAGCATGTTAGTATAACGTACGACACCTTACAACTCCTAACAAAACATTACAACACCGTACGTAAACTTAAAACTCCATAATAAACCTAATGAATTCGTCCGAGTCATTTGAACATCGTACGACCACTCAGGACTTGTTACGACTCTGTATGCGAAATTAGCAACAGGAAAAGCAATTTAGAATAATGTAGGATGCGTTACAACTTTTGAGAACACCTTACACCACCGTACGAAAGATTAAAACTCCATAATAAACCTAATGAATTCGTCCGAGTAATTTGAACACCATACAACAATTTGGAATATATTACGACTCTGTATTCCACATTTCCGGCTTGAAAAGCATGTTAGTATAACGTACGGCACCTTACAACTCCTAACAAAACATTACAACACCGTACGTAAACTTAAAACTCCATAATAAACCTAATGAATTCGTCTGAGTCATTTGAACATCGTACGACCACTCAGGACTTGTTACGACTCTGTATGCGAAATTAACAACAGGAAAAGCAATTTAGAATAATGTAGGATGCGTTACAACTTTTGAGAACACCTTACACCACCGTACGAAAGATTAAAACTCCATAATAAACCTAATGAATTCGTCCAAGTAATTTGAACACCATACAACAATTTGGAATATATTACGACTTTGTATGCCACATTACCGTCTTGAGAAGCATGTTAGTATAACGTACGGCACCTTACAACTCCTAACAAAACATTACAACACCGTACGTAAACTTAAAACTCCATAATAAACCTAATGAATTCGTCCGAGTCATTTGAACATCGTACGACCACTCAGGACTTGTTACGACTCTGTATGCGAAATTAGCAACAGGAAAAGCAATTTAGAATAATGTAGGATGCGTTACAACTTTTGAGAACACCTTACACCACCGTACGAAAGATTAAAACACCATAATAAACCTAATGAATTCGTCCGAGTAATTTGAACACCATACAACAATTTGGAATATATTACGACTCTGTATGCCACATTACCGCCTTGAGAAGCATGTTAGTATAACGTACGGCACCTTACAACTCCTAACAAAACATTACAACACCGTACGTAAACTTAAAACTCCATAATAAACCTAATGAATTCGTCCGAGTCATTTGAACATCGTACGACCACTCAGGACTTGTTACGACTCTGTATGCGAAATTAGCAACAGGAAAAGCAATTTAGAATAATGTAGGATGCGTTACAACTTTTGAGAACACCTTACACCACCGTACGAAAGATTAAAACTCCATAATAAACCTAATGAATTCGTCCGAGTAATTTGAACACCATACAACAATTTGGAATATATAATGACTCTGTATTCCACATTTCCGCCTTGAAAAGCATGTTAGTATAACGTACGGCACCTTACAACTCCTAACAAAACATTACAACACCGTACGTAAACTTAAAACTCCATAATAAACCTAATGAATTCGTCCGAGTCATTTGAACATCGTACGACCACTCAGGACTTGTTACGACTCTGTATGCGAAATTAGGAACAGGAAAAGCAATTTAAAATAATGTAGGATGCGTTACAACTTTTGAGAACACCTTACACCACCATACGAAAGATTAAAACTCCATAGTAAACCTAATGAATTCGTCGGAGTAATTTGAACACCATACAACAATTTGGAATATATTACGACTCTGTATTCCTCATTTCCGCCTTGAAAAGCATGTTAGTATAACGTACGGTACCTTACAACTTCTAACAAAACATTACAACACCGTACGTAAACTTAAAACTCCATAATAAACCTAATGAATTCGTCCGAGTCATTTGAACATCGTACGACCACTCAGGACTTGTTACGACTCTGTATGCGAAATTAGCAATAGGAAAAGCAATTTAGAATAATGTAAGATGCGTTACAACTTTTGAGAACACCTTACACCACCGTACGAAAGACTAAAACTCCATAATAAATCTAATGAATTCGTCCCAGTAATTTGAACACCATACAACAATTTGGAATATATTACGACTCTGTATGCCACATTACCGTCTTGAGAAGCATGTTAGTATAACGTACGACACCTTACAATTCCTAACAAAACATTACAACACCGTACGTAAACTTAAAACTCCATAATAATCCTAATAAATTAGTCCGAGTCCTTTGAATATCGTACTACAATTTAGAATATATTACGACTCTGTATGCAACATTACCGTCTTGAGAAGCATGTTAGTATAACGTACGGCACCTTACAACTCCTAACAAAACATTACAACACCGTACGTATACTTAAAACTCCATAATAAACCTAATAAATTAGTCCGAGTCTTTTGAACATCGTACTACAATTTAGAATATATTACGACTCTGTATGCCACATTACCGCCTTGAAAAGCATGTTAGTATAACGTACGACACCTTGCAACTCCTAACAAAACATTACAACACCGTAATAAACTTAAAACTCCATAATAAACCTAATCAATTCGTCCGAGTCATTTGAACATCGTACGACCACTCAGGACTTGTTACGACTCTGTATGCGAAATTAGCAACAGGAAAAGCAATTTAGAATAATGTAGGATGCGTTACAACTTTTGAGAACACCTTACACCACCGTACGAAAGATTAAAACTCCATAATAAACCTAATGAATTCGTTCGAGTAATTTGAACACCATACAACAATTTGGAATATATTACGACTCTGTATGCCACATTACCGCCTTGAAAAGCATGTTAGTATAACGTACGACACCTTACAACTCTTAACAAAACATTACAACACCGTACGTAAACTAAAAACTCCATAATAAACCTAATGAATTCGTCCGAGTCATTTGAACATCGTACGACCACTCAGGACTTGTTACGACTCTGTATGCGAAATTAGCAACAGGAAAAGCAATTTAGAATAATGTAGGATGCGTTACAACTTTTGAGAACACCTTACACCACCGTACGAAAGATTAAAACTCCATAATAAACCTAATGAATTCGTCCGAGTAATTTGAACACCATACAACAATTTGGAATATATAATGACTCTGTATTCCACATTTCCGCCTTGAAAAGCATGTTAGTATAACGTACGGCACCTTACAACTCCTAACAAAACATTACAACACCGTACGTAAACTTAAAACTCCATAATAAACCTAATGAATTCGTCCGAGTCATTTGAACATCGTACGACCACTCAGGACTTGTTACGACTCTGTATGCGAAATTAGGAACAGGAAAAACAATTTAGAATAATGTAGGATGCGTTACAACTTTTGAGAACACCTTACACAACCGTACGAAAGATTAAAACTCCATAATAAACCTAATGAATTCGTCCGAGTAATTTGAACACCATACAACAATTTGGAATATATTACGACTCTGTATTCCACATTTCCGCCTTGAAAAGCATGTTAGTATAACGTACGGTACCTTACAACTCCTAACAAAACATTACAACACCGTACGTAAACTTAAAACTCCATAATAAACCTAATGAATTCGTCCGAGTCATTTGAACATCGTACGACCACTCAGGACTTGTTACGACTCTGTATGCGAAATTAACAACAGGAAAAGCAATTTAGAATAATGTAGGATGCGTTACAACTTTTGAGAACACCTTACACCACCGTACGAAAGATTAAAACTCCATAATAAACCTAATGAATTCGTCCAAGTAATTTGAACACCATACAACAATTTGGAATATATTACGACTTTGTATGCCACATTACCGTCTTGAGAAGCATGTTAGTATAACGTACGGCACCTTACAACTCCTAACAAAACATTACAACACCGTACGTAAACTTAAAACTCCATAATAAACCTAATGAATTCGTCCGAGTCATTTGAACATCGTACGACCACTCAGGACTTGTTACGACTCTGTATGCGAAATTAGCAATAGGAAAAGCAATTTAGAATAATGTAGGATGCCTTACAACTTTTGAGAACACCTTACACCACCATACGAAAGATTAAAACTCCATAATAAACCTAATGAATTCGTCCGAGTAATTTGAACACCATACAACAATTTGGAATATATTACGACTCTGTATGCCACATTACCGCCTTGAAAATCGTGTTAGTATAACGTACGGCACCTTACAACTCCTAACAAAACATTACAACACCGTACGTAAACTTAAAACTCCATAATAAACCTAATGAATTCGTCCGAGTCATTTGAACATCGTACGACCACTCAGGACTTGTTACGACTCTGTATGCGAAATTAGCAATAGGAAAAGCAATTTAGAATAATGTAAGATGCGTTACAACTTTTGAGAACACCTTACACCACCGTACGAAAGACTAAAACTCCATAATAAATCTAATGAATTCGTCCCAGTAATTTGAACACCATACAACAATTTGGAATATATTACGACTCTGTATGCCACATTACCGTCTTGAGAAGCATGTTAGTATAACGTACGACACCTTACAATTCCTAACAAAACATTACAACACCGTACGTAAACTTAAAACTCCATAATAATCCTAATAAATTAGTCCGAGTCCTTTGAATATCGTACTACAATTTAGAATATATTACGACTCTGTATGCAACATTACCGTCTTGAGAAGCATGTTAGTATAACGTACGGCACCTTACAACTCCTAACAAAACATTACAACACCGTACGTATACTTAAAACTCCATAATAAACCTAATAAATTAGTCCGAGTCTTTTGAACATCGTACTACATTTTAGAATATATTACGACTCTGTATGCCACATTACCGCCTTGAAAAGCATGTTAGTATAACGTACGGCACCTTGCAACTCCTAACAAAACATTACAACACCGTAATAAACTTAAAACTCCATAATAAACCTAATCAATTCGTCCGAGTCATTTGAACATCGTACGACCACTCAGGACTTGTTACGACTCTGTATGCGAAATTAGCAACAGGAAAAGCAATTTAGAATAATGTAGGATGCGTTACAACTTTTGAGAACACCTTACACCACCGTACGAAAGATTAAAACTCCATAATAAACCTAATGAATTCGTCCGAGTAATTTGAACACCATACAACAATTTGGAATATATTACGACTCTGTATGCCACATTACCGCCTTGAAAAGCATGTTAGTATAACGTACGACACCTTACAACTCTTAACAAAACATTACAACACCGTACGTAAACTAAAAACTCCATAATAAACCTAATGAATTCGTCCGAGTCATTTGAACATCGTACGACCACTCAGGACTTGTTACGACTCTGTATGCGAAATTAGCAACAGGAAAAGCAATTTAGAATAATGTAGGATGCGTTACAACTTTTGAGAACACCTTACACCACCGTACGAAAGATTAAAACTCCATAATAAACCTAATGAATTCGTCCGAGTAATTTGAACACCATACAACAATTTGGAATATATAATGACTCTGTATTCCACATTTCCGCCTTGAAAAGCATGTTAGTATAACGTACGGCACCTTACAACTCCTAACAAAACATTACAACACCGTACGTAAACTTAAAACTCCAAAATAAACCTAATGAATTCGTCCGAGTCATTTGAACATCGTACGACCACTCAGGACTTGTTACGACTCTGTATGCGAAATTAGGAACAGGAAAAGCAATTTAGAATAATGTAGGATGCGTTACAACTTTTGAGAACACCTTACACCACCGTACGAAAGATTAAAACTCCATAATAAACCTAATGAATTCGTCCGAGTAATTTGAACACCATACAACAATTTGGAATATATTACGACTCTGTATTCCACATTTCCGCCTTGAAAAGCATGTTAGTATAACGTACGGTACCTTACAACTCCTAACAAAACATTACAACACCGTACGTAAACTTAAAACTCCATAATAAACCTAATGAATTCGTCCGAGTCATTTGAACATCGTACGACCACTCAGGACTTGTTACGACTCTGTATGCGAAATTAACAACAGGAAAAGCAATTTAGAATAATGTAGGATGCGTTACAACTTTTGAGAACACCTTACACCACCGTACGAAAGATTTAAAACTCCATAATAAACCTAATGAATTCGTCCAAGTAATTTGAACACCATACAACAATTTGGAATATATTACGACTTTGTATGCCACATTACCGTCTTGAGAACCATGTTAGCATAACGTACGGCACCTTACAACTCCTAACAAAACATTACAACACCGTACGTAAACTTAAAACTCCATAATAAACCTAATGAATTCGTCCGAGTCATTTGAACATCGTACGACCACTCAGGACTTGTTACGACTCTGTATGCGAAATTAGCAATAGGAAAAGCAATTTAGAATAATGTAGGATGCCTTACAACTTTTGAGAACACCTTACACCACCATACGAAAGATTAAAACTCCATAATAAACCTAATGAATTCGTCCGAGTAATTTGAACACCATACAATAATTTGGAATATATTACGACTCTGTATGCCACATTACCGCCTTGAAAATCGTGTTAGTATAACGTACGGCACCTTACAACTCCTAACAAAACATTACAACACCGTACGTAAACTTAAAACTCCATAATAAACCTAATGAATTCGTCCGAGTCATTTGAACATCGTACGACCACTCAGGACTTGTTACGACTCTGTATGCGAAATTAGCAATAGGAAAAGCAATTTAGAATAATGTAAGATGCGTTACAACTTTTGAGAACACCTTACACCACCGTACGAAAGACTAAAACTCCATAATAAATCTAATGAATTCGTCCGAGTAATTTGAACACCATACAACAATTTGGAATATATTACGACTCTGTATGCCACATTACCGTCTTGAGAAGCATGTTAGTATAACGTACGACACCTTACAACTCCTAACAAAACATTACAACACCGTACGTAAACTTAAAACTCCATAATAAACCTAATGAATTCGTCCGAGTCATTTGAACATCGTACGACCACTCAGGAGTTGTTACGACTCTGTATGCGAAATTAACAACAAGAAAAGCAATTTAGAATAATGTAGGATGCGTTACAACTTTTGAGAACACCTTACACCACCGTACGAAAGATTAAAACTCCATAATAAACCTAATGAATTCGTCCGAGTAATTTGAACACCATACAACAATTTGGAATATATTACGACTCTGTATGCCACATTACCG
Source organism: Tagetes erecta (assembly GCA_030867185.1). Taxonomy (NCBI): domain Eukaryota; kingdom Viridiplantae; phylum Streptophyta; class Magnoliopsida; order Asterales; family Asteraceae; genus Tagetes; species Tagetes erecta. Next base: position 49,609,061 of record CM061488.1, on the reverse strand, counting down.
CCTTGAAAAGCATGTTAGTATAACGTACGGCACCTTACAACTCATAACAAAACATTACAACACCGTACGTAAACTTAAAACTCCATAATAAACCTAATAAATTCATCCGAGTCATTTGAACATCGTACGACCACTCAGGACTTGTTACGACTCTCTATGCAAAATTAGCAACAGGAAAAGCAATTTAGAATAATGTAGGATGCGTTACAACTTTTGAGAACACCTTACACCACCGTACGAAAGACTAAAACTCCATAATAAACCTAATGAATTCGTCCGAGTAATTTGAACACCATACAACAATTCGGAATATATTACGACTCTGTATGCCACATTACCGTCTTGAGAAGCATGTTAGTATAACGTACGACACCTTACAATTCCTAACAAAACATTACAACACCGTACGTAAACTTAAAACTCCATAATAATCCTAATAAATTAGTCCGAGTCCTTTGAATATCGTACTACAATTTAGAATATATTACGACTCTGTATGCAACATTACCGTCTTGAGAAGCATGTTAGTATAACGTACGGCACCTTACAACTCCTAACAAAACATTACAACACCGTACGTATACTTAAAACTCCATAATAAACCTAATAAATTAGTCCGAGTCTTTTGAACATCGTACTACAATTTAGAATATATTACGACTCTGTATGCCACATTACCGCCTTGAAAAGCATGTTAGTATAACGTACGGCACCTTGCAACTCCTAACAAAACATTACAACACCGTAAGTAAACTTAAAACTCCATAATAAACCTAATCAATTCGTCCGAGTCATTTGAACATCGTACGACCACTCAGGACTTGTTACGACTCTGTATGCGAAATTAGCAACAGGAAAAGCAATTTAGAATAATGTAGGATGCGTTACAACTTTTGAGAACACCTTACACCACCGTACGAAAGATTAAAACTCCATAATAAACCTAATGAATTCGTCCGAGTAATTTGAACACCATACAACAATTTGGTATATAGTACGACTCTGTATGCCACGATGTGACACCCCGCAAGTTCAGGTTTACACCGTTAAATTATCTGTCAACTATTCCGTCAAGTTTTATAAAGTCCAGGGTTAGTTTGGTGATTAATGAACGTTATTTAATTAACCTTTAAACAAAAACTAAATAACCTAATAACTATAAGGGCCATTGTGCAAATTGTCTAATTAGATAAAATTAACCCAACCCTAACCGACCCACCCTTTATAATTAATATCATCATCATCAACGACATATCATCATCACCACTTCCAATCGGCGGATTCAACGTACAAGCAATTAACGCACGTCATCGTAGGTGTGTTGGTTACCGGCGATCCAACAGGAAGCAACAGGCGGCTCAAATCTAGACCGACCTCCACCATCGTTCCCCCGTCACCTACCTGCAACGCGGACGACCACCACAGTCGTTTTCACAATCACCGTTTTCTTTCGTGTCAACCACCGCAACCTCCGGTACGTATATATCTTGTCAACGGGTAGTTTCGGTTTGATGCGATTCGTTATGGTTTGGTTTCGTTTTAACTCGGTTTAGATGTGTGTTGGTATACGATGCATATAGGGGCTGAACTGGGTGTCGATATTAAGTTTGGCTCGGTCTATCGGTGTATTTGTATGTATGTGTGTGCGTGTGTGTATCTATATATATATGTATAAATGTATGTGTTGAATGCAAAATTGGTTGTGTAGATGGATTTGTGTGTATATGTAACGATGTATGTATGTGTAAAAGTGTTTGCATGTGTGCATAGATTTATTAGGAATATATATATGTATGTACTGTGTGTATATGTAACGATGTATGTATGTGTAAAAGTGTTCATGTTCAATTTTGTAATGAATGCGTAACGTAAATATTTTCATGATCAAATTAAGTTCCAAAGTTCATGTGATGTAGGTACGTAAGTTATAAAAGGAGTATATTAACTGGATGTATAAAAGGAACAAGATACTTATAGAACAGGAGTATACGTGCATGGGTATGTACATGTTTGAGTGAGTTTGAATTAAAAATAATAATGTGGTGGATGGAGTAATGGTAATGTCATTTGATGAGGTAATGGTCATGAGTGTGTGGATATGTGGATTGTGTGTCAGGTTTAATGACGATTTTGATTCGTATATGTGTTTGTATGTGAAGCCGTGTCGGGTATATATATATATAGCAATGTGTATATGAGTAAATGTAACAATGAGGCAAATTGTATAACGAGGTTTGCGTGATAATGTGGGTACGCCGAATGTAGATAGGCATAATTCAATTTCATGTGTTGGTTGTACAAATAATACATATTATAAGTAAACTTATATATGATGTGTGTGTGCAAAGATGATTAGTTATATATGTGCGTTTAATATGCTTGTGGTGTATGTGTGTTTATTGTGTAAGAGCATGTGCATGCAAGTATATCATATTCATGATGCTTGTAGTATGTAAAGGGGGATATATACATATTTGTGTGAATTATGTGAAATTGTGGTTTAAGCGATATATAAAACTAACAGTTCAGATACATTTAGTTTTGGTCATGTGTCAAAACCTATTTTCTAACATGACGTTTTATAAAGGGATTTGGGTACGAAACCGAGTTAGAAACGAGAAACCGTACATGTTTTTTTTAGATTCCATTTGTAATTAATCTAGCAATTAATGTACAGGTAGTGGGACTACCTAAGATTTATTTTGCTAATATATTGTAGCCGCACAACCTAAGGTGAGTTCTTTGCCCGCTTTTAAATCTTTTTCGGGGAGAAAACATACAAATGTTTTTTATGCGCCTTCGGGCAACTATTTACAGTGCCTTCGGGCGGACTGCTTCTTTTATGCCTTCGGGCGGAGCCAACTAAGGCTGCATTTTATACCTTCAGGTATGGCCTACGGGCAGGTTTCGGTAAAGTATAAATGCCTACGGGCAGGTTTTGGTAAAAGTATAAATGCATACGGGCAGGTTTTGGTAAAAGTATAAATGCCTACGGGTATGATTTTATTAGGGCTTATAGTGCTTTACACGAATTGGAACCACATTCAAGTCCTTATAAAAGTTCGAGGTTGATTAATATATGATAGCGGGGAAATTTGAGTAGTACTACCGGGTTGCGACGACACCCCACCCTTGACTGGGCGTCATGTGGTGCAGATTGTCCTTAAAGGTTATGGGTCATCCTGGTTAGATGGCGACAAGGCAAAAGTAACGTTTAGCTTTCATCTCGACGTGTTGACAAGCAATAAGCATTCGGTCTTGCAAACCGCCTAATAAAATGAAATATATTTTTGGTTTATCTGTGTTATGAACGGTATCTTTTATTTATAAACAAATCTCATGGAACTCACCAACATTATTTGTTGACTCGTTTTAGTATGTTTTCTCAGGTAATTAAGGAGCACGAGCACGAGTAGGACATGCATGCATTGGGTCGTCTTTTGGACTGTTTCAAAAACTATATTTATTACTTACTTTATTTAATCAAATTAGTTTATTTTGTGCGCGGGATTTTGCGTACCGAATTTAAATATGCTTCCGCTAAAAGTTGATGTTTAACATTTAAACCTTGAATTTTGGATTATTTACAGTATGAAACATTTTGTTAAAACATTGAGTCAGTGTTAACTTTAACTAATGGCTTGAGATCCTGGTATGTCACACGCCTAACGGATATCCTATTTGTGGAAAATTGAGGGTGTGACAATTACCGCCTTGAAAAGCATGTTAGTATAACGTACGGCACCTTACAACTCTTAACAAAACATTACAACACCGTACGTAAACTAAAAACTCCATAATAAACCTAATGAATTCGTCCGAGTCATTTGAACATCGTACGACCACTCAGGACTTGTTACGACTCTGTATGCGAAATTAGCAACATGAAAAGCAATTTAGAATAATGTAAGATGCGTTACAACTTTTGAGAACACCTTACACCACCGTACGAAAGACTAAAACTCCATAATAAACCTAACGAATTCGTCCGAGTAATTTGAACACCATACAACAATTTGGAATATATTACGACTCTGTATGCCACATTACCGTCTTGAGAAGCATGTTAGTATAACGTACGGCACCTTACAACTCCTAACAAAACATTACAACACCGTACGTAAACTTAAAACTCCATAATAAACCTAATGAATTCGTCCGAGTCATTTGAACATCGTACGACCACTCAGGACTTGTTACGACTCTGTATGCGAAATTAGCAACAGGAAAAGCAATTTAAAATAATGTAAGATGCGTTACAACTTTTGAGAACACCTTACACCACCGTACGAAAGACTAAAACTCCATAATAAACCTAATGAATTCGTCCGAGTAATTTGAACACCATTCAACAATTTGGAATATATTACGACTCTGTATGCCACATTACCGTCTTGAGAAACATGTTAGTATAACGTACGGCACCTTACAACTCCTAACAAAACATTACAACACCATACATAAACTTAAAACTCCATAATAAACCTAATGAATTCGTCCGAGTCATTTGAACATCGTACGACCACTCAGGACTTGTTACGACTCTGTATGCGAAATTAGCAACAGGAAAAGCAATTTAGAATAATGTAGGATGCGTTACAACTTTTGAGAACACCTTACACCACCGTACGAAAGATTAAAACACCATAATAAACCTAATGAATTCGTCCGAGTAATTTGAACACCATACAACAATTTGAAATATATTATGACTCTGTATGCCACATTACCGCCTTGAGAAGCATGTTAGTATAACGTACGGCACCTTACAACTCCTAACAAAACATTACAACACCGTACGTAAACTTAAAACTCCATAATAAACCTAATTAATTCGTCCGAGTCATTTGAACATCGTACGACCACTCAGGAGTTGTTACGACTCTGTATGCGAAATTAACAACAAGAAAAGCAATTTAGAATAATGTAGGATGCGTTACAACTTTTGAGAACACCTTACACCACCGTACGAAAGATTAAAACTCCATAATAAACCTAATGAATTCGTCCGAGTAATTTGAACACCATACAACAATTTGGAATATATTACGACTCTGTATGCCACATTACCGCCTTGAAAAGCATGTTAGTATAACGTACGGCACCTTACAACTCATAACAAAACATTACAACACCGTACGTAAACTTAAAACTCCATAATAAACCTAATGAATTCGTCCGAGTCATTTGAACATCGTACGACCACTCAGGACTTGTTACGACTCTCTATGCGAAATTAGCAACAGGAAAAGCAATTTAGAATAATGTAGGATGCGTTACAACTTTTGAGAACACCTTACACCACCGTACGAAAGATTAAAACTCCATAAAAAACCTAATGAATTTGTCCGAGTAATTTGAACACCATACAACAATTTGGAATACATTACGACTCTGTATGCCACATTACCGCCTTGAAAAGCATGTTAGTATAACGTACGGCACCTTACAACTCATAACAAAACATTACAACACCGTACGTAAACTTAAAACTCTATAATAATCCTAATAAATTAGTCCGAGTCCTTTGAATATTGTACTACAATTTAGAATATATTACGACTCTGTATGCAACATTACCGTCTTGAGAAGCATGTTAGTATAACGTACGGCACCTTACAACTCCTAACAAAACATTACAACACCGTACGTATACATAAAACTCCATAATAAACCTAATAAATTAGTCCGAGTCTTTTGAACATCGTACTACAATTTAGAATATATTACGACTCTGTATGCCACATTACCGCCTTGAAAAGCATGTTAAGTATAACGTACGGCACCTTGCAACTCCTAACAAAACATTACAACACCGTAAGTAAACTTAAAACTCCATAATAAACCTAATCAATTCGGCCGAGTCATTTGAACATCGTACGACCACTCAGGACTTGTTAGGACTCTGTATGCGAAATTAGCAACAGGAAAAGCAATTTAGAATAATGTAGGATGCGTTACAACTTTTGAGAACACCTTACACCACCGTACGAAAGATTAAAACTCCATAATAAACCTAATGAATTCGTCCGAGTAATTTGAACACCATACAACAATTTGGAATATATTACGACTCTGTATGCCACGTTACCGCCTTGAAAAGCATGTTAGTATAACGTACGGCATCTTACAACTCTTAACAAAACATTACAACACCGTACGTAAACTAAAAACTCCATAATAAACCTAATGATTTCGTCCGAGTCATTTGAACATCGTACGACCACTTAGGACTTGTTACGACTCTGTATGCGAAATTAGCAACAGGAAAAGTAATTTAGAATAATGTAAGATGCGTTACAACTTTTGAGAACACCTTACACCACCGTACGAAAGACTAAAACTCCATAATAAACCTAATGAATTCGTCCGAGTAATTTGAACACCATACAACAATTTGGAATATATTACGACTCTGTATGCCACATTACCGTCTTGAGAAGCATGTTAGTATAATGTACGGCACATTACAACTCCTAACAAAACATTACAACACCGTACGTAAACTTAAAACTCCATAATAAACCTAATGAATTCGTCCGAGTCATTTGAACATCGTACGACCACTCAGGACTTGTTACGACTCTGTATGCGAAATTAGCAACAGGAAAAGCAATTTAGAATAATGTAGGATGCGTTACAACTTTTGAGAACTCCTTACACCACCGTACGAAAGATTAAAACACCATAATAAACCTAATGAATTCGTCCGAGTAATTTGAACACCATACAACAATTTGGAATATATTACGACTCTGTATGCCACATTACCGCCTTGAGAATCATGTTAGTATAACGTACGGCACCTTACAACTCCTAACAAAACATTACAACACCGTACGTAAACTTAAAACTCCATAATAAACCTAATGAATTCGTCCGAGTCATTTGAACATCGTACGACCACTCAGGAGTTGTTACGACTCTGTATGCGAAATTAACAACAAGAAAAGCAATTTAGAATAATGTAGGATGCGTTACAACTTTTGAGAACACCTTACACCACCGTACGAAAGATTAAAACTCCATAATAAACCTAATGAATTCGTCCGAGTAATTTGAACACCATACAACAATTTGGAATATATTACGACTCTGTATGCCACATTACCGCCTTGAAAAGCATGTTAGTATAACGTACGGCACCTTGCAACTCCTAACAAAACATTACAACACCGTAAGTAAACTTAAAACTCCATAATAAACCTAATCAATTCGGCCGAGTCATTTGAACATCGTACGACCACTCAGGACTTGTTAGGACTCTGTATGCGAAATTAGCAACAGGAAAAGCAATTTAGAATAATGTAGGATGCGTTACAACTTTTGAGAACACCTTACACCACCGTACGAAAGATTAAAACTCCATAATAAACCTAATGAATTCGTCCGAGTAATTTGAACACCATACAACAATTTGGAATATATTACGACTCTGTATGCCACGTTACCGCCTTGAAAAGCATGTTAGTATAACGTACGGCATCTTACAACTCTTAACAAAACATTACAACACCGTACGTAAACTAAAAACTCCATAATAAACCTAATGATTTCGTCCGAGTCATTTGAACATCGTACGACCACTTAGGACTTGTTACGACTCTGTATGCGAAATTAGCAACAGGAAAAGTAATTTAGAATAATGTAAGATGCGTTACAACTTTTGAGAACACCTTACACCACCGTACGAAAGACTAAAACTCCATAATAAACCTAATGAATTCGTCCGAGTAATTTGAACACCATACAACAATTTGGAATATATTACGACTCTGTATGCCACATTACCGTCTTGAGAAGCATGTTAGTATAATGTACGGCACATTACAACTCCTAACAAAACATTACAACACCGTACGTAAACTTAAAACTCCATAATAAACCTAATGAATTCGTCCGAGTCATTTGAACATCGTACGACCACTCAGGACTTGTTACGACTCTGTATGCGAAATTAGCAACAGGAAAAGCAATTTAGAATAATGTAGGATGCGTTACAACTTTTGAGAACTCCTTACACCACCGTACGAAAGATTAAAACACCATAATAAACCTAATGAATTCGTCCGAGTAATTTGAACACCATACAACAATTTGGAATATATTACGACTCTGTATGCCACATTACCGCCTTGAGAATCATGTTAGTATAACGTACGGCACCTTACAACTCCTAACAAAACATTACAACACCGTACGTAAACTTAAAACTCCATAATAAACCTAATGAATTCGTCCGAGTCATTTGAACATCGTACGACCACTCAGGAGTTGTTACGACTCTGTATGCGAAATTAACAACAAGAAAAGCAATTTAGAATAATGTAGGATGCGTTACAACTTTTGAGAACACCTTACACCACCGTACGAAAGATTAAAACTCCATAATAAACCTAATGAATTCGTCCGAGTAATTTGAACACCATACAACAATTTGGAATATATTACGACTCTGTATGCCACATTACCGCCTTGAAAAGCATGTTAGTATAACGTACGGCACCTTGCAACTCCTAACAAAACATTACAACACCGTAAGTAAACTTAAAACTCCATAATAAACCTAATCAATTCGGCCGAGTCATTTGAACATCGTACGACCACTCAGGACTTGTTAGGACTCTGTATGCGAAATTAGCAACAGGAAAAGAAATTTAGAATAATGTAGGATGCGTTACAACTTTTGAGAACACCTTACACCACCGTACGAAAGATTAAAACTCCATAATAAACCTAATGAATTCGTCCGAGTAATTTGAACACCATACAACAATTTGGAATATATTACGACTCTGTATGCCACGTTACCGCCTTGAAAAGCATGTTAGTATAACGTACGGCATCTTACAACTCTTAACAAAACATTACAACACCGTACGTAAACTAAAAACTCCATAATAAACCTAATGAATTCGTCCGAGTCATTTGAACATCGTACGACCACTTAGGACTTGTTACGACTCTGTATGCGAAATTAGCAACAGGAAAAGTAATTTAGAATAATGTAAGATGCGTTACAACTTTTGAGAACACCTTACACCACCGTACGAAAGACTAAAACTCCATAATAAACCTAATGAATTCGTCCGAGTAATTTGAACACCATACAACAATTTGGAATATATTACGACTCTGTATGCCACATTACCGTCTTGAGAAGCATGTTAGTATAATGTACGGCACATTACAACTCCTAACAAAACATTACAACACCGTACGTAAACTTAAAACTCCATAATAAACCTAATGAATTCGTCCGAGTCATTTGAACATCGTACGACCACTCAGGACTTGTTACGACTCTGTATGCGAAATTAGCAACAGGAAAAGCAATTTAGAATAATGTAGGATGCGTTACAACTTTTGAGAACTCCTTACACCACCGTACGAAAGATTAAAACACCATAATAAACCTAATGAATTCGTCCGAGTAATTTGAACACCATACAACAATTTGGAATATATTACGACTCTGTATGCCACATTACCGCCTTGAGAAGCATGTTAGTATAACGTACGGCACCTTACAACTCCTAACAAAACATTACAACACCGTACGTAAACTTAAAACTCCATAATAAACCTAATGAATTCGTCCGAGTCATTTGAACATCGTACGACCACTCAGGAGTTGTTACGACTCTGTATGCGAAATTAACAACAAGAAAAGCAATTTAGAATAATGTAGGATGCGTTACAACTTTTGAGAACACCTTACACCACCGTACGAAAGATTAAAACTCCATAATAAACCTAATGAATTCGTCCGAGTAATTTGAACACCATACAACAATTTGGAATATATTACGACTCTGTATGCCACATTACCGCCTTGAAAAGCATGTTAGTATAACGTACGGCACCTTACAACTCATAACAAAACATTACAACACCGTACGTAAACTTAAAACTGCATAATAAACCTAATGAATTCGTCCGAGTCATTTGAACATCGTACGACCACTCAGGACATGTTACGACTCTGTATGCGAAATTAGCAATAGGAAAAGCAATTTAGAATAATGTAGGATGCGTTACAACTTTTGAGAACACCTTACACCACCGTACGAAAGATTAAAACTCCATAATAAACCTAATGAATTCGTCCGAGTAATTTGAACACCATACAACAATTTGGAATACATTACGACTCTGTATGCCACATTACCGCCTTGAAAAGCATGTTAGTATAACGTACGGCACCTTACAACTCATAACAAAACATTACAACACCGTACGTAAACTTAAAACTCTATAATAATCCTAATAAATTAGTCCGAGTCCTTTGAATATTGTACTACAATTTAGAATATATTACGACTCTGTATGCAACATTACCGTCTTGAGAAGCATGTTAGTATAACGTACGGCACCTTACAACTCCTAACAAAACATTACAACACCGTACGTATACATAAAACTCCATAATAAACCTAATAAATTAGTCCGAGTCTTTTGAACATCGTACTACAATTTAGAATATATTACGACTCTGTATGCCACATTACCGCCTTGAAAAGCATGTTAGTATAACGTACGGCACCTTGCAACTCCTAACAAAACATTACAACACCGTAAGTAAACTTAAAACTCCATAATAAACCTAATCAATTCGGCCGAGTCATTTGAACATCGTACGACCACTCAGGACTTGTTAGGACTCTGTATGCGAAATTAGCAACAGGAAAAGCAATTTAGAATAATGTAGGATGCGTTACAACTTTTGAGAACACCTTACACCACCGTACGAAAGATTAAAACTCCATAATAAACCTAATGAATTCGTCCGAGTAATTTGAACACCATACAACAATTTGGAATATATTACGACTCTGTATGCCACATTACCGCCTTGAAAAGCATGTTAGTATAACGTACGGCAGCTTACAACTCTTAACAAAACATTACAACACCGTACGTAAACTAAAAACTCCATAATAAACCTAATGAATTCGTCCGAGTCATTTGAACATCGTACGACCACTCAGGACTTGTTACGACTCTGTATGCGAAATTAGCAACAGGAAAAGTAATTTAGAATAATGTAAGATGCGTTACAACTTTTGAGAACACCTTACACCACCGTACGAAAGACTAAAACTCCATAATAAACCTAATGAATTCGTCCGAGTAATTTGAACACCATACAACAATTTGGAATATATTACGACTCTGTATGCCACATTACCGTCTTGAGAAGCATGTTAGTATAATGTACGGCACATTACAACTCCTAACAAAACATTACAACACCGTACGTAAACTTAAAACTCCATAATAAACCTAATGAATTCGTCCGAGTCATTTGAACATCGTACGACCACTCAGGACTTGTTACGACTCTGTATGCGAAATTAGCAACAGGAAAAGCAATTTAGAATAATGTAGGATGCGTTACAACTTTTGAGAACTCCTTACACCACCGTACGAAAGATTAAAACACCATAATAAACCTAATGAATTCGTCCGAGTAATTTGAACACCATACAACAATTTGGAATATATTACGACTCTGTATGCCACATTACCGCCTTGAGAAGCATGTTAGTATAACGTACGGCACCTTACAACTCCTAACAAAACATTACAACACCGTACGTAAACTTAAAACTCCATAATAAACCTAATGAATTCGTCCGAGTCATTTGAACATCGTACGACCACTCAGGAGTTGTTACGACTCTGTATGCGAAATTAACAACAAGAAAAGCAATTTAGAATAATGTAGGATGCGTTACAACTTTTGAGAACACCTTACACCACCGTACGAAAGATTAAAACTCCATAATAAACCTAATGAATTCGTCCGAGTAATTTGAACACCATACAACAATTTGGAATATATTACGACTCTGTATGCCACATTACCGCCTTGAAAAGCATGTTAGTATAACGTACGGCACCTTACAACTCATAACAAAACATTACAACACCGTACGTAAACTTAAAACTGCATAATAAACCTAATGAATTCGTCCGAGTCATTTGAACATCGTACGACCACTCAGGACATGTTACGACTCTGTATGCGAAATTAGCAATAGGAAAAGCAATTTAGAATAATGTAGGATGCGTTACAACTTTTGAGAACACCTTACACCACCGTACGAAAGATTAAAACTCCATAATAAACCTAATGAATTCGTCCGAGTAATTTGAACACCATACAACAATTTGGAATACATTACGACTCTGTATGCCACATTACCGCCTTGAAAAGCATGTTAGTATAACGTACGGCACCTTACAACTCATAACAAAACATTACAACACCGTACGTAAACTTAAAACTCTATAATAATCCTAATAAATTAGTCCGAGTCCTTTGAATATTGTACTACAATTTAGAATATATTACGACTCTGTATGCAACATTACCGTCTTGAGAAGCATGTTAGTATAACGTACGGCACCTTACAACTCCTAACAAAACATTACAACACCGTACGTATACATAAAACTCCATAATAAACCTAATAAATTAGTCCGAGTCTTTTGAACATCGTACTACAATTTAGAATATATTACGACTCTGTATGCCACATTACCGCCTTGAAAAGCATGTTAGTATAACGTACGGCACCTTGCAACTCCTAACAAAACATTACAACACCGTAAGTAAACTTAAAACTCCATAATAAACCTAATCAATTCGGCCGAGTCATTTGAACATCGTACGACCACTCAGGACTTGTTAGGACTCTGTATGCGAAATTAGCAACAGGAAAAGCAATTTAGAATAATGTAGGATGCGTTACAACTTTTGAGAACACCTTACACCACCGTACGAAAGATTAAAACTCCATAATAAACCTAATGAATTCGTCCGAGTAATTTGAACACCATACAACAATTTGGAATATATTACGACTCTGTATGCCACATTACCGCCTTGAAAAGCATGTTAGTATAACGTACGGCAGCTTACAACTCTTAACAAAACATTACAACACCGTACGTAAACTAAAAACTCCATAATAAACCTAATGAATTCGTCCGAGTCATTTGAACATCGTACGACCACTCAGGACTTGTTACGACTCTGTATGCGAAATTAGCAACAGGAAAAGTAATTTAGAATAATGTAAGATGCGTTACAACTTTTGAGAACACCTTACACCACCGTACGAAAGACTAAAACTCCATAATAAACCTAATGAATTCGTCCGAGTAATTTGAACACCATACAACAATTTGGAATATATTACGACTCTGTATGCCACATTACCGTCTTGAGAAGCATGTTAGTATAATGTACGGCACCTTACAACTCCTAACAAAACATTACAACACCGTACGTAAACTTAAAACTCCATAATAAACCTAATGAATTCGTCCGAGTCATTTGAACATCGTACGACCACTCAGGACTTGTTACGACTCTGTATGCGAAATTAGCAACAGGAAAAGCAATTTAGAAAAATGTAGGATGCGTTACAACTTTTGAGAACACCTTACACCACCGTACGAAAGATTAAAACACCATAATAAACCTAATGAATTCGTCCGAGTAATTTGAACACCATACAACAATTTGGAATATATTACGACTCTGTATGCCACATTACCGCCTTGAGAAGCATGTTAGTATAACGTACGGCACCTTACAACTCCTAACAAAACATTACAACACCGTACGTAAACTTAAAACTCCATAATAAACCTAATGAATTCGTCCGAGTCATTTGAACATCGTACGACCACTCAGGAGTTGTTACGACTTTGTATGCGAAATTAACAACAAGAAAAGCAATTTAGAATAATGTAGGATGCGTTACAACTTTTGAGAACACCTTACACCACCGTACGAAAGATTAAAACTCCATAATAAACCTAATGAATTCGTCCGAGTAATTTGAACACCATACAACAATTTGGAATATATTACGACTCTGTATGCCACATTACCGCCTTGAAAAGCATGTTAGTATAACGTACGGCACCTTACAACTCATAACAAAACATTACAACACCGTACGTAAACTTAAAACTCTATAATAATCCTAATAAATTAGTCCGAGTCCTTTGAATATTGTACTACAATTTAGAATATATTACGACTCTGTATGCAACATTACCGTCTTGAGAAGCATGTTAGTATAACGTACGGCACCTTACAACTCCTAACAAAACATTACAACACCGTACGTATACATAAAACTCCATAATAAACCTAATAAATTAGTCCGAGTCTTTTGAACATCGTACTACAATTTAGAATATATTACGACTCTGTATGCCACATTACCGCCTTGAAAAGCATGTTAGTATAACGTACGGCACCTTGCAACTCCTAACAAAACATTACAACACCGTAAGTAAACTTAAAACTCCATAATAAACCTAATCAATTCGGCCGAGTCATTTGAACATCGTACGACCACTCAGGACTTGTTAGGACTCTGTATGCGAAATTAGCAACAGGAAAAGCAATTTAGAATAATGTAGGATGCGTTACAACTTTTGAGAACACCTTACACCACCGTACGAAAGATTAAAACTCCATAATAAACCTAATGAATTCGTCCGAGTAATTTGAACACCATACAACAATTTGGAATATATTACGACTCTGTATGCCACATTACCGCCTTGAAAAGCATGTTAGTATAACGTACGGCAGCTTACAACTCTTAACAAAACATTACAACACCGTACGTAAACTAAAAACTCCATAATAAACCTAATGAATTCGTCCGAGTCATTTGAACATCGTACGACCACTCAGGACTTGTTACGACTCTGTATGCGAAATTAGCAACAGGAAAAGTAATTTAGAATAATGTAAGATGCGTTACAACTTTTGAGAACACCTTACACCACCGTACGAAAGACTAAAACTCCATAATAAACCTAATGAATTCGTCCGAGTAATTTGAACACCATACAACAATTTGGAATATATTACGACTCTGTATGCCACATTACCGTCTTGAGAAGCATGTTAGTATAATGTACGGCACCTTACAACTCCTAACAAAACATTACAACACCGTACGTAAACTTAAAACTCCATAATAAACCTAATGAATTCGTCCGAGTCATTTGAACATCGTACGACCACTCAGGACTTGTTACGACTCTGTATGCGAAATTAGCAACAGGAAAAGCAATTTAGAAAAATGTAGGATGCGTTACAACTTTTGAGAACACCTTACACCACCGTACGAAAGATTAAAACACCATAATAAACCTAATGAATTCGTCCGAGTAATTTGAACACCATACAACAATTTGGAATATATTACGACTCTGTATGCCACATTACCGCCTTGAGAAGCATGTTAGTATAACGTACGGCACCTTACAACTCCTAACAAAACATTACAACACCGTACGTAAACTTAAAACTCCATAATAAACCTAATGAATT
Source organism: Tagetes erecta (assembly GCA_030867185.1). NCBI lineage: Eukaryota > Viridiplantae > Streptophyta > Magnoliopsida > Asterales > Asteraceae > Tagetes > Tagetes erecta. Next base: position 49,593,685 of record CM061488.1, on the reverse strand, counting down.
CGTCCGAGTCATTTGAACATCGTACGACCACTCAGGAGTTGTTACGACTTTGTATGCGAAATTAACAACAAGAAAAGCAATTTAGAATAATGTAGGATGCGTTACAACTTTTGAGAACACCTTACACCACCGTACGAAAGATTAAAACTCCATAATAAACCTAATGAATTCGTCCGAGTAATTTGAACACCATACAACAATTTGGAATATATTACGACTCTGTATGCCACATTACCGCCTTGAAAAGCATGTTAGTATAACGTACGGCACCTTACAACTCATAACAAAACATTACAACACCGTACGTAAACTTAAAACTGCATAATAAACCTAATGAATTCGTCCGAGTCATTTGAACATCGTACGACCACTCAGGACATGTTACGACTCTGTATGCGAAATTAGCAATAGGAAAAGCAATTTAGAATAATGTAGGATGCGTTACAACTTTTGAGAACACCTTACACCACCGTACGAAAGATTAAAACTCCATAATAAACCTAATGAATTCGTCCGAGTAATTTGAACACCATACAACAATTTGGAATACATTACGACTCTGTATGCCACATTACCGCCTTGAAAAGCATGTTAGTATAACGTACGGCACCTTACAACTCATAACAAAACATTACAACACCGTACGTAAACTTAAAACTCTATAATAATCCTAATAAATTAGTCCGAGTCCTTTGAATATTGTACTACAATTTAGAATATATTACGACTCTGTATGCAACATTACCGTCTTGAGAAGCATGTTAGTATAACGTACGGCACCTTACAACTCCTAACAAAACATTACAACACCGTACGTATACATATAACTCCATAATAAACCTAATAAATTAGTCCGAGTCTTTTGAACATCGTACTACAATTTAGAATATATTACGACTCTGTATGCCACATTACCGCCTTGAAAAGCATGTTAGTATAACGTACGGCACCTTGCAACTCCTAACAAAACATTACAACACCGTAAGTAAACTTAAAACTCCATAATAAACCTAATCAATTCGGCCGAGTCATTTGAACATCGTACGACCACTCAGGACTTGTTAGGACTCTGTATGCGAAATTAGCAACAGGAAAAGCAATTTAGAATAATGTAGGATGCGTTACAACTTTTGAGAACACCTTACACCACCGTACGAAAGATTAAAACTCCATAATAAACCTAATGAATTCGTCCGAGTAATTTGAACACCATACAACAATTTGGAATATATTACGACTCTGTATGCCACATTACCGCCTTGAAAAGCATGTTAGTATAACGTACGGCAGCTTACAACTCTTAACAAAACATTACAACACCGTACGTAAACTAAAAACTCCATAATAAACCTAATGAATTCGTCCGAGTCATTTGAACATCGTACGACCACTCAGGACTTGTTACGACTCTGTATGCGAAATTAGCAACAGGAAAAGTAATTTAGAATAATGTAAGATGCGTTACAACTTTTGAGAACACCTTACACCACCGTACGAAAGACTAAAACTCCATAATAAACCTAATGAATTCGTCCGAGTAATTTGAACACCATACAACAATTTGGAATATATTACGACTCTGTATGCCACATTACCGTCTTGAGAAGCATGTTAGTATAATGTACGGCACCTTACAACTCCTAACAAAACATTACAACACCGTACGTAAACTTAAAACTCCATAATAAACCTAATGAATTCGTCCGAGTCATTTGAACATCGTACGACCACTCAGGACTTGTTACGACTCTGTATGCGAAATTAGCAACAGGAAAAGCAATTTAGAATAATGTAGGATGCGTTACAACTTTTGAGAACACCTTACACCACCGTACGAAAGATTAAAACACCATAATAAACCTAATGAATTCGTCCGAGTAATTTGAACACCATACAACAATTTGGAATATATTACGACTCTGTATGCCACATTACCGCCTTGAGAAGCATGTTAGTATAACGTACGGCACCTTACAACTCCTAACAAAACATTACAACACCGTACGTAAACTTAAAACTCCATAATAAACCTAATGAATTCGTCCGAGTCATTTGAACATCGTACGACCACTCAGGAGTTGTTACGACTTTGTATGCGAAATTAACAACAAGAAAAGCAATTTAGAATAATGTAGGATGCGTTACAACTTTTGAGAACACCTTACACCACCGTACGAAAGATTAAAACTCCATAATAAACCTAATGAATTCGTCCGAGTAATTTGAACACCATACAACAATTTGGAATATATTACGACTCTGTATGCCACATTACCGCCTTGAAAAGCATGTTAGTATAACGTACGGCACCTTACAACTCATAACAAAACATTACAACACCGTACGTAAACTTAAAACTGCATAATAAACCTAATGAATTCGTCCGAGTCATTTGAACATCGTACGACCACTCAGGACATGTTACGACTCTGTATGCGAAATTAGCAATAGGAAAAGCAATTTAGAATAATGTAGGATGCGTTACAACTTTTGAGAACACCTTACACCACCGTACGAAAGATTAAAACTCCATAATAAACCTAATGAATTCGTCCGAGTAATTTGAACACCATACAACAATTTGGAATACATTACGACTCTGTATGCCACATTACCGCCTTGAAAAGCATGTTAGTATAACGTACGGCACCTTACAACTCATAACAAAACATTACAACACCGTACGTAAACTTAAAACTCTATAATAATCCTAATAAATTAGTCCGAGTCCTTTGAATATTGTACTACAATTTAGAATATATTACGACTCTGTATGCAACATTACCGTCTTGAGAAGCATGTTAGTATAACGTACGGCACCTTACAACTCCTAACAAAACATTACAACACCGTACGTATACATATAACTCCATAATAAACCTAATAAATTAGTCCGAGTCTTTTGAACATCGTACTACAATTTAGAATATATTACGACTCTGTATGCCACATTACCGCCTTGAAAAGCATGTTAGTATAACGTACGGCACCTTGCAACTCCTAACAAAACATTACAACACCGTAAGTAAACTTAAAACTCCATAATAAACCTAATCAATTCGGCCGAGTCATTTGAACATCGTACGACCACTCAGGACTTGTTAGGACTCTGTATGCGAAATTAGCAACAGGAAAAGCAATTTAGAATAATGTAGGATGCGTTACAACTTTTGAGAACACCTTACACCACCGTACGAAAGATTAAAACTCCATAATAAACCTAATGAATTCGTCCGAGTAATTTGAACACCATACAACAATTTGGAATATATTACGACTCTGTATGCCACATTACCGCCTTGAAAAGCATGTTAGTATAACGTACGTCACCTTACAACTCTTAACAAAACATTACAACACCGTACGTAAACTAAAAACTCCATAATAAACCTAATGAATTCGTCCGAGTCATTTGAACATCGTACGACCACTCAGGACTTGTTACGACTCTGTATGCGAAATTAGCAACAGGAAAAGTAATTTAGAATAATGTAAGATGCGTTACAACTTTTGAGAACACCTTACACCACCGTACGAAAGACTAAAACTCCATAATAAACCTAATGAATTCATCCGAGTAATTTGAACACCATACAATAATTTGGAATATATTACGACTCTGTATGCCACATTACCGTCTTGAGAAGCATGTTAGTATAATGTACGGCACCTTACAACTCCTAACAAAACATTACAACACCGTACGTAAACTTAAAACTCCATAATAAACCTAATGAATTCGTCCGAGTCATTTGAACATCGTACGACCACTCAGGACTTGTTACGACTCTGTATGCGAAATTAGCAACAGGAAAAGCAATTTAGAATAATGTAGGATGCGTTACAACTTTTTAGAACACCTTACACCACCGTACGAAAGATTAAAACTCCATAATAAACCTAATGAATTCGTCCGAGTAATTTGAACACCATACAACAATTTGGAATATATTACGACTCTGTATGCCACATTACCGCCTTGAAAAGCATGTTAGTATAACGTACGGCACCTTACAACTCATAACAAAACATTACAACACCGTACGTAAACTAAAAACTGCATAATAAACCTAATGAATTCGTCCGAGTCATTTGAACATCGTACGACCACTCAGGACATGTTACGACTCTGTATGCGAAATTAGCAATAGGAAAAGCAATTTAGAATAATGTAGGATGCGTTACAACTTTTGAGAACACCTTACACCACCGTACGAAAGATTAAAACTCCATAATAAACCTAATGAATTCGTCCGAGTAATTTGAACACCATACAACAATTTGGAATATATTACGACTTTGTATGCCACATTACCGCCTTGAAAAGCATGTTAGTATAACGTACGGCACCTTACAACTCTTAACAAAACATTACAACACCGTACGTAAACTAAAAACTCCATAATAAACCTAATGAATTCGTCCGAGTCATTTGAACATCGTACGACCACTCAGGACTTGTTACGACTCTGTATGCGAAATTAGCAACAGGAAAAGCAATTTAGAATAATGTAAGATGCGTTACAACTTTTGAGAACACCTTACACCACCGTACGAAAGACTAAAACTCCATAATAAACCTAATGAATTCGTCCGAGTAATTTGAACACCATACAACAATTTGGAATATATTACGACTCTGTATGCCACATTACCGTCTTGAGAAGCATGTTAGTATAATGTACGGCACATTACAACTCCTAACAAAACATTACAACACCGTACGTAAACTTAAAACTCCATAATAAACCTAATGAATTCGTCCGAGTCATTTGAACATCGTACGACCACTCAGGACTTGTTACGACTCTGTATGCGAAATTAGCAACAGGAAAAGCAATTTAGAATAATGTAGGATGCGTTACAACTTTTGAGAACACCTTACACCACCGTACGAAAGATTAAAACACCATAATAAACCTAATGAATTCGTCCGAGTAATTTGAACACCATACAACAATTTGGAATATATTACGACTCTGTATGCCACATTACCGCCTTGAGAAGCATGTTAGTATAACGTACGGCACCTTACAACTCCTAACAAAATATTACAACACCGTACGTAAACTTAAAACTCCATAATAAACCTTATGAATTCGTCCGAGTCATTTGAACATCGTACGACCACTCAGGAGTTGTTACGACTCTGTATGCGAAATTAGCAACAGGAAAAGCAATTTAGAATAATGTAGGATGCGTTACAACTTTTTAGAACACCTTACACCACCGTACGAAAGATTAAAACACCATAATAAACCTAATGAATTCGTCCGAGTAATTTGAACACCATACAACAATTTGGAATATATTACGACTCTGTATGCCACATTACCGCCTTGAGAAGCATGTTAGTATAACGTACGGCACCTTACAACTCCTAACAAAACATTACAACACCGTACGTAAACTTAAAACTCCATAATAAACCTAATGAATTCGTCCGAGTCATTTGAACATCGTACGACCACTCAGGAGTTGTTACGACTCTGTATGCGAAATTAACAACAAGAAAAGTAATTTAGAATAATGTAGGATGCGTTACAACTTTTGAGAACACCTTACACCACCGTACGAAAGATTAAAACTCCATAATAAACCTAATGAATTCGTCCGAGTAATTTGAACACCATACAACAATTTGGAATATATTACGACTCTGTATGCCACATTACCGCCTTGAAAAGCATGTTAGTATAACGTACGGCACCTTACAACTCATAACAAAACATTACAACACCGTACGTAAACTTAAAACTGCATAATAAACCTAATGAATTCGTCCGAGTCATTTGAACATCGTACGACCACTCAGGACATGTTACGACTCTGTATGCGAAATTAGCAATAGGAAAAGCAATTTAGAATAATGTAGGATGCGTTACAACTTTTGAGAACACCTTACACCACCGTACGAAAGATTAAAACTCCATAATAAACCTAATGAATTCGTCCGAGTAATTTGAACACCATACAACAATTTGGAATATATTACGACTTTGTATGCCACATTACCGCCTTGAAAAGCATGTTAGTATAACGTACGGCACCTTACAACTCCTAACAAAACATTACAACACCGTACGTAAACTAAAAACTCCATAATAAACCTAATGAATTCGTCCGAGTCATTTGAACATCGTACGACCACTCAGGACTTGTTACGACTCTGTATGCGAAATTAGCAACAGGAAAAGCAATTTAGAATAATGTAAGATGCGTTACAACTTTTGAGAACACCTTACACCACCGTACGAAAGACTAAAACTCCATAATAAACCTAATGAATTCGTCCGAGTAATTTGAACACCATACAACAATTTGGAATATATTACGACTCTGTATGCCACATTACCGTCTTGAGAAGCATGTTAGTATAATGTACGGCACATTACAACTCCTAACAAAACATTACAACACCGTACGTAAACTTAAAACTCCATAATAAACCTAATGAATTCGTCCGAGTCATTTGAACATCGTACGACCACTCAGGACTTGTTACGACTCTGTATGCGAAATTAGCAACAGGAAAAGCAATTTAGAATAATGTAGGATGCGTTACAACTTTTTAGAACACCTTACACCACCGTACGAAAGATTAAAACTCCATAATAAACCTAATGAATTCGTCCGAGTAATTTGAACACCATACAACAATTTGGAATATATTACGACTCTGTATGCCACATTACCGCCTTGAAAAGCATGTTAGTATAACGTACGGCACCTTACAACTCATAACAAAACATTACAACACCGTACGTAAACTTAAAACTGCATAATAAACCTAATGAATTCGTCCGAGTCATTTGAACATCGTACGACCACTCAGGACATGTTACGACTCTGTATGCGAAATTAGCAATAGGAAAAGCAATTTAGAATAATGTAGGATGCGTTACAACTTTTGAGAACACCTTACACCACCGTACGAAAGATTAAAACTCCATAATAAACCTAATGAATTCGTCCGAGTAATTTGAACACCATACAACAATTTGGAATATATTACGACTTTGTATGCCACATTACCGCCTTGAAAAGCATGTTAGTATAACGTACGGCACCTTACAACTCTTAACAAAACATTACAACACCGTACGTAAACTAAAAACTCCATAATAAACCTAATGAATTCGTCCGAGTCATTTGAACATCGTACGACCACTCAGGACTTGTTACGACTCTGTATGCGAAATTAGCAACAGGAAAAGCAATTTAGAATAATGTAAGATGCGTTACAACTTTTGAGAACACCTTACACCACCGTACGAAAGACTAAAACTCCATAATAAACCTAATGAATTCGTCCGAGTAATTTGAACACCATACAACAATTTGGAATATATTACGACTCTGTATGCCACATTACCGTCTTGAGAAGCATGTTAGTATAATGTACGGCACATTACAACTCCTAACAAAACATTACAACACCGTACGTAAACTTAAAACTCCATAATAAACCTAATGAATTCGTCCGAGTCATTTGAACATCGTACGACCACTCAGGACTTGTTACGACTCTGTATGCGAAATTAGCAACAGGAAAAGCAATTTAGAATAATGTAGGATGCGTTACAACTTTTGAGAACACCTTACACCACCGTACGAAAGATTAAAACACCATAATAAACCTAATGAATTCGTCCGAGTAATTTGAACACCATACAACAATTTGGAATATATTACGACTCTGTATGCCACATTACCGCCTTGAGAAGCATGTTAGTATAACGTACGGCACCTTACAACTCCTAACAAAATATTACAACACCGTACGTAAACTTAAAACTCCATAATAAACCTTATGAATTCGTCCGAGTCATTTGAACATCGTACGACCACTCAGGAGTTGTTACGACTCTGTATGCGAAATTAGCAACAGGAAAAGCAATTTAGAATAATGTAGGATGCGTTACAACTTTTTAGAACACCTTACACCACCGTACGAAAGATTAAAACACCATAATAAACCTAATGAATTCGTCCGAGTAATTTGAACACCATACAACAATTTGGAATATATTACGACTCTGTATGCCACATTACCGCCTTGAGAAGCATGTTAGTATAACGTACGGCACCTTACAACTCCTAACAAAACATTACAACACCGTACGTAAACTTAAAACTCCATAATAAACCTAATGAATTCGTCCGAGTCATTTGAACATCGTACGACCACTCAGGAGTTGTTACGACTCTGTATGCGAAATTAACAACAAGAAAAGCAATTTAGAATAATGTAGGATGCGTTACAACTTTTGAGAACACCTTACACCACCGTACGAAAGATTAAAACTCCATAATAAACCTAATGAATTCGTCCGAGTAATTTGAACACCATACAACAATTTGGAATATATTACGACTCTGTATGCCACATTACCGCCTTGAAAAGCATGTTAGTATAACGTACGGCACCTTACAACTCATAACAAAACATTACAACACCGTACGTAAACTTAAAACTGCATAATAAACCTAATGAATTCGTCCGAGTCATTTGAACATCGTACGACCACTCAGGACATGTTACGACTCTGTATGCGAAATTAGCAATAGGAAAAGCAATTTAGAATAATGTAGGATGCGTTACAACTTTTGAGAACACCTTACACCACCGTACGAAAGATTAAAACTCCATAATAAACCTAATGAATTCGTCCGAGTAATTTGAACACCATACAACAATTTGGAATATATTACGACTTTGTATGCCACATTACCGCCTTGAAAAGCATGTTAGTATAACGTACGGCACCTTACAACTCTTAACAAAACATTACAACACCGTACGTAAACTAAAAACTCCATAATAAACCTAATGAATTCGTCCGAGTCATTTGAACATCGTACGACCACTCAGGACTTGTTACGACTCTGTATGCGAAATTAGCAACAGGAAAAGCAATTTAGAATAATGTAAGATGCGTTACAACTTTTGAGAACACCTTACACCACCGTACGAAAGACTAAAACTCCATAATAAACCTAATGAATTCGTCCGAGTAATTTGAACACCATACAACAATTTGGAATATATTACGACTCTGTATGCCACATTACCGTCTTGAGAAGCATGTTAGTATAATGTACGGCACATTACAACTCCTAACAAAACATTACAACACCGTACGTAAACTTAAAACTCCATAATAAACCTAATGAATTCGTCCGAGTCATTTGAACATCGTACGACCACTCAGGACTTGTTACGACTCTGTATGCGAAATTAGCAACAGGAAAAGCAATTTAGAATAATGTAGGATGCGTTACAACTTTTGAGAACACCTTACACCACCGTACGAAAGATTAAAACACCATAATAAACCTAATGAATTCGTCCGAGTAATTTGAACACCATACAACAATTTGGAATATATTACGACTCTGTATGCCACATTACCGCCTTGAGAAGCATGTTAGTATAACGTACGGCACCTTACAACTCCTAACAAAATATTACAACACCGTACGTAAACTTAAAACTCCATAATAAACCTTATGAATTCGTCCGAGTCATTTGAACATCGTACGACCACTCAGGAGTTGTTACGACTCTGTATGCGAAATTAGCAACTGGAAAAGCAATTTAGAATAATGTAGGATGCGTTACAACTTTTTAGAACACCTTACACCACCGTACGAAAGATTAAAACACCATAATAAACCTAATGAATTCGTCCGAGTAATTTGAACACCATACAACAATTTGGAATATATTACGACTCTGTATGCCACATTACCGCCTTGAGAAGCATGTTAGTATAACGTACGGCACCTTACAACTCCTAACAAAACATTACAACACCGTACGTAAACTTAAAACTCCATAATAAACCTAATGAATTCGTCCGAGTCATTTGAACATCGTACGACCACTCAGGAGTTGTTACGACTCTGTATGCGAAATTAACAACAAGAAAAGCAATTTAGAATAATGTAGGATGCGTTACAACTTTTGAGAACACCTTACACCACCGTACGAAAGATTAAAACTCCATAATAAACCTAATGAATTCGTCCGAGTAATTTGAACACCATACAACAATTTGGAATATATTACGACTCTGTATGCCACATTACCGCCTTGAAAAGCATGTTAGTATAACGTACGGCACCTTACAACTCATAACAAAACATTACAACACCGTACGTAAACTTAAAACTGCATAATAAACCTAATGAATTCGTCCGAGTCATTTGAACATCGTACGACCACTCAGGACATGTTACGACTCTGTATGCGAAATTAGCAATAGGAAAAGCAATTTAGAATAATGTAGGATGCGTTACAACTTTTGAGAACACCTTACACCACCGTACGAAAGATTAAAACTCCATAATAAACCTAATGAATTCGTCCGAGTAATTTGAACACCATACAACAATTTGGAATATATTACGACTTTGTATGCCACATTACCGCCTTGAAAAGCATGTTAGTATAACGTACGGCACCTTACAACTCTTAACAAAACATTACAACACCGTACGTAAACTAAAAACTCCATAATAAACCTAATGAATTCGTCCGAGTCATTTGAACATCGTACGACCACTCAGGACTTGTTACGACTCTGTATGCGAAATTAGCAACAGGAAAAGCAATTTAGAATAATGTAAGATGCGTTACAACTTTTGAGAACACCTTACACCACCGTACGAAAGACTAAAACTCCATAATAAACCTAATGAATTCGTCCGAGTAATTTGAACACCATACAACAATTTGGAATATATTACGACTCTGTATGCCACATTACCGTCTTGAGAAGCATGTTAGTATAATGTACGGCACATTACAACTCCTAACAAAACATTACAACACCGTACGTAAACTTAAAACTCCATAATAAACCTAATGAATTCGTCCGAGTCATTTGAACATCGTACGACCACTCAGGACTTGTTACGACTCTGTATGCGAAATTAGCAACAGGAAAAGCAATTTAGAATAATGTAGGATGCGTTACAACTTTTGAGAACACCTTACACCACCGTACGAAAGATTAAAACACCATAATAAACCTAATGAATTCGTCCGAGTAATTTGAACACCATACAACAATTTGGAATATATTACGACTCTGTATGCCACATTACCGCCTTGAGAAGCATGTTAGTATAACGTACGGCACCTTACAACTCCTAACAAAATATTACAACACCGTACGTAAACTTAAAACTCCATAATAAACCTTATGAATTCGTCCGAGTCATTTGAACATCGTACGACCACTCAGGAGTTGTTACGACTCTGTATGCGAAATTAACAACAAGAAAAGCAATTTAGAATAATGTAGGATGCGTTACAACTTTTGAGAACACCTTACACCACCGTACGAAAGATTAAAACTCCATAATAAACCTAATGAATTCGTCCGAGTAATTTGAACACCATACAACAATTTGGAATACATTACGACTCTGTATGCCACATTACCGCCTTGAAAAGCATGTTAGTATAACGTACGGCACCTTACAACTCATAACAAAACATTACAACACCGTACGTAAACTTAAAACTGCATAATAAACCTAATGAATTCGTCCGAGTCATTTGAACATCGTACGACCACTCAGGACATGTTACGACTCTGTATGCGAAATTAGCAATAGGAAAAGCAATTTAGAATAATGTAGGATGCGTTACAACTTTTGAGAACACCTTACACCACCGTACGAAAGATTAAAACTCCATAATAAACCTAATGAATTCGTCCGAGTAATTTGAACACCATACAACAATTTGGAATACATTACGACTCTGTATGCCACATTACCGCCTTGAAAAGCATGTTAGTATAACGTACGGCACCTTACAACTCATAACAAAACATTACAACACCGTACGTAAACTTAAAACTCTATAATAATCCTAATAAATTAGTCCGAGTCCTTTGAATATTGTACTACAATTTAGAATATATTACGACTCTGTATGCAACATTACCGTCTTGAGAAGCATGTTAGTATAACGTACGGCACCTTACAACTCCTAACAAAACATTACAACACCGTACGTATACATAAAACTCCATAATAAACCTAATAAATTAGTCCGAGTCTTTTGAACATCGTACTACAATTTAGAATATATTACGAATCTGTATGCCACATTACCGCCTTGAAAAGCATGTTAGTATAACGTACGGCACCTTGCAACTCCTAACAAAACATTACAACACCGTAAGTAAACTTAAAACTCCATAATAAACCTAATCAATTCGGCCGAGTCATTTGAACATCGTACGACCACTCAGGACTTGTTAGGACTCTGTATGCGAAATTAGCAACAGGAAAAGCAATTTAGAATAATGTAGGATGCGTTACAACTTTTGAGAACACCTTACACCACCGTACGAAAGATTAAAACTCCATAATAAACCTAATGAATTCGTCCGAGTAATTTGAACACCATACAACAATTTGGAATATATTACGACCCTGTATGCCACATTACCGCCTTGAAAAGCATGTTAGTATAATGTACGGCATCTTACAACTCTTAACAAAACATTACAACACCGTACGTAAACTAAAAACTCCATAATAAACCTAATGAATTCGTCCGAGTCATTTGAACATCGTACGACCACTCAGGACTTGTTACGACTCTGTATGCGAAATTAGCAACAGGAAAAGTAATTTAGAATAATGTAAGATGCGTTACAACTTTTGAGAACACCTTACACCACCGTACGAAAGACTAAAACTCCATAATAAACCTAATGAATTCGTCCGAGTAATTTGAACACCATACAACAATTTGGAATATATTACGACTCTGTATGCCACATTACCGTCTTGAGAAGCATGTTAGTATAATGTACGGCACCTTACAACTCCTAACAAAACATTACAACACCGTACGTAAACTTAAAACTCCATAATAAACCTAATGAATTCGTCCGAGTCATTTGAACATCGTACGACCACTCAGGACTTGTTACGACTCTGTATGCGAAATTAGCAACAGGAAAAGCAATTTAGAATAATGTAGGATGCGTTACAACTTTTGAGAACACCTTACACCACCGTACGAAAGATTAAAACACCATAATAAACCTAATGAATTCGTCCGAGTAATTTGAACACCATACAACATTTTGGAATATATTACGACTCTGTATGCCACATTACCGCCTTGAAAAGCATGTTAGTATAACGTACGGCACCTTACAACTCATAACAAAACATTACAACACCGTACGTAAACTTAAAACTGCATAATAAACCTAATGAATTCGTCCGAGTCATTTGAACATCGTACGACCACTCAGGACATGTTACGACTCTGTATGCGAAATTAGCAATAGGAAAAGCAATTTAGAATAATGTAGGATGCGTTACAACTTTTGAGAACACCTTACACCACCGTACGAAAGATTAAAACTCCATAATAAACCTAATGAATTCGTCCGAGTAATTTGAACACCATACAACAATTTGGAATACATTACGACTCTGTATGCCACATTACCGTCTTGAAAAGCATGTTAGTATAACGTACGGCACCTTACAACTCATAACAAAACATTACAACACCGTACGTAAACTTAAAACTCTATAATAATCCTAATAAATTAGTCCGAGTCCTTTGAATATTGTACTACAATTTAGAATATATTACGATTCTGTATGCAACATTACCGTCTTGAGAAGCATGTTAGTATAACGTACGGCACCTTACAACTCCTAACAAAACATTACAACACCGTACGTATACATATAACTCCATAATAAACCTAATAAATTAGTCCGAGTCTTTTGAACATCGTACTACAATTTAGAATATATTACGACTCTGTATGCCACATTACCGCCTTGAAAAGCATGTTAGTATAACGTACGGCACCTTGCAACTCCTAACAAAACATTACAACACCGAAAGTAAACTTAAAACTCCATAATAAACCTAATCAATTCGGCCGAGTCATTTGAACATCGTACGACCACTCAGGACTTGTTAGGACTCTGTATGCGAAATTAGCAACAGGAAAAGCAATTTAGAATAATGTAGGATGCGTTACAACTTTTGAGAACACCTTACACCACCGTACGAAAGATTAAAACTCCATAATAAACCTAATGAATTCGTCCGAGTAATTTGAACACCATACAACAATTTGGAATATATTACGACTCTGTATGCCACATTACCGCCTTGAAAAGCATGTTAGTATAACGTACGGCACCTTACAACTCTTAACAAAACATTACAACACCGTACGTAAACTAAAAACTCCATAATAAACCTAATGAATTCGTCCGAGTCATTTGAACATCGTACGACCACTCAGGACTTGTTACGACTCTGTATGCGAAATTAGCAACAGGAAAAGTAATTTCGAATAATGTAAGATGCGTTACAACTTTTGAGAACACCTTACACCACCGTACGAAAGACTAAAACTCCATAATAAACCTAATGAATTCATCCGAGTAATTTGAACACCATACAACAATTTGGAATATATTACGACTCTGTATGCCACATTACCGTCTTGAGAAGCATGTTAGTATAATGTACGGCACCTTACAACTCCTAACAAAACATTACAACACCGTACGTAAACTTAAAACTCCATAATAAACCTAATGAATTCGTCCGAGTCATTTGAACATCGTACGACCACTCAGGACTTGTTACGACTCTGTATGCGAAATTAGCAACAGAAAAAGCAATTTGGAATAATGTAGGATGCGTTACAACTTTTTAGAACACCTTACACCACCGTACGAAAGATTAAAACACCATAATAAACCTAATGAATTCGTCCGAGTAATTTGAACACCATACAACAATTTGGAATATATTACGACTCTGTATGCCACATTACCGCCTTGAGAAGCATGTTAGTATAACGTACGGCACCTTACAACTCCTAACAAAACATTACAACACCGTACGTAAACTTAAAACTCCATAATAAACCTAATGAATTCGTCCGAGTCATTTGAACATCGTACGACCACTCAGGAGTTGTTACGACTCTGTATGCGAAATTAACAACAAGAAAAGCAATTTAGAATAATGTAGGATGCGTTACAACTTTTGAGAACACCTTACACCACCGTACGAAAGATTAAAACTCCATAATAAACCTAATGAATTCGTCCGAGTAATTTGAACACCATACAACAATTTGGAATATATTACGACTCTGTATGCCACATTACCGCCTTGAAAAGCATGTTAGTATAACGTACGGCACCTTACAACTCATAACAAAACATTACAACACCGTACGTAAACTTAAAACTGCATAATAAACCTAATGAATTCGTCCGAGTCATTTGAACATCGTACGACCACTCAGGACATGTTACGACTCTGTATGCGAAATTAGCAATAGGAAAAGCAATTTAGAATAATGTAGGATGCGTTACAACTTTTGAGAACACCTTACACCACCGTACGAAAGATTAAAACTCCATAATAAACCTAATGAATTCGTCCGAGTAATTTGAACACCATACAACAATTTGGAATATATTACGACTTTGTATGCCACATTACCGCCTTGAAAAGCATGTTAGTATAACGTACGGCACCTTACAACTCTTAACAAAACATTACAACACCGTACGTAAACTAAAAACTCCATAATAAACCTAATGAATTCGTCCGAGTCATTTGAACATCGTACGACCACTCAGGACTTGTTACGACTCTGTATGCGAAATTAGCAACAGGAAAAGCAATTTAGAATAATGTAAGATGTGTTACAACTTTTGAGAACACCTTACACCACCGTACGAAAGACTAAAACTCCATAATAAACCTAATGAATTCGTCCGAGTAATTTGAACACCATACAACAATTTGGAATATATTACGACTCTGTATGCCACATTACCGTCTTGAGAAGCATGTTAGTATAATGTACGGCACCTTACAACTCTTAACAAAACATTACAACACCGTACGTAAACTTAAAACTCCATAATAAACCTAATGAATTCGTCCGAGTCATTTGAACATCGTACGACCACTCAGGACTTGTTACGACTCTGTATGCGAAATTAGCAACAGGAAAAGCAATTTAGAATAATGTAGGATGCGTTACTACTTTTGAGAACACCTTACACCACCGTACGAAAGATTAAAACACCATAATAAACCTAATGAATTCGTCCGAGTAATTTGAACACCATACAACAATTTGGAATATATTACGACTCTGTATGCCACATTACCGTCTTGAGAAGCATGTTAGTATAACGTACGGCACCTTACAACTCCTAACAAAACATTACAACACCGTACGTAAACTTAAAACTCCATAATAAACCTAATGAATTCGTCCGAGTCATTTGAACATCGTACGACCACTCAGGAGTTGTTACGACTCTGTATGCGAATTTAACAACAAGAAAAGCAATTTAGAATAATGTAGGATGCGTTACAACTTTTGAGAACACCTTACACCACCGTACGAAAGATTAAAACTCCATAATAAACCTAATGAATTCGTCCGAGTAATTTGAACACCATACAACAATTTGGAATATATTACGACTCTGTATGCCACATTACCGCCTTGAAAAGCATGTTAGTATAACGTACGGCACCTTACAACTCTTAACAAAACATTACAACACCGTACGTAAACTAAAAACTCCATAATAAACCTAATGAATTCGTCCGAGTAATTTGAACACCATACAACAATTTGGAATATATTACGACTCTGTATGCCACATTACCGCCTTGAAAAGCATGTTAGTATAACGTACGGCACCTTACAACTCTTAACAAAACATTACAACACCGTACGTAAACTTAAAACTACATAATAAACCTAATGAATTCGTCCGAGTCATTTGAACATCGTACGACCACTCAGGACATGTTACGACTCTGTATGCGAAATTAGCAATAGGAAAAGCAATTTAGAATAA
Organism: Tagetes erecta; assembly: GCA_030867185.1. Lineage (NCBI taxonomy): Eukaryota > Viridiplantae > Streptophyta > Magnoliopsida > Asterales > Asteraceae > Tagetes > Tagetes erecta. Next base: position 49,576,765 of record CM061488.1, on the reverse strand, counting down.
TGTAGGATGCGTTACAACTTTTGAGAACACCTTACACCACCGTACGAAAGATTAAAACTCCATAATAAACCTAATGAATTCGTCCGAGTAATTTGAACACCATACAACAATTTGGAATATATTACGACTCTGTATGCCACATTACCGCCTTGAAAAGCATGTTAGTATAACGTACGGCACCTTACAACTCTTAACAAAACATTACAACACCGTACGTAAACTAAAAACTCCATAATAAACCTAATGAATTCGTCCGAGTCATTTGAATATCGTACGACCACTCAGGACTTGTTACGACTCTGTATGCGAAATTATCAACAGGAAAAGCAATTTAGAATAATGTAAGATGCGTTACAACTTTTGAGAACACCTTACACCACCGTACGAAAGACTAAAACTCCATAATAAACCTAATGAATTCGTCCGAGTAATTTGAACACCATACAACAATTTGGAATATATTACGACTCTGTATGCCACATTACCGTCTTGAGAAGCATGTTAGTATAATGTACGGCACCTTACAACTCCTAACAAAACATTACAACACCGTACGTAAACTTAAAACTCCATAATAAACCTAATGAATTCGTCCGAGTCATTTGAACATCGTACGACCACTCAGGACATGTTACGACTCTGTATGCGAAATTAGCAATAGGAAAAGCAATTTAGAATAATGTAGGATGCGTTACAACTTTTGAGAACACCTTACACCACCGTACGAAAGATTAAAACTCCATAATAAACCTAATGAATTCGTCCGAGTAATTTGAACACCATACAACAATTTGGAATATATTACGACTCTGTATGCCACATTACCGCCTTGAAAAGCATGTTAGTATAACGTTCGGCACCATACAACTCATAACAAAACATTACAACACCGTACGTAAACTTAAAACTGCATAATAAACCTAATGAATTCGTCCGAGTCATTTGAACATCGTACGACCACTCAGGACTTGTTACGACTCTGTATGCGAAATTAGCAACAGGAAAAGCAATTTAGAATAATGTAAGATGCGTTACAACTTTTGAGAACACCTTACACCACCGTACGAAAGACTAAAACTCCATAATAAACCTAATGAATTCGTCCGAGTAATTTGAACACCATACAACAATTTGGAATATATTACGACTCTGTATGCCACATTACCGTCGTGAGAAGCATGTTAGTATAATGTACGGCACCTTACAACTCCTAACAAAAGATTACAACACCGTACGTAAACTTAAAACTCCATAATAAACCTAATGAATTCGTCCGAGTCATTTGAACATCGTACGACCACTCAGGACTTGTTACGACTCTGTATGCGAAATTAGCAATAGGAAAAGCAATTTAGAATAATGTAGGATGCGTTACAACTTTTGAGAACACCTTACACCACCGTACGAAAGATTAAAACTCCATAATAAACCTAATGAATTCGTCCGAGTAATTTGAACACCATACAACAATTTGGAATATATTACGACTCTGTATGCCACATTACCGCCTTGAAAAGCATGTTAGTATAACGTACGGCACCTTACAACTCATAACAAAACATTACAACACCGTACGTAGACTTAAAACTCCATAATAAACCTAATGAATTCGTCCGAGTCATTTGAACATCGTACGACCACTCAGGACTTGTTACGACTCTGTATGCGAAATTAGCAATAGGAAAAGCAATTTAGAATAATGTAGGATGCGTTACAACTTTTGAGAACACCTTACACCACCGTACGAAAGATTAAAACTCCATAATAAACCTAATGAATTCGTCCGAGTAATTTGAACACCATACAACAATTTGGAATATATTACGACTCTGTATGCCACATTACCGCCTTGAAAAGCATGTTAGTATAACGTACGGCACCATACAACTCATAACAAAACATTACAACACCGTACGTAAACTTAAAACTGCATAATAAACCTAATGAATTCGTCCGAGTCATTTGAACATCGTACGACCACTCAGGACTTGTTACGACTCTGTATGCGAAATTAGCAACAGGAAAAGCAATTTAGAATAATGTAAGATGCGTTACAACTTTTGAGAACACCTTACACCACCGTACGAAAGACTAAAACTCCATAATAAACCTAATGAATTCGTCCGAGTAATTTGAACACCATACAACAATTTGGAATATATTACGACTCTGTATGCCACATTACCGTCGTGAGAAGCATGTTAGTATAATGTACGGCACCTTACAACTCCTAACAAAAGATTACAACACCGTACGTAAACTTAAAACTCCATAATAAACCTAATGAATTCGTCCGAGTCATTTGAACATCGTACGACCACTCAGGACTTGTTACGACTCTGTATGCGAAATTAGCAACAGGAAAAGCAATTTAGAATAATGTAGGATGCGTTACAACTTTTGAGAACACCTTACACCACCGTACGAAAGATTAAAACTCCATAATAAACCTAATGAATTCGTCCGAGTAATTTGAACACCATACAACAATTTGGAATATATTACGACTCTGTATGCCACATTACCGCCTTGAAAAGCATGTTAGTATAACGTACGGCACCTTACAACTCATAACAAAACATTACAACACCGTACGTAGACTTAAAACTCCATAATAAACCTAATGAATTCGTCCGAGTCATTTGAACATCGTACGACCACTCAGGACTTGTTACGACTCTGTATGCGAAATTAGCAATAGGAAAAGCAATTTAGAATAATGTAGGATGCGTTACAACTTTTGAGAACACCTTACACCACCGTACGAAAGATTAAAACTCCATAATAAACCTAATGAATTCGTCCGAGTAATTTGAACACCATACAACAATTTGGAATATATTACGACTCTGTATGCCACATTACCGCCTTGAAAAGCATGTTAGTATAACGTACGGCACCATACAACTCATAACAAAACATTACAACACCGTACGTAAACTTAAAACTGCATAATAAACCTAATGAATTCGTCCGAGTCATTTGAACATCGTACGACCACTCAGGACTTGTTACGACTCTGTATGCGAAATTAGCAACAGGAAAAGCAATTTAGAATAATGTAAGATGCGTTACAACTTTTGAGAACACCTTACACCACCGTACGAAAGACTAAAACTCCATAATAAACCTAATGAATTCGTCCGAGTAATTTGAACACCATACAACAATTTGGAATATATTACGACTCTGTATGCCACATTACCGTCGTGAGAAGCATGTTAGTATAATGTACGGCACCTTACAACTCCTAACAAAAGATTACAACACCGTACGTAAACTTAAAACTCCATAATAAACCTAATGAATTCGTCCGAGTCATTTGAACATCGTACGACCACTCAGGACTTGTTACGACTCTGTATGCGAAATTAGCAACAGGAAAAGCAATTTAGAATAATGTAGGATGCGTTACAACTTTTGAGAACACCTTACACCACCGTACGAAAGATTAAAACTCCATAATAAACCTAATGAATTCGTCCGAGTAATTTGAACACCATACAACAATTTGGAATATATTACGACTCTGTATGCCACATTACCGCCTTGAAAAGCATGTTAGTATAACGTACGGCACCTTACAACTCATAACAAAACATTACAACACCGTACGTAGACTTAAAACTCCATAATAAACCTAATGAATTCGTCCGAGTCATTTGAACATCGTACGACCACTCAGGACTTGTTACGACTCTGTATGCGAAATTAGCAATAGGAAAAGCAATTTAGAATAATGTAGGATGCGTTACAACTTTTGAGAACACCTTACACCACCGTACGAAAGATTAAAACTCCATAATAAACCTAATGAATTCGTCCGAGTAATTTGAACACCATACAACAATTTGGAATATATTACGACTCTGTATGCCACATTACCGCCTTGAAAAGCATGTTAGTATAACGTACGGCACCATACAACTCATAACAAAACATTACAACACCGTACGTAAACTTAAAACTGCATAATAAACCTAATGAATTCGTCCGAGTCATTTGAACATCGTACGACCACTCAGGACTTGTTACGACTCTGTATGCGAAATTAGCAACAGGAAAAGCAATTTAGAATAATGTAAGATGCGTTACAACTTTTGAGAACACCTTACACCACCGTACGAAAGACTAAAACTCCATAATAAACCTAATGAATTCGTCCGAGTAATTTGAACACCATACAACAATTTGGAATATATTACGACTCTGTATGCCACATTACCGCCTTGAAAAGCATGTTAGTATAACGTACGGCACCTTACAACTCATAACAAAACATTACAACACCGTACGTAGACTTAAAACTCCATAATAAACCTAATGAATTCGTCCGAGTCATTTGAACATCGTACGACCACTCAGGACTTGTTACGACTCTGTATGCGAAATTAGCAATAGGAAAAGCAATTTAGAATAATGTAGGATGCGTTACAACTTTTGAGAACACCTTACACCACCGTACGAAAGATTAAAACTCCATAATAAACCTAATGAATTCGTCCGAGTAATTTGAACACCATACAACAATTTGGAATATATTACGACTCTGTATGCCACATTACCGCCTTGAAAAGCATGTTAGTATAACGTACGGCACCATACAACTCATAACAAAACATTACAACACCGTACGTAAACTTAAAACTGCATAATAAACCTAATGAATTCGTCCGAGTCATTTGAACATCGTACGACCACTCAGGACTTGTTACGACTCTGTATGCGAAATTAGCAACAGGAAAAGCAATTTAGAATAATGTAAGATGCGTTACAACTTTTGAGAACACCTTACACCACCGTACGAAAGACTAAAACTCCATAATAAACCTAATGAATTCGTCCGAGTAATTTGAACACCATACAACAATTTGGAATATATTACGACTCTGTATGCCACATTACCGTCGTGAGAAGCATGTTAGTATAATGTACGGCACCTTACAACTCCTAACAAAAGATTACAACACCGTACGTAAACTTAAAACTCCATAATAAACCTAATGAATTCGTCCGAGTCATTTGAACATCGTACGACCACTCAGGACTTGTTACGACTCTGTATGCGAAATTAGCAACAGGAAAAGCAATTTAGAATAATGTAGGATGCGTTACAACTTTTGAGAACACCTTACACCACCGTACGAAAGATTAAAACTCCATAATAAACCTAATGAATTCGTCCGAGTAATTTGAACACCATACAACAATTTGGAATATATTACGACTCTGTATGCCACATTACCGCCTTGAAAAGCATGTTAGTATAACGTACGGCACCTTACAACTCATAACAAAACATTACAACACCGTACGTAGACTTAAAACTCCATAATAAACCTAATGAATTCGTCCGAGTCATTTGAACATCGTACGACCACTCAGGACTTGTTACGACTCTGTATGCGAAATTAGCAATAGGAAAAGCAATTTAGAATAATGTAGGATGCGTTACAACTTTTGAGAACACCTTACACCACCGTACGAAAGATTAAAACTCCATAATAAACCTAATGAATTCGTCCGAGTAATTTGAACACCATACAACAATTTGGAATATATTACGACTCTGTATGCCACATTACCGCCTTGAAAAGCATGTTAGTATAACGTACGGCACCATACAACTCATAACAAAACATTACAACACCGTACGTAAACTTAAAACTGCATAATAAACCTAATGAATTCGTCCGAGTCATTTGAACATCGTACGACCACTCAGGACTTGTTACGACTCTGTATGCGAAATTAGCAACAGGAAAAGCAATTTAGAATAATGTAAGATGCGTTACAACTTTTGAGAACACCTTACACCACCGTACGAAAGACTAAAACTCCATAATAAACCTAATGAATTCGTCCGAGTAATTTGAACACCATACAACAATTTGGAATATATTACGACTCTGTATGCCACATTACCGTCGTGAGAAGCATGTTAGTATAATGTACGGCACCTTACAACTCCTAACAAAAGATTACAACACCGTACGTAAACTTAAAACTCCATAATAAACCTAATGAATTCGTCCGAGTCATTTGAACATCGTACGACCACTCAGGACTTGTTACGACTCTGTATGCGAAATTAGCAACAGGAAAAGCAATTTAGAATAATGTAGGATGCGTTACAACTTTTGAGAACACCTTACACCACCGTACGAAAGATTAAAACTCCATAATAAACCTAATGAATTCGTCCGAGTAATTTGAACACCATACAACAATTTGGAATATATTACGACTCTGTATGCCACATTACCGCCTTGAAAAGCATGTTAGTATAACGTACGGCACCTTACAACTCATAACAAAACATTACAACACCGTACGTAGACTTAAAACTCCATAATAAACCTAATGAATTCGTCCGAGTCATTTGAACATCGTACGACCACTCAGGACTTGTTACGACTCTGTATGCGAAATTAGCAATAGGAAAAGCAATTTAGAATAATGTAGGATGCGTTACAACTTTTGAGAACACCTTACACCACCGTACGAAAGATTAAAACTCCATAATAAACCTAATGAATTCGTCCGAGTAATTTGAACACCATACAACAATTTGGAATATATTACGACTCTGTATGCCACATTACCGCCTTGAAAAGCATGTTAGTATAACGTACGGCACCATACAACTCATAACAAAACATTACAACACCGTACGTAAACTTAAAACTGCATAATAAACCTAATGAATTCGTCCGAGTCATTTGAACATCGTACGACCACTCAGGACTTGTTACGACTCTGTATGCGAAATTAGCAACAGGAAAAGCAATTTAGAATAATGTAAGATGCGTTACAACTTTTGAGAACACCTTACACCACCGTACGAAAGACTAAAACTCCATAATAAACCTAATGAATTCGTCCGAGTAATTTGAACACCATACAACAATTTGGAATATATTACGACTCTGTATGCCACATTACCGTCGTGAGAAGCATGTTAGTATAATGTACGGCACCTTACAACTCCTAACAAAAGATTACAACACCGTACGTAAACTTAAAACTCCATAATAAACCTAATGAATTCGTCCGAGTCATTTGAACATCGTACGACCACTCAGGACTTGTTACGACTCTGTATGCGAAATTAGCAACAGGAAAAGCAATTTAGAATAATGTAGGATGCGTTACAACTTTTGAGAACACCTTACACCACCGTACGAAAGATTAAAACTCCATAATAAACCTAATGAATTCGTCCGAGTAATTTGAACACCATACAACAATTTGGAATATATTACGACTCTGTATGCCACATTACCGCCTTGAAAAGCATGTTAGTATAACGTACGGCACCTTACAACTCATAACAAAACATTACAACACCGTACGTAGACTTAAAACTCCATAATAAACCTAATGAATTCGTCCGAGTCATTTGAACATCGTACGACCACTCAGGACTTGTTACGACTCTGTATGCGAAATTAGCAATAGGAAAAGCAATTTAGAATAATGTAGGATGCGTTACAACTTTTGAGAACACCTTACACCACCGTACGAAAGATTAAAACTCCATAATAAACCTAATGAATTCGTCCGAGTAATTTGAACACCATACAACAATTTGGAATATATTACGACTCTGTATGCCACATTACCGCCTTGAAAAGCATGTTAGTATAACGTACGGCACCTTACAACTCTTAACAAAACATTACAACACCGTACGTAAACTAAAAACTCCATAATAAACCTAATGAATTCGTCCGAGTCATTTGAACATCGTACGACCACTCAGGACTTGTTACGACTCTGTATGCGAAATTAGCAACAGGAAAAGCAATTTAGAATAATGTAAGATGCGTTACAACTTTTGAGAACACCTTACACCACCGTACGAAAGACTAAAACTCCATAATAAACCTAATGAATTCGTCCGAGTAATTTGAACACCATACAACAATTTGGAATATATTACGACTCTGTATGCCACATTACCGTCGTGAGAAGCATGTTAGTATAATGTACGGCACCTTACAACTCCTAACAAAAGATTACAACACCGTACGTAAACTTAAAACTCCATAATAAACCTAATGAATTCGTCCGAGTCATTTGAACATCGTACGACCACTCAGGACTTGTTACGACTCTGTATGCGAAATTAGCAACAGGAAAAGCAATTTAGAATAATGTAGGATGCGTTACAACTTTTGAGAACACCTTACACCACCGTACGAAAGATTAAAACTCCATAATAAACCTAATGAATTCGTCCGAGTAATTTGAACACCATACAACAATTTGGAATATATTACGACTCTGTATGCCACATTACCGCCTTGAAAAGCATGTTAGTATAACGTACGGCACCTTACAACTCATAACAAAACATTACAACACCGTACGTAGACTTAAAACTCCATAATAAACCTAATGAATTCGTCCGAGTCATTTGAACATCGTACGACCACTCAGGACTTGTTACGACTCTGTATGCGAAATTAGCAATAGGAAAAGCAATTTAGAATAATGTAGGATGCGTTACAACTTTTGAGAACACCTTACACCACCGTACGAAAGATTAAAACTCCATAATAAACCTAATGAATTCGTCCGAGTAATTTGAACACCATACAACAATTTGGAATATATTACGACTCTGTATGCCACATTACCGCCTTGAAAAGCATGTTAGTATAACGTACGGCACCTTACAACTCTTAACAAAACATTACAACACCGTACGTAAACTAAAAACTCCATAATAAACCTAATGAATTCGTCCGAGTCATTTGAACATCGTACGACCACTCAGGACTTGTTACGACTCTGTATGCGAAATTAGCAACAGGAAAAGCAATTTAGAATAATGTAAGATGCGTTACAACTTTTGAGAACACCTTACACCACCGTACGAAAGACTAAAACTCCATAATAAACCTAATGAATTCGTCCGAGTAATTTGAACACCATACAACAATTTGGAATATATTACGACTCTGTATGCCACATTACCGCCTTGAAAAGCATGTTAGTATAACGTACGGCACTTTACAACTCCTAACAAAACATTACAACACCGTACGTAAACTTAAAACTCCATAATAAACCTAATGAATTCGTCCGAGTAATTTGAACACCATACAACAATTTGGAATATATTACGACTCTGTATTCCACATTTCCGCCTTGAAAAGCATGTTAGTATAACGTACGACACCTTACAACTCCTAACAAAACATTACAACACCGTACGTAAACTTAAAACTCCATAATAAACCTAATGAATTCGTCCGAGTCATTTGAACATCGTACGACCACTCAGGACTTGTTACGACTCTGTATGCGAAATTAACAACAGGAAAAGCAATTTAGAATAATGTAGGATGCGTTACAACTTTTGAGAACACCTTACACCACCGTACGAAAGATTAAAACTCCATAATAAACCTAATGAATTCGTCCGAGTAATTTGAACACCATACAACAATTTGGAATATATTACGACTCTGTATTCCACATTTCCGCCTTGAAAAGCATGTTAGTATAACGTACGGCACCTTACAACTCCTAACAAAACATTACAACACCGTACGTAAACTTAAAACTCCATAATAAACCTAATGAATTCGTCCGAGTCATTTGAACATCGTACGACCACTCAGGACTTGTTACGACTCTGTATGCGAAATTAACAACAGGAAAAGCAATTTAGAATAATGTAGGATGCGTTACAACTTTTGAGAACACCTTACACCACCGTACGAAAGATTAAAACTCCATAATAATCCTAATGAATTCGTCCGAGTAATTTGAACACCATACAACAATTTGGAATATATTACGACTCTGTATGCCACATTACCGCCTTGAAAAGCATGTTAGTATAACGTACGGCACCTTACAACTTCTAACAAAACATTACAACACCGTACGTAAACTTAAAACTCCATAATAGACCTAATGAATTCGTCCTAGTCATTTGAACATCGTACGACCACTCAGGACTTGTTACGACTCTGTATGCGAAATTAGCAACTGAAAAAGCAATTTAGAATAATGTAGGATGCGTTACAACTTTTGAAAACACCTTACACCACCGTACGAAAGATTAAAACTTCATAATAAACCTAATGAATTCGTCCGAGTAATTTGAACACCATACAACAATTTGGAATATGTTACGACTCTGTATGCCACATTACCGTCTTGAGAAGCATGTTAGTATAACGTACGGCACCTTACAACTCCTAACAAAACATTACAACACCGTACGTAAACTTAAAACTCCAAAATAAACCTAATGAATTCGTCCGAGTCATTTGAACATCGTACGACCACTCAGGACTTGTTACGACTCTGTATGCGAAATTAGCAACTGGAAAAGCAATTTAGAATAATGTAGGATGCGTTACAACTTTTGAAAACACCTTACACCACCGTACGAAAGATTAAAACTCCATAATAAACCTAATGAATTCGTCCGAGTAATTTGAACACCATACAACAATTTGGAATATATTACGACTCTGTATTCCACATTTCCGCCTTGAAAAGCATGTTAGTATAACGTACGACACCTTACAACTCCTAACAAAACATTACAACACCGTACGTAAACTTAAAACTCCATAATAAACCTAATGAATTCGTCCGAGTCATTTGAACATCGTACGACCACTCAGGACTTGTTACGACTCTGTATGCGAAATTAACAACAGGAAAAGCAATTTAGAATAATGTAGGATGCGTTACAACTTTTGAGAACACCTTACACCACCGTACGAAAGATTAAAACTCCATAATAATCCTAATGAATTCGTCCGAGTAATTTGAACACCATACAACAATTTGGAATATATTACGACTCTGTATGCCACATTACCGCCTTGAAAAGCATGTTAGTATAACGTACGGCACCTTACAACTTCTAACAAAACATTACAACACCGTACGTAAACTTAAAACTCCATAATAGACCTAATGAATTCGTCCTAGTCATTTGAACATCGTACGACCACTCAGGACTTGTTACGACTCTGTATGCGAAATTAGCAACTGAAAAAGTAATTTAGAATAATGTAGGATGCGTTACAACTTTTGAAAACACCTTACACCACCGTACGAAAGATTAAAACTCCATAATAAACCTAATGAATTCGTCCGAGTAATTTGAACACCATACAACAATTTGGAATATGTTACGACTCTGTATGCCACATTACCGTCTTGAGAAGCATGTTAGTATAACGTACGGCACCTTACAACTCCTAACAAAACATTACAACACCGTACGTAAACTTAAAACTCCAAAATAAACCTAATGAATTCGTCCGAGTCATTTGAACATCGTACGACCACTCAGGACTTGTTACGACTCTGTATGCGAAATTAGCAACTGGAAAAGCAATTTAGAATAATGTAGGATGCGTTACAACTTTTGAAAACACCTTACACCACCGTACGAAAGATTAAAACTCCATAATAAACCTAATGAATTCGTCCGAGTAATTTGAACACCATACAACAATTTGGAATATGTTACGACTCTGTATGCCACATTACCGTCTTGAGAAGCATGTTAGTATAACGTACGGCACCTTACAACTCCTAACAAAACATTACAACACCGTACGTAAACTTAACACTCCAAAATAAACCTAATGAATTCGTCCGAGTCATTTGAACATCGTACGACCACTCAGGACTTGTTACGACTCTGTATGCGAAATTAGCAACAGGAAAAGCAATTTAGAATAATGTAGGATGCGTTACAATTTTTGAGAACACCTTACACCACCGTACGAAAGATTAAAACTCCATAATAAACCTAATGAATTCGTCCAAGTAATTTGAACACCATACAACAATTTGGAATATATTACGACTTTGTATGCCACATTACCGTCTTGAGAAGCATGTTAGTATAACGTACGGCACCTTACAACTCCTAACAAAACATTACAACACCGTACGTAAACTTAAAACTCCATAATAAACCTAATGAATTCATCCGAGTCATTTGAACATCGTACGACCACTCAGGACTTGTTACGACTCTGTATGCGAAATTAGCAATAGGAAAAGCAATTTAGAATAATGTAGGATGCGTTACAACTTTTGAGAACACCTTACACCACCGTACGGAAGATTAAAACTCCATAATAAACCTAATGAATTCGTCCGAGTAATTTGAACACCATACAACAATTTGGAATATATTACGACTCTGTATGCCACATTACCGTCTTGAGAAGCATGTTAGTATAACGTACGGCACCTTACAACTCCTAACAAAACATTACAACACCGTACGTAAACTTAAAACTCCATAATAAACCTAATGAATTCGTCCGAGTCATTTGAACATCGTACGACCACTCAGGACTTGTTACGACTCTGTATGCGAAATTAACAATAGGAAAAGCAATTTAGAATAATGTAGGATGCGTTACAACTTTTGAGAACACCTTACACCACCGTACGAAAGATTAAAACTCCATAATAAACCTAATGAATTCGTCCGAATAATTTGAACACCATACAACAATTTGGAATATATTACGATTCTGTATGCCACATTACCGCCTTGAAAATCGTGTTAGTATAACGTACGGCACCTTACAACTCCTAACAAAACATTACAACACCGTACGTAAACTTAAAACTCAATAATAAACCTAATGAATTCGTCCGAGTCATTTGAACATCGTACGACCACTCAGGACTTGTTACGACTCTGTATGCGAAATTAGGAACAGGAAAAGCAATTTAGAATAATGTAAGATGCGTTACAACTTTTGAGAACACCTTACACCACCGTACGAAAGACTAAAACTCCATAACAAACCTAATGAATTCGTCCGAGTAATTTGAACACCATACAACAATTTGGAATATATTACGACTCTGTATGCCACATTACCGTCTTGAGAAGCATGTTAGTATAACGTACGGCACCTTACAACTCCTAACAAAACATTACAACACCGTACGTAAACTTAAAACTCCATAATAAACCTAATGAATTCGTCCGAGTCATTTGAACATCGTACGACCACTCAGGACTTGTTACGACTCTGTATGCGAAATTAGCAACTGGAAAGCAATTTAGAATAATGTAGGATGCGTTACAACTTTTGAGAACACCTTACACCACCGTACGAAAGATTAAAACTCCATAATAAACCTAATGAATTCGTCCGAGTAATTTGAACACCATACAACAATTTGGAATATATTACGACTGTGTATGCCACATTACCGTCTTGAGAAGCATGTTAGTATAACGTACGGCACCTTACAACTCCTAACAAAACATTACAACACCGTACGTAAACTTAAAACTCCATAATAAACCTAATGAATTCGTCCGAGTCATTTAAACATCGTACGACCACTCAGGACTTGTTACGACTCTGTATGCGAAATTAGCAATAGGAAAAGCAATTTAGAATAATGTAGGATGCGTTACAACTTTTGAGAACACCTTACACCACCGTACGAAAGATTAAAACTCCATAATAAACCTAATGAATTCGTCCGAATAATTTGAACACCATACAACAATTTGGAATATATTACGATTCTGTATGCCACATTACCGCCTTGAAAATCGTGTTAGTATAACGTACGGCACCTTACAACTCCTAACAAAACATTACAACACCGTACGTAAACTTAAAACTCAATAATAAACCTAATGAATTCGTCCGAGTCATTTGAACATCGTACGACCACTCAGGACTTGTTACGACTCTGTATGCGAAATTAGGAACAGGAAAAGCAATTTAGAATAATGTAAGATGCGTTACAACTTTTGAGAACACCTTACACCACCGTACGAAAGACTAAAACTCCATAACAAACCTAATGAATTCGTCCGAGTAATTTGAACACCATACAACAATTTGGAATATATTACGACTCTGTATGCCACATTACCGTCTTGAGAAGCATGTTAGTATAACGTACGGCACCTTACAACTCCTAACAAAACATTACAACACCGTACGTAAACTTAAAACTCCATAATAAACCTAATGAATTCGTCCGAGTCATTTGAACATCGTACGACCACTCAGGACTTGTTACGACTCTGTATGCGAAATTAGCAACTGGAAAGCAATTTAGAATAATGTAGGATGCGTTACAACTTTTGAGAACACCTTACACCACCGTACGAAAGATTAAAACTCCATAATAAACCTAATGAATTCGTTCGAGTAATTTGAACACCATACAACAATTTGGAATATATTACGACTCTGTATGCCACATTACCGCCTTGAAAATCGTGTTAGTATAACGTACGGCACCTTACAACTCCTAACAAAACATTACAACACCGTACGTAAACTTAAAACTCAATAATAAACCTAATGAATTCGTCCGAGTCATTTGAACATCGTACGACCACTCAGGACTTGTTACGACTCTGTATGCGAAATTAGCAACAGGAAAAGCAATTTAGAATAATGTAAGATGCGTTACAACTTTTGAGAACACCTTACACCACCGTACGAAAGACTAAAACTCCATAATAAACCTAATGAATTCGTCCGAGTAATTTGAACACCATACAACAATTTGGAATATATTACGACTCTGTATGCCACATTACCGTCTTGAGAAGCATGTTAGTATAACGTACGGCACCTTACAACTCCTCACAAAACATTACAACACCGTACGTAAACTTAAAACTCCATAATAAACCTAATGAATTCGTCCGAGTCATTTGAACATCGTACGACCACTCAGGACTTGTTACGACTCTGTATGCGAAATTAGCAACAGGAAAAGCAATTTAGAATAATGTAGGATGCGTTACAACTTTTGAGAACACCTTACACCACCGTATGAAAGATTAAAACTCCATAATAAACCTAATGAATTCGTCCAAGTAATTTGAACACCATACAACAATTTGGAATATATTACGACTTTGTATGCCACATTACCGTCTTGAGAAGCATGTTAGTATAACGTACGGCACCTTACAACTCCTAACAAAACATTACAACACCGTACGTAAACTTAAAACTCCATAATAAACCTAATGAATTCGTCCGAGTCATTTGAACATCGTACGACCACTCAGGACTTGTTACGACTCTGTATGCGAAATTAGCAATAGGAAAAGCAATTTAGAATAATGTAGGATGCGTTACAACTTTTGAGAACACCTTACACCACCGTACGAAAGATTAAAACTCCATAATAAACCTAATGAATTCGTCCGAGTAATTTGAACACCATACAACAATTTGGAATATATTACGATTCTGTATGCCACATTACCGCCTTGAAAATCGTGTTAGTATAACGTACGGCACCTTACAACTCCTAACAAAACATTACAACACCGTACGTAAACTTAAAACTCAATAATAAACCTAATGAATTCGTCCGAGTCATTTGAACATCGTACGACCACTCAGGACTTGTTACGACTCTGTATGCGAAATTAGGAACAGGAAAAGCAATTTAGAATAATGTAAGATGCGTTACAACTTTTGAGAACACCTTACACCACCGTACGAAAGACTAAAACTCCATAACAAACCTAATGAATTCGTCCGAGTAATTTGAACACCATACAACAATTTGGAATATATTACGACTCTGTATGCCACATTACCGTCTTGAGAAGCATGTTAGTATAACGTACGGCACCTTACAACTCCTAACAAAACATTACAACACCGTACGTAAACTTAAAACTCCATAATAAACCTAATGAATTCGTCCGAGTCATTTGAACATCGTACGACCACTCAGGACTTGTTACGACTCTGTATGCGAAATTAGCAACTGGAAAGCAATTTAGAATAATGTAGGATGCGTTACAACTTTTGAGAACACCTTACACCACCGTACGAAAGATTAAAACTCCATAATAAACCTAATGAATTCGTTCGAGTAATTTGAACACCATACAACAATTTGGAATATATTACGACTCTGTATGCCACATTACCGCCTTGAAAATCGTGTTAGTATAACGTACGGCACCTTACAACTCCTAACAAAACATTACAACACCGTACGTAAACTTAAAACTCAATAATAAACCTAATGAATTCGTCCGAGTCATTTGAACATCGTACGACCACTCAGGACTTGTTACGACTCTGTATGCGAAATTAGCAACAGGAAAAGCAATTTAGAATAATGTAAGATGCGTTACAACTTTTGAGAACACCTTACACCACCGTACGAAAGACTAAAACTCCATAATAAACCTAATGAATTCGTCCGAGTAATTTGAACACCATACAACAATTTGGAATATATTACGACTCTGTATGCCACATTACCGTCTTGAGAAGCATGTTAGTATAACGTACGGCACCTTACAACTCCTCACAAAACATTACAACACCGTACGTAAACTTAAAACTCCATAATAAACCTAATGAATTCGTCCGAGTCATTTGAACATCGTACGACCACTCAGGACTTGTTACGACTCTGTATGCGAAATTAGCAACAGGAAAAGCAATTTAGAATAATGTAGGATGCGTTACAACTTTTGAGAACACCTTACACCACCGTATGAAAGATTAAAACTCCATAATAAACCTAATGAATTCGTCCAAGTAATTTGAACACCATACAACAATTTGGAATATATTACGACTTTGTATGCCACATTACCGTCTTGAGAAGCATGTTAGTATAACGTACGGCACCTTACAACTCCTAACAAAACATTACAACACCGTACGTAAACTTAAAACTCCATAATAAACCTAATGAATTCGTCCGAGTCATTTGAACATCGTACGACCACTCAGGACTTGTTACGACTCTGTATGCGAAATTAGCAATAGGAAAAGCAATTTAGAATAATGTAGGATGCGTTACAACTTTTGAGAACACCTTACACCACCGTACGAAAGATTAAAACTCCATAATAAACCTAATGAATTCGTCCGAGTAATTTGAACACCATACAACAATTTGGAATATATTAAGACTCTGTATGCCACATTACCGCCTTGAAAATCGTGTTAGTATAACGTACGGCACCTTACAACACCTAACAAAACATTACAACACCGTACGTAAACTTAAAACTCAATAATAAACCTAATGAATTCGTCCGAGTCATTTGAACATCGTACGACCACTCAGGACTTGTTACGACTCTGTATGCGAAATTAGCAACAGGAAAAGCAATTTAGAATAATGTAAGATGCGTTACAACTTTTGAGAACACCTTACACCACCGTACGAAAGACTAAAACTCCATAATAAACCTAATGAATTCGTCCGAGTAATTTGAACACCATACAACAATTTGGAATATATTACGACTCTGTATGCCACATTACCGTCTTGAGAAGCATGTTAGTATAACGTACGGCACCTTACAACTCCTAATAAAACATTACAACACCGTACGTAAACTTAAAACTCCAAAATAAACCTAATGAATTCGTCCGAGTCATTTGAACATCGTACGACCTCTCAGGACTTGTTACGACTCTGTATGCGAAATTAGCAACTGGAAAGCAATTTAGAATAATGTAGGATGCGTTACAACTTTTGAGAACACCTTACACCACCGTACGAAAGATTAAAACTCCATAATAAACCTAATGAATTCGTCCGAGTAATTTGAACACCATACAACAATTTGGAATATATTACGACTCTGTATGCCACATTACCGCCTTGAAAATCGTGTTAGTATAACGTACGGCACCTTACAACTCCTAACAAAACATTACAACACCGTACGTAAACTTAAAACTCAATAATAAACCTAATGAATTCGTCCGAGTCATTTGAACATCGTACGACCACTCAGGACTTGTTACGACTCTGTATGCGAAATTAGCAACAGGCAAAGCAATTTAGAATAATGTAAGATGCGTTACAACTTTTGAGAACACCTTACACCACCGTACGAAAGACTAAAACTCCATAACAAACCTAATGAATTCGTCCGAGTAATTTGAACACCATACAACAATTTGGAATATATTACGACTCTGTATGCCACATTACCGTCTTGAGAAGCATGTTAGTATAACGTACGGCACCTTACAACTCCTAACAAAACATTACAACACCGTACGTAAACTTAAAACTCCATAATAAACCTAATGAATTCATCCGAGTCATTTGAACATCGTACGACCACTCAGGACTTGTTACGACTCTGTATGCGAAATTAGCAACTGGAAAAGCAATTTAGAATAATGTAGGATGCGTTACAACTTTTGAGAACACCTTACACCACCGTACGAAAGATTAAAACTCCATAATAAACCTAATGAATTCGTCCGAGTAATTTGAACACCATACAACAATTTGGAATATATTACGACTCTGTATGCCACATTACCGTCTTGAGAAGCATGTTAGTATAACGTACGGCACCTTACAACTCCTAACAAAACATTACAACACCGTACGTAAACTTAAAACTCCATAATAAACCTAATGAATTCGTCCGAGTCATTTGAACATCGTACGACCACTCAGGACTTGTTACGACTCTGTATGCGAAATTAGCAATAGGAAAAGCAATTTAGAATAATGTAGGATGCGTTACAACTTTTGAGAACACCTTACACCACCGTACGAAAGATTAAAACTCCATAATAAACCTAATGAATTCGTCCGAGTAATTTGAACACCATACAACAATTTGGAATATATTACGACTTTGTATGCCACATTACCGTCTTGAGAAGCATGTTAGTATAACGTACGGCACCTTACAACTCCTAACAAAACATTACAACACCGTACGTAAACTTAAAACTCCATAATAAACCTAATGAATTCGTCCGAGTCATTTGAACATCGTACGACCACTCAGGACTTGTTACGACTCTGTATGCGAAATTAGCAACAGGAAAAGCAATTTAGAATAATGTAAGATGCGTTACAACTTTTGAGAACACCTTACACCACCGTACGAAAGACTAAAACTCCATAATAAACCTAATGAATTCGTCCGAGTAATTTGAACACCATACAACAATTTGGAATATATTACGACTCTGTATGCCACATTACCGTCTTGAGAAGCATGTTAGTATAACGTACGGCACCTTACAACTCCTAACAAAACATTACAACACCGTATGTAAACTTAAAACTCAATAATAAACCTAATGAATTCGTCCGAGTCATTTGAACATCGTACGACCACTCAGGATTTGTTACGACTCTGTATGCGAAATTAGCAACTGGAAAGCAATTTAGAATAATGTAGGATGCGTTACAACTTTTGAGAACACCTTACACCACCGTACGAAAGATTAAAACTCCATAATAAACCTAATGAATTCGTCCGAGTAATTTGAACACCATACAACAATTTGGAATATATTACGACTCTGTATGCCACATTACCGCCTTGAAAATCGTGTTAGTATAACGTACGGCACCTTACAACTCCTAACAAAACATTACAACACCGTACGTAAACTTAAAACTCAATAATAAACCTAATGAATTCGTCCGAGTCATTTGAACATCGTACGACCACTCAGGACTTGTTACGACTCTGTATGCGAAATTAGCAACAGGCAAAGCAATTTAGAATAATGTAAGATGCGTTACAACTTTTGAGAACACCTTACACCACCGTACGAAAGACTAAAACTCCATAACAAACCTAATGAATTCGTCCGAGTAATTTGAACACCATACAACAATTTGGAATATATTACGACTCTGTATGCCACATTACCGTCTTGAGAAGCATGTTAGTATAACGTACGGCACCTTACAACTCCTAACAAAACATTACAACACCGTACGTAAACTTAAAACTCCATAATAAACCTAATGAATTCATCCGAGTCATTTGAACATCGTACGACCACTCAGGACTTGTTACGACTCTGTATGCGAAATTAGCAACTGGAAAAGCAATTTAGAATAATGTAGGATGCGTTACAACTTTTGAGAACACCTTACACCACCGTACGAAAGATTAAAACTCCATAATAAACCTAATGAATTCGTCCGAGTAATTTGAACACCATACAACAATTTGGAATATATTACGACTCTGTATGCCACATTACCGTCTTGAGAAGCATGTTAGTATAACGTACGGCACCTTACAACTCCTCACAAAACATTACAACACCGTACGTAAACTTAAAACTCCATAATAAACCTAATGAATTCGTCCGAGTCATTTGAACATCGTACGACCACTCAGGACTTGTTACGACTCTGTATGCGAAATTAGCAACAGGAAAAGCAATTTAGAATAATGTAGGATGCGTTACAACTTTTGAGAACACCTTACACCACCGTATGAAAGATTAAAACTCCATAATAAACCTAATGAATTCGTCCAAGTAATTTGAACACCATACAACAATTTGGAATATATTACGACTTTGTATGCCACATTACCGTCTTGAGAAGCATGTTAGTATAACGTACGGCACCTTACAACTCCTAACAAAACATTACAACACCGTACGTAAACTTAAAACTCCATAATAAACCTAATGAATTCGTCCGAGTCATTTGAACATCGTACGACCACTCAGGACTTGTTACGACTCTGTATGCGAAATTAGCAATAGGAAAAGCAATTTAGAATAATGTAGGATGCGTTACAACTTTTGAGAACACCTTACACCACCGTACGAAAGATTAAAACTCCATAATAAACCTAATGAATTCGTCCGAGTAATTTGAACACCATACAACAATTTGGAATATATTACGACTTTGTATGCCACATTACCGTCTTGAGAAGCATGTTAGTATAACGTACGGCACCTTACAACTCCTAACAAAACATTACAACACCGTACGTAAACTTAAAACTCCATAATAAACCTAATGAATTCGTCCGAGTCATTTGAACATCGTACGACCACTCAGGACTTGTTACGACTCTGTATGCGAAATTAGCAATAGGAAAAGCAATTTAGAATAATGTAGGATGCGTTACAACTTTTGAGAACACCTTACACCACCGTACGAAAGATTAAAACTCCATAATAAACCTAATGAATTCGTCCGAGTAATTTGAACACCATACAACAATTTGGAATATATTACGACTTTGTATGCCACATTACCGTCTTGAGAAGCATGTTAGTATAACGTACGGCACCTTACAACTCCTAACAAAACATTACAACACCGTACGTAAACTTAAAACTCCATAATAAACCTAATGAATTCGTCCGAGTCATTTGAACATCGTACGACCACTCAGGACTTGTTACGACTCTGTATGCGAAATTAGCAACAGGAAAAGCAATTTAGAATAATGTAAGATGCGTTACAACTTTTGAGAACACCTTACACCACCGTACGAAAGACTAAAACTCCATAATAAACCTAATGAATTCGTCCGAGTAATTTGAACACCATACAACAATTTGGAATATATTACGACTCTGTATGCCACATTACCGTCTTGAGAAGCATGTTAGTATAACGTACGGCACCTTACAACTCCTAACAAAACATTACAACACCGTACGTAAACTTAAAACTCAATAATAAACCTAATGAATTCGTCCGAGTCATTTGAACATCGTACGACCACTCAGGATTTGTTACGACTCTGTATGCGAAATTAGCAACTGGAAAGCAATTTAGAATAATGTAGGATGCGTTACAACTTTTGAGAACACCTTACACCACCGTACGAAAGATTAAAACTCCATAATAAACCTAATGAATTCGTCCGAGTAATTTGAACACCATACAACAATTTGGAATATATTACGACTCTGTATGCCACATTACCGCCTTGAAAATCGTGTTAGTATAACGTACGGCACCTTACAACTCCTAACAAAACATTACAACACCGTACGTAAACTTAAAACTCAATAATAAACCTAATGAATTCGTCCGAGTCATTTGAACATCGTACGACCACTCAGGACTTGTTACGACTCTGTATGCGAAATTAACAACAGGAAAAGCAATTTAGAATAATGTAAGATGCGTTACAACTTTTGAGAACACCTTACACCACCGTACGAAAGACTAAAACTCCATAATAAACGTAATGAATTCGTCCGAGTAATTTGAACACCATACAACAATTTGGAATATATTACGACTCTGTATGCCACATTACCGTCTTGAGAAGCATGTTAGTATAACGTACGGCACCTTACAACTCCTAACAAAACATTACAACACCGTACGTAAACTTAAAACTCCATAATAAACCTAATGAATTCGTCCGAGTCATTTGAACATCGTACGACCACTCAGGACTTGTTACGACTCTGTATGCGAAATTAGCAACTGGAAAAGCAATTTAGAATAATGTAGGATGCGTTACAACTTTTGAGAACACCTTACACCACCGTACGAAAGATTAAAACTCCATAATAAACCTAATGAATTCGTCCGAGTAATTTGAACACCATACAACAATTTGGAATATATTACGACTCTGTATGCCACATTACCGTCTTGAGAAGCATGTTAGTATAACGTACGGCACCTTACAACTCCTAACAAAACATTACAACACCGTACGTAAACTTAAAACTCCTAATAAACCTAATGAATTCGTCCGAGTCATTTGAACATCGTACGACCACTCAGGACTTGTTACGACTCTGTATGCGAAATTAGCAACAGGAAAAGCAATTTAGAATAATGTAGGATGCGTTACAACTTTTGAGAACACCTTACACCACCGTATGAAAGATTAAAACTCCATAATAAACCTAATGAATTCGTCCAAGTAATTTGAACACCATACAACAATTTGGAATATATTACGACTTTGTATGCCACATTACCGTCTTGAGAAGCATGTTAGTATAACGTACGGCACCTTACAACTCCTAACAAAACATTACAACACCGTACGTAAACTTAAAACTCCATAATAAACCTAATGAATTCGTCCGAGTCATTTGAACATCGTACGACTACTCAGGACTTGTTACGACTCTGTATGCGAAATTAGCAACTGGAAAAGCAATTTAGAATAATGTAGGATGCGTTACAACTTTTGAGAACACCTTACACCACCGTACGAAAGATTAAAACTCCATAATAAACCTAATGAATTCGTCCGAGTAATTTGAACACCATACAACAATTTGGAATATATTACGACTCTGTATGCCACATTACCGTCTTGAGAAGCATGTTAGTATAACGTACGGCACCTTACAACTCCTAACAAAACATTACAACACCGTACGTAAACTTAAAACTCCATAATAAACCTAATGAATTCGTCCGAGTCATTTGAACATCGTACGACCACTCCGGACTTGTTACGACTCTGTATGCGAAATTAGCAACAGGAAAAGCAATTTAGAATAATGTAGGATGCGTTACAACTTTTGAGAACACCTTACACCACCGTATGAAAGATTAAAACTCCATAATAAACCTAATGAATTCGTCCAAGTAATTTGAACACCATACAACAATTTGGAATATATTACGACTTTGTATGCCACATTACCGTCTTGAGAAGCATGTTAGTATAACGTACGGCACCTTACAACTCCTAACAAAACATTACAACACCGTACGTAAACTTAAAACTCCATAATAAACCTAATGAATTCGTCCGAGTCATTTGAACATCGTACGACCACTCAGGACTTGTTACGACTCTGTATGCGAAATTAGCAATAGGAAAAGCAATTTAGAATAATGTAGGATGCGTTACAACTTTTGAGAACACCTTACACCACCGTACGAAAGATTAAAACTCCATAATAAACCTAATGAATTCGTCCGAGTAATTTGAACACCATACAACAGTTTGGAATATATTACGACTCTGTATGCCACATTACCGTCTTGAGAAGCATGTTAGTATAACGTACGGCACCTTACAACTCCTAACAAAACATTACAACACCGTACGTAAACTTAAAACTCAATAATAAACCTAATGAATTCGTCCGAGTCATTTGAACATCGTACGACCACTCAGGATTTGTTACGACTCTGTATGCGAAATTAGCAACTGGAAAGCAATTTAGAATAATGTAGGATGCGTTACAACTTTTGAGAACACCTTACACCACCGTACGAAAGATTAAAACTCCATAATAAACCTAATGAATTCGTCCGAGTAATTTGAACACCATACAACAATTTGGAATATATTACGACTCTGTATGCCACATTACCGCCTTGAAAATCGTGTTAGTATAACGTACGGCACCTTACAACTCCTAACAAAACATTACAACACCGTACGTAAACTTAAAACTCAATAATAAACCTAATGAATTCGTCCGAGTCATTTGAACATCGTACGACCACTCAGGACTTGTTACGACTCTGTATGCGAAATTAGCAACAGGAAAAGCAATTTAGAATAATGTTGGATGCGTTACAACTTTTGAGAACACCTTACACCACAGTATGAAAGATTAAAACTCCATAATAAACCTAATGAATTCGTCCAAGTAATTTGAACACCATACAACAATTTGGAATATATTACGACTTTGTATGCCACATTACCGTCTTGAGAAGCATGTTAGTATAACGTACGGCACCTTACAACTCCTAACAAAACATTACAACACCGTACGTAAACTTAAAACTCCATAATAAACCTAATGAATTCGTCCGAGTCATTTGAACATCGTACGACCACTCAGGACTTGTTACGACTCTGTATGCGAAATTAGCAACTGGAAAAGCAATTTAGAATAATGTAGGATGCGTTACAACTTTTGAGAACACCTTACACCACCGTACGAAAGATTAAAACTCCATAATAAACCTAATGAATTCGTCCGAGTAATTTGAACACCATACAACAATTTGGAATATATTACGACTCTGTATGCCACATTACCGTCTTGAGAAGCATGTTAGTATAACGTACGGCACCTTACAACTCCTAACAAAACATTACAACACCGTACGTAAACTTAAAACTCCATAATAAACCTAATGAATTCGTCCGAGTCATTTGAACATCGTACGACCACTCCGGACTTGTTACGACTCTGTATGCGAAATTAGCAACAGGAAAAGCAATTTAGAATAATGTAGGATGCGTTACAACTTTTGAGAACACCTTACACCACCGTATGAAAGATTAAAACTCCATAATAAACCTAATGAATTCGTCCAAGTAATTTGAACACCATACAACAATTTGGAATATATTACGACTTTGTATGCCACATTACCGTCTTGAGAAGCATGTTAGTATAACGTACGGCACCTTACAACTCCTAACAAAACATTACAACACCGTACGTAAACTTAAAACTCCATAATAAACCTAATGAATTCGTCCGAGTCATTTGAACATCGTACGACCACTCAGGACTTGTTACGACTCTGTATGCGAAATTAGCAATAGGAAAAGCAATTTAGAATAATGTAGGATGCGTTACAACTTTTGAGAACACCTTACACCACAGTACGAAAGATTAAAACTCCATAATAAACCTAATGAATTCGTCCGAGTAATTTGAACACCATACAACAATTTGGAATATATTACGACTCTGTATGCCACATTACCGTCTTGAGAAGCATGTTAGTATAACGTACGGCACCTTACAACTCCTAACAAAACATTACAACACCGTACGTAAACTTAAAACTCAATAATAAACCTAATGAATTCGTCCGAGTCATTTGAACATCGTACGACCACTCAGGATTTGTTACGACTCTGTATGCGAAATTAGCAACTGGAAAGCAATTTAGAATAATGTAGGATGCGTTACAACTTTTGAGAACACCTTACACCACCGTACGAAAGATTAAAACTCCATAATAAACCTAATGAATTCGTCCGAGTAATTTGAACACCATACAACAATTTGGAATATATTACGACTCTGTATGCCACATTACCGCCTTGAAAATCGTGTTAGTATAACGTACGGCACCTTACAACTCCTAACAAAAGATTACAACACCGTACGTAAACTTAAAACTCAATAATAAACCTAATGAATTCGTCCGAGTCATTTGAACATCGTACGACCACTCAGGACTTGTTACGACTCTGTATGCGAAATTAGCAACAGGAAAAGCAATTTAGAATAATGTAGGATGCGTTACAACTTTTGAGAACACCTTACACCACCGTATGAAAGATTAAAACTCCATAATAAACCTAATGAATTCGTCCAAGTAATTTGAACACCATACAACAATTTGGAATATATTACGACTTTGTATGCCACATTACCGTCTTGAGAAGCATGTTAGTATAACGTACGGCACCTTACAACTCCTAACAAAACATTACAACACCGTACGTAAACTTAAAACTCCATAATAAACCTAATGAATTCGTCCGAGTCATTTGAACATCGTACGACCACTCAGGACTTGTTACGACTCTGTATGCGAAATTAGCAACTGGAAAAGCAATTTAGAATAATGTAGGATGCGTTACAACTTTTGAGAACACCTTACACCACCGTACGAAAGATTAAAACTCCATAATAAACCTAATGAATTCGTCCGAGTAATTTGAAGACCATACAACAATTTGGAATATATTACGACTCTGTATGCCACATTACCGTCTTGAGAAGCATGTTAGTATAACGTACGGCACCTTACAACTCCTAACAAAACATTACAACACCGTACGTAAACTTAAAACTCCATAATAAACCTAATGAATTCGTCAGAGTCATTTGAACATCGTACGACCACTCCTGACTTGTTACGACTCTGTATGCGAAATTAGCAACAGGAAAAGCAATTTAGAATAATGTAGGATGCGTTACAACTTTTGAGAACACCTTACACCACCGTATGAAAGATTAAAACTCCATAATAAACCTAATGAATTCGTCCAAGTAATTTGAACACCATACAACAATTTGGAATATATTACGACTTTGTATGCCACATTACCGTCTTGAGAAGCATGTTAGTATAACGTACGGCACCTTACAACTCCTAACAAAACATTACAACACCGTACGTAAACTTAAAACTCCATAATAAACCTAATGAATTCGTCCGAGTCATTTGAACATCGTACGACCACTCAGGACTTGTTACGACTCTGTATGCGAAATTAGCAATAGGAAAAGCAATTTAGAATAATGTAGGATGCGTTACAACTTTTGAGAACACCTTACACCACCGTACGAAAGATTAAAACTCCATAATAAACCTAATGAATTCGTCCGAGTAATTTGAACACCATACAACAATTTGGAATATATTACGACTCTGTATGCCACATTACCGTCTTGAGAAGCATGTTAGTATAACGTACGGCACCTTACAACTCCTACCAAAACATTACAACACCGTACGTAAACTTAAAACTCAATAATAAACCTAATGAATTCGTCCGAGTCATTTGAACATCGTACGACCACTCAGGATTTGTTACGACTCTGTATGCGAAATTAGCAACTGGAAAGCAATTTAGAATAATGTAGGATGCGTTACAACTTTTGAGAACACCTTACACCACCGTACGAAAGATTAAAACTCCATAATAAACCTAATGAATTCGTCCGAGTAATTTGAACACCATACAACAATTTGGAATACATTACGACTCTGTATGCCACATTACCGCCTTGAAAATCGTGTTAGTATAACGTACGGCACCTTACAACTCCTAACAAAACATTACAACACCGTACGTAAACTTAAAACTCAATAATAAACCTAATGAATTCGTCCGAGTCATTTGAACATCGTACGACCACTCAGGACTTGTTACGACTCTGTATGCGAAATTAACAACAGGAAAAGCAATTTAGAATAATGTAAGATGCGTTACAACTTTTGAGAACACCTTACACCACCGTACGAAAGACTAAAACTCCATAATAAACGTAATGAATTCGTCCGAGTAATTTGAACACCATACAACAATTTGGAATATATTACGACTCTGTATGCCACATTACCGTCTTGAGAAGCATGTTAGTATAACGTACGGCACCTTACAACTCCTAACAAAACATTACAACACCGTACGTAAACTTAAAACTCCATAATAAACCTAATGAATTCGTCCGATTCATTTGAACATCGTACGACCACTCAGGACTTGTTACGACTCTGTATGCGAAATTAGCAACTGGAAAAGCAATTTAGAATAATGTAGGATGCGTTACAACTTTTGAGAACACCTTACACCACCGTACGAAAGATTAAAACTCCATAATAAACCTAATGAATTCGTCCGAGTAATTTGAACACCATACAACAATTTGGAATATATTACGACTCTGTATGCCACATTACCGTCTTGAGAAGCATGTTAGTATAACGTACGGCACCTTACAACTCCTAACAAAACATTACAACACCGTACGTAAACTTAAAACTCCGTAATAAACCTAATGAATTCGTCCGAGTCATTTGAACATCGTACGACCACTCAGGACTTGTTACGACTCTGTATGCGAAATTAGCAACAGGAAAAGCAATTTAGAATAATGTAGGATGCGTTACAACTTTTGAGAACACCTTACACCACCGTACGAAAGAATAAAACTCCATAATAAACCTAATGAATTCGTCCGAGTAATTTGAACACCATACAACAATTTGGAATATATTACGACTCTGTATGCCACATTACCGCCTTGAAAATCGTGTTAGTATAACGTACGGCACCTTACAACTCCTAACAAAAGATTACAACACCGTACGTAAACTTAAAACTCAATAATAAACCTAATGAATTCGTCCGAGTCATTTGAACATCGTACGACCACTCAGGACTTGTTACGACTCTGTATGCGAAATTAGCAACAGGAAAAGCAATTTAGAATAATGTAGGATGCGTTACAACTTTTGAGAACACCTTACACCACCGTATGAAAGATTAAAACTCCATAATAAACCTAATGAATTCGTCCAAGTAATTTGAACACCATACAACAATTTGGAATATATTACGACTTTGTATGCCACATTACCGTCTTGAGAAGCATGTTAGTATAACGTACGGCACCTTACAACTCCTAACAAAACATTACAACACCGTACGTAAACTTAAAACTCCATAATAAACCTAATGAATTCGTCCGAGTCATTTGAACATCGTACGACCACTCAGGACTTGTTACGACTCTGTATGCGAAATTAGCAACTGGAAAAGCAATTTAGAATAATGTAGGATGCGTTACAACTTTTGAGAACACCTTACACCACCGTACGAAAGATTAAAACTCCATAATAAACCTAATGAATTCGTCCGAGTAATTTGAAGACCATACAACAATTTGGAATATATTACGACTCTGTATGCCACATTACCGTCTTGAGAAGCATGTTAGTATAACGTACGGCACCTTACAACTCCTAACAAAACATTACAACACCGTACGTAAACTTAAAACTCCATAATAAACCTAATGAATTCGTCAGAGTCATTTGAACATCGTACGACCACTCCTGACTTGTTACGACTCTGTATGCGAAATTAGCAACAGGAAAAGCAATTTAGAATAATGTAGGATGCGTTACAACTTTTGAGAACACCTTACACCACCGTATGAAAGATTAAAACTCCATAATAAACCTAATGAATTCGTCCAAGTAATTTGAACACCATACAACAATTTGGAATATATTACGACTTTGTATGCCACATTACCGTCTTGAGAAGCATGTTAGTATAACGTACGGCACCTTACAACTCCTAACAAAACATTACAACACCGTACGTAAACTTAAAACTCCATAATAAACCTAATGAATTCGTCCGAGTCATTTGAACATCGTACGACCACTCAGGACTTGTTACGACTCTGTATGCGAAATTAGCAATAGGAAAAGCAATTTAGAATAATGTAGGATGCGTTACAACTTTTGAGAACACCTTACACCACCGTACGAAAGATTAAAACTCCATAATAAACCTAATGAATTCGTCCGAGTAATTTGAACACCATACAACAATTTGGAATATATTACGACTCTGTATGCCACATTACCGTCTTGAGAAGCATGTTAGTATAACGTACGGCACCTTACAACTCCTACCAAAACATTACAACACCGTACGTAAACTTAAAACTCAATAATAAACCTAATGAATTCGTCCGAGTCATTTGAACATCGTACGACCACTCAGGATTTGTTACGACTCTGTATGCGAAATTAGCAACTGGAAAGCAATTTAGAATAATGTAGGATGCGTTACAACTTTTGAGAACACCTTACACCACCGTACGAAAGATTAAAACTCCATAATAAACCTAATGAATTCGTCCGAGTAATTTGAACACCATACAACAATTTGGAATACATTACGACTCTGTATGCCACATTACCGCCTTGAAAATCGTGTTAGTATAACGTACGGCACCTTACAACTCCTAACAAAACATTACAACACCGTACGTAAACTTAAAACTCAATAATAAACCTAATGAATTCGTCCGAGTCATTTGAACATCGTACGACCACTCAGGACTTGTTACGACTCTGTATGCGAAATTAACAACAGGAAAAGCAATTTAGAATAATGTAAGATGCGTTACAACTTTTGAGAACACCTTACACCACCGTACGAAAGACTAAAACTCCATAATAAACGTAATGAATTCGTCCGAGTAATTTGAACACCATACAACAATTTGGAATATATTACGACTCTGTATGCCACATTACCGTCTTGAGAAGCATGTTAGTATAACGTACGGCACCTTACAACTCCTAACAAAACATTACAACACCGTACGTAAACTTAAAACTCCATAATAAACCTAATGAATTCGTCCGATTCATTTGAACATCGTACGACCACTCAGGACTTGTTACGACTCTGTATGCGAAATTAGCAACTGGAAAAGCAATTTAGAATAATGTAGGATGCGTTACAACTTTTGAGAACACCTTACACCACCGTACGAAAGATTAAAACTCCATAATAAACCTAATGAATTCGTCCGAGTAATTTGAACACCATACAACAATTTGGAATATATTACGACTCTGTATGCCACATTACCGTCTTGAGAAGCATGTTAGTATAACGTACGGCACCTTACAACTCCTAACAAAACATTACAACACCGTACGTAAACTTAAAACTCCGTAATAAACCTAATGAATTCGTCCGAGTCATTTGAACATCGTACGACCACTCAGGACTTGTTACGACTCTGTATGCGAAATTAGCAACAGGAAAAGCAATTTAGAATAATGTAGGATGCGTTACAACTTTTGAGAACACCTTACACCACCGTACGAAAGAATAAAACTCCATAATAAACCTAATGAATTCGTCCGAGTAATTTGAACACCATACAACAATTTGGAATATATTACGACTCTGTATGCCACATTACCGCCTTGAAAATCGTGTTAGTATAACGTACGGCACCTTACAACTCCTAACAAAACATTACAACACCGTACGTAAACTTAAAACTCAATAATAAACCTAATGAATTCGTCCGAGTCATTTGAACATCGTACGACCACTCAGGACTTGTTACGACTCTGTATGCGAAATTAACAACAGGAAAAGCAATTTAGAATAATGTAAGATGCGTTACAACTTTTGAGAACACCTTACACCACCGTACGAAAGACTAAAACTCCATAATAAACGTAATGAATTCGTCCGAGTAATTTGAACACCATACAACAATTTGGAATATATTACGACTCTGTATGCCACATTACCGTCTTGAGAAGCATGTTAGTATAACGTACGGCACCTTACAACTCCTAACAAAACATTACAACACCGTACGTAAACTTAAAACTCCATAATAAACCTAATGAATTCGTCCGATTCATTTGAACATCGTACGACCACTCAGGACTTGTTACGACTCTGTATGCGAAATTAGCAACTGGAAAAGCAATTTAGAATAATGTAGGATGCGTTACAACTTTTGAGAACACCTTACACCACCGTACGAAAGATTAAAACTCCATAATAAACCTAATGAATTCGTCCGAGTAATTTGAACACCATACAACAATTTGGAATATATTACGACTCTGTATGCCACATTACCGTCTTGAGAAGCATGTTAGTATAACGTACGGCACCTTACAACTCCTAACAAAACATTACAACACCGTACGTAAACTTAAAACTCCGTAATAAACCTAATGAATTCGTCCGAGTCATTTGAACATCGTACGACCACTCAGGACTTGTTACGACTCTGTATGCGAAATTAGCAACAGGAAAAGCAATTTAGAATAATGTAGGATGCGTTACAACTTTTGAGAACACCTTACACCACCGTACGAAAGATTAAAACTCCATAATAAACCTAATGAATTCGTCCAAGTAATTTGAACACCATACAACAATTTGGAATATATTACGACTTTGTATGCCACATTACCGTCTTGAGAAGCATGTTAGTATAACGTACGGCACCTTACAACTCCTAACAAAACATTACAACACCGTACGTAAACTTAAAACTCCATAATAAACCTAATGAATTCGTCCGAGTCATTTGAACATCGTATGACCACTCAGGACTTGTTACGACTCTGTATGCAAAATTAGCAACTGGAAAAGCAATTTAGAATAATGTAGGATGCGTTACAACTTTTGAGAACACCTTACACCACCGTACGAAAGATTAAAACTCCATAATAAACCTAATGAATTCGTCCGAGTAATTTGTACACCATACAACAATTTGGAATATATTACGACTCTGTATGCCACATTACCGTCTTGAGAAGCATGTTAGTATAACGTACGGCACCTTACAACTCCTAACAAAACATTACAACACCGTACGTAAACTTAAAATTCCATAATAAACCTAATGAATTCGTCCGAGTCATTTGAACATCGTACGACCACTCAGGACTTGTTACGACTCTGTATGCGAAATTAGCAACAGGAAAAGCAATTTAGAATAATGTAGGATGCGTTACAACTTTTGAGAACACCTTACACCACCGTACGAAAGATTAAAACTCCATAATAAACCTAATGAATTCGTCCAAGTAATTTGAACACCATACAACAATTTGGAATATATTACGACTTTGTATGCCACATTACCGTCTTGAGAAGCATGTTAGTATAACGTACGGCACCTTACAGCTCCTAACAAAACATTACAACACCGTACGTAAACTTAAAACTCCATAATAAACCTAATGAATTCGTCCGAGTCATTTGAACATCGTACGACCACTCAGGACTTGTTACGACTCTGTATGCGAAATTAGCAACAGGAAAAGCAATTTAGAATAATGTAAGATGCGTTACAACTTTTGAGAACACCTTACACCACCGTACGAAAGACTAAAACTCCATAATAAACCTAATGAATTCGTCCGAGTAATTTGAACACCATACAACAATTTGGAATATATTACGACTCTGTATGCCACATTACCGTCTTGAGAAGCATGTTAGTATAACGTACGGCACCTTACAACTCCTAACAAAACATTACAACACCGTACGTAAACTTAAAACTCCATAATAAACCTAATGAATTCGTCCGAGTCATTTGAACATCGTATGACCACTCAGGACTTGTTACGACTCTGTATGCAAAATTAGCAACTGGAAAAGCAATTTAGAATAATGTAGGATGCGTTACAACTTTTGAGAACACCTTACACCACCGTACGAAAGATTAAAACTCCATAATAAACCTAATGAATTCGTCCGAGTAATTTGAACACCATACAACAATTTGGAATATATTACGACTATGTATGCCACATTACCGTCTTGAGAAGCATGTTAGTATAACGTACGGCACCTTACAACTCCTAACAAAACATTACAACACCGTACGTAAACTTAAAACTCCATAATAAACCTAATGAATTCGTCCGAGTCATTTGAACATCGTACGACCACTCAGGACTTGTTACGACTCTGTATGCGAAATTAGCAACAGGAAAAGCAATTTAGAATAATGTAGGATGCGTTACAACTTTTGAGAACAACTTACACCACCGTACAAAAGATTAAAACTCCATAATAAACCTAATGAATTCGTCCAAGTAATTTGAACACCATACAACAATTTGGAATATATTACGACTTTGTATGCCACATTACCGTCTTGAGAAGCATGTTAGTATAACGTACGGCACCTTACAACTCCTAACAAAACATTACAACACCGTACGTAAACTTAAAACTCCATAATAAACCTAATGAATTCGTCCGAGTCATTTGAACATCGTACGACCACTCAGGACTTGTTACGACTCTGTATGCGAAATTAGCAATACGAAAAGCAATTTAGAATAATGTAGGATGCGTTACAACTTTTGAGAACACCTTACACCACCGTACGAAAGATTAAAACTCCATAATAAACCTAATGAATTAGTCCGAGTAATTTGAACACCATACAACAATTTGGAATATATTACGACTCTGTATGCCACATTACCGCCTTGAAAAACATGTTAGTATAACGTACGGCACCTTACAACTCCTAACAAAACATTACAACACCGTACGTAAACTTAAAACTCCATAATAAACCTAATGAATTCGTCCGAGTCATTTGAACATCGTACGACCACTCAGGACTTGTTACGACTCTGTATGCGAAATTAGCAACTGGAAAGCAATTTAGAATAATGTAGGATGCGTTACAACTTTTGAGAACACCTTACACCACCGTACGAAAGATTAAAACTCCATAATAAACCTAATGAATTCGTCCGAGTAATTTGAACACCATACAACAATTTGGAATATATTACGACTCTGTATGCCACATTACCGTCTTGAGAAGCATGTTAGTATAACGTACGGCACGTTACAACTCCTAACAAAACATTACAACACCGTACGTAAACTTAAAACTCTATAATAAACCTAATGAATTCGTCCGAGTCATTTGAACATCGTACGACCACTCAGGACTTGTTACGACTCTGTATGCGAAATTAGCAAAAGGAAAAGCAATTTAGAATAATGTAGGATGCGTTACAACTTTTGAGAACACCTTACACCACCGTACGAAAGATTAAAACTCCATAATAAACCTAATGAATTCGTCCAAGTAATTTGAACACCATACAACAATTTGGAATATATTACGACTTTGTATGCCACATTACCGTCTTGAGAAGCATGTTAGTATAACGTACGGCACCTTACAACTCCTAACAAAACATTACAACACCGTACGTAAACTTAAAACTCCATAATAAACCTAAAGAATTCGTCCGAGTCATTTGAACATCGTACGACCACTCAGGACTTGTTACGACTCTGTATGCGAAATTAGCAATAGGAAAAGCAATTTAGAATAATGTAGGATGCGTTACAACTTTTGAGAACACCTTACACCACCGTACAAAAGATTAAAACTCCATAATAAACCTAATGAATTCGTCCGAGTAATTTGAACACCATACAACAATTTGGAATATATTACGACTCTGTATGCCACATTACCGCCTTGAAAATCGTGTTAGTATAACGTACGGCACCTTACAGCTCCTAACAAAACATTACAACACCGTACGTAAACTTAAAACTCCATAATAAACCTAATGAATTCGTCCGAGTCATTTGAACATCGTACGACCACTCAGGACTTGTTACGACTCTGTATGCGAAATTAGCAACAGGAAAAGCAATTTAGAATAATGTAGGATGTGTTACAACTTTTGAGAACACCTTACACCACCGTACGAAAGATTAAAACTCCATAATAAACCTAATGAATTCGTCCAAGTAATTTGAACACCATACAACAATTTGGAATATATTACGACTTTGTATGCCACATTACCGTCTTGAGAAGCATGTTAGTATAACGTACGGCACCTTACAACTCCTAACAAAACATTACAACACCGTACGTAAACTTAAAACTCCATAATAAACCTAATGAATTCGTCCGAGTCATTTGAACATCGTACGACCACTCAGGACTTGTTACGACTCTGTATGCGAAATTAGCAATACGAAAAGCAATTTAGAATAATGTAGGATGCGTTACAACTTTTGAGAACACCTTACACCACCGTACGAAAGATTAAAACTCCATAATAAACCTAATGAATTCGTCCGAGTAATTTGAACACCATACAACAATTTGGAATATATTACGACTCTGTATGCCACATTACCGTCTTGAGAAGCATGTTAGTATAACGTACGGCACCTTACAACTCCTAACAAAACATTACAACACCGTACGTAAACTTAAAACTCCATAATAAACCTAATGAATTCGTCCGAGTCATTTGAACATCGTACGACCACTCCGGACTTGTTACGACTCTGTATGCGAAATTAGCAACAGGAAAAGCAATTTAGAATAATGTAGGATGCGTTACAACTTTTGAGAACACCTTACACCACCGTACGAAAGATTAAAACTCCATAATAAACCTAATGAATTCGTCCGAGTAATTTGAACACCATACAACAATTTGGAATATATTACGACTCTGTATGCCACATTACCGTCTTGAGAAGCATGTTAGTATAACGTACGGCACGTTACAACTCCTAACAAAACATTACAACACCGTACGTAAACTTAAAACTCCATAATAAACCTAATGAATTCGTCCGAGTCATTTGAACATCGTACGACCACTCAGGACTTGTTACGACTCTGTATGCGAAATTAGCAAAAGGAAAAGCAATTTAGAATAATGTAGGATGCGTTACAACTTTTGAGAACACCTTACACCACCGTACGAAAGATTAAAACTCCATAATAAACCTAATGAATTCGTCCAAGTAATTTGAACACCATACAACAATTTGGAATATATTACGACTTTGTATGCCACATTACCGTCTTGAGAAGCATGTTAGTATAACGTACGGCACCTTACAACTCCTAACAAAACATTACAACACCGTACGTAAACTTAAAACTCCATAATAAACCTAATGAATTCGTCCGAGTCATTTGAACATCGTACGACCACTCAGGACTTGTTACGACTCTGTATGCGAAATTAGCAATAGGAAAAGCAATTTAGAATAATGTAGGATGCGTTACAACTTTTGAGAACACCTTACACGACCGTACAAAAGATTAAAACTCCATAATAAACCTAATGAATTCGTCCGAGTAATTTGAACACCATTCAACAATTTGGAATATATTACGACTCTGTATGCCACATTACCGCCTTGAAAATCGTGTTAGTATAACGTACGGCACCTTACAACTCGTAACAAAACATTACAACACCGTACGTAAACTTAAAACTCAATAATAAACCTAATGAATTCGTCCAAGTCATTTGAACATCGTACGACCACTCAGGACTTGTTACGACTCTGTATGCGAAATTAGCAACAGGAAAAGCAATTTAGAATAATGTAAGATGCGTTACAACTTTTGAGAACACCTTACACCACCGTACGAAAGACTAAAACTCCATAATAAACCTAATGAATTCGTCCGAGTAATTTGAACACCATACAACAATTTGGAATATATTACGACTCTGTATGCCACATTACCGTCTTGAGAAGCATGTTAGTATAACGTACGGCACCTTACAACTCCTAACAAAACATTACAACACCGTACGTAAACTTAAAACTCCATAATAATCCTAATAAATTAGTCCGAGTCCTTTGAATATCGTACTACAATTTAGAATATATTACGACTCTGTATGCAACATTACCGTCTTGAGAAGCATGTTAGTATAACGTACGGCACCTTACAACTCCTAACAAAACATTACAACACCGTACGTAAACTTAAAACTCCATAATAAACCTAATAAATTAGTCCGAGTCTTTTGAACATCGTACTACAATTTAGAATATATTACGACTCTGTATGCCACATTACCGCCTTGAAAAGCATGTTAGTATAACGTACGTCACCTTACAACTCCTAACAAAACATTACAACACCGTAAGTAACTTAAAACTCCATAATAAACCTAATCAATTCGTCCGAGTCATTTGAACATCGTACGACCACTTAGGACTTGTTACGACTCTGTATGCGAAATTAGCAACAGGAAAAGTAATTTAGAATAATGTAGGATGCGTTACAACTTTTGAGAACACCTTACACCACCGTACGAAAGATTAAAATCCATAATAAACCTAATGAATTCGTCCGAGTAATTTGAACACCATACAACAATTTGGAATATATTATGACTCTGTATGCCACATTACCGCCTTGAAATCGTGTTAGTATAACGTACGGCACCTTACAGCTCCTAACAAAACATTACAACACCGTACGTAAACTTAAAACTCCATAATAAACCTAATGAATTCGTCCGAGTCATTTGAACATCGTACGACCACTCAGGACTTGTTACGACTCTGTATGCGAAATTAGCAACAGGAAAAGCAATTTAGAATAATGTAGGATGCGTTACAACTTTTGAGAACACCTTACACCACCGTACGAAAGATTAAAACTCCATAATAAACCTAATGAATTCGTCCAAGTAATTTGAACACCATACAACAATTTGGAATATATTACGACTTTGTATGCCACATTACCGTCTTGAGAAGCATGTTAGTATAACGTACGGCACCTTACAACTCCTAACAAAACATTACAACAACGTACGTAAACTTAAAACTCCATAATAAACCTAATGAATTCGTCCGAGTCATTTGAACATCGTACGACCACTCAGGACTTGTTACGACTCTGTATGCGAAATTAGCAATACGAAAAGCAATTTAGAATAATGTAGGATGCGTTACAACTTTTGAGAACACCTTACACCACCGTACGAAAGATTAAAACTCCATAATAAACCTAATGAATTCGTCCGAGTAATTTGAACACCATACAACAATTTGGAATATATTACGACTCTGTATGCCACATTACCGCCTTGAAAAGCATGTTAGTATAACGTACGGCACCTTACAACTCCTAACAAAACATTACAACACCGTACGTAAACTTAAAACTCCATAATAAACCTAATGAATTCGTCCGAGTCATTTGAACATCGTACGACCACTCAGGACTTGTTACGACTCTGTATGCGAAATTAGCAACTGGAAAGCAATTTAGAATAATGTAGGATGCGTTACAACTTTTGAGAACACCTTACACCACCGTACGAAAGATTAAAACTCCATAATAAACCTAATGAATTCGTCCGAGTAATTTGAACACCATACAACAATTTGGAATATATTACGACTCTGTATGCCACATTACCGTCTTGAGAAGCATGTTAGTATAACGTACGGCACGTTACAACTCCTAACAAAACATTACAACACCGTACGTAAACTTAAAACTCCATAATAAACCTAATGAATTCGTCCGAGTCATTTGAACATCGTACGACCACTCAGGACTTGTTACGACTCTGTATGCGAAATTAGCAAAAGGAAAAGCAATTTAGAATAATGTAGGATGCGTTACAACTTTTGAGAACACCTTACACCACCGTACGAAAGATTAAAACTCCATAATAAACCTAATGAATTCGTCCAAGTAATTTGAACACCATACAACAATTTGGAATATATTACGACTTTGTATGCCACATTACCGTCTTGAGAAGCATGTTAGTATAACGTACGGCACCTTACAACTCCTAACAAAACATTACAACACCGTACGTAAACTTAAAACTCCATAATAAACCTAATGAATTCGTCCGAGTCATTTGAACATCGTACGACCACTCAGGACTTGTTACGACTCTGTATGCGAAATTAGCAATAGGAAAAGCAATTTAGAATAATGTAGGATGCGTTACAACTTTTGAGAACACCTTACACGACCGTACAAAAGATTAAAACTCCATAATAAACCTAATGAATTCGTCCGAGTAATTTGAACACCATACAACAATTTGGAATATATTACGACTCTGTATGCCACATTACCGCCTTGAAAATCGTGTTAGTATAACGTACGGCACCTTACAACTCGTAACAAAACATTACAACACCGTACGTAAACTTAAAACTCAATAATAAACCTAATGAATTCGTCCAAGTCATTTGAACATCGTACGACCACTCAGGACTTGTTACGACTCTGTATGCGAAATTAGCAACAGGAAAAGCAATTTAGAATAATGTAAGATGCGTTACAACTTTTGAGAACACCTTACACCACCGTACGAAAGACTAAAACTCCATAATAAACCTAATGAATTCGTCCGAGTAATTTGAACACCATACAACAATTTGGAATATATTACGACTCTGTATGCCACATTACCGTCTTGAGAAGCATGTTAGTATAACGTACGGCACCTTACAACTCCTAACAAAACATTACAACACCGTACGTAAACTTAAAACTCCATAATAATCCTAATAAATTAGTCCGAGTCCTTTGAATATCGTACTACAATTTAGAATATATTACGACTCTGTATGCAACATTACCGTCTTGAGAAGCATGTTAGTATAACGTACGGCACCTTACAACTCCTAACAAAACATTACAACACCGTACGTAAACTTAAAACTCCATAATAAACCTAATAAATTAGTCCGAGTCTTTTGAACATCGTACTACAATTTAGAATATATTACGACTCTGTATGCCACATTACCGCCTTGAAAAGCATGTTAGTATAACGTACGTCACCTTACAACTCCTAACAAAACATTACAACACCGTAAGTAACTTAAAACTCCATAATAAACCTAATCAATTCGTCCGAGTCATTTGAACATCGTACGACCACTTAGGACTTGTTACGACTCTGTATGCGAAATTAGCAACAGGAAAAGTAATTTAGAATAATGTAGGATGCGTTACAACTTTTGAGAACACCTTACACCACCGTACGAAAGATTAAAATCCATAATAAACCTAATGAATTCGTCCGAGTAATTTGAACACCATACAACAATTTGGAATATATTACGACTCTGTATGCCACATTACCGCCTTGAAAAGCATGTTAGTATAACGTATGGCACCTTACAACTCCTAACAAAACATTACAACACCGTACGTAAACTTAAAACTTCATAATAAACCTAATGAATTCGTCCGAGTCATTTGAACATCGTACGACCACTCAGGACTTGATAGGTTCAATTGGATCGTTCAATCGCTCACAATGATCAGAATAACAAGTACAAAACAAACGATTCAATCACAAACACAATCCATACTAAAAATTCTCTGTATATTGATGATCAAAGCAATTCGCAGTACAAGGTGCAGGAGAAACAAAATCACACACAGTTAATTCTCTCTCTAACAGTGTAAAAGTGATCTAGCCTCTCTCCTCACACACACACACTACATGCCTATATCAACCAATTACAAGTTTAAGGAATATAACAAAATAGACCCTAAACTATTTACAAACATATAAACAATAAACAAAATACAAAGTAAATCTTAACATGGAAATAACCCTAACAGTACTCCCCCTAAGATTTATCTTTGGATCTTCAAAAACTTCAATCTTTTTCTTCGTTTATCAGCATCAATCTTCAATCTTTTTCTACCAATCTTCTGGTTCATCTTTTACTTTCAGCAACTCTCGTCCTTTATATTCTTCTTGTTCCTTCAAAGCTTCTTCAATACAGGATTTGAACTTTTCAGCAATCTTAGCTTGTCGAGGCTTGGATTCATGTGTCAGAATTGGTAAGGCATTCATACGTCTGAGCGAGTCCAGATTTAAACCTGCAAAATCGATATTAGCATAAAACTCAAACGGCATCTCCTGGCCTTTGACTTTCACCTCCAAGGTTCCTTTTCTGGATATCCTCATATACTCTATCTCTGGTAGATCCACCCTCACAAGATTAGAGTTCAGCAACGCCTTTCTCACACGTATCTTCTCAGTTGCAGCTGCTATGACTTCAATCATTACCACAAATAAATTCCTGTCAGCTTCAGCTAATTTATCCTTACATTTCTCCATTTTATAACTTCTCAAAAAGTCGATATAAGAAGGATGTAACAGCTTTAACTCAAAAGTACTGAAAAGTGTAATCATGTCTTCATCCCAATTCTCCAAATTTCGAACAAGCTTCAGTTCAAATGTTTCCTGATTGTAGAACACTCTGAGTATTGGCTTCGTTGTCTGACTTCCATCAATCACCTTCAATCCAGGATCTGTAATCTTGTCAAAGTACTCATCTGAGAACTCTTCCAAGTACATATCTTCAGTTACCACCAATCGCTTCTTCTTTCTTTGCTTCTTAGCTTGCACATATGCGGTATCTTCCTGTTGACCTCTAAAGTCCAGAAACTTTGCTGTTCTACTCATTCCAGCATCAAGAAGTATCACGCATTTATCACCACGCTCAGCATGCGTGTGATTAATTAACTTCAGTTTGTGCAGCTCTTTCAAATCCTGAACCTCCAGTTTAAAGATGCTTGAGTAGTAATGATAAACGTCACACAAACCATTTACTCTCTTAATCATAAATGCATCATAAACTTCATCATATTTCCAAGCTATTATCTTCACCTTCTTATTTTTCTCTGGCACAATCATTGAGTCAAGCAACTCAGCAATCGACTGTCCTTTGCTTAGCAGTGACCTCACTACGTCACCTGCTGTTGCTGACTTATGCCAAGACTCACGCACCTCCATTGGAATGTTGTAGGATTTAGCTTCGCTTGGAAACATGTCCATCAGTTCGTGTCTTTTCTTGTGAGCATCTTCAGGAAGCGCCATCACTGGTAT
This sequence comes from Tagetes erecta, assembly GCA_030867185.1. Taxonomy (NCBI): domain Eukaryota; kingdom Viridiplantae; phylum Streptophyta; class Magnoliopsida; order Asterales; family Asteraceae; genus Tagetes; species Tagetes erecta. The sequence goes on along the minus strand of CM061488.1, from coordinate 49,534,243 downwards.
TTCTCTTGGACCAAGAATTTTGAATTTCTTCGTCAGCTCAAAGTATTGCGGATTGTTATAGTCCAAATAAAACATCCGGTTGTACAGTTTTTCCGTCTTCATAAAACTGACTACAATCTTCTTCAGTGATACAGACTTCAACCTCTGCAATGTCTTATACGGATAGTTCCTTGAACATAACCAATCTCGCATCTCTCTGCTATTCATTTCTTCCGGATTTGGATGATACAACTCAGTTGGTGGCAGATCTTCTATATTTAAACTTTCCTGCATTGGAGTCCATTCTCCCATCTCAGTAACAAACTCCTTCTTATCTGCTTCAGCCTTGTCTTGATGAATCATGCATTTCTCGTACTCTTCATTAATCTGAGTAACTGTCAACCCATTCAGAAATACAGAGTTGTACTTCATTTTCTCAAGGTATGCAAACCTTTGATCTAAATCATCAGGTATCTCTTCAACAGTATTCTGTACTGGTTCTGGCTCCGCTTCATTTTCAGACTCAGTCCAATCTATATCATCTAAATCATCCAACGCCTCTATCATAGGTGCATCATCAGCTTGAACCGGCTCAGACTGACTAGCAACTTCAGTAACAGTTTTATACGCACTTTCAATTTCACCAGCTTCAGGTTGAATCGGCTCAACCTGAACTGTTTCCTCAGAGCCAACCTCCTTCTCACTATCTGATACAGCAAATACCTCGGTTTCAGCTACAGAATCAGATTGAATCGGCTCAATCTGACCTGATTTAACATTCTCAGCTTCAGTCACTTTCTCTGTCTCAATCACAGCTACAGATTGAATCGGCTCAATCTGCACTGGTTCATCAATCTTCGCCTTTTTCGAGCTTCTTTCATCACCAAAAATTTCCGGAACAGCATCTATCTTCCTCTTTCCCTCAGCTTTGTCCATATTGACAGTATCAGCATCAGCTTCATCGGGAATGATAATTGGTGATTCTACCAAAATACCAACATTTGTAGTTCCTCGAGCCCTAGTCAAATAAACTTTTGGCACATTTGATTCAGTCACTTCAATTATTCCATCAGAAAAGTCTTTGTCTGAAGATGAGCCAGCCTTCTTCGGTTTCATATCTTCCAACTCTTTTTCCAACATTTCCTTTTCTGCATTCAAAGTATTACACTCAGCTTGTAATTCTTTGTAATCAAATTTCAAATTTTCATGCTCATCCTTAAGTTTTTCATAATCTCCTTTCAAAATCACATGTTCATCAACTAATTTCACATGATCCTCATCCAACTTCTTGAAAGTTTTCACATTCTGATTATGTATATCCCAGTACTCATCCAATCTTTTCCTTTTTCGTTCATTAGAAGCTTTCAACAAATCATTTGCCTTAAACAGATTTTCAACTATCTCCTCCAATTCTGCAATCCGTTTCTCTTTTTCATCCTCAACTTCATCAACACTTGGCACAACATTTGGTGAAGACTCCAAATCTTGTCCAATGTTTTCAGCAATTTGTGGTAATGTGGTGGGTAAATCATCAATAATAGGATCAGTAGCGCCAGCATCAGCATCCTCAACTGTCTGTGCCACAGTTTCAGCCTCGGCCACTACCTCCTGAGCAATCTGAAGAACATCAATAACTTCAGGCTCAATAATCACTGGTTTCGACCTTTTTCTTCGAACATACTTAACAGACACCTCCTTTGGAATATCATCCACTACTTCTTCAACCACAGAAGCAACCTCAACAGGTTCTTCTATCACCATAGGCTCACTAATCTCAATATTCTCTATATTCTCTGTCTCAGTCTCCATTGGTTCAGCCTCCTCTGAATTAGATTCAGATTCAGCATCATCACCATCATCATTACCATCACTATCACTGCTATCATCATCATCATCATCATCATCATCACTATCACCATTTCCATCATCTTCTTCATCTTCTGGATGACGAGCAAAGTACTCGTCATCATCCAACAAATTATCTGGCACCTCATCCACAAGGTCCAGTGGATCAACAATCTCACCATGAGATATATGATAGTATACACCTTCTACATCTTCTTCATTGTTGACTATATCTCTCATATAGTCAAACAATTCAATATCAGGCACATTCCCGATACTCATCTTTCGATAAGAGAGATCGTTCATGTCCTCAGTATACAAAATGCCTCCAGCATAACCCTCAGATCTGATGATAGGATAAGCAATGTTTATCATCAGCTGTAAGAACCTCGGATACATGAGGAACTTAAACCTTTTACCTTTCACCAAGTTGAACACAAAACCATTCATAATCCACCTCGACATGTTGAATGGCTTGTTCTCTGCTATTGCCACAACTGGTGATGCTATGTCTGAAGGAAAGTTATCAAACCCTGCACTCCTCCTGGACATGCATTGTTGCACTATATAACACAGCAACTTGTACTTCCTTCCCAACTTAGCCCTGTAAAACTGAGACTTTGGAAATATAGGTGGATGTCCCATATTAACAAATCCAGATTTACATTCCTCCATTGTCAGTTCATCCAACATACCAACCTCATCCTCATCAATCCTTAAGGCCTGCCTAATAGCATCTTCTGAAACTGTAAGTACCCAATCTCTGGTTATGTTGCCCCTAACAACAGTAACACCATTATCTCCTCTAATCACCTCTGCTGTCCTCCAAAAACTTTTGATCAATCTAGCATATATGACCGGTTTGGCACATATAGCATAAACATATTTAGTCCTCTTAATGAACTTGATCATATCCCTATAACCTTCTGTCTCAGGAATTGATTCATCTAAACATGCCACCAAATTATGTTTAGGTTCAAATTTGAGATTTTACATCTGTTAAAAACACAAACAAACACAAAAACAAGTCCCATGTGTTAGATTCTTCATTAAACATATCAAAATTTTCATAAGTGTTAAAATAAAAGTTAGAAAAACAAAACAATCACATAAACATTTTAAATCCTAAGTTGTTCTAATAACCTGATTTTCATCATTTCAATCAAACAACTTTGAATTTTAAAGATTATATATCATGTTTCAATTTTTAACTGTTTATCACTTAGGCAAAATTTTGACATTTGTATGATGAAGTTGTTTAACATGTTTTAGTTCATTTTTATCATGCATTTGTTATGTTAAACACACATTCCATCATTTTGAAGTGAAACATTTAAGAACATTCAAAGGTCATCAATGGCGATTTTAATTGTTATGTCCAATTTACTTGATTCAGTTGATTTTAAGGTGTTTTAGTGCAAATGAGTGATTGAATGTTGATGATCGACAGATTTTAACCCTAAAACAACATTCGATTTAAGTTTTAACAACCAAAATCAAAATGTCGATTCATTGTCCAAACACTGTTCATCATCGTTTTTCTTTTAAACAGTTGATTTGCAGGTCTATTAAGGTCAAAAACACTTAATCACTACCTTATTCAATCGATTAACCTAGTTACAGAGCAAACGATTGAATATGATAACACGGCGATTTTTTCGTTCAGAGGATTTTGTGTGAAAGTGAATGTGTGAAATGATAAGTGTTTGTGAAGAGGCGGTATTTGTATCGTCGAAAAATTTTAGGTCAAACTTTTAAGTGCCGGGTCAACAAAATGACGGGCAAGCAAAATAGGCCCAATAAGCCTTGCCGGGTCAAGTACTGTAGTGACGGGTCATGTACTGTAGTGACGGGTCAAGTACATAAATCAAGTCACCAATCATATGAAACACACTTGACGGGTCAAGCACTGTAGATACGGGTAAGTCACTGTAGTGACGGGTAAAGGTTAAGGAACAACTACACCTGATGGGACTTTATTCATCACCCGGCTGAATAGTCATCTTCAACATCACCCGGCAATATTTCTTCATCACCCGGCAACACAGTTGCTTTCCTTCTTCATCCGGCTTGCTTTTCTTCTTTATACGGCAACCTTCTTCACAAGACATTCTTCTTCTTCATTACCCGGCAACATAGTGTCATATCTTTACACGGCAATAAGACTTCTCTTTCACCCGGCTGTATAGTACACACTTGTCATCCGGCAAGATATCTATGACCTTCACCCGGCAGTATTTAACATGATCATTACCCGGCTATACAGTGGTCATAATATCTTCACCTTTTCCTCAATCACCCGGCATGTATCAGACTTACAACATTACCCGGCTGAACAGTTCTATACCCAGCTGAACAGTTCTTTACCCGGCAACATAGTTACATTCTGATATCTTTGCCCGGCTATAACACTTAGCAATTTTTCTTCATTTTTCTCGTCTGTTGACTTTTTCAACGGCATTTATTGCACCTGCAAACATTCTCCGACAAATTAATTAGACAAGATATCCTTAAAAGGAATGTTTGTCATATTAATTATCAAACAACATTAACATTGCAACAATTTTAATTTCCAATTAAAATTCATTTTTCTTTTATTTTTCAAAAATGTTTTTTTTTTTTTTTTTGCACAACCAATTTTTCTATATCCCGAAGCAATTTCTTCAAAATAAATTACAAGACCTTGGGTTTGTTTTTTCACACATCCAATACTTTTGCTTTAATACCCACATAATCTTGTTCATTCATAAACACACTTATTCAAAACAATATTTTTGGATTTTTGTAGATATTTTCTTCAATTTTATTCTCCCCCTAAACTTGAAATTTCTAGAAATTTTTAAGTTTATCAAGGATGTTGATGCATCAATAATGATTCCAAAAGCCTGCACACACAAAGCACACACATTAAAGTAAAGACATATGCAATGCAATGAATCAAAATATTGCAGTGAGATCATACCACACATTATCTGAACATGTTTTGCAAGTTTTGATTAGACATTTGACTTATGTTTGATTGAGTGATGATATGAAAACATACCAATTAGCTCGAGTTGACACACTTACTTTTTCAGTATCATGATGATTTTTAAGGTTCGATTAGAATGACTTATGTGACCCACATGTATACATATGTCAACATATTTCCTTATCAATCACTACCTGAATGCATATTGCACAAAACCTGGTGACTTATAGTCATACACAGTGTGGAATCTGGGTTCAATTCGGATTTGGTCCACTTTGGGACTTCTTTTTAATTCCATCTTTGGGAATTTTTCTTTCCTATCGTTCCCCCTGGGAATCTTCTGAATTCCATTTTGGAATTTTTGTTTGGTGCTGGTCCACATTTGGGACTCTTTATGTTCCATTTTGGAATCTTTTGCTGCATCTTGAAGCTCAAAAGAGACTTCGTGTGAGACTTCAGGTCTGTGGATACCACAACAAAGAAGCTCACGATGCGGTTCATCACACTGAGAAGACTACATCGTTACCCGATCATGCACAACTATCATTACAAGCAATGTATCAAAAGATATATATCTAGACATGTATAACAATGGAACTTAACACAAAGATCATTAAGTTTATGTTTGTCAACAATCAACTTACTTTTTCAGTCTAATTGTCTGAGCTGTCTAGCACATCAACTAACATTTATCAGTCTTTATTTAAAAATGATGTAACACATAATGTCTAGTGTAACTATCATTTCTCACTTTGTGCAATGTTGATTCTTATGAAATGATATTTTCTTTTCTTTTTGCTTTTATATTTTGTTTTTGCTTTTCTATTTTTCTTTTCACGCAAGCACACACAATGCAAAACATAAAGTAAAAGACAAAGGAATCAAAATATAACATCAACTTATTATATTTTTGGCTTTTAAAATTTTTCTGATTTTTGTTTTGTTTTCGAAAAATAGAATCAATCATGATTGATCAACCCTATGGATTGAATTAAGAATTCAAACCGGCCTGACAAAAAAGATTTTGTGAAAAGATCTGCCAGTTGTTTGTCGGTATGAACCTTAATCAAAATTATTAAACCCTTTTCAGAGTTGTCTCTTAAAAAATGATATCTAATTTCGATGTGTTTGGTTTTAGAATGTTGAACAGGATTAGCAGTTATAAACATAGCAGCAGTATTGTCTATGTAAATAGGAGTTTTCAAAAAGTTAAACCCGTAGTCCAGCAACTGATTTTGTAACCATAAAACCTGAGAACATCCTGCAGATGCAGCGATATACTCTGCTTCAGCTGTGGATACAGAAACATTGGTCTGCTTCTTGCATTGCCAAGAGACAAGCCTTGGACCCAAAAATTGACATCCACCAGTTGTCGATTTCCTGTCAAGAGCACAACCACCAAAATCACTGTCAGAATAGCTATATAGTTCAAAATTTCCTTCATAAGGATACCATAACCCAAGATTTGGTTTCCCTTTGAGATATCTGAATATACGCTTCACAGCAACAAGATGCGACTCTTTCGGATCTGACTGGTATCTGGCGCATACACACACAGCGTACATGATGTCTGGTCTTGATGCAGTAAGATACATCAGAGAACCGATCATTGACCTGTATAGTGTTTGATCAACTGCTTTGCCCTTTGGATCCGGTTGAATCTTGCAGTTCACATCAGATGGAGTTCGAATTGTTTGACAATCTTGCATCTTGAATTTCTTCAACAACTTCTCAACGAATTTTGATTGATTGATGAAAATTCCGTCAGCAGACTGTTTCACTTGTAATCCAAGAAAGAAGTTAATCTCCCCCATAGAACTCATCTGGAATCTAGACTTCATGATTTGTTCAAATTCTTTGCACATTGACGCACTGGTTGAACCGAAAATAATATCGTCCACATAAACTTGAACACACAATAAGTCGTCATTCTCCCTCTTCATAAACAAAGTTGGATCAATCTGTCCTCTTGTGAATCCATGTTCTAGTAAATGCTTGGATAATGTCTCATACCAGATTCTAGGAGCTTGGTGTAGACCGTATAGAGCTTTACTCAACTTGTATACACGATGAGGATAGTCAGGATCTTCGAAACCCGGAGGTTGTCTGACACATACGTCATCTGTAATTGGTCCATACAAGAAAGCACCTTTAACGTCCATTTGGAATACTTTAAACTTCATGAAAGAAGCATATGCAAGAAAAACGCGTATGGCTTCAAGTCTTGCGACTGGAGCAAACACCTCTTCGTAATCAATGCCTTCTTCCTGAGTGTATCCCTGTGCAATCAGTCTTGCTTTGTTTCTAACCACGATGCCACGTTCGTCTGGCTTGTTTTTGTACAACCATCTTGTACCTATTGCGTTCTCTCCTTCAGGTAAGTCCACAAGTTTCCAAACTTCCTGTTTGCGAAACTGAAGTAATTCCTCCTGCATGGCCTCAATCCAACTGTTATCTTTCAGCGCCTTTGAAATATTCTTTGGCACCACTTGAGATAGAAAACACGAATAAAGACAAACATTTGCTTGCTCTGTCTGACTTCTTGTAGTTCTCTGATTCAACGGCCCAATAATCTGAGAGACAGGATGTTTCTTGTGAATTCGATGAACAGGAATATCACCTCCTTGCACTTGAGTCTCTAGATTAGAAGTATTCAGATTTGGGAGATCTTGTAGTATGGAAGAAGTATGCGGTGTGAAATTCGGGACTTGATCCGGTGAATTGATGAAGTAATCAAAAGATTCTGGAATAACTTCAGCATTCGGATCTGATGATGGTTGATTCTGAACAGATCCACCATCATTAGGAGAAATCACATCTTCTTCTTGATTGTTCGACTCTTGATCTTCATGAGAACCAGAAGGACCCGGAGCTTGACTGGATTTGACATGATCAGGATTGTGAAAAGACATGAATGGATATTCAGAGTTGATATTTCCATCCTCGTCATTATCAGAATCGTCACTAAAGCATCCTAAGTCGCCTGATTCCTTCCTTGCGTTTCCTGAAAAATCAAATAAGTTAGAATTGAAGGATTTCGATAATGAATCTAAATCAAATAACCATTCGGGACCATGAGCCACTAAAGGAAACGAATTTTCTAAAAACTTGACATTAATGGTTTCAATAACAGTATTTGTTTTGCTATTAAAAACACGATAAGCTTTAGAAACAGACGAATATCCTAAGAAAAATCCATCGTCGGATTTTGACTCAAACTTCCCGAGATGATCATTCAAATTTAAGATCGATACCGGACAACCAAATGCTTTCAAGTAAGAAATATTTGGTTTCCTTCCAAATAACAACTCATAAGAAGTTTTCTTTTTATCTTGCACTAATAATGTTCTATTTTGTACAAAACACGCAGTTGCAATAGCTTCATCCCAAAAGGTAATCGGAATTTTGGCATCTGCTAGCATGGATCTTGCTGCTTCAATCAGTGTCCGGTTTTTCCGTTCCGCAACCCCATTCTGTTGAGGCGTTCTAGGCGCACTGAATTGTCGAGCAATCCCCTTTTCTGCACAAAATAAATCAACATTAGCATTCTTAAATTCCGTTCCATTATCACTTCTTAAAACTTTAACTTTGCATTCCAATTGATTTTCAACTTTAATGATAAATTCTTTTAATAATTCAGCTGTTTCAGATTTTGCATGCAAAAAATAAACCCACGAAAATCTTGTAAAGTCATCTATGATTACTAAACAATATGATTTTCTCCCGATGCTTTGAACGTTGGTCGGTCCAAAAAGATCCATATGTAGCATCTGCAAGGGTTTTGAAATGGAGTTTTCGAGCTTGGACTTAAAAGACATCCGATGCTGTTTTCCCTTCAAACACGCTGGACAAAGATCAGTTGTGGAGAATTTCTTCGATGGGATTCCCACAGCGTGATTTCCAGATACCAAACGGTTCATGTTTCTGAAGTTGGAATGTCCCAGCCGTCTATGCCATAGCTGACTCTCATCATTTGAAGCATGGGCAATGAGACAGGTTGTTTCGGTTTCGGCATCAATCTGTGACATGTCCAATTTGTACACATCATGATCTCTAGGCGCTTTCACCACTACCCACTCATTGTCGATCTTGAAACCTGGTTTAAGAATATAACAGAAAGAATCATCAAAAAGAGTTGAATAGGATTTATCACAAATTTGTGAGACACTTAGTAAGTTAAAGTTCAACTGTGCACAGTAGTTGACTTTATCAAAACTAATGACCCCGTTCGAAACAGTTCCTTCTCCTGTGATTTTACCACCCGCATCACCTCCAAAAGCTACGTGAGTACCATTCTTTTGCTTGAAATCCTGAAGCAAGGCATGGTTGCCTGTCATGTGCCGGCTACACCCACTATCAACGAACCATGAGTTGATAGGTCTTCTTGGGCGTACCTGCAGTTCAAACATTTTCAGTTAGTTTGGTCAACCCAGGCCCACACGGTCTTGGGTTTTCCGAATTTATCTGCAATTGTAACTTGTTTATATTGAATATTTTGAAAATTTGTTTCATTCATGAGATTTTGATGCTGATAACTTCGCCCATTGGCGTTCAATGATTGCTTTCTCCTTAAAGCCCTGAACCTTTCCTCCAACTGAGGATGAAGGTTGTTTTCAAATTTTTGGTTTCTTACCATTAAAGCTCTTGGTTTAAAATGGTTAACCTGCACATTTCTTGAAAAATTAGAAACAGAATTGTTTCGATTGAAATTTCTCAAAACCGGAGAATGACTTTGACTCATATTTTGAAAACCAAATGAATGATTTCTTTTAAAGTTTGAAAACGGAGTCATTTCTCTAGTTGAGTTTGATCGAAAGAAACAATCCTTTGTGTCATGGTTTCTTCTCTCACAAATATCACAAAATTTGTTATAGTAACATTCTTCTGAAGAATGGTTTCTTTTGTCACAGAAACTGCAGTACCTGTTAAAGAAACATTCAGCAGTTGCATGATTATATCTATTACAAATTTCACAATGTTTCTTGCTAATCCTAAAGAGCCGATTGTTAACTTTTGATGTTGAACCAAAACGTGATTCATTATCTTGGTTATTCGGTTTTAGATTAACGCTCTTTTGTGGAGTCTTGATTTGCGATTTTGATTGCATGGGACTTTGGTTCGATTTTAAACTGTTCTGTTTGGTCACCTTTTTGTTTTCAATTCTCTTATCATTGACAGCGGAAGTCTTAGGACCTGAACCTGTTTTCAGACCAGAGTTAGATTTGATTTGAGCATTGATTTGGTTACCATAGGAACCGTTCATGTCGAAAGTACCTGCAGACACAAACTTGATTGTCTTACCTTTTGACATTTTCTTGACAGATTTTACGTTTTGAGCTTTGTCAGTTTTAACACTTTGAACTTTGGTGTTATCATTTGATTTTAAGACACTTTTGCCTTTTGACTGTTTCGTTTCAGATTGATTTGTCATTGTTTTCGCTTTCTGCTTCTTTGCAGTTGAAACTTCAGTTTTCTTCACTTCTTGCTTCTTGATCAACTGATCAGCAACTTGCGTCTTTTGTTCTTTCTTCCACTTGATGTAATCAGGATCATTGTATCCTGAAAACTCACCTTCTTCCTTCACCGATTCTGGTTCTGGATTAAGCTTTGGATATTCAATCAGTTGAATAAGAACAGGTTCCAGTTTGTTGTCAGATTTGTTGCTTGCTTCATCATCAGCTTCAGTTGTCATTCCTTCTTCTTCTCTCAAACTTTCAATCAACACCTCAGATCCTTCGGACTCGGATTTACTTCTTTGAATTTCTTTGAATTTACGTTCATTTTCAGGTGAATGATCAAATTCATTAAAGTTTTCCGGTAAGGTTTGAGTGATTGAATTTGGCATTGGTTCATGAGTAAAACCCAACCCGGTTTTATTTTTGTTACCTCTTTCATTAATGAGTTGTTCAACCATTGTTTTACAACTTTTAACTTTCTTTAGTTCAACTTGAGTGACTGCATGTGCAACTTTTTCTTGTTCAAAGTTCTTAGTCATTTCTTCAAGTTGTTTGGTAACAATTTCCAATTCCTTTAAAGTTTTGTTCCATGATTCAGTTAGTGACAAAATCTTCTCATCAGAAATTTTATGATCAATTTTAAGTTTTTCATGAAGTTTTTCATGTTGACTCAATTTATCACCGATTTTAAATGAATGAGTTCGATAATGTTCTACTTGTTGAATGCACTGATCAGAACATAACCTTTCTTTCACATCTAGGGGCAATGGAATGTAATTGGGGGGTAAGTCATTACTAACCTTTGGTTGTTCAGTAGAAGATGAAGACTCACTGGATGTAGCCATTAACGCAATTTCAGCTTCAGACTCTTCAGTAGGATCAGACTTTGCACTCCAGTCATAATCTTCAGAATCTTCACTCACATCATCAACCATCTTTCCATCCCCTTCTTCAGACCAGTCTTCTTCTTCAATTTCACATACCAGTGCCAGATTTGATGTAAGATCAGATGTAAACTGTTCTGCATATGCACTCCAGTCGTATCCGTCTTGTACACTTACAACCAATGCTTTAGTCTGATCTTCTGGCTTCTTTCCTTCATCCTTCAACTCAGGCATAGGAAGACTTTGGTACGGTTTTTGAAAGAAACGCTGATTTCTTTGCTGGTAACTTGAAGACTGTTGAGAATTCTGACCTTGACCTTGATTGCTTGAACTAGCTTGGTCATTGAAATTCTTTGGAGCTTTGCATTCTCTTGAAAAATGACCATACTGGTTACAGTTAAAGCACCTGGCCTTAGATTTGTCAAATCCAACTGTCTTGTTAGCATGAGGTTTGTAACTTCGGTTCACATATGCATGCTTTTGAGTTCGATATGCAACCATAACCATTTGCCAGTTAAGATCCATTTCTTCAACATCTACTGGATCCATTTCAAATAAGTCTTGAAGGACCACGTCCATTTGACTTAAATGACTTCCTTGGTACGCTTGAAAACTTGCCATAAAAGCAGTAAAGACAGTTTTAGTTTCGTCATCTTGAAGCAGAATATTCATTACGTCTTTCACTTTGGATTGAACATTTGAACTTTGACTGTCTGACTGATTCATCTGAGTCTGAGTTTGAACTTGAGCTCTTGGTGGAGATTGAGGTTGAGAATAAGTCGGTGAATTAGGAAAGTATGCTGAATCAGTAAAGAAACTTGCACCAACGAATAAGTCACCCTCATCTTCAAACTTCATTGCATCTTGTGCAAGAAAAGCATTCTCCACAGTATTGGCATGATTTACCACATACTTATACTGAGTTTGTGAGCTTGATCTATCAGTGTTTCTGGATCCTTCATCGATCTCAACTTCTTCTATCTTTCCAATAAGCAAATCAAGTTCCATTGGAAATTTCTCAGTATGTTTCAACAGAGTAACAGTTTGCTTCCATGATGATGGTAAAGCATTCAGTAATCGATCATTCAAGTCTTGAAGTTCAGTCTTCACTCCGAGGTTTGACATCTCAGTAGTTAAGTGAACAAACCTGTTCATCATCTGATGTACTGTCTCTCCATTGATGTGTTCAAACAACTCTAATTGTCTTTTTAGTTTCGACTTCTTCAAACTCCTTAATTGTTCTCCTCCTTCACATATCGACTTCAAAGCTTTGAAACATGTATAACCAGTCTGATATGCATCCAATCTAGACAGAACTTGAAGAGGCAACCCCTTGCACATTAAAGAGTAGGCCTTGCTATCATTATTTACCTTCCTTAGATCTTCTGCTGACAAATTATCCTCCGGATAAGGTGTAGTAGAATCTTTAGTATAGGTACTTGCACTATCTGGTGCTGTCTGAGTTGGAATATGAGGACCCTTCTCAATGGATTTCCATAAGTCGTTGTCAATTGAACATAAGTGATGTCTCAACCTGATGGTCCAGTTCTTGAAATCTGCACGATTCAAAAGTCTAGGAACACGGTTATCAGAATCATCATTAGGAGCCATTTTAACAATTTTTAAAGAAAATATTTTTGGTTTTTGTAAATTTTTGAAAAGAAGTGATTAAAATACTAAAATAAAGACAAGTAATTAAAGACAAAATAAGAAACAAGTAATAAAAACAACAAAAATGAGTCACACGGCAAAACAGTGAAAATCCTTCTTCACCCGGCTAAACAGTGTCTTTGTTCTTCACCCGGCAGAAAAAGTCTTTACACGGCTGAACAGTTACCCGGCTCAACAGTTGTTAATAAATTTGTTCTTCACCCGGATGAACAGTTACCCGGCAGCAAGAAAAACTTCACACGGCAATAAGTCTTTGACCCGGCAGAAACTTGACACGGCAAAGAGCTTTGTCCGGCTGAACAGTATACGATCACACGGCACAGTTGTTAATCACCCGGCTACACAGTATATTACCCGGCTGACTTTTTCTTCTTCACCCAGCGTAACAGTATTTTACCCGGCACAACAGTGTATCACCCGACTGAACAGTAGCACCTTTTCAAGTCAAATTCTTCACCCGTCTAGAACAAATTCCCTTACACGGCTGCACAGGACCTAATTTCTTCACAAATCTAAGTCCAAGGAAATTGTCTAAGTCAAAATATTCACCCGGCAAGTTAATCTTCAACCAAGTTCTTAATGTTCATCATTTTCGTCAAACGAGTTTTCTGGGTTTTGTCTAAAAATTGTCCAAATTGTCCAAAATTCACACACAAGCTGTGAAAAGGTCCGATTAACAATCCCTTTTATCAATCAATCCAAAACATGATCAAATCTGATGAAATTGAGCAAAAATTTGATCGAACAGTAACTTTTCTTTTCTTCTTAATTCTTCAGATCTGATGATGATCTGATAGAATCTGCACAATCGATGTGTATAGAAGTGATTACGATGATAAATCACAACTAAAAACACGATCAAATCCTTCAGATCATTGTTTTTCGAGCAATTTTGATGTGTTTTGCTTAAGAACAGCGAAGAACACAATACCGAAAGCTCTGATACCAATTGATAGGTTCAATTGGATCGTTCAATCGCTCACAATGATCAGAATAACAAGTACAAAACAAACGATTCAATCACAAACACAATCCATACTAAAAATTCTCTGTATAATGATGATCAAAGCAATTCGCAGTACAAGGTGCAGGAGAAACAAAATCACACACAGTTAATTCTCTCTCTAACAGTGTAAAAGTGATCTAGCCTCTCTCCTCACACACACACACTACATGCCTATATCAACCAATTACAAGTTTAAGGAATATAACAAAATAGACCCTAAACTATTTACAAACATATAAACAATAAACAAAATACAAAGTAAATCTTAACATGGAAATAACCCTAACAGGACTTGTTACGACTCTGTATGCGAAATTAGCAATAGAAAAAGCAATTTAGAATAATGTAGGATGCGTTACAACTTTTGAGAACACCTTACACCACCGTACGAAAGATTAAAACTCCATAATAAACCTAATGAATTCGTCCGAGTAATTTGAACACCATACAACAATTTGGAATATATTACGACTTTGTATTCCACATTACCGCCTTGAAAAGCATGTTAGTATAACGTACGGCACCTTACAACTCCTAACAAAACATTACAACACCGTACGTAAACTTAAAACTCCATAATAAACCTAAAGAATTCGTCCGAGTCCTTAGAAAATTGTACGACAATTTAGAATATATTACGACTCTGTATGCCACATTATCGTCTTGAGAAGCATGTTAGTATAACGTACGGCACCTTACAACTCCTAACAAAACATTACAACACCGTACGTAAACTTAAAACTCCGTAATAATCCTAATAAATTAGTCCGAGTCCTTTGTATATCGTACTACAATTTAGAATATATTACGACTCTGTATGCAACATTACCGTCTTGAGAAGCATGTTAGTATAACGTACGGCACCTTACAATTCCTAACAAATCATTACAACACCGTACGTAAACTTAAAACTCCATAATAAACCTAATAAATTAGTGCGAGTCTTTTGAACATCGTACTACAATTTAGAATATATTACGACTCTGTATGCCACATTACCGGCTTGAAAAGCATGTTAGTATAACGTACGGCACCTTACAACTCCTAACAAAACATTACAACACCGTAAGTAAACTTAAAACTCCATAATAAACCTAATCAATTCGTCCGAGTCATTTGAACATCGTGCGACCACTCAGGACTTGTTACGACTCTGTATGCGAAATTAGCAACAGGAAAAGCAATTTAGAATAATGTAGGATGTGTTACAACTTTTGAGAACACCTTACACCACCGTACGAAAGATTAAAACTCCATAATAAACCTAATGAATTCGTCCGAGTAATTTGAACACCATACAACAATTTGTAATATATTACGACTCTGTATGCTACATTACCGTCTTGAGAAGCATGTTAGTATAACGTACGGCACCTTACAACTCCTAACAAAACATTACAACACCGTACGTAAACTTAAAACTTCATAATAAACCTAATGAATTCGTTCGAGTCATTTGAACATCGTACGACCACTCAGGACTTGTTACGACTCTGTATGCGAAATTAGCAATAGGAAAAGCAATTTTGAATAATGTAGGATGCGTTACAACTTTTGAGAACACCTTACACCACCGTACGAAAGATTAAAACTCCATAATAAACCTAATGAATTCGTCCGAGTAATTTGAACACCATACAACAATTTGGAATATATTACGACTCTGTATTCCACATTACCGCCTTGAAAAGCATGTTGGTATAACGTACGGCACCTTACAACTCCTAACAAAACATTACAACACCGTACGTAAACTTAAAACTCCATAATAAACCTAAAGAATTCGTCCGAGTCCTTAGAAAATCGTACAAAAATTTAGAATATATTACGACTCTGTATGCCACATTACCGTCTTGAGAAGCATGTTAGTATAACGTACGACACCTTACAACTCCTAACAAAACATTACAACACCGTACGTAAACTTAAAACTCCATAATAATCCTAATAAATTAGTCCGAGTCCTTTGAATATCGTACTACAATTTAGAATATATTACGACTCTGTATGCATCATTACCGTCTTGAGAAGCATGTTAGTATAACGTACGGCACCTTACAAATCCTAACAAAACATTACAACACCGTACGTAAACTTAAAACTCCATAATAAACCTAATAAATTAGTCCGAGTCTTTTGAACATCGTACTACAATTTAGAATATATTACGACTCTGTATGCCACATTACCGCCTTGAAAAGCATGTTAGTATAACGTACGGCACCTTACAACTCCTAACAAAACATTATAACACCGTAAGTAAACTTAAAACTCCATAATAAACCTAATCAATTCATTCGAGTCATTTGAACATCGTACGACCACTCAGGACTTGTTACGACTCTGTATGCGAAATTAGCAACAGGAAAAGCAATTTAGAATAATGTAGGATGCGTTACAACTTTTGAGAACACCTTACACCACCGTACGAAAGATTAAAACTCCATAATAAACCTAATGAATTCGTCCGAGTAATTTGAACACCATACAACAATTTGGAATATATTACGACTCTGTATTCCACATTACCGCCTTGAAAAGCATGTTGGTATAACGTACGGCACCTTACAACTCCTAGCAAAACATTACAACACCGTACGTAAACTTAAAACTCCATAATAAACCTAATGAATTCGTCCGAGTCATTTGAACATCGTACGACCACTCAGGACTTGTTACGACTCTGTATGCGAAATTAACAACAGTAAAAGCAATTTAGAATAATGTAGGATACGTTACAACTTTTGAGAACACCTTACACCACCGTACGAAAGATTAAAACTCCATAATAAACCTAATGAGTTCGTCCGAGTAATTTGAACACCATACAACAATTTGGAATATATTACGACTCTGTATGCCACATTACCGCCTTGAAAAGCATGTTTGTATAACGTACGACACCTTACAACTCCTAACAAAACATTACAACACCGTACGTAAACTTAAAACTCCATAATAAACCTAATGAATTCGTCCGAGTCATTTGAACATCGTACTGTGATACCCCGCCCGGCGGCGGAAACACCGGGCTGTCATTGGAATTGGATATCCATAGTAAACAAAGCACATGGTAATTATTTATTAAAGTCTAATAATGATATCATAATTTTAGAACATGAGTCTTAAATAGTAACGACAAAGGTAATGAAACCAAAACAGAAAATGCAACTGTCTTTTTATTATTCTATGTCCAAGGCAATCCTATGTCTTGGCAAAAGCAGCAAAACAATATCAAAGCATCACCTGAAATAAGTGAAAATAAAGTTAGCTAATTAAAGCTAGTGAGTAAACCACAGTTGATAATAATAGTATAGAAATCCGAGATCATCATAATATGCTGCGCAATCTTACGTGCATAGCTATTTCATCATATTACTCAACCCTTGACCATAGAACACATAGAAACAAGAATCATAGACCCCGCAGGGTAACCTTTAGCAACAAGTCATGAGGAACCACTCATGTTACAATTAGTGATAACTGTCATTTAACCGTCATTTAACCGTCTCGATGTGTAAGTTATCAAAAATTGTTTTAGCATCGAAGGGACATAGTAGCATAGCAACAAGTATCACAGTATAGTAACTAGTAACCATTGTATAGAATCGCCGGGTATAAATCACCTATCGTTGTTGTACATGTAGGTGGGTTTGTCAGACCATTAGCGCTAACATTGTACCGGTGGAAATTACAAGTAATATACTACTTTAAACTACCACATAAGGATTGCATCTTGTCGCGAGTCAAGACCAACACATTTTATGATCTCTTTTGGAAAACAAATAGAAAATTGAAACATTGTATAGTAACTAGAAACATATTTCAGCCCCAAAAAGTAAAAGTAAAAGGGGAGTGAATTTACTCACCTTGAAACTCGGGCTCGAAATAAATAGCAAACAATCTAAATAGAACCGAGGATCGTCAAAATATTAGAATCACGTAATTAAATGACAATCCTAACTTAGTAAAACATATGGTATAGAAACTAGAGTAAGGAAATAGGAATCTAAGGTAATTTGAAATTCTAGGGTTTCAAGTTAGAATTTGGGCGTTTTTCGGTAGATGATTGAAAAAATATACATGTATTTATTCATGACGACAGAAAATACTAGTAATAATGCTAACAATATTTTGATATGGGTATATACAAACTATGTACTCGCTTTGTAAAACGCATGTTCGTGTAAGATCTTAAAATGTTTCAATTGTGAAAAGTCATAGTTCTAATCATAACTTGGTTTCGATATATACATATATATACATGTATGTATCATTTTGAAGTATTTGGATGCGTTTATAAATCTACACATTTGTAGAACTTGGTTTTTAGACTCTTGATTTCTAAACTTAAAAGATTTGTTTCATATTGATGGCAATATTATTTATAAGTTTTTCTCATTAACCAAAACCCATAAAATTATGTTTTAAAAATAAAATGAGAGTCACAGGGTTCGAACCCTGGTCTCCATGCTCAACGAGGACGAGTTTCACCAGAGGAACTGGTGTAGCCTTTGTTGTGTAAATCGGATCAGCAATGATTTTAAAAGAAAATACCAAAAGACCCCAAATCGTCATAAACCCTAGAAACTTCATCCCCCCAATTGACCTTGATTCAAGTAGTCTATCATCAATTGATCTTAGGGCTTTTGACTTACATGAAATCACGAGTCTAAAGAAGGCATTAAGTACCTTGAACAATGACGTGCTGTTACAGATTTGTAGAGGAAGAAAACGTCTATACTCATGATAATTCACAGGCGTTGATACGATAAAATTGGTGGTTTGAGAAGCTTTCTGGATTGATGATGAGCAACAAATCGCATACAATTGCAGAAAAGAAAGATGTTTCGATATTGTTCAAGCAAACCCAAAATACCGATACTTTGAATGATCGTTTCGTTTGATTTTGTGCGTTAATGATGAATTTGATTGTTTGTTTAAGTGTGTATTGATTACGGTTTTTCCCGGATCGAAGAGTTAGAAACAACTTGGATATGGTAAAAAATGTTACATGTATTCGACTTGAGATGTGGTCCAATGTTCGAAACTAGCGAGGAAACGGGTTAGAATGGTTTAATTTGCCTATAAATCATCGGAGACGAGATTTTTGGAGTTAATCGGAGCTTGCCGGCGACCACCGGGTCTTTACATCGGAAAAACGAGAATGATAAATGGTGGAGTTGGGTTTTAATTACCAAGTTACAATTCTGGTCCTTCAATTTTGATGTTGTTAATAATTTAGATTAAAAGTTCTTAAATAACTTCCAAGTTTTACACTTTTAACCTAAGATTAGTTGAATCTTTATTTTAACTAACTAACTTAACCACGTTAACTCGTAACGTTTATAGAATTGATGTTTTTATATCTTTAGCTTGTTTTTGACATTGGAAGGTTATTATGAGACTTCAGTAGTATTTTTCTTGAATAAACTTTATAAGATTTCTTTTATAAAATACACTTTACATATATTTTGAAGATTTATTTATTATATCTAGCAATTAATTAGTATGTGTTGGTTAATATTTTGGTCGTTAGATAGTAAAGACGAGAAATAACGTAACGCTCAACATATTTATATATATATATATATATCTATTAATACCAACGCATTACATTTAAAGCAAAAATAAATACGCGCACGTTAGAGGTAGAATACTTCGGATTCGAGTCGGGTATTCAGGTTCGGGTTTGGGGCAGATGTCACAGTCTCCCCTCCTTATAGAAATTTCGTCCCGAAATTTGCTCAAACCAAAGTAGAAGATGGAAAAAAAAATGCAGTTATTTAGCTTTCAATTACAAACGTACTTACATTATTTAGCTCATCAGATTTGAACAAGGATACGTTAGTTTTGAGGAGTTGAATTAGAATACACCAACTTGAGTACAAGATGATGGTGATGACAAAAGGTAGTATGCGAAAATAATTGTTAAAGTTTGATTTCCATGTGATAAGAAATGATTTATGATTTCAGTATTGATTGAAATGGTAGTAGGTTTGTTATTTTTAGATCCACCTAGAAATATATATAGTTTCTCTTACTCGGTGATGTACGATAAGTTTTATTATATGAATAGGATACTTAAAACGACACAAATATCACAGATCGCAAACAACGCTTCATTTGACGGTACGACATTTGTCAAATTGCACTCAAACACGTGACAAAACTTACTATGGTTTCCATGCATCAACTTTCATAATTCCGTGTGCACCCGTAATTACTTTAGTTTTTGCATGGACCACACAGTTCATTCGATCACGTGCGAGTTAAATGTACACAAAAATTTCTAAGTTAAGATAATGATAGACATATATTCCGAAATCATACCCGATAGCATTTAGTTCTTGTGAAACATAGTTTAAGATGATATGCAAATTGATAATTCGAAAGAATTGAGTTTATTAAACAGTCATCACCCATAATAATAGTTTTGTTCATAGATACAAATAAACAAGTTCGAGTACCAAAATTGTACCAACACAAGTTTTCGAAAACCAACTTCATGTGTGTAAGATGTAGATGTCGATTGTTCATGGTATTTGCTAAGTTCATAAGCATTAGATGATGAAATAATCTGGTTTATTAAAATTTTTAGAAAACTTAGTTTCAGGAAGATTTGATGCTATGGATAATCCAATTTATAGTTCAACTGCATAGATCACTCAGTTCATAATAGATTTGATGTTTATTTCCTTTAGATTCGTATGAAACATAAGTTTAGGTAAACCAGGTGTATATATTATGGAGGTAAACAAGATTATAAGAGGTGATGTTATTTTTTTATAATGCGGTTCAAAAAGAAAAACTAAATAATTAGATAATGAGATTTGAAAAAGTTTTAAATATTTACTATCTATAGAGGGATTGATTTGAAAATGGCACAGTCTAAGTTTCGAATATTCGATATTGGAAAACATGAATCATAACGTTTTTGCAAGTGTTTGTATCATACTTGAGAAAACAGGAAAATGTTATGTAAATATTTAACAAACGTTTAAAAAT
This sequence comes from Tagetes erecta, assembly GCA_030867185.1. Taxonomy (NCBI): domain Eukaryota; kingdom Viridiplantae; phylum Streptophyta; class Magnoliopsida; order Asterales; family Asteraceae; genus Tagetes; species Tagetes erecta. The sequence continues at coordinate 49,513,423 of CM061488.1, read as the reverse complement.
ATTCAATCCCTACTTAAAGAAATCATTTGTCATTAAATATATATATTTTATATATTTTACAAATACTAAAACGAAAAGATATTTTTTTAATTATTTTATTAATTATATTTTTTTTTAAATATATATATATATTTATTTGGAAAAAATAAGGAAATCATTTTTTTTGTAATCGATTTAACTATTTGTTGGTAATTTTACAAAAACCACAGATAAAACATGGTGTTTTAAGTAGAAAGTTTATACGTAAGACACATTCGTTTTGAATGAGTTTATAGAAACAAGATGTATGGAATTTCATTAGTGATAATATATACAAATGAAATATTTTAGTTAAATGAGCTTAGAAATAGTTGTGTAGCGAATTCATGTTAAGTTTTGGGAAACGAATTTATAAGTAACCTCTTTTAATGATGGATTAGAAATTGGATTAGGATCGTTGGATTAGATGAGCAGTTTAGACAATATTTGAGTATTGAGATCAAGTTGAAATACTTTGGGGGTAAACGTTAAATTCGTAAATCAAACGAATACGTTGACATAACAAAATAGTAATCCGTTATTAGATTTCAGGAATCATGAATTAAGTCTTTAATTTAGGATCGAAAATTGAATTGAGATTAGAAATATGCCTTAGCTTTGGTATTTGGTATTTGTTTTGAAGTTTTGATAGTTCGATAGAGGTTAGTCATTATATCTTAGTTTTGATTTAGAACATTCGGGTCGCGATGGTTTTAGCGATTTGTTCACGTCTTGTTGTCATTGTACAAGAATGATCACAGAATTTCATGAGACATAAGAAACCTTGGATAAGATATGTTGTAATGGAATTTTAGATTGGATAGAAAGGATAATTGTACTTTGAATTTATAGATTTTTAGAACACAAAACATAGAAATCATTTGGAAATCTTTGAAATGTAAATAAGCAAACTTGGAATAACATTTGAAATAATATAGAAACCCATTGAAATAAATTTGAAATCATAGAAAACGATAATCATAGAATTCATAAATAAATAGAATTTGAAGGCTTAGGAATGTGTCTTGGTTTTGGACACTTAAGACTTATCAAAGTGTTAAGTTCGTTTTCAACGTATTCAAGAAGGCGTGCTTTAGCCTATAGGGTCACACTCATCTCGTCCATCCCCAAGTAAGCATACAGATCTCTTAAAGAGATTTATACGAAATGCTTTGTCTTAGACAGGATGTTCGTGATATAGGCGTTCCCCCTTCCAGATTGCACACGCTCCCACGTATCAAACTTACTTAAGACGATGACGAGATTCCACAAAGAGAAAGATCCTAATCATACAGACGAGTCTCTTGTAGCTCCTTCGCGAAATCGGAGAAGAACCAAGACATAGAAACAACATAGAGAAATTCATAAAAAGGAATAAAGAAATAAGTTCTTGAAGAGTTATCTAAGAACAAACTATTTGCACTAAGGACTCTTAGGTTATAGTCTAGGTCGGTGTGTTTCTAATACCCTATCCTAGTTCCCTATAACCATGGCTCTGATACCAAAATGTGATACCCCGCCCGGCGGCGGAAACACCGGGCTGTCATTGGAATTGGATATCCATAGTAAACAAAGCACATGGTAATTATTTATTAAAGTCTAATAATGATATCATAATTTTAGAACATGAGTCTTAAATAGTAACGACAAAGGTAATGAAACCAAAACAGAAAATGCAACTGTCTTTTTATTATTCTAGGTCCAAGGCAATCCTATGTCTTGGCAAAAGCAGCAAAACAATATCAAAGCATCACCTGAAATAAGTGAAAATAAAGTTAGCTAATTAAAGCTAGTGAGTAAACCACAGTTGATAAATAATAGTATAGAAATCCGAGATCATCATAATATGCTGCGCAATCTTACGTGCATAGCTATTTCATCATATTACTCAACCCTTGACCATAGAACACATAGAAACAAGAATCATAGACCCCGCAGGGTAACCTTTAGCAACAAGTCATGAGGAACCACTCATGTTACAATTAGTGATAACTGTCATTTAACCGTCATTTAACCGTCTCGATGTGTAAGTTATCAAAAATTGTTTTAGCATCGAAGGGACATAGTAGCATAGCAACAAGTATCACAGTATAGTAACTAGTAACCATTGTATAGAATCGCCGGGTTTAAATCACCTATCGTTGTTGTACATGTAGGTGGGTTTGTCAGACCATTAGCGCTAACATTGTACCGGTGGAAATTACAAGTAATATACTACTTTAAACTACCACATAAGGATTGCATCTTGTCGCGAGTCAAAGACCAACACATTTTATGATCTCTTTTGGAAAACAAATAGAAAATTGAAACATTGTATAGTAACTAGAAACATATTTCAGCCCCAAAAAGTAAAAGTAAAAGGGGAGTGAATTTACTCACCTTGAAACTCGGGCTCGAAATAAATAGCAAACAATCTAAATAGAACCGAGGATCGTCAAAATATTAGAATCACCTAATTAAATGACAATCCTAACTTAGTAAAACATATGGTATAGAAACTAGAGTAAGGAAATAGGAATCTAAGGTAATTTGAAATTCTAGGGTTTCAAGTTAGAATTTGGGCGTTTTTCGGTAGATGATTGAAAAAATATACATGTATTTATTCATAACGACAGAAAATACTAGTAATAATGCTAACAATATTTTGATATGGGTATATACAAACTATGTACTCGCTTTGTAAAACGCATGTTCGTGTAAGATCTTAAAATGTTTCAATTGTGAAAAGTTATAGTTCTAATCATAACTTGGTTTCGATATATACATATATATACATGTATGTATCATTTTGAAGTATTTGGATGCGTTTATAAATCTACACATTTGTAGAACTTGGTTTTTAGACTCTAGATTTCTAAACTTAAAAGATTTGTTTCATATTGATGGCAATATTATTTATAAGTTTTTCTCATTAACCAAAACCCATAAAATTATGTTTTAAAAATAAAATGAGAGTCACAGGGTTCGAACCCTGGTCTCCATGCTCAACGAGGACGAGTTTCACCAGAGGAACTGGTGTAGCCTTTGTTGTGTAAATCGGATCAGCAATGATTTTAAAAGAAAATACCAAAACACCCCAAATCCACATAAACCCTAGAAACTTCATCCCCCCAATTGACCTTGATTCAAGTAGTCTATCATCAATTGATCTTAGGGCTTTTGACTTACATGAAATCACGAGTCTAAAGAAGGCATTAAGTACCTTGAACAATGACGTGCTGTTACAGATTTGTAGAGGAAGAAAACGTCTATACTCATGATAATTCACAGGCGTTGATACGATAAAATTGGTGGTTTGAGAAGCTTTCTGGATTGATGATGAGCAACAAATCGCATACAATTGCAGAAAAGAAAGATGTTTCGATATTGTTCAAGCAAACCCAAAATACCGATACTTTGAATGATCGTTTCGTTTGATTTTGTGCGTTAATGATGAATTTGATTGTTTGTTTAAGTGTGTATTGATTATAGGATCGTTTCAGTTCGTAGAATTGATTGATTAACACGATAAATGCTCGTAACGGTTTTTCCCGGATCGAAGAGTTAGAAACAACTTGGATATGGTCAAAAATGTTACATGTATTCGACTTGAGATGTGGTCCAATGTTCGAAACTAGCGAGGAAACGGGTTAGAATGGTTTAATTTGCCTATAAATCATCGGAGACGAGATTTTTGGGGTTGATCGGAGCTTGCCGGCGACCACCGGGTCTTTACATCGGAAAAACGAGAATGATAAATGGTGGAGTTGGGTTTTAATTACCAAGTTACAATTCTGGTCCTTCAATTTTGATGTTGTTAATAATTTAGATTAAAAGTTCTTAAATAACTTCCAAGTTTTACACTTTTAACCTAAGATTAGTTGAATCTTTATTTTAACTAACTAACTTAACCACGTTAACTCGTAACGTTTATAGAATTGATGTTTTTATATCTTTAGCTTGTTTTTGACGTTGGAAGGTTATTATGAGACTTCAGTAGTATTTTTCTTGAATAAACTTTATAAGATTTCTTTTATAATACACTTTACATATATTTTGAAGATTTATTTATTATATCTAGCAATTAATTAGTATGTGTTGGTTAATATTTTGGTCGTTAGATAATAAAGACGAGAAATAACGTAACGCTCAACATATTTATATATATATATATATCTATTAATACCAACGCATTACATTTAAAGCAAAAATAAATACGCGCACGTTAGAGGTAGAATACTTCGGATTCGAGTCGGGTATTCGGGTTCGGGTTTGGGGCAGATGTCACAGTCTCCCCTCCTTATAGAAATTTCGTCCCGAAATTTGCTCAAACCAAAGTAGAAGATGGAAAAAAATGCGGTTATTTAGCTTTCAAGTACAAACGTACTTACATTATTTAGCTCATCAGATTTGAACAAGGATACGTTAGTTTTGAGGAGTTGAATTAGAATACACCAACTTGAGTACAAGATGATGGTGATGACAAAAGGTAGTATGCGAAAATAATTGTTAAAGTTTGATTTCCATGTGATAAGAAATGATTTATGATTTCAGTATTGATTGAAATGGTAGTAGGTTTGTTATTTTTAGATCCACCTAGAAATATATATAGTTTCTCTTACTCGGTGATGTACGATAAGTTTTATTATATGAATAGGATACTTAAAACGACACAAATATCACAGATCGCAAAAAACGCTTCATTTGACGGTACGACATTTGTCTAATTGCACTCAAACACGTGACAAAACTTACTATGGTTTCCATGCATCAACTTTCATAATTCCGTGTGCACCCGTAATTACTTTAGTTTTTGCATAGACCACACAGTTCATTCGATCACGTGCGAGTTAAATGTACACAAAAATTTCTAAGTTAAGATAATGATAGACATATATTCTGAAATCATACCCGATAGCATTTAGTTCTTATGAAACATAGTTTAAGATGATATGCAAATTGATAATTCGAAAGAATTGAGTTTATTAAACAGTCATCACCCATAATAATAGTTTTGTTCATAGATACAAATAAACAAGTTCGAGTACCAAAATTGTACCAACACAAGTTTTCGAAAACCAACTTCATGTGTGTAAGATGTAGATGTCGATTGTTCATGGTATTTGCTAAGTTCATAAGCATTAGATGATGAAATAATCTGGTTTATTAAAATTTTTAGAAAACTTAGTTTCAGGAAGATTTGATGCTATGGATAATCCAATTTATAGTTCAACTGCATAGATCACTCAGTTCATAATAGATTTGATGTTTATTTCCTTTAGATTCGTATGAAACATAAGTTTAGGTAAACCAGGTGTATATATTATGGAGGTAAACAAGATTATAAGAGGTGATGTTATTTTTTTATAATGCGGTTCAAAAAGAAAAACTAAATAATTAGATAATGAGATTTGAAAAAGTTTTAAATATTTACTATCTATAGAGGGATTGATTTGAAAATGGCACAGTCTAAGTTTCGAATATTCGATATTGGAAAACATGAATCATAACGTTTTTTGCAAGTGTTTGTATCATACTTGAGAAAACAGGAAAATGTTATGTAAATATTTAACAAACGTTTAAAAATATTCAATCCCTACTTAATGAAATCATTTGTCATTAAATATATATATTTTATATATTTTACAAATACTAAAACGAAAAGATTTTTTTTTAATTATTTTATTAATTATATTTTTTTTTAAATATATATATATATATTTATTTGGAAAAAATAAGGAAATCATTTTTTTTGTAATCGATTAAACTATTTGTTGGTAATTTTACAAAAACCGCAGATAAAACATGGTGTTTTAAGTAGAAAGTTTATACGTAAGACACATTCGTTTTGAATGAGTTTATAGAAACAAGATGTATGGAATTTCATTAGTGATAATATATACAAATGAAATATTTTAGTTAAATGAGCTTAGAAATAGTTGTGTAGCGAATTCATGTTAAGTTTTGGGAAACGAATTTATAAGTAACCTCTTTTAATGATGGATTAGAACTTGGATTAGGATCGTTGGATTAGATGAGCAGTTTAGACAACATTTGAGTATTGAGATCAAGTTGAAATAATTTGGGGGTAAACGTTAAATTCGTAAATCAAACGAATACGTTGACATAACAAAATAGTAATCCGTTATTAGATTTCAGGAATCATGAATTAAGTCTTTAATTTAGGATCGAAAATTGAATTGAGATTAGAAATATGCCTTAGCTTTGGTATTTGGTATTTGGTATTTGTTTTGAAGTTTTGATAGTTCGATAGACGTTAGTCATTATATCTTAGTTTTGATTTAGAACATTCGGGTCGCGATGGTTTTAGCGATTTGTTCACGTCTTGTTGTCATTGTACAAGAATGATCACAGAATTTCATGAGACATAAGAAACCTTTGGATAAGATATGTTGTAATGGAATTTTAGATTGGATAGAAAGGATAATTGTACTTTGAATTTATAGATTTTTAGAACACAAAACATAGAAATCATTTGGAAATCTTTGAAATGTAAATAAGCAAACATGGAATAACATTTGAAATAATATAGAAACCCATTGAAATAAATTTGAAATCATAGAAAACGATAATCATAGAATTCATAAATAAATAGAATTTGAAGGCTTAGGAATGTGTCTTGGTTTTGGACACTTAAGACTTATCAAAGTGTTAAGTTCGTTTTCAACGTATTCAAGAAGGCGTGCTTTAGCCTATAGGGTCACACTCATCTCGTCCATCCCCAAGTAAGCATACAGATCTCTTAAAGAGATTTATACGAAATGCTTTGTCTTAGACAGGATGTTCGTGATATAGGCGTTCCCCCTTCCGGATTGCACACGCTCCCACGTATCAAACTTACTTAAGACGATGACGAGATTCCACAAAGAGAAAGATCCTAATCATACAGACGAGTCTCTTGTAGCTCCTTCGCGAAATCGGAGAAGAACCAAGACATAGAAACAACATAGAGAAATTCATAAAAAGGAATAAAGAAATAAGTTCTAGAAGAGTTATCTAAGAACAAACTATTTGCACTAAGGACTCTTAGGTTATAGTCTAGGTCGGTGTGTTTCTAATACCCTATCCTAGTTCCCTATAACCATGGCTCTGATACCAAACTGTGATACCCCGCCCGGCGGCGGAAACACCGGGCTGTCATTGGAATTGGATATCCATAGTAAACAAAGCACATGGTAATTATTTATTAAAGTCTAATAATGATATCATAATTTTAGAACATGAGTCTTAAATAGTAACGACAAAGGTAATGAAACCAAAACAGAAAATGCAACTGTCTTTTTATTATTCTAGGTCCAAGGCAATCCTATGTCTTGGCAAAAGCAGCAAAACAATATCAAAGCATCACCTGAAATAAGTGAAAATAATGTTAGCTAATTAAAGCTAGTGAGTAAACCACAGTTGATAAATAATAGTATAGAAATCCGAGATCATCATAATATGCTGCGCAATCTTACGTGCATAGCTATTTCATCATATTACTCAACCCTTGACCATAGAACACATAGAAACAAGAATCATAGACCCCGCAGGGTAACCTTTAGCAACAAGTCATGAGGAACCACTCATGTTACAATTAGTGATAATTGTCATTTAACCGTCATTTAACCGTCTCGATGTGTAAGTTATCAAAAATTGTTTTAGCATCGAAGGGACATAGTAGCATAGCAACAAGTATCACAGTATAGTAACTAGTAACCATTGTATAGAATCGCCGGGTTTAAATCACCTATCGTTGTTGTACATGTAGGTGGGTTTGTCAGACCATTAGCGCTAACATTGTACCGGTGGAAATTACAAGTAATATACTACTTTAAACTACCACATAAGGATTGCATCTTGTCGCGAGTCAAAGACCAACACATTTTATGATCTCTTTTCGAAAACAAATAGAAAATTGAAACATTGTATAGTAACTAGAAACATATTTCAGCCCCAAAAAGTAAAAGTAAAAGGGGAGTGAATTTACTCACCTTGAAACTCGGGCTCGAAATAAATAGCAAACAATCTAAATAGAACCGAGGATCGTCAAAATATTAGAATCACCTAATTAAATGACAATCCTAACTTAGTAAAACATATGGTATAGAAACTAGAGTAAGGAAATAGGAATCTAAGGTAATTTGAAATTCTAGGGTTTCAAGTTAGAATTTGGGCGTTTTTCGGTAGATGATTGAAAAAATATACATGTATTTATTCATGACGACAGAAAATACTAGTAATAATGCTAACAATATTTTGATATGGGTATATACAAACTATGTACTCGCTTTGTAAAACGCATGTTCGTGTAAGATCTTAAAATGTTTCAATTGTGAAAAGTCATAGTTCTAATCATAACTTGGTTTCGATATATACATATATATACATGTATGTATCATTTTGAAGTATTTGGATGCGTTTATAAATCTACACATTTGTAGAACTTGGTTTTTAGACTCTAGATTTCTAAACTTAAAAGATTTGTTTCATATTGATGGCAATATTATTTATAAGTTTTTCTCATTAACCAAAACCCATAAAATTATGTTTTAAAAATAAAATGAGAGTCACAGGGTTCGAACCCTGGTCTCCATGCTCAACGAGGACGAGTTTCACCAGAGGAACTGGTGTAGCCTTTGTTGTGTAAATCGGATCAGCAATGATTTTAAAAGAAAATACCAAAACACCCCAAATCCACATAAACCCTAGAAACTTCATCCCCCCAATTGACCTTGATTCAAGTAGTCTATCATCAATTGATCTTAGGGCTTTTGACTTACATGAAATCACGAGTCTAAAGAAGGCATTAAGTACCTTGAACAATGACGTGCTGTTACAGATTTGTAGAGGAAGAAAACGTCTATACTCATGATAATTCACAGGCGTTGATACGATAAAATTGGTGGTTTGAGAAGCTTTCTGGATTGATGATGAGCAACAAATCGCATACAATTGCAGAAAAGAAAGATGTTTCGATATTGTTCAAGCAAACCCAAAATAACGATACTTTGAATGATCGTTTCGTTTGATTTTGTGCGTTAATGATGAATTTGATTGTTTGTTTAAGTGTGTATTGATTATAGGATCGTTTCAGTTCGTAGAATTGATTGATTAACACGATAAATGCTCGTAATGGTTTTTCCCGGATCGAAGAGTTAGAAACAACTTGGATATGGTCAAAAATGTTACATGTATTCGACTTGAGATGTGGTCCAATGTTCGAAACTAGCGAGGAAACGGGTTAGAATGGTTTAATTTGCCTATAAATCATCGGAGACGAGATTTTTGGAGTTGATCGGAGCTTGCCGGCGACCACCGGGTCTTTACATCGGAAAAACGAGAATGATAAATGGTGGAGTTGGGTTTTAATTACCAAGTTACAATTCTGGTCCTTCAATTTTGATGTTGTTAATAATTTAGATTAAAAGTTCTTAAATAACTTCCAAGTTTTACACTTTTAACCTAAGATTAGTTGAATCTTTATTTTAACTAACTAACTTAACCACGTTAACTCGTAACGTTTATAGAATTGATGTTTTTATATCTTTAGCTTGTTTTTGACGTTGGAAGGTTATTATGAGACTTCAGTAGTATTTTTCTTGAATAAACTTTATAAGATTTCTTTTATAAAATACACTTTACATATATTTTGAAGATTTATTTATTATATCTAGCAATTAATTAGTATGTGTTGGTTAATATTTTGGTCGTTAGATAGTAAAGACGAGAAATAACGTAACGCTCAACATATTTATATATATATATATATATCTATTAATACCAACGCATTACATTTAAAGCAAAAATAAATACGCGCACGTTAGAGGTAGAATACTTCGGATTCGAGTCGGGTATTCGGGTTCGGGTTTGGGGCAGATGTCACAGTCTCCCCTCCTTATAGAAATTTCGTCCCGAAATTTGCTCAAACCAAAGTAGAAGATGGAAAAAAAAAATGCGGTTATTTAGCTTTCAATTACAAACGTACTTACATTATTTAGCTCATCAGATTTGAACAAGGATACGTTAGTTTTGAGGAGTTGAATTAGAATACACCAACTTGAGTACAAGTTGATGGTGATGACAAAAGGTAGTATGCGAAAATAATTGTTAAAGTTTGATTTCCATGTGATAAGAAATGATTTATGATTTCAGTATTGATTGAAATGGTAGTAGGTTTGTTATATTTAGATCCACCTAGAAATATATATAGTTTCTCTTACTCGGTGATGTACGAAAAGTTTTATTATATGAATAGGATACTTAAAACGACACAAATATCACAGATCGCAAACAACGCTTCATTTGACGGTACGACATTTGTCAAATTGCACTCAAACACGTGACAAAACTTACTATGGTTTCCATGCATCAACTTTCATAATTCCGTGTGCACCCGTAATTACTTTAGTTTTTGCATGGACCACACAGTTCATTCGATCACGTGCGAGTTAAATGTACACAAAAATTTCTAAGTTAAGATAATGATAGACATATATTCCGAAATCATACCCGATAGCATTTAGTTCTTGTGAAACATAGTTTAAGATGATATGCAAATTGATAATTCGAAAGAATTGAGTTTATTAAACAGTCATCACCCATAATAATAGTTTTGTTCATAGATACAAATAAACAAGTTCGAGTACCAAAATTGTACCAACACAAGTTTTCGAAAACCAACTTCATGTGTGTAAGATGTAGATGTCGATTGTTCATGGTATTTGCTAAGTTCATAAGCATTAGATGATGAAATAATCTGGTTTATTAAAATTTTTAGAAAACTTAGTTTCAGGAAGATTTGATGCTATGGATAATCCAATTTATAGTTCAACTGCATAGATCACTCAGTTCATAATAGATTTGATGTTTATTTCCTTTAGATTCGTATGAAACATAAGTTTAGGTAAACCAGGTGTATATATTATGGAGGTAAACAAGATTATAAGAGGTGATGTTATTTTTTTATAATGCGGTTCAAAAAGAAAAACTAAATAATTAGATAATGAGATTTGAAAAAGTTTTAAATATTTACTATCTATAGAGGGATTGATTTGAAAATGGCACAGTCTAAGTTTCGAATATTCGATATTGGAAAACATGAATCATAACGTTTTTGCAAGTGTTTGTATCATACTTGAGAAAACAGGAAAATGTTATGTAAATATTTAACAAACGTTTAAAAATATTCAATCCCTACTTAATGAAATCATTTGTCATTAAATATATATATTTTATATATTTTACAAATACTAAAACGAAAAGATTTTTTTTTAATTATTTTATTAATTATATTTTTTTTTAAATATATATATATATTTATTTGGAAAAAATAAGGAAATCATTTTTTTGTAATCGATTTAACTATTTGTTGGTAATTTTACAAAAACCGCAGATAAAACATGGTGTTTTAAGTAGAAAGTTTATACGTAAGACACATTCGTTTTGAATGAGTTTATAGAAACAAGATGTATGGAATTTCATTAGTGATAATATATACAAATGAAATATTTTAGTTAAATGAGCTTAGAAATAGTTGTGTAGCGAATTCATGTTAAGTTTTGGGAAACGAATTTATAAGTAACCTCTTTTAATGATGGATTAGAAATTGGATTAGGATCGTTGGATTAGATGAGCAGTTTAGACAACATTTGAGTATTGAGATCAAGTTGAAATACTTTGGGGGTAAACGTTAAATTCGTAAATCAAACGAATACGTTGACATAACAAAATAGTAATCCGTTATTAGATTTCAGGAATCATGAATTAAGTCTTTAATTTAGGATCGAAAATTGAATTGAGATTAGAAATATGCCTTAGCTTTGGTATTTGGTATTTGTTTTGAAGTTTTGATAGTTCGATAGAGGTTAGTCATTATATCTTAGTTTTGATTTAGAACATTCGGGTCGCGATGGTTTTAGCGATTTGTTCACGTCTTGTTGTCATTGTACAAGAATGATCACAGAATTTCATGAGACATAAGAAACCTTTGGATAAGATATGTTGTAATGGAATTTTAGATTGGATAGAAAGGATAATTGTACTTTGAATTTATAGATTTTTAGAACACAAAACATAGAAATCATTTGGAAATCTTTGAAATGTAAATAAGCAAACTTGGAATAACATTTGAAATAATATAGAAACCCATTGAAATAAATTTGAAATCATAGAAAACGATAATCATAGAATTCATAAATAAATAGAATTTGAAGGCTTAGGAATGTGTCTTGGTTTTGGACACTTAAGACTTATCAAAGTGTTAAGTTCGTTTTCAACGTATTCAAGAAGGCGTGCTTTAGCCTATAGGGTCACACTCATCTCGTCCATCCCCAAGTAAGCATACAGATCTCTTAAAGAGATTTATACGAAATGCTTTGTCTTAGACAGGATGTTCGTGATATAGGCGTTCCCCCTTCCGGATTGCACACGCTCCCACGTATCAAACTTACTTAAGACGATGACGAGATTCCACAAAGAGAAAAATCCTAATCATACAGACGAGTCTCTTGTAGCTCCTTCGCGAAATCGGAGAAGAACCAAGACATAGAAACAACATAGAGAAATTCATAAAAAGGAATAAAGAAATAAGTTCTAGAAGAGTTATCTAAGCACAAACTATTTGCACTAAGGACTCTTAGGTTATAGTCTAGGTCGGTGTGTTTCTAATACCCTATCCTAGTTCCCTATAACCATGGCTCTGATACCAAACTGTGATACCCCGCCCGGCGGCGGAAACACCGGGCTGTCATTGGAATTGGATATCCATAGTAAACAAAGCACATGGTAATTATTTATTAAAGTCTAATAATGATATCATAATTTTAGAACATGAGTCTTAAATAGTAACGACAAAGGTAATGAAACCAAAACAGAAAATGCAACTGTCTTTTTATTATTCTAGGTCCAAGGCAATCCTATGTCTTGGCAAAAGCAGCAAAACAATATCAAAGCATCACCTGAAATAAGTGAAAATAAAGTTAGCTAATTAAAGCTAGAGAGTAAACCACAGTTGATAAATAATAGTATAGAAATCCGAGATCATCATAATATGCTGCGCAATCTTACGTGCATAGCTATTTCATCATATTACTCAACCCTTGAACATAGAACACATAGAAACAAGAATCATAGACCCCGCAGGGTAACCTTTAGCAACAAGTCATGAGGAACCACTCATGTTACAATTAGTGATAACTGTCATTTAACCGTCTCGATGTGTAAGTTATCAAAAATTGTTTTAGCATCGAAGGGACATAGTAGCATAGTAACAAGTATCACAGTATAGTAACTAGTAACCATTGTATAGAATCGTCGGGTTTAAATCACCTATCGTTGTTGTACATGTAGGTGGGTTTGTCAGACCATTAGCGCTAACATTGTACCGGTGGAAATTACAAGTAATATACTACTTTAAACTACCACATAAGGATTGCATCTTGTCGCGAGTCAAGACTAACACATTTTATGATCTCTTTTGGAAAACAAATAGAAAATTGAAGCATTGTATAGTAACTAGAAACATATTTCAGCCCCAAAAAGTAAAAGTAAAAGGGAAGTGAATTTACTCACCTTGAAACTCGGGCTCGAAATAAATAGCAAACAATCTAAATAGAACCGAGGATCGTCAAAATATTAGAATCACCTAATTAAATGACAATCCTAACTTAGTAAAACATATGGTATAGAAACTAGAGTAAGGAAATAGGAATCTAAGGTAATTTGAAATTCTAGGGTTTCAAGTTAGAATTTGGGCGTTTTTCGGTAGATGATTGAAAAAATATACATGTATTTATTCATAACGACAGAAAATACTAGTAATAATGCTAACAATATTTTGATATGGGTATATACAAACTATGTACTCGCTTTGTAAAACGCATGTTCGTGTAAGATCTTAAAATGTTTCAATTGTGAAAAGTCATAGTTCTAATCATAACTTGGTTTCGATATATACATATATATACATGTATGTATCATTTTGAAGTATTTGGATGCGTTTATAAATCTACACATTTGTAGAACTTGGTTTTTAGACTCTAGATTTCTAAACTTAAAAGATTTGTTTCATATTGATGGCAATATTATTTATAAGTTTTTCTCATTAACCAAAACCCATAAAATTATGTTTTAAAAATAAAATGAGAGTCACAGGGTTCGAACCCTGGTCTCCATGCTCAACGAGGACGAGTTTCACCAGAGGAACTGGTGTAGCCTTTGTTGTGTAAATCGGATCAGCAATGATTTTAAAAGAAAATACCAAAACACCCCAAATCCACATAAACCCTAGAAACTTCATCCCCCCAATTGACCTTGATTCAAGTAGTCTATCATCAATTGATCTTAGGGCTTTTGACTTACATGAAATCACGAGTCTAAAGAAGGCATTAAGTACCTTGAACAATGACGTGCTGGTACAGATTTGTAGAGGAAGAAAACGTCTATACTCATGATAATTCATAGGCGTTGATACGATAAAATTGGTGGTTTGAGAAGCTTTATGGATTGATGATGAGCAACAAATCGCATACAATTGCAGAAAAGAAAGATGTTTCAATATTGTTCAAGCAAACCCAAAATACCGATACTTTGAATGATCGTTTCGTTTGATTTTGTGCGTTAATGATGAATTTGATTGTTTGTTTAAGTGTGTATTGATTATAGGATCGTTTCAGTTCGTAGAATTGATTGATTAACACGATAAATGCTCGTAACGGTTTTTCCCGGATCGAAGAGTTAGAAACAACTTGGATATGGTCAAAAATGTTACATGTATTCGACTTAAGATGTGGTCCAATGTTCGAAACTAGCGAGGAAACGGGTTAGAATGGTTTAATTTGCCTATAAATCATCGGAGACGAGATTTTTGGGGTTGATCGGAGCTTGCCGGCGACCACCGGGTCTTTACATCGGAAAAACGAGAATGATAAATGGTGGAGTTGGGTTTTAATTACCAAGTTACAATTCTGGTCCTTCAATTTTGATGTTGTTAATAATTTAGATTAAAAGTTCTTAAATAACTTCCATGTTTTACACTTTCAACCTAAGATTAGTTGAATCTTTATTTTAACTAACTAACTTAACCACGTTAACTCATAACGTTTATAGAATTGATGTTTTTATATCTTTAGCTTGTTTTTGACGTTGGAAGGTTTTTATGAGACTTCAGTAGTATTTTTCTTGAATAAACTTTATAAGATTTCTTTTATAAAATACACATTACATATATTTTGAAGATTTATTTATTATATCTAGCAATTAATTAGTATGTGTTGGTTAATATTTTGGTCGTTAGATAATAAAGACGAGAAATAACGTAACGCTCAACATATTTATATATATATATATATATATATATATATATATATATATATATATATATATCTAATAATACCAACGCATTACATTTAAAGCAAAAATAAATACGCGCACGTTAGAGGTAGAATACTTCGGATTCGAGTCGGGTTTTCGGGTTCGGGTTTGGGGCAGATGTCACACGTACGACCACTCAGGACTTGTTACGACTCTGTATGCGAAATTAGCAACAGGAAAAGCAATTTAGAATAATATAGGATGCGTTACAACTTTTGAGAACACCTTACACCACCGTACGAAAGATTAAAACTCCATAATAAACCTAATGAATTCGTCCGAGTAATTTGAACACCATACAACAATTTGGAATATATTACGACTCTGTATTCCACATTACCGCCTTAAAAAGCATGTTAGTATAACGTACGGCACCTTACAACTCCTAACAAAACATTACAACACCGTACGTAAACTTAAAACTCCATAATAAACCTAATGAATTCGTCCTAGTCATTTGAACATCGTACGACCACTCAGGACTTGTTACGACTCTGTATGCGAAATTAACAACAGGAAAAGCAATTTAGAATAATGTAGGATACGTTACAACTTTTAATAACACCTTACACCACCGTACGAAAGATTAAAACTCCATAATAAACCTAATGAATTCGTCCGAGTAATTTGAACACCATACAACAATTTGGAATATATTACGACTCTGTATTCCACATTACCGCCTTAAAAAGCATGTTAGTATAACGTACGGCACCTTACAACTCCTAACAAAACATTACAACACCGTACATAAACTTAAAACTCCATAATAAACCTAATGAATTCGTCCGAGTCATTTGAACATCGTACGACCACTCAGGACTTGTTACGACTCTGTATGCGAAATTAGCAACAGGAAAAGCAATTTAGAATAATGTAGGATGCGTTACAACTTTTGAGAACACCTTACACCACCGTACGAAAGATTAAAACTCCATAATAAACCTAATGAATTCGTCCGAGTAATTTGAACACCATACAACAATTTGGAATATATTACGACTCTGTATGCCACATTACCGTCTTGAGAAGCATGTTAGTATAACGTACGGCACCTTGCAACTCCTAACAAAACATTACAACACCGTACGTAAACTTAAAACTCTATAATAAACCTAATAAATTAGTCCGAGTCCTTTGAACACCATACAACAATTTGGAATATATTACGACTTTGTATGCCACATTACCGCCTTGAAAAGCATGTTAGTATAACGTACGGCACCTTACAACTCCTAACAAAACATTACAACACCGTACGTAAACTTAAAACTCCATAATAAACCTAATGAATTCGTCCGAGTCATTTGAACATCGTACGACCACTCAGGACTTGTTACGACTCTGTATGCGAAATTAGCAACAGGAAAAGCAATTTAGAATAATGTAGGATGCGTTACAACTTTTGAGAACACCTTACACCACCGTACGAAAGATTAAAACTCCATAATAAACCTAATGAATTCGTCCGAGTAATTTGAACACCATACAACAATTTGGAATATATTACGACTCTGTATGCCACATTACCGTCTTGAGAAGCATGTTAGTATAACGTTCGGCACCTTGCAACTCCTAACAAAACATTACAACACCATACGTAAACTTAAAACTCTATAATAAACCTAATAAATTAGTCCGAGTCCTTTGAACACCATACAACAATTTGGAATATATTACGACTTTGTATGCCACATTACCGCCTTGAAAAGCATGTTAGTATAACGTACGGCACCTTACAACTCCTAACAAAACATTACAACACCGTACGTAAACTTAAAACTCCATAATAAACCTAATGAATTCGTCCGAGTCATTTGAACATCGTACGACCACTCAGGACTTGTTACGACTCTGTATGCGAAATTAACAACAGGAAAAGCAATTTAGAATAATGTAGGATACGTTACAACTTTTAATAACACCTTACACCACCGTACGAAAGATTAAAACTCCATAATAAACCTAATGAATTCGTCCGAGTAATTTGAACACCATACAACAATTTGGAATATATTACGACTCTGTATTCCACATTACCGCCTTAAAAAGCATGTTAGTATAACGTACGGCACCTTACAACTCCTAACAAAACATTACAACACCGTACATAAACTTAAAACTCCATAATAAACCTAATGAATTCGTCCGAGTCATTTGAACATCGTACGACCACTCAGGACTTGTTACGACTCTGTATGCGAAATTAGCAACAGGAAAAGCAATTTAGAATAATGTAGGATGCGTTACAACTTTTGAGAACACCTTACACCACCGTACGAAAGATTAAAACTCCATAATAAACCTAATGAATTCGTCCGAGTAATTTGAACACCATACAACAATTTGGAATATATTACGACTCTGTATGCCACATTACCGTCTTGAGAAGCATGTTAGTATAACGTACGGCACCTTGCAACTCCTAACAAAACATTACAACACCGTACGTAAACTTAAAACTCTATAATAAACCTAATAAATTAGTCCGAGTCCTTTGAACACCATACAACAATTTGGAATATATTACGACTTTGTATGCCACATTACCGCCTTGAAAAGCATGTTAGTATAACGTACGGCACCTTACAACTCCTAACAAAACATTACAACACCGTACGTAAACTTAAAACTCCATAATAAACCTAATGAATTCGTCCGAGTCATTTGAACATCGTACGACCACTCAGGACTTGTTACGACTCTGTATGCGAAATTAGCAACAGGAAAAGCAATTTAGAATAATGTAGGATGCGTTACAACTTTTGAGAACACCTTACACCACCGTACGAAAGATTAAAACTCCATAATAAACCTAATGAATTCGTCCGAGTAATTTGAACACCATACAACAATTTGGAATATATTACGACTCTGTATGCCACATTACCGTCTTGAGAAGCATGTTAGTATAACGTTCGGCACCTTGCAACTCCTAACAAAACATTACAACACCATACGTAAACTTAAAACTCTATAATAAACCTAATAAATTAGTCCGAGTCCTTTGAACACCATACAACAATTTGGAATATATTACGACTTTGTATGCCACATTACCGCCTTGAAAAGCATGTTAGTATAACGTACGGCACCTTACAACTCCTAACAAAACATTACAACACCGTACGTAAACTTAAAACTCCATAATAAACCTAATGAATTCGTCCGAGTCATTTGAACATCGTACGACCACTCAGGACTTGTTACGACTCTGTATGCGAAATTAGCAACAGGAAAAGCAATTTAGAATAATGTAGGATGCGTTACAACTTTTGAGAACAACTTACACCACCGTACGAAAGATTAAAACTCCATAATAAACCTAATGAATTCGTCCGAGTAATTTGAACACCATACAACAATTTGAAAAATATTACGACTCTGTATGCCACATTACCGTCTTGAGAAGCATGTTAGTATAACGTACGACACCTTACAACTCCTAACAAAACATTACAACACCGTACGTAAACTTAAAACTCCATAATAAACCTAATGAATTCGTCCGAGTCATTTGAACATCGTACGACCACTCAGGACTTTTTACGACTCTGTATGCGAAATTAGCAACAGGAAAAGCAATTTAGAATAATGTAGGATGCGTTACAACTTTTGAGAACACCTTACACCACCGTACGAAAAATTAAAACTCCATAATAAACCTAATGAATTCGTCCGAGTAATTTGAACACCATACAACAATTTGGAATATATTACGACTCTGTATGCCACATTACCGTCTTGAGAAGCATGTTAGTATAACGTACGACACCTTACAACTCCTAACAAAACATTACAACATCGTAAGTAAACTTAAAACTCCATAATAAACCTAATGAATTCGTCCGAGTCATTTGAACATCGTACGACCACTCAGGACTTGTTACGACTCTGTATGCGAAATTAGCAACAGGAAAAGCAATTTAGAATAATGTAGGATGCGTTACAACTTTTGAGAACACCTTACACGACCGTACGAAAGATTAAAACTGCATAATAAACCTAATGAATTCGTCCGAGTAATTTGAACACCATACAACAATTTGGAATATATTACGACTCTGTATGCCATATTACCGCCTTGAAAAGCATGTTAGTATAACGTACGGCACCTTACAACTCCTAACAAAACATTACAACACCGTACGTAAACTTAAAACTCCATAATAAACCTAATGAATTCGTCCGAGTCATTTGAACATCGTACGACCACTCAGGACTTGTTACGACTCTGTATGCGAAATTAGC
This sequence comes from Tagetes erecta, assembly GCA_030867185.1. NCBI lineage: Eukaryota > Viridiplantae > Streptophyta > Magnoliopsida > Asterales > Asteraceae > Tagetes > Tagetes erecta. The sequence continues at coordinate 49,493,803 of CM061488.1, read as the reverse complement.
AACAGGAAAAGCAATTTAGAATAATGTAGGATGCGTTACAACTTTTGAGAACACCTTACACCACCGTACGAAAGATTAAAACTCCATAATAAACCTAATGAATTCGTCCGAGTAATTTGAACACCATACAACAATTTGGAATATATTACGACTCTGTATGCCACATTACCGTCTTGAGAAGCATGTTAGTATAACGTTCGGCACCTTGCAACTCCTAACAAAACATTACAACACCATACGTAAACTTAAAACTCTATAATAAACCTAATAAATTAGTCCGAGTCCTTTGAACACCATACAACAATTTGGAATATATTACGACTTTGTATGCCACATTACCGCCTTGAAAAGCATGTTAGTATAACGTACGGCACCTTACAACTCCTAACAAAACATTACAACACCGTACGTAAACTTAAAACTCCATAATAAACCTAAGGAATTCGTCCGAGTCATTTGAACATCGTACGACCACTCAGGACTTGTTACGACTCTGTATGCGAAATTAGCAACCGGAAAAGCAATTTAGAATAATGTAGGATGCGTTACAACTTTTGAGAACAACTTACACCACCGTACGAAAGATTAAAACTCCATAATAAACCTAATGAATTCGTCCGAGTAATTTGAACACCATACAACAATTTGAAAAATATTACGACTCTGTATGCCACATTACCGTCTTGAGAAGCATGTTAGTATAACGTACGACACCTTACAACTCCTAACAAAACATTACAACACCGTACGTAAACTTAAAACTCCATAATAAACCTAATGAATTCGTCCGAGTCATTTGAACATCGTACGACCACTCAGGACTTTTTACGACTCTGTATGCGAAATTAGCAACAGGAAAAGCAATTTAGAATAATGTAGGATGCGTTACAACTTTTGAGAACACCTTACACCACCGTACGAAAAATTAAAACTCCATAATAAACCTAATGAATTCGTCCGAGTAATTTGAACACCATACAACAATTTGGAATATATTACGACTTTGTATGCCACATTACCGTCTTGAGAAGCATGTTAGTATAACGTTCGGCACCTTGCAACTCCTAACAAAACATTACAACACCATACGTAAACTTAAAACTCTATAATAAACCTAATAAATTAGTCCGAGTCCTTTGAACACCATACAACAATTTGGAATATATTACGACTTTGTATGCCACATTACCGCCTTGAAAAGCATGTTAGTATAACGTACGGCACCTTATAACTCCTAACAAAACATTACAACACCGTACGTAAACTTAAAACTCCATAATAAACCTAATGAATTCGTCCGAGTCATTTGAACATCGTACGACCACTCAGGACTTGTTACGACTCTGTATGCGAAATTAGCAATAGGAAAAGCAATTTAGAATAATGTAGGATGCGTTACAACTTTTGAGAACAACTTACACCACCGTACGAAAGATTAAAACTCCATAATAAACCTAATGAATTCGTCCGAGTAATTTGAACACCATACAACAATTTGAAATATATTACGACTCTGTATGCCACATTACCGTCTTGAGAAGCATGTTAGTAAAACGTACGACACCTTACAACTCCTAACAAAACATTACAACACCGTACGTAAACTTAAAACTCCATAATAAACCTAATGAATTCGTCCGAGTCATTTGAACATCGTACGACCACTCAGGACTTTTTACGACTCTGTATGCGAAATTAGCAACAGGAAAAGCAATTTAGAATAATGTAGGATGCGTTACAACTTTTGAGAACACCTTACAACACCGTACGAAAGATTAAAACTCCATAATAAACCTAATGAATTCGTCCGAGTAATTTGAACACCATACAACAATTTGGAATATATTACGACTCTGTATGCCACATTACCGTCTTGAGAAGCATGTTAGTATAACGTTCGGCACCTTGCAACTCCTAACAAAACATTACAACACCATACGTAAACTTAAAACTCTATAATAAACCTAATGAATTCGTCCGAGTAATTTGAACACCATACAACAATTTGGAATATATTACGACTCTGTATGCCACATTACCGTCTTGAGAAGCATGTTAGTATAACGTTCGGCACCTTGCAACTCCTAACAAAACATTACAACACCATACGTAAACTTAAAACTCTATAATAAACCTAATAAATTAGTCCGAGTCCTTTGAACACCATACAACAATTTGGAATATATTACGACTTTGTATGCCACATTACCGCCTTGAAAAGCATGTTAGTATAACGTACGGCACCTTACAACTCCTAACAAAACATTACAACACCGTACGTAAACTTAAAACTCCATAATAAACCTAATGAATTCGTCCGAGTCATTTGAACATCGTACGACCACTCAGGACTTGTTACGACTCTGTATGCGAAATTAGCAATAGGAAAAGCAATTTAGAATAATGTAGGATGCGTTACAACTTTTGAGAACAACTTACACCACCGTACGAAAGATTAAAACTCCATAATAAACCTAATGAATTCGTCCGAGTAATTTGAACACCATACAACAATTTGAAATATATTACGACTCTGTATGCCACATTACCGTCTTGAGAAGCATGTTAGTATAACGTACGACACCTTACAACTCCTAACAAAACATTACAACACCGTACGTAAACTTAAAACTCCATAATAAACCTAATGAATTCGTCCGAGTCATTTGAACATCGTACGACCACTCAGGACTTTTTACGACTCTGTATGCGAAATTAGCAACAGGAAAAGCAATTTAGAATAATGTAGGATGCGTTACAACTTTTGAGAACACCTTACAACACCGTACGAAAGATTAAAACTCCATAATAAACCTAATGAATTCGTCCGAGTAATTTGAACACCATACAACAATTTGGAATATATTACGACTCTGTATGCCACATTACCGTCTTGAGAAGCATGTTAGTATAACGTTCGGCACCTTGCAACTCCTAACAAAACATTACAACACCATACGTAAACTTAAAACTCTATAATAAACCTAATAAATTAGTCCGAGTCCTTTGAACACCATACAACAATTTGGAATATATTACGACTTTGTATGCCACATTACTGCCTTGAAAAGCATGTTAGTATAACGTACTGCACCTTACAACTCCTAACAAAACATTACAACACCATACGTAAACTTAAAACTCCATAATAAACCTAATGAATTCGTCCGAGTCATTTGAACATCGTACGACCACTCAGAACTTGTTACGACTCTGTATGCGAAATTAGCAACAGGAAAAGCAATTTAGAATAATGTAGGATGCGTTACAACTTTTGAGAACACCTTACACCACCGTACGAAAGATTAAAACTGCATAATAAACCTAATGAATTCGTCCGAGTAATTTGAACACCATACAACAATTTGGAATATATTACGACTCTGTATGCCATATTACCGCCTTGAAAAGCATGTTAGTATAACGTACGGCACCTTACAACTCCTAACAAAACATTACAACACCATACGTAAACTTAAAACTCCATAACAAACCTAATGAATTCGTCCGAGTCATTTGAACATCGTACGACCACTCAGGACTTGTTACGACTCTGTATGCGAAATTAGCAACAGGAAAAGCAATTTAGAATAATGTAGGATGCGTTACAACTTTTGAGAACACCTTACACCACCGTACGAAAGATTAAAACTCCATAATAAACCTAATGAATTCGTCCGAGTAATTTGAACACCATACAACAATTTGGAATATATTACGACTCTGTATGCCACATTACCGTCTTGAGAAGCATGTTAGTATAACGTACGACACCTTACAACTCCTAACAAAACATTACAACACCGTACGTAAACTTAAAACTCCATAATAAACCTAATGAATTCGTCCGAGTCATTTGAACATCGTACGACCACTCAGGACTTTTTACGACTCTGTATGCGAAATTAGCAACAGGAAAAGCAATTTAGAATAATGTAGGATGCGTTACAACTTTTGAGAACACCTTACACCACCGTACGAAAAATTAAAACTCCATAATAAACCTAATGAATTCGTCCGAGTAATTTGAACACCATACAACAATTTGGAATATATTACGACTCTGTATGCCACATTACCGTCTTGAGAAGCATGTTAGTATAACGTTCGGCACCTTGCAACTCCTAACAAAACATTACAACACCATACGTAAACTTAAAACTCTATAATAAACCTAATAAATTAGTCCGAGTCCTTTGAACACCATACAACAATTTGGAATATATTACGACTTTGTATGCCACATTACCGCCTTGAAAAGCATGTTAGTATAACGTACGGCACCTTATAACTCCTAACAAAACATTACAACACCGTACGTAAACTTAAAACTCCATAATAAACCTAATGAATTCGTCCGAGTCATTTGAACATCGTACGACCACTCAGGACTTGTTACGACTCTGTATGCGAAATTAGCAATAGGAAAAGCAATTTAGAATAATGTAGGATGCGTTACAACTTTTGAGAACAACTTACACCACCGTACGAAAGATTAAAACTCCATAATAAACCTAATGAATTCGTCCGAGTAATTTGAACACCATACAACAATTTGAAATATATTACGACTCTGTATGCCACATTACCGTCTTGAGAAGCATGTTAGTATAACGTACGACACCTTTCAACTCCTAACAAAACATTACAACACCGTACGTAAACTTAAAACTCCATAATAAACCTAATGAATTCGTCCGAGTCATTTGAACATCGTACGACCACTCAGGACTTTTTACGACTCTGTATGCGAAATTAGCAACAGGAAAAGCAATTTAGAATAATGTAGGATGCGTTACAACTTTTGAGAACACCTTACAACACCGTACGAAAGATTAAAACTCCATAATAAACCTAATGAATTCGTCCGAGTAATTTGAACACCATACAACAATTTGGAATATATTACGACTCTGTATGCCACATTACCGTCTTGAGAAGCATGTTAGTATAACGTTCGGCACCTTGCAACTCCTAACAAAACATTACAACACCATACGTAAACTTAAAACTCTATAATAAACCTAATAAATTAGTCTGAGTCCTTTGAACACCATACAACAATTTGGAATATATTACGACTTTGTATGCCACATTACCGCCTTGAAAAGCATGTTAGTATAACGTACGACACCTTACAACTCCTAACAAAACATTACAACACCGTACGTAAACTTAAAACTCCATAATAAACCTAATGAATTCGTCCGAGTCATTTTAACATCGTACGACCACTCAGGACTTGTTACGACTCTGTATGCGAAAATAGCAACAGGAAAAGCAATTTAGAATAATGTAGGATGCGTTACAACTTTTGAGAACACCTTACACCACCGTACGAAAGATTAAAACTGCATAATAAACCTAATGAATTCGTCCGAGTAATTTGAACACCATACAACAATTTGGAATATATTACGACTCTGTATGCCATATTACCGCCTTGAAAAGCATGTTAGTATAACGTACGGCACCTTACAACTCCTAACAAAACATTACAACACCATACGTAAACTTAAAACTCCATAATAAACCTAATGAATTCGTCCGAGTCATTTGAACATCGTACGACCACTCAGGACTTGTTACGACTCTGTATGCGAAGTTAGCAACAGGAAAAGCAATTTAGAATAATGTAGGATGCGTTACAACTTTTGAGAACACCTTACACCACCGTACGAAAGATTAAAACTCCATAATAAACCTAATGAATTCGTCCGAGTAATTTGAACACCATACAACAATTTGGAATATATTACGACTCTGTATGCCACATTACCGTCTTGAGAAGCATGTTAGTATAACGTTCGGCACCTTGCAACTCCTAACAAAACATTACAACACCATACGTAAACTTAAAACTCTATAATAAACCTAATAAATTAGTCCGAGTCCTTTGAACACCATACAACAATTTGGAATATATTACGACTTTGTATGCCACATTACCGCCTTGAAAAGCATGTTAGTATAACGTACGACACCTTACAACTCCTAACAAAACATTACAACACCGTACGTAAACTTAAAACTCCATAATAAACCTAATGAATTCGTCCGAGTCATTTGAACATCGTACGACCACTCAGGACTTGTTACGACTCTGTATGCGAAATTAGCAACAGGAAAAGCAATTTAGAATAATGTAGGATGCGTTACAACTTTTGAGAACACCTTACACCACCGTACGAAAGATTAAAACTCCATAATAAACCTAATGAATTCGTCCGAGTAGTTTGAACACCATACAACAATTTGGAATATATTACGACTCTGTATGCCACATTACCGCCTTGAAAAGCATGTTAGTATAACGTACATCACCTTACAACTCCTAACAAAACATTACAACACCGTACGTAAACTTAAAACTCCATAATAAACCTAATGAATTCGTCCGAGTCATTTGAACATCGTACGACCACTCAGGACTTGTTACGACTCTGTATGCGAAATTAGCAACATGAAAAGCAATTTAGAATAATGTAGGATGCGTTACAACTTTTGAGAACACCTTACACCACCGTACGAAAGATTAAAACTCCATAATAAACCTAATGAATTCGTCCGAGTAATTTGAACACCATACAACAATTTGGAATATATTACGACTCTGTATGCCACATTACCGTCTTGAGAAGCATGTTAGTATAACGTTCGGCACCTTGCAACTCCTAACAAAACATTACAACACCATACGTAAACTTAAAACTCTATAATAAACCTAATAAATTAGTCTGAGTCCTTTGAACACCATACAACAATTTGGAATATATTACGACTTTGTATGCCACATTACCGCCTTGAAAAGCATGTTAGTATAACGTACGACACCTTACAACTCCTAACAAAACATTACAACACCGTACGTAAACTTAAAACTCCATAATAAACCTAATGAATTCGTCCGAGTCATTTTAACATCGTACGACCACTCAGGACTTGTTACGACTCTGTATGCGAAATTAGCAACAGGAAAAGCAATTTAGAATAATGTAGGATGCGTTACAACTTTTGAGAACACCTTACACCACCGTACGAAAGATTAAAACTGCATAATAAACCTAATGAATTCGTCCGAGTAATTTGAACACCATACAACAATTTGGAATATATTACGACTCTGTATGCCATATTACCGCCTTGAAAAGCATGTTAGAATAACGTACGGCACCTTACAACTCCTAACAAAACATTACAACACCGTACGTAAACTTAAAACTCCATAATAAACCAAATGAATTCGTCCGAGTCATTTGAACATCGTACGACCACTCAGGACTTGTTACGACTCTGTATGCGAAATTAGCAACAGGAAAAGCAATTTAGAATAATGTAGGATGCGTTACAACTTTTGAGAACACCTTACACCACCGTACGAAAGATTAAAACTGCATAATAAACCTAATGAATTCGTCCGAGTAATTTGAACACCATACAACAATTTGGAATATATTACGACTCTGTATGCCATATTACCGCCTTGAAAAGCATGTTAGTATAACGTACGGCACCTTACAACTCCTAACAAAACATTACAACACCGTACGTAAACTTAAAACTCCATAATAAACCTAATGAATTCGTCCGAGTCATTTGAACATCGTACGACCACTCAGGACTTGTTACGACTCTGTATGCGAAATTAGCAACAGGAAAAGCAATTTAGAATAATGTAGGATGCGTTACAACTTTTGAGAACACCTTACACCACCGTACGAAAGATTAAAACTCCATAATAAACCTAATGAATTCGTCCGAGTAGTTTGAACACCATACAACAATTTGGAATATATTACGACTCTGTATGCCACATTACCGCCTTGAAAAGCATGTTAGTATAACGTACATCACCTTACAACTCCTAACAAAACATTACAACACCGTACGTAAACTTAAAACTCCATAATAAACCTAATGAATTCGTCCGAGTCATTTGAACATCGTACGACCACTCAGGACTTGTTACGACTCTGTATGCGAAATTAGCAACAGGAAAAGCAATTTAGAATAATGTAGGATGCGTTACAACTTTTGAGAACACCTTACACCACCGTACGAAAGATTAAAACTCCATAATAAACCTAATGAATTCGTCCGAGTAATTTGAACACCATACAACAATTTGGAATATATTACGACTCTGTATGCCACATTACCGTCTTGAGAAGCATGTTAGTATAACGTTCGGCACCTTGCAACTCCTAACAAAACATTACAACACCATACGTAAACTTAAAACTCTATAATAAACCTAATAAATTAGTCTGAGTCCTTTGAACACCATACAACAATTTGGAATATATTACGACTTTGTATGCCACATTACCGCCTTGAAAAGCATGTTAGTATAACGTACGACACCTTACAACTCCTAACAAAACATTACAACACCGTACGTAAACTTAAAACTCCATAATAAACCTAATGAATTCGTCCGAGTCATTTTAACATCGTACGACCACTCAGGACTTGTTACGACTCTGTATGCGAAATTAGCAACAGGAAAAGCAATTTAGAATAATGTAGGATGCGTTACAACTTTTGAGAACACCTTACACCACCGTACGAAAGATTAAAACTGCATAATAAACCTAATGAATTCGTCCGAGTAATTTGAACACCATACAACAATTTGGAATATATTACGACTCTGTATGCCATATTACCGCCTTGAAAAGCATGTTAGAATAACGTACGGCACCTTACAACTCCTAACAAAACATTACAACACCGTACGTAAACTTAAAACTCCATAATAAACCAAATGAATTCGTCCGAGTCATTTGAACATCGTACGACCACTCAGGACTTGTTACGACTCTGTATGCGAAATTAGCAACAGGAAAAGCAATTTAGAATAATGTAGGATGCGTTACAACTTTTGAGAACACCTTACACCACCGTACGAAAGATTAAAACTGCATAATAAACCTAATGAATTCGTCCGAGTAATTTGAACACCATACAACAATTTGGAATATATTACGACTCTGTATGCCATATTACCGCCTTGAAAAGCATGTTAGTATAACGTACGGCACCTTACAACTCCTAACAAAACATTACAACACCGTACGTAAACTTAAAACTCCATAATAAACCTAATGAATTCGTCCGAGTCATTTGAACATCGTACGACCACTCAGGACTTGTTACGACTCTGTATGCGAAATTAGCAACAGGAAAAGCAATTTAGAATAATGTAGGATGCGTTACAACTTTTGAGAACACCTTACACCACCGTACGAAAGATTAAAACTCCATAATAAACCTAATGAATTCGTCCGAGTAGTTTGAACACCATACAACAATTTGGAATATATTACGACTCTGTATGCCACATTACCGCCTTGAAAAGCATGTTAGTATAACGTACATCACCTTACAACTCCTAACAAAACATTACAACACCGTACGTAAACTTAAAACTCCATAATAAACCTAATGAATTCGTCCGAGTCATTTGAACATCGTACGACCACTCAGGACTTGTTACGACTCTGTATGCGAAATTAGCAACATGAAGAGCAATTTAGAATAATGTAGGATGCGTTACAACTTTTGAGAACACCTTACACCACCGTACGAAAGATTAAAACTCCATAATAAACCTAATGAATTCGTCCGAGTAATTTGAACACCATACAACAATTTGGAATATATTACGACTCTGTATGCCACATTACCGTCTTGAGAAGCATGTTAGTATAACGTTCGGCACCTTGCAACTCCTAACAAAACATTACAACACCATACGTAAACTTAAAACTCTATAATAAACCTAATAAATTAGTCTGAGTCCTTTGAACACCATACAACAATTTGGAATATATTACGACTTTGTATGCCACATTACCGCCTTGAAAAGCATGTTAGTATAACGTACGACACCTTACAACTCCTAACAAAACATTACAACACCGTACGTAAACTTAAAACTCCATAATAAACCTAATGAATTCGTCCGAGTCATTTTAACATCGTACGACCACTCAGGACTTGTTACGACTCTGTATGCGAAAATAGCAACAGGAAAAGCAATTTAGAATAATGTAGGATGCGTTACAACTTTTGAGAACACCTTACACCACCGTAGGAAAGATTAAAACTGCATAATAAACCTAATGAATTCGTCCGAGTAATTTGAACACCATACAACAATTTGGAATATATTACGACTCTGTATGCCATATTACCGCCTTGAAAAGCATGTTAGTATAACGTACGGCACCTTACAACTCCTAACAAAACATTACAACACCGTACGTAAACTTAAAACTCCATAATAAACCAAATGAATTCGTCCGAGTCATTTGAACATCGTACGACCACTCAGGACTTGTTACGACTCTGTATGCGAAATTAGCAACAGGAAAAGCAATTTAGAATAATGTAGGATGCGTTACAACTTTTGAGAACACCTTACACCACCGTACGAAAGATTAAAACTCCATAATAAACCTAATGAATTCGTCCGAGTAGTTTGAACACCATACAACAATTTGGAATATATTACGACTCTGTATGCCACATTACCGCCTTGAAAAGCATGTTAGTATAACGTACAACACCTTACAACTCCTAACAAAACATTACAACACCGTACGTAAACTTAAAACTCCATAATAAACCTAATGAATTCGTCCGAGTCATTTGAACATCGTACGACCACTTAGGACTTGTTACGACTCTGTATGCGAAATTAGCAACAGGAAAAGCAATTTAGAATAATGTAGGATGCGTTACAACTTTTGAGAACACCTTACACCACCGTACGAAAGATTAAAACTCCATAATAAACCTAATGAATTCGTCCGAGTAATTTGAACACCATACAACAATTTGGAATATATTACGACTCTGTATTCCACATTACCGCCTTCAAAAGCATGTTAGTATAACGTACGGCACCTTACAACTCCTAACAAAACATTACAACACCGTACGTAAACTTAAAACTCCATAATAAACCTAATGAATTCGTCCGAGTCATTTGAACATCGTACGACCACTCAGGACTTGTTACGACTCTGTATGCGAAATTAACAACAGGAAAAGCAATTTAGAATAATGTAGGATGCGTTACAACTTTTAAGAACACCTTACACCACCGTACGAAAGATTAAAACTCCATAATAAACCTAATGAATTCGTCCGAGTAATTTGAACACCATACAACAATTTGGAATATATTACGACTCTGTATGGCACATTACCGCCTTGAAAAGCATGTTAGTATAACGTACGGCACCTTACAACTCCTAACAAAACATTACAACACCGTACGTAAACTTAAAACTCCATAATAAACCTAATGAATTCGTCCGAGTCATTTGAACATCGTACGACCACTCAGGACTTGTTACGACTCTGTATGCGAAATTAGCAACAGGAAAAGCAATTTAGAATAATGTAGGATGCGTTACAACTTTTGAGAACAACTTACACCACCGTACGAAAGATTAAAACTCCATAATAAACCTAATGAATTCGTCCGAGTAATTTGAACACCATACAACAATTTGGAATATATTACGACTCTGTATGCCACATTACCGTCTTGAGAAGCATGTTAGTATAACGTACGACACCTTACAACTCCTAACAAAACATTACAACATCATACGTAAACTTAAAACTCCATAATAAACCTAATGAATTCGTCCGAGTCATTTGAACATCGTACGACCACTCAGGACTTGTTACGACTCTGTATGCGAAATTAGCAACAGGAAAAGCAATTTAGAATAATGTAGGATGCGTTACAACTTTTGAGAACACCTTACACCACCGTACGAAAGATTAAAACTCCATAATAAACCTAATGAATTCGTCCAAGTAGTTTGAACACCATACAACAATTTGGAATATATTACGACTCTGTATGCCACATTACCGCCTTGAAAAGCATGTTAGTATAACGTACAGCACCTTACAACTCCTAACAAAACATTACAACACCGTACGTAAACTTAAAACTCCATAATAAACCTAATGAATTCGTCCGAGTCATTTGAACATCGTACGACCACTCAAGACTTGTTACGACTCTGTATGCGAAATTAGCAACAGGAAAAGCAATTTAGAATAATGTAGGATGCGTTACAACTTTTGAGAACAACTTACACCACCGTACGAAAGATTAAAACTCCATAATAAACCTAATGAATTCGTCCGAGTAATTTGAACACCATACAACAATTTGGAATATATTACGACTCTGTATGCCACATTACCGTCTTGAGAAGCATGTTAGTATAACGTACGACACCTTACAACTCCTAACAAAACATTACAACATCGTACGTAAACTTAAAACTCCATAATAAACCTAATGAATTCGTCCGAGTCATTTGAACATCGTACGACCACTCAGGACTTGTTACGACTCTGTATGCGAAATTAGCAACAGGAAAAGCAATTTAGAATAATGTAGGATGCGTTACAACTTTTGAGAACACCTTACACCACCGTACGAAAGATTAAAACTCCATAATAAACCTAATGAATTCGTCCGAGTAGTTTGAACACCATACAACAATTTGGAATATATTACGACTCTGTATGCCACATTACCGCCTTGAAAAGCATGTTAGTATAACGTACATCACCTTACAACTCCTAACAAAACATTACAACACCGTACGTAAACTTAAAACTCCATAATAAACCTAATGAATTCGTCCGAGTCATTTGAACATCGTACGACCACTCAGGACTTGTTACGACTCTGTATGCGAAATTAGCAACATGAAAAGCAATTTAGAATAATGTAGGATGCGTTACAACTTTTGAGAACACCTTACACCACCGTACGAAAGATTAAAACTCCATAATAAACCTAATGAATTCGTCCGAGTAATTTGAACACCATACAACAATTTGGAATATATTACGACTCTGTATGCCACATTACCGTCTTGAGAAGCATGTTAGTATAACGTTCGGCACCTTGCAACTCCTAACAAAACATTACAACACCATACGTAAACTTAAAACTCTATAATAAACCTAATAAATTAGTCTGAGTCCTTTGAACACCATACAACAATTTGGAATATATTACGACTCTGTATGCCACATTACCGCCTTGAAAAGCATGTTAGTATAACGTACGACACCTTACAACTCCTAACAAAACATTACAACACCGTACGTAAACTTAAAACTCCATAATAAACCTAATGAATTCGTCCGAGTCATTTTAACATCGTACGACCACTCAGGACTTGTTACGACTCTGTATGCGAAATTAGCAACAGGAAAAGCAATTTAGAATAATGTAGGATGCGTTACAACTTTTGAGAACACCTTACACCACCGTACGAAAGATTAAAACTGCATAATAAACCTAATGAATTCGTCCGAGTAATTTGAACACCATACAACAATTTGGAATATATTACGACTCTGTATGCCATATTACCGCCTTGAAAAGCATGTTAGTATAACGTACGGCACCTTACAACTCCTAACAAAACATTACAACACCGTACGTAAACTTAAAACTCCATAATAAACCAAATGAATTCGTCCGAGTCATTTGAACATCGTACGACCACTCAGGACTTGTTACGACTCTGTATGCGAAATTAGCAACAGGAAAAGCAATTTAGAATAATGTAGGATGCGTTACAACTTTTGAGAACACCTTACACCACCGTACGAAAGATTAAAACTCCATAATAAACCTAATGAATTCGTCCGAGTAGTTTGAACACCATACAACAATTTGGAATATATTACGACTCTGTATGCCACATTACCACCTTGAAAAGCATGTTAGTATAACGTACAGCACCTTACAACTCCTAACAAAACATTACAACACCGTACGTAAACTTAAAACTCCATAATAAAGCTAATGAATTCGTCCGAGTCATTTGAACATCGTACGACCACTCAGGACTTGTTACGACTCTGTATGCGAAATTAGCAACAGGAAAAGCAATTTAGAATAATGTAGGATGCGTTACAACTTTTGAGAACACCTTACACCACCGTACGAAAGATTAAAACTCCATAATAAACCTAATGAATTCGTCCGAGTAATTTGAACACCATACAACAATTTGGAATATATTACCACTCTGTATTCCACATTACCGCCTTCAAAAGCATGTTAGTATAACGTACGGCACCTTACAACTCCTAACAAAACATTACAACACCGTACGTAAACTTAAAACTCCATAATAAACCTAATGAATTCGTCCGAGTCATTTGAACATCGTACGACCACTCAGGACTTGTTACGACTCTGTATGCGAAATTAACAACAGGAAAAGCAATTTAGAATAATGTAGGATGCGTTACAACTTTTAAGAACACCTTACACCACCGTACGAAAGATTAAAACTCCATAATAAACCTAATGAATTCGTCCGAGTAACTTGAACACCATACAACAATTTGGAATATATTACGACTCTGTATGGCACATTACCGCCTTGAAAAGCATGTTAGTATAACGTACGGCACCTTACAACTCCTAACAAAACATTACAACACCGTACGTAAACTTAAAACTCCATAATAAACCTAATGAATTCGTCCGAGTCATTTGAACATCGTACGACCACTCAGGACTTGTTACGACTCTGTATGCGAAATTAACAACAGGAAAAGCAATTTAGAATAATGTAGGATGCGTTACAACTTTTAAGAACACCTTACACCACCGTACGAAAGATTAAAACTCCATAATAAACCTAATGAATTCGTCCGAGTAACTTGAACACCATACAACAATTTGGAATATATTACGACTCTGTATGGCACATTACCGCCTTGAGAAGCATGTTAGTATAACGTTCGGCACCTTGCAACTCCTAACAAAACATTACAACACCATACGTAAACTTAAAACTCTATAATAAACCTAATAAATTAGTCTGAGTCCTTTGAACACCATACAACAATTTGGAATATATTACGACTTTGTATGCCACATTACCGCCTTGAAAAGCATGTTAGTATAACGTACGACACCTTACAACTCCTAACAAAACATTACAACACCGTACGTAAACTTAAAACTCCATAATAAACCTAATGAATTCGTCCGAGTCATTTTAACATCGTACGACCACTCAGGACTTGTTACGACTCTGTATGCGAAATTAGCAACAGGAAAAGCAATTTAGAATAATGTAGGATGCGTTACAACTTTTGAGAACACCTTACACCACCGTACGAAAGATTAAAACTGCATAATAAACCTAATGAATTCGTCCGAGTAATTTGAACACCATACAACAATTTGGAATATATTACGACTCTGTATGCCATATTACCGCCTTGAAAAGCATGTTAGTATAACGTACGGCACCTTACAACTCCTAACAAAACATTACAACACCGTACGTAAACTTAAAACTCCATAATAAACCAAATGAATTCGTCCGAGTCATTTGAACATCGTACGACCACTCAGGACTTGTTACGACTCTGTATGCGAAATTAACAACAGGAAAAGCAATTTAGAATAATGTAGGATGCGTTACAACTTTTAAGAACACCTTACACCACCGTACGAAAGATTAAAACTCCATAATAAACCTAATGAATTCGTCCGAGTAATTTGAACACCATACAACAATTTGGAATATATTACGACTCTGTATGCCACATTACCGTCTTGAGAAGCATGTTAGTATAACGTTCGGCACCTTGCAACTCCTAACAAAACATTACAACACCATACGTAAACTTAAAACTCTATAATAAACCTAATAAATTAGTCTGAGTCCTTTGAACACCATACAACAATTTGGAATATATTACGACTTTGTATGCCACATTACCGCCTTGAAAAGCATGTTAGTATAACGTACGACACCTTACAACTCCTAACAAAACATTACAACACCGTACGTAAACTTAAAACTCCATAATAAACCTAATGAATTCGTCCGAGTCATTTTAACATCGTACGACCACTCAGGACTTGTTACGACTCTGTATGCGAAATTAGCAACAGGAAAAGCAATTTAGAATAATGTAGGATGCGTTACAACTTTTGAGAACACCTTACACCACCGTACGAAAGATTAAAACTGCATAATAAACCTAATGAATTCGTCCGAGTAATTTGAACACCATACAACAATTTGGAATATATTACGACTCTGTATGCCATATTACCGCCTTGAAAAGCATGTTAGTATAACGTACGGCACCTTACAACTCCTAACAAAACATTACAACACCGTACGTAAACTTAAAACTCCATAATAAACCAAATGAATTCGTCCGAGTCATTTGAACATCGTACGACCACTCAGGACTTGTTACGACTCTGTATGCGAAATTAGCAACAGGAAAAGCAATTTAGAATAATGTAGGATGCGTTACAACTTTTGAGAACACCTTACACCACCGTACGAAAGATTAAAACTCCATAATAAACCTAATGAATTCGTCCGAGTAGTTTGAACACCATACAACAATTTGGAATATATTACGACTCTGTATGCCACATTACCACCTTGAAAAGCATGTTAGTATAACGTACAGCACCTTACAACTCCTAACAAAACATTACAACACCGTACGTAAACTTAAAACTCCATAATAAACCTAATGAATTCGTCCGAGTCATTTGAACATCGTACGACCACTCAGGACTTGTTACGACTCTGTATGCGAAATTAGCAACAGGAAAAGCAATTTAGAATAATGTAGGATGCGTTACAACTTTTGAGAACACCTTACACCACCGTACGAAAGATTAAAACTCCATAATAAACCTAATGAATTCGTCCGAGTAATTTGAACACCATACAACAATTTGGAATATATTACCACTCTGTATTCCACATTACCGCCTTCAAAAGCATGTTAGTATAACGTACGGCACCTTACAACTCCTAACAAAACATTACAACACCGTACGTAAACTTAAAACTCCATAATAAACCTAATGAATTCGTCCGAGTCATTTGAACATCGTACGACCACTCAGGACTTGTTACGACTCTGTATGCGAAATTAACAACAGGAAAAGCAATTTAGAATAATGTAGGATGCGTTACAACTTTTAAGAACACCTTACACCACCGTACGAAAGATTAAAACTCCATAATAAACCTAATGAATTCGTCCGAGTAACTTGAACACCATACAACAATTTGGAATATATTACGACTCTGTATGGCACATTACCGCCTTGAAAAGCATGTTAGTATAACGTACGGCACCTTACAACTCCTAACAAAACATTACAACACCGTACGTAAACTTAAAACTCCATAATAAACCTAATGAATTCGTCCGAGTCATTTGAACATCGTACGACCACTCAGGACTTGTTACGACTCTGTATGCGAAATTAGCAACAGGAAAAGCAATTTAGAATAATGTAGGATGCGTTACAACTTTTGAGAACAACTTACACCACCGTACGAAAGATTAAAACTCCATAATAATCCTAATGAATTCGTCCGAGTAATTTGAACACCATACAACAATTTGGAATATATTACGACTCTGTATGCCACGTTACCGTCTTGAGAAGCATGTTAGTATAACGTACGACACCTTACAACTCCTAACAAAACATTACAACATCGTACGTAAACTTAAAACTCCATAATAAACCTAATGAATTCGTCCGAGTCATTTGAACATCGTACGACCACTCAGGACTTGTTACGACTCTGTATGCGAAATTAGCAATAGGAAAAGCAATTTAGAATAATGTAGGATGCGTTACAACTTTTGAGAACACCTTACACCACCGTACGAAAGATTAAAACTGCATAATAAACCTAATGAATTCGTCCGAGTAATTTGAACACCATACAACAATTTGGAATATATTACGACTCTGTATGCCATATTACCGCCTTGAAAAGCATGTTAGTATAACGTACGGCACCTTACAACTCCTAACAAAACATTACAACACCGTACGTAAACTTAAAACTCCATAATAAACCAAATGAATTCGTCCGAGTCATTTGAACATCGTACGACCACTCAGGACTTGTTACGACTCTGTATGCGAAATTAGCAACAGGAAAAGCAATTTAGAATAATGTAGGATGCGTTACAACTTTTGAGAACACCTTACACCACCGTACGAAAGATTAAAACTCCATAATAAACCTAATGAATTCGTCCGAGTAGTTTGAACACCATACAACAATTTGGAATATATTACGACTCTGTATGCCACATTACCACCTTGAAAAGCATGTTAGTATAACGTACAGCACCTTACAACTCCTAACAAAACATTACAACACCGTACGTAAACTTAAAACTCCATAATAAACCTAATGAATTCGTCCGAGTCATTTGAACATCGTACGACCACTCAGGACTTGTTACGACTCTGTATGCGAAATTAGCAACAGGAAAAGCAATTTAGAATAATGTAGGATGCGTTACAACTTTTGAGAACACCTTACACCACCGTACGAAAGATTAAAACTCCATAATAAACCTAATGAATTCGTCCGAGTAATTTGAACACCATACAACAATTTGGAATATATTACCACTCTGTATTCCACATTACCGCCTTCAAAAGCATGTTAGTATAACGTACGGCACCTTACAACTCCTAACAAAACATTACAACACCGTACGTAAACTTAAAACTCCATAATAAACCTAATGAATTCGTCCGAGTCATTTGAACATCGTACGACCACTCAGGACTTGTTACGACTCTGTATGCGAAATTAACAACAGGAAAAGCAATTTAGAATAATGTAGGATGCGTTACAACTTTTAAGAACACCTTACACCACCGTACGAAAGATTAAAACTCCATAATAAACCTAATGAATTCGTCCGAGTAACTTGAACACCATACAACAATTTGGAATATATTACGACTCTGTATGGCACATTACCGCCTTGAAAAGCATGTTAGTATAACGTACGGCACCTTACAACTCCTAACAAAACATTACAACACCGTACGTAAACTTAAAACTCCATAATAAACCTAATGAATTCGTCCGAGTCATTTGAACATCGTACGACCACTCAGGACTTGTTACGACTCTGTATGCGAAATTAGCAACAGGAAAAGCAATTTAGAATAATGTAGGATGCGTTACAACTTTTGAGAACAACTTACACCACCGTACGAAAGATTAAAACTCCATAATAAACCTAATGAATTCGTCCGAGTAATTTGAACACCATACAACAATTTGGAATATATTACGACTCTGTATGCCACGTTACCGTCTTGAGAAGCATGTTAGTATAACGTACGACACCTTACAACTCCTAACAAAACATTACAACATCGTACGTAAACTTAAAACTCCATAATAAACCTAATGAATTCGTCCGAGTCATTTGAACATCGTACGACCACTCAGGACTTGTTACGACTCTGTATGCGAAATTAGCAACAGGAAAAGCAATTTAGAATAATGTAGGATGCGTTACAACTTTTGAGAACACCTTACACCACCGTACGAAAGATTAAAACTCCATAATAAACCTAATGAATTCGTCCAAGTAGTTTGAACACCATACAACAATTTGGAATATATTACGACTCTGTATGCCACATTACCGCCTTGAAAAGCATGTTAGTATAACGTACAGCACCTTACAACTCCTAACAAAACATTACAACATCGTACGTAAACTTAAAACTCCATAATAAACCTAATGAATTCGTCCGAGTCATTTGAACATCGTACGACCACTCAGGACTTGTTACGACTCTGTATGCGAAATTAGCAACAGGAAAAGCAATTTAGAATAATGTAGGATGCGTTACAACTTTTGAGAACACCTTACACCACCGTACGAAAGATTAAAACTCCATAATAAACCTAATGAATTCGTCCGAGTAGTTTGAACACCAAACAACAATTTGGAATATATTACGACTCTGTATGCCACATTACCGCCTTGAAAAGCATGTTAGTATAACGTACAGCACCTTACAACTCCTAACAAAACATTACAACACCGTACGTAAACTTAAAACTCCATAATAAACCTAATGAATTCGTCCGAGTCATTTGAACATCGTACGACCACTCAGGACTTGTTACGACTCTGTATGCGAAATTAGCAACAGGAAAAGCAATTTAGAATAATGTAGGATGCGTTACAACTTTTGAGAACAACTTACACCGCCGTACGAAAGATTAAAACTCCATAATAAACCTAATGAATTCGTCCGAGTAATTTGAACACCATACAACAATTTGGAATATATTACGACTCTGTATGCCACATTACCGTCTTGAGAAGCATGTTAGTATAACGTACGACACCTTACAACTCCTAACAAAACATTACAACATCGTACGTAAACTTAAAACTCCATAATAAACCTAATGAATTCGTCCGAGTCATTTGAACATCGTACGACCACTCAGGACTTGTTACGACTCTGTATGCGAAATTAGCAACAGGAAAAGCAATTTAGAATAATGTAGGATGCGTTACAACTTTTGAGAACACCTTACACCACCGTACGAAAGATTAAAACTCCATAATAAACCTAATGAATTCGTCCGAGTAGTTTGAACACCAAACAACAATTTGGAATATATTACGACTCTGTATGCCACATTACCGCCTTGAAAAGCATGTTAGTATAACGTACAGCACCTTACAACTCCTAACAAAACATTACAACACCGTACGTAAACTTAAAACTCCATAATAAACCTAATGAATTCGTCCGAGTCATTTGCACATCGTACGACCACTCAGGACTTGTTACGACTCTGTATGCGAAATTAGAAACAGGAAAAGCAATTTTGAATAATGTAGGATGCGTTACAACTTTTGAGAACACCTTACACCACCGTACGAAAGATTAAAACTCCATAATAAACCTAATGAATTCGTCCGAGTAGTTTGAACACCATACAACAATTTGGAATATATTACGACTCTGTATGCCACATTACCGCCTTGAAAAGCATGTTAGTATAACGTACAGCACCTTACAACTCCTAACAAAACATTACAACACCGTACGTAAACTTAAAACTCCATAATAAACCTAATGAATTCGTCCGAGTCATTTGAACATCGTACGACCACTCAGGACTTGTTACGACTCTGTATGCAAAATTAGCAACAGGAAAAGCAATTTAGAATAATGTAGGATGCGTTACAACTTTTGAGAACACCTTACACCACCGTACGAAAGATTAAAACTCCATAATAAACCTAATGAATTCGTCCGAGTAGTTTGAACACCATACAACAATTTGGAATATATTACGACTCTGTATGCCACATTACCGTCTTGAGAAGCATGTTAGTATAACGTACGACACCTTACAACTCCTAACAAAACATTACAACATCGTACGTAAACTTAAAACTCCATAATAAACCTAATGAATTCGTCCGAGTCATTTGAACATCGTACGACCACTCAGGACTTGTTACGACTCTGTATGCGAAATTAGCAACAGGAAAAGCAATTTAGAATAATGTAGGATGCGTTATAACTTTTGAGAACACCTTACACCACCGTACGAAAGATTAAAACTCCATAATAAACCTAATGAATTCGTCCAAGTAGTTTGAACACCATACAACAATTTGGAATATATTACGACTCTGTATGCCACATTACCGCCTTGAAAAGCATGTTAGTATAACGTACAGCACCTTACAACTCCTAACAAAACATTACAACACCGTACGTAAACTTAAAACTCCATAATAAACCTAATGAATTCGTCCGAGTCATTTGAACATCGTACGACCACTCAGGACTTGTTACGACTCTGTATGCGAAATTAGCAACAGGAAAAGCAATTTAGAATAATGTAGGATGCGTTACAACTTTTGAGAACACCTTACACCACCGTACGAAAGATTAAAACTCCATAATAAACCTAATGAATTCGTCCGAGTAGTTTGAACACCAAACAACAATTTGGAATATATTACGACTCTGTATGCCACATTACCGCCTTGAAAAGCATGTTAGTATAACGTACAGCACCTTACAACTCCTAACAAAACATTACAACACCGTACGTAAACTTAAAACTCCATAATAAACCTAATGAATTCGTCCGAGTCATTTGCACATCGTACGACCACTCAGGACTTGTTACGACTCTGTATGCGAAATTAGCAACAGGAAAAGCAATTTTGAATAATGTAGGATGCGTTACAACTTTTGAGAACACCTTACACCACCGTACGAAAGATTAAAACTCCATAATAAACCTAATGAATTCGTCCGAGTAGTTTGAACACCATACAACAATTTGGAATATATTACGACTCTGTATGCCACATTACCGTCTTGAGAAGCATGTTAGTATAACGTACGACACCTTACAACTCCTAACAAAACATTACAACATCGTACGTAAACTTAAAACTCCATAATAAACCTAATGAATTCGTCCGAGTCATTTGAACATCGTACGACCACTCAGGACTTGTTACGACTCTGTATGCGAAATTAGCAACAGGAAAAGCAATTTAGAATAATGTAGGATGCGTTACAACTTTTGAGAACACCTTACACCACCGTACGAAAGATTAAAACTCCATAATAAACCTAATGAATTCGTCCAAGTAGTTTGAACACCATACAACAATTTGGAATATATTACGACTCTGTATGCCACATTACCGCCTTGAAAAGCATGTTAGTATAACGTACAGCACCTTACAACTCCTAACAAAACATTACAACACCGTACGTAAACTTAAAACTCCATAATAAACCTAATGAATTCGTCCGAGTCATTTGAACATCGTACGACCACTCAAGACTTGTTACGACTCTGTATGCGAAATTAGCAACAGGAAAAGCAATTTAGAATAATGTAGGATGCGTTACAACTTTTGAGAACAACTTACACCACCGTACGAAAGATTAAAACTCCATAATAAACCTAATGAATTCGTCCGAGTAATTTGAACACCATACAACAATTTGGAATATATTACGACTCTGTATGCCACATTACCGTCTTGAGAAGCATGTTAGTATAACGTACGACACCTTACAACTCCTAACAAAACATTACAACATCGTACGTAAACTTAAAACTCCATAATAAACCTAATGAATTCGTCCGAGTCATTTGAACATCGTACGACCACTCAGGACTTGTTACGACTCTGTATGCAAAATTAGCAACAGGAAAAGCAATTTAGAATAATGTAGGATGCGTTACAACTTTTGAGAACACCTTACACCACCGTACGAAAGATTAAAACTCCATAATAAACCTAATGAATTCGTCCGAGTAGTTTGAACACCATACAACAATTTGGAATATATTACGACTCTGTATGCCACATTACCGCCTTGAAAAGCATGTTAGTATAACGTACAGCACCTTACAACTCCTAACAAAACATTACAACACCGTACGTAAACTTAAAACTCCATAATAAACCTAATGAATTCGTCCGAGTCATTTGAACATCGTACGACCACTCAGGACTTGTTACGACTCTGTATGCGAAATTAGCAACAGGAAAAGCAATTTAGAATAATGTAGGATGCGTTACAACTTTTGAGAACAACTTACACCACCGTACGAAAGATTAAAACTCCATAATAAACCTAATGAATTCGTCCGAGTAATTTGAACACCAAACAACAATTTGGAATATATTACGACTCTGTATGCCACATTACCGTCTTGAGAAGCATGTTAGTATAACGTACGACACCTTACAACTCCTAACAAAACATTACAACACCGTACGTAAACTTAAAACTCCATAATAAACCTAATGAATTCGTCCGAGTCATTTGAACATCGTACGACCACTCAGGACTTGTTACGACTCTGTATGCGAAATTAGCAACAGGAAAAGAAATTTAGAATAATGTAGGATGCGTTACAACTTTTGAGAACACCTTACACCACCGTACGAAAGATTAAAACTCCATAATAAACCTAATGAATTCGTCCGAGTAGTTTGAACACCATACAACAATTTGGAATATATTACGACTCTGTATGCCACATTACCGCCTTGAAAAGCATGTTAGTATAACGTACAGCACCTTACAACTCCTAACAAAACATTACAACACCGTACGTAAACTTAAAACTCCATAATAAACCTAATGAATTCGTCCGAGTCATTTGAACATCGTACGACCACTCAGGACTTGTTACGACTCTGTATGCGAAATTAGCAACAGGAAAAGCAATTTAGAATAATGTAGGATGCGTTACAACTTTTGAGAACACCTTACACCACCGTACGAAAGATTAAAACTCCATAATAAACCTAATGAATTCGTCCGAGTAATTTGAACACCATACAACAACTTGGAATATATTACGACTCTGTATGCCACATTACCGTCTTGAGAAGCATGTTAGTATAACGTACGGCACCTTGCAACTCCTAACAAAACATTACAACACCGTACGTAAACTTAAAACTCTATAATAAACCTAATAAATTAGACCGAGTCCTTTGAACACCATACAACAATTTGGAATATATTACGACTTTGTATGCCACATTACCGCCTTGAAAAGCATGTTAGTATAACGTACGGCACCTTACAACTCCTAACAAAACATTACAACACCGTACGTAAACTTAAAACTCCATAATAAACCTAATGAATTCGTCCGAGTCATTTGAACATCGTACGACCACTCAGGACTTGTTACGACTCTGTATGCGAAATTAGCAACAGGAAAAGCAATTTAGAATAATGTAGGATGCGTTACAACTTTTGAGAACACCTTACACCACCGTACGAAAGATTAAAACTCCATAATAAAGCTAATGAATTCGCCCGAGTAGTTTGAACACCATACAACAATTTGGAATATATTACGACTCTGTATGCCACATTACCGCCTTGAAAAGCATGTTAGTATAACGTACAGCACCTTACAACTCCTAACAAAACATTACAACACCGTACGTAAACTTAAAACTCCATAATAAACCTAATGAATTCGTCCGAGTCATTTGAACATCGTAGGACCACTCAGGACTTGTTACGACTCTGTATGCGAAATTAGCAACATGAAAAGCAATTTAGAATAATGTAGGATGCGTTACAACTTTTGAGAACACCTTACACCACCGTACGAAAGATTAAAACTCCATAATAAACCTAATGAATTCGTCCGAGTAATTTAAACACCATACAACAATTTGGAATATATTACGACTCTGTATGCCACATTACCGTCTTGAGAAGCATGTTAGTATAACGTACGGCACCTTGCAACTCCTAACAAAACATTACAACACCGTACGTAAACTTAAAACTCTATAATAAACCTAATAAATTAGTCTGAGTCCTTTGAACACCATTCAACAATTTGGAATATATTACGACTTTGTATGCCACATTACCGCCTTGAAAAGTATGTTAGTATAACGTACGGCACCTTACAACTCCTAACAAAACATTACAACACCGTACGTAAACTTAAAACTCCATAATAAACCTAATGAATTCGTCCGAGTCATTTGAACATCGTACGACCACTCAGGACTTGTTACGACTCTGTATGCGAAATTAGCAACAGGAAAAGAAATTTAGAATAATGTAGGATGCGTTACAACTTTTCTGAACACCTTACACCACCGTACGAAAGATTAAAACTCCATAATAAACTTAATGAATTCGTCCGAGTAGTTTGAACACCATACAACAATTTGGAATATATTACGACTCTGTATGCCACATTACCGCCTTGAAAAGCATGTTAGTATAACGTACAGCACCTTACAACTCCTAACAAAACATTACAACACCGTACGTAAACTTAAAACTCCATAATAAACCTAATGAATTCGTCCGAGTCATTTGAACATCGTACGACCACTCAGGACTTGTTACGACTCTGTATGCGAAATTAGCAACAGGAAAAGCAATTTAGAATAATGTAGGATGCGTTACAACTTTTGAGAACACCTTACACCACCGTACGAAAGATTAAAACTCCATAATAAACCTAATGAATTCGTCCGAGTAATTGGAACACCATACAACAATTTGGAATATATTACGACTCTGTATGCCACATTACCGTCTTGAGAAGCATGTTAGTATAACGTACGGCACCTTGCAACTCCTAACAAAACATTACAACACCGTACGTAAACTTAAAACTCTATAATAAACCTAATAAATTAGTCCGAGTCCTTTGAACACCATACAACAATTTGGAATATATTACGACTTTGTATGCCACATTATCGCCTTGAAAAGTATGTTAGTATAACGTACGGCACCTTACAACTCCTAATAAAACATTACAACACCGTACGTAAACTTAAAACTCCATAATAAACCTAATGAATTCGTCCGAGTCATTTGAACATCGTACGACCACTCAGGACTTGTTACGACTCTGTATGCGAAATTAGCAACAGGAAAAGAAATTTAGAATAATGTAGGATGCGTTACAACTTTTCTGAACACCTTACACCACCGTACGAAAGATTAAAACTCCATAATAAACCTAATGAGTTCGTCCGAGTAGTTTGAACACCATACAACAATTTGGAATATATTACGACTCTGTATGCCACATTACCGCCTTGAAAAGCATGTTAGTATAACGTACAGCACCTTACAACTCCTAACAAAACATTACAACACCGTACGTAAACTTAAAACTCCATAATAAACCTAATGAATTCGTCCGAGTCATTTGAACATCGTACGACCACTCAGGACTTGTTACGACTCTGTATGCGAAATTAGCAACAGGAAAAGCAATTTAGAATAATGTAGGATGCGTTACAACTTTTGAGAACACCTTACACCACCGTACGAAAGATTAAAACTCCATAATAAACCTAATGAATTCGTCCGAGTAATTTGAACACCATACAACAATTTGGAATATATTACGACTCTGTATGCCACATTACCGTCTTGAGAAGCATGTTAGTATAACGTACGGCACCTTGCAACTTCTAACAAAACATTACAACACCGTACGTAAACTTAAAACTCTATAATAAACCTAATAAATTAGTCTGAGTCCTTTGAACACCATACAACAATTTGGAATATATTACGACTTTGTATGCCACATTACCGCCTTGAAAAGCATGTTAGTATAACGTACGGCACCTTACAACTCCTAACAAAACATTACAACACCGTACGTAAACTTAAAACTCCATAATAAACCTAATGAATTCGTCCGAGTCATTTGAACAACGTACGACCACTCAGGACTTGTTACGACTCTGTATGCGAAATTAGCAACAGGAAAAGCAATTTAGAATAATGTAGGATGCGTTACAACTTTTAAGAACACCTTACACCACCGTACGAAAGATTAAAACTCCATAATAAACCTAATGAATTCGTCCGAGTAATTTGAACACCATACAACAATTTGGAATATATTACGACTCTGTATGCCACATTACCGTCTTGAAAAGCATGTTAGTATAACGTACAGCACCTTACAACTCCTAACAAAACATTACAACACCGTACGTAAACTTAAAACTCCATAATAAACCTAATAAATTCGTCTGAGTCATTTGAACATCGTACGACCACTCAGGACTTGTTACGACTCTGTATGCGAAATTAGCAACAGGAAAAGCAATTTAGAATAATGTAGGATGCGTTACAGCTTTTGAGAACACCTTACACCACCGTACGAAAGATTAAAACTCCATAATAAAGCTAATGAATTCGTCCGAGTAGTTTGAACACCATACAACAATTTGGAATATATTACGACTCTGTATGCCACATTACGGCCTTGAAAAGCATGTTAGTATAACGTACAGCACCTTACAACTCCTAACAAAACATTACAACACCGTACGTAAACTTAAAACTCCATAATAAACCTAATGAATTCGTTCGAGTCATTTGAACATCGTAGGACCACTCAGGACTTGTTACGACTCTGTATGCGAAATTAGCAACATGAAAAGCAATTTAGAATAATGTAGGATGCGTTACAACTTTTGAGAACACCTTACACCACCGTACGAAAGATTAAAACTCCATAATAAACCTAATGAATTCGTCCGAGTAATTTGAACACCATACAACAATTTGGAATATATTACGACTCTGTATGCCACATTACCGTCTTGAGAAGCATGTTAGTATAACGTACGGCACCTTGCAACTCCTAACAAAACATTACAACACCGTACGTAAACTTAAAACTCTATAATAAACCTAATAAATTAGTCCGAGTCCTTTGAACACCATACAACAATTTGGAATATATTACGACTTTGTATGCCACATTACCGCCTTGAAAAGCATGTTAGTATAACGTACGGCACCTTACAACTCCTAACAAAACATTACAACACCGTACGTAAACTTAAAACTCCATAATAAACCTAATGAATTCGTCCGAGTCATTTGAACATCGTACGACCACTCAGGACTTGTTACGACTCTGTATGCGAAATTAGCAACAGGAAAAGCAATTTAGAATAATGTTGGATGCGTTACAACTTTTCTGAACACCTTACACCACCGTACGAAAGATTAAAACTCCATAATAAACCTAATGAATTCGTCCGAGTAATTTGAACACCATACAACAATTTGGAATATATTACGACTCTGTATGCCACATTACCGTCTTGAAAAGCATGTTAGTATAACGTACAGCACCTTACAACTCCTAACAAAACATTACAACACCGTACGTAAACTTAAAACTCCATAATAAACCTAATAAATTCGTCTGAGTCATTTGAACATCGTACGACCACTCAGGACTTGTTACGACTCTGTATGCGAAATTAGCAACAGGAAAAGCAATTTAGAATAATGTAGGATGCGTTACAGCTTTTGAGAACACCTTACACCACCGTACGAAAGATTAAAACTCCATAATAAAGCTAATGAATTCGTCCGAGTAGTTTGAACACCATACAACAATTTGGAATATATTACGACTCTGTATGCCACATTACGGCCTTGAAAAGCATGTTAGTATAACGTACAGCACCTTACAACTCCTAACAAAACATTACAACACCGTACGTAAACTTAAAACTCCATAATAAACCTAATGAATTCGTCCGAGTCATTTGAACATCGTAGGACCACTCAGGACTTGTTACGACTCTGTATGCGAAATTAGCAACATGAAAAGCAATTTAGAATAATGTAGGATGCGTTACAACTTTTGAGAACACCTTACACCACCGTACGAAAGATTAAAACTCCATAATAAACCTAATGAATTCGTCCGAGTAATTTGAACACCATACAACAATTTGGAATATATTACGACTCTGTATGCCACATTACCGTCTTGAGAAGCATGTTAGTATAACGTACGGCACCTTGCAACTCCTAACAAAACATTACAACACCGTACGTAAACTTAAAACTCTATAATAAACCTAATAAATTAGTCCGAGTCCTTTGAACACCATACAACAATTTGGAATATATTACGACTTTGTATGCCACATTACCGCCTTGAAAAGCATGTTAGTATAACGTACGGCACCTTACAACTCCTAACAAAACATTACAACACCGTACGTAAACTTAAAACTCCATAATAAACCTAATGAATTCGTCCGAGTCATTTGAACATCGTACGACCACTCAGGACTTGTTACGACTCTGTATGCGAAATTAGCAACAGGAAAAGCAATTTAGAATAATGTTGGATGCGTTACAACTTTTCTGAACACCTTACACCACCGTACGAAAGATTAAAACTCCATAATAAACCTAATGAATTCGTCCGAGTAGTTTGAACACCATACAACAATTTGGAATATATTACGACTCTGTATGACACATTACCGCCTTGAAAAGCATGTTAGTATAACGTACAGCACCTTACAACTCCTAACAAAACATTACAACACCGTACGTAAACTTAAAACTCCATAATAAACCTAATGAATTCGTCCGAGTCATTTGAACATCGTACGACCACTCAGGACTTGTTACGACTCTGTATGCGAAATTAGCAACAGGAAAAGCAATTTAGAATAATGTAGGATGCGTTACAACTTTTGAGAACACCTTACACCACCGTACGAAAGATTAAAACTCCATAATAAACCTAATGAATTCGTCCGAGTAATTTGAACACCATACAACAATTTGGAATATATTACGACTCTGTATGCCACATTACCGTCTTGAGAAGCATGTTAGTATAACGTACGGCACCTTGCAACTCCTAACAAAACATTACAACACCGTACGTAAACTTAAAACTCTATAATAAACCTAATAAATTAGTCCGAGTCCTTTGAACACCATACAACAATTTGGAATATATTACGACTTTGTATGCCACATTACCGCCTTGAAAAGCATGTTAGTATAACGTACGGCACCTTACAACTCCAAACAAAACATTACAACACCGTACGTAAACTTAAAACTCCATAATAAACCTAATGAATTCGTCCGACTCATTTGAACAACGTACGACCACTCAGGACTTGTTACGACTCTGTATGCGAAATTAGCAACAGGAAAAGCAATTTAGAATAATGTAGGATGCGTTACAACTTTTAAGAACACCTTACACCACCGTACGAAAGATTAAAACTCCATAATAAACCTAATGAATTCGTCCGAGTAATTTGAACACCATACAACAATTTGGAATATATTACGACTCTGTATGCCACATTACCGTCTTGAAAAGCATGTTAGTATAACGTACAGCATCTTACAACTCCTAACAAAACATTACAACACTGTACGTAAACTTAAAACTCCATAATAAACCTAATAAATTCGTCTGAGTCATTTGAACATCGTACGACCACTCAGGACTTGTTACGACTCTGTATGCGAAATTAGCAACAGGAAAAGCAATTTAGAATAATGTAGGATGCGTTACAACTTTTGAGAACACCTTACACCACCGTACGAAAGATAAAAACTCCATAATAAAGCTAATGAATTCGTCCGAGTAGTTTGAACACCATACAACAATTTGGAATATATTACGACTCTGTATGCCACATTACGGCCTTGAAAAGCATGTTAGTATAACGTACAGCACCTTACAACTCCTAACAAAACATTACAACACCGTACGTAAACTTAAAACTCCATAATAAACCTAATGAATTCGTCCGAGTCATTTGAACATCGTACGACCACTCATGACTTGTTACGACTCTGTATGCGAAATTAGCAACAGGAAAAGCAATTTAGAATAATGTAGGATGCGTTACAACTTTTGAGAACACCTTACACCACCGTACGAAAGATTAAACCTCCATAATAAACCTAATGAATTCGTCCGAGTAATTTGAACACCATACAACAATTTGGAATATATTACGACTCTGTATGCCACATTACCGTCTTGAGAAGCATGTTAGTATAACGTACGACACCTTGCAACTCCTAACAAAACATTACAACACCTTACGTAAACTTAAAACTCTATAATAAACCTAATAAATTAGTCCGAGTCCTTTGAACACCATACAACAATTTGGAATATATTACGACTTTGTATGCCACATTAACGCCTTGAAAAGCATGTTAGTATAACGTACGGCACCTTACAACTCCTAACAAAACATTACAACACCGTACGTAAACTTAAAACTCCATAATAAACCTAATAAATTCGTCTGAGTCATTTGAACATCGTACGACCACTCAGGACTTGTTACGACTCTGTATGCGAAATTAGCAACAGGAAAAGCAATTTAGAATAATGTAGGATGCGTTACAGCTTTTGAGAACACCTTACACCACCGTACGAAAGATTAAAACTCCATAATAAAGCTAATGAATTCGTCCGAGTAGTTTGAACACCATACAACAATTTGGAATACATTACGACTCTGTATGCCACATTACGGCCTTGAAAAGCATGTTAGTATAACGTACAGCACCTTACAACTCCTAACAAAACATTACAACACCGTACGTAAACTTAAAACTCCATAATAAACCTAATGAATTCGTCCGAGTCATTTGAACATCGTAGGACCACTCAGGACTTGTTACGACTCTGTATGCGAAATTAGCAACATGAAAAGCAATTTAGAATAATGTAGGATGCGTTACAACTTTTGAGAACACCTTACACCACCGTACGAAAGATTAAAACTCCATAATAAACCTAATGAATTCGTCCGAGTAATTTGAACACCATACAACAATTTGGAATATATTACGACTCTGTATGCCACATTACCGTCTTGAGAAGCATGTTAGTATAACGTACGGCACCTTGCAACTCCTAACAAAACATTACAACACCGTACGTAAACTTAAAACTCTATAATAAACCTAATAAATTAGTCCGAGTCCTTTGAACACCATACAACAATTTGGAATATATTACGACTTTGTATGCCACATTACCGCCTTGAAAAGCATGTTAGTATAACGTACGGCACCTTACAACTCCTAACAAAACATTACAACACCGTACGTAAACTTAAAACTCCATAATAAACCTAATGAATTCGTCCGAGTCATTTGAACATCGTACGACCACTCAGGACTTGTTACGACTCTATATGCGAAATTAGCAACAGGAAAAGCAATTTAGAATAATGTTGGATGCGTTACAACTTTTCTGAACACCTTACACCACCGTACGAAAGATTAAAACTCCATAATAAACCTAATGAATTCGTCCGAGTAGTTTGAACACCATACAACAATTTGGAATATATTACGACTCTGTATGACACATTACCGCCTTGAAAAGCATGTTAGTATAACGTACAGCACCTTACAACTCCTAACAAAACATTACAACACCGTACGTAAACTTAAAACTCCATAATAAACCTAATGAATTCGTCCGAGTCATTTGAACATCGTACGACCACTCAGGACTTGTTACGACTCTGTATGCGAAATTAGCAACAGGAAAAGCAATTTAGAATAATGTAGGATGCGTTACAACTTTTGAGAACACCTTACACCACCGTACGAAAGATTAAAACTCCATAATAAACCTAATGAATTCGTCCGAGTAATTTGAACACCATACAACAATTTGGAATATATTACGACTCTGTATGCCACATTACCGTCTTGAGAAGCATGTTAGTATAACGTACGGCACCTTGCAACTCCTAACAAAACATTACAACACCGTACGTAAACTTAAAACTCTATAATAAACCTAATAAATTAGTCCGAGTCCTTTGAACACCATACAACAATTTGGAATATATTACGACTTTGTATGCCACATTACCGCCTTGAAAAGCATGTTAGTATAACGTACGGCACCTTACAACTCCAAACAAAACATTACAACACCGTACGTAAACTTAAAACTCCATAATAAACCTAATGAATTCGTCCGAGTCATTTGAACAACGTACGACCACTCAGGACTTGTTACGACTCTGTATGCGAAATTAGCAACAGGAAAAGCAATTTAGAATAATGTAGGATGCGTTACAACTTTTAAGAACACCTTACACCACCGTACGAAAGATTAAAACTCCATAATAAACCTAATGAATTCGTCCGAGTAATTTGAACACCATACAACAATTTGGAATATATTACGACTCTGTATGCCACATTACCGTCTTGAAAAGCATGTTAGTATAACGTACAGCATCTTACAACTCCTAACAAAACATTACAACACTGTACGTAAACTTAAAACTCCATAATAAACCTAATAAATTCGTCTGAGTCATTTGAACATCGTACGACCACTCAGGACTTGTTACGACTCTGTATGCGAAATTAGCAACAGGAAAAGCAATTTAGAATAATGTAGGATGCGTTACAACTTTTGAGAACACCTTACACCACCGTACGAAAGATTAAAACTCCATAATAAAGCTAATGAATTCGTCCGAGTAGTTTGAACACCATACAACAATTTGGAATATATTACGACTCTGTATGCCACATTACGGCCTTGAAAAGCATGTTAGTATAACGTACAGCACCTTACAACTCCTAACAAAACATTACAACACCGTACGTAAACTTAAAACTCCATAATAAACCTAATGAATTCGTCCGAGTCATTTGAACATCGTACGACCACTCATGACTTGTTACGACTCTGTATGCGAAATTAGCAACAGGAAAAGCAATTTAGAATAATGTAGGATGCGTTACAACTTTTGAGAACACCTTACACCACCGTACGAAAGATTAAACCTCCATAATAAACCTAATGAATTCGTCCGAGTAATTTGAACACCATACAACAATTTGGAATATATTACGACTCTGTATGCCACATTACCGTCTTGAGAAGCATGTTAGTATAACGTACGACACCTTGCAACTCCTAACAAAACATTTCAACACCTTACGTAAACTTAAAACTCTATAATAAACCTAATAAATTAGTCCGAGTCCTTTGAACACCATACAACAATTTGGAATATATTACGACTTTGTATGCCACATTAACGCCTTGAAAAGCATGTTAGTATAACGTACGGCACCTTACAACTCCTAACAAAACATTACAATACCGTACGTAAACTTAAAACTCCATAATAAACCTAATGAATTCGTCCGAGTCGTTTGAACATCGTACGACCACTCAGGACTTGTTAGGACTCTGTATGCGAAATTAGCAACAGGAAAAGCAATTTAGAATAATGTAAGATGCGTTACAACTTTTAAGAACACCTTACACCACCGTACGAAAGATTAAAACTCCATAATAAACCTAATGAATTCGTCCGAGTAATTTGAACACCATACAACAATTTGGAATATATTACGACTCTGTATGCCACATTACCGCCTTGAAAAGCATGTTAGTATAACGTACGGCACCTTACAACTCCTAACAAAACATTACAACACCGTACGTAAACTTAAAACTCCATAATAAACCTAATGAATTCGTCCGAGTCATTTGAACATCGTATGACCACTCAGGACTTGTTACGACTCT
This sequence comes from Tagetes erecta, assembly GCA_030867185.1. Taxonomy (NCBI): domain Eukaryota; kingdom Viridiplantae; phylum Streptophyta; class Magnoliopsida; order Asterales; family Asteraceae; genus Tagetes; species Tagetes erecta. The sequence continues at coordinate 49,458,968 of CM061488.1, read as the reverse complement.
GTATGCGAAATTAGCAACAGGAAAAGCAATTTAGAATAATGTAGGATGCGTTACAACTTTTGAGAACACCTTACACCACCGTACGAAAGATTAAAACTCCATAATAAAGCTAATGAATTCGTCCGAGTAGTTTGAACACCATACAACAATTTGGAATATATTACGACTCTGTATGCCACATTACCGCCTTGAAAAGCATGTTAGTATAACGTACAGCACCTTACAACTCCTAACAAAACATTACAACACCGTACGTAAACTTAAAACTCCATAATAAACCTAATGAATTCGTCCGAGTCATTTGAACATCGTACGACCACTCATGACTTGTTACGACTCTGTATGCGAAATTAGCAACAGGAAAAGCAATTTAGAATAATGTAGGATGCGTTACAACTTTTGAGAACACCTTACACCACCGTACGAAAGATTAAACCTCCATAATAAACCTAATGAATTCGTCCGAGTAATTTGAACACCATACAACAATTTGGAATATATTACGACTCTGTATGCCACATTACCGTCTTGAGAAGCATGTTAGTATAACGTACGACACCTTGCAACTCCTAACAAAACATTACAACACCTTACGTAAACTTAAAACTCTATAATAAACCTAATAAATTAGTCCGAGTCCTTTGAACACCATACAACAATTTGGAATATATTACGACTTTGTATGCCACATTACCGCCTTGAAAAGCATGTTAGTATAACGTACGGCACCTTACAACTCCTAACAAAACATTACAATACCGTACGTAAACTTAAAACTCCATAATAAACCTAATGAATTCGTCCGAGTCGTTTGAACATCGTACGACCACTCAGGACTTGTTAGGACTCTGTATGCGAAATTAGCAACAGGAAAAGCAATTTAGAATAATGTAAGATGCGTTACAACTTTTAAGAACACCTTACACCACCGTACGAAAGATTAAAACTCCATAATAAACCTAATGAATTCGTCCGAGTAATTTGAACACCATACAACAATTTGGAATATATTACGACTCTGTATGCCACATTACCGCCTTGAAAAGCATGTTAGTATAACGTACGGCACCTTACAACTCCTAACAAAACATTACAACACCGTACGTAAACTTAAAACTCCATAATAAACCTAATGAATTCGTCCGAGTCATTTGAACATCGTATGACCACTCAGGACTTGTTACGACTCTGTATGCGAAATTAGCAACAGGAAAAGCAATTTAGAATAATGTAGGATGCGTTACAACTTTTGAGAACACCTTACACCACCGTACGAAAGATTAAAACTCCATAATAAAGCTAATGAATTCGTCCGAGTAGTTTGAACACCATACAACAATTTGGAATATATTACGACTCTGTATGCCACATTACCGCCTTGAAAAGCATGTTAGTATAACGTACAGCACCTTACAACTCCTAACAAAACATTACAACACCGTACGTAAACTTAAAACTCCATAATAAACCTAATGAATTCGTCCGAGTCATTTGAACATCGTACGACCACTCATGACTTGTTACGACTCTGTATGCGAAATTAGCAACAGGAAAAGCAATTTAGAATAATGTAGGATGCGTTACAACTTTTGAGAACACCTTACACCACCGTACGAAAGATTAAACCTCCATAATAAACCTAATGAATTCGTCCGAGTAATTTGAACACCATACAACAATTTGGAATATATTACGACTCTGTATGCCACATTACCGTCTTGGGAAGCATGTTAGTATAACGTACGACACCTTGCAACTCCTAACAAAACATTACAACACGTTACGTAAACTTAAAACTCTGTAATAAACCTAATAAATTAGTCCGAGTCCTTGGAACACCATACAACAACTTGGAATATATTACGACTTTGTATGCCACATTACCGCCTTGAAAAGCATGTTAGTATAACGTACGGCACCTTACAACTCCTAACAAAACATTACAATACCGTACGTAAACTTAAAACTCCATAATAAACCTAATGAATTCGTCCGAGTCGTTTGAACATCGTACGACCACTCAGGACTTGTTAGGACTCTGTATGCGAAATTAGCAACAGGAAAAGCAATTTAGAATAATGTAGGATGCGTTACAACTTTTAAGAACACCTTACACCACCGTACGAAAGATTAAAACTCCATAATAAACCTAATGAATTCGTCCGAGTAATTTGAACACCATACAACAATTTGGAATATATTACGACTCTGTATGCCACATTACCGCCTTGAAAAGCATGTTAGTATAACGTACGGCACCTTACAACTCCTAACAAAACATTACAACACCGTACGTAACCTTAAAACTCCATAATAAACCTAATGAATTCGTCCGAGTCGTTTGAACATCGTACGATCACTCAGGACTTGTTAGGACTCTGTATGCGAAATTAGCAACAGGAAAAGCAATTTAGAATAATGTAGGATGCGTTACAACTTTTAAGAACACCTTACACCACCGTACGAAAGATTAAAACTCCATAATAAATCTAATGAATTCGTCCGAGTAATTTGAACACCATACAACAATTTGGAATATATTACGACTCTGTATGCCACATTACCGCCTTGAAAAGCATGTTAGTATAACGTACGACACCTTACAACTCCTAACAAAACATTACAACACTGTACGTAAACTTAAAACTCCATAATAAACCTAATGAATTCGTCCGAGTCATTTGAACATCGTATGACCACTCAGGACTTGTTACGACTCTGTATGCGAAATTAGCAACAGGAAAAGCAATTTAGAATAATGTAGGATGCGTTACAACTTTTGAGAACACCTTACACCACCGTACGAAAGATTAAAACTCCATAATAAAGCTAATGATTCGTCCGAGTAGTTTGAACACCATACAACAATTTGGAATATATTACGACTCTGTATGCCACATTACCGCCTTGAAAAGCATGTTAGTATAACGTACGACACCTTACAACTCCTAACAAAACATTACAACACCGTACGTAAACTTAAAACTCCATAATAAACCTAATGAATTCGTCCGAGTCTTTTGAACATCGTACAACCACTCAGGACTTGTTACGACTCTGTATGCGAAATTAGCAACAGGAAAACCAATTTAGAATAACGTAGGATGCGTTACAACTTTTGAGAACACCTTACACCACCGTACGAAAGATTAAAACTCCATAATAAACCTAATGAATTCGTCCGAGTAATTTGAACACCATACAACAATTTGGAATATATTACGACTCTGTATGCCACATTACCGTCTTGAGAAGCATGTTAGTATAACGTACGACACCTTGCAACTCCTAACAAAACATTACAACACCTTACGTAAACTTAAAACTCTATAATAAACCTAATAAATTAGTCCGAGTCCTTTGAACACCATACAACAATTTGGAATATATTACGACTTTGTATGCCACATTACCGCCTTGAAAAGCATGTTAGTATAACGTACGGCACCTTACAACTCCTAACGAAACATTACAATACCGTACGTAAACTTAAAACTCCATAATAAACCTAATGAATTCGTCCGAGTCGTTTGAACATCGTACGACCACTCAGGACTTGTTAGGACTCTGTATGCGAAATTAGCAACAGGAAAAGCAATTTAGAATAATGTAAGATGCGTTACAACTTTTAAGAACACCTTACACCACCGTACGAAAGATTAAAACTCCATAATAAACCTAATGAATTCGTCCGAGTAATTTGAACACCATACAACAATTTGGAATATATTACGACTCTGTATGCCACATTACCGCCTTGAAAAGCATGTTAGTATAACGTACGGCACCTTACAACTCCTAACAAAACATTACAACACCGTACGTAAACTTAAAACTCCATAATAAACCTAATGAATTCGTCCGAGTCATTTGAACATCGTATGACCACTCAGGACTTGTTACGACTCTGTATGCGAAATTAGCAACAGGAAAAGCAATTTAGAATAATGTAGGATGCGTTACAACTTTTGAGAACACCTTACACCACCGTACGAAAGATTAAAACTCCATAATAAAGCTAATGAATTCGTCCGAGTAGTTTGAACACCATACAACAATTTGGAATATATTACGACTCTGTATGCCACATTACCGCCTTGAAAAGCATGTTAGTATAACGTACAGCACCTTACAACTCCTAACAAAACATTACAACACTGTACGTAAACTTAAAACTCCATAATAAACCTAATGAATTCGTCCGAGTCATTTGAACATCGTATGACCACTCAGGACTTGTTACGACTCTGTATGCGAAATTAGCAACAGGAAAAGCAATTTAGAATAATGTAGGATGCGTTACAACTTTTGAGAACACCTTACACCACCGTACGAAAGATTAAAACTCCATAATAAAGCTAATAAATTCGTCCGAGTAGTTTGAACACCATACAACAATTTGGAATATATTACGACTCTGTATGCCACATTACCGCCTTGAAAAGCATGTTAGTATAACGTACGACACCTTACAACTCCTAACAAAACATTACAACACTGTACGTAAACTTAAAACTCCATAATAAACCTAATGAATTCGTCCGAGTCTTTTGAACATCGTACAACCACTCAGGACTTGTTACGACTCTGTATGCGAAATTAGCAACAGGAAAACCAATTTAGAATAACGTAGAATGCGTTACAACTTTTGAGAACACCTTACACCACCGTACGAAAGATTAAAACTCCATAATAAACCTAATGAATTCGTCCGAGTAATTTGAACACCATACAACAATTTGGAATATATTACGACTCTGTATGCCACATTACCGTCTTGAGAAGCATGTTAGTATAACGTACGACACCTTGCAACTCCTAACAAAACATTACAACACCTTACGTAAACTTAAAACTCTATAATAAACCTAATAAATTAGTCCGAGTCCTTTGAACACCATACAACAATTTGGAATATATTACGACTTTGTATGCCACATTACCGCCTTGAAAAGCATGTTAGTATAACGTACGGCACCTTACAACTCCTAACAAAACATTACAATACCGTACGTAAACTTAAAACTCCATAATAAACCTAATGAATTCGTCCGAGTCGTTTGAACATCGTACGACCACTCAGGACTTGTTAGGACTCTGTATGCTAAATTAGCAACAGGAAAAGCAATTTAGAATAATGTAAGATGCGTTACAACTTTTAAGAACACCTTACACCACCGTACGAAAGATTAAAACTCCATAATAAACCTAATGAATTCGTCCGAGTAATTTGAACACCATACAACAATTTGGAATATATTACGACTCTGTATGCCACATTACCGCCTTGAAAAGCATGTTAGTATAACGTACGGCACCTTACAACTCCTAACAAAACATTACAACACCGTACGTAAACTTAAAACTCCATAATAAACCTAATGAATTCGTCCGAGTCATTTGAACATCGTATGACCACTCAGGACTTGTTACGACTCTGTATGCGAAATTAGCAACAGGAAAAGCAATTTAGAATAATGTAGGATGCGTTACAACTTTTGAGAACACCTTACACCACCGTACGAAAGATTAAAACTCCATAATAAAGCTAATGAATTCGTCCGAGTAGTTTGAACACCATACAACAATTTGGAATATATTACGACTCTGTATGCCACATTACCGCCTTGAAAAGCATGTTAGTATAACGTACAGCACCTTACAACTCCTAACAAAACATTACAACACCGTACGTAAACTTAAAACTCCATAATAAACCTAATGAATTCGTCCGAGTCATTTGAACATCGTACGACCACTCATGACTTGTTACGACTCTGTATGCAAAATTAGCAACAGGAAAAGCAATTTAGAATAATGTAGGATGCGTTACAACTTTTGAGAACACCTTACACCACCGTACGAAAGATTAAACCTCCATAATAAACCTAATGAATTCGTCCGAGTAATTTGAACACCATACAACAATTTGGAATATATTACGACTCTGTATGCCACATTACCGTCTTGAGAAGCATGTTAGTATAACGTACGACACCTTGCAACTCCTAACAAAACATTACAACACGTTACGTAAACTTAAAACTCTATAATAAACCTAATAAATTAGTCCGAGTCCTTTGAACACCATACAACAATTTGGAATATATTACGACTTTGTATGCCACATTACCGCCTTGAAAAGCATGTTAGTATAACGTACGGCACCTTACAACTCCTAACAAAACATTACAATACCGTACGTAAACTTAAAACTCCATAATAAACCTAATGAATTCGTCCGAGTCGTTTGAACATCGTACGACCACTCATGACTTGTTACGACTCTGTATGCAAAATTAGCAACAGGAAAAGCAATTTAGAATAATGTAGGATGCGTTACAACTTTTGAGAACACCTTACACCACCGTACGAAAGATTAAACCTCCATAATAAACCTAATGAATTCGTCCGAGTAATTTGAACACCATACAACAATTTGGAATATATTACGACTCTGTATGCCACATTACCGTCTTGAGAAGCATGTTAGTATAACGTACGACACCTTGCAACTCCTAACAAAACATTACAACACGTTACGTAAACTTAAAACTCTATAATAAACCTAATAAATTAGTCCGAGTCCTTTGAACACCATACAACAATTTGGAATATATTACGACTTTGTATGCCACATTACCGCCTTGAAAAGCATGTTAGTATAACGTACGGCACCTTACAACTCCTAACAAAACATTACAATACCGTACGTAAACTTAAAACTCCATAATAAACCTAATGAATTCGTCCGAGTCGTTTGAACATCGTACGACCACTCAGGACTTGTTAGGACTCTGTATGCGAAATTAGCAACAGGAAAAGCAATTTAGAATAATGTAGGATGCGTTACAACTTTTAAGAACACCTTACACCACCGTACGAAAGATTAAAACTCCATAATAAACCTAATGAATTCGTCCGAGTAATTTGAACACCATACAACAATTTGGAATATATTACGACTCTGTATGCCACATTACCGCCTTGAAAAGCATGTTAGTATAACGTACGGCACCTTACAACTCCTAACAAAACATTACAACACCGTACGTAACCTTAAAACTCCATAATAAACCTAATGAATTCGTCCGAGTCGTTTGAACATCGTACGATCACTCAGGACTTGTTAGGACTCTGTATGCGAAATTAGCAACAGGAAAAGCAATTTAGAATAATGTAGGATGCGTTACAACTTTTAAGAACACCTTACACCACCGTACGAAAGATTAAAACTCCATAATAAATCTAATGAATTCGTCCGAGTAATTTGAACACCATACAACAATTTGGAATATATTACGACTTTGTATGCCACATTACCGCCTTGAAAAGCATGTTAGTATAACGTACGACACCTTACAACTCCTAACAAAACATTACAACACTGTACGTAAACTTAAAACTCCATAATAAACCTAATGAATTCGTCCGAGTCATTTGAACATCGTATGACCACTCAGGACTTGTTACGACTCTGTATGCGAAATTAGCAACAGGAAAAGCAATTTAGAATAATGTAGGATGCGTTACAACTTTTGAGAACACCTTACACCACCGTAGGAAAGATTAAAACTCCATAATAAAGCTAATGAATTCGTCCGAGTAGTTTGAACACCATACAACAATTTGGAATATATTACGACTCTGTATGCCACATTACCGCCTTGAAAAGCATGTTAGTATAACGTACAGCACCTTACAACTCCTAACAAAACATTACAACACCGTACGTAAACTTAAAACTCCATAATAAACCTAATGAATTCGTCCGAGTCATTTGAACATCGTACGACCACTCATGACTTGTTACGACTCTGTATGCGAAATTAGCAACAGGAAAAGCAATTTAGAATAATGTAGGATGCGTTACAACTTTTGAGAACACCTTACACCACCGTACGAAAGATTAAACCACCATAATAAACCTAATGAATTCGTCCGAGTAATTTGAACACCATACAACAATTTAGAATATATTACGACTCTGTATGCCACATTACCGTCTTGAGAAGCATGTTAGTATAACGTACGACACCTTGCAACTCCTAACAAAACATTACAACACCTTACGTAAACTTAAAACTCTATAATAAACCTAATAAATTAGTCCGAGTCCTTTGAACACCATACAACAATTTGGAATATATTACGACTTTGTATGCCACATTACCGCCTTGAAAAGCATGTTAGTATAACGTACGGCACCTTACAACTCCTAACAAAACATTACAATACCGTACGTAAACTTAAAACTCCATAATAAACCTAATGAATTCGTCCGAGTCGTTTGAACATCGTACGACCACTCAGGACTTGTTAGGACTCTGTATGCGAAATTAGCAACAGGAAAAGCAATTTAGAATAATGTAGGATGCGTTACAACTTTTAAGAACACGTTACACCACCGTACGAAAGATTAAAACTCCATAATAAACCTAATGAATTCGTCCGAGTAATTTGAACACCATACAACAATTTGGAATATATTACGACTCTGTATGCCACATTACCGCCTTGAAAAACATGTTAGTATAACGTACGGCACCTTACAACTCCTAACAAAACATTACAACACCGTACGTAAACTTAAAACTCCATAATAAACCTAATGAATTCGTCCGAGTCATTTGAACATCGTATGACCACTCAGGACTTGTTACGACTCTGTATGCGAAATTAGCAACAGGAAAAGCAATTTAGAATAATGTAGGATGCGTTACAACTTTTGAGAACACCTTACACCACCGTACGAAAGATTAAAACTATATAATAAAGCTAATGAATTCGTCCGAGTAGTTTGAACACCATACAACAATTTGGAATATATTACGACTCTGTATGCCACATTACCGCCTTGAAAAGCATGTTAGTATAACGCACAGCACCTTACAACTCCTAACAAAACATTACAACACCGTACGTAAACTTAAAACTCCATAATAAACCTAATGAATTCGTCCGAGTCATTTGAACATCGTACGACCACTCATGACTTGTTACGACTCTGTATGCGAAATTAGCAACAGGAAAAGCAATTTATAATAATGTAGGATGCGTTACATCTTTTGAGAACACCTTACACCACCGTACGAAAGATTAAAACTCCATAATAAAGCTAATGAATTCGTCCGAGTAGTTTGAACACCATACAACAATTTGGAATATATTACGACTCTGTATGCCACATTACCGCCTTGAAAAGCATGTTAGTATAACGTACAGCACCTTACAACTCCTAACAAAACATTACAACACCGTACGTAAACTTAAAACTCCATAATAAACCTAATGAATTCGTCCGAGTCATTTGAACATCGTACGACCACTCATGACTTGTTACGACTCTGTATGCGAAATTAGCAACAGGAAAAACAATTTAGAATAATGTAGGATGCGTTACAACTTTTGAGAACACCTTACACCACCGTACGAAAGATTAAACCTCCATAATAAACCTAATGAATTCGTCCGATTAATTTGAACACCATACAACAATTTGGAATATATTACGACTCTGTATGCCACATTACCGTCTTGAGAAGCATGTTAGTATAACGTACAGCACCTTACAACTCCTAACAAAACATTACAACACCGTACGTAAACTTAAAACTCCATAATAAACCTAATGAATTCGTCCGAGTCATTTGAACATCGTACGACCACTCATGACTTGTTACGACTCTGTATGCGAAATTAGCAACAGGAAAAGCAATTTAGAATAATGTAGGATGCGTTACAACTTTTGAGAACACCTTACACCACCGTACGAAAGATTAAACCTCCATAATAAACCTAATGAATTCGTCCGAGTAATTTGAACACCATACAACAATTTGGAATATATTACGACTCTGTATGCCACATTACCGCCTTGAAAAGCATGTTAGTATAACGTACGGCACCTTACAACTCCTAACAAAACATTACAATACCGTACGTAAACTTAAAACTCCATAATAAACCTAATGAATTCGTCCGAGTCGTTTGAACATCGTACGGCCACTCAGGACTTGTTAGGACTCTGTATGCGAAATTAGCAACAGGAAAAGCAATTTAGAATAATGTAGGATGCGTTACAACTTTTAAGAACACCTTACACCACCGTACGAAAGATTAAAACTCCATAATAAACCTAATGAATTCGTCCGAGTAATTTGAACACCATACAACAATTTGGAATATATTACGACTCTGTATGCCACATTACCGCCTTGAAAAGCATGTTAGTATAACGTACGGCACCTTACAACTCCTAACAAAACATTACAACACCGTACGTAACCTTAAAACTCCATAATAAACCTAATGAATTCGTCCGAGTCGTTTGAACATCGTACGATCACTCAGGACTTGTTAGGACTCTGTATGCGAAATTAGCAACAGGAAAAGCAATTTAGAATAATGTAGGATGCGTTACAACTTTTAAGAACACCTTACACCACCGTACGAAAGATTAAAACTCCATAATAAATCTAATGAATTCGTCCGAGTAATTTGAACACCATACAACAATTTGGAATATATTACGACTCTGTATGCCACATTACCGCCTTGAAAAGCATGTTAGTATAACGTACGACACCTTACAACTCCTAACAAAACATTACAACACTGTACGTAAACTTAAAACTCCATAATAAACCTAATGAATTCGTCCGAGTCATTTGAACATCGTATGACCACTCAGGACTTGTTACGACTCTGTATGCGAAATTAGCAACAGGAAAAGCAATTTAGAATAATGTAGGATGCGTTACAACTTTTGAGAACACCTTACACCACCGTAGGAAAGATTAAAACTCCATAATAAAGCTAATGAATTCGTCCGAGTAGTTTGAACACCATACAACAATTTGGAATATATTACGACTCTGTATGCCACATTACCGCCTTGAAAAGCATGTTAGTATAACGTACAGCACCTTACAACTCCTAACAAAACATTACAACACCGTACGTAAACTTAAAACTCCATAATAAACCTAATGAATTCGTCCGAGTCATTTGAACATCGTACGACCACTCATGACTTGTTACGACTCTGTATGCGAAATTAGCAACAGGAAAAGCAATTTAGAATAATGTAGGATGCGTTACAACTTTTGAGAACACCTTACACCACCGTACGAAAGATTAAACCACCATAATAAACCTAATGAATTCGTCCGAGTAATTTGAACACCATACAACAATTTAGAATATATTACGACTCTGTATGCCACATTACCGTCTTGAGAAGCATGTTAGTATAACGTACGACACCTTGCAACTCCTAACAAAACATTACAACACCTTACGTAAACTTAAAACTCTATAATAAACCTAATAAATTAGTCCGAGTCCTTTGAACACCATACAACAATTTGGAATATATTACGACTTTGTATGCCACATTACCGCCTTGAAAAGCATGTTAGTATAACGTACGGCACCTTACAACTCCTAACAAAACATTACAATACCGTACGTAAACTTAAAACTCCATAATAAACCTAATGAATTCGTCCGAGTCGTTTGAACATCGTACGACCACTCAGGACTTGTTAGGACTCTGTATGCGAAATTAGCAACAGGAAAAGCAATTTAGAATAATGTAGGATGCGTTACAACTTTTAAGAACACCTTACACCACCGTACGAAAGATTAAAACTCCATAATAAACCTAATGAATTCGTCCGAGTAATTTGAACACCATACAACAATTTGGAATATATTACGACTCTGTATGCCACATTACCGCCTTGAAAAGCATGTTAGTATAACGTACGGCACCTTACAACTCCTAACAAAACATTACAACACCGTACGTAAACTTAAAACTCCATAATAAACCTAATGAATTCGTCCGAGTCATTTGAACATCGTATGACCACTCAGGACTTGTTACGACTCTGTATGCGAAATTAGCAACAGGAAAAGCAATTTAGAATAATGTAGGATGCGTTACAACTTTTGAGAACACCTTACACCACCGTACGAAAGATTAAAACTATATAATAAAGCTAATGAATTCGTCCGAGTAGTTTGAACACCATACAACAATTTGGAATATATTACGACTCTGTATGCCACATTACCGCCTTGAAAAGCATGTTAGTATAACGCACAGCACCTTACAACTCCTAACAAAACATTACAACACCGTACGTAAACTTAAAACTCCATAATAAACCTAATGAATTCGTCCGAGTCATTTGAACATCGTACGACCACTCATGACTTGTTACGACTCTGTATGCGAAATTAGCAACAGGAAAAGCAATTTATAATAATGTAGGATGCGTTACATCTTTTGAGAACACCTTACACCACCGTACGAAAGATTAAAACTCCATAATAAAGCTAATGAATTCGTCCGAGTAGTTTGAACACCATACAACAATTTGGAATATATTACGACTCTGTATGCCACATTACCGCCTTGAAAAGCATGTTAGTATAACGTACAGCACCTTACAACTCCTAACAAAACATTACAACACCGTACGTAAACTTAAAACTCCATAATAAACCTAATGAATTCGTCCGAGTCATTTGAACATCGTACGACCACTCATGACTTGTTACGACTCTGTATGCGAAATTAGCAACAGGAAAAACAATTTAGAATAATGTAGGATGCGTTACAACTTTTGAGAACACCTTACACCACCGTACGAAAGATTAAACCTCCATAATAAACCTAATGAATTCGTCCGATTAATTTGAACACCATACAACAATTTGGAATATATTACGACTCTGTATGCCACATTACCGCCTTGAAAAGCATGTTAGTATAACGTACGGCACCTTACAACTCCTAACAAAACATTACAACACCGTACGTAAACTTAAAACTCCATAATAAACCTAATGAATTCGTCCGAGTCATTTGAACATCGTATGACCACTCAGGACTTGTTACGACTCTGTATGCGAAATTAGCAACAGGAAAAGCAATTTAGAATAATGTAGGATGCGTTACAACTTTTGAGAACACCTTACACCACCGTACGAAAGATTAAAACTATATAATAAAGCTAATGAATTCGTCCGAGTAGTTTGAACACCATACAACAATTTGGAATATATTACGACTCTGTATGCCACATTACCGCCTTGAAAAGCATGTTAGTATAACGCACAGCACCTTACAACTCCTAACAAAACATTACAACACCGTACGTAAACTTAAAACTCCATAATAAACCTAATGAATTCGTCCGAGTCATTTGAACATCGTACGACCACTCATGACTTGTTACGACTCTGTATGCGAAATTAGCAACAGGAAAAGCAATTTAGAATAATGTAGGATGCGTTACATCTTTTGAGAACACCTTACACCACCGTACGAAAGATTAAAACTCCATAATAAAGCTAATGAATTCGTCCGAGTAGTTTGAACACCATACAACAATTTGGAATATATTACGACTCTGTATGCCACATTACCGCCTTGAAAAGCATGTTAGTATAACGTACAGCACCTTACAACTCCTAACAAAACATTACAACACCGTACGTAAACTTAAAACTCCATAATAAACCTAATGAATTCGTCCGAGTCATTTGAACATCGTACGACCACTCATGACTTGTTACGACTCTGTATGCGAAATTAGCAACAGGAAAAACAATTTAGAATAATGTAGGATGCGTTACAACTTTTGAGAACACCTTACACCACCGTACGAAAGATTAAACCTCCATAATAAACCTAATGAATTCGTCCGATTAATTTGAACACCATACAACAATTTGGAATATATTACGACTCTGTATGCCACATTACCGTCTTGAGAAGCATGTTAGTATAACGTACAGCACCTTACAACTCCTAACAAAACATTACAACACCGTACGTAAACTTAAAACTCCATAATAAACCTAATGAATTCGTCCGAGTCATTTGAACATCGTACGACCACTCATGACTTGTTACGACTCTGTATGCGAAATTAGCAACAGGAAAAGCAATTTAGAATAATGTAGGATGCGTTACAACTTTTGAGAACACCTTACACCACCGTACGAAAGATTAAACCTCCATAATAAACCTAATGAATTCGTCCGAGTAATTTGAACACCATACAACAATTTGGAATATATTACGACTCTGTATGCCACATTACCGTCTTGAGAAGCATGTTAGTATAACGTACGACACCTTGCAACTCCTAACAAAACATTACAACACCTTACGTAAACTTAAAACTCTATAATAAACCTAATAAATTAGTCCGAGTCCTTTGAACACCATACAACAATTTGGAATATATTACGACTTTGTATGCCACATTACTGCCTTGAAAAGCATGTTAGTATAACGTACGGCACCTTACAACTCCTAACAAAACATTACAATACCGTACGTAAACTTAAAACTCCATAATAAACCTAATGAATTCGTCCGAGTCGTTTGAACATCGTACGACCACTCAGGACTTGTTAGGACTCTGTATGCGAAATTAGCAACAGGAAAAGCAATTTAGAATAATGTAGGATGCGTTACAACTTTTAAGAACACCTTACACCACCGTACGAAAGATTAAAACTCCATAATAAACCTAATGAATTCGTCCGAGTAATTTGAACACCATACAACAATTTGGAATATATTACGACTCTGTATGCCACATTACCGCCTTGAAAAGCATGTTAGTATAACGTACGGCACCTTACAACTCCTAACAAAACATTACAACACCGTACGTAAACTTAAAACTCCATAATAAACCTAATGAATTCGTCCGAGTCATTTGAACATCGTATGACCACTCAGGACTTGTTACGACTCTGTATGCGAAATTAGCAACAGGAAAAGCAATTTAGAATAATGTAGGATGCGTTACAACTTTTGAGAACACCTTACACCACCGTACGAAAGATTAAAACTCCATAATAAAGCTAATGAATTCGTCCGAGTAGTTTGAACACCATACAACAATTTGGAATATATTACGACTCTGTATGCCACATTACCGCCTTGAAAAGCATGTTAGTATAACGTACAGCACCTTACAACTCCTAACAAAACATTACAACACCGTACGTAAACTTAAAACTCCATAATAAACCTAATGAATTCGTCCGAGTCATTTGAACATCGTACGACCACTCATGACTTGTTACGACTCTGTATGCGAAATTAGCAACAGGAAAAGCAATTTAGAATAATGTAGGATGCGTTACAACTTTTGAGAACACCTTACACCACCGTACGAAAGATTAAACCTCCATAATAAACCTAATGAATTCGTCCGAGTAATTTGAACACCATACAACAATTTGGAATATATTACGACTCTGTATGCCACATTACCGTCTTGAGAAGCATGTTAGTATAACGTACGACACCTTCCAACTCCTAACAAAACATTACAACACCTTACGTAAACTTAAAACTCTATAATAAACCTAATAAATTAGTCCGAGTCCTTTGAACACCATACAACAATTTGGAATATATTACGACTTTGTATGCCACATTACCGCCTTGAAAAGCATGTTAGTATAACGTACGGCACCTTACAACTCCTAACAAAACATTACAATACCGTACGTAAACTTAAAACTCCATAATAAACCTAATGAATTCGTCCGAGTCGTTTGAACATCGTACGACCACTCAGGACTTGTTAGGACTCTGTATGCGAAATTAGCAACAGGAAAAGCAATTTAGAATAATGTAGGATGCGTTACAACTTTTAAGAACACCTTACACCACCGTAGGAAAGATTAAAACTCCATAATAAACCTAATGAATTCGTCCGAGTGATTTGAACATCGTACAACAATTTGGAATATATTACGACTCTGTATGCCACATTACCGCCTTGAAAAGCATGTTAGTATAACGTACGACACCTTACAACTCCTAACAAAACATTACAACACCGTACGTAACCTTAAAACTCCATAATAAACCTAATGAATTCGTCCGAGTCATTTGAACATCGTACGACCACTCATGACTTGTTACGACTCTGTATGCGAAATTAGCAACAGGAAAAGCAATTTAGAATAATGTAGGATGCGTTACAACTTTTGAGAACACCTTACACCACCGTACGAAAGATTAAACCTCCATAATAAACCTAATGAATTCGTCCGAGTAATTTGAACACCATACAACAATTTGGAATATATTACGACTCTGTATGCCACATTACCGTCTTGAGAAGCATGTTAGTATAACGTACGACACCTTGCAACTCCTAACAAAACATTACAACACCTTACGTAAACTTAAAACTCTATAATAAACCTAATAAATTAGTCCGAGTCCTTTGAACACCATACAACAATTTGGAATATATTACGACTTTGTATGCCACATTACCGCCTTGAAAAGCATGTTAGTATAACGTACGGCACCTTACAACTCCTAACAAAACATTACAATACCGTACGTAAACTTAAAACTCCATAATAAAACTAATGAATTCGTCCGAGTCGTTTGAACATCGTACGACCACTCAGGACTTGTTAGGACTCTGTATGCGAAATTAGCAACAGGAAAAGCAATTTAGAATAATGTAGGATGCGTTACAACTTTTAAGAACACCTTACACCACCGTAGGAAAGATTAAAACTCCATAATAAACCTAATGAATTCGTCCGAGTAATTTGAACACCATACAACAATTTGGAATATATTACGACTCTGTATGCCACATTACCGCCTTGAAAAGCATGTTAGTATAACGTACGACACCTTACAACTCCTAACAAAACATTACAACACCGTACGTAACCTTAAAACTCCATAATAAACCTAATGAATTCGTCCGAGTCATTTGAACATCGTACGACCACTCATGACTTGTTACGACTCTGTATGCGAAATTAGCAACAGGAAAAGCAATTTAGAATAATGTAGGATGCGTTACATCTTTTGAGAACACCTTACACCACCGTACGAAAGATTAAAACTCCATAATAAAGCTAATGAATTCGTCCGAGTAGTTTGAACACCATACAACAATTTGGAATATATTACGACTCTGTATGCCACATTACCGCCTTGAAAAGCATGTTAGTATAACGTACAGCACCTTACAACTCCTAACAAAACATTACAACACCGTACGTAAACTTAAAACTCCATAATAAACCTAATGAATTCGTCCGAGTCATTTGAACATCGTACGACCACTCATGACTTGTTACGACTCTGTATGCGAAATTAGCAACAGGAAAAACAATTTAGAATAATGTAGGATGCGTTACAACTTTTGAGAACACCTTACACCACCGTACGAAAGATTAAACCTCCATAATAAACCTAATGAATTCGTCCGATTAATTTGAACACCATACAACAATTTGGAATATATTACGACTCTGTATGCCACATTACCGTCTTGAGAAGCATGTTAGTATAACGTACAGCACCTTACAACTCCTAACAAAACATTACAACACCGTACGTAAACTTAAAACTCCATAATAAACCTAATGAATTCGTCCGAGTCATTTGAACATCGTACGACCACTCATGACTTGTTACGACTCTGTATGCGAAATTAGCAACAGGAAAAGCAATTTAGAATAATGTAGGATGCGTTACAACTTTTGAGAACACCTTACACCACCGTACGAAAGATTAAACCTCCATAATAAACCTAATGAATTCGTCCGAGTAATTTGAACACCATACAACAATTTGGAATATATTACGACTCTGTATGCCACATTACCGTCTTGAGAAGCATGTTAGTATAACGTACGACACCTTGCAACTCCTAACAAAACATTACAACACCTTACGTAAACTTAAAACTCTATAATAAACCTAATAAATTAGTCCGAGTCCTTTGAACACCATACAACAATTTGGAATATATTACGACTTTGTATGCCACATTACTGCCTTGAAAAGCATGTTAGTATAACGTACGGCACCTTACAACTCCTAACAAAACATTACAATACCGTACGTAAACTTAAAACTCCATAATAAACCTAATGAATTCGTCCGAGTCGTTTGAACATCGTACGACCACTCAGGACTTGTTAGGACTCTGTATGCGAAATTAGCAACAGGAAAAGCAATTTAGAATAATGTAGGATGCGTTACAACTTTTAAGAACACCTTACACCACCGTACGAAAGATTAAAACTCCATAATAAACCTAATGAATTCGTCCGAGTAATTTGAACACCATACAACAATTTGGAATATATTACGACTCTGTATGCCACATTACCGCCTTGAAAAGCATGTTAGTATAACGTACGGCACCTTACAACTCCTAACAAAACATTACAACACCGTACGTAAACTTAAAACTCCATAATAAACCTAATGAATTCGTCCGAGTCATTTGAACATCGTATGACCACTCAGGACTTGTTACGACTCTGTATGCGAAATTAGCAACAGGAAAAGCAATTTAGAATAATGTAGGATGCGTTACAACTTTTGAGAACACCTTACACCACCGTACGAAAGATTAAAACTCCATAATAAAGCTAATGAATTCGTCCGAGTAGTTTGAACACCATACAACAATTTGGAATATATTACGACTCTGTATGCCACATTACCGCCTTGAAAAGCATGTTAGTATAACGTACAGCACCTTACAACTCCTAACAAAACATTACAACACCGTACGTAAACTTAAAACTCCATAATAAACCTAATGAATTCGTCCGAGTCATTTGAACATCGTACGACCACTCATGACTTGTTACGACTCTGTATGCGAAATTAGCAACAGGAAAAGCAATTTAGAATAATGTAGGATGCGTTACAACTTTTGAGAACACCTTACACCACCGTACGAAAGATTAAACCTCCATAATAAACCTAATGAATTCGTCCGAGTAATTTGAACACCATACAACAATTTGGAATATATTACGACTCTGTATGCCACATTACCGTCTTGAGAAGCATGTTAGTATAACGTACGACACCTTCCAACTCCTAACAAAACATTACAACACCTTACGTAAACTTAAATCTCTATAATAAACCTAATAAATTAGTCCGAGTCCTTTGAACACCATACAACAATTTGGAATATATTACGACTTTGTATGCCACATTACCGCCTTGAAAAGCATGTTAGTATAACGTACGGCACCTTACAACTCCTAACAAAACATTACAATACCGTACGTAAACTTAAAACTCCATAATAAACCTAATGAATTCGTCCGAGTCGTTTGAACATCGTACGACCACTCAGGACTTGTTAGGACTCTGTATGCGAAATTAGCAACAGGAAAAGCAATTTAGAATAATGTAGGATGCGTTACAACTTTTAAGAACACCTTACACCACCGTAGGAAAGATTAAAACTCCATAATAAACCTAATGAATTCGTCCGAGTGATTTGAACATCGTACAACAATTTGGAATATATTACGACTCTGTATGCCACATTACCGCCTTGAAAAGCATGTTAGTATAACGTACGACACCTTACAACTCCTAACAAAACATTACAACACCGTACGTAACCTTAAAACTCCATAATAAACCTAATGAATTCGTCCGAGTCATTTGAACATCGTACGACCACTCATGACTTGTTACGACTCTGTATGCGAAATTAGCAACAGGAAAAGCAATTTAGAATAATGTAGGATGCGTTACAACTTTTGAGAACACCTTACACCACCGTACGAAAGATTAAACCTCCATAATAAACCTAATGAATTCGTCCGAGTAATTTGAACACCATACAACAATTTGGAATATATTACGACTCTGTATGCCACATTACCGTCTTGAGAAGCATGTTAGTATAACGTACGACACCTTGCAACTCCTAACAAAACATTACAACACCTTACGTAAACTTAAAACTCTATAATAAACCTAATAAATTAGTCCGAGTCCTTTGAACACCATACAACAATTTGGAATATATTACGACTTTGTATGCCACATTACCGCCTTGAAAAGCATGTTAGTATAACGTACGGCACCTTACAACTCCTAACAAAACATTACAATACCGTACGTAAACTTAAAACTCCATAATAAAACTAATGAATTCGTCCGAGTCGTTTGAACATCGTACGACCACTCAGGACTTGTTAGGACTCTGTATGCGAAATTAGCAACAGGAAAAGCAATTTAGAATAATGTAGGATGCGTTACAACTTTTAAGAACACCTTACACCACCGTAGGAAAGATTAAAACTCCATAATAAACCTAATGAATTCGTCCGAGTAATTTGAACACCATACAACAATTTGGAATATATTACGACTCTGTATGCCACATTACCGCCTTGAAAAGCATGTTAGTATAACGTACGACACCTTACAACTCCTAACAAAACATTACAACACCGTACGTAACCTTAAAACTCCATAATAAACCTAATGAATTCGTCCGAGTCGTTTAAACATCGTACGACCACTCAGGACTTGTTAGGACTCTGTATGCGAAATTAGCAACAGGAAAAGCAATTTAGAATAATGTAGGATGCGCTACAACTTTTAAGAACACCTTACACCACCGTACGAAAGATTAAAACTCCATAATAAACCTAATGAATTCGTCCGAGTAATTTGAACACCATACAACAATTTGGAATATATTACGACTCTGTATGCCACATTACCGCCTTGAAAAGCATGTTAGTATAACGTACGACACCTTACAACTCCTAACAAAACATTACAGCACTGTACGTAAACTTAAAACTCCATAATAAACCTAATGAATTCGTCCGAGTCATTTGAACATCGTATGACCACTCAGGACTTGTTACGACTCTGTATGCGAAATTAGCAACAGGAAAAGCAATTTAGAATAATGTAGGATGCGTTACAACTTTTGAGAACACCTTACACCACCGTACGAAAGATTAAAACTCCATAATAAAGCTAATGAATTCGTCCGAGTAGTTTGAACACCATACAACAATTTGGAATATATTACGACTCTGTATGCCACATTACCGCCTTGAAAAGCATGTTAGTATAACGTACAGCACCTTACAACTCCTAACAAAACATTACAACACCGTACGTAAACTTAAAACTCCATAATAAACCTAATGAATTCGTCCGAGTCATTTGAACATCGTACGACCACTCATGACTTGTTACGACTCTGTATGCGAAATTAGCAACAGGAAAAGCAATTTAGAATAATGTAGGATGCGTTACAACTTTTGAGAACACCTTACACCACCGTACGAAAGATTAAACCTCCATAATAAACCTAATGAATTCGTCCGAGTAATTTGAACACCATACAACAATTTGGAATATATTACGACTCTGTATGCCACATTACCGTCTTGAGAAGCATGTTAGTATAACGTACGACACCTTGTAACTCCTAACAAAACATTACAACACCTTGCGTAAACTTAAAACTCTATAATAAACCTAATAAATTAGTCCGAGTCCTTTGAACACCATACAACAATTTGGAATATATTACGACTTTGTATGCCACATTACCGCCTTGAAAAGCATGTTAGTATAACGTACGGCACCTTACAACTCCTAACAAAACATTACAATACCGTACGTAAACTTAAAACTTCATAATAAACCTAATGAATTCGTCCGAGTCGTTTGAACATCGTACGACCACTCAGGACTTGTTAGGACTCTGTATGCGAAATTAGCAACAGGAAAAGCAATTTAGAATAATGTAGGATGCGTTACAACTTTTAAGAACACCTTACACCACCGTACGAAAGATTAAAACTCCATAATAAACCTAATGAATTCGTCCGAGTAATTTGAACACCATACAACAATTTGGAATATATTACGACTCTGTATGCCACATTACCGCCTTGAAAAGCATGTTAGTATAACGTACGGCACCTTACAACTCCTAACAAAACATTACAACACCGTACGTAAACTTAAAACTCCATAATAAACCTATTGAATTCGTCCGAGTCATTTGAACATCGTATGACCACTCAGGACTTGTTACGACTCTGTATGCGAAATTAGCAACAGGAAAAGCAATTTAGAATAATGTAGGATGCGTTACAACTTTTGAGAACACCTTACACCACCGTACGAAAGATTAAAACTCCATAATAAAGCTAATGAATTCGTCCGAGTAGTTTGAACACCATACAACAATTTGGAATATATTACGACTCTGTATGCCACATTACCGCCTTGAAAAGCATGTTAGTATAACGTACAGCACCTTACAACTCCTAACAAAACATTACAACACCGTACGTAAACTTAAAACTCCATAATAAACCTAATGAATTCGTCCGAGTCATTTGAACATCGTACGACCACTCATGACTTGTTACGACTCTGTATGCGAAATTAGCAACAGGAAAAGCAATTTAGAATAATGTAGGATGCGTTACAACTTTTGAGAACACCTTACACCACCGTACGAAAGATTAAACCTCCATAATAAACCTAATGAATTCGTCCGAGTAATTTGAACACCATACAACAATTTGGAATATATTACGACTCTGTATGCCACATTACCGCCTTGAAAAGCATGTTAGTATAACGTACGACACCTTACAACTCCTAACAAAACATTACAACACCGTACGTAACCTTAAAACTCCATAATAAACCTAATGAATTCGTCCGAGTCGTTTAAACATCGTACAACCACTCAGGACTTGTTAGGACTCTGTATGCGAAATTAGCAACAGGAAAAGCAATTTAGAATAATGTAGGATGCGCTACAACTTTTAAGAACACCTTACACCACCGTACGAAAGATTAAAACTCCATAATAAACCTAATGAATTCGTCCGAGTAATTTGAACACCATACAACAATTTGGAATATATTACGACTCTGTATGCCACATTACCGCCTTGAAAAGCATGTTAGTATAACGTACGACACCTTACAACTCCTAACAAAACATTACAACACTGTACGTAAACTTAAAACTCCATAATAAACCTAATGAATTCGTCCGAGTCATTTGAACATCGTATGACCACTCAGGACTTGTTACGACTCTGTATGCGAAATTAGCAACAGGAAAAGCAATTTAGAATAATGTAGGATGCGTTACAACTTTTGAGAACACCTTACACCACCGTACGAAAGATTAAACCTCCATAATAAACCTAATGAATTCGTCCGAGTAATTTGAACACCATACAACAATTTGGAATATATTACGACTCTGTATGCCACATTACCGCCTTGAAAAGCATGTTAGTATAACGTACGACACCTTACAACTCCTAACAAAACATTACAACACCGTACGTAACCTTAAAACTCCATAATAAACCTAATGAATTCGTCCGAGTCGTTTAAACATCGTACAACCACTCAGGACTTGTTAGGACTCTGTATGCGAAATTAGCAACAGGAAAAGCAATTTAGAATAATGTAGGATGCGCTACAACTTTTAAGAACACCTTACACCACCGTACGAAAGATTAAAACTCCATAATAAACCTAATGAATTCGTCCGAGTAATTTGAACACCATACAACAATTTGGAATATATTACGACTCTGTATGCCACATTACCGCCTTGAAAAGCATGTTAGTATAACGTACGACACCTTACAACTCCTAACAAAACATTACAACACTGTACGTAAACTTAAAACTCCATAATAAACCTAATGAATTCGTCCGAGTCATTTGAACATCGTATGACCACTCAGGACTTGTTACGACTCTGTATGCGAAATTAGCAACAGGAAAAGCAATTTAGAATAATGTAGGATGCGTTACAACTTTTGAGAACACCTTACACCACCGTACGAAAGATTAAAACTCCATAATAAAGCTAATGAATTCGTCCGAGTAGTTTGAACACCATACAACAATTTGGAATATATTACGACTCTGTATGACACATTACCGCCTTGAAAAGCATGTTAGTATAACGTACAGCACCTTACAACTCCTAACAAAACATTACAACACCGTACGTAAACTTAAAACTCCATAATAAACCTAATGAATTCGTCCGAGTCATTTGAACATCGTACGACCACTCAGGACTTGTTACGACTCTGTATGCGAAATTAGCAACAGGAAAAGCAATTTAGAATAATGTAGGATGCGTTACAACTTTTGAGAACACCTTACACCACCGTACGAAAGATTAAACCTCCATAATAAACCTAATGAATTCGTCCGAGTAATTTGAACACCATACAACAATTTGGAATATATTACGACTCTGTATGCCACATTACCGTCTTGAGAAGCATGTTAGTATAACGTACGACACCTTGCAACTCCTAACAAAACATTACAACACCTTACGTAAACTTAAAACTCTATAATAAACCTAATAAATTAGTCCGAGTCCTTTGAACACCATACAACAATTTGGAATATATTACGACTTTGTATGCCACATTACCGCCTTGAAAAGCATGTTAGTATAACGTACGGCACCTTACAACTCCTAACAAAACATTACAATACCGTACGTAAACTTAAAACTCCATAATAAACCTAATGAATTCGTCCGAGTCGTTTGAACATCGTACGACCACTCAGGACTTGTTAGGACTCTGTATGCGAAATTAGCAACAGGAAAAGCAATTTAGAATAATGTAGGATGCGTTACAACTTTTAAGAACACCTTACACCACCGTACGAAAGATTAAAACTCCATAATAAACCTAATGAATTCGTCCGAGTAATTTGAACACCATACAACAATTTGGAATATATTACGACTCTGTATGCCACATTACCGCCTTGAAAAGCATGTTAGTATAACGTACGGCACCTTACAACTCCTAACAAAACATTACAACACCGTACGTAAACTTAAAACTCCATAATAAACCTAATGAATTCGTCCGAGTCATTTGAACATCGTATGACCACTCAGGACTTGTTACGACTCTGTATGCGAAATTAGCAACAGGAAAAGCAATTTAGAATAATGTAGGATGCGTTACAACTTTTGAGAACACCTTACACCACCGTACGAAAGATTAAAACTCCATAATAAAGCTAATGAATTCGTCCGAGTAGTTTGAACACCATACAACAATTTGGAATATATTACGACTCTGTATGACACATTACCGCCTTGAAAAGCATGTTAGTATAACGTACAGCACCTTACAACTCCTAACAAAACATTACAACACCGTACGTAAACTTAAAACTCCATAATAAACCTAATGAATTCGTCCGAGTCATTTGAACATCGTACGACCACTCAGGACTTGTTACGACTCTGTATGCGAAATTAGCAACAGGAAAAGCAATTTAGAATAATGTAGGATGCGTTACAACTTTTGAGAACACCTTACACCACCGTACGAAAGATTAAACCTCCATAATAAACCTAATGAATTCGTCCGAGTAATTTGAACACCATACAACAATTTGGAATATATTACGACTCTGTATGCCACATTACCGTCTTGAGAAGCATGTTAGTATAACGTACGACACCTTGCAACTCCTAACAAAACATTACAACACCTTACGTAAACTTAAAACTCTATAATAAACCTAATAAATTAGTCCGAGTCCTTTGAACACCATACAACAATTTGGAATATATTACGACTTTGTATGCCACATTACCGCCTTGAAAAGCATGTTAGTATAACGTACGGCACCTTACAACTCCTAACAAAACATTACAATACCGTACGTAAACTTAAAACTCCATAATAAACCTAATGAATTCGTCCGAGTCGTTTGAACATCGTACGACCACTCAGGACTTGTTAGGACTCTGTATGCGAAATTAGCAACAGGAAAAGCAATTTAGAATAATGTAGGATGCGTTACAACTTTTAAGAACACCTTACACCACCGTACGAAAGATTAAAACTCCATAATAAACCTAATGAATTCGTCCGAGTAATTTGAACACCATACAACAATTTGGAATATATTACGACTCTGTATGCCACATTACCGCCTTGAAAAGCATGTTAGTATAACGTACGGCACCTTACAACTCCTAACAAAACATTACAACACCGTACGTAAACTTAAAACTCCATAATAAACCTAATGAATTCGTCCGAGTCATTTGAACATCGTATGACCACTCAGGACTTGTTACGACTCTGTATGCGAAATTAGCAACAGGAAAAGCAATTTAGAATAATGTAGGATGCGTTACAACTTTTGAGAACACCTTACACCACCGTACGAAAGATTAAAACTCCATAATAAAGCTAATGAATTCGTCCGAGTAGTTTGAACACCATACAACAATTTGGAATATATTACGACTCTGTATGACACATTACCGCCTTGAAAAGCATGTTAGTATAACGTACAGCACCTTACAACTCCTAACAAAACATTACAACACCGTACGTAAACTTAAAACTCCATAATAAACCTAATGAATTCGTCCGAGTCATTTGAACATCGTACGACCACTCAGGACTTGTTACGACTCTGTATGCGAAATTAGCAACAGGAAAAGCAATTTAGAATAATGTAGGATGCGTTACAACTTTTGAGAACACCTTACACCACCGTACGAAAGATTAAACCTCCATAATAAACCTAATGAATTCGTCCGAGTAATTTGAACACCATACAACAATTTGGAATATATTACGACTCTGTATGCCACATTACCGTCTTGAGAAGCATGTTAGTATAACGTACGACACCTTGCAACTCCTAACAAAACATTACAACACCTTACGTAAACTTAAAACTCTATAATAAACCTAATAAATTAGTCCGAGTCCTTTGAACACCATACAACAATTTGGAATATATTACGACTTTGTATGCCACATTACCGCCTTGAAAAGCATGTTAGTATAACGTACGGCACCTTACAACTCCTAACAAAACATTACAATACCGTACGTAAACTTAAAACTCCATAATAAACCTAATGAATTCGTCCGAGTCGTTTGAACATCGTACGACCACTCAGGACTTGTTAGGACTCTGTATGCGAAATTAGCAACAGGAAAAGCAATTTAGAATAATGTAGGATGCGTTACAACTTTTAAGAACACCTTACACCACCGTACGAAAGATTAAAACTCCATAATAAACCTAATGAATTCGTCCGAGTAATTTGAACACCATACAACAATTTGGAATATATTACGACTCTGTATGCCACATTACCGCCTTGAAAAGCATGTTAGTATAACGTACGGCACCTTACAACTCCTAACAAAACATTACAACACCGTACGTAAACTTAAAACTCCATAATAAACCTAATGAATTCGTCCGAGTCATTTGAACATCGTATGACCACTCAGGACTTGTTACGACTCTGTATGCGAAATTAGCAACAGGAAAAGCAATTTAGAATAATGTAGGATGCGTTACAACTTTTGAGAACACCTTACACCACCGTACGAAAGATTAAAACTCCATAATAAAGCTAATGAATTCGTCCGAGTAGTTTGAACACCATACAACAATTTGGAATATATTACGACTCTGTATGCCACATTACCGCCTTGAAAAGCATGTTAGTATAACGTACAGCACCTTACAACTCCTAACAAAACATTACAACACCGTACGTAAACTTAAAACTCCATAATAAACCTAATGAATTCGTCCGAGTCATTTGAACATCGTACGACCACTCATGACTTGTTACGACTCTGTATGCGAAATTAGCAACAGGAAAAGCAATTTAGAATAATGTAGGATGCGTTACAACTTTTGAGAACACCTTACACCACCGTACGAAAGATTAAACCTCCATAATAAACCTAATGAATTCGTCCGAGTAATTTGAACACCATACAACAATTTGGAATATATTACGACTCTGTATGCCACATTACCGTCTTGAGAAGCATGTTAGTATAACGTACGACACCTTGCAACTCCTAACAAAACATTACAACACCTTACGTAAACTTAAAACTCTATAATAAAACTAATAAATTAGTCCGAGTCCTTTGAACACCATACAACAATTTGGAATATATTACGACTTTGTATGCCACATTACCGCCTTGAAAAGCATGTTAGTATAACGTACGGCACCTTACAACTCCTAACAAAACATTACAATACCGTACGTAAACTTAAAACTCCATAATAAACCTAATGAATTCGTCCGAGTCGTTTGAACATCGTACGACCACTCAGGACTTGTTAGGACTCTGTATGCGAAATTAGCAACAGGAAAAGCAATTTAGAATAATGTAGGATGCGTTACAACTTTTAAGAACACCTTACACCACCGTAGGAAAGATTAAAACTCCATAATAAACCTAATCAATTCGTCCGAGTAATTTGAACAGCATACAACAATTTGGAATATATTACGACTCTGTATGCCACATTACCGCCTTGAAAAGCATGTTAGTATAACGTACGACACCTTACAACTCCTAACAAAACATTACAACACCGTACGTAACCTTAAAACTCCATAATAAACCTAATGAATTCGTCCGAGTCGTTTGAACATCGTACGACCACTCAGGACTTGTTAGGACTCTGTATGCGAAATTAGCAACAGGAAAAGCAATTTAGAATAATGTAGGATGCGCTACAACTTTTAAGAACACCTTACACCACCGTAAGAAAGATTAAAACTCCATAATAAACCTAATGAATTCTTCCGAGTAATTTGAACACCATACAACAATTTGGAATATATTACGACTCTGTATGCCACATTACCGCCTTGAAAAGCATGTTAGTATAACGTACGACACCTTACAACTCCTAACAAAACATTACAACACTGTACGTAAACTTAAAACTCCATAATAAACCTAATGAATTCGTCCGAGTCATTTGAACATCGTATGACCACTCAGGACTTGTTACGACACTGTATGCGAAATTAGCAACAGGAAGAGCAATTTAGAATAATGTAAGATGCGTTACAACTTTTGAGAACACCTTACACCACCGTACGAAAGATTAAAACTCCATAATAAAGCTAATGAATTCGTCCGAGTAGTTTGAACACCATACAACAATTTGGAATATATTACGACTCTGTATGCCACATTACCGCCTTGAAAAGCATGTTAGTATAACGTACAGCACCTTACAACTCCTAACAAAACATTACAACACCGTACGTAAACTTAAAACTCCATAATAAACCTAATGAATTCGTCCGAGTCATTTGAACATCGTACGACCACTCATGACTTGTTACGACTCTGTATGCGAAATTAGCAACAGGAAAAGCAATTTAGAATAATGTAGGATGTGTTACAACTTTTGAGAACACCTTACACCACCGTACGAAAGATTAAACCTCCATAATAAACGTAATGAATTCGTCCGAGTAATTTGAACACCATACAACAATTTGGAATATATTACGACTCTGTATGCCACATTACCGTCTTGAGAAGCATGTTAGTATAACGTACGACACCTTGCAACTCCTAACAAAACATTACAACACCTTACGTAAACTTAAAACTCTATAATAAACCTAATAAATTAGTCCGAGTCCTTTGAACACCATACAACAATTTGGAATATATTACGACTTTGTATGCCACATTACCGCCTTGAAAAGCATGTTAGTATAACGTACGGCACCTTACAACTCTTAACAAAACATTACAATACCGTACGTAAACTTAAAACTCCATAATAAACCTAATGAATTCGTCCGAGTCGTTTGAACATCGTACGACCACTCAGGACTTGTTAGGACTCTGTATGCGAAATTAGCAACAGGAAAAGCAATTTAGAATAATGTAGGATGCGTTACAACTTTTAAGAACACCTTACACCACCGTACGAAAGATTAAAACTCCATAATAAACCTAATGAATTCGTCCGAGTAATTTGAACACCATACAAGAATTTGGAATATATTACGACTCTGTATGCCACATTACCGCCTTGAAAAGCATGTTAGTATAACGTACGGCACCTTACAACTCCTAACAAAACATTACAACACCGTACGTAAACTTAAAACTCCATAATAAACCTAATGAATTCGTCCGAGTCATTTGAACATCGTATGACCACTCAGGACTTGTTACGACTCTGTATGCGAAATTAGCAACAGGAAAAGCAATTTAGAATAATGTAGGATGCGTTACAACTTTTGAGAACACCTTACACCACCGTACGAAAGATTAAAACTCCATAATAAAGCTAATGAATTCGTCCGAGTAGTTTGAACACCATACAACAATTTGGAATATATTACGACTCTGTATGCCACATTACCGCCTTGAAAAGCATGTTAGTATAACGTACAGCACCTTACAACTCCTAACAAAACATTACAACACCGTACGTAAACTTAAAACTCCATAATAAACCTAATGAATTCGTCCGAGTCATTTGAACATCGTACGACCACTCATGACTTGTTACGACTCTGTATGCGAAATTAGCAACAGGAAAAGCAATTTAGAATAATGTAGGATGCGTTACAACTTTTGAGAACACCTTACACCACCGTACGAAAGATTAAACCTCCATAATAAACCTAATGAATTCGTCCGAGTAATTTGAACACCATACAACAATTTGGAATATATTAAGACTCTGTATGCCACATTACCGTCTTGAGAAGCATGTTAGTATAACGTACGACACCTTGCAACTCCTAACAAAACATTACAACACCTTACGTAAACTTAAAACTCTATAATAAACCTAATAAATTAGTCCGAGTCCTTTGAACACCATACAACAATTTGGAATATATTACGACTTTGTATGCCACATTACCGCCTTGAAAAGCATGTTAGTATAACGTACGGCACCTTACAACTCCTAACAAAACATTACAATACCGTACGTAAACTTAAAACTCCATAATAAACCTAATGAATTCGTCCGAGTCGTTTGAACATCGTACGACCACTCAGGACTTGTTAGGACTCTGTATGCGAAATTAGCAACAGGAAAAGCAATTTAGAATAATGTAGGATGCGTTTCAACTTTTAAGAACAACTTACACCACCGTACGAAAGATTAAAACTCCATAATAAACCTAATGAATTCGTCCGAGTAATTTGAACACCATACAACAATTTGGAATATATTACGACTCTGTATGCCACATTACCGCCTTGAAAAGCATGTTAGTATAGCGTACGGCACCTTACAACTCCTAACAAAACATTACAACACCGTACGTAAACTTAAAACTCCATAATAAACCTAATGAATTCGTCCGAGTCATTTGAACATCGTATGACCACTCAGGACTTGTTACGACTCTGTATGCGAAATTAGCAACAGGAAAAGCAATTTAGAATAATGTAGGATGCGTTACAACTTTTGAGAACACCTTACACCACCGTACGAAAGATTAAAACTCCATAATAAAGCTAATGAATTCGTCCGAGTAGTTTGAACACCATACAACAATTTGGAATATATTACGACTCTGTATGCCACATTACCGCCTTGAAAAGCATGTTAGTATAACGTACAACACCTTACAACTCCTAACAAAACATTACAACACCGTACGTAAACTTAAAACTCCATAATAAACCTAATGAATTCGTCCGAGTCATTTGAACATCGTACGACCACTCATGACTTGTTACGACTCTGTATGCGAAATTAGCAACAGGAAAAGCAATTTAGAATAATGTAGGATGCGTTACAACTTTTGAGAACACCTTACACCACTGTACGAAAGATTAAACCTCCATAATAAACCTAATGAATTCGTCCGAGTAATTTGAACACCATACAACAATTTGGAATATATTACGACTCTGTATGCCACATTACCGTCTTGAGAAGCATGTTAGTATAACGTACGACACCTTCCAACTCCTAACAAAATATTACAACACCATACGTAAACTTAAAACTCTATAATAAACCTAATAAATTAGTCCGAGTCCTTTGAACACCATACAACAATTTGGAATATATTACGACTTTGTATGCCACATTACCGCCTTGAAAAGCATGTTAGTATAACGTACATCACCTTACAACTCCTAACAAAACATTACAACACCGTACGTAAACTTAAAACTTCATAATAAACCTAATGAATTCGTCCGAGTCATTTTGAACATCGTACGACCATTCATGACTTGTTACGACTCTGTATGCGAAATTAGCAACAGGAAAAGCAATTTAGAATAATGTAGGATGCGTTACAACTTTTGAGAACACCTTACACCACCGTACGAAAGATTAAACCTCCATAATAAACCTAATGAATTCGTCCGAGTAATTTGAACACCATACAACAATTTGGAATATATTACGACTCTGTATGCCACATTACCGTCTTGAGAAGCATGTTAGTATAACGTACGACACCTTGCAACTCCTAACAAAACATTACAACACCATACGTAAACTTAAAACTCTATAATAAACCTAATAAATTAGTCCGAGTCCTTTGAACACCATACAACAATTTGGAATATATTACGACTTTGTATGCCACATTACCGCCTTGAAAAGCATGTTAGTATAACGTACGGCACCTTACAACTCCTAACAAAACATTACAATACCGTACGTAAACTTAAAACTCCATAATAAACCTAATGAATTCGTCCGAGTCGTTTGAACATCGTACGACCACTCAGGACTTGTTAGGACTCTGTATGCGAAATTAGCAACAGGAAAAGCAATTTAGAATAATGTAGGATGCGTTACAACTTTTAAGAACACCTTACACCACCGTACGAAAGATTAAAACTCCATAATAAACCTAATGAATTCGTCCGAGTAATTTGAACACCATACAACAATTTGGAATATATTACGACTCTGTATGCCACATTACCGCCTTGAAAAGCATGTAAGTATAACGTACGACACCTTACAACTCCTAACAAAACATTACAACACCGTACGTAAACTTAAAACTCCATAATAAACCTAATGAATTCGTCCGAGTCATTTGAACATCGTATGACCACTCAGGACTTGTTACGACTCTGTATGCGAAATTAGCAACAGGAAAAGCAATTTAGAATAATGTAGGATGCGTTACAACTTTTGAGAACAACTTACACCACCGTACGAAAGATTAAAACTCCATAATAAACCTAATGAATTCGTCCGAGTAATTTGAACACCATACAACAATTTGGAATATATTACGACTCTGTATGCCACATTACCGTCTTGAGAAGCATGTTAGTATAACGTACGGCACCTTACAACTCCTAACAAAACATTACAACACCGTACGTAAACTTAAAACTCCATAATAAACCTAATGAATTCGTCCGAGTCATTTGAACATCGTACGACCACTCAGGACTTGTTACGACTCTGTATGCGAAATTAGCAACAGGAAAAGCAAATTAGAATAATGTAGGATGCGTTACAACTTTTGAGAACACCTTACACCACCGTACGAAAGATTAAAACTCCATAATAAATCTAATGAATTCGTCCGAGTAGTTTGAACACCATACAACAATTTGGAATATATTACGACTCTGTATGCCACATTACCGCCTTGAAAAGCATGTTAGTATAACGTACAACACCTTACAACTCCTAACAAAACATTACAACACCGTACGTAAACTTAAAACTCCATAATAAACCTAATGAATTCGTCCGAGTCATTTGAACATCGTACGACCACTCATGACTTGTTACGACTCTGTATGCGAAATTAGCAACAGGAAAAGCAATTTAGAATAATGTAGGATGCGTTACAACTTTTGAGAACACCTTACACCACCGTACGAAAGATTAAACCTCCATAATAAACCTAATGAATTCGCCCGAGTAATTTGAACACCATACAACAATTTGGAATATATTACGACTCTGTATGCCACATTACCGTCTTGAGAAGCATGTTAGTATAACGTACGACACCTTGCAACTCCTAACAAAACATTACAACACCATACGTAAACTTAAAACTCTATAATAAACCTAATAAATTAGTCCGAGTCCTTTGAACACCATACAACAATTTGGAATATATTACGACTTTGTATGCCACATTACCGCCTTGAAAAGCATGTTAGTATAACGTACAGCACCTTACAACTCCTAACAAAACATTACAACACCGTACGTAAACTTAAAACTTCATAATAAACCTAATGAATTCGTCCGAGTCATTTTGAACATCGTACGACCACTCATGACTTGTTACGACTCTGTATGCGAAATTAGCAACAGGAAAAGCAATTTAGAATAATGTAGGATGCGTTACAACTTTTGAGAACACCTTACACCACCGTACGAAAGATTAAACCTCCATAATAAACCTAATGAATTCGTCCGAGTAATTTGAACACCATACAACAATTTGGAATATATTACGACTCTGTATGCCACATTACCGTCTTGAGAAGCATGTTAGTATAACGTACGACACCTTGCAACTCCTAACAAAACATTACAACACCATACGTAAACTAAAAACTCTATAATAAACCTAATAAATTAGTCCGAGTCCTTTGAACACCATACAACAATTTGGAATATATTACGACTTTGTATGCCACATTACCGCCTTGAAAAGCATGTTAGTATAACGTACGGCACCTTACAACTCCTAACAAAACATTACAATACCGTACGTAAACTTAAAACTCCATAATAAACCTAATGAATTCGTCCGAGTCGTTTGAACATCGTACGACCACTCAGGACTTGTTAGGACTCTGTATGCGAAATTAGCAACAGGAAAAGCAATTTAGAATAATGTAGGATGCGTTACAACTTTTAAGAACACCTTACACCACCGTACGAAAGATTAAAACTCCATAATAAACCTAATGAATTCGTCCGAGTAATTTGAACACCATACAACAATTTGGAATATATTACGACTCTGTATGCCACATTACCGCCTTGAAAAGCATGTAAGTATAACGTACGGCACCTTACAACTCCTAACAAAACATTACAACACCGTACGTAAACTTAAAACTCCATAATAAACCTAATGAATTCGTCCGAGTCATTTGAACATCGTATGACCACTCAGGACTTGTTACGACTCTGTATGCGAAATTAGCAACAGGAAAAGCCATTTAGGATAATGTAGGATGCGTTACAACTTTTGAGAACAACTTACACCACCGTACGAAAGATTAAAACTCCATAATAAACCTAATGAATTCGTCCGAGTAATTTGAACACCATACAACAATTTGGAATATATTACGACTCTGTATGCCACATTACCGTCTTGAGAAGCATGTTAGTATAACGTACGGCACCTTACAACTCCTAACAAAACATTACAACACCGTACGTAAACTTAAAACTCAATAATAAACCTAATGAATTCGTCCGAGTCATTTGAACATCGTACGACCATCAGGACTTGTTACGACTCTGTATGCGAAATTAGCAACAGGAAAAGCAAATTAGAATAATGTAGGTTGCGTTACAACTTTTGAGAACACCTTACACCACCGTACGAAAGATTAAAACTCCATAATAAACCTAATGAATTCGTCCGAGTAGTTTGAACACCATACAACAATTTGGAATATATTACGACTCTGTATGCCACATTACCGCCTTGAAAAGCATGTTAGTATAACGTACAGCACCTTACAACTCCTAACAAAACATTACACCACCGTACGTAAACTTAAAACTCCATAGTAAACCTAATGAATTCGTCTGAGTCATTTGAACATCGTACGACCACTCAGGACTTGTTACGACTCTGTATGCGAAATTAGCAACAGGAAAAGCAATTTAGAATAATGTAGGATGCGTTACAACTTTTGAGAACACCTTACACCACCGTACGAAAGATTAAAACTCCATAATAAAGCTAATGAATTCGTCCGAGTAGTTTGAACACCATACAACAATTTGGAATATATTACGACTCTGTATGCCACATTACCGCCTTGAAAAGCATGTTAGTATAACGTACAGCACCTTACAACTCCTAACAAAACATTACAACACCGTACGTAAACTTAAAACTCCATAATAAACCTAATGGATTCTTCCGAGTCATTTGAACATCGTACGACCACTCAGGACATGTTACGACTCTGTATGCGAAATTAGCAACAGGAAAAGCAATTTAGAATAATGTAGGATGCGTTACAACTTTTGAGAACACCTTACACCACCGTACGAAAGATTAAAACTCCATAATAAACCTAATGAATTCGTCCGAGTAATTGGAACACCATACAACAATTTGGAATATATTACGACTCTGTATGCCACATTACCGTCTTGAGAAGCATGTTAGTATAACGTACGGCACCTTACAACTCCTAACAAAACATTACAACACCGTACGTAAACTTAAAACTCCATAATAAACCTAATGAATTCGTCCGAGTCATTTGAACATCGTACGACCACTCAGGACTTGTTACGACTCTATATGCGAAATTAGCAACAGGAAAAGCAATTTAGAATAATGTAGGATGCGTTACAACTTTTGAGAACAACTTACACCACCGTACGAAAGATTAAAACTCCATAATAAACCTAATGAATTCGTCCGAGTAATTTGAACACCATACAACAATTTGGAATATATTACGACTTTGTATGCCACATTACCGCCTTGAAAAGCATGTTAGTATAACGTACGACACCTTACAACTCCTAACAAAACATTACAACACTGTACGTAAACTTAAAACTCCATAATAAACCTAATGAATTCGTCCGAGTCATTTGAACATCGTATGACCACTCAGGACTTGTTACAACACTGTATGCGAAATTAGCAACAGGAAAAGCAATTTAGAATAATGTAGGATGCGTTACAACTTTTGAGAACACCTTACACCACCGTACGAAAGATTAAAACTCCATAATAAAGCTAATGAATTCGTCCGAGTAGTTTGAACACCATACAACAATTTGGAATATATTACGACTCTGTATGCCACATTACCGCCTTGAAAAGCATGTTAGTATAACGTACAGCACCTTACAACTCCTAACAAAACATTACAACACCGTACGTAAACTTAAAACTCCATAATAAACCTAATGAATTCGTCCGAGTCATTTGAACATCGTACGACCACTCATGACTTGTTACGACTCTGTATGCGAAATTAGCAACAGGAAAAGCAATTTAGAATAATGTAGGATGTGTTACAACTTTTGAGAACACCTTACACCACCGTACGAAAGATTAAACCTCCATAATAAACCTAATGAATTCGTCCGAGTAATTTGAACACCATACAACAATTTGGAATATATTACGACTCTGTATGCCACATTACCGTCTTGAGAAGCATGTTAGTATAACGTACGACACCTTGCAACTCCTAACAAAACATTACAACACCTTACGTAAACTTAAAACTCTATAATAAACCTAATAAATTAGTCCGAGTCCTTTGAACACCATACAACAATTTGGAATATATTACGACTTTGTATGCCACATTACCGCCTTGAAAAGCATGTTAGTATAACGTACGGCACCTTACAACTCTTAACAAAACATTACAATACCGTACGTAAACTTAAAACTCCATAATAAACCTAATGAATTCGTCCGAGTCGTTTGAACATCGTACGACCACTCAGGACTTGTTAGGACTCTGTATGCGAAATTAGCAACAGGAAAAGCAATTTAGAATAATGTAGGATGCGTTACAACTTTTAAGAACACCTTACACCACCGTACGAAAGATTAAAACTCCATAATAAACCTAATGAATTCGTCCGAGTAATTTGAACACCATACAACAATTTGGAATATATTACGACTCTGTATGCCACATTACCGCCTTGAAAAGCATGTTAGTATAACGTACGGCACCTTACAACTCCTAACAAAACATTACAACACCGTACGTAAACTTAAAACTCCATAATAAACCTAATGAATTCGTCCGAGTCATTTGAACATCGTATGACCACTCAGGACTTGTTACGACTCTGTATGCGAAATTAGCAACAGGAAAAGCAATTTAGAATAATGTAGGATGCGTTACAACTTTTGAGAACACCTTACACCACCGTACGAAAGATTAAAACTCCATAATAAAGCTAATGAATTCGTCCGAGTAGTTTGAACACCATACAACAATTTGGAATATATTACGACTCTGTATGCCACATTACCGCCTTGAAAAGCATGTTAGTATAACGTACAGCATCTTACAACTCCTAACAAAACATTACAACACCGTACGTAAACTTAAAACTCCATAATAAACCTAATGAATTCGTCCGAGTCATTTGAACATCGTACGACCACTCATGACTTGTTACGACTCTGTATGCGAAATTAGCAACAGGAAAAGCAATTTAGAATAATGTAGGATGCGTTACAACTTTTGAGAACACCTTACACCACCGTACGAAAGATTAAACCTCCATAATAAACCTAATGAATTCGTCCGAGTAATTTGAACACCATACAACAATTTGGAATATATTACGACTCTGTATGCCACATTACCGTCTTGAGAAGCATGTTAGTATAACGTACGACACCTTGCAACTCCTAACAAAACATTACAACACCTTACGTAAACTTAAAACTCTATAATAAACCTAATAAATTAGTCCGAGTCCTTTGATCACCATACAACAATTTGGAATATATTACGACTTTGTATGCCACATTACCTCCTTGAAAAGCATGTTAGTATAACGTACGGCACCTTACAACTCTTAACAAAACATTACAATACCGTACGTAAACTTAAAACTCCATAATAAACCTAATGAATTCGTCCGAGTCGTTTGAACATCGTACGACCACTCAGGACTTGTTAGGACTCTGTATGCGAAATTAGCAACAGGAAAAGCAATTTAGAATAATGTAGGATGCGTTACAACTTTTAAGAACACCTTACACCACCGTACGAAAGATTAAAACTCCATAATAAACCTAATGAATTCGTCCGAGTAATTTGAACACCATACAACAATTTGGAATATATTACGACTCTGTATGCCACATTACCGCCTTGAAAAGCATGTTAGTATAACGTACGGCACCTTACAACTCCTAACAAAACATTACAACACCGTACGTAAACTTAAAACTCCATAATAAACCTAATGAATTCGTCCGAGTCATTTGAACATCGTATGACCACTCAGGACTTGTTACGACTCTGTATGCGAAATTAGCAACAGGAAAAGCAATTTAGAATAATGTAGGATGCGTTACAACTTTTGAGAACACCTTACACCACCGTACGAAAGATTAAAACTCCATAATAAAGCTAATGAATTCGTCCGAGTAGTTTGAACACCATACAACAATTTGGAATATATTACGACTCTGTATGCCACATTACCGCCTTGAAAAGCATGTTAGTATGACGTACAGCATCTTACAACTCCTAACAAAACATTACAACACCGTACGTAAACTTAAAACTCCATAATAAACCTAATGAATTCGTCCGAGTCATTTGAACATCGTACGACCACTCATGACTTGTTACGACTCTGTATGCGAAATTAGCAACAGGAAAAGCAATTTAGAATAATGTAGGATGCGTTACAACTTTTGAGAACACCTTACACCACCGTACGAAAGATTAAACCTCCATAATAAACCTAATGAATTCGTCCGAGTAATTTGAACACCATACAACAATTATGAATATATTACGACTCTGTATGCCACATTACCGTCTTGAGAAGCATGTTAGTATAACGTACGACACCTTGCAACTCCTAACAAAACATTACAACACCTTACGTAAACTTAAAACTCTATAATAAACCTAATAAATTAGTCCGAGTCCTTTGAACACCATACAACAATTTGGAATATATTACGACTTTGTATGCCACATTACCGCCTTGAAAAGCATGTTAGTATAACGTACGGCACCTTACAACTCCTAACAAAACATTACAATACCGTACGTAAACTTAAAACTCCATAATAAACCTAATGAATTCGTCCGAGTCGTTTGAACA
Source organism: Tagetes erecta (assembly GCA_030867185.1). Lineage (NCBI taxonomy): Eukaryota > Viridiplantae > Streptophyta > Magnoliopsida > Asterales > Asteraceae > Tagetes > Tagetes erecta. The sequence goes on along the minus strand of CM061488.1, from coordinate 49,419,220 downwards.
TCGTACGACCACTCAGGACTTGTTAGGACTCTGTATGCGAAATTAGCAACAGGAAAAGCAATTTAGAATAATGTAGGATGCGTTACAACTTTTGAGAACAACTTACACCACCGTACGAAAGATTAAAACTCCATAATAAACCTAATGAATTCGTCCGAGTAATTTGAACACCATACAACAATTTGGAATATATTACGACTCTGTATGCCACATTACCGTCTTGAGAAGCATGTTAGTATAACGTACGGCACCTTACAACTCCTAACAAAACATTACAACACCGTACGTAAACTTAAAAACTCCATAATAAACCTAATGAATTCGTCCGAGTCATTTGAACATCGTACGACCACTCAGGACTTGTTACGACTCTGTATGCGAAATTAGCAACAGGAAAAGCAAATTAGAATAATGTAGGATGCGTTACAACTTTTGAGAACACCTTACACCACCGTACGAAAGATTAAAACTCCATAATAAATCTAATGAATTCGTCCGAGTAGTTTGAACACCATACAACAATTTGGAATATATTACGACTCTGTATGCCACATTACCGCCTTGAAAAGCATGTTAGTATAACGTACAGCACCTTACAACTCCTAACAAAACATTACAACACCGTACGTAAACTTAAAACTCCATAATAAACCTAATGAATTCGTCCGAGTCATTTGAACATCGTACGACCACTCATGACTTGTTACGACTCTGTATGCGAAATTAGCAACAGGAAAAGCAATTTAGAATAATGTAGGATGCGTTACAACTTTTGAGAACACCTTACACCACCGTACGAAAGATTAAAACTCCATAATAAAGCTAATGAATTCGTCCGAGTAGTTTGAACACCATACAACAATTTGGAATATATTACGACTCTGTATGCCACATTACCGCCTTGAAAAGCATGTTAGTATAACGTACAGCATCTTACAACTCCTAACAAAACATTACAACACCGTACGTAAACTTAAAACTCCATAATAAACCTAATGAATTCGTCCGAGTCATTTGAACATCGTACGACCACTCATGACTTGTTACGACTCTGTATGCGAAATTAGCAACAGGAAAAGCAATTTAGAATAATGTAGGATGCGTTACAACTTTTGAGAACACCTTACACCACCGTACGAAAGATTAAACCTCCATAATAAACCTAATGAATTCGTCCGAGTAATTTGAACACCATACAACAATTATGAATATATTACGACTCTGTATGCCACATTACCGTCTTGAGAAGCATGTTAGTATAACGTACGACACCTTGCAACTCCTAACAAAACATTACAACACCTTACGTAAACTTAAAACTCTATAATAAACCTAATAAATTAGTCCGAGTCCTTTGAACACCATACAACAATTTGGAATATATTACGACTTTGTATGCCACATTACCGCCTTGAAAAGCATGTTAGTATAACGTACGGCACCTTACAACTCCTAACAAAACATTACAATACCGTACGTAAACTTAAAACTCCATAATAAACCTAATGAATTCGTCCGAGTCGTTTGAACATCGTACGACCACTCAGGACTTGTTAGGACTCTGTATGCGAAATTAGCAACAGGAAAAGCAATTTAGAATAATGTAGGATGCGTTACAACTTTTGAGAACAACTTACACCACCGTACGAAAGATTAAAACTCCATAATAAACCTAATGAATTCGTCCGAGTAATTTGAACACCATACAACAATTTGGAATATATTACGACTCTGTATGCCACATTACCGTCTTGAGAAGCATGTTAGTATAACGTACGGCACCTTACAACTCCTAACAAAACATTACAACACCGTACGTAAACTTAAAAACTCCATAATAAACCTAATGAATTCGTCCGAGTCATTTGAACATCGTACGACCACTCAGGACTTGTTACGACTCTGTATGCGAAATTAGCAACAGGAAAAGCAAATTAGAATAATGTAGGATGCGTTACAACTTTTGAGAACACCTTACACCACCGTACGAAAGATTAAAACTCCATAATAAATCTAATGAATTCGTCCGAGTAGTTTGAACACCATACAACAATTTGGAATATATTACGACTCTGTATGCCACATTACCGCCTTGAAAAGCATGTTAGTATAACGTACAGCACCTTACAACTCCTAACAAAACATTACAACACCGTACGTAAACTTAAAACTCCATAATAAACCTAATGAATTCGTCCGAGTCATTTGAACATCGTACGACCACTCATGACTTGTTACGACTCTGTATGCGAAATTAGCAACAGGAAAAGCAATTTAGAATAATGTAGGATGCGTTACAACTTTTGAGAACACCTTACACCACCGTACGAAAGATTAAACCTCCATAATAAACCTAATGAATTCGTCCGAGTAATTTGAACACCATACAACAATTTGGAATATATTACGACTCTGTATGCCACATTACCGTCTTGAGAAGTATGTTAGTATAACGTACGACACCTTGCAACTCCTAACAAAACATTACAACACCATACGTAAACTTAAAACTCTATAATAAACCTAATAAATTAGTCTGAGTCCTTTGAACACCATACAACAATTTGGAATATATTACGACTTTGTATGCCACATTACCGCCTTGAAAAGCATGTTAGTATAACGTACAGCACCTTACAACTCCTAACAAAACATTACAACACCGTACGTAAACTTAAAACTTCATAATAAACCTAATGAATTCGTCCGAGTCATTTTGAACATCGTACGACCACTCATGACTTGTTACGACTCTGTATGCGAAATTAGCAACAGGAAAAGCAATTTAGAATAATGTAGGATGCGTTACAACTTTTGAGAACACCTTACACCACCGTACGAAAGATTAAACCTCCATAATAAACCTAATGAATTCGTCCGAGTAATTTGAACACCATACAACAATTTGGAATATATTACGACTCTGTATGCCACATTACCGTCTTGAGAAGCATGTTAGTATAACGTACGACACCTTGCAACTCCTAACAAAACATTACAACACCATACGTAAACTTAAAACTCTATAATAAACCTAATAAATTAGTCCGAGTCCTTTGAACACCATACAACAATTTGGAATATATTACGACTTTGTATGCCACATTACCGCCTTGAAAAGCATGTTAGTATAACGTACGGCACCTTACAACTCCTAACAAAACATTACAATACCGTACGTAAACTTAAAACTCCATAATAAATCTAATGAATTCGTCCGAGTCGTTTGAACATCGTACGACCACTCAGGACTTGTTAGGACTCTGTATGCGAAATTAGCAACAGGAAAAGCAATTTAGAATAATGTAGGATGCGTTACAACTTTTAAGAACACCTTACACCACCGTACGAAAGATTAAAACTCCATAATAAACCTAATGAATTCGTCCGAGTAATTTGAACACCATACAACAATTTGGAATATATTACGACTCTGTATGCCACATTACCGCCTTGAAAAGCATGTAAGTATAACGTACAGCACCTTACAACTCCTAACAAAACATTACAACACCGTACGTAAACTTAAAACTCCATAATAAACCTAATGAATTCGTCCGAGTCATTTGAACATCGTATGACCACTCAGGACTTGTTACGACTCTGTATGCGAAATTAGCAACAGGAAAAGCAATTTAGAATAATGTAGGATGCGTTACAACTTTTGAGAACACCTTACACCACCGTACGAAAGATTAAACCTCCATAATAAACCTAATGAATTCGTCCGAGTAATTTGAACACCATACAACAATTTGGAATATATTACGACTCTGTATGCCACATTACCGTCTTGAGAAGTATGTTAGTATAACGTACGACACCTTGCAACTCCTAACAAAACATTACAACACCATACGTAAACTTAAAACTCTATAATAAACCTAATAAATTAGTCCGAGTCCTTTGAACACCATACAACAATTTGGAATATATTACGACTTTGTATGCCACATTACCGCCTTGAAAAGCATGTTAGTATAACGTACAGCACCTTACAACTCCTAACAAAACATTACAACACCGTACGTAAACTTAAAACTTCATAATAAACCTAATGAATTCGTCCGAGTCATTTTGAACATCGTACGACCACTCATGACTTGTTACGACTCTGTATGCGAAATTAGCAACAGGAAAAGCAATTTAGAATAATGTAGGATGCGTTACAACTTTTGAGAACACCTTACACCACCGTACGAAAGATTAAACCTCCATAATAAACCTAATGAATTCGTCCGAGTAATTTGAACACCATACAACAATTTGGAATATATTACGACTCTGTATGCCACATTACCGTCTTGAGAAGCATGTTAGTATAACGTACGACACCTTGCAACTCCTAACAAAACATTACAACACCATACGTAAACTTAAAACTCTATAATAAACCTAATAAATTAGTCCGAGTCCTTTGAACACCATACAACAATTTGGAATATATTACGACTTTGTATGCCACATTACCGCCTTGAAAAGCATGTTAGTATAACGTACGGCACCTTACAACTCCTAACAAAACATTACAATACCGTACGTAAACTTAAAACTCCATAATAAATCTAATGAATTCGTCCGAGTCGTTTGAACATCGTACGACCACTCAGGACTTGTTAGGACTCTGTATGCGAAATTAGCAACAGGAAAAGCAATTTAGAATAATGTAGGATGCGTTACAACTTTTAAGAACACCTTACACCACCGTACGAAAGATTAAAACTCCATAATAAACCTAATGAATTCGTCCGAGTAATTTGAACACCATACAACAATTTGGAATATATTACGACTCTGTATGCCACATTACCGCCTTGAAAAGCATGTAAGTATAACGTACGGCACCTTACAACTCCTAACAAAACATTACAACACCGTACGTAAACTTAAAACTCCATAATAAACCTAATGAATTCGTCCGAGTCATTTGAACATCGTATGACCACTCAGGACTTGTTACGACTCTGTATGCGAAATTAGCAACAGGAAAAGCAATTTAGAATAATGTAGGATGCGTTACAACTTTTGAGAACAACTTACACCACCGTACGAAAGATTAAAACTCCATAATAAACCTAATGAATTCGTCCGAGTAATTTGAACACCATACAACAATTTGGAATATATTACGACTCTGTATGCCACATTACCGTCTTGAGAAGCATGTTAGTATAACGTACGGCACCTTACAACTCCTAACAAAACATTACAACACCGTACGTAAACTTAAAACTCCATAATAAACCTAATGAATTCGTCCGAGTCATTTGAACATCGTACGACCATCAGGACTTGTTACGACTCTGTATGCGAAATTAGCAACAGGAAAAGCAAATTAGAATAATGTAGGTTGCGTTACAACTTTTGAGAACACCTTACACCACCGTACGAAAGATTAAAACTCCATAATAAACCTAATGAATTCGTCCGAGTAGTTTGAACACCATACAACAATTTGGAATATATTACGACTCTGTATGCCACATTACCGCCTTGAAAAGCATGTTAGTATAACGTACAGCACCTTACAACTCCTAACAAAACATTACAACACCGTACGTAAACTTAAAACTCCATAGTAAACCTAATGAATTCGTCTGAGTCATTTGAACATCGTACGACCACTCAGGACTTGTTATGACTCTGTATGCGAAATTAGCAACAGGAAAAGCAATTTAGAATAATGTAGGATGCGTTACAACTTTTGAGAACACCTTACACCACCGTACGAAAGATTAAAACTCCATAATAAAGCTAATGAATTCGTCCGAGTAGTTTGAACACCATACAACAATTTGGAATATATTACGACTCTGTATGCCACATTACCGCCTTGAAAAGCATGTTAGTATAACGTACAGCACCTTACAACTCCTAACAAAACATTACAACACCGTACGTAAACTTAAAACTCCATAATAAACCTAATGGATTCTTCCGAGTCATTTGAACATCGTACGACCACTCAGGACATGTTACGACTCTGTATGCGAAATTAGCAACAGGAAAAGCAATTTAGAATAATGTAGGATGCGTTACAACTTTTGAGAACACCTTACACCACCGTACGAAAGATTAAAACTCCATAATAAACCTAATGAATTCGTCCGAGTAATTGGAACACCATACAACAATTTGGAATATATTACGACTCTGTATGCCACATTACCGTCTTGAGAAGCATGTTAGTATAACGTACGGCACCTTACAACTCCTAACAAAACATTACAACACCGTACGTAAACTTAAAACTCCATAATAAACCTAATGAATTCGTCCGAGTCATTTGAACATCGTACGACCACTCAGGACTTGTTACGACTCTGTATGCGAAATTAGCAACAGGAAAAGCAAATTAGAATAATGTAGGATGCGTTACAACTTTTGAGAACACCTTACACCACCGTACGAAAGATTAAAACTCCATAATAAACCTAATGAATTCGTCCGAGTAATTTGAACACCATACAACAATTTGGAATATATTACGACTCTGTATGCCACATTACCGTCTTGAGAAGCATGTTAGTATAACGTACGACACCTTGCAACTCCTAACAAAACATTACAACACCATACGTAAACTTAAAACTCTATAATAAACCTAATAAATTAGTCCGAGTCCTTTGAACACCATACAACAATTTGGAATATATTACGACTTTGTATGCCACATTACCGCCTTGAAAAGCATGTTAGTATAACGTACGGCACCTTACAACTCCTAACAAAACATTACAATACCGTACGTAAACTTAAAACTCCATAATAAACCTAATGAATTCGTCCGAGTCGTTTGAACATCGTACGACCACTCAGGACTTGTTAGGACTCTGTATGCGAAATTAGCAACAGGAAAAGCAATTTAGAATAATGTAGGATGCGTTACAACTTTTAAGAACACCTTACACCACCGTACGAAAGATTAAAACTCCATAATAAACCTAATGAATTCGTCCGAGTAATTTGAACACCATACAACAATTTGGAATATATTACGACTCTGTATGCCACATTACCGCCTTGAAAAGCATGTAAGTATAACGTACGGCACCTTACAACTCCTAACAAAACATTACAACACCGTACGTAAACTTAAAACTCCATAATAAACATAATGAATTCGTCCGAGTCATTTGAACATCGTATGACCACTCAGGACTTGTTACGACTCTGTATGCGAAATTAGCAACAGGAAAAGCAATTTAGAATAATGTAGGATGCGTTACAACTTTTGAGAACAACTTACACCACCGTACGAAAGATTAAAACTCCATAATAAACCTAATGAATTCGTCCGAGTAATTTGAACACCATACAACAATTTGGAATATATTACGACTCTGTATGCCACATTACCGTCTTGAGAAGCATGTTAGTATAACGTACGGCACCTTACAACTCCTAACAAAACATTACAACACCGTACGTAAACTTAAAACTCCATAATAAACCTAATGAATTCGTCCGAGTCATTTGAACATCGTACGACCACTCAGGACTTGTTACGACTCTGTATGCGAAATTAGCAACAGGAAAAGCAAATTAGAATAATGTAGGTTGCGTTACAACTTTTGAGAACACCTTACACCACCGTACGAAAGATTAAAACTCCATAATAAACCTAATGAATTCGTCCGAGTAGTTTGAACACCATACAACAATTTGGAATATATTACGACTCTGTATGCCACATTACCGCCTTGAAAAGCATGTTAGTATAACGTACAGCACCTTACAACTCCTAACAAAACATTACAACACCGTACGTAAACTTAAAACTCCATAGTAAACCTAATGAATTCGTCTGAGTCATTTGAACATCGTACGACCACTCAGGACTTGTTACGACTCTGTATGCGAAATTAGCAACAGGAAAAGCAATTTAGAATAATGTAGGATGCGTTACAACTTTTGAGAACACCTTACACCACCGTACGAAAGATTAAAACTCCATAATAAAGCTAATGAATTCGTCCGAGTAGTTTGAACACCATACAACAATTTGGAATATATTACGACTCTGTATGCCACATTACCGCCTTGAAAAGCATGTTAGTATAACGTACAGCACCTTACAACTCCTAACAAAACATTACAACACCGTACGTAAACTTAAAACTCCATAATAAACCTAATGGATTCTTCCGAGTCATTTGAACATCGTACGACCACTCAGGACATGTTACGACTCTGTATGCGAAATTAGCAACAGGAAAAGCAATTTAGAATAATGTAGGATGCGTTACAACTTTTGAGAACACCTTACACCACCGTACGAAAGATTAAAACTCCATAATAAACCTAATGAATTCGTCCGAGTAATTGGAACACCATACAACAATTTGGAATATATTACGACTCTGTATGCCACATTACCGTCTTGAGAAGCATGTTAGTATAACGTACGGCACCTTACAACTCCTAACAAAACATTACAACACCGTACGTAAACTTAAAACTCCATAATAAACCTAATGAATTCGTCCGAGTCATTTGAACATCGTACGACCACTCAGGACTTGTTACGACTCTGTATGCGAAATTAGCAACAGGAAAAGCAAATTAGAATAATGTAGGATGCGTTACAACTTTTGAGAACACCTTACACCACCGTACGAAAGATTAAAACTCCATAATAAACCTAATGAATTCGTCCGAGTAGTTTGAACACCATACAACAATTTGGAATATATTACGACTCTGTATGCCACATTACCGCCTTGAAAAGCATGTTAGTATAACGTACAGCACCTTACAACTCCTAACAAAACATTACAACACCGTACGTAATCTTAAAACTCCATAATAAACCTAATGAATTCGTCCGAGTCATTTGAACATCGTATGACCACTCAGGACTTGTTACGACTCTGTATGCGAAATTAGCAACAGGAAAAGCAATTTAGAATAATGTAGGATGCGTTACAACTTTTGAGAACAACTTACACCACCGTACGAAAGATTAAAACTCCATAATAAACCTAATGAATTCGTCCGAGTAATTTGAACACCATACAACAATTTGGAATATATTACGACTCTGTATGCCACATTACCGTCTTGAGAAGCATGTTAGTATAACGTACGGCACCTTACAACTCCTAACAAAACATTACAACACCGTACGTAAACTTAAAACTCCATAATAAACCTAATGAATTCGTCCGAGTCATTTGAACATCGTACGACCATCAGGACTTGTTACGACTCTGTATGCGAAATTAGCAACAGGAAAAGCAAATTAGAATAATGTAGGTTGCGTTACAACTTTTGAGAACACCTTACACCACCGTACGAAAGATTAAAACTCCATAATAAACCTAATGAATTCGTCCGAGTAGTTTGAACACCATACAACAATTTGGAATATATTACGACTCTGTATGCCACATTACCGCCTTGAAAAGCATGTTAGTATAACGTACAGCACCTTACAACTCCTAACAAAACATTACAACACCGTACGTAAACTTAAAACTCCATAGTAAACCTAATGAATTCGTCTGAGTCATTTGAACATCGTACGACCACTCAGGACTTGTTATGACTCTGTATGCGAAATTAGCAACAGGAAAAGCAATTTAGAATAATGTAGGATGCGTTACAACTTTTGAGAACACCTTACACCACCGTACGAAAGATTAAAACTCCATAATAAAGCTAATGAATTCGTCCGAGTAGTTTGAACACCATACAACAATTTGGAATATATTACGACTCTGTATGCCACATTACCGCCTTGAAAAGCATGTTAGTATAACGTACAGCAACTTACAACTCCTAACAAAACATTACAACACCGTACGTAAACTTAAAACTCCATAATAAACCTAATGGATTCTTCCGAGTCATTTGAACATCGTACGACCACTCAGGACATGTTACGACTCTGTATGCGAAATTAGCAACAGGAAAAGCAATTTAGAATAATGTAGGATGCGTTACAACTTTTGAGAACACCTTACACCACCGTACGAAAGATTAAAACTCCATAATAAACCTAATGAATTCGTCCGAGTAATTGGAACACCATACAACAATTTGGAATATATTACGACTCTGTATGCCACATTACCGTCTTGAGAAGCATGTTAGTATAACGTACGGCACCTTACAACTCCTAACAAAACATTACAACACCGTACGTAAACTTAAAACTCCATAATAAACCTAATGAATTCGTCCGAGTCATTTGAACATCGTACGACCACTCAGGACTTGTTACGACTCTGTATGCGAAATTAGCAACAGGAAAAGCAAATTAGAATAATGTAGGATGCGTTACAACTTTTGAGAACACCTTACACCACCGTACGAAAGATTAAAACTCCATAATAAACCTAATGAATTCGTCCGAGTAATTTGAACACCATACAACAATTTGGAATATATTACGACTCTGTATGCCACATTACCGTCTTGAGAAGCATGTTAGTATAACGTACGACACCTTGCAACTCCTAACAAAACATTACAACACCATACGTAAACTTAAAACTCTATAATAAACCTAATAAATTAGTCCGAGTCCTTTGAACACCATACAACAATTTGGAATATATTACGACTTTGTATGCCACATTACCGCCTTGAAAAGCATGTTAGTATAACGTACGGCACCTTACAACTCCTAACAAAACATTACAATACCGTACGTAAACTTAAAACTCCATAATAAACCTAATGAATTCGTCCGAGTCGTTTGAAAATCGTACGACCACTCAGGACTTGTTAGGACTCTGTATGCGAAATTAGCAACAGGAAAAGCAATTTAGAATAATGTAGGATGCGTTACAACTTTTAAGAACACCTTACACCACCGTACGAAAGATTAAAACTCCATAATAAACCTAATGAATTCGTCCGAGTAATTTGAACACCATACAACAATTTGGAATATATTACGACTCTGTATGCCACATTACCGCCTTGAAAAGCATGTAAGTATAACGTACGGCACCTTACAACTCCTAACAAAACATTACAACACCGTACGTAAACTTAAAACTCCATAATAAACATAATGAATTCGTCCGAGTCATTTGAACATCGTATGACCACTCAGGACTTGTTACGACTCTGTATGCGAAATTAGCAACAGGAAAAGCAATTTAGAATAATGTAGGATGCGTTACAACTTTTGAGAACAACTTACACCACCGTACGAAAGATTAAAACTCCATAATAAACCTAATGAATTCGTCCGAGTAATTTGAACACCATACAACAATTTGGAATATATTACGACTCTGTATGCCACATTACCGTCTTGAGAAGCATGTTAGTATAACGTACGGCACCTTACAACTCCTAACAAAACATTACAACACCGTACGTAAACTTAAAACTCCATAATAAACCTAATGAATTCGTCCGAGTCATTTGAACATCGTACGACCACTCAGGACTTGTTACGACTCTGTATGCGAAATTAGCAACAGGAAAAGCAAATTAGAATAATGTAGGTTGCGTTACAACTTTTGAGAACACCTTACACCACCGTACGAAAGATTAAAACTCCATAATAAACCTAATGAATTCGTCCGAGTAGTTTGAACACCATACAACAATTTGGAATATATTACGACTCTGTATGCCACATTACCGCCTTGAAAAGCATGTTAGTATAACGTACAGCACCTTACAATTCCTAACAAAACATTACAACACCGTACGTAAACTTAAAACTCCATAGTAAACCTAATGAATTCGTCTGAGTCATTTGAACATCGTACGACCACTCAGGACTTGTTACGACTCTGTATGCGAAATTAGCAACAGGAAAAGCAATTTAGAATAATGTAGGATGCGTTACAACTTTTGAGAACACCTTACACCACCGTACGAAAGATTAAAACTCCATAATAAAGCTAATGAATTCGTCCGAGTAGTTTGAACACCATACAACAATTTGGAATATATTACGACTCTGTATGCCACATTACCGCCTTGAAAAGCATGTTAGTATAACGTACAGCACCTTACAACTCCTAACAAAACATTACAACACCGTACGTAAACTTAAAACTCCATAATAAACCTAATGGATTCTTCCGAGTCATTTGAACATCGTACGACCACTCAGGACATGTTACGACTCTGTATGCGAAATTAGCAACAGGAAAAGCAATTTAGAATAATGTAGGATGCGTTACAACTTTTGAGAACACCTTACACCACCGTACGAAAGATTAAAACTCCATAATAAACCTAATGAATTCGTCCGAGTAATTGGAACACCATACAACAATTTGGAATATATTACGACTCTGTATGCCACATTACCGTCTTGAGAAGCATGTTAGTATAACGTACGGCACCTTACAACTCCTAACAAAACATTACAACACCGTACGTAAACTTAAAACTCCATAATAAACCTAATGAATTCGTCCGAGTCATTTGAACATCGTACGACCACTCAGGACTTGTTACGACTCTGTATGCGAAATTAGCAACAGGAAAAGCAAATTAGAATAATGTAGGATGCGTTACAACTTTTGAGAACACCTTACACCACCGTACGAAAGATTAAAACTCCATAATAAACCTAATGAATTCGTCCGAGTAGTTTGAACACCATACAACAATTTGGAATATATTACGACTCTGTATGCCACATTACCGCCTTGAAAAGCATGTTAGTATAACGTACAGCACCTTACAACTCCTAACAAAACATTACAACACCGTACGTAAACTTAAAACTCCATAATAAACCTAATGAATTCGTCCGAGTCATTTGAACATCGTATGACCACTCAGGACTTGTTACGACTCTGTATGCGAAATTAGCAACAGGAAAAGCAATTTAGAATAATGTAGGATGCGTTACAACTTTTGAGAACAACTTACACCACCGTACGAAAGATTAAAACTCCATAATAAACCTAATGAATTCGTCCGAGTAATTTGAACACCATACAACAATTTGGAATATATTACGACTCTGTATGCCACATTACCGTCTTGAGAAGCATGTTAGTATAACGTACGGCACCTTACAACTCCTAACAAAACATTACAACACCGTACGTAAACTTAAAACTCCATAATAAACCTAATGAATTCGTCCGAGTCATTTGAACATCGTACGACCATCAGGACTTGTTACGACTCTGTATGCGAAATTAGCAACAGGAAAAGCAAATTAGAATAATGTAGGTTGCGTTACAACTTTTGAGAACACCTTACACCACCGTACGAAAGATTAAAACTCCATAATAAACCTAATGAATTCGTCCGAGTAGTTTGAACACCATACAACAATTTGGAATATATTACGACTCTGTATGCCACATTACCGCCTTGAAAAGCATGTTAGTATAACGTACAGCACCTTACAACTCCTAACAAAACATTACAACACCGTACGTAAACTTAAAACTCCATAGTAAACCTAATGAATTCGTCTGAGTCATTTGAACATCGTACGACCACTCAGGACTTGTTATGACTCTGTATGCGAAATTAGCAACAGGAAAAGCAATTTAGAATAATGTAGGATGCGTTACAACTTTTGAGAACACCTTACACCACCGTACGAAAGATTAAAACTCCATAATAAAGCTAATGAATTCGTCCGAGTAGTTTGAACACCATACAACAATTTGGAATATATTACGACTCTGTATGCCACATTACCGCCTTGAAAAGCATGTTAGTATAACGTACAGCACCTTACAACTCCTAACAAAACATTACAACACCGTACGTAAACTTAAAACTCCATAATAAACCTAATGGATTCTTCCGAGTCATTTGAACATCGTACGACCACTCAGGACATGTTACGACTCTGTATGCGAAATTAGCAACAGGAAAAGCAATTTAGAATAATGTAGGATGCGTTACAACTTTTGAGAACACCTTACACCACCGTACGAAAGATTAAAACTCCATAATAAACCTAATGAATTCGTCCGAGTAATTGGAACACCATACAACAATTTGGAATATATTACGACTCTGTATGCCACATTACCGTCTTGAGAAGCATGTTAGTATAACGTACGGCACCTTACAACTCCTAACAAAACATTACAACACCGTACGTAAACTTAAAACTCCATAATAAACCTAATGAATTCGTCCGAGTCATTTGAACATCGTACGACCACTCAGGACTTGTTACGACTCTGTATGCGAAATTAGCAACAGGAAAAGCAAATTAGAATAATGTAGGATGCGTTACAACTTTTGAGAACACCTTACACCACCGTACGAAAGATTAAAACTCCATAATAAACCTAATGAATTCGTCCGAGTAATTTGAACACCATACAACAATTTGGAATATATTACGACTCTGTATGCCACATTACCGTCTTGAGAAGCATGTTAGTATAACGTACGACACCTTGCAACTCCTAACAAAACATTACAACACCATACGTAAACTTAAAACTCTATAATAAACCTAATAAATTAGTCCGAGTCCTTTGAACACCATACAACAATTTGGAATATATTACGACTTTGTATGCCACATTACCGCCTTGAAAAGCATGTTAGTATAACGTACGGCACCTTACAACTCCTAACAAAACATTACAATACCGTACGTAAACTTAAAACTCCATAATAAACCTAATGAATTCGTCCGAGTCGTTTGAACATCGTACGACCACTCAGGACTTGTTAGGACTCTGTATGCGAAATTAGCAACAGGAAAAGCAATTTAGAATAATGTAGGATGCGTTACAACTTTTAAGAACACCTTACACCACCGTACGAAAGATTAAAACTCCATAATAAACCTAATGAATTCGTCCGAGTAATTTGAACACCATACAACAATTTGGAATATATTACGACTCTGTATGCCACATTACCGCCTTGAAAAGCATGTAAGTATAACGTACGGCACCTTACAACTCCTAACAAAACATTACAACACCGTACGTAAACTTAAAACTCCATAATAAACATAATGAATTCGTCCGAGTCATTTGAACATCGTATGACCACTCAGGACTTGTTACGACTCTGTATGCGAAATTAGCAACAGGAAAAGCAATTTAGAATAATGTAGGATGCGTTACAACTTTTGAGAACAACTTACACCACCGTACGAAAGATTAAAACTCCATAATAAACCTAATGAATTCGTCCGAGTAATTTGAACACCATACAACAATTTGGAATATATTACGACTCTGTATGCCACATTACCGTCTTGAGAAGCATGTTAGTATAACGTACGGCACCTTACAACTCCTAACAAAACATTACAACACCGTACGTAAACTTAAAACTCCATAATAAACCTAATGAATTCGTCCGAGTCATTTGAACATCGTACGACCACTCAGGACTTGTTACGACTCTGTATGCGAAATTAGCAACAGGAAAAGCAAATTAGAATAATGTAGGTTGCGTTACAACTTTTGAGAACACCTTACACCACCGTACGAAAGATTAAAACTCCATAATAAACCTAATGAATTCGTCCGAGTAGTTTGAACACCATACAACAATTTGGAATATATTACGACTCTGTATGCCACATTACCGCCTTGAAAAGCATGTTAGTATAACGTACAGCACCTTACAACTCCTAACAAAACATTACAACACCGTACGTAAACTTAAAACTCCATAGTAAACCTAATGAATTCGTCTGAGTCATTTGAACATCGTACGACCACTCAGGACTTGTTACGACTCTGTATGCGAAATTAGCAACAGGAAAAGCAATTTAGAATAATGTAGGATGCGTTACAACTTTTGAGAACACCTTACACCACCGTACGAAAGATTAAAACTCCATAATAAAGCTAATGAATTCGTCCGAGTAGTTTGAACACCATACAACAATTTGGAATATATTACGACTCTGTATGCCACATTACCGCCTTGAAAAGCATGTTAGTATAACGTACAGCACCTTACAACTCCTAACAAAACATTACAACACCGTACGTAAACTTAAAACTCCATAATAAACCTAATGGATTCTTCCGAGTCATTTGAACATCGTACGACCACTCAGGACATGTTACGACTCTGTATGCGAAATTAGCAACAGGAAAAGCAATTTAGAATAATGTAGGATGCGTTACAACTTTTGAGAACACCTTACACCACCGTACGAAAGATTAAAACTCCATAATAAACCTAATGAATTCGTCCGAGTAATTGGAACACCATACAACAATTTGGAATATATTACGACTCTGTATGCCACATTACCGTCTTGAGAAGCATGTTAGTATAACGTACGGCACCTTACAACTCCTAACAAAACATTACAACACCGTACGTAAACTTAAAACTCCATAATAAACCTAATGAATTCGTCCGAGTCATTTGAACATCGTACGACCACTCAGGACTTGTTACGACTCTGTATGCGAAATTAGCAACAGGAAAAGCAAATTAGAATAATGTAGGATGCGTTACAACTTTTGAGAACACCTTACACCACCGTACGAAAGATTAAAACTCCATAATAAACCTAATGAATTCGTCCGAGTAGTTTGAACACCATACAACAATTTGGAATATATTACGACTCTGTATGCCACATTACCGCCTTGAAAAGCATGTTAGTATAACGTACAGCACCTTACAACTCCTAACAAAACATTACAACACCGTACGTAAACTTAAAACTCCATAATAAACCTAATGAATTCGTCTGAGTCATTTGAACATCGTACGACCACTCAGGACTTGTTACGACTCTGTATGCGAAATTAGCAACAGGAAAAGCAATTTAGAATAATGTAGGATGCGTTACAACTTTTGAGAACACCTTACACCACCGTACGAAAGATTAAAACTCCATAATAAACCTAATGAATTCGTCCGAGTAGTTTGAACACCATACAACAATTTGGAATATATTACGACTCTGTATGCCACATTACCGTCTTGAGAAGCATGTTAGTATAACGTACGGCACCTTACAACTCCTAACAAAACATTACAACACCGTACGTAAACTTAAAACTCCATAATAAACCTAATGAATTCGTCCGAGTCATTTGAACATCGTACGACCACTCAGGACTTGTTACGACTCTGTATGCGAAATTAGCAACAGGAAAAGCAAATTAGAATAATGTAGGATGCGTTACAACTTTTGAGAACACCTTACACCACCGTACGAAAGATTAAAACTCCATAATAAACCTAATGAATTCGTCCGAGTAGTTTGAACACCATACAACAATTTGGAATATATTACGACTCTGTATGCCACATTACCGCCTTGAAAAGCATGTTAGTATAACGTACAGCACCTTACAACTCCTAACAAAACATTACAACACCGTACGTAAACTTAAAACTCCATAGTAAACCTAATGAATTCGTCTGAGTCATTTGAACATCGTACGACCACTCAGGACTTGTTACGACTCTGTATGCGAAATTAGCAACAGGAAAAGCAATTTAGAATAATGTAGGATGCGTTACAACTTTTGAGAACACCTTACACCACCGTACGAAAGATTAAAACTCCATAATAAAGCTAATGAATTCGTCCGAGTAGTTTGAACACCATACAACAATTTGGAATATATTACGACTCTGTATGCCACATTACCGCCTTGAAAAGCATGTTAGTATAACGTACAGCACCTTACAACTCCTAACAAAACATTACAACACCGTACGTAAACTTAAAACTCCATAATAAACCTAATGGATTCTTCCGAGTCATTTGAACATCGTACGACCACTCAGGACATGTTACGACTCTGTATGCGAAATTAGCAACAGGAAAAGCAATTTAGAATAATGTAGGATGCGTTACAACTTTTGAGAACACCTTACACCACCGTACGAAAGATTAAAACTCCATAATAAACCTAATGAATTCGTCCGAGTAATTGGAACACCATACAACAATTTGGAATATATTACGACTCTGTATGCCACATTACCGTCTTGAGAAGCATGTTAGTATAACGTACGGCACCTTACAACTCCTAACAAAACATTACAACACCGTACGTAAACTTAAAACTCCATAATAAACCTAATGAATTCGTCCGAGTCATTTGAACATCGTACGACCACTCAGGACTTGTTACGACTCTGTATGCGAAATTAGCAACAGGAAAAGCAAATTAGAATAATGTAGGATGCGTTACAACTTTTGAGAACACCTTACACCACCGTACGAAAGATTAAAACTCCATAATAAACCTAATGAATTCGTCCGAGTAGTTTGAACACCATACAACAATTTGGAATATATTACGACTCTGTATGCCACATTACCGCCTTGAAAAGCATGTTAGTATAACGTACAGCACCTTACAACTCCTAACAAAACATTACAACACCGTACGTAAACTTAAAACTCCATAATAAACCTAATGAATTCGTCTGAGTCATTTGAACATCGTACGACCACTCAGGACTTGTTACGACTCTGTATGCGAAATTAGCAACAGGAAAAGCAATTTAGAATAATGTAGGATGCGTTACAACTTTTGAGAACACCTTACACCACCGTACGAAAGATTAAAACTCCATAATAAACCTAATGAATTCGTCCGAGTAGTTTGAACACCATACAACAATTTGGAATATATTACGACTCTGTATGCCACATTACCGTCTTGAGAAGCATGTTAGTATAACGTACGGCACCTTACAACTCCTAACAAAACATTACAACACCGTACGTAAACTTAAAACTCCATAATAAACCTAATGAATTCGTCCGAGTCATTTGAACATCGTACGACCACTCAGGACTTGTTACGACTCTGTATGCGAAATTAGCAACAGGAAAAGCAAATTAGAATAATGTAGGATGCGTTACAACTTTTGAGAACACCTTACACCACCGTACGAAAGATTAAAACTCCATAATAAACCTAATGAATTCGTCCGAGTAGTTTGAACACCATACAACAATTTGGAATATATTACGACTCTGTATGCCACATTACCGCCTTGAAAAGCATGTTAGTATAACGTACAGCACCTTACAACTCCTAACAAAACATTACAACACCGTACGTAAACTTAAAACTCCATAGTAAACCTAATGAATTCGTCTGAGTCATTTGAACATCGTACGACCACTCAGGACTTGTTACGACTCTATATGCGAAATTAGCAACAGGAAAAGCAATTTAGAATAATGTAGGATGCGTTACAACTTTTGAGAACACCTTACACCACCGTACGAAAGATTAAAACTCCATAATAAAGCTAATGAATTCGTCCGAGTAGTTTGAACACCATACAACAATTTGGAATATATTACGACTCTGTATGCCACATTACCGCCTTGAAAAGCATGTTAGTATAACGTACAACACCTTACAACTCCTAACAAAACATTACAACACCGTACGTAAACTTAAAACTCCATAATAAACCTAATGGATTCTTCCGAGTCATTTGAACATCGTACGACCACTCAGGACTTGTTACGACTCTGTATGCGAAATTAGCAACAGGAAAAGCAATTTAGAATAATGTAGGATGCATTACAACTTTTGAGAACACCTTACACCACCGTACGAAAGATTAAAACTCCATAATAAACCTAATGAATTCGTCCGAGTAGTTTGAACACCATACAACAATTTGGAATATATTACGACTCTGTATGCCACATTACCGCCTTGAAAAGCATGTTAGTATAACGTACAGCACCTTACAACTCCTAACAAAATATTACAACACCGTACGTAAACTTAAAACTCCATAATAAACCTAATGAATTCGTCTGAGTCATTTGAACATCGTACGACCACTCAGGACTTGTTACGACTCTGTATGCGAAATTAGCAACAGGAAAAGCAATTTAGAATAATGTAGGATGCGTTACAACTTTTGAGAACACCTTACACCACCGTACGAAAGATTAAAACTCCATAATAAACCTAATGAATTCGTCCGAGTAGTTTGAACACCATACAACAATTTGGAATATATTACGACTCTGTATGCCACATTACCGTCTTGAGAAGCATGTTAGTATAACGTACGGCACCTTACAACTCCTAACAAAACATTACAACACCGTACGTAAACTTAAAACTCCATAATAAACCTAATGAATTCGTCCGAGTCATTTGAACATCGTACGACCACTCAGGACTTGTTACGACTCTGTATGCGAAATTAGCAACAGGAAAAGCAAATTAGAATAATGTAGGATGCGTTACAACTTTTGAGAACACCTTACACCACCGTACGAAAGATTAAAACTTCATAATAAACCTAATGAATTCGTCCGAGTAGTTTGAACACCATACAACAATTTGGAATATATTACGACTCTGTATGCCACATTACCGTCTTGAGAAGCATGTTAGTATAACGTACGGCACCTTACAACTCCTAACAAAACATTACAACACCGTACGTAAACTTAAAACTCCATAATAAACCTAATGAATTCGTCCGAGTCATTTGAACATCGTACGACCACTCAGGACTTGTTACGACTCTGTATGCGAAATTAGCAACAGGAAAAGCAAATTAGAATAATGTAGGATGCGTTACAACTTTTGAGAACACCTTACACCACCGTACGAAAGATTAAAACTCCATAATAAACCTAATGAATTCGTCCGAGTAGTTTGAACACCATACAACAATTTGGAATATATTACGACTCTGTATGCCACATTACCGCCTTGAAAAGCATGTTAGTATAACGTACAGCACCTTACAACTCCTAACAAAACATTACAACACCGTACGTAAACTTAAAACTCCATAATAAACCTAATGAATTCGTCTGAGTCATTTGAACATCGTACGACCACTCAGGACTTGTTACGACTCTGTATGCGAAATTAGCAACAGGAAAAGCAATTTAGAATAATGTAGGATGCGTTACAACTTTTGAGAACACCTTACACCACCGTACGAAAGATTAAAACTCCATAATAAACCTAATGAATTCGTCCGAGTAGTTTGAACACCATACAACAATTTGGAATATATTACGACTCTGTATGCCACATTACCGTCTTGAGAAGCATGTTAGTATAACGTACGGCACCTTACAACTCCTAACAAAACATTACAACACCGTACGTAAACTTAAAACTGCATAATAAACCTAATGAATTCGTCCGAGTCATTTGAACATCGTACGACCACTCAGGACTTGTTACGACTCTGTATGCGAAATTAGCAACAGGAAAAGCAAATTAGAATAATGTAGGATGCGTTACAACTTTTGAGAACACCTTACACCACCGTACGAAAGATTAAAACTCCATAATAAACCTAATGAATTCGTCCGAGTAGTTTGAACACCATACAACAATTTGGAATATATTACGACTCTGTATGCCACATTACCGCCTTGAAAAGCATGTTAGTATAACGTACAGCACCTTACAACTCCTAACAAAACATTACAACACCGTACGTAAACTTAAAACTCCATAGTAAACCTAATGAATTCGTCTGAGTCATTTGAACATCGTACGACCACTCAGGACTTGTTACGACTCTATATGCGAAATTAGCAACAGGAAAAGCAATTTAGAATAATGTAGGATGCGTTACAACTTTTGAGAACACCTTACACCACCGTACGAAAGATTAAAACTCCATAATAAAGCTAATGAATTCGTCCGAGTAGTTTGAACACCATACAACAATTTGGAATATATTACGACTCTGTATGCCACATTACCGCCTTGAAAAGCATGTTAGTATAACGTACAACACCTTACAACTCCTAACAAAACATTACAACACCGTACGTAAACTTAAAACTCCATAATAAACCTAATGGATTCTTCCGAGTCATTTGAACATCGTACGACCACTCAGGACTTGTTACGACTCTGTATGCGAAATTAGCAACAGGAAAAGCAATTTAGAATAATGTAGGATGCATTACAACTTTTGAGAACACCTTACACCACCGTACGAAAGATTAAAACTCCATAATAAACCTAATGAATTCGTCCGAGTAGTTTGAACACCATACAACAATTTGGAATATATTACGACTCTGTATGCCACATTACCGCCTTGAAAAGCATGTTAGTATAACGTACAGCACCTTACAACTCCTAACAAAATATTACAACACCGTACGTAAACTTAAAACTCCATAATAAACCTAATGAATTCGTCTGAGTCATTTGAACATCGTACGACCACTCAGGACTTGTTACGACTCTGTATGCGAAATTAGCAACAGGAAAAGCAATTTAGAATAATGTAGGATGCGTTACAACTTTTGAGAACACCTTACACCACCGTACGAAAGATTAAAACTCCATAATAAACCTAATGAATTCGTCCGAGTAGTTTGAACACCATACAACAATTTGGAATATATTACGACTCTGTATGCCACATTACCGTCTTGAGAAGCATGTTAGTATAACGTACGGCACCTTACAACTCCTAACAAAACATTACAACACCGTACGTAAACTTAAAACTCCATAATAAACCTAATGAATTCGTCCGAGTCATTTGAACATCGTACGACCACTCAGGACTTGTTACGACTCTGTATGCGAAATTAGCAACAGGAAAAGCAAATTAGAATAATGTAGGATGCGTTACAACTTTTGAGAACACCTTACACCACCGTACGAAAGATTAAAACTTCATAATAAACCTAATGAATTCGTCCGAGTAGTTTGAACACCATACAACAATTTGGAATATATTACGACTCTGTATGCCACATTACCGTCTTGAGAAGCATGTTAGTATAACGTACGGCACCTTACAACTCCTAACAAAACATTACAACACCGTACGTAAACTTAAAACTCCATAATAAACCTAATGAATTCGTCCGAGTCATTTGAACATCGTACGACCACTCAGGACTTGTTACGACTCTGTATGCGAAATTAGCAACAGGAAAAGCAAATTAGAATAATGTAGGATGCGTTACAACTTTTGAGAACACCTTACACCACCGTACGAAAGATTAAAACTCCATAATAAACCTAATGAATTCGTCCGAGTAGTTTGAACACCATACAACAATTTGGAATATATTACGACTCTGTATGCCACATTACCGCCTTGAAAAGCATGTTAGTATAACGTACAGCACCTTACAACTCCTAACAAAACATTACAACACCGTACGTAAACTTAAAACTCCATAGTAAACCTAATGAATTCGTCTGAGTCATTTGAACATCGTACGACCACTCAGGACTTGTTACGACTCTATATGCGAAATTAGCAACAGGAAAAGCAATTTAGAATAATGTAGGATGCGTTACAACTTTTGAGAACACCTTACACCACCGTACGAAAGATTAAAACTCCATAATAAAGCTAATGAATTCGTCCGAGTAGTTTGAACACCATACAACAATTTGGAATATATTACGACTCTGTATGCCACATTACCGCCTTGAAAAGCATGTTAGTATAACGTACAACACCTTACAACTCCTAACAAAACATTACAACACCGTACGTAAACTTAAAACTCCATAATAAACCTAATGGATTCTTCCGAGTCATTTGAACATCGTACGACCACTCAGGACTTGTTACGACTCTGTATGCGAAATTAGCAACAGGAAAAGCAATTTAGAATAATGTAGGATGCATTACAACCACTACAAGAAATTGGGGTATTTACCTACACATAATTTACCCACACATACAAATGTGTGGGTAAATACCTACACATGTTTGTATATGTGTAGGTAAATTTTTACTTATATATTTTCAAAATGACTTACACTTAACATGTGTTGGTAATATGTTTTGCCTACACTTGGCGTTGGTGGGAAAATTTCCCTCCAAATTGACCGTCAGTTAAGTGTTAGATTACCCACACATGTGGCTAATTTTCGTTATGTGTAGCTAAATTATTTACACGTATGCTAAAACGCAATACATGTGTAGGTAATCAACTATGTTTTACCAACACAAAGTATTTTTAAATATATATGTAGGTAAAGTAAATAAATAAACTTTCATCTAAAATTTTAAAAATGACATGGCAAACTAAATACCTACACATGTTCTAAAAATGACTCTATATGTGGGTAATCCACTATGTTTTTACCAACACATAATTTTCGTATACAAAATATGTAGATAAGCAACGTAAATCATTTTTTATTAATTTTTTAAGAATGACGTGGAAAAATTAACTACCAATATTTATGTTAAAAAACAATCTATGTGTGGGTAAATGACCATCTTTTTACAAACACATAATATTTGTAAATAAATACGTAGATAAAGGAAGTGTGCATATTTTTATTTTATTTATTATAAATGACGTGGCGAAAGAAATACCTACACATTTGTTAAAAACTAAGATATGTGTGGGTAATTAACTATGGTTAACAACACATAATATTTGTATATAAATATGTAGATAAATCAAGTAAATACGTATTAATTATACTTTTTCAGAATGAAGTGGCATAATAAATACCTATACGTATTATTAAAAACTAATAGCGATAAGCATGACCACACGTAGGTTAGCTCAAAGTTAGAGGCGCTTTGCATGATTCGTTCTACACTTTAGATTTTTATAAGCTCGTTAGGTTCAAATGGGTCATTTTGACCCATTTAGATTAATAACTGAAAGATTATAAGTTCATTATGTTCAAATAGGTCGTTTCGACTTTCGACCAATTTAGATTAAAATTGTAATAGCTTATTATGTTCAAATGGGTAGTTAATTTTGACCGATTTAGATTTAAGTTGAAATACTATAAGCTCATTTGGTATAAATGGCGGTTAATTTTTTATGTTGGGTTGATTTTGACCCTTTTAGATTAAAGTTTAATGATTATAAGCTCATTTTGTTAAAATAGGTCATTTTGATCAATCTAGATTAAAATTTGATTTTTGTAAGCTCGTTATCTTTAAATGGGTCGTTTTGACCCATTCAGATTAAAGTTTAAAGATTATAAGGTCGTGTGGTTCAAATGGGTCGTTTTGACCCATTTAGATTAAAGGTTGGCATCTATAAGCTCGTTATGTTCGTTTTAACCCATTTGAAAAAAAAGAAATATTGTAAGCTCATTTGGTTCAAATTGATTGTTTTGACCAATTTAGATTAAAACTTGGTTTTTATAAGCTCGCTATGTTTAAATGAGTCCTTTAAAACCATTTGGATAAAAAAAAATGAAATATTATAAGCTCATTTGATTCAAATGGGTTGTTTTGATCAATTTGGATTAAAGTTTAAAGCTTATAAGCTCGTTTGGTTCAAATGGGTGGTTTTGACCCATTTAAAATAAAATTTGATTTCTATAAGCTCATTTTATTCAAATGGGTAGTTTTGACCCATTTAGATTATAGTTTAAAGATTATATGCTCGTTTGGTTTAAATGGGTCATTATTACCCACTTAGATCAAAATTGGCTTTTTATAATAAGCCCGCTAGTTTCAAATGGGCCCTTTTGACCTATTTAGACTAAAATTGGAATAATATAAGCTCATTAAGTTCAAAATTTCTCAAAATAATTTGATGCTATGAATAACCAAATTGGCAAAACAAATCGACCAACCCTAATTGACCGACTATCATTTGCTCTAATTGGTCGTTAGCAACCTTAAATGACCACTAGTAATTTTAATGACCATCATTGGCCTTAATTGGCCGCCATTTACCATAAAACGACTACAAGTGACCAAGATTGGTCAAGATTAACTCCAATTGGAATTTAATGAGAAAATAACCATAATTGACCATAAACAACACTACCTGGTTGTTAATGACCCTAAGTTACCGTCGATAACCTAAATTGACCATTATTTACTTTAATTATCTGTTAGTGAGCTTAAGTGAGCATCATTAACCTTAAGTGACAATCATTTAACCTAAAACAACAATCAATGATCTTAATTGATTCTAATTGAAAATAATAACTCGAGTTGGTCATTAAGTGAAGAATATATACTTATTATTATTTTTTTCATATTTTTTTTGAAATAATTATTTATTTTATATAATGTGATTTATTTTACATAAATAACTTTTAAGTTTCCCTCCTAATTCTGCTAAAAATTTTAAAGCTTCCCTCTCAATTTTCCTTCTCCTAAAATCACAACCCATCTCTAATTAACCTCCTCCTCCATGTCTTCATCCATCTCTTTCTCTTTCAAGAAATTAGTTCGAGGATTCATGACCTCCACACATTCACCCGGCTGCAATTGCATCTTCAAAGTTCCTGCAAATCAAGGTATGTTTAAGTTGATTCTAACTGTATGTATTCCAATCATCGACAAATCACTCACTCACTCACTCGATGTGGTAATTGGGTTTTAGGCTTAGATTAGGTGATTTGTTTACTTAAATTGTTTGGATTTCTGATTTCATTGTTCAACTTAGTATGATTGACGATCTATGGTTGTTTAAGACTGTCCAGTTATATTTGCTGGATAGATGTGAATTTTGCGTGTTATATTCTTAAATGCAGACCACTCTACCCTGTAAGTTTTTAGTCTTGAATCTTCATGCATTTTTGTTGTTCAATCATTATACACGTTTTTGTTCTTGATTCTTTATAAGCGTTTTTGCCCTTCAATCTTTATATGACTTATTTTGGTTTGTTTGCAACCTACGTCTTTGAACAAACGGAAGTAAACAAAGCTTCACAGGAGGAAACATCATACTGGATTTTTACATTATCATATGATATCAAAAGAGATTGAATACCTTGGAATGTTCTAACGGATTTTAATAAAATCTGAAACACAAGACGGTGTATGCTTGGTTAGTATGTAACATCCTAGCATACTGCAATCTCTTATTGCATTTCAGCTTGAAAAAGTCTGCTATACAGTATGTAAACCGGTTCATATCGACATACTTTCAGGTCCAAAGTACGCTACAAATTTTACTGTGTTTCAGGTACAAATTTTACATCTATGTGGTTGCCTTTATGGTTGTTTTTTATGTTGTTTCAGCTTGAAAAGACCATGTAAACTGGTCCATATATGGACTGGCTTTCAAGTCCAAGCTATGGTTCACTTCTTATGCATCTTGAGGTACAAATTTATGCAACACTTACCTGCATTCATTGGTTGTTTTGTTGCCTTCTCCTCAACTTTTATTGGTGTGTGGATGCTTTAAATTGTTATTCAACATAACATGTACGTTGATTGGTTTTAAAGAATGCTACCAAACTAGGCACATTCTATTTGACTAAATGATTAATGAACAACTACTCTTAACATCTTTTTATTAGACTATCAATGGTTCATTATAAAAGGCCAAATTAGGCCTATATACATTGACTAGTAGATTTTTTACAAACTCAAGAGTTATTCATGGATTTTGAATAATTTCCAAATGGGTTGTTAAAAAGAAAACTACAGGATAAAGGGAAATTTCTATGGTACTATTTACCACGTCTTGGTTCCTAGTAGATATTGCTCAAATTCAATTCAAGTATGTTGAATCACAAATATCATAATCTTCATTCTCGCTGAAAGAGTCAAACTTCTGAGGTTATTTTGCTTTTTATGAATCATTGACTCACTTATTTGTGCAAAACTAACCGCCTGCTTGCAAACTGTTGTTTATATCTGTTTATAGCTTTTGTGGCCCAGAAAAACGTGATAGCGACGTGGCTCAATCATTTTTTAGAAGTTCAGAATACAACGCCGGTTCATAGGACGTTAATGATGATACTTATACTCTTGATGCCAAAGGTCATATTTAATCACCAATTGATAATATGATTTCTCTAGATCATGATTCTACATTTTGATTGTGTACGGAAAACTTATATACCACACCTTTAGTAGCTACTCATTTTGGATTTATATGTTAAAACCTAATTCATATTTGTTCAATCATCATTGAACTAATGGTGTATGCAGAGTACAAAATGTGTATCGCACGTACATGTATTTTAACTGTTATTCTTAAACCTTTTTGGTGGTGATTGACAAATGTAAGTCCACAAACAGGTATAAAAAGGGCATGATATATTGCTACTTTTAATCTGTTTTTATATGCGCCTGAATCGTGTAACAATTTGCTACATCTTGTGATTTATGATGATTGTAGTAGTTCGTGATCAATTTGATGCGAAAATGGTAACTAAGTTGTACTTGTACATCATTTCATAGCTTGACCAGGTAGACAATTTGAACATGTTTATAATATGTCCTAGGCGAGAAGTCTGAGTGAAGATATAACTATTGAACGGTAAATTGGTTGCATATAGAACCCCTCTGTTAGCATGTCAAAATAGATATCCACAACGTCAATATTGTTTTTTTGTAGGTTCTCAAGTTCTTGTATTATACAATATGAATTGGCCTAATATACTTGATTTTTCTGTAGGCTCTCTTCATAGTTTGTGAATCGGCTTCTATTGTTCTACTTCATATTCAACTAATCAATTTCTGACTTTCTGTTAAAGTTTCTACCAAGTTCATAGACCCAATATATGTCAATGAATAGAGTTGATAGTTCTTCTACCGTTTCTTGTGGTTTTTCTAACAATAACCAAGGTAAACAAACTGAATTCTATGTAATTTGTAATTATAACTAACATCTATGTAAAGAACAATGCATCACCCTTATGACAAAGCACACCAAAAGAAACTCTCATCATTTGTAAATATAGCTTGTGATGTCTTTTGTTAAGAGTTTTCGTCTAAGTTATTGATTCTTCTATCTTTATTTCCTACTCTTTTTAGTTGGTTTCTTTTTTGCATTTCCATTGAGATGAGCTTCTAATGTAATAACATACATGAAAATTTGCAGGGAGTTGAAAATGAAGCAATTTGTTCCTTTCTTACTCTTTCATCCAGTTCAAGGTATGCGAGTTAATTAATTTTTGATATTTTTAGTTAATAGTTAAGATTTTCTAAGGGGGAATGTTGATCTCTAGCAAACACTTAATTCATGTAACGCATGCTACACGTCACCATGCTGCTCAGGTTGGTTTATTTAAATTACTAACATTCATATCATGCAGGCTGCTCACCACCATGCTGCCCAGGCTGGTTTATTTGAATTACTAACATTCATATCACGCAGGCTGCTCGCCACCATGCTGCCCAGGCTGGTTTATTTAAATTACTAACTTCATTTTATATAACTTCATTTTAGACATTTTTTTAAATACTTTAGGATGCATTGAAATCTGGTTATGCATTTACCATTATTGGGTTTGGAATTGCTGGAAGGTGAAAAAAAAAGATTAGGCGTTGAAGATTGAACAAGATGTGCCACATGTAACTACCTTGAGCATGGAGTTGAAGGTGAGTGTCTTTCGAAATAGCCATCCACATTAGATACATCTTCATGCTTTGCTTGCAAATGTATTTTCTTTTCCATGAGGATTTACTCAAATTGTTTTGAAAATTGAATCGGATGCATATTAAGGATTACTGGGGTGTTTTGTGTCAATTGATTATATATTTATTTTCCTTTTAGGGAAAACCCGCCTTTTAATTGCCTATTTTGTTACTTTTAATGTGCAAGTGTGTTGGTTTTTGTATGTTGCAATATTTTTTATGGCTATTTGTGTTACTATGGTGATTATAAACCAGATCCAGGTTTGCTCCGTTTGCCCTTTATTCTAAAACAACTTTGGAGTCAACTCCTCAAATAGTTGGTGTCACTATTAACTGGTACCAATGAATTTATCTGGCTGATTTGGTTGTTATAACTTAAGTTTTGTGTTGTGTTAAGCCAAAGAAAGCCTACATAAATCTGTTTCAAGAAATGGAAACAGATGAAAAGAAGGGGAATCAAGATTAGCAGAGAAACATTTGGGAGAATAACCATTACCAACTACAAAGAAAGATTCTTTCATATGCCCATAGATTGAGTTAGTATTCTTTTTTTCCTTTCTGATGAATCTAATATGTTTTCACAGCTGCAAGTGATAAAAGAAACGTTAGCATGGTTAATGATTTAGCAAAATATAAACAATCATTGTTGTACTTTGAGCCTTAATGAATCAAAAGTAAGTGATACTCCAAAAGTACTAAAAACAGATTTCATATTTGGACTTCATTAGTTTTGATCAAAGAAACTAGAAGAAAAGCCAACAAAGTCTAACAACCTTCATGAATTGGCTTTTGCAACTCCATTAGCAAAGTTTCACGGTTCTTGAAATCCATAATACTTAATATGCATATCATTTGTTTATAACTATGACCCGATTGCCAGTTTAAGATCTAGAAAATATAGGGGTGATAAAGGAGAATTTGGGCCCATCTATTCTTTGAACACCTAAACACCACCTAATGAAGTAGATGATCCATTAGTGGTTAAATGATCCATTGAGTTTGCTTGACTTCTTAAACGCGCGTGTTTTTTATATGCAGGTCACATGGGTCGGGTTGCACCGAGTTAGATTGGTTATGTTACAAGTGGTTAGTGTCTATGTTAGATTCATTTTTATATGTGTTTGTATAAATGTCACCTGCACAACGCACAGAATGATTGAAACTAGTTTGGTAATTAACTAATAATTGTACTTTTCTTTTTTTGCTAATAGTAAGATATGTGATGAAGCCGAGAAATCAATGATCGGATAGCATGTCTCCTCTACAAAGAACATTAGAAGAATCTCAAGGTGATGCATTAGAGTGCATTGAAAATATTAACAAGTGAAATAGTTTTAGTATTTTCTATAAACTCATAGTGAGTTATGAATAGTTTTGTTTTGTTAGTTTAGGTATTTCAATTTCTATGGCTTGTACTTTCCTTTTGTGGATTGAACAATCATGTTTTAACATTTCTAGTTAAGAATGGTAATACTGTTATGTGTTTTGTATATAGCTTTTGTAATTTTTTGTGTGTAATGGAAATTATTACCTACATATATTCTAGTTTGTGCTTACACATAAATATGTTTTTACCAACACATTCATATTTCTTTCTACACATATTAATCACAATGTTTACTTATCTACTATTTTTACCTACACATAATATAACTTTTCCCTACACATTTATTTATGACACGTGTCAATAACACTTTGTATGAACATGCCATGTCACCACTCTAGTCCACGTCATCAACCATGACAGCTGCCATGTAGGCTGCCACGTCAGATGTCATTTCAACAAATTGTTATACTTTTAACCACACATATTAATTAGTTTTAGCCACACATATATGTGTAGGTATAGTGTGTCATATGCCTACACATAACTGATGTGTAGGTAATGATCTATATCCACAGGTGCGAGGCAACACATCATAACACTTAATTTATGTGTAGGTAAAGACAACTTGCTACACTTATTTGGGTTTTACCCACACATACTATGTGTAGGTAAACGCCCTAATTTCTTGTAGTGAACTTTTGAGAACACCTTACACCACCGTACGAAAGATTAAAACTCCATAATAAACCTAATGAATTCGTCCGAGTAGTTTGAACACCATACAACAATTTGGAATATATTACGACTCTGTATGCCACATTACCGCCTTGAAAAGCATGTTAGTATAACGTACAGCACCTTACAACTCCTAACAAAACATTACAACACCGTACGTAAACTTAAAACTCCATAATAAACCTAATGAATTCGTCTGAGTCATTTGAACATCGTACGACCACTCAGGACTTGTTACGACTCTGTATGCGAAATTAGCAACAGGAAAAGCAATTTAGAATAATGTAGGATGCGTTACAACTTTTGAGAACACCTTACACCACCGTACGAAAGATTAAAACTCCATAATAAACCTAATGAATTCGTCCGAGTAGTTTGAACACCATACAACAATTTGGAATATATTACGACTCTGTATGCCACATTACCGTCTTGAGAAGCATGTTAGTATAACGTACGGCACCTTACAACTCCTAACAAAACATTACAACACCGTACGTAAACTTAAAACTCCATAATAAACCTAATGAATTCGTCCGAGTCATTTGAACATCGTACGACCACTCAGGACTTGTTACGACTCTGTATGCGAAATTAGCAACAGGAAAAGCAAATTAGAATAATGTAGGATGCGTTACAACTTTTGAGAACACCTTACACCACCGTACGAAAGATTAAAACTTCATAATAAACCTAATGAATTCGTCCGAGTAGTTTGAACACCATACAACAATTTGGAATATATTACGACTCTGTATGCCACATTACCGCCTTGAAAAGCATGTTAGTGTAACGTACAGCACCTTACAACTCCTAACAAAACATTACAACACCGTACGTAAACTTAAAACTCCATAGTAAACCTAATGAATTCGTCTGAGTCATTTGAACATCGTACGACCACTCAGGACTTGTTACGACTCTGTATGCGAAATTAGCAACAGGAAAAGCAATTTAGAATAATGTAGGATGCGTTACAACTTTTGAGAACACCTTACACCACCGTACGAAAGATTAAAACTCCATAATAAACCTAATGAATTCGTCCGAGTAGTTTGAACACCATACAACAATTTGGAATATATTACGACTCTGTATGCCACATTACCGCCTTGAAAAGCATGTTAGTATAACGTACAGCACCTTACAACTCCTAACAAAACATTACAACACCGTACGTAAACTTAAAACTCCATAATAAACCTAATGAATTCGTCTGAGTCATTTGAACATCGTACGACCACTCAGGACTTGTTACGACTCTGTATGCGAAATTAGCAACAGGAAAAGCAATTTAGAATAATGTAGGATGCGTTACAACTTTTGAGAACACCTTACACCACCGTACGAAAGATTAAAACTCCATAATAAACCTAATGAATTCGTCCGAGTAGTTTGAACACCATACAACAATTTGGAATATATTACGACTCTGTATGCCACATTACCGTCTTGAGAAGCATGTTAGTATAACGTACGGCACCTTACAACTCCTAACAAAACATTACAACACCGTACGTAAACTTAAAACTCCATAATAAACCTAATGAATTCGTCCGAGTCATTTGAACATCGTACGACCACTCAGGACTTGTTACGACTCTGTATGCGAAATTAGCAACAGGAAAAGCAAATTAGAATAATGTAGGATGCGTTACAACTTTTGAGAACACCTTACACCACCGTACGAAAGATTAAAACTCCATAATAAACCTAATGAATTCGTCCGAGTAGTTTGAACACCATACAACAATTTGGAATATATTACGACTCTGTATGCCACATTACCGCCTTGAAAAGCATGTTAGTATAACGTACAGCACCTTACAACTCCTAACAAAACATTACAACACCGTACGTAAACTTAAAACTCCATAGTAAACCTAATGAATTCGTCTGAGTCATTTGAACATCGTACGACCACTCAGGACTTGTTACGACTCTGTATGCGAAATTAGCAACAGGAAAAGCAATTTAGAATAATGTAGGATGCGTTACAACTTTTGAGAACACCTTACACCACCGTACGAAAGATTAAAACTCCATAATAAAGCTAATGAATTCGTCCGAGTAGTTTGAACACCATACAACAATTTGGAATATATTACGACTCTGTATGCCACATTACCGCCTTGAAAAGCATGTTAGTATAACGTACAACACCTTACAACTCCTAACAAAACATTACAACACCGTACGTAAACTTAAAACTCCATAATAAACCTAATGGATTCTTCCGAGTCATTTGAACATCGTACGACCACTCAGGACTTGTTACGACTCTGTATGCGAAATTAGCAACAGGAAAAGCAATTTAGAATAATGTAGGATGCGTTACAACTTTTGAGAACACCTTACACCACCGTACGAAAGATTAAAACTCCATAATAAACCTAAGGAATTCGTCCGAGTAATTGGAACACCATACAACAATTTGGAATATATTACGACTCTGTATGCCACATTACCGTCTTGAGAAGCATGTTAGTATAACGTACGGCACCTTACAACTCCTAACAAAACATTACAACACCGTACGTAAACTTAAAACCCCATAATAAACCTAATGAATTCGTCCGAGTCATTTGAACATCGTATGACCACCCAGGACTTGTTACGACTCTGTATGCGAAATTAGCAACAGGAAAAGCAATTTAGAATAATGTAGGATGCGTTACAACTTTTGAGAACACCTTACACCACCGTACGAAAGATTAAAACTCCATAATAAAGCTAATGAATTCGTCCGAGTAGTTTGAACACCATACAACAATTTGGAATATATTACGACTCTGTATGCCACATTACCGCCTTGAAAAGCATGTTAGTATAACGTACAGCACCTTACAACTCCTAACAAAACATTACAACACCGTACGTAAACTTAAAACTCCATAATAAACCTAATGGATTCTTCCGAGTCATTTGAACATCGTACGACCACTCAGGACTTGTTACGACTCTGTATGCGAAATTAGCAACAGGAAAAGCAATTTAGAATAATGTAGGATGCGTTACAACTTTTGAGAACACCTTACACCACCGTACGAAAGATTAAAACTCCATAATAAAGCTAATGAATTCGTCCGAGTAATTGGAACACCATACAACAATTTGGAATATATTACGACTCTGTATGCCACATTACCGTCTTGAGAAGCATGTTAGTATAACGTACGGCACCTTACAACTCCTAACAAAACATTACAACACCGTACGTAAACTTAAAACTCCATAATAAACCTAATGGATTCGTCCGAGTCATTTGAACATCGTACGACCACTCAGGACTTGTTACGACTCTGTATGCGAAATTAGCAACAGGAAAAGCAATTTAGAATAATGTAGGATGCGTTACAACTTTTGAGAACACCTTACACCACCGTACGAAATATTAAAACTCCATAATAAACCTAATGAATTCGTCCGAGTAATTTGAACACCATACAACAATTTGGAATATATTACGACTCTGTATGCCACATTACCGTCTTGAGAAGCATGTTAGTATAACGTACGGAACCTTGCAACTCCTAACAAAACATTACAACACCGTACGTAAACTTAAAACTCTATAATAAACCTAATAAATTAGTCCGAGTCCTTTGAACACCATACAACAATTTGGAATATATTACGACTCTGTATGCCACATTACCGTCTTGAGAAGCATGTTAGTATAACGTACAGCACCTTACAACTCCTAACAAAACATTACAACACCGTGCGTAAACTTAAAACTCCATAATAAACCTAATGAATTCGTCTGAGTCATTTGAACATCGTACGACCACCCAGGACTTGTTACGACTCTGTATGCGAAATTAGCAACAGGAAAAGCAATTTAGAATAATGTAGGATGCGTTACAACTTTTGAGAAAACACCTGACACCACCGTACGAAAGATTAAAACTTCATAATAAACCTAATGAATTCGTCCAAGTAATTTGAACACCATACAACAATTTGGAATATATTACGACTCTGTATGCCACATTACCATCTTGAGAAGCATGTTAGTATAACGTACAGCACCTTACAACTCCTAACAAAACATTACAACACCGTACGTAAACTTAAAACTCCATAATAAACCTAATGAATTCGTCCGAGTCATTTGAACATCGTACGACCACTCAGGACTTGTTACGACTCTGTATGCGAAATTAGCAACAGGAAAAGCAATTTAGAATAATGTAGGATGCGTTACAAATTTTAAGAACACCTTACACCACCGTACGAAAGATTAAAACTCCATAATAAACCTAAGGAATTCGTCCGAGTAATTGGAACACCATACAACAATTTGGAATATATTACGACTCTGTATGCCACATTACCGTCTTGAGAAGCATGTTAGTATAACGTACGGCACCTTACAACTCCTAACAAAACATTACAACACCGTACGTAAACTTAAAACTCCATAATAAACCTAATGAATTCGTCCGAGTCATTTGAACATCGTATGACCACCCAGGACTTGTTACGACTCTGTATGCGAAATTAGCAACAGGAAAAGCAATTTAGAATAATGTAGGATGCGTTACAACTTTTGAGAACACCTTACACCACCGTACGAAAGATTAAAACTCCATAATAAAGCTAATGAATTCGTCCGAGTAGTTTGAACACCATACAACAATTTGGAATATATTACGACTCTGTATGCCACATTACCGCCTTGAAAAGCATGTTAGTATAACGTACAGCACCTTACAACTCCTAACAAAACATTACAACACCGTACGTAAACTTAAAACTCCATAATAAACCTAATGGATTCTTCCGAGTCATTTGAACATCGTACGACCACTCAGGACTTGTTACGACTCTGTATGCGAAATTAGCAACAGGAAAAGCAATTTAGAATAATGTAGGATGCGTTACAACTTTTGAGAACACCTTACACCACCGTACGAAAGATTAAAACTCCATAATAAAGCTAATGAATTCGTCCGAGTAATTGGAACACCATACAACAATTTGGAATATATTACGACTCTGTATGCCACATTACCGTCTTGAGAAGCATGTTAGTATAACGTACGGCACCTTACAACTCCTAACAAAACATTACAACACCGTACGTAAACTTAAAACTCCATAATAAACCTAATGGATTCGTCCGAGTCATTTGAACATCGTACGACCACTCAGGACTTGTTACGACTCTGTATGCGAAATTAGCAACAGGAAAAGCAATTTAGAATAATGTAGGATGCGTTACAACTTTTGAGAAAACACCTGACACCACCGTACGAAAGATTAAAACTCCATAATAAACCTAATGAATTCGTCCAAGTAATTTGAACACCATACAACAATTTGGAATATATTACGACTCTGTATGCCACATTACCATCTTGAGAAGCATGTTAGTATAACGTACAGCACCTTACAACTCCTAACAAAACATTACAACACCGTACGTAAACTTAAAACTCCATAATAAACCTAATGAATTCGTCCGAGTCATTTGAACATCGTACGACCACTCAGGACTTGTTACGACTCTGTATGCGAAATTAGCAACAGGAAAAGCAATTTAGAATAATGTAGGATGCGTTACAAATTTTAAGAACACCTTACACCACCGTACGAAAGATTAAAACTCCATAATAAACCTAAGGAATTCGTCCGAGTAATTGGAACACCATACAACAATTTGGAATATATTACGACTCTGTATGCCACATTACCGTCTTGAGAAGCATGTTAGTATAACGTACGGCACCTTACAACTCCTAACAAAACATTACAACACCGTACGTAAACTTAAAACTCCATAATAAACCTAATGAATTCGTCCGAGTCATTTGAACATCGTATGACCACCCAGGACTTGTTACGACTCTGTATGCGAAATTAGCAACAGGAAAAGCAATTTAGAATAATGTAGGATGCGTTACAACTTTTGAGAACACCTTACACCACCGTACGAAAGATTAAAACTCCATAATAAAGCTAATGAATTCGTCCGAGTAGTTTGAACACCATACAACAATTTGGAATATATTACGACTCTGTATGCCACATTACCGCCTTGAAAAGCATGTTAGTATAACGTACAGCACCTTACAACTCCTAACAAAACATTACAACACCGTACGTAAACTTAAAACTCCATAATAAACCTAATGGATTCTTCCGAGTCATTTGAACATCGTACGACCACTCAGGACTTGTTACGACTCTGTATGCGAAATTAGCAACAGGAAAAGCAATTTAGAATAATGTAGGATGCGTTACAACTTTTGAGAACACCTTACACCACCGTACGAAAGATTAAAACTCCATAATAAAGCTAATGAATTCGTCCGAGTAATTGGAACACCATACAACAATTTGGAATATATTACGACTCTGTATGCCACATTACCGTCTTGAGAAGCATGTTAGTATAACGTACGGCACCTTACAACTCCTAACAAAACATTACAACACCGTACGTAAACTTAAAACTCCATAATAAACCTAATGGATTCGTCCGAGTCATTTGAACATCGTACGACCACTCAGGACTTGTTACGACTCTGTATGCGAAATTAGCAACAGGAAAAGCAATTTAGAATAATGTAGGATGCGTTACAACTTTTGAGAAAACACCTGACACCACCGTACGAAAGATTAAAACTCCATAATAAACCTAATGAATTCGTCCAAGTAATTTGAACACCATACAACAATTTGGAATATATTACGACTCTGTATGCCACATTACCATCTTGAGAAGCATGTTAGTATAACGTACAGCACCTTACAACTCCTAACAAAACATTACAACACCGTACGTAAACTTAAAACTCCATAATAAACCTAATGAATTCGTCCGAGTCATTTGAACATCGTACGACCACTCAGGACTTGTTACGACTCTGTATGCGAAATTAGCAACAGGAAAAGCAATTTAGAATAATGTAGGATGCGTTACAAATTTTAAGAACACCTTACACCACCGTACGAAAGATTAAAACTCCATAATAAACCTAAGGAATTCGTCCGAGTAATTGGAACACCATACAACAATTTGGAATATATTACGACTCTGTATGCCACATTACCGTCTTGAGAAGCATGTTAGTATAACGTACGGCACCTTACAACTCCTAACAAAACATTACAACACCGTACGTAAACTTAAAACTCCATAATAAACCTAATGAATTCGTCCGAGTCATTTGAACATCGTATGACCACCCAGGACTTGTTACGACTCTGTATGCGAAATTAGCAACAGGAAAAGCAATTTAGAATAATGTAGGATGCGTTACAACTTTTGAGAACACCTTACACCACCGTACGAAAGATTAAAACTCCATAATAAACCTAATGAATTCGTCCAAGTAATTTGAACACCATACAACAATTTGGAATATATTACGACTCTGTATGCCACATTACCATCTTGAGAAGCATGTTAGTATAACGTACAGCACCTTACAACTCCTAACAAAACATTACAACACCGTACGTAAACTTAAAACTCCATAATAAACCTAATGAATTCGTCCGAGTCATTTGAACATCGTACGACCACTCAGGACTTGTTACGACTCTGTATGCGAAATTAGCAACAGGAAAAGCAATTTAGAATAATGTAGGATGCGTTACAAATTTTAAGAACACCTTACACCACCGTACGAAAGATTAAAACTCCATAATAAACCTAAGGAATTCGTCCGAGTAATTGGAACACCATACAACAATTTGGAATATATTACGACTCTGTATGCCACATTACCGTCTTGAGAAGCATGTTAGTATAACGTACGGCACCTTACAACTCCTAACAAAACATTACAACACCGTACGTAAACTTAAAACTCCATAATAAACCTAATGAATTCGTCCGAGTCATTTGAACATCGTATGACCACCCAGGACTTGTTACGACTCTGTATGCGAAATTAGCAACAGGAAAAGCAATTTAGAATAATGTAGGATGCGTTACAACTTTTGAGAACACCTTACACCACCGTACGAAAGATTAAAACTCCATAATAAACCTAATGAATTCGTCCAAGTAATTTGAACACCATACAACAATTTGGAATATATTACGACTCTGTATGCCACATTACCATCTTGAGAAGCATGTTAGTATAACGTACAGCACCTTACAACTCCTAACAAAACATTACAACACCGTACGTAAACTTAAAACTCCATAATAAACCTAATGAATTCGTCCGAGTCATTTGAACATCGTACGACCACTCAGGACTTGTTACGACTCTGTATGCGAAATTAGCAACAGGAAAAGCAATTTAGAATAATGTAGGATGCGTTACAAATTTTAAGAACACCTTACACCACCGTACGAAAGATTAAAACTCCATAATAAACCTAAGGAATTCGTCCGAGTAATTGGAACACCATACAACAATTTGGAATATATTACGACTCTGTATGCCACATTACCGTCTTGAGAAGCATGTTAGTATAACGTACGGCACCTTACAACTCCTAACAAAACATTACAACACCGTACGTAAACTTAAAACTCCATAATAAACCTAATGAATTCGTCCGAGTCATTTGAACATCGTATGACCACCCAGGACTTGTTACGACTCTGTATGCGAAATTAGCAACAGGAAAAGCAATTTAGAATAATGTAGGATGCGTTACAACTTTTGAGAACACCTTACACCACCGTACGAAAGATTAAAACTCCATAATAAAGCTAATGAATTCGTCCGAGTAGTTTGAACACCATACAACAATTTGGAATATATTACGACTCTGTATGCCACATTACCGCCTTGAAAAGCATGTTAGTATAACGTACAGCACCTTACAACTCCTAACAAAACATTACAACACCGTACGTAAACTTAAAACTCCATAATAAACCTAATGGATTCTTCCGAGTCATTTGAACATCGTACGACCACTCAGGACTTGTTACGACTCTGTATGCGAAATTAGCAACAGGAAAAGCAATTTAGAATAATGTAGGATGCGTTACAACTTTTGAGAACACCTTACACCACCGTACGAAAGATTAAAACTCCATAATAAAGCTAATGAATTCGTCCGAGTAATTGGAACACCATACAACAATTTGGAATATATTACGACTCTGTATGCCACATTACCGTCTTGAGAAGCATGTTAGTATAACGTACGGCACCTTACAACTCCTAACAAAACATTACAACACCGTACGTAAACTTAAAACTCCATAATAAACCTAATGGATTCGTCCGAGTCATTTGAACATCGTACGACCACTCAGGACTTGTTACGACTCTGTATGCGAAATTAGCAACAGGAAAAGCAATTTAGAATAATGTAGGATGCGTTACAACTTTTGAGAACACCTTACACCACCGTACGAAATATTAAAACTCCATAATAAACCTAATGAATTCGTCCGAGTAATTTGAACACCATACAACAATTTGGAATATATTACGACTCTGTATGCCACATTACCGTCTTGAGAAGCATGTTAGTATAACGTACGGCACCTTGCAACTCCTAACAAAACATTACAACACCGTACGTAAACTTAAAACTCTATAATAAACCTAATAAATTAGTCCGAGTCCTTTGAACACCATACAACAATTTGGAATATATTACGACTCTGTATGCCACATTACCGTCTTGAGAAGCATGTTAGTATAACGTACAGCACCTTACAACTCCTAACAAAACATTACAACACCGTGCGTAAACTTAAAACTCCATAATAAACCTAATGAATTCGTCCGAGTCATTTGAACATCGTACGACCACCCAGGACTTGTTACGACTCTGTATGCGAAATTAGCAACAGGAAAAGCAATTTAGAATAATGTAGGATGCGTTACAACTTTTGAGAAAACACCTGACACCACCGTACGAAAGATTAAAACTCCATAATAAACCTAATGAATTCGTCCAAGTAATTTGAACACCATACAACAATTTGGAATATATTACGACTCTGTATGCCACATTACCATCTTGAGAAGCATGTTAGTATAACGTACAGCACCTTACAACTCCTAACAAAACATTACAACACCGTACGTAAACTTAAAACTCCATAATAAACCTAATGAATTCGTCCGAGTCATTTGAACATCGTACGACCAATCAGGACTTGTTACGACTCTGTATGCGAAATTAGCAACAGGAAAAGCAATTTAGAATAATGTAGGATGCGTTACAAGTTTTGAGAACACCTTACACCACCGTACGAAAGATTAAAACTCTATAATAAACCTAATGAATTCGTCCGAGTAATTTGAACACCATACAACAATTTGGAATATATTACGACTCTGTATGCCACATTACCGCCTTGAAAAGCATGTTAGTAAAACGTACGGCACCTTACAACTCCTAACAAAACATTACAACACCGTACGTAAACTTAAAACTCCATAATAAACCTAATGAATTCGTCCGAGTCATTTGAACATCGTATGACCACTCAGGACTTGTTACGACTCTGTATGCGAAATTAGCAACAGGAAAAGCAATTTAGAATAATGTAGGATGCATTTCAACTTTTGAGAACAACTTACACCACCGTACGAAAGATTAAAACTCCATAATAAACATAATGAATTCGTCCGAGTAAATTGAACACCATACAACAATTTGGAATATATTACGACTCTGTATGCCACATTACCGTCTTGAGAAGCATGTTAGTATAACGTACGGCACCTTACAACTCCTAACAAAACATTACAACACAGTACGTAAACTTAAAACTCCATAATAAACCTAATGAATTCGTCCGAGTCATTTGAACATCGTACGACCACTCAGGACTTGTTACGACTCTGTATGTGAAATTAGCAACAGGAAAAGCAAATTAGAATAATGTAGGATGCGTTACAACTTTTGAGAACACCTTACACCACCGTACAAAAGATTAAAACTCCATAATAAACCTAATGAATTCGTCCGAGTAGTTTGAACACCATACAACAATTTGGAATATATTCGACTCTTTATGCCACATTACCGTCTTGAGAAGCATGTTAGTATAACGTACGGCACCTTACAACTCCTAACAAAACATTACAACACAGTACGTAAACTTAAAACTCCATAATAAACCTAATGAATTCGTCCGAGTCATTTGAACATCGTACGACCACTCAGGACTTGTTACGACTCTGTATGCGAAATTAGCAATAGGAAAAGCAAATTAGAATAATGTAGGATGCGTTACAACTTTTGAGAACACCTTACACCACCGTACAAAAGATTAAAACTCCATAATAAACCTAATGAATTCGTCCGAGTAGTTTGAACACCATACAACAATTTGGAATATATTACGACTCTATATGCCACATTACCGCCTTGAAAAGCATGTTAGTATAACGTACAGCACCTTACAACTCCTAACAAAACATTACAACACCGTACGTAAACTTAAAACTCCATAATAAACCTAATGAATTCGTCTGAGTCATTTGAACATCGTACGACCACTCAGGACTTGTTACGACTCTGTATGCGAAATTAGCAACAGGAAAAGCAATTTAGAATAATGTAGGATGCGTTACAACTTTTAAGAACACCTTACACCACCGTACGAAAGATTAAAACTCCATAATAAACCTAATGAATTCGTCCGAGTAATTTGAACACCATACAACAATTTGGAATATATTACGACTCTGTATGCCACATTACCGCCTTGAAAAGCATGTTAGTATAACGTACGACACCTTACAACTCCTAACAAAACATTACAACACCGTACGTAAACTTAAAACTCCATAATAAACCTAATGAATTCGTCCAAGTCATTTGAACATCGTACGACCCCTCAGGACTTGTTACGACTCTGCATGCGAAATTAGCAACAGGAAAAGCAATTTAGAATAATGTAGGATGAGTTACAACTTTTGAGAACACCTTACACCACTGTACGAAAGATTAAACCTCCATAATAAACCTAATTAATCCGTCCGAGTAATTTGAACACCATACAACAATTTGGAATATATTACGACTCTGTATGCCACATTACCGTCTTGAGAAGCATGTATGTATAACGTACGAAACCTTGAAACTCCTAACAAAACATTACAACACCTTACGTAAACTTAAAACTCTATAATAAACCTAATAAATTAGTCTGAGTCCTTTGAACACCATACAACAATTTGGAATATATTACGACTTTGTATGCCACATTACCGCCTTGAAAAGCATGTTAGTATAACGTACGGCACCTTACAACTCCTAACAAAACATTACAACACCGTACGTAAACTTAAAACTCCATAATAAACCTAATGAATTCGTCCGAGTCATTTGAAGATCGTACGACCACTCAGGACTTGTTACGACTCTGTATGCCAAATTAGCAACAGGAAAAGCAATTTAGAATAATGTAGGATGCGTTACAACTTTTGAGAACACCTTACACCACCGTACGAAAGATTAAAACTCCATAATAAACCTAATGAATTCGTCCGAGTAATTTGAACACCATACAACAATTTGGAATATATTACGACTCTGTATGTCACATTACCGTCTTGAGAAGCATGTTAGTATAACGTACGGCACCTTGCAACTCCTAACAAAACATTACAACACCGTACGTAAACTTAAAACTCTATAATAAACCTAATAAATTAGTCCGAGTCCTTTGAACACCATACAACAATTTGGAATATATTACGACTTTGTATGCCACATTACCGCCTTGAAAAGCATGTTAGTATAACGTACGACACCTTACAACTCCTAACAAAACATTACAACACCGTACGTAAACTTAAAACTCCATAATAAACCTAATGAATTCGTCCGAGTCATTCGAACATCGTACGACCACTCAGGACTTGTTACGACTCTGTATGCGAAATTAGCAACAGGAAAAGCAATTTAGAATAATGTAGGATGCGTTACAACTTTTGAGAACACCTTACACCACCGTACGAAAGATTAAACCTCCATAATAAACCTAATGAATCCGTCCGAGTAATTTGAACACCATACAACAATTTGGAATATATTACGACTCTGTATGCCACATTACCGTCTTGAGAAGCATGTATGTATAACGTACGAAACCTTGAAACTCCTAACAAAACATTACAACACCTTACGTAAACTTAAAACTCTATAATAAACCTAATAAATTAGTGTGAGTCCTTTGAACACCATACAACAATTTGGAATATATTACGACTTTGTATGCCACATTACCGCCTTGAAAAGCATGTTAGTATAACGTACGGCACCTTGCAACTCCTAACAAAACATTACAACACCGTACGTAAACTTAAAACTCTATAATAAACCTAATAAATTAGTCC
This sequence comes from Tagetes erecta, assembly GCA_030867185.1. Taxonomy (NCBI): domain Eukaryota; kingdom Viridiplantae; phylum Streptophyta; class Magnoliopsida; order Asterales; family Asteraceae; genus Tagetes; species Tagetes erecta. Next base: position 49,374,640 of record CM061488.1, on the reverse strand, counting down.
GAGTCCTTTGAACACCATACAACAATTTGGAATATATTACGACTTTGTATGCCACATTACCGCCTTGAAAAGCATGTTAGTATAACGTACGGCACCTTACAACTCCTAACAAAACATTACAACACCGTACGTAAACTTAAAACTCCATAATAAACCTAATGAATTCGTCCGAGTCATTTGAACATCGTACGACCCCTCAGGACTTGTTACGACTCTGCATGCGAAATTAGCAACAGGAAAAGCAATTTAGAATAATGTAGGATGAGTTACAACTTTTGAGAACACCTTACACCACCGTACGAAAGATTAAACCTCCATAATAAACCTAATGAATCCGTCCGAGTAATTTGAACACCATACAACAATTTGGAATATATTACGACTCTGTATGCCACATTACCGTCTTGAGAAGCATGTATGTATAACGTACGAAACCTTGAAACTCCTAACAAAACATTACAACACCTTACGTAAACTTAAAACTCTATAATAAACCTAATAAATTAGTCTGAGTCCTTTGAACACCATACAACAATTTGGAATATATTACGACTTTGTATGCCACATTACCGCCTTGAAAAGCATGTTAGTATAACGTACGGCGCCTTACTACTCCTAACAAAACATTACAACGCCGTACGTAAACTTAAAACTCCATAATAAAACTAATGAATTCGTCCGAGTCATTTGAACATCGTACGACCACTCAGGACTTGTTACGACTCTGTATGCGAAATTAGCAACAGGAAAAGCAATTTAGAATAATGTAGGATGCGTTACAACCTTTGAGAACACCTTACACCACCATACGAAAGATTAAAACTCCATAATAAACCTAATGAATTCGTCCGAGTAATTTGAACACCATACAACAATTTGGAATATATTAAGACTCTGTATGCCACATTACCGCCTTGAAAAGCATGTTAGTATAACGTACGACACCTTACTACTCCTAACAAAACATTACAACACCGTACGTAAACTTAAAACTCCATAATAAACCTAATAAATTAGTCCGAGTCCTTTGAACACCATACAACAATTTGGAATATATTACGACTTTGTATGCCACATTACCGCCTTGAAAAGCATGTTAGTATAACGTACGGCACCTTACAACTCCTAACAAAACATTACAACACCGTACGTAAACTTAAAACTCCATAATAAACCTAATGAATTCGTCCGAGTTATTTGAACATCGTACGACCACTCAGGACTTGTTAGGACTCTGTATGCGAAATTAGCAACAGGAAAAGCTATTTAGAATAACGTAGGATACGTTAAAACTTTTGAGAACACCTTACACCACCGTACGAAAGATTAAACCTCCATAATAAACCTAATGAATCCGTCCGAGTAATTTGAACACCATACAACAATTTGGAATATATTACGACTCTGTATGCCACATTACCGTCTTGAGAAGCATGTATGTATAACGTACGAAACCTTGAAACTCCTAACAAAACATTACAACACCTTACGTAAACTTAAAACTCTATAATAAACCTAATAAATTAGTCTGAGTCCTTTGAACACCATACAACAATTTGGAATATATTACGACTTTGTATGCCACATTACCGCCTTGAAAAGCATGTTAGTATAACGTACGGCACCTTGCAACTCCTAACAAAACATTACAACACCGTACGTAAACTTAAAACTCTATAATAAACCTAATAAATTAGTCCGAGTCCTTTGAACACCATACAACAATTTGGAATATATTACGACTTTGTATGCCACATTACCGCCTTGAAAAGCATGTTAGTATAACGTACGGCACCTTACAACTCATAACAAAACATTACAACACCGTACGTAAACTTAAAACTCCATAATAAACCTAATGAATTCGTCCGAGTCATTTGAACATCGTACGACCCCTCAGGACTTGTTACGACTCTGCATGCGAAATTAGCAACAGGAAAAGCAATTTAGAATAATGTAGGATGAGTTACAACTTTTGAGAACACCTTACACCACCGTACGAAAGATTAAACCTCCATAATAAACCTAATGAATCCGTCCGAGTAATTTGAACACCATACAACAATTTGGAATATATTACGACTCTGTATGCCACATTACCGTCTTGAGAAGCATGTATGTATAACGTACGAAACCTTGAAACTCCTAACAAAACATTACAACACCTTACGTAAACTTAAAACTCTATAATAAACCTAATAAATTAGTCTGAGTCCTTTGAACACCATACAACAATTTGGAATATATTACGACTTTGTATGCCACATTACCGCCTTGAAAAGCATGTTAGTATAACGTACGGCGCCTTACTACTCCTAACAAAACATTACAACGCCGTACGTAAACTTAAAACTCCATAATAAAACTAATGAATTCGTCCGAGTCATTTGAACATCGTACGACCACTCAGGACTTGTTACGACTCTGTATGCGAAATTAGCAACAGGAAAAGCAATTTAGAATAATGTAGGATGCGTTACAACCTTTGGGAACACCTTACACCACCATACGAAAGATTAAAACTCCATAATAAACCTAATGAATTCGTCCGAGTAATTTGAACACCATACAACAATTTGGAATATATTAAGACTCTGTATGCCACATTACCGCCTTGAAAAGCATGTTAGTATAACGTACGACACCTTACTACTCCTAACAAAACATTACAACACCGTACGTAAACTTAAAACTCCATAATAAACCTAATGAATTCGTCCGAGTCATTTGAACATCGTTCGACCACTTAGGACTTGTTACGACTCTGTATGCGAAATTAGCAACAGGAAAAGCAATTTAGAATAATGTAGGATGCGTTACAACTTTTGAGAACAACTTACACCACCGTACGAAAGATTAAAACTCCATAATAAACCTAATGAATTCGTCCGAGTAATTTTAACACCATACAACAATTTGGAATATATTACGACTCTGTATGCCACATTACCGCCTTGAAAAGCATGTTAGTATAACGTACGGCACCTTACAACTCCTAACAAAACATTACAACACCGTACGTAAACTTAAAACTCCATAATAAACCTAATGAATTCGTCCTAGTCATTTGAACATCGTACAACCACTCAGGACTTGTTAGGACTCTGTATGCGAAATTAGCAACAAGAAAAGCAATTTAGAATAATGTAGGATGCATTACAACTTTTGAGAACACCTTACACCACCGTACGAAAGATTAAAACTCCAAAATAAACCTAATGAATTCGTCCGAGTAATTTGAACACCATACAACAATTTGGAATATATTACGACTCTGTATGCCATATTACCGCCTTGAAAAGCATGTGAGTATAACGTACGACACCTTACTACTCCTAACAAAACATTACAACACCGTACGTAAACTTAAAACTCCATAATAAACCTAATAAATTAGTCTGAGTCCTTTGAACATAGTACTAAAATTTAGAATATATTATGACTTTGTATGCCACATTACCGCCTTGAAAAGCATGTTAGTATAACGTACGGCGCCTTACTACTCCTAACAAAACATTACAACACCGTACGTAAACTTAAAACTCCATAATAAAACTAATGAATTCATCCGAGTCATTTGAACATCGTACGACCACTCAGGACTTGTTATGACTCTGTATGCGAAATTAGCAACAGGAAAAGCAATTTAGAATAATGTAGGATGCGTTACAACCTTTGAGAACACCTTACACCACCGTACGAAAGATTAAAACTCCATAATAAACCTAATGAATTCGTCCGAGTAATTTGAACACCATACAACAATTTGGAATATATTAAGACTCTGTATGCCACATTACCGCCTTCAAAAGCATGTTAGTATAACGTACGACACCTTACTACTCCTAACAAAACATTACAACACCGTACGTAAACTTAAAACTCCATAATAAACCTAATGAATTCGTCCGAGTCATTTGAACATCGTACGACCACTTAGGACTTGTTACGACTCTGTATGCGAAATTAGCAACAGGAAAAGCAATTTAGAATAATGTAGGATGCGTTACAACTTTTGAGAACAACTTACACCACCGTACGAAAGATTAAAACTCCATAATAAACCTAATGAATTCGTCCGAGTAATTTGAACACCATACAACAATTTGGAATATATTACGACTCTATATGCCACATTACCGCCTTGAAAAGCATGTTAGTATAACGTACGGCACCTTACAACTCCTAACAAAACATTACAACACCGTACGTAAACTTAAAACTCCATAATAAACCTAATGAATTCGTCCTAGTCATTTGAACATCGTACAACCACTCAGGACTTGTTACGACTCTGTATGCGAAATTAGCAACAGGAAAAGCAATTTAGAATAATGTAAGATGCATTACAACTTTTGAGAACACCTTACACCACCGTACGAAAGATTAAAACTCCAAAATAAACCTAATGAATTCGTCCGAGTAATTTGAACACCATACAACAATTTGGAATATATTACGACTCTGTATGCCACATTACCGCCTTGAAAAGCATGTTAGTATAACGTACGACACCTTACTACTTCTAACAAAACATTACAACACCGTACGTAAACTTAAAACTCCATAATAAACCTAATAAATTAGTCTGAGTCCTTTGAACATAGTACTAAAATTTAGAATATATTACGACTCTGTATGCCACATTACCGCCTTGAAAAGCATGTTAGTATAACGTACGGCGCCTTACTACTCCTAACAAAACATTACAACACCGTACGTAAACTTAAAACTCCATAATAAAACTAATGAATTCGTCCGAGTCATTTGAACATCGTACGACCACTCAGGACTTGTTACGACTCTGTATGCGAAATTAGCAACAGGAAAAGAATTTTTGAATAATGTAGGATGCGTTACAACCTTTGAGAACACCTTACACCACCGTACGAAAGATTAAAACTCCATAATAAACCTAATGAATTCGTCCGAGTAATTTGAACACCATACAACAATTTGGAATATATTAAGACTCTGTATGCCACATTACCGCCTTCAAAAGCATGTTAGTATAACGTACGACACCTTACTACTCCTAACAAAACATTACAACACCGTACGTAAACTTAAAACTCCATAATAAACCTAATGAATTCGTCCGAGTCATTTGAACATCGTACGACCACTTAGGACTTGTTACGACTCTGTATGCGAAATTAGCAACAGGAAAAGCAATTTAGAATAATGTAGGATGCGTTACAACTTTTGAGAACAACTTACACCACCGTACGAAAGATTAAAACTCCATAATAAACCTAATGAATTCGTCCGAGTAATTTGAACACCATACAACAATTTGGAATATATTACGACTCTATATGCCACATTACCGCCTTGAAAAGCATGTTAGTATAACGTACGGCACCTTACAACTCCTAACAAAACATTACAACACCGTACGTAAACTTAAAACTCCATAATAAACCTAATGAATTCGTCCTAGTCATTTGAACATCGTACAACCACTCAGGACTTGTTACGACTCTGTATGCGAAATTAGCAACAGGAAAAGCAATTTAGAATAATGTAAGATGCATTACAACTTTTGAGAACACCTTACACCACCGTACGAAAGATTAAAACTCCAAAATAAACCTAATGAATTCGTCCGAGTAATTTGAACATCATACAACAATTTGGAATATATTACGACTCTGTATGCCACATTACCGCCTTGAAAAGCATGTTAGTATAACGTACGACACCTTACTACTTCTAACAAAACATTACAACACCGTACGTAAACTTAAAACTCCATAATAAACCTAATAAATTAGTCTGAGTCCTTTGAACATAGTACTAAAATTTAGAATATATTACGACTCTGTATGCCACATTACCGCCTTGAAAAGCATGTTAGTATAACGTACGGCGCCTTACTACTCCTAACAAAACATTACAACACCGTACGTAAACTTAAAACTCCATAATAAAACTAATGAATTCGTCCGAGTCATTTGAACATCGTACGACCACTCAGGACTTGTTACGACTCTGTATGCGAAATTAGCAACAGGAAAAGAATTTTTGAATAATGTAGGATGCGTTACAACCTTTGAGAACACCTTACACCACCGTACGAAAGATTAAAACTCCATAATAAACCTAATGAATTCGTCCGAGTAATTTGAACACCATACAACAATTTGGAATATATTAAGACTCTGTATGCCACATTACCGCCTTGAAAAGCATGTTAGTATAACGTACGACACCTTACTACTCCTAACAAAACATCACAACACCGTACGTAAACTTAAAACTCCATAATAAACCTAATGAATTCGTCCGAGTCATTTGTACATCGTACGACCACTTAGGACTTGTTACGACTCTGTATGCGAAATTAGCAACAGGAAAAGCAATTTAGAATAATGTAGGATGCGTTACAACTTTTGAGAACATTTTACACCACCGTACGAAAGATTAAAACTCCATAATAAACCTAATGAATTCGTCCGAGTAATTTGAACACCATACAACAATTTGGAATATATTACGACTCTGTATGCCACATTACCGCCTTGAAAAGCATGTTAGTATAACGTACGGCACCTTACAACTCCTAACAAAACATTACAACACCGTACGTAAACTTAAAACTCCATAATAAACCTAATGAATTCGTCCTAGTCATTTGAACATCGTATAACCACTTAGGACTTGTTACGACTCTGTATGCGAAATTAGCAACAGGAAAAGCAATTTAGAATAATGTAGGATGCATTACAACTTTTGAGAACACCTTACACCACCGTACGAAAGATTAAAACTCCAAAATAAACCTAATGAATTCGTCCGAGTAATTTGAACACCATACAACAATTTGGAATATATTACGACTCTGTATGCCACATTACCGCCTTGAAAAGCATGATAGTATAACGTACGACACCTTACTACTTCTAACAAAACATTACAACACCGTACGTAAACTTAAAACTCCATAATAAACCTAATAAATTAGTCTGAGTCCTTTGAACATAGTACTAAAATTTAGAATATATTACGACTCTGTATGCCACATTACCGCCTTGAAAAGCATGTTAGTATAACGTACGGCGCCTTACTACTCCTAACAAAACATTACAACACCGTACGTAAACTTAAAACTCCATAATAAAACTATTGAATTCCTCCGAGTCATTTGAACATCGTACGAACACTCAGGACTTGTTACGACTCTGTATGCGAAATTAGCAACAGGAAAAGCAATTTAGAATAATGTAGGATGCGTTACAACCTTTGAGAACACCTTACACCACCGTACGAAAGATTAAAACTCCATAATAAACCTAATGAATTCGTCCGAGTAATTTGAACACCATACAACAATTTGGAATATATTAAGACTCTGTATGCCACATTACCGCCTTGAAAAGCATGTTAGTATAACGTACGACACCTTACTACTCCTAACAAAACATCACAACACCGTACGTAAACTTAAAACTCCATAATAAACCTAATGAATTCGTCCGAGTCATTTGTACATCGTACGACCACTTAGGACTTGTTACGACTCTGTATGCGAAATTAGCAACAGGAAAAGCAATTTAGAATAATGTAGGATGCGTTACAACTTTTGAGAACAACTTACACCACCGTACGAAAGATTAAAACTCCATAATAAACCTAATGAATTCGTCCGAGTAATTTGAACACCATACAACAATTTGGAATATATTACGACTCTGTATGCCACATTACCGCCTTGAAAAGCATGTTAGTATAACGTACGACACCTTACTACTTCTAACAAAACATTACAACACCGTACGTAAACTTAAAACTCCATAATAAAACTATTGAATTCCTCCGAGTCATTTGAACATCGTACGAACACTCAGGACTTGTTACGACTCTGTATGCGAAATTAGCAACAGGAAAAGCAATTTAGAATAATGTAGGATGCGTTACAACCTTTGAGAACACCTTACACCACCGTACGAAAGATTAAAACTCCATAATAAACCTAATGAATTCGTCCGAGTAATTTGAACACCATACAACAATTTGGAATATATTAAGACTCTGTATGCCACATTACCGCCTTGAAAAGCATGTTAGTATAACGTACGACACCTTACTACTCCTAACAAAACATCACAACACCGTACGTAAACTTAAAACTCCATAATAAACCTAATGAATTCGTCCGAGTCATTTGTACATCGTACGACCACTTAGGACTTGTTACGACTCTGTATGCGAAATTAGCAACAGGAAAAGCAATTTAGAATAATGTAGGATGCGTTACAACTTTTGAGAACAACTTACACCACCGTACGAAAGATTAAAACTCCATAATAAACCTAATGAATTCGTCAGAGTAATTTGAACACCATACAACAATTTGGAATATATTACGACTCTGTATGCCACATTACCGCCTTGAAAAGCATGTTAGTATAACGTACGACACCTTACTACTTCTAACAAAACATTACAACACCGTACGTAAACTTAAAACTCCATAATAAACCTAATAAATTAGTCTGAGTCCTTTGAACATAGTACTAAAATTTAGAATATATTACGACTCTGTATGCCACATTACCGCCTTGAAAAGCATGTTAGTATAACGTACGGCGCCTTACTACTCCTAACAAAACATTACAACACCGTACGTAAACTTAAAACTCCATAAAAAAACTAATGAATTCGTCCGAGTCATTTGAACATCGTACGACCACTCAGGACTTGTTACGACTCTGTATGCGAAATTAGCAACAGGAAAAGCAATTTAGAATAATGTAGGATGCGTTACAACCTTTGAGAACACCTTACACCACCGTACGAAAGATTAAAACTCCATAATAAACCTAATGAATTCGTCCGAGTAATTTGAACACCATACAACAATTTGGAATATATTAAGACTCTGTATGCCACATTACCGCCTTGAAAAGCATGTTAGTATAACGTACGACACCTTACTACTCCTAACAAAACATCACAACACCGTACGTAAACTTAAAACTCCATAATAAACCTAATGAATTCGTCCGAGTCATTTGTACATCGTACGACCACTTAGGACTTGTTACGACTCTGTATGCGAAATTAGCAACAGGAAAAGCAATTTAGAATAATGTAGGATGCGTTACAACTTTTGAGAACAACTTACACCACCGTACGAAAGATTAAAACTCCATAATAAACCTAATGAATTCGTCCGAGTAATTTGAACACCATACAACAATTTGGAATATATTACGACTCTGTATGCCACATTACCGCCTTGAAAAGCATGTTAGTATAACGTACGACACCTTACTACTTCTAACAAAACATTACAACACCGTACGTAAACTTAAAACTCCATAATAAAACTATTGAATTCCTCCGAGTCATTTGAACATCGTACGAACACTCAGGACTTGTTACGACTCTGTATGCGAAATTAGCAACAGGAAAAGCAATTTAGAATAATGTAGGATGCGTTACAACCTTTGAGAACACCTTACACCACCGTACGAAAGATTAAAACTCCATAATAAACCTAATGAATTCGTCCGAGTAATTTGAACACCATACAACAATTTGGAATATATTAAGACTCTGTATGCCACATTACCGCCTTGAAAAGCATGTTAGTATAACGTACGACACCTTACTACTCCTAACAAAACATCACAACACCGTACGTAAACTTAAAACTCCATAATAAACCTAATGAATTCGTCCGAGTCATTTGTACATCGTACGACCACTTAGGACTTGTTACGACTCTGTATGCGAAATTAGCAACAGGAAAAGCAATTTAGAATAATGTAGGATGCGTTACAACTTTTGAGAACAACTTACACCACCGTACGAAAGATTAAAACTCCATAATAAACCTAATGAATTCGTCCGAGTAATTTGAACACCATACAACAATTTGGAATATATTACGACTCTGTATGCCACATTACCGCCTTGAAAAGCATGTTAGTATAACGTACGACACCTTACTACTTCTAACAAAACATTACAACACCGTACGTAAACTTAAAACTCCATAATAAAACTATTGAATTCCTCCGAGTCATTTGAACATCGTACGAACACTCAGGACTTGTTACGACTCTGTATGCGAAATTAGCAACAGGAAAAGCAATTTAGAATAATGTAGGATGCGTTACAACCTTTGAGAACACCTTACACCACCGTACGAAAGATTAAAACTCCATAATAAACCTAATGAATTCGTCCGAGTAATTTGAACACCATACAACAATTTGGAATATATTAAGACTCTGTATGCCACATTACCGCCTTGAAAAGCATGTTAGTATAACGTACGACACCTTACTACTCCTAACAAAACATCACAACACCGTACGTAAACTTAAAACTCCATAATAAACCTAATGAATTCGTCCGAGTCATTTGTACATCGTACGACCACTTAGGACTTGTTACGACTCTGTATGCGAAATTAGCAACAGGAAAAGCAATTTAGAATAATGTAGGATGCGTTACAACTTTTGAGAACAACTTACACCACCGTACGAAAGATTAAAACTCCATAATAAACCTAATGAATTCGTCCGAGTAATTTGAACACCATACAACAATTTGGAATATATTACGACTCTGTATGCCACATTACCGCCTTGAAAAGCATGTTAGTATAACGTACGACACCTTACTACTTCTAACAAAACATTACAACACCGTACGTAAACTTAAAACTCCATAATAAACCTAATAAATTAGTCTGAGTCCTTTGAACATAGTACTAAAATTTAGAATATATTACGACTCTGTATGCCACATTACCGCCTTGAAAAGCATGTTAGTATAACGTACGGCGCCTTACTACTCCTAACAAAACATTACAACACCGTACGTAAACTTAAAACTCCATAAAAAAACTAATGAATTCGTCCGAGTCATTTGAACATCGTACGACCACTCAGGACTTGTTACGACTCTGTATGCGAAATTAGCAACAGGAAAAGCAATTTAGAATAATGTAGGATGCGTTACAACCTTTGAGAACACCTTACACCACCGTACGAAAGATTAAAACTCCATAATAAACCTAATGAATTCGTCCGAGTAATTTGAACACCATACAACAATTTGGAATATATTAAGACTCTGTATGCCACATTACCGCCTTGAAAAGCATGTTAGTATAACGTACGACACCTTACTACTCCTAACAAAACATCACAACACCGTACGTAAACTTAAAACTCCATAATAAACCTAATGAATTCGTCCGAGTCATTTGTACATCGTACGACCACTTAGGACTTGTTACGACTCTGTATGCGAAATTAGCAACAGGAAAAGCAATTTAGAATAATGTAGGATGCGTTACAACTTTTGAGAACAACTTACACCACCGTACGAAAGATTAAAACTCCATAATAAACCTAATGAATTCGTCCGAGTAATTTGAACACCATACAACAATTTGGAATATATTACGACTCTGTATGCCACATTACCGCCTTGAAAAGCATGTTAGTATAACGTACGACACCTTACTACTTCTAACAAAACATTACAACACCGTACGTAAACTTAAAACTCCATAATAAACCTAATAAATTAGTCTGAGTCCTTTGAACATAGTACTAAAATTTAGAATATATTACGACTCTGTATGCCACATTACCGCCTTGAAAAGCATGTTAGTATAACGTACGGCGCCTTACTACTCCTAACAAAACATTACAACACCGTACGTAAACTTAAAACTCCATAATAAAACTAATGAATTCGTCCGAGTCATTTGAACATCGTACGACCACTCAGGACTTGTTACGACTCTGTATGCGAAATTAGCAACAGGAAAAGCAATTTAGAATAATGTAGGATGCGTTACAACCTTTGAGAACACCTTACACCACCGTACGAAAGATTAAAACTCCATAATAAACCTAATGAATTCGTCCGAGTAATTTGAACACCATACAACAATTTGGAATATATTAAGACTCTGTATGCCACATTACCGCCTTGAAAAGCATGTTAGTATAACGTACGACACCTTACTACTCCTAACAAAACATCACAACACCGTACGTAAACTTAAAACTCCATAATAAACCTAATGAATTCGTCCGAGTCATTTGTACATCGTACGACCACTTAGGACTTGTTACGACTCTGTATGCGAAATTAGCAACAGGAAAAGCAATTTAGAATAATGTAGGATGCGTTACAACTTTTGAGAACAACTTACACCACCGTACGAAAGATTAAAACTCCATAATAAACCTAATGAATTCGTCCGAGTAATTTGAACACCATACAACAATTTGGAATATATTACGACTCTGTATGCCACATTACCGCCTTGAAAAGCATGTTAGTATAACGTACGGCACCTTACAACTCCTAACAAAACATTACAACACCGTACGTAAACTTAAAACTCCATAATAAACCTAATGAATTCGTCCTAGTCATTTGAACATCGTATAACCACTTAGGACTTGTTACGACTCTGTATGCGAAATTAGCAACAGGAAAAGCAATTTAGAATAATGTAGGATGCATTACAACTTTTGAGAACACCTTACACCACCGTACGAAAGATTAAAACTCCAAAATAAACCTAATGAATTCGTCCGAGTAATTTGAACACCATACAACAATTTGGAATATATTAAGACTCTGTATGCCACATTACCGCCTTGAAAAGCATGTTAGTATAACGTACGACACCTTACTACTCCTAACAAAACATTACAACACCGTATGTAAACTTAAAACTCCATAATAAACCTAATGAATTCGTCCGAGTCATTTGAACATCGTACGACCACTTAGGACTTGTTACGACTCTGTATGCGAAATTAGCAACAGGAAAAGCAATTTAGAATAACGTAGGATGCGTTACAACTTTTGAGAACACCTTACACCACCGTACGAAAGATTAAAACTCCAAAATAAACCTAATGAATTCGTCCGAGGAATTTGAACACCATACAACAATTTGGAATATATTACGACTCTGTATGCCACATTACCGCCTTGAAAAGCATGTTAGTATATCATACGGCACCTTACAACTCCTAACAAAACATTACAACACCGTACGTAAACTTAAAACTCCATAATAAACCTAATGAATTCGTCCTAGTCATTTGAACATCGTACAACCACTCAGGACTTGTTACGACTCTGTATGCGAAATTAGCAACAGGAAAAGCAATTTAGAATAATGTAGGATGCGTTACAACTTTTGAGAACACCTTACACCACCGTACGAAAGATTAAAACTCCAAAATAAACCTAATGAATTCGTCCGAGTAATTTGAACACCATACAACAATTTGGAATATATTACGACTTTGTATGCCAAATTACCGCCTTGAAAAGCATGTTATTATAACGTACGGCAACTTACAACTCCTAACAAAACATTACAACACCGTACGTAAACTTAAAACTCCATAATAAAACTAATAAATTCGTCCGAGTAATTTGAACATCGTACCACCACTCAGGATTTGTTACGACTCTGTATGCGAAATTAGCAACAGGAAAAGCAATTTAGAATAATGTAGGATGCGTTACAACTTTTGAGAACACCTTACACCACCCTACGAAAGATTAAAACTCCAAAATAAACCTAATGAATTCGTCCTAGTAATTTGAACACCATACAATAATTTGGAATATATTACGACTCTGTATGCCACATTACCGCCTTGAAAAGCATGTTTGTGTAACGTACGACACCTTATAACTCCTAACAAAACATTACAACATCGTACGTAAACTTTAAACTCCATAATAAACCTAATGAATTCGTCCGAGTCATTTGAACATCGTACGACCACTTAGGACTTGTTACGACTCTGTATGCGAAATTAGCAACAGGAAAAGCAATTTAGAATAATGTAGGATGCGTTACAACCTTTGAGAACACCTTACACCACCGTACGAAAGATTAAAACTCCATAATAAACCTAATGAATTCGTCCGAGTAATTTGAACACCATACAACAATTTGGAATATATTACGACTCTGTATGCCACATTACCGCCTTGAAAAGCATGTTAGTATAACGTACGACACCTTACTACTCCTAACAAAACATTACAACACCGTACGTAAACTTAAAACTCCATAATAAACCTAATGAATTCGTCCGAGTCCTTTGAACATCGTACAAAAATTTAGAATATATTACGACTCTGTATGCCACATTTCCGTCTTGAGAAGCATGTTAGTATAACGTACGGCACCTTACAACTCCTAACAAAACATTACAACACCGTACGTAAACTTAAAACTCCATAATAAACCTAATGAATTCGTCCGAGTCATTTGAACATCGTACGACCACTTAGGACTTGTTACGACTCTGTATGCGAAATTAGCAACAGGAAAAGCAATTTAGAATAATGTACGATGTGTTATAACTTTTGAGAACACCTTACACCACCGTACGAAAGATTAAAACTCCATAATAATCCTAATAAATTAGTCCAAGTCCTTTGAACTTCGTACTACAATTTAGAATATATTACGACTCTGTCTGCCACATTACCGCCTTGAAAAGCATGTTAGTATAACGTACGGCACCTTACAACTCCTAACAAAACATTACAACACCGTACGTAAACTTAAAACTCCATAATAAACTTAATGAATTCGTCCGAGTCATTTGAACATCGTACGACCACTTAGGACTTGTTACGACTCTGTATGCGAAATTAGCAACAGGAAAAGCAATTTAGAATAATGTACGATGCGTTATAACTTTTGAGAACACCTTACACCACCGTACGAAAGAATAAACTCCATAATAAACCTAATGAATTCGTTGGAGTAATTTGAACACCATACAACAATTTGGAATATATTACGACTCTGTATGCCACATTACCTCCTTGAAAAGCATGTTAGTATAACGTACGACACCTTACAACTCCTAACAAAACATTACAACACCATACGTAAACTTAAAACTCCATAATAAACCTAATGAATTCGTCCGAGTCATTTGAACATCGTACAACCACTCAGGACTTGTTACGACTCTGTATGCGAAATTAGCAACATGAAAACCAATTTAGAATAACGTAGGATGCGTTACAACTTTTGAGAACACCTTACACCACCGTACGAAAGATTAAAACTCCAAAATAAACCTAATGAATTCGTCTGAGTAATTTGAACACCATACAACAATTTGGAATATATTACGACTCTGTATGCCACATTACCGCCTTGAAAAGCATGTTAGTATAACGTACGGCACCTTACAACTCCTAACAAAACATTACAACACCGTACGTAAACTTAAAACTCCATAATAAACCTAATAAATTAGTCCGAGTCCTTTGAACATAGTACTACAACTTAGAATATATTATGACTTTGTATGCCACATTACCGCCTTGAAAAGCATGTTAGTATAACGTACGGCACCTTACAACTCTTAACAAAACATTACAACACCGTACGTAAACTTAAAACTCCATAATAAACCTAATGAATTCGTTCGAGTCATTTGAACATCGTACGACCACTTAGGACTTGTTACGACTCTGTATGCGAAATAAGCAACATGAAAAGCAATTTAGAATAATGTACGATGCGTTATAACTTTTGAGAACACCTTACACCACCGTACGAAAGATTAAAACTCCATAATAATCCTAATAAATTAGTCTGAGTCCTTTGAACATCGTACCACAATTTAGAATATATTACGACTCTGTATGCCACATTACCGTCTTGAGAAGCATGTTAGTATAACGTACGGCACCTTACAACTCCTAACATAACATTACAACACCGTACGTAAACTTAAAACTCCATAATAAACCTAATCTATTCGTCCGAGTCATTTGAACATCGTACGACCACTTAGGACTTGTTACGACTCTGTATGCGAAATTAGCAACAGGAAAAGCAATTTAGAATAATGTACGATGCGTTATAACTTTTGAGAACACCTTACACCACCGTACGAAAGATTAAAACTCCATAATAAACCTAATGAATTCGTTCGAGTAATTTGAACACCATACAACAATTTGGAATATATTACGACTCTGTATGCCACATTACCGCCTTGAAAAGCATGTTAGTATAACGTACGGCACCTTACAACTCCTAACAAAACATTACAACACCGTACGTAAACTTAAAACTCCATAATAAACCTAATGAATTCATCCGAGTCATTTGAACATCGTACAACCACTCAGGACTTGTTACGACTCTGTATGCGAAATTAGCAACAGGAAAACCAATTTAGAATAACGTAGGATGCGTTACAACTTTTGAGAACACCTTACACCACCGTACGAAAGATTAAAACTCCAAAATAAACCTAATGAATTCGTCCGAGTAATTTGAACACCATACAACAATTTGGAATATATTACGACTCTGTATGCCACATTACCGCCTTGAAAAGCATGTTAGTATAACGTACGGCACCTTACAACTCCTAACAAAACATTACAACACCGTACGTAAACTTAAAACTCCATATTAAACCTAATAAATTAGTCCGAGTCCTTTGAACATAGTACTACAATTTAGAATATATTATGACTCTGTATGCCACATTACCGCCTTGAAAAGCATGTTAGTATAACGTACGGCACCTTACAACTCTTAACAAAACATTACAACACCGTACGTAAACTTAAAACTCCATAATAAACCTAATGAATTCGTCCGAGTCATTTGAACATCGTACGACCACTTAGGACTTGTTACGACTCTGTATGCGAAATAAGCAACATGAAAAGCAATTTAGAATAATGTACGATGCGTTATAACTTTTGAGATCACCTTACACCACCGTACGAAAGATTAAAACTCCATAATAATCCTAATAAATTAGTCTGAGTCCTTTGAACATCGTACCACAATTTAGAATATATTACGACTCTGTATGCCACATTACCGTCTTGAGAAGCATGTTAGTATAACGTACGGCACCTTACAACTCCTAACATAACATTACAACACCGTACGTAAACTTAAAACTCCATAACAAACCTAATGAATTCGTCCGAGTCATTTGAACATCGTACAACCACTCAGGACTTGTTACGACTCTGTATGCGAAATTAGCAATAGGAAAACCAATTTAGAATAACGTAGGATGCGTTACAACTTTTGAGAACACCTTACACCACCGTACGAAAGATTAAAACTCCAAAATAAACCTAATGAATTCGTCCGAGTAATTTGAACACCATACAACAATTTGGAATATATTACGACTCTGTATGCCACATTACCGCCTTGAAAAGCATGTTAGTATAACGTACGGCACCTTACAACTCCTAACAAAACATTACAACACCGTACGTAAACTTAAAACTCCATAATAAACCTAATGAATTCGTTCGAGTCATTTGAACATCATACGGCCACTTAGGACTTGTTACGACTCTGTATGCGAAATTAGCAACAGGAAAAGCAATTTAGAATAATGTAGGATGCGTTACAACTTTTGAGAACACCTTACACCACCCTACGAAAGATTAAAACTCCAAAATAAACCTAATGAATTCGTCCGAGTCCTTTGAACATCGTACAAAAATTTAGAATATATTACGACTCTGTATGCCACATTTCCGTCTTGAGAAGCATGTTAGTATAACGTACGGCACCTTACAACTCCTAACAAAACATTACAACACCGTACGTAAACTTAAAACTCCATAATAAACCTAATGAATTCGTCCGAGTCATTTGAACATCGTACGACCACTTAGGACTTGTTACGACTCTGTATGCGAAATTAGCAACAGGAAAAGCAATTTAGAATAATGTACGATGTGTTATAACTTTTGAGAACACCTTACACCACCGTACGAAAGATTAAAACTCCATAATAATCCTAATAAATTAGTCCAAGTCCTTTGAACTTCGTACTACAATTTAGAATATATTACGACTCTGTCTGCCACATTACCGCCTTGAAAAGCATGTTAGTATAACGTACGGCACCTTACAACTCCTAACAAAACATTACAACACCGTACGTAAACTTAAAACTCCATAATAAACTTAATGAATTCGTCCGAGTCATTTGAACATCGTACGACCACTTAGGACTTGTTACGACTCTGTATGCGAAATTAGCAACAGGAAAAGCAATTTAGAATAATGTACGATGCGTTATAACTTTTGAGAACACCTTACACCACCGTACGAAAGAATAAACTCCATAATAAACCTAATGAATTCGTTGGAGTAATTAGAACACCATACAACAATTTGGAATATATTACGACTCTGTATGCCACATTACCGCCTTGAAAAGCATGTTAGTATAACGTACGACACCTTACAACTCCTAACAAAACATTACAACACCATACGTAAACTTAAAACTCCATAATAAACCTAATGAATTCGTCCGAGTCATTTGAACATCGTACAACCACTCAGGACTTGTTACGACTCTGTATGCGAAATTAGCAACATGAAAACCAATTTAGAATAACGTAGGATGCGTTACAACTTTTGAGAACACCTTACACCACCGTACGAAAGATTAAAACTCCAAAATAAACCTAATGAATTCGTCCGAGTAATTTGAACACCATACAACAATTTGGAATATATTACGACTCTGTATGCCACATTACCGCCTTGAAAAGCATGTTAGTATAACGTACGGCACCTTACAACTCCTAACAAAACATTACAACACCGTACGTAAACTTAAAACTCCATAATAAACCTAATGAATTCGTTCGAGTCATTTGAACATCATACGGCCACTTAGGACTTGTTACGACTCTGTATGCGAAATTAGCAACAGGAAAAGCAATTTAGAATAATGTAGGATGCGTTACAACTTTTGAGAACACCTTACACCACCCTACGAAAGATTAAAACTCCAAAATAAACCTAATGAATTCGTCCGAGTCCTTTGAACATCGTACAAAAATTTAGAATATATTACGACTCTGTATGCCACATTTCCGTCTTGAGAAGCATGTTAGTATAACGTACGGCACCTTACAACTCCTAACAAAACATTACAACACCGTACGTAAACTTAAAACTCCATAATAAACCTAATGAATTCGTCCGAGTCATTTGAACATCGTACGACCACTTAGGACTTGTTACGACTCTGTATGCGAAATTAGCAACAGGAAAAGCAATTTAGAATAATGTACGATGTGTTATAACTTTTGAGAACACCTTACACCACCGTACGAAAGATTAAAACTCCATAATAATCCTAATAAATTAGTCCAAGTCCTTTGAACTTCGTACTACAATTTAGAATATATTACGACTCTGTCTGCCACATTACCGCCTTGAAAAGCATGTTAGTATAACGTACGGCACCTTACAACTCCTAACAAAACATTACAACACCGTACGTAAACTTAAAACTCCATAATAAACTTAATGAATTCGTCCGAGTCATTTGAACATCGTACGACCACTTAGGACTTGTTACGACTCTGTATGCGAAATTAGCAACAGGAAAAGCAATTTAGAATAATGTACGATGCGTTATAACTTTTGAGAACACCTTACACCACCGTACGAAAGAATAAACTCCATAATAAACCTAATGAATTCGTTGGAGTAATTAGAACACCATACAACAATTTGGAATATATTACGACTCTGTATGCCACATTACCGCCTTGAAAAGCATGTTAGTATAACGTACGACACCTTACAACTCCTAACAAAACATTACAACACCATACGTAAACTTAAAACTCCATAATAAACCTAATGAATTCGTCCGAGTCATTTGAACATCGTACAACCACTCAGGACTTGTTACGACTCTGTATGCGAAATTAGCAACATGAAAACCAATTTAGAATAACGTAGGATGCGTTACAACTTTTGAGAACACCTTACACCACCGTACGAAAGATTAAAACTCCAAAATAAACCTAATGAATTCGTCTGAGTAATTTGAACACCATACAACAATTTGGAATATATTACGACTCTGTATGCCACATTACCGCCTTGAAAAGCATGTTAGTATAACGTACGGCACCTTACAACTCCTAACAAAACATTACAACACCGTACGTAAACTTAAAACTCCATAATAAACCTAATAAATTAGTCCGAGTCCTTTGAACATAGTACTACAACTTAGAATATATTATGACTTTGTATGCCACATTACCGCCTTGAAAAGCATGTTAGTATAACGTACGGCACCTTACAACTCTTAACAAAACATTACAACACCGTACGTAAACTTAAAACTCCATAATAAACCTAATGAATTCGTTCGAGTCATTTGAACATCGTACGACCACTTAGGACTTGTTACGACTCTGTATGCGAAATAAGCAACATGAAAAGCAATTTAGAATAATGTACGATGCGTTATAACTTTTGAGAACACCTTACACCACCGTACGAAAGATTAAAACTCCATAATAATCCTAATAAATTAGTCTGAGTCCTTTGAACATCGTACCACAATTTAGAATATATTACGACTCTGTATGCCACATTACCGTCTTGAGAAGCATGTTAGTATAACGTACGGCACCTTACAACTCCTAACATAACATTACAACACCGTACGTAAACTTAAAACTCCATAATAAACCTAATCTATTCGTCCGAGTCATTTGAACATCGTACGACCACTTAGGACTTGTTACGACTCTGTATGCGAAATTAGCAACAGGAAAAGCAATTTAGAATAATGTACGATGCGTTATAACTTTTGAGAACACCTTACACCACCGTACGAAAGATTAAAACTCCATAATAAACCTAATGAATTCGTTCGAGTAATTTGAACACCATACAACAATTTGGAATATATTACGACTCTGTATGCCACATTACCGCCTTGAAAAGCATGTTAGTATAACGTACGGCACCTTACAACTCCTAACAAAACATTACAACACCGTACGTAAACTTAAAACTCCATAATAAACCTAATGAATTCATCCGAGTCATTCGAACATCGTACAACCACTCAGGACTTGTTACGACTCTGTATGCGAAATTAGCAACAGGAAAACCAATTTAGAATAACGTAGGATGCGTTACAACTTTTGAGAACACCTTACACCACCGTACGAAAGATTAAAACTCCAAAATAAACCTAATGAATTCGTCCGAGTAATTTGAACACCATACAACAATTTGGAATATATTACGACTCTGTATGCCACATTACCGCCTTGAAAAGCATGTTAGTATAACGTACGGCACCTTACAACTCCTAACAAAACATTACAACACCGTACGTAAACTTAAAACTCCATATTAAACCTAATAAATTAGTCCGAGTCCTTTGAACATAGTACTACAATTTAGAATATATTATGACTCTGTATGCCACATTACCGCCTTGAAAAGCATGTTAGTATAACGTACGGCACCTTACAACTCTTAACAAAACATTACAACACCGTACGTAAACTTAAAACTCCATAATAAACCTAATGAATTCGTCCGAGTCATTTGAACATCGTACGACCACTTAGGACTTGTTACGACTCTGTATGCGAAATAAGCAACATGAAAAGCAATTTAGAATAATGTACGATGCGTTATAACTTTTGAGATCACCTTACACCACCGTACGAAAGATTAAAACTCCATAATAATCCTAATAAATTAGTCTGAGTCCTTTGAACATCGTACCACAATTTAGAATATATTACGACTCTGTATGCCACATTACCGTCTTGAGAAGCATGTTAGTATAACGTACGGCACCTTACAACTCCTAACATAACATTACAACACCGTACGTAAACTTAAAACTCCATAACAAACCTAATGAATTCGTCCGAGTCATTTGAACATCGTACAACCACTCAGGACTTGTTACGACTCTGTATGCGAAATTAGCAATAGGAAAACCAATTTAGAATAACGTAGGATGCGTTACAACTTTTGAGAACACCTTACACCACCGTACGAAAGATTAAAACTCCAAAATAAACCTAATGAATTCGTCCGAGTAATTTGAACACCATACAACAATTTGGAATATATTACGACTCTGTATGCCACATTACCGCCTTGAAAAGCATGTTAGTATAACGTACGGCACCTTACAACTCCTAACAAAACATTACAACACCGTACGTAAACTTAAAACTCCATAATAAACCTAATGAATTCGTTCGAGTCATTTGAACATCATACGGCCACTTAGGACTTGTTACGACTCTGTGTGCGAAATTAGCAACAGGAAAAGCAATTTAGAATAATGTAGGATGCGTTACAACTTTTGAGAACACCTTACACCACCCTACGAAAGATTAAAACTCCAAAATAAACCTAATGAATTCGTCCTAGTAATTTGAACACCATACAACAATTTGGAATATATTACGACTCTGTATGCCACATTACCGCCTTGAAAAGCATGTTAGTATAACGTACGGCACCTTACAACTCCTAACAAAACATTACAACACCGTACGTAAACTTAAAACTCCATAATAAACCTAATGAATTCGTTCGAGTCATTTGAACATCATACGGCCACTTAGGACTTGTTACGACTCTGTATGCGAAATTAGCAACAGGAAAAGCAATTTAGAATAATGTAGGATGCGTTACAACTTTTGAGAACACCTTACACCACCCTACGAAAGATTAAAACTCCAAAATAAACCTAATGAATTCGTCCTAGTAATTTGAACACCATACAACAATTTGGAATATATTACGACTCTGTATGCCACATTACCGCCTTGAAAAGCATGTTAGTATAACGTACGGCACCTTACAACTCCTAACAAAACATTACAACACCGTACGTAAACTTAAAACTCCATAATAAACCTAATGAATTCATCCGAGTCATTTGAACATCGTACAACCACTCAGGACTTGTTACGACTCTGTATGCGAAATTAGCAACAGGAAAACCAATTTAGAATAACGTAGGATGCGTTACAACTTTTGAGAACACCTTACACCACCCTACGAAAGATTAAAACTCCAAAATAAACCTAATGAATTCGTCCTAGTAATTTGAACACCATACAACAATTTAGAATATATTACGACTCTGTATGCCACATTACCGCCTTGAAAAGCATGTTAGTATAACGTACGGCACCTTACAACTCCTAACAAAACATTACAACACCGTACGTAAACTTGAAACTCCATAATAAACCTAATGAATTCGTTCGAGTCATTTGAACATCATACGGCCACTTAGGACTTGTTACGACTCTGTATGCGAAATTAGCAACAGGAAAAGCAATTTAGAATAATGTAGGATGCGTTACAACTTTTGAGAACACCTTACACCACCCTACGAAAGATTAAAACTCCAAAATAAACCTAATGAATTCGTCCTAGTAATTTGAACACCATACAACAATTTGGAATATATTACGACTCTGTATGCCACATTACCGCCTTGAAAAGCATGTTAGTATAACGTACGGCACCTTACAACTCCTAACAAAACATTACAACACCGTACGTAAACTTAAAACTCCATAATAAACCTAATGAATTCGTCCGAGTCATTTGAACATCGTACGACCACTTAGGACTTGTTACGACTCTGTATGCGAAATAAGCAACATGAAAAGCAATTTAGAATAATGTACGATGCGTTATAACTTTTGAGAACACCTTACACCACCGTACGAAAGATTAAAACTCCATAATAATCCTAATAAATTAGTCTGAGTCCTTTGAACATCGTACCACAATTTAGAATATATTACGACTCTGTATGCCACATTACCGTCTTGAGAAGCATGTTAGTATAACGTACGGCACCTTACAACTCCTAACATAACATTACAACACCGTACGTAAACTTAAAACTCCATAATAAACCTAATGAATTCGTCCGAGTCATTTGAACATCGTACGACCTCTTAGGACTTGTTACGACTCTGTATGCGAAATTAGCAACAGGAAAAACAATTTAGAATAATGTACGATGCGTTATAACTTTTGAGAACACCTTACACCACCGTACGAAAGATTAAAACTCAATAATAAACCTAATGAATTCGTTCGAGTAATTTGAACACCATACAACAATTTGGAATATATTACGACTCTGTATGCCACATTGCCGCCTTGAAAAGCATGTTAGTATAACGTACGGCACCTTACAACTCCTAACAAAACATTACAACACCGTACGTAAACTTAAAACTCCATAATAAACCTAATGAATTCGTCCGAGTCATTTGAACATCGTACAACCACTCAGGACTTGTTACGACTCTGTATGCGAAATTAGCAACAGGAAAACCAATTTAGAATAACGTAGGATGCGTTACAACTTTTAAGAACATCTTACACCACCGTACGAAAGATTAAAACTCCAAAATAAACCTAATTAATTCGTCCGAGTAATTTGAACACCATACAACAATTTGGAATATATTACGACTCTGTATGCCACATTACCGCCTTGAAAAGCATGTTAGTATAACGTACGGCACCTTACAACTCCTAACAAAACATTACAACACCGTACGTAAACTTAAAACTCCATAATAAACCTAATGAATTCGTTCGAGTCATTTGAACATCATACGACCACTTAGGACTTGTTACGACTCTGTATGCGAAATTAGCAACAGGAAAAGCAATTTAGAATAATGTAGGATGCGTTACAACTTTTGAGAACACCTTACACCACCCTTCGAAAGATTAAAACTCCAAAATAAACCTAATGAATTCGTCCTAGTAATTTGAACACCATACAACAATTTGGAATATATTATGACTCTGTATGCCACATTACCGCCTTGAAAAGCATGTTAGTATAACGTACGGCACCTTACAACTCCTAACAAAACATTACAACACCGTACGTAAACTTAAAACTCCATAATAAAACTAATGAATTCGTCCGAGTCATTTGAACATCGTACCACCACTCAGGACTTGTTACGAATCTGTATGCGAAATTAGCAACAGGAAAAGCAATTTAGAATAATGTAGGATGCGTTACAACTTTTGAGAACACCTTACACCACCCTACGAAAGATTAAAACTACAAAATAAACCTAATGAATTCGTCCTAGTAATTTGAACACCATACAACAATTTGGAATATATTACGACTCTGTATGCCACATTACCGCCTTGAAAAGCATGTTAGTATAACGTACGACACCTTACAACTCCTAACAAAACATTACAACACCGTACTTAAACTTAAAACTCCATAATAAACCTAATGAATTCGTCCGAGTCATTTGAACATCGTACGACCACTTAGGACTTGTTACGACTCTGTATGCGAAATTAGCAACAGGAAAAGCAATTTAGAATAATGTAGGATGCGTTACAACCTTTGAGAACACCTTACACCACCGTACGAAAGATTAAAACTCCATAATAAACCTAATGAATTCGTTGTAAAACCCAAAATCTAGACGAAAGTATATGTCGATAATGGGCGGGTGTTTATGTAAATAGCACGTTGAATAAACAGTCCTAATCTATATTGATAAACCCTAGGGGTGGTAGAGGACTGAAAATGAAGAGCGTGGGCGAAAACGGAACTCAAATCGGAGTTATAACGAAGCGGGAAATGCGAAAACACCCGAGGAATGCCCGAAAACTTGTTTCGAGCATATCTTGACTTAGAAGAAGAGTTACGGAGCCCATAATATATGAATTCCACGTGTTTCGACGAGAGGAATCTGAAAATGTAGGCTACGCGGTCCGCGCATCAAAGGGTAGGGCCCTGCGCGTATCGTCTAGTGTTAGTCGGGTGGAAAACAGCTGGCAGCCACTCACCATCTACGCGATATGCGCGGATGGTGCATGTCGGCTGCGCGTATCGCCTGGAACAGCCCAGACAGCCTATTTAAAGGGGTGCAACCCCCCTTCACTTGTGCTCAAAGTTCTCTCTCTCTCTAGAACGTTTTAGAGAGAGAAACCAGTCCGTTTTGTTGCGGAATCGCGCCTCGAGTGCGGTACCCTGCGTCGGAACGCTGCTTCGAGTTTCGGGCGCGTGTAGATCGCTTAGCGTGCGTCGAGGTTCTGTCCGAGTGAAGAACGGTGATCATCAAGGTGTTGCGCGACTGAAGATCGGTGATCGACGAGGTAATAGTCTTTCATTCTCGATCTAGATTAGGATGGGAATCGGGTTGGGAACTCGATGGGAATGCGGGGTGAAGATACCCGCATAGCACGAGGGACGTGCTAGGGGAAATAGTTGCGGGATTAAACACCCGCAACTAACGGGTAGATTACCCGGGGAGGGTGCGGGTTGAATATCCATACCCTAGGGGTATGATATCCGTTGTGTACGGGTAACATATCTCTGTAGGATTTGTTTAGATCCCCGAGGTGTGGGATTTGGTAGGCGTAGGTGGCAACGACTCGTGTCTAGTCGTATGCTTCGTTAGTTATGCCCTAGGACTTACATAGTCTTAGGAATCGTTATTTATAACGTTGTGATATCGCGTTATAGGTGGATTATAGCTATTGAGATTGATTGTCGATATAGCTATTTGTGTGATCGTGAAGATATCCATTTGGATTGATTGTTGGGATTAGATCAAGGACCGAAGCTAGTTGTGAGCTTGTTGTGATCTTGTTGAGGTGAGTTCATACACTTAAACTCATTTGAAATGATGGTATGTTTTACAAAACTGGATGTGTTGCTTAAACCTGTTTTGGTTGCAAATGATTGTGAGTTTTTGTATAAACTCTTTTGGAATGGTTGTGTTCTTAAACTGTTGTTTTTGAACGGTTGGCTAGCATTCTACGGTAAATATCGGGCAATACCACTTCTGTTTTTAGGGTGACGGGCGGTAAACTCGGTGAAGGGTATATGCATATATTCTGCTCCAGCGCAGACGTGCCTGACGGAGTTGTTGAGGGGTTTATCGTATTGTCTGTGTATATTTATCTGATGATGCTTGTATGTTTATGAAATGCTTGTAAGTGATGGAGTTAGTGGTAACTCTTTGATCAATGGAGCTTGGCAACTCATTGATCAAGGTTTTTACAAGTATTTGGTTGGATGTTTTGTAATGTTTTGTAAAATGTTTTATTATGAACTCACCAGCGTAAGCTGACCCTTTCTTTTAAAACTTTTTGGCACACATCCTAGGTACCGTGTGATGCAGGAAAGCACTGCTGAGGCTAGAGCAGGTAGAGGGCTTGCGGGCTTAGAAGATAGACGCTCTGGATCTAGAATAGTTGCTAGCTTTAGTTTGTTAATGTTATGTATCAAACAAACAATCGTCGTTTTGTAATCAATGTATTGTATATATGAAATTTAATGTATGCACAACTTTAAGTTTTAAGCTGTGTGTATGTATGTTTGTTGATTCCGCTGCGTTGCTCATGATATCCATTCGTCACACGCGCGATAACCCCCGGGGCAACCATCTCCTGGGACCGCCCGCCGTGTTGGGGTTGTGACAGGCTTGGTATCAGAGCCGTAGTTTAAGCGAACTAGGTACAAGCTTAGTATCTAGACTTAAACTAAGATAAGATAGGATAAGTGCCCGCATAGGTGTATAGAAGTTTCCTTTCTGGATAGGGAAATGGGTTTTGGTATGAACGTGGCGGAGAATGGCTAAGAACACGATCAGCGCGGTAAATAAATAATTGCAACTGGCCACTGTCATTATTTGTTTACAAGCACTATATTGTTCTTAATCATGGTCCATCATGTGAATACTGACTCCCTGCTCTCTTTTGTAGGTAGAGTTATGGCTGGTAAAAGGAAAGGTAGCGGTAGACGTCCTCCTACAAGAAGAAGTACTAGGACGAACACGAATAAAGAAACTGATAACGCTGAGACTATCGAGAATCATGATAATGACGGAGAGGAAGTTATCATGACGGAAACCCAGTTTAATTCGGCGGTTGCTGATCAAGTCTCCAAGGTACTGGAAACCACGTTGCCTAGAATCTTAGACTCTGCATTGCAGAGGAGATCAAATGAAGGGAACCGTGGAGGCGGTGATGGTAGTGGTGGTACTGAAGGCACCAGAGGCAGTGGTGGTACTAGAGGTAGTGGTGGCACGGGAAGTGGTGGCGATGCTAGAGGCGGTGATGATACTGGTAGAAACGATGGCGGGAGAATCCCAAAGAAAGGTTGCTTGTATAAAGGTTTTAAGGATTGTACTCCTAAACTTTTCAATGGAAAAGGTGGTGCCATAGCGACGTACAATTGGATTTCTGCGATGGAAGCTGTGATCAACATCAGTGAGTGCCGAGAAGATCAAGCGGTCAAGTACGCTGCTCATTCGTTTGAAGAAGAAGCTATGCACTGGTGGAAGACGATAGTCCAAAGGAAAGGACAAGCCGCTATCGATAGCATGAGGTGGAATGACATGAAGGAGTTGGTACTCCAACAATTCTGTCCGCAGAATGAGTTGGATAAGATGGAGATGGAGTTTCTTCGGTTAGAGGCTGGATCGATGACACATCGTGAATACACCTCGAGATTCAACGAGATGGCTTTGTTGGTTCCCCACTTAGTCACTCCTGAGTCAAGAAGGTTGAGATGTTATATCCAGGGGCTTCCACCAAAGGTCCGAACGCATGTGAAGGCAAAAGGGCCAACGACCTTTGATGAAGCAGTAGGACTGAGCGCAATCATCTACGATGAGGTGCAGAGTCAAGAGACACATGAACGAGATAGGAAGAAGAAGTCGGAGGATAAAAAGAGTGGTTCTGGCGGTAGATTCAAGTTCAAAAAGGGAGAAGGCAGTGGCAAAGACAAGGGGAAGGCTGGAGAGGAATATCAAGAGAAGAGGTGTTACAGATGTCAGCAATCGGGACATCTCTCAAGGTCGTGTCCGACGATTAAGTGCTATAATTGTCAGGAAACAGGGCATTTTAAAAATGATTGCCCTAAAATTAAAGGAGGAAAGAACCCAGCCAAAGGGCGGGTGTTTGTTATGAAGAAGGGTGATGATAAAGAAGTTAATGAGGATGTTGTGGCAGGTATGTTCCCTCTAAACAACGTTTATGCTAAGGTTTTATTTGACACGGGTGCAAATAAGAGTTTTGTGTCAACTTCCTTTGGTAAATACCTAGGAAAAGAACCTGTAGTGTTAGATTCTGCTTATGAGGTAGAAACTGCAAATGGAGGAAGTGATGTGATAACAGTAGTGTATAAGGATTGCTTGCTTAATTTAAATGGTGTTGAGTTTCCAGTTGATGTTATGCCTATGAACTTGTGTGGTTATGATGTAGTCATAGGAATGGACTGGTTAACTTATAATCGAGCCCAAGTTGATTGTGAGAAAAAGTTGGTTAGGGTATGTAAGTCAGATGGTGAAACATTAGTGGTTAAGGGAGATAGTAACGGAGGTAATATCCGGATGATATCTGCAATTAAGGCTAGTAAATGTTTGATGAAAGGTTGTGAGGCTTTTATAGCCTATGCTTTAGATGCTAAGCCTGAAAAGCAGATTTCGGATATCCCAGTCGTATGTGATTACCCTGACGTGTTTCCGGATGACTTACCTGGACTCCCTCCCAACCGACAAATCGAATTTCGAATCGATTTAATACCTGAAGCAAGGCCGATTGCGAAGGCTCCTTATCGTTTGGCGCCCTCCGAATTGCAAGAACTAATGAAGCAAGTCCAGGAGTTGCTCGACCTAGGCTTCATTAGACCGAGTTCATCCCCTTGGGGTGCACCAGTGTTGTTTGTAAAGAAGAAGGACGGTTCCATGCGGATGTGCATCGACTACCGTGAGCTGAACAAGTTGACAATCAAGAACAAGTATCCATTGCCGAGGATAGACGATCTGTTTGATCAGCTGCAAGGCGCTAGTTATTTCTCCAAGATCGATCTTAGGTCTGGATACCATCAACTGAAGGTGCGAGAAGAAGATATTCCCAAGACGGCTTTTAGAACCCGTTATGGGCACTATGAGTTTTTGGTTATGTCCTTTGGACTAACCAATGCCCCTGCAGCATTCATGGATCTCATGAACAGAGTCTGCAAGCCGTACTTAGACAAATTTGTCATTGTCTTTATCGATGATATTTTGGTCTATTCGAGAGATCAAAATGATCATGCTGAACACTTGAAGAAGGTTTTGGAAACTCTCAGGCAGGAGAAGCTGTACGCTAAGTTCTCCAAGTGTGATTTTTGGAAGAGAGAAGTTCAATTTCTCGGGCATGTGATAAATGAAGCTGGTGTTCAGGTAGATCCAACTAAGATAGAGGCCATAACGAAATGGGAAGTCCCGAAGACTCCCACAGAAATTAGAAGCTTCTTAGGCTTAGCTGGGTACTACCGAAGATTTATCAAAGACTTCTCCAAGATTGCTACACCGATGACTGCATTAACGCGGAAGAAGGCTGAGTTCAAATGGGGACCTGAGCAAGAGGAAGCCTTTAGTGTCTTGAAGAAGAAGCTTTGTAGCGCTCCAATCCTTTCATTACCCGAAGGTAATGAGGATTTTGTGGTATGTTGTGATGCCTCACTTAATGGTCTTGGTTGCGTGCTGATGCAACGAGAGAAGGTCATTGCCTATGCATCACGACAATTGAGCATTCATGAGAAACGTTACACCACACATGATTTGGAATTAGGTGCCATAGTGTTTGCCTTGAAGATGTGGCGACATTATCTTTATGGTACTAAATTCGTGATATATTCCGATCACAAAAGCCTTCAACACCTTTTTGATCAGAAGGAGCTAAACATGAGGCAACGTAGATGGATGGAATTGCTTAGCGATTATGATTGTGTGATCAAATACCATCCTGGCAAGGCCAATGTGGTGGCAGACGCCCTGAGTCGAAAGGAGAGGGTTAAACCCATTAGAGTAAGGGCTTTGCAGATCATTGTAACGATTGATTGGAAGGATCAGATCGTTGAAGCTCAGACAAATGCCTTGAAGGAAGAAAGCATCAAGAAGGAGCGAATGGTGGGAAAGGAAGGTTTGTTGACAAAAGGAAAGGATGAGATTCTAAGGTTTGGATCAAGAATCTGGGTTCCAAAGTTTGGAGGTATCCAGGATAAGATTCTTGACGAAACCCACAAGTCTAAGTACTCGATTCATCCTGGAACGGATAAGATGTTCAAGAGCTTGAAAGAGCATTATTGGTGGCCCAATATGAAGAGATCAATTGCACAGTATGTGCAAAGGTGCTTGACTTGTTTACAAGTTAAGATTGGGCATCAGAAACCAGCAGGTCTGTTACAACAGATAGAATTACCAGTTTGGAAGTGGGAAAGAATAACGATGGATTATGTCACAAAGCTCCCAAGAACTCGTGCAGGGCATAATTCCATATGGGTGATTGTGGATCGATTGACCAAGTCGTCTCATTTCATACCATATAACGAGAGCTACTCACCAGAGAAGATGGCGAAATTGTATATCAAGGAGATTGTGAGTAGACATGGCGTGCCACTTTCGATCATCTCTGATAGAGATAGTCGATTCACGTCAAGGTTTTGGTCGAGTTTGCAAAAAGATCTAGGAACTAGATTGAATTTGAGCACGGCATATCATCCTCAAACTGATGGGCAGAGTGAGCGTACGATCCAAACCCTTGAGGATATGTTGCGTGCGTGTGTGATTGACTTTAGTGGTAGTTGGGATGAATTCTTACCATTGGTTGAGTTTTCATACAACAACAATTATCACACCAGCATAGGGATGGCACCATTTGAAGCACTTTATGGAAGAAAGTGCAGAACTCCCGTTTGTTGGACGGAAGTTGGGGATGATCAGTTGTGTAGTACAGAGATGATGTTAGAAACAACTGATAAAATCCAACTGATTAGGCAAAGGCTGAAAGCTGCCCAGGATAGGCAGAAAAGTTATGCTGATGTTCGTAGAAGGCCCTTAGAATTCAAAGTTGGGGACCATGTGATGTTGAAAGTATCTCCTTGGAAAGGAGTGGTAAGGTTTATCAAACGTGGAAAGTTAGCCCCGAGATACATTGGTCCGTTTAAGATTGTTGCGAGAGTTGGGAAAGTTGCTTATAAGCTTGAGTTACCGGAAACCTTGAAAGGTGTACACGATACCTTTCATGTGTCAAACTTAAGGAAATGTTTGGCAGATCCAAATCAAGTTGTACCTCTCAAAGATGTTCAAGTAAGCGAGAAGCTATCTTTTACAGAGAGGCCGGTAAAGATTCTTGATACGCAAGAAAGGAAATTGAGAAAGAAAAGAATTCGGTTAGTGTTGGTCCAATGGGAAGGACAAAGAGGACCAGAGAAAACTTGGGAATTGGCTAGTGAGATGAAAGCTAAATACCCTCAGTTATTTTTATAATATTCGAATTTCGAGGACGAAATTCTTTTAAGGAGGGGAGAAATGTAAAACCCAAAATCTAGACGAAAGTATATGTCGATAATGGGCGGGTGTTTATGTAAATAGCACGTTGAATAAACAGTCCTAATCTATATTGATAAACCCTAGGGGTGGTAGAGGACTGAAAATGAAGAGCGTGGGCGAAAACGGAACTCAAATCGGAGTTATAACGAAGCGGGAAATGCGAAAACACCCGAGGAATGCCCGAAAACTTGTTTCGAGCATATCTTGACTTAGAAGAAGAGTTACGGAGCCCATAATATATGAATTCCACGTGTTTCGACGAGAGGAATCTGAAAATGTAGGCTACGCGGTCCGCGCATCAAAGGGTAGGGCCCTGCGCGTATCGCCTAGTGTTAGTCGGGTGGAAAACAGCTGGCAGCCACTCACCATCTACGCGATACGCGCAGATGGTGCATGTGGGCTGCGCGTATCGCCTGGAACAGCCCAGACAGCCTATTTAAAGGGGTGCAACCCCCCTTCACTTGTGCTCAAAGTTCTCTCTCTCTCTAGAACGTTTTAGAGAGAGAAACCAGTCCGTTTTGTTGCGGAATCGCGCCTCGAGTGCGGTACCCTGCGTCGGAACGCTGCTTCGAGTTTCGGGCGCGTGTAGATCGCTTAGCGTGCGTCGAGGTTCTGTCCGAGTGAAGAACGGTGATCATCAAGGTGTTGCGCGACTGAAGATCGGTGATCGACGAGGTAATAGTCTTTCATTCTCGATCTAGTTTAGGATGGGAACTCGATGGGAATGCGGGGTGAAGATACCCGCATAGCACGAGGGACGTGCTAGGGGAAATAGTTGCGGGATTAAACACCCGCAACTAACGGGTAGATTACCCGGGGAGGGTGCGGGTTGAATATCCGTACCCTAGGGGTATGATATCCGTTGTGTACGGGTAACATATCTCTGTAGGATTTGTTTAGATCCCCGAGGTGTGGGATTTGGTAGGCGTAGGTGGCAACGACTCGTGTCTAGTCGTATGCTTCGTTAGTTATGCCCTAGGACTTACATAGTCTTAGGAATCGTTATTTATAACGTTGTGATATCGCGTTATAGGTGGATTATAGCTATTGAGATTGATTGTCGATATAGCTATTTGTGTGATCGTGAAGATATCCATTTGGATTGATTGTTGGGATTAGATCAAGGACCGAAGCTAGTTGTGAGCTTGTTGTGATCTTGTTGAGGTGAGTTCATACACTTAAACTCATTTGAAATGATGGTATGTTTTACAAAACTGGATGTGTTGCTTAAACCTGTTTTGGTTGCAAATGATTGTGAGTTTTTGTATAAACTCTTTTGGAATGGTTGTGTTCTTAAACTGTTGTTTTTGAACGGTTGGCTAGCATTCTACGGTAAATATCGGGCAATACCACTTCTGTTTTTAGGGTGACGGGCGGTAAACTCGGTGAAGGGTATATGCATATATTCTGCTCCAGCGCAGACGTGCCTGGCGGAGTTGTTGAGGGGTTTATCGTATTGTCTGTGTATATTTATCTGATGATGCTAGTATGTTTATGAAATGCTTGTAAGTGATGGAGTTAGTGGTAACTCTTTGATCAATGGAGCTTGGCAACTCGTTGATCAAGGTTTTTACAAGTATTTGGTTGGATGTTTTGTAATGTTTTGTAAAATGTTTTATTATGAACTCACCAGCGTAAGCTGACCCTTTCTTTTAAAACTTTTTGGCACACATCCTAGGTACCGTGTGATGCAGGAAAGCACTGCTGAGGCTAGAGCAGGTAGAGGGCTTGCGGGCTTAGAAGATAGACGCTCTGGATCTAGAATAGTTGCTAGCTTTAGTTTGTTAATGTTATGTATCAAACAAACAATCGTCGTTTTGTAATCAATGTATTGTATATATGAAATTTAATGTATGCACAACTTTAAGTTTTAAGCTGTGTGTATGTATGTTTGTTGATTCCGCTGCGTTGCTCATGATATCCATTCGTCACACGCGCGATAACCCCCGGGGCAACCATCTCCTGGGACCGCCCGCCGTGTTGGGGTTGTGACATTCGTCCTAGTAATTTGAACACCATACAACAATTTGGAATATATTACGACTCTGTATGCCACATTACCGCCTTGAAAAGCATGTTAGTATAACGTACGACACCTTACAACTCCTAACAAAACATTACAACACCGTACGTAAACTTAAAACTCCATAATAAACCTAATGAATTCGTCCGAGTCATTTGAACATCGTACGACCACTTAGGACTTGTTACGACAATGTATGCGAAATTAGCAACAGGAAAACCAATTTAGAATAACGTAGGATGCGTTACAACTTTTGAGAACACCTTACACCACCGTACGAAAGATTAAAACTCCAAAATAAACCTAATGAATTCGTCCGAGTAATTTGAACACCATACAACAATTTGGAATATATTACGACTCTGTATGCCACATTACCGCCTTGAAAAGCATGTTAGTATAACGTACGGCACCTTACAACTCCTAACAAAACATTACAACACCGTACGTAAACTTAAAACTCCATAATAAAACTAATGAATTCGTCCGAGTCATTTGAACATCGTACCACCACTCAGGACTTGTTACGAATCTGTATGCGAAATTAGCAACAGGAAAAGCAATTTAGAATAATGTAGGATGCGTTACAACTTTTGAGAACACCTTACACCCCCCTACGAAAGATTAAAACTCCAAAATAAACCTAATGAATTCGTCCTAGTAATTTGAACACCATACAACAATTTGGAATATATTACGACTCTGTATGCCACATTACCGCCTTGAAAAGCATGTTAGTATAACGTACGACACCTTACAACTCCTAACAAAACATTACAACACCGTACGTAAACTTAAAACTCCATAATAAACCTAATGAATTCGTCCGAGTCATTTGAACATCGTACAACCACTCAGGACTATTTACGACTCTGTATGCGAAATTAGCAACAGGAAAAGCAATTTAGAATAATGTAGGATGCGTTACAACCTTTGAGAACACCTTACACCACCGTACGAAAGATTAAAACTCCATAATAAACCTAATGAATTCGTCCGAGTAATTTGAACACCATACAACAATTTGGAATATATTACGACTCCGTATGCCACATTACCGCCTTGAAAAGCATGTTAGTATAATGTAGGACACCTTACTACTCCTAACAAAACATTACAACACCGTACGTAAACTTAAAACTCCATAATAAACCTAAGGAATTCGTCCGAGTCATTTGAACATCGTACGACCACTCAGGACTTGTTACGACTCTGTATGCGAAATTAGCAACAGGAAAACCAATTTAGAATAACGTAGGATGCGTTACAACTTTTGAGAACACCTTACACCACCCTACGAAAGATTAAAACTCCAAAATAAACCTAATGAATTCGTCCTAGTAATTTGAACACCATACAACAATTTGGAATATATTACGACTCTGTATGCCACATTACCGCCTTGAAAAGCATGTTAGTATAACGTACGGCACCTTACAACTCCTAACAAAACATTACAACACCGTACGTAAACTTAAAACTCCATAATAAAACTAATGAATTCGTCCGAGTCATTTGAACATCGTACCACCACTCAGGACTTGTTACGACTCTATATGCGAAATTAGCAACAGGAAAAGCAATTTAAAATAATGTAGGATGCGTTACAACTTTTGAGAACACCTTACACCACCCTACGAAAGATTAAAACTCCAAAATAAACCTAATGAATTCGTCCTAGTAATTTGAACACCATACAACAATTTGGAATATATTACGACTCTGTATGCCACATTACCGCCTTGAAAAGCATGTTAGTATAACGTACGGCACCTTACAACTCCTAACAAAACATTACAACACCGTACGTAAACTTAAAACTCCATAATAAACCTAATGAATTCGTCCGAGTCATTTGAACATCGTACAACAATTTAGAATATATTACGACTTTGTATGCCACATTACCGTCTTGAGAAGCATGTTAGTATAACGTACGGCACCTTACAACTCCTAACAAAACATTACAACACCGTACGTAAACTTAAAACTCCATAATAAACCTAATGAATTTGTCCGAGTCATTTGAACATCGTACGACCACTTAGGACTTGTTACGACTCTGTATGCGAAATTAGCAACAGGAAAAGCAATTTAGAATAATGTACGATGCGTTATAACTTTTGAGAACACCTTACACCACCGTACGAAAGATTAAAACTCCAAAATAAACCTAATGAATTCGTCCTAGTAATTTTAACACCATACAACAATTTGGAATATATTACGACTCTGTATGCCACATTACCGCCTTGAAAAGCATGTTAGTATAACGTACGGCACCTTACAACTCCTAACAAAACATTACAACACCGTACGTAAACTTAAAACTCCATAATAAAACTAATGAATTCGTCCGAGTCATTTGAACATCGTACCACCACTCAGGACTTGTTACGAATCTGTATGCGAAATTAGCAACAGGAAAAGCAATTTAGAATAATGTAGGATGCGTTACAACTTTTGAGAACACCTTACACCACCCTACGAAAGATTAAAACTCCAAAATAAACCTAATGAATTCGTCC
This sequence comes from Tagetes erecta, assembly GCA_030867185.1. Classification (NCBI taxonomy): domain Eukaryota; kingdom Viridiplantae; phylum Streptophyta; class Magnoliopsida; order Asterales; family Asteraceae; genus Tagetes; species Tagetes erecta. The sequence goes on along the minus strand of CM061488.1, from coordinate 49,337,839 downwards.
TAGTAATTTGAACACCATACAACAATTTGGAATATATTACGACTCTGTATGCCACATTACCGCCTTGAAAAGCATGTTAGTATAACGTACGACACCTTACAACTCCTAACAAAACATTACAACACCGTACGTAAACATAAAACTCCATAATAAACCTAATGAATTCGTCCGAGTCATTTGAACATCGTACAACCACTCAGGACTATTTACGACTCTGTATGCGAAATTAGCAACAGGAAAAGCAATTTAGAATAATGTAGGATGCGTTACAACCTTTGAGAACACCTTACACCACCGTACGAAAGATTAAAACTCCATAATAAACCTAATGAATTCGTCCGAGTAATTTGAACACCATACAACAATTTGGAATATATTACGACTCCGTATGCCACATTACCGCCTTGAAAAGCATGTTAGTATAAGGTAGGACACCTTACTACTCCTAACAAAACATTACAACACCGTACGTAAACTTAAAACTCCATAATAAACCTAAGGAATTCGTCCGAGTCATTTGAACATCGTACGACCACTCAGGACTTGTTACGACTCTGTATGCGAAATTAGCAACAGGAAAACCAATTTAGAATAACGTAGGATGCGTTACAACTTTTGAGAACACCTTACACCACCCTACGAAAGATTAAAACTCCAAAATAAACCTAAAGAAATCGTCCTAGTAATTTGAACACCATACAACAATTTGGAATATATTACGACTCTGTATGCCACATTACCGCCTTGAAAAGCATGTTAGTATAACGTACGGCACCTTACAACTCCTAACAAAACATTACAACACCGTACGTAAACTTAAAACTCCATAATAAAACTAATGAATTCATCCGAGTCATTTGAACATCGTACCACCACTCAGGACTTGTTACGACTCTATATGCGAAATTAGCAACAGGAAAAGCAATTTAGAATAATGTAGGATGCGTTACAACTTTTGAGAACACCTTACACCACCCTACGAAAGATTAAAACTCCAAAATAAACCTAATGAATTCGTCCTAGTAATTTGAACACCATACAACAATTTGGAATATATTACGACTCTGTATGCCACATTACCGCCTTGAAAAGCATGTTAGTATAACGTACGGCACCTTACAACTCCTAACAAAACATTACAACACCGTACGTAAACTTAAAACTCCATAATAAAACTAATGAATTCGTCCAAGTCATTTGAACATCGTACCACCACTCAGGACTTGTTACGACTCTATATGCGAAATTAGCAACAGGAAAAGCAATTTAGAATAATGTAGGATGCGTTACAACTTTTGAGAACACCTTACACCACCCTACGAAAGATTAAAACTCCAAAATAAACCTAATGAATTCGTCCTAGTAATTTGAACACCATACAACAATTTGGAATATATTACGACTCTGTATGCCACATTACCGCCTTGAAAAGCATGTTAGTATAACGTACGACACCTTACAACTCCTAACAAAACATTACAACACCGTACGTAAACTTAAAACTCCATAATAAACCTAATGAATTCGTCCGAGTCATTTGAACATCGTACGACCTCTTAGGACTTGTTACGACTCTGTATGCGAAATTAGCAACAGGAAAAGCAATTTAGAATAATGTAGGATGCGTTACAACCTTTGAGAACACCTTACACCACCGTACGAAAGATTAAAACTCCATAATAAACCTAATGAATTCGTCCGAGTAATTTGAACACCATACAACAATTTGGAATATATTACGACTCTGTATGCCACATTACCGCCTTGAAAAGCATGTTAGTATAACGTACGACACCTTACAACTCCTAACAAAACATTACAACACCGTACGTAAACTTAAAACTCCATAATAAACCTAATGAATTCGTCCGAGTCATTTGAACATCGTACAACAATTTAGAATATATTACGACTCTGTATGCCACATTACCGTCTTGAGAAGCATGTTAGTATAACGTACGGCACCTTACAACTCCTAACAAAACATTACAACACCGTACGTAAACTTAAAACTCCATAATAAACCTAATGAATTCGTCCGAGTCATTTGAACATCGTACGACCACTTAGGACTTGTTACGACTCTGTATGCGAAATTAGCAACAGGAAAAGCAATTTAGAATAATGTACGATGCGTTATAACTTTTGAGAACACCTTACACCACCGTACGAAAGATTAAAACTCCATAATAATCCTAATAAATTAGTCCGAGTAATTTGAACACCATACAACAATTTGGAATATATTACGACTCTGTATGCCACATTACCGCCTTGAAAAGCATGTTAGTATAACGTACGACACCTTACAACTCCTAACAAAACATTACAACACCGTACGTAAACATAAAACTCCATAATAAACCTAATGAATTCGTCCGAGTCATTTGAACATCGTACGACCTCTTAGGACTTGTTACGACTCTGTATGCGAAATTAGCAACAGGAAAAGCAATTTAGAATAATGTAGGATGCGTTACAACCTATGAGAACACCTTACACCACCGTACGAAAGATTAAAACTCCATAATAAACCTAATGAATTCGTCCGAGTAATTTGAACACCATACAACAATTTGGAATATATTACGACTCTGTATGCCACATTACCGCCTTGAAAAGCATGTTAGTATAACGTACGACACCTTACAACTCCTAACAAAACATTACAACACCGTACGTAAACTTAAAACTCCATAATAAACCTAATGAATTCGTCCGAGTCATTTGAACATCGTACGACCTCTTAGGACTTGTTACGACTCTGTATGCGAAATTAGCAACAGGAAAAGCAATTTAGAATAATGTAGGATGCGTTACAACCTTTGAGAACACCTTACACCACCGTACGAAAGATTAAAACTCCATAATAAACCTAATGAATTCGTCCAAGTAATTTGAACACCATACAACAATTTGGAATATATTACGACTCTGTATGCCACATTACCGCCTTGAAAAGCATGTTAGTATAACGTACGGCACCTTACAACTCCTAACAAAACATTACAACACCGTACGTAAACTTAAAACTCCATAATAAAACTAATGAATTCGTCCGAGTCATTTGAACATCGTACGACCACTTAGGACTTGTTACGACTCTGTATGCGAAATTAGCAACAGGAAAAGCAATTTAGAATAATGTAGGATGCGTTACAACCTTTGAGAACACCTTACACCACCGTACGAAAGATTAAAACTCCATAATAAACCTAATGAATTCGTCCGAGTAATTTGAACACCATACAACAATTTGGAATATATTACGACTCCGTATGCCACATTACCGCCTTGAAAAGCATGTTAGTATAATGTAGGACACCTTACTACTCCTAACAAAACATTACAACACCGTACGTAAACTTAAAACTCCATAATAAACCTAAGGAATTCGTTCGAGTCATTTGAACATCGTACGACCACTCAGGACTTGTTACGACTCTGTATGCGAAATTAGCAACAGGAAAACCAATTTAGAATAACGTAGGATGCGTTACAACTTTTGAGAACACCTTACACCACCCTACGAAAGATTAAAACTCCAAAATAAACCTAATGAATTCGTCCAAGTAATTTGAACACCATACAACAATTTGGAATATATTACGACTCTGTATGCCACATTACCGCCTTGAAAAGCATGTTAGTATAACGTACGGCACCTTACAACTCCTAACAAAACATTACAACACCGTACGTAAACTTAAAACTCCATAATAAAACTAATGAATTCGTCCGAGTCATTTGAACATCGTACCACCACTTAGGACTTGTTACGAATCTGTATGCGAAATTAGCAACAGGAAAAGCAATTTAGAATAATGTAGGATGCGTTACAACATTTGAGAACACCTTACACCACCCTACGAAAGATTAAAACTCCAAAATAAACCTAATGAATTCGTCCTAGTAATTTGAACACCATACAACAATTTGGAATATATTACGACTCTGTATGCCACATTACCGCCTTGAAAAGCATGTTAGTATAACGTACGACACCTTACAACTCCTAACAAAACATTACAACACCGTACGTAAACTTAAAACTCCATAATAAACCTAATGAATTCGTCCGAGTCATTTGAACATCGTACGACCACTTAGGACTTGTTACGACTCTGTATGCGAAATTAGCAACAGGAAAAGCAATTTAGAATAATGTAGGATGCGTTACAACCTTTGAGAACACCTTACACCACCGTACGAAAGATTAAAACTCCATAATAAACCTAATGAATTCGTCCGAGTAATTTGAACACCATACAACAATTTGGAATATATTACGACTCCGTATGCCACATTACCGCCTTGAAAAGCATGTTAGTATAATGTAGGACACCTTACTACTCCTAACAAAACATTACAACACCGTACGTAAACTTAAAACTCCATAATAAACCTAAGGAATTCGTTCGAGTCATTTGAACATCGTACGACCACTCAGGACTTGTTACGACTCTGTATGCGAAATTAGCAACAGGAAAACCAATTTAGAATAACGTAGGATGCGTTACAACTTTTGAGAACACCTTACACCACCCTACGAAAGATTAAAACTCCAAAATAAACCTAATGAATTCGTCCTAGTAATTTGAACACCATACAACAATTTGGAATATATTACGACTCTGTATGCCACATTACCGCCTTGAAAAGCATGTTAGTATAACGTACGGCACCTTACAACTCCTAACAAAACATTACAACACCGTACGTAAACTTAAAACTCCATAATAAAACTAATGAATTCGTCCGAGTCATTTGAACATCGTACCACCACTCAGGACTTGTTACGACTCTATATGCGAAATTAGCAACAGGAAAAGCAATTTAAAATAATGTAGGATGCGTTACAACTTTTGAGAACACCTTACACCACCCTACGAAAGATTAAAACTCCAAAATAAACCTAATGAATTCGTCCTAGTAATTTGAACACCATACAACAATTTGGAATATATTACGACTCTGTATGCCACATTACCGCCTTGAAAAGCATGTTAGTATAACGTACGACACCTTACAACTCCTAACAAAACATTACAACACCGTACGTAAACTTAAAACTCCATAATAAACCTAATGAATTCGTCCGAGTCATTTGAACATCGTACAACCACTCAGGACTATTTACGACTCTGTATGCGAAATTAGCAACAGGAAAAGCAATTTAGAATAATGTAGGATGCGTTACAACTTTTGAGAACACCTTACACCACCGTACGAAAGATTAAAACTCCAAAATAAACCTAATGAATTCGTCCTAGTAATTTTAACACCATACAACAATTTGGAATATATTACGACTCTGTATGCCACATTACCGCCTTGAAAAGCATGTTAGTATAACGTACGGCACCTTACAACTCCTAACAAAACATTACAACACCGTACGTAAACTTAAAACTCCATAATAAAACTAATGAATTCGTCCGAGTCATTTGAACATCGTACCACCACTCAGGACTTGTTACGAATCTGTATGCGAAATTAGCAACAGGAAAAGCAATTTAGAATAATGTAGGATGCGTTACAACTTTTGAGAACACCTTACACCACCCTACGAAAGATTAAAACTCCAAAATAAACCTAATGAATTCGTCCTAGTAATTTGAACACCATACAACAATTTGGAATATATTACGACTCTGTATGCCACATTACCGCCTTGAAAAGCATGTTAGTATAACGTACGACACCTTACAACTCCTAACAAAACATTACAACACCGTACGTAAACTTAAAACTCCATAATAAACCTAATGAATTCGTCCGAGTCATTTGAACATCGTACAACCACTCAGGACTATTTACGACTCTGTATGCGAAATTAGCAACAGGAAAAGCAATTTAGAATAATGTAGGATGCGTTACAACCTTTGAGAACACCTTACACCACCGTACGAAAGATTAAAACTCCATAATAAACCTAATGAATTCGTCCGAGTAATTTGAACACCATACAACAATTTGGAATATATTACGACTCCGTATGCCACATTACCGCCTTGAAAAGCATGTTAGTATAAGGTAGGACACCTTACTACTCCTAACAAAACATTACAACACCGTACGTAAACTTAAAACTCCATAATAAACCTAAGGAATTCGTCCGAGTCATTTGAACATCGTACGACCACTCAGGACTTGTTACGACTCTGTATGCGAAATTAGCAACAGGAAAACCAATTTAGAATAACGTAGGATGCGTTACAACTTTTGAGAACACCTTACACCACCCTACGAAAGATTAAAACTCCAAAATAAACCTAAAGAAATCGTCCTAGTAATTTGAACACCATACAACAATTTGGAATATATTACGACTCTGTATGCCACATTACCGCCTTGAAAAGCATGTTAGTATAACGTACGGCACCTTACAACTCCTAACAAAACATTACAACACCGTACGTAAACTTAAAACTCCATAATAAAACTAATGAATTCGTCCGAGTCATTTGAACATCGTACCACCACTCAGGACTTGTTACGACTCTATATGCGAAATTAGCAACAGGAAAAGCAATTTAGAATAATGTAGGATGCGTTACAACTTTTGAGAACACCTTACACCACCCTACGAAAGATTAAAACTCCAAAATAAACCTAATGAATTCGTCCTAGTAATTTGAACACCATACAACAATTTGGAATATATTACGACTCTGTATGCCACATTACCGCCTTGAAAAGCATGTTAGTATAACGTACGGCACCTTACAACTCCTAACAAAACATTACAACACCGTACGTAAACTTAAAACTCCATAATAAAACTAATGAATTCGTCCGAGTCATTTGAACATCGTACCACCACTCAGGACTTGTTACGACTCTATATGCGAAATTAGCAACAGGAAAAGCAATTTAGAATAATGTAGGATGCGTTACAACTTTTGAGAACACCTTACACCACCCTACGAAAGATTAAAACTCCAAAATAAACCTAATGAATTCGTCCTAGTAATTTGAACACCATACAACAATTTGGAATATATTACGACTCTGTATGCCACATTACCGCCTTGAAAAGCATGTTAGTATAACGTACGACACCTTACAACTCCTAACAAAACATTACAACACCGTACGTAAACTTAAAACTCCATAATAAACCTAATGAATTCGTCCGAGTCATTTGAACATCGTACAACCACTCAGGACTATTTACGACTCTGTATGCGAAATTAGCAACAGGAAAAGCAATTTAGAATAATGTAGGATGCGTTACAACCTTTGAGAACACCTTACACCACCGTACGAAAGATTAAAACTCCATAATAAACCTAATGAATTCGTCCGAGTAATTTGAACACCATACAACAATTTGGAATATATTACGACTCCGTATGCCACATTACCGCCTTGAAAAGCATGTTAGTATAAGGTAGGACACCTTACTACTCCTAACAAAACATTACAACACCGTACGTAAACTTAAAACTCCATAATAAACCTAAGGAATTCGTCCGAGTCATTTGAACATCGTACGACCACTCAGGACTTGTTACGACTCTGTATGCGAAATTAGCAACAGGAAAACCAATTTAGAATAACGTAGGATGCGTTACAACTTTTGAGAACACCTTACACCACCCTACGAAAGATTAAAACTCCAAAATAAACCTAAAGAAATCGTCCTAGTAATTTGAACACCATACAACAATTTGGAATATATTACGACTCTGTATGCCACATTACCGCCTTGAAAAGCATGTTAGTATAACGTACGGCACCTTACAACTCCTAACAAAACATTACAACACCGTACGTAAACTTAAAACTCCATAATAAAACTAATGAATTCGTCCGAGTCATTTGAACATCGTACCACCACTCAGGACTTGTTACGACTCTATATGCGAAATTAGCAACAGGAAAAGCAATTTAGAATAATGTAGGATGCGTTACAACTTTTGAGAACACCTTACACCACCCTACGAAAGATTAAAACTCCAAAATAAACCTAATGAATTCGTCCTAGTAATTTGAACACCATACAACAATTTGGAATATATTACGACTCTGTATGCCACATTACCGCCTTGAAAAGCATGTTAGTATAACGTACGGCACCTTACAACTCCTAACAAAACATTACAACACCGTACGTAAACTTAAAACTCCATAATAAAACTAATGAATTCGTCCGAGTCATTTGAACATCGTACCACCACTCAGGACTTGTTACGACTCTATATGCGAAATTAGCAACAGGAAAAGCAATTTAGAATAATGTAGGATGCGTTACAACTTTTGAGAACACCTTACACCACCCTACGAAAGATTAAAACTCCAAAATAAACCTAATGAATTCGTCCTAGTAATTTGAACACCATACAACAATTTGGAATATATTACGACTCTGTATGCCACATTACCGCCTTGAAAAGCATGTTAGTATAACGTACGACACCTTACAACTCCTAACAAAACATTACAACACCGTACGTAAACTTAAAACTCCATAATAAACCTAATGAATTCGTCCGAGTCATTTGAACATCGTACGACCTCTTAGGACTTGTTACGACTCTGTATGCGAAATTAGCAACAGGAAAAGCAATTTAGAATAATGTAGGATGCGTTACAACCTTTGAGAACACCTTACACCACCGTACGAAAGATTAAAACTCCATAATAAACCTAATGAATTCGTCTGAGTAATTTGAACACCATACAACAATTTGGAATATATTACGACTCTGTATGCCACATTACCGCCTTGAAAAGCATGTTAGTATAACGTACGACACCTTACAACTCCTAACAAAACATTACAACACCGTACGTAAACTTAAAACTCCATAATAAACCTAATGAATTCGTCCGAGTCATTTGAACATCGTACAACAATTTAGAATATATTACGACTCTGTATGCCACATTACCGTCTTGAGAAGCATGTTAGTATAACGTACGGCACCTTACAACTCCTAACAAAACATTACAACACCGTACGTAAACTTAAAACTCCATAATAAACCTAATGAATTCGTCCGAGTCATTTGAACATCGTACGACCACTTAGGACTTGTTACGACTCTGTATGCGAAATTAGCAACAGGAAAAGCAATTTAGAATAATGTACGATGCGTTATAACTTTTGAGAACACCTTACACCACCGTACGAAAGATTAAAACTCCATAATAATCCTAATAAATTAGTCCGAGTAATTTGAACACCATACAACAATTTGGAATATATTACGACTCTGTATGCCACATTACCGCCTTGAAAAGCATGTTAGTATAACGTACGACACCTTACAACTCCTAACAAAACATTACAACACCGTACGTAAACATAAAACTCCATAATAAACCTAATGAATTCGTCCGAGTCATTTGAACATCGTACGACCTCTTAGGACTTGTTACGACTCTGTATGCGAAATTAGCAACAGGAAAAGCAATTTAGAATAATGTAGGATGCGTTACAACCTATGAGAACACCTTACACCACCGTACGAAAGATTAAAACTCCATAATAAACCTAATGAATTCGTCCGAGTAATTTGAACACCATACAACAATTTGGAATATATTACGACTCTGTATGCCACATTACCGCCTTGAAAAGCATGTTAGTATAACGTACGACACCTTACAACTCCTAACAAAACATTACAACACCGTACGTAAACTTAAAACTCCATAATAAAACTAATGAATTCGTCCGAGTCATTTGAACATCGTACCACCACTCAGGACTTGTTACGACTCTATATGCGAAATTAGCAACAGGAAAAGCAATTTAGAATAATGTAGGATGCGTTACAACTTTTGAGAACACCTTACACCACCCTACGAAAGATTAAAACTCCAAAATAAACCTAATGAATTCGTCCTAGTAATTTGAACACCATACAACAATTTGGAATATATTACGACTCTGTATGCCACATTACCGCCTTGAAAAGCATGTTAGTATAACGTACGGCACCTTACAACTCCTAACAAAACATTACAACACCGTACGTAAACTTAAAACTCCATAATAAAACTAATGAATTCGTCCGAGTCATTTGAACATCGTACCACCACTCAGGACTTGTTACGACTCTATATGCGAAATTAGCAACAGGAAAAGCAATTTAGAACAATGTAGGATGCGTTACAACTTTTGAGAACACCTTACACCACCCTACGAAAGATTAAAACTCCAAAATAAACCTAATGAATTCGTCCTAGTAATTTGAACACCATACAACAATTTGGAATATATTACGACTCTGTATGCCACATTACCGCCTTGAAAAGCATGTTAGTATAACGTACGACACCTTACAACTCCTAACAAAACATTACAACACCGTACGTAAACTTAAAACTCCATAATAAACCTAATGAATTCGTCCGAGTCATTTGAACATCGTACGACCTCTTAGGACTTGTTACGACTCTGTATGCGAAATTAGCAACAGGAAAAGCAATTTAGAATAATGTAGGATGCGTTACAACCTTTGAGAACACCTTACACCACCGTACGAAAGATTAAAACTCCATAATAAACCTAATGAATTCGTCTGAGTAATTTGAACACCATACAACAATTTGGAATATATTACGACTCTGTATGCCACATTACCGCCTTGAAAAGCATGTTAGTATAACGTACGACACCTTACAACTCCTAACAAAACATTACAACACCGTACGTAAACTTAAAACTCCATAATAAACCTAATGAATTCGTCCGAGTCATTTGAACATCGTACAACAATTTAGAATATATTACGACTCTGTATGCCACATTACCGTCTTGAGAAGCATGTTAGTATAACGTACGGCACCTTACAACTCCTAACAAAACATTACAACACCGTACGTAAACTTAAAACTCCATAATAAACCTAATGAATTCGTCCGAGTCATTTGAACATCGTACGACCACTTAGGACTTGTTACGACTCTGTATGCGAAATTAGCAACAGGAAAAGCAATTTAGAATAATGTACGATGCGTTATAACTTTTGAGAACACCTTACACCACCGTACGAAAGATTAAAACTCCATAATAATCCTAATAAATTAGTCCGAGTAATTTGAACACCATACAACAATTTGGAATATATTACGACTCTGTATGCCACATTACCGCCTTGAAAAGCATGTTAGTATAACGTACGACACCTTACAACTCCTAACAAAACATTACAACACCGTACGTAAACATAAAACTCCATAATAAACCTAATGAATTCGTCCGAGTCATTTGAACATCGTACGACCTCTTAGGACTTGTTACGACTCTGTATGCGAAATTAGCAACAGGAAAAGCAATTTAGAATAATGTAGGATGCGTTACAACCTATGAGAACACCTTACACCACCGTACGAAAGATTAAAACTCCATAATAAACCTAATGAATTCGTCCGAGTAATTTGAACACCATACAACAATTTGGAATATATTACGACTCTGTATGCCACATTACCGCCTTGAAAAGCATGTTAGTATAACGTACGACACCTTACAACTCCTAACAAAACATTACAACACCGTACGTAAACTTAAAACTCCATAATAAAACTAATGAATTCGTCCGAGTCATTTGAACATCGTACCACCACTCAGGACTTGTTACGACTCTATATGCGAAATTAGCAACAGGAAAAGCAATTTAGAATAATGTAGGATGCGTTACAACTTTTGAGAACACCTTACACCACCCTACGAAAGATTAAAACTCCAAAATAAACCTAATGAATTCGTCCTAGTAATTTGAACACCATACAACAATTTGGAATATATTACGACTCTGTATGCCACATTACCGCCTTGAAAAGCATGTTAGTATAACGTACGGCACCTTACAACTCCTAACAAAACATTACAACACCGTACGTAAACTTAAAACTCCATAATAAAACTAATGAATTCGTCCGAGTCATTTGAACATCGTACCACCACTCAGGACTTGTTACGACTCTATATGCGAAATTAGCAACAGGAAAAGCAATTTAGAACAATGTAGGATGCGTTACAACTTTTGAGAACACCTTACACCACCCTACGAAAGATTAAAACTCCAAAATAAACCTAATGAATTCGTCCTAGTAATTTGAACACCATACAACAATTTGGAATATATTACGACTCTGTATGCCACATTACCGCCTTGAAAAGCATGTTAGTATAACGTACGACACCTTACAACTCCTAACAAAACATTACAACACCGTACGTAAACTTAAAACTCCATAATAAACCTAATGAATTCGTCCGAGTCATTTGAACATCGTACGACCTCTTAGGACTTGTTACGACTCTGTATGCGAAATTAGCAACAGGAAAAGCAATTTAGAATAATGTAGGATGCGTTACAACCTTTGAGAACACCTTACACCACCGTACGAAAGATTAAAACTCCATAATAAACCTAATGAATTCGTCTGAGTAATTTGAACACCATACAACAATTTGGAATATATTACGACTCTGTATGCCACATTACCGCCTTGAAAAGCATGTTAGTATAACGTACGACACCTTACAACTCCTAACAAAACATTACAACACCGTACGTAAACTTAAAACTCCATAATAAACCTAATGAATTCGTCCGAGTCATTTGAACATCGTACAACAATTTAGAATATATTACGACTCTGTATGCCACATTACCGTCTTGAGAAGCATGTTAGTATAACGTACGGCACCTTACAACTCCTAACAAAACATTACAACACCGTACGTAAACTTAAAACTCCATAATAAACCTAATGAATTCGTCCGAGTCATTTGAACATCGTACGACCACTTAGGACTTGTTACGACTCTGTATGCGAAATTAGCAACAGGAAAAGCAATTTAGAATAATGTACGATGCGTTATAACTTTTGAGAACACCTTACACCACCGTACGAAAGATTAAAACTCCATAATAATCCTAATAAATTAGTCCGAGTAATTTGAACACCATACAACAATTTGGAATATATTACGACTCTGTATGCCACATTACCGCCTTGAAAAGCATGTTAGTATAACGTACGACACCTTACAACTCCTAACAAAACATTACAACACCGTACGTAAACTTAAAACTCCATAATAAAACTAATGAATTCGTCCGAGTCATTTGAACATCGTACCACCACTCAGGACTTGTTACGACTCTATATGCGAAATTAGCAACAGGAAAAGCAATTTAGAATAATGTAGGATGCGTTACAACTTTTGAGAACACCTTACACCACCCTACGAAAGATTAAAACTCCAAAATAAACCTAATGAATTCGTCCTAGTAATTTGAACACCATACAACAATTTGGAATATATTACGACTCTGTATGCCACATTACCGCCTTGAAAAGCATGTTAGTATAACGTACGGCACCTTACAACTCCTAACAAAACATTACAACACCGTACGTAAACTTAAAACTCCATAATAAAACTAATGAATTCGTCCGAGTCATTTGAACATCGTACCACCACTCAGGACTTGTTACGACTCTATATGCGAAATTAGCAACAGGAAAAGCAATTTAGAATAATGTAGGATGCGTTACAACTTTTGAGAACACCTTACACCACCCTACGAAAGATTAAAACTCCAAAATAAACCTAATGAATTCGTCCTAGTAATTTGAACACCATACAACAATTTGGAATATATTACGACTCTGTATGCCACATTACCGCCTTGAAAAGCATGTTAGTATAACGTACGACACCTTACAACTCCTAACAAAACATTACAACACCGTACGTAAACTTAAAACTCCATAATAAACCTAATGAATTCGTCCGAGTCATTTGAACATCGTACGACCTCTTAGGACTTGTTACGACTCTGTATGCGAAATTAGCAACAGGAAAAGCAATTTAGAATAATGTAGGATGCGTTACAACCTTTGAGAACACCTTACACCACCGTACGAAAGATTAAAACTCCATAATAAACCTAATGAATTCGTCTGAGTAATTTGAACACCATACAACAATTTGGAATATATTACGACTCTGTATGCCACATTACCGCCTTGAAAAGCATGTTAGTATAACGTACGACACCTTACAACTCCTAACAAAACATTACAACACCGTACGTAAACTTAAAACTCCATAATAAACCTAATGAATTCGTCCGAGTCATTTGAACATCGTACAACAATTTAGAATATATTACGACTCTGTATGCCACATTACCGTCTTGAGAAGCATGTTAGTATAACGTACGGCACCTTACAACTCCTAACAAAACATTACAACACCGTACGTAAACTTAAAACTCCATAATAAACCTAATGAATTCGTCCGAGTCATTTGAACATCGTACGACCACTTAGGACTTGTTACGACTCTGTATGCGAAATTAGCAACAGGAAAAGCAATTTAGAATAATGTACGATGCGTTATAACTTTTGAGAACACCTTACACCACCGTACGAAAGATTAAAACTCCATAATAATCCTAATAAATTAGTCCGAGTAATTTGAACACCATACAACAATTTGGAATATATTACGACTCTGTATGCCACATTACCGCCTTGAAAAGCATGTTAGTATAACGTACGACACCTTACAACTCCTAACAAAACATTACAACACCGTACGTAAACATAAAACTCCATAATAAACCTAATGAATTCGTCCGAGTCATTTGAACATCGTACGACCTCTTAGGACTTGTTACGACTCTGTATGCGAAATTAGCAACAGGAAAAGCAATTTAGAATAATGTAGGATGCGTTACAACCTATGAGAACACCTTACACCACCGTACGAAAGATTAAAACTCCATAATAAACCTAATGAATTCGTCCGAGTAATTTGAACACCATACAACAATTTGGAATATATTACGACTCTGTATGCCACATTACCGCCTTGAAAAGCATGTTAGTATAACGTACGACACCTTACAACTCCTAACAAAACATTACAACACCGTACGTAAACTTAAAACTCCATAATAAACCTAATGAATTCGTCCGAGTCATTTGAACATCGTACGACCTCTTAGGACTTGTTACGACTCTGTATGCGAAATTAGCAACAGGAAAAGCAATTTAGAATAATGTAGGATGCGTTACAACCTTTGAGAACACCTTACACCACCGTACGAAAGATTAAAACTCCATAATAAACCTAATGAATTCGTCCAAGTAATTTGAACACCATACAACAATTTGGAATATATTACGACTCTGTATGCCACATTACCGCCTTGAAAAGCATGTTAGTATAACGTACGGCACCTTACAACTCCTAACAAAACATTACAACACCGTACGTAAACTTAAAACTCCATAATAAAACTAATGAATTCGTCCGAGTCATTTGAACATCGTACCACCACTTAGGACTTGTTACGAATCTGTATGCGAAATTAGCAACAGGAAAAGCAATTTAGAATAATGTAGGATGCGTTACAACATTTGAGAACACCTTACACCACCCTACGAAAGATTAAAACTCCAAAATAAACCTAATGAATTCGTCCTAGTAATTTGAACACCATACAACAATTTGGAATATATTACGACTCTGTATGCCACATTACCGCCTTGAAAAGCATGTTAGTATAACGTACGACACCTTACAACTCCTAACAAAACATTACAACACCGTACGTAAACTTAAAACTCCATAATAAACCTAATGAATTCGTCCGAGTCATTTGAACATCGTACGACCACTTAGGACTTGTTACGACTCTGTATGCGAAATTAGCAACAGGAAAAGCAATTTAGAATAATGTAGGATGCGTTACAACCTTTGAGAACACCTTACACCACCGTACGAAAGATTAAAACTCCATAATAAACCTAATGAATTCGTCCGAGTAATTTGAACACCATACAACAATTTGGAATATATTACGACTCCGTATGCCACATTACCGCCTTGAAAAGCATGTTAGTATAATGTAGGACACCTTACTACTCCTAACAAAACATTACAACACTGTACGTAAACTTAAAACTCCATAATAAACCTAAGGAATTCGTTCGAGTCATTTGAACATCGTACGACCACTCAGGACTTGTTACGACTCTGTATGCGAAATTAGCAACAGGAAAACCAATTTAGAATAACGTAGGATGCGTTACAACTTTTGAGAACACCTTACACCACCGTACGAAAGATTAAAACTCCAAAATAAACCTAATGAATTCGTCCGAGTAATTTGAACACCATACAACAATTTGGAATATATTACGACTCTGTATGCCACATTACAGCCTTGAAAAGCATGTTAGTATAACGTACGGCACCTTACAACTCCTAACAAAACATTACAACACCGTACGTAAACTTAAAACTCCATAATAAACCTAATGAATTCGTTCGAGTCATTTGAACATCATACGACCACTTAGGACTTGTTACGACTCTGTATGCGAAATTAGCAACATGAAAAGCAATTTAGAATAATGTAGGATGCGTTACAACTTTTGAGAACACCTTACACCACCCTACGAAAGATTAAAACTCCAAAATAAACCTAATGAATTCGTCCTAGTAATTTGAACACCATACAACAATTTGGAATATATTACGACTCTGTATGCCACATTACCGCCTTGAAAAGCATGTTAGTATAACGTACGGCAACTTACAACTCCTAACAAAACATTACAACACCGTACGTAAACTTAAAACTCCATAATAAAACTAATGAATTCGTCCGAGTCATTTGAACATCGTACCACCACTCAGGACTTGTTACGACTCTATATGCGAAATTAGCAACAGGAAAAGCAATTTAGAATAATGTAGGATGCGTTACAACTTTTGAGAACACCTTACACCACCCTACGAAAGATTAGAACTCCAAAATAAACCTAATGAATTCGTCCTAGTAATTTGAACACCATACAACAATTTGGAATATATTACGACTCTGTATGCCACATTACCGCCTTGAAAAGCATGTTAGTATAACGTACGACACCTTACAACTCCTAACAAAACATTACAACACCGTACGTAAACTTAAAACTCCATAATAAACCTAATGAATTCGTCTGAGTCATTTGAACATCGTACGACCTCTTAGGACTTGTTACGACTCTGTATGCGAAATTAGCAACATGAAAAGCAATTTAGAATAATGTTGGATGCGTTACAACCTTTGAGAACACCTTACACCACCGTACGAAAGATTAAAACTCCATAATAAACCTAATGAATTCGTCCGAGTAATTTGAACACCATACAACAATTTGGAATATATTACGACTCTGTATGCCACATTACCGCCTTGAAAAGCATGTTAGTATTACGTACGACACCTTACAACTCCTAACAAAACATTACAACACCGTACGTAAACTTAAAACTCCATAATAAACCTAAGGAATTCGTCCGAGTCATTTGAACATCGTACGACCACTCAGGACTTGTTACGACTCTGTATGCGAAATTAGCAACAGGAAAACCAATTTAGAATAACGTAGGATGCGTTACAACTTTTGAGAACACCTTACACCACCGTACGAAAGATTAAAACTCCAAAATAAACCTAATGAATTCGTCCGAGTAATTTGAACACCATACAACAATTTGGAATATATTACGACTCTGTATGCCACATTACCGCCTTGAAAAGCATGTTAGTATAACGTACGGCACCTTACAACTCCTAACAAAACATTACAACACCGTACGTAAACTTAAAACTCCATAATAAACCTAATGAATTCGTTCGAGTCATTTGAACATCATACGACCACTTAGGACTTGTTACGACTCTGTATGCGAAATTAGCAACATGAAAAGCAATTTAGAATAATGTAGGATGCGTTACAACTTTTGAGAACACCTTACACCACCCTACGAAAGATTAAAACTCCAAAATAAACCTAATGAATTCGTCCTAGTAATTTGAACACCATACAACAATTTGGAATATATTACGACTCTGTATGCCACATTACCGCCTTGAAAAGCATGTTAGTATAACGTACGACACCTTACAACTCCTAACAAAACATTACAACACCGTACGTAAACTTAAAACTCCATAGTAAACCTAATGAATTCGTCTGAGTCATTTGAACATCGTACGACCTCTTAGGACTTGTTACGACTCTGTATGCGAAATTAGCAACAGGAAAAGCAATTTAGAATAATGTTGGATGCGTTACAACCTTTGAGAACACCTTACACCACCGTACGAAAGATTAAAACTCCATAATAAACCTAATGAATTCGTCCGAGTAATTTGAACACCATACAACAATTTGGAATATATTACGACTCTGTATGCCACATTACCGCCTTGAAAAGCATGTTAGTATAACGTACGACACCTTACAACTCCTAACAAAACATTACAACACCGTACGTAAACTTAAAACTCCATAATAAACCTAATGAATTCGTCCGAGTCATTTGAACATCGTACGACCACTTAGGACTTGTTACGACTCTGTATGCGAAATTAGCAACAGGAAAAGCAATTTAGAATAATGTACGATGCGTTATAACTTTTGAGAACACCTTACACCACCGTACGAAAGATTAAAACTCCATAATAATCATAATAAATTAGTCCGAGTCCTTTGAACTTCGTACTACAATTTATAATATATTACGACTCTGTCTGCCACATTACCGCCTTGAAAAGCATGTTAGTATAACGTACGGCACCTTACAACTCCTAACAAAACATTACAACACCGTACGTAAACTTAAATCTCCATAATAAACCTAATGAATTCGTCCGAGTCCTTTGAACATCGTACCACAATTTAGAATATATTACGACTCTGTATGCCACATTACCGTCTTGAGAAGCATGTTAATATAACTTACGGCACCTTACAACTCCTAACAAAACATTACAACACCGTACGTAAACTTAAAACTCCATAATAAACCTAATGAATTCGTCCGAGTCTTTTGAACATCGTACAACCACTCAGGACTTGTTACGACTCTGTATGCGAAATTAGCAACAGGAAAACCAATTTAGAATAACGTAGGATGCGTTACAACTTTTGAGAACACCTTACACCACCGTACGAAAGATTAAAACTCCAAAATAAACCTAATGAATTCGTCCGAGTAATTTGAACACCATACAACAATTTGGAATATATCACGACTCTGTATGCCACATTACCGCCTTGAAAAGCATGTTAGTATAACGTACGGCACCTTACAACTCCTAACAAAACATTACAACACCGTACATAAACTTAAAACTCCATTATAAACCTAATGAATTCGTCCGAGTCATTTGAACATCGTACGACCACTTAGGACTTGTTACGACTCTGTATGCGAAATTAGCAACAGGAAAAGCAATCTAGAATAATGTAGGATGCGTTACAACCTTTGAGAACACCTTACACCACCGTACGAAAGATTAAAACTCCATAATAAACCTAATGAATTCGTCCGAGTAATTTGAACACCATACAACAATTTGGAATATATTACGACTCCGTATGCCACATTACCGCCTTGAAAAGCATGTTAGTATAATGTAGGACACCTTACTACTCCTAACAAAACATTACAACACCGTACGTAAACTTAAAACTCCATGATAAACCTAATGAATTCGTCTGAGTCCTTTGAACATCGTACCACAATTTAGAATATATTACGACTCTGTATGCCACATTACCGTCTTGAGAAGCATGTTAATATAACTTACGGCACCTTACAACTCCTAACAAAACATTACAAAACCGTACGTAAACTTAAAACTCCATAATAAACCTAATGAATTCGTCCGAGTCATTTGAACATCGTACGACCACTTAGGACTTGTTACGACTATGTATGCGAAATTAGCAACAGGAAAAGCAATTTAGAATAATGTACGATGCGTTATAACTTTTGAGAACACCTTACACCACCGTACGAAAGATTAAAACTCCATAATAAAACTAATGAATTCGTTCGAGTAATTTGAACACCATACAACAATTTGGAATATATTACGACTCTGTATGCCACATTACCGCCTTGAAGAGCATGTTAGTATAACGTACGACACCTTCCAACTCCTAACAAAACATTACAACACCGTACGTAAACTTAAAACTCCATAATAAACCTAATGAATTCGTCCGAGTCTTTTGAACATCGTACAACCACTCAGGACTTGTTACGACTCTGTATGCGAAATTAGCAACAGGAAAACCAATTTAGAATAACGTAGGATGCGTTACAACTTTTGACAACACCTTACACCACCGTACGAAAGATTAAAACTCCAAAATAAACCTAATGAATTCGTCCGAGTAATTTGAACACCATACAACAATTTGGAATATATTACGACTCTGTATGCCACATTACCGCCTTGAAAAGCATGTTAGTATAACGTACGGCAACTTACAACTCCTAACAAAACATTACAACACCGTACGTAAACTTAAAACTCCATAATAAAACTAATGAATTCGTCCGAGTCATTTGAACATCGTACCACCACTCAGGACTTGTTACGACTCTATATGCGAAATTAGCAACAGGAAAAGCAATTTAGAATAATGTAGGATGCGTTACAACTTTTGAGAACACCTTACACCACCCTACGAAAGATTAGAACTCCAAAATAAACCTAATGAATTCGTCCTAGTAATTTGAACACCATACAACAATTTGGAATATATTACGACTCTGTATGCCACATTACCGCCTTGAAAAGCATGTTAGTATAACGTACGACACCTTACAACTCCTAACAAAACATTACAACACCGTACGTAAACTTAAAACTCCATAATAAACCTAATGAATTCGTCTGAGTCATTTGAACATCGTACGACCTCTTAGGACTTGTTACGACTCTGTATGCGAAATTAGCAACATGAAAAGCAATTTAGAATAATGTTGGATGCGTTACAACCTTTGAGAACACCTTACACCACCGTACGAAAGATTAAAACTCCATAATAAACCTAATGAATTCGTCCGAGTAATTTGAACACCATACAACAATTTGGAATATATTACGACTCTGTATGCCACATTACCGCCTTGAAAAGCATGTTAGTATTACGTACGACACCTTACAACTCCTAACAAAACATTACAACACCGTACGTAAACTTAAAACTCCATAATAAACCTAAGGAATTCGTCCGAGTCATTTGAACATCGTACGACCACTCAGGACTTGTTACGACTCTGTATGCGAAATTAGCAACAGGAAAACCAATTTAGAATAACGTAGGATGCGTTACAACTTTTGAGAACACCTTACACCACCGTACGAAAGATTAAAACTCCAAAATAAACCTAATGAATTCGTCCGAGTAATTTGAACACCATACAACAATTTGGAATATATTACGACTCTGTATGCCACATTACCGCCTTGAAAAGCATGTTAGTATAACGTACGGCACCTTACAACTCCTAACAAAACATTACAACACCGTACGTAAACTTAAAACTCCATAATAAACCTAATGAATTCGTTCGAGTCATTTGAACATCATACGACCACTTAGGACTTGTTACGACTCTGTATGCGAAATTAGCAACATGAAAAGCAATTTAGAATAATGTAGGATGCGTTACAACTTTTGAGAACACCTTACACCACCCTACGAAAGATTAAAACTCCAAAATAAACCTAATGAATTCGTCCTAGTAATTTGAACACCATACAACAATTTGGAATATATTACGACTCTGTATGCCACATTACCGCCTTGAAAAGCATGTTAGTATAACGTACGACACCTTACAACTCCTAACAAAACATTACAACACCGTACGTAAACTTAAAACTCCATAGTAAACCTAATGAATTCGTCTGAGTCATTTGAACATCGTACGACCTCTTAGGACTTGTTACGACTCTGTATGCGAAATTAGCAACAGGAAAAGCAATTTAGAATAATGTTGGATGCGTTACAACCTTTGAGAACACCTTACACCACCGTACGAAAGATTAAAACTCCATAATAAACCTAATGAATTCGTCCGAGTAATTTGAACACCATACAACAATTTGGAATATATTACGACTCTGTATGCCACATTACCGCCTTGAAAAGCATGTTAGTATAACGTACGACACCTTACAACTCCTAACAAAACATTACAACACCGTACGTAAACTTAAAACTCCATAATAAACCTAATGAATTCGTCCGAGTCATTTGAACATCGTACGACCACTTAGGACTTGTTACGACTCTGTATGCGAAATTAGCAACAGGAAAAGCAATTTAGAATAATGTACGATGCGTTATAACTTTTGAGAACACCTTACACCACCGTACGAAAGATTAAAACTCCATAATAATCATAATAAATTAGTCCGAGTCCTTTGAACTTCGTACTACAATTTATAATATATTACGACTCTGTCTGCCACATTACCGCCTTGAAAAGCATGTTAGTATAACGTACGGCACCTTACAACTCCTAACAAAACATTACAACACCGTACGTAAACTTAAATCTCCATAATAAACCTAATGAATTCGTCCGAGTCCTTTGAACATCGTACCACAATTTAGAATATATTACGACTCTGTATGCCACATTACCGTCTTGAGAAGCATGTTAATATAACTTACGGCACCTTACAACTCCTAACAAAACATTACAACACCGTACGTAAACTTAAAACTCCATAATAAACCTAATGAATTCGTCCGAGTCTTTTGAACATCGTACAACCACTCAGGACTTGTTACGACTCTGTATGCGAAATTAGCAACAGGAAAACCAATTTAGAATAACGTAGGATGCGTTACAACTTTTGAGAACACCTTACACCACCGTACGAAAGATTAAAACTCCAAAATAAACCTAATGAATTCGTCCGAGTAATTTGAACACCATACAACAATTTGGAATATATCACGACTCTGTATGCCACATTACCGCCTTGAAAAGCATGTTAGTATAACGTACGGCACCTTACAACTCCTAACAAAACATTACAACACCGTACATAAACTTAAAACTCCATTATAAACCTAATGAATTCGTCCGAGTCATTTGAACATCGTACGACCACTTAGGACTTGTTACGACTCTGTATGCGAAATTAGCAACAGGAAAAGCAATCTAGAATAATGTAGGATGCGTTACAACCTTTGAGAACACCTTACACCACCGTACGAAAGATTAAAACTCCATAATAAACCTAATGAATTCGTCCGAGTAATTTGAACACCATACAACAATTTGGAATATATTACGACTCCGTATGCCACATTACCGCCTTGAAAAGCATGTTAGTATAATGTAGGACACCTTACTACTCCTAACAAAACATTACAACACCGTACGTAAACTTAAAACTCCATGATAAACCTAATGAATTCGTCTGAGTCCTTTGAACATCGTACCACAATTTAGAATATATTACGACTCTGTATGCCACATTACCGTCTTGAGAAGCATGTTAATATAACTTACGGCACCTTACAACTCCTAACAAAACATTACAAAACCGTACGTAAACTTAAAACTCCATAATAAACCTAATGAATTCGTCCGAGTCATTTGAACATCGTACGACCACTTAGGACTTGTTACGACTATGTATGCGAAATTAGCAACAGGAAAAGCAATTTAGAATAATGTACGATGCGTTATAACTTTTGAGAACACCTTACACCACCGTACGAAAGATTAAAACTCCATAATAAAACTAATGAATTCGTTCGAGTAATTTGAACACCATACAACAATTTGGAATATATTACGACTCTGTATGCCACATTACCGCCTTGAAGAGCATGTTAGTATAACGTACGACACCTTCCAACTCCTAACAAAACATTACAACACCGTACGTAAACTTAAAACTCCATAATAAACCTAATGAATTCGTCCGAGTCTTTTGAACATCGTACAACCACTCAGGACTTGTTACGACTCTGTATGCGAAATTAGCAACAGGAAAACCAATTTAGAATAACGTAGGATGCGTTACAACTTTTGACAACACCTTACACCACCGTACGAAAGATTAAAACTCCAAAATAAACCTAATGAATTCGTCCGAGTAATTTGAACACCATACAACAATTTGGAATATATTACGACTCTGTATGCCACATTACCGCCTTGAAAAGCATGTTAGTATAACGTACGACACCTTACAACTCCTAACAAAACATTACAACACCGTACGTAAACTTAAAACTCCATAATAAACCTAATGAATTCGTTCGAGTCATTTGAACATCATACGACCACTTAGGACTTGTTACGACTCTGTATGCGAAATTAGCAACAGGAAAAGCAATTTAGAATAATGTACGATGCGTTATAACTTTTGAGAACACCTTACACCACCGTACGAAAGATTAAAACTCCATAATAATCCTAATAAATTAGTCCGAGTCCTTTGAACTTCGTACTACAATTTATAATATATTACGACTCTGTCTGCCACATTACCGCCTTGAAAAGCATGTTAGTATAACGTACGGCACCTTACAACTCCTAACAAAACATTACAACACCGTACGTAAACTTAAAACTCCATTATAAACCTAATGAATTCGTCCGAGTCATTTGAACATCGTACGACCACTTAGGACTTGTTACGACTCTGTATGCGAAATTAGCAACAGGAAAAGCAATCTAGAATAATGTAGGATGCGTTACAACCTTTGAGAACACCTTACACCACCGTACGAAAGATTAAAACTCCATAATAAACCTAATGAATTCGTCCGAGTAATTTGAACACCATACAACAATTTGGAATATATTACGACTCCGTATGCCACATTACCGCCTTGAAAAGCATGTTAGTATAATGTAGGACACCTTACTACTCCTAACAAAACATTACAACACCGTACGTAAACTTAAAACTCCATGATAAACCTAATGAATTCGTCTGAGTCCTTTGAACATCGTACCACAATTTAGAATATATTACGACTCTGTATGCCACATTACCGTCTTGAGAAGCATGTTAATATAACTTACGGCACCTTACAACTCCTAACAAAACATTACAACACCGTACGTAAACTTAAAACTCCATAATAAACCTAATGAATTCGTCCGAGTCATTTGAACATCGTACGACCACTTAGGACTTGTTACGACTATGTATGCGAAATTAGCAACAGGAAAAGCAATTTAGAATAATGTACGATGCGTTATAACTTTTGAGAACACCTTACACCACCGTACGAAAGATTAAAACTCCATAATAAACCTAATGAATTCGTTCGAGTAATTTGAACACCATACAACAATTTGGAATATATTACGACTCTGTATGCCACATTACCGCCTTGAAGAGCATGTTAGTATAACGTACGACACCTTCCAACTCCTAACAAAACATTACAACACCGTACGTAAACTTAAAACTCCATAATAAACCTAATGAATTCGTCCGAGTCTTTTGAACATCGTACAACCACTCAGGACTTGTTACGACTCTGTATGCGAAATTAGCAACAGGAAAACCAATTTAGAATAACGTAGGATGCGTTACAACTTTTGACAACACCTTACACCACCGTACGAAAGATTAAAACTCCAAAATAAACCTAATGAATTCGTCCGAGTAATTTGAACACCATACAACAATTTGGAATATATTACGACTCTGTATGCCACATTACCGCCTTGAAAAGCATGTTAGTATAACGTACGACACCTTACAACTCCTAACAAAACATTACAACACCGTACGTAAACTTAAAACTCCATAATAAACCTAATGAATTCGTTCGAGTCATTTGAACATCATACGACCACTTAGGACTTGTTACGACTCTGTATGCGAAATTAGCAACAGGAAAAGCAATTTAGAATAATGTACGATGCGTTATAACTTTTCAGAACACCTTACACCACCGTACGAAAGATTAAAACTCCATAATAATCCTAATAAATTAGTCCGAGTCCTTTGAACTTCGTACTACAATTTATAATATATTACGACTCTGTCTGCCACATTACCGCCTTGAAAAGCATGTTAGTATAACGTACGGCACCTTACAACTCCTAACAAAACATTACAACACCGTACGTAAACTTAAAACTCCATAATAAACCTAATGAATTCGTCCGAGTCCTTTGAACATCGTACCACAATTTAGAATATATTACGACTCTGTATGCCACATTACCGTCTTGAGAAGCATGTTAATATAACTTACGGCACCTTACAACTCCTAACAAAACATTACAACACCGTACGTAAACTTAAAAATCCATAATAAACCTAATGAATTCGTCCGAGTCATTTGAACATCGTACGACCACTTAGGACTTGTTACGACTCTGTATGCGAAATTAGCAACAGGAAAAGCAATTTAGAATAATGTACGATGTGTTATAACTTTTGAGAACACCTTACACCACCGTACGAAAGATTAAAACTCCATAATAAACCTAATGAATTCGTTCGAGTAATTTGAACACCATACAACAATTTGGAATTTATTACGACTCTGTATGCCACATTACCGCCTTGAAAAGCATGTTAGTATAACGTACGACACCTTACAACTCCTAACAAAACATTACAACACCATACGTAAACTTAAAACTCCATAATAAACCTAATGAATTCGTCCGAGTCCTTTGAACATCGTACCACAATTTAGAATATATTACGACTCTGTATGCCACATTACCGTCTTGAGAAGCATGTTAATATAACTTACGGCACCTTACAACTCCTAACAAAACATTACAACACCGTACGTAAACTTAAAACTCCATAATAAACCTAATGAATTCGTCCGAGTCATTTGAACATCGTACGACCACTTAGGACTTGTTACGACTCTGTATGCGAAATTAGCAACAGGAAAAGCAATTTAGAATAATGTACGATGCGTTATAACTTTTGAGAACACCTTACACCACCGTACGAAAGATTAAAACTCCATAATAAACCTAATGAATTCGTTTGAGTAATTTGAACACCATACAACAATTTGGAATTTATTACGACTCTGTATGCCACATTACCGCTTTGAAAAGCATGTTAGTATAACGTACGACACCTTACAACTCCTAACAAAACATTACAACACCGTACGTAAACTTAAAACTCCATAATAAACCTAATGAATTCGTCCGAGTCTTTTGAACATCGTACAACCACTCAGGACTTGTTACGACTCTGTATGCGAAATTAGCAACAGGAAAACCAATTTAGAATAACGTAGGATGCGTTACAACTTTTGAGAACACCTTACACCACCGTACGAAAGATTAAAACTCCAAAATAAACCTAATGAATTTGTCTGAGTAATTTGAACACCATACAACAATTTGGAATATATTACGACTCTGTATGCCACATTACCGCCTTGCAAAGCATGTTAGTATAACGTACGGCACCTTACAACTCCTAACAAAACATTACAACACCGTACGTAAACTTAAAACTCCATAATAAACCTAATGAATTCGTTCGAGTCATTTGAACATCATACGACCACTTAGGACTTGTTACGACTCTGTATGCGAAGTTAGCAACAGGAAAAGCAATTTAGAATAATGTACGATGCGTTATAACTTTTGAGAACACCTTACACCACCGTACGAAAGATTAAAACTCCAAAATAAACCTAATGAATTCGTCCTAGTAATTTGAACACCAAACAACAATTTGGAATATATTACGACTCTGTATGCCACATTACCGCCTTGAAAAGCATGTTAGTATAACGTACGGCACCTTACAACTCCTAACAAAACATTACAACACCGTACGTAAACTTAAAACTCCATAATAAACCTAATGAATTCGTTCGAGTCATTTGAACATCATACGACCACTTAGGACTTGTTACGACTCTGTATGCGAAATTAGCAACAGGAAAAGCAATTTAGAATAATGTACGATGCGTTATAACTTTTGAGAACACCTTACACCACCGTACGAAAGATTAAAACTCCAAAATAAACCTAATGAATTCGTCCTAGTAATTTGAACACCATACAACAATTTGGAATATATTACGACTCTGTATGCCACATTACCGCCTTGAAAAGCATGTTAGTATAACGTACGGCACCTTACAACTCCTAACAAAACATTACAACACCGTACGTAAACTTAAAACTCCATAATAAAACTAATGAATTCATCCGAGTCATTTGAACATCGTACCACCACTCAGGACTTGTTACGAATCTGTATGCGAAATTAGCAACAGGAAAAGCAATTTAGAATAATGTAGGATGCGTTACAACTTTTGAGAACACCTTACACCACCCTACGAAAGATTAAAACTCCAAAATAAACCTAATGAATTCGTCCTAGTAATTTGAACACCATACAACAATTTGGAATATATTACGACTCTGTATGCCACATTACCGCCTTGAAAAGCATGTTAGTATAACGTACGACACCTTACAACTCCTAACAAAACATTACAACAACGTACGTAAACTTAAAACTCCATAATAAACCTAATGAATTCGTCCGAGTCATTTGAACATCGTACGACCACTTAGGACTTGTTACGACTCTGTATGCGAAATTAGCAACAGGAAAAGCAATTTAGAATAATGTAGGATGCGTTACAACCTTTGAGAACACCTTACACCACCGTACGAAAGATTAAAACTCCATAATAAACCTAATGAATTCGTCCGAGTAATTTGAACACCATACAACAATTTGGAATATATTACGACTCCGTATGCCACATTACCGCCTTGAAAAGCATGTTAGTATAATGTAGGACACCTTACTACTCCTAACAAAACATTACAACACCGTACGTAAACTTAAAACTCCATAATAAACCTAAGGAATTCGTCCGAGTCATTTGAACATCGTACGACCACTCAGGACTTGTTACGACTCTGTATGCGAAATTAGCAACAGGAAAACCAATTTAGAATAACGTAGGATGCGTTACAACTTTTGAGAACACCTTACACCACCGTACGAAAGATTAAAACTCCAAAATAAACCTAATGAATTCGTCCGAGTAATTTGAACACCATACAACAATTTGGAATATATTACGACTCTGTATGCCACATTACCGCCTTGAAAAGCATGTTAGTATAACGTACGACACCTTACAACTCCTAACAAAACATTACAACACCGTACGTAAACTTAAAACTCCATAATAAACCTAATGAATTCGTTCGAGTCATTTGAACATCATACGACCACTTAGGACTTGTTACGACTCTGTATGCGAAGTTAGCAACAGGAAAAGCAATTTAGAATAATGTACGATGCGTTATAACTTTTGAGAACACCTTACACCACCGTACGAAAGATTAAAACTCCAAAATAAACCTAATGAATTCGTCCTAGTAATTTGAACACCAAACAACAATTTGGAATATATTACGACTCTGTATGCCACATTACCGCCTTGAAAAGCATGTTAGTATAACGTACGGCACCTTACAACTCCTAACAAAACATTACAACACCGTACGTAAACTTAAAACTCCATAATAAACCTAATGAATTCGTTCGAGTCATTTGAACATCATACGACCACTTAGGACTTGTTACGACTCTGTATGCGAAATTAGCAACAGGAAAAGCAATTTAGAATAATGTACGATGCGTTATAACTTTTGAGAACACCTTACACCACCGTACGAAAGATTAAAACTCCAAAATAAACCTAATGAATTCGTCCTAGTAATTTGAACACCATACAACAATTTGGAATATATTACGACTCTGTATGCCACATTACCGCCTTGAAAAGCATGTTAGTATAACGTACGGCACCTTACAACTCCTAACAAAACATTACAACACCGTACGTAAACTTAAAACTCCATAATAAAACTAATGAATTCATCCGAGTCATTTGAACATCGTACCACCACTCAGGACTTGTTACGAATCTGTATGCGAAATTAGCAACAGGAAAAGCAATTTAGAATAATGTAGGATGCGTTACAACTTTTGAGAACACCTTACACCACCCTACGAAAGATTAAAACTCCAAAATAAACCTAATGAATTCGTCCTAGTAATTTGAACACCATACAACAATTTGGAATATATTACGACTCTGTATGCCACATTACCGCCTTGAAAAGCATGTTAGTATAACGTACGACACCTTACAACTCCTAACAAAACATTACAACAACGTACGTAAACTTAAAACTCCATAATAAACCTAATGAATTCGTCCGAGTCATTTGAACATCGTACGACCACTTAGGACTTGTTACGACTCTGTATGCGAAATTAGCAACAGGAAAAGCAATTTAGAATAATGTAGGATGCGTTACAACCTTTGAGAACACCTTACACCACCGTACGAAAGATTAAAACTCCATAATAAACCTAATGAATTCGTCCGAGTAATTTGAACACCATACAACAATTTGGAATATATTACGACTCCGTATGCCACATTACCGCCTTGAAAAGCATGTTAGTATAATGTAGGACACCTTACTACTCCTAACAAAACATTACAACACCGTACGTAAACTTAAAACTCCATAATAAACCTAAGGAATTCGTCCGAGTCATTTGAACATCGTACGACCACTCAGGACTTGTTACGACTCTGTATGCGAAATTAGCAACAGGAAAACCAATTTAGAATAACGTAGGATGCGTTACAACTTTTGAGAACACCTTACACCACCGTACGAAAGATTAAAACTCCAAAATAAACCTAATGAATTCGTCCGAGTAATTTGAACACCATACAACAATTTGGAATATATTACGACTCTGTATGCCACATTACCGCCTTGAAAAGCATGTTAGTATAACGTACGACACCTTACAACTCCTAACAAAACATTACAACACCGTACGTAAACTTAAAACTCCATAATAAACCTAATGAATTCGTTCGAGTCATTTGAACATCATACGACCACTTAGGACTTGTTACGACTCTGTATGCGAAATTAGCAACAGGAAAAGCAATTTAGAATAATGTACGATGCGTTATAACTTTTGAGAACACCTTACACCACCGTACGAAAGATTAAAACTCCATAATAATCCTAATAAATTAGTCCGAGTCCTTTGAACTTCGTACTACAATTTATAATATATTACGACTCTGTCTGCCACATTACCGCCTTGAAAAGCATGTTAGTATAACGTACGGCACCTTACAACTCCTAACAAAACATTACAACACCGTACGTAAACTTAAAACTCCATAATAAACCTAATGAATTCGTCCGAGTCCTTTGAACATCGTACCACAATTTAGAATATATTACGACTCTGTATGCCACGTTACCGTCTTGAGAAGCATGTTAATATAACTTACGGCACCTTACAACTCCTAACAAAACATTACAACACCGTACGTAAACTTAAAACTCCATAATAAACCTAATGAATTCGTTCGAGTCATTTGAACATCATACGACCACTTAGGACTTGTTACGACTCTGTATGCGAAATTAGCAACAGGAAAAGCAATTTAGAATAATGTACGATGCGTTATAACTTTTGAGAACACCTTACACCACCGTACGAAAGATTAAAACTCCAAAATAAACCTAATGAATTCGTCCTAGTAATTTGAACACCATACAACAATTTGGAATATATTACGACTCTGTATGCCACATTACCGCCTTGAAAAGCATGTTAGTATAACGTACGGCACCTTACAACTCCTAACAAAACATTACAACACCGTACGTAAACTTAAAACTCCATAATAAAACTAATGAATTCATCCGAGTCATTTGAACATCGTACCACCACTCAGGACTTGTTACGAATCTGTATGCGAAATTAGCAACAGGAAAAGCAATTTAGAATAATGTAGGATGCGTTACAACTTTTGAGAACACCTTACACCACCCTACGAAAGATTAAAACTCCAAAATAAACCTAATGAATTCGTCCTAGTAATTTGAACACCATACAACAATTTGGAATATATTACGACTCTGTATGCCACATTACCGCCTTGAAAAGCATGTTAGTATAACGTACGACACCTTACAACTCCTAACAAAACATTACAACAACGTACGTAAACTTAAAACTCCATAATAAACCTAATGAATTCGTCCGAGTCATTTGAACATCGTACGACCACTTAGGACTTGTTACGACTCTGTATGCGAAATTAGCAACAGGAAAAGCAATTTAGAATAATGTAGGATGCGTTACAACCTTTGAGAACACCTTACACCACCGTACGAAAGATTAAAACTCCATAATAAACCTAATGAATTCGTCCGAGTAATTTGAACACCATACAACAATTTGGAATATATTACGACTCCGTATGCCACATTACCGCCTTGAAAAGCATGTTAGTATAATGTAGGACACCTTACTACTCCTAACAAAACATTACAACACCGTACGTAAACTTAAAACTCCATAATAAACCTAAGGAATTCGTCCGAGTCATTTGAACATCGTACGACCACTCAGGACTTGTTACGACTCTGTATGCGAAATTAGCAACAGGAAAACCAATTTAGAATAACGTAGGATGCGTTACAACTTTTGAGAACACCTTACACCACCGTACGAAAGATTAAAACTCCAAAATAAACCTAATGAATTCGTCCGAGTAATTTGAACACCATACAACAATTTGGAATATATTACGACTCTGTATGCCACATTACCGCCTTGAAAAGCATGTTAGTATAACGTACGACACCTTACAACTCCTAACAAAACATTACAACACCGTACGTAAACTTAAAACTCCATAATAAACCTAATGAATTCGTTCGAGTCATTTGAACATCATACGACCACTTAGGACTTGTTACGACTCTGTATGCGAAATTAGCAACAGGAAAAGCAATTTAGAATAATGTACGATGCGTTATAACTTTTGAGAACACCTTACACCACCGTACGAAAGATTAAAACTCCATAATAATCCTAATAAATTAGTCCGAGTCCTTTGAACTTCGTACTACAATTTATAATATATTACGACTCTGTCTGCCACATTACCGCCTTGAAAAGCATGTTAGTATAACGTACGGCACCTTACAACTCCTAACAAAACATTACAACACCGTACGTAAACTTAAAACTCCATAATAAACCTAATGAATTCGTCCGAGTCCTTTGAACATCGTACCACAATTTAGAATATATTACGACTCTGTATGCCACGTTACCGTCTTGAGAAGCATGTTAATATAACTTACGGCACCTTACAACTCCTAACAAAACATTACAACACCGTACGTAAACTTAAAACTCCATAATAAACCTAATGAATTCGTCCGAGTCATTTGAACATCGTACGACCACTTAGGACTTGTTACGACTCTGTATGCGAAATTAGCAACAGGAAAAGCAATTTAGAATAATGTACGATGCGTTATAACTTTTGAGAACACCTTACACCACCGTACGAAATATTAAAACTCCATAATAAACCTAATGAATTCGTTCGAGTAATTTGAACACCATACAACAATTTGGAATTTATTACGACTCTGTATGCCACATTACCGCCTTGAAAAGCATGTTAGTATAACGTACGACACCTTACAACTCCTAACAAAACATTACAACACCGTACGTAAACTTAAAACTCCATAATAAACCTAATGAATTCGTCCGAGTCCTTTGAACATCGTACCACAATTTAGAATATATAACGACTCTGTATGCCACATTACCGTCTTGAGAAGCATGTTAATATAACTTACGGCACCTTACAACTCCTAACAAAACATTACAACACCGTACGTAAACTTAAAACTCCATAATAAACCTAATGAATTCGTCCGAGTCATTTGAACATCGTACGACCACTTAGGACTTGTTACGACTCTGTATGTGAAATTAGCAACAGGAAAAGCAATTTAGAATAATGTACGATGCGTTATAACTTTTGAGAACACCTTACACCACCGTACGAAAGATTAAAACTCCATAATAAACCTAATGAATTCGTTCGAGTAATTTGAACACCATACAACAATTTGGAATTTATTACGACTCTGTATGCCACATTACCGCCTTGAAAAGCATGTTAGTATAACGTACGACACCTTACAACTCCTAACAAAACATTACAACACCGTACGTAAACTTAAAACTCCATAATAAACCTAATGAATTCGTCCGAGTCTTTTGAACATCGTACAACCACTCAGGACTTGTTACGACTCTGTATGCGAAATTAGCAACAGGAAAACCAATTTAGAATAACGTAGGATGCGTTACAACTTTTGAGAACACCTTACACCACCGTATGAAAGATTAAAACTCCAAAATAAACCTAATGAATTTGTCTGAGTAATTTGAACACCATACAACAATTTGGAATATATTACGACTCTGTATGCCACATTACCGCCTTGCAAAGCATGTTAGTATAACGTACGGCACCTTACAACTCCTAACAAAACATTACAACACCGTACGTAAACTTAAAACTCCATAATAAACCTAATGAATTCGTTCGAGTCATTTGAACATCATACGACCACTTAGGACTTGTTACGACTCTGTATGCGAAGTTAGCAACAGGAAAAGCAATTTAGAATAATGTACGATGCGTTATAACTTTTGAGAACACCTTACACCACCGTACGAAAGATTAAAACTCCAAAATAAACCTAATGAATTCGTCCTAGTAATTTGAACACCAAACAACAATTTTGAATATATTACGACTCTGTATGCCACATTACCGCCTTGAAAAGCATGTTAGTATAACGTACGGCACCTTACAACTCCTAACAAAACATTACAACACCGTACGTAAACTTAAAACTCCAAAATAAACCTAATGAATTCGTTCGAGTCATTTGAACATCATACGACCACTTAGGACTTGTTACGACTCTGTATGCGAAATTAGCAACAGGAAAAGCAATTTAGAATAATGTACGATGCGTTATAACTTTTGAGAACACCTTACACCACCGTACGAAAGATTAAAACTCCAAAATAAACCTAATGAATTCGTCCTAGTAATTTGAACACCATACAACAATTTGGAATATATTACGACTCTGTATGCCACATTACCGCCTTGAAAAGCATGTTAGTATAACGTACGGCACCTTACAACTCCTAACAAAACATTACAACACCGTACGTAAACTTAAAACTCCATAATAAAACTAATGAATTCGTCCGAGTCATTTGAACATCGTACCACCACTCAGGACTTGTTACGAATCTGTATGCGAAATTAGCAACAGGAAAAGCAATTTAGAATAATGTAGGATGCGTTACAACTTTTGAGAACACCTTACACCACCCTACGAAAGATTAAAACTCCAAAATAAACCTAATGAATTCGTCCTAGTAATTTGAACACCATACAACAATTTGGAATATATTACGACTCTGTATGCCACATTACCGCCTTGAAAAGCATGTTAGTATAACGTACGACACCTTACAACTCCTAACAAAACATTACAACAACGTACGTAAACTTAAAACTCCATAATAAACCTAATGAATTCGTCCGAGTCATTTGAACATCGTACGACCACTTAGGACTTGTTACGACTCTGTATGCGAAATTAGAAACAGGAAAAGCAATTTAGAATAATGTAGGATGCGTTACAACCTTTGAGAACACCTTACACCACCGTACGAAAGATTAAAACTCCATAATAAACCTAATGAATTCGTCCGAGTAATTTGAACACCATACAACAATTTGGAATATATTACGACTCAGTATGCCACATTACCGCCTTGAAAAGCAAGTTAGTATAATGTAGGACACCTTACTACTCCTAACAAAACATTACAACACCGTACGTAAACTTAAAACTCCATAATAAACCTAAGGAATTCGTCCGAGTCATTTGAACATCGTACGACCACTCAGGACTTGTTACGACTCTGTATGCGAAATTAGCAACAGGAAAACCAATTTAGAATAACGTAGGATGCGTTACAACTTTTGAGAACACCTTACACCACCGTACGAAAGATTAAAACTCCAAAATAAACCTAATGCATTCGTCCGAGTAATTTGAACACCATACAACAATTTGGAATATATTACGACTCTGTATGCCACATTACCGCCTTGAAAAGCATGTTAGTATAACGTACGACACCTTACAACTCCTAACAAAACATTACAACACCGTACGTAAACTTAAAACTCCATAATAAACCTAATGAATTCGTTCGAGTCATTTGAACATCATACGACCACTTAGGACTTGTTACGACTCTGTATGCGAAATTAGCAACAGGAAAAGCAATTTAGAATAATGTACGATGCGTTATAACTTTTGAGAACACCTTACACCACCGTACGAAAGATTAAAACTCCATAATAATCCTAATAAATTAGTCCTAGTCCTTTGAACTTCGTACTACAATTTATAATATATTACGACTCTGTCTGCCACATTACCGCCTTGAAAAGCATGTTAGTATAACGTACGACACCTTACAACTCCTAACAAAACATTACAACACCGTACGTAAACTTAAAACTCCATAATAAACCTAATGAATTCGTCCGAGTCCTTTGAACATCGTACCACAATTTAGAATATATTACGACTCTGTATGCCACGTTACCGTCTTGAGAAGCAAGTTAATATAACTTACGGCACCTTACAACTCCTAACAAAACATTACAACACCGTACGTAAACTTAAAACTCCATAATAAACCTAATGAATTCGTCCGAGTCATTTGAACATCGTACGACCACTTAGGACTTGTTACGACTCTGTATGCGAAATTAGCAACAGTAAAAGCAATTTAGAATAATGTACGATGCGTTATAACTTTTGAGAACACCTTACACCACCGTACGAAAGATTAAAACTCCATAATAAACCTAATGAATTCGTTCGAGTAATTTGAACACCATACAACAATTTGGAATTTATTACGACTCTTTATGCCACATTACCGCCTTGAAAAGCATGTTAGTATAACATACGACACCTTACAACTCCTAACAAAACATTACAACACCGTACGTAAACTTAAAACTCCATAATAAACCTAATGAATTCGTCCGAGTCTTTTGAACATCGTACAACCACTCAGGACTTGTTACGACTCTGTATGCGAAATTAGCAACAGGAAAACCAATTTAGAATAACGTAGGATGCGTTACAACTTTTGAGAACACCTTACACCACCGTACGAAAGATTAAAACTCCAAAATAAACCTAATGAATTTGTCTGAGTAATTTGAACACCATACAACAATTTGGAATATATTACGACTCTGTATGCCACATTACCGCCTTGCAAAGCATGTTAGTATAACGTACGGCACCTTACAACTCCTAACAAAACATTACAACACCGTACGTAAACTTAAAACTCCATAATAAACCTAATGAATTCGTTCGAGTCATTTGAACATCATACGACCACTTAGGACTTGTTACGACTCTGTATGCGAAGTTAGCAACAGGAAAAGCAATTTAGAATAATGTACGATGCGTTATAACTTTTGAGAACACCTTACACCACCGTACGAAAGATTAAAACTCCAAAATAAACCTAATGAATTCGTCCTAGTAATTTGAACACCAAACAACAATTTGGAATATATTACGACTCTGTATGCCACATTACCGCCTTGAAAAGCATGTTAGTATAACGTACGGCACCTTACAACTCCTAACAAAACATTACAACACCGTACGTAAACTTAAAACTCCATAATAAAACTAATGAATTCGTCCGAGTCATTTGAACATCGTACCACCACTCAGGACTTGTTACGAATCTGTATGCGAAATTAGCAACAGGAAAAGCAATTTAGAATAATGTAGGATGCGTTACAACTTTTGAGAACACCTTACACCACCCTACGAAAGATTAAAACTCCAAAATAAACCTAATGAATTCGTCCTAGTAATTTGAACACCATACAACAATTTGGAATATATTACGACTCTGTATGCCACATTACCGCCTTGAAAAGCATGTTAGTATAACGTACGACACCTTACAACTCCTAACAAAACATTACAACACCGTACGTAAACTTAAAACTCCATAATAAACCTAATGAATTCGTTCGAGTCATTTGAACATCATACGACCACTTAGGACTTGTTACGACTCTGTATGCGAAATTAGCAACAGGAAAAGCAATTTTGAATAATGTACGATGCGTTATAACTTTTGAGAACACCTTACACCACCGTACGAAAGATTAAAACTCCAAAATAAACCTAATGAATTCGTCCTAGTAATTTGAACACCATACAACAATTTGGAATATATTAGACTCTGTATGCCACATTACCGCCTTGAAAAGCATGTTAGTATAACGTACGGCACCTTACAACTCCTAACAAAACATTACAACACCGTACGTAAACTTAAAACTCCATAATAAAACTAATGAATTCGTCCGAGTCATTTGAACATCGTACCACCACTCAGGACTTGTTACGAATCTGTATGCGAAATTAGCAACAGGAAAAGCAATTTAGAATAATGTAGGATGCGTTACAACTTTTGAGAACACCTTACACCACCCTACGAAAGATTAAAACTCCAAAATAAACCTAATGAATTCGTCCTAGTAATTTGAACACCATACAACAATTTGGAATATATTACGACTCTGTATGCCACATTACCGCCTTGAAAAGCATGTTAGTATAACGTACGACACCTTACAACTCCTAACAAAACATTACATCACCGTACGTAAACTTAAAACTCCATAATAAACCTAATGAATTCGTTCGAGTCATTTGAACATCATACGACCACTTAGGACTTGTTACGACTCTGTATGCGAAATTAGCAACAGGAAAAGCAATTTTGAATAATGTACGATGCGTTATAACTTTTGAGAACACCTTACACCACCGTACGAAAGATTAAATCTCCAAAATAAACCTAATGAATTCGTCCTAGTAATTTGAACACCAAACAACAATTTGGAATATATTACGACTCTGTATGCCACATTACCGCCTTGAAAAGCATGTTAGTATAACGTACGGCACCTTACAACTCCTAACAAAACATTACAACACCGTAAGTAAACTTAAAACTCCATAATAAAACTAATGAATTCGTCCGAGTCATTTGAACATCGTACCACCACTCAGGACTTGTTACGAATCTGTATTCGAAATTAGCAACAGGAAAAGCAATTTAGAATAATGTAGGATGCGTTACAACTTTTGAGAACACCTTACACCACCCTACGAAAGATTAAAACTCCAAAATAAACCTAATGAATTCGTCCTAGTAATTTGAACACCATACAACAATTTGGAATATATTACGACTCTGTATGCCACATTACCGCCTTGAAAAGCATGTTAGTATAACGTACGACACCTTACAACTCCTAACAAAACATTACAACACCGTACGTAAACTTAAAACTCCATAATAAACCTAATGAATTCGTTCGAGTCATTTGAACATCATACGACCACTTAGGACTTGTTACAACTCTGTATGCGAAATTAGCAACAGGAAAAGCAATTTTGAATAATGTACGATGCGTTATAACTTTTGAGAACACCTTACACCACCGTACGAAAGATTAAAACTCCAAAATAAACCTAATGAATTCGTCCTAGTAATTTGAACACCAAACAACAATTTGGAATATATTACGACTCTGTATGCCACATTACCGCCTTGAAAAGCATGTTAGTATAACGTACGGCACCTTACAACTCCTAACAAAACATTACAACACCGTACGTAAACTTAAAACTCCATAATAAAACTAATGAATTCGTCCGAGTCATTTGAACATCGTACCACCACTCAGGACTTGTTACGAATCTGTATGCGAAATTAGCAACAGGAAAAGCAATTTAGAATAATGTAGGATGCGTTACAACTTTTGAGAACACCTTACACCACCCTACGAAAGATTAAAACTCCAAAATAAACCTAATGAATTCGTCCTAGTAATTTGAACACCATACAACAATTTGGAATATATTACGACTCTGTATGCCACATTACCGCCTTGAAAAGCATGTTAGTATAACGTACGACACCTTACAACTCCTAACAAAACATTACAACACCGTACGTAAACTTAAAACTCCATAATAAACCTAATGAATTCGTTCGAGTCATTTGAACATCATACGACCACTTAGGACTTGTTACGACTCTGTATGCGAAATTAGCAACAGGAAAAGCAATTTTGAATAATGTACGATGCGTTATAACTTTTGAGAACACCTTACACCACCGTACGAAAGATTAAAACTCCAAAATAAACCTAATGAATTCGTCCTAGTAATTTGAACACCATACAACAATTTGGAATATATTACGACTCTGTATGCCACATTACCGCCTTGAAAAGCATGTTAGTATAACGTACGGCACCTTACAACTCCTAACAAAACATTACAACACCGTACGTAAACTTAAAACTCCATAATAAAACTAATGAATTCGTCCGAGTCATTTGAACATCGTACCACCACTCAGGACTTGTTACGAATCTGTATGCGAAATTAGCAACATGAAAACCAATTTAGAATAACGTAGGATGCGTTACAACTTTTGAGAACACCTTACACCACCGTACAAAAGATTAAAACTCAAAAATAAACCTAATGAATTCGTCCGAGTAATTTGAACACCATACAACAATTTGGAATATATTACGACTCTGTATGCCACATTACCGCCTTGAAAAGCATGTTAGTATAACGTACGGCACCTTACAACTCCTAACAAAACATTACAACACCGTACGTAAACTTAAAACTCCATAATAAACCCAATGAATTCGTTCGAGTCATTTGAACATCATACGACCACTTAGGACTTGTTAAGACTCTGTATGCGAAATTAGCAACAGGAAAAGCAATTTATAATAATGTAGGATGCGTTACAACTTTTGAGAACACCTTACACCACCGTACGAAAGATTAAAACTCCAAAATAAACCTAATGAATTCGTCCGAGTAATTTGAACACCATACAACAATTTGGAATATATTACGACTCTGTATGCCACATTACCGCCTTGCAAAGCATGTTAGTATAACGTACGGCACCTTACAACTCCTAACAAAACATTACAACACCGTACGTAAACTTAAAACTCCATAATAAAACTAATGAATTCGTCCGAGTCATTTGAACATCGTACCACCACTCAGGACTTGTTACGAATCTGTATGCGAAATTAGCAACAGGAAAAGCAATTTAGAATAATGTAGGATGCGTTACAACTTTTGAGAACACCTTACACCACCCTACGAAAGATTAAAACTCCAAAATAAACCTAATGAATTCGTCCTAGTAATTTGAACACCATACAACAATTTGGAATATATTACGACTCTGTATGCCACATTACCGCCTTGAAAAGCATGTTAGTATAACGTACGACACCTTACAACTCCTAACAAAACATTACATCACCGTACGTAAACTTAAAACTCCATAATAAACCTAATGAATTCGTTCGAGTCATTTGAACATCATACGACCACTTAGGACTTGTTACGACTCTGTATGCGAAATTAGCAACAGGAAAAGCAATTTTGAATAATGTACGATGCGTTATAACTTTTGAGAACACCTTACACCACCGTACGAAAGATTAAATCTCCAAAATAAACCTAATGAATTCGTCCTAGTAATTTGAACACCAAACAACAATTTGGAATATATTACGACTCTGTATGCCACATTACCGCCTTGAAAAGCATGTTAGTATAACGTACGGCACCTTACAACTCCTAACAAAACATTACAACACCGTAAGTAAACTTAAAACTCCATAATAAAACTAATGAATTCGTCCGAGTCATTTGAACATCGTACCACCACTCAGGACTTGTTACGAATCTGTATTCGAAATTAGCAACAGGAAAAGCAATTTAGAATAATGTAGGATGCGTTACAACTTTTGAGAACACCTTACACCACCCTACGAAAGATTAAAACTCCAAAATAAACCTAATGAATTCGTCCTAGTAATTTGAACACCATACAACAATTTGGAATATATTACGACTCTGTATGCCACATTACCGCCTTGAAAAGCATGTTAGTATAACGTACGACACCTTACAACTCCTAACAAAACATTACAACACCGTACGTAAACTTAAAACTCCATAATAAACCTAATGAATTCGTTCGAGTCATTTGAACATCATACGACCACTTAGGACTTGTTACAACTCTGTATGCGAAATTAGCAACAGGAAAAGCAATTTTGAATAATGTACGATGCGTTATAACTTTTGAGAACACCTTACACCACCGTACGAAAGATTAAAACTCCAAAATAAACCTAATGAATTCGTCCTAGTAATTTGAACACCAAACAACAATTTGGAATATATTACGACTCTGTATGCCACATTACCGCCTTGAAAAGCATGTTAGTATAACGTACGGCACCTTACAACTCCTAACAAAACATTACAACACCGTACGTAAACTTAAAACTCCATAATAAAACTAATGAATTCGTCCGAGTCATTTGAACATCGTACCACCACTCAGGACTTGTTACGAATCTGTATGCGAAATTAGCAACAGGAAAAGCAATTTAGAATAATGTAGGATGCGTTACAACTTTTGAGAACACCTTACACCACCCTACGAAAGATTAAAACTCCAAAATAAACCTAATGAATTCGTCCTAGTAATTTGAACACCATACAACAATTTGGAATATATTACGACTCTGTATGCCACATTACCGCCTTGAAAAGCATGTTAGTATAACGTACGACACCTTACAACTCCTAACAAAACATTACAACACCGTACGTAAACTTAAAACTCCATAATAAACCTAATGAATTCGTTCGAGTCATTTGAACATCATACGACCACTTAGGACTTGTTACGACTCTGTATGCGAAATTAGCAACAGGAAAAGCAATTTTGAATAATGTACGATGCGTTATAACTTTTGAGAACACCTTACACCACCGTACGAAAGATTAAAACTCCAAAATAAACCTAATGAATTCGTCCTAGTAATTTGAACACCATACAACAATTTGGAATATATTACGACTCTGTATGCCACATTACCGCCTTGAAAAGCATGTTAGTATAACGTACGGCACCTTACAACTCCTAACAAAACATTACAACACCGTACGTAAACTTAAAACTCCATAATAAAACTAATGAATTCGTCCGAGTCATTTGAACATCGTACCACCACTCAGGACTTGTTACGAATCTGTATGCGAAATTAGCAACATGAAAACCAATTTAGAATAACGTAGGATGCGTTACAACTTTTGAGAACACCTTACACCACCGTACAAAAGATTAAAACTCAAAAATAAACCTAATGAATTCGTCCGAGTAATTTGAACACCATACAACAATTTGGAATATATTACGACTCTGTATGCCACATTACCGCCTTGAAAAGCATGTTAGTATAACGTACGGCACCTTACAACTCCTAACAAAACATTACAACACCGTACGTAAACTTAAAACTCCATAATAAACCCAATGAATTCGTTCGAGTCATTTGAACATCATACGACCACTTAGGACTTGTTAAGACTCTGTATGCGAAATTAGCAACAGGAAAAGCAATTTATAATAATGTAGGATGCGTTACAACTTTTGAGAACACCTTACACCACCGTACGAAAGATTAAAACTCCAAAATAAACCTAATGAATTCGTCCGAGTAATTTGAACACCATACAACAATTTGGAATATATTACGACTCTGTATGCCACATTACCGCCTTGCAAAGCATGTTAGTATAACGTACGGCACCTTACAACTCCTAACAAAACATT
Source organism: Tagetes erecta (assembly GCA_030867185.1). NCBI lineage: Eukaryota > Viridiplantae > Streptophyta > Magnoliopsida > Asterales > Asteraceae > Tagetes > Tagetes erecta. The sequence continues at coordinate 49,294,202 of CM061488.1, read as the reverse complement.
ACAACACCGTACGTAAACTTAAAACTCCATAATAAACCTAATGAATTCGTTCGAGTCATTTGAACATCATACGACCACTTAGGACTTGTTACGACTCTGTATGCGAAATTAGCAACAGGAAAACCAATTTAGAATAATGTACGATGCGTTATAACTTTTGAGAACACCTTACACCACATTACGAAAGATTAAAACTCCAAAATAAACCTAATGAATTCGTCCTAGTAATTTGAACACCATACAACAATTTGGAATATATTACGACTCTGTATGCCACATTACCGCCTTGAAAAGCATGTTAGTATAACGTACGGCACCTTACAACTCCTAACAAAACATTACAACACCGTACGTAAACTTAAAACTACATAATAAAACTAATGAATTCGTCCGAGTCATTTGAACATCGTACCACCACTCAGGACTTGTTACGAATCTGTATGCGAAATTAGCAACAGGAAAAGCAATTTAGAATAATGTAGGATGCGTTACAACTTTTGAGAACACCTTACACCACCCTACGAAAGATTAAAACTCCAAAATAAACCTAATGAATTCGTCCTAGTAATTTGAACACCATACAACAATTTGGAATATATTACGACTCTGTATGCCACATTACCGCCTTGAAAAGCATGTTAGTATAACGTACGACACCTTACAACTCCTAAAAAAACATTACAACACCGTACGTAAACTTAAAACTCCATAATAAACCTAATGAATTCGTCCGAGTCATTTGAACATCGTACGACCACTTAGGACTTGTTACGACTCTGTATGCGAAATTAGCAACAGGAAAAGCAATTTAGAATAATGTAGGATGCGTTACAACCTTTGAGAACACCTTACACCACCGTACGAAAGATTAAAACTCCATAATAAACCTAATGAATTCGTCCGAGTAATTTGAACACCATACAACAATTTGGAATATATTACGACTCCGTATGCCACATTACCGGCTTGAAAAGCATGTTAGTATAATGTAGGACACCTTACTACTCCTAACAAAACATTACAACACCGTACGTAAACTTAAAACTCCATAATAAACCTAAGGAATTCGTCCGAGTCATTTGAACATCGTACGACCACTCAGGACTTGTTACGACTCTGTATGCGAAATTAGCAACAGGAAAAGCAATTTAGAATAACGTAGGATGCGTTACAACTTTTGAGAACACCTTACACCACCCTACGAAAGATTAAAACTCCAAAATAAACCTAATGAATTCGTCCGAGTAATTTGAACACCATACAACAATTTGGAATATATTACGACTCTGTATGCCACATTACCGCCTTGTAAAGCATGTTAGTATAACGTACGGCACCTTACAACTCCTAACAAAACATTACAACACCGTACGTAAACTTAAAACTCCATAATAAACCTAATGAATTCGTTCGAGTCATTTGAACATCATACGACCACTTAGGACTTGTTACGACTCTGTATGCGAAATTAGCAACAGGAAAAGCAATTTAGAATAATGTACGATGCGTTATAACTTTTGAGAACACCTTACACCACCGTACGAAAGATTAAAACTCCAAAATAAACCTAATGAATTCGTCCTAGTAATTTGAACACCATACAACAATTTGGAATATATTACGACTCTGTATGCCACATTACCGCCTTGAAAAGCATGTTAGTATAACGTACGACACCTTACAACTCCTAACAAAACATTACAACACCGTACGTAAACTTAAAACTCCATAATAAACCTAATGAATTCGTTCGAGTCATTTGAACATCATACGACCACTTAGGACTTGTTACGACTCTGTATGCGAAATTAGCAACAGGAAAAGCAATTTTGAATAATGTACGATGCGTTATAACTTTTGAGAACACCTTACACCACCGTACGAAAGATTAAAACTCCAAAATAAACCTAATGAATTCGTCCTAGTAATTTGAACACCATACAACAATTTGGAATATATTACGACTCTGTATGCCACATTACCGCCTTGAAAAGCATGTTAGTATAACGTACGGCACCTTACAACTCCTAACAAAACATTACAACACCGTACGTAAACTTAAAACTCCATAATAAAACTAATGAATTCGTCCGAGTCATTTGAACATCGTACCACCACTCAGGACTTGTTACGAATCTGTATGCGAAATTAGCAACAGGAAAAGCAATTTAGAATAATGTAGGATGCGTTACAACTTTTGAGAACACCTTACACCACCGTACGAAAGATTAAAACTCCAAAATAAACCTAATGAATTCGACCTAGTAATTTGAACACCATACAACAATTTGGAATATATTACGACTCTGTATGCCACATTACCGCCTTGAAAAGCATGTTAGTATAGCGTACGGCACCTTACAACTCCTAACAAAACATTACAACACCGTACGTAAACTTAAAACTCCATAATAAACCTAATGAATTCGTTCGAATCATTTGAACATCATACGACCACTTAGGACTTGTTACGACTCTGTATGCGAAATTAGCAACAGGAAAAGCAATTTAGAATAATGTACGATGCGTTATAACCTTTGAGAACACCTTACACCACCGTACGAAAGATTAAAACTCCAAAATAAACCTAATGAATTCGTCCTAGTAATTTGAACACCATACAACAATTTGGAATATATTACGACTCTGTATGCCACATTACCGCCTTGAAAAGCATGTTAGTATAACGTCCGGCACCTTACAACTCCTAACAAAACATTACAACACCGTACGTAAACTTAAAACTCCAAAATAAAACTAAGGAATTCGTCCGAGTCATTTAAACATCGTACGACCACTCAGGACTTGTTACGACTCTGTATGCGAAATTAGCAACAGGAAAACCAATTTAGAATAACGTAGGATGCGTTACAACTTTTGAGAACACCTTACACCACCGTACGAAAGATTAAAACTCCAAAATAAACCTAATGAATTCGTCCGAGTAATTTGAACACCATACAACAATTTGGAATATATTACGACTCTGTATGCCACATTACCGCCTTGAAAAGCATGTTAGTATAACGTACGGCACCTTACAACTCCTAACAAAACATTACAACACCGTACGTAAACTTAAAACTCCATAATAAACCTAATGAATTCGTTCGAGTCATTTGAACATCATACGACCACTTAGGACTTGTTACGACTCTGTATGCGAAATTAGCAACAGGAAAACCAATTTAGAATAATGTACGATGCGTTATAACTTTTGAGAACACCTTACACCACATTACGAAAGATTAAAACTCCAAAATAAACCTAATGAATTCGTCCTAGTAATTTGAACACCATACAACAATTTGGAATATATTACGACTCTGTATGCCACATTACCGCCTTGAAAAGCATGTTAGTATAACGTACGGCACCTTACAACTCCTAACAAAACATTACAACACCGTACGTAAACTTAAAACTACATAATAAAACTAATGAATTCGTCCGAGTCATTTGAACATCGTACCACCACTCAGGACTTGTTACGAATCTGTATGCGAAATTAGCAACAGGAAAAGCAATTTAGAATAATGTAGGATGCGTTACAACTTTTGAGAACACCTTACACCACCCTACGAAAGATTAAAACTCCAAAATAAACCTAATGAATTCGTCCTAGTAATTTGAACACCATACAACAATTTGGAATATATTACGACTCTGTATGCCACATTACCGCCTTGAAAAGCATGTTAGTATAACGTACGACACCTTACAACTCCTAAAAAAACATTACAACACCGTACGTAAACTTAAAACTCCATAATAAACCTAATGAATTCGTCCGAGTCATTTGAACATCGTACGACCACTTAGGACTTGTTACGACTCTGTATGCGAAATTAGCAACAGGAAAAGCAATTTAGAATAATGTAGGATGCGTTACAACCTTTGAGAACACCTTACACCACCGTACGAAAGATTAAAACTCCATAATAAACCTAATGAATTCGTCCGAGTAATTTGAACACCATACAACAATTTGGAATATATTACGACTCCGTATGCCACATTACCGGCTTGAAAAGCATGTTAGTATAATGTAGGACACCTTACTACTCCTAACAAAACATTACAACACCGTACGTAAACTTAAAACTCCATAATAAACCTAAGGAATTCGTCCGAGTCATTTGAACATCGTACGACCACTCAGGACTTGTTACGACTCTGTATGCGAAATTAGCAACAGGAAAAGCAATTTAGAATAACGTAGGATGCGTTACAACTTTTGAGAACACCTTACACCACCCTACGAAAGATTAAAACTCCAAAATAAACCTAATGAATTCGTCCGAGTAATTTGAACACCATACAACAATTTGGAATATATTACGACTCTGTATGCCACATTACCGCCTTGTAAAGCATGTTAGTATAACGTACGGCACCTTACAACTCCTAACAAAACATTACAACACCGTACGTAAACTTAAAACTCCATAATAAACCTAATGAATTCGTTCGAGTCATTTGAACATCATACGACCACTTAGGACTTGTTACGACTCTGTATGCGAAATTAGCAACAGGAAAAGCAATTTAGAATAATGTACGATGCGTTATAACTTTTGAGAACACCTTACACCACCGTACGAAAGATTAAAACTCCAAAATAAACCTAATGAATTCGTCCTAGTAATTTGAACACCATACAACAATTTGGAATATATTACGACTCTGTATGCCACATTACCGCCTTGAAAAGCATGTTAGTATAACGTACGACACCTTACAACTCCTAACAAAACATTACAACACCGTACGTAAACTTAAAACTCCATAATAAACCTAATGAATTCGTTCGAGTCATTTGAACATCATACGACCACTTAGGACTTGTTACGACTCTGTATGCGAAATTAGCAACAGGAAAAGCAATTTTGAATAATGTACGATGCGTTATAACTTTTGAGAACACCTTACACCACCGTACGAAAGATTAAAACTCCAAAATAAACCTAATGAATTCGTCCTAGTAATTTGAACACCATACAACAATTTGGAATATATTACGACTCTGTATGCCACATTACCGCCTTGAAAAGCATGTTAGTATAACGTACGGCACCTTACAACTCCTAACAAAACATTACAACACCGTACGTAAACTTAAAACTCCATAATAAAACTAATGAATTCGTCCGAGTCATTTGAACATCGTACCACCACTCAGGACTTGTTACGAATCTGTATGCGAAATTAGCAACAGGAAAAGCAATTTAGAATAATGTAGGATGCGTTACAACTTTTGAGAACACCTTACACCACCGTACGAAAGATTAAAACTCCAAAATAAACCTAATGAATTCGACCTAGTAATTTGAACACCATACAACAATTTGGAATATATTACGACTCTGTATGCCACATTACCGCCTTGAAAAGCATGTTAGTATAGCGTACGGCACCTTACAACTCCTAACAAAACATTACAACACCGTACGTAAACTTAAAACTCCATAATAAACCTAATGAATTCGTTCGAATCATTTGAACATCATACGACCACTTAGGACTTGTTACGACTCTGTATGCGAAATTAGCAACAGGAAAAGCAATTTAGAATAATGTACGATGCGTTATAACCTTTGAGAACACCTTACACCACCGTACGAAAGATTAAAACTCCAAAATAAACCTAATGAATTCGTCCTAGTAATTTGAACACCATACAACAATTTGGAATATATTACGACTCTGTATGCCACATTACCGCCTTGAAAAGCATGTTAGTATAACGTCCGGCACCTTACAACTCCTAACAAAACATTACAACACCGTACGTAAACTTAAAACTCCAAAATAAAACTAAGGAATTCGTCCGAGTCATTTAAACATCGTACGACCACTCAGGACTTGTTACGACTCTGTATGCGAAATTAGCAACAGGAAAACCAATTTAGAATAACGTAGGATGCGTTACAACTTTTGAGAACACCTTACACCACCGTACGAAAGATTAAAACTCCAAAATAAACCTAATGAATTCGTCCGAGTAATTTGAACACCATACAACAATTTGGAATATATTACGACTCTGTATGCCACATTACCGCCTTGAAAAGCATGTTAGTATAACGTACGCCACCTTACAACTCCTAACAAAACATTACAACACCGTACGTAAACTTAAAACTCCATAATAAACCCAATGAATTCGTTCGAGTCATTTGAACATCATACGACCACTTAGGACTTGTTAAGACTCTGTATGCGAAATTAGCAACAGGAAAAGCAATTTAGAATAATGTAGGATGCGTTACAACTTTTGAGAACACCTTACACCACCCTACGAAAGATTAAAACTCCAAAATAAACCTAATGAATTCGTCCTAGTAATTTGAACACCATACAACAATTTGGAATATATTACGACTCTGTATGCCACATTAACGCCTTGAAAAGCATGTTAGTATAACGTACGGCACCTTACAACTCCTAACAAAACATTACAACACCGTACGTAAACTTAAAACTCCATAATAAAACTAATGAATTCGTCCGAGTCATTTGAACATCATACGACCACTTAGGACTTGTTAAGACTCTGTATGCGAAATTAGCAACAGGAAAACCAATTTAGAATAACGTAGGATGCGTTACAACTTTTGAGAACACCTTACACCACCGTACGAAAGATTAAAACTCCAAAATAAACCTAATGAATTCGTCCGAGTAATTTGAACACCATACAACAATTTGGAATATATTACGACTCTGTATGCCTTATTACCGCCTTGCAAAGCATGTTAGTATAGCGTACGGCACCTTACAACTCCTAACAAAACATTACAACACCGTACGTAAACTTAAAACTCCATAATAAACCTAATGAATTCGTTCGAGTCATTTGAACATCATACGACCACTTAGGACTTGTTACGACTCTGTATGCGAAATTAGCAACAGGAAAAGCAATTTAGAATAATGTACGATGCGTTATAACCTTTGAGAACACCTTACACCACCGTACGAAAGATTAAAACTCCAAAATAAACCTAATGAATTCGTCCTAGTAACTTGAACACCATACAACAATTTGGAATATATTACGACTCTGTATGCCACATTACCGCCTTGAAAAGCATGTTAGTATAACGTACGGCACCTTACAACTCCTAACAAAACATTACAACACCGTACGTAAACTTAAAACTCCAAAATAAAACTAAGGAATTCGTCCGAGTCATTTGAACATCGTACGACCACTCAGGACTTGTTACGACTCTGTATGCGAAATTAGCAACAGGAAAACCAATTTAGAATAACGTAGGATGCGTTACAACTTTTGAGAACACCTTACACCACCGTACGAAAGATTAAAACTCCAAAATAAACCTAATGAATTCGTCCGAGTAATTTGAACACCATACAACAATTTGGAATATATTACGACTCTGTATGCCACATTACCGCCTTGAAAAGCATGTTAGTATAACGTACGCCACCTTACAACTCCTAACAAAACATTACAACACCGTACGTAAACTTAAAACTCCATAATAAACCCAGTGAATTCGTTCGAGTCATTTGAACATCATACGACCACTTAGGACTTGTTAAGACTCTGTATGCGAAATTAGCAACAGGAAAAGCAATTTAGAATAATGTAGGATGCGTTACAACTTTTGAGAACACCTTACACCACCCTACGAAAGATTAAAACTCCAAAATAAACCTAATGAATTCGTCCTAGTAATTTGAACACCATACAACAATTTGGAATATATTACGACTCTGTATGCCACATTAACGCCTTGAAAAGCATGTTAGTATAACGTACGGCACCTTACAACTCCTAACAAAACATTACAACACCGTACGTAAACTTAAAACTCCATAATAAAACTAATGAATTCGTCCGAGTCATTTGAACATCATACGACCACTTAGGACTTGTTAAGACTCTGTATGCGAAATTAGCAACAGGAAAACCAATTTAGAATAACGTAGGATGCGTTACAACTTCTGAGAACACCTTACACCACCGTACGAAAGATTAAAACTCCAAAATAAACCTAATGAATTCGTCCGAGTAATTTGAACACCATACAACAATTTGGAATATATTACGACTCTGTATGCCTTATTACCGCCTTGCAAAGCATGTTAGTATAGCGTACGACACCTTACAACTCCTAACAAAACATTACAACACCGTACGTAAACTTAAAACTCCATAATAAACCTAATGAATTCGTTCGAGTCATTTGAACATCATACGACCACTTAGGACTTGTTACGACTCTGTATGCGAAATTAGCAACAGGAAAAGCAATTTAGAATAATGTACGATGCGTTATAACCTTTGAGAACACCTTACACCACCGTACGAAAGATTAAAACTCCAAAATAAACCTAATGAATTCGTCCTAGTAATTTGAACACCATACAACAATTTGGAATATATTACGACTCTGTATGCTGTGACATCCGTCCCGATTCGTTTTCTTTCTCTTTTTTTATGTAAACCCGAACCGTATAATAATAATGTAATCTTATGGTTTGTTATGAAATAAAGGTTTCGGTTATTAATCATTAACTTATCAAATAAATGTTATAAAATGATTTTTATAAAATATACTTGAAATAACAAGAAACAATTTTTATACAAATGTTAATAATAAATTAGTTGAAGTTAATATAATTAGTTAAGTTAACTAGTTAAATATAAAACTAACTTAAAGGGGGTCAAAGTGTCATTCATCATAACTTATTTTAAACTTTAAAATACAAGATACAAAGTTGATAAAACTACAGGGGCCAGACTTGTAAATTATCTTTTAAACCCAGCCCCACCCCCTGGTTCCCTGCCAAGTTCTCCGGCCACCCTCCGGCGATACTCCGGCAGCTCCAAAAACGTCAAATTAACCCACTTTAACCCGTTAAAATCGCTCATATATCTTTATCTACAACATTCGAACCTCTGTTCCTTATCAATTCGATCTTCTACTACAATATCATCAAACCCATCTCGTTCCATAATACTCGGCAGTTTTGAACTCAAAATCCGGCTTGTTTAAACCCGATTAAACCGACCTTATCCCTATATATGCAAGTTTCGAACCCAACCATATCATAAAGGGGATATATCGAAGCTTAATCTTTGACCCAACTCAAAACCCGCTTATCTCGGCGATTTCAAAATCCAAATCCATCAAAAACGTAGTTGATAAACAAATTAATCAAAGTAGACGTGATCAGTAAACAAATTGGAAAAAAAAAGATAAACATATTTAATTGAAACAAATACCATAATTCAGTTCGAATGAGTTAGATTTTGGTCGACTTAAACTCAAAATCTGTTTCAAATCTTTAACCCCTGATCGGTCCTATTTAAATCAATCAAAACACTCCACTGCGTTCGCACTACCTATCTGCAACGCCAATTTCCGCTTTAACACCCACACCCTCGTCAATCAGTCTCATGTTCTTCATTGCTCTGTTCTTTAGTCGATTAATACATCCGGGCAGCTTTCGTCTTCAATTGCAGAGGGCTTATAATCTTCTATCATCATCAACTGAGTTCGTTTCATCAATTGCATCGTATCATCATCTGTGCATCATCAATCGAATCGCATCGTCTGTGTTTTCTTTGCTTTTAACCTTCGTCGGTTTAACATCAAATGAGGTAAACAAATACATCTCTCTAATCGTGATCATACTCTGATCATCATAGTTATAATCGATTTCGATTACATATGGTAGTTGATGTTTAATTTTGGTGTTTAGGATTTTAGGGTTTATATGAGAATATGGGTTTATTGAAATAACAGTGTAAAATAATTTTCTTTCTGATCTTATCAACAAAAGTGATGGTAGTCTGCTGGTCGGATGTTGTTGGTATTAAACAGAAGATCGAGGGTTCGAGTCCCTCGACATACATATATTTTTACTATTCTTTTGATATAATCAAATTATTTGCTTAACTATATTAAATCCCTTTAGTTACTAGTAAATTTAGAAAATATCTTACAAGTTGATTTGTGAAAGGTATTATATAAATATATTGAAAAACATAATATTTCTTCTATAAAATATAGCATTATAATCAAATTATGTTTCACTCATGACGATATTATTTAAAAGGTTTATTTTTGTAAATTAATAAAGAATCAGTTAATTTTATCATATTAGTCTTGAAAGTAATGGATCTATTAAGTCTAATAAATTTCATTGCAGTTAAACGTTATATATACAGTTTAATAAGGGTATTACTTATTTACAACTATAAATCATGGTGTTATTTGATAAATTAATTTTTTATATTTTTTTAGTAATCATATTGGTCCATGACATTTAATGAACACTTGATTTTTAATTATTTTCGTAAAGAGGTAAAGTTCATAGACAATTTAATCAATATATTACATATTAAATCATTGTTAAAATAAATCTATTACCATTACATTTTATTTCATTTTATTACTTAAACCCATATTCGAACTAGAACCCTAGATTTCTTAGATTTCCGAATCATTTTAGTTATCATTTTAACATAGGTCGGCATTCCTTAGGTGATCTTTAAGGAGATTCTCGGTGCCATTTTTTTCTGGTTTTACTGTTAATCATTTCATCGACCAGTTATCAAGTGAGTATTCATAGCCCCTTTTCTGGTTTTCACTTTGGGGTGATATCATGTGACCTATTTAATCAGATTTCAGATTTCAGTTTATCAGTTATTTCAGTTATCAGATTTCAGTTGATCATTTAAACAATTCATGTTATGTCTTTACTTGCAAATTATGTGTTCATAGCCTGATAGCAATTTTTGTGCAAGTGTAATCATTAATTTGTAGAAACCGACAGTTACTAATGGTAGATCTATTGGTCGAAAGGGCCCACCCCCCTGATTCTTGGGTGATTATAACTGAGTTATCATTATCAAGTAGACCCCCCCTTTATCATTGTTCAAGGTTTGATTATGCGTTGTTATCTTGTATGTACATGTTTTGCATTTATAAGTCTAGACATAACGACATGAATTGGATTTTTTTTATCAGTGTATCTATATGTATTTCAAACCAATGTTTACTCACCAGCTAATTCGTTAGCTGACCAGTTATTTTTCACATGATTTCAGGAAGAGCAAGTTAGGAACTTTGGATGCCAAACGCTTAGGGACATGGACCTAGTTAAATAACATAAAGTAGACTTTTTCATTTGTTCTGTTTGGTTTGTTTGTTGGATTTATCATTTAGTCTTGTTTGAATAATTGAATTTAATAATATTTAAACTAATTTGTGTACCATGAGCTATGAACAATCATTCACTTTCGTCCGCCTCGATGATTCCGCCATCGGTCGGGGTGTGACAGATTGGTATCAGAGCCATGGTTATAGGGAATTAGGTTATTAGAAATGGATGACCTAGACTATAACTAAGCACCCTAAACATGAGTCATCTCATGTTACTATTAAGTCTCGTTTAGCATTTCATAATATAAACATGAGTCCTCTCATGTTAGTATTCATCAACCGTTAGCACATCACCGTTAGCACATCATAATACAAACATGAGTCCTCTCATGTTATTATTCAATATATTTTAGCACTTTATAAAATGCTACATGAATACCTAAGTGTTAACTTTATCTTCTTGATTTTTATACACATATAGCTCAATGAAAAATCAAATATCTAAATTCAATTTCTAATGCATAATGCCTAACCTCAATTGAATAATCAAATTCGAAATCAAAGATTTATGCTTGGTTTTCAAATTCTCGTCAAAGTCTAAGTCCCAAAACTGAACACGTGCAATACTGGAAGGGTGGACACCTGTACTTTCGAGATGTTCTGGCTAAGGCAAGTATTCGTATAAATCCAAACCTACCGCTGGATCTGTTACTTACCTGGGAACTCTCAAAAGTGAGTGTCAACTTATAGGTAGTCACGTCTTCATAAAAGTTAACGGACATACTACTTTGATAAGTCAATGTAACCGTTTGATTAGCCAATCGAACGTTTACACTCAAAGTATCTCTACACAATCTCATTACCTCAACTGTTTTCAAAATGTTCACCAAAATGTGATGTTATTATCAAATCGTATCAACAAATCATAAACTTGTTATCAAATCAAGAAAGTCTTCATCATAACAATCAACTTAATAATTACAGATTCATAATCATATCGAAAGTTTACCATCAAATCATGAACTCATTAACCAATTTTGATGCGTTTAACACCTAAGAATATAAACATTGATTTATACATAAATAAACTTATTATCTAAAAGTTGTGTGACCTTACTACACAATTATCCTTAAGCCCATCGTATGAATACCTTCTACGTATAAACGTATTTTTCATAAACTCATTCAAATCTACTGTGGTTATTTATAAACATCTTACTCCCACATAATGTCTTATCAACCAAGTGTTTTTTTTTTTTTTTTTTTTTTTTTTGTAAAAAAAAATATATATACGTAGTTTTCTTAATAAATGATTTTATTTTATAGATATCTAAATATAAGAAAACAACGATTATAACCTATAGTTAAATCGCATCAGGATGACTTTGTTAGTTTCCCAAACCCTATCTTTAAGTTTTAATAATTTTCAAGTTTTATAAGTCCTCAATACTTTACAAATTTACAAAGTTTTATAACAAATGATTCCTTAAAAAGAAATTGTTTATTCATAAATATCAAATATTCGCACTTCATACGTATAATTTTTCTCAAAACACTATCTAAGTAGCTATAACAGGAATCATACTTGGATTTTCTTAAAATACAATGATCAAAACTAGGCCACATTAACTATCTTCAAGAAAACAACCATATGGTAAGATTAAAATGTTCAAACTTATTACCATTACAAAACCTCATCATATGAAAACAACATCTTACCATATAACATTGATTACCTCTATTGCCTATACATCTGAATACTTAAATATGTTTTCATATGAACTATAATGTCTCAAACGGAATCAATTAAGAATTTGGTAACCCGTATATTTGATCTATTAAGTATTAAGTGGGTTATCCATAAATCACTATGAAGTTGATTCTTTTCATCATTCTTAAGAAACTCGATTTTTCATGCACGCTAGCATAACCTACAATGCTTGTGAGCGTGACTTATCATAAACAAGGTTTCCACACACATAATTTATTCCGACCCATGAAATTGATTATCTATTAATATGAGCTATAAACGCAGTTATCTACAAACTTGATTTCCCGTACATATGAACAAGAAAGTCTATTTATATGAACAAAAAAAAAGAGACTACCTAATGGACTCAACTCTTCATAATCATCAATTTATATATCATCTCGAACAAGATTTCACGAAACAGCTGATCATGAAATCACATTCTATGTGTATCATCATATTAGTTTAAAAGTTTTAGGCACCCTTGACCCGCACGTGATCGGGTGAACTATGTGGTTCATGCAAAAGCTAAAGTAATTACGGGTGCACACGGAATTATGAAAGCTGGTGCATGGAAACCATAGTAAATTCTGTCATGTGTTTGAGGGCAATGCGACAAATGTGGTATGATAAGGGCATGGTGGATACGCCGCTGGTACATCCTATATATAAGTGTACTTATCATACTATCAAGTGAAGCGTTGTCTGCGACCTGAGATGTTTGTGTCATTCTTTCCCTTTTCCCATATAGTGAAACCTGTTGTCCCCATTCTGAGTGAATCTCAAATAACAGTTAATCATTATCTCAACTTATGCTCTGAAATCAAGAATCGTTCACATCATATGCAATTTAGAACTAAAAACAAAAAAATTGTTTTTGCATGTTATCAAAATTTTTTTCATCATCATCGTCTAGTGCTTAAGTTGATGTATTTCTAATCAACTTCTCGGAGTTGACGTATTCTTGTTCAACTCGAGAGAGCTAGATAACGTTAGTACATTTAAAATGGAAAGCGAATCATCATGGATTTTTTTTAGTGTTGTGCCACATTTGTTCATTTTATTAATCCCGTTGTATCATTTGTTCACTCGTTTTATTAAACATATTTATTCACTTGATTCTTTCATTCGTTTAATTAATCATGTTCATTCATTAGCTTTGTTTTATTTTATTTAACTTTATTCATCAATTCATTTAATTGACCTCCTGTATTCACTTTTATCATTATTCACCGCGTCCATTAACTTATTTAAATCACTTTTATCTTAATCGAGTCATTTAACTCATCTTATTCACAACATTGAACACTCGTACTATCCCTTGATCATGTTTAATCCTATCCTATTCTGATCAGAAGAAGCAATCAATTTGTATTTGAACCTCTGTTCAATTAAATCACATGAGTTCTTCCTAACCCAAATTATGTTAACTACGAGACTATCAACGAATTAAATAGAATTAAAAGTGATTAACCCTTAACAGCTTACCACCCAAATCTTAAGCCAATGAGATTACCAAATATACACTCAAGGCATCAATTCTTTTATCAAAGTTAACGGAAATAAATTTCGGGACGAAATTTCCTAAAGGAGGGGAGACTGTGACATCCGTCCCGATTCGTTTTCTTTCTCTTTTTTTATGTAAACCCGAACCGTATAATAATAATGTAATCTTATGGTTTGTTATGAAATAAAGGTTTCGGTTATTAATCATTAACTTATCAAATAAATGTTATAAAATGATTTTTATAAAATATACTTGAAATAACAAGAAACAATTTTTATACAAATGTTAATAATAAATTAGTTGAAGTTAATATAATTAGTTAAGTTAACTAGTTAAATATAAAACTAACTTAAAGGGGGTCAAAGTGTCATTCATCATAACTTATTTTAAACTTTAAAATACAAGATACAAAGTTGATAAAACTACAGGGGCCAGACTTGTAAATTATCTTTTAAACCCAGCCCCACCCCCTGGTTCCCTGCCAAGTTCTCCGGCCACCCTCCGGCGATACTCCGGCAGCTCCAAAAACGTCAAATTAACCCACTTTAACCCGTTAAAATCGCTCATATATCTTTATCTACAACATTCGAACCTCTGTTCCTTATCAATTCGATCTTCTACTACAATATCATCAAACCCATCTCGTTCCATAATACTCGGCAGTTTTGAACTCAAAATCCGGCTTGTTTAAACCCGATTAAACCGACCTTATCCCTATATATGCAAGTTTCGAACCCAACCATATCATAAAGGGGATATATCGAAGCTTAATCTTTGACCCAACTCAAAACCCGCTTATCTCGGCGATTTCAAAATCCAAATCCATCAAAAACGTAGTTGATAAACAAATTAATCAAAGTAGACGTGATCAGTAAACAAATTGGAAAAAAAAAGATAAACATATTTAATTGAAACAAATACCATAATTCAGTTCGAATGAGTTAGATTTTGGTCGACTTAAACTCAAAATCTGTTTCAAATCTTTAACCCCTGATCGGTCCTATTTAAATCAATCAAAACACTCCACTGCGTTCGCACTACCTATCTGCAACGCCAATTTCCGCTTTAACACCCACACCCTCGTCAATCAGTCTCATGTTCTTCATTGCTCTGTTCTTTAGTCGATTAATACATCCGGGCAGCTTTCGTCTTCAATTGCAGAGGGCTTATAATCTTCTATCATCATCAACTGAGTTCGTTTCATCAATTGCATCGTATCATCATCTGTGCATCATCAATCGAATCGCATCGTCTGTGTTTTCTTTGCTTTTAACCTTCGTCGGTTTAACATCAAATGAGGTAAACAAATACATCTCTCTAATCGTGATCATACTCTGATCATCATAGTTATAATCGATTTCGATTACATATGGTAGTTGATGTTTAATTTTGGTGTTTAGGATTTTAGGGTTTATATGAGAATATGGGTTTATTGAAATAACAGTGTAAAATAATTTTCTTTCTGATCTTATCAACAAAAGTGATGGTAGTCTGCTGGTCGGATGTTGTTGGTATTAAACAGAAGATCGAGGGTTCGAGTCCCTCGACATACATATATTTTTACTATTCTTTTGATATAATCAAATTATTTGCTTAACTATATTAAATCCCTTTAGTTACTAGTAAATTTAGAAAATATCTTACAAGTTGATTTGTGAAAGGTATTATATAAATATATTGAAAAACATAATATTTCTTCTATAAAATATAGCATTATAATCAAATTATGTTTCACTCATGACGATATTATTTAAAAGGTTTATTTTTGTAAATTAATAAAGAATCAGTTAATTTTATCATATTAGTCTTGAAAGTAATGGATCTATTAAGTCTAATAAATTTCATTGCAGTTAAACGTTATATATACAGTTTAATAAGGGTATTACTTATTTACAACTATAAATCATGGTGTTATTTGATAAATTAATTTTTTATATTTTTTTAGTAATCATATTGGTCCATGACATTTAATGAACACTTGATTTTTAATTATTTTCGTAAAGAGGTAAAGTTCATAGACAATTTAATCAATATATTACATATTAAATCATTGTTAAAATAAATCTATTACCATTACATTTTATTTCATTTTATTACTTAAACCCATATTCGAACTAGAACCCTAGATTTCTTAGATTTCCGAATCATTTTAGTTATCATTTTAACATAGGTCGGCATTCCTTAGGTGATCTTTAAGGAGATTCTCGGTGCCATTTTTTTCTGGTTTTACTGTTAATCATTTCATCGACCAGTTATCAAATGAGTATTCATAGCCCCTTTTCTGGTTTTCACTTTGGGGTGATATCATGTGACCTATTTAATCAGATTTCAGATTTCAGTTTATCAGTTATTTCAGTTATCAGATTTCAGTTGATCATTTAAACAATTCATGTTATGTCTTTACTTGCAAATTATGTGTTCATAGCCTGATAGCAATTTTTGTGCAAGTGTAATCATTAATTTGTAGAAACCGACAGTTACTAATGGTAGATCTATTGGTCGAAAGGACCCACCCCCCTGATTCTTGGGTGATTATAACTGAGTTATCATTATCAAGTAGACCCCCCCTTTATCATTGTTCAAGGTTTGATTATGCGTTGTTATCTTGTATGTACATGTTTTGCATTTATAAGTCTAGACATAACGACATGAATTGGATTTTTTTTATCAGTGTATCTATATGTATTTCAAACCTATGTTTACTCACCAGCTAATTCGTTAGCTGACCAGTTATTTTTCACATGATTTCAGGAAGAGCAAGTTAGGAACTTTGGATGCCAAACGCTTAGGGACATGGACCTAGTTAAATAACATAAAGTAGACTTTTTCATTTGTTCTGTTTGGTTTGTTTGTTGGATTTATCATTTAGTCTTGTTTGAATAATTGAATTTAATAATATTTAAACTAATTTGTGTACCATGAGCTATGAACAATCATTCACTTTCGTCCGCCTCGATGATTCCGCCATCGGTCGGGGTGTGACATATGCCACATTACCGCCTTGAAAAGCATGTTAGTATAACGTACGGCACCTTACAACTCCTAACAAAACATTACAACACCGTACGTAAACTTAAAACTCCAAAATAAAACTAAGGAATTCGTCCGAGTCATTTGAACATCGTACGACCACTCAGGACTTGTTACGACTCTGTATGCGAAATTAGCAACAGGAAAACCAATTTAGAATAACGTAGGATGCGTTACAACTTTTGAGAACACCTTACACCACCGTACGAAAGATTAAAACTCCAAAATAAACCTAATGAATTCGTCCGAGTAATTTGAACACCATACAACAATTTGGAATATATTACGACTCTGTATGCCACATTACCGCCTTGAAAAGTATGTTAGTATAACGTACGGCACCTTACAACTCCAAACAAAACATTACAACACCGTACGTAAACTTAAAACTCCATAATAAACCCAATGAATTCGTTCGAGTCATTTGAACATCATACGACCACTTAGGACTTGTTAAGACTCTGTATGCGAAATTAGCAACAAGAAAAGCAATTTAGAATAATGTAGGATGCGTTACAACTTTTGAGAACACCTTACACCACCCTACGAAAGATTAAAACTCCAAAATAAACCTAATGAATTCGTCCTAGTAATTTGAACACCATACAACAATTTGGAATATATTACGACTCTGTATGCCACATTAACGCCTTGAAAAGCATGTTAGTATAACGTACGGCACCTTACAACTCCTAACAAAACATTACAACACCGTACGTAAACTTAAAACTCCATAATAAAACTAATGAATTCGTCCGAGTCATTTGAACATCATACGACCACTTAGGACTTGTTAAGACTCTGTATGCGAAATTAGCAACAGGAAAACCAATTTAGAATAACGTAGGATGCGTTACAACTTTTGAGAACACCTTACACCACCGTACGAAAGATTAAAACTCCAAAATAAACCTAATGAGTTCGTCCTAGTAATTTGAACACCATACAACAATTTGGAATATATTACGACTCTGTATGCCTTATTACCGCCTTGCAAAGCATGTTAGTATAACGTACGACACCTTACAACTCCTAACAAAACATTACAACACCGTACGTAAACTTAAAACTCCATAATAAACCTAATGAATTCGTTCGAGTCATTTGAACATCATACGACCACTTAGGACTTGTTACGACTCTGTATGCGAAATTAGCAACAGGAAAACCAATTTAGAATAACGTAGGATGCGTTACAACTTTTGAGAACACCTTACACCACCGTACGAAAGATTAAAACTCCAAAATAAACCTAATGAATTCGTCCGAGTAATTTGAACACCATACAACAATTTGGAATATATTACGACTCTGTATGCCTTATTACCGCCTTGCAAAGCATGTTAGTATAACGTACGGCACCTTACAACTCCTAACAAAACATTACAACACCGTACGTAAACTTAAAACTCCATAATAAACCTAATGAATTCGTTCGAGTCATTTGAACATCATACGACCACTTAGGACTTGTTACGACTCTGTATGCGAAATTAGCAACAGGAAAAGCAATTTAGAATAATGTACGATGCGTTATAACCTTTGAGAACACCTTACACCACCGTACGAAAGATTAAAACTCCAAAATAAACCTAATGAATTCGTCCTAGTAATTTGAACACCATACAACAATTTGGAATATATTACGACTCTGTATGCCACATTACCGCCTTGAAAAGCATGTTAGTATAACGTACGGCACCTTACAACTCCTAACAAAACATTACAACACCGTACGTAAACTTAAAACTCCATAATAAAACTAATGAATTCGTCCGAGTCATTTGAACATCGTACGACCACTTAGGACTTGTTACGAATCTGTATGCGAAATTAGCAACAGGAAAAGCAATTTAGAATAATGTAGGATGCGTTACAACTTTTGAGAACACCTTACACCACCCTACGAAAGATTAAAACTCCAAAATAAACCTAATGAATTCGTCCTAGTAATTTGAACACCATACAACAATTTGGAATATATTACGACTCTATATGCCACATTACCGCCTTGAAAAGCATGTTAGTATAACGTACGACACCTTACAACTCCTAACAAAACATTACAACACCGTACGTAAACTTAAAACTCCATAATAAAACTAATGAATTCGTCCGAGTCATTTGAACATCATACGACCACTTAGGACTTGTTAAGACTCTTTATGCGAAATTAGCAACAGGAAAACCAATTTAGAATAACGTAGGATGCGTTACAACTTTTGAGAACACCTTACACCACCGTACGAAAGATTAAAACTCCAAAATAAACCTAATGAATTCGTCCGAGTAATTTGAACACCATACAACAATTTGGAATATATTACGACTCTGTATGCCACATTACGGCCTTGCAAAGCATGTTAGTATAACGTACGGCACCTTACAACTCCTAACAAAACATTACAACACCGTACGTAAACTTAAAACTCCATAATAAACCTAATGAATTCGTTCGAGTCATTTGAACATCATACGACCACTTAGGACTTGTTACGACTCTGTATGCGAAATTAGCAACAGGAAAAGCAATTTAGAATAATGTACGATGCGTTATAACCTTTGAGAACACCTTACACCACCGTACGAAAGATTAAAACTCCAAAATAAACCTAATGAATTCGTCCGAGTAATTTGAACACCATACAACAATTTGGAATATATTACGACTCTGTATGCCACATTACCGCCTTGAAAAGCATGTTAGTATAACGTACGGCACCTTACAACTCCTAACAAAACATTACAACACCGTACGTAAACTTAAAACTCCATAATAAACCTAATGAATTCGTCCGAGTCATTTGAACATCGTACGACCACTTAGGACTTGTTACGACTCTGTATGCGAAATTAGCAACAGGAAAAGCAATTTAGAATAATGTAGGATGCGTTACAACCTTTGAGAACACCTTACACCACCGTACAAAAGATTAAAACTCCATAATAAACCTAATGAATTCGTTCGAGTAATTTGAACACCATACAACAATTTGGAATATATTACGACTCTGTATGCCACATTACCGCCTTGAAAAGCATGTTAGTATAACGTACGGCACCTTACAACTCCTAACAAAACATTACAACACCGTACGTAAACTTAAAACTCCATAATAAACCTAATGAATTCGTCTGAGTCTTTTGAACATCGTACAACCACTCAGGACTTGTTACGACTCTGTATGCGAAATTAGCAACAGGAAAACCAATTTAGAATAACGTAGGATGCGTTACAACTTTTGAGAACACCTTACACCACCGTACGAAAGATTAAAACTCCAAAATAAACCTAATGAATTCGTCCGAGTAATTTGAACACCATACAACAATTTGGAATATATCACGACTCTGTATGCCACATTACCGCCTTGAAAAGCATGTTAGTATAACGTACGGCACCTTACAACTCCTAACAAAACATTACAACACCGTACGTAAACTTAAAACTCCATAATAAACCTAATGAATTCGTCCGAGTCATTTGAACATCGTACGACCACTTAGGACTTGTTACGACTCTGTATGCGAAATTAGCAACAGGAAAAGCAATCTAGAATAATGTAGGATGCGTTACTACCTTTGAGAACACCTTACACCACCGTACGAAAGATTAAAACTCAATAATAAACCTAATGAATTCGTCCGAGTAATTTGAACACCATACAACAATTTGGAATATATTACGACTCCGTATGCCACATTACCGCCTTGAAAAGCATGTTAGTATAATGTAGGACACCTTACTACTCCTAACAAAACATTACAACACCGTACGTAAACTTAAAACTCCATGATAAACCTAATGAATTCGTCTGAGTCCTTTGAACATCGTACCACAATTTAGAATATATTACGACTCTGTATGCCACATTACCGTCTTGAGAAGCATGTTAATATAACTTACGGCACCTTACAACTCCTAACAAAACATTACAACACCGTACGTAAACTTAAAACTCCATAATAAACCTAATGAATTCGTCCGAGTCATTTGAACATCGTACGACCACTTAGGACTTGTTACGACTCTGTATGCGAAATTAGCAACAGGAAAAGCAATTTAGAATAATGTACGATGCGTTATAACTTTTGAGAACACCTTACACCACCGTACGAAAGATTAAAACTCCATAATAAACCTAATGAATTCGTTCGAGTAATTTGAACACCATACAACAATTTGGAATATATTACGACTCTGTATGCCACATTACCGCCTTGAAGAGCATGTTAGTATAACGTACGACACCTTCCAACTCCTAACAAAACATTACAACACCGTACGTAAACTTAAAACTCCATAATAAACCTAATGAATTCGTCCGAGTCTTTTGAACATCGTACAACCACTCAGGACTTGTTACGACTCTGTATGCGAAATTAGCAACAGGAAAACCAATTTAGAATAACGTAGGATGCGTTACAACTTTTGAGAACACCTTACACCACCGTACGAAAGATTAAAACTCCAAAATAAACCTAATGAATTCGTCCGAGTAATTTGAACACCATACAACAATTTGGAATATATTACGACTCTGTATGCCACATTACCGCCTTGAAAAGCATGTTAGTATAACGTACGACACCTTACAACTCCTAACAAAACATTACAACACCGTACGTAAACTTAAAACTCCATAATAAACCTAATGAATTCGTTCGAGTCATTTGAACATCCTACGACCACTTAGGACTTGTTACGACTCTGTATGCGAAATTAGCAACAGGAAAAGCAATTTAGAATAATGTACGATGCGTTATAACTTTTGAGAACACCTTACACCACCGTACGAAAGATTAAAACTCCATAATAATCCTAATAAATTAGTCCGAGTCCTTTGAACTTCGTACTACAATTTATAATATATTACGACTCTGTCTGCCACATTACCGCCTTGAAAAGCATGTTAGTATAACGTACGGCACCTTACAACTCCTAACAAAACATTACAACACCGTACGTAAACTTAAAACTCCATAATAAACCTAATGAATTCGTCCGAGTCCTTTGAACATGTTAGTATAACTTACGGCACCTTACAACTCCTAACAAAACATTACAACACCGTACGTAAACTTAAAACTCCATAATAAACCTAATGAATTCGTCCGAGTCATTTGAACATCGTACGACCACTTAGGACTTGTTACGACTCTGTATGCGAAATTAGCAACAGGAAAAGCAATTTAGAATAATGGACGATGCGTTATAACTTTTGAGAACACCTTACACCACCGTACGAAAGATTAAAACTCCATAATAAACCTAATGAATTCGTTCGAGTAATTTGAACACCATACAACAATTTGGAATTTATTACGACTCTATATGCCACATTACCGCCTTGAAAAGCATGTTAGTATAACGTACGACACCTTACAACTCCTAACAAAACATTACAACACCGTACGTAAACTTAAAACTCCATAATAAACCTAATGAATTCGTCCGAGTCTTTTGAACATCGTACAACCACTCAGGACTTGTTACGACTCTGTATGCGAAATTAGCAACAGGAAAACCAATTTAGAATAACGTAGGATGCGTTACAACTTTTGAGAACACCTTACACCACCGTACGAAAGATTAAAACTCCAAAATAAACCTAATGAATTCGTCCGAGTAATTTGAACACCATACAACAATTTGGAATATATTACGACTCTGTATGCCACATTACCGCCTTGAAAAGCATGTTAGTATAACGTACGACACCTTACAACTCCTAACAAAACATTACAACACCGTACGTAAACTTAAAACTCCATAATAAACCTAATGAATTCGTTCGAGTCATTTGAACATCCTACGACCACTTAGGACTTGTTACGACTCTGTATGCGAAATTAGCAACAGGAAAAGCAATTTAGAATAATGTACGATGCGTTATAACTTTTGAGAACACCTTACACCACCGTACGAAAGATTAAAACTCCATAATAATCCTAATAAATTAGTCCGAGTCCTTTGAACTTCGTACTACAATTTATAATATATTACGACTCTGTCTGCCACATTACCGCCTTGAAAAGCATGTTAGTATAACGTACGGCACCTTACAACTCCTAACAAAACATTACAACACCGTACGTAAACTTAAAACTCCATAATAAACCTAATGAATTCGTCCGAGTCCTTTGAACATGTTAGTATAACTTACGGCACCTTACAACTCCTAACAAAACATTACAACACCGTACGTAAACTTAAAACTCCATAATAAACCTAATGAATTCGTCCGAGTCATTTGAACATCGTACGACCACTTAGGACTTGTTACGACTCTGTATGCGAAATTAGCAACAGGAAAAGCAATTTAGAATAATGGACGATGCGTTATAACTTTTGAGAACACCTTACACCACCGTACGAAAGATTAAAACTCCATAATAAACCTAATGAATTCGTTCGAGTAATTTGAACACCATACAACAATTTGGAATTTATTACGACTCTATATGCCACATTACCGCCTTGAAAAGCATGTTAGTATAACGTACGACACCTTACAACTCCTAACAAAACATTACAACACCGTACGTAAACTTAAAACTCCATAATAAACCTAATGAATTCGTCCGAGTCTTTTGAACATCGTACAACCACTCAGGACTTGTTACGACTCTGTATGCGAAATTAGCAACAGGAAAACCAATTTAGAATAACGTAGGATGCGTTACAACTTTTGAGAACACCTTACACCACCGTACGAAAGATTAAAACTCCAAAATAAACCTAATGAATTTGTCTGAGTAATTTGAACACCATACAACAATTTGGAATATATTACGACTCTGTATGCCACATTACCGCCTTGCAAAGCATGTTAGTATAACGTACGGCACCTTACAACTCCTAACAAAACATTACAACACCGTACGTAAACTTAAAACTCCATAATAAACCTAATGAATTCGTTCGAGTCATTTGAACATCATACGACCACTTAGGACTTGTTACGACTCTGTATGCGAAGTTAGCAACAGGAAAAGCAATTTAGAATAATGTACGATGCGTTATAACTTTTGAGAACACCTTACACCACCGTACGAAAGATTAAAACTCCAAAATCAACCTAATGAATTCGTCCTAGTAATTTGAACACCATACAACAATTTGGAATATATTACGACTCTGTATGCCACATTACCGCCTTGAAAAGCATGTTAGTATAACGTACGGCACCTTACAACTCCTAACAAAACATTACAACACCGTACGTAAACTTAAAACTCCATAATAAAACTAATGAATTCGTCCGAGTCATTTGAACATCGTACCACCACTCAGGACTTGTTACGAATCTGTATGCGAAATTAGCAACAGGAAAAACAATTTAGAATAATGTAGGATGCGTTACAACTTTTGAGAACACCTTACACCACCCTACGAAAGATTAAAACTCCAAAATAAACCTAATGAATTCGTCCTAGTAATTTGAACACCATACAACAATTTGGAATATATTACGACTCTGTATGCCACATTACCGCCTTGAAAAGCATGTTAGTATAACGTACGACACCTTACAACTCCTAACAAAACATTACAACACCGTACGTAAACTTAAAACTCCATAATAAACCTAATGAATTCGTTCGAGTCATTTGAACATCATACGACCACTTAGGACTTGTTACGACTCTGTATGCGAAATTAGCAACAGGAAAAGCAATTTAGAATAATGTACGATGCGTTATAACTTTTGAGAACACCTTACACCACCGTACGAAAGATTAAAACTCCAAAATAAACCTAATGAATTCGTCCTAGTAATTTGAACACCATACAACAATTTGGAATATATTACGACTCTGTATGCCACATTACCGCCTTGAAAAGCATGTTAGTATAACGTACGGCACCTTACAACTCCTAACAAAACATTACAACACCGTACGTAAACTTAAAACTTCATAATAAAACTAATGAATTCGTCCGAGTCATTTGAACATCGTACCACCACTCAGGACTTGTTACGAATCTGTATGCGAAATTAGCAACAGGAAAAGCAATTTAGAATAATGTAGGATGCGTTACAACTTTTGAGAACACCTTACACCACCCTACGAAAGATTAAAACTCCAAAATAAACCTAATGAATTCGTCCTAGTAATTTGAACACCATACAACAATTTGGAATATATTACGACTCTGTATGCCACATTACCGCCTTGAAAAGCATGTTAGTATAACGTACGACACCTTACAACTCCTAACAAAACATTACAACACCGTACGTAAACTTAAAACTCCATAATAAAACTAATGAATTCGTCCGAGTTATTTGAACATCATACGACCACTTAGGACTTGTTACGACTCTGTATGCGAAGTTAGCAACAGGAAAAGCAATTTAGAATAATGTACGATGCGTTATAACTTTTGAGAACACCTTACACCACCGTACGAAAGATTAAAACTCCAAAATCAACCTAATGAATTCGTCCTAGTAATTTGAACACCATACAACAATTTGGAATATATTACGACTCTGTATGCCACATTACCGCCTTGAAAAGCATGTTAGTATAACGTACGGCACCTTACAACTCCTAACAAAACATTACAACACCGTACGTAAACTTAAAACTCCATAATAAAACTAATGAATTCGTCCGAGTCATTTGAACATCGTACCACCACTCAGGACTTGTTACGAATCTGTATGCGAAATTAGCAACAGGAAAAACAATTTAGAATAATGTAGGATGCGTTACAACTTTTGAGAACACCTTACACCACCCTACGAAAGATTAAAACTCCAAAATAAACCTAATGAATTCGTCCTAGTAATTTGAACACCATACAACAATTTGGAATATATTACGACTCTGTATGCCACATTACCGCCTTGAAAAGCATGTTAGTATAACGTACGACACCTTACAACTCCTAACAAAACATTACAACACCGTACGTAAACTTAAAACTCCATAATAAACCTAATGAATTCGTTCGAGTCATTTGAACATCATACGACCACTTAGGACTTGTTACGACTCTGTATGCGAAATTAGCAACAGGAAAAGCAATTTAGAATAATGTACGATGCGTTATAACTTTTGAGAACACCTTACACCACCGTACGAAAGATTAAAACTCCAAAATAAACCTAATGAATTCGTCCTAGTAATTTGAACACCATACAACAATTTGGAATATATTACGACTCTGTATGCCACATTACCGCCTTGAAAAGCATGTTAGTATAACGTACGGCACCTTACAACTCCTAACAAAACATTACAACACCGTACGTAAACTTAAAACTTCATAATAAAACTAATGAATTCGTCCGAGTCATTTGAACATCGTACCACCACTCAGGACTTGTTACGAATCTGTATGCGAAATTAGCAACAGGAAAAGCAATTTAGAATAATGTAGGATGCGTTACAACTTTTGAGAACACCTTACACCACCCTACGAAAGATTAAAACTCCAAAATAAACCTAATGAATTCGTCCTAGTAATTTGAACACCATACAACAATTTGGAATATATTACGACTCTGTATGCCACATTACCGCCTTGAAAAGCATGTTAATATAACGTACGGCACCTTACAACTCCTAACAAAACATTACAACACCGTACGTAAACTTAAAACTCCATAATAAAACTAATGAATTCGTCCGAGTCATTTGAACATCGTACCACCACTCAGGACTTGTTACGAATCTGTATGCGAAATTAGCAACAGGAAAAGCAATTTAGAATAATGTAGGATGCGTTACAACTTTTGAGAACACCTTACACCACCCTACGAAAGATTAAAACTCCAAAATAAACCTAATGAATTCGTCCTAGTAATTTGAACACCATACAACAATTTGGAATATATTACGACTCTGTATGCCACATTACCGCCTTGAAAAGCATGTTAGTATAACGTACGGCACCTTACAACTCCTAACAAAACATTACAACACCGTACGTAAACTTAAAACTCCATAATAAAACTAATGAATTCGTCCGAGTTATTTGAACATCGTACCACCACTCAGGACTTGTTACGAATCTGTATGCGAAATTAGCAACAGGAAAAGCAATTTAGAATAATGTAGGATGCGTTACAACTTTTGAGAACACCTTACACCACCCTACGAAAGATTAAAACTCCAAAATAAACCTAATGAATTCGTCCTAGTAATTTGAACACCATACAACAATTTGGAATATATTACGACTCTGTATGCCACATTACCGCCTTGAAAAGCATGTTAGTATAACGTACGACACCTTACAACTCCTAACAAAACATTACAACACCGTACGTAAACTTAAAACTCCATAATAAACCTAATGAATTCGTTCGAGTCATTTGAACATCATACGACCACTTAGGACTTGTTACGACTCTGTATGCGAAGTTAGCAACAGGAAAAGCAATTTAGAATAATGTACGATGCGTTATAACTTTTGAGAACACCTTACACCACCGTACGAAAGATTAAAACTCCAAAATCAACCTAATGAATTCGTCCTAGTAATTTGAACACCATACAACAATTTGGAATATATTACGACTCTGTATGCCACATTACCGCCTTGAAAAGCATGTTAGTATAACGTACGGCACCTTACAACTCCTAACAAAACATTACAACACCGTACGTAAACTTAAAACTCCATAATAAAACTAATGAATTCGTCCGAGTCATTTGAACATCGTACCACCACTCAGGACTTGTTACGAATCTGTATGCGAAATTAGCAACAGGAAAAACAATTTAGAATAATGTAGGATGCGTTACAACTTTTGAGAACACCTTACACCACCCTACGAAAGATTAAAACTCCAAAATAAACCTAATGAATTCGTCCTAGTAATTTGAACACCATACAACAATTTGGAATATATTACGACTCTGTATGCCACATTACCGCCTTGAAAAGCATGTTAGTATAACGTACGACACCTTACAACTCCTAACAAAACATTACAACACCGTACGTAAACTTAAAACTCCATAATAAACCTAATGAATTCGTTCGAGTCATTTGAACATCATACGACCACTTAGGACTTGTTACGACTCTGTATGCGAAATTAGCAACAGGAAAAGCAATTTAGAATAATGTACGATGCGTTATAACTTTTGAGAACACCTTACACCACCGTACGAAAGATTAAAACTCCAAAATAAACCTAATGAATTCGTCCTAGTAATTTGAACACCATACAACAATTTGGAATATATTACGACTCTGTATGCCACATTACCGCCTTGAAAAGCATGTTAGTATAACGTACGGCACCTTACAACTCCTAACAAAACATTACAACACCGTACGTAAACTTAAAACTTCATAATAAAACTAATGAATTCGTCCGAGTCATTTGAACATCGTACCACCACTCAGGACTTGTTACGAATCTGTATGCGAAATTAGCAACAGGAAAAGCAATTTAGAATAATGTAGGATGCGTTACAACTTTTGAGAACACCTTACACCACCCTACGAAAGATTAAAACTCCAAAATAAACCTAATGAATTCGTCCTAGTAATTTGAACACCATACAACAATTTGGAATATATTACGACTCTGTATGCCACATTACCGCCTTGAAAAGCATGTTAATATAACGTACGGCACCTTACAACTCCTAACAAAATATTACAACACCGTACGTAAACTTAAAACTCCATAATAAAACTAATGAATTCGTCCGAGTTATTTGAACATCGTACCACCATTCAGGACTTGTTACGAATCTGTATGCGAAATTAGCAACAGGAAAAGCAATTTAGAATAATGTAGGATGCGTTACAACTTTTGAGAACACCTTACACCACCCTACGAAAGATTAAAACTCCAAAATAAACCTAATGAATTCGTCCTAGTAATTTGAACACCATACAACAATTTGGAATATATTACGACTCTGTATGCCACATTACCGCCTTGAAAAGCATGTTAGTATAACGTACGACACCTTACAACTCCTAACAAAACATTACAACACCGTACGTAAACTTAAAACTCCATAATAAACCTAATGAATTCGTTCGAGTCATTTGAACATCATACGACCACTTAAGACTTGTTACGACTCTGTATGCGAAATTAGCAACAGGAAAAGCAATTTAGAATAATGTACGATGCGTTATAACTTTTGAGAACACCTTACACCACCGTACGAAAGATTAAAACTCCAAAATAAACCTAATGAATTCGTCCTAGTAATTTGAACACCATACAACAATTTGGAATATATTACGACTCTGTATGCCACATTACCGCCTTGAAAAGCATGTTAGTATAACGTACGGCACCTTACAACTCCTAACAAAACATTACAACACTGTACGTAAACTTAAAACTCCATAATAAAACTAATGAATTCGTCTGAGTCTTTTGAACATCGTACAACCACTCAGGACTTGTTACGACTCTGTATGCGAAATTAGCAACAGGAAAACCAATTTAGAATAACGTAGGATGCGTTACAACTTTTGAGAACACCTTACACCACCGTACGAAAGATTAAAACTCCAAAATAAACCTAATGAATTTGTCTGAGTAATTTGAACACCATACAACAATTTGGAATATATTACGACTCTGTATGCCACATTACCGCCTTGCAAAGCATGTTAGTATAACGTACGGCACCTTACAACTCCTAACAAAACATTACAACACCGTACGTAAACTTAAAACTCCATAATAAACCTAATGAATTCGTTCGAGTCATTTGAACATCATACGACCACTTAGGACTTGTTACGACTCTGTATGCGAAATTAGCAACAGGAAAAGCAATTTAGAATAATGTACGATGCGTTATAACTTTTGAGAACACCTTACACCACCGTACGAAAGATTAAAACTCCAAAATAAACCTAATGAATTCGTCCTAGTAATTTGAACACCATACAACAATTTGGAATATATTACGACTCTGTATGCCACATTACCGCCTTGAAAAGCATGTTAGTATAACGTACGGCACCTTACAACTCCTAACAAAACATTACAACACTGTACGTAAACTTAAAACTCCATAATAAAACTAATGAATTCGTCTGAGTCTTTTGAACATCGTACAACCACTCAGGACTTGTTACGACTCTGTATGCGAAATTAGCAACAGGAAAACCAATTTAGAATAACGTAGGATGCGTTACAACTTTTGAGAACACCTTACACCACCGTACGAAAGATTAAAACTCCAAAATAAACCTAATGAATTTGTCTGAGTAATTTGAACACCATACAACAATTTGGAATATATTACGACTCTGTATGCCACATTACCGCCTTGCAAAGCATGTTAGTATAACGTACGGCACCTTACAACTCCTAACAAAACATTACAACACCGTACGTAAACTTAAAACTCCATAATAAACCTAATGAATTCGTTCGAGTCATTTGAACATCATACGACCACTTAGGACTTGTTACGACTCTGTATGCGAAATTAGCAACAGGAAAAGCAATTTAGAATAATGTACGATGCGTTATAACTTTTGAGAACACCTTACACCACCGTACGAAAGATTAAAACTCCAAAATAAACCTAATGAATTCGTCCTAGTAATTTGAACACCATACAACAATTTGGAATATATTACGACTCTGTATGCCACATTACCGCCTTGAAAAGCATGTTAGTATAACGTACGGCACCTTACAACTCCTAACAAAACATTACAACACCGTACGTAAACTTAAAACTCCATAATAAAACTAATGAATTCGTCCGAGTCATTTGAACATCGTACCACCACTCAGGACTTGTTACGAATCTGTATGCGAAATTAGCAACAGGAAAAGCAATTTAGAATAATGTAGGATGCGTTACAACTTTTGAGAACACCTTACACCACCCTACGAAAGATTAAAACTCCAAAATAAACCTAATGAATTCGTCCTAGTAATTTGAACACCATACAACAATTTGGAATATATTACGACTCTGTATGCCACATTACCGCCTTGAAAAGCATGTTAGTATAACGTACGACACCTTACAACTCCTAACAAAACATTACAACACCGTACGTAAACTTAAAACTCCATAATAAACCTAATGAATTCGTCCGAGTCATTTGAACATCGTACGACCACTCAGGACTTGTTACGACTCTGTATGCGAAATTAGCAACAGGAAAAGCAATTTAGAATAATGTAGGATGCGTTACAACCTTTGAGAACACCTTACACCACCGTACGAAAGATTAAAACTCCATAATAAACGTAATGAATTCGTCCGAGTAATTTGAACACCATACAACAATTTGGAATATATTACGACTCCGTATGCCACATTACCGCCTTGAAAAGCATGTTAGTATAATGTAGGACACCTTACTACTCCTAACAAAACATTACAACACCGTACGTAAACTTAAAACTCCATAATAAACCTAAGGAATTCGTCCGATTCATTTGAACATCGTACGACCACTCAGGACTTGTTACGACTCTGTATGCGAAATTAGCAACAGGAAAACCAATTTAGAATAACGTAGGATGCGTTACAACTTTTGAGAACACCATACACCACCGTACGAAAGATTAAAACTCCAAAATAAACCTAATGAATTCGTCCGAGTAATTTGAACACCATACAACAATTTGGATTATATTACGACTCTGTATGCCACATTACCGCCTTGAAAAGCATGTTAGTATAACGTACGGCACCTTACAACTCCTAACAAAACATTACAACACCGTACGTAAACTTAAAACTCCATAATAAACCCAATGAATTCGTTCGAGTCATTTGAACATCATACGACCACTTAGGACTTGTTAAGACTCTGTATGCGAAATTAGCAACAGGAAAACCAATTTAGAATAACGTAGGATGCGTTACAACTTTTGAGAACACCTTACACCACCGTACGAAAGATTAAAACTCCAAAATAAACCTAATGAATTCGTCCGAGTAATTTGAACACCATACAACAATTTGGAATATATTACGACTCTGTATGCCACATTACCGCCTTGCAAAGCATGTTAGTATAACGTACGGCACCTTACAACTCCTAACAAAACATTACAACACCGTACGTAAACTTAAAACTCCATAATAAACCTAATGAATTCGTTCGAGTCATTTAAACATCATACGACCACTTAGGACTTGTTACGACTCTGTATGCGAAATTAGCAACAGGAAAAGCAATTTAGAATAATGTACGATGCGTTATAACTTTTGAGAACACCTTACACCACCGTACGAAAGATTAAAACTCCATAATAAACGTAATGAATTCGTCCGAGTAATTTGAACACCATACAACAATTTGGAATATATTACGACTCCGTATGCCACATTACCGCCTTGAAAAGCATGTTAGTATAATGTAGGACACCTTACTACTCCTAACAAAACATTACAACACCGTACGTAAACTTAAAACTCCATAATAAACCTAAGGAATTCGTCCGAGTCATTTGAACATCGTACGACCACTCAGGACTTGTTACGACTCTGTATGCGAAATTAGCAACAGGAAAACCAATTTAGAATAACGTAGGATGCGTTACAACTTTTGAGAACACCTTACACCACCCTACGAAAGATTAAAACTCCAAAATAAACCTAATGAATTCGTCCTAGTAATTTGAACACCATACAACAATTTGGAATATATTACGACTCTGTATGCCACATTACCGCCTTGAAAAGCATGTTAGTATAACGTACGACACCTTACAACTCCTAACAAAACATTACAACACCGTACGTAAACATAAAACTCCATAATAAACCTAATGAATTCGTCCGAGTCATTTGAACATCGTACGACCACTTAGGACTTGTTACGACTCTGTATGCGAAATTAGCAACAGGAAAAGCAATTTAGAATAATGTAGGATGCGTTACAACCTTTGAGAACACCTTACACCACCGTACAAAAGATTAAAACTCCATAATAAACCTAATGAATTCGTCCGAGTAATTTGAACACCATACAACAATTTGGAATATATTACGACTCCGTATGCCACATTACCGCCTTGAAAAGCATGTTAGTATAATGTAGGACACCTTACTACTCCTAACAAAACATTACAACACCGTACGTAAACTTAAAACTCCATAATAAACCCAATGAATTCGTTCGAGTCATTTGAACATCATACGACCACTTAGGACTTGTTAAGACTCTGTATGCGAAATTAGCAACAGGAAAAGCAATTTAGAATAATGTAGGATGCGTTACAACTTTTGAGAACACCTTACACCACCCTACGAAAGATTAAAACTCCAAAATAAACCTAATGAATTCGTCCTAGTAATTTGAACACCATACAACAATTTGGAATATATTACGACTCTGTATGCCACATTACCGCCTTGAAAAGCATGTTAGTATAACGTACGGCACCTTACAACTCCTAACAAAACATTACAACACCGTACGTAAACTTAAAACTCCATAATAAAACTAATGAATTCGTCCGAGTCATTTGAACATCGTACGACCACTCAGGACTTGTTACGACTCTGTATGCGAAATTAGCAACAGGATAACCAATTTAGAATAACGTAGGATGCGTTACAACTTTTGAGAACACCTTACACCACCGTACGAAAGATTAAAACTCCAAAATAAACCTAATGAATTCGTCCGAGTAATTTGAACACCATACAACAATTTGGAATATATTACGACTCTGTATGCCACATTACCGCCTTGAAAAGCATGTTAGTATAACGTACGACACCTTACAACTCCTAACAAAACATTACAACACCGTACGTAAACTTAAAACTCCATAATAAACCTAATGAATTCGTCCGAGTCATTTGAACATCGTACGACCACTTAGGACTTGTTACGACTCTGTATGCGAAATTAGCAACAGGAAAAGCAATTTAGAATAATGTAGGATGCGTTACAACCTTTGAGAACACCTTACACCACCGTACAAAAGATTAAAACTCCATAATAAACCTAATGAATTCGTCCGAGTAATTTGAACACCATACAACAATTTGGAATATATTACGACTCCGTATGCCACATTACCGCCTTGAAAAGCATGTTAGTATAATGTAGGACACCTTACTACTCCTAACAAAACATTACAACACCGTACGTAAACTTAAAACTCCATAATAAACCCAATGAATTCGTTCGAGTCATTTGAACATCATACGACCACTTAGGACTTGTTAAGACTCTGTATGCGAAATTAGCAACAGGAAAAGCAATTTAGAATAATGTAGGATGCGTTACAACTTTTGAGAACACCTTACACCACCCTACGAAAGATTAAAACTCCAAAATAAACCTAATGAATTCGTCCTAGTAATTTGAACACCATACAACAATTTGGAATATATTACGACTCTGTATGCCACATTACCGCCTTGAAAAGCATGTTAGTATAACGTACGGCACCTTACAACTCCTAACAAAACATTACAACACCGTACGTAAACTTAAAACTCCATAATAAAACTAATGAATTCGTCCGAGTCATTTGAACATCGTACGACCACTCAGGACTTGTTACGACTCTGTATGCGAAATTAGCAACAGGATAACCAATTTAGAATAACGTAGGATGCGTTACAACTTTTGAGAACACCTTACACCACCGTACGAAAGATTAAAACTCCAAAATAAACCTAATGAATTCGTCCGAGTAATTTGAACACCATACAACAATTTGGAATATATTACGACTCTGTATGCCACATTACCGCCTTGAAAAGCATGTTAGTATAACGTACGACACCTTACAACTCCTAACAAAACATTACAACACCGTACGTAAACTTAAAACTCCATAATAAACCTAATGAATTCGTCCGAGTCATTTGAACATCGTACGACCACTTAGGACTTGTTACGACTCTGTATGCGAAATTAGCAACAGGAAAAGCAATTTAGAATAATGTAGGATGCGTTACAACCTTTGAGAACACCTTACACCACCGTACAAAAGATTAAAACTCCATAATAAACCTAATGAATTCGTCCGAGTAATTTGAACACCATACAACAATTTGGAATATATTACGACTCCGTATGCCACATTACCGCCTTGAAAAGCATGTTAGTATAATGTAGGACACCTTACTACTCCTAACAAAACATTACAACACCGTACGTAAACTTAAAACTCCATAATAAACCCAATGAATTCGTTCGAGTCATTTGAACATCATACGACCACTTAGGACTTGTTAAGACTCTGTATGCGAAATTAGCAACAGGAAAAGCAATTTAGAATAATGTAGGATGCGTTACAACTTTTGAGAACACCTTACACCACCCTACGAAAGATTAAAACTCCAAAATAAACCTAATGAATTCGTCCTAGTAATTTGAACACCATACAACAATTTGGAATATATTACGACTCTGTATGCCACATTACCGCCTTGAAAAGCATGTTAGTATAACGTACGGCACCTTACAACTCCTAACAAAACATTACAACACCGTACGTAAACTTAAAACTCCATAATAAAACTAATGAATTCGTCCGAGTCATTTGAACATCGTACGACCACTCAGGACTTGTTACGACTCTGTATGCGAAATTAGCAACAGGATAACCAATTTAGAATAACGTAGGATGCGTTACAACTTTTGAGAACACCTTACACCACCGTACGAAAGATTAAAACTCCAAAATAAACCTAATGAATTCGTCCGAGTAATTTGAACACCATACAACAATTTGGAATATATTACGACTCTGTATGCCACATTACCGCCTTGAAAAGCATGTTAGTATAACGTACGGCACCTTACAACTCCTAACAAAACATTACAACACCGTACGTAAACTTAAAACTCCATAATAAACCCAATGAATTCGTTCGAGTCATTTGAACATCATACGACCACTTAGGACTTGTTAAGACTCTGTATGCGAAATTAGCAACAGGAAAAGCAATTTAGAATAATGTAGGATGCGTTACAACTTTTGAGAACACCTTACACCACCCTACGAAAGATTAAAACTCCAAAATAAACCTAATGAATTCGTCCTAGTAATTTGAACACCATACAACAATTTGGAATATATTACGACTCTGTATGCCACATTACCGCCTTGAAAAGCATGTTAGTATAACGTACGGCACCTTACAACTCCTAACAAAACATTACAACACCGTACGTAAACTTAAAACTCCATATTCAAACTAATGAATTCGTCCGAGTCATTTGAACATCATACGACCACTTAGGACTTGTTAAGACTCTGTATGCGAAATTAGCAACAGGAAAACCAATTTAGAATAATGTAGGATGCGTTACAACCTTTGAGAACACCTTACACCACCGTACAAAAGATTAAAACTCCATAATAAACCTAATGAATTCGTCCGAGTAATTTGAACACCATACAACAATTTGGAATATATTACGACTCCGTATGCCACATTACCGCCTTGAAAAGCATGTTAGTATAACGTACGACACCGTACAACTCCTAACAAAACATTACAACACCGTACGTAAACTTAAAACTCCATAATAAACCTAATGAATTCGTTCGAGTCATTTGAACATCATACGACCACTTAGGACTTGTTACGACTCTGTATGCGAAATTAGCAACAGGAAAAGCAATTTAGAATAATGTACGATGCGTTATAACTTTTGAGAACACCTAACACCACCGTACGAAAGATTAAAACTCCAAAATAAACCTAATGAATTCGTCCGAGTAATTTGAACACCATACAACAATTTGGAATATATTACGACTCTGTATGCCACATTACCGCCTTGAAAAGCATGTTAGTATAACCTACGGCACCTTACAACTCCTAACAAAACATTACAACACCGTACGTAAACTTAAAACTCCATAATAAAACTAATGAATTCGTCCGAGTCATTTGAACATTGTACCACCACTCAGGACTTGTTACGAATCTGTATGCGAAATTAGCAACAGGAAAAGCAATTTAGAATAATGTAGGATGCGTTACAACTTTTGAGAACACCTTACACCACCCTACGAAAGATTAAAACTCCATAATAAACCTAATGAATTCGTCCGAGTAATTTGAACACCATACAACAATTTGGAATATATTACGACTCTGTATGCCACATTACCGCCTTAAAAAGCATGTTAGTATAACGTACGGCACCTTACAACTCCTAACAAAACATTACAACACCGTACGTAAACTTAAAAATCCATAATAAACCTAATGAATTCGTCCGAGTCATTTGAACATCGTACGACCACTTAGGACTTGTTACGACTCTGTATGCGAAATTAGCAACAGGAAAAGCAATTTAGAATAATGTAGGATGCGTTACAACCTTTGAGAACACCTTACACCACCGTACAAAAGATTAAAACTCCATAATAAACCTAATGAATTCGTCCGAGTAATTTGAACACCATACAACAATTTGGAATATATTACGACTCCGTATGCCACATTACCGCCTTGAAAAGCATGTTAGTATAATGTAGGACACCTTACTACTCCTAACAAAATATTACAACACCGTACGTAAACTTAAAACTCCATAATAAACCTAAGGAATTCGTCCGAGTCATTTGAACATCGTACGACCACTCAGGACTTGTTACGACTCTGTATGCGAAATTAGCAACAGGAAAACCAATTTAGAATAACGTAGGATGCGTTACAACTTTTGAGAACACCTTACACCACCGTACGAAAGATTAAAACTCCAAAATAAACCTAATGAATTCGTCCGAGTAATTTGAACACCATACAACAATTTGGAATATATTACGACTCTGTATGCCACATTACCGCCTTGAAAAGCATGTTAGTATAACGTACGGCACCTTACAACTCCTAACAAAACATTACAACACCGTACGTAAACTTAAAACTCCATAATAAACCCAATGAATTCGTTCGAGTCATTTGAACATCATACGACCACTTAGGACTTGTTAAGACTCTGTATGCGAAATTAGCAACAGGAAAAGCAATTTAGAATAATGTAGGATGCGTTACAACTTTTGAGAACACCTTACACCACCCTACGAAAGATTAAAACTCCAAAATAAACCTAATGAATTCGTCCTAGTAATTTGAACACCATACAACAATTTGGAATATATTACGACTCTGTATGCCACATTACCGCCTTGAAAAGCATGTTAGTATAACGTACGGCACCTTACAACTCCTAACAAAACATTACAACACCGTACGTAAACTTAAAACTCCATAATAAAACTAATGAATTCGTCCGAGTCATTTGAACATCATACGACCACTTAGGACTTGTTAAGACTCTGTATGCGAAATTAGCAACAGGAAAACCAATTTAGAATAACGTAGGATGCGTTACAACTTTTGAGAACACCTTACACCACCGTACGAAAGATTAAAACTCCAAAATAAACCTAATGAATTCGTCCGAGTAATTTGAACACCATACAACAATTTGGAATATATTACGACTCTGTATGCCACATTACCGCCTTGAAAAGCATGTTAGTATAACGTACGGCACCTTACAACTCCTAACAAAACATTACAACACCGTACGTAAACTTAAAACTCCATAATAAACCCAATGAATTCGTTCGAGTCATTTGAACATCATACGACCACTTAGGACTTGTTAAGACTCTGTATGCGAAATTAGCAACAGGAAAAGCAATTTAGAATAATGTAGGATGCGTTACAACTTTTGAGAACACCTTACACCACCCTACGAAAGATTAAAACTCCAAAATAAACCTAATGAATTCGTCCTAGTAATTTGAACACCATACAACAATTTGGAATATATTACGACTCTGTATGCCACATTACCGCCTTGAAAAGCATGTTAGTATAACGTACGGCACCTTACAACTCCTAACAAAACATTACAACACCGTACGTAAACTTAAAACTCCATAATAAAACTAATGAATTCGTCCGAGTCATTTGAACATCATACGACCACTTAGGACTTGTTAAGACTCTGTATGCGAAATTAGCAACAGGAAAACCAATTTAGAATAACGTAGGATGCGTTACAACTTTTGAGAACACCTTACACCACCGTACGAAAGATTAAAACTCCAAAATAAACCTAATGAATTCGTCCGAGTAATTTGAACACCATACAACAATTTGGAATATATTACGACTTTGTATGCCACATTACCGCCTTGCAAAGCATATTAGTATAACGGACGGCACCTTACAACTCCTAACAAAACATTACAACACCGTACGTAAACTTAAAACTCCATAATAAACCTAATGAATTCGTTCGAGTCATTTGAACATCATACGACCACTTAGGACTTGTTACGACTCTGTATGCGAAATTAGCAACAGGAAAAGCAATTTAGAATAATGTACGATGCGTTATAACCTTTGAGAACACCTTACACCACCGTACGAAAGATTAAAACTCCAAAATAAACCTAATGAATTCGTCCGAGTAATTTGAACACCATACAACAATTTGGAATATATTACGACTCTGTATGCCACATTACCGCCTTGAAAAGCATGTTAGTATAACGTACGGCACCTTACAACTCCTAACAAAACATTACAACACCGTACGTAAACTTAAAACTCCATAATAAACCCAATGAATTCGTTCGAGTCATTTGAACATCATACGACCACTTAGGACTTGTTAAGACTCTGTATGCGAAATTAGCAACAGGAAAAGCAATTTAGAATAATGTAGGATGCGTTACAACTTTTGAGAACACCTTACACCACCCTACGAAAGATTAAAACTCCAAAATAAACCTAATGAATTCGTCCTAGTAATTTGAACACCATACAACAATTTGGAATATATTACGACTCTGTATGCCACATTACCGCCTTGAAAAGCATGTTAGTATAACGTACGGCACCTTACAACTCCTAACAAAACATTACTGATAGTCACATGTATAGGTTGGACTCACCGGCTTGTCGGTGTTACTTTTGTATTATTAAATATAGTTTGTTGTTATGTTTTTGTATATAGCGAACCTACGGGCGAATCTATAGATTCGCCCGGAGGTCTAGATTAGTCGTAGTCTATAGATCAGTTTGGGCGTCGGGCGAACCTGTTTGTGCCCGGCGAAGCTATAGTTCGCTCGATAGATTCGCGGATAAGCCCAGCGAATCTATCAGCGAATCTGTAGCTGATCTATATATAGATTAGTTTGATTAGGGTTGAACTTGCTTGAAACATAGCCTAGAATTGGGAGGTTACACATGTAAACAAAATCACTGCAATTCTATCATGTTTGTATGAGTGTCGGAGGTGCTAGGAGCGTATATCATTCATCTATGTAGCGTGTTTACCTCTTTCGAGTTGTTTTGTTTGTGTCCCCTTTGAATCAAGTGTGTTTTGTTATCTCTTAATCATAATAGCACTGAAATCACGATCCGGATGGACCAACAATATGGTATCAGAGCCTTAGTGCTCTTGATTGTTTCATCCTAGAGATTTTTGTGTTGATTTTGGGGTTTTTGGGTCAAAACACTACTTGGCTCATTTCGGGACTGTTTGTTGTGTTTTTGAGTTGGAATATGCTTGGGGTTTGTCGCTTTTGGTTATAGGAAGCTATTGAAACAAACGGATCTTAATTTCGTTGAGTTTTGAAGGTTTTCGAGCTGTTTCCGTACTGTTGCAGGGTGGTTGAGCTACCAGCGAATCTGTCAGTTCTTCCAGCGAATCTAGGTGTTCATCCAGCGAACCTAGACTAAATTTGTGATTCGGAAATTTCAAACAGTTGTCAGCGAATCTACACAGATTTTGAACGAAAGTTCACCTGATTGGCACACTGTGCAAGCGAACTTGCTGCCAATCTCATTTGGGCACAAGTCTTCGTTCTGCACAAGCGAACCTGTCGGGCGAATCTATCAGCGAATCTAATGCTGCCGAGCGAATCTGTTGCTGCTGCTGAGCGAACCTATTTGGGCGAACCTAGCGAATCGGGGGCCGGATCTTTATTAGTTTTATTTTTGGGCCAAAATTGATTGGAATGTGGGAGGCGAGGAGAATACAGAAAATATTCAGGAGGAAATGAATGTTATTGATATGCCTGATACTGATGTCGCTGATGTTGAGTCAAGTGAAGATGATGAAGCCGGATCTGAAGACGTGACAATTTCGTTGGCCGAGACTGAATCGAGGGCAGGAGCTTTCATTGAACATTTTAAAGCCTAAAGAAGACGGAGCTTAAACAGAAGACTTCCCCAGGTGAGGTCCAACCTAGGGGGAGTATTGATAGTCACATGTATAGGTTGGACTCACCGGCTTGTCGGTGTTACTTTTGTATTATTAAATATAGTTTGTTGTTATGTTTTTGTATCTAGCGAACCTACGGGCGAATCTATAGATTCGCCCGGAGGTCTAGATTAGTCGTAGTCTATAGATCAGTTTGGGCGTCGGGCGAACCTGTTTGTGCCCGGCGAAGCTATAGTTCGCTCGATAGATTCGCGGATAAGCCCAGCGAATCTATCAGCGAATCTGTAGCTGATCTATATATAGATTAGTTTGATTAGGGTTGAACTGGCTTGAAACATAGCCTAGAATTGGGAGGTTACACATGTAAACAAAATCACAGCAATTCTATTGTGTTTGTGTGTCGGTTAGAGGTGCTAGGAGCATATATCTTTCATCTTTGTAGCATATTTACCTCATTTGGGTTGTTATTTGATGTTTTTTGCTTGAATCAAATGTGTTTTGTTATTACAAATCATTATAGCACTGAAATCACGATCTTTATGGACCAACAATTACAACACCGTACGTAAACTTAAAACTCCATAATAAACCTAATGAATTCGTCCGAGTCATTTGAACATCGTACGACCACTTAGGACTTGTTACGACTCTGTATGCGAAATTAGCAACAGGAAAAGCAATTTAGAATAATGTAGGATGCGTTACAACCTTTGAG
The DNA here is from genome assembly GCA_030867185.1 of Tagetes erecta. Taxonomy (NCBI): domain Eukaryota; kingdom Viridiplantae; phylum Streptophyta; class Magnoliopsida; order Asterales; family Asteraceae; genus Tagetes; species Tagetes erecta. The sequence goes on along the minus strand of CM061488.1, from coordinate 49,251,893 downwards.
AACACCTTACACCACCGTACAAAAGATTAAAACTCCATAATAAACCTAATGAATTCGTCCGAGTAATTTGAACTCCATACAACAATTTGGAATATATTACGACTCCGTATGCCACATTACCGCCTTGAAAAGCATGTTAGTATAATGTAGGACACCTTACTACTCCTAACAAAACATTACAACACCGTACGTAAACTTAAAACTCCATAATAAACCTAAGGAATTCGTCCGAGTCATTTGAACATCGTACAACAATTTAGAATATATTACGACTCTGTATGCCACATTACCGTCTTGAGAAGCATGTTAGTATAACGTACGGCACCTTACAACTCCTAACAAAACATTACAACACCGTACGTAAACTTAAAACTCCATAATAAACCTAATGAATTCGTCCGAGTCATTTGAACATCGTACGACCACTTAGGACTTGTTACGACTCTGTATGCGAAATTAGCAACAGGAAAAGCAATTTAGAATAATGTACGATGCGTTATAACTTTTGAAACACCTTACACCACCGTACGAAAGATTAAAACTCCATAATAATCCTAATAAATTAGTCCGAGTCCTTTGAACTTCGTACTACAATTTATAATATATTACGACTCTGTCTGCCACATTACCGCCTTGAAAAGCATGTTAGTATAACGTACGGCACCTTACAACTCCTAACAAAACATTACAACACCGTACGTAAACTTAAAACTCCATAATAAACCTAATGAATTCGTCCGAGTCATTTGAACATCGTACGAACACTTAGGACTTGTTACGACTCTGTATGCGAAATTAGCAACAGGAAAAGCAATTTAGAATAATGTACGATGCGTTATAACTTTTGAGAACACCTTACACCACCGTACGAAAGATTAAAACTCCATAATAAACCTAATGAATTCGTCCGAGTCATTTGAACATCGTACGACCAATTAGGACTTGTTACGACTCTGTATGCGAAATTAGCAACAGGAAAAGCAATTTAGAATAATGTAGGATGCGTTACAACCTTTGAGAACACCTTACACCACCGTACGAAAGATTAAAACTCCATAATAAACCTAATGAATTCGTCCGAGTAATTTGAACACCATACAACAATTTGGAATATATTACGACTCCGTATGCCACATTACCGCCTTGAAAAGCATGTTAGTATAATGTAGGACACCTTACTACTCCTAACAAAACATTACAACACCGTACGTAAACTTAAAACTCCATAATAAACCTAAGGAATTCGTCCGAGTCATTTGAACATCGTACGACCACTCAGGACTTGTTACGACTCTGTATGCGAAATTAGCAACAGGAAAACCAATTTAGAATAACGTAGGATGCGTTACAACTTTTTAGAACACCTTACACCACCGTACGAAAGATTAAAACTCCAAAATAAACCTAATGAATTCGTCCGAGTAATTTGAACACCATACAACAATTTGGAATATATTACGACTCTGTATGCCACATTACCGCCTTGAAAAGCATGTTAGTATAACGTACGGCACCTTACAACTCCTAACAAAACATTACAACACCGTACGTAAACTTAAAACTCCATAATAAACCCAATGAATTCGTTCGAGTCATTTGAACATCGTACGACCACTTAGGACTTGTTACGACTCTGTATGCGAAATTAGCAACAGGAAAAGCAATTTAGAATAATGTACGATGCGTTATAACTTTTGAAACACCTTACACCACCGTACGAAAGATTAAAACTCCATAATAATCCTAATAAATTAGTCCGAGTCCTTTGAACTTCGTACTACAATTTATAATATATTACGACTCTGTCTGCCACATTACCGCATTGAAAAGCATGTTAGTATAACGTACGGCACCTTACAACTCCTAACAAAACATTACAACACCGTACGTAAACTTAAAACTCCATAATAAACCTAATGAATTCGTCCGAGTCATTTGAACATCGTACGAACACTTAGGACTTGTTACGACTCTGTATGCGAAATTAGCAACAGGAAAAGCAATTTAGAATAATGTACGATGCGTTATAACTTTTGAGAACACCTTACACCACCGTACGAAAGATTAAAACTCCATAATAAACCTAATGAATTCGTCCGAGTCATTTGAACATCGTACGACCAATTAGGACTTGTTACGACTCTGTATGCGAAATTAGCAACAGGAAAAGCAATTTAGAATAATGTAGGATGCGTTACAACCTTTGAGAACACCTTACACCACCGTACGAAAGATTAAAACTCCATAATAAACCTAATGAATTCGTCCGAGTAATTTGAACACCATACAACAATTTGGAATATATTACGACTCCGTATGCCACATTACCGCCTTGAAAAGCATGTTAGTATAATGTAGGACACCTTACTACTCCTAACAAAACATTACAACACCGTACGTAAACTTAAAACTCCATAATAAACCTAAGGAATTCGTCCGAGTCATTTGAACATCGTACGACCACTCAGGACTTGTTACGACTCTGTATGCGAAATTAGCAACAGGAAAACCAATTTAGAATAACGTAGGATGCGTTACAACTTTTTAGAACACCTTACACCACCGTACGAAAGATTAAAACTCCAAAATAAACCTAATGAATTCGTCCGAGTAATTTGAACACCATACAACAATTTGGAATATATTACGACTCTGTATGCCACATTACCGCCTTGAAAAGCATGTTAGTATAACGTACGGCACCTTACAACTCCTAACAAAACATTACAACACCGTACGTAAACTTAAAACTCCATAATAAACCCAATGAATTCGTTCGAGTCATTTGAACATCATACGACCACTTAGGACTTGTTAAGACTCTGTATGCGAAATTAGCAACAGGAAAAGCAATTTAGAATAATGTAGGATGCGTTACAACTTTTGAGAACACCTTACACCACCCTACGAAAGATTAAAACTCCAAAATAAACCTAATGAATTCGTCCTAGTAATTTGAACACCATACAACAATTTGGAATATATTACGACCCTGTATGCCACATTACCGCCTTGAAAAGCATGTTAGTATAACGTACGACACCTTACAACTCCTAACAAAACATTACAACACCGTACGTAAACTTAAAACTCCATAATAAAACTAATGAATTCGTCCGAGTCATTTGAACATCGTACCACCACTCAGGACTTGTTACGACTCTATATGCGAAATTAGCAACAGGAAAAGCAATTTAGAATAATGTAGGATGCGTTACAACTTTTGAGAACACCTTACACCACCCTACGAAAGATTAAAACTCCAAAATAAACCTAATGAATTCGTCCTTGTAATTTGAACACCATACAACAATTTGGAATATATTACGACTCTGTATGCCACATTACCGCCTTGAAAAGCATGTTAGTATAACGTACGACACCTTACAACTCCTAACAAAACATTACAACACCGTACGTAAACTTAAAACTCCATAATAAACCTAATGAATTCGTCCGAGTCATTTGAACATCGTACGACCTCTTAGGACTTGTTACGAATCTGTATGCGAAATTAGCAACAGGAAAAGCAATTTAGAATAATGTAGGATGCGTTACAACCTTTGAGAACACCTTACACCACCGTACGAAAGATTAAAACTCCATAATAAACCTAATGAAATCGTCCGAGTAATTTGAACACCATACAAGAATTTGGAATATATTACGACTCTGTATGCCACATTACCGCCTTGAAAAGCATGTTAGTATAGCGTACGACACCTTACAACTCCTAACAAAACATTACAACACCGTACGTAAACTTAAAACTCCATAATAAACCTAATGAATTCGTCCGAGTCATTTGAACATAGTACAACAATTTACAATATATTACGACTCTGTATGCCACATTAGCGTCTTGAGAAGCATGTTAGTATAACGTACGGCACCTTACAACTCCTAACAAAACATTACAACACCGTATGTAAACTTAAAACTCCATAATAAACCTAATGAATTCGTCCGAGTCATTTGAACATCGTACGACCACTTAGGACTTGTTACGACTCTGTATGCGAAACTAGCAACAGGAAAAGCAATTTAGAATAATGTACGATGCGTTATAACTTTTGAGAACACCTTACACCACCGTACGAAAGATTAAAACTCCATAATAATCCTAATAAATTAGTCCGAGTCCTTTGAACTTCGTACTACAATTTATAATATATTACCACTCTGTCTGCCACATTACCGCCTTGAAAAGCATGTTAGTATAACGTACGGCACCTTACAACTCCTAACAAAACATTACAACACCGTACGTAAACTTAAAACTCCATAATAAACCTAATGAATTCGTCCGAGTCATTTGAACATCGTACGACCACTTAGGACTTGTTACGACTCTGTATGCGAAATTAGCAACAGGAAAAGCAATTTAGAATAATGTAGGATGCGTTACAACCTTTGAGAACACCTTACACCACCGTACGAAAGATTAAAACTCCATAATAAACCTAATGAATTCGTCCGAGTAATTTGAACACCATACAACAATTTGGAATATATTACGACTCCGTATGCCACATTACCGCCTTGAAAAGCATGTTAGTATAATGTAGGACACCTTACTACTACTAACAAAACATTACAACACCGTACGTAAACTTAAAACTCCATAATAAACCTAAGGAATTCGTCCGAGTCATTTGAACATCGTACGACCACTCAGGACTTGTTACGACTCTGTATGCGAAATTAGCAACAGGAAAACCAATTTAGAATAACGTAGGATGCGTTACAACTTTTGAGAACACCATACACCACCGTACGAAAGATTAAAACTCCAAAATAAACCTAATGAATTCGTCCGAGTAATTTGAACACCATACAACAATTTGGAATATATTACGACTCTGTATGCCACATTACCGCCTTGAAAAGCATGTTAGTATAACGTACGGCACCTTACCACTCCTAACAAAACATTACAACACCGTACGTAAACTTAAAACTCCATAATAAACCCAATGAATTCTTTCGAGTCATTTGAACATCATACGACCACTTAGGACTTGTTAAGACTCTGTATGCGAAATTAGCAACAGGAAAGGCAATTTAGAATAATGTAGGATGCGTTACAACTTTTGAGAACACCTTACACCACCGTACGAAAGATTAAAACTCCATAATAAACCTAATGAATTCGTCCGAGTCCTTTGAACTTCATACTACAATTTATAATATATTACGACTCTGTCTGCCACATTACCGCCTTGAAAAGCATGTTAGTATAACGTACGGCACCTTACAACTCCTAACAAAACATTACAACACCGTACGTAAACTTAAAACTCCATAATAAACCTAATGAATTCGTCCGAGTCATTTGAACATCGTACGACCACTTAGGACTTGTTACGACTCTGTATGCGAAATTAGCAACAGGAAAAGCAATTTAGAATAATGTAGGATGCGTTACAACCTTTGAGAACACCTTACACCACCGTACGAAAGATTAAAACTCCATAATAAACCTAATGAATTCGTCCGAGTAATATGAACACCATACAACAATTTGGAATATATTACGACTCCGTATGCCACATTACCGCCTTGAAAAGCATGTTAGTATAATGTAGGACACCTTACTACTACTAACAAAACATTACAACACCGTACGTAAACTTAAAACTCCATAATAAACCTAAGGAATTCGTCCGAGTCATTTGAACATCGTACGACCACTAAGGACTTGTTACGACTCTGTATGCGAAATTAGCAACAGGAAAACCAATTTAGAATAACGTAGGATGCGTTACAACTTTTGAGAACACCTTACACCACCCTACGAAAGATTAAAACTCCAAAATAAACCTAATGAATTCGTTCTAGTAATTTGAACACCATACAACAATTTGGAATATATTATGACTCTGTATGCCACATTACCTCCTTGAAAAGCATGTTAGTATAACGTACGGCACCTTACAACTCCTAACAAAACATTACAACACCGTACGTAAACTTAAAACTCCATAATAAACCCAATGAATTCGTTCGAGTCATTTGAACATCATACGACCACTTAGGACATGTTAAGACTCTGTATGCGAAATTAGCAACAGGAAAGGCAATTTAGAATAATGTAGGATGCGTTACAACTTTTGAGAACACCTTACACCACCCTACGAAAGATTAAAACTCCAAAATAAACCTAATGAATTCGTTCTAGTAATTTGAACACCATACAACAATTTGGAATATATTATGACTCTGTATGCCACATTACCGCCTTGAAAAGCATGTTAGTATAACGTACGGCACCTTACAACTCCTAACAAAACATTACAACACCGTACGTAAACTTAAAACTCCATAATAAAACTAATGTATTCGTCCGAGTCATTTGAACATCGTACCACCACTCAGGACTTGTTACGACTCTATATGCGAAATTAGCAACAGGAAAAGCAATTTAGAATAATGTAGGATGCGTTACAACTTTTGAGAACACCTTACACCACCCTACGAAAGATTAAAACTCCAAAATAAACCTAATGAATTTGTCCTAGTAATTTGAACACCATACAATAATTTGGAATATATTACGACTCCGTATGCCACATTACCGCCTTGAAAAGCATGTTAGTATAATGTAGGACACCTTACTACTCCTAACAAAACATTACAACACCGTACGTAAACTTAAAACTCCATAATAAACCTAAGGAATTCGTCCGAGTCATTTGAACATCGTACGACCACTCAGGACTTGTTACGACTCTGTATGCGAAATTAGCAACAGGAAAACCAATTTAGAATAACGTAGGATGCGTTACAACTTTTGAGAACACCTTACACCACCGTACGAAAGATTAAAACTCCAAAATAAACCTAATGAATTCGTCCGAGTAATTTGAACACCATACAACAATTTGGAATATATTACGACTCTGTATGCCACATTACCGCCTTGAAAAGCATGTTAGTATAACGTACGGCACCTTACAACTCCTAACAAAACATTACAACACCGTACGTAAACTTAAAACTCCATAATAAACCCAATGAATTCGTTCGAGTCATTTGAACATCATACGACCACTTAGGACTTGTTAAGACTCTGTATGCGAAATTAGCAACAGGAAAGGCAATTTAGAATAATGTAGGATGCGTTACAACTTTTGAGAACACCTTACACCACCCTACGAAAGATTAAAACTCCAAAATAAACCTAATGAATTCGTCCGAGTCCTTTGAACACCATACAACAATTTGGAATATATTATGACTCTGTATGCCACATTACCGCCTTGAAAAGCATGTTAGTATAACGTACGGCACCTTACAACTCCTAACAAAACATTACAACACCGTACGTAAACTTAAAACTCCATAATAAACCTAATGAATTCGTCCGAGTCATTTGAACATCGTACGACCACTTAGGACTTGTTACGACTCTGTATGCGAAATTAGCAACAGGAAAAGCAATTTAGAATAATGTAGGATGCGTTACAACCTTTGAGAACACCTTACACCACCGTACGAAAGATTAAAACTCCATAATAAACCTAATGAATTCGTCCGAGTAATATGAACACCATACAACAATTTGGAATATATTACGACTCCGTATGCCACATTACCGCCTTGAAAAGCATGTTAGTATAATGTAGGACACCTTACTACTACTAACAAAACATTACAACACCGTACGTAAACTTAAAACTCCATAATAAACCTAAGGAATTCGTCCGAGTCATTTGAACATCGTACGACCACTAAGGACTTGTTACGACTCTGTATGCGAAATTAGCAACAGGAAAACCAATTTAGAATAACGTAGGATGCGTTACAACTTTTGAGAACACCTTACACCACCCTACGAAAGATTAAAACTCCAAAATAAACCTAATGAATTCGTTCTAGTAATTTGAACACCATACAACAATTTGGAATATATTATGACTCTGTATGCCACATTACCTCCTTGAAAAGCATGTTAGTATAACGTACGGCACCTTACAACTCCTAACAAAACATTACAACACCGTACGTAAACTTAAAACTCCATAATAAACCCAATGAATTCGTTCGAGTCATTTGAACATCATACGACCACTTAGGACATGTTAAGACTCTGTATGCGAAATTAGCAACAGGAAAGGCAATTTAGAATAATGTAGGATGCGTTACAACTTTTGAGAACACCTTACACCACCCTACGAAAGATTAAAACTCCAAAATAAACCTAATGAATTCGTTCTAGTAATTTGAACACCATACAACAATTTGGAATATATTATGACTCTGTATGCCACATTACCGCCTTGAAAAGCATGTTAGTATAACGTACGGCACCTTACAACTCCTAACAAAACATTACAACACCGTACGTAAACTTAAAACTCCATAATAAAACTAATGTATTCGTCCGAGTCATTTGAACATCGTACCACCACTCAGGACTTGTTACGACTCTATATGCGAAATTAGCAACAGGAAAAGCAATTTAGAATAATGTAGGATGCGTTACAACTTTTGAGAACACCTTACACCACCCTACGAAAGATTAAAACTCCAAAATAAACCTAATGAATTCGTCCGAGTCCTTTGAACACCATACAACAATTTGGAATATATTATGACTCTGTATGCCACATTACCGCCTTGAAAAGCATGTTAGTATAACGTACGGCACCTTACAACTCCTAACAAAACATTACAACACCGTACGTAAACTTAAAACTCCATAATAAACCTAATGAATTCGTCCGAGTCATTTGAACATCGTACGACCACTTAGGACTTGTTACGACTCTGTATGCGAAATTAGCAACAGGAAAAGCAATTTAGAATAATGTAGGATGCGTTACAACCTTTGAGAACACCTTACACCACCGTACGAAAGATTAAAACTCCATAATAAACCTAATGAATTCGTCCGAGTAATATGAACACCATACAACAATTTGGAATATATTACGACTCCGTATGCCACATTACCGCCTTGAAAAGCATGTTAGTATAATGTAGGACACCTTACTACTACTAACAAAACATTACAACACCGTACGTAAACTTAAAACTCCATAATAAACCTAAGGAATTCGTCCGAGTCATTTGAACATCGTACGACCACTAAGGACTTGTTACGACTCTGTATGCGAAATTAGCAACAGGAAAACCAATTTAGAATAACGTAGGATGCGTTACAACTTTTGAGAACACCTTACACCACCCTACGAAAGATTAAAACTCCAAAATAAACCTAATGAATTCGTTCTAGTAATTTGAACACCATACAACAATTTGGAATATATTATGACTCTGTATGCCACATTACCTCCTTGAAAAGCATGTTAGTATAACGTACGGCACCTTACAACTCCTAACAAAACATTACAACACCGTACGTAAACTTAAAACTCCATAATAAACCCAATGAATTCGTTCGAGTCATTTGAACATCATACGACCACTTAGGACATGTTAAGACTCTGTATGCGAAATTAGCAACAGGAAAGGCAATTTAGAATAATGTAGGATGCGTTACAACTTTTGAGAACACCTTACACCACCCTACGAAAGATTAAAACTCCAAAATAAACCTAATGAATTCGTTCTAGTAATTTGAACACCATACAACAATTTGGAATATATTATGACTCTGTATGCCACATTACCGCCTTGAAAAGCATGTTAGTATAACGTACGGCACCTTACAACTCCTAACAAAACATTACAACACCGTACGTAAACTTAAAACTCCATAATAAAACTAATGTATTCGTCCGAGTCATTTGAACATCGTACCACCACTCAGGACTTGTTACGACTCTATATGCGAAATTAGCAACAGGAAAAGCAATTTAGAATAATGTAGGATGCGTTACAACTTTTGAGAACACCTTACACCACCCTACGAAAGATTAAAACTCCAAAATAAACCTAATGAATTTGTCCTAGTAATTTGAACACCATACAATAATTTGGAATATATTACGACTCCGTATGCCACATTACCGCCTTGAAAAGCATGTTAGTATAATGTAGGACACCTTACTACTCCTAACAAAACATTACAACACCGTACGTAAACTTAAAACTCCATAATAAACCTAAGGAATTCGTCCGAGTCATTTGAACATCGTACGACCACTCAGGACTTGTTACGACTCTGTATGCGAAATTAGCAACAGGAAAACCAATTTAGAATAACGTAGGATGCGTTACAACTTTTGAGAACACCTTACACCACCGTACGAAAGATTAAAACTCCAAAATAAACCTAATGAATTCGTCCGAGTAATTTGAACACCATACAACAATTTGGAATATATTACGACTCTGTATGCCACATTACCGCCTTGAAAAGCATGTTAGTATAACGTACGGCACCTTACAACTCCTAACAAAACATTACAACACCGTACGTAAACTTAAAACTCCATAATAAACCCAATGAATTCGTTCGAGTCATTTGAACATCATACGACCACTTAGGACTTGTTAAGACTCTGTATGCGAAATTAGCAACAGGAAAGGCAATTTAGAATAATGTAGGATGCGTTACAACTTTTGAGAACACCTTACACCACCCTACGAAAGATTAAAACTCCAAAATAAACCTAATGAATTCGTCCTAGTAATTTGAACACCATACAACAATTTGGAATATATTATGACTCTGTATGCCACATTACCGCCTTGAAAAGCATGTTAGTATAACGTACGGCACCTTACAACTCCTAACAAAACATTACAACACCGTACGTAAACTTAAAACTCCATAATAAAACTAATGAATTCGTCCGAGTCATTTGAACATCGTACCACCACTCAGGACTTGTTACGTCTCTATATGCGAAATTAGCAACAGGAAAAGCAATTTAGAATAATGTAGGATGCGTTACAACTTTTGAGAACACCTTACACCACCCTACGAAAGATTAAAACTCCAAAATAAACCTAATGAATTCGTCCTAGTAATTTGAACACCATACAACAATTTGGAATATATTACGACTCTGTATGCCACATTACCGCCTTGAAAAGCATGTTAGTATAACGTACGACACCTTACAACTTCTAACAAAACATTACAACACCGTACGTAAACTTAAAACTCCATAATAAACCTAATGAATTCGTCCGAGTCATTTGAACATCGTACGACCTCTTAGGACTTGTTACGACTCTGTATGCGAAATTAGCAACAGGAAAAGCAATTTAGAATAATGTTGGATGCGTTACAACCTTTGAGAACACCTTACACCACCGTACGAAAGATTAAAACTCCATAATAAACCTAATGAATTCGTCCGAGTAATTTGAACACCATACAACAATTTGGAATATATTACGACTCTGTATGCCACATTACCGCCTTGAAAAGCATGTTAGTATAGCGTACGACACCTTACAACTCCTAACAAAACATTACAACACCGTACGTAAACTTAAAACTCCATAATATACCTAATGAATTCGTCCGAGTCATTTGAACATCGTACAACAATTTAGAATATATTACGACTCTGTATGCCACATTACCGTCTTGAGAAGCATGTTAGTATAACGTACGGCACCTTACACTCCTAACAAAACATTACAACACCGTACGTAAACTTAAAACTCCATAATAAACCTAATGAATTCGTCCGAGTCATTTGAACATCGTACGACCACTTAGGACTTGTTACGACTCTGTATGCGAAATTAGCAACAGGAAAAGCAATTTAGAATAATGTACGATGTGTTATAACTTTTGAGAACACCTTACACCACCGTACGAAAGATTAAAACTCCATAATAATCCTAATAAATTAGTCCGAGTCCTTTGAACTTCGTACTACAATTTATAATATATTACGACTCTGTCTGCACATTACCGCCTTGAAAAGCATGTTAGTATAACGTACGGCACCTTACAACTCCTAACAAAACATTACAACACCGTACGTAAACTTAAAACTCCATAATAAACCTAATGAATTCGTCCGAGTCCTTTGAACATCGTACCACAATTTAGAATATATTACGACTCTGTATGCCACATTACCGTCTTGAGAAGCATGTTAATATAACTTACGGCACCTTACAACTCCTAACAAAACATTACAACACCGTACGTAAACTTAAAACTCCATAATAAACCTAATGAATTCGTCCGAGTCATTTGAACATAGTACGACCACTTAGGACTTGTTACGACTCTGTATGCGAAATTAGCAACAGGAAAAGCAATTTAGAATAATGTACGATGCGTTATAACTTTTGAGAACACCTTACACCACCGTACGAAAGATTAAAACTCCATAATAAACCTAATGAATTCGTTCGAGTAATTTGAACACCATACAACAATTTGGAATATATTACGACTCTGTATGCCACATTACCGCCTTGAAAAGCATGTTAGTATAACGTACGGCACCTTACAACTCCTAACAAAACATTACAATACCGTACGTAAACTTAAAACTCCATAATAAACCTAATGAATTCGTCCGAGTCTTTTGAACATCGTACAACCACTCAGGACTTGTTACGACTCTGTATGCGAAATTAGCAACAGGAAAACCAATTTAGAATAACGTAGGATGCGTTACAACTTTTGAGAACACCTTACACCACCGTACGAAAGATTAAAACTCCAAAATAAACCTAATGAATTCGTCCGAGTAATTTGAACACCATACAACAATTTGGAATATATTACGACTCTGTATGCCACATTACCGCCTTGAAAAGCATGTTAGTATAACGTACGGCACCTTACAACTCCTAACAAAACATTACAACACCGTACGTAAACTTAAAACTCCATAATAAACCTAATGAATTCGTTCGAGTCATTTGAACATCATACGACCACTTAGGACTTGTTACGACTCTGTATGCGAAATTAGCAACAGGAAAAGCAATTTAGAATAATGCACGATGCGTTATAACTTTTGAGAACACCTTACACCACCGTACGAAAGATTAAAACTCCAAAATAAACCTAATGAATTCGTCCTAGTAATTTGAACACCATACAACAATTTGGAATATATTACGACTCTGTATGCCACATTACCGCCTTGAAAAGCATGTTAGTATAACGTACGGCACCTTACAACTCCTAACAAAACATTACAACACCGTACGTAAACTTAAAACTCCATAATAAAACTAATGAATTCGTCCGAGTCATTTGAACATCGTACCACCACTCAGGACTTGTTACGAATCTGTATGCGAAATTAGCAACAGGAAAAGCAATTTAGAATAATGTAGGATGCGTTACAACTTTTGAGAACACCTTACACCACCCTACGAAAGATTAAAACTCCAAAATAAACCTAATGAATTCGTCCTAGTAATTTGAACACCATACAACAATTTGGAATATATTACGACTCCGTATGCCACATTACCGCCTTGAAAAGCATGTTAGTATAATGTAGGACACCTTACTACTCCTAACAAAACATTACAACACCTTATGTAAACTTAAAACTCCATAATAAACCTAAGGAATTCGTCCGAGTCATTTGAACATCGTACGACCACTCAGGACTTGTTACGACTCTGTATGCGAAATTAACAACAGGAAAACCAATTTAGAAGAACGTAGGATGCGTTACAACTTTTGAGAACACCTTACACCACCGTACGAAAGATTAAAACTCCAAAATAAACCTAATGAATTCGTCCGAGTAATTTAACACCATACAACAATTTGGAATATATTACGACTCTGTATGCCACATTACCGCCTTGAAAAGCATGTTAGTATAACGTACGACACCTTACAACTCCTAACAAAACATTACAACACCGTACGTAAACTTAAAACTCCAAAATAAACCTAATGAATTCGTCCTAGTAATTTGAACACCATACAACAATTTGGAATATATTACGACTCTGTATGCCACATTACCGCCTTGAAAAGCATGTTAGTATAACGTACGACACCTTACAACTCCTAACAAAACATTACAACACCGTACGTAAACTTAAAACTCCATAATAAACCTAATGAATTCGTCCGAGTCATTTGAACATCGTACGACCACTTAAGACTTGTTACGACTCTGTATGCGAAATTAGCAACAGGAAAAGCAATTTAGAATAATGTAGGATGCGTTACAACCTTTGAGAACACCTTACACCACCGTACGAAAGATTAAAACTCCATAATAAACCTAATGAATTCGTCCGAGTAATTTGAACACCATACAACAATTTGGAATATATTACGACTCCGTATGCCACATTACCGCCATGAAAAGCATGTTAGTATAACGTACGGCACCTTACAACTCCTAACAAAACATTACAACACCGTACGTAAACTTAAAACTCCATAATAAACCTAATGAATTCGTTCGAGTCATTTGAACATCATACGACCACTTAGGACTTGTTACGACTCTGTATGCGAAATTAGCAACAGGAAAAGCAATTTAGAATAATGTAGGATGCGTTACAACTTTTGAGAACACCTTACACCACCCTACGAAAGATTAAAACTCCAAAATAAACCTAATGAATTCGTCCTAGTAATTTGAACACCATACAACAATTTGGAATATATTACGACTCTGTATGCCACATTACCGCCTTGAAAAGCATGTTAGTATAACGTACGGCACCTTACAACTCCTAACAAAACATTACAACACCGTACGTAAACTTAAAACTCCATAATAAAACTAATGAATTCGTCCGAGTCATTTGAACATCGTACCACCACTCAGGACTTGTTACGACTCTATATGCGAAATTAGCAACAGGAAAAGCAATTTAGAATAATGTAGGATGCGTTACAACTTTTGAGAACACCTTACACCACCCTACGAAAGATTAAAACTCCAAAATAAACCTAATGAATTCGTCCTAGTAATTTGAACACCATACAACAATTTGGAATATATTACGACTCTGTATGCCACACTACCGCCTTGAAAAGCATGTTAGTATAACGTACGACACCTTACAACTCCTAACAAAACATTACAACACCGTACCTAAACTTAAAACTCCATAATAAACCTAATGAATTCGTCCGAGTCATTTGAACATCGTACGACCTCTTAGGACTTGTTACGACTCTCTATGCGAAATTAGCAACAGGAAAAGCAATTTAGAATAATGTAGGATGCGTTACAACCTTTGAGAACACCTTACACCACCGTACGAAAGATTAAAACTCCATAATAAACCTAATGAATTCGTCCGAGTAATTTGAACACCATACAACAATTTGGAATATATTACGACTCTGTATGCCACATTACCGCCTTGAAAAGCATGTTAGTATAACGTACGACACCTTACAACTCCTAACAAAACATTACAACACCGTACGTAAACTTAAAATTCCATAATAAACCTAATGAATTCGTCCGAGTCATTTGAACATCGTACAACAATTTAGAATATATTACGACTCTGTATGCCACATTACCGTCTTGAGAAGCATGTTAGTATAACGTACGGCACCTTACAACTCCTAACAAAACATTACAACACCGTACGTAAACTTAAAACTCCATAATAAACCTAATGAATTCGTCCGAGTCATTTGAACATCGTACGACCACTTAGGACTTGTTACGACTCTGTATGCGAAATTAGCAACAGGAAAAGCAATTTAGAATAATGTACGATGCGTTATAACTTTTGAGAACACCTTACACCACCGTACGAAAGATTAAAACTCCATAATAATCCTAATAAATTAGTCCGAGTCCTTTGAACTTCGTACTACAATTTATAATATATTACGACTCTGTCTGCCACATTACCGCCTTGAAAAGCATGTTAGTATAACGTACGGCACCTTACAACTCCTAACAAAACATTACAACACCGTACGTAAACTTAAAACTCCAAAATAAACCTAATGAATTCGTCCTATTAATTTGAACACCATACAACAATTTGGAATATATTACGACTCTGTATGCCACATTACCGCCTTGAAAAGCATGTTAGTATAACGTACGACACCTTACAACTCCTAACAAAACATTACAACACCGTACGTAAACTTAAAACTCCATAATAAACCTAATGAATTCGTCCGAGTCATTTGAACATCGTACGACCACTTAGGACTTGTTACGACTCTGTATGGGAAATTAGCAACAGGAAAAGCAATTTAGAATAATGTAGGATGCGTTACAACCTTTGAGAACACCTTACACCACCGTACGAAAGATTAAAACTCCATAATAAACCTAATGAATTCGTCCGAGTAATTTGAACACCATACAACAATTTGGAATATATTACGACTCTGTATGCCACATTACCGCCTTGAAAAGCATGTTAGTATAACGTACGGCACCTTACTACTCCTAACAAAACATTACAACACCGTACGTAAACTTAAAACTCCATAATAAACCTAAGGAATTCGTCCGAGTCATTTGAACATCGTACGACCACTCAGGACTTGTTACGACTCTGTATGCGAAATTAGCAACAGGAAAACCAATTTAGAATAACGTAGGATGCGTTACAACTTTTGAGAACACCTTACACCACCGTACGAAAGATTAAAACTCCAAAATAAACCTAATGAATTCGTCCGAGTAATTTGAACACCATACAACAATTTGGAATATATTACGACTCTGTATGCCACATTACCGCCTTGAAAAGCATGTTAGTATAACGTACGACACCTTACAACTCCTAACAAAACATTACAACACCGTACGTAAACTTAAAACTCCATAATAAACCTAATGAATTCGTCCGAGTCTTTTGAACATCGTACAACCACTCAGGACTTGTTACGACTCTGTATGCGAAATTAGCAACAGGAAAACCAATTTAGAATAACGTAGGATGCGTTACAACTTTTGAGAACACCTTACACCACCGTACGAAAGATTAAAACTCCAAAATAAACCTAATGAATTCGTCCGAGTAATTTGAACACCATACAACAATTTGGAATATATTACGACTCTGTATGCCACATTACCGCCTTGAAAAGCATGTTAGTATAACGTACGGCACCTTACAACTCCTAACAAAACATTACAACACCGTACGTAAACTTAAAACTCCATAATAAACCTAATGAATTCGTTCGAGTCATTTGAACATCATACGACCACTTAGGACTTGTTACGACTCTGTATGCGAAATTAGCAACAGGAAAAGCAATTTAGAATAATGTACGATGCGTTATAACTTTTGAGAACACCTTACACCACCGTACGAAAGATTAAAACTCCAAAATAAACCTAATGAATTCGTCCTAGTAATTTGAACACCATACAACAATTTGGAATATATTACGACTCTGTATGCCATATTACCGCCTTGAAAAGCATGTTAGTATAACGTACGGCACCTTACAACTCCTAACAAAACATTACAACACCGTACGTAAACTTAAAACTCCATAATAAAACTAATGAATTCGTCCGAGTCATTTGAACATCGTACCACCACTCAGGACTTGTTACGAATCTGTATGCGAAATTAGCAACAGGAAAAGCAATTTAGAATAATGTAGGATGCGTTACAACTTTTGAGAACACCTTACACCACCCTACGAAAGATTAAAACTCCAAAATAAACCTAATGAATTCGTCCTAGTAATTTGAACACCATTCAACAATTTGGAATATATTACGACTCCGTATGCCACATTACCGCCTTGAAAAGCATGTTAGTATACTGTAGGACACCTTACTACTCCTAACAAAACATTACAACACCGTACGTAAACTTAAAACTCCATAATAAACCTAAGGAATTCGTCCGAGTCATTTGAACATCGTACGACCACTCAGGACTTGTTACGACTCTGTATGCGAAATTAGCAACAGGAAAACCAATTTAGAATAACGTAGGATGCGTTACAACTTTTGAGAACACCTTACACCACCGTACGAAAGATTAAAACTCCAAAATAAACCTAATGAATTCGTCCGAGTAATTTGAACACCATACAACAATTTGGAATCTATTACGACTCTGTATGCCACATTACCGCCTTGAAAAGCATGTTAGTATAACGTACGACACCTTACAACTCCTAACAAAACATTACAACACCGTACGTAAACTTAAAACTCCATAATAAACCTAATGAATTCGTCCGAGTCATTTGAACATCGTACGACCACTTAGGACTTGTTACGACTCTGTATGCGAAATTAGCAACAGGAAAAGCAATTTAGAATAATGTAGGATGCGTTACAACCTTTGAGAACACCTTACACCACCGTACGAAAGATTAAAACTCCATAATAAACCTAATGAATTCGTCCGAGTAATTTGAACACCATACAACAATTTGGAATATATTACGACTCCGTATGCCACATTACCGCCTTGAAAAGCATGTTAGTATAATGTAGGACACCTTACTACTCCTAACAAAACATTACAACACCGTACGTAAACTTAAAACTCCATAATAAACCTAAGGAATTCGTCCGAGTCATTTGAACATCGTACGACCACTCAGGACTTGTTACGACTCTGTATGCGAAATTAGCAACAGGAAAACCAATTTAGAATAACGTAGGATGCGTTACAACTTTTGAGAACACCTTACACCACCGTACGAAAGATTAAAACTCCAAAATAAACCTAATGAATTCGTCCGAGTAATTTGAACACCATACAACAATTTGGAATATATTACGACTCTGTATGCCACATTACCGCCTTGAAAAGCATGTTAGTATAACGTACGACACCTTACAACTCCTAACAAAACATTACAACACCGTACGTAAACTTAAAACTCCATAATAAACCTAATGAATTCGTCCGAGTCTTTTGAACATCGTACAACCACTCAGGACTTGTTACGACTCTGTATGCGAAATTAGCAACAGGAAAACCAATTTAGAATAACGTAGGATGCGTTACAACTTTTGAGAACACCTTACACCACCGTACGAAAGATTAAAACTCCAAAATAAACCTAATGAATTCGTCCGAGTAATTTGAACACCATACAACAATTTGGAATATATTACGACTCTGTATGCCACATTACCGCCTTGAAAAGCATGTTAGTATAACGTACGGCACCTTACAACTCCTAACAAAACATTACAACACCGTACGTAAACTTAAAACTCCATAATAAACCTAATGAATTCGTTCGAGTCATTTGAACATCATACGACCACTTAGGACTTGTTACGACTCTGTATGCGAAATTAGCAACAGGAAAAGCAATTTAGAATAATGTACGATGCGTTATAACTTTTGAGAACACCTTACACCACCGTACGAAAGATTAAAACTCCAAAATAAACCTAATGAATTCGTCCTAGTAATTTGAACACCATACAACAATTTGGAATATATTACGACTCTGTATGCCACATTACCGCCTTGAAAAGCATGTTAGTATAACGTACGGCACCTTACAACTCCTAACAAAACATTACAACACCGTACGTAAACTTAAAACTCCATAATAAAACTAATGAATTCGTCCGAGTCATTTGAACATCGTACCACCACTCAGGACTTGTTACGAATCTGTATGCGAAACTAGCAACAGGAAAAGCAATTTAGAATAATGTAGGATGCGTTACAACTTTTGAGAACACCTTACACCACCCTACGAAAGATTAAAACTCCAAAATAAACCTAATGAATTCGTCCTAGTAATTTGAACACCATACAAAAATTTGGAATATATTACGACTCCGTATGCCACATTACCGCCTTGAAAAGCATGTTAGTATAATGTAGGACACCTTACTACTCCTAACAAAACATTACAACACCGTACGTAAACTTAAAACTCCATAATAAACCTAAGGAATTCGTCCGAGTCATTTGAACATCGTACGACCACTCAGGACTTGTTACGACTCTGTATGCGAAATTAGCAACAGGAAAACCAATTTAGAATAACGTAGGATGCGTTACAACTTTTGAGAACACCTTACACCACCGTACGAAAGATTAAAACTCCAAAATAAACCTAATGAATTCGTCCGAGTAATTTGAACACCATACAACAATTTGGAATCTATTACGACTCTGTATGCCACATTACCGCCTTGAAAAGCATGTTAGTATAACGTACGGCACCTTACAACTCCTAACAAAACATTACAACACCGTACGTAAACTTAAAACTCCAAAATAAACCTAATGAATTCGTCCTATTAATTTGAACACCATACAACAATTTGGAATATATTACGACTCTGTATGCCACATTACCGCCTTGAAAAGCATGTTAGTATAACGTACGACACCTTACAACTCCTAACAAAACATTACAACACCGTACGTAAACTTAAAACTCCATAATAAACCTAATGAATTCGTCCGAGTCATTTGAACATCGTACGACCACTTAGGACTTGTTACGACTCTGTATGCGAAATTAGCAACAGGAAAAGCAATTTAGAATAATGTAGGATGCGTTACAACCTTTGAGAACACCTTACACCACCGTACGAAAGATTAAAACTCCATAATAAACCTAATGAATTCGTCCGAGTAATTTGAACACCATACAACAATTTGGAATATATTACGACTCTGTATGCCACATTACCGCCTTGAAAAGCATGTTAGTATAACGTACGGCACCTTACTACTCCTAACAAAACATTACAACACCGTACGTAAACTTAAAACTCCATAATAAACCTAAGGAATTCGTCCGAGTCATTTGAACATCGTACGACCACTCAGGACTTGTTACGACTCTGTATGCGAAATTAGCAACAGGAAAACCAATTTAGAATAACGTAGGATGCGTTACAACTTTTGAGAACACCTTACACCACCGTACGAAAGATTAAAACTCCAAAATAAACCTAATGAATTCGTCCGAGTAATTTGAACACCATACAACAATTTGGAATATATTACGACTCTGTATGCCACATTACCGCCTTGAAAAGCATGTTAGTATAACGTACGGCACCTTACAACTCCTAACAAAACATTACAACACCGTACGTAAACTTAAAACTCCATAATAAACCTAATGAATTCGTTCGAGTCATTTGAACATCATACGACCACTTAGGACTTGTTACGACTCTGTATGCGAAATTAGCAACAGGAAAAGCAATTTAGAATAATGTAGGATGCGTTACAACTTTTGAGAACACCTTACACCACCGTACGAAAGATTAAAACTCCATAATAAACCTAATGAATTCGTCCGAGTAATTTGAACACCATACAACAATTTGGAATATATTACGACTCTGTATGCCACATTACCGCCTTGAAAAGCATGTTAGTATAACGTACGGCACCTTACAACTCCTAACAAAGCATTACAACACCGTACGTAAACTTAAAACTCCATAATAAAACTAATGAATTCGTCCGAGTCATTTGAACATCGTACCACCACTCAGGACTTGTTACGACTCTATATGCGAAATTAGCAACAGGAAAAGCAATTTAGAATAATGTAGGATGCGTTACAACTTTTGAGAACACCTTACACCACCCTACGAAAGATTAAAACTCCAAAATAAACCTAATGAATTCGTCCTAGTAATTTGAACACCATACAACAATTTGGAATATATTACGACTCTGTATGCCACATTACCGCCTTGAAAAGCATGTTAGTATAACGTACGGCACCTTACTACTCCTAACAAAACATTACAACACCGTACGTAAACTTAAAACTCCATAATAAACCTAAGGAATTCGTCCGAGTCATTTGAACATCGTACGACCACTTAGGACTTGTTACGACTCTGTATGCGAAATTAGCAACAGGAAAACCAATTTAGAATAACGTAGGATGCGTTACAACTTTTGAGAACACCTTACACCACCGTACGAAAGATTAAAACTCCAAAATAAACCTAATGAATTCGTCCGAGTAATTTGAACACCATACAACAATTTGGAATATATTACGACTCTGTATGCCACATTACCGCCTTGAAAAGCATGTTAGTATAACGTACGGCACCTTAAAACTCCTAACAAAACATTACAACACCGTACGTAAACTTAAAACTCCATAATAAACCTAATGAATTCGTTCGAGTCATTTGAACATCATACGACCACTTAGGACTTGTTACGACTCTGTATGCGAAATTAGCAACAGGAAAAGCAATTTAGAATAATGTAGGATGCGTTACAACTTTTGAGAACACCTTACACCACCGTACGAAAGATTAAAACTCCATAATAAACCTAATGAATTCGTCCGAGTAATTTGAACACCATACAACAATTTGGAATATATTACGACTCTGTATGCCACATTACCGCCTTGAAAAGCATGTTAGTATAACGTACGGCACCTTACAACTCCTAACAAAGCATTACAACACCGTACGTAAACTTAAAACTCCATAATAAAACTAATGAATTCGTCCGAGTCATTTGAACATCGTACCACCACTCAGGACTTGTTACGACTCTATATGCGAAATTAGCAACAGGAAAAGCAATTTAGAATAATGTAGGATGCGTTACAACTTTTGAGAACACCTTACACCACCCTACGAAAGATTAAAACTCCAAAATAAACCTAATGAATTCGTCCTAGTAATTTGAACACCATACAACAATTTGGAATATATTACGACTCTGTATGCCACATTACCGCCTTGAAAAGCATGTTAGTATAACGTACGGCACCTTACAACTCCTAACAAAGCATTACAACACCATACGTAAACTTAAAACTCCATAATAAAACTAATGAATTCGTCCGAGTCATTTGAACATCGTACCACCACTCAGGACTTGTTACGACTCTATATGCGAAATTAGCAGCAGGAAAAGCAATTTAGAATAATGTAGGATGCGTTACAACTTTTGAGAACACCTTACACCACCCTACGAAAGATTAAAACTCCAAAATAAACCTAATGAATTCGTCCTAGTAATTTGAACACCATACAAAAATTTGGAATATATTACGACTCTGTATGCCACATTACCGCCTTGAAAAGCATGTTAGTATAACGTACGACACCTTACAACTCCTAACAAAACATTACAACACCGTACCTAAACTTAAAACTCCATAATAAACCTAATGAATTCGTCCGAGTCATTTGAACATCGTACGACCTCTTAGGACTTGTTACGACTCTGTATGCGAAATTAGCAACAGGAAAAGCAATTTAGAATAATGTAGGATGCGTTACAACCTTTGAGAACACCTTACACCACCGTACGAAAGATTAAAACTCCATAATAAACCTAATGAATTCGTCCGAGTAATTTGAACACCATACAACAATTTGGAATATATTACGACTCTGTATGCCACATTACCGCCTTGAAAAGCATGTTAGTATAACGTACGACACCTTACAACTCCTAACAAAACATTACAACACCGTACGTAAACTTAAAACTCCATAATAAACCTAATGAATTCGTCCGAGTCATTTGAACATCGTACAACAATTTAGAATATATTACGACTCTGTATGCCACATTACCGTCTTGAGAAGCATGTTAGTATAACGTACGGCACCTTACAACTCCTAACAAAACATTACAACACCGTACGTAAACTTAAAACTCCATAATAAACCTAATGAATTCGTCCGAGTCATTTGAACATCGTACGACCACTTAGGACTTGTTACGACTCTGTATGCGAAATTAGCAACAGGAAAAGCAATTAAGAATAATGTACGATGCGTTATAACTTTTGAGAACACCTTACACCACCGTACGAAAGATTAAAACTCCATAATAATCCTAATAAATTAGTCCGAGTCCTTTGAACTTCGTACTACAATTTATAATATATTACGACTCTGTCTGCCACATTACCGCCTTGAAAAGCATGTTAGTATAACGTACGGCACCTTACAACTCCTAACAAAACATTACAACACCGTACGTAAACTTAAAACTCCATAATAAACCTAATGAATTCGTCCGAGTCCTTTGAACATCATACCACAATTTAGAATATATTACGACTCTGTATGCCACATTACCGTCTTGAGAAGCATGTTAATATAACTTACGGCACCTTACAACTCCTAACAAAACATTACAACACCGTACGTAAACTTAAAACTCCATAATAAACCTAATGAATTCGTCCGAGTCATTTGAACATAGTACGACCACTTAGGACTTGTTACGACTCTGTATGCGAAATTAGCAACAGGAAAAGCAATTTAGAATAATGTACGATGCGTTATAACTTTTGAGAACACCTTACACCACCGTACGAAAGATTAAAACTCCATAATAAACCTAATGAATTCGTTCGAGTAATTTGAACACCATACAACAATTTGGAATATATTACGACTCTGTATGCCACATTACCGCCTTGAAAAGCATGTTAGTATAACGTACGGCACCTTACAACTCCTAACAAAACATTACAACATCGTACGTAAACTTAAAACTCCATAATAAACCTAATGAATTCGTCCGAGTCTTTTGAACATCGTACAACCACTCAGGACTTGTTACGACTCTGTATGCGAAATTAGCAACAGGAAAACCAATTTAGAATAACGTAGGATGCGTTACAACTTTTGAGAACACCTTACACCACCGTACGAAAGATTAAAACTCCAAAATAAACCTAATGAATTCGTCCGAGTAATTTGAACACCATACAACAATTTGGAATATATTACGACTCTGTATGCCACATTACCGCCTTGAATAGCATGTTAGTATAACGTACGGCACCTTACAACTCCTAACAAAACATTACAACACCGTACGTAAACTTAAAACTCCATAATAAACCTAATGAATTCGTCCGAGTCATTTGAACATCGTACGACCACTTAGGACTTGTTACGACTCTGTATGCGAAATTAGCAACAGGAAAAGCAATTTAGAATAATGTAGGATACGTTACAACCTTTGAGAACACCTTACACCACCGTACGAAAGATTAAAACTCCATAATAAACCTAATGAATTCGTTCGAGTAATTTGAACACCATACAACAATTTGGAATATATTACGAGTCCGTATGCCACATTACCGCCTTGAAAAGCATGTTAGTATAATGTAGGACACCTTACTACTCCTAACAAAACATTACAACACCGTACGTAAACTTAAAACTCCATAATAAACCTAATGAATTCGTCCGAGTCCTTTGAACATCGTACCACAATTTTGAATATATTACGACTCTGTATGCCACATTACCGTCTTGAGAAGCATCTTAATATAACTTACGGCACCTTACAACTCCTAACAAAACATTACAACACCGTACGTAAACTTAAAACTCCATAATAAACCTAATGAATTCGTCCGAGTCATTTGAACATCGTACGACCACTTAGGACTTGTTACGACTCTGTATGCGAAATTAGCAACGGGGAAAGCAATTTAGAATAATGTACGATGCGTTATAACTTTTGAGAACACCTTACACCACCGTACGAAAGATTAAAACTCCATAATAAACCTAATGAATTCGTTCGAGTAATTTGAACACCATACAACAATTTGGAATATATTACGACTCTGTATGCCACATTACCGCCTTGAAGAGCATGTTAGTATAACGTACGACACCTTACAACTCCTAACAAAACATTACAACACCGTACGTAAACTTAAAACTCCATAATAAACCTAATGAATTCGTCCGAGTCTTTTGAACATCGTACAACCACTCAGGACTTTTTACGACTCTGTATGCGAAATTAGCAACAGGAAAACCAATTTAGAATAACGTAGGATGCGTTACAACTTTTGAGAACACCTTACACCACCGTACGAAAGATTAAAACTCCAAAATAAACCTAATGAATTCGTCCGAGTAATTTGAACACCATACAACAATTTGGAATATATTACGACTCTGTATGCCACATTACCGCCTTGAATAGCATGTTAGTATAACGTACGGCACCTTACAACTCCTAACAAAACATTACAACACCGTACGTAAACTTAAAACTCCATAATAAACCTAATGAATTCGTCTGAGTCATTTGAACATCGTACGACCACTTAGGACTTGTTACGACTCTGTATGCGAAATTAGCAACAGGAAAAGCAATTTAGAATAATGTAGGATACGTTACAACCTTTGAGAACACCTTACACCACCGTATGAAAGATTAAAACTCCATAATAAACCTAATGAATTCGTTCGAGTAATTTGAACACCATACAACAATTTGGAATATATTACGAGTCCGTATGCCACATTACCGCCTTGAAAAGCATGTTAGTATAATGTAGGACACCTTACTACTCCTAACAAAACATTACAACACCGTACGTAAACTTAAAACTCCATAATAAACCTAATGAATTCGTCCGAGTCCTTTGAACATCGTACCACAATTTAGAATATATTACGACTCTGTATGCCACATTACCGTCTTGAGAAGCATCTTAATATAACTTACGGCACCTTACAACTCCTAACAAAACATTACAACACCGTACGTAAACTTAAAACTCCATAATAAACCTAATGAATTCGTCCGAGTCATTTGAACATCGTACGACCACTTAGGACTTGTTACGACTCTGTATGCGAAATTAGCAACAGGAAATGCAATTTAGAATAATGTACGATGCGTTATAACTTTTGAGAACACCTTACACCACCGTACGAAAGATTAAAACTCCATAATAAACCTAATGAATTCGTTCGAGTAATTTGAACACCATACAACAATTTGGAATATATTACGACTCTGTATGCCACATTACCGCCTTGAAGAGCATGTTAGTATAACGTACGACACCTTACAACTCCTAACAAAACATTACAACACCGTACGTAAATTTAAAACTCCATAATAAACCTAATGAATTCGTCCGAGTCTTTTGAACATCGTACAACCACTCAGGACTTGTTACGACTCTGTATGCGAAATTAGCAACAAGAAAACCAATTTAGAATAACGTAGGATGCGTTACAACTTTTGAGAACACCTTACACCACCGTACGAAAGATTAAAACTCCAAAATAAACCTAATGAATTCTTCCTAGTAATTTGAACACCATACAACAATTTGGAATATATTACGACTCTGTATGCCACATTACCGCCTTGAAAAGCATTTTAGTATAACGTACGACACCTTACAACTCCTAACAAAACATTACAACACCGTACGTAAACTTAAAACTCCATAATAAACCTAATGAATTCGTCCGAGTCATTTGAACATCGTACGACCACTTAGGACTTGTTACGACTCTGTATGCGAAATTAGCAACAGGAAAAGCAATTTAGAATAATGTAGGATACGTTACAACCTTTGAGAACACCTTACACCACTGTACGAAAGATTAAAACTCCATAATAAACCTAATGAATTCGTCCGAGTAATTTGAACACCATACAACAATTTGGAATATATTACGAGTCCGTATGCCACATTACCGCCTTGAAAAGCATGTTAGTATAATGTAGGACACCTTACTACTCCTAACAAAACATTACAACACCGTACGTAAACTTAAAACTCCATAATAAACCTAATGAATTCGTCCGAGTCCTTTGAACATCGTACCACAATTTAGAATATATTACGACTCTGTATGCCACATTACCGTCTTGAGAAGCATGTTAATATAACTTACGGCACCTTACAACTCCTAACAAAACATTACAACACCGTACGTAAACTTAAAACTCCATAATAAACCTAATGAATTCGTCCGAGTCATTTGAACATCGTACGACCACTTAGGACTTGTTACGACTCTGTATGCGAAATTAGCAACAGGAAAAGCAATTTAGAATAATGTACGATGCGTTATAACTTTTGAGAACACCTTACACCACCGTACGAAAGATTAAAACTCCATAATAAACCTAATGAATTCGTTCGAGTAATTTGAACACCATACAACAATTTGGAATATATTACGACTCTGTATGCCACATTACCGCCTTGAAGAGCATGTTAGTATAACGTACGACACCTTACAACTCCTAACAAAACATTACAACACCGTACGTAAACTTAAAACTCCATAATAAACCTAATGAATTCGTCCGAGTCTTTTGAACATCGTACAACCACTCAGGACTTGTTACGACTCTGTATGCGAAATTAGCAACAGGAAAACCAATTTAGAATAACGTAGGATGCGTTACAACTTTTGAGAACACCTTACACCATCGTACGAAAGATTAAAACTCCAAAATAAACCTAATGAATTCGTCCGAGTAATTTGAACACCATACAACAATTTGGAATATATTACGACTCTGTATGCCACATTACCGCCTTGAAAAGCATGTTAGTATAACGTACGGCACCTTACAACTCCTAACAAAACATTACAACACCGTACGTAAACTTAAAACTCCATAATAAACCTAATGAATTCGTTCGAGTCATTTGAACATCATACGACCACTTAGGACTTGTTACGACTCTGTATGCGAAATTAGCAACAGGAAAAGCAATTTAGAATAATGTACGATGCGTTATAACTTTTGAGAACACCTTACACCACTGTACGAAAGATTAAAACTCCATAATAATCCTAATAAATTAGTCCGAGTCCTTTGAACTTCGTACTACAATTTATAATATATTACGACTCTGTCTGCCACATTACCGCCTTGAAAAGCATGTTAGTATAACGTACGGCACCTTA
This sequence comes from Tagetes erecta, assembly GCA_030867185.1. NCBI lineage: Eukaryota > Viridiplantae > Streptophyta > Magnoliopsida > Asterales > Asteraceae > Tagetes > Tagetes erecta. The sequence goes on along the minus strand of CM061488.1, from coordinate 49,223,349 downwards.
CAACTCCTAACAAAACATTACAACACCGTACGTAAACTTAAAACTCCATAATAAACCTAATGAATTCGTCCGAGTCCTTTGAACATCGTACCACAATTTAGAATATATTACGACTCTGTATGCCACATTACCGTCTTGAGAAGCATGTTAATATAACTTACGGCACCTTACAACTCCTAACAAAACATTACAACACCGTACGTAAACTTAAAACTCCATAATAAACCTAATGAATTCGTCCGAGTCATTTGAACATCGTACGACCACTTAGGACTTGTTACGACTCTGTATGCGAAATTAGCAACAGGAAAAGCAATTTAGAATAATGTACGATGCGTTATAACTTTTGAGAACACCTTACACCACCGTACGAAAGATTAAATCTCCATAATAAACCTAATGAATTCGTTCGAGTAATTTGAACACCATACAACAATTTGGAATATATTACGACTCTGTATGCCACATTACCGCCTTGAAGAGCATGTTAGTATAACGTACGACACCTTACAACTCCTAACAAAACATTACAACACCGTACGTAAACTTAAAACTCCATAATAAACCTAATGAATTCGTCCGAGTCTTTTGAACATCGTACAACCACTCAGGACTTGTTACGACTCTGTATGCGAAATTAGCAACAGGAAAACCAATTTAGAATAACGTAGGATGCGTTACAACTTTTGAGAACACCTTACACCACCGTACGAAAGATTAAAACTCCAAAATAAACCTAATGAATTCGTCCGAGTAATTTGAACACCATACAACAATTTGGAATATATTACGACTCTGTATGCCACATTACCGCCTTGAAAAGCATGTTAGTATAACGTACGGCACCTTACAACTCCTAACAAAACATTACAACACCGTACGTAAACTTAAAACTCCATAATAAACCTAATGAATTCGTTCGAGTCATTTGAACATCATACGACCACTTAGGACTTGTTACGACTCTGTATGCGAAATTAGCAACAGGAAAAGCAATTTAGAATAATGTACGATGCGTTATAACTTTTGAGAACACCTTACACCACCGTACGAAAGATTAAAACTCCAAAATAAACCTAATGAATTCGTCCTAGTAATTTGAACACCATACAACAATTTGGAATCTATTACGACTCTGTATGCCACATTACCGCCTTGAAAAGCATGTTAGTATAACGTACGGCACCTTACAACTCCTAACAAAACATTACAACACCGTACGTAAACTTAAAACTCCAAAATAAACCTAATGAATTCGTCCTATTAATTTGAACACCATACAACAATTTGGAATATATTACGACTCTGTATGCCACATTACCGCCTTGAAAAGCATGTTAGTATAACGTACGACACCTTACAACTCCTAACAAAACATTACAACACCGTACGTAAACTTAAAACTCCATAATAAACCTAATGAATTCGTCCGAGTCATTTGAACATCGTACGACCACTTAGGACTTGTTACGACTCTGTATGCGAAATTAGCAACAGGAAAAGCAATTTAGAATAATGTAGGATGCGTTACAACCTTTGAGAACACCTTACACCACCGTACGAAAGATTAAAACTCCATAATAAACCTAATGAATTCGTCCGAGTAATTTGAACACCATACAACAATTTGGAATATATTACGACTCCGTATGCCACATTACCGCCTTGAAAAGCATGTTAGTATAACGTACGTCACCTTACTACTCCTAACAAAACATTACAACACCGTACGTAAACTTAAAACTCCATAATAAACCTAAGGAATTCGTCCGAGTCATTTGAACATCGTACGACCACTCAGGACTTGTTACGACTCTGTATGCGAAATTAGCAACAGGAAAACCAATTTAGAATAACGTAGGATGCGTTACAACTTTTGAGAACACCTTACACCACCGTACGAAAGATTAAAACTCCAAAATAAACCTAATGAATTCGTCCGAGTAATTTGAACACCATACAACAATTTGGAATATATTACGACTCTGTATGCCACATTACCGCCTTGAAAAGCATGTTAGTATAACGTACGGCACCTTACAACTCCTAACAAAACATTACAACACCGTACGTAAACTTAAAACTCCATAATAAACCTAATGAATTCGTTCGAGTCATTTGAACATCATACGACCACTTAGGACTTGTTACGACTCTGTATGCGAAATTAGCAACAGGAAAAGCAATTTAGAATAATGTAGGATGCGTTACAACTTTTGAGAACACCTTACACCACCGTACGAAAGATTAAAACTCCATAATAAACCTAATGAATTCGTCCGAGTAATTTGAACACCATACAACAATTTGGAATATATTACGACTCTGTATGCCACATTACCGCCTTGAAAAGCATGTTAGTATAACGTACGGCACCTTACAACTCCTAACAAAGCATTACAACACCGTACGTAAACTTAAAACTCCATAATAAACCTAATGAATTCGTCCGAGTCATTTGAACATCGTACCACCACTCAGGACTTGTTACGACTCTATATGCGAAATTAGCAACAGGAAAAGCAATTTAGAATAATGTACGATGCGTTATAACTTTTGAGAACACCTTACACCACCGTACGAAAGATTAAAACTCCATAATAAACCTAATGAATTCGTTCGAGTAATTTGAACACCATACAACAATTTGGAATATATTACGACTCTGTATGCCACATTACCGCCTTGAAGAGCATGTTAGTATAACGTACGACACCTTACAACTCCTAACAAAACATTACAACACCGTACGTAAACTTAAAACTCCATAATAAACCTAATGAATTCGTCCGAGTCTTTTGAACATCGTACAACCACTCAGGACTTGTTACGACTCTGTATGCGAAATTAGCAACAGGAAAACCAATTTAGAATAACGTAGGATGCGTTACAACTTTTGAGAACACCTTACACCATCGTACGAAAGATTAAAACTCCAAAATAAACCTAATGAATTCGTCTGAGTAATTTGAACACCATACAACAATTTGGAATATATTACGACTCTGTATGCCACATTACCGCCTTGAAAAGCATGTTAGTATAACGTACGGCACCTTACAACTCCTAACAAAACATTACAACACCGTACGTAAACTTAAAACTCCATAATAAACCTAATGAATTCGTTCGAGTCATTTGAACATCATACGACCACTTAGGACTTGTTACGACTCTGTATGCGAAATTAGCAACAAGAAAAGCAATTTAGAATAATGTACGATGCGTTATAACTTTTGAGAACACCTTACACCACCGTACGAAAGATTAAAACTCCATAATAATCCTAATAAATTAGTCCGAGTCCTTTGAACTTCGTACTACAATTTATAATATATTACGACTCTGTCTGCCACATTACCGCCTTGAAAAGCATGTTAGTATAACGTACGGCACCTTACAACTCCTAACAAAACATTACAACACCGTACGTAAACTTAAAACTCCATAATAAACCTAATGAATTCGTCCGAGTCCTTTGAACATCGTACCACAATTTAGAATATATTACGACTCTGTATGCCACATTACCGTCTTGAGAAGCATGTTAATATAACTTACGGCACCTTACAACTCCTAACAAAACATTACAACACCGTACGTAAACTTAAAACTCCATAATAAACCTAATGAATTCGTCCGAGTCATTTGAACATCGTACGACCACTTAGGACTTGTTACGACTCTGTATGCGAAATTAGCAACAGGAAAAGCAATTTAGAATAATGTACGATGCGTTATAACTTTTGAGAACACCTTACACCACCGTACGAAAGATTAAAACTCCATAATAAACCTAATGAATTCGTTCGAGTAATTTGAACACCATACAACAATTTGGAATATATTACGACTCTGTATGCCACATTACCGCCTTGAAGAGCATGTTAGTATAACGTACGACACCTTACAACTCCTAACAAAACATTACAACACCGTACGTAAACTTAAAACTCCATAATAAACCTAATGAATTCGTCCGAGTCTTTTGAACATCGTACAACCACTCAGGACTTGTTACGACTCTGTATGCGAAATTAGCAACAGGAAAACCAATTTAGAATAACGTAGGATGCGTTACAACTTTTGAGAACACCTTACACCACCGTACGAAAGATTAAAACTCCAAAATAAACCTAATGAATTCGTCCGAGTAATTTGAACACCATACAACAATTTGGAATATATTACGACTCTGTATGCCACATTACCGCCTTGAAAAGCATGTTAGTATAACGTACGGCACCTTACAACTCCTAACAAAACATTACAACACCGTACGTAAACTTAAAACTCCATAATAAACCTAATGAATTCGTTCGAGTCATTTGAACATCATACGACCACTTAGGACTTGTTACGACTCTGTATGCGAAATTAGCAACAGGAAAAGCAATTTAGAATAATGTACGATGCGTTATAACTTTTGAGAACACCTTACACCACCGTACGAAAGATTAAAACTCCATAATAATCCTAATAAATTAGTCCGAGTCCTTTGAACTTCGTACTACAATTTATAATATATTACGACTCTGTCTGCCACATTACCGCCTTGAAAAGCATGTTAGTATAACGTACGGCACCTTACAACTCCTAACAAAACATTACAACACCGTACGTAAACTTAAAACTCCATAATAAACCTAATGAATTCGTCCGAGTCCTTTGAACATCGTACCACAATTTAGAATATATTACGACTCTGTATGCCACATTACCGTCTTGAGAAGCATGTTAATATAACTTACGGCACCTTACAACTCCTAACAAAACATTACAACACCGTACGTAAACTTAAAACTCCATAATAAACCTAATGAATTCGTCCGAGTCATTTGAACATCGTACGACCACTTAGGACTTGTTACGACTCTGTATGCGAAATTAGCAACAGGAAAAGCAATTTAGAATAATGTACGATGCGTTATAACTTTTGAGAACACCTTACACCACCGTACGAAAGATTAAAACTCCATAATAAACCTAATGAATTCTTTCGAGTAATTTGAACACCATACAACAATTTGGAATATATTACGACTCTGTATGCCACATTACCGCCTTGAAGAGCATGTTAGTATAACGTACGACACCTTACAACTCCTAACAAAACATTACAACACCGTACGTAAACTTAAAACTCCATAATAAACCTAATGAATTCGTCCGAGTCTTTTGAACATCGTACAACCACTCAGGACTTGTTACGACTCTGTATGCGAAATTAGCAACAGGAAAACCAATTTAGAATAACGTAGGATGCGTTACAACTTTTGAGAACACCTTACACCACCGTACGAAAGATTAAAACTCCAAAATAAACCTAATGAATTCGTCCGAGTAATTTGAACACCATACAACAATTTGGAATATATTACGACTCTGTATGCCACATTACCGCCTTGAAAAGCATGTTAGTATAACGTACGGCACCTTACAACTCCTAACAAAACATTACAACACCGTACGTAAACTTAAAACTCCATAATAAACCTAATGAATTCGTTCGAGTCATTTGAACATCATACGACCACTTAGGACTTGTTACGACTCTGTATGCGAAATTAGCAACAGGAAAAGCAATTTAGAATAATGTACGATGCGTTATAACTTTTGAGAACACCTTACACCACCGTACGAAAGATTAAAACTCCATAATAATCCTAATAAATTAGTCCGAGTCCTTTGAACTTCGTACTACAATTTATAATATATTACGACTCTGTCTGCCACATTACCGCCTTGAAAAGCATGTTAGTATAACGTACGGCACCTTACAACTCCTAACAAAACATTACAACACCGTACGTAAACTTAAAACTCCATAATAAACCTAATGAATTCGTCCGAGTCCTTTGAACATCGTACCACAATTTAGAATATATTACGACTCTGTATGCCACATTACCGTCTTGAGAAGCATGTTAATATAACTTACGGCACCTTACAACTCCTAACAAAACATTACAACACCGTACGTAAACTTAAAACTCCATAATAAACCTAATGAATTCGTCCGAGTCATTTGAACATCGTACGACCACTTAGGACTTGTTACGACTCTGTATGCGAAATTAGCAACAGGAAAAGCAATTTAGAATAATGTACGATGCGTTATAACTTTTGAGAACACCTTACACCACCGTACGAAAGATTAAAACTCCATAATAAACCTAATGAATTCGTTCGAGTAATTTGAACACCATACAACAATTTGGAATATATTACGACTCTGTATGCCACATTACCGCCTTGAAGAGCATGTTAGTATAACGTACGACACCTTACAACTCCTAACAAAACATTACAACACCGTACGTAAACTTAAAACTCCATAATAAACCTAATGAATTCGTCCGAGTCTTTTGAACATCGTACAACCACTCAGGACTTGTTACGACTCTGTATGCGAAATTAGCAACAGGAAAACCAATTTAGAATAACGTAGGATGCGTTACAACTTTTGAGAACACCTTACACCATCGTACGAAAGATTAAAACTCCAAAATAAACCTAATGAATTCGTCCGAGTAATTTGAACACCATACAACAATTTGGAATATATTACGACTCTGTATGCCACATTACCGCCTTGAAAAGCATGTTAGTATAACGTACGGCACCTTACAACTCCTAACAAAACATTACAACACCGTACGTAAACTTAAAACTCCATAATAAACCTAATGAATTCGTTCGAGTCATTTGAACATCATACGACCACTTAGGACTTGTTACGACTCTGTATGCGAAATTAGCAACAGGAAAAGCAATTTAGAATAATGTACGATGCGTTATAACTTTTGAGAACACCTTACACCACCGTACGAAAGATTAAAACTCCATAATAATCCTAATAAATTAGTCCGAGTCCTTTGAACTTCGTACTACAATTTATAATATATTACGACTCTGTCTGCCACATTACCGCCTTGAAAAGCATGTTAGTATAACGTACGGCACCTTACAACTCCTAACAAAACATTACAACACCGTACGTAAACTTAAAACTCCATAATAAACCTAATGAATTCGTCCGAGTCCTTTGAACATCGTACCACAATTTAGAATATATTACGACTCTGTATGCCACATTACCGTCTTGAGAAGCATGTTAATATAACTTACGGCACCTTACAACTCCTAACAAAACATTACAACACCGTACGTAAACTTAAAACTCCATAATAAACCTAATGAATTCGTCCGAGTCATTTGAACATCGTACGACCACTTAGGACTTGTTACGACTCTGTATGCGAAATTAGCAACAGGAAAAGCAATTTAGAATAATGTACGATGCGTTATAACTTTTGAGAACACCTTACACCACCGTACGAAAGATTAAAACTCCATAATAAACCTAATGAATTCGTTCGAGTAATTTGAACACCATACAACAATTTGGAATATATTACGACTCTGTATGCCACATTACCGCCTTGAAGAGCATGTTAGTATAACGTACGACACCTTACAACTCCTAACAAAACATTACAACACCGTACGTAAACTTAAAACTCCATAATAAACCTAATGAATTCGTCCGAGTCTTTTGAACATCGTACAACCACTCAGGACTTGTTACGACTCTGTATGCGAAATTAGCAACAGGAAAACCAATTTAGAATAACGTAGGATGCGTTACAACTTTTGAGAACACCTTACACCACCGTACGAAAGATTAAAACTCCAAAATAAACCTAATGAATTCGTCCGAGTAATTTGAACACCATACAACAATTTGGAATATATTACGACTCTGTATGCCACATTACCGCCTTGAAAAGCATGTTAGTATAACGTACGGCACCTTACAACTCCTAACAAAACATTACAACACCGTACGTAAACTTAAAACTCCATAATAAACCTAATGAATTCGTTCGAGTCATTTGAACATCATACGACCACTTAGGACTTGTTACGACTCTGTATGCGAAATTAGCAACAGGAAAAGCAATTTAGAATAATGTACGATGCGTTATAACTTTTGAGAACACCTTACACCACCGTACGAAAGATTAAAACTCCATAATAATCCTAATAAATTAGTCCGAGTCCTTTGAACTTCGTACTACAATTTATAATATATTACGACTCTGTCTGCCACATTACCGCCTTGAAAAGCATGTTAGTATAACGTACGGCACCTTACAACTCCTAACAAAACATTACAACACCGTACGTAAACTTAAAACTCCATAATAAACCTAATGAATTCGTCCGAGTCCTTTGAACATCGTACCACAATTTAGAATATATTACGACTCTGTATGCCACATTACCGTCTTGAGAAGCATGTTAGTATAACTTACGGCACCTTACAACTCCTAACAAAACATTACAACACCGTACGTAAACTTAAAACTCCATAATAAACCTAATGAATTCGTCCGAGTCATTTGAACATCGTACGACCACTTAGGACTTGTTACGACTCTGTATGCGAAATTAGCAACAGGAAAAGCAATTTAGAATAATGTACGATGCGTTATAACTTTTGAGAACACCTTACACCACCGTACGAAAGATTAAAACTCCATAATAAACCTAATGAATTCGTTCGAGTAATTTGAACACCATACAACAATTTGGAATATATTACGACTCTGTATGCCACATTACCGCCTTGAAGAGCATGTTAGTATAACGTACGACACCTTACAACTCCTAACAAAACATTACAACACCGTACGTAAACTTAAAACTCCATAATAAACCTAATGAATTCGTCCGAGTCTTTTGAACATCGTACAACCACTCAGGACTTGTTACGACTCTGTATGCGAAATTAGCAACAGGAAAACCAATTTAGAATAACGTAGGATGCGTTACAACTTTTGAGAACACCTTACACCACCGTACGAAAGATTAAAACTCCAAAATAAACCTAATGAATTCGTCCGAGTAATTTGAACACCATACAACAATTTGGAATATATTACGACTCTGTATGCCACATTACCGCCTTGAAAAGCATGTTAGTATAACGTACGGCACCTTACAACTCCTAACAAAACATTACAACACCGTACGTAAACTTAAAACTCCATAATAAACCTAATGAATTCGTTCGAGTCATTTGAACATCATACGACCACTTAGGACTTGTTACGACTCTGTATGCGAAATTAGCAACAGGAAAAGCAATTTAGAATAATGTACGATGCGTTATAACTTTTGAGAACACCTTACACCACCGTACGAAAGATTAAAACTCCATAATAATCCTAATAAATTAGTCCGAGTCCTTTGAACTTCGTACTACAATTTATAATATATTACGACTCTGTCTGCCACATTACCGCCTTGAAAAACATGTTAGTATAACGTACGGCACCTTACAACTCCTAACAAAACATTACAACACCGTACGTAAACTTAAAACTCCATAATAAACCTAATGAATTCGTCCGAGTCCTTTGAACATCGTACCACAATTTAGAATATATTACGACTCTGTATGCCACATTACCGTCTTGAGAAGCATGTTAATATAACTTACGGCACCTTACAACTCCTAACAAAACATTACAACACCGTACGTAAACTTAAAACTCCATAATAAACCTAATGAATTCGTCCGAGTCATTTGAACATCGTACGACCACTTAGGACTTGTTACGACTCTATATGCGAAATTAGCAACAGGAAAAGCAATTTAGAATAATGTACGATGCGTTATAACTTTTGAGAACACCTTACACCACCGTACGAAAGATTAAAACTCCATAATAAACCTAATGAATTCGTTCGAGTAATTTGAACACCATACAACAATTTGGAATATATTACGACTCTGTATGCCACATTACCGCCTTGAAGGGCATGTTAGTATAACGTACGACACCTTACAACTCCTAACAAAACATTACAACACCGTACGTAAACTTAAAACTCCATAATAAACCTAATGAATTCGTCCGAGTCTTTTGAACATCGTACAACCACTCAGGACTTGTTACGACTCTGTATGCGAAATTAGCAACAGGAAAACCAATTTAGAATAACGTAGGATGCGTTACAACTTTTGAGAACACCTTACACCACCGTACGAAAGATTAAAACTCCAAAATAAACCTAATGAATTCGTCCGAGTAATTTGAACACCATACAACAATTTGGAATATATTACGACTCTGTATGCCACATTACCGCCTTGAAAAGCATGTTAGTATAACGTACGGCACCTTACAACTCCTAACAAAACATTACAACACCGTACGTAAACTTAAAACTCCATAATAAACCTAATGAATTCGTTCGAGTCATTTGAACATCATACGACCACTTAGGACTTGTTACGACTCTGTATGCGAAATTAGCAACAGGAAAAGCAATTTAGAATAATGTACGATGCGTTATAACTTTTGAGAACACCTTACACCACCGTACGAAAGATTAAAACTCCATAATAATCCTAATAAATTAGTCCGAGTCCTTTGAACTTCGTACTACAATTTATAATATATTACGACTCTGTCTGCCACATTACCGCCTTGAAAAGCATGTTAGTATAACGTACGGCACCTTACAACTCCTAACAAAACATTACAACACCGTACGTAAACTTAAAACTCCATAATAAACCTAATGAATTCGTCCGAGTCCTTTGAACATCGTACCACAATTTAGAATATATTACGACTCTGTATGCCACATTACCGTCTTGAGAAGCATGTTAATATAACTTACGGCACCTTACAACTCCTAACAAAACATTACAACACCGTACGTAAACTTAAAACTCCATAATAAACCTAATGAATTCGTCCGAGTCATTTGAACATCGTACGACCACTTAGGACTTGTTACGACTCTGTATGCGAAATTAGCAACAGGAAAAGCAATTTAGAATAATGTACGATGCGTTATAACTTTTGAGAACACCTTACACCACCGTACGAAAGATTAAAACTCCATAATAAACCTAATGAATTCGTTCGAGTAATTTGAACACCATACAACAATTTGGAATATATTACGACTCTGTATGCCACATTACCGCCTTGAAGAGCATGTTAGTATAACGTACGACACCTTACAACTCCTAACAAAACATTACAACACCGTACGTAAACTTAAAACTCCATAATAAACCTAATGAATTCGTCCGAGTCTTTTGAACATCGTACAACCACTCAGGACTTGTTACGACTCTGTATGCGAAATTAGAAACAGGAAAACCAATTTAGAATAACGTAGGATGCGTTACAACTTTTGAGAACACCTTACACCACCGTACGAAAGATTAAAACTCCAAAATAAACCTAATGAATTCGTCCGAGTAATTTGAACACCATACAACAATTTGGAATATATTACGACTCTGTATGCCACATTACCGCCTTGAAAAGCATGTTAGTATAACGTACGGCACCTTACAACTCCTAACAAAACATTACAACACCGTACGTAAACTTAAAACTCCATAATAAACCTAATGAATTCGTTCGAGTCATTTGAACATCATACGACCACTTAGGACTTGTTACGACTCTGTATGCGAAATTAGCAACAGGAAAAGCAATTTAGAATAATGTACGATGCGTTATAACTTTTGAGAACACCTTACACCACCGTACGAAAGATTAAAACTCCATAATAATCCTAATAAATTAGTCCGAGTCCTTTGAACTTCGTACTACAATTTATAATATATTACGACTCTGTCTGCCACATTACCGCCTTGAAAAGCATGTTAGTATAACGTACGGCACCTTACAACTCCTAACAAAACATTACAACACCGTACGTAAACTTAAAACTCCATAATAAACCTAATGAATTCGTCCGAGTCCTTTGAACATCGTACCACAATTTAGAATATATTACGACTCTGTATGCCACATTACCGTCTTGAGAAGCATGTTAATATAACTTACGGCACCTTACAACTCCTAACAAAACATTACAACACCGTACGTAAACTTAAAACTCCATAATAAACCTAATGAATTCGTCCGAGTCATTTGAACATCGTACGACCACTTAGGACTTGTTACGACTCTGTATGCGAAATTAGCAACAGGAAAAGCAATTTAGAATAATGTACGATGCGTTATAACTTTTGAGAACACCTTACACCACCGTACGAAAGATTAAAACTCCATAATAAACCTAATGAATTCGTTCGAGTAATTTGAACACCATACAACAATTTGGAATATATTACGACTCTGTATGCCACATTACCGCCTTGAAGAGCATGTTAGTATAACGTACGACACCTTACAACTCCTAACAAAACATTACAACACCGTACGTAAACTTAAAACACCATAATAAACCTAATGAATTCGTCCGAGTCTTTTGAACATCGTACAACCACTCAGGACTTGTTACGACTCTGTATGCGAAATTAGCAACAGGAAAACCAATTTAGAATAACGTAGGATGCGTTACAACTTTTGAGAACACCTTACACCACCGTACGAAAGATTAAAACTCCAAAATAAACCTAATGAATTCGTCCGAGTAATTTGAACACCATACAACAATTTGGAATATATTACGACTCTGTATGCCACATTACCGCCTTGAAAAGCATGTTAGCATAACGTACGACACCTTACTACACCTAACAAAACAATACAACACCGTACGTAAACTTAAAACTCCATAATAAACCTAATGAATTCGTCCGAGTCCTTTGAACATCGTACCACAATTTAGAATATATTACGACTCTGTATGCCACATTACCGTCTTTAGAAGCATGTTAGTATAACGTACGACACCTTATAACTCCTAACAAAACATTACAACACCGTACGTAAACTTAAAATTCCATAATAAACCTAATAAATTAGTCCGAGTCTTTTGAACATAGTACTACAATTTAGAATATATTACGACTCTGTATGCCACATTACCGCCTTGAAAAGCATGTTAGTATAACGTACGGCACCTTACAACTCCTAACAAAATATTACAACACCGTACGTAAACTTAAAACTCCATAATAAACCTAATGAATTCGTCCGAGTCATTTGAACATCGTACGACCACTTAGAACTTGTTACGACTCTGTATGCGAAATTAGCAACAGGAAAAGCAATTTAGAATAATGTACGATGCGTTATAACTTTTGAGAACACCTTACACCACCGTACGAAAGAATAAAACTCCATAATAATCCTAATAAATTAGTCCGAGTCCTTAGAACATCGTACTACAATTTAGAATATATTACGACTCTGTATGCCACATTACCGCCTTGAAAAGCATGTTAGTATAACGTACGGCACCTTACAACTCCTAACAAAACATTATAACACCGTACGTAACCTTAAAACTCCATAATAAACCTAATGAATTCGTCCGAGTCATTTGAACATCGTACGACCACTCAGGACTTGTTACGACTCTGTATGCGAAATTAGCAACAGGAAAAGCAATTTACAATAATGTAGGATGCGTTACAACTTTTGAGAACACCTTACACCACCGTACGAAAGATTAAAACTCCATAATAAACCTAATGAATTCGTCCGAGTAATTTGAACACCATACAACAATTTGGAATATATTACGACTCTGTATGCCACGTTACCCCCTTGAAAAGCATTTTAGTATAACGTACGGCACCTTACAACTCCTAACAAAACATTACAACACCGTACGTAAACTTAAAACTCCAAAATAAACCTAATGAATTCGTCCGAGTCATTTGAACATCGTACGACCACTCAGGACTTGTTACGACTCTGTATGCGAAATTAGCAACAGGAAAAGCAATTTAGAATAATGTAGGATGCGTTACAACTTTTGAGAACACCTTACACCACCGTACGAAAGATTAAAACTCCATAATAAACCTAATGAATTGGTCCGAGTAATTTGAACACCATACAACAATTTGGAATATATTACGACTCTGTATGCCACATTACCGCCTTGAAAAGCATGTTAGTATAACGTACGACACCTTACTACTCCTAACATAACATTACAACACCGTACGTAAACTTAAAACTCCATAATAAACCTAATGAATTCATCCGAGTCCTTTGAACATCGTACCACAATTTAGAATATATTACGACTCTGTATGCCACATTACCGTCTTGAGAAGCATGTTAGTATAACGTATGGCACCTTACAACTCCTAACAAAACATTACAACACCGTACGTAAACTTAAAACTCCATAATAAACCTAATAAATTAGTCCGAGTCCTTTGAACATAGTACTACAATTTAGAATATATTACGACTCTGTATGCCACATTACCGCCTTGAAAAGCATGTTAGTATAACGTACGGCACCTTACAACTCCTAACAAAACATTACAATACCGTACGTAAACTTAAAACTCCATAACAAACCTAATGAATTCGTCCGAGTCATTTGAACATCGTACGACCACTTAGGACTTGTTACGACTCTGTATGCGAAATTAGCAACAGGAAAAGCAATTTAGAATAATGTACGATGCGTTATAACTTTTGAGAACATCTTACACCACCGTACGAAAGAATAAAACTCCATAATAATCCTAATAAATTAGTCCGAGTCCTTAGAACATCGTACTACAATTTAGAATATATTTCGACTCTGTATGCCACATTACCGCCTTGAAAAGCATGTTAGTATAACGTACGGCACCTTACAACTCCTAACAAAACATTATAACACCGTACGTAACCTTAAAACTCCATAATAAACCTAATGAATTTGTCCGAGTCATTTGAACATCGTACGACCACTCAGGACTTGTTACGACTCTGTATGCGAAATTAGCAACAGGAAAAGCAATTTACAATAATGTAGGATGCGTTACAACTTTTGAGAAACCTTACACCACCGTACGAAAGATTAAAACTCAATAATAAACCTAATGAATTCGTCCGAGTAGTTTGAACACCATACAACAATTTGGAATATATTACGACTCCGTATGCCACATTACCGCCTTGAAAAGCATGTTGGTATAATGTAGGACAACTTACTACTCCTAACAAAACATTACAACACCGTACGTAAACTTAAAACTCCATAATAAACCTAAGGAATTCGTCCGAGTCATTTGAACATCGTACGACCACTCAGGACTTGTTACGACTCTGTATGCGAAATTAGCAACAGGAAAAGCAATTTAGAATAATGTACGATGCGTTATAACTTTTGAGAACATCTTACACCATCGTACGAAAGAATAAAACTCCATAATAATCCTAATAAATTAGTCCGAGTCCTTAGAACATCGTACTACAATTTAGAATATATTACGACTCTGTATGCCACATTACCGCCTTGAAAAGCATGTTAGTATAACGTACGGCACCTTACAACTCCTAACAAAACATTATAACACCGTACGTAACAAAACTCTATAATAAACCTAATGAATTCGTCCGAGTCATTTGAACATCGTACAACCACTCAGGACTTGTTACGACTCTGTATGCGAAATTAGCAACAGGAAAAGCAATTTACAATAATGTAGGATGCGTTACAACTTTTGAGAAACCTTACACCACCGTACGAAAGATTAAAACTCCATAATAAACCAAATGAATTCGTCCGAGTAATTTGAACACCATACAACAATTTGGAATATATTACGACTCCGTATGCCACATTACCGCCTTGAAAAGCATGTTAGTATAATGTTGGACACCTTACTACTCCTAACAAAACATTACAACACCGTACGTAAACTTAAAACTCCATAATAAACCTAAGGAATTCGTCCGAGTCATTTGAACATCGTACGACCACTCAGGACTTGTTACGACTCTGTATGCGAAATTAGCAACAGGAAAAGCAATTTAGAATAATGTACGATGCGTTATAACTTTTGAGAACATCTTACACCACCGTACGAAAGAATAAAACTCCATAATAATCCTAATAAATTAGTCCGAGTCCTTAGAACATCGTACTACAATTTAGAATATATTACGACTCTGTATGCCACATTACCGCCTTGAAAAGCATGTTAGTATAACGTACGGCACCTTACAACTCCTAACAAAACATTATAACACCGTACGTAACCTTAAAACTCCATAATAAACCTAATGAATTCGTCCGAGTCATTTGAACATCGTACGACCACTCAGGACTTGTTACGACTCTGTATGCGAAATTAGCAACAGGAAAAGCAATTTACAATAATGTAGGATGCGTTACAACTTTTGAGAACACCTTACACCACCGTACGAAAGATTAAAACTCCATAATAAACCTAATGAATTCGTCCGAGTAATTTGAACACCATACAACAATTTGGAATATATTACGACTCTGTATGCCACGTTACCCCCTTGAAAAGCATTTTAGTATAACGTACGGCACCTTACAACTCCTAACAAAACATTACAACACCGTACGTAAACTTAAAACTCCAAAATAAACCTAATGAATTCGTCCGAGTCATTTGAACATCGTACGACCACTCAGGACTTGTTACGACTCTGTATGCGAAATTAGCAACAGGAAAAGCAATTTAGAATAATGTAGGATGCGTTACAACTTTTGAGAACACCTTACACCACCGTACGAAAGATTAAAACTCCATAATAAACCTAATGAATTGGTCCGAGTAATTTGAACACCATACAACAATTTGGAATATATTACGACTCTGTATGCCACATTACCGCCTTGAAAAGCATGTTAGTATAACGTACGACACCTTACTACTCCTAACATAACATTACAACACCGTACGTAAACTTAAAACTCCATAATAAACCTAATGAATTCATCCGAGTCCTTTGAACATCGTACCACAATTTAGAATATATTACGACTCTGTATGCCACATTACCGTCTTGAGAAGCATGTTAGTATAACGTATGGCACCTTACAACTCCTAACAAAACATTACAACACCGTACGTAAACTTAAAACTCCATAATAAACCTAATAAATTAGTCCTAGTCCTTTGAACATAGTACTACAATTTAGAATATATTACGACTCTGTATGCCACATTACCGCCTTGAAAAGCATGTTAGTATAACGTACGGCACCTTACAACTCCTAACAAAACATTACAATACCGTACGTAAACTTAAAACTCCATAACAAACCTAATGAATTCGTCCGAGTCATTTGAACATCGTACGACCACTTAGGACTTGTTACGACTCTGTATGCGAAATTAGCAACAGGAAAAGCAATTTAGAATAATGTACGATGCGTTATAACTTTTGAGAACATCTTACACCACCGTACGAAAGAATAAAACTCCATAATAATCATAATAAATTAGTCCGAGTCCTTAGAACATCGTACTACAATTTAGAATATATTTCGACTCTGTATGCCACATTACCGCCTTGAAAAGCATGTTAGTATAACGTACGGCACCTTACAACTCCTAACAAAACATTATAACACCGTACGTAACCTTAAAACTCCATAATAAACCTAATGAATTTGTCCGAGTCATTTGAACATCGTACGACCACTCAGGACTTGTTACGACTCTGTATGCGAAATTAGCAACAGGAAAAGCAATTTACAATAATGTAGGATGCGTTACAACTTTTGAGAAACCTTACACCACCGTACGAAAGATTAAAACTCAATAATAAACCTAATGAATTCGTCCGAGTAGTTTGAACACCATACAACAATTTGGAATATATTACGACTCCGTATGCCACATTACCGCCTTGAAAAGCATGTTAGTATAATGTAGGACACCTTACTACTCCTAACAAAACATTACAACACCGTACGTAAACTTAAAACTCCATAATAAACCTAAGGAATTCCTCCGAGTCATTTGAACATCGTACGACCACTCAGGACTTGTTACGACTCTGTATGCGAAATTAGCAACAGGAAAAGCAATTTAGAATAATGTAGGATGCGTTACAACTTTTGAGAACACCTTACACCACCGTACGAAAGATTAAAACTCCATAATAAACCTAATGAATTGGTCCGAGTAATTTGAACACCATACAACAATTTGGAATATATTACGACTCTGTATGCCACATTACCGCCTTGAAAAGCATGTTAGTATAACGTACGACACCTTACTACTCCTAACATAACATTACAACACCGTACGTAAACTTAAAACTCCATAATAAACCTAATGAATTCATCCGAGTCCTTTGAACATCGTACCACAATTTAGAATATATTACGACTCTGTATGCCACATTACCGTCTTGAGAAGCATGTTAGTATAACGTATGGCACCTTACAACTCCTAACAAAACATTACAACACCGTACGTAAACTTAAAACTCCATAATAAACCTAATAAATTAGTCCTAGTCCTTTGAACATAGTACTACAATTTAGAATATATTACGACTCTGTATGCCACATTACCGCCTTGAAAAGCATGTTAGTATAACGTACGGCACCTTACAACTCCTAACAAAACATTACAATACCGTACGTAAACTTAAAACTCCATAACAAACCTAATGAATTCGTCCGAGTCATTTGAACATCGTACGACCACTTAGGATTTGTTACGACTCTGTATGCGAAATTAGCAACAGGAAAAGCAATTTAGAATAATGTACGATGCGTTATAACTTTTGAGAACATCTTACACCACCGTACGAAAGAATAAAACTCCATAATAATCATAATAAATTAGTCCGAGTCCTTAGAACATCGTACTACAATTTAGAATATATTTCGACTCTGTATGCCACATTACCGCCTTGAAAAGCATGTTAGTATAACGTACGGCACCTTACAACTCCTAACAAAACATTATAACACCGTACGTAACCTTAAAACTCCATAATAAACCTAATGAATTTGTCCGAGTCATTTGAACATCGTACGACCACTCAGGACTTGTTACGACTCTGTATGCGAAATTAGCAACAGGAAAAGCAATTTACAATAATGTAGGATGCGTTACAACTTTTGAGAAACCTTACACCACCGTACGAAAGATTAAAACTCAATAATAAACCTAATGAATTCGTCCGAGTAGTTTGAACACCATACAACAATTTGGAATATATTACGACTCCGTATGCCACATTACCGCCTTGAAAAGCATGTTAGTATAATGTAGGACACCTTACTACTCCTAACAAAACATTACAACACCGTACGTAAACTTAAAACTCCATAATAAACCTAAGGAATTCGTCCGAGTCATTTGAACATCGTACGACCACTCAGGACTTGTTACGACTCTGTATGCGAAATTAGCAACAGGAAAAGCAATTTAGAATAATGTAGGATGCGTTACAACTTTTGAGAACACCTTACACCACCGTACGAAAAATTAAAACTCCATAATAAACCTAATGAATTCGTCGGAGTAATTTGAACATCATACAACAATTTGGAATATATTACGACTCTGTATGCCACATTACCGCCTTGAAAAGCATGTTAGTATAACGTACGGCACCTTACAACTCCTAACAAAACATTACAACACCGTACGTAAACTTAAAACTCCATAATAAACCTAATGAATTCGTCCGAGTCATTTGAACATCGTACTACAATTTAGAATATATTACGACTCTGTATGCCACATTACCGCCTTGAAAAGCATGTTAGTATAACGTACGGCACCTTACAACTCCTAACAAAACATTACAACACCGTACGTAAACTTAAAACTCCATAATAAACCTAATGAATTCGTCCGAGTCATTTGAACATCGTACGAACACTTAGGACTTGTTACGACTCTGTATGCGAAATTAGCAACAGGAAAAGCAATTTAGAATAATGTATGATGCGTTAAAACTTTTTAGAACACCTTACACCACCGTACGAAAAATTAAAACTCCATAATAAACCTAATGAATTCGTCCGAGTAATTTGAACACCATACAACAATTTAGAATATATTACGACTCTGTATGCCACATTACCGCCTTGAAAAGCATGTTAGTATAACGTACGGCACCTTACAACTCCTAACAAAACATTACAACACCGTACGTAAACTTAAAACTCCATAATAAACCTAATGAATTCGTCCGAGTCATTTGAACATCGTACTACAATTTAGAATATATTACGACTCTGTATGCCACGTTACCGCCTTGAAAAGCATGTTAGTATAACGTACGGCACCTTACAACCCCTAACAAAACATTACAACACCGTACGTAAACTTAAAACTCCATAATAAACCTAATGAATTCGTCCGAGTCATTTGAACATCGTACGACCACTTAGGACTTGTTACGACTCTGTATGCGAAATTAGCAACAGGAAAAGCAATTTAGAATAATGTACGATGCGTTATAACTTTTGAGAACACCTTACACCACCGTACGAAAGATTAAAACTCCATAATAAACCTAATGAATTCGTTCGAGTAATTTGAACACCATACAACAATTTGGAATATATTACGACTCTGTATGCCACATTACCGCCTTGAAGAGCATGTTAGTATAACGTACGACACCTTACAACTCCTAACAAAACATTACAACACCGTACGTAAACTTAAAACTCCATAATAAACCTAATGAATTCGTCCGAGTCTTTTGAACATCGTACAACCACTCAGGACTTGTTACGACTCTGTATGCGAAATTAGCAACAGGAAAACCAATTTAGAATAACGTAGGATGCGTTACAACTTTTGAGAACACCTTACACCACCGTACGAAAGATTAAAACTCCAAAATAAACCTAATGAATTCGTCCGAGTAATTTGAACACCATACAACAATTTGGAATATATTACGACTCTGTATGCCACATTACCGCCTTGGAAAGCATGTTAGTATAACGTACGGCACCTTACAACTCCTAACAAAACATTACAACACCGTACGTAAACTTAAAACTCCATAATAAACCTAATGAATTCGTTCGAGTCATTTGAACATCATACGACCACTTAGGACTTGTTACGACTCTGTATGCGAAATTAGCAACAGGAAAAGCAATTTAGAATAATGTACGATGCGTTATAACTTTTGAGAACACCTTACACCACCGTACGAAAGATTAAAACTCCATAATAATCCTAATAAATTAGTCCGAGTCCTTTGAACTTCGTACTACAATTTATAATATATTACGACTCTGTCTGCCACATTACCGCCTTGAAAAGCATGTTAGTATAACGTACGGCACCTTACAACTCCTAACAAAACATTACAACACCGTACGTAAACTTAAAACTCCATAATAAACCTAATGAATTCGTCCGAGTCCTTTGAACATCGTACCACAATTTAGAATATATTACGACTCTGTATGCCACATTACCGTCTTGAGAAGCATGTTAATATAACTTACGGCACCATACAACTCCTAACAAAACATTACAACACCGTACGTAAACTTAAAACTCCATAATAAACCTAATGAATTCGTCCGAGTCATTTGAACATCGTACGACCACTTAGGACTTGTTACGACTCTGTATGCGAAATTAGCAACAGGAAAAGCAATTTAGAATAATGTACGATGCGTTATAACTTTTGAGAACACCTTACACCACCGTACGAAAGATTAAAACTCCATAATAAACCTAATGAATTCGTTCGAGTAATTTGAACACCATACAACAATTTGGAATATATTACGACTCTGTATGCCACATTACCGCCTTGAAGAGCATGTTAGTATAACGTACGACACCTTACAACTCCTAACAAAACATTACAACACCGTACGTAAACTTAAAACTCCATAATAAACCTAATGAATTCGTCCGAGTCTTTTGAACATCGTACAACCACTCAGGACTTGTTACGACTCTGTATGCGAAATTAGCAACAGGAAAACCAATTTAGAATAACGTAGGATGCGTTACAACTTTTGAGAACACCTTACACCACCGTACGAAAGATTAAAACTCCAAAATAAACCTAATGAATTCGTCCGAGTAATTTGAACACCATACAACAATTTGGAATATATTACGACTCTGTATGCCACATTACCGCCTTGGAAAGCATGTTAGTATAACGTACGGCACCTTACAACTCCTAACAAAACATTACAACACCGTACGTAAACTTAAAACTCCATAATAAACCTAATGAATTCGTTCGAGTCATTTGAACATCATACGACCACTTAGGACTTGTTACGACTCTGTATGCGAAATTAGCAACAGGAAAAGCAATTTAGAATAATGTACGATGCGTTATAACTTTTGAGAACACCTTACACCACCGTACGAAAGATTAAAACTCCATAATAATCCTAATAAATTAGTCCGAGTCCTTTGAACTTCGTACTACAATTTATAATATATTACGACTCTGTCTGCCACATTACCGCCTTGAAAAGCATGTTAGTATAACGTACGGCACCTTACAACTCCTAACAAAACATTACAACACCGTACGTAAACTTAAAACTCCATAATAAACCTAATGAATTCGTCCGAGTCCTTTGAACATCGTACCACAATTTAGAATATATTACGACTCTGTATGCCACATTACCGTCTTGAGAAGCATGTTAATATAACTTACGGCACCATACAACTCCTAACAAAACATTACAACACCGTACGTAAACTTAAAACTCCATAATAAACCTAATGAATTCGTCCGAGTCATTTGAACATCGTACGACCACTTAGGACTTGTTACGACTCTGTATGCGAAATTAGCAACAGGAAAAGCAATTTAGAATAATGTACGATGCGTTATAACTTTTGAGAACACCTTACACCACCGTACGAAAGATTAAAACTCCATAATAAACCTAATGAATTCGTTCGAGTAATTTGAACACCATACAACAATTTGGAATATATTACGACTCTGTATGCCACATTACCGCCTTGAAGAGCATGTTAGTATAACGTACGACACCTTACAACTCCTAACAAAACATTACAACACCGTACGTAAACTTAAAACTCCATAATAAACCTAATGAATTCGTCCGAGTCTTTTGAACATCGTACAACCACTCAGGACTTGTTACGACTCTGTATGCGAAATTAGAAACAGGAAAACCAATTTAGAATAACGTAGGATGCGTTACAACTTTTGAGAACACCTTACACCACCGTACGAAAGATTAAAACTCCAAAATAAACCTAATGAATTCGTCCGAGTAATTTGAACACCATACAACAATTTGGAATATATTACGACTCTGTATGCCACATTACCGCCTTGAAAAGCATGTTAGTATAACGTACGGCACCTTACAACTCCTAACAAAACATTACAACACCGTACGTAAACTTAAAACTCCATAATAAACCTAATGAATTCGTTCGAGTCATTTGAACATCATACGACCACTTAGGACTTGTTACGACTCTGTATGCGAAATTAGCAACAGGAAAAGCAATTTAGAATAATGTACGATGCGTTATAACTTTTGAGAACACCTTACACCACCGTACGAAAGATTAAAACTCCATAATAATCCTAATAAATTAGTCCGAGTCCTTTGAACTTCGTACTACAATTTATAATATATTACGACTCTGTCTGCCACATTACCGCCTTGAAAAGCATGTTAGTATAACGTACGGCACCTTACAACTCCTAACAAAACATTACAACACCGTACGTAAACTTAAAACTCCATAATAAACCTAATGAATTCGTCCGAGTCCTTTGAACATCATACCACAATTTAGAATATATTACGACTCTGTATGCCACATTACCGTCTTGAGAAGCATGTTAATATAACTTACGGCACCTTACAACTCCTAACAAAACATTACAACACCGTACGTAAACTTAAAACTCCATAATAAACCTAATGAATTCGTCCGAGTCATTTGAACATCGTACGACCACTTAGGACTTGTTACGACTCTGTATGCGAAATTAGCAACAGGAAAAGCAATTTAGAATAATGTACGATGCGTTATAACTTTTGAGAACACCTTACACCACCGTACGAAAGATTAAAACTCCATAATAAACCTAATGAATTCGTTCGAGTAATTTGAACACCATACAACAATTTGGAATATATTACGACTCTGTATGCCACATTACCGCCTTGAAGAGCATGTTAGTATAACGTACGACACCTTACAACTCCTAACAAAACATTACAACACCGTACGTAAACTTAAAACACCATAATAAACCTAATGAATTCGTCCGAGTCTTTTGAACATCGTACAACCACTCAGGACTTGTTACGACTCTGTATGCGAAATTAGCAACAGGAAAACCAATTTAGAATAACGTAGGATGCGTTACAACTTTTGAGAACACCTTACACCACCGTACGAAAGATTAAAACTCCAAAATAAACCTAATGAATTCGTCCGAGTAATTTGAACACCATACAACAATTTGGAATATATTACGACTCTGTATGCCACATTACCGCCTTGAAAAGCATGTTAGCATAACGTACGACACCTTACTACACCTAACAAAACAATACAACACCGTACGTAAACTTAAAACTCCATAATAAACCTAATGAATTCGTCCGAGTCCTTTGAACATCGTACCACAATTTAGAATATATTACGACTCTGTATGCCACATTACCGTCTTTAGAAGCATGTTAGTATAACGTACGACACCTTATAACTCCTAACAAAACATTACAACACCGTACGTAAACTTAAAATTCCATAATAAACCTAATAAATTAGTCCGAGTCTTTTGAACATAGTACTACAATTTAGAATATATTACGACTCTGTATGCCACATTACCGCCTTGAAAAGCATGTTAGTATAACGTACGGCACCTTACAACTCCTAACAAAATATTACAACACCGTACGTAAACTTAAAACTCCATAATAAACCTAATGAATTCGTCCGAGTCATTTGAACATCGTACGACCACTTAGGACTTGTTACGACTCTGTATGCGAAATTAGCAACAGGAAAAGCAATTTAGAATAATGTACGATGCGTTATAACTTTTGAGAACACCTTACACCACCGTACGAAAGAATAAAACTCCATAATAATCCTAATAAATTAGTCCGAGTCCTTAGAACATCGTACTACAATTTAGAATATATTACGACTCTGTATGCCACATTACCGCCTTGAAAAGCATGTTAGTATAACGTACGGCACCTTACAACTCCTAACAAAACATTATAACACCGTACGTAACCTTAAAACTCCATAATAAACCTAATGAATTCGTCCGAGTCATTTGAACATCGTACGACCACTCAGGACTTGTTACGACTCTGTATGCGAAATTAGCAACAGGAAAAGCAATTTACAATAATGTAGGATGCGTTACAACTTTTGAGAACACCTTACACCACCGTACGAAAGATTAAAACTCCATAATAAACCTAATGAATTCGTCCGAGTAATTTGAACACCATACAACAATTTGGAATATATTACGACTCTGTATGCCACGTTACCCCCTTGAAAAGCATTTTAGTATAACGTACGGCACCTTACAACTCCTAACAAAACATTACAACACCGTACGTAAACTTAAAACTCCAAAATAAACCTAATGAATTCGTCCGAGTCATTTGAACATCGTACGACCACTCAGGACTTGTTACGACTCTGTATGCGAAATTAGCAACAGGAAAAGCAATTTAGAATAATGTAGGATGCGTTACAACTTTTGAGAACACCTTACACCACCGTACGAAAGATTAAAACTCCATAATAAACCTAATGAATTGGTCCGAGTAATTTGAACACCATACAACAATTTGGAATATATTACGACTCTGTATGCCACATTACCGCCTTGAAAAGCATGTTAGTATAACGTACGACACCTTACTACTCCTAACATAACATTACAACACCGTACGTAAACTTAAAACTCCATAATAAACCTAATGAATTCATCCGAGTCCTTTGAACATCGTACCACAATTTAGAATATATTACGACTCTGTATGCCACATTACCGTCTTGAGAAGCATGTTAGTATAACGTATGGCACCTTACAACTCCTAACAAAACATTACAACACCGTACGTAAACTTAAAACTCCATAATAAACCTAATAAATTAGTCCGAGTCCTTTGAACATAGTACTACAATTTAGAATATATTACGACTCTGTATGCCACATTACCGCCTTGAAAAGCATGTTAGTATAACGTACGGCACCTTACAACTCCTAACAAAACATTACAATACCGTACGTAAACTTAAAACTCCATAACAAACCTAATGAATTCGTCCGAGTCATTTGAACATCGTACGACCACTTAGGACTTGTTACGACTCTGTATGCGAAATTAGCAACAGGAAAAGCAATTTAGAATAATGTACGATGCGTTATAACTTTTGAGAACATCTTACACCACCGTACGAAAGAATAAAACTCCATAATAATCCTAATAAATTAGTCCGAGTCCTTAGAACATCGTACTACAATTTAGAATATATTTCGACTCTGTATGCCACATTACCGCCTTGAAAAGCATGTTAGTATAACGTACGGCACCTTACAACTCCTAACAAAACATTATAACACCGTACGTAACCTTAAAACTCCATAATAAACCTAATGAATTTGTCCGAGTCATTTGAACATCGTACGACCACTCAGGACTTGTTACGACTCTGTATGCGAAATTAGCAACAGGAAAAGCAATTTACAATAATGTAGGATGCGTTACAACTTTTGAGAAACCTTACACCACCGTACGAAAGATTAAAACTCAATAATAAACCTAATGAATTCGTCCGAGTAGTTTGAACACCATACAACAATTTGGAATATATTACGACTCCGTATGCCACATTACCGCCTTGAAAAGCATGTTGGTATAATGTAGGACAACTTACTACTCCTAACAAAACATTACAACACCGTACGTAAACTTAAAACTCCATAATAAACCTAAGGAATTCGTCCGAGTCATTTGAACATCGTACGACCACTCAGGACTTGTTACGACTCTGTATGCGAAATTAGCAACAGGAAAAGCAATTTAGAATAATGTACGATGCGTTATAACTTTTGAGAACATCTTACACCATCGTACGAAAGAATAAAACTCCATAATAATCCTAATAAATTAGTCCGAGTCCTTAGAACATCGTACTACAATTTAGAATATATTACGACTCTGTATGCCACATTACCGCCTTGAAAAGCATGTTAGTATAACGTACGGCACCTTACAACTCCTAACAAAACATTATAACACCGTACGTAACAAAACTCTATAATAAACCTAATGAATTCGTCCGAGTCATTTGAACATCGTACAACCACTCAGGACTTGTTACGACTCTGTATGCGAAATTAGCAACAGGAAAAGCAATTTACAATAATGTAGGATGCGTTACAACTTTTGAGAAACCTTACACCACCGTACGAAAGATTAAAACTCCATAATAAACCTAATGAATTCGTCCGAGTAATTTGAACACCATACAACAATTTGGAATATATTACGACTCCGTATGCCACATTACCGCCTTGAAAAGCATGTTAGTATAATGTAGGACACCTTACTACTCCTAACAAAACATTACAACACCGTACGTAAACTTAAAACTCCATAATAAACCTAAGGAATTCGTCCGAGTCATTTGAACATCGTACGACCACTCAGGACTTGTTACGACTCTGTATGCGAAATTAGCAACAGGAAAAGCAATTTAGAATAATGTACGATGCGTTATAACTTTTGAGAACATCTTACACCACCGTACGAAAGAATAAAACTCCATAATAATCCTAATAAATTAGTCCGAGTCCTTAGAACATCGTACTACAATTTAGAATATATTACGACTCTGTATGCCACATTACCGCCTTGAAAAGCATGTTAGTATAACGTACGGCACCTTACAACTCCTAACAAAACATTATAACACCGTACGTAACCTTAAAACTCCATAATAAACCTAATGAATTCGTCCGAGTCATTTGAACATCGTACGACCACTCAGGACTTGTTACGACTCTGTATGCGAAATTAGCAACAGGAAAAGCAATTTACAATAATGTAGGATGCGTTACAACTTTTGAGAACACCTTACACCACCGTACGAAAGATTAAAACTCCATAATAAACCTAATGAATTCGTCCGAGTAATTTGAACACCATACAACAATTTGGAATATATTACGACTCTGTATGCCACGTTACCCCCTTGAAAAGCATTTTAGTATAACGTACGGCACCTTACAACTCCTAACAAAACATTACAACACCGTACGTAAACTTAAAACTCCAAAATAAACCTAATGAATTCGTCCGAGTCATTTGAACATCGTACGACCACTCAGGACTTGTTACGACTCTGTATGCGAAATTAGCAACAGGAAAAGCAATTTAGAATAATGTAGGATGCGTTACAACTTTTGAGAACACCTTACACCACCGTACGAAAGATTAAAACTCCATAATAAACCTAATGAATTGGTCCGAGTAATTTGAACACCATACAACAATTTGGAATATATTACGACTCTGTATGCCACATTACCGCCTTGAAAAGCATGTTAGTATAACGTACGACACCTTACTACTCCTAACATAACATTACAACACCGTACGTAAACTTAAAACTCCATAATAAACCTAATGAATTCATCCGAGTCCTTTGAACATCGTACCACAATTTAGAATATATTACGACTCTGTATGCCACATTACCGTCTTGAGAAGCATGTTAGTATAACGTATGGCACCTTACAACTCCTAACAAAACATTACAACACCGTACGTAAACTTAAAACTCCATAATAAACCTAATAAATTAGTCCGAGTCCTTTGAACATAGTACTACAATTTAGAATATATTACGACTCTGTATGCCACATTACCGCCTTGAAAAGCATGTTAGTATAACGTACGGCACCTTACAACTCCTAACAAAACATTACAATACCGTACGTAAACTTAAAACTCCATAACAAACCTAATGAATTCGTCCGAGTCATTTGAACATCGTACGACCACTTAGGACTTGTTACGACTCTGTATGCGAAATTAGCAACAGGAAAAGCAATTTAGAATAATGTACGATGCGTTATAACTTTTGAGAACATCTTACACCACCGTACGAAAGAATAAAACTCCATAATAATCCTAATAAATTAGTCCGAGTCCTTAGAACATCGTACTACAATTTAGAATATATTTCGACTCTGTATGCCACATTACCGCCTTGAAAAGCATGTTAGTATAACGTACGGCACCTTACAACTCCTAACAAAACATTATAACACCGTACGTAACCTTAAAACTCCATAATAAACCTAATGAATTTGTCCGAGTCATTTGAACATCGTACGACCACTCAGGACTTGTTACGACTCTGTATGCGAAATTAGCAACAGGAAAAGCAATTTACAATAATGTAGGATGCGTTACAACTTTTGAGAAACCTTACACCACCGTACGAAAGATTAAAACTCAATAATAAACCTAATGAATTCGTCCGAGTAGTTTGAACACCATACAACAATTTGGAATATATTACGACTCCGTATGCCACATTACCGCCTTGAAAAGCATGTTGGTATAATGTAGGACAACTTACTACTCCTAACAAAACATTACAACACCGTACGTAAACTT
The DNA here is from genome assembly GCA_030867185.1 of Tagetes erecta. NCBI lineage: Eukaryota > Viridiplantae > Streptophyta > Magnoliopsida > Asterales > Asteraceae > Tagetes > Tagetes erecta. Next base: position 49,193,913 of record CM061488.1, on the reverse strand, counting down.
AAAACTCCATAATAAACCTAAGGAATTCGTCCGAGTCATTTGAACATCGTACGACCACTCAGGACTTGTTACGACTCTGTATGCGAAATTAGCAACAGGAAAAGAAATTTAGAATAATGTACGATGCGTTATAACTTTTGAGAACATCTTACACCATCGTACGAAAGAATAAAACTCCATAATAATCCTAATAAATTAGTCCGAGTCCTTAGAACATCGTACTACAATTTAGAATATATTACGACTCTGTATGCCACATTACCGCCTTGAAAAGCATGTTAGTATAACGTACGGCACCTTACAACTCCTAACAAAACATTATAACACCGTACGTAACAAAACTCTATAATAAACCTAATGAATTCGTCCGAGTCATTTGAACATCGTACAACCACTCAGGACTTGTTACGACTCTGTATGCGAAATTAGCAACAGGAAAAGCAATTTACAATAATGTAGGATGCGTTACAACTTTTGAGAAACCTTACACCACCGTACGAAAGATTAAAACTCCATAATAAACCTAATGAATTCGTCCGAGTAATTTGAACACCATACAACAATTTGGAATATATTACGACTCCGTATGCCACATTACCGCCTTGAAAAGCATGTTAGTATAATGTAGGACACCTTACTACTCCTAACAAAACATTACAACACCGTACGTAAACTTAAAACTCCATAATAAACCTAAGGAATTCGTCCGAGTCATTTGAACATCGTACGACCACTCAGGACTTGTTACGACTCTGTATGCGAAATTAGCAACAGGAAAAGCAATTTAGAATAATGTACGATGCGTTATAACTTTTGAGAACATCTTACACCACCGTACGAAAGAATAAAACTCCATAATAATCCTAATAAATTAGTCCGAGTCCTTAGAACATCGTACTACAATTTAGAATATATTACGACTCTGTATGCCACATTACCGCCTTGAAAAGCATGTTAGTATAACGTACGGCACCTTACAACTCCTAACAAAACATTATAACACCGTACGTAACCTTAAAACTCCATAATAAACCTAATGAATTCGTCCGAGTCATTTGAACATCGTACAACCACTCAGGACTTGTTACGACTCTGTATGCGAAATTAGCAACAGGAAAAGCAATTTACAATAATGTAGGATGCGTTACAACTTTTGAGAACACCTTACACCACCGTACGAAAGATTAAAACTCCATAATAAACCTAATGAATTCGTCCGAGTAATTTGAACACCATACAACAATTTGGAATATATTACGACTCTGTATGCCACGTTACCCCCTTGAAAAGCATTTTAGTATAACGTACGGCACCTTACAACTCCTAACAAAACATTACAACACCGTACGTAAACTTAAAACTCCAAAATAAACCTAATGAATTCGTCCGAGTCATTTGAACATCGTACGACCACTCAGGACTTGTTACGACTCTGTATGCGAAATTAGCAACAGGAAAAGCAATTTAGAATAATGTAGGATGCGTTACAACTTTTGAGAACACCTTACACCACCGTACGAAAGATTAAAACTCCATAATAAACCTAATGAATTGGTCCGAGTAATTTGAACACCATACAACAATTTGGAATATATTACGACTCTGTATGCCACATTACCGCCTTGAAAAGCATGTTAGTATAACGTACGACACCTTACTACTCCTAACATAACATTACAACACCGTACGTAAACTTAAAACTCCATAATAAACCTAATGAATTCATCCGAGTCCTTTGAACATCGTACCACAATTTAGAATATATTACGACTCTGTATGCCACATTACCGTCTTGAGAAGCATGTTAGTATAACGTATGGCACCTTACAACTCCTAACAAAACATTACAACACCGTACGTAAACTTAAAACTCCATAATAAACCTAATAAATTAGTCCTAGTCCTTTGAACATAGTACTACAATTTAGAATATATTACGACTCTGTATGCCACATTACCGCCTTGAAAAGCATGTTAGTATAACGTACGGCACCTTACAACTCCTAACAAAACATTACAATACCGTACGTAAACTTAAAACTCCATAACAAACCTAATGAATTCGTCCGAGTCATTTGAACATCGTACGACCACTTAGGACTTGTTACGACTCTGTATGCGAAATTAGCAACAGGAAAAGCAATTTAGAATAATGTACGATGCGTTATAACTTTTGAGAACATCTTACACCACCGTACGAAAGAATAAAACTCCATAATAATCATAATAAATTAGTCCGAGTCCTTAGAACATCGTACTACAATTTAGAATATATTTCGACTCTGTATGCCACATTACCGCCTTGAAAAGCATGTTAGTATAACGTACGGCACCTTACAACTCCTAACAAAACATTATAACACCGTACGTAACCTTAAAACTCCATAATAAACCTAATGAATTTGTCCGAGTCATTTGAACATCGTACGACCACTCAGGACTTGTTACGACTCTGTATGCGAAATTAGCAACAGGAAAAGCAATTTACAATAATGTAGGATGCGTTACAACTTTTGAGAAACCTTACACCACCGTACGAAAGATTAAAACTCAATAATAAACCTAATGAATTCGTCCGAGTAGTTTGAACACCATACAACAATTTGGAATATATTACGACTCCGTATGCCACATTACCGCCTTGAAAAGCATGTTAGTATAATGTAGGACACCTTACTACTCCTAACAAAACATTACAACACCGTACGTAAACTTAAAACTCCATAATAAACCTAAGGAATTCGTCCGAGTCATTTGAACATCGTACGACCACTCAGGACTTGTTACGACTCTGTATGCGAAATTAGCAACAGGAAAAGCAATTTAGAATAATGTAGGATGCGTTACAACTTTTGAGAACACCTTACACCACCGTACGAAAAATTAAAACTCCATAATAAACCTAATGAATTCGTCGGAGTAATTTGAACATCATACAACAATTTGGAATATATTACGACTCTGTATGCCACATTACCGCCTTGAAAAGCATGTTAGTATAACGTACGGCACCTTACAACTCCTAACAAAACATTACAACACCGTACGTAAACTTAAAACTCCATAATAAACCTAATGAATTCGTCCGAGTCATTTGAACATCGTACTACAATTTAGAATATATTACGACTCTGTATGCCACATTACCGCCTTGAAAAGCATGTTAGTATAACGTACGGCACCTTACAACTCCTAACAAAACATTATAACACCGTACGTAACCTTAAAACTCCATAATAAACCTAATGAATTTGTCCGAGTCATTTGAACATCGTACGACCACTCAGGACTTGTTACGACTCTGTATGCGAAATTAGCAACAGGAAAAGCAATTTACAATAATGTAGGATGCGTTACAACTTTTGAGAAACCTTACACCACCGTACGAAAGATTAAAACTCAATAATAAACCTAATGAATTCGTCCGAGTAGTTTGAACACCATACAACAATTTGGAATATATTACGACTCCGTATGCCACATTACCGCCTTGAAAAGCATGTTGGTATAATGTAGGACAACTTACTACTCCTAACAAAACATTACAACACCGTACGTAAACTTAAAACTCCATAATAAACCTAAGGAATTCGTCCGAGTCATTTGAACATCGTACGACCACTCAGGACTTGTTACGACTCTGTATGCGAAATTAGCAACAGGAAAAGAAATTTAGAATAATGTACGATGCGTTATAACTTTTGAGAACATCTTACACCATCGTACGAAAGAATAAAACTCCATAATAATCCTAATAAATTAGTCCGAGTCCTTAGAACATCGTACTACAATTTAGAATATATTACGACTCTGTATGCCACATTACCGCCTTGAAAAGCATGTTAGTATAACGTACGGCACCTTACAACTCCTAACAAAACATTATAACACCGTACGTAACAAAACTCTATAATAAACCTAATGAATTCGTCCGAGTCATTTGAACATCGTACAACCACTCAGGACTTGTTACGACTCTGTATGCGAAATTAGCAACAGGAAAAGCAATTTACAATAATGTAGGATGCGTTACAACTTTTGAGAAACCTTACACCACCGTACGAAAGATTAAAACTCCATAATAAACCTAATGAATTCGTCCGAGTAATTTGAACACCATACAACAATTTGGAATATATTACGACTCCGTATGCCACATTACCGCCTTGAAAAGCATGTTAGTATAATGTAGGACACCTTACTACTCCTAACAAAACATTACAACACCGTACGTAAACTTAAAACTCCATAATAAACCTAAGGAATTCGTCCGAGTCATTTGAACATCGTACGACCACTCAGGACTTGTTACGACTCTGTATGCGAAATTAGCAACAGGAAAAGCAATTTAGAATAATGTACGATGCGTTATAACTTTTGAGAACATCTTACACCACCGTACGAAAGAATAAAACTCCATAATAATCCTAATAAATTAGTCCGAGTCCTTAGAACATCGTACTACAATTTAGAATATATTACGACTCTGTATGCCACATTACCGCCTTGAAAAGCATGTTAGTATAACGTACGGCACCTTACAACTCCTAACAAAACATTATAACACCGTACGTAACCTTAAAACTCCATAATAAACCTAATGAATTCGTCCGAGTCATTTGAACATCGTACGACCACTCAGGACTTGTTACGACTCTGTATGCGAAATTAGCAACAGGAAAAGCAATTTACAATAATGTAGGATGCGTTACAACTTTTGAGAACACCTTACACCACCGTACGAAAGATTAAAACTCCATAATAAACCTAATGAATTCGTCCGAGTAATTTGAACACCATACAACAATTTGGAATATATTACGACTCTGTATGCCACGTTACCCCCTTGAAAAGCATTTTAGTATAACGTACGGCACCTTACAACTCCTAACAAAACATTACAACACCGTACGTAAACTTAAAACTCCAAAATAAACCTAATGAATTCGTCCGAGTCATTTGAACATCGTACGACCACTCAGGACTTGTTACGACTCTGTATGCGAAATTAGCAACAGGAAAAGCAATTTAGAATAATGTAGGATGCGTTACAACTTTTGAGAACACCTTACACCACCGTACGAAAGATTAAAACTCCATAATAAACCTAATGAATTGGTCCGAGTAATTTGAACACCATACAACAATTTGGAATATATTACGACTCTGTATGCCACATTACCGCCTTGAAAAGCATGTTAGTATAACGTACGACACCTTACTACTCCTAACATAACATTACAACACCGTACGTAAACTTAAAACTCCATAATAAACCTAATGAATTCATCCGAGTCCTTTGAACATCGTACCACAATTTAGAATATATTACGACTCTGTATGCCACATTACCGTCTTGAGAAGCATGTTAGTATAACGTATGGCACCTTACAACTCCTAACAAAACATTACAACACCGTACGTAAACTTAAAACTCCATAATAAACCTAATAAATTAGTCCTAGTCCTTTGAACATAGTACTACAATTTAGAATATATTACGACTCTGTATGCCACATTACCGCCTTGAAAAGCATGTTAGTATAACGTACGGCACCTTACAACTCCTAACAAAACATTACAATACCGTACGTAAACTTAAAACTCCATAACAAACCTAATGAATTCGTCCGAGTCATTTGAACATCGTACGACCACTTAGGACTTGTTACGACTCTGTATGCGAAATTAGCAACAGGAAAAGCAATTTAGAATAATGTACGATGCGTTATAACTTTTGAGAACATCTTACACCACCGTACGAAAGAATAAAACTCCATAATAATCATAATAAATTAGTCCGAGTCCTTAGAACATCGTACTACAATTTAGAATATATTTCGACTCTGTATGCCACATTACCGCCTTGAAAAGCATGTTAGTATAACGTACGGCACCTTACAACTCCTAACAAAACATTATAACACCGTACGTAACCTTAAAACTCCATAATAAACCTAATGAATTTGTCCGAGTCATTTGAACATCGTACGACCACTCAGGACTTGTTACGACTCTGTATGCGAAATTAGCAACAGGAAAAGCAATTTACAATAATGTAGGATGCGTTACAACTTTTGAGAAACCTTACACCACCGTACGAAAGATTAAAACTCAATAATAAACCTAATGAATTCGTCCGAGTAGTTTGAACACCATACAACAATTTGGAATATATTACGACTCCGTATGCCACATTACCGCCTTGAAAAGCATGTTAGTATAATGTAGGACACCTTACTACTCCTAACAAAACATTACAACACCGTACGTAAACTTAAAACTCCATAATAAACCTAAGGAATTCGTCCGAGTCATTTGAACATCGTACGACCACTCAGGACTTGTTACGACTCTGTATGCGAAATTAGCAACAGGAAAAGCAATTTAGAATAATGTAGGATGCGTTACAACTTTTGAGAACACCTTACACCACCGTACGAAAAATTAAAACTCCATAATAAACCTAATGAATTCGTCGGAGTAATTTGAACATCATACAACAATTTGGAATATATTACGACTCTGTATGCCACATTACCGCCTTGAAAAGCATGTTAGTATAACGTACGGCACCTTACAACTCCTAACAAAACATTACAACACCGTACGTAAACTTAAAACTCCATAATAAACCTAATGAATTCGTCCGAGTCATTTGAACATCGTACTACAATTTAGAATATATTACGACTCTGTATGCCACATTACCGCCTTGAAAAGCATGTTAGTATAACGTACGGCACCTTACAACTCCTAACAAAACATTACAACACCGTACGTAAACTTAAAACTCCATAATAAACCTAATGAATTCGTCCGAGTCATTTGAACATCGTACGAACACTTAGGACTTGTTACGACTCTGTATGCGAAATTAGCAACAGGAAAAGCAATTTAGAATAATGTATGATGCGTTAAAACTTTTTAGAACACCTTACACCACCGTACGAAAAATTAAAACTCCATAATAAACCTAATGAATTCGTCCGAGTAATTTGAACACCATACAACAATTTAGAATATATTACGACTCTGTATGCCACATTACCGCCTTGAAAAGCATGTTAGTATAACGTACGGCACCTTACAACTCCTAACAAAACATTACAACACCGTACGTAAACTTAAAACTCCATAATAAACCTAATGAATTCGTCCGAGTCATTTGAACATCGTACTACAATTTAGAATATATTACGACTCTGTATGCCACGTTACCGCCTTGAAAAGCATGTTAGTATAACGTACGGCACCTTACAACTCCTAACAAAACATTACAACACCGTACGTAAACTTAAAACTCCATAATAAACCTAATGAATTCGTCCGAGTCATTTGAACATCGTACGACCACTTAGGACTTGTTACGACTCTGTATGCGAAATTAGCAACAGGAAAAGCAATTTAGAATAATGTACGATGCGTTATAACTTTTGAGAACATCTTACACCACCGTACGAAAGAATAAAACTCCATAATAATCATAATAAATTAGTCCGAGTCCTTAGAACATCGTACTACAATTTAGAATATATTTCGACTCTGTATGCCACATTACCGCCTTGAAAAGCATGTTAGTATAACGTACGGCACCTTACAACTCCTAACAAAACATTATAACACCGTACGTAACCTTAAAACTCCATAATAAACCTAATGAATTTGTCCGAGTCATTTGAACATCGTACGACCACTCAGGACTTGTTACGACTCTGTATGCGAAATTAGCAACAGGAAAAGCAATTTACAATAATGTAGGATGCGTTACAACTTTTGAGAAACCTTACACCACCGTACGAAAGATTAAAACTCAATAATAAACCTAATGAATTCGTCCGAGTAGTTTGAACACCATACAACAATTTGGAATATACTACGACTCCGTATGCCACATTACCGCCTTGAAAAGCATGTTAGTATAATGTAGGACACCTTACTACTCCTAACAAAACATTACAACACCGTACGTAAACTTAAAACTCCATAATAAACCTAAGGAATTCGTCCGAGTCATTTGAACATCGTACGACCACTCAGGACTTGTTACGACTCTGTATGCGAAATTAGCAACAGGAAAAGCAATTTAGAATAATGTAGGATGCGTTACAACTTTTGAGAACACCTTACACCACCGTACGAAAAATTAAAACTCCATAATAAACCTAATGAATTCGTCGGAGTAATTTGAACATCATACAACAATTTGGAATATATTACGACTCTGTATGCCACATTACCGCCTTGAAAAGCATGTTAGTATAACGTACGGCACCTTACAACTCCTAACAAAACATTACAACACCGTACGTAAACTTAAAACTCCATAATAAACCTAATGAATTCGTCCGAGTCATTTGAACATCGTACTACAATTTAGAATATATTACGACTCTGTATGCCACATTACCGCCTTGAAAAGCATGTTAGTATAACGTACGGCACCTTACAACTCCTAACAAAACATTACAACACCGTACGTAAACTTATAACTCCATAATAAACCTAATGAATTCGTCCGAGTCATTTGAACATCGTACGAACACTTAGGACTTGTTACGACTCTGTATGCGAAATTAGCAACAGGAAAAGCAATTTAGAATAATGTATGATGCGTTAAAACTTTTTAGAACACCTTACACCACCGTACGAAAAATTAAAACTCCATAATAAACCTAATGAATTCGTCCGAGTAATTTGAACACCATACAACAATTTAGAATATATTACGACTCTGTATGCCACATTACCGCCTTGAAAAGCATGTTAGTATAACGTACGGCACCTTACAACTCCTAACAAAACATTACAACACCGTACGTAAACTTAAAACTCCATAATAAACCTAATGAATTCGTCCGAGTCATTTGAACATCGTACGAACACTTAGGACTTGTTACGACTCTGTATGCGAAATTAGCAACAGGAAAAGCAATTTAGAATAATGTACGATGCGTTATAACTTTTGAGAACATCTTACACCACCGTACGAAAGAATAAAACTCCATAATAATCCTAATAAATTAGTCCGAGTCCTTAGAACATCGTACTACAATTTAGAATATATTACGACTCTGTATGCCACATTACCGCCTTGAAAAGCATGTTAGTATAACGTACGGCACCTTACAACTCCTAACAAAACATTACAACACCGTACGTAAACTTAAAACTCCATAATAAACCTAATGAATTCGTCCGAGTCATTTGAACATCGTACGAACACTTAGGACTTGTTACGACTCTGTATGCGAAATTAGCAACAGGAAAAGCAATTTAGAATAATGTACGATGCGTTATAACTTTTGAGAACATCTTACACCACCGTACGAAAGAATAAAACTCCATAATAATCCTAATAAATTAGTCTGAGTCCTTAGAACATCGTACTACAATTTAGAATATATTACGACTCTATATGCCACATTACCGCCTTGAAAAGCATGTTAGTATAACGTACGGCACCTTACAACTCCTAACAAAACATTATAACACCGTACGTAACCTTAAAACTCCATAATAAACCTAATGAATTTGTCCGAGTCATTTGAACATCGTACGACCACTCAGGACTTGTTACGACTCTGTATGCGAAATTAGCAACAGGAAAAGCAATTTACAATAATGTAGGATGCGTTACAACTTTTGAGAAACCTTTCACCACCGTACGAAAGATTAAAACTCCATAATAAACCTAATGAATTCGTCCGAGTAATTTGAACACCATACAACAATTTGGAATATATTACGACTCCGTATGCCACATTCCCGCCTTGAAAAGCATGTTAGTATAATGTAGGACACCTTACTACTCCTAACAAAACATTACAACACCGTACGTAAACTTAAAACTCCATAATAAACCTAAGGAATTCGTCCGAGTCATTTGAACATCGTACGACCACTCAGGACTTGTTACGACTCTGTATGCGAAATTAGCAACAGGAAAAGCAATTTAGAATAATGTACGATGCATTATAACTTTTGAGAACATCTTACACCATCGTACGAAAGAATAAAACTCCATAATAATCCTAATAAATTAGTCCGAGTCCTTAGAACATCGTACTACAATTTAGAATATATTACGACTCTGTATGCCACATTACCGCCTTGAAAAGCATGTTAGTATAACGTACGGCACCTTACAACTCCTAACAAAACATTACAACACCGTACGTAAACTTAAAACTCCATAATAAACCTAATGAATTCGTCCGAGTCATTTGAACATCGTACGAACACTTAGGACTTGTTACGACTCTGTATGCGAAATTAGCAACAGGAAAAGCAATTTAGAATAATGTACGATGCGTTATAACTTTTGAGAACATCTTACACCACCGTACGAAAGAATAAAACTCCATAATAATCCTAATAAATTAGTCTGAGTAACTTGAACACCATACAACAATTTGGAATATATTACGACTCCGTATGCCACATTACCGCCTTGAAAAGCATGTTAGTACAATGTAGGACACCTTACTACTCCTAACAAAACATTACAACACCGTACGTAAACTTAAAACTCCATAATAAACCTAAGGAATTCGTCCGAGTCATTTGAACATCGTACAACCACTCAGGACTTGTTACGACTCTGTATGCGAAATTAGCAACAGGAAAAGCAATTTAGAATAATGTACGATGCGTTATAACTTTTGAGAACATCTTACACCACCGTACGAAAGAATAAAACTCCATAATAATCCTAATAAATTAGTCCGAGTCCTTAGAACATCGTACTACAATTTAGAATATATTACGACTCTATATGCCACATTACCGCCTTGAAAAGCATGTTAGTATAACGTACGGCACCTTACAACTCCTAACAAAACATTATAACACCGTACGTAACCTTAAAACTCCATAATAAACCTAATGAATTTGTCCGAGTCATTTGAACATCGTACGACCACTCAGGACTTGTTACGACTCTGTATGCGAAATTAGCAACAGGAAAAGCAATTTACAATAATGTAGGATGCGTTACAACTTTTGAGAAACCTTTCACCACCGTACGAAAGATTAAAACTCCATAATAAACCTAATGAATTCGTCCGAGTAATTTGAACACCATACAACAATTTGGAATATATTACGACTCCGTATGCCACATTCCCGCCTTGAAAAGCATGTTAGTATAATGTAGGACACCTTACTACTCCTAACAAAACATTACAACACCGTACGTAAACTTAAAACTCCATAATAAACCTAAGGAATTCGTCCGAGTCATTTGAACATCGTACGACCACTCAGGACTTGTTACGACTCTGTATGCGAAATTAGCAACAGGAAAAGCAATTTAGAATAATGTACGATGCATTATAACTTTTGAGAACATCTTACACCATCGTACGAAAGAATAAAACTCCATAATAATCCTAATAAATTAGTCCGAGTCCTTAGAACATCGTACTACAATTTAGAATATATTACGACTCTGTATGCCACATTACCGCCTTGAAAAGCATGTTAGTATAACGTACGGCACCTTACAACTCCTAACAAAACATTATAACACCGTACGTAACAAAACTCCATAATAAACCTAATGAATTTGTCCGAGTCATTTGAACATCGTACAACCACTCAGGACTTGTTACGACTCTGTATGCGAAATTAGCAACAGGAAAAGCAATTTACAATAATGTAGGATGCGTTACAACTTTTGAGAAACCTTACACCACCGTACGAAAGATTAAAACTCCATAATAAACCTAATGAATTCGTCCGAGTAACTTGAACACCATACAACAATTTGGAATATATTACGACTCCGTATGCCACATTACCGCCTTGAAAAGCATGTTAGTATAATGTAGGACACCTTACTACTCCTAACAAAACATTACAACACCGTACGTAAACTTAAAACTCCATAATAAACCTAAGGAATTCGTCCGAGTCATTTGAACATCGTACAACCACTCAGGACTTGTTACGACTCTGTATGCGAAATTAGCAACAGGAAAAGCAATTTAGAATAATGTACGATGCGTTATAACTTTTGAGAACATCTTACACCACCGTACGAAAGAATAAAACTCCATAATAATCCTAATAAATTAGTCCGAGTCCTTAGAACATCGTACTACAATTTAGAATATATTACGACTCTGTATGCCACATTACCGCCTTGAAAAGCATGTTAGTATAACGTACGGCACCTTACAACTCCTAACAAAACATTATAACACCGTACGTAACAAAACTCCATAATAAACCTAATGAATTTGTCCGAGTCATTTGAACATCGTACAACCACTCAGGACTTGTTACGACTCTGTATGCGAAATTAGCAACAGGAAAAGCAATTTACAATAATGTAGGATGCGTTACAACTTTTGAGAAACCTTACACCACCGTACGAAAGATTAAAACTCCATAATAAACCTAATGAATTCGTCCGAGTAACTTGAACACCATACAACAATTTGGAATATATTACGACTCCGTATGCAACATTACCGCCTTGAAAAGCATGTTAGTATAATGTAGGACACCTTACTACTCCTAACAAAACATTACAACACCGTACGTAAACTTAAAACTCCATAATAAACCTAAGGAATTCGTCCGAGTCATTTGAACATCGTACAACCACTCAGGACTTGTTACGACTCTGTATGCGAAATTAGCAACAGGAAAAGCAATTTAGAATAATGTACGATGCGTTATAACTTTTGAGAACATCTTACACCACCGTACGAAAGAATAAAACTCCATAATATTCCTAATAAATTAGTCCGAGTCCTTAGAACATCGTACTACAATTTAGAATATATTACGACTCTGTATGCCACATTACCGCCTTGAAAAGCATGTTAGTATAACGTACGGCACCTTACAACTCCTAACAAAACATTATAACACCGTACGTAACAAAACTCCATAATAAACCTAATGAATTTGTCCGAGTCATTTGAACATCGTACAACCAATCAGGACTTGTTACGACTCTGTATGCGAAATTAGCAACAGGAAAAGCAATTTACAATAATGTAGGATGCGTTACAACTTTTGAGAAACCTTACACCACCGTACGAAAGATTAAAACTCCATAATAAACCTAATGAATTCGTCCGAGTAATTTGAACACCATACAACAATTTGGAATATATTACGACTCCGTATGCCACATTACCGCCTTGAAAAGCATGTTAGTATAATGTAGGACACCTTACTACTCCTAACAAAACATTACAACACCGTACGTAAACTTAAAACTCCATAATAAACCTAAGGAATTCGTCCGAGTCATTTGAACATCGTACGACCACTCAGGACTTGTTACGACTCTGTATGCGAAATTAGCAACAAGAAAAGCAATTTAGAATAATGTACGATGCGTTATAACTTTTGAGAACATCTTACACCATCGTACGAAAGAATAAAACTCCATAATAATCCTAATAAATTAGTCCGAGTCCTTAGAACATCGTACTACAATTTAGAATATATTACGACTCTGTATGCCACATTACCGCCTTGAAAAGCATGTTAGTATAACGTACGGCACCTTACAACTCCTAACAAAACATTATAACACCGTACGTAACAAAACTCCATAATAAACCTAATGAATTCGTCCGAGTCATTTGAACATCGTACAACCACTCAGGACTTGTTACGACTCTGTATGCGAAATTAGCAACAGGAAAAGCAATTTACAATAATGTAGGATGCGTTACAACTTTTGAGAAACCTTACACCACCGTACGAAAGATTAAAACTCCATAATAAACCTAATGAATTCGTCCGAGTAATTTGAACACCATACAACAATTTGGAATATATTACGACTCCGTATGCCACATTACCGCCTTGAAAAGAATGTTAGTATAATGTAGGACACCTTACTACTCCTAACAAAACATTACAACACCGTACGTAAACTTAAAACTCCATAATAAACCTAAGGAATTCGTCCGAGTCATTTGAACATCGTACGACCACTCAGGACTTGTTACGACTCTGTATGCGAAATTAGCAACAGGAAAAGCAATTTAGAATAATGTAGGATGCGTTACAACTTTTGAGAACACCTTACACCACCGTACGAAAAATTAAAACTCCATAATAAACCTAATGAATTCGTCCGAGTAATTTGAACACCATACAACAATTTGGAATATATTACGACTCTGTATGCCACATTACCGCCTTGAAAAGCATGTTAGTATAACGTACGGCACCTTACAACTCCTAACAAAACATTACAACACCGTACGTAAACTTAAAACTCCATAATAAACCTAATGAATTCGTCCGAGTCATTTGAACATCGTACTACAATTTAGAATATATTACGATTCTGTATGCCACATTACCGCCTTGAAAAGCATGTTAGTATAACGTACGGCACCTTACAACTCCTAACAAAACATTATAACACCGTACGTAACCTTAAAACTCCATAATAAACCTAATGAATTTGTCCGAGTCATTTGAACATCGTACGACCACTCAGGACTTGTTACGACTCTGTATGCGAAATTAGCAACAGGAAAAGCAATTTACAATAATGTAGGATGCGTTACAACTTTTGAGAAACCTTTCACCACCGTACGAAAGATTAAAACTCCATAATAAACCTAATGAATTCGTCCGAGTAATTTGAACACCATACAACAATTTGGAATATATTACGACTCCGTATGCCACATTCCCGCCTTGAAAAGCATGTTAGTATAATGTAGGACACCTTACTACTCCTAACAAAACATTACAACACCGTACGTAAACTTAAAACTCCATAATAAACCTAAGGAATTCGTCCGAGTCATTTGAACATCGTACGACCACTCAGGACTTGTTACGACTCTGTATGCGAAATTAGCAACAGGAAAAGCAATTTAGAATAATGTACGATGCATTATAACTTTTGAGAACATCTTACACCATCGTACGAAAGAATAAAACTCCATAATAATCCTAATAAATTAGTCCGAGTACTTAGAACATCGTACTACAATTTAGAATATATTACGACTCTGTATGCCACATTACCGCCTTGAAAAGCATGTTAGTATAACGTACGGCACCTTACAACTCCTAACAAAACATTATAACACCGTACGTAACAAAACTCCATAATAAACCTAATGAATTCGTCCGAGTCATTTGAACATCGTACGAACACTTAGGACTTGTTACGACTCTGTATGCGAAATTAGCAACAGGAAAAGCAATTTAGAATAATGTATGATGCGTTAAAACTTTTTAGAACACCTTACACCACCGTACGAAAAATTAAAACTCCATAATAAACCTAATGAATTCGTCCGAGTAATTTGAACACCATACAACAATTTAGAATATATTACGACTCTGTATGCCATATTACCGCCTTGAAAAGCATGTTAGTATAACGTACGACACCTTACAACTCCTAACAAAACATTACAACACCGTACGTAAACTTAAAACTCCATAATAAACCTAAGGAATTCGTCCGAGTCATTTGAACATCGTACGACCACTCAGGACTTGTTACGACTCTGTATGCGAAATTAGCAACAGGAAAAGCAATTTAGAATAATGTACGATGCGTTATAACTTTTGAGAACATCTTACACCATCGTACGAAAGAATAAAACTCCATAATAATCCTAATAAATTAGTCCGAGTCCTTAGAACATCGTACTACAATTTAGAATATATTACGACTCTGTATGCCACATTACCGCCTTGAAAAGCATGTTAGTATAACGTACGGCACCTTACAACTCCTAACAAAACATTATAACACCGTACGTAACAAAACTCCATAATAAACCTAATGAATTCGTCCGAGTCATTTGAACATCGTACAACCACTCAGGACTTGTTACGACTCTGTATGCGAAATTAGCAACAGGAAAAGCAATTTACAATAATGTAGGATGCGTTACAACTTTTGAGAAACCTTACACCACCGTACGAAAGATTAAAACTCCATAATAAACCTAATGAATTCGTCCGAGTAATTTGAACACCATACAACAATTTGGAATATATTACGACTCCGTATGCCACATTACCGCCTTGAAAAGCATGTTAGTATAATGTAGGACACCTTACTACTCCTAACAAAACATTACAACACCGTACGTAAACTTAAAACTCCATAATAAACCTAAGGAATTCGTCCGAGTCATTTGAACATCGTACGACCACTCAGGACTTGTTACGACTCTGTATGCGAAATTAGCAACAGGAAAAGCAATTTAGAATAATGTAGGATGCGTTACAACTTTTGAGAACACCTTACACCACCGTACGAAAAATTAAAACTCCATAATAAACCTAATGAATTCGTCGGAGTAATTTGAACATCATACAACAATTTGGAATATATTACGACTCTGTATGCCACATTACCGCCTTGAAAAGCATGTTAGTATAACGTACGGCACCTTACAACTCCTAACAAAACATTACAACACCGTACGTAAACTTAAAACTCCATAATAAACCTAATGAATTCGTCCGAGTCATTTGAACATCGTACTACAATTTAGAATATATTACGACTCTGTATGCCACATTACCGCCTTGAAAAGCATGTTAGTATAACGTACGGCACCTTACAACTCCTAACAAAACATTACAACACCGTACGTAAACTTAAAACTCCATAATAAACCTAATGAATTCGTCCGAGTCATTTGAACATCGTACGAACACTTAGGACTTGTTACGACTCTGTATGCGAAATTAGCAACAGGAAAAGCAATTTAGAATAATGTATGATGCGTTAAAACTTTTTAGAACACCTTACACCACCGTACGAAAAATTAAAACTCCATAATAAACCTAATGAATTCGTCCGAGTAATTTGAACACCATACAACAATTTAGAATATATTACGACTCTGTATGCCACATTACCGCCTTGAAAAGCATGTTAGTAAAACGTACGGCACCTTACAACTCCTAACAAAACATTACAACACCGTACGTAAACTTAAAACTCCATAATAAACCTAATGAATTCGTCCGAGTCATTTGAACATCGTACGAACACTTAGGACTTGTTACGACTCTGTATGCGAAATTAGCAACAGGAAAAGCAATTTAGAATAATGTACGATGCGTTATAACTTTTGAGAACATCTTACACCACCGTACGAAAGAATAAAACTCCATAATAATCCTAATAAATTAGTCCGAGTCCTTAGAACATCGTACTACAATTTAGAATATATTACGACTCTATATGCCACATTACCGCCTTGAAAAGCATGTTAGTATAACGTACGGCACCTTACAACTCCTAACAAAACATTACAACACCGTACGTAAACTTAAAACTCCATAATAAACCTAATGAATTCGTCCGAGTCATTTGAACATCGTACGAACACTTAGGACTTGTTACGACTCTGTATGCAAAATTAGCAACAGGAAAAGCAATTTAGAATAATGTACGATGCGTTATAACTTTTGAGAACATCTTACACCACCGTACGAAAGAATAAAACTCCATAATAATCCTAATAAATTAGTCCGAGTCCTTAGAACATCGTACTACAATTTAGAATATATTACGACTCTATATGCCACATTACCGCCTTGAAAAGCATGTTAGTATAACGTACGGCACCTTACAACTCCTAACAAAACATTATAACACCGTACGTAACCTTAAAACTCCATAATAAACCTAATGAATTTGTCCGAGTCATTTGAACATCGTACGACCACTCAGGACTTGTTACGACTCTGTATGCGAAATTAGCAACAGGAAAAGCAATTTACAATAATGTAGGATGCGTTACAACTTTTGAGAAACCTTTCACCACCGTACGAAAGATTAAAACTCCATAATAAACCTAATGAATTCGTCCGAGTAATTTGAACACCATACAACAATTTGGAATATATTACGACTCCGTATGCCACATTCCCGCCTTGAAAAGCATGTTAGTATAATGTAGGACACCTTACTACTCCTAACAAAACATTACAACACCGTACGTAAACTTAAAACTCCATAATAAACCTAAGGAATTCGTCCGAGTCTTTTGAACATCGTACGACCACTCAGGACTTGTTACGACTCTGTATGCGAAATTAGCAACAGGAAAAGCAATTTAGAATAATGTACGATGCATTATAACTTTTGAGAACATCTTACACCATCGTACGAAAGAATAAAACTCCATAATAATCCTAATAAATTAGTCCGAGTCCTTAGAACATCGTACTACAATTTAGAATATATTACGACTCTGTATGCCACATTACCGCCTTGAAAAGCATGTTAGTATAACGTACGGCACCTTACAACTCCTAACAAAACATTATAACACCGTACGTAACAAAACTCCATAATAAACCTAATGAATTTGTCCGAGTCATTTGAACATCGTACAACCACTCAGGACTTGTTACGACTCTGTATGCGAAATTAGCAACAGGAAAAGCAATTTACAATAATGTAGGATGCGTTACAACTTTTGAGAAACATTACACCACCGTACGAAAGATTAAAACTCCATAATAAACCTAATGAATTCGTCCGAGTAATTTGAACACCATACAACAATTTGGAATATATTACGACTCCGTATGCCACATTACCGCCTTGAAAAGCATGTTAGTATAATGTAGGACACCTTACTACTCCTAACAAAACATTACAACACCGTACGTAAACTTAAAACTCCATAATAAACCTAAGGAATTCGTCCGAGTCATTTGAACATCGTACAACCACTCAGGACTTGTTACGACTCTGTATGCGAAATTAGCAACAGGAAAAGCAATTTAGAATAATGTACGATGCGTTATAACTTTTGAGAACATCTTACACCACCGTACGAAAGAATAAAACTCCATAATAATCCAAATAAATTAGTCCGAGTCCTTAGAACATCGTACTACAATTTAGAATATATTACGACTCTGTATGCCACATTACCGCCTTGAAAAGCATGTTAGTATAACGTACGGCACCTTACAACTCCTAACAAAACATTATAACACCGTACGTAAACTTAAAACTCCATAATAAACCTAAGGAATTCGTCCGAGTCATTTGAACATCGTACGAACACTTAGGACTTGTTACGACTCTGTATGCGAAATTAGCAACAGGAAAAGCAATTTAGAATAATGTACGATGCGTTATAACTTTTGAGAACACCTTACACCACCGTACGAAAAATTAAAACTCCATAATAAACCTATTGAATTCGTCCGAGTAATTTGAGCACCATACAACAATTTGGAATATATTTCGACTCAGTATGCCACATTACCGCCTTGAGAAGCATGTTAGTATAACGTACGACACATTACAACTCCTAACAAACCATTACAACACCGTACGTAAACTTAAAACTCCATAATAAACCTAATGAATTCGTCCAAGTCATTTGAACATCATACGACCACTCAGGACTTGTTACGACTCTGTATGCGAAATTAGCAACAGGAAAAGCAATTTAGAATAATGTAGGATGCGTTACAACTTTTGAGAACACCTTACACCACCGTACAAAAAATTAAAACTCCATAATAAACCTAATGAATTCGTCGGAGTAATTTGAACACCATACAACAATTTGGAATATATTACGACTCTGTATGCCACATTACCGCCTTGAAAAGCATGTTAGTATAACGTACGGCACCTTACAACTCCTAACAAAACATTACAACACCGTACGTAAACTTAAAACTCCATAATAAACCTAATGAATTCGTCCGAGTCATTTGAACATCGTACTACAATTTAGAATATATTACGACTCAGTATGCCACATTACCGCCTTGAAAAGCATGTTAGTATAACGTACGACACCTTACAACTCTTAACAAAACATTACAACACCGTACGTAAACTTAAAACTCCATAATAAACCTAATGAATTCGTCCGAGTCATTTGAACATCGTACGAACACTTAGGACTTGTTACGACTCTGTATGCGAAATTAGCAACAGGAAAAGCAATTTAGAATAATGTACGATGCGTTATAACTTTTTAGAACACCTTACACCACCGTACGAAAAATTAAAACTCCATAATAAACCTAATGAATTCGTCCGAGTAATTTGAACACCATACAACAATTTGGAATATATTACGACTCTGTATGCCACATTACCGCCTTGAGAAGCATGTTAGTATAACGTACGACACCTTACCACTCCTAACAAAACATTACAACACCGTACGTAAACTTAAAACTCCATAATAAACCTAATGAATTCGTCCGAGTCATTTGAACATCGTACGACCACTCAGGAATTGTTACGACTCTGTATGCGAAATTAGCAACAGGAAAAGCAATTTAGAATAATGTAGGATGCGTTACAACTTTTGAGAACACCTTACACCACCGTACGAAAGATTAAAACTCCATAATAAACCTAATGAATTCGTCCGAGCAATTTGAGCACCATACAACAATTTGGAATATATTACGACTCAGTATGCCACATTACCGCCATGAAAAGCATGTTAGTATAACGTACGGCACCTTACAACTCCTAACAAAACATTACAACACCGTACGTAAACTTAAAACTCCATAATAAACCTAATGAATTCGTCCGAGTCATTTGAACATCATACGACCACTCAGGACTTGTTACGACTCTGTATGCGAAATTAGCAACAGGAAAAGCAATTTAGAATAATGTAGGATGCGTTACAACTTTTGAGAACACCATACACCACCGTACAAAAAATTAAAACTCCATAATAAACCTAATGAATTCGTCGGAGTAATTTGAACACCATACAACAATTTGGAATATATTACGACTCTGTATGCCACATTACCGCCTTGAAAAGCATGTTAGTATAACGTACGGCACCTTACAACTCCTAACAAAACATTACAACACCGTACGTAAACTTAAAACTCCATAATAAACCTAATGAATTCGTCCGAGTCATTTGAACATCGTACTACAATTTAGAATATATTACGACTCAGTATGCCACATTACCGCCTTGAAAAGCATGTTAGTATAACGTACGGCACCTTACAACTCCTAACAAAACATTACAACACCGTACGTAAACTTAAAACTCCATAATAAACCTAATGAATTCGTCCGAGTCATTTGAACATCGTACGAACACTTAGGACTTGTTACGACTCTGTATGCGAAATTAGCAACAGGAAAAGCAATTTAGAATAATGTACGATGCGTTATAACTTTTTAGAACACCTTACACCACCGTACGAAAAATTAAAACTCCATAATAAACCTAATGAATTCGTCCGAGTAATTTGAACACCATACAACAATTTGGAATATATTACGACTCTGTATGCCACATTACCGCCTTGAGAAGCATGTTAGTATAACGTACGACACCTTACCACTCCTAACAAAACATTACAACACCGTACGTAAACTTAAAACTCCATAATAAACCTAATGAATTCGTCCGAGTCATTTGAACATCGTACGACCACTCAGGAATTGTTACGACTCTGTATGCGAAATTAGCAACAGGAAAAGCAATTTAGAATAATGTAGGATGCGTTACAACTTTTGAGAACACCTTACACCACCGTACGAAAGATTAAAACTCCATAATAAACCTAATGAATTCGTCCGAGTAATTTGAGCACCATACAACAATTTGGAATATATTACGACTCAGTATGCCACATTACCGCCATGAAAAGCATGTTAGTATAACGTACGGCACCTTACAACTCCTAACAAAACATTACAACACCGTACGTAAACTTAAAACTCCATAATAAACCTAATGAATTCGTCCGAGTCATTTGAACATCATACGACCACTCAGGACTTGTTACGACTCTGTATGCGAAATTAGCAACAGGAAAAGCAATTTAGAATAATGTAGGATGCGTTACAACTTTTGAGAACACCTTACACCACCGTACGAAAGATTAAAACTCCATAATAAACCTAATGAATTCGTCCGAGTAATTTGAGCACCATACAACAATTTGGAATATATTACGACTCAGTATGCCACATTACCGCCTTGAAAAGCATGTTAGTATAACGTACGGCACCTTACAACTCCTAACAAAACATTACAACACCGTACGTAAACTTAAAACTCCATAATAAACCTAATGAATTCGTCCGAGTCATTTGAACATCGTACTACAATTTAGAATATATTACGACTCAGTATGCCACATTACCGCCTTGAAAAGCATGTTAGTATAACGTACGGCACCTTACAACTCCTAACAAAACATTACAACACCGTACGTAAAATTAAAACTCCATAATAAACCTAATGAATTCGTCCGAGTCATTTGAACATCATACGACCACTCAGGACTTGTTACGACTCTGTATGCGAAATTAGCAACAGGAAAAGCAATTTAGAATAATGTAGGATGCGTTACAACTTTTGAGAACACCTTACACCACCGTACAAAAAATTAAAACTCCATAATAAACCTAATGAATTCGTCGGAGTAATTTGAACACCATACAACAATTTGGAATATATTACGACTCTGTATGCCACATTACCGCCTTGAAAAGCATGTTAGTATAACGTACGGCACCTTACAACTCCTAACAAAACATTACAACACCGTACGTAAACTTAAAACTCCATAATAAACCTAATGAATTCGTCCGAGTCATTTGAACATCGTACTACAATTTAGAATATATTACGACTCAGTATGCCACATTACCGCCTTGAAAAGCATGTTAGTATAACGTACGGCACCTTACAACTCCTAACAAAACATTACAACACCGTACGTAAACTTAAAACTCCATAATAAACCTAATGAATTCGTCCGAGTCATTTGAACATCGTACGAACACTTAGGACTTGTTACGACTCTGTATGCGAAATTAACAACAGGAAAAGCAATTTAGAATAATGTACGATGCGTTATAACTTTTTAGAACACCTTACACCACCGTACGAAAAATTAAAACTCCATAATAAACCTAATGAATTCGTCCGAGTAATTTGAACACCATACAACAATTTGGAATATATTACGACTCTGTATGCCACATTACCGCCTTGAGAAGCATGTTAGTATAACGTACGACACCTTACCACTCCTAACAAAACATTACAACACCGTACGTAAACTTAAAACTCCATAATAAACCTAATGAATTCGTCCGAGTCATTTGAACATCGTACGACCACTCAGGAATTGTTACGACTCTGTATGCGAAATTAGCAACAGGAAAAGCAATTTAGAATAATGTAGGATGCGTTACAACTTTTGAGAACACCTTACACCACCGTACGAAAGATTAAAACTCCATAATAAACCTAATGAATTCGTCCGAGTAATTTGAGCACCATACAACAATTTGGAATATATTACGACTCAGTATGCCACATTACCGCCATGAAAAGCATGTTAGTATAACGTACGGCACCTTACAACTCCTAACAAAACATTACAACACCGTACGTAAACTTAAAACTCCATAATAAACCTAATGAATTCGTCCGAGTCATTTGAACATCATACGACCACTCAGGACTTGTTACGACTCTGTATGCGAAATTAGCAACAGGAAAAGCAATTTAGAATAATGTAGGATGCGTTACAACTTTTGAGAACACCTTACACCACCGTACGAAAGATTAAAACTCCATAATAAACCTAATGAATTCGTCCGAGTAATTTGAGCACCATACAACAATTTGGAATATATTACGACTCAGTATGCCACATTACCGCCTTGAAAAGCATGTTAGTATAACGTACGGCACCTTACAACTCCTAACAAAACATTACAACACCGTACGTAAACTTAAAACTCCATAATAAACCTAATGAATTCGTCCGAGTCATTTGAACATCGTACTACAATTTAGAATATATTACGACTCAGTATGCCACATTACCGCCTTGAAAAGCATGTTAGTATAACGTACGGCACCTTACAACTCCTAACAAAACATTACAACACCGTACGTAAAATTAAAACTCCATAATAAACCTAATGAATTCGTCCGAGTCATTTGAACATCATACGACCACTCAGGACTTGTTACGACTCTGTATGCGAAATTAGCAACAGGAAAAGCAATTTAGAATAATGTAGGATGCGTTACAACTTTTGAGAACACCTTACACCACCGTACAAAAAATTAAAACTCCATAATAAACCTAATGAATTCGTCGGAGTAATTTGAACACCATACAACAATTTGGAATATATTACGACTCTGTATGCCACATTACCGCCTTGAAAAGCATGTTAGTATAACGTACGGCACCTTACAACTCCTAACAAAACATTACAACACCGTACGTAAACTTAAAACTCCATAATAAACCTAATGAATTCGTCCGAGTCATTTGAACATCGTACTACAATTTAGAATATATTACGACTCAGTATGCCACATTACCGCCTTGAAAAGCATGTTAGTATAACGTACGGCACCTTACAACTCCTAACAAAACATTACAACACCGTACGTAAACTTAAAACTCCATAATAAACCTAATGAATTCGTCCGAGTCATTTGAACATCGTACGAACACTTAGGACTTGTTACGACTCTGTATGCGAAATTAACAACAGGAAAAGCAATTTAGAATAATGTACGATGCGTTATAACTTTTTAGAACACCTTACACCACCGTACGAAAAATTAAAACTCCATAATAAACCTAATGAATTCGTCTGAGTAATTTGAACACCATACAACAATTTGGAATATATTACGACTCTGTATGCCACATTACCGCCTTGAGAAGCATGTTAGTATAACGTACGACACCTTACCACTCCTAACAAAACATTACAACACCGTACGTAAACTTAAAACTCCATAATAAACCTAATGAATTCGTCCGAGTCATTTGAACATCGTACGACCACTCAGGAATTGTTACGACTCTGTATGCGAAATTAGCAACAGGAAAAGCAATTTAGAATAATGTAGGATGCGTTACAACTTTTGAGAACACCTTACACCACCGTACGAAAGATTAAAACTCCATAATAAACCTAATGAATTCGTCCGAGTAATTTGAGCACCATACAACAATTTGGAATATATTACGACTCAGTATGCCACATTACCGCCATGAAAAGCATGTTAGTATAACGTACGGCACCTTACAACTCCTAACAAAACATTACAACACCGTACGTAAACTTAAAACTCCATAATAAACCTAATGAATTCGTCCGAGTCATTTGAACATCATACGACCACTCAGGACTTGTTACGACTCTGTATGCGAAATTAGCAACAGGAAAAGCAATTTAGAATAATGTAGGATGCGTTACAACTTTTGAGAACACCTTACACCACCGTACGAAAGATTAAAACTCCATAATAAACCTAATGAATTCGTCCGAGTAATTTGATCACCATACAACAATTTGGAATATATTACGACTCAGTATGCCACATTACCGCCTTGAAAAGCATGTTAGTATAACGTACGGCACCTTACAACTCCTAACAAAACATTACAACACCGTACGTAAACTTAAAACTCCATAATAAACCTAATGAATTCGTCCGAGTCATTTGAACATCGTACTACAATTTAGAATATATTACGACTCAGTATGCCACATTACCGCCTTGAAAAGCATGTTAGTATAACGTACGGCACCTTACAACTCCTAACAAAACATTACAACACCGTACGTAAACTTAAAACTCCATAATAAACCTAATGAATTCGTCCGAGTCATTTGAACATCGTACGACCACTCAGGACTTGTTACGACTCTGTATGCGAAATTAGCAACAGGAAAAGCAATTTAGAATAATGTAGGATGCGTTACAACTTTTGAGAACACCTTACACCACCGTACGAGAGATTAAAACTCCATAATAAACCTAATGAATTCGTCCGAGTAATTTGAGCACCATACAACAATTTGGAATATATTACGACTCAGTATGCCACATTACCGCCATGAAAAGCATGTTAGTATAACGTACGGCACCTTACAACTCCTAACAAAACATTACAACACCGTACGTAAACTTAAAACTCCATAATAAACCTAATGAATTCGTCCGAGTCATTTGAACATCATACGATCACTCAGGACTT
This sequence comes from Tagetes erecta, assembly GCA_030867185.1. NCBI lineage: Eukaryota > Viridiplantae > Streptophyta > Magnoliopsida > Asterales > Asteraceae > Tagetes > Tagetes erecta. The sequence continues at coordinate 49,167,879 of CM061488.1, read as the reverse complement.
GTTACGACTCTGTATGCGAAATTAGCAACAGGAAAAGCAATTTAGAATAATGTAGGATGCGTTACAACTTTTGAGAACACCTTACACCACCGTACAAAAAATTAAAACTCCATAATAAACCTAATGAATTCGTCGGAGTAATTTGAACACCATACAACAATTTGGAATATATTACGACTCTGTATGCCACATTACCGCCTTGAAAAGCATGTTAGTATAACGTACGACACCTTACAACTCCTAACAAAACATTACAACACCGTACGTAAACTTAAAACTCCATAATAAACCTAATGAATTCGTCCGAGTCATTTGAACATCGTACTACAATTTAGAATATATTACGACTCAGTATGCCACATTACCGCCTTGAAAAGCATGTTAGTATAACGTACGGCACCTTACAACTCCTAACAAAACATTACAACACCGTACGTAAACTTAAAACTCCATAATAAACCTAATGAATTCGTCCGAGTCATTTGAACATCGTACGAACACTTAGGACTTGTTACGACTCTGTATGCGAAATTAGCAACAGGAAAAGCAATTTAGAATAATGTACGATGCGTTATAACTTTTTAGAACACCTTACACCACCGTACGAAAAATTAAAACTCCATAATAAACCTAATGAATTCGTCCGAGTAATTTGAACACCATACAACAATTTGGAATATATTACGACTCTGTATGCCACATTACCGCCTTGAGAAGCATGTTAGTATAACGTACGACACCTTACCACTCCTAACAAAACATTACAACACCGTACGTAAACTTAAAACTCCATAATAAACCTAATGAATTCGTCCGAGTCATTTGAACATCGTACGACCACTCAGGAATTGTTACGACTCTGTATGCGAAATTAGCAACAGGAAAAGCAATTTAGAATAATGTAGGATGCGTTACAACTTTTGAGAACACCTTACACCACCGTACGAAAGATTAAAACTCCATAATAAACCTAATGAATTCGTCCGAGTAATTTGAGCACCATACAACAATTTGGAATATATTACGACTCAGTATGCCACATTACCGCCATGAAAAGCATGTTAGTATAACGTACGGCACCTTACAACTCCTAACAAAACATTACAACACCGTACGTAAACATAAAACTCCATAATAAACCTAATGAATTCTTCCGAGTCATTTGAACATCATACGACCACTCAGGACTTGTTACGACTCTGTATGCGAAATTAGCAACAGGAAAAGCAATTTAGAATAATGTAGGATGCGTTACAACTTTTGAGAACACCTTACACCACCGTACGAAAGATTAAAACTCCATAATAAACCTAATGAATTCGTCCGAGTAATTTGAGCACCATACAACAATTTGGAATATATTACGACTCAGTATGCCACATTACCGCCTTGAAAAGCATGTTAGTATAACGTACGGCACCTTACAACTCCTAACAAAACATTACAACACCGTACGTAAACTTAAAACTCCATAATAAACCTAATGAATTCGTCCGAGTCATTTGAACATCGTACTACAATTTAGAATATATTACGACTCAGTATGCCACATTACCGCCTTGAAAAGCATGTTAGTATAACGTACGGCACCTTACAACTCCTAACAAAACATTACAACACCGTACGTAAACTTAAAACTCCATAATAAACCTAATGAATTCGTCCGAGTCATTTGAACATCGTACGACCACTCAGGACTTGTTACGACTCTGTATGCGAAATTAGCAACAGGAAAAGCAATTTAGAATAATGTAGGATGCGTTACAACTTTTGAGAACACCTTACACCACCGTACGAAAGATTAAAACTCCATAATAAACCTAATGAATTCGTCCGAGTAATTTGAGCACCATACAACAATTTGGAATATATTACGACTCAGTATGCCACATTACCGCCATGAAAAGCATGTTAGTATAACGTACGGCACCTTACAACTCCTAACAAAACATTACAACACCGTACGTAAACTTAAAACTCCATAATAAACCTAATGAATTCGTCCGAGTCATTTGAACATCATACGATCACTCAGGACTTGTTACGACTCTGTATGCGAAATTAGCAACAGGAAAAGCAATTTAGAATAATGTAGGATGCGTTACAACTTTTGAGAACACCTTACACCACCGTACAAAAAATTAAAACTCCATAATAAACCTAATGAATTCGTCGGAGTAATTTGAACACCATACAACAATTTGGAATATATTACGACTCTGTATGCCACATTACCGCCTTGAAAAGCATGTTAGTATAACGTACGGCACCTTACAACTCCTAACAAAACATTACAACACCGTACGTAAACTTAAAACTCCATAATAAACCTAATGAATTCGTCCGAGTCATTTGAACATCGTACTACAATTTAGAATATATTACGACTCAGTATGCCACATTACCGCCTTGAAAAGCATGTTAGTATAACGTACGGCACCTTACAACTCCTAACAAAACATTACAACACCGTACGTAAACTTAAAACTCCATAATAAACCTAATGAATTCGTCCGAGTCATTTGAACATCGTACGAACACTTAGGACTTGTTACGACTCTGTATGCGAAATTAGCAACAGGAAAAGCAATTTAGAATAATGTACGATGCGTTATAACTTTTTAGAACACCTTACACCACCGTACGAAAAATTAAAACTCCATAATAAACCTAATGAATTCGTCCGAGTAATTTGAACACCATACAACAATTTGGAATATATTACGACTCTGTATGCCACATTACCGCCTTGAGAAGCATGTTAGTATAACGTACGACACCTTACCACTCCTAACAAAACATTACAACACCGTACGTAAACTTAAAACTCCATAATAAACCTAATGAATTCGTCCGAGTCATTTGAACATCGTACGACCACTCAGGAATTGTTACGACTCTGTATGCGAAATTAACAACAGGAAAAGCAATTTAGAATAATGTAGGATGCGTTACAACTTTTGAGAACACCTTACACCACCGTACGAAAGATTAAAACTCCATAATAAACCTAATGAATTCGTCCGAGTAATTTGAGCACCATACAACAATTTGGAATATATTACGACTCAGTATGCCACATTACCGCCATGAAAAGCATGTTAGTATAACGTACGGCACCTTACAACTCCTAACAAAACATTACAACACCGTACGTAAACTTAAAACTCCATAATAAACCTAATGAATTCGTCCGAGTCATTTGAACATCATACGACCACTCAGGACTTGTTACGACTCTGTATGCGAAATTAGCAACAGGAAAAGCAATTTAGAATAATGTAGGATGCGTTACAACTTTTGAGAACACCTTACACAACCGTACGAAAGATTAAAACTCCATAATAAACCTAATGAATTCGTCCGAGTAATTTGAGCACCATACAACAATTTGGAATATATTACGACTCAGTATGCCACATTACCGCCTTGAAAAGCATGTTAGTATAACGTACGGCACCTTACAACTCCTAACAAAACATTACAACACCGTACGTAAACTTAAAACTCCATAATAAACCTAATGAATTCGTCCGAGTCATTTGAACATCGTACTACAATTTAGAATATATTACGACTCAGTATGCCACATTACCGCCTTGAAAAGCATGTTAGTATAACGTACGGCACCTTACAACTCCTAACAAAACATTACAACACCGTACGTAAACTTAAAACTCCATAATAAACCTAATGAATTCGTCCGAGTCATTTGAACATCGTACGACCACTCAGGACTTGTTACGACTCTGTATGCGAAATTAGCAACAGGAAAAGCAATTTAGAATATTGTAGGATGCGTTACAACTTTTGAGAACACCTTACACCACCGTACGAAAAATTAAAACTCCATAATAAACCTAATGAATTCGTCGGAGTAATTTGAACACCATACAACAATTTGGAATATATTACGACTCTGTATGCCACATTACCGCCTTGAAAAGCATGTTAGTATAACGTACGGCACCTTACAACTCCTAACAAAACATTACAACACCGTACGTAAACTTAAAACTCCATAATAAACCTAATGAATTCGTCCGAGTCATTTGAACATCGTACTACAATTTAGAATATATTACGACTCTGTATGCCACATTACCGCCTTGAAAAGCATGTTAGTATAACGTACGGCACCTTACAACTCCTAACAAAACATTACAACACCGTACGTAAACTTAAAACTCCATAATAAACCTAATGAATTCGTCCGAGTCATTTGAACATCGTACGAACACTTAGGACTTGTTACGACTCTGTATGCGAAATTAGCAACAGGAAAAGCAATTTAGAATAATGTACGATGCGTTATAACTTTTTAGAACACCTTACACCACCGTACGAAAAATTAAAACTCCATAATAAACCTAATGAATTCGTCCGAGTAATTTGAACACCATACAACAATTTGGAATATATTACGACTCTGTATGCCACATTACCGCCTTGAGAAGCATGTTAGTATAACGTACGACACCTTACCACTCCTAACAAAACATTACAACACCGTACGTAAACTTAAAACTCCATAATAAACCTAATGAATTCGTCCGAGTCATTTGAACATCGTACGACCACTCAGTACTTATTACGACTCTGTATGCGAAATTAGCAACAGGAAAAGCAATTTAGAATAATGTAGGATGCGTTACAACTTTTGAGAACACCTTACACCACCGTACGAAAGATTAAAACTCCATAATAAACCTAATGAATTCGTCCGAGTAATTTGAGCACCATACAACAATTTGGAATATATTACGACTCAGTATGCCACATTACCGCCTTGAAAAGCATGTTAGTATAACGTACGGCACCTTACAACTCCTAACAAAACATTACAACACCGTACGTAAACTTAAAACTCCATAATAAACCTAATGAATTCGTCCGAGTCATTTGAACATCATACGACCACTCAGGACTTGTTACAACTCTGTATGCGAAATTAGCAACAGGAAAAGCAATTTAGAATAATGTAGGATGCGTTACAACCTTTGAGAACACCTTACACCACCGTACGAAAGATTAAAACTCCATAATAAACCTAATGAATTCGTCCGAGTAATTTAAACACCATACAACAATTTGGAATATATTACGACTCCGTATGCCACATTACCGCCTTGAAAAGCATGTTAGTATAATGTAGGACACCTTACTACTCCTAACAAAACATTACAACACCGTACGTAAACTTATAACTCCATAATAAACCTAAGGAATTCGTCCGAGTCATTTGAACATCGTACGACCACTCAGGACTTGTTACGACTCTGTATGCGAAATTAGCAACAGGAAAAGCAATTTAGAATAATGTAGGATGCGTTACAACTTTTGAGAACACCTTACACCACCGTACGAAAAATTAAAACTCCATAATAAACCTAATGAATTCGTCGGAGTAATTTGAACACCATACAACAATTTGGAATATATTACGACTCTGTATGCCACATTACCGCCTTGAAAAGCATGTTAGTATAACGTACGGCACCTTACAACTCCTAACAAAACATTACAACACCGTACATAAACTTAAAACTCCATAATAAACCTAATGAATTCGTCCGAGTCATTTGAACATCGTACTACAATTTAGAATATATTACGACTCTGTATGCCACATTACCGCCTTGAAAAGCATGTTAGTATAACGTACGGCAACTTACAACTCCTAACAAAACATTACAACACCGTACGTAAACTTAAAACTCCATAATAAACCTAATGAATTCGTCCGAGTCATTTGAACATCGTACGAACACTTAGGACTTGTTACGACTCTGTATGCGAAATTAGCAACAGGAAAAGCAATTTAGAATAATGTACGATGCGTTATAACTTTTTAGAACACCTTACACCACCGTACGAAAAATTAAAACTCCATAATAAACCTAATGAATTCGTCCGAGTAATTTGAACACCATACAACAATTTAGAATATATTACGACTCTGTATGCCACATTACCGCCTTGAAAAGCATGTTAGTATAACGTACGGCACCTTACAACTCCTAACAAAACATTACAACACCGTACGTAAACTTAAAACTCCATAATAAACCTAATGAATTCGTCCGAGTCATTTGAACATCATACGACCACTCAGGACTTGTTACGACTCTGTATGCGAAATTAGCAACAGGAAAAGCAATTTAGAATAATGTAGGATGCGTTACAACTTTTGAGAACACCTTACACCACCGTACGAAAAATTAAAACTCCAAAATAAACCTAATGAATTCGTCGGAGTAATTTGAACACCATACAACAATTTGGAATATATTACGACTCTGTATGCCACATTACCGCCTTGAAAAGCATGTTAGTATAACGTACGGCACCTTACAACTCCTAACAAAACATTACAACACCGTACATAAACTTAAAACTCCATAATAAACCTAATGAATTCGTCCGAGTCATTTGAACATCGTACTACAATTTAGAATATATTACGACTCTGTATGCCACATTACCGCCTTGAAAAGCATGTTAGTATAACGTACGACACCTTACAACTCCTAACAAAATATTACAACACCGTACGTAAACTTAAAACTCCATAATAAACCTAATGAATTCGTCCGAGTCATTTGAACATCGTACGAACACTTAGGACTTGTTACGACTCTGTATGCGAAATTAGCAACAGGAAAAGCAATTTAGAATAATGTACGATGCGTTATAACTTTTTAGAACACCTTACACCACCGTACGAAAAATTAAAACTCCATAATAAACCTAATGAATTCGTCCGAGTAATTTGAACACCATACAACAATTTGGAATATATTACGACTCTGTATGCCACATTACCGCCTTGAGAAGCATGTTAGTATAACGTACGACACCTTACCACTCCTAACAAAACATTACAACACCGTACGTAAACTTAAAACTCCATAATAAACCTAATGAATTCGTCCGAGTCATTTGAACATCGTACGACCACTCAGTACTTATTACGACTCTGTATGCGAAATTAGCAACAGGAAAAGCAATTTAGAATAATGTAGGATGCGTTACAACTTTTGAGAACACCTTACACCACCGTACGAAAGATTAAAACTCCATAATAAACCTAATGAATTCGTCCGAGTAATTTGAGCACCATACAACAATTTGGAATATATTACGACTCAGTATGCCACATTACCGCCTTGAAAAGCATGTTAGTATAACGTACGGCACCTTACAACTCCTAACAAAACATTACAACACCGTACGTAAACTTAAAACTCCATAATAAACCTAATGAATTCGTCCGAGTCATTTGAACATCATACGACCACTCAGGACTTGTTACAACTCTGTATGCGAAATTAGCAACAGGAAAAGCAATTTAGAATAATGTAGGATGCGTTACAACCTTTGAGAACACCTTACACCACCGTACGAAAGATTAAAACTCCATAATAAACCTAATGAATTCGTCCGAGTAATTTAAACACCATACAACAATTTGGAATATATTACGACTCCGTATGCCACATTACCGCCTTGAAAAGCATGTTAGTATAATGTAGGACACCTTACTACTCCTAACAAAACATTACAACACCGTACGTAAACTTATAACTCCATAATAAACCTAAGGAATTCGTCCGAGTCATTTGAACATCGTACGACCACTCAGGACTTGTTACGACTCTGTATGCGAAATTAGCAACAGGAAAAGCAATTTAGAATAATGTAGGATGCGTTACAACTTTTGAGAACACCTTACACCACCGTACGAAAAATTAAAACTCCATAATAAACCTAATGAATTCGTCGGAGTAATTTGAACACCATACAACAATTTGGAATATATTACGACTCTGTATGCCACATTACCGCCTTGAAAAGCATGTTAGTATAACGTACGGCACCTTACAACTCCTAACAAAACATTACAACACCGTACATAAACTTAAAACTCCATAATAAACCTAATGAATTCGTCCGAGTCATTTGAACATCGTACTACAATTTAGAATATATTACGACTCTGTATGCCACATTACCGCCTTGAAAAGCATGTTAGTATAACGTACGGCAACTTACAACTCCTAACAAAACATTACAACACCGTACGTAAACTTAAAACTCCATAATAAACCTAATGAATTCGTCCGAGTCATTTGAACATCGTACGAACACTTAGGACTTGTTACGACTCTGTATGCGAAATTAGCAACAGGAAAAGCAATTTAGAATAATGTACGATGCGTTATAACTTTTTAGAACACCTTACACCACCGTACGAAAAATTAAAACTCCATAATAAACCTAATGAATTCGTCCGAGTAATTTGAACACCATACAACAATTTAGAATATATTACGACTCTGTATGCCACATTACCGCCTTGAAAAGCATGTTAGTATAACGTACGGCACCTTACAACTCCTAACAAAACATTACAACACCGTACGTAAACTTAAAACTCCATAATAAACCTAATGAATTCGTCCGAGTCATTTGAACATCATACGACCACTCAGGACTTGTTACGACTCTGTATGCGAAATTAGCAACAGGAAAAGCAATTTAGAATAATGTAGGATGCGTTACAACTTTTGAGAACACCTTACACCACCGTACGAAAAATTAAAACTCCATAATAAACCTAATGAATTCGTCGGAGTAATTTGAACACCATACAACAATTTGGAATATATTACGACTCTGTATGCCACATTACCGCCTTGAAAAGCATGTTAGTATAACGTACGGCACCTTACAACTCCTAACAAAACATTACAACACCGTACATAAACTTAAAACTCCATAATAAACCTAATGAATTCGTCCGAGTCATTTGAACATCGTACTACAATTTAGAATATATTACGACTCTGTATGCCACATTACCGCCTTGAAAAGCATGTTAGTATAACGTACGGCAACTTACAACTCCTAACAAAACATTACAACACCGTACGTAAACTTAAAACTCCATAATAAACCTAATGAATTCGTCCGAGTCATTTGAACATCGTACGAACACTTAGGACTTGTTACGACTCTGTATGCGAAATTAGCAACAGGAAAAGCAATTTAGAATAATGTACGATGCGTTATAACTTTTTAGAACACCTTACACCACCGTACGAAAAATTAAAACTCCATAATAAACCTAATGAATTCGTCCGAGTAATTTGAACACCATACAACAATTTAGAATATATTACGACTCTGTATGCCACATTACTGCCTTGAAAAGCATGTTAGTATAACGTACGGCACCTTACAACTCCTAACAAAACATTACAACACCGTACGTAAACTTAATGTTGGGTTTTAACAAGATTATCAAAGTTCATATAAACCAATTTATAGAAAAACGCAGCGGATTATTAGTTTAAAATCTTGTTAATATGTTGATTATTAAAACCCGTTTAACATACAAAACCCAAGTCCGGATCCATATACGAAATACATACTATCAAACACAACCATAGGGTGTTTAGAATACTACCTTTCAAGATGAAGAAGATGATATTCTTGAATGGAAATCTTCAAATGAGAAGACCTCAAGCTTGTATACCCTCAAGCCTCCAACAAACACCATTTTGCTAGGATTTAACACTTGTAAATTCCTTCTTCCTTCTTGGCTTTTACCATGGCCGAAAATATGAAGAAGAAAAACTAGAGAGAGAAGAACAACCAACTTGTTCTTGCACTTGTGTGTCTTGTGAGATTATCTCTTCCCTTATGAAATAAGGTTGTGTGTAAGACACACTATATATTTGCATGCCTTGTAATTACCAAAACCAAAAGAGAGGAGAAAGTGGGGAAAAAGGGGGCGGCCATGTGGGTCCCACTCTAAACAAAAATATATATTTTTTTTTTGTTGTTTAATTTCTTTCTCTCTTCACTTATTTAAAACAAGGTGTAGCAAAATATATCTCCTAAATGTTGTTTAAACAACTTAAACAACATTGTAGAAGATTCTTTCTCTCATAACATAAATCATCCATATAATTTATTTTTAACACAAGTGCAAATATCTAGAAACCCAATTTCTAAATATTCTAAGTGTTGATATTTATTTTAGATCATGTCATAAAATAAATATCCCGGTGTTTGTCTAGCTTGTCATTGGGTATGACCCGACTTGGATCATAACGTACTAGCCACATCAATTTAGTATGTCTCTTGGGCATACCGATTCCAACAATCTCCCACTTGCACAAGTTACATAGAAAATTGATGCAAGCAGCAAATACCGCCTAACAACGGTTTGCTACCCCTAATACGTATGACTAAGTGCCATTCAATAACATCATCTCCTTCAAGTTCCTTACTTGAATTGATTTAGGTGAATTAATCATCTATCCTTTTGTCACAGATGTCATGTTAAATCCAGAGACACAGAGTGATCATTCTCTGTTGATTTAACTTTACAGGCCTTAGACATCTCACTCTCAACGAATAAGAGGGACAAATTCCATCTTGATTACATACGTCTCTCATATCCACTTAGAATTATACCTGAGCTTAGTCTTATGTGTTGTCATGTTTCAGAACAACAAAGAATTAAGTCAAAGTATAAGACTCAGTGAATATCAAGACCCAATATGTATCTCAGGTCAGAGGATACTATGATATTCTCCTTTACTCAAATTTTTACTTGTGATCAGTCACAAAGACTCCATGTAGTAATATTTGAGAGCGGGTCAGTCCAATATTTATATCCCATAAACATTTATGAACCATGGCAGCAACTCCTTTGCTCTATATTCATGCCCTATGAATATCCACCAATCCAAGTTCATAATAGTCTTACTTTCATATTCGTTCCCACAAATACAATCGACTACGGACATTTAGAATAATTAACTTATTCATGGATTTAAACATGCTAAAAGGAACACAACTCAAATGTCATAATCATAAACCATAATCATATGAATGAGTCATAATAATAATTGTTCCGATATCCAAATACAAAATAGATCAAATCCAATCACTAGAATATCGAAGTCCTAAGGCACAAGCATGAGTCTCATGTTTTGGCCTTTCGAGGAGCTTCGTGAGTGGATCCGCAATATTTTGATCAGTGTGAACTTTTCGGATACATATTTTTCCCATTTCAACTTCATCCCTTATGTAGTTGAATCTCCGCTCAAAGTGCCTTGTCTTTTGATGTATACGAGGTTCCTTGATTCAAGCAATCGCACTCTCGTTATCACAAAAGATCTCTAGGGGGTCCTGAATGGTACGGACCACCCCTAGGTCGGCAATGAGGCGGCTATGTATTCCGATTTTGTGGTGGATAAGGCCACCACATCTTGTTTTTGAGCTCTTCCAAGAGACTGCCCCACCATTCTTAATGAAAACGTATCCCGATTGTGATCGAGAATCATCTCGATCAGTTTGGAAACTCGCATCCGTGTAACCTTTTACAACGAGTTCTTCCTCACAAGAACCGTATATTTGAAACATATCTTTAGTCCTTCTAAGATATTTCAATATACCTTTAACCGCCATCCAATGGCTACTACCCGGATTTTGTTGGTATCTATTTGTCATGCTCAAGGCGCATGACACGTCCGGTCTGGTGCATATCATTGCATACATGATGGATCCTATAGCAGATGCGTATGGTACTCCTTTCATTTTCTCTTGCTCATCCTTTGAGCTTGGACATTGAGATGCACTCAATATTGTTCCTCTTGGAATAGGTACCAAACCTTTCTTAGAGTTTTCCATCTTGAACCTTTTCAAGATCTTATCAATGTATGCACTTTGATTTAAACCTATCAATCGCCTTGATCTATCCCTATAGATCTTTATTCCCAAAATATAGGCGGCATCACCAAGATCCTTGATTGAAAAACGACTTCCAAGCCAAGTTTTAACACTTTGCATGGTTGGAATGTCATTTCCATATAGTAGTATGTCATCGACATACAACGGTGATGATGCTCCCACTAGCTTTATTATACACACAAGCCTCATCAGCGTTCTTGATGAATCCAAAGGTTTTAATCTCTTCATCAAAACGGTGATTCCAACTTCTAGATGCTTGTTTCAATCCATAGATTGATTTCTTTAACTTGCATACTTTATTAGGATATTGTGGATTGGCAAAACCTTCAGGCTGAATCATATAGTCATCTTCTTCAAGATGTCCATTTAGGAAAGCGGTTTTGACATCCATTTGCCAAATCTCATAGTCATAATATGTGGCTATGGCAAATAATATCCTAATCGACTTTAGCATTGTCACGGGTGAGAAAGTCTCATCATAATCAACCCCTTGAGTTTGAGTGCTACAAGCCTTGCTTTGTAAGTATCCAAGTTTCCATGCATATCGGTTTTTCTTCTTGAAAACCCACTTACTTCCAACCGGTTTGGAGTTAAGCGGTGGTTCAACCAAGTCCCATACTTGGTTGTCATGCATGGATTGCATCTCAACGTTCATGGCTTCAAGCCATTTGTCACAATCGGATTGTGCCATTGCATCTCGATATGTGGTGGGTTCATTTGAATCTACCACATAGAATCCATTAATGAAAAATCCATATTTTTCGGGTGGATTACTATTTCTACCAGATCTACGAACGTTATGTGTGTCTTGATCATCCATTTGATCATTTTCAACAACCCCTTGTTGAATGCTAGTTTCAACCAAACGTGTATCGGCTTGTGGATCTCGATCCTCATCGAGTTCCACCGTTCTACTAGTTCCTTCCGTAAGGAGCTTAGTTTCCAAGAACTCAACTTTTAGAGCAATAAACACTTTTGCTCGGTTGCGTTGTAGAAATAATATCCCATAGAGTCCTTGGGATATCCTACAAAGATACACTTAGTGGATCGGCTTTCAAATTTGTTTTGGGTGTTGTTCTTGACATAAGCCTCACAACCCCATACCTTTAAATATTTTAATGATGGAACTCTTCCATTCCATTTCAAAAGGTGTCTTGTCCACTTTCTTGGTCCGGGCCATATTTAAAATATGTGTTGCAGAGAGCAATGCAAAACCCCAAAATGATAGAGGTAATGTGCTTCTGGCCATCATAGATTGAACCATATCCAATAAGGTTCGATTCTTCCTTTCGGACACACCATTATGTTGCGGTGTTCCGGGTGGAGTGAGTTGTGAGATTATTCCACAACTCCTAAGATGATCTTGAAAAGCATCATTAAGGTATTCACCTCCTCTATCCGAACGAAGTACTTTGATGGTCCTATTGAGTTGATTTTTGAACTTCATCTTGGAAGACTTTGAACATTTCAAAAGCTTCATCCTTGTGTCTTAACAAGTACACATACCCATAACGACTATAATCATCGATAAAGGTAATGAAGTATCTTTCACCATTCCTTGTCATTGTCTTAAAAGGACCACATACATCCGTATGTATGATACCTAATAAATCTTTCGCCCTTTCATTAGTTCCACTAAAGGGCTTCTTGGTCATCTTTCCCAATAAACAAGATTTACATTTGTCAAATGAATCACCTTCATTTGTTTTCAAAAGACCATTCTTTTGAAGTATATGAATGCGTCCCTTGTTTATGTGACCAAGACGACAATGCCAAAGATAGGTCTTACTCAAATCCACTTTGAGTTTCTTGGTGCTAGATTGGTACAACGAGTTATCAAAGGATGTGTGTTCATGAACTAATTCATAAATGCCATTAGACGGCATTGCTTTAAAATAAAAGACATTATTCATGAAAACACAAATACCATTGTCAATAAACTTAAAATCATAACCAAATTGTCTTAAACGAGAAATGGAGATAATGTTCCTAGTCAAACTAGGAGCATACAAAGTATTGTTCAAAATTACTTCCAAAACACTTGGAGGTTTTAAAACATAGTCTCCTAGGGCTTCGACTACAACTTTTGCTCCGTCGCCCATGTAGAGACTTGTATCTCCTTTCTTGTAAAGCTTATTTCTTTTGAACCCCTGCAACAAATTGCAAATGTGAGTTCCACATCCGGTATCCAATACCCATGTGTTAGAAGAAATAATATTAAGATCAATATGGATCATGAAAGTTGTACCCGAGGTTTGCTCCGCATCCCTCTTAGCTTTCAACTCCTTGAGATAGGTTGGACAATTTTTCTTCCAATGTCCTATCTCACCACAACCAAAGCACGGATCTTCCGAGCTAACCTTTAGCTTCTTCTCCTTGGGTTTGGGTGGTTTCGCTTTCGCCTTTCCCTTGAACTTACCCTTGACTTGACCCTTACCATTGGCAACCTTTGCCTTAGGTTCCGGGTGATGCCTCTTTTGCTACCATCGTCATTGATCATGAGAACCGGTAAAGCCTTTTTACCCATTCGTTATAGGCATCTTCATCGTCAATACTAGGTTCATCGGGAATAGGATCGTCTAAAATGTAGGATTTCTTTTCTTGCTTGAGAACAATTCTCAAGCTTCGATACCAATCCATGAAATTTTTGTAATTGAGACGATCCTTGTCGAGCATGGTTCTTAGTGATAGGTTATGCACGGGTGGGATAATTGCATTAGGTGGATTGTTGATTGCGGCCATCAACATAGTTTAACAAAGTTCACATTTAGTATTTTCAATATCATTAATACATTTTAATCTTTAATACCCTTTTGTGTCTCTTGGACAATTAATGATTAAAATCTAGAATCCAACGTTACATTCAAATAGTAGTTAGGTGACCTTTATCCTAATATTTGAATTAACAAGGTAGTCAACGTTTGACGATTACAACCCTTTGTAACTTCTAGCTTTATGGGATCGGTTAAACATCTTATGTTTAGTTGGCATGTTTAATCCCATCAACACCATTGAACGCCATGCTTCGGTGACCCTATTCACATGGTTTCCAATTTCAAGTCGTCCTACTTATACATACATGTGAGTTTACACATACAAGTGGTTAGGTGACCTTTATCCCACAAATATTGTAAACCCACCTCAAACTCACAAGTTTTCTAAATGTGGTTAGGTGACCTTTATCCCACATAGAGTTCCCAAGTGTTTCGAGTGTTGTATAAAAGGATGGTGTTAAACTTGTTCCCACAAAAAATTCAAAAGGGATTTTTGTTTGTTTTCTAAATTCTAGATGTGAAAACAAAGTGTGTACCTTTCATTTGCATGCATTCAAATGTATGGTACTTTGTTGAAAACCAAATTTCAAAATTCCTTTTAATAAACCCATTTTATTATGAAATCATTAACCTTTTAATAAAATTAATTTTATTACTTAATGATTTCTAAGGAATCAAAAAGATGCAAGTTTTGTCGGTTATAGTTGTTAGCTATCAATATCCTAATATCATAACAAACAATATCATAATAACCAAACATGCATAAACAACCATATATGAGTCCATAACCATAGCCAACTAATTTTAGCTACACTTGCTAACCGAAACAAGTGTGCCAAAAAGGTCTTTCTTAAGGGACAACATGACACAAGGCATGAAATGATGAACTCCCACTTGATCCCGCATCCAAATGCTTCAAGTATCCATCTTTTGTGTTGTGTTTCTTCATTTATTTGGGCTTCCTTTTGGGCCTTCAAATCAGCCCCTTTTGGGCTTACAAATCTTGGGTTTGGGTCATTGGGCTAGAATCCCATATTGGGCTATGAAACCCTTTAAGGCCCAAAGCCAAAATCAAGTCCATATGTGTTCTTCCAATTACAAAACATGTCCTAATACATTTTTCTAGTAATGGAATTACACCTAATCTATTTATTATTACAAATCAATGAAATAAATAAATAAATTACAAACCCAAATAAAATATTAACTAATATTACAACCATATTGCATATTTCAAACCACAACACAAAATCATACATGCACAAGGTCTATGGCTAGGTTATGAACTACTCAAAAACATATCCAAATATGTAATAACATAAGTTTAAAATGGTTCCTTTTGAACCCTTGAAATTTTCGGCCTAAAATTTATAAAACCGAAAATTTCGGGTTTTGTCCAAACAAAGCAACTAACCATTTTAATGACTTTAAACTTTCAAGATAATCATATGCATGTGAGTATTATCTTGAAAATCCAAGGGAACCAAGGCCCAAAAGTTTCGGCCATATGGTGAAATACACCATGAAACCCGAAAATTTTGGATCTAATGAAGCATGTATTCGTATAAGCGGCTCTTGATGCCATTGTTGGGTTTTAACAAGATTATCAAAGTTCATATAAACCAATTTATAGAAAAACGCAGCGGATTATTAGTTTAAAATCTTGTTAATATGTTGATTATTAAAACCCGTTTAACATACAAAACCCAAGTCCGGATCCATATACGAAATACATACTATCAAACACAACCATAGGGTGTTTAGAATACTACCTTTCAAGATGAAGAAGATGATATTCTTGAATGGAAATCTTCAAATGAGAAGACCTCAAGCTTGTATACCCTCAAGCCTCCAACAAACACCATTTTGCTAGGATTTAACACTTGTAAATTCCTTCTTCCTTCTTGGCTTTTACCATGGCCGAAAATATGAAGAAGAAAAACTAGAGAGAGAAGAACAACCAACTTGTTCTTGCACTTGTGTGTCTTGTGAGATTATCTCTTCCCTTATGAAATAAGGTTGTGTGTAAGACACACTATATATTTGCATGCCTTGTAATTACCAAAACCAAAAGAGAGGAGAAAGTGGGGAAAAAGGGGGCGGCCATGTGGGTCCCACTCTAAACAAAAATATATATTTTTTTTTTGTTGTTTAATTTCTTTCTCTCTTCACTTATTTAAAACAAGGTGTAGCAAAATATATCTCCTAAATGTTGTTTAAACAACTTAAACAACATTGTAGAAGATTCTTTCTCTCATAACATAAATCATCCATATAATTTATTTTTAACACAAGTGCAAATATCTAGAAACCCAATTTCTAAATATTCTAAGTGTTGATATTTATTTTAGATCATGTCATAAAATAAATATCCCGGTGTTTGTCTAGCTTGTCATTGGGTATGACCCGACTTGGATCATAACGTACTAGCCACATCAATTTAGTATGTCTCTTGGGCATACCGATTCCAACACTTAAAACTCCATAATAAACCTAATGAATTCGTCCGAGTCATTTGAACATCATACGACCACTCAGGACTTGTTACGACTCTGTATGCGAAATTAGCAACAGGAAAAGCAATTTAGAATAATGTAGGATGCGTTACAACCTTTGAGAACACCTTACACCACCGTACGAAAGATTAAAACACCATAATAAACCTAATGAATTCGTCCGAGTAATTTGAACACCATACAACAATTTGGAATATATTACGACTCTGTATGCCACATTACCGCCTTGAAAAGCATGTTAGTATAACGTACGGCACCTTACAACTCCTAACAAAACATTACAACACCGTACATAAACTTAAAACTCCATAATAAACCTAATGAATTCGTCCGAGTCATTTGAACATCGTACTACAATTTAGAATATATTACGACTCTGTATGCCATATTACCGCCTTGAAAAGCATGTTAGTATAACGTACGACAACTTACAACTCCTAACAAAACATTACAACACCGTACGTAAACTTAAAACTCCATAATAAACCTAATGAATTCGTCCAAGTCATTTGAACATCGTACGAACACTTAGGACTTGTTACGACTCTGTATGCGAAATTAGCAACAGGAAAAGCAATTTAGAATAATGTACGATGCGTTATAACTTTTTAGAACACCTTACACCACCGTACGAAAAATTAAAACTCCATAATAAACCTAATGAATTCGTCCGAGTAATTTGAACACCATACAACAATTTAGAATATATTACGACTCTGTATGCCACATTACCGCCTTGAAAAGCATGTTAGTATAACGTACGGCACCTTACAACTCCTAACAAAACATTACAACACCATACGTAAACTTAAAACTCCATAATAAACCTAATGAATTCGTCCGAGTCATTTGAACATCATACGACCACTCAGGACTTGTTACGACTCTGTATGCGAAATTAGCAACAGGAAAAGCAATTTAGAATAATGTAGGATGCGTTACAACTTTTGAGAACACCTTACACCACCGTACGAAAAATTAAAACTCCATAATAAACCTAATGAATTCGTCGGAGTAATTTGAACACCATACAACAATTTGGAATATATTACGACTCTGTATGCCACATTACCGCCTTGAAAAGCATGTTAGTATAACGTACGGCACCTTACAACTCCTAACAAAACATTACAACACCGTACATAAACTTAAAACTCCATAATAAACCTAATGAATTCGTCCGAGTCATTTGAACATCGTACTACAATTTAGAATATATTACGACTCTGTATGCCACATTACCGCCTTGAAAAGCATGTTAGTATAACGTACGGCAACTTACAACTCCTAACAAAACATTACAACACCGTACGTAAACTTAAAACTCCATAATAAACCTAATGAATTCGTCCGAGTCATTTGAACATCGTACGAACACTTAGGACTTGTTACGACTCTGTATGCGAAATTAGCAACAGGAAAAGCAATTTAGAATAATGTACGATGCGTTATAACTTTTTAGAACACCTTACACCACCGTACGAAAAATTAAAACTCCATAATAAACCTAATGAATTCGTCCGAGTAATTTGAACACCATACAACAATTTAGAATATATTACGACTCTGTATGCCACATTACTGCCTTGAAAAGCATGTTAGTATAACGTACGGCACCTTACAACTCCTAACAAAACATTACAACACCGTACGTAAACTTAAAACTCCATAATAAACCTAATGAATTCGTCCGAGTCATTTGAACATCATACGACCACTCAGGACTTGTTACGACTCTGTATGCGAAATTAGCAACAGGAAAAGCAATTTAGAATAATGTAGGATGCGTTACAACCTTTGAGAACACCTTACACCACCGTACGAAAGATTAAAACACCATAATAAACCTAATGAATTCGTCCGAGTAATTTGAACACCATACAACAATTTGGAATATATTACGACTCTGTATGCCACATTACCGCCTTGAAAAGCATGTTAGTATAACGTACGGCACCTTACAACTCCTAACAAAACATTACAACACCGTACATAAACTTAAAACTCCATAATAAACCTAATGAATTCGTCCGAGTCATTTGAACATCGTACTACAATTTAGAATATATTACGACTCTGTATGCCATATTACCGCCTTGAAAAGCATGTTAGTATAACGTACGACAACTTACAACTCCTAACAAAACATTACAACACCGTACGTAAACTTAAAACTCCATAATAAACCTAATGAATTCGTCCAAGTCATTTGAACATCGTACGAACACTTAGGACTTGTTACGACTCTGTATGCGAAATTAGCAACAGGAAAAGCAATTTAGAATAATGTACGATGCGTTATAACTTTTTAGAACACCTTACACCACCGTACGAAAAATTAAAACTCCATAATAAACCTAATGAATTCGTCCGAGTAATTTGAACACCATACAACAATTTAGAATATATTACGACTCTGTATGCCACATTACCGCCTTGAAAAGCATGTTAGTATAACGTACGGCACCTTACAACTCCTAACAAAACATTACAACACCATACGTAAACTTAAAACTCCATAATAAACCTAATGAATTCGTCCGAGTCATTTGAACATCATACGACCACTCAGGACTTGTTACGACTCTGTATGCGAAATTAGCAACAGGAAAAGCAATTTAGAATAATGTAGGATGCGTTACAACTTTTGAGAACACCTTACACCACCGTACGAAAGATTAAAACTCCATAATAAACCTAATGAATTCGTCCGAGTAATTTGAGCACCATACAACAATTTGGAATATATTACGACTCAGTATGCCACATTACCGCCTTGAGAAGCATGTTAGTATAACGTACGACACCTTACAACTCCTAACAAAACATTACAACACCGTACGTAAACTTAAAACTCCATAATAAACCTATTGAATTCGTCCGAGTCATTTGAACATCGTACGACCACTCAGGACTTGTTACGACTCTGTATGCGAAATTAGCAACAGGAAAAGCAATTTAGAATAATGTAGGATGCGTTACAACTTTTGAGAACACCTTACACCACCGTACGAAAGATTAAAACTCCATAATAAACCTAATGAATTCGTCCGAGTAATTTGAGCACCATACAACAATTTCGAATATATTACGACTCAGTATGCCACATTACCGCCTTGAGAAGCATGTTAGTATAACGTACGACACCTTACAACTCCTAACAAAACATTACAACACCGTACGTAAACTTAAAACTCCATAATAAACCTATTGAATTCGTCCGAGTCATTTGAACATCGTACGACCACTCAGGACTTGTTACGACTCTGTATGCGAAATTAGCAACAGGAAAAGCAATTTAGAATAATGTAGGATGCGTTACAACTTTTGAGAACACCTTACACCACCGTACGAAAGATTAAAACACCATAATAAACCTAATGAATTCGTCCGAGTAATTTGAACACCATACAACAATTTGGAATATATTACGACTCTGTATGCCACATTACCGCCTTGAAAAGCATGTTAGTATAACGTACGGCACCTTACAACTCCTAACAAAACATTACAACACCGTACATAAACTTAAAACTCCATAATAAACCTAATGAATTCGTCCGAGTCATTTGAACATCGTACTACAATTTAGAATATATTACGACTCTGTATGCCATATTACCGCCTTGAAAAGCATGTTAGTATAACGTACGACAACTTACAACTCCTAACAAAACATTACAACACCGTACGTAAACTTAAAACTCCATAATAAACCTAATGAATTCGTCCAAGTCATTTGAACATCGTACGAACACTTAGGACTTGTTACGACTCTGTATGCGAAATTAGCAACAGGAAAAGCAATTTAGAATAATGTACGATGCGTTATAACTTTTTAGAACACCTTACACCACCGTACGAAAAATTAAAACTCCATAATAAACCTAATGAATTCGTCCGAGTAATTTGAACACCATACAACAATTTAGAATATATTACGACTCTGTATGCCACATTACCGCCTTGAAAAGCATGTTAGTATAACGTACGGCACCTTACAACTCCTAACAAAACATTACAACACCATACGTAAACTTAAAACTCCATAATAAACCTAATGAATTCGTCCGAGTCATTTGAACATCATACGACCACTCAGGACTTGTTACGACTCTGTATGCGAAATTAGCAACAGGAAAAGCAATTTAGAATAATGTAGGATGCGTTACAACTTTTGAGAACACCTTACACCACCGTACGAAAGATTAAAACTCCATAATAAACCTAATGAATTCGTCCGAGTAATTTGAGCACCATACAACAATTTGGAATATATTACGACTCAGTATGCCACATTACCGCCTTGAGAAGCATGTTAGTATAACGTACGACACCTTACAACTCCTAACAAAACATTACAACACCGTACGTAAACTTAAAACTCCATAATAAACCTATTGAATTCGTCCGAGTCATTTGAACATCGTACGACCACTCAGGACTTGTTACGACTCTGTATGCGAAATTAGCAACAGGAAAAGCAATTTAGAATAATGTAGGATGCGTTACAACTTTTGAGAACACCTTACACCACCGTACGAAAGATTAAAACTCCATAATAAACCTAATGAATTCGTCCGAGTAATTTGAGCACCGTACAACAATTTGGAATATATTACGACTCAGTGTGCCACATTACCGCCTTGAAAAACATGTTAGTATAACGTACGGCACCTTACAAATCCTAACAAAACATTACAACACCGTACGTAAACTTAAAACTCCATAATAAACCTAATGAATTCGTCCGAGTCATTTGAACATCATACGACCACTCAGGACTTGTTACGACTCTGTATGCGAAATTAGCAACAGGAAAAGCAATTTAGAATAATGTAGGATGCGTTACAACTTTTGAGAACACCTTACAACACCGTACGAAAACTTAAAACTCCATAATAAACCTATTGAATTCGTCCGAGTCCTTTGAACATCGTACGACAATTTAGAATATATTACGACTCTGCTTGCCACATTAAAGTCTTGAGAAGCATGTTAGTATAACGTACGACACCTTACAACTCCTAACAAAACATTACAACACCGTACGTAAACTTAAAACTCCATAATAAACCTATTGAATTCGTCCGAGTCATTTGAACATCGTACGACCACTCAGGACTTGTTACGACTCTGTATGCGAAATTAGCAACAGGAAAAGCAATTTAGAATAATGTAGGATGCGTTACAACTTTTGAGAACACCTTACACCACCGTACGAAAGATTAAAACTCCATAATAAACCTAATGAATTCGTCCGAGTAATTTGAGCACCGTACAACAATTTGGAATATATTACGACTCAGTGTGCCACATTACCGCCTTGAAAAGCATGTTAGTATAACGTACGGCACCTTACAACTCCTAACAAAACATTACAACACCGTACGTAAACTTAAAACTCCATAATAAACCTAATGAATTCGTCCGAGTCATTTGAACATCGTACGACCACTCAGGACTTGTTACGACTCTGTATGCGAAATTAGCAACAGGAAAAGCAATTTAGAATAATGAAGGATGTATTACAACTTTTGAGAACACCTTACACCACCGTACGAAAGATTATAACTCCATAATAAACCTAATGAATTCGTCCGAGTAATTTGAACACCATACAACAATTTAGAATATATTACGATTCTGTATGCCACATTACCGCCTTCAAAAGCATGTTAGTATAACGTACGACACCTTACAACTCGTAACAAAAGATTACAACACCGTACGTAAACTTAAAACTCTATAATAAACCTAATGAATTCGTCCGAGTCATTTGAACACCGTACGACAATTTAGAATATATTACGACTCTGCTTGCCACATTAAAGTCTTGAGAAGCATGTTAGTATAACGTACGACACCTTACAACTCCTAACAAAACATTACAACACCGTACGTAAACTTAAAACTCCATAATAAACCTATTGAATTCGTCCGAGTCATTTGAACATCGTACGACCACTCAGGACTTGTTACGACTCTGTATGCGAAATTAGCAACAGGAAAAGCAATTTAGAATAATGTAGGATGCGTTACAACTTTTGAGAACACCTTACACCACCGTACGAAAGATTAAAACTCCATAATAAACCTAATGAATTCGTCCGAGTAATTTGAGCACCGTACAACTATTTGGAATATATTACGACTCAGTGTGCCACATTACCGCCTTGAAAAGCATGTTAGTATAACGTACGGCACCTTACAACTCCTAACAAAACATTACAACACCGTACGTAAACTTAAAACTCCATAATAAACCTAATGAATTCGTCCGAGTCATTTGAACATCGTACGACCACTCAGGACTTGTTACGACTCTGTATGCGAAATTAGCAACAGGAAAAGCAATTTAGAATAATGAAGGATGTATTACAACTTTTGAGAACACCTTACACCACCGTACGAAAGATTATAACTCCATAATAAACCTAATGAATTCGTCCGAGTAATTTGAACACCATACAACAATTTAGAATATATTACGATTCTGTATGCCACATTACCGCCTTCAAAAGCATGTTAGTATAACGTACGACACCTTACAACTCGTAACAAAAGATTACAACACCGTACGTAAACTTAAAACTCTATAATAAACCTAATGAATTCGTCCGAGTCATTTGAACACCGTACGACAATTTAGAATATATTACGACTCTGCTTGCCACATTAAAGTCTTGAGAAGCATGTTAGTATAACGTACGACACCTTACAACTCCTAACAAAACATTACAACACCGTACGTAAACTTAAAACTCCATAATAAACCTATTGAATTCGTCCGAGTCATTTGAACATCGTACGACCACTCAGGACTTGTTACGACTCTGTATGCGAAATTAGCAACAGGAAAAGCAATTTAGAATAATGTAGGATGCGTTACAACTTTTGAGAACACCTTACACCACCGTACGAAAGATTAAAACTCCATAATAAACCTAATGAATTCGTCCGAGTAATTTGAGCACCGTACAACAATTTGGAATATATTACGACTCAGTGTGCCACATTACCGCCTTGAAAAGCATGTTAGTATAACGTACGGCACCTTACAACTCCTAACAAAACATTACAACACCGTACGTAAACTTAAAACTCCATAATAAACCTAATGAATTCATCCGAGTCATTTGAACATCGTACGACCACTCAGGACTTGTTACGACTCTGTATGCGAAATTAGCAACAGGAAAAGCAATTTAGAATAATGAAGGATGTATTACAACTTTTGAGAACACCTTACACCACCGTACGAAAGATTATAACTCCATAATAAACCTAATGAATTCGTCCGAGTAATTTGAACACCATACAACAATTTAGAATATATTACGATTCTGTATGCCACATTACCGCCTTCAAAAGCATGTTAGTATAACGTACGACACCTTACAACTCGTAACAAAAGATTACAACACCGTACGTAAACTTAAAACTCTATAATAAACCTAATGAATTCGTCCGAGTAATTTGAGCACCATACAACAATTTGGAATATATTACGACTCAGTATGCCACATTACCGCCTTGAAAAACATGTTAGTATAACGTACGGCACCTTACAACTCCTAACAAAACATTACAACACCGTACGAAAACTTAAAACTCCATAATAAACCTATTGAATTCGTCCGAGTCCTTTGAACATCGTACGACAATTTAGAATATATTACGACTCTGCTTGCCACATTAAAGTCTTGAGAAGCATGTTAGTATAACGTACGACACCTTACAACTCCTAACAAAACATTACAACACCGTACGTAAACTTAAAACTCCATAATAAACCTATTGAATTCGTCCGAGTCATTTGAACATCGTACGACCACTCAGGACTTGTTACGACTCTGTATGCGAAATTAGCAACAGGAAAAGCAATTTAGAATAATGTAGGATGCGTTACAACTTTTGAGAACACCTTACACCACCGTACGAAAGATTAAAACTCCATAATAAACCTAATGAATTCGTCCGAGTAATTTGAGCACCGTACAACAATTTGGAATATATTACGACTCAGTGTGCCACATTACCGCCTTGAAAAGCATGTTAGTATAACGTACGGCACCTTACAACTCCTAACAAAACATTACAACACCGTACGTAAACTTAAAACTCCATAATAAACCTAATGAATTCGTCCGAGTCATTTGAACATCGTACGACCACTCAGGACTTGTTACGACTCTGTATGCGAAATTAGCAACAGGAAAAGCAATTTAGAATAATGAAGGATGTATTACAACTTTTGAGAACACCTTACACCACCGTACGAAAGATTATAACTCCATAATAAACCTAATGAATTCGTCCGAGTAATTTGAACACCATACAACAATTTAGAATATATTACGATTCTGTATGCCACATTACCGCCTTCAAAAGCATGTTAGTATAACGTACGACACCTTACAACTCGTAACAAAAGATTACAACACCGTACGTAAACTTAAAACTCTATAATAAACCTAATGAATTCGTCCGAGTCATTTGAACACCGTACGACAATTTAGAATATATTACGACTCTGCTTGCCACATTAAAGTCTTGAGAAGCATGTTAGTATAACGTACGACACCTTACAACTCCTAACAAAACATTACAACACCGTACGTAAACTTAAAACTCCATAATAAACCTATTGAATTCGTCCGAGTCATTTGAACATCGTACGACCACTCAGGACTTGTTACGACTCTGTATGCGAAATTAGCAACAGGAAAAGCAATTTAGAATAATGTAGGATGCGTTACAACTTTTGAGAACACCTTACACCACCGTACGAAAGATTAAAACTCCATAATAAACCTAATGAATTCGTCCGAGTAATTTGAGCACCGTACAACAATTTGGAATATATTACGACTCAGTGTGCCACATTACCGCCTTGAAAAGCATGTTAGTATAACGTACGGCACCTTACAACTCCTAACAAAACATTACAACACCGTACGTAAACTTAAAACTCCATAATAAACCTAATGAATTCATCCGAGTCATTTGAACATCGTACGACCACTCAGGACTTGTTACGACTCTGTATGCGAAATTAGCAACAGGAAAAGCAATTTAGAATAATGAAGGATGTATTACAACTTTTGAGAACACCTTACACCACCGTACGAAAGATTATAACTCCATAATAAACCTAATGAATTCGTCCGAGTAATTTGAACACCATACAACAATT
The DNA here is from genome assembly GCA_030867185.1 of Tagetes erecta. NCBI lineage: Eukaryota > Viridiplantae > Streptophyta > Magnoliopsida > Asterales > Asteraceae > Tagetes > Tagetes erecta. Next base: position 49,141,621 of record CM061488.1, on the reverse strand, counting down.
TAGAATATATTACGATTCTGTATGCCACATTACCGCCTTCAAAAGCATGTTAGTATAACGTACGACACCTTACAACTCGTAACAAAAGATTACAACACCGTACGTAAACTTAAAACTCTATAATAAACCTAATGAATTCGTCCGAGTAATTTGAGCACCATACAACAATTTGGAATATATTACGACTCAGTATGCCACATTACCGCCTTGAAAAACATGTTAGTATAACGTACGGCACCTTACAACTCCTAACAAAACATTACAACACCGTACGAAAACTTAAAACTCCATAATAAACCTATTGAATTCGTCCGAGTCCTTTGAACATCGTACGACAATTTAGAATATATTACGACTCTGCTTGCCACATTAAAGTCTTGAGAAGCATGTTAGTATAACGTACGACACCTTACAACTCCTAACAAAACATTACAACACCGTACGTAAACTTAAAACTCCATAATAAACCTATTGAATTCGTCCGAGTCATTTGAACATCGTACGACCACTCAGGACTTGTTACGACTCTGTATGCGAAATTAGCAACAGGAAAAGCAATTTAGAATAATGTAGGATGCGTTACAACTTTTGAGAACACCTTACACCACCGTACGAAAGATTAAAACTCCATAATAAACCTAATGAATTCGTCCGAGTAATTTGAGCACCGTACAACAATTTGGAATATATTACGACTCAGTGTGCCACATTACCGCCTTGAAAAGCATGTTAGTATAACGTACGGCACCTTACAACTCCTAACAAAACATTACAACACCGTACGTAAACTTAAAACTCCATAATAAACCTAATGAATTCGTCCGAGTCATTTGAACATCGTACGACCACTCAGGACTTGTTACGACTCTGTATGCGAAATTAGCAACAGGAAAAGCAATTTAGAATAATGAAGGATGTATTACAACTTTTGAGAACACCTTACACCACCGTACGAAAGATTAAAACTCCATAATAAACCTAATGAATTCGTCCGAGTAATTTGAACACCATACAACAATTTAGAATATATTACGATTCTGTATGCCACATTACCGCCTTCAAAAGCATGTTAGTATAACGTACGACACCTTACAACTCGTAACAAAAGATTACAACACCGTACGTAAACTTAAAACTCTATAATAAACCTAATGAATTCGTCCGAGTCATTTGAACACCGTACGACAATTTAGAATATATTACGACTCTGCTTGCCACATTAAAGTCTTGAGAAGCATGTTAGTATAACGTACGACACCTTACAACTCCTAACAAAACATTACAACACCGTACGTAAACTTAAAACTCCATAATAAACCTATTGAATTCGTCCGAGTCATTTGAACATCGTACGACCACTCAGGACTTGTTACGACTCTGTATGCGAAATTAGCAACAGGAAAAGCAATTTAGAATAATGTAGGATGCGTTACAACTTTTGAGAACACCTTACACCACCGTACGAAAGATTAAAACTCCATAATAAACCTAATGAATTCGTCCGAGTAATTTGAGCACCGTACAACAATTTGGAATATATTACGACTCAGTGTGCCACATTACCGCCTTGAAAAGCATGTTAGTATAACGTACGGCACCTTACAACTCCTAACAAAACATTACAACACCGTACGTAAACTTAAAACTCCATAATAAACCTAATGAATTCGTCCGAGTCATTTGAACATCGTACGACCACTCAGGACTTGTTACGACTCTGTATGCGAAATTAGCAACAGGAAAAGCAATTTAGAATAATGAAGGATGTATTACAACTTTTGAGAACACCTTACACCACCGTACGAAAGATTATAACTCCATAATAAACCTAATGAATTCGTCCGAGTAATTTGAACACCATACAACAATTTAGAATATATTACGATTCTGTATGCCACATTACCGCCTTCAAAAGCATGTTAGTATAACGTACGACACCTTACAACTCGTAACAAAAGATTACAACACCGTACGTGAACTTAAAACTCTATAATAAACCTAATGAATTCGTCCGAGTCATTTGAACACCGTACGACAATTTAGAATATATTACGACTCTGCTTGCCACATTAAAGTCTTGAGAAGCATGTTAGTATAACGTACGACACCTTACAACTCCTAACAAAACATTACAACACCGTACGTAAACTTAAAACTCCATAATAAACCTATTGAATTCGTCCGAGTCATTTGAACATCGTACGACCACTCAGGACTTGTTACGACTCTGTATGCGAAATTAGCAACAGGAAAAGCAATTTAGAATAATGTAGGATGCGTTACAACTTTTGAGAACACCTTACACCACCGTACGAAAGGTTAAAACTCCATAATAAACCTAATGAATTCGTCCGAGTAATTTGAGCACCGTACAACAATTTGGAATATATTACGACTCAGTGTGCCACATTACCGCCTTGAAAAGCATGTTAGTATAACGTACGGCACCTTACAACTCCTAACAAAACATTACAACACCGTACGTAAACTTAAAACTCCATAATAAACCTAATGAATTCGTCCGAGTCATTTGAACATCGTACGACCACTCAGGACTTGTTACGACTCTGTATGCGAAATTAGCAACAGGAAAAGCAATTTAGAATAATGAAGGATGTATTACAACTTTTGAGAACACCTTACACCACCGTACGAAAGATTATAACTCCATAATAAACCTAATGAATTCGTCCGAGTAATTTGAACACCATACAACAATTTAGAATATATTACGATTCTGTATGCCACATTACCGCCTTCAAAAGCATGTTAGTATAACGTACGACACCTTACAACTCGTAACAAAAGATTACAACACCGTACGTAAACTTAAAACTCTATAATAAACCTAATGAATTCGTCCGAGTAATTTGAGCACCATACAACAATTTGGAATATATTACGACTCAGTATGCCACATTACCGCCTTGAAAAACATGTTAGTATAACGTACGGCACCTTACAACTCCTAACAAAACATTACAACACCGTACGAAAACTTAAAACTCCATAATAAACCTATTGAATTCGTCCGAGTCCTTTGAACATCGTACGACAATTTAGAATATATTACGACTCTGCTTGCCACATTAAAGTCTTGAGAAGCATGTTAGTATAACGTACGACACCTTACAACTCCTAACAAAACATTACAACACCGTACGTAAACTTAAAACTCCATAATAAACCTATTGAATTCGTCCGAGTCATTTGAACATCGTACGACCACTCAGGACTTGTTACGACTCTGTATGCGAAATTAGCAACAGGAAAAGCAATTTAGAATAATGTAGGATGCGTTACAACTTTTGAGAACACCTTACACCACCGTACGAAAGATTAAAACTCCATAATAAACCTAATGAATTCGTCCGAGTAATTTGAGCACCGTACAACAATTTGGAATATATTACGACTCAGTGTGCCACATTACCGCCTTGAAAAGCATGTTAGTATAACGTACGGCACCTTACAACTCCTAACAAAACATTACAACACCGTACGTAAACTTAAAACTCCATAATAAACCTAATGAATTCGTCCGAGTCATTTGAACATCGTACGACCACTCAGGACTTGTTACGACTCTGTATGCGAAATTAGCAACAGGAAAAGCAATTTAGAATAATGAAGGATGTATTACAACTTTTGAGAACACCTTACACCACCGTACGAAAGATTATAACTCCATAATAAACCTAATGAATTCGTCCGAGTAATTTGAACACCATACAACAATTTAGAATATATTACGATTCTGTATGCCACATTACCGCCTTCAAAAGCATGTTAGTATAACGTACGACACCTTACAACTCGTAACAAAAGATTACAACACCGTACGTGAACTTAAAACTCTATAATAAACCTAATGAATTCGTCCGAGTCATTTGAACACCGTACGACAATTTAGAATATATTACGACTCTGCTTGCCACATTAAAGTCTTGAGAAGCATGTTAGTATAACGTACGACACCTTACAACTCCTAACAAAACATTACAACACCGTACGTAAACTTAAAACTCCATAATAAACCTATTGAATTCGTCCGAGTCATTTGAACATCGTACGACCACTCAGGACTTGTTACGACTCTGTATGCGAAATTAGCAACAGGAAAAGCAATTTAGAATAATGTAGGATGCGTTACAACTTTTGAGAACACCTTACACCACCGTACGAAAGGTTAAAACTCCATAATAAACCTAATGAATTCGTCCGAGTAATTTGAGCACCGTACAACAATTTGGAATATATTACGACTCAGTGTGCCACATTACCGCCTTGAAAAGCATGTTAGTATAACGTACGGCACCTTACAACTCCTAACAAAACATTACAACACCGTACGTAAACTTAAAACTCCATAATAAACCTAATGAATTCGTCCGAGTCATTTGAACATCGTACGACCACTCAGGACTTGTTACGACTCTGTATGCGAAATTAGCAACAGGAAAAGCAATTTAGAATAATGAAGGATGTATTACAACTTTTGAGAACACCTTACACCACCGTACGAAAGATTATAACTCCATAATAAACCTAATGAATTCGTCCGAGTAATTTGAACACCATACAACAATTTAGAATATATTACGATTCTGTATGCCACATTACCGCCTTCAAAAGCATGTTAGTATAACGTACGACACCTTACAACTCGTAACAAAAGATTACAACACCGTACGTAAACTTAAAACTCTATAATAAACCTAATGAATTCGTCCGAGTAATTTGAGCACCATACAACAATTTGGAATATATTACGACTCAGTATGCCACATTACCGCCTTGAAAAACATGTTAGTATAACGTACGGCACCTTACAACTCCTAACAAAACATTACAACACCGTACGAAAACTTAAAACTCCATAATAAACCTATTGAATTCGTCCGAGTCCTTTGAACATCGTACGACAATTTAGAATATATTACGACTCTGCTTGCCACATTAAAGTCTTGAGAAGCATGTTAGTATAACGTACGACACCTTACAACTCCTAACAAAACATTACAACACCGTACGTAAACTTAAAACTCCATAATAAACCTATTGAATTCGTCCGAGTCATTTGAACATCGTACGACCACTCAGGACTTGTTACGACTCTGTATGCGAAATTAGCAACAGGAAAAGCAATTTAGAATAATGTAGGATGCGTTACAACTTTTGAGAACACCTTACACCACCGTACGAAAGATTAAAACTCCATAATAAACCTAATGAATTCGTCCGAGTAATTTGAGCACCGTACAACAATTTGGAATATATTACGACTCAGTGTGCCACATTACCGCCTTGAAAAGCATGTTAGTATAACGTACGGCACCTTACAACTCCTAACAAAACATTACAACACCGTACGTAAACTTAAAACTCCATAATAAACCTAATGAATTCGTCCGAGTCATTTGAACATCGTACGACCACTCAGGACTTGTTACGACTCTGTATGCGAAATTAGCAACAGGAAAAGCAATTTAGAATAATGAAGGATGTATTACAACTTTTGAGAACACCTTACACCACCGTACGAAAGATTATAACTCCATAATAAACCTAATGAATTCGTCCGAGTAATTTGAACACCATACAACAATTTAGAATATATTACGATTCTGTATGCCACATTACCGCCTTCAAAAGCATGTTAGTATAACGTACGACACCTTACAACTCGTAACAAAAGATTACAACACCGTACGTAAACTTAAAACTCTATAATAAACCTAATGAATTCGTCCGAGTCATTTGAACACCGTACGACAATTTAGAATATATTACGACTCTGCTTGCCACATTAAAGTCTTGAGAAGCATGTTAGTATAACGTACGACACCTTACAACTCCTAACAAAACATTACAACACCGTACGTAAACTTAAAACTCCATAATAAACCTATTGAATTCGTCCGAGTCATTTGAACATCGTACGACCACTCAGGACTTGTTACGACTCTGTATGCGAAATTAGCAACAGGAAAAGCAATTTAGAATAATGTAGGATGCGTTACAACTTTTGAGAACACCTTACACCACCGTACGAAAGATTAAAACTCCATAATAAACCTAATGAATTCGTCCGAGTAATTTGAGCACCGTACAACAATTTGGAATATATTACGACTCAGTGTGCCACATTACCGCCTTGAAAAGCATGTTAGTATAACGTACGGCACCTTACAACTCCTAACAAAACATTACAACACCGTACGTAAACTTAAAACTCCATAATAAACCTAATGAATTCGTCCGAGTCATTTGAACATCGTACGACCACTCAGGACTTGTTACGACTCTGTATGCGAAATTAGCAACAGGAAAAGCAATTTAGAATAATGAAGGATGTATTACAACTTTTGAGAACACCTTACACCACCGTACGAAAGATTATAACTCCATAATAAACCTAATGAATTCGTCCGAGTAATTTGAACACCATACAACAATTTAGAATATATTACGATTCTGTATGCCACATTACCGCCTTCAAAAGCATGTTAGTATAACGTACGACACCTTACAACTCGTAACAAAAGATTACAACACCGTACGTAAACTTAAAACTCTATAATAAACCTAATGAATTCGTCCGAGTCATTTGAACACCGTACGACAATTTAGAATATATTACGACTCTGCTTGCCACATTAAAGTCTTGAGAAGCATGTTAGTATAACGTACGACACCTTACAACTCCTAACAAAACATTACAACACCGTACGTAAACTTAAAACTCCATAATAAACCTATTGAATTCGTCCGAGTCATTTGAACATCGTACGACCACTCAGGACTTGTTACGACTCTGTATGCGAAATTAGCAACAGGAAAAGCAATTTAGAATAATGTAGGATGCGTTACAACTTTTGAGAACACCTTACACCACCGTACGAAAGATTAAAACTCCATAATAAACCTAATGAATTCGTCCGAGTAATTTGAGCACCGTACAACAATTTGGAATATATTACGACTCAGTGTGCCACATTACCGCCTTGAAAAGCATGTTAGTATAACGTACGGCACCTTACAACTCCTAACAAAACATTACAACACCGTACGTAAACTTAAAACTCCATAATAAACCTAATGAATTCGTCCGAGTCATTTGAACATCGTACGACCACTCAGGACTTGTTACGACTCTGTATGCGAAATTAGCAACAGGAAAAGCAATTTAGAATAATGAAGGATGTATTACAACTTTTGAGAACACCTTACACCACCGAACGAAAGATTATAACTCCATAATAAACCTAATGAATTCGTCCGAGTAATTTGAACACCATACAACAATTTAGAATATATTACGATTCTGTATGCCACATTACCGCCTTCAAAAGCATGTTAGTATAACGTACGACACCTTACAACTCGTAACAAAAGATTACAACACCGTACGTAAACTTAAAAACTCTATAATAAACCTAATGAATTCGTCCGAGTAATTTGAGCACCATACAACAATTTGGAATATATTACGACTCAGTATGCCACATTACCGCCTTGAAAAACATGTTAGTATAACGTACGGCACCTTAAAACTCCTAACAAAACATTACAACACCGTACGTAAACTTAAAACTCCATACTAAACCTAATGAATTCGTCCGAGTCATTTGAACATCATACGACCACTCAGGACTTGTTACGACTCTGTATGCGAAATTAGCAACAGGAAAAGCAATTTAGAATAATGTAGGATGCGTTACAACCTTTGAGAACACCTTACACCACCGTACGAAAGATTAAAACACCATAATAAACCTAATGAATTCGTCCGAGTAATTTGAACACCATACAACAATTTGGAATATATTACGACTCTGTATGCCACATTACCTCCTTGAAAAACATGTTAGTATAACGTACGGCACCTTACAAATCCTAACAAAACATTACAACACCGTACGTAAACTTAAAACTCCATAATAAACCTAATGAATTCGTCCGAGTCATTTGAACATCATACGACCACTCAGGACTTGTTACGACTCTGTATGCGAAATTAGCAACAGGAAAAGCAATTTAGAATAATGTAGGATGCGTTACAACTTTTGAGAACACCTTACACCACCGTACGAAAGATTAAAACTCCATAATAAACCTAATGAATTCGTCCGAGTAATTTGAACACCATAAAACAATTTGGAATATATTACGACTCCGTATGCCACATTACCGCCTTGAAAAGCATGTTAGTATAACGTACAACACCTTACTACTCCTAACAAAACATTACAACACCGTACGAAAACTTAAAACTCCATAATAAACCTATTGAATTCGTCCGAGTCCTTTGAACATCGTACGACAATTTAGAATATATTACGACTCTGCTTGCCACATTAAAGTCTTGAGAAGCATGTTAGTATAACGTACGACACCTTACAACTCCTAACAAAACATTACAACACCGTACGTAAACTTAAAACTCCATAATAAACCTATTGAATTCGTCCGAGTCATTTGAACATCGTACGACCACTCAGGACTTGTTACGACTCTGTATGCGAAATTAGCAACAGGAAAAGCAATTTAGAATAATGTAGGATGCGTTACAACTTTTGAGAACACCTTACACCACCGTACGAAAGATTAAAACTCCATAATAAACCTAATGAATTCGTCCGAGTAATTTGAGCACCGTACAACAATTTGGAATATATTACGACTCAGTGTGCCACATTACCGCCTTGAAAAGCATGTTAGTATAACGTACGGCACCTTACAACTCCTAACAAAACATTACAACACCGTACGTAAACTTAAAACTCCATAATAAACCTAATGAATTCGTCCGAGTCATTTGAACATCGTACGACCACTCAGGACTTGTTACGACTCTGTATGCGAAATTAGCAACAGGAAAAGCAATTTAGAATAATGAAGGATGTATTACAACTTTTGAGAACACCTTACACCACCGTACGAAAGATTATAACTCCATAATAAACCTAATGAATTCGTCCGAGTAATTTGAACACCATACAACAATTTGGAATATATTACGACTCCGTATGCCACATTACCGCCTTGAAAAGCATGTTAGTATAACGTACGACACCTTACTACTCCTAACAAAACATTACAACACCGTACGTAAACTTAAAACTCCATAATAAACCTATTGAATTCGTCCGAGTCCTTTGAACATCGTACGACAATTTAGAATATATTACGACTCTGCTTGCCACATTAAAGTCTTGAGAAGCATGTTAGTATAACGTACGACACCTTACAACTCCTAACAAAACATTACAACACCGTACGTAAACTTAAAACTCCATAATAAACCTAATGAATTCGTCCGAGTCATTTGAACATCGTACGACCACTCAGGACTTGTTACGACTCTGTATGCGAAATTAGCAACAGGAAAAGCAATTTAGAATAATGTAGGATGCGTTACAACTTTTGAGAACACCTTACACCACCGTACGAAAGATTAAAACTCCATAATAAACCTAATGAATTCGTCCGAGTAATTTGAGCACCATACAACAATTTGGAATATATTACGACTCAGTATGCCACATTACCGCCTTGAAAAGCATGTTAGTATAACGTACGGCACCTTACAACTCCTAACAAAACATTACAACACCGTACGTAAACTTAAAACTCCATAATAAACCTAATGAATTCGTCCGAGTCATTTGAACATCGTACGACCACTAAGGACTTGTTACGACTCTGTATGCGAAATTAGCAACAGGAAAAGCAATTTAGAATAATGTAGGATGCGTTACAACCTTTGAGAACACCTTACACCACCGTACGAAAGATTAAAACACCATAATAAACCTAATGAATTCGTCCGAGTAATTTGAACACCATACAACAATTTGGAATATATTACGACTCTGTATGCCACATTACCGCCTTGAAAAGCATGTTAGTATAACGTACGGCACCTTACAAATCCTAACAAAACATTACAACACCGTACGTAAACTTAAAACTCCATAATAAACCTAATGAATTCGTCCGAGTCATTTGAACATCATACGACCACTCAGGACTTGTTACGACTCTGTATGCGAAATTAGCAACAGGAAAAGCAATTTAGAATAATGTAGGATGCGTTACAACTTTTGAGAACACCTTACACCACCGTACGAAAGATTAAAACTCCATAATAAACCTAATGAATTCGTCCGAGTAATTTGAACACCATACAACAATTTGGAATATATTACGACTCCGTATGCCACATTACCGCCTTGAAAAGCATGTTAGTATAACGTACGACACCTTACTACTCCTAACAAGACATTACAACACCGTACGTAAACTTAAAACTCCATAATAAACCTATTGAATTCGTCCGAGTCCTTTGAACATCGTACGACAATTTAGAATATATTACGACTCTGCTTGCCACATTAAAGTCTTGAGAAGCATGTTAGTATAACGTACGACACCTTACAACTCCTAACAAAACATTACAACACCGTACGTAAACTTAAAACTCCATAATACACCTAATGAATTCGTCCGAGTCATTTGAACATCGTACGACCACTCAGGACTTGTTACGACTCTGTATGCGAAATTAGCAACAGGAAAAGCAATTTAGAATAATGTAGGATGCGTTACAACTTTTGAGAACACCTTACACCACCGTACGAAAGATTAAAACTCCATAATAAACCTAATGAATTCGTCCGAGTAATTTGAGCACCATACAACAATTTGGAATATATTACGACTCAGTATGCCACATTACCGCCTTGAAAAGCATGTTAGTATAACGTACGGCACCTTACAACTCCTAACAAAACATTACAACACCGTACGTAAACTTAAAACTCCATAATAAACCTAATGAATTCGTCCGAGTCATTTGAACATCGTACGACCACTCAGGACTTGTTACGACTCTGTATGCGAAATTAGCAACAGGAAAAGCAATTTAGAATAATGAAGGATGTATTACAACTTTTGAGAACACCTTACACCACCGTACGAAAGATTAAAACTCCATAATAAACCTAATGAATTCGTCCGAGTAATTTGAACACCATACAACAATTTGGAATATATTACGACTCCGTATGCCACATTACCGCCTTGAAAAGCATGTTAGTATAACGTACGACACCTTACTACTCCTAACAAAACATTACAACACCGTACGTAAACTTAAAACTCCATAATAAACCTATTGAATTCGTCCGAGTCCTTTGAACATCGTACGACAATTTAGAATATATTACGACTCTGCTTGCCACATTAAAGTCTTGAGAAGCATGTTAGTATAACGTACGACACCTTACAACTCCTAACAAAACATTACAACACCGTACGTAAACTTAAAACTCCATAATAAACCTAATGAATTCGTCCGAGTCATTTGAACATCGTACGACCACTCAGGACTTGTTACGACTCTGTATGCGAAATTAGCAACAGGAAAAGCAATTTAGAATAATGTAGGATGCGTTACAACTTTTGAGAACACCTTACACCACCGTACGAAAGATTAAAACTCCATAATAAACCTAATGAATTCGTCCGAGTAATTTGAACACCATACAACAATTTGGAATATATTACGACTCCGTATGCCACATTACCGCCTTGAAAAGCATGTTAGTATAACGTACGACACCTTACTACTCCTAACAAGACATTACAACACCGTACGTAAACTTAAAACTCCATAATAAACCTATTGAATTCGTCCGAGTCCTTTGAACATCGTACGACAATTTAGAATATATTACGACTCTGCTTGCCACATTAAAGTCTTGAGAAGCATGTTAGTATAACGTACGACACCTTACAACTCCTAACAAAACATTACAACACCGTACGTAAACTTAAAACTCCATAATAAACCTAATGAATTCGTCCGAGTCATTTGAACATCGTACGACCACTCAGGACTTGTTACGACTCTGTATGCGAAATTAGCAACAGGAAAAGCAATTTAGAATAATGTAGGATGCGTTACAACTTTTGAGAACACCTTACACCACCGTACGAAAGATTAAAACTCCATAATAAACCTAATGAATTCGTCCGAGTAATTTGAGCACCATACAACAATTTGGAATATATTACGACTCAGTATGCCACATTACCGCCTTGAAAAGCATGTTAGTATAACGTACGGCACCTTACAACTCCTAACAAAACATTACAACACCGTACGTAAACTTAAAACTCCATAATAAACCTAATGAATTCGTCCGAGTCATTTGAACATCGTACGACCACTCAGGACTTGTTACGACTCTGTATGCGAAATTAGCAACAGGAAAAGCAATTTAGAATAATGAAGGATGTATTACAACTTTTGAGAACACCTTACACCACCGTACGAAAGATTAAAACTCCATAATAAACCTAATGAATTCGTCCGAGTAATTTGAACACCATACAACAATTTGGAATATATTACGACTCCGTATGCCACATTACCGCCTTGAAAAGCATGTTAGTATAACGTACGACACCTTACTACTCCTAACAAAACATTACAACACCGTACGTAAACTTAAAACTCCATAATAAACCTATTGAATTAGTCCGAGTCCTTTGAACATCGTACGACAATTTAGAATATATTACGACTCTGCTTGCCACATTAAAGTCTTGAGAAGCATGTTAGTATAACGTACGACACCTTACAACTCCTAACAAAACATTACAACACCGTACGTAAACTTAAAACTCCATAATAAACCTAATGAATTCGTCCGAGTCATTTGAACATCGTACGACCACTCAGGACTTGTTACGACTCTGTATGCGAAATTAGCAACAGGAAAAGCAATTTAGAATAATGTAGGATGCGTTACAACTTTTGAGAACACCTTACACCACCGTACGAAAGATTAAAACTCCATAATAAACCTAATGAATTCGTCCGAGTAATTTGAACACCATACAACAATTTGGAATATATTACGACTCCGTATGCCACATTACCGCCTTGAAAAGCATGTTAGTATAACGTACGACACCTTACTACTCCTAACAAGACATTACAACATCGTACGTAAACTTAAAACTCCATAATAAACCTAATGAATTCGTCCGAGTCCTTTGAACATCGTACGACAATTTAGAATATATTACGACTCTGCTTGCCACATTAAAGTCTTGAGAAGCATGTTAGTATAACGTACGACACCTTACAACTCCTAACAAAACATTACAACACCGTACGTAAACTTAAAACTCCATAATAAACCTAATGAATTCGTCCGAGTCATTTGAACATCGTACGACCACTCAGGACTTGTTACGACTCTGTATGCGAATTTAGCAACATGAAAAGCAATTTAGAATAATGTAGGATGCGTTACAACTTTTGAGAACACCTTACACCACCGTACGAAAGATTAAAACTCCATAATAAACCTAATGAATTCGTCCGAGTAATTTGAGCACCATACAACAATTTGGAATATATTACGACTCAGTATGCCACATTACCGCCTTGAAAAGCATGTTAGTATAACGTACGGCACCTTACAACTCCTAACAAAACATTACAACACCGTACGTAAACTTAAAACTCCATAATAAACCTAATGAATTCGTCCGAGTCATTTGAACATCGTACGACCACTTAGGACTTGTTACGACTCTGTATGCGAAATTAGCAACAGGAAAAGCAATTTAGAATAATGAAGGATGTATTACAACTTTTGAGAACACCTTACACCACCGTACGAAAGATTAAAACTCCATAATAAACCTAATGAATTCGTCCGAGTAATTTGAACACCATACAACAATTTGGAATATATTACGACTCCGTATGCCACATTACCGCCTTGAAAAGCATGTTAGTATAACGTACGACACCTTACTACTCCTAACAAAACATTACAACACCGTACGTAAACTTAAAACTCCATAATAAACCTATTGAATTAGTCCGAGTCCTTTGAACATCGTACGACAATTTAGAATATATTACGACTCTGCTTGCCACATTAAAGTCTTGAGAAGCATGTTAGTATAACGTACGACACCTTACAACTCCTAACAAAACATTACAACACCGTACGTAAACTTAAAACTCCATAATAAACCTAATGAATTCGTCCGAGTCATTTGAACATCGTACGACCACTCAGGACTTGTTACGACTCTGTATGCGAAATTAGCAACAGGAAAAGCAATTTAGAATAATGTAGGATGCGTTACAACTTTTGAGAACACCTTACACCACCGTACGAAAGATTAAAACTCCATAATAAACCTAATGAATTCGTCCGAGTAATTTGAACACCATACAACAATTTGGAATATATTACGACTCCGTATGCCACATTACCGCCTTGAAAAGCATGTTAGTATAACGTACGACACCTTACTACTCCTAACAAGACATTACAACACCGTACGTAAACTTAAAACTCCATAATAAACCTAATGAATTCGTCCGAGTCCTTTGAACATCGTACGACAATTTAGAATATATTACGACTCTGCTTGCCACATTAAAGTCTTGAGAAGCATGTTAGTATAACGTACGACACCTTACAACTCCTAACAAAACATTACAACACCGTACGTAAACTTAAAACTCCATAATAAACCTAATGAATTCGTCCGAGTCATTTGAACATCGTACGACCACTCAGGACTTGTTACGACTCTGTATGCGAATTTAGCAACATGAAAAGCAATTTAGAATAATGTAGGATGCGTTACAACTTTTGAGAACACCTTACACCACCGTACGAAAGATTAAAACTCCATAATAAACCTAATGAATTCGTCCGAGTAATTTGAGCACCATACAACAATTTGGAATATATTACGACTCAGTATGCCACATTACCGCCTTGAAAAGCATGTTAGTATAACGTACGGCACCTTACAACTCCTAACAAAACATTACAACACCGTACGTAAACTTAAAACTCCATAATAAACCTAATGAATTCGTCCGAGTCATTTGAACATCGTACGACCACTTAGGACTTGTTACGACTCTGTATGCGAAATTAGCAACAGGAAAAGCAATTTAGAATAATGAAGGATGTATTACAACTTTTGAGAACACATTACACCACCGTACGAAAGATTAAAACTCCATAATAAACCTAATGAATTCGTCCGAGTAATTTGAACACCATACAACAATTTGGAATATATTACGACTCCGTATGCCACATTACCGCCTTGAAAAGCATGTTAGTATAACGTACGACACCTTACTACTCCTAACAAAACATTACATTACCGTACGTAAACTTAAAACTCCATAATAAACCTATTGAATTCGTCCGAGTCCTTTGAACATCGTACGACAATTTAGAATATATTACGACTCTGCTTGCCACATTAAAGTCTTGAGAAGCATGTTAGTATAACGTACGACACCTTACAACTCCTAACAAAACATTACAACACCGTACGTAAACTTAAAACTCCATAATAAACCTAATGAATTCGTCCGAGTCATTTGAACATCGTACGACCACTCAGGACTTGTTACGACTCTGTATGCGAAATTAGCAACAGGAAAAGCAATTTAGAATAATGTAGGATGCGTTACAACTTTTGAGAACACCTTACACCACCGTACGAAAGATTAAAACTCCATAATAAACCTAATGAATTCGTCCGAGTAATTTGAGCACCATACAACAATTTGGAATATATTACGACTCAGTATGCCACATTACCGCCTTGAAAAGCATGTTAGTATAACGTACGGCACCTTACAACTCCTAACAAAACATTACAACACCGTACGTAAACTTAAAACTCCATAATAAACCTAATGAATTCGTCCGAGTCATTTGAACATCGTACGACCACTAAGGACTTGTTTTGACTCTGTATGCGAAATTAGCAACAGGAAAAGCAATTTAGAATAATGTAGGATGCGTTACAACCTTTGAGAACACCTTACACCACCGTACGAAAGATTAAAACTCCATAATAAACCTAATGAATTCGTCCGAGTAATTTGAACACCATACAACAATTTGGAATATATTACGACTCTGTATGCCACATTACCTCCTTGAAAAGCATGTTAGTATAACGTACGGCACCTTACAAATCCTAACAAAACATTACAACACCGTACGTAAACTTAAAACTCCATAATAAACCTAATGAATTCGTCCGAGTCATTTGAACATCATACGACCACTCAGGACTTGTTACGACTCTGTATGCGAAATTAGCAACAGGAAAAGCAATTTAGAATAATGTAGGATGCGTTACAACTTTTGAGAACACCTTACACCACCGTACGAAAGATTAAAACTCCATAATAAACCTAATGAATTCGTCCGAGTAATTTGAGCACCATACAACAATTTGGAATATATTACGACTCAGTATGCCACGTTACCGTCTTGAAAAGCATGTTAGTATAACGTACGGCACCTTACAACTCCTAACAAAACATTACAACAGCGTACGTAAACTTAAAACTCCATAATAAACCTAATGAATTCGTCCGAGTCATTTGAACATCGTACGACCACTCAGGACTTGTTACGACTCTGTATGCGAAATTAGCAACAGGAAAAGCAATTTAGAATAATGAAGGATGTATTACAACTTTTGAGAACACCTTACACCACCGTACGAAAGATTAAAACTCCATAATAAACCTAATGAATTCGTCCGAGTAATTTGAACACCATACAACAATTTGGAATATATTACGACTCCGTATGCCACATTACCGCCTTGAAAAGCATGTTAGTATAACGTACGGCACCTTACAACTCCTAACAAAACATTACAACACCGTACGTAAACTTAAAACTCCATAATAAACCTAATGAATTCGTCCGAGTCATTTGAACATCGTACGACCACTCAGGACTTGTTACGACTCTGTATGCGAAATTAGCAACAGGAAAAGCAATTTAGAATAATGAAGGATGTATTACAACTTTTGAGAACACCTTACACCACCGTACGAAAGATTAAAACTCCATAATAAACCTAATGAATTCGTCCGAGTAATTTGAACACCATACAACAATTTGGAATATATTACGAATCCGTATGCCACATTACCGCCTTGAAAAGCATGTTAGTATAACGTACGACACCTTACTACTCCTAACAAAACATTACAACACCGTACGTAAACTTAAAACTCCATAATAAACCTATTGAATTCGTCCGAGTCCTTTGAACATCGTACGACAATTTAGAATATATTACGACTCTGCTTGCCACATTAAAGTCTTGAGAAGCATGTTAGTATAACGTACGACACCTTACAACTCCTAACAAAACATTACAACACCGTACGTAAACTTAAAACTCCATAATAAACCTAATGAATTCGTCCGAGTCATTTGAACATCGTACGACCACTCAGGACTTGTTACGACTCTGTATGCGAAATTAGCAACAGGAAAAGCAATTTAGAATAATGTAGGATGCGTTACAACTTTTGAGAACACCTTACACCACCGTACGAAAGATTAAAACTCCATAATAAACCTAATGAATTCGTCCGAGTAATTTGAGCACCATACAACAATTTGGAATATATTACGACTCAGTATGCCACATTAACGCCTTGAAAAGCATCTTAGTATAACGTACGACACCTTACAACTCCTAACAAAACATTACAACACCGTACGTAAACTTAAAACTCCATAATAAACCTAATGAATTCGTCCGAGTCATTTGAACATCGTACGACCACTCAGGACTTGTTACGACTCTGTATGCGAAATTAGCAACAGGAAAAGCAATTTAGAATAATGAAGGATGTATTACAACTTTTGAGAACACCTTACACCACCGTACGAAAGATTAAAACTCCATAATAAACCTAATGAATTCGTCCGAGTAATTTGAACACCATACAACAATTTGGAATATATTACGACTCCGTATGCCACATTACCGCCTTGAAAAGCATGTTAGTATAACGTACGACACCTTACTACTCCTAACAAAACATTACAACACCGTACGTAAACTTAAAACTCCATAATAAACCTATTGAATTCGTCCGAGTCCTTTGAACATCGTACGACAATTTAGAATATATTACGACTCTGCTTGCCACATTAAAGTCTTGAGAAGCATGTTAGTATAACGTACGACACCTTACAACTCCTAACAAAACATTACAACACCGTACGTAAACTTAAAACTCCATAATAAACCTAATGAATTCGTCCGAGTCATTTGAACATCGTACGACCACTCAGGACTTGTTACGACTCTGTATGCGAAATTAGCAACAGGAAAAGCAATTTAGAATAATGAAGGATGTATTACAACTTTTGAGAACACCTTACACCACCGTACGAAAGATTAAAACTCCATAATAAACCTAATGAATTCGTCCGAGTAATTTGAACACCATACAACAATTTGGAATATATTACGACTCCGTATGCCACATTACCGCCTTGAAAAGCATGTTAGTATAACGTACGACACCTTACTACTCCTAACAAAACATTACAACACCGTACGTAAACTTAAAACTCCATAATAAACCTATTGAATTCGTCCGAGTCCTTTGAACATCGTACGACAATTTAGAATATATTACGACTCTGCTTGCCACATTAAAGTCTTGAGAAGCATGTTAGTATAACGTACGACACCTTACAACTCCTAACAAAACATTACAACACCGTACGTAAACTTAAAACTCCATAATAAACCTAATGAATTCGTCCGAGTCATTTGAACATCGTACGACCACTCAGGACTTGTTACGACTCTGTATGCGAAATTAGCAACAGGAAAAGCAATTTAGAATAATGAAGGATGTATTACAACTTTTGAGAACACCTTACACCACCGTACGAAAGATTAAAACTCCATAATAAACCTAATGAATTCGTCCGAGTAATTTGAACACCATACAACAATTTGGAATATATTACGACTCCGTATGCCACATTACCGCCTTGAAAAGCATGTTAGTATAACGTACGACACCTTACTACTCCTAACAAAACATTACAACACCGTACGTAAACTTAAAACTCCATAATAAACCTATTGAATTCGTCCGAGTCCTTTGAACATCGTACGACAATTTAGAATATATTACGACTCTGCTTGCCACATTAAAGTCTTGAGAAGCATGTTAGTATAACGTACGACACCTTACAACTCCTAACAAAACATTACAACACCGTACGTAAACTTAAAACTCCATAATAAACCTAATGAATTCGTCCGAGTCATTTGAACATCGTACGACCACTCAGGACTTGTTACGACTCTGTATGCGAAATTAGCAACAGGAAAAGCAATTTAGAATAATGAAGGATGTATTACAACTTTTGAGAACACCTTACACCACCGTACGAAAGATTAAAACTCCATAATAAACCTAATGAATTCGTCCGAGTAATTTGAACACCATACAACAATTTGGAATATATTACGACTCCGTATGCCACATTACCGCCTTGAAAAGCATGTTAGTATAACGTACGACACCTTACTACTCCTAACAAAACATTACAACACCGTACGTAAACTTAAAACTCCATAATAAACCTATTGAATTCGTCCGAGTCCTTTGAACATCGTACGACAATTTAGAATATATTACGACTCTGCTTGCCACATTAAAGTCTTGAGAAGCATGTTAGTATAACGTACGACACCTTACAACTCCTAACAAAACATTACAACACCGTACGTAAACTTAAAACTCCATAATAAACCTAATGAATTCGTCCGAGTCATTTGAACATCGTACGACCACTCAGGACTTGTTACGACTCTGTATGCGAAATTAGCAACAGGAAAAGCAATTTAGAATAATGAAGGATGTATTACAACTTTTGAGAACACCTTACACCACCGTACGAAAGATTAAAACTCCATAATAAACCTAATGAATTCGTCCGAGTAATTTGAACACCATACAACAATTTGGAATATATTACGACTCCGTATGCCACATTACCGCCTTGAAAAGCATGTTAGTATAACGTACGACACCTTACTACTCCTAACAAAACATTACAACACCGTACGTAAACTTAAAACTCCATAATAAACCTATTGAATTCGTCCGAGTCCTTTGAACATCGTACGACAATTTAGAATATATTACGACTCTGCTTGCCACATTAAAGTCTTGAGAAGCATGTTAGTATAACGTACGACACCTTACAACTCCTAACAAAACATTACAACACCGTACGTAAACTTAAAACTCCATAATAAACCTAATGAATTCGTCCGAGTCATTTGAACATCGTACGACCACTCAGGACTTGTTACGACTCTGTATGCGAAATTAGCAACAGGAAAAGCAATTTAGAATAATGAAGGATGTATTACAACTTTTGAGAACACCTTACACCACCGTACCAAAGATTAAAACTCCATAATAAACCTAATGAATTCGTCCGAGTAATTTGAACACCATACAACAATTTGGAATATATTACGACTCCGTATGCCACATTACCGCCTTGAAAAGCATGTTAGTATAACGTACGACACCTTACTACTCCTAACAAAACATTACAACACCGTACGTAAACTTAAAACTCCATAATAAACCTATTGAATTCGTCCGAGTCCTTTGAACATCGTACGACAATTTAGAATATATTACGACTCTGCTTGCCACATTAAAGTCTTGAGAAGCATGTTAGTATAACGTACGACACCTTACAACTCCTAACAAAACATTACAACACCGTACGTAAACTTAAAACTCCATAATAAACCTAATGAATTCGTCCGAGTCATTTGAACATCGTACGACCACTCAGGACTTGTTACGACTCTGTATGCGAAATTAGCAACAGGAAAAGCAATTTAGAATAATGAAGGATGTATTACAACTTTTGAGAACACCTTACACCACCGTACGAAAGATTAAAACTCCATAATAAACCTAATGAATTCGTCCGAGTAATTTGAACACCATACAACAATTTGGAATATATTACGACTCCGTATGCCACATTACCGCCTTGAAAAGCATGTTAGTATAACGTACGACACCTTACTACTCCTAACAAAACATTACAACACCGTACGTAAACTTAAAACTCCATAATAAACCTATTGAATTCGTCCGAGTCCTTTGAACATCGTACGACAATTTAGAATATATTACGACTCTGCTTGCCACATTAAAGTCTTGAGAAGCATGTTAGTATAACGTACGACACCTTACAACTCCTAACAAAACATTACAACACCGTACGTAAACTTAAAACTCCATAATAAACCTAATGAATTCGTCCGAGTCATTTGAACATCGTACGACCACTCAGGACTTGTTACGACTCTGTATGCGAAATTAGCAACAGGAAAAGCAATTTAGAATAATGAAGGATGTATTACAACTTTTGAGAACACCTTACATCACCGTACGAAAGATTAAAACTCCATAATAAACCTAATGAATTCGTCCGAGTAATTTGAACACCATACAACAATTTGGAATATATTACGACTCCGTATGCCACATTACCGCCTTGAAAAGCATGTTAGTATAACGTACGACACCTTACTACTCCTAACAAAACATTACAACACCGTACGTAAACTTAAAACTCCATAATAAACCTATTGAATTCGTCCGAGTCCTTTGAACATCGTACGACAATTTAGAATATATTACGACTCTGCTTGCCACATTAAAGTCTTGAGAAGCATGTTAGTATAACGTACGACACCTTACAACTCCTAACAAAACATTACAACACCGTACGTAAACTTAAAACTCCATAATAAACCTAATGAATTCGTCCGAGTCATTTGAACATCGTACGACCACTCAGGACTTGTTACGACTCTGTATGCGAAATTAGCAACAGGAAAAGCAATTTAGAATAATGTAGGATGCGTTACAACTTTTGAGAACACCTTACACCACCGTACGAAAGATTAAAACTCCATAATAAACCTAATGAATTCGTCCGAGTAATTTGAGCACCATACAACAATTTGGAATATATTACGACTCAGTATGCCACATTACCGCCTTGAAAAGCATGTTAGTATAACGTACGGCACCTTACCACTCCTAACAAAACATTACAACACCGTACGTAAACTTAAAACTCCATAATAAACCTAATGAATTCGTCCGAGTCATTTGAACATCGTACGACCACTAAGGACTTGTTACGACTCTGTATGCGAAATTAGCAACAGGAAAATCAATTTAGAATAATGTAGGATGCGTTACAACCTTTGAGAACACCTTACACCACCGTACGAAAGATTAAAACTCCATAATAAACCTAATGAATTCGTCCGAGTAATTTGAACACCATACAACAATTTGGAATATATTACGACTCTGTATGCCACATTACCTCCTTGAAAAGCATGTTAGTATAACGTACGGCACCTTACAAATCCTAACAAAACATTACAACACCGTACGTAAACTTAAAACTCCATAATAAACCTAATGAATTCGTCCGAGTCATTTGAACATCATACGACCACTCAGGACTTGTTACGACTCTGTATGCGAAATTAGCAACAGGAAAAGCAATTTAGAATAATGTAGGATGCGTTACAACTTTTGAGAACACCTTACACCACCGTACGAAAGATTAAAACTCCATAATAAACCTAATGAATTCGTCCGAGTAATTTGAGCACCATACAACAATTTGGAATATATTACGACTCAGTATGCCACATTACCGTCTTGAAAAGCATGTTAGTATAACGTACGGCACCTTACAACTCCTAACAAAACATTACAACACCGTACGTAAACTTAAAACTCCATAATAAACCTAATGAATTCGTCCGAGTCATTTGAACATCGTACGACCACTCAGGACTTGTTACGACTCTGTATGCGAAAATAGCAACAGGAAAAGCAATTTAGAATAATGAAGGATGTTGATGTGTTGTAAAAACACATGTTTTTATTGACGTATTTCACGTCTTTATCCTCATTTTATGTAAATATATTTTATTTTTAGTTACTTATTATCTTTATCTTTTATTTTTAGGTAATAATAACGAAAGAAGCGGTTTCGGAGCGAAACGGGACGAAAACGAGAAGAAAACGAGCTTCGTGACCAACCCGGAGAACCGCTGGAACCCCCCAGGAACGCCCAACGGTTCTCTGGGCGCTGGGGCTGAAAACAATGCCATATCCTCCGCCCAACGGTTCGCTGGAACCCTCTCAAACAGCCCAACGGTTCTCCGGGCCCTTCTGACGTGAAAAAACCTACTTTTGCACTATATATTCATCTTTTGATGGATTTTAGGGCATCACCTCTACCCAAAAACACCAAAAACGGCTGAGAACAGGGGAATGAGTCTTTGGGGTGATCTTGGGTGTTAGTTTGGAGGATTAAAGCTATAATTTGGAGCTTGGATCTTGGATTTTGAAGGTTTTGAAGATTATTCTTGAAGATCTTGAAGATTGAAGATGGATTGAAGCTCTAGAGTTGCTGATTTGAAGATTGAAGCTAGAAGATCTTGTAGATTCAAGCTTTGGTTGAAGATTGGTGGCCATTTCGGGTGTGATTTACTCTAAACTTTAAACAATTGAACTTGATTTGTTGTTTTTAGTTAAAATTATGCTAGATCTAGTCTTGTTCATGATGGGTTTGATGATTTTGATGATGGTTGGCTAGATTTTGCATGATTACTTAGGCATTATGGATGATTGATGATGATTTGATGACTTTTGGTTGATTTTGATATGTTGGATGGATGTTCTATGCGAGAAAATTGGTTTGTTCATGATTATGTATGCAATATGTGTAATGGTTCCATGATCTTTGATGATATCTTGTCTTGATTATGTTTGATGTTGCATGGATTTGATAACTTTATGACAAAGATCATATTTTTAGTGTTAAAACCACTAGATTGAGGCATTATTTGGATAGATCTAGGAATAGATATCCATAAGATAAGATTGATTTGTGGATTTGAGCCGTTGTGCTAGCCGGACTCGCTACCGGAAGGTAGGAGTTTGTAGATTTCATCTTTTCGTTAGTTGGTTTAGGTTAAAACACTACGGGAGTGGGTTTTACTTAATAAAAACTAACAACTTGTGTTATCTAGTCTTAATTTATAACAAATCGATTGATCCCGTTATTTTAGTTTACTGATGGAGTCAGTTTCTAGGATAAATGGACTAGTAAGCTGAGAGGCGAGCCAGTTTAGGATCCCTTAGACATCCGGGAGTGATTTGTAGACATTCCTCACACCGTGAGCTTCACATATTTATTTTAAGACTTTCTAGCACCCACGAGACCTTAGTAGTAGGTACTGATGTGTTAGATTGTTTTGAGTAGATATATTCTCATATCCGGTGCCGATATATCCAGAAAGCCGAGAGTTGTCAGATTATCATCAGGATTCCCGCCTAAGTAGTCATCATTTCACCCATAGTTCTCTTTTAGCTTATTTCTGTCTATAGTTTCCATTTCTAGTTAAGTTTTTATCCTTAGTTTATTTTAGATAATTTTCCTTAGTCTAAATCTAATTTTTAGGATAATTTTAGGTAATTTGTCTTTTATTTGTTACTTTAGTCTTTATAATTAAAAATTCCAACTCTTTTACATCGGTTAGAACTCGATAAAGATCCAGTATTAGAGGACGCCAAACTCAAATCTCTTGGGTACGATATCCGGACTTACTTAACTTGCTACATACGACCGGTACACTTGCCGATTGTGTGAACTTGTTAGGTTTTTCCACTTTAGAAATTTAAAACCTGATTTTCCGATCCATACATCATTTCATATACCATACAGTTCGCATCAAGTTTTTGGCGCCGTTGCCGGGGAATTGAGCATTTTTGGCGACTTTATGAAAGATCTGAGTCGGGGGTCTAACCATTTTTACTTGCTATTTTTCTTGCTAGTTTAGTGTTTATTTGATTATTTGCTTGCAATTTGTTCTTTTGTTAGTTTAGACTTATTTTGCTTTATATTTTTAGTTTTTATTATTACTATTATTATTATTATTATTAATATTATTATTATTATTATATTTTTTAAGCTTTTTTCTATCTGGTGCTTGTGATCGTTGCGTTTTGAGTTTGTTTTTGCAGTTTTTCTCATGGATAGCTACTATGAGGATGATTACGAAGGCAACACTTATAGCTACGAGGATCATCGTACTAGTGTTTGGTGTGAGATCTGTGGAGGACCCCATTATACATATTACTGTTGCTACTCACAGGGGTACTCCACAGGTTATGATGATCCTTATCCTTACACTCCACCAGTCGAGGGTCCACCATCCACACCCGATCTGCACACAGCTATGTTTGAGATGAACCAGGTGTTCCAAAACTATCTTGCTTCACAACATGAGCAAAGAGGCGAGGAACATGCTGTTAGACTTAAAGAATCTAAGGACTTGGTTCGTAGAACAGAAGAGCTGGGACTTTTGATCGACCAGATTACTGCAAACCATCAGTCCGAGAGTACTTTTTGTGACACTGGTCTCTACACTGTTGTGGTTGATGATTTTTCAGAACCGGAGACGATAATGGATAATGCGGTTTTTGCTATCCCACATATTTATACGCATGTCCCATCTCCGGTTCAGCTTGAGTTTGATATTATGAATGCGGATGCTGGAGTTGTTGATGAGTTTGAGGGTGCTGGAGTTGTTGATGAGTTTGAGGGTGTTAGAGTTGAGGTTTGTTGGGAGGCGGAGTTTGGTGATGAGTTGGTAGATATTGAGCTTGCTACAGATATAGGAGATTTTGACCCTCTTGGTGATCTTGCTGAGTTAGAGAGATTAGTACTCCTGGAGCCACACATAGAGAGTGGTGAGGTAGAAGAGAAGGAGGAAGTGGTTGAGGAATCAAAGCAACCACTTCACAGTATGTTTAGTCGACCTATGGAAGAAGAAGATGGTGGATTAACACCCGTATCAGAGACACCACGTGAGAGGACACGAAGAGGTAGGTTTAAGGATTGGTGGGCCGAAGCAGTTACTTCTATTAGAGTTCTTTTCGATCCTATCGTTGCATTCTTCCCGACAAACGGTATGAGGAAGAAGTTGAGTAAGACAAGTGGGAAGAGAATAAAGGAGAAGCCTCCTGATTGAGATTACATGGTGGGGATGGCATGCACAATGGTGGTAGAGATTGTTGATTATTGCTTGTCATCGCATGCTGCATTTCAGGGGAGTTTCGTTTATCCTTTTACCTTTATTTTTTTTTTTCAATCATTTTTATATTTGTTTCACACATTGGGGACAATGTGTGTTTCAAGTGTGGGGATGGGTTTTAGTTAGATTTTCGGTCATTATTTTCTATCAAACCACTCTCGTACTCAATCTCCATTCGGGAGTGGTTCGGTTCACTTTATTTATTTAAAAAAAACCAAAAAAAAAAAAAATCAAAATGTCATTAAAAAATACAAAAAAAAATTAGAAATTTTTTTTAAAAAAATACAAAAATAGAATAAAAGTTATTTTCTTTTAAATGGCTTGTCCCGTTTTTGTCACATTTTTGCACAAAAGACGCGTCTCATTCAATGTAAATCGTTGACAAAAGGTTGGTCGGTTTGAATTTGCGGGTTCTTGACTTTTAATATATAATATAACTAAATAAAATGAGAAAAGTTTTCCTAGCTAGCCTTTTGAATAAAAATAAAATCTTGGGATGCCTAAGATAGTGGAGTGAACCGGACAGTTAAAAATTATACATTACTTGCATCATTATCTCATACCCATTATCTTGTGAGGATTTGAGCCTGATTATTGAGCTTTACCTGA
The DNA here is from genome assembly GCA_030867185.1 of Tagetes erecta. Lineage (NCBI taxonomy): Eukaryota > Viridiplantae > Streptophyta > Magnoliopsida > Asterales > Asteraceae > Tagetes > Tagetes erecta. The sequence goes on along the minus strand of CM061488.1, from coordinate 49,114,915 downwards.
TTATATATATATGCTCATTATTTTTTTGTTGAGAGTTTGACCATTATTGTAGTTGCAATTATAGAACTTGCATGCCTTGATGCATTTTGAGACCTTAGACTTGAAATTAAAACAAGAATATGATTGAGGCATTTAGGATTCACCTATTCCGACCTGTTTATACCTGCCCTTTTTATATATTTCCCCTAGTTACCCCGTCTGAGCCTTAGCCTTTTTATTTGTTTGACCCATTTAGCCATTTCCTTTCGTATATATTTTACCCTTTTTGCTTTGGCCCAAGTGTTTGAAAATCCGGCTAAGTTAGTATTTAAATTAAGCTTTTTATTGTTTTAAGTAGTTTGAAATTTCTAGAAGTTTGTATATAGTCAGAAAGTATGAATAAGTGTAAAAAAAAGAAAAAAAAAGAGAGAAAAAAAAAAGAAAAAAAAAACAAAAAAAAAAAAAAAATGTTGAGAAAGATGAGAAAAGAAGAAAAAGGGTAAGAAAATTGACCCTAAGGTGATAGTATATTAGGCTTGGGATCCAAGTTTGATCCAAGTTTTGGTTTTTGGTTACAAGTTAAGTGTTTTGATTGTTTAGATATTGACAAAGCCGGGTTTTTAGCACTTTTCGTTTGTTTTTCCTTTGTTTATCCTACCCCTAGCCCTAGCCACGTTACAACCCGAATAAAGACCTCTTGATTCTTGTTAATTTCTTGTCAAAAGGTGGAGATATGATTGGCATACAAGCTTATGTTTATATTGCACTACTTTAATCGGCATTGAGAGTTCACTCCCAAATTTCATATCTAGCCCGAGTGGTTGAGTGAGAGTGAGGGGTGCAAGTATGTATAGTTTGATACTTGAAGGTGAACAAAGCTTGATTGGGTAGACTTTGGTTTTAAAATTGCTTCACCGTGCTAGTTGGGTTATAAATCTTTGATCGTTATAATAAACATAATAATTAAGTTAGGGATCCCGCGGTTCGGACTTGATTTTACTCGATGGATGCGTATTTGTTTGGGAATTGTATTTGATGTGTTTTGTATATATTTGTTTTGCTTAGGGACAAGCAAAATGCTAAGTGTGGGGATATTTGATGTGTTGTAAAAACACATGTTTTTATTGACGTATTTCACGTCTTTATCCTCATTTTATGTAAATATATTTTATTTTTAGTTACTTATTATCTTTATCTTTTATTTTTAGGTAATAATAACGAAAGAAGCGGTTTCGGAGCGAAACGGGACGAAAACGAGAAGAAAACGAGCTTCGTGACCAACCCGGAGAACCGCTGGAACCCCCCAGGAACGCCCAACGGTTCTCTGGGCGCTGGGGCTGAAAACAATGCCATATCCTCCGCCCAACGGTTCGCTGGAACCCTCTCAAACAGCCCAACGGTTCTCCGGGCCCTTCTGACGTGAAAAAACCTACTTTTGCACTATATATTCATCTTTTGATGGATTTTAGGGCATCACCTCTACCCAAAAACACCAAAAACGGCTGAGAACAGGGGAATGAGTCTTTGGGGTGATCTTGGGTGTTAGTTTGGAGGATTAAAGCTATAATTTGGAGCTTGGATCTTGGATTTTGAAGGTTTTGAAGATTATTCTTGAAGATCTTGAAGATTGAAGATGGATTGAAGCTCTAGAGTTGCTGATTTGAAGATTGAAGCTAGAAGATCTTGTAGATTCAAGCTTTGGTTGAAGATTGGTGGCCATTTCGGGTGTGATTTACTCTAAACTTTAAACAATTGAACTTGATTTGTTGTTTTTAGTTAAAATTATGCTAGATCTAGTCTTGTTCATGATGGGTTTGATGATTTTGATGATGGTTGGCTAGATTTTGCATGATTACTTAGGCATTATGGATGATTGATGATGATTTGATGACTTTTGGTTGATTTTGATATGTTGGATGGATGTTCTATGCGAGAAAATTGGTTTGTTCATGATTATGTATGCAATATGTGTAATGGTTCCATGAGCTTTGATGATATCTTGTCTTGATTATGTTTGATGTTGCATGGATTTGATAACTTTATGACAAAGATCATATTTTTAGTGTTAAAATCACTAGATTGAGGCATTATTTGGATAGATCTAGGAATAGATATCCATAAGATAAGATTGATTTGTGGATTTGAGCCGTTGTGCTAGCCGGACTCGCTACCGGAAGGTAGGAGTTTGTAGATTTCATCTTTTCGTTAGTTGGTTTAGGTTAAAACACTACGGGAGTGGGTTTTACTTAATAAAAACTAACAACTTGTGTTATCTAGTCTTAATTTAAAACAAATCGATTGATCCCGTTATTTTAGTTTACTGATGGAGTCAGTTTCTAGGATAAATGGACTAGTAAGCTGAGAGGCGAGCCAGTTTAGGATCCCTTAGACATCCGGGAGTGATTTGTAGACATTCCTCACACCGTGAGCTTCACATATTTATTTTAAGACTTTCTAGCACCCACGAGACCTTAGTAGTAGGTACTGATGTGTTAGATTGTTTTGAGTAGATATATTCTCATATCCGGTGCCGATATATCCAGAAAGCCGAGAGTTGTCAGATTATCATCAGGATTCCCGCCTAAGTAGTCATCATTTCACCCATAGTTCTCTTTTAGCTTATTTCTGTCTATAGTTTCCATTTCTAATTAAGTTTTTATCCTTAGTTTATTTTAGATAATTTTCCTTAGTCTAAATCTAATTTTTAGGATAATTTTAGGTAATTTGTCTTTTATTTGTTACTTTAGTCTTTATAATTAAAAATTCCAACTCTTTTACATCGGTTAGAACTCGATAAAGATCCAGTATTAGAGGACGCCAAACTCAAATCTCTTGGGTACGATATCCGGACTTACTTAACTTGCTACATACGACCGGTACACTTGCCGATTGTGTGAACTTGTTAGGTTTTTCCACTTTAGAAATTTAAAACCTGATTTTCCGATCCATACATCATTTCATATACCATACAGTTCGCATCAGATGTATTACAACTTTTGAGAACACCTTACACCACCGTACGAAAGATTAAAACTCCATAATAAACCTAATGAATTCGTCCGAGTAATTTGAACACCATACAACAATTTGGAATATATTACGACTCCGTATGCCACATTACCGCCTTGAAAAGCATGTTAGTATAACGTACGGCACCTTACAACTCCTAACAAAACATTACAACACCGTACGTAAACTTAAAACTCCATAATAAACCTAATGAATTCGTCCGAGTCATTTGAACATCGTACGACCACTCAGGACTTGTTACGACTCTGTATGCGAAATTAGCAACAGGAAAAGCAATTTAGAATAATGAAGGATGCATTACAACTTTTGAGAACACCTTACACCACCGTACGAAAGATTAAAACTCCATAATAAACCTAATGAATTCGTCCGAGTAATTTGAACACCATACAACAATTTGGAATATATTACGACTCCGTATGCCACATTACCGCCTTGAAAAGCATGTTAGTATAACGTACGACACCTTACTACTCCTAACAAAACATTACAACACCGTACGTAAACTTAAAACTCCATAATAAACCTATTGAATTCGTCCGAGTCCTTTGAACATCGTACGACAATTTAGAATATATTACGACTCTGCTTGCCACATTAAAGTCTTGAGAAGCATGTTAGTATAACGTACGACACCTTACAACTCCTAACAAAACATTACAACACCGTACGTAAACTTAAAACTCCATAATAAACCTAATGAATTCGTCCGAGTCATTTGAACATCGTACGACCACTCAGGACTTGTTACGACTCTGTATGCGAAATTAGCATCAGGAAAAGCAATTTAGAATAATGTAGGATGCGTTACAACTTTTGAGAACACCTTACACCACCGTACGAAAGATTAAAACTCCATAATAAACCTAATGAATTCGTCCGAGTAATTTGAGCACCATACAACAATTTGGAATATATTACGACTCAGTATGCCACATTACCGCCTTGAAAAGCATGTTAGTATAACGTACGGCACCTTACAACTCCTAACAAAACATTACAACACCGTACGTAAACTTAAAACTCCATAATAAACCTAATGAATTCGTCCGAGTCATTTGAACATCGTACGACCACTAAGGACTTGTTACGACTCTGTATGCGAAATTAGCAACAGGAAAAGCAATTTAGAATAATGTAGGATGCGTTACAACTTTTGAGAACACCTTACACCACCGTACGAAAGATTAAAACTCCATAATAAACCTAATGAATTCGTCCGAGTAATTTGAGCACCATACAACAATTTGGAATATATTACGACTCAGTATGCCACATTACCGCCTTGAAAAGCATGTTAGTATAACGTACGGCACCTTACAACTCCTAACAAAACATTACAACACCGTACGTAAACTTAAAACTCTATAATAAACCTAATGAATTCGTCCGAGTCATTTGAACATCGTACGACCACTAAGGACTTGTTACGACTCTGTATGCGAAATTAGCAACAGGAAAAGCAATTTAGAATAATGTAGGATGCGTTACAACCTTTGAGAACACCTTACACCACCGTACGAAAGATTAAAACTCCATAATAAACCTAATGAATTCGTCCGAGTAATTTGAGCACCATACAACAATTTGGAATATATTACGACTCAGTATGCCACATTACCGCCTTGAAAAGCATGTTAGTATAACGTACGGCACCTTACAACTCCTAACAACACATTACAACACCGTACGTAAACTTAAAACTCCATAATAAACCTAATGAATTCGTCCGAGTCATTTGAACATCGTACGACCACTCAGGACTTGTTACGACTCTGTATGCGAAATTAGCAACAGGAAAAGCAATTTAGAATAATGAAGGATGTATTACAACTTTTGAGAACACCTTACACCACCGTACGAAAGATTAAAACTCCATAATAAACCTAATGAATTCGTCCTAGTAATTTGAACACCATACAACAATTTGGAATATATTACGACTCCGTATGCCACATTACCGCCTTGAAAAGCATGTTAGTATAACGTACGACACCTTACTACTCCTAACAAAACATTACAACACAGTACGTAAACTTAAAACTCCATAATAAACCTATTGAATTCGTCCGAGTCCTTTGAACATCGTACGACAATTTAGAATATATTACGACTCTGCTTGCCACATTAAAGTCTTGAGAAGCATGTTAGTATAACGTACGACACCTTACAACTCCTAACAAAACATTACAACACCGTACGTAAACTTAAAACTCCATAATAAACCTAATGAATTCGTCCGAGTCATTTGAACATCGTACGACCACTCAGGACTTGTTACGACTCTGTATGCGAAATTAGCAACAGGAAAAGCAATTTAGAATAATGTAGGATGCGTTACAACTTTTGAGAACACCTTACACCACCGTACGAAAGATTAAAACTCCATAATAAACCTAATGAATTCGTCCGAGTAATTTGAGCACCATACAACAATTTGGAATATATTACGACTCAGTATGCCACATTACCGCCTTGAAAAGCATGTTAGTATAACGTACGACACCTTACAACTCCTAACAAAACATTACAACACCGTACGTAAACTTAAAACTCCATAATAAACCTAATGAATTCGTCCGAGTCATTTGAACATCATACGACCACTCAAGACTTGTTACGACTCTGTATGCGAAATTAGCAACAGGAAAAGCAATTTAGAATAATGAAGGATGCGTTACAACTTTTGAGAACACCTTACACCACCGTACGAAAGATTAAAACTCCATAATAAACCTAATGAATTCCTCCGAGTAATTTGAACACCATACAACAATTTGGAATATATTTCGACTCCGTATGCCACATTACCGCCTTGAAAAGCTTGTTAGTATAACGTACGACACCTTACTACTCCTAACAAAACATTACAACACCGTACGTAAACTTAAAACTCCATAATAAACCTATTGAATTCGTCCGAGTCCTTTGAACATCGTACGACAATTTAGAATATATTACGACTCTGCTTGCCACATTAAAGTCTTGAGAAGCATGTTAGTATAACGTACGACACCTTACAACTCCTAACAAAACATTACAACACCGTACGTAAACTTAAAACTCCATAATAAACCTAATGAATTCGTCCGAGTCATTTGAACATCGTACGACCACTCAGGACTTGTTACGACTCTGTATGCGAAATTAGCAACAGGAAAAGCAATTTAGAATAATGTAGGATGCGTTACAACTTTTGAGAACACCTTACACCACCGTACGAAAGATTAAAACTCCATAATAAACCTAATGAATTCGTCCGAGTAATTTGAGCACCATACAACAATTTGGAATATATTACGACTCAGTATGCCACATTACCGCCTTGAAAAGCATGTTAGTATAACGTACGACACCTTACAACTCCTAACAAAACATTACAACACCGTACGTAAACTTAAAACTCCATAATAAACCTAATGAATTCGTCCGAGTCATTTGAACATCATACGACCACTCAAGACTTGTTACGACTCTGTATGCGAAATTAGCAACAGGAAAAGCAATTTAGAATAATGAAGGATGCGTTACAACTTTTGAGAACACCTTACACCACCGTACGAAAGATTAAAACTCCATAATAAACCTAATGAATTCCTCCGAGTAATTTGAACACCATACAACAATTTGGAATATATTTCGACTCCGTATGCCACATTACCGCCTTGAAAAGCATGTTAGTATAACGTACGACACCTTACTACTCCTAACAAAACATTACAACACCGTACGTAAACTTAAAACTCCATAATAAACCTATTGAATTCGTCCGAGTCCTTTGAACATCGTACGACAATTTAGAATATATTACGACTCTGCTTGCCACATTAAAGTCTTGAGAAGCATGTTAGTATAACGTACGACACCTTACAACTCCTAACAAAACATTACAACACCGTACGTAAACTTAAAACTCCATAATAAACCTAATGAATTCGTCCGAGTCATTTGAACATCGTACGACCACTCAGGACTTGTTACGACTCTGTATGCGAAATTAGCAACAGGAAAAGCAATTTAGAATAATGTAGGATGCGTTACAACTTTTGAGAACACCTTACACCACCGTACGAAAGATTAAAACTCCATAATAAACCTAATGAATTCGTCCGAGTAATTTGAGCACCATACAACAATTTGGAATATATTACGACTCAGTATGCCACATTACCGCCTTGAAAAGCATGTTAGTATAACGTACGGCACCTTACAACTCCTAACAAAACATTACAACACCGTACGTAAACTTAAAACTCCATAATAAACCTAATGAATTCGTCCGAGTCATTTGAACATCGTACGACCACTCAGGACTTGTTGCGATTCTGTATGCGAAATTAGCAACAGGAAAAGCAATTTAGAATAATGAAGGATGTATTACAACTTTTGAGAACACCTCACACCGCCGTACGAAAGATTAAAACTCCATAATAAACCTAATGAATTCGTCCGAGTAATTTGAACACCATACAACAATTTGGAATATATTACGACTCCGTATGCCACATTACCGCCTTGAAAAGCATGTTAGTATAACGTACGACACCTTACTACTCCTAACAAAACATTACAACGCCGTACGTAAACTTAAAACTCCATAATAAACCTATTGAATTCGTCCGAGTCCTTTGAACATCGTACGACAATTTAGAATATATTACGACTCTGCTTGCCACATTAAAGTCTTGAGAAGCATGTTAGTATAACGTACGACACCTTACAACTCCTAACAAAACATTACAACACCGTACGTAAACTTAAAACTCCATAATAAACCTAATGAATTCGTCCGAGTCATTTGAACATCGTACGACCACTCAGGACTTGTTACGACTCTGTATGCGAAATTAGGAACAGGAAAAGCAATTTAGAATAATGTAGGATGCGTTACAACTTTTGAGAACACCTTACACCACCGTACGAAAGATTAAAACTCCATAATAAACCTAATGAATTCGTCCGAGTAATTTGAGGACCATACAACAATTTGGAATATATTACGACTCAATATGCCACATTACCGCCTTGAAAAGCATGTTAGTATAACGTACGGCACCTTACAACTCCTAACAAAACATTACAACACCGTACGTAAACTTAAAACTCCATAATAAACCTAATGAATTCGTCCGAGTCCTTTGAACATCGTACGACCACTCAAGACTTGTTACGACTCTGTATGCGAAATTAGCAACAGGAAAAGCAATTTAGAATAATGAAGGATGCGTTACATCTTTTGAGAACACCTTACACCACTGTACGAAAGATTAAAACTCCATAATAAACCTAATGAATTCGTCCGAGTAATTTGAACACCATACAACAATTTGGAATATATTACGACTCCGTATGCCACATTACCGCCTTGAAAAGCATGTTAGTATAACGTACGACACCTTACTACTCCTAACAAAACATTACAACACCGTACGTAAACTTAAAACTCCATAATAAACCTATTGAATTCGTCCGAGTCCTTTGAACATCGTACGACAATTTAGAATATATTACGACTCTGTTTGCCACATTACCGTCTTGAGAAGCATGTTAGTATAACGTACGACACCTTACAACTCCTAACAAAACATTACAACACCGTACGTAAACTTAAAACTCCATAATAATCCTAATGAATTCGTCCGAGTCATTTGAACATCGTACGACCACTCAGGACTTGTTACGACTCTGTATGCGAAATTAGCAACAGGAAAAGCAATTTAGAATAATGTAGGATGTGTTACAAATTTTGAGAACACCTTACACCACCGTACGAAAGATTAAAACTCCATAATAAACCTAATGAATTCGTCCGAGTAATTTGAGCACCATACAACAATTTGGAATATATTACGACTCAGTATGCCACATTACCGCCTTGAAAAGCATGTTAGTATAACGTACGGCACCTTACAACTCCTAACAAAAGATTACAACACCGTACGTAAACGTAAAACTCCATAATAAACCTAATGAATTCGTCCGAGTCATTTGAACATCATACGACCACTCAGGACTTGTTACGACTCTGTATGCGAAATTAGCAACAGGAAAAGCAATTTAGAATAATGTAGGATGCGTTACAACCTTTGAGAACACCTTACACCACCGTACGAAAGATTAAAACTCCATAATAAACCTAATGAATTCGTCCGATTAATTTGAACACCATACAACAATTTGGAATATATTACGACTCTGTATGCCACATTACCTCCTTTAAAAGCATGTTAGTATAACGTACGACACCTTACAAATCCTAACAAAACATTACAACACCGTACGTAAACTTAAAACTCCATAATAAACCTAATGAATTCGTCCGAGTCATTTAAACATCATACGACCACTCAGGACTTGTTACGACTCTGTATGCGAAATTAGCAACAGGAAAAGCAATTTAGAATAATGTAGGATGCGTTACAACTTTTGAGAACACCTTACACCACCGTACGAATGATTAAAACTCCATAATAAACCTAATGAATTCGTCCGAGTAATTTGAGCACCATACAACAATTTGGAATATATTACGACTCAGTATGCCACATTGCCGCCTTGAAAAGCATGTTAGTATAACGTACGGCACCTTACAACTCCTAACAAAACATTACAACACCGTACGTAAACTTAAAACTCCATAATAAACCTAATGAATTCGTCCGAGTCATTTGAACATTGTACGACCACTCAGGACTTGTTACGACTCTGTATGCGAAATTAGCAACAGGAAAAGCAATTTAGAATAATGTAGGATGCGTTACAACCTTTGAGAACACCTTACACCACCGTACGAAAGATTAAAACTCCATAATAAACCTAATGAATTCGTCCGAGTAATTTGAACACCATACAACAATTTGGAATATATTACGACTCTGTATGCCACATTACCTCCTTGAAAAGCATGTTAGTATAACGTACGTCACCTTACAAATCCTAACAAAACATTACAACACCGTACGTAAACTTAAAACTCCATAATAAACCTAATGAATTCGTCCGAGTCATTTGAACATCATACGACCACTCAGGACTTGTTACGACTCTGTATGCGAAATTAGCAACAGGAAAAGCAATTTAGAATAATGTAGGATGTGTTACAACTTTTGAGAACACCTTACACCACCGTACGAAAGATTAAAACTCCATAATAAACCTAATGAATTCGTCCGAGTAATTTGAGCACCATACAACAATTTGGAATATATTACGACTCAGTATGCCACATTACCGCCTTGAAAAGCATGTTAGTATAACGTACGGCACCTTACAACTCCTAACAAAAGATTACAACACCGTACGTAAACGTAAAACTCCATAATAAACCTAATGAATTCGTCCGAGTCATTTGAACATCATACGACCACTCAGGACTTGTTACGACTCTGTATGCGAAATTAGCAACAGGAAAAGCAATTTAGAATAATGTAGGATGCGTTACAACCTTTGAGAACACCTTACACCACCGTACGAAAGATTAAAACTCCATAATAAACCTAATGAATTCGTCCGATTAATTTGAACACCATACAACAATTTGGAATATATTACGACTCTGTATGCCACATTACCTCCTTTAAAAGCATGTTAGTATAACGTACGACACCTTACAAATCCTAACAAAACATTACAACACCGTACGTAAACTTAAAACTCCATAATAAACCTAATGAATTCGTCCGAGTCATTTGAACATCATACGACCACTCAGGACTTGTTATGACTCTGTATGCGAAATTAGCAACAGGAAAAGCAATTTAGAATAATGTAGGATGCGTTACAACTTTTGAGAACACCTTACACCACCGTACGAATGATTAAAACTCCATAATAAACCTAATGAATTCGTCCGAGTAATTTGAGCACCATACAACAATTTGGAATATATTACGACTCAGTATGCCACATTGCCGCCTTGAAAAGCATGTTAGTATAACGTACGACACCTTACAACTCCTAACAAAACATTACAACACCGTACGTAAACTTAAAACTCCATAATAAACCTAATGAATTCGTCCGAGTCATTTGAACATTGTACGACCACTCAGGACTTGTTACGACTCTGTATGCGAAATTAGCAACAGGAAAAGCAATTTAGAATAATGTAGGATGCGTTACAACCTTTGAGAACACCTTACACCACCGTACGAAAGATTAAAACTCCATAATAAACCTAATGAATTCGTCCGAGTAATTTGAACACCATACAACAATTTGGAATATATTACGACTCTGTATGCCACATTACCTCCTTGAAAAGCATGTTAGTATAACGTACGTCACCTTACAAATCCTAACAAAACATTACAACACCGTACGTAAACTTAAAACTCCATAATAAACCTAATGAATTCGTCCGAGTCATTTGAACATCATACGACCACTCAGGACTTGTTACGACTCTGTATGCGAAATTAGCAATAGGAAAAGCAATTTAGAATAATGTAGGATGCGTTACAACTTTTGAGAACACCTTACACCACCGTACGAATGATTAAAACTCCATAATAAACCTAATGAATTCGTCCGAGTAATTTGAGCACCATACAACAATTTGGAATATATTACGACTCAGTATGCCACATTACCGCCTTGAAAAGCATGTTAGTATAACGTACGGCACCTTACAACTCCTAACAAAACATTACAACACCGTACGTAAACTTAAAACTCCATAATAAACCTAATGAATTCGTCCGAGTCATTTGAACATCGTACGACCACTCAGGACTTGTTACGACTCTGTATGCGAAATTAGCAACAGGAAAAGCAATTTAGAATAATGTAGGATGCGTTACAACCTTTGAGAACACCTTACACCACCGTACGAAAGATTAAAACTCCATAATAAACCTAATGAATTCGTCCGAGTAATTTGAACACCATACAACAATTTGGAATATATTACGACTCTGTATGCCACATTACCTCCTTGAAAAGCATGTTAGTATAACGTACGGCACCTTACAAATCCTAACAAAACATTACAACACCGTACGTAAACTTAAAACTCCATAATAAACCTAATGAATTCGTCCGAGTCATTTGAACATCATACGACCACTCAGGACTTGTTACGACTCTGTATGCGAAATTAGCAACAGGAAAAGCAATTTAGAATAATGTAGGATGCGTTACAACTTTTGAGAACACCTTACACCACCGTACGAAAGATTAAAACTCCATAATAAACCTAATGAATTCGTCCGAGTAATTTGAGCACCATACAACAATTTGGAATATATTACGACTCAGTATGCCACATTACCGCCTTGAAAAGCATGTTAGTATAACGTACGACACCTTACAAATCCTAACAAAACATTACAACACCGTACGTAAACTTAAAACTCCATAATAAACCTAATGAATTCGTCCGAGTCATTTGAACATCATACGACCACTCAGGACTTGTTACGACTCTGTATGCGAAATTAGCAACAGGAAAAGCAATTTAGAATAATGTAGGATGCGTTACAACTTTTGAGAACACCTTACACCACCGTACGAATGATTAAAACTCCATAATAAACCTAATGAATTCGTCCGAGTAATTTGAGCACCATACAACAATTTGGAATATATTACGACTCAGTATGCCACATTGCCGCCTTGAAAAGCATGTTAGTATAACGTACGGCACCTTACAACTCCTAACAAAACATTACAACACCGTACGTAAACTTAAAACTCCATAATAAACCTAATGAATTCGTCCGAGTCATTTGAACATTGTACGACCACTCAGGACTTGTTACGACTCTGTATGCGAAATTAGCAACAGGAAAAGCAATTTAGAATAATGTAGGATGCGTTACAACCTTTGAGAACACCTTACACCACCGTACGAAAGATTAAAACTCCATAATAAACCTAATGAATTCGTCCGAGTAATTTGAACACCATACAACAATTTGGAATATATTACGACTCTGTATGCCACATTACCTCCTTGAAAAGCATGTTAGTATAACGTACGTCACCTTACAAATCCTAACAAAACATTACAACACCGTACGTAAACTTAAAACTCCATAATAAACCTAATGAATTCGTCCGAGTCATTTGAACATCATACGACCACTCAGGACTTGTTACGACTCTGTATGCGAAATTAGCAATAGGAAAAGCAATTTAGAATAATGTAGGATGCGTTACAACTTTTGAGAACACCTTACACCACCGTACGAATGATTAAAACTCCATAATAAACCTAATGAATTCGTCCGAGTAATTTGAGCACCATACAACAATTTGGAATATATTACGACTCAGTATGCCACATTACCGCCTTGAAAAGCATGTTAGTATAACGTACGGCACCTTACAACTCCTAACAAAACATTACAACACCGTACGTAAACTTAAAACTCCATAATAAACCTAATGAATTCGTCCGAGTCATTTGAACATCGTACGACCACTCAGGACTTGTTACGACTCTGTATGCGAAATTAGCAACAGGAAAAGCAATTTAGAATAATGTAGGATGCGTTACAACCTTTGAGAACACCTTACACCACCGTACGAAAGATTAAAACTCCATAATAAACCTAATGAATTCGTCCGAGTAATTTGAACACCATACAACAATTTGGAATATATTACGACTCTGTATGCCACATTACCTCCTTGAAAAGCATGTTAGTATAACGTACGGCACCTTACAAATCCTAACAAAACATTACAACACCGTACGTAAACTTAAAACTCCATAATAAACCTAATGAATTCGTCCGAGTCATTTGAACATCATACGACCACTCAGGACTTGTTACGACTCTGTATGCGAAATTAGCAACAGGAAAAGCAATTTAGAATAATGTAGGATGCGTTACAACTTTTGAGAACACCTTACACCACCGTACGAAAGATTAAAACTCCATAAAAAACCTAATGAATTCGTCCGAGTAATTTGAGCACCATACAACAATTTGGAATATATTACGACTCAGTATGCCACATTACCGCCTTGAAAAGCATGTTAGTATAACGTACGGCACCTTACAACTCCTAATAAAACATTACAACACCGTACGTAAACTTAAAACTCCATAATAAACCTAATGAATTCGTCCGAGTCATTTGAACATCGTACGACCACTCAGGACTTGTTACGACTCTGTATGCGAAATTAGCAACAGGAAAAGCAATTTAGAATAATGTAGGATGCGTTACAACCTTTGAGAACACCTTACACCACCGTACGAAAGATTAAAACTCCATAATAAACCTAATGAATTCGTCCGAGTAATTTGAACACCATACAACAATTTGGAATATATTACGACTCTGTATGCCACATTACCTCCTTGAAAAGCATGTTAGTATAACGTACGGCACCTTACAAATCCTAACAAAACATTACAACACCGTACGTAAACTTAAAACTCCATAATAAACCTAATGAATTCGTCCGAGTCATTTGAACATCATACGACCACTCAGGACTTGTTCCGACTCTGTATGCGAAATTAGCAACAGGAAAAGCAATTTAGAATAATGTAGGATGCGTTACAACTTTTGAGAACACCTTACACCACCGTACGAAAGCTTAAAACTCCATAATAAACCTAATGAATTCGTCCGAGTAATTTGAGCACCATACAACAATATGGAATATATTACGACTCAGTATGCCACATTACCGCCTTGAAAAGCATGTTAGTATAACGTACGGCACCTTACAAATCCTAACAAAACATTACAACACCGTACGTAAACTTAAAACTCCATAATAAACCTAATGAATTCGTCCGAGTCATTTGAATATCATACGACCACTCAGGACTTGTTACGACTCTGTATGCGAAATTAGCAACAGGAAAAGCAATTTAGAATAATGTAGGATGCGTTACAACTTTTGAGAACACCTTACACCACCGTACGAAAGATTAAAACTCCATAATAAACCTAATGAATTCGTCCGAGTAATTTGAGCACCATACAACAATTTGGAATATATTACGACTCAGTATGCCACATTACCGCCTTGAAAAGCATGTTAGTATAACGTACGGCACCTTACAACTCCTAACAAAACATTACAACACCGTACGTAAACTTAAAACTCCATAATAAACCTAATGAATTCGTCCGAGTCATTTGAACATCGTACGACCACTCAGGACTTGTTACGACTCTGTATGCGAAATTAGCAACAGGAAAAGCAATTTAGAATAATGAAGGATGCTTTACAACTTTTGAGAACACCTTACACCACCGTACGAAAGATTAAAACTCCATAATAAACCTAATGAATTCGTCCGAGTAATTTGAGCACCATACAACAATTTGGAATATATTACGACTCAGTATGCCACATTACCGCCTTGAAAAGCATGTTAGTATAACGTACGGCACCTTACAACTCCTAACAAAACATTACAACACCGTACGTAAACTTAAAACTCCATAATAAACCTAATGAATTCGTCCGAGTCATTTGAACATCGTACGACCACTCAGGACTTGTTACGACTCTGTATGCGAAATTAGCAACAGGAAAAGCAATTTAGAATAATGAAGGATGCATTACAACTTTTGAGAACACCTTACACCACCGTACGAAAGATTAAAACTCCATAATAAACCTAATGAATTCGTCCGAGTAATTTGAGCACCATACAACAATTTGGAATATATTACGACTCAGTATGCCACATTACCGCCTTGAAAAGCATGTTAGTATAACGTACGGCACCTTACAACTCCTAACAAAACATTACAACACCGTACGTAAACTTAAAACTCCATAATAAACCTAATGAATTCGTCCGAGTCATTTGAACATCGTACGACCACTCAGGACTTGTTACGACTCTGTATGCGAAATTAGCAACAGGAAAAGCAATTTAGAATAATGAAGGATGCATTACAACTTTTGAGAACACCTTACACCACCGTACGAAAGATTAAAACTCCATAATAAACCTAATGAATTCGTCCGAGTAATTTGAGCACCATACAACAATTTGGAATATATTACGACTCAGTATGCCACATTACCGCCTTGAAAAGCATGTTAGTATAACGTACGGCACCTTACAACTCCTAACAAAACATTACAACACCGTACGTAAACTTAAAACTCCATAATAAACCTAATGAATTCGTCCGAGTCATTTGAACATCGTACGACCACTCAGGACTTGTTACGACTCTGTATGCGAAATTAGCAACAGGAAAAGCAATTTAGAATAATGAAGGATGCATTACAACTTTTGAGAACACCTTACACCACCGTACGAAAGATTAAAACTCCATAATAAACCTAATGAATTCGTCCGAGTAATTTGAGCACCATACAACAATTTGGAATATATTACGACTCAGTATGCCACATTACCGCCTTGAAAAGCATGTTAGTATAACGTACGGCACCTTACAACTCCTAACAAAACATTACAACACCGTACGTAAACTTAAAACTCCATAATAAACCTAATGAATTCGTCCGAGTCATTTGAACATCGTACGACCACTCAGGACTTGTTACGACTCTGTATGCGAAATTAGCAACAGGAAAAGCAATTTAGAATAATGAAGGATGCATTACAACTTTTGAGAACACCTTACACCACCGTACGAAAGATTAAAACTCCATAATAAACCTAATGAATTCGTCCGAGTAATTTCAGCACCATACAACAATTTGGAATATATTACGACTCAGTATGCCACATTACCGCCTTGAAAAGCATGTTAGTATAACGTACGGCACCTTACAACTCCTAACAAAACATTACAACACCGTACGTAAACTTAAAACTCCATAATAAACCTAATGAATTCGTCCGAGTCATTTGAACATCGTACGACCACTCAGGACTTGTTACGACTCTGTATGCGAAATTAGCAACATGAAAAACAATTTAGAATAATGTAGGATGCGTTACAACCTTTGAGAACACCTTACACCACCGTACGAAAGATTAAAACTCCATAATAAACCTAATGAATTCGTCCGAGTAATTTGAACACCATACAACAATTTGGAATATATTACGACTCTGTATGCCACATTACCTCCTTGAAAAGCATGTTAGTATAACGTACGGCACCTTACAAATCCTAACAAAACATTACAACACCGTACGTAAACTTAAAACTCCATAATAAACCTAATGAATTCGTCCGAGTCATTTGAACATCATACGACCACTCAGGACTTGTTCCGACTCTGTATGCGAAATTAGCAACAGGAAAAGCAATTTAGAATAATGTAGGATGCGTTACAACTTTTGAGAACACCTTACACCACCGTACGAAAGCTTAAAACTCCATAATAAACCTAATGAATTCGTCCGAGTAATTTGAGCACCATACAACAATATAGAATATATTACGACTCAGTATGCCACATTACCGCCTTGAAAAGCATGTTAGTATAACGTACGGCACCTTACAAATCCTAACAAAACATTACAACACCGTACGTAAACTTAAAACTCCATAATAAACCTAATGAATTCGTCCGAGTCATTTGAATATCATACGACCACTCAGGACTTGTTACGACTCTGTATGCGAAATTAGCAACAGGAAAAGCAATTTAGAATAATGTAGGATGCGTTACAACTTTTGAGAACACCTTACACCACCGTACGAAAGATTAAAACTCCATAATAAACCTAATGAATTCGTCCGAGTAATTTGAGCACCATACAACAATTTGGAATATATTACGACTCAGTATGCCACATTACCGCCTTGAAAAGCATGTTAGTATAACGTACGGCACCTTACAACTCCTAACAAAACATTACAACACCGTACGTAAACTTAAAACTCCATAATAAACCTAATGAATTCGTCCGAGTCATTTGAACATCGTACGACCACTCAGGACTTGTTACGACTCTGTATGCGAAATTAGCAACAGGAAAAGCAATTTAGAATAATGAAGGATGCTTTACAACTTTTGAGAACACCTTACACCACCGTACGAAAGATTAAAACTCCATAATAAACCTAATGAATTCGTCCGAGTAATTTGAGCACCATACAACAATTTGGAATATATTACGACTCAGTATGCCACATTACCGCCTTGAAAAGCATGTTAGTATAACGTACGGCACCTTACAACTCCTAACAAAACATTACAACACCGTACGTAAACTTAAAACTCCATAATAAACCTAATGAATTCGTCCGAGTCATTTGAACATCGTACGACCACTCAGGACTTGTTACGACTCTGTATGCGAAATTAGCAACAGGAAAAGCAATTTAGAATAATGAAGGATGCATTACAACTTTTGAGAACACCTTACACCACCGTACGAAAGATTAAAACTCCATAATAAACCTAATGAATTCGTCCGAGTAATTTGAGCACCATACAACAATTTGGAATATATTACGACTCAGTATGCCACATTACCGCCTTGAAAAGCATGTTAGTATAACGTACGGCACCTTACAACTCCTAACAAAACATTACAACACCGTACGTAAACTTAATACTCCATAATAAACCTAATGAATTCGTCCGAGTCATTTGAACATCGTACGACCACTCAGGACTTGTTACGACTCTGTATGCGAAATTAGCAACAGGAAAAGCAATTTAGAATAATGAAGGATGCATTACAACTTTTGAGAACACCTTACACCACCGTACGAAAGATTAAAACTCCATAATAAACCTAATGAATTCGTCCGAGTAATTTGAGCACCATACAACAATTTGGAATATATTACGACTCAGTATGCCACATTACCGCCTTGAAAAGCATGTTAGTATAACGTACGGCACCTTACAACTCCTAACAAAACATTACAACACCGTACGTAAACTTAAAACTCCATAATAAACCTAATGAATTCGTCCGAGTCATTTGAACATCGTACGACCACTCAGGACTTGTTACGACTCTGTATGCGAAATTAGCAACAGGAAAAGCAATTTAGAATAATGAAGGATGCATTACAACTTTTGAGAACACCTTACACCACCGTACGAAAGATTAAAACTCCATAATAAACCTAATGAATTCGTCCGAGTAATTTGAGCACCATACAACAATTTGGAATATATTACGACTCAGTATGCCACATTACCGCCTTGAAAAGCATGTTAGTATAACGTACGGCACCTTACAACTCCTAACAAAACATTACAACACCGTACGTAAACTTAAAACTCCATAATAAACCTAATGAATTCGTCCGAGTCATTTGAACATCGTACGACCACTCAGGACTTGTTACGACTCTGTATGCGAAATTAGCAACAGGAAAAGCAATTTAGAATAATGAAGGATGCATTACAACTTTTGAGAACACCTTACACCACCGTACGAAAGATTAAAACTCCATAATAAACCTAATGAATTCGTCCGAGTAATTTCAGCACCATACAACAATTTGGAATATATTACGACTCAGTATGCCACATTACCGCCTTGAAAAGCATGTTAGTATAACGTACGGCACCTTACAACTCCTAACAAAACATTACAACACCGTACGTAAACTTAAAACTCCATAATAAACCTAATGAATTCGTCCGAGTCATTTGAACATCGTACGACCACTCAGGACTTGTTACGACTCTGTATGCGAAATTAGCAACAGGAAAAGCAATTTAGAATAATGTAGGATGCGTTACAACCTTTGAGAACACCTTACACCACCGTACGAAAGATTAAAACTCCATAATAAACCTAATGAATTCGTCCGAGTAATTTGAACACCATACAACAATTTGGAATATATTACGACTCTGTATGCCACATTACCTCCTTGAAAAGCATGTTAGTATAACGTACGGCACCTTACAAATCCTAACAAAACATTACAACACCGTACGTAAACTTAAAACTCCATAATAAACCTAATGAATTCGTCCGAGTCATTTGAACATCATACGACCACTCAGGACTTGTTACGACTCTGTATGCGAAATTAGCAACAGGAAAAGCAATTTAGAATAATTTAGGATGCGTTACAACTTTTGAGAACACCTTACACCACCGTACGAAAGATTAAAACTCCATAATAAACCTAATGAATTCGTCCGAGTAATTTGAGCACCATACAACAATTTGGAATATATTACGACTCAGTATGCCACATTACCGCCTTGAAAAGCATGTTAGTATAACGTACGGCACCTTACAACTCCTAACAAAACATTACAACACCGTACGTAAACTTAAAACTCCATAATAAACCTAATGAATTCGTCCGAGTCATTTGAACATCGTACGACCACTCAGGACTTGTTACGACTCTGTATGCGAAATTAGCAACAGGAAAAGCAATTTAGAATAATGAAGGATGCTTTACAACTTTTGAGAACACCTTACACCACCGTACGAAAGATTAAAACTCCATAATAAACCTAATGAATTCGTCCGAGTAATTTGAGCACCATACAACAATTTGGAATATATTACGACTCAGTATGCCACATTACCGCCTTGAAAAGCATGTTAGTATAACGTACAGCACCTTACAACTCCTAACAAAACATTACAACACCGTACGTAAACTTAAAACTCCATAATAAACCTAATGAATTCGTCCGAGTCATTTGAAAATCGTACGACCACTCAGGACTTGTTACGACTCTGTATGCGAAATTAGCAACAGGAAAAGCAATTTAGATTAATGAAGGATGCATTACAACTTTTGAGAACACTTTACACCACCGTACGAAAGATTAAAACTCCATAATAAACCTAATGAATTCGTCCGAGTAATTTGAGCACCATACAACAATTTGGAATATATTACGACTCAGTATGCCACATTACCGCCTTGAAAAGCATGTTAGTATAACGTACGGCACCTTACAACTCCTAACAAAACATTACAACACCGTACGTAAACTTAAAACTCCATAATAAACCTAATGAATTCGTCCGAGTCATTTGAACATCGTACGACCACTCAGGACTTGTTACGACTCTGTATGCGAAATTAGCAACAGGAAAAGCAATTTAGAATAATGAAGGATGCATTACAACTTTTGAGAACACCTTACACCACCGTACGAAAGATTAAAACTCCATAATAAACCTAATGAATTCGTCCGAGTAATTTGAGCACCATACAACAATTTGGAATATATTACGACTCAGTATGCCACATTACCGCCTTGAAAAGCATGTTAGTATAACGTACGGCACCTTACAACTCCTAACAAAACATTACAACACCGCACGTAAACTTAAAACTCCATAATAAACCTAATGAATTCGTCCGAGTCATTTGAACATCGTACGACCACTCAGGACTTGTTACGACTCTGTATGCGAAATTAGCAACAGGAAAAGCAATTTAGAATAATGAAGGATGCATTACAACTTTTGAGAACACCTTACACCACCGTACGAAAGATTAAAACTCCATAATAAACCTAATGAATTCGTCCGAGTAATTTGAGCACCATACAACAATTTGGAATATATTACGACTCAGTATGCCACATTACCGCCTTGAAAAGCATGTTAGTATAACGTACGGCACCTTACAACTCCTAACAAAACATTACAACACCGCACGTAAACTTAAAACTCCATAATAAACCTAATGAATTCGTCCGAGTCATTTGAACATCGTACGACCACTCAGGACTTGTTACGACTCTGTATGCGAAATTAGCAACAGGAAAAGCAATTTAGAATAATGAAGGATGCATTACAACTTTTGAGAACACCTTACACCACCGTACGAAAGATTAAAACTCCATAATAAACCTAATGAATTCGTCCGAGTAATTTCAGCACCATACAACAATTTGGAATATATTACGACTCAGTATGCCACATTACCGCCTTGAAAAGCATGTTAGTATAACGTACGGCACCTTACAACTCCTAACAAAACATTACAACACCGTACGTAAACTTAAAACTCCATAATAAACCTAATGAATTCGTCCGAGTCATTTGAAAATCGTACGACCACTCAGGACTTGTTACGACTCTGTATGCGAAATTAGCAACAGGAAAAGCAATTTAGATTAATGAAGGATGCATTACAACTTTTGAGAACACTTTACACCACCGTACGAAAGATTAAAACTCCATAATAAACCTAATGAATTCGTCCGAGTAATTTGAGCACCATACAACAATTTGGAATATATTACGACTCAGTATGCCACATTACCTCCTTGAAAAGCATGTTAGTATAACGTACGGCACCTTACAACTCCTAACAAAACATTACAACACCGTACGTAAATTTAAAACTCCATAATAAACCTAATGAATTCGTCCGAGTCATTTGAACATCGTACGACCACTCAGGACTTGTTACGACTCTGTATGCGAAATTAGCAACAGGAAAAGCAATTTAGAATAATGTAGGATGCATTACAACTTTTGAGAACACCTTACACCACCGTACGAAAGATTAAAACTCCATAATAAACCTAATGAATTCGTCCGAGTAATTTGAGCACCATACAACAATTTGGAATATATTACGACTCAGTATGCCACATTACCGCCTTGAAAAGCATGTTAGTATAACGTACGGCACCTTACAACTCCTAACAAAACATTACAACACCGTACGTAAACTTAAAACTCCATAATAAACCTAATGAATTCGTCCGAGTCATTTGAACATCGTACGACCACTCAGGACTTGTTACGACTCTGTATGCGAAATTAGCAACAGGAAAAGCAATTTAGAATAATGAAGGATGCATTACAACTTTTGAGAACACCTTACACCACCGTACGAAAGATTAAAACTCCATAATAAACCTAATGAATTCGTCCGAGTAATTTCAGCACCATACAACAATTTGGAATATATTACGACTCAGTATGCCACATTACCGCCTTGAAAAGCATGTTAGTATAACGTACGGCACCTTACAACTCCTAACAAAACATTACAACACCGTACGTAAACTTAAAACTCCATAATAAACCTAATGAATTCGTCCGAGTCATTTGAACATCGTACGACCACTCAGGACTTGTTACGACTCTGTATGCGAAATTAGCAACAGGAAAAGCAATTTAGAATAATGTAGGATGCGTTACAACCTTTGAGAACACCTTACACCACCGTACGAAAGATTAAAACTCCATAATAAACCTAATGAATTCGTCCGAGTAATTTGAACACCATACAACAATTTGGGATATATTACGACTCTGTATGCCACATTACCTCCTTGAAAAGCATGTTAGAATAACGTACGGCACCTTACAAATCCTAACAAAACATTACAACACCGTACGTAAACTTAAAACTCCATAATAAACCTAATGAATTCGTCCGAGTCATTTGAACATCATACGACCACTCAGGACTTGTTACGACTCTGTATGCGAAATTAGCAACAGGAAAAGCAATTTAGAATAATGTAGGATGCGTTACAACTTTTGAGAACACCTTACACCACCGTACGAAAGATTAAAACTCCATAATAAACCTAATGAATTCGTCCGAGTAATTTGAGCACCATACAACAATTTGGAATATATTACGACTCAGTATGCCACATTACCGCCTTGAAAAGCATGTTAGTATAACGTACGGCACCTTACAACTCCTAACAAAACATTACAACACCGTACGTAAACTTAAAACTCCATAATAAACCTAATGAATTCGTCCGAGTCATTTGAACATCGTACGACCACTCAGGACTTGTTACGACTCTGTATGCGAAATTAGCAACAGCAAAAGCAATTTAGAATAATGAAGGATGCATTACAACTTTTGAGAACACCTTACACCACCGTACGAAAGATTAAAACTCCATAATAAACCTAATGAATTCGTCCGAGTAATTTCAGCACCATACAACAATTTGGAATATATTACGACTCAGTATGCCACATTACCGCCTTGAAAAGCATGTTAGTATAACGTACGGCACCTTACAACTCCTAACAAAACATTACAACACCGTACGTAAACTTAAAACTCCATAATAAACCTAATGAATTCGTCCGAGTCATTTGAACATCGTACGACCACTCAGGACTTGTTACGACTCTGTATGCGAAATTAGCAACAGGAAAAGCAATTTAGAATAATGTAGGATGCGTTACAACCTTTGAGAACACCTTACACCACCGTACGAAAGATTAAAACTCCATAATAAACCTAATGAATTCGTCCGAGTAATTTGAACACCATACAACAATTTGGGATATATTACGACTCTGTATGCCACATTACCTCCTTGAAAAGCATGTTAGAATAACGTACGGCACCTTACAAATCCTAACAAAACATTACAACACCGTACGTAAACTTAAAACTCCATAATAAACCTAATGAATTCGTCCGAGTCATTTGAACATCATACGACCACTCAGGACTTGTTACGACTCTGTATGCGAAATTAGCAACAGGAAAAGCAATTTAGAATAATGTAGGATGCGTTACAACTTTTGAGAACACCTTACACCACCGTACGAAAGATTAAAACTCCATAATAAACCTAATGAATTCGTCCGAGTAATTTGAGCACCATACAACAATTTGGAATATATTACGACTCAGTATGCCACATTACCGCCTTGAAAAGCATGTTAGTATAACGTACGGCACCTTACAACTCCTAACAAAACATTACAACACCGTACGTAAACTTAAAACTCCATAGTAAACCTAATGAATTCGTCCGAGTCATTTGAACATCGTACGACCACTCAGGACTTGTTACGACTCTGTATGCGAAATTAGCAACAGGAAAAGCAATTTAGAATAATGAAGGATGCATTATAACTTTTGAAAACACCTTACACCACCATACGAAAGATTAAAACTCCATAATAAACCTAATGAATTCGTCCGAGTAATTTGAGCACCATACAACAATTTGGAATATATTACGACTCAGTATGCCACATTACCGCCTTGAAAAGCATGTTAGTATAACGTACGGCACCTTACAACTCCTAACAAAACATTACAACACCGTACGTAAACTTAAAACTCCATAATAAACCTAATGAATTTGTCCGAGTCATTTGAACATCGTACGACCACTCAGGACTTGTTACGACTCTGTATGCGAAATTAGCAACAGGAAAAGCAATTTAGAATAATGAAGGATGCATTACAACTTTTGAGAACACCTTACACCACCGTACGAAAGATTAAAACTCCATAATAAACCTAATGAATTCGTCCGAGTAATTTGAGCACCATACAACAATTTGGAATATATTACGACTCAGTATGCCACATTACCGCCTTGAAAAACATGTTAGTATAACGTACGGCACCTTACAACTCCTAACAAAACATTACAACACCGTACGTAAACTTAAAACTCCATAATAAACCTAATGAATTCGTCCGAGTCATTTGAACATCGTACGACCACTCAGGACTTGTTACGACTCTGTATGCGAAATTAGCAACAGGAAAAGCAATTTAGAATAATGAAGGATGCATTACAACTTTTGAGAACACCTTACACCACCGTACGAAAGATTAAAACTCCATAATAAACCTAATGAATTCGTCCGAGTAATTTGAACACCATACAACAATTTGGAATATATTACGACTCAGTATGCCACATTACCGCCTTGAAAAGCATGTTAGTATAACGTACGGCACCTTACAACTCCTAACAAAACATTACAACACCGTACGTAAACTTAAAACTCCATAATAAACCTAATGAATTCGTCCGAGTCATTTGAACATCGTACGACCACTCAGGACTTGTTACGACTCTGTATGCGAAATTAGCAACAGGAAAAGCAATTTAGAATAATGAAGGATGCATTACAACTTTTGAGAACACCTTACACCACCGTACGAAAGATTAAAACTCCATAATAAACCTAATGAATTCGTCCGAGTAATTTCAGCACCATACAACAATTTGGAATATATTACGACTCAGTATGCCACATTACCGCCTTGAAAAGCATGTTAGTATAACGTACGGCACCTTACAACTCCTAACAAAACATTACAACACCGTACGTAAACTTAAAACTCCATAATAAACCTAATGAATTCGTCCGAGTCATTTGAACATCGTACGACCACTCAGGACTTGTTACGACTCTGTATGCGAAATTAGCAACAGGAAAAGCAATTTAGAATAATGTAGGATGCGTTACAACCTTTGAGAACACCTTACACCACCGTACGAAAGATTAAAACTCCATAATAAACCTAATGAATTCGTCCGAGTAATTTGAACACCATACAACAATTTGGGATATATTACGACTCTGTATGCCACATTACCTCCTTGAAAAGCATGTTAGAATAACGTACGGCACCTTACAAATCCTAACAAAACATTACAACACCGTACGTAAACTTAAAACTCCATAATAAACCTAATGAATTCGTCCGAGTCATTTGAACATCATACGACCACTCAGGACTTGTTACGACTCTGTATGCGAAATTAGCAACAGGAAAAGCAATTTAGAATAATGTAGGATGCGTTACAACTTTTGAGAACACCTTACACCACCGTACGAAAGATTAAAACTCCATAATAAACCTAATGAATTCGTCCGAGTAATTTGAGCACCATACAACAATTTGGAATATATTACGACTCAGTATGCCACATTACCGCCTTGAAAAGCATGTTAGTATAACGTACGGCACCTTACAACTCCTAACAAAACATTACAACACCGTACGTAAACTTAAAACTCCATAATAAACCTAGCGAATTCGTCCGAGTCATTTGAACATCGTACGACCACTCAGGACTTGTTACGACTCTGTATGCGAAATTAGCAACAGGAAAAGCAATTTAGAATAATGAAGGATGCATTACAACTTTTGAGAACACCTTACACCACCGTACGAAAGATTAAAACTCCATAATAAACCTAATGAATTCGTCCGAGTAATTTGAACACCATACAACAATTTGGAATATATTACGACTCCGTATGCCACATTACCGCCTTGAAAAGCATGTTAGTATAACGTACGACACCTTACTACTCCTAACAAAACATTACAACACGGTACGTAAACTTAAAACTCTATAATAAACCTATTGAATTCGTCCGAGTCCTTTGAACATCGTACGACAATTTAGAATATATTACGACTCTGCTTGCCACATTAAAGTCTTGAGAAGCATGTTAGTATAACGTACGACACCTTACAACTCCTAACAAAACATTACAACACCGTACGTAAACTTAAAACTCCATAATAAACCTAATGAATTCGTCCGAGTAATTTGAACACCATACAACAATTTGGAATATATTACGACTCTGTATGCCACATTACCTCCTTGAAAAGCATGTTAGTATAACGTACGGCACCTTACAAATCCTAACAAAACATTACAACACCGTACGTAAATTTAAAACTCCATAATAAACCTAATGAATTCGTCCGAGTCATTTGAACATCATACGACCACTCAGGACTTGTTACGACTCTGTATGCGAAATTAGCAATAGGAAAAGCAATTTAGAATAATGAAGGATGCATTACAACTTTTGAGAACACCTTACACCACCGTACGAAAGATTAAAACTCCATAATAAACCTAATGATTTCGTCCGAGTAATTTGAACACCATACAACAATTTGGAATATATTACGAGTCCGTATGCCACATTACCGCCTTGAAAAGCATGTTAGTATAACGTACGACACCTTACTACTCCTAACAAAACATTACAACACCGTACGTAAACTTAAAACTACATAATAAACCTATTGAATTCGTCCGAGTCCTTTGAACATCGTACGACCACTCAGGACTTGTTACGACTCTGTATGCGAAATTAGCAACAGGAAAAGCAATTTAGAATAATGAAGGATGCATTACAACTTTTGAGAACACCTTACACCACCGTACGAAAGATTAAAACTCCATAATAAACCTAATGAATTCGTCCGAGTAATTTGAGCACCAAACACCAATTTGGAATATATTACGACTCAGTATGTCACATTACCGCCTTGAAAAGCATGTTAGTATAACGTACGGCACCTTACAACTCCTAACAAAACATTACAACACCGTACGTAAACTTAAAACTCCATAATAAACCTAATAAATTCGTCCGAGTCATTTGAACATCGTACGACCACTCAGGACTTGTTACGACTCTGTATGCGAAATTAGCAACAGGAAAAGCAATTTAGAATAATGAAGGATGCATTACGACTTTTGAGAACACCTTACACCACCGTACGAAAGATTAAAACTCCATAATAAACCTAATGAATTCGTCCGAGTAATTTGAGCACCATACAACAATTTGGAATATATTACGACTCAGTATGCCACATTACCGCCTTGAAAAGCATGTTAGTATAACGTACGGCACCTTACAACTCCTAACAAAACATTACAACACCGTACGTAAACTTAAAACTCCATAATAAACCTAATGAATTCGTCCGAGTCATTTGAACATCGTACGACCACTCAGGACTTGTTACGACTCTGTATGCGAAATTAGCAACAGGAAAAGCAATTTAGAATAATGAAGGATGCATTACAACTTTTGAGAACACCTTACACCACCGTACGAAAGATTAAAACTCCATAATAAACCTAATGAATTCGTCCGAGTAATTTGAACACCATACAACAATTTGGAATATATTACCACTCCGTATGCCACATTACCGCCTTGAAAAGCATGTTAGTATAACGTACGACACCTTACTACTCCTAACAAAACATTACAACACCGTACGTAAACTTAAAACTCCATAATAAACCTATTGAATTCGTCCGAGTCCTTTGAACATCGTACGACAATTTAGAATATATTACGACTCTGCTTGCCACATTAAAGTCTTGAGAAGCATGTTAGTATAACGTACGACACCTTACAACTCCTAACAAAACATTACAACACCGTACGTAAACTTAAAACTCCATAATAAACCTAATGAATTCGTCCGAGTAATTTGAACACCATACAACAATTTGGAATATATTACGACTCTGTATGCCACATTAGCTCCTTGAAAAGCATGTTAGTATAACGTACGGCACCTTACAAATCCTAACAAAACATTACAACACCGTACGTAAACTTAAAACTCCATAATAAACCTAATGAATTCGTCCGAGTAATTTGAACACCATACAACAATTTGGAATATATTACGACTCTGTATGCCACATTACCTCCTTGAAAAGCATGTTAGTATAACGTACGACACCTTACAAATCCTAACAAAACATTACAACACCGTACGTAAATTTAAAACTCCATAATAAACCTAATGAATTCGTCCGAGTCATTTGAACATCATACGACCATTCAGGACTTGTTACGACTCTGTATGCGAAATTAGCAACAGAAAAAGCAATTTAGAATAATGAAGGATGCATTACAACTTTTGAGAACACCTTACACCACCGTACGAAAGATTAAAACTCCATAATAAACCTAATGAATTCGTCCGAGTAATTTGAACACCATACAACAATTTGGAATATATTACGACTCCGTATGCCACATTACCGCCTTGAAAAGCATGTTAGTATAACGTACGACACCTTACTACTCCTAACAAAACATTACCACACCGTACGTAAACTTAAAACTCCATAATAAACCTATTGAATTCGTCCGAGTCCTTTGAACATCGTACGACCACTCAGGACTTGTTACGACTCTGTATGCGAAATTAGCAACAGGAAAAGCAATTTAGAATAATGAAGGATGCATTACAACTTTTGAGAACACCTTACACCACCGTACGAAAGATTAAAACTCCATAATAAACCTAATGAATTCGTCCGAGTAATTTGAGCACCAAACACCAATTTGGAATATATTACGACTCAGTATGTCACATTACCGCCTTGAAAAGCATGTTAGTATAACGTACGGCACCTTACAACTCCTAACAAAACATTACAACACCGTACGTAAACTTAAAACTCCATAATAAACCTAATAAATTCGTCCGAGTCATTTGAACATCGTACGACCACTCAGGACTTGTTACGACTCTGTATGCGAAATTAGCAACAGGAAAAGCAATTTAGAATAATGAAGGATGCATTACAACTTTTGAGAACACCTTACACCACCGTACGAAAGATTAAAACTCCATAATAAACCTAATGAATTCGTCCGAGTAATTTGAGCACCATACAACAATTTGGAATATATTACGACTCAGTATGCCACATTACCGCCTTGAAAAGCATGTTAGTATAACGTACGGCACCTTACAACTCCTAACAAAACATTACAACACCGTACGTAAACTTAAAACTCCATAATAAACCTAATGAATTCGTCCGAGTCATTTGAACATCATACGACCACTCAGGACTTGTTACGACTCTGTATGCGAAATTAGCAACAGGAAAAGCAATTTAGAATAATGAAGGATGCATTACAACTTTTGAGAACACCTTACACCACCGTACGAAAGATTAAAACTCCATAATAAACCTAATGAATTCGTCCGAGTAATTTGAACACCATACAACAATTTGGAATATATTACGACTCCGTATGCCACATTACCGCCTTGAAAAGCATGTTAGTATAACGTACGACACCTTACTACTCCTAACAAAACATTACAACACCGTACGTAAACTTAAAACTCCATAATAAACCTATTGAATTCGTCCGAGTCCTTTGAACATCGTACGACAATTTAGAATATATTACGACTCTGCTTGCCACATTAAAGTCTTGAGAAGCATGTTAGTATAACGTACGACACCTTACAACTCCTAACAAAACATTACAACACCGTACGTAAACTTAAAACTCCATAATAAACTTAATGAATTCGTCCGAGTAATTTGAACACCATACAACAATTTGGAATATATTACGACTCTGTATGCCACATTACCTCCTT
Source organism: Tagetes erecta (assembly GCA_030867185.1). NCBI lineage: Eukaryota > Viridiplantae > Streptophyta > Magnoliopsida > Asterales > Asteraceae > Tagetes > Tagetes erecta. The sequence goes on along the minus strand of CM061488.1, from coordinate 49,084,099 downwards.
GAAAAGCATGTTAGTATAACGTACGGCACCTTACAAATCCTAACAAAACATTACAACACCGTACGTAAACTTAAAACTCCATAATAAACCTAATGAATTCGTCCGAGTCATTTGAACATCATACGACCACTCAGGACTTGTTACGACTCTGTATGCGAAATTAGCAACAGGAAAAGCAATTTAGAATAATGAAGGATGCATTACAACTTTTTAGAACACCTTACACCACCGTACGAAAGATTAAAACTCCATAATAAACCTAATGAATTCGTCCGAGTAATTTGAGCACCATACAACAATTTGGAATATATTACGAGTCAGTATGCCACATTACCGCCTTGAAAAGCATGTTAGTATAACGTACGGCACCTTACAACTCCTAACAAAACATTACAACACCGTACGTAAACTTAAAACTCCATAATAAACCTAATGAATTCGTCCGAGTCATTTGAACATCATACGACCACTCAGGACTTGTTACGACTCTGTATGCGAAATTAGCAACAGGAAAAGCAATTTAGAATAATGAAGGATGCATTACAACTTTTTAGAACACCTTACACCACCGTACGAAAGATTAAAACTCCATAATAAACCTAATGAATTCGTCCGAGTAATTTGAGCACCATACAACAATTTGGAATATATTACGACTCAGTATGCCACATTACCGCCTTGAAAAACATGTTAGTATAACGTACGGCACCTTACAACTCCTAACAAAACATTACAACACCGTACGTAAACTTAAAACTCCATAATAAACCTAATGAATTCGTCCGAGTCATTTGAACATCGTACGACCACTCAGGACTTGTTACGACTCTGTATGCGAAATTAGCAACAGGAAAAGCAATTTAGAATAATGAAGGATGCATTACAACTTTTGAGAACACCTTACACCACCGTACGAAAGATTAAAACTCCATAATAAACCTAATGAATTCGTCCGAGTAATTTGAACACCATACAACAATTTGGAATATATTACGACTCCGTATGCCACATTACCGCCTTGAAAAGCATGTTAGTATAACGTACGACACCTTACTACTCCTAACAAAACATTACAACACCGTACGTAAACTTAAAACTCCATAATAAACCTATTGAATTCGTCCGAGTCCTTTGAACATCGTACGACAATTTAGAATATATTACGACTCTGCTTGCCACATTAAAGTCTTGAGAAGCATGTTAGTATAACGTACGACACCTTACAACTCCAAACAAAACATTACAACACCGTACGTAAACTTAAAACTCCATAATAAACCTAATGAATTCGTCCGAGTAATTTGAACACCATACAACAATTTGGAATATATTACGACTCTGTATGCCACATTACCTCCTTGAAAAGCATGTTAGTATAACGTACGGCACCTTACAAATCCTAACAAAACATTACAACACCGTACGTAAACTTAAAACTCCATAATAAACCTAATGAATTCGTCCGAGTCATTTGAACATCATACGACCACTCAGGACTTGTTACGACTCTGTATGCGAAATTAGCAACAGGAAAAGCAATTTAGAATAATGAAGGATGCATTACAACTTTTGAGAACACCTTACACCACCGTACGAAAGATTAAAACTCCATAATAAACCTAATGAATTCGTCCGAGTAATTTGAGCACCATACAACAATTTGGAATATTTTACGACTCAGTATGCCACATTACCGCCTTGAAAAGCATGTTAGTATAACGTACGGCACCTTACAACTCCTAACAAAACATTACAACACCGTACGTAAACTTAAAACTCCATAATAAACCTAATGAATTCGTCCGAGTCATTTGAACATCGTACGACCACTCAGGACTTGTTACGACTCTGTATGCGAAATTAGCAACAGGAAAAGCAATTTAGAATAATGAAGGATGCATTACAACTTTTGAGAACACCTTACACCACCGTACGAAAGATTAAAACTCCATAATAAACCTAATGAATTCGTCCGAGTAATTTGAGCACCATACAACAATTTGGAATATATTACGACTCAGTATGCCACATTACCGCCTTGAAAAGCATGTTAGTATAACGTACGGCACCTTACAACTCCTAACAAAACATTACAACACCGTACGTAAACTTAAAACTCCATAATAAACCTAATATATTCGTCCGAGTCATTTGAACATCGTACGACCACTCAGGACTTGTTACGACTCTGTATGCGAAATTAGCAACAGGAAAAGCAATTTAGAATAATGAAGGATGCATTACAACTTTTGAGAACACCTTACACCACCGTACGAAAGATTAAAACTCCATAATAAACCTAATGAATTCGTCCGAGTAATTTGAACACCATACAACAATTTGGAATATATTACGACTCCGTATGCCACATTACCGCCTTGAAAAGCATGTTAGTATAACGTACGACACCTTACTACTCCTAACAAAACATTACAACACCGTACGTAAACTTAAAACTCCATAATAAACCTATTGAATTCGTCCGAGTCCTTTGAACATCGTACGACAATTTAGAATATATTACGACTCTGCTTGCCACATTAAAGTCTTGAGAAGCATGTTAGTATAACGTACGACACCTTACAACTCCTAACAAAACATTACAACACCGTACGTAAACTTAAAACTCCATAATAAACCTAATGAATTCGTCCGAGTAATTTGAACACCATACAACAATTTGGAATATACTACGACTCTGTATGCCACATTACCTCCTTGAAAAGCATGTTAGTATAACGTACGGCACCTTACAAATCCTAACAAAACATTACAACACCGTACGTAAACTTAAAACTCCATAATAAACCTAATGAATTCGTCCGAGTCATTTGAACATCATACGACCACTCAGGACTTGTTACGACTCTGTATGCGAAATTAGCAACAGGAAAAGCAATTTAGAATAATGAAGGATGCATTACAACTTTTGAGAACACCTTACACCACCGTACGAAAGATTAAAACTCCATAATAAACCTAATGAATTCGTCCGAGTAATTTGAGCACCATACAACAATTTGGAATATTTTACGACTCAGTATGCCACATTACCGCCTTGAAAAGCATGTTAGTATAACGTATGGCACCTTACAACTCCTAACAAAACATTACAACACCGTACGTAAACTTAAAACTCCATAATAAACCTAATGAATTCGTCCGAGTCATTTGAACATCGTACGACCACTCAGGACTTGTTACGACTCTGTATGCGAAATTAGCAACAGGAAAAGCAATTTAGAATAATGAAGGATGCATTACAACTTTTGAGAACACCTTACACCACCGTACGAAAGATTAAAACTCCATAATAAACCTAATGAATTCGTCCGAGTAATTTGAGCACCATACAACAATTTGGAATATATTACGACTCAGTATGCCACATTACCGCCTTGAAAAGCATGTTAGTATAACGTACGGCACCTTACAACTCCTAACAAAACATTACAACACCGTACGTAAACTTAAAACTCCATAATAAACCTAATATATTCGTCCGAGTCATTTGAACATCGTACGACCACTCAGGACTTGTTACGACTCTGTATGCGAAATTAGCAACAGGAAAAGCAATTTAGAATAATGAAGGATGCATTACAACTTTTGAGAACACCTTACACCACCGTACGAAAGATTAAAACTCCATAATAAACCTAATGAATTCGTCCGAGTAATTTGAACACCATACAACAATTTGGAATATATTACGACTCCGTATGCCACATTACCGCCTTGAAAAGCATGTTAGTATAACGTACGACACCTTACTACTCCTAACAAAACATTACAACACCGTACGTAAACTTAAAACTCCATAATAAACCTATTGAATTCGTCCGAGTCCTTTGAACATCGTACGACAATTTAGAATATATTACGACTCTGCTTGCCACATTAAAGTCTTGAGAAGCATGTTAGTATAACGTACGACACCTTACAACTCCTAACAAAACATTACAACACCGTACGTAAACTTAAAACTCCATAATAAACCTAATGAATTCGTCCGAGTAATTTGAACACCATACAACAATTTGGAATATACTACGACTCTGTATGCCACATTACCTCCTTGAAAAGCATGTTAGTATAACGTACGGCACCTTACAAATCCTAACAAAACATTACAACACCGTACGTAAACTTAAAACTCCATAATAAACCTAATGAATTCGTCCGAGTCATTTGAACATCGTACGACCACTCAGGACTTGTTACGACTCTGTATGCGAAATTAGCAACAGGAAAAGCAATTTAGAATAATGAAGGATGCATTACAACTTTTGAGAACACCTTACACCACCGTACGAAAGATTAAAACTCCATAATAAACCTAATGAATTCGTCCGAGTAATTTGAGCACCATACAACAATTTGGAATATATTACGACTCAGTATGCCACATTACCGCCTTGAAAAGCATGTTAGTATAACGTACGGCACCTTACAACTCCTAACAAAACATTACAACACCGTACGTAAACTTAAAACTCCATAATAAACCTAATATATTCGTCCGAGTCATTTGAACATCGTACGACCACTCAGGACTTGTTACGACTCTGTATGCGAAATTAGCAACAGGAAAAGCAATTTAGAATAATGAAGGATGCATTACAACTTTTGAGAACACCTTACACCACCGTACGAAAGATTAAAACTCCATAATAAACCTAATGAATTCGTCCGAGTAATTTGAACACCATACAACAATTTGGAATATATTACGACTCCGTATGCCACATTACCGCCTTGAAAAGCATGTTAGTATAACGTACGACACCTTACTACTCCTAACAAAACATTACAACACCGTACGTAAACTTAAAACTCCATAATAAACCTATTGAATTCGTCCGAGTCCTTTGAACATCGTACGACAATTTAGAATATATTACGACTCTGCTTGCCACATTAAAGTCTTGAGAAGCATGTTAGTATAACGTACGACACCTTACAACTCCTAACAAAACATTACAACACCGTACGTAAACTTAAAACTCCATAATAAACCTAATGAATTCGTCCGAGTAATTTGAACACCATACAACAATTTGGAATATACTACGACTCTGTATGCCACATTACCTCCTTGAAAAGCATGTTAGTATAACGTACGGCACCTTACAAATCCTAACAAAACATTACAACACCGTACGTAAACTTAAAACTCCATAATAAACCTAATGAATTCGTCCGAGTCATTTGAACATCATACGACCACTCAGGACTTGTTACGACTCTGTATGCGAAATTAGCAACAGGAAAAGCAATTTAGAATAATGAAGGATCCATTACAACTTTTGAGAACACCTTACACCACCGTACGAAAGATTAAAACTCCATAATAAACCTAATGAATTCGTCCGAGTAATTTGAGCACCATACAACAATTTGGAATATTTTACGACTCAGTATGCCACATTACAGCCTTGAAAAGCATGTTAGTATAACGTACGGCACCTTACAACTCCTAACAAAACATTACAACACCGTACGTAAACTTAAAACTCCATAATAAACCTAATGAATTCGTCCGAGTCATTTGAACATCGTACGACCACTCAGGACTTGTTACGACTCTGTATGCGAAATTAGCAACAGGAAAAGCAATTTAGAATAATGAAGGATGCATTACAACTTTTGAGAACACCTTACACCACCGTACGAAAGATTAAAACTCCATAATAAACCTAATGAATTCGTCCGAGTAATTTGAGCACCATACAACAATTTGGAATATATTACGACTCAGTATGCCACATTACCGCCTTGAAAAGCATGTTAGTATAACGTACGGCACCTTACAACTCCTAACAAAACATTACAACACCGTACGTAAACTTAAAACTCCATAATAAACCTAATATATTCGTCCGAGTCATTTGAACATCGTACGACCACTCAGGACTTGTTACGACTCTGTATGCGAAATTAGCAACAGGAAAAGCAATTTAGAATAATGAAGGATGCATTACAACTTTTGAGAACACCTTACACCACCGTACGAAAGATTAAAACTCCATAATAAACCTAATGAATTCGTCCGAGTAATTTGAACACCATACAACAATTTGGAATATATTACGACTCCGTATGCCACATTACCGCCTTGAAATGTGACACCCCGCCCGGTGGCGGAAAACACCGGGCTGTCATAGAATTGGATATCCATAGTAAACAAAGCACATGGTATTTATTTATTACGTTTAATAATGATATAGTAAGTTTAGAACGTCAGTCTTAAATGGATACGACAAAAGTAATAAAACCGAAACAGTAAATGCAATCGTCTTTATTAATTAAACTAGGTCCAAGGCAATCCTATGTCTTGGCAAAAGCAGCAAAATAATCATAAGCATCACCTGAAATATGTGAAAATAAAGTTAGCTACACAAGCTAGTGAGTAAAACCCAAATTGAATAGTAATAGTATTGAAATCCGAGATCAACAAGATATGCTGCGCAATCCCACATGTATAGTAATTTCGTAATATCACCCTACCAGGACCCCTAGAATAGAATAGCACACCAACCACAATAGAACCCATAGTATCTCGTTCAGCCATTTGTCATGAGAACCACTCATGTAATAAATAATGATAACTTTTAATAACCGTCGTTTACCGTCTCGATATATAAGTCATCATTTAGCAATTTAGGGACATGGCATAGTATAGCATCATAGCATAGCAACATAGTATAGCAACATAGCATCTCGACATAGTAAACATGGAATTAGAAAGGCCGGGTTTAAATCACCTATCGATGTTGTACAAGCAGGTGGGTTTGTCAAACCATTAGCGCTAACATTGTACCGGTGGGATTACAAAGCAATAAAACTACTTTTAACTAACACATAAGATTGCATCAAGTCGCGAACTAGATTAACATATTTGTATGATCTCTTTTAGAAAACGAATAGAAAACGCAATATAGTAAAAGACATATTTCAGCCCCAAAATAGTAAAATGGAAAAAGGGGAGTGAGTTTACTCACCTTAAAATCCAAAGATAATAGTAACATTAGAATCGCAACTAGAAAGAACCGAGGATCGCCCAGATATTAGAATCACCTAATTAACCGGGAAAACTTAATTTAGAAACGAAGCAAGTAACACAATTACTAGAATCAAGAAACTAGAACTTCTAGGGCTTCGGATTTGAGAATTTAGGGTTTCAAAATATAATTTGGAAAATTAGGGTTTTAACGTACCAATTGGGAATTAGGGTTTCAAAATATAATTTGGGAATTTAGGGTTTTAAAGTACCAATTGGAAATTACGGTTTTAAAATATAATTTGGGAATTTAGGATTTTAAAGTACCAATTAAAAATTAGGGTTTCAAAATATAATTTGGGAATTTAGATACGAGATGTAATTGTGTCTTCGTATAGTATATTTTTATAAGTATTTCTCCTTTTTGTAGTATATTTGTATGTTTTTAAATCTTGCAAGTATACTTAACATAAAAGAAATCATTTAGGTTATTTAGAAAGTATAAGTTTAAGGTTCAATATATAAAACATAAATATTTAAAGAAAAGAAGGCAAGAAGGGTCGAACCCGTGACCTTGCCTCACATATTTAACACACTAACCAGCAGACCAGAAAGCTTTTTGTTGAATAAGCTCGTTTTTAAATTCTTTTGACTTTTAATAACCAAGAACAATCCTTTCATTACAAGCCCTAGATTCAAGATCAATCCAATTCGATCAAACCAGGGAATCAAATTCAAAACTAATAGAGGGCTTTTGATCTACACGAACACATGATCGTTTTGATATAAAACACTTACTTGATTGTTGCAGAATCGGGTCGATGAGACGATGAACAGGGTGCGACGGTTTTGAGGATCAAAATGGTAGATTGGGGTTGTTAAAATCCAATTAGATTTCCAGATATCATCGAGATGATTAGAGGAGTGAAACCCAATGCTTAATTCCAGAAGAATAGAATGATTTGATGAAGTATTGGTTGCGTTTAGATTGCGGTTCTTTAGATGGTTGGTTAGATTGATTTCGAGAGTTTTGATCAAATTAAATTACTGGTATAAGTTTGAAACAATCCGAGGATCGTTTTGGTTCAATGCATTGATTGACTTGCGCGTTGAATCGACAAATGATTAAGTGGGTTTAATGGTTTCGGTTTCAAAACCCATAAAGACGAAAATTTGATTGATGATATGTTAATTAAACTCGCGTAACAGGTTCGAAATTGATAGGGAAGCATTTACCGTGATTAAATTTGGTTTAAATGGTGCGATTTGGGTTCGCCGGAGACACTGCCGGAGTTGGCTGGGTGTTGGCCGGCGATGTCGTCGGTTTTACGGGGTTAAACGCACAAGGGGGGAGGGGGTTTGGGTTAAAGTTTCAGTTTTGGTCCCTCAAGGTTCTGATTTGTTTTAAGTTTGAGTTAACACTTTAAAATAAGTTTAGAGTTTGTCACTTTTGACCCTAAAGTTAAATAAATCCTTATTTATACTAACTAACTTAACCACGTTAACTTGTAATGTTTACAAAATTGACGTTTTTATATAATTACGTTCCGGTTGACGTTGAAAGGTTATTTGAAATTTAATAGTATTTATCTTTAATGAATTTTATAAAATCTCTTTATAAAATCTCATTTATATCTTTTTGAGGTTGAATTATTGCACTTAGTATTAAATTAGTAAACGTTTATTAAAAACGGGAAATAGTATAAAGGTCCGACATATTTATTTGTATTTAATAACAATACGTTACATCTTTGAGGAAACATAAATACGAATACGATAAAGATAGATAATTTCGGGTTCGAGTCGGGCATTCGGGTTCGGGTTAGGGGCAGATGTCACAGTCTCCCCTCCTTATGGAAATTTCGTCCCGAAATTTACTAAATTCGTAACAGAAAATGAAACGAAGGGATAAGATTCTTTAGCTTTCCGTTGGGTCCTCACGTTCCCAATCTTTTTAAGAACTTTGAACAGTGACACATAGATATTACTGGCATTGTAGTTATTTCTATGAGAGGATTTCATCCATGGAAGATGAATGCTTTGTTTGAAACATGATTTTAAATAATCGAGATTAAGAAGTTATTTATTTTTAATTTGCTTTGGAATCATTGAGAGTCGTCTGTTTTAACTCTTTTTAAATCATGAGAGTTCGCTTGATTTAATTGTATGGAGATTCGAATAAAAAAAATTATTTGTTACTCATTCAAGAAATGGAATAAGTTTCCCATTCGAATAAAATGTTTCAGGTAAATAGATTTTGGTTGATTTGAATGGAGATCATACATAATCATGACTAGTAGAACGGAAGGAACGAATATAGTAATTGTACGTATAGTTAAACGAATTAGAAGCAATCAGTCAAATGAGTAAATAAATCGAGTGAAAATAGAATGATTAAATGGGGTCCAACTCTACAAGTTGACCATGAGATTACGCTTTCCATGATAAATGTACTCACGTTACTTAGCTCTTTTGATTTAAACGAGATTACGTTAGCCTCAAGGAGTAGAATTAGAATACACAAACTCAAACGCTGGATGATGATAACAACAAATGGTAATCCGTGCAAACCATTGTTTTCGACCACGTGACAAAACTTGCTATGGTTTCCATGCACCAACTTTCATAATTCCGTGTGCACCCGTAATTACTTTGGTTTTTGCATGGACCACACAGTTCATTCGATCACGTACGAGTCAAACGTACACAATTTCTAAGTTAAGATAATGATACACATAGGTTCCGAGATTATATTCGATGGCATTCAGTTCTCGTGAAGTATTGTTTGAGATGATACACAAATTAACGATTCGAGAGAATTGAGTTAATAGATAGTTATTGCTCTTGTAAATAGTATTGTTGACTGTCATAGCCGCAACTTAAGTTTTTGAAAATACCAACTTTATGTGTGAGATGTACATATCAAAGGTTCATAGTATTGCCAAATTCATAAGCGTTAGATGATGAAATAATCTAGTTTATTAAGATTTTTAGAAAATGAAGATTTGATGCTATGGATAATCCAATTTATAGTTCAACTGTATAGATCACTCAGTTCATAATGGAGTCGATTGTTTATTTCCTTTTGGTTCGTATGAAACATAAGTTTAGGTAGACCAGGTGTACAGGTTATGGGAGTAAACAAGATTATAAGATATGAGGTGGTTTCATGATAGTGCGGTTTTTAAAGGAATTAATAATAAATTTATAAAATGTTGGAAGTTTTATCTTTATTATGAATAAGGGGATTGATTTTTGAAAAATAATTAAACAGTACAGTCCAAGTTTCGAGTATTTGGTATTGGGAAAACATAAGTCATGACGTTTGTTGCAAGCCTTTGTATCATATTGGAGAAACGTGAAAGTATTATGAAATCGTTAAAATAACCAATCCCTTTCTTAAGGAAATCATTTATCATAATTTTTATTTTAAATATATTTTTATTTGGAAAAATAGAGAAATCACTTTAATACAACTACTTATTGGTGGGTAGTTTTACAAAAACCGCAACAAGACATGGTATTTTAGGTAAAAAGTTTATATGTAGGACACGTTGGGTTTGGAGGAGTTTATAGAAACGAGATGTAACGAATTTCATTGTTGGTCATATATACAAAAGAAATACTTTAGTTAAATGAGTTTAGGACTAGTCGTGTAGCGAGTACACGTTAAGTTTTGGAAAACGAATTTATGAATAGCGTCTCTTAATGGTGGATTAGAAGCTGGATTAGAATCTCATAGTTAAATGAGTAGTTTTGAGACTATTTGAGTATAGAAGTCAAGTTGAAATATTTTGAGGGTAGACGTTTGATTCAAATACATTAGCTTATAAGGATAGCAAAATCCGCTAACTTTTATTTAGTTACGGAATTTAGCCTTGACTATAATTTAGAAATCATAACGAACCTTTGATTGGAGAGTTGATATTTGATTTAGAATTATAAGTACGACTTAGATTCGGTAATCGATATATGCATGATCTGAAGTTTTGGATAATTTCGATTGAGATATGTCTTAGTTTTGAACTGAAATGTTTGGTTTACAATGGTGTAATTGTGCTATATGGATAAGCTAGCGAGTATATCGCATAAGTATTATTGTAGCTTAGAAAACAAATGGATTGATGAAACGTAGAATAACACGGTTTTGTAATCTTTGACCGATAGAACATCCGATTTAATAATAGCAACTCATTCCTCTTAGGATATCATAGAATCTTTTGAAACATACCATAGAAAATCACGTAGAAACTTTTAGAAACTTTAGAAATTTCGATCAAATGAAATAGTGATAGTACTTAGAACATCGTAGAATCCTTTGAACATATCATAGAAAATCACTTAGAAACTTTAGAAACATTAGTAAATGAAGTTGGAATATCATTTGAATCACTATAGAAATTCATAGAAATAATTATAAATCGTAGGGATGAAAATCATAGAATCATTAAGAAAATGAAATTTCATTGGCTTAGGAGTGTGTCTTGGTTTTGGACACTGATGACTTATCAAAGTGTTAAGTTCGTTTTCAACGTATTCGAGAAAGCGTGCTTTAGCCTATAGGTTCACACTCATCTCGTACATCCCCAGGTAAGCATACAGGTCTCTTAAAGAGATTTATACGAAATGCTTTGCCTTAGACAGGATGTCCGTGATACAGGTGTTCCCCCTTCCGGATTGCACACGTTCCCACGTTTCAGACTTACTTAAGACGATGACGAGATTCCACAAAGAGAAAGATCCTAATCATACCGACGAGTCTCTTGTAGCTCCTTCGCGAAATCGGATAAGAAATAAGATAAAGAAACAACATAGAGAAATTCATAAAAAGAAATAAAGAAATAAGTTCTAGAAGAGTTTTCTAAGCACAAGCTATTTGTACTAAGGACTCTTAGGTTATAGTCTAGGTCGGTGTGTTTCTAATACCCTATCCTAGTTCCCTATAACCATGGCTCTGATACCAACTGTGACACCCCGCCCGGTGGCGGAAAACACCGGGCTGTCATAGAATTGGATATCCATAGTAAACAAAGCACATGGTATTTATTTATTACGTTTAATAATGATATAGTAAGTTTAGAACGTCAGTCTTAAATGGATACGACAAAAGTAATAAAACCGAAACAGTAAATGCAATCGTCTTTATTAATTAAACTAGGTCCAAGGCAATCCTATGTCTTGGCAAAAGCAGCAAAATAATCATAAGCATCACCTGAAATATGTGAAAATAAAGTTAGCTACACAAGCTAGTGAGTAAAACCCAAATTGAATAGTAATAGTATTGAAATCCGAGATCAACAAGATATGCTGCGCAATCCCACATGTATAGTAATTTCGTAATATCACCCTACCAGGACCCCTAGAATAGAATAGCACACCAACCACAATAGAACCCATAGTATCTCGTTCAGCCATTTGTCATGAGAACCACTCATGTAATAAATAATGATAACTTTTAATAACCGTCGTTTACCGTCTCGATATATAAGTCATCATTTAGCAATTTAGGGACATGGCATAGTATAGCATCATAGCATAGCAACATAGTATAGCAACATAGCATCTCGACATAGTAAACATGGAATTAGAAAGGCCGGGTTTAAATCACCTATCGATGTTGTACAAGCAGGTGGGTTTGTCAAACCATTAGCGCTAACATTGTACCGGTGGGATTACAAAGCAATAAAACTACTTTTAACTAACACATAAGATTGCATCAAGCCGCGAACTAGATTAACATATTTGTATGATCTCTTTTAGAAAACGAATAGAAAACGCAATATAGTAAAAGACATATTTCAGCCCCAAAATAGTAAAATGGAAAAAGGGGAGTGAGTTTACTCACCTTAAAATCCAAAGATAATAGTAACATTAGAATCGCAACTAGAAAGAACCGAGGATCGCCCAGATATTAGAATCACCTAATTAACCGGGAAAACTTAATTTAGAAACGAAGCAAGTAACACAATTACTAGAATCAAGAAACTAGAACTTCTAGGGCTTCGGATTTGAGAATTTAGGGTTTCAAAATATAATTTGGAAAATTAGGGTTTTAACGTACCAATTGGGAATTAGGGTTTCAAAATATAATTTGGGAATTTAGGGTTTTAAAGTACCAATTGGAAATTAGGGTTTTAAAATATAATTTGGGAATTTAGGATTTTAAAGTACCAATTAAAAATTAGGGTTTCAAAATATAATTTGGGAATTTAGATACGAGATGTAATTGTGTCTTCGTATAGTATATTTTTATAAGTATTTCTCCTTTTTGTAGTATATTTGTATGTTTTTAAATCTTGCAAGTATACTTAACATAAAAGAAATCATTTAGGTTATTTAGAAAGTATAAGTTTAAGGTTCAATATATAAAACATAAATATTTAAAGAAAAGAAGGCAAGAAGGGTCGAACCCGTGACCTTGCCTCACATATTTAACACACTAACCAGCAGACCAGAAAGCTTTTTGTTGAATAAGCTCGTTTTTAAATTCTTTTGACTTTTAATAACCAAGAACAATCCTTTCATTACAAGCCCTAGATTCAAGATCAATCCAATTCGATCAAACCAGGGAATCAAATTCAAAACTAATAGAGGGCTTTTGATCTACACGAACACATGATCGTTTTGATATAAAACACTTACTTGATTGTTGCAGAATCGGGTCGATGAGACGATGAACAGGGTGCGACGGTTTTGAGGATCAAAATGGTAGATTGGGGTTGTTAAAATCCAATTAGATTTCCAGATATCATCGAGATGATTAGAGGAGTGAAACCCAATGCTTAATTCCAGAAGAATAGAATGATTTGATGAAGTATTGGTTGCGTTTAGATTGCGGTTCTTTAGATGGTTGGTTAGATTGATTTCGAGAGTTTTGATCAAATTAAATTACTGGTATAAGTTTGAAACAATCCGAGGATCGTTTTGGTTCAATGCATTGATTGACTTGCGCGTTGAATCGACAAATGATTAAGTGGGTTTAATGGTTTCGGTTTCAAAACCCATAAAGACGAAAATTTGATTGATGATATGTTAATTAAACTCGCGTAACAGGTTCGAAATTGATAGGGAAGCATTTACCGTGATTAAATTTGGTTTAAATGGTGCGATTTGGGTTCGCCGGAGACACTGCCGGAGTTGGCTGGGTGTTGGCCGGCGATGTCGTCGGTTTTACGGGGTTAAACGCACAAGGGGGGAGGGGGTTTGGGTTAAAGTTTCAGTTTTGGTCCCTCAAGGTTCTGATTTGTTTTAAGTTTGAGTTAACACTTTAAAATAAGTTTAGAGTTTGTCACTTTTTACCCTAAAGTTAAATAAATCCTTATTTATACTAACTAACTTAACCACGTTAACTTGTAATGTTTACAAAATTGACGTTTTTATATAATTACGTTGCGGTTGACGTTGAAAGGTTATTTGAAATTTAATAGTATTTATCTTTAATGAATTTTATAAAATCTCTTTATAAAATCTCATTTATATCTTTTTGAGGTTGAATTATTGCACTTAGTATTAAATTAGTAAACGTTTATTAAAAACGGGAAATAGTATAAAGGTCCGACATATTTATTTGTATTTAATAACAATACGTTACATCTTTGAGGAAACATAAATACGAATACGATAAAGATAGATAATTTCGGGTTCGAGTCGGGCATTCGGGTTCGGGTTAGGGGCAGATGTCACATGAAAAGCATGTTAGTATAACGTACGACACCTTACTACTCCTAACAAAACATTACAACACCGTACGTAAACTTAAAACTCCATAATAAACCTATTGAATTCGTCCGAGTCCTTTGAACATCGTACGACAATTTGGAATATATTACGACTCTGCTTGCCACATTAAAGTCTTGAGAAGCATGTTAGTATAACGTACGACACCTTACAACTCCTAACAAAACATTACAACACCGTACGTAAACTTAAAACTCCATAATAAACCTAATGAATTCGTCCGAGTAATTTGAACACCATACAACAATTTGGAATATATTACGACTCTGTATGCCACATTACCTCCTTGAAAAGCATGTTAGTATAACGTACGGCACCTTACAAATCCTAACAAAACATTACAACACCGTACGTAAATTTAAAACTCCATAATAAACCTAATGAATTCGTCCGAGTCATTTGAACATCATACGACCACTCAGGACTTGTTACGACTCTGTATGCGAAATTAGCAATAGGAAAAGCAATTTAGAATAATGAAGGATGCATTACAACTTTTGAGAACACCTTACACCACCGTACGAAAGATTAAAACTCCATAATAAACCTAATGATTTCGTCCGAGTAATTTGAACACCATACAACAATTTGGAATATATTACGACTCCGTATGCCACATTACCGCCTTGAAAAGCATGTTAGTATAACGTACGACACCTTACTACTCCTAACAAAACATTACAACACCGTACGTAAACTTAAAACTCCATAATAAACCTATTGAATTCGTCCGAGTCCTTTGAAAATCGTACGACCACTCAGGACTTGTTACGACTCTGTATGCGAAATTAGCAACAGGAAAAGCAATTTAGAATAATGAAGGATGCATTACAACTTTTGAGAACACCTTACACCACCGTACGAAAGATTAAAACTCCATAATAAACCTAATGAATTCGTCCGAGTAATTTGAGCACCAAACACCAATTTGGAATATATTACGACTCAGTATGTCACATTACCGCCTTGAAAAGCATGTTAGTATAACGTACGGCACCTTACAACTCCTAACAAAACATTACAACACCGTACGTAAACTTAAAACTCCATAATAAACCTAATAAATTCGTCCGAGTCATTTGAACATCGTACGACCACTCAGGACTTGTTACGACTCTGTATGCGAAATTAGCAACAGGAAAAGCAATTTAGAATAATGAAGGATGCATTACGACTTTTGAGAACACCTTACACCACCGTACGAAAGATTAAAACTCCATAATAAACCTAATGAATTCGTCCGAGTAATTTGAGCACCATACAACAATTTGGAATATATTACGACTCAGTATGCCACATTACCGCCTTGAAAAGCATGTTAGTATAACGTACGGCACCTTACAACTCCTAACAAAACATTACAACACCGTACGTAAACTTAAAACTCCATAATAAACCTAATGAATTCGTCCGAGTCATTTGAACATCGTACGACCACTCAGGACTTGTTACGACTCTGTATGCGAAATTAGCAACAGGAAAAGCAATTTAGAATAATGAAGGATGCATTACAACTTTTGAGAACACCTTACACCACCGTACGAAAGATTAAAACTCCATAATAAACCTAATGAATTCGTCCGAGTAATTTGAACACCATACAACAATTTGGAATATATTACGACTCCGTATGCCACATTACCGCCTTGAAAAGCATGTTAGTATAACGTACGACACCTTACTACTCCTAACAAAACATTAAAACACCGTACGTAAACTTAAAACTCCATAATAAACCTATTGAATTCGTCCGAGTCCTTTGAACATCGTACGACAATTTAGAATATATTACGACTCTGCTTGCCACATTAAAGTCTTGAGAAGCATGTTAGTATAACGTACGACACCTTACAACTCCTAACAAAACATTACAACACCGTACGTAAACTTAAAACTCCATAATAAACCTAATGAATTCGTCCGAGTAATTTGAACACCATACAACAATTTGGAATATATTACGACTCTGTATGCCACATTACCTCCTTGAAAAGCATGTTAGTATAACGTACGGCACCTTACAAATCCTAACAAAACATTACAACACCGTACGTAAACTTAAAACTCCATAATAAACCTAATGAATTCGTCCGAGTAATTTGAACACCATACAACAATTTGGAATATATTACGACTCTGTATGCAACATTACCTCCTTGAAAAGCATGTTAGTATAACGTACGGCACCTTACAAATCCTAACAAAACATTACAACACCGTACGTAAATTTAAAACTCCATAATAAACCTAATGAATTCGTCCGAGTCATTTGAACATCATACGACCACTCAGGACTTGTTACGACTCTGTATGCGAAATTAGCAACAGGAAAAGCAATTTAGAATAATGAAGGATGCATTACAACTTTTGAGAACACCTTACACCACCGTACGAAAGATTAAAACTCCATAATAAACCTAATGAATTCGTCCGAGTAATTTGAACACCATACAACAATTTGGAATATATTACGACTCCGTATGCCACATTACCGCCTTGAAAAGCATGTTAGTATAACGTACGACACCTTACTACTCCTAACAAAACATTACAACACCGTATGTAAACTTAAAACTCCATAATAAACCTATTGAATTCGTCCGAGTCCTTTGAACATCGTACGACCACTCAGGACTTGTTACGACTCTGTATGCGAAATTAGCAACAGGAGAAGCAATTTAGAATAATGAAGGATGCATTACAACTTTTGAGAACACCTTACACCACCGTACGAAAGATTAAAACTCCATAATAAACCTAATGAATTCGTCCGAGTAATTTGAGCACCAAACACCAATTTGGAATATATTACGACTCAGTATGTCACATTACCGCCTTGAAAAGCATGTTAGTATAACGTACGGCACCTTACAACTCCTAACAAAACATTACAACACCGTACGTAAACTTAAAACTCCATAATAAACCTAATAAATTCGTCCGAGTCATTTGAACATCGTACGACCACTCAGGACTTGTTACGACTCTGTATGCGAAATTAGCAACAGGAAAAGCAATTTAGAATAATGAAGGATGCATTACAACTTTTGAGAACACCTTACACCACCGTACGAAAGATTAAAACTCCATAATAAACCTAATGAATTCGTCCGAGTAATTTGAGCACCATACAACAATTTGGAATATATTACGACTCAGTATGCCACATTACCGCCTTGAAAAGCATGTTAGTATAACGTACGACACCTTACAACTCCTAACAAAACATTACAACACCGTACGTAAACTTAAAACTCCATAATAAACCTAATGAATTCGTCCGAGTCATTAGAACATCGTACGACCACTCAGGACTTGTTACGACTCTGTATGCGAAATTAGCAACAGGAAAAGCAATTTAGAATAATCAAGGATGCATTACAACTTTTGAGAACACCTTACACCACCGTACGAAAGATTAAAACTCCATAATAAACCTAATGAATTCGTCCGAGTAATTTGAACACCATACAACAATTTGGAATATATTACGACTCCGTATGCCACATTACCGCCTTGAAAAGCATGTTAGTATAACGTACGACACCTTACTACTCCTAACAAAACATTACAACACCGTACGTAAACTTAAAACTCCATAATAAACCTATTGAATTCGTCCGAGTCCTTTGAACATCGTACGACAATTTAGAATATATTACGACTCTGCTTGCCACATTAAAGTCTAGAGAAGCATGTTAGTATAACGTACGACACCTTACAACTCCTAACAAAACATTACAACACCGTACGCAAACTTAAAACTCCATAATAAACCTAATGAATTCGTCCGAGTAATTTGAACACCATACAACAATTTGGAATATATTACGACTCTGTATGCCACATTACCTCCTTGAAAAGCATGTTAGTATAACGTACGGCACCTTACAAATCCTAACAAAACATTACAACACCGTACGTAAACTTAAAACTCCATAATAAACCTAATGAATTCGTCCGAGTCATTTGAACATCATACGACCACTCAGGACTTGTTACGACTCTGTATGCGAAATTAGCAACAGGAAAAGCAATTTAGAATAATGAAGGATGCATTACAACTTTTGAGAACACCTTACACCACCGTACGAAAGATTAAAACTCCATAATAAACCTAATGAATTCGTCCGAGTAATTTGAACACCATACAACAATTTGGAATATATTACGACTCCGTATGCCACATTACCGCCTTGAAAAGCATGTTAGTATAACGTACGACACCTTACTACTCCTAACAAAACATTACAACACCGTACGTAAACTTAAAACTCCATAATAAACCT
This sequence comes from Tagetes erecta, assembly GCA_030867185.1. Taxonomy (NCBI): domain Eukaryota; kingdom Viridiplantae; phylum Streptophyta; class Magnoliopsida; order Asterales; family Asteraceae; genus Tagetes; species Tagetes erecta. The sequence goes on along the minus strand of CM061488.1, from coordinate 49,065,070 downwards.
ATTGAATTCGTCCGAGTCCTTTGAACATCGTACGACAATTTAGAATATATTACGACTCTGCTTGCCACATTAAAGTCTTGAGAAGCATGTTAGTATAACGTACGACACCTTACAACTCCTAACAAAACATTACAACACCGTACGTAAACTTAAAACTCCATAATAAACCTAATGAATTCGTCCGAGTAATTTGAACACCATACAACAATTTGGAATATATTACGACTCTGTATGCCACATTACCTCCTTGAAAAGCATGTTAGTATAACGTACGGCACCTTACAAATCCTAACAAAACATTACAACACCGTACGTAAACTTAAAACTCCATAATAAACCTAATGAATTCGTCCGAGTCATTTGAACATCATACGACCACTCAGGACTTGTTACGACTCTGTATGCGAAATTAGCAACAGGAAAAGCAATTTAGAATAATGAAGGATGCATTACAACTTTTTAGAACACCTTACACCACCGTACGAAAGATTAAAACTCCATAATAAACCTAATGAATTCGTCCGAGTAATTTGAGCAACATACAACAATTTGGAATATATTACGACTCAGTATGCCACATTACCGCCTTGAAAAGCATGTTAGTATAACGTACGGCACCTTACAACTCCTAACAAAACATTACAACACCGTACGTAAACTTAAAACTCCATAATAAACCTAATGAATTCGTCCGAGTCATTTGAACATCATACGACCACTCAGGACTTGTTACGACTCTGTATGCGAAATTAGCAACAGGAAAAGCAATTTAGAATAATGAAGGATGCATTACAACTTTTTAGAACACCTTACACCACCGTACGAAAGATTAAAACTCCATAATAAACCTAATGAATTCGTCCGAGTAATTTGAGCACCATACAACAATTTGGAATATATTACGACTCAGTATGCCACATTACCGCCTTGAAAAACATGTTAGTATAACGTACGGCACCTTACAACTCCTAACAAAACATTACAACACCGTACGTAAACTTAAAACTCCATAATAAACCTAATGAATTCGTCCGAGTCATTTGAACATCGTACGACCACTCAGGACTTGTTACGACTCTGTATGCGAAATTAGCAACAGGAAAAGCAATTTAGAATAATGAAGGATGCATTACAACTTTTGAGAACACCTTACACCACCGTACGAAAGATTAAAACTCCATAATAAACCTAATGAATTCGTCCGAGTAATTTGAGCATCATACAACAATTTGGAATATATTACGACTCAGTATGCCACATTACCGCCTTGAAAAGCATGTTAGTATAACGTACGACACCTTACAACTCCTAACAAAACATTACAACACCGTACGTAAACTTAAAACTCCATAATAAACCTAATGAATTCGTCCGAGTCATTTGAACATCGTACGACCACTCAGGACTTGTTACGACTCTGTATGCGAAATTAGCAACAGGAAAAGCAATTTAGAATAATGAAGGATGCATTACAACTTTTGAGAACACCTTACACCACCGTACGAAAGATTAAAACTCCATAATAAACCTAATGAATTCGTCCGAGTAATTTGAACACCATACAACAATTTGGAATATATTACGACTCCGTATGCCACATTACCGCCTTGAAAAGCATGTTAGTATAACGTACGACACCTTACTACTCCTAACAAAACATTACAACACCGTACGTAAACTTAAAACTCCATAATAAACCTATTGAATTCGTCCGAGTCCTTTGAACATCGTACGACAATTTAGAATATATTACGACTCTGCTTGCCACATTAAAGTCTTGAGAAGCATGTTAGTATAACGTACGACACCTTACAACTCCTAACAAAACATTACAACACCGTACGCAAACTTAAAACTCCATAATAAACCTAATGAATTCGTCCGAGTAATTTGAACACCATACAACAATTTGGAATATATTACGACTCTGTATGCCACATTACCTCCTTGAAAAGCATGTTAGTATAACGTACGGCACCTTACAAATCCTAACAAAACATTACAACACCGTATGTAAACTTAAAACTCCATAATAAACCTAATGAATTCGTCCGAGTCATTTGAACATCATACGACCACTCAGGACTTGTTACGACTCTGTATGCGAAATTAGCAACAGGAAAAGCAATTTAGAATAATGAAGGATGCATTACAACTTTTGAGAACACCTTACACCACCGTACGAAAGATTAAAACTCCATAATAAACCTAATGAATTCGTCCGAGTAATTTGAACACCATACAACAATTTGGAATATATTACGACTCCGTATGCCACATTACCGCCTTGAAAAGCATGTTAGTATAACGTACGACACCTTACTACTCCTAACAAAACATTACAACACCGTACGTAAACTTAAAACTCCATAATAAACCTATTGAATTCGTCCGAGTCCTTTGAACATCGTACGACAATTTAGAATATATTACGACTCTGCTTGCCACATTAAAGTCTTGAGAAGCATGTTAGTATAACGTACGACACCTTACAACTCCTAACAAAACATTACAACACCTTACGTAAACTTAAAACTCCATAATAAACCTATTGAATTCGTCCGAGTCCTTTGAACATCGTACGACAATTTAGAATATATTACGACTCTGCTTGCCACATTAAAGTCTTGAGAAGCATGTTAGTATAACGTACGACACCTTACAACTCCTAACAAAACATTACAACACCGTACGTAAACTTAAAACTCCATAATAAACCTAATGAATTCGTCCGAGTAATTTGAACACCATACAACAATTTGGAATATATTACGACTCTGTATGCCACATTACCTCCTTGAAAAGCATGTTAGTATAACGTACGGCACCTTACAAATCCTAACAAAACATTACAACACCGTACGTAAACTTAAAACTCCATAATAAACCTAATGAATTCGTCCGAGTCATTTGAACATCATACGACCACTCAGGACTTGTTACGACTCTGTATGCGAAATTAGCAACAGGAAAAGCAATTTAGAATAATGAAGGATGCATTACAACTTTTGAGAACACCTTACACCACCGTACGAAAGATTAAAACTCCATAATAAACCTAATGAATTCGTCCGAGTAATTTGAGCACCATACAACAATTTGGAATATTTTACGACTCAGTATGCCACATTACCGCCTTGAAAAGCATGTTAGTATAACGTACGGCACCTTACAACTCCTAACAAAACATTACAACACCGTACGTAAACTTAAAACTCCATAATAAACCTAATGAATTCGTCCGAGTCATTTGAACATCGTACGACCACTCAGGACTTGTTACGACTCTGTATGCGAAATTAGCAACAGGAAAAGCAATTTAGAATAATGAAGGATGCATTACAACTTTTGAGAACACCTTACACCACCGTACGAAAGATTAAAACTCCATAATAAACCTAATGAATTCGTCCGAGTAATTTGAGCACCATACAACAATTTGGAATATATTACGACTCAGTATGCCACATTACCGCCTTGAAAAGCATGTTAGTATAACGTACGGCACCTTACAACTCCTAACAAAACATTACAACACCGTACGTAAACTTAAAACTCCATAATAAACCTAATATATTCGTCCGAGTCATTTGAACATCGTACGACCACTCAGGACTTGTTACGACTCTGTATGCGAAATTAGCAACAGGAAAAGCAATTTAGAATAATGAAGGATGCATTACAACTTTTGAGAACACCTTACACCACCGTACGAAAGATTAAAACTCCATAATAAACCTAATGAATTCGTCCGAGTAATTTGAACACCATACAACAATTTGGAATATATTACGACTCCGTATGCCACATTACCGCCTTGAAAAGCATGTTAGTATAACGTACGACACCTTACTACTCCTAACAAAACATTACAACACCGTACGTAAACTTAAAACTCCATAATAAACCTATTGAATTCGTCCGAGTCCTTTGAACATCGTACGACAATTTAGAATATATTACGACTCTGCTTGCCACATTAAAGTCTTGAGAAGCATGTTAGTATAACGTACGACACCTTACAACTCCTAACAAAACATTACAACACCGTACGTAAACTTAAAACTCCATAATAAACCTAATGAATTCGTCCGAGTAATTTGAACACCATACAACAATTTGGAATATATTACGACTCTGTATGCCACATTACCTCCTTGAAAAGCATGTTAGTATAACGTACGGCACCTTACAAATCCTAACAAAACATTACAACACCGTACGTAAACTTAAAACTCCATAATAAACCTAATGAATTCGTCCGAGTCATTTGAACATCATACGACCACTCAGGACTTGTTACGACTCTGTATGCGAAATTAGCAACAGGAAAAGCAATTTAGAATAATGAAGGATGCATTACAACTTTTGAGAACACCTTACACCACCGTACGAAAGATTAAAACTCCATAATAAACCTAATGAATTCGTCCGAGTAATTTGAGCACCATACAACAATTTGGAATATTTTACGACTCAGTATGCCACATTACAGCCTTGAAAAGCATGTTAGTATAACGTACGGCACCTTACAACTCCTAACAAAACATTACAACACCGTACGTAAACTTAAAACTCCATAATAAACCTAATGAATTCGTCCGAGTCATTTGAACATCGTACGACCACTCAGGACTTGTTACGACTCTGTATGCGAAATTAGCAACAGGAAAAGCAATTTAGAATAATGAAGGATGCATTACAACTTTTGAGAACACCTTACACCACCGTACGAAAGATTAAAACTCCATAATAAACCTAATGAATTCGTCCGAGTAATTTGAGCACCATACAACAATTTGGAATATATTACGACTCAGTATGCCACATTACCGCCTTGAAAAGCATGTTAGTCTAACGTACGGCACCTTACAACTCCTAACAAAACATTACAACACCGTACGTAAACTTAAAACTCCATAATAAACCTAATATATTCGTCCGAGTCATTTGAACATCGTACGACCACTCAGGACTTGTTACGACTCTGTATGCGAAATTAGCAACAGGAAAAGCAATTTAGAATAATGAAGGATGCATTACAACTTTTGAGAACACCTTACACCACCGTACGAAAGATTAAAACTCCATAATAAACCTAATGAATTCGTCCGAGTAATTTGAACACCATACAACAATTTGGAATATATTACGACTCCGTATGCCAGATTACCGCCTTGAAAAGCATGTTAGTATAACGTACGACACCTTACTACTCCTAACAAAACATTACAACACCGTACGTAAACTTAAAACTCCATAATAAACCTATTGAATTCGTCCGAGTCCTTTGAACATCGTACGACAATTTGGAATATATTACGACTCTGCTTGCCACATTAAAGTCTTGAGAAGCATGTTAGTATAACGTACGACACCTTACAACTCCTAACAAAACATTACAACACCGTACGTAAACTTAAAACTCCATAATAAACCTAATGAATTCGTCCGAGTAATTTGAACACCATACAACAATTTGGAATATATTACGACTCTGTATGCCACATTACCTCCTTGAAAAGCATGTTAGTATAACGTACGGCACCTTACAAATCCTAACAAAACATTACAACACCGTACGTAAACTTAAAACTCCATAATAAACCTAATGAATTCGTCCGAGTCATTTGAACATCATACGACCACTCAGGACTTGTTACGACTCTGTATGCGAAATTAGCAACAGGAAAAGCAATTTAGAATAATGAAGGATGCATTACAACTTTTGAGAACACCTTACACCACCGTACGAAAGATTAAAACTCCATAATAAACCTAATGAATTCGTCCGAGTAATTTGAGCACCATACAACAATTTGGAATATTTTACGACTCAGTATGCCACATTACAGCCTTGAAAAGCATGTTAGTATAACGTACGGCACCTTACAACTCCTAACAAAACATTACAACACCGTACGTAAACTTAAAACTCCATAATAAACCTAATGAATTCGTCCGAGTCATTTGAACATCGTACGACCACTCAGGACTTGTTACGACTCTGTATGCGAAATTAGCAACAGGAAAAGCAATTTAGAATAATGAAGGATGCATTACAACTTTTGAGAACACCTTACACCACCGTACGAAAGATTAAAACTCCATAATAAACCTAATGAATTCGTCCGAGTAATTTGAGCACCATACAACAATTTGGAATATATTACGACTCAGTATGCCACATTACCGCCTTGAAAAGCATGTTAGTATAACGTACGGCACCTTACAACTCCTAACAAAACATTACAACACCGTACGTAAACTTAAAACTCCATAATAAACCTAATATATTCGTCCGAGTCATTTGAACATCGTACGACCACTCAGGACTTGTTACGACTCTGTATGCGAAATTAGCAACAGGAAAAGCAATTTAGAATAATGAAGGATGCATTACAACTTTTGAGAACACCTTACACCACCGTACGAAAGATTAAAACTCCATAATAAACCTAATGAATTCGTCCGAGTAATTTGAACACCATACAACAATTTGGAATATATTACGACTCCGTATGCCACATTACCGCCTTGAAAAGCATGTTAGTATAACGTACGACACCTTACTACTCCTAACAAAACATTACAACACCGTACGTAAACTTAAAACTCCATAATAAACCTATTGAATTCGTCCGAGTCCTTTGAACATCGTACGACAATTTGGAATATATTACGACTCTGCTTGCCACATTAAAGTCTTGAGAAGCATGTTAGTATAACGTACGACACCTTACAACTCCTAACAAAACATTACAACACCGTACGTAAACTTAAAACTCCATAATAAACCTATTGAATTCGTCCGAGTCCTTTGAACATCGTACGACAATTTAGAATATATTACGACTCTGCTTGCCACATTAAAGTCTTGAGAAGCATGTTAGTATAACGTACGACACCTTACAACTCCTAACAAAACATTACAACACCGTACGTAAACTTAAAACTTCATAATAATCCTAATGAATTCGTCCGAGTAATTTGAACACCATACAACAATTTGGAATATATTACGACTCTGTATGCCACATTACCTCCTTGAAAAGCATGTTAGTATAACGTACGGCACCTTACAAATCCTAACAAAACATTACAACACCGTACGTAAACTTAAAACTCCATAATAAACCTAATGAATTCGTCCGAGTCATTTGAACATCATACGACCACTCAGGACTTGTTACGACTCTGTATGCGAAATTAGCAACAGGAAAAGCAATTTAGAATAATGAAGGATGCATTACAACTTTTTAGAACACCTTACACCACCGTACGAAATATTAAAACTCCATAATAAACCTAATGAATTCGTCCGAGTAATTTGAGCACCATACAACAATTTGGAATATATTACGACTCAGTATGCCACATTACCGCCTTGAAAAGCATGTTAGTATAACGTACGGCACCTTACAACTCCTAACAAAATATTACAACACCGTACGTAAACTTAAAACTCCATAATAAACCTAATGAATTCGTCCGAGTCATTTGAACATCGTACGACCACTCAGGACTTGTTACGACTCTGTATGCGAAATTAGCAACAGGAAAAGCAATTTAGAATAATGAAGGATGCATTACAACTTTTGAGAACACCTTACACCACCGTACGAAAGATTAAAACTCCATAATAAACCTAATGAATTCGTCCGAGTAATTTGAGCACCATACAACAATTTGGAATATATTACGACTCAGTATGCCACATTACCGCCTTGAAAAGCATGTTAGTATAACGTACGGCACCTTACAACTCCTAACAAAACATTACAACACCGTACGTAAACTTAAAACTCCATAATAAACCTAATGAATTCGTCCGAGTCATTTGAACATCGTACGACCACTCAGGACTTGTTACGACTCTGTATGCGAAATTAGCAACAGGAAAAGCAATTTAGAATAATGAAGGATGCATTACAACTTTTGAGAACACCTTACACCACCGTACGAAAGATTAAAACTCCATAATAAACCTAATGAATTCGTCCGAGTATTTGAACACCATACAACAATTTGGAATATATTACGACTCCGTATGCCACATTACCGCCTTGAAAAGCATGTTAGTATAACGTACGACACCTTACTACTCCTAACAAAACATTACAACACCGTACGTAAACTTAAAACTCCATAATAAACCTATTGAATTCGTCCGAGTCCTTTGAACATCGTACGACAATTTAGAATATATTACGACTCTGCTTGCCACATTAAAGTCTTGAGAAGCATGTTAGTATAACGTACGACACCTTACAACTCCTAACAAAACATTACAACACCGTACGTAAACTTAAAACTCCATAATAAACCTAATGAATTCGTCCGAGTAATTTGAACACCATACAACAATTTGGAATATATTACGACTCTGTATGCCACATTACCTCCTTGAAAAGCATGTTAGTATAACGTACGGCACCTTACAAATCCTAACAAAACATTACAACACCGTACGTAAACTTAAAACTCCATAATAAACCTAATGAATTCGTCCGAGTCATTTGAACATCATACGACCACTCAGGACTTGTTACGACTCTGTATGCGAAATTAGCAACAGGAAAAGCAATTTAGAATAATGAAGGATGCATTACAACTTTTGAGAACACCTTACACCACCGTACGAAAGATTAAAACTCCATAATAAACCTAATGAATTCGTCCGAGTAATTTGAGCACCATACAACAATTTGGAATATATTACGACTCAGTATGCCACATTACCGCCTTGAAAAGCATGTTAGTATAACGTACGGCACCTTACAACTCCTAACAAAACATTACAACACCGTACGTAAACTTAAAACTCCATAATAAACCTAATATATTCGTCCGAGTCATTTGAACATCGTACGACCACTCAGGACTTGTTACGACTCTGTATGCGAAATTAGCAACAGGAAAAGCAATTTAGAATAATGAAGGATGCATTACAACTTTTGAGAACACCTTACACCACCGTACGAAAGATTAAAAACTCCATAATAAACCTAATGAATTCGTCCGAGTAATTTGAACACCATACAACAATTTGGAATATATTACGACTCCGTATGCCACATTACCGCCTTGAAAAGCATGTTAGTATAACGTACGACACCTTACTACTCCTAACAAAACATTACAACACCGTACGTAAACTTAAAACTCCATAATAAACCTACTGAATTCGTCCGAGTCCTTTGAACATCGTACGACAATTTAGAATATATTACGACTCTGCTTGCCACATTAAAGTCTTGAGAAGCATGTTAGTATAACGTACGACACCTTACAACTCCTAACAAAACATTACAACACCGTACGTAAACTTAAAACTCCATAATAAACCTAATGAATTCGTCCGAGTAATTTGAACACCATACAACAATTTGGAATATATTACGACTCTGTATGCCACATTACCTCCTTGAAAAGCATGTTAGTATAACGTACGGCACCTTACAACTCCTAACAAAACATTACAACACCGTACGTAAACTTAAAACTCCATAATAAACCTAATGAATTCGTCCGAGTCATTTGAACATCGTACGACCACTCAGGACTTGTTACGACTCTGTATGCGAAATTAGCAACAGGAAAAGCAATTTAGAATAATGAAGGATGCATTACAACTTTTTAGAACACCTTACACCACCGTACGAAAGATTAAAACTCCATAATAAACCTAATGAATTCGTCCGAGTAATTTGAACACCATACAACAATTTGGAATATATTACGACTCCGTATGCCACATTACCGCCTTGAAAAGCATGTTAGTATAACGTACGACACCTTACTACTCCTAACAAAACATTACAACACCGTACGTAAACTTAAAACTCCATAATAAACCTAATATATTCGTCCGAGTCATTTGAACATCGTACGACCACTCAGGACTTGTTACGACTCTGTATGCGAAATTAGCAACAGGAAAAGCAATTTAGAATAATGAAGGATGCATTACAACTTTTGAGAACACCTTACACCACCGTACGAAAGATTAAAAACTCCATAATAAACCTAATGAATTCGTCCGAGTAATTTGAACACCATACAACAATTTGGAATATATTACGACTCCGTATGCCACATTACCGCCTTGAAAAGCATGTTAGTATAACGTACGACACCTTACTACTCCTAACAAAACATTACAACACCGTACGTAAACTTAAAACTCCATAATAAACCTACTGAATTCGTCCGAGTCCTTTGAACATCGTACGACAATTTAGAATATATTACGACTCTGCTTGCCACATTAAAGTCTTGAGAAGCATGTTAGTATAACGTACGACACCTTACAATTCCTAACAAAACATTACAACACCGTACGTAAACTTAAAACTCCATAATAAACCTAATGAATTCGTCCGAGTAATTTGAACACCATACAACAATTTGGAATATATTACGACTCTGTATGCCACATTACCTCCTTGAAAAGCATGTTAGTATAACGTACGGCACCTTACAACTCCTAACAAAACATTACAACACCGTACGTAAACTTAAAACTCCATAATAAACCTAATGAATTCGTCCGAGTCATTTGAACATCGTACGACCACTCAGGACTTGTTACGACTCTGTATGCGAAATTAGCAACAGGAAAAGCAATTTAGAATAATGAAGGATGCATTACAACTTTTTAGAACACCTTACACCACCGTACGAAAGATTAAAACTCCATAATAAACCTAATGAATTCGTCCGAGTAATTTGAACACCATACAACAATTTGGAATATATTACGACTCCGTATGCCACATTACCGCCTTGAAAAGCATGTTAGTATAACGTACGACACCTTACTACTCCTAACAAAACATTACAACACCGTACGTAAACTTAAAACTCCATAATAAACCTAATGAATTCGTCCGAGTCATTTGAACATCGTACGAGCACTCAGGACTTGTTACGACTCTGTATGCGAAATTAGCAACAGGAAAAGCAATTTAGAATAATGAAGGATGCATTACAACTTTTGAGAACACCTTACACCACCGTACGAAAGATTAAAACTCCATAATAAACCTAATGAATTCGTCCAAGTAATTTGAACACCATACAACAATTTGGAATATATTACGACTCCGTATGCCACATTACCGCCTTGAAAAGCATGTTAGTATAACGTACGACACCTTACTACTCCTAACAAAACATTACAACACCGTACGTAAACTTAAAACTCCATAATAAACCTATTGAATTCGTCCGAGTCCTTTGAACATCGTACGACAATTTAGAATATATTACGACTCTGCTTGCCACATTAAAGTCTTGAGAAGCATGTTAGTATAACGTACGACACCTTACAACTCCTAACAAAACATTACAACACCGTACGTAAACTTAAAACTCCATAATAAACCTAATGAATTCGTCCGAGTAATTTGAACACCATACAACAATTTGGAATATATTACGACTCTGTATGCCACATTACCTTCTTGAAAAGCATGTTAGTATAACGTACGGCACCTTACAAATCCTAACAAAACATTACAACACCGTACGTAAACTTAAACTCCATAATAAACCTAATGAATTCGTCCGAGTCATTTGAACATCATACGACCACTCAGGACTTGTTACGACTCTGTATGCGAAATTAGCAACAGGATAAGCAATTTAGAATAATGAAGGATGCATTACAACTTTTGAGAACACCTTACACCACCGTACGAAAGATTAAAACTCCATAATAAACCTAATGAATTCGTCCGAGTATTTGAACACCAAACAACAATTTGGAATATATTACGACTCCGTATGCCACATTACCGCCTTGAAAAGCATGTTAGTATAACGTACGACACCTTACTACTCCTAACAAAACATTACAACACCGTACGTAAACTTAAAACTCCATAATAAACCTATTGAATTCGTCCGAGTCCTTTGAACATCGTACGACAATTTAGAATATATTACGACTCTGCTTGCCACATTAAAGTCTTAAGAAGCATGTTAGTATAACGTACGACACCTTACAACTCCTAACAAAACATTACAACACCGTACGTAAACTTAAAACTCCATAATAAACCTAATGAATTCGTCCGAGTAATTTGAACACCATACAACAATTTGGAATATATTACGACTCTGTATGCCACATTACCTCCTTGAAAAGCATGTTAGTATAACGTACGGCACCTTACAAATCCTAACAAAACATTACAACACCGTACGTAAACTTAAAACTCCATAATAAACCTAATGAATTCGTCCGAGTCATTTGAACATCATACGACCACTCAGGACTTGTTACGACTCTGTATGCGAAATTAGCAACAGGAAAAGCAATTTAGAATAATGAAGGATGCATTACAACTTTTTAGAACACCTTACACCACCGTACGAAAGATTAAAACTCCATAATAAACCTAATGAATTCGTCCGAGTAATTTGAGCACCATACAACAATTTGGAATATATTACGACTCAGTATGCCACATTACCGCCTTGAAAAGCATGTTAGTATAACGTACGGCACCTTACAAATCCTAACAAAACATTACAACACCGTACGTAAACTTAAAACTCCATAATAAACCTAATGAATTCGTCCGAGTCATTTGAACATCATACGACCACTCAGGACTTGTTACGACTCTGTATGCGAAATTAGCAACAGGAAAAGCAATTTAGAATAATGAAGGATGCATTACAACTTTTTAGAACACCTTACACCACCGTACGAAAGATTAAAACTCCATAATAAACCTAATGAATTCGTCCGAGTAATTTGAGCACCATACAACAATTTGGAATATATTACGACTCAGTATGCCACATTACCGCCTTGAAAAGCATGTTAGTATAACGTACGGCACCTTACAACTCCTAACAAAACATTACAACACCGTACGTAAACTTAAAACTCCATAATAAACCTAATGAATTCGTCCGAGTCATTTGAACATCGTACGACCACTCAGGACTTGTTACGACTCTGTATGCGAAATTAGCAACAGAAAAAGCAATTTAGAATAATGAAGGATGCATTACAACTTTTGAGAACACCTTACACCACCGTACGAAAGATTAAAAACTCCATAATAAACCTAATGAATTCGTCCGAGTAATTTGAAAACCATACAACAATTTGGAATATATTACGACTCCGTATGCCACATTACCGCCTTGAAAAGCATGTTAGTATAACGTACGACACCTTACTACTCCTAACAAAACATTACAACACCGTACGTAAACTTAAAACTCCATAATAAACCTATTGAATTCGTCCGAGTCCTTTGAACATCGTACGACAATTTAGAATATATTACGACTCTGCTTGCCACATTAAAGTCTTAAGAAGCATGTTAGTATAACGTACGACACCTTACAACTCCTAACAAAACATTACAACACCGTACGTAAACTTAAAACTCCATAATAAACCTAATGAATTCGTCCGAGTCATTTGAACATCGTACGACCACTCAGGACTTGTTACGACTCTGTATGCGAAATTAGCAACAGGAAAAGCAATTTAGAATAATGAAGGATGCATTACAACTTTTTAGAACACCTTACACCACCGTACGAAAGATTAAAACTCCATAATAAACCTAATGAATTCGTCCGAGTAATTTGAACACCATACAACAATTTGGAATATATTACGACTCCGTATGCCACATTACCGCCTTGAAAAGCATGTTAGTATAACGTACGACACCTTACTACTCCTAACAAAACATTACAACACCGTACGTAAACTTAAAACTCCATAATAAACCTAATGAATTCTTCCGAGTCATTTGAACATCGTACGACCACTCAGGACTTGTTACGACTCTGTATGCGAAATTAGCAACAGGAAAAGCAATTTAGAATAATGAAGGATGCATTACAACTTTTGAGAACACCTTACACCACCGTACGAAAGATTAAAACTCCATAATAAACCTAATGAATTCGTCCAAGTAATTTGAACACCATACAACAATTTGGAATATATTACGACTCCGTATGCCACATTACCGCCTTGAAAAGCATGTTAGTATAACGTACGACACCTTACTACTCCTAACAAAACATTACAACACCGTACGTAAACTTAAAACTCCATAATAAACCTATTGAATTCGTCCGAGTCCTTTGAACATCGTACGACAATTTAGAATATATTACGACTCTGCTTGCCACATTAAAGTCTTGAGAAGCATGTTAGTATAACGTACGACACCTTACAACTCCTAACAAAACATTACAACACCGTACGTAAACTTAAAACTCCATAATAAACCTAATGAATTCGTCCGAGTAATTTGAACACCATACAACAATTTGGAATATATTACGACTCTGTATGCCACATTACCTCCTTGAAAAGCATGTTAGTATAACGTACGGCACCTTACAAATCCTAACAAAACATTACAACACCGTACGTAAACTTAAAACTCCATAATAAACCTAATGAATTCGTCCGAGTCATTTGAACATCATACGACCACTCAGGACTTGTTACGACTCTGTATGCGAAATTAGCAACAGGATAAGCAATTTAGAATAATGTAGGATGCGTTACAACTTTTGATAACACCTTACATCACCGTACGAAAGATTAAAACTCCATAATAAACCTAATGAATTCGTCCGAGTAATTTGAGCACCATACAACAATTTGGAATATATTACGACTCAGTATGCCACATTACCGCCTTGAAAAGCATGTTAGTATAACGTACGGCACCTTACAACTCCTAACAAAACATTACAACACCGTATGTAAACTTAAAACTCCATAATAAACCTAATGAATTCGTCCGAGTCATTTGAACATCGTACGACCACTCAGGACTTGTTACGACTCTGTATGCGAAATTAGCAACAGGAAAAGCAATTTAGAATAATGAAGGATGCATTACAACTTTTTAGAACACCTTACACCACCGTACGAAAGATTAAAACTCCATAATAAACCTAATGAATTCGTCCGAGTAATTTGAACACCATACAACAATTTGGAATATATTACGACTCCGTATGCCACATTACCGCCTTGAAAAGCATGTTAGTATAACGTACGACACCTTACTACTCCTAACAAAACATTACAACACCGTACGTAAACTTAAAACTCCATAATAAACCTAATGAATTCGTCCGAGTCATTTGAACATCGTACGACCACTCAGGACTTGTTACGACTCTGTATGCGAAATTAGCAACAGGAAAAGCAATTTAGAATAATGAAGGATGCATTACAACTTTTGAGAACACCTTACACCACCGTACGAAAGATTAAAACTCCATAATAAACCTAATGAATTCGTCCAAGTAATTTGAACACCATACAACAATTTGGAATATATTACGACTCCGTATGCCACATTACCGCCTTGAAAAGCATGTTAGTATAACGTACGACACCTTACTACTCCTAACAAAACATTACAACACCGTACGTAAACTTAAAACTCCATAATAAACCTATTGAATTCGTCCGAGTCCTTTGAACATCGTACGACGATTTAGAATATATTACGACTCTGCTTGCCACATTAAAGTCTTGAGAAGCATGTTAGTATAACGTACGACACCTTACAACTCCTAACAAAACATTACAACACCGTACGTAAACTTAAAACTCCATAATAAACCTAATGAATTCGTCCGAGTAATTTGAACACCATACAACAATTTGGAATATATTACGACTCTGTATGCCACATTACCTCCTTGAAAAGCATGTTAGTATAACGTACGGCACCTTACAAATCCTAACAAAACATTACAACACCGTACGTAAACTTAAAACTCCATAATAAACCTAATGAATTCGTCCGAGTCATTTGAACATCATACGACCACTCAGGACTTGTTACGACTCTGTATGCGAAATTAGCAACAGGATAAGCAATTTAGAATAATGTAGGATGCGTTACAACTTTTGATAACACCTTACATCACCGTACGAAAGATTAAAACTCCATAATAAACCTAATGAATTCGTCCGAGTAATTTGAGCACCATACAACAATTTGGAATATATTACGACTCAGTATGCCACATTACCGCCTTGAAAAGCATGTTAGTATAACGTACGGCACCTTACAACTCCTAACAAAACATTACAACACCGTATGTAAACTTAAAACTCCATAATAAACCTAATGAATTCGTCCGAGTCATTTGAACATCGTAAGACCACTCAGGACTTGTTACGACTCTGTATGCGAAATTAGCAACAGGAAAAGCAATTTAGAATAATGAAGGATGCATTACAACTTTTGAGAACACCTTACACCACCGTACGAAAGATTAAAACTCCATAATAAACCTAATGAATTCGTCCGAGTAATTTGAACACCATACAACAATTTGGAATATATTACGACTCCGTATGCCACATTACCGCCTTGAAAAGCATGTTAGAATAACGTACGACACCTTACTACTCCTAACAAAACATTACAACACCGTACGTAAACTTAAAACTCCATAATAAACCTATTGAATTCGTCCGAGTCCTTTGAACATCGTACGACAATTTAGAATATATTACGACTCTGCTTGCCACATTAAAGTCTTGAGAAGCATGTTAGTATAACGTACGACACCTTACAACTCCTAACAAAACATTACAACACCGTACGTAAACTTAAAACTCCATAATAAACCTAATGAATTCGTCCAAGTAATTTGAACACCATACAACAATTTGGAATATATTACGACTCTGTATGCCACATTACCTCCTTGAAAAGCATGTTAGTATAACGTACGGCACCTTACAAATCCTAACAAAACATTACAACACCGTACGTAAACTTAAAACTCCATAATAAACCTAATGAATTCGTCCGAGTCATTTGAACATCATACGACCACTCAGGACTTGTTACGACTCTGTATGCGAAATTAGCAACAGGAAAAGCAATTTAGAATAATGAAGGATGCATTACAACTTTTTAGAACACCTTACACCACCGTACGAAAGATTAAAACTCCATAATAAACCTAATGAATTCGTCCGAGTAATTTGAGCACCATACAACAATTTGGAATATATTACGACTCAGTATGCCACATTACCGCCTTGAAAAGCATGTTAGTATAACGTACGGCACCTTACAAATCCTAACAAAACATTACAACACCGTACGTAAACTTAAAACTCCATAATAAACCTAATGAATTCGTCCGAGTCATTTGAACATCATACGACCACTCAGGACTTGTTACGACTCTGTATGCGAAATTAGCAACAGGAAAAGCAATTTAGAATAATGAAGGATGCATTACAACTTTTTAGAACACCTTACACCACCGTACGAAAGATTAAAACTCCATAATAAACCTAATGAATTCGTCCGAGTAATTTGAGCACCATACAACAATTTGGAATATATTACGACTCAGTATGCCACATTACCGCCTTGAAAAGCATGTTAGTATAACGTACGGCACCTTACAACTCCTAACAAAACATTACAACACCGTACGTAAACTTAAAACTCCATAATAAACCTAATGAATTCGTCCGAGTCATTTGAACATCGTACGACCACTCAGGACTTGTTACGACTCTGTATGCGAAATTAGCAACAGGAAAAGCAATTTAGAATAATGAAGGATGCATTACAACTTTTGAGAACACCTTACACCACCGTACGAAAGATTAAAAACTCCATAATAAACCTAATGAATTCGTCCGAGTAATTTGAAAACCATACAACAATTTGGAATATATTACGACTCCGTATGCCACATTACCGCCTTGAAAAGCATGTTAGTATAACGTACGACACCTTACTACTCCTAACAAAACATTACAACACCGTACGTAAACTTAAAACTCCATAATAAACCTATTGAATTCGTCCGAGTCCTTTGAACATCGTACGACAATTTAGAATATATTACGACTCTGCTTGCCACATTAAAGTCTTAAGAAGCATGTTAGTATAACGTACGACACCTTACAACTCCTAACAAAACATTACAACACCGTACGTAAACTTAAAACTCCATAATAAACCTAATGAATTCGTCCGAGTAATTTGAACACCATACAACAATTTGGAATATATTACGACTCTGTATGCCACATTACCTCCTTGAAAAGCATGTTAGTATAACGTACGGCACCTTACAAATCCTAACAAAACATTACAACACCGTACGTAAACTTAAAACTCCATAATAAACCTAATGAATTCGTCCGAGTCATTTGAACATCATACGACCACTCAGGACTTGTTACGACTCTGTATGCGAAATTAGCAACAGCAAAAGCAATTTAGAATAATGAAGGATGCATTACAACTTTTTAGAACACCTTACACCACCGTACGAAAGATTAAAACTCCATAATAAACCTAATGAATTCGTCCGAGTAATTTGAGCACCATACAACAATTTGGAATATATTACGACTCAGTATGCCACATTACCGCCTTGAAAAGCATGTTAGTATAACGTACGGCACCTTACAACTCCTAACAAAACATTACAACACCGTACGTAAACTTAAAACTCCATAATAAACCTAATGAATTCGTCCGAGTCATTTGAACATCGTACGACCACTCAGGACTTGTTACGACTCTGTATGCGAAATTAGCAACAGGAAAAGCAATTTAGAATAATGAAGGATGCATTACAACTTTTGAGAACACCTTACACCACCGTACGAAAGATTAAAAACTCCATAATAAACCTAATGAATTCGTCCGAGTAATTTGAACACCATACAACAATTTGGAATATATTACGACTCCGTATGCCACATTACCGCCTTGAAAAGCATGTTAGTATAACGTACGACACCTTACTACTCCTAACAAAACATTACAACACCGTACGTAAACTTAAAACTCCATAATAAACCTACTGAATTCGTCCGAGTCCTTTGAACATCGTACGACAATTTAGAATATATTACGACTCTGCTTGCCACATTAAAGTCTTGAGAAGCATGTTAGTATAACGTACGACACCTTACAACTCCTAACAAAACATTACAACACCGTACGTAAACTTAAAACTCCATAATAAACCTAATGAATTCGTCCGAGTAATTTGAACACCATACAACAATTTGGAATATATTACGACTCTGTATGCCACATTACCTCCTTGAAAAGCATGTTAGTATAACGTACGGCACCTTACAACTCCTAACAAAACATTACAACACCGTACGTAAACTTAAAACTCCATAATAAACCTAATGAATTCGTCCGAGTCATTTGAACATCGTACGACCACTCAGGACTTGTTACGACTCTGTATGCGAAATTAGCAACAGGAAAAGCAATTTAGAATAATGAAGGATGCATTACAACTTTTTAGAACACCTTACACCACCGTACGAAAGATTAAAACTCCATAATAAACCTAATGAATTCGTCCGAGTAATTTGAACACCATACAACAATTTGGAATATATTACGACTCCGTATGCCACATTACCGCCTTGAAAAGCATGTTAGTATAACGTACGACACCTTACTACTCCTAACAAAACATTACAACACCGTACGTAAACTTAAAACTCCATAATAAACCTAATGAATTCTTCCGAGTCATTTGAACATCGTACGACCACTCAGGACTTGTTACGACTCTGTATGCGAAATTAGCAACATGAAAAGCAATTTAGAATAATGAAGGATGCATTACAACTTTTGAGAACACCTTACACCACCGTACGAAAGATTAAAACTCCATAATAAACCTAATGAATTCGTCCAAGTAATTTGAACACCATACAACAATTTGGAATATATTACGACTCCGTATGCCACATTACCGCCTTGAAAAGCATGTTAGTATAACGTACGACACCTTACTACTCCTAACAAAACATTACAACACCGTACGTAAACTTAAAACTCCATAATAAACCTATTGAATTCGTCCGAGTCCTTTGAACATCGTACGACAATTTAGAATATATTACGACTCTGCTTGCCACATTAAAGTCTTGAGAAGCATGTTAGTATAACGTACGACACCTTACAACTCCTAACAAAACATTACAACACCGTACGTAAACTTAAAACTCCATAATAAACCTAATGAATTCGTCCGAGTAATTTGAACACCATACAACAATTTGGAATATATTACGACTCTGTATGCCACATTACCTCCTTGAAAAGCATGTTAGTATAACGTACGGCACCTTACAAATCCTAACAAAACATTACAACACCGTACGTAAACTTAAAACTCCATAATAAACCTAATGAATTCGTCCGAGTCATTTGAACATCATACGACCACTCAGGACTTGTTACGACTCTGTATGCGAAATTAGCAACAGGATAAGCAATTTAGAATAATGTAGGATGCGTTACAACTTTTGATAACACCTTACATCACCGTACGAAAGATTAAAACTCCATAATAAACCTAATGAATTCGTCCGAGTAATTTGAGCACCATACAACAATTTGGAATATATTACGACTCAGTATGCCACATTACCGCCTTGAAAAGCATGTTAGTATAACGTACGGCACCTTACAACTCCTAACAAAACATTACAACACCGTATGTAAACTTAAAACTCCATAATAAACCTAATGAATTCGTCCGAGTCATTTGAACATCGTACGACCACTCAGGACTTGTTACGACTCTGTATGCGAAATTAGCAACAGGAAAAGCAATTTAGAATAATGAAGGATGCATTACAACTTTTTAGAACACCTTACACCACCGTACGAAAGATTAAAACTCCATAATAAACCTAATGAATTCGTCCGAGTAATTTGAACACCATACAACAATTTGGAATATATTACGACTCCGTATGCCACATTACCGCCTTGAAAAGCATGTTAGTATAACGTACGACACCTTACTACTCCTAACAAAACATTACAACACCGTACGTAAACTTAAAACTCCATAATAAACCTAATGAATTCGTCCGAGTCATTTGAACATCGTACGACCACTCAGGACTTGTTACGACTCTGTATGCGAAATTAGCAACAGGAAAAGCAATTTAGAATAATGAAGGATGCATTACAACTTTTGAGAACACCTTACACCACCGTACGAAAGATTAAAACTCCATAATAAACCTAATGAATTCGTCCAAGTAATTTGAACACCATACAACAATTTGGAATATATTACGACTCCGTATGCCACATTACCGCCTTGAAAAGCATGTTAGTATAACGTACGACACCTTACTACTCCTAACAAAACATTACAACACCGTACGTAAACTTAAAACTCCATAATAAACCTATTGAATTCGTCCGAGTCCTTTGAACATCGTACGACAATTTAGAATATATTACGACTCTGCTTGCCACATTAAAGTCTTGAGAAGCATGTTAGTATAACGTACGACACCTTACAACTCCTAACAAAACATTACAACACCGTACGTAAACTTAAAACTCCATAATAAACCTAATGAATTCGTCCGAGTAATTTGAACACCATACAACAATTTGGAATATATTACGACTCTGTATGCCACATTACCTCCTTGAAAAGCATGTTAGTATAACGTACGGCACCTTACAAATCCTAACAAAACATTACAACACCGTACGTAAACTTAAAACTCCATAATAAACCTAATGAATTCGTCCGAGTCATTTGAACATCATACGACCACTCAGGACTTGTTACGACTCTGTATGCGAAATTAGCAACAGGATAAGCAATTTAGAATAATGTAGGATGCGTTACAACTTTTGATAACACCTTACATCACCGTACGAAAGATTAAAACTCCATAATAAACCTAATGAATTCGTCCGAGTAATTTGAGCACCATACAACAATTTGGAATATATTACGACTCAGTATGCCACATTACCGCCTTGAAAAGCATGTTAGTATAACGTACGGCACCTTACAACTCCTAACAAAACATTACAACACCGTATGTAAACTTAAAACTCCATAATAAACCTAATGAATTCGTCCGAGTCATTTGAACATCGTAAGACCACTCAGGACTTGTTACGACTCTGTATGCGAAATTAGCAACAGGAAAAGCAATTTAGAATAATGAAGGATGCATTACAACTTTTGAGAACACCTTACACCACCGTACGAAAGATTAAAACTCCATAATAAACCTAATGAATTCGTCCGAGTAATTTGAACACCATACAACAATTTGGAATATATTACGACTCCGTATGCCACATTACCGCCTTGAAAAGCATGTTAGAATAACGTACGACACCTTACTACTCCTAACAAAACATTACAACACCGTACGTAAACTTAAAACTCCATAATAAACCTATTGAATTCGTCCGAGTCCTTTGAACATCGTACGACAATTTAGAATATATTACGACTCTGCTTGCCACATTAAAGTCTTGAGAAGCATGTTAGTATAACGTACGACACCTTACAACTCCTAACAAAACATTACAACACCGTACGTAAACTTAAAACTCCATAATAAACCTAATGAATTCGTCCAAGTAATTTGAACACCATACAACAATTTGGAATATATTACGACTCTGTATGCCACATTACCTCCTTGAAAAGCATGTTAGTATAACGTACGGCACCTTACAAATCCTAACAAAACATTACAACACCGTACGTAAACTTAAAACTCCATAATAAACCTAATGAATTCGTCCGAGTCATTTGAACATCATACGACCACTCAGGACTTGTTACGACTCTGTATGCGAAATTAGCAACAGGATAAGCAATTTAGAATAATGTAGGATGCGTTACAACTTTTGAGAACACCTTACACCACCGTACGAAAGATTAAAACTCCATAATAAACCTAATGAATTCGTCCGAGTAATTTGAGCACCATACAACAATTTCGAATATATTACGACTCCGTATGCCACATTACCGCCTTGAAAAGCATGTTAGTATAACGTACGACACCTTACTACTCCTAACAAAACATTACAACACCGTACGTAAACTTAAAACTCCATAATAAACCTATTGAATTCGTCCGAGTCCTTTGAACATCGTACCACAATTTAGAATATATTACGACTCTGCTTGCCACATTAAAGTCTTGAGAAGCATGTTAGTATAACGTACGACACCTTACAACTCCTAACAAAACATTACAACACCGTACGTAAACTTAAAACTCCATAATAAACCTAATGAATTCGTCCGAGTAATTTGAACACCATACAACAATTTGGAATATATTACGACTCTGTATGCCACATTACCTCCTTGAAAAGCATGTTAGTATAACGTACGGCACCTTACAAATCCTAACAAAACATTACAACACCGTACGTAAACTTAAAACTCCATAATAAACCTAATGAATTCGTCCGAGTCATTTGAACATCATACGACCACTCAGGACTTGTTACGACTCTGTATGCGAAATTAGCAACAGGATAAGCAATTTAGAATAATGTAGGATGCGTTACAACTTTTGAGAACACCTTACACCACCGTACGAAAGATTAAAACTCCATAATAAACCTACTGAATTCGTCCGAGTAATTTGAGCACCATACAACAATTTGCAATATATTACGACTCAGTATGCCACATTACCGCCTTGAAAAGCATGTTAGTATAACGTACGACACCTTACTACTCCTAACAAAACATTACAACACCGTACGTAAACTTAAAACTCCATAATAAACCTACTGAATTCGTCCGAGTCCTTTGAACATCGTACGACAATTTAGAATATATTACGACTCTGCTTGCCACATTAAAGTCTTGAGAAGCATGTTAGTATAACGTACGACACCTTACAACTCCTAACAAAACATTACAACACCGTACGTAAACTTAAAACTCCATAATAAACCTAATGAATTCGTCCGAGTAATTTGAACACCATACAACAATTTGGAATATATTACGACTCTGTATGCCACATTACCTCCTTGAAAAGCATGTTAGTATAACGTACGGCACCTTACAACTCCTAACAAAACATTACAACACCGTACGTAAACTTAAAACTCCATAATAAACCTAATGAATTCGTCCGAGTCATTTGAACATCGTACGACCACTCAGGACTTGTTACGACTCTGTATGCGAAATTAGCAACAGGAAAAGCAATTTAGAATAATGAAGGATGCATTACAACTTTTTAGAACACCTTACACCACCGTACGAAAGATTAAAACTCCATAATAAACCTAATGAATTCGTCCGAGTAATTTGAACACCATACAACAATTTGGAATATATTACGACTCCGTATGCCACATTACCGCCTTGAAAAGCATGTTAGTATAACGTACGACACCTTACTACTCCTAACAAAACATTACAACACCGTACGTAAACTTAAAACTCCATAATAAACCTAATGAATTCTTCCGAGTCATTTGAACATCGTACGACCACTCAGGACTTGTTACGACTCTGTATGCGAAATTAGCAACAGGAAAAGCAATTTAGAATAATGAAGGATGCATTACAACTTTTGAGAACACCTTACACCACCGTACGAAAGATTAAAACTCCATAATAAACCTAATGAATTCGTCCAAGTAATTTGAACACCATACAACAATTTGGAATATATTACGACTCCGTATGCCACATTACCGCCTTGAAAAGCATGTTAGTATAACGTACGACACCTTACTACTCCTAACAAAACATTACAACACCGTACGTAAACTTAAAACTCCATAATAAACCTATTGAATTCGTCCGAGTCCTTTGAACATCGTACGACAATTTAGAATATATTACGACTCTGCTTGCCACATTAAAGTCTTGAGAAGCATGTTAGTATAACGTACGACACCTTACAACTCCTAACAAAACATTACAACACCGTACGTAAACTTAAAACTCCATAATAAACCTAATGAATTCGTCCGAGTAATTTGAACACCATACAACAATTTGGAATATATTACGACTCTGTATGCCACATTACCTCCTTGAAAAGCATGTTAGTATAACGTACGGCACCTTACAAATCCTAACAAAACATTACAACACCGTACGTAAACTTAAAACTCCATAATAAACCTAATGAATTCGTCCGAGTCATTTGAACATCATACGACCACTCAGGACTTGTTACGACTCTGTATGCGAAATTAGCAACAGGATAAGCAATTTAGAATAATGTAGGATGCGTTACAACTTTTGATAACACCTTACATCACCGTACGAAAGATTAAAACTCCATAATAAACCTAATGAATTCGTCCGAGTAATTTGAGCACCATACAACAATTTGGAATATATTACGACTCAGTATGCCACATTACCGCCTTGAAAAGCATGTTAGTATAACGTACGGCACCTTACAACTCCTAACAAAACATTACAACACCGTATGTAAACTTAAAACTCCATAATAAACCTAATGAATTCGTCCGAGTCATTTGAACATCGTACGACCACTCAGGACTTGTTACGACTCTGTATGCGAAATTAGCAACAGGAAAAGCAATTTAGAATAATGAAGGATGCATTACAACTTTTTAGAACACCTTACACCACCGTACGAAAGATTAAAACTCCATAATAAACCTAATGAATTCGTCCGAGTAATTTGAACACCATACAACAATTTGGAATATATTACGACTCCGTATGCCACATTACCGCCTTGAAAAGCATGTTAGTATAACGTACGACACCTTACTACTCCTAACAAAACATTACAACACCGTACGTAAACTTAAAACTCCATAATAAACCTAATGAATTCGTCCGAGTCATTTGAACATCGTACGACCACTCAGGACTTGTTACGACTCTGTATGCGAAATTAGCAACAGGAAAAGCAATTTAGAATAATGAAGGATGCATTACAACTTTTGAGAACACCTTACACCACCGTACGAAAGATTAAAACTCCATAATAAACCTAATGAATTCGTCCAAGTAATTTGAACACCATACAACAATTTGGAATATATTACGACTCCGTATGCCACATTACCGCCTTGAAAAGCATGTTAGTATAACGTACGACACCTTACTACTCCTAACAAAACATTACAACACCGTACGTAAACTTAAAACTCCATAATAAACCTATTGAATTCGTCCGAGTCCTTTGAACATCGTACGACAATTTAGAATGTATTACGACTCTGCTTGCCACATTAAAGTCTTGAGAAGCATGTTAGTATAACGTACGACACCTTACAACTCCTAACAAAACATTACAACACCGTACGTAAACTTAAAACTCCATAATAAACCTAATGAATTCGTCCGAGTAATTTGAACACCATACAACAATTTGGAATATATTACGACTCTGTATGCCACATTACCTCCTTGAAAAGCATGTTAGTATAACGTACGGCACCTTACAAATCCTAACAAAACATTACAACACCGTACGTAAACTTAAAACTCCATAATAAACCTAATGAATTCGTCCGAGTCATTTGAACATCATACGACCACTCAGGACTTGTTACGACTCTGTATGCGAAATTAGCAACAGGATAAGCAATTTAGAATAATGTAGGATGCGTTACAACTTTTGATAACACCTTACATCACCGTACGAAAGATTAAAACTCCATAATAAACCTAATGAATTCGTCCGAGTAATTTGAGCACCATACAACAATTTGGAATATATTACGACTCAGTATGCCACATTACCGCCTTGAAAAGCATGTTAGTATAACGTACGGCACCTTACAACTCCTAACAAAACATTACAACACCGTATGTAAACTTAAAACTCCATAATAAACCTAATGAATTCGTCCGAGTCATTTGAACATCGTAAGACCACTCAGGACTTGTTACGACTCTGTATGCGAAATTAGCAACAGGAAAAGCAATTTAGAATAATGAAGGATGCATTACAACTTTTGAGAACACCTTACACCACCGTACGAAAGATTAAAACTCCATAATAAACCTAATGATTTCGTCCGAGTAATTTGAACACCATACAACAATTTGGAATATATTACGACTCCGTATGCCACATTACCGCCTTGAAAAGCATGTTAGAATAACGTACGACACCTTACTACTCCTAACAAAACATTACAACACCGTACGTAAACTTAAAACTCCATAATAAACCTATTGAATTCGTCCGAGTCCTTTGAACATCGTACGACAATTTAGAATATATTACGACTCTGCTTGCCACATTAAAGTCTTGAGAAGCATGTTAGTATAACGTACGACACCTTACAACTCCTAACAAAACATTACAACACCGTACGTAAACTTAAAACTCCATAATAAACCTAATGAATTCGTCCAAGTAATTTGAACACCATACAACAATTTGGAATATATTACGACTCTGTATGCCACATTACCTCCTTGAAAAGCATGTTAGTATAACGTACGGCACCTTACAAATCCTAACAAAACATTACAACACCGTACGTAAACTTAAAACTCCATAATAAACCTAATGAATTCGTCCGAGTCATTTGAACATCATACGACCACTCAGGACTTGTTACGACTCTGTATGCGAAATTAGCAACAGGATAAGCAATTTAGAATAATGTAGGATGCGTTACAACTTTTGAGAACACCTTACACCACCGTACGAAAGATTAAAACTCCATAATAAACCTAATGAATTCGTCCGAGTAATTTGAGCACCATACAACAATTTCGAATATATTACGACTCCGTATGCCACATTACCGCCTTGAAAAGCATGTTAGTATAACGTACGACACCTTACTACTCCTAACAAAACATTACAACACCGTACGTAAACTTAAAACTCCATAATAAACCTATTGAATTCGTCCGAGTCCTTTGAACATCGTACCACAATTTAGAATATATTACGACTCTGCTTGCCACATTAAAGTCTTGAGAAGCATGTTAGTATAACGTACGACACCTTACAACTCCTAACAAAACATTACAACACCGTACGTAAACTTAAAACTCCATAATAAACCTAATGAATTCGTCCGAGTAATTTGAACACCATACAACAATTTGGAATATATTACGACTCTGTATGCCACATTACCTCCTTGAAAAGCATGTTAGTATAACGTACGGCACCTTACAAATCCTAACAAAACATTACAACACCGTACGTAAACTTAAAACTCCATAATAAACCTAATGAATTCGTCCGAGTCATTTGAACATCATACGACCACTCAGGACTTGTTACGACTCTGTATGCGAAATTAGCAACAGGATAAGCAATTTAGAATAATGTAGGATGCGTTACAACTTTTGATAACACCTTACATCACCGTACGAAAGATTAAAACTCCATAATAAACCTAATGAATTCGTCCGAGTAATTTGAGCACCATACAACAATTTGGAATATATTACGACTCAGTATGCCACATTACCGCCTTGAAAAGCATGTTAGTATAACGTACGGCACCTTACAACTCCTAACAAAACATTACAACACCGTATGTAAACTTAAAACTCCATAATAAACCTAATGAATTCGTCCGAGTCATTTGAACATCGTACGACCACTCAGGACTTGTTACGACTCTGTATGCGAAATTAGCAACAGGAAAAGCAATTTAGAATAATGAAGGATGCATTACAACTTTTTAGAACACCTTACACCACCGTACGAAAGATTAAAACTCCATAATAAACCTAATGAATTCGTCCGAGTAATTTGAACACCATACAACAATTTGGAATATATTACGACTCCGTATGCCACATTACCGCCTTGAAAAGCATGTTAGTATAACGTACGACACCTTACTACTCCTAACAAAACATTACAACACCGTACGTAAACTTAAAACTCCATAATAAACCTAATGAATTCGTCCGAGTCATTTGAACATCGTACGACCACTCAGGACTTGTTACGACTCTGTATGCGAAATTAGCAACAGGAAAAGCAATTTAGAATAATGAAGGATGCATTACAACTTTTGAGAACACCTTACACCACCGTACGAAAGATTAAAACTCCATAATAAACCTAATGAATTCGTCCAAGTAATTTGAACACCATACAACAATTTGGAATATATTACGACTCCGTATGCCACATTACCGCCTTGAAAAGCATGTTAGTATAACGTACGACACCTTACTACTCCTAACAAAACATTACAACACCGTACGTAAACTTAAAACTCCATAATAAACCTATTGAATTCGTCCGAGTCCTTTGAACATCGTACGACAATTTAGAATATATTACGACTCTGCTTGCCACATTAAAGTCTTGAGAAGCATGTTAGTATAACGTACGACACCTTACAACTCCTAACAAAACATTACAACACCGTACGTAAACTTAAAACTCCATAATAAACCTAATGAATTCGTCCGAGTAATTTGAACACCATACAACAATTTGGAATATATTACGACTCTGTATGCCACATTACCTCCTTGAAAAGCATGTTAGTATAACGTACGGCACCTTACAAATCCTAACAAAACATTACAACACCGTACGTAAACTTAAAACTCCATAATAAACCTAATGAATTCGTCCGAGTCATTTGAACATCATACGACCACTCAGGACTTGTTACGACTCTGTATGCGAAATTAGCAACAGGATAAGCAATTTAGAATAATGTAGGATGCGTTACAACTTTTGATAACACCTTACATCACCGTACGAAAGATTAAAACTCCATAATAAACCTAATGAATTCGTCCGAGTAATTTGAGCACCATACAACAATTTGGAATATATTACGACTCAGTATGCCACATTACCGCCTTGAAAAGCATGTTAGTATAACGTACGGCACCTTACAACTCCTAACAAAACATTACAACACCGTATGTAAACTTAAAACTCCATAATAAACCTAATGAATTCGTCCGAGTCATTTGAACATCGTAAGACCACTCAGGACTTGTTACGACTCTGTATGCGAAATTAGCAACAGGAAAAGCAATTTAGAATAATGAAGGATGCATTACAACTTTTGAGAACACCTTACACCACCGTACGAAAGATTAAAACTCCATAATAAACCTAATGAATTCGTCCGAGTAATTTGAACACCATACAACAATTTGGAATATATTACGACTCCGTATGCCACATTACCGCCTTGAAAAGCATGTTAGAATAACGTACGACACCTTACTACTCCTAACAAAACATTACAACACCGTACGTAAACTTAAAACTCCATAATAAACCTATTGAATTCGTCCGAGTCCTTTGAACATCGTACGACAATTTAGAATATATTACGACTCTGCTTGCCACATTAAAGTCTTGAGAAGCATGTTAGTATAACGTACGACACCTTACAACTCCTAACAAAACATTACAACACCGTACGTAAACTTAAAACTCCATAATAAACCTAATGAATTCGTCCAAGTAATTTGAACACCATACAACAATTTGGAATATATTACGACTCTGTATGCCACATTACCTCCTTGAAAAGCATGTTAGTATAACGTACGGCACCTTACAAATCCTAACAAAACATTACAACACCGTACGTAAACTTAAAACTCCATAATAAACCTAATGAATTCGTCCGAGTCATTTGAACATCATACGACCACTCAGGACTTGTTACGACTCTGTATGCGAAATTAGCAACAGGATAAGCAATTTAGAATAATGTAGGATGCGTTACAACTTTTGAGAACACCTTACACCACCGTACGAAAGATTAAAACTCCATAATAAACCTAATGAATTCGTCCGAGTAATTTGAGCACCATACAACAATTTCGAATATATTACGACTCCGTATGCCACATTACCGCCTTGAAAAGCATGTTAGTATAACGTACGACACCTTACTACTCCTAACAAAACATTACAACACCGTACGTAAACTTAAAACTCCATAATAAACCTATTGAATTCGTCCGAGTCCTTTGAACATCGTACCACAATTTAGAATATATTACGACTCTGCTTGCCACATTAAAGTCTTGAGAAGCATGTTAGTATAACGTACGACACCTTACAACTCCTAACAAAACATTACAACACCGTACGTAAACTTAAAACTCCATAATAAACCTAATGAATTCGTCCGAGTAATTTGAACACCATACAACAATTTGGAATATATTACGACTCTGTATGCCACATTACCTCCTTGAAAAGCATGTTAGTATAACGTACGGCACCTTACAAATCCTAACAAAACATTACAACACCGTACGTAAACTTAAAACTCCATAATAAACCTAATGAATTCGTCCGAGTCATTTGAACATCATACGACCACTCAGGACTTGTTACGACTCTGTATGCGAAATTAGCAACAGGATAAGCAATTTAGAATAATGTAGGATGCGTTACAACTTTTGAGAACACCTTACACCACCGTACGAAAGATTAAAACTCCATAATAAACCTACTGAATTCGTCCGAGTAATTTGAGCACCATACAACAATTTGCAATATATTACGACTCAGTATGCCACATTACCGCCTTGAAAAGCATGTTAGTATAACGTACGACACCTTACAACTCCTAACAAAACATTACAACACCGTACGTAAACTTAAAACTCCATAATAAACCTAATGAATTCGTCTGAGTCATTTGAACATCATACGACCACTCAGGACTTGTTACGACTCTGTATGCGAAATTAGCAACAGGAAAAGCAATTTAGAATAATGAAGGATGCATTACAACTTTTGAGAACACCTTACACCACCGTACGAAAGATTAAAACTCCATAATAAACCTAATGAATTCGTCCGAGTAATTTGAACACCATACAACAATTTCGAATATATTACGACTCCGTATGCCACATTACCGCCTTGAAAGGCATGTTAGTATAACGTACGACACCTTACTACTCCTAACAAAACATTACAACACCGTACGTAAACTTAAAACTCCATAATAAACCTATTGAATTCGTCCGAGTCCTTTGAACATCGTACCACAATTTAGAATATATTACGACTCTGCTTGCCACATTAAAGTCTTGAGAAGCATGTTAGTATAACGTACGACACCTTACAACTCCTAACAAAACATTACAACACCGTACGTAAACTTAAAACTCCATAATAAACCTAATGAATTCGTCCGAGTAATTTGAACACCATACAACAATTTGGAATATATTACGACTCTGTATGCCACATTACCTCCTTGAAAAGCATGTTAGTATAACGTACGGCACCTTACAAATCCTAACAAAACATTACAACACCGTACGTAAACTTAAAACTCCATAATAAACCTAATGAATTCGTCCGAGTCATTTGAACATCATACGACCACTCAGGACTTGTTACGACTCTGTATGCGAAATTAGCAACAGGATAAGCAATTTAGAATAATGTAGGATGCGTTACAACTTTTGAGAACACCTTACATCACCGTACGAAAGATTAAAACTCCATAATAAACCTAATGAATTCGTCCGAGTAATTTGAGCACCATACAACAATTTGGAATATAGTACGACTCAGTATGCCACATTACCGCCTTGAAAAGCATGT
Source organism: Tagetes erecta (assembly GCA_030867185.1). NCBI lineage: Eukaryota > Viridiplantae > Streptophyta > Magnoliopsida > Asterales > Asteraceae > Tagetes > Tagetes erecta. Next base: position 49,032,678 of record CM061488.1, on the reverse strand, counting down.
TAGTATAACGTACGGCACCTTACAACTCCTAACAAAACATTACAACACCGTACGTAAACTTAAAACTCCATAATAAACCTAATGAATTCGTCCGAGTCATTTGAACATCGTACGACCACTCAAGACTTGTTACGACTCTGTATGCGAAATTAGCAACAGGAAAAGCAATTTAGAATAATGAAGGATGCGTTACAACTTTTGAGAACACCTTACACCACCGTACGAAAGATTAAAACTCCATAATAAACCTAATGAATTCATCCGAGTAATTTGAACACCATACAACAATTTGGAATATATTACGACTCCGTATGCCACATTACCGCCTTGAAAAGCATGTTAGTATAACGTACGTGTCACACCCCAAAAATCGTTGCAGCGGAAGTCACGAGTATTTGGTGCTTAGAGCGAAGTTGGCACCCATTAATTATAAAGCAAACATCCACATTAATTTAAAAGGTAATTAAAAGTGTTAATGTTGATACGTCAACATCCCACAATTTTTCATTAAGAAAATAAGATACGATATTGTCTTAATAAAGCGTAGATTGTTTGTAGTAAAGCCAAACAAAATTTTAAACAAAGAGGTCCCAAAACACATAAACCAAATGTGGAGTTTGTAGTCCAAAAACTATCCTTCCACAAATTCCCATGCCCATCACTTAGTACCTGAAAAACATGTAAAAACTGAGTCAACATAAAGTTGGTGAGTTTTCGGGTTTTAATCAAAGTAAGGTCATTTTTCATTCACAATAGATATGCTTGGCTTTGAGACATCAACAAGACCGTACGTCAAGGGCTAGCTAGGCCCAGAGACAAATGAATCATCAAAGTCATGAGTCCATAATCAAACCAAGAAACGAAGTTCCCTCACAACAATCAACTTATATTCCCCCGCATGTCAACACGATCAGAGCGACTGATCACGAGGGGCGGAATTCCAATCCCGATAGATCTACCAATATAACCTGTGGTTTCTCACTCCAAGAGAAATTAATGATTATGAGAGGGCATTACGCGTAAAATCATCAAACACTCATGCCATCATTTTGGTCAACAACAATACCCGTCTCCCAATACATATCAAAAACAACATAAACAAAATCATGTTTTTCCCCCGAAAATATTTAAATAAAACATTATTTAAAAAGGGGCCGAGCCACTCACAGGTCTCTCAATTCATATCAAAAACAAGTTAAACAAATACATGCTTTTCCCCCAAAACAGTTAAATAAGACGTTAGTTAAAAAGGGGCCGAAGAACTCACAGTGAATACGCCAAAAGCTAGAACATATAAGCTCAACAATAACACCACCTAAGAACATCCTATACACAAAGGACCCGTTCAAAAGATGCACATATATATCAAGTCTAAAACCGTGTAGGTTGTTCACCAAAACCTAACTAGACTCATGTGAAAACATTTCATTTACAAAAAACAACCCTTAATTTTAATGACCCGTTGGTGATCTTTGCCTTGATTAATTTTATGTATAATAACACACACTTTGTTATTTTGTTATAACTTTGATTAGTTTTCATACTACTAATCACATAAACACACATAACACACATGTAATCACACATAAAAGTCATATTTAGTACTTTAACTTTTCTAAGTAAAACAAACACTTTTACTTATCCAATATTATTCATATACTTAGGAAAATATAATTTAATATTCTCATGTCATAAGTAAAGTTCATAACACTTAGAAAAATATACATTTTTCTCTAGTTAACTAGTATGCAATTTTTCAACATGACGGTTAACACTTAACGGGACATTTAACCACGTTTTCATAAACAACTTATTAATCATATGAAATTATATATATCTAAACATATTTTCACATAACAAAAATCATATTTCATACATTTTCAATAAATATCACAATATTAGCTAAACATGTCAATTTCAACATTTTCGGGAACGTTTTCGGGTCACGGAAAGCAACCCAATACCCGTATTTTTGTCATTACTTTATAAATACTTTTAGATCAGTATTTTAACTTAAAAATATGTCCAAAGTTTCTGATCTAAATCAGTTTAGAAAAATATTACGTTTTAGAGTCGAAAATCGTCGTTTTCGGCTTTTCCGGGTACATAGTTTGCACGTTTTTGAGTTTAAAACTCTAAGTTTTTGTACCAAACTTTAAATCTCATATTTTTATATAAAAATATACTTTATAATCTGTTGAAAATAATATTTTTACATATTTACATTTTTAAGCTAAAATCGGTGCGTTTTACGCGTATTTTTGTACCAAAAACCATTATTTGTAAGGTTTAATCATTTCTTTCTTATACAACATTTAAAATATTTGTTTTATGAAGTTCATAAATATTTAAAAATAAGTTTTGTTCCAGAATATAAAATAGGTTATAAAACTTTATAAAAATATATATAAATCACATTTAATGTCTTTTTAAGACTTTTCCAATATCCATGTCTTGTAACTAGTTCCAATGTCTTGTGTAAAACAAACATTTACTTTATGAAATCACACATTTGAACTTATTAAAATCATTATGATCATAAATACTTTTTAGTTTTCTAGATCTAGTGTTTTTAAATCCATGCAACAACTTTTAATGAAAATGATATCTTCCATTATTCTACCATATGAACAAATTTCTAAAATCATTTTTCTAACACTTTAACATGGAAAACATATTCATATAGTGATATTATTGACTTATTTTTATTAAAAACCACTTTGCATGTTTAGATCTAGCCATTTATAATGCAACTACACAACAAGCTTTACATGATTTCAACCAATATATACTTATACACACATACATACATACGGTTTTACATACATACATATATAAAAATCATATTTTCATATCATCCTTAACATATACTTATTCATATCATCTCATTTCCTTTATCAATCTTTCAAAACCATTCATTTAACACTTATGTAATCTTGTTTTCAAAAATCAAAAACACACACATATATATATACATACATACTTACGGACATACACACATACACAAACCCATTTTGAAAACCCATTTCCATTTCAAAAACATTCATCTTTTGGTTTAAGGTTTGGTGAACAACACTTCAAGAACACAATCTTGAACACATTCAAACCACAAAATCAAAATGAAAAGAGTTCATACCCTTGATGAACACTAGAAAAAGATGAAGAAGATGGATTTGGCCTTTGAACAATACTTGGATGCTCCTACTTGCATCAAACACCTTCAAGGACCTTAGATCTTGCAAGTAAGTGAAAGAAAAGTGTGTGGAGAGTGGAGAGGGAGTGTTGGCCGAAATTGGGGTGTATGGGAGGTGGGGTTACGGTTTTAGGGAGAAGAAAGAGGAGAGGAGGTGGAGTGTTTGAGTATCCAAAATATTTTGGATGATTTTCCTTGGATTTGTTAAGATACCCAAATCTTTGAGTAAGATTATGTCAAGATATTTGTAGACAAAGTCTTAGACACATGTGGACAAGGTAGGGTGGGGGGGGGGTGGACGGCCCATATAAAAAAGGAATTTTCATAACAATTATTTTATATAAATACTACACACTTCAAATCCCATGTAAATATCAAGTTTTGTTAAAATCTTAACCTTTACACTATGATACTTCAAATATTATTATTTCACACTCAAAAATAGTAAGAATATGTTTATAAATATTTTACTGTACTCCGGTTAGTGTACTGGTAGTGAAACCGGGCAAAAACTGAAACACACGCGATAATCGGAAAAACATCGGATAAAATACATCACTTTTAGTTTTTATTATGTTTTCACTTATAAACACCCAAAATATATTATTTGATGCTATTTCGAGCATTATATCAATTACTGGTCATTTAAAATTTATCAGGCAGTCACCAACGTTCATTACCGGGTATTTAACCGCTACGCGATTAAGCAATTTCAACAATCACGAAATGCAAAACAATGCACAAAAATGGGCTTATCTAACTTTAATAACATACTAATTATCATAATTAAATCAAATGACGCATTTCAAAAATAATAAGCACGTTTTAAGCTAGTACGAATATTGACCGAAATTTGCCGGGTGTCACAGTCTTCCCCCGTTTAGGAAATTTCGTCCCGAAATTTTACCTCGATAAGTCCTATTTCGATTTAGATAGAAATGAATGAGGGTATTATTACTTATTTCAGTCTCGACGTTCCTATGAATAATATGGTCCTCATTTAGAATTACATCTAATCCTAACCAAATCGGTACAACTTCGCCTGAGTTTATGAACTTTCGAGTCCAAATCTCTACTGGTTCCTCAACGAAATGGAGTTTATCATCAATACGAACTCCCTCAGACGGTATCATCGATGTCTTATCAGACAAACACTTTTTCAAATTCGAGACATGGATACGTCACGCACCCCAATAAGCTCACTAGGTAACTTAAGTCGATAAACAACTAGGCCAATTCTTTTCAAAATCTCGAATGGTCCTATATACCGGGGGTTAAGCTTCCCTTGGTTGCCAAATCTAACTACACCTTTCCAAGGTGACATTTTCAAAAATACACGATTTCCTACTCGGAATTCTAATGGTCTCATCCGATTATCCGCATAACTCTTTTGCCGATAAACAACGGCTTCAAATCTTTTCATAACTTGGAAAACTTTATCTGCAGTTTCCTGGATAATCTCGGTACACATAATTCTTTTTCACCCATTTTAGCACAACAAAGTCGTGAACGACATTTTCTTTCATACAGAGCCTCAACACGAAGTGGCCCTGATACTAGCGCGATAACTATAGTTATAAGAAAACTAAGCTATAGGTAGGAGGCTATCCTAATTCCTACCAAAATCAATCACACATGTTCGCAACAAGTCTTTCAGAGTTTGAATCATCCGTTCACTCTGACAATCTTTGTGGTGATACACCATACTCATATCCAAACGAGTACCCATAGTTTTATACAAAACTCTCTAACGCCTCGAAGTAAAACGACTATCTTTATCTAAAATGATCGAGACAAGAACAATATGAGAAGATACTAACTCCTCCAGATAGATCCTTTAAAACTTTCCTACTTTGTAAGATTCCTAAAAAGGCAACAAGCGAGCAGATTTCCTCAAACGATCAACAATTACCCAAATAGTGTTGTTACCACTAGATTTGCGGGGTAACATCGTTATGAAATCCATTGCGATTCGCTCACATTTCCATTGTGGAATTTCAGGTTACTGCAAAAGTCCTAAAGGCTTTTGGTATTCAGCCTTAACCCTAGAACAAATTATATATTTACTCACGTAGGATGCTAACTCCCTTTTCGTATTGGGTCACCAATAAAGTTCCTTCACGTCCTTACATTTCCCAAATTTTCTTTCTTTAGAGCTTCCCACTAAGCATCACGTATTCGGGAAGTGAGATACGACTAAAGAGCTAATTCTAATGCGCGCATACGCAAAGGTTTCTTTCTTTACTTACTACTTAGTGCATCACCAACAACCTTGGCTTTTTCCTAGGAGATAACGAATATCACAGTCGTAGTCATTCCATAACTCGACCCAACGTCGTCGTCTCGTATTAAGCTCCTTCTCATCAAAGACACGCTAAATCCAAGCCATGCGTAGTGTAATTCTTTTCATGCACTTTGAGTTTCCTAGACGTTTTAGATACAACATCTTCTCTCTGAATCGAGACACACGTAAGACCTAAACGAGACGTATCGCAACATGCTACAAAATCATCTATTCCTTCTAGGAGTGACAATATAGACGCACAACATAGCTTGTACTTCATCGTCTAGAATGCTAACTCTTGATCATATAACCGATCAGATTTCCTATCCTTACGGGTTAATAACTTCAATGGCTACATCATTTAGAGAAGTTTTCAATAAACCTTCGGTAGTACCAGCTAATCCTAAAAATTAACGCACCTCCGTAGGAGTTTTTTTGGCGCTTCACAAATCTTATTGGCCTCAGTCTTTGCCGGATCTACATGAATACCTTTTTCATTGATCACATGACCAAGACAATAAACTTCCCTAAGCCAGGACTCACATTTTGAAATCATAGCATAAAATCTCTCATTTCTTAACATTTCTAGAATCAACTTTAGAAGATGTTCATGATCTCTATTGGTTTGTGAATGAATAAGTATATCGCCGATGAATACTATTCTAAATTTATCCAAATAAGGTCTACACACCCTATTCATAAGATTCATGAATACTACAGGTACATTTTTTAAACTACACGGCATGACCAAACACTCATAATGTCCATAACGCGTCCTAAAAGCAGTTTTCGGGACATCATCTTCGGCTATTAACAACTAATGGTAGCCGTATCGAATATCAATCTTAGAATAATAACTACAACTTGTAGCTGATCGAACAAATCATCAATCCTAGGCAACATATATCTAATCTTAATTATAAGTTCATTCAACTTTCTCAAAAATCTATACACATCCTAAATGATCCATCATTTTTCATAACGAAACAACATAGGTGATCCCCAAACTTTTGTTCAATGTCCTTGGCATTGATATAAATTTAACTAAATAAAAACATCGGACATCCTTTGCTCCAATACTCAAAGTTCTCATGAAATTTCGATTTTTAAAGAAGACTTTCCTTCGTCTTCTACAATACTTCTCCGTTTTCGAACGGAAAGCGAACAATCTTTTCAAACAAACTTCCTCGGCACAATGTCCAATCAATCAATCCACACCGATAACTACATCGGAACTACCAAGTTTAACGGGTAAAGATCTATACTAAAGGAATGACTTTCTAATTTCTAGGAAAAATTCCTAAATAATTCGCTAGTTCCAATTTTATTTCCATTAGCTAATTCAGTAATATATATCTTACTTAACTTACTAGAGTTTAGACCAATTAATACTTAGAATTCCATTTGACACAAAACTCTTTTCGGGGAAAATACTCCCATAACAATCTTTCCTTCAGATCGTTCCATGAAGGACCATAAACAGTAACTTCATCCAAATTCCGGATCAACAATTTCATCACGTCAACGTTTCATCCTGAAACGTACATGTGGCATTCTTAATTCTTTGGCAGTCTTGGGCAATTGCCTATTGCCATATCCGACTCATTTTCGCAATCCATCTCACCATGTCAAGTGCACTTTCAGAACCAGTAAAAATTCGTGGGTGACAAACTTGAAAAGTCTCATAAGTACACCCTCACTATAGATTCCTTTTTCCATAGTTCAATTAAATTAGTGATTACCACTTGATTTAACTATTTCGAGAAGCTCCTAAAATCATCCATACATGCTTAGATGATCTAATACCTAAAGAACTACTAATACTAAGATGTCACTAAGGTTACCATCTGAAACGTCACGTCCTCTACCACGTCCTACTATTAAACTAGCGTCACACTATTCCAGAGCAGCATTGCCATGTGGAGCTATTAACTAGGCTAAATCCTATACCTCCACCCGAAGGTGTCATTCGAATTACCGGGGGCGTATTTTATTTCTAACAAACAAAATATTAATAAATATGATAAGGTATACTTCACATCATTGTGTTAAATGTTTGAGTATCGTACGTAATACCACATAACATAAGTAATCCAATCAATAACAAAATCGTGAATTATCGTCAATCCTCCCCGCCAAATCGGCTACTAAAGTTACCGATCTAATGATCATAGAAAGAAAAGGAAGGGCTTACTTCGGAATAACAGAATTTAGTGAGATCGTAGAATTCTTTACCGATATAAAGTTTTATTATATTTTTATTTATTTATTTATTTATTTATTTATTTTATTCTATCGATTTAACCAATCATCTACGAGCGCCTTTAACGTAGTTCTTTCCTCGAGAGAAGTCAACCGGGTAAGCATCATCTGGCACGCGTCAAACACGATCTGCATCTCTATCTTGTAATTCATCGATCTACCGTTCGTACTAAGCACACCTCGCCATAAGAATAAGAAGGAAAAATTCGATAGATTTTTCTAACATGGAATCTAAACGTGGAGTACTAGACGAGTCGTCGATCTTGAATGTGGACGGAAAACCGCGCTCTACGCCTGGGGAATCAACCGCCGACTCCCTTACCCTATTGGGTTCGGGTGCAACCTCATCATCAACAACCATACGGACAATCTTCCTACGCCTCCAGGAATATACTATGCAATGCTCGGGGGTTCGCAATAATTCATTCGCAGGTATGATATCTTGAACATCATCACTCTGAGCGTCCATTACCGCCTCATCATCAACCACGGACTCAACGACTGATCCTAAAGTGGTGCTAAGTGAGACTCGTGTCTCGGGGACTCTTTCAGGCATTAGTGACAACAAAAGGCATATTCGTACTAAACACTAGCTTAAAGGCACTTAAATACACTTATATCAAATAAGCACACAAGGTACACTTAGATATCAAATCTAATAATTGTAAACCACACAAGGTATATTTAGATATACAATCTAAAAATCAAAACGCACACAAAAATGCTTGGGAATTTTGGAAGTGTTTTTGGGACTTTAAAATTTTTTTATTTTTTTTTAAAAAAAACTTTCAAGTTATAGTCTAGAATTTTTCAAAAAAAACTTTTCTAGTTCGCTATAACCATTGGCTCTGATACCAACTTCTGTCACACCCCAAAAATCGTTGCAGCGGAAGTCACGAGTATTTGGTGCTTAGAGCGAAGTTGGCACCCATTAATTATAAAGCAAACATCCACATTAATTTAAAAGGTAATTAAAAGTGTTAATGTTGATACGTCAACATCCCACAATTTTTCATTAAGAAAATAAGATACGATATTGTCTTAATAAAGCGTAGATTGTTTGTAGTAAAGCCAAACAAAATTTTAAACAAAGAGGTCCCAAAACACATAAACCAAATGTGGAGTTTGTAGTCCAAAAACTATCCTTCCAAAAATTCCCATGCCCATCACTTAGTACCTGAAAAACATGTAAAAACTGAGTCAACATAAAGTTGGTGAGTTTTCGGGTTTTAATCAAAGTAAGGTCATTTTTCATTCACAATAGATATGCTTGGCTTTGAGACATCAACAAGACCGTACGTCAAGGGCTAGCTAGGCCCAGAGACAAATGAATCATCAAAGTCATGAGTCCATAATCAAACCAAGAAACGAAGTTCCCTCACAACAATCAACTTATATTCCCCCGCATGTCAACACGATCAGAGCGACTGATCACGAGGGGCGGAATTCCAATCCCGATAGATCTACCAATATAACCTGTGGTTTCTCACTCCAAGAGAAATTAATGATTATGAGAGGGCATTACGCGTAAAATCATCAAACACTCATGCCATCATTTTGGTCAACAACAATACCCGTCTCCCAATACATATCAAAAACAACATAAACAAAATCATGTTTTTCCCCCGAAAATATTTAAATAAAACATTATTTAAAAAGGGGCCGAGCCACTCACAGGTCTCTCAATTCATATCAAAAACAAGTTAAACAAATACATGCTTTTCCCCCAAAACAGTTAAATAAGACGTTAGTTAAAAAGGGGCCGAAGAACTCACAGTGAATACGCCAAAAGCTAGAACATATAAGCTCAACAATAACACCACCTAAGAACATCCTATACACAAAGGACCCGTTCAAAAGATGCACATATATATCAAGTCTAAAACCGTGTAGGTTGTTCACCAAAACCTAACTAGACTCATGTGAAAACATTTCATTTACAAAAAACAACCCTTAATTTTAATGACCCGTTGGTGATCTTTGCCTTGATTAATTTTATGTATAATAACACACACTTTGTTATTTTGTTATAACTTTGATTAGTTTTCATACTACTAATCACATAAACACACATAACACACATGTAATCACACATAAAAGTCATATTTAGTACTTTAACTTTTCTAAGTAAAACAAACACTTTTACTTATCCAATATTATTCATATACTTAGGAAAATATAATTTAATATTCTCATGTCATAAGTAAAGTTCATAACACTTAGAAAAATATACATTTTTCTCTAGTTAACTAGTATGCAATTTTTCAACATGACGGTTAACACTTAACGGGACATTTAACCACGTTTTCATAAACAACTTATTAATCATATGAAATTATATATATCTAAACATATTTTCACATAACAAAAATCATATTTCATACATTTTCAATAAATATCACAATATTAGCTAAACATGTCAATTTCAACATTTTCGGGAACGTTTTCGGGTCACGGAAAGCAACCCAATACCCGTATTTTTGTCATTACTTTATAAATACTTTTAGATCAGTATTTTAACTTAAAAATATGTCCAAAGTTTCTGATCTAAATCAGTTTAGAAAAATATTACGTTTTAGAGTCGAAAATCGTCGTTTTCGGCTTTTCCGGGTACATAGTTTGCACGTTTTTGAGTTTAAAACTCTAAGTTTTTGAACCAAACTTTAAATCTCATATTTTTATATAAAAATATACTTTATAATCTGTTGAAAATAATATTTTTACATATTTACATTTTTAAGCTAAAATCGGTGCGTTTTACGCGTATTTTTGTACCAAAAACCATTATTTGTAAGGTTTAATCATTTCTTTCTTATACAACATTTAAAATATTTGTTTTATGAAGTTCATAAATATTTAAAAATAAGTTTTGTTCCAGAATATAAAATAGGTTATAAAACTTTATAAAAATATATATAAATCACATTTAATGTCTTTTTAAGACTTTTCCAATATCCATGTCTTGTAACTAGTTCCAATGTCTTGTGTAAAACAAACATTTACTTTATGAAATCACACATTTGAACTTATTAAAATCATTATGATCATAAATACTTTTTAGTTTTCTAGATCTAGTGTTTTTAAATCCATGCAACAACTTTTAATGAAAATGATATCTTCCATTATTCTACCATATGAACAAATTTCTAAAATCATTTTTCTAACACTTTAACATGGAAAACATATTCATATAGTGATATTATTGACTTATTTTTATTAAAAACCACTTTGCATGTTTAGATCTAGCCATTTATAATGCAACTACACAACAAGCTTTACATGATTTCAACCAATATATACTTATACACACATACATACATACGGTTTTACATACATACATATATAAAAATCATATTTTCATATCATCCTTAACATATACTTATTCATATCATCTCATTTCCTTTATCAATCTTTCAAAACCATTCATTTAACACTTATGTAATCTTGTTTTCAAAAATCAAAAACACACACATATATATATATACATACATACTTACGGACATACACACATACACAAACCCATTTTGAAAACCCATTTCCATTTCAAAAACATTCATCTTTTGGTTTAAGGTTTGGTGAACAACACTTCAAGAACACAATCTTGAACACATTCAAACCACAAAATCAAAATGAAAAGAGTTCATACCCTTGATGAACACTAGAAAAAGATGAAGAAGATGGATTTGGCCTTTGAACAATACTTGGATGCTCCTACTTGCATCAAACACCTTCAAGGACCTTAGATCTTGCAAGTAAGTGAAAGAAAAGTGTGTGGAGAGTGGAGAGGGAGTGTTGGCCGAAATTGGGGTGTATGGGAGGTGGGGTTACGGTTTTAGGGAGAAGAAAGAGGAGAGGAGGTGGAGTGTTTGAGTATCCAAAATATTTTGGATGATTTTCCTTGGATTTGTTAAGATACCCAAATCTTTGAGTAAGATTATGTCAAGATATTTGTAGACAAAGTCTTAGACACATGTGGACAAGGTAGGGTGGGGGGGGGGGGGGTGGACGGCCCATATAAAAAAGGAATTTTCATAACAATTATTTTATATAAATACTACACACTTCAAATCCCATGTAAATATCAAGTTTTGTTAAAATCTTAACCTTTACACTATGATACTTCAAATATTATTATTTCACACTCAAAAATAGTAAGAATATGTTTATAAATATTTTACTGTACTCCGGTTAGTGTACTGGTAGTGAAACCGGGCAAAAACTGAAACACACGCGATAATCGGAAAAACATCGGATAAAATACATCACTTTTAGTTTTTATTATGTTTTCACTTATAAACACCCAAAATATATTATTTGATGCTATTTCGAGCATTATATCAATTACTGGTCATTTAAAATTTATCAGGCAGTCACCAACGTTCATTACCGGGTATTTAACCGCTACGCGATTAAGCAATTTCAACAATCACGAAATGCAAAACAATGCACAAAAATGGGCTTATCTAACTTTAATAACATACTAATTATCATAATTAAATCAAATGACGCATTTCAAAAATAATAAGCACGTTTTAAGCTAGTACGAATATTGACCGAAATTTGCCGGGTGTCACAGTACGACACCTTACTACTCCTAACAAAACATTACAACACCGTACGTAAACTTAAAACTCCATAATAAACCTATTGAATTCGTCCGAGTCCTTTGAACATCGTACGACAATTTAGAATATATTACGACTCTGCTTGCCACATTAAAGTCTTGAGAAGCATGTTAGTATAACGTACGACACCTTACAACTCCTAACAAAACATTACAACACCGTACGTAAACTTAAAACTCCATAATAAACCTAATGAATTCGTCCGAGTCATTTGAACATCATACGACCACTCAGGACTTGTTACGACTCTGTATGCGAAATTAGCAACAGGATAAGCAATTTAGAATAATGTAGGATGCGTTACAACTTTTGAGAACACCTTACATCACCGTACGAAAGATTAAAACTCCATAATAAACCTAATGAATTCGTCCGAGTAATTTGAGCACCATACAACAATTTGGAATATAGTACGACTCAGTATGCCACATTACCGCCTTGAAAAGCAGGTTAGTATAACGTACGGCACCTTACAACTCCTAACAAAACATTACAACACCGTACGTAAACTTAAAACTCCATAATAAACCTAATGAATTCGTCCGAGTCATTTGAACATCGTACGACCACTCAAGACTTGTTACGACTCTGTATGCGAAATTAGCAACAGGAAAAGCAATTTAGAATAATGAAGGATGCGTTACAACTTTTGAGAACACCTTACACCACCGTACGAAAGATTAAAACTCCATAATAAACCTAATGAATTCGTCCGAGTAATTTGAACACCATACAACAATTTGGAATATATTACGACTCCGTATGCCACATTACCGCCTTGAAAAGCATGTTAGTATAACGTACGACACCTTACTACTCCTAACAAAACATTACAACACCGTACGTAAACTTAAAACTCCATAATAAACCTATTGAATTCGTCTGAGTCCTTTGAACATCGTACGACAATTTAGAATATATTACGACTCTGCTTGCCACATTAAAGTCTTGAGAAGCATGTTAGTATAACGTACGACACCTTACAACTCCTAACAAAACATTACAACACCGTACGTAAACTTAAAACTCCATAATAAACCTAATGAATTCGTCCGAGTCATTTGAACATCGTACGACCACTCAAGACTTGTTACGACTCTGTATGCGAAATTAGCAACAGGAAAAGCAATTTAGAATAATGAAGGATGCGTTACAACTTTTGAGAACACCTTACACCACCGTACGAAAGATTAAAACTCCATAATAAACCTAATGAATTCGTCCGAGTAATTTGAACACCATACAACAATTTGGAATATATTACGACTCCGTATGCCACATTACCGCCTTGAAAAGCATGTTAGTATAACGTACGACACCTTACTACTCCTAACAAAACATTACAACACCGTACGTAAACTTAAAACTCCATAATAAACCTAATGAATTCGTCCGAGTCATTTGAACATCATACGACCACTCAGGACTTGTTACGACTCTGTATGCGAAATTAGCAACAGGATAAGCAATTTAGAATAATGTAGGATGCGTTACAACTTTTGAGAACACCTTACATCACCGTACGAAAGATTAAAACTCCATAATAAACCTAATGAATTCGTCCGAGTAATTTGAGCACCATACAACAATTTGGAATATAGTACGACTCAGTATGCCACATTACCGCCTTGAAAAGCATGTTAGTATAACGTACGGCACCTTACAACTCCTAACAAAACATTACAACACCGTACGTAAACTTAAAACTCCATAATAAACCTAATGAATTCGTCCGAGTCATTTGAACATCGTACGACCACTCAAGACTTGTTACGACTCTGTATGCGAAATTAGCAACAGGAAAAGCAATTTAGAATAATGAAGGATGCGTTACAACTTTTGAGAACACCTTACACCACCGTACGAAAGATTAAAACTCCATAATAAACCTAATGAATTCGTCCGAGTAATTTGAACACCATACAACAATTTGGAATATATTACGACTCCGTATGCCACATTACCGCCTTGAAAAGCATGTTAGTATAACGTACGACACCTTACTACTCCTAACAAAACATTACAACACCGTACGTAAACTTAAAACTCCATAATAAACCTATTGAATTCGTCCGAGTCCTTTGAACATCGTACGACAATTTAGAATATATTACGACTCTGCTTGCCACATTAAAGTCTTGAGAAGCATGTTAGTATAACGTACGACACCTTACAACTCCTAACAAAACATTACAACACCGTACGTAAACTTAAAACTCCATAATAAACCTAATGAATTCGTCCGAGTCATTTGAACATCATACGACCACTCAGGACTTGTTACGACTCTGTATGCGAAATTAGCAACAGGATAAGCAATTTAGAATAATGTAGGATGCGTTACAACTTTTGAGAACACCTTACATCACCGTACGAAAGATTAAAACTCCATAATAAACCTAATGAATTCGTCCGAGTAATTTGAGCACCATACAACAATTTGGAATATAGTACGACTCAGTATGCCACATTACCGCCTTGAAAAGCAGGTTAGTATAACGTACGGCACCTTACAACTCCTAACAAAACATTACAACACCGTACGTAAACTTAAAACTCCATAATAAACCTAATGAATTCGTCCGAGTCATTTGAACATCGTACGACCACTCAAGACTTGTTACGACTCTGTATGCGAAATTAGCAACAGGAAAAGCAATTTAGAATAATGAAGGATGCGTTACAACTTTTGAGAACACCTTACACCACCGTACGAAAGATTAAAACTCCATAATAAACCTAATGAATTCGTCCGAGTAATTTGAACACCATACAACAATTTGGAATATATTACGACTCCGTATGCCACATTACCGCCTTGAAAAGCATGTTAGTATAACGTACGACACCTTACTACTCCTAACAAAACATTACAACACCGTACGTAAACTTAAAACTCCATAATAAACCTATTGAATTCGTCTGAGTCCTTTGAACATCGTACGACAATTTAGAATATATTACGACTCTGCTTGCCACATTAAAGTCTTGAGAAGCATGTTAGTATAACGTACGACACCTTACAACTCCTAACAAAACATTACAACACCGTACGTAAACTTAAAACTCCATAATAAACCTAATGAATTCGTCCGAGTCATTTGAACATCGTACGACCACTCAAGACTTGTTACGACTCTGTATGCGAAATTAGCAACAGGAAAAGCAATTTAGAATAATGAAGGATGCGTTACAACTTTTGAGAACACCTTACACCACCGTACGAAAGATTAAAACTCCATAATAAACCTAATGAATTCGTCCGAGTAATTTGAACACCATACAACAATTTGGAATATATTACGACTCCGTATGCCACATTACCGCCTTGAAAAGCATGTTAGTATAACGTACGACACCTTACTACTCCTAACAAAACATTACAACACCGTACGTAAACTTAAAACTCCATAATAAACCTAATGAATTCGTCCGAGTCATTTGAACATCATACGACCACTCAGGACTTGTTACGACTCTGTATGCGAAATTAGCAACAGGATAAGCAATTTAGAATAATGTAGGATGCGTTACAACTTTTGAGAACACCTTACATCACCGTACGAAAGATTAAAACTCCATAATAAACCTAATGAATTCGTCCGAGTAATTTGAGCACCATACAACAATTTGGAATATAGTACGACTCAGTATGCCACATTACCGCCTTGAAAAGCATGTTAGTATAACGTACGGCACCTTACAACTCCTAACAAAACATTACAACACCGTACGTAAACTTAAAACTCCATAATAAACCTAATGAATTCGTCCGAGTCATTTGAACATCGTACGACCACTCAAGACTTGTTACGACTCTGTATGCGAAATTAGCAACAGGAAAAGCAATTTAGAATAATGAAGGATGCGTTACAACTTTTGAGAACACCTTACACCACCGTACGAAAGATTAAAACTCCATAATAAACCTAATGAATTCGTCCGAGTAATTTGAACACCATACAACAATTTGGAATATATTACGACTCCGTATGCCACATTACCGCCTTGAAAAGCATGTTAGTATAACGTACGACACCTTACTACTCCTAACAAAACATTACAACACCGTACGTAAACTTAAAACTCCATAATAAACCTATTGAATTCGTCCGAGTCCTTTGAACATCGTACGACAATTTAGAATATATTACGACTCTGCTTGCCACATTAAAGTCTTGAGAAGCATGTTAGTATAACGTACGACACCTTACAACTCCTAACAAAACATTACAACACCGTACGTAAACTTAAAACTCCATAATAAACCTAATGAATTCGTCCGAGTCATTTGAACATCATACGACCACTCAGGACTTGTTACGACTCTGTATGCGAAATTAGCAACAGGATAAGCAATTTAGAATAATGTAGGATGCGTTACAACTTTTGAGAACACCTTACATCACCGTACGAAAGATTAAAACTCCATAATAAACCTAATGAATTCGTCCGAGTAATTTGAGCACCATACAACAATTTGGAATATAGTACGACTCAGTATGCCACATTACCGCCTTGAAAAGCAGGTTAGTATAACGTACGGCACCTTACAACTCCTAACAAAACATTACAACACCGTACGTAAACTTAAAACTCCATAATAAACCTAATGAATTCGTCCGAGTCATTTGAACATCGTACGACCACTCAAGACTTGTTACGACTCTGTATGCGAAATTAGCAACAGGAAAAGCAATTTAGAATAATGAAGGATGCGTTACAACTTTTGAGAACACCTTACACCACCGTACGAAAGATTAAAACTCCATAATAAACCTAATGAATTCGTCCGAGTAATTTGAACACCATACAACAATTTGGAATATATTACGACTCCGTATGCCACATTACCGCCTTGAAAAGCATGTTAGTATAACGTACGACACCTTACTACTCCTAACAAAACATTACAACACCGTACGTAAACTTAAAACTCCATAATAAACCTATTGAATTCGTCCGAGTCCTTTGAACATCGTACGACAATTTAGAATATATTACGACTCTGCTTGCCACATTAAAGTCTTGAGAAGCATGTTAGTATAACGTACGACACCTTACAACTCCTAACAAAACATTACAACACCGTACGTAAACTTAAAACTCCATAATAAACCTAATGAATTCGTCCGAGTCATTTGAACATCGTACGACCACTCAAGACTTGTTACGACTCTGTATGCGAAATTAGCAACAGGAAAAGCAATTTAGAATAATGAAGGATGCGTTACAACTTTTGAGAACACCTTACACCACCGTACGAAAGATTAAAACTCCATAATAAACCTAATGAATTCGTCCGAGTAATTTGAACACCATACAACAATTTGGAATATATTACGACTCCGTATGCCACATTACCGCCTTGAAAAGCATGTTAGTATAACGTACGACACCTTACTACTCCTAACAAAACATTACAACACCGTACGTAAACTTAAAACTCCATATTAAACCTATTGAATTCGTCCGAGTCCTTTGAACATCGTACGACAATTTAGAATATATTACGACTCTGCTTGCCACATTAAAGTCTTGAGAAGCATGTTAGTATAACGTACGACACCTTACAACTCCTAACAAAACATTACAAAACCGTACGTAAACTTAAAACTCCATAATAAACCTAATGAATTCGTCCGAGTCATTTGAACATCATACGACCACTCAGGACTTGTTACGACTCTGTATGCGAAATTAGCAACAGGATAAGCAATTTAGAATAATGTAGGATGCGTTACAACTTTTGAGAACACCTTACATCACCGTACGAAAGATTAAAACTCCATAATAAACCTAATGAATTCGTCCGAGTAATTTGAGCACCATACAACAATTTGGAATATAGTACGACTCAGTATGCCACATTACCGCCTTGAAAAGCATGTTAGTATAACGTACGGCACCTTACAACTCCTAACAAAACATTACAACACCGTACGTAAACTTAAAACTCCATAATAAACCTAATGAATTCGTCCGAGTCATTTGAACATCGTACGACCACTCAAGACTTGTTACGACTCTGTATGCGAAATTAGCAACAGGAAAAGCAATTTAGAATAATGAAGGATGCGTTACAACTTTTGAGAACACCTTACACCACCGTACGAAAGATTAAAACTCCATAATAAACCTAATGAATTCGTCCGAGTAATTTGAACACCATACAACAATTTGGAATATATTACGACTCCGTATGCCACATTACCGCCTTGAAAAGCATGTTAGTATAACGTACGATACCTTACTACTCCTAACAAAACATTACAACACCGTACGTAAACTTAAAACTCCATAATAAACCTATTGAATTCGTCCGAGTCCTTTGAACATCGTACGACAATTTAGAATATATTACGACTCTGCTTGCCACATTAAAGTCTTGAGAAGCATGTTAGTATAACGTACGACACCTTACAACTCCTAACAAAACATTACAACACCGTACGTAAACTTAAAACTCCATAATAAACCTAATGAATTCGTCCGAGTCATTTGAACATCATACGACCACTCAGGACTTGTTACGACTCTGTATGCGAAATTAGCAACAGGATAAGCAATTTAGAATAATGTAGGATGCGTTACAACTTTTGAGAACACCTTACATCACCGTACGAAAGATTAAAACTCCATAATAAACCTAATGAATTCGTCCGAGTAATTTGAGCACCATACAACAATTTGGAATATATTACGACTCAGTATGCCACATTACCGCCTTGAAAAGCATGTTAGTATAACGTACGGCACCTTACAACTCCTAACAAAACATTACAACACCGTACGTAAACTTAAAACTCCATAATAAACCTAATGAATTCGTCCGAGTCATTTGAACATCGTACGACCACTCAGGACTTGTTACGACTCTGTATGCGAAATTAGCAACAGGAAAAGCAATTTAGAATAATGAAGGATGCATTACAACTTTTGAGAACACCTTACACCACCGTACGAAAGATTAAAACTCCATAATAAACCTAATGAATTCGTCCGAGTAATTTGAACACCATACAACAATTTGGAATATATTACGACTCCGTATGCCACATTACCGCCTTGAAAAGTATGTTAGTATAACGTACGACACCTTACTACTCCTAACAAAACATTACAACACCGTACGTAAACTTAAAACTCCATAATAAACCTATTGAATTCGTCCGAGTCCTTTGAACATCGTACGACAATTTAGAATATATTACGACTCTGTTTGCCACATTACCGTCTTGAGAAGCATGTTAGTATAACGTACGACACCTTACAACTCCTAACAAAACATTACAACACCGTACGTAAACTTAAAACTCCATAATAAACCTAATGAATTCGTCCGAGTCATTTGAACATCGTACGACCACTCAGGACTTGTTACGACTCTGTATGCGAAATTAGCAACAGGAAAAGCAATTTAGAATAATGTAGGATGCGTTACAACTTTTGAGAACACCTTACACCACCGTATGAAAGATTAAAACTCCATAATAAACCTAATGAATTCGTCCGAGTAATTTGAGCACCATACAACAATTTGGAATATATTACGACTCAGTATGCCACATTACCGCCTTGAAAAGCATGTTAGTATAACGTACGGCACCTTACAACTCCTAACAAAACATTACAACACCGTACGTAAACTTAAAACTCCATAATAATCCTAATAAATTCGTCCGAGTCATTTGAACATCGTACGACAATTTAGAATATATTACGACTCTGTATGCCACATTACTGTCTTGAGAAGCATGTTAGTATAACGTACGGCACCTTACAACTCATGACAAAACATTACAACACCGTACGTAAACTTAAAACTCCATAATAAACCTAATGAATTCGTCCGAGTCATTTGAACATCGTACGACCACTCAAGACTTGTTACGACTCTGTATGCGAAATTAGCAACAGGAAAAGCAATTTAGAATAATGAAGGATGCGTTACAACTTTTGAGAACACCTTACACCACCGTACGAAAGATTAAAACTCCATAATAAACCTAATGAATTCGTCCGAGTAATTTGAACACCATACAACAATTTGGAATATATTACGACTCCGTATGCCACATTACCGCCTTGAAAAGCATGTTAGTATAACGTACGACACCTTACTACTCCTAACAAAACATTACAACACCGTACGTAAACTTAAAACTCCATAATAAACCTATTGAATTCGTCCGAGTCCTTTGAACATCGTACGACAATTTAGAATATATTACGACTCTGCTTGCCACATTAAAGTCTTGAGAAGCATGTTAGTATAACGTACGACACCTTACAACTCCTAACAAAACATTACAACACCGTACGTAAACTTAAAACTCCATAATAAACCTAATGAATTCGTCCGAGTCATTTGAACATCATACGACCACTCAGGACTTGTTACGACTCTGTATGCGAAATTAGCAACAGGATAAGCAATTTAGAATAATGTAGGATGCGTTACAACTTTTGAGAACACCTTACATCACCGTACGAAAGATTAAAACTCCATAATAAACCTAATGAATTCGTCCGAGTAATTTGAGCACCATACAACAATTTGGAATATATTACGACTCAGTATGCCACATTACCGCCTTGAAAAGCATGTTAGTATAACGTACGGCACCTTACAACTCCTAACAAAACATTACAACACCGTACGTAAACTTAAAACTCCATAATAAACCTAATGAATTCGTCCGAGTCATTTGAACATCGTACGACCACTCAGGACATGTTACGACTCTGTATGCGAAATTAGCAACAGGAAAAGCAATTTAGAATAATGAAGGATGCATTACAACTTTTGAGAACACCTTACACCACCGTACGAAAAATTAAAACTCCATAATAAACCTAATGAATTCGTCCGAGTAATTTGAACACCATACAACAATTTGGAATATATTACGACTCCGTATGCCACATTACCGCCTTGAAAAGTATGTTAGTATAACGTACGACACCTTACTACTCCTAACAAAACATTACAACACCGTACGTAAACTTAAAACTCCATAATAAACCTAATGAATTCGTCCGAGTCATTTGAACATCGTACGACCACTCAGGACTTGTTACGACTCTGTATGCGAAATTAGCAACAGGAAAAGCAATTTAGAATAATGAAGGATGCGTTACAACTTTTGAGAACACCTTACACCACCGTACGAAAGATTAAAACTCCATAATAAACCTAATGAATTCGTCCGAGTAATTTGAGCACCATACAACAATTTGGAATATATTACGACTCTGTATGCCACATTACCGTCTTGAAAAGCATGTTAGTATAACGTACGGCACCTTACAACTCCTAACAAAACATTACAACACCGTACGTAAACTTAATACTCCATAATAAACCTAATGAATTCGTCCGAGTCATTTGAACATCGTACCACCACTCAGGACTTGTTACGACTCTATATGCGAAATTAGCAACAGGAAAAGCAATTTAGAATAATGTAGGATGCGTTACAACTTTTGAGAACACCTTACACCACCGTACGAAAGATTAAAACTCCATAATAAACCTAATGAATTCGTCCGAGTAATTTGAGCACCATACAACAATTTGGAATATATTACGACTCTGTATGCCACATTACCGCCTTGAAAAGCATGTTAGTATAACGTACGGCACCTTACAACTCCTAACAAAACATTACAACACCGTACGTAAACTTAAAACTCCATAATAAACCTAATGAATTCGTCCGAGTCATTTGAACATCGTACGACCACTCAGGACTTGTTACGACTCTGTATGCGAAATTAGCAACAGGAAAAGCAATTTAGAATAATGTCGGATGCGTTACAACTTTTGAGAACACCTTACACCACCGTACGAAAGATTAAAACTCCATAATAAACCTAATGAATTCGTCCGAGTAATTTGAGCACCATACAACAATCTGGAATATATTACGACTCTGTATGCCACATTACCGCCTTGAAAAGCATGTTAGTATAACGTACGGCACCTTACAACTCCTAACAAAACATTACAACACCGTACGTAAACTTAAAACTCCATAATAAACCTAATGAATTCGTCCGAGTCATTTGAACATCGTACCACCACTCAGGACTTGTTACGACTCTATATGCGAAATTAGCAACAGGAACAGCAATTTAGAATAATGAAGGACGCGGTACAACTTTTGAGAACACCTTACACTACCGTACGAAAGATTAAAACTCTATAATAAACCTAATGAATTCGTCCGAGAAATTTGAACACCATACAACAATTTGGAATATATTACGACTCCGTATGCCACATTACCGCCTTGAAAAGCATGTTAGTATAACGTACGACACCTTACTACTCCTAACAAAACATTACAACACCGTACGTAAACTTAAAACTCCATAATAAACCTATTGAATTCGTCCGAGTCCTTTGAACATCGTACGACAATTTAGAATATATTACGACTCTATATGCCACATTACCGTCTTGAGAAGCATGTTAGTATAACGTACGGCACCTTACAACTCCTAACAAAACATTACAACACCGTACGTAAACTTAAAACTCCATAATAAACCTAATAATTTAGTCCGAGTCCTTTGAACATCGTACTACAATTTAGAATATATTACGACTCTGTATGCCACATTACCGCCTTGAAAAGCATTTTAGTATAACGTACGGCACCTTACAACTCCTAACAAAACATTACAACACCGTACGTAAACTTAAAACTCCATAATAAACCTAATGAATTCGTCCAAGTCATTTGAACATCGTACGACCACTCAGGACTTGTTACGACCCTGTATGCGAAATTAGCAACAGGAAAAGCAATTTAGAATAATGTAGGATGCGTTACAACTTTTGAGAACACCTTACACCACCGTATGAAAGATTAAAACTCCATAATAAACCTAATGAATTCGTCCGAGTAATTTGAGCACCATACAAAAATTTGGAATATATTACGACTCTGTATGCCACATTACCGCCGTGAAAAGCATGTTAGTATAACGTACGGCACCTTACAACTCCTAACAAAACATTACAACACCGTACGTAAACTTAAAACTCCATAATAAACCTAATGAATTCGTCCGAGTCATTTGAACATCGTACGACCACTTAGGAGTTGTTACGACTCTATATGCGAAATTAGCAACAGGAAAAGCAATTTAGAATAATGAAGGACGCGGTACAACTTTTGAGAACACCTTACACTACCGTACGAAAGATTAAAACTCCATAATAAACCTAATGAATTCGTCCGAGAAATTTTAACACCATACAACAATTTGGAATATATTACGACTCCGTATGCCACATTACCGCCTTGAAAAGCATGTTAGTATAACGTACGACACCTTACTACTCCTAACAAAACATTACAACACCGTACGTAAACTTAAAACTCCATAATAAACCTATTGAATTCGTCCGAGTCCTTTGAACATCGTACGACAATTTAGAATATATTACGACTCTGTATGCCACATTACCGTCTTGAGAAGCATGTTAGTATAACGTACGGCACCTTACAACTCCTAACAAAACATTACAACACCGTACGTAAACTTAAAACTCCATAATAAACCTAATAATTTAGTCCGAGTCCTTTGAACATCGTACTACAATTTAGAATATATTACGACTCTGTATGCCACATTACCGCCTTGAAAAGCATTTTAGTATAACGTACGGCACCTTACAACTCCTAACAAAACATTACAACACCGTACGTAAACTTAAAACTCCATAATAAACCTAATGAATTCGTCCAAGTCATTTGAACATCGTACGACCACTCAGGACTTGTTACGACCCTGTATGCGAAATTAGCAACAGGAAAAGCAATTTAGAATAATGTAGGATGTGTTACAACTTTTGAGAACACCTTACACCACCGTATGAAAGATTAAAACTCCATAATAAACCTAATGAATTCGTCCGAGTAATTTGAGCACCATACAACAATTTGGAATATATTACGACTCTGTATGCCACATTACCGCCGTGAAAAGCATGTTAGTATAACGTACGGCACCTTACAACTCCTAACAAAACATTACAACACCGTACGTAAACTTAAAACTCCATAATAAACCTAATGAATTCGTCCGAGTCATTTGAACATCGTACGACCACTCAAGACTTGTTACGACTCTATATGCGAAATTAGCAACAGGAAAAGCAATTTAGAATAATGAAGGACGCGGTACAACTTTTGAGAACACCTTACACTACCGTACGAAAGATTAAAACTCCATAATAAACCTAATGAATTCGTCCGAGAAATTTGAACACCATACAACAATTTGGAATATATTACGACTCCGTATGCCACATTACCGCCTTGAAAAGCATGTTAGTATAACGTACGACACCTTACTACTCCTAACAAAACATTACAACACCGTACGTAAACTTAAAACTCCATAATAAACCTATTGAATTCGTCCGAGTCCTTTGAACATCGTACAAAAATTTAGAATATATTACGACTCTGTATGCCACATTACCGTCTTGAGAAGCATGTTAGTATAACGTACGGCACCTTACAACTCCTAACAAAACATTACAACACCGTACGTAAACTTAAAACTCCATAATAAACCTAATAATTTAGTCCGAGTCCTTTGAACATCGTACTACAATTTAGAATATATTACGACTCTGTATGCCACATTATCGCCTTGAAAAGCATTTTAGTATAACGTACGACACCTTACAACTCCTAACAAAAGATTACAACACCGTACGTAAACTTAAAACTCCATAATAAACCTAATGAATTCGTCCGAGTCATTTGAACACCGTACGACCACTCAGGACTTGTTACGACTCTGTATGCGAAAGTAGCTATAGGAAATGCAATATAGAATAATGTAGGATGCGTTACACCTTTTGAGAACAACTTACACCACCGTACGAAAGATTAAAACTCCATAATAAACCTAATGAATTCGTCCGAGTAGTTTGAACACCATACAACAATTTGGAATATATTACGACTCTGTATTCCATATTACCGCCTTGAAAAGCATGTTAGTATAACGTACGGCACCTTACAACTCCTAACAAAACATTACAACACCGTACGTAAACTTAATACTCCATAATAAACCTAATGAATTCGTCCGAGTCATTTGAACATCGTACAACCACTCAGGACTTGTTACGACTCTGTATGCGAAATTAGCAACAGGAAAAGCAATTTAGAATAATGTAGGATTCGTTACAACTTTTGAGAACACCTTACACCAGCGTACGAAAGATTAAAACTCCATAATAAACATAATGAATTCGTCCGAGTAATTTGAACACCATACAACAATTTGGAATATATTACGACTCCGTATGCCACATTACCGCCTTGAAAAGCATGTTAGTATAACATACGACACCTTACTACTCCTAACAAAACATTACAACACCGTACGTAAACTTAAAACTCCATAATAAACCTATTGAATTCGTCCGAGTCCTTTGAACATCGTACGACAATTTAGAATATATTACGACTCTGTTTGCCACATTACCGTCTTGAGAAGCATGTTAGTATAACGTACGACACCTTACAACTCCTAACAAAACATTACAACACCGTACGTAAACTAAAAACTCCATAATAAACCTAATGAATTCGTCCGAGTCATTTGAACATCTTACGACCACTCAGGACTTGTTACGACTCTGTATGCGAAATTAGTAACAGGAAAAGCAATTTAGAATAATGTAGGATGCGTTACAACTTTTGAGAACACCTTACACCACCGTACGAAAGATTAAAACTCCATAATAAACCTAATGAATTCATCCGAGTAATTTGAACACCATACAACAATTTAGATTATATTACGACTCTGTATGCCACATTACCGCCTTCAAAAGCATGTTAGTATAACGTACGACACCTTACAACTCCTAACAAAAGATTACAACACCGTACGTAAACTTAAAACTCCATAATAAACCTAATGAATTCGTCCGAGTCATTTGAACACCGTACGACCACTCAGGATTTGTTACGACTCTGTATGCGAAAGTAGCTATAGGAAAAGCAATATAGAATAATGTAGGATGCGTTACACCTTTTGAGAACAACTTACACCACCGTACGAAAGATTAAAACTCCATAATAAACCTAATGAATTCGTCCGAGTAGTTTGAACACCATACAACAATTTGGAATATATTACGACTCTGTATGCCATATTACCGCCTTGAAAAGCATGTTAGTATAACGTACGACACCTTACAACTCCTAACAAAACATTACAACACCGTACGTAAACTTAAAACTCCATAATAAACCTAATGAATTCGTCCGAGTCATTTGAACATCGTACAACCACTCAGGACTTGTTACGACTCTGTATGCGAAATTAGCAACAGGAAAAGCAATTTAGAATAATGTAGGATTCGTTACAACTTTTGAGAACACCTTACACCAGCGTACGAAAGATTAAAACTCCATAATAAACCTAATGAATTCGTCCGAGTAATTTGAACACCATACAACAATTTGGAATATATTACGACTCCGTATGCCACATTACCGCCTTGAAAAGCATGTTAGTATAACGTACGACACCTTACTACTCCTAACAAAACATTACAACACCGTACGTAAACTAAAAACTCCATAATAAACCTAATGAATTTGTCCGAGTCATTTGAACATCGTACGAACACTTAGGACTTGTTACGACTCTGTATGCGAAATTAGCAACAGGAAAAGCAATTTAGAATAATGTACGATGCGTTATAACTTTTGAGAACACCTTACACCACAGTACGAAAGATTAAAACTCCATAATAAACCTAATGAATTCGTCCGAGTAATTTGAACACCATACAACAATTTAGAATATATTACGACTCTGTATGCCACATTACCGCCTTCAAAAGCATGTTAGTATAACGTACGACACCTTACAACTCCTAACAAAAGATTACAACACCGTACGTAAACTTAAAACTCCATAATAAACCTAATGAATTCGTCCGAGTCATTTGAACACCGTACGACCACTCAGGACTTGTTACGACTCTGTATGCGAAAGTAGCTATAGGAAAAGCAATATAGAATAATGTAGGATGCGTTACACCTTTTGAGAACAACTTACACCGCCGTACGAAAGATTAAAACTCCATAATAAACCTAATGAATTCGTCCGAGTAGTTTGAACACCATACAACAATTTGGAATATATTACGACTCTGTATTCCATATTACCGCCTTGAAAAGCATGTTAGTATAACGTACGGCACCTTACAACTCCTAACAAAACATTACAACACCGTACGTAAACTTAATACTCCATAATAAACCTAATGAATTCGTCCGAGTCATTTGAACATCGTACAACCACTCAGGTCTTGTTACGACTCTGTATGCGAAATTAGCAACAGGAAAAGCAATTTAGAATAATGTAGGATTCGTTACAACTTTTGAGAACACCTTACACCAGCGTACGAAAGATTAAAACTCCATAATAAACCTAATGAATTCGTCCGAGTAATTTGAACACCATACAACAATTTGGAATATATTACGACTCCGTATGCCACATTACCGCCTTGAAAAGCATGTTAGTATAACATACGACACCTTACTACTCCTAACAAAACATTACAACACCGTACGTAAACTTAAAACTCCATAATAAACCTATTGAATTCGTCCGAGTCCTTTGAACATCGTACGACAATTTAGAATATATTACGACTCTGTTTGCCACATTACCGTCTTGAGAAGCATATTAGTATAACGTACGACACCTTACAACTCCTAACAAAACATTACAACACCGTACGTAAACTAAAAACTCCATAATAAACATAATGAATTCGTCCGAGTCATTTGAACATCTTACGACCACTCAGGACTTGTTACGACTCTGTATGCGAAATTAGCAACAGGAAAAGCAATTTAGAATAATGTAGGATGCGTTACAACTTTTGATAACACCTTACACCACCGTACGAAAGATTAAAACTCCATAATAAACCTAATGAATTCATCCGAGTAATTTGAACACCATACAACAATTTAGATTATATTACGACTCTGTATGCCACATTACCGCCTTCAAAAGCATGTTAGTATAACGTACGACACCTTACAACTCCTAACAAAAGATTACAACACCGTACGTAAACTTAAAACTCCATAATAAACCTAATGAATTCGTCCGAGTCATTTGAACACCGTACGACCACTCAGGACTTGTTACGACTCTGTATGCGAAAGTAGCTATAGGAAAAGCAATATAGAATAATGTAGGATGCGTTACACCTTTTGAGAACAACTTACACCACCGTACGAAAGATTAAAACTCCATAATAAACCTAATGAATTCGTCCGAGTAGTTTGAACACCATACAACAATTTGGAATATATTACGACTCTGTATGCCATATTACCGCCTTGAAAAGCATGTTAGTATAACGTACGGCACCTTACAACTCCTAACAAAACATTACAACACCGTACGTAAACTTAAAACTCCATAATAAACCTAATGAATTCGTCCGAGTCATTTGAACATCGTACAACCACTCAGGACTTGTTACGACTCTGTATGCGAAATTAGCAACAGGAAAAGCAATTTAGAATAATGTAGGATTCGTTACAACTTTTGAGAACACCTTACACCAGCGTACGAAAGATTAAAACTCCATAATAAACCTAATGAATTCGTCCGAGTAATTTGAACACCATACAACAATTTGGAATATATTACGACTCCGTATGCCACATTACCGCCTTGAAAAGCATGTTAGTATAACGTACGACACCTTACTACTCCTAACAAAACATTACAACACCGTACGTAAACTAAAAACTCCATAATAAACCTAATGAATTTGTCCGAGTCATTTGAACATCGTACGAACACTTAGGACTTGTTACGACTCTGTATGCGAAATTAGCAACAGGAAAAGCAATTTAGAATAATGTACGATGCGTTATAACTTTTGAGAACACCTTACACCACAGTACGAAAGATTAAAACTCCATAATAAACCTAATGAATTCGTCCGAGTAATTTGAACACCATACAACAATTTAGAATATATTACGACTCTGTATGCCACATTACCGCCTTCAAAAGCATGTTAGTATAACGTACGACACCTTACAACTCCAAACAAAAGATTACAACACCGTACGTAAACTTAAAACTCCATAATAAACCTAATGAATTCGTCCGAGTCATTTGAACACCGTACGACCACTCAGGACTTGTTACGACTCTGTATGCGAAAGTAGCTATAGGAAAAGCAATATAGAATAATGTAGGATGCGTTACACCTTTTGAGAACAACTTACACCACCGTACGAAAGATTAAAACTCCATAATAAACCTAATGAATTCGTCCGAGTAGTTTGAACACCATACAACAATTTGGAATATATTACGACTCTGTATGCCATATTACCGCCTTGAAAAGCATGTTAGTATAACGTACGGCACCTTACAACTCCTAACAAAACATTACAACACCGTACGTAAACTTAAAACTCCATAATAAACCTAATGAATTCGTCCGAGTCATTTGAACATCGTACAACCACTTAGGACTTGTTACGACTCTGTATGCGAAATTAGCAACAGGAAAAGCAATTTAGAATAATGTAGGATTCGTTACAACTTTTGAGAACACCTTACACCAGCGTACGAAAGATTAAAACTCCATAATAAACCTAATGAATTCGTCCGAGTAATTTGAACACCATACAACAATTTGGAATATATTACGACTCCGTATGCCACATTACCGCCTTGAAAAGCATGTTAGTATAATGTACGACCCCTTACTACTCCTAACAAAACATTACAACACCGTACGTAAACTTAAAACTCCATAATAAACCTATTGAATTCGTCCGAGTCCTTTGAACATCGTACGACAATTTAGAATATATTACGACTCTGTTTGCCACATTACCGTCTTGAGAAGCATGTTAGTATAACGTACGACACCTTACAACTCCTAACAAAACATTACAACACCGTACGTAAACTAAAAACTCCATAATAAACCTAATGAATTCGTCCGAGTCATTTGAACATCTTACGACCACTCAGGACTTGTTACGACTCTGTATGCGAAATTAGCAACAGGAAAAGCAATTTAGAATAATGTAGGATGCGTTACAACTTTTGAGAACACCTTACACCACCGTACGAAAGATTAAAACTCCATAATAAACCTAATGAATTCATCCGAGTAATTTGAACACCATACAACAATTTAGAATATATTACGACTCTGTATGCCACATTACCGCCTTCAAAAGCATGTTAGTATAACGTACGACACCTTACAACTCCTAACAAAAGATTACAACACCGTACGTAAACTTAAAACTCCATAATAAACCTAATGAATTCGTCCGAGTCATTTGAACACCGTACGACCACTCAGGACTTGTTACGACTCTATATGCGAAAGTAGCTATAGGAAAAGCAATATAGAATAATGTAGGATGCGTTACACCTTTTGAGAACAACTTACACCACCGTACGAAAGATTAAAACTCCATAATAAACCTAATGAATTCGTCCGAGTAGTTTGAACACCATACAACAATTTGGAATATATTACGACTCTGTATGCCATATTACCGCCTTGAAAAGCATGTTAGTATAACGTACGGCACCTTACAACTCCTAACAAAACATTACAACACCGTACGTAAACTTAAAACTCCATAATAAACCTAATGAATTCGTCCGAGTCATTTGAACATCGTACAACCACTCAGGACTTGTTACGACTCTGTATGCGAAATTAGCAACAGGAAAAGCAATTTAGAATAATGTAGGATTCGTTACAACTTTTGAGAACACCTTACACCAGCGTACGAAAGATTAAAACTCCATAATAAACCTAATGAATTCGTCCGAGTAATTTGAACACCATACAACAATTTGGAATATATTACGACTCCGTATGCCACATTACCGCCTTGAAAAGCATGTTAGTATAACGTACGACACCTTACTACTCCTAACAAAACATTACAACACCGTACGTAAACTTAAAACTCCATAATAAACCTATTGAATTCGTCCGAGTCCTTTGAACATCGTACGACAATTTAGAATATATTACGACTCTGTTTGCCACATTACCGTCTTGAGAAGCATGTTAGTATAACGTACGACACCTTACAACTCCTAACAAAACTTTACAACACTGTACGTAAACTAAAAACTCCATAATAAACCTAATGAATTCGTCCGAGTCATTTGAACATCTTACGACCACTCAGGACTTGTTACGACTCTGTATGCGAAATTAGCAACAGGAAAAGCAATTTAGAATAATGTAGGATGCGTTACAACTTTTGAGAACACCTTACACCACCGTACGAAAGATTAAAACTCCATAATAAACCTAATGAATTCATCCGAGTAATTTGAGCACCATACAACAATTTGGAATATATTACGACTCTGTATGCCACATTACCCCCTTGAAAAGCTTGTTAGTATAACGTACGGCACCTTCCAACTCCTAACAAAAGATTACAACACCGTACGTAAACTTAAAACTCCATAATAAACCTAATGAATTCATCCGAGTCATTTGAACATCGTACGACCACTCAGGACTTGTTACGACTCAATATGCGAAATTAGCAACAGGAAAAGCAATTTAGAATAATGAAGGACGCGGTACAACTTTTGAGAACACCTTACACTACCGTACGAAAGATTAAAACTCCATAATAAACCTAATGAATTCGTCCGAGAAATTTGAACACCATACAACAATTTGGAATATATTACGACTCCGTATGCCACATTACCGCCTTGAAAAGCATGTTAGTATAACGTACGACACCTTACTACTCCTAACAAAACATTACAACACCGTACGTAAACTTAAAACTCCATAATAAACCTATTGAATTCGTCCGCGTCCTTTGAACATCGTACGACAATTTAGAATATATTACGACTCTGTATGCCACATTACCGTCTTGAGAAGCATGTTATTATAACGTACGGCACCTTACAACTCGTAACAAAACATTACAACACCGTACGTAAACTTAAAAATCCATAATAAAACTAATAAATTAGTCCGAGTCCTTTGAACATCGTACTACAATTTAGAATATATTACGACTCTGTATGCCACATTACCGCCTTGAAAAGCATGTTAGTATAATGTACGGCACCTTACAACTCCTAAAAAAACATTACCACACCGTACGTAAACTTAAAACTCCATAGTAAACCTAATGAATTCGTCCGAGTCATTTGAACATCGTACGAACACTTAGGACTTGTTACGACTCTGTATGTGAAATTAGCAACAGGAAAAGCAATTTAGAATAATGTAGGATGCGTTACAACTTTTGAGAACACCTTACACCACCGTACGAAAGATTAAAACTCCATAATAAACCTAATGAATTCGTCCGAGTAATTTGAGCACCATACAACAATTTGGAATATATTACGACTCTGTATGCCACATTACCGCCTTGAAAAGCATGTTAGTATAACGTACGGCACCTTACAACTCGTAACAAAAGATTACAACACCGTACGTAAACTTAAAACTCCATAATAAACCTAATGAATTCGTCCGAGTCATTTGAACATCGTACGACCACTCAGGACTTGTTACGACTCAATATGCGAAATTAGCAACATGAAAAGCAATTTAGAATAATGAAGGACGCGGTACAACTTTTGAGAACACCTTACACTACCGTACGAAAGATTAAAACTCCATAATAAACCTAATGAATTCGTCCGAGAAATTTGAACACCATACAAGAATTTCGAATATATTACGACTCTGTATGCCACATTACCGCCTTGAAAAGCATGTTAGTATAACGTACGACACCTTACTACTCCTAACAAAACATTACAACACCGTACGTAAACTTAAAACTCCATAATAAACCTATTGAATTCGTCCGAGTCCTTTAAACATCGTACGACAATTTAGAATATATTACGACTCTGTATGCCACATTACCGTCTTGAGAAGCATGTTAGTATAACGTACGGCACCTTACAACTCCTAACAAAACATTACAACACCGTACGTAAACTTAAAACTCCATAATAAACCTAATGAATTCGTTCGAGTCATTTGAACATTGTACGAACACTTAGGACTTGTTACGACTCTGTATGCGAAATTAGCAACAGGAAAAGCAATTTAGAATAATGTAGGATGCGTTACAACTTTTGAGAACACCTTACACCACCGTACGAAAGATTAAAACTCCATAATAAACCTAATGAATTCATCCGAGTAATTTGAGCACCATACAACAATTTGGAATATATTACGACTCTGTATGCCACATTACCGCCTTGAAAAGCTTGTTAGTATAACGTACGGCACCTTCCAACTCCTAACAAAAGATTACAACACCGTACGTAAACTTAAAACTCCATAATAAACCTAATGAATTCATCCGAGTCATTTGAACATCGTACGACCACTCAGGACTTGTTACGACTCAATATGCGAAATTAGCAACAGGAAAAGCAATTTAGAATAATGAAGGACGCGGTACAACTTTTGAGAACACCTTACACTACCGTACGAAAGATTAAAACTCCATAATAAACCTAATGAATTCGTCCGAGAAATTTGAACACCATACAACAATTTGGAATATATTACGACTCCGTATGCCACATTACCGCCTTGAAAAGCATGTTAGTATAACGTACGACACCTTACTACTCCTAACAAAACATTACAACACCGTACGTAAACTTAAAACTCCATAATAAACCTATTGAATTCGTCCGCGTCCTTTGAACATCGTACGACAATTTAGAATATATTACGACTCTGTATGCCACATTACCGTCTTGAGAAGCATGTTATTATAACGTACGGCACCTTACAACTCGTAACAAAACATTACAACACCGTACGTAAACTTAAAAATCCATAATAAAACTAATAAATTAGTCCGAGTCCTTTGAACATCGTACTACAATTTAGAATATATTACGACTCTGTATGCCACATTACCGCCTTGAAAAGCATGTTAGTATAATGTACGGCACCTTACAACTCCTAAAAAAACATTACCACACCGTACGTAAACTTAAAACTCCATAGTAAACCTAATGAATTCGTCCGAGTCATTTGAACATCGTACGAACACTTAGGACTTGTTACGACTCTGTATGTGAAATTAGCAACAGGAAAAGCAATTTAGAATAATGTAGGATGCGTTACAACTTTTGAGAACACCTTACACCACCGTACGAAAGATTAAAACTCCATAATAAACCTAATGAATTCGTCCGAGTAATTTGAGCACCATACAACAATTTGGAATATATTACGACTCTGTATGCCACATTACCGCCTTGAAAAGCATGTTAGTATAACGTACGGCACCTTACAACTCGTAACAAAAGATTACAACACCGTACGTAAACTTAAAACTCCATAATAAACCTAATGAATTCGTCCGAGTCATTTGAACATCGTACGACCACTCAGGACTTGTTACGACTCAATATGCGAAATTAGCAACATGAAAAGCAATTTAGAATAATGAAGGACGCGGTACAACTTTTGAGAACACCTTACACTACCGTACGAAAGATTAAAACTCCATAATAAACCTAATGAATTCGTCCGAGAAATTTGAACACCATACAAGAATTTCGAATATATTACGACTCTGTATGCCACATTACCGCCTTGAAAAGCATGTTAGTATAACGTACGACACCTTACTACTCCTAACAAAACATTACAACACCGTACGTAAACTTAAAACTCCATAATAAACCTATTGAATTCGTCCGAGTCCTTTAAACATCGTACGACAATTTAGAATATATTACGACTCTGTATGCCACATTACCGTCTTGAGAAGCATGTTAGTATAACGTACGGCACCTTACAACTCCTAACAAAACATTACAACACCGTACGTAAACTTAAAACTCCATAATAAACCTAATGAATTCGTTCGAGTCATTTGAACATTGTATGAACACTTAGGACTTGTTACGACTCTGTATGCGAAATTAGCAACAGGAAAAGCAATTTAGAATAATGTAGGATGCGTTACAACTTTTGAGAACACCTTACACCACCGTACGAAAGATTAAAACTCCATAATAAACCTAATGAATTCATCCGAGTAATTTGAGCACCATACAACAATTTGGAATATATTACGACTCTGTATGCCACATTACCGCCTTGAAAAGCTTGTTAGTATAACGTACGGCACCTTCCAACTCCTAACAAAAGATTACAACACCGTACGTAAACTTAAAACTCCATAATAAACCTAATGAATTCATCCGAGTCATTTGAACATCGTACGACCACTCAGGACTTGTTACGACTCAATATGCGAAATTAGCAACAGGAAAAGCAATTTAGAATAATGAAGGACGCGGTACAACTTTTGAGAACACCTTACACTACCGTACGAAAGATTAAAACTCCATAATAAACCTAATGAATTCGTCCGAGAAATTTGAACACCATACAACAATTTGGAATATATTACGACTCCGTATGCCACATTACCGCCTTGAAAAGCATGTTAGTATAACGTACGACACCTTACTACTCCTAACAAAACATTACAACACCGTACGTAAACTTAAAACTCCATAATAAACCTATTGAATTCGTCCGCGTCCTTTGAACATCGTACGACAATTTAGAATATATTACGACTCTGTATGCCACATTACCGTCTTGAGAAGCATGTT
Organism: Tagetes erecta; assembly: GCA_030867185.1. Lineage (NCBI taxonomy): Eukaryota > Viridiplantae > Streptophyta > Magnoliopsida > Asterales > Asteraceae > Tagetes > Tagetes erecta. Next base: position 48,996,572 of record CM061488.1, on the reverse strand, counting down.
ATTATAACGTACGGCACCTTACAACTCGTAACAAAACATTACAACACCGTACGTAAACTTAAAAATCCATAATAAAACTAATAAATTAGTCCGAGTCCTTTGAACATCGTACTACAATTTAGAATATATTACGACTCTGTATGCCACATTACCGCCTTGAAAAGCATGTTAGTATAATGTACGGCACCTTACAACTCCTAAAAAAACATTACCACACCGTACGTAAACTTAAAACTCCATAGTAAACCTAATGAATTCGTCCGAGTCATTTGAACATCGTACGAACACTTAGGACTTGTTACGACTCTGTATGTGAAATTAGCAACAGGAAAAGCAATTTAGAATAATGTAGGATGCGTTACAACTTTTGAGAACACCTTACACCACCGTACGAAAGATTAAAACTCCATAATAAACCTAATGAATTCGTCCGAGTAATTTGAGCACCATACAACAATTTGGAATATATTACGACTCTGTATGCCACATTACCGCCTTGAAAAGCATGTTAGTATAACGTACGGCACCTTACAACTCGTAACAAAAGATTACAACACCGTACGTAAACTTAAAACTCCATAATAAACCTAATGAATTCGTCCGAGTCATTTGAACATCGTACGACCACTCAGGACTTGTTACGACTCAATATGCGAAATTAGCAACATGAAAAGCAATTTAGAATAATGAAGGACGCGGTACAACTTTTGAGAACACCTTACACTACCGTACGAAAGATTAAAACTCCATAATAAACCTAATGAATTCGTCCGAGAAATTTGAACACCATACAAGAATTTCGAATATATTACGACTCTGTATGCCACATTACCGCCTTGAAAAGCATGTTAGTATAACGTACGACACCTTACTACTCCTAACAAAACATTACAACACCGTACGTAAACTTAAAACTCCATAATAAACCTATTGAATTCGTCCGAGTCCTTTAAACATCGTACGACAATTTAGAATATATTACGACTCTGTATGCCACATTACCGTCTTGAGAAGCATGTTAGTATAACGTACGGCACCTTACAACTCCTAACAAAACATTACAACACCGTACGTAAACTTAAAACTCCATAATAAACCTAATGAATTCGTTCGAGTCATTTGAACATTGTACGAACACTTAGGACTTGTTACGACTCTGTATGCGAAATTAGCAACAGGAAAAGCAATTTAGAATAATGTAGGATGCGTTACAACTTTTGAGAACACCTTACACCACCGTACGAAAGATTAAAACTCCATAATAAACCTAATGAATTCGTCCGAGTATTTTGAGCACCATACAACAATTTGGAATATATTACGACTCTGTATGCCACATTACCGCCTTGAAAAGCATGTTAGTATAACGTACGGCACCTTACAACTCCTAACAAAACATTACCACACCGTACGTAAACTTAAAACTCCATAATAAACCTAATGAATTCGTCCGAGTCATTTGAACATCGTACGAACACTTAGGACTTGTTACGACTCTGTATGCGAAATTAGCAACAGGAAAAGCAATTTAGAATAATGTAGGATGCGTTACAACTTTTGAGAACACCTTACACCACCTTACGAAAGATTAAAACTCCATAATAAACCTAATGAATTCGTCTGAGTAATTTGAGCACCATACAACAATTTGGAATATATTACGACTCTGTATGCCACATTACCGCCTTGAAAAGCATGTTAGTATAACGTACGGCACCTTACAACTCGTAACAAAAGATTACAACACCGTACGTAAACTTAAAACTCCATAATAAACCTAATGAATTCGTCCGAGTCATTTGAACATCGTACGACCACTCAGGACTTGTTACGACTCAATATGCGAAATTAGCAACAGGAAAAGCAATTTAGAATAATGAAGGACGCGGTACAACTTTTGAGAACACCTTACACTACCGTACGAAAGATTAAAACTCCATAATAAACCTAATGAATTCGTCCGAGAAATTTGAACACCATACAACAATTTCGAATATATTACGACTCTGTATGCCACATTACCGCCTTGAAAAGCATGTTAGTATAACGTACGACACCTTACTACTCCTAACAAAACATTACAACACCGTACGTAAACTTAAAACTCCATAATAAACCTATTGAATTCGTCCGAGTCCTTTAAACATCGTACGACAATTTAGAATATATTACGACTCTGTATGCCACATTACCGTCTTGAGAAGCATGTTAGTATAACGTACGGCACCTTACAACTCCTAACAAAACATTACAACACCGTACGTAAACTTAAAACTCCATAATAAACCTAATAAATTAGTCCGAGTCCTTTGAACATCGTACTACAATTTAGAATATATTACGACTCTGTATGCCACATTACCGCCTTGAAAAGCATGTTAGTATAACGTACGGCACCTTACAACTCCTAACAAAACATTACAACACCGTACGTAAACTTAAAACTCCATAATAAACCTAATGAATTCGTCCGAGTCATTTGAACATCGTACGACCACTCAGGACTAGTTACGACTCAATATGCGAAATTAGCAACAGGAAAAGCAATTTAGAATAATGAAGGACGCGGTACAACTTTTGAGAACACCTTACACTACCGTACGAAAGATTAAAACTCCATAATAAACCTAATGAATTCGTCCGAGAAATTTGAACACCATACAACAATTTCGAATATATTACGACTCTGTATGCCACATTACCGCCTTGAAAAGCATGTTAGTATAACGTACGACACCTTACTACTCCTAACAAAACATTACAACACCGTACGTAAACTTAAAACTCCATAATAAACCTATTGAATTCGTCCGAGTCCTTTAAACATCGTACGACAATTTAGAATATATTACGACTCTGTATGCCACATTACCGTCTTGAGAAGCATGTTAGTATAACGTACGGCACCTTACAACTCCTAACAAAACATTACAACACCGTACGTAAACTTAAAACTCCATAATAAACCTAATAAATTAGTCCGAGTCCTTTGAACATCGTACTACAATTTAGAATATATTACGACTCTGTATGCCACATTACCGCCTTGAAAAGCATGTTAGTATAACGTACGGCACCTTACAACTCCTAACAAAACATTACAACACCGTACGTAAACTTAAAACTCCATAATAAACCTAATGAATTCGTCCGAGTCATTTGAACATCGTACGAACACTTAGGACTTGTTACGACTCTGTATGCGAAATTAGCAACAGGAAAAGCAATTTAGAATAATGTACGATGCGTTATAACTTTTGAGAACACCTTACACCATCGTACGAAAGATTAAAACTCGATAATAAACCTAATGAATTCGTCCGAGTAATTTGAGCACAATACAACAATTTGGAATATATTACGACTCTGTATGCCACATTACCGGCTTGAGAAGCATGTTAGTATAACGTACGGCACCTTAAAACTCCTAACAAAAGATTACAACACCGTACGTAAAATTAAAACTCCATAATAAACCTAATGAATTCGTCCGAGTCATTTGAACATCGTACGACCACTCAGGACTTGCTACGACTCAATATGCGAAATTAGCAACAGGAAAAGCAATTTAGAATAATGAAGGACGCGGTACAACTTTTGAGAACACCTTACACTACCGTACGAAAGATTAAAACTCCATAATAAACCTAATGAATTCGTCCGAGAAATTTGAACACCATACAACAATTTGGAATATATTACGACTCCGTATGCCACATTACCGCCTTGAAAAGCATGTTAGTATAACGTACGACACCTTACTACTCCTAACAAAACATTACAACACCGTACGTAAACTTAAAACTCCATAATAAACCTAATGAATTCGTCCGAGTCATTTGAACATCGTACGACCACTCAGGACTTGTTACGACTCAATATGCGAAATTAGCAACAGGAAAAGCAATTTAGAATAATGAAGGACGCGGTACAACTTTTGAGAACACCTTACACTACCGTACGAAAGATTAAAACTCCATAATAAACCTAATGAATTCGTCCGAGAAATTTGAACACCATACAACAATTTCGAATATATTACGACTCTGTATGCCACATTACCGCCTTGAAAAGCATGTTAGTATAACGTACGACACCTTACTACTCCTAACAAAACATTACAACACCGTACGTAAACTTAAAACTCTATAATAAACCTATTGAATTCGTCCGAGTCCTTTAAACATCGTACGACAATTTAGAATATATTACGACTCTTTATGCCACATTACCGTCTTGAGAAGCATGTTAGTATAACGTACGGCACCTTACAACTCCTAACAAAACATTACAACACCGTACGTAAACTTAAAACTCCATAATAAACCTAATAAATTAGTCCGAGTCCTTTGAACATCGTACTACAATTTAGAATATATTACGACTCTGTATGCCACATTACCGCCTTGAAAAGCATGTTAGTATAACGTACGGCACCTTACAACTCCTAACAAAACATTACAACACCGTACGTAAACTTAAAACTCCATAATAAACCTAATGAATTCGTCCGAGTCATTTGAACATCGTACGAACACTTAGGACTTGTTACGACTCTGTATGCGAAATTAGCAACAGGAAAAGCAATTTAGAATAATGTACGATGCGTTATAACTTTTGAGAACACCTTACACCATCGTACGAAAGATTAAAACTCGATAATAAACCTAATGAATTCGTCCGAGTAATTTGAGCACAATACAACAATTTGGAATATATTACGACTCTGTATGCCACATTACCGGCTTGAAAAGCATGTTAGTATAACGTACGGCACCTTACAACTCCTAACAAAAGATTACAACACCGTACGTAAACTTAAAACTCCATAATAAACCTAATGAATTCGTCCGAGTCATTTGAACATCGTACGACCACTCAGGACTTGTTACGACTCTGTATGCGAAATTAGCAACAGGAAAAGCAATTTAGAATAATGTAGGATGCGTTACAACTTTTGAGAACACCTTACACCACCTTACGAAAGATTAAAACTCCATAATAAACCTAATGAATTCGTCTGAGTAATTTGAGCACCATACAACAATTTGGAATATATTACGACTCTGTATGCCACATTACCGCCTTGAAAAGCATGTTAGTATAACGTACGGCACCTTACAACTCGTAACAAAAGATTACAACACCGTACGTAAACTTAAAACTCCATAATAAACCTAATGAATTCGTCCGAGTCATTTGAACATCGTACGACCACTCAGGACTTGTTACGACTCAATATGCGAAATTAGCAACAGGAAAAGCAATTTAGAATAATGAAGGACGCGGTACAACTTTTGAGAACACCTTACACTACCGTACGAAAGATTAAAACTCCATAATAAACCTAATGAATTCGTCCGAGAAATTTGAACACCATACAACAATTTCGAATATATTACGACTCTGTATGCCACATTACCGCCTTGAAAAGCATGTTAGTATAACGTACGACACCTTACTACTCCTAACAAAACATTACAACACCGTACGTAAACTTAAAACTCCATAATAAACCTATTGAATTCGTCCGAGTCCTTTAAACATCGTACGACAATTTAGAATATATTACGACTCTGTATGCCACATTACCGTCTTGAGAAGCATGTTAGTATAACGTACGGCACCTTACAACTCCTAACAAAACATTACAACACCGTACGTAAACTTAAAACTCCATAATAAACCTAATAAATTAGTCCGAGTCCTTTGAACATCGTACTACAATTTAGAATATATTACGACTCTGTATGCCACATTACCGCCTTGAAAAGCATGTTAGTATAACGTACGGCACCTTACAACTCCTAACAAAACATTACAACACCGTACGTAAACTTAAAACTCCATAATAAACCTAATGAATTCGTCCGAGTCATTTGAACATCGTACGAACACTTAGGACTTGTTACGACTCTGTATGCGAAATTAGCAACAGGAAAAGCAATTTAGAATAATGTACGATGCGTTATAACTTTTGAGAACACCTTACACCATCGTACGAAAGATTAAAACTCCATAATAAACCTAATGAATTCGTCCGAGTAATTTGAGCACAATACAACAATTTGGAATATATTACGACTCTGTATGCCACATTACCGGCTTGAAAAGCATGTTAGTATAACGTACGGCACCTTACAACTCCTAACAAAAGATTACAACACCGTACGTAAACTTAAAACTCCATAATAAACCTAATGAATTCGTCCGAGTCATTTGAACATCGTACGACCACTCAGGACTTGCTACGACTCAATATGCGAAATTAGCAACAGGAAAAGCAATTTAGAATAATGAAGGACGCGGTACAACTTTTGAGAACACCTTACACTACCGTACGAAAGATTAAAACTCCATAATAAACCTAATGAATTCGTCCGAGAAATTTGAACACCATACAACAATTTGGAATATATTACGACTCCGTATGCCACATTACCGCCTTGAAAAGCATGTTAGTATAACGTACGACACCTTACTACTCCTAACAAAACATTACAACACCGTACGTAAACTTAAAACTCCATAATAAACCTATTGAATTCGTCCGAGTCCTTTGAACATCGTACGACAATTTAGAATATATTACGACTCTGTTTGCCACATTACCGTCTTGAGAAGCATGTTAGTATAACGTACGACACCTTACTACTCCTAACAAAACATTACAACACCGTACGTAAACTTAAAACTCCATAATAAACCTATTGAATTCGTCCGAGTCCTTTGAACATCGTACGACAATTTAGAATATATTACGACTCTGTATGCCACAATACCGTCTTGAGAAGCATGTTAGTATAACGTACGGCACCTTACAACTCCTAACAAAACATTACAACACCGTACGTAAACTTAAAACTCCATAATAAACCTAATAAATTAGTCCGAGTCCATTGAACATCGTACTACAATTTAGAATATATTACGACTCTGTATGCCACATTACCACCTTGAAAAGCATGTTAGTATAACGTACGGCACCTTACAACTCCTAACAAAACATTACAACACCGTACGTAAACTTAAAACTCCATAATAAACCTAATGAATTCGTCCGAGTCATTTGAACATCGTACGAACACTTAGGACTTGTTACGACTCTGTATGCGAAATTATCAACAGGAAAAGCAATTTAGAATAATGTACGATGCGTTATAACTTTTGAGAACACCTTACACCACCGTACGAAAGATTAAAACTCCATAATAAACCTAATGAATTCGTCCGAGTAATTTGAACACCATACAACAATTTAGAATATATTACGACTCTGTATGCCACATTACCGCCTTGAAAAGCATGTTAGTATAACGTACGGCACCTTACAACTCCTAACAAAAGATTACAACACCGTACGTAAACTTAAAACTCTATAATAAACCTAATGAATTCGTCCGAGTCATTTGAACACCGTACGACCACTCAGGACTTGTTACGACTCTCTATGCGAAAGTAGCTATAGGAAAAGCAATATAGAATAATGTAGGATGCGTTACACCTTTTGAGAACAACTTACACCACCGTACGAAAGATTAAAACTCCATAATAAACCTAATGAATTCGTCCGAGTAGTTTGAACACCATACAACAATTTGGAATATATTACGACTCTGTATGCCACATTACCGCCTTGAAAAGCATGTTAGTATAACGTACGACACCTTGCAACTCCTAACAAAACATTACAACACCGTACGTAAACTTAAAACTCCATAATAAACCTAATGAATTCGTCCGAGTCATTTGAACATCGAACAACCACTCAGGACTTGTTACGACTCTGTATGCGAAATTAGCAACAGGAAAAGCAATTTAGAATAATGTAGGATGCGTTACAACTTTTGAGAACACCTTACACCAGCGTACGAAAGATTAAAACTCCATAATAAACCTAATGAATTCGTCCGAGTAATTTGAACACCATACAACAATTTGGAATATATTACGACTCTGTATGCCACATTACCGCCTTGAAAAGCATGTTAGTATAACGTACGACACCTTACAACTCCTAACAAAACATTACAACACCGTACGTAAACTTAAAACTCCATAATAAACCTAATGAATTCGTCCGAGTCATTTGAACATCGTACGAACACTTAGGACTTGTTACGACTCTGTATGCGAAATTAGCAACAGGAAAAGCAATTTAGAATAATGTACGATGCGTTATAACTTTTGAGAACACCTTACACCATCGTACGAAAGATTAAAACTCCATAATAAACCTAATGAATTCGTCCGAGTAATTTGAGCACAATACAACAATTTGGAATATATTACGACTCTGTATGCCACATTACCGGCTTGAAAAGCATGTTAGTATAACGTACGGCACCTTACAACTCCTAACAAAAGATTACAACACCGTACGTAAACTTAAAACTCCATAATAAACCTAATGAATTCGTCCGAGTCATTTGAACATCGTACGACCACTCAGGACTTGCTACGACTCAATATGCGAAATTAGCAACAGGAAAAGCAATTTAGAATAATGAAGGACGCGGTACAACTTTTGAGAACACCTTACACTACCGTACGAAAGATTAAAACTCCATAATAAACCTAATGAATTCGTCCGAGAAATTTGAACACCATACAACAATTTGGAATATATTACGACTCCGTATGCCACATTACCGCCTTGAAAAGCATGTTAGTATAACGTACGACACCTTACTACTCCTAACAAAACATTACAACACCGTACGTAAACTTAAAACTCCATAATAAACCTATTGAATTCGTCCGAGTCATTTGAACATCGTACAACCACTCAGGACTTGTTACGACTTTGTATGCGAAATTAGCAACATGAAAAGCAATTTAGAATAATGTTGGATGCGTTACAACTTTTGAGAACACCTTACACCAGCGTACGAAAGATTAAAACTCCATAATAAACCTAATGAATTCGTCCGAGTAATTTGAACACCATACAACAATTTGGAATATATTACGACTCTGTATGCCACATTACCGCCTTGAAAAGCATGTTAGTATAACGTACGGCACCTTACAACTCCTAACAAAAGATTACAACACCGTACGTAAACTTAAAACTCCATAATAAACCTAATGAATTCGTCCGAGTCATTTGAACATCGTACGACCACTCAGGACTTGCTACGACTCAATATGCGAAATTAGCAACAGGAAAAGCAATTTAGAATAATGAAGGACGCGGTACAACTTTTGAGAACACCTTACACTACCGTACGAAAGATTAAAACTCCATAATAAACCTAATGAATTCGTCCGAGAAATTTGAACACCATACATCAATTTGGAATATATTACGACTCCGTATGCCACATTACCGCCTTGAAAAGCATGTTAGTATAACGTACGACACCTTACTACTATTAACAAAACATTACAACACCGTACGTAAACTTAAAACTCCATAATAAACCTATTGAATTCGTCCGAGTCCTTTGAACATCGTACGACAATTTAGAATATATTACGACTCTGTTTGCCACATTACCGTCTTGAGAAGCATGTTAGTATAACGTACGACACCTTACTACTCCTAACAAAACATTACAACACCGTACGTAAACTTAAAACTCCATAATAAACCTATTGAATTCGTCCGAGTCCTTTGAACATCGTACGAAAATTTAGAATATATTACGACTCTGTATGCCACATTACCGTCTTGAGAAGCATGTTAGTATAACGTACGGCACCTTACAACTCCTAACAAAACATTACAACACCGTACGTAAACTTAAAACTCCATAATAAACCTAATAAATTAGTCCGAGTCCTTTGAACATCGTACTACAATTTAGAATATATTACGACTCTGTATGCCACATTACCGCCTTGAAAAGCATGTTAGTATAACGTACGGCACCTTACAACTCCTAACAAAACATTACAACACCGTACGTAAACTTAAAACTCCATAATAAACCTAATGAATTCGTCCGAGTCATTTGAACATCGTACGAACACTTAGGACTTGTTACGACTCTGTATGCGAAATTATCAACAGGAAAAGCAATTTAGAATAATGTACGATGCGTTATAACTTTTGAGAACACCTTACACCACCGTACGAAAGATTAAAACTTCATAATAAACCTAATGAATTCGTCCGAGTAATTTGAACACCATACAACAATTTAGAATACATTACGACTCTGTATGCCACATTACCGCCTTGAAAAGCATGTTAGTATAACGTACGGCACCTTACAACTCCTAACAAAAGATTACAACACCGTACGTAAACTTAAAACTCTATAATAAACCTAATGAATTCGTCCGAGTCATTTGAACACCGTACGACCACTCAGGACTTGTTACGACTCTCTATGCGAAAGTAGCTATAGGAAAAGCAATATAGAATAATGTAGGATGCGTTACACCTTTTGAGAACAACTTACACCACCGTACGAAAGATTAAAATTCCATAATAAACCTAATGAATTCGTCCGAGTAGTTTGAACACCATACAACAATTTAGAATATATTACGACTCTGTATGCCACATTACCGCCTTGAAAAGCATGTTAGTATAACGTACGGCACCTTACAACTCCTAACAAAAGATTACAACACCGTACGTAAACTTAAAACTCTATAATAAACCTAATGAATTCGTCCGAGTCATTTGAACACCGTACGACCACTCAGGACTTGTTACGACTCTCTATGCGAAAGTAGCTATAGGAAAAGCAATATAGAATAATGTAGGATGCGTTACACCTTTTGAGAACAACTTACACCACCGTACGAAAGATTAAAACTCCATAATTAACCTAATGAATTCGTCCGAGTAGTTTGAACACCATACCACAATTTGGAATATATTACGACTCTGTATGCCACATTACCGCCTTGAAAAGCATGTTAGTATAACGTACGACACCTTACAACTCCTAACAAAACATTACAACACCGTACGTAAACTTAAAACTCCATAATAAACCTAATGAATTCGTCCGAGTCATTTGAACATCGTACAACCACTCAGGACTTGTTACGACTCTGTATGCGAAATTAGCAACAGGAAAAGCAATTTAGAATAATGTAGGATGCGTTACAACTTTTGAGAACACCTTACACCAGCGTACGAAAGATTAAAACTCCATAATAAACCTAATGAATTCGTCCGAGTAATTTGAACACCATACAACAATTTGGAATATATTACGACTCTGTATGCCACATTACCGCCTTGAAAAGCATGTTAGTATAACGTACGACACCTTACAACTCCTAACAAAACATTACAACACCGTACGTAAACTTAAAACTCCATAATAAACCTAATGAATTCGTCCGAGTCATTTGAACATCGTACAAACACTCAGGACTTGTTACGACTTTGTATGCGAAATTAGCAACATGAAAAGCAATTTAGAATAATGTTGGATGCGTTACAACTTTTGAGAACACCTTACACCAGCGTACGAAAGATTAAAACTCCATAATAAACCTAATGAATTCGTCCGAGTAATTTGAACACCATACAACAATTTGGAATATATTACGACTCTGTATGCCACATTACCGCCTTGAAAAGCATGTTAGTATAACGTACGGCACCTTACAACTCCTAACAAAAGATTACAACACCGTACGTAAACTTAAAACTCCATAATAAACCTAATGAATTCGTCCGAGTCATTTGAACATCGTACGACCACTCAGGACTTGCTACGACTCAATATGCGAAATTAGCAACAGGAAAAGCAATTTAGAATAATGAAGGACGCGGTACAACTTTTGAGAACACCTTACACTACCGTACGAAAGATTAAAACTCCATAATAAACCTAATGAATTCGTCCGAGAAATTTGAACACCATACAACAATTTGGAATATATTACGACTTCGTATGCCACATTACCGCCTTGAAAAGCATGTTAGTATAACGTACGACACCTTACTACTCCTAACAAAACATTACAACACCGTACGTAAACTTAAAACTCCATAATAAACCTATTGAATTCGTCCGAGTCCTTTGAACATCGTACGACAATTTAGAATATATTACGACTCTGTTTGCCACATTACCGTCTTGAGAAGCATGTTAGTATAACGTACGACACCTTACTACTCCTAACAAAACATTACAACACCGTACGTAAATTTAAAACTCCATAATAAACCTATTGAATTCGTCCGAGTCCTTTGAACATCGTACGACAATTTAGAATATATTACGACTCTGTATGCCACATTACCGTCTTGAGAAGCATGTTAGTATAACGTACGGCACCTTACAACTCCTAACAAAACATTACAACACCGTACGTAAACTTAAAACTCCATAATAAACCTAATAAATTAGTCCGAGTCCTTTGAACATCGTACTACAATTTAGAATATATTACGACTCTGTATGCCACATTACCGCCTTGAAAAGCATGTTAGTATAACGTACGGCACCTTACAACTCCTAACAAAACATTACAACACCGTACGTAAACTTAAAACTCCATAATAAACCTAATGAATTCGTCCGAGTCATTTGAACATCGTACGAACACTTAGGACTTGTTACGACTCTGTATGCGAAATTATCAACAGGAAAAGCAATTTAGAATAATGTACGATGCGTTATAACTTTTGAGAACACCTTACACCACCGTACGAAAGATTAAAACTCCATAATAAACCTAATGAATTCGTCCGAGTAATTTGAACACCATACAACAATTTAGAATATATTACGACTCTGTATGCCACATTACCGCCTTGAAAAGCATGTTAGTATAACGTACGGCACCTTACAACTCCTAACAAAAGATTACAACACCGTACGTAAACTTAAAACTCTATAATAAACCTAATGAATTCGTCCGAGTCATTTGAACACCGTACGACCACTCAGGACTTGTTACGACTCTCTATGCGAAAGTAGCTATAGGAAAAGCAATATAGAATAATGTAGGATGCGTTACACCTTTTGAGAACAACTTACACCACCGTACGAAAGATTAAAACTCCATAATAAACCTAATGAATTCGTCCGAGTAGTTTGAACACCATACAACAATTTGGAATATATTACGACTCTGTATGCCACATTACCGCCTTGAAAAGCATGTTAGTATAACGTACGACACCTTACAACTCCTAACAAAACATTACAACACCGTACGTAAACTTAAAACTCCATAATAAACCTAATGAATTCGTCCGAGTCATTTGAACATCGTACAACCACTCAGGACTTGTTACGACTCTGTATGCGAAATTAGCAACAGGAAAAGCAATTTAGAATAATGTAGGATGCGTTACAACTTTTGAGAACACCTTACACCAGCGTACGAAAGATTAAAACTCCATAATAAACCTAATGAATTCGTCCGAGTAATTTGAACACCATACAACAATTTGGAATATATTACGACTCTGTATGCCACATTACCGCCTTGAAAAGCATGTTAGTATAACGTACGACACCTTACAACTCCTAACAAAACATTACAACACCGTACGTAAACTTAAAACTCCATAATAAACCTAATGAATTCGTCCGAGTCATTTGAACATCGTACAACCACTCAGGACTTGTTACGACTTTGTATGCGAAATTAGCAACATGAAAAGCAATTTAGAATAATGTTGGATGCGTTACAACTTTTGAGAACACCTTACACCACCGTACGAAAGATTAAAACTCCATAATAAACCTAATGAATTTGTCCTAGTAATTTGAGCACCATACAACAATTTGGAATATATTACGACTCTGTATGCCACATTACCGCCTTGAAAAGCATGTTAGCATAACGTACGGCACCTTACAACTCCTAACAAAAGATTACAACACCGTACGTAAACTTAAAACTCCATAATAAACCTAATGAATTCGTCCGAGTCATTTGAACATCGTACGACCACTCAGGACTTGCTACGACTCAATATGCGAAATTAGCAACAGGAAAAGCAATTTAGAATAATGAAGGACGCGGTACAACTTTTGAGAACACCTTACACTACCGTACGAAAGATTAAAACTCCATAATAAACCTAATGAATTCGTCCGAGAAATTTGAACACCATACAACAATTTGGAATATATTACGACTCTGTATGCCACATTACCGCCTTGAAAAGCATGTTAGTATAACGTACGACACCTTACTACTCCTAACAAAACATTACAACACCGTACGTAAACTTAAAACTCCATAATAAACCTAATAAATTAGTCCGAGTCCTTTGAACATCGTACTACAATTTAGAATATATTACGACTCTGTATGCCACATTACCGCCTTGAAAAGCATGTTAGTATAACGTACGGCACCTTACAACTCCTAACAAAACATTACAACACCGTATGTAAACTTAAAACTCCATAATAAACCTAATGAATTCGTCCGAGTCCTTTGAACATCGTACGACAATTTAGAATATATTACGACTCTGTATGCCACATTACCGTCTTGAGAAGCATGTTAGTATAACGTACGGCACCTTACAACTCCTAACAAAACATTACAACACCGTACGTAAACTTAAAACTCCATAATAAACCTAATAAATTAGTCCGAGTCCTTTGAACATCGTACTACAATTTAGAATATATTACGACTCTGTATGCCACATTACCGCCTTGAAAAGCATGTTAGTATAACGTACGGCACCTTACAACTCCTAACAAAACATTACAACACCGTACGTAAACTTAAAACTCCATAATAAACCTAATGAATTCGTCCGAGTCATTTGAACATCGTACGAACACTTAGGACTTGTTACGACTCTGTATGCGAAATTATCAACAGGAAAAGCAATTTAGAATAATGTACGATGCGTTATAACTTTTGAGAACACCTTACACCACCGTACGAAAGATTAAAACTCCATAATAAACCTAATGAATTCGTCCGAGTAATTTGAACACCATACAACAATTTAGAATATATTACGACTCTGTATGCCACATTACCGCCTTGAAAAGCATGTTAGTATAACGTACGGCACCTTACAACTCCTAACAAAAGATTACAACACCGTACGTAAACTTAAAACTCTATAATAAACCTAATGAATTCGTCCGAGTCATTTGAACACCGTACGACCACTCAGGACTTGTTACGACTCTCTATGCGAAAGTAGCTATAGGAAAAGCAATATAGAATAATGTAGGATGCGTTACACCTTTTGAGAACAACTTACACCACCGTACGAAAGATTAAAACTCCATAATAAACCTAATGAATTCGTCCGAGTAGTTTGAACACCATACAATAATTTGGAATATATTACGACTCTGTATGCCACATTACCGCCTTGAAAAGCATGTTAGTATAACGTACGACACCTTACAACTCCTAACAAAACATTACAACACCGTACGTAAACTTAAAACTCCATAATAAACCTAATGAATTCGTCCGAGTCATTTGAACATCGTACAACCACTCAGGACTTGTTACGACTCTGTATGCGAAATTAGCAACAGGAAAAGCAATTTAGAATAATGTAGGATGCGTTACAACTTTTGAGAACACCTTACACCAGCGTACGAAAGATTAAAACTCCATAATAAACCTAATGAATTCGTCCGAGTAATTTGAACACCATACAACAATTTGGAATATATTACGACTCTGTATGCCACATTACCGCCTTGAAAAGCATGTTAGTATAACGTACGACACCTTACAACTCCTAACAAAACATTACAACACCGTACGTAAACTTAAAACTCCATAATAAACCTAATGAATTCGTCCGAGTCATTTGAACATCGTACAACCACTCAGGACTTGTTACGACTTTGTATGCGAAATTAGCAACATGAAAAGCAATTTAGAATAATGTTGGATGCGTTACAACTTTTGAGAACACCTTACACCACCGTACGAAAGATTAAAACTCCATAATAAACATAATGAATTCGTCCTAGTAATTTGAGCACCATACAACAATTTGGAATATATTACGACTCTGTATGCCACATTACCGCCTTGAAAAGCATGTTAGCATAACGTACGGCACCTTACAACTCCTAACAAAAGATTACAACACCGTACGTAAACTTAAAACTCCATAATAAACTTAATGAATTCGTCCGAGTCATTTGAACATCGTACGACCACTCAGGACTTGTTACGACTCAATATGCGAAATTAGCAACAGGAAAAGCAATTTAGAATAATGAAGGACGCGGTACAACTTTTGAGAACACCTTACACTACCGTACGAAAGATTAAAACTCCATAATAAACCTAATGAATTCGTTCGAGAAATTTGAACCCCATACAACAATTTGGAATATATTACGACTCCGTATGCCACATTACCGCCTTGAAAAGCATGTTAGTATAACGTACGACACCTTACTACTCCTAACAAAACATTACAACACTGTACGTAAACTTAAAACTCCATAATAAACCTATTGAATTCGTCCGAGTCCTTTGAACATCGTACGACAATTTAGAATATATTACGACTCTGTATGCCACATTACCGTCTTGAGAAGCATGTTAGTATAACGTACGGCACCTTACAACTCCTGACAAAACATTACAACACCGTACGTAAACTTAAAACTCCATAATAAACCTAATAAATTAGTCCGAGTCCTTTGAACATCGTACTACAATTTAGAATATATTACGACTCTGTATGCCACATTACCGCCTTGAAAAGCATGTTAGTATAACGTACGGCACATTACAACTCCTAACAAAAGATTACAACACCGTACGTAAACTTAAAACTCTATAATAAACCTAATGAATTCGTCCGAGTCATTTGAACACCGTACGACCACTCAGAACTTGTTACGACTCTCTATGCGAAAGTAGCTATAGGAAAAGCAATATAGAATAATGTAGGATGCGTTACACCTTTTGAGAACAACTTACACCACCGTACGAAAGATTAAAACTCCATAATAAACCTAATGAATTCGTCCGAGTAGTTTGAACACCATACAACAATTTGGAATATATTACGACTCTGTATGCCACATTACCGCCTTGAAAAGCATGTTAGTATAACGTACGGCACCTTACAACTCCTAACAAAACATTACAACACCGTACGTAAACTTAAAACTCCATAATAAACCTAATGAATTCGTCCGAGTCATTTGAACATCGTACAACCACTCAGGACTTGTTACGACTTTGTATGCGAAATTAGCAACATGAAAAGCAATTTAGAATAATGTAGGATGCGTTACAACTTTTGAGAACACCTTACACCACCGTACGAAAGATTAAAACTCCATAATAAACCTAATGAATTCGTCCGATTAATTTGAGCACCATACAACAATTTGGAATATATTACGACTCTGTATGCCACATTACCGCCTTGAAAAGCATGTTAGTATAACGTACGGCACCTAACAACTCCTAACAAAACATTACAACACCGTACGTAAACTTAAAACTCCATAATAAACTTAATGAATTCGTCCGAGTCATTTGAACATCGTACGACCACTCAGGACTTGTTACGACTCTGTATGCGAAATTAGCAACAGGAAAAGCAATTTAGAATAATGTAGGATGCGTTACAACTTTTGAGAACACCTTACACCACCGTACGAAAGATTAAAACTCCATAATAAACCTAATGAATTCGTCCGAGTAATTTGAGCACCATACAACAATTTGGAATATATTACGACTCTGTATGCCACATTACCGCCTTGAAAAGCATGTTAGTATAACGTACGGCACCTAACAACTCCTAACAAAACATTACAACACCGTACGTAAACTTAAAACTCCATAATAAACTTAATGAATTCGTCCGAGTCATTTGAACATCGTACGACCACTCAGGACTTGTTACGACTCTGTATGCGAAATTAGCAACAGGAAAAGCAATTTAGAATAATGAAGGATGTGTTACAACTTTTGAGAACACCTTACACCACCGTACGAAAGATTAAAACTCCATAATAAACCTAATGAATTCGTCCGAGTAATTTGAACACCATACAACCATTTGGAATATATTACGACTCCGTATGCCACATTACCTCTTTGAAAAGCATGTTAGTATAACGTACGACACCTTACTACTCCTAACAAAACATTACAACACCGTACGTAAACTTAAAACTCCATAATAAACCTATTGAATTCGTCCGAGTCCTTTGAACATCGTACGACAATTTAGAATATATTACGACTCTGTTTGCCACATTACCGTCTTGAGAAGCATGTTAGTATAACGTACGACACCTTACTACTCCTAACAAAACATTACAACACCGTACGTAAACTTAAAACTCCATAATAAACCTATTGAATTCGTCCGAGTCCTTTGAACATCGTACGACAATTTAGAATATATTACGACTCTGTATGCCACATTACCGTCTTGAGAAGCATGTTAGTATAACGTACGGCACCTTACAACTCCTAACAAAACATTACAACACCGTACGTAAACTTAAAACTCCATAATAAACCTAATAAATTAGTCCGAGTCCTTTGAACATCGTACTACAATTTAGAATATATTACGACTTTGTATGCCACATTACCGCCTTGAAAAGCATGTTAGTATAACGTACGGCACCTTACAACTCCTAAAAAAACATTACAACACCGTACGTAAACTTAAAACTCCATAATAAACCTAACGAATTTGTCCGAGTCATTTGAACATCGTACGAACACTTAGGACTTGTTACGACTCTGTATGCGAAATTAGCAACAGGAAAAGCAATTTAGAATAATGTACGATGCGTTATAACTTTTGAGAACACCTTACACCACCGTACGAAAGATTAAAACTCCATAATAAACCTAATGAATTCGTCCGAGTAATTTGAACACCATACAACAATTTAGAATATATTACGACTCTGTATGCCACATTACCGCCTTGAAAAGCATGTTAGTATAACGTACATCACCTTACAACTCCTAACAAAAGATTACAACACCGTACGTAAACTTAAAACTCTATAATAAACCTAATGAATTCGTCCGAGTCATTTGAACACCGTACGACCACTCAGGACTTGTTACGACTCTCTATGCGAAAGTAGCTATAGGAAAAGCAATATAGAATAATGTAGGATGCGTTACACCTTTTGAGAACAACTTACACCACCGTACGAAAGATTAAAACTCCATAATAAACCTAATGAATTCGTCCGAGTAGTTTGAACACCATACAACAATTTGGAATATATCACGACTCTGTATGCCACATTACCGCCTTGAAAAGCATGTTAGTATAACGTACGGCACCTTACAACTCCTAACAAAACATTACAACACCGTACGTAAACTTAAAACTCCATAATAAACCTAATGAATTCGTCCGAGTCATTTGAACATCGTACAACCACTCAGGACTTGTTACGACTTTGTATGCGAAATTAGCAACATGAAAAGCAATTTAGAATAATGTAGGATGCGTTACAACTTTTGAGAACACCTTACACCACCGTACGAAAGATTAAAACTCCATAATAAACCTAATGAATTCGTCCGATTAATTTGAGCACCATACAACAATTTGGAATATATTACGACTCTGTATGCCACATTACCGCCTTGAAAAGCATGTTAGTATAACGTACGGCACCTAACAACTCCTAACAAAACATTACAACACCGTACGTAAACTTAAAACTCCATAATAAACTTAATGAATTCGTCCGAGTCATTTGAACATCGTACGACCACTCAGGACTTGTTACGACTCTGTATGCGAAATTAGCAACAGGAAAAGCAATTTAGAATAATGTAGGATGCGTTACAACTTTTGAGAACACCTTACACCACCGTACGAAAGATTAAAACTCCATAATAAACCTAATGAATTCGTCCGAGTAATTTGAGCACCATACAACAATTTGGAATATATTACGACTCTGTATGCCACATTACCGCCTTGAAAAGCATGTTAGTATAACGTACGGCACCTAACAACTCCTAACAAAACATTACAACACCGTACGTAAACTTAAAACTCCATAATAAACTTAATGAATTCGTCCGAGTCATTTGAACATCGTACGACCACTCAGGACTTGTTACGACTCTGTATGCGAAATTAGCAACAGGAAAAGCAATTTAGAATAATGAAGGATGTGTTACAACTTTTGAGAACACCTTACACCACCGTACGAAAGATTAAAACTCCATAATAAACCTAATGAATTCGTCCGAGTAATTTGAACACCATACAACCATTTGGAATATATTACGACTCCGTATGCCACATTACCTCTTTGAAAAGCATGTTAGTATAACGTACGACACCTTACTACTCCTAACAAAACATTACAACACCGTACGTAAACTTAAAACTCCATAATAAACCTATTGAATTCGTCCGAGTCCTTTGAACATCGTACGACAATTTAGAATATATTACGACTCTGTTTGCCACATTACCGTCTTGAGAAGCATGTTAGTATAACGTACGACACCTTACTACTCCTAACAAAACATTACAACACCGTACGTAAACTTAAAACTCCATAATAAACCTATTGAATTCGTCCGAGTCCTTTGAACATCGTACGACAATTTAGAATATATTACGACTCTGTATGCCACATTACCGTCTTGAGAAGCATGTTAGTATAACGTACGGCACCTTACAACTCCTAACAAAACATTACAACACCGTACGTAAACTTAAAACTCCATAATAAACCTAATAAATTAGTCCGAGTCCTTTGAACATCGTACTACAATTTAGAATATATTACGACTTTGTATGCCACATTACCGCCTTGAAAAGCATGTTAGTATAACGTACGGCACCTTACAACTCCTAAAAAAACATTACAACACCGTACGTAAACTTAAAACTCCATAATAAACCTAATGAATTTGTCCGAGTCATTTGAACATCGTACGAACACTTAGGACTTGTTACGACTCTGTATGCGAAATTAGCAACAGGAAAAGCAATTTAGAATAATGTACGATGCGTTATAACTTTTGAGAACACCTTACACCACCGTACGAAAGATTAAAACTCCATAATAAACCTAATGAATTCGTCCGAGTAATTTGAACACCATACAACAATTTAGAATATATTACGACTCTGTATGCCACATTACCGCCTTGAAAAGCATGTTAGTATAACGTACATCACCTTACAACTCCTAACAAAAGATTACAACACCGTACGTAAACTTAAAACTCTATAATAAACCTAATGAATTCGTCCGAGTCATTTGAACACCGTACGACCACTCAGGACTTGTTACGACTCTCTATGCGAAAGTAGCTATAGGAAAAGCAATATAGAATAATGTAGGATGCGTTACACCTTTTGAGAACAACTTACACCACCGTACGAAAGATTAAAACTCCATAATAAACCTAATGAATTCGTCCGAGTAGTTTGAACACCATACAACAATTTGGAATATATCACGACTCTGTATGCCACATTACCGCCTTGAAAAGCATGTTAGTATAACGTACGGCACCTTACAACTCCTAACAAAACATTACAACACCGTACGTAAACTTAAAACTCCATAATAAACCTAATGAATTCGTCCGAGTCATTTGAACATCGTACAACCACTCAGGACTTGTTACGACTCTGTATGCGAAATTAGCAACAGGAAAAGCAATTTAGAATAATGTAGGATGCGTTACAACTTTTGAGAACACCTTACACCAGCGTACGAAAGATTAAAACTCCATAATAAACCTAATGAATTCGTCCGAGTAATTTGAGCACCATACAACAATTTGGAATATATTACGACTCTGTATGCCACATTACCGCCTTGAAAAGCATGTTAGTATAACGTACGGCACCTAACAACTCCTAACAAAACATTACAACACCGTACGTAAACTTAAAACTCCATAATAAACTTAATGAATTCGTCCGAGTCATTTGAACATCGTACGACCACTCAGGACTTGTTACGACTCTGTATGCGAAATTAGCAACAGGAAAAGCAATTTAGAATAATGAAGGATGTGTTACAACTTTTGAGAACACCTTACACCATCGTACGAAAGATTAAAACTCCATAATAAACCTAATGAATTCGTCCGAGTAATTTGAACACCATACAACCATTTGGAATATATTACGACTCCGTATGCCACATTACCTCCTTGAAAAGCATGTTAGTATAACGTACGACACCTTACTACTCCTAACAAAACATTACAACACCGTACGTAAACTTAAAACTCCATAATAAACCTATTGAATTCGTCCGAGTCCTTTGAACATCGTACGACAATTTAGAATATATTACGACTCTGTTTGCCACATTACCGTCTTGAGAAGCATGTTAGTATAACGTACGACACCTTACTACTCCTAACAAAACATTACAACACCGTACGTAAACTTAAAACTCCATAATAAACCTATTGAATTCGTCCGAGTCCTTTGAACATCGTACGACAATTTAGAATATATTACGACTCTGTATGCCACATTACCGTCTTGAGAAGCATGTTAGTATAACGTACGGCACCTTACAACTCCTAACAAAACATTACAACACCGTACGTAAACTTAAAACTCCATAATAAACCTAATAAATTAGTCCGAGTCCTTTGAACATCGTACTACAATTTAGAATATATTACGACTCTGTATGCCACATTACCGCCTTGAAAAGCATGTTAGTATAACGTACGGCACCTTACAACTCCTAAAAAAACATTACAACACCGTACGTAAACTTAAAACTCCATAATAAACCTAATGAATTTGTCCGAGTCATTTGAACATCGTACGAACACTTAGGACTTGTTACGACTCTGTATGCGAAATTAGCAACAGGAAAAGCAATTTAGAATAATGTACGATGCGTTATAACTTTTGAGAACACCTTACACCACCGTACGAAAGATTAAAACTCCATAATAAACCTAATGAATTCGTCCGAGTAATTTGAACACCATACAACAATTTAGAATATATTACGACTCTGTATGCCACATTACCGCCTTGAAAAGCATGTTAGTATAACGTACAGCACCTTACAACTCCTAACAAAAGATTACAACACCGTACGTAAACTTAAAACTCTATAATAAACCTAATGAATTCGTCCGAGTCATTTGAACACCGTACGACCACTCAGGACTTGTTACGACTCTCTATGCGAAAGTAGCTATAGGAAAAGCAATATAGAATAATGTAGGATGCGTTACACCTTTTGAGAACAACTTACACCACCGTACGAAAGATTAAAACTCCATAATAAACCTAATGAATTCGTCCGAGTAGTTTGAACACCATACAACAATTTGGAATATATTACGACTCTGTATGCCACATTACCGCCTTGAAAAGCATGTTAGTATAACGTACGGCACCTAACAACTCCTAACAAAACATTACAACACCGTACGTAAACTTAAAACTCCATAATAAACTTAATGAATTCGTCCGAGTCATTTGAACATCGTACGACCACTCAGGACTTGTTACGACTCTGTATGCGAAATTAGCAACAGGAAAAGCAATTTAGAATAATGAAGGATGTGTTACAACTTTTAAGAACACCTTACACCACCGTACGAAAGATTAAAACTCCATAAAAAACCTAATGAATTCGTCCGAGTAATTTGAACACCATACAACCATTTGGAATATATTACGACTCCGTATGCCACATTACCTCCTTGAAAAGCATGTTAGTATAACGTACGACACCTTACTACTCCTAACAAAACATTACAACACCGTACGTAAACTTAAAACTCCATAATAAACCTATTGAATTCGTCCGAGTCCTTTGAACATCGTACGACAATTTAGAATATATTACGACTCTGTTTGCCACATTACCGTCTTGAGAAGCATGTTAGTATAACGTACGACACCTTACTACTCCTAACAAAACATTACAACACCGTACGTAAACTTAAAACTCCATAATAAACCTATTGAATTCGTCCGAGTCCTTTGAACATCGTACGACAATTTAGAATATATTACGACTCTGTATGCCACATTACCGTCTTGAGAAGCATGTTAGTATAACGTACGGCACCTTACAACTCCTAACAAAACATTACAACACCGTACGTAAACTTAAAACTCCATAATAAACCTAATAAATTAGTCCGAGTCCTTTGAACATCGTACTACAATTTAGAATATATTACGACTCTGTATGCCACATTACCGCCTTGAAAAGCATGTTAGTATAACGTACGGCACCTTACAACTCCTAAAAAAACATTACAACACCGTACGTAAACTTAAAACTCCATAATAAACCTAATGAATTTGTCCGAGTCATTTGAACATCGTACGAACACTTAGGACTTGTTACGACTCTGTATGCGAAATTAGCAACAGGAAAAGCAATTTAGAATAATGTACGATGCGTTATAACTTTTGAGAACACCTTACACCACCGTACGAAAGATTAAAACTCCATAATAAACCTAATGAATTCGTCCGAGTAATTTGAACACCATACAACAATTTAGAATATATTACGACTCTGTATGCCACATTACCGCCTTGAAAAGCATGTTAGTATAACGTACAGCACCTTACAACTCCTAACAAAAGATTACAACACCGTACGTAAACTTAAAACTCTATAATAAAGCTAATGAATTCGTCCGAGTCATTTGAACACCGTACGACCACTCAGGACTTGTTACGACTCTCTATGCGAAAGTAGCTATAGGAAAAGCAATATAGAATAATGTAGGATGCGTTACACCTTTTGAGAACAACTTACACCACCGTACGAAAGATTAAAACTCCATAATAAACCTAATGAATTCGTCCGAGTAGTTTGAACACCATACAACAATTTGGAATATATTACGACTCTGTATGCCACATTACCGCCTTGAAAAGCATGTTAGTATAACGTACGGCACCTTACAACTCCTAACAAAACATTACAACACCGTACGTAAACTTAAAACTCCATAATAAACCTAATGAATTCGTCCGAGTCATTTGAACATCGTACAACCACTCAGGACTTGTTACGACTCTGTATGCGAAATTAGCAACAGGAAAAGCAATTTAGAATAATGTAGGATGCGTTACAACTTTTGAGAACACCTTACACCAGCGTACGAAAGATTAAAACTCCATAATAAACCTAATGAATTCGTCCGAGTAATTTGAACACCATACAACAATTTGGAATATATTACGACTCTGTATGCCACATTACCGCCTTGAAAAGCATGTTAGTATAACGTACGACACCTTACAACTCCTAACAAAACATTACAACACCGTACGTAAACTTAAAACTCCATAATAAACCTAATGAATTCGTCCGAGTCATTTGAACATCGTACGAACACTTAGGACTTGTTACGACTCTGTATGCGAAATTAGCAACAGGAAAAGCAATTTAGAATAATGTACGATGCGTTATAACTTTTGAGAACACCTTACACCACCGTACGAAAGATTAAAACTCCATAATAAACCTAATGAATTCGTCCGAGTAATTTGAACACCATACAACAATTTAGAATATATTACGACTCTGTATGCCACATTACCGCCTTGAAAAGCATGTTAGTATAACGTACGGCACCTTACAACTCCTAACAAAAGATTACAACACCGTACGTAAACTTAAAACTCCATAATACACCTAATGAATTCGTCCGAGTCATTTGAACATCGTACGACCACTCAGAACTTGTTACGACTCTGTATGCGAAATTAGCAACAGGAAAAGCAATTTAGAATAATGAAGGATGCGTTACAACTTTTGAGAACACCTTACACCACTGTACGAAAGATTAAAACTCCATAATAAACCTAATGAATTCGTCCGAGTAATTTGAACATCATACAACAATTTGGAATATATTACGACTCCGTATGCCACATTACCGCCTTGAAAAGCATGTTAGTATAACGTACGACACCTTACTATTCCTAACAAAACATTACAACACCGTACGTAAACTTAAAACTCCATAATAAACCTAATGAATTTGTCCGAGTCATTTGAACATCGTACGAACACTTAGGACTTGTTACGACTCTGTATGCGAAATTAGCAACAGGAAAAGCAATTTAGAATAATGTACGATGCGTTATAACTTTTGAGAACACCTTACACCACCGTACGAAAGATTAAAACTCCATAATAAACCTAATGAATTCGTCCGAGTAATTTGAACACCATACAACAATTTAGAATATATTACGACTCTGTATGCCACATTACCGCCTTGAAAAGCATGTTAGTATAACGTACAGCACCTTACAACTCCTAACAAAAGATTACAACACCGTACGTAAACTTAAAACTCTATAATAAACCTAATGAATTCGTCCGAGTCATTTGAACACCGTACGACCACTCAGGACTTGTTACGACTCTCTATGCGAAAGTAGCTATAGGAAAAGCAATATAGAATAATGTAGGATGCGTTACACCTTTTGAGAACAACTTACACCACCGTACGAAAGATTAAAACTCCATAATAAACCTAATGAATTCGTCCGAGTAGTTTGAACACCATACAACAATTTGGAATATATTACGACTCTGTATGCTACATTACCGCCTTGAAAAGCATGTTAGTATAACGTACGACACCTTACAACTCCTAACAAAACATTACAACACCGTACGTAAACTTAAAACTCCATAATAAACCTAATGAATTCGTCCGAGTCATTTGAACATCGTACGAACACTTAGGACTTGTTACGACTCTGTATGCGAAATTAGCAACAGGAAAAGCAATTTAGAATAATGTACGATGCGTTATAACTTTTGAGAACACCTTACACCACCGTACGAAAGATTAAAACTCCATAATAAACCTAATGAATTCGTCCGAGTAATTTGAACACCATACAACAATTTAGAATATATTACGACTCTGTATGCCACATTACCGCCTTGAAAAGCATGTTAGTATAACGTACGGCACCTTACAACTCCTAACAAAAGATTACAACACCGTACGTAAACTTAAAACTCCATAATACACCTAATGAATTCGTCCGAGTCATTTGAACACCGTACGACCACTCAGGACTTGTTACGACTCTCTATGCGAAAGTAGCTATAGGAAAAGCAATATAGAATAATGTAGGATGCGTTACACCTTTTGAGAACAACTTACACCACCGTACGAAAGATTAAAACTCCATAATAAACCTAATGAATTCGTCCGAGTAGTTTGAACACCATACAACAATTTGGAATATATTACGACTATGTATGCCACATTACCGCCTTGAAAAGCATGTTAGTATAACGTACGGCACCTTACAACTCCTAACAAAAGATTACAACACCGTACGTAAACTTAAAACTCCATAATAAACCTAATAAATTAGTCCGAGTCCTTTGAACATCGTACTACAATTTAGAATATATTACGACTCTGTATGCCACATTACCGCCTTGAAAAGCATGTTAGTATAACGTACGGCACCTTACAACTCCTAAAAAAACATTACAACACCGTACGTAAACTTAAAACTCCATAATAAACCTAATGAATTTGTCCAAGTCATTTGAACATCGTACGAACACTTAGGACTTGTTACGACTCTGTATGCGAAATTAGCAACAGGAAAAGCAATTTATAATAATGTACGATGCGTTATAACTTTTGAGAACACCTTACACCACCGTACGAAAGATTAAAACTCCATAATAAACCTAATGAATTCGTCCGAGTAATTTGAACACCATACAACAATTTAGAATATATTACGACTCTGTATGCCACATTACCGCCTTGAAAAGCATGTTAGTATAACGTACAGCACCTTACAACTCCTAACAAAAGATTACAACACCGTACGTAAACTTAAAACTCTATAATAAACCTAATGAATTCGTCCGAGTCATTTGAACACCGTACGACCACTCAGGACTTGTTACGACTCTCTATGCGAAAGTAGCTATAGGAAAAGCAATATAGAATAATGTAGGATGCGTTACACCTTTTGAGAACAACTTACACCACCGTACGAAAGATTAAAACTCCATAATAAAC
Organism: Tagetes erecta; assembly: GCA_030867185.1. Lineage (NCBI taxonomy): Eukaryota > Viridiplantae > Streptophyta > Magnoliopsida > Asterales > Asteraceae > Tagetes > Tagetes erecta. Next base: position 48,968,615 of record CM061488.1, on the reverse strand, counting down.
CTAATGAATTCGTCCGAGTAGTTTGAACACCATACAACAATTTGGAATATATTACGACTATGTATGCCACATTACCGCCTTGAAAAGCATGTTAGTATAACGTACGGCACCTTATAACTCCTAACAAAACATTACAACACCGTACGTAAACTTAAAACTCCATAATAAACCTAATGAATTCGTCCGAGTCATTTGAACATCGTACAACCACTCAGGACTTGTTACGACTCTGTATGCGAAATTAGCAACAGGAAAAGCAATTTAGAATAATGTAGGATGCGTTACAACTTTTGAGAACACCTTACACCAGCGTACGAAAGATTAAAACTCCATAATAAACCTAATGAATTCGTCCGAGTAATTTGAACACCATACAACAATTTGGAATATATTACGACTCTGTATGCCACATTACCGCCTTGAAAAGCATGTTAGTATAACGTACGGCACCTTACAACTCCTAACAAAACATTACAACACCGTACGTAAACTTAAAACTCCATAATAAACCTAATGAATTCGTCCGAGTCATTTGAACATCGTACAACCACTCAGGACTTGTTACGACTCTGTATGCGAAATTAGCAACAGGAAAAGCAATTTAGAATAATGTAGGATGCGTTACAACTTTTGAGAACACCTTACACCAGCGTACGAAAGATTAAAACTCCATAATAAACCTAATGAATTCGTCCGAGTAATTTGAACACCATACAACAATTTGGAATATATTACGACTCTGTATGCCACATTACCGCCTTGAAAAGCATGTTAGTATAACGTACGGCACCTTACAACTCCTAACAAAACATTACAACACCGTACGTAAACTTAAAACTCCATAATAAACCTAATGAATTCGTCCGAGTCATTTGAACATCGTACAACCACTCAGGACTTGTTACGACTCTGTATGCGAAATTAGCAACAGGAAAAGCAATTTAGAATAATGTAGGATGCGTTACAACTTTTGAGAACACCTTACACCAGCGTACGAAAGATTAAAACTCCATAATAAACCTAATGAATTCGTCCGAGTAATTTGAACACCATACAACAATTTGGAATATATTACGACTCTGTATGCCACATTACCGCCTTGAAAAGCATGTTAGTATAACGTACGACACCTTACAACTCCTAACAAAACATTACAACACCGTACGTAAACTTAAAACTCCATAATAAACCTAATGAATTCGTCCGAGTCATTTGAACATCGTACGAACACTTAGGACTTGTTACGACTCTGTATGCGAAATTAGCAACAGGAAAAGCAATTTAGAATAATGTACGATGCGTTATAACTTTTGAGAACACCTTACACCACCGTACGAAAGATTAAAACTCCATAATAAACCTAATGAATTCGTCCGAGTAATTTGAACACCATACAACAATTTAGAATATATTACGACTCTGTATGCCACATTACCGCCTTGAAAAGCATGTTAGTATAACGTACGGCACCTTACAACTCCTAACAAAAGATTACAACACCGTACGTAAACTTAAAACTCCATAATAAACCTAATGAATTCGTCCGAGTCATTTGAACATCGTACGAACACTTAGGACTTGTTACGACTCTGTATGCGAAATTAGCAACAGGAAAAGCAATTTAGAATAATGTACGATGCGTTATAACTTTTGAGAACACCTTACACCACCGTACGAAAGATTAAAACTCCATAATAAACCTAATGAATTCGTCCGAGTAATTTGAACATCATACAACAATTTAGAATATATTACGACTCTGTATGCCACATTACCGCCTTGAAAAGCATGTTAGTATAACGTACGGCACCTTACAACTCCTAACAAAAGATTACAACACCGTACGTAAACTTAAAACTCCATAATACACCTAATGAATTCGTCCGAGTCATTTGAACATCGTACGACCACTCAGGACTTGTTACGACTCTGTATGCGAAATTAGCAACAGGAAAAGCAATTTAGAATAATGAAGGATGCGTTACAACTTTTGAGAACACCTTACACCACTGTACGAAAGATTAAAACTCCATAATAAACCTAATGAATTCGTCCGAGTAATTTGAACATCATACAACAATTTGGAATATATTACGACTCCGTATGCCACATTACCGCCTTGAAAAGCATGTTAGTATAACGTACGACACCTTACTATTCCTAACAAAACATTACAACACCGTACGTAAACTTAAAACTCCATAATAAACCTAATGAATTTGTCCGAGTCATTTGAACATCGTACGAACACTTAGGACTTGTTACGACTCTGTATGCGAAATTAGCAACAGGAAAAGCAATTTAGAATAATGTACGATGCGTTATAACTTTTGAGAACACCTTACACCACCCTACGAAAGATTAAAACTCCATAATAAACCTAATGAATTCGTCCGAGTAATTTGAACACCATACAACAATTTAGAATATATTACGACTCTGTATGCCACATTACCGCCTTGAAAAGCATGTTAGTATAACGTACAGCACCTTACAACTCCTAACAAAAGATTACAACACCGTACGTAAACTTAAAACTCTATAACAAACCTAATGAATTCGTCCGAGTCATTTGAACACCGTACGACCACTCAGGACTTGTTACGACTCTCTATGCGAAAGTAGCTATAGGAAAAGCAATATAGAATAATGTAGGATGCGTTACACCTTTTGAGAACAACTTACACCACCGTACGAAAGATTAAAACTCCATAATAAACCTAATGAATTCGTCCGAGTAGTTTGAACACCATACAACAATTTGGAATATATTACGACTCTGTATGCCACATTACCGCCTTGAAAAGCATGTTAGTATAACGTACGACACCTTACTATTCCTAACAAAACATTACAACACCGTACGTAAAATTAAAACTCCATAATAAACCTATTGAATTCGTCCGAGTCCTTTAAACATCGTACGACAATTTAGAATATATTACGACTCTGTATGCCACATTACCGTCTTGAGAAGCATGTTAGTATAACGTACGGCACCTTACAACTCCTAACAAAACATTACAATACCGTACGTAAACATAAAACTCCATAATAAACCTAATAAATTAGTCCGAGTCCTTTGAACATCGTACTACAATTTAGAATATATTACGACTCTGTATGCCACATTACCGCCTTGAAAAGCATGTTAGTATAACGTACGGCACCTTACAACTCCTAACAAAATATTACAACACCGTACGTAAACTTAAAACTCCATAATAAACCTAATGAATTCGTCCGAGTCATTTGAACATCGTACGACCACTCAGGACTTGTTATGACTCTGTATGCGAAATTAGCAACAGGAAAAGCAATTTAGAATAATGAAGGATGCGTTACAACTTTTGAGAACACCTTACACCACTGTACGAAAGATTAAAACTCCATAATAAACCTAATGAATTCGTCCGAGTAATTTGAACACCATACAACAATTTGGAATATATTACGACTCCGTATGCCACATTACCGCCTTGAAAAGAATGTTAGTATAACATACGACACCTTACTACTCCTAACAAAACATTACAACACCGTACGTAAAATTAAAACTCCATAATAAACCTATTGAATTCGTCCGAGTCCTTTAAACATCGTACGACAATTTAGAATATATTACGACTCTGTATGCCACATTACCGTCTTGAGAAGCATGTTAGTATAACGTACGGCACCTTACAACTCCTAACAAAACATTACAATACCGTACGTAAACATAAAACTCCATAATAAACCTAATAAATTAGTCCGAGTCCTTTGAACATCGTACTACAATTTAGAATATATTACGACTCTGTATGCCACATTACCGCCTTGAAAAGCATGTTAGTATAACGTACGGCACCTTACAACTCCTAACAAAATATTACAACACCGTACGTAAACTTAAAACTCCATAATAAACCTAATGAATTCGTCCGAGTCATTTGAACATCGTACGACCACTCAGGACTTGTTACGACTCTGTATGCGAAATTAGCAACAGGAAAAGCAATTTAGAATAATGTACGATGCGTTATAACTTTTGAGAACACCTTACACCACCCTACGAAAGATTAAAACTCCATAATAAACCTAATGAATTCGTCCGAGTAATTTGAACACCATACAACAATTTAGAATATATTACGACTCTGTATGCCACATTACCGCCTTGAAAAGCATGTTAGTATAACGTACAGCACCTTACAACTCCTAACAAAAGATTACAACACCGTACGTAAACTTAAAACTCTATAATAAACCTAATGAATTCGTCCGAGTCATTTGAACACCGTACGACCACTCAGGACTTGTTACGACTCTCTATGCGAAAGTAGCTATAGGAAAAGCAATATAGAATAATGTAGGATGCGTTACACCTTTTGAGAACAACTTACACCACCGTACGAAAGATTAAAACTCCATAATAAACCTAATGAATTCGTCCGAGTAGTTTGAACACCATACAACAATTTGGAATATATTACGACTCTGTATGCCACATTACCGCCTTGAAAAGCATGTTAGTATAACGTACGACACCTTACTATTCCTAACAAAACATTACAACACCGTACGTAAAATTAAAACTCCATAATAAACCTATTGAATTCGTCCGAGTCCTTTAAACATCGTACGACAATTTAGAATATATTACGACTCTGTATGCCACATTACCGTCTTGAGAAGCATGTTAGTATAACGTACGGCACCTTACAACTCCTAACAAAACATTACAATACCGTACGTAAACATAAAACTCCATAATAAACCTAATAAATTAGTCCGAGTCCTTTGAACATCGTACTATAATTTAGAATATATTACGACTCTGTATGCCACATTACCGCCTTGAAAAGCATGTTAGTATAACGTACGGCACCTTACAACTCCTAACAAAATATTACAACACCGTACGTAAACTTAAAACTCCATAATAAACCTAATGAATTCGTCCGAGTCATTTGAACATCGTACGACCACTCAGGACTTGTTACGACTCTGTATGCGAAATTAGCAACAGGAAAAGCAATTTAGAATAATGAAGGATGCGTTACAACTTTTGAGAACACCTTACACCACTGTACGAAAGATTAAAACTCCATAATAAACCTAATGAATTCGTCCGAGTAATTTGAACACCATACAACAATTTGGAATATATTACGACTCCGTATGCCACATTACCGCCTTGAAAAGAATGTTAGTATAACATACGACACCTTACTACTCCTAACAAAACATTACAACACCGTACGTAAAATTAAAACTCCATAATAAACCTATTGAATTCGTCCGAGTCCTTTAAACATCGTACGACAATTTTGAATATATTACGACTCTGTATGACACATTACCGTCTTGAGAAGCATGTTAGTATAACGTACGGCACCTTACAACTCCTAACAAATCATTACAATACCGTACGTAAACATAAAACTCCATAATAAACCTAATAAATTAGTCCGAGTCCTTTGAACATCGTACTACAATTTAGAATATATTACGACTCTGTATGCCACATTACCGTCTTGAAAAGCATGTTAGTATAACGTACGGCACCTTACAACTCCTAACAAAAGATTACAACACCGTACGTAAACTTAAAACTCCATAATAAACCTAATGAATTCGTCCGACTCATTTGAACATCGTACGAACACTTAGGACTTGTTACGACTCTGTATGCGAAATTAGCAACAGGAAAAGCAATTTAGAATAATGTACGATGCGTTATAACTTTTGAGAACACCTTACACCACCGTACGAAAGATTAAAACTCCATAATAAAACCTAATGAATTCGTCCGAGTAATTTGAACACCATACAACAATTTAGAATATATTACGACTCTGTATGCCACATTACCGCCTTGAAAAGCATGTTAGTATAACGTACGACACCTTACAACTCCTAACAAAAGATTACAACACCGTACGTAAACTTAAAACTCCATAATAAACCTAATGAATTCGTCCGAGTCATTTGAACATCGTACGACCACTCCGGACTTGTTACGACTCTGTATGCGATATTAGCTATAGGAAAAGCAATATAGAATAATGTAGGATGCGTTACAACTTTTGAGAACACCTTACACCACCGTACAAAAGATTAAAACTCCATAATAAACCTAATGAATTCGTCCGAGTAATTTGAACACCATACAACAATTTGGAATATATTACGACTCTGTATGCCACATTACCGCCTTGAAAAGCATGTTAGTATAACGTACGGCACCTTACAACTCCTAACAAAACATTACAACAACGTACGTAAACTTAAAACTCCATAATAAACCTATTGAATTCGTCCGAGTCCTTTGAACATCGTACGACAACTTAGAATATATTACGACTCTGTATGCCACATTACCGTCTTGAGAAGCATGTTAGTATAACGTACGGCACCTTACAACTCCTAACAAAACATTACAACACCGTACGTAAACTTAAAACTCCATAATAAACCTAATAAATTAGTCCGAGTCCTTTGAACATCGTACTACAATTTAGAATATATTACGACTCTGTATGCCACATTACCGCCTTTAAAAGCATGTTAGTATAACGTACGGCACCTTACAACTCCTAACAAAATATTACAACACCGTACGTAAACTTAAAACTCCATAATAAACCTAATGAATTCGTCCGAGTCATTTGAACATCGTACGAACACTTAGGACTTGTTACGACTCTGTATGCGAAATTAGCAACAGGAAAAGCAATTTAGAATAATGTACGATGCGTTATAACTTTTGAGAACACCTTACACCACCGTACGAAAGATTAAAACTCCATAATAAATCTAATGAATTCGTCCGAGTAATTTGAACACCATACAACAATTTAGAATATATTACGACTCTGTATGCCACATTACCGCCTTGAAAAGCATGTTAGTATAACGTACGGCATCTTACAACTCCTAACAAAAGATTACAACACCGTACGTAAACTTAAAACTCCATAATAAACCTAATGAATTCGTCCGAGTCATTTGAACATCGTACGACCACTCAGGACTTGTTACGACTCTGTATGCGAAATTAGCAACAGGAAAAGCAATTTAGAATAATGAAGGACGCGTTACAACTTTTGAGAACACCTTACACCACCGTACGAAAGATTAAAACTCCATAATAAACCTAATGAATTCGTACGAGTAATTTGAACACCATACAACAATTTGGAATATATTACGACTCCGTATGCCACATTACCGCCTTGAAAAGCATGTTAGTATAATGTAGGACACCTTACTACTCCTAACAAAACATTACAACACCGTACGTAAACTTAAAACTCCATAATAAACCTATTGAATTCGTCCGAATCATTTGAACATCGTACGACAATTAAGAATATATTACGACTCTGTATGCCACATTACCGTCTTGAGAAGCATGTTAGTATAACGTACGGCACCTTACAACTCCTAACAAAACATTACAACACCGTACGTAAACTTAAAACTCCATAATAAATCTAATAAATTAGTCCGTGTCCTTTGAACATCGTACTACAATTTAGAATATATTACGACTCTGTATGCCACATTACCGCCTTGAAAAGCATGTTAGTATAACGTACGGCACCTTTCAACTCCTAACAAAACATTACAACACCGTACGTAAACTTAAAACTCCATAATAAACCAAATGAATTTGTCCGAGTCATTTGAACATCGTACGAACACTTAGGACTTGTTACGACTCTGTATGCGAAATTAGCAACAGGAAAAGCAATTTAGAATAATGTACGATGCGTTATAACTTTTGAGAACACCTTACACCACAGTACGAAAGATTAAAACTCCATAATAAACCTAATGAATTCGTCCGAGTAATTTGAACACCATACAACAATTTAGAATATATTACGACTCTGTATGCCACATTACCGCCTTCAAAAGCATGTTAGTATAACATACGACACCTTACAACTCGTAACAAAAGATTACAACACCGTACGTAAACTTAAAACTCTATAATAAACCTAATGAATTCGTCCGAGTCATTTGAACACCGTACGACCACTCAGGACTTGTTACGACTCTCTATGCGAAAGTAGCTATAGGAAAAGCAATATAGAATAATGTAGGATGCGTTACACCTTTTGAGAACAACTTACACCACCGTACGAAAGATTAAAACTCCATAATAAACCTAATGAATTCGTCCGAGTAGTTTGAACACCATACAACAATTTGGAATATATTACGACTCTGTATGCCACAATACCGCCTTGAAAAGCATGTTAGTATAACGTATGGCACCTTACAACTCCTAACAAAACATTACAACACCGTACGTAAACTTAAAACTCCATAATAAACCTAATGAATTCGTCCGAGTCATTTGAACATCGTACAACCACTCAGGACTTGTTACGACTCTGTATGCGAAATTAGCAACAGGAAAAGCAATTTAGAATAATGTAGGATGCGTTACAACTTTTGAGAACACCTTACACCAGCGTACGAAAGATTAAAACTCCATAATAAACCTAATGAATTCGTCTGAGTAATTTGAACACCATACAACAATTTGGAATATATTACGACTCTGTATGCCACATTACCGCCTTGAAAAGCATGTTAGTATAACGTACGACACCTTAGAACTCCTAACAAAACATTACAACACCGTACGTAAACTTAAAACTCCATAATAAACCTAATGAATTCGTACGAGTCATTTGAACATCGTACAACCACTCAGGACTTGTTACGACTTTGTATGCGAAATTAGCAACAGGAAAAGCAATTTAGAATAATGTACGATGCGTTATAACTTTTGAGAACACCTTACACCACCGTACGAAAGATTAAAACTCCATAACAAATCTAATGAATTCGTCCGAGTAATTTGAACACCATACAACAATTTAGAATATATTACGACTCTGTATGCCACATTACCGCCTTGAAAAGCATGTTAGTATAACGTACGGCACCTTACAACTCCTAACAAAAGATTACAACACCGTACGTAAACTTAAAACTCCATAATAAACCTAATGAATTCGTCCGAGTCATTTGAACATCGTACGACCACTCAGGACTTGTTACGACTCTGTATGCGAAATTAGCAACAGGAAAAGTGTTGGTCCATAATGATCGTGATTTCAGTGCTTTGTACCCAATATCAAGATCTAACACACAATCGAGGTTAATAAGCTACAATGATAAGTAGAATAAGCTCCTAGCACCTTAATGGAACGATTACACAACACAAATCAGTGAAGAATAGTCTTGGTAAAAGATGTGCAAAAGTTCTATAAAAGTGAAGATAAGGTTACAATATATAGGTGTTAGGTTCGCTGATAGATTCGCTCTAGCGAATCTATCTAGCGAACCAACACAGGTTCGCTGGGCACATAGGTTCGCCCAGTCGACACCTAGATACAAAAGACATGTTGACCTGCGGGCGAATCAATAGATTCGCCCGTAGGTTCGCTAGAACTAATAACATTACAAGTCAAACAATTACAACCAAAAGTAACACCGACAAGCCGGTGGGTCCAACCTATACATAGTGACTATCAATACTCCCCCTAGGTTGGACCTCACCTGGGGAAGTCTTCTGATAAGCTCCGTCTTGATGGCTTCAAAGTTGTTCGATAAAAGCTCCTGCCCTTTCTTTGATCCCGGCCATTGGATTTGTAAAGTCTTCAGTTCCGGCCTCATCTTCACTTAAATTCAGCATTGAGTCTACAAACTCAGCATCTGCGACCTCTGTATCAGGCTCAAGTTGAACTATCGTATCCGCCTGTATTTCAGCAGTTGGCTCCTCGCTCACCACTTCCAAGTCTATAACTTCAACAGGTTTCTCAAACCTTTGCTCTATAGTTCGATCAAGTTGTCTTGTCAAGTCATCCATCTCCATTTTCAGATCATCCGACCTCCTCAATCTTTCATTTACAGCTTCAAGCTCAGCACGAATTCCCCGGGCTTTGTTAGCAACCTTCACAAACAGGTTTGCCTCAGTAGCAGTGTCAACTCCAGCCCCGTGCTTAATTCTGTGCTCGCACAACACCTTTAAATCTTCATCACAGAAGGAGAAGACCTCCATAGGATCAAACAGACGTATTTCAGGACGGTCTTCCCCTTGAAGTCTGATGACGGCTTCCCCAGTGCTATTGTCATAAAACCATTTCAGGAAATTTTGCAGTCTCGGTGGCTGAGTTTCAGGGACCCTGACCCTTGTCATTACTTTCGGAGCAGCTATCTTCAAAACAATTTTCCCTTTCCACGACACCCAGTGTTTATCCACCTTCTGCCTCATCCTCCTGGGCTTTTGGTAACCAAATTCAACAAAATTTGACTTAGCGGCCTCCTGAATCGCAGCTTCAAACGCGCAAGCCCTGCCGCTTTCTTCCTTCCCAAGTAGTGGCAGCTCTGCCAGTCTCCTCAAATCCCATCTAGGAAAGGTGGCAAAGTGCTTTCGGTTCTTGACGTATGTGATGTCACCACCCCTCCTTTTAATCATGTACGCCTCCACCAAACAGTTGTATTTCCATGCTATGATCTGTCTATCTTGCTGTTTGGTGTTGGGTTCGTCAAGATGTTGGAATATTGGCACCTCAGGCACCACAACTTCTTCTTTCCTGAACCATTCGGATTTGTCTAATTCAGCATGCTCGAACTGATAGCTCATCCCTTTTTCCTCAACTTTATACATCTCAGGTTCGTCATCCAAGTCTTCTTCACTGTCTTCATCAATATCAGTATCAGGTTCATCAACCAATGTATAATCCACCCCAGATCCACCTACAACTTCATCCCCTTCAAATACGTCCATATCAATCCCCATATCTTCATCAAACTCTTCTTCCACGGCTTTTCCCTTTCCTTTACCACCAAAATCAACATCCATTAACGGATACTTTGCAATATCCGTTAAGGAGTTCAGTTCTGCCTCAGACATAGCCGGTTCAGTTCCAGCATTCTCCTTCAATTCGTTTAGCTCTTTGAAAACCCTCACCAACAGGCACTGCTGTTCTTTCATCATCCGACCCATCTCATATATCACCGTTGATTTCTCTGCGTCCTGTTTTTCGAGTTCTTCATGTTTACCTTTCAGCTCAGCCAGATCAGCCTTTAATTTCTCAACCTCATCCTTTATCTCATTTCCAGACCCAGCAGATGTACCCCCTATATCGTGCTTCGCCTTCTTTGATGCTTCAGAGTGTATATCAGCCTTTCTTTTCGTTCGAAGTTCTCTGCCCGCATCTATTTCAGCTTGTATCTCATCCACCTCTCTATCAAATGAATAATCTTTATCCTTCGCATAAGCCTTCCTTTTCTTTATCTTCTTCTCCACCACTTCTATATTTTCTCCGCCCCTTTTTCTTTCGGTCTCAATCAACCTCTGTATATACACCCATCTCTCAGCGGTATACATGTTCTCCCATAAGTAAGCCGTCCTGCCCACACAGTCCGACCTTACCGCTTTGCAATCCTTGAAGATCCTCTGATGCATATCCCAAATTTTCAATTCAGCACCAACTATCGGTAAATCGGGCAATTTATCATTCAGCACCATCTGAATGAATCTTGGATACATCAACCATTTAGCCCCTTTGCTGGCATGGATGTTCTCGAGCATGTAGTTGAAAATCAACTTAGCGAGATTTGCTTTTTGCCCTCGGCAAAACAGCATCATGGCTCGAGCCCAGTCCAAATTCAGCCCGTCTGTACCCCCCTTTCTGTGATCCAGGCACATAATAAATACATGAGCTATATACCTCCATTCCTGGATCAGGTACGACTTAACGAACTCCATCTTCTTTTCTCCGGGCATCGGACCCTCATACCCAGCTGTTCGGAAAGCCCCATACACCTCTTCCGCAGACATACTAACCTCATCACCAACATCCTCTTCTAATCGAAGGATCCTGGCTAGATCAGCCTCTGTGAACACCAGATCATAACCACCGACCTTGGCACAAATGCGTGACGGCTGTACCGACACGTTCATAACAGCAGTTCCCCAAAAATCCCGAACGTACGTCTCATATATAGTTGGTGAGTGAGAGATGGCATAATGTATATGAGACGACTTCAGCCATTTGATTGCGTCTCTATAGCTCACGGCTTTCTCATTGTTTTCATCAAGTAAAGCACACATGTTATGCTTTTTCTCGAAGAATAACGTCGACATTGTGCCTGAAAAATAAACGGAGATTGATCAGAAATGAAGATTTGAAGAACAGAAAATAGATTCGCTGGATATTAGGTTCGCTGGTATAGCGAACCTGAGATTTTGGCACAAGAACCTATAGATTCGCTGACATGAAAAATCAGTAATTGTTGTCGAGCGAATGTATAGGTTCGCTAGAAACTGTCGGGCGAATCTATGTTGTTGCGCGGGCAGCATAACGACATAGGTTCGCTCGAAGTCTTGAACTTTCGTTCAGGTTCGCCAGAAGAACACTTAGATTCGCTGGAAACCCTAGTTTTTGAAAAACGCCCAGAATCTCAATCAATCAACCATTATCAAGCAAATAAAGCAACAACAGGTCTACATAAACAGTAAACGAGGCTATTAAGAAGGAAATCCCTAACATTTAACATCAAAACAGTCTTTGATTTACATACTCTCACACAATAACGGATTTAAGCAGGTTTATGATGCGATTAAGGAGTCAAAACATTGATTAAGATGAAATCGAACACATACCGAACGCTTAAATGGTGTTTAATGTATGAAAAAGGCCGGAAATAGCGAGAATCGAACGTTGGTGGTTGAAAATTTTAAAAAGCGTCTGCTACAGTACAGTGGGTGAGCGAATAAGTGAGAAAATTTCGCTGTCACTAGTATATAAACAGTCATAGGTTCGCTGGCAGTCAGTCCAGCGAACTTTAGGTTCGCTGGAAGACCAACAGACAAGGCAGCCGACAGGTTCGCTAGTAGGTTCGCTGACACATAAACAACGATGTTTCATGTCAGCGAAACAAAAAGGTTCCGGGCGAACTTTGGGCGCCGAGCGAACCTGTAGGTTCGCCTTAGGTTCGCTAGACAAACAATTCAAAAATTATTTTTGGATTTTCTTAAAAATTTTAAAGACTTTGTAAATCCGTGAAAATGTCCCACGATATCAACGCTCCTAAAATGAACATAAACACATATAATCCTAAAATTAAAAAATTGAAGTAAAATGAAATAAAGGAAAATAAAATAAAATTAAAATAACAGGAGACGGTTTTAAACGCTAGAACGGATATATATTCTTCATGATGTTTTGAGTAGAATCCGGAGAATCATCGATTGGCGGGATTGCAGATATGTTTGTCCATTTAAACCCATGCCTTAGTCCTTTCAACAAGAGATTAGCAGCTTCTTTTATCATGTTTATGGTTTGATTGAAGAAGCTCAGACAACTCGGTCCCCACAGACATTTAGGTAAAAAGAACAGGTTCTGCCATCAGGGTATATCTGAGCAATACTATTGACTTTGCTTGAATTTCAATGATCAACTTTTGAATGTTGACAGATGCATTATCATTTTTGACACTTGTGCAATTTTTGCATCTTTTCTTTGTGAGTGGAGCGTGTCAGCGATTGATTCATTTTGAATACAATGCGACTTATTATTTGGGAAACTCAAATAGTCTAGAGCTCCAGGTCTATACTCACGTATAACAGAGTAGATAAACATTTGAGCATGCTCGGTGAATCTTCAGGTCAATACTTCCGTATAGCAGAGAAGATTCACCAACTCCAGGTCAATACTTCCGTATAGCAGAGGAGTTAAGCACTTGACACAAAACGTTCTGAGGAGTTAACGAGTAACTCACTCAGAGGCTTTTCCGAAGAGCATCACTAGCAGCTTTTTATTTTATTTGTTTTGCATACTAGAAACTCGATTCGGGGATAGGGCGAGGGTGATTTGGGATTTTTAGGGAAATCAAGACAAAGATTTGACACTCTCAACCCATTTTTGACAGAACCATTATCTTTGTGCAATCCAATCACGTCAAGGAGATAATCCTTGTTGTCGAGATCTTGAGCGTTATGTTTGGCTGCACAATCACTGTTTACTTCGTTTTCGGGCTGAGCCTATCTGACATATCCCAAACGCAATGCTTCTGACCTCCTTCAACGACTCTTCAACACCAATCAAAACGGAGATCCTGAAATAGCAAAATTTGAAAAACTATAAATAGTTAATCTTTTATATCTCCCCCAAAATTTCTATATAATAGCCGTCTAATAAGAAATTTTTGTTTTTCAGATTTTCTTAATATATATATATATTTATACAAAAGTAAAAGAAAATTAAAAGAAGATAGAATAAAATAAAGTAATGGAGCAATGAATCGAGTGACCCACGGATTTTTTAAAGAAGATAAAGACCAGATTATTTACAAAGACTAGATTATTTACATATTTACAAAAAAGGATTCTCACAGAAAAGGTTTTCAAAAAGATATAAGTCCAAGCATGGAGATCAATTCATAAAAACGTGGTTTGTCAAAAGTTTTTGTGAAAAGATCTGCTTTTTGCTTTCTAGTTTCGATAGGAATAATATCAATAAACCCCTTTTCCTGTGCATCCCGGATTGCATGAATTCTTGTTTCAATGTGCTTGGTTCGAGTGTGATGAATGGGATTCTTGGCGATTCCAACAGCAGCTTCATTGTCACAAAAGAGTGGCGTGTGAAGAAAGTTGATGCCATAATCCATCATTTGATGTTGAATCCACAGCACTTGGCAACAGCAACTTGAAGCAGCAATGTATTCTGCTTCTCCTGTGGACAGAGAGACTGTTGTTTGCTTCTTGCTTTGCCAGGAAACAAGACATTCTCCAAGGTATTGACATCCACCGGTGACCGATTTCCTGTTAATCCTGCAACCAGCATGATCACTATCAGAAAAGGCATGTAAATCAAAGTTCCCACCTTTTGGGTACCAAAGTCCCAAACGAGAGGAACCCTTAAGGTAACGAAAAATTCGTTTAACAGCTTTTTCATGTGATTCTTTTGGATTGGCTTGGAAGCGAGCACAGTAACACACGGCAAATGTAATATCTGGACGACTTGCAGTCAGATACATGAGAGATCCGATCATCGAACGATACCGATGAGCATCCACAGGATTCCCATTATCATCGGAAGTAAGGCATGTTTGAGCAGTAAAAGGAATCAATTCAGGAGAAGAATCATCCATGCCGAACTTCGTGAGGATTTCTTTGATATATTTCTCTTGGTGGATTAGGATTCCATCAGGCTTTTGCTCAACTTGCAGCCCCAAGAAGAAACACATCTCCCCCATTATTGTCATCTCAAAACGATCCATCATCACCTTTTCAAATTCTCTACACAACCCTTCATTAGTCGAACCAAAAATGATATCGTCGACATACACTTGAACGATCAGCAGCTCGCCATCCACCTCCTTCTTGAATAATGTCATATCTATACTCCCACGAGAGAAACCCTTACTGAGGAGATACTGTGTCAGAGTTTCATACCAGATCCTTGGAGCTTGATGCAACCCATACAACGATTTGTCAAGCTTGTAAACCTTTGACGGGAAATCAGGATCCTCGAAGCCTGGTGGTTGACATACGTAGATCTCCTCATCGATGTCTCCGTATAGAAATGCACATTTCACATCCATCTGATAAACCTTAAAGTTTTTGTTCGCAGCATGTGCAAGAAAGATTCTGATGGCTTCCAGGCGAGCGACTGGAGCAAAAACTTCGGTATAGTCAATTCCCTCCTCTTGGGCAAAACCTTGAACAACCAGTCTCGCTTTATTTCTGATTACAACACCGCGATCATCTAGCTTGTTCCGAAAAACCCATTTAGTGCCGATTGGACACTTGTTAGGAGGAAGATCAACCAGTTCCCAAACTTTCAGCTTCCGGAATTGCTGCAGCTCCATTTGCATGGCATCCACCCAACTCGGATCTTCAAGAGCCTGTTTATAATTCTTTGGAACGACCTGTGACAGAAAGGCAGCATAAAGACATTCATTAATCAAACCGCTCTGACTCCGGGTTCGCACACCATCGGTAATAGATCCAATGATATAATCGTGAGGATGGTTTTTCAGGGTTTTGAAGTCAGTGTTGAGTAGTAAAGGATTTTGATCGTTTGAGGGTGTTTGATTTGATGGTTGTGAAGGTGTAGGTGATGGGATGGTAGTGGATGTGGATGGAATATCTGATGGAGAAGTTTGAACAGTAGTTTGAGGTGGTGGAGGTGGTGGAATGTCAAATGTAGTAGGAGGTAGTTGTGTAGTGGATGTGGAAGGTTGTGATTGTGATGGTGTGGGTGTATGATTGAAAATAGAAACCGATGAGTGTGGAAGAATGTCGTCATCGTCAGAGTCAGGAAGATTAAATGATTTGAAAATGGTGGTGGCATCATAAAACCAAGCCGGTTCACTACCAATACTTGTAGTGTTTGATTCTTGCCAATCAACATAGTAGGACTCTTGCACAATCCGCGTTCGCTTGTTGTAAACGCGATACGCCTTTTGCGTGTTAGAGTATCCCACAAAGAAGCATTCATCAGAGACAGCCCCAAACTTCGTCTTCTGATCTTGAGTATTCAGAAGAGTGCAAGAACATCCAAAGGGGCGTAGAAAATCAATCAGCGGCTTAATTCCTCGAAACAGTTGGTATGACGTCTTCATCTTTTCTTTGACAATCAGTACCCTGTTAAGAACATAAGCTGCACAATTAACAGCTTCAGCCCAGAAAATAATTGGAAGTTTTGACTCGATCAGCATAGTCCTAGCGGCCTCCACAAGAGTTCGGTTTTTCCTTTCAGCAACACCATTTTGTTGTGGTGTTCGGGCAGCGCTGAACTGTCTGAGAATACCCCGTTGTTCACAGAAGGAGTTGAAGATGTGGTTTCTGAATTCAGTTCCGTTATCGCTTCGGATGGCTTGAACCTTCTTCTTTCCAAGAACCTCTATTAGAGGTATTAACTTCATCAATTCTTCTGCAGTCTCACTCTTGTTCGCCATGAATCTTACCCAGGTGTACCTAGAGTAATCATCTGTGACAACCAAGCAATAAGACTTTTTAGCAATTGATTTGACACTAATTGGACCGAATAAATCAGTATGTAACAATTCGAGGGGTTCTGAGATAGTATTTGTAATTTTGAGTTTATGTGGCTTTTTGTGCTGTTTTCCTCTGGCACAAGCCATGCATTTCTCAACCACAGAAAAATCCTTTTGTGGTAAACCCCTAACCAAATTGTTCTTAACCAATTTATTCAGAATTTTAAAATTGATGTGTCCTAAACGTTTATGCCACAAAAATGATTCAAAGGATGATGCTTTAGACAGGAGACATGTCACGGTGGAATTTGATTCCTGTGAACCCATATTCAACATATAGGTGTCATTTCGTCTCGGAGCTCGCATGATCACCATATCTTCGGGAATAGTAAACTCTGGCTTCAAGAACAGGCATTCATTTGTAAGAAACAGCACAGGAATATTCTTATCACAGATTTGTGATACACTCAGAAGATTGAATGCCAGCTCAGGAACATAGTTGACGTCTTCCAAAGTAAGTGAGCCATTTGAGACTTCTCCTTGACCAATCATCTTCCCGCCTTTCTTATCTCCCGCAAAAGCAACATAACCTCCATTTATGATCCTGTAGTTAGTAAGAAGATCCTTCAATCCTGTCATATGTCTGGAACATCCGCTGTCAATATGCCAATGACTATTTACAACGGCATTTGAATGTTCCTGACATTTATT
Organism: Tagetes erecta; assembly: GCA_030867185.1. Classification (NCBI taxonomy): domain Eukaryota; kingdom Viridiplantae; phylum Streptophyta; class Magnoliopsida; order Asterales; family Asteraceae; genus Tagetes; species Tagetes erecta. The sequence continues at coordinate 48,950,885 of CM061488.1, read as the reverse complement.
AAAAGAAAAGAAAAGTTAGACCTTTGCAATAGGCACCCAAGTCTTTGTGTACCTGGGTGGTGAAGCAGATGAAGTATTACAAAAGAAATTATTTACAAAAGTGTTTAATCTTTTTCTGACAGATTTTTGCTTTGGACTGTTTTGGATTAATTTGGAGCATTGCTTGACAGTGTGACCAGTGTTTCCGCATTTAAAACAGTGAGATTTAAAACCAGCTTTGGGAACTCTGTTAACAGGAATTTTATCCATTTCAATCTCCTCATCACATTCAGACAGTTGTGAGTTGCAGTCACTGTAAGTGTCATAGAGTTCTTTTAACTTACTTGTTGTGACTTTAACTGTATCAGATTCAGATTTTGGTTTTAGAATGTATGAAAAAGATGATTCCTTCTCTTTTGGTTTTGAAATTTTCACAGGTGTGAACGTTGGAATTTGGTGAGTGAAGAACTTTTGAAAACAGTTTGTTTTAGTTTGACTTTCAGAGACATGACCTGAAAGTTTGTCTTTGTCATTCACACACACATTTTCATTCAAATCATCATTCAACATATTAGGGTTTGAAGTGGAGCACCCTAAGTTACTATTAAACATGAAATTGTCTGAATATGAAACATTACTACAAACAGGACTATCTAAACAAATGTCTTCAAAAGACTTCTTGGAATCAGAACTACTGCAATCACTACTGACAGAACAACCGAGCCCAACACTCCCACCATACGCGTACTCCTCTCTAACTTCCTTAAGGTTTACTTCACTCAAACCTGCAATGGAACTGTCAGTATCGTTCTGCATAATCTCTTGAATTAACTCATTTGAGGGATGAGGAATAGGTGTAGGAGAATAACAGAAAGTACTGGGTGGAGGATATGCATATGTTTCATTTTTACTAAAACCCAAACCTGTCTTGACCCTGGCCCCCCTTTGATTCTTGCACAGTTCCTCCCTTTTCATTCCAGATATGGTCCACTGCTGCAATTTGTTTTTAAGTTTTCTTGCTTCAAATTCAGCAAGTGTAACTTGCTCAGTCAAGTAGTTAATCTCACAGTTCTTTTCTAAAAGAGTTCTTTTTAAGTGTTCATTTTCTTTTAAAGCTTCTCTTAACTTAACAAAATATTTTGATTCACTTAATTTGAGCTCTTTGTTGGTTCTTTTTAATTCGTTTTCGTTTGACATTAACAGTTTATTTGCTTTGTATATGCCAATTAAACGAATTTTGCAAGCAGATGAACACATATCTTCAATAACATCATAAGGAAGACCGATTACCAGTTTTTCAGCGGCCAGAGCACGATCACATTGACAGTAGGGAGTGCTTCTTTTGAATTCATCAACTGCATCCAGCCTTGCCTTTTCGATCATTTCTTCCAAGCTAGCCTTAGACTCCTCCTCATGCTTTACTTCATTAACAGCGGCTTCACAAACTAACCCAGAATGATTCAGATGTCCTTGAGCAATAACATCTGATTGAACTTTAACAGCATCCTCCACTTTCTCTTCTTCTTCATTTCCAAAAAATTCTTTGAACGGATCAAAGAGATTTATATCATTGTCATCAAACTCAGTAATTTCAGCAATAAGGGCATGGTTGATCTCCTCCTTGGTTTCTTCGATTTCAGCACTCCAGTCAAAGTTGGTGAGAAGTGCAGTTTCATTCTTTGACTTTGCTTCCTCAACCTTTTCTTGAATTGGAGCAGATCTTGGACTTACAGAGTTAACTGGCTCAGAAACGATTGGTAATGGGCATTCTCTCTTGAAGTGGCCCAGTTGTTTGCAGTTATAGCATCGTAACTTTCCCTTGTCATAACCCAGCTTAGCATTTTGTCCTTGATTTCCAAAGTTTCTTCTGCCAGTTCTTTCCATGAATCGTCTGGCACGAAGAGTGAGCATAGCCATCTGCCATTGAATATCTGTTTCCTCCAGATCATCAGGATCCACCTGATACATGTCTTCTACAGTCATACCTTTCCCTTTTAACTCACCTGCAACAAGAGCTTCATAACTGTGGACAAACATTCCAAATAAAGCCATAGTATCTGACGGAATCTGTGTGGTGACAGACGCATTCGAACTTGAACCAACACTTGAAGGTACACCGGCAGATTTAGCAGATACATGACTTAATGGTCCTCTAGATGCAGCACTGTACATATATGAGTTTGCAGCGGATGAGATAAGTGCAGCATTTTGAGAGGGAATGTTTGGAACCATCATTGACTGATTATATTCTCTTCTTTTCACGTCAAGGTCGAAAGACTTCAGCTTGTTGATGACGTCCATCAGTTTGTAGTCAGGAAAGTTTCTCTCTTGTTTCAGTAGCTTGATTTGAAGACTCCATTGCGGAGGAAGAGAATCCAACAATTTAGCAACTTGTTCATGATTGCCCAGCTTATCATCATATTTCTTCAAATTACTTGACACAGATAAAAATCGGTTTGTAATGTCAGTCAAGTTCTCTTGTGAGTACCCTACAAAAGAGTTGAATTCCTTTTCGGCTTGAGCTTTTCTATCAAGTTTCAGATCCTCATTGCCATCATAAAATTCACACAAGGCATCATACAGACTTTTTGCAGTTGTGTGTTCTGCAAACCGGTTGAAGATGTCCTGATGTAAGCAAAGTATCAGTGCCCCGAGTGCCTTCTTGTCTCGATCTAGTAATCTGATGTCTGCTTCAGTGAAAGTGCTTGGATTTGTATTTGTTGAAGTAACAGTTCCTTCAACAGTTGTTGGCACGTGCGGACCATTTACGATAGATTCCCATTGGTTGTAATCCGTGTAGTAGAAAAAGGCTTTCAGACATCTTTTCCAGTCTTCAAAGTTTTCACCACTAACAAGCCTCGGAGGCCTATTAGGTTGAACGCTATCCAGATCATTCATATTCAATGTTGATGAAGTCATAACTTTGACCAGATAATAGATTCGCTGAAAAATGACAGATTCGCTGGCTAGTTTCGCTAGAAGAACACAGCAGATTCGCTGGTAAATTCGCTGGAAGCAGATTCGCTCGACAGTTAAACAGTTTCGCTGACGAGCAAGCACAGATTCGCTGGCCTGATTTGGCAGCAGTTTCGCTTGCACAGTCAGTCAAACAGGTGAACTTTCGTTCGATGAAATCTCAGATTCGCTGGCCACAACACAAACCAGACAGGACAAAATTTGAATTAGGTTCGCTGGAAGAACACACAGTTTCGCTGGTTGAACAGATAGTTTCGCTGGTAGCTCAACCACCCTGAAACAGTACGGAAACAGCTCGAAAACCCTCAAAACTTGACCATTTGCCTACACGTTTGTTTTAAAAGCTTTGTATGTTCAAATACCACAAACCTTGACCAAAATACAACTCCAAAACACAAGAAACAAGCTTCAAACAGAATCAAAAGACTTTGACCCAAAAACTTCAAAAAATCAACACAAAAATCACTTGAATCAAACAATCAAGAGCACTAAGGCTCTGATACCATATATGTTGGTCCATCCGAATCGTGATTTCAGTGCTATAATGACTGTTTAAAGACAAACACTCTTGAATTGAACAATAAAATTTATAAGAACCAAGCAAACCCAATAACAAGATAAAACCACAAAACCGGAGGTAGATAAGCTACAAAGATGGATAACATATGCTCCTAGCACCTCCGGTGAACACACAAACTCACACGGACTTTGGATAAGATTTTACAAGATAGTCCACCAAAAGTCCCTTTTGCAAAGAGATAAGGTTAGAATATATATCAGCTATAGGTTCGCTGATAGATTCGCTCCAGCGAATCTATCTAGCGAACCAAATAGCTTCGCCGGGCACAATTAGGTTCGCCCGACGACAAACCTTATCTCTGTTACAACACAAATCTAGACACCCGGGCGAATCTATTGATTCGCCCGTAGGTTCGCTAGAACAAAAACAACAAAATACATGTAAAATATATAACACCGACATGCCGGTGAGTCCAACCTATACATAGTGACTATCAATACTCCCCCTAGGTTGGACCTCACCTGGGGAAGTCTTCTCTTTTTAAGCTCCGTCTTTTTCTTGGCTTCAAAGGTTTTCAATAAAAGCTCCTGCCCTGTCTTCGATACCGGCCAATGGATTTGTAACGTCTTCAGATCCGCCCTCTTCATCTTCACTTGACTCATACATCGGCGACATCAGAATCAGGCATATTAATAACATTCGAATCCCCTGAATATTTTCTGTATGCTCCTCGCCTCCCACATTCCAATCAAATTTTGGCCCAAAAATAAAACTTATAAAGATCCGGCCCACTTGTCTAGGTTCGCTCAAATAGGTTCGCTTAGCAGCAACAACAGATTCGCTCGGCAGCAATAGATTCGCTCGGCCGCAGAAATAGATTCGCCCGACAGGTTCGCTTGCACAATGAACCAATCAGGTGAACTTTCGTTCAAAATCTTTGTAGATTCGCTGACCACTGTTTGAAATTTCCGAATCACAAATTTGGTCTAGGTTCGCTGGATGATCCAGTAGATTCGCTGGATGAACATGTAGTTTCGCTGGCTTACGGGCAAAACTGTTTCAGTCCAAAATCAACCAGAACAGCCTCAAAACTCAACCAAATTAAGATCCGTTTGTTTCAGTAGCTTCCTATAACCAAAAGCGACAAACCCCAAGCATATTCCAACACAAAAACACAACAAACAGCCCCGAAATGACTCAAGAGTGTTTAGACACAAAAACCCCAAAATCGACACAAAAATCACTAGGATCAAACAATCAAGAGCACTAAGGCTCTGATACCATATTGTTGGTCCATAATAATCGTGATTTCAGTGCTTTGTTGACTTGTTTAACACAAATATAACCAATACTTGAAGAACAAAGTGTAGAAAGTCCAAACAACCCAATATCAAGATCTAACACACAATCGAGGTTAATAAGCTACAATGATAAGTAGAATAAGCTCCTAGCACCTCAATGGAACGATTACACAACACAAATCAGTGAAGAATAGTCTTGGTAAAAGATGTGCAAAAGTTCTATAAAAGTGAAGATAAGGTTACAATATATAGGTGTTAGGTTCGCTGATAGATTCGCTCTAGCGAATCTATCTAGCGAACCAACACAGGTTCGCTGGGCACATAGGTTCGCCCAGTCGACACCTAGATACAAAAGACATGTTGACCTGCGGGCGAATCAATAGATTCGCCCGTAGGTTCGCTAGAACTAATAACATTACAAGTCAAACAATTACAACCAAAAGTAACACCGACAAGCCGGTGGGTCCAACCTATACATAGTGACTATCAAAAAGCAATTTAGAATAATGAAGGACGCGTTACAACTTTTGAGAACACCTTACACCACCGTACGAAAGATTAAAACTCCATAATAAACCTAATGAATTCGTACGAGTAATTTGAACACCATACAACAATTTGGAATATATTACGACTCCGTATGCCACATTACCGCCTTGAAAAGCATGTTAGTATAATGTAGGACACCTTACTACTCCTAACAAAACATTACAACACCGTACGTAAACTTAAAACTCCATAATAAATCTAATAAATTAGTCCGAGTCCTTTGAACACCATACAACAATTTGGAATATATTACGACTCTGTATGCCACAATACCGCCTTGAAAAGCATGTTAGTATAACGTATGGCACCTTACAACTCCTAACAAAACATTACAACACCGTACGTAAACTTAAAACTCCATAATAAACCTAATGAATTCGTCCGAGTCATTTGAACATCGTACAACCACTCAGGACTTGTTACGACTCTGTATGCGAAATTAGCAACAGGAAAAGCAATTTAGAATAATGTAGGATGCGTTACAACTTTTGAGAACACCTTACACCAGCGTACGAAAGATTAAAACTCCATAATAAACCTAATGAATTCGTCTGAGTAATTTGAACACCATACAACAATTTGGAATATATTACGACTCTGTATGCCACATTACCGCCTTGAAAAGCATGTTAGTATAACGTACGACACCTTAGAACTCCTAACAAAACATTACAACACCGTACGTAAACTTAAAACTCCATAATAAACCTAATGAATTCGTACGAGTCATTTGAACATCGTACAACCACTCAGGACTTGTTACGACTTTGTATGCGAAATTAGCAACAGGAAAAGCAATTTAGAATAATGTACGATGCGTTATAACTTTTGAGAACACCTTACACCACAGTACGAAAGATTAAAACTCCATAATAAACCTAATGAATTCGTCCGAGTAATTTGAACACCATACAACAATTTAGAATATATTACGATTCTGTATGCCACATTACCGCCTTCAAAAGCATGTTAGTATAACGTACGACACCTTACAACTCGTAACAAAAGATTACAACACCGTACGTAAACTTAAAACTCTATAATAAACCTAATGAATTCGTCCGAGTCATTTGAACACCGTACGACCACTCAGGACTTCTTACGACTCTCTATGCGAAAGTAGCTATAGGAAAAGCAATATAGAATAATGTAGGATGCGTTACACCTTTTGAGACCAACTTACACCACCGTACGAAAGATTAAAACTCCATAATAAACCTAATGAATTCGTCCGAGTAGTTTGAACACCATACAACAATTTGGAATATATTACGACTCTGTATGCCACAATACCGCCTTGAAAAGCATGTTAGTATAACGTATGGCACCTTACAACTCCTAACAAAACATTACAACACCGTACGTAAACTTAAAACTCCATAATAAACCTAATGAATTCGTCCGAGTCATTTGAACATCTTACAACCACTCAGGACTTGTTACGACTCTGTATGCGAAATTAGCAATAGGAAAAGCAATTTAGAATAATGTAGGATGCGTTACAACTTTTGAGAACACCTTACACCAGCGTACGAAAGATTAAAACTCCATAATAAACCTAATGAATTCGTCCGAGTAATTTGAACACCATACAACAATTTGGAATATATTACGACTCTGTATGCCACATTACCGCCTTGAAAAGCATGTTAGTATAACGTACGACACCTTAGAACTCCTAACAAAACATTACAACACCGTACGTAAACTTAAAACTCCATAATAAACCTAATGAATTCGTACGAGTCATTTGAACATCGTACAACCACTCAGGACTTGTTACGACTTTGTATGCGAAATTAGCAACAGGAAAAGCAATTTAGAATAATGTAGGATGCGTTACAACTTTTGAGAACACCTTACACCACCGTACGGAAGATTAAAACTCCATAATAAACCTAATGAATTCGTCCGTGTAATTTGAGCACCATACAACAATTTGGAATATATTACGACTCTATATGCCACATTACCGCCTTGAAAAGCATGTTAGTATAACGTACGGCACCTTACAACACCTAACAAAACATTACAACACCGTACGTAAACTTAAAACTCCATAATAAACTTAATGAATTCGTCCGAGTCATTTGAATATCGTACGACCACTCAGGACTTGTTACGACTCTGTATGCGAAATTAGCAACAGGAAAAGCAATTTAGAATAATGAAGGATGCGTTACAACTTTTGAGAACACCTTACACCACCGTACGAAAGATTAAAACTCCATAATAAACCTAATGAATTCGTCCGAGTAATTTGAACACCATACAACAATTTGGAATATATTACGACTCCGTATGCCACATTACCGCCTTGAAAAGCATGTTAGTATAACGTACGACACCTTACAACTCCTAACAAAACATTACAACACCCTACGTAAAATTAAAACTCCATAATAAACCTATTGAATTCGTCCGAGTCCTTTAAACATCGTACGACAATTTAGAATATATTACGACTCTGTATGCCACATTAACGTCTTGAGAAGCATGTTAGTATAACGTACGGCACCTTACAACTCCTAACAAAACATTACAACACCGTACGTAAACATAAAACTCCATAATAAACCTAATAAATTAGTCCGAGTCCTTTGAACATCGTACTACAATTTAGAATATATTACGACTCTGTATACCACATTACCGCCTTGAAAAGCATGTTAGTATAACGTACGGCACCTTACAACTCCTAACAAAACATTACAACACCGTACGTAAACTTAAAACTCCATAATAAACCTAATGAATTCGTCCGAGTCTATTGAACATCATACGAACACTTAGGACTTGTTACGACTCTGTATGCGAAATTAGTAACAGGAAAAGCAATTTAGAATAATGTACGATGCGTTATAACTTTTGAGAACACCTTACACCACCGTACGAAAGATTAAAACTCCATAATAAACCTAATGAATTCGTCCGAGTAATTTGAACACCATACAACAATTTAGAATATATTACGACTCTGTATGCCACATTACCGCCTTGAAAAGCATGTTAGTATAACGTACGGCACCTTACAACACCTAACAAAACATTACAACACCGTACGTAAACTTAAAACTCCATAATAAACTTAATGAATTCGTCCGAGTCTTTTGAATATCGTACGACCACTCAGGACTTGTTACGACTCTGTATGCGAAATTAGCAACAGGAAAAGCAATTTAGAATAATGAAGGATGCGTTACAACTTTTGAGAACACCTTACACCACCGTACGAAAGATTAAAACTCCATAATAAACCTAATGAATTCGTCCGAGTAATTTGAACACCATACAACAATTTGGAATATATTACGACTCTGTATGCCACATTACCGCCTTGAAAAGCATGTTAGTATAACGTACGGCACCTTACAACTCCTAACAAAACATTACAACACCGTACGTAAACTTAAAACTCCATAATAAACCTAATGAATTCGTCCGAGTCATTTGAACATCATACGACCACTCAGGACTTGTTACGACTATGTATGCGAAATTAGCAACAGGAAAAGCAATTTAGAATAATGTAGGATGCGTTACAACTTTTGAGAACACTTTACATGATAGGTTCAATTGGATCGATATTACTCAATGATCAGAATGAAATAAGCACACAAACACAGTTCAATCAGCAACACAATTCATTACTTAATAATTCTCTTTGTATTGATGATCAAAGCAAAGTTGTAGTACAAAATGCAGGAGAATGTAAATCACACACAGTTAACTCTCTCTCTAACGTGTAATTGTGATCTAGACTCCCTCTCTAACATTCTTTTACTACATGCTTTATGCAAGAATACATTAAGGAAAATAACAAAATTAACCCTAAACTATACAAAATGTATAAACAAAGTACAAAGTAAATCTTAATCAGAAATAAGCCCTAACAGTACTCCCCCTAAGATTTATCTTTGGACTTTAACAAAATCTTCAGTTTTCAACATTTGCTTTTTCAGCATCAATCTCTCACCAATCTTCTGGTTCGTCTTTAACATCCAGCAACTGCTTTCCTTTGTATTCTTCTTGTTCTTTTAAAGCTTCTTCTATGCATGACTTGAACTTTTTTGCAATCTTGGCTTGTCTTGGCTTTGATTCATTTGTGATGATGTTACAAGCATTCATGCGTTTCAGAGTATCAAGTGTTAGACCTGCAAAATCAATGTTAGCATAAAATTCATATGGCACTTCTTGTCCTTTGGCTTGCACTTCTAATGTACCCTTCGCAGTCACACGCATAAATTCAATCTCTGGAATATCAACCCTCACAAGGTTAGCATTGAGTAATGCCTTCCTTAGTCGGATTTTCTCTGTTGCATCACCAATCACTTCAATCATTACCACAAACAAGTTTCGATCGGCTTCAGCAAGTGGATCTTTGCACTTCTCCATTGTGTAATTTTGAAGATGATCGATGTAAGATGGATGTAGCAGCTTCAGCTCAAACGTGCTAAATAGTGTGATCATGTCCTGATCCCAACCATCCAAATTACGCACCAGTTTCAATTCATAAGTCTCCTGATTGTAGAAAAACTTAAGAATTGGCTTCGTTGCTTGTGAACCATCAATCACTTTCAAACCCAGATTCGTCACTTTGTCAAAGTATTCATCCGAAAACTCTTCCAAGTACATGTCACGCATAATCAATTTCTTTTGTTTCTTCTTCTTCGAATCCAAATAAATTTTATCTTCTTGCGGCCCTCTGAACTCCAGATACTTTGGCATGCGGCTGATCCCGGCATCCAACAGCATAGCACATTTATCACCACGCTCTACTCGCGTGTGATTAATCAATCTCAGCTTATGTAACTCCTTCAGATCTTCCACAGGCAGCTTGAATATACTCGAGTAATAATGATAGACATCACATAACCCGTTCACCCTCTTGATCAGAAATGCGTCAAAAATCTCATAATATTTCCAAGCGATGATCTTCACATTCTTGGATTTTTCCGGCACGATCATAGAATCAAGCAGTTCAGCAACAGACTGGCCTTTACTCAGCAGTGATCTAACAACATCACCTGCTGTGGCAGATTTATGCCATGATTCTCGTACATCCATTGGAATGTTGTATGACTTCATCTCACTAGGAAACATGTCAATAAGCTCTTTCCTATTCTTATGCGCATCAACAGGTAAAGCCATCAGCAGTATCTCTTTGGGTTCAAGCATTTTAAATCTCTTTGTCAATTCATAGTACTGCGGATTGTTGTAGTCCAAGAAAAACATCTGACTGTGCATCTTCTCAGTCTTCATAAAACTTATCACAATTTTCTTCAAAGATTCATGTTTCAGCCTCTTCAAAGTCTTGTATGGATAGTTCCTCGAACTAAGCCATTGACGCATGCTAGTAGATGACATTTCTTCCAGGTCTTGATGATACAGTTCTTTAGGAGGTAAATCATCAATATTCAGACTCTCTTGCAGAGGCGTCCATTCACCCATTTATACCACAAATTCTTTCTCATCAGCCGTTACCTTGTCTTGTGCATTCAAACACTTCTCATATTCTTCATTGATTTGACTCACTGTAAGTCCATTCAGATACACTGGATTATATTTCATCTTTTCTAAGTATGCAAATCGTTCAGGAAGATCAGCTGGTATCTCATCATCAGGATTAGCTTCAGGCTTAGAATCTGTAAAGTCTATATCATCCAAATCATCAAGTGCCTCAATCATTGGTGCAGTTTCAGTTTGAATCGGCTGAAACTGAAATGCTTCTTCAGTAACAGTTTCTGGCACGTTTTCGACTACTTCAACTGCTTCAGGCACTTCAGCTACCACTACAGATTCAGACTGAATCGGCTCAATCTGAACTGTTTTATCAGTTTCAATATCCTTCACAATCTCATCCACCTTAGCCATCTCAGACACTTCAGTTTATGTTACAGATTCAGATTGAATCGGCTCAATCTGAACTGTTTCTTCCATTCTTACTTTCTTAGCACTAACTTCTTCTCCAGTGATCTCAGGCACAGCATCCAGCTTGCGTTTTCCCTCAGCTTTGTCAAGATTGACAGGATCAGCAGCTTCATCGGGAATTAAAATTGGTGTATTAATCTTTTCGCCCACATTCTTTGTTCCACGAGCTCTGGTATAATAAACTTTAGCATCTTGTGAAGGCTCAGCAACTTCCATAACATCATCAGAAAAGTCTTTATCAGATGTAGAGCCTGATTTCTTCGGCTTGGCTTCTTCCAACCATTTTTCTAACATCTCCTTTTCCGCATTCAGAGTATTGCATTCAGCAGATAACTCTTTGTAATCATCCTTTAACTTTTCATGATCAACTTTCAATTTTTCATATTCAGCATCTAGTTCCTTGAAGGTTTTCAAATTCTGTTCAAGAATAATCCAAAACTCTTCCAGTCTCTTTTTCATCCTTTCGTTGGATGCTTTCAATAACTCGTTAGCTTCTAACAAATTGGCTACCATCTTTTCCAACTCAAGAATTTTATCTTTATCTTCATTCACACTTGAACCAACTTTTGGTGAAGACTCCAAAGGTTGTTCGATATGTATAAATGCTGGAGATGAAGTGGTGGGGATATCTACTGGAACAGAAACAGTAACGCCAGCATCAGTATCATCAACTACCTGTGCAGTAGTCTCTACTTCGGCCATTACCTCCTGTGCAATCTGAACTATATCAATCTGTTCAGACACATTCACATCTTCAACAACAATCGGCTCCTCTACAATCATAGGTTCATTCACAGTTTTAGATCTTCGTGATCTAACTTATTGTACTGTGATGTCTCTAGGAGCTCCAACAGCAATCTCTTCAACAGCTTTCTCAACCTCAACAGTTTCAGTCTCAATCACAATTTGTTCATCAATCTCAACATTTTCTGCCTCCTCATGTACTGATTCAGCACTTTCTTCTTCTATAATATCATCATTTCCTCCATCACCATCATCACCACTATTATCATCATCACTTTCGCTATCCTCCTCATCATCACCATTATCACTTTCACTCTCATTTTCGTCATGTTCTTCAACTTCTGATGACGAGCAATGTACTGATCATCATCCAACAAGTTATCAGGCACCACATCAACTAGGTCCTGTGGATTCACAATTTCTCCATGTGATATGTGATGATATACTACTTCAATATCCTCCACATTGTTTGCTATATCCCGCATATAGTCAAACATTTCAACACTTTCTACACTACCTATACTCATCTTCCTATATGATAGTTCGTTCATGTCCTCAGTGTATAAAATCCCTCCAGCAAAACCTTCTTCTCTGATGATAGGATAAGCCACATTGATCATGAGTTGCAAGAATCTCGGATACATGAGAAACTTGAACCTTTTGTCTTTTACCAAGTTGAACACAAAACCTTTCATGATCCACTTCGACATATTGATAGGTTTGTTCTCTGCAATAGCTACAATGGGGGATGCAATGTCAGAAGGGAAGTTATCAAAACCAGCACTCCTTCTGGACATGCACTGCTGAATCACATAACATAGCAGCTTCCACTTCTTTCCAAGTCTGGCTCTAACAAATTGCGACTTTGGAAATATGGGAGGATGACCCATATTAATGAAACAAGCTTGACACTCGGAAGTTGTCAGTTCATCATTAGCACCAACTTCATCATCATCAATCCTCAAGGCAGTTCTGATAGCTTCTTCAGACACAGTCAATTGCAATTCTCTGGTGATATTTCCTCTCACTACTGTCACACCATCTTCATCAGTTACAACCTCAGCTGTTCTCCAAAAAATCTTGATGAGTCTTGCATATATGACCGGCTTTGCACACATTGCATACACATATTTGGTTCTTCTGATGAATCTAATCATGTCTCTATACCCCTCAGTCTCTGGAATAGATTCATCCAAACATGCAACTAGATTGTGCTTAGGCTCAAATTTCATATTCTCCATCTGTTTAAACACAAAGACAAGTCATATGAGTTAGATTTTTCATTCATAAATAACAAATTTGTATAAGTATTTAAACAAAAAGTTACAATGTAGAACAATCACATGATCAATTTATCACCTAAGTTAAACTATCAATCAGATTTTCACCATTTTGATTAACATAACTTTTTGGAAATTAATGATCATACAATATTTTACACTTAACAGTTAAAATACTTAAGAACACAAATCTGAAATTTTGTATGATGAAGTTGAATAACATGTTTTAGTTCAGTTTTAACATTGATTTGTCACTTCTTAACACATATTTCATCATTTTGAAGTTAAAACTTATGACAATTCAACAGGTCATCAATGGCGGTTCGACAGTTATGAGCAAATTTTAGTTGATTCAGTTGATTTTTAAGCAATTTGATGCAAATTAATGATTGATTGTTGATAATCGACAGTTTTTACACTTAAAACAACATTCGATTTCAGCTTTAACACGTAAAATCAAAGTGTTGATTCAGTGATCACAGTACTGTTCATCATCATCTTTCGTTTTAACGATCGATTTGCAGGTTTATCAAGGTCGAAACATGTAAATTATATCTTATTCAATCAATCAAACTTGTAATGAACAATCGACTGAACAAAAATATAAACGATTTGAGGTACAGGGGATTTTGCTTGAATACTTTGGTGAAAAATGATAAGTGTTGTGAAGAGGCGGGTTTTTATATGGTTGAAAAATTAGGTCAAACATAAAGAGCCGGGTCAACAATTTGGGACGGGTAAACATTTAAGCCCAATAAGCTTAGACGGGTCATGCACTGTTGAGCCGCGTCAAACACTGTTGGGACGGGTCAAGTATTTTGGGACGGGTCACAACATGGGACGGGTCAACATTTAACATAAAAACACTTGGACGGGTCAGTTACTGTAGAGACGGGTCAAGGTTAGGAACAACTACACCTGTTTGGTTTTACCCATCACCCGGCTGCATAGTAGTCTTATTCCATCACCCGGCTTGCACAATGACTTTTGTTCATTACCCGGCTGTATAGTAATACTCTTTATCACCTGGCTGTTGTGAAGAACTTTTCTTCATCACCCGGCAACACAGTTGTTTGTACTTACTTGGCAGCATAGTGTTCTTCACTTACACGGCTAAATAGAATCTTCATTCTATTACCCCGGCTGTACAGTGTCAACACTTCTTCATCCGGCTGTATAGTGACACACAACTTGTCACCCGACTTCACTTCTTTCAATCACCCGGCAGATATCACCACTCCTTCATTGCCCGGCTGAATAGTGACTTGTTCATTACCCGGCTGGTAACTTATCACTTAATTACCCGGCAACACAGTAGTCATAATATATTCATCCGTCTGTCTTCTTTCACACAATCACCCGGCTCATATCAGACACCACTACTTTACCCGGCTAAATAGTGTCTTCATTACCCGGCTAAATAGTTGTTTCTGATATCTTCACCCGGCGATAACATTTTGACAATTTTTCATTTTTCTCGTCTGTTGACTTTTCAACTGCATTTATTGCACCTGCAAACATTCTCGACATATTAATTAGACAAGACATCCTTATTAGGGTTTGTCACATTAATAATCAACAACATTAAACATGCAACAAATTTAATTCTCATAAATTCTTTTTCTTTTTGTTTGATTTTCAAAAATGATTTTGCACAACCAAAATTTCTATATCCCGAAGCAATTTCTTAAAAACACATCACAAGACCTTGGGTTTGTTTTTAACACATCCAATACGTTTGCTTTCCATACCACATAATCTTGTTCATTCAAAACACACTTATTAAAAAATATTTTTGGATTTTAGGAGATATTTTTCTTCAATTATTCTCCCCCTAAACTTGAAATTTCTTGAAATTTTTAAGTTTAAACAGGATGTCGATGTGTCAATAAAGATTCCATATGCCTGCACACACAAAGCACACACATTAAAATAAAGACATATGCAATGCAATGAATCAAAATATCACAGTGAGATCATACCACACATTATCTGAACATGTTTTGCAAGTTTTGAATAGACATTTGACTTATGTTTGATTGAGTGATGATATGAAAACATACCAATTAGCTCGAGTTGACACACTTACTTTTTCAGTATCATGATGAGATTAAGGTTCGATTAAAATGACTTATGTGACCCACATGTATACATATGTCGACATATTTCCTTCTCAACCACTACCTAAATGCATATTGCACAAGAACCTGGTCACTTACAATCATAAACAGTGTGGAAACTGGGTTCTATTCGAATTTGGTCCACTTTGGGACTTCTTTTTAATTCCATTTTGGAATTTTAATTTCCTATCGTTCTCCTTGGGAATCTTCTGAATTCCTTTTTGGAATTTTTGTTTGGTGATGGTCCACATTTGGGACTCTTTTTGTTCCATCTTTGGGAATCTTTTGCTGCACCTTGAAGCTCAAAAGAGACTTCATGTGAGACTTCATGTCTGTGGATACCATAACAAAGAAGCTCACGATGCGGTTCATCACACTGAATAGACATGATCGTTACCGATCATGAACAACTATCATCACAAGCAATGTATCAAAACATATATATCTAGACATGTATAGCAATAGAACTTAACACAACGATCATTAAGTTTAGATTTGTCAACAATGAACTTACTTTTTCAGTCTAATTGCCTGAGCTGTCTCGCACATCAATTAACATTCATCGGTCTTTATTAAAAATGATGAAACAAATAATGTCTAGTGTACTATCATTTCTCACTTTTTGCAATATAGATTCTTATGACATGATATTTTCTTTTCTTTTTGCTTTTATATTTTTGTTTTTGCTTTTCTTTTTCATGCACACTCACAATGCAAAACGATAAAATAAAAGACAAAGGAATCAATACTTGACATCGACTTATTATATTTTTGACTTTTATATTTTCTGATTTTTGTATTTAGTTTTTGCAAAAATAGAATAAATCATGATTGATTAATCCTATGGATTGAATTAAGAATTCAAACCGCTCTGACAAAAAAGATTTTGTGAAAAGATCTGCCAGTTGTTTGTCGGTATGAACTTTAATCAAAATTATTAAACCTTTTTCAGAGTTGTCTCTGAGAAAGTGATATCGAATTTCGATATGTTTGGTTTTTGAGTGTTGAACAGGATTAGCACTAATGAACATAGCAGCAGTATTATCTATGTAAATAGAAGTTTTGAGAAAATTAAACCCGTAGTCAAGCAATTGGTTTTGTAACCACAAAACATGAGAACATCCTGCAGATGCAGCGATATACTCTGCTTCAGCTGTGGATACAGAAACGTTGGTCTGCTTTTTGCATTGCCAAGAAACATGTCTAGGACCCAGAAATTGACATCCACCCGTAGTCGATTTCCTGTCAAGAGCAAACCCACCAAAGTCACTACCAGAATAACTATATAATTCAAAATTGCCTTCATAAGTATACCATAACCCGAGATTCGGTTTCCCTTTAAGGTATCTGAAAATACGTTTAACAGCAACCAGGTGCGACTCTTTTGGATCAGACTGATATCTGGCGCACACACATACAGCATACATAATGTCTGGCCGTGATGCAGTAAGATACATCAGTGAACCGCTCATCGATATGTACAGTGATTGATCAACGGATTTGCCTTTTGGATCCGGTTGTATCTTGCAGTTCACATCAGATGGCGTTCGAATAGTCTGACAATCCTGCATCTTGAACTTTTTCAGCAACTTCTCAACAAATTTTGATTGGTTGATAAAAATTCCGTCTGCTGATTGTTTTACTTGCAATCCAAGTAAGAAATTAATCTCCCCCATCGAACTCATCTGAAATCTTGATTTCATGATTTCTTCAAACTCCTTGCACATGGACGCACTTGTTGATCCAAAGATGATATCATCCACATACACTTGAACACATAAAAGATCTTCATTTTCCCGCTTCATAAATAAAGTTGGATCAATCTGACCTCTTGTAAATCCATGTTCCAGCAAATGTTTAGATAACGTCTCGTACCAAATCCTTGGAGCTTGATGTAGACCATATAAAGCTTTGCTCAATTTGTATACACGATGTGGATAATCAGTATCTTCAAAACCAGGAGGTTGTCTGACATATACATCATCGGTAATTGGTCCATACAGAAAAGCACCTTTAACGTCCATTTGAAACAATTTGAACTTCATGAAAGAGGCATAAGCTAAAAAGACACGAATAGCTTCAAGTCGAGCGACCGGAGCAAACACTTCTTCATAGTCAATACCTTCTTCTTGAGTGTAACCTTGTGCAATAAGTCTGGCTTTATTTCTTACAACAATACCACGTTCGTCTGGCTTGTTTTTGTACAACCATCTTGTACCAATCGCATTTTCTCCTTCAGGTAAGTCCACTAATTTCAAAACTTCTTGTTTGCGAAATTGAAGTAACTCCTCTTGCATGGCTTCAATCCAACTATTATCTTGCAACGCTTCTGAAATGTTCTTTGGCACCACTTGAGAAAGAAAACATGAATAAAGACAAACGTTTGCATGTTCAGTCTGACTTCTCATAGTTCGCTGATTCAAAGGTCCAATAATCTGAGAGACAGGATGATTCCTATGAACTCGATGAGTTGGTATAACGTCACCTTGAACTTGCGTCTCCAGATTAGACTGATTCAGATTCGGTAGATCTTGTAGAATGGTAGAAGTATGCGGAGTGAAATTAGGAACTTGATCCGGTGAATTGATGAAGTAGTCAAATGATTCTGGAACAACTTCAGCATTCGGATCTGATGATGGTTGATTTTGAACAGATCTGATTCTTTACTCGATTTTCCTGAAAAATCAAACAAGTTAGAATTGAAAGATTTTGATAACGAAACTAAATCAATTAACCATTCGGGACCATGAGCCACTAACGGAAATGAATTTTCTAAAAACTTAACGTTAATAGTTTCAATAACAGTGTTAGTTTTGCTATTAAAAACTCGATAAGCTTTTGAAACAGACGAGTAACCAAGAAAAAATCCATCGTCAGATTTTGACTCAAACTTTCCGAGATGATTACTTAAATTTAGAATCGATACAGGACAACCAAATGCTTTCAAGTAAGAAATATTCAATTTTCTTCCAAATAACAACTCATAAGATGTTTTCTGTTTATCCTGAACAAATAATGTCCTGTTTTGTACAAAGCAAGCAGTAGCAATAGCTTCGTCCCAGAAAGTGATAGGGATTTTGGCATCTGCGAGCATGGATCTTGCTGCTTCAATCAGTGTCCGATTTTTCCGTTCCGCAACCCCGTTTTGTTGAGGCGTTCTTGGAGCACTAAATTGTCTAGCAATTCCTTTTTCTGCACAAAACAAATCAACATTAGCGTTCTTAAACTCTGTTCCATTATCACTTCTTAACATTTTTACTTTGCAATCCAACTGATTTTCAACTTTGATAATAAATTCTTTTAGCAACTCAGTAGTTTCAGATTTAACATGCAAGAAATAAACCCAAGAAAATCTAGTGAAATCGTCAATAATGACAAAACAATAAGACTTCTTTCCGATGCTTTGAACATTTGTTGGTCCGAAAAGATCCATATGTAGCATCTGTAAGGGTTTTGAGATTGAGTTTTCTTGCTTGGACTTAAAAGACATTCGGTGCTGTTTTCCTTTTAAACAGGCTGGACATAAATCAGTTGTGGAGAATTTCTTTGACGATATTCCCACAGCATGATTTCCAGTCACCAGTCGGTTCATGTTTCTGAAGTTTGAATGGCCCAGCCGTCTATGCCAAAGCTGACTCTCATCATTTGATGCATGAGCAATGAGACAAGTAGTTTCGGTTTCAGCATCAATCTGCGACATATCAAGCTTGTATACATCACGATCTCTTGGAGCTTTAACCACCACCCATTCATTGTCAATCTTGAAACCTGGTTTGAGTATATAGCAAAAAAATCATCAAACAACGTCGAATAAGATTTATCACAAATTTGAGATACACTTAGCAAATTAAAGTTCAACTGTGCACAGTAGTTGACTTTATCAAAACTAATGACCCCATTTGACACGGTTCCTTCTCCAGTTATTTTACCACCAGCATCTCCTCCAAATGCAACATGTGTACCATTCTTTAGCTTAAAGTCTTGAAGCAAGGCATGATTGCCTGTCATATGCCGGCTACAACCACTATCAACAAACCATGAGTTGATAGGTCTTCGAGGGTGTACCTGCATTTCAACAATTACTTAGTTAGTTTGGTCAACCCAGGCCCACATGGTCTTGGGTTTTCCGAATCTATCTGTAACAGTAACTTGTTGATAATGAAGATTTTGAAAATTTGTTTCATTTGAGAGATTTTGTTGAAAACTGTTTCGCCCAACGGCTTGATTTGTTTGCTTTCTTCTTAAAGCAATGAACCTTTCCTCTAACTTAGGATCAAGGTTATTTTCAAATTTCTGATTTCTCACCATCAAAGCTCTCGGCTTAAAACTGTTAACATGCACATTTCTTGGTGAAAAGTCATTAAAACCAGAATTGTTTCGTTTGAAATTTCTCAAATCAGGAGAATGACTTTGATTAAGTTTTCGAAAACCAAATGATTGATTTCTTTGAAAATTTGGAAACGGAGTCATTTCTCTTGATGAATTTTTCCGAAAGAAACAATCTTTTGTGTCATGATTTCTCCTTTCACAAATATCACAGAATTTGTTATAAAAACATTCCTCTGAAGAATGATTTCTTTTGTCACAGTAACTGCAATACCTGTTAAAGAAACATTCAGTAGTAACATGATTATAACGATAAAAAATCTCACAATATTTCTTGCTAATCCTAAAGAGCCGATTGTTAACTTTTGATGTTGAACCCACTCGTGATTCATTATCAGTTTTGGTCGGTTTTCGATTAACTTGATTCTTTTGTGGAGATTTTGATTGTGATTTTGCTTGCTTGGGAACTTGGTTCGATTTTAAACTATCTTGTTTGGTTACCTTCTTTGATTGAATTCTTTTATCATTGACAGCGGAAGACTTAGGACCTGAACCTGTTTTCAGAACAGAGTTAGATTTGATTGAAGAATTGATTTGGTTACAATAAGATCCGTTCATATCGAAAGTTCCTGCAGACACAAACTTAATTGTTTTACCTTTTGACACTTTCTTCTTGACAGGTTTGACATTGTCAGTTTTAACAGTTTGAGCTTTGGTGTTGTCATTTGATTTTATGACACTTTTACCTTTTGACTGTTTTGTTTCAGATTGATTGATTTTCGATTTTAATTTCTGCATCTTTGCATTCGAAACTTCAGTCTTTTTCACTTCTTGCTTCTTGATCAGTTGATCAGCAACTTTTGCCTTCTGTTCATTCTTCCATCTGATGTATTCAGGATCATTGTATCCTGAAAATTCACCTTCATCCTTCACCTTCTCTTCTGGCTTGGGATTCAGTTCAGGATATTCAACAAGTTGAATCAGAACAGGCTCAGATTTGTTGCTAGCTTCATCATCAGCTTCAGTCGTCACAGCATCATCTTCTTTCAAACTTTCAATCAACACTTCAGATCCTTCGGATTCGGATTTACTTCTTTGAATTTCTTTGAATTTTCGTTCATTTTCAGGTGAATGATCAAATTCATTGAAGTTTTCAGGTAAAGTTTGTGTGATTGATTTAGGCATTGGTTCATGAGTAAAACCCAACCCTTGTTTGTTTTTGTTACCTCTTTCACTCATAAGTTGTCTCACCATTGTTTTACAACTTTTCACTTTTGTTAATTCAACTTGTGTGACAGCATGAGCAACTTTTTCTTGTTCAAAGTTCTTTGTCATTTCCTCAAGTTGTTTGGTCAGAAGTTCCAGATCCTTTAAGGTTTTGTTCCATGATTCTTTAAGTGACAATATCTTCTCATCAGCAATTTTGTGATCAATTTTAAGTTGTTCATGAATTTTTTCATGTTTGCTTAATTTGTCACCAATTTTAAAAGAGTGAGTTCGATAATGTTCTACTTGTTGAATGCATTGTTCAGAACATAACCTACCTCTAACATCATCAGGCAAAGGAACATAGTTAGGGGTAAATCAGTACTAACCTTTGGTTGTTCAGCAGATGATGAAGACTCATTGGATGTAGCCATCAGCGCAATTTCTGGTTCAGATTCTTCAACAGGATCTGCCTTTGCACTCCAGTCATATTCCTCAGAATCTTCACTCACAGTATCAGACACTTTACCATCCCCTTCTTCAGACCAATCTTCTTCAATTTCACAAACTAACGCCAAACTGGATGTAAGATCAGATGTAAACTGTTCCGCATAAGCACTCCAGTCATATCCGTCTTTTACACTAACCACCAGTGCTTTTGTCTGATCTTCTGGCTTCTTGCCTTCGTCTTTCAGTTCTGGCATGGGAAGACTTTGATATGGCCTCTGCATGAAACATTGATTTCTATGTTGATAGCTTGAAGACTGTTGCGAGCTTTGACCTTGACCTTGATTCTGTCCACTTGAACTTGCTTGATCGTTATAGTTCTGATTCTTAGGAGCCTTGCATTCCCTTGAAAAATGACCATAGTAGTTACAGTTGAAACATCTGGTCTTTGATTTGTCAAAACCAACCGTCTTGTTTGCATGTGGCTTGAAGCTTCGGTTAACATTTGCATGTTTCTGAGTACTATGCAACCATCAACATTTGCCAATTCAAATCCATTTCCTCAACATCGTCAGGATCCATTTCAAATAGATGTTGAAGTACAACGTCCATCTGAGACAAATGACTTCCTTGATAAGCCTGAAAGCTTGCCATAAAAGCTGTAAATGCACCTTTTGTCTCATCGTCTTGTAATAAGATGTTCATCACATCTTTTACATTGGCTTGCACAGTATTACTCGGTTTTTCTGATTGATTTTTCACATTCTGATTTTGACTTTGAGCTCTTGGTGGAGATTGAGGTTGAGAATAAGTTGGTGAGTTTGGAATGTATGACGAATCAGTATAAAAGCTTGCACCAACAAATAAATCACCCTCATCTTCAATCTTAGATGCATCTTGTGCAAGAAATGCATTCTCCACTGTATTAGCAGGATTAACAACAAACTTGTACTGAGCATTTGAACTTGATCTGTCAGTATTTCTTGAGCTTTCATCAATCTCTACTTCCTCTATCTTTGCAATGAGCAGATCTAAGTCCATAGGAAACTTTTCAGTATGCTTCAGTAGAGTCACAGTCTGTTTCCATGAAGGTGGAAGAGCACATAACAATCTGTCATTCAAATCTTGAAGATCTGTCTTTGCACCGACATTTGTCATCTCAGTAGTTAGATGAACAAATCTATTCATCATCTGGTGCACAGATTCTCCAGCAATATGTTCAAATAGCTCCAATTGTCTCTTCAATTTTTGCTTCTTGAGACTTCTCAACTGTTCTCCTCCTTCACATATTGATTTCAATGCTTTGAACAATGTGTAGCTAGTTTGATAAGCATCCAATCTTGACAAAACTTGGAGTGGCAATCCCTTACACATCAAAGAATAAGCCTTACTGTCATTCTTGACCTTTCGTAAGTCTTCAGCTGACAAATTCTCTTCTGGATAAGGTTCAGTAGAATCTTTGATGTAGGTACTCGCACTATCAGGAGCAGTTTGTGTTGGGATGTGAGGACCCTTATCAATTGACTTCCAAAGATCATTGTCAATAGAGCAAAGATGATGCTTTAATCTGATTGTCCAATTCTTGAAATCTGCACGGTTGACAAGTCTAGGAACACGGTTATCAGAATCATCATTAGGTGCCATTTTAACAATTTTAAAAAAATATTTTTGGTTTTTGTTGATTTTTGAAAAGAAATAGTTAAAATACTAAAATAAAGACAAGTAAATAATCACAAGATAAGATAACAAGGTTTGAAACAACTAAAAATGAGTCACACAGTTGAACAGTGAAAATTCTTCTTCACCCGGCTGAACAGTAGCTTTTCTTCTTCACTCTGCTGAGAAAGGTCTTCACTCGTCTAAACCGTTGACCCGGCTTAACAGTTGTAAGTCTTTAAACTTGAAATATTCACCCAGCAAGAACGTTACCCGGATGAACAGTTACACGGCTAACAGAAATAACTTGACACGACAAACAACTTGACCCGGCAAGAAGACAATATTCACCCGGCTGAACAGTTATCAACACTTCACCCGGCAGACCTTAACACGGCTTGAAAGTGTTAATCACCCGACTAAATAGTAACAAGTTGATCCGGCTGTTATGTTGATCACCCGGCTGAACAGTACTTTACCCGTCTGAACAGTTCTTCACACGGCTAAACAGTATACTCACCCGGCACAACAGTACACAGAATTTTACTTGCAATTCTTCACCCGTCTAGACAAAAAACCTTTACACGGCTGCACAGGACCTAATTTGTTCACAAATCTAAGTCCAAACAATTTTGTCTAAGTCAATTTGTTACCCGGCTAGTTAATCTTCAACCTGTTCATCCTGTTCATCATCTTCGTTAAACGAATATTCTGGGTTTTCACAAAAACTTGTCCAATTTCTTCAAAAATCATACCCAATCAGTGAAATATACCGATTATCAATCTCCAATCTCAATCAATCCAAAACATGATCAAATTTTGATAAATTTGAGCAAAATTTTGATCGAACGGTAAATTTTCTCTTCTTCTTAATTCCTCAGATATGATGATAATCTGATGGAATTTGCACAATTGATGTGAATTAGAAGTGATTGCGATGATAAATCACAACTAAAAACAGCAACAATTCATTCAGATCATGATTTTGAGCAATATTGTAGTGTTTTGCTTAATGAATAGCGAAGAACACAATACCAACAGCTCTGATACCAATTGATAGGTTCAATTGGATCGATATTACTCAATGATCAGAACGAAATAAGCACACAAACACAGTTCAATCAGCAACACAATTCATTACTTAATAATTCTCTTTGTATTGATGATCAAAGCAAAGTTGTAGTACAAAATGCAGGAGAATGTAAATCACACACAGTTAACTCTCTCTCTAACATGTAATTGTGATCTAGACTCCCTCTCTAACATTCTCTTACTACATGCTTTATGCAACAATACATTAGGGAAAATAACAAAATTAACCCTAAACTATACAAAATGTATAAACAAAGTACAAAGTAAATCTTAAACAGAAATAAGCCCTAACATTACACCACCGTACGAAAGATTAAAACTCCATAATAAACCTAATGAATTCGTCCGAGTAATTTGAACACCATACAACAATTTGGAATATATTACGACTCTGTATGCCACATTACCGCCTTGAAAAGCATGTTAGTATAACGTACGACACCTTACTACTCCTAACAAAACATTACAACACCGTACGTAAACTTAAAACTCCATAATAAACCTAATGAATTCGTCCGAGTCCTTTGAACATCGTACGACAAATTAGAATATATTACGACTCTGTATGCCACATTACTGTCTTGAGAAGCATGTTAGTATAACGTACGACACCTTACAACTCCTAACAAAACATTACAACATCGTACGTAAACTTAAAACTCCATAATAAACCTACTAAATTAGTCTGAGTCCTTTGAACATCGTACTACAATTTAGAATATATTACGACTCTGTATGTCACATTACCGCCTTGAAAAGCATGTTAGTATAACGTACGGCACCTTACAACTCCTAACAAAACATTACAACTCCGTACGTAAACTTAAAACTCCATAATAAACCTAATGAATTCGCCCGAGTCATTTGAACATCGTACGACCACTCAGGACTTGTTACGACTCTGTATGCGAAATTAGCAACAGGAAAAGCAATTTAGAATAATGTAGGATGCGTTACAACTTTTGAGAACACCTTACACCACCGTACGAAAGATTAAAACTCCATAATAAACCTAATGAATTCGTCTGAGTAATTTGAGCATCATACAACAATTTGGAATATATTACGACTCTGTATGCCACATTACCGCCTTGAAAAGCATGTTAGTATAACGTACGACACCTTACAACTCCTAACAAAACATTACAACACCGTACGTAAACTTAAAACTCCATAATAAACCTAATGAATTCGTCCGAGTCATTTGAACATCATACGACCACTCAGGACTTGTTACGACTCTGTATGCGAAATTAGCAACAGGAAAAGCAATTTAGAATAATGTAAGATGCATTACAACTTTTGAGAACACCTTACACCACCGTACGAAAGATTAAAACTCCATAATAAACCTAATGAATTCGTCCGAGTAATTTGAACACCATACAACAATTTGGAATATATTACGACTCTGTATGCCACATTACCGCCTTGAAAAGCATGTTAGTATAACGTACGACACCTTACTACTCCTAACAAAACATTACAACACCGTACGTAAACTTAAAACTCCATAATAAACCTAATGAATTCGTCCGAGTCCTTTGAACATCGTACGACAATTTAGAATATATTACGACTCTGTATGCCACATTACCGTCTTGAGAAACATGTTAGTATAACGTACGACACCTTACAACTCCTAACAAGACATTACAACACCGTACGTAAACTTAAAACTCCATAATAAACCTAATAAATTAGTCCGAGTCCTTTGAACATCGTACTACAATTTAGAATATATTACGACTCTGTATGCCACATTACCGCCTTGAAAAGCATGTTAGTATAACATACGGCACCTTACAACTCCTAACAAAACATTACAACACCGTACGTAAACTTAAAACTCCATAATAAACCTAATGAATTCGTCCGAGTCATTTGAACATCATACGACCACTCAGGACTTGTTACGACTCTGTATGCGAAATTAGCAACAGGAAAAGCAATTTAGAATAATGTAAGATGCATTACAACTTTTGAGAACACCTTACACCACCGTACGAAAGATTAAAACTCCATAATAAACCTAATGAATTCGTCCGAGTAATTTGAACACCATACAACAATTTGGAATATATTACGACTCTGTATGCCACATTACCGCCTTGAAAAGCATGTTAGTATAACGTACGACACCTTACTACTCCTAACAAAACATTACAACACCGTACGTAAACTTAAAACTCCATAATAAACCTAATGAATTCGTCCGAGTCCTTTGAACATCGTACGACAATTTAGAATATATTACGACTCTGTATGCCACATTACCGTCTTGAGAAACATGTTAGTATAACGTACGACACCTTACAACTCCTAACAAGACATTACAACACCGTACGTAAACTTAAAACTCCATAATAAACCTAATAAATTAGTCCGAGTCCTTTGAACATCGTACTACAATTTAGAATATATTACGACTCTGTATGCCACATTACCGCCTTGAAAAGCATGTTAGTATAACATACGGCACCTTACAACTCCTAACAAAACATTACAACACCGTACGTAAACTTAAAACTCCATAATAAACCTAATGAATTCGTCCGAGACATTTGAACATCGTACGACCACTCAGGACTTGTTACGACTCTGTATGCGAAATTAGCAACAGGAAAAGCAATTTAGAATAATGTAGGATGCGTTACAACTTTTGAGAACACCTTACACCACTGTACGAAAGATTAAAACTCCATAATAAACCTAATGAATTCGTCCGAGTAATTTGAACACCATACAACAATTTGGAATATATTACGACTCTGTATGCCACATTACCGCCTTGAAAAGCATGTTAGTATAACGTACGACACCTTACTACTCCTAACAAAACATTACAACACCGTACGTAAACTTAAAACTCCATAATAAACCTAAGAATTTAGTCCGAGTGCTTTGAACATCGTACTACAATTTAGAATATATTACGACTCTGTATGCCACATTACCGCCTTGAAAAGCGTGTTAGTATAACGTACGGCACCTTACAACTCCTAACAAAACATTACAACACCGTACGTAAACTTAAAACTCCATAATAAACCTAATAAATTAGTCCGAGTCCTTTGAACATCGTACTACAATTTAGAATATATTACGACTCTGTATGCCACATTACCGACTTGAAAAGCATGTTAGTATAACGTACGGCACCTTACAACTCCTAACAAAACATTACAACACCGTACGTAAACTTAAAACTCCATAATAAACCTAATAAATTAGTCCGAGTCCTTTGAACATCGTACTACAATTTAGAATATATTACGACTCTGTATGCCACATTACCGCCTTGAAAAGCATGTTAGTATAACGTACGGCACCTTACAACTCCTAACAAAACATTACAACACCGTACGTAAACTTAAAACTCCATAATAAACCTAATGAATTCGTCCGAGTCATTTGAACATTATACGACCACTCAGTACTTGTTACGACTCTGTATGCGAAATTAGCAACATGAAAAGCAATTTAGAATAATGTAGGATGCGTTACAACTTTTGAGAACACCTTACACCACTGTACGAAAGATTAAAACTCCATAATAAACCTAATGAATTCGTCCGAGTAATTTGAACACCATACAACAATTTGGAATATATTACGACTCTGTATGCCACATTACCGCCTTGAAAAGCATGTTAGTATAACGTACGACACCTTACTACTCCTAACAAAACATTACAACACCGTACGTAAACTTAAAACTCCATAATAAACCTAATAATTTAGTCCAAGTCCTTTGAACATCGTATTACAATTTAGAATATATTACGACTCTGTATGCCACATTACCGCCTTGAAAAGCGTGTTAGTATAACGTACGGCACCTTACAACTCCTAACAAAACATTACAACACCGTACGTAAACTTAAAACTCCATAATAAGCCTAGTAAATGAGTACGAGTCCTTTTAACATCGTACTACAATTTAGAATATATTACGACTACTCTGTATGCCACATTACCGCCTTGAAAAGCATGTTAGTATAACGTACGACACCTTACAACTCCTAACAAAACATTACAACACCGTACGTAAACATAAAACTCCATAATAAACCTAATAAATTAGTCCGAGTCCTTTGAACATCGTACTACAATTTAGAATATATTACGACTCTGTATGCCACATTACCGCCTTGAAAAGCATGTTAGTATAACGTACGGCACCTTACAACTCCTAACAAAACATTACAACACCGTACGTAAACTTAAAACTCCATAATAAACCTAATAAATTAGTCCGAGTCCTTTGAACATCGTACTACAATTTAGAATATATTACGACTCTGTATGCCACATTACCGCCTTGAAAAGCATGTTAGTATAACGTACGGCACCTTACAACTCCTAACAAAACATTACAACACCGTACGTAAACTTAAAACTCCATAATAAACCTAATGAATTCATCCGAGTCATTTGAACATTATACGACCACTCAGTACTTGTTACGACTCTGTATGCGAAATTAGCAACAGGAAAAGCAATTTAGAATAATGTAGGATGCGTTACAACTTTTGAGAACACCTTACACCACTGTACGAAAGATTAAAACTCCATAATAAACCTAATGAATTCGTCCGAGTAATTTGAACACCATACAACAATTTGGAATATATTACGACTCTGTATGCCACATTACCGCCTTGAAAAGCGTGTTAGTATAACGTACGGCACCTTACAACTCCTAACAAAACATTACAACACCGTACGTAAACTTAAAACTCCATAATAAGCCTAGTAAATGAGTACGAGTCCTTTTAACATCGTACTACAATTTAGAATATATTACGACTACTCTGTATGCCACATTACCGCCTTGAAAAGCATGTTAGTATAACGTACGACACCTTACAACTCCTAACAAAACATTACAACACCGTACGTAAACATAAAACTCCATAATAAACCTAATAAATTAGTCCGAGTCCTTTGAACATCGTACTACAATTTAGAATATATTACGACTCTGTATGCCACATTACCGCCTTGAAAAGCATGTTAGTATAACGTACGGCACCTTACAACTCCTAACAAAACATTACAACACCGTACGTAAACTTAAAACTCCATAATAAACCTAATAAATTAGTCCGAGTCCTTTGAACATCGTACTACAATTTAGAATATATTACGACTCTGTATGCCACATTACCGCCTTGAAAAGCATGTTAGTATAACGTACGGCACCTTACAACTCCTAACAAAACATTACAACACCGTACGTAAACTTAAAACTCCATAATAAACCTAATGAATTCATCCGAGTCATTTGAACATTATACGACCACTCAGTACTTGTTACGACTCTTTATGCGAAATTAGCAACAGGAAAAGCAATTTAGAATAATGTAGGATGCGTTACAACTTTTGAGAACACCTTACACCACTGTACGAAAGATTAAAACTCCATAATAAACCTAATGAATTCGTCCGAGTAATTTGAACACCATACAACAATTTGGAATATATTACGACTCTGTATGCCACATTACCGCCTTGAAAAGCATGTTAGTATAACGTACGACACCTTACTACTCCTAACAAAACATTACAACACCGTACGTAAACTTAAAACTCCATAATAAACCTAATAAATTAGTCCGAGTCCTTTGAACATCGTACTACAATTTAGAATATATTACGACTCTGTATGCCACATTACCGCCTTGAAAAGCATGTTAGTATAACGTACGGCACCTTACAACTCCTAACAAAACATTACAACACCGTACGTAAACTTAAAACTCCATAATAAGCCTAGTAAATTAGTCCGAGTCCTTTGAACATCGTACTACAATTTAGAATATATTACGACTCTGTATGCCACATTACCGCCTTGAAAAGCATGTTAGTATAACGTACGACACCTTACAACTCCTAACAAAACATTACAACACCGTACGTAAACTTAAAACTGCATAATAAACCTAATGAATTCGTCCGAGTCATTTGAACATCATACGACCACTCAGGATGTTACAACTCTGTATGCGAAATTAGCAACAGGAAAAGCAATTTAGAATAATGTAGGATGCGTTACAACTTTTGAGAACACCTTACACCACCGTACGAAAGATTAAAACTCCATAATAAACCTAATGAATTCGTCCGAGTAATTTGAACACCATACAACAATTTGGAATATATTACGACTCTGTATGCCACATTACCGCCTTGAAAAGCATGTTAGTATAACGTACGACACCTTACTACTCCTAACAAAACATTACAACACCGTACGTAAACTTAAAACTCCATAATAAACCTAATGAATTCATCCGAGTCCTTTGAACATCGTACGACAATTTAGAATATATTACGACTCTGTATGCCACATTACCGCCTTGAAAAGCATGTTAGTATAACGTACGACACCTTACTACTCCTAACAAAACATTACAACACCGTACGTAAACTTAAAACTCCATAATAAACCTAATAAATTAGTCCGAGTCCTTTGAACATCGAACTACAATTTAGAATATATTACGACTCTGTATGCCACATTACCGCCTTGAAAAGCATGTTAGTATAACGTACGGCACCTTACAACTCCTAACAAAACATTACAACACCGTACGTAAACTTAAAACTCCATAATAAACCTAATGAATTCGTCCGAGTCATTTGAACATCGTACTACAATTTAGAATATATTACGACTCTGTATGCCACATTACCGCCTTGAAAAGCATGTTAGTATAACGTACGGCACCTTACAACTCCTAACAAAACATTACAACACCGTACGTAAACTTAAAACTCCATAATAAGCCTAGTAAATTAGTCCGAGTCCTTTGAACATCGTACTACAATTTAGAATATATTACGACTCTGTATGCCACATTACCGCCTTGAAAAGCATGTTAGTATAACGTACGACACCTTACAACTCCTAACAAAACATTACAACACCGTACGTAAACTTAAAACTGCATAATAAACCTAATGAATTCGTCCGAGTCATTTGAACATCATACGACCACTCAGGATGTTACAACTCTGTATGCGAAATTAGCAACAGGAAAAGCAATTTAGAATAATGTAGGATGCGTTACAACTTTTGAGAACACCTTACACCACCGTACGAAAGATTAAAACTCCATAATAAACCTAATGAATTTGTCCGAGTAATTTGAACACCATACAACAATTTGGAATATATTACGACTCTGTATGCCACATTGCCGCCTTGAAAAGCATGTTAGTATAACGTACGACACCTTACTACTCCTAACAAAACATTACAACACCGTACGTAAACTTAAAACTCCATAATAAACCTAATGAATTCATCCGAGTCCTTTGAACATCGTACGACAATTTAGAATATATTACGACTCTGTATGCTACATTACCGCCTTGAAAAGCATGTTAGTATAACGTACGACACCTTACTACTCCTAAAAAAACATTACAACACCGTACGTAAACTTAAAACTCCATAATAAACCTAATAATTTAGTCCGAGTCCTTTGAACATCGTACTAAAATTTAGAATATATTACGACTCTGTATGCCACATTACCGCCTTGAAAAGCTTGTTAGTATAACGTACGGCACCTTACAACTCCTAACAAAACATTACAACACCGTACGTAAACTTAAAACTCCATAATAAACCTAATAAATTAGTCTGAGTCCTTTGAACATCGTACTACAATTTAGAATATATTACGACTCTGTATGCCACATTACCGCCTTGAAAAGTATGTTAGTATAACGTACGGCACCTTACAACTCCTAACAAAACATTACAACACAGTACGTAAACTCAAAACTCCATAATAAACCTAATGAATTCGTCCGAGTCATTTGAACATCGTACAACAATTTAGAATATCTTACGACTATGTATGCCACATTACCGCCTTCAAAATCATGTTAGTATAACGTAGGACACCTTACAACTCCTAACAACATATTACAATACCGTACGTAAACTTAAAACTCCATAGTAAACCTAATGAATTCGTCTGTGTCCATTAAACATTAGACGACCACTCAGGACTTGTTAAGACTTTGTATGCAACATTAGCAACAGGAAAAACAATTTAGAATAATGTAGGATGCGTTACATCTTTTGAGAACAACTTTCACCACCGTACGAAACATTAAAACTCCATACTAAACCTAATGAATTCGTCCTAGTCATTTGAACATCGTACAACAATTTAGAATATCTTACGACTCTGTATGCCACATTACCGCTTTGAAAAGCATGTTAGTATAACGTAGGACACCTTACAACTCCTAACAAAACATTACAACACCGTACGTAAACTTAAAACTCCATAATAAACCTAATGAATTCATCCGAGTCCTTTGAACATCGTACGACAATTTAGAATATAATACGACTCTGTATGCCACATTACCTCCTTGAAAAGTATGTTAGAATAACGTACGGCACCTTACAACTCCTAACAAAACATTACAACACCGTACGTAAACTTAAAACTCCATAATAAACCTAATGAATTCGTCCGAGTCATTTGAACATCGTACAACAATTTAAAATATCTTACGAATATGTAAGCCACATTACCGCCTTGAAAATCATGTTAGTATAACGTAGGACACCTTACAACTCCTAACAACATATTACCATATCGTACGTAAACTTAAAACTCCATAGTAAACCTAATGAATTCGTCTGAGTCCATTAAACATTAGACGAACACTCAGGACTTGTTACGACTCTGTATGCAACATTAGCAACAGGAAAAGCAATTTAGAATAATGTAGGATGCGTTACATCTTTTGAGAACAACTTTCACCACCGTACGAAACATGAAAACTCCATACTAAACCTAATGAATTCGTCCGAGTCGTTTGAACATCGTACAACAATTTAGAATATCTTACAACTCTGTATGCCACATTACCGCTTTGAAAAGCATGTTAGTATAACGTAGGACACCTTACAACTCCTAACAAAACATTACAACACCGTACGTAAACTTAAAACTCCATAATAAACCTAATGAATTCATCCGAGTCCTTTGAACATCGTACGACAATTTAGAATATATTACGACTCTGTATGCCACATTACGGCCTTGAAAAGTATGTTAGTATAACGTACGGCACCTTACAACTCCTAACAAAACATTACAACACCGTACGTAAACTCAAAACTCCATAATAAACCTAATGAATTCGTCCGAGTCATTTGAACATCGTACAACAATTTAGAATATCTTACGACTATGTATGCCACATTATCGCCTTGAAAATCATGTTAGTAAAACGTAGGACACCTTACAACTCCTAACAACATATTACAATACCATACGTAAACTTAAAACTCCATAGTAAACCTAATGAATTCGTCTGAGTCCATTAAACATTAGACGACCACTCAGGACTTGTTACGACTTTGTATGCAACATTAGCAACAGGAAAAGCAATTTAGAATAATGTAGGATGCGTTACATCTTTTGAGAACAACTTTCACCACCGTACGAAACATTAAAACTCCATACTAAACCTAATGAATTCGTCCGAGTCATTTGAACATCGTACAACAATTTAAAATATCTTACGAATATGTAAGCCACATTACCGCCTTGAAAATCATGTTAGTATAACGTAGGACACCTTACAACTCCTAACAACATATTACCATACCGTACGTAAACTTAAAACTCCATAGTAAACCTAATGAATTCGTCTGAGTCCATTAAACATTAGACGAACACTCAGGACTTGTTACGACTTTGTATGCAACATTAGCAACAGGAAAAGCAATTTAGAATAATGTAGGATGCGTTACATCTTTTGAGAACAACTTTCACCACCGTACGAAACATGAAAACTCCATACTAAACCTAATGAATTCGTCCGAGTCATTTGAACATCGTACAACAATTTAGAATATCTTACAACTCTGTATGCCACATTACCGCTTTGAAAAGCATGTTAGTATAACGTAGGACACCTTACAACTCCTAACAAAACATTACAACACCGTACGTAAACTTAAAACTCCATAATAAACCTAATGAATTCATCCGAGTCCTTTGAACATCGTACGACATTTTAGAATATATTACGACTCTGTATGCCACATTACGGCCTTGAAAAGTATGTTAGTATAACGTACGGCACCTTACAACTCCTAACAAAACATTACAACACCGTACGTAAACTCAAAACTCCATAATAAACCTAATGAATTCGTCCGAGTCATTTGAACATCGTACAACAATTTAGAATATCTTACGACTATGTATGCCACATTATCGCCTTGAAAATCATGTTAGTAAAACGTAGGACACCTTACAACTCCTAACAACATATTACAATACCATACGTAAACTTAAAACTCCATAGTAAACCTAATGAATTCGTCTGAGTCCATTAAACATTAGACGACCACTCAGGACTTGTTACGACTTTGTATGCAACATTAGCAACAGGAAAAGCAATTTAGAATAATGTAGGATGCGTTACATCTTTTGAGAACAACTTTCACCACCGTACGAAACATTAAAACTCCATACTAAACCTAATGAATTCGTCCGAGTCATTTGAACATCGTACAACAATTTAGAATATCTTACGACTCTGTATGCCACATTACCGCTTTGAAAAGCATGTTAGTATAACGTAGGACACCTTACAACTCCTAACAAAACATTACAACACCGTACGTAAACTTAAAACTCCATAATAAACCTAATGAATTCATCCGAGTCCTTTGAACATCGTATGACAATTTAGAATATATTACGACTCTGTATGCCACATTACCGCCTTGAAAAGTATGTTAATATAACGTACGGCACCTTACAACTCCTAACAAAACATTACAACACCGTACGTAAACTTAAAACTCCATAATAAACCTAATGAGTTCATTCAGGTCCTTTGAACATCGTACGACAATTTAGAATATATTACGACTCTGTATGCCACATTACCGCCTTGAAAAGTATGTTAGTATAACGTACGGCACCTTAGAACTCCTAACAAAACATTACAACACTGTACCTAAACTCAAAACTCCATAATAAACCTAATGAATTCGTCCGAGTCATTTGAACATCGTACAACAATTTAAAATATCTTACGAATATGTAAGCCACATTACCGCCTTGAAAATCATGTTAGTATAACGTAGGACACCTTACAACTCATAACAACATATTACCATACCGTACGTAAACTTAAAACTCCATAGTAAACCTAATGAATTCGTCTGAGTCCATTAAACATTAGACGAACACTCATGACTTGTTACGACTTTGTATGCAACATTAGCAACAGGAAAAGCAATTTAGAATAATCTAGGATGCGTTACATCTTTTGAGAACAACTTTCACCACCGTACGAAACATGAAAACTCCATACTAAACCTAATGAATTCGTCCGAGTCATTTGAACATCGTACAACAATTTAGAATATCTTACAACTCTGTATGCCACATTACCGCTTTGAAAAGCATGTTAGTATAACGTAGGACACCTTACAACTCCTAACAAAACATTACAACACCGTACGTAAACTTAAAACTCCATAATAAACCTAATGAATTCATCCGAGTCCTTTGAACATCGTACGACAATTTAGAATATATTACGACTCTGTATGCCACATTACGGCCTTGAAAAGTATGTTAGTATAACATACGGCACCTTACAACTCCTAACAAAACATTACAACACCGTACGTAAACTCAAAACTCCATAATAAACCTAATGAATTCGTCCGAGTCATTTGAACATCGTACAACAATTTAGAATATCTTACGACTATGTATGCCACATTATCGCCTTGAAAATCATGTTAGTAAAACGTAGGACACCTTAAAACTCCTAACAACATATTACAATACCATACGTAAACTTAAAACTCCATAGTAAACCTAATGAATTCGTCTGAGTCCATTAAACATTAGACGACCACTCAGGACTTGTTACGACTTTGTATGCAACATTAGCAACAGGAAAAGCAATTTAGAATAATGTAGGATGCGTTACATCTTTTGAGAACAACTTTCACCACCGTACGAAACATTAAAACTCCATACTAAACCTAATGAATTCGTCCGAGTCATTTGAACATCGTACAACAATTTAGAATATCTTACGACTCTGTATGCCACATTACCGCTTTGAAAAGCATGTTAGTATAACGTAGGACACCTTACAACTCCTAACAAAACATTACAACACCGTACGTAAACTTAAAACTCCATAATAAACCTAATGAATTCATCCGAGTCCTTTGAACATCGTACGATAATTTAGAATATATTACGACTCTGTATGCCACATTACCGCCTTGAAAAGTATGTTAATATAACGTACGGCACCTTACAACTCCTAACAAAACATTACAACACCGTACGTAAACTTAAAACTCCATAATAAACCTAATGAGTTCATTCAGGTCCTTTGAACATCGTACGACAATTTAGAATATATTACAACTCTGTATGCCACATTAACGCCTTGAAAAGTATGTTAGTATAACGTACGGCACCTTACAACTCCTAACAAAACATTACAACACCGTACGTAAACTCAAAACTCCATAATAAACCTAATGAATTCGTCCGAGTCATTTGAACATCGAACAACAATTTAGAATATCTTACGACTATGTATGCCACATTATCGCCTTGAAAATCATGTTAGTATAACGTAGGACACCTTACAACTCCTAACAACATATTACAATACCATACGTAAACTTAAAACTCCATAGTAAACCTAACGAATTCGTCTGAGTCCATTAAACATTAGACGACCACTCAGGACTTGTTACGACTTTGTATGCAACATTAGCAACAGGAAAAGCAATTTAGAATAATGTAGGATGCGTTACATCTTTTGAGAACAACTTTCACCACCGTACGAAACATTAAAACTCCATACTAAACCTAATGAATTCGTCCGAGTCATTTGAACATCGTACAACAATTTAGAATATCTTACGACTCTGTATGCCACATTACCGCTTTGAAAAGCATGTTAGTATAACGTAGGACACCTTACAACTCCTAACAAAACATTACAACACCGTACGTAAACTTAAAACTCCATAATAAACCTAATGAATTCATCCGAGTCCTTTGAACATCGTACGATAATTTAGAATATATTACGACTCTGTATGCCACATTACCGCCTTGAAAAGTATGTTAATATAACGTACGGCACCTTACAACTCCTAACAAAACATTACAACACCGTACGTAAACTTAAAACTCCATAATAAACCTAATGAGTTCATTCAGGTCCTTTGAACATCGTACGACAATTTAGAATATATTACGACTCTGTATGCTACATTAACGCCTTGAAAAGTATGTTAGTATAACGTACGGCACCTTACAACTCCTAACAAAACATTACAACACCGTACGTAAACTCAAAACTCCATAATAAACCTAATGAATTCGTCCGAGTCATTTGAACATCGAACAACAATTTAGAATATCTTACGACTATGTATGCCACATTATCGCCTTGAAAATCATGTTAGTATAACGTAGGACACCTTACAACTCCTAACAACATATTACAATACCATACGTAAACTTAAAACTCCATAGTAAACCTAACGAATTCGTCTGAGTCCATTAAACATTAGACGACCACTCAGGACTTGTTACGACTTTGTATGCAACATTAGCAACAGGAAAAACAATTTAGAATAATGTAGGATGCGTTACATCTTTTGAGAACAACTTTCACCACCGTACGAAACATTAAAACTCCATACTAAACCTAATGAATTCGTCCGAGTCATTTGAACATCGTACAACAATTTAGAATATCTTACGACTCTGTATGCCACATTACCGCTTTGAAAAGTATGTTAATATAACGTACGGCTCCTTACAACTCCTAACAAAACATTACAACACCGTACGTAAACTTAAAACTCCATAATAAACCTAATGAATTCATCCGAGTCATTTGAACATCGTACAACAATTTAGAATATCTTACGACTATGTATGCCACATTACCGCCTTGAAAATCATGTTAGTATAACGTAGGACACCTTACAACTCCTAACAACATATTACAATACCGTACGTAAACTTAAAACTCCATAGTAAACCTAATGAATTCGTCTGAGTCCATTAAACATTAGACGACCACTCAATACTTGTTACGACTTTGTATGCAACATTAGCAACAGGAAAAGCAATTTAGAATAATGTAGGATGCGTTACATGTTTTGAGAACAACTTTCACCACCGTACGAAACATTAAAACTCCATACTAAACCTAATGAATTCGTCCGAGTCATTTGAACATCATACAACAATTTAGAATATCTTACGACTCTGTATGCCACATTACCGCTTTGAAAAGCATGTTAGTATAACGTAGGACACCTTACAACTCCTAACAAAACATTACAACACCGTACGTAAACTTAAAACTCCATAATAAACCTAATGAATTCATCCGAGTCCTTTGAACATCGTACGACAATTTAGAATATATTACGACTCTGTATGCCACATTACCGCCTTGAAAAGTATGTTAGTATAACGTACGGCACCTTACAACTCCTAACAAAACATTACAACACAGTACGTAAACTCAAAACTCCATAATAAACCTAATGAATTCGTCCGAGTCATTTGAACATCGTACAACAATTTAGAATATCTTACGACTATGTATGCCACATTACCGCCTTCAAAATCATGTTAGTATAACGTAGGACACCTTACAACTCCTAACAACATATTACAATACCGTACGTAAACTTAAAACTCCATAGTAAACCTAATGAATTCGTCTGTGTCCATTAAACATTAGACGACCACTCAGGACTTGGTAAGACTTTGTATGCAACATTAGCAACAGGAAAAACAATTTAGAATAATGTAGGATGCGTTACATCTTTTGAGAACAACTTTCACCACCGTACGAAACATTAAAACTCCATACTAAACCTAATGAATTCGTCCGAGTCATTTGAACATCGTACAACAATTTAGAATATCTTACGACTCTGTATGCCACATTACCGCTTTGAAAAGCATGTTAGTATAACGTAGGACACCTTACAACTCCTAACAAAACATTACAACACCGTACGTAAACTTAAAACTCCATAATAAACCTAATGAATTCATTCAGGTCCTTTGAACATCGTACGACAATTTAGAATATATTACCACTCTGTATGCCACATTACCGCCTTGAAAAGTATGTTAGTATAACGTACGGCACCTTAGAACTCCTAACAAAACATTACAACACCGTACGTAAACTCAAAACTCCATAATAAACCTAATGAATTCGTCCGAGTCATTTGAACATCGTACAACAATTTAGAATATCTTACGACTATGTATGCCACATTATCGCCTTGAAAATCATGTTAGTAAAACGTAGGACACCTTACAACTCCTAACAACATATTACAATACCATACGTAAACTTAAAACTCCATAGTAAACCTAATGAATTCGTCTGAGTCCATTAAACATTAGACGACCACTCAGGACTTGTTACGACTTTGTATGCAACATTAGCAACAGGAAAAGCAATTTAGAATAATGTAGGATGCGTTACATCTTTTGAGAACAACTTTCACCACCGTACGAAACATTAAAACTCCATTCTAAACCTAATGAATTCGTCCGAGTCATTTGAACATCGTACAACAATTTAGAATATCTTACGACTCTGTATGCCACATTACCCCTTTGAAAAGCATGTTAGTATAACGTAGGACACCTTACAACTCCTAACAAAACATTACAACACTGTACGTAAACTTAAAACTCCCCAATAAACCTAATGAATTCATCCGAGTCCTTTGAACATCGTACGACAATTTAGAATATATTACGACTCTGTATGCCACATTACCGCCTTGAAAAGTATGTTAATATAACGTACGGCACCTTACAACTCCTAACAAAACATTACAACACCGTACGTAAACTTAAAACTCCATAATAAACCTAATGAGTTCATTCAGGTCCTTTGAACATCGTACGACAATTTAGAATATATTACGACTCTGTATGCCACATTACCGCCTTGAAAAGTATGTTAGTATAACGTACGGCACCTTACAACTCCTAACAAAACATTACAACACAGTACGTAAACTCAAAACTCCATAATAAACCTAATGAATTCGTCCGAGTCATTTGAACATCGTACAACAATTTAGAATATCTTACGACTATGTATGCCACATTACCGCCTTCAAAATCATGTTAGTATAACGTAGGACACCTTACAACTCCTAACAACATATTACAATACCGTACGTAAACTTAAAACTACATAGTAAACCTAATGAATTCGTCTGTGTCCATTAAACATTAGACGACCACTCAGGACTTGGTAAGACTTTGTATGCAACATTAGCAACAGGAAAAACAATTTAGAATAATGTAGGATGCGTTACATCTTTTGAGAACAACTTTCACCACCGTACGAAACATTAAAACTCCATACTAAACCTAATGAATTCGTCCGAGTCATTTGAACATCGTACAACAATTTAGAATATCTTACGACTCTGTATGCCACATTACCGCTTTGAAAAGCATGTTAGTATAACGTAGGACACCTTACAACTCCTAACAAAACATTACAACACCGTACGTAAACTTAAAACTCCATAATAAACCTAATGAATTCATTCAGGTCCTTTGAACATCGTACGACAATTTAGAATATATTACCACTCTGTATGCCACATTACCGCCTTGAAAAGTATGTTAGTATAACGTACGGCACCTTAGAACTCCTAACAAAACATTACAACACCGTACCTAAACTCAAAACTCCATAATAAACCTAATGAATTCGTCCGAGTCATTTGAACATCGTACAACAATTTAAAATATCTTACGAATATGTAAGCCACATTACCGCCTTGAAAATCATGTTAGTATAACGTAGGACACCTTACAACTCCTAACAACATAATACCATACCGTACGTAAACTTAAAACTCCATAGTAAACCTAATGAATTCGTCTGAGTCCATTAAACATTAGACGAACACTCAGGACTTGTTACGACTTTGTATGCAACATTAGCAACACGAAAAGCAATTTAGAATAATGTAGGATGCGTTACATCTTTTGAGAACAACTTTCACCACCGTACGAAACATGAAAACTCCATACTAAACCTAATGAATTCGTCCGAGTCATTTGAACATCGTACAACAATTTAGAATATCTTACAACTCTGTATGCCACATTATCGCTTTGAAAAGCATGTTAGTATAACGTAGGACACCTTACAACTCCTAACAAAACATTACAACACCGTACGTAAACTTAAAACTCCATAATAAACCTAATGAATTCATCCGAGTCCTTTGAAAATCGTACGACAATTTAGAATATATTACGACTCTCTATGCCACATTACGGCCTTGAAAAGTATGTTAGTATAACGTACGGCACCTTACAACTCCTAACAAAACATTACAACACCGTACGTAAACTCAAAACTCCATAATAAACCTAATGAATTCGTCCGAGTCATTTGAACATCGTACAACAATTTAGAATATCTTACGACTATGTATGCCACATTATCGCCTTGAAAATCATGTTAGTAAAACGTAGGACACCTTACAACTCCTAACAACATATTACAATACCATACGTAAACTTAAAACTCCATAGTAAACCTAATGAATTCGTCTGAGTCCATTAAACATTAGACGACCACTCAGGACTTGTTACGACTTTGTATGCAACATTAGCAACAGGAAAAGCAATTTAGAATAATGTAGGATGCGTTACATCTTTTGAGAACAACTTTCACCACCGTACGAAACATTAAAACT
The DNA here is from genome assembly GCA_030867185.1 of Tagetes erecta. Taxonomy (NCBI): domain Eukaryota; kingdom Viridiplantae; phylum Streptophyta; class Magnoliopsida; order Asterales; family Asteraceae; genus Tagetes; species Tagetes erecta. Next base: position 48,908,925 of record CM061488.1, on the reverse strand, counting down.
CCATTCTAAACCTAATGAATTCGTCCGAGTCATTTGAACATCGTACAACAATTTAGAATATCTTACGACTCTGTATGCCACATTACCCCTTTGAAAAGCATGTTAGTATAACGTAGGACACCTTACAACTCCTAACAAAACATTACAACACCGTACGTAAACTTAAAACTCCCCAATAAACCTAATGAATTCATCCGAGTCCTTTGAACATCGTACGACAATTTAGAATATATTACGACTCTGTATGCCACATTACCGCCTTGAAAAGTATGTTAATATAACGTACGGCACCTTACAACTCCTAACAAAACATTACAACACCGTACGTAAACTTAAAACTCCATAATAAACCTAATGAGTTCATTCAGGTCCTTTGAACATCGTACGACAATTTAGAATATATTACGACTCTGTATGCCACATTACCGCCTTGAAAAGTATGTTAGTATAACGTACGGCACCTTACAACTCCTAACAAAACATTACAACACCGTACGTAAACTCAAAACTCCATAATAAACCTAATGAATTCGTCCGAGTCATTTGAACATCGTACAAAAATTTAGAATATCTTACGACTATGTATGCCACATTATCGCCTTGAAAATCATGTTAGTATAACGTAGGACACCTTACAACTCCTAACAACATATTACAATACCATACGTAAACTTAAAACTCCATAGTAAACCTAATGAATTCGTCTGAGTCCATTAAACATTAGACGACCACTCAGGACTTGTTACGACTTTGTATGCAACATTAGCAACAGGAAAAGCAATTTAGAATAATGTTGGATGCGTTACATCTTTTGAGAACAACTTTCACCACCGTACGAAACATTAAAACTCCATACTAAACCTAATGAATTCGTCCGAGTCATTTGAACATCGTACAACAATTTAGAATATCTTACGACTCTGTATGCCACATTACCGCTTTGAAAAGCATGTTAGTATAACGTAGGACACCTTACAACTCCTAACAAAACATTACAACACCGTACGTAAACTTAAAACTCCAAAATAAACCTAATGAATTCATCCGAGTCCTTTGAACATCGTACGACAATTTAGAATATATTACGACTCTGTATGCCACATTACCGCCTTGAAAAGTATGTTAATATAACGTACGGCACCTTACAACTCCTAACAAAACATTACAACACCGTACGTAAACTTAAAGCTCCATAATAAACCTAATGAGTTCATTCAGGTCCTTTGAACATCGTACGACAATTTAGAATATATTACGACTCTGTATGCCACATTACCGCCTTGAAAAGTATGTTAGTATAACGTACGGCACCTTACAACTCCTAACAAAACATTACAACACCGTACGTAAACTCAAAACTCCATAATAAACCTAATGAATTCGTCCGAGTCATTTGAACATCGTACAACAATTTAGAATATCTTACGACTATGTATGCCACATTATCGCCTTGAAAATCATGTTAGTATAACGTAGGACACCTTACAACTCCTAACAACATATTACAATACCGTACGTAAACTTAAAACTCCATAGTAAACCTAATGAATTCGTCTGAGTCCATTAAACATTAGACGAACACTCAGGACTTGTTACGACTTTGTATGCAACATTAGCAACATGAAAAGCAATTTAGAATAATGTAGGATATGTTACATCTTTTGAGAACAACTTTCACCACCGTACGAAACATGAAAACTCCATACTAAACCTAATGAATTCATCCGAGTCATTTGAACATCGTACAACAATTTAGAATATCTTACAACTCTGTATGCCACATTACCGCTTTGAAAAGCATGTTAGTATAACGTAGGACACCTTACAACTCCTAACAAAACATTACAACACCGTACGTAAACTTAAAACTCCATAATAAACCTAATGAATTCATCCGAGTCCTTTGAACATCGTACGACAATTTAGAATATATTACGACTCTGTATGCCACATTACGGCCTTGACAAGTATGTTAGTATAACGTACGGCACCTTACAACTCCTAACAAAACATTACAACACCGTACGTAAACTCAAAACTCCATAATAAACCTAATGAATTCGTCCGAGTCATTTGAACATCGTACAACAATTTAGAATATCTTACGACTATGTATGCCACATTATCGCCTTAAAATCATGTTAGTATAACGTAGGACACCTTACAACTCCTAACAACATATTACAATACCGTACGTAAACTTGAAACTCCATAGTAAACCTAATGAATTCGTCTGAGTCCATTAAACATTAGACGACCACTCAGGAGTTGTTACGACTTTGTATGCAACATTAGCAACAGGAAAAGCAATTTAGAATAATGTAGGATGCGTTACATCTTTTGAGAACAACTTTCACCACCGTACGAAACATTAAAACTCCATACTAAACCTAAAGAATTCGTCCGAGTCATTTGAACATCGTACAACAATTTAGAATATCTTACGACTCTGTATGCCACATTACCGCTTTGAAAAGCATGTTAGTATAACGTAGGACACCTTACAACTCCTAACAAAACATTACAACACCGTACGTAAACTTAAAACTCCAAAATAAACCTAATGAATTCATCCGAGTCCTTTGAACATCGTACGACAATTTAGAATATATTACGACTCTGTATGCCACATTACCGCCTTGAAAAGTATGTTAATATAACGTACGGCACCTTACAACTCCTAACAAAACATTACAACACCGTACGTAAACTTAAAGCTCCATAATAAACCTAATGAGTTCATTCAGGTCCTTTGAACATCGTACGACAATTTAGAATATATTACGACTCTGTATGCCACATTACCGCCTTGAAAAGTATGTTAGTATAACGTACGGCACCTTACAACTCCTAACAAAACATTACAACACCGTACGTAAACTCAAAACTCCATAATAAACCTAATGAATTCGTCCGAGTCATTTGAACATCGTACAACAATTTAGAATATCTTACGACTATGTATGCCACATTATCGCCTTGAAAATCATGTTAGTATAACGTAGGACTCCTTACAACTCCTAACAACATATTACAATACCGTACGTAAACTTAAAACTCCATAGTAAACCTAATGAATTCGTCTGAGTCCATTAAACATTAGACGAACACTCAGGACTTGTTACGACTTTGTATGCAACATTAGCAACAGGAAAAGCAATTTAGAATAATGTAGGATGCGTTACATCTTTTGAGAACAACTTTCACCACCGTACGAAACATTAAAACTCCATACTAAACCTAAAGAATTCGTCCGAGTCATTTGAACATCGTACAACAATTTAGAATATCTTACGACTCTGTATGCCACATTACCGCTTTGAAAAGCATGTTAGTATAACGTAGGACACCTTACAACTCCTAACAAAACATTACAACACCGTACGTAAACTTAAAACTCCAAAATAAACCTAATGAATTCATCCGAGTCCTTTGAACATCGTACGACAATTTAGAATATATTACGACTCTGTATGCCACATTACCGCCTTGAAAAGTATGTTAATATAACGTACGGCACCTTACAACTCCTAACAAAACATTACAACACCGTACGTAAACTTAAAGCTCCATAATAAACCTAATGAGTTCATTCAGGTCCTTTGAACATCGTACGACAATTTAGAATATATTACGACTCTGTATGCCACATTACCGCCTTGAAAAGTATGTTAGTATAACGTACGGCACCTTACAACTCCTAACAAAACATTACAACACCGTACGTAAACTCAAAACTCCATAATAAACCTAATGAATTCGTCCGAGTCATTTGAACATCGTACAACAATTTAGAATATCTTACGACTATGTATGCCACATTATCGCCTTGAAAATCATGTTAGTATAACGTAGGACACCTTACAACTCCTAACAACATATTACAATACCGTACGTAAACTTAAAACTCCATAGTAAACCTAATGAATTCGTCTGAGTCCATTAAACATTAGACGAACACTCAGGACTTGTTACGACTTTGTATGCAACATTAGCAACAGGAAAAGCAATTTAGAATAATGTAGGATGCGTTACATCTTTTGAGAACAACTTTCACCACCGTACGAAACATTAAAACTCCATACTAAACCTAAAGAATTCGTCCGAGTCATTTGAACATCGTACAACAATTTAGAATATCTTACGACTCTGTATGCCACATTACCGCTTTGAAAAGCATGTTAGTATAACGTAGGACACCTTACAACTCCTAACAAAACATTACAACACCGTACGTAAACTTAAAACTCCAAAATAAACCTAATGAATTCATCCGAGTCCTTTGAACATCGTACGACAATTTAGAATATATTACGACTCTGTATGCCACATTACCGCCTTGAAAAGTATGTTAATATAACGTACGGCACCTTACAACTCCTAACAAAACATTACAACACCGTACGTAAACTTAAAGCTCCATAATAAACCTAATGAGTTCATTCAGGTCCTTTGAACATCGTACGACAATTTAGAATATATTACGACTCTGTATGCCACATTACCGCCTTGAAAAGTATGTTAGTATAACGTACGGCACCTTACAACTCCTAACAAAACATTACAACACCGTACGTAAACTCAAAACTCCATAATAAACCTAATGAATTCGTCCGAGTCATTTGAACATCGTACAACAATTTAGAATATCTTACGACTATGTATGCCACATTATCGCCTTGAAAATCATGTTAGTATAACGTAGGACACCTTACAACTCCTAACAACATATTACAATACCGTACGTAAACTTAAAACTCCATAGTAAACCTAATGAATTCGTCTGAGTCCATTAAACATTAGACGAACACTCAGGACTTGTTACGACTTTGTATGCAACATTAGCAACAGGAAAAGCAATTTAGAATAATGTAGGATGCGTTACATCTTTTGAGAACAACTTTCACCACCGTACGAAACATTAAAACTCCATACTAAACCTAAAGAATTCGTCCGAGTCATTTGAACATCGTACAACAATTTAGAATATCTTACGACTCTGTATGCCACATTACCGCTTTGAAAAGCATGTTAGTATAACGTAGGACACCTTACAACTCCTAACAAAACATTACAACACCGTACGTAAACTTAAAACTCCAAAATAAACCTAATGAATTCATCCGAGTCCTTTGAACATCGTACGACAATTTAGAATATATTACGACTCTGTATGCCACATTACCGCCTTGAAAAGTATGTTAATATAACGTACGGCACCTTACAACTCCTAACAAAACATTACAACACCGTACGTAAACTTAAAGCTCCATAATAAACCTAATGAGTTCATTCAGGTCCTTTGAACATCGTACGACAATTTAGAATATATTACGACTCTGTATGCCACATTACCGCCTTGAAAAGTATGTTAGTATAACGTACGGCACCTTACAACTCCTAACAAAACATTACAACACCGTACGTAAACTCAAAACTCCATAATAAACCTAATGAATTCGTCCGAGTCATTTGAACATCGTACAACAATTTAGAATATCTTACGACTATGTATGCCACATTATCGCCTTAAAATCATGTTAGTATAACGTAGGACACCTTACAACTCCTAACAACATATTACAATACCGTACGTAAACTTGAAACTCCATAGTAAACCTAATGAATTCGTCTGAGTCCATTAAACATTAGACGACCACTCAGGAGTTGTTACGACTTTGTATGCAACATTAGCAACAGGAAAAGCAATTTAGAATAATGTAGGATGCGTTACATCTTTTGAGAACAACTTTCACCACCGTACGAAACATTAAAACTCCATACTAAACCTAAAGAATTCGTCCGAGTCATTTGAACATCGTACAACAATTTAGAATATCTTACGACTCTGTATGCCACATTACCGCTTTGAAAAGCATGTTAGTATAACGTAGGACACCTTACAACTCCTAACAAAACATTACAACACCGTACGTAAACTTAAAACTCCATAATAAACCTAATGAATTCATCCGAGTCCTTTGAACATCGTACGACAATTTAGAATATATTACGACTCTGTATGCCACATTACGGCCTTGAAAAGTATGTTAGTATAACGTACGGCACCTTACAACTCCTAACAAAACATTACAACACCGTACGTAAACTCAAAACTCCATAATAAACCTAATGAATTCGTCCGAGTCATTTGAACATCGTACAACAATTTAGAATATCTTACGACTATGTATGCCACATTATCGCCTTGAAAATCATGTTAGTATAACGTAGGACACCTTACAACTCCTAACAACATATTACAATACCATACGTAAACTTAAAACTCCATAGTAAACCTAATGAATTCGTCTGAGTCCATTAAACATTAGACGACCACTCAGGACTTGTTACGACTTTGTATGCAACATTAGCAACAGGAAAAGCAATTTAGAATAATGTAGGATGCGTTACTTCTTTTGAGAACAACTTTCACCACCGTACCAAACATTAAAACTCCATACTAAACCTAATGAATTCGTCCGAGTCATTTGAACATCGTACAACAATTTAGAATATCTTACGACTCTGTATGCCACATTACCGCTTTGAAAAGCATGTTAGTATAACGTAGGACACCTTACAACTCCTAACAAAACATTACAACACCGTACGTAAACTTAAAACTCCAAAATAAACCTAATGAATTCATCCGAGTCCTTTGAACATCGTACGACAATTTAGAATATATTACGACTCTGTATGCCACATTACCGCCTTGAAAAGTATGTTAATATAACGTACGGCACCTTACAACTCCTAACAAAACATTACAACACCGTACGTAAACTTAAAGCTCCATAATAAACCTAATGAGTTCATTCAGGTCCTTTGAACATCGTACGACAATTTAGAATATATTACGACTCTATATGCCACATTACCGCCTTGAAAAGTATGTTAGTATAACGTACGGCACCTTACAACTCCTAACAAAACATTACAACACCGTACGTAAACTCAAAACTCCATAATAAACCTAATGAATTCGTCCGAGTCATTTGAACATCGTACAACAATTTAGAATATCTTACGACTATGTATGCCACATTATCGCCTTGAAAATCATGTTAGTATAACGTAGGACACCTTACAACTCCTAACAACATATTACAATACCGTACGTAAACTTAAAACTCCATAGTAAACCTAATGAATTCGTCTGAGTCCATTAAACATTAGACGAACACTCAGGACTTGTTACGACTTTGTATGCAACATTAGCAACAGGAAAAGCAATTTAGAATAATGTAGGATATGTTACATCTTTTGAGAACAACTTTCACCACCGTACGAAACATGAAAACTCCATACTAAACCTAATGAATTCATCCGAGTCATTTGAACATCGTACAACAATTTAGAATATCTTACAACTCTGTATGCCACATTACCGCTTTGAAAAGCATGTTAGTATAACGTAGGACACCTTACAACTCCTAACAAAACATTACAACACCGTACGTAAACTTAAAACTCCATAATAAACCTAATGAATTCATCCGAGTCCTTTGAACATCGTACGACAATTTAGAATATATTACGACTCTGTATGCCACATTACGGCCTTGAAAAGTATGTTAGTATAACGTACGGCACCTTACAACTCCTAACAAAACATTACAACACCGTACGTAAACTCAAAACTCCATAATAAACCTAATGAATTCGTCCGAGTCATTTGAACATCGTACAACAATTTAGAATATCTTACGACTATGTATGCCACATTATCGCCTTGAAAATCATGTTAGTATAACGTAGGACACCTTACAACTCCTAACAACATATTACAATACCATACGTAAACTTAAAACTCCATAGTAAACCTAATGAATTCGTCTGAGTCCATTAAACATTAGACGACCACTCAGGACTTGTTACGACTTTGTATGCAACATTAGCAACAGGAAAAGCAATTTAGAATAATGTAGGATGCGTTACATCTTTTGAGAACAACTTTCACCACCGTACGAAACATTAAAACTCCATACTAAACCTAATGAATTCGTCCGAGTCATTTGAACATCGTACAACAATTTAGAATATCTTACGACTCTGTATGCCACATTACCGCTTTGAAAAGCATGTTAGTATAACGTAGGACACCTTACAACTCCTAACAAAACATTACAACACCGTACGTAAACTTAAAACTCCAAAATAAACCTAATGAATTCATCCGAGTCCTTTGAACATCGTACGACAATTTAGAATATATTACGACTCTGTATGCCACATTACCGCCTTGAAAAGTATGTTAATATAACGTACGGCACCTTACAACTCCTAACAAAACATTACAACACCGTACGTAAACTTAAAGCTCCATAATAAACCTAATGAGTTCATTCAGGTCCTTTGAACATCGTACGACAATTTAGAATATATTACGACTCTATATGCCACATTACCGCCTTGAAAAGTATGTTAGTATAACGTACGGCACCTTACAACTCCTAACAAAACATTACAACACCGTACGTAAACTCAAAACTCCATAATAAACCTAATGAATTCGTCCGAGTCATTTGAACATCGTACAACAATTTAGAATATCTTACGACTATGTATGCCACATTATCGCCTTGAAAATCATGTTAGTATAACGTAGGACACCTTACAACTCCTAACAACATATTACAATACCGTACGTAAACTTAAAACTCCATAGTAAACCTAATGAATTCGTCTGAGTCCATTAAACATTAGACGAACACTCAGGACTTGTTACGACTTTGTATGCAACATTAGCAACAGGAAAAGCAATTTAGAATAATGTAGGATATGTTACATCTTTTGAGAACAACTTTCACCACCGTACGAAACATGAAAACTCCATACTAAACCTAATGAATTCATCCGAGTCATTTGAACATCGTACAACAATTTAGAATATCTTACAACTCTGTATGCCACATTACCGCTTTGAAAAGCATGTTAGTATAACGTAGGACACCTTACAACTCCTAACAAAACATTACAACACCGTACGTAAACTTAAAACTCCATAATAAACCTAATGAATTCATCCGAGTCCTTTGAACATCGTACGACAATTTAGAATATATTACGACTCTGTATGCCACATTACCGCCTTGAAAAGTATGTTAATATAACGTACGGCACCTTACAACTCCTAACAAAACATTACAACACCGTACGTAAACTTAAAGCTCCATAATAAACCTAATGAGTTCATTCAGGTCCTTTGAACATCGTACGACAATTTAGAATATATTACGACTCTGTATGCCACATTACCGCCTTGAAAAGTATGTTAGTATAACGTACGGCACCTTACAACTCCTAACAAAACATTACAACACCGTACGTAAACTCAAAACTCCATAATAAACCTAATGAATTCGTCCGAGTCATTTGAACATCGTACAACAATTTAGAATATCTTACGACTATGTATGCCACATTATCGCCTTAAAATCATGTTAGTATAACGTAGGACACCTTACAACTCCTAACAACATATTACAATACCGTACGTAAACTTGAAACTCCATAGTAAACCTAATGAATTCGTCTGAGTCCATTAAACATTAGACGACCACTCAGGAGTTGTTACGACTTTGTATGCAACATTAGCAACAGGAAAAGCAATTTAGAATAATGTAGGATGCGTTACATCTTTTGAGAACAACTTTCACCACCGTACGAAACATTAAAACTCCATACTAAACCTAAAGAATTCGTCCGAGTCATTTGAACATCGTACAACAATTTAGAATATCTTACGACTCTGTATGCCACATTACCGCTTTGAAAAGCATGTTAGTATAACGTAGGACACCTTACAACTCCTAACAAAACATTACAACACCGTACGTAAACTTAAAACTCCATAATAAACCTAATGAATTCATCCGAGTCCTTTGAACATCGTACGACAATTTAGAATATATTACGACTCTGTATGCCACATTACGGCCTTGAAAAGTATGTTAGTATAACGTACGGCACCTTACAACTCCTAACAAAACATTACAACACCGTACGTAAACTCAAAACTCCATAATAAACCTAATGAATTCGTCCGAGTCATTTGAACATCGTACAACAATTTAGAATATCTTACGACTATGTATGCCACATTATCGCCTTGAAAATCATGTTAGTATAACGTAGGACACCTTACAACTCCTAACAACATATTACAATACCATACGTAAACTTAAAACTCCATAGTAAACCTAATGAATTCGTCTGAGTCCATTAAACATTAGACGACCACTCAGGACTTGTTACGACTTTGTATGCAACATTAGCAACAGGAAAAGCAATTTAGAATAATGTAGGATGCGTTACTTCTTTTGAGAACAACTTTCACCACCGTACCAAACATTAAAACTCCATACTAAACCTAATGAATTCGTCCGAGTCATTTGAACATCGTACAACAATTTAGAATATCTTACGACTCTGTATGCCACATTACCGCTTTGAAAAGCATGTTAGTATAACGTAGGACACCTTACAACTCCTAACAAAACATTACAACACCGTACGTAAACTTAAAACTCCAAAATAAACCTAATGAATTCATCCGAGTCCTTTGAACATCGTACGACAATTTAGAATATATTACGACTCTGTATGCCACATTACCGCCTTGAAAAGTATGTTAATATAACGTACGGCACCTTACAACTCCTAACAAAACATTACAACACCGTACGTAAACTTAAAGCTCCATAATAAACCTAATGAGTTCATTCAGGTCCTTTGAACATCGTACGACAATTTAGAATATATTACGACTCTATATGCCACATTACCGCCTTGAAAAGTATGTTAGTATAACGTACGGCACCTTACAACTCCTAACAAAACATTACAACACCGTACGTAAACTCAAAACTCCATAATAAACCTAATGAATTCGTCCGAGTCATTTGAACATCGTACAACAATTTAGAATATCTTACGACTATGTATGCCACATTATCGCCTTGAAAATCATGTTAGTATAACGTAGGACACCTTACAACTCCTAACAACATATTACAATACCGTACGTAAACTTAAAACTCCATAGTAAACCTAATGAATTCGTCTGAGTCCATTAAACATTAGACGAACACTCAGGACTTGTTACGACTTTGTATGCAACATTAGCAACAGGAAAAGCAATTTAGAATAATGTAGGATATGTTACATCTTTTGAGAACAACTTTCACCACCGTACGAAACATGAAAACTCCATACTAAACCTAATGAATTCATCCGAGTCATTTGAACATCGTACAACAATTTAGAATATCTTACAACTCTGTATGCCACATTACCGCTTTGAAAAGCATGTTAGTATAACGTAGGACACCTTACAACTCCTAACAAAACATTACAACACCGTACGTAAACTTAAAACTCCATAATAAACCTAATGAATTCATCCGAGTCCTTTGAACATCGTACGACAATTTAGAATATATTACGACTCTGTATGCCACATTACGGCCTTGAAAAGTATGTTAGTATAACGTACGGCACCTTACAACTCCTAACAAAACATTACAACACCGTACGTAAACTCAAAACTCCATAATAAACCTAATGAATTCGTCCGAGTCATTTGAACATCGTACAACAATTTAGAATATCTTACGACTATGTATGCCACATTATCGCCTTGAAAATCATGTTAGTATAACGTAGGACACCTTACAACTCCTAACAACATATTACAATACCATACGTAAACTTAAAACTCCATAGTAAACCTAATGAATTCGTCTGAGTCCATTAAACATTAGACGACCACTCAGGACTTGTTACGACTTTGTATGCAACATTAGCAACAGGAAAAGCAATTTAGAATAATGTAGGATGCGTTACATCTTTTGAGAACAACTTTCACCACCGTACGAAACATTAAAACTCCATACTAAACCTAATGAATTCGTCCGAGTCATTTGAACATCGTACAACAATTTAGAATATCTTACGACTCTGTATGCCACATTACCGCTTTGAAAAGCATGTTAGTATAACGTAGGACACCTTACAACTCCTAACAAAACATTACAACACCGTACGTAAACTTAAAACTCCAAAATAAACCTAATGAATTCATCCGAGTCCTTTGAACATCGTACGACAATTTAGAATATATTACGACTCTGTATGCCACATTACCGCCTTGAAAAGTATGTTAATATAACGTACGGCACCTTACAACTCCTAACAAAACATTACAACACCGTACGTAAACTTAAAGCTCCATAATAAACCTAATGAGTTCATTCAGGTCCTTTGAACATCGTACGACAATTTAGAATATATTACGACTCTATATGCCACATTACCGCCTTGAAAAGTATGTTAGTATAACGTACGGCACCTTACAACTCCTAACAAAACATTACAACACCGTACGTAAACTCAAAACTCCATAATAAACCTAATGAATTCGTCCGAGTCATTTGAACATCGTACAACAATTTAGAATATCTTACGACTATGTATGCCACATTATCGCCTTGAAAATCATGTTAGTATAACGTAGGACACCTTACAACTCCTAACAACATATTACAATACCGTACGTAAACTTAAAACTCCATAGTAAACCTAATGAATTCGTCTGAGTCCATTAAACATTAGACGAACACTCAGGACTTGTTACGACTTTGTATGCAACATTAGCAACAGGAAAAGCAATTTAGAATAATGTAGGATATGTTACATCTTTTGAGAACAACTTTCACCACCGTACGAAACATGAAAACTCCATACTAAACCTAATGAATTCATCCGAGTCATTTGAACATCGTACAACAATTTAGAATATCTTACAACTCTGTATGCCACATTACCGCTTTGAAAAGCATGTTAGTATAACGTAGGACACCTTACAACTCCTAACAAAACATTACAACACCGTACGTAAACTTAAAACTCCATAATAAACCTAATGAATTCATCCGAGTCCTTTGAACATCGTACGACAATTTAGAATATATTACGACTCTGTATGCCACATTACGGCCTTGAAAAGTATGTTAGTATAACGTACGGCACCTTACAACTCCTAACAAAACATTACAACACCGTACGTAAACTCAAAACTCCATAATAAACCTAATGAATTCGTCCGAGTCATTTGAACATCGTACAACAATTTAGAATATCTTACGACTATGTATGCCACATTATCGCCTTGAAAATCATGTTAGTATAACGTAGGACACCTTACAACTCCTAACAACATATTACAATACCATACGTAAACTTAAAACTCCATAGTAAACCTAATGAATTCGTCTGAGTCCATTAAACATTAGACGACCACTCAGGACTTGTTACGACTTTGTATGCAACATTAGCAACAGGAAAAGCAATTTAGAATAATGTAGGATGCGTTACATCTTTTGAGAACAACTTTCACCACCGTACGAAACATTAAAACTCCATACTAAACCTAATGAATTCGTCCGAGTCATTTGAACATCGTACAACAATTTAGAATATCTTACGACTCTGTATGCCACATTACCGCTTTGAAAAGCATGTTAGTATAACGTAGGACACCTTACAACTCCTAACAAAACATTACAACACCGTACGTAAACTTAAAACTCCAAAATAAACCTAATGAATTCATCCGAGTCCTTTGAACATCGTACGACAATTTAGAATATATTACGACTCTGTATGCCACATTACCGCCTTGAAAAGTATGTTAATATAACGTACGGCACCTTACAACTCCTAACAAAACATTACAACACCGTACGTAAACTTAAAGCTCCATAATAAACCTAATGAGTTCATTCAGGTCCTTTGAACATCGTACGACAATTTAGAATATATTACGACTCTGTATGCCACATTACCGCCTTGAAAAGTATGTTAGTATAACGTACGGCACCTTACAACTCCTAACAAAACATTACAACACCGTACGTAAACTCAAAACTCCATAATAAACCTAATGAATTCGTCCGAGTCATTTGAACATCGTACAACAATTTAGAATATCTTACGACTATGTATGCCACATTATCGCCTTGAAAATCATGTTAGTATAACGTAGGACACCTTACAACTCCTAACAACATATTACAATACCGTACGTAAACTTAAAACTCCATAGTAAACCTAATGAATTCGTCTGAGTCCATTAAACATTAGACGAACACTCAGGACTTGTTACGACTTTGTATGCAACATTAGCAACAGGAAAAGCAATTTAGAATAATGTAGGATGCGTTACATCTTTTGAGAACAACTTTCACCACCGTACGAAACATTAAAACTCCATACTAAACCTAAAGAATTCGTCCGAGTCATTTGAACATCGTACAACAATTTAGAATATCTTACGACTCTGTATGCCACATTACCGCTTTGAAAAGCATGTTAGTATAACGTAGGACACCTTACAACTCCTAACAAAACATTACAACACCGTACGTAAACTTAAAACTCCAAAATAAACCTAATGAATTCATCCGAGTCCTTTGAACATCGTACGACAATTTAGAATATATTACGACTCTGTATGCCACATTACCGCCTTGAAAAGTATGTTAATATAACGTACGGCACCTTACAACTCCTAACAAAACATTACAACACCGTACGTAAACTTAAAGCTCCATAATAAACCTAATGAGTTCATTCAGGTCCTTTGAACATCGTACGACAATTTAGAATATATTACGACTCTGTATGCCACATTACCGCCTTGAAAAGTATGTTAGTATAACGTACGGCACCTTACAACTCCTAACAAAACATTACAACACCGTACGTAAACTCAAAACTCCATAATAAACCTAATGAATTCGTCCGAGTCATTTGAACATCGTACAACAATTTAGAATATCTTACGACTATGTATGCCACATTATCGCCTTGAAAATCATGTTAGTATAACGTAGGACACCTTACAACTCCTAACAACATATTACAATACCGTACGTAAACTTAAAACTCCATAGTAAACCTAATGAATTCGTCTGAGTCCATTAAACATTAGACGAACACTCAGGACTTGTTACGACTTTGTATGCAACATTAGCAACAGGAAAAGCAATTTAGAATAATGTAGGATGCGTTACATCTTTTGAGAACAACTTTCACCACCGTACGAAACATTAAAACTCCATACTAAACCTAAAGAATTCGTCCGAGTCATTTGAACATCGTACAACAATTTAGAATATCTTACGACTCTGTATGCCACATTACCGCTTTGAAAAGCATGTTAGTATAACGTAGGACACCTTACAACTCCTAACAAAACATTACAACACCGTACGTAAACTTAAAACTCCAAAATAAACCTAATGAATTCATCCGAGTCCTTTGAACATCGTACGACAATTTAGAATATATTACGACTCTGTATGCCACATTACCGCCTTGAAAAGTATGTTAATATAACGTACGGCACCTTACAACTCCTAACAAAACATTACAACACCGTACGTAAACTTAAAGCTCCATAATAAACCTAATGAGTTCATTCAGGTCCTTTGAACATCGTACGACAATTTAGAATATATTACGACTCTGTATGCCACATTACCGCCTTGAAAAGTATGTTAGTATAACGTACGGCACCTTACAACTCCTAACAAAACATTACAACACCGTACGTAAACTCAAAACTCCATAATAAACCTAATGAATTCGTCCGAGTCATTTGAACATCGTACAACAATTTAGAATATCTTACGACTATGTATGCCACATTATCGCCTTAAAATCATGTTAGTATAACGTAGGACACCTTACAACTCCTAACAACATATTACAATACCGTACGTAAACTTGAAACTCCATAGTAAACCTAATGAATTCGTCTGAGTCCATTAAACATTAGACGACCACTCAGGAGTTGTTACGACTTTGTATGCAACATTAGCAACAGGAAAAGCAATTTAGAATAATGTAGGATGCGTTACATCTTTTGAGAACAACTTTCACCACCGTACGAAACATTAAAACTCCATACTAAACCTAAAGAATTCGTCCGAGTCATTTGAACATCGTACAACAATTTAGAATATCTTACGACTCTGTATGCCACATTACCGCTTTGAAAAGCATGTTAGTATAACGTAGGACACCTTACAACTCCTAACAAAACATTACAACACCGTACGTAAACTTAAAACTCCATAATAAACCTAATGAATTCATCCGAGTCCTTTGAACATCGTACGACAATTTAGAATATATTACGACTCTGTATGCCACATTACGGCCTTGAAAAGTATGTTAGTATAACGTACGGCACCTTACAACTCCTAACAAAACATTACAACACCGTACGTAAACTCAAAACTCCATAATAAACCTAATGAATTCGTCCGAGTCATTTGAACATCGTACAACAATTTAGAATATCTTACGACTATGTATGCCACATTATCGCCTTGAAAATCATGTTAGTATAACGTAGGACACCTTACAACTCCTAACAACATATTACAATACCATACGTAAACTTAAAACTCCATAGTAAACCTAATGAATTCGTCTGAGTCCATTAAACATTAGACGACCACTCAGGACTTGTTACGACTTTGTATGCAACATTAGCAACAGGAAAAGCAATTTAGAATAATGTAGGATGCGTTACTTCTTTTGAGAACAACTTTCACCACCGTACCAAACATTAAAACTCCATACTAAACCTAATGAATTCGTCCGAGTCATTTGAACATCGTACAACAATTTAGAATATCTTACGACTCTGTATGCCACATTACCGCTTTGAAAAGCATGTTAGTATAACGTAGGACACCTTACAACTCCTAACAAAACATTACAACACCGTACGTAAACTTAAAACTCCAAAATAAACCTAATGAATTCATCCGAGTCCTTTGAACATCGTACGACAATTTAGAATATATTACGACTCTGTATGCCACATTACCGCCTTGAAAAGTATGTTAATATAACGTACGGCACCTTACAACTCCTAACAAAACATTACAACACCGTACGTAAACTTAAAGCTCCATAATAAACCTAATGAGTTCATTCAGGTCCTTTGAACATCGTACGACAATTTAGAATATATTACGACTCTATATGCCACATTACCGCCTTGAAAAGTATGTTAGTATAACGTACGGCACCTTACAACTCCTAACAAAACATTACAACACCGTACGTAAACTCAAAACTCCATAATAAACCTAATGAATTCGTCCGAGTCATTTGAACATCGTACAACAATTTAGAATATCTTACGACTATGTATGCCACATTATCGCCTTGAAAATCATGTTAGTATAACGTAGGACACCTTACAACTCCTAACAACATATTACAATACCGTACGTAAACTTAAAACTCCATAGTAAACCTAATGAATTCGTCTGAGTCCATTAAACATTAGACGAACACTCAGGACTTGTTACGACTTTGTATGCAACATTAGCAACAGGAAAAGCAATTTAGAATAATGTAGGATATGTTACATCTTTTGAGAACAACTTTCACCACCGTACGAAACATGAAAACTCCATACTAAACCTAATGAATTCATCCGAGTCATTTGAACATCGTACAACAATTTAGAATATCTTACAACTCTGTATGCCACATTACCGCTTTGAAAAGCATGTTAGTATAACGTAGGACACCTTACAACTCCTAACAAAACATTACAACACCGTACGTAAACTTAAAACTCCATAATAAACCTAATGAATTCATCCGAGTCCTTTGAACATCGTACGACAATTTAGAATATATTACGACTCTGTATGCCACATTACGGCCTTGAAAAGTATGTTAGTATAACGTACGGCACCTTACAACTCCTAACAAAACATTACAACACCGTACGTAAACTCAAAACTCCATAATAAACCTAATGAATTCGTCCGAGTCATTTGAACATCGTACAACAATTTAGAATATCTTACGACTATGTATGCCACATTATCGCCTTGAAAATCATGTTAGTATAACGTAGGACACCTTACAACTCCTAACAACATATTACAATACCATACGTAAACTTAAAACTCCATAGTAAACCTAATGAATTCGTCTGAGTCCATTAAACATTAGACGACCACTCAGGACTTGTTACGACTTTGTATGCAACATTAGCAACAGGAAAAGCAATTTAGAATAATGTAGGATGCGTTACATCTTTTGAGAACAACTTTCACCACCGTACGAAACATTAAAACTCCATACTAAACCTAATGAATTCGTCCGAGTCATTTGAACATCGTACAACAATTTAGAATATCTTACGACTCTGTATGCCACATTACCGCTTTGAAAAGCATGTTAGTATAACGTAGGACACCTTACAACTCCTAACAAAACATTACAACACCGTACGTAAACTTAAAACTCCAAAATAAACCTAATGAATTCATCCGAGTCCTTTGAACATCGTACGACAATTTAGAATATATTACGACTCTGTATGCCACATTACCGCCTTGAAAAGTATGTTAATATAACGTACGGCACCTTACAACTCCTAACAAAACATTACAACACCGTACGTAAACTTAAAGCTCCATAATAAACCTAATGAGTTCATTCAGGTCCTTTGAACATCGTACGACAATTTAGAATATATTACGACTCTGTATGCCACATTACCGCCTTGAAAAGTATGTTAGTATAACGTACG
Organism: Tagetes erecta; assembly: GCA_030867185.1. Taxonomy (NCBI): domain Eukaryota; kingdom Viridiplantae; phylum Streptophyta; class Magnoliopsida; order Asterales; family Asteraceae; genus Tagetes; species Tagetes erecta. Next base: position 48,890,282 of record CM061488.1, on the reverse strand, counting down.
GCACCTTACAACTCCTAACAAAACATTACAACACCGTACGTAAACTCAAAACTCCATAATAAACCTAATGAATTCGTCCGAGTCATTTGAACATCGTACAACAATTTAGAATATCATACGACTATGTATGCCACATTATCGCCTTGAAAATCATGTTAGTATAACGTAGGACACCTTACAACTCCTAACAACATATTACAATACCGTACGTAATCTTAAAACTCCATAGTAAACCTAATGAATTCGTCTGAGTCCATTAAACATTAGACGAACACTCAGGACTTGTTACGATTTTGTATGCAACATTAGCAACAGGAAAAGCAATTTAGAATAATGTAGGATATGTTACATCTTTTGAGAACAACTTTCACCACCGTACGAAACATGAAAACTCCATACTAAACCTAATGAATTCATCCGAGTCATTTGAACATCGTACAACAATTTAGAATATCTTACAACTCTGTATGCCACATTACCGCTTTGAAAAGCATGTTAGTATAACGTAGGACACCTTACAACTCCTAACAAAACATTACAACACCGTACGTAAACTTAAAACTCCATAATAAACCTAATGAATTCATCCGAGTCCTTTGAACATCGTACGACAATTTAGAATATATTACGACTCTGTATGCCACATTACGGCCTTGACAAGTATGTTAGTATAACGTACGGCACCTTACAACTCCTAACAAAACATTACAACACCGTACGTAAACTCAAAACTCCATAATAAACCTAATGAATTCGTCCGAGTCATTTGAACATCGTACAACAATTTAGAATATCTTACGACTATGTATGCCACATTATCGCCTTAAAATCATGTTAGTATAACGTAGGACACCTTACAACTCCTAACAACATATTACAATACCGTACGTAAACTTGAAACTCCATAGTAAACCTAATGAATTCGTCTGAGTCCATTAAACATTAGACGACCACTCAGGAGTTGTTACGACTTTGTATGCAACATTAGCAACAGGAAAAGCAATTTAGAATAATGTAGGATGCGTTACATCTTTTGAGAACAACTTTCACCACCGTACGAAACATTAAAACTCCATACTAAACCTAAAGAATTCGTCCGAGTCATTTGAACATCGTACAACAATTTAGAATATCTTACGACTCTGTATGCCACATTACCGCTTTGAAAAGCATGTTAGTATAACGTAGGACACCTTACAACTCCTAACAAAACATTACAACACCGTACGTAAACTTAAAACTCCATAATAAACCTAATGAATTCATCCGAGTCCTTTGAACATCGTACGACAATTTAGAATATATTACGACTCTGTATGCCACATTACGGCCTTGAAAAGTATGTTAGTATAACGTACGGCACCTTACAACTCCTAACAAAACATTACAACACCGTACGTAAACTCAAAACTCCATAATAAACCTAATGAATTCGTCCGAGTCATTTGAACATCGTACAACAATTTAGAATATCTTACGACTATGTATGTCACATTATCGCCTTGAAAATCATGTTAGTATAACGTAGGACACCTTACAACTCCTAACAACATATTACAATACCATACGTAAACTTAAAACTCCATAGTAAACCTAATGAATTCGTCTGAGTCCATTAAACATTAGACGACCACTCAGGACTTGTTACGACTTTGTATGCAACATTAGCAACAGGAAAAGCAATTTAGAATAATGTAGGATGCGTTACATCTTTTGAGAACAACTTTCACCACCGTACGAAACATTAAAACTCCATACTAAACCTAATGAATTCGTCCGAGTCATTTGAACATCGTACAACAATTTAGAATATCTTACGACTCTGTATGCCACATTACCGCTTTGAAAAGCATGTTAGTATAACGTAGGACACCTTACAACTCCTAACAAAACATTACAACACCGTACGTAAACTTAAAACTCCAAAATAAACCTAATGAATTCATCCGAGTCCTTTGAACATCGTACGACAATTTAGAATATATTACGACTCTGTATGCCACATTACCGCCTTGAAAAGTATGTTAGTATAACGTACGACACCTTACAACTCCTAACAAAACATTACAACACCGTACGTAAACTTAAAGCTCCATAATAAACCTAATGAGTTCATTCAGGTCCTTTGAACATCGTACGACAATTTAGAATATATTACGACTCTGTATGCCACATTACCGCCTTGAAAAGTATGTTAGTATAACGTACGACACCTTACAACTCCTAACAAAACATTACAACACCGTACGTAAACTCATAACTCCATAATAAACCTAATGAATTCGTCCGAGTCATTTGAACATCGTACAACAATTTAGAATATCTTACGACTATGTATGCCACATTATCGCCTTGAAAATCATGTTAGTATAACGTAGGACACCTTACAACTCCTAACAACATATTACAATACCGTACGTAAACTTAAAACTCCATAGTAAACCTAATGAATTCGTCTGAGTCCATTAAACATTAGACGAACACTCAGGACTTGTTACGACTTTGTATGCAACATTAGCAACAGGAAAAGCAATTTAGAATAATGTAGGATATGTTACATCTTTTGAGAACAACTTTCACCACCGTACGAAACATGAAAACTCCATACTAAACCTAATGAATTCATCCGAGTCATTTGAACATCGTACAACAATTTAGAATATCTTACAACTCTGTATGCCACATTACCGCTTTGAAAAGCATGTTAGTATAACGTAGGACACCTTACAACTCCTAACAAAACATTACAACACCGTACGTAAACTTAAAACTCCATAATAAACCTAATGAATTCATCCGAGTCCTTTGAACATCGTACGACAATTTAGAATATATTACGACTCTGTATGCCACATTACGGCCTTGAAAAGTATGTTAGTATAACGTACGGCACCTTACAACTCCTAACAAAACATTACAACACCGTACGTAAACTCAAAACTCCATAATAAACCTAATGAATTCGTCCGAGTCATTTGAACATCGTACAACAATTTAGAATATCTTACGACTATGTATGCCACATTATCGCCTTGAAAATCATGTTAGTATAACGTAGGACACCTTACAACTCCTAACAACATATTACAATACCATACGTAAACTTAAAACTCCATAGTAAACCTAATGAATTCGTCTGAGTCCATTAAACATTAGACGACCACTCAGGACTTGTTACGACTTTGTATGCAACATTAGCAACAGGAAAAGCAATTTAGAATAATGTAGGATGCGTTACATCTTTTGAGAACAACTTTCACCACCGTACGAAACATTAAAACTCCATACTAAACCTAATGAATTCGTCCGAGTCATTTGAACATCGTACAACAATTTAGAATATCTTACGACTCTGTATGCCACATTACCGCTTTGAAAAGCATGTTAGTATAACGTAGGACACCTTACAACTCCTAACAAAACATTACAACACCGTACGTAAACTTAAAACTCCAAAATAAACCTAATGAATTCATCCGAGTCCTTTGAACATCGTACGACAATTTAGAATATATTACGACTCTGTATGCCACATTACCGCCTTGAAAAGTATGTTAATATAACGTACGGCACCTTACAACTCCTAACAAAACATTACAACACCGTACGTAAACTTAAAGCTCCATAATAAACCTAATGAGTTCATTCAGGTCCTTTGAACATCGTACGACAATTTAGAATATATTACGACTCTGTATGCCACATTACCGCCTTGAAAAGTATGTTAGTATAACGTACGGCACCTTACAACTCCTAACAAAACATTACAACACCGTACGTAAACTCAAAACTCCATAATAAACCTAATGAATTCGTCCGAGTCATTTGAACATCGTACAACAATTTAGAATATCTTACGACTATGTATGCCACATTATCGCCTTGAAAATCATGTTAGTATAACGTAGGACACCTTACAACTCCTAACAACATATTACAATACCGTACGTAAACTTAAAACTCCATAGTAAACCTAATGAATTCGTCTGAGTCCATTAAACATTAGACGAACACTCAGGACTTGTTACGACTTTGTATGCAACATTAGCAACAGGAAAAGCAATTTAGAATAATGTAGGATATGTTACATCTTTTGAGAACAACTTTCACCACCGTACGAAACATGAAAACTCCATACTAAACCTAATGAATTCATCCGAGTCATTTGAACATCGTACAACAATTTAGAATATCTTACAACTCTGTATGCCACATTACCGCTTTGAAAAGCATGTTAGTATAACGTAGGACACCTTACAACTCCTAACAAAACATTACAACACCGTACGTAAACTTAAAACTCCATAATAAACCTAATGAATTCATCCGAGTCCTTTGAACATCGTACGACAATTTAGAATATATTACGACTCTGTATGCCACATTACGGCCTTGAAAAGTATGTTAGTATAACGTACGGCACCTTACAACTCCTAACAAAACATTACAACACCGTACGTAAACTCAAAACTCCATAATAAACCTAATGAATTCGTCCGAGTCATTTGAACATCGTACAACAATTTAGAATATCTTACGACTATGTATGCCACATTATCGCCTTAAAATCATGTTAGTATAACGTAGGACACCTTACAACTCCTAACAACATATTACAATACCGTACGTAAACTTGAAACTCCATAGTAAACCTAATGAATTCGTCTGAGTCCATTAAACATTAGACGACCACTCAGGAGTTGTTACGACTTTGTATGCAACATTAGCAACAGGAAAAGCAATTTAGAATAATGTAGGATGCGTTACATCTTTTGAGAACAACTTTCACCACCGTACGAAACATTAAAACTCCATACTAAACCTAAAGAATTCGTCCGAGTCATTTGAACATCGTACAACAATTTAGAATATCTTACGACTCTGTATGCCACATTACCGCTTTGAAAAACATGTTAGTATAACGTAGGACACCTTACAACTCCTAACAAAACATTACAACACCGTACGTAAACTTAAAACTCCATAATAAACCTAATGAATTCATCCGAGTCCTTTGAACATCGTACGACAATTTAGAATATATTACGACTCTGTATGCCACATTACGGCCTTGAAAAGTATGTTAGTATAACGTACGGCACCTTACAACTCCTAACAAAACATTACAACACCGTACGTAAACTCAAAACTCCATAATAAACCTAATGAATTCGTCCGACTCATTTGAACATCGTACAACAATTTAGAATATCTTACGACTATGTATGCCACATTATCGCCTTGAAAATCATGTTAGTATAACGTAGGACACCTTACAACTCCTAACAACATATTACAATACCGTACGTAAACTTGAAACTCCATAGTAAACCTAATGAATTCGTCTGAGTCCATTAAACATTAGACGACCACTCAGGACTTGTTACGACTTTGTATGCAACATTAGCAATAGGAAAAGCAATTTAGAATAATGTAGGATGCGTTACATCTTTTGAGAACAACTTTCACCACCGTACGAAACATTAAAACTCCATACTAAACCTAATGAATTCGTCCGAGTCATTTGAACATCGTACAACAATTTAGAATATCTTACGACTCTGTATGCCACATTACCGCTTTGAAAAGCATGTTAGTATAACGTAGGACACCTTACAACTCCTAACAAAACATTACATCACCGTACGTAAACTTAAAACTCCATAATAAACCTAATGAATTCATCCGAGTCCTTTGAACATCGTACGACAATTTAGAATATATTACGACTCTCTATGCCACATTACCGCCTTGAAAAGTATGTTAATATAACGTACGGCACCTTACAACTCCTAACAAAACATTACAACACCGTACGTAAACTTAAAACTCCATAATAAACCTAATGAGTTCATTCAGGTCCTTTGAACATCGTACGACAATTAAGAATATATTACGACTCTGTATGCCACATTACCGCCTTGAAAAGTATGTTAGTATAACGTACGGCACCTTACAACTCCTAACAAAACATTACAACACCGTACGTAAACTCAAAACTCCATAATAAACCTAATGAATTCGTCCGAGTCATTTGAACATCGTACAACAATTTAGAATATCTTACGACTATGTATGCCACATTATCGCCTTGAAAATCATGTTAGTATAACGTAGGACACCTTACAACTCCTAACAACATATTACAATACCGTACGTAAACTTGAAACTCCATAGTAAACCTAATGAATTCGTCTGAGTCCATTAAACATTAGACGACCACTCAGGACTTGTTACGACTTTGTATGCAACATTAGCAACAGGAAAAGCAATTTAGAATAATGTAGGATGCGTTACATCTTTTGAGAACAACTTTCACCACCGTACGAAACATTAAAACTCCATACTAAACCTAAAGAATTCGTCCGAGTCATTTGAACATCGTACAACAATTTAGAATATCTTACGACTCTGCATGCCACATTACCGCTTTGAAAAGCATGTTAGTATAACGTAGGACACCTTACAAGTCCTAACAAAACATTACAACACCGTACGTAAACTTAAAACTCCATAATAAACCTAATGAATTCATCCAGTCCTTTGAACATCGTACGACAATTTAGAATATATTACGACTCTGTATGCCACATTACGGCCTTGAAAAGTTTGTTAGTATAACGTACGGCACCTTACAACTCCTAACAAAACATTACAACACCGTACGTAAACTCAAAACTCCATAATAAACCTAATGAATTCGTCCGAGTCATTTGAACATCGTACAACAATTTAGAATATCTTACGACTATGTATGCCACATTATCGCCTTGAAAATCATGTTAGTATAACGTAGGACACCTTACAACTCCTAACAACATATTACAATACCGTACGTAAACTTGAAACTCCATAGTAAACCTAATGAATTCGTCTGAGTCCATTAAACATTAGACGACCACTCAGGACTTGTTACGACTTTGTATGCAACATTAGCAATAGGAAAAGCAATTTAGAATAATGTAGGATGCGTTACATCTTTTGAGAACAACTTTCACCACCGTACGAAACATAAAAAGTCCATACTAAACCTAATGAATTCGTCCGAGTCATTTGAACATCGTACAACAATTTAGAATATCTTACGACTCTGTATGCCACATTACCGCTTTGAAAAGCATGTTAGTATAACGTAGGACACCTTACAACTCCTAACAAAACATTACATCACCGTACGTAAACTTAAAACTCCATAATAAACCTAATGAATTCATCCGAGTCCTTTGAACATCGTACGACAATTTAGAATATATTACGACTCTCTATGCCACATTACCGCCTTGAAAAGTATGTTAATATAACGTACGACACCTTACAACTCCTAACAAAACATTACAACACCGTACGTAAACTTAAAACTCCATAATAAACCTAATGAGTTCATTCAGGTCCTTTGAACATCGTACGACAATTAAGAATATATTACGACTCTGTATGCCACATTACCGCCTTGAAAAGTATGTTAGTATAACGTACGGCACCTTACAACTCCTAACAAAACATTACAACACCGTACGTAAACTCAAAACTCCATAATAAACCTAATGAATTCGTCCGAGTCATTTGAACATCGTACAACAATTTAGAATATCTTACGACTATGTATGCCACATTATCGCCTTGAAAATCATGTTAGTATAACGTAGGACACCTTACAACTCCTAACAACATATTACAATACCGTACGTAAACTTGAAACTCCATAGTAAACCTAATGAATTCGTCTGAGTCCATTAAACATTAGACGACCACTCAGGACTTGTTACGACTTTGTATGCAACATTAGCAACAGGAAAAGCAATTTAGAATAATGTAGGATGCGTTACATCTTTTGAGAACAACTTTCACCACCGTACGAAACATTAAAACTCCATACTAAACCTAAAGAATTCGTCCGAGTCATTTGAACATCGTACAACAATTTAGAATATCTTACGACTCTGTATGCCACATTACCGCTTTGAAAAGCATGTTAGTATAACGTATGACACCTTACAACTCCTAACAAAACATTACAACACCGTACGTAAACTTAAAACTCCATAATAAACCTAATGAATTCATCCAGTCCTTTGAACATAGTACGACAATTTAGAATATATTACGACTATGTATGCCACATTACGGCCTTGAAAAGTTTGTTAGTATAACGTACGGCACCTTACAACTCCTAACAAAACATTACAACACCGTACGTAAACTCAAAACTCCATAATAAACCTAATGAATTCGTCCGAGTCATTTGAACATCGTACAACAATTTAGAATATCTTACGACTATGTATGCCACATTATCGCCTTGAAAATCATGTTAGTATAACGTAAGACACCTTACAACTCCTAACAACATATTACAATACCGTACGTAAACTTGAAACTCCATAGTAAACCTAATGAATTTGTCTGAGTCCATTAAACATTAGACGACCACTCAGGACTTGTTACGACTTTGTATGCAACATTAGCAATAGGAAAAGCAATTTAGAATAATGTAGGATGCGTTACATCTTTTGAGAACAACTTTCACCACCGTACGAAACATTAAAACTCCATACTAAACCTAATGAATTCGTCCGAGTCATTTGAACATCGTACAACAATTTAGAATATCTTACGACTCTGTATGCCACATTACCGCTTTGAAAAGCATGTTAGTATAACGTAGGACACCTTACAACTCCTAACAAAACATTACAACACCGTACGTAAACTTAAAACTCCATAATAAACCTAATGAATTCATCCGAGTCCTTTGAACATCGTACGACAATTTAGAATATATTACGACTCTCTATGCCACATTACCGCCTTGAAAAGTATGTTAATATAACGTACGGCACCTTACAACTCCTAACAAAACATTACAACACCGTACGTAAACTTAAAACTCCATAATAAACCTAATGAGTTCATTCAGGTCCTTTGAACATCGTACGACAATTAAGAATATATTACGACTCTGTATGCCACATTACCGCCTTGAAAAGTATGTTAGTATAACGTACGGCACCTTACAACTCCTAACAAAACATTACAACACCGTACGTAAACTCAAAACTCCATAATAAACCTAATGAATTCGTCCGAGTCATTTGAACATCGTACAACAATTTAGAATATCTTACGACTATGTATGCCACATTATCGCCTTGAAAATCATGTTAGTATAACGTAGGACACCTAACAACTCCTAACAACATATTACAATACCGTACGTAATCTTGAAACTCCATAGTAAACCTAATGAATTCGTCTGAGTCCATTAAACATTAGACGACCACTCAGGACTTGTTACGACTTTGTATGCAACATTAGCAATAGGAAAAGCAATTTAGAATAATGTAGGATGCGTTACATCTTTTGAGAACAACTTTCACCACCGTACGAAACATTAAAACTCCATACTAAACCTAATGAATTCGTCCGAGTCATTTGAACATCGTACAACAATTTAGAATATCTTACGACTCTGTATGCCACATTACCGCTTTGAAAAGCATGTTAGTATAACGTAGGACACCTTACAACTCCTAACAAAACATTACAACACCGTACGTAAACTTAAAACTCCATAATAAACCTAATGAATTCATCCGAGTCCTTTGAACATCGTACGACAATTTAGAATATATTACGACTCTCTATGCCACATTACCGCCTTGAAAAGTATGTTAATATAACGTACGGCACCTTACAACTCCTAACAAAACATTACAACACCGTACGTAAACTTAAAACTCCATAATAAACCTAATGAGTTCATTCAGGTCCTTTGAACATCGTACGACAATTAAGAATATATTACGACTCTGTATGCCACATTACCGCCTTGAAAAGTATGTTAGTATAACGTACGGCACCTTACAACTCCTAACAAAACATTACAACACCGTACGTAAACTCAAAACTCCATAATAAACCTAATGAATTCGTCCGAGTCATTTGAACATCGTACAACAATTTAGAATATCTTACGACTATGTATGCCACATTATCGCCTTGAAAATCATGTTAGTATAACGTAGGACACCTTACAACTCCTAACAACATATTACAATACCGTACGTAAACTTGAAACTCCATAGTAAACCTAATGAATTCGTCTGAGTCCATTAAACATTAGACGACCACTCAGGACTTGTTACGACTTTGTATGCAACATTAGCAACAGGAAAAGCAATTTAGAATAATGTAGGATGCGTTACATCTTTTGAGAACAACTTTCACCACCGTACGAAACATTAAAACTCCATACTAAACCTAAAGAATTCGTCCGAGTCATTTGAACATCGTACAACAATTTAGAATATCTTACGACTCTGTATGCCACATTACCGCTTTGAAAAGCATGTTAGTATAACGTATGACACCTTACAACTCCTAACAAAACATTACAACACCGTACGTAAACTTAAAACTCCATAATAAACCTAATGAATTCATCCAGTCCTTTGAACATAGTACGACAATTTAGAATATATTACGACTATGTATGCCACATTACGGCCTTGAAAAGTTTGTTAGTATAACGTACGGCACCTTACAACTCCTAACAAAACATTACAACACCGTACGTAAACTCAAAACTCCATAATAAACCTAATGAATTCGTCCGAGTCATTTGAACATCGTACAACAATTTAGAATATCTTACGACTATGTATGCCACATTATCGCCTTGAAAATCATGTTAGTATAACGTAAGACACCTTACAACTCCTAACAACATATTACAATACCGTACGTAAACTTGAAACTCCATAGTAAACCTAATGAATTTGTCTGAGTCCATTAAACATTAGACGACCACTCAGGACTTGTTACGACTTTGTATGCAACATTAGCAATAGGAAAAGCAATTTAGAATAATGTAGGATGCGTTACATCTTTTGAGAACAACTTTCACCACCGTACGAAACATTAAAACTCCATACTAAACCTAATGAATTCGTCCGAGTCATTTGAACATCGTACAACAATTTAGAATATCTTACGACTCTGTATGCCACATTACCTCTTTGAAAAGCATGTTAGTATAACGTAGGACACCTTACAACTCCTAACAAAACATTACAACACCGTACGTAAACTTAAAACTCCATAATAAACCTAATGAATTCATCCGAGTCCTTTGAACATCGTACGACAATTTAGAATATATTACGACTCTCTATGCCACATTACCGCCTTGAAAAGTATGTTAATATAACGTACGACACCTTACAACTCCTAACAAAACATTACAACACCGTACGTAAACTTAAAACTCCATAATAAACCTAATGAGTTCATTCAGGTCCTTTGAACATCGTACGACAATTAAGAATATATTACGACTCTGTATGCCACATTACCGCCTTGAAAAGTATGTTAGTATAACGTACGGCACCTTACAACTCCTAACAAAACATTACAACACCGTACGTAAACTCAAAACTCCATAATAAACCTAATGAATTCGTCCGAGTCATTTGAACATCGTACAACAATTTAGAATATCTTACGACTATGTATGCCACATTATCGCCTTGAAAATCATGTTAGTATAACGTAGGACACCTAACAACTCCTAACAACATATTACAATACCGTACGTAATCTTGAAACTCCATAGTAAACCTAATGAATTCGTCTGAGTCCATTAAACATTAGACGACCACTCAGGACTTGTTACGACTTTGTATGCAACATTAGCAATAGGAAACGCAATTTAGAATAATGTAGGATGCGTTACATCTTTTGAGAACAACTTTCACCACCGTACGAAACATTAAAACTCCATACTAAACCTAATGAATTCGTCCGAGTCATTTGAACATCGTACAACAATTTAGAATATCTTACGACTCTGTATGCCACATTACCGCTTTGAAAAGCATGTTAGTATAACGTAGGACACCTTACAACTCCTAACAAAACATTACAACACCGTAACTTAAAACTCCATAATAAACCTAATGAATTCATCCGAGTCCTTTGAACATCGTACGACAATTTAGAATATATTACGACTCTCTATGCCACATTACCGCCTTGAAAAGTATGTTAATATAACGTACGGCACCTTACAACTCCTAACAAAACATTACAACACCGTACGTAAACTTAAAACTCCATAATAAACCTAATGAGTTCATTCAGGTCCTTTGAACATCGTACGACAATTAAGAATATATTACGACTCTGTATGCCACATTACCGCCTTGAAAAGTATGTTAGTATAACGTACGGCACCTTACAACTCCTAACAAAACATTACAACACCGTACGTAAACTCAAAACTCCATAATAAACCTAATGAATTCGTCCGAGTCATTTGAACATCGTACAACAATTTAGAATATCTTACGACTATGTATGCCACATTATCGCCTTGAAAATCATGTTAGTATAACGTAGGACACCTAACAACTCCTAACAACATATTACAATACCGTACGTAATCTTGAAACTCCATAGTAAACCTAATGAATTCGTCTGAGTCCATTAAACATTAGACGACCACTCAGGACTTGTTACGACTTTGTATGCAACATTAGCAATAGGAAAAGCAATTTAGAATAATGTAGGATGCGTTACATCTTTTGAGAACAACTTTCACCACCGTACGAAACATTAAAACTCCATACTAAACCTAATGAATTCGTCCGAGTCATTTGAACATCGTACAACAATTTAGAATATCTTACGACTCTGTATGCCACATTACCGCTTTGAAAAGCATGTTAGTATAACGTAGGACACCTTACAACTCCTAACAAAACATTACAACACCGTACGTAAACTTAAAACTCCATAATAAACCTAATGAATTCATCCGAGTCCTTTGAACATCGTACGACAATTTAGAATATATTACGACTCTCTATGCCACATTACCGCCTTGAAAAGTATGTTAATATAACGTACGGCACCTTACAACTCCTAACAAAACATTACAACACCGTACGTAAACTTAAAACTCCATAATAAACCTAATGAGTTCATTCAGGTCCTTTGAACATCGTACGACAATTAAGAATATATTACGACTCTGTATGCCACATTACCGCCTTGAAAAGTATGTTAGTATAACGTACGGCACCTTACAACTCCTAACAAAACATTACAACACCGTACGTAAACTCAAAACTCCATAATAAACCTAATGAATTCGTCCGAGTCATTTGAACATCGTACAACAATTTAGAATATCTTACGACTATGTATGCCACATTATCGCCTTGAAAATCATGTTAGTATAACGTAGGACACCTAACAACTCCTAACAACATATTACAATACCGTACGTAATCTTGAAACTCCATAGTAAACCTAATGAATTCGTCTGAGTCCATTAAACATTAGACGACCACTCAGGACTTGTTACGACTTTGTATGCAACATTAGCAATAGGAAAAGCAATTTAGAATAATGTAGGATGCGTTACATCTTTTGAGAACAACTTTCACCACCGTACGAAACATTAAAACTCCATACTAAACCTAATGAATTCGTCCGAGTCATTTGAACATCGTACAACAATTTAGAATATCTTACGACTCTGTATGCCACATTACCGCTTTGAAAAGCATGTTAGTATAACGTAGGACACCTTACAACTCCTAACAAAACATTACATCACCGTACGTAAACTTAAAACTCCATAATAAACCTAATGAATTCATCCGAGTCCTTTGAACATCGTACGACAATTTAGAATATATTACGACTCTCTATGCCACATTACCGCCTTGAAAAGTATGTTAATATAACGTACGGCACCTTACAACTCCTAACAAAACATTACAACACCGTACGTAAACTTAAAACTCCATAATAAACCTAATGAGTTCATTCAGGTCCTTTGAACATCGTACGACAATTAAGAATATATTACGACTCTGTATGCCACATTACCGCCTTGAAAAGTATGTTAGTATAACGTACGGCACCTTACAACTCCTAACAAAACATTACAACACCGTACGTAAACTCAAAACTCCATAATAAACCTAATGAATTCGTCCGAGTCATTTGAACATCGTACAACAATTTAGAATATCTTACGACTATGTATGCCACATTATCGCCTTGAAAATCATGTTAGTATAACGTAGGACACCTTACAACTCCTAACAACATATTACAATACCGTACGTAAACTTGAAACTCCATAGTAAACCTAATGAATTCGTCTGAGTCCATTAAACATTAGACGACCACTCAGGACTTGTTACGACTTTGTATGCAACATTAGCAATAGGAAAAGCAATTTAGAATAATGTAGGATGCGTTACATCTTTTGAGAACAACTTTCACCACCGTACGAAACATTAAAACTCCATACTAAACCTAATGAATTCGTCCGAGTCATTTGAACATCATACAACAATTTAGAATATCTTACGACTCTGTATGCCACATTACCGCTTTGAAAAGCATGTTAGTATAACGTAGGACACCTTACAACTCCTAACAAAACATTACATCACCGTACGTAAACTTAAAACTCCATAATAAACCTAATGAATTCATCCGAGTCCTTTGAACATCGTACGACAATTTAGAATATATTACGACTCTCTATTCCACATTACCGCCTTGAAAAGTATGTTAATATAACGTACGGCACCTTACAACTCCTAACAAAACATTACAACACCGTACGTAAACTTAAAACTCCATAATAAACCTAATGAGTTCATTCAGGTCCTTTGAACATCGTACGACAATTAAGAATATATTACGACTCTGTATGCCACATTACAGCCTTGAAAAGTATGTTAGTATAACGTACGGCACCTTACAACTCCTAACAAAACATTACAACACCGTACGTAAACTCAAAACTCCATAATAAACCTAATGAATTCGTCCGAGTCATTTGAACATCGTACAACAATTTAGAATATCTTACGACTATGTATGCCACATTATCGCCTTGAAAATCATGTTAGTATAACGTAGGACACCTTACAACTCCTAACAACATATTACAATACCGTACGTAAACTTGAAACTCCATAGTAAACCTAATGAATTCGTCTGAGTCCATTAAACATTAGACGACCACTCAGGACTTGTTACGACTTTGTATGCAACATTAGCAACAGGAAAAGCAATTTAGAATAATGTAGGATGCGTTACATCTTTTGAGAACAACTTTCACCACCGTACGAAACATTAAAACTCCATACTAAACCTAAAGAATTCGTCCGAGTCATTTGAACATCGTACAACAATTTAGAATATCTTACGACTCTGTATGCCACATTACCGCTTTGAAAAGCATGTTAGTATAACGTAGGACACCTTACAACTCCTAACAAAACATTACAACACCGTACGTAAACTTAAAACTCCATAATAAACCTAATGAATTCATCCAGTCCTTTGAACATCGTACGACAATTTAGAATATATTACGACTCTGTATGCCACATTACGGCCTTGAAAAGTTTGTTAGTATAACGTACGGCACCTTACAACTCCTAACAAAACATTACAACACCGTACGTAAACTCAAAACTCCATAATAAACCTAATGAATTCGTCCGAGTCATTTGAACATCGTACAACAATTTAGAATATCTTACGACTATGTATGCCACATTATCGCCTTGAAAATCATGTTAGTATAACGTAGGACACCTTACAACTCCTAACAACATATTACAATACCGTACGTAAACTTGAAACTCCATAGTAAACCTAATGAATTCGTCTGAGTCCATTAAACATTAGACGACCACTCAGGACTTGTTACGACATTGTATGCAACATTAGCAATAGGAAAAGCAATTTAGAATAATGTAGGATGTGTTACATCTTTTGAGAACAACTTTCACCACCGTACGAAACATTAAAACTCCATACTAAACCTAATGAATTCGTCCGAGTCATTTGAACATCGTACAACAATTTAGAATATCTTACGACTCTGTATGCCACATTACCGCTTTGAAAAGCATGTTAGTATAACGTAGGACACCTTACAACTCCTAACAAAACATTACAACACCGTACGTAAACTTAAAACTCCATAATAAACCTAATGAATTCATCCGAGTCCTTTGAACATCGTACGACAATTTAGAATATATTACGACTCTCTATGCCACATTACCGCCTTGAAAAGTATGTTAATATAACGTACGGCACCTTACAACTCCTAACAAAACATTACAACACCGTACGTAAACTTAAAACTCCATAATAAACCTAATGAGTTCATTCAGGTCCTTTGAACATCGCACGACAATTAAGAATATATTACGACTCTGTATGCCACATTACCGCCTTGAAAAGTATGTTAGTATAACGTACGGCACCTTACAACTCCTAACAAAACATTACAACACCGTACGTAAACTCAAAACTCCATAATAAACCTAATGAATTCGTCCGAGTCATTTGAACATCGTACAACAATTTAGAATATCTTACGACTATGTATGCCACATTATCGCCTTGAAAATCATGTTAGTATAACGTAGGACACCTTACAACTCCTAACAACATATTACAATACCGTACGTAAACTTGAAACTCCATAGTAAACCTAATGAATTCGTCTGAGTCCATTAAACATTAGACGACCACTCAGGACTTGTTACGACTTTGTATGCAACATTAGCAACAGGAAAAGCAATTTAGAATAATGTAGGATGCGTTACATCTTTTGAGAACAACTTTCACCACCGTACGAAACATTAAAACTCCATACTAAACCTAATGAATTCGTCTGAGTCATTTGAACATCGTACAACAATTTAGAATATCTTACGACTCTGTATGCCACATTACCGCTTTGAAAAGCATGTTAGTATAACGTAGGACACCTTACAACTTCTAACAAAACATTACAACACCGTACGTAAACTTAAAACTCCATAATAAACCTAATGAATTCATCCGAGTCCTTTGAACATCGTACGACAATTTAGAATATATTACGACTCTATATGCCACATTACGGCCTTGAAAAGTATGTTAGTATAACGTACGGCACCTTACAACTCCTAACAAAACATTACAACAACGTACGTAAACTCAAAACTCCATAATAAACCTAATGAGTTCATTCAGGTCCTTTGAACATCGTACGACAATTAAGAATATATTACGACTCAGTATGCCACATTACCGCCTTGAAAAGTATGTTAGTATAACGTACGGCACCTTACAACTCCTAACAAAACATTACAACACCGTACGTAAACTCAAAACTCCATAATAAATCTAATGAATTCGTCCGAGTCATTTGAACATCGTACAACAATTTAGAATATCTTACGACTCTGTATGCCACATTACCGCTTTGAAAAGCATGTTAGTATAACGTAGGACACCTTACAACTCCTAACAAAACATTACAACACCGTACGTAAACTTAAAACTCCATAATGAACCTAATGAATTCATCCGAGTCCTTTGAACATCGTACGACAATTTAGAATATATTACGACTCTATATGCCACATTACGGCCTTGAAAAGTATGTTAGTATAACGTACGGCACCTTACAACTCCTAACAAAACATTACAACAACGTACGTAAACTCAAAACTCCATAATAAACCTAATGAATTCGTCCGAGTCATTTGAACATCGTACAACAATTTAGAATATCTTACGACTATGTATGCCACATTATCGCCTTGAAAATCATGTTAGTATAACGTAGGACACCTTACAACTCCTAACAACATATTACAATACCGTACGTAAACTTGAAACTCCATAGTAAACCTAATGAATTCGTCTGAGTCCATTAAACATTAGACGACCACTCAGGACTTGTTACGACTTTGTATGCAACATTAGCAACAGGAAAAGCAATTTAGAATAATGTAGGATGCGTTACATCTTTTGAGAACAACTTTCACCACCGTACGAAACATTAAAACTCCATACTAAACCTAATGAATTCGTCCGAGTCATTTGAACATCGTACAACAATTTAGAATATCTTACGACTCTGTATGCCACATTACCGCTTTGATAAGCATGTTAGTATAACGTAGGACACCTTACAACTCCTAACAAAACATTACAACACCGTACGTAAACTTAAAACTCCATAATAAACCTAATGAATTCATCCGAGTCCTTTGAACATCGTACGACAATTTAGAATATATTACGACTCTTTATGCCACATTACCGCCTTGAAAAGTATGTTAATATAACGTACGGCACCTTACAACTCCTAACAAAACATTACAACACCGTACGTAAACTTAAAACTCCATAATAAACCTAATGAGTTCATTCAGGTCCTTTGAACATCGCACGACAATTAAGAATATATTACGACTCTGTATGCCACATTACCGCCTTGAAAAGTATGTTAGTATAACGTACGGCACCTTACAACTCCTAACAAAACATTACAACACCGTACGTAAACTCAAAACTCCATAATAAACCTAATGAATTCGTCCGAGTCATTTGAACATCGTACAACAATTTAGAATATCTTACGACTATGTATGCCACATTATCGCCTTGAAAATCATGTTAGTATAACGTAGGACACCTTACAACTCCTAACAACATATTACAATACCGTACGTAAACTTGAAACTCCATAGTAAACCTAATGAATTCGTCTGAGTCCATTAAACATTAGACGACCACTCAGGACTTGTTACGACTTTGTATGCAACATTAGCAACAGGAAAAGCAATTTAGAATAATGTAGGATGCGTTACATCTTTTGAGAACAACTTTCACCACCGTACGAAACATTAAAACTCCATACTAAACCTAATGAATTCGTCCGAGTCATTTGAACATCGTACAACAATTTAGAATATCTTACGACTCTGTATGCCACATTACCGCTTTGAAAAGCATGTTAGTATAACGTAGGACACCTTACAACTTCTAACAAAACATTACAACACCGTACGTAAACTTAAAACTCCATAATAAACCTAATGAATTCATCCGAGTCCTTTGAACATCGTACGACAATTTAGAATATATTACGACTCTATATGCCACATTACGGCCTTGAAAAGTATGTTAGTATAACGTACGGCACCTTACAACTCCTAACAAAACATTACAACAACGTACGTAAACTCAAAACTCCATAATAAACCTAATGAGTTCATTCAGGTCCTTTGAACATCGTACGACAATTAAGAATATATTACGACTCTGTATGCCACATTACCGCCTTGAAAAGTATGTTAGTATAACGTACGGCACCTTACAACTCCTAACAAAACATTACAACACCGTACGTAAACTCAAAACTCCATAATAAACCTAATGAATTCGTCCGAGTCATTTGAACATCGTACAACAATTTAGAATATCTTACGACTCTGTATGCCACATTACCGCTTTGAAAAGCATGTTAGTATAACGTAGGACACCTTACAACTCCTAACAAAACATTACAACACCGTACGTAAACTTAAAACTCCATAATAAACCTAATGAATTCATCCGAGTCCTTTGAACATCGTACGACAATTTAGAATATATTACGACTCTATATGCCACATTACGGCCTTGAAAAGTATGTTAGTATAACGTACGGCACCTTACAACTCCTAACAAAACATTACAACAACGTACGTAAACTCAAAACTCCATAATAAACCTAATGAATTCGTCCGAGTCATTTGAACATCGTACAACAATTTAGAATATCTTACGACTATGTATGCCACATTATCGCCTTGAAAATCATGTTAGTATAACGTAGGACACCTTACAACTCCTAACAACATATTACAATACCGTACGTAAACTTGAAACTCCATAGTAAACCTAATGAATTCGTCTGAGTCCATTAAACATTAGACGACCACTCAGGACTTGTTACGACTTTGTATGCAACATTAGCAACAGGAAAAGCAATTTAGAATAATGTAGGATGCGTTACATCTTTTGAGAACAACTTTCACCACCGTACGAAACATTAAAACTCCATACTAAACCTAATGAATTCGTCCGAGTCATTTGAACATCGTACAACAATTTAGAATATCTTACGACTCTGTATGCCACATTACCGCTTTGATAAGCATGTTAGTATAACGTAGGACACCTTACAACTCCTAACAAAACATTACAACACCGTACGTAAACTTAAAACTCCATAATAAACCTAATGAATTCATCCGAGTCCTTTGAACATCGTACGAAAATTTAGAATATATTACGACTCTGTATGCCACATTACCGCCTTGAAAAGTATGTTAATATAACGTACGGCACCTTACAACTCCTAACAAAACATTACAACACCGTACGTAAACTTAAAACTCCATAATAAACCTAATGAGTTCATTCAGGTCCTTTGAACATCGTACGACAATTTAGAATATATTACGACTCTGTATGCCACATTACCGCCTTGAAAAGTATGTTAGTATAACGTACGGCACCTTACAACTCCTAACAAAACATTACAACACCGTACGTAAACTCAAAACTCCATAATAAACCTAATGAATTCGTCCGAGTCATTTGAACATCGTACAACAATTTAGAATATCTTACGACTATGTATGCCACATTATCGCCTTGAAAATCATGTTAGTATAACGTAGGACACCTTACAACTCCTAACAACATATTACAATACCGTACGTAAACTTGAAACTCCATAGTAAACCTAATGAATTCGTCTGAGTCCATTAAACATTAGACGACCACTCAGGACTTGTTACGACTTTGTATGCAACATTAGCAACAGGAAAAGCAATTTAGAATAATGTAGGATGCGTTACATCTTTTGAGAACAACTTTCACCACCGTACGAAACATTAAAACTCCATACTAAACCTAATGAATTCGTCCGAGTCATTTGAACATCGTACAACAATTTAGAATATCTTACGACTCTGTATGCCACATTACCGCTTTGAAAAGCATGTTAGTATAACGTAGGACACCTTACAACTTCTAACAAAACATTACAACACCGTACGTAAACTTAAAACTCCATAATAAACCTAATGAATTCATCCGAGTCCTTTGAACATCGTACGACAATTTAGAATATATTACGACTCTATATGCCACATTACGGCCTTGAAAAGTATGTTAGTATAACGTACGGCACCTTACAACTCCTAACAAAACATTACAACAACGTACGTAAACTCAAAACTCCATAATAAACCTAATGAGTTCATTCAGGTCCTTTGAACATCGTACGACAATTAAGAATATATTACGACTCTGTATGCCACATTACCGCCTTGAAAAGTATGTTAGTATAACGTACGGCACCTTACAACTCCTAACAAAACATTACAACACCGTACGTAAACTCAAAACTCCATAATAAACCTAATGAATTCGTCCGAGTCATTTGAACATCGTACAACAATTTAGAATATCTTACGACTCTGTATGCCACATTACCGCTTTGAAAAGCATGTTAGTATAACGTAGGACACCTTACAACTCCTACCAAAACATTACAACACCGTACGTAAACTTAAAACTCCATAATAAACCTAATGAATTCATCCGAGTCCTTTGAACATCGTACGACAATTTAGAATATATTACGACTCTATATGCCACATTACGGCCTTGAAAAGTATGTTAGTATAACGTACGGCACCTTACAACTCCTAACAAAACATTACAACAACGTACGTAAACTCAAAACTCCATAATAAACCTAATGAATTCGTCCGAGTCATTTGAACATCGTACAACAATTTAGAATATCTTACGACTATGTATGCCACATTATCGCCTTGAAAATCATGTTAGTATAACGTAGGACACCTTACAACTCCTAACAACATATTACAATACCGTACGTAAACTTGAAACTCCATAGTAAACCTAATGAATTCGTCTGAGTCCATTAAACATTAGACGACCACTCAGGACTTGTTACGACTTTGTATGCAACATTAGCAACAGGAAAAGCAATTTAGAATAATGTAGGATGCGTTACATCTTTTGAGAACAACTTTCACCACCGTACGAAACATTAAAACTCCATACTAAACCTAATGAATTCGTCCGAGTCATTTGAACATCGTACAACAATTTAGAATATCTTACGACTCTGTATGCCACATTACCGCTTTGATAAGCATGTTAGTATAACGTAGGACACCTTACAACTCCTAACAAAACATTACAACACCGTACGTAAACTTAAAACTCCATAATAAACCTAATGAATTCATCCGAGTCCTTTGAACATCGTACGAAAATTTAGAATATATTACGACTCTGTATGCCACATTACCGCCTTGAAAAGTATGTTAATATAACGTACGGCACCTTACAACTCCTAACAAAACATTACAACACCGTACGTAAACTTAAAACTCCATAATAAACCTAATGAGTTCATTCAGGTCCTTTGAACATCGTACGACAATTTAGAATATATTACGACTCTGTATGCCACATTACCGCCTTGAAAAGTATGTTAGTATAACGTACGGCACCTTACAACTCCTAACAAAACATTACAACACCGTACGTAAACTCAAAACTCCATAATAAACCTAATGAATTCGTCCGAGTCATTTGAACATCGTACAACAATTTAGAATATCTTACGACTATGTATGCCACATTATCGCCTTGAAAATCATGTTAGTATAACGTAGGACACCTTACAACTCCTAACAACATATTACAATACCGTACGTAAACTTGAAACTCCATAGTAAACCTAATGAATTCGTCTGAGTCCATTAAACATTAGACGACCACTCAGGACTTGTTACGACTTTGTATGCAACATTAGCAACAGGAAAAGCAATTTAGAATAATGTAGGATGCGTTACATCTTTTGAGAACAACTTTCACCACCGTACGAAACATTAAAACTCCATACTAAACCTAATGAATTCGTCCGAGTCATTTGAACATCGTACAACAATTTAGAATATCTTACGACTCTGTATGCCACATTACCGCTTTGAAAAGCATGTTAGTATAACGTAGGACACCTTACAACTCCTAACAAAACATTACAACACCGTACGTAAACTTAAAACTCCATAATAAACCTAATGAACTCATCCGAGTCCTTTGAACATCGTACGACAATTTAGAATATATTACGACTCTGTATGCCACATTACGGCCTTGAAAAGTATGTTAGTATAACGTACGGCACCTTACAACTCCTAACAAAACATTACAACAACGTACGTAAACTCAAAACTCCATAATAAACCTAATGAATTCGTCCGAGTCATTTGAACTTCGTACAACAATTTAGAATATCTTACGACTATGTATGCCACATTATCGCCTTGAAAATCATGTTAGTATAACGTAGGACACCTTACAACTCCTAACAACATATTACAATACCGTACGTAAACTTGAAACTCCATAGTAAACCTAATGAATTCGTCTGAGTCCATTAAACATTAGACGACCACTCAGGACTTGTTACGACTTTGTATGCAACATTAGCAACAGGAAAAGCAATTTAGAATAATGTAGGATGCGTTACATCTTTTGAGAACAACTTTCACCACCGTACGAAACATTAAAACTCCATACTAAACCTAATGAATTCGTCCGAGTCATTTGAACATCGTACAACAATTTAGAATATCTTACGACTCTGTATGCCACATTACCGCTTTGAAAAGCATGTTAGTATAACGTAGGACACCTTACAACTTCTAACAAAACATTACAACACCGTACGTAAACTTAAAACTCCATAATAAACCTAATGAATTCATCCGAGTCCTTTGAACATCGTACGACAATTTAGAATATATTACGACTCTATATGCCACATTACGGCCTTGAAAAGTATGTTAGTATAACGTACGGCACCTTACAACTCCTAACAAAACATTACAACAACGTACGTAAACTCAAAACTCCATAATAAACCTAATGAATTCGTCCGAGTCATTTGAACATCGTACAACAATTTAGAATATCTTACGACTATGTATGCCACATTATCGCCTTGAAAATCATGTTAGTATAACGTAGGACACCTTACAACTCCTAACAACATATTACAATACCGTACGTAAACTTGAAACTCCATAGTAAACCTAATGAATTCCTCTGAGTCCATTAAACATTAGACGACCACTCAGGACTTGTTACGACTTTGTATGCAACATTAG
This sequence comes from Tagetes erecta, assembly GCA_030867185.1. Lineage (NCBI taxonomy): Eukaryota > Viridiplantae > Streptophyta > Magnoliopsida > Asterales > Asteraceae > Tagetes > Tagetes erecta. Next base: position 48,866,184 of record CM061488.1, on the reverse strand, counting down.
CAACAGGAAAAGCAATTTAGAATAATGTAGGATGCGTTACATCTTTTGAGAACAACTTTCACCACCGTACGAAACATTAAAACTCCATACTAAACCTAATGAATTCGTCCGAGTCATTTGAACATCGTACAACAATTTAGAATATCTTACGACTCTGTATGCCACATTACCGCTTTGAAAAGCATGTTAGTATAACGTAGGACACCTTACAACTTCTAACAAAACATTACAACACCGTACGTAAACTTAAAACTCCATAATAAACCTAATGAATTCATCCGAGTCCTTTGAACATCGTACGACAATTTAGAATATATTACGACTCTATATGCCACATTACGGCCTTGAAAAGTATGTTAGTATAACGTACGGCACCTTACAACTCCTAACAAAACATTACAACAACGTACGTAAACTCAAAACTCCATAATAAACCTAATGAATTCGTCCGAGTCATTTGAACATCGTACAACAATTTAGAATATCTTACGACTATGTATGCCACATTATCGCCTTGAAAATCATGTTAGTATAACGTAGGACACCTTACAACTCCTAACAACATATTACAATACCGTACGTAAACTTGAAACTCCATAGTAAACCTAATGAATTCGTCTGAGTCCATTAAACATTAGACGACCACTCAGGACTTGTTACGACTTTGTATGCAACATTAGCAACAGGAAAAGCAATTTAGAATAATGTAGGATGCGTTACATCTTTTGAGAACAACTTTCACCACCGTACGAAACATTAAAACTCCATACTAAACCTAATGAATTCGTCCGAGTCATTTGAACATCGTACAACAATTTAGAATATCTTACGACTCTATATGCCACATTACCGCTTTGAAAAGCATGTTAGTATAACGTAGGACACCTCACAACTCCTAACAAAACATTACAACACCGTACGTAAACTTAAAACTCCATAATAAACCTAATGAACTCATCCGAGTCCTTTGAACATCGTACGACAATTTAGAATATATTACGACTCTGTATGCCACATTACGGCCTTGAAAAGTATGTTAGTATAACGTACGGCACCTTACAACTCCTAACAAAACATTACAACAACGTACGTAAACTCAAAACTCCATAATAAACCTAATGAGTTCGTCCGAGTCATTTGAACTTCGTACAACAATTTAGAATATCTTACGACTATGTATGCCACATTATCGCCTTGAAAATCATGTTAGTATAACGTAGGACACCTTACAACTCCTAACAACATATTACAATACCGTACGTAAACTTGAAACTCCATAGTAAACCTAATGAATTCGTCTAAGTCCATTAAACATTAGATGACCACTCAGGACTTGTTACGACTTTGTATGCAACATTAGCAACAGGAAAAGCAATTTAGAATAATGTAGGATGCGTTACATCTTTTGAGAACAACTTTCACCACCGTACGAAACATTAAAACTCCATACTAAACCTAATGAATTCGTCCGAGTCATTTGAACATCGTACAACAATTTAGAATATCTTACGACTCTGTATGCCACATTACCGCTTTGAAAAGCATGTTAGTATAACGTAGGACACCTTACAACTTCTAACAAAACATTACAACACCGTACGTAAACTTAAAACTCCATAATAAACCTAATGAATTCATCCGAGTCCTTTGAACATCGTACGACAATTTAGAATATATTACGACTCTATATGCCACATTACGGCCTTGAAAAGTATGTTAGTATAACGTACGGCACCTTACAACTCCTAACAAAACATTACAACAACGTACGTAAACTCAAAACTCCATAATAAACCTAATGAATTCGTCCGAGTCATTTGAACATCGTACAACAATTTAGAATATCTTACGACTATGTATGCCACATTATCGCCTTGAAAATCATGTTAGTATAACGTAGGACACCTTACAACTCCTAACAACATATTACAATACCGTACGTAAACTTGAAACTCCATAGTAAACCTAATGAATTCGTCTGAGTCCATTAAACATTAGACGACCACTCAGGACTTGTTACGACTTTGTATGCAACATTAGCAACAGGAAAAGCAATTTAGAATAATGTAGGATGCGTTACATCTTTTGAGAACAACTTTCACCACCGTACGAAACATTAAAACTCCATACTAAACCTAATGAATTCGTCCGAGTCATTTGAACATCGTACAACAATTTAGAATATCTTACGACTCTGTATGCCACATTACCGCTTTGAAAAGCATGTTAGTATAACGTAGGACACCTTACAACTCCTAACAAAACATTACAACACCGTACGTAAACTTAAAACTCCATAATAAACCTAATGAATTCATCCGAGTCCTTTGAACATCGTACGACAATTTAGAATATATTACGACTCTGTATGCCACATTACCGCCTTGAAAAGTATGTTAATATAACGTACGGCACCTTACAACTCCTAACAAAACATTACAACACCGTACGTAAACTTAAAACTCCATAATAAACCTAATGAGTTCATTCAGGTCCTTTGAACATCGTACGACAATTTAGAATATATTACGACTCTGTATGCCACATTACCGCCTTGAAAAGTATGTTAGTATAACGTACGGCACCTTACAACTCCTAACAAAACATTACAACACCGTACGTAAACTCAAAACTCCATAATAAACCTAATGAATTCGTCCGAGTCATTTGAACATCGTACAACAATTTAGAATATCTTACGACTATGTATGCCACATTATCGCCTTGAAAATCATGTTAGTATAACGTAGGACACCTTACAACTCCTAACAACATATTACAATACCGTACGTAAACTTGAAACTCCATAGTAAACCTAATGAATTCGTCTGAGTCCATTAAACATTAGACGACCACTCAGGACTTGTTACGACTTTGTATGCAACATTAGCAACAGGAAAAGCAATTTAGAATAATGTAGGATGCGTTACATCTTTTGAGAACAACTTTCACCACCGTACGAAACATTAAAACTCCATACTAAACCTAATGAATTCGTCCGAGTCATTTGAACATCGTACAACAATTTAGAATATCTTACGACTCTGTATGCCACATTACCGCTTTGAAAAGCATGTTAGTATAACGTAGGACACCTTACAACTCCTAACAAAACATTACAACACCGTACGTAAACTTAAAACTCCATAATAAACCTAATGAACTCATCCGAGTCCTTTGAACATCGTACGACAATTTAGAATATATTACGACTCTGTATGCCACATTACGGCCTTGAAAAGTATGTTAGTATAACGTACGGCACCTTACAACTCCTAACAAAACATTACAACAACGTACGTAAACTCAAAACTCCATAATAAACCTAATGAATTCGTCCGAGTCATTTGAACTTCGTACAACAATTTAGAATATCTTACGACTATGTATGCCACATTATCGCCTTGAAAATCATGTTAGTATAACGTAGGACACCTTACAACTTCTAACAACATATTACAATACCGTACGTAAACTTGAAACTCCATAGTAAACCTAATGAATTCGTCTGAGTCCATTAAACATTAGACGACCACTCAGGACTTGTTACGACTTTGTATGCAACATTAGCAACAGGAAAAGCAATTTAGAATAATGTAGGATGCGTTACATCTTTTGAGAACAACTTTCACCACCGTACGAAACATTAAAACTCCATACTAAACCTAATGAATTCGTCCGAGTCATTTGAACATCGTACAACAATTTAGAATATCTTACGACTCTGTATGCCACATTACCGCTTTGAAAAGCATGTTAGTATAACGTAGGACACCTTACAACTCCTAACAAAACATTACAACACCGTATGTAAACTTAAAACTCCATAATAAACCTAATGAATTCATCCGAGTCCTTTGAACATCGTACGACAATTTAGAATATATTACGACTCTGTATGCCACATTACCGCCTTGAAAAGTATGTTAATATAACGTACGGCACCTTACAACTCCTAACAAAACATGACAACACCGTACGTAAACTTAAAACTCCATAATAAACCTAATGAGTTCATTCAGGTCCTTTGAACATCGTACGACAATTTTGAATATATTACGACTCTGTATGCCACATTACGGCCTTGAAAAGTATGTTAGTATAACGTACGGCACCTTACAACTCCTAACAAAACATTACAAAAACGTACGTAAACTCAAAACTCCATAATAAACCTAATGAATTCGTCCGAGTCATTTGAACATCGTACAACAATTTAGAATATCTTACGACTATGTATGCCACATTATCGCCTTGAAAATCATGTTAGTATAACGTAGGACACCTTACAACTCCTAACAACATATTACAATACTGTACGTAAACTTGAAACTCCATAGTAAACCTAATGAATTCGTCTGAGTCCATTAAACATTAGACGACCACTCAGGACTTGTTACGACTTTGTATGCAACATTAGCAACAGGAAAGGCAATTTAGAATAATGTAGGATGCGTTACATCTTTTGAGAACAACTTTCACCACCGTACGAAACATTAAAACTCCATACTAAACCTAATGAATTCGTCCGAGTCATTTGAACATCGTACAACAATTTAGAATATCTTACGACTCTGTATGCCACATTACCGCTTTGAAAAGCATGTTAGTATAACGTAGGACACCTTACAACTCCTAACAAAACATTACAACACCGTACGTAAACTTAAAACTCCATAATAAACCTAATGAATTCATCCGAGTCCTTTGAACATCGTACGACAATTTAGAATATATTACGACTCTGTATGCCACATTACCGCCTTGAAAAGTATGTTAATATAACGTACGGCACCTTACAACTCCTAACAAAACATGACAACACCGTACGTAAACTTAAAACTCCATAATAAACCTAATGAGTTCATTCAGGTCCTTTGAACATCGTACGACAATTTAGAATATATTACGACTCTGTATGCCACATTACCGCCTTGAAAAGTATGTTAGTATAACGTACGGCACCTTACAACTCCTAACAAAACATTACAACACCGTACGTAAACTCAAAACTCCATAATAAACCTAATGAATTCGTCCGAGTCATTTGAACATCGTACAACAATTTAGAATATCTTACGACTATGTATGCCACATTACCGCCTTGAAAATCATGTTAGTATAACGTAGGACACCTTACAACTCCTAACAACATATTACCATAACGTACGTAAACTTAAAACTCCATAGTAAACCTAATGAATTCGTCTGAGTCCATTAAACATTAGACGAACACTCAAGACTTGGTACGACTTTGTATGCAACATTAGCAACAGGAAAAGCAATTTAGAATAATGTAGGATGCGTTACATCTTTTGAGAACAACTTTCACCACCGTACGAAACATTAAAACTCCATACTAAACCTAATGAATTCGTCCGAGTCATTTGAACATCGTACAACAATTTAGAATATCTTACGACTCTGTATGCCACATTACCGCTTTGAAAAGCATGTTAGTATAACGTAGGACACCTTACAACTCCTAACAAAACATTACAACACCGTACGTAAACTTAAAACTCCATAATAAACCTAATGAATTCATCCGAGTCCTTTGAACATCGTACGACAATTTAGAATATATTACGACTCTGTATGCCACATTACCGCCTTGAAAAGTATGTTAGTATAACGTACGGCACCTTACAACTCCTAACAAAACATTACAACACCGTACGTAAACTTAAAACTCCATAATAAACCTAATGAGTTCATTCTGGTCCTTTGAACATCGTACGACAATTTAGAATATATTACGACTCTGTATGCCACATTACCGCCTTGAAAAGTATGTTAATATAACGTACGGCACCTTACAACTCCTGACAAAACATTACAACACCGTACGTAAACTCAAAACTCCATAATAAACCTAATGAATTCGTCCGAGTCATTTGAACATCGTACAACAATTTAGAATATCTTACGACTATGTATGCCACATTACCGCCTTGAAAATCATGTTAGTATAACGTAGGACACCTTACAACTCCTAACAACATATTACCATAACGTACCTAAACTTAAAACTCCATAGTAAACCTAATGAATTCGTCTGAGTCCATTAAACATTAGACGAACACTCAAGACTTGTTACGACTTTGTATGCAACATTAGCAATAGGAAAAGCAATTTAGAATAATGTAGGATGCGTTACATCTTTTGAGAACAACTTTCACCACCGTACGAAACATTAAAACTCCATACTAAACCTAATGAATTCGTCCGAGTCATTTGAACATCGTACAACAATTTAGAATATCTTACGACTCTGTATGCCACATTACCGCTTTGAAAAGCATGTTAGTATAACGTAGGACACCTTACAACTCCTAACAAAACATTACAACACCGTACGTAAACTTAAAACTCCATAATAAACCTAATGAATTCTTCCGAGTCCTTTGAACATCGTACGACAATTTAGAATATATTACGACTCTGTATGCCACATTACCGCCTTGAAAAGTATGTTAGTATAACGTACGACACCTTACAACTCCTAACAAAACATTACAACACCGTACGTAAACTCAAAACTCCATAATAAACCTAATGAATTCGTCCGAGTCATTTGAACATCGTACAACAATTTAGAATATCTTACGACTATGTATGCCACATTACCGCCTTGAAAATCATGTTAGTATAACGTAGGACACCTTACAACTCCTAACAACATATTACCGTAACGTACGTAAACTTAAAACTCCATAGTAAACCTAATGAATTCGTCTGAGTCCATTAAACATTAGACGAACACTCAGGACTTGTTACGACTTTGTATGCAACATTAGCAACAGTAAAAGAAATTTAGAATAATGTAGGATGCGTTACATCTTTTGAGAACAACTTTCACCACCGTACGAAACATTAAAACTCCATACTAAACCTAATGAATTCGCCCGAGTCATTTGAACATCGTACAACAATTTAGAATATCTTACGACTCTGTATGCCACATTACCGCTTTGAAAAGCATGTTAGTATAACGTAGGACACCTTACAACTCCTAACAAAACATTACAACACCGTACGTAAACTTAAAACTCCATAATAAACCTAATGAGTTCATTCAGGTCCTTTGAACATCGTACGACAATTTAGAATATATTACGACTCTGTATGCCACATTACCGCCTTGAAAAGTATGTTAGTATAACGTACGGCACCTTACAACTCCTAACAAAACATTACAACACCGTACGTAAACTCAAAACTCCATAATAAACCTAATGAATTCGTCCGAGTCATTTGAACATCGTACAACAATTTAGAATATCTTACGACTATGTATGCCACATTACCGCCTTGAAAATCATGTTAGTATAACGTAGGACACCTTACAACTCTTAACAACATATTACCATAACGTACGTAAACTTAAAACTCCATAGTAAACCTAATGAATTCGTCTGAGTCCATTAAACATTAGACGAACACTCAAGACTTGTTACGACTTTGTATGCAACATTAGCAACAGGAAAAGCAATTTAGAATAATGTAGGATGCGTTACATCTTTTGAGAACAACTTTCACCACCGTACGAAACATTAAAACTCCATACTAAACCTAATGAATTCGTCCGAGTCATTTGAACATCGTACAACAATTTAGAATATCTTACGACTCTGTATGCCACATTACCGCTTTGAAAAGCATGTTAGTATAACGTAGGACACCTTACAACTCCTAACAAAACATTACAACACCGTACGTAAACTTAAAACTCCATAATAAACCTAATGAATTCATCCGAGTCCTTTGAACATCGTACGACAATTTAGAATATATTACGACTCTGTATGCCACATTACCGCCTTGAAAAGTATGTTAATATAACGTACGGCACCTTACAACTTCTAACAAAACATTACAACACCGTACGTAAACATAAAACTCCATAATAAACCTAATGAGTTCATTCAGGTCCTTTGAACATCGTACGACAATTTAGAATATATTACGACTCTGTATGCCACATTACCGCCTTGAAAAGTATGTTAGTATAACGTACGGCACCTTACAACTCCTAACAAAACATTACAACACCGTGCGTAAACTCAAAACTCCATAATAAACCTAATGAATTCGTCCGAGTCATTTGAAGAATATCTTACGACTATGTATGCCACATTACCGCCTTGAAAATCATGTTAGTATAACGTAGGACACCTTACAACTCCTAACAACATATTACCATAACGTACGTAAACTTAAAACTCCATAGTATACCTAATGAATTCGTCTGAGTCCATTAAACATTAGACGAACACTCAAGACTTGTTACGACTTTGTATGCAACATTAGCAACAGGAAAAGCAATTTAGAATAATGTAGGATGCGTTACATCTTTTGAGAACAACTTTCACCACCGTACGAAACATTAAAACTCCATACTAAACCTAATGAATTCGTCCGAGTCATTTGAACATCGTACAACAATTTAGAATATCTTACGACTCTGTATGCCACATTACCGCTTTGAAAAGCATGTTAGTATAACGTAGGACACCTTACAACTCCTAACAAAACATTACAACACCGTACGTAAACTTAAAACTCCATAATAAACCTAATGAATTCATCCGAGTCCTTTCAACATCGTACGACAATTTAGAATATATTACGACTCTGTATGCCACATTACCGCCTTGAAAAGCATGTTAGTATAACGTACGGCACCTTACAACTCCTAACAAAACATTACAACACCGTACGTAAACTTAAAACTCCATAATAAACCTAATGAGTTCATTCAGGTCCTTTGAACATCGTACGACAATTTAGAATATATTACGACTCTGTATGCCACATTACCGCCTTGAAAAGTATGTTAGTATAACGTACGGCACCTTACAACTCCTAACAAAACATTACAACACCGTACGTAAACTCAAAACTCCATAATAAACCTAATGAATTCGTCCGAGTCATTTGAACATCGTACAACAATTTAGAATATCTTACGACTATGTATGCCACATTACCGCCTTGAAAATCATGTTAGTATAACGTAGGACACCTTACAACTCTTAACAACATATTACCATAACCATAGTAAACCTAATGAATTCGTCTGAGTCCATTAAACATTAGACGAACACTCAAGACTTGTTACGACTTTGTATGCAACATTAGCAACAGGAAAAGCAATTTAGAATAATGTAGGATGCGTTACATCTTTTGAGAACAACTTTCACCACCGTACGAAACATTAAAACTCCATACTAAACCTAATGAATTCGTCCGAGTCATTTGAACATCGTACAACAATTTAGAATATCTTACGACTCTGTATGCCACATTACCGCTTTGAAAAGCATGTTAGTATAACGTAGGACACCTTACAACTCCTAACAAAACATTACAACACCGTACGTAAACTTAAAACTCCATAATAAACCTAATGAATTCATCCGAGTCCTTTGAACATCGTACGACAATTTAGAATATATTACGACTCTGTATGCCACATTACCGCCTTGAAAAGTATGTTAGTATAACGTACGACACCTTACAACTCCTAACAAAACATTACAACACCGTACGTAAACTCAAAACTCCATAATAAACCTAATGAATTCGTCTGAGTCATTTGAACATCGTACAACAATTTAGAATATCTTACGACTATGTATGCCACATTATCGCCTTGAAAATCATGTTAGTATAACGTAGGACACCTTACAACTCCTAACAACATATTACAATACCGTACTAAACTTAAAACTCCATAGTAAACCTAATGAATTCGTCTGAGTCCATTAAACATTAGACGACCACTCAGGACTTGTTACGACTTTGTATGCAACATTAGCAACAGGAAAAGCAATTTAGAATAATGTAGGATGCGTTACATCTTTTGAGAACAACTTTCACCACCGTACGAAACATTAAAACTCCATACTAAACCTAATGAATTCGTCCGAGTCATTTGAACATCGTACAACAATTTAGAATATCTTACGACTCTGTATGCCACATTACCGCTTTGAAAAGCATGTTAGTATAACGTAGGACACCTTACAACTCCTAACAAAACATTACAACACCGTACGTAAACTTAAAACTCCATAATAAACCTAATGAATTCATCCGAGTCCTTTCAACATCGTACGACAATTTAGAATATATTACGACTCTGTATGCCACATTACCGCCTTGAAAAGTATGTTAGTATAACGTACGACACCTTACAACTCCTAACAAAACATTACAACATCGTACGTAAACTCAAAACTCCATAATAAACCTAATGAATTCGTCCGAGTCATTTGAACATCGTACAACAATTTAGAATATCTTACGACTATGTATGCCACATTATCGCCTTGAAAATCATGTTAGTATAACGTAGGACACCTTACAACTCCTAACAACATATTACAATACCGTACTAAACTTAAAACTCCATAGTAAACCTAATGAATTCGTCTGAGTCCATTAAACATTAGACGACCACTCAGGACTTGTTACGACTTTGTATGCAACATTAGCAACAGGAAAAGCAATTTAGAATAATGTAGGATGCGTTACATCTTTTGAGAACAACTTTCACCACCGTACGAAACATTAAAACTCCATACTAAACCTAATGAATTCGTCCGAGTCATTTGAACATCGTACAACAATTTAGAATATCTTACGACTCTGTATGCCACATTACCGCTTTGAAAAGCATGTTAGTATAACGTAGGACACCTTACAACTCCTAACAAAACATTACAACACCGTACGTAAACTTAAAACTCCATAATAAACCTAATGAATTCATCCGAGTCCTTTGAACATCGTACGACAATTTAGAATATATTACGACTCTGTATGCCACATTACCGCCTTGAAAAGTATGTTAATATAACGTACGGCACCTTACAACTCCTAACAAAACATTACAACACCGTACGTAAACTTAAAACTCCATAATAAACCTAATGAGTTCATTCAGGTCCTTTGAACATCGTACGGCAATTTAGAATATATTACGACTCTGTATGCCACATTACCGCCTTGAAAAGTATGTTAGTATAACGTACGACACCTTACAACTCCTAACAAAACATTACAACACCGTACGTAAACTCAAAACTCCATAATAAACCTAATGAATTCGTCCGAGTCATTTGAACATCGTACAACAATTTAGAATATCTTACGACTATGTATGCCACATTACCGCCTTGAAAATCATGTTAGTATAACGTAGGACACCTTACAACTCCTAACAACATATTACCATAACGTACGTAAACTTAAAACTCCATAGTAAACCTAATGAATTCGTCTAAGTCCATTAAACATTAGACGAACATTCAAGACTTGTTACGACTTTGTATGCAACATTAGCAACAGGAAAAGCAATTTAGAATAATGTAGGATGCGTTACCTCTTTTGAGAACAACTTTCACCACCGTACGAAACATTAAAACTCCATACTAAACCTAATGAATTCGTCCGAGTCATTTGAACATCGTACAACAATTTAGAATATCTTACGACTCTGTATGCCACATTACCGCTTTGAAAAGCATGTTAGTATAACGTAGGACACCTTACAACTCCTAACAAAACATTACAACACCGTACGTAAACTTAAAACTCCATAATAAACCTAATGAATTCATCCGAGTCCTTTGAACATCGTACGACAATTTAGAATATATTACGACTCTGTATGCCACATTACCGCCTTGAAAAGTATGTTAGTATAACGTACAGCACCTTACAAATCCTAACAAAACATTACAACACCGTACGTAAACTTAAAACTCCATAATAAACCTAATGAGTTCATTCAGGTCCTTTGAACATCGTACGACAATTTAGAATATATTACGACTCTGTATGCCACATTACCGCCTTGAAAAGTATGTTAGTATAACGTACGGCACCTTACAACTCCTAACAAAACATTACAACACCGTACGTAAACTCAAAACTCCATAATAAACCTAATGAATTCGTCCGAGTCATTTGAACATCGTACAACAATTTAGAATATCTTACGACTATGTATGCCACATTACCGCCTTGAAAATCATGTTAGTATAACGTAGGACACCTTACAACTCCTAACAACATATTACCGTAACGTACGTAAACTTAAAACTCCATAGTAAACCTAATGAATTCGTCTGAGTCCATTAAACATTAGACGAACACTCAGGACTTGTTACGACTTTGTATGCAACATTAGCAACAGGAAAAGCAATTTAGAATAATGTAGGATGCGTTACATCTTTTGAGAACAACTTTCACCACCGTACGAAACATTAAAACTCCATACTAAACCTAATGAATTCGCCCGAGTCATTTGAACATCGTACAACAATTTAGAATATCTTACGACTCTGTATGCCACATTACCGCTTTGAAAAGCATGTTAGTATAACGTAGGACACCTTACAACTCCTAACAAAATATTACAACACCGTACGTAAACTTAAAACTCCATAATAAACCTAATGAGTTCATTCAGGTCCTTTGAACATCGTACGACAATTTAGAATATATTACGACTCTGTATGCCACATTACCGCCTTGAAAAGTATGTTAGTATAACGTACGGCACCTTACAACTCCTAACAAAACATTACAACACCGTACGTAAACTCAAAACTCCATAATAAACCTAATGAATTCGTCCGAGTCATTTGAACATCGTACAACAATTTAGAATATCTTACGACTATGTATGCCACATTACCGCCTTGAAAATCATGTTAGTATAACGTAGGACACCTTACAACTCCTAACAACATATTACCGTAACGTACGTAAACTTAAAACTCCATAGTAAACCTAATGAATTCGTCTGAGTCCATTAAACATTAGACGAACACTCAGGACTTGTTACGACTTTGTATGCAACATTAGCAACAGGAAAAGCAATTTAGAATAATGTAGGATGCGTTACATCTTTTGAGAACAACTTTCACCACCGTACGAAACATTAAAACTCCATACTAAACCTAATGAATTCGCCCGAGTCATTTGAACATCGTACAACAATTTAGAATATCTTACGACTCTGTATGCCACATTACCGCTTTGAAAAGCATGTTAGTATAACGTAGGACACCTTACAACTCCTAACAAAACATTACAACACCGTACGTAAACTTAAAACTCCATAATAAACCTAATGAGTTCATTCAGGTCCTTTGAACATCGTACGACAATTTAGAATATATTACGACTCTGTATGCCACATTACCGCCTTGAAAAGTATGTTAGTATAACTTACGGCACCTTACAACTCCTAACAAAACATTACAACACCGTACGTAAACTCAAAACTCCATAATAAACCTAATGAATTCGTCCGAGTCATTTGAACATCGTACAACAATTTAGAATATCTTACGACTATGTATGCCACATTACCGCCTTGAAAATCATGTTAGTATAACGTAGGACACCTTACAACTCTTAACAACATATTACCATAACGTACGTAAACTTAAAACTCCATAGTAAACCTAATGAATTCGTCTGAGTCCATTAAACATTAGACGAACACTCAAGACTTGTTACGACTTTGTATGCAACATTAGCAACAGGAAAAGCAATTTAGAATAATGTAGGATGCGTAACATCTTTTGAGAACAACTTTCACCACCGTACGAAACATTAAAACTCCATACTAAACCTAATGAATTCGCCCGAGTCATTTGAACATCGTACAACAATTTAGAATATCTTACGACTCTGTATGCCACATTACCGCTTTGAAAAGCATGTTAGTATAACGTAGGACACCTTACAACTCCTAACAAAACATTACAACACCGTACGTAAACTTAAAACTCCATAATAAACCTAATGAGTTCATTCAGGTCCTTTGAACATCGTACGACAATTTAGAATATATTACGACTCTGTATGCCACATTACCGCCTTGAAAAGTATGTTAGTATAACGTACGGCACCTTACAACTCCTAACAAAACATTACAACACCGTACGTAAACTCAAAACTCCATAATAAACCTAATGAATTCGTCCGAGTCATTTGAACATCGTACAACAATTTAGAATATCTTACGACTATGTATGCCACATTACCGCCTTGAAAATCATGTTAGTATAACGTAGGACACCTTACAACTCCTAACAACATATTACCGTAACGTACGTAAACTTAAAACTCCATAGTAAACCTAATGAATTCGTCTGAGTCCATTAAACATTAGACGAACACTCAGGACTTGTTACGACTTTGTATGCAACATTAGCAACAGGAAAAGCAATTTAGAATAATGTAGGATGCGTTACATCTTTTGAGAACAACTTTCACCACCGTACGAAACATTAAAACTCCATACTAAACCTAATGAATTCGCCCGAGTCATTTGAACATCGTACAACAATTTAGAATATCTTACGACTCTGTATGCCACATTACCGCTTTGAAAAGCATGTTAGTATAACGTAGGACACCTTACAACTCCTAACAAAACATTACAACACCGTACGTAAACTTAAAACTCCATAATAAACCTAATGAGTTCATTCAGGTCCTTTGAACATCGTACGACAATTTAGAATATATTACGACTCTGTATGCCACATTACCGCCTTGAAAAGTATGTTAGTATAACTTACGGCACCTTACAACTCCTAACAAAACATTACAACACCGTACGTAAACTCAAAACTCCATAATAAACCTAATGAATTCGTCCGAGTCATTTGAACATCGTACAACAATTTAGAATATCTTACGACTATGTATGCCACATTACCGCCTTGAAAATCATGTTAGTATAACGTAGGACACCTTACAACTCCTAACAACATATTACCATAACGTACGTAAACTTAAAACTCCATAGTAAACCTAATGAATTCGTCTAAGTCCATTAAACATTAGACGAACATTCAAGACTTGTTACGACTTTGTATGCAACATTAGCAACAGGAAAAGCAATTTAGAATAATGTAGGATGCGTTACCTCTTTTGAGAACAACTTTCACCACCGTACGAAACATTAAAACTCCATACTAAACCTAATGAATTCGTCCGAGTCATTTGAACATCGTACAACAATTTAGAATATCTTACGACTCTGTATGCCACATTACCGCTTTGAAAAGCATGTTAGTATAACGTAGGACACCTTACAACTCCTAACAAAACATTACAACACCGTACGTAAACTTAAAACTCCATAATAAACCTAATGAATTCATCCGAGTCCTTTGAACATCGTACGACAATTTAGAATATATTACGACTCTGTATGCCACATTACCGCCTTGAAAAGTATGTTAGTATAACGTACAGCACCTTACAAATCCTAACAAAACATTACAACACCGTACGTAAACTTAAAACTCCATAATAAACCTAATGAGTTCATTCAGGTCCTTTGAACATCGTACGACAATTTAGAATATATTACGACTCTGTATGCCACATTACCGCCTTGAAAAGTATGTTAGTATAACGTACGGCACCTTACAACTCCTAACAAAACATTACAACACCGTACGTAAACTCAAAACTCCATAATAAACCTAATGAATTCGTCCGAGTCATTTGAACATCGTACAACAATTTAGAATATCTTACGACTATGTATGCCACATTACCGCCTTGAAAATCATGTTAGTATAACGTAGGACACCTTACAACTCCTAACAACATATTACCGTAACGTACGTAAACTTAAAACTCCATAGTAAACCTAATGAATTCGTCTGAGTCCATTAAACATTAGACGAACACTCAGGACTTGTTACGACTTTGTATGCAACATTAGCAACAGGAAAAGCAATTTAGAATAATGTAGGATGCGTTACATCTTTTGAGAACAACTTTCACCACCGTACGAAACATTAAAACTCCATACTAAACCTAATGAATTCGCCCGAGTCATTTGAACATCGTACAACAATTTAGAATATCTTACGACTCTGTATGCCACATTACCGCTTTGAAAAGCATGTTAGTATAACGTAGGACACCTTACAACTCCTAACAAAATATTACAACACCGTACGTAAACTTAAAACTCCATAATAAACCTAATGAGTTCATTCAGGTCCTTTGAACATCGTACGACAATTTAGAATATATTACGACTCTGTATGCCACATTACCGCCTTGAAAAGTATGTTAGTATAACGTACGGCACCTTACAACTCCTAACAAAACATTACAACACCGTACGTAAACTCAAAACTCCATAATAAACCTAATGAATTCGTCCGAGTCATTTGAACATCGTACAACAATTTAGAATATCTTACGACTATGTATGCCACATTACCGCCTTGAAAATCATGTTAGTATAACGTAGGACACCTTACAACTCCTAACAACATATTACCGTAACGTACGTAAACTTAAAACTCCATAGTAAACCTAATGAATTCGTCTGAGTCCATTAAACATTAGACGAACACTCAGGACTTGTTACGACTTTGTATGCAACATTAGCAACAGGAAAAGCAATTTAGAATAATGTAGGATGCGTTACATCTTTTGAGAACAACTTTCACCACCGTACGAAACATTAAAACTCCATACTAAACCTAATGAATTCGCCCGAGTCATTTGAACATCGTACAACAATTTAGAATATCTTACGACTCTGTATGCCACATTACCGCTTTGAAAAGCATGTTAGTATAACGTAGGACACCTTACAACTCCTAACAAAACATTACAACACCGTACGTAAACTTAAAACTCCATAATAAACCTAATGAGTTCATTCAGGTCCTTTGAACATCGTACGACAATTTAGAATATATTACGACTCTGTATGCCACATTACCGCCTTGAAAAGTATGTTAGTATAACTTACGGCACCTTACAACTCCTAACAAAACATTACAACACCGTACGTAAACTCAAAACTCCATAATAAACCTAATGAATTCGTCCGAGTCATTTGAACATCGTACAACAATTTAGAATATCTTACGACTATGTATGCCACATTACCGCCTTGAAAATCATGTTAGTATAACGTAGGACACCTTACAACTCTTAACAACATATTACCATAACGTACGTAAACTTAAAACTCCATAGTAAACCTAATGAATTCGTCTGAGTCCATTAAACATTAGACGAACACTCAAGACTTGTTACGACTTTGTATGCAACATTAGCAACAGGAAAAGCAATTTAGAATAATGTAGGATGCGTAACATCTTTTGAGAACAACTTTCACCACCGTACGAAACATTAAAACTCCATACTAAACCTAATGAATTCGCCCGAGTCATTTGAACATCGTACAACAATTTAGAATATCTTACGACTCTGTATGCCACATTACCGCTTTGAAAAGCATGTTAGTATAACGTAGGACACCTTACAACTCCTAACAAAACATTACAACACCGTACGTAAACTTAAAACTCCATAATAAACCTAATGAGTTCATTCAGGTCCTTTGAACATCGTACGACAATTTAGAATATATTACGACTCTGTATGCCACATTACCGCCTTGAAAAGTATGTTAGTATAACGTACGGCACCTTACAACTCCTAACAAAACATTACAACACCGTACGTAAACTCAAAACTCCATAATAAACCTAATGAATTCGTCCGAGTCATTTGAACATCGTACAACAATTTAGAATATCTTACGACTATGTATGCCACATTACCGCCTTGAAAATCATGTTAGTATAACGTAGGACACCTTACAACTCTTAACAACATATTACCATAACGTACGTAAACTTAAAACTCCATAGTAAACCTAATGAATTCGTCTGAGTCCATTAAACATTAGACGAACACTCAAGACTTGTTACGACTTTGTATGCAACATTAGCAACAGGAAAAGCAATTTAGAATAATGTAGGATGCGTAACATCTTTTGAGAACAACTTTCACCACCGTACGAAACATTAAAACTCCATACTAAACCTAATGAATTCGTCCGAGTCATTTGAACATCGTACAACAATTTAAAATATCTTACGACTCTGTATGCCACATTACCTCTTTGAAAAGCATGTTAGTATAACGTAGGACACCTTACAACTCCTAACAAAACATTACAACACTGTACGTAAACTTAAAACTCCATAATAAACCTAATGAATTCATCCGAGTCCTTTGAACATCATACGACAATTTAGAATATATTACGACTCTGTATGCCACATTACCGCCTTGAAAAGTATGTTAGTATAACGTACGGCACCTTACAACTCCTAACAAAACATTACAACACCGTACGTAAACTTAAAACTCCATAATAAACCTAATGAGTTCATTCAGGTCCTTTGAACATCGTACGACAATTTAGAATATATTACGACTCTGTATGCCACATTACCGCCTTGAAAAGTATGTTAGTATAACGTACGGCACCTTACAACTCCTAACAAAACATTACAACACCGTACGTAAACTCAAAACTCCATAATAAACCTAATGAAATCGTCCGAGTCATTTGAACATCGTACAACAATTTAGAATATCTTACGACTATGTATGCCACATTACCGCCTTGAAAATCATGTTAGTATAACGTAGGACACCTTACAACTCTTAACAACATATTACCATAACGTACGTAAACTTAAAACTCCATAGTAAACATAATGAATTCGTCTGAGTCCATTAAACATTAGACGAACACTCAAGACTTGTTACGACTTTGTATGCAACATTAGCAACAGGAAAAGCAATTTAGAATAATGTAGGATGCGTTACATCTTTTGAGAACAACTTTCACCACCGTACGAAACATTAAAACTCCATACTAAACCTAATGAATTCGTCCGAGTCATTTGAACATCGTACAACAATTTAGAATATCTTACGACTATGTATGCCACATTATCGCCTTGAAAATCATGTTAGTATAACGTAGGACACCTTACAACTCCTAACAACATATTACAATACCGTACTAAACTTAAAACTCCATAGTAAACCTAATGAATTCGTCTGAGTCCATTAAACATTAGACGACCACTCAGGACTTGTTACGACTTTGTATGCAACATTAGCAACAGGAAAAGCAATTTAGAATAATGTAGGATGCGTTACATCTTTTGAGAACAACTTTCACCACCGTACGAAACATTAAAACTCCATACTAAACCTAATGAATTCGTCCGAGTCATTTGAACATCGTACAACAATTTAGAATATCTTACGACTCTGTATGCCACATTACCGCTTTGAAAAGCATGTTAGTATAACGTAGGACACCTTACAACTCCTAACAAAACATTACAACACCGTACGTAAACTTAAAACTCCATAATAAACCTAATGAATTCATCCGAGTCCTTTCAACATCGTACGACAATTTAGAATATATTACGACTCTGTATGCCACATTACCGCCTTAAAAATTATGTTAGTATAACGTACGACACCTTACAACTCCTAACAAAACATTACAACATCGTACGTAAACTCAAAACTCCATAATAAACCTAATGAATTCGCCCGAGTCATTTGAACATCGTACAACAATTTAGAATATCTTACGACTATGTATGCCACATTATCGCCTTGAAAATCATGTTAGTATAACGTAGGACACCTTACAACTCCTAACAACATATTACAATACCGTACTAAACTTAAAACTCCATAGTAAACCTAATGAATTCGTCTGAGTCCATTAAACATTAGACGACCACTCAGGACTTGTTACGACTTTGTATGCAACATTAGCAACAGGAAAAGCAATTTAGAATAATGTAGGATGCGTTACATCTTTTGAGAACAACTTTCACCACCGTACGAAACATTAAAACTCCATACTAAACCTAATGAATTCGTCCGAGTCATTTGAACATCGTACAACAATTTAGAATATCTTACGACTCTGTATGCCACATTACCGCTTTGAAAAGCATGTTAGTATAACGTAGGACACCTTACAACTCCTAACAAAACATTACAACACCGTACGTAAACTTAAAACTCCATTATAAACCTAATGAATTCATCTGAGTCCTTTGAACATCGTACGACAATTTAGAATATATTACGACTCTGTATGCCACATTACCGCCTTGAAAAGTATGTTAATATAACGTACGGCACCTTACAACTCCTAACAAAACATTACAACACCGTACGTAAACTTAAAACTCCATAATAAACCTAATGAGTTCATTCAGGTCCTTTGAACATCGTACGACAATTTAGAATATATTACGACTCTGTATGCCACATTACCGCCTTGAAAAGTATGTTAGTATAACGTACGACACCTTACAACTCCTAACAAAACATTACAACACCGTACGTAAACTCAAAACTCCATAATAAACCTAATGAATTCGTCCGAGTCATTTGAACATCGTACAACAATTTAGAATATCTTACGACTATGTATGCCACATTACCGCCTTGAAAATCATGTTAGTATAACGTAGGACACCTTACAACTCCTAACAACATATTACCATAACGTACGTAAACTTAAAACTCCATAGTAAACCTAATGAATTCGTCTAAGTCCATTAAACATTAGACGAACATTCAAGACTTGTTACGACTTTGTATGCAACATTAGCAACAGGAAAAGCAATTTAGAATAATGTAGGATGCGTTACATCTTTTGAGAACAACTTTCACCACCGTACGAAACATTAAAACTCCATACTAAACCTAATGAATTCGTCCGAGTCATTTGAACATCGTACAACAATTTAGAATATCTTACGACTCTGTATGCCACATTACCGCTTTGAAAAGCATGTTAGTATAACGTAGGACACCTTACAACTCCTAACAAAACATTACAACACCGTACGTAAACTTAAAACTCCATAATAAACCTAATGAATTCATCCGAGTCCTTTGAACATCGTACGACAATTTAGAATATATTACGACTCTGTATGCCACATTACCGCCTTGAAAAGTATGTTAGTATAACGTACAGCACCTTACAAATCCTAACAAAACATTACAACACCGTACGTAAACTTAAAACTCCATAATAAACCTAATGAGTTCATTCAGGTCCTTTGAACATCGTACGACAATTTAGAATATATTACGACTCTGTATGCCACATTACCGCCTTGAAAAGTATGTTAGTATAACGTACGGCACCTTACAACTCCTAACAAAACATTACAACACCGTACGTAAACTCAAAACTCCATAATAAACCTAATGAATTCGTCCGAGTCATTTGAACATCGTACAACAATTTAGAATATCTTACGACTATGTATGCCACATTACCGCCTTGAAAATCATGTTAGTATAACGTAGGACACCTTACAACTCCTAACAACATATTACCGTAACGTACGTAAACTTAAAACTCCATAGTAAACCTAATGAATTCGTCTGAGTCCATTAAACATTAGACGAACACTCAGGACTTGTTACGACTTTGTATGCAACATTAGCAACAGGAAAAGCAATTTAGAATAATGTAGGATGCGTTACATCTTTTGAGAACAACTTTCACCACCGTACGAAACATTAAAACTCCATACTAAACCTAATGAATTCGCCCGAGTCATTTGAACATCGTACAACAATTTAGAATATCTTACGACTCTGTATGCCACATTACCGCTTTGAAAAGCATGTTAGTATAACGTAGGACACCTTACAACTCCTAACAAAATATTACAACACCGTACGTAAACTTAAAACTCCATAATAAACCTAATGAGTTCATTCAGGTCCTTTGAACATCGTACGACAATTTAGAATATATTACGACTCTGTATGCCACATTACCGCCTTGAAAAGTATGTTAGTATAACGTACGGCACCTTACAACTCCTAACAAAACATTACAACACCGTACGTAAACTCAAAACTCCATAATAAACCTAATGAATTCGTCCGAGTCATTTGAACATCGTACAACAATTTAGAATATCTTACGACTATGTATGCCACATTACCGCCTTGAAAATCATGTTAGTATAACGTAGGACACCTTACAACTCCTAACAACATATTACCGTAACGTACGTAAACTTAAAACTCCATAGTAAACCTAATGAATTCGTCTGAGTCCATTAAACATTAGACGAACACTCAGGACTTGTTACGACTTTGTATGCAACATTAGCAACAGGAAAAGCAATTTAGAATAATGTAGGATGCGTTACATCTTTTGAGAACAACTTTCACCACCGTACGAAACATTAAAACTCCATACTAAACCTAATGAATTCGCCCGAGTCATTTGAACATCGTACAACAATTTAGAATATCTTACGACTCTGTATGCCACATTACCGCTTTGAAAAGCATGTTAGTATAACGTAGGACACCTTACAACTCCTAACAAAACATTACAACACCGTACGTAAACTTAAAACTCCATAATAAACCTAATGAGTTCATTCAGGTCCTTTGAACATCGTACGACAATTTAGAATATATTACGACTCTGTATGCCACATTACCGCCTTGAAAAGTATGTTAGTATAACGTACGGCACCTTACAACTCCTAACAAAACATTACAACACGGTACGTAAACTCAAAACTCCATAATAAACCTAATGAATTCGTCCGAGTCATTTGAACATCGTACAACAATTTAGAATATCTTACGACTATGTATGCCACATTACCGCCTTGAAAATCATGTTAGTATAACGTAGGACACCTTACAACTCTTAACAACATATTACCATAACGTACGTAAACTTAAAACTCCATAGTAAACCTAATGAATTCGTCTGAGTCCATTAAACATTAGACGAACACTCAAGACTTGTTACGACTTTGTATGCAACATTAGCAACAGGAAAAGCAATTTAGAATAATGTAGGATGCGTAACATCTTTTGAGAACAACTTTCACCACCGTACGAAACATTAAAACTCCATACTAAACCTAATGAATTCGTCCGAGTCATTTGAACATCGTACAACAATTTAAAATATCTTACGACTCTGTATGCCACATTACCTCTTTGAAAAGCATGTTAGTATAACGTAGGACACCTTACAACTCCTAACAAAACATTACAACACCGTACGTAAACTTAAAACTCCATAATAAACCTAATGAATTCATCCGAGTCCTTTGAACATCATACGACAATTTAGAATATATTACGACTCTGTATGCCACATTACCGCCTTGAAAAGTATGTTAGTATAACGTACGGCACCTTACAACTCCTAACAAAACATTACAACACCGTACGTAAACTTAAAACTCCATAATAAACCTAATGAGTTCATTCAGGTCCTTTGAACATCGTACGACAATTTAGAATATATTACGACTCTGTATGCCACATTACCGCCTTGAAAAGTATGTTAGTATAACGTACGGCACCTTACAACTCCTAACAAAACATTACAACACCGTACGTAAACTCAAAACTCCATAATAAACCTAATGAATTCGTCCGAGTCATTTGAACATCGTACAACAATTTAGAATATCTTACGACTATGTATGCCACATTCCCGCCTTGAAAATCATGTTAGTATAACGTAGGACACCTTACAACTCCTAACAACATATTACCCTAACGTACGTAAACTTAAAACTCCATAGTAAACCTAATGAATTCGTCTGAGTCCATTAAACATTAGACGAACACTCAAGACTTGTTACGACTTTGTATGCAACATTAGCAACAGGAAAAGCAATTTAGAATAATGTAGGATGCGTTACATCTTTTGAGAACAACTTTCACCACCGTACGAAACATTAAAACTCCATACTAAACCTAATGAATTCGTCCGAGTCATTTGAACATCGTACAACAATTTAGAATATCTTACGACTCTGTATGCCACATTACCGCTTTGAAAAGCATGTTAGTATAACGTAGGACACCTTACAACTCCTAACAAAACATTACAACACCGTACGTAAACTTAAAACTCCATAATAAACCTAATGAATTCATCCGAGTCCTTTGAACATCGTACGACAATTTAGAATATATTACGACTCTGTATGCCACATTACCGCCTTGAAAAGTATGTTAGTATAACGTACGGCACCTTACAACTCCTAACAAAACATTACAACACCGTACGTAAACTTAAAACTCCATAATAAACCTAATGAGTTCATTCAGGTCCTTTGAACATCGTACGACAATTTAGAATATATTACGACTCTGTATGCCACATTACCGCCTTGAAAAGTATGTTAGTATAACGTACGGCACCTTACAACTCCTAACAAAACATTACAACACCGTACGTAAACTCAAAACTCCATAATAAACCTAATGAATTCGTCCGAGTCATTTGAACATCGTACAACAATTTAGAATATCTTACGACTATGTATGCCACATTACCGCCTTGAAAATCATGTTAGTATAACGTAGGACACCTTACAACTCCTAACAACATATTACCGTAACGTACGTAAACTTAAAACTCCATAGTAAACCTAATGAATTCGTCTGAGTCCATTAAACATTAGACGAACACTCAGGACTTGTTACGACTTTGTATGCAACATTAGCAACAGGAAAAGCAATTTAGAATAATGTAGGATGCGTTACATCTTTTGAGAACAACTTTCACCACCGTACGAAACATTAAAACTCCATACTAAACCTAATGAATTCGCCCGAGTCATTTGAACATCGTACAACAATTTAGAATATCTTACGACTCTGTATGCCACATTACCGCTTTGAAAAGCATGTTAGTATAACGTAGGACACCTTACAACTCCTAACAAAATATTACAACACCGTACGTAAACTTAAAACTCCATAATAAACCTAATGAGTTCATTCAGGTCCTTTGAACATCGTACGACAATTTAGAATATATTACGACTCTGTATGCCACATTACCGCCTTGAAAAGTATGTTAGTATAACGTACGGCACCTTACAACTCCTAACAAAACATTACAACACCGTACGTAAACTCAAAACTCCATAATAAACCTAATGAATTCGTCCGAGTCATTTGAACATCGTACAACAATTTAGAATATCTTACGACTATGTATGCCACATTACCGCCTTGAAAATCATGTTAGTATAACGTAGGACACCTTACAACTCCTAACAACATATTACCGTAACGTACGTAAACTTAAAACTCCATAGTAAACCTAATGAATTCGTCTGAGTCCATTAAACATTAGACGAACACTCAGGACTTGTTACGACTTTGTATGCAACATTAGCAACAGGAAAAGCAATTTAGAATAATGTAGGATGCGTTACATCTTTTGAGAACAACTTTCACCACCGTACGAAACATTAAAACTCCATACTAAACCTAATGAATTCGCCCGAGTCATTTGAACATCGTACAACAATTTAGAATATCTTACGACTCTGTATGCCACATTACCGCTTTGAAAAGCATGTTAGTATAACGTAGGACACCTTACAACTCCTAACAAAACATTACAACACCGTACGTAAACTTAAAACTCCATAATAAACCTAATAAATTCATCCGAGTCCTTTGAACATCGTACGACAATTTAGAATATATTACGACTCTGTATGCCACATTACCGCCTTGAAAAGTATGTTAGTATAACGTACGGCACCTTACAACTCCTAACAAAACATTACAACACCGTACGTAAACTCAAAACTCCATAATAAACCTAATGAATTCGTCCGAGTCATTTGAACATCGTACAACAATTTAGAATATCTTACGACTATATATGCCACATTATCGCCTTGAAAATCATGTTACTATAACGTAGGACACCTTACAACTCCTAACAACATATTACAATACCGTACGTAAACTTAAAACTCCATAGTAAACCTAATGAATTCGTCTGAGTCCATTAAACATTAGACGACCACTCAGGACTTGTTACGACTTTGTATGCAACATTAGCAACAGGAAAAGCAATTTAGAATAATGTAGGATGCGTTACATCTTTTGAGAACAACTTTCACCACCGTACGAAACATTAAAACTCCATACTAAACCTAATGAATTCGTCCGAGTCATTTGAATATCGTACAACAATTTAGAATATCTTACGACTCTGTATGCCACATTACCGCTTTGAAAAGCATGTTAGTATAACGTAGGACACCTTACAACTCCTAACAAAACATTACAACACCGTACGTAAACTTAAAACTCCATAATAAACCTAATGAATTCATCCGAGTCCTTTGAACATCGTACGACAATTTAGAATATATTACGACTCTGTATGCCACATTACCGCCTTGAAAAGTATGTTAGTATAACGTACGGCACCTTACAACTCCTAACAAAACATTACAACACCGTACGTAAACTTAAAACTCCATAATAAACCTAATGAGTTCATTCAGGTCCTTTGAACATCGTACGACAATTTAGAATATATTACGACTCTGTATGCCACATTACCGCCTTGAAAAGTATGTTAGTATAACGTACGGCACCTTACAACTCCTAACAAAACATTACAACACCGTACCTAAACTCAAAACTCCATAATAAACCTAATGAATTCGTCCGAGTCATTTGAACATCGTACAACAATTTAGAATATCTTACGACTATGTATGCCACATTACCACCTTGAAAATCATGTTAGTATAACGTAGGACACCTTACAACTCCAAACAACATATTACCGTAACGTACGTAAACTTAAAACTCCATAGTAAACCTAATGAATTCGTCTGAGTCCATTAAACATTAGACGAACACTCAGGACTTGTTACGACTTTGTATGCAACATTAGCAACAGGAAAAGCAATTTAGAATAATGTAGGATGCGTTACATCTTTTGAGAACAACTTTCACCACCGTACGAAACATTAAAACTCCATACTAAACCTAATGAATTCGCCCGAGTCATTTGAACATCGTACAACAATTTAGAATATCTTACGACTCTGTATGCCACATTACCGCTTTGAAAAGCATGTTAGTATAACGTAGGACACCTTACAACTCCTAACAAAACATTACAACACCGTACGTAAACTTAAAACTCCATAATAAACCTAATGAATTCATCCGAGTCCTTTGAACATCGTACGACAATTTAGAATATATTACGACTCTGTATGCCACATTACCGCCTTGAAAAGTATGTTAGTATAACGTACGGCACCTTACAACTCCTAACAAAACATTACAACACCGTACGTAAACTTAAAACTCCATAATAAACCTAATGAGTTCATTCAGGTCCTTTGAACATCGTACGACAATTTAGAATATATTACGACTCTGTATGCCACATTACCGCCTTGAAAAGTATGTTAGTATAACGTACGGTACCTTACAACTCCTAACAAAACATTACAACACCGTACGTAAACTCAAAACTCCATAATAAACCTAATGAATTCGTCCGAGTCATTTGAACATCGTACAACAATTTAAAATATCTTACGACTATGCATGCCACATTACTGCCTTGAAAATCATGTTAGTATAACGTAGGACACCTTACAACTCCTAACAACATATTACAATACCGTACGTAAACTTAAAACTCCATAGTAAACCTAATGAATTCGTCTGAGTCCATTAAACATTAGACGACCACTCAGGACTTGTTACGACTTTGTATGCAACATTAGCAACAGGAAAAGCAATTTAGAATAATGTAGGATGCGTTACATCTTTTGAGAACAACAATTTAGAACATCGTACGACAATTTAGAATATATTACGACTCTGTATGCCACAATACCGCCTTGAAAAGTATGTTAGTATAACGTACGGCACCTTACAACTCCTAACAAAACATTACAACACCGTACGTAAACTCAAAACTCCATAATAAACCTAATGAATTCGTCCGAGTCATTTTAACATCGTACAACAATTTAGAATATCTTACGACTATGTATGCCACATTACCGCCTTGAAAATCATGTTAGTATAACGTAGGACACCTTACAACTCCAAACAACATATTACCGTAACGTACGTAAACTTAAAACTCCATAGTAAACCTAATGAATTCGTCTGAGTCCATTAAACATTAGACGAACACTCAGGACTTGTTACGACTTTGTATGCAACATTAGCAACAGGAAAAGCAATTTAGAATAATGTAGGATGCGTTACATCTTTTGAGAACAACTTTCACCACCGTACGAAACATTAAAACTCCATACTAAACCTAATGAATTCGTCCGAGTCATTTGAACATCGTACAACAATTTATAATATCTTACGACTCTGTATGCCACATTACCGCTTTGAAAAGCATGTTAGTATAACGTAGGACACCTTACAACTCCTAACAAAACATTACAACACCGTACGTAAACTTAAAACTCCATAATAAACCTAATGAATTCATCCGAGTCCTTTGAACATCGTACGACAATTTAGAATATATTACGACTCTGTATGCCACATTACCGCCTTGAAAAGTATGTTAGTATAACGTACGGCACCTTACAACTCCTAACAAAACATTACAACACCGTACGTAAACTTAAAACTCCATAATAAACCTAATGAGTTCATTCAGGTCCTTTGAACATCGTACGACAATTTAGAATATATTACGACTCTGTATGCCACATTACCGCCTTGAAAAGTATGTTAGTATAACGTACGGCACCTTACAACTCCTAACAAAACATTACAACACCGTACGTAAACTCAAAACTCCATAATAAACCTAATGAATTCGTCCGAGTCATTTGAACATCGTACAACAATTTAGAATATCTTACGACTATGTATGCCACATTACCGCCTTGAAAATCATGTTAGTATAACGTAGGACACCTTACAACTCCAAACAACATATTACCGTAACGTACGTAAACTTAAAACTCCATAGTAAACCTAATGAATTCGTCTGAGTCCATTAAACATTAGACGAACACTCAGGACTTGTTACGACTTTGTATGCAACATTAGCAACAGGAAAAGCAATTTAGAATAATGTAGGATGCGTTACATCTTTTGAGAACAACTTTCACCACCGTACGAAACATTAAAACTCCATACTAAACCTAATGAATTCGCCCGAGTCATTTGAACATCGTACAACAATTTAGAATATCTTACGACTCTGTATGCCACATTACCGCTTTGA
Source organism: Tagetes erecta (assembly GCA_030867185.1). Lineage (NCBI taxonomy): Eukaryota > Viridiplantae > Streptophyta > Magnoliopsida > Asterales > Asteraceae > Tagetes > Tagetes erecta. The sequence continues at coordinate 48,837,203 of CM061488.1, read as the reverse complement.
AAAGCATGTTAGTATAACGTAGGACACCTTACAACTCCTAACAAAACATTACAACACCGTACGTAAACTTAAAACTCCATAATAAACCTAATGAATTCATCCGAGTCCTTTGAACATCGTACGACAATTTAGAATATATTACGACTCTGTATGCCACATTACCGCCTTGAAAAGTATGTAAGTATAACGTACGGCACCTTACAACTCCTAACAAAACATTACAACACCGTACGTAAACTTAAAACTCCATAATAAACCTAATAAGTTCATTCAGGTCCTTTGAACATCGTACGACAATTTAGAATATATTACGACTCTGTATGCCACATTACCGCCTTGAAAAGTATGTTAGTATAACGTACGGCACCTTACAACTCCTAACAAAACATTACAACACCGTACGTAAACTTAAAACTCCATAATAAACCTAATGAATTCATCCGAGTCCTTTGAACATCGTACGACAATTTAGAATATATTACGACTCTGTATGCCACATTACCGCCTTGAAAAGTATGTTAGTATAACGTACGGCACCTTACAACTCCTAACAAAACATTACAACACCGTACGTAAACTTAAAACTCCATAATAAACCTAATGAGTTCATTCAGGTCCTTTGAACATCGTACGACAATTTAGAATATATTACGACTCTGTATGCCACATTACCGCCTTGAAAAGTATGTTAGTATAACGTACGGCACCTTACAACTCCTAACAAAACATTACAACACCGTACGTAAACTCAAAACTCCATAATAAACCTAATGAATTCGTCCGAGTCATTTGAACATCGTACAACAATTTAGAATATCTTATGACTATGTATGCCACATTACTGCCTTGAAAATCATGTTAGTATAACGTAGGACACCTTACAACTCCTAACAACATATTACAATACCGTACGTAAACTTAAAACTCCATAGTAAACCTAATGAATTCGTCTGAGTCCATTAAACATTAGACGACCACTCAGGACTTGTTACGACTTTGTATGCAACATTAGCAACAGGAAAAGCAATTTAGAATAATGTAGGATGCGTTACATCTTTTGAGAACAACAATTTAGAACATCGTACGACAATTTAGAATATATTACGACTCTGTATGCCACAATACCGCCTTGAAAAGTATGTTAGTATAACGTACGGCACCTTACAACTCCTAACAAAACATTACAAAACCGTACGTAAACTCAAAACTCCATAATAAACCTAATGAATTCGTCCGAGTCATTTGAACATCGTACAACAATTTAGAATATCTTACGACTATGTATGCCACATTACCGCCTTGAAAATCATGTTAGTATAACGTAGGACACCTTACAACTCCAAACAACATATTACCGTAACGTACGTAAACTTAAAACTCCATAGTAAACCTAATGAATTCGTCTGAGTCCATTAAACATTAGACGAACACTCAGGACTTGTTACGACTTTGTATGCAACATTAGCAACAGGAAAAGCAATTTAGAATAATGTAGGATGCGTTACATCTTTTGAGAACAACTTTCACCACCGTACGAAACATTAAAACTCCATACTAAACCTAATGAATTCGTCCGAGTCATTTGAACATCGTACAACAATTTAGAATATCTTACGACTCTGTATGCCACATTATCGCTTTGAAAAGCATGTTAGTATAACGTAGGACACCTTACAACTCCTAACAAAACATTACAACACCGTACGTAAACTTAAAACTCCATAATAAACCTAATGAATTCATCCGAGTCCTTTGAACATCGTACGACAATTTAGAATATATTACGACTCTGTATGCCACATTACCGCCTTGAAAAGTATGTTAGTATAACGTACGGCACCTTACAACTCCTAACAAAACATTACAACACCGTACGTAAACTTAAAACTCCATAATAAACCTAATGAGTTCATTCAGGTCCTTTGAACATCGTACGACAATTTAGAATATATTACGACTCTGTATGCCACATTACCGCCTTGAAAAGTATGTTAGTATAACGTACGGCACCTTACAACTCCTAACAAAACATTACAACACCGTACGTAAACTCAAAACTCCATAATAAACCTAATGAATTCGTCCGAGTCATTTGAACATCGTACAACAATTTAGAATATCTTACGACTATGTATGCCACATTACCGCCTTGAAAATCATGTTAGTATAACGTAGGACACCTTACAACTCCAAACAACATATTACCGTAACGTACGTAAACTTAAAACTCCATAGTAAACCTAATGAATTCGTCTGAGTCCATTAAACATTAGACGAACACTCAGGACTTGTTACGACTTTGTATGCAACATTAGCAACAGGAAAAGCAATTTAGAATAATGTAGGATGCGTTACATCTTTTGAGAACAACTTTCACCACCGTACGAAACATTAAAACTCCATACTAAACCTAATGAATTCGCCCGAGTCATTTGAACATCGTACAATAATTTAGAATATCTTACGACTCTGTATGCCACATTACCGCTTTGAAAAGCATGTTAGTATAACGTAGGACACCTTACAACTCCTAACAAAACATTACAACAACGTACGCAAACTTAAAACTCCATAATAAACCTAATGAGTTCATTCAGGTCCTTTGAACATCGTACGACAATTTAGAATATATTACGACTCTGTATGCCACATTACCGCCTTGAAAAGTATGTTAGTATAACGTACGGCACCTTACAACTCCTAACAAAACATTACAACATCGTACGTAAACTCAAAACTCCATAATAAACCTAATGAATTCGTCCGAGTCATTTGAACATCGTACAACAATTTAGAATATCTTACGACTATGTATGCCACATTACCGCCTTGAAAATCATGTTAGTATAACGTAGGACAACTTACAACTCTTAACAACATATTACCATAACGTACGTAAACTTAAAACTCCATAGTAAACCTAATGAATTCGTCCGAGTCATTTGAACATCGTACAACAATTTAGAATATCTTACGACTATGTATGCCACATTACCGCCTTGAAGATCATGTTAGTATAACGTAGGACACCTTACAACTCCAAACAACATATTACCGTAGCGTACGTAAACTTAAAACTCCATAGTAAACCTAATGAATTCGTCTGAGTCCATTAAACATTAGACGAACACTCAGGACTTGTTACGACTTTGTATGCAACATTAGCAACAGGAAAAGCAATTTAGAATAATGTAGGATGCGTTACATCTTTTGAGAACAACTTTCACCACCGTACGAAACATTAAAACTCCATACTAAACCTAATGAATTCGCCCGAGTCATTTGAACATCGTACAACAATTTAGAATATCTTACGACTCTGTATGCCACATTACCGCTTTGAAAAGCATGTTAGTATAACGTAGGACACCTTACAACTCCTAACAAAACATTACAACACCGTACGTAAACTTAAAACTCCATAATAAACCTAATAAATTCATCCGAGTCCTTTGAACATCGTACGACAATTTAGAATATATTACGACTCTGTATGCCACATTACCGCCTTGAAAAGTATGTTAGTATAACGTACGGCACCTTACAACTCCTAACAAAACTATACAACACCGTACGTAAACTCAAAACTCCATAATAAACCTAATGAATTCGTCCGAGTCATTTGAACATCGTACAACAATTTAGAATATCTTACGACTATATATGCCACATTATCGCCTTGAAAATCATGTTAGTATAACGTAGGACACCTTACAACTCCTAACAACATATTACAATACCGTACGTAAACTTAAAACTCCATAGTAAACCTAATGAATTCGTCTGAGTCCATTAAACATTAGACGACCACTCAGGACTTGTTACGACTTTGTATGCAACATTAGCAACAGGAAAAGCAATTTAGAATAATGTAGGATGCGTTACATCTTTTGAGAACAACTTTCACCACCGTACGAAACATTAAAACTCCATACTAAACCTAATGAATTCGTCCGAGTCATTTGAATATCGTACAATAATTTAGAATATCTTACGACTCTGTATGCCACATTACCGCCTTGAAAAGTATGTTAGTATAACGTACGGCACCTTACAACTCCTAACAAAACATTACAACACCGTACGTAAACTCAAAACTCCATAATAAACCTAATGAATTCGTCCGACTCATTTGAACATCGTACAACAATTTAGAATATCTTACGACTATGTATGCCACATTACTGCCTTGAAAATCATGTTAGTATAACGTAGGACACCTTACAACTCCTAACAACATATTACAATACCGTACGTAAACTTAAAACTCCATAGTAAACTTAATGAATTCGTCTGAGTCCATTAAACATTAGACGACCACTCAGGACTTGTTACGACTTTATATGCAACATTAGCAATAGGAAAAGCAATTTAGAATAATGTAGGATGCGTTACATCTTTTGAGAACAACTTTCACCACCGTACGAAACATTAAAACTCCATACTAAACCTAATGAATTCGTCCGAGTCATTTGAATATCGTACAACAATTTAGAATATCTTACGACTCTGTATGCCACATTACCGCCTTGAAAAGTATGTTAGTATAACGTACGGCACCTTACAACTCCTAACAAAACATTACAAAACCGTACGTAAACTCAAAACTCCATAATAAACCTAATGAATTCGTCCGAGTCATTTGAACATCGTACAACAATTTAGAATATCTTACGACTATGTATGCCACATTACCGCCTTGAAAATCATGTTAGTATAACGTAGGACACCTTACAACTCCAAACAACATATTACCGTAACGTACGTAAACTTAAAACTCCATAGTAAACCTAATGAATTCGTCTGAGTCCATTAAACATTAGACGAACACTCAGGACTTGTTACGACTTTGTATGCAACATTAGCAACAGGAAAAGCAATTTAGAATAATGTAGGATGCGTTACATCTTTTGAGAACAACTTTCACCACCGTACGAAACATTAAAACTCCATACTAAACCTAATGAATTCGCCCGAGTCATTTGAACATCGTACAACAATTTAGAATATCTTACGACTCTGTATGCCACATTACCGCTTTGAAAAGCATGTTAGTATAACGTAGGACACCTTACAACTCCTAACAAAACATTACAACACCGTACGTAAACTTAAAACTCCATAATAAACCTAATGAATTCATCCGAGTCCTTTGAACATCGTACGACAATTTAGAATATATTACGACTCTGTATGCCACATTACCGCCTTGAAAAGTATGTTAGTATAACGTACGGCACCTTACAACTCCTAACAAAACATTACAACACCGTACGTAAACTTAAAACTCCATAATAAACCTAATGAGTTCATTCAGGTCCTTTGAACATCGTACGACAATTTAGAATATATTACGACTCTGTATGCCACATTACCGCCTTGAAAAGTATGTTAGTATAACGTACGGCACCTTACAACTCCTAACAAAACATTACAACACCGTACGTAAACTCAAAACTCCATAATAAACCTAATGAATTCGTCCGAGTCATTTGAACATCGTACAACAATTTAGAATATCTTACGACTATGTATGCCACATTACCGCCTTGAAAATCATGTTAGTATAACGTAGGACACCTTACAACTCCTAACAACATATTACCGTAACGTACGTAAACTTAAAACTCCATAGTAAACCTAATGAATTCGTCTGAGTCCATTAAACATTAGACGAACACTCAGGACTTGTTACGACTTTGTATGCAACATTAGCAACAGGAAAAGCAATTTAGAATAATGTAGGATGCGTTACATCTTTTGAGAACAACTTTCACCACCGTACGAAACATTAAAACTCCATACTAAACCTAATGAATTCGCCCGAGTCATTTGAACATCGTACAATAATTTAGAATATCTTACGACTCTGTATGCCACATTACCGCTTTGAAAAGCATGTTAGTATAACGTAGGACACCTTACAACTCCTAACAAAACATTACAACAACGTACGCAAACTTAAAACTCCATAATAAACCTAATGAGTTCATTCAGGTCCTTTGAACATCGTACGACAATTTAGAATATATTACGACTCTGTATGCCACATTACCGCCTTGAAAAGTATGTTAGTATAACGTACGGCACCTTACAACTCCTAACAAAACATTACAACACCGTACGTAAACTCAAAACTCCATAATAAACCTAATGAATTCGTCCGAGTCATTTGAACATCGTACAACAATTTAGAATATCTTACGACTATGTATGCCACATTACCGCCTTGAAAATCATGTTAGTATAACGTAGGACAACTTACAACTCTTAACAACATATTACCATAACGTACGTAAACTTAAAACTCCATAGTAAACCTAATGAATTCGTCCGAGTCATTTGAACATCGTACAACAATTTAGAATATCTTACGACTATGTATGCCACATTACCGCCTTGAAGATCATGTTAGTATAACGTAGGACACCTTACAACTCCAAACAACATATTACCGTAGCGTACGTAAACTTAAAACTCCATAGTAAACCTAATGAATTCGTCTGAGTCCATTAAACATTAGACGAACACTCAGGACTTGTTACGACTTTGTATGCAACATTAGCAACAGGAAAAGCAATTTAGAATAATGTAGGATGCGTTACATCTTTTGAGAACAACTTTCACCACCGTACGAAACATTAAAACTCCATACTAAACCTAATGAATTCGCCCGAGTCATTTGAACATCGTACAACAATTTAGAATATCTTACGACTCTGTATGCCACATTACCGCTTTGAAAAGCATGTTAGTATAACGTAGGACACCTTACAACTCCTAACAAAACATTACAACACCGTACGTAAACTTAAAACTCCATAATAAACCTAATAAATTCATCCGAGTCCTTTGAACATCGTACGACAATTTAGAATATATTACGACTCTGTATGCCACATTACCGCCTTGAAAAGTATGTTAGTATAACGTACGGCACCTTACAACTCCTAACAAAACTATACAACACCGTACGTAAACTCAAAACTCCATAATAAACCTAATGAATTCGTCCGAGTCATTTGAACATCGTACAACAATTTAGAATATCTTACGACTATATATGCCACATTATCGCCTTGAAAATCATGTTAGTATAACGTAGGACACCTTACAACTCCTAACAACATATTACAATACCGTACGTAAACTTAAAACTCCATAGTAAACCTAATGAATTCGTCTGAGTCCATTAAACATTAGACGACCACTCAGGACTTGTTACGACTTTGTATGCAACATTAGCAACAGGAAAAGCAATTTAGAATAATGTAGGATGCGTTACATCTTTTGAGAACAACTTTCACCACCGTACGAAACATTAAAACTCCATACTAAACCTAATGAATTCGTCCGAGTCATTTGAATATCGTACAATAATTTAGAATATCTTACGACTCTGTATGCCACATTACCGCCTTGAAAAGTATGTTAGTATAACGTACGGCACCTTACAACTCCTAACAAAACATTACAACACCGTACGTAAACTCAAAACTCCATAATAAACCTAATGAATTCGTCCGACTCATTTGAACATCGTACAACAATTTAGAATATCTTACGACTATGTATGCCACATTACTGCCTTGAAAATCATGTTAGTATAACGTAGGACACCTTACAACTCCTAACAACATATTACAATACCGTACGTAAACTTAAAACTCCATAGTAAACTTAATGAATTCGTCTGAGTCCATTAAACATTAGACGACCACTCAGGACTTGTTACGACTTTATATGCAACATTAGCAATAGGAAAAGCAATTTAGAATAATGTAGGATGCGTTACATCTTTTGAGAACAACTTTCACCACCGTACGAAACATTAAAACTCCATACTAAACCTAATGAATTCGTCCGAGTCATTTGAATATCGTACAACAATTTAGAATATCTTACGACTCTGTATGCCACATTACCGCCTTGAAAAGTATGTTAGTATAACGTACGGCACCTTACAACTCCTAACAAAACATTACAACACCGTACGTAAACTCAAAACTCCATAATAAACCTAATGAATTCGTCCGAGTCATTTGAACATCGTACAACAATTTAGAATATCTTACGACTATGTATGCCACATTACTGCCTTGAAAATCATGTTAGTATAACGTAGGACACCTTACAACTCCTAACAACATATTACAATACCGTACGTAAACTTAAAACTCCATAGTAAACCTAATGAATTCGTCTGAGTCCATTAAACATTAGACGACCACTCAGGACTTGTTACGACTTTGTATGCAACATTAGCAACAGGAAAAGCAATTTAGAATAATGTAGGATGCGTTACATCTTTTGAGAACAACAATTTAGAACATCGTACGACAATTTAGAATATATTACGACTCTGTATGCCACAATACCGCCTTGAAAAGTATGTTAGTATAACGTACGGCACCTTACAACTCCTAACAAAACATTACAACACCGTACGTAAACTCAAAACTCCATAATAAACCTAATGAATTCGTCCGAGTCATTTGAACATCGTACAACAATTTAGAATATCTTACGACTATGTATGCCACATTACCGCCTTGAAAATCATGTTAGTATAACGTAGGACACCTTACAACTCTTAACAACATATTACCATAACGTACGTAAACTTAAAACTCCATAGTAAACCTAATGAATTCGTCCGAGTCATTTGAACATCGTACAACAATTTAGAATATCTTACGACTATGTATGCCACATTACCGCCTTGAAAATCATGTTAGTATAACGTAGGACACCTTATAACTCCAAACAAGATATTACCATAGCGTACGTAAACTTAAAACTCCATAGTAAACCTAATGAATTCGTCTGAGTCCATTAAACATTAGACGAACACTCAGGACTTGTTACGACTTTGTATGCAACATTAGCAACAGGAAAAGCAATTTAGAATAATGTAGGATGCGTTACATCTTTTGAGAACAACTTTCACCACCGTACGAAACATTAAAACTCCATACTAAACCTAATGAATTCGCCCGAGTCATTTGAACATCGTACAACAATTTAGAATATCTTACGACTCTGTATGCCACATTACCGCTTTGAAAAGCATGTTAGTATAACGTAGGACACCTTACAACTCCTAACAAAACATTACAACACCGTACGTAAACTTAAAACTCCATAATAAACCTAATAAATTCATCCGAGTCCTTTGAACATCGTACGACAATTTAGAATATATTACGACTCTGTATGCCACATTACCGCCTTGAAAAGTATGTTAGTATAACGTACGGCACCTTACAACTCCTAACAAAACATTACAACACCGTACGTAAACTCAAAACTCCATAATAAACCTAATGAATTCGTCCGAGTCATTTGAACATCGTACAACAATTTAGAATATCTTACGACTATATATGCCACATTATCGCCTTGAAAATCATGTTAGTATAACGTAGGACACCTTACAACTCCTAACAACATATTACAATACCGTACGTAAACTTAAAACTCCATAGTAAACCTAATGAATTCGTCTGAGTCCATTAAACATTAGACGACCACTCAGGACTTGTTACGACTTTGTATGCAACATTAGCAACAGGAAAAGCAATTTAGAATAATGTAGGATGCGTTACATCTTTTGAGAACAACTTTCACCACCGTACGAAACATTAAAACTCCATACTAAACCTAATGAATTCGTCCGAGTCATTTGAATATCGTACAACAATTTAGAATATCTTACGACTCTGTATGCCACATTACCGCCTTGAAAAGTATGTTAGTATAACGTACGGCACCTTACAACTCCTAACAAAACATTACAACACCGTACGTAAACTCAAAATTCCATAATAAACCTAATGAATTCGTCCGAGTCATTTGAACATCGTACAACAATTTAGAATATCTTACGACTATGTATGCCACATTACTGCCTTGAAAATCATGTTAGTATAACGTAGGACACCTTACAACTCCTAACAACATATTACAATACCGTACGTAAACTTAAAACTCCATAGTAAACCTAATGAATTCGTCTGAGTCCATTAAACATTAGACGACCACTCAGGACTTGTTACGACTTTGTATGCAACATTAGCAACAGGAAAAGCAATTTAGAATAATGTAGGATGCGTTACATCTTTTGAGAACAACTTTCACCACCGTACGAAACATTAAAACTCCATACTAAACCTAATGAATTCGTCCGAGTCATTTGAATATCGTACAACAATTTAGAATATCTTACGACTCTGTATGCCACATTACCGCCTTGAAAAGTATGTTAGTATAACGTACGGCACCTTACAACTCCTAACAAAACATTACAACACCGTACGTAAACTCAAAACTCCATAATAAACCTAATGAATTCGTCCGAGTCATTTGAACATCGTACAACAATTTAGAATATCTTACGACTATCTATGCCACATTACTGCCTTGAAAATCATGTTAGTATAACGTAGGACACCTTACAACTCCTAACAACATATTACAATACCGTACGTAAACTTAAAACTCCATAGTAAACCTAATGAATTCGTCTGAGTCCGTTAAACATTAGACGACCACTCAGGACTTGTTACGACTTTGTATGCAACATTAGCAACAGGAAAAGCAATTTAGAATAATGTAGGATGCGTTACATCTTTTGAGAACAACAATTTAGAACATCGTACGACAATTTAGAATATATTACGACTCTGTATGCCACAATACCGCCTTGAAAAGTATGTTAGTATAACGTACGGCACCTTACAACTCCTAACAAAACATTACAACATCGTACGTAAACTCAAAACTCCATAATAAACCTAATGAATTCGTCCGAGTCATTTGAACATCGTACAACAATTTAGAATATCTTACGACTATGTATGCCACATTACCGCCTTGAAAATCAAGTTAGTATAACATAGGACACCTTACAACTCTTAACAACATATTACCATAACGTACGTAAACTTAAAACTCCATAGTAAACCTAATGAATTCGTCCGAGTCATTTGAACATCGTACAACAATTTAGAATATCTTACGACTATGTATGCCACATTACCGCCTTGAAAATCATGTTAGTATAACGTAGGACACCTTACAACTCCAAACAACATATTACCGTAGCGTACGTAAACTTAAAACTCCATAGTAAACCTAATGAATTCGTCTGAGTCCATTAAACATTAGACGAACACTCAGGACTTGTTACGACTTTGTATGCAACATTAGCAACAGGAAAAGCAATTTAGAATAATGTAGGATGCGTTACATCTTTTGAGAACAACTTTCACCACCGTACGAAACATTAAAACTCCATACTAAACCTAATGAATTCGCCCGAGTCATTTGAACATCGTACAACAATTTAGAATATCTTACGACTCTGTATGCCACATTACCGCTTTGAAAAGCATGTTAGTATAACGTAGGACACCTTACAACTCCTAACAAAACATTACAACACCGTACGTAAACTTAAAACTCCATAATAAACCTAATAAATTCATCCGAGTCCTTTGAACATCGTACGACAATTTAGAATATATTACGACTCTGTATGCCACATTACCGCCTTGAAAAGTATGTTAGTATAACGTACGGCACCTTACAACTCCTAACAAAACATTACAACACCGTACGTAAACTCAAAACTCCATAATAAACCTAATGAATTCGTCCGAGTCATTTGAACATCGTACAACAATTTAGAATATCTTACGACTATATATGCCACATTATCGCCTTGAAAATCATGTTAGTATAACGTAGGACACCTTACAACTCCTAACAACATATTACAATACCGTACGTAAACTTAAAACTCCATAGTAAACCTAATGAATTCGTCTGAGTCCATTAAACATTAGACGACCACTCAGGACTTGTTACGACTTTGTATGCAACATTAGCAACAGGAAAAGCAATTTAGAATAATGTAGGATGCGTTACATCTTTTGAGAACAACTTTCACCACCGTACGAAACATTAAAACTCCATACTAAACCTAATGAATTCGTCCGAGTCATTTGAATATCGTACAACAATTTAGAATATCTTACGACTCTGTATGCCACATTACCGCCTTGAAAAGTATGTTAGTATAACGTACGGCACCTTACAACTCCTAACAAAACATTACAACACCGTACGTAAACTCAAAACTCCATAATAAACCTAATGAATTCGTCCGAGTCATTTGAACATCGTACAACAATTTAGAATATCTTACGACTATGTATGCCACATTACTGCCTTGAAAATCATGTTAGTATAACGTAGGACACCTTACAACTCCTAACAACATATTACAATACCGTACGTAAACTTAAAACTCCATAGTAAACCTAATGAATTCGTCTGAGTCCATTAAACATTAGATGACCACTCAGGACTTGTTACGACTTTGTATGCAACATTAGCAACAGGAAAAGAAATTTAGAATAATGTAGGATGCGTTACATCTTTTGAGAACAACTTTCACCACCGTACGAAACATTAAAACTCCATACTAAACCTAATGAATTCGTCCGAGTCATTTGAATATCGTACAACAATTTAGAATATCTTACGACTCTGTATGCCACATTACCGCCTTGAAAAGTATGTTAGTATAACGTACGGCACCTTACAACTCCTAACAAAACATTACAACACCGTACGTAAACTCAAAACTCGATAATAAACCTAATGAATTCGTCCGAGTCATTTGAACATCGTACAACAATTTAGAATATCTTACGACTATGTATGCCACATTACTGCCTTGAAAATCATGTTAGTATAACGTAGGACACCTTACAACTCCTAACAACATATTACAATACCGTACGTAAACTTAAAACTCCATAGTAAACCTAATGAATTCGTCTGAGTCCATTAAACATTAGACGACCACTCAGGACTTGTTACGACTTTGTATGCAACATTAGCAACAGGAAAAGCAATTTAGAATAATGTAGGATGCGTTACATCTTTTGAGAACAACAATTTAGAACATCGTACGACAATTTAGAATATATTACGACTCTGTATGCCACAATACCGCCTTGAAAAGTATGTTAGTATAACGTACGGCACCTTACAACTCCTAACAAAACATTACAACACCGTACGTAAACTCAAAACTCCATAATAAACCTAATGAATTCGTCCGAGTCATTTGAACATCGTACAACAATTTAGAATATCTTACGACTATGTATGCCACATTACCGCCTTGAAAATCATGTTAGTATAACGTAGGACACCTTACAACTCCAAACAACATATTACCGTAACGTACGTAAACTTAACACTCCATAGTAAACCTAATGAATTCGTCTGAGTCCATTAAACATTAGACGAACACTCAGGACTTGTTACGACTTTGTATGCAACATTAGCAACAGGAAAAGCAATTTAGAATAATGTAGGATGCGTTACATCTTTTGAGAACAACTTTCACCACCGTACGAAACATTAAAACTCCATACTAAACCTAATGAATTCGTCCGAGTCATTTGAACATCGTACAACAATTTAGAATATCTTACGACTCTGTATGCCACATTACCGCTTTGAAAAGCATGTTAGTATAACGTAGGACACCTTACAACTCCTAACAAAACATTACAACACCGTACGTAATCTTAAAACTCCATAATAAACCTAATGAATTCATCCGAGTCCTTTGAACATCGTACGACAATTTAGAATATATTACGACTCTGTATGCCACATTACCGCCTTGAAAAGTATGTTAGTATAACGTACGGCACCTTACAACTCCTAACAAAACATTACAACACCGTACGTAAACTTAAAACTCCATAATAAACCTAATGAGTTCATTCAGGTCCTTTGAACATCGTACGACAATTTAGAATATATTACGACTCTGAATGCCACATTACCGCCTTGAAAAGTATGTTAGTATAACGTACGGCACCTTACAACTCCTAACAAAACATTACAACACCGTACGTAAACTCAAAACTCCATAATAAACCTAATGAATTCGTCCGAGTCATTTGAACATCGTACAACAATTTAGAATATCTTACGACTATGTATGCCACATTACCGCCTTGAAAATCATGTTAGTATAACGTAGGACACCTTACAACTCCAAACAACATATTACCGTAACGTACGTAAACTTAAAACTCCATAGTAAACCTAATGAATTCGTCTGAGTCCATTAAACATTAGACGAACACTCAGGACTTGTTACGACTTTGTATGCAACATTAGCAACAGGAAAAGCAATTTAGAATAATGTAGGATGCGTTACATCTTTTGAGAACAACTTTCACCACCGTACGAAACATTAAAACTCCATACTAAACCTAATGAATTCGCCCGAGTCATTTGAACATCGTACAACAATTTAAAATATCTTACGACTCTGTATGCCACATTACCGCTTTGAAAAGCATGTTAGTATAACGTAGGACACCTTACAACTCCTAACAAAACATTACAACACCGTACGTAAACTTAAAACTCCATAATAAACCTAATGAATTCATCCGAGTCCTTTGAACATCGTACGACAATTTAGAATATATTACGACTCTGTATGCCACATTACCGCCTTGAAAAGTATGTTAGTATAACGTACGGCACCTTACAACTCCTAACAAAACATTACAACACCGTACGTAAACTCAAAACTCCATAATAAACCTAATGAATTCGTCCGAGTCATTTGAACATCGTACAACAATTTAGAATATCTTACGACTATATATGCCACATTATCGCCTTGAAAATCATGTTAGTATAACGTAGGACACCTTACTACTCCTAACAACATATTACAATACCGTACGTAAACTTAAAACTCCATAGTAAACCTAATGAATTCGTCTGAGTCCATTAAACATTAGACGACCACTCAGGACTTGTTACGACTTTGTATGCAACATTAGCAACAGGAAAAGCAATTTAGAATAATGTAGGATGCGTTACATCTTTTGAGAACAACTTTCACCACCGTACGAAACATTAAAACTCCATACTAAACCTAATGAATTCGTCCGAGTCATTTGAATATCGTACAACAATTTAGAATATCTTACGACTCTGTATGCCACATTACCGCCTTGAAAAGTATGTTAGTATAACGTACGGCACCTTACAACTCCTAACAAAACATTACAACACCGTACGTAAACTCAAAACTCCATAATAAACCTAATGAATTCGTCCGAGTCATTTGAACATCGTACAACAATTTAGAATATCTTACGACTATGTATGCCACATTACCGCCTTGAAAATCATGTTAGTATAACGTAGGACACCTTACAACTCCTAACAACATATTACCGTAACGTACGTAAACTTAAAACTCCATAGTAAACCTAATGAATTCGTCTGAGTCCATTAAACATTAGACGAACACTCAGGACTTGTTACACTTTGTATGCAACATTAGCAACAGGAAAAGCAATTTTGAATAATGTAGGATGCGTTACATCTTTTGAGAACAACTTTCACCACCGTACGAAACATTAAAACTCCATACTAAACCTAATGAATTCGTCCGAGTCATTTGAACTTCGTAGAACAATTTAGAATATCTTACGACTCTGTATGCCACATTACCGCTTTGAAAAGCATGTTAGTATAACGTAGGACACCTTACAACTCCTAACAAAACATTACAACACCGTACGTAAACTAAAAACTCCATAATAAACCTAATGAGTTCATTCAGGTCCTTTGAACATCGTACGACAATTTAGAATATATTACGACTCTGTATGCCACATTACCGCCTTGAAAAGTATGTTAGTATAACGTACGGCACCTTACAACTCCTAACAAAACATTACAACACCGTACGTAAACTCAAAACTCCATAATAAACCTAATGAATTCGTCCGAGTCATTTGAACATCGTACAACAATTTAGAATATCTTACGACTATGTATGCCACATTACCGCCTTGAAAATCATGTTAGTATAACGTAGGACACCTTACAACTCCTAACAACATATTACCATAACGTACGTAAACTTAAAACTCCATAGTAAACCTAATGATTTCGTCTGAGTCCATTAAACATTAGACGAACACTCAAGACTTGTTACGACTTTGTATGCAACATTAGCAACAGGAAAAGCAATTTAGAATAATGTAGGATGCGTTACATCTTTTGAGAACAACTTTCACCACCGTACGAAACATTAAAACTCCATACTAAACCTAATGAATTCGTCCGAGTCATTTGAACATCGTACAACAATTTAGAATATCTTACGACTCTGTATGCCACATTACCGCTTTGAAAAGCATGTTAGTATAACGTAGGACACCTTACAACTCCTAACAAAACATTACAACACCGTACGTAAACTTAAAACTCCATAATAAACCTAATTAATTCATCCGAGTCCTTTGAACATCGTACGACAATTTAGAATATATTACGACTCTGTATGCCACATTACCGCCTTGAAAAGTATGTTGGTATAACGTACGGCACCTTACAACTCCTAACAAAACATTACAACACCGTACGTAAACTTAAAACTCCATAATAAACCTTATGAGTTCATTCAGGTCCTTTGAACATCGTACGACAATTTAGAATATATTACGACTCTGTATGCCACATTACCGCCTTGAAAAGTATGTTAGTATAACGTACGGCACCTTACAACTCCTAACAAAACATTACAACACCGTACGTAAACTCAAAACTCCATAATAAACCTAATGAATTCGTCCGAGTCATTTGAACATCGTACAACAATTTAGAATATCTTACGACTATGTATGCCACATTACCGCCTTGAAAATCATGTTAGTATAACGTAGGACACCTTACAACTCCAAACAACATATTACCGTAACGTACGTAAACTTAAAACTCCATAGTAAACCTAATGAATTCGTCTGAGTCCATTAAACATTAGACGAACACTCAGGACTTGTTACGACTTTGTATGCAACATTAGCAACAGGAAAAGCAATTTAGAATAATGTAGGATGCGTTACATCTTTTGAGAACAACTTTCACCACCGTACGAAACATTAAAACTCCATACTAAACCTAATGAATTCGCCCGAGTCATTTGAACATCGTAGAACAATTTAGAATATCTTACGACTCTGTATGCCACATTACCGCTTTGAAAAGCATGTTAGTATAACGTAGGACACCTTACAACTCCTAACAAAACATTACAACACCGTACGTAAACTAAAAACTCCATAATAAACCTAATGAGTTCATTCAGGTCCTTTGAACATCGTACGACAATTTAGAATATATTACGACTCTGTATGCCACATTACCGCCTTGAAAAGTATGTTAGTATAACGTACGGCACCTTACAACTCCTAACAAAACATTACAACACCGTACGTAAACTCAAAACTCCATAATAAACCTAATGAATTCGTCCGAGTCATTTGAACATCGTACAACAATTTAGAATATCTTACGACTATGTATGCCACATTACCGCCTTGAAAATCATGTTAGTATAACGTAGGACACCTTACAACTCCTAACAACATATTACCATAACGTACGTAAACTTAAAACTCCATAGTAAACCTAATGATTTCGTCTGAGTCCATTAAACATTAGACGAACACTCAAGACTTGTTACGACTTTGTATGCAACATTAGCAACAGGAAAAGCAATTTAGAATAATGTAGGATGCGTTACATCTTTTGAGAACAACTTTCACCACCGTACGAAACATTAAAACTCCATACTAAACCTAATGAATTCGCCCGAGTCATTTGAACATCGTAGAACAATTTAGAATATCTTACGACTCTGTATGCCACATTACCGCTTTGAAAAGCATGTTAGTATAACGTAGGACACCTTACAACTCCTAACAAAACATTACAACACCGTACGTAAACTAAAAACTCCATAATAAACCTAATGAGTTCATTCAGGTCCTTTGAACATCGTACGACAATTTAGAATATATTACGACTCTGTATGCCACATTACCGCCTTGAAAAGTATGTTAGTATAACGTACGGCACCTTACAACTCCTAACAAAACATTACAACACCGTACGTAAACTCAAAACTCCATAATAAACCTAATGAATTCGTCCGAGTCATTTGAACATCGTACAACAATTTAGAATATCTTACGACTATGTATGCCACATTACCGCCTTGAAAATCATGTTAGTATAACGTAGGACACCTTACAACTCCTAACAACATATTACCATAACGTACGTAAACTTAAAACTCCATAGTAAACCTAATGATTTCGTCTGAGTCCATTAAACATTAGACGAACACTCAAGACTTGTTACGACTTTGTATGCAACATTAGCAACAGGAAAAGCAATTTAGAATAATGTAGGATGCGTTACATCTTTTGAGAACAACTTTCACCACCGTACGAAACATTAAAACTCCATACTAAACCTAATGAATTCGTCCGAGTCATTTGAACATCGTACAACAATTTAGAATATCTTACGACTCTGTATGCCACATTACCGCTTTGAAAAGCATGTTAGTATAACGTAGGACACCTTACAACTCCTAACAAAACATTACAACACCGTACGTAAACTTAAAACTCCATAATAAACCTAATGAATTCATCCGAGTCCTTTGAACATCGTACGACAATTTAGAATATATTACGACTCTGTATGCCACATTACCGCCTTGAAAAGTATGTTAGTATAACGTACGGCACCTTACAACTCCTAACAAAACATTACAACACCGTACGTAAACTTAAAACTCCATAATAAACCTTATGAGTTCATTCAGGTCCTTTGAACATCGTACGACAATTTAGAATATATTACGACTCTGTATGCCACATTACCGCCTTGAAAAGTATGTTAGTATAACGTACGGCACCTTACAACTCCTAACAAAACATTACAACACCGTACGTAAACTCAAAACTCCATAATAAACCTAATGAATTCGTCCGAGTCATTTGAACATCGTACAACAATTTAGAATATCTTACGACTATGTATGCCACATTACCGCCTTGAAAATCATGTTAGTATAACGTAGGACACCTTACAACTCCAAACAACATATTACCGTAACGTACGTAAACTTAAAACTCCATAGTAAACCTAATGAATTCGTCTGAGTCCATTAAACATTAGACGAACACTCAGGACTTGTTACGACTTTGTATGCAACATTAGCAACAGGAAAAGCAATTTAGAATAATGTAGGATGCGTTACATCTTTTGAGAACAACTTTCACCACCGTACGAAACATTAAAACTCCATACTAAACCTAATGAATTCGCCCGAGTCATTTGAACATCGTACAACAATTTAGAATATCTTACGACTCTGTATGCCACATTACCGCTTTGAAAAGCATGTTAGTATAACGTAGGACACCTTACAACTCCTAACAAAACATTACAACACCGTACGTAAACTTAAAAGTCCATAATAAACCTAATGAATTCATCCGAGTCCTTTGAATATCGTACGAC
This sequence comes from Tagetes erecta, assembly GCA_030867185.1. Lineage (NCBI taxonomy): Eukaryota > Viridiplantae > Streptophyta > Magnoliopsida > Asterales > Asteraceae > Tagetes > Tagetes erecta. The sequence continues at coordinate 48,817,757 of CM061488.1, read as the reverse complement.
AATTTAGAATATATTACGACTCTGTATGCCACATTACCGTCTTGAAAAGTATGTTAGTATAACGTACGGCACCTTACAACTCCAAACAAAACATTACAACACCGTACGTAAACTCAAAACTCCATAATAAACCTAATGAATTCGTCCGAGTCATTTGAACATCGTACAACAATTTAGAATATCTTACGACTATATATGCCACATTATCGCCTTGAAAATCATGTTAGTATAACGTAGGACACCTTACAACTCCTAACAACATATTACAATATACCGTACGTAAACTTAAAACTCCATAGTAAACCTAATGAATTCGTCTGAGTCCATTAAACATTAGACGACCACTCAGGACTTGTTACGACTTTGTATGCAACATTAGCAATAGGAAAAGCAATTTAGAATAATGTAGGATGCGTTACATCTTTTGAGAACAACTTTCACCACCGTACGAAACATTAAAACTCCATACTAAACCTAATGAATTCGTCCGAGTCATTTGAATATCGTACAACAATTTAGAATATCTTACGACTCTGTATGCCACATTACCGCCTTGAAAAGTATGTTAGTATAACGTACGGCACCTTACAACTCCTAACAAAACATTACAACACCGTACGTAAACTCAAAACTCCATAATAAACCTAATGAATTCGTCCGAGTCATTTGAACATCGTACAACAATTTAGAATATCTTACGACTATGTATGCCACATTACTGCCTTGAAAATCATGTTAGTATAACGTAGGACACCTTACAACTCCTAACAACATATTACAATACCGTACGTAAACTTAAAACTCCATAGTAAACCTAATGAATTCGTCTGAGTCCATTAAACATTAGACGACCACTCAGGACTTGTTACGACTTTGTATGCAACATTAGCAACAGGAAAAGCAATTTAGAATAATGTAGGATGCGTTACATCTTTTGAGAACAACTTTCACCACCGTACGAAACATTAAAACTCCATACTAAACCTAATGAATTCGTCCGAGTCATTTGAATATCGTACAACAATTTAGAATATATTACGACTCTGTATGCCACATTACCGCCTTGAAAAGTATGTTAGTATAACGTACGGCACCTTACAACTCCTAACAAAACATTACAACACCGTACGTAAACTCAAAACTCCATAATAAACCTAATGAATTCGTCCGAGTCATTTGAACATCGTACAACAATTTAGAATATCTTACGACTATGTATGCCACATTACTGCCTTGAAAATCATGTTAGTATAACGTAGGACACCTTACAACTCCTAACAATATATTACAATACCGTACGTAAACTTAAAACTCCATAGTAAACATAATGAATTCGTCTGAGTCCATTAAACATTAGACGACGACTCAGGACTTGTTACGACTTTGTATGCAACATTAGAAACATGAAAAGCAATTTAGAATAATGTAGGATGCGTTACATCTTTTAAGAACAACTTTCACCACCGTACGAAACATTAAAACTCCATACTAAACCTAATGAATTCGTCCGAGTCATTTGAACATCGTACAACAATTTAGAATATCTTACGACTCTGTATGCCACATTACCGCTTTGAAAAGCATGTTAGTATAACGTACGGCACCTTACAACTCCTAACAAAACATTACAACACCGTACGTAAACTCAAAACTCCATAATAAACCTAATGAATTCGTCCGAGTCATTTGAACATCGTACAACAATTTAGAATATCTTACGACTATGTATGCCACATTACTGCCTTGAAAATCATGTTAGTATAACGTAGGACACCTTACAACTCCTAACAACATATTACAATACCGTACGTAAACTTAAAACTCCATAGTAAACCTAATGAATTCGTCTGAGTCCATTAAACATTAGACGACCACTCAGGACTTGTTACGACTTTGTATGCAACATTAGCAACAGGAAAAGCAATTTAGAATAATGTAGGATGCGTTACATCTTTTGAGAACAACTTTCACCACCGTACGAAACATTAAAACTCCATACTAAACCTAATGAATTCGTCCGAGTCATTTGAATATCGTACAACAATTTAGAATATATTACGACTCTGTATGCCACATTACCGCCTTGAAAAGTATGTTAGTATAACGTACGGCACCTTACAACTCCTAACAAAACATTACAACACCGTACGTAAACTCAAAACTCCATAATAAACCTAATGAATTCGTCCGAGTCATTTGAACATCGTACAACAATTTAGAATATCTTACGACTATGTATGCCACATTACTGCCTTGAAAATCATGTTAGTATAACGTAGGACACCTTACAACTCCTAACAATATATTACAATACCGTACGTAAACTTAAAACTCCATAGTAAACATAATGAATTCGTCTGAGTCCATTAAACATTAGACGACGACTCAGGACTTGTTACGACTTTGTATGCAACATTAGAAACATGAAAAGCAATTTAGAATAATGTAGGATGCGTTACATCTTTTAAGAACAACTTTCACCACCGTACGAAACATTAAAACTCCATACTAAACCTAATGAATTCGTCCGAGTCATTTGAACATCGTACAACAATTTAGAATATCTTACGACTCTGTATGCCACATTACCGCTTTGAAAAGCATGTTAGTATAACGTAGGACACCTTACAACTCCTACCAAAACATTACAACACCGTACGTAAACTTAAAACTCCATAATAAACCTTATGAATTCATCCGAGTCCTTTGAACACCGTACGACAATTTAGAATATATTACGACTCTGTATGCCACATTACCGCCTTGAAAAGTATGTTAATATAACGTACGTCACCTTACAACTCCTAACAAAACATTACAACACCGTACGTAAACTCAAAACTCCATAATAAACCTAATGAATTCGTCCGAGTCATTTGAACATCGTACAACAATTTAGAATATCTTACGACTATGTATGCCACATTACCGCCTTGAAAATCATGTTAGTATAACGTAGGACCCCTTACAACTCCTAACAACATATTACAATACCGTACGTAAACTTAAAACTCCATAGTAAACCTAATGAATTCGTCTGAGTCCATTAAACATTAGACGACCACTCAGGACTTGTTACGACTTTGTATGCAACATTAGAAACATGAAAAGCAATTTAGAATAATGTAGGATGCGTTACATCTTTTAAGAACAACTTTCACCACCGTACGAAACATTAAAACTCCATACTAAACCTAATGAATTCGCCCGAGTCATTTGAACATCGTACAACAATTTAGAATATCTTACGACTCTGTATGCCACATTACCGCTTTGAAAAGCATGTTAGTATAACGTAGGACACCTTACAACTCCTAACAAAACATTACAACACCGTACGTAAACTTAAAACTCCATAATAAACCTAATGAGTTCATTCAGGTCCTTTGAACATCGTACGACAATTTAGAATATATTACGACTCTGTATGCCACATTACCGCCTTGAAAAGTATGTTAGTATAACGTACGGCACCTTACAACTCCTAACAAAACATTACAACACCGTACGTAAACTCAAAACTCCATAATAAACCTAATGAATTCGTCCGAGTCATTTGAACATCGTACAACAATTTTGAATATCTTACAACTATGTATGCCACATTACCGCCTTGAAAATCATGTTAGTATAACGTAGGACACCTTACAACTCCTAACAACATATTACCATAACGTACGTAAACTTAAAACTCCATAGTAAACCTAATGAATTCGTCTGAGTCCATTAAACATTAGACGAACACTCAAGACTTGTTACGACTTTGTATGCAACATTAGCAACAGGAAAAGCAATTTAGAATAATGTAGGATGCGTTACATCTTTTGAGAACAACTTTCACCACCGTACGAAACATTAAAACTCCATACTAAACCTAATGAATTCGTCCGAGTCATTTGAACATCGTACAACAATTTAGAATATCTTACGACTCTGTATGCCACATTACCGCTTTGAAAAGCATGTTAGTATAACGTAGGACACCTTACAACTCCTAACAAAACATTACAACACCGTACGTAAACTTAAAACTCCATAATAAACCTAATGAATTCATTCAGGTCCTTTGAACATCGTACGACAATTTAGAATATATTACGACTCTGTATGCCACATTACCGCCTTGAAAAGTATGTTAGTATAACGTACGGCACCTTACAACTCCTAACAAAACATTACAACACCGTACGTAAACTCAAAACTCCATAATAAACCTAATGAATTCGTCCGAGTCATTTGAACATCGTACAACAATTTAGAATATCTTACGACTATGTATGCCACATTACCGCCTTGAAAATCATGTTAGTATAACGTAGGACACCTTACAACTCCTAACAACATATTACCATAACGTACGTAAACTTAAAACTCCATAGTAAACCTAATGAATTCGTCTGAGTCCATTAAACATTAGACGAACACTCAAGACTTGTTACGACTTTGTATGCAACATTAGCAACAGGAAAAGCAATTTAGAATAATGTAGGATGCGTTACATCTTTTGAGAACAACTTTCACCACCGTACGAAACATTAAAACTCCATACTAAACCTAATGAATTCGTCCGAGTCATTTGAACATCGTACAACAATTTAGAATATCTTACGACTCTGTATGCCACATTACCGCTTTGAAAAGCATGTTAGTATAACGTAGGACACCTTACAACTCCTAACAAAACATTACAACACCGTACGTAAACTTAAAACTCCATAATAAACCTAATGAATTCATTCAGGTCCTTTGAACATCGTACGACAATTTAGAATATCTTACGACTCTGTATGCCACATTACCGCCTTGAAAAGTATGTTAGTATAACGTACGGCACCTTACAACTCCTAACAAAACATTACAACACCGTACGTAAACTCAAAACTCCATAATAAACCTAATGAATTCGTCCGAGTCATTTGAACATCGTACAACAATTTAGAATATCTTACGACTATGTATGCCACATTACCGCCTTGAAAATCATGTTAGTATAACGTAGGACACCTTACAACTCCTAACAACATATTACCATAACGTACGTAAACTTAAAACTCCATAGTAAACCTAATGAATTCGTCTGAGTCCATTAAACATTAGACGAACACTCAGGACTTGTTACGACTTTGTATGCAACATTAGCAACAGGAAAAGCAATTTAGAATAATGTAGGATGCGTTACATCTTTTGAGAACAACTTTCACCACCGTACGAAACATTAAAACTCCATACTAAACCTAATGAATTCGTCCGAGTCATTTGAACATCGTACAACAATTTAGAATATCTTACGACTCTGTATGCCACATTACCGCTTTGAAAAGCATGTTAGTATAACGTAGGACACCTTACAACTCCTAACAAAACATTACAACACCGTACGTAAACTTAAAACTCCATAATAAACCTAATGAATTCATTCAGGTCCTTTGAACATCGTACGACAATTTAGAATATATTACGACTCTGTATGCCACATTACCGCCTTGAAAAGTATGTTAGTATAACGTACGGCACCTTACAACTCCTAACAAAACATTACAACACCGTACGTAAACTCAAAACTCCATAATAAACCTAATGAATTCGTCCGAGTCATTTGAACATCGTACAACAATTTAGAATATCTTACGACTATGTATGCCACATTACCGCCTTGAAAATCATGTTAGTATAACGTAGGACACCTTACAACTCCTAACAACATATTACCATAACGTACGTAAACTTAAAACTCCATAGTAAACCTAATGAATTCGTCTGAGTCCATTAAACATTAGACGAACACTCAAGACTTGTTACGACTTTGTATGCAACATTAGCAACAGGAAAAGCAATTTAGAATAATGTAGGATGCGTTACATCTTTTGAGAACAACTTTCACCACCGTACGAAACATTAAAACTCCATACTAAACCTAATGAATTCGTCCGAGTCATTTGAACATCGTACAACAATTTAGAATATCTTACGACTCTGTATGCCACATTACCGCTTTGAAAAGCATGTTAGTATAACGTAGGACACCTTACAACTCCTAACAAAACATTACAACACCGTACGTAAACTTAAAACTCCATAATAAACCTAATGAATTCATTCAGGTCCTTTGAACATCGTACGACAATTTAGAATATCTTACGACTCTGTATGCCACATTACCGCCTTGAAAAGTATGTTAGTATAACGTACGGCACCTTACAACTCCTAACAAAACATTACAACACCGTACGTAAACTCAAAACTCCATAATAAACCTAATGAATTCGTCCGAGTCATTTGAACATCGTACAACAATTTAGAATATCTTACGACTATGTATGCCACATTACCGCCTTGAAAATCATGTTAGTATAACGTAGGACACCTTACAACTCCTAACAACATATTACCATAACGTACGTAAACTTAAAACTCCATAGTAAACCTAATGAATTCGTCTGAGTCCATTAAACATTAGACGAACACTCAGGACTTGTTACGACTTTGTATGCAACATTAGCAACAGGAAAAGCAATTTAGAATAATGTAGGATGCGTTACATCTTTTGAGAACAACTTTCACCACCGTACGAAACATTAAAACTCCATACTAAACCTAATGAATTCGCCCGAGTCATTTGAACATCGTACAACAATTTAGAATATCTTACGACTCTGTATGCCACATTACCGCTTTGAAAAGCATGTTAGTATAACGTAGGACACCTTACAACTCCTAACAAAACATTACAACACCGTACGTAAACTTAAAACTCCATAATAAACCTAATGAATTCATCCGAGTCCTTTGAACATCGTACGACAATTTAGAATATATTACGACTCTGTATGCCACATTACCGCCTTGAAAAGTATGTTAGTGTAACGTACGGCACCTTACAACTCCTAACAAAACATTACAACACCGAACGTAAACTTAAAACTCCATAATAAACCTAATGAATTCATTCAGGTCCTTTGAACATCGTATGACAATTTAGAATATTTACGACTCTGTATGCCACATTACCGCCTTGAAAAGTATGTTAGTATAACGTACGGCACCTTAGAACTCTTAACAAAACATTACAACACCGTACGTAAACTCAAAACTCCATAATAAACCTAATGAATTCGTCCGAGTCATTTGAACATCGTACAACAATTTAAAATATCTTACGAATATGTAAGCCACATTACCGCCTTGAAAATCAAGTTAGTATAACGTAGGACACCTTACAACTCCTAACAACATATTACCATACCGTACGTAAACTTAAAACTCCATAGTAAACCTAATGAATTCGTCTGAGTCCATTAAACATTAGACGAACACTCAGGACTTGTTACGACTTTGTATGCAACATTAGCAACAGGAAAAGCAATTTAGAATAATGTAGGATGCGTTACATCTTTTGAGAACAACTTTCACCACCGTACGAAACATTAAAACTCCATACTAAACCTAATGAATTCGTCCGAGTCATTTGAACATCGTACAACAATTTAGAATATCTTACAACTCTGTATGCCACATTACCGCTTTGAAAAGCTTGTTAGTATAACGTAGGACACCTTACAACTCCTAACAAAACATTACAACACCGTACGTAAACTTAAAACTCCATAATAAACCTAATGAATTCATCCGAGTCCTTTGAACATCGTACGACAATTTAGAATATATTACGACTCTGTATGCCACATTACCGCCTTGAAAAGTATGTTAGTGTAACGTACGGCACCTTACAACTCCTAACAAAACATTACAACACCGAACGTAAACTTAAAACTCCATAATAAACCTAATGAATTCATTCAGGTCCTTTGAACATCGTATGACAATTTAGAATATTTACGACTCTGTATGCCACATTACCGCCTTGAAAAGTATGTTAGTATAACGTACGGCACCTTAGAACTCTTAACAAAACATTACAACACCGTACGTAAACTCAAAACTCCATAATAAACCTAATGAATTCGTCCGAGTCATTTGAACATCGTACAACAATTTAAAATATCTTACGAATATGTAAGCCACATTACCGCCTTGAAAATCAAGTTAGTATAACGTAGGACACCTTACAACTCCTAACAACATATTACCATACCGTACGTAAACTTAAAACTCCATAGTAAACCTAATGAATTCGTCTGAGTCCATTAAACATTAGACGAACACTCAGGACTTGTTACGACTTTGTATGCAACATTAGCAACAGGAAAAGCAATTTAGAATAATGTAGGATGCGTTACATCTTTTGAGAACAACTTTCACCACCGTACGAAACATTAAAACTCCATACTAAACCTAATGAATTCGTCCGAGTCATTTGAACATCGTACAACAATTTAGAATATCTTACAACTCTGTATGCCACATTACCGCTTTGAAAAGCTTGTTAGTATAACGTAGGACACCTTACAACTCCTAACAAAACATTACAACACCGTACGTAAACTTAAAACTCCATAATAAACCTAATGAATTCATCCGAGTCCTTTGAACATCGTACGAAAATTTAGAATATATTACGACTATGTATGCCACATTACCGCCTTGAAAAGTATGTTAGTATAACGTACGGCACCTTACAACTCCTAACAAAACATTACAACACCGTACGTAAACTCAAAACTCCATAATAAACCTAATGAATTCGTCCGAGTCATTTGAACATCGTACAACAATTTAGAATATCTTACGACTATATATGCCACATTATCGCCTTGAAAATCATGTTTGTATAACGTAGGACACCTTACAACTCCTAACAACATATTACAATACCGTACGTAAACTTAAAACTCCATAGTAAACCTAATGAATTCGTCTGAGTCCATTAAACATTAGACGACCACTCAGGACTTGTTACGACTTTGTATGCAACATTAGCAACAGGAAAAGCAATTTAGAATAATGTAGGATGCGTTACATCTTTTGAGAACAACTTTCACCACCGTACGAAACATTAAAACTCCATACTAAACCTAATGAATTCGTCCGAGTCATTTGAATATCGTACAACAATTTAGAATATCTTACGACTCTGTATGCCACATTACCGCCTTGAAAAGGATGTTAGTATAACATACGGCACCTTACAACTCCTAACAAAACATTACAACACCGTACGTAAACTTAAAACTCCATAATAAACCTAATGAGTTCATTCAGGTCCTTTGAACATCGTACGACAATTTAGAATATATTACGACTATGTATGCCACATTACCGCCTTGAAAAGTATGTTAGTATAACGTACGGCACCTTACAACTCCTAACAAAACATTACAACACCGTACGTAAACTCAAAACTCCATAATAAACCTAATGAATTCGTCCGAGTCATTTGAACATCGTACAACAATTTAGAATATCTTACGACTATGTATGCCACATTATCGCCTTGAAAATCATGTTAGTATAACGTAGGACACCTTACAACTCCTAACAACATATTACAATACCGTACGTAATCTTAAAACTCCATAGTAAACCTAATGAATTCGTCTGAGTCCATTAAACATTAGACGACCACTCAGGACTTGTTACGACTTTGTATGCAACATTAGCAACAGGAAAAGCAATTTAAAATAATATAGGATGCGTTACATCTTTTGAGAACAACTTTCACCACCGTCCGAAACATTAACACTCCATACTAAACCTAATGAATTTTTCCGAGTCATTTGAACATCGTACAACAATTTAGAATATCTTACGACTCTGTATGCCACATTACCGCTTTGAAAAGCATGTTAGTATAACGTAGGACACCTTACAACTCCTAACAAAACATTACAACACCGTACGTAAACTTAAAACTCCATAATAAACCTAATGAATTCATCCGAGTCCTTTGAACATCGTACGGCAATTTAGAATATATTACGACTTTGTATGCCACATTACCGCCTTGAAAAGTATGTTAGTATAACATACGGCACCTTACAACTCCTAACAAAACATTACAACACCGTACGTAAACTTAAAACTCCATAATAAACCTAATGAGTTCATTCAGGTTCTTTGAACATCGTACGACAATTTAGAATATATTACGACTCTGTATGCCACATTACCGCCTTGAAAAGTATGTTAGTATAACGTACGGCACCTTACAACTCCTAACAAAACATTACAACAACGAACGTAAACTTAAGACTCCATAATAAACCTAATGAATTCATTCAGGTCCTTTGAACATCGTATGACAATTTAGAATATATTACGACTTTGTATGCCACATTACCGCCTTGAAAAGTATGTTAGTATAACGTACGGCACCTTACAACTCCTAACAAAACATTACAACACCGTACGTAAACTCAAAACTCCATAATAAACCTAATGAATTCGTCCGAGTCATTTGAACATCGTACAACAATTTAGAATATCTTACGACTATATATGCCACATTATCGCCTTGAAAATCATGTTTGTATAACGTAGGACACCTTACAACTCCTAACAACATATTACAATACCGTACGTAAACTTAAAACTCCATAGTAAACCTAATGAATTCGTCTGAGTCCATTAAACATTAGACGACCACTCAGGACTTGTTACGACTTTGTATGCAACATTAGCAACAGGAAAAGCAATTTAGAATAATGTAGGATGCGTTACATCTTTTGAGAACAACTTTCACCACCGTACGAAACATTAAAACTCCATACTAAACCTAATGAATTCGTCCGAGTCATTTGAATATCGTACAACAATTTAGAATATCTTACGACTCTGTATGCCACATTACCGCCTTGAAAAGTATGTTAGTATAACATACGGCACCTTACAACTCCTAACAAAACATTACAACACCGTACGTAAACTTAAAACTCCATAATAAACCTAATGAGTTCATTCAGGTCCTTTGAACATCGTACGACAATTTAGAATATATTACGACTCTGTATGCCACATTACCGCCTTGAAAAGTATGTTAGTATAACGTACGGCACCTTACAACTCCTAACAAAACATTACAACAACGAACGTAAACTTAAAACTCCATAATAAACCTAATGAATTCATTCAGGTCCTTTGAACATCGTATGACAATTTAGAATATATTACGACTTTGTATGCCACATTACCGCCTTGAAAAGTATGTTAGTATAACGTACGGCACCTTACAACTCCTAACAAAACATTACAACACCGTACGTAAACTCAAAACTCCATAATAAACCTAATGAATTCGTCCGAGTCATTTGAACATCGTACAACAATTTAGAATATCTTACGACTATATATGCCACATTATCGCCTTGAAAATCATGTTAGTATAACGTAGGACACCTTACAACTCCTAACAACATATTACAATACCGTACGTAAACTTAAAACTCCATAGTAAACCTAATGAATTCGTCTGAGTCCATTAAACATTAGACGACCACTCAGGACTTGTTACGACTTTGTATGCAACATTAGCAACAGGAAAAGCAATTTAGAATAATGTAGAATGCGTTACATCTTTTGAGAACAACTTTCACCACCGTACGAAACATTAAAACTCCATACTAAACCTAATGAATTCGTCCGAGTCATTTGAATATCGTACAACAATTTAGAATATCTTACGACTCTGTATGCCACATTACCGCTTTGAAAAGCATGTTAGTATAACGTAGGACACCTTACAACTCCTAACAAAACATTACAACACCGTACGTAAACTTAAAACTCCATAATAAACCTAATGAATTCATCCGAGTCCTTTGAACATCGTACGACAATTTAGAATATATTACGACTCTGTATGCCACATTACCGCCTTGAAAAGTATGTTAGTATAACGTACGGCACCTTACAACTCCTAACAAAACATTACAACACCGAACATAAACTTAAAACTCCATAATAAACCTAATGAATTCATTCAGGTCCTTTGAACATCGTATGACAATTTAGAATATTTACGACTCTGTATGCCACATTACCGCCTTGAAAAGTATGTTAGTATAACGTACGGCACCTTAGAACTCTTAACAAAACATTACAACACCGTACGTAAACTCAAAACTCCATAATAAACCTAATGAATTCGTCCGAGTCATTTGAACATCGTACAACAATTTAGAATATCTTACGACTATATATGCCACATTATCGCCTTGAAAATCATGTTAGTATAACGTAGGACACCTTACAACTCCTAACAACATATTACAATACCGTACGTAAACTTAAAACTCCATAGTAAACCTAATGAATTCGTCTGAGTCCATTAAACATTAGACGACCACTCAGGACTTGTTACGACTTTGTATGCAACATTAGCAACAGGAAAAGCAATTTAGAATAATGTAGGATGCGTTACATCTTTTGAGAACAACTTTCACCACCGTACGAAACATTAAAACTCCATACTAAACCTAATGAATTCGTCCGAGTCATTTGAATATCGTACAAAAATTTAGAATATCTTACGACTCTGTATGCCACATTACCGCTTTGAAAAGCATGTTAGTATAACGTAGGACACCTTACAACTCCTAACAAAACATTACAACACCGTACGTAAACTTAAAACTCCATAATAAACCTAATGAATTCATCCGAGTCCTTTGAACATCGTACGACAATTTAGAATATATTACGACTCTGTATGCCACATTACCGCCTTGAAAAGTATGTTAGTATAACGTACGGCACCTTACAACTCCTAAAAAAACATTACAACACCGAACATAAACTTAAAACTCCATAATAAACCTAATGAATTCATTCAGGTCCTTTGAACATCGTATGACAATTTAGAATATTTACGACTCTGTATGCCACATTACCGCCTTGAAAAGTATGTTAGTATAACGTACGGCACCTTAGAACTCTTAACAAAACATTACAACACCGTACGTAAACTCAAAACTCCATAATAAACCTAATGAATTCGTCCGAGTCATTTGAACATCGTACAACAATTTAAAATATCTTACGAATATGTAAGCCACATTACCGCCTTGAAAATCATGTTAGTATAGCGTAGGACACCTTACAACTCCTAACAACCATACCGTACGTAAACTTAAAACTCCATAGTAAACCTAATGAATTCGTCTGAGTCCATTAAACATTAGACGAACACTCAGGACTTGTTACGACTTTGTATGCAACATTAGCAACAGGAAAAGCAATTTAGAATAATGTAGGATGCGTTACATCTTTTGAGAACAACTTTCACCACCGTACGAAACATTAAAACTCCATACTAAACCTAATGAATTCGTCCGAGTCATTTGAACATCGTACAACAATTTAGAATATCTTACAACTCTGTATGCCACATTACCGCTTTGAAAAGCTTGTTAGTATAACGTAGGACACCTTACAACTCCTAACAAAACATTACAACACCGTACGTAAACTTAAAACTCCATAATAAACCTAATGAATTCATCCGAGTCCTTTGAACATCGTACGACAATTTAGAATATATTACGACTATGTATGCCACATTACCGCCTTGAAAAGTATGTTAGTATAACGTACGGCACCTTACAACTCCTAACAAAACATTACAACACCGTACGTAAACTCAAAACTCCATAATAAACCTAATGAATTCGTGCGAGTCATTTGAACATCGTACATCAATTTAGAATATCTTACGACTATGTATGCCACATTATCGCCTTGAAAATCATGTTAGTATAACGTAGGACACCTTACAACTCCTAACAACATATTACAATACCGTACGTAAACTTAAAACTCCATAGTAAACCTAATGAATTCGTCTGAGTCCATTAAACATTAGACGACCACTCAGGACTTGTTACGACTTTGTATGCAACATTAGCAACAGGAAAAGCAATTTAGAATAATGTAGGATGCGTTACATCTTTTGAGAACAACTTTCACCACCGTACGAAACATTAAAACTCCATACTAAACCTAATGAATTCGTCCGAGTCATTTGAATATCGTACAACAATTTAGAATATCTTACGACTCTGTATGCCACATTACCGCTTTGAAAAGCATGTTAGTATAACGTAGGACACCTTACAACTCCTAACAAAACATTACAACACCGTACGTAAACTTAAAACTCCATAATAAACCTAATGAATTCATCCGAGTCCTTTGAACATCGTACGACAATTTAGAATATATTACGACTCTGTATGCCACATTACCGCCTTGAAAAGTATGTTAGTATAACGTACGGCACCTTACAACTCCTAACAAAACATTACAACACCGAACATAAACTTAAAACTCCATAATAAACCTAATGAATTCATTCAGGTCCTTTGAACATCGTATGACAATTTAGAATATTTACGACTCTGTATGCCACATTACCGCCTTGAAAAGTATGTTAGTATAACGTACGGCACCTTAGAACTCTTAACAAAACATTACAACACCGTACGTAAACTCAAAACTCCATAATAAACCTAATGAATTCGTCCGAGTCATTTGAACATCGTACAACAATTTAAAATATCTTACGAATATGTAAGCCACATTACCGCCTTGAAAATCATGTTAGTATAACGTAGGACACCTTACAACTCCTAACAACCATACCGTACGTAAACTTAAAACTCCATAGTAAACCTAATGAATTCGTCTGAGTCCATTAAACATTAGACGAACACTCAGGACTTGTTACGACTTTGTATGCAACATTAGCAACAGGAAAAGCAATTTAGAATAATGTAGGATGCGTTACATCTTTTGAGAACAACTTTCACCACCGTACGAAACATTAAAACTCCATACTAAACCTAATGAATTCGTCCGAGTCATTTGAACATCGTACAACAATTTAGAATATCTTACAACTCTGTATGCCACATTACCGCTTTGAAAAGCTTGTTAGTATAACGTAGGACACCTTACAACTCCTAACAAAACATTACAACACCGTACGTAAACTTAAAACTCCATAATAAACCTAATGAATTCATCCGAGTCCTTTGAACATCGTACGACAATTTAGAATATATTACGACTATGTATGCCACATTACCGCCTTGAAAAGTATGTTAGTATAACGTACGGCACCTTACAACTCCTAACAAAACATTACAACACCGTACGTAAACTCAAAACTCCATAATAAACCTAATGAATTCGTGCGAGTCATTTGAACATCGTACAACAATTTAGAATATCTTACGACTATGTATGCCACATTATCGCCTTGAAAATCATGTTAGTATAACGTAGGACACCTTACAACTCCTAACAACATATTACAATACCGTACGTAAACTTAAAACTCCATAGTAAACCTAATGAATTCGTCTGAGTCCATTAAACATTAGACGACCACTCAGGACTTGTTACGACTTTGTATGCAACATTAGCAACAGGAAAAGCAATTTAAAATAATATAGGATGCGTTACATCTTTTGAGAACAACTTTCACCACCGTCCGAAACATTAACACTCCATACTAAACCTAATGAATTTTTCCGAGTCATTTGAACATCGTACAACAATTTAGAATATCTTACGACTCTTTATGCCACATTACCGCTTTGAAAAGCATGTTAGTATAACGTAGGACACCTTACAACTCCTAACAAAACATTACAACACCGTACGTAAACTTAAAACTCCATAATAAACCTAATGAATTCATCCGAGTCCTTTGAACATCGTACAGCAATTTAGAATATATTACGACTTTGTATGCCACATTACCGCCTTGAAAAGTATGTTAGTATAACATACGGCACCTTACAACTCCTAACAAAACATTACAACACCGTACGTAAACTTAAAACTCCATAATAAACCTAATGAGTTCATTCAGGTCCTTTGAACATCGTACGACAATTTAGAATATATTACCACTCTGTATGCCACATTACCGCCTTGAAAAGTATGTTAGTATAACGTACGGCACCTTACAACTCCTAACAAAACATTACAACACCGTACGTAAACTCAAAACTCCATAATAAACCTAATGAATTCGTCCGAGTCATTTGAACATCGTACAACAATTTAGAATATCTTACGACTATGTATGCCACATTACCGCCTTGAAAATCATGTTAGTATAACGTAGGACACCTTACAACTCCTAACAACATATTACCGTAACGTACGTAAACTTAAAACTCCATAGTAAACCTAATGAATTCGTCTGAGTCCATTAAACATTAGACGAACACTCAGGACTTGTTACGACTTTGTATGCAACATTAGCAACAGGAAAAGCAATTTAGAATAATGTAGAATGCGTTACATCTTTTGAGAACAACTTTCACCACCGTACGAAACATTAAAACTCCATACTAAACCTAATGAATTCGCCCGAGTCATTTGAACATCGTACAACAATTTAGAATATCTTACGACTCTGTATGCCACATTACCGCTTTGAAAAGCATGTTAGTATAACGTAGGACACCTTACAACTCCTAACAAAACATTACAACACCGTACGTAAACTTAAAACTCCATAATAAACCTAATGAATTCATCCGAGTCCTTTGAACATCGTACGACAATTTAGAATATATTACGACTCTGTATGCCACATTACCGCCTTGAAAAGTATGTTAGTATAACGTACGGCACCTTACAACTCCTAACAAAACATTACAACACCGTACGTAAACTCAAAACTCCATAATAAACATAATGAATTCGTCCGAGTCATTTGAACATCGTACAACAATTTAGAATATCTTACGACTATGTATGCCACATTACCGCCTTGAAAATCATGTTAGTATAACGTAGGACACCTTACAACTCCTAACAACATATTGCCATACTGTACGTAAACTTAAAACTCCATAGTAAACCTAATGAATTCGTCTGAGTCCATTAAACATTAGACGACCACTCAGGACTTGTTACGACTTTGTATGCAACATTAGCAACAGGAAAAGCAATTTAGAATAATGTAGGATGCGTTACATCTTTTGAGAACAACTTTCACCACCGTACGAAACATTAAAACTCCATACTAAACCTAATGAATTCGTCCGAGTCATTTGAACATCATACAACAATTTAGAATATCTTATGACTCTGTATGCCACATTACCGCTTTGAAAATCATGTTAGTATAACGTAGGACACCTTACAACTCTTAACAAAACATTAGAACACCGTACGTAACCATAAAACTCCATAATAAACCTAATGAATTCATTCAGGTCCTTTGAACATCGTACGACAATTTAGAATATATTACGACTCTGTATGCCACATTACCGCCTTGAAAAGTATGTTAGTATAACGTACGGCACCTTACAACTCCTAACAAAACATTACAACACCGTACGTAAACTCAAAACTCCATAATAAACCTAATGAATTCGTCCGAGTCATTTGAACATCGTACAACAATTTAGAATATCTTACGACACTGTATGACACATTACTGCCTTGAAAATCATTTTAGTATAACGTAGGACACCTTACAACTCCTAACAACATATTACCATACCGTACGTAAACTTAAAACTCCATAGTAAACCTAATGAATTCGTCTGAGTCCATTAAACATTAGACGACCACTCAGGACTTGTTACGACTTTGTATGCAACATTAGCAACAGGAAAAGCAATTTAGAATAATGTAGGATGCATTACATCTTTTGAGAACAACTTTCACCACCGTACGAAACATTAAAACTCCATACTAAACCTAATGAATTCGTCCGAGTCATTTGAACATCATACAAAAATTTAGAATATCTTACGACTCTGTATGCCACATTACCGCTTTGAAAATCATGTTAGTATAACTTAGGACACCTTACAACTCTTAACAAAACATTAGAACACCGTACTTAAACTTAAAACTCCATAATAAACCTAATGAATTCATTCAGGTCCTTTGAACATCGTACGATAATTTAGAATATATTACGACTCTGTATGCCACATTACCGCCTTGAAAAGTATGTTAGTATAACGTACGACACCTTATGTGACAACCCGACTACCAGGTCTCACCTTAACCTTAGTCATTATTAGATAATTATATTATTAAGAATACGATTACTTGTGATTACCTTAATTAACCATTATTTAGGCACAAACGAATATTTAAGAGACAAAATATTATTTTTGTGATACCCGAATATTATTTGTACACGTGTATTTATTTATTTATGGTTAGATGATTATTTTAATGCCATGAGTTAGGCTAGCAAAACCATTAGAGACAATAGTGAAACAATGCTTTAGTGTAATATTATTCTTAACAAACAAACAAATAAAAATACCCGACTCTTATACAATGAAATCAATAGGGTAATATTCTTACCACAAGAACACAATGAAAACTCCATAATATATCCTAAATTTTCGTCCACCCCACATTTACTAAACAAATACCCACTAAAGATACAAACAACTCAAATTAAACCCTACAAACATCACCCACAAATTTAAATACTTGTAATAATGGACAAAACAATAATGTGCAAGTATACATACACACTTATACGCATGGAAGCATGCACACTCACCTACCTAACATTCAATATATATATATATATATATATATATATATATATATATATATATATATATATATATATATATATATATATATATATATTAATTAGTTCAAACATTAAGTTCAATCTTACACTCCATGACAAAAAAATGGTCCAATAGGAATTCAAAGTTGACTCACCAACTACCTACATGCCTTGTTTCATCAGATTTCCACTTTCCAACCCCACTTCACTCTTCTCAAGTCATCATATTTACTCTTACACACAAGCAACATGCAACATTTCTAATATTCCCTCTTCTCTATCTCCTCAAACGTCTCTCTATCTCATTTCTCTCTATTTTTCACTCATAAACACTCCCAACAATCTGCAACAACACTCACTCAAGTTTTCTACAAGAGTTTTTGAAGTGATCCATCGATTTCTAAGGCTTATAGGTAACGAAAATGCTACTTTCCTTTAATTTACGACACTTAAATCTTGCAAACACTCATCCCTTCGTACGAAACAGTAGCGACCAGCAGCTTTCACGCATCCTTCAAGCTCTTTTGAAGCCCCACAAGTCGTTCATCTCGAAGCCAAGCTTGGACCAAGGTTGGTACATGACCAAACACCCTTAAAACCTTCATTTTTGCACTAGTTTACATCATTTAACACCTTGTTTTGAAACTCTATAAAAACCCACGAAATAAGCCATCTAAAAACAGTAAATAAACTCTTCTTAAACATGGTTAAAAGATATAATAAGTTTTGGTTTGGGTTGGTGCAAAACTATGAAGATTACATTGATGTAAATAATGATTTTAAACACCTCAAAACCCGAAAAAGAGATGAACATGAACACCAACATAACTTTCAGATTTGAATATGAAAATGGGCTGGAAATATAGTGTAAAATCGTGACTTGAGTTGGATATAACAAAACGAGCATGAAACTAGTAAAAAGATACAAAAACCGAACACCCGGTAAGCCTTAAAACTACAAATTTGCACCAAACATTACGAAACCTAATTTTTGTTATCTCTAGGCCTTTATGGACATATTTTAGTGATAGAAAATAATTTTCATGATTTATTTCCTTAAAATGTATTTTATACAAATTTATTAGTGAAAATAATCACTAAAATACACATTTTCGTGAATAAATCCTAATAATTAACCAAAAAGGTTAAAAATCAAAAAGTTAGTATTTTCCGGTAGTATATGACGACTAAAACATATTTTTGTCATAAAAAGTGGGAAACCATGTATTTTACCTTACGGTTACGGTTAAGACGTGTTTTTAACGGTTTTGTGTAAAACTTGAGATTTTTGTACTTATAACCTAAAAACTTGTTATTTATAGATTATATACACTAATGTGAGCCCATGATACTGATTTTTGAAGTCTTGAGTCAAGTGGTTGAGAAAATGGATTTTAACGCGAAATATGACGGTTTTACCGTAACCGGTAAAACCGAAATGTATATTTTCATAACATATAAACTTTTCTGGAATTTTTGGTTATAATATGACTCAAATAAGTATATTAGACTTATAAAATGAGTATGGACCCTTGTTGGGTCAAAAAGCGTCAAAATACGAAATTTTAGGATTAAAAGTGTCATTTTTGAAACTTAAGGGACTAATATTGACAACTCCGAAAATCTTTCTGATTTGGAACCGAAACCTTATAAAAATTTGTGGAACACAGGTTATAAAAGTTATGGTAAGAAAAGCTCGATAGGTAATGAACTAAACATTAAAAACTTGTAAACTAGGCGCGTGTAACTATATTAATTAACGACACCCGAAACGCGCTATCTAAAACAAGTATAATATTTGGGGCTGAGTTGGAACTCATAGAACAGGTCCACGTCATGAAAATATAACGAAAAGTGATAAATAATAAGAACCCAAAACTCTAAGACTTTCCAATTTAAGAAGCTTTATTTTGTAAAACTCGACAACAACACCGTGAAGTGAACTATTTGAATATTGCACACATTTAGGGATGCACATGGTTATATAATAGCTCATAAAATAGAAACTTATGAGTATAGAACATTATAATAGGTTCCTAAGAAGCAAGTTCGGGCGTTTTGCTTATTTGTGACTAGTTGCTTAATTGTCAAGGTGAGTTTCATGAATCCCTTTTTACTTAATGTTTTGGGATGGAAGCATGCTATTTTTAAAAGTTTTGAAGCTTATATATTTGATATGCTATTTTTGAGTTATTTGATGTGGTATTTGTGATGTATCTGATTCTATCTGTTAAATTATTTACACGATCATTAATTCTATCTTTGAGATGGACCGCTTGTTTATATGGGTAGTACTACTTGGGGAATCCCCCACGCGCAGTGCCTACTTGCCATACATCAATGGCGTTAGAGGTAGGGTCCGCACTGAGATCCTGAGGGGTTGTTCGCGGCATGTGACAAGTTTTGACTGAGACAAGTGTTCTCACACTAGCAGAGTGGGAACATGTGTTTGGGCTTAGTCCCGGCTCTTTTGGTATTTGATGAGGCACAAGCCTGGCTAAGTACAGGGTTGATTGTGTAACGTCACGAAACATTATTTCATTGTGTAACATCACGAGACAACATAAAACGTTGGTTTTCTTTACCTTATATGAAAACCTCGAAATTAATATTCATGTTTTATCACGAATTAAACCATGTTTCACAAACAATTATATTTTAAAACATAAACTTGAAACTCACCAACTTTTTGTTGACCCATTTTCTTTTGAGCATGTTTTCAGGTAATTGAAGTTGGACTTAGCTGACTATCATTAGAGGAAGGAGCCTTAGAAGTCAACCTATTATAATGGCATTACTATTTCATCGTTTAAGCTTAAAAGACAATTTTATATTATGTATTTTGGATATTTTGGATAAGACAACTGTCGTTTGATTTTCGGAAACACGTTTTACGTCCTTAGTGGACGAGACTAAACTTATTTTTATATATGTAATGAAGTAATGCCATGCTTATTTCCTTTAATCTTTGGTTTATTAGAAGTACGCTTCCGCCACTTCGTTGATTATCAGTCGTCACACGTCACCCACACTCCGGGGTGTGATACCTTACAACTCCTAACAAAACATTACAACACCGTACGTAAACTCAAAACTCCATAATAAACCTAATGAATTCGTCCGAGTCATTTGAACATCGTACAACAATTTAGAATATCTTACGACACTGTATGACACATTACTGCCTTGAAAATCATTTTAGTATAACGTAGGACACCTTACAACTCCTAACAACACATTACAATATCGTACGTAAACTTAAAACTCCATAGTAAACCTAATGAATTCGTCTGAGTCCATTAAACATTAGACGACCACTCAGGACTTATTACGACTTTGTATGCAACATTCGCAACAGGAAAAGCAATATAGAATAATGTAGGGTGCGTTACATCTTTTGAGAACACCTTTCACCACCGTACGAAACATTAAAACTCCATACTTAACCTAATGAATTCGTCCGAGTCATTTGAACATCGTACAACAATTTAAAATATCTTACGACTCTGTATGCCATATTACCGCTTTGAAAAGCATGTTAGTATAATGTAGGACACATTACAACTCCTAACAAAACATTACAACACCGTACGTAAACTTAAAACTCAATAATAAACCTAATGAGTTCATCCGAGCCTTTGAACATCGTATGACAATTTAGAATATATTACGACTCAGTATGCCACATTACCGCCTTGAAAAGTATGTTAGTATAACGTACGGCACCTTAGAACTCCTAACAAAACATTACAACACCGTACGTAAACTCAAAACTCCATAATAAACCTAATGAATTCGTCCGAGTCATTTAAACATCGTACAACAATTTAGAATATCTTACGACTATGTAAGCCACATTACCGCCTTGAAATACATGTTAGTATAACGTAGGACACCTTACAACTCCTAACAACATATTACCATACCGTACGTAAACTTAAAACTCCATAGTAAACTTAATGAATTCGTCTGAGTCCATTAAACATTAGACGAACACTCAGGACTTGTTACGACTTTGTATGCAACATTAGCAACAGGAAAAGCAATTTAGAATAATGTAGGATGCGTTACATCTTTTGAGAACAACTTTCACCACCGTACGAAACATTAAAACTCCATACTAAACCTAATGAATTCGTCCGAGTCATTTGAACATCGTACAACAATTTAGAATATCTTACAACTCTGTATGCCACATTACCGCTTTGAAAAGCATGTTAGTATAACGTAGGACACCTTACAACTCCTAACAAAACATTACAACACCGTACGTAAACTTAAAACTCCATAATAAACCTAATGAATTCATCCGAGTCCATTGAACATCGTACGACAATGTAGAATATATTACGACTCTGTATGCCACATTACCGCCTTGAAAAGTATGTTAGTATAACGTACGGCACCTTAGAACTCCTAACAAAACATTACAACACCGTACGTAAACTCAAAACTCCATAATAAACCTAATGAATTCGTCCGAGTCATTTAAACATCGTACAACAATTTAGAATATCTTACGACTATGTAAGCCACATTACCGCCTTGAAATACATGTTAGTATAACGTAGGACACCTTACAACTCCTAACAACATATTACCATACCGTACGTAAACTTAAAACTCCATAGTAAACTTAATGAATTCGTCTGAGTCCATTAAACATTAGACGAACACTCAGGACTTGTTACGACTTTGTATGCAACATTAGCAACAGGAAAAGCAATTTAGAATAATGTAGGATGCGTTACATCTTTTGAGAACAACTTTCACCACCGTACGAAACATTAAAACTCCATACTAAACCTAATGAATTCGTCCGAGTCATTTGAACATCGTACAACAATTTAGAATATCTTACAACTCTGTATGCCACATTACCGCTTTGAAAAGCATGTTAGTATAACGTAGGACACCTTACAACTCCTAACAAAACATTACAACACCGTACGTAAACTTAAAACTCCATAATAAACCTAATGAATTCATCCGAGTCCATTGAACATCGTACGGCAATGTAGAATATATTACGACTCTGTATGCCACATTACCGCCTTGAAAAGTATGTTAGTATAACGTACGGCACCTTACAACTCCTAACAAAACATTACAACACCGTACGTAAACTCAAAACTCCATAATAAACCTAAGGATTTCGTCCGAGTCATTTGAACATCGTACAACAATTTAGAATATCTTACGACTATGTATGCCACATTATCGCCTTGAAAATCATGTTAGTATAACGTAGGACACCTTACAACTCCTAACAACATATTACAATACCGTACGTAAACTTAAAACTCCATAGTAAACCTAATGAATTCGTCTGAGTCCATTAAACATTAGACGACCACTCAGGACTTGTTACCACTTTGTATGCAGCATTAGCAACAGGAAAAGCAATTTAGAATAATGTAGGGTGCTTTACATCTTTTGAGAACAACTTTCACCACCGTACGAAACATTAAAACTCCATACTAAACCTAATGAATTCGTCCGAGTCATCTGAACATCGTACAACAGTATAGAATATCTTACGACTCTGTATGCCACTTTACGGCTTTGAAAAGCATGTTAGTATAACGTAGGACACCTTACAACTCCTAACAAAACATTACAACACCGTACGTAAACTTAAAACTCCATAATAAACCTAATGAATTCATCCGAGTCCTTTGAACATCGTACGACAATTTAGAATATATTACGACTCTGTATGCCACATTACCGCCTTGAAAAGTATGTTAGTATAACGTACGGCACCTTACAACTCCTAACAAAACATTACAACACCGTACGTAAACTCAAAACTCCATAATAAACCTAATGATTTCGTCCGAGTCATTTGAACATCGTACAACAATTTAGAATATCTTACGACACTGTATGACACATTACCGCCTTGAAAATCATGTTAGTATAACGTAGGACACCTTACAACTCCTAACAACATATTACAATACCGTACGTAAACTTAAAACTCCATAGTAAACCTAATGAATTCGTCTGAGTCCATTAAACATTAGACGACCACTCAGGACTTGTTACCACTTTGTATGCAGCATTAGCAACAGGAAAAGCAATTTAGAATAATGTAGGGTGCGTTACATCTTTTGAGAACAACTTTCACCACCGTACGAAACATTAAAACTCCATACTAAACCTAATGAATTCGTCCGAGTCATCTGAACATCGTACAACAATATAGAATATCTTACGACTCTGTATGCCACTTTACCGCTTTGAAAAGCATGTTAGTATAACGTAGGACACCTTACAACTCCTAACAAAACATTACAACACCGTACGTAAACTTAAAACTCCATAATAAACTAATGAATTCATCCGAGTCCTTTGAACATCGTACGACAATTTAGAATATATTACGACTCTGTATGCCACATTACCGCCTTGAAAAGTATGTTAGTATAACGTACGGCACCTTACAACTCCTAACAAAACATTACAACACCGTACGTAAACTCAAAACTCCATAATAAACCTAATGATTTCGTCCGAGTCATTTGAACATCGTACAACAATTTAGAATATCTTACGACACTGTATGACACATTACCGCCTTGAAAATCATGTTAGTATAACGTAGGACACCTTACAACTCCTAGCAACACATTACAATACTGTACGTAAACTTAAAACTCCATAGTAAACCTAATGAATTCGTCTGAGTCCATTAAACATTAGACGAACACTCAGGACTTGTTACGACTTTGTATGCAACATTAGCAACAGGAAAAGCAATTTTGAATAATGTAGGATGCATTACATCTTTTGAGAACAACTTTCACCACCGTACGAAACATTAAAACTCCATACTAAACCTAATGAATTCGTCCGAGTCATTTGAACATCGTACAACAATTTAGAATATCTTACAACTCTGTATGCCACATTACCGCTTTGAAAAGCATGTTAGTATAACGTAGGACACCTTACAACTCCTAACAAAACATTACAACACCGTACGTAAACTTAAAACTCCATAATAAACCTAATGAATTCATCCGAGTCCATTGAACATCGTACGACAATGTAGAATATATTACGACTCTGTATGCCACATTACCGCCTTGAAAAGTATGTTAGTATAACGTACGGCACCTTACAACTCCTAACAAAACATTACAACACCGTACGTAAACTCAAAACTCCATAATAAACCTAATGAATTCGTCCGAGTCATTTGAACATCGTACAACAATTTAGAATATCTTACGACTATGTATGCCACATTATCGCCTTGAAAATCATGTTAGTATAACGTAGGACACCTTACAACTCCTAACAACATATTACAATACCGTACGTAAACTTAAAACTCCATAGTAAACCTAATGAATTCGTCTGAGTCCATTAAACATTAGACGACCACTCAGGACTTGTTACCACTTTGTATGCAGCATTAGCAACAGGAAAAGCAATTTAGAATAATGTAGGGTGCGTTACATCTTTTGAGAACAACTTTCACCACCGTACGAAACATTAAAACTCCATACTAAACCTAATGAATTCGTCCGAGTCATTTGAACATCGTACAATAATTTAGAATATCTTACGACTCTGTATGCCACATTACCGCTTTGAAAAGCATGTTAGTATAACGTAGGACACATTACAACTCCTAACAAAACATTACAACACCGTACGTAAACTTAAAACTCAATAATAAACCTAATGAGTTCATCCGTGTCCTTTGAACATCGTATGACAATTTAGAATATATTACGACTCAGTATGCCACATTACCGCCTTGAAAAGTATGTTAGTATAACGTACGGCACCTTAGAACTCCTAACAAAACATTACAACACCGTACGTAAACTCAAAACTCCATAATAAACCTAATGAATTCGTCCGAGTCATTTGAACATCGTACAACAATTTAGAATATCTTACGACTATGTAAGCCACATTACCACCTTGAAATACATGTTAGTATAACGTAGGACACCTTACAACTCCTAACAACATATTACCATACCGTACGTAAACTTAAAACTCCATAGTAAACTTAATGAATTCGTCTGAGTCCATTAAACATTAGACGAACACTCAGGACTTGTTACGACTTTGTATGCAACATTAGCAACAGGAAAAGCAATTTAGAATAATGTAGGATGCGTTACATTTTTGAGAACAACTTTCACCACCGTACGAAACATTAAAACTCCATACTAAACCTATTGAATTCGTCCGAGTCATTTGAACATCGTACAACAATTTAGAATATCTTACAACTCTGTATGCCACATTACCGCTTTGAAAAGCATGTTAGTATAATGTAGTACACCTTACAACTCCTAACAAAACATTACAACACCGTACGTAAACTTAAAACTCCATAATAAACCTAATGAATTCATCCGAGTCCATTGAACATCGTACGACAATGTAGAATATATTACGACTCTGTATGCCACATTACCGCCTTGAAAAGTATGTTAGTATAACGTACGGCACCTTACAACTCCTAACAAAACATTACAACACCGTACGTAAACTCAAAATTCCATAATAAACCTAATGAATTCGTCCGAGTCATTTGAACATCGTACAACAATTTAGAATATCTTACGACTATGTATGCCACATTATCGCCTTGAAAATCATGTTAGTATAACGTAGGACACCTTACATCTCCTAACAACATATTACAATACCGTACGTAAACTTAAAACTCCATAGTAAACCTAATGAATTCGTCTGAGTCCATTAAACATTAGACGACCACTCAGGACTTGTTACGACTTTGTATGCAGCATTAGCAACAGGAAAAGCAATTTAGAATAATGTAGGATGCGTTACATCTTTTGAGAACAACTTTCACCACCGTACGAAACATTAAAACTCCATACTAAACCTAATGAATTCGTCCGAGTCATCTGAACATCGTACAACAATATAGAATATCTTACGACTCTGTATGCCACTTTACCGCTTTGAAAAGCATGTTAGTATAACGTAGGACACCTTACAACACCTAACAAAACATTACAACACCGTACGTAAACTTAAAACTCCATAATAAACCTAACGTACGGCACCTTACAACTCCTAACAAAACATTACAACACCGTACGTAAACTCAAAACTCCATAATAAACCTAATGAATTCGTCCGAGTCATTTGAACATCGTACAACAATTTAGAATATCTTACGACACTGTATGACACATTACCGCCTTGAAAATCATGTTAGTATAACGTAGGACACCTTACAACTCCTAACAACACATTACAACACCGTACGTAAACTTAAAAAACTCCATAATAAACCTAATGAATTCATCCGAGTCCTTTGAACATCGTACGACAATTTAGAATATATTACGACTCTGTATGCCACATTACCGCCTTGAAAAGTATGTTAGTATAACGTACGGCACCTTACAACTCCTAACAAAACATTACAACACCGTACGTAAACTCAAAACTCCATAATAAACCTAATGATTTCCTCCGAGTCATTTGAACATCGTACAACAATTTAGAATATCTTACGACACTGTATGACACATTACCGCCTTGAAAATCATGTTAGTATAACGTAGGACACCTTACAACTCCTAGCAACACATTACAATACCGTACGTAAACTTAAAACTCCATAGTAAACCTAATGAATTCGTCTGAGTCCATTAAACATTAGACGACCACTCAGGACTTATTACGACTTTGTATGCAACATTCGCAACAGGAAAAGCAATTTAGAATAATGTAGGGTGCGTTACATCTTTTGAGAACACCTTTCACCACCGTACGAAACATTAAAACTCCATACTAAACCTAGTGAATTCGTCCGAGTCATTTGAACATCGTACAATAATTTAGAATATCTTTCGACTCTGTATGCCACATTACCGCTTTGAAAAGCATGTTAGTATAACGTAGGACACATTACAACTCCTAACAAAACATTACAACACCGTACGTAAACTTAAAACTCAATAATAAACCTAATGAGTTCATCCGTGTCCTTTGAACATCGTATGACAATTTAGAATATATTACGACTCAGTATGCCACATTACCGCCTTGAAAAGTATGTTAGTATAACGTACGACACCTTAGAACTCCTAACAAAACATTACAACACCGTACGTAAACTCAAAACTCCATAATAAACCTAATGAATTCGTCCGAGTCATTTGAACATCGTACAAAAATTTAGAATATCTTACGACTATGTAAGCCACATTACCGCCTTGAAATACATGTTAGTATAACGTAGGGCACCTTACAACTCCTAACAACATATTACCATACCGTACGTAAACTTAAAACTCCATAGTAAACTTAATGAATTCGTCTGAGTCCATTAAACATTAGACGAACACTCAGGACTTGTTACGACTTTGTATGCAACATTAGCAACAGGAAAAGCAATTTAGAATAATGTAGGATGCGTTACATCTTTTGAGAACAACTTTCACCATCGTACGAAACATTAAAACTCCATACTAAACCTAATGAATTCGTCCGAGTCATTTGAACATCGTACAACAATTTAGAATATCTTACAACTCTGTATGCCACATTACCGCTTTGAAAAGCATGTTAGTATAACGTAGGACACCTTACAACTCCTAACAAAACATTACAACACCGTACGTAAACTTAAAACTCCATAATAAACCTAATGAATTCATCCGAGTCCATTGAACATCGTACGACAATGTAGAATATATTACGACTCTGTATGCCACACTACCGCCTTGAAAAGTATGTTAGTATAACGTACGGCACCTTACAACTCCTAACAAAACATTACAACACCGTACGTAAACTCAAAATTCCATAATAAACCTAATGAATTCGTCCGAGTCATTTGAACATCGTACAACAATTTAGAATATCTTACGACTATGTATGCCACATTATCGCCTTGAAAATCATGTT
Source organism: Tagetes erecta (assembly GCA_030867185.1). Classification (NCBI taxonomy): domain Eukaryota; kingdom Viridiplantae; phylum Streptophyta; class Magnoliopsida; order Asterales; family Asteraceae; genus Tagetes; species Tagetes erecta. The sequence continues at coordinate 48,788,365 of CM061488.1, read as the reverse complement.
AGTATAACGTAGGACACCTTACAACTCCTAACAACATATTACAATACCGTACGTAAACTTAAAACTCCATAGTAAACCTAATGAATTCGTCTGAGTCCATTAAACATTAGACGACCACTCAGGACTTGTTACCACTTTGTATGCAGCATTAGCAACAGGAAAAGCAATTTAGAATAATGTAGGGTGCGTTACATCTTTTGAGAACAACTTTCACCACCGTACGAAACATTAAAACTCCATACTAAACCTAATGAATTCGTCCGAGTCATTTGAACATCGTACAATAATTTAGAATATCTTACGACTCTGTATGCCACATTACCGCTTTGAAAAGCATGTTAGTATAACGTAGGACACATTACAACTCCTAACAAAACATTACAACACCGTACGTAAACTTAAAACTCAATAATAAACCTAATGAGTTCATCCGTGTCCTTTGAACATCGTATGACAATTTAGAATATATTACGACTCAGTATGCCACATTACCGCCTTGAAAAGTATGTTAGTATAACGTACGGCACCTTAGAACTCCTAACAAAACATTACAACACCGTACGTAAACTCAAAACTCCATAATAAACCTAATGAATTCGTCCGAGTCATTTGAACATCGTACAACAATTTAGAATATCTTACGACTATGTAAGCCACATTACCGCCTTGAAATACATGTTAGTATAACGTAGGACACCTTACAACTCCTAACAACATATTACCATACCGTACGTAAACTTAAAACTCCATAGTAAACTTAATGAATTCGTCTGAGTCCATTAAACATTAGACGAACACTCAGGACTTGTTACGACTTTGTATGCAACATTAGCAACAGGAAAAGCAATTTAGAATAATGTAGGATGCGTTACATCTTTTGAGAACAACTTTCACCACCGTACGAAACATTAAAACTCCATACTAAACCTAATGAATTCGTCCGAGTCATTTGAACATCGTACAACAATTTAGAATATCTTACAACTCTGTATGCCACATTACCGCTTTGAAAAGCATGTTAGTATAACGTAGTACACCTTACAACTCCTAACAAAACATTACAACACCGTACGTAAACTTAAAACTCCATAATAAACCTAATGAATTCATCCGAGTCCATTGAACATCGTACGACAATGTAGAATATATTACGACTCTGTATGCCACATTACCGCCTTGAAAAGTATGTTAGTATAACGTACGGCACCTTACAACTCTTAACAAAACATTACAACACCGTACGTAAACTCAAAATTCCATAATAAACCTAATGAATTCGTCCGAGTCATTTGAACATCGTACAACAATTTTGAATATCTTACGACTATGTATGCCACATTATAGCCTTGAAAATCATGTTAGTATAACGTAGGACACCTTACAACTCCTAACAACATATTACAATACCGTACGTAAACTTAAAACTCCATAGTAAACCTAATGAATTCGTCTGAGTCCATTAAACATTAGACGACCACTCAGGACTTGTTACGACTTTGTATGCAGCATTAGCAACAGGAAAAGCAATTTAGAATAATGTAGGATGCGTTACATCTTTTGAGAACAACTTTCACCACCGTACGAAACATTAAAACTCCATACTAAACCTAATGAATTCGTCCGAGTCATCTGAACATCGTACAACAATATAGAATATCTTACGACTCTGTATGCCACTTTACCGCTTTGAAAAGCATGTTAGTATAACGTAGGACACCTTACAACTCCTAACAAAACATTACAACACCGTACGTAAACATAAAACTCCATAATAAACCTAACGTACGGCACCTTACAACTCCTAACAAAACATTACAACACCGTACGTAAACTCAAAACTCCATAATAAACCTAATGAATTCGTCCGAGTCATTTGAACATCGTACAACAATTAAGAATATCTTACGACACTGTATGACACATTACCGCCTTGAAAATCATGTTAGTATAACGTAGGACACCTTACAACTCCTAACAACACATTACAACACCGTACGTAAACTTAAAAAACTCCATAATAAACCTAATGAATTCATCCGAGTCCTTTGAACATCGTACGACAATTTAGAATATATTACGACTCTGTATGCCACATTACCGCCTTGAAAAGTATGTTAGTATAACGTACGGCACCTTACAACTCCTAACAAAACATTACAACACCGTACGTAAACTCAAAACTCCATAATAAACCTAATGATTTCGTCCGAGTCATTTGAACATCGTACAACAATTTAGAATATCTTACGACACTGTATGACACATTACCGCCTTGAAAATCATGTTAGTATAACGTAGGACACCTTACAACTCCTAGCAACACATTACAATACCGTACGTAAACTTAAAACTCCATAGTAAACCTAATGAATTCGTCTGAGTCCATTAAACATTAGACAACCACTCAGGACTTATTACGACTTTGTATGCAACATTCGCAACAGGAAAAGCAATTTAGAATAATGTAGGGTGCGTTACATCTTTTGAGAACACCTTTCACCACCGTACGAAACATTAAAACTCCATACTAAACCTAATGAATTCGTCCGAGTCATTTGAACATCGTACAATAATTTAGAATATCTTACGACTCTGTATGCCACATTACCGCTTTGAAAAGCATGTTAGTATAACGTAGGACACATTACAACTCCTAACAAAACATTACAACACCGTACGTAAACTTAAAACTCAATAATAAACCTAATGAGTTCATCCGAGTCCTTTGAACATCGTATGACAATTTAGAATATATTACGACTCAGTATGCCACATTACCGCCTTGAAAAGTATGTTAGTATAACGTACGACACCTTAGAACTCCTAACAAAACATTACAACACCGTACGTAAACTCAAAACTCCATAATAAACCTAATGAATTCGTCCGAGTCATTTGAACATCGTACAAAAATTTAGAATATCTTACGACTATGTAAGCCACATTACCGCCTTGAAATACATGTTAGTATAACGTAGGACACCTTACAACTCCTAACAACATATTACCATACCGTACGTAAACTTAAAACTCCATAGTAAACTTAATGAATTCGTCTGAGTCCATTAAACATTAGACGAACACTCAGGACTTGTTACGACTTTGTATGCAACATTAGCAACAGGAAAAGCAATTTAGAATAATGTAGGATGCGTTACATCTTTTGAGAACAACTTTCACCACCGTACGAAACATTAAAACTCCATACTAAACCTAATGAATTCGTCCGAGTCATTTGAACATCGTACAACAATTTAGAATATCTTACAACTCTGTATGCCACATTACCGCTTTGAAAAGCATGTTAGTATAACGTAGGAAACCTTACAACTCCTAACAAAACATTACAACACCGTACGTAAACTTAAAACTCCATAATAAACCTAATGAATTCATCCGAGTCCATTGAACATCGTACGACAATGTAGAATATATTACGACTCTGTATGCCACATTACCGCCTTGAAAAGTATGTTAGTATAACGTACGGCACCTTACAACTCCTAACAAAACATTACAACACCGTACGTAAACTCAAAATTCCATAATAAACCTAATGAATTCGTCCGAGTCATTTGAACATCGTACAACAATTTAGAATATCTTACGACTATGTATGCCACATTATCGCCTTGAAAATCATGTTAGTATAACGTAGGACACCTTACAACTCCTAACAACATATTACAATACCGTACGTAAACTTAAAACTCCATAGTAAACCTAATGAATTCGTCTGAGTCCATTAAACATTAGACGACCACTCAGGACTTGTTACGACTTTGTATGCAGCATTAGCAACAGGAAAAGCAATTTAGAATAATGTAGGAGGCGTTACATCTTTTGAGAACAACTTTCACCACCGTACGAAACATTAAAACTCCATACTAAACCTAATGAATTCGTCCGAGTCATCTGAACATCGTACAACAATATAGAATATCTTACGACTCTGTATGCCACTTTACCGCTTTGAAAAGCATGTTAGTATAACGTAGGACACCTTACAACTCCTAACAAAACATTACAACACCGTACGTAAACTTAAAACTCCATAATAAACCTAATGAATTCATCCGAGTCCATTGAACATCGTACGACAATGTAGAATATATTACGACTCTGTATGCCACATTACCGCCTTGAAAAGTATGTTAGTATAACGTACGGCACCTTACAACTCCTAACAAAACATTACAACACCGTACGTAAACTCAAAATTCCATAATAAACCTAATGAATTCGTCCGAGTCATTTGAACATCGTACAACAATTTAGAATATCTTACGACTATGTATGCCACATTATCGCCTTGAAAATCATGTTAGTATAACGTAGGACACCTTACAACTCCTAACAACACATTACAACACCGTACGTAAACTTAAAACTCCATAATAAACCTAATGAATTCATCCGAGTCCATTGAACATCGTACGACAATGTAGAATATATTACGACTCTGTATGCCACATTACCGCCTTGAAAAGTATGTTAGTATAACGTACGGCACCTTACAACTCCTAACAAAACATTACAACACCGTACGTAAACTCAAAATTCCATAATAAACCTAATGAATTCGTCCGAGTCAATTGAACATCGTACAACAATTTAGAATATCTTACGACTATGTATGCCACATTATCGCCTTGAAAATCATGTTAGTATAACGTAGGACACCTTACAACTCCTAACAACATATTACAATACCGTACGTAAACTTAAAACTCCATAGTAAACCTAATGAATTCGTCTGAGTCCATTAAACATTAGACGACCACTCAGGACTTGTTACGACTTTGTATGCAGCATTAGCAACAGGAAAAGCAATTTAGAATAATGTAGGATGCGTTACATCTTTTGAGAACAACTTTCACCACCGTACGAAACATTAAAACTCCATACTAAACCTAATGAATTCGTCCGAGTCATCTGAACATCGTACAACAATATAGAATATCTTACGACTCTGTATGCCACTTTACCGCTTTGAAAAGCATGTTAGTATAACGTAGGACACCTTACAACTCCTAACAAAACATTACAACACCGTACGTAAACTTAAAACTCCATAATAAACCTAACGTACGGCACCTTACAACTCCTAACAAAACATTACAACACCGTACGTAAACTCAAAACTCCATAATAAACCTAATGAATTCGTCCGAGTCATTTGAACATCGTACAACAATTTAGAATATCTTACGACACTGTATGACACATTACCGCCTTGAAAATCATGTTAGTATAACGTAGGTCACCTTACAACTCCTAACAACACATTACAATACCGTACGTAAACTTAAAACTCCATAGTAAACCTAATGAATTCGTCTGAGTCCATTAAACATTAGACGACCACTCAGGACTTATTACGACTTTGTATGCAACATTCGCAACAGGAAAAGCAATTTAGAATAATGTAGGGTGCGTTACATCTTTTGAGAACACCTTTCACCACCGTACGAAACATTAAAACTCCATACTAAACCTAATGAATTCGTCCGAGTCATTTGAACATCGTACAATAATTTAGAATATCTTACGACTCTGTATGCCACATTACCGCTTTGAAAAGCATGTTAGTATAACGTAGGACACATTACAACTCCTAATAAAACATTACAACACCGTACGTAAACTTAAAACTCAATAATAAACCTAATGAATTCATCCGAGTCCTTTGAACATCGTACGACAATTTAGAATATCTTACGACTCTGTATGCCACATTACCGCTTTGAAAAGCATGTTAGTATAACGTAGGACACATTACAACTCCTTATAAAACATTACAACACCGTACGTAAACTTAAAACTCAATAATAAACCTAATGAGTTCATCCGAGTCCTTTGAACATCGTATGACAATTTAGAATATATTACGACTCAGTATGCCACATTACCGCCTTGAAAAGTATGCTAGTATAACGTACGGCATCTTAGAACTCCTAACAAAACATTACAACACCGTACGTAAACTCAAAACTCCATAATAAACCTAATGAATTCGTCCGAGTCATTTGAACATCGTACAACAATTTAGAATATCTTACGACTATGTAAGCCACATTACCGCCTTGAAATACATGTTAGTATAACGTAGGACACCTTACAACTCCTAACAACATATTACCATACCGTACGTAAACTTAAAACTCCATAGTAAACTTAATGAATTCGTCTGAGTCCATTAAACATTAGACGAACACTCAGGACTTGTTACGACTTTGTATGCAACATTAGCAACAGGAAAAGCAATTTTGAATAATGTAGGATGCGTTACATCTTTTGAGAACAACTTTCACCACCGTACGAAACATTAAAACTCCATACTAAACCTAATGAATTCGTCCGAGTCATTTGAACATCGTACAAAAATTTAGAATATCTTACAACTCTGTATGCCACATTACCGCTTTGAAAAGCATGTTAGTATAACATAGGACACCTTACAACTCCTAACAAAACATTACAACACCGTACGTAAACTTAAAACTCCATAATAAACCTAATGAATTCATCCGAGTCCTTTGAACATCGTACGACAATTTAGAATATCTTACGACTCTGTATGCCACATTACCGCTTTGAAAAGCATGTTAGTATAACGTAGGACACATTACAACTCCTAATAAAACATTACAACACCGTACGTAAACTTAAAACTCAATAATAAACCTAATGAGTTCATCCGAGTCCTTTGAACATCGTATGACAATTTAGAATATATTACGACTCAGTATGCCACATTACCGCCTTGAAAAGTATGCTAGTATAACGTACGGCATCTTAGAACTCCTAACAAAACATTACAACACCGTACATAAACTCAAAACTCCATAATAAACCTAATGAATTCGTCCGAGTCATTTGAACATCGTACAACAATTTAGAATATCTTACGACTATGTATGCCACATTATCGCCTTGAAAATCATGTTAGTATAACGTAGGACACCTTACAACTCCTAACAACATATTACAATACCGTACGTAAACTTAAAACTCCATAGTAAACCTAATGAATTCGTCTGAGTCCATTAAACATTAGACGAACACTCAGGACTTGTTACGACTTTGTATGCAACATTAGCAACAGGAAAAGCAATTTTGAATAATGTAGGATGCGTTACATCTTTTGAGAACAACTTTCACCACCGTACGAAACATTAAAACTCCATACTAAACCTAATGAATTCGTCCGAGTCATTTGAACATCGTACAAAAATTTAGAATATCTTACAACTCTGTATGCCACATTACCGCTTTGAAAAGCATGTTAGTATAACATAGGACACCTTACAACTCCTAACAAAACATTACAACACCGTACGTAAACTTAAAACTCCATAATAAACCTAATGAATTCATCCGAGTCCTTTGAACATCGTACGACAATTTAGAATATCTTACGACTCTGTATGCCACATTACCGCTTTGAAAAGCATGTTAGTATAACGTAGGACACATTACAACTCCTAATAAAACATTACAACACCGTACGTAAACTTAAAACTCAATAATAAACCTAATGAGTTCATCCGAGTCCTTTGAACATCGTATGACAATTTAGAATATATTACGACTCAGTATGCCACATTACCGCCTTGAAAAGTATGCTAGTATAACGTACGGCATCTTAGAACTCCTAACAAAACATTACAACACCGTACATAAACTCAAAACTCCATAATAAACCTAATGAATTCGTCCGAGTCATTTGAACATCGTACAACAATTTAGAATATCTTACGACTATGTATGCCACATTATCGCCTTGAAAATCATGTTAGTATAACGTAGGACACCTTACAACTCCTAACAACATATTACAATACCGTACGTAAACTTAAAACTCCATAGTAAACCTAATGAATTCGTCTGAGTCCATTAAACATTAGACGACCACTCAGGACATGTTACGACTTTGTATGCAACATTAGCAACAGGAAAAGCAATTTAGAATAATGTAGGATGCGTTACATCTTTTGAGAACAACTTTCACCACCGTACGAAACATTAAAACTCCATACTAAACCTAATGAATTCGTCCGAGTCATTTGAACATCGTACAAAAATTTAGAATATCTTACAACTCTGTATGCCACATTACCGCTTTGAAAAGCATGTTAGTATAACATAGGACACCTTACAACTCCTAACAAAACATTACAACACCGTACGTAAACTTAAAACTCCATAATAAACCTAATGAATTCATCCGAGTCCTTTGAACATCGTACGACAATTTAGAATATCTTACGACTCTGTATGCCACATTACCGCTTTGAAAAGCATGTTAGTATAACGTAGGACACATTACAACTCCTAATAAAACATTACAACACCGTACGTAAACTTAAAACTCAATAATAAACCTAATGAGTTCATCCGAGTCCTTTGAACATCGTATGACAATTTAGAATATATTACGACTCAGTATGCCACATTACCGCCTTGAAAAGTATGCTAGTATAACGTACGACATCTTAGAACTCCTAACAAAACATTACAACACCGTACATAAACTCAAAACTCCATAATAAACCTAATGAATTCGTCCGAGTCATTTGAACATCGTACAACAATTTAGAATATCTTACGACTATGTATGCCACATTATCGCCTTGAAAATCATGTTAGTATAACGTAGGACACCTTACAACTCCTAACAACATATTACAATACCGTACGTAAACTTAAAACTCCATAGTAAACCTAATGAATTCGTCTGAGTCCATTAAACATTAGACGACCACTCAGGACTTGTTACGACTTTGTATGCAACATTAGCAACAGGAAAAGCAATTTAGAATAATGTAGGATGCGTTACATCTTTTGAGAACAACTTTCACCACCGTACGAAACATTAAAACTACATACTAAACCTAATGAATTCGTCCGAGTCATTTGAACATCGTACAACAATTTAGAATATCTTACGACTCTGTATGCCACATTACCGCTTTGAAAAGCATGTTAGTATAACGTAGGACACCTTACAACTCCTAACAAAACATTACAACACCGTACGTAAACTTAAAACTCCATAATAAACCTAATGAATTCATCCGAGTCCTTTGAACATCGTACGACAATTTAGAATATATTACGACTCTGTATGCCACATTACCGCCTTGAAAAGTATGTTAGAATAACGTACGACACCTTACAACTCCTAACAAAACATTACAACACCGTACGTAAACTCAAAACTCCATAATAAACCTAATGAATTCGTCCGAGTCATTTGAACATCGTACAACAATTTAGAATATCTTACGACTATGTATGCCACATTACCGCCTTGAAAATCATGTTAGTATAACGTAGGACACCTTACAACTCCTAACAACATATTACAATACCGTACGTAAACTTAAAACTCCATAGTAAACCTAATGAGTTCGTCTGAGTCCATTAACCATTAGACGACCACTCAGGACTTGTTACGACTTTGTATGCAACATTAGCAACAGGAAAAGCAATTTAGAATAATGTAGGATGCGTTACATCTTTTGAGAACAACTTTCACCACCGTACGAAACATTAAAACTCCATACTAAACCTAATGAATTCGTCCGAGACATTTGAACATCGTACAAAAATTTAGAATATCTTACAACTCTGTATGCCACATTACCACTTTGAAAATCATGTTAGTATAACATAGGACACCTTACAACTCCTAACAAAACATTACAACACCGTACGTAAACTTAAAACTCCATAATAAACCTAATGAATTCATCCGAGTCCTTTGAACATCGTACGACAATTTAGTATATATTACGACTCTGTATGCCACATTACCGCCTTGAAAAGTATGTTAGTATAACGTACGGCACCTTACAACTCCTAACAAAACATTACAACACCGTACGTAAACTCAAAACTCCATAATAAACCTAATGAATTCGTCCGAGTCATTTGAACATCGTACAACAATTTAAAATATCTTACGACTATGTATGCCACATTATCGCCTTGAAAATCAAGTTAGTATAACGTAGGACACCTTACAACTCCTAACAACATATTACAATACCGTACGTAAACTTAAAACTCCATAGTAAACCTAATGAATTCGTCTGAGTCCATTAAACATTAGACGACCACTCAGGACTTGTTACGACTTTGTATGCAACATTAGCAATAGGAAAAGCAATTTAGAATAATGTAGGATGCGTTACATCTTTTGAGAACAACTTTCACCACCGTACGAAACATTAAAACTCCATACTAAACCTAATGAATTCGTCCGAGTCATTTGAACATCGTACAACAATTTAGAATATCTTACGACTCTGTATGACACATTACCGCTTTAAAAAGCATGTTAGTATAACGTAGGACACCTTACAACTTCTAACAAAACATTACAACACCGTACGTAAACTTAAAACTCCATAATAAACCTAATGAATTCATCCGAGTCCTTTGAACATCGTACGACAATTTAGAATATATTACGACTCTGTATGCCACTTTACCGCCTTGAAAAGTATGTTAGAATAACGTACGACACCTTACAACTCCTAACAAAACATTACAACACCGTACGTAAACTCAAAACTCCATAATAAACCTAATGAATTCGTCCGAGTCATTTGAACATCGTACAACAATTTAGAATATCTTACGACTATGTATGCCACATTATCGCCTTGAAAATCATGTTAGTATAACGTAGGACACCTTACAACTCCTAACAACATATTACAATACCGTACGTAAACTTAAAACTCCATAGTAAACCTAATGAATTCGTCTGAGTCCATTAAACATTAGACGACCACTCAGGACATGTTACGACTTTGTATGCAACATTAGCAACAGGAAAAGCAATTTAGAATAATGTAGGATGCGTTACATCTTTTGAGAACAACTTTCACCACCGTACGAAACATTAAAACTCCATACTAAACCTAATGAATTCGTCCGAGTCATTTGAACATCGTACAAAAATTTAGAATATCTTACAACTCTGTATGCCACATTACCGCTTTGAAAAGCATGTTAGTATAACATAGGACACCTTACAACTCCTAACAAAACATTACAACACCGTACGTAAACTTAAAACTCCATAATAAACCTAATGAATTCATCCGAGTCCTTTGAACATCGTACGACAATTTAGAATATCTTACGACTCTGTATGCCACATTACCGCTTTGAAAAGCATGTTAGTATAACGTAGGACACATTACAACTCCTAATAAAACATTACAACACCGTACGTAAACTTAAAACTCAATAATAAACCTAATGAGTTCATCCGAGTCCTTTGAACATCGTATGACAATTTAGAATATATTACGACTCAGTATGCCACATTACCGCCTTGAAAAGTATGCTAGTATAACGTACGACAGCTTAGAACTCCTAACAAAACATTACAACACCGTACATAAACTCAAAACTCCATAATAAACCTAATGAATTCGTCCGAGTCATTTGAACATCGTACAACAATTTAGAATATCTTACGACTATGTATGCCACATTATCGCCTTGAAAATCATGTTAGTATAACGTAGGACACCTTACAACTCCTAACAACATATTACAATACCGTACGTAAACTTAAAACTCCATAGTAAACCTAATGAATTCGTCTGAGTCCATTAAACATTAGACGACCACTCAGGACTTGTTACGACTTTGTATGCAACATTAGCAACAGGAAAAGCAATTTAGAATAATGTAGGATGCGTTACATCTTTTGAGAACAACTTTCACCACCGTACGAAACATTAAAACTACATACTAAACCTAATGAATTCGTCCGAGTCATTTGAACATCGTACAACAATTTAGAATATCTTACGACTCTGTATGCCACATTACCGCTTTGAAAAGCATGTTAGTATAACGTAGGACACCTTACAACTCCTAACAAAACATTACAACACCGTACGTAAACTTAAAACTCCATAATAAACCTAATGAATTCATCCGAGTCCTTTGAACATCGTACGACAATTTAGAATATATTACGACTCTGTATGCCACATTACCGCCTTGAAAAGTATGTTAGAATAACGTACGACACCTTACAACTCCTAACAAAACATTACAACACCGTACGTAAACTCAAAACTCCATAATAAACCTAATGAATTCGTCCGAGTCATTTGAACATCGTACAACAATTTAGAATATCTTACGACTATGTATGCCACATTACCGCCTTGAAAATCATGTTAGTATAACGTAGGACACCTTACAACTCCTAACAACATATTACAATACCGTACGTAAACTTAAAACTCCATAGTAAACCTAATGAGTTCGTCTGAGTCCATTAACCATTAGACGACCACTCAGGACTTGTTACGACTTTGTATGCAACATTAGCAACAGGAAAAGCAATTTAGAATAATGTAGGATGCGTTACATCTTTTGAGAACAACTTTCACCACCGTACGAAACATTAAAACTCCATACTAAACCTAATGAATTCGTCCGAGACATTTGAACATCGTACAAAAAATTAGAATATCTTACAACTCTGTATGCCACATTACCACTTTGAAAATCATGTTAGTATAACATAGGACACCTTACAACTCCTAACAAAACATTACAACACCGTACGTAAACTTAAAACTCCATAATAAACCTAATGAATTCATCCGAGTCCTTTGAACATCGTACGACAATTTAGTATATATTACGACTCTGTATGCCACATTACCGCCTTGAAAAGTATGTTAGTATAACGTACGGCACCTTACAACTCCTAACAAAACATTACAACACCGTACGTAAACTCAAAACTCCATAATAAACCTAATGAATTCGTCCGAGTCATTTGAACATCGTACAACAATTTAAAATATCTTACGACTATGTATGCCACATTATCGCCTTGAAAATCAAGTTAGTATAACGTAGGACACCTTACAACTCCTAACAACATATTACAATACCGTACGTAAACTTAAAACTCCATAGTAAACCTAATGAATTCGTCTGAGTCCATTAAACATTAGACGACCACTCAGGACTTGTTACGACTTTGTATGCAACATTAGCAATAGGAAAAGCAATTTAGAATAATGTAGGATGCGTTACATCTTTTGAGAACAACTTTCACCACCGTACGAAACATTAAAACTCCATACTAAACCTAATGAATTCGTCCGAGTCATTTGAACATCGTACAACAATTTAGAATATCTTACGACTCTGTATGACACATTACCGCTTTAAAAAGCATGTTAGTATAACGTAGGACACCTTACAACTTCTAACAAAACATTACAACACCGTACGTAAACTTAAAACTCCATAATAAACCTAATGAATTCATCCGAGTCCTTTGAACATCGTACGACAATTTAGAATATATTACGACTCTGTATGCCACTTTACCGCCTTGAAAAGTATGTTAGAATAACGTACGACACCTTACAACTCCTAACAAAACATTACAACACCGTACGTAAACTCAAAACTCCATAATAAACCTAATGAATTCGTCCGAGTCATTTGAACATCGTACAACAATTTAGAATATCTTACGACTATGTATGCCACATTACCGCCTTGAAAATCATGTTAGTATAACGTAGGACACCTTACAACTCCTAACAACATATTACAATACCGTACGTAAACTTAAAACTCCATAGTAAACCTAATGAATTCGTCTGAGTCCATTAAACATTAGACGACCACTCAGGACTTGTTACGACTTTGTATGCAACATTAGCAATAGGAAAAGCAATTTAGAATAATGTATGATGCGTTACATCTTTTGAGAACAACTTTCACCACCGTACGAAACATTAAAACTCCATACTAAACCTAATGAATTCGTCCGAGTCATTTGAACATCGTACAACAATTTAGAATATCTTACGACTCTGTATGCCACATTACCGCTTTAAAAAGCATGTTAGTATAACGTAGGACACCTTACAACTCCTAACAAAACATTACAACACCGTACGTAAACTTAAAACTCCATAATAAACCTAATGAATTCATCCGAGTCCTTTGAACATCGTACGACAATTTAGAATATATTACGACTCTGTATGCCACATTACCGCCTTGAAAAGTATGTTAGAATAACGTACGACACCTTACAACTCCTAACAAAACATTACAACACCGTACGTAAACTCAAAACTCCATAATAAACCTAATGAATTCGTCCGAGTCATTTGAACATCGTACAACAATTTAGAATATCTTACGACTATGTATGCCACATTACCGCCTTGAAAATCATGTTAGTATAACGTAGGACACCTTACAACTCCTAACAACATATTACAATACCGTACGTAAACTTAAAACTCCATAGTAAACCTAATGAATTCGTCTGAGTCCATTAAACATTAGACGACCACTCAGGACTTGTTACGACTTTGTATGCAACATTAGCAACAGGAAAAGCAATTTAGAATAATGTAGGATGCGTTACATCTTTTGAGAACAACTTTCACCACCGTACGAAACATTAAAACTCCATACTAAACCTAATGAATTCGTCCGAGTCATTTGAACATCGTACAACAATTTAGAATATCTTACGACTCTGTATGCCACATTACCGCTTTGAAAAGCATGTTAGTATAACGTAGGACACCTTACAACTCCTAACAAAACATTACAACACCGTACGTAAACTTAAAACTCCATAATAAACCTAATGAATTCATCCGAGTCCTTTGAACATCGTACGACAATTTAGAATATATTACGACTCTGTATGCCACATTACCGCCTTGAAAAGTATGTTAGTATAACGTACGGCACCTTACAACTCCTAACAAAACATTACAACACCGTACGTAAACTTAAAACTCCATAATAAACCTAATGAATTCATTCAGGTCCTTTGAACATCGTACGACAATTTAGAATATATTACGACTCTGTATGCCACATTACCGCCTTGAAAAGTATGTTAGTATAACGTACGACACCTTACAACTCCTAACAAAACATTACAACACCGTACGTAAACTCAAAACTCCATAATAAACCTAATGAATTCGTCCGAGTCATTTGAACATCGTACAACCATTTAGAATATCTTACGACTATGTATGCCACATTACCGCCTTGAAAATCATGTTAGTATAACGTAGGACACCTTACAACTCCTAACAACATATTACCATAACGTACGTAAACTTAAAACTCCCTAGTAAACCTAATGAATTCGTCTGAGTCCATTAAACATTAGACGAACACTCAGGACTTGTTACGACTTTGTATGCAACATTAGCAACAGGAAAAGCAATTTAGAATAATGTAGGATGCGTTACATCTTTTGAGAACAGCTTTCACCACCGTACGAAACATTAAAACTCCATACTAAACCTAATGAATTCGTCCGAGTCATTTGAACATCATACAACAATTTAGAATATCTTACGACTCTGTATGCCACATTACCGCTTTGAAAAGCATGTTAGTATAACGTAGGACACCTTACAACTCCTAACAAAACATTACAACACCGTACGTAAACTTAAAACTCCATAATAAACTAATGAATTCATCCGAGTTCTTTGAACATCGTACGACAATTTAGAATATATTACGACTCTGTATGCCACATTACCGCCTTGAAAAGTATGTTAGTATAACGTACGGCACCTTACAACTACTAACAAAACATTACAACACCGTACGTAAACTAAAAACTCCATAATAAACCTAATGAATTCGTCCGAGTCATTTGAACATCGTACAACAATTTAGAATATCTTACGACTATGTATGCCACATTATCGCCTTGAAAATCATGTTAGTATAACGTAGGACACCTTACAACTCCTAACAACATATTACAATACCGTACGTAAACTTAAAACTCCATAGTAAACCTAATGAATTCGTCTGAGTCCATTAAACATTAGACGACCACTCAGGACTTCTTACGACTTTGTATGCAACATTAGCAACAGGAAATGCAATTTAGAATAATGTAGGATGCGTTACATCTTTTGAGAACAACTTTCACCACCGTACGAAACATTAAAACTCCATACTAAACCTAATGAATTCGTCCGAGTCATTTGAACATCGTACAACAATTTAGAATATCTTACGACTCTGTATGCCACATTACCGCTTTGAAAAGCATGTTAGTATAACGTAGGACACCTTACAACTCCTAACAAAACATTACAACACCGTACGTAAACTTAAAACTCCATAATAAACCTAATGAATTCATCCGAGTCCTTTGAACATCGTACGACAATTTAGAATGTATTACGACTCTGTATGCCACATTAGCACCTTGAAAAGTATGTTAGTATAACGTACGGCACCTTACAACTCCTAACAAAACATTACAACACCGTACGTAAACTTAAAACTCCATAATAAACCCAATGAATTCATTCAGGTCCTTTGAACATCGTACGACAATTTAGAATATATTACGACTCTGTATGCCACATTACCGCCTTGAAAAGTATGTTAGTATAACGTACGGCACCTTACAACTCCTAACAAAACATTACAACACCGTACGTAAACTCAAAACTCCATAATAAACCTAATGAATTCGTCCGAGTCATTTGAACATCGTACAACAATTTAGAATATCTTACGACTATGTATGCCACATTACCGCCTTGAAAATCATGTTAGTATAACGTAGGACACCTTACAACTCCTAACAACATATTACCATACCGTATGTAAACTTAAAACTCCATAGTAAACCTAATGAATTCGTCTGAGTCCCTTAAACATTAGACGACCACTCAGGACTGGTTACGACTTTGTATGCAACATTAGCAACAGGAAAAGCAATTTAGAATAATGTAGGATGCGTTACATCTTTTGAGAACAACTTTCACCACCGTACGAAACATTAAAACTCCATACTAAACCTAATGAATTCGTCCGAGTCATTTGAACATCATACAACAATTTAGAATATCTTACGACTCTGTATGCCACATTACCGCTTTGAAAAGCATGTTAGTATAACGTAGGACACCTTACTACTCCTAACAAAACATTACAACACCGTACGTAAACTTAAAACTCCATAATAAACTAATGAATTCATCCGAGTTCTTTGAACATCGTACGACAATTTAGAATATATTACGACTCTGTATGCCACATTACCGCCTTGAAAAGTATGTTAGTATAACGTACAGCACCTTACAACTACTAACAAAACATTACAACACCGTACGTAAACTCAAAACTCCATAATAAACCTAATGAATTCGTCCGAGTCATTTGAACATCGTACAACAATTTAGAATATCTTACGACTATGTATGCCACATTATCGCCTTGAAAATCATGTTAGTATAACGTAGGACACCTTACAACTCCTAACAACATATTACAATACCGTACGTAAACTTAAAACTCCATAGTAAACCTAATGAATTCGTCTGAGTCCATTAAACATTAGACGACCACTCAGGACTTCTTACGACTTTGTATGCAACATTAGCAACAGAAATGCAATTTAGAATAATGTAGGATGCGTTACATCTTTTGAGAACAACTTTCACCACCGTACGAAACATTAAAACTCCATACTAAACCTAATGAATTCGTCCGAGTCATTTGAACATCGTACAACAATTTAGAATATCTTACGACTCTGTATGCCACATTACCGCTTTGAAAAGCATGTTAGTATAACGTAGGACACCTTACAACTCCTAACAAAACATTACAACACCGTACGTAAACTTAAAACTCCATAATAAACCTAATGAATTCATCCGAGTCCTTTGAACATCGTACGACAATTTAGAATGTATTACGACTCTGTATGCCACATTAGCACCTTGAAAAGTATGTTAGTATAACGTACGGCACCTTACAACTCCTAACAAAACATTACAACACCGTACGTAAACTTAAAACTCCATAATAAACCTAATGAATTCATTCAGGTCCTTTGAACATCGTACGACAATTTAGAATATATTACGACTCTGTATGCCACATTACCGCCTTGAAAAGTATGTTAGTATAACGTACGGCACCTTACAACTCCTAACAAAACATTACAACACCGTACGTAAACTCAAAACTCCATAATAAACCTAATGAATTCGTCCGAGTCATTTGAACATCGTACAACAATTTAGAATATCTTACGACTATGTATGCCACATTACCGCCTTGAAAATCATGTTAGTATAACGTAGGACACCTTACAACTCCTAACAACATATTACCATACCGTATGTAAACTTAAAACTCCATAGTAAACCTAATGAATTCGTCTGAGTCCCTTAAACATTAGACGACCACTCAGGACTGGTTACGACTTTGTATGCAACATTAGCAACAGGAAAAGCAATTTAGAATAATGTAGGATGCGTTACATCTTTTGAGAACAACTTTCACCACCGTACGAAACATTAAAACTCCATACTAAACCTAATGAATTCGTCCGAGTCATTTGAACATCGTACAACAATTTAGAATATCTTACGACTCTGTATGCCACATTACCGCTTTGAAAATCATGTTAGTATAACGTTGGACACCTTACAACTCCTAACAAAACATTACAACACCGTACGTAAACTTAAAACTCCATAGTAAACCTAATGAATTCATTCAGGTCCTTTGAACATCGTACGACAATTTAGAATATATTACGACTCTGTATGCCACATTACCGCCTTGAAAAGTATGTTAGTATAACGTACGGCACCTTACAACTCCTAACAAAACATTACAACACCGTACGTAAACTCAAAACTCCATAATAAACCTAATGAATTCGTCCGAGTCATTTGAACATCGTACAACAATTTAGAATATCTTACGACACTGTATGACACATTACTGCCTTGAAAATCATTTTAGTATAACGTAGCACACCTTACAACTCCTAACAACACATTACAATACCGTACGTAAACTTAAAACTCCATAGTAAACCTAATGAATTCGTCTAAGTCCATTAAACATTAGACGACCACTCAGGACTTATTACGACTTTGTATGCAACATTCGCAACAGGAAAAGCAATTTAGAATAATGTAGGGTGCGTTACATCTTTTGAGAACACCTTTCACCATCGTACGAAACATTAAAACTCCATACTAAACCTAATGAATTCGTCCGAGTCATTTGAACATCGTACAACAATTTAGAATATCTTACGACTCTGTATGCCACATTACCGCTTTGAATAGCATGTTAGTATAACGTAGGACACATTAAAACTCCTAACAAAACATTACAACACCGTACGTAAACTTAAAACTCCATAATAAACCTAATGAGTTCATCCGAGTCCTTTGAACATCGTATGACAATTTAGAATATATTACGACTTAGTATGACACATTACTGCCTTGAAAATCATTTTAGTATAACGTAGCACACCTTACAACTCCTAACAACACATTACAATACCGTACGTAAACTTAAAACTCCATAGTAAACCTAATGAATTCGTCTGAGTCCATTAAACATTAGACGACCACTCAGGACTTATTACGACTTTGTATGCAACATTCGCAACAGGAAAAGCAATTTAGAATAATGTAGGGTGCGTTACATCTTTTGAGAACACCTTTCACCATCGTACGAAACATTAAAACTCCATACTAAACCTAATGAATTCGTCCGAGTCATTTGAACATCGTACAACAATTTAGAATATCTTACGACTCTGTATGCCACATTACCGCTTTGAATAGCATGTTAGTATAACGTAGGACACATTAAAACTCCTAACAAAACATTACAACACCGTACGTAAACTTAAAACTCCATAATAAACCTAATGAGTTCATCCGAGTCCTTTGAACATCGTATGACAATTTAGAATATATTACGACTTAGTATGCCACATTACCGCCTTGAAAAGTATGTTAGTATAACGTACGGCACCTTACAACTCCTAACAAAACATTACAACACCGTACGTAAACTCAAAACTCCATAATAAACCTAATGAATTTGTCCGAATCATTTGAACATCGTACAACAATTTAGAATATCTTACGACTCTGTATGCCACATTACCGCCTTGAAAATCATGTTAGTATAACGTACGGCACCTTACAACTCCTAACAAAACATTACAACACCGTATGTAAACTTAAAACTCCATAAAAAACCTAATGACTTCATTCGAGTCCTTTGAACATCGTACGACAATTTAGAATATATTACGATTCTGTATGCCACATTACCGCCCTGAAAAGCATGTTAGTATAACGTACGGCACCTTACAACTCCTAACAAAACATTACAACACCGTACGTAAACTCAAAACTCCATAATAAACCTAATGAATTCGTCCGAGTCATTTGAACATCGTACAACAATTTAGAATATCTTACGACTCTGTATGCCACATTACCGCTTTGAAAAGCATGTTAGTATAACGTAGGACACATTACAACTCCTAAAAAAACATTACAACACCGTACGTAAACTTAAAACTCCATAATAAACCTAATGAGTTCATCCGAGTTCTTTGAACATCGTACGACAATTTAGAATATATTACGACTCAGTATGCCACATTACCGCCTTGAAAAGTATGTTAGTATAACGTACGGCACCTTACAACTCCTAACAAAACATTACAACACCGTATGTAAACTCAAAACTCCATAATAAACCTAATGAATTCGTCCGAGTCATTTGAACATCGTACAACAATTTAGAATATCTTACGACTCGATCTGTATGACACATTACTGCCTTGAAAATCATGTTAGTATAACGTAGGACACCTTACAACTCCTAACAACACATTACAATACCGTACGTAAACTTAAAAATCCATAGTAAACCTAATGAATTCGTCTGAGTCCATTAAACATTAGACGATCACTCAGGACTTATTACGACTTTGTATGCAACATTCGCAACAGGAAAAGCAATTTAGAATAATGTAGGGTGCGTTACATCTTTTGAGAACACCTTTCACCACCGTACGAAACATTAAAACTCCATACTAAACCTAATGAATTCGTCCGAGTCATTTGAACATCGTACAACAATTTAGAATATCTTACGACACTGTATCACACATTACTGCCTTGAAAATCATTTTAGTATAACGTAGGACACCTTACAACTCCTAACAACACATTACAATACCGTACGTAAGCTTAAAACTCCATAGTAAACCTAATGAATTCGTCTGAGTCCATTAAACATTAGACGACCACTCAGGACTTATTACGACTTTGTATGCAACATTCGCAACAGGAAAAGCAATTTAGAATAATGTAGGGTGCGTTACATCTTTTGAGAACACCTTTCACCACCGTACGAAACATTAAAACTCCATACTAAACCTAATGAATTCGTCCGAGTCATTTGAACATCGTACAACAATTTACAATATCTTACGACTCTATATGCCACATTACCGCTTTGAATAGCATGTTAGTATAACGTAGGACACATTAAAACTCCTAACAAAACATTACAACACCGTACGTAAACTTAAAACTCCATAATAAACCTAATGAGTTCATCCGAGTCCTTTGAACATCGTATGACAATTTAGAATATATTACGACTTAGTATGCCACATTACCGCCTTGAAAAGTATGTTAGTATAACGTACGGCACCTTACAACTCCTAACAAAACATTACAACACCGTACGTAAACTCAAAACTCCATAATAAACCTAATGAATTTGTCCGAATCATTTGAACATCGTACAACAATTTAGAATATCTTACGACTCTGTATGCCACATTACCGCCTTGAAAATCATGTTAGTATAACGTACGGCACCTTACAACTCCTAACAAAACATTACAACACCGTATGTAAACTTAAAACTCCATAAAAAACCTAATGACTTCATTCGAGTCCTTTGAACATCGTACGACAATTTAGAATATATTACGACTCTGTATGCCACATTACCGCCCTGAAAAGCATGTTAGTATAACGTACGGCACCTTACAACTCCTAACAAAACATTACAACACCGTACGTAAACTCAAAACTCCATAATAAACCTAATGAATTCGTCCGAGTCATTTGAACATCGTACAACAATTTAGAATATCTTACGACTCTGTATGCCACATTACCGCTTTGAAAAGCATGTTAGTATAACGTAGGACACATTACAACTCCTAAAAAAACATTACAACACCGTACGTAAACTTAAAACTCCATAATAAACCTAATGAGTTCATCCGAGTTCTTTGAACATCGTACGACAATTTAGAATATATTACGACTCAGTATGCCACATTACCGCCTTGAAAAGTATGTTAGTATAACGTACGGCACCTTACAACTCCTAACAAAACATTACAACACCGTATGTAAACTCAAAACTCCATAATAAACCTAATGAATTCGTCCGAGTCATTTGAACATCGTACAACAATTTAGAATATCTTACGACTCTGTATGACACATTACTGCCTTGAAAATCATGTTAGTATAACGTAGGACACCTTACAACTCCTAACAACACATTACAATACCGTACGTAAACTTAAAAATCCATAGTAAACCTAATGAATTCGTCTGAGTCCATTAAACATTAGACGATCACTCAGGACTTATTACGACTTTGTATGCAACATTCGCAACAGGAAAAGCAATTTAGAATAATGTAGGGTGCGTTACATCTTTTGAGAACACCTTTCACCACCGTACGAAACATTAAAACTCCATACTAAACCTAATGAATTCGTCCGAGTCATTTGAACATCGTACAACAATTTAGAATATCTTACGACACTGTATGACACATTACTGCCTTGAAAATCATTTTAGTATAACGTAGGACACCTTACAACTCCTAACAACACATTACAATACCGTACGTAAACTTAAAACTCCATAGTAAACCTAATGAATTCGTCTGAGTCCATTAAACATTAGACGACCACTCAGGACTTATTACGACTTTGTATGCAACATTCGCAACAGGAAAAGCAATTTAGAATAATGTAGGGTGCGTTACATCTTTTGAGAACACCTTTCACCACCGTACGAAACATTAAAACTCCATACTAAACCTAATGAATTCGTCCGAGTCATTTGAACATCGTACAACAATTTAGAATATCTTACGACTCTGTATGCCATATTACCGCTTTGAATAGCATGTTAGTATAACGTAGGACACATTAAAACTCCTAACAAAACATTACAACACCGTACGTAAACTTAAAACTCCATAATAAACCTAATGAATTTGTCCGAATCATTTGAACATCGTACAACAATTTAGAATATCTTACGTCTCTGTATGCCACATTACCGCCTTGAAAATCATGTTAGTATAACGTACGGCACCTTACAACTCCTAACAAAACATTACAACACCGTATGTAAACTTAAAACTCCATAAAAAACCTAATGACTTCATTCGAGTCCTTTGAACATCGTACGACAATTTAGAATATATTATGACTCTGTATGCCACATTATCGCCCTGAAAAGCATGTTAGTATAACGTAAGGCACCTTACAACTCCTAACAAAACATTACAACACCGTACGTAAACTTAAAACTCCATAATAAACCTAATGAGTTCATCCGAGTCCTTTGAACATCGTACGACAATTTAGAATATATTACGACTCAGTATGCCACATTACCGCCTTGAAAAGTATGTTAGTATAACGTACGGCACCTTACAACTCCTAACAAAACATTACAACACCGTACGTAAACTCAAAACTCCATAATAAACCTAATGAATTCGTCCGAGTCATTTGTACATCGTACAACAATTTAGAATATTTTACGACTCTGTATGACACATTACTGCCTTGAAAATCATTTTAGTATAACGTAGGACACCTTACAACTCCTAACAACACATTACAATACCGTACGTAAACTTAAAACTCCATAGTAAACCTAATGAATTCGTCTGAGTCCATTAAACATTAGACGATCACTCAGGACTTATTACGACTTTGTATGCAACATTCGCAACAGGAAAAGCAATTTAGAATAATGTAGGGTGCGTTACATCTTTTGAGAACACCTTTCACCACCGTACGAAACATTAAAACTCCATACTAAACCTAATGAATTCGTCCGAGTCAGTTGAACATCGTACAACAATTTAGAATATCTTACGACTCTGTATGACACATTACTGCCTTGAAAATCATGTTAGTATAACGTAGGACACCTTACAACTCCTAACAACACATTACAATACCGTACGTAAACTTAAAACTCCATAGTAAACCTAATGAATTCGTCTGAGTCCATTAAACATTAGACGATCACTCAGGACTTATTACGACTTTGTATGCAACATTCGCAACAGGAAAAGCAATTTAGAATAATGTAGGGTGCGTTACATCTTTTGAGAACACCTTTCACCACCGTACGAAACATTAAAACTCCATACTAAACCTAATGAATTCGTCCGAGTCATTTGAACATCGTACAACAATTTAGAATATCTTACGACACTGTATGACACATTACTGCCTTGAAAATCATTTTAGTATAACGTAGGACACCTTACAACTCCTAACAACACATTACAATACCGTACGTAAACTTAAAACTCCATAGTAAACCTAATGAATTCGTCTGAGTCCATTAAACATTAGACGACCACTCAGGACTTATTACGACTTTGTATGCAACATTCGCAACAGGAAAAGCAATTTAGAATAATGTAGGGTGCGTTACATCTTTTGAGAACACCTTTCACCACCGTACGAAACATTAAAACTCCATACTAAACCTAATGAATTCGTCCGAGTCATTTGAACATCGTACAACAATTTAGAATATCTTACGACTCTGTATGCCACATTACCGCTTTGAATAGCATGTTAGTATAACGTAGGACACATTAAAACTCCTAACAAAACATTACAACACCGTACGTAAACTTAAAACTCCATAATAAACCTAATGAGTTCATCCGAGTCCTTTGAACATCGTATGACAATTTAGAATATATTACGACTTAGGATGCCACATTACCGCCTTTAAAAGTATGTTAGTATAACGTACGGCACCTTACAACTCCTAACAAAACATTACAACACCGTACGTAAACTCAAAACTCCATAATAAACCTAATGAATTTGTCCGAATCATTTGAACATCGTACAACAATTTAGAATATCTTACGACTCTGTATGCCACATTACCGCCTTGAAAATAATGTTAGTATAACGTACGGCACCTTACAACTCCTAACAAAACATTACAACACCGTATGTAAACTTAAAACTCCATAAAAAACCTAATGACTTCATTCGAGTCCTTTGAACATCGTACGACAATTTAGAATATATTACGACTCTGTATGCCACATTATCGCCCTGAAAAGCATGTTAGTATAAAGTACGGCACCTTACAACTCCTAACAAAACATTACAACACCGTACGTAAACTTAAAACTCCATAATAAACCTAATGAGTTCATCCGAGTCCTTTGAACATCGTACGACAATTTAGAATATATTACGACTCAGTATGCCACATTACCGCCTTGAAAAGTATGTTAGTATAACGTACGGCACCTTACAACTCCTAACAAAACATTACAACACCGTACGTAAACTCAAAACTCCATAATAAACCTAATGAATTCGTCCGAGTCATTTGAACATCGTACAACAATTTAGAATATTTTACGACTCTGTATGACACATTACTGCCTTGAAAATCATTTTAGTATAACGTAGGACACCTTACAACTCCTAACAACACATTACAATACCGTACGTAAACTTAAAACTCCATAGTAAACCTAATGAATTCGTCTGAGTCCATTAAACATTAGACGATCACTCAGGACTTATTACGACTTTGTATGCAACATTCGCAACAGGAAAAGCAATTTAGAATAATGTAGGGTGCGTTACATCTTTTGAGAACACCTTTCACCACCGTACGAAACATTAAAACTCCATACTAAACCTAATGAATTCGTCCGAGTCATTTGAACATCGTACAACAATTTAGAATATCTTACGACACTGTATGACACATTACTGCCTTGAAAATCATTTTAGTATAACGTAGGACACCTTACAACTCCTAACAACACATTACAATACCGTACGTAAACTTAAAACTCCATTGTAAACCTAATGAATTCGTCTGAGTCCATTAAACATTAGACGACCACTCAGGACTTATTACGACTTTGTATGCAACATTCGCAACAGGAAAAGCAATTTAGAATAATGTAGTGTAGGTTTTGATCTGCCCAAGACACATATTAGATAGATGTGGCTAGTACAGTATGATCCAAGTCGGGTCATACCCAATAACAAGCTAGACCAACACTTATAAATGTTGAATTGTTGATTTGATCACACAATTGAATATTAGCCCAAATTTAGAAATCGGGTTTCTAAATTATAATGCTCGAGAGAATAATAAATTATTTGGATAATTTATTTTGAGAAAAGTTTTGGGTAGTAGGAGGGTTTACTAGACACATACTTAACATGTTTTGTAAACACCTACAAAAGGATCTAAAGAAGAGGGACTTGCATGGCAAAAATTCAAAGTGTTGGGGGAGTTTTGTTCCCCAAATTTTCGGCCCTCTCTCTCTCTATATATTATTGGACCCCTTTTCTTGTTTTAACAATCCAAGAACACACTACCCAAAGTGACTCTCTCTCATACATGCATTTTGAATCAAGAGAAGACATCTTCATCTTTTTCTCTCTAATTTTCGGCCAAGAACAAGGGTGTTCTTGGGCTGAAAATTTTGGGCAAATCCTAGCTAAATCAAGTGTTAGTTGGAAGGCTTGGAGGGTATCACAACTTGAGGATTGCTATTTTGGAGTCTAGCCTTCAAGATCATCATCCTTTTCATCTTTAGAAAGCTTTGAAAGGTAGTATCCTTGAACTATTCTATGGTTTGTTTTCTTAGCATTTTGTTCATGTAACAAAGATCCGGGTTTTAGGGTTTTGTTTCATAAAAATGGTTTATGTTAATATCCTACAAGAATCGTTTTTATCCGCTGCGTTTTATGTTTTAAATGGTAAAACAACTTTGATAATCTTGTAAAAATCCCTACAATGGCATCTAGAGCCGGTTACATGGACACTTGCTTCCATAGATCTAAAAATTTCGGGTTTTGGGTTAGTAAAAACCCTAGATCCGAAAGTTTTAGCTTGGTTTCCCTTGGTTTTCAAGTTGGTTGTCTTGATGCATAAAGACCTCTTGAAAATTATCATTTGGATGATGTTTGTTGGGACAAAATCAAAATCATTCTTTTTCTTGTTTTGTTTGATTTTGATAAAAGGGAACCACGGATTTGTAGCTTACTTACATATTTGGATATGTTGAATGTTGTGCATAACCTAGCCTTGACCTTGTGGTTGATTTTGTGGTTGATTGATTTATTCATAAGGGTTATGTAATAATTTTTTATTTTATTTCTTGTCTTTGTTTGTAATTTATTTATTCATTGGTTATGTAATAAATAGATTAGGAGTATTTCTTTTATTAGAAAAATTGTATTAGGATACAAATTTTGTAAAGGAATGCTCAAGATCAAGATATGAAGAATGGACAACATGGATGCTTGAAGATGTGGTTTCAAGTGGGAGTTCATGGACACCTTGTGTGTCATTATTTAACCCCTAGGAAAAGACCTTATGACACACTTGTTTTGGCTAAACAAGTGTGATCAACCTAGTAGGCTATGGTTATGCACTAGTTAATGGTTGTTTTGCTTGTTTGGTTGCTTTATGATTATGTTTGTTTGAATATGTGGTTGAGATTAACAAACCGACAATCAAAACGAGCTAAAACAAAAATGGTTCTTAAATCATTAAGTTATTAATAAAAATGTTTTATTAAAAGAATTAATGGTTTGTAACCATAAAAATGTTTTATTAAAAGGAACCATAGGGTACCATGTGTTTGAATGCATGCAAATATATGGTACATAGAGTTTTCTAAACTAGAATTGTGAAAACTAAATCCCTTTTGAAAACAAGTTTAACACCACCCTTTTGCACAACACTTAACTTACTTGGAAACTCTTTGTGGGATAAAGGTCACCTAACCACTTGGAGGGAACTTGTGACTTAAGGTGGGTATACCATATTTGTGGGATAAAGGTCACCTAACCGCTTATATGGGAAAACTCACATGTGTGTGTAAGTAGGATGACTTGATTTGTAAAACATGTTTTATGGATCACCTACAATATGTTTTACAAAAGGTGTTGATGGGATAAACATGCCAACCAAACATATGATGTTTAAATGATCCCATACCTCTAGAAGTTGCAATAGGTTGCAATCGTCAAACGTTGACTACCTTGTTAATTTAAATGATGGGATAAAGGTCACCTAACCAACATTTAAATGTAACGTTGGATTCTAGATTTTAATTGTTAATTGTCTATGAGGCATAAAAGGGTATTAACGATTAAATTTTTAAAAATAATATCAAAAGATACTAAAATTGAACTTTGTTAAATTTTGTAGATGGCCGACAATAACGCAAACCATGATGTACCAAACCCGAATAGCCAATCATTAAGGGCGATCCTACAAAGGGATCGTCTAACTCCTAACAATTTCATGGATTGGTACCGTAACTTGAGAATCGTTCTCAAGCAAGAAAAGCGGGCCTATATCCTTGATGATCCCATCCCTGATGAACCCAACGAGGAGGATGAGGAGGCCTATAATGAATGGACTAAATATGTGGAGGACTCCGTCCAAGTCTCTTGCCTAATGTTGGCAAGCATGACACCCGATCTCCAAAAGGAGTATGAGCTCCATGGAGCTTATGACATGATCACCCAGTTGCGGGAAACGTTCCAGCAACAAGCTAGGGTGGAGCGCTTCGAAACGGTTCGAGCACTTCATGCATGTCGGATGGAGGAATCCCAATCCGTTTCATCTTATGTTCTTAAGATGAAAAGTCACATAGACCGCCTCGAAAGACTCAATTGTCCCGTTTCAAAAGAGTTGGCTACGGATTTGATCCTCAACTCTTTATCAAAAAGGTTTGACAATTTTGTCATGAATTACAACATGAACGGGTGGAACAAGAGCATCAATGAGCTCCATTCCATGCTTAAGACGGCCGAGACGGCCATGGGTAAAAATGTTTTACCCGTTCTTACCATTGATGAGGGTAAGAACAAGAAAAGGCCTCACCCCGCTCCTAAAGCAATTGTTGCAAAAAGGAAGGGGCACGTTGGGGGTAAGGGGAAAGGGAAAGTTAGGGCGGAACCTCCAAAACCCAAGGAGAAGAAGCAAAAGGTTGCTGTAAATGACCCATGCTTCAAGTGTGGAGAGATAGGGCATTGGATGAGGAATTGTCCAATCTATCTCAAGGAGTTGAAAGAAAAGAGGGATGCGGGGCAACCCTCAGGTACAACATACATGATACATATTGATCTTAATGTTATATCTTCTAACACATGGGTATTGGATACCGGATGTGGAACTCATATTTGCAATTTGTTGCAGGGGTTCAAAAGAAGTAGGGACTTCAAACAAGGGGATGTGAGCCTCTTCATGGGCAATGGTGTTAAAGTCAAAGTTGAAGCCCGTGGGGACTACATCCTAAAGCTTCCAAGTGGTTTGGAAGTTATTTTGAAGAATGTCTTGTATGCTCCTAGTTTGACTAGGAACATTATTTCTATTTCCCAATTAAGAAAATATGGTTATGTACTATCTTTTGTTGAAAATGAGATTCATGTTTCTTTAAAAGATATGTTTTATTTTAAAGCTATTCCTATAAATGGTATTTATGAATTGGTTCATGAAAACACATATAATAGCTCGTTGTACCAAACAACCACCAAGAAACTCAAATTGGATTTGATTGATTCCTATCTTTGGCATTGTCGTCTTGGTCACATAAACAAGAGACGCATACAAACACTTCAAAAGAATGGTCTTTTAAAAGCAAATGAATGTGATTCATTTGATGTATGTGAATCTTGTTTACAAGGCAAAATGACTAAGGCGCCCTTTAGTGGTACTAACGAAAGGGCAAAAGATTTATTAGGAATCATACATTCGGATGTATGTGGTCCTTTTAAGCCAATGACTAGGAATGGTGAGAGATACGTCATTACCTTTACCGATGATTATAGTCGCTATGGGTATGTGTACTTGTTAAGACACAAAGATGAAGCTTTTGAAATGTTCATAATCTTCAAGAATGAAGTACAAAATCAACTCAACAAGTCA
This sequence comes from Tagetes erecta, assembly GCA_030867185.1. NCBI lineage: Eukaryota > Viridiplantae > Streptophyta > Magnoliopsida > Asterales > Asteraceae > Tagetes > Tagetes erecta. The sequence continues at coordinate 48,758,204 of CM061488.1, read as the reverse complement.
ATTAAAGTTCTCCGCACCGATAGGGGAGGTGAATACCTGAGTGATGCTTTTCAAGATCATCTTAGGAGTTGTGGGATTATCTCACAACTCACTCCACCCGGAACACCACAGCACAATGGTGTGTCTGAGAGGAGGAATCGAACTCTATTGGATATGGTTCGATCCATGATGGCTAGAAGCACATTACCTCTATCATTTTGGGGTTTTGCCTTGCTCTCTGCGGCCCGTATTTTGAATATGGCCCCAACCAAGAAAGTGGAAAGGACACCTTTTGAAATATGGCATGGAAAGGTTCCATCTTTGTCATATTTAAAGGTATGGGGTTGTGAAGCTTATGTTAAGATTCCCACCCCAAACAAACTGGAAGTTCGTTCCACCAAGTGTATTTTTGTTGGATATCCTAGAGATTCTATGGGATATTATTTCTATGATCCACTGGAACGAAGGGTGTTCGTTGCCAGAAAGGGTAAGTTCTTGGAATCTAAGTTCCTTATGGAAGGAACTAGCGGTAGAACAATAGATCTTGAGGAGGATCAAGAACCACGACCCGATACACGTATGGATGAAACTAGCACTCAACATGAGGATGTTGAGGATGATCAAATGGTTGATCAAAACACACAAAATGTTCGCAGAAGTGGTAGAATTAGTAATCCACCTGAAAGATATGGTTTTCTCATGGATGGATGCTATGTGGTAGTTTCAGATGAACCAACCACGTACCGTGATGCAATGTCCCAATCAGATTGTGACAAATGGCTTGAAGCCATGAACGTTGAGATGCAATCCATGTATGACAATCAAGTTTGGGAACTTGTTGTACCACCTCTTAACTCCAAGGTAGTTGGAAGTAAGTGGGTTTTCAAGAAGAAAACGGACATGCATGGAAACTTGGATACTTACAAAGCTAGACTTGTAGCAAAAGGTTTCACTCAAACTCAAGGAGTTGATTATGATGAAACCTTCTCTCCTGTTGCTATGCTTAAATCAATTAGGATATTATTTGCCATAGCCGCATATTATGACTATGAGATATGGCAAATGGATGTCAAGACGGCCTTTCTAAATGGATATCTTAAGGAAGATGTCTATATGGTTCAGCCTGAAGGTTTTGTCGATCCAAAGCATCCTAATAAAGTATGCAAGTTGAAGAAATCAATCTATGGATTGAAACAAGCATCAAGAAGCTGGAATCACCGTTTTGATGAGGAGGTCAAGAAGTTTGGCTTCATCCAAAACGCTGATGAGGCTTGTGTGTATAAGAAGGCTAGTGGGAGCACAATAACCTTCCTAGTATTGTATGTCGATGACATTCTACTATTTGGGAATGACATTCCAACCATGAAAGGTGTAAAAGCCTGGCTTGGAAGCTGCTTTTCCATTAAGGATCTTGGTGAAGCCGCCTATATTTTGGGAATAAAGATCTATAGGGATAGATCAAGGCGGTTGATTGGTCTGAATCAAAGTGCATACATTGACAAAATCTTGAAAAGGTTCAAGATGGAAAACTCTAAGAAAGGTACGGTACCTATTCAAAGAGGGACAATATTGAGTACGACTCAATGTCCGAGCTCAAAGGATGAGCAAGATAAAATGAAGGCAATCCCATATGCATCTGCTATAGGATCCATCATGTATGCAATGATATGCACTAGACCAGACGTGTCATGCGCCTTAAGCATGACAAGTAGATACCAACAGAATCCTGGTAGTAGTCATTGGATGGCTGTCAAGAACATACTGAAATACCTAAGGAGGACTAAGGATATGTTCTTAATCTATGGGTCTGATGAGGATGAACTCGTTGTAAAGGGTTACACGGATGCGAGTTTCCAAATTGATCGAGATGATTCTCGATCACAATCGGGGTACATCTTTACTCTTAATGGAGGAGCTGTTTCTTGGAAAAGCTCAAAGCAGGATGTCGTAGCATTGTCCACTACAGAATCAGAATACATTGCCGCATCATTAGCAGCCCAAGAGGCTGCATGCCTAAAGAAGTTCATTGCCGACCTAGGGGTGGTCCCTTCCATTCAGGACCCTCTAGAAATTCTCTGTGACAACGAGGGTGCGATTGCTCAAATCAAGGAACCCCGTGCACATCAGAAAAATAGGCACATTGAGCGGAGATTCAACTACATAAGGGATGAAGTTGAAAAGGGAAAGATATGTATTCGCAAAGTTCACACTGATAAAAACATTGCGGATCCACTCACGAAGCTCCTTGAAAAGGCAAAACATGAGGGTCATGTTTGTGCCATGGGACTTCGATATTCTAGTGACTGGATTTGATTTGATATTTTGGTATTTTGTATTTGATATTGGAACACTTTAAATTATTTGAATAATTTATTTGGTTATAATGTTTCACGTAATGTTCCAATTTTGCATGTTTGATCCATGAGTAAACAAGTTACTCTAAATGTCCGTAGTCGTTCATACTTGTGGGAACAAGCATGAGGGTAAGACTATTATGAACTTGGATTGGTGGATATTCATAAGGGATGAATATGGAGCAAGGGTTTGCTACCAAGGTTCATAGATATTTGTGGGTTACAAATATTGGACTGACCCGCTTTCAAAGTTTACTACATGGAATCCTTGTGATTGATCATAAGTAAATTTTGAGTGAAGGCGAATATCATTTGGTATCCTCTGACCTGAGATACATATTGGGTCTTGATATTCACCAAGTGTTATGCTTTGACTTAGTTCTTCGCTGGTCTGAAATATGTCAGTACATAAGGCTAGGCTCAAGCAGAGCATGAGATGATTGTAAGAGACGTATGTAGTCAAGATGGAATTTGTCCCTCTTATTCGTTGAGAGTATGATGTCTAAGGCCTGTTAAAGTTGAATCATCGGAGAATGATCACTCTATGTCTCCAGGGTTTAACATGACGTCTGTGACAAAAGGATAGATGATTAATTCACCTAAATCATTTCAAGTTTGGGACTTGAAAGGGGTGATGTTATTGAATGGCTCTTAGTCATACGTATTAGGGGTAGTAAACCGTAGTTAGGCGGTATTTACTACTTGCATCGATCTACTATGAATCTTGTGCAAGTGGGAGATTGTAGGTTTTGATCTGCCCAAGACACATATTAGATAGATGTGGCTAGTACAGTATGATCCAAGTCGGGTCATACCCAATAACAAGCTAGACCAACACTTATAAATGTTGAATTGTTGATTTGATCACACAATTGAATATTAGCCCAAATTTAGAAATCGGGTTTCTAAATTATAATGCTCGAGAGAATAATAAATTATTTGGATAATTTATTTTGAGAAAAGTTTTGGGTAGTAGGAGGGTTTACTAGACACATACTTAACATGTTTTGTAAACACCTACAAAAGGATCTAAAGAAGAGGGACTTGCATGGCAAAAATTCAAAGTGTTGGGGGAGTTTTGTTCCCCAAATTTTCGGCCCTCTCTCTCTCTATATATTATTGGACCCCTTTTCTTGTTTTAACAATCCAAGAACACACTACCCAAAGTGACTCTCTCTCATACATGCATTTTGAATCAAGAGAAGACATCTTCATCTTTTTCTCTCTAATTTTCGGCCAAGAACAAGGGTGTTCTTGGGCTGAAAATTTTGGGCAAATCCTAGCTAAATCAAGTGTTAGTTGGAAGGCTTGGAGGGTATCACAACTTGAGGATTGCTATTTTGGAGTCTAGCCTTCAAGATCATCATCCTTTTCATCTTTAGAAAGCTTTGAAAGGTAGTATCCTTGAACTATTCTATGGTTTGTTTTCTTAGCATTTTGTTCATGTAACAAAGATCCGGGTTTTAGGGTTTTGTTTCATAAAAATGGTTTATGTTAATATCCTACAAGAATCGTTTTTATCCGCTGCGTTTTATGTTTTAAATGGTAAAACAACTTTGATAATCTTGTAAAAATCCCTACATGTAGGGTGCGTTACATCTTTTGAGAACACCTTTCACCACCGTACGAAACATTAAAACTCCATACTAAACCTAATGAATTCGTCCGAGTCATTTGAACATCGTACAACAATTTAGAATATCTTACGACTCTGTATGCCACATTACCGCTTTGAATAGCATGTTAGTATAACGTAGGACACATTAAAACTCCTAACAAAACATTACAACACCGTACGTAAACTTAAAACTCCATAATAAACCTAATGAGTTCATCCGAGTCCTTTGAACATCGTATGACAATTTAGAATATATTACGACTTAGGATGCCACATTACCGCCTTTAAATGTATGTTAGTATAACGTACGGCACCTTACAACTCCTAACAAAACATTACAACACCGTACGTAAACTCAAAACTCCATAATAAACCTAATGAATTTGTCCGAATCATTTGAACATCGTACAACAATTTAGAATATCTTACGACTCTGTATGCCACATTACCGCCTTGAAAATAATGTTAGTATAACGTACGGCACCTTACAACTCCTAACAAAACATTACAACACCTTATGTAAACTTAAAACTCCATAAAAAACCTAATGACTTCATTCGAGTCCTTTGAACATCGTACGACAATTTAGAATATATTACGACTCTGTATGCCACATTATCGCCCTGAAAAGCATGTTAGTATAACGTACGGCACCTTACAACTCCTAACAAAACATTACAACACCGTTCGTAAACTTAAAACTCCATAATAAACCTAATGAGTTCATCCGAGTCCTTTGAACATCGTACGACAATTTAGAATATATTACGACTCAGTATGCCACATTACCGCCTTGAAAAGTATGTTAGTATAACGTACGGCACCTTACAACTCCTAACAAAACATTACAACACCGTACGTAAACTCAAAACTCCATAATAAACCTAATGAATTCGTCCGAGTCATTTGAACATCGTACAACAATTTAGAATATTTTACGACTCTGTATGACACATTACTGCCTTGAAAATCATTTTAGTATAACGTAGGACACCTTACAACTCCTAACAACACATTACAATACCGTACGTAAACTTAAAACTCCATAGTAAACCTAATGAATTCGTCTGAGTCCATTAAACATTAGACGATCACTCAGGACTTATTACGACTTTGTATGCAACATTCGCAACAGGAAAAGCAATTTAGAATAATGTAGGGTGCGTTACATCTTTTGAGAACACCTTTCACCACCGTACGAAACATTAAAACTCCATACTAAACCTAATGAATTCGTCCGAGTCATTTGAACATCGTACAACAATTTAGAATATCTTACGACACTGTATGACACATATTATTGCCTTGAAAATCATTTTAGTATAACGTAGGACACCTTACAACTCCTAACAACACATTACAATACCGTACGTAAACTTAAAACTCCATTGTAAACCTAATGAATTCGTCTGAGTCCATTAAACATTAGACGACCACTCAGGACTTATTACGACTTTGTATGCAACATTCGCAACAGGAAAAGCAATTTAGAATAATGTAGGGTGCGTTACATCTTTTGAGAACACCTTTCACCACCGTACGAAACATTAAAACTCCATACTAAACCTAATGAATTCGTCCGAGTCATTTGAACATCGTACAACAATTTAGAATATCTTACGACTCTGTATGCCACATTACCGCTTTGAATAGCATGTTAGTATAACGTAGGACACATTAAAACTCCTAACAAAACATTACAACACCGTACGTAAACTTAAAACTCCATAATAAACCTAATGAGTTCATCCGAGTCCTTTGAACATCGTATGACAATTTAGAATATATTACGACTTAGGATGCCACATTACCGCCTTTAAATGTATGTTAGTATAACGTACGGCACCTTACAACTCCTAACAAAACATTACAACACCGTACGTAAACTCAAAACTCCATAATAAACCTAATGAATTTGTCCGAATCATTTGAACATCGTACAACAATTTAGAATATCTTACGACTCTGTATGCCACATTACCGCCTTGAAAATAATGTTAGTATAACGTACGGCACCTTACAACTCCTAACAAAACATTACAACACCTTATGTAAACTTAAAACTCCATAAAAAACCTAATGACTTCATTCGAGTCCTTTGAACATCGTACGACAATTTAGAATATATTACGACTCTGTATGCCACATTATCGCCCTGAAAAGCATGTTAGTATAACGTACGGCACCTTACAACTTCTAACAAAACATTACAACACCGTACGTAAACTTAAAACTCCATAATAAACCTAATGAGTTCATCCGAGTCCTTTGAACATCGTACGACAATTTAGAATATATTACGACTCAGTATGCCACATTACCGCCTTGAAAAGTATGTTAGTATAACGTACGGCACCTTACAACTCCTAACAAAACATTACAACACCGTACGTAAACTCAAAACTCCATAATAAACCTAATGAATTCGTCCGAGTCATTTGAACATCGTACAACAATTTAGAATATTTTACGACTCTGTATGACACATTACTGCCTTGAAAATCATTTTAGTATAACGTAGGACACCTTACAACTCCTAACAACACATTACAATACCGTACGTAAACTTAAAACTCCATAGTAAACCTAATGAATTCGTCTGAGTCCATTAACCATTAGACGATCACTCAGGACTTATTACGACTTTGTATGCAACATTCGCAACAGGAAAAGCAATTTAGAATAATGTAGGGTGCGTTACATCTTTTGAGAACACCTTTCACCACCGTACGAAACATTAAAACTCCATACTAAACCTAATGAATTCGTCCGAGTCATTTGAACATCGTACAACAATTTAGAATATCTTACGACACTGTATGACACATTACTGCCTTGAAAATCATTTTAGTATAACGTAGGACACCTTACAACTCCTAACAACACATTACAATACCGTACGTAAACTTAAAACTCCATAGTAAACCTAATGAATTCGTCTGAGTCCATTAAACATTAGACGACCACTCAGGACTTATTACGACTTTGTATGCAACATTCGCAACAGGAAAAGCAATTTAGAATAATGTAGGGTGCGTTACATCTTTTGAGAACACCTTTCACCACCGTACGAAACATTAAAACTCCATACTAAACCTAATGAATTCGTCCGAGTCATTTGAACATCGTAAAACAATTTAGAATATCTTACGACTCTGTATGCCACATTACCGCTTTGAATAGCATGTTAGTATAACGTAGGACACATTAAAACTCCTAACAAAACATTACAACACCGTACGTAAACTTAAAACTCCATAATAAACCTAATGAGTTCATCCGAGTCCTTTGAACATCGTATGACAATTTAGAATATATTACGACTTAGGATGCCACATTACCGCCTTTAAAAGTATGTTAGTATAACGTACGGCACCTTACAACTCCTAACAAAACATTACAACACCGTACGTAAACTCAAAACTCCATAATAAACCTAATGAATTTGTCCGAATCATTTGAACATCGTACAACAATTTAGGATATCTTACGACTCTGTATGCCACATTACCGCCTTGAAAATAATGTTAGTATAACGTACGGCACCTTACAACTCCTAACAAAACATTACAACACCTTATGTAAACTTAAAACTCCATAAAAAACCTAATGACTTCATTCGAGTCCTTTGAACATCGTACGACAATTTAGAATATATTACGACTCTGTACGCCACATTATCGCCCTGAAAAGCATGTTAGTATAACGTACGGCACCTTACAACTCCTAACAAAACATTACAACACCGTACGTAAACTTAAAACTCCATAATAAACCTAATGAGTTCATCCGAGTCCTTTGAACATCGTACGACAATTTAGAATATATTACGACTCAGTATGCCACATTACCGCCTTGAAAAGTATGTTAGTATAACGTACGGCATCTTACAACTCCTAACAAAACATTACAACACCGTACGTAAACTCAAAACTCCATAATAAACCTAATGAATTCGTCCGAGTCATTTGAACATCGTACAACAATTTAGAATATTTTACGACTCTGTATGACACATTACTGCCTTGAAAATCATGTTAGTATAACGTAGGACACCTTACAACTCCTAACAACACATTACAATACCGTACGTAAACTTAAAACTCCATAGTAAACCTAATGAATTCGTCTGAGTCCATTAAACATTAGACGATCACTCAGGACTTATTACGACTTTGTATGCAACATTCGCAACAGGAAAAGCAATTTAGAATAATGTAGGGTGCGTTACATCTTTTGAGAACACCTTTCACCACCGTACGAAACATTAAAACTCCATACTAAACCTAATGAATTCGTCCGAGTCATTTGAACATCGTACAACAATTTAGAATATCTTACGACTCTGTATGCCACATTACCGCTTTGAAAAGCATGTTTGTATAACGTAGGACACATTACATCTCCTAAAAAAACATTACAACACCGTACGTAAACTTAAAACTCCATAATAAACCTAATGAGTTCATCCGAGTTCTTTGAACATCGTACGACAATTTAGAATATATTACGACTCAGTATGCCACATTACCGCCTTGAAAAGTATGTTAGTATAACGTACGGCACCTTACAACTCCTAACAAAACATTACAACACCGTACGTAAACTCAAAACTCCATAATAAACCTAATGAGTTCGTCCGAGTCATTTGAACATCGTACAACAATTTAGAATATCTTACGACTCTGTATGACACATTACTGCCTTGAAAATCATGTTAGTATAACGTATGACACCTTACAACTCCTAACAACACATTACAATACCGTACGTAAACTTAAAACTCCATAGTAAACCTAATGAATTCGTCTGAGTCCATTAAACATTAGACGATCACTCAGGACTTATTACGACTTTATATGCAACATTCGCAACAGGAAAAGCAATTTAGAATAATGTAGGGTGCGGTACATCTTTTGAGAACACCTTTCACCACCGTACGAAACATTAAAACTCCATACTAAACCTAATGAATTCGTCCGAGTCATTTGAACATCGTACAACAATTTAGAATATCTTACGACTATGTATGCCACATTACCGCTTTGAAACGCATGTTAGTATAACGTAGGACACCTTACAACTCCTAACAAAACATTACAACACCGTACGTAAACTTAAAACTCCATAATAAACCTAATGAATTCATCCGAGTCCTTTGAATATCGTACGACAATTTAGAATATATTACGACTCTGTATGCCACATTAGCACCTTGAAAAGTATGTTAGTATAACGTACGGCACCTTACAACTCCTAACAAAACATTACAACACCGTACGTAAACTTAAAACTCCATAATAAACCTAATGAATTCATTCAGGTCCTTTGAACATCGTACGACAATTTAGAATATATTACGACTCTGTATGCCACATTACCGCCTTGAAAAGTATGTTAGTATAACGTACGGCACCTTACAACTCCTAACAAAACATTACAACACCGTACGTAAACTCAAAACTCCATAATAAACCTAATGAATTCGTCCGAGTCATTTGAACATCGTACAACAATTTAGAATATTTTACGACTCTGTATGACACATTACTGCCTTGAAAATCATTTTAGTATAACGTAGGACACCTTACAACTCCTAACAACACATTACAATACCGTATGTAAACTTAAAACTCCATAGTAAACCTAATGAATTCGTCTGAGTCCCTTAAACATTAGACGACCACTCAGGACTTGTTACGACTTTGTATGTAACATTAGCAACAGGAAAAGCAATTTAGAATAATGTAGGGTGCGTTACATCTTTTGAGAACACCTTTCACCACCGTACGAAACATTAAAACTCCATACTAAACCTAATGAATTCGTCCGAGTCATTTGAACATCGTACAACAATTTAGAATATCTTACGACTCTGTATGCCACATTACCGCTTTGAAAAGCATGTTTGTATAACGTAGGACACATTACATCTCCTAAAAAAACATTACAACACCGTACGTAAACTTAAAACTCCATAATAAACCTAATGAGTTCATCCGAGTTCTTTGAACATCGTACGACAATTTAGAATATATTACGACTCAGTATGCCACATTACCGCCTTGAAAAGTATGTTAGTATAACGTACGGCACCTTACAACTCCTAACAAAACATTACAACACCGTACGTAAACTCAAAACTCCATAATAAACCTAATGAATTCGTCCGAGTCATTTGAACATCGTACAACAATTTAGAATATCTTACGACTCTGTATGACACATTACTGCCTTGAAAATCATGTTAGTATAACGTATGACACCTTACAACTCCTAACAACACATTACAACACCGTACGTAAACTCAAAACTCCATAATAAACCTAATGAATTCGTCCGAGTCATTTGAACATCGTACAACAATTTAGAATATTTTACGACTCTGTATGACACATTACTGCCTTGAAAATCATTTTAGTATAACGTAGGACACCTTACAACTCCTAACAACACATTACAATACCGTATGTAAACTTAAAACTCCATAGTAAACCTAATGAATTCGTCTGAGTCCCTTAAACATTAGACGACCACTCAGGAATTGTTACGACTTTGTATGTAACATTAGCAACAGGAAAAGCAATTTAGAATAATGTAGGGTGCGTTACATCTTTTGAGAACACCTTTCACCACCGTACGAAACATTAAAACTCCATACTAAACCTAATGAATTCGTCCGAGTCATTTGAACATCGTACAACAATTTAGAATATCTTACGACTCTGTATGCCACATTACCGCTTTGAAAAGCATGTTTGTATAACGTAGGACACATTACATCTCCTAAAAAAACATTACAACACCGTACGTAAACTTAAAACTCCATAATAAACCTAATGAGTTCATCCGAGTTCTTTGAACATCGTACGACAATTTAGAATATATTACGACTCAGTATGCCACATTACCGCCTTGAAAAGTATGTTAGTATAACGTACGGCACCTTACAACTCCTAACAAAACATTACAACACCGTACGTAAACTCAAAACTCCATAATAAACCTAATGAATTCGTCCGAGTCATTTGAACATCGTACAACAATTTAGAATATCTTACGACTCTGTATGACACATTACTGCCTTGAAAATCATGTTAGTATAACGTATGACACCTTACAACTCCTAACAACACATTACAATACCGTACGTAAACTTAAAACTCCATAGTAAACCTAATGAATTCGTCTGAGTCCATTAAACATTAGACGATCACTCAGGACTTATTACGACTTTATATGCAACATTCGCAACAGGAAAAGCAATTTAGAATAATGTAGGGTGCGTTACATCTTTTGAGAACACCTTTCACCACCGTACGAAACATTAAAACTCCATACTAAACCTAATGAATTCGTCCGAGTCATTTGAACATCGTACAACAATTTAGAATATCTTACGACTATGTATGCCACATTACCGCTTTGAAAAGCATGTTAGTATAACGTAGGACACCTTACAACTCCTAACAAAACATTACAACACCGTACGTAAACTTAAAACTCCATAATAAACCTAATGAATTCATCCGAGTCCTTTGAATATCGTACGAAAATTTAGAATATATTACGACTCTGTATGCCACATTAGCACCTTGAAAAGTATGTTAGTATAACGTACGGCACCTTACAACTCCTAACAAAACATTACAACACCGTACGTAAACTTAAAACTCCATAATAAACCTAATGAATTCATTCAGGTCCTTTGAACATCGTACGAAAATTTAGAATATATTACGACTCTGTATGCCACATTACCGCCTTGAAAAGTATGTTAGTATAACGTACGGCACCTTACAACTCCTAACAAAACATTACAACACCGTACGTAAACTCAAAACTCCATATTGAACCTAATGAATTCGTCCGATTCATTTGAACATCGTACAACAATTTAGAATATCTTACGACTATGTATGCCACATTACCGCCTTGAAAATCATGTTAGTATAACGTAGGACACCTTACAACTCCTAACAACATATTACCATACCGTATGTAAACTTAAAACTCCATAGTAAACCTAATGAATTCGTCTGAGTCCCTTAAACATTAGACGACCACTCAGGACTTGTTACGACTTTGTATGTAACATTAGCAACAGGAAAAGCAATTTAGAATAATGTAGGATGCGTTACATCTTTTGAGAACAACTTTCACCACCGTACGAAACATTAAAACTCCATACTAAACCTAATGAATTCGTCCGAGTCATTTGAACATCGTACAACAATTTAGAATATCTTACGACTCTGTATGCCACATTACCGCTTTGAAAATCATGTTAGTATAACGTAGGACACCTTACAACTCCTAACAAAACATTACAACACCGTACGTAAACTCAAAACTCCATAATAAACCTAATGAATTCGTCCGAGTCATTTGAACATCGTACAACAATTTAGAATATCTTACGACTCTGTATGACACATTACTGCCTTGAAAATCATGTTAGTATAACGTATGACACCTTACAACTCCTAACAACACATTACAACACCGTACGTAAACTCAAAACTCCATAATAAACCTAATGAATTCGTCCGAGTCATTTGAACATCGTACAACAATTTAGAATATTTTACGACTCTGTATGACACATTACTGCCTTGAAAATCATTTTAGTATAACGTAGGACACCTTACAACTCCTAACAACACATTACAATACCGTATGTAAACTTAAAACTCCATAGTAAACCTAATGAATTCGTCTGAGTCCCTTAAACATTAGACGACCACTCAGGAATTGTTACGACTTTGTATGTAACATTAGCAACAGGAAAAGCAATTTAGAATAATGTAGGGTGCGTTACATCTTTTGAGAACACCTTTCACCACCGTACGAAACATTAAAACTCCATACTAAACCTAATGAATTCGTCCGAGTCATTTGAACATCGTACAACAATTTAGAATATCTTACGACTCTGTATGCCACATTACCGCTTTGAAAAGCATGTTTGTATAACGTAGGACACATTACATCTCCTAAAAAAACATTACAACACCGTACGTAAACTTAAAACTCCATAATAAACCTAATGAGTTCATCCGAGTTCTTTGAACATCGTACGACAATTTAGAATATATTACGACTCAGTATGCCACATTACCGCCTTGAAAAGTATGTTAGTATAACGTACGGCACCTTACAACTCCTAACAAAACATTACAACACCGTACGTAAACTCAAAACTCCATAATAAACCTAATGAATTCGTCCGAGTCATTTGAACATCGTACAACAATTTAGAATATCTTACGACTCTGTATGACACATTACTGCCTTGAAAATCATGTTAGTATAACGTATGACACCTTACAACTCCTAACAACACATTACAATACCGTACGTAAACTTAAAACTCCATAGTAAACCTAATGAATTCGTCTGAGTCCATTAAACATTAGACGATCACTCAGGACTTATTACGACTTTATATGCAACATTCGCAACAGGAAAAGCAATTTAGAATAATGTAGGGTGCGTTACATCTTTTGAGAACACCTTTCACCACCGTACGAAACATTAAAACTCCATACTAAACCTAATGAATTCGTCCGAGTCATTTGAACATCGTACAACAATTTAGAATATCTTACGACTATGTATGCCACATTACCGCTTTGAAAAGCATGTTAGTATAACGTAGGACACCTTACAACTCCTAACAAAACATTACAACACCGTACGTAAACTTAAAACTCCATAATAAACCTAATGAATTCATCCGAGTCCTTTGAATATCGTACGAAAATTTAGAATATATTACGACTCTGTATGCCACATTAGCACCTTGAAAAGTATGTTAGTATAACGTACGGCACCTTACAACTCCTAACAAAACATTACAACACCGTACGTAAACTTAAAACTCCATAATAAACCTAATGAATTCATTCAGGTCCTTTGAACATCGTACGAAAATTTAGAATATATTACGACTCTGTATGCCACATTACCGCCTTGAAAAGTATGTTAGTATAACGTACGGCACCTTACAACTCCTAACAAAACATTACAACACCGTACGTAAACTCAAAACTCCATATTGAACCTAATGAATTCGTCCGATTCATTTGAACATCGTACAACAATTTAGAATATCTTACGACTATGTATGCCACATTACCGCCTTGAAAATCATGTTAGTATAACGTAGGACACCTTACAACTCCTAACAACATATTACCATACCGTATGTAAACTTAAAACTCCATAGTAAACCTAATGAATTCGTCTGAGTCCCTTAAACATTAGACGACCACTCAGGACTTGTTACGACTTTGTATGTAACATTAGCAACAGGAAAAGCAATTTAGAATAATGTAGGATGCGTTACATCTTTTGAGAACAACTTTCACCACCGTACGAAACATTAAAACTCCATACTAAACCTAATGAATTCGTCCGAGTCATTTGAACATCGTACAACAATTTAGAATATCTTACGACTCTGTATGCCACATTACCGCTTTGAAAATCATGTTAGTATAACGTAGGACACCTTACAACTCCTAACAAAACATTACAACACCGTACGTAAACTTAAAACTCCATAGTAAACCTAATGAATTCATTCAGGTCCTTTGAACATCGTACGACAATTTAGAATATATTACGACTCTGTATGCCACATTACCGCCTTGAAAAGTATGTTAGTATAACGTACGGCACCTTACAACTCCTAACAAAACATTACAACACCGTACGTAAACTCAAAACTCCATAATAAACCTAATGAATTCGTCCGAGTCATTTGAACATCGTACAACAATTTAGAATATCTTACGAAACTGTATGACACATTACTGCCTTGAAAATCATTTTAGTATAACGTAGGACACCTTACAACTCCTAACAACACATTACAATAGCGTACGTAAACTTAAAACTCCATAGTAAACCTAATGAATTCGTCTGAGTCCATTAAACATTAGACGACCACTCAGGACTTATTACGACTTTGTATGCAACATTCGCAACAGGAAAAGCAATTTAGAATAATGTAGGGTGCGTTACATCTTTTGAGAACACCTTTCACCACCGTACGAAACATTAAAACTCCATACTAAACCTAATGAATTCGTCCGAGTCATTTGAACATCGTACAACAATTTAGAATATCTTACGACTCTGTATGCCACATTACCGCTTTGAATAGCATGTTAGTATAACGTAGGACACATTACAACTCCTAATAAAACATTACAACACCGTACGTAAACTTAAAACTCCATAATAAACCTAATGAGTTCATCCGAGTCCTTTGAACATCGTATGACAATTTAGAATATATTACGACTCAGTATGCCACATTACCGCCTTGAAAAGTATGTTAGTATAACGTACGGCACCTTACAACTCCTAACAAAACATTACAACACCGTACGTAAACTCAAAACTCCATAATAAAACTAATGAATTTGTCCGAATCATTTGAACATCGTACAACAATTTAGAATATCTTACGACTCTGTATGCCACATTACCGCCTTGAAAATCATGTAAGTATAACGTACGGCACCTTACAACTCCTAACAAAACATTACAACACCGTATGTAAACTTAAAACTCCATAAAAAACCTAATGACTTCATTCGAGTCCTTTGAACATCGTACGACAATTTGAATATATTACGACTCTGTATGCCACATTACCGCCCTGAAAAGCATGTTAGTAAAACGTACGGCACCTTACAACTCCTAACAAAACATTACAACACCGTACGTAAACTTAAAACTCCATAATAAACCTAATGAGTTCATCCGAGTCCTTTGAACATCGTACGACAATTTAGAATATATTACGACTCAGTATGCCACATTACCGCCTTGAAAAGTATGTTAGTATAACGTACGGCACCTTACAACTCCTAACAAAACATTACAACACCGTACGTAAACTCAAAACTCCATAATAAACCTAATGAATTCGTCCGAGTCATTTGAACATCGTACATCAATTTAGAATATCTTACGACTATGTATGCCACATTACCGCCTTGAAAATCATGTTAGTATAACGTAGGACACCTTACAACTCCTAACAACATATTACCATACCGTATGTAAACTTAAAACTCCATAGTAAACCTAATGAATTCGTCTGAGTCCCTTAAACATTAGACGACCACTCAGGACTTGTTACGACTTTGTATGTAACATTAGCAACAGGAAAAGCAATTTAGAATAATGTAGGATGCGTTACATCTTTTGAGAACAACTTTCACCACCGTACGAAACATTAAAACTCCATACTAAACCTAATGAATTCGTCCGAGTCATTTGAACATCGTACAACAATTTAAAATATCTTACGACTCTGTATGCCACATTACCGCTTTGAAAATCATGTTAGTATAACGTAGGACACCTTACAACTCCTAACAAAACATTACAACACCGTACGTAAACTTAAAACTCCATAGTAAACCTAATGAATTCATTCAGGTCCTTTGAACATCGTACGACAATTTAGAATATATTACGACTCTGTATGCCTCATTACCGCCTTGAAAAGTATGTTAGTATAACGTACGACACCTTACAACTCCTAACAAAACATTACAACACCGTACGTAAACTCAAAACTCCATAATAAACCTAATGAATTCGTCCGATTCATTTGAACATCGTACAACAATTTAGAATATCTTACGACACTGTATGACACATTACTGCCTTGAAAATCATTTTAGTATAACGTAGGACACCTTACAACTCCTAACAACACATTACAATAGCGTACGTAAACTTAAAACTCCATAGTAAACCTAATGAATTCGTCTGAGTCCATTAAACATTAGACGACCACTCAGGACTTATTACGACTTTGTATGCAACATTCGCAACCGGAAAAGCAATTTAGAATAATGTAGGGTGCGTTACATCTTTTGAGAACACCTTTCACCACCGTACGAAACATTAAAACTCCATACTAAACCTAATGAATTCGTCCGAGTCATTTGAACATCGTACAACAATTTAGAATATCTTACGACTCTGTATGCCACATTACCGCTTTGAATAGCATGTTAGTATAACGTAGGACACATTACAACTCCTAATAAAACATTACAACACCGTACGTAAACTTAAAACTCCACAATAAACCTAATGAGTTCATCCGAGTCCTTTGAACATCGTATGAGAATTTAGAATATATTACGACTCAGTATGCCACATTACCGCCTTGAAAAGTATGTTAGTATAACGTATGGCACCTTACAACTCCTAACAAAACATTACAACACCGTACGTAAACTCAAAACTCCATAATAAACCTAATGAATTTGTCCGAATCATTTGAACATCGTACAACAATTTAGAATATCTTACGACTCTGTATGCCACATTACCGCCTTGAAAATCATGTAAGTATAACGTACGGCACCTTACAACTCCTAACAAAACATTACAACACCGTATGTAAACTTAAAACTCCATAAAAAACCTAATGACTTCATTCGAGTCCTTTGAACATCGTACGACAATTTAGAATATATTACGACTCTGTATGCCACATTACCGCCCTGAAAAGCATGTTAGTATAACGTACGTCACCTTACAACTCCTAACAAAACATTACAACACCGTACGTAAACTTAAAACTCCATAATAAACCTAATGAGTTCATCCGAGTCCTTTGAACATCGTACGACAATTTAGAATATATTACGACTCAGTATGCCACATTACCGCCTTGAAAAGTATGTTAGTATAACGTACGGCACCTTACAACTCCTAACAAAACATTACAACACCGTACGTAAACTCAAAACTCCATAATAAACCTAATGAATTCGTCCGAGTCATTTGAACATCGTACAACAATTTAGAATATTTTACGACTCTGTATGACACATTACTGCCTTGAAAATCATTTTAGTATAACGTAGGACACCTTACAACTCCTAACAACACATTACAATACCGTACGTAAACTTAAAACTCCATAGTAAACCTAATGAATTCGTCTGAGTCCATTAAACATTAGACGATCACTCAGGACTTATTACGACTTTGTATGCAACATTCGCAACAGGAAAAGCAATTTAGAATAATGTAGGGTGCGTTACATCTTTTGAGAACACCTTTCACCACCGTACGAAACATTAAAACTCCATACTAAACCTAATGAATTCGTCCGAGTCATTTGAACATCGTACAACAATTTAGAATATCTTACGACTCTGTATGCCACATTACCGCTTTGAAAAGCATGTTAGTATAACGTAGGACACATTACAACTCCTAAAAAAACATTACAACACCGTACGTAAACTTAAAACTCCATAATAAACCTAATGAGTTCATCCGAGTTCTTTGAACATCGTACGACAATTTAGAATATATTACGACTCAGTATGCCACATTACCGCCTTGAAAAGTATGTAAGTATAACGTACGGCACCTTACAACTCCTAACAAAACATTACAACACCGTACGTAAACTCAAAACTCCATAATAAACCTAATGAATTCGTCCGAGTCATTTGAACATCGTACAACAATTTAGAATATTTTACGACTCTGTATGACACATTACTGCCTTGAAAATCATTTTAGTATAACGTAGGACACCTTACAACTCCTAACAACACATTACAATACCGTACGTAAACTTAAAACTCCATAGTAAACCTAATGAATTCGTCTGAGTCCATTAAACATTAGACGATCACTCAGGACTTATTACGACTTTGTATGCAACATTCGCAACAGGAAAAGCAATTTAGAATAATGTAGGGTGCGTTACATCTTTTGAGAACACCTTTCACCACCGTACGAAACATTAAAACTCCATACTAAACCTAATGAATTCGTCCGAGTCATTTGAACATCGTACAACAATTTAGAATATCTTACGACTCTGTATGCCACATTACCGCTTTGAAAAGCATGTTAGTATAACGTAGGACACATTACAACTCCTAAAAAAACATTACAACACCGTACGTAAACTTAAAACTCCATAATAAACCTAATGAGTTCATCCGAGTTCTTTGAACATCGTACGACAATTTAGAATATATTACGACTCAGTATGCCACATTACCGCCTTGAAAAGTATGTTAGTATAACGTACGGCACCTTACAACTCCTAACAAAACATTACAACACCGTACGTAAACTCAAAACTCCATAATAAACCTAATGAATTCGTCCGAGTCATTTGAACATCGTACAACAATTTAGAATATCTTACGACTCTGTATGACACATTACTGCCTTGAAAATCATGTTAGTATAACGTAGGACACCTTACAACTCCTAACAACACATTACAATACCGTACGTAAACTTAAAACTCCATAGTAAACCTAATGAATTCGTCTGAGTCCATTAAACATTAGACGATCACTCAGGACTTATTACGACTTTGTATGCAACATTCGCAACAGGAAAAGCAATTTAGAATAATGTAGGGTGCGTTACATCTTTTGAGAACACCTTTCACCACCGTACGAAACATTAAAACTCCATACTAAACCTAATGAATTCGTCCGAGTCATTTGAACATCGTACAACAATTTAGAATATCTTACGACTCTGTATGCCACATTACCGCTTTGAAAAGCATGTTAGTATAACATAGGACACATTACAACTCCTAACAAAACATTACAACACCGTACGTAAACTTAAAACTCCATAATAAACCTAATGAGTTTATCCGAGTCCTTTGAACATCGTACGACAATTTAGAATATATTACGACTCAGTATGCCACATTACCGCCTTGAAAAGTATGTTAGTATAACGTACGGCACCTTACAACTCCTAACAAAACATTACAACACCTTACGTAAACTCAAAACTCCATAATAAACCTAAAGAATTCGTCCGAGTCATTTGAACATCGTACAACAATTTAGAATATCTTACGACTCTGTATGCCACATTAACGCCTTGAAAATCATGTTAGTATAACGTACGGCACCTTACAACTCCTAACAAAACATTACAACACCGTATGTAAACTTAAAACTCCATAATAAACCTAATGCATTCATTCGAGTCCTTTGAACATCGTACGACAATTTAGAATATATTACGACTCTGTATGCCACATTACCGCCTTGAAAAGCATGTTAGTATAACGTACGGCACCTTACAACTCCTAACAAAACATTACAACACCGTACGTAAACTTAAAACTCCATAATAAATCTAATGAATTCGTCCGAGTCTTTTGAACATCGTACAACAATTTAGAATATCTTACGACACTGTATGACACATTACTGCCTTGAAAATCATTTTAGTATAACGTAGGACACCTTACAACTCCTAACAACACATTACAATACCGTACGTAAACTTAAAACTCCATAGTAAACCTAATGAATCCGTCTGAGTCCATTAAACATTAGACGACCACTCAGGACTTATTACGACTTTGTATGCAACATTCGCAACAGGAAAAGCAATTTAGAATAATGTAGGGTGCGTTACATCTTTTGAGAACACCTTTCACCACCGTACGAAACATTAAAACTCCATACAAAACCTAATGAATTCGTCCGAGTCATTTGAACATTGTACAACAATTTAGAATATCTTACGACTCTGTATGCCACATTACCGCTTTGAAAAGCATGTTAGTATAACGTAGGACACATTACAACTCCTAACAAAACATTACAACACCGTACGTAAACTTAAAACTCCATAATAAACCTAATGAGTTCATCCGAGTCCTTTGAACATCGTACGACAATTTAGAAGATATTACGACTCAGTATGCCACATTACCGCCTTGAAAAGTATGTTAGTATAACGTACGGCACCTTACAACTCCTAACAAAACATTACAACACCGTACGTAAACTCAAAACTCCATAATAAACCTAATGAATTCGTCCGAGTCATTTGAACATCGTACAACAATTTAGAATATCTTACGACTCTGTATGCCACATTACCGCTTTGAAAAGCATGTTAGTATAACGTAGGACACATTACAACTCCTAACAAAACATTACAACACCGTACGTAAACTTAAAACTCCATAATAAACCTAATGAGTTCATCCGAGTCCTTTGAACATCGTACGACAATTTAGAATATATTACGACTCAGTATGCCACATTACCGCCTTGAAAAGTATGTTAGTATAACGTACGGCACCTTACAACTCCTAACAAAACTTTACAACACCGTACGTAAACTCAAAACTCCATAATAAACCTAATGAATTCGTCCGAGTCATTTGAACATCGTACAACAATTTAGAATATCTTACGACTCTGTATGCCACATTAACGCCTTGAAAATCATGTTAGTATAACGTACGGCACCTTACAACTCCTAACAAAACATTACAACACCGTATGTAAACTTAAAACTCCATAATAAACCTAATGAATTCATTCGAGTCCTTTGAACATCGTACGACAATTTAGAATATATTACGACTCTGTATGCCACATTACCGCCCTGAAAAGCATGTTAGTATAACGTACGGCACCTTACAACTCCTAACAAAACATTACAACACCGTACGTAAAGTTAAATCTCCATAATAAATCTAATGAATTCGTCCGAGTCTTTTGAACATCGTACAACAATTTAGAATATCTTACGACACTGTATGACACATTACTGCCTTGAAAATCATTTTAATATAACGTAGGACACCTTACAACTCCTAACAACACATTACAATACCGTACGTAAACTTAAAACTCCATAGTAAACCTAATGAATCCGTCTGAGTCCATTAAACATTAGACGACCACTCAGGACTTATTACGACTTTGTATGCAACATTCGCAACAGGAAAAGCAATTTAGAATAATGTAGGGTGCGTTACATCTTTTGAGAACACCTTTCACCACCGTACGAAACATTAAAACTCCATACTAAACCTAATGAATTCGTCCGAGTCATTTGAACATCGTACAACAATTTAGAATATCTTACGACTCTGTATGCCACATTACCGCTTTGAAAAGCATGTTAGTATAACGTAGGACACAATACAACTCCTAACAAAACATTACAACACCGTACGTAAACTTAAAACTCCATAATAAACCTAATGAGTTCATCCGAGTCCTTTGAACATCGTACGACAATTTAGAATATATTACGACTCAGTATGCCACATTACCGCCTTGAAAAGTATGTTAGTATAACGTACGGCACCTTACAACTCCTAACAAAACATTACAACACCGTACGTAAACTCAAAACTCCATAATAAACCTAATGAATTCGTCCGAGTCATTTGAACATCGTACAACAATTTAGAATATCTTACGACTCTGTATGCCACATTACCGCTTTGAAAAGCATGTTAGTATAACGTAGGACACAATACAACTCCTAACAAAACATTACAACACCGTACGTAAACTTAAAACTCCATAATAAACCTAATGAGTTCATCCGAGTCCTTTGAACATCGTACGACAATTTAGAATATATTACGACTCAGTATGCCACATTACCGCCTTGAAAAGTATGTTAGTATAACGTACGGCACCTTACAACTCCTAACAAAACATAAAACACCGTACGTAAAATCAAAACTCCATAATAAACCTAATGAATTCGTCCGAGTCATTTGAACATCGTACAACAATTTAGAATATCTTACGACTCTGTATGCCACATTAACGCCTTGAAAATCATGTTAGTATAACGTACGGCACCTTACAACTCCTAACAAAACATTACAACACCGTATGTAAACTTAAAACTCCATAATAAACCTAATGAATTCATTCGAGTCCTTTGAACATCGTACGACAATTTAGAATATATTACGACTCTGTATGCCACATTACCGCCCTGAAAAGCATGTTAGTATAACGTACGGCACCTTACAACTCCTAACAAAACATTACAACACCGTACGTAAACTTAAAACTCCATAATAAATCTAATGAATTCGTCCGAGTCTTTTGAACATCGTACAACAATTTAGAATATCTTACGACACTGTATGACACATTACTGCCTTGAAAATCATTTTAGTATAACGTAGGACACCTTACAACTCCTAACAACACATTACAATACCGTACGTAAACTTAAAACTACATAGTAAACCTAATGAATCCGTCTGAGTCCATTAAACATTAGACGACCACTCAGGTCTAATTACGACTTTGTATGCAACATTCGCAACAGGAAAAGCAATTTAGAATAATGTAGGGTGCGTTACATCTTTTGAGAACACCTTTCACCACCGTACGAAACATTAAAACTCCATACTAAACCTAATGAATTCGTCCGAGTCATTTGAACATCGTACAACAATTTAGAATATCTTACGACTCTATATGCCACA
Source organism: Tagetes erecta (assembly GCA_030867185.1). Lineage (NCBI taxonomy): Eukaryota > Viridiplantae > Streptophyta > Magnoliopsida > Asterales > Asteraceae > Tagetes > Tagetes erecta. The sequence continues at coordinate 48,734,938 of CM061488.1, read as the reverse complement.
TTACCGCTTTGAAAAGCATGTTAGTATAACGTAGGACACATTACAACTCCTAACAAAACATTACAACACCGTACGTAAACTTAAAACTCCATAATAAACCTAATGAGTTCATCTGAGTCCTTTGAACATCGTACGACAATTTAGAATATATTACGACTCAGTATGCCACATTACCGCCTTGAAAAGTATGTTAGTATAACGTACGGCACCTTACAACTCCTAACTAAACATTACAACACCGTACGTAAACTCAAAACTCCATAATAAACCTAATGAATTCGTCCGAGTCATTTGAACATCGTACAACAATTTAGAATATCTTACGACTCTGTATGCCACATTAACGCCTTGAAAATCATGTTAGTATAACGTACGGCACCTTACAACTCCTAACAAAACATTACAACACCGTATGTAAACTTAAAACTCCATAATAAACCTAATGAATTCATTTGAGTCCTTTGAACATCGTACGACAATTTAGAATATATTACGACTCTGTATGCCACATTACCGCCCTGAAAAGCATGTTAGTATAACGTACGACGCCTTACAACTCCTAACAACACATTACAATACCGTATGTAAACTTAAAACTCCATAGTAAACCTAATGAATTCGTCCGAGTCATTTGAACATCGTACAACAATTTAGAATATCTTACGACACTCTATGACACATTACTGCCTTGAAAATCATTTTAGTATAACGTAGGACACCTTACAACTCCTAACAACACATTACAATACCGTACGTAAACTTAAAACTCCATAGTAAACCTAATGAATCCGTCTGAGTCCATTAAACATTAGACGACCACTCAGTACTTATTACGACTTTGTATGCAACATTCGCAACAGGAAAAGCAATTTAGAATAATGTAGGGTGCGTTACATCTTTTGAGAACACCTTTCACCACCGTACGAAACATTAAAACTCCATACTAAACCTAATGAATTCGTCCGAGTCATTTGAACATCGTACAACAATTTAGAATATCTTACGACTCTGTATGTCACATTACCGCTTTGAAAAGCATGTTAGTATAACGTAGGACACATTACAACTCCTAACAAAACATTACAACACTGTACGTAAACTTAAAACTCCATAATAAACCTAATGAGTTCATCTGAGTCCTTTGAACATCGTACGACAATTTAGAATATATTACGACTCAGTATGCCACATTACCGCCTTGAAAAGTATGTTAGTATAACGTACGGCACCTTACAACTCCTAACAAAACATTACAACACCGTACGTAAACTCAAAACTCCATAATAAATCTAATGAATTTGTTCGAATCATTTGAACATCGTACAACAATTTAGAATATCTTACGACTCTGTATGCCACATTACCGCCTTGAAAATCATGTTAGTTTAACGTACGGCACCTTACAACTCATAACAAAACATTACAACACCGTATGTAAACTTAAAACTCCATAATAAACCTACTGAATTCATTCGAGTCCTTTGAACATCGTACGACAATTTAGAATATATTACGACTCAGTATGCCACATTACCGCCCTGAAAAGCATGTTAGTATAACGTACGGCACCTTACAACTCCTAACAAAACGTTACAACACCGTACGTAAACTTAAAACTCCATAATAAATCTAATGAATTCGTCCGAGTCTTTTGAACATCGTACAACAATTTAGAATATCTTACGACACTGTATGACACATTACTGCCTTGAAAATCATTTTAGTATAACGTAGGACACCTTACAACTCCTAACAACACATTACAATACCGTACGTAAACTTAAAACTACATAGTAAACCTAATGAATCCGTCTGAGTCCATTAAACATTAGACGACCACTCAGGTCTAATTACGACTTTGTATGCAACATTCGCAACAGGAAAAGCAATTTAGAATAATGTAGGGTGCGTTACATCTTTTGAGAACACCTTTCACCACCGTACGAAACATTAAAACTCCATACTAAACCTAATGAATTCGTCCGAGTCATTTGAACATCGTACAACAATTTAGAATATCTTACGACTCTATATGCCACATTACCGCTTTGAAAAGCATGTTAGTATAACGTAGGACACATTACAACTCCTAACAAAACATTACAACACCGTACGTAAACTTAAAACTCCATAATAAACCTAATGAGTTCATCCGAGTCCTTTGAACATCGTACGACAATTTAGAATATATTACGACTCAGTATGCCACATTACCGCCTTGAAAAGTATGTTAGTATAACGTACGGCACCTTACAACTCCTAACAAAACATTACAACACCGTACGTAAACTCAAAACTCCATAATAAACCTAATGAATTCGTCCGAGTCATTTGAACATCGTACAACAATTTAGAATATCTTACGACTCTGTATGCCACATTAACGCCTTGAAAATCATGTTAGTATAACGTACGGCACCTTACAACTCCTAACAAAACATTACAACACCGTATGTAAACTTAAAACTCCATAATAAACCTAATGAATTCATTTGAGTCCTTTGAACATCGTACGACAATTTAGAATATATTACGACTCTGTATGCCACATTACCGCCCTGAAAAGCATGTTAGTATAACGTACGACGCCTTACAACTCCTAACAACGCATTACAATACCGTATGTAAACTTAAAACTCCATAGTAAACCTAATGAATTCGTCCGAGTCATTTGAACATCGTACAACAATTTAGAATATCTTACGACACTCTATGACACATTACTGCCTTGAAAATCATTTTAGTATAACGTAGGACACCTTACAACTCCTAACAACACATTACAATACCGTACGTAAACTTAAAACTCCATAGTAAACCTAATGAATCCGTCTGAGTCCATTAAACATTAGACGACCACTCAGGACTTATTACGACTTTGTATGCAACATTCGCAACAGGAAAAGCAATTTAGAATAATGTAGGGTGCGTTACATCTTTTGAGAACACCTTTCACCACCGTACGAAACATTAAAACTCCATACTAAACCTAATGAATTCGTCCGAGTCATTTGAACATCGTACAACAATTTAGAATATCTTACGACTCTGTATGTCACATTACCGCTTTGAAAAGCATGTTAGTATAACGTAGGAAACATTACAACTCCTAACAAAACATTACAACACTGTACGTAAACTTAAAACTCCGTAATAAACCTAATGAGTTCATCCGAGTCCTTTGAACATCGTACGACAATTTAGAATATATTACGACTCAGTATGCCACATTACCGCCTTGAAAAGTATGTTAGTATAACGTACGGCACCTTACAACTCCTAACAAAACATTACAACACCGTACGTAAACTCAAAACTCCATAATAAATCTAATGAATTTGTTCGAATCATTTGAACATCGTACAACAATTTAGAATATCTTACGACTCTGTATGCCACATTACCGCCTTGAAAATCATGTTAGTTTAACGTACGGCACCTTACAACTCATAACAAAACATTACAACACCGTATGTAAACTTAAAACTCCATAATAAACCTACTGAATTCATTCGAGTCCTTTGAACATCGTACGACAATTTAGAATATATTACGACTCAGTATGCCACATTACCGCCCTGAAAAGCATGTTAGTATAACGTACGGCACCTTACAACTCCTAACAAAACGTTACAACACCGTACGTAAACTTAAAACTCCATAATAAATCTAATGAATTCGTCCGAGTCTTTTGAACATCGTACAACAATTTAGAATATCTTACGACACTGTATGACACATTACTGCCTTGAAAATCATTTTAATATAACGTAGGACACCTTACAACTCCTAACAACACATTACAATACCGTACATAAACTTAAAACTCCATAGTAAACCTAATGAATTCGTCTGAGTCCATTAAACATTAGACGACCACTCAGGACTTATTACGACTTTGTATGCAACATTCGCAACAGGAAAAGCAATTTAGAATAATGTAGGGTGCGTTACATCTTTTGAGAACACCTTTCACCACCGTACGAAACATTAAAACTCCATACTAAACCTAATGAATTCGTCCGAGTCATTTGAACATCATACAACAATTTAGAATATCTTACGACTCTGTATGCCACATTACCGCTTTGAAAAGCATGTTAGTATAACGTAGGACACCTTACAACTCCTAACAAAACATTACAACACTGTATGTAAACTTAAAACTCCATAATAAACCTAATGACTTTATCCGAGTCCTTTGAACATCGTACGATAATTTAGAATATATTACGACTCTGTATGCCACATTACCGCCTTGAAAAGTATGTTAGTATAACGTACGACACCTTACAACTCCTAACAAAACATTACAACACCGTACGTAAACTCAAAACTCCATAATAAACCTAATGAATTCGTCCGAGTCATTTGAACATCGTACAACAATTTAGAATATCTTACGACTCTGTATGCCACATTACCGCTTTGAAAAGCATGTTAGTATAACGTAGGACACATTACAACTCCTAACAAAACATTAGAACACCGTACGTAAACTTAAAACTCCATAATAAGCCTAATGAGTTCATCCGAGTACTTTGAACATCGTACGACAATTTAGAATATATTACGACTCAGTATGCCACATTACCGCCTTGAAAAGTATGTTAGTATAACGTACGGCACCTTACAACTCCTAACAAAACATTACAACACCGTACGTAAACTCAAAACTCCATAATAAATCTAATGAATTTGTTCGAATCATTTGAACATCGTACAACAATTTATAATATCTTACGACTCTGTATGCCACATTACCGCCTTGAAAATCATGTTAGTTTAACGTGCGGCACCTTACAACTCATAACAAAACATTACAACACCGTATGTAAACTTAAAACTTCATAATAAACCTACTGAATTCATTCGAGTCCTTTGAACATCGTACGACAATTTAGAATATATTACGACTCAGTATGCCACATTACCGCCTTGAAAAGTATGTTAGTATAACGTACGGCACCTTACAACTCCTAACAAAACTTTACAACACCGTACGTAAACTCAAAACTCCATAATAAACCTAATGAATTCGTCCGAGTCATTTGAACATCGTACAACAATTTAGAATATCTTACGACTCTGTATGCCACATTAACGCCTTGAAAATCATGTTAGTATAACGTACGGCACCTTACAACTCCTAACAAAACATTACAACACCGTATGTAAACTTAAAACTCCATAATAAACCTAATGAATTCATTCGAGTCCTTTGAACATCGTACGACAATTTAGAATATATTACGACTCTGTATGCCACATTACCGCCCTGAAAAGCATGTTAGTATAACGTACGGCACCTTACAACTCCTAACAAAACATTACAACACCGTACGTAAAGTTAAATCTCCATAATAAATCTAATGAATTCGTCCGAGTCTTTTGAACATCGTACAACAATTTAGAATATCTTACGACACTGTATGACACATTACTGCCTTGAAAATCATTTTAATATAACGTAGGACACCTTACAACTCCTAACAACACATTACAATACCGTACGTAAACTTAAAACTCCATAGTAAACCTAATGAATCCGTCTGAGTCCATTAAACATTAGACGACCACTCAGGACTTATTACGACTTTGTATGCAACATTCGCAACAGGAAAAGCAATTTAGAATAATGTAGGGTGCGTTACATCTTTTGAGAACACCTTTCACCACCGTACGAAACATTAAAACTCCATACTAAACCTAATGAATTCGTCCGAGTCATTTGAACATCGTACAACAATTTAGAATATCTTACGACTCTGTATGCCACATTACCGCTTTGAAAAGCATGTTAGTATAACGTAGGACACAATACAACTCCTAACAAAACATTACAACACCGTACGTAAACTTAAAACTCCATAATAAACCTAATGAGTTCATCCGAGTCCTTTGAACATCGTACGACAATTTAGAATATATTACGACTCAGTATGCCACATTACCGCCTTGAAAAGTATGTTAGTATAACGTACGGCACCTTACAACTCCTAACAAAACATTACAACACCGTACGTAAACTCAAAACTCCATAATAAACCTAATGAATTCGTCCGAGTCATTTGAACATCGTACAACAATTTAGAATATCTTACGACTCTGTATGCCACATTACCGCTTTGAAAAGCATGTTAGTATAACGTAGGACACAATACAACTCCTAACAAAACATTACAACACCGTACGTAAACTTAAAACTCCATAATAAACCTAATGAGTTCATCCGAGTCCTTTGAACATCGTACGACAATTTAGAATATATTACGACTCAGTATGCCACATTACCGCCTTGAAAAGTATGTTAGTATAACGTACGGCACCTTACAACTCCTAACAAAACATAAAACACCGTACGTAAAATCAAAACTCCATAATAAACCTAATGAATTCGTCCGAGTCATTTGAACATCGTACAACAATTTAGAATATCTTACGACTCTGTATGCCACATTAACGCCTTGAAAATCATGTTAGTATAACGTACGGCACCTTACAACTCCTAACAAAACATTACAACACCGTATGTAAACTTAAAACTCCATAATAAACCTAATGAATTCATTCGAGTCCTTTGAACATCGTACGACAATTTAGAATATATTACGACTCTGTATGCCACATTACCGCCCTGAAAAGCATGTTAGTATAACGTACGGCACCTTACAACTCCTAACAAAACATTACAACACCGTACGTAAACTTAAAACTCCATAATAAATCTAATGAATTCGTCCGAGTCTTTTGAACATCGTACAACAATTTAGAATATCTTACGACACTGTATGACACATTACTGCCTTGAAAATCATTTTAGTATAACGTAGGACACCTTACAACTCCTAACAACACATTACAATACCGTACGTAAACTTAAAACTACATAGTAAACCTAATGAATCCGTCTGAGTCCATTAAACATTAGACGACCACTCAGGTCTAATTACGACTTTGTATGCAACATTCGCAACAGGAAAAGCAATTTAGAATAATGTAGGGTGCGTTACATCTTTTGAGAACACCTTTCACCACCGTACGAAACATTAAAACTCCATACTAAACCTAATGAATTCGTCCGAGTCATTTGAACATCGTACAACAATTTAGAATATCTTACGACTCTATATGCCACATTACCGCTTTGAAAAGCATGTTAGTATAACGTAGGACACATTACAACTCCTAACAAAACATTACAACACCGTACGTAAACTTAAAACTCCATAATAAACCTAATGAGTTCATCTGAGTCCTTTGAACATCGTACGACAATTTAGAATATATTACGACTCAGTATGCCACATTACCGCCTTGAAAAGTATGTTAGTATAACGTACGGCACCTTACAACTCCTAACTAAACATTACAACACCGTACGTAAACTCAAAACTCCATAATAAACCTAATGAATTCGTCCGAGTCATTTGAACATCGTACAACAATTTAGAATATCTTACGACTCTGTATGCCACATTAACGCCTTGAAAATCATGTTAGTATAACGTACGGCACCTTACAACTCCTAACAAAACATTACAACACCGTATGTAAACTTAAAACTCCATAATAAACCTAATGAATTCATTTGAGTCCTTTGAACATCGTACGACAATTTAGAATATATTACGACTCTGTATGCCACATTACCGCCCTGAAAAGCATGTTAGTATAACGTACGACGCCTTACAACTCCTAACAACACATTACAATACCGTATGTAAACTTAAAACTCCATAGTAAACCTAATGAATTCGTCCGAGTCATTTGAACATCGTACAACAATTTAGAATATCTTACGACACTCTATGACACATTACTGCCTTGAAAATCATTTTAGTATAACGTAGGACACCTTACAACTCCTAACAACACATTACAATACCGTACGTAAACTTAAAACTCCATAGTAAACCTAATGAATCCGTCTGAGTCCATTAAACATTAGACGACCACTCAGTACTTATTACGACTTTGTATGCAACATTCGCAACAGGAAAAGCAATTTAGAATAATGTAGGGTGCGTTACATCTTTTGAGAACACCTTTCACCACCGTACGAAACATTAAAACTCCATACTAAACCTAATGAATTCGTCCGAGTCATTTGAACATCGTACAACAATTTAGAATATCTTACGACTCTGTATGTCACATTACCGCTTTGAAAAGCATGTTAGTATAACGTAGGACACATTACAACTCCTAACAAAACATTACAACACTGTACGTAAACTTAAAACTCCATAATAAACCTAATGAGTTCATCTGAGTCCTTTGAACATCGTACGACAATTTAGAATATATTACGACTCAGTATGCCACATTACCGCCTTGAAAAGTATGTTAGTATAACGTACGGCACCTTACAACTCCTAACAAAACATTACAACACCGTACGTAAACTCAAAACTCCATAATAAATCTAATGAATTTGTTCGAATCATTTGAACATCGTACAACAATTTAGAATATCTTACGACTCTGTATGCCACATTACCGCCTTGAAAATCATGTTAGTTTAACGTACGGCACCTTACAACTCATAACAAAACATTACAACACCGTATGTAAACTTAAAACTCCATAATAAACCTACTGAATTCATTCGAGTCCTTTGAACATCGTACGACAATTTAGAATATATTACGACTCAGTATGCCACATTACCGCCCTGAAAAGCATGTTAGTATAACGTACGGCACCTTACAACTCCTAACAAAACGTTACAACACCGTACGTAAACTTAAAACTCCATAATAAATCTAATGAATTCGTCCGAGTCTTTTGAACATCGTACAACAATTTAGAATATCTTACGACACTGTATGACACATTACTGCCTTGAAAATCATTTTAGTATAACGTAGGACACCTTACAACTCCTAACAACACATTACAATACCGTACGTAAACTTAAAACTACATAGTAAACCTAATGAATCCGTCTGAGTCCATTAAACATTAGACGACCACTCAGGTCTAATTACGACTTTGTATGCAACATTCGCAACAGGAAAAGCAATTTAGAATAATGTAGGGTGCGTTACATCTTTTGAGAACACCTTTCACCACCGTACGAAACATTAAAACTCCATACTAAACCTAATGAATTCGTCCGAGTCATTTGAACATCGTACAACAATTTAGAATATCTTACGACTCTATATGCCACATTACCGCTTTGAAAAGCATGTTAGTATAACGTAGGACACATTACAACTCCTAACAAAACATTACAACACCGTACGTAAACTTAAAACTCCATAATAAACCTAATGAGTTCATCCGAGTCCTTTGAACATCGTACGACAATTTAGAATATATTACGACTCAGTATGCCACATTACCGCCTTGAAAAGTATGTTAGTATAACGTACGGCACCTTACAACTCCTAACAAAACATTACAACACCGTACGTAAACTCAAAACTCCATAATAAACCTAATGAATTCGTCCGAGTCATTTGAACATCGTACAACAATTTAGAATATCTTACGACTCTGTATGCCACATTAACGCCTTGAAAATCATGTTAGTATAACGTACGGCACCTTACAACTCCTAACAAAACATTACAACACCGTATGTAAACTTAAAACTCCATAATAAACCTAATGAATTCATTTGAGTCCTTTGAACATCGTACGACAATTTAGAATATATTACGACTCTGTATGCCACATTACCGCCCTGAAAAGCATGTTAGTATAACGTACGACGCCTTACAACTCCTAACAACGCATTACAATACCGTATGTAAACTTAAAACTCCATAGTAAACCTAATGAATTCGTCCGAGTCATTTGAACATCGTACAACAATTTAGAATATCTTACGACACTCTATGACACATTACTGCCTTGAAAATCATTTTAGTATAACGTAGGACACCTTACAACTCCTAACAACACATTACAATACCGTACGTAAACTTAAAACTCCATAGTAAACCTAATGAATCCGTCTGAGTCCATTAAACATTAGACGACCACTCAGGACTTATTACGACTTTGTATGCAACATTCGCAACAGGAAAAGCAATTTAGAATAATGTAGGGTGCGTTACATCTTTTGAGAACACCTTTCACCACCGTACGAAACATTAAAACTCCATACTAAACCTAATGAATTCGTCCGAGTCATTTGAACATCGTACAACAATTTAGAATATCTTACGACTCTGTATGTCACATTACCGCTTTGAAAAGCATGTTAGTATAACGTAGGAAACATTACAACTCCTAACAAAACATTACAACACTGTACGTAAACTTAAAACTCCGTAATAAACCTAATGAGTTCATCCGAGTCCTTTGAACATCGTACGACAATTTAGAATATATTACGACTCAGTATGCCACATTACCGCCTTGAAAAGTATGTTAGTATAACGTACGGCACCTTACAACTCCTAACAAAACATTACAACACCGTACGTAAACTCAAAACTCCATAATAAATCTAATGAATTTGTTCGAATCATTTGAACATCGTACAACAATTTAGAATATCTTACGACTCTGTATGCCACATTACCGCCTTGAAAATCATGTTAGTTTAACGTACGGCACCTTACAACTCATAACAAAACATTACAACACCGTATGTAAACTTAAAACTCCATAATAAACCTACTGAATTCATTCGAGTCCTTTGAACATCGTACGACAATTTAGAATATATTACGACTCAGTATGCCACATTACCGCCCTGAAAAGCATGTTAGTATAACGTACGGCACCTTACAACTCCTAACAAAACGTTACAACACCGTACGTAAACTTAAAACTCCATAATAAATCTAATGAATTCGTCCGAGTCTTTTGAACATCGTACAACAATTTAGAATATCTTACGACACTGTATGACACATTACTGCCTTGAAAATCATTTTAATATAACGTAGGACACCTTACAACTCCTAACAACACATTACAATACCGTACATAAACTTAAAACTCCATAGTAAACCTAATGAATTCGTCTGAGTCCATTAAACATTAGACGACCACTCAGGACTTATTACGACTTTGTATGCAACATTCGCAACAGGAAAAGCAATTTAGAATAATGTAGGGTGCGTTACATCTTTTGAGAACACCTTTCACCACCGTACGAAACATTAAAACTCCATACTAAACCTAATGAATTCGTCCGAGTCATTTGAACATCATACAACAATTTAGAATATCTTACGACTCTGTATGCCACATTACCGCTTTGAAAAGCATGTTAGTATAACGTAGGACACCTTACAACTCCTAACAAAACATTACAACACTGTATGTAAACTTAAAACTCCATAATAAACCTAATGACTTTATCCGAGTCCTTTGAACATCGTACGATAATTTAGAATATATTACGACTCTGTATGCCACATTACCGCCTTGAAAAGTATGTTAGTATAACGTACGACACCTTACAACTCCTAACAAAACATTACAACACCGTACGTAAACTCAAAACTCCATAATAAACCTAATGAATTCGTCCGAGTCATTTGAACATCGTACAACAATTTAGAATATCTTACGACTCTGTATGCCACATTACCGCTTTGAAAAGCATGTTAGTATAACGTAGGACACATTACAACTCCTAACAAAACATTAGAACACCGTACGTAAACTTAAAACTCCATAATAAGCCTAATGAGTTCATCCGAGTACTTTGAACATCGTACGACAATTTAGAATATATTACGACTCAGTATGCCACATTACCGCCTTGAAAAGTATGTTAGTATAACGTACGGCACCTTACAACTCCTAACAAAACATTACAACACCGTACGTAAACTCAAAACTCCATAATAAATCTAATGAATTTGTTCGAATCATTTGAACATCGTACAACAATTTATAATATCTTACGACTCTGTATGCCACATTACCGCCTTGAAAATCATGTTAGTTTAACGTGCGGCACCTTACAACTCATAACAAAACATTACAACACCGTATGTAAACTTAAAACTTCATAATAAACCTACTGAATTCATTCGAGTCCTTTGAACATCGTACGACAATTTAGAATATATTACGACTCAGTATGCCACATTACCGCCCTGAAAAGCATGTTAGTATAACGTACGGCACCTTACAACTCCTAACAAAACGTTACAACACCGTACGTAAACTTAAAACTCCATAATAAATCTAATGAATTCGTCCGAGTCTTTTGAACATCGTACAACAATTTAGAATATCTTACGACACTGTATGACACATTACTGCCTTGAAAATCATTTTAATATAACGTAGGACACCTTACAACTCCTAACAACACATTACAATACCGTACATAAACTTAAAACTCCATAGTAAACCTAATGAATTCGTCTGAGTCCATTAAACATTCGACGACCACTCAGGACTTATTACGACTTTGTATGCAACATTCGCAACAGGAAAAGCAATTTAGAATAATGTAGGGTGCGTTACATCTTTTGAGAACACCTTTCACCACCGTACGAAACATTAAAACTCCATACTAAACCTAATGAATTCGTCCGAGTCATTTGAACATCATACAACAATTTAGAATATCTTACGACTCTGTATGCCACATTACCGCTTTGAAAAGCATGTTAGTATAACGTAGGACACCTTACAACTCCTAACAAAACATTACAACACCGTACGTAAACTTAAAACTCCATAATAAGCCTAATGAGTTCATCCGAGTACTTTGAACATCGTACGACAATTTAGAATATATTACGACTCAGTATGCCACATTACCGCCTTGAAAAGTATGTTAGTATAACGTACGGCACCTTACAACTCCTAACAAAACATTACAACACCGTACGTAAACTCAAAACTTCATAATAAATCTAATGAATTTGTTCGAATCATTTGAACATCGTACAACAATTTATAATATCTTACGACTCTGTATGCCACATTACCGCCTTGAAAATCATGTTAGTTTAACGTGCGGCACCTTACAACTCATAACAAAACATTACAACACCGTATGTAAACTTAAAACTTCATAATAAACCTACTGAATTCATTCGAGTCCTTTGAACATCGTACGACAATTTAGAATATATTACGACTCAATATGCCACATTACCGCCCTGAAAAGCATGTTAGTATAACGTACGGCACCTTACAACTCCTAACAAAACGTTACAACACCGTACGTAAACTTAAAACTCCATAATAAATCTAATGAATTCGTCCGAGTCTTTTGAACATCGTACAACAATTTAGAATATCTTACGACACTGTATGACACATTACTGCCTTGAAAATCATTTTAATATAACGTAGGACACCTTACAACTCCTAACAACACATTACAATACCGTACATAAACTTAAAACTCCATAGTAAACCTAATGAATTCGTCTGAGTCCATTAAACATTAGACGACCACTCAGGACTTATTACGACTTTGTATGCAACATTCGCAACAGGAAAAGCAATTTAGAATAATGTAGGGTGCGTTACATCTTTTGAGAACACCTTTCACCACCGTACGAAACATTAAAACTCCATACTAAACCTAATGAATTCGTCCGAGTCATTTGAACATCATACAACAATTTAGAATATCTTACGACTCTGTATGCCACATTACCGCTTTGAAAAGCATGTTAGTATAACGTAGGACACCTTACAACTCCTAACAAAACATTACAACACCGTATGTAAACTTAAAACTCCATAATAAACCTAATGACTTTATCCGAGTCCTTTGAACATCGTACGATAATTTAGAATATATTACGACTCTGTATGCCACATTACCGCCTTGAAAAGTATGTTAGTATAACGTACGACACCTTACAACTCCTAACAAAACATTACAACACCGTACGTAAACTCAAAACTCCATAATAAACCTAATGAATTCATCCGAGTCATTTGAACATCGTACAACAATTTAGAATATCTTACGACTCTGTATGCCACATTATCGCCTTGAAAATAATGTTAGTATAACGTACGGCACCTTACAACTCCTAACAAAACATTACCACACCGTACGTAAACTTAAAACTTCATAATGAACCTAATGAATTCATTCGAGTCCTTTGAACATCGTACGACAATTTAGAATATCTTACGACACTGTATGACACATTACTGCCTTGAAAATCATTTTAATATAACGTAGGACACCTTACAACTCCTAACAACACATTACAATACCGTACATAAACTTAAAACTCCATAGTAAACCTAATGAATTCGTCTGAGTCCATTAAACATTAGACGACCACTCAGGACTTATTACGACTTTGTATGCAACATTCGCAACAGGAAAAGCAATTTAGAATAATGTAGGGTGCGTTACATCTTTTGAGAACACCTTTCACCACCGTACGAAACATTAAAACTCCATACTAAACCTAATGAATTCGTCCGAGTCATTTGAACATCATACAACAATTTAGAATATCTTACGACTCTGTATGCCACATTACCGCTTTGAAAAGCATGTTAGTATAACGTAGGACACCTTACAACTCCTAACAAAACATTACAACATCGTATGTAAACTTAAAACTCCATAATAAACCTAATGACTTTATCCGAGTCCTTTGAACATCGTACAATAATTTAGAATATATTACGACTCTGTATGCCACATTACCGCCTTCAAAAGTATGTTAGTATAACGTACGACACCTTACAACTCCTAACAAAACATTACAACACCGTACGTAAACTCAAAACTCCATAATAAACCTAATGAATTCGTCCGAGTCATTTGAACATCGTACAACAATTTAGAATATCTTACGACTCTGTATGCCACATTACCGCCTTGAAAATAATGTTAGTATAACGTACGGCACCTTACAACTCCTAACAAAACATTACCACACCGTACGTAAACTTAAAACTCCATAATAAACCTAATGAATTCATTCGAGTCCTTTGAACATCGTACGACAAGTTAGAATATCTTACGACTCTGTATGCCACATTATCGCCTTGAAAATAATGTTAGTATAACGTACGGCACCTTACAACTCCTAACAAAACATTACCACACCGTACGTAAACTTAAAACTCCATAATAAACCTAATGAATTCATTCGAGTCCTTTGAACATCGTACGACAATTTAGAATATATTACGACTCAGTATGCCACATTACCGCCTTGAAAAGTATGTTAGTATAACGTACGACACCTTACAACTCCTAACAAAACATTACAACACCGTACGTAAACTCAAAACTCCATAATAAACCTAATGAATTCGTCCGAGTCATATGAACATCGTACAACAATTTAGAATATCTTACGACTCTGTATGCCACATTACCGCCTTGAAAATAATGTTAGTATAACGTACGGCACCTTACAACTCCTAACAAAACATTACCACACCGTACGTAAACTTAAAACTCCATAATAAACCTAATGAATTCATTCGAGTCCTTTGAACATCGTACGACAATTTAGAATATATTACGACTCAGTATGCCACATTACCGCCCTGAAAAGCATGTTAGTATAACGTACGGCACCTTACAACTCCTAACAAAACGTTACAACACCGTACGTAAACTTAAAACTCCATAATAAATCTAATGAATTCGTCCGAGTCTTTTGAACATCGTACAACAATTTAGAATATCTTACGACACTGTATGAAACATTACTGCCTTGAAAATCATTTTAATATAACGTAGGACACCTTACAACTCCTAACAACACATTACAATACCGTACATAAACTTAAAACTCCATAGTAAACCTAATGAATTCGTCTGAGTCCATTAAACATTAGACGACCACTCAGGACTTATTACGACTTTGTATGCAACATTCGCAACAGGAAAAGCAATTTAGAATAATGTAGGGTGCGTTACATCTTTTTAGAACACCTTTCACCACCGTACGAAACATTAAAACTCCATACTAAACCTAATGAATTCGTCCGAGTCATTTGAACATCATACAACAATTTAGAATATCTTACGACTCTGTATGCCACATTACCGCTTTGAAAAGCATGTTAGTATAACGTAGGACACCTTACAACTCCTAACAAAACATTACAACATCGTATGTAAACTTAAAACTCCATAATAAACCTAATGACTTTATCCGAGTCCTTTGAACATCGTACGATAATTTAGAATATATTACGAATCTGTATGCCACATTACCGCCTTGAAAAGTATGTTAGTATAACGTACGACACCTTACAACTCCTAACAAAACATTACAACACCGTACGTAAACTCAAAACTCCATAATAAACCTAATGAATTCGTCCGAGTCATTTGAACATCGTACAACAATTTAGAATATCTTACGACTCTGTATGCCACATTACCGCCTTGAAAATAATGTTAGTATAACGTACGGCACCTTACAACTCCTAACAAAACATTACCACACCGTACGTAAACTTAAAACTCCATAATAAACCTAATGAATTCATTCGAGTCCTTTGAACATCGTACGACAATTTAGAATATATTACGACTCTGTATGCCACATTACCGCCCTGAAAAGCATGTTAGTATAACGTACGGCACCTTACAACTCCTAACAAAACATTACAACACCGTACGTAAACTTCAAACTCCATAATAAATCTAATGAATTCGTCCGAGTCTTTTGAACATCGTACAACAATTTAGAATATCTTACGACACTGTATGACACATTACTGCCTTGAAAATCATTTTAGTATAACGTAGGACACCTTACAACTCCTAACAACACATTACAATACCGTACGTAAACTTAAAACTCCATAGTAAACCTAATGAATCCGTCTGAGTCCATTAAACATTAGACGACCACTCAGGACTTATTACGACTTTGTATGCAACATTCGCAACAGGAAAAGCAATTTAGAATAATGTAGGGTGCGTTACATCTTTTGAGAACACCTTTCACCACCGTACGAAACATTAAAACTCCATACTAAACCTAATGAATTCGCCCGAGTCATTTGAGCATCATACAACAATTTAGAATATCTTACGACTCTGTATGCCACGTTACCGCTTTGAAAAGCTTGTTAGTATAACGTAGGACACCTTACAACTCCTAACAAAACATTACAACATCGTATGTAAACTTAAAACTCCATAATAAACCTAATGACTTTATCCGAGTGCTTTGAACATCGTACGATAATTTAGAATATATTACGACTCTGTATGCCACATTACCGCCTTGAAAAGTATGTTAGTATAACGTACGACACCTTACAACTCCTAACAAAACATTACAACACCGTACGTAAACTCAAAACTCCATAATAAACCTAATGAATTCGTCCGAGTCATTTGAACATCATACAACAATTTAGAATATCTTACGACTCTGTATGCCACATTACCGCTTTGAAAAGCATGTTAGTATAACGTAGGACACCTTACAACTCCTAACAAAACATTACAACATCGTATGTAAACTTAAAACTCCATAATAAACCTAATGACTTTATCCGAGTCCTTTGAACATCGTACGATAATTTAGAATATATTACGACTCTGTATGCCACATTACCGCCTTGAAAAGTATGTTAGTATAACGTACGACACCTTACAACTCCTAACAAAACATTACAACACCGTACGTAAACTCAAAACTCCATAATAAACCTAATGAATTCGTCCGAGTCATTTGAACATCGTACAACAATTTAGAATATCTTACGACTCTGTATGCCACATTACCGCCTTGAAAATAATGTTAGTATAACGTACGGCACCTTACAACTCCTAACAAAACATTACCACACCGTACGTAAACTTAAAACTCCATAATAAACCTAATGAATTCATTCGAGTCCTTTGAACATCGTACGACAATTTAGAATATATTACGACTCTGTATGCCACATTACCGCCCTGAAAAGCATGTTAGTATAACGTACGGCACCTTACAACTCCTAACAAAACATTACAACACCGTACGTAAACTTCAAACTCCATAATAAATCTAATGAATTCGTCCGAGTCTTTTGAACATCGTACAACAATTTAGAATATCTTACGACACTGTATGACACATTACTGCCTTGAGAATCATTTTAGTATAACGTAGGACACCTTACAACTCCTAACAACACATTACAATACCGTACGTAAACTTAAAACTCCATAGTAAACCTAATGAATCCGTCTGAGTCCATTAAACATTAGACGACCACTTAGGACTTATTACGACTTTGTATGCAACATTCGCAACAGGAAAAGCAATTTAGAATAATGTAGGGTGCGTTACATCTTTTGAGAACACCTTTCACCACCGTACGAAACATTAAAACTCCATACTAAACCTAATGAATTCGCCCGAGTCATTTGAGCATCATACAACAATTTAGAATATCTTACGACTCTGTATGCCACGTTACCGCTTTGAAAAGCTTGTTAGTATAACGTAGGACACCTTACAACTCCTAACAAAACATTACAACATCGTATGTAAACTTAAAACTCCATAATAAACCTAATGACTTTATCCGAGTCCTTTGAACATCGTACGATAATTTAGAATATATTACGACTCTGTATGCCACATTACCGCCTTGAAAAGTATGTTAGTATAACGTACGACACCTTACAACTCCTAACAAAACATTACAACACCGTACGTAAACTCAAAACTCCATAATAAACCTAATGAATTCGTCCGAGTCATTTGAACATCGTACAACAATTTAGAATATCTTACGACTCTGTATGCCACATTACCGCCTTGAAAATAATGTTAGTATAACGTACGGCACCTTACAACTCCTAACAAAACATTACCACACCGTACGTAAACTTAAAACTCCATAATAAACCTAATGAATTCATTCGAGTCCTTTGAACATCGTACGACAATTTAGAATATATTACGACTCTGTATGCCACATTACCGCCCTGAAAAGCATGTTAGTATAACGTACGGCACCTTACAACTCCTAACAAAACATTACAACACCGTACGTAAACTTCAAACTCCATAATAAATCTAATGAATTCGTCCGAGTCTTTTGAACATCATACAACAATTTAAAATATCTTACTACTCTGTATGCCACATTACCGCCTTGAAAATCATGTTAGTATAACGTTGGACACATTACAACTCCTAACAAAACATTACAACACCGTACGTAAACTTAAAACTCCATAATAAACCTAATGAGTTCATCCGAGTCCTTTGAACATCGTACGACAATTTAGAATATATTACGACTCAGTATGCCACATTACCGCCTTGAAAAGTATGTTAGTATAACGTACGGCACCTTACAACTCCTAACAAAACATTACAACACCGTACGTAAACTCAAAACTCCATAATAAACCTAATGAATTCGTCCGAGTCATTTGAACATCGTACAACAATTTAGAATATCTTACGACTCTGTATGCCACATTAACGCCTTGAAAATCATGTTAGTATAACGTACGGCACCTTACAACTCCTAACAAAACATTACAACACCGTATGTAAACTTAAAACTCCATAATAAACCTAATGAATTCATTCGAGTCCTTTGAACATCGTACGAAAATTTAGAATATATTACGACTCTGTATGCCACATTACCGCCCTGAAAAGCATGTTAGTATAACGTACGGCACCTTACAACTCCTAACAAAACATTACAACACCGTACGTAAACTTAAAACTCCATAATAAATCTAATGAATTCGTCCGAGTCTTTTGAACATCGTACAACAATTTAGAATATCTTACGACACTGTATGACACATTACTGCCTTGAAAATCATTTTAGTATAACGTAGGACACCTTACAACTCCTAACAACACATTACAATACCGTACGTAAACTTAAAACTCCATAGTAAACCTAATGAATCCGTCTGAGTCCATTAAACATTAGACGACCACTCAGGACTTATTACGACTTTGTATGCAACATTCGCAACAGGAAAAGCAATTTAGAATAATGTAGGGTGCGTTACATCTTTTGAGAACACCTTTCATCACCGTACGAAACATTAAAACTCCATACTAAACCTAATGAATTCGTCCGAGTCATTTGAACATCGTACAACAATTTAGAATATCTTACGACTCTGTATGCCACATTACCGCTTTGAAAAGCATGTTAGTATAACGTAGGACACCTTACAACTCCTAACAAAACATTACAACACCGTACGTAAACTTAAAACTCCATAATAAGCCTAATGAGTTCATCCGAGTCCTTTGAACATCGTACGATAATTTAGAATATATTACGACTCTGTATGCCACATTACCGCCTTGAAAAGTATGTTAGTATAACGTACGACACCTTACAACTCCTAACAAAACATTACAACACCGTACGTAAACTCAAAACTCCATAATAAACCTAATGAATTCGTCCGAGTCATTTGAACATCGTACAACAATTTAGAATATCTTACGACTCTGTTTGCCACATTACCGCCTTGAAAATAATGTTAGTATAACGTACGACACCTTACAACTCCTAACAAAACATTACCACACCGTACGTAAACTTAAAACTCCATAATAAACCTAATGAATTCATTCGAGTCCTTTGAACATCGTACGACAATTTAGAATATATTACGACTCTGTATGCCACATTACCGCCCTGAAAAGCATGTTAGTATAACGTACGGCACCTTACAACTCCTAACAAAACATTACAACACCGTACGTAAACTTCAAACTCCATAATAAATCTAATGAATTCGTCCGAGTCTTTTGAACATCATACAACAATTTAAAATATCTTACTACTCTGTATGCCACATTACCGCCTTGAAAATCATGTTAGTATAACGTAGGACACATTACAACTCCTAACAAAACATTACAACACCGTACGTAAACTTAAAACTCCATAATAAACCTAATGAGTTCATCCGAGTCCTTTGAACATCGTACCACAATTTAGAATATATTACGACTCAGTATGCCACATTACCGCCTTGAAAAGTATGTTAGTATAACGTACGACACCTTACAACTCCTAACAAAACATTACAACACCGTACGTAAACTTAAAACTCCATAATAAGCCTAATGAGTTCATCCGAGTCCTTTGAACATCGTACGACAATTTAGATTATATTACGACTCAGTATGCCACATTACCGCCTTGAAAAGTATGTTAGTATAACGTACCGCACCTTACAACTCCAAACAAAACATTACAACAACGTACGTAAACTCAAAACTCCATAATAAACCTAATGAATTCGTCCGAGTCTTTTGAACATCGTACAACAATTTAGAATATCTTACGACACTGTATGACACATTACTGCCTTGAAAATCATTTTAGTATAACGTAGGACACCTTACAACTCCTAACAACACATTACAATACCGTACGTAAACTTAAAACTCCATAGTAAACCTAATGAATCCGTCTGAGTCCATTAAACATTAGACGACCACTCAGGACTTATTACGACTTTGTATGCAACATTCGCAACAGGAAAAGCAATTTAGAATAATGTAGGGTGCGTTACATCTTTTGAGAACACCTTTCACCACCGTACGAAACATTAAAACTCCATACTAAACCTAATGAATTCGTCCGAGTCATTTGAACATCATACAACAATTTAGAATATCTTACGACTCTGTATGCCACGTTACCGCTTTGAAAAGCATTTTAGTATAACGTAGGACACCTTACAACTCCTAACAAAACATTACAACATCGTATGTAAACTTAAAACTCCATAATAAACCTAATGACTTTATCCGAGTCCTTTGAACATCGTACGATAATTTAGAATATATTACGACTCTGTATGCCACATTACCGCCTTGAAAAGTATGTTAGTATAACGTACGACACCTTACAACTCCTAACAAAACATTACAACACCGTACGTAAACTCAAAACTCCATAATAAACCTAATGAATTCGTCCGAGTCATTTGAACATCGTACAACAATTTAGAATATCTTACGACTCTGTATGCCACATTACCGCCTTGAAAATAATGTTAGTATAACGTACGGCACCTTACAACTCCTAACAAAACATTACCACACCGTACGTAAACTTAAAACTCCATAATAAACCTAATGAATTCATTCGAGTCCTTTGAACATCGTACGACAATTTAGAATATAGTACGACTCTGTATGCCACATTACCGCCCTGAAAAGCATGTTAGTATAACGTACGGCACCTTACAACTCCTAACAAAACATTACAACACCGTACGTAAACTTCAAACTCCATAATAAATCTAATGAATTCGTCCGAGTCTTTTGAACATCATACAACAATTTAAAATATCTTACTACTCTGTATGCCACATTACCGCCTTGAAAATCATGTTAGTATAACGTAGGACACATTACAACTCCTAACAAAACATTACAACACCGTACGTAAACTTAAAACTCCATAATAAACCTAATGAGTTCATCCGAGTCCTTTGAACATCGTACGACAATTTAGAATATATTACGACTCAGTATGCCACATTACCGCCTTGAAAAGTATGTTAGTATAACGTACGGCACCTTACAACTCCTAACAAAACATTACAACACCGTACGTAAACTCAAAACTCCATAATAAACCTAATGAATTCGTCCGAGTCATTTGAACATCGTACAACAATTTAGAATATCTTACGACTCTGTATGCCACATTAACGCCTTGAAAATCATGTTAGTATAACGTACGGCACCTTACAACTCCTAACAAAACATTACAACACCGTATGTAAACTTAAAACTCCATAATAAACCTAATGAATTCATTCGAGTCCTTTGAACATCGTACGACAATTTAGAATATATTACGACTCTGTATGCCACATTACCGCCCTGAAAAGCATGTTAGTATAACGTACGGCACCTTACAACTCCTAACAAAACATTACAACACCGTACGTAAACTTAAAACTCCATAATAAATCTAATGAATTCGTCCGAGTCTTTTGAACATCGTACAACAATTTAGAATATCTTACGACACTGTATGACACATTACTGCCTTGAAAATCATTTTAGTATAACGTAGGACACCTTACAACTCCTAACAACACATTACAATACCGTACGTAAACTTAAAACTCCATAGTAAACCTAATGAATCCGTCTGAGTCCATTAAACATTAGACGACCACTCAGGACTTATTACGACTTTGTATGCAACATTCGCAACAGGAAAAGCAATTTAGAATAATGTAGGGTGCGTTACATCTTTTGAGAACACCTTTCACCACCGTACGAAACATTAAAACTCCATACTAAACCTAATGAATTCGTCCGAGTCATTTGAACATCATACAACAATTTAGAATATCTTACGACTCTGTATGCCACATTACCGCTTTGAAAAGCATGTTAGTATAACGTAGGACACCTTACAACTCCTAACAAAACATTACAACATCGTATGTAAACTTAAAACTCCATAATAAACCTAATGACTTTATCCGAGTCCTTTGAACATCGTACGATAAATTAAAATATATTACGACTCTGTATGCCACATTACCGCCTTGAAAAGTATGTTAGTATAACGTACGGCACCTTACAACTCCTAACAAAACATTACACACCGTACGTAAACTCAAAACTCCATAATAAACCTAATGAATGCATTCGAGTCCTTTGAACATCGTACGACAATTTAGAATATATTACGACTCTGTATGCCACATTACCGCCTTGAAAATAATGTTAGTATAACGTACGGCACCTTACAACTCCTAACAAAACATTACCACACCGTACGTAAACTTCAAACTCCATAATAAATCTAATGAATTCGTCCGAGTCTTTTGAACATCATACAACGATTTAAAATATCTTACTACTCTGTATGCCACATTACCGCCTTGAAAATCATGTTAGTATAACGTAGGACACCTTACAACTCCTAACAAAACATTACAACATCGTATGTAAACTTAAAACTCCATAATAAACCTAATGACTTTATCCGAGTCCTTTGAACATCGTACGATAATTTAGAATATATTACGACTCTGTATGCCACATTACCGCCTTGAAAAGTATGTTATTATAACGTACGACACCTTACAACTCCTAACAAAACATTACAACACCGTACGTAAACTCAAAACTCCATAATAAACCTAATGAATTCATCCGAGTCATTTGAACATCGTACAACAATTTAGAATATCTTACGACTCTGTATGCCACATTACCGCCTTGAAAATAATGTTAGTATAACGTACGGCACCTTACAACTCCTAACAAAACATTACCACACCGTACGTAAACTTAAAACTCCATAATAAACCTAATGAATGCATTCGAGTCCTTTGAACATCGTACGACAATTTAGAATATATTACGACTCTGTATGCCACATTACCGCCTTGAAAATCATGTTAGTATAACGTAGGACACCTTACAACTCCTAACAAAACATTACAACATCGTATGTAAACTTAAAACTCCATAATAAACCTAATGACTTTATCCGAGTCCTTTGAACATCGTACGATAATTTTGAATATATTACGACTCTGTATGCCACATTACCGCCTTGAAAAGTATGTTATTATAACGTACGACACCTTACAACTCCTAACAAAACATTACAACACCGTACGTAAACTCAAAACTCCATAATAAACCTAATGAATTCGTCCGAGTCATTTGAACATCGTACAACAATTTAGAATATCTTACGACTCTGTATGCCACATTACCGCCTTGAAAATAATTTTAGTATAACGTACGGCACCTTACAACTCCTAACAAAACATTACCACACCGTACGTAAACTTAAAACTCCATAATAAACCTAATGAATTCATTCGAGTCCTTTGAACATCGTACGACAATTTAGAATATATTACGACTCTGTATGCCACATTACCGCCCTGAAAAGCATGTTAGTATAACGTACGGCACCTTACAACTCCTAACAAAACATTACAACACCGTACGTAAACATCAAACTCCATAATAAATCTAATGAATTCGTCCGAGTCTTTTGAACATCATACAACAATTTAAAATATCTTACTACTCTGTATGCCACATTACCGCCTTGAAAATCATGCTAGTATAACGTAGGACACATTACAACTCCTAACAAAACATTACAACACCGTACGTAAACTTAAAACTCCATAATAAACCTAATGAGTTCATCCGAGTCCTTTGAACATCGTACGACAATTTAGAATATATTACGACTCAGTATGCCACATTACCGCCTTGAAAAGTATGTTAGTATAACGTACGGCACCTTACAACTCCTAACAAAACATTACAACACCGTACGTAAACTCAAAACTCCATAATAAACCTAATGAATTCGTCCGAGTCATTTGAACATCGTACAACAATTTAGAATATCTTACGACTCTGTATGCCACATTAACGCCTTGAAAATCATGTTAGTATAACGTACGGCACCTTACAACTCCTAACAAAACATTACAACACCGTATGTAAACTTAAAACTCCATAATAAACCTAATGAATTCATTCGAGTCCTTTGAACATCGTACGACAATTTAGAATATATTACGACTCTGTATGCCACATTACCGCTTTGAAAAGCATGTTAGTATAACGTAGGACACATTACAACTCCTAACAAAACATTACAACACCGTACGTAAACTTAAAACTCCATAATAAACCTAATGAGTTCATCCGAGTCCTTTGAACATCGTACGACAATTTAGAAGATATTACGACTCAGTATGCCACATTACCGCCTTGAAAAGTATGTTAGTATAACGTACGGCACCTTACAACTCCTAACAAAACATTACAACACCGTACGTAAACTCAAAACTCCATAATAAACCTAATGAATTCGTCCGAGTCATTTGAACATCGTACAACAATTTAGAATATCTTACGACTCTGTATGCCACATTACCGCTTTGAAAAGCATGTTAGTATAACGTAGGACACATTACAACTCCTAACAAAACATTACAACACCGTACGTAAATTTAAAACTCCATAATAAACCTAATGAGTTCATCCGAGACCTTTGAACATCGTACGACAATTTAGAATATATTACGACTCAGTATGCCACATTACCGCCTTGAAAAGTATGTTAGTATAACGTACGACACCTTACAACTCCTAACAAAACATTACAACACCGTACGTAAACTCAAAACTCCATAATAAACCTAATGAATTCGTCCGAGTCATTTGAACATCGTACAACAATTTAGAATATCTTACGACTCTGTATGCCACATTAACGCCTTGAAAATCATGTTAGTATAACGTACGGCACCTTACAACTCCTAACAAAACATTACAACACCGTACGTAAACTTAAAACTCCATAATAAATCTAATGAATTCGTCCGAGTCTTTTGAACATCGTACAACAATTTAGAATATCTTACGACACTGTATGACACATTACTGCCTTGAAAATCATTTTAGTATAACGTAGGACACCTTACAACTCCTAACAACACATTACAATACCGTACGTAAACTTAAAACTCCATAGTAAACCTAATGAATCCGTCTGAGTACATTAAACATTAGACGACCACTCAGGACTTGTTACGACTTTGTATGCGACATTAGCAACAGGAAAAGAAATTTAGAATAATATAGGATGCGTTACATCTTTTGAGAACACCATACACCACCGTACGAAACATTAAAACTCCATATCAAACCTAATGAATTCGTCCGAGTCATTTGAACATCGTACAACAATTTAGAATATCTTACGACTCTGTATGCCACATTAACGCCTTGAAAATCATGTTAGTATAACGTACGGCACCTTACAACTCCTAACAAAACATTACAACACCGTATGTAAACTTAAAACTCCATAATAAACCTAATGAATTCATTCGAGTCCTTTGAACATCGTACGACAATTTAGAATATATTACGACTCTGTATGCCACATTACCGCCCTGAAAAGCATGTTAGTATAACGTACGGCACCTTACAACTCCTAACAAAACATTACAACACCGTACGTAAACTTCAAACTCCATAATAAATCTAATGAATTCGTCCGAGTCTTTTGAACATCGTACAACAATTTAAAATATCTTACTACCCTGTATGCCACATTACCGCCTTGAAAATCATGTTAGTATAACGTAGGACACATTACAACTCCTAACAAAACATTACAACACCGTACGTAAACTTAAAACTCCATAATAAACCTAATGAGTTCATCCGAGTCCTTTGAACATCGTACGACAATTTAGAATATATTACGACTCAGTATGCCACATTACCGCCTTGAAAAGTATGTTAGTATAACGTACGGCACCTTACAACTCCTAACAAAACATTACAACACCGTACGTAAACTCAAAACTCCATAATAAACCTAATGAATTCGTCCGAGTCATTTGAACATCGTACAACAATTTAGAATATCTTACTACTCTGTATGCCACATTACCGCCTTGAAAATCATGTTAGTATAACGTAGGACACATTACAACTCCTAACAAAACATTACAACACCGTACGTAAACTTAAAACTCCATAATAAACCTAATGAGTTCATCCGAGTCCTTTGAACATTGTACGACAATTTAGAATATATTACGACTCAGTATGCCACATTACCGCCTTGAAAAGTATGTTAGTATAACGTACGGCACCTTACAACTCCTAACAAAACATTACAACACCGTACGTAAACTCAAAACTCCATAATAAACCTAATGAATTCGTCCGAGTCATTTGAACATCGTACAACAATTTAGAATATCTTACGACTCTGTATGCCACATTAACGCCTTGAAAATCATGTTAGTATAACGTACGGCACCTTACAACTCCTAACAAAACATTACAACACCGTATGTAAACTTAAAACTCCATAATAAACCTAATGAATTCATTCGAGTCCTTTGAACATCGTACGACAATTTAGAATATATTACGACTCTGTATGCCACATTACCGCCCTGAAAAGCATGTTAGTATAACGTACGGCACCTTACAACTCCTAACAAAACATTACAACACCGTACGTAAACTTAAAACTCCATAATAAATCTAATGAATTCGTCCGAGTCTTTTGAACATCGTACAACAATTTAGAATATCTTACGACACTGTATGACACATTACTGCCTTGAAAATCATTTTAGTATAACGTAGGACACCTTACAACTCCTAACAACACATTACAATACCGTACGTAAACTTAAAACTCCATAGTAAACCTAATGAATCCGTCTGAGTACATTAAACATTAGACGACCACTCAGGACTTGTTACGACTTTGTATGCGACATTAGCAACAGGAAAAGAAATTTAGAATAATATAGGATGCGTTACATCTTTTGAGAACACCATACACCACCGTACGAAACATTAAAACTCCATATCAAACCTAATGAATTCGTCCGAGTCATTTGAACATCGTACAACAATTTAGAATATCTTACGACTCTGTATGCCACATTAACGCCTTGAAAATCATGTTAGTATAACGTACGGCACCTTACAACTCCTAACAAAACATTACAACACCGTATGTAAACTTAAAACTCCATAATAAACCTAATGAATTCATTCGAGTCCTTTGAACATCGTACGACAATTTAGAATATATTACGACTCTGTATGCCACATTACCGCCCTGAAAAGCATGTTAGTATAACGTACGGCACCTTACAACTCCTAACAAAACATTACAACACCGTACGTAAACTTCAAACTCCATAATAAATCTAATGAATTCGTCCGAGTCTTTTGAACATCGTACAACAATTTAAAATATCTTACTACCCTGTATGCCACATTACCGCCTTGAAAATCATGTTAGTATAACGTAGGACACATTACAACTCCTAACAAAACATTACAACACCGTACGTAAACTTAAAACTCCATAATAAACCTAATGAGTTCATCCGAGTCCTTTGAACATCGTACGACAATTTAGAATATATTACGACTCAGTATGCCACATTACCGCCATGAAAAGTATGTTAGTATAACGTACGGCACCTTACAACTCCTAACAAAACATTACAACACCGTACGTAAACTCAAAACTCCATAATAAACCTAATGAATTCGTCCGAGTCATTTGAACATCGTACAACAATTTAGAATATCTTACGACTCTGTATGCCACATTAACGCCTTGAAAATCATGTTAGTATAACGTACGGCACCTTACAACTCCTAACAAAACATTACAACACCGTATGTAAACTTAAAACTCCATAATAAACCTAATGAATTCATTCGAGTCCTTTGAACATCGTACGACAATTTAGAATATATTACGACTCTGTATGCCACATTACCGCCCTGAAAAGCATGTTAGTATAACGTACGGCACCTTACAACTCCTAACAAAACATTACAACACCGTACGTAAACTTAAAACTCCATAATAAATCTAATGAATTCGTCCGAGTCTTTTGAACATCGTACAACAATTTAGAATATCTTACGACACTGTATGACACATTACTGCCTTGAAAATCATTTTAGTATAACGTAGGACACCTTACAACTCCTAACAACACATTACAATACCGTACGTAAACTTAAAACTCCATAGTAAACCTAATGAATCCGTCTGAGTACATTAAACATAAGACGACCACTCAGGACTTGTTACGACTTTGTATGCGACATTAGCAACAGGAAAAGAAATTTAGAATAATATAGGATGCGTTACATCTTTTGAGAACACCATACACCACCGTACGAAACATTAAAACTCCATATCAAACCTAATGAATTCGTCCGAGTCATTTGAACATCGTACAACAATTTAGAATATCTTACGACTCTGTATGCCACATTAACGCCTTGAAAATCATGTTAGTATAACGTACGGCACCTTACAACTCCTAACAAAACATTACAACACCGTATGTAAACTTAAAACTCCATAATAAACCTAATGAATTCATTCGAGTCCTTTGAACATCGTACGACAATTTAGAATATATTACGACTCTGTATGCCACATTACCGCCCTGAAAAGCATGTTAGTATAACGTACGGCACCTTACAACTCCTAACAAAACATTACAACACCGTACGTAAACTTCAAACTCCATAATAAATCTAATGAATTCGTCCGAGTCTTTTGAACATCGTACAACAATTTAAAATATCTTACTACCCTGTATGCCACATTACCGCCTTGAAAATCATGTTAGTATAACATAGAACACCTTACAACTCCCAACAACACATTACAATACCGTACGTAAACTTAAAACTCCAAGGTAAACCTAATGAATTGGTCTGAGTCCATTAAATATTAGACGACCACTCAGGACTTGTTACGACTTTGTATGCGACATTAGCAACAGGAAAAGCAATTTAGAATAATGTAGGATGCGTTACATCTTTTGAGAACACCATACACCACCGTACGAAACATTAAAACTCCATATCAAACCTAATGAATTCGCCCGAGTCATTTGAACATCGTACAACAATTTAGAATATCTTACGACTCTGTATGCCACATTAACGCCTTGAAAATCATGTTAGTATAACGTACGGCACCTTACAACTCCTAACAAAACATTACAACACCGTATGTAAACTTAAAACTCCATAATAAACCTAATGAATTCATTCGAGTCCTTTGAACATCGTACGACAATTTAGAATATATTACGACTCTGTATGCCACATTACCGCCCTGAAAAGCATGTTAGTATAACGTACGGCACCTTACAACTCCTAACAAAACATTACAACACCGTACGTAAACTTAAAACTCCATAATAAATCTAATGAATTCGTCCGAGTCTTTTGAACATCGTACAACAATTTAGAATATCTTACGACACTGTATGACACATTACTGCCTTGAAAATCATTTTAGTATAACGTAGGACACCTTACAACTCCTAACAACACATTACAATACCGTACGTAAACTTAAAACTCCATAGTAAACCTAATGAATCCGTCTGAGTCCATTAAACATTAGACGACCACTCAGGACTTGTTACGACTTTGTATGCGACATTAGCAACAGGAAAAGCAATTTAGAATAATGTAGGATGCGTTACATCTTTTGAGAACACCATACACCACCGTACGAAACATTAAAACTCCATATCAAACCTAATGAATTCGTCCGAGTCATTTGAACATCGTACAACAATTTAGAATATCTTACGACTCTGTATGCCACATTAACGCCTTGAAAATCATGTTAGTATAACGTACGGCACCTTACAACTCCTAACAAAACGTTACAACACCGTATGTAAACTTAAAACTCCATAATAAACCTAATGAATTCATTCGAGTCCTTTGAACATCGTACGACAATTTAGAATATATTACGACTCTGTATGCCACATTACCGCCCTGAAAAGCATGTTAGTATAACGTACGGCACCTTACAACTCCTAACAAAACATTACAACACCGTACGTAAACTTCAAACTCCATAATAAATCTAATGAATTCGTCCGAGTCTTTTGAACATCGTACAACAATTTAAAATATCTTACTACCCTGTATGCCACATTACCGCCTTGAAAATCATGTTAGTATAACATAGAACACCTTACAACTCCCAACAACACATTACAATACCGTACGTAAACTTAAAACTCCAAGGTAAACCTAATGAATTGGTCTGAGTCCATTAAATATTAGACGACCACTCAGGACTTGTTACGACTTTGTATGCGACATTAGCAACAGGAAAAGCAATTTAGAATAATGTAGGATGCGTTACATCTTTTGAGAACACCATACACCACCGTACGAAACATTAAAACTCCATATCAAACCTAATGAATTCGTCCGAGTCATTTGAACATCGTACAACAATTTAGAATATCTTACGACTCTGTATGCCACATTACCGCTTTGAAAAGCATGTTAGTATAACGTAGGACACCTTACAACTCCTAACAAAAGATTACAACACCGTATGTAAACTTAAAACTCCATAATAAACCTAATGACTTCATCCGAGTCCTTTGAACATCGTACGATAACTTAGAATATATTACGACTCTGTATGCCACATTACCGCCTTGAAAAGTATGTTAGTATAACGTACGACACCTTACAACTCCTAACAAAACATTACAACACCGTACGTAAACTCAAAACTCCTTAATAATCCTAATGAATTCGTCTGAGTCATTTGAACATCGTACAACAATTTAGAATATCTTACGACTCTGTATGCCAAATTACCGCCGTGATAATCATGTTAGTATAACGTAGGACACCTTACAACTCTTAACAACACATTGCAATACCGTACGTAAACTTAAAACTCCATAGTAATCCTAATGAATTGGTCTGAGTCCATTAAATATTAGACGACCACTCAGGACTTGTTACGACTTTGTATGCGACATTAGCAACAGGAAAAGCAATTTAGAATAATGTAGGATGCGTTACATCTTTTGAGAACACCATACACCACCGTACGAAACATTAAAACTCCATATCAAACCTAATGAATTCGTCCGAGTCATTTGAACATCGTACAACAATTTAGAATATCTTACGACTCTGTATGCCACATTACCGCTTTGAAAAGCATGTTAGTATAACGTAGGACACCTTACAACTCTTAACAAAACATTACAACACCGTACGTAAACTTAAAACTCCATAATAAAACTAATTAATTCATCCGAGTCCTTTGAACATCGTACGACAATTTAGAATATATTACGACTCTGTATGCCACATTACCGCCTTGAAAAGTAGGTTAGTATAACGTACGGCACCTTACAACTGCTAACAAAATATTACAACACCGTACGTAAACTTAAAACTCCATAATAAACCTAATGAATTCGTCCGAGTCATTTGAACATCGTACAACAATTTAAATATCTTACGACTCTGTATACCACATTACTGCCTTGAAAATCATGTTAGTATAACGTAGGACACCTTACAACTCCTAACAACGCATTACAATACCGTACGTAAACTTAAAACTCCATGGTAAACCTAATGAATTCGTCTGAGTCCTTTAAACATCAGACAACCACTCGGACTTGTTACGACTTTGTATGCGACATTAGCAACAGGAAAAGCAATTTAGAATAATGTATGATGCGTTACATCTTTTGAGAACACCTTACACCACCGTACGAAACATTAAAACTCCATAATAAACCTAATGAATTCGTCCGAGTCATTTGAACATCGTACAACAATTTAGAATATCTTACGACTCTGTATGCCACATTACCGCTTTGAAAAGCATGTTAGTATAATGTAGGACACCTTAGAACTCCTAACAAAACATTACAACACCGTACGTAAACTTAAAACTCCATAATAAACCTAATGAATTCGTCCGAGTCATTTGAACATCGTACACCAATTTAAATATCTTACGACTCTGTATGCCACATTACCGCCTTGAAAATCATGTTAGTATAACGTAGGACACCTTACAACTCCTAACAACACATTACAATACCGTACGTACACTTAAAACTCCATAGTAAACCTAATGAATTGGTCTGAGTCCATTAAATATTAGACGACCACTCTGGACTTGTTACGACTTTGTTTGCAACATTGGCAACAGGAAAAGCAATTTAGAATAATGTAGGATGCGTTACATCTTTTGAGAACACCTTTCACCACCGTACGAAACATTAAAACTCCATACTAAACCTAATGAATTCGTCCGTGTCATTTGAACATCGTACAACAATTTAGAATATCTTACGACTCTGTATGCCACATTACCGCTTTGAAAAGCATGTTAGTATAACGTAGGACACCTTACAACTCCTAACAAAACATTACAACACCGTATGTAAATTTAAAACTCCATAATAAACCTAATCACTTCATCCGAGTCCTTTGATCATCGTACGATAATTTAGAATATATATTACGACTCTGTATGCCACATTAACGCCTTGAAAAGTATGTTAGTATAACGTACGACACCTTACAACTCCTAACAAAACACTACAACACCGTACGTAAACTCAAAACTCCATAATAAACCTAATGAATTCGTCCGAGTCATTTGAACATCGTACAACAAGTTAGAATATCTTACGACTCTGTATGCCACATTACCGCCTTGAAAATCATGTTAGTATAACGTACGGCATCTTACAACTCCTAACAAAACATTACAACACCGTACGTAAACTTAAAACTCCATAATAAACCTAATGAATTCATTCGAGTCCTTTGAACATCGTACGTCAATTTAGAATATATTACGACTCTGTATGCCACATTACCGCCCCAAAAAACATGTTAGTATAACGTACGGCACCTTACAACTCCTAACAAAACATTACAACACCGTACGTAAACTTAAAACTCCATAATAAACCTAATGAATTCGTCCGAGTCATTTGAACATCGTACAACAATTTAAATATCTTACGACTCTGTATGCCACATTACTGCCTTGAAAATCATGTTAGTATAACGTAGGACACCTTTCAACTCCTAACAACACATTACAATACCGTACGTAAACTTAAAACTCCATGGTAAACCTAATGAATTCGTCTGTGTCCTTTAAACATCAGACAACCACTCGGACTTCTAACGACTTTGTATGCGACATTAGCAACAGGAAAAGCAATTTAGAATAATGTAGGATGCGTTACATCTTTTGAGAACTGTAAAACCCTAAAATGAAGAACGTGGGCGGGTGTTCATGTAAATAGCACGTTGAATAAAGAGTCCTAATATATAGAGATAAACCCTACGGGTGATAGAGGACTCAAAATGAAGAACGTGGGCGAAAACGGAACTCAAATCGGAGTTATAATGAAGCGGGAAATACGAAAACACCTGAGGAATGCCCGAAAACTTGTTTCGAGCATATCTTGATTTAGAAGAAGAGTTACGGAGCCCATAATATATGAATTCCACGTGTTTCGACGAGTGGAATCTGAAAATGTAGGTTACGCGGTCCGCGCATCAAAGGGTATGGCCCTGCGCGTATCGCCTAGCATCAGTCGGGTGGAAAACAGCTGGCAGCCACTCACCATCTACGCGATACGCGCAGATGGTGCCTGTGGGTTGCGCGTATCGCCTGGAACAGCCCAGACAGCCTATTTAAAGGGGTGCAACCCCCCTTCACACTTGCTCACTTCCCTTTCTCTCTCTAGAACGTTTTAGAGAGAGAGAGACCACTAGTTATCTTGCGGAACCGCGCCTCGAGTGCGGTACCCTGCGTCGGAACGCTGCTTCGAGTTTCGGGCGCGTGTAGATCGCTTGGCGTGCGTCGAGGTTCTGCCCGAGTGAAGAACGGTGATCGTCAAGGTGTTGCGCGATTGAAGATCGGTGATCGACGAGGTAATGGTCTTTCATTCTCGAATAGTTTAGGACGGGAATCGGGTTGGGAACCCGATGGGAATGCGGGGTGAAGATACCCGCATAGCACGAGGGACGTGCTAGGGGAAATAGTTGCGGGATTAAACACCCGCAACTAACGGGTAGATTACCCGGGGAGGGTGCGGGTTGAATATCCGTACCCTAGGGGTATGATATCCGTTGTGAACGGGTAACGTATCTCTGTAGGATTCGTTTAGATTCCCGAGGTTCGGGATTTGGTAAGTGTAGGTGGCAACGACTCGTATCTAGTCGTATGCTTCGCTAGTTATGCCCTAGGACTTACATAGTCTTAGGAATCGTTATTTATAACGTTGTGATATCGCGTTATAGGTGGATTATAGCTATTGAAGTTGATTGTCAGTATAGCTATTTGTGTTGATTGTGGAGATAGTCATTTGGTTTGATTGTTGGGACTAGATCAAGGAACGAAGCTAGTTGTGAGCTTGTTGTGATCTTGTTGAGGTGAGTTCATACACTTAAACTCTTTTGAAATGATTGTATGTTTTACAAAACTGGATGTGTTGCATAAACCTGTTTTGGTTGGAAATGATTGTGAGTTTCTGTATAAACTCTTTTGGATTGGTTGTGTTCTTAAACTGTTGTTTTTGAACGGTTGGCTAGCATTCTACGGTAAATATCGGGCAATACCACTTCAGTTATAGGGTGACGCGGTAAACTCGGTGAAGCGTATATGCATATATTCTCCTCCAGCGCAGACGTGCCTGACGGAGTTGTTGAGGGGTTTATCGTATTGTTTGTGTATATTTATCTGATGATGCTAGTATGTTTATGAAATGCTTGTAAATGATGGAGTTAGTGGTAACTCTTTGATCAATGGAGCTTGGCAACTCGTTGATCAAGGTTTTTACAAGTATTTGGTTGAATGTTTTGAAATGTTTTGTAAAATGTTTTATTATGAACTCACCAGCGTAAGCTGACCCTTTCTTTTAAACTTTTTGGCACACATCCTAGGTGCCGAGTGATGCAGGAAAGCACTGTTGAGGCTAGAGCAGGTAGAGGGCTTGCAGGCTTAGAAGATAGACGCTCTGGACCTAGAATAGTTGCTAGCTTTAGTTTGTTAATGTTATGTATGAAACAAACAATTGTCGTTTTGTAATCAATGTATTGTATATATGAAGTTTAATGTATGCACAACTTTAAGATTTAAGCTGTGTGTATGTATGTTTGTTGATTCCGCTGCGTTGCTCCTGATATCCATCGGTCACACGCGTGTAAACCCCCGGGCACCTGGGACCACCCGCCGTGTTGGGGTTGTGACAGGCTTGGTATCAGAGCCGTAGTTTAAGCGAACTAGGTACAAGCTTAGTATCTAGACTTAAACTAAGATAAGATAGGATAAGTGCCCGCATAGGTGTATAGAAGTTGCCTTTTTGGAAAGGGAAATGGGTTTTGGTATGAACGTGGCGGAGAATGGCTAAGAACACGATCAGCGCGGTAATAAATAATTGCAACTGGCCACTGTCATTATTTGTTTACACGCACTATATTGTTCTTAATCATGGTCCATCATGTGAATACTGACTCCCTGCTCTCTTTTGTAGATACAATTATGGCTAGAAAGAAAGGTAGTGGTAGACATCCTCCTCCGAGAAGAAGTTCTAGGATTAACACGAATAAAGAAACTGATAACACTGAGACTATCGAGAATCATGATAATGACGGAGAGGAAGTTATCATGACGGAAACCTAGTTTAATTCGGTGGTTGCTGATCAAGTCTCTAAGGTATTGGAAACCACGTTCCCTAGGATCATAGACTCTGCACTGCAAAGGCGATCAAATGAAGAGAACCTTGGAGGCAGTGGTGGCACTGGAGGTGGCACCGGAGGCAGTGGTGGTACCGGAGGCGGTGGTGGTACGGGAAGTGGTGGCGATGCCAGAGGTGCTGGTGATACTGGTGGAAACGATGGTGGAAGAATCCCCAAGCGAGGTTGTTTGTATAAAGGTTTTAAGGATTGTACTCCTAAACCCTTCAGTGGAAAAGGTGGTGCCATAGCGACGTATAATTGGATTTCTGCGATGGAAGCTGTGATTAACATCAGTGAGTGCCGTGATGATCAAGCGGTCAAGTATGCTGCTCATTCGTTCGAGGAAGAAGCTATGCACTGGTGGAAGACGATAGTCCAAAGGAAAGGACAAGCCGCTATTGACAGCATGATGTGGAATGACATGAAGGAGTTGGTGCTCCAACAGTTCTGTCCACAGAACGAGTTGGATAAGATGGAGATGGAGTTTCTTCGGCTTGAGGCTGGATCGATGACGCCTCGTGAGTACACCTCTAGATTCAACGAGATGGCTTTGTTGGTTCCTCACTTAGTTACTCCCGAGTCTAGAAGGTTGAGGTGTTATATCCAGGGGCTTCCACCAAAGGTCCGAACGCATGTAAAGGCGAAAGGGCCAACGACCTTTGATGAAGCAGTAGGACTGAGCGCAATCATCTACGATGAGGTGCAAAGTCAAGAAGTACATGAAGGAGAAAGGAAGAGGAAGTCGGAGGATAGGAAGAGTGGATCTGGCGGTAGATTCAAGTTTAAAAAGGGAGAAGGAGGTAGCAAGAATAAGGGGAAAGTTGGAGAAGAATATCAAGAGAGGAAGTGTTATCGATGCCAACAATCGGGACATCTCTCAAGATCGTGTCCGACGATCAAGTGTTATAATTGCCAGGAAATAGGACATTATAAGAGTGATTGCCCTAAAATTAAGGGAGGAAAGAACCCAGCCAAAGGGCGAGTGTTTGTTATGAAGAAGGGAGGTGATAAAGAAGTTAATGAGGATGTTGTAGCAGGTATGTTCCCTCTAAACAACGTTTATGCTAAGGTTTTATTTGACACGGGTGCAAATAAGAGTTTTGTGTCAACTTCCTTTGGTAAATACCTAGGAAAAGAACCTGTAGTACTAGATCTTGCATATGAGGTAGAAACCGCAAATGGAGGAAGTGATATGATAAAAGTAGTGTATAAGGATTGCTTGCTTAATTTAAATGGTGTCGAGTTTCCAGTTAATGTTATGGCTATGAACTTGTGTGGTTATGATGTAGTCATAGGAATGGACTGGTTAACTTATAATCGAGCCCAAGTTGATTGTGAGAAAAAGTTGGTTAGGGTATATAAGTCAGATGGTGAAACATTAGTGGTTAAGGGAGATAGTATCGGAGGTAATATCCGGATGATATCTTCAATTAAGGCTAGTAAATGTTTGATGAGAGGTTGTGAGGCTTTTATAGCCTATGCTTTAGATGCTAAGCCTGAAAAACAGATATCGGATATTCCAGTCGTGAGTGATTACCCTGATGTGTTTCCTGACGACTTACCTGGACTCCCTCCCAACCGACAAATCGAATTTCGAATCGATTTAATACCTGAAGCAAAGCCGATTGCGAAGGCTCCTTATCGTTTGGCGCCCTTCGAATTGCTAGAACTGATGAAGCAAGTCCAGGAGTTGCTCGACTTAGGCTTCATTAGACCGAGTTCATCCCTTTGGGGTGCACCAGTGTTGTTTGTAAAGAAGAAGGACGGTTCCATGCGGATGTGCATCGACTACCGTGAGCTGAACAAGTTGACAATCAAGAACAAGTAGCCATTGCAGAGGAAGACGATCTGTTTGATCAGCTGCAAGGCGCTAGTTATTTTTCCAAGATCGATCTTAGGTCTGGATACCATCAGCTGAAGGTGCGGGAAGAAGATATTCCCAAGACGGCTTTTAGAACCCGTTATGGGCACTATGAGTTTTTGGTTATGTCCTTTGGACTAACCAATGCCCCTGCAGCATTCATGGATCTCATGAACAGAGTCTGCAAGCCGTACTTAGACAAATTTGTCAT
Source organism: Tagetes erecta (assembly GCA_030867185.1). Classification (NCBI taxonomy): domain Eukaryota; kingdom Viridiplantae; phylum Streptophyta; class Magnoliopsida; order Asterales; family Asteraceae; genus Tagetes; species Tagetes erecta. The sequence continues at coordinate 48,695,817 of CM061488.1, read as the reverse complement.
TGTCTTTATCGATGATATTTTGGTCTATTCGAGAGATCAAAATGATCATGTTGAACACTTGAAGAAGGTTTTGGAAACTCTCAGGCAGGAGAAGCTGTACGCTAAGTTCTCCAAGTGTGATTTTTGGAAGAGAGAAGTTCAATTTCTCGGGCATGTGATAAATGAAGCTGGTGTTCAGGTAGATCCAACTAAGATAGAGACCATAACGAAATGGGAAGTCCCGAAGACTCCCACAGAAATTAGAAGCTTCTTAGGCTTAGCTGGGTACTACCGAAGATTTATCAAAGACTTCTCCAAGATTGCTACACCGATGACTGCATTAACGCGGAAGAAGGCTGAGTTCAAATGGGGACCCGAGCAAGAGGAAGCCTTTAGTGTCTTGAAGAAGAAGCTTTGTAGCGCTCCAATCCTTTCATTACCCGAAGGTAATGGGGATTTTGTGGTATGTTGTGATGCCTCACTTAATGGTCTTGGTTGCGTGCTGATGCAACGAGAGAAGGTCATTGCCTATGCATCACGACAATTAAGCGTTCATGAGAAACGTTACACCACACATGATTTGGAATTAGGTGCCATTGTGTTTGCCTTGAAGACTTGGCGACACTATCTTTATTGTACTAAATTCGTGATATATTCTGATCACAAAAGCCTCCAACACCTTTTTGATCAGAAGGAGCTAAATATGAGGCAACGTAGATGGATGGAATTGCTTAGCGATTATGATTGTGAGATCAAATACCATCCTGGCAAGGCCAATGTGGTGGCAGACGCCCTGAGTCGAAAGGAGAGGGTTAAACCCATTAGAGTAAGGGCTTTGCAGATCATTGTAACGATTGATTGGAAGGATCAGATCGTTGAAGCTCAGACAAATGCCTTGAAGGAAGAAAGCATCAAGAAGGAGCGAATGGTGGGAAAGGAAGGTTTGTTGACAAAAGGAAAGGATGAGATTCTAAGGTTTGGATCAAGAATCTGGGTTCCAAAGTTTGGAGGTATCCAGGATAAGATTCTTGAAAAAACCCACAAGTCTAAGTACTCGATTCATCCTGGAACGAATAAGATGTTCAAAAGCTTGAAAGAGCATTATTGGTGGCCCAATATGAAGAGATCAATTGCACAGTATGTGCAAAGGTGCTTGACTTGTTTACAAGTTAAGATTAAGCATCAGAAACCAGCAGGTCTGTTACAGCAGATAGAATTACCAGTTTGGAAGTGGGAAAGAATAACGATGGATTATGTTACGAAGCTCCCAAGAACTCGTGCAGGGCATAATGCCATATGGGTGATTGTGGATCGATTGACCAAGTCGTCCCATTTCATACCATATAACGAGAGCTACTCACCAGAGAAAATGACGAAATTGTATATCAAGGAGATTGTGAGTAGACATGGCATGCCACTTTCGATCATCTCTGACAGAGATAGTCGATTCACGTCAAGGTTTTGGGCGAGTTTGCAAAAAGATCTAGGAACTAGTTTGAATTTGAGCACGACATATCATCCTCAAACTGATGGGCAGAGTGAGCGTACGATCCAAACCCTTGAGGATATGCTGCGTGCGTGTGTCATTGACTTTAGTGGTAGTTGGGATGAATTCTTACCATTGGTCGAGTTTTCATACAACAATAGATATCACACCAGCATAGGGATGGCACCATTTGAAGCGCTTTATGGAAGAAAGTGCAGAACTCCTGTTTGTTGGACGGAAGTTGGAGAGGATCAGTTGTGTAGTACGGAGATGATGTTAGAAACAACTGATAAAATCCAACTGATCAGGCAAAGGCTAAAAGCTGCCCAGGATAGGCAGAAAAGTTATGCTGATGTTCGTAGAAGGCCCTTAGAATTCAAAGTTGGAGATTACGTGATGTTGAAAGTATCTCCATGGAAAGGAGTGGTGAGGTTTATCAAACGTGGAAAGTTAGCCCCGAGGTACATTGGTCCATTCAAGATTGTTGCGAGAGTTGGGAAAGTTGCTTATAAGCTTGAGTTACCGGAAACCTTGAAAGGTGTACACGATACCTTTCATGTGTCAAACTTAAGGAAGTGTTTGGCGGATCCAAATCAAGCTGTACCTCTCGAGGATGTTCAAGTAAGCGAGAAGCTATCTTTTACAGAGAGGCCGGTAAACATTCTTGATACTCAAGAAAGAAAGTTGAGAAAGAAAAGAATCTGGTTGGTGTTGGTCCAATGGGAAGGACAAAGAGGACCGGAGAAGACTTGGGAATTGGCTAGTGAGATGAAAGCCAAATACCCTCAGTTATTTTTGTAATATTCGAATTTCGAGGACGAAATTCTTTTAAGGAGGGGAGAAATGTAAAACCCTAAATTTTGACGTAAGTATATGTCGATAATGGGCGGGTGTTCATGTAAATAGCACGTTGAATAAAGAGTCCTAATGTATAGAGATAAACCCTACGGGTGATAGAGGACTCAAAATGAAGAACGTGGGCGAAAACGGAACTCAAATCGGAGTTATAATGAAGCGGGAAATGCGAAAACACCCTAGGAATGCCCGAAAACTTGTTTCGAGCATATCTTGACTTAGAAGAAGAGTTACGGAGCCCATAATATATGAATTCCACGTGTTTCGACGAGAGGAATCTGAAAATGTAGGTTACGCGGTCCGCGCATCAAAGGGTATGGCCCTGCGCGTATCGCCTAGCATCAGTCGGGTGGAAAACAGCTGGCAGCCACTCACCATCTACGCGATACGCGCAGATGGTGCCTGTGGGCAGCGCGTATCGCCTGGAACAGTCCAGACAGCCTATTTAAAGGGGTGCAACCCCCCTTCACACTTGCTCACTTCCCTTTCTCTCTCTAGAACGTTTTAGAGAGAGAGAGACCACTAGTTATCTTGCGGAACCGCGCCTCGAGTGCGGTACCCTGCGTCGGAACGCTGCTTCGAGTTTCGGGCGCGTGTAGATCGCTTGGCGTGCGTCGAGGTTCTGCCCGAGTGAAGAACGGTGATCGTCAAGGTGTTGCACGATTGAAGATCGGTGATCGACGAGGTAATGGTCTTTCATTCTCGAATAGTTTAGGACGGGAATCGGGTTGGGAACCCGATGGGAATGCGGGGTGAAGATACCCGCATAGCACGAGGGACGTGCTAGGGGAAATAGTTGCGGGATTAAACACCCGCAACTAACGGGTAGATTACCCGGGGAGGGTGCGGGTTGAATATCCGTACCCTAGGGGTATGATATCCGTTGTGAACGGGTAACGTATCTCTGTAGGATTCGTTTAGATTCCCGAGGTTCGGGATTTGGTAAGTGTAGCCCTAGGACTTACATAGTCTTAGGAATCGTTATTTATAACGTTGTGATATCGCGTTATAGGTGGATTATAGCTATTGAAGTTGATTGTCAGTATAGCTATTTGTGTTGATTGTGGAGATAGTCATTTGGATTGATTGTTGGGACTAGATCAAGGAACGAAGCTAGTTGTGAGCTTGTTGTGATCTTGTTGAGGTGAGTTCATACACTTAAACTCTTTTGAAATGATTGTATGTTTTACAAAACTGGATGTGTTGCTTGAACCTGTTTTGGTTGGAAATGATTGTAAGTTTCTGTATAAACTCTTTTGGATTGGTTGTGTTCTTAAACTGTTGTTTTTGAACGGTTGGCTAGCATTCTACGGTAAATATCGGGCAATACCACTTCAGTTATAGGGTGACGCGGTAAACTCGGTGAAGGGTATATGCATATATTCTGCTCCAGCGCAGACGTGCCTGACGGAGTTGTTGAGGGGTTTATCGTATTGTTTGTGTATATTTATCTGATGATGCTAGTATGTTTATGAAATGCTTGTAAATGATGGAGTTAGTGGTAACTCTTTGATCAATGGAGCTTGGCAACTCGTTGATCAAGGTTTTTACAAGTATTTGGTTGAATGTTTTGAAATGTTTTGTAAAATGTTTTATTATGAACTAACCAGCGTAAGCTGACCCTTTCTTTTAAACTTTTTGGCACACATCCTAGGTGCCGAGTGATGCAGGAAAGCACTGTTGAGGCTAGAGCAGGTAGAGGGCTTGCAGGCTTAGAAGATAGACGCTCTGGACCTAGAATAGTTGCTAGCTTTAGTTTGTTAATGTTATGTATCAAACAAACAATTGTCGTTTTGTAATCAATGTATTGTATATATGAAGTTTAATGTATGCACAACTTTAAGATTTAAGCTGTGTGTATGTATGTTTGTTGATTCCGCTGCGTTGCTCCTGATATCCATCCGTCACACGCGTGTAAACCCCCGGGCACCTGGGACCGCCCGCCGTGTTGGGGTTGTGACAAGAACACCTTACACCACCGTACGAAACATTAAAACTCCATAATAAACCTAATGAATTCGTCCGAGTCATTTGAACATCGTACAACAATTTAGAATATCTTACGACTCTGTATGCCACATTACCGCTTTGAAAAGCATGTTAGTATAACGTAGGACACCTTACAACTCCTAGCAAAACATTACAACACCGTACGTAAACTTAAAACTCCATAATAAACCTAATTAATTCATCCGAGTCCATTGAACATCGTATGACAATTTAGAATATATTACGACTCTGTATGCCACATTACCGCCTTGAAAAGTAGGTTAGTATAACGTACGGCACCTTACAACTGCTACCAAAATATTACAACACCGTACGTAAACTTAAAACTCCATAATAAACCTAATGAATTCGTCCGAGTCATTTGAACATCGTACACCAATTTAAATATCTTACGACTATGTATGCCACATTACCGCCTTGAAAATCATGTTAGTATAACGTAGGACACCTTACAACTCCTAACAACACATTACAATACCGTACGTACACTTAAAACTCCATAGTAAACCTAATGAATTGGTCTGAGTCCATTAAATATTAGACGACCACTCTTGACTTGTTACGACTTTGTATGCAACATTCGCAATAGGAAAAGCAATTTAGAATAATGTAGGATGCGTTACATCTTTTGAGAACACCTTTCACCACCGTACGAAACATTAAAACTCCATACTAAACCTAATGAATTCGTCCGTGTCATTTGAACATCGTACAACAATTTAGAATATCTTACGACTCTGTATGCCACATTACCACTTTGAAAAGCATGTTAGTATAACGTAGGACACCTTACAACTCCTAACAAAACATTACAACACCGTATGTAAACTTAAAACTCCATAATAAACCTAATGACTTCATCCCATCCTTTGAACATCGTACGATAATTTAGAATCTATTACGACTCTGTATGCCACATTAACGCCTTGAAAAGTATGTTAGTATAACGTACGACACCTTACAACTCCTAACAAAACATTACAACACCGTACGTAAACTCAAAACTCCATAATAAACCTAATGAATTCGTCCGAGTCATTTGAACATCGTACAACAACTTAGAATATCTTACGACTCTGTATGCCACATTACCGCCTTGAAAAGTAGGTTAGTATAACGTACGGCACCTTACAACTGCTAACAAAATATTACAACACCGTACGTAAACTTAAAACTCCATAATAAACCTAATGAATTCGTCCGAGTCATTTGAACATCGTACACCAATTTAAATATCTTACGACTCTGTATGCCACATTACCGCCTTGAAAATCATGTTAGTATAACGTAGGACACCTTACAACTCCTAACAACACATTACAATACCGTACGTATACTTAAAACTCCATAGTAAACCTAATGAATTGGTCTGAGTCCATTAAATATTAGACGACCACTCTGGACTTGTTACGACTTTGTATGCAACATTCGCAACAGGAAAAGCAATTTAGAATAATGTAGGATGCGTTACATCTTTTGAGAACACCTTTCACCACCGTACGAAACATTAAAACTCCATACTAAACCTAATGAATTCGTCCGTGTCATTTGAACATCGTACAACAATTTAGAATATCTTACGACTCTGTATGCCACATTACCGCTTTGAAAAGCATGTTAGTATACCGTAGGACACCTTACAACTCCTAACAAAACATTACAACACCGTATGTAAACTTAAAACTCCATAATAAACCTAATGACTTCATCCGAGTCCTTTGAACATCGTTCGATAATTTAGAATATATTACGACTCTGTATGCCACATTAACGCCTTGAAAAGTGTGTTAGTATAACGTACGACACCTTACAACTCCTAACAAAACATTACAACACCGTACGTAAACTCAAAACTCCATAATAAACCTAATGAATTCGTCCGAGTCATTTGAACATCGTACAACAACTTAGAATATCTTACGACTCTGTATGCCACATTACCGCCTTGAAAATCATGTTAGTATAACGTACGGCATCTTAAAACTCCTAACAAAACATTACAACACCGTACGTAAACTTAAAACTCCATAATAAACCTAATGAATTCGTCCGAGTTATTTGAACATCGTACACCAATTTAAATATCTTACGACTCTGTATGCCACATTACCGCCTTGAAAATCATGTTAGTATAACGTAGGACACCTTACAACTCCTAACAACACATTACAATACCGTACGTACACTTAAAACTCCATAGTAAACCTAATGAATTGGTCTGAGTCCATTAAATATTAGACGACCACTCTGGACTTGTTACGACTTTGTATGCAACATTCGCAACAGGAAAAGCAATTTAGAATAATGTTGGATGCGTTACATCTTTTGAGAACACCTTTCACCACCGTACGAAACATTAAAACTCCATACTAAACCTAAAGAATTCGTCCGTGTCATTTGAACATCGTACAACAATTTAGAATATCTTACGACTCTGTATGCCACATTACCGCTTTGAAAAGCATGTTAGTATAACGTAGGACACCTTACAACTCCTAGCAAAACATTACAACACCGTACGTAAACTTAAAACTCCATAATAAACCTAATTAATTCATCCGAGTCCATTGAACATCGTATGACAATTTAGAATATATTACGACTCTGTATGCCACATTACCGCCTTGAAAAGTAGGTTAGTATAACGTACGGCACCTTACAACTGCTACCAAAATATTACAACACCGTACGTAAACTTAAAACTCCATAATAAACCTAATGAATTCGTCCGAGTCATTTGAACATCGTACACCAATTTAAATATCTTACGACTCTGTATGCCACATTACCGCCTTGAAAATCATGTTAGTATAACTTAGGACACCTTACAACTCCTAACAACACATTACAATACCGTACGTACACTTAAAACTCCATAGTAAACCTAATGAATTGGTCTGAGTCCATTAAATATTAGACGACCACTCTTGACTTGTTACGACTTTGTATGCAACATTCGCAACAAGAAAAGCAATTTAGAATAATGTAGGATGCGTTACATCTTTTGAGAACACCTTTCACCACCGTACGAAACATTAAAACTCCATACTAAACCTAATGAATTCGTCCGTGTCATTTGAACATCGTACAACAATTTAGAATATCTTACGACTCTGTATGCCACATTACCGCTTTGAAAAGCATGTTAGTATAACGTAGGACACCTTACAACTCCTAACAAAACATTACAACACCGTATGTAAACTTAAAACTCCATAATAAACCTAATGACTTCATCCCATCCTTTGAACATCGTACGATAATTTAGAATCTATTACGACTCTGTATGCCACATTAACGCCTTGAAAAGTATGTTAGTATAACGTACGACACCTTACAACTCCTAACAAAACATTACAACACCGTACGTAAACTCAAAACTCCATAATAAACCTAATGAATTCGTCCGAGTCATTTGAACATCGTACAACAACTTAGAATATCTTACGACTCTGTATGCCACATTACCGCCTTGAAAAGTAGGTTAGTATAACGTACGGCACCTTACAACTGCTAACAAAATATTACAACACCGTACGTAAACTTAAAACTCCATAATAAACCTAATGAATTCGTCCGAGTCATTTGAACATCGTACACCAATTTAAATATCTTACGACTCTGTATGCCACATTACCGCCTTGAAAATCATGTTAGTATAACGTAGGACACCTTACAACTCCTAACAACACATTACAATACCGTACGTACACTTAAAACTCCATAGTAAACCTAATGAATTGGTCTGAGTCCATTAAATATTAGACGACCACTCTGGACTTGTTACGACTTTGTATGCAACATTCGCAACAGGAAAAGCAATTTAGAATAATGTAGGATGCGTTACATCTTTTGAGAACACCTTTCACCACCGTACGAAACATTAAAACTCCATACTAAACCTAATGAATTCGTCCGTGTCATTTGAACATCGTACAACAATTTAGAATATCTTACGACTCTGTATGCCACATTACCGCTTTGAAAAGCATGTTAGTATACCGTAGGACACCTTACAACTCCTAACAGAACAATACAACACCGTATGTAAACTTAAAACTCCATAATAAACCTAATGACTTCATCCGAGTCCTTTGAACATCGTTCGATAATTTAGAATATATTACGACTCTGTATGCCACATTAACGCCTTGAAAAGTATGTTAGTATAACGTACGACACCTTACAACTCCTAACAAAACATTACAACACCGTACGTAAACTCAAAACTCCATAATAAACCTAATGAATTCGTCCGAGTCATTTGAACATCGTACAACAACTTAGAATATCTTACGACTCTGTATGCCACATTACCGCCTTGAAAATCATGTTAGTATAACGTACGGCATCTTACAACTCCTAACAAAACATTACAACACCGTACGTAAACTTAAAACTCCATAATAAACCTAATGAATTCATTCGAGTCCTTTGAACATCGTACGACAATTTAGAATATATATTACGACTCTTTATGCCACATTACCGCCCTGAAAAGCATGTTAGTATAACGTACGGCACCTTACAACTCCTAACAAAACATTACAACACCGTACGTAAACTTCAAACTCCATAATAAACCTAATGAATTCGTCCGAGTCTTTTGAACATCGTACAACAATTTAGAATATCTTACTACTCTGTATTCCACATTACCGCCTTGAAAATCATGTTAGTATAACATAGAACACCTTTCAACTCCTAACAACACATTACATTACCTTACGTAAACTTAAAACTCCATGGTAAACCTAATGAATTCGTCCGAGTCCTTTAAACATCAGACGACCACTCAGGACTTGTTACGACTTTGTATGCGACATTAGCAACATGAAAAGCAATTTAGAATAATATAGGATGCGTTACATCTTTTGAGAACACCTTACACCACTGTACGAAACATTAAAACTCCATAATAAACCTAATGAATTCGTCCGAGTCATTTGAACATCGTACAACAATTTAGAATATCTTACGACTCTGTATGCCACATTACCGCTTTGAAAAGCATGTTAGTATAACGTAGGACACCTTACAACTCCTAACAAAACATTACAACACCGTACGTAAACTTAAAACTCCATAATAAACCTAATTAATTCATCCGAGTCCTTTGAACATCGTACGACAATTTAGAATATCTTACGACTCTGTATGCCACATTACCGCTTTGAAAAGCATGTTAGTATAACGTAGGACACCTTACAACTCCTAACAAAACATTACAACACCGTACGTAAACTTAAAACTCCATAATAAACCTAATGACTTCATCCGAGTCCTTTGAACATCGTTCGATAATTTAGAATATATTACGACTCTGTATGCCACATTAACGCCTTGAAAAGTATGTTAGTATAACGTACGACACCTTACAACTCCTAACAAAACATTACAACACCGTACGTAAACTCAAAACTCCATAATAAACCTAATGAATTCGTCCGAGTCATTTGAGCATCGTACAACTACTTAGAATATCTTACGACTCTGTATGCCACATTACCGCCTTGAAAATCATGTTAGTATAACGTACGGCATCTTACAACTCCTAACAAAACATTACAACACCGTACGTAAACTTAAAACTCCATAATAAACCTAATGAATTCGTCCGAGTCATTTGAACATCGTACACCAATTTAAATATCTTACGACTCTGTATGCCACATTACCGCCTTGAAAATCATGTTAGTATAACGTACGGCATCTTACAACTCCTAACAAAACATTACAACACCGTACGTAAACTTAAAACTCCATAATAAACCTAATGAATTCGTCCGAGTCATTTGAACATCGTACACCAATTTAAATATCTTACGACTCTGTATGCCACATTACCGCCTTGAAAATCATGTTAGTATAACGTACGGCATCTTACAACTCCTAACAAAACATTACAACACCGTACGTAAACTTAAAACTCCATAATAAACCTAATGAATTCGTCCGAGTCATTTGAACATCGTACACCAATTTAAATATCTTACGACTCTGTATGCCACATTACCGCCTTGAAAATCATGTTAGTATAACGTAGGACACCTTACAACTCCTAACAACACATTACAATACCGTACGTACACTTAAAACTCCATAGTAAACCTAATGAATTGGTCTGAGTCCATTAAATATTAGACGACCACTCTGGACTTGTTACGACTTTGTATGCAACATTCGCAACAGGAAAAGCAATTTAGAATAATGTAGGATGCGTTACATCTTTTGAGAACACCTTTCACCACCGTACGAAACATTAAAACTCCATACTAAACCTAATGAATTCGTCCGTGTCATTTGAACATCGTACAACAATTTAGAATATCTTACGACTCTGTATGCCACATTACCGCTTTGAAAAGCATGTTAGTATACCGTAGGACACCTTACAACTCCTAACAGAACAATACAACACAGTATGTAAACTTAAAACTCCATAATAAACCTAATGACTTCATCCGAGTCCTTTGAACATCGTTCGATAATTTAGAATATATTACGACTCTGTATGCCACATTAACGCCTTGAAAAGTATGTTAGTATAACGTACGACACCTTACAACTCCTAACAAAACATTACAACACCGTACGTAAACTCAAAACTCCATAATAAACCTAATGAATTCGTCCGAGTCATTTGAACATCGTACAACAACTTAGAATATCTTACGACTCTGTATGCCACATTACGGCCTTGAAAATCATGTTAGTATAACGTACGGCATCTTACAACTCCTAACAAAACATTACAACACCGTACGTAAACTTAAAACTCCATAATAAACCTAATGAATTCATTCGAGTCCTTTGAACATCGTACGACAATTTAGAATATATATTACGACTCTTTATGCCACATTACCGCCCTGAAAAGCATGTTAGTATAACGTACGGCACCTTACAACTCCTAACAAAACATTACAACACCGTACGTAAACTTCAAACTCCATAATAAACCTAATGAATTCGTCCGAGTCTTTTGAACATCGTACAACAATTTAGAATATCTTACTACTCTGTATTCCACATTACCGCCTTGAAAATCATGTTAGTATAACATAGAACACCTTTCAACTCCTAACAACACATTACAATACCTTACGTAAACTTAAAACTCCATGGTAAACCTAATGAATTCGTCCGAGTCCTTTAAACATCAGACGACCACTCAGGACTTGTTACGACTTTGTATGCGACATTAGCAACATGAAAAGCAATTTAGAATAATATAGGATGCGTTACATCTTTTGAGAACACCTTACACCACTGTACGAAACATTAAAACTCCATAATAAACCTAATGAATTCGTCCGAGTCATTTGAACATCGTACAACAATTTAGAATATCTTACGACTCTGTATGCCACATTACCGCTTTGAAAAGCATGTTAGTATAACGTAGGACACCTTACAACTCCTAACAAAACATTACAACACCGTACGTAAACTTAAAACTCCATAATAAACCTAATTAATTCATCCGAGTCCTTTGAACATCGTACGACAATTTAGAATATCTTACGACTCTGTATGCCACATTACCGCTTTGAAAAGCATGTTAGTATAACGTAGGACACCTTACAACTCCTAACAAAACATTACAACACCGTACGTAAACTTAAAACTCCATAATAAACCTAATGACTTCATCCGAGTCCTTTGAACATCGTTCGATAATTTAGAATATATTACGACTCTGTATGCCACATTAACGCCTTGAAAAGTATGTTAGTATAACGTACGACACCTTACAACTCCTAACAAAACATTACAACACCGTACGTAAACTCAAAACTCCATAATAAACCTAATGAATTCGTCCGAGTCATTTGAACATCGTACAACAACTTAGAATATCTTACGACTCTGTATGCCACATTACCGCCTTGAAAATCATGTTAGTATAACGTACGGCATCTTACAACTCCTAACAAAACATTACAACACCGTACGTAAACTTAAAACTCCATAATAAACCTAATGAATTCATTCGAGTCCTTTGAACATCGTACGACAATTTAGAATATATATTACGACTCTTTATGCCACATTACCGCCCTGAAAAGCATGTTAGTATAACGTACGGCACCTTACAACTCCTAACAAAACATTACAACACCGTACGTAAACTTCAAACTCCATAATAAACCTAATGAATTCGTCCGAGTCTTTTGAACATCGTACAACAATTTAGAATATCTTACTACTCTGTATTCCACATTACCGCCTTGAAAATCATGTTAGTATAACATAGAACACCTTTCAACTCCTAACAACACATTACAATACCTTACGTAAACTTAAAACTCCATGGTAAACCTAATGAATTCGTCCGAGTCCTTTAAACATCAGACGACCACTCAGGACTTGTTACGACTTTGTATGCGACATTAGCAACATGAAAAGCAATTTAGAATAATATAGGATGCGTTACATCTTTTGAGAACACCTTACACCACTGTACGAAACATTAAAACTCCATAATAAACCTAATGAATTCGTCCGAGTCATTTGAACATCGTACAACAATTTAGAATATCTTACGACTCTGTATGCCACATTACCGCTTTGAAAAGCATGTTAGTATAACGTAGGACACCTTACAACTCCTAACAAAACATTACAACACCGTACGTAAACTTAAAACTCCATAATAAACCTAATTAATTCATCCGAGTCCTTTGAACATCGTACGACAATTTAGAATATATTACGACTCTGTATGCCACATTACCGCCTTGAAAATCATGTTAGTATAACGTAGGACACCTTACAACTCCTAACAACACATTACAATACCGTACATACACTTAAAACTCCATAGTAAACCTAATGAATTGGTCTGAGTCCATTAAATATTAGACGACCACTCTGGACTTGTTACGACTTTGTATGCAACATTCGCAACAGGAAAAGCAATTTAGAATAATGTAGGATGCGTTACATCTTTTGAGAACACCTTTCACCACCGTACGAAACATTAAAACTCCATACTAAACCTAATGAATTCGTCCGTGTCATTTGAACATCGTACAACAATTTAGAATATCTTACGACTCTGTATGCCACATTACCGCTTTGAAAAGCATGTTAGTATACCGTAGGACACCTTACAACTCCTAACAAAACATTACAACACCGTATGTAAACTTAAAACTCCATAATAAACCTAATGACTTCATCCGAGTCCTTTGAACATCGTTCGATAATTTAGAATATATTACGACTCTGTATGCCACATTAACGCCTTGAAAAGTATGTTAGTATAACGTACGACACCTTACAACTCCTAACAAAACATTACAACACCGTACGTAAACTCAAAACTCCATAATAAACCTAATGAATTCGTCCGAGTCATTTGAACATCGTACAACAACTTAGAATATCTTACGACTCTGTATGCCACATTATCGCCTTGAAAATCATGTTAGTATAACGTACGGCATCATACAACTCCTAACAAAACATTACAACACCGTACGTAAACTTAAAACTCCATAATAAACCTAATGAATTCATTCGAGTCCTTTGAACATCGTACGACAATTTAGAATATATATTACGACTCTTTATGCCACATTACCGCCCTGAAAAGCATGTTAGTATAACGTACGGCACCTTACAACTCCTAACAAAACATTACAACACCGTACGTAAACTTCAAACTCCATAATAAACCTAATGAATTCGTCCGAGTCTTTTGAACATCGTACAACAATTTAGAATATCTTACTACTCTGTATGCCACATTACCGCCTTGAAAATCATGTTAGTATAACATAGAACACCTTTCAACTCCTAACAACACATTACAATACCTTACGTAAACTTAAAACTCCATGGTAAACCTAATGAATTCGTCCGAGTCCTTTAAACATCAGACGACCACTCAGGACTTGTTACGACTTTGTATGCGACATTAGCAACATGAAAAGCAATTTAGAATAATATAGGATGCGTTACATCTTTTGAGAACACCTTACACCACTGTACGAAACATTAAAACTCCATAATAAACCTAATGAATTCGTCCGAGTCATTTGAACATCGTACAACAATTTAGAATATCTTACGACTCTGTATGCCACATTACCGCTTTGAAAAGCATGTTAGTATAACGTAGGACACCTTACAACTCCTAACAAAACATTACAACACCGTACGTAAACTTAAAACTCCATAATAAACCTAATTAATTCATCCGAGTCCTTTGAACATCGTACGACAATTTAGAATATCTTACGACTCTGTATGCCACATTACCGCTTTGAAAAGCATGTTAGTATAACGTAGGACACCTTACAACTCCTAACAAAACATTACAACACCGTACGTAAACTTAAAACTCCATAATAAACCTAATGACTTCATCCGAGTCCTTTGAACATCGTTCGATAATTTAGAATATATTACGACTCTGTATGCCACATTAACGCCTTGAAAAGTATGTTAGTATAACGTACGACACCTTACAACTCCTAACAAAACATTACAACACCGTACGTAAACTCAAAACTCCATAATAAACCTAATGAATTCGTCCGAGTCATTTGAACATCGTACAACAACTTAGAATATCTTACGACTCTGTATGCCACATTACCGCCTTGAAAATCATGTTAGTATAACGTACGGCATCTTACAACTCCTAACAAAACATTACAACACCGTACGTAAACTTAAAACTCCATAATAAACCTAATGAATTCATTCGAGTCCTTTGAACATCGTACGACAATTTAGAATATATATTACGACTCTTTATGCCACATTACCGCCCTGAAAAGCATGTTAGTATAACGTACGGCACCTTACAACTCCTAACAAAACATTACAACACCGTACGTAAACTTCAAACTCCATAATAAACCTAATGAATTCGTCCGAGTCTTTTGAACATCGTACAACAATTTAGAATATCTTACTACTCTGTATTCCACATTAGCGCCTTGAAAATCATGTTAGTATAACATAGAACACCTTTCAACTCCTAACAACACATTACAATACCTTACGTAAACTTAAAACTCCATGGTAAACCTAATGAATTCGTCCGAGTCCTTTAAACATCAGACGACCACTCAGGACTTGTTACGACTTTGTATGCGACATTAGCAACATGAAAAGCAATTTAGAATAATATAGGATGCGTTACATCTTTTGAGAACACCTTACACCACTGTACGAAACATTAAAACTCCATAATAAACCTAATGAATTCGTCCGAGTCATTTGAACATCGTACAACAATTTAGAATATCTTACGACTCTGTATGCCACATTACCGCTTTGAAAAGCATGTTAGTATAACGTAGGACACCTTACAACTCCTAACAAAACATTACAACACCGTACGTAAACTTAAAACTCCATAATAAACCTAATTAATTCATCCGAGTCCTTTGAACATCGTACGACAATTTAGAATATATTACGACTCTGTATGCCACATTACCGCCTTGAAAATCATGTTAGTATAACGTAGGACACCTTACAACTCCTAACAACACATTACAATACCGTACATACACTTAAAACTCCATAGTAAACCTAATGAATTGGTCTGAGTCCATTAAATATTAGACGACCACTCTGGACTTGTTACGACTTTGTATGCAACATTCGCAACAGGAAAAGCAATTTAGAATAATGTAGGATGCGTTACATCTTTTGAGAACACCTTTCACCACCGTACGAAACATTAAAACTCCATACTAAACCTAATGAATTCGTCCGTGTCATTTGAACATCGTACAACAATTTAGAATATCTTACGACTCTGTATGCCACATTACCGCTTTGAAAAGCATGTTAGTATACCGTAGGACACCTTACAACTCCTAACAAAACATTACAACACCGTATGTAAACTTAAAACTCCATAATAAACCTAATGACTTCATCCGAGTCCTTTGAACATCGTTCGATAATTTAGAATATATTACGACTCTGTATGCCACATTAACGCCTTGAAAAGTATGTTAGTATAACGTACGACACCTTACAACTCCTAACAAAACATTACAACACCGTACGTAAACTCAAAACTCCATAATAAACCTAATGAATTCGTCCGAGTCATTTGAACATCGTACAACAACTTAGAATATCTTACGACTCTGTATGCCACATTATCGCCTTGAAAATCATGTTAGTATAACGTACGGCATCATACAACTCCTAACAAAACATTACAACACCGTACGTAAACTTAAAACTCCATAATAAACCTAATGAATTCATTCGAGTCCTTTGAACATCGTACGACAATTTAGAATATATATTACGACTCTTTATGCCACATTACCGCCCTGAAAAGCATGTTAGTATAACGTACGGCACCTTACAACTCCTAACAAAACATTACAACACCGTACGTAAACTTCAAACTCCATAATAAACCTAATGAATTCGTCCGAGTCTTTTGAACATCGTACAACAATTTAGAATATCTTACTACTCTGTATGCCACATTACCGCCTTGAAAATCATGTTAGTATAACATAGAACACCTTTCAACTCCTAACAACACATTACAATACCTTACGTAAACTTAAAACTCCATGGTAAACCTAATGAATTCGTCCGAGTCCTTTAAACATCAGACGACCACTCAGGACTTGTTACGACTTTGTATGCGACATTAGCAACATGAAAAGCAATTTAGAATAATGTAGGATGCGTTACATCTTTTGAGAACACCTTACACCACTGTACGAAACATTAAAACTCCATAATAAACCTAATGAATTCGTCCGAGTCATTTGAACATCGTACAACAATTTAGAATATCTTATGACTTTGTATGCCACATTACCGCTTTGAAAAGCATGTTAGTATAACGTAGGACACCTTACAACTCCTAACAAAACATTACAACACCGTACGTAAACTTAAAACTCCATAATAAACCTAATTAATTCATCCGAGTCCTTTGAACATCGTACGAAAATTTAGAATATATTACGACTCTGTATGCCACATTACCGCCTTGAAAAGTAGGTTAGTATAACGTACGACACCTTACAACTGCTAACAAAATATTACAACACCGTACGTAAACTTAAAACTCCATAATAAACCTAATGAATTCGTCCGAGTCATTTGAACATCGTACACCAATTTAAATATCTTACGACTCTGTATGCCACATTACCGCCTTGAAAATCATGTTAGTATAACGTAGGACACCTTACAACTCCTAACAACACATTACAATACCGTACGTACACTTAAAACTCCATAGTAAACCTAATGAATTGGTCTGAGTCCATTAAATATTAGACGACCACTCTGGACTTGTTACGACTTTGTATGCAACATTCGCAACAGGAAAAGCAATTTAGAATAATGTAGGATACGTTACATCTTTTGAGAACACCTTTCACCACCGTACGAAACATTAAAACTCCATACTAAACCTAATGAATTCGTCCGTGTCATTTGAACATCGTACAACAATTTAGAATATCTTACGACTCTGTATGCCACATTACCGCTTTGAAAAGCATGTTAGTATACCGTAGGACACCTTACAACTCCTAACAAAACATTACAACACCGTATGTAAACTTAAAACTCCATAATAAACCTAATGACTTCATCCGAGTCCTTTGAACATCGTTCGATAATTTAGAATATATTACGACTCTGTATGCCACATTAACGCCTAGAAAAGTATGTTAGTATAACGTACGACACCTTACAACTCCTAACAAAACATTACAACACCGTACGTAAACTCAAAACTCCATAATAAACCTAATGAATTCGTCCGAGTCATTTGAACATCGTACAACAACTTAGAATATATTACGACTCTGTATGCCACATTACCGCCTTGAAAATCATGTTAGTATAACGTACGGCATCATACAACTCCTAACAAAACATTACAACACCGTACGTAAACTTAAAACTCCATAATAAACCTAATGAATTCATTCGAGTCCTTTGAACATCGTACGACAATTTAGAATATATATTACGACTCTTTATGCCACATTACCGCCCTGAAAAGCATGTTAGTATAACGTACGGCACCTTACAACTCCTAACAAAACATTACAACACCGTACGTAAACTTCAAACTCCATAATAAACCTAATGAATTCGTCCGAGTCTTTTGAACATCGTACAACAATTTAGAATATCTTACTACTCTGTATGCCACATTACCGCCTTGAAAATCATGTTAGTATAACATAGAACACCTTTCAACTCCTAACAACACATTACAATACCTTACGTAAACTTAAAACTCCATGGTAAACCTAATGAATTCGTCCGAGTCCTTTAAACATCAGACGACCACTCAGGACTTGTTACGACTTTGTATGCGACATTAGCAACATGAAAAGCAATTTAGAATAATGTAGGATGCGTTACATCTTTTGAGAACACCTTACACCACTGTACGAAACATTAAAACTCCATAATAAACCTAATGAATTCGTCCGAGTCATTTGAACATCGTACAACAATTTAGAATATCTTATGACTCTGTATGCCACATTACCGCTTTGAAAAGCATGTTAGTATAACGTAGGACACCTTACAACTCCTAACAAAACATTACAACACCGTACGTAAACTTAAAACTCCATAATAAACCTAATTAATTCATCCGAGTCCTTTGAACATCGTACGACAATTTAGAATATATTACGACTCTGTATGCCACATTACCGCCTTGAAAAGTAGGTTAGTATAACGTACGACACCTTACAACTGCTAACAAAATATTACAACACCGTACGTAAACTTAAAACTCCATAACAAACCTAATGAATTCGTCCGAGTCATTTGAACATCGTACACCAATTTAAATATCTTACGACTCTGTATGCCACATTACCGCCTTGAAAATCATGTTAGTATAACGTAGGACACCTTACAACTCCTAACAACACATTACAATACCGTACGTACACTTAAAACTCCATAGTAAACCTAATGAATTGGTCTGAGTCCATTAAATATTAGACGACCACTCTGGACTTGTTACGACTTTGTATGCAACATTCGCAACAGGAAAAGCAATTTAGAATAATGTAGGATGCGTTACATCTTTTGAGAACACCTTTAACCACCGTACGAAACATTAAAACTCCATACTAAACCTAATGAATTCGTCCGTGTCATTTGAACATCGTACAACAATTTAGAATATCTTACGACTCTGTATGCCACATTACCGCTTTGAAAAGCATGTTAGTATACCGTAGGACACCTTACAACTCCTAACAAAACATTACAACACCGTATGTAAACTTAAAACTCCATAATAAACCTAATGACTTCATCCGAGTCCTTTGAACATCGTTCGATAATTTAGAATATATTACGACTCTGTATGCCACATTAACGCCTTGAAAAGTATGTTAGTATAACGTACGACACCTTACAACTCCTAACAAAACATTACAACACCGTACGTAAACTCAAAACTCCATAATAAACCTAATGAATTCGTCCGAGTCATTTGAACATCGTACAACAACTTAGAATATCTTACGACTCTGTATGCCACATTACCGCCTTGAAAATCATGTTAGTATAACGTACGGCATCATACAACTCCTAACAAAACATTACAACACCGTACGTAAACTTAAAACTCCATAATAAACCTAATGAATTCATTCGAGTCCTTTGAACATCGTACGACAATTTAGAATATATATTACGACTATTTATGCCATATTACCGCCCTGAAAAGCATGTTAGTATAACGTACGGCACCTTACAACTCCTAACAAAACATTACAACACCGTACGTAAACTTCAAACTCCATAATAAACCTAATGAATTCGTCCGAGTCTTTTGAACATCGTACAACAATTTAGAATATCTTACTACTATGTATGCCACATTACCGCCTTGAAAATCATGTTAGTATAACATAGAACACCTTTCAACTCCTAACAACACATTACAATACCTTACGTAAACTTAAAACTCCATGGTAAACCTAATGAATTCGTCCGAGTCCTTTAAACATCAGACGACCACTCAGGACTTGTTACGACTTTGTATGCGACATTAGCAACATGAAAAGCAATTTAGAATAATGTAGGATGCGTTACATCTTTTGAGAACACCTTACACCACTGTACGAAACATTAAAACTCCATAATAAACCTAATGAATTCGTCCGAGTCATTTGAACATCGTACAACAATTTAGAATATCTTATGACTCTGTATGCCACATTACCGCTTTGAAAAGCATGTTAGTATAACGTAGGACACCTTACAACTCCTAACAAAACATTACAACACCGTACGTAAACTTAAAACTCCATAATAAACCTAATTAATTCATCCGAGTCCTTTGAACATCGTACGACAATTTAGAATATATTACGACTCTGTATGCCACATTACCGCCTTGAAAAGTAGGTTAGTATAACGTACGACACCTTACAACTGCTAACAAAATATTACAACACCGTACGTAAACTTAAAACTCCATAATAAACCTAATGAATTCGTCCGAGTCATTTGAACATCGTACACCAATTTAAATATCTTTCGACTCTGTATGCCACATTACCGCCTTGAAAATCATGTTAGTATAACGTAGGACACCTTACAACTCCTAACAACACATTACAATACCGTACGTACACTTAAAACTCCATAGTAAACCTAATGAATTGGTCTGAGTCCATTAAATATTAGACGACCACTCTGGACTTGTTACGACTTTGTATGCAACATTCGCAACAGGAAAAGCAATTTAGAATAATGTAGGATGCGTTACATCTTTTGAGAACACCTTTAACCACGGTACGAAACATTAAAACTCCATACTAAACCTAATGAATTCGTCCGTGTCATTTGAACATCGTACAACAATTTAGAATATCTTACGACTCTGTATGCCACATTACCGCTTTGAAAAGCATGTTAGTATACCGTAGGACACCTTACAACTCCTAACAAAACATTACAACACCGTATGTAAACTTAAAACTCCATAATAAACCTAATGACTTCATCCGAGTCCTTTGAACATCGTTCGATAATTTAGAATATATTACGACTCTGTATGCCACATTAACGCCTTGAAAAGTATATTAGTATAACGAACGACACCTTACAACTCCTAACAAAACATTACAACACCGTACGTAAACTCAAAACTCCATAATAAACCTAATGAATTCGTCCGAGTCATTTGAACATCGTACAACAACTTAGAATATCTTACGACTCTGTATGCCACATTACCGCCTTGAAAATCATGTTAGTATAACGTACGGCATCATACAACTCCTAACAAAACATTACAACACCGTACGTAAACTTAAAACTCCATAATAAACCTAATGAATTCATTCGAGTCCTTTGAACATCGTACGACAATTTAGAATATATATTACGACTCTTTATGCCATATTACCGCCCTGAAAAGCATGTTAGTATAACGTACGGCACCTTACAACTCCTAACAAAACATTACAACACCGTACGTAAACTTCAAACTCCATAATAAACCTAATGAATTCGTCCGAGTCTTTTGAACATCGTACAACAATTTAGAATATCTTACTACTCTGTATGCCACATTACCGCCTTGAAAATCATGTTAGTATAACATAGAACACCTTTCAACTCCTAACAACACATTACAATACCTTACGTAAACTTAAAACTCCATGGTAAACCTAATGAATTCGTCCGAGTCCTTTAAACATCAGACGACCACTCAGGACTTGTTACGACTTTGTATGCGACATTAGCAACATGAAAAGCAATTTAGAATAATGTAGGATGCGTTACATCTTTTGAGAACACCTTACACCACTGTACGAAACATTAAAACTCCATAATAAACCTAATGAATTCGTCCGAGTCATTTGAACATCGTACAACAATTTAGAATATCTTATGACTCTGTATGCCACATTACCGCTTTGAAAAGCATGTTAGTATAACGTAGGACACCTTACAACTCCTAACAAAACATTACAACACCGTACGTAAACTTAAAACTCCATAATAAACCTAATTAATTCATCCGAGTCCTTTGAACATCGTACGACAATTTAGAATATATTACGACTCTGTATGCCACATTACCGCCTTGAAAAGTAGGTTAGTATAACGTACGACACCTTACAACTGCTAACAAAATATTACAACACCGTACGTAAACTTAAAACTCCATAATAAACCTAATGAATTCGTCCGAGTCATTTGAACATCGTACACCAATTTAAATATCTTTCGACTCTGTATGCCACATTACCGCCTTGAAAATCATGTTAGTATAACGTAGGACACCTTACAACTCCTAACAACACATTACAATACCGTACGTACACTTAAAACTCCATAGTAAACCTAATGAATTGGTCTGAGTCCATTAAATATTAGACGACCACTCTGGACTTGTTACGACTTTGTATGCAACATTCGCAACAGGAAAAGCAATTTAGAATAATGTAGGATGCGTTACATCTTTTGAGAACACCTTTAACCACGGTACGAAACATTAAAACTCCATACTAAACCTAATGAATTCGTCCGTGTCATTTGAACATCGTACAACAATTTAGAATATCTTACGACTCTGTATGCCACATTACCGCTTTGAAAAGCATGTTAGTATACCGTAGGACACCTTACAACTCCTAACAAAACATTACAACACCGTATGTAAACTTAAAACTCCATAATAAACCTAATGACTTCATCCGAGTCCTTTGAACATCGTTCGATAATTTAGAATATATTACGACTCTGTATGCCACATTAACGCCTTGAAAAGTATATTAGTATAACGTACGACACCTTACAACTCCTAACAAAACATTACAACACCGTACGTAAACTCAAAACTCCATAATAAACCTAATGAATTCGTCCGAGTCATTTGAACATCGTACAACAACTTAGAATATCTTACGACTCTGTATGCCACATTACCGCCTTGAAAATCATGTTAGTATAACGTACGGCATCATACAACTCCTAACAAAACATTACAACACCGTACGTAAACTTAAAACTCCATAATAAACCTAATGAATTCATTCGAGTCCTTTGAACATCGTACGACAATTTAGAATATATATTACGACTCTTTATGCCACATTACCGCCCTGAAAAGCATGTTAGTATAACGTACGGCACCTTACAACTCCTAACAAAACATTACAACACCGTATGTAAACTTCAAACTCCATAATAAACCTAATGAATTCGTCCGAGTCTTTTGAACATCGTACAACAATTTAGAATATCTTACTACTCTGTATGCCACATTACCGCCTTGAAAATCATGTTAGTATAACATAGAACACCTTTCAACTCCTAACAACACATTACAATACCTTACGTAAACTTAAAACTCCATGGTAAACCTAATGAATTCGTCCGAGTCCTTTAAACATCAGACGACCACTCAGGACTTGTTACGACTTTGTATGCGACATTAGCAACATGAAAAGCAATTTAGAATAATGTAGGATGCGTTACATCTTTTGAGAACACCTTACACCACTGTACGAAACATTAAAACTCCATAATAAACCTAATGAATTCGTCCGAGTCATTTGAACATCGTACAACAATTTAGAATATCTTATGACTCTGTATGCCACATTACCGCTTTGAAAAGCATGTTAGTATAACGTAGGACACCTTACAACTCCTAACAAAACATTACAACACCGTACGTAAACTTAAAACTCCATAATAAACCTAATTAATTCATCCGAGTCCTTTGAACATCGTACAACAATTTAGAATATATTACGACTCTGTATGCCACATTACCGCCTTGAAAAGTAGGTTAGTATAACGTACGACACCTTACAACTGCTAACAAAATATTACAACACCGTACGTAAACTTAAAACTCCATAATAAACCTAATGAATTCGTCCGAGTCATTTGAACATCGTACACCAATTTAAATATCTTACGACTCTGTATGCCACATTACCGCCCTAAAAAGCATGTTAGTATAACGTACGGCACCTTACAACTCCTAACAACACATTATAATACCGTACGTAAACTTAAAACTCCATAGTAAACCTAATGAATTCATCTGAGTACATTAAACATTAGACGACCACTCAGGACTTGTTACGACTTTGTATGCAACATTCGCAACAGGAAAAGCAATTTAGAATAATGTAGGATGCGTTACAACTTTTGAGAACACCTTTCACCACCGTACGAAACATTAAAACTCCATACTAAACCTAATGAATTCGTCCGTGTCATTTGAACATCGTAAAACAATTTAGAATATCTTACAACTCTGTATGCCACATTACCGCTTTGAAAAGCATGTTAGTATACCGTAGGACACCTTACAACTCCTAACAAAACATTACAACACCGTATGTAAACTTAAAACTCCATAATAAACCTAATGACTTCATCCGAGTCCTTTGAACATCGTTCGATAATTTAGAATATATTACGACTCTGTATGCCACATTAACGCCTAGAAAAGTATGTTAGTATAACGTACGACACCTTACAACTCCTAACAAAACATTACAACACCGTACGTAAACTCAAAACTCCATAATAAACCTAATGAATTCGTCCGAGTCATTTGAACATCGTACAACAACTTAGAATATATTACGACTCTGTATGCCACATTACCGCCTTGAAAATCATGTTAGTATAACGTACGGCATCTTACAACTCCTAACAAAACATTACAACACCGTACGTAAACTTAAAACTCCATAATAAACCTAATGAATTCATTCGAGTCCTTTGAACATCGTACGACAATTTAGAATATATATTACGACTCTTTATGCCACATTATCGCCCTGAAAAGCATGTTAGTATAACGTACGGCACCTTACAACTCCTAACAAAACATTACAACACCGTACGTAAACTTCAAACTCCATAATAAACCTAATGAATTCGTCCGAGTCTTTTGAACATCGTACAACAATTTAGAATATCTTACTACTCTGTATGCCACATTACCGCCTTGAAAATCATGTTAGTATAACATAGAACACCTTTCAACTCCTAACAACACATTACAATACCTTACGTAAACTTAAAACTCCATGGTAAACCTAATGAATTCGTCCGAGTCCTTTAAACATCAGACGACCACTCAGGACTTGTTAGACTTTGTATGCGACATTAGCAACATGAAAAGCAATTTAGAATAATGTAGGATGCGTTACATCTTTTGAGAACACCTTACACCACTGTACGAAACATTAAAACTCCATAATAAACCTAATGAATTCGTCCGAGTCATTTGAACATCGTACAACAATTTAGAATATCTTATGACTCTGTATGCCACATTACCGCTTTGAAAAGCATGTTAGTATAACGTAGGACACCTTACAACTCCTAACAAAACATTACAACACCGTACGTAAACTTAAAACTCCATAATAAACCTAATTAATTCATCCGAGTCCTTTGAACATCGTACAACAATTTAGAATATATTACGACTCTGTATGCCACATTACCGCCTTGAAAAGTAGGTTAGTATAACGTACGACACCTTACAACTGCTAACAAAATATTACAACACCGTACGTAAACTTAAAACTCCATAATAAACCTAATGAATTCGTCCGAGTCATTTGAACATCGTACACCAATTTAAATATCTTACGACTCTGTATGCCACATTACCGCCCTAAAAAGCATGTTAGTATAACGTACGGCACCTTACAACTCCTAACAACACATTATAATACCGTACGTAAACTTAAAACTCCATAGTAAACCTAATGAATTCATCTGAGTCCATTAAACATTAGACGACCACTCAGGACTTGTTACGACTTTGTATGCAACATTCGCAACAGGAAAAGCAATTTAGAATAATGTAGGATGCGTTACAACTTTTGAGAACACCTTTCACCACCGTACGAAACATTAAAACTCCATACTAAACCTAATGAATTCGTCCGTGTCATTTGAACATCGTAAAACAATTTAGAATATCTTACGACTCTGTATGCCACATTACCGCTTTGAAAAGCATGTTAGTATACCGTAGGACACCTTACAACTCCTAACAAAACATTACAACACCGTATGTAAACTTAAAACTCCATAATAAACCTAATGACTTCATCCGAGTCCTTTGAACATCGTTCGATAATTTAGAATATATTACGACTCTGTATGCCACATTAACGCCTAGAAAAGTATGTTAGTATAACGTACGACACCTTACAACTCCTAACAAAACATTACAACACCGTACGTAAACTCAAAACTCCATAATAAACCTAATGAATTCGTCCGAGTCATTTGAACATCGTACAACAACTTAGAATATATTACGACTCTGTATGCCACATTACCGCCTTGAAAATCATGTTAGTATAACATAGAACACCTTTCAACTCCTAACAACACATTACAATACCTTACGTAAACTTAAAACTCCATGGTAAACCTAATGAATTCGTCCGAGTCCTTTAAACATCAGACGACCACTCAGGACTTGTTAGACTTTGTATGCGACATTAGCAACATGAAAAGCAATTTAGAATAATGTAGGATGCGTTACATCTTTTGAGAACACCTTACACCACTGTACGAAACATTAAAACTCCATAATAAACCTAATGAATTCGTCCGAGTCATTTGAACATCGTACAACAATTTAGAATATCTTATGACTCTGTATGCCACATTACCGCTTTGAAAAGCATGTTAGTATAACGTAGGACACCTTACAACTCCTAACAAAACATTACAACACCGTACGTAAACTTAAAACTCCATAATAAACCTAATTAATTCATCCGAGTCCTTTGAACATCGTACAACAATTTAGAATATATTACGACTCTGTATGCCACATTACCGCCTTGAAAAGTAGGTTAGTATAACGTACGACACCTTACAACTGCTAACAAAATATTACAACACCGTACGTAAACTTAAAACTCCATAATAAACCTAATGAATTCGTCCGAGTCATTTGAACATCGTACACCAATTTAAATATCTTACGACTCTGTTTGCCACATTACCGCCCTAAAAAGCATGTTAGTATAACGTACGGCACCTTACAACTCCTAACAACACATTATAATACCGTACGTAAACTTAAAACTCCATAGTAAACCTAATGAATTCATCTGAGTCCATTAAACATTAGACGACCACTCAGGACTTGTTACGACTTTGTATGCAACATTCGCAACAGGAAAAGCAATTTAGAATAATGTAGGATGCGTTACAACTTTTGAGAACACCTTTCACCACCGTACGAAACATTAAAACTCCATACTAAACCTAATGAATTCGTCCGTGTCATTTGAACATCGTAAAACAATTTAGAATATCTTACGACTCTGTATGCCACATTACCGCTTTGAAAAGCATGTTAGTATACTGTAGGACACCTTACAACTCCTAACAAAACATTACAACACCGTATGTAAACTTAAAACTCCATAATAAACCTAATGACTTCATCCGAGTCCTTTGAACATCGTTCGATAATTTAGAATATATTACGACTCTGTATGCCACATTAACGCCTAGAAAAGTATGTTAGTATAACGTACGACACCTTACAACTCCTAACAAAACATTACAACACCGTACGTAAACTCAAAACTCCATAATAAACCTAATGAATTCGTCCGAGTCATTTGAACATCGTACAACAACTTAGAATATATTACGACTCTGTATGCCACATTACCGCCTTGAAAATCATGTTAGTATAACATAGAACACCTTTCAACTCCTAACAACACATTACAATACCTTACGTAAACTTAAAACTCCATGGTAAACCTAATGAATTCGTCCGAGTCATTTAAACATCAGACGACCACTCAGGACTTGTTAGACTTTGTATGCGACATTAGCAACATGAAAAGCAATTTAGAATAATGTAGGATGCGTTACATCTTTTGAGAACACCTTACACCACTGTACGAAACATTAAAACTCCATAATAAACCTAATGAATTCGTCCGAGTCATTTGAACATCGTACAACAATTTAGAATATCTTATGACTCTGTATGCCACATTACCGCTTTGAAAAGCATGTTAGTATAACGTAGGACACCTTACAACTCCTAACAAAACATTACAACACCGTACGTAAACTTAAAACTCCATAATAAACCTAATTAATTCATCCGAGTCCTTTGAACATCGTACAACAATTTAGAATATATTACGACTCTGTATGCCACATTACCGCCTTGAAAAGTAGGTTAGTATAACGTACGACACCTTACAACTGCTAACAAAATATTACAACACCGTACGTAAACTTAAAACTCCATAATAAACCTAATGAATTCGTCCGAGTCATTTGAACATCGTACACCAATTTAAATATCTTACGACTCTGTTTGCCACATTACCGCCCTAAAAAGCATGTTAGTATAACGTACGGCACCTTACAACTCCTAACAACACATTATAATACCGTACGTAAACTTAAAACTCCATAGTAAACCTAATGAATTCATCTGAGTCCATTAAACATTAGACGACCACTCAGGACTTGTTACGACTTTGTATGCAACATTCGCAACAGGAAAAGCAATTTAGAATAATGTAGGATGCGTTACAACTTTTGAGAACACCTTTCACCACCGTACGAAACATTAAAACTCCATACTAAACCTAATGAATTCGTCCGTGTCATTTGAACATCGTAAAACAATTTAGAATATCTTACGACTCTGTATGCCACATTACCGCTTTGAAAAGCATGTTAGTATACCGTAGGACACCTTACAACTCCTAACAAAACATTACAACACCGTATGTAAACTTAAAACTCCATAATAAACCTAATGACTTCATCCGAGTCCTTTGAACATCGTTCGATAATTTAGAATATATTACGACTCTGTATGCCACATTAACGCCTAGAAAAGTATGTTAGTATAACGTACGACACCTTACAACTCCTAACAAAACATTACAACACCGTACGTAAACTCAAAACTCCATAATAAACCTAATGAATTCGTCCGAGTCATTTGAACATCGTACAACAACTTAGAATATATTACGACTCTGTATGCCACATTACCGCCTTGAAAATCATGTTAGTATAACGTACGGCATCTTACAACTCCTAACAAAACATTACAACACCGTACGTAAACTTAAAACTCCATAATAAACCTAATGAATTCATTCGAGTCCTTTGAACATCGTACGACAATTTAGAATATATATTACGACTCTTTATGCCACATTATCGCCCTGAAAAGCATGTTAGTATAACGTACGGCACCTTACAACTCCTAACAAAACATTACAACACCGTACGTAAACTTCAAACTCCATAATAAACCTAATGAATTCGTCCGAGTCTTTTGAACATCGTACAACAATTTAGAATATCTTACTACTCTGTATGCCACATTACCGCCTTGAAAATCATGTTAGTATAATATAGAACACCTTTCAACTCCTAACAACACATTACAATACCTTACGTAAACTTAAAACTCCATGGTAAACCTAATGAATTCGTCCGAGTCCTTTAAACATCAGACGACCACTCAGGACTTGTTAGACTTTGTATGCGACATTAGCAACATGAAAAGCAATTTAGAATAATGTAGGATGCGTTACATCTTTTGAGAACACCTTACACCACTGTACGAAACATTAAAACTCCATAATAAACCTAATGAATTCGTCCGAGTCATTTGAACATCGTACAACAATTTAGAATATCTTATGACTCTGTATGCCACATTACCGCTTTGAAAAGCATGTTAGTATAACGTAGGACACCTTACAACTCCTAACAAAACATTACAACACCGTACGTAAACTTAAAACTCCATAATAAACCTAATTAATTCATCCGAGTCCTTTGAACATCGTACAACAATTTAGAATATATTACGACTCTGTATGCCACATTACCGCCTTGAAAAGTAGGTTAGTATAACGTACGACACCTTACAACTGCTAACAAAATATTACAACACCGTACGTAAACTTAAAACTCCATAATAAACCTAATGAATTCGTCCGAGTCATTTGAACATCGTACACCAATTTAAATATCTTACGACTCTGTATGCCACATTACCGCCCTAAAAAGCATGTTAGTATAACGTACGGCACCTTACAACTCCTAACAACACATTATAATACCGTACGTAAACTTAAAACTCCATAGTAAACCTAATGAATTCATCTGAGTCCATTAAACATTAGACGACCACTCAGGACTTGTTACGACTTTGTATGCAACATTCGCAACAGGAAAAGCAATTTAGAATAATGTAGGATGCGTTACAACTTTTGAGAACACCTTTCACCACCGTACGAAACATTAAAACTCCATACTAAACCTAATGAATTCGTCCGTGTCATTTGAACATCGTAAAACAATTTAG
The DNA here is from genome assembly GCA_030867185.1 of Tagetes erecta. Classification (NCBI taxonomy): domain Eukaryota; kingdom Viridiplantae; phylum Streptophyta; class Magnoliopsida; order Asterales; family Asteraceae; genus Tagetes; species Tagetes erecta. The sequence continues at coordinate 48,665,092 of CM061488.1, read as the reverse complement.
AATATCTTACGACTCTGTATGCCACATTACCGCTTTGAAAAGCATGTTAGTATACCGTAGGACACCTTACAACTCCTAACAAAACATTACAACACCGTATGTAAACTTAAAACTCCATAATAAACCTAATGACTTCATCCGAGTCCTTTGAACATCGTTCGATAATTTAGAATATATTACGACTCTGTATGCCACATTAACGCCTAGAAAAGTATGTTAGTATAACGTACGACACCTTACAACTCCTAACAAAACATTACAACACCGTACGTAAACTCAAAACTCCATAATAAACCTAATGAATTCGTCCGAGTCATTTGAACATCGTACAACAACTTAGAATATATTACGACTCTGTATGCCACATTACCGCCTTGAAAATCATGTTAGTATAACGTACGGCATCTTACAACTCCTAACAAAACATTACAACACCGTACGTAAACTTAAAACTCCATAATAAACCTAATGAATTCATTCGAGTCCTTTGAACATCGTACGACAATTTAGAATATATATTACGACTCTTTATGCCACATTACCGCCCTGAAAAGCATGTTAGTATAACGTACGGCACCTTACAACTCCTAACAAAACATTACAACACCGTACGTAAACTTCAAACTCCATAATAAACCTAATGAATTCGTCCGAGTCTTTTGAACATCGTACAACAATTTAGAATATCTTACTACTCTGTATGCCACATTACCGCCTTGAAAATCATGTTAGTATAACATAGAACACCTTTCAACTCCTAACAACACATTACAATACCTTACGTAAACTTAAAACTCCATGGTAAACCTAATGAATTCGTCCGAGTCCTTTAAACATCAGACGACCACTCAGGACTTGTTACGACTTTGTATGCGACATTAGCAACATGAAAAGCAATTTAGAATAATGTAGGATGCGTTACAACTTTTGAGAACACCTTACACCACCGTACGAAACATTAAAACTCCATAATAAACCTAATGAATTCGTCCGAGTCATTTGAACATCGTACAACAATTTAGAATATCTTACGACTCTGTATGCCACATTACCGCTTTGAAAAGCATGTTAGTATAACGTAGGACACCTTAAAACTCCTAACAAAACATTACAACACCGTACGTAAACTTAAAACTCCATAATAAACCTAATTAATTCATCCGAGTCCTTTGAACATCGTACAACAATTTAGAATATATTACGACTCTGTATGCCACATTACTACCTTGAAAAGTAGGTTAGTATAACGTACGGCACTTTACAACTGCTAACAAAATATTACAACACCGTACGTAAACTCAAAACTCCATAATAAACCTAATGAATTCGTCCGAGTCATTTGAACATCGTACAACAACTTAGAATATATTACGACTCTGTATGCCACATTACCGCCTTGAAAATCATGTTAGTATAACATAGAACACCTTTCAACTCCTAACAACACATTACAATACCTTACGTAAACTTAAAACTCCATGGTAAACCTAATGAATTCGTCCGAGTCCTTTAAACATCAGACGACCACTCAGGACTTGTTAGACTTTGTATGCGACATTAGCAACATGAAAAGCAATTTAGAATAATGTAGGATGCGTTACATCTTTTGAGAACACCTTACACCACTGTACGAAACATTAAAACTCCATAATAAACCTAATGAATTCGTCCGAGTCATTTGAACATCGTACAACAATTTAGAATATCTTATGACTCTGTATGCCACATTACCGCTTTGAAAAGCATGTTAGTATAACGTAGGACACCTTACAACTCCTAACAAAACATTACAACACCGTACGTAAACTTAAAACTCCATAATAAACCTAATTAATTCATCCGAGTCCTTTGAACATCGTACAACAATTTAGAATATATTACGACTCTGTATGCCACATTACCGCCTTGAAAAGTAGGTTAGTATAACGTACGACACCTTACAACTGCTAACAAAATATTACAACACCGTACGTAAACTTAAAACTCCATAATAAACCTAATGAATTCGTCCGAGTCATTTGAACATCGTACACCAATTTAAATATCTTACGACTCTGTTTGCCACATTACCGCCCTAAAAAGCATGTTAGTATAACGTACGGCACCTTACAACTCCTAACAACACATTATAATACCGTACGTAAACTTAAAACTCCATAGTAAACCTAATGAATTCATCTGAGTCCATTAAACATTAGACGACCACTCAGGACTTGTTACGACTTTGTATGCAACATTCGCAACAGGAAAAGCAATTTAGAATAATGTAGGATGCGTTACAACTTTTGAGAACACCTTTCACCACCGTACGAAACATTAAAACTCCATACTAAACCTAATGAATTCGTCCGTGTCATTTGAACATCGTAAAACAATTTAGAATATCTTACGACTCTGTATGCCACATTACCGCTTTGAAAAGCATGTTAGTATACCGTAGGACACCTTACAACTCCTAACAAAACATTACAACACCGTATGTAAACTTAAAACTCCATAATAAACCTAATGACTTCATCCGAGTCCTTTGAACATCGTTCGATAATTTAGAATATATTACGACTCTGTATGCCACATTAACGCCTAGAAAAGTATGTTAGTATAACGTACGACACCTTACAACTCCTAACAAAACATTACAACACCGTACGTAAACTCAAAACTCCATAATAAACCTAATGAATTCGTCCGAGTCATTTGAACATCGTACAACAACTTAGAATATATTACGACTCTGTATGCCACATTACCGCCTTGAAAATCATGTTAGTATAACGTACGGCATCTTACAACTCCTAACAAAACATTACAACACCGTACGTAAACTTAAAACTCCATAATAAACCTAATGAATTCATTCGAGTCCTTTGAACATCGTACGACAATTTAGAATATATATTACGACTCTTTATGCCACATTATCGCCCTGAAAAGCATGTTAGTATAACGTACGGCACCTTACAACTCCTAACAAAACATTACAACACCGTACGTAAACTTCAAACTCCATAATAAACCTAATGAATTCGTCCGAGTCTTTTGAACATCGTACAACAATTTAGAATATCTTACTACTCTGTATGCCACATTACCGCCTTGAAAATCATGTTAGTATAATATAGAACACCTTTCAACTCCTAACAACACATTACAATACCTTACGTAAACTTAAAACTCCATGGTAAACCTAATGAATTCGTCCGAGTCCTTTAAACATCAGACGACCACTCAGGACTTGTTAGACTTTGTATGCGACATTAGCAACATGAAAAGCAATTTAGAATAATGTAGGATGCGTTACATCTTTTGAGAACACCTTACACCACTGTACGAAACATTAAAACTCCATAATAAACCTAATGAATTCGTCCGAGTCATTTGAACATCGTACAACAATTTAGAATATCTTATGACTCTGTATGCCACATTACCGCTTTGAAAAGCATGTTAGTATAACGTAGGACACCTTACAACTCCTAACAAAACATTACAACACCGTACGTAAACTTAAAACTCCATAATAAACCTAATTAATTCATCCGAGTCCTTTGAACATCGTACAACAATTTAGAATATATTACGACTCTGTATGCCACATTACCGCCTTGAAAAGTAGGTTAGTATAACGTACGACACCTTACAACTGCTAACAAAATATTACAACACCGTACGTAAACTTAAAACTCCATAATAAACCTAATGAATTCGTCCGAGTCATTTGAACATCGTACACCAATTTAAATATCTTACGACTCTGTATGCCACATTACCGCCCTAAAAAGCATGTTAGTATAACGTACGGCACCTTACAACTCCTAACAACACATTATAATACCGTACGTAAACTTAAAACTCCATAGTAAACCTAATGAATTCATCTGAGTCCATTAAACATTAGACGACCACTCAGGACTTGTTACGACTTTGTATGCAACATTCGCAACAGGAAAAGCAATTTAGAATAATGTAGGATGCGTTACAACTTTTGAGAACACCTTTCACCACCGTACGAAACATTAAAACTCCATACTAAACCTAATGAATTCGTCCGTGTCATTTGAACATCGTAAAACAATTTAGAATATCTTACGACTCTGTATGCCACATTACCGCTTTGAAAAGCATGTTAGTATACCGTAGGACACCTTACAACTCCTAACAAAACATTACAACACCGTATGTAAACTTAAAACTCCATAATAAACCTAATGACTTCATCCGAGTCCTTTGAACATCGTTCGATAATTTAGAATATATTACGACTCTGTATGCCACATTAACGCCTAGAAAAGTATGTTAGTATAACGTACGACACCTTACAACTCCTAACAAAACATTACAACACCGTACGTAAACTCAAAACTCCATAATAAACCTAATGAATTCGTCCGAGTCATTTGAACATCGTACAACAACTTAGAATATATTACGACTCTGTATGCCACATTACCGCCTTGAAAATCATGTTAGTATAACGTACGGCATCTTACAACTCCTAACAAAACATTACAACACCGTACGTAAACTTAAAACTCCATAATAAACCTAATGAATTCATTCGAGTCCTTTGAACATCGTACGACAATTTAGAATATATATTACGACTCTTTATGCCACATTACCGCCCTGAAAAGCATGTTAGTATAACGTACGGCACCTTACAACTCCTAACAAAACATTACAACACCGTACGTAAACTTCAAACTCCATAATAAACCTAATGAATTCGTCCGAGTCTTTTGAACATCGTACAACAATTTAGAATATCTTACTACTCTGTATGCCACATTACCGCCTTGAAAATCATGTTAGTATAACATAGAACACCTTTCAACTCCTAACAACACATTACAATACCTTACGTAAACTTAAAACTCCATGGTAAACCTAATGAATTCGTCCGAGTCCTTTAAACATCAGACGACCACTCAGGACTTGTTACGACTTTGTATGCGACATTAGCAACATGAAAAGCAATTTAGAATAATGTAGGATGCGTTACAACTTTTGAGAACACCTTACACCACCGTACGAAACATTAAAACTCCATAATAAACCTAATGAATTCGTCCGAGTCATTTGAACATCGTACAACAATTTAGAATATCTTACGACTCTGTATGCCACATTACCGCTTTGAAAAGCATGTTAGTATAACGTAGGACACCTTAAAACTCCTAACAAAACATTACAACACCGTACGTAAACTTAAAACTCCATAATAAACCTAATTAATTCATCCGAGTCCTTTGAACATCGTACAACAATTTAGAATATATTACGACTCTGTATGCCACATTACTACCTTGAAAAGTAGGTTAGTATAACGTACGGCACTTTACAACTGCTAACAAAATATTACAACACCGTACGTAAACTTAAAACTCCATAATAAACCTAATGAATTCGTCCGAGTCATTTGAACATCGTACACCAATTTAAATATCTTACGACTTTGTATGCCACATTACCGCCTTGAAAATCATGTTAGTATAACGTAGGACACCTTAAAACTCCTAACAACACATTACAATACCGTACGTACACTTAAAACTCCATAGTAAACCTAATGAATTCATCTGAGTCCATTAAACATTAGACGACCACTCTGGACTTGTTACGACTTTGTATGCAACATTCGCAACAGGAAAAGCAATTTAGAATAATGTAGGATGCGTTACATCTTTTGAGAACACCTTTCACCACCGTACGAAACATTAAAACTCCATACTAAACCTAATGAATTCGTCCGTGTCATTTGAACATCGTACAACAATTTAGAATATCTTACGACTCTGTATGCCACATTACCGCTTTGAAAAGCATGTTAGTATACCGTAGGACACCTTACAACTCCTAACAAAACATTACAACACCGTATGTAAACTTAAAACTCCATAATAAACCTAATGACTTCATCCGAGTCCTTTGAACATCGTTCGATAATTTAGAATATATTACGACTCTGTATGCCACATTAACGCCTTGAAAAGTATGTTAGTATAACGTACGACACCTTACAACTCCTAACAAAACATTACAACACCGTACGTAAACTCAAAACTCCATAATAAACCTAATGAATTCGTCCGAGTCATTTGAACATCGTACAACAACTTAGAATATCTTACGACTCTGTATGCCACATTACCGCCTTGAAAATCATGTTAGTATAACGTACGGCATCTTACAACTTCTAACAAAACATTACAACACCGTACGTAAACTTAAAACTCCATAATAAACCTAATGAATTCATTCGAGTCCTTTGAACATCGTACGACAATTTAGAATATATTACGACTCTTTATGCCACATTACCGCCCTGAAAAGCATGTTAGTATAACGTACGGCACCTTACAACTCCTAACAAAACATTACAACACCGTACGTAAACTTAAAACTCCATAATAAACCTAATGAGTTCATCCGAGTTCTTTGAACATCGTACGACAATTTAGAATATATTACGACTCAGTATGCCACATTACCGCCTTGAAAAGTATGTTAGTATAACGTACAGCACCTTACAACTCCTAACAAAACATTACAACACCGTAACACTTAAAACTCCATAATAAACCTAATGAATTCATTCGAGTCCTTTGAACATCGTACGACAATTTAGAATATATTACGACTCTGTATGCCACATTACCACCCTAAAAAGCATGTTAGTATAACGTACGGCACCTTACAACTCCTAACAACACATTATAATACCGTACGTAAACTTAAAACTCCATAGTAAACCTAATGAATTCATCTGAGTCCATTAAACATTAGACGACCACTCAAGACTTGTTACGACTTTGTATGCAACATTCGCAACAGGAAAAGCAATTTAGAATAATGTAGGATGCGTTACAACTTTTGAGAACACCTTTCACCACCGTACGAAACATTAAAACTCCATACTAAACCTAATGAATTCGTCCGTGTCATTTGAACATCGTAAAACAATTTAGAATATCTTACGACTCTGTATGCCACATTACCGCTTTGAAAAGCATGTTAGTATACCGTAGGACACCTTACAACTCCTAACAAAACATTACAACACCGTATGTAAACTTAAAACTCCATAATAAACCTAATGACTTCATCCGAGTCCTTTGAACATCGTTCGATAATTTAGAATATATTACGACTCTGTATGCCACATTAACGCCTAGAAAAGTATGTTAGTATAACGTACGACACCTTACAACTCCTAACAAAACATTACAACACCGTACGTAAACTCAAAACTCCATAATAAACCTAATGAATTCGTCCGAGTCATTTGAACATCGTACAACAACTTAGAATATATTACGACTCTGTATGCCACATTACCGCCTTGAAAATCATGTTAGTATAACGTACGGCATCTTACAACTCCTAACAAAACATTACAACACCGTACGTAAACTTAAAACTCCATAATAAACCTAATGAATTCATTCGAGTCCTTTGAACATCGTACGACAATTTAGAATATATATTACGACTCTTTATGCCACATTACCGCCCTGAAAAGCATGTTAGTATAACGTACGGCACCTTACAACTCCTAACAAAACATTACAACACCGTACGTAAACTTCAAACTCCATAATAAACCTAATGAATTCGTCCGAGTCTTTTGAACATCGTACAACAATTTAGAATATCTTACTACTCTGTATGCCACATTACCGCCTTGAAAATCATGTTAGTATAACATAGAACACCTTTCAACTCCTAACAACACATTACAATACCTTACGTAAACTTAAAACTCCATGGTAAACCTAATGAATTCGTCCGAGTCCTTTAAACATCAGACGACCACTCAGGACTTGTTACGACTTTGTATGCGACATTAGCAACATGAAAAGCAATTTAGAATAATGTAGGATGCGTTACAACTTTTGAGAACACCTTACACCACCGTACGAAACATTAAAACTCCATAATAAACCTAATGAATTCGTCCGAGTCATTTGAACATCGTACAACAATTTAGAATATCTTACGACTCTGTATGCCACATTACCGCTTTGAAAAGCATGTTAGTATAACGTAGGACACCTTAAAACTCCTAACAAAACATTACAACACCGTACGTAAACTTAAAACTCCATAATAAACCTAATTAATTCATCCGAGTCCTTTGAACATCGTACGACAATTTAGAATATATTACGACTCTGTATGCCACATTACTGCCTTGAAAAGTAGGTTAGTATAACGTACGACACCTTACAACTGCTAACAAAATATTACAACACCGTACGTAAACTTAAAACTCCATAATAAACCTAATGAATTCGTCCGAGTCATTTGAACATCGTACACCAATTTAAATATCTTACGACTCTGTATGCCACATTACCGCCTTGAAAATCATGTTAGTATAACGTAGGACACCTTACAACTCCTAACAACACATTACAATACCGTACGTACACTTAAAACTCCATAGTAAACCTAATGAATTGGTCTGAGTCCATTAAATATTAGACGACCACTCTGGACTTGTTACGACTTTGTATGCAACATTCGCAACAGGAAAAGCAATTTAGAATAATGTAGGATGCGTTACATCTTTTGAGAACACCTTTCACCACCGTACGAAACATTAAAACTCCATACTAAACCTAATGAATTCGTCCGTGTCATTTGAACATCGTACAACAATTTAGAATATCTTACGACTCTGTATGCCACATTACCGCTTTGAAAAGCATGTTAGTATACCGTAGGACACCTTACAACTCCTAACAAAACATTACAACACCGTATGTAAACTTAAAACTCCATAATAAACCTAATGACTTCATCCGAGTCCTTTGAACATCGTTCGATAATTTAGAATATTTTACGACTCTGTATGCCACATTAACGCCTTGAAAAGTATGTTAGTATAACGTACGACACCTTACAACTCCTAACAAAACATTACAACACCGTACGTAAACTCAAAACTCCATAATAAACCTAATGAATTCGTCCGAGTCATTTGAACATCGTACAACAACTTAGAATATCTTACGACTCTGTATGCCACATTACCGCCTTGAAAATCATGTTAGTATAACGTACGACATCTTACAACTTCTAACAAAACATTACAACACCGTACGTAAACTTAAAACTCCATAATAAACCTAATGAATTCATTCGAGTCCTTTGAACATCGTACGACAATTTAGAATATATTACGACTCTTTATGCCACATTACCGCCCTGAAAAGCATGTTAGTATAACGTACGGCACCTTACAACTCCTAACAAAACATTACAACACCGTACGTAAACTTAAAACTCCATAATAAACCTAATGAGTTCATCCGAGTTCTTTGAACATCTTACGACAATTTAGAATATATTACGACTCAGTATGCCACATTACCGCCTTGAAAAGTATGTTAGTATAACGTACAGCACCTTACAACTCCTAACAAAACATTACAACACCGTAAAACTTAAAACTCCATAATAAACCTAATGAATTCATTCGAGTCCTTTGAACATCTTACGACAATTTAGAATATATTACGACTCTGTATGCCACATTACCGCCCTAAAAAGCATGTTAGTATAACGTACGGCACCTTACAACTCCTAACAACACATTATAATACCGTACGTAAACTTAAAACTCCATAGTAAACCTAATGAATTCATCTGAGTCCATTAAACATTAGACGACCACTCAGGACTTGTTACGACTTTGTATGCAACATTCGCAACAGGAAAAGCAATTTAGAATAATGTAGGATGCGTTACAACTTTTGAGAACACCTTTCACCACCGTACGAAACATTAAAACTCCATACTAAACCTAATGAATTCGTCCGAGTCATTTGAACATCATACAACAATTTAAAAATCTTACGACTCTGCATGCCACATTACCGCCTTGAAAATCATGTTAGTATAACGTAGGACACCTTACAACTCCTAACAACACATTACAATACCATACGTAAACTTAAAACTCCATAGTAAACCTAATGAATTCGTCTGAGTCCATTAAATATTAGACGACCACTCAGGACTTGTTACGACTTTGTATGCAACATTCGCAACAGGAAAAGCAATTTAGAATAATGTAGGATGCGTTACAACTTTTGAGAACACCTTTCACCACCGTACGAAACATTAAAACTCCATACTAAACCTAATGAATTCGTCCGAGTCATTTGAACATCGTACAACAATTTAGAATATCTTACGACTCTGTATGCCACATTACCGCTTTGAAAAGCATGTTAGTATAACGTAGGACACCTTACAACTCCTAACAAAACATTACAACACCGTACGCAAACTTAAAACTCCATAATAAACCTAATGAATTCATCCGAGTCCTTTGAACATCGTACGACAATTTAGAATATATTACGACTCTGTATGCCACATTACCGCCTTGAAAAGTATGTTAGTATAACGTACGGCAACTTACAACTCCTAACAAAACATTACAACACCGTACGTAAACTTAAAACTCCATAATAAACCTAATGAATTCATTCGAGTCCTTTGAACATCGTACGACAATTTAGAATATATTACGACTCTGTATGCCACATTACCGCCCTGAAAAGCATGTTAGTATAACGTACGGCACCTTACAACTCCTAACAAAACATTACAACACCGTACGTAAACTTAAAACTCCATAATAAATCTAATGAATTCGTCCGAGTCTTTTGAACATCGTACAAGAATTTAGAATATGTTACTACACTGTATGCCACATTACCTCCTTGAAAATCATGTTAGTATAACATAGGACACCTTACAACTCATAACAACACATTACAATACCGTACGTAAACTTAAAACTCCATGGTAAACCTAATGAATTCGTCCGAGTCCTTTAAACATCAGACAACCACTCGGACTTGTTACGACTTTGTATGCGGCATTAGCAACAGGAAAAGCAATTTAGAATAATGTAGGATGCGTTACATCTTTTGAGAACACCTTACACCACCGTACGAACCATTAAAACTCCATAATAAACCTAATGAATTCGTCCGAGTCATTTGAACATCGTACAACAATTTAGAATATCTTACGACTCTGTATGCCACATTACCGCTTTGAAAAGCATGTTAGTATAATGTACGACACCTTACAACTCTTAACAAAACATTACAACACCGTACGTAAACTAAAAACTCCATAATAAAACTAATTAATTCATCCGAGTCCTTTGAACATCGTACGACAATTTAGAATATATTACGACTCTGTATGCCACATTACCGCCTTGAAAAGTAGGTTAGTATAACGTACGGCACCTTACAACTGCTAACAAAATATTACAACACCGTACGTAAACTTAAAACTCCATAATAAACCTAATGAATTCGTCCGAGTCATTTGAACATCGTACACCAATTTAAATATCTTACGACTCTGTATGCCACATTACCGCCTTGAAAATCATGTTAGTATAACGTAGGACACCTTACAACTCCTAACAACACATTACAATACCGTACGTACACTTAAAACTCCATAGTAAACCTAATGAATTCATCTGAGTCCATTAAACATTAGACGACCACTCTGGACTTGTTACGACTTTGTATGCAACATTCGCAACAGGAAAAGCAATTTAGAATAATGTAGGATGCGTTACATCTTTTGAGAACACCTTTCACCACCGTACGAAACATTAAAACTCCATACTAAACCTAATGAATTCGTCCGTGTCATTTGAACATCGTACAACAATTTAGAATATCTTACGACTCTGTATGCCACATTACCGCCTTGAAAAGCATGTTAGTATACCGTAGGACACCTTACAACTCCTAACAAAACATTACAACACCGTATGTAAACTTAAAACTCCATAATAAACCTAATGACTTCATCCGAGTCCTTTGAACATCGTTCGATAATTTAGAATATATTACGACTCTGTATGCCACATTAACGCCTTGAAAAGTATGTTAGTATAACGTACGACACCTTACAACTCCTAACAAAACATTACAACACCGTACGTAAACTTAAAACTCCATAATAAACCTAATGAATTCATTCGAGTCCTTTGAACATCGTACGACAATTTAGAATATATTACGACTCTTTATGCCACATTACCGCCCTGAAAAGCATGTTAGTATAACGTACGGCACCTTACAACTCCTAACAAAACATTACAACACCGTACGTAAACTTAAAACTCCATAATAAACCTAATGAGTTCATCCGAGTTCTTTGAACATCGTACGACAATTTAGAATATATTACGACTCAGTATGCCACATTACCGCCTTGAAAAGTATGTTAGTATAACGTACAGCACCTTACAACTCCTAACAAAACATTACAACACCGTAAAACTTAAAACTCCATAATAAACCTAATGAATTCATTCGAGTCCTTTGAACATCGTACGACAATTTAGAATATATTACGACTCTGTATGCCACATTACCGCCCTAAAAAGCATGTTAGTATAACGTACGGCACCTTACAACTCCTAACAACACATTATAATACCGTACGTAAACTTAAAACTCCATAGTAAACCTAATGAATTCATCTGAGTCCATTAAACATTAGACGACCACTCAGGACTTGTTACGACTTTGTATGCAACATTCGCAACAGGAAAAGCAATTTAGAATAATGTAGGATGCGTTACAACTTTTGAGAACACCTTTCACCACCGTACGAAACATTAAAACTCCATACTAAACCTAATGAATTCGTCCGAGTCATTTGAACATCATACAACAATTTAAAAATCTTACGACTCTGCATGCCACATTACCGCCTTGAAAATCATGTTAGTATAACGTAGGACACCTTACAACTCCTAACAACACATTACAATACCATACGTAAACTTAAAACTCCATAGTAAACCTAATGAATTCGTCTGAGTCCATTAAATATTAGACGACCACTCAGGACTTGTTACGACTTTGTATGCAACATTCGCAACAGGAAAAGCAATTTAGAATAACGTAGGATGCGTTACAACTTTTGAGAACACCTTTCACCACCGTACGAAACATTAAAACTCCATACTAAACCTAATGAATTCGTCCGAGTCATTTGAACATCGTACAACAATTTAGAATATCTTACGACTCTGTATGCCACATTACCGCTTTGAAAAGCATGTTAGTATAACGTAGGACACCTTACAACTCCTAACAAAACATTACAACACCGTACGCAAACTTAAAACTCCATAATAAACCTAATGAATTCATCCGAGTCCTTTGAACATCGTACGACAATTTAGAATATATTACGACTCTGTATGCCACATTACCGCCTTGAAAAGTATGTTAGTATAACGTACGGCAACTTACAACTCCTAACAAAACATTACAACACCGTACGTAAACTTAAAACTCCATAATAAACCTAATGAATTCATTCGAGTCCTTTGAACATCGTACGACAATTTAGAATATATTACGACTCTGTATGCCACATTACCGCCCTGAAAAGCATGTTAGTATAACGTACGGCACCTTACAACTCCTAACAAAACATTACAACACCGTACGTAAACTTAAAACTCCATAATAAATCTAATGAATTCGTCCGAGTCTTTTGAACATCGTACAAGAATTTAGAATATGTTACTACACTGTATGCCACATTACCTCCTTGAAAATCATGTTAGTATAACATAGGACACCTTACAACTCATAACAACACATTACAATACCGTACGTAAACTTAAAACTCCATGGTAAACCTAATGAATTCGTCCGAGTCCTTTAAACATCAGACAACCACTCGGACTTGTTACGACTTTGTATGCGGCATTAGCAACAGGAAAAGCAATTTAGAATAATGTAGGATGCGTTACATCTTTTGAGAACACCTTACACCACCGTACGAACCATTAAAACTCCATAATAAACCTAATGAATTCGTCCGAGTCATTTGAACATCGTACAACAATTTAGAATATCTTACGACTCTGTATGCCACATTACCGCTTTGAAAAGCATGTTAGTATAATGTACGACACCTTACAACTCTTAACAAAACATTACAACACCGTACGTAAACTAAAAACTCCATAATAAAACTAATTAATTCATCCGAGTCCTTTGAACATCGTACGACAATTTAGAATATATTACGACTCTGTATGCCACATTACCGCCTTGAAAAGTAGGTTAGTATAACGTACGGCACCTTACAACTGCTAACAAAATATTACAACACCGTACGTAAACTTAAAACTCCATAATAAACCTAATGAATTCGTCCGAGTCATTTGAACATCGTACACCAATTTAAATATCTTACGACTCTGTATGCCACATTACCGCCTTGAAAATCATGTTAGTATAACGTAGGACACCTTACAACTCCTAACAACACATTACAATACCGTACGTACACTTAAAACTCCATAGTAAACCTAATGAATTCATCTGAGTCCATTAAACATTAGACGACCACTCTGGACTTGTTACGACTTTGTATGCAACATTCGCAACAGGAAAAGCAATTTAGAATAATGTAGGATGCGTTACATCTTTTGAGAACACCTTTCACCACCGTACGAAACATTAAAACTCCATACTAAACCTAATGAATTCGTCCGTGTCATTTGAACATCGTACAACAATTTAGAATATCTTACGACTCTGTATGCCACATTACCGCCTTGAAAAGCATGTTAGTATACCGTAGGACACCTTACAACTCCTAACAAAACATTACAACACCGTATGTAAACTTAAAACTCCATAATAAACCTAATGACTTCATCCGAGTCCTTTGAACATCGTTCGATAATTTAGAATATATTACGACTCTGTATGCCACATTAACGCCTTGAAAAGTATGTTAGTATAACGTACGACACCTTACAACTCCTAACAAAACATTACAACACCGTACGTAAACTTAAAACTCCATAATAAACCTAATGAATTCATTCGAGTCCTTTGAACATCGTACGACAATTTAGAATATATTACGACTCTTTATGCCACATTACCGCCCTGAAAAGCATGTTAGTATAACGTACGGCACCTTACAACTCCTAACAAAACATTACAACACCGTACGTAAACTTAAAACTCCATAATAAACCTAATGAGTTCATCCGAGTTCTTTGAACATCGTACGACAATTTAGAATATATTACGACTCAGTATGCCACATTACCGCCTTGAAAAGTATGTTAGTATAACGTACAGCACCTTACAACTCCTAACAAAACATTACAACACCGTAAAACTTAAAACTCCATAATAAACCTAATGAATTCATTCGAGTCCTTTGAACATCGTACGACAATTTAGAATATATTACGACTCTGTATGCCACATTACCGCCCTAAAAAGCATGTTAGTATAACGTACGGCACCTTACAACTCCTAACAACACATTATAATACCGTACGTAAACTTAAAACTCCATAGTAAACCTAATGAATTCATCTGAGTCCATTAAACATTAGACGACCACTCAGGACTTGTTACGACTTTGTATGCAACATTCGCAACAGGAAAAGCAATTTAGAATAATGTAGGATGCGTTACAACTTTTGAGAACACCTTTCACCACCGTACGAAACATTAAAACTCCATACTAAACCTAATGAATTCGTCCGAGTCATTTGAACATCATACAACAATTTAAAAATCTTACGACTCTGCATGCCACATTACCGCCTTGAAAATCATGTTAGTATAACGTAGGACACCTTACAACTCCTAACAACACATTACAATACCATACGTAAACTTAAAACTCCATAGTAAACCTAATGAATTCGTCTGAGTCCATTAAATATTAGACGACCACTCAGGACTTGTTACGACTTTGTATGCAACATTCGCAACAGGAAAAGCAATTTAGAATAACGTAGGATGCGTTACAACTTTTGAGAACACCTTTCACCACCGTACGAAACATTAAAACTCCATACTAAACCTAATGAATTCGTCCGAGTCATTTGAACATCGTACAACAATTTAGAATATCTTACGACTCTGTATGCCACATTACCGCTTTGAAAAGCATGTTAGTATAACGTAGGACACCTTACAACTCCTAACAAAACATTACAACACCGTACGCAAACTTAAAACTCCATAATAAACCTAATGAATTCATCCGAGTCCTTTGAACATCGTACGACAATTTAGAATATATTACGACTCTGTATGCCACATTACCGCCTTGAAAAGTATGTTAGTATAACGTACGGCAACTTACAACTCCTAACAAAACATTACAACACCGTACGTAAACTTAAAACTCCATAATAAACCTAATGAATTCATTCGAGTCCTTTGAACATCGTACGACAATTTAGAATATATTACGACTCTGTATGCCACATTACCGCCCTGAAAAGCATGTTAGTATAACGTACGGCACCTTACAACTCCTAACAAAACATTACAACACCGTACGTAAACTTAAAACTCCATAATAAATCTAATGAATTCGTCCGAGTCTTTTGAACATCGTACAAGAATTTAGAATATGTTACTACACTGTATGCCACATTACCTCCTTGAAAATCATGTTAGTATAACATAGGACACCTTACAACTCATAACAACACATTACAATACCGTACGTAAACTTAAAACTCCATGGTAAACCTAATGAATTCGTCCGAGTCCTTTAAACATCAGACAACCACTCGGACTTGTTACGACTTTGTATGCGGCATTAGCAACAGGAAAAGCAATTTAGAATAATGTAGGATGCGTTACATCTTTTGAGAACACCTTACACCACCGTACGAACCATTAAAACTCCATAATAAACCTAATGAATTCGTCCGAGTCATTTGAACATCGTACAACAATTTAGAATATCTTACGACTCTGTATGCCACATTACCGCTTTGAAAAGCATGTTAGTATAATGTACGACACCTTACAACTCTTAACAAAACATTACAACACCGTACGTAAACTAAAAACTCCATAATAAAACTAATTAATTCATCCGAGTCCTTTGAACATCGTACGACAATTTAGAATATATTACGACTCTGTATGCCACATTACCGCCTTGAAAAGTAGGTTAGTATAACGTACGGCACCTTACAACTGCTAACAAAATATTACAACACCGTACGTAAACTTAAAACTCCATAATAAACCTAATGAATTCGTCCGAGTCATTTGAACATCGTACAACAATTTAAATATCTTACGACTCTGTATGCCACATTACTGCCTTTAAAATCATGTTAGTATAACGTAGGACACCTTACAACTCCTAACAACACATTACAATACCGTACGTAAACTTAAAACTCCATGGTAAACCTAATGAATTCGTCTGAGTCCTTTAAACATCAGACAACCACTCGGACTTGTTACGACTTTGTATGCGACATTAGCAGCAGGAAAAGAAATTTAGAATAATGTAGGATGCGTTACATCTTTTGAGAACACCTTACACCACTGTACGAAACATTAAAACTCCATAATAAACCTAATGAATTCGTCCGAGTCATTTGAACATCGTACAACAATTTAGAATATCTTACGACTCTGTATGCCACATTACCGCTTAGAAAAGCATGTTAGTATAACGTAGGACACCTTACAACTCCTAACAAAACATTACAACACCGTACGTAAACTTAAAACTCCATAATAAACCTAATGAATTCATTCGAGTCCTTTGAACATCGTACGACAATTTAGAATATATTACGACTCTGTATGCCACATTACCGCCCTGAAAAGCATGTTAGTATAACGTACGGCCCCTTACAACTCCTAACAAAACATTACAACACCGTACGTAAACTTAAAACTCCATAATAAATCTAATGAATTCGTCCGAGTCTTTTGAACATCGTACAAGAATTTAGAATATGTTACTACTCTGTATGCCACATTACCTCCTTGAAAATCATGTTAGTATAACATAGGACACCTTACAACTCATAACAACACATTACAATACCGTACGTAAACTTAAAACTCCATGGTAAACCTAATGAATTCGTCCGAGTCCTTTAAACATCAGACAACCACTCGGACTTGTTACGACTTTGTATGCGGCATTAGCAACAGGAAAAGCAATTTAGAATAATGTAGAATGCGTTACATCTTTTGAGAACACCTTACACCACCGTAAGAACCATTAAAACTCCATAATAAACCTAATGAATTCGTCCGAGTCATTTGAACATCGTACAACAATTTAGAATATCTTACGACTCTGTATGCCACATTACCGCTTTGAAAAGCATGTTAGTATAATGTAGGACACCTTACAACTCTTAACAAAACATTACAACACCGTACGTAAACTAAAAACTCCATAATAAAACTAATTAATTCATCCGAGTCCTTTGAACATCGTACGACAATTTAGAATATATTACGACTCTGTATGCCACATTACCGACTTGAAAAGTAGGTTAGTATAACGTACGGCACCTTACAACTGCTAACAAAACATTACAACACCGTACGTAAACTTAAAACTCCATAATAAATCTAATGAATTCGTCCGAGTCTTTTGAACATCGTACAAGAATTTAGAATATGTTACTACTCTGTATGCCACATTACCTCCTTGAAAATCATGTTAGTATAACATAGGACACCTTACAACTCATAACAACACATTACAATACCGTACGTAAACTTAAAACTCCATGGTAAACCTAATGAATTCGTCCGAGTCCTTTAAACATCAGACAACCACTCGGACTTGTTACGACTTTGTATGCGGCATTAGCAACAGGAAAAGCAATTTAGAATAATGTAGAATGCGTTACATCTTTTGAGAACACCTTACACCACCGTAAGAACCATTAAAACTCCATAATAAACCTAATGAATTCGTCCGAGTCATTTGAACATCGTACAACAATTTAGAATATCTTACGACTCTGTATGCCACATTACCGCTTTGAAAAGCATGTTAGTATAATGTAGGACACCTTACAACTCTTAACAAAACATTACAACACCGTACGTAAACTAAAAACTCCATAATAAAACTAATTAATTCATCCGAGTCCTTTGAACATCGTACGACAATTTAGAATATATTACGACTCTGTATGCCACATTACCGACTTGAAAAGTAGGTTAGTATAACGTACGGCACCTTACAACTGCTAACAAAATATTACAACACCGTACGTAAACTTAAAACTCCATAATAAACCTAATGAATTCGTCCGAGTCATTTGAACATCGTACAACAATTTAAATATCTTACGACTCTGTATGCCACATTACTGCCTTTAAAATCATGTTAGTATAACGTAGGACACCTTACAACTCCTAACAACACATTACAATACCGTACGTAAACTTAAAACTCCATGGTAAACCTAATGAATTCGTCTGAGTCCTTTAAACATCAGACAACCACTCGGACTTGTTACGACTTTGTATGCGACATTAGCAGCAGGAAAAGAAATTTAGAATAATGTAGGATGCGTTACATCTTTTGAGAACACCTTACACCACTGTACGAAACATTAAAACTCCATAATAAACCTAATGAATTCGTCCGAGTCATTTGAACATCGTACAACAATTTAGAATATCTTACGACTCTGTATGCCACATTACCGCTTAGAAAAGCATGTTAGTATAACGTAGGACACCTTACAACTCCTAACAAAACATTACAACACCGTACGTAAACTTAAAACTCCATAATAAACCTAATGAATTCATTCGAGTCCTTTGAACATCGTACGACAATTTAGAATATATTACGACTCTGTATGCCACATTACCGCCCTGAAAAGCATGTTAGTATAACGTACGGCCCCTTACAACTCCTAACAAAACATTACAACACCGTACGTAAACTTAAAACTCCATAATAAATCTAATGAATTCGTCCGAGTCTTTTGAACATCGTACAAGAATTTAGAATATGTTACTACTCTGTATGCCACATTACCTCCTTGAAAATCATGTTAGTATAACATAGGACACCTTACAACTCATAACAACACATTACAATACCGTACGTAAACTTAAAACTCCATGGTAAACCTAATGAATTCGTCCGAGTCCTTTAAACATCAGACAACCACTCGGACTTGTTACGACTTTGTATGCGGCATTAGCAACAGGAAAAGCAATTTAGAATAATGTAGAATGCGTTACATCTTTTGAGAATACCTTACACCACCGTAAGAACCATTAAAACTCCATAATAAACCTAATGAATTCGTCCGAGTCATTTGAACATCGTACAACAATTTAGAATATCTTACGACTCTGTATGCCACATTACCGCTTTGAAAAGCATGTTAGTATAATGTAGGACACCTTACAACTCTTAACAAAACATTACAACACCGTACGTAAACTAAAAACTCCATAATAAAACTAATTAATTCATCCGAGTCCTTTGAACATCGTACGACAATTTAGAATATATTACGACTCTGTATGCCACATTACCGACTTGAAAAGTAGGTTAGTATAACGTACGGCACCTTACAACTGCTAACAAAATATTACAACACCGTACGTAAACTTAAAACTCCATAATAAACCTAATGAATTCGTCCGAGTCATTTGAACATCGTACAACAATTTAAATATCTTACGACTCTGTATGCCACATTACTGCCTTTAAAATCATGTTAGTATAACGTAGGACACCTTACAACTCCTAACAACACATTACAATACCGTACGTAAACTTAAAACTCCATGGTAAACCTAATGAATTCGTCTGAGTCCTTTAAACATCAGACAACCACTCGGACTTGTTACGACTTTGTATGCGACATTAGCAGCAGGAAAAGAAATTTAGAATAATGTAGGATGCGTTACATCTTTTGAGAACACCTTACACCACTGTACGAAACATTAAAACTCCATAATAAACCTAATGAATTCGTCCGAGTCATTTGAACATCGTACAACAATTTAGAATATCTTACGACTCTGTATGCCACATTACCGCTTAGAAAAGCATGTTAGTATAACGTAGGACACCTTACAACTCCTAACAAAACATTACAACACCGTACGTAAACTTAAAACTCCATAATAAACCTAATGAATTCATTCGAGTCCTTTGAACATCGTACGACAATTTAGAATATATTACGACTCTGTATGCCACATTACCGCCCTGAAAAGCATGTTAGTATAACGTACGGCCCCTTACAACTCCTAACAAAACATTACAACACCGTACGTAAACTTAAAACTCCATAATAAATCTAATGAATTCGTCCGAGTCTTTTGAACATCGTACAAGAATTTAGAATATGTTACTACTCTGTATGCCACATTACCTCCTTGAAAATCATGTTAGTATAACATAGGACACCTTACAACTCATAACAACACATTACAATACCGTACGTAAACTTAAAACTCCATGGTAAACCTAATGAATTCGTCCGAGTCCTTTAAACATCAGACAACCACTCGGACTTGTTACGACTTTGTATGCGGCATTAGCAACAGGAAAAGCAATTTAGAATAATGTAGAATGCGTTACATCTTTTGAGAACACCTTACACCACCGTAAGAACCATTAAAACTCCATAATAAACCTAATGAATTCGTCCGAGTCATTTGAACATCGTACAACAATTTCGAATATCTTACGACTCTGTATGCCACATTACCGCTTTGAAAAGCATGTTAGTATAATGTAGGACACCTTACAACTCTTAACAAAACATTACAACACCGTACGTAAACTAAAAACTCCATAATAAAACTAATTAATTCATCCGAGTCCTTTGAACATCGTACGACAATTTAGAATATATTACGACTCTGTATGCCACATTACCGACTTGAAAAGTAGGTTAGTATAACGTACGGCACCTTACAACTGCTAACAAAATATTACAACACCGTACGTAAACTTAAAACTCCATAATAAACCTAATGAATTCGTCCGAGTCATTTGAACATCGTACAACAATTTAAATATCTTACGACTCTGTATGCCACATTACTGCCTTTAAAATCATGTTAGTATAACGTAGGACACCTTACAACTCCTAACAACACATTACAATACCGTACGTAAACTTAAAACTCCATGGTAAACCTAATGAATTCGTCTGAGTCCTTTAAACATCAGACAACCACTCGGACTTGTTACGACTTTGTATGCGACATTAGCAGCAGGAAAAGAAATTTAGAATAATGTAGGATGCGTTACATCTTTTGAGAACACCTTACACCACTGTACGAAACATTAAAACTCCATAATAAACCTAATGAATTCGTCCGAGTCATTTGAACATCGTACAACAATTTAGAATATCTTACGACTCTGTATGCCACATTACCGCTTAGAAAAGCATGTTAGTATAACGTAGGACACCTTACAACTCCTAACAAAACATTACAACACCGTACGTAAACATAAAACTCCATAATAAACCTAATTTATTCATTCGAGTCCTTTGAACATCGTACGACAATTTAGAATATATTACGACTCTGTATGCCACATTACCGCCTTGAAAAGCAGGTTAGTATAACGTACGGCACCTTACAACTCCTAACAAAACATTACAACTCCGTACGTAAACTTAAAACTCCATAATAAACCTAATGAATTCGTCCGAGTCATTTGAACATCGTACGAAAATTTAAATATCTTACGACTCTGTATGCCACATTGCTGCCTTGAAAATCATGTTAGTATAACGTAGGACACCTTACAACTCCTAACAACACATTACAATCTCGTACGTAAACTTAAAACTCCATGGTAAACCTAATGAATTCGTCTGAGTCCTTTAAACATCAGACAACCACTCGGACTTGTTACGACTTTGTATGCGACATTAGCAACAGGAAAAGCAATTTAGAATAATGTAGGATGCGTTATATCTTTTGAGAACACCTTACACCACCGTACGAAACATTAAAACTCCATAATAAACCTAATGAATTCGTCCGAGTCATTTGAACATCGTACAACAATTTAGAATATCTTACGACTCTGTATTCCACATTACCGCTTAGAAAAGCATGTTAGTATAACGTAGGACACCTTACAACTCCTAACAAAACATTACAACACCGTACGTAAACTTAAAACTCCATAATAAACCTAATGAATTCATTCGAGTCCTTTGAACATCGTACGACAATTTAGAATATATTACGACTCTGTATGCCACATTACCGCCCTGAAAAGCATGTTAGTATAACGTACGGCACCTTACAACTCCTAACAAAACATTACAACACCGTACGTAAACTTAAAACTCCATAATAAATCTAATGAATTCGTCCGAGTCTTTTGAACATCGTACAAGAATTTAGAATATGTTACTACTCTGTATGCCACATTACCTCCTTGAAAATCATGTTAGTATAACATAGGACACCTTACAACTCATAACAACACATTACAATACCGTACGTAAACTTAAAACTCCATGGTAAACCTAAAGACATCGTCCGAGTCCTTTAAACATCAGACAACCACTCGGACTTGTTACGACTTTGTATGCGGCATTAGCAACAGGAAAAGCAATTTAGAATAATGTAGAATGCGTTACATCTTTTGAGAACACCTTACACCACCGTACGAACCATTAAAACTCCATAATAAACCTAATGAATTCGTCCGAGTCATTTGAACATCGTACAACAATTTAGAATATCTTACGACTCTGTATGCCACATTACCGCTTTGAAAAGCATGTTAGTATAATGTAGGACACCTTACAACTCTTAACAAAACATTACAACACCGTACGTAAACTAAAAACTCCATAATAAAACTAATTAATTCATCCGAGTCCTTTGAACATCGTACGACAATTTAGAATATATTACGACTCTGTATGCCACATTACCGCCTTGAAAAGTAGGTTAGTATAACGTACGGCACCTTACAACTGCTAACAAAATATTACAACACCGTACGTAAACTTAAAACTCCATAATAAACCTAATGAATTCGTCCGAGTCATTTGAACATCGTACAACAATTTTAATATCTTACGACTCTGTATGCCACATTACTGCCTTTAAAATCATGTTAGTATAACGTAGGACACCTTACAACTCCTAACAACACATTACAATACCGTACGTAAACTTAAAACTCCATGGTAAACCTAATGAATTCGTCTGAGTCCTTTAAACATCAGACAACCACTCGGACTTGTTACGACTTTGTATGCGACATTAGCAGCAGGAAAAGAAATTTAGAATAATGTAGGATGCGTTACATCTTTTGAGAACACCTTACACCACTGTACGAAACATTAAAACTCCATAATAAACCTAATGAATTCGTCCGAGTCATTTGAACATCGTACAACAATTTAGAATATCTTACGACTCTGTATTCCACATTACCGCTTAGAAAAGCATGTTAGTATAACGTAGGACACCTTACAACTCCTAACAAAACATTACAACACCGTACGTAAACTTAAAACTCCATAATAAACCTAATGAATTCATTCGAGTCCTTTGAACATCGTACGACAATTTAGAATATATTACGACTCTGTATGCCACATTACCGCCCTGAAAAGCATGTTAGTATAACGTACGGCACCTTACAACTCCTAACAAAACATTACAACACCGTACGTAAACTTAAAACTCCATAATAAATCTAATGAATTCGTCCGAGTCTTTTGAACATCGTACAAGAATTTAGAATATGTTACTACTCTGTATGCCACATTACCTCCTTGAAAATCATGTTAGTATAACATAGGACACCTTACAACTCATAACAACACATTACAATACCGTACGTAAACTTAAAACTCCATGGTAAACCTAAAGACATCGTCCGAGTCCTTTAAACATCAGACAACCACTCGGACTTGTTACGACTTTGTATGCGGCATTAGCAACAGGAAAAGCAATTTAGAATAATGTAGAATGCGTTACATCTTTTGAGAACACCTTACACCACCGTACGAACCATTAAAACTCCATAATAAACCTAATGAATTCGTCCGAGTCATTTGAACATCGTACAACAATTTAGAATATCTTACGACTCTGTATGCCACATTACCGCTTTGAAAAGCATGTTAGTATAATGTAGGACACCTTACAACTCTTAACAAAACATTACAACACCGTACGTAAACTAAAAACTCCATAATAAAACTAATTAATTCATCCGAGTCCTTTGAACATCGTACGACAATTTAGAATATATTACGACTCTGTATGCCACATTACCGCCTTGAAAAGTAGGTTAGTATAACGTACGGCACCTTACAACTGCTAACAAAATATTACAACACCGTACGTAAACTTAAAACTCCATAATAAACCTAATGAATTCGTCCGAGTCATTTGAACATCGTACAACAATTTAAATATCTTACGACTCTGTATGCCACATTACTGCCTTTAAAATCATGTTAGTATAACGTAGGACACCTTACAACTCCTAACAACACATTACAATACCGTACGTAAACTTAAAACTCCATGGTAAACCTAATGAATTCGTCTGAGTCCTTTAAACATCAGACAACCACTCGGACTTGTTACGACTTTCTATGCGACATTAGCAGCAGGAAAAGAAATTTAGAATAATGTAGGATGCGTTACATCTTTTGAGAACACCTTACACCACTGTACGAAACATTAAAACTCCATAATAAACCTAATGAATTCGTCCGAGTCATTTGAACATCGTACAACAATTTAGAATATCTTACGACTCTGTATGCCACATTACCGCTTAGAAAAGCATGTTAGTATAACGTAGGACACCTTACAACTCCTAATAAAACATTACAACACCGTACGTAAACATAAAACTCCATAATAAACCTAATTTATTCATCCGAGTCCTTTGAACATCGTACGACAATTTAGAATATATTACGACTCTGTATGCCACATTACCGCCTTGAAAAGCAGGTTAGTATAACGTACGGCACCTTACAACTCCTAACAAAACATTACAACTCCGTACGTAAACTTAAAACTCCATAATAAACCTAATGAATTCGTCCGAGTCTTTTGAACATCGTACAAGAATTTAGAATATGTTACTACTCTGTATGCCACATTACCTCCTTGAAAATCATGTTAGTATAACATAGGACACCTTACAACTCATAACAACACATTACAATACCGTACGTAAACTTAAAACTCCATGGTAAACCTAAAGACATCGTCCGAGTCCTTTAAACATCAGACAACCACTCGGACTTGTTACGACTTTGTATGCGGCATTAGCAACAGGAAAAGCAATTTAGAATAATGTAGAATGCGTTACATCTTTTGAGAACACCTTACACCACCGTACGAACCATTAAAACTCCATAATAAACCTAATGAATTCGTCCGAGTCATTTGAACATCGTACAACAATTTAGAATATCTTACGACTCTGTATGCCACATTACCGCTTTGAAAAGCATGTTAGTATAATGTAGGACACCTTACAACTCTTAACAAAACATTACAACACCGTACGTAAACTAAAAACTCCATAATAAAACTAATTAATTCATCCGAGTCCTTTGAACATCGTACGACAATTTAGAATATATTACGACTCTGTATGCCACATTACCGCCTTGAAAAGTAGGTTAGTATAACGTACGGCACCTTACAACTGCTAACAAAATATTACAACACCTTACGTAAACTTAAAACTCCATAATAAACCTAATGAATTCGTCCGAGTCATTTGAACATCATACAACAATTTAAATATCTTACGACTCTGTATGCCACATTACTGCCTTTAAAATCATGTTAGTATAACGTAGGACACCTTACAACTCCTAACAACACATTACAATACCGTACGTAAACTTAAAACTCCATGGTAAACCTAATGAATTCGTCTGAGTCCTTTAAACATCAGACAACCACTCGGACTTGTTACGACTTTGTATGCGACATTAGCAGCAGGAAAAGAAATTTAGAATAATGTAGGATGCGTTACATCTTTTGAGAACACCTTACACCACTGTACGAAACATTAAAACTCCATAATAAACCTAATGAATTCGTCCGAGTCATTTGAACATCGTACAACAATTTAGAATATCTTACGACTCTGTATGCCACATTACCGCTTAGAAAAGCATGTTAGTATAACGTAGGACACCTTACAACTCCTAATAAAACATTACAACACCGTACGTAAACATAAAACTCCATAATAAACCTAATTTATTCATCCGAGTCCTTTGAACATCGTACGACAATTTAGAATATATTACGACTCTGTATGCCACATTACCGCCTTGAAAAGCAGGTTAGTATAACGTACGGCACCTTACAACTCCTAACAAAACATTACAACTCCGTACGTAAACTTAAAACTCCATAATAAACCTAATGAATTCGTCCGAGTCATTTGAACATCGTACGAAAATTTAAATATCTTACGACTCTGTATGCCACATTACTGCCTTGAAAATCATGTTAGTATAACGTAGGACACCTTACAACTCCTAACAACACATTACAATCTCGTACGTAAACTTAAAACTCCATGGTAAACCTAATGAATTCGTCTGAGTCCTTTAAACATCAAACAACCACTCGGATTTGTTACGACTTTGTATGCGACATTAGCAACAGGAAAAGCAATTTAGAATAATGTAGGATGTGTTACATCTTTTGAGAACACCTTACACCACCGTACGAAACATTAAAACTCCATAATAAACCTAATGAATTCGTCCGAGTCATTTGAACATCGTACAACAATTTAGAATATCTTACGACTCTGTATGCCACATTACCGCTTTGAAAAGCATGTTAGTATAACGTAGGACACCTTACAACTCCTAACAAAACATTACAACACCGTACGTAAACTTAAAACTCCATAATAAACCTAATTAATTCATCCGAGTCCGTTGAACATCGTACGACAATTTAGAATATATTACGACTCTGTATGCCACATTACCGCCTTGAAAAGTAGGTTAGTATAACGTACGGCACCTTACAACTGCTAACAAAATATTACAACACCGTACGTAAACTTAAAACTCCATAATAAAAATTATGAATTCGTCCGAGTCATTTGAACATCGTACAACAATTTAAATATCTTACGACTCTGTATGCCACATTACCGCCTTGAAAATCATGTTAGAATAACGTAGGACACCTTACAACTCCTAACAACACATTACAATACCGTACGTACACTTAAAACTCCATAGTAAACCTAATGAATTGGTCTGAGTCCATTAAATATTAGACGACCACTCTGGACTTGTTACGACTCTGTATGCAACATTCGCAACAGGAAAATCAATTTAGAATAATGTAGGATGCGTTACATCTTTTGAGAACACCTTTCACCACCGTACGAAACATTAAAACTCCATACTAAACCTAATGAATTCGTCCATGTCATTTGAACATCGTACAACAATTTAGAATATCTTACGACTCTGTATGCCACATTAACGCTTTGAAAAGCATGTTAGTATAACGTAGGACACCTTACAACTCCTAACAAAACATTACCACACCGTATGTAAACTTAAAACTCCATAATAAACCTAATGACTTCATCCGAGTCCTTTGAACATCGTACGATAATTTAGAATATATTACGACTCTGTATGCCACATTACCGCCTTGAAAAGTATGTTAGTATAACGTACGACACCTTACAACTCCTAACAAAACATTACAACACCGTACGTAAACTCAAAACTCCATAATAAACCTAATGAATTCGTCCGATTCATTTGAACATCGTACAACAATTTAGAATATCTTACGACTCTGTATGCCACATTACCGCCTTGAAAATCATGTTAGTATAACGTACGGCATCTTACAACTCCTAACAAAAAATTAGAACACCGTACGTAAACTTAAAACTCCATAATAAACCTAATGAATTCATCCGAGTCCTTTGAACATCGTACGACAATTTAGAATATATTACGACTCTGTATGCCGCATTACCGCCTTGAAAAGCAGGTTAGTATAACGTACGGAACCTTACAACTCCTAACAAAACATTACAACACCGTACGTAAACTTAAAACTCCATAATAAACCTAATGAATTCGTCCGAGTCATTTGAACATCGTACAACAATTTAAATATCTTACGACTTTGTATGCCACATTACCGCCTTGAAAATCATGTTAGTATAACGTAGGACACCTTACAACTCCTAACAACACATTACAATACCGTACGTACACTTAAAACTCCATAGTAAACCTAATGAATTGGTCTGAGTCCATTGAACATCGTACGACAATTTAGAATATATTACGACTCTGTATGCCACATTACCGCCCTGAAAAGCATGTTAGTATAACGTACGACACCTTACAACTCCTAACAAAATATTACAACACCGTACGTAAACTTCAAACTCCATAATAAATCTAATGAATTCGTCCGAGTCTTTTGAACATCGTACAACAATTTAGAATATCTTACTACTCTGTATGCCACATTACCGCCTTGAAATCATGTTAGTATAACATAGAACACCTTTCAACTCCTAACAACACATTACAATACCTTACGTAAACTTAAAACTCCATGGTAAACGTAATGAATTCGTCCGAGTCCTTTAAACATCAGACGACCACTCAGGACTTGTTACGACTTTGTATGCGACATTAGCAACAGGAAAAGCAATTTAGAATAATGTAGGATGCGTTACATCTTTTGAGAACACCTTACACCACCGTACGAAACATTAAAACTCCATATCAAACCTATTGAATTCGTCCGAGTCATTTGAACATCGTACAACAATTTAGAATATCTAACGACTCTGTATGCCACATTACCGCTTTGAAAAGCATGTTAGTATAACGTAGGACACCTTACAACTCTTAACAAAACATTACAACACCGTACGTAAACTTAAAACTTCATAATAAAACTAATTAATTAATCCGAGTCCTTTGAACATCGTACGACAATTTAGAATATATTACGACTCTGTATGCCACATTACCGCCTTGAAAAGCAGGTTAGTATAACGTACGGCACCTTACAACTCCTAAAAAAACATTACAACACCGTATGTAAACTTAAAACTCCATAATAAAACGAATGAATTCGTCCGAGTCATTTGAACATCGTACAACAATTTAAAAATCTTACGACTCTGTATGCCACATTACCGCCTTGAAAATCATGTTAGTATAACGTAGGACACCTTACAACTCCTAACAACACATTACAATACCGTACGTAAACTTAAAACTCCATAGTAAACCTAATGAATTCGTCTGAGTCCATTAAACATTAGACGACCACTCAGGACTTGTTACGACTTTGTATGCAACATTCGCAACAGGAAAAGCAATTTAGAATAATGTAGGATGTGTTACAACTTTTGAGAACACTTTTCACCACCGTACGAAACATTAAAACTCCATACTAAACCTAATGAATTCGTCCGAGTCATTTGAACATCGTACAACAATTTAGAATATCTTACGACTCTGTATGCCACATTACCGCTTTGAAAAGCATGTTAGTATAACGTAGGACACCTTACAACTCCTAACAAACCATTACAACACCGTACGAAACATTAAAACTCCATACTAAACCTAATGAATTCGTCCGAGTCATTTGAACATCGTACAACAATTTAGAATATCTTACGACTCTGTATGCCACATTACCGCTTTGAAAAGCATGTTAGTATAACGTAGGACACCTTACAACTCCTAACAAACCATTACAACACCGTACGCAAACTTAAAACTCCATAATAAACCTAATGAATTCATCCGAGTCATTTGAACATCGTACAACAATTTAGAATATCTTACGACTCTGTATGCCACATTACCGCCTTGAAAATCATGTTAGTATAACGTACGGCATCTTACAACTCCTAAAAAAACATTACAACACCGTACGTAAACTTAAAACTTCATAATAAAACTAATTAATTCATCCGAGTCCTTTGAACATCGTACGACAATTTAGAATATATTACGACTCTGTATGCCACATTACCGCCTTGAAAAGCAGGTTAGTATAACGTACGGCACCTTACAACTCCTAAAAAAACATTACAACACCGTATGTAAACTTAAAACTCCATAATAAACCTAATGAATTCGTCCGAGTCATTTGAACATCGTACAACAATTTAAATATCTTACGACTTTGTATGCCACATTACCACCTTGAAAATCATGTTAGTATAACGTAGGACACCTTACAACTCCTAACAACACATTACAATACCGTACGTACACTTAAAACTCCATAGTAAACCTAATGAATTGTTCTGAGTCCATTGAACATCGTACGACAATTTAGAATATATTACGACTCTGTATGCCACATTACCGCCCTGAAAAGCATGTTAGTATAACGTACGGCACCTTACAACTCCTAACAAAACATTACAACACCGTACGAAAACTTCAAACTCCATAATAAATCTAATGAGTTCGTCCGAGTCTTTTGAACATCGTACAACAATTTAGAATATCTTACTACTCTATATGCCACATTACCGCCTTGAAAATCATGTTAGTATAACATAGAACACCTTTCAACTCCTAACAACACATTACAATACCTTACGTAAACTTAAAACTCCATGGTAAACCTAATGAATTCGTCTGAGTCCTTTAAACATCAGACGACCACTCAGGACTTGGTACGACTTTGTATGCGACATTAGCAACAGGAAAAGCAATTTAGAATAATGTAGGATGCGTTACATCTTTTGAGAACACCTTACACCACCGTACGAAACATTAAAACTCCATATCAAACCTATTGAATTCGTCCGAGTCATTTGAACATCGTACAACAATTTAAATATCTTACGACTCTGTATGCCACATTACCGCTTTGAAAAGCATGTTAGTATAACGTAGGACACCTTACAACTCTTAACAAAACATTACAACACCGTACGTAAACTTAAAACTTCATAATAAAACTAATTAATTCATCCGAGTCCTTTGAACATCGTACGACAATTTAGAATATATTACGACTCTGTATGCCACATTACCGCCTTGAAAAGCAGGTTAGTATAACGTACGGCACCTTACAACTCCTAAAAAAACATTACAACACCGTATGTAAACTTAAAACTCCATAATAAACCTAATGAATTCGTCCGAGTCATTTGAACATCGTACAACAATTTAAAAATCTTACGACTCTGTATGCCACATTACCGCCTTGAAAATCATGTTAGTATAACGTAGGACACCTTACAACTCCTAACAACACATTACAATACCGTACGTAAACTTAAAACTCCATAGTAAACCTAATGAATTCGTCTGAGTCCATTAAACATTAGACGACCACTCAGGACTTGTTACGACTTTGTATGCAACATTCGCAACAGGAAAAGCAATTTAGAATAATGTAGGATGCGTTACAACTTTTGAGAACACCTTTCACCACCGTACGAAACATTAAAACTCCATACTAAACCTAATGAATTCGTCCGAGTCATTTGAACATCGTACAACAATTTAGAATATCTTACGACTCTGTATGCCACGTTACCGCTTTGAAAAGCATGTTAGTATAACGTAGGACACCTTACAACTCCTAACAAAACATTACAACACCGTACGCAAACTTGAAACTCTATAATAAACCTAATGAATTCATCCGAGTCATTTGAACATCGTACAACAATTTAGAATATCTTACGACTCTGTATGCCACATTACCGCCATGAAAATCATGTTAGTATAACGTACGGCATCTTACAACTCCTAACAAAACATTACAACACCGTACGTAAACTTAAAACTCCATAATAAACCTAATGAATTCATTCGAGTCCTTTGAACATCGTACGACAATTTAGAATATATTACGACTCTGTATGCCACATTACCGCCCTGAAAAGCATGTTAGTATAACGTACGGCACCTTACAACTCCTAACAAAACATTACAACACCGTACGAAAACTTCAAACTCCATAATAAACCTAATGAATTCGTCCGAGTCATTTGAACATCGTACAACAATTTAAAAATCTTACGACTCTGTATGCCACATTACCGCCTTGAAAATCATGTTAGTATAACGTAGGACACCTTACAACTCCTAACAACACATTACAATACCGTACGTAAACTTAAAACTCCATAGTAAACCTAATGAATTCGTCTGAGTCCATTAAACATTAGACGACCACTCAGGACTTGTTACGACTTTGTATGCAACATTCGCAACAGGAAAAGCAATTTAGAATAATGTAGGATGCGTTACAACTTTTGAGAACACCTTTCACCACCGTACGAAACATTAAAACTCCATACTAAACCTAATGAATTCGTCCGAGTCATTTGAACATCGTACAACAATTTAGAATATCTTACGACTCTGTATGCCACATTACCGCTTTGAAAAGCATGTTCGTATAACGTAGGACACCTTACAACTCCTAACAAAACATTACAACACCGTACGCAAACTTAAAACTCCATAATAAACCTAATGAATTCATCCGAGTCATTTGAACATCATACAACAATTTAGAATATCTTACGACTCTGTATGCCACATTACCGCCTTGAAAATCATGTTAGTATAACGTACGGCATCTTACAACTCCTAACAAAACATTACAACACCGTACGTAAACTTAAAACTCCATAATAAACCTAATGAATTCATTCGAGTCCTTTGAACATCGTACGACAATTTAGAATATATTACGACTCTGTATGCCACATTACCGCCCTGAAAAGCATGTTAGTATAACGTACGGCACCTTACAACTCCTAACAAAACATTACAACACCGTACGAAAACTTCAAACTCCATAATAAACCTAATGAATTCGTCCGAGTCATTTGAACATCGTACAACAATTTAAAAATCTTACGACTCTGTATGCCACATTACCGCCTTGAAAATCATGTTAGTATAACGTAGGACACCTTACAACTCCTAACAACACATTACAATACCGTACGTAAACTTAAAACTCCATAGTAAACCTAATGAATTCGTCTGAGTCCATTAAACATTAGACGACCACTCAGGACTTGTTACGACTTTGTATGCAACATTCGCAACAGGAAAAGCAATTTAGAATAATGTAGGATGCGTTACAACTTTTGAGAACACCTTTCACCACCGTACGAAACATTAAAACTCCATACTAAACCTAATGAATTCGTCCGAGTCATTTGAACATCGTACAACAATTTAGAATATCTTACGACTCTGTATGCCACATTACCGCTTTGAAAAGCATGTTAGTATAACGTAGGACACCTTACAACTCCAAACAAAACATTACAACACCGTACGCAAACTTAAAACTCCATAATAAACCTAATGAATTAATCCGAGTCATTTGAACATCGTACAACAATTTAGAATATCTTACGACTCTGTATGCCACATTACCGCCTTGAAAATCATGTTAGTATAACGTACGGCATCTTCCAACTCCTAACAAAACATTACAACACCGTACGTAAACTTAAAACTCCATAATAAACCTAATGAATACATTCGAGTCCTTTGAACATCGTACGACAATTTAGAATATATTACGACTCTGTATGCCACATTACCGCCCTGAAAAGCATGTTAGTATAACGTACGGCACCTTACAACTCCTAACAAAACATTACAACACCGTACGAAAACTTCAAACTCCATAATAAACCTAATGAATTCATCCGAGTCATTTGAACATCGTACAACAATTTAGAATATCTTACGACTCTGTATGCCACATTACCGCCTTGAAAATCATGTTAGTATAACGTACGGCATCTTACAACTCCTAACAAAACATTACAACACCGTACGTAAACTTAAAACTCCATAATAAACCTAATGAATTCATTCGAGTCCTTTGAACATCGTACGACAATTTAGAATATATTACGACTCTGTATGCCACATTACCGCCCTGAAAAGCATGTTAGTATAACGTACGGCACCTTACAACTCCTAACAAAACATTACAACACCGTACGAAAACTTCAAACTCCATAATAAACCTAATGAATTCGTCCGAGTCATTTGAACATCGTACAACAATTTAAAAATCTTACGACTCTGTATGCCACATTACCGCCTTGAAAATCATGTTAGTATAACGTAGGACACCTTACAACTCCTAACAACACATTACAATACCGTACGTAAACTTAAAACTCCATAGTAAACCTAATGAATTCGTCTGAGTCCATTAAACATTAGACGACCACTCAGGACTTGTTACGACTTTGTATGCAACATTCGCAACAGGAAAAGCAATTTAGAATAATGTAGGATGCGTTACAACTTTTGAGAACACCTTTCACCACCGTACGAAACATTAAAACTCCATACTAAACCTAATGAATTCGTCCGAGTCATTTGAACATCGTACAACAATTTAGAATATCTTACGACTCTGTATGCCACATTACCGCTTTGAAAAGCATGTTAGTATAACGTAGGACACCTTACAACTCCAAACAAAACATTACAACACCGTACGCAAACTTAAAACTCCATAATAAACCTAATGAATTCATCCGAGTCATTTGAACATCGTACAACAATTTAGAATATCTTACGACTCTGTATGCCACATTACCGCCTTGAAAATTATGTTAGTATAACGTACGGCATCTTCCAACTCCTAACAAAACATTACAACACCGTACGTAAACTTAAAACTCCATAATAAACCTAATGAATACATTCGAGTCCTTTGAACATCGTACGACAATTTAGAATATATTACGACTCTGTATGCCACATTACCGCCCTGAAAAGCATGTTAGTATAACGTACGGCACCTTACAACTCCTAACAAAACATTACAACACCGTACGAAAACTTCAAACTCCATAATAAATCTAATGAGTTCGTCCGAGTCTTTTGAACATCGTACAACAATTTAGAATATCTTACTACTCTATATGCCACATTACCGCCTTGAAAATCATGTTAGTATAACATAGAACACCTTTTAACTCCTAACAACACATTACAATACCTTACGTAAACTTAAAACTCCATGGTAAACCTAATGAATTCGTCCGAGTCCTTTAAACATCAGACGACCACTCAGGACTTGGTACGACTTTGTATGCGACATTAGCAACAGGAAAAGCAATTTAGAATAATGTAGGATGCGTTACATCTTTTGAGAACACCTTACACCACCGTACGAAACATTAAAACTCCATATCAAACCTATTGAATTCGTCCGAGTCATTTGAACATCGTACAACAATTTAGAATATCTTACGACTCTGTATGCCACATTACCGCTTTGAAAAGCATGTTAGTATAACGTAGGACACCTTACAACTCTTAACAAAACATTACAACACCGTACGTAAACTTAAAACTTCATAATAAAACTAATTAATTCATCCGAGTCCTTTGAACATCGTACGACAATTTAGAATATATTACGACTCTTTATGCCACATTACCGCCTTGAAAAGCAGGTTAGTATAACGTACGGCACCTTACAACTCCTAAAAAAACATTACAACACCGTATGTAAACTTAAAACTCCATAATAAACCTAATGAATTCGTCCGAGTCATTTGAACATCATACAACAATTTAAAAATCTTACGACTCTGTATGCCACATTACCGCCTTGAAAATCATGTTAGTATAACGTAGGACACCTTACAACTCCTAACAACACATTACAATACCGTACGTAAACTTAAAACTCCATAGTAAACCTAATGAATTCGTCTGAGTCCATTAAACATTAGACGACCACTCAGGACTTGTTACGACTTTGTATGCAACATTCGCAACAGGAAAAGCAATTTAGAATAATGTAGGATGCGTTACAACTTTTGAGAACACCTTTCACCACCGTACGAAACATTAAAACTCCATACTAAACCTAATGAATTCGTCCGAGTCATTTGAACATCGTACAACAATTTAGAATATCTTACGACTCTGTATGCCACATTACCGCTTTGAAAAGCATGTTAGTATAACGTAGGACACCTTACAACTCCTAACAAAACATTACAACACCGTACGCAAACTTAAAACTCCATAATAAACCTAATGAATTCATCCGAGTCATTTGAACATCGTACAACAATTTAGAATATCTTACGACTCTGTATGCCACATTACCGCCTTGAAAATCATGTTAGTATAACGTACGGCATCTTACAACTCCTAACAAAACATTACAACACCGTACGTAAACTTAAAACTCCATAATAAACCTAATGAATTCATTCGAGTCCTTTGAACATCGTACGACAATTTAGAATATATTACGACTCTGTATGCCACATTACCGCCCTGAAAAGCATGTTAGTATAACGTACGACACCTTACAACTCCTAACAAAACATTACAACACCGTACGAAAACTTCAAACTCCATAATAAACCTAATGAATTCGTCCGAGTCATTTGAACATCGTACAACAATTTAAAAATCTTACGACTCTGTATGCCACATTACCGCCTTGAAAATCATGTTAGTATAACGTAGGACACCTTACAACTCCTAACAACACATTACAATACCGTACGTAAACTTAAAACTCCATAGTAAACCTAATGAATTCGTCTGAGTCCATTAAACATTAGACGATCACTCAGGACTTGTTACGACTTTGTATGCAACATTCGCAACAGGAAAAGCAATTTAGAATAATGTAGGATGCGTTACAACTTTTGAGAACACCTTTCACCACCGTACGAAACATTAAAACTCCATACTAAACCTAATGAATTCGTCCGAGTCATTTGAACATCGTACAACAATTTAGAATATCTTACGACTCTGTATGCCACATTACCGCTTTGAAAAGCATGTTAGTATAACGTAGGACACCTTACAACTCCTAACAAAACATTACAACACCGTACGCAAACTTAAAACTCCATAATAAACCTAATGAATTCATCCGAGTCATTTGAACATCGTACAACAATTTAGAATATCTTACGACTGTGTATGCCACATTACCGCCTTGAAAATCATGTTAGTATAACGTACGGCATCTTACAACTCCTAACAAAACATTACAACACCGTACGTAAACTTAAAACTCCATAATAAACCTAATGAATTCATTCGAGTCCTTTGAACATCGTACGACAATTTAGAATATATTACGACTCTGTATGCCACATTACCGCCCTGAAAAGCATGTTAGTATAACGTACGGCACCTTACAACTCCTAACAAAACATTACAACACCGTACGAAAACTTCAAACTCCATAATAAACCTAATGAATTCGTCCGAGTCATTTGAACATCGTACAACAATTTAAAAATCTTACGACTCTGTATGCCACATTACCGCCTTGAAAATCATGTTAGTATAACGTAGGACACCTTACAACTCCAAACAAAACATTACAACACCGTACGCAAACTTAAAACTCCATAATAAACCTAATGAATTCATCCGAGTCATTTGAACATCGTACAACAATTTAGAATATCTTACGACTCTGTATGCCACATTACCGCCTTGAAAATCATGTTAGTATAACGTACGGCATCTTACAACTCCTAACAAAACATTACAACACCGTACGTAAACTTAAAACTCCATAATAAACCTAATGAATACATTCGAGTCCTTTGAACATCGTACGACAATTTAGAATATATTACGACTCTGTATGCCACATTACCGCCCTGAAAAGTATGTTAGTATAACGTACGGCACCTTACAACTCCTAACAAAACATTACAACACCGTACGAAAACTTCAAACTCCATAATAAATCTAATGAGTTCGTCCGAGTCTTTTGAACATCGTACAACAATTTAGAATATCTTACTACTCTATATGCCACATTACCGCCTTGAAAATCATGTTAGTATAACATAGAACACCTTTCAACTCCTAACAACACATTACAATACCTTACGTAAACTTAAAACTCCATGGTAAACCTAATGAATTCGTCCGAGTCCTTTAAACATCAGACAACCACTCAGGACTTGGTACGACTTTGTATGCGACATTAGCAACAGGAAAAGCAATTTAGAATAATGTAGGATGCGTTACATCTTTTGAGAACACCTTACACCACCGTACGAAACATTAAAACTCCATATCAAACCTATTGAATTCGTCCGAGTCATTTGAACATCGTACAACAATTTAGAATATCTTACGACTCTGTATGCCACATTACCGCTTTAAAAAGCATGTTAGTATAACGTAGGACACCTTACAACTCTTAACAAAACATTACAACACCGTACGTAAACTTAAAACTTCATAATAAAACTAATTAATTCATCCGAGTCCTTTGAACATCGTACGACAATTTAGAATATATTACGACTCTGTATGCCACATTACCGCCTTGAAAAGCAGGTTAGTATAACGTACGGCACCTTACAACTCCTAAAAAAACATTACAACACCGTATGTAAACTTAAAACTCCATAAGAAACCTAATGAATTCGTCCGAGTCATTTGAACATCATACAACAATTTAAAAATCTTACGACTCTGTATGCCACATTACCGCCTTGAAAATCATGTTAGTATAACGTAGGACACCTTACAACTCCTAACAACACATTACAATACCGTACGTAAACTTAAAACTCCATAGTAAACCTAATGAATTCGTCTGAGTCCATTAAACATTAGACGACCACTCAGGACTTGTTACGACTTTGTATGCAACATTCGCAACAGGAAAAGCAATTTAGAATAATGTAGGATGCGTTACAACTTTTGAGAACACCTTTCACCACCGTACGAAACATTAAAACTCCATACTAAACCTAATGAATTCGTCCGAGTCATTTGAACATCGTACAACAATTTAGAATATCTTACGACTCTGTATGCCACATTACCGCTTTGAAAAGCATGTTAGTATAACGTAGGACACCTTACAACTCCTAACAAAACATTACAACACCGTACGCAAACTTAAAACTCCATAATAAACCTAATGAATTCATCCGAGTCATTTTAACATCGTACAACAATTTAGAATATCTTACGACTCTGTATGCCACATTACCGCCTTGAAAATCATGTTAGTAGAACGTACGGCATCTTACAACTCCTAACAAAACATTACAACAACGTACGTAAACTTAAAACTCCATAATAAACCTAATGAATACATTCGAGTCCTTTGAACATCGTACGACAATTTAGAATATATTACGACTCTGTATGCCACATTACCGCCCTGAAAAGCATGTTAGTATAATGTACGGCACCTTACAACTCCTAACAAAACATTACAACACCGTACGAAAACTTCAAACTCCATAATAAATCTAATGAATTCGTCCGAGTCTTTTGAACATCGTACAACAATTTAGAATATCTTACTACTCTGTATGCCACATTACCGCCTTGAAAATCATGTTAGTATAACATAGAACACCTTTCAACTCCTAATAACAC
Source organism: Tagetes erecta (assembly GCA_030867185.1). Taxonomy (NCBI): domain Eukaryota; kingdom Viridiplantae; phylum Streptophyta; class Magnoliopsida; order Asterales; family Asteraceae; genus Tagetes; species Tagetes erecta. The sequence continues at coordinate 48,624,774 of CM061488.1, read as the reverse complement.
ATTACAATACCTTACGTAAACTTAAAACTCCATGGTAAACCTAATGAATTCGTCCGAGTCCTTTAAAGATCAGACGACCACTCAGGACTTGTTACGACTTTGTATGCGACATTAGCAACAGGAAAAGCAATTTAGAATAATGTAGGATGCGTTACATCTTTTGAGAACACCTTACACCACCGTACGAAACATTAAAACTCCATATCAAACCTATTGAATTCGTCCGAGTCATTTGAACATCGTACAACAATTTAGAATATCTTACGACTCTGTATGCCACATTACCGCTTTGAAAAGCATGTTAGTATAACGTAGGACACCTTACAACTCTTAACAAAACATTACAACACCGTACGTAAACTTAAAACTTCATAATAAAACTAATTAATTCACCCGAGTCCTTTGAACATCGTACGACAATTTAGAATATATTACGACTCTGTATGCCACATTACCGCCTTGAAAAGCAGGTTAGTATAACGTACGGCACCTTACAACTCCTAAAAAAACATTACAACACCGTATGTAAACTTAAAACTCCATAATAAACCTAATGAATTCGTCCGAGTCATTTGAACATCGTACAACAATTTAAAAATCTTACGACTCTGTATGCCACATTACCGCCTTGAAAATCATGTTAGTATAACGTAGGACACCTTACAACTCCTAACAACACATTACAATACCGTACGTAAACTTAAAACTCCATAGTAAACCTAATGAATTCGTCTGAGTCCATTAAACATTAGACGACCACTCAGGACTTGTTACGACTTTGTATGCAACATTCGCAACAGGAAAAGCAATTTAGAATAATGTAGGATGCGTTACAACTTTTGAGAACACCTTTCACCACCGTACGAAACATTAAAACTCCATACTAAACCTAATGAATTCGTCCGAGTCATTTGAACATCGTACAACAATTTAGAATATCTTACGACTCTGTATGCCATGTTACCGCTTTGAAAAGCATGTTAGTATAACGTAGGACACCTTACAACTCCTAACAAAACATTACAACACCGTACGCAAACTTGAAACTCTATAATAAACCTAATGAATTCATCCGAGTCATTTGAACATCGTACAACAATTTAGAATATCTTACGACTCTGTATGCCACATTACCGCCTTGAAAATCATGTTAGTATAACGTACGGCATCTTACAACTCCTAACAAAACATTACAACACCGTACGTAAACTTAAAACTCCATAATAAACCTAATGAATTCATTCGAGTCCTTTGAACATCGTACGACAATTTAGAATATATTACGACTCTGTATGCCACATTACCGCCCTGAAAAGCATGTTAGTATAACGTACGGCACCTTACAACTCCTAACAAAACATTACAACACCGTACGAAAACTTCAAACTCCATAATAAACCTAATGAATTCGTCCGAGTCATTTGAACATCGTACAACAATTTAAAAATCTTACGACTCTGTATGCCACATTACCGCCTTGAAAATCATGTTAGTATAGCGTAGGACACCTTACAACTCCTAACAACACATTACAATACCGTACGTAAACTTAAAACTCCATAGTAAACCTAATGAATTCGTCTGAGTCTATTAAACATTAGACGACCACTCAGGACTTGTTACGACTTTGTATGCAACATTCGCAACAGGAAAAGCAATTTAGAATAATGTAGGATGCGTTACAACTTTTGAGAACACCTTTCACCACCGTACGAAACATTAAAACTCCATACTAAACCTAATGAATTCGTCCGAGTCATTTGAACATCGTACAACAATTTAGAATATCTTACGACTCTGTATGCCACATTACCGCTTTGAAAAGCATGTTAGTATAACGTAGGACACCTTACAACTCCTAACAAAACATTACAACACCGTACGCAAACTTAAAACTCCATAATAAACCTAATGAATTCATCCGAGTCATTTGAACATCGTACAACAATTTAGAATATCTTACGACTCTGTATGCCACATTACCGCCTTGAAAATCATGTTAGTATAACGTACGGCATCTTACAACTCCTAACAAAACATTACAACACCGTACGTAAACTTAAAACTCCATAATAAACCTAATGAATTCATTCGAGTCCTTTGAACATCGTACGACAATTTAGAATATATTACGACTCTGTATGCCACATTACCGCCCTGAAAAGCATGTTAGTATAACGTACGGCACCTTACAACTCCTAACAAAACATTACAACACCGTACGAAAACTTCAAACTCCATAATAAACCTAATGAATTCGTCCGAGTCATTTGAACATCGTACAACAATTTAAAAATCTTACGACTCTGTATGCCACATTACCGCCTTGAAAATCATGTTAGTATAACGTAGGACACCTTACAACTCCTAACAACACATTACAATACCGTACGTAAACTTAAAACTCCATAGTAAACCTAATGAATTCGTCTGAGTCCATTAAACATTAGACGACCACTCAGGACTTGTTACGACTTTGTATGCAACATTCGCAACAGGAAAAGCAATTTAGAATAATGTAGGATGCGTTACAACTTTTGAGAACACCTTTCACCACCGTACGAAACATTAAAACTCCATACTAAACCTAATGAATTCGTCCGAGTCATTTGAACATCGTACAACAATTTAGAATATCTTACGACTCTGTATGCCACATTACCGCTTTGAAAAGCATGTTAGTATAACGTAGGACACCTTACAACTCCTAACAAAACATTACAACACCGTACGCAAACTTAAAACTCCATAATAAACCTAATGAATTCATCCGAGTCATTTGAACATCGTACAACAATTTAGAATATCTTACGACTCTGTATGCCACATTACCGCCTTGAAAATCATGTTAGTATAACGTACGGCATCTTACAACTCCTAACAAAACATTACAACACCGTACGTAAACTTAAAACTCCATAATAAACCTAATGAATTCATTCGAGTCCTTTGAACATCGTACGACAATTTAGAATATATTACGACTCTGTATGCCACATTACCGCCCTGAAAAGCATGTTAGTATAACGTACGGCACCTTACAACTCCTAACAAAACATTAGAACACCGTACGAAAACTTCAAACTCCATAATAAACCTAATGAATTCGTCCGAGTCATTTGAACATCGTACAACAATTTAAAAATCTTACGACTCTGTATGCCACATTACCGCCTTGAAAATCATGTTAGTATAACGTAGGACACCTTACAACTCCTAACAACACATTACAATACCGTACGTAAACTTAAAACTCCATAGTAAACCTAATGAATTCGTCTGAGTCCATTAAACATTAGACGACCATTCAGGACTTGTTACGACTTTGTATGCAACATTCGCAACAGGAAAAGCAATTTAGAATAATGTAGGATGCGTTACAACTTTTGAGAACACCTTTCACCACCGTACGAAACATTAAAACTCCATACTAAACCTAATGAATTCGTCCGAGTCATTTGAACATCGTACAACAATTTAGAATATCTTACGACTCTGTATGCCACATTACCGCTTTGAAAAGCATGTTAGTATAACGTAGGACACCTTACAACTCCAAACAAAACATTACAACACCGTACGCAAACTTAAAACTCCATAATAAACCTAATGAATTCATCCGAGTCATTTGAACATCGTACAAAAATTTAGAATATCTTACGACTCTGTATGCCACATTACCGCCTTGAAAATCATGTTAGTATAACGTACGGCATCTTACAACTCCAAACAAAACATTACAACACCGTACGTAAACTTAAAACTCCATAATAAACCTAATGAATACATTCGAGTCCTTTGAACATCGTACGACAATTTAGAATATATTACGACTCTGTATGCCACATTACCGCCCTGAAAAGCATGTTAGTATAACGTACGGCACCTTACAACTCCTAACAAAACATTACAACACCGTACGAAAACTTCAAACTCCATAATAAATCTAATGAGTTCGTCCGAGTCTTTTGAACATCGTACAACAATTTAGAATATCTTACTACTCTATATGCCACATTACCGCCTTGAAAATCATGTTAGTATAACATAGAACACCTTTCAACTCCTAACAACACATTACAATACCTTACGTAAACTTAAAACTCCATGGTAAACCTAATGAATTCGTCCGAGTCCTTTAAACATCAGACGACCACTCAGGACTTGGTACGACTTTGTATGCGACATTAGCAACAGGAAAAGCAATTTAGAATAATGTAGGATGCGTTACATCTTTTGAGAACACCTTACACCACCGTACGAAACATTAAAACTCCATATCAAACCTATTGAATTCGTCCGAGTCATTTGAACATCGTACAACAATTTAGAATATCTTACGACTCTGTATGCCACATTACCGCTTTGAAAAGCATGTTAGTATAACGTAGGACACCTTACAACTCTTAACAAAACATTACAACACCGTACGTAAACTTAAAACTTCATAATAAAACTAATTAATTCATCCGAGTCCTTTGAACATCGTACGACAATTTAGAATATATTACGACTCTGTATGCCACATTACCGCCTTGAAAAGCAGGTTAGTATAACGTACGGCACCTTACAACTCCTAAAAAAACATTACAACACCGTATGTAAACTTAAAACTCCATAAGAAACCTAATGAATTCGTCCGAGTCATTTGAACATCATACAACAATTTAAAAATCTTACGACTCTGTATGCCACATTACCGCCTTGAAAATCATGTTAGTATAACGTAGGACACCTTACAACTCCTAACAACACATTACAATACCGTACGTAAACTTAAAACTCCATAGTAAACCTAATGAATTCGTCTGAGTCCATTAAACATTAGACGAACACTCAGGACTTGTTACGACTTTGTATGCAACATTCGCAACAGGAAAAGCAATTTAGAATAATGTAGGATGCGTTACAACTTTTGAGAACACCTTTCACCACCGTACGAAACATTAAAACTCCATACTAAACCTAATGAATTCGTCCGAGTCATTTGAACATCGTACAACAATTTAGAATATCTTACGACTCTGTATGCCACATTACCGCTTTGAAAAGCATGTTAGTATAACGTAGGACACCTTACAACTCCTAACAAAACATTACAACACCGTACGCAAACTTAAAACTCCATAGTAAACCTAATGAATTCATCCGAGTCATTTTAACATCGTACAACAATTTAGAATATCTTACGACTCTGTATGCCACATTACCGCCTTGAAAATCATGTTAGTAGAACGTACGGCATCTTACAACTCCTAACAAAACATTACAACAACGTACGTAAACTTAAAACTCCATAATAAACCTAATGAATACATTCGAGTCCTTTGAACATCGTACGACAATTTAGAATATATTACGACTCTGTATGCCACATTACCGCCCTGAAAAGCATGTTAGTATAATGTACGGCACCTTACAACTCCTAACAAAACATTACAACACCGTACGAAAACTTCAAACTCCATAATAAATCTAATGAATTCGTCCGAGTCATTTGAACGTCGTACAACAATTTAAAAATCTTACGACTCTGTATGCCACATTACCGCCTTGAAAATCATGTTAGTATAACGTAGGACACCTTACAACTCCTAACAACACATTACAATACCGTACGTAAACTTAAAACTCCATAGTAAACCTAATGAATTTGTCTGAGTCCATTAAACATTAGACGACCACTCAGGACTTGTTACGACTTTGTATGCAACATTCGCAACAGGAAAAGCAATTTAGAATATCTTACTACTCTGTATGCCACATTACCGCCTTGAAAATCATGTTAGTATAACATAGAACACCTTTCAACTCCTAATAACACATTACAATACCTTACGTAAACTTAAAACTCCATGGTAAACCTAATGAATTCGTCCGAGTCCTTTAAAGATCAGACGACCACTCAGGACTTGTTACGACTTTGTATGCGACATTAGCAACAGGAAAAGCAATTTAGAATAATGTAGGATGCGTTACATCTTTTGAGAACACCTTACACCACCGTACGAAACATTAAAACTCCATATCAAACCTATTGAATTTGTCCGAGTCATTTGAACATCGTACAACAATTTAGAATATCTTACGACTCTGTATGCCACATTACCGCTTTGAAAAGCATGTTAGTATAACGTAGGACACCTTACAACTCTTAACAAAACATTACAACACCGTACGTAAACTTAAAACTTCATAATAAAACTAATTAATTCATCCGAGTCCTTTGAACATCGTACGACAATTTAGAATATATTACGACTCTGTATGCCACATTACCGCCTTGAAAAGCAGGTTAGTATAACGTACGGCACCTTACAACTCCTAAAAAAACATTACAACACCGTATGTAAACTTAAAACTCCATAATAAACCTAATGAATTCGTCCGAGTCATTTTAACATCGTACAACAATTTAAAAATCTTACGACTCTGTATGCCACATTACCGCCTTGAAAATCATGTTAGTATAACGTAGGACACCTTACAACTCCTAACAACACATTACAATACCGTACGTAAACTTAAAACTCCATAGTAAACCTAATGAATTTGTCTGAGTCCATTAAACATTAGACGACCACTCAGGACTTGTTACGACTTTGTATGCAACATTCGCAACAGGAAAAGCAATTTAGAATAATGTAGGATGCGTTACAACTTTTGAGAACACCTTTCACCACCGTACGAAACATCAAAACTCCATACTAAACCTAATGAATTTGTCCGAGTCATTTGAACATCGTACAACAATTTAGAATAACTTACAACTCTGTATGCCACATTACCGCTTTGAAAAGCATGTTAGTATAACGTAGGACACCTTACAAGTCCTAACAAAACATTACAACACCGTACGCAAACTTAAAACTCCATAATAAACCTAATGAATTCATCCGAGTCCTTTGAACATCGTACGACAATTTAGAATATATTACGACTCTGTATGCCACATTACCGCCTTGAAAAGTATGTTAGTATAACGTACGGCAACTTACAACTCCTAACAAAACAATACAACACCGTACGTAAACTTAAAACTCCATAATAAACGTAATGAATTCATTCGAGTCCTTTGAACATCGTATGACAATTTAGAATATATTACGACACTGTATGCCACATTACCGCCCTGAAAATCATGTTAGTATAACGTACGGCACCTTACAACTCCTAACAAAACATTACAACACCGCACGTAAACTTAAAACTCCATAATAAATCTAATGAATTCGTCCGAGTCTTTTGAACATTGTACAACAATTTAGAATATCTTACTACTCTGTATGCCACATTACCGCCTTGAAAATCATGTTAGTATAACATAGGACACCTTACAACTCCGAACAACACATTACAATACCGTTCGTAAACTTAATGAATTCGTCCGAGTCCTTTAAACATCAGACAACCACTCGGGCTTGTTACGACTTTGTATGCGACATTAGCAACAGGAAAAGCAATTTAGAATAATGTAGGATGCGTTACATCTTTTGAAAACACCTTACACCACCGTACGAACCATTAAAACTCCATAATAAACCTAATTAATTCATCTGAGTCCTTTGAAAATCGTACGACAATTTAGAATATATTACGACTCTGTATGCCACATTACCGCCTTGAAAAGCAGGTTAGTATAACGTACGTCACCTTACAACTCCTAACAAAATATTACAACACCGTACGTAAACTTAAAACTCCATAATAAACCTAATGAATTCGTCCGAGTCATTTGAACATCGTACAACAATTTAAATATCTTACGACTCTGTATGCCACATTACCGCTTTGAAAATCATGTTAGTATAACGTAGGACACCTTACAACTCCTAACAACACATTACAATACCGTACGTAAACTTAAAACTCCATAGTAAACCTAATGAATTCGTCTGAGTCCATTAAACATTAGACGACCACTCAGGACTTGTTACGACTTTGTATGCAACATTCGCAACAGGAAAAGAAATTTAGAAAAATGTAGGATGCGTTACATCTTTTAAGAACACCTTTCACCACGGTACGAAACATTAAAACACCATACTAAACCTAATGAATTCGTCCGAGTCATTTGAACATCGTACAACAATTTAAAATATCTTACGACTCTGTATGCCACATTACCGCTTTGAAAAGCATGTTAGTATAACGTAGGACAACTTTCAACTCCTAACAAAACATTAAAACACCGTACGCAAACTTAAAACTCCATAATAAACCTAATGAATTCATCCGAGTCCTTTGAACATCGTACGACAATTTAGAATATATTACGACTATGTATGCCACATTACCGCCTTGAAAAGTACGTTAGTATAACGTACGACAACTTACAAATCCTAACAAAACAATACAACACCGTACGTAAACTTAAAACTCCATAATAAACCTAATGAATTCATTCGAGTCCTTTGAACATCGTACGACAATTTATAATATATTACGACTCTGTATGCCACATTACCGCCCTGAAAAGCATGTTAGTATAACGTACGACACCTTACAACTCCTAACAAAACATTACAACACCGTACGCAAACTTAAAACTCCATAATAAACCTAATGAATTCATCCGAGTCCTTTGAACATCGTACGACAATTTAGAATATATTACGAATCTGTATGCCACATTACCGCCTTGAAAAGTATGTTAGTATAACGTACGTCACCTTACAACTCCTAACAAAATATTACAACACCGTACGTAAACTTAAAACTCCATAATAAACCTAATGAATTCGTCCGAGTCATTTGAACATCGTACAACAATTTAAATATCTTACGACTCTGTATGCCACATTACCGCCTTGAAAATCATGTTAGTATAACGTAGGACACCTTACAACTCCTAACAACACATTACAATACCGTACGTAAACTTAAAACTCCATAGTAAACCTAATGAATTCGTCTGAGTCCATTAAACATTAGACGACCACTCAGGACTTGTTACGACTTTGTATGCAACATTCGCAACAGGAAAAGCAATTTAGAATAATGTAGGATGCGTTACATCTTTTAAGAACACCTTTCACCACGGTACGAAACATTAAAACACCATACTAAACCTAATGAATTCGTCCGAGTCATTTGAACATCGTACAACAATTTAAAATATCTTACGACTCTGTATGCCACATTACCGCTTTGAAAAGCATGTTAGTATAACGTAGGACAACTCTCAACTCCTAACAAAACATTAAAACACCGTACGCAAACTTAAAACTCCATAATAAACCTAATGAATTCATCCGAGTCCTTTGAACATCGTACGACAATTTAGAATATATTACGACTATGTATGCCACATTACCGCCTTGAAAAGTACGTTAGTATAACGTACGACAACTTACAAATCCTAACAAAACAATACAACACCGTACGTAAACTTAAACCTCCATAATAAACCTAATGAATTCATTCGAGTCCTTTGAACATCGTACGACAATTTATAATATATTACGACTCTGTATGCCACATTACCGCCCTGAAAAGCATGTTAGTATAACGTACGACACCTTACAACTCCTAACAAAACATTACAACACCGTACGCAAACTTAAAACTCCATAATAAACCTAATGAATTCATCCGAGTCCTTTGAACATCGTACGACAATTTAGAATATATTACGAATCTGTATGCCACATTACCGCCTTGAAAAGTATGTTAGTATAACGTACGTCACCTTACAACTCCTAACAAAATATTACAACACCGTACGTAAACTTAAAACTCCATAATAAACCTAATGAATTCGTCCGAGTCATTTGAACATCGTACAACAATTTAAATATCTTACGACTCTGTATGCCACATTACCGCCTTGAAAATCATGTTAGTATAACGTAGGTCACCTTACAACTCCTAACAACACATTACAATACCGTACGTAAACTTAAAACTCCATAGTAAACCTAATGAATTCGTCTGAGTCCATTAAACATTAGACGACCACTCAAGACTTGTTACGACTTTGTATGCAACATTCGCAACAGGAAAAGCAATTTAGAATAATGTAGGATGCGTTACATCTTTTAAGAACACCTTTCACCACGGTACGAAACATTAAAACACCATACTAAACCTAATGAATTCGTCCGAGTCATTTGAACATCGTACAACAATTTAAAATATCTTACGACTCTGTATGCCACATTACCGCTTTGAAAAGCATGTTAGTATAACGTAGGACAACTTTCAACTCCTAACAAAACATTAAAACACCGTACGCAAACTTAAAACTCCATAATAAACCTAATGAATTCATCCGAGTCCTTTGAACATCGTACGACAAATTAGAATATATTACGACTATGTATGCCACATTACCGCCTTGAAAAGTATGTTAGTATAACGTACGACAACTTACAAATCCTAACAAAACAATACAACACCGTACGTAAACTTAAAACTCCATAATAAACCTAATGAATTCATTCGAGTCCTTTGAACATCGTACAACAATTTAGAATAACTTACGACTCTGTATGCCACATTACCGCTTTGAAAAGCATGTTAGTATAACGTAGGACACCTTACAAGTCCTAACAAAACATTACAACACCGTACGCAAACTTAAAACTCCATAATAAACCTAATGAATTCATCCGAGTCCTTTGAACATCGTACGACAATTTAGAATATATTACGACTCTGTATGCCACATTACCGCCTTGAAAAGTATGTTAGTATAACGTACGGCAACTTACAACTCCTAACAAAACATTACAACACCGTACGTAAACTTAAAACTCCATAATAAACCTAATGAATTCATTCGAGTCCTTTGAACATCGTACGACAATTTAGAATATATTACGACTTTGTATGCCACATTACCGCCCTGAAAAGCATGTTAGTATAAGGTACGGCACCTTACAACTCCTAATAAAACATTACAACACCGTACGTAAACTTAAAACTCCATAATGAATCTAATGAATTCGTCCGAGTCTTTTGAACATCGTACAACAATTTATAATATCTTACTACTCTGTATGCCACATTACCCCCTTGAAAATCATGTTAGTATAACATAGGACACCTTACAACTCATAACAACATATTACAATACCGTACGTAAACTTAAAACTCCATGGTAAACCTAATGAATTCGTCCGAGTCCTTTAAACATCAGACAACCACTAGGACTTGTTACGACTCTGTATGCGGCATTAGCAACAGGAAAAGCAATTTAGAATAATGTAGGATGCGCTACATCTTTAGAGAACACCTTACACCACCGTACGAACCATTAAAACTCCATAATAAACCTAATGAATTCGTCCGAGTCATTTGAACATCGTACAACAATTTAGAATATCTTACGACTCTGTATGCCACATTACCGCTTTGAAAAGCATGTTAGTATAACGTAGGACACCTTACAACTCCTAACAAAACATTACAACACCGTACGCAAACTTAAAACTCCATAATAAACCTAATGAATTCATCCGATTCCTTTGAACATCATTCGACAATTTAGAATATATTACGACTCTGTATGCCACATTACCGCCTTGAAAAGTATGTTAGTATAACGTACGGCAACTTACAACTCCTAACAAAACAATACAACACCGTACGTAAACTTAAAACTCCATAATAAACGTAATGAATTCATTCGAGTCCTTTGAACATCGTATGACAATTTAGAATATATTACGACTCTGTATGCCACATTACCGCCCTGAAAATCATGTTAGTATAACGTACGGCACCTTACAACTCCTAACAAAACATTACAACACCGCACGTAAACTTAAAACTCCATAATAAATCTAATGAATTCGTCCGAGTCCTTTGAACATCGTATGACAATTTAGAATATATTACGACTCTGTATGCCACATTACCGCCCTGAAAATCATGTTAGTATAACGTACGACAACTTACAAATCCTAACAAAACAATACAACACCGTACGTAAACTTAAAACTCCATAATAAACCTAATGAATTCGTCCGAGTCATTTGAACATCGTACAACAATTTAAATATCTTACGACTCTGTATGCCACATTACCGCCTTGAAAATCATGTTAGTATAACGTACGACACCTTAAAACTCCTAACAAAACATTACAACACCGTACGCAAACTTAAAACTCCATAATAAACCTAATGAATTCATCCGAGTCCTTTGAACATCGTATGACAATTTAGAATATATTACGAATCTGTATGCCACATTACCGCCTTGAAAAGTATGTTAGTATAACGTACGTCACCTTACAACTCCTAACAAAATATTACAACACCGTACGTAAACTTAAAACTCCATAATAAACCTAATGAATTCGTCCGAGTCATTTGAACTTCGTACAACAATTTAAATATCTTACGACTCTGTATGCCACATTACCGCCTTGAAAATCATGTTAGTATAACGTAGGACACCTTACAACTCCTAACAACACATTACAATACCGTACGTAAACTTAAAATTCCATAGTAAACCTAATGAATTCGTCTGAGTCCATTAAACATTAGACGACCACTCAGGACTTGTTACGACTTTGTATGCAACATTCGCAACAGGAAAAGCAATTTAGAATAATGTAGGATGCGTTACATATTTTAAGAACACCTTTCACCACGGTACGAAACATTAAAACACCATACTAAACCTAATGAATTCATTCGAGTCCTTTGAACATCGTATGACAATTTAGAATATATTACGACTCTGTATGCCACATTACCGCCCTGGAAATCATGTTAGTATAACGTACGGCACCTTACAACTCCTAACAAAACATTACAACACCGCACGTAAACTTAAAACTCCATAATAAATCTAATGAATTCGTCTGAGTCTTTTGAACATTGTACAACAATTTAGAATATCTTACTACTCTGTATGCCACATTACCGCCTTGAAAATCATGTTAGTATAACATAGGACACCTTACAACTCCGAACAACACATTACAATACCGTTCGTAAACTTAATGAATTCGTCCGAGTCCTTTAAACATCAGACAACCACTCGGACTTGTTACGACTTTGTATGCGACATTAGCAACAGGAAAAGCAATTTAGAATAATGTAGGATGCGTTACATCTTTTGAAAACACCTTACACCACCGTACGAACCATAAAAACTCCATAATAAACCTAATTAATTCATCTGAGTCCTTTGAACATCGTACGACAATTTAGAATATATTACGACTCTGTATGCCACATTACCGCCTTGAAAAGCAGGTTAGTATAACGTACGTCACCTTACAACTCCTAACAAAATATTACAACACCGTACGTAAACTTAAAACTCCATAATAAACCTAATGAATTCGTCCGAGTCATTTGAACATCGTACAACAATTTAAATATCTTACGACTCTGTATGCCACATTACCGCTTTGAAAATCATGTTAGTATAACGTAGGACACCTTACAACTCCTAACAACACATTACAATACCGTACGTAAACTTAAAACTCCATAGTAAACCTAATGAATTCGTCTGAGTCCATTAAACATTAGACGACCACTCAGGACTTGTTACGACTTTGTATGCAACATTCGCAACAGGAAAAGCAATTTAGAATAATGTAGAATGCGTTACATCTTTTAAGAACACCTTTCACCACGGTACGAAACATTAAAACACCATACTAAACCTAATGAATTCGTCCGAGTCATTTGAACATCGTACAACAATTTAAAATATCTTACGACTCTGTATGCCACATTACTGCTTTGAAAAGCATGTTAGTATAACGTAGGACAACTTTCAACTCCTAACAAAACATTAAAACACCGTACGCAAACTTAAAACTCCATAATAAACCTAATGAATTCATCCGAGTCCTTTGAACATCGTACGACAATTTAGAATATATTACGACTATGTATGCCACATTACCGCCTTGAAAAGTACGTTAGTATAACGTACGACAACTTACAAATCCTAACAAAACAATACAACACCGTACGTAAACTTAAAACTCCATAATAAACCTAATGAATTCATTCGAGTCCTTTGAACATCGTACGACAATTTATAATATATTACGACTCTGTATGCCACATTACCGCCCTGAAAAGCATGTTAGTATAACGTACGACACCTTACAACTCCTAACAAAACATTACAACACCGTACGCAAACTTAAAACTCCATAATAAACCTAATGAATTCATCCGAGTCCTTTGAACATCGTACGACAATTTAGAATATATTACGAATCTGTATGCCACATTACCGCCTTGAAAAGTATGTTAGTATAACGTACGTCACCTTACAACTCCTAACAAAATATTACAACACCGTACGTAAACTTAAAACTCCATAATAAACCTAATGAATTCGTCCGAGTCATTTGAACATCGTACAACAATTTAAATATCTTACGACTCTGTATGCCACATTACCGCATTGAAAATCATGTTAGTATAACGTAGGACACCTTACAACTCCTAACAACACATTACAATACCGTACGTAAACTTAAAACTCCATAGTAAACCTAATGAATTCGTCTGAGTCCATTAAACATTAGACGACCACTCAGGACTTGTTACGACTTTGTATGCAACATTCGCAACAGGAAAAGCAATTTAGAATAATGTAGGATGCGTTACATCTTTTAAGAACACCTTTCACCACGGTACGAAACATTAAAACACCATACTAAACCTAATGAATTCATTCGAGTCCTTTGAACATCGTATGACAATTTAGAATATATTACGACTCTGTATGCCACATTACCGCCCTGGAAATCATGTTAGTATAACGTACGGCACCTTACAACTCCTAACAAAACATTACAACACCGCACGTAAACTTAAAACTCCATAATAAATCTAATGAATTCGTCTGAGTCTTTTGAACATTGTACAACAATTTAGAATATCTTACTACTCTGTATGCCACATTACCGCCTTGAAAATCATGTTAGTATAACATAGGACACCTTACAACTCCGAACAACACATTACAATACCGTTCGTAAACTTAATGAATTCGTCCGAGTCCTTTAAACATCAGACAACCACTCGGACTTGTTACGACTTTGTATGCGACATTAGCAACAGGAAAAGCAATTTAGAATAATGTAGGATGCGTTACATCTTTTGAAAACACCTTACACCACCGTACGAACCATAAAAACTCCATAATAAACCTAATTAATTCATCTGAGTCCTTTGAACATCGTACGACAATTTAGAATATATTACGACTCTGTATGCCACATTACCGCCTTGAAAAGCAGGTTAGTATAACGTACGTCACCTTACAACTCCTAACAAAATATTACAACACCGTACGTAAACTTAAAACTCCATAATAAACCTAATGAATTCGTCCGAGTCATTTGAACATCGTACAACAATTTAAATATCTTACGACTCTGTATGCCACATTACCGCTTTGAAAATCATGTTAGTATAACGTAGGACACCTTACAACTCCTAACAACACATTACAATACCGTACGTAAACTTAAAACTCCATAGTAAACCTAATGAATTCGTCTGAGTCCATTAAACATTAGACGACCACTCAGGACTTGTTACGACTTTGTATGCAACATTCGCAACAGGAAAAGCAATTTAGAATAATGTAGAATGCGTTACATCTTTTAAGAACACCTTTCACCACGGTACGAAACATTAAAACACCATACTAAACCTAATGAATTCGTCCGAGTCATTTGAACATCGTACAACAATTTAAAATATCTTACGACTCTGTATGCCACATTACTGCTTTGAAAAGCATGTTAGTATAACGTAGGACAACTTTCAACTCCTAACAAAACATTAAAACACCGTACGCAAACTTAAAACTCCATAATAAACCTAATGAATTCATCCGAGTCCTTTGAACATCGTACGACAATTTAGAATATATTACGACTATGTATGCCACATTACCGCCTTGAAAAGTACGTTAGTATAACGTACGACAACTTACAAATCCTAACAAAACAATACAACACCGTACGTAAACTTAAAACTCCATAATAAACCTAATGAATTCATTCGAGTCCTTTGAACATCGTACGACAATTTATAATATATTACGACTCTGTATGCCACATTACCGCCCTGAAAAGCATGTTAGTATAACGTACGACACCTTACAACTCCTAACAAAACATTACAACACCGTACGCAAACTTAAAACTCCATAATAAACCTAATGAATTCATCCGAGTCCTTTGAACATCGTACGACAATTTAGAATATATTACGAATCTGTATGCCACATTACCGCCTTGAAAAGTATGTTAGTATAACGTACGTCACCTTACAACTCCTAACAAAATATTACAACACCGTACGTAAACTTAAAACTCCATAATAAACCTAATGAATTCGTCCGAGTCATTTGAACATCGTACAACAATTTAAATATCTTACGACTCTGTATGCCACATTACCGCATTGAAAATCATGTTAGTATAACGTAGGACACCTTACAACTCCTAACAACACATTACAATACCGTACGTAAACTTAAAACTCCATAGTAAACCTAATGAATTCGTCTGAGTCCATTAAACATTAGACGACCACTCAGGACTTGTTACGACTTTGTATGCAACATTCGCAACAGGAAAAGCAATTTAGAATAATGTAGAATGCGTTACATCTTTTAAGAACACCTTTCACCACGGTACGAAACATTAAAACACCATACTAAACCTAATGAATTCGTCCGAGTCATTTGAACATCGTACAACAATTTAAAATATCTTACGACTCTGTATGCCACATTACTGCTTTGAAAAGCATGTTAGTATAACGTAGGACAACTTTCAACTCCTAACAAAACATTAAAACACCGTACGCAAACTTAAAACTCCATAATAAACCTAATGAATTCATCCGAGTCCTTTGAACATCGTACGACAATTTAGAATATATTACGACTATGTATGCCACATTACCGCCTTGAAAAGTACGTTAGTATAACGTACGACAACTTACAAATCCTAACAAAACAATACAACACCGTACGTAAACTTAAAACTCCATAATAAACCTAATGAATTCATTCGAGTCCTTTGAACATCGTACGACAATTTATAATATATTACGACTCTGTATGCCACATTACCGCCCTGAAAAGCATGTTAGTATAACGTACGACACCTTACAACTCCTAACAAAACATTACAACACCGTACGCAAACTTAAAACTCCATAATAAACCTAATGAATTCATCCGAGTCCTTTGAACATCGTATGACAATTTAGAATATATTACGAATCTGTATGCCACATTACCGCCTTGAAAAGTATGTTAGTATAACGTACGTCACCTTACAACTTCTAACAAAATATTACAACACCGTACGTAAACTTAAAACTCCATAATAAGCCTAATGAATTCGTCCGAGTCATTTGAACATCGTACAACAATTTAAATATCTTACGACTCTGTATGCCACATTACCGCCTTGAAAATCATGTTAGTATAACGTAGGACACCTTACAACTCCTAACAACACATTACAATACCGTACGTAAACTTAAAACTCCATAGTAAACCTAATGAATTCGTCTGAGTCCATTAAACATTAGACGACCACTCAGGACTTGTTACGACTTTGTATGCAACATTCGCAACAGGAAAAGCAATTTAGAATAATGTAGGATGCGTTACATCTTTTAAGAACACCTTTCACCACGGTACGAAACATTAAAACACCATACTAAACCTAATGAATTCGTCCGAGTCATTTGAACATCGTACAACAATTTAAAATATCTTACGACTCTGTATGCCACATTACCGCTTTGAAAAGCATGTTAGTATAACGTAGGACAACTTTCAACTCCTAACAAAACATTAAAACACCGTACGCAAACTTAAAACTCCATAATAAACCTAATGAATTCATCCGAGTCCTTTGAACATCGTACGACAATTTAGAATATATTACGACTATGTATGCCACATTACCGCCTTGAAAAGTACGTTAGTATAACGTACGACAACTTACAAATCCTAACAAAACAATACAACACCGTACGTAAACTTAAAACTCCATAATAAACCTAATGAATTCATTCGAGTCCTTTGAACATCGTACGACAATTTATAATATATTACGACTCTGTATGCCACATTACCGCCCTGAAAAGCATGTTAGTATAACGTACGACACCTTACAACTCCTAACAAAACATTACAACACCGTACGCAAACTTAAAACTCCATAATAAACCTAATGAATTCATCCGAGTCCTTTGAACATCGTATGACAATTTAGAATATATTACGAATCTGTATGCCACATTACCGCCTTGAAAAGTATGTTAGTATAACGTACGTCACCTTACAACTTCTAACAAAATATTACAACACCGTACGTAAACTTAAAACTCCATAATAAACCTAATGAATTCGTCCGAGTCATTTGAACATCGTACAACAATTTAAATATCTTACGACTCTGTATGCCACATTACCGCGTTGAAAATCATGTTAGTATAACGTAGGACACCTTACAACTCCTAACAACACATTACAATACCGTACGTAAACTTAATGAATTCGTCCGAGTCCTTTAAACATCAGACAACCACTCGGACTTGTTACGACTTTGTATGCGACATTAGCAACAGGAAAAGCAATTTAGAATAATGTAGGATGCGTTACATCTTTTGAAAACACCTTACACCACCGTACGAACCATAAAAACTCCATAATAAACCTAATTAATTCATCTGAGTCCTTTGAACATCGTACGACAATTTAGAATATATTACGACTCTGTATGCCACATTACCGCTTTGAAAAGCAGGTTAGTATAACGTACGTCACCTTACAACTCCTAACAAAATATTACAACACCGTACGTAAACTTAAAACTCCATAGTAAACCTAATGAATTCGTCTGAGTCCATTAAACATTAGACGACCACTCAGGACTTGTTACGACTTTGTATGCAACATTCGCAACAGGAAAAGCAATTTAGAATAATGTAGGATGCGTTACATCTTTTAAGAACACCTTTCACCACGGTACGAAACATTAAAACACCATACTAAACCTAATGAATTCGTCCGAGTCATTTGAACATCGTACAACAATTTAAAATATCTTACGACTCTGTATGCCACATTACCGCTTTGAAAAGCATGTTAGTATAACGTAGGACAACTTTCAACTCCTAACAAAACATTAAAACACCGTACGCAAACTTAAAACTCCATAATAAACCTAATGAATTCATCAGAGTCCTTTGAACATCGTACGACAATTTAGAATATATTACGACTATGTATGCCACATTACCGCCTTGAAAAGTACGTTAGTATAACGTACGACAACTTACAAATCCTAACAAAACAATACAACACCGTACGTAAACTTAAAACTCCATAATAAACCTAATGAATTCATTCGAGTCCTTTGAACATCGTACGACAATTTATAATATATTACGACTCTGTATGCCACATTACCGCCCTGAAAAGCATGTTAGTATAACGTACGACACCTTACAACTCCTAACAAAACATTACAACACCGTACGCAAACTTAAAACTCCATAATAAACCTAATGAATTCATCCGAGTCCTTTGAACATCGTATGACAATTTAGAATATATTACGAATCTGTATGCCACATTACCGCCTTGAAAAGTATGTTAGTATAACGTACGTCACCTTACAACTCCTAACAAAATATTACAACACCGTACGTAAACTTAAAACTCCATAATAAACCTAATGAATTCGTCCGAGTCATTTGAACATCGTACAACAATTTAAATATCTTACGACTCTGTATGCCACATTACCGCCTTGAAAATCATGTTAGTATAACGTAGGACACCTTACAACTCCTAACAACACATTACAATACCGTACGTAAACTTAAAACTCCATAGTAAACCTAATGAATTCGTCTGAGTCCATTAAACATTAGACGACCACTCAGGACTTGTTACGACTTTGTATGCAACATTCGCAACAGGAAAAGCAATTTAGAATAATGTAGGATGCGTTACATCTTTTAAGAACACCTTTCACCACGGTACGAAACATTAAAACACCATACTAAACCTAATGAATTCGTCCGAGTCATTTGAACATCGTACAACAATTTAAAATATCTTATGACTCTGTATGCCACATTACCGCTTTGAAAAGCATGTTAGTATAACGTAGGACAACTTTCAACTCCTAACAAAACATTAAAACACCGTACGCAAACTTAAAACTCCATAATAAACCTAATGAATTCATCCGAGTCCTTTGAACATCGTACGACAAATTAGAATATATTACGACTATGTATGCCACATTACCGCCTTGAAAAGTATGTTAGTATAACGTACGACAACTTACAAATCCTAACAAAACAATACAACACCGTACGTAAACTTAAAACTCCATAATAAACCTAATGAATTCATTCGAGTCCTTTGAACATCGTACGACAATTTATAATATATTACGACTCTGTATGCCACATTACCGCCCTGAAAAGCATGTTAGTATAACGTACGACACCTTACAACTCCTAACAAAACATTACAACACCGTACGCAAACTTAAAACTCCATAATAAACCTAATGAATTCATCCGAGTCCTTTGAACATCGTACGACAATTTAGAATATATAACGACTCTGTATGCCACATTACCGCCTTGAAAAGTATGTTAGTATAACGTACGGCAACTTACAACTCCTAACAAACATTACAACACCGTACGTAAACTTAAAACTCCATAATAAACCTAATGAATTCATTCGAGTCCTTTGAACATCGTACGACAATTTAGAATATATTACGACTCTGTATGCCACATTACCGCCCTGAAAAGCATGTTAGTATAACGTACGGCACCTTACAACTCCTAACAAAACATTACAACACCGCACGTAAACTTAAAACTCCATAATAAATCTAATGAATTCGTCCGAGTCTTTTGAACATTGTACAACAATTTAGAATATCTTACTACCATGTATGCCACATTACCGTCTTGAAAATCATGTAAATATGACATAGGACACCTTACAACTCCTAACAACACATTACAATACCGTACGTAAACTTAAAACTCCATGGTAAACCTAATGAATTCGTCCGAGTCCTTTAAACATCTGACAACCACTCGGACTTGTTACGACTTTGTATGCGACATTAGCAACAGGAAAAGCAATTTAGAATAATGTATGATGCGTTACATCTTTTGAAAACACCTTACACCATCGTACGAACCATTAAAACTCCATAAAAAACCTAATGAATTCGTCCGAGTCATTTGAACATCGTACAACAATTTAGAATATCTTACGACTCTGTATGTCGCATTACCGCTTTGAAAAGCATGTTAGTATAACGTAGGACACCTTACAACTCCTAACAAAACATTACAACACCGTACGCACACATAAAACTCCATAATAAACCTAATGAATTCATCCGATTCCTTTGAACATCGTACAACAATTTAGAATATATTACGACCCTGTATGCCACATTACCGCCTTGAAAAGTATGTTAGTATAACGTACGGCAACTTACAACTCCTAACAAAACAATACAACACCGTACGTAAACTTAAAACTCTATAATAAACCTAATGAATTCATTCGAGTCCTTTGAACATCGTATGACAATTTAGAATATATTACGACTCTGTATGCCACATTACCGCCCTGAAAAGCATGTTAGTATAACGTACGGCACCTTACAACTCCTAACAAAACATTACAACACCGCACGTAAACTTAAAACTCCATAATAAATCTAATGAATTCGTCCGAGTCTTTTGAACATTGTACAACAATTTAGAATATCTTACTACTCTGTATGCCACATTACCGCCTTGAAAATCAAGTAAATATAACATAGGACACCTTACAACTCCTAACAACACATTACAATACCGTACATAAACTTAAAACTCCATGGTAAACCTAATGAATTCGTCCGAGTCCTTTAAACATCTGACAACCACTCGGACTTGTTACGACTTTGTATGCGACATTAGCAACAGGAAAAGCAATTTAGAATAATGTAGGATGCGTTACATCTTTTGAAAACACCTTACACCACCGTACGAACCATTAAAACTCCATAATAAACCTAATGAATTTGTCCGAGTCATTTGAACATCGTACAACAATTTAGAATATCTTACGACTCTGTATGCCACATTACCGCTTTGAAAAGCATGTTAGTATAACGTAGGACACCTTACAACTCCTAACAAAACATTACAACACCGTACGTAAACTTAAAACTCCATAATAAACCTAATTAATTCATCTGAGTCCTTTGAACATCGTACGACAATTTAGAATATATTACGACTCTGTATGCCACATTACCGCCTTGAAAAGCTGGTTAGTATAACGTACGTCACCTTACAACTCCTAACAAAATATTACAACACCGTACGTAAACTTAAAACTCCATAATAAACCTAATGAATTCGTCTGAGTCATTTGAACATCGTACAACAATTTAAATATCTTACGACTCTGTATGCCACATTACCGCCTTGAAAATCATGTTAGTATAACGTAGGACACCTTACAACTCCTAACAACACATTAAAACACCGTACGTAAACTTAAAACTCCATAGTAAACCTAATGAATTCGTCTGAGTCCATTAAACATTAGACGACCACTCAGGACTTGTTACGACTTTGTATGCAACATTCGCAACAGGAAAAGCAATTTAGAATAATGTAGGATGCGTTACATCTTTTAAGAACACCTTTCACCACGGTACGAAACATTAAAACACCATACTAAACCTAATGAATTCGTCCGAGTCATTTGAACATCGTACAACAATTTAAAATATCTTACGACTCTGTATGCCACATTACCGCTTTAAAAAGCATGTTAGTATAACATAGGACACCTTACAACTCCTAACAAAACTTTACAACACCGCACGTAAACTTAAAACTCCATAGTAAACCTAATGAACTCGTCTGAGTCCATTAATCATTAGACGACCACTCAAGACTTGTTACGACTTTGTATGCGACATTAGCAACAGGAAAAGCAATTTAGAATAATGTAGGATGCGTTACATCTTTTGTGAACACCTTACACCACCGTACGAAACATTAAAACACCATACTAAACCTAATGAATTCGTCCGAGTCATTTGAACATCGTACAACAATTTAAAATATCTTACGACTCTGTATGCCACATTACCGCTTTGAAAAGCATGTTAGTATAACGTAGGACACCTTACAACTCCTAACAAAACATTACAACACCGCACGTAAACTTAAAACTCCATAATAAATCTAATGAAATCGTCCGAGTCTTTTGAACATCGTACAACAATTTAGAATATCTTACTACTCTGTATGCCACATTACCGCCTTGAAAATCATGTTAGTATAACATAGGACACCTTACAACTCCTAACAACACAATACAATACCGTACGTAAACTTAAAACTCCATGGTAAACCTAATGAATTCATCCGAGTCCTTTAAACATCAGACAACCACTCGGACTTGTTACGACTTTGTATGCGACATTAGCAACTGGAAAAGTAATTTAGAATAATGTAGGATGCGTTACATCTTTTGAGAACACCTTACACCACCGTACGAACCATTAAAACTTCATAATAAACCTAATGAGTTCGTCCGAGTCATTTCAACATCGTACAACAATTTAGAATATCTTACGACTCTGTATGCCACATTACCGCTTTGAAAAGCATGTTAGTATAACGTAGGACACCTTACAACTCCTAACAAAACATTACAACACCGTACGTAAACTTAAAACTCCATAATAAACCTAATTAATTCATCCGAGTCCTTTGAACATCGTACGGCAATTTAGAATATATTACGACTCTGTATGCCACATTACCGCCTTGAAAAGCAGGTTAGTATAATGTACGGCACCTTACAACTCCTAAAAAAATATTACAACACCGTACGTAAACTGTAAACTCCATAATAAACCTAATGAATTCGTCCGAGTCATTTGAACATCGTTCAACAATTTAAATATCTTTCGACTCTGTATGCCACATTACCGCCTTGAAAATCATGTTAGTATAACGTAGGACACCTTACAATTCCTAACAACACATTACAATACCGTACGTAAACTTAAAACTCCATAGTAAACCTAATGAATTCGTCTGAGTCCATTAAACATTAGACGACCACTCAAGACTTGTTACGACTTTGTATGCGACATTAGCAACAGGAAAAGCAATTTAGAATAATGTAGGATGCGTTACATCTTTTGTGAACACCTTACACCACCGTACGAACCATTAAAACTCCATAATAAACCTAATGAATTCGTCCGAGTCATTTGAACATCGTACAACAATTTAGAACATCTTACGACTCTGTATGCCACATTACCGCTTTGAAAAGCATGTTAGTATAACGTAGGACACCTTACAACTCCTAACAAAACATTAAAACACCGTACGCAAACTTAAAACTCCATAATAAACCTAATGAATTCATCCGAGTCCTTTGAACATCATACGACAATTTAGAATATATTACGACTATGTATGCCACATTACCGCCTTGAAAAGTATGTTAGTATAAAGTACGACAACTTACAAATCCTAACAAAACAATACAACACCGTACGTAAACATAAAACTCCATAATAAACCTAATGAATTCATTCGAGTCCTTTGAACATCGTACGACAATTTATAATATATTACGACTCTGTATGCCACATTACCGCCCTGAAAAGCATGTTAGTATAACGTACGACACCTTACAACTCCTAACAAAACATTACAACACCGTACGCAAACTTAAAACTCCATAATAAACCTAATGAATTCATCCGAGTCCTTTGAACATCGTACGACAATTTAGAATATATTACGAATCTGTATGCCACATTACCGCCTTGAAAAGTATGTTAGTATAACGTACGTCACCTTACAACTCCTAACAAAATATTACAACACCGTACGTAAACTTAAAACTCCATAATAAACCTAATGAATTCGTCCGAGTCATTTGAACATCGTACAACAATTTAAATATCTTACGACTCTGTATGCCACATTACCGCCTTGAAAATCATGTTAGTATAACGTAGGACACCTTACAACTCCTAACAACACATTACAATACCGTACGTAAACTTAAAACTCCATAGTAAACCTAATGAATTCGTCTGAGTCCATTAAACATTAGACGACCACTCAGGACTTGTTACGACTTTGTATGCAACATTCGCAACAGGAAAACAAATTTAGAATAATGTAGGATGCGTTACATCTTTTAAGAACACCTTTCACCACGGTACGAAACATTAAAACACCATACTAAACCTAATGAATTCGTCCGAGTCATTTGAACATCGTACAACAATTTAAAATATCTTACGACTCTGTATGCCACATTACCGCTTTGAAAAGCATGTTAGTATAACGTAGGACACCTTACAACTCCTAACAAAACATTACAACACCGCACGTAAACTTAAAACTCCATAATAAATCTAATGAAATCGTCCGAGTCTTTTGAACATCGTACAACAATTTAGAATATATTACTACTCTGTATGCCACATTACCGCCTTGAAAATCATGTTAGTATAACATAGGACACCTTACAACTCCTAACAACACATTACAATACCGTACATAAACTTAAAACTCCATGGTAAACCTAATGAATTCATCC
This sequence comes from Tagetes erecta, assembly GCA_030867185.1. Taxonomy (NCBI): domain Eukaryota; kingdom Viridiplantae; phylum Streptophyta; class Magnoliopsida; order Asterales; family Asteraceae; genus Tagetes; species Tagetes erecta. Next base: position 48,599,106 of record CM061488.1, on the reverse strand, counting down.
GAGTCCTTTAAACATCAGACAACCACTCGGACTTGTTACGACTTTGTATGCGACATTAGCAATAGGAAAAGTAATTTAGAATAATGTAGGATGCGTTACATCTTTTGAGAACACCTTACACTACCGTACGAACCATTAAAACTCCATAATAAATCTAATGAATTCGTCCGAGTCTTTTGAACATCGTACAACAATTTATAATATCTTACTACTTTGTATGCCACATTACCCCCTTGAAAAGCATGTTAGTATAACGTAGGACACCTTACAACTCCTAACAAAACATTACAACACCGTACGTATACTTAAAACTCCATAATAAACCTAATTAATTCATCCGAGTCCTTTGAACATCGTACGACAATTTTGAATATATTACGACTCTGTATGCCACATTACCGCCTTGAAAAGCAGGTTAGTATAATGTACGGCACCTTACACCTCCTAAAAAAATATTACAACACCGTACGTAAACTTAAAACTCCATAATAAACCTAATGAATTCGTCCAAGTCATTTGAACATCGTACAACAATTTAAATATCTTACGACTCTGTATGCCACATTACCGCCTTGAAAATCATGTTAGTATAACGTAGGACACCTTACAACTCCTAACAACACATTACAATACCGTACGTAAACTTAAAACTCCATAGTAAACCTAATGAATTCGTCTGAGTCCATTAAACATTAGACGACCACTCAAGACTTGTTACGACTTTGTATGCGACAATAGCAACAGGAAAAGCAATTTAGAATAATGTAGGATGCGTTACATCTTTTGTGAACACCTTACACCTCCGTACGAACCATTAAAACTCCATAATAAACCTAATGAATTCGTCCGAGTCATTTGAACATCGTACAACAATTTAGAACATCTTACGACTCTGTATGCCACATTACCGCTTTGAAAAGCATGTTAGTATAACGTAGGACACCTTACAACTCCTAACAAAACATTAAAACACCGTACGCAAACTTAAAACTCCATAATAAACCTAATGAATTCATCCGAGTCCTTTGAACATCATACGACAATTTAGAATATATTACGACTATGTATGCCACATTACCACCTTGAAAAGTTTGTTAGTATAAAGTACGACAACTTACAAATCCTAACAAAACAATACAACACCGTACGTAAACTTAAAACTCCATAATAAACCTAATGAATTCATTCGAGTACATTGAACATCGTACGACAATTTATAGTATATTACGACTCTGTATGCCACATTACCGCCCTGAAAAGCATGTTAGTATAACGTACGACTCCTTACAACTCCTAACAAAACATTACAACACCGTACGCAAACTTAAAACTCCATAATAAACCTAATGAATTCATCCGAGTCCTTTGAACATCGTACGACAATTTAGAATATATTACGAATCTGTATGCCACATTACCGCCTTGAAAAGTATGTTAGTATAACGTACGTCACCTTACAACTCCTAACAAAATATTACAACACCGTACGTAAACTTAAAAGTCCATAATAAACCTAATGAATTCGTCCGAGTCATTTGAACATCGTACAACAATTTAAATATCTTACGACTCTGTATGCCACATTACCGCCTTGAAAATTATGTTAGTATAACGTAGGACACCTTACAACTCCTAACAACACATTACAATACCGTACGTAAACTTAAAACTCCATAGTAAACCTAATGAATTCGTCTGAGTCCATTAAACATTAGACGACCACTCAGGACTTGTTACGACTTTGTATGCAACATTCGCAACAGGAAAAGCAAGTTAGAATAATGTAGGATGCGTTACATCTTTTAAGAACACCTTTCACCACGGTACGAAACATTAAAACACCATACTAAACCTAATGAATTCGTCCGAGTCATTTGAACATCGTACAACAATTTAAAATATCTTACGACTCTGTATGCCACATTACCGCTTTGAAAAGCATGTTAGTATAACATAGGACAACTTTCAACTCCTAACAAAACATTAAAACACCGTACGCAAAGTTAAAACTCCATAATAAACCTAATGAATTCATCCGAGTCCTTTGAACATCGTACGACAATTTAGAATATATTACGACTATGTATGCCACATTACCGCCTTGAAAAGTATGTTAGTATAACGTACGGCAACTTACAACTCCTAACAAAACATTACAACACCGTACGTAAACTTAAAACTCCATAATAAACCTAATGAATTCATTCGAGTCCTTTGAACATCGTACGACATTTTATAATATATTAAGACTCTGTATGCCACATTACCGCCCTGAAAAGCATGTTAGTATAACGTACGACACCTTACAACTCCTAACAAAACATTACAACACCGTACGCAAACTTAAAACTCCATAATAAACCTAATGAATTCATCCGAGTCCTTTGAACATCGTACGACAATTTAGAATATATTACGACTCTGTATGCCACATTACCGCCTTGAAAAGTATGTTAGTATAACGTACGGCAACTTACAACTCCTAACAAAACATTACAACACCGTACGTAAACTTAAAACTCCATAATAAACCTAATGAATTCGTCCGAGTCTTTTGAACATCGTACAACAATTTATAATATCTTACTACTCTGTATGCCACATTACCCCCTTGAAAATCATGTTAGTATAACATAGGACACCTTACAACTCATAACAACACATTACAATACCGTACGTAAACTTAAAACTCCATGGTAAACCTAATGAATCCGTCCGAGTCCTTTAAACATCTGACAACCACTCGGACTTGTTACGACTTTGTATGCGACATTAGCAACAGGAAAAGCAATTTAGAATAATGTAGGATGCGTTACATCTTTTGAAAACACCTTACACCACCATACGAACCATTAAAACTCCATAATAAACCTAATGAATTTGTCCGAGTCATTTGAACATCGTACAACAATTTAAAATATCTTACGACTCTGTATGCCACATTACCACTTTGAAAAGCATGTTAGTATAACGTAGGACAACTTTCAACTCCTAACAAAACATTAAAACACCGTACGCAAACTTAAAACTCCATAATAAACCTAATGAATTCATCCGAGTCCTTTGAACATCGTACGACAATTTAGAATATATTACGACTATGTATGCCACATTACCTCCTTGAAAAGTATGTTAGTATAACGTACGACAACTTACAAATCCTAACAAAACAATACAACACCGTACGTAAACTTAAAACTCCATAATAAACCTAATGAATTCATTCGAGTCATATGAACATCGTACAACAATTTAGAATATCTTACGACTCTGTATGCCACATTACCGCTTTGAAAAGCATGTTAGTATAACGTAGTACACCTTACAACTCCTAACAAAACATTACAACACCGTACGCAAACATAAAACTCCATAATAAACCTAATGAATTCATCCGATTCCTTTGAACATCGTACGACAATTTAGAATATATTACGACTCTGTATGCCACATTACCGCCTTGAAAAGTATGTTAGTATAACGTACGACAACTTACAACTCCTAACAAAACAATACAACACCGTACGTAAACTTAAAACTCCATAATAAACCTAATGAATTCATTCGAGTCCTTTGAACATCGTACGACAATTTATAATATATTACGACTCTGTATGCCACATTACCGCCCTGAAAAGCATGTTAGTATAACGTACGACACCTTACAACTCCTAACAAAACATTACAACACCGCACGTAAACTTAAAACTCCATAATAAATCTAATGAAATCGTCCGAGTCTTTTGAACATCGTACAACAATTTAGAATATCTTACTACTCTGTATGCCACATTACCGCCTTGAAAATCATGTTAGTATAACATAGGACACCTTACAACTCCTAACAATACATTACAATACCGTACGTAAACTTAAAACTCCATGGTAAACCTAATGAATTCGTCCGAGTCCTTTAAACATCTGACAACCACTCGGACTTGTTACGACTTTGTATGCGACATTAGCAACAGGAAAAGCAATTTAGAATAATGTAGGATGCGTTACATCTTTTGAAAACACCTTACACCACCGTACAAACCATTAAAACTCCATAATAAACCTAATGAATTTCTCCGAGTCATTTGAACATCGTACAACAATTTAGAATATCTTACGACTCTGTATGCCACATTACCGCTTTGAAAAGCATGGTAGTATAACGTAGGACACCTTACAACTCCTAACAAAACATTACAACACCGTACGTAAACTTAAAACTCCATAATAAACCTAATTAATTCATCTGAGTCCTTTGAACATCGTACGACAATTTAGAATATATTACGACTCTGTATGCCACATTACCGCCTTGAAAAGCAGGTTAGTATAACGTACGGCACCTTACAACTCCTAACAAAATATTACAACACCGTACGTAAACTTAAAACTCCATAATAAACCTAATGAATTCGTCCGAGTTATTTGAACATCGTACAACAATTTAAATATCTTACGACTCTGTATGCCACATTACCGCCTTGAAAATCATGTTAGTATAACGTAGGACACATTACAACTCCTAACAACACATTACAATACCGTACGTAAACTTAAAACTCCATAGTAAACCTAATGAATTCGTCTGAGTCCATTAAACATTAGACGACCACTCAGGACTTGTTACGACTTTGTATGTAACATTCCCAACAGAAAAAACCAATTTAGAATAATGTAGGATGCGTTACATCTTTTAAGAACACCTTTCACCACTGTACGAAACATTAAAACACCATACTAAACCTAATGAATTCGTCCGAGTCATTTGAACATCGTACAACAATTTAGAATATCTTACGACTCTGTATGCCACATTACCGCTTTGAAAAGCATGTTAGTATAACGTAGGACACCTTACAACTCCTAACAAAACATTACAACACCGTACGCAAAATTAAAACTCCATAATAAACCTAATGAATTCATCCGAGTCCTTTGAACATCGTACGACAATTTAGAATATATTACGATTATGTATGCCACATTACCGCCTTTAAAAGTATGTTAGTATAACGTACGGCAACTTACAACTCCTAACAAAACAATACAACACCATACGTAAACTTAAAACTCCATAATAAACCTAATGAATTCATTCGAGTCCTTTGAACATCGTACGACAATTTAGAATATATTACGACTCTGTATGCCACATTACCGCCCTGAAAAGCATGTCAGTATAACGTACGACACCTTACAACTCCTAACAAAACATTACAACACCGCACGTAAACTTAAAACTCCATAATAAATCTAATGAATTCGTCCGAGTCTTTTGAACATTGTACAACAATTTAGAATATCTTACTACTCTGTATGCCACATTACCGCCTTGAAAATCATGTTAATATAACATAGGACACCTTACAACTCCTAACAACACATTACAATACCGTACGTAAACTTAAAACTCCATGGTAAACCTAATGAATTCGTCCGAGTCCTTTAAACATCTGACAACCACTCGGACTTGTTACGACTTTGTATGCGACATTAGCAACAGGAAAAGCAATTTAGAATAATGTAGGATGCGTTACATCTTTTGTGAACACCTTACACCACCGTACGAACCATTAAAACTCCATAATAAACCTAATGAATTCGTCCGAGTCATTTGAACATCGTACAACAATTTAGAATATCTTACAACTATGTATGCCACATTACCGCTTTGAAAAGCATGTTTGTATAACGTAGGACACCTTACAACTCCTAACAAAACATTACAACACCGTACGTAAACTTAAAACACCATAATAAACCTAATTAATTCATCCGAGTCCTTTGAACATCGTACGACAATTTATAATATATTACGACTCTGTATGCCACATTACCGCCTTGAAAAGCAGGTTAGTATAACGTACGGCACCTTACAACTCCTAACAAAATATTACAACACCGTACGTAAACTTAAAACTCCATAATAAACCTAATGAATTCGTCCGAGTCATTTGAACATCGTACAACAATTTAAATATCTTACGACTCTGTATGCCACATTACCGCCTTGAAAATCATGTTAGTATAACGTAGGACACCTTACAACTCCTAACAACACATTACAATACCGTACGTAAACTTAAAACTCCATAGTAAACCTAATGAATTCGTCTGAGTCAATTAAACATTAGACGACCACTCAGGACTTGTTACGACTTTGTATGCAACATTCGCAACAGGAAAAGCAATTTAAAATAATGTAGGATGCGTTACATCTTTTAAGAACACCTTTCACCACCGTACGAAACATTAAAACACCATACTAAACCTAATGAATTCGTCCGAGTCAATTGAACATCGTACAACAATTTAGAATATCTTACGACTCTGTATGCCATATTACCGCTCTGAAAAGCATGTTAGTATAACATAGGACACCTTACAACTCCTAACAAAACATTACAACACCATACGCAAACTTAAAACTCCATAATAAACCTAATGAATTTATTCGAGTCCTTTGAACATCGTACGACAACTTAGAATATATTACGACTCTGTATGCCACATTACCGCCCTGAAAAGCATGTTAGTATAACGTACGGCACCTTACAACTCTTAACAAAACATTACAACACCGCACCTAAACTTAAAACTCCATAATAAATCTAATGAATTCGTCCGAGTCTTTTGAACATCGTACAACAATTTAGAATATCTTACTACTCTGTATGCCACATAACCGCCTTGAAAATCATGTTAGTATAACATAGGACACCTTACAACTCCTAACAACACATTACAATACCGTACGTAAACTTAAAACTCCATGGTAAACCTAATGAATTCGTCCGAGTCCTTTAAACATCAGACAACCACTCTGACTTGTTACGACTTTGTATGCGACATTAGCAACAGGAAAAGCAATTTAGAATAATGTAGGATGCGTTACATCTTTTGAGAACACCTTACACCACCGTACGAACCATTAAAACTCCATAATAAACCTAATGAATTCGTCCGAGTCATTTGAACATCGTACAACAATTTAGAATATCTTACGACTATGTATGCCACATTACCACTTTGAAAAGCATGTTAGTATAACGTAGGACACCTTACAACTCCTAACAAAACATTACAACACCGTACGTAAACTTAAAACACCATAATAAACCTAATTAATTCATCCGAGTCCTTTGAACATCGTACGACAATTTATAATATATTACGACTCTGTATGCCACAATACCGCCTTGAAAAGCAGGTTAGTATAACGTACGGCACCTTACAACTCCTAACAAAATATTACAATACCGTACGTAAACTTAAAACTCCATAATAAACCTAATGAATTCGTCCGAGTCATTTGAACATCGTACAACAATTTAAATATCTTACGACTCTGTATGCCACATTACCGCCTTGAAAATCATGTTAGTATAACGTAGGACACCTTACAACTCCTAACAACACATTACAATACCGTACGTAAACTTAAAACTCCATAGTAAACCTAATGAATTCGTCTGAGTCAATTAAACATTATACGACCACTCAGGACTTGTTACGACTTTGTATGCAACATTCGCAACAGGAAAAGCAATTTAAAATAATGTAGGATGCGTTACATCTTTTAAGAACACCTTTCACCACCGTACGAAACATTAAAACACCATACTAAACCTAATGAATTCGTCCGAGTCATTTGAACATCGTACAACAATTTAGAATATCTTACGACTCTGTATGCCATATTACCGCTCTGAAAAGCATGTTAGTATAACGTAGGACACCTTACAACTCCTAACAAAACATTACAACACCGTACGCAAACTTAAAACTCCATAATAAACCTAATGAATTCATTCGAGTCCTTTGAACATCGTACGACAACTTAGAATATATTACGACTCTGTATGCCACATTACCGCCCTGAAAAGCATGTTAGTATAACGTACGGCACCTTACAACTCCTAACAAAACATTACAACACCGCACCTAAACTTAAAACTCCATAATAAATCTAATGAATTCGTCCGAGTCTTTTGAAAATCGTACAACAATTTAGAATATCTTACTACTCTGTATGCCACATAACCGCCTTGAAAATCATGTTAGTATAACATAGGACACCTTACAACTCCTAACAACACATTACAATACCGTACGTAAACTTAAAACTCCATGGTAAACCTAATGAATTCGTCCGAGTCCTTTAAACATCAGACAACCACTCTGACTTGTTACGACTTTGTATGCGACATTAGCAACAGGAAAAGCAATTTAGAATAATGTAGGATGCGTTACATCTTTTGAGAACACCTTACACCACCGTACGAACCATTAAAACTCCATAATAAACCTAATGAATTCGTCCGAGTCATTTGAACATCGTACAACAATTTAGAATATCTTACGACTATGTATGCCACATTACCACTTTGAAAAGCATGTTAGTATAACGTAGGACACCTTACAACTCCTAACAAAACATTACAACACCGTACGTAAACTTAAAACACCATAATAAACCTAATTAATTCATCCGAGTCCTTTGAACATCGTACGACAATTTATAATATATTACGACTCTGTATGCCACAATACCGCCTTGAAAAGCAGGTTAGTATAACGTACGGCACCTTACAACTCCTAACAAAATATTACAACACCGTACGTAAACTTAAAACTCCATAATAAACCTAATGAATTCGTCCGAGTCATTTGAACATCGTACAACAATTTAAATATCTTACGACTCTGTATGCCACATTACCGCCTTGAAAATCATGTTAGTATAACGTAGGACACCTTACAACTCCTAACAACACATTACAATACCGTACGTAAACTTAAAACTCCATAGTAAACCTAATGAATTCGTCTGAGTCAATTAAACATTATACGACCACTCAGGACTTGTTACGACTTTGTATGCAACATTCGCAACAGGAAAAGCAATTTAAAATAATGTAGGATGCGTTACATCTTTTAAGAACACCTTTCACCACCGTACGAAACATTAAAACACCATACTAAACCTAATGAATTCGTCCGAGTCATTTGAACATCGTACAACAATTTAGAATATCTTACGACTCTGTATGCCATATTACCGCTCTGAAAAGCATGTTAGTATAACGTAGGACACCTTACAACTCCTAACAAAACATTACAACACCGTACGCAAACTTAAAACTCCATAATAAACCTAATGAATTCATTCGAGTCCTTTGAACATCGTACGACAACTTAGAATATATTACGACTCTGTATGCCACATTACCGCCCTGAAAAGCATGTTAGTATAACGTACGGCACCTTACAACTCCTAACAAAACATTACAACACCGCACCTAAACTTAAAACTCCATAATAAATCTAATGAATTCGTCCGAGTCTTTTGAACATCGTACAACAATTTAGAATATCTTACTACTCTGTATGCCACATAACCGCCTTGAAAATCATGTTAGTATAACATAGGACACCTTACAACTCCTAACAACACATTACAATACCGTACGTAAACTTAAAACTCCATGGTAAACCTAATGAATTCGTCCGAGTCCTTTAAACATCAGACAACCACTCTGACTTGTTACGACTTTGTATGCGACATTAGCAACAGGAAAAGCAATTTAGAATAATGTAGGATGCGTTACATCTTTTGAGAACACCTTACACCACCGTACGAACCATTAAAACTCCATAATAAACCTAATGAATTCGTCCGAGTCATTTGAACATCGTACAACAATTTAGAATATCTTACGACTATGTATGCCACATTACCACTTTGAAAAGCATGTTAGTATAACGTAGGACACCTTACAACTCCTAACAAAACATTACAACACCGTACGTAAACTTAAAACACCATAATAAACCTAATTAATTCATCCGAGTCCTTTGAACATCGTACGACAATTTATAATATATTACGACTCTGTATGCCACAATACCGCCTTGAAAAGCAGGTTAGTATAACGTACGGCACCTTACAACTCCTAACAAAATATTACAACACCGTACGTAAACTTAAAACTCCATAATAAACCTAATGAATTCGTCCGAGTCATTTGAACATCGTACAACAATTTAAATATCTTACGACTCTGTATGCCACATTACCGCCTTGAAAATCATGTTAGTATAACGTAGGACACCTTACAACTCCTAACAACACATTACAATACCGTACGTAAACTTAAAACTCCATAGTAAACCTAATGAATTCGTCTGAGTCAATTAAACATTATACGACCACTCAGGACTTGTTACGACTTTGTATGCAACATTCGCAACAGGAAAAGCAATTTAAAATAATGTAGGATGCGTTACATCTTTTAAGAACACCTTTCACCACCGTACGAAACATTAAAACACCATACTAAACCTAATGAATTCGTCCGAGTCATTTGAACATCGTACAACAATTTAGAATATCTTACGACTCTGTATGCCATATTACCGCTCTGAAAAGCATGTTAGTATAACGTAGGACACCTTACAACTCCTAACAAAACATTACAACACCGTACGCAAACTTAAAACTCCATAATAAACCTAATGAATTCATTCGAGTCCTTTGAACATCGTACGACAACTTAGAATATATTACGACTCTGTATGCCACATTACCGCCCTGAAAAGCATGTTAGTATAACGTACGGCACCTTACAACTCCTAACAAAACATTACAACACCGCACCTAAACTTAAAACTCCATAATAAATCTAATGAATTCGTCCGAGTCTTTTGAACATCGTACAACAATTTAGAATATCTTACTACTCTGTATGCCACATAACCGCCTTGAAAATCATGTTAGTATAACATAGGACACCTTACAACTCCTAACAACACATTACAATACCGTACGTAAACTTAAAACTCCATGGTAAACCTAATGAATTCGTCCGAGTCCTTTAAACATCAGACAACCACTCTGACTTGTTACGACTTTGTATGCGACATTAGCAACAGGAAAAGCAATTTAGAATAATGTAGGATGCGTTACATCTTTTGAGAACACCTTACACCACCGTACGAACCATTAAAACTCCATAATAAACCTAATGAATTCGTCCGAGTCATTTGAACATCGTACAACAATTTAGAATATCTTACGACTATGTATGCCACATTACCACTTTGAAAAGCATGTTAGTATAACGTAGGACACCTTACAACTCCTAACAAAACATTACAACACCGTACGTAAACTTAAAACACCATAATAAACCTAATTAATTCATCCGAGTCCTTTGAACATCGTACGACAATTTATAATATATTACGACTCTGTATGCCACAATACCGCCTTGAAAAGCAGGTTAGTATAACGTACGGCACCTTACAACTCCTAACAAAATATTACAACACCGTACGTAAACTTAAAACTCCATAATAAACCTAATGAATTCGTCCGAGTCATTTGAACATCGTACAACAATTTAAATATCTTACGACTCTGTATGCCACATTACCGCCTTGAAAATCATGTTAGTATAACGTAGGACACCTTACAACTCCTAACAACACATTACAATACCGTACGTAAACTTAAAACTCCATAGTAAACCTAATGAATTCGTCTGAGTCAATTAAACATTATACGACCACTCAGGACTTGTTACGACTTTGTATGCAACATTCGCAACAGGAAAAGCAATTTAAAATAATGTAGGATGCGTTACATCTTTTAAGAACACCTTTCACCACCGTACGAAACATTAAAACACCATACTAAACCTAATGAATTCGTCCGAGTCATTTGAACATCGTACAACAATTTAGAATATCTTACGACTCTGTATGCCATATTACCGCTCTGAAAAGCATGTTAGTATAACGTAGGACACCTTACAACTCCTAACAAAACATTACAACACCGTACGCAAACTTAAAACTCCATAATAAACCTAATGAATTCATTCGAGTCCTTTGAACATCGTACGACAACTTAGAATATATTACGACTCTGTATGCCACATTACCGCCCTGAAAAGCATGTTAGTATAACGTACGGCACCTTACAACTCCTAACAAAACATTACAACACCGCACCTAAACTTAAAACTCCATAATAAATCTAATGAATTCGTCCGAGTCTTTTGAACATCGTACAACAATTTAGAATATCTTACTACTCTGTATGCCACATAACCGCCTTGAAAATCATGTTAGTATAACATAGGACACCTTACAACTCCTAACAACACATTACAATACCGTACGTAAACTTAAAACTCCATGGTAAACCTAATGAATTCGTCCGAGTCCTTTAAACATCAGACAACCACTCTGACTTGTTACGACTTTGTATGCGACATTAGCAACAGGAAAAGCAATTTAGAATAATGTAGGATGCGTTACATCTTTTGAGAACACCTTACACCACCGTACGAACCATTAAAACTCCATAATAAACCTAATGAATTCGTCCGAGTCATTTGAACATCGTACAACAATTTAGAATATCTTACGACTATGTATGCCACATTACCACTTTGAAAAGCATGTTAGTATAACGTAGGACACCTTACAACTCCTAACAAAACATTACAACACCGTACGTAAACTTAAAACACCATAATAAACCTAATTAATTCATCCGAGTCCTTTGAACATCGTACGACAATTTATAATATATTACGACTCTGTATGCCACAATACCGCCTTGAAAAGCAGGTTAGTATAACGTACGGCACCTTACAACTCCTAACAAAATATTACAACACCGTACGTAAACTTAAAACTCCATAATAAACCTAATGAATTCGTCCGAGTCATTTGAACATCGTACAACAATTTAAATATCTTACGACTCTGTATGCCACATTACCGCCTTGAAAATCATGTTAGTATAACGTAGGACACCTTACAACTCCTAACAACACATTACAATACCGTACGTAAACTTAAAACTCCATAGTAAACCTAATGAATTCGTCTGAGTCAATTAAACATTATACGACCACTCAGGACTTGTTACGACTTTGTATGCAACATTCGCAACAGGAAAAGCAATTTAAAATAATGTAGGATGCGTTACATCTTTTAAGAACACCTTTCACCACCGTACGAAACATTAAAACACCATACTAAACCTAATGAATTCGTCCGAGTCATTTGAACATCGTACAACAATTTAGAATATCTTACGACTCTGTATGCCATATTACCGCTCTGAAAAGCATGTTAGTATAACGTAGGACACCTTACAACTCCTAACAAAACATTACAACACCGTACGCAAACTTAAAACTCCATAATAAACCTAATGATTCATCCGAGTCCTTTGAACATCGTACGGCAATTTAGAATATCTTACGACTCTGTATGCCACATTACCGCTTTGAAAAGCATGTTAGTATAACGTAGGACACCTTACAACTCCTAACAAAACATTACAACACTGTACGCAAACTTAAAACTCCATAATAAACCTAATGAATTAATCCGAGTCTTTTGAACATCGTACGGCAATTTAGAAAATATTACGACTCTGTATGCCACATTACCGCCTTGAAAAGTATGTTAGTATAACGTACGGCAACCTACAACTCCTAACAAAACATTACAACACCGTACGTAAACTTAAAACTCCATAATAAACCTAATGAATTCATTCGAGTCTTTTGAACATCGTACAACAATTTAGAATATCTTACTACTCTGTATGCCACATTACCGCCCTGAAAAGCATGTTAGTATAACGTACGGCACCTTACAACTCCTAACAAAACATTACAACACCGCACCTAAACTTAAAACTCCATAATAAATCTAATGAATTCGTCCGAGTCTTTTGAACATCGTACAACAATTTAGAATATCTTACTACTCTGTATGCCACATAACCGCCTTGAAAATCATGTTAGTATAACATAGGACACCTTACAACTCCTAACAACACATTACAATACCGTACGTAAACTTAAAACTCCATGGTAAACCTAATGAATTCGTCCGAGTCCTTTAAACATCAGACAACCACTCTGACTTGTTACGACTTTGTATGCGACATTAGCAACAGGAAAAGCAATTTAGAATAATGTAGGATGCGTTACATCTTTTGAGAACACCTTACACCACCGTACGAACCATTAAAACTCCATAATAAACCTAATGAATTCGTCCGAGTCATTTGAACATCGTACAACAATTTAGAATATCTTACGACTATGTATGCCACATTACCACTTTGAAAAGCATGTTAGTATAACGTAGGACACCTTACAACTCCTAACAAAACATTACAACACCGTACGTAAACTTAAAACACCATAATAAACCTAATTAATTCATCCGAGTCCTTTGAACATCGTACGACAATTTATAATATATTACGACTCTGTATGCCACAATACCGCCTTGAAAAGCAGGTTAGTATAACGTACGGCACCTTACAACTCCTAACAAAATATTACAACACCGTACGTAAACTTAAAACTCCATAATAAACCTAATGAATTCGTCCGAGTCATTTGAACATCGTACAACAATTTAAATATCTTACGACTCTGTATGCCACATTACCGCCTTGAAAATCATGTTAGTATAACGTAGGACACCTTACAACTCCTAACAACACATTACAATACCGTACGTAAACTTAAAACTCCATAGTAAACCTAATGAATTCGTCTGAGTCAATTAAACATTATACGACCACTCAGGACTTGTTACGACTTTGTATGCAACATTCGCAACAGGAAAAGCAATTTAAAATAATGTAGGATGCGTTACATCTTTTAAGAACACCTTTCACCACCGTACGAAACATTAAAACACCATACTAAACCTAATGAATTCGTCCGAGTCATTTGAACATCGTACAACAATTTAGAATATCTTACGACTCTGTATGCCATATTACCGCTCTGAAAAGCATGTTAGTATAACGTAGGACACCTTACAACTCCTAACAAAACATTACAACACCGTACGCAAACTTAAAACTCCATAATAAACCTAATGAATTCATTCGAGTCCTTTGAACATCGTACGACAACTTAGAATATATTACGACTCTGTATGCCACATTACCGCCCTGAAAAGCATGTTAGTATAACGTACGGCACCTTACAACTCCTAACAAAACATTACAACACCGCACCTAAACTTAAAACTCCATAATAAATCTAATGAATTCGTCCGAGTCTTTTGAACATCGTACAACAATTTAGAATATCTTACTACTCTGTATGCCACATAACCGCCTTGAAAATCATGTTAGTATAACATAGGACACCTTACAACTCCTAACAACACATTACAATACCGTACGTAAACTTAAAACTCCATGGTAAACCTAATGAATTCGTCCGAGTCCTTTAAACATCAGACAACCACTCTGACTTGTTACGACTTTGTATGCGACATTAGCAACAGGAAAAGCAATTTAGAATAATGTAGGATGCGTTACATCTTTTGAGAACACCTTACACCACCGTACGAACCATTAAAACTCCATAATAAACCTAATGAATTCGTCCGAGTCATTTGAACATCGTACAACAATTTAGAATATCTTACGACTATGTATGCCACATTACCACTTTGAAAAGCATGTTAGTATAACGTAGGACACCTTACAACTCCTAACAAAACATTACAACACCGTACGTAAACTTAAAACACCATAATAAACCTAATTAATTCATCCGAGTCCTTTGAACATCGTACGACAATTTATAATATATTACGACTCTGTATGCCACAATACCGCCTTGAAAAGCAGGTTAGTATAACGTACGGCACCTTACAACTCCTAACAAAATATTACAACACCGTACGTAAACTTAAAACTCCATAATAAACCTAATGAATTCGTCCGAGTCATTTGAACATCGTACAACAATTTAAATATCTTACGACTCTGTATGCCACATTACCGCCTTGAAAATCATGTTAGTATAACGTAGGACACCTTACAACTCCTAACAACACATTACAATACCGTACGTAAACTTAAAACTCCATAGTAAACCTAATGAATTCGTCTGAGTCAATTAAACATTATACGACCACTCAGGACTTGTTACGACTTTGTATGCAACATTCGCAACAGGAAAAGCAATTTAAAATAATGTAGGATGCGTTACATCTTTTAAGAACACCTTTCACCACCGTACGAAACATTAAAACACCATACTAAACCTAATGAATTCGTCCGAGTCATTTGAACATCGTACAACAATTTAGAATATCTTACGACTCTGTATGCCATATTACCGCTCTGAAAAGCATGTTAGTATAACGTAGGACACCTTACAACTCCTAACAAAACATTACAACACCGTACGCAAACTTAAAACTCCATAATAAACCTAATGATTCATCCGAGTCCTTTGAACATCGTACGGCAATTTAGAATATCTTACGACTCTGTATGCCACATTACCGCTTTGAAAAGCATGTTAGTATAACGTAGGACACCTTACAACTCCTAACAAAACATTACAACACTGTACGCAAACTTAAAACTCCATAATAAACCTAATGAATTAATCCGAGTCTTTTGAACATCGTACGGCAATTTAGAAAATATTACGACTCTGTATGCCACATTACCGCCTTGAAAAGTATGTTAGTATAACGTACGGCAACCTACAACTCCTAACAAAACATTACAACACCGTACGTAAACTTAAAACTCCATAATAAACCTAATGAATTCATTCGAGTCTTTTGAACATCGTACAACAATTTAGAATATCTTACTACTCTGTATGCCACATTACCGCCCTGAAAAGCATGTTAGTATAACGTACGGCACCTTACAACTCCTAACAAAACATTACAACACCGCACCTAAACTTAAAACTCCATAATAAATCTAATGAATTCGTCCGAGTCTTTTGAACATCGTACAACAATTTAGAATATCTTACTACTCTGTATGCCACATAACCGCCTTGAAAATCATGTTAGTATAACATAGGACACCTTACAACTCCTAACAACACATTACAATACCGTACGTAAACTTAAAACTCCATGGTAAACCTAATGAATTCGTCCGAGTCCTTTAAACATCAGACAACCACTCTGACTTGTTACGACTTTGTATGCGACATTAGCAACAGGAAAAGCAATTTAGAATAATGTAGGATGCGTTACATCTTTTGAGAACACCTTACACCACCGTACGAACCATTAAAACTCCATAATAAACCTAATGAATTCGTCCGAGTCATTTGAACATCGTACAACAATTTAGAATATCTTACGACTATGTATGCCACATTACCACTTTGAAAAGCATGTTAGTATAACGTAGGACACCTTACAACTCCTAACAAAACATTACAACACCGTACGTAAACTTAAAACACCATAATAAACCTAATTAATTCATCCGAGTCCTTTGAACATCGTACGACAATTTATAATATATTACGACTCTGTATGCCACAATACCGCCTTGAAAAGCAGGTTAGTATAACGTACGGCACCTTACAACTCCTAACAAAATATTACAACACCGTACGTAAACTTAAAACTCCATAATAAACCTAATGAATTCGTCCGAGTCATTTGAACATCGTACAACAATTTAAATATCTTACGACTCTGTATGCCACATTACCGCCTTGAAAATCATGTTAGTATAACGTAGGACACCTTACAACTCCTAACAACACATTACAATACCGTACGTAAACTTAAAACTCCATAGTAAACCTAATGAATTCGTCTGAGTCAATTAAACATTATACGACCACTCAGGACTTGTTACGACTTTGTATGCAACATTCGCAACAGGAAAAGCAATTTAAAATAATGTAGGATGCGTTACATCTTTTAAGAACACCTTTCACCACCGTACGAAACATTAAAACACCATACTAAACCTAATGAATTCGTCCGAGTCATTTGAACATCGTACAACAATTTAGAATATCTTACGACTCTGTATGCCATATTACCGCTCTGAAAAGCATGTTAGTATAACGTAGGACACCTTACAACTCCTAACAAAACATTACAACACCGTACGCAAACTTAAAACTCCATAATAAACCTAATGAATTCATTCGAGTCCTTTGAACATCGTACGACAACTTAGAATATATTACGACTCTGTATGCCACATTACCGCCCTGAAAAGCATGTTAGTATAACGTACGGCACCTTACAACTCCTAACAAAACATTACAACACCGCACCTAAACTTAAAACTCCATAATAAATCTAATGAATTCGTCCGAGTCTTTTGAACATCGTACAACAATTTAGAATATCTTACTACTCTGTATGCCACATAACCGCCTTGAAAATCATGTTAGTATAACATAGGACACCTTACAACTCCTAACAACACATTACAATACCGTACGTAAACTTAAAACTCCATGGTAAACCTAATGAATTCGTCCGAGTCCTTTAAACATCAGACAACCACTCTGACTTGTTACGACTTTGTATGCGACATTAGCAACAGGAAAAGCAATTTAGAATAATGTAGGATGCGTTACATCTTTTGAGAACACCTTACACCACCGTACGAACCATTAAAACTCCATAATAAACCTAATGAATTCGTCCGAGTCATTTGAACATCGTACAACAATTTAGAATATCTTACGACTATGTATGCCACATTACCACTTTGAAAAGCATGTTAGTATAACGTAGGACACCTTACAACTCCTAACAAAACATTACAACACCGTACGTAAACTTAAAACACCATAATAAACCTAATTAATTCATCCGAGTCCTTTGAACATCGTACGACAATTTATAATATATTACGACTCTGTATGCCACAATACCGCCTTGAAAAGCAGGTTAGTATAACGTACGGCACCTTACAACTCCTAACAAAATATTACAACACCGTACGTAAACTTAAAACTCCATAATAAACCTAATGAATTCGTCCGAGTCATTTGAACATCGTACAACAATTTAAATATCTTACGACTCTGTATGCCACATTACCGCCTTGAAAATCATGTTAGTATAACGTAGGACACCTTACAACTCCTAACAACACATTACAATACCGTACGTAAACTTAAAACTCCATAGTAAACCTAATGAATTCGTCTGAGTCAATTAAACATTATACGACCACTCAGGACTTGTTACGACTTTGTATGCAACATTCGCAACAGGAAAAGCAATTTAAAATAATGTAGGATGCGTTACATCTTTTAAGAACACCTTTCACCACCGTACGAAACATTAAAACACCATACTAAACCTAATGAATTCGTCCGAGTCATTTGAACATCGTACAACAATTTAGAATATCTTACGACTCTGTATGCCATATTACCGCTCTGAAAAGCATGTTAGTATAACGTAGGACACCTTACAACTCCTAACAAAACATTACAACACCGTACGCAAACTTAAAACTCCATAATAAACCTAATGATTCATCCGAGTCCTTTGAACATCGTACGGCAATTTAGAATATCTTACGACTCTGTATGCCACATTACCGCTTTGAAAAGCATGTTAGTATAACGTAGGACACCTTACAACTCCTAACAAAACATTACAACACTGTACGCAAACTTAAAACTCCATAATAAACCTAATGAATTAATCCGAGTCTTTTGAACATCGTACGGCAATTTAGAAAATATTACGACTCTGTATGCCACATTACCGCCTTGAAAAGTATGTTAGTATAACGTACGGCAACCTACAACTCCTAACAAAACATTACAACACCGTACGTAAACTTAAAACTCCATAATAAACCTAATGAATTCATTCGAGTCTTTTGAACATCGTACAACAATTTAGAATATCTTACTACTCTGTATGCCACATTACCGCCTTGAAAATCATGTTAGTATAACATAGGACACCTTACAACTCCTAACAACACATTACAATACCGTACGTAAACTTAAAACTCCATGGTAAACCTAATGAATTCGTCCGAGTCCTTTTAACATCAGACAACCACTCTGACTTGTTACGACTTTGTATGCGACATTAGCAACAGGAAAAGCAATTTAGAATAATGTAGGATGCGTTACATCTTTTGAGAACACCTTACACCACCGTATGAACCATTAAAACTCCATAATAAACCTAATGAATTCGTCCGAGTCATTTGAACATCGTACAACAATTTAGAATATCTGACGACTCTGTATGCCACATTACCGCTTTGAAAATCATGTTAGTATAACGTAGGACACCTTACAACTCCTAACAAAACATTACAACACCGTACGTAAACTTAAAACTCCATAATAAACCTAATTAATTCATCCGAGTCCTTTGAACATCGTACGACAATTTACAATATATTACGACTCTGTATGCCACATTACCGCCTTGAAAAGCAGGTTAGTATAACGTACGGCACCTTACAACTCCTAACAAAATATTACAACACGGTACGTAAACTTAAAACTCCATAATAAACCTAATGAATTCGTCCGAGTCATTTGAACATCGTACAACAATTTAAATATCTTACGACTCTGTATGCCACATTACCGCCTTGAAAATCATGTTAGTATAACGTAGGACACCTTACAACTCCTAACAACACATTACAATACCGTACGTAAACTTAAAACTCCATAGTAAACCTAATGAATTCGTCTGAGTTCATTAAACATTAGACGACCACTCAGGACTTGTTACGACTTTGTATGCAACATTCGCAACAGGAAAAACAATTTAGAATAATGTAGGATGTGTTACATCTTTTAAGAACACCTTTCACCACCGTACGAAACATTAAAACACCATAATAAACCTAATGAATTCGTCCGAGTCATTTGAACATCGTACAACAATTTAGAATATCTTACGACTGTGTATGCCACATTACCGCTTTGAAAAGCATGTTAGTATAACGTAGGACACCTTACAACTCCTAACAAAACATTACAACACCGTACGCAAACTTAAAACTCCATAATAAACCTAATGAATTCATCCGAGTCCTTTGAACATCGTACGGCAATTTAGAATATATTACGACTCTGTATGCCACATTACAGCCTTGAAAAGTATGTTAGTATAACGTACAGCAACTTACAACTCCTAACAAAACATTACAACACCGTACGTAAACTTAAAACTCCATAATAAACCTAATGAATTCATTCGAGTCCTTTGAACATCGTACGACAATTTAGAATATATTACGACTCTGTATGCCACATTACCGCCCTGAAAAGCATGTTAGTATAACGTACGGCACCTTACAACTCCTAACAAAACATTACAACACCGCACGTAAACATAAAACTCCATAACAAATATAATGAATTCGTCCGAGTCTTTTGAACATCGTACAACAATTTAGAATATCTTACTACTCTGTATGCCACATTACCGCCTTGAAAATCATGTTAGTATAACATAGGACACCTTACAACTCCTAACAACACATTACAATACCGTACGTAAACTTAAAACTCCATGGTAAACCTAATGAATTCGTCCGAGTCCTTTTAACATCAGACAACCACTCTGACATGTTACGACTTTGTATGCGACATTAGCAACAGGAAAAGCATTTTAGAATAATGTAGGATGCGTTACATCTTTTGAGAACACCTTACACCACCGTATGAACCATTAAAACTCCATAATAAACCTAATGAATTCGTCCGAGTCATTTGAACATCGTACAACAATTTAGAATATCTTACGACTCTGTATGCCACATTACCGCTTTGAAAATCATGTTAGTATAACGTAGGACACCTTACAACTCCTAACAAAACATTACAACACCGTACGTAAACTTAAAACTCCATAATAAACCTAATTAATTCATCCGAGTCATTTGAACATCGTACGACAATTTACAATATATTACGACTCTGTATGCCACATTACCGCCTTGAAAAGCAGGTTAGTATAACGTACGGCACCTTACAACTCCTAACAAAATATTACAACACCGTACGTAAACTTAAAACTCTATAATAAACCTAATGAATTCGTCCGAGTCATTTGAACATCGTACAACAATTTAAATATCTTACGACTCTGTATGCCACATTACCGCCTTGAAAATCATGTTAGTATAACGTAGGACACCTTACAACTCCTAACAACACATTACAATACCGTACGTAAAGTTAAAACTCCATAGTAAACCTAATGAATTCGTCTGAGTTCATTAAACATTAGACGACCACTCAGGACTTGTTACGACTTTGTATGCAACATTCGCAACAGGAAAAGCAATTTAGAATAATGTAGGATGTGTTACATCTTTTAAGAACACCTTTCACCACCGTACGAAACATTAAAACACCATAATAAACCTAATGAATTCGTCCGAGTCATTTGAACATCGTACAACAATTTAGAATATCTTACGACTCTGTATGCCACATTACCGCTTTGAAAAGCATGTTAGTATAACGTAGGACACCTTACAACTCCTAACAAAACATTACAACACCGTACGCAAACTTAAAACTCCATAATAAACCTAATGAATTCATCCGAGTCCTTTGAACATCGTACGGCAATTTAGAATATATTACGACTCTGTATGCCACATTACCGCCTTGAAAAGTATGTTAGTATAACGTACAGCAACTTACAACTCCTAACAAAACATTACAACACCGTACGTAAACTTAAAACTCCATAATAAACCTAATGAATTCATTCGAGTCCGTTGAACATCGTACGACAATTTAGAATATATTACGACTCTGTATGCCACATTACCGCCCTGAAAAGCATGTTAGTATAACGTACGGCACCTTACAACTCCTAACAAAACATTACAACACCGCACGTAAACTTAAAACTCCATAACAAATATAATGAATTCGTCCGAGTCTTTTGAACATCGTACAACAATTTAGAATATCTTACGACTCTGTATGCCACATTACCGCCTTGAAAATCATGTTAGTATAACGTAGGACACCTTACAACTCCTAACAACACATTACAATACCGTACGTAAACTTAAAACTCCATAGTAAACCTAATGAATTCGTCTGAGTTCATTAAACATTAGACGACCACTCAGGACTTGTTACGACTTTGTATGCAACATTCGCAACAGGAAAAACAATTTAGAATAATGTAGGATGTGTTACATCTTTTAAGAACACCTTTCACCACCGTACGAAACATTAAAACACCATAATAAACCTAATGAATTCGTCCGAGTCATTTGAACATCGTACAACAATTTAGAATATCTTACGACTCTGTATGCCACATTACCGCTTTGAAAAGCATGTTAGTATAACGTAGGACACCTTACAACTCCTAACAAAACATTACAACACCGTACGCAAACTTAAAACTCCATAATAAACCTAATGAATTCATCCGAGTCCTTTGAACATCGTACGGCAATTTAGAATATATTACGACTCTGTATGCCACATTACAGCCTTGAAAAGTATGTTAGTATAACGTACAGCAACTTACAACTCCTAACAAAACATTACAACACCGTACGTAAACTTAAAACTCCATAATAAACCTAATGAATTCATTCGAGTCCTTTGAACATCGTACGACAATTTAGAATATATTACGACTCTGTATGCCACATTACCGCCCTGAAAAGCATGTTAGTATAACGTACGGCACCTTACAACTCCTAACAAAACATTACAACACCGCACGTAAACATAAAACTCCATAACAAATATAATGAATTCGTCCGAGTCTTTTGAACATCGTACAACAATTTAGAATATCTTACTACTCTGTATGCCACATTACCGCCTTGAAAATCATGTTAGTATAACATAGGACACCTTACAACTCCTAACAACACATTACAATACCGTACGTAAACTTAAAACTCCATGGTAAACCTAATGAATTCGTCCGAGTCCTTTTAACATCAGACAACCACTCTGACATGTTACGATTTTGTATGCGACATTAGCAACAGGAAAAGCAATTTAGAATAATGTAGATGCGTTACATCTTTTGAGAACACCTTACACCACCGTACGAACCATTAAAACTCCATAATAAACCTAATGAATTCGTCCGACTCATTTGAACATCGTACAACAATTTAGAATATCTTACGACTCTGTATGCCACATTACCGCTTTGAAAAGCATGTTAGTATAACGTAGGACACCTTACAACTCCTAACAAAACATTACAACACCATACGTAAACTTAAAACTCTATAATAAACCTAATTAATTCATCCGAGTCATTTGAACATCGTACGACAATTTACAATATATTACGACTCTGTATGCCACATTACCGCCTTGAAAAGCAGGTTAGTATAACGTACGGCACCTTACAACTCCTAACAAAACATTACAACACCGCACGTAAACTTAAAACTCCATAACAAATATAATGAATTCGTCCGAGTCTTTTGAACATCGTACAACAATTTAGAATATCTTACTACTCTGTATGCCACATTACCGCCTTGAAAATCATGTTAGTATAACATAGGACACCTTACAACTCCTAACAACACATTACAATACCGTACGTAAACTTAAAACTCCATGGTAAACCTAATGAATTCGTCCGAGTCCTTTTAACATCAGACAACCACTCTGACTTGTTACGACTTTGTATGCGACATTAGCAACAGGAAAAGCATTTTAGAATAATGTAGGATGCGTTACATCTTTTGAGAACACCTTACACCACCGTATGAACCATTAAAACTCCATAATAAACCTAATGAATTCGTCCGAGTCATTTGAACATCGTACAACAATTTAGAATATCTTACGACTCTGTATGCCACATTACCGCTTTGAAAATCATGTTAGTATAACGTAGGACACCTTACAACTCCTAACAAAACATTACAACACCGTACGCAAACTTAAAACTCCATAATAAACCTAATGAATTCATCCGAGTCCTTTGAACATCGTACGGCAATTTAGAATATATTACGACTCTGTATGCCACATTACCGCCTTGAAAAGTATGTTAGTATAACGTACAGCAACTTACAACTCCTAACAAAACATTACAACACCGTACGTAAACTTAAAACTCCATAATAAACCTAATGAATTCATTCGAGTCCTTTGAACATCGTACGACAATTTAGAATATATTACGACTCTGTATGCCACATTACCGCCCTGAAAAGCATGTTAGTATAACGTACGGCACCTTACAACTCCTAACAAAACATTACAACACCGCACGTAAACTTAAAACTCCATAACAAATATAATGAATTCGTCCGAGTCTTTTGAACATCGTACAACAATTTAGAATATCTTACGACTCTGTATGCCACATTACCGCCTTGAAAATCATGTTAGTATAACGTAGGACACCTTACAACTCCTAACAACACATTACAATACCGTACGTAAACTTAAAACTCCATAGTAAACCTAATGAATTCGTCTGAGTTCATTAAACATTAGACGACCACTCAGGACTTGTTACGACTTTGTATGCAACATTCGCAACAGGAAAAACAATTTAGAATAATGTAGGATGTGTTACATCTTTTAAGAACACCTTTCACCACCGTACGAAACATTAAAACACCATAATAAACCTAATGAATTCGTCCGAGTCATTTGAACATCGTACAACAATTTAGAATATCTTACGACTCTGTATGCCACATTACCGCTTTGAAAAGCATGTTAGTATAACGTAGGACACCTTACAACTCCTAACAAAACATTACAACACCGTACGCAAACTTAAAACTCCATAATAAACCTAATGAATTCATCCGAGTCCTTTGAACATCGTACGGCAATTTAGAATATATTACGACTCTGTATGCCACATTACAGCCTTGAAAAGTATGTTAGTATAACGTACAGCAACTTACAACTCCTAACAAAACATTACAACACCGTACGTAAACTTAAAACTCCATAATAAACCTAATGAATTCATTCGAGTCCTTTGAACATCGTACGACAATTTAGAATATATTACGACTCTGTATGCCACATTACCGCCCTGAAAAGCATGTTAGTATAACGTACGGCACCTTACAACTCCTAACAAAACATTACAACACCGCACGTAAACATAAAACTCCATAACAAATATAATGAATTCGTCCGAGTCTTTTGAACATCGTACAACAATTTAGAATATCTTACTACTCTGTATGCCACATTACCGCCTTGAAAATCATGTTAGTATAACATAGGACACCTTACAACTCCTAACAACACATTACAATACCGTACGTAAACTTAAAACTCCATGGTAAACCTAATGAATTCGTCCGAGTCCTTTTAACATCAGACAACCACTCTGACATGTTACGATTTTGTATGCGACATTAGCAACAGGAAAAGCAATTTAGAATAATGTAGATGCGTTACATCTTTTGAGAACACCTTACACCACCGTACGAACCATTAAAACTCCATAATAAACCTAATGAATTCGTCCGAGTCATTTGAACATCGTACAACAATTTAGAATATCTTACGACTCTGTATGCCACATTACCGCTTTGAAAAGCATGTTAGTATAACGTAGGACACCTTACAACTCCTAACAAAACATTACAACACCATACGTAAACTTAAAACTCCATAATAAACCTAATTAATTCATCCGAGTCATTTGAACATCGTACGACAATTTACAATATATTACGACTCTGTATGCCACATTACCGCCTTGAAAAGCAGGTTAGTATAACGTACGGCACCTTACAACTCCTAACAAAACAATACAACACCGCACGTAAACTTAAAACTCCATAACAAATATAATGAATTCGTCCGAGTCTTTTGAACATCGTACAACAATTTAGAATATCTTACTACTCTGTATGCCACATTACCGCCTTGAAAATCATGTTAGTATAACATAGGACACCTTACAACTCCTAACAACACATTACAATACCGTACGTAAACTTAAAACTCCATGGTAAACCTAATGAATTCGTCCGAGTCCTTTTAACATCAGACAACCACTCTGACTTGTTACGACTTTGTATGCGACATTAGCAACAGGAAAAGCATTTTAGAATAATGTAGGATGCGTTACATCTTTTGAGAACACCTTACACCACCGTATGAACCATTAAAACTCCATAATAAACCTAATGAATTCGTCCGAGTCATTTGAACATCGTACAACAATTTAGAATATCTTACGACTCTGTATGCCACATTACCGCTTTGAAAATCATGTTAGTATAACGTAGGACACCTTACAACTCCTAACAAAACATTACAACACCGTACGTAAACTTAAAACTCCATAATAAACCTAATTAATTCATCCGAGTCCTTTGAACATCGTACGACAATTTACAATATATTACGACTCTGTATGCCACATTACCGCCTTGAAAAGCAGGTTAGTATAACGTACGGCACCTTACAACTCCTAACAAAATATTACAACACCGTACGTAAACTTAAAACTCTATAATAAACCTAATGAATTCGTCCGAGTCATTTGAACATCGTACAACAATTTAAATATCTTACGACTCTGTATGCCACATTACCGCCTTGAAAATCATGTTAGTATAACGTAGGACACCTTACAACTCCTAACAACACATTACAATACCGTACGTAAAGTTAAAACTCCATAGTAAACCTAATGAATTCGTCTGAGTTCATTAAACATTAGACGACCACTCAGGACTTGTTACGACTTTGTATGCAACATTCGCAACAGGAAAAGCAATTTAGAATAATGTAGGATGTGTTACATCTTTTAAGAACACCTTTCACCACCGTACGAAACATTAAAACACCATAATAAACCTAATGAATTCGTCCGAGTCATTTGAACATCGTACAACAATTTAGAATATCTTACGACTCTGTATGCCACATTACCGCTTTGAAAAGCATGTTAGTATAACGTAGGACACCTTACAACTCCTAACAAAACATTACAACACCGTACGCAAACTTAAAACTCCATAATAAACCTAATGAATTCATCCGAGTCCTTTGAACATCGTATGGCAATTTAGAATATATTACGACTCTGTATGCCACATTACCGCCTTGAAAAGTATGTTAGTATAACGTACAGCAACTTACAACTCCTAACAAAACATTACAACACCGTACGTAAACTTAAAACTCCATAATAAACCTAATGAATTCATTCGAGTCCTTTGAACATCGTACGACAATTTAGAATATATTACGACTCTGTATGCCACATTACCGCCCTGAAAAGCATGTTAGTATAACGTACGGCACCTTACAACTCCTAACAAAACATTACAACACCGCACGTAAACTTAAAACTCCATAACAAATATAATGAATTCGTCCGAGTCTTTTGAACATCGTACAACAATTTAGAATATCTTACTACTCTGTATGCCACATTACCGCCTTGAAAATCATGTTAGTATAACATAGGACACCTTACAACTCCTAACAACACATTACAGTACCGTACGTAAACTTAAAACTCCATGGTAAACCTAATGAATTCGTCCGAGTCCTTTTAACATCAGACAACCACTCTGACATGTTACGACTTTGTATGCGACATTAGCAACAGGAAAAGCAATTTAAAATAATGTAGATGCGTTACATCTTTTGAGAACACCTTACACCACCGTACGAACCATTAAAACTCCATAATAAACCTAATGAATTCGTCCGAGTCATTTGAACATCGTACAACAATTTAGAATATCTTACGACTCTGTATGCCACATTACCGCTTTGAAAAGCATGTTAGTATAACGTAGGACACCTTACAACTCCTAACAAAACATTACAACACCATAC
The DNA here is from genome assembly GCA_030867185.1 of Tagetes erecta. Taxonomy (NCBI): domain Eukaryota; kingdom Viridiplantae; phylum Streptophyta; class Magnoliopsida; order Asterales; family Asteraceae; genus Tagetes; species Tagetes erecta. The sequence continues at coordinate 48,570,457 of CM061488.1, read as the reverse complement.
GTAAACTTAAAACTCCATAATAAACCTAATTAATTCATCCGAGTCATTTGAACATCGTACGACAATTTACAATATATTACGACTCTGTATGCCACATTACCGCCTTGAAAAGCAGGTTAGTATAACGTACGGCACCTTACAACTCCTAACAAAACATTACAACACCGCACGTAAACTTAAAACTCCATAACAAATATAATGAATTCGTCCGAGTCTTTTGAACATCGTACAACAATTTAGAATATCTTACTACTCTGTATGCCACATTACCGCCTTGAAAATCATGTTAGTATAACATAGGACACCTTACAACTCCTAACAACACATTACAATACCGTACGTAAACTTAAAACTCCAAGGTAAACCTAATGAATTCGTCCGAGTCCTTTTAACATCAGACAACCACTCTGACTTGTTACGACTTTGTATGCGACATTAGCAACAGGAAAAGCAATTTAGAATAATGTAGGATGCGTTACATCTTTTGAGAACACCTTACACCACCGTATGAACCATTAAAACTCCATAATAAACCTAATGAATTCGTCCGAGTCATTTGAACATCGTACAACAATTTAGAATATCTTACGACTATGTATGCCACATTACCACTTTGAAAAGCATGTTAGTATAACGTAGGACACCTTACAACTCCTAACAAAACATTACAACACCGTACGTAAACTTAAAACTCCATAATAAACCTAATTAATTCATCCGAGTCCTTTGAACATCGTACGACAATTTACAATATATTACGACTCTGTATGCCACATTACCGCCTTGAAAAGCAGGTTAGTATAACGTACGGCACCTTACAACTCCTAACAAAATATTACAACACGGTACGTAAACTTAAAACTCCATAATAAACCTAATGAATTCGTCCGAGTCATTTGAACATCGTACAACAATTTAAATATCTTACGACTCTGTATGCCACATTACCGCCTTGAAAATCATGTTAGTATAACGTAGGACACCTTACAACTCCTAACAACACATTACAATACCGTACGTAAACTTAAAACTCCATAGTAAACCTAATGAATTCGTCTGAGTTCATTAAACATTAGACGACCACTCAGGACTTGTTACGACTTTGTATGCAACATTCGCAACAGGAAAAACAATTTAGAATAATGTAGGATGTGTTACATCTTTTAAGAACACCTTTCACCACCGTACGAAACATTAAAACACCATAATAAACCTAATGAATTCGTCCGAGTCATTTGAACATCGTACAACAATTTAGAATATCTTACGACTCTGTATGCCACATTACCGCTTTGAAAAGCATGTTAGTATAACGTAGGACACCTTACAACTCCTAACAAAACATTACAACACCATACGTAAACTTAAAACTCCATAATAAACCTAATTAATTCATCCGAGTCATTTGAACATCGTACGACAATTTACAATATATTACGACTCTGTATGCCACATTACCGCCTTGAAAAGCAGGTTAGTATAACGTACGGCACCTTACAACTCCTAACAAAACATTACAACACCGCACGTAAACTTAAAACTCCATAACAAATATAATGAATTCGTCCGAGTCTTTTGAACATCGTACAACAATTTAGAATATCTTACTACTCTGTATGCCACATTACCGCCTTGAAAATCATGTTAGTATAACATAGGACACCTTACAACTCCTAACAACACATTACAATACCGTACGTAAACTTAAAACTCCAAGGTAAACCTAATGAATTCGTCCGAGTCCTTTTAACATCAGACAACCACTCTGACTTGTTACGACTTTGTATGCGACATTAGCAACAGGAAAAGCAATTTAGAATAATGTAGGATGCGTTACATCTTTTGAGAACACCTTACACCACCGTATGAACCATTAAAACTCCATAATAAACCTAATGAATTCGTCCGAGTCATTTGAACATCGTACAACAATTTAGAATATCTTACGACTATGTATGCCACATTACCACTTTGAAAAGCATGTTAGTATAACGTAGGACACCTTACAACTCCTAACAAAACATTACAACACCGTACGTAAACTTAAAACTCCATAATAAACCTAATTAATTCATCCGAGTCCTTTGAACATCGTACGACAATTTACAATATATTACGACTCTGTATGCCACATTACCGCCTTGAAAAGCAGGTTAGTATAACGTACGGCACCTTACAACTCCTAACAAAATATTACAACACGGTACGTAAACTTAAAACTCCATAATAAACCTAATGAATTCGTCCGAGTCATTTGAACATCGTACAACAATTTAAATATCTTACGACTCTGTATGCCACATTACCGCCTTGAAAATCATGTTAGTATAACGTAGGACACCTTACAACTCCTAACAACACATTACAATACCGTACGTAAACTTAAAACTCCATAGTAAACCTAATGAATTCGTCTGAGTTCATTAAACATTAGACGACCACTCAGGACTTGTTACGACTTTGTATGCAACATTCGCAACAGGAAAAACAATTTAGAATAATGTAGGATGTGTTACATCTTTTAAGAACACCTTTCACCACCGTACGAAACATTAAAACACCATAATAAACCTAATGAATTCGTCCGAGTCATTTGAACATCGTACAACAATTTAGAATATCTTACGACTCTGTATGCCACATTACCGCTTTGAAAAGCATGTTAGTATAACGTAGGACACCTTACAACTCCTAACAAAACATTACAACACCGTACGCAAACTTAAAACTCCATAATAAACCTAATGAATTCATCCGAGTCCTTTGAACATCGTACGGCAATTTAGAATAGATTACGACTCTGTATGCCACATTACAGCCTTGAAAAGTATGTTAGTATAACGTACAGCAACTTACAACTCCTAACAAAACATTACAACACCGTACGTAAACTTAAAACTCCATAATAAACCTAATGAATTCATTCGAGTCCTTTGAACATCGTACGACAATTTAGAATATATTACGACTCTGTATGCCACATTACCGCCCTGAAAAGCATGTTAGTATAACGTACGGCACCTTACAACTCCTAACAAAACATTACAACACCGCACGTAAACATAAAACTCCATAACAAATATAATGAATTCGTCCGAGTCTTTTGAACATCGTACAACAATTTAGAATATCTTACTACTCTGTATGCCACATTACCGCCTTGAAAATCATGTTAGTATAACATAGGACACCTTACAACTCCTAACAACACATTACAATACCGTACGTAAACTTAAAACTCCATGGTAAACCTAATGAATTCGTCCGAGTCCTTTTAACATCAGACAACCACTCTGACATGTTACGATTTTGTATGCGACATTAGCAACAGGAAAAGCAATTTAGAATAATGTAGATGCATTACATCTTTTGAGAACACCTTACACCACCGTACGAACCATTAAAACTCCATAATAAACCTAATGAATTCGTCCGAGTCATTTGAACATCGTACAACAATTTAGAATATCTTACGACTCTGTATGCCACATTACCGCTTTGAAAAGCATGTTAGTATAACGTAGGACACCTTACAACTCCTAACAAAACATTACAACACCATACGTAAACTTAAAACTCCATAATAAACCTAATTAATTCATCCGAGTCATTTGAACATCGTACGACAATTTACAATATATTACGACTCTGTATGCCACATTACCGCCTTGAAAAGCAGGTTAGTATAACGTACGGCACCTTACAACTCCTAACAAAACATTACAACACCGCACGTAAACTTAAAACTCCATAACAAATATAATGAATTCGTCCGAGTCTTTTGAACATCGTACAACAATTTAGAATATCTTACTACTCTGTATGCCACATTACCGCCTTGAAAATCATGTTAGTATAACATAGGACACCTTACAACTCCTAACAACACATTACAATACCGTACGTAAACTTAAAACTCCATGGTAAACCTAATGAATTCGTCCGAGTCCTTTAAACATCAGACAACCACTCTGACTTGTTACGACTTTGTATGCGACATTAGCAACAGGAAAAGCATTTTAGAATAATGTAGGATGCGTTACATCTTTTGAGAACACCTTACACCACCGTATGAACCATTAAAACTCCATAATAAACCTAATGAATTCGTCCGAGTCATTTGAACATCGTACAACAATTTAGAATATCTTACGACTCTGTATGCCACATTACCGCTTTGAAAATCATGTTAGTATAACGTAGGACACCTTACAACTCCTAACAAAACATTACAACACCGTACGTAAACTTAAAACTCCATAATAAACCTAATTAATTCATCCGAGTCATTTGAACATCGTACGACAATTTACAATATATTACGACTCTGTATGCCACATTACCGCCTTGAAAAGCAGGTTAGTATAACGTACGGCACCTTATAACTCCTAACAAAATATTACAACACCGTACGTAAACTTAAAACTCTATAATAAACCTAATGAATTCGTCCGAGTCATTTGAACATCGTACAACAATTTAAATATCTTACGACTCTGTATGCCACATTACCGCCTTGAAAATCATGTTAGTATAACGTAGGACACCTTACAACTCCTAACAACACATTACAATACCGTACGTAAAGTTAAAACTCCATAGTAAACCTAATGAATTCGTCTGAGTTCATTAAACATTAGACGACCACTCAGGACTTGTTACGACTTTGTATGCAACATTCGCAACAGGAAAAGCAATTTAGAATAATGTAGGATGTGTTACATCTTTTAAGAACACCTTTCACCACCGTACGAAACATTAAAACACCATAATAAACCTAATGAATTCGTCCGAGTCATTTGAACATCGTACAACAATTTAGAATATCTTACGACTCTGTATGCCACATTACCGCTTTGAAAAGCATGTTAGTATAACGTAGGACACCTTACAACTCCTAACAAAACATTACAACACCGTACGCAAACTTAAAACTCCATAATAAACCTAATGAATTCATCCGAGTCCTTTGAACATCGTACGGCAATTTAGAATATATTACGACTCTGTATGCCACATTACCGCCTTGAAAAGTATGTTAGTATAACGTACAGCAACTTACAACTCCTAACAAAACATTACAACACCGTACGTAAACTTAAAACTCCATAATAAACCTAATGAATTCATTCGAGTCCTTTGAACATCGTACGACAATTTAGAATATATTACGACTCTGTATGCCACATTACCGCCCTGAAAAGCATGTTAGTATAACGTACGGCACCTTACAACTCCTAACAAAACATTACAACACCGCACGTAAACTTAAAACTCCATAACAAATATAATGAATTCGTCCGAGTCTTTTGAACATCGTACAACAATTTAGAATATCTTACGACTCTGTATGCCACATTACCGCCTTGAAAATCATGTTAGTATAACGTAGGACACCTTACAACTCCTAACAACACATTACAATACCGTACGTAAACTTAAAACTCCATAGTAAACCTAATGAATTCGTCTGAGTTCATTAAACATTAGACGACCACTCAGGACTTGTTACGACTTTGTATGCAACATTCGCAACAGGAAAAACAATTTAGAATAATGTAGGATGTGTTACATCTTTTAAGAACACCTTTCACCACCGTACGAAACATTAAAACACCATAATAAACCTAATGAATTCGTCCGAGTCATTTGAACATCGTACAACAATTTAGAATATCTTACGACTCTGTATGCCACATTACCGCTTTGAAAAGCATGTTAGTATAACGTAGGACACCTTACAACTCCTAACAAAACATTACAACACCGTACGCAAACTTAAAACTCCATAATAAACCTAATGAATTCATCCGAGTCCTTTGAACATCGTACGGCAATTTAGAATATATTACGACTCTGTATGCCACATTACAGCCTTGAAAAGTATGTTAGTATAACGTACAGCAACTTACAACTCCTAACAAAACATTACAACACCGTACGTAAACTTAAAACTCCATAATAAACCTAATGAATTCATTCGAGTCCTTTGAACATCGTACGACAATTTAGAATATATTACGACTCTGTATGCCACATTACCGCCCTGAAAAGCATGTTAGTATAACGTACGGCACCTTACAACTCCTAACAAAACATTACAACACCGCACGTAAACATAAAACTCCATAACAAATATAATGAATTCGTCCGAGTCTTTTGAACATCGTACAACAATTTAGAATATCTTACTACTCTGTATGCCACATTACCGCCTTGAAAATCATGTTAGTATAACATAGGACACCTTACAACTCCTAACAACACATTACAGTACCGTACGTAAACTTAAAACTCCATGGTAAACCTAATGAATTCGTCCGAGTCCTTTTAACATCAGACAACCACTCTGACATGTTACGACTTTGTATGCGACATTAGCAACAGGAAAAGCAATTTAAAATAATGTAGATGCGTTACATCTTTTGAGAACACCTTACACCACCGTACGAACCATTAAAACTCCATAATAAACCTAATGAATTCGTCCGAGTCATTTGAACATCGTACAACAATTTAGAATATCTTACGACTCTGTATGCCACATTACCGCTTTGAAAAGCATGTTAGTATAACGTAGGACACCTTACAACTCCTAACAAAACATTACAACACCATACGTAAACTTAAAACTCCATAATAAACCTAATTAATTCATCCGAGTCATTTGAACATCGTACGACAATTTACAATATATTACGACTCTGTATGCCACATTACCGCCTTGAAAAGCAGGTTAGTATAACGTACGGCACCTTACAACTCCTAACAAAACATTACAACACCGCACGTAAACTTAAAACTCCATAACAAATATAATGAATTCGTCCGAGTCTTTTGAACATCGTACAACAATTTAGAATATCTTACTACTCTGTATGCCACATTACCGCCTTGAAAATCATGTTAGTATAACATAGGACACCTTACAACTCCTAACAACACATTACAATACCGTACGTAAACTTAAAACTCCAAGGTAAACCTAATGAATTCGTCCGAGTCCTTTTAACATCAGACAACCACTCTGACTTGTTACGACTTTGTATGCGACATTAGCAACAGGAAAAGCAATTTAGAATAATGTAGGATGCGTTACATCTTTTGAGAACACCTTACACCACCGTATGAACCACTAAAACTCCATAATAAACCTAATGAATTCGTCCGAGTCATTTGAACATCATACAACAATTTAGAATATCTTACGACTCTGTATGCCACATTACCGCTTTGAAAATCATGTTAGTATAACGTAGGACACCTTACAACTCCTAACAAAACATTACAACACCGTACGTAATCTTAAAACTCCATAATAAACCTAATTAATTCATCCGAGTCCTTTGAACATCGTACGACAATTTACAATATATTACGACTCTGTATGCCACATTACCGCCTTGAAAAGCAGGTTAGTATAACGTACGGCACCTTACAACTCCTAACAAAATATTACAACACCGTACGTAAACTTAAAACTCTATAATAAACCTAATGAATTCGTCCGAGTCATTTGAACATCGTACAACAATTTAAATATCTTACGACTCTGTATGCCACATTACCGCCTTGAAAATCATGTTAGTATAACGTAGGACACCTTACAACTCCTAACAACACATTACAATACCGTACGTAAACTTAAAACTCCATAGTAAACCTAATGAATTCGTCTGAGTCCATTAAACATTAGACGACCACTCAGGACTTGTTACGACTTTGTATGCAACATTCGCAACAGGAAAAGCAATTTAGAATAATGTAGGATGTGTTACATCTTTTAAGAACACCTTTCACCACCGTACGAAACATTAAAACACCATAATAAACCCAATGAATTCGTCCGAGTCATTTGAACATCGTACAACAATTTAGAATATCTTACGACTCTGTATGCCACATTACCGCTTTGAAAAGCATGTTAGTATAACGTAGGACACCTTACAACTCCTAACAAAACATTACAACACCGTACGCAAACTTAAAACTCCATAATAAACCTAATGAATTCATCCGAGTCCTTTGAACATCGTACGGCAATTTAGAATATATTACGACTCTGTATGCAAAATTACCGCCTTGAAAAGTATGTTAGTATAACGTACAGCAACTTACAACTCCTAACAAAACATTACAACACCGTACGTAAACTTAAAACTCCATAATAAACCTAATGAATTCATTCGAGTCCTTTGAACATCGTACGACAATTTAGAATATATTACGACTCTGTATGCCACATTACCGCCCTGAAAAGCATGTTAGTATAACGTACGACACCTTACAACTCCTAACAAAACATTACAACACCGCACGTAAACTTAAAACTCCATAACAAATATAATGAATTCGTCCGAGTCTTTTGAACATCGTACAACAATTTAGAATATCTTACTACTCTGTATGCCACATTACCGCCTTGAAAATCATGTTAGTATAACATAGGACACCGTACAACTCCTAACAACACATTACAATACCGTACGTAAACTTAAAACTCCATGGTAAACCTAATGAATTCGTCCGAGTCCTTTTAACATCAGACAACCACTCTGACTTGTTACGACTTTGTATGCGACATTAGCAACAGGAAAAGCAATTTAGAATAATGTAGGATGCGTTACATCTTTTGAGAACACCTTACACCACCGTATGAACCATTAAAACTCCATAATAAACCTAATGAATTCGTCCGAGTCATTTGAACATCGTACAACAATTTAGAATATCTTACGACTCTGTATGCCACATTACCGCTTTGAAAATCATGTTAGTATAACGTAGGACACCTTACAACTCCTAACAAAACATTACAACACCGTACGTAAACTTAAAACTCCATAATAAACCTAATTAATTCATCCGAGTCCTTTGAACATCGTACGACAATTTACAATATATTACGACTCTGTATGCCACATTACCGCCTTGAAAAGCAGGTTAGTATAACGTACGGCACCTTACAACTCCTAACAAAATATTACAACACCGTACGTAAACTTAAAACTCTATAATAAACCTAATGAATTCGTCCGAGTCATTTGAACATCGTACAACAATTTAAATATCTTACGACTCTGTATGCCACATTACCGCCTTGAAAATCATGTTAGTATAACGTAGGACACCTTACAACTCCTAACAACACATTACAATACCGTACGTAAACTTAAAACTCCATAGTAAACCTAATAAATTCGTCTGAGTCCATTAAACATTAGACGACCACTCAGGACTTGTTACGACTTTGTATGCAACATTCGAAACAGGAAAAGCAATTTAGAATAATGTAGGATGTGTTACATCTTTTAAGAACACCTTTCACCACCGTACGAAACATTAAAACACCATAATAAACCTAATGAATTCGTCCGAGTCATTTGAACATCGTACAACAATTTAGAATATCTTACGACTCTGTATGCCACATTACCGCTTTGAAAATCATGTTAGTATAACGTAGGACACCTTACAACTCCTAACAAAACATTACAACACCGTACGTAAACTTAAAACTCCATAATAAACCTAATTAATTCATCCGAGTCCTTTGAACATCGTACGACAATTTAGAATATATTACGACTCTGTATGCCACATTACCGCCCTGAAAAGCATGTTAGTATAACGTACGGCACCTTACAACTCCTAACAAAACATTACAACACCACACGTAAACTTAAAACTCCATAACAAATATAATGAATTCGTCCGAGTCTTTTGAACATCGTACAACAATTTAGAATATCTTACTACTCTGTATGCCACATTACCGCCTTGAAAATCATGTTAGTATAACATAGGACACCTTACAACTCCTAACAACACATTACAATACCGTACGTAAACTTAAAACTCCATGGTAAACCTAATGAATTCGTCCGAGTCCTTTTAACATCAGACAACCACTCTGACATGTTACGACTTTGTATGCGACATTAGCAACAGGAAAAGCAATTTAGAATAATGTAGGATGCGTTACATCTTTTGAGAACACCTTACACCACCGTACGAACCATTAAAACTCCATAATAAACCTAATGAATTCGTCCGAGTCATTTGAACATCGTACAACAATTTAGAATATCTTACGACTCTGTATGCCACATTACCGCTTTGAAAAGCATGTTAGTATAACGTAGGACACCTTACAACTCCTAACAAAACATTACAACACCATACGTAAACTTAAAACTCCATAATAAACCTAATTCATTCATCCGAGTCATTTGAACATCGTACGACAATTTACAATATATTATGACTCTGTATGCCACATTACCACCTTGAAAAGCAGGTTAGTATAACGTACGGCACCTTACAACTCCTAACAAAATATTACAACACCGTACGTAAACTTAAAACTCCATAATAAACCTAATGAATTCGTCCGAGTCATTTGAACATCGTACAACAATTTAAATATCTTACGACTCTGTATGCCACATTACCGCCTTGAAAATCATGTTAGTATAACGTAAGACACCTTACAACTCCTAACAACACATTACAATACCGTACGTAAACTTAAAACTCCATAGTAAACCTAATGAATTCGTCTGAGTCCATTAAACATTAGACGACCACTCAGGACTTGTTACGACTTTGTATGCAACATTCGCAACAGGAAAAGCAATTTAGAATAATGTAGGATGTGTTACATCTTTTAAGAACACCTTTCACCACCGTACGAAACATTAAAACACCATAATAAACCTAATGAATTCGTCCGAGTCATTTGAACATCGTACAACAATTTAGAATATCTTACGACTCTGTATGCCACATTACCGCTTTGAAAAGCATGTTAGTATAACGTAGGACACCTTACAACTCCTAACAAAACATTACAACACCGTACGCAAACTTAAAACTCCATAATAAACCTAATGAATTCATCCGAGTCCTTTGAACATCGTACGGCAATTTAGAATATATTACGACTCTGTATGCCACATTACTGCCTTGAAAAGTATGTTAGTATAACGTACAGCAACTTACAACTCCTAACAAAACATTACAACACCGTACGTAAACTTAAAACTCCATAATAAACCTAATGAATTCATTCGAGTCCTTTGAACATCGTACGAAAATTTAGAATATATTACGACTCTGTATGCCACATTACCGCCCTGAAAAGCATGTTAGTATAACGTACGGCACCTTACAACTCCTAACAAAACATTACAACACCGCACGTAAACTTAAAACTCCATAACAAATATAATGAATTCGTCCGAGTCTTTTGAACATCGTACAACAATTTAGAATATCTTACTACTCTGTATGCCACATTACCGCCTTGAAAATCATGTTAGTATAACATAGGACACCTTACAACTCCTAACAACACATTACAATACCGTACGTAAACTTAAAACTCCATGGTAAACCTAATGAATTCGTCCGAGTCCTTTTAACATCAGACAACCACTCTGACATGTTACGACTTTGTATGCGACATTAGCAACAGGAAAAGCAATTTAGAATAATGTAGGATGCGTTACATCTTTTGAGAACACCTTACACCACCGTACGAACCATTAAAACTCCATAATAAACCTAATGAATTCGTCCGAGTCATTTGAACATCGTACAACAATTTAGAATATCTTACGACTCTGTATGCCACATTACCGCTTTGAAAAGCATGTTAGTATAACGTAGGACACCTTACAACTCCTAACAAAACATTACAACACCATACGTAAACTTAAAACTCCATAATAAACCTAATTAATTCATCCGAGTCATTTGAACATCGTACGACAATTTACAATATATTATGACTCTGTATGCCACATTACCACCTTGAAAAGCAGGTTAGTATAACGTACGACACCTTACAACTCCTAACAAAATATTACAACACCGTACGTAAACTTAAAACTCCATAATAAACCTAATGAATTCGTCCGAGTCATTTGAACATCGTACAACAATTTAAATATCTTACGACTCTGTATGCCACATTACCGCCTTGAAAATCATGTTAGTATAACGTAAGACACCTTACAACTCCTAACAACACATTACAATACCGTACGTAAACTTAAAACTCCATAGTAAACCTAATGAATTCGTCTGAGTCCATTAAACATTAGACGACCACTCAGGACTTGTTACGACTTTGTATGCAACATTCGCAACAGGAAAAGCAATTTAGAATAATGTAGGATGTGTTACATCTTTTAAGAACACCTTTCACCACCGTACGAAACATTAAAACACCATAATAAACCTAATGAATTCGTCCGAGTCATTTGAACATCGTACAACAATTTAGAATATCTTACGACTCTGTATGCCACATTACCGCTTTGAAAAGCATGTTAGTATAACGTAGGACACCTTACAACTCCTAACAAAACATTACAACACCGTACGCAAACTTAAAACTCCATAATAAACCTAATGAATTCATCCGAGTCCTTTGAACATCGTACGGCAATTTAGAATATATTACGACTCTGTATGCCACATTACTGCCTTGAAAAGTATGTTAGTATAACGTACAGTAACTTACAACTCCTAACAAAACATTACAACACCGTACGTAAACTTAAAACTCCATAATAAACCTAATGAATTCATTCGAGTCCTTTGAACATCGTACGACAATTTAGAATATATTACGACTCTGTATGCCACATTACCGCCCTAAAAAGCATGTTAGTATAACGTACGGCACCTTACAACTCCTAACAAAACATTACAACACCGCACGTAAACTTAAAACTCCATAACAAATATAATGAATTCGTCCGAGTCTTTTGAACATCGTACAACAATTTAGAATATCTTACTACTCTGTATGCCACATTACCGCCTTGAAAATCATGTTAGTATAACATATGACACCTTACAACTCCTAACAACACATTACAATACCGTACGTAAACTTAAAACTCCATGGTAAACCTAATGAATTCGTCCGAGTCCTTTTAACATCAGACAACCACTCTGACATGTTACGACTTTGTATGCGACATTAGCAACAGGAAAAGCAATTTAGAATAATGTAGGATGCGTTACATCTTTTGAGAACACCTTACACCACCGTACGAACCATTAAAACTCCATAATAAACCTAATGAATTCGTCCGAGTCATTTGAACATCGTACAACAATTTAGAATATCTTACGACTCTGTATGCCACATTACCGCTTTGAAAAGCATGTTAGTATAACGTAGGACACCTTACAACTCCTAACAAAACATTACAACACCATACGTAAACTTAAAACTCCATAATAAACCTAATTAATTCATCCGAGTCATTTGAACATCGTACGACAATTTACAATATATTATGACTCTGTATGCCACATTACCACCTTGAAAAGCAGGTTAGTATAACGTACGGCACCTTACAACTCCTAACAAAATATTACAACACCGTACGTAAACTTAAAACTCCATAATAAACCTAATGAATTCGTCCGAGTCATTTGAACATCGTACAACAATTTAAATATCTTACGACTCTGTATGCCACATTACCGCCTTGAAAATCATGTTGGTATAACGTAAGACACCTTACAACTCCTAACAACACATTACAATACCGTACGTAAACTTAAAACTCCATAGTAAACCTAATGAATTCGTCTGAGTCCATTAAACATTAGACGACCACTCAGGACTTGTTACGACTTTGTATGCAACATTCGCAACAGGAAAAGCAATTTAGAATAATGTAGGATGTGTTACATCTTTTAAGAACACCTTTCACCACCGTACGAAACATTAAAACACCATAATAAACCTAATGAATTCGTCCGAGTCATTTGAACATCGTACAACAATTTAGAATATCTTACGACTCTGTATGCCACATTACCGCTTTGAAAAGCATGTTAGTATAACGTAGGACACCTTACAACTCCTAACAAAACATTACAACACCGTACGCAAACTTAAAACTCCATAATAAACCTAATGAATTCATCCGAGTCCTTTGAACATCGTACGGCAATTTAGAATATATTACGACTCTGTATGCCACATTACTGCCTTGAAAAGTATGTTAGTATAACGTACAGCAACTTACAACTCCTAACAAAACATTACAACACCGTACGTAAACTTAAAACTCCATAATAAACCTAATGAATTCATTCGAGTCCTTTGAACATCGTACGACAATTTAGAATATATTACGACTCTCTATGCCACATTACCGCCCTGAAAAGCATGTTAGTATAACGTACGGCACCTTACAACTCCTAACAAAACATTACAACACCGCACGTAAACTTAAAACTCCATAACAAATATAATGAATTCGTCCGAGTCTTTTGAACATCGTACAACAATTTAGAATATCTTACTACTCTGTATGCCACATTACCGCCTTGAAAATCATGTTAGTATAACATATGACACCTTACAACTCCTAACAACACATTACAATACCGTACGTAAACTTAAAACTCCATGGTAAACCTAATGAATTCGTCCGAGTCCTTTTAACATCAGACAACCACTCTGACATGTTACGACTTTGTATGCGACATTAGCAACAGGAAAAGCAATTTAGAATAATGTAGGATGCGTTACATCTTTTGAGAACACCTTACACCACCGTACGAACCATTAAAACTCCATAATAAACCTAATGAATTCGTCCGAGTCATTTGAACATCGTACAACAATTTAGAATATCTTACGACTCTGTATGCCACATTACCGCTTTGAAAAGCATGTTAGTATAACGTAGGACACCTTACAACTCCTAACAAAACATTACAACACCATACGTAAACTTAAAACTCCATAATAAACCTAATTAATTCATCCGAGTCATTTGAACATCGTACGACAATTTACAATATATTATGACTCTGTATGCCACATTGCCACCTTGAAAAGCAGGTTAGTATAACGTACGGCACCTTACAACTCCTAACAAAATATTACAACACCGTACGTAAACTTAAAACTCCATAATAAACCTAATGAATTCGTCCGAGTCATTTGAACATCGTACAACAATTTAAATATCTTACGACTCTGTATGCCACATTACCGCCTTGAAAATCATGTTAGTATAACGTAGGACACCTTACAACTCCTAACAACACATTACAATACCGTACGTAAACTTAAAACTCCATAGTAAACCTAATGAATTCGTCTGAGTCCATTAAACATTAGACAACCACTCAGGACTTGTTACGAATTTGTATGCAACATTCGCAACAGGAAAAGCAATTTAGAATAATGTAGGATGTGGTACATCTTTTAAGAACACCTTTCACCACCATACGAAACATTAAAACACCATACTAAACCTAATGAATTCGTCCGAGTCATTTGAACATTGTACAACAATTTAGAATATCTTACGACTCTGTATGCCACATTACCGCTTTGAAAAGCATGTTAGTATAACGTAGGACACCTTACAACTCCTAACAAAACATTACAACACCGTACGCAAACTTAAAACTCCATAATAAACCTAATGAATTCATCCGAGTCCTTTGAACATCGTACGGCAATTTAGAATATCTTACGACTCTGTATGCCATATTACCGCTCTGAAAATCATGTTAGTATAACGTACGGCACCTTACAACTCCTAACAAAACATTACAACACCGTATGTAAACTTAAAACTCCATAATAAACCTAATGAATTCATTCGAGTCCTTTGAACATCGTACGACAATTTAGAATATATTACGACTCTGTATGCCACATTACCGCCTTGAAAAGTATGTTAGTATAACGTACGGCACCTTACAACTCCTAACAAAATATTACAACACCGTACGTAAACTTAAAACTCCATAATAAACCTAATGAATTCGTCCGAGTCATTTGAACATCGTACAACAATTTAAATATCTTACGACTCTGTATGCCACATTACCGCCTTGAAAATCATGTTAGTATAACGTAGGACACCTTACAACTCCTAACAACACATTACAATGTCGTACGTAAACTTAAAACTCCATAGTAAACCTAATGAATTCGTCTGAGTCCATTAAACATTAGACAACCACTCAGGACTTGTTACGACTTTGTATGCAACATTCGCAACAGGAAAAGCAATTTAGAATAATGTAGGATGTGGTACATCTTTTAAGAACACCTTTCACCACCATACGAAACATTAAAACACCATACTAAACCTAATGAATTCGTCCGAGTTATTTGAACATTGTACAACAATTTAGAATATCTTACGACTCTGTATGCCACATTACCGCTTTGAAAAGCATGTTAGTATAACGTAGGACACCTTACAACTCCTAACAAAACATTACAACACCGTACGCAAACTTAAAACTCCATAATAAACCTAATGAATTCATCCGAGTCCTTTGAACATCGTACGGCAATTTAGAATATCTTACGACTCTGTATGCCATATTACCGCTCTGAAAAGCATGTTAGTATAACATAGGACACCTTACAACTCCTAACAAAACATTACAACACTGTACGCAAACTTAAAACTCCATAATAAACCTAATGAATTCATTCGAGTCCTTTGAACAT
Source organism: Tagetes erecta (assembly GCA_030867185.1). Classification (NCBI taxonomy): domain Eukaryota; kingdom Viridiplantae; phylum Streptophyta; class Magnoliopsida; order Asterales; family Asteraceae; genus Tagetes; species Tagetes erecta. The sequence goes on along the minus strand of CM061488.1, from coordinate 48,553,935 downwards.
CGTACGACAACTTAGAATATATTACGACTCTGTATGCCACATTACCGCCCTGAAAAGCATGTTAGTATAACGTACGGCACCTTACAACTCCTAACAAAACATTACAACACCGCACCTAAACTTAAAACTCCATAATAAATCTAATGAATTCGTCCGAGTCTTTTGAACATCGTACAACAATTTAGAATATCTTACTACTCTGTATGCCACATTACCGCCTTGAAAATCATGTTAGTATAACATAGGACACCTTACAACTCCTAACAACACATTACAATACCGTACGTAAACTTAAAACTCCATGGTAAACCTAATGAATTCGTCCGAGTCCTTTAAACATCAGACAACCACTCTGACTTGTTACGACTTTGTATGCGACATTAGCAACAGGAAAAGCAATTTAGAATAATGTAGGATGCGTTACATCTTTTGAGAACACCTTACACCACCGTACGAACCATTAAAACTCCATAATAAACCTAATGAATTCGTCCGAGTCATTTGAACATCGTACAACAATTTAGAATATCTTACCACTCTGTATGCCACATTACCGCTTTGAAAAGCATGTTAGTATAACGTAGGACACCTTACAACTCCTAACAAAACATTACAACACCGTACGTAAACTTAAAACTCCATAATAAACCTAATTAATTCATCCAAGTCCTTTGAACATCATACGACAATTTACAGTATATTACGACTCTGTATGCCACATTACCGCCCTGAAAAGCATGTTAGTATAACGTACGGCACCTTACAACTCCTAACAAAACATTACAACACCGCACGTAAACTTAAAACTCCATAATAAATCTAATGAATTCGTCCGAGTCTTTTGAACATCGTACAACAATTTAGAATATCTTACTACTCTGTATGCCACATTATCGCCTTGAAAATCATGTTAGTATAACATAGGACACCTTACAACTCCTAACAACACATTACAATATCGTACGTAAACTTAAAACTCCATGGTAAACCTAATGAATTCGTCTGAGTCCTTTAAACATCAGACCACCACTCTGACTTGTTACGACTTTGTATGCGACATTAGCAACAGGAAAAGAAATTTAGAATAATGTAGGATGCGTTACATCTTTTGAGAACACCTTACACCACCGTACGGACCATTAAAACTCCATAATAAACCTAATGAATTCGTCCGAGTCATTTGAACATCGTACAACAATTTAGAATATCTTACGACTCTGTATGCCATATTAACGCCTTGAAAATCATGTTAGTATAACGTACGGCACCTTACAACTCCTAACAAAACATTACAACACCGTATGTAAACTTAAAACTCCATAATAAACCTAATGAATTCATTCGAGTCCTTTGAACATCGTACGACAATTTAGAATATATTACGACTCTGTATGCCACATTACCGCCTTGAAAAGTATGTTAGTATAACGTACGGCACCTTACAACTCCTAACAAAATATTACAACACCGTACGTAAACTTAAAACTCCATAATAAACCTAATGAATTCGTCCGAGTCATTTGAACATCGTACAACAATTTATATATCTTACGACTCTGTATGCCACATTACCGCCTTGAAAATCATGTTAGTATAACGTAGGACACCTTACAACTCCTAACAACACATTACAATGTCGTACGTAAACTTAAAACTCCATAGTAAACCTAATGAATTCGTCTGAGTCCATTAAACATTAGACAACCACTCAGGACTTGTTACGACTTTGTATGCAACATTCGCAACAGGAAAAGCAATTTAGAATAATGTAGGATGTGGTACATCTTTTAAGAACACCTTTCACCACCATACGAAACATTAAAACACCATACTAAACCTAATGAATTCGTCCGAGTTATTTGAACATTGTACAACAATTTAGAATATCTTACGACTCTGTATGCCACATTACCGCTTTGAAAAGCATGTTAGTATAACGTAGGACACCTTACAACTCCTAACAAAACATTACAACACCGTACGCAAACTTAAAACTCCATAATAAACCTAATGAATTCATCCGAGTCCTTTGAACATCGTACGGCAATTTAGAATATCTTACGACTCTGTATGCCATATTACCGCTCTGAAAAGCATGTTAGTATAACGTAGGACACGTTACAACTCCTAACAAAACATTTCAACACTGTACGCAAACTTAAAACTCCATAATAAACCTAATTAATTCATTCGAGTCCTTTGAACATCGTACGACAACTTAGAATATATTACGACTCTGTATGCCACATTACCGCCCTGAAAAGCATGTTAGTATAACGTACGGCACCTTACAACTCCTAACAAAACATTACAACACCGCACCTAAACTTAAAACTCCATAATAAATCTAATGAATTCGTCCGAGTCTTTTGAACATCGTACAACAATTTAGAATATCTTACTACTCTGTATGCCACATTACCGCCTTGAAAATCATGTTAGTATAACATAGGACACCTTACAACTCCTAACAACACATTACAATACCGTACGTAAACTTAAAACTCCATGGTAAACCTAATGAATTCGTCCGAGTCCTTTAAACATCAGACAACCACTCTGACTTGTTACGACTTTGTATGCGACATTAGCAACAGGAAAAGAAATTTAGAATAATGTAGGATGCGTTACATCTTTTGAGAACACCTTACACCACCGTACGGACCATTAAAACTCCATATTAAACCTAATGAATTCGTCCGAGTCATTTGAACATCGTACAACAATTTAGAATATCTTACGACTCTGTATGCCATATTAACGCCTTGAAAATCATGTTAGTATAACGTACGGCACCTTACAACTCCTAACAAAACATTACAACACCGTATGTAAACTTAAAACTCCATAATAAACCTAATGAATTCATTCGAGTCCTTTGAACATCGTACGACAATTTAGAATATATTACGACTCTGTATGCCACATTACCGCCTTGAAAAGTATGTTAGTATAACGCACGGCACCTTACAACTCCTAACAAAATATTACAACACCGTACGTAAACTTAAAACTCCATAATAAACCTAATGAATTCGTCCGAGTCATTTGAACATCGTACAACAATTTAAATATCTTACGACTCTGTATGCCACATTACCGCCTTGAAAATCATGTTAGTATAACGTAGGACACCTTACAACTCCTAACAACACATTACAATGTCGTACGTAAACTTAAAACTCCATAGTAAACCTAATGAATTCGTCTGAGTCCATTAAACATTAGACAACCACTCAGGACTTGTTACGACTTTGTATGCAACATTCGCAACAGGAAAAGCAATTTAGAATAATGTAGGATGTGGTACATCTTTTAAGAGCACCTTTCACCACCATACGAAACATTAAAACACCATACTAAACCTAATGAATTCGTCCGAGTCATTTGAACATTGTACAACAATTTAGAATATCTTACGACTCTGTATGCCACATTACCGCTTTGAAAAGCATGTTAGTATAACGTAGGACACCTTACAACTCCTAACAAAACATTACAACACTGTACGCAAACTTAAAACTCCATAATAAACCTAATGAATTCATTCGAGTCCTTTGAACATCGTACGACAACTTAGAATATATTACGACTCTGTATGCCACATTACCGCCCTGAAAAGCATGTTAGTATAACGTACGGCACCTTACAACTCCTAACAAAACATTACAACACCGCACCTAAACTTAAAACTCCATAATAAATCTAATGAATTCGTCCGAGTCTTTTGAACATCGTACAACAATTTAGAATATCTTACTACTCTGTATGCCACATTACCGCCTTGAAAATCATGTTAGTATAACATAGGACACCTTACAACTCCTAACAACACATTACAATACCGTACGTAAACTTAAAACTCCATGGTAAACCTAATGAATTCGTCCGAGTCCTTTAAACATCAGACAACCACTCTGACTTGTTACGACTTTGTATGCGACATTAGCAACAGGAAAAGCAATTTAGAATAATGTAGGATGCGTTACATCTTTTGAGAACACCTTACACCACCGTACGAACCATTAAAACTCCATAATAAACCTAATGAATTCGTCCGAGTCATTTGAACATCGTACAACAATTTAGAATATCTTACCACTCTGTATGCCACATTACCGCTTTGAAAAGCATGTTAGTATAACGTAGGACACCTTACAACTCCTAACAAAACATTACAACACCGTACGTAAACTTAAAACTCCATAATAAACCTAATTAATTCATCCGAGTCCTTTGAACATCATACGACAATTTACAGTATATTACGACTCTGTATGCCACATTACCGCCCTGAAAAGCATGTTAGTATAACGTACGGCACCTTACAACTCCTAACAAAACATTACAACACCGCACGTAAACTTAAATCTCCATAATAAATCTAATGAATTCGTCCGAGTCTTTTGAACATCGTACAACAATTTAGAATATCTTACTACTCTGTATGCCACATTATCGCCTTGAAAATCATGTTAGTATAACATAGGACACCTTACAACTCCTAACAACACATTACAATATCGTACGTAAACTTAAAACTCCATGGTAAACCTAATGAATTCGTCTGAGTCCTTTAAACATCAGACCACCACTCTGACTTGTTACGACTTTGTATGCGACATTAGCAACAGGAAAAGAAATTTAGAATAATGTAGGATGCGTTACATCTTTTGAGAACACCTTACACCACCGTACGGACCATTAAAACTCCATAATAAACCTAATGAATTCGTCCGAGTCATTTGAACATCGTACAACAATTTAGAATATCTTACGACTCTGTATGCCATATTAACGCCTTGAAAATCATGTTAGTATAACGTACGGCACCTTACAACTCCTAACAAAACATTACAACACCGTATGTAAACTTAAAACTCCATAATAAACCTAATGAATTCATTCGAGTCCTTTGAACATCGTACGACAATTTAGAATATATTACGACTCTGTATGCCACATTACCGCCTTGAAAAGTATGTTAGTATAACGTACGGCACCTTACAACTCCTAACAAAATATTACAACACCGTACGTAAACTTAAAACTCCATAATAAACCTAATGAATTCGTCCGAGTCATTTGAACATCGTACAACAATTTATATATCTTACGACTCTTTATGCCACATTACCGCCTTGAAAATCATGTTAGTATAACGTAGGACACCTTACAACTCCTAACAACACATTACAATGTCGTACGTAAACTTAAAACTCCATAGTAAACCTAATGAATTCGTCTGAGTCCATTAAACATTAGACAACCACTCAGGACTTGTTACGACTTTGTATGCAACATTCGCAACAGGAAAAGCAATTTAGAATAATGTAGGATGTGGTACATCTTTTAAGAACACCTTTCACCACCATACGAAACATTAAAACACCATACTAAACCTAATGAATTCGTCCGAGTTATTTGAACATTGTACAACAATTTAGAATATCTTACGACTCTGTATGCCACATTACCGCTTTGAAAAGCATGTTAGTATAACGTAGGACACCTTACAACTCCTAACAAAACATTACAACACCGTACGCAAACTTAAAACTCCATAATAAACCTAATGAATTCATCCGAGTCCTTTGAACATCGTACGGCAATTTAGAATATCTTACGACTCTGTATGCCATATTACCGCTCTGAAAAGCATGTTAGTATAACGTAGGACACGTTACAACTCCTAACAAAACATTACAACACTGTACGCAAACTTAAAACTCCATAATAAACCTAATGAATTCATTCGAGTCCTTTGAACATCGTACGACAACTTAGAATATATTACGACTCTGTATGCCACATTACCGCCCTGAAAAGCATGTTAGTATAACGTACGGCACCTTACAACTCCTAACAAAACATTACAACACCGCACCTAAACTTAAAACTCCATAATAAATCTAATGAATTCGTCCGAGTCTTTTGAACATCGTACAACAATTTAGAATATCTTACTACTCTGTATGCCACATTACTGCCTTGAAAATCATGTTAGTATAACATAGGACACCTTACAACTCCTAACAACACATTACAATACCGTACGTAAACTTAAAACTCCATGGTAAACCTAATGAATTCGTCCGAGTCCTTTAAACATCAGACAACCACTCTGACTTGTTACGACTTTGTATGCGACATTAGCAACAGGAAAAGCAATTTAGAATAATGTAGGATGCGTTACATCTTTTGAGAACACCTTACACCACCGTACGAACCATTAAAACTCCATAATAAACCTAATGAATTCGTCCGAGTCATTTGAACATCGTACAACAATTTAGAATATCTTACCACTCTGTATGCCACATTACCGCTTTGAAAAGCATGTTAGTATAACGTAGGACACCTTACAACTCCTAACAAAACATTACAACACCGTACGTAAACTTAAAACTCCATAATAAACCTAATTAATTCATCCGAGTCCTTTGAACATCATACGACAATTTACAGTATATTACGACTCTGTATGCCACATTACCGCCCTGAAAAGCATGTTAGTATAACGTACGGCACCTTACAACTCCTAACAAAACATTACAACACCGCACGTAAACTTAAAACTCCATAATAAATCTAATGAACTCGTCCGAGTCTTTTGAACATCGTACAACAATTTAGAATATCTTACTACTCTGTATGCCACATTATCGCCTTGAAAATCATGTTAGTATAACATAGGACACCTTACAACTCCTAACAACACATTACAATATCGTACGTAAACTTAAAACTCCATGGTAAACCTAATGAATTCGTCTGAGTCCTTTAAACATCAGACCACCACTCTGACTTGTTACGACTTTGTATGCGACATTAGCAACAGGAAAAGAAATTTAGAATAATGTAGGATGCGTTACATGTTTTGAGAACACCTTACACCACCGTACGGACCATTAAAACTCCATAATAAACCTAATGAATTCGTCCGAGTCATTTGAACATCGTACAACAATTTAGAATATCTTACGACTCTGTATGCCATATTAACGCCTTGAAAATCATGTTAGTATAACGTACGGCACCTTACAACTCCTAACAAAACATTACAACACCGTATGTAAACTTAAAACTCCATAATAAACCTAATGAATTCATTCGAGTCCTTTGAACATCGTACGACAATTTAGAATATATTACGACTCTGTATGCCACATTACCGCCTTGAAAAGTATGTTAGTATAACGCACGGCACCTTACAACTCCTAACAAAACATTACAACACCGCACCTAAACTTAAAACTCCATAATAAATCTAATGAATTCGTCCGAGTCTTTTGAACATCGTACAACAATTTAGAATATCTTACTACTCTGTATGCCACATTACCGCCTTGAAAATCATGTTAGTATAACATAGGACACCTTACAACTCCTAACAACACATTACAATACCGTACGTAAACTTAAAACTCCATGGTAAACCTAATGAATTCGTCCGAGTCCTTTAAACATCAGACAACCACTCTGACTTGTTACGACTTTGTATGCGACATTAGCAACAGGAAAAGCAATTTAGAATAATGTAGGATGCGTTACATCTTTTGAGAACACCTTACACCACCGTACGAACCATTAAAACTCCATAATAAACCTAATGAATTCGTCCGAGTCATTTGAACATCGTACAACAATTTAGAATATCTTACCACTCTGTATGCCACATTACCGCTTTGAAAAGCATGTTAGTATAACGTAGGACACCTTACAACTCCTAACAAAACATTACAACACTGTACGCAAACTTAAAACTCCATAATAAACCTAATGAATTCATTCGAGTCCTTTGAACATCGTACGACAACTTAGAATATATTACGACTCTGTATGCCACATTACCGCCCTGAAAAGCATGTTAGTATAACGTACGGCACCTTACAACTCCTAACAAAACATTACAACACCGCACCTAAACTTAAAACTCCATAATAAATCTAATGAATTCGTCCGAGTCTTTTGAACATCGTACAACAATTTAGAATATCTTACTACTCTGTATGCCACATTACCGCCTTGAAAATCATGTTAGTATAACATAGGACACCTTACAACTCCTAACAACACATTACAATACCGTACGTAAACTTAAAACTCCATGGTAAACCTAATGAATTCGTCCGAGTCCTTTAAACATCAGACAACCACTCTGACTTGTTACGACTTTGTATGCGACATTAGCAACAGGAAAAGCAATTTAGAATAATGTAGGATGCGTTACATCTTTTGAGAACACCTTACACCACCGTACGAACCATTAAAACTCCATAATAAACCTAATGAATTCGTCCGAGTCATTTGAACATCGTACAACAATTTAGAATATCTTACCACTCTGTATGCCACATTACCGCTTTGAAAAGCATGTTAGTATAACGTAGGACACCTTACAACTCCTAACAAAACATTACAACACCGTACGTAAACTTAAAACTCCATAATAAACCTAATTAATTCATCCGAGTCCTTTGAACATCATACGACAATTTACAGTATATTACGACTCTGTATGCCACATTACCGCCCTGAAAAGCATGTTAGTATAACGTACGGCACCTTACAACTCCTAACAAAACATTACAACACCGCACGTAAACTTAAAACTCCATAATAAATCTAATGAATTCGTCCGAGTCTTTTGAACATCGTACAACAATTTAGAATATCTTACTACTCTGTATGCCACATTATCGCCTTGAAAATCATGTTAGTATAACATAGGACACCTTACAACTCCTAACAACACATTACAATATCGTACGTAAACTTAAAACTCCATGGTAAACCTAATGAATTCGTCTGAGTCCTTTAAACATCAGACCACCACTCTGACTTGTTACGACTTTGTATGCGACATTAGCAACAGGAAAAGAAATTTAGAATAATGTAGGATGCGTTACATGTTTTGAGAACACCTTACACCACCGTACGGACCATTAAAACTCCATAATAAACCTAATGAATTCGTCCGAGTCATTTGAACATCGTACAACAATTTAGAATATCTTACGACTCTGTATGCCATATTAACGCCTTGAAAATCATGTTAGTATAACGTACGGCACCTTACAACTCCTAACAAAACATTACAACACCGTATGTAAACTTAAAACTCCATAATAAACCTAATGAATTCATTCGAGTCCTTTGAACATCGTACGACAATTTAGAATATATTACGACTCTGTATGCCACATTACCGCCTTGAAAAGTATGTTAGTATAACGCACGGCACCTTACAACTCCTAACAAAATATTACAACACCGTACGTAAACTTAAAACTCCATAATAAACCTAATGAATTCGTCCGAGTCATTTGAACATCGTACAACAATTTAAATATCTTACGACTCTGTATGCCACATTACCGCCTTGAAAATCATGTTAGTATAACGTAGGACACCTTACAACTCCTAACAACACATTACAATGTCGTACGTAAACTTAAAACTCCATAGTAAACCTAATGAATTCGTCTGAGTCCATTAAACATTAGACAACCACTCAGGACTTGTTACGACTTTGTATGCAACATTCGCAACAGGAAAAGCAATTTAGAATAATGTAGGATGTGGTACATCTTTTAAGAACACCTTTCACCACCATACGAAACATTAAAACACCATACTAAACCTAATGAATTCGTCCGAGTCATTTGAACATTGTACAACAATTTAGAATATCTTACGACTCTGTATGCCACATTACCGCTTTGAAAAGCATGTTAGTATAACGTAGGACACCTTACAACTCCTAACAAAACATTACAACACCGTACGCAAACTTAAAACTCCATAATAAACCTAATGAATTCATCCGAGTCCTTTGAACATCGTACGGCAATTTAGAATATCTTACGACTCTGTATGCCATATTACCGCTCTGAAAAGCATGTTAGTATAACGTAGGACACCTTACAACTCCTAACAAAACATTACAACACCGTACGCAAACTTAAAACTCCATAATAAACCTAATGAATTCATTCGAGTCCTTTGAACATCGTACGACAACTTAGAATATATTACGACTCTGTATGCCACATTACCGCCCTGAAAAGCATGTTAGTATAACGTACGGCACCTTACAACTCCTAACAAAACATTACAACACCGCACCTAAACTTAAAACTCCATAATAAATCTAATGAATTCGTCCGAGTCTTTTGAACATCGTACAACAATTTAGAATATCTTACTACTCTGTATGCCACATTACCGCCTTGAAAATCATGTTAGTATAACATAGGACACCTTACAACTCCTAACAACTCATTACAATACCGTACGTAAACTTAAAACTCCATGGTAAACCTAATGAATTCGTCCGAGTCCTTTAAACATCAGACAACCACTCTGACTTGTTACGACTTTGTATGCGACATTAGCAACAGGAAAAGCAATTTAGAATAATGTAGGATGCGTTACATCTTTTGAGAACACCTTACACCACCGTACGAACCATTAAAACTCCATAATAAACCTAATGAATTCGTCCGAGTCATTTGAACATCGTACAACAATTTAGAATATCTTACCACTCTGTATGACACATTACCGCTTTGAAAAGCAAGTTAGTATAACGTAGGACACCTTACAACTCCTAACAAAACATTACAACACCGTACGCAAACTTAAAACTCCATTATAAACCTAATGATTCATCCGAGTTCTTTGAACATCATACGGCAATTTAGAATATATTACGACTCTGTATGCCACATTACCTCCTTGAAAAGTATGTTAGTATAACGTACGGCAACTTACAACTCCTAACAAAACATTACAACACCGCACGTAAACTTAAAACTCCATAATAAATCTAATGAATTCATTCGAGTCCATTGAACATCATACGACAATTTAGAATATATTACGACTCTGTATGCCACATTACCGCCCTGAAAAGCATGTTAGTATAACGTACGGCACCTTACAACTCCTAACAAAACATTACAACACCGCACGTAAACTTAAAACTCCATAATAAATCTAATGAATTCGTCCGAGTCTTTTGAACATCGTACAACAATTTAGAATATCTTACTACTCTGTATGCCACATTACCGCCTTGAAAATCATGTTAGTATAACATAGGACACCTTACAACTCCTAACAACACATTACAATACCGTACGTAAACTTAAAACTCCATGGTAAACCTAATGAATTCGTCCGAGTCCTTTAAACATCAGACAACCACTCTGACTTGTTACGACTTTGTATGCGACATTAGCAACAGGAAAAGCAATTTAGAATAATGTAGGATGCGTTACATCTTTTGAGAACACCTTACACCACCGTACGAACCATTAAAACTCCATAATAAACCTAATGAATTCGTCCGAGTCATTTGAACACCGTACAACAATTTAGAATATCTTACGACTTTGTATGCCACATTACCGCTTTGAAAAGCATGTTAGTATAACGTAGGACACCTTACAACTCCTAACAAAACATTACAACACCGTACGTAAACTTAAAACTCCATAATAAACCTAATTAATTCATCCGAGTCCTTTGAACATCATACGACAATTTACAGTATATTACGACTCTGTATGCCACATTACCGCCCTGAAAAGCATGTTAGTATAACGTACGGCACCTTACAACTCCTAACAAAACATTACAACACCGCACGTAAACTTAAAACTCCATAATAAATCTAATGAATTCGTCCGAGTCTTTTGAACATCGTACAACAATTTAGAATATCTTACTACTCTGTATGCCACATTACCGCCTTGAAAATCATGTTAGTATAACATAGGACACCTTACAACTCCTAACAACACATTACAATATCGTACGTAAACTTAAAACTCCATGGTAAACCTAATGAATTCGTCCGAGTCCTTTAAACATCAGACAACCACTCTGACTTGTTACGACTTTGTATGCGACATTAGCAACAGGAAAAGCAATTTAGAATAATGTAGGATGCGTTACATCTTTTGAGAACACCTTACACCACCGTACGGACCATTAAAACTCCATAATAAACCTAATGAATTCGTCCGAGTCATTTGAACATCGTACAACAATATAGAATATCTTACGACTCTGTATGCCATATTAACGCCTTGAAAATCATGTTAGTATAACGTACGGCACCTTACAACTCCTAACAAAACATTACAACACCGTATGTAAACTTAAAACTCCATAATAAACCTAATGAATTCATTCGAGTCCTTTGAACATCGTACGACAATTTAGAATATATTACGACTCTGTATGCCACATTACCGCCTTAAAAATTATGTTAGTATAACGTACGGCACCTTACAACTCCTAACAAAATATTATAACACCGTACGTAAACTTAAAACTCCATAATAAACCTAATGAATTCGTCCGAGTCATTTGAACATCGTACAACAATTTAAATATCTTACGACTCTGTATGCCACATTACCGCCTTGAAAATCATGTTAGTATAACGTAGGACACCTTACAATTCCTAACAACACATTACAATGCCGTACGTAAACTTAAAACTCCATAGTAAACCTAATGAATTCGTCTGAGTCCATTAAACATTAGACGACCACTCAGGACATGTTACGACTTTGTATGCAACATTCGCAACAGGAAAAGCAATTTAGAATAATGTTGGATGTGTTACATCTTTTAAGAACACCTTTCACCACCGTACGAAACATTAAAACACCATAATAAACCCAATGAATTCGTCCGAGTCATTTGAACATCGTACAACAATTTAGAATATCTTACGACTCTGTATGCCACATTACCGCTTTGAAAAACATGTTAGTACAACGTAGGACACCTTACAACTCCTAACAAAACATTACAACACCGTACGCAAACTTAAAACTCCATAATAAACCTAATGAATTCATCCGAGTCCTTTGAACATCGTACGATAATTTAGAATATATTACGACTCTGTATGCCACATTACCGCCTTGAAAAGTATGTTAGTATAACGTACAGCAACTTACAACTCCTAACAAAACATTACAACACCGTACGTAAACTTAAAACTCCATAATAAACCTAATGAATTCATTCGAGTCCTTTGAACATCGTACGACAATTTAGAATATATTACGACTCTGTATGCCACATTACCGCCCTGAAAAGCATGTTAGTATAACGTACGTCACCTTACAACTCCTAACAAAACATTACAACACCGCACGTAAACTTAAAACTCCATAACAAATATAATGAATTCTTCCGAGTCTTTTGAACATCGTACAACAATTTAGAATATCTTACTACTCTGTATGCCACATTACCGCCTTGAAAATCATGTTAGTATAACATAGGACACCTTACAACTCCTAACAACACATTACAATACCGTACGTAAACTTAAAACTCCATGGTAAACCTAATGAATTCGTCCGAGTCCTTTTAACATCAGACAACCACTCTGACTTGTTACGACTTTGTATGCGACATTAGCAACAGGAAAAGCAATTTAGAATAATGTAGGATGCGTTACATCTTTTGAGAACACCTTACACCACCGTATGAACCATTAAAACTCCATAATAAACCTAATGAATTCGTCCGAGTCATTTGAACATCGTACAACAATTTAGAATATCTTACGACTCTGTATGCCACATTACCGCTTTGAAAATCATGTTAGTATAACGTAGGACACCTTACAACACCTAAGAAAACATTACAACACCGTACGTAAACTTAAAACTCCATAATAAACCTAATTAATTCATCCGAGTCCTTTGAACATCGTACGACAATTTACAATATATTACGACTCTGTATGCCACATTACCGCCTTGAAAAGCAGGTTAGTATAACGTACGGCACCTTACAACTCCTAACAAAATATTACAACACGGTACGTAAACTTAAAACTCCATAATAAACCTAATGAATTCGTCCGAGTCATTTGAACATCGTACAACAATTTAAATATCTTACGACTCTGTATGCCACATTACCGCCTTGAAAATCATGTTAGTATAACGTAGGACACCTTACAATTCCTAACAACACATTACAATGCCGTACGTAAACTTAAAACTCCATAGTAAACCTAATGAATTCGTCTGAGTCCATTAAACATTAGACGACCACTCAGGACATGTTACGACTTTGTATGCAACATTCGCAACAGGAAAAGCAATTTAGAATAATGTTGGATGTGTTACATCTTTTAAGAACACCTTTCACCACCGTACGAAACATTAAAACACCATAATAAACCCAATGAATTCGTCCGAGTCATTTGAACATCGTACAACAATTTAGAATATCTTACGACTCTGTATGCCACATTACCGCTTTGAAAAACATGTTAGTACAACGTAGGACACCTTACAACTCCTAACAAAACATTACAACACCGTACGCAAACTTAAAACTCCATAATAAACCTAATGAATTCATCCGAGTCCTTTGAACATCGTACGATAATTTAGAATATATTACGACTCTGTATGCCACATTACCGCCTTGAAAAGTATGTTAGTATAACGTACAGCAACTTACAACTCCTAACAAAACATTACAACACCGTACGTAAACTTAAAACTCCATAATAAACCTAATGAATTCATTCGAGTCCTTTGAACATCGTACGACAATTTAGAATATATTACGACTCTGTATGCCACATTACCGCCCTGAAAAGCATGTTAGTATAACGTACGTCACCTTACAACTCCTAACAAAACATTACAACACCGCACGTAAACTTAAAACTCCATAACAAATATAATGAATTCTTCCGAGTCTTTTGAACATCGTACAACAATTTAGAATATCTTACTACTCTGTATGCCACATTACCGCCTTGAAAATCATGTTAGTATAACATAGGACACCTTACAACTCCTAACAACACATTACAATACCGTACGTAAACTTAAAACTCCATGGTAAACCTAATGAATTCGTCCGAGTCCTTTTAACATCAGACAACCACTCTGACTTGTTACGACTTTGTATGCGACATTAGCAACAGGAAAAGCAATTTAGAATAATGTAGGATGCGTTACATCTTTTGAGAACACCTTACACCACCGTATGAACCATTAAAACTCCATAATAAACCTAATGAATTCGTCCGAGTCATTTGAACATCGTACAACAATTTAGAATATCTTACGACTCTGTATGCCACATTACCGCTTTGAAAATCATGTTAGTATAACGTAGGACACCTTACAACACCTAAGAAAACATTACAACACCGTACGTAAACTTAAAACTCCATAATAAACCTAATTAATTCATCCGAGTCCTTTGAACATCGTACGACAATTTACAATATATTACGACTCTGTATGCCACATTACCGCCTTGAAAAGCAGGTTAGTATAACGTACGGCACCTTACAACTCCTAACAAAATATTACAACACGGTACGTAAACTTAAAACTCCATAATAAACCTAATGAATTCGTCCGAGTCATTTGAACATCGTACAACAATTTAAATATCTTACGACTCTGTATGCCACATTACCGCCTTGAAAATCATGTTAGTATAACGTAGGACACCTTACAACTCCTAACAACACATTACAATACCGTACGTAAACTTAAAACTCCATAGTAAACCTAATGAATTCGTCTGAGTCCATTAAACATTAGACGACCACTCAGGACTTGTTACGACTTTGTATGCAACATTCGCAACAGGAAAAGCAATTTAGAATAATGTAGGATGTGTTACATCTTTTAAGAACACCTTTCACCACCGTACGAAACATTAAAACACCATAATAAACCCAATGAATTCGTCCGATTCATTTGAACATCGTACAACAATTTAGAATATCTTACGACTCTGTATGCCACATTACCGCTTTGAAAAGCATGTTAGTATAACGTAGGACACCTTACAACTCCTAACAAAACATTACAACACCGTACGCAAACTTAAAACTCCATAATAAACCTAATGAATTCATCCGAGTCCTTTGAACATCGTACGACAATTTAGAATATATTACGACTCTGTATGCCACATTACCGCCTTGAAAAGTATGTTAGTATAACGTACAGCAACTTACAACTCCTAACAAAACATTACAACACCGTACGTAAACTTAAAACTCCATAATAAACCTAATGAATTCATTCGAGTCCTTTGAACATCGTACGACAATTTAGAATATATTACGACTCTGTATGCCACATTACCGCCCTGAAAAGCATGTTAGTATAACTTACGGCACCTTACAACTCCTAACAAAACATTACAACACCGCACGTAAACTTAAAACTCCATAACAAATATAATGAATTCTTCCGAGTCTTTTGAACATCGTACAACAATTTAGAATATCTTACTACTCTGTATGCCACATTACCGCCTTGAAAATCATGTTAGTATAACATAGGACACCTTACAACTCCTAACAACACATTACAATACCGTACGTAAACTTAAAACTCCATGGTAAACCTAATGAATTCGTCCGAGTCCTTTTAACATCAGACAACCACTCTGACATGTTACGACTTTGTATGCGACATTAGCAACAGGAAAAGCAATTTAGAATAATGTAGGATGCGTTACATCTTTTGAGAACACCTTACACCACCGTACGAACCATTAAAACTCCATAATAAACCTAATGAATTCGTCCGAGTCATTTGAACATCGTACAACAATTTAGAATATCTTACGACTTTGTATGCCACATTACCGCTTTGAAAAGCATGTTAGTATAACGTAGGACACCTTACAACTCCTAACAAACATTACAACACCGTACGTAAACTTAAAACTCCATAATAAACCTAATGAATTCATTCGAGTCCTTTGAACATCGTACGACAATTTAGAATATATTACGACTCTGTATGCCACATTACCGCCCTGAAAAGCATGTTAGTATAACGTACGGCACCTTACAAGTCCTAACAAAACATTACAACACCGCACGTAAACTTAAAACTCCATAACAAATATAATGAATTCTTCCGAGTCTTTTGAACATCGTACAACAATTTAGAATATCTTACTACTCTGTATGCCACATTACCGCCTTGAAAATCATGTTAGTATAACATAGGACACCTTACAACTCCTAACAACACATTACAATATCGTACGTAAACTTAAAACTCCATGGTAAACCTAATGAATTCGTCCGAGTCCTTTAAACATCAGACAACCACTCTGACTTGTTACGACTTTGTATGCGACATTAGCAACAGGAAAAGCAATTTAGAATAATGTAGGATGCGTTACATCTTTTGAGAACACCTTACACCACCGTACGGACCATTAAAACTCCATAATAAACCTAATGAATTCGTCCGAGTCATTTGAACATCGTACAACAATTTAGAATATCTTACGACTCTGTATGCCATATTAACGCCTTGAAAATCATGTTAGTATAACGTACGGCACCTTACAACTCCTAACAAAACATTACAACACCGTATGTAAAATTAAAACTCCATAATAAACCTAATGAATTCATTCGAGTCCTTTGAACATCGTACGACAATTTAGAATATATTACGACTCTGTATGCCACATTACCGCCTTGAAAAGTATGTTAGTATAACGTACGGCACCTTACAACTCCTAACAAAATATTACAACACCGTACGTAAACTTAAAACTCCATAATAAACCTAATGAATTCGTCAGAGTCATTTGAACATCGTACAACAATTTAAATATCTTACGACTCTGTATGCCACATTACCGCCTTGAAAATCATGTTAGTATAACGTAGGACACCTTACAATTCCTAACAACACATTACAATGCCGTACGTAAACTTAAAACTCCATAGTAAACCTAATGAATTCGTCTGAGTCCATTAAACATTAGACGACCACTCAGGACTTGTTACGACTTTGTATGCCACATTCGCAACAGGAAAAGCAATTTAGAATAATGTAGGATGTGTTACATCTTTTAAGAACACCTTTCACCACCGTACGAAACATTAAAACACCATAATAAATCTAATGAATTCGTCCGAGTCATTTGAACATCGTACAACAATTTAGAATATCTTACGACTTTGTATGCCACATTACCGCTTTGAAAAGCATGTTAGTATAACGTAGGACACCTTACAACTCCTAACAAAACATTACAACACCGTACGTAAACTTAAAACTCCATAATAAACCTAATTAATTCATCCGAGTCCTTTGAACATCATACGACAATTTACAGTATATTACGACTCTGTATGCCACATTACCACCCTGAAAAGCATGTTAGTATAACGTATGGCACCTTACAACTCCTAACAAAACATTACAACACCGCACGTAAACTTAAAACTCCATAATAAATCTAAAGAATTCGTCCGAGTCTTTTGAACATCGTACAACAATTTAGAATATCTTACTACTCTGTATGCCACATTACCGCCTTGAAAATCATGTTAGTATAACATAGGACACCTTACAACTCCTAACAACACATTACAATATCGTACGTAAACTTAAAACTCCATGGTAAACCTAATGAATTCGTCCGAGTCCTTTAAACATCAGACAACCACTCTGACTTGTTACGACTTTGTATGCGACATTAGCAACAGGAAAAGCAATTTAGAATAATGTAGGATGCGTTACATCTTTTGAGAACACCTTACACCACCGTACGGACCATTAAAACTCCATAATAAACCTAATGAATTCGTCCGAGTCATTTGAACATCGTACAACAATTTAGAATATCTTACGACTCTGTATGCCATATTAACGCCTTGAAAATCATGTTAGTATAACGTACGGCACCTTACAACTCCTAACAAAACATTACAACACCGTATGTAAAATTAAAACTCCATAATAAACCTAATGAATTCATTCGAGTCCTTTGAACATCGTACGACAATTTAGAATATATTACGACTCTGTATGCCACATTACCGCCTTGAAAAGTATGTTAGTATAACGTACGACACCTTACAACTCCTAACAAAATATTACAACACCGTACGTAAACTTAAAACTCCATAATAAACCTAATGAATTCGTCAGAGTCATTTGAACATCGTACAACAATTTAAATATCTTACGACTCTGTATGCCACATTACCGCCTTGAAAATCATGTTAGTATAACGTAGGACACCTTACAATTCCTAACAACACATTACAATGCCGTACGTAAACTTAAAACTCCATAGTAAACCCAATGAATTCGTCTGAGTCCATTAAACATTAGACGACCACTTAGGACTTGTTACGACTTTGTATGCCACATTCGCAACAGGAAAAGCAATTTAGAATAATGTAGGATGTGTTACATCTTTTAAGAACACCTTTCACCACCGTACGAAACATTAAAACACCATAATAAATCTAATGAATTCGTCCGAGTCATTTGAACATCGTACAACAATTTAGAATATCTTACGACTTTGTATGCCACATTACCGCTTTGAAAAGCATGTTAGTATAACGTAGGACACCTTACAACTCCTAACAAAACATTACAACACCGTACGTAAACTTAAAACTCCATAATAAACCTAATTAATTCATCCGAGTCCTTTGAACATCATACGACAATTTACAGTATATTACGACTCTGTATGCCACATTACCACCCTGAAAAGCATGTTAGTATAACGTATGGCACCTTACAACTCCTAACAAAACATTACAACACCGCACGTAAACTTAAAACTCCATAATAAATCTAAAGAATTCGTCCGAGTCTTTTGAACATCGTACAACAATTTAGAATATCTTACTACTCTGTATGCCACATTACCGCCTTGAAAATCATGTTAGTATAACATAGGACACCTTACAACTCCTAACAACACATTACAATATCGTACGTAAACTTAAAACTCCATGGTAAACCTAATGAATTCGTCCGAGTCCTTTAAACATCAGACAACCACTATGACTTGTTACGACTTTGTATGCGACATTAGCAACAGGAAAAGCAATTTAGAATAATGTAGGATGCGTTACATCTTTTGAGAACACCTTACACCACCGTACGGACCATTAAAACTCCATAATAAACCTAATGAATTCGTCCGAGTCATTTGAACATCGTACAACAATTTAGAATATCTTACGACTCTGTATGCCATATTAACGCCTTGAAAATCATGTTAGTATAACGTACGGCACCTTACAACTCCTAACAAAACATTACAACACCGTATGTAAAATTAAAACTCCATAATAAACCTAATGAATTCATTCGAGTCCTTTGAACATCGTACGACAATTTAGAATATATTACGACTCTGTATGCCACATTACCGCCTTGAAAAGTATGTTAGTATAACGTACGGCACCTTACAACTCCTAACAAAATATTACAACACCGTACGTAAACTTAAAACTCCATAATAAACCTAATGAATTCGTCCGAGTCATTTGAACATCGTACAACAATATAAATATCTTACGACTCTGTATGCCACATTACCGCCTTGAAAATCATGTTAGTATAACGCAGGACACCTTACAATTCCTAACAACACATTACAATGCCGTACGTAAACTTAAAACTCCATAGTAAACCTAATGAATTCGTCTGAGTCCATTAAACATTAGACGACCACTCAGGACTTGTTACGACTTTGTATGCAACATTCGCAACAGGAAAAGCAATTTAGAATAATGTAGGATGTGTTACATCTTTTAAGAACACCTTTCACCACCGTACGAAACATTAAAACACCATAATAAACCTAATGAATTCGTCCGAGTCATTTGAACATCGTACAACAATTTAGAATATCTTACGACTTTGTATGCCACATTACCGCTTTGAAAAGCATGTTAGTATAACGTAGGACACCTTACAACTCCTAACAAAACATTACAACACCGTACGTAAACCTAAAACTCCATAATAAACCTAATTAATTCATCCGAGTCCTTTGAACATCATACGACTATTTACAGTATATTACGACTCTGTATGCCACATTACCACCCTGAAAAGCATGTTAGTATAACGTACGGCACCTTACAACTCCTAACAAAACATTACAACACCGCACGTAAACTTAAAACTCCATAATAAATCTAATGAATTCGTCCGAGTCTTTTGAACATCGTACAACAATTTAGAATATCTTACTACTCTGTATGCCACATTACCGCCTTGAAAATCATGTTAGTATAACATAGGACACCTTACAACTCCTAACAACACATTACAATATCGTACGTAAACTTAAAACTCCATGGTAAACCTAATGAATTCGTCCGAGTCCTTTAAACATCAGACAACCACTCTGACTTGTTACGACTTTGTATGCGACATTAGCAACAGGAAAAGCAATTTAGAATAATGTAGGATGCGTTACATCTTTTTAGAACACCTTACACCACCGTACGGACCATTAAAACTCCATAATAAACCTAATGAATTCGTCCGAGTCATTTGAACATCGTACAACAATTTAGAATATCTTACGACTTTGTATGCCACATTACCGCTTTGAAAAGCATGTTAGTATAACGTAGGACACCTTACAACTCCTAACAAAACATTACAACACCGTACGTAAACTTAAAACTCCATAATAAACCTAATTAATTCATCCGAGTCCTTTGAACATCATACGACAATTTACAGTATATTACGACTCTGTATGCCACATTACCGCCCTGAAAAGCATGTTAGTATAACGTACGGCACCTTACAACTCCTAACAAAACATTACAACACCGCACGTAAACTTAAAACTCCATAATAAATCTAATGAATTCGTCCGAGTCTTTTGAACATCGTACAACAATTTAGAATATCTTACTACTCTGTATGCCACATTACCGCCTTGAAAATCATGTTAGTATAACATAGGACACCTTACAACTCCTAACAACACATTACAATATCGTACGTAAACTTAAAACTCCATGGTAAACCTAATGAATTCGTCCGAGTCCTTTAAACATCAGACAACCACTCTGACTTGTTACGACTTTGTATGCGACATTAGCAACAGGAAAAGCAATTTAGAATAATGTAGGATGCGTTACATCTTTTGAGAACACCTTACACCACCGTACGGACCATTAAAACTCCATAATAAACCTAATGAATTCGTCCGAGTCATTTGAACATCGTACAACAATTTAGAATATCTTACGACTCTGTATGCCATATTAACGCCTTGAAAATCATGTTAGTATAACGTACGGCACCTTACAACTCCTAACAAAACATTACAACACCGTATGTAAACTTAAAACTCCATAATAAACCTAATGAATTCATTCGAGTCCTTTGAACATCGTACGACAATTTAGAATATATTACGACTCTGTATGCCACATTACCGCCTTGAAAAGTATGTTAGTATAACGTACGGCACCTTACAACTCCTAACAAAATATTACAACACCGTACGTAAACTTAAAACTCCATAATAAACCTAATGAATTCGTCCGAGTCATTTGAACATCGTACAACAATTTAAATATCTTACGACTCTGTATGCCACATTACCGCCTTGAAAATCATGTTAGTATAACGTAGGACACCTTACAATTCCTAACAACACATTACAATGCCGTACGTAAACTTAAAACTCCATAGTAAACCTAATGAATTCGTCTGAGTCCATTA
The DNA here is from genome assembly GCA_030867185.1 of Tagetes erecta. Lineage (NCBI taxonomy): Eukaryota > Viridiplantae > Streptophyta > Magnoliopsida > Asterales > Asteraceae > Tagetes > Tagetes erecta. The sequence goes on along the minus strand of CM061488.1, from coordinate 48,531,364 downwards.
AACATTAGACGACCACTCAGGACTTGTTACGACTTTGTATGCAACATTCGCAACAGGAAAAGCAATTTAGAATAATGTAGGATGTGTTACATCTTTTAAGAACACCTTTCACCACCGTACGAAACATTAAAACACCATAATAAACCTAATGAATTCGTCCTAGTCATTTGAACATCGTACAACAATTTAGAATATCTTACGACTCTGTATGCCACATTACCGCTTTGAAAAGCATGTTAGTATAACGTAGGACACCTTACAACTCCTAACAAAACATTACAACACTGTACGCAAACTTAAAACTCCATAATAAACCTAATGAATTAATCCGAGTCCTTTGAACATCGTACGGCAATTTAGAAAATATTACGACTCTGTATGCCACATTACCGCCTTGAAAAGTATGTTAGTATAACGTACGACAACTTACAACTCCTAACAAAACATTACAACACCGTACGTAAACTTAAAACTCCATAATAAACCTAATGAATTCATTCGAGTCCTTTGAACATCGTACGACAATTTAGGATATATTACCACTCTGTATGCCAAATTACCGCCCTGAAAAGCATGTTAGTATAACGTACGAAACCTTACAACTCCTAACAAAACATTACAACACCGCACGTAAACTTAACACTCCATAACAAATATAATGAATTCGTCCGAGTCTTTTGAACATCGTACAACAATTTAGAATATCTTACTACTCTGTATGCCACATTACCGCCTTGAAAATCATGTTAGTATAACATAGGACACCTTACAACTCCTAACAACACATTACAATACCGTACGTAAACTTAAAACTCCATGGTAAACCTAATGAATTCGTCCGAGTCCTTTAAACATCAGACAACCACTCTGACTTGTTACGACTTTGTATGCGACATTAGCAACAGGAAAAGCAATTTAGAATAATGTAGGATGCGTTACATCTTTTGAGAACACCTTACACCATCGTACGGACCATTAAAACTCCATAATAAACCTAATGAATTCGTCCGAGTCATTTGAACATCGTACAACAATTTAGAATATCTTACGACTTTGTATGCCACATTACCGCTTTGAAAAGCATGTTAGTATAACGTAGGACACCTTACAACTCCTAACAAAACATTACAACACCATACGTAAACTTAAAACTCCATAATAAACCTAATTAATTCATCCGAGTCCTTTGAACATCATACGACAATTTACAGTATATTACGACTCTGTATGCCACATTACCGCCCTGAAAAGCATGTTAGTATAACGTACGGCACCTTACAACTCCTAACAAAACATTACAACACCGCACGTAAACTTAAAACTCCATAATAAATCTAATGAATTCGTCCGAGTCTTTTGAACATCGTACAACAATTTAGAATATCTTACTACTCTGTATGCCACATTACCGCCTTGAAAATCATGTTAGTATAACATAGGACACCTTACAACTCCTAACAACACATTACAATATCGTACGTAAACTTAAAACTCCATGGTAAACCTAATGAATTCGTCCGAGTCCTTTAAACATCAGACAACCACTCTGACTTGTTACGACTTTGTATGCGACATTAGCAACAGGAAAAGCAATTTAGAATAATGTAGGATGCGTTACATCTTTTGAGAACACCTTACACCACCGTACGAAACATTAAAACACCATAATAAACCTAATGAATTCGTCCGAGTCATTTGAACATCGTACAACAATTTAGAATATCTTACGACTCTGTATGCCACATTACCGCTTTGAAAAGCATGTTAGTATAACGTAGGACACCTTACAACTCCTAACAAAACATTACAACACTGTACGCAAACTTAAAACTCCATAATAAACCTAATGAATTAATCCGAGTCCTTTGAACATCGTACGGCAATTTAGAAAATATTACGACTCTGTATGCCACATTACCGCCTTGAAAAGTATGTTAGTATAACGTACGACAACTTACAACTCCTAACAAAACATTACAACACCGTACGTAAACTTAAAACTCCATAATAAACCTAATGAATTCATTCGAGTCCTTTGAACATCGTACGACAATTTAGGATATATTACCACTCTGTATGCCAAATTACCGCCCTGAAAAGCATGTTAGTATAACGTACGAAACCTTACAACTCCTAACAAAACATTACAACACCGCACGTAAACTTAACACTCCATAACAAATATAATGAATTCGTCCGAGTCTTTTGAACATCGTACAACAATTTAGAATATCTTACTACTCTGTATGCCACATTACCGCCTTGAAAATCATGTTAGTATAACATAGGACACCTTACAACTCCTAACAACACATTACAATACCGTACGTAAACTTAAAACTCCATGGTAAACCTAATGAATTCGTCCGAGTCCTTTAAACATCAGACAACCACTCTGACTTGTTACGACTTTGTATGCGACATTAGCAACAGGAAAAGCAATTTAGAATAATGTAGGATGCGTTACATCTTTTGAGAACACCTTACACCATCGTACGGACCATTAAAACTCCATAATAAACCTAATGAATTCGTCCGAGTCATTTGAACATCGTACAACAATTTAGAATATCTTACGACTTTGTATGCCACATTACCGCTTTGAAAAGCATGTTAGTATAACGTAGGACACCTTACAACTCCTAACAAAACATTACAACACCATACGTAAACTTAAAACTCCATAATAAACCTAATTAATTCATCCGAGTCCTTTGAACATCATACGACAATTTACAGTATATTACGACTCTGTATGCCACATTACCGCCCTGAAAAGCATGTTAGTATAACGTACGGCACCTTACAACTCCTAACAAAACATTACAACACCGCACGTAAACTTAAAACTCCATAATAAATCTAATGAATTCGTCCGAGTCTTTTGAACATCGTACAACAATTTAGAATATCTTACTACTCTGTATGCCACATTACCGCCTTGAAAATCATGTTAGTATAACATAGGACACCTTACAACTCCTAACAACACATTACAATATCGTACGTAAACTTAAAACTCCATGGTAAACCTAATGAATTCGTCCGAGTCCTTTAAACATCAGACAACCACTCTGACTTGTTACGACTTTGTATGCGACATTAGCAACAGGAAAAGCAATTTAGAATAATGTAGGATGCGTTACATCTTTTGAGAACACCTTACACCACCGTACGAAACATTAAAACACCATAATAAACCTAATGAATTCGTCCGAGTCATTTGAACATCGTACAACAATTTAGAATATCTTACGACTCTGTATGCCACATTACCGCTTTGAAAAGCATGTTAGTATAACGTAGGACACCTTACAACTCCTAACAAAACATTACAACACTGTACGCAAACTTAAAACTCCATAATAAACCTAATGAATTAATCCGAGTCCTTTGAACATCGTACGGCAATTTAGAAAATATTACGACTCTGTATGCCACATTACCGCCTTGAAAAGTATGTTAGTATAACGTACGACAACTTACAACTCCTAACAAAACATTACAACACCGTACGTAAACTTAAAACTCCATAATAAACCTAATGAATTCATTCGAGTCCTTTGAACATCGTACGACAATTTAGGATATATTACCACTCTGTATGCCAAATTACCGCCCTGAAAAGCATGTTAGTATAACGTACGAAACCTTACAACTCCTAACAAAACATTACAACACCGCACGTAAACTTAACACTCCATAACAAATATAATGAATTCGTCCGAGTCTTTTGAACATCGTACAACAATTTAGAATATCTTACTACTCTGTATGCCACATTACCGCCTTGAAAATCATGTTAGTATAACATAGGACACCTTACAACTCCTAACAACACATTACAATACCGTACGTAAACTTAAAACTCCATGGTAAACCTAATGAATTCGTCCGAGTCCTTTAAACATCAGACAACCACTCTGACTTGTTACGACTTTGTATGCGACATTAGCAACAGGAAAAGCAATTTAGAATAATGTAGGATGCGTTACATCTTTTGAGAACACCTTACACCATCGTACGGACCATTAAAACTCCATAATAAACCTAATGAATTCGTCCGAGTCATTTGAACATCGTACAACAATTTAGAATATCTTACGACTTTGTATGCCACATTACCGCTTTGAAAAGCATGTTAGTATAACGTAGGACACCTTACAACTCCTAACAAAACATTACAACACCATACGTAAACTTAAAACTCCATAATAAACCTAATTAATTCATCCGAGTCCTTTGAACATCATACGACAATTTACAGTATATTACGACTCTGTATGCCACATTACCGCCCTGAAAAGCATGTTAGTATAACGTACGGCACCTTACAACTCCTAACAAAACATTACAACACCGCACGTAAACTTAAAACTCCATAATAAATCTAATGAATTCGTCCGAGTCTTTTGAACATCGTACAACAATTTAGAATATCTTACTACTCTGTATGCCACATTACCGCCTTGAAAATCATGTTAGTATAACATAGGACACCTTACAACTCCTAACAACACATTACAATATCGTACGTAAACTTAAAACTCCATGGTAAACCTAATGAATTCGTCCGAGTCCTTTAAACATCAGACAACCACTCTGACTTGTTACGACTTTGTATGCGACATTAGCAACAGGAAAAGCAATTTAGAATAATGTAGGATGCGTTACATCTTTTGAGAACACCTTACACCACCGTACGGACCATTAAAACTCCATAATAAACCTAATGAATTCGTCCGAGTCATTTGAACATCGTACAACAATTTAGAATATCTTACGACTCTGTATGCCACATTAACGCTTTGAAAATCATGTTAGTATAACGTAGGACACCTTACAACACCTAACAAAACATTACAACACCGTACGTAAACTTAAAACTCCATAATAAACCTAATTAATTCATCCGAGTCCTTTGAACATCGTACGACAATTTACAATATATTACGACTCTGTATGCCACATTACCGCCTTGAAAAGCAGGTTAGTATAACGTACGGCACCTTACAACTCCTAACAAAATATTACAACACGGTACGTAAACTTAAAACTCCATAATAAACCTAATGAATTCGTCCGAGTCATTTGAACATCGTACAACAATTTAAATATCTTACGACTCTGTATACCACATTACCGCCTTGAAAATCATGTTAGTATAACGTAGGACACCTTACAACTCCTAACAACACATTACAATACCGTACGTAAACTTAAAACTCCATAGTAAACCTAATGAATTCGTCTGAGTCCATTAAACATTAGACGACCACTCAGGACTTGTTACGACTTTGTATGCAACATTCGCAACAGGAAAAGCAATTTAGAATAATGTAGGATGTGTTACATCTTTTAAGAACACCTTTCACCACCGTACGAAACATTAAAACACCATAATAAACCCAATGAATTCGTCCGAGTCATTTGAACATCGTACAACAATTTAGAATATCTTACGACTCTGTATGCCACATTACCGCTTTGAAAAGCATGTTAGTATAACGTAGGACACCTTACAACTCCTAACAAAACATTACAACACCGCACGCAAACTTAAAACTCCATAATAAACCTAATGAATTCATCCGAGTCCTTTGAACATCGTACGACAATTTAGAATATATTACGACTCTGTATGCCACATTACCGCCTTGAAAAGTATGTTAGTATAACGTACAGCAACTTACAACTCCTAACAAAACATTACAACACCGTACGTAAACTTAAAACTCCATAATAAACCTAATGAATTCATTCGAGTCCTTTGAACATCGTACGACAATTTAGAATATATTACGACTCTGTATGCCACATTACCGCCCTGAAAAGCATGTTAGTATAACGTACGGCACCTTACAACTCCTAACAAAACATTACAACACCGCACGTAAACTTAAAACTCCATAATAAATCTAATGAATTCGTCCGAGTCTTTTGAACATCGTACAACAATTTAGAATATCTTACTACTCTGTATGCCACATTACCGCCTTGAAAATCATGTTAGTATAACATAGGACACCTTACAACTCCTAACAACACATTACAATATCGTACGTAAACTTAAAACTCCATGGTAAACCTAATGAATTCGTCCGAGTCCTTTAAACATCAGACAACCACTCTGACTTGTTACGACTTTGTATGCGACATTAGCAACAGGAAAAGCAATTTAGAATAATGTAGGATGCGTTACATCTTTTGAGAACACCTTACACCACCGTACGGACCATTAAAACTCCATAATAAACCTAATGAATTCGTCCGAGTCATTTGAACATCGTACAACAATTTAGAATATCTTACGACTCTGTATGCCACATTAACGCTTTGAAAATCATGTTAGTATAACGTAGGACACCTTACAACACCTAACAAAACATTACAACACCGTACGTAAACTTAAAACTCCATAATAAACCTAATTAATTCATCCGAGTCCTTTGAACATCGTACGACAATTTACAATATATTACGACTCTGTATGCCACATTACCGCCTTGAAAAGCAGGTTAGTATAACGTACGGCACCTTACAACTCCTAACAAAATATTACAACACGGTACGTAAACTTAAAACTCCATAATAAACCTAATGAATTCGTCCGAGTCATTTGAACATCGTACAACAATTTAAATATCTTACGACTCTGTATACCACATTACCGCCTTGAAAATCATGTTAGTATAACGTAGGACACCTTACAACTCCTAACAACACATTACAATACCGTACGTAAACTTAAAACTCCATAGTAAACCTAATGAATTCGTCTGAGTCCATTAAACATTAGACGACCACTCAGGACTTGTTACGACTTTGTATGCAACATTCGCAACAGGAAAAGCAATTTAGAATAATGTAGGATGTGTTACATCTTTTAAGAACACCTTTCACCACCGTACGAAACATTAAAACACCATAATAAACCCAATGAATTCGTCCGAGTCATTTGAACATCGTACAACAATTTAGAATATCTTACGACTCTGTATGCCACATTACCGCTTTGAAAAGCATGTTAGTATAACGTAGGACACCTTACAACTCCTAACAAAACATTACAACACCGCACGCAAACTTAAAACTCCATAATAAACCTAATGAATTCATCCGAGTCCTTTGAACATCGTACGACAATTTAGAATATATTACGACTCTGTATGCCACATTACCGCCTTGAAAAGTATGTTAGTATAACGTACAGCAACTTACAACTCCTAACAAAACATTACAACACCGTACGTAAACTTAAAACTCCATAATAAACCTAATGAATTCATTCGAGTCCTTTGAACATCGTACGACAATTTAGAATATATTACGACTCTGTATGCCACATTACCGCCCTGAAAAGCATGTTAGTATAACGTACGGCACCTTACAACTCTTAACAAAACATTACAACACCGCACGTAAACTTAAAACTCCATAACAAATATAATGAATTCTTCCGAGTCTTTTGAACATCGTACAACAATTTAGAATATCTTACTACTATGTATGCCACATTACCGCCTTGAAAATCATGTTAGTATAACATAGGACACCTTACAACTCCTAACAACACATTACAATACCGTACGTAAACTTAAAACTCCATGGTAAACCTAATGAATTCGTCCGAGTCCTTTTAACATCAGACAACCACTCTGACTTGTTACGACTTTGTATGCGACATTAGCAACATGAAAAGCAATTTAGAATAATGAAGGATGCGTTACATCTTTTGAGAACACCTTACACCACCGTATGAACCATTAAAACTCCATAATAAACCTAATTAATTCGTCCGAGTCATTTGAACATCGTACAACAATTTAGAATATCTTACGACTCTGTATGCCACATTAACGCTTTGAAAATCATGTTAGTATAACGTAGGACACCTTACAACACCTAACAAAACATTACAACACCGTACGTAAACTTAAAACTCCATAATAAACCTAATTAATTCATCCGAGTCCTTTGAACATCGTACGACAATTTACAATATATTACGACTCTGTATGCCACATTACCGCCTTGAAAAGCAGGTTAGTATAACGTACGGCACCTTACAACTCCTAACAAAATATTACAACACGGTACGTAAACTTAAAACTCCATAATAAACCTAATGAATTCGTCCGAGTCATTTGAACATCGTACAACAATTTAAATATCTTACGACTCTGTATGCCACATTACCGCCTTGAAAATCATGTTAGTATAACGTAGGACACCTTACAACTCCTAACAAAACATTACAACACCGTACGCAAACTTAAAACTCCATAATAAACCTAATGAATTCATCCGAGTCCTTTGAACATCGTACGACAATTTAGAATATATTACGACTCTGTATGCCACATTACCGCCTTGAAAAGTATGTTAGTATAACGTACAGCAACTTACAACTCCTAACAAAACATTACAACACCGTACGTAAACTTAAAACTCCATAATAAACCTAATGAATTCATTCGAGTCCTTTGAACATCGTACGACAATTTAGAATATATTACGACTCTGTATGCCACATTACCGCCCTGAAAAGCATGTTAGTATAACGTACGGCACCTTACAACTCCTAACAAAACATTACAACACCGCACGTAAACTTAAAACTCCATAACAAATATAATGAATTCTTCCGAGTCTTTTGAACATCGTACAACAATTTAGAATATCTTACTACTCTGTATGCCACATTACCGCCTTGAAAATCATGTTAGTATAACATAGGACACCTTACAACTCCTAACAACACATTACAATACCGTACGTAAACTTAAAACTCCATGGTAAACCTAATGAATTCGTCCGAGTCCTTTTAACATCAGACAACCACTCTGACATGTTACGACTTTGTATGCGACATTAGCAACAGGAAAAGCAATTTAGAATAATGTAGGATGCGTTACATCTTTTGAGAACACCTTACACCACCGTACGAACCATTAAAACTCCATAATAAACCTAATGAATTCGTCCGAGTCATTTGAACATCGTACAACAATTTAGAATATCTTACGACTCTGTATGCCACATTACCGCTTTGAAAAGCATGTTAGTATAACGTAGGACACCTTACAACTCCTAACAAAACATTACAACACCATACGTAAACTTAAAACTCCATAATAAACCTAATTAATTCATCCGAGTCATTTGAACATCGTACGACAATTTACAATATATTAGGACTCTGTATGCCACATTACCGCCTTGAAAAGCAGGTTAGTATAACGTACGGCACCTTACAACTCCTAACAAAACATTACAACACCGCACGTAAACTTAAAACTCCATAACAAATATAATGAATTTGTCCGAGTCTTTTGAACATCGTACAACAATTTAGAATATCTTACTACTCTGTATGCCACATTACCGCCTTGAAAATCATGTTAGTATAACATAGGACACCTTACAACTCCTAACAACACATTACAATATCGTACGTAAACTTAAAACTCCATGGTAAACCTAATGTATTCGTCCGAGTCCTTTTAACATCAGACAACCACTCTGACTTGTTACGACTTTGTATGCGACATTAGCAACAGGAAAAGCAATTTAGAATAATGTAGGATGCGTTACATCTTTTGAGAACACCTTACACCACCGTATGAACCATTAAAACTCCATAATAAACCTAATGAATTCGTCCGAGTCATTTGAACATCGTACAACAATTTAGAATATCTTACGACTCTGTATGCCACATTACCGCTTTGAAAATCATGTTAGTATAACGTAGGACACCTTACAACACCTAACAAAACATTACAACACCGTACGTAAACTTAAAACTCCATAATAAACCTAATTAATTCATCCGAGTCCTTTGAACATCGTACGACAATTTACAATATATTACGACTCTGTATGCCACATTACCGCCTTGAAAAGCAGGTTAGTATAACGTACGGCACCTTACAACTCCTAACAAAATATTACAACACGGTACGTAAACTTAAAACTCCATAATAAACCTAATGAATTCGTCCGAGTCATTTGAACATCGTACAACAATTTAAATATCTTACGACTCTGTATGCCACATTACCGCCTTGAAAATCATGTTAGTATAACGTAGGACACCTTACAACTCCTAACAAAACATTACAACACCGTACGCAAACTTAAAACTCCATAATAAACCTAATGAATTCATCCGAGTCCTTTGAACATCGTACGACAATTTAGAATATATTACGACTCTGTATGCCACATTACCGCCTTGAAAAGTATGTTAGTATAACGTACAGCAACTTACAACTCCTAACAAAACATTACAACACCGTACGTAAACTTAAAACTCCATAATAAACCTAATGAATTCATTCGAGTCCTTTGAACATCGTACGACAATTTAGAATATATTACGACTCTGTATGCCACATTACCGCCCTGAAAAGCATGTTAGTATAACGTACGGCACCTTACAACTCCTAACAAAACATTACAACACCGCACGTAAACTTAAAACTCCATAACAAATATAATGAATTCTTCCGAGTCTTTTGAACATCGTACAACAATTTAGAATATCTTACTACTCTGTATGCCACATTACCGCCTTGAAAATCATGTTAGTATAACATAGGACACCTTACAACTCCTAACAACACATTACAATACCGTACGTAAACTTAAAACTCCATGGTAAACCTAATGAATTCGTCCGAGTCCTTTTAACATCAGACAACCACTCTGACATGTTACGACTTTGTATGCGACATTAGCAACAGGAAAAGCAATTTAGAATAATGTAGGATGCGTTACATCTTTTGAGAACACCTTACACCACCGTACGAACCATTAAAACTCCATAATAAACCTAATGAATTCGTCCGAGTCATTTGAACATCGTACAACAATTTAGAATATCTTACGACTCTGTATGCCACATTACCGCTTTGAAAAGCATGTTAGTATAACGTAGGACACCTTACAACTCCTAACAAAACATTACAACACCATACGTAAACTTAAAACTCCATAATAAACCTAATTAATTCATCCGAGTCATTTGAACATCGTACGACAATTTACAATATATTAGGACTCTGTATGCCACATTACCGCCTTGAAAAGCAGGTTAGTATAACGTACGGCACCTTACAACTCCTAACAAAACATTACAACACCGCACGTAAACTTAAAACTCCATAACAAATATAATGAATTTGTCCGAGTCTTTTGAACATCGTACAACAATTTAGAATATCTTACTACTCTGTATGCCACATTACCGCCTTGAAAATCATGTTAGTATAACATAGGACACCTTACAACTCCTAACAACACATTACAATATCGTACGTAAACTTAAAACTCCATGGTAAACCTAATGTATTCGTCCGAGTCCTTTTAACATCAGACAACCACTCTGACTTGTTACGACTTTGTATGCGACATTAGCAACAGGAAAAGCAATTTAGAATAATGTAGGATGCGTTACATCTTTTGAGAACACCTTACACCACCGTATGAACCATTAAAACTCCATAATAAACCTAATGAATTCGTCCGAGTCATTTGAACATCGTACAACAATTTAGAATATCTTACGACTCTGTATGCCACATTACCGCTTTGAAAATCATGTTAGTATAACGTAGGACACCTTACAACACCTAACAAAACATTACAACACCGTACGTAAACTTAAAACTCCATAATAAACCTAATTAATTCATCCGAGTCCTTTGAACATCGTACGACAATTTACAATATATTACGACTCTGTATGCCACATTACCGCCTTGAAAAGCAGGTTAGTATAACGTACGGCACCTTACAACTCCTAACAAAATATTACAACACGGTACGTAAACTTAAAACTCCATAATAAACCTAATGAATTCGTCCGAGTCATTTGAACATCGTACAACAATTTAAATATCTTACGACTCTGTATGCCACATTACCGCCTTGAAAATCATGTTAGTATAACGTAGGACACCTTACAACTCCTAACAACACATTACAATACCGTACGTAAACTTAAAACTCCATAGTAAACCTAATGAATTCGTCTGAGTCCATTAAACATTAGACGACCACTCAGGACTTGTTACGACTTTGTATGCAACATTCGCAACAGGAAAAGCAATTTAGAATAATGTAGGATGTGTTACATCTTTTAAGAACACCTTTCACCACCGTACGAAACATTAAAACACCATAATAAACCCAATGAATTCGTCCGAGTCATTTGAACATCGTACAACAATTTAGAATATCTTACGACTCTCTATGCCACATTACCGCTTTGAAAAGCATGTTAGTATAACGTAGGACACCTTACAACTCCTAACAAAACATTACAACACCGTACGCAAACTTAAAACTCCATAATAAACCTAATGAATTCATCCGAGTCCTTTGAACATCGTACGACAATTTAGAATATATTACGACTCTGTATGCCACATTACCGCCTTGAAAAGTATGTTAGTATAACGTACAGCAACTTACAACTCCTAACAAAACATTACAACACCGTACGTAAACTTAAAACTCCATAATAAACCTAATGAATTCATTCGAGTCCTTTGAACATCGTACGACAATTTAGAATATATTACGACTCTGTATGCCACATCACCGCCCTGAAAAAGCATGTTAGTATAACGTACGGCACCTTACAACTCCTAACAAAACATTACAACACCGCACGTAAACTTAAAACTCCATAACAAATATAATGAATTCTTCCGTGTCTTTTGAACATCGTACAACAATTTAGAATATCTTACTACTCTGTATGCCACATTACCGCCTTGAAAATCATGTTAGTATAACATAGGACACCTTACAACTCCTAACAACACATTACAATACCGTCGTAAACTTAAAACTCCATGGTAAACCTAATGAATTCGTCCGAGTCCTTTTAACATCAGACAACCACTCTGACATGTTACGACTTTGTATGCGACATTAGCAACAGGAAAAGCAATTTAGAATAATGTAGGATGCGTTACATCTTTTGAGAACACCTTACACCACCGTACGAACCATTAAAACTCCATAATAAACCTAATGAATTCGTCCGAGTCATTTGAACATCGTACAACAATTTAGAATATCTTACGACTCTGTATACCACATTAACGCTTTGAAAAGCATGTTAGTATAACGTAGGACACCTTACAACTCCTAACAAAACATTACAACACCATACGTAAACTTAAAACTCCATAATAAACCTAATTAATTCATCCGAGTCATTTGAACATCGTACGACAATTTACAATATATTAGGACTCTGTATGCCACATTACCGCCTTGAAAAGCAGGTTAGTATAACGTACGGCACCTTACAACTCCTAACAAAACATTACAACACCGCACGTAAACTTAAAACTCCATAACAAATATAATGAATTCGTCCGAGTCTTTTGAACATCGTACAACAATTTAGAATATCTCACTACTCTGTATGCCACATTACCGCCTTGAAAATCATGTTAGTATAACATAGGACACCTTACAACTCCTAACAACACATTACAATACCGTACGTAAACTTAAAACTCCATGGTAAACCTAATGAATTCGTCCGAGTCCTTTTAACATCAGACAACCACTCTGACTTGTTACGACTTTGTATGCGACATTAGCAACAGGAAAAGCAATTTAGAATAATGTAGGATGCGTTACATCTTTTGAGAACACCTTACACCACCGTATGAACCATTAAAACTCCATAATAAACCTAATGAATTCGTCCGAGTCATTTGAACATCGTACAACAATTTAGAATATCTTACGACTCTGTATGCCACATTACCGCTTTGAAAATCATGTTAGTATAACGTAGGACACCTTACAACTCCTAACAACACATTACAACACCGTACGTAAACTTAAAACTCCATAATAAACCTAATTAATTCATCCGAGTCCTTTGAACATCGTACGACAATTTACAATATATTACGACTCTGTATGCCACATTACCGCCTTGAAAAGCAGGTTAGTATAACGTACAGTACCTTACAACTCCTAACAAAATATTACAACACCGTACGTAAACTTAAAACTCTATAATAAACCTAATGAATTCGTCCGAGTCATTTGAACATCGTACAACAATTTAAAAATCTTACGACTCTGTATGCCACATTACCGCCTTGAAAATCAGGTTAGTATAACGTAGGACACCTTACAACTCCTAACAACACATTACAATACCGTACGTAAACTTAAAACTCCATAGTAAACCTAATGAATTCGTCTGAGTCCATTAAACATTAGACGACCACTCAGGACTTGTTACGACTTTGTATGCAACATTCGCAACAGGAAAAGCAATTTAGAATAATGTAGGATGTGTTACATCTTTTAAGAACACCTTTCACCACCGTACGAAACATTAAAACACCATAATAAACCCAATGAATTCGTCCGAGTCATTTGAACATCGTACAACAATTTAGAATATCTTACGACTCTGTATGCCACATTACCGCTTTGAAAAGCATGTTAGTATAACGTAGGACACCTTACAACTCCTAACAAAACATTACAACACCGTACGCAAACTTAAAACTCCATAATAAACCTAATGAATTCATCCGAGTCCTTTGAACATCGTACGGCAATTTAGAATATATTATGACTCTGTATGCCACATTACCACCTTTAAAAGTATGTTAGTATAACGTACAGCAACTTACAACTCCTAACAAAACATTACAACACCGTACGTAAACTTAAAACTCCATAATAAACCTAATGAATTCATTCGAGTCCTTTGAACATCGTACGGCAATTTAGAATATATTACGACTCTGTATGCCACATTACCGCCCTGAAAAGCATGTTAGTATAACGTACGACACCTTACAACTCCTAACAAAACATTACAACACCGCACGTAAACTTAAAACTCAATAACAAATATAATGAATTCGTCCGAGTCTTTTGAACATCGTACAACAATTTAGAATATCTTACTACTCTGTATGCCACATTACCGCCTTGAAAAACATGTTAGTATAACATAGGACACCTTACAACTGCTAACAACACATTACAATACCGTACGTAAACTTAAAACTCCATGGTAAACCTAATGAATTCGTCCGAGTCCTTTTAACATCAGACAACCACTCTGACATGTTACGACTTTGTATGCGACATTAGCAACAGGAAAAGCAATTTAGAATAATGTAGGATGCGTTACATCTTTTGAGAACACCTTACACCACCGTACGAACCATTAAAACTCCATAATAAACCTAATGAATTCGTCCGAGTCATTTGAACATCGTACAAAAATTTTGAATATCTTACGACTCTGTATGCCACATTACCGCTTTGAAAAGCATGTTAGTATAACGTAGGACACCTTACAACTCCTAACAAAACATTACAACATCATACGTAAACTTAAAACTCCATAATAAACCTAATTAATTCGTCCGAGTCATTTGAACATCGTACGACAATTTACAATATATTACGACTCTGTATGCCACATTACCGCTTTGAAAAGCATGTTAGTATAACGTAGGACACCTTACAACTCCTAACAAAACATTACAACATCATACGTAAACTTAAAACTCCATAATAAACCTAATTAATTCATCCGAGTCATTTGAACATCGTACGACAATTTACAATATATTACGACAGTGTATGCCACATTACCGCCTTGAAAAGCAGGTTAGTATAACGTACGGCACCTTACAACTCCTAACAAAACATTACAACACCGCACGTAAACTTAAAACTCCATAACAAATATAATGAATTCGTCCGAGTCTTTTGAACATCGTACAACAATTTAGAATATCTTACTACTCTGTATGCCACATTACCGCCTTGAAAATCATGTTAGTATAACATAGGACACCTTAAAACTCCTAACAACACATTACAATACCGTACGTAAACTTAAAACTCCATGGTAAACCTAATGAATTCGTCCGAGTCCTTTTAACATCAGACAACCACTCTGACTTGTTACGACTTTGTATGCGACATTAGCAACAGGAAAAGCAATTTAGAATAATGTAGGATGCGTTACATCTTTTGAGAACACCTTACACCACCGTATGAACCATTAAAACTCCATAATAAACCTAATGAATTCGTCCGAGTCTTTTGAACATCGTACAACAATTTAGAATATCTTACTACTCTGTATGCCACATTACCGCCTTGAAAATCATGTTAGTATAACATAGGACACCTTACAACTCCTAACAACACATTACAATACCGTACGTAAACTTAAAACTCCATGGTAAACCTAATGAATTCATTCGAGTCCTTTGAACATCGTACGACAATTTAGAATATATTACGACTCTGTATGCCACATCACCGCCCTGAAAAAGCATGTTAGTATAACGTACGGCACCTTACAACTCCTAACAAAACATTACAACACCGCACGTAAACTTAAAACTCCATAACAAATATAATGAATTCTTCCGTGTCTTTTGAACATCGTACAACAATTTAGAATATCTTACTACTCTGTATGCCACATTACCGCCTTGAAAAACATGTTAGTATAACATAGGACACCTTACAACTGCTAACAACACATTACAATACCGTACGTAAACTTAAAACTCCATGGTAAACCTAATGAATTCGTCCGAGTCCTTTTAACATCAGACAACCACTCTGACATGTTACGACTTTGTATGCGACATTAGCAACAGGAAAAGCAATTTAGAATAATGTAGGATGCGTTACATCTTTTGAGAACACCTTACACCACCGTACGAACCATTAAAACTCCATAATAAACCTAATGAATTCGTCCGAGTCATTTGAACATCGTACAAAAATTTAGAATATCTTACGACTCTGTATGCCACATTACCGCTTTGAAAAGCATGTTAGTATAACGTAGGACACCTTACAACTCCTAACAAAACATTACAACATCATACGTAAACTTAAAACTCCATAATAAACCTAATTAATTCGTCCGAGTCATTTGAACATCGTACGACAATTTACAATATATTACGACTCTGTATGCCACATTACCGCTTTGAAAAGCATGTTAGTATAACGTAGGACACCTTACAACTCCTAACAAAACATTACAACATCATACGTAAACTTAAAACTCCATAATAAACCTAATTAATTCATCCGAGTCATTTGAACATCGTACGACAATTTACAATATATTACGACAGTGTATGCCACATTACCGCCTTGAAAAGCAGGTTAGTATAACGTACGGCACCTTACAACTCCTAACAAAACATTACAACACCGCACGTAAACTTAAAACTCCATAACAAATATAATGAATTCGTCCGAGTCTTTTGAACATCGTACAACAATTTAGAATATCTTACTACTCTGTATGCCACATTACCGCCTTGAAAATCATGTTAGTATAACATAGGACACCTTAAAACTCCTAACAACACATTACAATACCGTACGTAAACTTAAAACTCCATGGTAAACCTAATGAATTCGTCCGAGTCCTTTTAACATCAGACAACCACTCTGACTTGTTACGACTTTGTATGCGACATTAGCAACAGGAAAAGCAATTTAGAATAATGTAGGATGCGTTACATCTTTTGAGAACACCTTACACCACCGTATGAACCATTAAAACTCCATAATAAACCTAATGAATTCGTCCGAGTCATTTGAACATCGTACAACAATTTAGAATATCTTACGACTCTGTATGCCACATTACCGCTTTGAAAATCATGTTAGTATAACGTAGGACACCTTACAACTCCTAACAACACATTACAACACCGTACGTAAACTTAAAACTCCATAATAAACCTAATTAATTCATCCGAGTCCTTTGAACATCGTACGACAATTTACAATATATTACGACTCTGTATGCCACATTACCGCCTTGAAAAGCAGGTTAGTATAACGTACAGTACCTTACAACTCCTAACAAAATATTACAACACCGTACGTAAACTTAAAACTCTATAATAAACCTAATGAATTCGTCCGAGTCATTTGAACATCGTACAACAATTTAAAAATCTTACGACTCTGTATGCCACATTACCGCCTTGAAAATCAGGTTAGTATAACGTAGGACACCTTACAACTCCTAACAACACATTACAATACCGTACGTAAACTTAAAACTCCATAGTAAACCTAATGAATTCGTCTGAGTCCATTAAACATTAGACGACCACTCAGGACTTGTTACGACTTTGTATGCAACATTCGCAACAGGAAAAGCAATTTAGAATAATGTAGGATGTGTTACATCTTTTAAGAACACCTTTCACCACCGTACGAAACATTAAAACACCATAATAAACCCAATGAATTCGTCCGAGTCATTTGAACATCGTACAACAATTTAGAATATCTTACGACTCTGTATGCCACATTACCGCTTTGAAAAGCATGTTAGTATAACGTAGGACACCTTACAACTCCTAACAAAACATTACAACACCGTACGCAAACTTAAAACTCCATAATAAACCTAATGAATTCATCCGAGTCCTTTGAACATCGTACGGCAATTTAGAATATATTACGACTCTGTATGCCACATTACCACCTTGAAAAGTATGTTAGTTTAACGTACAGCAACTTACAACTCCTAACAAAACATTACAACACCGTACGTAAACTTAAAACTCCATAATAAACCTAATGAATTCATTCGAGTCCTTTGAACATCGTACGGCAATTTAGAATATATTACGACTCTGTATGCCACATTACCGCCCTGAAAAGCATGTTAGTATAACGTACGACACCTTACAACTCCTAACAAAACATTACAACACCGCACGTAAACTTAAAACTCCATAACAAATATAATGAATTCGTCCGAGTCTTTTGAACATCGTACAACAATTTAGAATATCTTACTACTCTGTATGCCACATTACCGCCTTGAAAAACATGTTAGTATAACATAGGACACCTTACAACTGCTAACAACACATTACAATACCGTACGTAAACTTAAAACTCCATGGTAAACCTAATGAATTCGTCCGAGTCTTTTGAACATCGTACAACAATTTAGAATATCTTACTACTCTGTATGCCACATTACCGCCTTGAAAATCATGTTAGTATAACATAGGACACCTTAAAACTCCTAACAACACATTACAATACCGTACGTAAACTTAAAACTCCATGGTAAACCTAATGAATTCGTCCGAGTCCTTTTAACATCAGACAACCACTCTGACTTGTTACGACTTTGTATGCGACATTAGCAACAGGAAAAGCAATTTAGAATAATGTAGGATGCGTTACATCTTTTGAGAACACCTTACACCACCGTATGAACCATTAAAACTCCATAATAAACCTAATGAATTCGTCCGAGTCTCTTGAACATCGTACAACAATTTAGAATATCTTACTACTCTGTATGCCACATTACCGCCTTGAAAATCATGTTAGTATAACATAGGACACCTTACAACTCCTAACAACACATTACAATACCGTACGTAAACTTAAAACTCCATGGTAAACCTAATGAATTCGTCCGAGTCCTTTTAACATCAGACAACCCATCTGACTTGTTACGACTTTGTATGCGACATTAGCAACAGGAAAAGCAATTTAGAATAATGTTGGATGCGTTACATCTTTTGAGAACACCTTACACCACCGTACGAACCATTAAAACTCCAATATAAACCTAATGAATTCGTCCGAGTCATTTGAACATCGTACAAAAATTTAGAATATCTTACGACTCTGTATGCCACATTACCGCTTTGAAAAGCATGTTAGTATAACGTAGAACACCTTACAACTCCTAACAAAACATTACAACATCATACGTAAACTTAAAACTCCATAATAAACCTAATTAATTCATCCGAGTCATTTGAACATCGTACGACAATTTACAATATATTACGACTCTGTATGCCACATTACCGCTTTGAATAGCATGTTAGTATAACGTAGGACACCTTACAACTCCTAACAAAACATTACAACATCATACGTAAACTTAAAACTCCATAATAAACCTAATTAATTCATCCGAGTCATTTGAACATCGTACGACAATTTACAATATATTACGACTCTGTATGCCACATTACCGCCTTGAAAAGCAGGTTAGTATAACTTACGGCACCTTACAACTCCTAACAAAACATTACAACACCGCACGTAAACTTAAAACTCCATAACAAATATAATGAATTCGTCCGAGTCTTTTGAACATCGTACAACAATTTAGAATATCTTACTACTCTGTATGCCACATTACCGCCTTGAAAATCATGTTAGTATAACATAGGACACCTTACAATTCCTAACAACACATTACAATACCGTACGTAAACTTAAAACTCCATGGTAAACCTAATGAATTCGTCCGAGTCCTTTTAACATCAGACAACCACTCTGACTTGTTACGACTTTGTATGCGACATTAGCAACAGGAAAAGCAATTTAGAATAATGTAGGATGCGTTACATCTTTTGAGAACACCTTACACCACCGTATGAACCATTAAAACTCCATAATAAACCTAATGAATTCGTCCGAGTCTTTTGAACATCGTACAACAATTTAGAATATCTTACTACTCTGTATGCCACATTACCGCCTTAAAAATCATGTTAGTATAACATAGGACACCTTACAACTCCTAACAACACATTACAATACCGTACGTAAACTTAAAACTCCATGGTAAACCTAATGAATTCGTCCGAGTCCTTTTAACATCAGACAACCACTCTGACTTGTTACGACTTTGTATGCGACATTAGCAAAAGGAAAAGCAATTTAGAATAATGTAGGATGCGTTACATCTTTTGAGAACACCTTACACCACCGTACGAACCATTAAAACTCCATAATAAACCTAATGAATTCGTCCTAGTCATTTGAACATCGTACAAAAATTTAGAATATCTTACGACTCTATATGCCACATTGCCGCTTTGAAAAGCATGTTAGTATAACGTAGGACACCTTACAACTACTAACAAAACATTACAACATCATACGTAAACATAAAACTCCATAATAAACCTAATTAATTCATCCGAGTCATTTGAACATCGTACGACAATTTACAATATATTACGACTCTGTATGCCACATTACCGCTTTGAAAAGCATGTTAGTATAACGTAGGACACCTTACAACTCCTAACAAAACATTACAACATCATACGTAAACTTAAAACTCCATAATAAACCTAATTAATTCATCCGAGTCATTTGAACATCGTACGACAATTTACAATATATTACGACTCTGTATGCCACATTACCGCCTTGAAAAGCAGGTTAGTATAACGTACGGCACCTTACAACTCCTAACAAAACATTACAACACCGCACGTAAACTTAAAACTCCATAACAAATATAATGAATTCGTCCGAGTCTTTTGAACATCGTACAACAATTTAGAATATCTTACTACTCTGTATGCCACATTACCGCCTTGAAAATCATGTTAGTATAACATAGGACACCTTACAACTCCTAACAACACATTACAATACCGTACGTAAACTTAAAACTCCATGGTAAACCTAATGAATTCGTCCGAGTCCTTTTAACATCAGACAACCACTCTGACTTGTTACGACTTTGTATGCGACATTAGCAACAGGAAAAGCAATTTAGAATAATGTAGGATGCGTTACATCTTTTGAGAACACCTTACACCACCGTATGAACCATTAAAACTCCATAATAAACCTAATGAATTCGTCCGAGTCTTTTGAACATCGTACAACAATTTAGAATATCTTACTACTCTGTATGCCACATTACCGCCTTGAAAATCATGTTAGTATAACATAGGACACCTTACAACTCCTAACAACACATTACAATACCGTACGTAAACTTAAAACTCCATGGTAAACCTAATGAATTCGTCCGAGTCCTTTTAACATCAGACAACCCATCTGACTTGTTACGACTTTGTATGCGACATTAGCAACAGGAAAAGCAATTTAGAATAATGTAGGATGCGTTACATCTTTTGAGAACACCTTACACCACCGTACGAACCATTAAAACTCCAATATAAACCTAATGAATTCGACCGAGTCATTTGAACATCGTACAAAAATTTAGAATATCTTACGACTCTGTATGCCACATTACCGCTTTGAAAAGCATGTTAGTATAACGTAGGACACCTTACAACTCCTAACAAAACATTACAACATCATACGTAAACTTAAAACTCCATAATAAACCTAATTAATTCATCCGAGTCATTTGAACATCGTACGACAATTTACAATATATTACGACTCTGTATGCCACATTACCGCTTTGAAAAGCATGTTAGTATAACGTAGGACACCTTACAACTCCTAACAAAACATTACAACATCATACGTAAACTTAAAACTCCATAATAAACCTAATTAATTCATCCGAGTCATTTGAACATCGTACGACAATTTACAATATATTACGACTCTGTATGCCACATTACCGCCTTGAAAAGCAGGTTAGTATAACGTACGGCACCTTACAACTCCTAACAAAACATTACAACACCGCACGTAAACTTAAAACTCCATAACAAATATAATGAATTCGTCCGAGTCTTTTGAACATCGTACAACAATTTAGAATATCTTACTACTCTGTATGCCACATTACCGCCTTGAAAATCATGTTAGTATAACATAGGACACCTTACAACTCCTAACAACACATTACAATACCGTACGTAAACTTAAAACTCCATGGTAAACCTAATGAATTCGTCCGAGTCCTTTTAACATCAGACAACCACTCTGACTTGTTACGACTTTGTGTGCGACATTAGCAACAGGAAAAGCAATTTAGAATAATGTAGGATGCGTTACATCTTTTGAGAACACCTTACACCACCGTATGAACCATTAAAACTCCATAATAAACCTAATGAATTCGTCCGAGTCTTTTGAACATCGTACAACAATTTAGAATATCTTACTACTTTGTATGCCACATTACCGCCTTAAAAATCATGTTAGTATAACATAGGACACCTTACAACTCCTAACAACACATTACAATACCGTACGTAAACTTAAAACTCCATGGTAAACCTAATGAATTCGTCCGAGTCCTTTTAACATCAGACAACCACTCTGACTTGTTACGACTTTGTATGCGACATTAGCAAAAGGAAAAGCAATTTAGAATAATGTAGGATGCGTTACATCTTTTGAGAACACCTTACACCACCGTACGAACCATTAAAACTCCATAATAAACCTAATGAATTCGTCCGAGTCATTTGAACATCGTACAAAAATTTAGAATATCTTACGACTCTGTATGCCACATTACCGCTTTGAAAAGCATGTTAGTATAACGTAGGACACCTTACAACTACTAACAAAACATTACAACATCATACGTAAACTTAAAACTCCATAATAAACCTAATTAATTCATCCGAGTCATTTGAACATCGTACGACAATTTACAATATATTACGACTCTGTATGCCACATTACCGCTTTGAAAAGCATGTTAGTATAACGTATGACACCTTACAACTCCTAACAAAACATTACAACATCATACGTAAACTTAAAACTCCATAATAAACCTAATTAATTCATCCGAGTCATTTGAACATCGTACGACAATTTACAATATATTACGACTCTGTATGCCACATTACCGCCTTGAAAAGCAGGTTAGTATAACGTACGGCACCTTACAACTCCTAACAAAACATTACAACACCGCACGTAAACTTAAAACTCCATAACAAATATAATGAATTCGTCCGAGTCTTTTGAACATCGTACAACAATTTAGAATATCTTACTACTCTGTATGCCACATTACCGCCTTGAAAATCATGTTAGTATGACATAGGACACCTTACAACTCCTAACAACACATTACAATACCGTACGTAAACTTAAAACTCCATGGTAAACCTAATGAATTCGTCCGAGTCCTTTTAACATCAGACAACCACTCTGACTTGTTACGACTTTGTATGCGACATTAGCAAAAGGAAAAGCAATTTAGAATAATGTAGGATGCGTTACATCTTTTGAGAACACCTTACACCACCGTACGAACCATTAAAACTCCATAATAAACCTAATGAATTCGTCCGAGTCATTTGAACATCGTACAAAAATTTAGAATATCTTACGACTCTGTATGCCACATTACCGCTTTGAAAAGCATGTTAGTATAACGTAGGACACCTTACAACTACTAACAAAACATTACAACATCATACGTAAACTTAAAACTCCATAATAAACCTAATTAATTCATCCGAGTCATTTGAACATCGTACGACAATTTACAATATATTACGACTCTGTATGCCACATTACCGCTTTGAAAAGCATGTTAGTATAACGTATGACACCTTACAACTCCTAACAAAACATTACAACATCATACGTAAACTTAAAACTCCATAATAAACCTAATTAATTCATCCGAGTCATTTGAACATCGTACGACAATTTACAATATATTACGACTCTGTATGCCACATTACCGCCTTGAAAAGCAGGTTAGTATAACGTACGGCACCTTACAACTCCTAACAAAACATTACAACACCGCACGTAAACTTAAAACTCCATAACAAATATAATGAATTCGTCCGAGTCTTTTGAACATCGTACAACAATTTAGAATATCTTACTACTCTGTATGCCACATTACCGCCTTGAAAATCATGTTAGTATAACATAGGACACCTTACAACTCCTAACAACACATTACAATACCGTACGTAAACTTAAAACTCCATGGTAAACCTAATGAATTCGTCCGAGTCCTTTTAACATCAGACAACCACTCTGACTTGTTACGACTTTGTATGCGACATTAGCAACAGGAAAAGCAATTTAGAATAATGTAGGATGCGTTACATCTTTTGAGAACACCTTACACCACCGTATGAACCATTAAAACTCCATAATAAACCTAATGAATTCGTCCGAGTGTTTTGAACATCGTACAACAATTTAGAATATCTTACTACTCTGTATGCCACATTACCGCCTTGAAAATCATGTTAGTATAACATAGGACACCTTACAACTCCTAACAACACATTACAATACCGTACGTAAACTTAAAACTCCATGGTAAACCTAATGAATTCGTCCGAGTCCTTTTAACATCAGACAACCACTCTGACTTGTTACGACTTTGTATGCAACATTAGCAAAAGGAAAAGCAATTTAGAATAATGTAGGATGCGTTACATCTTTTGAGAACACCTTACACCACCGTACGAACCATTAAAACTCCATAATAAACCTAATGAATTCGTCCGAGTCATTTGAACATCGTACAAAAATTTAGAATATCTTACGACTCTGTATGCCACATTACCGCTTTGAAAAGCATGTTAGTATAACGTAGGACACCTTACAACTCCTAACAAAACATTACAACATCATACGTAAACTTAAAACTCCATAATAAACCTAATTAATTCATCCGAGTCATTTGAACATCGTACGACAATTTACAATATATTATGACTCTGTATGCCACATTACCGCTTTGAAAAGCATGTTAGTATAACGTAGGACACCTTACAACTCCTAACAAAACATTACAACATCATACGTAAACTTAAAACTCCATAATAAACCTAATTAATTCATCCGAGTCATTTGAACATCGTACGACAATTTACAATATATTACGACTCTGTATGCCACATTACCGCCTTGAAAAGCAGGTTAGTATAACGTACGGCACCTTACAACTCCTAACAAAACATTACAACACCGCACGTAAACTTAAAACTCCATAACAAATATAATGAATTCGTCCGAGTCTTTTGAACATCGTACAACAATTTAGAATATCTTACTACTCTGTATGCCACATTACCGCCTTGAAAATCATGTTAGTATAACATAGGACACCTTACAACTCCTAACAACACATTACAATACCGTACGTAAACTTAAAACTCCATGGTAAACCTAATGAATTCGTCCGAGTCCTTTTAACATCAGACAACCACTCTGACTTGTTACGACTTTGTATGCGACATTAGCAACAGGAAAAGCAATTTAGAATAATGTAGGATGCGTTACATCTTTTGAGAACACCTTACACCACCGTATGAACCATTAAAACTCCATAATAAACCTAATGAATTCGTCCGAGTGTTTTGAACATCGTACAACAATTTAGAATATCTTACTACTCTGTATGCCACATTACCGCCTTGAAAATCATGTTAGTATAACATAGGACACCTTACAACTCCTAACAACACATTACAATACCGTACGTAAACTTAAAACTCCATGGTAAACCTAATGAATTCGTCCGAGTCCTTTTAACATCAGACAACCACTCTGACTTGTTACGACTTTGTATGCGACATTAGCAAAAGGAAAAGCAATTTAGAATAATGTAGGATGCGTTACATCTTTTGAGAACACCTTACACCACCGTACGAACCATTAAAACTCCATAATAAACCTAATGAATTCGTCCGAGTCATTTGAACATCGTACAAAAATTTAGAATATCTTACGACTCTGTATGCCACATTACCGCTTTGAAAAGCATGTTAGTATAACATAGGACACCTTACAACTACTAACAAAACATTACAACATCATACGTAAACTTAAAACTCCATAATAAACCTAATTAATTCATCCGAGTCATTTGAACATCGTACGACAATTTACAATATATTACGACTCTGTATGCCACATTACCGCTTTGAAAAGCATGTTAGTATAACGTATGACACCTTACAACTCCTAACAAAACATTACAACATCATACGTAAACTTAAAACTCCATAATAAACCTAATTAATTCATCCGAGTCATTTGAACATCGTACGACAATTTACAATATATTACGACTCTGTATGCCACATTACCGCCTTGAAAAGCAGGTTAGTATAACGTACGGCACCTTACAACTCCTAACAAAACATTACAACACCGCACGTAAACTTAAAACTCCATAACAAATATAATGAATTCGTCCGAGTCTTTTGAACATCGTACAACAATTTAGAATATCTTACTACTCTGTATGCCACATTACCGCCTTGAAAATCATGTTAGTATAACATAGGACACCTTACAACTCCTAACAACACATTACAATACCGTACGTAAACTTAAAACTCCATGGTAAACCTAATGAATTCGTCCGAGTCCTTTTAACATCAGACAACCACTCTGACTTGTTACGACTTTGTATGCGACATTAGCAACAGGAAAAGCAATTTAGAATAATGTAGGATGCGTTACATCTTTTGAGAACACCTTACACCACCGTATGAACCATTAAAACTCCATAATAAACCTAATGAATTCGTCCGAGTGTTTTGAACATCGTACAACAATTTAGAATATCTTACTACTCTGTATGCCACATTACCGCCTTGAAAATCATGTTAGTATAACATAGGACACCTTACAACTCCTAACAACACATTACAATACCGTACGTAAACTTAAAACTCCATGGTAAACCTAATGAATTCGTCCGAGTCCTTTTAACATCAGACAACCACTCTGACTTGTTACGACTTTGTATGCGACATTAGCAACAGGAAAAGCAATTTAGAATAATGTAGGATGCGTTACATCTTTTGAGAACACCTTACACCACCGTATGAACCATTAAAACTCCATAATAAACCTAATGAATTCGTCCGAGTCATTTGAACATCGTACAACAATTTAGAATATCTTACGACTCTGTATGCCACATTACCGCTTTGAAAAGCATGTTAGTATAACGTAGGACACCTTACAACTACTAACAAAACATTACAACATCATACGTAAACTTAAAACTCCATAATAAACCTAATTAATTCATCCGAGTCATTTGAACATCGTACGACAATTTACAATATATTACGACTCTGTATGCCACATTACCGCTTTGAAAAGCATGTTAGTATAACGTAGGACACCTTACAACTCCTAACAAAACATTACAACATCATACGTAAACTTAAAACTCCATAATAAACCTAATTAATTCATCCGAGTCATTTGAACATCGTACGACAATTTACAATATATTACGACTCTGTATGCCACATTACCGCCTTGAAAAGCAGGTTAGTATAACGTACGGCACCTTACAACTCCTAACAAAACATTACAACACCGCACGTAAACTTAAAACTCCATAACAAATATAATGAATTCGTCCGAGTCTTTTGAACATCGTACAACAATTTAGAATATCTTACTACTCTGTATGCCACATTACCGCCTTGAAAATCATGTTAGTATAACATAGGACACCTTACAACTCCTAACAACACATTACAATACCGTACGTAAACTTAAAACTCCATGGTAAACCTAATGAATTCGTCCGAGTCCTTTTAACATCAGACAACCACTCTGACTTGTTACGACTTTGTATGCGACATTAGCAACAGGAAAAGCAATTTAGAATAATGTAGGATGCGTTACATCTTTTGAGAACACCTTACACCACCGTATGAACCATTAAAACTCCATAATAAACCTAATGAATTCGTCCGAGTCTTTTGAACATCGTACAACAATTTAGAATATCTTACTACTCTGTATGCCACATTACCGCCTTGAAAATCATGTTAGTATAACATAGGACACCTTACAACTCCTAACAACAAATTACAATACCGTACGTAAACTTAAAACTCCATGGTAAACCTAATGAATTCGTCCGAGTCCTTTTAACATCAGACAACCACTCTGACTTGTTACGACTTTGTATGCGACATTAGCAAAAGGAAAAGCAATTTAGAATAATGTAGGATGCGTTACATCTTTTGAGAACACCTTACACCACCGTACGAACCATTAAAACTCCATAATAAACCTAATGAATTCGTCCGAGTCATTTGAACATCGTACAAAAATTTAGAATATCTTACGACTCTGTATGCCACATTACCGCTTTGAAAAGCATGTTAGTATAACGTAGGACACCTTACAACTCCTAACAAAACATTACTGATAGTCACCATGTATAGGTTGGACTCACCGGCTTGTCGGTGTTACTTTTGCATGTAATTGTTTATCTTGTGATGTTATTAGTACTAGCGAACCTACGGGCGAATCTATTGATTCGCCCGCAGGTCATAGTGTCTTTTGTATCTAGGTGTCGACTGGGCGAACCTATGTGCCCAGCGAACCTGTGTTGGTTCGCTGGATAGATTCGCTAGAGCGAATCTATCAGCGAACCTAACACTACTATATATTGTAACCTTATCTTCACATTTATACAACTTTTGCACATCTTTTACTCAAGCTATTCTTCACTGATTTGTGTTGTGTAATCGTTCTATTGAGGTGCTAGGAGCTTATTCTACTTATCATTGTAGCTTATTAACCTCGATTGTGTGTTGGATCTTGTTATTGGGTTATTTGGACTTTATATACTTTGTTCTTCAAGTATTTGACATATTTGTGTTAAACAAGTCAACAAAGCACTGAAATCACGATCATTATGGACCAACAATATGGTATCAGAGCGTTAGTGCTCTTGATTGTTTGATTCTAGTGATTTTTGTGTTGATTTTTGAAGTTTTTGGGTCAAAACACTTTTGATTCTGTTTCAAGCTTGTTTCTTGTGTTTTGGAGTTGTATTTTGGTCAAGGTTTGTGGTATTTGGACATACAAAGCTTTTAAAACAAACGTGTAGGCAAATGGTCAAGTTTTGAGGGTTTTCGAACTGTTTTCGTACTGTTTCAGGGTGGTTGAGCTACCAGCGAAACTATCTGTTCAACCAGCGAATCTGTCAGTTCATCCAGCGAACCTAATTCAAATTTTGTCCTGTTTTGGTTTGTGTTGTGGCCAGCGAATCTGAGATTTCATCGAACGAAAGTTCACCTGTCTAGCTGACTGTGCAAGCGAAACTGCTGCCAAAATCAGGCCAGCGAATCTGTGCTTGCTCGTCAGCGAAACTGTTTGACTGTCCAGCGAATCTGCTTCCAGCGAATTTACCAGCGAATCTGCTGTGTTCTTCTAGCGAAACTTGCCAGCGAATCTGTCATTTTTCAGCGAATCTATTATCTGTTCAAAGTTATGACTTCATCAACATTGAATATGAATGATCTGGATAGCGTTCAACCTAATAGGCCTCCGAGGCTTGTTAGTGGTGAAAACTTTGAAGACTGGAAAAGATGTCTGAAAGCCTTTTTCTACTACACGGATTACAACCAATGGGAATCTATCGTAAATGGTCCGCACGTGCCAACAACTGTTGAAGGAACTGTTACTTCAACAAATACAAATCCAAGCACTTTCACTGAAGCAGACATCAGATTACTAGATCGAGACAAGAAGGCACTCGGGGCATTAATACTCTGCTTACATCAGGACATCTTTAACAGGTTTGCCGAACACACAACAGCAAAAAGTCTGTATGATGCCTTGTGTGAATTTTATGATGGCAATGAGGATCTGAAACTTGATAGAAAAGCTCAAGCCGAAAAGGAATTCAACTCTTTTGTGGGGTACTCACAAGAGAACTTGACTGACATTACAAACCGATTTCTATCTGTGTCAAGTAATTTGAAGAAATATGATGATAAGCTGGGCAATCATGAACAAGTTGCTAAATTGTTGGATTCTCTTCCTCCGCAATGGAGTCTTCAAATCAAGCTGCTAAAACAAGAGAGAAACTTTCCTGACTACAAACTGATGGACGTCATCAACAAGCTGAAGTCTTTCGACCTTGACGTGAAAGAAGAGAATATAATCAGTCAATGATGGTTCCAAACATTCCCTCTCAAAATGCTGCACTTATCTCATCCGCTGCAAACTCATATATGTACAGTGCTGCATCTAGAGGACCATCAAGTCATGTATCTGCTAAATCTGCCGGTGTACCTTCAAATGCTGGTTCAAGTTCGAATGCGTCTGTCACCACACAGATTCCGTCAGATACCATGGCTTTATTTGGAATGTTTGTTCACAGTTATGAAGCTCTTGTTGCAGGTGAGTTGAAAGGGAAGGGTATGACAGTAGAAGATATGTATCAAGTGGACCCTGATGATTTGGAGGAAACAGATATTCAATGGCAGATGGCTATGCTCACTCTTCGTGCCAGACGATTCATGGAAAGAACTGGCAGAAGAAACTTTGGAAATCAAGGACAGAATGCTAAGCTGGGTTATGACAAGGGAAAGTTACGATGCTATAACTGCAAACAACTGGGCCACTTCAAGAGAGAATGCCCATTACCAATCGTTTCTGAGCCAGTTAACTCTGTAAGTCCAAGATCTGCTCCAATTCAAGAAAAAGTTGAGGAAGCAAAGTCAAAGAATGAAACTGCACTGCTCACCAACTTCGATTGGAGTGCAGAAATTGAAGAAACCAAGGAGGAGATTAACCATGCCCTTGTTGCTGAAATTGCTGAGTTTGATGACAATGATATAAATCTCTTTGATCCGTTCAAAGAATTTTATGGAAAAGATGAGGAAGAGAAGATGGAGAATGTTGACAAAGTTCAATCAGATGTTATTGCTCAAGGGCATCTGAATCATTCTGGGTTGGTTTGTGAAGCAGCTGTTAATGAAGTTAAGCATGAGGAAGAGTCAAAGGCTAGCTTGGAAGAAATGATTGAAAAGGCAAGGCTGGATGCAGTTGATGAATTCAAAAGAAGCACTCCCTACTGTCAATGTGATCGCGCTCTGGCCGCCGAAAAACTGGTAATCGGTCTTCCTTACGATGTTATTGAAGATATGTGTTCGTCTGCTTGCAAAATTCGTTTAATTGGCATATACAAAGCTAACAAATTGTTAATGTCAAACGAAAATGAATTAAAAAGGACCAACAAAGAGCTTAAATTAAATGAATCAAAATATTTTGTCAAGTTAAGAGAGGCTTTAAAAGAAAATGAACACTTAAAAAGAACTCTTTTAGAAAAGAACTGTGAAATTAACTACTTGACTGAGCAAGTTACACTTGCTGAATTTGAAGCAAGAAAACTTAAAAACAAATTGCAGCAGTGGACCATATCTGGTATGAAAAGGGAGGAACTGTGCAAGAATCAAAGGGGGGCCAGGGTCAAGACAGGCTTGGGTTTTAGTAAAAATGAAACATATGCATATCCTCCACCCAGTACTTTCTGTTATTCTCCTACACCTATTCCTCATCCCTCAAATGAGTTAATTCAAGAGATTATGCAGAACGATACTGACAGTTCCATTGCAGGTTTAAGTGAAGTAAATCTTAAGGAAGTTAGAGAGGAGTACGCATATGGTGGGAGTGTTGGGCTCGGTTGTTCTGTCAGTAGTGATTGCAGTAGTTCTGATTCCAAGAAGTCTTTTGAAGACATTTGTTTAGTTAATCCTGTTTGTAGTAATGTGACATATTCAGACAATTTCATGTTTAATAGTAATTTAGGGTGCTCCACTTCAAACCCTAATGTGTTGAATGATGATTTGAATGAAAATGTGTGTGTGAATGACAAGGACAAACTTTCAGGTCATGTCTCTGAAAGTCAAACTAAAACAACCTGTTTTCAAAAGTTCTTCACTCACCAAATTCCAACGTTCACACCTGTGAGAATTTCAAAACCAAAAGAGAAGGAATCATCTTTTTCATACATTCTTAAACCAAAGCCTGAATCTGATACAGTTAAAGTCACAACAAGTAAGTTAAAAGAACTCTATGACACTTACAGTGACTGTGACTCACAACTGTCTGAATGTGATGAGGAAATTGTAATGGATAAAATTCCTGTCAACAGAATTCCCAAAACCGGTTTGAAGTCTCACTGTTTTAAATGCGGAAATACTGGTCACACTGTCAAGCAATGTTCCAAATTAATCCAAAATAGTCCAAAGCAAAAATCTATCAGAAAAAGATTAAACACTTTTGTAAATAATTTCTTTTGTAATACTTCATCTGCTTCACCACCCAGGTACACAAAGACTTGGGTGCCTATTGCAAAGGTCTAACTTTTCTTTTCTTTTAATAAATGTCAGGAACATTCAAATGCCGTTGTAAATAGTCATTGGCATATTGACAGCGGATGTTCCAGACATATGACAGGATTGAAGGATCTTCTTACTAACTATAGGATCATAAATGGAGGTTATGTTGCTTTTGCGGGAGATAAGAAAGGTGGGAAGATGATTGGTCAAGGAGAAGTCTCCAATGGCTCACTTACTTTGGAAGACGTTAACTATGTTCCTGAACTGGCATTCAATCTTCTGAGTGTATCACAAATCTGTGATAAGAACATTCCTGTGATGTTTCTTCCAAATGAATGCCTGTTCTTGAAGCCAGAGTTTACCATTCCTGAAGATATGGTGATCATGCGAGCTCCGAGACGAAATGACACCTATATGTTGAATATGGGTTCACAGGAATCAAATTCCACTGTGACATGTCTCCTGTCTAAAGCATCATCCTTTGAATCATTTTTGTGGCATAAACGTTTAGGACACATCAATTTTAAAATTCTGAATAAATTGATTAAGAACAATTTGGTCAGGGGTTTACCACAAAAGGATTTTTCTGTGGTCGAGAAATGCATGGCTTGTGCTAGAGGAAAACAGCACAAAAAGCCACATAAACTCAAAATTACAAATACTATCTCAGAACCCCTCGAATTGTTACATACTGATTTATTCGGTCCAATAAGTGTCAAATCAATTGCTAAAAAGTCTTATTGCTTGGTTGTCACAGATGATTACTCTAGGTACACCTGGGTAAGATTCATGGCGAACAAGAGTGAGACAGCCGAAGAGCTGATGAAGTTAATACCTCTAATAGAGGTTCTTGGAAAGAAGAAGGTTCAAGCCATCAGAAGCGATAACGGAACTGAATTCAGAAACCACATCTTCAACTCCTTCTGTGAACAACGGGGTATTCTCAGACAGTTTAGCGCTGCCCGAACACCACAACAAAATGGTGTTGCTGAAAGGAAAAACCGAACTCTTGTGGAGGCCGCTAGGACTATGCTGATCGAGTCAAAACTTCCAATTATTTTCTGGGCTGAAGCGGTTAATTGTGCTGCTTATGTTCTTAACAGGGTACTGATAGTCAAAGAAAAGATGAAGACTTCATACCAACTGTTTCGAGGGATTAAGCCGCTGATTGATTTTCTACGCCCCTTTGGTTGTTCTTGCACTCTTCTGAATACTCAAGATCAGAAGACGAAGTTTGGGGCTGTCTCTGATGAATGCTTCTTTGTGGGATACTCTAACACGCAAAAGGCGTATCGCGTTTACAACAAGCGAACGCGGATCGTGCAAGAGTCCTACTATGTTGATTGGCAAGAATCAAACACTACAAGTATTGGTAGTGAACCGGCCTGGTTTTATGATGCCACCACCATTTTCAAATCATTTAATCTTCCTGACTCTGACGATGACGACATCATTCCACACACATCGGTTTCTATTTTCAATCATACACCTACATCATCACAATCACAACCTTCCACATCCGCTACA
Organism: Tagetes erecta; assembly: GCA_030867185.1. Classification (NCBI taxonomy): domain Eukaryota; kingdom Viridiplantae; phylum Streptophyta; class Magnoliopsida; order Asterales; family Asteraceae; genus Tagetes; species Tagetes erecta. The sequence goes on along the minus strand of CM061488.1, from coordinate 48,496,937 downwards.
CAACTACCTCCCACTTCATTTGACATCCCATCACCACCACCAGATATTCCACAACCTCAAACTGTTCAAACTTCTCCATCAGATATTCCATCCACATCCACTACCATCCCATCACCCACACCGTCACAACCATCAAATCAAACACCCTCAACCGATCAAAATCCTTTACTACTCAACACCGACTTCAAAACCCTGAAAAACCACCCTCACGATTATATCATTGGATCTATTACCGATGGTGTGCGAACCCGGAGTCAGAGCGGTTTGATTAATGAATGTCTTTATGCTGCCTTTCTGTCTCAAGTCGTTCCAAAGAATTATAAACAGGCACTTGAAGATCCGAGTTGGGTGGATGCCATGCAAATGGAACTGCAGCAATTCAGGAAGCTCAAAGTTTGGGAACTGGTTGATCTTCCTCCTAACAAGTGTCCAATCGGCACTAAATGGGTTTTTCGGAACAAGCCAGATGATCGTGGTGTTGTAATCAGAAATAAAGCGAGACTGGTTGTTCAAGGTTTTGCCCAAGAGGAGGGAATTGACTATACCGAAGTTTTTGCTCCAGTCGCTCGCCTGGAAGCCATCAGAATCTTTCTTGCTCATGCCGCCAACAAAAACTTTAAGGTTTATCAGATGGATGTGAAATGTGCATTTCTATACGGAGACATCGATGAGGAGATCTACGTATGTCAACCACCAGGCTTCGAGGATCCTGATTTCCCGTCAAAGGTTTACAAGCTTGACAAATCGTTGTATGGGTTGCATCAAGCTCCAAGGATCTGGTATGAAACTCTGACACAGTATCTCCTCAGTAAGGGTTTCTCACGTGGGAGTATAGATATGACATTATTCAAGAAGGAGGTGGATGGCGAGCTGCTGATCGTTCAAGTGTATGTTGATGATATCATTTTTGGTTCGACTAATGAAGGGTTGTGTAGAGAATTTGAGAAGGTGATGATGGATCGTTTTGAGATGACTATAATGGGGGAGATGTGTTTCTTCTTGGGGCTGCAAGTTGAGCAAAAGCCTGATGGAATTCTAATCCACCAAGAGAAATATATCAAAGAAATCCTCACGAAGTTCGGCATGGATGATTCTTCTCCTGAATTGATTCCTTTTACTGCTCAAACATGCCTTACTTCCGATGATAATGGGAATCCTGTGGATGCTCATCGGTATCGCTCGATGATCGGATCTCTCATGTATCTGACTGCAAGTCATCCAGATATTACATTTGCCGTGTGTTACTGTGCTCGCTTCCAAGCCAATCCAAAAGAATCACATGAAAAAGCTGTTAAACGAATTTTTCGTTACCTTAAGGGTTCCTCTCGTTTGGGACTTTGGTACCCAAAAGGTGGGAACTTTGATTTACATGCCTTTTCTGATAGTGATCATGCTGGTTGCAGGATCAACAGGAAATCTGTCACGGGCGGATGTCAATACCTTGGAGAATGTCTTGTCTCGTGGCAAAGCAAGAAGCAAACAACTGTCTCTCTGTCCACAGGAGAAGCAGAATACATTGCTGCTTCAAGTTGCTGTTGCCAAGTGCTGTGGATTCAACATCAGATGATGGATTATGGCATCAACTTTCTTCACACGCCACTCTTTTGTGACAATGAAGCTGCTGTTGGAATCGCCAAGAACCCCATTCATCACACTCGAACCAAGCACATTGAAACAAGAATTCATGCAATCCGGGATGCACAGGAAAAGGGGTTTATTGATATTATTCCTATCGAAACTAGAAAGCAAAAAGCAGATCTTTTCACAAAAACTTTTGACAAACCACGTTTTTATGAATTGATCTCCATGCTTGGACTTATATCTTTTTGAAAAACCTTTTCTGTGAGAATCCTTTTGTAAATATGTAAATAATCTGGTCTTTATCTTCTTTGAAAAATCCGTGGGTCACTCGATTCATTGCTCCGTTACTTTAATTTTATTCTATCTTCTTTTAATTTTCTTTTACTTTTGTATATATATATATATATATATATTAAGAAAATCTGAAAAACAAAAATTTCTTATTAGACGGCTATTATATAGAAATTTTGGGGGAGATATAAAAGATTAACTATTTATAGTTTTTCAAATTTTGCTATTTCAGGATCTCTGTTTTGATTAATGTTGAAAAGTCGTTGAAGGAGGTCAGAAGCATTGCGTTTGGGATATGTCAGATAGGCTCAGCCCGAAAACGAAGTAAACAGTGATTGTGCAGCCAAACATAACGCTCAAGATCTCGACAACAAGGATTATCTCCTTGACGTGATTGGATTGCACAAAGATAATGGTTCTGTCAAAAATGGGTTGAGAGTGTCAAATCTTTGTCTTGATTTCCCTAAAAAATCCCAAATCACCCTCGCCCTATCCCCGAATCGAGTTTCTAGTATGCAAAACAAATAAAATAAAAAGCTGCTAGTGATGCTCTTCGGAAAAGCCTCTGAGTGAGTTACTCGTTAACTCCTCAGAACGTTTTGAGTCAAGTGCTTAACTCCTCTGCTATACGGAAGTATTGACCTGGAGTTGGTGAATCTTCTCTGCTATACGGAAGTATTGACCTGAAGATTCACCGAGCATGCTCAAATGTTTATCTCCTCTGTTATACGTGAGTATAGACCTGGAGCTCTAGACTATTTGAGTTTCCCAAATAATAAGTCGCATTGTATTCAAAATGAATCAATCGCTGACAAGCTCCACTCACAAAGAAAAGATGCAAAAATTGCACAAGTGTCAAAAATGCTAATGCATCGGTCAACATTCAAAAGTTGATCATTGAAATTCAAGCAAAGTCAATAGTATTGCTCAGATATACCCTGATGACAGAACCTGTTCTTTTTACCTAGATGTCTGTGGGGACCGAGTTGTCTGAGCTTCTTCAATCAAACCATAAACATGATAAAAGAAGCTGCTAATCTCTTGTTGAAAGGACTAAGGCATGGGTTTAAATGGACAAACATATCTGCAATCCCGCCAATCGATGATTCTCCGGATTCTACTCAAAACATCATGAAGAATATATATCCTTTCTAGCGTTTAAAACCGTCTCCTATTATTCTAATTTTATTTTATTTTATTTCATTTTACTTCATTTTATTTTTTTTTTAAAATATTAGGATTATATGTGTTTATGTTCATTTTTGGAGCGTTGATATCGTGGGACGTTTTCACGGATTTACAAAGTCTTTAAAACTTTTAAGAAAATCCAAAAAATATTTTTGTTGTTTTGACTAGCGAATCTATATCGAACTTATAGGTTCGCTAGGACCCTTAGGTTCGCCCGGAATGTCTTTGTTTCGCTGACATGAAACATGCTTGTTTTTGTGTCAGCGAACCTGCTAGCGAACCTGTAGGTGGCCTTGACTTTTGGTCTTCCAGCGAACCTAAAGTTCGCTGGACTGACTGCCAGCGAACCTATGTCTGTATATATATACTGTGACAGCGAATTTCTCTCACTTATTCGCTTATCCACTGTACTGTAGCAGACGCTTTTAAAATTTTCAACCACCAACGTTCGATTCTCACTATTTCACGACTTTTTCAAACATTAAACATCACGTTATAGTCCGGTATGTGATCGATTACACTCTAATTTCTATCTAAACCCTAAATCGAACTGTTATCATGTTTAACTGTCGATCTGTGAATAAGTGTCGATTGGTCGACTGATTTGTTGTTAGTTATTAGGGTTTTTCTTCATAATAGCCCTGTTTAATGTTGTGTTTACCTGTTTGTTGCTTTGTATGCTTTATAATGGTGGACTGTATGTGATTTCGGCCGTTTTTCAAAAACTAGGGTTTCCAGCGAATCTAAGTGTTCTTCTGGCGAACCTGAACGAAAGTTCAAGACTTCGAGCGAACCTATGTCGTTATGCTGCCCGCGCAACAACATAGATTCGCCCGACAGTTTCTAGCGAACCTATACATTCGCTCGACTACAATGACTGATTTTTTATGTCAGCGAATCTATAGGTTCTTGTGCCAAAATCTCAGGTTCGCTATACCAGCGAACCTAATATCCAGCGAATCTATTTTCTGTTCTTCAAATCTTCATTTCTGATCAATCTCCGTTTATTTTTCAGGCACAATGTCGACGTTATTCTTCGAGAAAAAGCATAACATGTGTGATTTACTTGACGAAAACAATGAAAAAGCCGTGAGCTATAGAGACGCAATCAAATGGCTGAAGTCGTCTCATATACATTATGCCATTTCTCACTCACCAACTATATATGAGACGTACGTTCGGGATTTTTGGGGAACTGCTGTTATGAACGTGTCGGTACAGCCGTCACGCATTTGTGCCAAGGTCGGTGGTTATGATCTGGTGTTCACAGAGGCTGATCTAGCCAGGATCCTTCGATTAGAAGAGGATGTTGGTGATGAGGTTAGTATGACTGCGGAAGAGGTGTATGGGGCTTTCCGGACAGCTGGGTATGAGGGTCCGATGCCCGGTGAAAAGAAGATGGAGTTCGTTAAGTCGTACCTGATCCAGGAGTGGAGGTATATAGCTCATGTATTTATTATGTGCCTGGATCACAGAAAGGGGGGTACGGACGGGCTGAATTTGGACTGGGCTCGAGCCATGATGCTGTTTTGCCGAGGGCAAAAAGCAAATCTCGCTAAGTTGATTTTCAACTACATGCTCGAGAACATCCATGCCAGCAAAGGGGCCAAATGGTTGATGTATCCAAGATTCATTCAGATGGTGCTGAATGACAAATTGCCCGATTTGCCGATAGTTGGTGCTGAATTGAAAATTTGGGATATGCATCCGAGGATCTTCAAGGATTGCAAAGCGGTGAGGTCAGACTGTGTGGGAAGGACTGCTTATTTATGGGAGAACATGTATACCGCTGAGAGATGGGTGTATATACAGAGGTTGATTGAGACCGAAAGAAAAAGGGGCGGAGAAAATATAGAAGTGGTCGAGAAGAAGATTAGAAAGAGGAAAGCCTATGCCAAAGAGAAAGATTATTCATTTGATAGGGAGGTTGATGAAATCCAAGCCGAGATTGATGCTGGCAGAGAACTGAGAACGAAAAGAAAGGCTGATACACACGCTGAAACATCAAAGAAAGCCAGGCATGATATAGGGGGTACATCTGCTGGATCTAGTAATGAGTTGAAGGATGAGATTGAAAGCTTAAAGGCTGAGCTGGTTGAGCTACAAGGTAGACATGAAGAACTGGAGAAACAGGATGCAGAGAAATCGACGGTAATATATGAGATGGGTCGGATGATGAAAGATCAACAGTGTCTGTTGGTGAGGATCTTCAAAGAGTTAAATAGTTTAAAGGAGAATGCTGGAACTGAACCGGCTATGTCTGAGGCAGAACTGAACTCCTTAACGGATATTGCAAAGTATCCGTTAATGGATGTTGATTTTGGTGGTAAAGGAAAGGGAAAAGCCGTGGAAGAAGAGTTTGATGAAGATATGGGGATTGATATGGACGTATTTGAAGGGGATGAAGTTGTTGGTGGATCTGGGGTGGATTATACACTGGTTGATGAACCTGATACTGATATTGATGCTGACAGCGAGGAAGATTTGGATGACGAGCCGGACATATACAACGTAGAAGAAAAGGGAATGAGTTATCAATTTGAACACGCTGAGCTTGACAAATCCGAATGGTTTAGAAAGGAAGAAGCTGTGGTGCCTGAGGTACCAATATTCCAACATCTAGACGAACCCACCACCAAACAGCAAGATAGACAGATCATTGCATGGAAATACAACTGTTTGGTGGAGGCATACATGATCAAAAGGAGGGGTGGTGACATTACGTATGTCAAGAACCGAAAGCACTTCGCCACCTTTCCTCGATGGGACTTGAGGAGACTGGCAGAGCTGCCATTACTGGGAAAAGAAGATAGTGGCAGGGCTTGCGCGTTCGAAGCTGCTATTCAAGAAGCTGCTAAGTCTGATTTTGTAGAGTTTGGATACCAAAAACCGAGGAGAATGAGACAGAAACAGGATAAACACTGGGTGTCGTGGAAAGGGAAAATTGTTTTGAAGATAGCTGCTCCGAAAGTAATGACAAGGGTCAGGGTCCCCGAAACTCAGCCGCCGAGACTGCAAAATTTCCTGAAATGGTTCTACGACAACAGTTCGGGGGAGGCCGTTATCAGATTACAAGGTGAAGACCGTCCGGAAATCCGTCTATTTGATCCTATGGAGGTCTTCTCCTTCTGCGATGAAGATCTGAAGGTTTTGTGTGAGAACAAAATTAAGCACGGGGCTGGAGATGACACTGCTGCTGAAGCAAACCTGTTTGTGAAGGTTGCTAACAAAGCCCGGGGGATTCGTGCTGAGCTGAAGGCTGTAAATGAGAGGTTGAGGAGGACGGATGAGCTGAAAATGGGCATGGATGATCTGACAAGACAGCTTGATCGATCTATTGAACAGAGGTTTGAGAAACCTGTAGAAGTGATTGACTTGGAGGTTGCAAGCGAGGAGCCAACTGCAGAGATTCAGGCGGATACGATAGTTCAACTTGAGCCTGATACAGAGGTCGCAGATGCTGAGTTTGTAGACTCAATGCTGAATTTAAGTGAAGATGAGGCCGGAACTGAAGACTTTACAAATCCAATGGCCGGGATCAAAGAAAGGGCAGGAGCTTTTATCGAACAACTTTGAAGCCATCAAAACGGAGCTAATCAGAAGACTTCCCCAGGTGAGGTCCAACCTAGGGGGAGTATTGATAGTCACCATGTATAGGTTGGACTCACCGGCTTGTCGGTGTTACTTTTGCATGTAATTGTTTATCTTGTGATGTTATTAGTACTAGCGAACCTACGGGCGAATCTATTGATTCGCCCGCAGGTCATAGTGTCTTTTGTATCTAGGTGTCGACTGGGCGAACCTATGTGCCCAGCGAACCTGTGTTGGTTCGCTGGATAGATTCGCTAGAGCGAATCTATCAGCGAACCTAACACTACTATATATTGTAACCTTATCTTCACATTTATACAACTTTTGCACATCTTTTACTCAAGCTATTCTTCACTGATTTGTGTTGTGTAATCGTTCTATTGAGGTGCTAGGAGCTTATTCTACTTATCATTGTAGCTTATTAACCTCGATTGTGTGTTGGATCTTGTTATTGGGTTATTTGGACTTTATATACTTTGTTCTTCAAGTATTTGACATATTTGTGTTAAACAAGTCAACAAAGCACTGAAATCACGATCATTATGGACCAACAATTACAACATCATACGTAAACTTAAAACTCCATAATAAACCTAATTAATTCATCCGAGTCATTTGAACATCGTACGACAATTTACAATATATTATGACTCTGTATGCCACATTACCGCTTTGAAAAGCATGTTAGTATAACGTAGGACACCTTACAACTCCTAACAAAACATTACAACATCATACGTAAACTTAAAACTCCATAATAAACCTAATTAATTCATCCGAGTCATTTGAACATCGTACGACAATTTACAATATATTACGACTCTGTATGCCACATTACCGCCTTGAAAAGCAGGTTAGTATAACGTACGGCACCTTACAACTCCTAACAAAACATTACAACACCGCACGTAAACTTAAAACTCCATAACAAATATAATGAATTCGTCCGAGTCTTTTGAACATCGTACAACAATTTAGAATATCTTACTACTCTGTATGCCACATTACCGCCTTGAAAATCATGTTAGTATAACATAGGACACCTTACAACTCCTAACAACACATTACAATACCGTACGTAAACTTAAAACTCCATGGTAAACCTAATGAATTCGTCCGAGTCCTTTTAACATCAGACAACCACTCTGACTTGTTACGACTTTGTATGCGACATTAGCAACAGGAAAAGCAATTTAGAATAATGTAGGATGCGTTATGTGACACCCCGCAAATTCAGGTTAACACCGTTAACTACCTTGTCACTATTTCGTTAAGTTTTATGTAAGTTAGGGTTCGTTTTGTAATTAACTAAACTAGATACTAACCTTAAAACTTGGATTTAAATAACCTTTCATATTACAAGGACCAATTGTGCAAATATTAAACAAATCACCCAACCCTAACCTCCCCCATATATGTTTCATCGTCAAACATCATCATCGTCATATATTATGTTTCTTCTTCATTCGGCCGTAACAACTTAACCACCATCAGTTCTCTTTCGCACTCTCATTTCGTAGCAGCCACCGGACTTCAAACCCCCTCGTCATCTTCTTTTGACCAGCAGGTAGCTGATGACAGTCTCGAGACAGCAGCAACAGTTCCAATCCGATCATCTTCATCGTTGTTCCGGTAAGTCTCACGACCCGTAGATATGTATGTGATGTACGTATCTATTAATGGTTTTGATCAGCAGCATCTCCGATCAACGTTTCTGTTTGGATTCGTCTCCGATCATATTTTCATCAAGTTTTCCAGCGAACCTGCAACTCCGACCACGTTCGCCTCTTGCTTTCATCGTTCCGGTAAGCATAACCAGTACAACAACTCGTTATTATGTCGTTTTCGTTCGGGGTTTCGATTGAAGTTTCGGTTTCGTTTCCGAGTCGTTTCGGGTTTTGTTTCGGTTCAATTATATGTATCATATGTATGCGAATGATGTACTAGTTTATATGTAGCCGTAGATATGTATGTAAATTGTGTTATGTGTTGTGATCGTGGATCTATATTTGTAAGTATTGGCATGTTAACAGTGCACAATGATAAAGGTATATATATAGTTCTTGTATGGGTGCATGAAAAACACAAGCATGTGTGATTCATGAAGTTGCAATGTAAACAGCAGCAACATAGTAGGTGTACGTCTATGTATGTGTTGTGTATTCTTGTATTAATGTATATGTGACTGTGTGCGTATGAAATGTATGTATGTGTTGTAGGAATATCAAATGGCCGATATATATATATACGTATGTGAATATGCGTATGTTAATAAAACGGAAGAAAGGGCATAGATGTACGGGTTCAGGTATATGTATATCGTCTAGGTAGTGTTTGAACGGTATGTTTTGGGTATGCGTGGAAGTGTGGCTGCAATAGGTATGTGTAACAGTGGGTGTGTGTATGCATGTACATGTGGTCGTTGTGTGTGTAATCGTATGTATAAATATATAGATGCGCCGATATAGCATAGCAGTAGAACAGTATAACGATGATATAAATAAAATATGTTAATTTCGTGCTGCCTATGATTGATGCAAAGATATATGTATGCGTAGCTATGTAGTAATATTGTATTGTATGCATGTGTGTTATGTGTATATATATAAGAGTATGAAAATAAGTGTATAAGTTTTGTGATTGCTAATTGATCATAATGGTTATGGTATGTATGATAATAATGATAATGTGGCATGGTTCTTATTAATGATGATAGGATTGTTAAGTTGTGGCTATGGTCAAATGATGATGTTTAGGTGATGTTGTATAGATGAGGTTGTTAGATGACGTTGTCTTGATAATGAGAATGGTGATGCGCGTATTATGTGGTCATGGTAAATGAACATGGTTTGATGATGTTGTAGGATAGTAAATTAATTGGTGAATCGATGATAATGTTAGTTTGGTAATTATGGTAATGCTACTTGATAGTAACATTTTAGGTATGATTCCAATGTACACGTGATGAATTAATACATGTGTGTGTTATGTAATATTTTAGTTTACCAATCATAGCGTAGTTTGACATCGCGCATGCGTAGTTGTCATGGGTATACATTTCATGAAATATAGATGGTTGTGTGTGTGTGTGTATATATAACTATAGTGTGCATTAATTACTTGATATTACTTGGGGAACGAAACCGAACCGAACACGTGAAACCCTATGTGTAACATGATCAGCATGAGAACCAGACTCATGTACAATTATGCTGTTTATTCTTAGTTAATGATTAATATTAAATTATTAAGCAGGCCTTAGGATGATCTAGGATACTTGTTTGCATTCTCGCTGTCATTTTTGCTGTGCTTCACAGGTGAGTTCTTTGCCCGCTTTTAAATCTTTTTCGGGGAGAAAACATACAAATATTTTACAACGCCTTCGGGCAACTATTTTATAGCGCCTTCGGGCGAACTACATTTTTATGCCTTCGGGCAAAACTTTATGCCTTCGGGCGGGGCCAGCTATGGCTACGTTTTATACCTTCGGGTAGGGCCTTCGGGCAAGATTGTAATGGCCTTCGGGCTACGGTTTATGCCTTCGGGCTACGGTTTATGCCTTCGGGCAACGGTTTTGATAAAACAAAGTTCTATTGTCTAACTGTTTATTTTACTGAGCATGATTCCACCCAACCCTAAAGTCCTTTCCTTTTTGTCGAGATTATTAATATACAGTGGGTATAACGGGGAAATTTGAGTAGTACTACGGGTTCGGCAGACCCCATCATGCTGGATTGGTTTCCAGGTGGTGCAAATTGTCCTTTAACTTTTGGTCACCCGTCGTGGTGGTAACAAGGCAACCTTATCGTATCGTTCAGTTTAATCTCGACGTGCTCATGTAGTAAACGAGGTGGTCTAGCTAACCAGCAATAGTAATGATGTTTATCGGTTAAACGGTTTCAGTATTTTATATACTCTTGTTACTTAAACTCATTGAACTCACCAACATTATTTGTTGACTCGTTTTAGTATGTTTTCTCAGGTGGCTAGGAGCTGTGCACGTAGGACACATCATGCATGAGTCGTTTTATTTTATTTTGAACAGTTATTTACGTTGTTGGCTTTAATGAAAATAAATGCCGGTTTGTGCTAGACTATTGAGCACAGGTTTTATACTAGTATCGTGCTAGACTGTTGAGCACAAGTTTATTTAAATAATGAGTTTGTTTGAAAGCTTCCGCTAAACTTTGAAAACTTACATTTTTATACCCTGAGTTTTGGGTTAATGTCTAAGTTAACCTTTTATTTAAAACGTTGAGTCAGTGTTACTGTAACTAATGGCTTGAGATCCTGGTATGTCACACGCCTAACGGATACCCCGTTTGTGGAAAATTGAGGGTGTGACAGATTGGTATCAGAGGCATAAGTTATAGGGAACTAGCATTTCATTGCATATAGTCTATAACTTTAAGCATTTGCATTAGTTACACTCACACTGCACAATAGTACCCTACTTAGCATTAGTGCTTGTTTGCCTATACGTGTTACATTTTATGTGCTTACCTGATATTAAATCTTTGTAGCTTAAGAATCCTTATGTGAAGTGTTGTGTCCTTATCCCAAACATGAATTTGAATTTCCTGCCTAAATCCGATTCTTCTTCGCACGATGTGACTAAGTCTTCTTCTCGAGGCGCAAAGAGGCCAAGATGTGAGACTGATGACTGCAAATCGTTTTGACACGTTTGAGGCTGTCTCTCCTAGACTTCGTGAAGTGGAGCATAAGTTATTCAGCAGTTCATTTCTTCTTGTTAATATACGTTAAATCTTGTAAACCCAGAAAACCGATTTTTATTCAGATTTTTTTTTTCACTCTGTTGAACGCGTGATGACAATAAAAGTGCGTTAAGTATTGAACACTCAAATAATAAGGACTAAGACGTTGAAGTTATCCGTAGTGATTTTCTTTCATGAAGTATTCGGTTCCATTCTTTTAAACCTTCTCCATATTGTCACACTTATCTTATTTCATCAAGATGGTGCTTGTTGCTCTCGTGAAAGCTATGGACTCGAAGAGGCACCTCGTAAAGATGAGTACCGATGGTATAAATACCATGCCTCTCTTATACATCCAATATTCGGGATAATATAAATTATCTTATAAATATGCCCAAAACAATAAGAATGATAATACTTAAGATTAAAGCCCATGATGGGAGACAAGCTAGGGTGATTGTTTAAGGTAAATTGACGATTACGGGTGCGCAACGTAATGGTGAATTTACAGGTACGCGATGATCCTGGCAAAATCTGTCATGTGGGTTACAACCAAAACCGAAAAGTGAAGAATCAAACAACACAGATTTACCTGAAACAAAACTCCATCTCTAAGTAACTTTCTAGTATCAAGTATATCCTACAATACATTTATGTGTAGTAAACAATCATAATACCACCTTTGAATATAAACTCCTACCATGCTAATGCCACAAACTCATGATACAATAGGACTCTATAAACTATGGTCAGTGTGTTATGACCTCTTACTCAACAACGGCAATAACTTAATATCATGGTTTTCCCAATCGAACATTAAACAATCCTTTTAATTGTAAGAGTTTCTTGGAAGAGCCCTATATAACTACGACTTATTTGAAAAACTCGTTCATGTCAGAATAAACCCATCACATAAAATGCTTTGGATCTAAAAAAATTTATTTATCCATTAAGAACATTTAAATTCATAGACATTATCTATATTCGGTACATCGAAAAATATATTACAATTTCTCTACCAAATAGTTTGCGTAACAGTAACTCAGCTTAAGCGTTATTAATGTTGCGAGTCTATAATCGATTACCTTCAAACTTCTTATGAACGCGTGTTTCCTATGAACCCTATTTCACCTATCATTCATATGGCAATTCACTATATATCTAGACACTTATAACTTTCCGGTATCTAATGCCCACAGTGATAATGAAAAGCTAAGTAAATTTTATAACTGACCCCCCCCCCCGGGCACGGGTATAGAACTCTGAACATTGAATATGTTCTGTGACTCTAAGGATTCATGTGATGAATAGTATAGTCCACAATAAACAAGTGATACTAACTAGGGTTCTGCTTGAACCTCATCCATTAAAGTTCAGAATAACAAACTTTTATTTCGTTTATCCCAATACACATTGTATTTGCTAAGAAAGATAATAATTGATGCTCTCATTGTCATTTGACACTCTAATCGTGCAATATATTTCTTTCAAAGATCCGGTTTATTCAAGAGATCCTACCTTGTATGAAAATTAACTTCCTTGATCACAACCATTTGATCCGCAATGTAAGCAATAGTCAGCTAATCGTTCTAAAACATGAAAATCTCAATAGAATAAATTAAATGCTTAATGAAACTATTTATGTTACACGACCCAATTAATGAATTAACATGACATCATTATCTGACCCGTTAGTAAACTTAGAACTCGAGATCATAAACACCCTAAAGGTTTAAACACTATCACCCAGTGAAGCTTAATATCCAAATTCTTGTTAGCAACTTATTGATTGAACTCTTATCTAATCCATGCGTAAACTAAAATCCGTATTTTAAAAGAAATATTGTTAGATCACCCTAGAAGACCTACATGATTGAACTAATCTTTCTATTGGAAAAATAAATAAATAAATAAATCAAGATTCTTGAAAACTCTCTAAGAGAAAATGTTTGGCGTATCATACACCCCCCCGCACACTTCTGATCGTAACACTCAAATTTCATTTGTTTTTAGAATGTCTATGACACCCTTGATGAACGCGTTTTGACAACGCTTCTTTAATATAGACTCTTTAGATAAGTCTCGGTTCTTGAAAGTCTGAATAACAACTCGAAGATCCGTGATCTAAAGTTTCTGAAACTTTCTGCATACAAAATGTTGTTTAAAAATCTTTAGAGTGGATCCCAAAGAAACCTATGAATTTCTTCAAACCCGCGATACATTAGACCAGTTGAATCTTGCAAATGATTACTCCAGATGGTCTAAACCTAATGAGGTGGCTACCTAATGAAACATAAATACAAACATTTTTTAAGCTATTAAAGTAACAATGTCTAACACCAAAGGTACGGTTTAATTTTCGGGACGAAAATTCATTTAACAAGGGGATGATGTGATAACCAGAAATTTTTTTTCCTTTCTTTTCGTTTTAAACAACCAATGACGTGGCACAATTTTCGGGACGAAAATTCATTTAACAAGGGGATGATGTGACACCCCGCAATTTCAGGTTAACACCGTTAACTACCTTGTCACTATTTCGTTAAGTTTTATGTAAGTTAGGGTTCGTTTTGTAATTAACTAAACTAGATACTAACCTTAAAACTTGGATTTAAATAACCTTTCATATTACAAGGACCAATTGTGCAAATATTAAACAAATCACCCAACCCTAACCTCCCCCATATATGTTTCATCGTCAAACATCATCATCATCATATATTATGTTTCTTCTTCATTCGGCCGTAACAACTTAACCACCATCAGTTCTCTTTCGCACTCTCATTTCGTAGCAGCCACCGGACTTCAAACCCCCTCGTCATCTTCTTTTGACCAGCAGGTAGCTGATGACAGTCTCGAGACAGCAGCAACAGTTCCAATCCGATCATCTTCATCGTTGTTCCGGTAAGTCTCACGACCCGTAGATATGTATGTGATGTACGTATCTATTAATGGTTTTGATCAGCAGCATCTCCGATCAACGTTTCTGTTTGGATTCGTCTCCGATCATATTTTCATCAAGTTTTCCGGCGAACCTGCAACTCCGACCACATTCGCCTCTTGCTTTCATCGTTCCGGTAAGCATAACCAGTACAACAACTCGTTATTATGTCGTTTTCGTTCGGGGTTTCGATTGAAGTTTCGGTTTCGTTTCCGAGTCGTTTCGGGTTTTGTTTCGGTTCAATTATATGTATCATATGTATGCGAATGATGTACTAGTTTATATGTAGCCGTAGATATGTATGTAAATTGTGTTATGTGTTGTGATCGTGGATCTATATTTGTAAGTATTGGCATGTTAACAGTGCACAATGATAAAGGTATATATATAGTTCTTGTATGGGTGCATGAAAAACACAAGCATGTGTGATTCATGAAGTTGCAATGTAAACAGCAGCAACATAGTAGGTGTACGTCTATGTATGTGTTGTGTATTCTTGTATTAATATATATGTGACTGTGTGCGTATGAAATGTATGTATGTGTTGTAGGAATATCAAATGGCCGATATATATATATACGTATGTGAATATGCGTATGTTAATAAAACGGAAGAAAGGGCATAGATGTACGGGTTCAGGTATATGTATATCGTCTAGGTAGTGTTTGAACGGTATGTTTTGGGTATGCGTGGAAGTGTGGCTGCAATAGGTATGTGTAACAGTGGGTGTGTGTATGCATGTACATGTGGTCGTTGTGTGTGTAATCGTATGTATAAATATATAGATGCGGCGATATAGCATAGCAGTAGAACAGTATAATGACGATATAAATAAAATATGTTAATTTCGTGCTGCCTATGATTGATGCAAAGATATATGTATGCGTAGCTATGTAGTAATATTGTATTGTATGCATGTGTGTTATGTGTATATATATAAGAGTATGAAAATAAGTGTATAAGTTTTATGATTGCTAATTGATCATAATGGTTATGGTATGTATGATAATAATGATAATGTGGCATGGTTCTTATTAATGATGATAGGATTGTTAAGTTGTGGCTATGGTCAAATGATGATGTTTAGGTGATGTTGTATAGATGAGGTTGTTAGATGACGTTGTCTTGATAATGAGAATGGTGATGCGCGTATTATGTGGTCATGGTAAATGAACATGGTTTGATGATGTTGTAGGATAGTAAATTAATTGGTGAATCGATGATAATGTTAGTTTGGTAATTATGGTAATGCTACTTGATAGTAACATTTTAGGTATGATTCCAATGTACACGTGATGAATTAATACATGTGTGTGTTATGTAATATTTTAGTTTACCAATCATAGCGTAGTTTGACATCGCGCATGCGTAGTTGTCATGGGTATACATTTCATGAAATATAGATGGTTGTGTGTGTGTGTGTGTATATATAACTATAGTGTGCATTAATTACTTGATATTACTTGGGGAACGAAACCGAACCGAACACGTGAAACCCTATGTGTAACATGATCAGCATGAGAACCAGACTCATGTACAATTATGCTGTTTATTCTTAGTTAATGATTAATATTAAATTATTAAGCAGGCCTTAGGATGATCTAGGATACTTGTTTGCATTCTCGCTGTCATTTTTGCTGTGCTTCACAGGTGAGTTCTTTGCCCGCTTTTAAATCTTTTTCGGGGAGAAAACATACAAATATTTTACAACGCCTTCGGGCAACTATTTTATAGCGCCTTCGGGCGAACTACATTTTTATGCCTTCGGGCGGGGCCAACTATGGCTACGTTTTATACCTTCGGGTAGGGCCTTCGGGCAAGATTGTAATGGCCTTCGGGCTACGGTTTATGCCTTCGGGCTACGGTTTATGCCTTCGGGCAACGGTTTTGATAAAACAAAGTTCTATTGTCTAACTGTTTATTTTACTGAGCATGATTCCACCCAACCCTAAAGTCCTTTCCTTTTTGTCGAGATTATTAATATACAGTGGGTATAACGGGGAAATTTGAGTAGTACTACGGGTTCGGCAGACCCCATCATGCTGGATTGGTTTCCAGGTGGTGCAAATTGTCCTTTAACTTTTGGTCACCCGTCGTGGTGGTAACAAGGCAACCTTATCGTATCGTTCAGTTTAATCTCGACGTGCTCATGTAGTAAACGAGGTGGTCAAGCTAACCAGCAATAGTAATGATGTTTATCGGTTAAACGGTTTCAGTATTTTATATACTCTTGTTACTTAAACTCATTGAACTCACCAACATTATTTGTTGACTCGTTTTAGTATGTTTTCTCAGGTGGCTAGGAGCTGTGCACGTAGGACACATCATGCATGAGTCGTTTTATTTTATTTTGAACAGTTATTTACGTTGTTGGCTTTAATGAAAATAAATGCCGGTTTGTGCTAGACTATTGAGCACAGGTTTTATACTAGTATCGTGCTAGACTGTTGAGCACAAGTTTATTTAAATAATGAGTTTGTTTGAAAGCTTCCGCTAAACTTTGAAAACTTACATTTTTATACCCTGAGTTTTGGGTTAATGTCTAAGTTAACCTTTTATTTAAAACGTTGAGTCAGTGTTACTGTAACTAATGGCTTGAGATCCTGGTATGTCACACGCCTAACGGATACCCCGTTTGTGGAAAATTGAGGGTGTGACACGTTACATCTTTTGAGAACACCTTACACCACCGTATGAACCATTAAAACTCCATAATAAACCTAATGAATTCGTCCGAGTCTTTTGAACATCGTACAACAATTTAGAATATCTTACTACTCTGTATGCCACATTACCGCCTTGAAAATCATGTTAGTATAACATAGGACACCTTACAACTCCTAACAACACATTACAATACCGTACGTAAACTTAAAACTCCATGGTAAACCTAATGAATTCGTCCGAGTCCTTTTAACATCAGACAACCACTCTGACTTGTTACGACTTTGTATGCGACATTAGCAACAGGAAAAGCAATTTAGAATAATGTAGGATGCGTTACATCTTTTGAGAACACCTTACACCACCGTATGAACCATTAAAACTCCATAATAAACCTAATGAATTCGTCCGAGTCATTTGAACATCGTACAACAATTTAGAATATCTTACGACTCTGTATGCCACATTACCGCTTTGAAAATCATGTTAGTATAACGTAGGACACCTTACAACTCCTAACAAAACATTACAACACCGTACGTAAACTTAAAACTCCATAATAAACCTAATTAATTCATCCGAGTCCTTTGAACATCGTACGACAATTTACAATATATTACGACTCTGTATGCCACATTACCGCCTTGAAAAGCAGGTTAGTATAACGTACGGCACCTTACAACTCCTAACAAAATATTACAACACCGTACGTAAACTTAAAACTCTATAATAAACCTAATGAATTCGTCCGAGTCATTTGAACATCGTACAACAATTTAAATATCTTACGACTCTGTATGCCACATTACCGCCTTGAAAATCATGTTAGTATAACGTAGGACACCTTACAACTCCTAACAACACATTACAATACCGTACGTAAACTTAAAACTCCATAGTAAACCTAATGAATTCGTCTGAGTCCATTAAACATTAGACGACCACTCAGGACTTGTTACGACTTTGTATGCAACATTCGCAACAGGAAAAGCAATTTAGAATAATGTAGGATGTGTTACATCTTTTAAGAACATCTTTCACCACCGTACGAAACATTAAAACACCATAATAAACCCAATGAATTCGTCCGAGTCATTTGAACATCGTACAACAATTTAGAATATCTTACGACTCTGTATGCCACATTACCGCTTTGAAAAGCATGTTAGTATAACGTAGGACACCTTACAACTCCTAACAAAACATTACAACACCGTACGCAAACTTAAAACTCCATAATAAACCTAATGAATTCATCCGAGTCCTTTGAACATCGTACGGCAATTTAGAATATATTACGACTCTGTATGCCACATTACCGCCTTGAAAAGTATGTTAGTATAACGTAGGACACCTTACAACTCCTAACAAAACATTACAACATCATACGTAAACTTAAAACTCCATAATAAACCTAATTAATTCATCCGAGTCATTTGAACATCGTACGACAATTTACAATATATTACGACTCTGTATGCCACATTACCGCCTTGAAAAGCAGGTTAGTATAACGTACGGCACCTTACAACTCCTAACAAAACATTACAACACCGCACGTAAACTTAAAACTCCATAACAAATATAATGAATTCGTCCGAGTCTTTTGAACATCGTACAACAATTTAGAATATCTTACTACTCTGTATGCCACATTACCGCCTTGAAAATCATGTTAGTATAACATAGGACACCTTACAACTCCTAACAACACATTACAATACCGTACGTAAACTTAAAACTCCATGGTAAACCTAATGAATTCGTCCGAGTCCTTTTAACATCAGACAACCACTCTGACTTGTTACGACTTTGTATGCGACATTAGCAACAGGAAAAGCAATTTAGAATAATGTAGGATGCGTTACATCTTTTGAGAACACCTTACACCACCGTATGAACCATTAAAACTCCATAATAAACCTAATGAATTCGTCCGAGTCTTTTGAACATCGTACAACAATTTAGAATATCTTACTACTCTGTATGCCACATTACCGCCTTGAAAATCATGTTAGTATAACATAGGACACCTTACAACTCCTAACAACACATTACAATACCGTACGTAAACTTAAAACTCCATGGTAAACCTAATGAATTCGTCCGAGTCCTTTTAACATCAGACAACCACTTTGACTTGGTACGACTTTGTATGCGACATTAGCAAAAGGAAAAGCAATTTAGAATAATGTAGGATGCGTTACATCTTTTGAGAACACCTTACACCACCGTACGAACCATTAAAACTCCATAATAAACCTAATGAATTCGTCCGAGTCATTTGAACATCGTACAAAAATTTAGAATATCTTACGACTCTGTATGCCACATTACCGCTTTGAAAAGCATGTTAGTATAACGTAGGACACCTTACAACTCCTAACAAAACATTACAACATCATACGTAAACTTAAAACTCCATAATAAACCTAATTAATTCATCCGAGTCATTTGAACATCGTACGACAATTTACAATATATTATGACTCTGTATGCCACATTACCGCTTTGAAAAGCATGTTAGTATAACGTAGGACACCTTACAACTCCTAACAAAACATTACAACATCATACGTAAACTTAAAACTCCATAATAAACCTAATTAATTCATCCGAGTCATTTGAACATCGTACGACAATTTACAATATATTACGACTCTGTATGCCACATTACCGCCTTGAAAAGCAGGTTAGTATAACGTACGGCACCTTACAACTCCTAACAAAACATTACAACACCGCACGTAAACTTAAAACTCCATAACAAATATAATGAATTCGTCCGAGTCTTTTGAACATCGTACAACAATTTAGAATATCTTACTACTCTGTATGCCACATTACCGCCTTGAAAATCATGTTAGTATAACATAGGACACCTTACAACTCCTAACAACACATTACAATACCGTACGTAAACTTAAAACTCCATGGTAAACCTAATGAATTCGTCCGAGTCCTTTTAACATCAGACAACCACTCTGACTTGTTACGACTTTGTATGCGACATTAGCAACAGGAAAAGCAATTTAGAATAATGTAGGATGCGTTACATCTTTTGAGAACACCTTACACCACCGTATGAACCATTAAAACTCCATAATAAACCTAATGAATTCATCCGAGTCTTTTGAACATCGTACAACAATTTAGAATATCTTACTACTCTGTATGCCACATTACCGCCTTGAAAATCATGTTAGTATAACATAGGACACCTTACAACTCCTAACAACACATTAAAATACCGTACGTAAACTTAAAACTCCATGGTAAACCTAATGAATTCGTCCGAGTCCTTTTAACATCAGACAACCACTCTGACTTGTTACGACTTTGTATGCGACATTAGCAACAGG
The DNA here is from genome assembly GCA_030867185.1 of Tagetes erecta. Lineage (NCBI taxonomy): Eukaryota > Viridiplantae > Streptophyta > Magnoliopsida > Asterales > Asteraceae > Tagetes > Tagetes erecta. The sequence goes on along the minus strand of CM061488.1, from coordinate 48,476,604 downwards.
AAAAGCAATTTAGAATAATGTAGGATGCGTTACATCTTTTGAGAACACCTTACACCACCGTATGAACCATTAAAACTCCATAATAAACCTAATGAATTCGTCCGAGTCATTTGAACATCGTACAACAATTTAGAATATCTTACGACTCTGTATGCCACATTACCGCTTTGAAAATCATGTTAGTATAACGTAGGACAACTTACAACTCCTAACAAAACATTACAACACCGTACGTAAACTTAAAACTCCATAATAAACCTAATTAATTCATCCGAGTCCTTTGAACATCGTACGACAATTTACAATATATTACGACTCTGTATGCCACATTACCGCCTTGAAAAGCAGGTTAGTATAACGTACGGCACCTTACAACTCCTAACAAAATATTACAACACCGTACGTAAACTTAAAACTCTATAATAAACCTAATGAATTCGTCCGAGTCATTTGAACATCGTACAACAATTTAAATATCTTACGACTCTGTATGCCACATTACTGCCTTGAAAATCATGTTAGTATAACGTAGGACACCTTACAACTCCTAACAACACATTACAATACCGTACGTAAACTTAAAACTCCATAGTAAACCTAATGAATTCGTCTGAGTCCATTAAACATTAGACGACCACTCAGGACTTGTTACGACTTTGTATGCAACATTCGCAACAGGAAAAGCAATTTAGAATAATGTAGGATGTGTTACATCTTTTAAGAACATCTTTCACCACCGTACGAAACATTAAAACACCATAATAAACCCAATGAATTCGTCCGAGTCATTTGAACATCGTACAACAATTTAGAATATCTTACGACTCTGTATGCCACATTACCGCTTTGAAAAGCATGTTAGTATAACGTAGGACACCTTACAACTCCTAACAAAACATTACAACACCGTACGCAAACTTAAAACTCCATAATAAACCTAATGAATTCATCCGAGTCCTTTGAACATCGTACGGCAATTTAGAATATATTACGACTCTGTATGCCACATTACCGCCTAGAAAAGTATGTTAGTATAACGTACAGCAACTTACAACTCCTAACAAAACATTACAACACCGTACGTAAACTTAAAACTCCATAATAAACCTAATGAATTCATTCGAGTCCTTTGAACATCGTACGACAATTTAGAATATATTACGACTCTGTATGCCACATTACCGCCCTGAAAAGCATGTTAGTATAACGTACGACACCTTACAACTCCTAACAAAACATTACAACACCGCACGTAAACTTAAAACTCCATAACAAATATAATGAATTCGTCCGAGTCTTTTGAACATCGTACAACAATTTAGAATATCTTACTACTCTGTATGCCACATTACCGCCTTGAAAATGATGTTAGTATAACATAGGACACCTTACAACTCCTAACAACACATTACAATACCGTACGTAAACTTAAAACTCCATGGTAAACCTAATGAATTCGTCCGAGTCCTTTTAACATCAGACAACCACTCTGACATGTTACGACTTTGTATGCGACATTAGCAACAGGAAAAGCAATTTAGAATAATGTAGGATGCGTTACATCTTTTGAGAACACCTTACACCACCGTACGAACCATTAAAACTCCATAATAAACCTAATGAATTCGTCCGAGTCATTTGAACATCGTACAACAATTTAGAATATCTTACGACTCTGTATGCCACATTACCGCTTTGAAAAGCATGTTAGTATAACGTAGGACACCTTACAACTCCTAACAAAACATTACAACACCATACGTAAACTTAAAACTCCATAATAAACCTAATTAATTCATCCGAGTCATTTGAACATCGTACGACAATTTACAATATATTACGACTCTGTATGCCACATTACCGCCTTGAAAAGCAGGTTAGTATAACGTACGGCACCTTACAACTCCTAACAAAACATTACAACACCGCACGTAAACTTAAAACTCCATAACAAATATAATGAATTCGTCCGAGTCTTTTGAACATCGTACAACAATTTAGAATATCTTACTACTCTGTATGCCACATTACCGCCTTGAAAATCATGTTAGTATAACATAGGACACCTTACAACTCCTAACAACACATTACAATACCGTACGTAAACTTAAAACTCCATGGTAAACCTAATGAATTCGTCCGAGTCCTTTTAACATCAGACAACCACTCTGACTTGTTACGACTTTGTATGCGACATTAGCAACAGGAAAAGCAATTTAGAATAATGTAGGATGCGTTACATCTTTTGAGAACACCTTACACCGCCGTATGAACCATTAAAACTCCATAATAAACCTAATGAATTCGTCCGAGTCATTTGAACATCGTACAACAATTTAGAATATCTTACGACTCTGTATGCCACATTACCGCTTTGAAAATCAAGTTAGTATAACGTAGGACACCTTACAACTCCTAACAAAACATTACAACACCGTACGTAAACTTAAAACTCCATAATAAACCTAATTAATTCATCCGAGTCCTTTGAACATCGTACGACAATTTACAATATATTACGACTCTGTATGCCACATTACCGCCTTGAAAAGCAGGTTAGTATAACGTACGGCACCTTACAACTCCTAACAAAATATTACAACACGGTACGTAAACTTAAAACTCTATAATAAACCTAATGAATTCGTCCGAGTCATTTGAACATCGTACAACAATTTAAATATCTTACGACTCTGTATGCCACATTACCGCCTTGAAAATAATGTTAGTATAACGTAGGACACCTTACAACTCCTAACAACACATTACAATACCGTACGTAAACTTAAAACTCCATAGTAAACCTAATGAATTCGTCTGAGTCCATTAAACATTAGACGACCACTCAGGACTTGTTACGACTTTGTATGCAACATTCGCAACAGGAAAAGCAATTTAGAATAATGTAGGATGTGTTACATCTTTTAAGAACACCTTTCACCACCGTACGAAACATTAAAACACCATAATAAACCTAATGAATTCGTCCGAGTCATTTGAACATCGTACAACAATTTAGAATATCTTACGACTCTGTATGCCACATTACCGCTTTGAAAAGCATGTTAGTATAACGTAGGACACCTTACAACTCCTAACAAAACATTACAATACCGTACGTAAACTTAAAACTCCATGGTAAAGCTAATGAATTCGTCCGAGTCCTTTTAACATCAGACAACCACTCTGACTTGTTACGACTTTGTATGCGACATTAGCAACAGCAAAAGCAATTTAGAATAATGTAGGATGCGTAACATCTTTTGAGAACACCTTACACCACCGTATGAACCATTAAAACTCCATAATAAACCTAATGAATTCGTCCGAGTCGTTTGAACATCGTACAACAATTTAGAATATCTTACTACTCTGTATGCCACATTACCGCTTTGAAAATCATGTTAGTATAACGTAGGACACCTTACAACTCCTAACAAAACATTACAACACCGTACGTAAACTTAAAACTCCATAATAAACCTAATTAATTCATCCGAGTCATTTGAACATCGTACGACAATTTACAATATATTACGACTCTGTATGCCACATTACCGCCTTGAAAAGCAGGTTAGTATAACGTACGGCACCTTACAACTCCTAACAAAACATTACAACACCGCACGTAAACTTAAAACTCCATAACAAATATAATGAATTCGTCCGAGTCTTTTGAACATCGTACAACAATTTAGAATATCTTACTACTCTGTATGCCACATTACTGCCTTGAAAATCATGTTAGTATAACATAGGACACCTTACAACTTCTAACAACACATTACAATACCGTACGTAAACTTAAAACTCCATGGTAAACCTAATGAATTCGTCCGAGTCCTTTTAACATCAGACAACCACTCTGACTTGTTACGACTTTGTATGCGACATTAGCAACAGGAAAAGCAATTTAGAATAATGTAGGATGCGTTACATCTTTTGAGAACACCTTACACCGCCGTATGAACCATTAAAACTCCATAATAAACCTAATGAATTCGTCCGAGTCATTTGAACATCGTACAACAATTTAGAATATCTTACGACTCTGTATGCCACATTACCGCTTTGAAAATCAAGTTAGTATAACGTAGGACACCTTACAACTCCTAACAAAACATTACAACACCGTACGTAAACTTAAAACTCCATAATAAACCTAATTAATTCATCCGAGTCCTTTGAACATCGTACGACAATTTACAATATATTACGACTCTGTATGCCACATTACCGCCTTGAAAAGCAGGTTAGTATAACGTACGGCACCTTACAACTCCTAACAAAATATTACAACACGGTACGTAAACTTAAAACTCTATAATAAACCTAATGAATTCGTCCGAGTCATTTGAACATCGTACAACAATTTAAATATCTTACGACTCTGTATGCCACATTACCGCCTTGAAAATAATGTTAGTATAACGTAGGACACCTTACAACTCCTAACAACACATTACAATACCGTACGTAAACTTAAAACTCCATAGTAAACCTAATGAATTCGTCTGAGTCCATTAAACATTAGACGACCACTCAGGACTTGTTACGACTTTGTATGCAACATTCGCAACAGGAAAAGCAATTTAGAATAATGTAGGATGTGTTACATCTTTTAAGAACACCTTTCACCACCGTACGAAACATTAAAACACCATAATAAACCTAATGAATTCGTCCGAGTCATTTGAACATCGTACAACAATTTAGAATATCTTACGACTCTGTATGCCACATTACCGCTTTGAAAAGCATGTTAGTATAACGTAGGACACCTTACAACTCCTAACAACACATTACAATACCGTACGTAAACTTAAAACTCCATGGTAAAGCTAATGAATTCGTCCGAGTCCTTTTAACATCAGACAACCACTCTGACTTGTTACGACTTTGTATGCGACATTAGCAACAGCAAAAGCAATTTAGAATAATGTAGGATGCGTTACATCTTTTGAGAACACCTTACACCACCGTATGAACCATTAAAACTCCATAATAAACCTAATGAATTCGTCCGAGTCATTTGAACATCGTACAACAATTTAGAATATCTTACTACTCTGTATGCCACATTACCGCTTTGAAAATCATGTTAGTATAACGTAGGACACCTTACAACTCCTAACAAAACATTACAACACCGTACGTAAACTTAAAACTCCATAATAAACCTAATTAATTCATCCGAGTCATTTGAACATCGTACGACAATTTACAATATATTACGACTCTGTATGCCACATTACCGCCTTGAAAAGCAGGTTAGTATAACGCACGGCACCTTACAACTCCTAACAAAACATTACAACACCGCACGTAAACTTAAAACTCCATAACAAATATAATGAATTCGTCCGAGTCTTTTGAACATCGTACAACAATTTAGAATATCTTACTACTCTGTATGCCACATTACCGCCTTGAAAATCATGTTAGTATAACATAGGACACCTTACAACTCCTAACAACACATTACAATACCGTACGTAAACTTAAAACTCCATGGTAAACCTAATGAATTCGTCCGAGTCCTTTTAACATCAGACAACCACTCTGACTTGTTACGACTTTGTATGCGACATTAGCAACAGGAAAAGCAATTTAGAATAATGTAGGATGCGTTACATCTTTTGAGAACACCTTACACCACCGTATGAACCATTAAAACTCCATAATAAACCTAATGAATTCGTCCGAGTCTTTTGAACATCGTACAACAATTTAGAATATATTACTACTCTGTATGCCACATTACCGCCTTGAAAATCATGTTAGTATAACATAGGACACCTTACAACTCCTAACAACACATTACAATACCGTACGTAAACTTAAAACTCCATGGTAAACCTAATGAATTCGTCCGAGTCCTTTTAACATCAGACAACCACTCTGACTTGTTACGACTTTGTATGCGACATTAGCAAAAGGAAAAGCAATTTAGAATAATGTAGGATGCGTTACATCTTTTGAGAACACCTTACACCACCGTACGAACCATTAAAACTCCATAATAAACCTAATGAATTCGTCCGAGTCATTTGAACATCGTACAAAAATTTAGAATATCTTACGACTCTGTATGCCACATTACCGCTTTGAAAAGCATGTTAGTATAACGTAGGACACCTTACAACTCCTAACAAAACATTACAACATCATACGTAAACTTAAAACTCCATAATAAACCTAATTAATTCATCCGAGTCATTTGAACATCGTACGACAATTTACAATATATTATGACTCAGTATGCCACATTACCGCTTTGAAAAGCATGTTAGTATAACGTAGGACACCATACAACTCCTAACAAAACATTACAACATCATACGTAAACTTAAAACTCCATAATAAACCTAATTAATTCATCCGATTCATTTGAACATCGTACGACAATTTACAATATATTACGACTCTGTATGCCACATTACCGCCTTGAAAAGCAGGTTAGTATAACGTACGACACCTTACAACTCCTAACAAAACATTACAACACCGCACGTAAACTTAAAACTCCATAACAAATATAATGAATTCGTCCGAGTCTTTTGAACATCGTACAACAATTTAGAATATCTTACTACTCTGTATGCCACATTACCGCCTTGAAAATCATGTTAGTATAACATAGGACACCTTACAACTCCTAACAACACATTACAATACCGTACGTAAACTTAAAACTCCATGGTAAACCTAATGAATTCGTCCGAGTCCTTTTAACATCAGACAACCACTCTGACTTGTTACGACTTTGTATGCGACATTAGCAACAGGAAAAGCAATTTAGAATAATGTAGGATGCGTTACATCTTTTGAGAACACCTTACACCACCGTATGAACCATTAAAACTCTATAATAAACCTAATGAATTCGTCCGAGTCTTTTGAACATCGTACAACAATTTAGAATATCTTACTACTCTGTATGCCACATTACCGCCTTGAAAATCATGTTAGTATAACATAGGACACCTTACAACTCCTAACAACACATTACAATACCGTACGTAAACTTAAAACTCCATGGTAAACCTAATGAATTCGTCCGAGTCCTTTTAACATCAGACAACCACTCTGACTTGTTACGACTTTGTATGCGACATTAGCAACAGGAAAAGCAATTTAGAATAATGTAGGATGCGTAACATCTTTTGAGAACACCTTACACCACCGTATGAACCATTAAAACTCCATAATAAACCTAATGAATTCGTCCGAGTCATTTGAACATCGTACAACAATTTAGAATATCCTACGACTCTGTATGCCACATTACCGCTTTGAAAATCATGTTAGTATAACGTAGGACACCTTACAACTCCTAACAAAACATTACAACACCGTACGTAAACTTAAAACTCCATAATAAACCTAATTAATTCATCCGAGTCCTTTGAACATCGTACGACAATTTACAATATATTACGACTCTGTATGCCACATTACCGCCTTGAAAAGCAGGTTAGTATAACGTACGGCACCTTACAACTCCTAACAAAATATTACAACACCGTACGTAAACTTAAAACTCTATAATAAACCTAATGAATTCGTCCGAGTCATTTGAACATCGTACAACAATTTAAATATCTTACGACTCTGTATGCCACATTACCGCCTTGAAAATCATGTTAGTATAACGTAGGACACCTTACAACTCCTAACAACACATTACAATACCGTACGTAAACTTAAAACTCCATAGTAAACCTAATGAATTCGTCTGAGTCCATTAAACATTAGACGACCACTCAGGACTTGTTACGACTTTGTATGCAACATTCGCAACAGGAAAAGCAATTTAGAATAATGTAGGATGTGTTACATCTTTTAAGAACATCTTTCACCACCGTACGAAACATTAAAACACCATAATAAACCCAATGAATTCGTCCGAGTCATTTGAACATCGTATAACAATTTAGAATATCTTACGACTCTGTATGCCACATTACCGCTTTGAAAAGCATGTTAGTATAACGTAGGACACCTTACAACTCCTAACAAAACATTACAACACCGTACGCAAACTTAAAACTCCATAATAAACCTAATGAATTCATCCGAGTCCTTTGAACATCGTACGACAATTTAGAATATATTACGACTCTGTATGCCACATTACCGCCCTGAAAAGCATGTTAGTATAACGTACGACACCTTACAACTCCTAACAAAACATTACAACACCGCACGTAAACTTAAAACTCCATAACAAATATAATGAATTCGTCCGAGTCTTTTGAACATCGTACAACAATTTAGAATATCTTACTACTCTGTATGCCACATTACCGCCTTGAAAATCATGTTAGTATAACATAGGACACCTTACAACTCCTAACAACACATTACAATACCGTACGTAAACTTAAAACTCCATGGTAAACCTAATGAATTCGTCCGAGTCCTTTTAACATCAGACAACCACTCTGACATGTTACGACTTTGTATGCGACATTAGCAACAAGAAAAGCAATTTAGAATAATGTAGGATGCGTTACATCTTTTGAGAACACCTTACACCACCGTACGAACCATTAAAACTCCATAATAAACCTAATGAATTCGTCCGAGTCATTTGAACATCGTACAACAATTTAGAATATCTTACGACTCTGTATGCCACATTACCGCTTTGAAAAGCATGTTAGTATAACGTAGGACACCTTACAACTCCTAACAAAACATTACAACACCATACGTAAACTTAAAACTCCATAATAAACCTAATTAATTCATCCGAGTCATTTGAACATCGTACGACAATTTACAATATATTACGACTCTGTATGCCACATTACCGCCTTGAAAAGCAGGTTAGTATAACGTACGGCACCTTACAACTCCTAACAAAACATTACAACACCGCACGTAAACTTAAAACTCCATAACAAATATAATGAATTCGTCCGAGTCTTTTGAACATCGTACAACAATTTAGAATATCTTACTACTCTGTATGCCACATTACCGCCTTGAAAATCATGTTAGTATAACATAGGACACCTTACAACTCCTAACAACACATTACAATACCGTACGTAAACTTAAAACTCCATGGTAAACCTAATGAATTCGTCCGAGTCCTTTTAACATCAGACAACCACTCTGACTTGTTACGACTTTGTATGCGACATTAGCAACAGGAAAAGCAATTTAGAATAATGTAGGATGCGTTACATCTTTTGAGAACACCTTACACCGCCGTATGAACCATTAAAACTCCATAATAAACCTAATGAATTCGTCTGAGTCATTTGAACATCGTACAACAATTTAGAATATCTTACGACTCTGTATGCCACATTACCGCTTTGAAAATCAAGTTAGTATAACGTAGGACACCTTACAACTCCTAACAAAACATTACAACACCGTACGTAAACTTAAAACTCCATAATAAACCTAATTAAATCATCCGAGTCCTTTGAACATCGTACGACAATTTACAATATATTACGACTCTGTATGCCACATTACCGCCTTGAAAAGCAGGTTAGTATAACGTACGGCACCTTACAACTCCTAACAAAATATTACAACACCGTACGTAAACTTAAAACTCTATAATAAACCTAATGAATTCGTCCGAGTCATTTGAACATCGTACAACAATTTAGAATATCTTACGACTCTGTATGCCACATTACCGCTTTGAAAAGCATGTTAGTATAACGTAGGACACCTTACAACTCCTAACAACACATTACAACACCGTACGTAAACTTAAAACTCCATGGTAAACCTAATGAATTCGTCCGAGTCCTTTAAACATCAGACGACCACTCGGACTTGTTACGACTTTGTATAAGACATTAGCAACAGGAAAAGCAATTTAGAATAATGTAGGATGCGTTACATCTTTTGAGAACACCTTACACCGCCGTACGAACCATTAAAACTCCATAATAAACCTAATGAATTCGTCCGAGTCATTTGAACATCGTACAACAATTTAGAATATCTTACGACTCTGTATGCCACATTACCGCTTTGAAAAGCATGTTAGTATAACGTAGGACACCTTACAACTCCTAACAAAACATTACAACACCATACGTAAACTTAAAACTCAATAATAAACCTAATTAATTCATCCGAGTCATTTGAACATCGTACGACAATTTACAATATATTACGACTCTGTATGCCACATTACCGCCTTGAAAAGCAGGTTAGTATAACGTACGGCACCTTACAACTCCTAACAAAACATTACAACACCGCACGTAAACATAAAACTCCATAATAAACCTAATGAATTCGTCCGAGTCATTTGAACATCGTACAACAATTTAGAATATCTTACGACTCTGTATGCCACATTACCGCCTTGAAAATCATGTTAGTATAACGTAGGGCACCTTACAACTCCTAACAACACATTACAATACCGTACGTAAACTTAAAACTCCATAGTAAACCTAATGAATTTCTCTGAGTCCATTAAACATTAGACGACCACTCAGGACTTGTTACGACTTTGTATGCAACATTCGCAAAAGGAAAAGCAATTTAGAATAATGTAGGATGCGTTACATCTTTTAAGAACACCTTTCACCACCGTACGAAACATTAAAACACCATACTAAACCTAATGAATTTGTCCGAGTCATTTGAACATCGTACAACAATTTAGAATATCTTACGACTCTGTATGCCACATTACCGCTTTGAAAAGCATGTTAGTATAACGTAGGACACCTTACAACTCCTAACAAAACATTACAACACCGTATGTAAACTTAAAACTCCATAATAAACCTAATGAATTCATTCGAGTCCTTTGAACATCGTACGACAATTTAGAATATATTACGACTCTGTATGCCACATTACCGCCCTGAAAAGCATGTTAGTATAACGTACGGCACCTTACAACTCCTAACAAAACATTACAACACTGTACGTAAACTTAAAACTCCATAATAAATCTAATGAATTCGTCCGAGTCTTTTGAACATCGTACAACAATTTAGAATATCTTACTACTCTGTATGCCACATTACCGCCTTGAAAATCATGTTAATATAACATAGGACACCTTACAACTCCTAACAACACATTACAATACCGTACGTAAACTTAAAACTCCATGGTAAACCTAATGAATTCGTCCGAGTCCTTTAAACATCAGACAACCACTCGGACTTGTTATGACTTTGTATGCGACATTAGCAACAGGAAAAGCAATTTAGAATAATGTAGGATGAGTTACATCTTTTGAGAACACCTTACACCACCGTTCGAACCATTAAAACTCCATAATAAACCTAATGAATTCGTCCGAGTCATTTGAACATCGTACAACAATTTATAATATCTTACGACTCTGTATGCCACATTACCGCCTTGAAAATCATGTTAGTATAACGTACGGCACCTTACAACTCCTAACAAAACATTACAACACCGTATGTAAACTTAAAACTCCATAATAAACCTAATGAATTCATTCGAGTCCTTTGAACATCGTACGACAATTTAGAATATATTACGACTCTGTATGCCACATTACCGCCTTGAAAAGCAGGTTAGTATAACGTACGGCACCTTACAACTCCTAACAAAATATTACAACACCGTACGTAAACTTAAAACTCCAAAATAAACCTAATGAATTCGTCCGAGTCATTTGAACATCGTACAACAATTTAAATATCTTACGACTCTGTATGCCACATTACCGCCTTGAAAATCATGTTAATATAACATAGGACACCTTACAACTCCTAACAACACATTACAATACCGTACGTAAACTTAAAACTCCATGGTAAACCTAATGAATTCGTCCGAGTCCTTTAAACATCAGACAACCACTCGGACTTGTTACGACTTTGTATGCGACATTAGCAACAGGAAAAGCAATTTAGAATAATGTAGGATGTGTTACATCTTTTGAGAACACCTTACACCACCGTACGTAAACTTAAAACTCCATAATAAACCTAATGAATTCGTCCGAGTCATTTGAACATCGTACAACAATTTAGTATATCTTACGACTCTGTATGCCACATTACCGCCTTGAAAATCATGTTAGTATAACGTAGGGAACCTTACAACTCCTAACAACACATTACAATACCGTACGTAAACTTAAAACTCCATAGTAAACCTAATAAATTTCTCTGAGTCCATTAAACATTAGATGACCACTCAGGACTTGTTACGACTTTGTATGCAACATTCGCAAAAGGAAAAGCAATTTAGAATAATGTAGGATGCGTTACATCTTTTAAGAACACCTTTCACCACCGTACGAAACATTAAAACACCATTCTAAACCTAATGAATTTGTCCGAGTCATTTGAACATCGTACAACAATTTAGAATGTCTTACGACTCTGTATGCCACATTACCGCTTTGAAAAGCATGTTAGTATAACGTAGGACACCTTACAACTCCTAACAAAACATTACAACACCGTATGTAAACTTAAAACTCCATAATAAACCTAATGAATTCATCCGAGTCCTTTGAACATCGTACGACAATTTAGAATATATTACGACTCTGTATGCCACATTACCGCCCTGAAAAGTATGTTAGTATAACGTACGGCACCTTACAACTCCTAACAAAACATTACAACACTGTACGTAAACTTAAAACTCCATAATAAATCTAATGAATTCGTCCGAGTCTTTTGAACATCGTACAACAATTTAGAATATCTTACTACTCTGTATGCCACATTACCGCCTTGAAAATCATGTTAGTATAACATAGGACACCTTTCAACTCCTAATAACACATAACAATACCGTACGTAAACTTAAAACTCCATGGTAAACCTAATGAATTCGTCCGAGTCCTTTAAACATCAGACAACCACTCGGACTTGTTATGACTTTGTATGCGACATTAGCAACAGGAAAAGCAATTTAGAATAATGTAGGATGAGTTACATCTTTTGAGAACACCTTACACCACCGTTCGAACCATTAAAACTCCATAATAAACCTAATGAATTCGTCCGAGTCATTTGAACATCGTACAACAATTTATAATATCTTACGACTCTGTATGCCACATTACCGCCTTGAAAATCATGTTAGTATAACGTACGGCACCTTACAACTCCTAACAAAACATTACAACACCGTACGTAAACTTAAAACTCCATAATAAACCTAATGAATTCATTCGAGTCCTTTGAACATCGTACGACAATTTAGAATATATTACGACTCTGTATGCCACATTACCGCCTTGAAAAGCAGGTTAGTATAACGTACGGCACCTTACAACTCCTAACAAAATATTACAACACCGTACGTAAACTTAAAACTCCAAAATAAACCTAATGAATTCGTCCGAGTCATTTGAACATCGTACAACAATTTAAATATCTTACGACTCTGTATGCCACATTACCGCCTTGAAAATCATGTTAGTATAACGTAGGACACCTTACAACTCCTAACAACACATTACAATACCGTACCTAAACTTAAAACTCCATAGTAAACCTAATGAATTCGTCTGAGTCCATTAAACATTAGACGACCACTCAGGACTTGTTACGACTTTGTATGCAACATTCGCAAAAGGAAAAGCAATTTAGAATAATGTAGGATGCGTTACATCTTTTAAGAACACGTTTCACCACCGTACGAAACATTAAAACACCATACTAAACCTAATGAATTTGTCCGAGTCATTTGAACATCGTACAGCAATTTAGAATATCTTACGACTCTGTGTGCCACATTACCGCTTTGAAAAGCATGTTAGTATAACGTAGGACACCTTACAACTCCTAACAAAACATTACAACACCGTATGTAAACTTAAAACTCCATAATAAACCTAATGAATTCATTCGAGTCCTTTGAACATCGTACGACAATTTAGAATATATTACGACTCTGTATGCCACATTACCACCCTGAAAAGCATGTTAGTATAACGTACGGCACCTTACAACTCCTAACAAAACATTACAACACTGTACGTAAACTTAAAACTCCATAATAAATCTAATGAATTCGTCCGAGTCTTTTGAACATCGTACAACAATTTAAAATATCTTACTACTCTGTATGCCACATTACCGCCTTGAAAAGCATGTTAGTATAACATAGGACACCTTACAACTCCTAACAACACATTACAATACCGTACGTAAACTTAAAACTCCATGGTAAACCTAATGAATTCGTCCGAGTCCTTTAAACATCAGACAACCACTCGGACTTGTTACGACTTTGTATGCGACATTAGCAACAGGAAAACCAATTTAGAATAATGTAGGATGTGTTACATCTTTTGAGAACACCTTACACCACTGTACGTAAACTTAAAACTCCATAATAAACCTAATGAATTCGTCCGAGTCATTTGAACATCGTACAACAATTTAGAATATCTTACGACTCTGTATGCCACATTACCGCCTTGAAAATCATGTTAGTATAACGTAGGGCACCTTACAACTCCTAACAACACATTACAATACCGTACGTAAACTTAAAACTCCATAGTAAACCTAATGAATTTCTCTGAGTCCATTAAACATTAGACGACCACTCAGGACTTGTTACGACTTTGTATGCAACATTCGCAAAAGGAAAAGCAATTTAGAATAATGTAGGATGCGTTACATCTTTTAAGAACACCTTACACCACCGTATGAAACATTAAAACACCATACTAAACCTAATGAATTTGTCCGAGTCTTTTGAACATCGTACAACAATTTAAAATATCTTACTACTCTGTATGCCACATTACCGCCTTGAAAATCATGTTAGTATAACATAGGACACCTTACAACTCCTAACAACACATTACAATACCGTACGTAAACTTAAAACTCCATGGTAAACCTAATGAATTCGTCCGAGTCCTTTAAACATCAGACAACCACTCGGACTTGTTACGACTTTGTATGCGACATTAGCAACAGGAAAACCAATTTAGAATAATGTAGGATGTGTTACATCTTTTGAGAACACCTTACACCACTGTACGTAAACTTAAAACTCCATAATAAACCTAATGAATTCGTCCGAGTCATTTGAACATCGTACAACAATTTAGAATATCTTACGACTCTGTATGCCACATTACCGCCTTGAAAATCATGTTAGTATAACGTAGGGCACCTTACAACTCCTAACAACACATTACAATACCGTACGTAAACTTAAAACTCCATAGTAAACCTAATGAATTTCTCTGAGTCCATTAAACATTAGACGACCACTCAGGACTTGTTACGACTTTGTATTCAACATTCGCAAAAGGAAAAGCAATTTAGAATAATGTAGGATGCGTTACATCTTTTAAGAACACCTTACACCACCGTACGAAACATTAAAACACCATACTAAACCTAATGAATTTGTCCGAGTCATTTGAACATCGTACAACAATTTAGAATATCTTACGACTCTGTATGCCACATTACCGCTTTGAAAAGCATGTTAGTATAACGTAGGACACCTTACAACTCCTAACAAAACATTACAACACCGTATGTAAACTTAAAACTCCATAATAAACCTAATGAATTCATTCGAGTCCTTTGAACATCGTACGACAATTTAGAATATATTACGACTCTGTATGCCACATTACCGCCCTGAAAAGCATGTTAGTATAACGTACGGCACCTTACAACTCCTAACAAAACATTACAACACTGTACGTAAACTTAAAACTCCATAATAAATCTAATGAATTCGTCCGAGTCTTTTGAACATCGTACAACAATTTAGAATATCTTACTACTCTGTATGCCACATTACCGCCTTGAAAATCATGTTAGTATAACATAGGACACCTTACAACTCCTAACAGCACATTACAATACCGTACGTAAACTTAAAACTCCATGGTAAACCTAATGAATTCGTCCGAGTCCTTTAAACATCAGACAACCACTCGGACTTGTTACGACTTTGTATGCGACATTAGCAACAGGAAAATCAATTTAGAATAATGTAGGATGTGTTACATCTTTTGAGAACACCTTACAACACCGTACGTAAACTTAAAACTCCATAATAAACCTAATGAATTCGTCCGAGTCATTTGAACATCGTACAACAATTTAAATATCTTACGACTCTGTATGCCACATTACCGCCTTGAAAATCATGTTAGTATAACGTAGGACACCTTACAACTCCTAACAACACATTACAATACCGTACCTAAACTTAAAACTCCATAGTAAACCTAATGAATTCGTCTGAGTCCATTAAACATTAGACGACCACTCAGGACTTGTTACGACTTTGTATGCAACATTCGCAAAAGGAAAAGCAATTTAGAATAATGTAGGATGCGTTACATCTTTTAAGAACAAGTTTCACCACCGTACGAAACATTAAAACACCATACTAAACCTAATGAATTTGTCCGAGTCATTTGAACATCGTACAGCAATTTAGAATATCTTACGACTCTGTGTGCCACATTACCGCTTTGAAAAGCATGTTAGTATAACGTAGGACACCTTACAACTCCTAACAAAACATTACAACACCGTATGTAAACTTAAAACTCCATAATAAACCTAATGAATTCATTCGAGTCCTTTGAACATCGTACGACAATTTAGAATATATTACGACTCTGTATGCCACATTACCGCCCTGAAAAGCATGTTAGTATAACGTACGGCACCTTACAACTCCTAACAAAACATTACAACACTGTACGTAAACTTAAAACTCCATAATAAATCTAATGAATTCGTCCGAGTCTTTTGAACATCGTACAACAATTTAGAATATCTTACTACTCTGTATGCCACATTACCGCCTTGAAAATCATGTTAGTATAACATAGGACACCTTACAACTCCTAACAACACATTACAATACCGTACGTAAACTTAAAACTCCATGGTAAACCTAATGAATTCGTCCGAGTCCTTTAAACATCAGACAACCACTCGGACTTGTTACGACTTTGTATGCGACATTAGCAACAGGAAAACCAATTTAGAATAATGTAGGATGTGTTACATCTTTTGAGAACACCTTACACCACTGTACGTAAACTTAAAACTCCATAATAAACCTAATGAATTCGTCCGAGTCATTTGAACATCGTACAACAATTTAGAATATCTTACGACTCTGTATGCCACATTACCGCCTTGAAAATCATGTTAGTATAACGTAGGGCACCTTACAACTCCTAACAACACATTACAATACCTTACGTAAACTTAAAACTCCATAGTAAACCTAATGAATTTCTCTGAGTCCATTAAACATTAGACGACCACTCAGGACTTGTTACGACTTTGTATGCAACATTCGCAAAAGGAAAAGCAATTTAGAATAATGTAGGATGCGTTACATCTTTTAAGAACACCTTTCACCACCGTACGAAACATTAAAACACCATACTAAACCTAATGAATTTGTCCGAGTCATTTGAGCATCGTACAACAATTTAGAATATCTTACGACTCTGTATGCCACATTACCGCTTTGAAAAGCATGTTAGTATAACGTAGGACACCTTACAACTCCTAATAAAACATTACAACACCGTATGTAAACTTAAAACTCCATAATAAACCTAATGAAATCATTCGAGTCCTTTGAACATCGTACGACAATTTAGAATATATTACGACTCTGTATGCCACATTACCGCCCTGAAAAGCATGTTAGTATAACGTACGGCACCTTACAACTCCTAACAAAACATTACAACACTGTACGTAAACTTAAAACTCCATAATAAATCTAATGAATTCGTCCGAGTCTTTTGAACATCGTACAACAATTTAGAATATCTTACTACTTTGTATGCCACATTACCGCCTTGAAAATCATGTTAGTATAACATAGGACACCTTACAACTCCTAACAACACATTACAATACCGTACGTAAACTTAAAACTCCATGGTAAACCTAATGAATTCGTCCGAGTCCTTTAAACATCAGACAACCACTCGGACTTGTTACGACTTTGTATGCGACATTAGCAACAGGAAAACCAATTTAGAATAATGTAGGATGTGTTACATCTTTTGAGAACACCTTACACCACTGTACGTAAACTTAAAACTCCATAATAAACCTAATGAATTCGTCCGAGTCATTTGAACATCGTACAACAATTTAGAATATCTTACGACTCTGTATGCCACATTACCGCCTTGAAAATCATGTTAGTATAACGTAGGGCACCTTACAACTCCTAACAACACATTACAATACCTTACGTAAACTTAAAACTCCATAGTAAACCTAATGAATTTCTCTGAGTCCATTAAACATTAGACGACCACTCAGGACTTGTTACGACTTTGTATGCAACATTCGCAAAAGGAAAAGCAATTTAGAATAATGTAGGATGCGTTACATCTTTTAAGAACACCTTTCACCACCGTACGAAACATTAAAACACCATACTAAACCTAATGAATTTGTCCGAGTCATTTGAGCATCGTACAACAATTTAGAATATCTTACGACTCTGTATGCCACATTACCGCTTTGAAAAGCATGTTAGTATAACGTAGGACACCTTACAACTCCTAACAAAACATTACAACACCGTATGTAAACTTAAAACTCCATAATAAACCTAATGAATTCATTCGAGTCCTTTGAACATCGTACGACAATTTAGAATATATTACGACTCTGTATGCCACATTACCGCCCTGAAAAGCATGTTAGTATAACGTACGGCACCTTACAACTCCTAACAAAACATTACAACACTGTACGTAAACTTAAAACTCCATAATAAATCTAATGAATTCGTCCGAGTCTTTTGAACATCGTACAACAATTTAGAATATCTTACTACTCTGTATGCCACATTACCGCCTTGAAAATCATGTTAGTATAACATAGGACACCTTACAACTCCTAACAGCACATTACAATACCGTACGTAAACTTAAAACTCCATGGTAAACCTAATGAATTCGTCCGAGTCCTTTAAACATCAGACAACCACTCGGACTTGTTACGACTTTGTATGCGACATTAGCAACAGGAAAACCAATTTAGAATAATGTAGGATGTGTTACATCTTTTGAGAACACCTTACAACACCGTACGTAAACTTAAAACTCCATAATAAACCTAATGAATTCGTCCGAGTCATTTGAACATCGTACAACAATTTAAATATCTTACGACTCTGTATGCCACATTACCGCCTTGAAAATCATGTTAGTATAACGTAGGACACCTTACAACTCCTAACAACACATTACAATACCGTACCTAAACTTAAAACTCCATAGTAAACCTAATGAATTCGTCTGAGTCCATTAAACATTAGACGACCACTCAGGACTTGTTACGACTTTGTATGCAACATTCGCAAAAGGAAAAGCAATTTAGAATAATGTAGGATGCGTTACATCTTTTAAGAACAAGTTTCACCACCGTACGAAACATTAAAACACCATACTAAACCTAATGAATTTGTCCGAGTCATTTGAACATCGTACAGCAATTTAGAATATCTTACGACTCTGTGTGCCACATTACCGCTTTGAAAAGCATGTTAGTATAACGTAGGACACCTTACAACTCCTAACAAAACATTACAACACCGTATGTAAACTTAAAACTCCATAATAAACCTAATGAATTCATTCGAGTCCTTTGAACATCGTACGACAATTTAGAATATATTACGACTCTGTATGCCACATTACCGCCCTGAAAAGCATGTTAGTATAACGTACGGCACCTTACAACTCTTAACAAAACATTACAACACTGTACGTAAACTTAAAACTCCATAATAAATCTAATGAATTCGTCCGAGTCTTTTGAACATCGTACAACAATTTAGAATATCTTACTACTCTGTATGCCACATTACCGCCTTGAAAATCATGTTAGTATAACATAGGACACCTTACAACTCCTAACAACACATTACAATACCGTACGTAAACTTAAAACTCCATGGTAAACCTAATGAATTCGTCCGAGTCCTTTAAACATCAGACAACCACTCGGACTTGTTACGACTTTGTATGCGACATTAGCAACAGGAAAACCAATTTAGAATAATGTAGGATGTGTTACATCTTTTGAGAACACCTTACACCACTGTACGTAAACTTAAAACTCCATAATAAACCTAATGAATTCGTCCGAGTCATTTGAACATCGTACAACAATTTAGAATATCTTACGACTCTGTATGCCACATTACCGCCTTGAAAATCATGTTAGTATAACGTAGGGCACCTTACAACTCCTAACAACACATTACAATACCTTACGTAAACTTAAAACTCCATAGTAAACCTAATGAATTTCTCTGAGTCCATTAAACATTAGACGACCACTCAGGACTTGTTACGACTTTGTATGCAACATTCGCAAAAGGAAAAGCAATTTAGAATAATGTAGGATGCGTTACATCTTTTAAGAACACCTTTCACCACCGTACGAAACATTAAAACACCATACTAAACCTAATGAATTTGTCCGAGTCATTTGAACATCGTACAACAATTTAGAATATCTTACGACTCTGTGTGCCACATTACCACTTTGAAAAGCATGTTAGTATAACGTAGGACACCTTACAACTCCTAACAAAACATTACAACACCGTATGTAAACTTAAAACTCCATAATAAACCTAATGAATTCATTCGAGTCCTTTGAACATCGTACGACAATTTAGAATATATTACGACTCTGTATGCCACATTACCGCCCTGAAAAGCATGTTAGTATAACGTACGGCACCTTACAACTCCTAACAAAACATTACAACACTGTACGTAAACTTAAAACTCCATAATAAATCTAATGAATTCGTCCGAGTCTTTTGAACATCGTACAACAATTTAGAATATCTTACTACTCTGTATGCCACATTACCGCCTTGAAAATCATGTTAGTATAACATAGGACACCTTACAACTCCTAACAACACATTATAATACCGTACGTAAACTTAAAACTCCATGGTAAACCTAATGAATTCGTCCGAGTCCTTTAAACATCAGACAACCACTCGGACTTGTTACGACTTTGTATGCGACATTAGCAACAGGAAAACCAATTTAGAATAATGTAGGATGTGTTACATCTTTTGAGAACACCTTACACCACTGTACGTAAACTTAAAACTCCATAATAAACCTAATGAATTCGTCCGAGTCATTTGAACATCGTACAACAATTTAGAATATCTTACGACTCTTTATGCCACATTACCGCCTTGAAAATCATGTTAGTATAACGTAGGGCACCTTACAACTCCTAACAACACATTACAATACCGTACGTAAACTTTAAACTCCATAGTAAACCTAATGAATTTCTCTGAGTCCATTAAACATTAGACGACCACTCAGGACTTGTTACGACTTTGTATGCAACATTCGCAAAAGGAAAAGCAATTTAGAATAATGTAGGATGCGTTACATCTTTTAAGAACACGTTTCACCACCGTACGAAACATTAAAACACCATACTAAACCTAATGAATTTGTCCGAGTCATTTGAACATCGTACAACAATTTAGAATATCTTACGACTCTGTATGCCACATTACCGCTTTGAAAAGCATGTTAGTATAACGTAGGACACCTTACAACTCCTAACAAAACATTACAACACCGTATGTAAACTTAAAACTCCATAATAAACCTAATGAATTCATTCGAGTCCTTTGAACATCGTACGACAATTTAGAATATATTACGACTCTGTATGCCACATTACCGTCCTGAAAAGCATGTTAGTATAACGTACGGCACCTTACAACTCGTAACAAAACATTACAACACTGTACGTAAACTTAAAACTCCATAATAAATCTAATGAATTCGTCCGAGTCTTTTGAACATCGTACAACAATTTAGAATATCTTACTACTCTGTATGCCACATTACCGCCTTGAAAATCATGTTAGTATAACATAGGACACCTTACAACTCCTAACAACACATTACAATACCGTACGTAAACTTAAAACTCCATGGTAAACCTAATGAATTCGTCCGAGTCCTTTAAACATCAGACAACCACTCGGACTTGTTACGACTTTGTATGCGACATTAGCAACAGGAAAACCAATTTAGAATAATGTAGGATGTGTTACATCTTTTGAGAACACCTTACACCACTGTACGTAAACTTAAAACTCCATAATAAACCTAATGAATTCGTCCGAGTCATTTGAACATCGTACAACAATTTAGAATATCTTACGAATCTGTATGCCACATTACCGCCTTGAAAATCATGTTAGTATAACGTAGGGCACCTTACAACTCCTAACAACACATTACAATACCGTACGTAAACTTAAAACTCCATAGTAAACCTAATGAATTTCTCTGAGTCCATTAAACATTAGACGACCACTCAGGACTTGTTACGACTTTGTATGCAACATTCGCAAAAGGAAAAGCAATTTAGAATAATGTAGGATGCGTTACATCTTTTAAGAACACCTTTCACCACCGTACGAAACATTAAAACACCATAATAAACCTAATGAATTTGTCCGAGTCATTTGAACATCGTACAACAATTTAGAATATCTTACGACTCTGTATGCCACATTACCGCTTTGAAAAGCATGTTAGTATAACGTAGGACACCTTACAACTCCTAACAAAACATTACAACACCGTATGTAAACTTAAAACTCCATAATAAACCTAATGAATTCATTCGAGTCCTTTGAACATCGTACGACAATTTAGAATATATTACGACTCTGTATGCCACATTACCGTCCTGAAAAGCATGTTAGTATAACGTACGGCACCTTACAACTCCTAACAAAACATTACAACACTGTACGTAAACTTAAAACTCCATAATAAATCTAATGAATTCGTCCGAGTCTTTTGAACATCGTACAACAATTTAGAATATCTTACTACTCTGTATGCCACATTACCGCCTTGAAAATCATGTTAGTATAACATAGGACACCTTACAACTCCTAACAACACATTACAATACCGTACGTAAACCTAAAACTCCATGGTAAACCTAATGAATTCGTCCGAGTCCTTTAAACATCAGACAACCACTCGGACTTGTTACGACTTTGTATGCGACATTAGCAACAGGAAAACCAATTTAGAATAATGTAGGATGTGTTACATCTTTTGAGAACACCTTACACCACCGTACGTAAACTTAAAACTCCATAATAAACCTAATGAATTCGTCCGAGTCATTTGAACATCGTACAACAATTTAGAATATCTTACGACTCTGTATGCCACATTACCGCCTTGAAAATCATGTTAGTATAACGTAGGGCACCTTACAACTCCTAACAACACATTACAATACCGTACGTAAACTTAAAACTCCATAGTAAACCTAATGAATTTCTCTGAGTCCATTAAACATTAGACGACCACTCAGGACTTGTTACGACTTTGTATGCAACATTCGCAAAAGGAAAAGCAATTTAGAATAATGTAGGATGCGTTACATCTTTTAAGAACACCTTTCACCACCGTACGAAACATTAAAACACCATACTAAACCTAATGAATTTGTCCGAGTCATTTGAACATCGTACAACAATTTAGAATATCTTACGACTCTGTATGCCACATTACCGCTTTGAAAAGCATGTTAGTATAACGTAGGACACCTTACAACTCCTAACAAAACATTACAACACCGTATGTAAACTTAAAACTCCATAATAAACCTAATGAATTCATTCGAGTCCTTTGAACATCGTACGACAATTTAGAATATATTACGACTCTGTATGCCACATTACCGTCCTGAAAAGCATGTTAGTATAACGTACGGCACCTTACAACTCCTAACAAAACATTACAACACTGTACGTAAACTTAAAACTCCATAATAAATCTAATGAATTCGTCCGAGTCTTTTGAACATCGTACAACAATTTAGAATATCTTACTACTCTGTATGCCACATTACCGCCTTGATAATCATGTTAGTATAACATAGGACACCTTACAACTCCTAACAACACATTACAATACCGTACGTAAACCTAAAACTCCATGGTAAACCTAATGAATTCGTCCGAGTCCTTTAAACATCAGACAACCACTCGGACTTGTTACGACTTTGTATGCGACATTAGCAACAGGAAAACCAATTTAGAATAATGTAGGATGTGTTACATCTTTTGAGAACACCTTACACCACTGTACGTAAACTTAAAACTCCATAATAAACCTAATGAATTCGTCCGAGTCATTTGAACATCGTACAACAATTTAGAATATCTTACGAATCTGTATGCCACATTACCGCCTTGAAAATCATGTTAGTATAACGTAGGGCACCTTACAACTCCTAACAACACATTACAATACCGTACGTAAACTTAAAACTCCATAGTAAACCTAATGAATTTCTCTGAGTCCATTAAACATTAGACGACCACTCAGGACTTGTTACGACTTTGTATGCAACATTCGCAAAAGGAAAAGCAATTTAGAATAATGTAGGATGCGTTACATCTTTTAAGAACACCTTTCACCACCGTACGAAACATTAAAACACCATACTAAACCTAATGAATTTGTCCGAGTCATTTGAACATCGTACAACAATTTAGAATATCTTACGACTCTGTATGCCACATTACCGCTTTGAAAAGCATGTTAGTATAACGTAGGACACCTTACAACTCCTAACAAAACATTACAACACCGTATGTAAACTTAAAACTCCATAATAAACCTAATGAATTCATTCGAGTCCTTTGAACATCGTACGACAATTTAGAATATATTACGACTCTGTATGCCACATTACCGTCCTGAAAAGCATGTTAGTATAACGTACAGCACCTTACAACTCCTAACAAAACATTACAACACTGTACGTAAACTTAAAACTCCATAATAAATCTAATGAATTCGTCCGAGTCTTTTGAACATCGTACAACAATTTAGAATATCTTACTACTCTGTATGCCACATTACCGCCTTGAAAATCATGTTAGTATAACATAGGACACCTTACAACTCCTAACAACACATTACAATACCGTACGTAAACCTAAAACTCCATGGTAAACCTAATGAATTCGTCCGAGTCCTTTAAACATCAGACAACCACTCGGACTTGTTACGACTTTGTATGCGACATTAGCAACAGGAAAACCAATTTAGAATAATGTAGGATGTGTTACATCTTTTGAGAACACCTTACACCACCGTACGTAAACTTAAAACTCCATAATAAACCTAATGAATTCGTCCGAGTCATTTGAACATCGTACAACAATTTAGAATATCTTACGACTCTGTATGCCACATTACCGCCTTGAAAATCATGTTAGTATAACGTAGGGCACCTTACAACTCCTAACAACACATTACAATACCGTACGTAAACTTAAAACTCCATAGTAAACCTAATGAATTTCTCTGAGTCCATTAAACATTAGACGACCACTCAGGACTTGTTACGACTTTGTATGCAACATTCGCAAAAGGAAAAGCAATTTAGAATAATGTAGGATGCGTTACATCTTTTAAGAACACCTTTCACCACCGTACGAAACATTAAAACACCATACTAAACCTAATGAATTTGTCCGAGTCATTTGAACATCGTACAACAATTTAGAATATCTTACGACTCTGTATGCCACATTACCGCTTTGAAAAGCATGTTAGTATAACGTAGGACACCTTACAACTCCTAACAAAACATTACAACACCGTATGTAAACTTAAAACTCCATAATAAACCTAATGAATTCATTCGAGTCCTTTGAACATCGTACGACAATTTAGAATATATTACGACTCTGTATGCCACATTACCGTCCTGAAAAGCATGTTAGTATAACGTACGGCACCTTACAACTCCTAACAAAACATTACAACACTGTACGTAAACTTAAAACTCCATAATAAATCTAATGAATTCGTCCGAGTCTTTTGAACATCGTACAACAATTTAGAATATCTTACTACTCTGTATGCCACATTACCGCCTTGATAATCATGTTAGTATAACATAGGACACCTTACAACTCCTAACAACACATTACAATACCGTACGTAAACCTAAAACTCCATGGTAAACCTAATGAATTCGTCCGAGTCCTTTAAACATCAGACAACCACTCGGACTTGTTACGACTTTGTATGCGACATTAGCAACAGGAAAACCAATTTAGAATAATGTAGGATGTGTTACATCTTTTGAGAACACCTTACACCACCGTACGTAAACTTAAAACTCCATAATAAACCTAATGAATTCGTCCGAGTCATTTGAACATCGTACAACAATTTAGAATATCTTACGACTCTGTATGCCACATTACCGCCTTGAAAATCATGTTAGTATAACGTAGGGCACCTTACAACTCCTAACAACACATTACAATACCATACGTAAACTTAAAACTCCATAGTAAACCTAATGAATTTCTCTGAGTCCATTAAACATTAGATGACCACTCAGGACTTGTTACGACTTTGTATGCAACATTCGCAAAAGGAAAGCAATTTAGAATAATGTAGGATGCGTTACATCTTTTAAGAACACCTTTCACCACCGTACGAAACATTAAAACACCATACTAAACCTAATGAATTTGTCCGAGTCATTTGAACGTCGTACAACAATTTAGAATGTCTTACGACTCTGTATGCCACATTACCGCTTTGAAAAGCATGTTAGTATAACGTAGGACACCTTACAACTCCTAACAAAACATTACAACACCGTATGTAAACTTAAAACTCCATAATAAACCTAATGAATTCATCCGAGTCCTTTGAACATCGTACGACAATTTAGAATATATTACGACTCTGTATGCCACATTACCGCCCTGAAAAGTATGTTAGTATAACGTACGGCACCTTACAACTCCTAACAAAACATTACACCACTGTACGTAAACTTAAAACTCCATAATAAACCTAATGAATTCGTCCGAGTCATTTGAACATCGTACAACAATTTAGAATATCTTACGACTCTGTATGCCACATTACCGCCTTGAAAATCATGTTAGTATAACGTAGGGCACCTTACAACTCCTAACAACACATTACAATACCGTACGTAAACTTAAAACTCCATAGTAAACCTAATGAATTTCTCTGAGTCCATTAAACATTAGACGACCACTCAGGACTTGTTACGACTTTGTATGCAACATTCGCAAAAGGAAAAGCAATTTAGAATAATGTAGGATGCGTTACATCTTTTAAGAACACCTTTCACCACCGTACGAAACATTAAAACACCATACTAAACCTAATGAATTTGTCCGAGTCATTTGAACATCATACAACAATTTAGAATATCTTACGACTCTGTATGCCACATTACCGCTTTGAAAAGCATGTTAGTATAACGTAGGACACCTTACAACTCCTAACAAAACATTACAACACCGTATGTAAACTTAAAACTCCATAATAAACCTAATGAATTCATTCGAGTCCTTTGAACATCGTACGACAATTTAGAATATATTACGACTCTGTATGCCACATTACCGCCCTGAAAAGCATGTTAGTATAACGTACGGCACCTTACAACTCCTAACAAAACATTACAACACTGTACGTAAACTTAAAACTCCATAATAAATCTAATGAATTCGTCCGAGTCTTTTGAACATCGTACAACAATTTAGAATATCTTACTACTCTGTATGCCACATTACCGCCTTGAAAATCATGTTGGTATAACATAGGACACCTTACAACTCCTAACAGCACATTACAATACCGTACGTAAACTTAAAACTCCATGGTAAACCTAATGAATTCGTCCGAGTCCTTTAAACATCAGACAACCACTCGGACTTGTTACGACTTTGTATGCGACATTAGCAACAGGAAAACCAATTTAGAATAATGTAGGATGTGTTACATCTTTTGAGAACACCTTACACCGCCGTACGTAAACTTAAAACTCCATAATAAACCTAATGAATTCGTCCGAGTCATTTGAACATCGTACAACAATTTAGAATATCTTACGACTCTGTATGCCACATTACCGCCTTGAAAATCATGTTAGTATAACGTAGGGCACCTTACAACTCCTAACAACACATTACAATACCGTACGTAAACTTAAAACTCCATAGTAATCCTAATGAATTTCTCTGAGTCCATTAAACATTAGACGACCACTCAGGACTTGTTACGACTTTGTATGCAACATTCGCAAAAGGAAAAGCAATTTAGAATAATGTAGGATGCGTTACATCTTTTAAGAACACCTTTCACCACCGTACGAAACATTAAAACACCATACTAAACCTAATGAATTTGTCCGAGTCATTTGAACATCGTACAACAATTTAGAATATCTTACGACTCTGTATGCCACATTACCGCTTTGAAAAGCATGTTAGTATAACGTAGGACACCTTACAACTCCTAACAAAACATTACAACACCGTATGTAAACTTAAAACTCCATAATAAACCTAATGAATTCATTCGAGTCCTTTGAACATCGTACGACAATTTAGAATATATTACGACTCTGTATGCCACATTACCGCCCTGAAAAGCATGTTAGTATAACGTACGGCACCTTACAACTCCTAACAAAACATTACAACACTGTACGTAAACTTAAAACTCCATAATAAATCTAATGAATTCGTCCGAGTCTTTTGAACATCGTACAACAATTTAGAATATCTTACTACTCTGTATGCCACATTACCGCCTTGAAAATCATGTTGGTATAACATAGGACACCTTACAACTCCTAATAACACATTACAAAACCGTACGTAAACCTAAAACTCCATGGTAAACCTAATGAATTCGTCCGAGTCCTTTAAACATCAGACAACCACTCGGACTTGTTACGACTTTGTATGCGACATTAGCAACAGGAAAACCAATTTAGAATAATGTAGGATGTGTTACATCTTTTGAGAACACCTTACACCACCGTACGTAAACTTAAAACTCCATAATAAACCTAATGAATTCGTCCGAGTCATTTGAACATCGTACAACAATTTAGAATATCTTACGACTCTGTATGCCACATTACCGCCTTGAAAATCATGTTAGTATAACGTAGGGCACCTTACAACTCCTAACAACACATTACAATACCGTACGTAAACTTAAAACTCCATAGTAAACCTAATGAATTTCTCTGAGTCCATTAAACATTAGATGACCACTCAGGACTTGTTACGACTTTGTATGCAACATTCGCAAAAGGAAAAGCAATTTAGAATAATGTAGGATGCGTTACATCTTTTAAGAACACCTTTCACCACCGTACGAAACATTAAAACACCATACTAAACCTAATGAATTTGTCCGAGTCATTTGAACATCGTACAACAATTTAGAATATCTTACGACTCTGTATGCCACATTACCGCTTTGAAAAGCATGTTAGTATAACGTAGGACACCTTACAACTCCTAACAAAACATTACAACACCGTATGTAAACTTAAAACTCCATAATAAACCTAATGAATTCATTCGAGTCCTTTGAACATCGTACGACAATTTAGAATATATTACGACTCTGTATGCCACATTACCGCCCTGAAAAGCATGTTAGTATAACGTACGGCACCTTACAACTCCTAACAAAACATTACAACACTGTACGTAAACTTAAAACTCCATAATAAATCTAATGAATTCGTCCGAGTCTTTTGAACATCGTACAACAATTTAGAATATCTTACTACTCTGTATGCCACATTACCGCCTTGAAAATCATGTTGGTATAACATAGGACACCTTACAACTCCTAACAGCACATTACAATACCGTACGTAAACTTAAAACTCCATGGTAAACCTAATGAATTCGTCCGAGTCCTTTAAACATCAGACAACCACTCGGACTTGTTACGACTTTGTATGCGACATTAGCAACAGGAAAACCAATTTAGAATAATGTAGGATGTGTTACATCTTTTGAGAACACCTTACACCGCCGTACGTAAACTTAAAACTCCATAATAAACCTAATGAATTCGTCCGAGTCATTTGAACATCGTACAACAATTTAGAATATCTTACGACTCTGTATGCCACATTACCGCCTTGAAAATCATGTTAGTATAACGTAGGGCACCTTACAACTCCTAACAACACATTACAATACCGTACGTAAACTTAAAACTCCATAGTAATCCTAATGAATTTCTCTGAGTCCATTAAACATTAGACGACCACTCAGGACTTGTTACGACTTTGTATGCAACATTCGCAAAAGGAAAAGCAATTTAGAATAATGTAGGATGCGTTACATCTTTTAAGAACACCTTTCACCACCGTACGAAACATTAAAACACCATACTAAACCTAATGAATTTGTCCGAGTCATTTGAACATCGTACAACAATTTAGAATATCTTACGACTCTGTATGCCACATTACCGCTTTGAAAAGCATGTTAGTATAACGTAGGACACCTTACAACTCCTAACAAAACATTACAACACCGTATGTAAACTTAAAACTCCATAATAAACCTAATGAATTCATTCGAGTCCTTTGAACATCGTACGACAATTTAGAATATATTACGACTCTGTATGCCACATTACCGCCCTGAAAAGCATGTTAGTATAACGTACGGCACCTTACAACTCCTAACAAAACATTACAACACTGTACGTAAACTTAAAACTCCATAATAAATCTAATGAATTCGTCCGAGTCTTTTGAACATCGTACAACAATTTAGAATATCTTACTACTCTGTATGCCACATTACCGCCTTGAAAATCATGTTGGTATAACATAGGACACCTTACAACTCCTAATAACACATTACAAAACCGTACGTAAACCTAAAACTCCATGGTAAACCTAATGAATTCGTCCGAGTCCTTTAAACATCAGACAACCACTCGGACTTGTTACGACTTTGTATGCGACATTAGCAACAGGAAAACCAATTTAGAATAATGTAGGATGTGTTACATCTTTTGAGAACACCTTACACCACCGTACGTAAACTTAAAACTCCATAATAAACCTAATGAATTCGTCCGAGTCATTTGAACATCGTACAACAATTTAGAATATCTTACGACTCTGTATGCCACATTACCGCCTTGAAAATCATGTTAGTATAACGTAGGGCACCTTACAACTCCTAACAACACATTACAATACCGTACGTAAACTTAAAACTCCATAGTAAACCTAATGAATTTCTCTGAGTCCATTAAACATTAGATGACCACTCAGTACTTGTTACGACTTTGTATGCAACATTCGCAAAAGGAAAGCAATTTAGAATAATGTAGGATGCGTTACATCTTTTAAGAACACCTTTCACCACCGTACGAAACATTAAAACACCATACTAAACCTAATGAATTTGTCCGAGTCATTTGAACATGGTACAACAATTTAGAATGTCTTACGACTCTGTATGCCACATTACCGCTTTGAAAAGCATGTTAGTATAACGTAGGACACCTTACAACTCCTAACAAAACATTACAACACCGTATGTAAAATTAAAACTCCATAATAAACCTAATGAATTCATCCGAGTCCTTTGAACATCGTACGACAATTTAGAATATATTACGACTCTGTATGCCACATTACCGCCCTGAAAAGTATGTTAGTATAACGTACGGCACCTTACAACTCCTAACAAAACATTACAACACTGTACGTAAACTTAAAACTCCATAATAAATCTAATGAATTCGTCCGAGTCTTTTGAACATCGTACAACAATTTAGAATATCTTACTACTCTGTATGCCACATTACCGCCTTGAAAATCATGTTGGTATAACATAGGACACCTTACAACTCCTAATAACACATTACAAAACCGTACGTAAACCTAAAACTCCATGGTAAACCTAATGAATTCGTCCGAGTCCTTTAAACATCAGACAACCACTCGGACTTGTTACGACTTTGTATGCGACATTAGCAACAGGAAAACCAATTTAGAATAATGTAGGATGTGTTACATCTTTTGAGAACACCTTACACCACCGTACGTAAACTTAAAACTCCATAATAAACCTAATGAATTCGTCCGAGTCATTTGAACATCGTACAACAATTTAGAATATCTTACGACTCTGTATGCCACATTACCGCCTTGAAAATCATGTTAGTATAACGTAGGGCACCTTACAACTCCTAACAACACATTACAATACCGTACGTAAACTTAAAACTCCATAGTAAACCTAATGAATTTCTCTGAGTCCATTAAACATTAGATGACCACTCAGGACTTGTTACGACTTTGTATGCAACATTCGCAAAAGGAAAGCAATTTAGAATAATGTAGGATGCGTTACATCTTTTAAGAACACCTTTCACCACCGTACGAAACATTAAAACACCATACTAAACCTAATGAATTTGTCCGAGTCATTTGAACATCGTACAACAATTTAGAATGTCTTACGACTCTGTATGCCACATTACCGCTTTGAAAAGCATGTTAGTATAACGTAGGACACCTTACAACTCCTAACAAAACATTACAACACCGTATGTAAAATTAAAACTCCATAATAAACCTAATGAATTCATCCGAGTCCTTTGAACATCGTACGACAATTTAGAATATATTACGACTCTGTATGCCACATTACCGCCCTGAAAAGTATGTTAGTATAACGTACGGCACCTTACAACTCCTAACAAAACATTACAACACTGTACGTAAACTTAAAACTCCATAATAAATCTAATGAATTCGTCCGAGTCTTTTGAACATCGTACAACAATTTAGAATATATTACTACTCTGTATGCCACATTACCGCCTTGAAAATCATGTTAGTATAAAAATGGACACCTTACAACCCCTAATAACACATAACAATACCGTACGTAAACTTAAAACTCCATGGTAAACCTAATGAATTCGTCCGAGTCCTTTAAACATCAGACAACCACTCGGACTTGTTATGACTTTGTATGCGACATTAGCAACAGGAAAAGCAATTTAGAATAATGTAGGATGCGTTACATCTTTTGAGAACACCTTACACCACCGTTCGAACCACTAAAACTCCATAATAAACCTAATGAATTCGTCCGAGTCATTTGAACATCGTACAACAATTTATAATATCTTACGACTCTGTATGCCACATTACCGCCTTGAAAATCATGTTAGTATAACGTACGGCACCTTACAACTCCTAACAAAACATTACAACACCGTACGTAAACTTAAAACTCCATAATAAACCTAATGAATTCATTCGAGTCCTTTGAACATCGTACGACAATTTAGAATATATTACGACTCTGTATGCCACATTACCGCCTTGAAAAGCAGGTTAGTATAACGTACGGCACCTTAC
This sequence comes from Tagetes erecta, assembly GCA_030867185.1. Taxonomy (NCBI): domain Eukaryota; kingdom Viridiplantae; phylum Streptophyta; class Magnoliopsida; order Asterales; family Asteraceae; genus Tagetes; species Tagetes erecta. The sequence continues at coordinate 48,443,296 of CM061488.1, read as the reverse complement.
AACTCCTAACAAAATATTACAACACCGTACGTAAACTTAAAACTCCATAATAAAGCTAATGAATTCGTCCGAGTCATTTGAACATCGTACAACAATTTAAATATCTTACGACTCTATATGCCACATTACCGCCTTGAAAATCATGTTAGTATAACGTAGGACACCTTACAAAACTCCTAACAACACATTACAATACCGTACCTAAACTTAAAACTCCATAGTAAACCTAATGAATTCGTCTGAGTCCATTAAACATTAGACGACCACTCAGGACTTGTTACGACTTTGTATGCAACATTCGCAAAAGGAAAAGCAATTTAGAATAATGTAGGATGCGTTACATCTTTTAAGAACACCTTTCACCACCGTACGAAACATTAAAACACCATACTAAACCTAATGAATTTGTCCGAGTCATTTGAACATCGTACAACAATTTAGAATATCTTACGACTCTGTATGCCACATTACCGCTTTGAAAAGCATGTTAGTATAACGTAGGACACCTTATAACTCCTAACAAAACATTACAACACCGTATGTAAACTTAAAACTCCATAATAAACCTAATGAATTCATTCGAGTCCTTTGAACATCGTACGACAATTTAGAATATATTACGACTCTGTATGCCACATTACCGCCCTGAAAAGCATGTTAGTATAACGTACGGCACCTTACAACTCCTAACAAAACATTACAACACTATACGTAAACTTAAAACTCCATAATAAATCTAATGAATTCGTCCGAGTCTTTTGAACATCGTACAACAATTTAGAATATCTTACTACTCTGTATGCCACATTACCGCCTTGAAAATCATGATAGTATTACATAGGACACCTTACAACTCTTAACAACACATTACAATACCGTACGTAAACTTAAAACTCCATGGTAAACCTAATGAATTCGTCCGAGTCCTTTAAACATCAGACAACCACTCGGACTTGTTACGACTTTGTATGCGACATTAGCAACAGGAAAAGCAATTTAGAATAATGTAGGATGCGTTACATCTTTTGAGAACACCTTACACCACCGTACGTAAACTTAAAACTCCATAATAAACCTAATGAATTCGTCCGAGTCATTTGAACATCGTACAACAATTTAGAATATCTTACGACTCTGTATGCCACATTACCGCCTTGAAAATCATGTTAGTATAACGTAGGGCACCTTACAACTCCTATCAACACATTACAATACCGTACGTAAACTTAAAACTCCATAGTAAACCTAATGAATTCGTCTGAGTCCATTAAACATTAGACGACCACTCAGGACTTGTTACGACTTTGTATGCAACATTCGCAAAAGGAAAAGCAATTTAGATTAATGTAGGATACGTTACATCTTTTAAGAACACCTTTCACCACCGTACGAAACATTAAAACACCATACTAAACCTAATGAATTTGTCCGAGTCATTTGAACATGGTACAACAATTTAGAATATCTTACGACTCTGTATGCCACATTACCGCTTTGAAAAGCATGTTAGTATAACGTAGGACACCTTACAACTCCTAACAAAACATTACAACACCGTATGTAAACTTAAAACTCCATAATAAACCTAATGAATTCATTCGAGTCCTTTGAACATCGTACGACAATTTAGAATATATTACGACTCTGTATGCCACATTACCGCCCTGAAAAGCATGTTAGTATAACGTACGGCACCTTACAACTCCTCACAAAACATTACAACACTGTACGTAAACTTAAAACTCCATAATAAATCTAATGAATTCGTCCGAGTCTTTTGAACATCGTACAACAATTTAGAATATCTTACGACTCTGTATGCCACATTACCGCCCTGAAAAGCATGTTAGTATAACGTAGGACACCTTACAACACCTAACAAAACATTACAACACCGTATGTAAACTTAAAACTCCATAATAAACCTAATGAATTCATTCGAGTCCTTTGAACATCGTACGACAATTTAGAATATATTACGACTTTGTATGCCACATTACCGCCCTGAAAAGCATGTTATTATAACGTACGACACCTTACAACTCCTCACAAAACATTACAACACTGTACGTAAACTTAAAACTCCATAATAAATCTAATGAATTCGTCCGAGTCTTTTGAACATCGTACAACAATTTAGAATATCTTACTACTCTGTATGCCACATTACCGCCTTGAAAATATTGTTAGTATAACATAGGACACCTTACAACTCCTAACAACACATTTCAATACCGTACGTAAACTTAAAACTCCATGGTAAACCTAATGAATTCCTCCGAGTCCTTTAAACATCATACAACCACTCGGACTTGTTACGACTTTGTATGCGACCTTAGCAACAGGAAAAGCAATTTAGAATAATGTAGGATGCGTTACATCTTTTGAGAACACCTTACACCACCGTTCGAACCATTAAAACTCCATAATAAACCTAATGAATTCGTCCGAGTCATTTGAACATCGTACAACAATTTATAATATCTTACGACTCTGTATGCCACATTACTGCCTTGAAAATCATGTTAGTATAACGTACGGCACCTTACAACTCATAACAAAACATTACAACACCGTACGTAAACTTAAAACTCCATAATAAACCTAATGAATTCATTCGAGTCCTTTGAAAATCGTACGACAATTTAGAATATATTACGACTCTGTATGCCACATTACCTCCTTGAAAAGCAAGTTAGTATAACGTACGGCACCTTACAACTCCTAACAAAATATTACAACACCGTACGTAAACTTAAAACTCCATAATAAACCTAATGAATTCGTCCGAGTCATTTGAACATCGTACAACAATTTAAATATCTTACGACTTTGTATGCCACATTACCGCCTTGAAAATCATGTTAGTATAACGTAGGACACCTTACAACTCCTAACAACACATTACAATACCGTACGTAAACTTAAAACTCCATAGTAAACCTAATGAATTCGTCTGAGTCCATTAAACATTAGACGACCACTCAGGACTTGTTACGACTTTGTATGCAACATTCGCAAAAGGAAAAGCAATTTAGATTAATGTAGGATACGTTACATCTTTTAAGAACACCTTTCACCACCGTACGAAACATTAAAACACCATACTAAACCTAATGAATTTGTCCGAGTCATTTGAACATCGTACAACAATTTAGAATATCTTACGACTCTGTATGCCACATTACCGCTTTGAAAAGCATGTTAGTATAACGTAGGACACCTTACAACTCCTAACAAAACATTACAACACCGTATGTAAACTTAAAACTCCATAATAAACCTAATGAATTCATTCGAGTCCTTTGAACATCGTACGACAATTTAGAATATATTACGACTCTGTATGCCACATTACCGCCCTGAAAAGCATGTTAGTATAACGTACGGCACCTTACAACTCCTCACAAAACATTACAACACTGTACGTAAACTTAAAACTCCATAATAAATCTAATGAATTCGTCCGAGTCTTTTGAACATCGTACAACAATTTAGAATATCTTACGACTCTGTATGCCACATTACCGCCCTGAAAAGCATGTTAGTATAACGTAGGACACCTTACAACACCTAACAAAACATTACAACACCGTATGTAAACTTAAAACTCCATAATAAACCTAATGAATTCATTCGAGTCCTTTGAACATCGTACGACAATTTAGAATATATTACGACTTTGTATGCCACATTACCGCCCTGAAAAGCATGTTATTATAACGTACGGCACCTTACAACTCCTCACAAAACATTACAACACTGTACGTAAACTTAAAACTCCATAATAAATCTAATGAATTCGTCCGAGTCTTTTGAACATCGTACAACAATTTAGAATATCTTACTACTCTGTATGCCACATTACCGCCTTGAAAATATTGTTAGTATAACATAGGACACCTTACAACTCCTAACAACACATTTCAATACCGTACGTAAACTTAAAACTCCATGGTAAACCTAATGAATTCCTCCGAGTCCTTTAAACATCATACAACCACTCGGACTTGTTACGACTTTGTATGCGACCTTAGCAACAGGAAAAGCAATTTAGAATAATGTAGGATGCGTTACATCTTTTGAGAACACCTTACACCACCGTTCGAACCATTAAAACTCCATAATAAACCTAATGAATTCGTCCGAGTCATTTGAACATCGTACAACAATTTATAATATCTTACGACTCTGTATGCCACATTACTGCCTTGAAAATCATGTTAGTATAACGTACGGCACCTTACAACTCATAACAAAACATTACAACACCGTACGTAAACTTAAAACTCCATAATAAACCTAATGAATTCATTCGAGTCCTTTGAAAATCGTACGACAATTTAGAATATATTACGACTCTGTATGCCACATTACCTCCTTGAAAAGCAAGTTAGTATAACGTACGGCAGCTTACAACTCCTAACAAAATATTACAACACCGTACGTAAACTTAAAACTCCATAATAAACCTAATGAATTCGTCCGAGTCATTTGAACATCGTACAACAATTTAAATATCTTACGACTTTGTATGCCACATTACCGCCTTGAAAATCATGTTAGTATAACGTAGGACACCTTACAACTCCTAACAACACATTACAATACCGTACGTAAACTTAAAACTCCATAGTAAACCTAATGAATTCGTCTGAGTCCATTAAACATTAGACGACCACTCAAGACTTGTTACGACTTTGTATGCAACATTCGCAACAGGAAAAGCAAGTTAGAATAATGTAGGTTGCGTTACATCTTTTAAAAACACCTTTCACCACCGTACGAAACATTAAAACACCATACTAAACCTAATAAATTCGTCCGAGTCATTTGAACATCGTACAACAATTTAGAATATCTTACGACTCTGCATGCCACATTACCGCCTTGAAAATCATGTTAGTATAACGTACGGCACCTTACAACTACTAACAAAACATTACAACACCGTACGTAAATTTAAAACTCCATAATAAACCTAATGAATTCATTCGAGTCCTTTGAACATCGTACGACAATTTAGAATATATTACGACTCTGTATGCCACATTACCGCCCTGAAAAGCATGTTAGTATAACGTACGGCACCTTACAACTCCTCACAAAACATTACAACACTGTACGTAAACTTAAAACTCCATAATAAATCTAATGAATTCGTCCGAGTCTTTTGAACATCGTACAACAATTTAGAATATCTTACGACTCTGTATGCCACATTACCGCCCTGAAAAGCATGTTAGTATAACGTAGGACACCTTACAACACCTAACAAAACATTACAACACCGTATGTAAACTTAAAACTCCATAATAAACCTAATGAATTCATTCGAGTCCTTTGAACATCGTACGACAATTTAGAATATATTACGACTTTGTATGCCACATTACCGCCCTGAAAAGCATGTTATTATAACGTACGACACCTTACAACTCCTCACAAAACATTACAACACTGTACGTAAACTTAAAACTCCATAATAAATCTAATGAATTCGTCCGAGTCTTTTGAACATCGTACAACAATTTAGAATATCTTACTACTCTGTATGCCACATTACCGCCTTGAAAATATTGTTAGTATAACATAGGACACCTTACAACTCCTAACAACACATTTCAATACCGTACGTAAACTTAAAACTCCATGGTAAACCTAATGAATTCCTCCGAGTCCTTTAAACATCATACAACCACTCGGACTTGTTACGACTTTGTATGCGACCTTAGCAACAGGAAAAGCAATTTAGAATAATGTAGGATGCGTTACATCTTTTGAGAACACCTTACACCACCGTTCGAACCATTAAAACTCCATAATAAACCTAATGAATTCGTCCGAGTCATTTGAACATCGTACAACAATTTATAATATCTTACGACTCTGTATGCCACATTACTGCCTTGAAAATCATGTTAGTATAACGTACGGCACCTTACAACTCATAACAAAACATTACAACACCGTACGTAAACTTAAAACTCCATAATAAACCTAATGAATTCATTCGAGTCCTTTGAAAATCGTACGACAATTTAGAATATATTACGACTCTGTATGCCACATTACCTCCTTGAAAAGCAAGTTAGTATAACGTACGGCACCTTACAACTCCTAACAAAATATTACAACACCGTACGTAAACTTAAAACTCCATAATAAACCTAATGAATTCGTCCGAGTCATTTGAACATCGTACAACAATTTAAATATCTTACGACTTTGTATGCCACATTACCGCCTTGAAAATCATGTTAGTATAACGTAGGACACCTTACAACTCCTAACAACACATTACAATACCGTACGTAAACTTAAAACTCCATAGTAAACCTAATGAATTCGTCTGAGTCCATTAAACATTAGACGACCACTCAAGACTTGTTACGACTTTGTATGCAACATTCGCAACAGGAAAAGCAAGTTAGAATAATGTAGGTTGCGTTACATCTTTTAAAAACACCTTTCACCACCGTACGAAACATTAAAACACCATACTAAACCTAATAAATTCGTCCGAGTCATTTGAACATCGTACAACAATTTAGAATATCTTACGACTCTGCATGCCACATTACCGCCTTGAAAATCATGTTAGTATAACGTACGGCACCTTACAACTACTAACAAAACATTACAACACCGTACGTAAATTTAAAACTCCATAATAAACCTAATGAATTCATTCGAGTCCTTTGAACATCGTACGACAATTTAGAATATATTACGAATCTGTATGCCACATTACCGCCCTGAAAAGCATGTGAGTATAACGTACGGCACCTTACAACTCCTAACAAAACATTACAACACTGTACGTAAACTTCAAACTCCATAATAAATCTAATGAATTCGCCCAAGTCATTTGAACATCGTACAACAATTTAAATATCTTACGACTCTGTATGCCACATTACCGCCTTGAAAATCATGTTAGTATAACGTAGGACACCTTACCACTCCTAACAACACATTACAATACCGTACGTAAAGTTAAGACTCCATAGTAAACCTAATGAATTCGTCTGAGTCCATTAAACATTGGACGACCACTCAAGACTTGGTACGACTTTGTATGCAACATTCGCAACAGGAAAAGCAATTTAGAATAATGTAGGTTGCGTTACATCTTTTAAGAACACCTTTCACCACCGTACGAAACATTAAAACACCATACTAAACCTAATGAATTCGTCCGAGTCTTTTGAACATCGTACAACAATTTAGAATATCTTACTACTCTGTATGCCACATTACCGCCTTGAAAATCATGTTAGTATAACATAGAACACCTTATAACTCCTAACAAAACATTACAACATCGTACGCAAACTTAGAACTCCATAATAAACCTAATAAATTCATCCGAGTCCTTTGAACATCGTACGACAATTTAGAATATCTTACGACTCTGCATGCCACATTACCGCCTTGAAAATCATGTTAGTATAACGTACGGCACCTTACAACTACTAACAAAACATTACAACACCGTACGTAAACTTAAAACTCCATAATAAACCTAATGAATTCATTCGAGTCCTTTGAACATCGTACGACAATTTAGAATATATTACGAATCTGTATGCCACATTACCGCCCTGAAAAGCATGTTAGTATAACGTACGGCACCTTACAACTCCTAACAAAACATTACAACACTGTACGTAAACATAAAACTCCATAATAAACCTAATGAATTCGTCAGAGTCATTTGAACATCGTACAACAATTTAAATATCTTACGACTCTGTATGCCACATTACTGCCTTGAAAATCATGTTAGTATAACGTAGGACACCTTATAACTCCTAACAACACATTACAATACCGTACGTAAACTTAAAACTCCATAGTAAACCTAATGAATTCGTCTGAGTCCATTAAACATTAGACGACCACTCAGGACTTGTTACGACTTTGTATGCAACATTCGCAACAGGAAAAGCAATTTAAAATAATGTAGGATGCGTTACATCTTTTAAAAACATCTTTCACCACCGTACGGAACATTAAATCTCCATACTAAACCTAATGAATTCGTCCGAGTCATTTGAACATCGTACAACAATTTAGAATATCTTACGACTTTGTATGCCACATTACCGCTTTGAAAAGCATGTTAGTATAACGTAGGACACCTTACAACTCCTAACAAAACATTACAACACCGTATGTAAACTTAAAACTCCATAATAAACCTAATGAGTTCATCCGAGTCCTTTGAACATCGTACGACAATTTAGAATATATTACGACTTTGTATGCCACATTACCGCCTTGAAAAATATGTTAGTATAACGTACGACACCTTACAACTCCTAACAAAACATTACAACACCTACGTAAACTCAAAACTCCATAATAAACCTAATGAATTCGTCCGAGTCATTTGAACATCGTACAACAATTTAGAATATCTTACGACTTTGTATGCCACATTACCGTCTTGAAAATCATGTTTGTATAACGTGCGGCACCTTACAACTCCTAACAAAACATTACAACACCGTACGTAAACTTAAAACTCCATAATAATCCTAATGAATTCATTCGAGTCCTTTGAACATCGTACGACAATTTAGAATATATTACGACTCTGTATGCCACATTACCGCTTTGAAAAGCGTGTTAGTATAACGTAGGACACCTTACAACTCCTAACAAAACATTACAACACCGTACGTAAACTTAAAACTCCATAATAAACCTAATGAGTTCATCCGAGTCTTTTAAACATCGTATGACAATTTAGAATATATTACGACTCTGTATGCCATATTACCGCTTTGAAAAGTATGTTAGTATAACGTACGGCACCTTACAACTCCTAACAAAACATTACAACACCGTACGTAAACTCAAAACTCGATAATAAACCTAATGAATTCGTCCGAGTCATTTGAACATCGTACAACAATTTAGAATATCTTACGACTCTGTATGCCACATTACCGCCTTGAAATTCATGTTAGTATAACGTACGGCACCTTACAACTCCTAACAAAACATTACAACACCGAATGTAAACTTAAAACTCCATAATAAACCTAATGAATTCGTCCGAGTCTTTTGAACGTCGTACAACAATTTAAATATCTTACGACTCTGTATGCCACATTACCGCCTTGAAAATCATGTTAGTATAACGTAGGACACCTTACAACTCCTAACAACACATTACAATACCGTACGTATACTTAACACTCCATAGTAAACCTAATGAATTCGTCCGAGTCCTTTAAACATCAGACGACCACTCAGGACTTGTTACGACTTTGTATGCAACATTCGCAACAGGAAAAGCAATTTATAATAATGTAGGATGCGTTACATCTTTTGAGAACACCTTTCACCACCGCACGAAACATTAAAACTCCATAATAAACCTAATGAATTCATCCGAGTCATTTGAACATCGTACAACAATTTAGAATATCTTACGACTCTGCATGCCACATTACCGCCTTGAAAATCATGTTAGTATAACGTACGGCACCTTACAACTACTAACAAAACATTACAACACCGTACGTAAACTTAAAACTCCATAATAAACCTAATGAATTCATTCGAGTCCTTTGAATATCGTACGACAATTTAGAATATATTACGAATCTGTATGCCACATTACCGCCCTGAAAAGCATGTTAGTATCACGTACGGCACCTTACAACTCCTAACAAAACATTACAACACTGTACGTAAACATAAAACTCCATAATAAACCTAATGAATTCGTCAGAGTCATTTGAACATCGTACAACAATTTAAATATCTTACGACTCTGTATGCCACATTACTGCCTTGAAAATCATGTTAGTATAACGTAGGACACCTTATAACTCCTAACAACACATTACAATACCGTACGTAAACTTAAAACTCCATAGTAAACCTAATGAATTCGTCTGAGTCCATTAAACATTAGACGACCACTCAGGACTTGTTACGACTTTGTATGCAACATTCGCAACAGGAAAAGCAATTTAAAATAATGTAGGATGCGTTACATCTTTTAAAAACATCTTTCACCACCGTACGAAACATTAAATCTCCATACTAAACCTAATGAATTCGTCCGAGTCATTTGAACATCGTACAACAATTTAGAATATCTTACGACTTTGTATGCCACATTACCGCTTTGAAAAGCATGTTAGTATAACGTAGGACACCTTACAACTCCTAACAAAACATTACAACACCGTATGTAAACTTAAAACTCCATAATAAACCTAATGACTTCATCCGAGTCCTTTGAACATCGTACGACAATTTAGAATATATTACGACTTTGTATGCCACATTACCGCCTTGAAAAGTATGTTAGTATAACGTACGACACCTTACAACTCCTAACAAAACATTACAACACCTACGTAAACTCAAAACTCCATAATAAACCTAATGAATTCGTCCGAGTCATTTGAACATCGTACAACAATTTAGAATATCTTACGACTTTGTATGCCACATTACCGCCTTGAAAATCATGTTTGTATAACGTGCGGCACCTTACAACTCCTAACAAAACATTACAACACCGTACGTAAACTTAAAACTCCATAATAATCCTAATGAATTCATTCGAGTCCTTTGAACATCGTACGACAATTTAGAATATATTACGACTCTGTATGCCACATTACCGCTTTGAAAAGCGTGTTAGTATAACGTAGGACACCTTACAACTCCTAACAAAACATTACAACACCGTACGTAAACTCAAAACTCGATAATAAACCTAATGAATTCGTCCGAGTCATTTGAACATCGTACAACAATTTAGAATATCTTACGACTCTGTATGCCACATTACCGCCTTGAAATTCATGTTAGTATAACGTACGTCACCTTACAACTCCTAACAAAACATTACAACACCGAATGTAAACTTAAAACTCCATAATAAACCTAATGAATTCGTCCGAGTCTTTTGAACATCGTACAACAATTTAAATATCTTACGACTCTGTATGCCACATTACCGCCTTGAAAATCATGTTAGTATAACGTAGGACACCTTACAACTCCTAACAACACATTACAATACCGTACGTATACTTAACACTCCATAGTAAACCTAATGAATTCGTCCGAGTCCTTTAAACATCAGACGACCACTCAGGACTTGTTACGACTTTGTATGCAACATTCGCAACAGGAAAAGCAATTTATAATAATGTAGGATGCGTTACATCTTTTGAGAACACCTTTCACCACCGCACGAAACATTAAAACTCCATAATAAACCTAATGAATTAATCCGAGTCATTTGAACATCGTACAACAATTTATAATATCTTACGACTCTGCATGCCACATTACCGCCTTGAAAATCATGTTAGTATAACGTACGGCACCTTACAACTACTAACAAAACATTACAACACCGTACGTAAACTTAAAACTCCATAATAAACCTAATGAATTCATTCGAGTCCTTTGAACATCGTACGACAATTTAGAATATATTACGAATCTGTATGCCACATTACCGCCCTGAAAAGCATGTTAGTATAACGTACGGCACCTTACAACTCCTAACAAAACATTACAACACCATACGTAAACATAAAACTCCATAATAAACCTAATGAATTCGTCAGAGTCATTTGAACATCGTACAACAATTTAAATATCTTACGACTCTGTATGCCACATTACTGCCTTGAAAATCATGTTAGTATAACGTAGGACACCTTACAACTCCTAACAACACATTACAATACCGTACGTAAACTTAAAACTCCATTGTAAACCTAATGAATTCGTCTGAGTCCATTAAACATTAGACGACCACTCAGGACTTGTTACGACTTTGTATGCAACATTCGCAACAGGAAAAGCAATATAAAATAATGTAGGATGCGTTACATCTTTTAAAAACATCTTTCACCACCGTACGAAACATTAAATCTCCATACTAAACCTAATGAATTCGTCCGAGTCATTTGAACATCGTACAACAATTTAGAATATCTTACGACTTTGTATGCCACATTACCGCTTTGAAAAGCGTGTTAGTATAACGTAGGACACCTTACAACTCCTAACAAAACATTACAACACCGTACGTAAACTTAAAACTCCATAATAAACCTAATGAGTTCATCCGAGTCCTTTAAACATCGTATGACAATTTAGAATATATTACGACTCTGTATGCCATATTACCGCTTTGAAAAGTATGTTAGTATAACGTACGGCACCTTACAACTCCTAACAAAACATTACAAGACCTACGTAAACTCAAAACTCCATAATAAACCTAATGAATTCGTCCGAGTCATTTGAACATTGTACAACAATTTAGAATATCTTACGACTTTGTATGCCACATTACCGCCTTGAAAATCATGTTTGTATAACGTGCGGCACCTTACAACTCCTAACAAAACATTACAACACCGTACGTAAACTTAAAACTCCATAATAATCCTAATGAATTCATTCGAGTCCTTTGAACATCGTACGACAATTTAGAATATATTACGACTCTGTATGCCACATTACCGCTTTGAAAAGCATGTTAGTATAACGTAGGACACCTTACAACTCCTAACAAAACATTACAACACCGTATGTAAACTTAAAACTCGATAATAAACCTAATGAGTTCATCCGAGTCCTTTGAACATCGTACGACAATTTAGAATATATTACGACTTTGTATGCCACATTACCGCCTTGAAAAGTATGTTAGTATAACGTACGACACCTTACAACTCCTAACAAAACATTACAACACCTACGTAAACTCAAAACTCCATAATAAACCTAATGAATTCGTCCGAGTCATTTGAACATCGTACAACAATTTAGAATATCTTACGACTTTGTATGCCACATTACCGCCTTGAAAATCATGTTTGTATAACGTGCGGCACCTTACAACTCCTAACAAAACATTACAACACCGTACGTAAACTTAAAACTCCATAATAATCCTAATGAATTCATTCGAGTCCTTTGAACATCGTACGACAATTTAGAATATATTACGACTCTGTATGCCACATTACCGCTTTGAAAAGCGTGTTAGTATAACGTAGGACACCTTACAACTCCTAACAAAACATTACAACACCGTACGTAAACTCAAAACTCGATAATAAACCTAATGAATTCGTCCGAGTCATTTGAACATCGTACAACAATTTAGAATATCTTACGACTCTGTATGCCACATTACCGCCTTGAAATTCATGTTAGTATAACGTACGTCACCTTACAACTCCTAACAAAACATTACAACACCGAATGTAAACTTAAAACTCCATAATAAACCTAATGAATTCGTCCGAGTCTTTTGAACATCGTACAACAATTTAAATATCTTACGACTCTGTATGCCACATTACCGCCTTGAAAATCATGTTAGTATAACGTAGGACACCTTACAACTCCTAACAACACATTACAATACCGTACGTATACTTAACACTCCATAGTAAACCTAATGAATTCGTCCGAGTCCTTTAAACATCAGACGACCACTCAGGACTTGTTACGACTTTGTATGCAACATTCGCAACAGGAAAAGCAATTTATAATAATGTAGGATGCGTTACATCTTTTGAGAACACCTTTCACCACCGCACGAAACATTAAAACTCCATAATAAACCTAATGAATTAATCCGAGTCATTTGAACATCGTACAACAATTTAGAATATCTTACGACTCTGCATGCCACATTACCGCCTTGAAAATCATGTTAGTATAACGTACGGCACCTTACAACTACTAACAAAACACTACAACACCGTACGTAAACTTAAAACTCCATAATAAACCTAATGAATTCATTCGAGTCCTTTGAACATCGTACGACAATTTAGAATATATTACGAATCTGTATGCCACATTACCGCCCTGAAAAGCATGTTAGTATAACGTACGGCACCTTACAACTCCTAACAAAACATTACAACACCATACGTAAACATAAAACTCCATAATAAACCTAATGAATTCGTCAGAGTCATTTGAACATCGTACAACAATTTAAATATCTTACGACTCTGTATGCCACATTACTGCCTTGAAAATCATGTTAGTATAACGTAGGACACCTTACAACTCCTAACAACACATTACAATACCGTACGTAAACTTAAAACTCCATTGTAAACCTAATGAATTCGTCTGAGTCCATTAAACATTAGACGACCACTCAGGACTTGTTACGACTTTGTATGCAACATTCGCAACAGGAAAAGCAATTTAAAATAATGTAGGATGCGTTAAATCTTTTAAAAACATCTTTCACCACCGTACGAAACATTAAATCTCCATACTAAACCTAATGAATTCGTCCGAGTCATTTGAACATCGTACAACAATTTAGAATATCTTACGACTTTGTATGCCACATTACCGCTTTGAAAAGCATGTTAGTATAACGTAGGACACCTTACAACTCCTAACAAAACATTACAACACCGTATGCAAACTTAAAACTCCATAATAAACCTAATGAGTTCATCCGAGTCCTTTGAACATCGTACGACAATTTAGAATATATTACGACTTTGTATGCCACATTACCGCCTTGAAAAGTATGTTAGTATAACGTACGACACCTTACAACTCCTAACAAAACATTACAACACCTACGTAAACTCAAAACTCCATAATAAACCTAATGAATTCGTCCGAGTCATTTGAACATCGTACAACAATTTAGAATATCTTACGACTTTGTATGCCACATTACCGCCTTGAAAATCATGTTTGTATAACGTGCGGCACCTTACAACTCCTAACAAAACATTACAACACCGTACGTAAACTTAAAACTCCATAATAATCCTAATGAATTCGTCCGAGTCATTTGAACATCGTACAACAATTTAGAATATCTTACGACTTTGTATGCCACATTACCGCTTTGAAAAGCATGTTAGTATAACGTAGGACACCTTACAACTCCTAACAAAACATTACAACACCGTACGTAAACTTAAAACTCCATAATAAACCTAATGAGTTCATCCGAGTCCTTTAAACATCGTATGACAATTTAGAATATATTACGACTCTGTATGCCATATTACCGCTTTGAAAAGTATGTTAGTATAACGTACGGCACCTTACAACTCCTAACAAAACATTACAACACCGTACGTAAACTCAAAACTCGATAATAAACCTAATGAATTCGTCCGAGTCATTTGAACATCGTACAACAATTTAGAATATCTTACGACTCTGTATGCCACATTACCGCCTTGAAATTCATGTTAGTATAACGTACGGCACCTTACAACTCCTAACAAAACATTACAACACCGAATGTAAACTTAAAACTCCATAATAAACCTAATGAATTCGTCCGAGTCTTTTGAACATCGTACAACAATTTAAATATCTTACGACTCTGTATGCCACATTACCGCCTTGAAAATCATGTTAGTATAACGTAGGACACCTTACAACTCCTAACAACACATTACAATACCGTACGTATACTTAACACTCCATAGTAAACCTAATGAATTCGTCCGAGTCCTTTAAACATCAGACGACCACTCAGGACTTGTTACGACTTTGTATGCAACATTCGCAACAGGAAAAGCAATTTATAATAATGTAGGATGCGTTACATCTTTTGAGAACACCTTTCACCACCGCACGAAACATTAAAACTCCATAATAAACCTAATGAATTAATCCGAGTCATTTGAACATCGTACAACAATTTAGAATATCTTACGACTCTGCATGCCACATTACCGCCTTGAAAATCATGTTAGTATAACGTACGGCACCTTACAACTACTAACAAAACATTACAACACCGTACGTAAACTTAAAACTCCATAATAAACCTAATGAATTCATTCGAGTCCTTTGAACATCGTACGACAATTTAGAATATATTACGAATCTGTATGCCACATTACCGCCCTGAAAAGCATGTTAGTATAACGTACGGCACCTTACAACTCCTAACAAAACATTACAACACCATACGTAAACATAAAACTCCATAATAAACCTAATGAATTCGTCAGAGTCATTTGAACATCGTACAACAATTTAAATATCTTACGACTCTGTATGCCACATTACTGCCTTGAAAATCATGTTAGTATAACGTAGGACACCTTACAACTCCTAACAACACATTACAATACCGTACGTAAAATTAAAACTCCATTGTAAACCTAATGAATTCGTCTGAGTCCATTAAACATTAGACGATCACTCAGGACTTGTTACGACTTTGTATTCAACATTCGCAACAGGAAAAGCAATTTAAAATAATGTAGGATGCGTTAAATCTTTTAAAAACATCTTTCACCACCGTACGAAACATTAAATCTCCATACTAAACCTAATGAATTCGTCCGAGTCATTTGAACATCGTACAACAATTTAGAATATCTTACGACTTTGTATGCCACATTACCGCTTTGAAAAGCATGTTAGTATAACGTAGGACACCTTACAACTCCTAACAAAACATTACAACACCGTATGTAAACTTAAAACTCCATAATAAACCTAATGAGTTCATCCGAGTCCTTTGAACATCGTACGACAATTTAGAATATATTACGACTTTGTATGCCACATTACCGCCTTGAAAAGTATGTTAGTATAACGTACGACACCTTACAACTCCTAACAAAACATTACAACACCTACGTAAACTCAAAACTCCATAATAAACCTAATGAATTCGTCCGAGTCATTTGAACATCGTACAACAATTTAGAATATCTTACGACTTTGTATGCCACATTACCGCCTTGAAAATCATGTTTGTATAACGTGCGGCACCTTACAACTCCTAACAAAACATTACAACACCGTACGTAAACTTAAAACTCCATAATAATCCTAATGAATTCGTCCGAGTCATTTGAACATCGTACAACAATTTAGAATATCTTACGACTTTGTATGCCACATTACCGCTTTGAAAAGCATGTTAGTATAACGTAGGACACCTTACAACTCCTAACAAAACATTACAACACCGTACGTAAACTTAAAACTCCATAATAAACCTAATGAGTTCATCCGAGTCCTTTAAACATCGTATGACAATTTAGAATATATTACGACTCTGTATGCCATATTACCGCTTTGAAAAGTATGTTAGTATAACGTACGGCACCTTACAACTCCTAACAAAACATTACAACACCGTACGTAAACTCAAAACTCGATAATAAACCTAATGAATTCGTCCGAGTCATTTGAACATCGTACAACAATTTAGAATATCTTACGACTCTGTATGCCACATTACCGCCTTGAAATTCATGTTAGTATAACGTACGGCACCTTACAACTCCTAACAAAACATTACAACACCGAATGTAAACTTAAAACTCCATAATAAACCTAATGAATTCGTCCGAGTCTTTTGAACATCGTACAACAATTTAAATATCTTCCGACTCTGTATGCCACATTACCGCCTTGAAAATCATGTTAGTATAACGTAGGACACCTTACAACTCCTAACAACACATTACAATACCGTACGTAAACTTAAAACTCCATAGTAAACCTAATGAATTCGTCTGAGTCCATTAAACATTAGACGACCACTCAGGACTTATTACGACTTTGTATGCAACATTCGCAACAGGAAAAGCAATTTATAATAATGTAGGATGCGTTACATCTTTTGAGAACACCTTTCACCACCGCACGAAACATTAAAACTCCATAATAAACCTAATGAATTCATCCGAGTCATTTGAACATCGTACAACAATTTAGAATATCTTACGACTCTGCATGCCACATTACCGCCTTGAAAATCATGTTAGTATAACGTACGACACCTTACAACTACTAACAAAACATTACAACACCGTACGTAAACTTAAAACTCCATAATAAAGCTAATGAATTCATTCGAGTCCTTTGAACATCGTACGACAATTTAGAATATATTACGAATCTGTATGCCACATTACCGCCCTGAAAAGCATGTTAGTATAACGTACGACACCTTACAACTCCTAACAAAACATTACAACACCGTACGTAAACATAAAACTCCATAATAAACCTAATGAATTCGTCAGAGTCATTTGAACATCGTACAACAATTTAAATATCTTACGACTCTGTATGCCACATTACTGCCTTGAAAATCATGTTAGTATAACGTAGGACACCTTACAACTCCTAACAACACATTACAATACCGTACGTAAACTTAAAACTCCATTGTAAACCTAATGAATTCGTCTGAGTCCATTAAACATTAGACGACCACTCAGGACTTGTTACGACTTTGTATGCAACATTCGCAACAGGAAAAGCAATTTAAAATAATGTAGGATGCGTTACATCTTTTAAAAACATCTTTCACCACCGTACGAAACATTAAATCTCCATACTAAACCTAATGAATTCGTCCGAGTCATTTGAACATCGTACAACAATTTAGAATATCTTACGACTTTGTATGCCACATTACCGCTTTGAAAAGCATGTTAGTATAACGTAGGACACCTTACAACTCCTAACAAAACATTACAACACCGTATGTAAACTTAAAACTCCATAATAAACCTAATGAGTTCATCCGAGTCCTTTGAACATCGTACGACAATTTAGAATATATTACGACTTTGTATGCCACATTACCGCCTTGAAAAGTATGTTAGTATAACGTACGACACCTTACAACTCCTAACAAAACATTACAGCACCTACGTAAACTCAAAACTCCATAATAAACCTAATGAATTCGTCCGAGTCATTTGAACATCGTACAACAATTTAGAATATCTTACGACTTTGTATGCCACATTACCGCCTTGAAAATCATGTTTGTATAACGTGCGGCACCTTACAACTCCTAACAAAACATTACAACACCGTACGTAAACTTAAAACTCCATAATAAACCTAATGAATTCATTCGAGTCCTTTGAACATCGTACGACAATTTAGAATATATTACGACTCTGTATGCCACATTACCGCTTTGAAAAGCGTGTTAGTATAACGTAGGACACCTTACAACTCCTAACAAAACATTACAACACCGTACGTAAACTTAAAACTCCATAATAAACCTAATGAGTTCATCCGAGTCCTTTAAACATCGTATGACAATTTAGAATATATTACGACTCTGTATGCCATATTACCGCTTTGAAAAGTATGTTAGTATAACGTACGGCACCTTACAACTCCTAACAAAACATTACAACACCGTACGTAAACTCAAAACTCGATAATAAACCTAATGAATTCATCCGAGTCATTTGAACATCGTACAACAATTTAGAATATCTTACGACTCTGTATGCCACATTACCGCCTTGAAATTCATGTTATTATAACGTACGGCACCTTACAACTCCTAACAAAACATTACAACACCGAATGTAAACTTAAAACTCCATAATAAACCTAATGAATTCGTCCGAGTCTTTTGAACATCGTACAACAATTTAAATATCTTACGACTCTGTATGCCACATTACCGCCTTGAAAATCATGTTAGTATAACGTACGACACGTTACAACTACTAACAAAACATTACAACACCGTATGTAAACTTAAAACTCCATAATAAACCTAATGAGTTCATCCGAGTCCTTTGAACATCGTACGACAATTTAGAATATATTACGACTCAGTATGCCACATTACCGCCTTGAAAAGTATGTTAGTATAACGTACGGCACCTTACAACTCCTAACAAAACATTACAACACCGTACGTAAACTCAAAACTCCATTATAAACCTAATGAATTCGTCCGAGTCATTAGAAAATCGTACAACAATTTAGAATATCTTACGACCCTGTATGCCACATTACCGCCTTGAAAATCATATTAGTATAACGTACGGCACCTTACAACTCCTAACAAAACATTACAACACCGTATGTAAACTTAAAACTCCATAATAAACCTAATGAATTCATTCGAGTCCTTTGAACATCGTACGACAATTTAGAATGTATTACGACTCTGTATGCCACATTACCGCCCTGAAAAGCGTGTTAGTATAACGTAGGACACCTTACAACTCCTAACAAAACATTACAACACCGTACGTAAACTTAAAACTCCATAATAAACCTAATGAGTTCATCCAAGTCCTTTAAACATCGTATGACAATTTAGAATATATTACGACTCTTTATGCCATATTACCACTTTGAAAAGTATGTTAGTATAACGTACGGCACCTTACAACTCCTAACAAAACATTACAACACCGTACGTAAACTCAAAACTCGATAATAAACCTAATGAATTCGTCCGAGTCATTTGAACACCGTACAACAATTTAGAATATCTTACGACTCTGTATGCCACATTACCGCCTTGAAATTCATGTTAGTATAACGTACGGCACCTTACAACTCCTAACAAAACATTACAACACCGAATGTAAACTTAAAACTCCATAATAAACCTAATGAATTCGTCCGAGTCTTTTGAACATCGTACAACAATTTAAATATCTTACGACTCTGTATGCCACATTACCGCCTTGAAAATCATGTTAGTATAACGTAGGACACCTTACAACTCCTAACAACACATTACAATACCGTACGTAAACTTAAAACTCCATAGTAAACCTAATGAATTCGTCTGAGTCCATTAAACATTAGACGACCACTCAGGACTTATTACGACTTTGTATGCAACATTCGCAACAGGAAAAGCAATTTATAATAATGTAGGATGCGTTACATCTTTTGAGAACACCTTTCACCACCGCACGAAACATTAAAACTCCATAATAAACCTAATGAATTCATCCGAGTCATTTGAACATCGTACAACAATTTAGAATATCTTACGACTCTGCATGCCACATTACCGCCTTGAAAATCATGTTAGTATAACGTACGGCACCTTACAACTACTAACAAAACATTACAACACCGTACGTAAACTTAAAACTCTATAATAAAGCTAATGAATTCATTCGAGTCCTTTGAACATCGTACGACAATTTAGAATATATTACGAATCTGTATGCCACATTACCGCCCTGAAAAGCATGTTAGTATAACGTACGACACCTTACAACTCCTAACAAAACATTACAACACCGTACGTAAACATAAAACTCCATAATAAACCTAATGAATTCGTCAGAGTCATTTGAACATCGTACAACAATTTAAATATCTTACGACTCTGTATGCCACATTACTGCCTTGAAAATCATGTTAGTATAACGTAGGACACCTTACAACTCCTAACAACACATTACAATACCGTACGTAAACTTAAAACTCCATTGTAAACCTAATGAATTCGTCTGAGTCCATTAAACATTAGACGACCACTCAGGACTTGTTACGACTTTGTATGCAACATTCGCAACAGGAAAAGCAATTTAAAATAATGTAGGATGCGTTACATCTTTTAAAAACATCTTTCACCACCGTACGAAACATTAAATCTCCATACTAAACCTAATGAATTCGTCCGAGTCATTTGAACATCGTACAACAATTTAGAATATCTTACGACTTTGTATGCCACATTACCGCTTTGAAAAGCATGTTAGTATTACGTAGGACACCTTACAACTCCTAACAAAACATTACAACACCGTATGTAAACTTAAAACTCCATAATAAACCTAATGAGTTCATCCGAGTCCTTTAAACATCGTATGACAATTTAGAATATATTACGACTCTGTATGCCATATTACCGCTTTGAAAAGTATGTTAGTATAACGTACGGCACCTTACAACTCCTAACAAAACATTACAACACCGTACGTAAACTCAAAACTCGATAATAAACCTAATGAATTCGTCCGAGTCATTTGAACATCGTACAACAATTTAGAATATCTTACGACTCTGTATGCCACATTACCGCCTTAAAATTCATGTTATTATAACGTACGGCACCTTACAACTCCTAACAAAACATTACAACACCGAATGTAAACTTAAAACTCCATAATAAACCTAATGAATTCGTCCGAGTCTTTTGAACATCGTACAACAATTTAAATATCTTACGACTCTGTATGCCACATTACCGCCTTGAAAATCATGTTAGTATAACGTACGGCACGTTACAACTACTAACAAAACATTACAACACCGTACGTAAACATAAAACTCCATAATAAACCTAATGAATTCGTCAGAGTCATTTGAACATCGTACAACAATTTAAATATCTTACGACTCTGTATGCCACATTACTGCCTTGAAAATCATGTTAGTATAACGTAGGACACCTTACAACTCCTAACAACACATTACAATACCGTACGTAAACTTAAAACTCCATTGTAAACCTAATGAGTTCATCCGAGTCCTTTGAACATCGTACGACAATTTAGAATATATTACGACTTTGTATGCCACATTACCGCCTTGAAAAGTATGTTAGTATAACGTACGACACCTTACAACTCCTAACAAAACATTACAACACCTACGTAAACTCAAAACTCCATAATAAACCTAATGAATTCGTCCGAGTCATTTGAACATCGTACAACAATTAAGAATATCTTACGACTTTGTATGCCACATTACCGCCTTGAAAATCATGTTTGTATAACGTGCGGCACCTTACAACTCCTAACAAAACATTACAACACCGTACGTAAACTTAAAACTCCATAATAAACCTAATGAATTCATTCGAGTCTTTTGAACATCGTACGACAATTTAGAATATATTACGACTCTGTATGCCACATTACCGCTTTGAAAAGCGTTTTAGTATAACGTAGGACACCTTACAACTCCTAACAAAACATTACAACACCGTACGTAAACTTAAAACTCCATAATAAACCTAATGAGTTCATCCGAGTCCTTTAAACATCGTATGACAATTTAGAATATATTACGACTCTGTATGCCATATTACCGCTTTGAAAAGTATGTTAGTATAACGTACGGCACCTTACAACTCCTAACAAAACATTACAACACCGTACGTAAACTCAAAACTCGATAATAAACCTAATGAATTCGTCCGAGTCATTTGAACATCGTACAACAATTTAGAATATCTTACGACTCTGTATGCCACATTACCGCCTTGAAATTCATGTTATTATAACGTACGGCACCTTACAACTCCTAACAAAACATTACAACACCGAATGTAAACTTAAAACTCCATAATAAACCTAATGAATTCGTCCGAGTCTTTTGAACATCGTACAACAATTTAAATATCTTACGACTCTGTATGCCACATTACCGCCTTGAAAATCATGTTAGTATAACGTACGGCACGTTACAACTACTAACAAAACATTACAACACCGTACGTAAACATAAAACTCCATAATAAACCTAATGAATTCGTCAGAGTCATTTGAACATCGTACAACAATTTAAATATCTTACGACTCTGTATGCCACATTACTGCCTTGAAAATCATGTTAGTATAACGTAGGACACCTTACAACTCCTAACAACACATTACAATACCGTACGTAAACTTAAAACTCCATTGTAAACCTAATGAGTTCATCCGAGTCCTTTGAACATCGTACGACAATTTAGAATATATTACGACTTTGTATGCCACATTACCGCCTTGAAAAGTATGTTAGTATAACGTACGACACCTTACAACTCCTAACAAAACATTACAACACCTACGTAAACTCAAAACTCCATAATAAACCTAATGAATTCGTCCGAGTCATTTGAACATCGTACAACAATTAAGAATATCTTACGACTTTGTATGCCACATTACCGCCTTGAAAATCATGTTTGTATAACGTGCGGCACCTTACAACTCCTAACAAAACATTACAACACCGTACGTAAACTTAAAACTCCATAATAAACCTAATGAATTCATTCGAGTCTTTTGAACATCGTACGACAATTTAGAATATATTACGACTCTGTATGCCACATTACCGCTTTGAAAAGCGTTTTAGTATAACGTAGGACACCTTACAACTCCTAACAAAACATTACAACACCGTACGTAAACTTAAAACTCCATAATAAACCTAATGAGTTCATCCGAGTCCTTTAAACATCGTATGACAATTTAGAATATATTACGACTCTGTATGCCATATTACCGCTTTGAAAAGTATGTTAGTATAACGTACGGCACCTTACAACTCCTAACAAAACATTACAACACCGTACGTAAACTCAAAACTCGATAATAAACCTAATGAATTCGTCCGAGTCATTTGAACATCGTACAACAATTTAGAATATCTTACGACTCTGTATGCCACATTACCGCCTTGAAATTCATGTTATTATAACGTACGGCACCTTACAACTCCTAACAAAACATTACAACACCGAATGTAAACTTAAAACTCCATAATAAACCTAATGAATTCGTCCGAGTCTTTTGAACATCGTACAACAATTTAAATATCTTACGACTCTGTATGCCACATTACCGCCTTGAAAATCATGTTAGTATAACGTACGGCACGTTACAACTACTAACAAAACATTACAACACCGTACGTAAACTTAAAACTCCATAATAAAGCTAATGAATTCATTCGAGTCCTTTGAACATCGTACGACAATTTAGAATATATTACGAATCTGTATGCCACATTACCGCCCTGAAAAGCATGTTAGTATAACGTACGACACCTTACAACTCCTAACAAAACATTACAACACCGTACGTAAACATAAAACTCCATAATAAACCTAATGAATTCGTCAGAGTCTTTTGAACATCGTACAACAATTTAAATATCTTACGACTCTGTATGCCACATTACCGCCTTGAAAATCATGTTAGTATAACGTAGGACACCTTACAACTCCTAACAACACATTACAATACCGTACGTAAACTTAAAACTCCATAGTAAACCTAATGAATTCGTCTGAGTCCATTAAACATTAGACGACCACTCAGGACTTATTACGACTTTGTATGCAACATTCGCAACAGGAAAAGCAATTTATAATAATGTAGGATGCGTTACATCTTTTGAGAACACCTTTCACCACCGCACGAAACATTAAAACTCCATAATAAACCTAATGAATTCATCCGAGTCATTTGAACATCGTACAACAATTTAGAATATCTTACGACTCTGCATGCCACATTACCGCCTTGAAAATCATGTTAGTATAACGTACGGCACCTTACAACTACTAACAAAACATTACAACACCGTACGTAAACTTAAAACTCCATAATAAAGCTAATGAATTCATTCGAGTCCTTTGAACATCGTACGACAATTTAGAATATATTACGAATCTGTATGCCACATTACCGCCCTGAAAAGCATGTTAGTATAACGTACGACACCTTACAACTCCTAACAAAACATTACAACACCGTACGTAAACATAAAACTCCATAATAAACCTAATGAATTCGTCAGAGTCATTTGAACATCGTACAACAATTTAAATATCTTACGACTCTGTATGCCACATTACTGCCTTGAAAATCATGTTAGTATAACGTAGGACACCTTACAACTCCTAACAACACATTACAATACCGTACGTAAACTTAAAACTCCATTGTAAACCTAATGAATTCGTCTGAGTCCATTAAACATTAGACGACCACTCAGGACTTGTTACGACTTTGTATGCAACATTCGCAACAGGAAAAGCAATTTAAAATAATGTAGGATGCGTTACATCTTTTAAAAACATCTTTCACCACCGTACGAAACATTAAATCTCCATACTAAACCTAATGAATTCGTCCGAGTCATTTGAACATCGTACAACAATTTAGAATATCTTACGACTTTGTATGCCACATTACCGCTTTGAAAAGCATGTTAGTATAACGTAGGACACCTTACAACTCCTAACAAAACATTACAACACCGTATGTAAACTTAAAACTCCATAATAAACCTAATGAGTTCATCCGAGTCCTTTGAACATCGTACGACAATTTAGAATATATTACGACTTTGTATGCCACATTACCGCCTTGAAAAGTATGTTAGTATAACGTACGACACCTTACAACTCCTAACAAAACATTACAACACCTACGTAAACTCAAAACTCCATAATAAACCTAATGAATTCGTCCGAGTCATTTGAACATCGTACAACAATTTAGAATATCTTACGACTTTGTATGCCACATTACCGCCTTGAAAATCATGTTTGTATAACGTGCGGCACCTTACAACTCCTAACAAAACATTACAACACCGTACGTAAACTTAAAACTCCATAATAAACCTAATGAATTCATTCGAGTCCTTTGAACATCGTACGACAATTTAGAATATATTACGACTCTGTATGCCACATTACCGCTTTGAAAAGCGTGTTAGTATAACGTAGGACACCTTACAACTCCTAACAAAACATTACAACACCGTACGTAAACTTAAAACTCCATAATAAACCTAATGAGTTCATCCGAGTCCTTTAAACATCGTATGACAATTTAGAATATATTACGACTCTGTATGCCATATTACCGCTTTGAAAAGTATGTTAGTATAACGTACGACACCTTACAACTCCTAACAAAACATTACAACACCGTACGTAAACTCAAAACTCGATAATAAACCTAATGAATTCGTCCGAGTCATTTGAACATCGTACAACAATTTAGAATATCTTACGACTCTGTATGCCACATTACCGCCTTGAAATTCATGTTATTATAACGTACGGCACCTTACAACTCCTAACAAAACATTACAACACCGAATGTAAACTTAAAACTCCATAATAAACCTAATGAATTCGTCCGAGTCTTTTGAACATCGTACAACAATTTAAATATCTTACGACTCTGTATGCCACATTACCGCCTTGAAAATCATGTTAGTATAACGTACGGCACGTTACAACTACTAACAAAACATTACAACACCGTACGTAAACTTAAAACTCCATAATAAAGCTAATGAATTCATTCGAGTCCTTTGAACATCGTACGACAATTTAGAATATATTACGAATCTGTATGCCACATTACCGCCCTGAAAAGCATGTTAGTATAACGTACGACACCTTACAACTCCTAACAAAACATTACAACACCGTACGTAAACATAAAACTCCATAATAAACCTAATGAATTCGTCAGAGTCTTTTGAACATCGTACAACAATTTAAATATCTTACGACTCTGTATGCCACATTACTGCCTTGAAAATCATGTTAGTATAACGTAGGACACCTTACAACTCCTAACAACACATTACAATACCGTACGTAAACTTAAAACTCCATTGTAAACCTAATGAATTCGTCTGAGTCCATTAAACATTAGACGACCACTCAGGACTTGTTACGACTTTGTATGCAACATTCGCAACAGGAAAAGCAATTTAAAATAATGTAGGATGCGTTACATCTTTTAAAAACATCTTTCACCACCGTACGAAACATTAAATCTCCATACTAAACCTAATGAATTCGTCCGAGTCATTTGAACATCGTACAACAATTTAGAATATCTTACGACTTTGTATGCCACATTACCGCTTTGAAAAGCATGTTAGTATAACGTAGGACACCTTACAACTCCTAACAAAACATTACAACACCGTATGTAAACTTAAAACTCCATAATAAACCTAATGAGTTCATCCGAGTCCTTTGAACATCGTACGACAATTTAGAATATATTACGACTTTGTATGCCACATTACCGCCTTGAAAAGTATGTTAGTATAACGTACGACACCTTACAACTCCTAACAGAACATTACAACACCTACGTAAACTCAAAACTCCATAATAAACCTAATGAATTCGTCCGAGTCATTTGAACATCGTACAACAATTTAGATTATCTTACGACTTTGTATGCCACATTACCGCCTTGAAAATCATGTTTGTATAACGTGCGGCACCTTACAACTCCTAACAAAACATTACAACACCGTACGTAAACTTAAAACTCCATAATAATCCTAATGAATTCGTCCGAGTCATTTGAACATCGTACAACAATTTAGAATATCTTACGACTTTGTATGCCACATTACCGCTTTGAAAAGCATGTTAGTATAACGTAGGACACCTTACAACTCCTAACAAAACATTACAACACCGTACGTAAACTTAAAACTCCATAATAAACCTAATGAGTTCATCCGAGTCCTTTAAACATCGTATGACAATTTAGAATATATTACGACTCTGTATGCCATATTACCGCTTTGAAAAGTATGTTAGTATAACGTACGGCACCTTACAACTCCTAACAAAACATTACAACACCGTACGTAAACTCAAAACTCGATAATAAACCTAATGAATTCGTCCGAGTCATTTGAACATCGTACAAAAATTTAGAATATCTTACGACTCTGTATGCCACATTACCGCCTTGAAAATCATATTAGTATAACGTACGGCACCTTACAACTCCTAACAAAACATTACAACACCGTATGTAAACTTAAAACTCCATAATAAACCTAATGAATTCATTCGAGTCCTTTGAACATCGTACGACAATTTAGAATGTATTACGACTCTGTATGCCACATTACCGCCCTGAAAAGCGTGTTAGTATAACGTAGGACACCTTACAACTCCTAACAAAACATTACAACACCGTACGTAAACTTAAAACTCCATAATAAACCTAATGAGTTCATCCGAGTCCTTTGAACATCGTACGACAATTTAGAATATATTACGACTCAGTATGCCACATTACCGCCTTGAAAAGTATGATAGTATAACGTACGGCACCTTACAACTCCTAACAAAACATTACAACACCGTACGTAAACTCAAAACTCCATAATAAACCTAATGAATTCGTCCGAGTCATTAGAAATTCGTACAATAATTTAGAATATCTTACGACCCTGTATGCCACATTACCGCCTTGAAAATCATATTAGTATAACGTACGGCACCTTACAACTCCTAACAAAACATTACAACACCGTATGTAAACTTAAAACTCCATAATAAACCTAATGAATTCATTCGAGTCCTTTGAACATCGTACGATAATTTAGAATGTATTACGACTCTGTATGCCACATTACCGCCCTGAAAAGCATGTTAGTATAACGTACGGCACCTTACAACTCCTAACAAAACATTACAACACCGTACGTAAACTTAAAACTCCATAATAAACCTAATGAGTTCATCCGAGTCCTTTGAACATCGTACGACAATTTAGAATATATTACGACTCTGTATGCCACATTACCGCCCTGAAAAGTATGTTAGTATAACGTACGGCACCTTACAACTCCTAACAAAACATTACAACACCGTACGTAAACTCAAAACTCCATAATAAACCTAATGAATTCGTCCGAGTCATTTGAACATCGTACAACAATTTAGAATATCTTACGACTCTGTATGCCACATTACCGCCTTGAAAATCATGTTAGTATAACGTACGGCACCTTACAACTCCTAACAAAACATTACAACACCGTATGTAAACGTAAAACTCCATAATAAACCTAATGAATTCGTCCGAGTCTTTTGAACATCTTACAACAATTTAAATATCTTACGACTCTGTATGCCACATTACCGCCTTGAAAATCATGTTAGTATAACGTAGGACACCTTACAACTCCTAACAACACATTACAATACCGTACGTAAACTTAAAACTCCATAGTAAACCTAATGAATTCGTCTGAGTCCATTAAACATTAGACGACCACTCAGGACTTGTTACGACTTTGTATGCAACATTCGCAACAGGAAAAGCAATTTAGAATAATGTAGGTTGCGTTACATCTTTTAAAAACACCTTTCACCACCGTACGAAACATTAAAACACCATACTAAACCTAATAAATTCGTCCGAGTCATTTGAACATCGTACAACAATTTAGAATATCTTACGACTCTGCATGCCACATTACCGCTTTGAAAAGCATGTTAGTATAACGTAGGACACATTAGAACTCCTAACAAAACATTACAACACCGTACGTAAACTTAAAACTCCAAAATAAACCTAATGAGTTCATCCGAGTCCTTTGAACATCGTACGACAATTTAGAATATATTACGACTCAGTATGCCACATTACCGCCTTGAAAAGTATGATAGTATAACGTACGACACCTTACAACTCCTAACAAAACATTACAACACCGTACGTAAACTCAAAACTCCATAATAAACCTAATGAATTCGTCCGAGTCATTTGAACATCGTACAACAATTTAGAATATCTTACGACTCTGTATGCCACATTACCGCCTTGAAAATCATGTTAGTATAACGTACGGCACCTTACAACTCCTAACAAAACATTACAACACCGTATGTAAACGTAAAACTCCATAATAAACCTAATGAATTCGTCCGAGTCTTTTGAACATCTTACAACAATTTAAATATATTACGACTCTGTATGCCACATTACCGCCTTGAAAATCATGTTAGTATAACGTAGGACACCTTACAACTCCTAACAACACATTACAATACCGTACGTAAACTTAAAACTCCATAGTAAACCTAATGAATTCGTCTGAGTCCATTAAACATTAGACGACCACTCAGGACTTGTTACGACTTTGTATGCAACATTCACAACAGGAAAAGCAATTTAGAATAATGTAGGTTGCGTTACATCTTTTAAAAACACCTTTCACCACCGTATGAAACATTAAAACACCATACTAAACCTAATAAATTCGTCCGAGTCATTTGAACATCGTACAACAATTTAGAATATCTTACGACTCTGCATGCCACATTACCGCTTTGAAAAGCATGTTAGTATAACGTAGGACACATTACAACTCCTAACAAAACATTACAACACCGTACGTAAACTTAAAACTCCAAAATAAACCTAATGAGTTCATCCGAGTCCTTTGAACATCGTACGACAATTTAGAATATATTACGACTCAGTATGCCACATTACCGCCTTGAAAAGTATGATAGTATAACGTACGGCACCTTACAACTCCTAACAAAACATTACAACACCGTACGTAAACTCAAAACTCCATAATAAACCTAATGAATTCGTCCGAGTCATTTGAACATCGTACAACAATTTAGAATATCTTACGACTCTGTATGCCACATTACCGCCTTGAAAATCATGTTAGTATAACGTACGGCACCTTACAACTCCTAACAAAACATTACAACACCGTATGTAAACGTAAAACTCCATAATAAACCTAATGAATTCGTCCGAGTCTTTTGAACATCTTACAACAATTTAAATATATTACGACTCTGTATGCCACATTACCGCCTTGAAAATCATGTTAGTATAACGTAGGACACCTTACAACTCCTAACAACACATTACAATACCGTACGTAAACTTAAAACTCCATAGTAAACCTAATGAATTCGTCTGAGTCCATTAAACATTAGACGACCACTCAGGACTTGTTACGACTTTGTATGCAACATTCGCAACAGGAAAAGCAATTTAGAATAATGTAGGTTGCGTTACATCTTTTAAAAACACCTTTCACCACCGTACGAAACATTAAAACACCATACTAAACCTAATAAATTCATCCGAGTCATTTGAACATCGTACAACAATTTAGAATATCTTACGACTCTGCATGCCACATTACCGCTTTGAAAAGCATGTTAGTATAACGTAGGACACATTACAACTCCTAACAAAACATTACAACACCGTACGTAAACTTAAAACTCCAAAATAAACCTAATGAGTTCATCCGAGTCCTTTGAACATCGTACGACAATTTAGAATATATTACGACTCAGTATGCCACATTACCGCCTTGAAAAGTATGTTAGTATAACGTACGGCACCTTACAACTCCTAACAAAACATTACAACACCGTACGTAAACTCAAAACTCCATAATAAACCTAATGAATTCGTCCGAGTCATTAGAAAATCGTACAACAATTTAGAATATCTTACGACCCTGTATGCCACATTACCGCCTTGAAAATCATATTAGTATAACGTACGGCACCTTACAACTCCTAACAAAACATTACAACACCGTATGTAAACTTAAAACTCCATATTAAACCTAATGAATTCATTCGAGTCCTTTGAACATCGTACGACAATTTAGAATGTATTACGACTCTGTATGCCACATTACCGCCCTGAAAAGCATGTTAGTATAACGTACGACACCTTACAACCCCTAACAAAACATTACAACACCGTACGTAAACTTAAAACTCCATAATAAACCTAATGAGTTCATTCGAGTCCTTTAAACATCGTACGACAATTTAGAATATATTACGACTCTGTATGCCACATTACCCCCTTGAAAAGTATGTTAGTATAACGTACGGCACCTTACAACTCCTAACAAAACATTACAACACCGTACGTAAACTCAAAACTCCATAATAAACCTAATGAATTCGTCCGAGTCATTTGAACATCGTACAACAATTTAGAATATCTTACGACTCTGTATGCCACATTACCGCCTTGAAAATCATGTTAGTATAACGTACGGCACCTTACAACTCCTAACAAAACATTACAACACCGTATGTAAACGTAAAACTCCATAATAAACCTAATGAATTCGTCCGATTCTTTTGAACATCTTACAACAATTTAAATATCTTACGACTCTGTATGCTACATTACCGCCTTGAAAATCATGTTAGTATAACGTAGGATACCTTACAACTCCTAACAACACATTACAATACCGTACGTAAACTTAAAACTCCATATTAAACCTAATGAATTCGTCTGAGTCCATTAAATATTAGACGACCACTCAGGGAATTTGTATGCAACATTCACAACAGGAAAAGCAATTTAGAATAATGTAGGATGTGTTACATATTTTGAGAACACCTTTCACCACCATACGAAACATTAAAACTCCATAATAAACCTAATGAATTCGTCCGAGTCATTTGAACATCGTACAACAATTTAAAAATCTTACGACTCTGTATGCCACATTACCGCCTTGAAAATCATGTTAGTATAACGTAGGACACCTTACAACTCCTAACAACACATTACAATACCGTACGTAAACTTAAAACTCCATAGTAAACCTAATGAATTCGTCTGAGTCCATTAAACATTAGACGACCACTCAGGACTTGTTACTACTTTGTATGCAACATTCGCAACAGGAAAAGCAATTTAAAATAATGTAGGATGCGTTACATCTTTTAAAAACATCTTTCACCACCGTACGAAACATTAAATCTCCATACTAAACCTAATGAATTCGTCCGAGTCATTTGAACATCGAACAACAATTTAGAATATCTTACGACTTTGTATGCCACATTACCGCTTTGAAAAGCATGTTAGTATAACGTAGGACACCTTACAACTCCTAACAAAACATTACAACACCGTATGTAAACTTAAAACTCCATAATAAACCTAATGAGTTCATCCGAGTCCTTTGAACATCGTACTACAATTTAGAATATATTACGACTTTGTATGCCATATTACCGCCTTGAAAAGTATGTTAGTATAACGTACGACACCTTACAACTCCTAACAAAACATTACAACACCTACGTAAACTCAAAACTCCATAATAAACCTAATGAATTCGTCCGAGTCATTTGAACATCGTACAACAATTTAGAATATCTTACGACTTTGTATGCCACATTACCGCCTTGAAAATCATGTTTGTATAACGTGCGGCACCTTACAACTCCTAACAAAACATTACAACACCGTACGTAAACTTAAAACTCCATAATAAACCTAATGAATTCATTCGAGTCCTTTGAACATCGTACGACAATTTAGAATATATTACGACTCTGTATGCCACATTACCGCTTTGAAAAGCGTGTTAGTATAACGTAGGACACCTTACAACTCCTAACAAAACATTACAACACCGTACGTAAACTTAAAACTCCATAATAAACCTAATGAGTTCATCCGAGTCCTTTAAACATCGATGACAATTTAGAATATATTACGACTCTGTATGCCATATTACCGCTTTGAAAAGTATGTTAGTATAACGTACGGCACCTTACAACTCCTAACAAAACATTACAACACCATACGTAAACTCAAAACTCGATAATAAACCTAATGAATTCGTCCGAGTCATTTGAACATCGTACAACAATTTAGAATATTTTACGACTCTGTATGCCACATTACCGCCTTGAAATTCATGTTAGTATAACGTACGGCACCTTACAACTCCTAACAAAACATTACAACACCGAATGTAAACTTAAAACTCCATAATAAACCTAATGAATTCGTCCGAGTCTTTTGAACATCGTACAACAATTTAAATATCTTACGACTCTGTATGCCACATTACCGCCTTGAAAATCATGTTAGTATAACGTAGGACACCTTACAACTCCTAACAAAACATTACAACACCGTACGTAAACTTAAAACTCCATAATAAACCTAATGAGTTCATCCGAGTCCTTTGAACATCGTACGACAATTTAGAATATATTACGACTCAGTATGCCACATTACCGCCTTGAAAAGTATGTTAGTATAACGTACGGCACCTTACAACTCCTAACAAAACATTACAACACCGTACGTAAACTCAAAACTCCATAATAAACCTAATGAATTCGTCCGAGTCATTAGAAAATCGTACAATAATTTAGAATATCTTACGACCCTGTATGCCACATTACCGCCTTGAAAATCATATTAGTATAACGTACGGCACCTTACAACTCCTAACAAAACATTACAACACCGTATGTAAACTTAAAACTCCATAATAAACCTAATGAATTCATTCGAGCCCTTTGAACATCGTACGACAATTTAGAATGTATTACGACTCTGTATGCCACATTACCGCCCTGAAAAGCATGTTAGTATAACGTACGGCACCTTACAACTCCTAACAAAACATTACAACACCGTACGTAAACTTAAAACTCCATAATAAACCTAATGAGTTCATCCGAGTCCTTTAAACATCGTACGACAATTTAGAATATTATACGACTCTGTATGCCACATTACTGCCTTGAAAAGTATGTTAGTATAACGTACGGCACCTTACAACTCCTAACAAAACATTACAACACCGTACGTAAACTTAAAACTCCATAATAAACCTAATGAATTCGTCCGAGTCATTTGAACATCGTACGACCACTCAGGACTTGTTACGACTCTGTTAGCGAAATTAGCAACAGGAAAAATAATTTAGAATAATGTAGGATGCGTTACAACTTTTAAGAACACCTTACACCACCGTACGAAAGATTAAAACTCCATAATAAACCTAATGAATTCGTCTGAGTAATTTAAACACCATACAACAATTTGGAATATATTACGACTCTGTATGCCACATTACCGCCTTGAAAAGCATGTTAGTATAACGTACGTCACCTTACAACTCCTAACAAAACATTACAACACCGTACGTAAACTTAAAACTCCATAATAAACCTAATGAATTCGTCCGAGTCATTTGAACATCGTACGACCACTCAGGACTTGTTACAACTCTGTGTGCGAAATTAGCAACAGGAAAAACAATTTAGAATAACGTAGGATGCGTTACAAATTTTAAGAACACCTTACACCACCGTACGAAAGATTAAAACTCCATAATAAACCTAATGAATTCGTCCGAGTAATTTAAACACCAAACATAAATTTGGAATATATTACGACTCTGTATGCCACATTACCGCCTTGAAAAGTATGTTAGTATAACGTACGGCACCTTACAACTCCTAACAAAACATTACAACACCGTACGTAAACTTAAAACTCCATAATAAATCTAATGAATTCGTCCGAGTCATTTGAACATCGTACGACCACTCAGGACTTGTTACGACTCTGTATGCGAAATTAGCAACAGGAAAAGCAATTTAGAATAATGTAAGATGCGTTACAACTTTTGAGAACACCTTACACCACCGTACGAAAGACTAAAACTCGATAATAAACCTAATGAATTCGTCCGAGTAATTTGAACACCATACAACAATTTGGAATATATTACGACTCTGTATGCCACATTACCGTCTTGAGAAGCATGTTAGTATAACGTACGGCACCTTACAACTCCTAACAAAACATTACAACACCGAATGTAAACTTAAAACTCCATAATAAACCTATGAATTCGTCCGAGTCATTTGAACATCGTACGACCACTCAGGACTTGTTACGACTCTGTATGCGAAATTAGCAACAGGAAAAGCAATTTAGAATAACGTAGGATGCGTTACAACTTTTAAGAACACCTTACATCACCGTACGAAAGATTAAAACTCCATAATAAACCTAATGAATTCGTCCGAGTAATTTAAACACCATACATAAATTTGGAATATATTACGACTCTGTATGCCACATTACCGCCTTGAAAAGTATGTTAGTATAACGTACGGCACCTTACAACTCCTAACAAAACATTACAACACCGTACGTAAACTTAAAACTCCATAATAAACCTAATGAATTCGTCCGAGTCATTTGAACATCGTACGACCACTCAGGACTTGTTACGACTCTGTGTGCGAAATTAGCAACAGGAAAAGCAATTTAGAATAATGTAGGATGCGTTACAACTTTTGAGAACACCTTACACTACCGTACGAAAGATTAAAACTCCATAATAAACCTATTGAATTCGTCCGAGTAATTTGAACACCATACAACAATTTGGAATATATTACGACTCTGTATGCCACATTACCGCCTTGTAAAGCATGTTAGTATAACGTACGGCACCTTACAACTCCTAACAAAACATTACAACACCGTACGTAAACTTAAAACTCCATAATAAACCTAATGAATTCGTCCGAGTCATTTGAACATCGTACGACCACTCAGGACTTGTTACGACTCTGTATGCGAAATTAGCAACAGGAAAAGCAATTTAGAATAATGTAAGATGCGTTACAACTTTTGAGAACACCTTACACCACCGTACGAAAGACTAAAACTCGATAATAAACCTAATGATTTCGTCCGAGTAATTTGAACACCATACAACAATTTGGAATATATTACGACTCTGTATGCCACATTACCGTCTTGAGAAGCATGTTAGTATAACGTTTGGCACCTTACAACTCCTAACAAAACATTACAACACCGTACGTAAACTTAAAACTCCATAATAAACCTAATGAATTCGTCCGAGTCATTTGAACATCGTACGACCACTCAGGACTTGTTACAACTCTGTGTGCGAAATTAGCAACAGGAAAAGCAATTTAGAATAATGTAGGATGCGTTACAACTTTTGAGAACACCTTACACCACCGTACGAAAGATTAAAACTCCATAATAAACCTAATGAATTCGTCCGAGTAATTTGAACACCATACAACAATTTGGAATATATTACGACTCTGTATGCCACATTACCGCCTTGAAAAGCATGTTAGTATAACGTACGGCACCTTACAACTCCTAACAAAACATTACAACACCGTACGTAAACTTAAAACTCCATAATAAACCTAATGAATTCGTCCGAGTCATTTGAACATCGTACGACCACTCAGGACTTGTTACGACTCTGTATGCGAAATTAGCAACATGAAAAGCAATTTAGAATAATGTAAGATGCGTTACAACTTTTGAGAACACCTTACACCACCGTACGAAAGACTAAAACTCCATAATAAACCTAATGAATTCGTCCGAGTAATTTGAACACCATACAACAATTTGGAATATATTACAACTCTGTATGCCACATTACCGTCTTGAGAAGCATGTTAGTATAACGTACGGCACCTTACAACTCCTAACAAAACATTACAACACCGTACGTAAACTTAAAACTCCATAATAAACCTAATGAATTCGTCCGAGTCATTTGAACATCGTACGACCACTCAGGACTTGTTACGACTCTGTATGCGAAATTAGCAACAGGAAAAGCAATTTAGAATAATGTAGGATGCGTTACAACTTTTGAGAACACCTTACACCACCGTACGAAAGACTAAAACTCCATAATAAACCTAATGAATTCGTCCGAGTAATTTGAACACCATACAACAATTTGGAATATATTACGACTCTGTATGCCACATTACCGCCTTGAAAAGCATGTTAGTATAACGTACGTCACCTTACAACTCCTAACAAAACATTACAACACCGTACGTAAACTTAAAACTCCATAATAAACCTAATGAATTCGTCCGAGTCATTTGAACATCGTACGACCACTCAGGACTTGTTACAACTCTGTGTGCGAAATTAGCAACAGGAAAAACAATTTAGAATAACGTAGGATGCGTTACAAATTTTAAGAACACCTTACACCACCGTACGAAAGATTAAAACTCCATAATAAACCTAATGAATTCGTCCGAGTAATTTAAACACCAAACATAAATTTGGAATATATTACGACTCTGTATGCCACATTACCGCCTTGAAAAGTATGTTAGTATAACGTACGGCACCTTACAACTCCTAACAAAACATTACAACACCGTACGTAAACTTAAAACTCCATAATAAATCTAATGAATTCGTCCGAGTCATTTGAACATCGTACGACCACTCAGGACTTGTTACGACTCTGTATGCGAAATTAGCAACAGGAAAAGCAATTTAGAATAATGTAAGATGCGTTACAACTTTTGAGAACACCTTACACCACCGTACGAAAGACTAAAACTCGATAATAAACCTAATGAATTCGTCCGAGTAATTTGAACACCATACAACAATTTGGAATATATTACGACTCTGTATGCCACATTACCGTCTTGAGAAGCATGTTAGTATAACGTACGGCACCTTACAACTCCTAACAAAACATTACAACACCGAATGTAAACTTAAAACTCCATAATAAACCTATGAATTCGTCCGAGTCATTTGAACATCGTACGACCACTCAGGACTTGTTACGACTCTGTATGCGAAATTAGCAACAGGAAAAGCAATTTAGAATAACGTAGGATGCGTTACAACTTTTAAGAACACCTTACATCACCGTACGAAAGATTAAAACTCCATAATAAACCTAATGAATTCGTCCGAGTAATTTAAACACCATACATAAATTTGGAATATATTACGACTCTGTATGCCACATTACCGCCTTGAAAAGTATGTTAGTATAACGTACGGCACCTTACAACTCCTAACAAAACATTACAACACCGTACGTAAACTTAAAACTCCATAATAAACCTAATGAATTCGTCCGAGTCATT
Organism: Tagetes erecta; assembly: GCA_030867185.1. Taxonomy (NCBI): domain Eukaryota; kingdom Viridiplantae; phylum Streptophyta; class Magnoliopsida; order Asterales; family Asteraceae; genus Tagetes; species Tagetes erecta. The sequence goes on along the minus strand of CM061488.1, from coordinate 48,404,178 downwards.
TGAACATCGTACGACCACTCAGGACTTGTTACGACTCTGTGTGCGAAATTAGCAACAGGAAAAGCAATTTAGAATAATGTAGGATGCGTTACAACTTTTGAGAACACCTTACACTACCGTACGAAAGATTAAAACTCCATAATAAACCTATTGAATTCGTCCGAGTAATTTGAACACCATACAACAATTTGGAATATATTACGACTCTGTATGCCACATTACCGCCTTGTAAAGCATGTTAGTATAACGTACGGCACCTTACAACTCCTAACAAAACATTACAACACCGTACGTAAACTTAAAACTCCATAATAAACCTAATGAATTCGTCCGAGTCATTTGAACATCGTACGACCACTCAGGACTTGTTACGACTCTGTATGCGAAATTAGCAACAGGAAAAGCAATTTAGAATAATGTAAGATGCGTTACAACTTTTGAGAACACCTTACACCACCGTACGAAAGACTAAAACTCGATAATAAACCTAATGATTTCGTCCGAGTAATTTGAACACCATACAACAATTTGGAATATATTACGACTCTGTATGCCACATTACCGTCTTGAGAAGCATGTTAGTATAACGTTTGGCACCTTACAACTCCTAACAAAACATTACAACACCGTACGTAAACTTAAAACTCCATAATAAACCTAATGAATTCGTCCGAGTCATTTGAACATCGTACGACCACTCAGGACTTGTTACAACTCTGTGTGCGAAATTAGCAACAGGAAAAGCAATTTAGAATAATGTAGGATGCGTTACAACTTTTGAGAACACCTTACACCACCGTACGAAAGATTAAAACTCCATAATAAACCTAATGAATTCGTCCGAGTAATTTGAACACCATACAACAATTTGGAATATATTACGACTCTGTATGCCACATTACCGCCTTGAAAAGCATGTTAGTATAACGTACGGCACCTTACAACTCCTAACAAAACATTACAACACCGTACGTAAACTTAAAACTCCATAATAAACCTAATGAATTCGTCCGAGTCATTTGAACATCGTACGACCACTCAGGACTTGTTACGACTCTGTATGCGAAATTAGCAACATGAAAAGCAATTTAGAATAATGTAAGATGCGTTACAACTTTTGAGAACACCTTACACCACCGTACGAAAGACTAAAACTCCATAATAAACCTAATGAATTCGTCCGAGTAATTTGAACACCATACAACAATTTGGAATATATTACAACTCTGTATGCCACATTACCGTCTTGAGAAGCATGTTAGTATAACGTACGGCACCTTACAACTCCTAACAAAACATTACAACACCGTACGTAAACTTAAAACTCCATAATAAACCTAATGAATTCGTCCGAGTCATTTGAACATCGTACGACCACTCAGGACTTGTTACGACTCTGTATGCGAAATTAGCAACAGGAAAAGCAATTTAGAATAATGTAGGATGCGTTACAACTTTTGAGAACACCTTACACCACCGTACGAAAGACTAAAACTCCATAATAAACCTAATGAATTCGTCCGAGTAATTTGAACACCATACAACAATTTGGAATATATTACAACTCTGTATGCCACATTACCGTCTTGAGAAGCATGTTAGTATAACGTACGGCACCTTACAACTCCTAACAAAACATTACAACACCGTACGTAAACTTAAAACTCCATAATAAACCTAATGAATTCGTCCGAGTCATTTGAACATCGTACGACCACTCAGGACTTGTTACGACTCTGTATGCCAAAATTAACAACAAGAAAAGCAATTTAGAATAATGTAGGATGCGTTACAACTTTTAAGAACACCTTACACCACCGTACGAAAGATTAAAACTCCATAATAAACCTAATGAATTCGTCCGAGTAATTTGAACACCATACAACAATTTGGAATATATTACGACTCTGTATGCCACATTACCGCCTTGAAAAGCATATTAGTATAACGTACGACAACTTACAACTCATAACAAAACATTACAACACCGTACGTAAACTTAAAACTCCATAATAAACCTAATGAATTCGTCCGAGTCATTTGAACATCGTACGACCACTCAGGACTTGTTACGACTCTGTATGCGAAATTAGCAACAGGAAAAGCAATTTAGAATAATGTAGGATGCGTTACAACTTTTGAGAACACCTTACACCACCGTACCAAAGATTAAAACTCCATAATAAACCTAATGAATTCGTCCGAGTAATTTGAACACCATACAACAATTTGGAATATATTACGACTCTGTATGCCACATTACCGCCTTGAAAAGCATGTTAGTATAACGTACGGCACCTTACAACTCCTAACAAAACATTACAACACCGTACGTAAACTTAAAACTCCATAATAAACCTAATGAATTCGTCTGAGTCATTTGAACATCGTACGACCACTCAGGACTTGTTACGACTCTGTATGCGAAATTAGCAACATGAAAAGCAATTTAGAATAATGTAAGATGCGTTACAACTTTTGAGAACACCTTACACCACCGTACGAAAGACTAAAACTCCATAATAAACCTAATGAATTCGTCCGAGTAATTTGAACACCGTACAACAATTTGGAATATATTACAACTCTGTATGCCACATTACCGTCTTGAGAAGCATGTTAGTATAACGTACGGCACCTTACAACTCCTAACAAAACATTACAACACCGTACGTAAACTTAAAACTCCATAATAAACCTAATGAATTCGTCCGAGTCATTTGAACATCGTACGACCACTCAGGACTTGTTACGACTCTGTATGCGAAATTAGCAACAGGAAAAGCAATTTAGAATAATGTAGGATGCGTTACAACTTTTGAGAACACCTTACACCACCGTACGAAAGATTAAAACACCATAATAAACCTAATGAATTCGTCCGAGTAGGTTGAACACCATACAACAATTTGGAATATATTACGACTCTGTATGCCACATTACCACCTTGAGAAGCATGTTAGTATAACGTACGGCACCTTACAACTCCTAACAAAACATTACAACACCGTACGTAAACTTAAAACTCCATAATAAACCTAATGAATTCGTCCGAGTCATTTGAACATCGTACGACCACTCAGGACTTGTTACGACTCTGTATGCCAAAATTAACAACAAGAAAAGCAATTTAGAATAATGTAGGATGCGTTACAACTTTTAAGAACACCTTACACCACCGTACGAAAGATTAAAACTCCATAATAAACCTAATGAATTCGTCCGAGTAATTTGAACACCATACAACAATTTGGAATATATTACGACTCTGTATGCCACATTACCGCCTTGAAAAGCATATTAGTATAACGTACGACAACTTACAACTCATAACAAAACATTACAACACCGTACGTAAACTTAAAACTCCATAATAAACCTAATGAATTCGTCCGAGTCATTTGAACATCGTACGACCACTCAGGACTTGTTACGACTCTGTATGCGAAATTAGCAACAGGAAAAGCAATTTAGAATAATGTAGGATGCGTTACAACTTTTGAGAACACCTTACACCACCGTACGAAAGATTAAAACTCCATAATAAACCTAATGAATTCGTCCGAGTAATTTGAACACCATACAACAATTTGGAATATATTACGACTCTGTATGCCACATTACCGCCTTGAAAAGCATGTTAGTATAACGTACGGCACCTTACAACTCCTAACAAAACATTACAACACCGTACGTAAACTTAAAACTCCATAATAAACCTAATGAATTCGTCTGAGTCATTTGAACATCGTACGACCACTCAGGACTTGTTACGACTCTGTATGCGAAATTAGCAACATGAAAAGCAATTTAGAATAATGTAAGATGCGTTACAACTTTTGAGAACACCTTACACCACCGTACGAAAGACTAAAACTCCATAATAAACCTAATGAATTCGTCCGAGTAATTTGAACACCGTACAACAATTTGGAATATATTACAACTCTGTATGCCACATTACCGTCTTGAGAAGCATGTTAGTATAACGTACGGCACCTTACAACTCCTAACAAAACATTACAACACCGTACGTAAACTTAAAACTCCATAATAAACCTAATGAATTCGTCCGAGTCATTTGAACATCGTACGACCACTCAGGACTTGTTACGACTCTGTATGCGAAATTAGCAACAGGAAAAGCAATTTAGAATAATGTAGGATGCGTTACAACTTTTGAGAACACCTTACACCACCGTACGAAAGATTAAAACACCATAATAAACCTAATGAATTCGTCCGAGTAGGTTGAACACCATACAACAATTTGGAATATATTACGACTCTGTATGCCACATTACCACCTTGAGAAGCATGTTAGTATAACGTACGGCACCTTACAACTCCTAACAAAACATTACAACACCGTACGTAAACTTAAAACTCCATAATAAACCTAATGAATTCGTCCGAGTCATTTGAACATCGTACGACCACTCAGGACTTGTTACGACTCTGTATGCCAAAATTAACAACAAGAAAAGCAATTTAGAATAATGTAGGATGCGTTACAACTTTTAAGAACACCTTACACCACCGTACGAAAGATTAAAACTCCATAATAAACCTAATGAATTCGTCCGAGTAATTTGAACACCATACAACAATTTGGAATATATTACGACTCTGTATGCCACATTACCGCCTTGAAAAGCATATTAGTATAACGTACGACAACTTACAACTCATAACAAAACATTACAACACCGTACGTAAACTTAAAACTCCATAATAAACCTAATGAATTCGTCCGAGTCATTTGAACATCGTACGACCACTCAGGACTTGTTACGACTCTGTATGCGAAATTAGCAACAGGAAAAGCAATTTAGAATAATGTAGGATGCGTTACAACTTTTGAGAACACCTTACACCACCGTACGAAAGATTAAAACTCCATAATAAACCTAATGAATTCGTCCGAGTAATTTGAACACCATACAACAATTTGGAATATATTACGACTCTGTATGCCACATTACCGCCTTGAAAAGCATGTTAGTATAACGTACGGCACCTTACAACTCCTAACAAAACATTACAACACCGTACGTAAACTTAAAACTCCATAATAAACCTAATGAATTCGTCTGAGTCATTTGAACATCGTACGACCACTCAGGACTTGTTACGACTCTGTATGCGAAATTAGCAACATGAAAAGCAATTTAGAATAATGTAAGATGCGTTACAACTTTTGAGAACACCTTACACCACCGTACGAAAGACTAAAACTCCATAATAAACCTAATGAATTCGTCCGAGTAATTTGAACACAGTACAACAATTTGGAATATATTACAACTCTGTATGCCACATTACCGTCTTGAGAAGCATGTTAGTATAACGTACGGCACCTTACAACTCCTAACAAAACATTACAACACCGTACGTAAACTTAAAACTCCATAATAAACCTAATGAATTCGTCCGAGTCATTTGAACATCGTACGACCACTCAGGACTTGTTACGACTCTGTATGCGAAATTAGCAACAGGAAAAGCAATTTAGAATAATGTAGGATGCGTTACAACTTTTGAGAACACCTTACACCACCGTACGAAAGATTAAAACACCATAATAAACCTAATGAATTCGTCCGAGTAGGTTGAACACCATACAACAATTTGGAATATATTACGACTCTGTATGCCACATTACCACCTTGAGAAGCATGTTAGTATAACGTACGGCACCTTACAACTCCTAACAAAACATTACAACACCGTACGTAAACTTAAAACTCCATAATAAACCTAATGAATTCGTCCGAGTCATTTGAACATCGTACGACCACTCAGGACTTGTTACGACTCTGTATGCCAAAATTAACAACAAGAAAAGCAATTTAGAATAATGTAGGATGCGTTACAACTTTTAAGAACACCTTACACCACCGTACGAAAGATTAAAACTCCATAATAAACCTAATGAATTCGTCCGAGTAATTTGAACACCATACAACAATTTGGAATATATTACGACTCTGTATGCCACATTACCGCCTTGAAAAGCATATTAGTATAACGTACGACAACTTACAACTCATAACAAAACATTACAACACCGTACGTAAACTTAAAACTCCATAATAAACCTAATGAATTCGTCCGAGTCATTTGAACATCGTACGACCACTCAGGACTTGTTACGACTCTGTATGCGAAATTAGCAACAGGAAAAGCAATTTAGAATAATGTAGGATGCGTTACAACTTTTGAGAACACCTTACACCACCGTACGAAAGATTAAAACTCCATAATAAACCTAATGAATTCGTCCGAGTAATTTGAACACCATACAACAATTTGGAATATATTACGACTCTGTATGCCACATTACCGCCTTGAAAAGCATGTTAGTATAACGTACGGCACCTTACAACTCATAACAAAACATTACAATACCGTACGTAAACTTAAAACTCCATAATAAACCTAATGAATTCGTCCGAGTCATTTGAACATCGTACGACCACTCAGGACTTGTTACGACTCTGTATGCGAAATTAGCAACAGGAAAAGCAATTTAGAATAATGTAGGATGCGTTACAACTTTTGAGAACACCTTACACCACCGTACGAAAGATTAAAACTCCATAATAAACCTAATGAATTCGTCCGAGTAATTTGAACACCATACAACAATTTGGAATATATTACAACTCTGTATGCCACATTACCGTCTTGAGAAGCATGTTAGTATAACGTACGACACCTTACAACTCCTAACAAAACATTACAACACCGTACGTAAACTTAAAACTCCATAAAAAACCTATTGAATTCGTCCGAGTCATTTGAACATCGTACGACCACTCAGGACTTGTTACGACTCTGTATGCGAAATTAGCAACAGGAAAAGCAATTTAGAATAATGTAGGATGCGTTACAACTTTTGAGAACACCTTACACCACCGTACGAAAGATTAAAACACCATAATAAACCTAATGAATTCGTCCGAGTAGGTTGAACACCATACAACAATTTGGAATATATTACGACTCTGTATGCCACATTACCACCTTGAGAAGCATGTTAGTATAACGTACGGCACCTTACAACTCCTAACAAAACATTACAACTCCGTACGTAAACTTAAAACTCCATAATAAACCTAATGAATTCGTCCGAGTCATTTGAACATCGTACGACCACTCAGGACTTGTTACGACTCTGTATGCCAAAATTAACAACAAGAAAAGCAATTTAGAATAATGTAGGATGCGTTACAACTTTTAAGAACACCTTACACCACCGTACGAAAGATTAAAACTCCATAATAAACCTAATGAATTCGTCCGAGTAATTTGAACACCATACAACAATTTGGAATATATTACGACTCTGTATGCCACATTACCGCCTTGAAAAGCATATTAGTATAACGTACGACAACTTACAACTCATAACAAAACATTACAACACCGTACGTAAACTTAAAACTCCATAATAAACCTAATGAATTCGTCCGAGTCATTTGAACATCGTACGACCACTCAAGACTTGTTACGACTCTGTATGCGAAATTAGCAACAGGAAAAGCAATTTAGAATAATGTAGGATGCGTTACAACTTTTGATAACACCTAACACCACCGTACGAAAGATTAAAACACCATAATAAACCTAATGAATTCGTCCGAGTAATTTGAACACCATACAACAATTTGGAATATATTACGACTCTGTATGCCACATTACCGCCTTGAAAAGCATGTTAGTATAACGTACGGCACCTTACAACTCATAACAAAACATTACAATACCGTACGTAAACTTAAAACTCCATAATAAACCTAATGAATTCGTCCGAGTCATTTGAACATCGTACGACCACTCAGGACTTGTTACGACTTTGTATGCGAAATTAGCAACAGGAAAAGCAATTTAGAATAATGTAGGATGCGTTACAACTTTTGAGAACACCTTACACCACCGTACGAAAGATTAAAACTCCATAATAAACCTAATGAATTCGTCCGAGTAATTTGAACACCATACAACAATTTGGAATATATTACGACTCTGTATGCCACATTACCGCCTTGAAAAGCATGTTAGTATAACGTACGGCACCTTACAACTCATAACAAAACATTACAATACCGTACGTAAACTTAAAACTCCATAATAAACCTAATGAATTCGTCCGAGTCATTTGAACATCGTACGACCACTCAGGACTTGTTACGACTTTGTATGCGAAATTAGCAACAGGAAAAGCAATTTAGAATAATGTAGGATGCGTTACAACTTTTGAGAACACCTTACACCACCGTACGAAAGATTAAAACTCCATAATAAACCTAATGAATTCTTCCGAGTAATTTGAACACCATACAACAATTTGGAATATATTACGACTCTGTATGCCACATTACCGCCTTGAGAAGCATGTTAGTATAACGTACGGCACCTTACAACTCCTAACAAAACATTACAACACCGTACGTAAACTTAAAACTCCATAATAAACCTAATGAATTCGTCCGAGTCATTTGAACATCGTACGACCACTCAGGACTTGTTACGACTCTGTGTGCGAAATTAGCAACAGGAAAAGCAATTTAGAATAATGTAGGATGCGTTACAACTTTTGAGAACACCTTACACCACCGTACGAAAGATTAAAACACCATAATAAACCTAATGAATTCGTCCGAGTAATTTGAACACCATACAACAATTTGGAATATATTACGACTCTGTATGCCACATTACCGCCTTGAAAAGCATGTTAGTATAACGTACGGCACCTTACAACTCATAACAAAACATTACAATACCGTACGTAAACTTAAAACTCCATAATAAACCTAATGAATTCGTCCGAGTCATTTGAACATCGTACGACCACTCAGGACTTGTTACGACTTTGTATGCGAAATTAGCAACAGGAAAAGCAATTTAGAATAATGTAGGATGCGTTACAACTTTTGAGAACACCTTACACCACCGTACGAAAGATTAAAACTCCATAATAAACCTAATGAATTCGTCCGAGTAATTTGAACACCATACAACAATTTGGAATATATTACGACTCTGTATGCCACATTACCGCCTTGAAAAGCATGTTAGTATAACGTACGGCACCTTACAACTCATAACAAAACATTACAATACCGTACGTAAACTTAAAACTCCATAATAAACCTAATGAATTCGTCCGAGTCATTTGAACATCGTACGACCACTCAGGACTTGTTACGACTTTGTATGCGAAATTAGCAACAGGAAAAGCAATTTAGAATAATGTAGGATGCGTTACAACTTTTGAGAACACCTTACACCACCGTACGAAAGATTAAAACTCCATAATAAACCTAATGAATTCTTCCGAGTAATTTGAACACCATACAACAATTTGGAATATATTACGACTCTGTATGCCACATTACCGCCTTGAGAAGCATGTTAGTATAACGTACGGCACCTTACAACTCCTAACAAAACATTACAACACCGTACGTAAACTTAAAACTCCATAATAAACCTAATGAATTCGTCTGAGTCATTTGAACATCGTACGACCACTCAGGACTTGTTACGACTCTGTATGCGAAATTAGCAACAGGAAAAGCAATTTAGAATAATGTAAGATGCGTTACAACTTTTGAGAACACCTTACACCACCGTACGAAAGACTAAAACTCCATAATAAACCTAATGAATTCGTCCAAGTAATTTGAACACCATACAACAATTTGGAATATATTACGACTCTGTATGCCACATTACCGTCTTGAGAAGCATGTTAGTATAACGTACGGCAACTTACAACTCCTAACAAAACATTACAACACCGTACGTAAACTTAAAACTCCATAATAAACCTAATGAATTCGTCCGAGTCATTTGAACATCGTACGACCACTCAGGACTTGTTACGACTCTGTATGCGAAATTAGCAACAGGAAAAGCAATTTAGAATAATGTAGGATGCGTTACAACTTTTGATAACACCTTACACCACCGTACGAAAGATTAAAACTCCATAATAAACCTAATGAATTCGTCCGAGTAATTTGAACACCATACAACAATTTGGAATATATTACGACTCTGTATGCCACATTACCGCCTTGAAAAGCATGTTAGTATAACGTACGGCACCTTACAACTCATAACAAAACATTACAATACCGTACGTAAACTTAAAACTCCATAATAAACCTAATGAATTCGTCCGAGTCATTTGAACATCGTACGACCACTCAGGACTTGTTACGACTTTGTATGCGAAATTAGCAACAGGAAAAGCAATTTAGAATAATGTAGGATGCGTTACAACTTTTGAGAACACCTTACACCACCGTACGAAAGATTAAAACTCCATAATAAACCTAATGAATTCGTCCGAGTAATTTGAACACCATACAACAATTTGGAATATATTACGACTCTGTATGCCACATTACCGCCTTGAGAAGCATGTTAGTATAACGTACGGCACCTTACAACTCCTAACAAAACATTACAACACCGTACGTAAACTTAAAACTCCATAATAAACCTAATGAATTCGTCCGAGTCATTTGAACATCGTACGACCACTCAGGACTTGTTACGACTCTGTGTGCGAAATTAGCAACAGGAAAAGCAATTTAGAATAATGTAGGATGCGTTACAACTTTTGAGAACACCTTACACCACCGTACGAAAGATTAAAACACCATAATAAACCTAATGAATTCGTCCGAGTAATTTGAACACCATACAACAATTTGGAATATATTACGACTCTGTATGCCACATTACCGCCTTGAAAAGCATGTTAGTATAACGTACGGCACCTTACAACTCATAACAAAACATTACAACACCGTACGTAAACTTAAAACTCCATAATAAACCTAATGAATTCGTCCGAGTCATTTGAACATCGTACGACCACTCAGGACTTGTTACGACTCTGTATGCGAAATTAGCAACAGGAAAAGCAATTTAGAATAATGTAGGATGCGTTACAACTTTTGATAACACCTTACACCACCGTACGAAAGATTAAAACTCCATAATAAACCTAATGAATTCGTCCGAGTAATTTGAACACCATACAACAATTTGGAATATATTACGACTCTGTATGCCACATTACCGCCTTGAAAAGCATGTTAGTATAACGTACGGCACCTTACAACTCATAACAAAACATTACAATACCGTACGTAAACTTAAAACTCCATAATAAACCTAATGAATTCGTCCGAGTCATTTGAACATCGTACGACCACTCAGGACTTGTTACGACTTTGTATGCGAAATTAGCAACAGGAAAAGCAATTTAGAATAATGTAGGATGCGTTACAACTTTTGAGAACACCTTACACCACCGTACGAAAGATTAAAACTCCATAATAAACCTAATGAATTCGTCCGAGTAATTTGAACACCATACAACAATTTGGAATATATTACGACTCTGTATGCCACATTACCGCCTTGAGAAGCATGTTAGTATAACGTACGGCACCTTACAACTCCTAACAAAACATTACAACACCGTACGTAAACTTAAAACTCCATAATAAACCTAATGAATTCGTCCGAGTCATTTGAACATCGTACGACCACTCAGGACTTGTTACGACTCTGTAAGCGAAATTAACAACAAGAAAAGCAATTTAGAATAATGTAGGATGCGTTACAACTTTTGAGAACACCTTACACCACCGTACGAAAGATTAAAACTCCATAATAAACCTAATGAATTCGTCCGAGTAATTTGAACACCATACAACAATTTGGAATATATTACGACTCTGTATGCCACATTACCGCCTTGAAAAGCATGTTAGTATAACGTACGGCACCTTACAACTCCTAACAAAACATTACAACACCGTACGTAAACTTAAAACTCCATAATAAACCTAATGAATTCGTCCGAGTCATTTGAACATCGTACGACCACTCAGGACTTGTTACGACTTTGTATGCGAAATTAGCAACAGGAAAAGCAATTTAGAATAATGTAGGATGCGTTACAACTTTTGAGAACACCTTACACCACCGTACGAAAGATTAAAACTCCATAATAAACCTAATGAATTCGTCCGAGTAATTTGAACACCATACAACAATTTGGAATATATTACGACTCTGTATGCCACATTACCGCCTTGAGAAGCATGTTAGTATAACGTACGGCACCTTACAACTCCTAACAAAACATTACAACACCGTACGTAAACTTAAAACTCCATAATAAACCTAATGAATTCGTCCGAGTCATTTGAACATCGTACGACCACTCAGGACTTGTTACGACTCTGTGTGCGAAATTAGCAACAGGAAAAGCAATTTAGAATAATGTAGGATGCGTTACAACTTTTGAGAACACCTTACACCACCGTACGAAAGATTAAAACACCATAATAAACCTAATGAATTCGTCCGAGTAATTTGAACACCATACAACAATTTGGAATATATTACGACTCTGTATGCCACATTACCGCCTTGAAAAGCATGTTAGTATAACGTACGGCACCTTACAACTCATAACAAAACATTACAATACCGTACGTAAACTTAAAACTCCATAATAAACCTAATGAATTCGTCCGAGTCATTTGAACATCGTACGACCACTCAGGACTTGTTACGACTTTGTATGCGAAATTAGCAACAGGAAAAGCAATTTAGAATAATGTAGGATGCGTTACAACTTTTGAGAACACCTTACACCACCGTACGAAAGATTAAAACTCCATAATAAACCTAATGAATTCTTCCGAGTAATTTGAACACCATACAACAATTTGGAATATATTACGACTCTGTATGCCACATTACCGCCTTGAGAAGCATGTTAGTATAACGTACGGCACCTTACAACTCCTAACAAAACATTACAACACCGTACGTAAACTTAAAACTCCATAATAAACCTAATGAATTCGTCCGAGTCATTTGAACATCGTACGACCACTCAGGACTTGTTACGACTCTGTGTGCGAAATTAGCAACAGGAAAAGCAATTTAGAATAATGTAGGATGCGTTACAACTTTTGAGAACACCTTACACCACCGTACGAAAGATTAAAACACCATAATAAACCTAATGAATTCGTCCGAGTAATTTGAACACCATACAACAATTTGGAATATATTACGACTCTGTATGCCACATTACCGCCTTGAAAAGCATGTTAGTATAACGTACGGCACCTTACAACTCATAACAAAACATTACAATACCGTACGTAAACTTAAAACTCCATAATAAACCTAATGAATTCGTCCGAGTCATTTGAACATCGTACGACCACTCAGGACTTGTTACGACTTTGTATGCGAAATTAGCAACAGGAAAAGCAATTTAGAATAATGTAGGATGCGTTACAACTTTTGAGAACACCTTACACCACCGTACGAAAGATTAAAACTCCATAATAAACCTAATGAATTCGTCCGAGTAATTTGAACACCATACAACAATTTGGAATATATTACGACTCTGTATGCCACATTACCGCCTTGAGAAGCATGTTAGTATAACGTACGGCACCTTACAACTCATAACAAAACATTACAACACCGTACGTAAACTTAAAACTCCATAATAAACCTAATGAATTCGTCCGAGTCATTTGAACATCGTACGACCACTCAGGACTTGTTACGACTCTGTATGCGAAATTAGCAACAGGAAAAGCAATTTAGAATAATGTAGGATGCGTTACAACTTTTGATAACACCTTACACCACCGTACGAAAGATTAAAACTCCATAATAAACCTAATGAATTCGTCCGAGTAATTTGAACACCATACAACAATTTGGAATATATTACGACTCTGTATGCCACATTACCGCCTTGAAAAGCATGTTAGTATAACGTACGGCACCTTACAACTCATAACAAAACATTACAATACCGTACGTAAACTTAAAACTCCATAATAAACCTAATGAATTCGTCCGAGTCATTTGAACATCGTACGACCACTCAGGACTTGTTACGACTTTGTATGCGAAATTAGCAACAGGAAAAGCAATTTAGAATAATGTAGGATGCGTTACAACTTTTGAGAACACCTTACACCACCGTACGAAAGATTAAAACTCCATAATAAACCTAATGAATTCGTCCGAGTAATTTGAACACCATACAACAATTTGGAATATATTACGACTCTGTATGCCACATTACCGCCTTGAGAAGCATGTTAGTATAACGTACGGCACCTTACAACTCCTAACAAAACATTACAACACCGTACGTAAACTTAAAACTCCATAATAAACCTAATGAATTCGTCCGAGTCATTTGAACATCGTACGACCACTCAGGACTTGTTACGACTCTGTGTGCGAAATTAGCAACAGGAAAAGCAATTTAGAATAATGTAGGATGCGTTACAACTTTTGAGAACACCTTACACCACCGTACGAAAGATTAAAACACCATAATAAACCTAATGAATTCGTCCGAGTAATTTGAACACCATACAACAATTTGGAATATATTACGACTCTGTATGCCACATTACCGCCTTGAAAAGCATGTTAGTATAACGTACGGCACCTTACAACTCATAACAAAACATTACAATACCGTACGTAAACTTAAAACTCCATAATAAACCTAATGAATTCGTCCGAGTCATTTGAACATCGTACGACCACTCAGGACTTGTTACGACTCTGTATGCGAAATTAGCAACAGGAAAAGCAATTTAGAATAATGTAGGATGCGTTACAACTTTTGAGAACACCTTACACCACCGTACGAAAGATTAAAACTCCATAATAAACCTAATGAATTCGTCCGAGTAATTTGAACACCATACAACAATTTGGAATATATTACGACTCTGTATGCCACATTACCGCCTTGAGAAGCATGTTAGTATAACGTACGGCACCTTACAACTCATAACAAAACATTACAACACCGTACGTAAACTTAAAACTCCATAATAAACCTAATGAATTCGTCCGAGTCATTTGAACATCGTACGACCACTCAGGACTTGTTACGACTCTGTATGCGAAATTAGCAACAGGAAAAGCAATTTAGAATAATGTAGGATGCGTTACAACTTTTGATAACACCTTACACCACCGTACGAAAGATTAAAACTCCATAATAAACCTAATGAATTCGTCCGAGTAATTTGAACACCATACAACAATTTGGAATATATTACGACTCTGTATGCCACATTACCGCCTTGAAAAGCATGTTAGTATAACGTACGGCACCTTACAACTCATAACAAAACATTACAATACCGTACGTAAACTTAAAACTCCATAATAAACCTAATGAATTCGTCCGAGTCATTTGAACATCGTACGACCACTCAGGACTTGTTACGACTTTGTATGCGAAATTAGCAACAGGAAAAGCAATTTAGAATAATGTAGGATGCGTTACAACTTTTGAGAACACCTTACACCACCGTACGAAAGATTAAAACTCCATAATAAACCTAATGAATTTGTCCGAGTAATTTGAACACCATACAACAATTTGGAATATATTACGACTCTGTATGCCACATTACCGCCTTGAAAAGCATGTTAGTATAACGTACGGCACCTTACAACTCATAACAAAACATTACAAGACCGTACGTAAACTTAAAACTCCATAATAAACCTAATGAATTCGTCCGAGTCATTTGAACATCGTACGACCACTCAGGACTTGTTACGACTGTGTATGCGAAATTAGCAACAGGAAAAGCAATTTAGAATAATGTAGGATGCGTTACAACTTTTGAGAACACCTTACACCACCGTACGAAAGATTAAAACTCCATAATAAACCTAATGAATTCGTCCGAGTAATTTGAACACCATACAACAATTTGGAATATATTACGACTCTGTATGCCACATTACCGCCTTGAGAAGCATGTTAGTATAACGTACGGCACCTTACAACTCCTAACAAAACATTACAACACCGTACGTAAACTTAAAACTCCATAATAAACCTAATGAATTCGTCCGAGTCATTTGAACATCGTACGACCACTCAGGACTTGTTACGACTCTGTATGCGAAATTAACAACAAGAAAAGCAATTTAGAATAATGTAGGATGCGTTACAACTTTTGAGAACACCTTACACCACCGTACGAAAGATTAAAACTCCATAATAAACCTAATGAATTAGTCCGAGTAATTTGAACACCATACAACAATTTGGAATATATTACGACTCTGTATGCCACATTACCGCCTTGAAAAGCATGTTAGTATAACGTACGGCACCTTACAACTCATAACAAAACATTACAACACCGTACGTAAACTTAAAACTCCATAATAAACCTAATGAATTCGTCCGAGTCATTTGAACATCGTACGACCACTCAGGACTTGTTACGACTCTGTATGCGAAATTAGCAATAGGAAAAGCAATTTAGAATAAAGTAGGATGCGTTACAACTTTTGAGAACACCTTACACCACCGTACGAAAGATTAAAACTCCATAAAAAACCTAATGAATTCGTCCGAGTAATTTGAACACCATACAACAATTTGGAATATATTACGACTCTGTATGCCACATTACCGCCTTGAAAAGCATGTTAGTATAACGTACGGCACCTTACAACTCATAACAAAACATTACAACACCGTACGTAAACTTAAAACTCCATAATAAACATAATGAATTCGTCCGAGTCATTTGAACATCGTACGACCACTCAGGACTTGTTACGACTCTGTATGCGAAATTAGCAACAGGAAAAGCAATTTAGAATAATGTAGGATGCGTTACAACTTTTGATAACACCTTACACCACCGTACGAAAGATTAAAACTCCATAATAAACCTAATGAATTCGTCCGAGTAATTTGAACACCATACAACAATTTGGAATATATTACGACTCTGTATGCCACATTACCGCCTTGAAAAGCATGTTAGTATAACGTACGGCACCTTACAACTCATAACAAAACATTACAATACCTTACGTAAACTTAAAACTCCATAATAAACCTAATGAATTCGTCCGAGTCATTTGAACATCGTACGACCACTCAGGACTTGTTACGACTTTGTATGCGAAATTAGCAACAGGAAAAGCAATTTAGAATAATGTAGGATGCGTTACAACTTTTGAGAACACCTTACACCACCGTACGAAAGATTGAAACTCCATAATAAACCTAATGAATTCGTCCGAGTAATTTGAACACCATACAACAATTTGGAATATATTACGACTCTGTATGCCACATTACCGTCTTGAGAAGCATGTTAGTATAACGTACGGCACCTTACAACTCCTAACAAAACATTACAACACCGTACGTAAACTTAAAACTCCATAATAAACCTAATGAATTCGTCCGAGTCATTTGAACATCGTACGACCACTCAGGACTTGTTACGACTCTGTATGCGAAATTAGCAACAGGAAAAGCAATTTAGAATAATGTAGGATGCGTTACAACTTTTGAGAACACCTTACACCACCGTACGAAAGATTAAAACACCATAATAAACCTAATGAATTCGTCCGAGTAGGTTGAACCCCATACAACAATTTGGAATATATTACGACTCTGTATGCCACATTACCACCTTGAGAAGCATGTTAGAATAACGTACGGCACCTTACAACTCCTAACAAAACATTACAACACCGTACGTAAACTTAAAACTCCATAATAAACCTAATGAATTCGTCCGAGTCATTTGAACATCGTACGACCACTCAGGACTTGTTACGACTCTGTATGCCAAAATTAACAACAAGAAAAGCAATTTAGAATAATGTAGGATGCGTTACAACTTTTAAGAACACCTTACACCACCGTACGAAAGATTAAAACTCCATAATAAACCTAATGAATTCGTCCGAGTAATTTGAACACCATACAACAATTTGGAATATATTACGACTCTGTATGCCACATTACCGCCTTGAAAAGCATGTTAGTATAACGTACGGCACCTTACAACTCATAACAAAACATTACAACACCGTATGTAAACTTAAAACTCCATAATAAACCTAATGAATTCGTCCGAGTCATTTGAACATCGTACGACCACTCAGGACTTGTTACGACTCTGTATGCGAAATTAGCAATAGGAAAAGCAATTTAGAATAAAGTAGGATGCGTTACAACTTTTGAGAACACCTTACACCACCGTACGAAAGATTAAAACTCCATAAAAAACCTAATGAATTCGTCCGAGTAATTTGAACACCATACAACAATTTGGAATATATTACGACTCTGTATGCCACATTACCGCCTTGAAAAGCATGTTAGTATAACGTACGGCACCTTACAACTCATAACAAAACATTACAACACCGTACGTAAACTTAAAACTCCATAATAAACCTAATGAATTCGTCCGAGTCATTTGAACATCGTACGACCACTCAGGACTTGTTACGACTCTGTATGCGAAATTAGCAACAGGAAAAGCAATTTAGAATAATGTAGGATGCGTTACAACTTTTGAGAACACCTTACACCACCGTACGAAAGATTAAAACTCCATAATAAACCTAATGAATTCGTCCGAGTAATTTGAACACCATACAACAATTTGGAATATATTACGACTCTGTATGCCACATTACCGCCTTGAAAAGCATGTTAGTATAACGTACGGCACCTTACAACTCATAACAAAACATTACAACACCGTACGTAAACTTAAAACTCCATAATAAACCTAATGAATTCGTCCGAGTCATTTGAACATCGTACGACCACTCAGGACTTGTTACGACTCTGTATGCGAAATTAGCAACAGGAAAAGCAATTTAGAATAATGTAGGATGCGTTACAACTTTTGAGAACACCTTACACCACCGTACGAAAGATTAAAACACCATAATAAACCTAATGAATTCGTCCGAGTAGGTTGAACCCCATACAACAATTTGGAATATATTACGACTCTGTATGCCACATTACCACCTTGAGAAGCATGTTAGAATAACGTACGGCACCTTACAACTCCTAACAAAACATTACAACACCGTACGTAAACTTAAAACTCCATAATAAACCTAATGAATTCGTCCGAGTCATTTGAACATCGTACGACCACTCAGGACTTGTTACGACTCTGTATGCCAAAATTAACAACAAGAAAAGCAATTTAGAATAATGTAGGATGCGTTACAACTTTTAAGAACACCTTACACCACCGTACGAAAGATTAAAACTCCATAATAAACCTAATGAATTCGTCCGAGTAATTTGAACACCATACAACAATTTGGAATATATTACGACTCTGTATGCCACATTACCGCCTTGAAAAGCATGTTAGTATAACGTACGGCACCTTACAACTCATAACAAAACATTACAACACCGTATGTAAACTTAAAACTCCATAATAAACCTAATGAATTCGTCCGAGTCATTTGAACATCGTACGACCACTCAGGACTTGTTACGACTCTGTATGCGAAATTAGCAATAGGAAAAGCAATTTAGAATAAAGTAGGATGCGTTACAACTTTTGAGAACACCTTACACCACCGTACGAAAGATTAAAACTCCATAAAAAACCTAATGAATTCGTCCGAGTAATTTGAACACCATACAACAATTTGGAATATATTACGACTCTGTATGCCACATTACCGCCTTGAAAAGCATGTTAGTATAACGTACGGCACCTTACAACTCATAACAAAACATTACAACACCGTACGTAAACTTAAAACTCCATAATAAACCTAATGAATTCGTCCGAGTCATTTGAACATCGTACGACCACTCAGGACTTGTTACGACTCTGTATGCGAAATTAGCAACAGGAAAAGCAATTTAGAATAATGTAGGATGCGTTACAACTTTTGAGAACACCTTACACCACCGTACGAAAGATTAAAACTCCATAATAAACCTAATGAATTCGTCCGAGTAATTTGAACACCATACAACAATTTGGAATATATTACGACTCTTATTCCACATTTCCACCTTGAAAAGCATGTTAGTATAACGTACGGCACCTTACAACTCCTAAGAAAACATTACAACACCGTACGTAAACTTAAAACTCCATAATAAACCTAATGAATTCGTCCGAGTCATTTGAACATCGTACGACCACTCAGGACTTGTTACGACTTTGTATGCGAAAGTAACAACAGGAAAAGCAATTTAGAATAATGTAGGATGCGTTACAACTTTTGAGAACACCTTACACCACCGTACGAAAGATTGAAACTCCATAATAAACCTAATGAATTCGTCCGAGTAATTTGAACACCATACAACAATTTGGAATATATTACGACTCTGTATGCCACATTACCGCCTTGAAAAGCATGTTAGTATAACGTACGGCACCTTACAACTCCTAACAAAACATTACAACACCGTACGTAAACTTAAAACTCCATAATAAACCTAATGAATTCGTCCGAGTCATTTGAACATCGTACGACCACTCAGGACTTGTTACGACTCTGTATGCGAAATTAGCAACAGGAAAAGCAATATAGAATAATGTAGGATGCGTTACAACTTTTGAGAACACCTTACACCACCGTACGAAAGATTAAAACACCATAATAAACCTAATGAATTCGTCCGAGTAATTTGAACACCATACAACAATTTGGAATATATTACGACTCTGTATGCCACATTACCGCCTTGAGAAGCATGTTAGTATAACGTACGGCACCTTACAACTCCTAACAAAACATTACAACACCGTACGTAAACTTAAAACTCCATAATAAACCTAATGAATTCGTCCGAGTCATTTGAACATCGTACGACCACTCAGGACTTGTTACGACTCTGTATGCGAAATTAACAACAAGAAAAGCAATTTAGAATAATGTAGGATGCGTTACAACTTTTGAGAACACCTTACACCACCGTACGAAAGATTAAAACTCCATAATAAACCTAATGAATTAGTCCGAGTTATTTGAACACCATACAACAATTTGGAATATATTACGACTCTGTATGCCACATTACCGCCTTGAAAAGCATGTTAGTATAACGTACGGCACCTTACAACTCATAACAAAACATTACAACACCGTATGTAAACTTAAAACTCCATAATAAACCTAATGAATTCGTCCGAGTCATTTGAACATCGTACGACCACTCAGGACTTGTTACGACTCTGTATGCGAAATTAGCAATAGGAAAAGCAATTTAGAATAATGTAGGATGCGTTACAACTTTTGAGAACACCTTACACCACCGTACGAAAGATTAAAACTCCATAAAAAACCTAATGAATTCGTCCGAGTAATTTGAACACCATACAACAATTTGGAATATATTACGACTCTGTATGCCACATTACCGCCTTGAAAAGCATGTTAGTATAACGTACGGCACCTTACAACTCATAACAAAACATTACAACACCGTACGTAAACTTAAAACTCCATAATAAACCTAATGAATTCGTCCGAGTCATTTGAACATCGTACGACCACTCAAGACTTGTTACGACTCTGTATGTGAAATTAGCAATAGGAAAAGCAATTTAGAATAATGTAGGATGCGTTACAACTTTTGAGAACACCTTACACCACCGTACGAAAGATTAAAACTCCATAATAAACCTAATGAATTCGTCCGAGTAATTTGAACACCATACAACAATTTGGAATATATTACGACTCTTATTCCACATTTCCACCTTGAAAAGCATGTTAGTATAACGTAGGGCACCTTACAACTCCTAAAAAAACATTACAACACCGTACGTAAACTTAAAACTCCATAATAAACCTAATGAATTCGTCCGAGTCATTTGAACATCGTACGACCACTCAGGACTTGTTACGACTTTGTATGCGAAATTAACAACAGGAAAAGCAATTTAGAATAATGTAGGATGCGTTACAAGTTTTGAGAACACCTTACACCACCGTACGAAAGATTGAAACTCCATAATAAACCTAATGAATTCGTCCGAGTAATTTGAACACCATACAACAATTTGGAATATATTACGACTCTGTATGCCACATTACCGCCTTGAAAAGCATGTTAGTATAACGTACGGCACCTTACAACTCCTAACAAAACATTACAACACCGTACGTAAACTTAAAACTCCATAATAAACCTAATGAATTTGACCGAGTCATTTGAACATCGTACGACCACTCAGGACTTGTTACGACTCTGTATGCGAAATTAGCAACAGGAAAAGCAATATAGAATAATGTAGGATGCGTTACAACTTTTGAGAACACCTTACACCACCGTACGAAAGATTAAAACACCATAATAAACCTAATGAATTCGTCCGAGTAATTTGAACACCATACAACAATTTGGAATATATTACGACTCTGTATGCCACATTACCGCCTTGAGAAGCATGTTAGTATAACATACGGCACCTTACAACTCCTAACAAAACATTACAACACCGTACGTAAACTTAAAACTCTATAATAAACCTAATGAATTCGTCCGAGTCATTTGAACATCGTACGACCACTCAGGACTTGTTACGACTCTGTATGCGAAATTAACAACAAGAAAAGCAATTTAGAATAATGTAGGATGCGTTACAACTTTTGAGAACACCTTACACCACCGTACGAAAGATTAAAACTCCATAATAAACCTAATGAATTAGTCCGAGTAATTTGAACACCATACAACAATTTGGAATATATTACGACTCTGTATGCCACATTACCGCCTTGAAAAGCATGTTAGTATAACGTACGGCACCTTACAACTCATAACAAAACATTACAACACCGTATGTAAACTTAAAACTCCATAATAAACCTAATGAATTCGTCCGAGTCATTTGAACATCGTACGACCACTCAGGACTTGTTACGACTCTGTATGCGAAATTAGCAATAGGAAAAGCAATTTAGAATAATGTAGGATGCGTTACAACTTTTGAGAACACCTTACACCACCGTACGAAAGATTAAAACTCCATAAAAAACCTAATGAATTCGTCCGAGTAATTTGAACACCATACAACAATTTGGAATATATTACGACTCTGTATGCCACATTACCGCCTTGAAAAGCATGTTAGTATAACGTACAGCACCTTACAACTCATAACAAAACATTACAACACCGTACGTAAACTTAAAACTCCATAATAAATCTAATGAATTCGTCCGAGTCATTTGAACATCGTACGACCACTCAAGACTTGTTACGACTCTGTATGCGAAATTAGCAATAGGAAAAGCAATTTAGAATAATGTAGGATGCGTTACAACTTTTGAGAACACCTTACACCACCGTACGAAAGATTAAAACTCCATAATAAACCTAATGAATTCGTCCGAGTAATTTGAACACCATACAACAATTTGGAATATATTACGACTCTTATTCCACATTTCCGCCTTGAAAAGCATGTTAGTATAACGTACGACACCTTACAACTCCTAACAAAACATTACAACACCGTACGTAAACTTAAAACTCCATAATAAACCTAATGAATTCGTCCGAGTCATTTGAACATCGTACGACCACTCAGGACTTGTTACGACTCTGTATGCGAAATTAGCAACAGGAAAAGCAATATAGAATAATGTAGGATGCGTTACAACTTTTGAGAACACCTTACACCACCGTACGAAAGATTAAAACACCATAATAAACCTAATGAATTCGTCCGAGTTATTTGAACACTATACAACAATTTGGAATACATTACGACTCTGTATGCCATATTACCGCCTTGAGAAGCATGTTAGTATAACGTACGGCACCTTACAACTCCTAACAAAACATTACAACACCGTACGTAAACTTAAAACTCCATAATAAACCTAATGAATTCGTCCGAGTCATTTGAACATCGTACGACCACTCAGGACTTGTTACGACTCTGTATGCGAAATTAACAACAAGAAAAGCAATTTAGAATAATGTAGGATGCGTTACAACTTTTGAGAACACCTTACACCACCGTACGAAAGATTAAAACTCCATAATAAACCTAATGAATTAGTCCGAGTAATTTGAACACCATACAACAATTTGGAATATATTACGACTCTGTATGCCACATTACCGCCTTGAAAAGCATGTTAGTATAACGTACGGCACCTTACAACTCATAACAAAACATTACAACACCGTATGTAAACTTAAAACTCCATAATAAACCTAATGAATTCGTCCGAGTCATTTGAACATCGTACGACCACTCAGGACTTGTTACGACTCTGTATGCGAAATTAGCAATAGGAAAAGCAATTTAGAATAATGTAGGATGCGTTACAACTTTTGAGAACACCTTACACCACCGTACGAAAGATTAAAACTCCATAAAAAACCTAATGAATTAGTCCGAGTAATTTGACCACCATACAACAATTTGGAATATATTACGACTCTGTATGCCACATTACCGCCTTGAAAAGCATGTTAGTATAACGTACGGCACCTTACAACTCATAACAAAACATTACAACACCGTACGTAAACTTAAAACTCCATAATAAACCTAATGAATTCGTCCGAGTCATTTGAACATCGTACGACCACTCAAGACTTGTTACGACTCTGTATGTGAAATTAGCAATAGGAAAAGCAATTTAGAATAATGTAGGATGCGTTACAACTTTTGAGAACACCTTACACCACCGTACGAAAGATTAAAACTCCATAAAAAACCTAATGAATTCGTCCGAGTAATTTGAACACCATACAACAATTTGGAATATATTACGACTCTGTATGCCACATTACCGCCTTGAAAAGCATGTTAGTATATCGTACGACACCTTACAACTCATAACAAAACATTACAACACCGTACGTAAACTTAAAACTCCATAATAAATCTAATGAATTCGTCCGAGTCATTTGAACATCGTACGACCACTCAAGACTTGTTACGACTCTGTATGCGAAATTAGCAATAGGAAAAGCAATTTAGAATAATGTAGGATGCGTTACAACTTTTGAGAACACCTTACACCACCGTACGAAAGATTAAAACTCCATAATAAACCTAATGAATTCGTCCGAGTAATTTGAACACCATACAACAATTTGGAATATATTACGACTCTTATTCCACATTTCCGCCTTGAAAAGCATGTTAGTATAACGTACGACACCTTACAACTCCTAACAAAACATTACAACACCGTATGTAAACTTAAAACTCCATAATAAACCTAATGAATTCGTCCGAGTCATTTGAACATCGTACGACCACTCAGGACTTGTTACGACTCTGTATGCGAAATTAGCAATAGGAAAAGCAATTTAGAATAATGTAGGATGCGTTACAACTTTTGAGAACACCTTACACCACCGTACGAAAGATTAAAACTCCATAAAAAACCTAATGAATTCGTCCGAGTAATTTGAACACCATACAACAATTTGGAATATATTACGACTCTGTATGCCACATTACCGCCTTGAAAAGCATGTTAGTATATCGTACGACACCTTACAACTCATAACAAAACATTACAACACCGTACGTAAACTTAAAACTCCATAATAAATCTAATGAATTCGTCCGAGTCATTTGAACATCGTACGACCACTCAAGACTTGTTACGACTCTGTATGCGAAATTAGCAAGAGGAAAAGCAATTTAGAATAATGTAGGATGCGTTACAACTTTTGAGAACACCTTACACCACCGTACGAAAGATTAAAACTCCATAATAAACCTAATGAATTCGTCCGAGTAATTTGAACACCATACAACAATTTGGAATATATTACGACTCTTATTCCACATTTCCGCCTTGAAAAGCATGTTAGTATAACGTACGACACCTTACAACTCCTAACAAAACATTACAACACCGTATGTAAACTTAAAACTCCATAATAAACCTAATGAATTCGTCCGAGTCATTTGAACATCGTACGACCACTCAGGACTTGTTACGACTCTGTATGCGAAATTAGCAATAGGAAAAGCAATTTAGAATAATGTAGGATGCGTTACAACTTTTGAGAACACCTTACACCACCGTACGAAAGATTAAAACTCCATAAAAAACCTAATGAATTCGTCCGAGTAATTTGAACACCATACAACAATTTGGAATATATTACGACTCTGTATGCCACATTACCGCCTTGAAAAGCATGTTAGTATATCGTACGACACCTTACAACTCATAACAAAACATTACAACACCGTACGTAAACTTAAAACTCCATAATAAATCTAATGAATTCGTCCGAGTCATTTGAACATCGTACGACCACTCAAGACTTGTTACGACTCTGTATGCGAAATTAGCAAGAGGAAAAGCAATTTAGAATAATGTAGGATGCGTTACAACTTTTGAGAACACCTTACACCACCGTACGAAAGATTAAAACTCCATAATAAACCTAATGAATTCGTCCGAGTAATTTGAACACCATACAACAATTTGGAATATATTACGACTCTTATTCCACATTTCCGCCTTGAAAAGCATGTTAGTATAACGTACGACACCTTACAACTCCTAACAAAACATTACAACACCGTATGTAAACTTAAAACTCCATAATAAACCTAATGAATTCGTCCGAGTCATTTGAACATCGTACGACCACTCAGGACTTGTTACGACTCTGTATGCGAAATTAGCAATAGGAAAAGCAATTTAGAATAATGTAGGATGCGCTACAACTTTTGAGAACACCTTACACCACCGTACGAAAGATTAAAACTCCATAAAAAACCTAATGAATTCGTCCGAGTAATTTGAACACCATACAACAATTTGGAATATATTACGACTCTGTATGCCACATTACCGCCTTGAAAAGCATGTTAGTATATCGTACGACACCTTACAACTCATAACAAAACATTACAACACCGTACGTAAACTTAAAACTCCATAATAAATCTAATGAATTCGTCCGAGTCATTTGAACATCGTACGACCACTCAAGACTTGTTACGACTCTGTATGCGAAATTAGCAATAGGAAAAGCAATTTAGAATAATGTAGGATGCGTTACAACTTTTGAGAACACCTTACACCACCGTACGAAAGATTAAAACTCCATAATAAACCTAATGAATTCGTCCGAGTAATTTGAACACCATACAACAATTTGGAATATATTACGACTCTTATTCCACATTTCCGCCTTGAAAAGCATGTTAGTATAACGTACGACACCTTACAACTCCTAACAAAACATTACAACACCGTATGTAAACTTAAAACTCCATAATAAACCTAATGAATTCGTCCGAGTCATTTGAACATCGTACGACCACTCAGGACTTGTTACGACTCTGTATGCGAAATTAGCAATAGGAAAAGCAATTTAGAATAATGTAGGATGCGTTACAACTTTTGAGAACACCTTACACCACCGTACGAAAGATTAAAACTCCATAAAAAACCTAATGAATTAGTCCGAGTAATTTGAACACCATACAACAATTTGGAATATATTACGACTCTTATTCCACATTTCCGCCTTGAAAAGCATGTTAGTATAACGTACGACACCTTACAACTCCTAACAAAACATTACAACACCGTATGTAAACTTAAAACTCCATAATAAACCTAATGAATTCGTCCGAGTCATTTGAACATCGTACGACCACTCAGGACTTGTTACGACTCTGTATGCGAAATTAGCAATAGGAAAAGCAATTTAGAATAATGTAGGATGCGTTACAACTTTTGAGAACACCTTACACCACCGTACGAAAGATTAAAACTCCATAAAAAACCTAATGAATTCGTCCGAGTAATTTGAACACCATACAACAATTTGGAATATATTACGACTCTGTATGCCACATTACCGCCTTGAAAAGCATGTTAGTATATCGTACGACACCTTACAACTCATAACAAAACATTACAACACCGTACGTAAACTTAAAACTCCATAATAAATCTAATGAATTCGTCCGAGTCATTTGAACATCGTACGACCACTCAAGACTTGTTACGACTCTGTATGCGAAATTAGCAATAGGAAAAACAATTTAGAATAATGTAGGATGCGTTACAACTTTTGAGAACACCTTACACCACCGTACGAAAGATTAAAACTCCATAATAAACCTAATGAATTCGTCCGAGTAATTTGAACACCATACAACAATTTGGAATATATTACGACTCTTATTCCACATTTCCGCCTTGAAAAGCATGTTAGTATAACGTACGACACCTTACAACTCCTAACAAAACATTACAACACCGTATGTAAACTTAAAACTCCATAATAAACCTAATGAATTCGTCCGAGTCATTTGAACATCGTACGACCACTCAGGACTTGTTACGACTCTGTATGCGAAATTAGCAATAGGAAAAGCAATTTAGAATAATGTAGGATGCGTTACAACTTTTGAGAACACCTTACACCACCGTACGAAAGATTAAAACTCCATAAAAAACCTAATGAATTCGTCCGAGTAATTTGAACACCATACAACAATTTGGAATATATTACGACTCTGTATGCCACATTACCGCCTTGAAAAGCATGTTAGTATATCGTACGACACCTTACAACTCATAACAAAACATTACAACACCGTACGTAAACTTAAAACTCCATAATAAATCTAATGAATTCGTCCGAGTCATTTGAACATCGTACGACCACTCAAGACTTGTTACGACTCTGTATGCGAAATTAGCAATAGGAAAAGCAATTTAGAATAATGTAGGATGCGTTACAACTTTTGAGAACACCTTACACCACCGTACGAAAGATTAAAACTCCATAATAAACCTAATGAATTCGTCCGAGTAATTTGAACACCATACAACAATTTGGAATATATTACGACTCTTATTCCACATTTCCGCCTTGAAAAGCATGTTAGTATAACGTACGACACCTTACAACTCCTAACAAAACATTACAACACCGTACGTAAACTTAAAACTCCATAATAAACCTAATGAATTCGTCCGAGTCATTTGAACATCGTACGACCACTCAGGACTTGTTACGACTCTGTATGCGAAATTAGCAACAGGAAAAGCAATATAGAATAATGTAGGATGCGTTACAACTTTTGAGAACACCTTACACCACCGCACGAAAGATTAAAACACCATAATAAACCTAATGAATTCGTCCGAGTAATTTGAACACCATACAACAATTTGGAATATATTACGACTCTGTATGCCATATTACCGCCTTGAGAAGCATGTTAGTATAACGTACGGCACCTTACAACTCCTAACAAAACATTACAACACCGTACGTAAACTTAAAACTCCATAATAAACCTAATGAATTCGTCCGAGTCATTTGAACATCGTACGACCACTCAGGACTTGTTACGACTCTGTATGCGAAATTAACAACAAGAAAAGCAATTTAGAATAATGTAGGATGCGTTACAACTTTTGAGAACACCTTACACCACCGTACGAAAGACTAAAACTCCATAATAAACCTAATGAATTCGTCCGAGTAATTTGAACACCATACAACAATTTGGAATATATTACGACTCTGTATGCCACATTACCGTCTTGAGAAGCATGTTAGTATAACGTACGGCAACTTACAACTCCTAACAAAACATTACAACACCGTACGTAAACTTAAAACTCCATAATAAACCTAATAAATTCGTCCGAGTCATTTGAACATCGTACGACCACTCAGGACTTGTTACGACTCTGTATGCGAAATTAGCAACAGGAAAAGCAATTTAGAATAATGTTGGATGCGTTACAACTTTTGAGAACACCTTACACCACCGTACGAAAGATTAAAACACCATAATAAACCTAATGAATTCGTCCGGGTAATTTGAACACCATACAACAATTTGGAATATATTACGACTCTGTATGCCACATTACCGCCTTGAGAAGCATGTTAGTATAACGTACGGCACCTTACAACTCCTAACAAAACATTACAACACCGTACGTAAACTTAAAACTCCATAATAAACCTAATGAATTCGTCCGAGTCATTTGAACATCGTACGACCACTCAGGACTTGTTACGACTCTGTAAGCGAAATTAACAACAAGAAAAGCAATTTCGAATAATGTAGGATGCGTTACAACTTTTGAGAACACCTTACACCACCGTACGAAAGATTAAAACTCCATAATAAACCTAATGAATTCGTCCGAGTAATTTGAACACCATACAACAATTTGGAATATATTACGACTCTGTATGCCACATTACCGCCTTGAGAAGCATGTTAGTATAACGTACGGCACCTTACAACTCCTAACAAAACATTACAACACCGTACGTAAACTTAAAACTCCATAATAAACCTAATGAATTTGTCCGAGTCATTTGAACATCGTACGACCACTCAGGACTTGTTACGACTCTGTATGCGAAATTAGCAACAGGAAAAGCAATATAGAATAATGTAGGATGCGTTACAACTTTTGAGAACACCTTACACCACCGCACGAAAGATTAAAACACCATAATAAACCTAATGAATTCGTCCGAGTAATTTGAACACCATACAACAATTTGGAATATATTACGACTCTGTATGCCATATTACCGCCTTGAGAAGCATGTTAGTATAACGTACGGCACCTTACAACTCCTAACAAAACATTACAACACCGTACGTAAACTTAAAACTCCATAATAAACCTAATGAATTCGTCCGAGTCATTTGAACATCGTACGACCACTCAGGACTTGTTACGACTCTGTATGCGAAATTAACAACAAGAAAAGCAATTTAGAATAATGTAGGATGCGTTACAACTTTTGAGAACACCTTACACCACCGTACGAAAGATTAAAACTCCATAATAAACCTAATGAATTAGTCCGAGTAATTTGAACACCATACAACAATTTGGAATATATTACGACTCTGTATGCCACATTACCGCCTTGAAAAGCATGTTAGTATAACGTACGGCACCTTACAACTCATAACAAAACATTACAACACCGTATGTAAACTTAAAACTCCATAATAAACCTAATGAATTCGTCCGAGTCATTTGAACATCGTACGACCACTCAGGACTTGTTACGACTCTGTATGCGAAATTAGCAATAGGAAAAGCAATTTAGAATAATGTAGGATGCGTTACAACTTTTGAGAACACCTTACACCACCGTACGAAAGATTAAAACTCCATAAAAAACCTAATGAATTCGTCCGAGTAATTTGAACACCATACAACAATTTGGAATATATTACGACTCTGTATGCCATATTACCGCCTTGAGAAGCATGTTAGTATAACGTACGGCACCTTACAATTCCTAACAAAACATTACAACACCGTACGTAAACTTAAAACTCCATAATAAACCTAATGAATTCGTCCGAGTCATTTGAACATCGTACGACCACTCAAGACTTGTTACGACTCTGTATGCGAAATTAACAACAAGAAAAGCAATTTAGAATAATGTAGGATGCGTTACAACTTTTGAGAACACCTTACACCACCGTACGAAAGATTAAAACTCCATAATAAACCTAATGAATTAGTCCGAGTAATTTGAACACCATACAACAATTTGGAATATATTACGACTCTGTATGCCACATTACCGCCTTGAAAAGCATGTTAGTATAACGTACGGCACCTTACAACTCATAACAAAACATTACAACACCGTATGTAAACTTAAAACTCCATAATAAACCTAATGAATTCGTCCGAGTCATTTGAACATCGTACGACCACTCAGGACTTGTGACGTCTCTGTATGCGAAATTAGCAATAGGAAAAGCAATTTAGAATAATGTAGGATGCGTTACAACTTTTGAGAACACCTTACACCACCGTACGAAAGATTAAAACTCCATAAAAAACCTAATGAATTCGTCCGAGTAATTTGAACACCATACAACAATTTGGAATATATTACGACTCTGTATGCCACATTACCGCATTGAAAAGCATGTTAGTATAACGTACGGCACCTTACAACTCATAACAAAACATTACAACACCGTACGTAAACTTAAAACTCCATAATAAACCTAATGAATTCGTCCGAGTCATTTGAACATCGTACGACCACTCAAGACTTGTTACGACTCTGTATGCGAAATTAGCAATAGGAAAAGCAATTTAGAATAATGTAGGATGCGTTACAACTTTTGAGAACACCTTACACCACCGTACGAAAGATTAAAACTCCATAATAAACCTAATGAATTCGTCCGAGTAATTTGAACACCATACAACAATTTGGAATATATTACGACTCTTATTCCACATTTCCGCCTTGAAAAGCATGTTAGTATAACGTACGGCACCTTACAACTCCTAACAAAACATTACAACACCGTACGTAAACTTAAAACTCCATAATAAACCTAATGAATTCGTCCGAGTCATTTGAACATCGTACGACCACTCAGGACTTGTTACGACTTTGTATGCGAAATTAACAACAGGAAAAGCAATTTAGAATAATGTAGGATGCGTTACAACTTTTGAGAACACCTTACACCACCGTACGAAAGATTGAAACTCCATAATAAACCTAATGAATTCGTCCGAGTAATTTGAACACCATACAACAATTTGGAATATATTACGACTCTGTATGCCACATTACCGCCTTGAAAAGCATGTTAGTATAACGTACGGCACCTTAAAACTCCTAACAAAACATTACAACACCGTACGTAAACTTAAAACTCCATAATAAACCTAATGAATTCGTCCGAGTCATTTGAACATCGTACGACCACTCAGGACTTGTTACGACTCTGTATGCGAAATTAGCAATAGGAAAAGCAATTTAGAATAATGTAGGATGCTTTACTACTATTGAGAACACCTTACAGCACCGTACGAAAGATTAAAACTCCATAATAAACCTAATGAATTCGTCCGAGTAATTTGAACACCATACAACAATTTGGAATATATTACGACTCTGTATGCCACATTACCGTCTTGAGAAGCATGTTAGTATAACTTACGGCACCTTACAACTCCTAACAAAACATTACAACACCGTACGTAAACTTAAAACTCCATAATAAACCTAATGAATTTGTCCTAGTCATTTGAACATCGTACGACCACTCAGGACTTGTTACGACTCTGTATGCGAAATTAGCAAAAGGAAAAGCAATTTAGAATAATGTAGGATGCGTTACAACTTTTGAGAACACCTTACACCACCGTACGAAACATTAAAACTCCATAATAAACCTAATGAATTCGTCCAAGTAATTTGAACACCATACAACAATTTGGAATATATTACGACTTTGTATGCCACATTACCGTCTTGAGAAGCATGTTAGTATAACGTACGGCACCTTACAACTCCTAACAAAACATTACAACACCGTACGTAAACTTAAAACTCCATAATAAACCTAATGAATTCTTCCGAGTCATTTGAACATCGTACGACCACTTAGGACTTGTTACGACTCTGTATGCAAAATTAGCAACAGGAAAAGCAATTTAGAATAATGTAAGATGCGTTACAACTTTTGAGAACACCTTACACCACCGTACGAAAGACTAAAACTCCATAATAAACCTAATGAATTCGTCCGAGTAATTTGAACACCATACAACAATTTGGAATATATTACGACTCTGTATGCCACATTACCGCCTTGAAAAGCATGTTAGTATAACGTACGGCACCTTACAACTCTTAACAAAACATTACAACACCGTACGTAAACTTAAAACTCCATAATAAACCTAATGAATTCGTCTGAGTCATTTGAACATCGTACGACCACTCAGGACTTGTTACGACTCTGTATGCGAAATTAGCAAAAGGAAAAGCAATTTAGAATAATGTAGGATGCGTTACAACTTTTGAGAACACCTTACACCACCGTACGAAACATTAAAACTCCATAATAAACCTAATGAATTCGTCCAAGTAATTTGAACACCATACAACAATTTGGAATATATTACGACTTTGTATGCCACATTACCGTCTTGAGAAGCATGTTAGTATAACGTACGGCACCTTACAACTCCTAACAAAACATTACAACACCGTACGTAAACTTAAAACTTCATAATAAACCTAATGAATTCTTCCGAGTCATTTGAACATCGTACGACCACTCAGGACTTGTTACGACTCTGTATGCGAAATTAGCAACAGGAAAAGCAATTTAGAATAATGTAAGATGCGTTACAACTTTTGAGAACACCTTACACCACCGTTCGAAAGACTAAAACTCCATAATAAACCTAATGAATTCGTCCGAGTAATTTGAACACCATACAACAATTTGGAATATATTACGACTCTGTATGCCACATTACCGTCTTGAGAAGCATGTTAGTATAACGTACGACACCTTACAATTCCTAACAAAACATTACAACACCGTACGTAAACTTAAAACTCCATAATAATCCTAATAAATTAGTCCGAGTCCTTTGAATATCGTACTACAATTTAGAATATATTACGACTCTGTATGCAACATTACCGTCTTGAGAAGCATGTTAGTATAACGTACGGCACCTTACAACTCCTAACAAAACATTACAACACCGTACGTAAACTTAAAACTCCATAATAAACCTAATAAATTAGTCCGAGTCTTTTGAACATCGTACTACAATTTAGAATATATTACGACTCTGTAGGCCACATTACCGCCTTGAAAAGCATGTTAGTATAACGTACGGCACCTTACAACTCCTAACAAAACATTACAACACCGTAAGTAAACTTAAAACTCCATAATAAACCTAATCAATTCGTCCGAGTCATTTGAACATCGTACGACCACTCGGGACTTGTTACGACTCTGTATGCGAAATTAGCAACAGGAAAAGCAATTTAGAATAATGTAGGATGCGTTACAACTTTTGAGAACACCTTACACCACCGTACGAAAGATTAAAACTCCATAATAAACCTAATGAATTCGTCCGAGTAATTTGAACACCATACAACAATTTGGAATATATTACGACTCTGTATGCCACATTACCGCCTTGAAAAGCATGTTAGTATAACGTACGGCACCTTACAACTCTTAACAAAACATTACAACACCGTACGTAAACTTAAAACTCCATAATAAACCTAATGAATTCGTCTGAGTCATTTGAACATCGTACGACCACTCAGGACTTGTTACGACTCTATATGCGAAATTAGCAACAGGAAAAGCAATTTAGAATAATGTAAGATGCGTTACAACTTTTGAGAACACCTTACACCACCGTACGAAAGACTAAAACTCCATAATAAACCTAATGAATTCGTCCGAGTAATTTGAACACCATACAACAATTTGGAATATATTACGACTCTGTATGCCACATTACCGTCTTGAGAAGCATGTTAGTATAACGTACGGCAACTTACAACTCCTAACAAAACATTACAACACCGTACGTAAACTTAAAACTCCATAATAAACCTAATAAATTCGTCCGAGTCATTTGAACATCGTACGACCACTCAGGACTTGTTACGACTCTGTATGCGAAATTAGCAACAGGAAAAGCAATTTAGAATAATGTTGGATGCGTTACAACTTTTGAGAACACCTTACACCACCGTACGAAAGATTAAAACACCATAATAAACCTAATGAATTCGTCCGGGTAATTTGAACACCATACAACAATTTGGAATATATTACGACTCTGTATGCCACATTACCGCCTTGAGAAGCATGTTAGTATAACGTACGGCACCTTACAACTCCTAACAAAACATTACAACACCGTACGTAAACTTAAAACTCCATAATAAACCTAATGAATTCGTCCGAGTCATTTGAACATCGTACGACCACTCAGGACTTGTTACGACTCTGTAAGCGAAATTAACAACAAGAAAAGCAATTTAGAATAATGTAGGATGCGTTACAACTTTTGAGAACACCTTACACCACCGTACGAAAGATTAAAACTCCATAATAAACCTAAT
This sequence comes from Tagetes erecta, assembly GCA_030867185.1. Classification (NCBI taxonomy): domain Eukaryota; kingdom Viridiplantae; phylum Streptophyta; class Magnoliopsida; order Asterales; family Asteraceae; genus Tagetes; species Tagetes erecta. The sequence goes on along the minus strand of CM061488.1, from coordinate 48,368,330 downwards.
GAATTCGTCCGAGTAATTTGAACACCATACAACAATTTGGAATATATTACGACTCTGTATGCCACATTACAGCCTTGAGAAGCATGTTAGTATAACGTACGGCACCTTACAACTCCTAACAAAACATTACAACACCGTACGTAAACTTAAAACTCCATAATAAACCTAATGAATTTGTCCGAGTCATTTGAACATCGTACGACCACTCAGGACTTGTTACGACTCTGTATGCGAAATTAGCAACAGGAAAAGCAATTTAGAATAATGTAGGATGCGTTACAACTTTTGAGAACACCTTACACCAACGTACGAAAGATTAAAACTCCATAATAAACCTAATTAATTCGTCCGAGTAATTTGAACACCATACAACAATTTGGAATATATTACGACTCTGTATGCCACATTACCGCCTTGAAAAGCATGTTAGTATAACGTACGGCACCTTACAACTCATAACAAAACATTACAACACCGTACGTAAACTTAAAACTCCATAATAAACCTAATGAATTCGTCCGAGCATTTGAACATCGTACGACCACTCAGGACTTGTTACGACTCTGTATGCGAAATTAGCAACAGGAAAAGCAATTTAGAATAATGTAGGATGCGTTACAACTTTTGAGAACACCTTACACCACCGTACGAAAGATTAAATCTCCATAAAAAACCTAATGAATTCGTCCGACTAATTTGAACACCATACAACAATTTGGAATATATTACGACTTTGTATGCCACATTACCGTCTTGAGAAGCATGTTAGTATAACGTACGGCACCTTACAACTCCTAACAAAACATTACAACACCGTACGTAAACTTAAAACTCCATAATAAACCTAATGAATTCTTCCGAGTCATTTGAACATCGTACGACCACTTAGGACTTGTTACGACTCTGTATGCGAAATTAGCAATAGGAAAAGCAATTTAGAATAATGTAAGATGCGTTACAACTTTTGAGAACACCTTACACCACCGTACGAAAGACTAAAACTCCATAATAAACCTAATGAATTCGTCCGAGTAATTTGAACACCATACAACAATTTGGAATATATTACGACTCTGTATGCCACATTACCGCCTTGAAAAGCATGTTAGTATAACGTACGGCACCTTACAACTCTTAACAAAACATTACAACACCGTACGTAAACTTAAAACTCCATAATAAACCTAATGAATTCGTCTGAGTCATTTGAACATCGTACGACCACTCAGGACTTGTTACGACTCTGTATGCGAAATTAGCAAAAGGAAAAGCAATTTAGAATAATGTAGGATGCGTTACAACTTTTGAGAACACCTTACACCACCGTACGAAACATTAAAACTCCATAATAAACCTAATGAATTCGTCCAAGTAATTTGAACACCATACAACAATTTGGAATATATTACGACTTTGTATGCCACATTACCGTCTTGAGAAGCATGTTAGTATAACGTACGGCACCTTACAACTCCTAACAAAACATTACAACACCGTACGTAAACTTAAAACTTCATAATAAACCTAATGAATTCTTCCGAGTCATTTGAACATCGTACGACCACTCAGGACTTGTTACGACTCTGTATGCGAAATTAGCAACAGGAAAAGCAATTTAGAATAATGTAAGATGCGTTACAACTTTTGAGAACACCTTACACCACCGTTCGAAAGACTAAAACTCCATAATAAACCTAATGAATTCGTCCGAGTAATTTGAACACCATACAACAATTTGGAATATATTACGACTCTGTATGCCACATTACCGTCTTGAGAAGCATGTTAGTATAACGTACGACACCTTACAATTCCTAACAAAACATTACAACACCGTACGTAAACTTAAAACTACATAATAATCCTAATAAATTAGTCCGAGTCCTTTGAATATCATACTACAATTTAGAATATATTACGACTCTGTATGCAACATTACCGTCTTGAGAAGCATGTTAGTATAACGTACGGCACCTTACAACTCCTAACAAAACATTACAACACCGTACGTAAACTTAAAACTCCATAATAAACCTAATAAATTAGTCCGAGTCTTTTGAACATCGTACTACAATTTAGAATATATTACGACTCTGTAGGCCACATTACCGCCTTGAGAAGCATGTTAGTATAACGTACGGCACCTTACAACTCCTAACAAAACATTAAAACACCGTACGTAAACTTAAAACTCCATAATAAACCTAATGAATTTGTCCGAGTCATTTGAACATCGTACGACCACTCAGGACTTGTTACGACTCTGTATGCGAAATTAGCAACAGGAAAAGCAATTTAGAATAATGTAGGATGCGTTACAACTTTTGAGAACACCTTACACCAACGTACGAAAGATTAAAACTCCATAATAAACCTAATTAATTCGTCCGAGTAATTTGAACACCATACAACAATTTGGAATATATTACGACTCTGTATGCCACATTACCGCCTTGAAAAGCATGTTAGTATAACGTACGGCACCTTACAACTCATAACAAAACATTACAACACCGTACGTAAACTTAAAACTCCATAATAAACCTAATGAATTCGTCCGAGCATTTGAACATCGTACGACCACTCAGGACTTGTTACGACTCTGTATGCGAAATTAGCAACAGGAAAAGCAATTTAGAATAATGTAGGATGCGTTACAACTTTTGAGAACACCTTACACCACCGTACGAAAGATTAAATCTCCATAAAAAACCTAATGAATTCGTCCGACTAATTTGAACACCATACAACAATTTGGAATATATTACGACTTTGTATGCCACATTACCGTCTTGAGAAGCATGTTAGTATAACGTACGGCACCTTACAACTCCTAACAAAACATTACAACACCGTACGTAAACTTAAAACTCCATAATAAACCTAATGAATTCTTCCGAGTCATTTGAACATCGTACGACCACTTAGGACTTGTTACGACTCTGTATGCGAAATTAGCAATAGGAAAAGCAATTTAGAATAATGTAAGATGCGTTACAACTTTTGAGAACACCTTACACCACCGTACGAAAGACTAAAACTCCATAATAAACCTAATGAATTCGTCCGAGTAATTTGAACACCATACAACAATTTGGAATATATTACGACTCTGTATGCCACATTACCGCCTTGAAAAGCATGTTAGTATAACGTACGGCACCTTACAACTCTTAACAAAACATTACAACACCGTACGTAAACTTAAAACTCCATAATAAACCTAATGAATTCGTCTGAGTCATTTGAACATCGTACGACCACTCAGGACTTGTTACGACTCTGTATGCGAAATTAGCAAAAGGAAAAGCAATTTAGAATAATGTAGGATGCGTTACAACTTTTGAGAACACCTTACACCACCGTACGAAACATTAAAACTCCATAATAAACCTAATGAATTCGTCCAAGTAATTTGAACACCATACAACAATTTGGAATATATTACGACTTTGTATGCCACATTACCGTCTTGAGAAGCATGTTAGTATAACGTACGGCACCTTACAACACCGTACGTAAACTTAAAACTTCATAATAAACCTAATGAATTCTTCCGAGTCATTTGAACATCGTACGACCACTCAGGACTTGTTACGACTCTGTATGCGAAATTAGCAACAGGAAAAGCAATTTAGAATAATGTAAGATGCGTTACAACTTTTGAGAACACCTTACACCACCGTTCGAAAGACTAAAACTCCATAATAAACCTAATGAATTCGTCCGAGTAATTTGAACACCATACAACAATTTGGAATATATTACGACTCTGTATGCCACATTACCGTCTTGAGAAGCATGTTAGTATAACGTACGACACCTTACAATTCCTAACAAAACATTACAACACCGTACGTAAACTTAAAACTACATAATAATCCTAATAAATTAGTCCGAGTCCTTTGAATATCGTACTACAATTTAGAATATATTACGACTCTGTATGCAACATTACCGTCTTGAGAAGCATGTTAGTATAACGTACGGCACCTTACAACTCCTAACAAAACATTACAACACCGTACGTAAACTTAAAACTCCATAATAAACCTAATAAATTAGTCCGAGTCTTTTGAACATCGTACTACAATTTAGAATATATTACGACTCTGTAGGCCACATTACCGCCTTGAAAAGCATGTTAGTATAACGTACGGCACCTTACAACTCCTAACAAAACATTACAACACCGTAAGTAAACTTAAAACTCCATAATAAACCTAATCAATTCGTCCGAGTCATTTGAACATCGTACGACCACTCGGGACTTGTTACGACTCTGTATGCGAAATTAGCAACAGGAAAAGCAATTTAGAATAATGTAGGATGCGTTACAACTTTTGAGAACACCTTACACCACCGTACGAAAGATTAAAACTCCATAACAAACCTAATGAATTCGTCCGAGTAATTTGAACACCATACAACAATTTGGAATATATTACGACTCTGTATGCCACATTACCGCCTTGAAAAGCATGTTAGTATAACGTACGGCACCTTACAACTCTTAACAAAACATTACAACACCGTACGTAAACTTAAAACTCCATAATAAACCTAATGAATTCGTCTGAGTCATTTGAACATCGTACGACCACTCAGGACTTGTTACGACTCTGTATGCGAAATTAGCAACAGGAAAAGCAATTTAGAATAATGTAAGATGCGTTACAACTTTTGAGAACACCTTACACCACCGTACGAAAGACTAAAACTCCATAATAAACCTAATGAATTCGTCCAAGTAATTTGAACACCATACAACAATTTGGAATATATTACGACTCTGTATGCCACATTACCGTCTTGAGAAGCATGTTAGTATAACGTACGGCAACTTACAACTCCTAACAAAACATTACAACACCGTACGTAAACTTAAAACTCCATAATAAACCTAATGAATTCGTCCGACTAATTTGAACACCATACAACAATTTGGAATATATTACGACTTTGTATGCCACATTACCGTCTTGAGAAGCATGTTAGTATAACGTACGGCACCTTACAACTCCTAACAAAACATTACAACACCGTACGTAAACTTAAAACTCCATAATAAACCTAATGAATTCTTCCGAGTCATTTGAACATCGTACGACCACTTAGGACTTGTTACGACTCTGTATGCGAAATTAGCAATAGGAAAAGCAATTTAGAATATTGTAAGATGCGTTACAACTTTTGAGAACACCTTACACCACCGTACGAAAGACTAAAACTCCATAATAAACCTAATGAATTCGTCCGAGTAATTTGAACACCATACAACAATTTGGAATATATTACGACTCTGTATGCCACATTACCGCCTTGAAAAGCATGTTAGTATAACGTACGGCACCTTACAACTCTTAACAAAACATTACAACACTGTACGTAAACTTAAAACTCCATAATAAACCTAATGAATTCGTCTGAGTCATTTGAACATCGTACGACCACTCAGGACTTGTTACGACTCTGTATGCGAAATTAGCAAAAGGAAAAGCAATTTAGAATAATGTAGGATGCGTTACAACTTTTGAGAACACCTTACACCACCGTACGAAACATTAAAACTCCATAATAAACCTAATGAATTCGTCCAAGTAATTTGAACACCATACAACAATTTGGAATATATTACGACTTTGTATGCCACATTACCGTCTTGAGAAGCATGTTAGTATAACGTACGGCACCTTACAACTCCTAACAAAACATTACAACACCGTACGTAAACATAAAACTTCATAATAAACCTAATGAATTATTCCGAGTCATTTGAACATCGTACGACCACTCAGGACTTGTTACGACTCTGTATGCGAAATTAGCAACAGGAAAAGCAATTTAGAATAATGTAAGATGCGTTACAACTTTTGAGAACACCTTACACCACCGTTCGAAAGACTAAAACTCCATAATAAACCTAATGAATTCGTCCGAGTAATTTGAACACCATACAACAATTTGGAATATATTACGACTCTGTATGCCACATTACCGTCTTGAGAAGCATGTTAGTATAACGTACGACACCTTACAATTCCTAACAAAACATTACAACACCGTACGTAAACTTAAAACTACATAATAATCCTAATAAATTAGTCCGAGTCCTTTGAATATCGTACTACAATTTAGAATATATTACGACTCTGTATGCAACATTACCGTCTTGAGAAGCATGTTAGTATAACGTACGGCACCTTACAACTCCTAACAAAACATTACAACACCGTACGTAAACTTAAAACTCCATAATAAACCTAATAAATTAGTCCGAGTCTTTTGAACATCGTACTACAATTTAGAATATATTACGACTCTGTAGGCCACATTACCGCCTTGAAAAGCATGTTAGTATAACGTACGGCACCTTACAACTCCTAACAAAACATTACAACACCGTAAGTAAACTTAAAACTCCATAATAAACCTAATCAATTCGTCCGAGTCATTTGAACATCGTACGACCACTCGGGACTTGTTACGACTCTGTATGCGAAATTAGCAACAGGAAAAGCAATTTAGAATAATGTTGGATGCGTTACAACTTTTGAGAACACCTTACACCACCGTACGAAAGATTAAAACTCCATAATAAACCTAATGAATTCGTCCGAGTAATTTGAACACCATACAACAATTTGGAATATATTACGACTCTGTATGCCACATTACCGCCTTGAAAAGCATGTTAGTATAACGTACGGCACCTTACAACTCTTAACAAAACATTACAACACCGTACGTAAACTTAAAACTCCATAATAAACCTAATGAATTCGTCTGAGTCATTTGAACATCGTACGACCACTCAGGACTTGTTACGACTCTGTATGCGAAATTAGCAACAGGAAAAGCAATTTAGAATAATGTAAGATGCGTTACAACTTTTGAGAACACCTTACACCACCGTACGAAAGACTAAAACTCCATAATAAACCTAATGAATTCGTCCGAGTAATTTGAACACCATACAACAATTTGGAATATATTACGACTCTGTATGCCACATTACCGTCTTGAGAAGCATGTTAGTATAACGTACGGCAACTTACAACTCCTAACAAAACATTACAACACCGTACGTAAACTTAAAACTCCATAATAAACCTAATGAATTCGTCCGAGTCATTTGAACATCGTACGACCACTCAGGACTTGTTACGACTCTGTATGCGAAATTAGCAACAGGAAAAGCAATTTAGAATAATGTTGGATGCGTTACAACTTTTGAGAACACCTTACACCACCGTACGAAAGATTAAAACACCATAATAAACCTAATGAATTCGTCCGGGTAATTTGAACACCATACAACAATTTGGAATATATTACGACTCTGTATGCCACATTACCGCCTTGAGAAGCATGTTAGTATAACGTACGGCACCTTACAACTCCTAACAAAACATTACAACACCGTACGTAAACTTAAAACTCCATAATAAACCTAATGAATTCGTCCGAGTCATTTGAACATCGTACGACCACTCAGGACTTGTTACGACTCTGTAAGCGAAATTAACAACAAGAAAAGCAATTTAGAATAATGTAGGATGCGTTACAACTTTTGAGAACACCTTACACCACCGTACGAAAGATTAAAACTCCATAATAAACCTAATGAATTCGTCCGAGTAATTTGAACACCATACAACAATTTGGAATATATTACGACTCTGTATGCCACATTACCGCCTTGAGAAGCATGTTAGTATAACGTACGGCACCTTACAACTCCTAACAAAACATTACAACACCGTACGTAAACTTAAAACTCCATAATAAACCTAATGAATTTGTCCGAGTCATTTGAACATCGTACGACCACTCAGGACTTGTTACGACTCTGTATGCGAAATTAGCAACAGGAAAAGCAATTTAGAATAATGTAGGATGCGTTACAACTTTTGAGAACACCTTACACCAACGTACGAAAGATTAAAACTCCATAATAAACCTAATTAATTCGTCCGAGTAATTTGAACACCATACAACAATTTGGAATATATTACGACTCTGTATGCCACATTACCGCCTTGAGAAGCATGTTAGTATAACGTACGGCACCTTACAACTCATAACAAAACATTACAACACCGTACGTAAACTTAAAACTCCATAATAAACCTAATGAATTCGTCCTAGTCATTTGAACATCGTACGACCACTCAGGACTTGTTACGACTCTGTATGCAAAATTAGCAACAGGAAAAGCAATTTAGAATAATGTAGGATGCGTTACAACTTTTGAGAACACCTTACACCACCGTACGAAAGATTAAAACTCCATAATAAACCTAATGAATTCGTCCAACTAATTTGAACACCATACAACAATTTGGAATATATTACGACTTTGTATGCCACATTACCGTCTTGAGAAGCATGTTAGTATAACGTACGGCACCTTACAACTCCTAACAAAACATTACAACACCGTACGTAAACTTAAAACTCCATAATAAACCTAATGAATTCGTCCGAGTCATTTGAATATCGTACGACCACTCAGGACTTGTTACGACTCTGTATGCGAAATTAGCAACAGGAAAAGCAATTTAGAATAATGTAAGATGCGTTACAACTTTTGAGAACACCTTACACCACCGTACGAAAGACTAAAACTCCATAATAAACCTAATGAATTCGTCCGAGTAATTTGAACACCATACAACAATTTGGAATATATTACGACTCTGTATGCCACATTACCGTCTTGAGAAGCATGTTAGTATAACGTACGACACCTTACAAGTCCTAACAAAACATTACAACACCGTACGTAAACTTAAAACTCCATAATAAACCTAATAAATTAGTCCGAGTCTTTTGAACATCGTACTACAATTTAGAATATAATACGACTCTGTATGCCACATTACCGCCCGCTTGAAAAGCATGTTAGTATAACGTACGACACCTTACAACTCCTAACAAAACATTACAACACCGTAAGTAAACTTAAAACTCCATAATAAACCTAATCAATTCGTCCGAGTCATTTGAACATCGTACGACCACTCAGGACTTGTTACGACTCTGTATGCGAAATTAGCAACAGGAAAACAATTTAGAATAATGTAGGATGCGTTACAACTTTTGAGAACACCTTACACCACCGTACGAAAGATTAAAACTCCATAATAAACCTAATGAATTCGTCCAAGTAATTTGAACACCATACAACAATTTGGAATATATTACGACTTTGTATGCCACATTACCGTCTTGAGAAGCATGTTAGTATAACGTACGGCACCTTCAACTCCTAACAAAACATTACAACACCGTACGTAAACTTAAAACTCCATAATAAACCTAATGAATTCGTCCGAGTCATTTTAACATCGTACGACCACTCAGGATTTGTTACGACTCTGTATGCGAAATTAGCAACAGGAAAAGCAATTTAGAATAATGTAAGATGCGTTACAACTTTTGAGAACACCTTACACCACCGTACGAAAGACTAAAACTCCATAATAAACCTAATGAATTCGTCCGAGTAATTTGAACACCATACAACAATTTGGAATATATTACGACTCTGTATGCCACATTACCGTCTTGAGAAGCATGTTAGTATAACGTACGACACCTTATAATTCCTAACAAAACATTACAACACCGTACGTAAACTTAAAACTCCATAATAATCCTAATAAATTAGTCCGAGTCCTTTGAATATCGTACTACAATTTAGAATATATTACGACTCTGTATGCAACATTACCGTCTTGAGAAGCATGTTAGTATAACGTACGACACCTTACAACTCCTAACAAAACATTACAACACCGTACGTAAACTTAAAACTCCATAATAAACCTAATAAATTAGTCCGAGTCTTTTGAACATCGTACTACAATTTAGAATATAATACGACTCTGTATGCCACATTACCGCCTTGAAAAGCATGTTAGTATAACGTACGGCACCTTACAACTCCTAACAAAACATTACAACACCGTAAGTAAACCTAAAACTCCATAATAAACCTAATCAATTCGTCCGAGTCATTTGAACATCGTACGACCACTCAGGACTTGTTACGACTCTGTATGCGAAATTAGCAACCGGAAAAGCAATTTAGAATAATGTAGGATGCGTTACAACTTTTGAGAACACCTTACACCACCGTACGAAAGATTAAAACTCCATAATAAACCTAATGAATTCGTCCGAGTAATTTGAACACCATACAACAATTTGGAATATATTACGACTCTGTATGCCACATTACCGCCTTGAAAATCGTGTTAGTATAACGTACGGCACCTTACAACTCCTAACAAAACATTACAACACCGTACGTAAACTTAAAACTCAATAAACCTAATGAATTCGTCCGAGTCATTTGAACATCGTACGACCACTCAGGACTTGTTACGACTCTGTATGCGAAATTAGCAACAGGAAAAGCAATTTAGAATAATGTAAGATGCGTTACAACTTTTGAGAACACCTTACACCACCGTACGAAAGACTAAAACTCCATAATAAACCTAATGAATTCGTCCGAGTAATTTGAACACCATACAACAATTTGGAATATATTACGACTCTGTATGCCACATTACCGTCTTGAGAAGCATGTTAGTATAACGTACGACACCTTACAACTCCTAACAAAACATTACAACACCGTACGTAAACTTAAAACTCCATAATAATCCTAATAAATTAGTCCGAGTCATTTGAATATCGTACTACAATTTAGAATATATTACGACTCTGTATGCAACATTACCGTCTTGAGAAGCATGTTAGTATAACGTACGGCACCTTACAACTCCTAACAAAACATTACAACACCGTACGTAAACTTAAAACTCCATAACAAACCTAATAAATTAGTCCGAGTCTTTTGAACATCGTACTTCAATTTAGAATATATTACGACTCTGTATGCCACATTACCGCCTTGAAAAGCATGTTAGTATAACGTACGTCACCTTACAACTCATAACAAAACATTACAACACCGTAAGTAAACTTAAAACTCCATAATAAACCTAATCAATTCGTCCGAGTCATTTGAACATCGTACGACCACTCAGGACTTGTTACGACTCTGTATGCGAAATTAGCAACAGGAAAAGCAATTTAGAATAATGTAGGATGCGTTACAACTTTTGAGAACACCTTACACCACCGTACGAAAGATTAAAACTTCATAATAAACCTAATGAATTTGTCCGAGTAATTTGAACACCATACAACAATTTGGAATATATTACGACTCTGTATGCCACATTACCGCCTTGAAAAGCATGTTAGTATAACGTACGGCACCTTACAACTCCTAACAAAACATTACAACACCGTACGTAAACTTAAAACTTCATAATAAACCTAATGAATTCGTCCGAGTCATTTGAACATCGTACGACCACTCAGGACTTGTTACGACTCTGTATGCGAAATTAGCAATAGAAAAAGCAATTTAGAATAATGTAGGATGCGTTACAACTTTTGAGAACACCTTACACCACCGTACGAAAGATTAAAACTCCATAATAAACCTAATGAATTCGTCCGAGTAATTTGAACACCATACAACAATTTGGAATATATTACGACTTTGTATTCCACATTACAGCCTTGAAAAGCATGTTAGTATAACGTACGTCACCTTACAACTCCTAACAAAACATTACAACACCGTACGTAAACTTAAAACTCCATAATAAACCTAAAGAATTCGTCCGAGTCCTTAGAAAATCGTACGACAATTTAGAATATATTACGACTTTGTATGCCACATTACCGTCTTGAGAAGCATGTTAGTATAACGTACGACACCTTACAACTCCTAACAAAACATTACAACACCGTACGTAAACTTAAAACTCCGTAATAATCCTAATAAATTAGTCCGAGTCCTTTGAATATCGTGCTACAATTTAGAATATATTACGACTCTGTATGCAACATTACCGTCTTAAGAAGCATGTTAGTATAACGTACGGCACCTTACAACTCCTAACAAAACATTACAACACCGTACGTAAACTTAAAACTCCATAATAAACCTAATAAATTAGTCCGAGTCTTTTGAACATCGTACTACAATTTAGAATATATTACGACTCTGTATGCCACATTACCGCCTTGAAAAGCATGTTAGTATAACGTACGGCACCTTACAACTCCTAACAAAACATTACAACACCGTACGTAAACTTAAAACTCAATAATAAACCTAATGAATTCGTCCGAGTCATTTGAACATCGTACGACCACTCAGGACTTGTTACGACTCTGTATGCGAAATTAGCAACAGGAAAAGCAATTTAGAATAATGTAAGATGCGTTACAAATTTTGAGAACACCTTACACCACCGCACGAAAGACTAAAACTCCATAATAAACCTAATGAATTCGTCCGAGTAATTTGAACACCATACAACAATTTGGAATATATTACGACTCTGTATGCCACATTACCGTCTTGAGAAGCATGTTAGTATAACGTACGGCACCTTACAACTCCTAACAAAACATTACAACACCGTACGTAAACTTAAAACTCCATAATAATCCTAATAAATTAGTCCGAGTCCTTTGAATATCGTACTACAATTTAGAATATATTACGACTCTGTATGCAACATTACCGTCTTGAGAAGCATGTTAGTATAACGTACGGCACCTTACAACTCCTAACAAAACATTACAACACCGTACGTAAACTTAAAACTCCATAACAAACCTAATAAATTAGTCCGAGTCTTTTGAACATCGTACTACAATTTAGAATATATTACGACTCTGTATGCCACATTACCGCCTTGAAAAGCATGTTAGTATAACGTACGTCACCTTACAACTCATAACAAAACATTACAACACCGTAAGTAAACTTAAAACTCCATAATAAACCTAATCAATTCGTCCGAGTCATTTGAACATCGTACGACCACTCAGGACTTGTTACGACTCTGTATGCGAAATTAGCAACAGGAAAAGCAATTTAGAATAATGTAGGATGCGTTACAACTTTTGAGAACACCTTACACCACCGTACGAAAGATTAAAACTCCATAATAAACCTAATGAATTCGTCCGAGTAATTTGAACACCATACAACAATTTGGAATATATTACGACTCTGTATGCCACATTACCGCCTTGAAAAGCATGTTAGTATAACGTACGGCACCTTACAACTCCTAACAAAACATTACAACACCGTACGTAAACTTAAAACTCCATAATAAACCTAATGAATTCGTCCGAGTCATTTTAACATCGTACGACCACTCAGGATTTGTTACGACTCTGTATGCGAAATTAGCAACAGGAAAAGCAATTTAGAATAATGTAAGATGCGTTACAACTTTTGAGAACACCTTACACCACCGTACGAAAGACTAAAACTCCATAATAAACCTAATGAATTCGTCCGAGTAATTTGAACACCATACAACAATTTGGAATATATTACGACTCTGTATGCCACATTACCGTCTTGAGAAGCATGTTAGTATAACGTACGACACCTTATAATTCCTAACAAAACATTACAACACCGTACGTAAACTTAAAACTCCATAATAATCCTAATAAATTAGTCCGAGTCCTTTGAATATCGTACTACAATTTAGAATATATTACGACTCTGTATGCAACATTACCGTCTTGAGAAGCATGTTAGTATAACGTACGACACCTTACAACTCCTAACAAAACATTACAACACCGTACGTAAACTTAAAACTCCATAATAAACCTAATAAATTAGTCCGAGTCTTTTGAACATCGTACTACAATTTAGAATATAATACGACTCTGTATGCCACATTACCGCCTTGAAAAGCATGTTAGTATAACGTAAGGCACCTTACAACTCCTAACAAAACATTACAACACCGTAAGTAAACCTAAAACTCCATAATAAACCTAATCAATTCGTCCGAGTCATTTGAACATCGTACGACCACTCAGGACTTGTTACGACTCTGTATGCGAAATTAGCAACAGGAAAAGCAATTTAGAATAATGTAGGATGCGTTACAACTTTTGAGAACACCTTACACCACCGTACGAAAGATTAAAACTCCATAATAAACCTAATGAATTCGTCCGAGTAATTTGAACACCATACAACAATTTGGAATATATTACGACTCTGTATGCCACATTACCGCCTTGAAAATCGTGTTAGTATAACGTACGGCACCTTACAACTCCTAACAAAACATTACAACACCGTACGTAAACTTAAAACTCAATAAACCTAATGAATTCGTCCGAGTCATTTGAACATCGTACGACCACTCAGGACTTGTTACGACTCTGTATGCGAAATTAGCAACAGGAAAAGCAATTTAGAATAATGTAAGATGCGTTACAACTTTTGAGAACACCTTACACCACCGTACGAAAGACTAAAACTCCATAATAAACCTAATGAATTCGTCCGAGTAATTTGAACACCATACAACAATTTGGAATATATTACGACTCTGTATGCCACATTACCGTCTTGAGAAGCATGTTAGTATAACGTACGACACCTTACAACTCCTAACAAAACATTACAACACCGTACGTAAACTTAAAACTCCATAATAATCCTAATAAATTAGTCCGAGTCATTTGAATATCGTACTACAATTTAGAATATATTACGACTCTGTATGCAACATTACCGTCTTGAGAAGCATGTTAGTATAACGTACGGCACCTTACAACTCCTAACAAAACATTACAACACCGTACGTAAACTTAAAACTCCATAACAAACCTAATAAATTAGTCCGAGTCTTTTGAACATCGTACTTCAATTTAGAATATATTACGACTCTGTATGCCACATTACCGCCTTGAAAAGCATGTTAGTATAACGTACGTCACCTTACAACTCATAACAAAACATTACAACACCGTAAGTAAACTTAAAACTCCATAATAAACCTAATCAATTCGTCCGAGTCATTTGAACATCGTACGACCACTCAGGACTTGTTACGACTCTGTATGCGAAATTAGCAACAGGAAAAGCAATTTAGAATAATGTAGGATGCGTTACAACTTTTGAGAACACCTTACACCACCGTACGAAAGATTAAAACTCCATAATAAACCTAATGAATTCGTCCGAGTAATTTGAACACCATACAACAATTTGGAATATATTACGACTCTGTATGCCACATTACCGCCTTGAAAATCGTGTTAGTATAACGTACGGCACCTTACAACTCCTAACAAAACATTACAACACCGTACGTAAACTTAAAACTCAATAATAAACCTAATGAATTCGTCCGAGTCATTTTAACATCGTACGACCACTCAGGATTTGTTACGACTCTGTATGCGAAATTAGCAACAGGAAAAGCAATTTAGAATAATGTAAGATGCGTTACAACTTTTGAGAACACCTTACACCACCGTACGAAAGACTAAAACTCCATAATAAACCTAATGAATTCGTCCGAGTAATTTGAACACCATACAACAATTTGGAATATATTACGACTCTGTATGCCACATTACCGTCTTGAGAAGCATGTTAGTATAACGTACGACACCTTATAATTCCTAACAAAACATTACAACACCGTACGTAAACTTAAAACTCCATAATAATCCTAATAAATTAGTCCGAGTCCTTTGAATATCGTACTACAATTTAGAATATATTACGACTCTGTATGCAACATTACCGTCTTGAGAAGCATGTTAGTATAACGTACGACACCTTACAACTCCTAACAAAACATTACAACACCGTACGTAAACTTAAAACTCCATAATAAACCTAATAAATTAGTCCGAGTCTTTTGAACATCGTACTACAATTTAGAATATAATACGACTCTGTATGCCACATTACCGCCTTGAAAAGCATGTTAGTATAACGTAAGGCACCTTACAACTCCTAACAAAACATTACAACACCGTAAGTAAACCTAAAACTCCATAATAAACCTAATCAATTCGTCCGAGTCATTTGAACATCGTACGACCACTCAGGACTTGTTACGACTCTGTATGCGAAATTAGCAACAGGAAAAGCAATTTAGAATAATGTAGGATGCGTTACAACTTTTGAGAACACCTTACACCACCGTACGAAAGATTAAAACTCCATAATAAACCTAATGAATTCGTCCGAGTAATTTGAACACCATACAACAATTTGGAATATATTACGACTCTGTATGCCACATTACCGCCTTGAAAATCGTGTTAGTATAACGTACGGCACCTTACAACTCCTAACAAAACATTACAACACCGTACGTAAACTTAAAACTCAATAAACCTAATGAATTCGTCCGAGTCATTTGAACATCGTACGACCACTCAGGACTTGTTACGACTCTGTATGCGAAATTAGCAACAGGAAAAGCAATTTAGAATAATGTAAGATGCGTTACAACTTTTGAGAACACCTTACACCACCGTACGAAAGACTAAAACTCCATAATAAACCTAATGAATTCGTCCGAGTAATTTGAACACCATACAACAATTTGGAATATATTACGACTCTGTATGCCACATTACCGTCTTGAGAAGCATGTTAGTATAACGTACGACACCTTACAACTCCTAACAAAACATTACAACACCGTACGTAAACTTAAAACTCCATAATAATCCTAATAAATTAGTCCGAGTCATTTGAATATCGTACTACAATTTAGAATATATTACGACTCTGTATGCAACATTACCGTCTTGAGAAGCATGTTAGTATAACGTACGGCACCTTACAACTCCTAACAAAACATTACAACACCGTACGTAAACTTAAAACTCCATAACAAACCTAATAAATTAGTCCGAGTCTTTTGAACATCGTACTTCAATTTAGAATATATTACGACTCTGTATGCCACATTACCGCCTTGAAAAGCATGTTAGTATAACGTACGTCACCTTACAACTCATAACAAAACATTACAACACCGTAAGTAAACTTAAAACTCCATAATAAACCTAATCAATTCGTCCGAGTCATTTGAACATCGTACGACCACTCAGGACTTGTTACGACTCTGTATGCGAAATTAGCAACAGGAAAAGCAATTTAGAATAATGTAGGATGCGTTACAACTTTTGAGAACACCTTACACCACCGTACGAAAGATTAAAACTCCATAATAAACCTAATGAATTTGTCCGAGTAATTTGAACACCATACAACAATTTGGAATATATTACGACTCTGTATGCCACATTACCGCCTTGAAAAGCATGTTAGTATAACGTACGGCACCTTACAACTCCTAACAAAACATTACAACACCGTACGTAAACTTAAAACTTCATAATAAACCTAATGAATTCGTCCGAGTCATTTGAACATCGTACGACCACTCAGGACTTGTTACGACTCTGTATGCGAAATTAGCAATAGAAAAAGCAATTTAGAATAATGTAGGATGCGTTACAACTTTTGAGAACACCTTACACCACCGTACGAAAGATTAAAACTCCATAATAAACCTAATGAATTCGTCCGAGTAATTTGAACACCATACAACAATTTGGAATATATTACGACTTTGTATTCCACATTACAGCCTTGAAAAGCATGTTAGTATAACGTACGTCACCTTACAACTCCTAACAAAACATTACAACACCGTACGTAAACTTAAAACTCCATAATAAACCTAAAGAATTCGTCCGAGTCCTTAGAAAATCGTACGACAATTTAGAATATATTACGACTTTGTATGCCACATTACCGTCTTGAGAAGCATGTTAGTATAACGTACGACACCTTACAACTCCTAACAAAACATTACAACACCGTACGTAAACTTAAAACTCCGTAATAATCCTAATAAATTAGTCCGAGTCCTTTGAATATCGTGCTACAATTTAGAATATATTACGACTCTGTATGCAACATTACCGTCTTGAGAAGCATGTTAGTATAACGTACGGCACCTTACAACTCCTAACAAAACATTACAACACCGTACGTAAACTTAAAACTCCATAATAAACCTAATAAATTAGTCCGAGTCTTTTGAACATCGTACTACAATTTAGAATATATTACGACTCTGTATGCCACATTACCGCCTTGAAAAGCATGTTAGTATAACGTACGGCACCTTACAACTCCTAACAAAACATTACAACACCGTACGTAAACTTAAAACTCAATAATAAACCTAATGAATTCGTCCGAGTCATTTGAACATCGTACGACCACTCAGGACTTGTTACGACTCTGTATGCGAAATTAGCAACAGGAAAAGCAATTTAGAATAATGTAAGATGCGTTACAACTTTTGAGAACACCTTACACCACCGCACGAAAGACTAAAACTCCATAATAAACCTAATGAATTCGTCCGAGTAATTTGAACACCATACAACAATTTGGAATATATTACGACTCTGTATGCCACATTACCGTCTTGAGAAGCATGTTAGTATAACGTACGGCACCTTACAACTCCTAACAAAACATTACAACACCGTACGTAAACTTAAAACTCCATAATAATCCTAATAAATTAGTCCGAGTCCTTTGAATATCGTACTACAATTTAGAATATATTACGACTCTGTATGCAACATTACCGTCTTGAGAAGCATGTTAGTATAACGTACGGCACCTTACAACTCCTAACAAAACATTACAACACCGTACGTAAACTTAAAACTCCATAACAAACCTAATAAATTAGTCCGAGTCTTTTGAACATCGTACTACAATTTAGAATATATTACGACTCTGTATGCCACATTACCGCCTTGAAAAGCATGTTAGTATAACGTACGTCACCTTACAACTCATAACAAAACATTACAACACCGTAAGTAAACTTAAAACTCCATAATAAACCTAATCAATTCGTCCGAGTCATTTGAACATCGTACGACCACTCAGGACTTGTTACGACTCTGTATGCGAAATTAGCAACAGGAAAAGCAATTTAGAATAATGTAGGATGCGTTACAACTTTTGAGAACACCTTACACCACCGTACGAAAGATTAAAACTCCATAATAAACCTAATGAATTCGTCCGAGTAATTTGAACACCATACAACAATTTGGAATATATTACGACTCTGTATGCCACATTACCGCCTTGAAAAGCATGTTAGTATAACGTACGGCACCTTACAACTCCTAACAAAACATTACAACACCGTACGTAAACTTAAAACTTCATAATAAACCTAATGAATTCGTCCGAGTCATTTGAACATCGTACGACCACTCAGGACTTGTTACGACTCTGTATGCGAAATTAGCAATAGAAAAAGCAATTTAGAATAATGTAGGATGCGTTACAACTTTTGAGAACACCTTACACCACCGTACGAAAGATTAAAACTCCATAATAAACCTAATGAATTCGTCCGAGTAATTTGAACACCATACAACAATTTGGAATATATTACGAATTTGTATTCCACATTACAGCCTTGAAAAGCATGTTAGTATAACGTACGACACCTTACAACTCCTAACAAAACATTACAACACCGTACGTAAACTTAAAACTCCATAATAAACCTAAAGAATTCGTCCGAGTCCTTAGAAAATCGTACGACAATTTAGAATATATTACGACTCTGTATGCCACATTACCGTCTTGAGAAGCATGTTAGTATAACGTACGGCACCTTACAACTCCTAACAAAACATTACAACACCGTACGTAAACTTAAAACTCCGTAATAATCCTAATAAATTAGTCCGAGTCCTTTGAATATCGTACTACAATTTAGAATATATTACGACTCTGTATGCAAAATTACCGTCTTGAGAAGCATGTTAGTATAACGTACGACACCTTACAACTCCTAACAAAACATTACAACACCGTACGTAAACTTAAAACTCCATAATAAACCTAATAAATTAGTCCGAGTCTTTTGAACATCGTACTACAATTTAGAATATATTACGACTCTGTATGCCACATTACCGCCTTGAAAAGCATGTTAGTATAACGTACGGCACCTTACAACTCTTAACAAAACATTACAACACCGTACGTAAACTTAAAACTCCATAACAAACCTAATAAATTAGTCCGAGTCTTTTGAACATCGTACTACAATTTAGAATATATTACGACTCTGTATGCCACATTACCGCCTTGATAAGCATGTTAGTATAACGTACGTCACCTTACAACTCATAACAAAACATTACAACACCGTAAGTAAACTTAAAACTCCATAATAAACCTAATCAATTCGTCCGAGTCATTTGAACATCGTACGACCACTCAGGACTTGTTACGACTCTGTATGCGAAATTAGCAACAGGAAAAGCAATTTAGAATAATGTAGGATGCGTTACAACTTTTGAGAACACCTTACACCACCGTACGAAAGATTAAAACTCCATAATAAACCTAATGAATTCGTCCGAGTAATTTGAACACCATACAACAATTTGGAATATATTACGACTCTGTATGCCACATTACCGCCTTGAAAAGCATGTTAGTATAACGTACGGCAGCTTACAACTCCTAACAAAACATTACAACACCGTACGTAAACTTAAAACTTCATAATAAACCTAATGAATTCGTCCGAGTCATTTGAACATCGTACGACCACTCAGGACTTGTTACGACTCTGTATGCGAAATTAGCAATAGAAAAAGCAATTTAGAATAATGTAGGATGCGTTACAACTTTTGAGAACACCTTACACCACAGTACGAAAGATTAAAACTCCATAATAAACCTAATGAATTCGTCCGAGTAATTTGAACACCATACAACAATTTGGAATATATTACGACTTTGTATTCCACATTACAGCCTTGAAAAGCATGTTAGAATAACGTACGGCACCTTACAACTCCTAACAAAACATTACAACACCGTACGTAAACTTAAAACTCCATAATAAACCTAAAGAATTCGTCCGAGTCCTTAGAAAATCGTACGACAATTTAGAATATATTACGACTCTGTATGCCACATTACCGTCTTGAGAAGCATGTTAGTATAACGTACGACACCTTACAACACCTAACAAAACATTACAACACCGTACGTAAACTTAAAACTCCGTAATAATCCTAATAAATTAGTCCGAGTCCTTTGAATATCGTACTACAATTTAGAATATATTACGACTCTGTATGCAACATTACCGTCTTGAGAAGCATGTTAGTATAACGTACGGCACCTTACAACTCCTAACAAAACATTACAACTCCGTACGTAAACTTAAAACTCCATAATAAACCTAATAAATTAGTCCGAGTCTTTTGAACATCGTACTACAATTTAGAATATATTACGACTCTGTTTGCAACATTACCGCCTTGAAAAGCATGTTAGTATAACGTACGGCACCTTACAACTCCTAACAAAACATTACAACACCGTACGTAAACTTAAAACTCCATAATAAACCTAATAAATTAGTCCGAGTCTTTTGAACATCATACTACAATTTAGAATATATTACGACTCTGTATGCCACATTACCGCCTTGAAAAGCATGTTAGTATAACGTACGGCACCTTACAACTCCTAACAAAACATTACAACACCGTAAGTAAACTTAAAACTCCATAATAAACCTAATCAATTCGTCCGAGTCATTTGAACATCGTGCGACCACTCAGGACTTGTTACGACTCTGTATGCGAAATTAGCAACAAGAAAAGCAATTTAGAATAATGTAGGATGCGTTACAACTTTTGAGAACACCTTACACCACCGTACGAAAGATTAAAACTCCATAATAAACCTAATGAATTCGTCCGAGTAATTTGAACACCATACAACAATTTGTAATATATTACGACTCTGTATGCCACATTACCGCCTCGAAAAGCATGTTAGTAGAACATACGGCACCTTACAACTCCTAACAAAACATTACAACACCGTACGTAAACTTAAAACTTCATAAAAAACCTAATGAATTCGTCCGAGTCATTTGAACATCGTACGACCACTCAGGACTTGTTACGACTCTGTATGGGAAATTAGCAACAGGAAAAGCAATTTAGAATAATGTAGGATGCGTTACAACTTTTGAGAACACCTTACACCACCGTACGAAAGATTAAAACTCCATAATAAACCTAATGAATTCGTCCGAGTAATTTGAACACCATACAACAATTTGGAATATATTACGACTCTGTATGCCACATTACCGCCTTGAAAAGCATGTTAGTATAACGTACGGCACCTTACAACTCCTAACAAAACATTACAACACCGTACGTAAACTTAAAACTTCATAATAAACCTAATGAATTCGTCCGAGTCATTTGAACATCGTACGACCACTCAGGACTTGTTACGACTCTGTATGCGAAATTAGCAATAGAAAAAGCAATTTAGAATAATGTAGGATGCGTTACAACTTTTGAGAACACCTTACACCACCGTACGAAAGATTAAAACTCCATAATAAACCTAATGAATTCGTCCGAGTAATTTGAACACCATACAACAATTTGGAATATATTACGACTTTGTATTCCACATTACAGCCTTGAAAAGCATGTTAGTATAACGTACGGCACCTTACAACTCCTAACAAAACATTACAACACCGTACGTAAACTTAAAACTCCATAATAAACCTAAAGAATTCGTCCGAGTCCTTAGAAAATAGTACGACAATTTAGAATATATTACGACTCTGTATGCCACATTACCGTCTTGAGAAGCATGTTAGTATAACGTACGGCACCTTACAACTCCTAACAAAACATTACAACACCGTACGTAAACTTAAAACTCCGTAATAATCCTAATAAATTAGTCCGAGTCCTTTGAATATCGTACTACAATTTAGAATATATTACGACTCTGTATGCAACATTACCGTCTTGAGAAGCATGTTAGTATAACGTACGGCACCTTACAACTCCTAACAAAACATTACAACACCGTACGTAAACTTAAAACTCCATAATAAACCTAATAAATTAGTCCGAGTCTTTTGAACATCGTACTACAATTTAGAATATATTACGACTCTGTATGCCACATTACCGCCTTGAAAAGCATGTTAGTATAACGTACGGCACCTTACAACTCCTAACAAAACATTACAACACCGTACGTAAACTTAAAACTCCATAACAAACCTAATAAATTAGTCCGAGTCTTTTGAACATCGTACTACAATTTAGAATATATTACGACTCTGTATGCCACATTACGGCCTTGAAAAGCATGTTAGTATAACGTACATCACCTTACAACTCATAACAAAACATTACAACACCGTAAGTAAACTTAAAACTCCATAATAAACCTAATCAATTCGTCCGAGTCATTTGAACATCGTACGACCACTCAGGACTTGTTACGACTCTGTATGCGAAATTAGCAACAGGAAAAGCAATTTGGAATAATGTAGGATGCGTTACAACTTTTGAGAACACCTTACACCACCGTACGAAAGATTAAAACTCCATAATAAACCTAATGAATTCGTCCTAGTAATTTGAACACCATACAACAATTTGGAATATATTACGACTCTATATGCCACATTACCGCCTTGAAAAGCATGTTAGTATAACGTACGGCACCTTACAACTCCTAACAAAACATTACAACACCGTACGTAAACTTAAAACTTCATAATAAACCTAATGAATTCGTCCGAGTCATTTGAACATCGTACGACCACTCAGGACTTGTTACGACTCTGTATGCGAAATTAGCAATAGAAAAAGCAATTTAGAATAATGTAGGATGCGTTACAACTTTTTAGAACACCTTACACCACCGTACGAAAGATTAAAACTCCATAATAAACCTAATGAATTCGTCCGAGTAATTTGAACACCATACAACAATTTGGAATATATTACGACTTTGTATTCCACATTACAGCCTTGAAAAGCATGTTAGTATAACGTACGGCACCTTACAACTCCTAACAAAACATTACAACACCGTACGTAAACTTAAAACTCCATAATAAACCTAAAGAATTCGTCCGAGTCCTTAGAAAATCGTACGACAATTTAGAATATATTACGACTCTGTATGCCACATTACCGTCTTGAGAAGCATGTTAGTATAACGTACGGCACCTTACAACTCCTAACAAAACATTACAACACCGTACGTAAACTTAAAACTCCGTAATAATCCTAATAAATTAGTCCGAGTCCTTTGAATATCGTACTACAATTTAGAATATATTACGACTCTGTATGCAACATTACCGTCTTGAGAAGCATGTTAGTATAACGTACGGCACCTTACAACTCCTAACAAAACATTACAACACCGTACGTAAACTTAAAACTCCATAATAAACCTAATAAATTAGTCCGAGTCTTTTGAACATCGTACTACAATTTAGAATATATTACGACTCTGTATGCCACATTACCGCCTTGAAAAGCATGTTAGTATAACGTACGGCACCTTACAACTCCTAACAAAACATTACAACACCGTACGTAAACTTAAAACTCCATAACAAACCTAATAAATTAGTCCGAGTCTTTTGAACATCGTACTACAATTTAGAATATATTACGACTCTGTATGCCACATTACCGCCTTGAAAAGCATGTTAGTATAACGTACATCACCTTACAACTCATAACAAAACATTACAACACCGTAAGTAAACTTAAAACTCCATAATAAACCTAATCAATTCGTCCGAGTCATTTGAACATCGTACGACCACTCAGGACTTGTTACGACTCTGTATGCGAAATTAGCAACAGGAAAAGCAATTTAGAATAATGTAGGATGCGTTACAACTTTTGAGAACACCTTACACCACCGTACGAAAGATTAAAACTCCATAATAAACCTAATGAATTCGTCCGAGTAATTTGAACACCATACAACAATTTAGAATATATTACGACTCTGTATGCCACATTACCGCCTTGAAAAGCATGTTAGTATAACGTACGGCACCTTAGAACTCCTAACAAAACATTACAACACTGTACGTAAACTTAAAACTTCATAATAAACCTAATGAATTCGTCCGAGTCATTTGAACATCGTACGACCACTCAGGACTTGTTACGACTCTGTATGCGAAATTAGCAATAGAAAAAGTGTTAGGGTCATTTCCGTGTTAAGATTTACTTTGTATCTTTGTTTATATGTTTGTATAGTTTAGGGTTTATTATGTATTTTCCTTAAACTTGCACTTTGTTTGTTATAAAGCATGTAGTGTGCGTGTGTTAGGAGAGAGACAACTTTTACACTGTTAGAGAGAGAATTAACTGTGTGTATTTTGTTTTCTCCTGCACATTGTACTGCGAATTGCTTTGATCATCAATATACAGAGAATTTATGAGTATGAACTGTGTTTGTGATTGAATCGTTTGTTTTGTACTTGTTATTCTGATCATTGTGAGCGATTGAACGATCCAATTGAACCTATCAATTGGTATCAGAGCTTTCGGTTTGTGTTCTTCGCTGTTCTTAAGCAAAACACATCAAAATTGCTCGAAAAACAATGATCTGAAGGATTTGATCGTGTTTTTAGTTGTGATTTATCATCGTAATCACTCCTATACACATCGATTGTGCAGATTCTATCAGATCATCATCAGATCTGAAGAATTAAGAAGAATAGAAAAAGTTACTTTTCGATCAATTTTTGCTTAAAATTCATCGAAAAATGATGATGTTTTGGATTGATTGATACAAGGGGTTGATAATCGGACTATTTCACAGCTTGTGTGTGAATTTTGGACAATTTGGACAAGTTTTAGACAAAACCCAGAAAATCTTCATGAAGAAGATGATGAACAGTTGATTTTTGGTTGAAGATTAACTTGCCGGGTGATATATTTGACTTAGACAATTTCCTTGGACTTAGATTTTGTGAAGAAATTAGGTCCTGTGCAGCCGTGTAAGGGAATTTGTTCTAGACGGGTAAAGAATTTGACTTGAAAAGTTGCTACTGTTCAGCCGGATCAGACACTGTTGTGCCGGGTAAAACACTGTTACGCTGGGTGAAGAAGAAAAAAAATCAGCCGGGTAATATACTGTGTAGCCGGGTAATTAACAACTCTGTCGTGTGACCAAGTACTGTTCAGCCGGGGAAACTCTTTGCCGTGTCAAGATTCTGCCGTGTCAAAGACTTATTGCCGTGTGAAGTTTTTCTTGTTGCCGGGTAAAGAAGAAAAACAATTACAACTGTTTAGTCGTCTAACTGTTTAGCCGTGTGAAGACTTATTTTGCCGGGTGAAGAACAAATACACTGTTTAGCCGGTTGAAGAAGGATTTTCACTGTTTTGCCGTTTGACTCATTTTAGTTGTTTTTCAATACTTGTTTCTTATATTGTCTTTAATTTGTTGTCTTTATTTTAGTATTTTAATCACTTCTTTTCAAGAATTTACAAAAACCAAAAATATTTTCTTTTAAAAATTGTTAAAATGGCTCCTAATGATGATTCTGATAACCGTGTTCCTAGACTTTTGAATCGTGCAGATTTCAAGAACTGGACCATCAGGCTGAGACATCATTTGTGTTCTATTGACAATGACTTATGGAAATCCATTGAGAAGGGTCCTCACATTCCAACTCAGACACAACCAGATAGTGCCAGTACCTATACTAAAGATTCTACTACACCTTATCCAGAGGATAATTTGTCAGCTGAAGACTTGAGGAAGGTAAAGAATGATAGCAAGGCCTACTCGTTGATGTGCAAGGGGTTGCCATTACAAGTTTTGTCTAGATTGGATGCATATCAGACTGGTTATACATGTTTCAAAGCTTTGAAGTCGATATGTGAAGGAGGAGAACAATTGAGGAGTTTGAAGAAGTCGAAATTGAAAAGACAACTGGAATTGTTTGAACACATCAATGGAGAGACAGTACATCAGATGATGAACAGATTTGTTCACTTAACTACTGAGATGTCAAACCTCGGAGTAAAGACTGAACTTCAAGACTTGAATGATCGATTGCTGAATGCATTACCATCGTCTTGGAAGCAAACTGTTACTCTGTTGAAACATACTGAGAAATTTCCAATGGAACTTGATTTGCTTATTGGAAAGATAGAAGAAGTTGAAATTGACGAAGGATCTAGAAACACTGATAGATCAAGCTCACAAACTCAATACAAGTATGTGGTAAATCCTGCCAATACTGTGGATAATGCTTTTCTTGTGCAAAATACAACAAAGTTTGAAGATGAGGATGACTTATTCGTTGGTGCAAGTTTCTATACTGATTCAGCATACTTTCCAAATTCACCAACTTATTCTCAACCTCAATCTCCGCCAAGAGCTCAAGTTCAAGGTCCAAGTCAGAATGTGAAGAATCAATCAGAAAATCAAATTCCAAATGTTCAAGCAAAGGTGAAAGACGTCATGAATATTCTGTTGCAAGATGACGAAACAAAAACTGCCTTTACTGCTTTTATGGCGAGTTTCCAAGCGTACCAAGGTAGTCATCTAAGTCAAATGGACGTGGTCCTTCAAGACTTATTTGAAATGGATCCAGTAGATGTTGAAGAAATGGATCTGAATTGGCAGATGGTTATGGTAGCCTATCGTACTCAAAAGCATGCATATGTTAACAGAAGTTACAAACCTCATGCTAACAAGACAGTTGGATTTGACAAATCTAAGGCCAGGTGCTTTAACTGTAATCAGTATGGTCATTTTTCAAGAGAATGCAAAGCTCCAAAGAATTTTAATGACCAAGCTAGTTCAAGCAATCAAGGTCAAGGTCAAAGTTCTCAACAGTCTACGAGTTATCAAGGCAGGAATCAGCGCTTCTTTCAAAAGCCGTACCAAAGTCTTCCTATGCCTGAGTTGAAGGATGAAGGAAAGAAGCCAGAAGATCAAACTAAAGCGTTGGTTGTAAGTGTACAAGACGGATATGACTGGAGTGCATACGCAGAACAGTTTACATCTGATCTTACATCAAATCTGGCTTTGGTATGTGAAATTGAAGAAGACTGGTCTGAAGAAGGGGATGGAAAGATGGTTGATAATGTGAGTGAAGATTCTGAAGATTATGACTGGAGTGCAAAGTCTGATCCTAATGAAGAGTCTGAAGCTGAAATTGCGTTAATGGCTACATCCAGTGAGTCTACATCTTCTACTGAACAACCAAAGGTTAATGACTTACCCCCAAATTACATTCCATTGCCCCTAGATGTGAAAGAAAGGTTATGTTCTGATCAGTGCATTCAACAAGTAGAACATTATCGAACTCATTCATTTAAAATCGGTCATAAATTAAGTCAACATGAAAAACTTCATGAAAAACTTAAAATTGATCATAAAATTTCTGATGAGAAGATTTTGTCACTAACTGAATCATGGAACAAAACTCTAAAGGAATTGGAAATTGTTACCAAACAACTTGAAGAAATGACTAAAAACTTTGAACAAGAAAAAGTTGCACATGCAGTCACTCAAGTTGAACTAAAGAAAGTTAAAAGTTGTAAAACAATGGTTGAACAACTCATCAATGAAAGAGGTAACAAAAATAAAACCGGGTTGGGTTTTACTCATGAACCAATGCCAAATTCAATCACTCAAACCTTACCGGAAAACTTTAATGAATTTGATCATTCACCTGAAAATGAAATAAAATTCAAAGAAATTCAAAGAAGTAAATCCGAGTCGGAAGGATCTGAGGTGTTGATCGAAAGCTTAAGAGAAGAAGATGGAATGACAACTGAAGCAGATGATGAAGCAAGCAACAAATCTGAAAACAAGCCGGAACCTGTTCTTATTCAACTGATTGAATATCCAAAGCTTAATCCAGAACCAGAATCGGTGAAGGAAGAAGGTGAATTTTCAGGATACAATGATCCTGAGTATATCAAGTGGAAGAAAGAACAAAAGGCGCAAATTACTGCTTAGTTAATCAAGACGCCAGAAGTAAAGAAAGCCGAAGTTTCAACTGCAAAGAAGCAGAAATCAAAAACAATGAACAATCAATCTGAAACGAAACCGTCAAAAGGCAAAAGTGTCTTAAAATCAAATGATAACACCAAAGTTTCAAGTGTTAAAACTGACAAAGCTCAAACCGTAAAATCTGTCAAGAAAATGTCAAAAGGTAAGACAATCAAGTTTGTGTCTGCAGGTACTTTCGACATGAACAGTTCTTATGGTAACCAAATCAATGCTCAAATCAAATCTAACTCTGGTCTGAAAACAGGTTCAGGTCCTAAGTCTTCCGCTGTCAATGATAAGAGAATTGAAAACAAAAAGGTGACCAAACAGAACAGTTTAAAATTGTTGGATCAAAAATTAAGACTGAAGCTTACCAAATTGAAGATCCAACAGTATTGACTTATCGGTGCTGAACACGATGCAAGACGTTGATAATAATAGACTATGGGGGAGTATTGTTGGACCTGAATTGTAGTCTAATATTATCAACACAGTCAAAGTCAACAAAAGTCAACG
This sequence comes from Tagetes erecta, assembly GCA_030867185.1. Taxonomy (NCBI): domain Eukaryota; kingdom Viridiplantae; phylum Streptophyta; class Magnoliopsida; order Asterales; family Asteraceae; genus Tagetes; species Tagetes erecta. Next base: position 48,338,953 of record CM061488.1, on the reverse strand, counting down.
TCCGGTCAAAGTCCACGTAAAAAGTCAAATGGCGCGTTAGAGACGAAGAACCGAGTCAAGACGTTGAAGTTGTTTTGGTAACGAGGTAATGCTTGTAATGGCTGGTTGGTTTGTTGAATCAGATCTGGTTGTATATATATATATAATTTTTTTTTAATAGTAGATCTGGTTTACGACTTTGGTATGGTGAGGGGTTTGGGTTAAAGAAACAGAAGTGACAATAGATCTGTTTGGTTTTGGTTATTTGATTATAGATCTGTGATGAACATGTATGGTTTGAGTTTGGTTATGAGTAGGGGTTATGGTTGTGGTTATTTTTTATTTTTTTTTTATTTTTTTTTTTATTATTTTTTTTTTTATTTTTTTTTTTGGTCAGATCTGATGATCTTGTTTGGATCAATTGATGTCTGGCGAACTTACAAGTAGATGGTAGAACCTATAGGTTCGATGGCTTTCAAGCTGAGCACAAAGTGTCGGGCGAACTTATGGGTTCGCTAAGAAACAACGGGCGAATCTATACAAATGCTTGGTATAGATTCGCTGGCTTACAAAGTGCCGGGCGAACTTATAGGTTCGCTAACAACAACGGGCGAATCTATGCAAATGCTTTGTATAGATTCGCTCAAAATTTTGAACTTTTGTTCAGATTTTAACTAGATTCGCTGGTTTTTGCAGATTTGAAGATTTGAAGAACACCAAGAACACACACACACTGTGTGTGAGAGAAACTTCCAGATCTGAAGATTTCTTATACTTTCTTGTAGATTTCAGCTTCTAGATCTAAAATACGTTGTTAATATCAACAGATCTGATGATTGTTGATGTAGATCTGACGATTTTGAACCCAGATCTGGTTTCTCTCTCTAAAAACCAACTAGATCTACTTTCTCTCTCTACAATTTCTTCACAAATCTCTAATAATCAGCTTCTATCTTCAACAAATGATTCAAAAATGGATTTCAGTTAGGCTCTGATACCAATTGTTGGTCCCAAAACACTAGTGAATCAGAAATTTGTTGAAGATTTGGATCAAAAAGGATAAAATATGATGAACGAGATGAACAATGATAAGAACAATCAATAAAACTCAGATTTGATCCATTTGATTTGCATAAAATGTTGTTTACATGGAAGACCCCAAATCTCTAGCTCATTCAAGCCCTCTTAAAACCCTAATCAAACTAATCTATATATAGTGAATGTTCAATCCACTTAATTACATATTAACCCCCTAGACTTAGTTTAATTAGAAAATAACAAGTTAAAAGGCTAAAACATGTCTAAAGCTAGATTAAATATATTTTGTTGACACAAAATATATTTATTACATTAACGATCCTAGACATAAAACAACTTCAACGTCTTGACTCGGTTCTTCGTCTCTAACGCGCCATTTGACTTTTTACGTGGACTTTGACCGGACGTTGACTTTTGTTGACTTTGACTGTGTTGATAATATTAGACTACAATTCAGGTCCAACAATACTCCCCCATAGTCTATTATTATCAACGTCTTGCATCGTGTTCAGCACCGATAAGTCAATACTGTTGGATCTTCAATTTGGTAAGCTTCAGTCTTAATTTTTGATCCAACAAAACTCCCCCAAGACTTATGCTTTCCAAATTATGTTGCTGAAGATCCTTAATCTCACAAGCTCCCCCATATTGTATGCTCCCCCATTTCGCGTGCTACTTTCGTAAAATCTGGAACTGCTTTCTAACAAACTTTTCTTGAGTGCTTCAGAAGATGTAGGAGGAGGATTCCTAGCTCGGTATCTTCTGCAAAACTTTGAGGAACAGGTTCTCTGGTCAGGTGCTTTGCTCAACTGATGATCGGCCATCACTTGCAGCAAATATCTGTAACACAATCACAAACAAAATCTCGAGATTTCTCATTAGATCATTTCATTAAACAAAATAAACCCGTGTTTATTTGTGTATGAAAACAAACGAACCCGTGTCCGTTTGTGTGTGCAATATCCCGTGAAATGCATGTGAAAATGATAACATTTTAATAGCATAATATGGAAGACTTGAAAATAATTTGAGATTAAAAATCTTTTTGGATTTTTTTTTAATTAAAAATTAAAAATTCGGAAATGAGAGGACGAGTCCGACAAGATCACAAATATATTTTTTTGACAAAGAGAACACATCCCAAAAGGTACACACGACCAACAAGACTCAAGAACCCAAACAGAAAATAAAATAAAATAAAAACGTCATGAAAGGATATCAGATAATGAGTTTCGAGCAACCATCCAGAGAAACAAAGACTTGGCTAGATTGTCAATATGTTTGTCCATTTAAACCCATGCCTTGTTCCTTTCAACAGACAATCTGTGACGATCTTATCATGTTTTGGTTCGATTTGAAGAAACTCAAGTGACTTGGTTTTCACAGACATTCAGGAAAGTAACTTGTTTTATCATCAGGGTTTATTGAGCAATATGATTGACTTTGCTTGAATTTCTTGGATCAAATCTTGAATATTGATCAATTCATGAGCCTCTTTTAACTTTCTGCATTTTTGCATTTTTTGGGAGAGGAGCTTGTCAGCAATGATTCTTTTGAACACATTGCGACTTATTATTTGGGAAACTCAAATGGTTTAGAGCTTCAGGTCTATACCGACGTATAACAGAGGAGATAAACATTTGAGCATGCTCGGTGAATCTTCAGGTCAATACTTCCGTATAGCAGAGAAGATCCACCAACTCCAGGTCAATACTTCCGTATAGCAGAGGAGTTAAGCACTTTGACTCAATACATTCTGAGGAGTTAACAAGTAACTCACTCAGAGGTTTTTCTGAAGAGCAACACTAGCAGCTTTTTATTTTGTTTTGCTAACTAGAAACTCAATTCAGGGATAGGGTGAGGGTGATTTGGGATATTTGGGGAAATCAAGGCAAAGATTTGACGCTCTCAACCCATTTATGTCAAAACTTATTACTTTGTGCAGGCCAAATGTCTGTGAAAGTACTCCTCATCACCGAGCTCTTTTTGAATTTAGTTTGATCACAAAATTGATGTCTAATTGTATTCGGGCTGAGCCTATTGACACATCATAACACAAATCAATATCCTCCTTCAGATGCTTTCCATACAAACCTGAAACCTTCAAAGGACACAAAATATTTACACAGAAAGGGCTTTGCAGTAATGATATTCAATTCATTTTCATTTGAGATTTTACTCCCCCAAAATTTCTATTTCAGCACAGATTTTACTCCCACAAACAGGTTCGCCCGACGACAAAACTGATCTATAGACTACGACTAATCTAGACCTCCGGGCGAATCTATAGATTCGCCCGTAGGTTCGCTAGATACAAAAACATAACAACAAACTATATTTAATAATACAAAAGTAACACCGACAAGCCGATGAGTCCAACCTATACATGTGACTATCAATACTCCCCCTAGGTTGGACCTCACCTGGGGAAGTCTTCTGTTTAAGCTCCGTCTTCTTTAGGCTTTAAAATGTTCAATGAAAGCTCCTGCCCTAGATTCAGTCTCGGCCAACGAAATTGTCACGTCTTCAGATCCGGCTTCATCATCTTCACTTGACTCAACATCAGCGACATCAGTATCAGGCATATCAATAACATTCATTTCCTCCTGAATATTTTCTGTATGCTCCTCGCCTCCCACATTCCAATCAATTTTGGCCCAAAAATAAAACTTATAAAGATTCGGCCCCCTTTTTTTTTTTTTTTTTTTTTTTTTTTTTTGGAAAATTAGGTTCTCTGGTAGGTTCTCTCGCAGATTCGCTCACAGATTCGCTCGCAGATTCGCTCACAGATTCGCTCGTAGATTCGCTCGCTCGCTCGTAGGTTCTCTCGCTCGCTCATAGGTTCTCTCGCTCGCCGTAGGTTCGCTCGTAGGTTCTCTCGCAGATTCTCTGGTAGGTTCTCTCGCAGATTCTCTCGCAGATTCTCTCGTAGGTTCTCTCGCTCACAGAACCAAACAGGTGAACTTTCGTTCAAAATCTTTGTAGATTCGCTGACCACTGTTTGAAATTTCCGAATCACAAATTTAGTCTAGGTTCACTGGATGATCCAGTAGATTCGCTGGATGAACATGCAGTTTCGCTGGTGTACGAACGAAACAGTTTCAGTCCAAAATCAACCAGAACAGCCTCAAAACTCAACCAAATTAAGATCCGTTTGTTTCAATAGCTTCCTATAACCAAAAGCGACAAACCCCAAGCATATTCCAACTCAAAAACACAACAAACAGTCCCGAAATGAACCAAGTAGTGTTTTGACCCAAAAACCCCAAAATCAACACAAAAATCTCTAGGATGAAACAATCAAGAGCACTAAGGCTCTGATACCATATTGTTGGTCCATAAAGATCGTGATTTCAGTGCTATAATGATTTTGGATCAAAATGGTAAAATAGTGATGAACAAATGAAGAACACTCATAAAAACACAGATTTGATCTATAAAATTGATTGCATAAGATGTTTACATGAAAGACCCCAATCAAATGCTCATTCAAGCCTCCCAAACCCTAATCAAACTAATCTATATATAGTGAATGTTCAATCCACTTAATTACATATTTTAGCCTTTTATTTTGTTTTTTTTTTTTTTTTCACACAAACAAATTCTGCAATTCAAAGAGTTCGTTAACAATCAAAACACTAGCCTTCATTTTCAAGAGTGAGGCTTTTTACATGTTGATACCTTTGGAGCCTATTGACACATCATAACACAAATCGGTGCTGAACACGATGCAAGACGTTGATAATAATAGACTATGGGGGAGTATTGTTGGACCTGAATTGTAGTCTAGATTAGTCGTAGTCTATAGATCGGTTTTGTCGTCGGGCGAACCTGTTTGTGCCCGGCGAAGCTATAGTTCGCTCGATAGATTCGCGGATAAGCCCAGCGAATCTATCAGCGAATCTGTAGCTGATCTATATATAGATTAGTTTGATTAGGGTTGAACTTGCTTGAAACATAGCCAAGAATTGGGATGTTACACATGTAAACAAAATCACTGCAATTCTATCATGTTTGTATGAGTGTCGGAGGTGCTAGGAGCGTATATCATTCATCTATGTAGCGTGTTTACCTCTTTTGATTTGTTTTGTTTGTGTCCCCATTGAATCAAGTGTGTTTTTTGTTATCTCTTAATCATAATAGCACTGAAATCACGATTCAGATGGACCAACAATATGGTATCAGAGCCTTAGTGCTCTTGATTGTTTCATCCTAGAGATTTTTGTGTTGATTTTGGGGTTTTTGGGTCAAAACACTACTTGGTTCATTTCGGGACTGTTTGTTGTGTTTTTGAGTTGGAATATGCTTGGGGTTTGTCGCTTTTGGTTATAGGAAGCTATTGAAACAAACGGATCTTAATTTGGTTGAGTTTTGAGGCTGTTCTGGTTGATTTTGGACTGAAACTGTTTCGTTCGTACACCAGCGAAACTGCATGTTCATCCAGCGAATCTACTGGATCATCCAGCGAACCTAGACCAAATTTGTGATTCGGAAATTTCAAACAGTGGTCAGCGAATCTACAAAGATTTTGAACGAAAGTTCACCTGTTTGGTTCTGTGAGCGAGAGAACCTACGAGAGAATCTGCGAGAGAATCTGCGAGAGAACCTACCAGAGAATCTGCCAGAGAACCTGCGAGAGAACCTACGAGCGAACCTACGGCGAGCGAAAGAACCTACGAGCGAGCGAGAGAACCTACGAGCGAGCGAGCGAATCTACGAGCGAATCTGTGAGCGAATCTGCGAGAGAACCTACCAGAGAACCTAATTTTCCAAAAAAAAAAAAAAAAAAAAAGGGCCGGATCTTTATAAGTTTTATTTTTGGGCCAAAATTGATTGGAATGTGGGAGGCGAGGAGCATACAGAAAATATTCAGGAGGAAATGAATGTTATTGATATGCCTGATACTGATGTCGCTGATGTTGAGTCAAGTGAAGATGATGAAGCCGGATCTGAAGACGTGACAATTTCGTTGGCCGAGACTGAATCGAGGGCAGGAGCTTTCATTGAACATTTTAAAGCCTAAAGAAGACGGAGCTTAAACAGAAGACTTCCCCAGGTGAGGTCCAACCTAGGGGGAGTATTGATAGTCACATGTATAGGTTGGACTCACCGGCTTGTCGGTGTTACTTTTGTATTATTAAATATAGTTTGTTGTTATGTTTTTGTATCTAGCGAACCTACGGGCGAATCTATAGATTCGCCCGGAGGTCTAGATTAGTCGTAGTCTATAGATCAGTTTTGTCGTCGGGCGAACCTGTTTGTGCCCGGCGAAGCTATAGTTCGCTCGATAGATTCGCGGATAAGCCCAGCGAATCTATCAGCGAATCTGTAGCTGATCTATATATAGATTAGTTTGATTAGGGTTGAACTTGCTTGAAACATAGCCAAGAATTGGGAGGTTACACATGTAAACAAAATCACAGCAATTCTATTGTGTTTGTGTGTCGGTTAGAGGTGCTAGGAGCATATATCTTTCATCTTTGTAGCATATTTACCTCATTTGGGTTGTTATTTGATGTTTTTGCTTGAATCAAATGTGTTTTGTTATTACAAATCATTATAGCACTGAAATCACGATCTTTATGGACCAACACTTACACCACCGTACGAAAGATTAAAACTCCATAATAAACCTAATGAATTCGTCCGAGTAGTTTGAACACCATACAACAATTATTACGACTCTGTATGCCACATTACCGCCTTGAAAAGCATGTTAGTATAACGTACAGCACCTTACAACTTCTAACAAAACATTACAACATCGTACGTAAACTTAAAACTCCATAACAAACCTAATGAATTCGACCGAGTCATTTGAACATCGTACGACCACTCAGGACTTGTTACGACTCTGTATGCGAAATTAGCAACAGGAAAAGCAATTTAGAGTAATGTAGGATGCGTTACAACTTTTAAGAATACCTTACACCACCGTACGAAAGATTAAAACTCCATAATAAACCTAAAGAATTCGTCCGAGTAGTTTGAACACCATACAACAATTTGGAATATATTACGACTCTGTATGCCACATTACCGCCTTGAAAAGCATGTTAGTATAACGTACAGCACCTTACAACTCCTAACAAAACATTACAACACCGTACGTAAACTTAAAACTCCATAATAAACCTAATGAATTCGTCCGCATCATTTGAACATCGTACGACCACTCAGGACTTGTTACGACTCTGTATGCGAAATTAGCAACAGGAAAAGCAATTTAGAATAATGTAGGATGCGTTACAACTTTTAAGAACACCTTACACCACCGTACGAAAGATTAAAACTCCATAATAAACCTAAAGAATTCGTCCGAGTAGTTTGAACACCATACAACAATTTGGAATATATTACGACTCTGTATGCCACATTACCGCCTTGAAAAGCATGTTAGTATAACGTACAGCACCTTACAACTCCTAACAAAACATTACAACACCGTACGTAAACTTAAAACTCCATAATAAACCTAATGAATTCGTCCGAGTCATTTGAACATCGTACGAACACTCAGGACTTGTTACGACTCTGTATGCGAAATTAGCAACAGGAAAAGCAATTTAGAATAATGTAGGATGCGTTACAACTTTTGAGAACACCTTACACCACCGTACGAAAGATTAAAACTCCATAATAAACCTAATGAATTCGTCCGAGTAGTTTGAACACCATACAACAATTATTACGACTCTGTATGCCACATTACCGCCTTGAAAAGCATGTTAGTATAACGTACAGCACCTTACAACTTCTAACAAAACATTACAACATCGTACGTAAACTTAAAACTCCATAATAAACCTAATGAATTCGTCCGAGTCATTTGAACATCGTACGACCACTCAGGACTTGTTACGACTCTGTATGCGAAATTAGCAACAGGAAAAGCAATTTAGAATAATGTAGGATGCGTTACAACTTTTGAGAACACCTTACACCACCGTACGAAAGATTAAAACTCCATAATAAACCTACTGAATTCGTCCGAGTAATTTGAACACCATACAACAATTTGGAATATATTACGACTCTGTATGCCACATTACCGTCTTGAGAAGCATGTTAGTATAACGTACGGCACCTTGCAACTCCTAACAAAACATTACAACACCGTACGTAAACTTAGAACTCCATAATAAACCTAATGAATTCGTCCGAGTTATTTGAACATCGTACGACCACTCAGGACTTGTTACGACTCTGTATGCGAAATTAGCAACAGGAAAAGCAATTTAGAATAATGTAGGATGCGTTACAACTTTTGAGAACACCTTACACCACCGTACGAAAGATTAAAACTCCATAATAAACCTACTGAATTCGTCCGAGTAATTTGAACACCATACAACAATTTGGAATATATTACGACTCTGTATGCCACATTACCGTCTTGAGAAGCATGTTAGTATAACGTACGGCACCTTGCAACTCCTAACAAAACATTACAACACCGTACGTAAACTTAGAACTCCATAATAAACCTAATGAATTCGTCCGAGTTATTTGAACATCGTACGACCACTCAGGACTTGTTACGACTCTGTATGCGTAATTAGCAACAGGAAAAGCAATTTAGAATAATGTAGGATGTGTTACAACTTTTGAGAACACCTTACACCACCGTACGAAAGATTAAAACTCCATAATAAACCTAATGAATTCGTCCGAGTAATTTGAACACCATACAACAATTTGGAATATATTACGACTCTGTATGCCACATTACCGTCTTGAGAAGCACGTTAGTATAACGTACGGCACCTTACAACTCCTAACAAAACATTACAACACCGTACGTAAACTTAAAACTCCATAATAAACCTAATGAATTCGTCCGAGTCATTTGAACATCGTACGACCACTCAGGACTTGTTACGACTCTGTATGCGAAATTAGCAACAGGAAAAGCAATTTAGAATAATGTAGGATGCGTTACAACTTTTGAGAACACCTTACACCACCGTACGAAAGATTAAAACTCCATAATAAACCTAATGAATTCGTCCGAGTAGTTTGAACACCATACAACAATTATTACGACTCTGTATGCCACATTACCGCCTTGAAAAGCATGTTAGTATAACGTACAGCACCTTACAACTCCTAACAAAACATTACAACACCGTACGTAAACTTAAAACTCCATAATAAACCTAATGAATTCGTCCGAGTCATTTGAACATCGTACGACCACTCAGGACTTGTTACGACTCTGTATGCGAAATTAGCAACAGGAAAAGCAATTTAGAATAATGTAGGATGCGTTACAACTTTTGAGAACACCTTACACCACCGTACGAAAGATTAAAACTCCATAATAAACCTAATGAATTCGTCCGAGTAATTTGAACACCATACAATAATTTGGAATATATTACGACTCTGTATGCCACATTACCGTCTTGAGAAGCATGTTAGTATAACGTACGGCACCTTGCAACTCCTAACAAAACATTACAACACCGTACGTAAACTTAGAACTCCATAATAAACCTAATGAATTCGTCCGAGTTATTTGAACATCGTACGACCACTCAGGACTTGTTACGACTCTGTATGCGTAATTAGCAACAGGAAAAGCAATTTAGAATAATGTAGGATGTGTTACAACTTTTGAGAACACCTTACACCACCGTACGAAAGATTAAAACTCCATAATAAACCTAATGAATTCGTCCGAGTAATTTGAACACCATACAACAATTTGGAATATATTACGACTCTGTATGCCACATTACCGTCTTGAGAAGCATGTTAGTATAACGTACGGCACCTTACAACTCCTAACAAAACATTACAACACCGTACCTAAACTTAAAACTCCATAATAAACCTAATGAATTCGTCCGAGTCATTTGAACATCGTACGACCACTCAGGACTTGTTACGACTCTGTATGCGAAATTAGCAACAGGAAAAGCAATTTAGAATAATGTAGGATGCGTTACAACTTTTGAGAACACCTTACACCACCGTACGAAAGATTAAAACTCCATAATAAACCTAATGAATTCGTCCGAGTAGTTTGAACACCATACAACAATTATTACGACTCTGTATGCCACATTACCGCCTTGAAAAGCATGTTAGTATAACGTACAGCACCTTACAACTCCTAACAAAACATTACAACACCGTACGTAAACTTAAAACTCCATAATAAACCTAATGAATTCGTCCGAGTCATTTGAACATCGTACGACCACTCAGGACTTGTTACGACTGTGTATGCGAAATTAGCAACAGGAAAAGCAATTTAGAATAATGTAGGATGCGTTACAACTTTTGAGAACACCTTACACCACCGTACGAAAGATTAAAACTCCATAATAAACCTAATGAATTCGTCCGAGTAATTTGAACACCATACAACAATTTGGAATATATTACGACTCTGTATGCCACATTACCGTCTTGAGAAGCATGTTAGTATAACGTACGGCACCTTGCAACTCCTAACAAAACATTACAACACCGTACGTAAACTTAAAACTCCATAATAAACCTAATGAATTCGTCCGAGTTATTTGAACATCGTACGACCACTCAGGACTTGTTACGACTCTATATGCGTAATTAGCAACAGGAAAAGCAATTTAGAATAATGTAGGATGTGTTACAACTTTTGAGAACACCTTACACCACCGTACGAAAGATTAAAACTCCATAATAAACCTAATGAATTCGTCCGAGTAGTTTGAACACCATACAACAATTTGGAATATATTACGACTCTGTATGCCACATTACCGTCTTGAGAAGCATGTTAGTATAACGTACGGCACCTTGCAACTCCTAACAAAACATTACAACACCGTACATAAACTTAAAACTCCATAATAAACCTAATGAATTCGTCCGAGTCATTTGAACATCGTACGACCACTCAGGACTTGTTACGACTCTGTATGCGAAATTAGCAACAGGAAAAGCAATTTAGAATAATGTAGGATGCGTTACAACTTTTGAGAACACCTTACACCACCGTACGAAAGATTAAAACTCCATAATAAACCTAATGAATTCGTCCGAGTAGTTTGAACACCATACAACAATTATTACGACTCTGTATGCCACATTACCGCCTTGAAAAGCATGTTAGTATAACGTACAGCACCTTACAACTCCTAACAAAACATTACAACACCGTACGTAAACTTAAAACTCCATAATAAACCTAATGAATTCGTCCGAGTCATTTGAACATCGTACGACCACTCAGGACTTGTTACGACTCTGTATGCGAAATTAGCAACAGGAAAAGCAATTTAGAATAATGTAGGATGCGTTACAACTTTTGAGAACACCTTACACCACCGTACGAAAGATTAAAACTCCATAATAAACCTAATGAATTCGTCCGAGTAATTTGAACACCATACAATAATTTGGAATATATTACGACTCTGTATGCCACATTACCGTCTTGAGAAGCATGTTAGTATAACGTACGGCACCTTGCAACTCCTAACAAAACATTACAACACCGTACGTAAACTTAGAACTCCATAATAAACCTAATGAATTCGTCCGAGTTATTTGAACATCGTACGACCACTCAGGACTTGTTACGACTCTGTATGCGTAATTAGCAACAGGAAAAGCAATTTAGAATAATGTAGGATGTGTTACAACTTTTGAGAACACCTTACACCACCGTACGAAAGATTAAAACTCCATAATAAACCTAATGAATTCGTCCGAGTAATTTGAACACCATACAACAATTTGGAATATATTACGACTCTGTATGCCACATTACCGTCTTGAGAAGCATGTTAGTATAACGTACGGCACCTTACAACTCCTAACAAAACATTACAACACCGTACGTAAACTTAAAACTCCATAATAAACCTAATGAATTCGTCCGAGTCATTTGAACATCGTACGACCACTCAGGACTTGTTACGACTCTGTATGCGAAATTAGCAACAGGAAAAGCAATTTAGAATAATGTAGGATGCGTTACAACTTTTGAGAACACATTACACCACCGTACGAAAGATTAAAACTCCATAATAAACCTAATGAATTCGTCCGAGTAGTTTGAACACCATACAACAATTTGGAATATATTACGACTCTGTATGCCACATTACCGTCTTGAGAAGCATGTTAGTATAACGTACGGCACCTTGCAACTCCTAACAAAACATTACAACACCGTACGTAAACTTAAAACTCCATAATAAACCTAATGAATTCGTCCGAGTTATTTGAACATCGTACGACCACTCAGGACTTGTTACGACTCTATATGCGTAATTAGCAACAGGAAAAGCAATTTAGAATAATGTAGGATGTGTTACAACTTTTGAGAACACCTTACACCACCGTACGAAAGATTAAAACTCCATAATAAACCTAATGAATTCGTCCGAGTAATTTGAACACCATACAACAATTTGGAATATATTACGACTCTGTATGCCACATTACCGTCTTGAGAAGCATGTTAGTATAACGTACGGCACCTTACAACTCCTAACAAAACATTACAACACCGTACGTAAACTTAAAACTCCATAATAAACCTAATGAATTCGTCCGAGTCATTTGAACATCGTACGACCACTCAGGACTTGTTACGACTCTGTATGCGAAATTAGCAACAGGAAAAGCAATTTAGAATAATGTAGGATGCGTTACAACTTTTGAGAACACCTTACACCACCGTACGAAAGATTAAAACTCCATAATAAACCTAATGAATTCGTCCGAGTAGTTTGAACACCATACAACAATTATTACGACTCTGTATGCCACATTACCGCCTTGAAAAGCATGTTAGTATAACGTACAGCACCTTACAACTCCTAACAAAACATTACAACACCGTACGTAAACTTAAAACTCCATAATAAACCTAATGAATTCGTCCGAGTCATTTGAACATCGTACGACCACTCAGGACTTGTTACGACTCTGTATGCGAAATTAGCAACAGGAAAAGCAATTTAGAATAATGTAGGATGCGTTACAACTTTTGAGAACACCTTACACCACCGTACGAAAGATTAAAACTCCATAATAAACCTAATGAATTCGTCCGAGTAATTTGAACACCATACAACAATTTGGAATATATTACGACTCTGTATGCCACATTACCGTCTTGAGAAGCTTGTTAGTATAACGTACGGCACCTTACAACTCCTAACAAAACATTACAACACCGTACGTAAACTTAAAACTCCATAATAAACCTAATGAATTCGTCCGAGTCATTTGAACATCGTACGACCACTCAGGACTTGTTACGACTCTGTATGCGAAATTAGCAACAGTTGAAGCAATTTAGAATAATGTAGGATGCGTTACAACTTTTGAGAACACCTTACACCACCGTACGAAAGATTAAAACTCCATAATAAACCTAATGAATTCGTCCGAGTAATTTGAACACCATACAACAATTCGGAATATATTACGACTCTGTATGCCACATTACCGTCTTGAGAAGCATGTTAGTATAACGTACGGCACCTTGCAACTCCTAACAAAACATTACAACACCGTACGTAAACTTAAAACTCCATAATAAACCTAATGAATTCGTCCGAGTTATTTGAACATCGTACGACCACTCAGGACTTGTTACGACTCTATATGCGTAATTAGCAACAGGAAAAGCAATTTAGAATAATGTAGGATGTGTTACAACTTTTGAGAACACCTTACACCACCGTACGAAAGATTAAAACTCCATAATAAACCTAATGAATTCGTCCGAGTAATTTGAACACCATACAACAATTTGGAATATATTACGACTCTGTATGCCACATTACCGTCTTGAGAAGCATGTTAGTATAACGTACGGCACCTTACAACTCCTAACAAAACATTACAACACCGTACGTAAACTTAAAACTCCATAATAAACCTAATGAATTCGTCCGAGTCATTTGAACATCGTACGACCACTCAGGAGTTGTTACGACTCTGTATGCGAAATTAGCAACAGGAAAAGCAATTTAGAATAATGTAGGATGCGTTACAACTTTTGAGAACACCTTACACCACCGTACGAAAGATTAAAACTCCATAATAAACCTAATGAATTCGTCCGAGTAATTTGAACACCATACAACAATTTGGAATATATTACGACTCTGTATGCCACATTACCGTCTTGAGAAGCTTGTTAGTATAACGTACGGTACCTTACAACTCCTAACAAAACATTACAACACCGTACGTAAACTTAAAACTCCATAATAAACCTAATGAATTCGTCCGAGTCATTTGAACATCGTACGACCACTCAGGACTTGTTACGACTCTGTATGCGAAATTAGCAACAGTTGAAGCAATTTAGAATAATGTAGGATGCGTTACAACTTTTGAGAACACCTTACACCACCGTACGAAAGATTAAAACTCCATAATAAACCTAATGAATTCGTCCGAGTAATTTGAACACCATACAACAATTTGGAATATATTACGACTCTGTATGCCACATTACCGTCTTGAGAAGCATGTTAGTATAACGTACGGCACCTTGCAACTCCTAACAAAACATTACAACACCGTACGTAAACTTAAAACTCCATAATAAACCTAATGAATTCGTCCGAGTTATTTGAACATCGTACGACCACTCAGGACTTGTTACGACTCTATATGCGTAATTAGCAACAGGAAAAGCAATTTAGAATAATGTAGGATGTGTTACAACTTTTGAGAACACCTTACACCACCGTACGAAAGATTAAAACTCCATAATAAACCTAATGAATTCGTCCGAGTAATTTGAACACCATACAACAATTTGGAATATATTACGACTCTGTATGCCACATTACCGTCTTGAGAAGCATGTTAGTATAACGTACGGCACCTTACAACTCCTAACAAAACATTACAACACCGTACGTAAACTTAAAACTCCATAATAAACCTAATGAATTCGTCCGAGTCATTTGAACATCGTACGACCACTCAGGACTTGTTACGACTCTGTATGCGAAATTAGCAACAGGAAAAGCAATTTAGAATAATGTAGGATGCGTTACAACTTTTGAGAACACCTTACACCACCGTACGAAAGATTAAAACTCCATAATAAACCTAATGAATTCGTCCGAGTAGTTTGAACACCATACAACAATTATTACGACTCTGTATGCCACATTACCGCCTTGAAAAGCATGTTAGTATAACGTACAGCACCTTACAACTCCTAACAAAACATTACAACACCGTACGTAAACTTAAAAGTCCATAATAAACCTAATGAATTCGTCCGAGTCATTTGAACATCGTACGACCACTCAGGACTTGTTACGACTCTGTATGCGAAATTAGCAACAGGAAAAGCAATTTAGAATAATGTAGGATGCGTTACAACTTTTGAGAACACCTTACACCACCGTACGAAAGATTAAAACTCCATAATAAACCTAATGAATTCGTCCGAGTAATTTGAACACCATACAACAATTTGGAATATATTACGACTCTGTATGCCACATTACCGTCTTGAGAAGCATGTTAGTATAACGTACGGCACCTTGCAACTCCTAACAAAACATTACAACACCGTACGTAAACTTAAAACTCCATAATAAACCTAATGAATTCGTCCGAGTTATTTGAACATCATACGACCACTCAGGACTTGTTACGACTCTGTATGCGTAATTAGCAACAGGAAAAGCAATTTAGAATAATGTAGGATGCGTTACAACTTTTGAGAACACCTTACACCACCGTACGAAAGATTAAAACTCCATAATAAACCTAATGAATTCGTCCGAGTAATTTGAACACCATACAACAATTTGGAATATATTACGACTCTGTATGCCACATTACCGTCTTGAGAAGCATGTTAGTATAACGTACGGCACCTTACAACTCCTAACAAAACATTACAACACCGTACGTAAACTTAAAACTCCATAATAAACCTAATGAATTCGTCCGAGTCATTTGAACATCGTACGACCACTCAGGACTTGTTACGACTCTGTATGCGAAATTAGCAACAGGAAAAGCAATTTAGAATAATGTAGGATGCGTTACAACTTTTGAGAACACCTTACACCACCGTACGAAAGATTAAAACTCCATAATAAACCTAATGAATTCGTCCGAGTAGTTTGAACACCATACAACAATTATTACGACTCTGTATGCCACATTACCGCCTTGAAAAGCATGTTAGTATAACGTACAGCACCTTACAACTCCTAACAAAACATTACAACACCGTACGTAAACTTAAAACTCCATAATAAACCTAATGAATTCGTCCGAGTCATTTGAACATCGTACGACCACTCAGGACTTGTTACGACTCTGTATGCGAAATTAGCAACAGGAAAAGCAATTTAGAATAATGTAGGATGCGTTACAACTTTTGAGAACACCTTACACCACCGTACGAAAGATTAAAACTCCATAATAAACCTAATGAATTCGTCCGAGTAATTTGAACACCATACAACAATTTGGAATATATTACGACTCTGTATGCCACATTACCGTCTTGAGAAGCATGTTAGTATAACGTACGGCACCTTGCAACTCCTAACAAAACATTACAACACCGTACGTAAACTTAAAACTCCATAATAAACCTAATGAATTCGTCCGAGTTATTTGAACATCGTACGACCACTCAGGACTTGTTACGACTCTGTATGCGTAATTAGCAACAGGAAAAGCAATTTAGAATAATGTAGGATGCGTTACAACTTTTGAGAACACCTTACACCACCGTACGAAAGATTAAAACTCCATAATAAACCTAATGAATTCGTCCGAGTAATTTGAACACCATACAACAATTTGGAATATATTACGACTCTGTATGCCACATTACCGTCTTGAGAAGCATGTTAGTATAACGTACGGCACCTTACAACTCCTAACAAAACATTACAACACCGTACGTAAACTTAAAACTCCATAATAAACCTAATGAATTCGTCCGAGTCATTTGAACATCGTACGACCACTCAGGACTTGTTACGACTCTGTATGCGAAATTAGCAACAGGAAAAGCAATTTAGAATAATGTAGGATGCGTTACAACTTTTGAGAACACCTTACACCACCGTACGAAAGATTAAAACTCCATAATAAACCTAATGAATTCGTCCGAGTAGTTTGAACACCATACAACAATTATTACGACTCTGTATGCCACATTACCGCCTTGAAAAGCATGTTAGTATAACGTACAGCACCTTACAACTCCTAACAAAACATTACAACACCGTACGTAAACTTAAAACTCCATAATAAACCTAATGAATTCGTCCGAGTCATTTGAACATCGTACGACCACTCAGGACTTGTTACGACTCTGTATGCGAAATTAGCAACAGGAAAAGCAATTTAGAATAATGTAGGATGCGTTACAACTTTTGAGAACACCTTACACCACCGTACGAAAGATTAAAACTCCATAATAAACCTAATGAATTCGTCCGAGTAATTTGAACACCATACAACAATTTGGAATATATTACGACTCTGTATGCCACATTACCGTCTTGAGAAGCATGTTAGTATAACGTACGGCACCTTGCAACTCCTAACAAAACATTACAACACCGTACGTAAACTTAAAACTCCATAATAAACCTAATGAATTCGTCCGAGTTATTTGAACATCGTACGACCACTCAGGACTTGTTACGACTCTGTATGCGTAATTAGCAACAGGAAAAGCAATTTAGAATAATGTAGGATGCGTTACAACTTTTGAGAACACCTTACACCACCGTACGAAAGATTAAAACTCCATAATAAACCTAATGAATTCGTCCGAGTAATTTGAACACCATACAACAATTTGGAATATATTACGACTCTGTATGCCACATTACCGTCTTGAGAAGCATGTTAGTATAACGTACGGCACCTTACAACTCCTAACAAAACATTACAACACCGTACGTAAACTTAAAACTCCATAATAAACCTAATGAATTCGTCCGAGTCATTTGAACATCGTACGACCACTCAGGACTTGTTACGACTCTGTATGCGAAATTAGCAACAGGAAAAGCAATTTAGAATAATGTAGGATGCGTTACAACTTTTGAGAACACCTTACACCACCGTACGAAAGATTAAAACTCCATAATAAACCTAATGAATTCGTCCGAGTAGTTTGAACACCATACAACAATTATTACGACTCTGTATGCCACATTACCGCCTTGAAAAGCATGTTAGTATAACGTACAGCACCTTACAACTCCTAACAAAACATTACAACACCGTACGTAAACTTAAAACTCCATAATAAACCTAATGAATTCGTCCGAGTCATTTGAACATCGTACGACCACTCAGGACTTGTTACGACTCTGTATGCGAAATTAGCAACAGGAAAAGCAATTTAGAATAATGTAGGATGCGTTACAACTTTTGAGAACACCTTACACCACCGTACGAAAGATTAAAACTCCATAATAAACCTAATGAATTCGTCCGAGTAATTTGAACACCATACAACAATTTGGAATATATTACGACTCTGTATGCCACATTACCGTCTTGAGAAGCATGTTAGTATAACGTACGGCACCTTGCAACTCCTAACAAAACATTACAACACCGTACGTAAACTTAAAACTCCATAATAAACCTAATGAATTCGTCCGAGTTATTTGAACATCGTACGACCACTCAGGACTTGTTACGACTCTGTATGCGTAATTAGCAACAGGAAAAGCAATTTAGAATAATGTAGGATGCGTTACAACTTTTGAGAACACCTTACACCACCGTACGAAAGATTAAAACTCCATAATAAACCTAATGAATTCGTCCGAGTAATTTGAACACCATACAACAATTTGGAATATATTACGACTCTGTATGCCACATTACCGTCTTGAGAAGCATGTTAGTATAACGTACGGCACCTTACAACTCCTAACAAAACATTACAACACCGTACGTAAACTTAAAACTCCATAATAAACCTAATGAATTCGTCCGAGTCATTTGAACATCGTACGACCACTCAGGACTTGTTACGACTCTGTATGCGAAATTAGCAACAGGAAAAGCAATTTAGAATAATGTAGGATGCGTTACAACTTTTGAGAACACCTTACACCACCGTACGAAAGATTAAAACTCCATAATAAACCTAATGAATTCGTCCGAGTAGTTTGAACACCATACAACAATTATTACGACTCTGTATGCCACATTACCGCCTTGAAAAGCATGTTAGTATAACGTACAGCACCTTACAACTCCTAACAAAACATTACAACACCGTACGTAAACTTAAAACTCCATAATAAACCTAATGAATTCGTCCGAGTCATTTGAACATCGTACGACCACTCAGGACTTGTTACGACTCTGTATGCGAAATTAGCAACAGGAAAAGCAATTTAGAATAATGTAGGATGCGTTACAACTTTTGAGAACACCTTACACCACCGTACGAAAGATTAAAACTCCATAATAAACCTAATGAATTCGTCCGAGTAATTTGAACACCATACAACAATTTGGAATATATTACGACTCTGTATGCCACATTACCGTCTTGAGAAGCATGTTAGTATAACGTACGGCACCTTGCAACTCCTAACAAAACATTACAACACCGTACGTAAACTTAAAACTCCATAATAAACCTAATGAATTCGTCCGAGTTATTTGAACATCGTACGACCACTCAGGACTTGTTACGACTCTGTATGCGTAATTAGCAACAGGAAAAGCAATTTAGAATAATGTAGGATGCGTTACAACTTTTGAGAACACCTTACACCACCGTACGAAAGATTAAAACTCCATAATAAACCTAATGAATTCGTCCGAGTAATTTGAACACCATACAACAATTTGGAATATATTACGACTCTGTATGCCACATTACCGTCTTGAGAAGCATGTTAGTATAACGTACGGCACCTTACAACTCCTAACAAAACATTACAACACCGTACGTAAACTTAAAACTCCATAATAAACCTAATGAATTCGTCCGAGTCATTTGAACATCGTACGACCACTCAGGACTTGTTACGACTCTGTATGCGAAATTAGCAACAGGAAAAGCAATTTAGAATAATGTAGGATGCGTTACAACTTTTGAGAACACCTTACACCACCGTACGAAAGATTAAAACTCCATAATAAACCTAATGAATTCGTCCGAGTAGTTTGAACACCATACAACAATTATTACGACTCTGTATGCCACATTACCGCCTTGAAAAGCATGTTAGTATAACGTACAGCACCTTACAACTCCTAACAAAACATTACAACACCGTACGTAAACTTAAAACTCCATAATAAACCTAATGAATTCGTCCGAGTCATTTGAACATCGTACGACCACTCAGGACTTGTTACGACTCTGTATGCGAAATTAGCAACAGGAAAAGCAATTTAGAATAATGTAGGATGCGTTACAACTTTTGAGAACACCTTACACCACCGTACGAAAGATTAAAACTCCATAATAAACCTAATGAATTCGTCCGAGTAATTTGAACACCATACAACAATTTGGAATATATTACGACTCTGTATGCCACATTACCGTCTTGAGAAGCATGTTAGTATAACGTACGGCACCTTGCAACTCCTAACAAAACATTACAACACCGTACGTAAACTTAAAACTCCATAATAAACCTAATGAATTCGTCCGAGTTATTTGAACATCGTACGACCACTCAGGACTTGTTACGACTCTGTATGCGTAATTAGCAACAGGAAAAGCAATTTAGAATAATGTAGGATGCGTTACAACTTTTGAGAACACCTTACACCACCGTACGAAAGATTAAAACTCCATAATAAACCTAATGAATTCGTCCGAGTAATTTGAACACCATACAACAATTTGGAATATATTACGACTCTGTATGCCACATTACCGTCTTGAGAAGCATGTTAGTATAACGTACGGCACCTTACAACTCCTAACAAAACATTACAACACCGTACGTAAACTTAAAACTCCATAATAAACCTAATGAATTCGTCCGAGTCATTTGAACATCGTACGACCACTCAGGACTTGTTACGACTCTGTATGCGAAATTAGCAACAGGAAAAGCAATTTAGAATAATGTAGGATGCGTTACAACTTTTGAGAACACCTTACACCACCGTACGAAAGATTAAAACTCCATAATAAACCTAATGAATTCGTCCGAGTAGTTTGAACACCATACAACAATTATTACGACTCTGTATGCCACATTACCGCCTTGAAAAGCATGTTAGTATAACGTACAGCACCTTACAACTCCTAACAAAACATTACAACACCGTACGTAAACTTAAAACTCCATAATAAACCTAATGAATTCGTCCGAGTCATTTGAACATCGTACGACCACTCAGGACTTGTTACGACTCTGTATGCGAAATTAGCAACAGGAAAAGCAATTTAGAATAATGTAGGATGCGTTACAACTTTTGAGAACACCTTACACCACCGTACGAAAGATTAAAACTCCATAATAAACCTAATGAATTCGTCCGAGTAATTTGAACACCATACAACAATTTGGAATATATTACGACTCTGTATGCCACATTACCGTCTTGAGAAGCATGTTAGTATAACGTACGGCACCTTGCAACTCCTAACAAAACATTACAACACCGTACGTAAACTTAAAACTCCATAATAAACCTAATGAATTCGTCCGAGTTATTTGAACATCGTACGACCACTCAGGACTTGTTACGACTCTGTATGCGTAATTAGCAACAGGAAAAGCAATTTAGAATAATGTAGGATGCGTTACAACTTTTGAGAACACCTTACACCACCGTACGAAAGATTAAAACTCCATAATAAACCTAATGAATTCGTCCGAGTAATTTGAACACCATACAACAATTTGGAATATATTACGACTCTGTATGCCACATTACCGTCTTGAGAAGCATGTTAGTATAACGTACGGCACCTTGCAACTCCTAACAAAACATTACAACACCGTACGTAAACTTAAAACTCCATAATAAACCTAATGAATTCGTCCGAGTTATTTGAACATCGTACGACCACTCAGGACTTGTTACGACTCTATATGCGTAATTAGCAACAGGAAAAGCAATTTAGAATAATGTAGGATGTGTTACAACTTTTGAGAACACCTTACACCACCGTACGAAAGATTAAAACTCCATAATAAACCTAATGAATTCGTCCGAGTAATTTGAACACCATACAACAATTTGGAATATATTACGACTCTGTATGCCACATTACCGTCTTGAGAAGCATGTTAGTATAACGTACGGCACCTTACAACTCCTAACAAAACATTACAACACCGTACGTAAACTTAAAACTCCATAATAAACCTAATGAATTCGTCCGAGTCATTTGAACATCGTACGACCACTCAGGACTTGTTACGACTCTGTATGCGAAATTAGCAACAGGAAAAGCAATTTAGAATAATGTAGGATGCGTTACAACTTTTGAGAACACCTTACACCACCGTACGAAAGATTAAAACTCCATAATAAACCTAATGAATTCGTCCGAGTAGTTTGAACACCATACAACAATTATTACGACTCTGTATGCCACATTACCGCCTTGAAAAGCATGTTAGTATAACGTACAGCACCTTACAACTCCTAACAAAACATTACAACACCGTACGTAAACTTAAAACTCCATAATAAACCTAATGAATTCGTCCGAGTCATTTGGAACATCGTACGACCACTCAGGACTTGTTACGACTCTGTATGCAAAATTAGCAACAGGAAAAGCAATTTAGAATAATGTAGGATGCGTTACAACTTTTGAGAACACCTTACACCACCGTACGAAAGATTAAAACTCCATAATAAACCTAATGAATTCGTCCGAGTAATTTGAACACCATACAACAATTTGGAATATATTACGACTCTGTATGCCACATTACCGTCTTGAGAAGCATGTTAGTATAACGTACGGCACCTTACAACTCCTAACAAAACATTACAACACCGTACGTA
Source organism: Tagetes erecta (assembly GCA_030867185.1). Classification (NCBI taxonomy): domain Eukaryota; kingdom Viridiplantae; phylum Streptophyta; class Magnoliopsida; order Asterales; family Asteraceae; genus Tagetes; species Tagetes erecta. Next base: position 48,315,946 of record CM061488.1, on the reverse strand, counting down.
AACTTAAAACTCCATAATAAACCTAATGAATTCGTCCGAGTCATTTGAACATCGTACGACCACTCAGGACTTGTTACGACTCTGTATGCGAAATTAGCAACAGGAAAAGCAATTTAGAATAATGTAGGATGCGTTACAACTTTTGAGAACACCTTACACCACTGTACGAAAGATTAAAACTCCATAATAAACCTAATGAATTCGTCCGAGTAGTTTGAACACCATACAACAATTATTACGACTCTGTATGCCACATTACCGCCTTGAAAAGCATGTTAGTATAACGTACAGCACCTTACAACTCCTAACAAAACATTACAACACCGTACGTAAACTTAAAACTCCATAATAAACCTAATGAATTCGTCCGAGTTATTTGAACATCGTACGACCACTCAGGACTTGTTACGACTCTGTATGCGTAATTAGCAACAGGAAAAGCAATTTAGAATAATGTAGGATGTGTTACAACTTTTGAGAACACCTTACACCACCGTACCAAAGGTTAAAACTCCATAATAAACCTAATGAATTCGTCAGAGTAATTTGAACACCATACAACAATTTGGAATATATTACGACTTTGTATGCCACATTACCGCCTTGAAAAGCATGTTAGTATAACGTACGACACCTTACAACTCCCAACAAAACATTACAACACCGTACGTAAACTTAAAACTCCATAATAAACCTAATGAATTCGTCCGAGTCATTCGAACATCGTACGACCACTCAGGACTTGTTACGACTCTGTCTGCGAAATTAGCAACAGGAAAAGCAATTTAGAATAATGTAGGATGCGTTACAACTTTTGAGAACACCTTACACCACCGTACGAAAGATTAAAACTCCATAATAAACCTAATGAATTCGTCTGAGTAATTTGAACACCATACAACAATTTGGAATATATTACGACTCTGTATGCCACATTACCGTCTTGAGAAGCATGTTAGTATAACGTACGGCACCTTGCAACTCCTAACAAAACATTACAACACCGTACGTAAACTTAAAACTCCATAATAAACCTAATGAATTCGTCCGAGTTATTTAAACATCGTACGACCACTCAGGACTTGTTACGACTCTATATGCGTAATTAGCAACAGGAAAAGCAATTTAGAATAATGTAGGATGTGTTACAACTTTTGAGAACACCTTACACCACCGTACGAAAGATTAAAACTCCATAATAAACCTAATGAATTCGTCCGAGTAATTTGAACACCATACAACAATTTGGAATATATTACGACTCTGTATGCCACATTACCGTCTTGAGAAGCATGTTAGTATAACGTACGGCACCTTACAACTCCTAACAAAACATTACAACACCGTACGTAAACTTAAAACTCCATAATAAACCTAATGAATTCGTCCGAGTCATTTGAACATCGTACGACCACTCAGGACTTGTTACGACTCTGTATGCGAAATTAGCAACAGGAAAAGCAATTTAGAATAATGTAGGATGCGTTACAACTTTTGAGAACACCTTACACCACTGTACGAAAGATTAAAACTCCATAATAAACCTAATGAATTCGTCCGAGTAGTTTGAACACCATACAACAATTATTACAACTCTGTATGCCACATTACCGCCTTGAAAAGCATGTTAGTATAACGTACAGCACCTTACAACTCCTAACAAAACATTACAACACCGTACGTAAACTTAAAACTCCATAATAAACCTAATGAATTCGTCCGAGTCATTTGAACATCGTACGACCACTCAGGACTTGTTACGACTCTGTATGCGAAATTAGCAACAGGAAAAGCAATTTAGAATAATGTAGGATGCGTTACAACTTTTGAGAACACCTTACACCACCGTACGAAAGATTAAAACTCCATAATAAACCTAATGAATTCGTCCGAGTAATTTGAACACCATAAAACAATTTGGAATATATTACGACTCTGTATGCCACATTACCGTCTTGAGAAGCATGTTAGTATAACGTACGGCACCTTGCAACTCCTAACAAAACATTACAACACCGTACGTAAACTTAAAACTCCATAATAAACCTAATGTATTCGTCCGAGTCATTCGAACATCGTACGACCACTCAGGACTTGTTACGACTCTGTCTGCGAAATTAGCAACAGGAAAAGCAATTTAGAATAATGTAGGATGCGTTACAACTTTTGAGAACACCTTACACCACCGTACGAAAGATTAAAACTCCACAATAAACCTAATGAATTCGTCCGAGTAATTTGAACACCATACAACAATTTGGAATATATTACGACTCTGTATGCCACATTACCGTCTTGAGAAGCATGTTAGTATAACGTACGGCACCTTGCAACTCCTAACAAAACATTACAACACCGTACGTAAACTTAAAACTCCATAATAAACCTAATGAATTCGTCCGAGTTATTTAAACATCGTACGACCACTCAGGACTTGTTACGACTCAATATGCGTAATTAGCAACAGGAAAAGCAATTTAGAATAATGTAGGATGTGTTACAACTTTTGAGAACACCTTACACCACCGTACGAAAGATTAAAACTCCACAATAAACCTAATGAATTCGTCCGAGTAATTTGAACACCATACAACAATTTGGAATATATTACGACTCTGTATGCCACATTACCGTCTTGAGAAGCATGTTAGTATAACGTACGGCACCTTGCAACTCCTAACAAAACATTACAACACCGTACGTAAACTTAAAACTCCATAATAAACCTAATGAATTCGTCCGAGTTATTTGAACATCGTACGACCACTCAGGACTTGTTACGACTCTATATGCGTAATTAGCAACAGGAAAAGCAATTTAGAATAATGTAGGATGTGTTACAACTTTTGAGAACACCTTACACCACCGTACGAAAGATTAAAACTCCATAATAAACCTAATGAATTCGTCCGAGTAATTTGAACACCATACAACAATTTGGAATATATTACGACTCTGTATGCCACATTACCGTCTTGAGAAGCATGTTAGTATAACGTACGACACCTTACAACTCCTAACAAAACATTACAACACCGTACGTAAACTTAAAACTCCATAATAAACCTAATGAATTCGTCCGAGTCATTTGAACATCGTACGACCACTCAGGACTTGTTACGACTCTGTATGCGAAATTAGCAACAGGAAAAGCAATTTAGAATAATGTAGGATGCGTTACAACTTTTGAGAACACCTTACACCACCGTACGAAAGATTAAAACTCCATAATAAACCTAATGAATTCGTCCGAGTAGTTTGAACACCATACAACAATTATTACGACTCTGTATGCCACATTACCGCCTTGAAAAGCATGTTAGTATAACGTACAGCACCTTACAACTCCTAACAAAACATTACAACACCGTACGTAAACTTAAAACTCCATAATAAACCTAATGAATTCGTCCGAGTCATTTGAACATCGTACGACCACTCAGGACTTGTTACGACTCTGTATGCGAAATTAGCAACAGGAAAAGCAATTTAGAATAATGTAGGATGCGTTACAACTTTTGAGAACACCTTACACCACCGTACGAAAGATTAAAACTCCATAATAAACCTAATGAATTCGTCCGAGTAATTTAAACACCATACAACAATTTGGAATATATTACGACTCTGTATGCCACATTACCGTCTTGAGAAGCATGTTAGTATAACGTACGGCACCTTGCAACTCCTAACAAAACATTACAACACCGTACGTAAACTTAAAACTCCATAATAAACCTAATGAATTCGTCCGAGTTATTTGAACATCGTACGACCACTCAGGACTTGTTACGACTTTGTATGCGTAATTAGCAACAGGAAAAGCAATTTAGAATAATGTAGGATGTGTTACAACTTTTGAGAACACCTTACACCACCGTACCAAAGATTAAAACTCCATAATAAACCTAATGAATTCGTCAGAGTAATTTGAACACCATACAACAATTTGGAATATATTACGACTTTGTATGCCACATTACCGCCTTGAAAAGCATGTTAGTATAACGTACGACACCTTACAACTCCTAACAAAACATTACAACCCCGTACGTAAACTTAAAACTCCATAATAAACCTAATGAATTAGTCCGAGTCATTCGAACATTGTACGACCACTCAGGACTTGTTACGACTCTGTATGCGAAATTAGCAACTGGAAAAGCAATTTAGAATAATGTAGGATGCGTTACAACTTTTGAGAACACCTTACACCACCGTACGAAAGATTAAAACTCCATAATAAACCTAATGAATTCATCCGAGTAATTTGAACACCATACAACAATTTGGAATATATTACGACTCTGTATGCCACATTACCGTCTTGAGAAGCATGTTAGTATAACGTACGGCACCTTGCAACTCCTAACAAAACATTACAACACCGTACGTAAACTTAAAACTCCATAATAAACCTAATGAATTCGTCCGAGTTATTTGAACATCGTACGACCACTCAGGACTTGTTACGACTCTGTATGCGTAATTAGCAACAGGAAACGCAATTTAGAATAATGTAGGATGTGTTACAACTTTTGAGAACACCTTACACCACCGTACGAAAGATTAAAACTCCATAATAAACCTAATGAATTCGTCCGAGTAATTTGAACACCATACAACAATTTGGAATATATTACGACTCTGTATGCCACATTACCGTCTTGAGAAGCATGTTAGTATAACGTACGGCACCTTACAACTCCTAACAAAACATTACAACACCGTACGTAAACTTAAAACTCCATAATAAACCTAATGAATTCGTCCGAGTCATTTGAACATCGTACGACCACTCAGGACTTGTTACGACTCTGTATGCGAAATTAGCAACAGGAAAAGCAATTTAGAATAATGTAGGATGCGTTACAACTTTTGAGAACACCTTACACCACCGTACGAAAGATTAAAACTCCATAATAAACCTAATGAATTCGTCCGAGTAGTTTGAACACCATACAACAATTATTACGACTCTGTATGCCACATTACCGCCTTGAAAAGCATGTTAGTATAACGTACAGCACCTTACAACTCCTAACAAAACATTACAACACCGTACGTAAACTTAAAACTCCATAATAAACCTAATGAATTCGTTCGAGTCATTTGAACATCGTACGACCACTCAGGACTTGTTACGACTCTGTATGCGAAATTAGCAACAGGAAAAGCAATTTAGAATAATGTAGGATGCGTTACAACTTTTGAGAACACCTTACACCACCGTACGAAAGATTAAAACTCCATAATAAACCTAATGAACTCGTCCGAGTAATTTGAACACCATACAACAATTTGGAATATATTACGACTCTGTATGCCTCATTACCGTCTTGAGAAGCATGTTAGTATAACGTACGGCAGCTTGCAACTCCTAACAAAACATTACAACACCGTACGTAAACTTAAAACTCCATAATAAACCTAATGAATTCGTCCGAGTTATTTGAACATCGTACGACCACTCAGGACTTGTTACGACTCTGTATGCGAAATTAGCAACAGGAAAAGCAATTTAGAATAATGTAGGATGTGTTACAACTTTTGAGAACACCTTACACCACCGTACGAAAGATTAAAACTCCATAATAAACCTAATGAATTCGTCAGAGTAATTTGAACACCATACAACAATTTGGAATATATTACGACTCTGTATGCCACATTACCGTCTTGAGAAGCATGTTAGTATAACGTACGGCACCTTGCAACTCCTAACAAAACATTACAACACCGTACGTAAACTTAAAACTCCATAATAAACCTAATGAATTCGTCCGAGTTATTTGAACATCGTACGACCACTCAGGACTTGTTACGACTCTGTATGCGTAATTAGCAACAGGAAACGCAATTTAGAATAATGTAGGATGTGTTACAACTTTTGAGAACACCTTACACCACCGTACGAAAGATTAAAACTCCATAATAAACCTAATGAATTCGTCCGAGTAATTTGAACACCATACAACAATTTGGAATATATTACGACTCTGTATGCCACATTACCGTCTTGAGAAGCATGTTAGTATAACGTACGGCACCTTACAACTCCTAACAAAACATTACAACACCGTACGTAAACTTAAAACTCCATAATAAACCTAATGAATTCGTCCGAGTCATTTGAACATCGTACGACCACTCAGGACTTGTTACGACTCTGTATGCGAAATTAGCAACAGGAAAAGCAATTTAGAATAATGTAGGATGCGTTACAACTTTTGAGAACACCTTACACCACCGTACGAAAGATTAAAACTCCATAATAAACCTAATGAATTCGTCCGAGTAGTTTGAACACCATACAACAATTATTACGACTCTGTATGCCACATTACCGCCTTGAAAAGCATGTTAGTATAACGTACAGCACCTTACAACTCCTAACAAAACATTACAACACCGTACGTAAACTTAAAACTCCATAATAAACCTAATGAATTCGTTCGAGTCATTTGAACATCGTACGACCACTCAGGACTTGTTACGACTCTGTATGCGAAATTAGCAACAGGAAAAGCAATTTAGAATAATGTAGGATGCGTTACAACTTTTGAGAACACCTTACACCACCGTACGAAAGATTAAAACTCCATAATAAACCTAATGAACTCGTCCGAGTAATTTGAACACCATACAACAATTTGGAATATATTACGACTCTGTATGCCTCATTACCGTCTTGAGAAGCATGTTAGTATAACGTACGGCAGCTTGCAACTCCTAACAAAACATTACAACACCGTACGTAAACTTAAAACTCCATAATAAACCTAATGAATTCGTCCGAGTTATTTGAACATCGTACGACCACTCAGGACTTGTTACGACTCTGTATGCGAAATTAGCAACAGGAAAAGCAATTTAGAATAATGTAGGATGTGTTACAACTTTTGAGAACACCTTACACCACCGTACGAAAGATTAAAACTCCATAATAAACCTAATGAATTCGTCAGAGTAATTTGAACACCATACAACAATTTGGAATATATTACGACTCTGTATGCCACATTACCGTCTTGAGAAGCATGTTAGTATAACGTACGGCACCTTGCAACTCCTAACAAAACATTACAACACCGTACGTAAACTTAAAACTCCATAATAAACCTAATGAATTCGTCCGAGTTATTTGAACATCGTACGACCACTCAGGACTTGTTACGACTCTGTATGCGTAATTAGCAACAGGAAACGCAATTTAGAATAATGTAGGATGTGTTACAACTTTTGAGAACACCTTACACCACCGTACGAAAGATTAAAACTCCATAATAAACCTAATGAATTCGTCCGAGTAATTTGAACACCATACAACAATTTGGAATATATTACGACTCTGTATGCCACATTACCGTCTTGAGAAGCATGTTAGTATAACGTACGGCACCTTACAACTCCTAACAAAACATTACAACACCGTACGTAAACTTAAAACTCCATAATAAACCTAATGAATTCGTCCGAGTCATTTGAACATCGTACGACCACTCAGGACTTGTTACGACTCTGTATTCGAAATTAGCAACAGGAAAAGCAATTTAGAATAATGTAGGATGCGTTACAACTTTTGAGAACACCTTACACCACCGTACGAAAGATTAAAACTCCATAATAAACCTAATGAATTCGTCCGAGTAGTTTGAACACCATACAACAATTATTACGACTCTGTATGCCACATTACCGCCTTGAAAAGCATGTTAGTATAACGTACAGCACCTTACAACTCCTAACAAAACATTACAACACCGTACGTAAACTTAAAACTCCATAATAAACCTAATGAATTCGTTCGAGTCATTTGAACATCGTACGACCACTCAGGACTTGTTACGACTCTGTATGCGAAATTAGCAACAGGAAAAGCAATTTAGAATAATGTAGGATGCGTTACAACTTTTGAGAACACCTTACACCACCGTACGAAAGATTAAAACTCCATAATAAACCTAATGAACTCGTCCGAGTAATTTGAACACCATACAACAATTTGGAATATATTACGACTCTGTATGCCTCATTACCGTCTTGAGAAGCATGTTAGTATAACGTACGGCAGCTTGCAACTCCTAACAAAACATTACAACACCGTACGTAAACTTAAAACTCCATAATAAACCTAATGAATTCGTCCGAGTTATTTGAACATCGTACGACCACTCAGGACTTGTTACGACTCTGTATGCGAAATTAGCAACAGGAAAAGCAATTTAGAATAATGTAGGATGTGTTACAACTTTTGAGAACACCTTACACCACCGTACGAAAGATTAAAACTCCATAATAAACCTAATGAATTCGTCAGAGTAATTTGAACACCATACAACAATTTGGAATATATTACGACTCTGTATGCCACATTACCGTCTTGAGAAGCATGTTAGTATAACGTACGGCACCTTGCAACTCCTAACAAAACATTACAACACCGTACGTAAACTTAAAACTCCATAATAAACCTAATGAATTCGTCCGAGTTATTTGAACATCGTACGACCACTCAGGACTTGTTACGACTCTGTATGCGTAATTAGCAACAGGAAACGCAATTTAGAATAATGTAGGATGTGTTACAACTTTTGAGAACACCTTACACCACCGTACGAAAGATTAAAACTCCATAATAAACCTAATGAATTCGTCCGAGTAATTTGAACACCATACAACAATTTGGAATATATTACGACTCTGTATGCCACATTACCGTCTTGAGAAGCATGTTAGTATAACGTACGGCACCTTACAACTCCTAACAAAACATTACAACACCGTACGTAAACTTAAAACTCCATAATAAACCTAATGAATTCGTCCGAGTCATTTGAACATCGTACGACCACTCAGGACTTGTTACGACTCTGTATTCGAAATTAGCAACAGGAAAAGCAATTTAGAATAATGTAGGATGCGTTACAACTTTTGAGAACACCTTACACCACCGTACGAAAGATTAAAACTCCATAATAAACCTAATGAATTCGTCCGAGTAGTTTGAACACCATACAACAATTATTACGACTCTGTATGCCACATTACCGCCTTGAAAAGCATGTTAGTATAACGTACAGCACCTTACAACTCCTAACAAAACATTACAACACCGTACGTAAACTTAAAACTCCATAATAAACCTAATGAATTCGTTCGAGTCATTTGAACATCGTACGACCACTCAGGACTTGTTACGACTCTGTATGCGAAATTAGCAACAGGAAAAGCAATTTAGAATAATGTAGGATGCGTTACAACTTTTGAGAACACCTTACACCACCGTACGAAAGATTAAAACTCCATAATAAACCTAATGAACTCGTCCGAGTAATTTGAACACCATACAACAATTTGGAATATATTACGACTCTGTATGCCTCATTACCGTCTTGAGAAGCATGTTAGTATAACGTACGGCAGCTTGCAACTCCTAACAAAACATTACAACACCGTACGTAAACTTAAAACTCCATAATAAACCTAATGAATTCGTCCGAGTTATTTGAACATCGTACGACCACTCAGGACTTGTTACGACTCTGTATGCGAAATTAGCAACAGGAAAAGCAATTTAGAATAATGTAGGATGTGTTACAACTTTTGAGAACACCTTACACCACCGTACGAAAGATTAAAACTCCATAATAAACCTAATGAATTCGTCAGAGTAATTTGAACACCATACAACAATTTGGAATATATTACGACTCTGTATGCCACATTACCGTCTTGAGAAGCATGTTAGTATAACGTACGGCACCTTGCAACTCCTAACAAAACATTACAACACCGTACGTAAACTTAAAACTCCATAATAAACCTAATGAATTCGTCCGAGTTATTTGAACATCGTACGACCACTCAGGACTTGTTACGACTCTGTATGCGTAATTAGCAACAGGAAACGCAATTTAGAATAATGTAGGATGTGTTACAACTTTTGAGAACACCTTACACCACCGTACGAAAGATTAAAACTCCATAATAAACCTAATGAATTCGTCCGAGTAATTTGAACACCATACAACAATTTGGAATATATTACGACTCTGTATGCCACATTACCGTCTTGAGAAGCATGTTAGTATAACGTACGGCACCTTACAACTCCTAACAAAACATTACAACACCGTACGTAAACTTAAAACTCCATAATAAACCTAATGAATTCGTCCGAGTCATTTGAACATCGTACGACCACTCAGGACTTGTTACGACTCTGTATGCGAAATTAGCAACAGGAAAAGCAATTTAGAATAATGTAGGATGCGTTACAACTTTTGAGAACACCTTACACCACCGTACGAAAGATTAAAACTCCATAATAAACCTAATGAATTCGTCCGAGTAGTTTGAACACCATACAACAATTATTACGACTCTGTATGCCACATTACCGCCTTGAAAAGCATGTTAGTATAACGTACAGCACCTTACAACTCCTAACAAAACATTACAACACCGTACGTAAACTTAAAACTCCATAATAAACCTAATGAATTCGTTCGAGTCATTTGAACATCGTACGACCACTCAGGACTTGTTACGACTCTGTATGCGAAATTAGCAACAGGAAAAGCAATTTAGAATAATGTAGGATGCGTTACAACTTTTGAGAACACCTTACACCACCATACGAAAGATTAAAACTCCATAATAAACCTAATGAATTCGTCCGAGTAATTTGAACACCATACAACAATTTGGAATATATTACGACTCTGTATGCCTCATTACCGTCTTGAGAAGCATGTTAGTATAACGTACGGCAGCTTGCAACTCCTAACAAAACATTACAACACCGTACGTAAACTTAAAACTCCATAATAAACCTAATGAATTCGTCCGAGTTATTTGAACATCGTACGACCACTCAGGACTTGTTACGACTCTGTATGCGTAATTAGCAACAGGAAAAGCAATTTAGAATAATGTAGGATGTGTTACAACTTTTGAGAACACCTTACACCACCGTACGAAAGATTAAAACTCCATAATAAACCTAATGAATTCGTCAGAGTAATTTGAACACCATACAACAATTTGGAATATATTACGACTCTGTATGCCACATTACCGTCTTGAGAAGCATGTTAGTATAACGTACGGCACCTTGCAACTCCTAACAAAACATTACAACACCGTACGTAAACTTAAAACTCCATAATAAACCTAATGAATTCGTCCGAGTTATTTGAACATCGTACGACCACTCAGGACTTGTTACGACTCTGTATGCGTAATTAGCAACAGGAAACGCAATTTAGAATAATGTAGGATGTGTTACAACTTTTGAGAACACCTTACACCACCGTACGAAAGATTAAAACTCCATAATAAACCTAATGAATTCGTCAGAGTAATTTGAACACCATACAACAATTTGGAATATATTACGACTCTGTATGCCACATTACCGTCTTGAGAAGCATGTTAGTATAACGTACGGCACCTTGCAACTCCTAACAAAACATTACAACACCGTACGTAAACTTAAAACTCCATAATAAACCTAATGAATTCGTCCGAGTTATTTGAACATCGTACGACCACTCAGGACTTGTTACGACTCTGTATGCGTAATTAGCAACAGGAAACGCAATTTAGAATAATGTAGGATGTGTTACAACTTTTGAGAACACCTTACACCACCGTACGAAAGATTAAAACTCCATAATAAACCTAATGAATTCGTCCGAGTAATTTGAACACCATACAACAATTTGGAATATATTACGACTCTGTATGCCACATTACCGTCTTGAGAAGCATGTTAGTATAACGTACGGCACCTTACAACTCCTAACAAAACATTACAACACCGTACGTAAACTTAAAACTCCATAATAAACCTAATGAATTCGTCCGAGTCATTTGAACATCGTACGACCACTCAGGACTTGTTACGACTCTGTATTCGAAATTAGCAACAGGAAAAGCAATTTAGAATAATGTAGGATGCGTTACAACTTTTGAGAACACCTTACACCACCGTACGAAAGATTAAAACTCCATAATAAACCTAATGAATTCGTCCGAGTAGTTTGAACACCATACAACAATTATTACGACTCTGTATGCCACATTACCGCCTTGAAAAGCATGTTAGTATAACGTACAGCACCTTACAACTCCTAACAAAACATTACAACACCGTACGTAAACTTAAAACTCCATAATAAACCTAATGAATTCGTTCGAGTCATTTGAACATCGTACGACCACTCAGGACTTGTTACGACTCTGTATGCGAAATTAGCAACAGGAAAAGCAATTTAGAATAATGTAGGATGCGTTACAACTTTTGAGAACACCTTACACCACCGTACGAAAGATTAAAACTCCATAATAAACCTAATGAACTCGTCCGAGTAATTTGAACACCATACAACAATTTGGAATATATTACGACTCTGTATGCCTCATTACCGTCTTGAGAAGCATGTTAGTATAACGTACGGCAGCTTGCAACTCCTAACAAAACATTACAACACCGTACGTAAACTTAAAACTCCATAATAAACCTAATGAATTCGTCCGAGTTATTTGAACATCGTACGACCACTCAGGACTTGTTACGACTCTGTATGCGAAATTAGCAACAGGAAAAGCAATTTAGAATAATGTAGGATGTGTTACAACTTTTGAGAACACCTTACACCACCGTACGAAAGATTAAAACTCCATAATAAACCTAATGAATTCGTCAGAGTAATTTGAACACCATACAACAATTTGGAATATATTACGACTCTGTATGCCACATTACCGTCTTGAGAAGCATGTTAGTATAACGTACGGCACCTTGCAACTCCTAACAAAACATTACAACACCGTACGTAAACTTAAAACTCCATAATAAACCTAATGAATTCGTCCGAGTTATTTGAACATCGTACGACCACTCAGGACTTGTTACGACTCTGTATGCGTAATTAGCAACAGGAAACGCAATTTAGAATAATGTAGGATGTGTTACAACTTTTGAGAACACCTTACACCACCGTACGAAAGATTAAAACTCCATAATAAACCTAATGAATTCGTCCGAGTAATTTGAACACCATACAACAATTTGGAATATATTACGACTCTGTATGCCACATTACCGTCTTGAGAAGCATGTTAGTATAACGTACGGCACCTTACAACTCCTAACAAAACATTACAACACCGTACGTAAACTTAAAACTCCATAATAAACCTAATGAATTCGTCCGAGTCATTTGAACATCGTACGACCACTCAGGACTTGTTACGACTCTGTATGCGAAATTAGCAACAGGAAAAGCAATTTAGAATAATGTAGGATGCGTTACAACTTTTGAGAACACCTTACACCACCGTACGAAAGATTAAAACTCCATAATAAACCTAATGAATTCGTCCGAGTAGTTTGAACACCATACAACAATTATTACGACTCTGTATGCCACATTACCGCCTTGAAAAGCATGTTAGTATAACGTACAGCACCTTACAACTCCTAACAAAACATTACAACACCGTACGTAAACTTAAAACTCCATAATAAACCTAATGAATTCGTTCGAGTCATTTGAACATCGTACGACCACTCAGGACTTGTTACGACTCTGTATGCGAAATTAGCAACAGGAAAAGCAATTTAGAATAATGTAGGATGCGTTACAACTTTTGAGAACACCTTACACCACCATACGAAAGATTAAAACTCCATAATAAACCTAATGAATTCGTCCGAGTAATTTGAACACCATACAACAATTTGGAATATATTACGACTCTGTATGCCTCATTACCGTCTTGAGAAGCATGTTAGTATAACGTACGGCAGCTTGCAACTCCTAACAAAACATTACAACACCGTACGTAAACTTAAAACTCCATAATAAACCTAATGAATTCGTCCGAGTTATTTGAACATCGTACGACCACTCAGGACTTGTTACGACTCTGTATGCGTAATTAGCAACAGGAAACGCAATTTAGAATAATGTAGGATGTGTTACAACTTTTGAGAACACCTTACACCACCGTACGAAAGATTAAAACTCCATAATAAACCTAATGAATTCGTCCGAGTAATTTGAACACCATACAACAATTTGGAATATATTACGACTCTGTATGCCACATTACCGTCTTGAGAAGCATGTTAGTATAACGTACGGCACCTTACAACTCCTAACAAAACATTACAACACCGTACGTAAACTTAAAACTCCATAATAAACCTAATGAATTCGTCCGAGTCATTTGAACATCGTACGACCACTCAGGACTTGTTACGACTCTGTATGCGAAATTAGCAACAGGAAAAGCAATTTAGAATAATGTAGGATGCGTTACAACTTTTGAGAACACCTTACACCACCGTACGAAAGATTAAAACTCAATAATAAACCTAATGAATTCGTCCGAGTAGTTTGAACACCATACAACAATTATTACGACTATGTATGCCACATTACCGCCTTGAAAAGCATGTTAGTATAACGTACAGCACCTTACAACTCCTAACAAAACATTACAACACCGTACGTAAACTTAAAACTCCATAATAAACCTAATGAATTCGTTCGAGTCATTTGAACATCGTACGACCACTCAGGACTTGTTATGACTCTGTATGCGAAATTAGCAAAAGGAAAAGCAATTTAGAATAATGTAGGATGCGTTACAACTTTTGAGAACACCTTACACCACCGTACGAAAGATTAAAACTCCATAATAAACCTAATGAATTCGTCCGAGTAATTTGAACACCATACAACAATTTGGAATATATTACGACTCTGTATGCCTCATTACCGTCTTGAGAAGCATGTTAGTATAACGTACGGCACCTTGCAACTCCTAACAAAACATTACAACACCGTACGTAAACTTAAAACTCCATAATAAACCTAATGAATTCGTCCGAGTTATTTGAACATCGTACGACCACTCAGGACTTGTTACGACTCTGTATGCGTAATTAGCAACAGGAAAAGCAATTTAGAATAATGTAGGATGTGTTACAACTTTTGAGAACACCTTACACCACCGTACGAAAGATTAAAACTCCATAATAAACCTAATGAATTCGTCAGAGTAATTTGAACACCATACAACAATTTGGAATATATTACGACTCTGTATGCCACATTACCGTCTTGAGAAGCATGTTAGTATAACGTACGGCACCTTGCAACTCCTAACAAAACATTACAACACCGTACGTAAACTTAAAACTCCATAATAAACCTAATGAATTCGTCCGAGTTATTTGAACATCGTACGACCACTCAGGACTTGTTACGACTCTGTATGCGTAATTAGCAACAGGAAACGCAATTTAGAATAATGTAGGATGTGTTACAACTTTTGAGAACACCTTACACAACCGTACGAAAGATTAAAACTCCATAATAAACCTAATGAATTCGTCCGAGTAATTTGAACACCATACAACAATTTGGAATATATTACGACTCTGTATGCCACATTACCGTCTTGAGAAGCATGTTAGTATAACGTACGGCACCTTACAACTCCTAACAAAACATTACAACACCGTACGTAAACTTAAAACTCCATAATAAACCTAATGAATTCGTCCGAGTCATTTGAACATCGTACGACCACTCAGGACTTGTTACGACTCTGTATGCGAAATTAGCAACAGGAAAAGCAATTTAGAATAATGTAGGATGCGTTACAACTTTTGAGAACACCTTACACCACCGTACGAAAGATTAAAACTCCATAATAAACCTAATGAGTTCGTCCGAGTAGTTTGAACACCATACAACAATTATTACGACTCTGTATGCCACATTACCGCCTTGAAAAGCATGTTAGTATAACGTACAGCACCTTACAACTCCTAACAAAACATTACAACACCGTACGTAAACTTAAAACTCCATAATAAACCTAATGAATTCGTTCGAGTCATTTGAACATCGTACGACCACTCAGGACTTGTTACGACTCTGTATGCGAAATTAGCAACAGGAAAAGCAATTTAGAATAATGTAGGATGCGTTACAACTTTTGAGAACACCTTACACCACCGTACGAAAGATTAAAACTCCATAATAAACCTAATGAATTCGTCTGAGTAATTTGAACACCATACAACAATTTGGAATATATTACGACTCTGTATGCCTCATTACCGTCTTGAGAAGCATGTTAGTATAACGTACGGCACCTTGCAACTCCTAACAAAACATTACAACACCGTACGTAAACTTAAAACTCCATAATAAACCTAATGAATTCGTCCGAGTTATTTGAACATCGTACGACCACTCAGGACTTGTTACGACTCTGTATGCGTAATTAGCAACAGGAAAAGCAATTTAGAATAATGTAGGATGTGTTACAACTTTTGAGAACACCTTACACCACCGTACGAAAGATTAAAACTCCATAATAAACCTAATGAATTCGTCAGAGTAATTTGAACACCATACAACAATTTGGAATATATTACGACTCTGTATGCCACATTACCGTCTTGAGAAGCATGTTAGTATAACGTACGGCACCTTGCAACTCCTAACAAAACATTACAACACCGTACGTAAACTTAAAACTCCATAATAAACCTAATGAATTCGTCCGAGTTATTTGAACATCGTACGACCACTCAGGACTTGTTACGACTCTGTATGCGTAATTAGCAACAGGAAACGCAATTTAGAATAATGTAGGATGTGTTACAACTTTTGAGAACACCTTACACCACCGTACGAAAGATTAAAACTCCATAATAAACCTAATGAATTCGTCCGAGTAATTTGAACACCATACAACAATTTGGAATATATTACGACTCTGTATGCCACATTACCGGCTTGAGAAGCATGTTAGTATAACGTACGGCACCTTACAACTCCTAACAAAACATTACAACACCGTACGTAAACTTAAAACTCCATAATAAACCTAATGAATTCGTCCGAGTCATTTGAACATCATACGACCACTCAGGACTTGTTACGACTCTGTATGCGAAATTAGCAACAGGAAAAGCAATTTAGAATAATGTAGGATGCGTTACAACTTTTGAGAACACCTTACACCACCATACGAAAGATTAAAACTCCATAATAAACCTAATGAATTCGTCCGAGTAGTTTGAACACCATACAACAATTATTACGACTCTGTATGCCACATTACCGCCTTGAAAAGCATGTTAGTATAACGTACAGCACCTTACAACTCCTAACAAAACATTACAACACCGTACGTAAACTTAAAACTCCATAATAAACCTAATGAATTCGTTCGAGTCATTTGAACATCGTACGACCACTCAGGACTTGTTACGACTCTGTATGCGAAATTAGCAACAGGAAAAGCAATTTAGAATAATGTAGGATGCGTTACAACTTTTGAGAACACCTTACACCACCGTACGAAAGATTAAAACTCCATAATAAACCTAATGAATTCGTCCGAGTATTTTGAACACCATACAACAATTTGGAATATATTACGACTCTGTATGCCTCATTACCGTCTTGAGAAGCATGTTAGTATAACGTACGGCACCTTGCAACTCCTAACAAAACATTACAACACCGTACGTAAACTTAAAACTCCATAATAAACCTAATGAATTCGTCCGAGTTATTTGAACATCGTACGACCACTCAGGACTTGTTACGACTCTGTATGCGTAATTAGCAACAGGAAAAGCAATTTAGAATAATGTAGGATGTGTTACAACTTTTGAGAACACCTTACACCACCGTACGAAAGATTAAAACTCCATAATAAATCTAATGAATTCGTCAGAGTAATTTGAACACCATACAACAATTTGGAATATATTACGACTTTGTATGCCACATTACCGCCTTGAAAAGCATGTTAGTATAACGTACGACACCTTAGAACTCCTAACAAAACATTACAACACCGTACGTAAACTTAAAACTCCATAATAAACCTAATGAATTCGTCCGAGTTATTTGAACATCGTACGACCACTCAGGACTTGTTACGACTCTGTATGCGTAATTAGCAACAGGAAACGCAATTTAGAATAATGTAGGATGTGTTACAACTTTTGAGAACACCTTACACCACCGTACGAAAGATTAAAACTCCATAATAAACCTAATGAATTCGTCCGAGTAATTTGAACACCATACAACAATTTGGAATATATTACGACTCTGTATGCCACATTACCGGCTTGAGAAGCATGTTAGTATAACGTACGGCACCTTACAACTCCTAACAAAACATTACAACACCGTACGTAAACTTAAAACTCCATAATAAACCTAATGAATTCGTCCGAGTCATTTGAACATCATACGACCACTCAGGACTTGTTACGACTCTGTATGCGAAATTAGCAACAGGAAAAGCAATTTAGAATAATGTAGGATGCGTTACAACTTTTGAGAACACCTTACACCACCATACGAAAGATTAAAACTCCATAATAAACCTAATGAATTCGTCCGAGTAGTTTGAACACCATACAACAATTATTACGACTCTGTATGCCACATTACCGCCTTGAAAAGCATGTTAGTATAACGTACAGCACCTTACAACTCCTAACAAAACATTACAACACCGTACGTAAACTTAAAACTCCATAATAAACCTAATGAATTCGTTCGAGTCATTTGAACATCGTACGACCACTCAGGACTTGTTACGACTCTGTATGCGAAATTAGCAACAGGAAAAGCAATTTAGAATAATGTAGGATGCGTTACAACTTTTGAGAACACCTTACACCACCGTACGAAAGATTAAAACTCCATAATAAACCTAATGAATTCGTCCGAGTATTTTGAACACCATACAACAATTTGGAATATATTACGACTCTGTATGCCTCATTACCGTCTTGAGAAGCATGTTAGTATAACGTACGGCACCTTGCAACTCCTAACAAAACATTACAACACCGTACGTAAACTTAAAACTCCATAATAAACCTAATGAATTCGTCCGAGTTATTTGAACATCGTACGACCACTAAGGACTTGTTACGACTCTGTATGCGTAATTAGCAACAGGAAAAGCAATTTAGAATAATGTAGGATGTGTTACAACTTTTGAGAACACCTTACACCACCGTACGAAAGATTAAAACTCCATAATAAATCTAATGAATTCGTCAGAGTAATTTGAACACCATACAACAATTTGGAATATATTACGACTTTGTATGCCACATTACCGCCTTGAAAAGCATGTTAGTATAACGTACGACACCTTAGAACTCCTAACAAAACATTACAACACCGTACGTAAACTTAAAACTCCATAATAAACCTAATGAATTCGTCCGAGTTATTTGAACATCGTACGACCACTCAGGACTTGTTACGACTCTGTATGCGTAATTAGCAACAGGAAACGCAATTTAGAATAATGTAGGATGTGTTACAACTTTTGAGAACACCTTACACCACCGTACGAAAGATTAAAACTCCATAATAAACCTAATGAATTCGTCCGAGTAATTTGAACACCATACAACAATTTGGAATATATTACGACTCTGTATGCCACATTACCGGCTTGAGAAGCATGTTAGTATAACGTACGGCACCTTACAACTCCTAACAAAACATTACAACACCGTACGTAAACTTAAAACTCCATAATAAACCTAATGAATTCGTCCGAGTCATTTGAACATCATACGACCACTCAGGACTTGTTACGACTCTGTATGCGAAATTAGCAACAGGAAAAGCAATTTAGAATAATGTAGGATGCGTTACAACTTTTGAGAACACCTTACACCACCATACGAAAGATTAAAACTCCATAATAAACCTAATGAATTCGTCCGAGTAGTTTGAACACCATACAACAATTATTACGACTCTGTATGCCACATTACCGCCTTGAAAAGCATGTTAGTATAACGTACAGCACCTTACAACTCCTAACAAAACATTACAACACCGTACGTAAACTTAAAACTCCATAATAAACCTAATGAATTCGTTCGAGTCATTTGAACATCGTACGACCACTCAGGACTTGTTACGACTCTGTATGCGAAATTAGCAACAGGAAAAGCAATTTAGAATAATGTAGGATGCGTTACAACTTTTGAGAACACCTTACACCACCGTACGAAAGATTAAAACTCCATAATAAACCTAATGAATTCGTCCGAGTATTTTGAACACCATACAACAATTTGGAATATATTACGACTCTGTATGCCTCATTACCGTCTTGAGAAGCATGTTAGTATAACGTACGGCACCTTGCAACTCCTAACAAAACATTACAACACCGTACGTAAACTTAAAACTCCATAATAAACCTAATGAATTCGTCCGAGTTATTTGAACATCGTACGACCACTAAGGACTTGTTACGACTCTGTATGCGTAATTAGCAACAGGAAAAGCAATTTAGAATAATGTAGGATGTGTTACAACTTTTGAGAACACCTTACACCACCGTACGAAAGATTAAAACTCCATAATAAATCTAATGAACTCGTCAGAGTAATTTGAACACCATACAACAATTTGGAATATATTACGACTTTGTATGCCACATTACCGCCTTGAAAAGCATGTTAGTATAACGTACGACACCTTAGAACTCCTAACAAAACATTACAACACCGTACGTAAACTTAAAACTCCATAATAAACCTAATGAATTCGTCCGAGTTATTTGAACATCGTACGACCACTCAGGACTTGTTACGACTCTGTATGCGTAATTAGCAACAGGAAACGCAATTTAGAATAATGTAGGATGTGTTACAACTTTTGAGAACACCTTACACCACCGTACGAAAGATTAAAACTCCATAATAAACCTAATGAATTCGTCCGAGTAATTTGAACAACATACAACAATTTGGAATATATTACGACTCTGTATGCCACATTACCGGCTTGAGAAGCATGTTAGTATAACGTACGGCACCTTACAACTCCTAACAAAACATTACAACACCGTACGTAAACTTAAAACTCCATAATAAACCTAATGAATTCGTCCGAGTCATTTGAACATCATACGACCACTCAGGACTTGTTACGACTCTGTATGCGAAATTAGCAACAGGAAAAGCAATTTAGAATAATGTAGGATGCGTTACAACTTTTGAGAACACCTTACACCACCGTACGAAAGATTAAAACTCCATAATAAACCTAATGAGTTCGTCCGAGTAGTTTGAACACCATACAACAATTATTACGACTCTGTATGCCACATTACCGCCTTGAAAAGCATGTTAGTATAACGTACAGCACCTTACAACTCCTAACAAAACATTACAACACCGTACGTAAACTTAAAACTCCATAATAAACCTAATGAATTCGTTCGAGTCATTTGAACATCGTACGACCACTCAGGACTTGTTACGACTCTGTATGCGAAATTAGCAACAGGAAAAGCAATTTAGAATAATGTAGGATGCGTTACAACTTTTGAGAACACCTTACACCACCGTACGAAAGATTAAAACTCCATAATAAACCTAATGAATTCGTCTGAGTAATTTGAACACCATACAACAATTTGGAATATATTACGACTCTGTATGCCTCATTACCGTCTTGAGAAGCATGTTAGTATAACGTACGGCACCTTGCAACTCCTAACAAAACATTACAACACCGTACGTAAACTTAAAACTCCATAATAAACCTAATGAATTCGTCCGAGTCATTTGAACATCATACGACCACTCAGGACTTGTTACGACTCTGTATGCGAAATTAGCAACAGGAAAAGCAATTTAGAATAATGTAGGATGCGTTACAACTTTTGAGAACACCTTACACCACCGTACGAAAGATTAAAACTCCATAATAAACCTAATGAGTTCGTCCGAGTAGTTTGAACACCATACAACAATTATTACGACTCTTTATGCCACATTACCGCCTTGAAAAGCATGTTAGTATAACGTACAGCACCTTACAACTCCTAACAAAACATTACAACACCGTACGTAAACTTAAAACTCCATAATAAACCTAATGAATTCGTTCGAGTCATTTGAACATCGTACGACCACTCAGGACTTGTTACGACTCTGTATGCGAAATTAGCAACAGGAAAAGCAATTTAGAATAATGTAGGATGCGTTACAACTTTTGAGAACACCTTACACCACCGTACGAAAGATTAAAACTCCATAATAAACCTAATGAATTCGTCTGAGTAATTTGAACACCATACAACAATTTGGAATATATTACGACTCTGTATGCCTCATTACCGTCTTGAGAAGCATGTTAGTATAACGTACGGCACCTTGCAACTCCTAACAAAACATTACAACACCGTACGTAAACTTAAAACTCCATAATAAACCTAATGAATTCGTCCGAGTTATTTGAACATCGTACGACCACTCAGGACTTGTTACGACTCTGTATGCGTAATTAGCAACAGGAAAAGCAATTTAGAATAATGTAGGATGTGTTACAACTTTTGAGAACACTTTACACCACCGTACGAAAGATTAAAACTCCATAATAAACCTAATGAATTCGTCAGAGTAATTTGAACACCATACAACAATTTGGAATATATTACGACTCTGTATGCCACATTACCGTCTTGAGAAGCATGTTAGTATAACGTACGGCACCTTGCAACTCCTAACAAACCATTACAACACCGTACGTAAACTTAAAACTCCATAATAAACCTAATGAATTCGTCCGAGTTATTTGAACATCGTACGACCACTCAGGACTTGTTACGACTCTGTATGCGTAATTAGCAACAGGAAACGCAATTTAGAATAATGTAGGATGTGTTACAACTTTTGAGAACACCTTACACCACCGTACGAAAGATTAAAACTCCATAATAAACCTAATGAATTCGTCCGAGTAATTTGAACACCATACAACAATTTGGAATATATTACGACTCTGTATGCCACATTACCGGCTTGAGAAGCATGTTAGTATAACGTACGGCACCTTACAACTCCTAACAAAACATTACAACACCGTACGTAAACTTAAAACTCCATAATAAACCTAATGAATTCGTCCGAGTCATTTGAACATCATACGACCACTCAGGACTTGTTACGACTCTGTATGCGAAATTAGCAACAGGAAAAGCAATTTAGAATAATGTAGGATGCGTTACAACTTTTGAGAACACCTTACACCACCATACGAAAGATTAAAACTCCATAATAAACCTAATGAATTCGTCCGAGTAGTTTGAACACCATACAACAATTATTACGACTCTGTATGCCACATTACCGCCTTGAAAAGCATGTTAGTATAACGTACAGCACCTTACAACTCCTAACAAAACATTACAACACCGTACGTAAACTTAAAACTCCATAATAAACCTAATGAATTCGTTCGAGTCATTTGAACATCGTACGACCACTCAGGACTTGTTACGACTCTGTATGCGAAATTAGCAACAGGAAAAGCAATTTAGAATAATGTAGGATGCGTTACAACTTTTGAGAACACCTTACACCACCGTACGAAAGATTAAAACTCCATAATAAACCTAATGAATTCGTCCGAGTATTTTGAACACCATACAACAATTTGGAATATATTACGACTCTGTATGCCTCATTACCGTCTTGAGAAGCATGTTAGTATAACGTACGGCACCTTGCAACTCCTAACAAAACATTACAACACCGTACGTAAACTTAAAACTCCATAATAAACCTAATGAATTCGTCCGAGTTATTTGAACATCGTACGACCACTCAGGACTTGTTACCACTCTGTATGCGTAATTAGCAACAGGAAAAGCAATTTAGAATAATGTAGGATGTGTTACAACTTTTGAGAACACCTTACACCACCGTACGAAAGATTAAAACTCCATAATAAATCTAATGAATTCGTCAGAGTAATTTGAACACCATACAACAATTTGGAATATATTACGACTTTGTATGCCACATTACCGCCTTGAAAAGCATGTTAGTATAACGTACGACACCTTACAACTCCTAACAAAACATTACAACACCGTACGTAAACTTAAAACTCCATAATAAACCTAATGAATTCGTCCGAGTTATTTGAACATCGTACGACCACTCAGGACTTGTTACGACTCTGTATCGTAATTAGCAACAGGAAACGCAATTTAGAATAATGTAGGATGTGTTACAACTTTTGAGAACACCTTACACCACCGTACGAAAGATTAAAACTCCATAATAAACCTAATGAATTCGTCCGAGTAATTTGAACACCATACAACAATTTGGAATATATTACGACTCTGTATGCCACATTACCGGCTTGAGAAGCATGTTAGTATAACGTACGGCACCTTACAACTCCTAACAAAACATTACAACACCGTACGTAAACTTAAAACTCCATAATAAACCTAATGAATTCGTCCGAGTCATTTGAACATCGTACGACCACTCAGGACTTGTTACGACTCTGTATGCGAAATTAGCAACAGGAAAAGCAATTTAGAATAATGTAGGATGCGTTACAACTTTTGAGAACACCTTACACCACCATACGAAAGATTAAAACTCCATAATAAACCTAATGAATTCGTCCGAGTAGTTTGAACACCATACAACAATTATTACGACTCTGTATGCCACATTACCGCCTTGAAAAGCATGTTAGTATAACGTACAGCACCTTACAACTCCTAACAAAACATTACAACACCGTACGTAAACTTAAAACTCCATAATAAACCTAATGAATTCGTTCGAGTCATTTGAACATCGTACGACCACTCAGGACTTGTTACGACTCTGTATGCGAAATTAGCAACAGGAAAAGCAATTTAGAATAATGTAGGATGCGTTACAACTTTTGAGAACACCTTACACCACCGTACGAAAGATTAAAACTCCATAATAAACCTAATGAATTCGTCCGAGTAATTTGAACACCATACAACAATTTGGAATATATTACGACTCTGTATGCCTCATTACCGTCTTGAGAAGCATGTTAGTATAACGTACGGCACCTTGCAACTCCTAACAAAACATTACAACACCGTACGTAAACTTAAAACTCCATAATAAACCTAATGAATTCGTTCGAGTTATTTGAACATCGTACGACCACTCAGGACTTGTTACGACTCTGTATGCGTAATTAGCAACAGGAAAAGCAATTTAGAATAATGTAGGATGTGTTACAACTTTTGAGAACACCTTACACCACCGTACGAAAGATTAAAACTCCATAATAAACGTAATGAATTCGTCAGAGTAATTTGAACACCATACAACAATTTGGAATATATTACGACTTTGTATGCCACATTACCGCCTTGAAAAGCATGTTAGTATAACGTACGACACCTTACAACTCCTAACAAAACATTACAACACCGTACGTAAACTTAAAACTCCATAATAAACCTAATGAATTTGTCCGAGTTATTTGAACATCGTACGACCACTCAGGACTTGTTACGACTCTGTATGCGTAATTAGCAACAGGAAACGCAATTTAGAATAATGTAGGATGTGTTACAACTTTTGAGAACACCTTACACCACCGTACGAAAGATTAAAACTCCATAATAAACCTAATGAATTCGTCCGAGTAATTTGAACACCATACAACAATTTGGAATATATTACGACTCTGTATGCCACATTACCGGCTTGAGAAGCATGTTAGTATAACGTACGGCACCTTACAACTCCTAACAAAACATTACAACACCGTACGTAAATTTAAAACTCCATAATAAACCTAATGAATTCGTCCGAGTCATTTGAACATCGTACGACCACTCAGGACTTGTTACGACTCTGTATGCGAAATTAGCAACAGGAAAAGCAATTTAGAATAATGTAGGATGCGTTACAACTTTTGAGAACACCTTACACCACCATACGAAAGATTAAAACTCCATAATAAACCTAATGAATTCGTCCGAGTAGTTTGAACACCATACAACAATTATTACGACTCTGTATGCCACATTACCGTCTTGAGAAGCATGTTAGTATAACGTACGGCACCTTGCAACTCCTAACAAAACATTACAACACCGTACGTAAACTTAAAACTCCATAATAAACCTAATGAATTCGTTCGAGTCATTTGAACATCGTACGACCACTCAGGACTTGTTACGACTCTGTATGCGTAATTAGCAACAGGAAAAGCAATTTAGAATAATGTAGGATGTGTTACAACTTTTGAGAACACCTTACACCACCGTACGAAAGATTAAAACTCCATAATAAACCTAATGAATTCGTCAGAGTAATTTGAACACCATACAACAATTTGGAATATATTACGACTTTGTATGCCACATTACCGCCTTGAAAAGCATGTTAGTATAACGTACGACACCTTACAACTCCTAACAAAACATTACAACATCGTACGTAAACTTAAAACTCCATAATAAACCTAATGAATTCTTCCGAGTCATTCGAACATCGTACGACCACTCAGGACTTGTTACGATTCTGTATGCGAAATTAGCAACAGGAAAAGCAATTTAGAATAATGTAGGATGCGTTACAACTTTTGAGAACACCTTACACCACCGTACGAAAGATTAAAACTCCATAATAAACCTAATGAATTCGTCCGAGTAATTTGAACACCATACAACAATTTGGAATATATTATGACTCTGTATGCCACATTACCGTCTTGAGAAGCATGTTAGTATAACGTACGGCACCTTGCAACTCCTAACAAAACATTACAACACCGTACGTAAACTTAAAACTCTATAATAAACCTAATGAATTCGTCCGAGTTATTTGAACATCGTACGACCACTCAGGACTTGTTACGACTCTGTATGCGTAATTAGCAACAGGAAACGCAATTTAGAATAATGTAGGATGTGTTACAACTTTTGAGAACGCCTTACACCACCGTACGAAAGATTAAAACTCCATAATAAACCTAATGAATTCGTCCGAGTAATTTGAACACCATACAACAATTTGGAATATATTACGACTCTGTATGCCACATTACCGTCTTGAGAAGCATGTTAGTATAACGTACGGCACCTTACAACTCCTAACAAAACATTACAACACCGTACGTAAACTTAAAACTCCATAATAAACCTAATGAATTCGTCCGAGTCATTTGAACATCGTACGACCACTCAGGACTTGTTACGACTCTGTATGCGAAATTAGCAACAGGAAAAGCAATTTAGAATAATGTAGGATGCGTTACAACTTTTGAGAACACCTTACACCACCGTACGAAAGATTAAAACTCCATAATAAACCTAATGAATTCGTCCTAGTAGTTTGAACACCATACAACAATTATTACGACTCTGTATGCCACATTACCGCCTTGAAAAGCATGTTAGTATAACGTACATCACCTTACAACTCCTAACAAAACATTACAACACCGTACGTAAACTTAAAACTCCATAATAAACCTAATGAATTCGTCAGAGTCATTTGAACATCGTACCACCACTCAGGACTTGTTACGACTCTGTATGCGAAATTAGCAACAGGAAAAGCAATTTAGAATAATGTAGGATGCGTTACAACTTTTGAGAACACCTTACACCACCGTACGAAAGATTAAAACTCCATAATAAACCTAATGAATTCGTCCGAGTAATTTCAACACCATACAACAATTTGGAATATATTACGACTCTGTATGCCACATTACCGTCTTGAGAAGCATGTTAGTATAACGTACGGCACCTTGCAACTCCTAACAAAACATTACAACACCGTACGTAAACTTAAAACTCCATAATAAACCTAATGAATTCGTCCGAGTAATTTGAACACCATACAACAATTTGGAATATATTACGACTCTGTATGCCACATTACCGTCTTGAGAAGCATGTTAGTATAACGTACGGCACCTTACAACTCCTAACAAAACATTACAACACCGTACGTAAACTTAAAACTCCATAATAAACCTAATGAATTCGTCCGAGTCATTTGAACATCGTACGACCACTCAGGACTTGTTACGACTCTGTATGCGAAATTAGCAACAGGAAAAGCAATTTAGAATAATGTTGGATGCGTTACAACTTTTGAGAACACCTTACACCACCGTACGAAAGATTAAAACTCCATAATAAACCTAATGAATTCGTCCTAGTAGTTTGAACACCATACAACAATTATTACGACTCTGTATGCCACATTACCGCCTTGAAAAGCATGTTAGTATAACGTACATCACCTTACAACTCCTAACAAAACATTACAACACCGTACGTAAACTTAAAACTCCATAATAAACCTAATGAATTCGTCCGAGTCATTTGAACATCGTACCACCACTCAGGACTTGTTACGACTCTGTATGCGAAATTAGCAACAGGAAAAGCAATTTAGAATAATGTAGGATGCGTTACAACTTTTGAGAACACCTTACACCACCGTACGAAAGATTAAAACTCCATAATAAACCTAATGAATTCGTCCGAGTAATTTCAACACCATACAACAATTTGGAATATATTACGACTCTGTATGCCACATTACCGTCTTGAGAAGCATGTTAGTATAACGTACGGCACCTTGCAACTCCTAACAAAACATTACAACACCGTACGTAAACTTAAAACTCCATAATAAACCTAATGAATTCGTCCGAGTTATTTGAACATCGTACGACCACTCAGGACTTGTTACGACTCTGTATGCGTAATTAGCAACAGGAAAAGCAATTTAGAATAATGTAGGATGTGTTACAACTTTTGAGAACACCTTACACCACCGTACGAAAGATTAAAACTCCATAATAAACCTAATGAATTCGTCAGAGTAATTTGAACACCATACAACAATTTGGAATATATTACGACTTTGTATGCCACATTACCGCCTTGAAAAGCATGTTAGTATAACGTACGACACCTTACAACTCCTAACAAAACATTACAACACCGTACGTAAACTTAAAACTCCATAATAAACCTAATGAATTCTTCCGAGTCATTCGAACATCGTACGACCACTCAGGACTTGTTACGATTCTGTATGCGAAATTAGCAACAGGAAAAGCAATTTAGAATAATGTAGGATGCGTTACAACTTTTGAGAACACCTTACACCACCGTACGAAAGATTAAAACTCCATAATAAACCTAATGAATTCGTCCGAGTAATTTGAACACCATACAACAATTTGGAATATATTATGACTCTGTATGCCACATTACCGTCTTGAGAAGCATGTTAGTATAACGTACGGCACCTTGCAACTCCTAACAAAACATTACAACACCGTACGTAAACTTAAAACTCTATAATAAACCTAATGAATTCGTCCGAGTTATTTGAACATCGTACGACCACTCAGGACTTGTTACGACTCTGTATGCGTAATTAGCAACAGGAAACGCAATTTAGAATAATGTAGGATGTGTTACAACTTTTGAGAACGCCTTACACCACCGTACGAAAGATTAAAACTCCATAATAAACCTAATGAATTCGTCCGAGTAATTTGAACACCATACAACAATTTGGAATATATTACGACTCTGTATGCCACATTACCGTCTTGAGAAGCATGTTAGTATAACGTACGGCACCTTACAACTCCTAACAAAACATTACAACACCGTACGTAAACTTAAAACTCCATAATAAACCTAATGAATTCGTCCGAGTCATTTGAACATCGTACGACCACTCAGGACTTGTTACGACTCTGTATGCGAAATTAGCAACAGGAAAAGCAATTTAGAATAATGTAGGATGCGTTACAACTTTTGAGAACACCTTACACCACCGTACGAAAGATTAAAACTCCATAATAAACCTAATGAATTCGTCCTAGTAGTTTGAACACCATACAACAATTATTACGACTCTGTATGCCACATTACCGCCTTGAAAAGCATGTTAGTATAACGTACATCACCTTACAACTCCTAACAAAACATTACAACACCGTACGTAAACTTAAAACTCCATAATAAACCTAATGAATTCGTCAGAGTCATTTGAACATCGTACCACCACTCAGGACTTGTTACGACTCTGTATGCGAAATTAGCAACAGGAAAAGCAATTTAGAATAATGTAGGATGCGTTACAACTTTTGAGAACACCTTACACCACCGTACGAAAGATTAAAACTCCATAATAAACCTAATGAATTCGTCCGAGTAATTTCAACACCATACAACAATTTGGAATATATTACGACTCTGTATGCCACATTACCGTCTTGAGAAGCATGTTAGTATAACGTACGGCACCTTGCAACTCCTAACAAAACATTACAACACCGTACGTAAACTTAAAACTCCATAATAAACCTAATGAATTCGTCCGAGTTATTTGAACATCGTACGACCACTCAGGACTTGTTACGACTCTGTATGCGTAATTAGCAACAGGAAAAGCAATTTAGAATAATGTAGGATGTGTTACAACTTTTTAGAACACCTTACACTACCGTACGAAAGATTAAAACTCCATAATAAACCTAATGAATTCGTCAGAGTAATTTGAACACCATACAACAATTTGGAATATATTACGACTTTGTATGCCACATTACCGCCTTGAAAAGCATGTTAGTATAACGTACGACACCTTACAACTCCTAACAAAACATTACAACACCGTACGTAAACTTAAAACTCCATAATAAACCTAATGAATTCTTCCGAGTCATTCGAACATCGTACGACCACTCAGGACTTGTTACGACTCTGTATGCGAAATTAGCAACAGGAAAAGCAATTTAGAATAATGTAGGATGCGTTACAACTTTTGAGAACACCTTACACCACCGTACGAAAGATTAAAACTCCATAATAAACCTAATGAATTCGTCCGAGTAATTTGAACACCATACAACAATTTTGAATATATTATGACTCTGTATGCCACATTACCGTCTTGAGAAGCATGTTAGTATAACGTACGACACCTTACAACTCCTAACAAAACATTACAACACCGTACGTAAACTTAAAACTCCATAATAAACCTAATGAATTCTTCCGAGTCATTCGAACATCGTACGACCACTCAGGACTTGTTACGATTCTGTATGCGAAATTAGCAACAGGAAAAGCAATTTAGAATAATGTAGGATGCGTTACAACTTTTGAGAACACCTTACACCACCGTACGAAAGATTAAAACTCCATAATAAACCTAATGAATTCGTCCGAGTAATTTGAACACCATACAACAATTTGGAATATATTATGACTCTGTATGCCACATTACCGTCTTGAGAAGCATGTTAGTATAACGTACGGCACCTTGCAACTCCTAACAAAACATTACAACACCGTACGTAAACTTAAAACTCTATAATAAACCTAATGAATTCGTCCGAGTTATTTGAACATCGTACGACCACTCAGGACTTGTTACGACTCTGTATGCGTAATTAGCAACAGGAAACGCAATTTAGAATAATGTAGGATGTGTTACAACTTTTGAGAACGCCTTACACCACCGTACGAAAGATTAAAACTCCATAATAAACCTAATGAATTCGTCCGAGTAATTTGAACACCATACAACAATTTGGAATATATTACGACTCTGTATGCCACATTACCGTCTTGAGAAGCATGTTAGTATAACGTACGGCACCTTACAACTCCTAACAAAACATTACAACACCGTACGTAAACTTAAAACTCCATAATAAACCTAATGAATTCGTCCGAGTCATTTGAACATCGTACGACCACTCAGGACTTGTTACGACTCTGTATGCGAAATTAGCAACAGGAAAAGCAATTTAGAATAATGTAGGATGCGTTACAACTTTTGAGAACACCTTACACCACCGTACGAAAGATTAAAACTCCATAATAAACCTAATGAATTCGTCCTAGTAGTTTGAACACCATACAACAATTATTACGACTCTGTATGCCACATTACCGCCTTGAAAAGCATGTTAGTATAACGTACATCACCTTACAACTCCTAACAAAACATTACAACACCGTACGTAAACTTAAAACTCCATAATAAACCTAATGAATTCGTCAGAGTCATTTGAACATCGTACCACCACTCAGGACTTGTTACGACTCTGTATGCGAAATTAGCAACAGGAAAAGCAATTTAGAATAATGTAGGATGCGTTACAACTTTTGAGAACACCTTACACCACCGTACGAAAGATTAAAACTCCATAATAAACCTAATGAATTCGTCCGAGTAATTTCAACACCATACAACAATTTGGAATATATTACGACTCTGTATGCCACATTACCGTCTTGAGAAGCATGTTAGTATAACGTACGGCACCTTGCAACTCCTAACAAAACATTACAACACCGTACGTAAACTTAAAACTCCATAATAAACCTAATGAATTCGTCCGAGTTATTTGAACATCGTACGACCACTCAGGACTTGTTACGACTCTGTATGCGTAATTAGCAACAGGAAAAGCAATTTAGAATAATGTAGGATGTGTTACAACTTTTTAGAACACCTTACACTACCGTACGAAAGATTAAAACTCCATAATAAACCTAATGAATTCGTCAGAGTAATTTGAACACCATACAACAATTTGGAATATATTACGACTTTGTATGCCACATTACCGCCTTGAAAAGCATGTTAGTATAACGTACGACACCTTACAACTCCTAACAAAACATTACAACACCGTACGTAAACTTAAAACTCCATAATAAACCTAATGAATTCTTCCGAGTCATTCGAACATCGTACGACCACTCAGGACTTGTTACGATTCTGTATGCGAAATTAGCAACAGGAAAAGCAATTTAGAATAATGTAGGATGCGTTACAACTTTTGAGAACACCTTACACCACCGTACGAAAGATTAAAACTCCATAATAAACCTAATGAATTCGTCCGAGTAATTTGAACACCATACAACAATTTTGAATATATTATGACTCTGTATGCCACATTACCGTCTTGAGAAGCATGTTAGTATAACGTACGGCACCTTGCAACTCCTAACAAAACATTACAACACCGTACGTAAACTTAAAACTCTATAATAAACCTAATGAATTCGTCCGAGTTATTTGAACATCGTACGACCACTCAGGACTTGTTACAACTCTGTATGCGTAATTAGCAACAGGAAACGCAATTTAGAATAATGTAGGATGTGTTACAACTTTTCAGAACACCTTACACCACCGTACGAAAGATTAAAACTCCATAATAAACCTAATGAATTCGTCCGAGTAATTTGAACACCATACAACAATTTGGAATATATTACGACTCTGTATGCCACATTACCGTCTTGAGAAGCATGTTAGTATAACGTACGGCACCTTACAACTCCTAACAAAACATTACAACACCGTACGTAAACTTAAAACTCCATAATAAACCTAATGAATTCGTCAGAGTAATTTGAACACCATACAACAATTTGGAATATATTACGACTTTGTATGCCACATTACCGCCTTGAAAAGCATGTTAGTATAACGTACGACACCTTACAACTCCTAACAAAACATTACAACACCGTACGTAAACTTAAAACTCCATAATAAACCTAATGAATTCTTCCGAGTCATTCGAACATCGTACGACCACTCAGGACTTGTTACGATTCTGTATGCGAAATTAGCAACAGGAAAAGCAATTTAGAATAATGTAGGATGCGTTACAACTTTTGAGAACACCTTACACCACCGTACGAAAGATTAAAACTCCATAATAAACCTAATGAATTCGTCCGAGTAATTTGAACACCATACAACAATTTGGAATATATTACGACTCTGTATGCCACATTACCGTCTTGAGAAGCATGTTAGTATAACGTACGGCACCTTGCAACTCCTAACAAAACATTACAACACCGTACGTAAACTTAAAACTCCATAATAAACCTAATGAATTCGTCCGAGTTATTTGAACATCGTACGACCACTCAGGACTTGTTACAACTCTGTATGCGTAATTAGCAACAGGAAACGCAATTTAGAATAATGTAGGATGTGTTACAACTTTTGAGAACACCTTACACCACCGTACGAAAGATTAAAACTCCATAATAAACCTAATGAATTCGTCCGAGTAATTTGAACACCATACAACAATCTGGAATATATTACGACTCTGTATGCCACATTACCGTCTTGAGAAGCATGTTAGTATAACGTACGGCACCTTACAACTCCTAACAAAACATTACAACACCGTACGTAAACTTAAAACTCCATAATAAACCTAATGAATTCGTCCGAGTCATTTGAACATCGTACGACCACTCAGGACTTGTTACGACTCTGTATGCGAAATTAGCAACAGGAAAAGCAATTTAGAATAATGTAGGATGCGTTACAACTTTTGAGAACACCTTACACCACCGTACGAAAGATTAAAACTCCATAAAAAACCTAATGAATTCGTCCGAGTAGTTTGAACACCATACAACAATTATTACGACTCTGTATGCCACATTACCGCCTTGAAAAGCATGTTAGTATAACGTACATCACCTTACAACTCCTAACAAAACATTACAACACCGTACGTAAACTTAAAACTCCATAATAAACCTAATGAATTCGTCCGAGTCATTTGAACATCGTACGACCACTCAGGACTTGTTACGACTCTGTATGCGAAATTAGCAACAGGAAAAGCAATTTAGAATAATGTAGGATGTGTTACAACTTTTGAGAACACCTTACACCACCGTACGAAAGATTAAAACTCCATAATAAACCTAATGAATTCGTCCGAGTAATTTGAACACCATACAACAATTTGGAATATATTACGACTCTGTATGCCACATTACCGTCTTGAGAAGCATGTTAGTATAACGTACGGCACCTTACAACTCTTAACAAAACATTACAACACCGTACGTAAACTTAAAACTCCATAATAAACCTAATGAATTCGTCTGAGTCATTTGAACATCGTACGACCACTCAGGACTTGTTACGACTCTGTATGCGAAATTAGCAAAAGGAAAAGCAATTTAGAATAATGTAGGATGCGTTACAACTTTTGAGAACACCTTACACCACCGTACGAAAGATTAAAACTCCATAATAAACCTAATGAATTCGTCCGAGTAATTTGAACACCATACAACAATTTGGAATATATTACGACTCTGTATGACACATTACCGTCTTGAGAAGCATGTTAGTATAACGTACGGCACCTTACAACTCCTAACAAAACATTACAACACCGTACGTAAACTTAAAACTCCATAATAAACCTAATGAATTCGTCCGAGTCATTTGAACATCGTACGACCACTCAGGACTTGTTACGACTCTGTATGCGAAATTAGCAACAGGAAAAGCAATTTAGAATAATGTAGGATGCGTTACAACTTTTGAGAACACCTTACACCACCGTACGAAAGATTAAAACTCCATAATAAACCTAATGAATTCGTCAGAGTAATTTGAACACCATACAACAATTTGGAATATATTACGACTTTGTATGCCACATTACCGCCTTGAAAAGCATGTTAGTATAACGTACGACACCTTACAATTCCTAACAAAACATTACAACACCGTACGTAAACTTAAAACTCCATAATAAACCTAATGAATTCGTCCGAGTTATTTGAACATCGTACGACAACTCAGGACTTGTTACGACTCTGTATGCGTAATTAGCAACTGGAAAAGCAATTTAGAATATTGTAGGATGTGTTACAACTTTTGAGAACACCTTACACCACCGTACGAAAGATTAAAACTCCATAATAAACCTAATGAATTCGTCAGAGTAATTTGAACACCATACAACAATTTGGAATATATTACGACTTTGTATGCCACATTACCGCCTTGAAAAGCATGTTAGTATAACGTACGACACCTTACAACTCCTAACAAAACATTACAACACCGTACGTAAACTTAAAACTCCATAATAAACCTAATGAATTCGTCCGAGTTATTTGAACATCGTACGACCACTCAGGACTTGTTACGACTCTGTATGCGTAATTAGCAACAGGAAAAGCAATTTAGAATAATGTAGGATGTGTTACAACTTTTGAGAACACCTTACACCACCGTACGAAAGATTAAAACTCCATAATAAACCTAATGAATTCGTCGGAGTAATTTGAACACCATACAACAATTTGGAATATATTACGACTTTGTATGCCACATTACCGCCTTGAAAAGCATGTTAGTATAACGTACGACACCTTACAACTCCTAACAAAACATTACAACACCGTACGTAAACTTAAAACTCCATAATAAACCTAATGAATTCGTCCGAGTTATTTGAACATCGTACGACCACTCAGGACTTGTTACGACTCTGTATGCGTAATTAGCAACAGGAAAAGCAATTTAGAATAATGTAGGATGTGTTACAACTTTTGAGAACACCTTACACCACCGTACGAAAGATTAAAACTCCATAATAAACCTAATGAATTCGTCAGAGTAATTTGAACACCATACAACAATTTGGAATATATTACGACTTTGTATGCCACATTACCGTCTTGAGAAGCATGTTAGTATAACGTACGGCACCTTACAACTCCTAACAAAACATTACAACACCGTACGTAAACTTAAAACTCCATAATAAACCTAATGAATTCGTCCGAGTTATTTGAACATCGTACGACCACTCAGGACTTGTTACGACTCTGTATGCGTAATTAGCAACAGGAAAAGCAATTTAGAATAATGTAGGATGTGTTACAACTTTTGAGAACACCTTACACCACCGTACGAAAGATTAAAACTCCATAATAAACCTAATGAATTCGTCAGAGTAATTTGAACACCATACAACAATTTGGAATATATTACGACTTTGTATGCCACATTACCGTCTTGAGAAGCATGTTAGTATAACGTACGGCACCTTACAACTCCTAACAAAACATTACAACACCGTACGTAAACTTATAACTCCATAATAAACCTAATGAATTCGTCCGAGTTATTTGAACATCGTACGACCACTCAGGACTTGTTACGACTCTGTATGCGTAATTAGCAACAGGAAAAGCAATTTAGAATAATGTAGGATGTGTTACAACTTTTGAGAACACCTTACACCACCGTACGAAAGATTAAAACTCCATAATAAACCTAATGAATTCGTCGGAGTAATTTGAACACCATACAACAATTTGGAATATATTACGACTTTGTATGCCACATTACCGCCTTGAAAAGCATGTTAGTATAACGTACGACACCTTACAACTCCTAACAAAACATTACAACACCGTACGTAAACTTAAAACTCCATAATAAACCTAATGAATTCGTCCGAGTTATTTGAACATCGTACGACCACTCAGAACTTGTTACGACTCTGTATGCGTAATTAGCAACAGGAAAAGCAATTTAGAATAATGTAGGATGTGTTACAACTTTTGAGAACACCTTACACCACCGTACGAAAGATTAAAACTCCATAATAAACCTAATGAATTCGTCAGAGTAATTTGAACACCATACAACAATTTGGAATATATTACGACTTTGTATGCCACATTACCGTCTTGAGAAGCATGTTAGTATAACGTACGGCACCTTACAACTCCTAACAAAACATTACAACACCGTACGTAAACTTAAAACTCCATAATAAACCTAATGAATTCGTCCGAGTCATTTGAACATCGTACGACCACTCAGGACTTGTTACGACTCTGTATGCGAAATTAGCAACAGGAAAAGCAATTTAGAATAATGTAGGATGCGTTACAACTTTTGAGAACACCTTACACCACCGTACGAAAGATTAAAACTCCATAATAAACCTAATGAATTCGTCCGAGTAGTTTGAACACCATACAACAATTATTACGACTCTGTATGCCACATTACCGCCTTGAAAAGCATGTTAGTATAACGTACAGCACCTTACAACTCCTAACAAAACATTACAACACCGTACGTAAACTTAAAACTCCATAATAAACCTAATGAATTCTTCCGAGTCATTCGAACATCGTACGACCACTCAGGACTTGTTACGATTCTGTATGCGAAATTAGCAACAGGAAAAGCAATTTAGAATAATGTAGGATGCGTTACAACTTTTGAGAACACCTTACACCACCGTACGAAAGATTAAAACTCCATAATAAACCTAATGAATTCGTCCGAGTAATTTGAACACCATACAACAATTTTGAATATATTATGACTCTGTATGCCACATTACCGTCTTGAGAAGCATGTTAGTATAACGTACGGCACCTTGCAACTCCTAACAAAACATTACAACACCGTACGTAAACTTAAAACTCTATAATAAACCTAATGAATTCGTCCGAGTTATTTGAACATCGTACGACCACTCAGGACTTGTTACAACTCTGTATGCGTAATTAGCAACAGGAAACGCAATTTAGAATAATGTAGGATGTGTTACAACTTTTCAGAACACCTTACACCACCGTACGAAAGATTAAAACTCCATAATAAACCTAATGAATTCGTCCGAGTAATTTGAACACCATACAACAATTTGGAATATATTACGACTCTGTATGCCACATTACCGTCTTGAGAAGCATGTTAGTATAACGTACGGCACCTTACAACTCCTAACAAAACATTACAACACCGTACGTAAACTTAAAACTCCATAATAAACCTAATGAATTCGTCAGAGTAATTTGAACACCATACAACAATTTGGAATATATTACGACTTTGTATGCCACATTACCGCCTTGAAAAGCATGTTAGTATAACGTACGACACCTTACAACTCCTAACAAAACATTACAACACCGTACGTAAACTTAAAACTCCATAATAAACCTAATGAATTCTTCCGAGTCATTCGAACATCGTACGACCACTCAGGACTTGTT
This sequence comes from Tagetes erecta, assembly GCA_030867185.1. Lineage (NCBI taxonomy): Eukaryota > Viridiplantae > Streptophyta > Magnoliopsida > Asterales > Asteraceae > Tagetes > Tagetes erecta. The sequence goes on along the minus strand of CM061488.1, from coordinate 48,277,150 downwards.
ACGATTCTGTATGCGAAATTAGCAACAGGAAAAGCAATTTAGAATAATGTAGGATGCGTTACAACTTTTGAGAACACCTTACACCACCGTACGAAAGATTAAAACTCCATAATAAACCTAATGAATTCGTCCGAGTAATTTGAACACCATACAACAATTTGGAATATATTACGACTCTGTATGCCACATTACCGTCTTGAGAAGCATGTTAGTATAACGTACGGCACCTTGCAACTCCTAACAAAACATTACAACACCGTACGTAAACTTAAAACTCCATAATAAACCTAATGAATTCGTCCGAGTTATTTGAACATCGTACGACCACTCAGGACTTGTTACAACTCTGTATGCGTAATTAGCAACAGGAAACGCAATTTAGAATAATGTAGGATGTGTTACAACTTTTGAGAACACCTTACACCACCGTACGAAAGATTAAAACTCCATAATAAACCTAATGAATTCGTCCGAGTAATTTGAACACCATACAACAATCTGGAATATATTACGACTCTGTATGCCACATTACCGTCTTGAGAAGCATGTTAGTATAACGTACGGCACCTTACAACTCCTAACAAAACATTACAACACCGTACGTAAACTTAAAACTCCATAATAAACCTAATGAATTCGTCCGAGTCATTTGAACATCGTACGACCACTCAGGACTTGTTACGACTCTGTATGCGAAATTAGCAACAGGAAAAGCAATTTAGAATAATGTAGGATGCGTTACAACTTTTGAGAACACCTTACACCACCGTACGAAAGATTAAAACTCCATAAAAAACCTAATGAATTCGTCCGAGTAGTTTGAACACCATACAACAATTATTACGACTCTGTATGCCACATTACCGCCTTGAAAAGCATGTTAGTATAACGTACATCACCTTACAACTCCTAACAAAACATTACAACACCGTACGTAAACTTAAAACTCCATAATAAACCTAATGAATTCGTCCGAGTCATTTGAACATCGTACGACCACTCAGGACTTGTTACGACTCTGTATGCGAAATTAGCAACAGGAAAAGCAATTTAGAATAATGTAGGATGTGTTACAACTTTTGAGAACACCTTACACCACCGTACGAAAGATTAAAACTCCATAATAAACCTAATGAATTCGTCCGAGTAATTTGAACACCATACAACAATTTGGAATATATTACGACTCTGTATGCCACATTACCGTCTTGAGAAGCATGTTAGTATAACGTACGGCACCTTACAACTCTTAACAAAACATTACAACACCGTACGTAAACTTAAAACTCCATAATAAACCTAATGAATTCGTCTGAGTCATTTGAACATCGTACGACCACTCAGGACTTGTTACGACTCTGTATGCGAAATTAGCAAAAGGAAAAGCAATTTAGAATAATGTAGGATGCGTTACAACTTTTGAGAACACCTTACACCACCGTACGAAAGATTAAAACTCCATAATAAACCTAATGAATTCGTCCGAGTAATTTGAACACCATACAACAATTTGGAATATATTACGACTCTGTATGACACATTACCGTCTTGAGAAGCATGTTAGTATAACGTACGGCACCTTACAACTCCTAACAAAACATTACAACACCGTACGTAAACTTAAAACTCCATAATAAACCTAATGAATTCGTCCGAGTCATTTGAACATCGTACGACCACTCAGGACTTGTTACGACTCTGTATGCGAAATTAGCAACAGGAAAAGCAATTTAGAATAATGTAGGATGCGTTACAACTTTTGAGAACACCTTACACCACCGTACGAAAGATTAAAACTCCATAATAAACCTAATGAATTCGTCCGAGTAATTTGAACACCATACAACAATTTGGAATATATTACGACTCTGTATGCCACATTACCGTCTTGAGAAGCATGTTAGTATAACGTACGGCACCTTGCAACTCCTAACAAAACATTACAACACCGTACGTAAACTTAAAACTCCATAATAAACCTAATGAATTCGTCCGAGTTATTTGAACATCGTACGACCACTCAGGACTTGTTACAACTCTGTATGCGTAATTAGCAACAGGAAACGCAATTTAGAATAATGTAGGATGTGTTACAACTTTTGAGAACACCTTACACCACCGTACGAAAGATTAAAACTCCATAATAAACCTAATGAATTCGTCCGAGTAATTTGAACACCATACAACAATCTGGAATATATTACGACTCTGTATGCCACATTACCGTCTTGAGAAGCATGTTAGTATAACGTACGGCACCTTACAACTCCTAACAAAACATTACAACACCGTACGTAAACTTAAAACTCCATAATAAACCTAATGAATTCGTCCGAGTCATTTGAACATCGTACGACCACTCAGGACTTGTTACGACTCTGTATGCGAAATTAGCAACAGGAAAAGCAATTTAGAATAATGTAGGATGCGTTACAACTTTTGAGAACACCTTACACCACCGTACGAAAGATTAAAACTCCATAAAAAACCTAATGAATTCGTCCGAGTAGTTTGAACACCATACAACAATTATTACGACTCTGTATGCCACATTACCGCCTTGAAAAGCATGTTAGTATAACGTACATCACCTTACAACTCCTAACAAAACATTACAACACCGTACGTAAACTTAAAACTCCATAATAAACCTAATGAATTCGTCCGAGTCATTTGAACATCGTACGACCACTCAGGACTTGTTACGACTCTGTATGCGAAATTAGCAACAGGAAAAGCAATTTAGAATAATGTAGGATGTGTTACAACTTTTGAGAACACCTTACACCACCGTACGAAAGATTAAAACTCCATAATAAACCTAATGAATTCGTCCGAGTAATTTGAACACCATACAACAATTTGGAATATATTACGACTCTGTATGCCACATTACCGTCTTGAGAAGCATGTTAGTATAACGTACGGCACCTTACAACTCTTAACAAAACATTACAACACCGTACGTAAACTTAAAACTCCATAATAAACCTAATGAATTCGTCTGAGTCATTTGAACATCGTACGACCACTCAGGACTTGTTACGACTCTGTATGCGAAATTAGCAAAAGGAAAAGCAATTTAGAATAATGTAGGATGCGTTACAACTTTTGAGAACACCTTACACCACCGTACGAAAGATTAAAACTCCATAATAAACCTAATGAATTCGTCCGAGTAATTTGAACACCATACAACAATTTGGAATATATTACGACTCTGTATGCCACATTACCGCCTTGAAAAGCATGTTAGTATAACGTACATCACCTTACAACTCCTAACAAAACATTACAACACCATACGTAAACTTAAAACTCCATAATAAACCTAATGAATTCGTCCGAGTCATTTGAACATCGTACGACCACTCAGGACTTGTTACGACTCTGTATGCGAAATTAGCAACAGGAAAAGCAATTTAGAATAATGTAGGATGTGTTACAACTTTTGAGAACACCTTACACCACCGTACGAAAGATTAAAACTCCATAATAAACCTAATGAATTCGTCCGAGTAATTTGAACACCATACAACAATTTGGAATATATTACGACTCTGTATGCCACATTACCGTCTTGAGAAGCATGTTAGTATAACGTACGGCACCTTACAACTCTTAACAAAACATTACAACACCGTACGTAAACTTAAAACTCCATAATAAACCTAATGAATTCGTCTGAGTCATTTGAACATCGTACGACCACTCAGGACTTGTTACGACTCTGTATGCGAAATTAGCAAAAGGAAAAGCAATTTAGAATAATGTAGGATGCGTTACAACTTTTGAGAACACCTTACACCACCGTACGAAAGATTAAAACTCCATAATAAACCTAATGAATTCGTCCGAGTAATTTGAACACCATACAACAATTTGGAATATATTACGACTCTGTATGACACATTACCGTCTTGAGAAGCATGTTAGTATAACGTACGGCACCTTACAACTCCTAACAAAACATTACAACACCGTACGTAAACTTAAAACTCCATAATAAACCTAATGAATTCGTCCGAGTCATTTGAACATCGTACGACCACTCAGGACTTGTTACGACTCTGTATGCGAAATTAGCAACAGGAAAAGCAATTTAGAATAATGTAGGATGCGTTACAACTTTTGAGAACACCTTACACCACCGTACGAAAGATTAAAACTCCATAATAAACCTAATGAATTCGTCAGAGTAATTTGAACACCATACAACAATTTGGAATATATTACGACTTTGTATGCCACATTACCGCCTTGAAAAGCATGTTAGTATAACGTACGACACCTTACAATTCCTAACAAAACATTACAACACCGTACGTAAACTTAAAACTCCATAATAAACCTAATGAATTCGTCCGAGTTATTTGAACATCGTACGACAACTCAGGACTTGTTACGACTCTGTATGCGTAATTAGCAACTGGAAAAGCAATTTAGAATAATGTAGGATGTGTTACAACTTTTGAGAACACCTTACACCACCGTACGAAAGATTAAAACTCCATAATAAACCTAATGAATTCGTCAGAGTAATTTGAACACCATACAACAATTTGGAATATATTACGACTTTGTATGCCACATTACCGCCTTGAAAAGCATGTTAGTATAACGTACGACACCTTACAACTCCTAACAAAACATTACAACACCGTACGTAAACTTAAAACTCCATAATAAACCTAATGAATTCGTCCGAGTTATTTGAACATCGTACGACCACTCAGGACTTGTTACGACTCTGTATGCGTAATTAGCAACAGGAAAAGCAATTTAGAATAATGTAGGATGTGTTACAACTTTTGAGAACACCTTACACCACCGTACGAAAGATTAAAACTCCATAATAAACCTAATGAATTCGTCGGAGTAATTTGAACACCATACAACAATTTGGAATATATTACGACTTTGTATGCCACATTACCGCCTTGAAAAGCATGTTAGTATAACGTACGACACCTTACAACTCCTAACAAAACATTACAACACCGTACGTAAACTTAAAACTCCATAATAAACCTAATGAATTCGTCCGAGTTATTTGAACATCGTACGACCACTCAGGACTTGTTACGACTCTGTATGCGTAATTAGCAACAGGAAAAGCAATTTAGAATAATGTAGGATGTGTTACAACTTTTGAGAACACCTTACACCACCGTACGAAAGATTAAAACTCCATAATAAACCTAATGAATTCGTCAGAGTAATTTGAACACCATACAACAATTTGGAATATATTACGACTTTGTATGCCACATTACCGTCTTGAGAAGCATGTTAGTATAACGTACGGCACCTTACAACTCCTAACAAAACATTACAACACCGTACGTAAACTTAAAACTCCATAATAAACCTAATGAATTCGTCCGAGTTATTTGAACATCGTACGACCACTCAGGACTTGTTACGACTCTGTATGCGTAATTAGCAACAGGAAAAGCAATTTAGAATAATGTAGGATGTGTTACAACTTTTGAGAACACCTTACACCACCGTACGAAAGATTAAAACTCCATAATAAACCTAATGAATTCGTCGGAGTAATTTGAACACCATACAACAATTTGGAATATATTACGACTTTGTATGCCACATTACCGCCTTGAAAAGCATGTTAGTATAACGTACGACACCTTACAACTCCTAACAAAACATTACAACACCGTACGTAAACTTAAAACTCCATAATAAACCTAATGAATTCGTCCGAGTTATTTGAACATCGTACGACCACTCAGAACTTGTTACGACTCTGTATGCGTAATTAGCAACAGGAAAAGCAATTTAGAATAATGTAGGATGTGTTACAACTTTTGAGAACACCTTACACCACCGTACGAAAGATTAAAACTCCATAATAAACCTAATGAATTCGTCAGAGTAATTTGAACACCATACAACAATTTGGAATAAATTACGACTTTGTATGCCACATTACCGTCTTGAGAAGCATGTTAGTATAACGTACGGCACCTTACAACTCCTAACAAAACATTACAACACCGTACGTAAACTTAAAACTCCATAATAAACCTAATGAATTCGTCCGAGTCATTTGAACATCGTACGACCACTCAGGACTTGTTACGACTCTGTATGCGAAATTAGCAACAGGAAAAGCAATTTAGAATAATGTAGGATGCGTTACAACTTTTGAGAACACCTTACACCACCGTACGAAAGATTAAAACTCCATAATAAACCTAATGAATTCGTCCGAGTAGTTTGAACACCATACAACAATTATTACGACTCTGTATGCCACATTACCGCCTTGAAAAGCATGTTAGTATAACGTACAGCACCTTACAACTCCTAACAAAACATTACAACACCGTACGTAAACTTAAAACTCCATAATAAACCTAATGAATTCGTCCGAGTCATTTGAACATCGTACGACCACTCAGGACTTGTTACGACTCTGTATGCGAAATTAGCAACCGGAAAAGCAATTTAGAATAATGTAGGATGCGTTACAACTTTTGAGAACACCTTACACCACAGTACGAAAGATTAAAACTCCATAATAAACCTAATGAATTCGTCCGAGTAATTTGAACACCATACAACAATTTAGAATATATTACGACTCTGTATGCCACATTACCGCCTTGAGAAGCATGTTAGTATAACGTACGGCACCTTACAATTCCTAACAAAACATTACAACACCGTACGTAAACTTAAAACTCCATAATAAACCTAATGAATTCGTCCGAGTTATTTGAACATCGTACGACAACTCAGGACTTGTTACGACTCTGTATGCGTAATTAGCAACAGGAAAAGCAATTTAGAATAATGTAGGATGTGTTACAACTTTTGAGAACACCTTACACCACCGTACGAAAGATTAAAACTCCATAATAAACCTAATGAATTCGTCAGAGTAATTTGAACACCATACAACAATTTGGAATATATTACGACTTTGTATGCCACATTACCGCCTTGAAAAGCATGTTAGTATAACGTACGACACCTTACAATTCCTAACAAAACATTACAACACCGTACGTAAACTTAAAACTCCATAATAAACCTAATGAATTCGTCCGAGTTATTTGAACATCGTACGACAACTCAGGACTTGTTACGACTCTGTATGCGTAATTAGCAACTGGAAAAGCAATTTAGAATAATGTAGGATGTGTTACAACTTTTGAGAACACCTTACACCACCGTACGAAAGATTAAAACTCCATAATAAACCTAATGAATTCGTCAGAGTAATTTGAACACCATACAACAATTTGGAATATATTACGACTTTGTATGCCACATTACCGCCTTGAAAAGCATGTTAGTATAACGTACGACACCTTACAACTCCTAACAAAACATTACAACACCGTACGTAAACTTAAAACTCCATAATAAACCTAATGAATTCGTCCGAGTTATTTGAACATCGTACGACCACTCAGGACTTGTTACGACTCTGTATGCGTAATTAGCAACAGGAAAAGCAATTTAGAATAATGTAGGATGTGTTACAACTTTTGAGAACACCTTACACCACCGTACGAAAGATTAAAACTCCATAATAAACCTAATGAATTCGTCGGAGTAATTTGAACACCATACAACAATTTGGAATATATTACGACTTTGTATGCCACATTACCGCCTTGAAAAGCATGTTAGTATAACGTACGACACCTTACAACTCCTAACAAAACATTACAACACCGTACGTAAACTTAAAACTCCATAATAAACCTAATGAATTCGTCCAAGTTATTTGAACATCGTACGACCACTCAGGACTTGTTACGACTCTGTATGCGTAATTAGCAACAGGAAAAGCAATTTAGAATAATGTAGGATGTGTTACAACTTTTGAGAACACCTTACACCACCGTACGAAAGATTAAAACTCCATAATAAACCTAATGAATTCGTCAGAGTAATTTGAACACCATACAACAATTTGGAATATATTACGACTTTGTATGCCACATTACCGTCTTGAGAAGCATGTTAGTATAACGTACGGCACCTTACAACTCCTAACAAAACATTACAACACCGTACGTAAACTTAAAACTCCATAATAAACCGAATGAATTCGTCCGAGTCATTTGAACATCGTACGACCACTCAGGACTTGTTACGACTCTGTATGTGTAATTAGCAACAGGAAAAGCAATTTAGAATAATGTAGGATGTGTTACAACTTTTGAGAACACGTTACACCACCGTACGAAAGATTAAAACTCCATAATAAACCTAATGAATTCGTCGGAGTAATTTGAACACCATACAACAATTTGGAATATATTACGACTTTGTATGCCACATTACCGCCTTGAAAAGCATGTTAGTATAACGTACGACACCTTACAACTCCTAACAAAACATTACAACACCGTACGTAAACTTAAAACTCCATAATAAACCTAATGAATTCGTCCGAGTTATTTGAACATCGTACGACCACTCAGGACTTGTTACGACTCTGTATGCGTAATTAGCAACAGGAAAAGCAATTTAGAATAATGTAGGATGTGTTACAACTTTTGAGAACACTTTACACCACCGTACGAAAGATTAAAACTCCATAATAAACCTAATGAATTCGTCGGAGTAATTTGAACACCATACAACAATTTGGAATATATTACGACTTTGTATGCCACATTACCGCCTTGAAAAGCATGTTAGTATAACGTACGACACCTTACAACTCCTAACAAAACATTACAACACCGTACGTAAACTTAAAACTCCATAATAAACCTAATGAATTCGTCCAAGTTATTTGAACATCGTACGACCACTCAGGACTTGTTACGACTCTGTATGCGTAATTAGCAACAGGAAAAGCAATTTAGAATAATGTAGGATGTGTTACAACTTTTGAGAACACCTTACACCACCGTACGAAAGATTAAAACTCCATAATAAACCTAATGAATTCGTCAGAGTAATTTGAACACCATACAACAATTTGGAATATATTACGACTTTGTATGCCACATTACCGTCTTGAGAAGCATGTTAGTATAACGTACGGCACCTTACAACTCCTAACAAAACATTACAACACCGTACGTAAACTTAAAACTCCATAATAAACCGAATGAATTCGTCCGAGTCATTTGAACATCGTACGACCACTCAGGACTTGTTACGACTCTGTATGTGTAATTAGCAACAGGAAAAGCAATTTAGAATAATGTAGGATGTGTTACAACTTTTGAGAACACCTTACACCACCGTACGAAAGATTAAAACTCCATAATAAACCTAATGAATTCGTCGGAGTAATTTGAACACCATACAACAATTTGGAATATATTACGACTTTGTATGCCACATTACCGCCTTGAAAAGCATGTTAGTATAACGTACGACACCTTACAACTCCTAACAAAACATTACAACACCGTACGTAAACTTAAAACTCCATAATAAACCTAATGAATTCGTCCGAGTTATTTGAACATCGTACGACCACTCAGAACTTGTTACGACTCTGTATGCGTAATTAGCAACAGGAAAAGCAATTTAGAATAATGTAGGATGTGTTACAACTTTTGAGAACACCTTACACCACCGTACGAAAGATTAAAACTCCATAATAAACCTAATGAATTCGTCAGAGTAATTTGAACACCATACAACAATTTGGAATATATTACGACTTTGTATGCCACATTACCGTCTTGAGAAGCATGTTAGTATAACGTACGGCACCTTACAACTCCTAACAAAACATTACAACACCGTACGTAAACTTAAAACTCCATAATAAACCTAATGAATTCGTCCGAGTCATTTGAACATCGTACGACCACTCAGGACTTGTTACGTCTCTGTATGCGAAATTAGCAACAGGAAAAGCAATTTAGAATAATGTAGGATGCGTTACAACTTTTGAGAACACCTTACACCACCGTACGAAAGATTAAAACTCCATAATAAACCTAATGAATTCGTCCGAGTAGTTTGAACACCATACAACAATTATTACGACTCTGTATGCCACATTACCGCCTTGAAAAGCATGTTAGTATAACGTACAGCACCTTACAACTCCTAACAAAACATTACAACACCGTACGTAAACTTAAAACTCCATAATAAACCTAATGAATTCGTCCGAGTCATTTGAACATCGTACGACCACTCAGGACTTGTTACGACTCTGTATGCGAAATTAGCAACCGGAAAAGCAATTTAGAATAATGTAGGATGCGTTACAACTTTTGAGAACACCTTACACCACAGTACGAAAGATTAAAACTCCATAATAAACCTAATGAATTCGTCCGAGTAATTTGAACACCATACAACAATTTAGAATATATTACGACTCTGTATGCCACATTACCGCCTTGAGAAGCATGTTAGTATAACGTACGGCACCTTGCAACTCCTAACAAAACATTACAACACCGTACGTAAACTTAAAACTCCATAATAAACCTAATGAATTCGTCCAAGTTATTTAAACATCGTACGACCACTCAGGACTTGTTACGACTCTGTATGCGTAATTAGCAACAGGAAAAGCATTTTAGAATAATGTAGGATGTGTTACAACTTTTGAGAACACCTTACACCACCGTACGAAAGATTAAAACTTCATAATAAACCTAATGAATTCGTCAGAGTAATTTGAACACCATACAACAATTTGGAATATATTACGACTTTGTATGCCACATTACCGCCTTGAAAAGCATGTTAGTATAACGTACGACACCTTACAACTCCTAACAAAACATTACAACACCGTACGTAAACTTAAAACTCCATAATAAACCTAATGAATTCGTCCGAGTCATTCGAACATCGTACGACCACTCAGGACTTGTTACGACTCTTTATGCGAAATTAGCAACAGGAAAAGCAATTTAGAATAATGTAGGATGCGTTACAACTTTTGAGAACACCTTACACCATCGTACGAAAGATTAAAACTCCATAATAAACCTAATGAATTCGTCCGAGTAATTTGAACACCATACAACAATTTGGAATATATTACAACTCTGTATGCCACATTACCGTCTTGAGAAGCATGTTAGTATAACGTACGGCACCTTGCAACTCCTAACAAAACATTACAACACCGTACGTAAACTTAAAACTCTATAATAAACCTAATAAATTAGTCTGAGTCCTTTGAATACCATACAACAATTTGGAATATATTACGACTTCGTATGCCACATTACCGCCTTGAAAAGCCTGTTAGTATAACGTACGGCACCTTACAACTCCTAACAAAACATTACAACACCGTACGTAAACTTAAAACTCCATAAAAAACCGAATGAATTCGTCCGAGTCATTTGAACATCGTACGACCACTCAGGACTTGTTACGACTCTGTATGCGAAATTAGCAACAGGAAAAGCAATTTAGAATAATGTAGGATGCGTTACAACTTTTGAGAACACCTTACACCACCGTACGAAAGATTAACACTCCATAATAAACCTAATGAATTCGTCCGAGTAATTTGAACACCATACAACCATTTAGAATATATTACGACTCTGTATGCCACATTACCGCCTTGAGAAGCATGTTAGTATAACGTACGGCACCTTGCAACTCCTAACAAAACATTACAACACCGTACGTAAACTTAAAACTCCATAATAAACCTAATGAATTCGTCCGAGTTATTTAAACATCGTACGACCACTCAGGACTTGTTACGACTCTGTATGCGTAATTAGCAACAGGAAAAGCAATTTAGAATAATGTAGGATGTGTTACAACTTTTGAGAACACCTTACACCACCGTACGAAAGATTAAAACTCCATAATAAACCTAATGAATTCGTCAGAGTAATTTGAACACCATACAACAATTTGGAATATATTACGACTTTGTATGCCACATTACCGCCTTGAAAAGCATGTTAGTATAACGTACGACACCTTACAACTCCTAACAAAACATTACAACACCGTACGTAAACTTAAAACTCCATAATAAACCTAATGAATTCGTCCGAGTCATTCGAACATCGTACGACCACTCAGGACTTGTTACGACTCTTTATGCGAAATTAGCAACAGGAAAAGCAATTTAGAATAATGTAGGATGCGTTACAACTTTTGAGAACACCTTACACCATCGTACGAAAGATTAAAACTCCATAATAAACCTAATGAATTCGTCCGAGTAATTTGAACACCATAAAACAATTTGGAATATATTACGACTCTGTATGCCACATTACCGTCTTGAGAAGCATGTTAGTATAACGTACGGCACCTTGCAACTCCTAACAAAACATTACAACACCGTACGTAAACTTAAAACTCTATAATAAACCTAATAAATTAGTCTGAGTCCTTTGAATACCATACAACAATTTGGAATATATTACGACTTCGTATGCCACATTACCGCCTTGAAAAGCCTGTTAGTATAACGTACGGCACCTTACAACTCCTAACAAAACATTACAACACCGTACGTAAACTTAAAACTCCATAAAAAACCGAATGAATTCGTCCGAGTCATTTGAACATCGTACGACCACTCAGGACTTGTTACGACTCTGTATGCGAAATTAGCAACAGGAAAAGCAATTTAGAATAATGTAGGATGCGTTACAACTTTTGAGAACACCTTACACCACCGTACGAAAGATTAACACTCCATAATAAACCTAATGAATTCGTCCGAGTAATTTGAACACCATACAACAATTTAGAATATATTACGACTCTGTATGCCACATTACCGCCTTGAGAAGCATGTTAGTATAACGTACGGCACCTTGCAACTCCTAACAAAACATTACAACACCGTACGTAAACATAAAACTCCATAATAAACCTAATGAATTCGTCCGAGTTATTTAAACATCGTACGACCACTCAGGACTTGTTACGACTCTGTATGCGTAATTAGCAATAGGAAAAGCAATTTAGAATAATGTAGGATGTGTTACAACTTTTGAGAACACCTTACACCACCGTACGAAAGATTAAAACTCCATAATAAACCTAATGAATTCGTCAGAGTAATTTGAACACCATACAACAATTTGGAATATATTACGACTTTGTATGCCACATTACCGCCTTGAAAAGCATGTTAGTATAACGTACGACACCTTACAACTCCTAACAAAACATTACAACACCGTACGTAAACTTAAAACTCCATAATAAACCTAATGAATTCGTCCGAGTTATTTGAACATCGTACGACCACTCAGGACTTGTTACGACTCTGTATGCGTAATTAGCAACAGGAAAAGCAATTTAGAATAATGTAGGATGTGTTACAACTTTTGAGAACACCTTACACCACCGTACGAAAGATTAAAACTCCATAATAAACCTAATGAATTCGTCGGAGTAATTTGAACACCATACAACAATTTGGAATATATTACGACTTTGTATGCCACATTACCGCCTTGAAAAGCATGTTAGTATAACGTACGACACCTTACAACTCCTAACAAAACATTACAACACCGTACGTAAACTTAAAACTCCATAATAAACCTAATGAATTCGTCCGAGTTATTTGAACATCGTACGACCACTCAGGACTTGTTACGACTCTGTATGCGTAATTAGCAACAGGAAAAGCAATTTAGAATAATGTAGGATGTGTTACAACTTTTGAGAACACCTTACACCACCGTACGAAAGATTAAAACTCCATAATAAACCTAATGAATTCGTCAGAGTAATTTGAACACCATACAACAATTTGGAATATATTACGACTTTGTATGCCACATTACCGTCTTGAGAAGCATGTTAGTATAACGTACGGCACCTTACAACTCCTAACAAAACATTACAACACCGTACGTAAACTTAAAACTCCATAATAAACCTAATGAATTCGTCCGAGTTATTTGAACATCGTACGACCACTCAGGACTTGTTACGACTCTGTATGCGTAATTAGCAACAGGAAAAGCAATTTAGAATAATGTAGGATGTGTTACAACTTTTGAGAACACCTTACACCACCGTACGAAAGATTAAAACTCCATAATAAACCTAATGAATTCGTCAGAGTAATTTGAACACCATACAACAATTTGGAATATATTACGACTTTGTATGCCACATTACCGTCTTGAGAAGCATGTTAGTATAACGTACGGCACCTTACAACTCCTAACAAAACATTACAACACCGTACGTAAACTTAAAACTCCATAATAAACCTAATGAATTCGTCCGAGTTATTTGAACATCGTACGACCACTCAGGACTTGTTACGACTCTGTATGCGTAATTAGCAACAGGAAAAGCAATTTAGAATAATGTAGGATGTGTTACAACTTTTGAGAACACCTTACACCACCGTACGAAAGATTAAAACTCCATAATAAACCTAATGAATTCGTCGGAGTAATTTGAACACCATACAACAATTTGGAATATATTACGACTTTGTATGCCACATTACCGCCTTGAAAAGCATGTTAGTATAACGTACGACACCTTACAACTCCTAACAAAACATTACAACACCGTACGTAAACTTAAAACTCCATAATAAACCTAATGAATTCGTCCGAGTTATTTGAACATCGTACGACCACTCAGAACTTGTTACGACTCTGTATGCGTAATTAGCAACAGGAAAAGCAATTTAGAATAATGTAGGATGTGTTACAACTTTTGAGAACACCTTACACCACCGTACGAAAGATTAAAACTCCATAATAAACCTAATGAATTCGTCAGAGTAATTTGAACACCATACAACAATTTGGAATAAATTACGACTTTGTATGCCACATTACCGTCTTGAGAAGCATGTTAGTATAACGTACGGCACCTTACAACTCCTAACAAAACATTACAACACCGTACGTAAACTTAAAACTCCATAATAAACCTAATGAATTCGTCCGAGTCATTTGAACATCGTACGACCACTCAGGACTTGTTACGACTCTGTATGCGAAATTAGCAACAGGAAAAGCAATTTAGAATAATGTAGGATGCGTTACAACTTTTGAGAACACCTTACACCACCGTACGAAAGATTAAAACTCCATAATAAACCTAATGAATTCGTCCGAGTAGTTTGAACACCATACAACAATTATTACGACTCTGTATGCCACATTACCGCCTTGAAAAGCATGTTAGTATAACGTACAGCACCTTACAACTCCTAACAAAACATTACAACACCGTACGTAAACTTAAAACTCCATAATAAACCTAATGAATTCGTCCGAGTCATTTGAACATCGTACGACCACTCAGGACTTGTTACGACTCTGTATGCGAAATTAGCAACCGGAAAAGCAATTTAGAATAATGTAGGATGCGTTACAACTTTTGAGAACACCTTACACCACAGTACGAAAGATTAAAACTCCATAATAAACCTAATGAATTCGTCCGAGTAATTTGAACACCATACAACAATTTAGAATATATTACGACTCTGTATGCCACATTACCGCCTTGAGAAGCATGTTAGTATAACGTACGGCACCTTACAATTCCTAACAAAACATTACAACACCGTACGTAAACTTAAAACTCCATAATAAACCTAATGAATTCGTCCGAGTTATTTGAACATCGTACGACAACTCAGGACTTGTTACGACTCTGTATGCGTAATTAGCAACAGGAAAAGCAATTTAGAATAATGTAGGATGTGTTACAACTTTTGAGAACACCTTACACCACCGTACGAAAGATTAAAACTCCATAATAAACCTAATGAATTCGTCAGAGTAATTTGAACACCATACAACAATTTGGAATATATTACGACTTTGTATGCCACATTACCGCCTTGAAAAGCATGTTAGTATAACGTACGACACCTTACAATTCCTAACAAAACATTACAACACCGTACGTAAACTTAAAACTCCATAATAAACCTAATGAATTCGTCCGAGTTATTTGAACATCGTACGACAACTCAGGACTTGTTACGACTCTGTATGCGTAATTAGCAACTGGAAAAGCAATTTAGAATAATGTAGGATGTGTTACAACTTTTGAGAACACCTTACACCACCGTACGAAAGATTAAAACTCCATAATAAACCTAATGAATTCGTCAGAGTAATTTGAACACCATACAACAATTTGGAATATATTACGACTTTGTATGCCACATTACCGCCTTGAAAAGCATGTTAGTATAACGTACGACACCTTACAACTCCTAACAAAACATTACAACACCGTACGTAAACTTAAAACTCCATAATAAACCTAATGAATTCGTCCGAGTTATTTGAACATCGTACGACCACTCAGGACTTGTTACGACTCTGTATGCGTAATTAGCAACAGGAAAAGCAATTTAGAATAATGTAGGATGTGTTACAACTTTTGAGAACACCTTACACCACCGTACGAAAGATTAAAACTCCATAATAAACCTAATGAATTCGTCGGAGTAATTTGAACACCATACAACAATTTGGAATATATTACGACTTTGTATGCCACATTACCGCCTTGAAAAGCATGTTAGTATAACGTACGACACCTTACAACTCCTAACAAAACATTACAACACCGTACGTAAACTTAAAACTCCATAATAAACCTAATGAATTCGTCCAAGTTATTTGAACATCGTACGACCACTCAGGACTTGTTACGACTCTGTATGCGTAATTAGCAACAGGAAAAGCAATTTAGAATAATGTAGGATGTGTTACAACTTTTGAGAACACCTTACACCACCGTACGAAAGATTAAAACTCCATAATAAACCTAATGAATTCGTCAGAGTAATTTGAACACCATACAACAATTTGGAATATATTACGACTTTGTATGCCACATTACCGTCTTGAGAAGCATGTTAGTATAACGTACGGCACCTTACAACTCCTAACAAAACATTACAACACCGTACGTAAACTTAAAACTCCATAATAAACCGAATGAATTCGTCCGAGTCATTTGAACATCGTACGACCACTCAGGACTTGTTACGACTCTGTATGTGTAATTAGCAACAGGAAAAGCAATTTAGAATAATGTAGGATGTGTTACAACTTTTGAGAACACGTTACACCACCGTACGAAAGATTAAAACTCCATAATAAACCTAATGAATTCGTCGGAGTAATTTGAACACCATACAACAATTTGGAATATATTACGACTTTGTATGCCACATTACCGCCTTGAAAAGCATGTTAGTATAACGTACGACACCTTACAACTCCTAACAAAACATTACAACACCGTACGTAAACTTAAAACTCCATAATAAACCTAATGAATTCGTCCGAGTTATTTGAACATCGTACGACCACTCAGGACTTGTTACGACTCTGTATGCGTAATTAGCAACAGGAAAAGCAATTTAGAATAATGTAGGATGTGTTACAACTTTTGAGAACACTTTACACCACCATACGAAAGATTAAAACTCCATAATAAACCTAATGAATTCGTCGGAGTAATTTGAACACCATACAACAATTTGGAATATATTACGACTTTGTATGCCACATTACCGCCTTGAAAAGCATGTTAGTATAACGTACGACACCTTACAACTCCTAACAAAACATTACAACACCGTACGTAAACTTAAAACTCCATAATAAACCTAATGAATTCGTCCAAGTTATTTGAACATCGTACGACCACTCAGGACTTGTTACGACTCTGTATGCGTAATTAGCAACAGGAAAAGCAATTTAGAATAATGTAGGATGTGTTACAACTTTTGAGAACACCTTACACCACCGTACGAAAGATTAAAACTCCATAATAAACCTAATGAATTCGTCAGAGTAATTTGAACACCATACAACAATTTGGAATATATTACGACTTTGTATGCCACATTACCGTCTTGAGAAGCATGTTAGTATAACGTACGGCACCTTACAACTCCTAACAAAACATTACAACACCGTACGTAAACTTAAAACTCCATAATAAACCGAATGAATTCGTCCGAGTCATTTGAACATCGTACGACCACTCAGGACTTGTTACGACTCTGTATGTGTAATTAGCAACAGGAAAAGCAATTTAGAATAATGTAGGATGTGTTACAACTTTTGAGAACACCTTACACCACCGTACGAAAGATTAAAACTCCATAATAAACCTAATGAATTCGTCGGAGTAATTTGAACACCATACAACAATTTGGAATATATTACGACTTTGTATGCCACATTACCGCCTTGAAAAGCATGTTAGTATAACGTACGACACCTTACAACTCCTAACAAAACATTACAACACCGTACGTAAACTTAAAACTCCATAATAAACCTAATGAATTCGTCCGAGTTATTTGAACATCGTACGACCACTCAGAACTTGTTACGACTCTGTATGCGTAATTAGCAACAGGAAAAGCAATTTAGAATAATGTAGGATGTGTTACAACTTTTGAGAACACCTTACACCACCGTACGAAAGATTAAAACTCCATAATAAACCTAATGAATTCGTCAGAGTAATTTGAACACCATACAACAATTTGGAATATATTACGACTTTGTATGCCACATTACCGTCTTGAGAAGCATGTTAGTATAACGTACGGCACCTTACAACTCCTAACAAAACATTACAACACCGTACGTAAACTTAAAACTCCATAATAAACCTAATGAATTCGTCCGAGTCATTTGAACATCGTACGACCACTCAGGACTTGTTACGTCTCTGTATGCGAAATTAGCAACAGGAAAAGCAATTTAGAATAATGTAGGATGCGTTACAACTTTTGAGAACACCTTACACCACCGTACGAAAGATTAAAACTCCATAATAAACCTAATGAATTCGTCCGAGTAGTTTGAACACCATACAACAATTATTACGACTCTGTATGCCACATTACCGCCTTGAAAAGCATGTTAGTATAACGTACAGCACCTTACAACTCCTAACAAAACATTACAACACCGTACGTAAACTTAAAACTCCATAATAAACCTAATGAATTCGTCCGAGTCATTTGAACATCGTACGACCACTCAGGACTTGTTACGACTCTGTATGCGAAATTAGCAACCGGAAAAGCAATTTAGAATAATGTAGGATGCGTTACAACTTTTGAGAACACCTTACACCACAGTACGAAAGATTAAAACTCCATAATAAACCTAATGAATTCGTCCGAGTAATTTGAACACCATACAACAATTTAGAATATATTACGACTCTGTATGCCACATTACCGCCTTGAGAAGCATGTTAGTATAACGTACGGCACCTTGCAACTCCTAACAAAACATTACAACACCGTACGTAAACTTAAAACTCCATAATAAACCTAATGAATTCGTCCAAGTTATTTAAACATCGTACGACCACTCAGGACTTGTTACGACTCTGTATGCGTAATTAGCAACAGGAAAAGCATTTTAGAATAATGTAGGATGTGTTACAACTTTTGAGAACACCTTACACCACCGTACGAAAGATTAAAACTTCATAATAAACCTAATGAATTCGTCAGAGTAATTTGAACACCATACAACAATTTGGAATATATTACGACTTTGTATGCCACATTACCGCCTTGAAAAGCATGTTAGTATAACGTACGACACCTTACAACTCCTAACAAAACATTACAACACCGTACGTAAACTTAAAACTCCATAATAAACCTAATGAATTCGTCCGAGTCATTCGAACATCGTACGACCACTCAGGACTTGTTACGACTCTTTATGCGAAATTAGCAACAGGAAAAGCAATTTAGAATAATGTAGGATGCGTTACAACTTTTGAGAACACCTTACACCATCGTACGAAAGATTAAAACTCCATAATAAACCTAATGAATTCGTCCGAGTAATTTGAACACCATACAACAATTTGGAATATATTACAACTCTGTATGCCACATTACCGTCTTGAGAAGCATGTTAGTATAACGTACGGCACCTTGCAACTCCTAACAAAACATTACAACACCGTACGTAAACTTAAAACTCTATAATAAACCTAATAAATTAGTCTGAGTCCTTTGAATACCATACAACAATTTGGAATATATTACGACTTCGTATGCCACATTACCGCCTTGAAAAGCCTGTTAGTATAACGTACGGCACCTTACAACTCCTAACAAAACATTACAACACCGTACGTAAACTTAAAACTCCATAAAAAACCGAATGAATTCGTCCGAGTCATTTGAACATCGTACGACCACTCAGGACTTGTTACGACTCTGTATGCGAAATTAGCAACAGGAAAAGCAATTTAGAATAATGTAGGATGCGTTACAACTTTTGAGAACACCTTACACCACCGTACGAAAGATTAACACTCCATAATAAACCTAATGAATTCGTCCGAGTAATTTGAACACCATACAACCATTTAGAATATATTACGACTCTGTATGCCACATTACCGCCTTGAGAAGCATGTTAGTATAACGTACGGCACCTTGCAACTCCTAACAAAACATTACAACACCGTACGTAAACTTAAAACTCCATAATAAACCTAATGAATTCGTCCGAGTTATTTAAACATCGTACGACCACTCAGGACTTGTTACGACTCTTTATGCGTAATTAGCAACAGGAAAAGCAATTTAGAATAATGTAGGATGTGTTACAACTTTTGAGAACACCTTACACCACCGTACGAAAGATTAAAACTCCATAATAAACCTAATGAATTCGTCAGAGTAATTTGAACACCATACAACAATTTGGAATATATTACGACTTTGTATGCCACATTACCGCCTTGAAAAGCATGTTAGTATAACGTACGACACCTTACAACTCCTAACAAAACATTACAACACCGTACGTAAACTTAAAACTCCATAATAAACCTAATGAATTCGTCCGAGTCATTCGAACATCGTACGACCACTCAGGACTTGTTACGACTCTTTATGCGAAATTAGCAACAGGAAAAGCAATTTAGAATAATGTAGGATGCGTTACAACTTTTGAGAACACCTTACACCATCGTACGAAAGATTAAAACTCCATAATAAACCTAATGAATTCGTCCGAGTAATTTGAACACCATAAAACAATTTGGAATATATTACGACTCTGTATGCCACATTACCGTCTTGAGAAGCATGTTAGTATAACGTACGGCACCTTGCAACTCCTAACAAAACATTACAACACCGTACGTAAACTTAAAACTCTATAATAAACCTAATAAATTAGTCTGAGTCCTTTGAATACCATACAACAATTTGGAATATATTACGACTTCGTATGCCACATTACCGCCTTGAAAAGCCTGTTAGTATAACGTACGGCACCTTACAACTCCTAACAAAACATTACAACACCGTACGTAAACTTAAAACTCCATAAAAAACCGAATGAATTCGTCCGAGTCATTTGAACATCGTACGACCACTCAGGACTTGTTACGACTCTGTATGCGAAATTAGCAACAGGAAAAGCAATTTAGAATAATGTAGGATGCGTTACAACTTTTGAGAACACCTTACACCACCGTACGAAAGATTAACACTCCATAATAAACCTAATGAATTCGTCCGAGTAATTTGAACACCATACAACAATTTAGAATATATTACGACTCTGTATGCCACATTACCGCCTTGAGAAGCATGTTAGTATAACGTACGGCACCTTGCAACTCCTAACAAAACATTACAACACCGTACGTAAACATAAAACTCCATAATAAACCTAATGAATTCGTCCGAGTTATTTAAACATCGTACGACCACTCAGGACTTGTTACGACTCTGTATGCGTAATTAGCAATAGGAAAAGCAATTTAGAATAATGTAGGATGTGTTACAACTTTTGAGAACACCTTACACCACCGTACGAAAGATTAAAACTCCATAATAAACCTAATGAATTCGTCAGAGTAATTTGAACACCATACAACAATTTGGAATATATTACGACTTTGTATGCCACATTACCGCCTTGAAAAGCATGTTAGTATAACGTACGACACCTTACAACTCCTAACAAAACATTACAACACCGTACGTAAACTTAAAACTCCATAATAAACCTAATGAATTCGTCCGAGTCATTCGAACATCGTACGACCACTCAGGACTTGTTACGACTCTTTATGCGAAATTAGCAACAGGAAAAGCAATTTAGAATAATGTAGGATGCGTTACAACTTTTGAGAACACCTTACACCATCGTACGAAAGATTAAAACTCCATAATAAACCTAATGAATTCGTCCGAGTAATTTGAACACCATACAACAATTTGGAATATATTACGACTCTGTATGCCATATTACCGTCTTGAGAAGCATGTTAGTATAACGTACGGCACCTTGCAACTCCTAACAAAACATTACAACACCGTACGTAAACTTAAAACTCTATAATAAACCTAATAAATTAGTCTGAGTCCTTTGAATACCATACAACAATTTGGAATATATTACGACTTCGTATGCCACATTACCGCCTTGAAAAGCCTGTTAGTATAACGTACGGCACCTTACAACTCCTAACAAAACATTACAACACCGTACGTAAACTTAAAACTCCATAAAAAACCGAATGAATTCGTCCGAGTCATTTGAACATCGTACGACCACTCAGGACTTGTTACGACTCTGTATGCGAAATTAGCAACAGAAAAAGCAATTTAGAATAATGTAGGATGCGTTACAACTTTTGAGAACACCTTACACCACCGTACGAAAGATTAAAACTCCATAATAAACCTAATGAATTCGTCCGAGTAATTTGAACACCATACAACAATTTAGAATATATTACGACTCTGTATGCCACATTACCGCCTTGAGAAGCATGTTAGTATAACGTACGGCACCTTGCAACTCCTAACAAAACATTACAACACCGTACGTAAACTTAAAACTCCATAATAAACCTAATGAATTCGTCCGAGTTATTTAAACATCGTACGACCACTCAGGACTTGTTACGACTCTGTATGCGTAATTAGCAACAGGAAAAGCAATTTAGAATAATGTAGGATGTGTTACAACTTTTGAGAACACCTTACACCACCGTACGAAAGATTAAAACTCCATAATAAACCTAATGAATTCGTCAGAGTAATTTGAACACCATACAACAATTTGGAATATATTACGACTTTGTATGCCACATTACCGCCTTGAAAAGCATGTTAGTATAACGTACGACACCTTACAACTCCTAACAAAACATTACAACACCGTACGTAAACTTAAAACTCCATAATAAACCTAATGAATTCGTCCGAGTCATTCGAACATCGTACGACCACTCAGGACTTGTTACGACTCTGTATGCGAAATTAGCAACAGGAAAAGCAATTTAGAATAATGTAGGATGCGTTACAACTTTTGAGAACACCTTACACCATCGTACGAAAGATTAAAACTCCATAATAAACCTAATGAATTCGTCCGAGTAATTTGAACACCATACAACAATTTGGAATATATTACGACTCTGTATGCCACATTACCGTCTTGAGAAGCATGTTAGTATAACGTACGGCACCTTGCAACTCCTAACAAAACATTACAACACCGTACGTAAACTTAAAACTCTATAATAAAGCTAATAAATTAGTCTGAGTCCTTTGAACACCATACAACAATTTGGAATATATTACGACTTCGTATGCCACATTACCGCCTTGAAAAGCCTGTTAGTATAACGTACGACACCTTACAACTCCTAACAAAACATTACAACACCGTACGTAAACTTAAAACTCCATAATAAACCGAATGAATTCGTCCGAGTCATTTGAACATCGTACGACCACTCAGGACTTGTTACGACTTTGTATGCGAAATTAGCAACAGGAAAAGCAATTTAGAATAATGTAGGATGCGTTACAACTTTTGAGAACACCTTACACCACCGTACGAAAGATTAAAACTCCATAATAAACCTAATGAATTCGTCCGAGTAATTTGAACACCATACAACAATTTGGAATATATTACGACTCTGTATGCCACATTACCGTCTTGAGAAGCATGTTAGTATAACGTACGGCACCTTGCAACTCCTAACAAAACATTACAACACCGTACGTAAACTTAAAACTCCATAATAAACCTAATAAATTAGTCTGAGTCCTTTGAACACCATACAACAATTTGGAATATATTACGACTTCGTATGCCACATTACCGCCTTGAAAAGCCTGTTAGTATAACGTACGACACCTTACAACTCCTAACAAAACATTACAACACCGTACGTAAACTTAAAACTCCATAATAAACCTATTGAATTCGTCCGAGTTATTTGAACATCGTACGACCACTCAGGACTTGTTACGACTCTGTATGCGTAATTAGCAACAGGAAAAGCAATTTAGAATAATGTAGGATGTGTTACAACTTTTGAGAACACCTTACACCACCGTACGAAAGATTAAAACTCCATAATAAACCTAATGAATTCGTCAGAGTAATTTGAACACCATACAACAATTTGGAATATATTACAACTTTGTATGCCACATTACCGCCTTGAAAAGCATGTTAGTATAACGTACGACACCTTACAACTCCTAACAAAACATTACAACACCGTACGTAAACTTAAAACTCCATAATAAACCGAATGAA
Organism: Tagetes erecta; assembly: GCA_030867185.1. Lineage (NCBI taxonomy): Eukaryota > Viridiplantae > Streptophyta > Magnoliopsida > Asterales > Asteraceae > Tagetes > Tagetes erecta. The sequence continues at coordinate 48,252,593 of CM061488.1, read as the reverse complement.
TTCGTCCGAGTCATTTGAACATCGTACGACCACTCAGGACTTGTTACGACTCTGTATGCGAAATTAGCAACAGGAAAAGCAATTTAGAATAATGTAGGATGCGTTACAACTTTTGAGAACACCTTACACCATCGTACGAAAGATTAAAACTCCATAATAAACCTAATGAATTCGTCCGAGTAATTTGAACACCATACAACAATTTGGAATATATTACGACTCTGTATGCCACATTACCGTCTTGAGAAGCATGTTAGTATAACGTACGGCACCTTGCAACTCCTAACAAAACATTACAACACCGTACGTAAACTTAAAACTCTATAATAAAGCTAATAAATTAGTCTGAGTCCTTTGAACACCATACAACAATTTGGAATATATTACGACTTCGTATGCCACATTACCGCCTTGAAAAGCCTGTTAGTATAACGTACGGCACCTTACAACTCCTAACAAAACATTACAACACCGTACGTAAACTTAAAACTCCATAATAAACCGAATGAATTCGTCCGAGTCATTTGAACATCGTACGACCACTCAGGACTTGTTACGACTTTGTATGCGAAATTAGCAACAGGAAAAGCAATTTAGAATAATGTAGGATGCGTTACAACTTTTGAGAACACCTTACACCACCGTACGAAAGATTAAAACTCCATAATAAACCTAATGAATTCGTCCGAGTAATTTGAACACCATACAACAATTTGGAATATATTACGACTCTGTATGCCACATTACCGTCTTGAGAAGCATGTTAGTATAACGTACGGCACCTTGCAACTCCTAACAAAACATTACAACACCGTACGTAAACTTAAAACTCCATAATAAACCTAATAAATTAGTCTGAGTCCTTTGAACACCATACAACAATTTGGAATATATTACGACTTCGTATGCCACATTACCGCCTTGAAAAGCCTGTTAGTATAACGTACGACACCTTACAACTCCTAACAAAACATTACAACACCGTACGTAAACTTAAAACTCCATAATAAACCTATTGAATTCGTCCGAGTTATTTGAACATCGTACGACCACTCAGGACTTGTTACGACTCTGTATGCGTAATTAGCAACAGGAAAAGCAATTTAGAATAATGTAGGATGTGTTACAACTTTTGAGAGCACCTTACACCACCGTACGAAAGATTAAAACTCCATAATAAACCTAATGAATTCGTCAGAGTAATTTGAACACCATACAACAATTTGGAATATATTACAACTTTGTATGCCACATTACCGCCTTGAAAAGCATGTTAGTATAACGTACGACACCTTACAACTCCTAACAAAACATTACAACACCGTACGTAAACTTAAAACTCCATAATAAACCGAATGAATTCGTCCGAGTCATTTGAACATCGTACGACCACTCAGGACTTGTTACGACTCTGTATGCGAAATTAGCAACAGGAAAAGCAATTTAGAATAATGTGGATGCGTTACAACTTTTGAGAACACCTTACACCACCGTACGAAAGATTAAAACTCCATAATAAACCTAATGAATTCGTCCGAGTAATTTGAACACCATACAACAATTTGGAATATATTACGACTCTGTATGCCACATTACCGTCTTGAGAAGCATGTTAGTATAACGTACGGCACCTTGCAACTCCTAACAAAACATTACAACACCGTACGTAAACTTAAAACTCCATAATAAACCTAATAAATTAGTCTGAGTCCTTTGAACACCATACAACAATTTGGAATATATTACGACTTCGTATGCCACATTACCGCCTTGAAAAGCCTGTTAGTATAACGAACGACACCTTACAACTCCTAACAAAACATTACAACACCGTACGTAAACTTAAAACTCCATAATAAACCTAATGAATACGTCCGAGTTATTTGAACATCGTACGACCACTCAGGACTTGTTACGAATCTGTATGCGTAATTAGCAACAGGAAAAGCAATTTAGAATAATGTAGGATGTGTTACAACTTTTGAGAACACCTTACACCACCGTACGAAAGATTAAAACTCCATAATAAACCTAATGAATTCGTCAGAGTAATTTGAACACCATACAACAATTTGGAATATATTACAACTTTGTATGCCACATTACCGCCTTGAAAAGCATGTTAGTATAACGTACGACACCTTACAACTCCTAACAAAACATTACAACACCGTACGTAAACTTAAAACTCCATAATAAACCGAATGAATTCGTCCGAGTCATTTGAACATCGTACGACCACTCAGGACTTGTTACGACTCTGTATGCGAAATTAGCAACAGGAAAAGCAATTTAGAATAATGTAGGATGCGTTACAACTTTTGAGAACACCTTACACCACCGTACGAAAGATTAAAACTCCATAATAAACCTAATGAATTCGTCCGAGTAATTTGAACACCATACAACAATTTGGAATATATTACGACTCTGTATGCCACATTACCGTCTTGAGAAGCATGTTAGTATAACGTACGGCACCTTGCAACTCCTAACAAAACATTACAACACCGTACGTAAACTTAAAACTCTATAATAAACCTAATAAATTAGTCTGAGTCCTTTGAACACCATACAACAATTTGGAATATATTACGACTTCGTATGCCACATTACCGCCTTGAAAAGCCTGTTAGTATAACGTACGGCACCTTACAACTCCTAACAAAACATTACAACACTGTACGTAAACTTAAAACTCCATAATAAACCTAATGAATTCGTCCGAGTTATTTGAACATCGTACGACCACTCAGGACTTGTTACGACTCTGTATGCGTAATTAGCAACAGGAAAAGCAATTTAGAATAATGTAGGATGTGTTACAACTTTTGAGAACACCTTACACCACCGTACGAAAGATTAAAACTCCATAATAAACCTAATGAATTTGTCAGAGTAATTTGAACACCATACAACAATTTGGAATATATTACAACTTTGTATGCCACATTACCGCCTTGAAAAGCATGTTAGTATAACGTACGACACCTTACAACTCCTAACAAAACATTACAACACCGTACGTAAACTTAAAACTCCATAATAAACCTAATGAATTCGTCCGAGTTATTTGAACATCGTACGACCACTCATGACTTGTTACGACTCTGTATGCGTAATTAGCAACAGGAAAAGCAATTTAGAATAATGTAGGATGTGTTACAACTTTTGAGAACACCTTACACCACCGTACGAAAGATTAAAACTCCATAATAAACCTAATGAATTCGTCAGAGTAATTTGAACACCATACAACAATTTGGAATATATTACGACTTTGTATGCCACATTACCGCCTTGAAAAGCATGTTAGTATAACGTACGACACCTTACAACTCCTAACAAAACATTACAACACCGTACGTAAACTTAAAACTCCATAATAAACCTAATGAATTCGTCCGAGTCATTCGAACATCGTACGACCACTCAGGACTTGTTACGACTCTGTATGCGAAAATAGCAACAGGAAAAGCAATTTAGAATAATGTAGGATGCGTTACAACTTTTGAGAACACCTTACACCACCGTACGAAAGATTAAAACTCCATAATAAACCTAATGAATTCGTCCGAGTAATTTGAACACCATACAACAATTTGGAATATTTTACGACTCTGTATGCCACATTACCGTCTTGAGAAGCATGTTAGTATAACGTACGGCACCTTGCAACTCCTAACAAAACATTACAACACCGTACGTAAACTTAAAACTCCATAATAAACCTAATAAATTAGTCTGAGTCCTTTGAACACCATACAACAATTTGGAATATATTACGACTTCGTATGCCACATTACCGCCTTGAAAAGCCTGTTAGTATAACGTACGACACCTTACAACTCCTAACAAAACATTACAACACCGTACGTAAACTTAAAACTCCATAATAAACCTAATGAATACGTCCGAGTTATTTGAACATCGTACGACCACTCAGGACTTGTTACGACTCTGTATGCGTAATTAGCAACAGGAAAAGCAATTTAGAATAATGTAGGATGTGTTACAACTTTTGAGAACACCTTACACCACCGTACGAAAGATTAAAACTCCATAATAAACCTAATGAATTCGTCAGAGTAATTTGAACACCATACAACAATTTGGAATATATTACAACTTTGTATGCCACATTAACGCCTTGAAAAGCATGTTAGTATAACGTACGACACCTTACAACTCCTAACAAAACATTACAACACCGTACGTAAACTTAAAACTCCATAATAAACCGAATGAATTCGTCCGAGTCATTTGAACATCGTACGACCACTCAGGACTTGTTACGACTCTGTATGCGAAATTAGCAACAGGAAAATCAATTTAGAATAATGTAGGATGCGTTACAACTTTTGAGAACACCTTACACCACCGTACGAAAGATTAAAACTCCATAATAAACCTAATGAATTCGTCCGAGTAATTTGAACACCATACAACAATTTGGAATATATTACGACTCTGTATGCCACATTACCGTCTTGAGAAGCATGTTAGTATAACGTACGGCACCTTGCAACTCCTAACAAAACATTACAACACCGTACGTAAACTTAAAACTCTATAATAAACCTAATAAATTAGTCTGAGTCCTTTGAACACCATACAACAATTTGGAATATATTACGACTTCGTATGCCACATTACCGCCTTGAAAAGCCTGTTAGTATAACGTACGGCACCTTACAACTCCTAACAAAACATTACAACACTGTACGTAAACTTAAAACTCCATAATAAACCTAATGAATTCGTCCGAGTTATTTGAACATCGTACGACCACTCAGGACTTGTTACGACTCTGTATGCGTAATTAGCAACAGGAAAAGCAATTTAGAATAATGTAGGATGTGTTACAACTTTTGAGAACACCTTACACCACCGTACGAAAGATTAAAACTCCATAATAAACCTAATGAATTTGTCAGAGTAATTTGAACACCATACAACAATTTGGAATATATTACAACTTTGTATACCACATTACCGCCTTGAAAAGCATGTTAGTATAACGTACGACACCTTACAACTCCTAACAAAACATTACAACATCGTACGTAAACTTAAAACTCCATAATAAACCTAATGAATTCGTCCGAGTTATTTGAACATCGTACGACCACTCATGACTTGTTACGACTCTGTATGCGTAATTAGCAACAGGAAAAGCAATTTAGAATAATGTAGGATGTGTTACAACTTTTGAGAACACCTTACACCACCGTACGAAAGATTAAAACTCCATAATAAACCTAATGAATTCGTCAGAGTAATTTGAACACCATACAACAATTTGGAATATATTACGACTTTGTATGCCACATTAACGCCTTGAAAAGCATGTTAGTATAACGTACGACACCTTACAACTCCTAACAAAACATTACAACACCGTACGTAAACTTAAAACTCCATAATAAACCTAATGAATTCGTCCGAGTCATTCGAACATCGTACGACCACTCAGGACTTGTTACGACTCTGTATGCGAAAATAGCAACAGGAAAAGCAATTTAGAATAATGTAGGATGCGTTACAACTTTTGAGAACACCTTACACCACCGTACGAAAGATTAAAACTCCATAATAAACCTAATGAATTCGTCCGAGTAATTTGAACACCATACAACAATTTGGAATATTTTACGACTCTGTATGCCACATTACCGTCTTGAGAAGCATGTTAGTATAACGTACGGCACCTTGCAACTCCTAACAAAACATTACAACACCGTACGTAAACTTAGAACTCCATAATAAACCTAATGAATTCGTCCGAGTTATTTGAACATCGTACGACCACTCTGGACTTGTTACGACTCTGTATGCGTAATTAGCAACAGGAAAAGCAATTTAGAATAATGTAGGATGTGTTACAACTTTTGAGAACAAGTTACACCACCGTACGAAAGATTAAAACTCCATAATAAACCTAATGAATTCGTCCGGGTAATTTGAACACCATACAACAATTTGGAATATATTACGACTCTGTATGCCACATTACCGTCTTGAGAAGCATGTTAGTATAACGTACGGCACCTTACAACTCCTAACAAAACATTACAACACCGTACGTAAACTTAAAACTCCATAATAAACCTAATGAATTCGTCCGAGTCATTTGAACATCGTACGACCACTCAGGACTTGTTACGACTCTGTATGCGAAATTAGCAACAGGAAAAGCAATTTAGAATAATGTAGGATGCGTTACAACTTTTGAGAACACCTTACACCACCGTACGAAAGATTAAAACTCCATAATAAACTAATGAATTCGTCCGAGTAGTTTGAACACCATACAACAATTATTACGACTCTGTGTGCCACATTGCCTTGAAAAGCATGTTAGTATAACGTACGGCACCTTACAACTCGTAACAAAACATTACAACACCGTACGTAAACTTAAAACTCCATAATAAACCTAATGAATTCGTCCGAGTGATTTGAACATCATACGACCATTCAGGACTTGTTACGACTCAGTATGCGAAATTAGCAACAGGAAAAGCAATTTAGAATAATGTAGGACGCGTTACAACTTTTGAGAACACCTTACACCACCGTACGAAAGATTAAAACTCCATAATAAACCTAAAGAATTCGTCCGAGTAATTTGAACACCATACAACAATTTGGAATATATTACGACTCTGTATGCCACATTACCGCCTTAAAAAGCATGTTAGTATAACGTACGGCACCTTACAACTCCTAACAAAACATTACAACACCGTACGTAAACTTAAAACTCCATAATAAACCTAATGAATTCGTCCGAGTCATTCGAACATCGTACGACCACTCAGGACTTGTTACGACTCTGTATGCGAAAATAGCAACAGGAAAAGCAATTTAGAATAATGTAGGATGCGTTACAACTTTTGAGAACACCTTACACCACCGTACGAAAGATTAAAACTCCATAATAAACCTAATGAATTCGTCCGAGTAATTTGAACACCATACAACAATTTGGAATATTTTACGACTCTGTATGCCACATTACCGTCTTGAGAAGCATGTTAGTATAACGTACGGCACCTTGCAACTCCTAACAAAACATTACAACACCGTACGTAAACTTAGAACTCCATAATAAACCTAATGAATTCGTCCGAGTTATTTGAACATCGTACGACCACTCTGGACTTGTTACGACTCTGTATGCGTAATTAGCAACAGGAAAAGCAATTTAGAATAATGTAGGATGTGTTACAACTTTTGAGAACAAGTTACACCACCGTACGAAAGATTAAAACTCCATAATAAACCTAATGAATTCGTCCGGGTAATTTGAACACCATACAACAATTTGGAATATATTACGACTCTGTATGCCACATTACCGTCTTGAGAAGCATGTTAGTATAACGTACGGCACCTTACAACTCCTAACAAAACATTACAACACCGTACGTAAACTTAAAACTCCATAATAAACCTAATGAATTCGTCCGAGTCATTTGAACATCGTACGACCACTCAGGACTTGTTACGACTCTGTATGCGAAATTAGCAACAGGAAAAGCAATTTAGAATAATGTAGGATGCGTTACAACTTTTGAGAACACCTTACACCACCGTACGAAAGATTAAAACTCCATAATAAACTAATGAATTCGTCCGAGTAGTTTGAACACCATACAACAATTATTACGACTCTGTGTGCCACATTGCCTTGAAAAGCATGTTAGTATAACGTACGGCACCTTACAACTCGTAACAAAACATTACAACACCGTACGTAAACTTAAAACTCCATAATAAACCTAATGAATTCGTCCGAGTGATTTGAACATCATACGACCATTCAGGACTTGTTACGACTCAGTATGCGAAATTAGCAACAGGAAAAGCAATTTAGAATAATGTAGGACGCGTTACAACTTTTGAGAACACCTTACACCACCGTACGAAAGATTAAAACTCCATAATAAACCTAAAGAATTCGTCCGAGTAATTTGAACACCATACAACAATTTGGAATATATTACGACTCTGTATGCCACATTACCGCCTTAAAAAGCATGTTAGTATAACGTACGGCACCTTACAACTCCTAACAAAACATTACAACACCGTACGTAAACTTAAAACTCCATAATAAACCTAATGAATTCGTCCGAGTCATTTGAACATCATACGACCATTCAGGACTTGTTACGACTCTGTATGCGAAATTAGCAACAGGAAAAGCAATTTAGAATAATGTAGGATGCGTTACAACTTTTGAGAACACCTTACACCACCGTACGAAAGATTAAAACTCCATAATAAACCTAATGAATTCGTCCGAGTAATTTGAACACCATACAACAATTTGGAATATATTACGACTCTGTATGCCACATTACCGCCTTGAAAAGCATGTTAGTATAACGTACGGTACCTTACAACTCCTAACAAAACATTACAACACCGTACGTAAACTTAAAACTCCATAATAAACCTAATGAATTCGTCCGAGTCATTTGAACATCATACGACCATTCAGGACTTGTTACGACTCTGTATGCGAAATTAGCAACAGGAAAAGCAATTTAGAATAATGTAGGATGCGTTACAACTTTTGAGAACACCTTACACCACCGTACGAAAGATTAAAACTCCATAATAAACCTAATGAATTCGTCCGAGTAATTTGAACACCATACAACAATTTGGAATATATTACGACTCTGTATGCCACATTACCGCCTTGAAAAGCATGTTAGTATAACGTACGGCACCTTACAACTCCGAACAAAACATTACAACACCGTACGTAAACTTAAAACTCCATAATAAACCTAATGAATTCGTCCGAGTCATTTGAACATCATACTACCATTCAGGACTTGTTACGACTCTGTATGCGAAATTAGCAACAGGAAAAGCAATTTAGAATAATGTAGGATGCGTTACAACTTTTGAGAACACCTTACACCACCGTACGAAAGATTAAAACTCCATAATAAACCTAATGAATTCGTCCGAGTAATTTGAACACCATACAACAATTTGGAATATATTACGACTCTGTATGCCACATTACCGCCTTGAAAAGCATGTTAGTATAACGTACGGCACCTTACAACTCGTAACAAAACATTACAACACCGTACGTAAACTTAAAACTCCATAATAAACCTAATGAATTCGTCCGAGTCATTTGAACATCATACGACCATTCAGGACTTGTTACGACTCTGTATGCGAAATTAGCAACAGGAAAAGCAATTTAGAATAATGTAGGATGCGTTACAACTTTTGAGAACACCTTACACCACCGTACGAAAGATTAAAACTCCATAATAAACCTAAGAATTCGTCCGAGTAATTTGAACACCATACAACAATTTGGAATATATTACGACTCTGTATGCCACATTACCGCCTTAAAAAGCATGTTAGTATAACGTACGGCACCTTACAACTCCTAACAAAACATTACAACACCGTACGTAAACTTAAAACTCCATAATAAACCTAATGAATTCGTCCGAGTCATTTGAATATCATACGACCATTCAGGACTTGTTACGACTCTGTATGCGAAATTAGCAACAGGAAAAGCAATTTAGAATAATGTAGGATGCGTTACAACTTTTGAGAACACCTTACACCACCGTACGAAAGATTAAAACTCCATAATAAACCTAATGAATTCGTCCGAGTAATTTGAACACCATACAACAATTTGGAATATATTACGACTCTGTATGCCACATTACCGCCTTGAAAAGCATGTTAGTATAACGTACGGCACCTTACAACTCCGAACAAAACATTACAACACCGTACGTAAACTTAAAACTCCATAATAAACCTAATGAATTCGTCCGAGTCATTTGAACATCATACTACCATTCAGGACTTGTTACGACTCTGTATGCGAAATTAGCAACAGGAAAAGCAATTTAGAATAATGTAGGATGCGTTACAACTTTTGAGAACACCTTACACCACCGTACGAAAGATTAAAACTCCATAATAAACCTAATGAATTCGTCCGAGTAATTTGAACACCATACAACAATTTGGAATATATTACGACTCTGTATGCCACATTACCGCCTTGAAAAGCATGTTAGTATAACGTACGGCACCTTACAACTCGTAACAAAACATTACAACACCGTACGTAAACTTAAAACTCCATAATAAACCTAATGAATTCGTCCGAGTCATTTGAACATCATACGACCATTCAGGACTTGTTACGACTCTGTATGCGAAATTAGCAACAGGAAAAGCAATTTAGAATAATGTAGGATGCGTTACAACTTTTGAGAACACCTTACACCACCGTACGAAAGATTAAAACTCCATAATAAACCTAATGAATTCGTCCGAGTAATTTGAACACCATACAACAATTTGGAATATATTACGACTCTGTATGCCACATTACCGCCTTGAAAAGCATGTTAGTATAACGTACGGTACCTTACAACTCCTAACAAAACATTACAACACCGTACGTAAACTTAAAACTCCATAATAAACCTAATGAATTCGTCCGAGTCATTTGAACATCATACGACCATTCAGGACTTGTTACGACTCTGTATGCGAAATTAGCAACAGGAAAAGCAATTTAGAATAATGTAGGATGCGTTACAACTTTTGAGAACACCTTACACCACCGTACGAAAGATTAAAACTCCATAATAAACCTAATGAATTCGTCCGAGTAATTTGAACACCATACAACAATTTGGAATATATTACGACTCTGTATGCCACATTACCGCCTTGAAAAGCATGTTAGTATAACGTACGGCACCTTACAACTCGTAACAAAACATTACAACACCGTACGTAAACTTAAAACTCCATAATAAACCTAATGAATTCGTCCGAGTGATTTGAACATCATACGACCATTCAGGACTTGTTACGACTCTGTATGCGAAATTAGCAACAGGAAAAGCAATTTAGAATAATGTAGGACGCGTTACAACTTTTGAGAACACCTTACACCACCGTACGAAAGATTAAAACTCCATAATAAACCTAAAGAATTCGTCCGAGTAATTTGAACACCATACAACAATTTGGAATATATTACGACTCTGTATGCCACATTACCGCCTTAAAAAGCATGTTAGTATAACGTACGGCACCTTACAACTCCTAACAAAACATTACAACACCGTACGTAAACTTAAAACTCCATAATAAACCTAATGAATTCGTCCGAGTCATTTGAACATCATACGACCATTCAGGACTTGTTACGACTCTGTATGCGAAATTAGCAACAGGAAAAGCAATTTAGAATAATGTAGGATGCGTTACAACTTTTGAGAACACCTTACACCACCGTACGAAAGATTAAAACTCCATAATAAACCTAAGAATTCGTCCGAGTAATTTGAACACCATACAACAATTTGGAATATATTACGACTCTGTATGCCACATTACCGCCTTAAAAAGCATGTTAGTATAACGTACGGCACCTTACAACTCCTAACAAAACATTACAACACCGTACGTAAACTTAAAACTCCATAATAAACCTAATGAATTCGTCCGAGTCATTTGAATATCATACGACCATTCAGGACTTGTTACGACTCTGTATGCGAAATTAGCAACAGGAAAAGCAATTTAGAATAATGTAGGATGCGTTACAACTTTTGAGAACACCTTACACCACCGTACGAAAGATTAAAACTCCATAATAAACCTAATGAATTCGTCCGAGTAATTTGAACACCATACAACAATTTGGAATATATTACGACTCTGTATGCCACATTACCGCCTTGAAAAGCATGTTAGTATAACGTACGGCACCTTACAACTCCGAACAAAACATTACAACACCGTACGTAAACTTAAAACTCCATAATAAACCTAATGAATTCGTCCGAGTCATTTGAACATCATACTACCATTCAGGACTTGTTACGACTCTGTATGCGAAATTAGCAACAGGAAAAGCAATTTAGAATAATGTAGGATGCGTTACAACTTTTGAGAACACCTTACACCACCGTACGAAAGATTAAAACTCCATAATAAACCTAATGAATTCGTCCGAGTAATTTGAACACCATACAACAATTTGGAATATATTACGACTCTGTATGCCACATTACCGCCTTGAAAAGCATGTTAGTATAACGTACGGCACCTTACAACTCGTAACAAAACATTACAACACCGTACGTAAACTTAAAACTCCATAATAAACCTAATGAATTCGTCCGAGTCATTTGAACATCATACGACCATTCAGGACTTGTTACGATTCTGTATGCGAAATTAGCAACAGGAAAAGCAATTTAGAATAATGTAGGATGCGTTACAACTTTTGAGAACACCTTACACCACCGTACGAAAGATTAAAACTCCATAATAAACCTAATGAATTCGTCCGAGTAATTTGAACACCATACAACAATTTGGAATATATTACGACTCTGTATGCCACATTACCGCCTTGAAAAGCATGTTAGTATAACGTACGGCACCTTACAACTCCTAACAAAACATTACAACACCGTACGTAAACTTAAAACTCCATAATAAACCTAATGAATTCGTCCGAGTCATTTGAACATCATACGACCATTCAGGACTTGTTACGACTCTGTATGCGAAATTAGCAACAGGAAAAGCAATTTAGAATAATGTAGGATGCGTTACAACTTTTGAGAACACCTTACACCATCGTACGAAAGATTAAAACTCCATAATAAACCTAATGAATTCGTCCGAGTAATTTGAACACCATACAACAATTTGGAATATATTACGACTCTGTATGCCACATGAACGCCTTGAAAAGCATGTTAGTATAACGTACGGCACCATACAACTACTAACAAAAGATTACAACACCGTAAGTAAACTTAAAACTCCGTAATAAACCTAATCAATTCGTCCGAGTCATTTGAACATCGTACGACCACTCAGGACTTGTTACGACTTTGTATGCGAAATTAGCAACAGGAAAAGCAATTTAGAATAATGTAGGATGCGTTACAACTTTTGAGAACACCTTACACCACCGTACGAAAGATTAAAACTCCATAATAAACCTAAAGAATTCGTCCGAGTAATTTGAACACCATACAACAATTTGGAATATATTACGACTCTGTATGCCACATTACCGCCTTAAAAAGCATGTTAGTATAACGTACGGCACCTTACAACTCCTAACAAAACATTACAACACCGTACGTAAACTTAAAACTCCATAATAAACCTAATGAATTCGTCCGAGTCATTTGAACATCATACATTCAGGACTTGTTACGACTCTGTATGCGAAATTAGCAACAGGAAAAGCAATTTAGAATAATGTAGGATGCGTTACAACTTTTGAGAACACCTTACACCACCGTACGAAAGATTAAAACTCCATAATAAACCTAATGAATTCGTCCGAGTAATTTGAACACCATACAACAATTTGGAATATATTACGACTCTGTATGCCACATTACCGCCTTGAAAAGCATGTTAGTATAACGTACGGCACCTTACAACTCCTAACAAAACATTACAACACCGTACGTAAACTTAAAACTCCATAATAAACCTAATGAATTCGTCCGAGTCATTTGAACATCATACGACCATTCAGGACTTGTTACGACTCTGTATGCGAAATTAGCAACAGGAAAAGCAATTTAGAATAATGTAGGATGCGTTACAACTATTGAGAACACCTTACACCACCGTACGAAAGATTAAAACTCCATAATAAACCTAATGAATTCGTCCGAGTAATTTGAACACCATACAACAATTTGGAATATATTACGACTCTGTATGCCACATTACCCCCTTGAAAAGCATGTTAGTATAACGTACGGCACCTTACAACTCGTAACAAAACATTACAACACCGTACGTAAACTTAAAACTCCACAATAAACCTAATGAATTCGTCCGAGTCATTTGAACATCATACGACCATTCAGGACTTGTTACGACTCTGTATGCGAAATTAGCAACAGGAAAAGCAATTTAGAATAATGTAGGATGCGTTACAACTTTTGAGAACACCTTACACCACCGTACGAAAGATTAAAACTCCATAATAAACCTAAAGAATTCGTCCGAGTAATTTGAACACCATACAACAATTTGGAATATATTACGACTCTGTATGCCACATTACCGCCTTAAAAAGCATGTTAGTATAACGTACGGCACCTTACAACTCCTAACAAAACATTACAACACCGTACGTAAACTTAAAACTCCATAATAAACCTAATGAATTCGTCCGAGTCATTTGAACATCATACGACCATTCAGGACTTGTTACGACTCTGTATGCGAAATTAGCAACAGGAAAAGCAATTTAGAATAATGTAGGATGCGTTACAACTTTTGAGAACACCTTACACCACCGTACGAAAGATTAAAACTCCATAATAAACCTAATGAATTCGTCCGAGTAATTTGAACACCATACAACAATTTGGAATATATTACGACTCTTTATGCCACATTACCGCCTTGAAAAGCATGTTAGTATAACGTACGGCACCTTACAACTCCTAACAAAACATTACAACACCGTACGTAAACTTAAAACTCCATAATAAACCTAATGAATTCGTCCGAGTCATTTGAACATCATACGACCATTCAGGACTTGTTACGACTCTGTATGCGAAATTAGCAACAGGAAAAGCAATTTAGAATAATGTAGGATGCGTTACAACTTTTGAGAACACCTTACACCATCGTACGAAAGATTAAAACTCCATAATAAACCTAATGAATTCGTCCGAGTAATTTGAACACCATACAACAATTTGGAATATATTACGACTCTGTATGCCACATGAACGCCTTGAAAAGCATGTTAGTATAACGTACGGCACCATACAACTACTAACAAAAGATTACAACACCGTAAGTAAACTTAAAACTCCGTAATAAACCTAATCAATTCGTCCGAGTCATTTGAACATCGTACGACCACTCAGGACTTGTTACGACTTTGTATGCGAAATTAGCAACAGGAAAAGCAATTTAGAATAATGTAGGATGCGTTACAACTTTTGAGAACACCTTACACCACCGTACGAAAGATTAAAACTCCATAATAAACCTAAAGAATTCGTCCGAGTAATTTGAACACCATACAACAATTTGGAATATATTACGACTCTGTATGCCACATTACCGCCTTAAAAAGCATGTTAGTATAACGTACGGCACCTTACAACTCCGAACAAAACATTACAACACCGTACGTAAACTTAAAACTCCATAATAAACCTAATGAATTCGTCCGAGTCATTTGAACATCATACATTCAGGACTTGTTACGACTCTGTATGCGAAATTAGCAACAGGAAAAGCAATTTAGAATAATGTAGGATGCGTTACAACTTTTGAGAACACCTTACACCACCGTACGAAAGATTAAAACTCCATAATAAACCTAATGAATTCGTCCGAGTAATTTGAACACCATACAACAATTTGGAATATATTACGACTCTGTATGCCACATTACCGCCTTGAAAAGCATGTTAGTATAACGTACGGCACCTTACAACTCCTAACAAAACATTACAACACCGTACGTAAACTTAAAACTCCATAATAAACCTAATGAATTCGTCCGAGTCATTTGAACATCATACGACCATTCAGGACTTGTTACGACTCTGTATGCGAAATTAGCAACAGGAAAAGCAATTTAGAATAATGTAGGATGCGTTACAACTATTGAGAACACCTTACACCACCGTACGAAAGATTAAAACTCCATAATAAACCTAATGAATTCGTCCGAGTAATTTGAACACCATACAACAATTTGGAATATATTACGACTCTGTATGCCACATTACCCCCTTGAAAAGCATGTTAGTATAACGTACGGCACCTTACAACTCGTAACAAAACATTACAACACCGTACGTAAACTTAAAACTCCATAATAAACCTAATGAATTCGTCCGAGTCATTTGAACATCATACGACCATTCAGGACTTGTTACGACTCTGTATGCGAAATTAGCAACAGGAAAAGCAATTTAGAATAATGTAGGATGCGTTACAACTTTTGAGAACACCTTACACCACCGTACGAAAGATTAAAACTCCATAATAAACCTAAAGAATTCGTCCGAGTAATTTGAACACCATACAACAATTTGGAATATATTACGACTCTGTATGCCACATTACCGCCTTAAAAAGCATGTTAGTATAACGTACGGCACCTTACAACTCCTAACAAAACATTACAACACCGTACGTAAACTTAAAACTCCATAATAAACCTAATGAATTCGTCCGAGTCATTTGAACATCATACGACCATTCAGGACTTGTTACGACTCTGTATGCGAAATTAGCAACAGGAAAAGCAATTTAGAATAATGTAGGATGCGTTACAACTTTTGAGAACACCTTACACCACCGTACGAAAGATTAAAACTCCATAATAAACCTAATGAATTCGTCCGAGTAATTTGAACACCATACAACAGTTTGGAATATATTACGACTCTTTATGCCACATTACCGCCTTGAAAAGCATGTTAGTATAACGTACGGCACCTTACAACTCCTAACAAAACATTACAACACCGTACGTAAACTTAAAACTCCATAATAAACCTAATGAATTCGTCCGAGTCATTTGAACATCATACGACCATTCAGGACTTGTTACGACTCTGTATGCGAAATTAGCAACAGGAAAAGCAATTTAGAATAATGTAGGATGCGTTACAACTTTTGAGATCACCTTACACCATCGTACGAAAGATTAAAACTCCATAATAAACCTAATGAATTCGTCCGAGTAATTTGAACACCATACAACAATTTGGAATATATTACGACTCTGTATGCCACATGAACGCCTTGAAAAGCATGTTAGTATAACGTACGGCACCATACAACTACTAACAAAACATTACAACACCGTAAGTAAACTTAAAACTCCGTAATAAACCTAATCAATTCGTCCGAGTCATTTGAACATCGTACGACCACTCAGGACTTGTTACGACTCTGTATGCGAAATTAACAACAGGAAAAAAAATTTAGAATAATGAAGGATGTGTTACAACTTTTGAGAACACCTTACACCACCGTACGAAAGATTAAAACTCCATAATAAACCTAATGAATTCGTCCGAGTAATTTGAACACCATACAACAATTTGGAATATATTACGACTCTGTATGCCACATGACCGCCTTGAAAAGCATGTTAGTATAACGTACGGCACCATACAACTACTAACAAAACATTACAACACCGTAAGTAAACTTAAAACTCCGTAATAAACCTAATCAATTCGTCCGAGTCATTTGAACATCGTACGACCACTCAGGACTTGTTACGACTCTGTATGCGAAATTAGCAACAGGAAAAGCAATTTAGAATAATGTAGGATGCGATACAACTTTTGAGAACACCTTACACCACCGTACGAAAGATTAAAACTCCATAATAAACCTAATGAATTCGTCCGAATAATTTGAACACCAAACAACAATTTGGAATATATTACGACTCTGTATTCCACATTACCGCCTTGAAAAGCATGTTAGTATAACGTACGACACCTTACAACTCCTAACAAAACATTACAACACCGTACGTAAACTTAAAACTCCATAATAAACCTAATAAATTCGTCCGAGTCATTTGAACATCGTACGACCACTCAGGACTTGTTACGACTCTGTATGCGAAATTAACAACAGGAAAAAAAATTTAGAATAATGAAGGATGCGTTACAACTTTTGAGAACACCTTACACCACCGTACGAAAGATTAAAACTCCATAATAAACCTAATGAATTCGTCCGAGTAATTTGAACACCATACAACAATTTGGAATATATTACGACTCTGTATACCACATTACCGCCTTGAAAAGCATGTTAGTATAACGTACGGCACCTTACAACTCCTAACAAAACATTACAACACCGTACGTAAACTTAAAACTCCATAATAAATCTAATGAATTCGTCCGAGTTATTTGAACATCATACGACCATTCAGGACTTGTTACGACTCTGTATGCGAAATTAGCAACAGGAAAAGCAATTTAGAATAATGTAGGATGCGTTACAACTTTTGAGAACACCTTACACCACCGTACGAAAGATTAAAACTCAATAACAAACCTAAAGAATTCGTCCGAGTAATTTGAACACCATACAAAAATTTGGAATATATTACGACTCTGTATGCCACATTACCGCCTTGAAAAGCATGTTTGTATAACGTACGGCACCTTACAACTACTAACAAAACATTACAACACCGTAAGTAAACTTAAAACTCCGTAATAAACCTAATCAATTCGTCCGAGTCATTTGAACATCGTACGACCACTCAGGACTTGTTACGACTCTGTATGCGAAATTAGCAACAGGAAAAGCAATTTAGAATAATGTAGGATGCGATACAACTTTTGAGAACACCTTACACCACCGTACGAAAGATTAAAACTCCATAATAAACCTAATGAATTCGTCCGAGTAATTTGAACACCAAACAACAATTTGGAATATATTACGACTCTGTATTCCACATTACCGCCTTGAAAAGCATGTTAGTATAACGTACGACACCTTACAACTCCTAACAAAACATTACAACACCGTACGTAAACTTAAAACTCCATAATAAACCTAATAAATTCGTCCGAGTCATTTGAACATCGTACGACCACTCAGGACTTGTTACGACTCTGTATGCGAAATTAACAACAGGAAAAAAAATTTAGAATAATGAAGGATGCGTTACAACTTTTGAGAACACCTTACACCACCGTACGAAAGATTAAAACTCCATAATAAACCTAATGAATTCGTCCGAGTAATTTGAACACCATACAACAATTTGGAATATATTACGACTCTGTATGCCACATTACCGCCTTGAAAAGCATGTTAGTATAACGTACGGCACCTTACAACTCCTAACAAAACATTACCACACCGTACGTAAACTTAAAACTCCATAATAAATCTAATGAATTCGTCCGAGTTATTTGAACATCATACGACCATTCAGGACTTGTTACGACTCTGTATGCGAAATTAGCAACAGGAAAAGCAATTTAGAATAATGTAGGATGCGTTACAACTTTTGAGAACACCTTACACCACCGTACGAAAGATTAAAACTCAATAACAAACCTAAAGAATTCGTCCGAGTAATTTGAACACCATACAAAAATTTGGAATATATTACGACTCTGTATGCCACATTACCGCCTTGAAAAGCATGTTTGTATAACGTACGGCACCTTACAACTCCTAACAAAACATTACAACACCGTACGTAAACTTAAAACTCCATAATAAACCTAATGAATTCGTCCGAGTAATTTGAACACCATACAACAATTTGGAATATATTACGACTCTGTATGCCACATGACCGCCTTGAAAAGCATGTTAGTATAACATACGGCACCTTACAACTCCTAACAAAACATTACAACACCGTAAGTAAACTTAAAACTCCGTAATAAACCTAATCAATTCGTCCGAGTCATTTGAACATCGTACGACCACTCAGGACTTGTTACGACTCTGTATGCGAAATTAACAACAGGAAAAAAAATTTAGAATAATGAAGGATGCGTTACAACTTTTGAGAACACCTTACACCACCGTACGAAAGATTAAAACTCCATAATAAACCTAATGAATTCGTCCGAGTAATTTGAACACCATACAACAATTTGGAATATATTACGACTCTGTATACCACATTACCGCCTTGAAAAGCATGTTAGTATAACGTACGGCACCTTACAACTCCTAACAAAACATTACAACACCGTACGTAAACTTAAAACTCCATAATAAATCTAATGAATTCGTCCGAGTTATTTGAACATCATACGACCATTCAGGACTTGTTACGACTCTGTATGCGAAATTAGCAACAGGAAAAGCAATTTAGAATAATGTAGGATGCGTTACAACTTTTGAGAACACCTTACACCACCGTACGAAAGATTAAAACTCAATAACAAACCTAAAGAATTCGTCCGAGTAATTTGAACACCATACAAAAATTTGGAATATATTACGACTCTGTATGCCACATTACCGCCTTGAAAAGCATGTTTGTATAACGTACGGCACCTTACAACTACTAACAAAACATTACAACACCGTAAGTAAACTTAAAACTCCGTAATAAACCTAATCAATTCGTCCGAGTCATTTGAACATCGTACGACCACTCAGGACTTGTTACGACTCTGTATGCGAAATTAGCAACAGGAAAAGCAATTTAGAATAATGTAGGATGCGATACAACTTTTGAGAACACCTTACACCACCGTACGAAAGATTAAAACTCCATAATAAACCTAATGAATTCGTCCGAGTAATTTGAACACCAAACAACAATTTGGAATATATTACGACTCTGTATTCCACATTACCGCCTTGAAAAGCATGTTAGTATAACGTACGACACCTTACAACTCCTAACAAAACATTACAACACCGTACGTAAACTTAAAACTCCATAATAAACCTAATAAATTCGTCCGAGTCATTTGAACATCGTACGACCACTCAGGACTTGTTACGACTCTGTATGCGAAATTAACAACAGGAAAAAAAATTTAGAATAATGAAGGATGCGTTACAACTTTTGAGAACACCTTACACCACCGTACGAAAGATTAAAACTCCATAATAAACCTAATGAATTCGTCCGAGTAATTTGAACACCATACAACAATTTGGAATATATTACGACTCTGTATGCCACATTACCGCCTTGAAAAGCATGTTAGTATAACGTACGGCACCTTACAACTCCTAACAAAACATTACCACACCGTACGTAAACTTAAAACTCCATAATAAATCTAATGAATTCGTCCGAGTTATTTGAACATCATACGACCATTCAGGACTTGTTACGACTCTGTATGCGAAATTAGCAACAGGAAAAGCAATTTAGAATAATGTAGGATGCGTTACAACTTTTGAGAACACCTTACACCACCGTACGAAAGATTAAAACTCAATAACAAACCTAAAGAATTCGTCCGAGTAATTTGAACACCATACAAAAATTTGGAATATATTACGACTCTGTATGCCACATTACCGCCTTGAAAAGCATGTTTGTATAACGTACGGCACCTTACAACTCCTAACAAAACATTACAACACCGTACGTAAACTTAAAACTCCATAATAAACCTAATGAATTCGTCCGAGTCATTTGAACATCATACGACCATTCAGGACTTGTTACGACTCTGTATGCGAAATTAGCAACAGGAAAAGCAATTTAGAATAATGTAGGATGCGTTACAACTTTTGAGAACACCTTACACCACCGTACGAAAGATTAAAACTCCATAATAAACCTAATGAATTCGTCCGAGTAATTTGAACACCATACAACAATTTGGAATATATTACGACTCTGTATGCCACATTACCGCCTTGAAAAGCATGTTAGTATAACGTACGGCACCTTACAACTCCTAACAAAACATTACAACACCGTACGTAAACTTAAAACTCCATAATAAACCTAATGAATTCGTCCGAGTCATTTGAACATCATACGACCATTCAGGACTTGTTACGACTCTGTATGCGAAATTAGCAACAGGAAAAGCAATTTAGAATAATGTAGGATGCGTTACAACTTTTGAGAACAACTTACACCATCGTACGAAAGATTAAAACTCCATAATAAACCTAATGAATTCGTCCGAGTAATTTGAACACCATACAACAATTTGGAATATATTACGACTCTGTATGCCACATTACCGCCTTGAAAAGCATGTTAGTATAACGTACGGCACCTTACAACTCCTAACAAAACATTACAACACCGTACGTAAACTTAAAACTCCATAATAAACCTAATGAATTCGTCCGAGTCATTTGAACATCATACGACCATTCAGGACTTGTTACGACTCTGTATGCGAAATTAGCAACAGGAAAAGCAATTTAGAATAATGTAGGATGCGTTACAACTTTTGAGAACACCTTACACCACCGTACGAAAGATTAAAACTCCATAATAAACCTAATGAATTCGTCCGAGTAATTTGAACACCAAACAACAATTTGGAATATATTACGACTCTGTATTCCACATTACCGCCTTGAAAAGCATGTTAGTATAACGTACGACACCTTACAACTCCTAACAAAACATTACAACACCGTACGTAAACTTAAATCTCCATAATAAACCTAATAAATTCGTCCGAGTCATTTGAACATCGTACGACCACTCAGGACTTGTTACGACTCTGTATGCGAAATTAACAACAGGAAAAAAAATTTAGAATAATGAAGGATGCGTTACAACTTTTGAGAACACCTTACACCACCGTACGAAAGATTAAAACTCCATAATAAACCTAATGAATTCGTCCGAGTAATTTGAACACCATACAACAATTTGGAATATATTACGACTCTGTATGCCACATTACCGCCTTGAAAAGCATGTTAGTATAACGTACGGCACCTTACAACTCCTAACAAAACATTACAACACCGTACGTAAACTTAAAACTCCGTAATAAACCTAATGAATTCGTCCGAGTCATTTGAACATCATACGACCATTCAGGACTTGTTACGACTCTGTATGCGAAATTAGCAACAGGAAAAGCAATTTAGAATAATGTAGGATGCGTTACATCTTTTGAGAACACCTTACACCACCGTACGAAAGATTAAAACTCCATAATAAACGTAATGAATTCGTCCGAGTAATTTGAAAACCATACAACAATTTGGAATATATTACGACTCTGTATGCCACATGACCGCCTTGAAAAGCATGTTAGTATAACATACGGCACCTTACAACTCCTAACAAAACATTACAACACCGTAAGTAAACTTAAAACTCCGTAATAAACCTAATCAATTCGTCCGAGTCATTTGAACATCGTACGACCACTCAGGACTTGTTACGACTCTGTATGCGAAATTAGCAACCGGAAAAGCAATTTATAATAATGTAGGATGCGATACAACTTTTGAGAACACCTTACACCACCGTACGAAAGATTAAAACTCCATAATAAACCTAATGAATTCGTCCGAGTAATTTGAACACCAAACAACAATTTGGAATATATTACGACTCTGTATTCCACATTACCGCCTTGAAAAGCATGTTAGTATAACGTACGACACCTTACAACTCCTAACAAAACATTACAACACCGTACGTAAACTTAAATCTCCATAATAAACCTAATAAATTCGTCCGAGTCATTTGAACATCGTACGACCACTCAGGACTTGTTACGACTCTGTATGCGAAATTAACAACAGGAAAAAAAATTTAGAATAATGAAGGATGCGTTACAACTTTTGAGAACACCTTACACCACCGTACGAAAGATTAAAACTCCATAATAAACCTAATGAATTCGTCCGAGTAATTTGAACACCATACAACAATTTGGAATATATTACGACTCTGTATGCCACATTACCGCCTTGAAAAGCATGTTAGTATAACGTACGGCACCTTACAACTCCTAACAAAACATTACAACACCGTACGTAAACTTAAAACTCCATAATAAACCTAATGAATTCGTCCGAGTCATTTGAACATCATACGACCATTCAGGACTTGTTACGACTCTGTATGCGAAATTAGCAACAGGAAAAGCAATTTAGAATAATGTAGGATGCGTTACATCTTTTGAGAACACCTTACACCACCGTACGAAAGATTAAAACTCCATAATAAACGTAATGAATTCGTCCGAGTAATTTGAAAACCATACAACAATTTGGAATATATTACGACTCTGTATGCCACATGACCGCCTTGAAAAGCATGTTAGTATAACATACGGCACCTTACAACTCCTAACAAAACATTACAACACCGTAAGTAAACTTAAAACTCCGTAATAAACCTAATCAATTCGTCCGAGTCATTTGAACATCGTACGACCACTCAGGACTTGTTACGACTCTGTATGCGAAATTAGCAACCGGAAAAGCAATTTATAATAATGTAGAGTAAACTGCAGTTTTGGTCCCTGTATTTTGATGTCATTAACAGTTTTAGTCCCACATTAACAGTTTTGGTCCCTGTGTTTTTATTTTCTAACAGTTTTGGTCCCGAACACTAACTCCATCCAATTTTCCGTTAAGTCTCACACACGCGCCCCACATCTGAAGGGTAAAAATGTCAATTCTCCCTCTTTTTTTATCTAAGTCATCATGTAGGTTAACATTTTTATTCAGTCGTTTGTCAAAAATAGTGAGAGAATGACATTTTTACTTCGCATGTGTGAGAGACTTAACGGAAAATTGGATGGAGTTAGTGTTCGGGACCAAAACTGTTAGAAAATAAAAACACAGGGACCAAAACTGTTAAGGTGGGACTAAAACTGTTAATGACATCAAAACACGGGGACCAAAACTGCAGTTTACTCTAATAATGTAGGATGCGATACAACTTTTGAGAACACCTTACACCACCGTACGAAAGATTAAAACTCCATAATAAACCTAATGAATTCGTCCGAGTAATTTGAACACCAAACAACAATTTGGAATATATTACGACTCTGTATGCCACATGACCGCCTTGAAAAGCATGTTAGTATAACGTACGGCACCATACAACTACTAACAAAACATTACAACACCGTAAGTAAACTTAAAACTCCGTAATAAACCTAATCAATTCGTCCGAATCATTTGAACATCGTACGACCACTCAGGACTTGTTACGACTCTGTATGCGAAATTAGCAACAGGAAAAGCAATTTAGAATAATGTAGGATGCGATACAACTTTTGAGAACACCTTACACCACCGTACGAAAGATTAAAACTCCATAATAAACCTAATGAATTCGTCCGAGTAATTTGAACACCAAACAACAATTTGGAATATATTACGACTCTGTATTCCACATTACCGCCTTGAAAAGCATGTTAGTATAACGTACGACACCTTACAACTCCTAACAAAACATTACAACACCGTACGTAAACTTAAATCTCCATAATAAACCTAATAAATTCGTCCGAGTCATTTGAACATCGTACTACCACTCAGGACTTGTTACGACTCTGTATGCGAAATTAACAACAGGAAAAAAAATTTAGAATAATGAAGGATGCGTTACAACTTTTGAGAACACCTTACACCACCGTACGAAAGATTAAAACTCCATAATAAACCTAATGAATTCGTCCGAGTAATTTGAACACCATACAACAATTTGGAATATATTACGACTCTGTATGCCACATTACCGCCTTGAAAAGCATGTTAGTATAACGTACGGCACCTTACAACTCCTAACAAAACATTACAACACCGTACGTAAACTTAAAACTCCATAATAAACCTAATGAATTCGTCCGAGTCATTTGAACATCATACGACCATTCAGGACTTGTTACGACTCTGTATGCGAAATTAGCAACAGGAAAAGCAATTTAGAATAATGTAGGATGCGTTACATCTTTTGAGAACACCTTACACCACCGTACGAAAGATTAAAACTCCATATAAACGTAATGAATTCGTCCGAGTAATTTGAAAACCATACAACAATTTGGAATATATTACGACTCTGTATGCCACATGACCGCCTTGAAAAGCATGTTAGTATAACATACGGCACCTTACAACTCCTAACAAAACATTACAACACCGTAAGTAAACTTAAAACTCCGTAATAAACCTAATCAATTCGTCCGAGTCATTTGAACATCGTACGACCACTCAGGACTTGTTACGACTCTGTATGCGAAATTAGCAACCGGAAAAGCAATTTAGAATAATGTAGGATGCGATACAAATTTTGAGAACACCTTACACCACCGTACGAAAGATTAAAACTCCATAATAAACCTAATGAATTCGTCTGAGTAATTTGAACACCAAACAACAATTTGGAATATATTACGACTCTGTATTCCACATTACCGCCTTGAAAAGCATGTTAGTATAACGTACGACACCTTACAACTCCTAACAAAACATTACAACACCATACGTAAACTTAAAACTCCATAATAAACCTAATAAATTCGTCCGAGTCATTTGAACATCGTACGACCACTCAGGACTTGTTACGACTCTGTATGCGAAATTAACAACAGGAAAAAAAATTTAGAATAATGTAGGATGCGTTACAACTTTTGAGAACACCTTACACCACCGTACGAAAGATTAAAACTCCATAATAAACCTAATGAATTCGTCCGAGTAATTTGAACACCATACAACAATTTGGAATATATTACGACTCTGTATGCCACATGACCGCCTTGAAAAGCATGTTAGTATAACGTACAGCACCTTACAACTCCTAACAAAACACTACAACACCGTACGTAAACTTAAAACTCCATAATAAACATAATGAATTCGTCCGAGTCATTTGAATATCGTACGACCACTCAGGACTTCTTACGACTGTGTATGCGAAATTAGCAACAGGAAAAGCAATTTAGAATAATGTAGGATGTGTTACAACTTTTGAGAACACCTTACACCACCGTACGAAAGATTAAAACTCCATAATAAACCTAATGAATTCGTCCGAGTAATTTGAACACCATACAACAATTTGGAATATATTACGACTCTGTATGCCACATTACCGCCTTGAAAAGCATGTTAGTATAACGTACGACACCTTACAACTCCTAACAAAACATTACAACACCGTACGTAAACTTAAAACTCCATAATAAACCTAATGAATTCGTCCGAGTAATTTGAACACCATACAACAATTTGGAATATATTACGACTCTGTATGCCACGTGACCGCCTTGAAAAGCATGTTAGTATAACGTACGGCACCTTACAACTCCTAACAAAACATTACAACACCGTACGTAAACTTAAAACTCCATAATAAACCTAATAAATTCGTCCGAGCCATTTGAACATCGTACGACCACTCAGGACTTGTTACGACTCTGTATGCGAAATTAACAACAGGAAAAAAAATTTAGAATAATGTAGGATGCGTTACAACTTTTGAGAACACCTTACACCACCGTACGAAAGATTAAAACTCCATAATAAACCTAATGAATTCGTCCGAGTAATTTGAACACCATACAACAATTTGGAATATATTACGACTCTGTATGCCACATTACCGCCTTGAAAAGCATGTTAGTATAACGTACGGCACCTTACAACTCCTAACAAAACATTACAACACCGTACGTAAACTTAAAACTCCATAATAAACCTAATGAATTCGTCCGAGTAATTTGAACACCATACGACCATTCAGGACTTGTTACGACTGTGTATGCGAAATTAGCAACAGGAAAAGCAATTTAGAATAATGTAGGATGTGTTACAACTTTTGAGAACACCTTACACCACCGTACGAAAGATTAAAACTCCATAATAAACCTAATGAATTCGTCCGAGTAATTTGAACACCATACAACAATTTGGAATATATTACGACTCTGTATGCCACATTACCGCCTTGAAAAGCATGTTAGTATAACGTACGACACCTTACAACTCCTAACAAAACATTACAACACCGTACGTAAACTTAAAACTCCATAATAAACATAATGAATTCGTCCGAGTCATTTGAACATCATACGACCATTCAGGACTTGTTACGACTGTGTATGCGAAATTAGCAACAGGAAAAGCAATTTAGAATAATGTAGGATGTGTTACAACTTTTGAGAACACCTTACACCACCGTACGAAAGATTAAAACTCCATAATAAACCTAATGAATTCGTCCGAGTAATTTGAACACCATACAACAATTTGGAATATATTACGACTCTGTATGCCACATTACCGCCTTGAAAAGCATGTTAGTATAACGTACGACACCTTACAACTCCTAACAAAACATTACAACACCGTACGTAAACTTAAAACTCCATAATAAACCTAATGAATTCGTCCGAGTAATTTGAACACCATACAACAATTTGGAATATATTACGACTCTGTATGCCACGTGACCGCCTTGAAAAGCATGTTAGTATAACGTACGGCACCTTACAACTCCTAACAAAACATTACAACACCGTACGTAAACTTAAAACTCCATAATAAACCTAATAAATTCGTCCGAGTCATTTGAACATCGTACGACCACTCAGGACTTGTTACGACTCTGTATGCGAAATTAACAACAGGAAAAAAAATTTAGAATAATGTAGGATGCGTTACAACTTTTGAGAACACCTTACACCACCGTACGAAAGATTAAAACTCCATAATAAACCTAATGAATTCGTCCGAGTAATTTGAACACCATACAACAATTTGGAATATATTACGACTCTGTATGCCACATTACCGCCTTGAAAAGCATGTTAGTATAACGTACGGCACCTTACAACTCCTAACAAAACATTACAACACCGTACGTAAACTTAAAACTCCATAATAAACCTAATGAATTCGTCCGAGTCATTTGAACATCATACGACCATTCAGGACTTGTTACGACTGTGTATGCGAAATTAGCAACAGGAAAAGCAATTTAGAATAATGTAGGATGTGTTACAACTTTTGAGAACACCTTACACCACCGTACGAAAGATTAAAACTCCATAATAAACCTAATGAATTCGTCCGAGAAATTTGAACACCATACAACAATTTGGAATATATTACGACTCTGTATGCCACATTACCGCCTTGAAAAGCATGTTAGTATAACGTACGACACCTTACAACTCCTAACAAAACATTACAACACCGTACTTAAACTTAAAACTCCATAATAAACCTAATGAATTCGTCCGAGTCATTTGAACATCATACGACCATTCAGGACTTGTTACGACTGTGTATGCGAAATTAGCAACAGGAAAAGCAATTTAGAATAATGTAGGATGTGTTACAACTTTTGAGAACACCTTACACCACCGTACGAAAGATTAAAACTCCATAATAAACCTAATGAATTCGTCCGAGTAATTTGAACACCATACAACAATTTGGAATATATTACGACTCTGTATGCCACATGACCGCCTTGAAAAGCATGTTAGTATAACGTACGGCACCTTACAACTCCTAACAAAACATTACAACACCGTACGTAAACTTAAAACGCCATAATAAACCTAATAAATTCGTCCGAGTCATTTGAACATCGTACGACCACTCAGGACTTGTTACGACTCTGTATGCGAAATTAACAACAGGAAAAAAAATTTAGAATAATGTAGGATGCGTTACAACTTTTGAGAACACCTTACACCACCGTACGAAAGATTAAAACTCCATAATAAACCTAATGAATTCGTCCGAGTAATTTGAACACCATACAACAATTTGGAATATATTACGACTCTGTATGCCACATTACCACCTTGAAAAGCATGTTAGTATAACGTACGGCACCTTACAACTCCTAACAAAACATTACAACACCGTACGTAAACTTAAAACTCCATAATAAACCTAATGAATTCGTCCGAGTCATTTGAACATCATACGACCATTCAGGACTTGTTACGACTGTGTATGCGAAATTAGCAACAGGAAAAGCAATTTAGAATAATGTAGGATGTGTTACAACTTTTGAGAACACCTTACACCACCGTACGAAAGATTAAAACTCCATAATAAACCTAATGAATTCGTCCGAGTAATTTGAACACCATACAACAATTTGGAATATATTACGACTCTGTATGCCACATTATCGCCTTGAAAAGCATGTTAGTATAACGTACGACACCTTACAACTCCTAACAAAACATTACAACACCGCACGTAAACTTAGAACTCCATAATAAACCTAATGAATTCGTCCGAGTCATTTGAACATCATACGACTATTCAGGACTTGTTACGACTGTGTATGCGAAATTAGCAACAGGAAAAGCAATTTAGAATAATGTAGGATGTGTTACAACTTTTGAGAACACCTTACACCATCGTACGAAAGATTAAAACTCCATAATAAACCTAATGAATTCGTCCGAGTAATTTGAACACCATACAACAATTTGGAATATATTACGACTCTGTATGCCACATGACCGCCTTGAAAAGCATGTTAGTATAACGTACGGCACCTTACAACTCCTAACAAAACATTACAACACCGTAAGTAAACTTAAAACTCCGTAATAAACCTAATCAATTCGTCCGAGTCATTTGAACATCGTACGACCACTCAGGACTTGTTACGACTCTGTATGCGAAATTAGCAACAGGAAAAGCAATTTAGAATAATGTAGGATGCGATACAACTTTTGAGAACACCTTACACCACCGTACGAAAGATTAAAACTCCATAATAAACCTAATGAATTCGTCCGAGTAATTTGAACACCAAACAACAATTTGGAATATATTACGACTCTGTATTCCACATTACCGCCTTGAAAAGCATGTTAGTATAACGTACGACACCTTACAACTCCTAACAAAACATTACAACACCGTACGTAAACTTAAAACTCCATAATAAACCTAATAAATTCGTCCGAGTCATTTGAACATCGTACGACCACTCAGGACTTGTTACGACTCTGTATGCGAAATTAACAACAGGAAAAAAAATTTAGAATAATGTAGGATGCGTTACAACTTTTGAGAACACCTTACACCACCGTACGAAAGATTAAAACTCCATAATAAACCTAATGAATTCGTCCGAGTAATTTGAACACCATACAACAATTTGGAATATATTACGACTCTGTATGCCACATTACCGCCTTGAAAAACATGTTAGTATAACGTACGGCACCTTACAACTCCTAACAAAACATTACAACACCGTACGTAAACTTAAAACTCCATAATAAACTTAATGAATTCGTCCGAGTCATTTGAACATCATACGACCATTCAGGACTTGTTACGACTCTGTATGCGAAATTAGCAACAGGAAAAGCAATTTAGAATAATGTAGGATGCGTTACAACTTTTGAGAACACCTTACACCACCGTACGAAAGATTAAAACTCCATAATAAACCTAATGAATTCGTCCGAGTAATTTGAACACCATACAACAATTTGGAATATATTACGACTCTGTATGCCACATTACCGCCTTGAAAAGCATGTTAGTATAACGTACTGCACCTTACAACTCCTAACAAAACACTACAACACCGTACGTAAACTTAAAACTCCATAATAAACATAATGAATTCGTCCGAGTCATTTGAATATCGTACGACCACTCAGGACTTGTTACGACTGTGTATGCGAAATTAGCAACAGGAAAAGCAATTTAGAATAATGTAGGATGTGTTACAACTTTTGAGAACACCTTACACCACCGTACGAAAGATTAAAACTCCATAATAAACCTAATGAATTCGTCCGAGTAATTTGAACACCATACAACAATTTGGAATATATTACGACTGTGTATGCCACATTACCGCCTTGAAAAGCATGTTAGTATAACGTACGACACCTTACAACTCCTAACAAAACATTACAACACCGTACGTAAACTTAAAACTCCATAATAAACCTAATGAATTCGTCCGAGTAATTTGAACACCATACAACAATTTGGAATATATTACGACTCTGTATGCCACATGACCGCCTTGAAAAGCATGTTAGTATAACGTACGGCACCTTACAACTCCTAACAAAACATTACAACACCGTACGTAAACTTAAAATTCCATAATAAACCTAATAAATTCGTCCGAGTCATTTGAACATCGTACGACCACTCAGGACTTGTTACGACTCTGTAAGCGAAATTAACAACAGGAAAAAAAATTTAGAATAATGTAGGATGCGTTACAACTTTTGAGAACACCTTACACCACCGTACGAAAGATTAAAACTCCATAATAAACCTAATGAATTCGTCCGAGTAATTTGAACACCATACAACAATTTGGAATATATTACGACTCTGTATGCCACATTACCGCCTTGAAAAACATGTTAGTATAACGTACGGCACCTTACAACTCCTAACAAAACATTACAACACCGTACGTAAACTTAAAACTCCATAATAAACCTAATGAATTCGTCCGAGTCATTTGAACATCATACGACCATTCAGGACTTGTTACGACTCTGTATGCGAAATTAGCAACAGGAAAAGCAATTTAGAATAATGTAGGATGCGTTACAACTTTTGAGAACACCTTACACCACCGTACGAAAGATTAAAACTCCATAATAAACCTAATGAATTCGTCCGAGTAATTTGAACACCATACAACAATTTGGAATATATTACGACTCTGTATGCCACATTACCGCCTTGAAAAGCATGTTAGTATAACGTACTGCACCTTACAACTCCTAACAAAACACTACAACACCGTACGTAAACTTAAAACTCCATAATAAACATAATGAATTCGTCCGAGTCATTTGAATATCGTACGACCACTCAGGACTTGTTACGACTGTGTATGCGAAATTAGCAACAGGAAAAGCAATTTAGAATAATGTAGGATGTGTTACAACTTTTGAGAACACCTTACACCACCGTACGAAAGATTAAAACTCCATAATAAACCTAATGAATTCGTCCGAGTAATTTGAACACCATACAACAATTTGGAATATATTACGACTCTGTATGCCACATTACCACCTTGAAAAGCATGTTAGTATAACGTACGGCACCTTACAACTCCTAACAAAACATTACAACACCGTACGTAAACTTAAAACTCCATAATAAACCTAATGAATTCGTCCGAGTCATTTGAACATCATACGACCATTCAGGACTTGTTACGACTGTGTATGCGAAATTAGCAACAGGAAAAGCAATTTAGAATAATGTAGGATGTGTTACAACTTTTGAGAACACCTTACACCACCGTACGAAAGATTAAAACTCCATAATAAACCTAATGAATTCGTCCGAGTAATTTGAACACCATACAACAATTTGGAATATATTACGACTCTGTATGCCACATTATCGCCTTGAAAAGCATGTTAGTATAACGTACGACACCTTACAACTCCTAACAAAACATTACAACACCGCACGTAAACTTAGAACTCCATAATAAACCTAATGAATTCGTCCGAGTCATTTGAACATCATACGACTATTCAGGACTTGTTACGACTGTGTATGCGAAATTAGCAACAGGAAAAGCAATTTAGAATAATGTAGGATGTGTTACAACTTTTGAGAACACCTTACACCATCGTACGAAAGATTAAAACTCCATAATAAACCTAATGAATTCGTCCGAGTAATTTGAACACCATACAACAATTTGGAATATATTACGACTCTGTATGCCACATGACCGCCTTGAAAAGCATGTTAGTATAACGTACGGCACCTTACAACTCCTAACAAAACATTACAACACCGTAAGTAAACTTAAAACTCCGTAATAAACCTAATCAATTCGTCCGAGTCATTTGAACATCGTACGACCACTCAGGACTTGTTACGACTCTGTATGCGAAATTAGCAACAGGAAAAGCAATTTAGAATAATGTAGGATGCGATACAACTTTTGAGAACACCTTACACCACCGTACGAAAGATTAAAACTCCATAATAAACCTAATGAATTCGTCCGAGTAATTTGAACACCAAACAACAATTTGGAATATATTACGACTCTGTATTCCACATTACCGCCTTGAAAAGCATGTTAGTATAACGTACGACACCTTACAACTCCTAACAAAACATTACAACACCGTACGTAAACTTAAAACTCCATAATAAACCTAATAAATTCGTCCGAGTCATTTGAACATCGTACGACCACTCAGGACTTGTTACGACTCTGTATGCGAAATTAACAACAGGAAAAAAAATTTAGAATAATGTAGGATGCGTTACAACTTTTGAGAACACCTTACACCACCGTACGAAAGATTAAAACTCCATAATAAACCTAATGAATTCGTCCGAGTAATTTGAACACCATACAACAATTTGGAATATATTACGACTCTGTATGCCACATTACCGCCTTGAAAAACATGTTAGTATAACGTACGGCACCTTACAACTCCTAACAAAACATTACAACACCGTACGTAAACTTAAAACTCCATAATAAACTTAATGAATTCGTCCGAGTCATTTGAACATCATACGACCATTCAGGACTTGTTACGACTCTGTATGCGAAATTAGCAACAGGAAAAGCAATTTAGAATAATGTAGGATGCGTTACAACTTTTGAGAACACCTTACACCACCGTACGAAAGATTAAAACTCCATAATAAACCTAATGAATTCGTCCGAGTAATTTGAACACCATACAACAATTTGGAATATATTACGACTCTGTATGCCACATTACCGCCTTGAAAAGCATGTTAGTATAACGTACTGCACCTTACAACTCCTAACAAAACACTACAACACCGTACGTAAACTTAAAACTCCATAATAAACATAATGAATTCGTCCGAGTCATTTGAATATCGTACGACCACTCAGGACTTGTTACGACTGTGTATGCGAAATTAGCAACAGGAAAAGCAATTTAGAATAATGTAGGATGTGTTACAACTTTTGAGAACACCTTACACCACCGTACGAAAGATTAAAACTCCATAATAAACCTAATGAATTCGTCCGAGTAATTTGAACACCATACAACAATTTGGAATATATTACGACTGTGTATGCCACATTACCGCCTTGAAAAGCATGTTAGTATAACGTACGACACCTTACAACTCCTAACAAAACATTACAACACCGTACGTAAACTTAAAACTCCATAATAAACCTAATGAATTCGTCCGAGTAATTTGAACACCATACAACAATTTGGAATATATTACGACTCTGTATGCCACATGACCGCCTTGAAAAGCATGTTAGTATAACGTACGGCACCTTACAACTCCTAACAAAACATTACAACACCGTACGTAAACTTAAAATTCCATAATAAACCTAATAAATTCGTCCGAGTCATTTGAACATCGTACGACCACTCAGGACTTGTTACGACTCTGTAAGCGAAATTAACAACAGGAAAAAAAATTTAGAATAATGTAGGATGCGTTACAACTTTTGAGAACACCTTACACCACCGTACGAAAGATTAAAACTCCATAATAAACCTAATGAATTCGTCCGAGTAATTTGAACACCATACAACAATTTGGAATATATTACGACTCTGTATGCCACATTACCGCCTTGAAAAACATGTTAGTATAACGTACGGCACCTTACAACTCCTAACAAAACATTACAACACCGTACGTAAACTTAAAACTCCATAATAAACCTAATGAATTCGTCCGAGTCATTTGAACATCATACGACCATTCAGGACTTGTTACGACTCTGTATGCGAAATTAGCAACAGGAAAAGCAATTTAGAATAATGTAGGATGCGTTACAACTTTTGAGAACACCTTACACCACCGTACGAAAGATTAAAACTCCATAATAAACCTAATGAATTCGTCCGAGTAATTTGAACACCATACAACAATTTGGAATATATTACGACTCTGTATGCCACATTACCGCCTTGAAAAGCATGTTAGTATAACGTACTGCACCTTACAACTCCTAACAAAACACTACAACACCGTACGTAAACTTAAAACTCCATAATAAACATAATGAATTCGTCCGAGTCATTTGAATATCGTACGACCACTCAGGACTTGTTACGACTGTGTATGCGAAATTAGCAACAGGAAAAGCAATTTAGAATAATGTAGGATGTGTTACAACTTTTGAGAACACCTTACACCACCGTACGAAAGATTAAAACTCCATAATAAACCTAATGAATTCGTCCGAGTAATTTGAACACCATACAACAATTTGGAATATATTACGACTGTGTATGCCACATTACCGCCTTGAAAAGCATGTTAGTATAACGTACGACACCTTACAACTCCTAACAAAACATTACAACACCGTACGTAAACTTAAAACTCCATAATAAACCTAATGAATTCGTCCGAGTAATTTGAACACCATACAACAATTTGGAATATATTACGACTCTGTATGCCACATGACCGCCTTGAAAAGCATGTTAGTATAACGTACGGCACCTTACAACTCCTAACAAAACATTACAACACCGTACGTAAACTTAAAACTCCATAATAAACCTAATGAATTCGTCCGAGTCATTTGAACATCATACGACCATTCAGGACTTGTTACGACTCTGTATGCGAAATTAGCAACAGGAAAAGCAATTTAGAATAATGTAGGATGCGTTACAACTTTTGAGAACACCTTACACCACCGTACGAAAGATTAAAACTCCATAATAAACCTAATGAATTCGTCCGAGTAATTTGAACACCATACAACAATTTGGAATATATTACGACTCTGTATGCCACATTACCGCCTTGAAAAGCATGTTAGTATAACGTACTGCACCTTACAACTCCTAACAAAACACTACAACACCGTACGTAAACTTAAAACTCCATAATAAACATAATGAATTCGTCCGAGTCATTTGAATATCGTACGACCACTCAGGACTTGTTACGACTGTGTATGCGAAATTAGCAACAGGAAAAGCAATTTAGAATAATGTAGGATGTGTTACAACTTTTGAGAACACCTTACACCACCGTACGAAAGATTAAAACTCCATAATAAACCTAATGAATTCGTCCGAGTAATTTGAACACCATACAACAATTTGGAATATATTACGACTGTGTATGCCACATTACCGCCTTGAAAAGCATGTTAGTATAACGTACGACACCTTACAACTCCTAACAAAACATTACAACACCGTACGTAAACTTAAAACTCCATAATAAACCTAATGAATTCCTCCGAGTAATTTGAACACCATACAACAATTTGGAATATATTACGACTCTATATGCCACATGACCGCCTTGAAAAGCATGTTAGTATAACGTACGGCACCTTACAACTCCTAACAAAACATTACAACACCGTACGTAAACTTAAAATTCCATAATAAACCTAATAAATTCGTCCGAGTCATTTGAACATCGTACGACCACTCAGGACTTGTTGCGACTCTGTATGCGAAATTAACAACAGGAAAAAAAATTTAGAATAATGTAGGATGCGTTACAACTTTTGAGAACACCTTACACCACCGTACGAAAGATTAAAACTCCATAATAAACCTAATGAATTCGTCCGAGTAATTTGAACACCATACAACAATTTGGAATATATTACGACTCTGTATGCCACATGACCGCCTTGAAAAGCATGTTAGTATAACGTACGGCACCTTACAACTCCTAACAAAACATTACAACACCGTAAGTAAACTTAAAACTCCATAATAAACCTAATCAATTCGTCCGAGTCATTTGAACATCGTACGACCACTCAGGACTTGTTACGACTCTGTATGAGAAATTAGCAACAGGAAAAGCAATTTAGAATAATGTAGGATGCGATACAACTTTTGTGAACACCTTACACCACCGTACGAAAGATTAAAACTCCATAATAAACCTAATGAATTCGTCCGAGTAATTTGAACACCAAACAACAATTTGGAATATATTACGACTCTGTATTCCACATTACCGCCTTGAAAAGCATGTTAGTATAACGTACGGCACCTTACAACTCCTAACAAAACATTACAACACCGTACGTAAACTTAAAACTCCATAATAAACATAATGAATTCGTCTGAGTCATTTGAATATCGTACGACCACTCAGGACTTGTTACGACTGTGTATGCGAAATTAGCAACAGGAAAAGCAATTTAGAATAATGTAGGATGCGTTACAACTTTTGAGAACACCTTACACCACCGTACGACAGATTAAAACTCCATAATAAACCTAATAAATTCGTCCGAGTATTTTGAACATCATACAACAATTTGGAATATATTACGACTCTGTATGCCACATTACCGCCTTGAAAAGCATGTTAGTATAACGTACGGCACCTTACAACTCCTAACAAAACATTACAACACCGTACGTAAACTTAAAACTCCATAATAAACATAAAGAATTCGTCCGAGTCATTTGAATATCGTACGACCACTCAGGACTTGTTACGACTGTGTATGCGAAATTAGCAACAGGAAAAGCAATTTAGAATAATGTAGGATGTGTTACAACTTTTGAGAACACCTTACACCACCGTACGAAAGATTAAAACTCCATAATAAACCTAATGAATTCGTCCGAGTAATTTGAACACCATACAACAATTTGGAATATATTACGACTGTGTATGCCACATTACCGCCTTGAAAAGCATGTTAGTATAACGTACGACACCTTACAACTCCTAACAAAACATTACAACACCGTACGTAAACTTAAAACTCCATAATAAACCTAATGAATTCGTCCGAGTAATTTGAACACCATACAACAATTTGGAATATATTACGACTCTGTATGCCACATGACCGCCTTGAAAAGCATGTTAGTATAACGTACGGCACCTTACAACTCCTAACAAAACATTACAACACCGTACGTAAACTTAAAATTCCATAATAAACCTAATAAATTCGTCCGAGTCATTTGAACATCGTACGACCACTCAGGACTTGTTGCGACTCTGTATGCGAAATTAACAACAGGAAAAAAAATTTAGAATAATGTAGGATGCGTTACAACTTTTGAGAACACCTTACACCACCGTACGAAAGATTAAAACTCCATAATAAACCTAATGAATTCGTCCGAGTAATTTGAACACCATACAACAATTTGGAATATATTACGACTCTGTATGCCACATGACCGCCTTGAAAAGCATGTTAGTATAACGTACGGCACCTTACAACTCCTAACAAAACATTACAACACCGTAAGTAAACTTAAAACTCCATAATAAACGTAATCAATTCGTCCGAGTCATTTGAACATCGTACGACCACTCAGGACTTGTTACGACTCTGTATGAGAAATTAGCAACAGGAAAAGCAATTTAGAATAATGTAGGATGCGATACAACTTTTGTGAACACCTTACACCACCGTACGAAAGATTAAAACTCCATAATAAACCTAATGAATTCGTCCGAGTAATTTGAACACCAAACAACAATTTGGAATATATTACGACTCTGTATTCCACATTACCGCCTTGAAAAGCATGTTAGTATAACGTACGGCACCTTACAACTCCTAACAAAACATTACAACACCGTACGTAAACTTAAAACTCCATAATAAACATAATGAATTCGTCTGAGTCATTTGAATATCGTACGACCACTCAGGACTTGTTACGACTGTGTATGCGAAATTAGCAACAGGAAAAGCAATTTAGAATAATGTAGGATGCGTTACAACTTTTGAGAACACCTTACACCACCGTACGAAAGATTAAAACTCCATAATAAACCTAATAAATTCGTCCGAGTATTTTGAACACCATACAACAATTTGGAATATATTACGACTCTGTATGCCACATTACCGCCTTGAAAAGCATGTTAGTATAACGTACGGCACCTTACAACTCCTAACAAAACATTACAACACCGTACGTAAACTTAAAACTCCATAATAAACATAAAGAATTCGTCCGAGTCATTTGAACATCGTACGACCACTCAGGACTTGTTACGACTCTGTATGCGAAATTAGCAACAGGAAAAGCAATTTAGAATAATGTAGGATGCGTTACAACTTTTGAGAACACCTTACACCACCGTACGAAAGATTAAAACTCCATAACAAACCTAATGAATTCGTCCGAGTAATTTGAACACTAAACAACAATTTGGAATATATTACGACTCTGTATTCCACATTACCGCCTTGAAAAGCATGTTAGTATAACGTACGGCACCTTACAACTCCTAACAAAACATTACAACACCGTACGTAAACTTAAATCTCCATAATAAACATAATGAATTCGTCCGAGTCATTTTAATATCGTACGACCACTCAGGACTTGTTACGACTGTGTATGCGAAATTAGCAACAGGAAAAGCAATTTAGAATAATGTAGGATGCGTTACAACTTTTGAGAACACCTTACACCACCGTACGAAAGATTAAAACTCCATAATAAACCTAATAAATTCGTCCGAGTATTTTGAACACCATACAACAATTTGGAATATATTACGACTCTGTATGCCACATTACCGCCTTGAAAAGCATGTTAGTATAACGTACGGCACCTTACAACTCCTAACAAAACATTACAACACCGTACGTAAACTTAAATCTCCATAATAAACATAATGAATTCGTCCGAGTCATTTTAATATCGTACGACCACTCAGGACTTGTTACGACTGTGTATGCGAAATTAGCAACAGGAAAAGCAATTTAGAATAATGTAGGATGCGTTACAACTTTTGAGAACACCTTACACCACCGTACGAAAGATTAAAACTCCATAATAAACCTAATAAATTCGTCCGAGTAATTTGAACACCATACAACAATTTGGAATATATTACGACTCTGTATGCCACATTACCGCCTTGAAAAACATGTTAGTATAACGTGCGGCACCTTACAACTCCTAACAAAACATTACAACATCGTACGTAAACTTAAAACTCCATAATAAACCTAATGAATTCGTCCGAGTCATTTGAACATCATACGACCATTCAGGACTTGTTACGACTCTGTATGCGAAATTAGCAACAGGAAAAGCAATTTAGAATAATGTAGGATGCGTTACAACTTTTGAGAACACCTTACACCACCGTACGAAAGATTAAAACTCCATAATAAACCTAATGAATTCGTCCGAGTAAT
Organism: Tagetes erecta; assembly: GCA_030867185.1. Lineage (NCBI taxonomy): Eukaryota > Viridiplantae > Streptophyta > Magnoliopsida > Asterales > Asteraceae > Tagetes > Tagetes erecta. The sequence goes on along the minus strand of CM061488.1, from coordinate 48,211,894 downwards.
TTGAACACCAAACAACAATTTGGAATATATTACGACTCTGTATTCCACATTACCGCCTTGAAAAGCATGTTAGTATAACATACGGCACCTTACAACTCCTAACAAAACATTACAACACCGTACGTAAACTTAAATCTCCATAATAAACATAATGAATTCGTCCGAGTCATTTTAATATCGTACGACCACTCAGGACTTGTTACGACTGTGTATGCGAAATTAGCAACAGGAAAAGCAATTTAGAATAATGTAGGATGAGTTACAACTTTTGAGAACACCTTACACCACCGTACGAAAGATTAAAACTCCATAATAAACCTAATAAATTCGTCCGAGTATTTTGAACACCATACAACAATTTGGAATATATTACGACTCTTTATGCCACATTACCGCCTTGAAAAGCATGTTAGTATAACGTACGGCACCTTACAACTCCTAACAAAACATTACAACACCGTACGTAAACTTAAATCTCCATAATAAACATAATGAATTCGTCCGAGTCATTTTAATATCGTACGACCACTCAGGACTTGTTACGACTGTGTATGCGAAATTAGCAACAGGAAAAGCAATTTAGAATAATGTAGGATGCGTTACAACTTTTGAGAACACCTTACACCACCGTACGAAAGATTAAAACTCCATAATAAACCTAATAAATTCGTCCGAGTATTTTGAACACCATACAACAATTTGGAATATATTACGACTCTGTATGCCACATTACCGCCTTGAAAAGCATGTTAGTATAACGTACGGCACCTTACAACTCCTAACAAAACATTACAACACCGTACGTAAACTTAAATCTCCATAATAAACATAATGAATTCGTCCGAGTCATTTTAATATCGTACGACCACTCAGGACTTGTTACGACTGTGTATGCGAAATTAGCAACAGGAAAAGCAATTTAGAATAATGTAGGATGCGTTACAACTTTTGAGAACACCTTACACCACCGTACGAAAGATTAAAACTCCATAATAAACCTAATAAATTCGTCCGAGTATTTTGAACACCATACAACAATTTGGAATATATTACGACTCTGTATGCCACATTACCGCCTTGAAAAGCATGTTAGTATAACGTACGGCACCTTACAACTCCTAACAAAACATTACAACACCGTACGTAAACTTAAATCTCCATAATAAACATAATGAATTCGTCCGAGTCATTTTAATATCGTACGACCACTCAGGACTTGTTACGACTGTGTATGCGAAATTAGCAACAGGAAAAGCAATTTAGAATAATGTAGGATGCGTTACAACTTTTGAGAACACCTTACACCACCGTACGAAAGATTAAAACTCCATAATAAACCTAATAAATTCGTCCGAGTAATTTGAACACCATACAACAATTTGGAATATATTACGACTCTGTATGCCACATTACCGCCTTGAAAAACATGTTAGTATAACGTACGGCACCTTACAACTCCTAACAAAACATTACAACATCGTACGTAAACTTAAAACTCCATAATAAACCTAATGAATTCGTCCGAGTCATTTGAACATCATACGACCATTCAGGACTTGTTACGACTCTGTATGCGAAATTAGCAACAGGAAAAGCAATTTAGAATAATGTAGGATGCGTTACAACTTTTGAGAACACCTTACACCACCGTACGAAAGATTAAAACTCCATAATAAACCTAATGAATTCGTCCGAGTAATTTGAACACCAAACAACAATTTGGAATATATTACGACTCTGTATTCCACATTACCGCCTTGAAAAGCATGTTAGTATAACGTACGGCACCTTACAACTCCTAACAAAACATTACAACACCGTACGTAAACTTAAATCTCCATAATAAACATAATGAATTCGTCCGAGTCATTTTAATATCGTACGACCACTCAGGACTTGTTACGACTGTGTATGCGAAATTAGCAACAGGAAAAGCAATTTAGAATAATGTAGGATGAGTTACAACTTTTGAGAACACCTTACACCACCGTACGAAAGATTAAAACTCCATAATAAACCTAATAAATTCGTCCGAGTATTTTGAACACCATACAACAATTTGGAATATATTACGACTCTGTATGCCACATTACCGCCTTGAAAAGCATGTTAGTATAACGTACGGCACCTTACAACTCCTAACAAAACATTACAACACCGTACGTAAACTTAAATCTCCATAATAAACATAATGAATTCGTCCGAGTCATTTTAATATCGTACGACCACTCAGGACTTGTTACGACTGTGTATGCGAAATTAGCAACAGGAAAAGCAATTTAGAATAATGTAGGATGCGTTACAACTTTTGAGAACACCTTACACCACCGTACGAAAGATTAAAACTCCATAATAAACCTAATAAATTCGTCCGAGTATTTTGAACACCATACAACAATTTGGAATATATTACGACTCTGTATGCCACATTACCGCCTTGAAAAGCATGTTAGTATAACGTACGGCACCTTACAACTCCTAACAAAACATTACAACACCGTACGTAAACTTAAAACTCCATAATAAACCTAATGAATTCGTCCGAGTCATTTGAACATCATACGACCATTCAGGACTTGTTACGACTCTGTATGTGAAATTAGCAACAGGAAAAGCAATTTAGAATAATGTAGGATGCGTTACAACTTTTGAGAACACCTTACACCACCGTACGAAAGATTAAAACTCCATAATAAACCTAATAAATTCGTCCGAGTATTTTGAACACCATACAACAATTTGGAATATATTACGACTCTGTATGCCACATTACCGCCTTGAAAAGCATGTTAGTATAACGTACGGCACCTTACAACTCCTAACAAAACATTACAACACCGTACGTAAACTTAAATCTCCATAATAAACATAATGAATTCGTCCGAGTCATTTTAATATCGTACGACCACTCAGGACTTGTTACGACTGTGTATGCGAAATTAGCAACAGGAAAAGCAATTTAGAATAATGTAGGATGCGTTACAACTTTTGAGAACACCTTACACCACCGTACGAAAGATTAAAACTCCATAATAAACCTAATAAATTCGTCCGAGTATTTTGAACACCATACAACAATTTGGAATATATTACGACTCTGTATGCCACATTACCGCCTTGAAAAGCATGTTAGTATAACGTACGGCACCTTACAACTCCTAACAAAACATTACAACACCGTACGTAAACTTAAAACTCCATAATAAACCTAATGAATTCGTCCGAGTCATTTGAACATCATACGACCATTCAGGACTTGTTACGATTCTGTATGTGAAATTAGCAACAGGAAAAGCAATTTAGAATAATGTAGGATGCGTTACAACTTTTGAGAACACCTTACACCGCCGTACGAAAGATTAAAACTCCTTAATAAACCTAATGAATTCGTCCGAGTAATTTGAACACCATACAACAATTTGGAATATATTACGACTCTGTATGCCACATTACCGCCTTTAAAAGCATGTTAGTATAACGTACGGCACCTTACAACTCCTAACAAAACATTACAACACCGTACGTAAACTTAAAACTCCATAATAAACCTAATGAATTCGTCCGAGTCATTTGAACATCATACGACCATTCAGGACTTGTTACGACTCTGTATGCGAAATTAGCAACAGGAAAAGCAATTTAGAATAATGTAGGATGCGTTACAACTTTTGAGAACAACTTACACCACCGTACGAAAGATTAAAACTCCATAATAAACCTAATGAATTCGTCCGAGTAATTTGAACACCATACAACAATTTGGAATATATTACGACTCTGTATGCCACATTACCGCCTTGAAAAACATGTTAGTATAACGTACGGCACCTTACAACTCCTAACAAAACATTACAACATCGTACGTAAACTTAAAACTCCAAAATAAACCTAATGAATTCGTCCGAGTCATTTGAACATCATACGACCATTCAGGACTTGTTACGACTCTGTATGCGAAATTAGCAACAGGAAAAGCAATTTAGAATAATGTAGGATGCGTTACAACTTTTAAGAACACCTTACACCACCGTACGAAAGATTAAAACTCCATAATAAACCTAATGAATTCGTCCGAGTAATTTGAACACCATACAACAATTTGGAATATATTACGACTCTGTATGCCACATGACCGCCTTGAAAAGCATGTTAGTATAACGTACGGCACCTTACAACTCCTAACAAAACATTACAACACCGTAAGTAAACTTAAAACTCCATAATAAACCTAATCAATTCGTCCGAGTCATTTGAACATCGTACGACCACTCAGGACTTGTTACGACTCTGTATGCGAAATTAGCAACAGGAAAAGCAATTTAGAATAATGTAGGATGCGATACAACTTTTGAGAACACCTTACACCATCGTACGAAAGATTAAAACTCCATAATAAACCTAATGAATTCGTCCGAGTAATTTGAACACCAAACAACAATTTGGAATATATTACGACTCTGTATTCCACATTACCGCCTTGAAAAGCATGTTAGTATAACGTACGGCACCTTACAACTCCTAACAAAACATTACAACACCGTACGTAAACTTAAAACTGCATAATAAACATAATGAATTCGTCCGAATTATTTGAATATCGTACGACCACTCAGGACTTGTTACGACTGTGTATGCGAAATTAGCAACAGGAAAAGCAATTTAGAATAATGTAGGATGCGTTACAACTTTTGAGAACACCTTACACCACCGTACGAAAGATTAAAACTCCATAATAAACCTAATAAATTCGTCCGAGTATTTTGAACACCATACAACAATTTGGAATATATTACGACTCTGTATGCCACATTACCGCCTTGAAAAGCATGTTAGTATAACGTACGGCACCTTACAACTCCTAACAAAACATTACAACACCGTACGTAAACTTAAAACTCCATAATAAACCTAATGAATTCGTCCGAGTCATTTGAACATCATACGACCATTCAGGACTTGTTACGACTCTGTATGTGAAATTAGCAACAGGAAAAGCAATTTAGAATAATGTAGGATGCGTTACAACTTTTGAGAACACCTTACACCACCGTACGAAAGTATTAAACTCCTTAATAAACCTAATGAATTCGTCCGAGTAATTTGAACACCATACAACAATTTGGAATATATTACGACTCTGTATGCCACATTACCGCCTTGAAAAGCATGTTAGTATAACGTACGGCACCTTACAACTCCTAACATAACATTACAACACCGTACGTAAACTTAAAACTCCATAATAAACCTAATGAATTCGTCCGAGTAATTTGAACACCATACAACAATTTGGAATATATTACGACTCTGTATGCCACATTACCGCCTTGAAAAACATGTTAGTATAACGTACGGCACCTTACAACTCCTAACAAAACATTACAACACCGTACGTAAACTTAAAACTCCATAATAAACCTAATGAATTCGTCCGAGTCATTTGAACATCATACGACCATTCAGGACTTGTTACGACTCTGTATGCGAAATTAGCAACAGGAAAAGCAATTTAGAATAATGTAGGATGCGTTACAACTTTTGAGAACACCTTACACCACCGTACGAAAGATTAAAACTCCATAATAAACCTAATGAATTCGTCCGAGTAATTTGAACACCATACAACAATTTGGAATATATTACGACTCTGTATGCCACATGACCGCCTTGAAAAGCATGTTAGTATAACGTACGGCACCTTACAACTCCTAACAAAACATTACAACACCGTAAGTAAACTTAAAACTCCATAATAAACCTAATCAATTCGTCCGAGTCATTTGAACATCGTACGACCACTCAGGACTTGTTACGACTCTGTATGCGAAATTAGCAACAGGAAAAGCAATTTAGAATAATGTAGGATGCGATACAACTTTTGAGAACACCTTACACCACCGTACGAAAGATTAAAACTCCATAATAAACCTAATGAATTCGTCCGAGTAATTTGAACACCAAACAACAATTTGGAATATATTACGACTCTGTATTCCACATTACCGCCTTGAAAAGCATGTTAGTATAACGTACGGCACCTTACAACTCCTAACAAAACATTACAACACCGTACGTAAACTTAAAACTGCATAATAAACATAATGAATTCGTCCGAATTATTTGAATATCGTACGACCACTCAGGACTTGTTACGACTGTGTATGCGAAATTAGCAACAGGAAAAGCAATTTAGAATAATGTAGGATGCGTTACAACTTTTGAGAACACCTTACACCACCGTACGAAAGATTAAAACTCCATAATAAACCTAATAAATTCGTCCGAGTATTTTGAACACCATACAACAATTTGGAATATATTACGACTCTGTATGCCACATTACCGCCTTGAAAAGCATGTTAGTATAACGTACGGCACCTTACAACTCCTAACAAAACATTACAACACCGTACGTAAACTTAAAACTCCATAATAAACCTAATGAATTCGTCCGAGTCATTTGAACATCATACGACCATTCAGGACTTGTTACGACTCTGTATGTGAAATTAGCAACAGGAAAAGCAATTTAGAATAATGTAGGATGCGTTACAACTTTTGAGAACACCTTACACCACCGTACGAAAGTATTAAACTCCTTAATAAACCTAATGAATTCGTCCGAGTAATTTGAACACCATACAACAATTTGGAATATATTACGACTCTGTATGCCACATTACCGCCTTGAAAAGCATGTTAGTATAACGTACGGCACCTTACAACTCCTAACAAAACATTACAACACCGTACGTAAACTTAAAACTCCATAATAAACCTAATGAATTCGTCCGAGTCATTTGAACATCATACGACCATTCAGGACTTGTTACGACTCTGTATGCGAAATTAGCAACAGGAAAAGCAATTTAGAATAATGTAGGATGCGTTACAACTTTTGAGAACACCTTACACCACCGTACGAAAGATTAAAACTCCATAATAAACCTAATGAATTCGTCCGAGTAATTTGAACACCATACAACAATTTGGAATAAATTACGACTCTGTATGCCACATTACCGCCTTGAAAAGCATGTTAGTATAACGTACGGCACCTTACAACTCCTAACAAAACATTACAACACCGTAAGTAAACTTAAAACTCCATAATAAACCTAATCAATTCGTCCGAGTCATTTGAACATCGTACGACCACTCAGGACTTGTTACGACTCTGTATGGGAAATTAGCAACAGGAAAAGCAATTTAGAATAATGTAGGATGCGATACAACTTTTGAGAACACCTTACACCACCGTACGAAAGATTAAAACTCCATAATAAACCTAATGAATTCGTCCGAGTAATTTGAACACCAAACAACAATTTGGAATATATTACGACTCTGTATTCCACATTACCGCCTTGAAAAGCATGTTAGTATAACGTACGGCACCTTACAACTCCTAACAAAACATTACAACACCGTACGTAAACTTAAATCTCCATAATAAACATAATGAATTCGACCGAGTCATTTTAATATCGTACGACCACTCAGGACTTGTTACGACTGTGTATGCGAAATTAGCAACAGGAAAAGCAATTTAGAATAATGTAGGATGCGTTACAACTTTTGAGAACACCTTACACCACCGTACGAAAGATTAAAACTCCATAATAAACCTAATGAATTCGTCCGAGTAATTTGAACACCATACAACAACTTGGAATAAATTACGACTCTGTATGCCACATTAACGCCTTGAAAAGCATGTTAGTATAACGTACGGCACCTTACAACTCCTAACAAAACATTACAACACCGTAAGTAAACTTAAAACTCCATAATAAACCTAATCAATTCGTCCGAGTCATTTGAACATCGTACGACCACTCAGGACTTGTTACGACTCTGTATGCGAAATTAGCAACAGGAAAAGCAATTTAGAATAATGTAGGATGCGATACAACTTTTGAGAACACCTTACACCACCGTACGAAAGATTAAAACTCCATAATAAACCTAATGAATTCGTCCGAGTAATTTGAACACCAAACAACAATTTGGAATATATTACGACTCTGTATTCCACATTACCGCCTTGAAAAGCATGTTAGTATAACGTACGGCACCTTACAACTCCTAACAAAACATTACAACACCGTACGTAAACTTAAATCTCCATAATAAACATAATGAATTCGTCCGAGTCATTTTAATATCGTACGACCACTCAGGACTTGTTACGACTGTGTATGCGAAATTAGTAACAGGAAAAGCAATTTAGAATAATGTAGGATGCGTTACAACTTTTGAGAACACCTTACACCACCGTACGAAAGATTAAAACTCCATAATAAACCTAATGAATTCGTCCGAGTAATTTGAACACCATACAACAATTTGGAATAAATTACGACTCTGTATGCCACATTACCGCCTTGAAAAGCATGTTAGTATAACGTACGGCACCTTACAACTCCTAACAAAACATTACAACACCGTAAGTAAACTTAAAACTCCATAATAAACCTAATCAATTCGTCCGAGTCATTTGAACATCGTACGACCACTCAGGACTTGTTACGACTCTGTATGCGAAATTAGCAACAGGAAAAGCAATTTAGAATAATGTAGGATGCGTTACAACTTTTGAGAACACCTTACACCACCGTACGAAAGATTAAAACTCCATAATAAACCTAATGAATTCGTCCGAGTAATTTGAACACCATACAACAATTTGGAATATATTACGACTCTGTATGCCACATGACCGCCTTGAAAAGCATGTTAGTATAACGTACGGCACCTTACAACTCCTAACAAAACATTACAACACCGTAAGTAAACTTAAAACTCCATAATAAACATAATGAATTCGTCCGAGTCATTTTAATATCGTACGACCACTCAGGACTTGTTACGACTGTGTATGCGAAATTAGTAACAGGAAAAGCAATTTAGAATAATGTAGGATGCGTTACAACTTTTGAGAACACCTTACACCACCGTACGAAAGATTAAAACTCCATAATAAACCTAATGAATTCGTCCGAGTAATTTGAACACCATACAACAATTTGGAATAAATTACGACTCTGTATGCCACATTACCGCCTTGAAAAGCATGTTAGTATAACGTACGGCACCTTACAACTCCTAACAAAACATTACAACACCGTAAGTAAACTTAAAACTCCATAATAAACCTAATCAATTCGTCCGAGTCATTTGAACATCGTACGACCACTCAGGACTTGTTACGACTCTGTATGCGAAATTAGCAACAGGAAAAGCAATTTAGAATAATGTAGGATGCGTTACAACTTTTGAGAACACCTTACACCACCGTACGAAAGATTAAAACTCCATAATAAACCTAATGAATTCGTCCGAGTAATTTGAACACCATACAACAATTTGGAATATATTACGACTCTGTATGCCACATGACCGCCTTGAAAAGCATGTTAGTATAACGTACGGCACCTTACAACTCCTAACAAAACATTACAACACCGTAAGTAAACTTAAAACTCCATAATAAACCTAATCAATTCGTCCGAGTCATTTGAACATCGTACGACCACTCAGGACTTGTTACGACTCTGTATGCGAAATTAGCAACAGGAAAAGCAATTTAGAATAATGTAGGATGCGATACAACTTTTGAGAACACCTTACACCACCGTACGAAAGATTAAAACTCCATAATAAACCTAATGAATTCGTCCGAGTAATTTGAACACCAAACAACAATTTGGAATATATTACGACTCTGTATTCCACATTACCGCCTTGAAAAGCATGTTAGTATAACGTACGGCACCTTACAACTCCTAACAAAACATTACAACACCGTACGTAAACTTAAAACTCCATAATAAACCTAATGAATTCGTCCGAGTCATTTGAACATCATACGACCATTCAGGACTTGTTACGACTCTGTATGCGAAATTAGCAACAGGAAAAGCAATTTAGAATAATGTAGGATGCGTTACAACTTTTGAGAACACCTTACACCACCGTACGAAAGATTAAAACTCCATAATAAACCTAATGAATTCGTCCGAGTAATTTGAACACCAAACAACAATTTGGAATATATTACGACTCTGTATTCCACATTACCGCCTTGAAAAGCATGTTAGTATAACGTACGGCACCTTACAACTCCTAACAAAACATTACAACACCGTACGTAAACTTAAAACTCCATAATAAACCTAATGAATTCGTCCGAGTCATTTGAACATCATACGACCATTCAGGACTTGTTACGACTCTGTATGCGAAATTAGCAACAGGAAAAGCAATTTAGAATAATGTAGGATGCGTTACAACTTTTGAGAACACCTTACACCACCGTACGAAAGATTAAAACTCCATAATAAACCTAATGAATTCGTCCGAGTAATTTGAACACCAAACAACAATTTGGAATATATTACGACTCTGTATTCCACATTACCGCCTTGAAAAGCATGTTAGTATAACGTACGGCACCTTACAACTCCTAACAAAACATTACAACACCGTACGTAAACTTAAATCTCCATAATAAACATAATGAATTCGTCCGAGTCATTTTAATATCGTACGACCACTCAGGACTTGTTACGACTGTGTATGCGAAATTAGTAACAGGAAAAGCAATTTAGAATAATGTAGGATGCGTTACAACTTTTGAGAACACCTTACACCACCGTACGAAAGATTAAAACTCCATAATAAACCTAATGAATTCGTCCGAGTAATTTGAACACCATACAACAATTTGGAATAAATTACGACTCTGTATGCCACATTACCGCCTTGAAAAGCATGTTAGTATAACGTACGGCACCTTACAACTCCTAACAAAACATTACAACACCGTAAGTAAACTTAAAACTCCATAATAAACCTAATCAATTCGTCCGAGTCATTTGAACATCGTACGACCACTCAGGACTTGTTACGACTCTGTATGCGAAATTAGCAACAGGAAAAGCAATTTAGAATAATGTAGGATGCGTTACAACTTTTGAGAACACCTTACACCACCGTACGAAAGATTAAAACTCCATAATAAACCTAATGAATTCGTCCGAGTAATTTGAACACCATACAACAATTTGGAATATATTACGACTCTGTATGCCACATGACCGCCTTGAAAAGCATGTTAGTATAACGTACGGCACCTTACAACTCCTAACAAAACATTACAACACCGTAAGTAAACTTAAAACTCCATAATAAACCTAATCAATTCGTCCGAGTCATTTGAACATCGTACGACCACTCAGAACTTGTTACGACTCTGTATGCGAAATTAGCAACAGGAAAAGCAATTTAGAATAATGTAGGATGCGATACAACTTTTGAGAACACCTTACACCACCGTACGAAAGATTAAAACTCCATAATAAACCTAATGAATTCGTCCGAGTAATTTGAACACCAAACAACAATTTGGAATATATTACGACTCTGTATTCCACATTACCGCCTTGAAAAGCATGTTAGTATAACGTACGGCACCTTACAACTCCTAACAAAACATTACAACACCGTACGTAAACTTAAAACTCCATAATAAACCTAATGAATTCGTCCGAGTCATTTGAACATCATACGACCATTCAGGACTTGTTACGACTCTGTATGCGAAATTAGCAACAGGAAAAGCAATTTAGAATAATGTAGGATGCGTTACAACTTTTGAGAACACCTTACACCACCGTACGAAAGATTAAAACTCCATAATAAACCTAATGAATTCGTCCGAGTAATTTGAACACCATACAACAATTTGGAATAAATTACGACTCTGTATGCCACATTACCGCCTTGAAAAGCATGTTAGTATAACGTACGGCACCTTACAACTCCTAACAAAACATTACAACACCGTAAGTAAACTTAAAACTCCATAATAAACCTAATCAATTCGTCCGAGTCATTTGAACATCGTACGACCACTCAGGACTTGTTACGACTCTGTATGGGAAATTAGCAACAGGAAAAGCAATTTAGAATAATGTAGGATGCGATACAACTTTTGAGAACACCTTACACCACCGTACGAAAGATTAAAACTCCATAATAAACCTAATGAATTCGTCCGAGTAATTTGAACACCAAACAACAATTTGGAATATATTACGACTCTGTATTCCACATTACCGCCTTGAAAAGCATGTTAGTATAACGTACGGCACCTTACAACTCCTAACAAAACATTACAACACCGTACGTAAACTTAAATCTCCATAATAAACATAATGAATTCGTCCGAGTCATTTTAATATCGTACGACCACTCAGGACTTGTTACGACTGTGTATGCGAAATTAGTAACAGGAAAAGCAATTTAGAATAATGTAGGATGCGTTACAACTTTTGAGAACACCTTACACCACCGTACGAAAGATTAAAACTCCATAATAAACCTAATGAATTCGTCCGAGTAATTTGAACACCATACAACAATTTGGAATAAATTACGACTCTGTATGCCACATTACCGCCTTGAAAAGCATGTTAGTATAACGTACGGCACCTTACAACTCCTAACAAAACATTACAACACCGTAAGTAAACTTAAAACTCCATAATAAACCTAATCAATTCGTCCGAGTCATTTGAACATCGTACGACCACTCAGGACTTGTTACGACTCTGTATGCGAAATTAGCAACAGGAAAAGCAATTTAGAATAATGTAGGATGCGTTACAACTTTTGAGAACACCTTACACCACCGTACGAAAGATTAAAACTCCATAATAAACCTAATGAATTCGTCCGAGTAATTTGAACACCATACAACAATTTGGAATATATTACGACTCTGTATGCCACATGACCGCCTTGAAAAGCATGTTAGTATAACGTACGGCACCTTACAACTCCTAACAAAACATTACAACACCGTAAGTAAACTTAAAACTCCATAATAAACCTAATCAATTCGTCCGAGTCATTTGAACATCGTACGACCACTCAGAACTTGTTACGACTCTGTATGCGAAATTAGCAACAGGAAAAGCAATTTAGAATAATGTAGGATGCGATACAACTTTTGAGAACACCTTACACCACCGTACGAAAGATTAAAACTCCATAATAAACCTAATGAATTCGTCCGAGTAATTTGAACACCAAACAACAATTTGGAATATATTACGACTCTGTATTCCACATTACCGCCTTGAAAAGCATGTTAGTATAACGTACGGCACCTTACAACTCCTAACAAAACATTACAACACCGTACGTAAACTTAAAACTCCATAATAAACCTAATGAATTCGTCCGAGTCATTTGAACATCATACGACCATTCAGGACTTGTTACGACTCTGTATGCGAAATTAGCAACAGGAAAAGCAATTTAGAATAATGTAGGATGCGTTACAACTTTTGAGAACACCTTACACCACCGTACGAAAGATTAAAACTCCATAATAAACCTAATGAATTCGTCCGAGTAATTTGAACACCATACAACAATTTGGAATAAATTACGACTCTGTATGCCACATTACCGCCTTGAAAAGCATGTTAGTATAACGTACGGCACCTTACAACTCCTAACAAAACATTACAACACCGTAAGTAAACTTAAAACTCCATAATAAACCTAATCAATTCGTCCGAGTCATTTGAACATCGTACGACCACTCAGGACTTGTTACGACTCTGTATGGGAAATTAGCAACAGGAAAAGCAATTTAGAATAATGTAGGATGCGATACAACTTTTGAGAACACCTTACACCACCGTACGAAAGATTAAAACTCCATAATAAACCTAATGAATTCGTCCGAGTAATTTGAACACCAAACAACAATTTGGAATATATTACGACTCTGTATTCCACATTACCGCCTTGAAAAGCATGTTAGTATAACGTACGGCACCTTACAACTCCTAACAAAACATTACAACACCGTACGTAAACTTAAATCTCCATAATAAACATAATGAATTCGACCGAGTCATTTTAATATCGTACGACCACTCAGGACTTGTTACGACTGTGTATGCGAAATTAGCAACAGGAAAAGCAATTTAGAATAATGTAGGATGCGTTACAACTTTTGAGAACACCTTACACCACCGTACGAAAGATTAAAACCCCATAATAAACCTAATGAATTCGTCCGAGTAATTTGAACACCATACAACAATTTGGAATAAATTACGACTCTGTATGCCACATTAACGCCTTGAAAAGCATGTTAGTATAACGTACGGCACCTTACAACTCCTAACAAAACATTACAACACCGTAAGTAAACTTAAAACTCCATAATAAACCTAATCAATTCGTCCGAGTCATTTGAACATCGTACGACCACTCAGAACTTGTTACGACTCTGTATGCGAAATTAGCAACAGGAAAAGCAATTTAGAATAATGTAGGATGCGATACAACTTTTGAGAACACCTTACACCACCGTACGAAAGATTAAAACTCCATAATAAACCTAATGAATTCGTCCGAGTAATTTGAACACCAAACAACAATTTGGAATATATTACGACTCTGTATTCCACATTACCGCCTTGAAAAGCATGTTAGTATAACGTACGGCACCTTACAACTCCTAACAAAACATTACAACACCGTACGTAAACTTAAAACTCCATAATAAACCTAATGAATTCGTCCGAGTCATTTGAACATCATACGACCATTCAGGACTTGTTACGACTCTGTATGCGAAATTAGCAACAGGAAAAGCAATTTAGAATAATGTAGGATGCGTTACAACTTTTGAGAACACCTTACACCACCGTACGAAAGATTAAAACTCCATAATAAACCTAATGAATTCGTCCGAGTAATTTGAACACCATACAACAATTTGGAATAAATTACGACTCTGTATGCCACATTACCGCCTTGAAAAGCATGTTAGTATAACGTACGGCACCTTACAACTCCTAACAAAACATTACAACACCGTAAGTAAACTTAAAACTCCATAATAAACCTAATCAATTCGTCCGAGTCATTTGAACATCGTACGACCACTCAGGACTTGTTACGACTCTGTATGGGAAATTAGCAACAGGAAAAGCAATTTAGAATAATGTAGGATGCGATACAACTTTTGAGAACACCTTACACCACCGTACGAAAGATTAAAACTCCATAATAAACCTAATGAATTCGTCCGAGTAATTTGAACACCAAACAACAATTTGGAATATATTACGACTCTGTATTCCACATTACCGCCTTGAAAAGCATGTTAGTATAACGTACGGCACCTTACAACTCCTAACAAAACATTACAACACCGTACGTAAACTTAAATCTCCATAATAAACATAATGAATTCGACCGAGTCATTTTAATATCGTACGACCACTCAGGACTTGTTACGACTGTGTATGCGAAATTAGCAACAGGAAAAGCAATTTAGAATAATGTAGGATGCGTTACAACTTTTGAGAACACCTTACACCACCGTACGAAAGATTAAAACTCCATAATAAACCTAATGAATTCGTCCGAGTAATTTGAACACCATACAACAATTTGGAATAAATTACGACTCTGTATGCCACATTAACGCCTTGAAAAGCATGTTAGTATAACGTACGGCACCTTACAACTCCTAACAAAACATTACAACACCGTAAGTAAACTTAAAACTCCATAATAAACCTAATCAATTCGTCCGAGTCATTTGAACATCGTACGACCACTCAGGACTTGTTACGACTCTGTATGCGAAATTAGCAACAGGAAAAGCAATTTAGAATAATGTAGGATGCGATACAACTTTTGAGAACACCTTACACCACCGTACGAAAGATTAAAACTCCATAATAAACCTAATGAATTCGTCCGAGTAATTTGAACACCAAACAACAATTTGGAATATATTACGACTCTGTATTCCACATTACCGCCTTGAAAAGCATGTTAGTATAACGTACGGCACCTTACAACTCCTAACAAAACATTACAACACCGTACGTAAACTTAAATCTCCATAATAAACATAATGAATTCGTCCGAGTCATTTTAATATCGTACGACCACTCAGGACTTGTTACGACTGTGTATGCGAAATTAGTAACAGGAAAAGCAATTTAGAATAATGTAGGATGCGTTACAACTTTTGAGAACACCTTACACCACCGTACGAAAGATTAAAACTCCATAATAAACCTAATGAATTCGTCCGAGTAATTTGAACACCATACAACAATTTGGAATAAATTACGACTCTGTATGCCACATTACCGCCTTGAAAAGCATGTTAGTATAACGTACGGCACCTTACAACTCCTAACAAAACATTACAACACCGTAAGTAAACTTAAAACTCCATAATAAACCTAATCAATTCGTCCGAGTCATTTGAACATCGTACGACCACTCAGGACTTGTTACGACTCTGTATGCGAAATTAGCAACAGGAAAAGCAATTTAGAATAATGTAGGATGCGATACAACTTTTGAGAACACCTTACACCACCGTACGAAAGATTAAAACTCCATAATAAACCTAATGAATTCGTCCGAGTAATTTGAACACCAAACAACAATTTGGAATATATTACGACTCTGTATTCCACATTACCGCCTTGAAAAGCATGTTAGTATAACGTACGGCACCTTACAACTCCTAACAAAACATTACAACACCGTACGTAAACTTAAATCTCCATAATAAACATAATGAATTCGTCCGAGTCATTTTAATATCGTACGACCACTCAGGACTTGTTACGACTGTGTATGCGAAATTAGTAACAGGAAAAGCAATTTAGAATAATGTAGGATGCGTTACAACTTTTGAGAACACCTTACACCACCGTACAAAAGATTAAAACTCCATAATAAACCTAATGAATTCGTCCGAGTAATTTGAACACCATACAACAATTTGGAATAAATTACGACTCTGTATGCCACATTACCGCCTTGAAAAGCATGTTAGTATAACGTACGGCACCTTACAACTCCTAACAAAACATTACAACACCGTAAGTAAACTTAAAACTCCATAATAAACCTAATCAATTCGTCCGAGTCATTTGAACATCGTACGACCACTCAGGACTTGTTACGACTCTGTATGCGAAATTAGCAACAGGAAAAGCAATTTAGAATAATGTAGGATGCGATACAACTTTTGAGAACACCTTACACCACCGTACGAAAGATTAAAACTCCATAATAAACCTAATGAATTCGTCCGAGTAATTTGAACACCAAACAACAATTTGGAATATATTACGACTCTGTATTCCACATTACCGCCTTGAAAAGCATGTTAGTATAACGTACGACACCTTACAACTCCTAACAAAACATTACAACACCGTACGTAAACTTAAAACTCCATAATAAACCTAATCAATTCGTCCGAGTCATTTGAACATCATACGACCACTCAGGACTTGTTACGACTCTGTATGCGAAATTAGCAACAGGAAAAGCAATTTAGAATAATGTAGGATGCGTTACAACTTTTGAGAACACCTTACACCACCGTACGAAAGATTAAAACTCCTTAATAAACCTAATGAGTTCGTCCGAGTAATTTGAACACCATACAACAATTTGGAATATATTACGACTCTGTATGCCACATTACCGCCTTGAAAAGCATGTTAGTATAACGTACGGCACCTTATAACTCCTAACAAAACATTACAACACCGTACGTAAACTTAAAACTCCATAATAAACCTAATCAATTCGTCCGAGTCATTTGAACATCGTACGACCACTCAGGACTTGTTACGACTCTGTATGCGAAATTAGCAACAGGAAAAGCAATTTAGAATAATGTAGGATGCGTTACAACTTTTGAGAACACCTTACACCACCGTACGAAAGATTAAAACTCCATAATAAACCTAATGAATTCGTCCGAGTAATTTGAACACCATACAACAATTTGGAATAAATTACGACTCTGTATGCCACATTACCGCCTTGAAAAGCATGTTAGTATAACGTACGGCACCTTACAACTCCTAACAAAACATTACAACACCGTAAGTAAACTTAAAACTCCATAATAAACCTAATCAATTCGTCCGAGTCATTTGAACATCGTACGACCACTCAGGACTTGTTACGACTCTGTATGGGAAATTAGCAACAGGAAAAGCAATTTAGAATAATGTAGGATGCGATACAACTTTTGAGAACACCTTACACCACCGTACGAAAGATTAAAACTCCATAATAAACCTAATGAATTCGTCCGAGTAATTTGAACACCAAACAACAATTTGGAATATATTACGACTCTGTATTCCACATTACCGCCTTGAAAAGCATGTTAGTATAACGTACGGCACCTTACAACTCCTAACAAAACATTACAACACCGTACGTAAACTTAAATCTCCATAATAAACATAATGAATTCGACCGAGTCATTTTAATATCGTACGACCACTCAGGACTTGTTACGACTGTGTATGCGAAATTAGCAACAGGAAAAGCAATTTAGAATAATGTAGGATGCGTTACAACTTTTGAGAACACCTTACACCACCGTACGAAAGATTAAAACTCCATAATAAACCTAATGAATTCGTCCGAGTAATTTGAACACCATACAACAATTTGGAATAAATTACGACTCTGTATGCCACATTAACGCCTTGAAAAGCATGTTAGTATAACGTACGGCACCTTACAACTCCTAACAAAACATTACAACACCGTAAGTAAACTTAAAACTCCATAATAAACCTAATCAATTCGTCCGAGTCATTTGAACATCGTACGACCACTCAGGACTTGTTACGACTCTGTATGCGAAATTAGCAACAGGAAAAGCAATTTAGAATAATGTAGGATGCGTTACAACTTTTGAGAACACCTTACACCACCGTACGAAAGATTAAAACTCCTTAATAAACCTAATGAGTTCGTCCGAGTAATTTGAACACCATACAACAATTTGGAATATATTACGACTCTGTATTCCACATTACCGCCTTGAAAAGCATGTTAGTATAACGTACGACACCTTACAACTCCTAACAAAACATTACAACACCGTACGTAAACTTAAAACTCCATAATAAACCTAATGAATTCGTCCGAGTCATTTGAACATCATACGACCATTCAGGACTAGTTACGACTCTGTATGCGAAATTAGCAACAGGAAAAGCAATTTAGAATAATGTAGGATGCGTTACAACTTTTGAGAACACCTTACACCACCGTACGAAAGATTAAAACTCCTTAATAAACCTAATGAGTTCGTCCGAGTAATTTGAACACCATACAACAATTTGGAATATATTACGACTCTGTATGCCACATTACCGCCTTGAAAAGCATGTTAGTATAACGTACGGCACCTTATAACTCCTAACAAAACATTACAACACCGTAAGTAAACTTAAAACTCCATAATAAACCTAATCAATTCGTCCGAGTCATTTGAACATCGTACGACCACTCAGGACTTGTTACGACTCTGTATGCGAAATTAGCAATAGGAAAAGCAATTTAGAATAATGTAGGATGCGATACAACTTTTGAGAACACCTTACACCACCGTACGAAAGATTAAAACTCCATAATAAACCTAATGAATTCGTCCGAGTAATTTGAACACCAAACAACAATTTGGAATATATTACGACTCTGTATTCCACATTACCGCCTTGAAAAGCATGTTAGTATAACGTACGGCACCTTACAATTCCTAACAAAACATTACAACACCGTACGTAAACTTAAATCTCCATAATAAACATAATGAATTCGTCAGAGTCATTTTAATATCGTACGACCACTCAGGACTTGTTACGACTGTGTATGCGAAATTAGCAACAGGAAAAGCAATTTAGAATAATGTAGGATGCGTTACAACTTTTGAGAACACCTTACACCACCGTACGAAAGATTAAAACTCCATAATAAACCTAATAATTTCGTCCGAGTAATTTGAACACCATACAACAATTTTCAATATATTACGACTCTGTATGCCACATTACCGCCTTGAAAAGCATGTTAGTATAACGTACGGCACCTTACAATTCCTAACAAAACATTACAACACCGTACGTAAACTTAAATCTCCATAATAAACATAATGAATTCGTCCGAGTCATTTTAATATCGTACGACCACTCAGGACTTGTTACGACTGTGTATGCGAAATTAGCAACATGAAAAGCAATTTAGAATAATGTAGGATGCGTTACAACTTTTGAGAACACCTTACACCACCGTACGAAAGATTAAAACTCCATAATAAACCTAATAAATTCGTCCGAGTAATTTGAACACCATACAACAATTTGGAATATATGACGACTCTGTATGCCACATTACCGCCTTGAAAAGCATGTTAGTATAACGTGCGGCACCTTACAACTCCTAACAAAACATTACAACACCGTACGTAAACTTAAAACTCCATAATAAACCTAATGAATTCGTCCGAGTCATTTGAACATCATACGACCATTCAGGACTTGTTACGACTCTGTATGCGAAATTAGCAACAGGAAAAGCAATTTAGAATAATGTAGGATGCGTTACAACTTTTGAGAACACCTTACACCACCGTACGAAAGATTAAAACTCCTTAATAAACCTAATGAGTTCGTCCGAGTAATTTGAACACCATACAACAATTTGGAATATATTACGACTCTGTATGCCACATTACCGCCTTGAAAAGCATGTTAGTATAACGTACGGCACCTTATAACTCCTAACAAAACATTACAACACCGTAAGTAAACTTAAAACTCCATAATAAACCTAATCAATTCGTCCGAGTCATTTGAACATCGTACGACCACTCAGGACTTGTTACGACTCTGTATGCGAAATTAGCAATAGGAAAAGCAATTTAGAATAATGTAGGATG
Organism: Tagetes erecta; assembly: GCA_030867185.1. NCBI lineage: Eukaryota > Viridiplantae > Streptophyta > Magnoliopsida > Asterales > Asteraceae > Tagetes > Tagetes erecta. The sequence goes on along the minus strand of CM061488.1, from coordinate 48,191,067 downwards.
CGATACAACTTTTGAGAACACCTTACACCACCGTACGAAAGATTAAAACTCCATAATAAACCTAATGAATTCGTCCGAGTAATTTGAACACCAAACAACAATTTGGAATATATTACGACTCTGTATTCCACATTACCGCCTTGAAAAGCATGTTAGTATAACGTACGGCACCTTACAATTCCTAACAAAACATTACAACACCGTACGTAAACTTAAATCTCTATAATAAACATAATGAATTCGTCAGAGTCATTTTAATATCGTACGACCACTCAGGACTTGTTACGACTGTGTATGCGAAATTAGCAACAGGAAAAGCAATTTAGAATAATGTAGGATGCGTTACAACTTTTGAGAACACCTTACACCACCGTACGAAAGATTAAAACTCCATAATAAACCTAATAAATTCGTCCGAGTAATTTGAACACCATACAACAATTTGGAATATATTACGACTCTGTATGCCACATTACCGCCTTGAAAAGCATGTTAGTATAACGTGCGGCACCTTACAACTCCTAACAAAACATTACAACACCGTACGTAAACTTAAAACTCCATAATAAACCTAATGAATTCGTCCGAGTCATTTGAACATCATACGACCATTCAGGACTAGTTACGACTTTGTATGCGAAATTAGCAACAGGAAAAGCAATTTAGAATAATGTAGGATGCGTTACAACTTTTGAGAACACCTTACACCACCGTACGAAAGATTAAAACTCCTTAATAGACCTAATGAGTTCGTCCGAGTAATTTGAACACCATACAACAATTTGGAATATATTACGACTCTGTATGCCACATTACCGCCTTGAAAAGCATGTTAGTATAACGTACGGCACCTTACAACTCCTAACAAAACATTACAACACCGTAAGTAAACTTAAAACTCCATAATAAACCTAATCAATTCGTCCGAGTCATTTGAACATCGTACGACCACTCAGGACTTGTTACGACTCTGTATGCGAAATTAGCAACAGGAAAAGCAATTTAGAATAATGTAGGATGCGATACAACTTTTGAGAACACCTTACACCACCGTACGAAAGATTAAAACTCCATAATAAACCTAATGAATTCGTCCGAGTAATTTGAACACCAAACAACAATTTGGAATATATTACGACTCTGTATTCCACATTACCGCCTTGAAAAGCATGTTAGTATAACGTACGGCACCTTACAATTCCTAACAAAACATTACAACACCGTACGTAAACTTAAATCTCCATAATAAACATAATGAATTCGTCAGAGTCATTTTAATATCGTACGACCACTCAGGACTTGTTACGACTGTGTATGCGAAATTAGCAACAGGAAAAGCAATTTAGAATAATGTAGGATGCGTTACAACTTTTGAGAACACCTTACACCACCGTACGAAAGATTAAAACTCCATAATAAACCTAATAATTTCGTCCGAGTAATTTGAACACCATACAACAATTTTCAATATATTACGACTCTGTATGCCACATTACCGCCTTGATAAGCATGTTAGTATAACGTGCGGCACCTTACAACTCCTAACAAAACATTACAACACCGTACGTAAACTTAAAACTCCATAATAAACCTAATGAATTCGTCCGAGTCATTTGAACATCATACGACCATTCAGGACTTGTTACGACTCTGTATGCGAAATTAGCAACAGGAAAAGCAATTTAGAATAATGTAGGATGCGTTACAACTTTTGAGAACACCTTACACCACCGTACGAAAGATTAAAACTCCATAATAAACCTAATGAATTCGTCCGAGTAATTTGAACACCATACAACAATTTGGAATATATTACGACTCTGTATGCCACATGACCTCCTTGAAAAGCATGTTAGTATAACGTACGGCACCTTACAACTCCTAACAAAGCATTACAACACCGTAAGTAAACTTAAAACTCCATAATAAAACTAATCAATTCGTCCGAGTCATTTGAACATCGTACGACCACTCAGGACTTGTTACGACTCTGTATGCGAAATTAGCAACAGGAAAAGCAATTTAGAATAATGTAGGATGCGATACAACTTTTGAGAACACCTTACACCACCGTACGAAAGATTAAAACTCCATAATAAACCTAATGAATTCGTCCGAGTAATTTGAACACCAAACAACAATTTGGAATATATTACGACTCTGTATTCCACATTACCACCTTGAAAAGCATGTTAGTATAACGTACGGCACCTTATAATTCCTAACAAAACATTACAACACCGTACGTAAACTTAAATCTCCATAATAAACATAATGAATTCGTCAGAGTCATTTTAATATCGTACGACCACTCAGGACTTGTTACGACTGTGTATGCGAAATTAGCAACATGAAAAGCAATTTAGAATAATGTAGGATGCGTTACAACTTTTGAGAACACCTTACACCACCGTACGAAAGATTAAAACTCCATAATAAACCTAATAAATTCGTCCGAGTAATTTGAACACCATACAACAATTTGGAATATATGACGACTCTGTATGCCACATTACCGCCTTGAAAAGCATGTTAGTATAACGTGCGGCACCTTACAACTCCTAACAAAACATTACAACACCGTACGTAAACTTAAAACTCCATAATAAACCTAATGAATTCGTCCGAGTCATTTGAACATCATACGACCATTCAGGACTTGTTACGACTCTGTATGCGAAATTAGCAACAGGAAAAGCAATTTAGAATAATGTAGGATGCGTTACAACTTTTGAGAACACCTTACACCACCGTACGAAAGATTAAAACTCCTTAATAAACCTAATGAGTTCGTCCGAGTAATTTGAACACCATACAACAATTTGGAATATATTACGACTCTGTATGCCACATTACCGCCTTGAAAAGCATGTTAGTATAACGTACGGCACCTTATAACTCCTAACAAAACATTACAACACCGTAAGTAAACTTAAAACTCCATAATAAACCTAATCAATTCGTCCGAGTCATTTGAACATCGTACGACCACTCAGGACTTGTTACGACTCTGTATGCGAAATTAGCAATAGGAAAAGCAATTTAGAATAATGTAGGATGCGATACAACTTTTGAGAACACCTTACACCACTGTACGAAAGATTAAAACTCCATAATAAACCTAATGAATTCGTCCGAGTTATTTGAACACCAAACAACAATTTGGAATATATTACGACTCTGTATTCCACATTACCGCCTTGAAAAGCATGTTAGTATAACGTACGGCACCTTACAACTCCTAACAAAACATTACAACACCGTACGTAAACTTAAAACTCCGTAATAAACCTAATGAATTCGTCCGAGTCATTTGAACATCATACGACCATTCAGGACTTGTTACGACTCTGTATGCGAAATTAGCAACAGGAAAAGCAATTTAGAATAATGTAGGATGCGTTACAACTTTTGAGAACACCTTACACCACCGTACGAAAGATTAAAACTCCTTAATAAACCTAATGAGTTCGTCCGAGTAATTTGAACACCATACAACAATTTGGAATATATTACGACTCTGTATGCCACATTACCGCCTTGAAAAGCATGTTAGTATAACGTACGGCACCTTACAACTCCTAACAAAACATTACAACACCGTAAGTAAACTTAAAACTCCATAATAAACCTAATCAATTCGTCCGAGTCATTTGAACATCGTACGACCACTCAGGACTTGTTACGACTCTGTATGCGAAATTAGCAACAGGAAAAGCAATTTAGAATAATGTAGGATGCGATACAACTTTTGAGAACACCTTACACCACCGTACGAAAGATTAAAACTCCATAATAAACCTAATGAATTCGTCCGAGTCATTTGAACATCATACGACCATTCAGGACTTGTTACGACTCTGTATGCGAAATTAGCAACAGGAAAAGCAATTTAGAATAATGTAGGATGCGTTACAACTTTTGAGAACACCTTACACCACCGTACGAAAGATTAAAACTCCATAATAAACCTAATGAATTCGTCCGAGTAATTTGAACACCATACAACAATTTGGAATATATTACGACTCTGTATGCCACATGACCTCCTTGAAAAGCATGTTAGTATAACGTACGGCACCTTACAACTCCTAACAAAGCATTACAACACCGTAAGTAAACTTAAAACTCCATAATAAAACTAATCAATTCGTCCGAGTCATTTGAACATCGTACGACCACTCAGGACTTGTTACGACTCTGTATGCGAAATTAGCAACAGGAAAAGCAATTTAGAATAATGTAGGATGCGATACAACTTTTGAGAACACCTTACACCACCGTACGAAAGATTAAAACTCCATAATAAACCTAATGAATTCGTCCGAGTAATTTGAACACCAAACAACAATTTGGAATATATTACGACTCTGTATTCCACATTACCACCTTGAAAAGCATGTTAGTATAACGTACGGCACCTTATAATTCCTAACAAAACATTACAACACCGTACGTAAACTTAAATCTCCATAATAAACATAATGAATTCGTCAGAGTCATTTTAATATCGTACGACCACTCAGGACTTGTTACGACTGTGTATGCGAAATTAGCAACATGAAAAGCAATTTAGAATAATGTAGGATGCGTTACAACTTTTGAGAACACCTTACACCACCGTACGAAAGATTAAAACTCCATAATAAACCTAATAAATTCGTCCGAGTAATTTGAACACCATACAACAATTTGGAATATATGACGACTCTGTATGCCACATTACCGCCTTGAAAAGCATGTTAGTATAACGTGCGGCACCTTACAACTCCTAACAAAACATTACAACACCGTACGTAAACTTAAAACTCCATAATAAACCTAATGAATTCGTCCGAGTCATTTGAACATCATACGACCATTCAGGACTTGTTACGACTCTGTATGCGAAATTAGCAACAGGAAAAGCAATTTAGAATAATGTAGGATGCGTTACAACTTTTGAGAACACCTTACACCACCGTACGAAAGATTAAAACTCCTTAATAAACCTAATGAGTTCGTCCGAGTAATTTGAACACCATACAACAATTTGGAATATATTACGACTCTGTATGCCACATTACCGCCTTGAAAAGCATGTTAGTATAACGTACGGCACCTTATAACTCCTAACAAAACATTACAACACCGTAAGTAAACTTAAAACTCCATAATAAACCTAATCAATTCGTCCGAGTCATTTGAACATCGTACGACCACTCAGGACTTGTTACGACTCTGTATGCGAAATTAGCAATAGGAAAAGCAATTTAGAATAATGTAGGATGCGATACAACTTTTGAGAACACCTTACACCACTGTACGAAAGATTAAAACTCCATAATAAACCTAATGAATTCGTCCGAGTTATTTGAACACCAAACAACAATTTGGAATATATTACGACTCTGTATTCCACATTACCGCCTTGAAAAGCATGTTAGTATAACGTACGGCACCTTACAACTCCTAACAAAACATTACAACACCGTACGTAAACTTAAAACTCCGTAATAAACCTAATGAATTCGTCCGAGTCATTTGAACATCATACGACCATTCAGGACTTGTTACGACTCTGTATGCGAAATTAGCAACAGGAAAAGCAATTTAGAATAATGTAGGATGCGTTACAACTTTTGAGAACACCTTACACCACCGTACGAAAGATTAAAACTCCTTAATAAACCTAATGAGTTCGTCCGAGTAATTTGAACACCATACAACAATTTGGAATATATTACGACTCTGTATGCCACATTACCGCCTTGAAAAGCATGTTAGTATAACGTACGGCACCTTACAACTCCTAACAAAACATTACAACACCGTAAGTAAACTTAAAACTCCATAATAAACCTAATCAATTCGTCCGAGTCATTTGAACATCGTACGACCACTCAGGACTTGTTACGACTCTGTATGCGAAATTAGCAACAGGAAAAGCAATTTAGAATAATGTAGGATGCGATACAACTTTTGAGAACACCTTACACCACCGTACGAAAGATTAAAACTCCATAATAAACCTAATGAATTCGTCCGAGTCATTTGAACATCATACGACCATTCAGGACTTGTTACGACTCTGTATGCGAAATTAGCAACAGGAAAAGCAATTTAGAATAATGTAGGATGCGTTACAACTTTTGAGAACACCTTACACCACCGTACGAAAGATTAAAACTCCATAATAAACCTAATAATTTCGTCCGAGTAATTTGAACACCATACAACAATTTTCAATATATTACGACTCTGTATGCCACATTACCGCCTTGAAAAGCATGTTAGTATAACGTGCGGCACCTTACAACTCCTAACAAAACATCACAACACCGTACGTAAACTTAAAACTCCATAATAAACCTAATGAATTCGTCCGAGTCATTTGAACATCATACGACCATTCAGGACTTGTTACGACTCTGTATGCGAAATTAGCAACAGGAAAAGCAATTTAGAATAATGTAGGATGCGTTACAACTTTTGAGAACACCTTACACCACCGTACGAAAGATTAAAACTCCTTAATAAACCTAATGAATTCGTCCGAGTAATTTGAACACCATACAACAATTTGGAATATATTACGACTCTGTATGCCACATTACCGCCTTGAAAAGCATGTTAGTATAACGTACGGCACCTTACAACTCCTAACAAAACATTACAACACCGTACGTAAACTTAAGACTCCATAATAAACCTAATGAATTCGTCCGAGTCATTTGAACATCATACGACCATTCAGGACTTGTTACGACTCTGTATGCGAAATTAGCAACAGGAAAAGCAATTTAGAATAATGTAGGATGCGTTACAACTTTTGAGAACACCTTACACCACCGTACGAAAGATTAAAACTCCATAATAAACCTAATGAATTCGTCCGAGTAATTTGAGCACCATACAACAATTTGGAATATATTACGACTCTGTATGCCACATTACCGCCTTGAAAAGCATGTTAGTATAACGTACGGCACCTTACAACTCCTAACAAAACATTACAACACCGTACGTAAACTTAAGACTCCATAATAAACCTAATGAATTCGTCCGAGTCATTTGAACATCATACGACCATTCAGGACTTGTTACGACTCTGTATGCGAAATTAGCAACAGGAAAAGCAATTTAGAATAATGTAGGATGCGTTACAACTTTTGAGAACACCTTACACCACCGTACGAAAGATTAAAACTCCATAATAAACCTAATGAATTCGTCCGAGTAATTTGAACACCATACAACAATTTGGAATATATTACGACTCTGTATGCCACATGACCGCCTTGAAAAGCATGTTAGTATAACGTACGGCACCTTACAACTCCTAACAAAGCATTACAGCACCGTAAGTAAACTTAAAACTCCATAATAAACCTAATCAATTCGTCCGAGTCATTTGAACATCGTACGACCACTCAGGACTTGTTACGACTCTGTATGCGAAATTAGCAATAGGAAAAGCAATTTAGAATAATGTAGGATGCGATACAACTTTTGAGAACACCTTACACCACTGTACGAAAGATTAAAACTCCATAATAAACCTAATGAATTCGTCCGAGTTATTTGAACACCAAACAACAATTTGGAATATATTACGACTCTGTATTCCACATTACCGCCTTGAAAAGCATGTTAGTATAACGTACGGCACCTTACAACTCCTAACAAAACATTACAACACCGTACGTAAACTTAAAACTCCGTAATAAACCTAATGAATTCGTCCGAGTCATTTGAACATCATACGACCATTCAGGACTTGTTACGACTCTGTATGCGAAATTAGCAACAGGAAAAGCAATTTAGAATAATGTAGGATGCGTTACAACTTTTGAGAACACCTTACACCACCGTACGAAAGATTAAAACTCCTTAATAAACCTAATGAGTTCGTCCGAGTAATTTGAACACCATACACAAATTTGGAATATATTACGACTCTGTATGCCACATTACCGCCTTGAAAAGCATGTTAGTATAACGTACGGCACCTTACAACTCCTAACAAAACATTACAACACCGTAAGTAAACTTAAAACTCCATAATAAACCTAATCAATTCGTCCGAGTCATTTGAACATCGTACGACCACTCAGGACTTGTTACGACTCTGTATGCGAAATTAGCAACAGGAAAAGCAATTTAGAATAATGTAGGATGCGATACAACTTTTGAGAACACCTTACACCACCGTACGAAAGATTAAAACTCCATAATAAACCTAATGAATTCGTCCGAGTAATTTGAACACCATACAACAATTTGGAATATATTACGACTCTGTATGCCACATTACCGCCTTGAAAAGCATGTTAGTATAACGTGCGGCACCTTACAACTCCTAACAAAACATTACAACACCGTACGTAAACTTAAAACTCCATAATAAACCTAATGAATTCGTCCGAGTCATTTGAACATCATACGACCATTCAGGACTTGTTACGACTCTGTATGCGAAATTAGCAACAGGAAAAGCAATTTACAATAATGTAGGATGCGTTACAACTTTTGAGAACACCTTACACCACCGTATGAAAGATTAAAACTCCTTAATAAACCTAATGAGTTTGTCCGAGTAATTTGAACACCATACAACAATTTGGAATATATTACGACTCTGTATGCCACATGACCGCCTTGAAAAGCATGTTAGTATAACGTACGGCACCTTACAACTCCTAACAAAGCATTACAACACCGTAAGTAAACTTAAAACTCCATAATAAACCTAATCAATTCGTCCGAGTCATTTGAACATCGTACGACCACTCAGGACTTGTTACGACTCTGTATGCGAAATTAGCAACAGGAAAAGCAATTTAGAATAATGTAGGATGCGATACAACTTTTGAGAACACCTTACACCACCGTACGAAAGATTAAAACTCCATAATAAACCTAATGAATTCGTCCGAGTTATTTGAACACCAAACAACAATTTGGAATATATTACGACTCTGTATTCCACATTACCGCCTTGAAAAGCATGTTAGTATAACGTACGGCACCTTACAACTCCTAACAAAACATTACAACACCGTAAGTTAACTTAAAACTCCATAATAAACCTAATCAATTCGTCCGAGTCATTTGAACATCGTACGACCACTCAGGACTTGTTACGACTCTGTATGCGAAATTAGCAACAGGAAAAGCAATTTAGAATAATGTAGGATGCGATACAACTTTTGAGAACACCTTACACCACCGTACGAAAGATTAAAACTCCATAATAAACCTAATGAATTCGTCCGAGTAATTTGAACACCATACAACAATTTGGAATATATTACGACTCTGTATGCCACATTACCGCCTTGAAAAGCATGTTAGTATAACGTGCGGCACCTTACAACTCCTAACAAAACATTACAACACCGTACGTAAACTTAAAACTCCATAATAAACCTAATGAATTCGTCCGAGTCATTTGAACATCATACGACCATTCAGGACTTGTTACGACTCTGTATGCGAAATTAGCAACAGGAAAAGCAATTTACAATAATGTAGGATGCGTTACAACTTTTGAGAACACCTTACACCACCGTACGAAAGATTAAAACTCCTTAATAAACCTAATGAATTCGTCCGAGTAATTTGAACACCATACAACAATTTGGAATATATTACGACTCTGTATGCCACATGACCGCCTTGAAAAGCATGTTAGTATAACGTACGGCACCTTACAACTCCTAACAAAGCATTACAGCACCGTAAGTAAACTTAAAACTCCATAATAAACCTAATCAATTCGTCCGAGTCATTTGAACATCATACGACCATTCAGGACTTGTTACGACTCTGTATGCGAAATTAGCAACAGGAAAAGCAATTTACAATAATGTAGGATGCGTTACAACTTTTGAGAACACCTTACACCACCGTACGAAAGATTAAAACTCCTTAATAAACCTAATGAGTTCGTCCGAGTAATTTGAACACCATACAACAATTTGGAATATATTACGACTCTGTATGCCACATTACCGCCTTGAAAAGCATGTTAGTATAACGTACGGCACCTTACAACTCCTAACAAAACATTACAATACCGTAAGTAAACTTAAAACTCCATAATAAACCTAATCAATTCGTCCGAGTCATTTGAACATCGTACGACCACTCAGGACTTGTTACGACTCTGTATGCGAAATTAGCAACAGGAAAAGCAATTTAGAATAATGTAGGATGCGATACAACTTTTGAGAACACCTTACACCACCGTACGAAAGATTAAAACTCCATAATAAACCTAATGAATTCGTCCGAGTAATTTGAACACCATACAACAATTTGGAATATATTACGACTCTGTATGCCACATTACCGCCTTGAAAAGCATGTTAGTATAACGTGCGGCACCTTACAACTCCTAACAAAACATTACATCACCGTACGTAAACTTAAAACTCCATAATAAACCTAATGAATTCGTCCGAGTCATTTGAACATCATACGACCATTCAGGACTTGTTACGACTCTGTATGCGAAATTAGCAACAGGAAAAGCAATTTACAATAATGTAGGATGCGTTACAACTTTTGAGAACACCTTACACCACCGTACGAAAGATTAAAACTCCTTAATAAACCTAATGAGTTCGTCCGAGTAATTTGAACACCATACAACAATTTGGAATATATTACGACTCTGTATGCCACATTACCGCCTTGAAAAGCATGTTAGTATAACGTACGGCACCTTACAACTCCTAACAAAACATTACAATACCGTAAGTAAACTTAAAACTCCATAATAAACCTAATCAATTCGTCCGAGTCATTTGAACATCGTACGACCACTCAGGACTTGTTACGACTCTGTATGCGAAATTAGCAACAGGAAAAGCAATTTAGAATAATGTAGGATGCGATACAACTTTTGAGAACACCTTACACCACTGTACGAAAGATTAAAACTCCATAATAAACCTAATGAATTCGTCCGAGTTATTTGAACACCAAACAACAATTTGGAATATATTACGACTCTGTATTCCACATTACCGCCTTGAAAAGCATGTTAGTATAACGTACGGCACCTTACAACTCCTAACAAAACATTACAACACCGTACGTAAACTTAAAACTCCATAATAAACCTAATAAATTCGTCCGAGTCATTTGAACATCGTACGACCACTCAGGACTTGTTACGACTCTGTATGCGAAATTAGCAACAGGAAAAGCAATTTAGAATAATGTAGGATGCGTTACAACTTTTGAGAACACCTTACACCACCGTACGAAAGATTAAAACTCCATAATAAACCTAATGAATTCGTCCGAGTAATTTGAACACCATACAACAATTTGGAATATATTACGACTCTGTATGCCACATGACCGCCTTGAAAAGCATGTTAGTATAACGTACGGCACCTTACAACTCCTAACAAAACATTACAACACCGTAAGTAAACTTAAAACTCCATAATAAACCTAATCAATTCGTCCGAGTCATTTGAACATCGTACGACCACTCAGGACTTGTTACGACTCTGTATGCGAAATTAGCAACAGGAAAAGCAATTTAGAATAATGTAGGATGCGATACAACTTTTGAGAACACCTTACACCACCGTACGAAAGATTAAAACTCCATAATAAACCTAATGAATTCGTCTGAGTGATTTGAACACCAAACAACAATTTGGAATATATTACGACTCTGTATTCCACATTACCGCCTTGAAAAGCATGTTAGTATAACGTACGGCACCTTACAACTCCTAACAAAACATTACAACACCGTACGTAAACTTAAAACTCCATAATAAAACTAATAAATTCGTCCGAGTCATTTGAACATCGTACGACCACTCAGGACTTGTTACGACTCTGTATGCGAAATTAACAACAGGAAAAAAAATTTAGAATAATGTAGGATGCGTTACAACTTTTGAGAACACCTTACACCACCGTACGAAAGATTAAAACTTCATAATAAACCTAATGAATTCGTCCGAGTAATTTGAACACCATACAACAATTTGGAATATATTACGACTCTGTATGCCACATTACCGCCTTGAAAAGCATGTTAGTATAACGTACGGCACCTACAACTCCTAACAAAACATTACAAAACCGTACGTAAACTTAAAACTCCATAATAAACATAATGAATTCGTCCGAGTCATTTGAACATCGTACGACCACTTAGGACTTGTTACGACTCTGTATGCGAAATTAGCAACAGGAAAAGCAATTTAGAATAATGTAGGATGCGTTACAACTTTTGAGAACACCTTACACCACCGTACGAAAGATTAAAACTCAATAATAAACCTAAAGAATTCGTCCGAGTAATTTGAACACCATACAACAATTTGGAATATATATCGACTCTGTATGCCACATTACCGCCTTGAAAAGCATGTTAGTATAACGTACGGCACCTACAACTCCTAACAAAACATTACAAAACCGTACGTAAACTTAAAACTCCATAATAAACATAATGAATTCGTCCGAGTCATTTGAACATCGTACGACCACTCAGGACTTGTTACGACTCTGTATGCGAAATTAGCAACAGGAAAAGCAATTTAGAATAATGTAGGATGCGTTACAACTTTTGAGAACACCTTACACCACCGTACGAAAGATTAAAACTCAATAATAAACCTAAAGAATTCGTCCGAGTAATTTGAACACCATACAACAATTTGGAATATATTACGACTCTGTATGCCACATTACCGCCTTGAAAAGCATGTTAGTATAACGTACGGCACCTTACAACTCCTAACAAAACATTACAACACCGTACGTAAACTTAAAACTCCATAATAAACATAATGAATTCGTCCGAGTCATTTGAACATCGTACGACCACTCAGGACTTGTTACGACTCTGTATGCGAAATTAGCAACAGGAAAAGCAATTTAGAATAATGTAGGATGCGTTACAACTTTTGAGAACACCTTACACCACCGTACGAAAGATTAAAACTCAATAATAAACCTAAAGAATTCATCCGAGTAATTTGAACACCATACAACAATTTGGAATATATTACGACTCTGTATGCCACATTACCGCCTTGAAAAGCATGTTAGTATAACGTACGGCACCTTACAACTCCTAACAAAGCATTACAACACCGTACGTAAACTTAAAACTCCATAATAAACATAATGAATTCGTCCGAGTCATTTGAACATCGTACGACCACTCAGGACTTGTTACGACTGTGTATGCGAAATTAGCAGCAGGAAAAGCAATTTAGAATAATGTAGGATGCGTTACAACTTTTGAGAACACCTTACACCACAGTACGAAAGATTAAAACTCCATAATAAACCTAATGAATTCGTCCGAGTAATTTGAACACCATACAACAATTTGGAATATATTACGACTCTGTATGTCACATGACCGCCTTGAAAAGCATGTTAGTATAACGTACGGCACCTTACAACTCCTAACAAAACATTACAACACCGTAAGTAAACTTAAAACTCCATAATAAACCTAATCAATTCGTCCGAGTCATTTGAACATCGTACGACCACTCAGGACTTGTTACGACTCTGTATGCGAAATTAGCAACAGGAAAAGCAATTTAGAATAATGTAGGATGCGATACAACTTTTGAGAACACCTTACACCACCGTACGAAAGATTAAAACTCCATAATAAACCTAATGAATTCGTCCGAGTAATTTGAACACCAAACAACAATTTGGAATATATTACGACTCTGTATTCCACATTATCGCCTTGAAAAGCATGTTAGTATAACGTACGGCACCTTACAACTCCTAACAAAACATTACAACACCGTACGTAAACTTAAAACTCCATAATAAACATAATGAATTCGTCCGAGTCATTTGAACATCGTACGACCACTCAGGACTTGTTACGACTCTGTATGCGAAATTAGCAACAGGAAAAGCAATTTAGAATAATGTAGGATGCGTTACAACTTTTGAGAACACCTTACACCACCGTACGAAAGATTAAAACTCAATAATAAACCTAAAGAATTCATCCGAGTAATTTGAACACCATACAACAATTTGGAATATATTACGACTCTGTATGCCACATTACCGCCTTGAAAAGCATGTTAGTATAACGTACGGCACCTTACAACTCCTAACAAAGCATTACAACACCGTACGTAAACTTAAAACTCCATAATAAACATAATGAATTCGTCCGAGTCATTTGAACATCGTACGACCACTCAGGACTTGTTACGACTGTGTATGCGAAATTAGCAGCAGGAAAAGCAATTTAGAATAATGTAGGATGCGTTACAACTTTTGAGAACACCTTACACCACAGTACGAAAGATTAAAACTCCATAATAAACCTAATGAATTCGTCCGAGTAATTTGAACACCATACAACAATTTGGAATATATTACGACTCTGTATGTCACATGACCGCCTTGAAAAGCATGTTAGTATAACGTACGGCACCTTACAACTCCTAACAAAACATTACAACACCGTAAGTAAACTTAAAACTCCATAATAAACCTAATCAATTCGTCCGAGTCATTTGAACATCGTACGACCACTCAGGACTTGTTACGACTCTGTATGCGAAATTAGCAACAGGAAAAGCAATTTAGAATAATGTAGGATGCGATACAACTTTTGAGAACACCTTACACCACCGTACGAAAGATTAAAACTCCATAATAAACCTAATGAATTCGTCCGAGTAATTTGAACACCAAACAACAATTTGGAATATATTACGACTCTGTATTCCACATTACCGCCTTGAAAAGCATGTTAGTATAACGTACGGCACCTTACATCTCCTAACAAAACACTACAACACCGTACGTAAACTTAAAACTCCATAATAAACCTAATAAATTCGTCCGAGTCATTTGAACATCGTACGACCACTCAGGACTTGTTACGACTCTGTATGCGAAATTAACAACAGGAAAAAAAAAATTAGAATAATGTAGGATGCGTTACAACTTTTGAGAACACCTTACACCACCGTACGATAGATTAAAACTTCATAATAAACCTAATGAATTCGTCCGAGTAATTTGAACACCATACAACAATTTGGAATATATTACGACTCTGTATGCCACATTACCGCCTTGAAAAGCATGTTAGTATAACGTACGGCACCTACAACTCCTAACAAAACATTACAAAACCGTACGTAAACCTAAAACTCCATAATAAACATAATGAATTCGTCCGAGTCATTTGAACATCGTACGACCACTCAGGACTTGTTACGACTCTGTATGCGAAATTAGCAACAGGAAAAGCAATTTAGAATAATGTAGGATGCGTTACAACTTTTGAGAACACCTTACACCACCGTACGAAAGATTAAAACTCAATAATAAACCTAAAGAATTCGTCCGAGTAATTTGAACACCATACAACAAATTGGAATATATTACGACTCTGTATGCCACATTACCGCCTTGAAAAGCATGTTAGTATAACGTACGGCACCTTACAACTCCTAACAAAACATTACAACACCGTACGTAAACTTAAAACTCCATAAAAAACATAATGAATTCGTCCGAGTCATTTGAACATCGTACGACCACTCAGGACTTGTTACGACTGTGTATGCGAAATTAGCAACAGGAAAAGCAATTTAGAATAATGTAGGATGCGTTACAACTTTTGAGAACACCTTACACCACCGTACGAAAGATTAAAACTCAATAATAAACCTAAAGAATTCGTCCGAGTAATTTGAACACCATACAACAATTTGGAATATATTACGACTCTGTATGCCACATTACCGCCTTGAAAAGCATGTTAGTATAACGTACGGCACCTTACAACTCCTAACAAAACATTACAACACCGTACGTAAACTTAAAACTCCATAAAAAACATAATGAATTCGTCCGAGTCATTTGAACATCGTACGACCACTCAGGACTTGTTACGACTGTGTATGCGAAATTAGCAACAGGAAAAGCAATTTAGAATAATGTAGGATGCCTTACAACTTTTGAGAACACCTTACACCACCGTACGAAAGATTAAAACTCAATAATAAACCTAAAGAATTCGTCCGAGTAATTTGAACACCATACAACAATTTGGAATATATTACGACTCTGTATGCCACATTACCGCCTTGAAAAGCATGTTAGTATAACGTACGGCACCTTACAACTCCTAACAAAACATTACAACACCGTACGTAAACTTAATACTCCATAATAAACATAATGAATTCGTCCGAGTCATTTGAACATCGTACGACCACTCAGGACTTGTTACGACTCTGTATGCGAAATTAGCAACAGGAAAAGCAATTTAGAATAATGTAGGATGCGTTACAACTTTTGAGAACACCTTACACCACCGTACGAAAGATTAAAACCCAATAATAAACCTAAAGAATTCTTCCGAGTAATTTGAACACCATACAACAATTTGGAATATATTACGACTCTGTATGCCACATTACCGCCTTGAAAAGCATGTTAGTATAACGTACGGCACCTTACAACTCCTAACAAAACATTACAACACCGTACGTAAACTTAAAACTCCATAAAAAACATAATGAATTCGTCCGAGTCATTTGAACATCGTACGACCACTCAGGACTTGTTACGACTGTGTATGCGAAATTAGCAACAGGAAAAGCAATTTAGAATAATGTAGGATGCGTTACAACTTTTGAGAACACCTTACACCACCGTACGAAAGATTAAAACTCAATAATAAACCTAAAGAATTCGTCCGAGTAATTTGAACACCATACAACAATTTGGAATATATTACGACTCTGTATGCCACATTACCGCCTTGAAAAGCATGTTAGTATAACGTACGGCACCTTACAACTCCTAACAAAACATTACAACACCGTACGTAAACTTAAAACTCCATAAAAAACATAATGAATTCGTCCGAGTCATTTGAACATCGTACGACCACTCAGGACTTGTTACGACTGTGTATGCGAAATTAGCAACAGGAAAAGCAATTTAGAATAATGTAGGATGCCTTACAACTTTTGAGAACACCTTACACCACCGTACGAAAGATTAAAACTCAATAATAAACCTAAAGAATTCGTCCGAGTAATTTGAACACCATACAACAATTTGGAATATATTACGACTCTGTATGCCACATTACCGCCTTGAAAAGCATGTTAGTATAACGTACGGCACCTTACAACTCCTAACAAAACATTACAACACCGTACGTAAACTTAATACTCCATAATAAACATAATGAATTCGTCCGAGTCATTTGAACATCGTACGACCACTCAGGACTTGTTACGACTCTGTATGCGAAATTAGCAACAGGAAAAGCAATTTAGAATAATGTAGGATGCGTTACAACTTTTGAGAACACCTTACACCACCGTACGAAAGATTAAAACCCAATAATAAACCTAAAGAATTCTTCCGAGTAATTTGAACACCATACAACAATTTGGAATATATTACGACTCTGTATGCCACATTACCGCCTTGAAAAGCATGTTAGTATAACGTACGGCACCTTACAACTCCTAACAAAGCATTACAACACCGTACGTAAACTTAAAACTCCATAATAAACATAATGAATTCGTCCGAGTCATTTGAACATCGTACGACCACTCAGGACTTGTTACGACTCTGTATGCGAAATTAACAACAGGAAAAAAAATTTAGAATAATGTAGGATGCGTTACAACTTTTGAGAACACCTTACACCACCGTACGATAGATTAAAACTTCATAATAAACCTAATGAATTCGTCCGAGTAATTTGAACACCATACAACAATTTGGAATATATTACGACTCTGTATGCCACATTACCGCCTTGAAAAGCATGTTAGTATAACGTACGTCACCTACAACTCCTAACAAAACATTACAAAACCGTACGTAAATTTAAAACTCCATAATAAACATAATGAATTCGTCCGAGTCATTTGAACATCGTACGACCACTCAGGACTTGTTACGACTCTGTATGCGAAATTAGCAACAGGAAAAGCAATTTAGAATAATGTAGGATGCGTTACAACTTTTGAGAACACCTTACACCACCGTACGAAAGATTAAAACTCAATAATAAACCTAAAGAATTCGTCCGAGTAATTTGAACACCATACAACAATTTGGAATATATTACGACTCAGTATGCCACATTACCGCCTTGAAAAGCATGTTAGTATAACGTACGGCACCTTACAACTCCTAACAAAACATTACAACACCGTACGTAAACTTAAAACTCCATAAAAAACATAATGAATTCGTCCGAGTCATTTGAACATCGTACGACCACTCAGGACTTGTTACGACTGTGTATGCGAAATTAGCAACAGGAAAAGCAATTTAGAATAATGTAGGATGCGTTACAACTTTTGAGAACACCTTACACCACCGTACGAAAGATTAAAACTCAATAATAAACCTAAAGAATTCGTCCGAGTAATTTGAACACCATACAACAATTTGGAATATATTACGACTCTGTATGCCACATTACCGCCTTGAAAAGCATGTTAGTATAACGTACGGCACCTTACAACTCCTAACAAAACATTACAACACCGTACGTAAACTTAATACTCCATAATAAACATAATGAATTCGTCCGAGTCATTTGAACATCGTACGACCACTCAGGACTTGTTACGACTCTGTATGCGAAATTAGCAACAGGAAAAGCAATTTAGAATAATGTAGGATGCGTTACAACTTTTGAGAACACCTTACACCACCGTACGAAAGATTAAAACTCAATAATAAACCTAAAGAATTCGTCCGAGTAATTTGAACACCATACAACAATTTGGAATATATTACGACTCAGTATGCCACATTACCGCCTTGAAAAGCATGTTAGTATAACGTACGGCACCTTACAACTCCTAACAAAACATTACAACACCGTACGTAAACTTAAAACTCCATAAAAAACATAATGAATTCGTCCGAGTCATTTGAACATCGTACGACCACTCAGGACTTGTTACGACTGTGTATGCGAAATTAGCAACAGGAAAAGCAATTTAGAATAATGTAGGATGCGTTACAACTTTTGAGAACACCTTACACCACCGTACGAAAGATTAAAACTCAATAATAAACCTAAAGAATTCGTCCGAGTAATTTGAACACCATACAACAATTTGGAATATATTACGACTCTGTATGCCACATTACCGCCTTGAAAAGCATGTTAGTATAACGTACGGCACCTTACAACTCCTAACAAAACATTACAACACCGTACGTAAACTTAATACTCCATAATAAACATAATGAATTCGTCCGAGTCATTTGAACATCGTACGACCACTCAGGACTTGTTACGACTCTGTATGCGAAATTAGCAACAGGAAAAGCAATTTAGAATAATGTAGGATGCGTTACAACTTTTGAGAACACCTTACACCACCGTACGAAAGATTAAAACCCAATAATAAACCTAAAGAATTCGTCCGAGTAATTTGAACACCATACAACAATTTGGAATATATTACGACTCTGTATGCCACATTACCGCCTTGAAAAGCATGTTAGTATAACGTACGGCACCTTACAACTCCTAACAAAACATTACAACACCGTACGTAAACTTAAAACTCCATAAAAAACATAATGAATTCGTCCGAGTCATTTGAACATCGTACGACCACTCAGGACTTGTTACGACTGTGTATGCGAAATTAGCAACAGGAAAAGCAATTTAGAATAATGTAGGATGCCTTACAACTTTTGAGAACACCTTACACCACCGTACGAAAGATTAAAACTCAATAATAAACCTAAAGAATTCGTCCGAGTAATTTGAACACCATACAACAATTTGGAATATATTACGACTCTGTATGCCACATTACCGCCTTGAAAAGCATGTTAGTATAACGTACGGCACCTTACAACTCCTAACAAAACATTACAACACCGTACGTAAACTTAATACTCCATAATAAACATAATGAATTCGTCCGAGTCATTTGAACATCGTACGACCACTCAGGACTTGTTACGACTCTGTATGCGAAATTAGCAACAGGAAAAGCAATTTAGAATAATGTAGGATGCGTTACAACTTTTGAGAACACCTTACACCACCGTACGAAAGATTAAAACCCAATAATAAACCTAAAGAATTCTTCCGAGTAATTTGAACACCATACAACAATTTGGAATATATTACGACTCTGTATGCCACATTACCGCCTTGAAAAGCATGTTAGTATAACGTACGGCACCTTACAACTCCTAACAAAGCATTACAACACCGTACGTAAACTTAAAACTCCATAATAAACATAATGAATTCGTCCGAGTCATTTGAACATCGTACGACCACTCAGGACTTGTTACGACTCTGTATGCGAAATTAACAACAGGAAAAAAAATTTAGAATAATGTAGGATGCGTTACAACTTTTGAGAACACCTTACACCACCGTACGATAGATTAAAACTTCATAATAAACCTAATGAATTCGTCCGAGTAATTTGAACACCATACAACAATTTGGAATATATTACGACTCTGTATGCCACATTACCGCCTTGAAAAGCATGTTAGTATAACGTACGTCACCTACAACTCCTAACAAAACATTACAAAACCGTACGTAAATTTAAAACTCCATAATAAACATAATGAATTCGTCCGAGTCATTTGAACATCGTACGACCACTCAGGACTTGTTACGACTCTGTATGCGAAATTAGCAACAGGAAAAGCAATTTAGAATAATGTAGGATGCGTTACAACTTTTGAGAACACCTTACACCACCGTACGAAAGATTAAAACTCAATAATAAACCTAAAGAATTCGTCCGAGTAATTTGAACACCATACAACAATTTGGAATATATTACGACTCAGTATGCCACATTACCGCCTTGAAAAGCATGTTAGTATAACGTACGGCACCTTACAACTCCTAACAAAACATTACAACACCGTACGTAAACTTAAAACTCCATAAAAAACATAATGAATTCGTCCGAGTCATTTGAACATCGTACGACCACTCAGGACTTGTTACGACTGTGTATGCGAAATTAGCAACAGGAAAAGCAATTTAGAATAATGTAGGATGCGTTACAACTTTTGAGAACACCTTACACCACCGTACGAAAGATTAAAACTCAATAATAAACCTAAAGAATTCGTCCGAGTAATTTGAACACCATACAACAATTTGGAATATATTACGACTCTGTATGCCACATTACCGCCTTGAAAAGCATGTTAGTATAACGTACGGCACCTTACAACTCCTAACAAAACATTACAACACCGTACGTAAACTTAATACTCCATAATAAACATAATGAATTCGTCCGAGTCATTTGAACATCGTACGACCACTCAGGACTTGTTACGACTCTGTATGCGAAATTAGCAACAGGAAAAGCAATTTAGAATAATGTAGGATGCGTTACAACTTTTGAGAACACCTTACACCACCGTACGAAAGATTAAAACCCAATAATAAACCTAAAGAATTCGTCCGAGTAATTTGAACACCATACAACAATTTGGAATATATTACGACTCTGTATGCCACATTACCGCCTTGAAAAGCATGTTAGTGTAACGTACGGCACCTTACAACTCCTAACAAAGCATTACAACAACGTACGTAAACTTAAAACTCCATAATAAACATAATGAATTCGTCCGAGTCATTTGAACATCGTACGACCACTCAGGACATGTTACGACTCTGTATGCGAAATTAACAACAGGAAAAAAAATTTAGAATAATGTAGGATGCGTTACAACTTTTGAGAACACCTTACACCACCGTACGATAGATTAAAACTTCATAATAAACCTAATGAATTCGTCCGAGTAATTTGAACACCATACAACAATTTGGAATATATTACGACTCTGTATGCCACATTACCGCCTTGAAAAGCATGTTAGTATAACGTACGGCACCTACAACTCCTAACAAAACATTACAAAACCGTACGTAAATTTAAAACTCCATAATAAACATAATGAATTCGTCCGAGTCATTTGAACATCGTACGACCACTCAGGACTTGTTACGACTCTGTATGCGAAATTAGCAACAGGAAAAGCAATTTAGAATAATGTAGGATGCGTTACAACTTTTGAGAACACCTTACACCACCGTACGAAAGATTAAAACTCAATAATAAACCTAAAGAATTCGTCCGAGTAATTTGAACACCATACAACAATTTGGAATATATTACGACTCTGTATGCCACATTACCGCCTTGAAAAGCATGTTAGTGTAACGTACGGCACCTTACAACTCCTAACAAAGCATTACAACAACGTACGTAAACTTAAAACTCCATAATAAACATAATGAATTCGTCCGAGTCATTTGAACATCGTACGACCACTCAGGACATGTTACGACTCTGTATGCGAAATTAACAACAGGAAAAAAAATTTAGAATAATGTAGGATGCGTTACAACTTTTGAGAACACCTTACACCACCGTACGATAGATTAAAACTTCATAATAAACCTAATGAATTCGTCCGAGTAATTTGAACACCATACAACAATTTGGAATATATTACGACTCTGTATGCCACATTACCGCCTTGAAAAGCATGTTAGTATAACGTACGGCACCTACAACTCCTAACAAAACATTACAAAACCGTACGTAAATTTAAAACTCCATAATAAACATAATGAATTCGTCCGAGTCATTTGAACATCGTACGACCACTCAGGACTTGTTACGACTCTGTATGCGAAATTAGCAACAGGAAAAGCAATTTAGAATAATGTAGGATGCGTTACAACTTTTGAGAACACCTTACACCACCGTACGAAAGATTAAAACTCAATAATAAACCTAAAGAATTCGTCCGAGTAATTTGAACACCATACAACAATTTGGAATATATTACGACTCTGTATGCCACATTACCGCCTTGAAAAGCATGTTAGTATAACGTACAGCACCTTACAACTCCTAACAAAACATTACAACACCGTACGTAAACTTAAAACTCCATAAAAAACATAATGAATTCGTCCGAGTCATTTGAACATCGTACGACCACTCAGGACTTGTTACGACTGTGTATGCGAAATTAGCAACAGGAAAAGCAATTTAGAATAATGTAGGATGCGTTACAACTTTTGAGAACACCTTACACCACCGTACGAAAGATTAAAACTCAATAATAAACCTAAAGAATTCGTCCGAGTAATTTGAACACCATACAACAATTTGGAATATATTACGACTCTGTATGCCACATTACCGCCTTGAAAAGCATGTTAGTATAACGTACGGCACCTTACAACTCCTAACAAAACATTACAACACCGTACGTAAACTTAATACTCCATAATAAACATAATGAATTCGTCCGAGTCATTTGAACATCGTACGACCACTTAGGACTTGTTACGACTCTGTATGCGAAATTAGCAACAGGAAAAGCAATTTAGAATAATGTAGGATGCGTTACAACTTTTGAGAACACCTTACACCACCGTACGAAAGATTAAAACCCAATAATAAACCTAAAGAATTCGTCCGAGTAATTTGAACACCATACAACAATTTGGAATATATTACGACTCTGTATGCCACATTACCGCCTTGAAAAGCATGTTAGTATAACGTACGGCACCTTACAACTCCTAACAAAACATTACAACACCGTACGTAAACTTAAAACTCCATAATAAACATAATGAATTCGTCCGACTCATTTGAACATCGTACGACCACTCAGGACTTGTTACGACTGTGTATGCGAAATTAGCAACAGGAAAAGCAATTTAGAATAATGTAGGATGCGTTACAACTTTTGAGAACACCTTACACCACAGTACGAAAGATTAAAACTCCATAATAAACCTAATGAATTCGTCCGAGTAATTTGAACACCATACAACAATTTGGAATATATTACGACTCTGTATGTCACATGACCGCCTTGAAAAGCTTGTTAGTATAACGTACGGCACCTTACAACTCCTAACAAAACATTACAACACCGTAAGTAAACTTAAAACTCCATAATAAACCTAATCAATTCGTCCGAGTCATTAGAACATCGTACGACCACTCAGGACTTGTTACGACTCTGTATGCGAAATTAGCAACAGGAAAAGCAATTTAGAATAATGTAGGATGCGATACAACTTTTGAGAACACCTTACACCACCGTACGAAAGATTAAAACTCCATAATAAACCTAATGAATTCGTCCGAGTAATTTGAACACCAAACAACAATTTGGAATATATTACGACTCTGTATTCCACATTACCGCCCTGAAAAGCATGTTAGTATAACGTACGGCACCTTACAACTCCTAACAAAACATTACAACACCGTACGTAAACTTAAAACTCCATAATAAACCTAATAAATTCGTCCGAGTCATTTGAACATCGTACGACCACTCAGGACTTGTTACGACTCTGTATGCGAAATTAGCAACAGGAAAAAAAATTTAGAATAATGTAGGATGCGTTACAACTTTTGAGAACACCTTACACCACCGTACGATAGATTAAAACTTCATAATAAACCTAATGAATTCGTCCGAGTAATTTGAACATCGTACGACCACTCAGGACTTGTTACGACTCTGTATGCGAAATTAGCAACAGGAAAAGCAATTTAGAATAATGTAGGATGCGTTACAACTTTTGAGAACACCTTACACCACCGTACGAAAGATTAAAACTCAATAATAAACCTAAAGAATTCGTCCGAGTAATTTGAACACCATACAACAATTTGGAATATATTACGACTCTGTATGCCACATTACCGCCTTGAAAAGCATGTTAGTATAACGTACAGCACCTTACAACTCCTAACAAAACATTACAACACCGTACGTAAACTTAAAACTCCATAAAAAACATAATGAATTCGTCCGAGTCATTTGAACATCGTACGACCATTCAGGACTTGTTACGACTGTGTATGCGAAATTAGCAACAGGAAAAGCAATTTAGAATAATGTAGGATGCGTTACAACTTTTGAGAACACCTTACACCACAGTACGAAAGATTAAAACTCCATAA
This sequence comes from Tagetes erecta, assembly GCA_030867185.1. Lineage (NCBI taxonomy): Eukaryota > Viridiplantae > Streptophyta > Magnoliopsida > Asterales > Asteraceae > Tagetes > Tagetes erecta. Next base: position 48,166,027 of record CM061488.1, on the reverse strand, counting down.
TAAACCTAATGAATTCGTCCGAGTAATTTGAACACCATACAACAATTTGGAATATATTACGACTCTGTATGTCACATGACCGCCTTGAAAAGCTTGTTAGTATAACGTACGGCACCTTACAACTCCTAACAAAACATTACAACACCGTAAGTAAACTTAAAACTCCATAATAAACCTAATCAATTCGTCCGAGTCATTAGAACATCGTACGACCACTCAGGACTTGTTACGACTCTGTATGCGAAATTAGCAACAGGAAAAGCAATTTAGAATAATGTAGGATGCGATACAACTTTTGAGAACACCTTACACCACCGTACGAAAGATTAAAACTCCATAATAAACCTAATGAATTCGTCCGAGTAATTTGAACACCAAACAACAATTTGGAATATATTACGACTCTGTATGTCACATGACCGCCTTGAAAAGCTTGTTAGTATAACGTACGGCACCTTACAACTCCTAACAAAACATTACAACACCGTAAGTAAACTTAAAACTCCATAATAAACCTAATCAATTCGTCCGAGTCATTAGAACATCGTACGACCACTCAGGACTTGTTACGACTCTGTATGCGAAATTAGCAACAGGAAAAGCAATTTAGAATAATGTAGGATGCGATACAACTTTTGAGAACACCTTACACCACCGTACGAAAGATTAAAACTCCATAATAAACCTAATGAATTCGTCCGAGTAATTTGAACACCAAACAACAATTTGGAATATATTACGACTCTGTATTCCACATTACCGCCTTGAAAAGCATGTTAGTATAACGTACGGCACCTTACAACTCCTAACAAAACATTACAACCCCGTACGTAAACTTAAAACTCCATAATAAACCTAATAAATTCGTCCGAGTCATTTGAACATCGTACGACCACTCAGGACTTGTTACGTCTCTGTATGCGAAATTAGCAACAGGAAAAAAAATTTAGAATAATGTAGGATGCGTTACAACTTTTGACAACACCTTACACCACCGTACGATAGATTAAAACTTCATAATAAACCTAATGAATTCGTCCGAGTAATTTGAACATCGTACGACCACTCAGGACTTGTTACGACTCTGTATGCGAAATTAGCAACAGGAAAAGCAATTTAGAATAATGTAGGATGCGTTACAACTTTTGAGAACACCTTACACCACCGTACGAAAGATTAAAACTCAATAATAAACCTAAAGAATTCGTCCGAGTAATTTGAACACCATACAACAATTTGGAATATATTACGACTCTGTATGCCACATTACCGCCTTGAAAAGCATGTTAGTATAACGTACGGCACCTTACAACTCCTAACAAAACATTACAACACCGTACGTAAACTTAAAACTCCATAATAAACATAATGAATTCGTCCGAGTCATTTGAACATCGTACGACCACTCAGGACTTGTTACGACGGTGTATGCGAAATTAGCAACAGGAAAAGCAATTTAGAATAATGTAGGATGCGTTACAACTTTTGAGAACACCTTACACCACAGTACGAAAGATTAAAACTCCATAATAAACCTAATGAATTCGTCCGAGTAATTTGAACACCATACAACAATTTGGAATATATTACGACTCTGTATGTCACATGACCGCCTTGAAAAGCTTGTTAGTATAACGTACGGCACCTTACAACTCCTAACAAAACATTACAACACCGTAAGTAAACTTAAAACTCCATAATAAACCTAATCAATTCGTCCGAGTCATTAGAACATCGTACGACCACTCAGGACTTGTTACGACTCTGTATGCGAAATTAGCAACAGGAAAAGCAATTTAGAATAATGTAGGATGCGATACAACTTTTGAGAACACCTTACACCACCGTACGAAAGATTAAAACTCCATAATAAACCTAATGAATTCGTCCGAGTAATTTGAACACCAAACAACAATTTGGAATATATTACGACTCTGTATTCCACATTACCGCCTTGAAAAGCATGTTAGTATAACGTACGGCACCTTACAACTCCTAACACAACATTACAACCCCGTACGTAAACTTAAAACTCCATAATAAACCTAATAAATTCGTCCGAGTCATTTGAACATCGTACGACCACTCAGGACTTGTTACGACTCTGTATGCGAAATTAGCAACAGGAAAAAAAATTTAGAATAATGTAGGATGCGTTACAACTTTTGACAACACCTTACACCACCGTACGATAGATTAAAACTTCATAATAAACCTAATGAATTCGTCCGAGTAATTTGAACATCGTACGACCACTCAGGACTTGTTACGACTCTGTATGCGAAATTAGCAACAGGAAAAGCAATTTAGAATAATGTAGGATGCGTTACAACTTTTGAGAACACCTTACACCACCGTACGAAAGATTAAAACTCAATAATAAACCTAAAGAATTCGTCCGAGTAATTTGAACACCATACAACAATTTGGAATATATTACGACTCTGTATGCCACATTACCGCCTTGAAAAGCATGTTAGTATAACGTACGGCACCTTACAACTCCTAACAAAGCATTACAACACCGTACGTAAACTTTAAACTCCATAATAAACATAATGAATTCGTCCGAGTCATTTGAACATCGTACGACCACTCAGGACTTGTTACGACTGTGTATGCGAAATTAGCAACAGGAAAAGCAATTTAGAATAATGTAGGATGCGTTACAACTTTTGAGAACACCTTACACCACAGTACGAAAGATTAAAACTCCATAATAAACCTAATGAATTCGTCCGAGTAATTTGAACACCATACAACAATTTGGAATATATTACGACTCTGTATGTCACATGACCGCCTTGAAAAGCTTGTTAGTATAACGTACGGCACCTTACAACTCCTAACAAAACATTACAACACCGTAAGTAAACTTAAAACTCCATAATAAACCTAATCAATTCGTCCGAGTCATTAGAACATCGTACGACCACTCAGGACTTGTTACGACTCTGTATGCGAAATTAGCAACAGGAAAAGCAATTTAGAATAATGTAGGATGCGATACAACTTTTGAGAACACCTTACACCACCGTACGAAAGATTAAAACTCCATAATAAACCTAATGAATTCGTCCGAGTAATTTGAACACCAAACAACAATTTGGAATATATTACGACTCTGTATGTCACATGACCGCCTTGAAAAGCTTGTTAGTATAACGTACGGCACCTTACAACTCCTAACAAAACATTACAACACCGTAAGTAAACTTAAAACTCCATAATAAACCTAATCAATTCGTCCGAGTCATTAGAACATCGTACGACCACTCAGGACTTGTTACGACTCTGTATGCGAAATTAGCAACAGGAAAAGCAATTTAGAATAATGTAGGATGCGATACAACTTTTGAGAACACCTTACACCACCGTACGAAAGATTAAAACTCCATAATAAACCTAATGAATTCGTCCGAGTAATTTGAACACCAAACAACAATTTGGAATATATTACGACTCTGTATTCCACATTACCGCCTTGAAAAGCATGTTAGTATAACGTACGGCACCTTACAACTCCTAACAAAACATTACAACCCCGTACGTAAACTTAAAACTCCATAATAAACCTAATAAATTCGTCCGAGTCATTTGAACATCGTACGACCACTCAGGACTTGTTACGTCTCTGTATGCGAAATTAGCAACAGGAAAAAAAATTTAGAATAATGTAGGATGCGTTACAACTTTTGACAACACCTTACACCACCGTACGATAGATTAAAACTTCATAATAAACCTAATGAATTCGTCCGAGTAATTTGAACATCGTACGACCACTCAGGACTTGTTACGACTCTGTATGCGAAATTAGCAACAGGAAAAGCAATTTAGAATAATGTAGGATGCGTTACAACTTTTGAGAACACCTTACACCACCGTACGAAAGATTAAAACTCAATAATAAACCTAAAGAATTCGTCCGAGTAATTTGAACACCATACAACAATTTGGAATATATTACGACTCTGTATGCCACATTACCGCCTTGAAAAGCATGTTAGTATAACGTACGGCACCTTACAACTCCTAACAAAACATTACAACACCGTACGTAAACTTAAAACTCCATAATAAACATAATGAATTCGTCCGAGTCATTTGAACATCGTACGACCACTCAGGACTTGTTACGACTGTGTATGCGAAATTAGCAACAGGAAAAGCAATTTAGAATAATGTAGGATGCGTTACAACTTTTGAGAACACCTTACACCACCGTATGAAAGATTAAAACTCCATAATAAACATAATGAATTCGTCCGAGTAATTTGAACACCATACAACAATTTGGAATATATTACGACTCTGTATGCCACATGACCGCCTTGAAAAGCATGTTAGTATAACGTACGGCACCTACAACTCCTAACAAAACATTACAAAACCGTACATAAACTTAAAACTCCATAATATACATAATGAAATCGTCCGAGTCATTTGAACATCGTACGACCACTCAGGACTTGTTACGACTCTGTATGCGAAATTAGCAACAGGAAAAGCAATTTAGAATAATGTAGGATGCGTTACAACTTTTGAGAACACCTTACACCACCATACGAAAGATTAAAACCCAATAATAAACCTAAAGAATTCGTCCGAGTAATTTGAACACCATACAACAATTTGGAATATATTACGACTCTGTATGCCACATTACCGCCTTGAAAAGCATGTTAGTATAACGTACGGCACCTTACAACTCCTAACAAAGCATTACAACACCGTACGTAAACTTAAAACTCCATAATAAACATAATGAATTCGTCCGAGTCATTTGAACATCGTACGACCACTCAGGACTTGTTACGACTGTGTATGCGAAATTAGCAACAGCAAAAGCAATTTAGAATAATGTAGGATGCGTTACAACTTTTGAGAACACCTTACACCACAGTACGAAAGATTAAAACTCCATAATAAACCTAATGAATTCGTCCGAGTAATTTGAACACCATACAACAATTTGGAATATATTACGACTCTGTATGTCACATGACCTCCTTGAAAAGCTTGTTAGTATAACGTACAGCACCTTACAACTCCTAACAAAACATTACAACACCGTAAGTAAACTTAAAACTCCATAATAAACCTAATCAATTCGTCCGAGTCATTAGAACATCGTACGACCACTCAGGACTTGTTACGACTCTGTATGCGAAATTAGCAACAGGAAAAACAATTTAGAATAATGTAGGATGCGATACAACTTTTGAGAACACCTTACACCACCGTACGAAAGATTAAAACTCCATAATAAACCTAATGAATTCGTCCGAGTAATTTGAACACCAAACAACAATTTGGAATATATTACGACTCTGTATTCCACATTACCGCCTTGAAAAGCATGTTAGTATAACGTACGGCACCTTACAACTCCTAACAAAACATTACAACACCGTACGTAAACTTAAAACTCCATAATAAACCTAATAAATTCGTCCGAGTCATTTGAACATCGTACGACCACTCAGGACTTGTTACGACTCTGTATGCGAAATTAGCAACAGGAAAAAAAATTTAGAATAATGTAGGATGCGTTACAACTTTTGAGAACACCTTACACCACCGTACGATAGATTAAAACTTCATAATAAACCTAATGAATTCGTCCGAGTAATTTGAACATCGTACGACCACTCAGGACTTGTTACGACTCTGTATGCGAAATTAGCAACAGGAAAAGCAATTTAGAATAATGTAGGATGCGTTACAACTTTTGAGAACACCTTACACCACCGTACGAAAGATTAAAACTCAATAATAAACCTAAAAGAATTCGTCCGAGTAATTTGAACACCATACAACAATTTGGAATATATTACGACTCTGTATGCCACATTACCGCCTTGAAAAGCATGTTAGTATAACGTACGGCACCTTACAACTCCTAACAAAACATTACAACACCGTACGTAAACTTAAAACTCCATAATAAACATAATGAATTCGTCCGAGTCATTTGAACATCGTACGACCACTCAGGACTTGTTACGAATGTGTATGCGAAATTAGCAACAGGAAAAGCAATTTAGAATAATGTAGGATGCGTTACAACTTTTGAGAACACCTTACACCACCGTACGAAAGATTAAAACTCCATAATAAACCTAATGAATTCGTCCGAGTAATTTGAACACCATACAACAATTTGGAATATATTACGACTCTGTATGCCACATGACCGCCTTGAAAAGCATGTTAGTATAACGTACGGCACCTACAACTCCTAACAAAACATTACAAAACCGTACATAAACTTAAAACTCCATAATATACATAATGAATTCGTCCGAGTCATTTGAACATCGTACGACCACTCAGGACTTGTTACGACTCTGTATGCGAAATTAGCAACCGGAAAAACAATTTAGAATAATGTAGGATGCGATACAACTTTTGAGAACACCTTACACCACCGTACGAAAGATTAAAACTCCATAATAAACCTAATGAATTCGTCCGAGTAATTTGAACACCAAACAACAATTTGGAATATATTACGACTCTGTATTCCACATTACCGCCTTGAAAAGCATGTTAGTATAACGTACGGCACCTTACAACTCCTAACAAAACATTACAACCCCGTACGTAAACTTAAAACTCCATAATAAACCTAATAAATTCGTCCGAGTCATTTGAACATCGTACGACCACTCAGGACTTGTTACGACTCTGTATGCGAAATTAGCAACAGGAAAAAAAATTTAGAATAATGTAGGATGCGTTACAACTTTTGACAACACCTTACACCACCGTACGATAGATTAAAACTTCATAATAAACCTAATGAATTCGTCCGAGTAATTTGAACATCGTACGACCACTCAGGACTTGTTACGACTCTGTATGCGAAATTAGCAACAGGAAAAGCAATTTAGAATAATGTAGGATGCGTTACAACTTTTGAGAACACCTTACACCACCGTACGAAAGATTAAAACTCAATAATAAACCTAAAGAATTCGTCCGAGTAATTTGAACACCATACAACAATTTGGAATATATTACGACTCTGTATGCCACATTACCGCCTTGAAAAGCATGTTAGTATAACGTACGGCACCTTACAACTCCTAACAAAACATTACAACACCGTACGTAAACTTAAAACTCCATAATAAACATAATGAATTCGTCCGAGTCATTTGAACATCGTACGACCACTCAGGACTTGTTACGACTGTGTATGCGAAATTAGCAACAGGAAAAGCAATTTAGAATAATGTAGGATGCGTTACAACTTTTGAGAACACCTTACACCACCGTATGAAAGATTAAAACTCCATAATAAACATAATGAATTCGTCCGAGTAATTTGAACACCATACAACAATTTGGAATATATTACGACTCTGTATGCCACATTACCGCCTTGAAAAGCATGTTAGTATAACGTACGTCACCTTACAACTCCTAACAAAACATTACAACACCGTACGTAAACTTATAACTCCATAATAAACCTAATGAATTTGTCCGAGTCATTTGAACATCGTACGACCACTCAGTACTTTTTACGACTCTGTATGCGAAATTTGCAACAGGAAAAGCAATTTAGAATAATGTAGGATGCGTTACAACTTTTGAGAACACCTTACACCACCGTACGAAAGATTAAAACCCAATAATAAACCTAAAGAATTCGTCCGAGTAATTTGAACACCATACAACAATTTGGAATATATTACGACTCTGTATGCCACATTACCGCCTTGAAAAGCATGTTAGTATAACGTACGGCACCTTACAACTCCTAACAAAGCATTACAACACCGTACGTAAACTTAAAACTCCATAATAAACATAATGAATTCGTCCGAGTCATTTGAACATCGTACGACCACTCAGGACTTGTTACGACTGTGTATGCGAAATTAGCAACAGCAAAAGCAATTTAGAATAATGTAGGATGCGTTACAACTTTTGAGAACACCTTACACCACAGTACGAAAGATTAAAACTCCATAATAAACCTAATGAATTCGTCCGAGTAATTTGAACACCATACAACAATTTGGAATATATTACGACTCTGTATGTCACATGACCTCCTTGAAAAGCTTGTTAGTATAACGTACGGCACCTTACAACTCCTAACAAAACATTACAACACCGTAAGTAAACTTAAAACTCCATAATAAACCTAATCAATTCGTCCGAGTCATTAGAACATCGTACGACCACTCAGGACTTGTTACGACTCTGTATGCGAAATTAGCAACAGGAAAAGCAATTTAGAATAATGTAGGATGCGATACAACTTTTGAGAACACCTTACACCACCGTACGAAAGATTAAAACTCCATAATAAACCTAATGAATTCGTCCGAGTAATTTGAACACCAAACAACAATTTGGAATATATTACGACTCTGTATTCCACATTACCGCCTTGAAAAGCATGTTAGTATAACGTACGGCACCTTACAACTCCTAACAAAACATTACAACACCGTACGTAAACTTAAAACTCCATAATAAACCTAATAAATTCGTCCGAGTCATTTGAACATCGTACGACCACTCAGGACTTGTTACGACTCTGTATGCGAAATTAGCAACAGGAAAAAAAATTTAGAATAATGTAGGATGCGTTACAACTTTTGAGAACACCTTACACCACCGTACGATAGATTAAAACTTCATAATAAACCTAATGAATTCGTCCGAGTAATTTGAACATCGTACGACCACTCAGGACTTGTTACGACTCTGTATGCGAAATTAGCAACAGGAAAAGCAATTTAGAATAATGTAGGATGCGTTACAACTTTTGAGAACACCTTACACCACCGTACGAAAGATTAAAACTCAATAATAAACCTAAAGAATTCGTCCGAGTAATTTGAACACCATACAACAATTTGGAATATATTACGACTCTGTATGCCACATTACCGCCTTGAAAAGCATGTTAGTATAACGTACGGCACCTTACAACTCCTAACAAAACATTACAACACCGTACGTAAACTTAAAACTCCATAATAAACATAATGAATTCGTCCGAGTCATTTGAACATCGTACGACCACTCAGGACTTGTTACGAATGTGTATGCGAAATTAGCAACAGGAAAAGCAATTTAGAATAATGTAGGATGCGTTACAACTTTTGAGAACACCTTACACCACCGTACGAAAGATTAAAACTCCATAATAAACCTAATGAATTCGTCCGAGTAATTTGAACACCATACAACAATTTGGAATATATTACGACTCTGTATGCCACATGACCGCCTTGAAAAGCATGTTAGTATAACGTACGGCACCTACAACTCCTAACAAAACATTACAAAACCGTACATAAACTTAAAACTCCATAATATACATAATGAATTCGTCCGAGTCATTTGAACATCGTACGACCACTCAGGACTTGTTACGACTCTGTATGCGAAATTAGCAACAGGAAAAACAATTTAGAATAATGTAGGATGCGATACAACTTTTGAGAACACCTTACACCACCGTACGAAAGATTAAAACTCCATAATAAACCTAATGAATTCGTCCGAGTAATTTGAACACCAAACAACAATTTGGAATATATTACGACTCTGTATTCCACATTACCGCCTTGAAAAGCATGTTAGTATAACGTACGGCACCTTACAACTCCTAACAAAACATTACAACCCCGTACGTAAACTTAAAACTCCATAATAAACCTAATAAATTCGTCCGAGTCATTTGAACATCGTACGACCACTCAGGACTTGTTACGACTCTGTATGCGAAATTAGCAACAGGAAAAAAAATTTAGAATAATGTAGGATGCGTTACAACTTTTGACAACACCTTACACCACCGTACGATAGATTAAAACTTCATAATAAACCTAATGAATTCGTCCGAGTAATTTGAACATCGTACGACCACTCAGGACTTGTTACGACTCTGTATGCGAAATTAGCAACAGGAAAAGCAATTTAGAATAATGTAGGATGCGTTACAACTTTTGAGAACACCTTACACCACCGTACGAAAGATTAAAACTCAATAATAAACCTAAAGAATTCGTCCGAGTAATTTGAACACCATACAACAATTTGGAATATATTACGACTCTGTATGCCACATTACCGCCTTGAAAAGCATGTTAGTATAACGTACGGCACCTTACAACTCCTAACAAAACATTACAACACCGTACGTAAACTTAAAACTCCATAATAAACATAATGAATTCGTCCGAGTCATTTGAACATCGTACGACCACTCAGGACTTGTTACGACTGTGTATGCGAAATTAGCAACAGGAAAAGCAATTTAGAATAATGTAGGATGCGTTACAACTTTTGAGAACACCTTACACCACCGTATGAAAGATTAAAACTCCATAATAAACATAATGAATTCGTCCGAGTAATTTGAACACCATACAACAATTTGGAATATATTACGACTCTGTATGCCACATGACCGCCTTGAAAAGCATGTTAGTATAACGTACGGCACCTACAACTCCTAACAAAACATTACAAAACCGTACATAAACTTAAAACTCCATAATATACATAATGAATTCGTCCGAGTCATTTGAACATCGTACGACCACTCAGGACTTGTTACGACTCTGTATGCGAAATTAGCAACAGGAAAAGCAATTTAGAATAATGTAGGATGCGTTACAACTTTTGAGAACACCTTACACCACCGTACGAAAGATTAAAACCCAATAATAAACCTAAAGAATTCGTCCGAGTAATTTGAACACCATACAACAATTTGGAATATATTACGACTCTGTATGCCACATTACCGCCTTGAAAAGCATGTTAGTATAACGTACGGCACCTTACAACTCCTAACAAAACATTACAACACCGTACGTAAACTTAAAACTCCATAATAAACATAATGAATTCGTCCGAGTCATTTGAACATCGTACGACCACTCAGGACTTGTTACGACTGTGTATGCGAAATTAGCAACAGGAAAAGCAATTTAGAATAATGTAGGATGCGTTACAACTTTTGAGAACACCTTACACCACCGTATGAAAGATTAAAACTCCATAATAAACATAATGAATTCGTCCGAGTAATTTGAACACCATACAACAATTTGGAATATATTACGACTCTGTATGCCACATGACCGCCTTGAAAAGCATGTTAGTATAACGTACGGCACCTACAACTCCTAACAAAACATTACAAAACCGTACATAAACTTAAAACTCCATAATATACATAATGAATTCGTCCGAGTCATTTGAACATCGTACGACCACTCAGGACTTGTTACGACTCTGTATGCGAAATTAGCAACAGGAAAAGCAATTTAGAATAATGTAGGATGCGTTACAACTTTTGAGAACACCTTACACCACCGTACGAAAGATTAAAACCCAATAATAAACCTAAAGAATTCGTCCGAGTAATTTGAACACCATACAACAATTTGGAATATATTACGACTCTGTGTGCCACATTACCGCCTTGAAAAGCATGTTAGTATAACGTACGGCACCTTACAACTCCTAACAAAACATTACAACACCGTACGTAAACTTAAAACTCCATAATAAACATAATGAATTCGTCCGAGTCATTTGAACATCGTACGACCACTCAGGACTTGTTACGACTGTGTATGCGAAATTAGCAACAGGAAAAGCAATTTAGAATAATGTAGGATGCGTTACAACTTTTGAGAACACCTTACACCACCGTATGAAAGATTAAAACTCCATAATAAACATAATGAATTCGTCCGAGTAATTTGAACACCATACAACAATTTGGAATATATTACGACTCTGTATGCCACATGACCGCCTTGAAAAACATGTTAGTATAACGTACGGCACCTACAACTCCTAACAAAACATTACAAAACCGTACATAAACTTAAAACTCCATAATATACATAATGAATTCGTCCGAGTCATTTGAACATCGTACGACCACTCAGGACTTGTTACGACTCTGTATGCGAAATTAGCAACAGGAAAAGCAATTTAGAATAATGTAGGATGCGTTACAACTTTTGAGAACACCTTACACCACCGTACGAAAGATTAAAACCCAATAATAAACCTAAAGAATTCGTCCGAGTAATTTGAACACCATACAACAAATTGGAATATATTACGACTCTGTATGCCACATTACCGCCTTGAAAAGCATGTTAGTATAACGTACGGCACCTTACAACTCCTAACAAAGCATTACAACACCGTACGTAAACTTAAAACTCCATAATAAACATAATGAATTCGTCCGAGTCATTTGAACATCGTACGACCACTCAGGACTTGTTACGACTGTGTATGCGAAATTAGCAACAGGAAAAGCAATTTAGAATAATGTAGGATGCGTTACAACTTTTGAGAACACCTTACACCACAGTACGAAAGATTAAAACTCCATAATAAACCTAATGAATTCGTCCGAGTAATTTGAACACCATACAACAATTTGGAATATATTACGACTCTGTATGTCACATGACCGCCTTGAAAAGCTTGTTAGTATAACGTACGGCACCTTACAACTCCTAACAAAACATTACAACACCGTAAGTAAACTTAAAACTCCATAATAAACCTAATCAATTCGTCCGAGTCATTAGAACATCGTACGACCACTCAGGACTTGTTACGACTCTGTATGCGAAATTAGCAACAGGAAAAGCAATTTAGAATAATGTAGGATGCGATACAACTTTTGAGAACACCTTACACCACCGTACGAAAGATTAAAACTCCATAATAAACCTAATGAATTCGTCCGAGTAATTTGAACACCAAACAACAATTTGGAATATATTACGACTCTGTATTCCACATTACCGCCTTGAAAAGCATGTTAGTATAACGTACGGCACCTTACAACTCCTAACAAAACATTACAACACCGTACGTAAACTTAAAACTCCATAATAAACCTAATAAATTCGTCCGAGTCATTTGAACATCGTACGACCACTCAGGACTTGTTACGACTCTGTATGCGAAATTAGCAACAGGAAAAAAAATTTAGAATAATGTAGGATGCGTTACAACTTTTGAGAACACCTTACACCACCGTACGATAGATTAAAACTTCATAATAAACCTAATGAATTCGTCCGAGTAATTTGAACATCGTACGACCACTCAGGACTTGTTACGACTCTGTATGCGAAATTAGCAACAGGAAAAGCAATTTAGAATAATGTAGGATGCGTTACAACTTTTGAGAACACCTTACACCACCGTACGAAAGATTAAAACTCAATAATAAACCTAAAGAATTCGTCCGAGTAATTTGAACACCATACAACAATTTGGAATATATTACGACTCTGTATGCCACATTACCGCCTTGAAAAGCATGTTAGTATAACGTACGGCACCTTACAACTCCTAACAAAACATTACAACACCGTACGTAAACTTAAAACTCCATAATAAACATAATGAATTCGTCCGAGTCATTTGAACATCGTACGACCACTCAGGACTTGTTACGAATGTGTATGCGAAATTAGCAACAGGAAAAGCAATTTAGAATAATGTAGGATGCGTTACAACTTTTGAGAACACCTTACACCACCGTACGAAAGATTAAAACTCCATAATAAACCTAATGAATTCGTCTGAGTAATTTGAACACCATACAACAATTTGGAATATATTACGACTCTGTATGCCACATGACCGCCTTGAAAAGCATGTTAGTATAACGTACGGCACCTACAACTCCTAACAAAACATTACAAAACCGTACATAAACTTAAAACTCCATAATATACATAATGAATTCGTCCGAGTCATTTGAACATCGTACGACCACTCAGGACTTGTTACGACTCTGTATGCGAAATTAGCAACAGGAAAAACAATTTAGAATAATGTAGGATGCGTTACAACTTTTGAGAACACCTTACACCACCGTACCAAAGATTAAAACTCAATAATAAACCTAAAGAATTCGTCCGAGTAATTTGAACACCATACAACAATTTGTAATATATTACGACTCTGTATGCCACATTACCGCCTTGAAAAGCATGTTAGTATAACGTACGGCACCTTACAACTCCTAACAAAACATTACAACACCGTACGTAAACTTAAAACTCCATAATAAACCTAATCAATTCGTCCGAGTCATTTGAACATCGTACGACCACTCAGGACTTGTTACGACTCTGTATGCGAAATTAGCAACAGGAAAAGCAATTTAGAATAATGTAGGATGCGATACAACTTTTGAGAACACCTTACACCACCGTACGAAAGATTAAAACTCCATAATAAACCTAATGAATTCGTCCGAGTAATTTGAACACCAAACAACAATTTGGAATATATTACGACTCTGTATTCCACATTACCGCCTTGAAAAGCATGTTAGTATAACGTACGGCACCTTACAACTCGTAACAAAACATTACAACACCGTACGTAAACTTAAAACTCCATAATAAACCTAATAAATTCGTCCGAGTCATTTGAACATCGTACGACCACTCAGGACTTGTTACGACTCTGTATGCGAAATTAACAACAGGAAAAAAAATTTAGAATAATGTAGGATGCGTTACAACTTTTGAGAACACCTTACACCACCGTACGATAGATTAAAACTTCATAATAAACCTAATGAATTCGTCCGAGTAATTTGAACACCATACAACAATTTGGTCCTAACATTACAACACCGTACGTAAACTTCAAACTCCATAATAAACCTAATGAATTCGTCCGAGTCATTTGAACATCGTACGACCACTCAGGACTTGTTACGACTCTGTATGCGAAATTAGCAACAGGAAAATCAATTTAGAATAATGTAGGATGCGTTACAACTTTTGAGAACACCTTACACCACCGTACGAAAGATTAAAACTGCATAATAAACCTAATGAATTCGTCAGAGTAATTTGAACACCATACAACAATTTGGAGTATATTACGACTCTGTATGCCACATTACCGCCTTGAAAAGCATGTTAGTATAACGTACGACACATTACAACTCCTAACATTACAACACCGTACGTAAACATCAAACTCCATAATAAACCTAATGAATTCGTCCGAGTCATTTGAACATCGTACGACCACTCAGGACTTGTTACGACTCTGTATGCGAAATTAGCAACAGGAAAATCAATTTAGAATAATGTAGGATGCGTTACAACTTTTGAGAACACCTTACACCACCGTACGAAAGATTAAAACTGCATAATAAACCTAATGAATTCGTCAGAGTAATTTGAACACCATACAACAATTTGGAGTATATTACGACTCTGGATGCCACATTACCGCCTTGAAAAGCATGTTAGTATAACGTACGACACATTACAACTCCTAACAAAACATTACAACACATTACGTAAACTTCAAACTCCATAATAAACCTAATGAATTCGTCCGAGTCATTTGAACATCGTACGACCACTCAGGACTTGTTACGACTCTGTATGCGAAATTAGCAACAGGAAAATTAGTTTAGAATAATGTAGAATGCGTTACAACTTTTGAGAACACCTTACACCACCGTACGAAAGATTAAAACTGCATAATAAACCTAATGAATTCGTCAGAGTAATTTGAACACCATACAACAATTTGGAGTATATTACGACTCTGTATGCCACATTACCGCCTTGAAAAGCATGTTAGTATAACGTACGGCACATTACAACTCCTAACAAAATATTACAACACCGTACGTAAACTTCAAACTCCATAATAAACCTAATGAATTCGTCCGAGTCATTTGAACATCGTACGACCACTCAGGACTTGTTACGACTCTGTATGCGAAATTAGCAACAGGAAAATCAATTTAGAATAATGTAGGATGCGTTACAACTTTTGAGAACACCTTACACCACCGTACGAAAGATTAAAACTGCATTATAAACCTAATGAATTCGTCAGAGTAATTTGAACACCATACAACAATTTGGAGTATATTACGACTCTGTATGCCACATTACCGCCTTGAAAAGCATGTTAGTATAACGTACGACACATTACAACTCCTAACATTACAACACCGTACGTAAACTTCAAACTCCATAATAAACCTAATGAATTCGTCCGAGTCATTTGAACATCGTACGACCACTCAAGACTTGTTACGACTCTGTATGCGAAATTAGCAACATGAAAATTAGTTTAGAATAATGTAGGATGCGTTACAACTTTTGAGAACACCTTACACCACCGTACGAAAGATTAAAACTGCATAATAAACCTAATGAATTCGTCAGAGTAATTTGAACACCATACAACAATTTGGAGTATATTACGACTCTGTATGCCACATTACCGCCTTGAAAAGCATGTTAGTATGACGTACGACACATTACAACTCCTAACAAAACATTACAACACATTACGTAAACTTCAAACTCCATAATAAACCTAATGAATTCGTCCGAGTCATTTGAACATCGTACGACCACTCAGGACTTGTTACGACTCTGTAAGCGAAATTAGCAACAGGAAAATTAGTTTAGAATAATGTAGGATGCGTTACAACTTTTGAGAACACCTTACACCACCGTACGAAAGATTAAAACTGCATAATAAACCTAATGAATTCGTCAGAGTAATTTGAACACCATACAACAATTTGGAGTATATTACGACTCTGTATGCCACATTACCGCCTTGAAAAGCATGTTAGTATAACGTACGGCACATTACAACTCCTAACAAAATATTACAACACCGTACGTAAACTTCAAACTCCATAATAAACCTAATGAATTCGTCCGAGTCATTTGAACATCGTACGACCACTCAGGACTTGTTACGACTCTGTATGCGAAATTAGCAACAGGAAAATCAATTTAGAATAATGTAGGATGCGTTACAACTTTTGAGAACACCTTACACCACCGTACGAAAGATTAAAACTGCATTATAAACCTAATGAATTCGTCAGAGTAATTTGAACACCATACAACAATTTGGAGTATATTACGACTCTGTATGCCACATTACCGCCTTGAAAAGCATGTTAGTATAACGTACGACACATTACAACTCCTAACATTACAACACCGTACGTAAACTTCAAACTCCATAATAAACCTAATGAATTCGTCCGAGTCATTTGAACATCGTACGACCACTCAGGACTTGTTACGACTCTGTATGCGAAATTAGCAACAGGAAAATTAGTTTAGAATAATGTTGGATGCGTTACAACTTTTGAGAACACCTTACACCACCGTACGAAAGATTAAAACTGCATAATAAACCTAATGAATTCGTCAGAGTAATTTGAACACCATACAACAATTTGGAGTATATTACGACTCTGTATGCCACATTACCGCCTTGAAAAGCATGTTAGTATAACGTACGACACATTACAACTCCTAACAAAACATTACAACACATTACGTAAACTTCAAACTTCATAATAAACCTAATGAATTCGTCCGAGTCATTTGAACATCGTACGACCACTCAGGACTTGTTACGACTCTGTATGCGAAATTAGCAACAGGATAATTAGTTTAGAATAATGTAGGATGCGTTACAACTTTTGAGAACACCTTACACCACCGTACGAAAGATTAAAACTGCATAATAAACCTAATGAATTCGTCAGAGTAATTTGAACACCATACAACAATTTGGAATATATTACGACTTTGTATGCCACATTACCGCCTTGAAAAGCATGTTAGTATAACGTACGGCACCATACAACTCCTAACAAAACATTACAACACCGTACGTAAACTTAAAACTCCATAATAAACCTAATGAATTCGTCCGAGTCATTTGAACATCGTACGACCACTCAGGACTTGTTACGACTCTGTATGCGAAATTAGCAACAGGAAAATCAATTTAGAATAATGTAGGATGCGTTACAACTTTTGAGAATACCTTACACCACCGTACGAAAGATTAAAACTGCATAATATACCTAATGAATTCGTCAGAGTAATTTGAACACCATACAACAATTTGGAGTATATTACGACTCTGTATGCCACATTACCGCCTTGAAAAGCATGTTAGTATAACGTACGGCACATTACAACTCCTAACAAAACATTACAACACCGTACGTAAGCTTCAAACTCCGTAATAAACCTAATGAATTCGTCCGAGTCATTTGAACGTCGTACGACCACTCAGGACTTGTTATGACTCTGTATGCGAAATTAGCAACAGGAAAATCAATTTAGAATAATGTAGGATGCGTTACAACTTTTGAGAATACCTTACACCACCGTACGAAAGATTAAAACTCCATAATAAACCTAATGAATTTGTCCGAGTAATTTGAACACCATACAACAATTTGGAATATATTACGACTTTGTATGCCACATTACCGCCTTGAAAAGCATGTTAGTATAACGTACGGCACCTTACAACTCCTAAGAAAACATTACAACACCGTACGTAAACTTAAAACTCCATAATAAACCTAATGAATTCGTCCGAGTCATTTGAACATCATACGACCACTCAGGACTTGTTATGACTCTGTATGCGAAATTAGCAACAGGAAAAGCAATTTAGAATAATGTAGGATGCGTTACAACTTTTGAGAATACCTTACACCACCGTACGAAAGATTAAAACTGCATAATATACCTAATGAATTCGTCAGAGTAATTTGAACACCATACAACAATTTGGAGTATATTACGACTCTGTATGCCACATTACCGCCTTGAAAAGCATGTTAGTATAACGTACGGCACATTACAACTCCTAACAAAACATTACAACACCGTACGTAAGCTTCAAACTCCGTAATAAACCTAATGAATTCGTCCGAGTCATTTGAACATCGTACGATCACTCAGGACTTGTTACGACTCTGTATGCGAAATTAGCAACAGGAAAAGCAATTTAGAATAATGTAGGATGCGTTACAACTTTTGAGAACACCTTACACCACCGTACGAAAGATTAAAACTCCATAATAAACCTAATGAATTCGTCCGAGTAATTTGAACACCATACAACAATTTGGAATATATTACGACTTTGTATGCCACATTACCGCCTTGAAAAGCATGTTAGTATAACGTACGGCACCATACAACTCCTAACAAAACATTACAACACCGTACGTAAACTTAAAACTCCATAATAAACCTAATGAATTCGTCCGAGTCATTTGAACATCGTACGACCACTCAGGACTTGTTACGACTCTGTATGCGAAATTAGCAACAGGAAAATCAATTTAGAATAATGTAGGATGCGTTACAACTTTTGAGAATACCTTACACCACCGTACGAAAGATTAAAACTGCATAATATACCTAATGAATTCGTCAGAGTAATTTGAACACCATACAACAATTTGGAGTATATTACGACTCTGTATGCCACATTACCGCCTTGAAAAGCATGTTAGTATAACGTACGGCACATTACAACTCCTAACAAAACATTACAACACCGTACGTAAGCTTCAAACTCCGTAATAAACCTAATGAATTCGTCCGAGTCATTTGAACGTCGTACGACCACTCAGGACTTGTTATGACTCTGTATGCGAAATTAGCAACAGGAAAATCAATTTAGAATAATGTAGGATGCGTTACAACTTTTGAGAATACCTTACACCACCGTACGAAAGATTAAAACTCCATAATAAACCTAATGAATTTGTCCGAGTAATTTGAACACCATACAACAATTTGGAATATATTACGACTTTGTATGCCACATTACCGCCTTGAAAAGCATGTTAGTATAACGTACGGCACCTTACAACTCCTAAGAAAACATTACAACACCGTACGTAAACTTAAAACTCCATAATAAACCTAATGAATTCGTCCGAGTCATTTGAACATCATACGACCACTCAGGACTTGTTATGACTCTGTATGCGAAATTAGCAACAGGAAAAGCAATTTAGAATAATGTAGGATGCGTTACAACTTTTGAGAATACCTTACACCACCGTACGAAAGATTAAAACTGCATAATATACCTAATGAATTCGTCAGAGTAATTTGAACACCATACAACAATTTGGAGTATATTACGACTCTGTATGCCACATTACCGCCTTGAAAAGCATGTTAGTATAACGTACGGCACATTACAACTCCTAACAAAACATTACAACACCGTACGTAAGCTTCAAACTCCGTAATAAACCTAATGAATTCGTCCGAGTCATTTGAACATCGTACGATCACTCAGGACTTGTTACGACTCTGTATGCGAAATTAGCAACAGGAAAAGCAATTTAGAATAATGTAGGATGCGTTACAACTTTTGAGAACACCTTACACCACCGTACGAAAGATTAAAACTCCATAATAAACCTAATGAATTCGTCCGAGTAATTTGAACACCATACAACAATTTGGAATATATTACGACTTTGTATGCCACATTACCGCCTTGAAAAGCATGTTAGTATAACGTACGGCACCATACAACTCCTAACAAAACATTACAACACCGTACGTAAACTTAAAACTCCATAATAAACCTAATGAATTCGTCCGAGTCATTTGAACATCGTACGACCACTCAGGACTTGTTACGACTCTGTATGCGAAATTAGCAACAGGAAAATCAATTTAGAATAATGTAGGATGCGTTACAAATTTTGAGAATACCTTACACCACCGTACGAAAGATTAAAACTGCATAATATACCTAATGAATTCGTCAGAGTAATTTGAACACCATACAACAATTTGGAGTATATTACGACTCTGTATGCCACATTACCGCCTTGAAAAGCATGTTAGTATAACGTACGGCACATTACAACTCCTAACAAAACATTACAACACCGTACGTAAGCTTCAAACTCCGTAATAAACCTAATGAATTCGTCCGAGTCATTTGAACATCGTACGATCACTCAGGACTTGTTACGACTCTGTATGCGAAATTAGCAACAGGAAAAGCAATTTAGAATAATGTAGGATGCGTTACAACTTTTGAGAACACCTTACACCACCGTACGAAAGATTAAAACTCCATAATAAACCTAATGAATTCGTCCGAGTAATTTGAACACCATACAACAATTTGGAATATATTACGACTTTGTATGCCACATTACCGCCTTGAAAAGCATGTTAGTATAACGTACGGCACCATACAACTCCTAACAAAACATTACAACACCGTACGTAAACTTAAAACTCCATAATAAACCTAATGAATTCGTCCGAGTCATTTGAACATCGTACGACCACTCAGGACTTGTTACGACTCTGTATGCGAAATTAGCAACAGGAAAATCAATTTAGAATAATGTAGGATGCGTTACAAATTTTGAGAATACCTTACACCACCGTACGAAAGATTAAAACTGCATAATATACCTAATGAATTCGTCAGAGTAATTTGAACACCATACAACAATTTGGAGTATATTACGACTCTGTATGCCACATTACCGCCTTGAAAAGCATGTTAGTATAACGTACGGCACATTACAACTCCTAACAAAACATTACAACACCGTACGTAAGCTTCAAACTCCGTAATAAACCTAATGAATTCGTCCGAGTCATTTGAACATCGTACGACCACTCAGGACTTGTTATGACTCTGTATGCGAAATTAGCAACAGGAAAATCAATTTAGAATAATGTAGGATGCGTTACAACTTTTGAGAATACCTTACACCACCGTACGAAAGATTAAAACTCCATAATAAACCTAATGAATTTGTCCGAGTAATTTGAACACCATACAACAATTTGGAATATATTACGACTTTGTATGCCACATTACCGCCTTGAAAAGCATGTTAGTATAACGTACGGCACCTTACAACTCCTAAGAAAACATTACAACACCGTACGTAAACTTAAAACTCCATAATAAACCTAATGAATTCGTCCGAGTCATTTGAACATCATACGACCACTCAGGACTTGTTATGACTCTGTATGCGAAATTAGCAACAGGAAAAGCAATTTAGAATAATGTAGGATGCGTTACAACTTTTGAGAACACCTTACACCACCGTACGAAAGATTAAAACTCCATAATAAACCTAATGAATTCGTCCGAGTAATTTGAACACCATACAACAATTTGGAATATATTACGACTTTGTATGCCACATTACCGCCTTGAAAAGCATGTTAGTATAACGTACGGCACCTTACAACTCCTAACAAAACATTACAACACCGTACGTAAACTTAAAACTCCATAATAAACCTAATGAATTCGTCCGAGTCATTTGAACATCGTACGACCACTCAGGACTTGTTACGACTCTGTATGCGAAATTAGCAACAGGAAAAGCAATTTAGAATAATGTAGGATGCGTTACAACTTTGGAGAACACCTTACACCACCGTACGAAAGATTAAAACTCCATAATAAACCTAATGAATTCGTCCGAGTAATTTGAACACCATACAACAATTTGGAATATATTACGACTTTGTATGCCACATTACCGCCTTGAAAAGCATGTTAGTATAACGTACGGCACCTTACAACTCCTAACAAAACATTACAACACCGTACGTAAACTTAAAACTCCATAATAAACCTAATGAATTCGTCCGAGTCATTTGATCATCGTACGACCACTCAGGACTTGTTACGACTCTGTATGCGAAATTAGCAACAGGAAAAGCAATTTAGAATAATGTAGGATGCGTTACAACTTTTGAGAACACCTTACACCACCGTACGAAAGATTAAAACTCCATAATAAACCTAATGAATTCGTCCGAGTAATTTGAACACCATACAACAATTTGGAATATATTACGACTCTGTATGCCACATTACCGCCTTGAAAAGCATGTTAGTATAACGTACGACACCTTACTACTCCTAACAAAACATTACAACACCGTACGTGAACTTAAAACTCCATAATAAACCTAATGAATTCGTCCGAGTCCTTTGAACATCGTACGACAATTTAGAATATATTACGACTCTGTATGCCACCTTACCGTCTTGAGAAGCATGTTAGTATCGTACGGCACCTTACAACTCCTAACAAAACATTACAACACCGTACGTAAACTTAAAACTCCATAATAATCCTAATAAATTAGTCCGAGTCCTTTGAATATCGTACTACAATTTAGAATATATTACGACTCTGTATGCCACATTACCGTCTTGAAAAGCTTGTTAGTATAACGTACGTCACCTTACAACTCATAACAAAACATTACAACACCGTACGTAAACTTAAAACTCCATAATAAACCTAATAAATTCGTCCGCGTCATTTGAACATCGTACGACCACTCA
The DNA here is from genome assembly GCA_030867185.1 of Tagetes erecta. NCBI lineage: Eukaryota > Viridiplantae > Streptophyta > Magnoliopsida > Asterales > Asteraceae > Tagetes > Tagetes erecta. Next base: position 48,142,789 of record CM061488.1, on the reverse strand, counting down.
GGACTTGTTACGACTCTGTATGCGAAATTAGCAACAGGAAAATCAATTTAGAATAATGTAGGATGCGTTACAACTTTTGAGAATACCTTACACCACCGTACGAAAGATTAAAACTGCATAATTTACCTAATGAATTCGTCAGAGTAATTTGAACACCATACAACAATTTGGAGTATATTACGACTCTGTATGCCACATTACCGCCTTGAAAAGCATGTTAGTATAACGTACGGCACATTACAACTCCTAACAAAACATTACAACACCGTACGTAAGCTTCAAACTCCGTAATAAACCTAATGAATTCGTCCGAGTCATTTGAACATCGTACGACCACTCAGGACTTGTTACGACTCTGTATGCGAAATTAGCAACAGGAAAAGCAATTTAGAATAATGTAGGATGCGTTACAACTTTTGAGAACACCTTACACCACCGTACGAAAGATTAAAACTCCATAATAAACCTAATGAATTCGTCCGAGTAATTTGAACACCATACAACAATTTGGAATATATTACGACTTTGTATGCCACATTACCGCCTTGAAAAGCATGTTAGTATAACGTACGGCACCATACAACTCCTAACAAAACATTACAACATCGTACGTAAACTTAAAACTCCATAATAAACCTAATGAATTCGTCCGAGTCATTTGAACATCGTACGACCACTCAGGACTTGTTACGACTCTGTATGCGAAATTAGCAACAGGAAAATCAATTTAGAATAATGTAGGATGCGTTACAACTTTTGAGAATACCTTACACCACCGTACGAAAGATTAAAACTGCATAATATACCTAATGAATTCGTCAGAGTAATTTGAACACCATACAACAATTTGGAGTATATTACGACTCTGTATGCCACATTACCGCCTTGAAAAGCATGTTAGTATAACGTACGGCACATTACAACTCCTAACAAAACATTACAACACCGTACGTAAGCTTCAAACTCCGTAATAAACCTAATGAATTCGTCCGAGTCATTTGAACATCGTACGACCACTCAGGACTTGTTACGACTCTGTATGCGAAATTAGCAACAGGAAAAGCAATTTAGAATAATGTAGGATGCGTTACAACTTTTGAGAACACCTTACACCACTGTACGAAAGATTAAAACTCCATAATAAACCTAATGAATTCGTCAGAGTAATTTGAACACCATACAACAATTTGGAATATATTACGACTTTGTATGCCACATTACCGCCTTGAAAAGCATGTTAGTATAACGTACGGCACCTTACAACTCCTAACAAAACATTACAACACCGTACGTAAACTTAAAACTCCATAATAAACCTAATGAATTCGTCCGAATCATTTGAACATCGTACGACCACTCAGGACTTGTTACGACTCTGTATGCGAAATTAGCAACAGGAAAAGCAATTTAGAATAATGTAGGATGCGTTACAACTTTGGAGAACACCTTACACCACCGTACGAAAGATTAAAACTCCATAATAAACCTAATGAATTCGTCCGAGTAATTTGAACACCATACAACAATTTGGAATATATTACGACTTTGTATGCCACATTACCGCCTTGAAAAGCATGTTAGTATAACGTACGGCACCTTACAACTCCTAACAAAACATTACAACACCGTACGTAAACTTAAAACTCCATAATAAACCTAATGAATTCGTCCGAGTCATTTGATCATCGTACGACCACTCAGGACTTGTTACGACTCTGTATGCGAAATTAGCAACAGGAAAAGCAATTTAGAATAATGTAGGATGCGTTACAACTTTTGAGAACACCTTACACCACCGTACGAAAGATTAAAACTCCATAATAAACCTAATGAATTCGTCCGAGTAATTTGAACACCATACAACAATTTGGAATATATTACGACTCTGTATGCCACATTACCGCCTTGAAAAGCATGTTAGTATAACGTACGACACCTTACTACTCCTAACAAAACATTACAACACCGTACGTGAACTTAAAACTCCATAATAAACCTAATGAATTCGTCCGAGTCCTTTGAACATCGTACGACAATTTAGAATATATTACGACTCTGTATGCCACCTTACCGTCTTGAGAAGCATGTTAGTATCGTACGGCACCTTACAACTCCTAACAAAACATTACAACACCGTACGTAAACTTAAAACTCCATAATAATCCTAATAAATTAGTCCGAGTCCTTTGAATATCGTACTACAATTTAGAATATATTACGACTCTGTATGCCACATTACCGTCTTGAAAAGCTTGTTAGTATAACGTACGTCACCTTACAACTCCTAACAAAACATTACAACACCGTACGTAAACTTAAAACTCCATAATAAACCTAATAAATTCGTCCGCGTCATTTGAACATCGTACGACCACTCAGGACTTGTTACGACTCTGTATGCGAAATTAGCAACAGGAAAATCAATTTAGAATAATGTAGGATGCGTTACAACTTTTGAGAATACCTTACACCACCGTACGAAAGATTAAAACTGCATAATTTACCTAATGAATTCGTCAGAGTAATTTGAACACCATACAACAATTTGGAGTATATTACGACTCTGTATGCCACATTACCGCCTTGAAAAGCATGTTAGTATAACGTACGGCACATTACAACTCCTAACAAAACATTACAACACCGTACGTAAGCTTCAAACTCCGTAATAAACCTAATGAATTCGTCCGAGTCATTTGAACATCGTACGACCACTCAGGACTTGTTACGACTCTGTATGCGAAATTAGCAACAGGAAAAGCAATTTAGAATAATGTAGGATGCGTTACAACTTTTGAGAACACCTTACACCACCGTACGAAAGATTAAAACTCCATAATAAACCTAATGAATTCGTCAGAGTAATTTGAACACCATACAACAATTTGGAATATATTACGACTTTGTATGCCACATTACCGCCTTGAAAAGCATGTTAGTATAACGTACGGCACCTTACAACTCCTAACAAAACATTACAACACCGTACGTAAACTTCAAACTCCATAATAAACCTAATGAATTCGTCCGAGTCATTTGAACATCGTACGACCACTCAGGACTTGTTACGACTCTGTATGCGAAATTAGCAACAGGAAAAGCAATTTAGAATAATGTAGGATGCGTTACAACTTTTGAGAACACCTTACACCACCGTACGAAAGATTAAAACTCCATAATAAACCTAATGAATTCGTCCGAGTAATTTGAACACCATACAACAATTTGGAATATATTACGACTTTGTATGCCACATTACCGCCTTGAAAAGCATGTTAGTATAACGTACGGCACCATACAACTCCTAACAAAACATTACAACACCGTACGTAAACTTAAAACTCCATAATAAACCTAATGAATTCGTCCGAGTCATTTGAACATCGTACGACCACTCAGGACTTGTTACGACTCTGTATGCGAAATTAGCAACAGGAAAATCAATTTAGAATAATGTAGGATGCGTTACAACTTTTGAGAATACCTTACACCACCGTACGAAAGATTAAAACTGCATAATATACCTAATGAATTCGTCAGAGTAATTTGAACACCATACAACAATTTGGAGTATATTACGACTCTGTATGCCACATTACCGCCTTGAAAAGCATGTTAGTATAACGTACGGCACATTACAACTCCTAACAAAACATTACAACACCGTACGTAAGCTTCAAACTCCGTAATAAACCTAATGAATTCGTCCGAGTCATTTGAAAATCGTACGACCACTCAGGACTTGTTACGACTCTGTATGCGAAATTAGCAACAGGAAAAGCAATTTAGAATAATGTAGGATGCGTTACAACTTTTGAGAACACCTTACACCACCGTACGAAAGATTAAAACTCCATAATAAACCTAATGAATTCGTCAGAGTAATTTGAACACCATACAACAATTTGGAATATATTACGACTTTGTATGCCACATTACCGCCTTGAAAAGCATGTTAGTATAACGTACGGCACCTTACAACTCCTAACAAAACATTACAACACCGTACGTAAACTTCAAACTCCATAATAAACCTAATGAATTCGTCCGAGTCATTTGAACATCGTACGACCACTCAGGACTTGTTACGACTCTGTATGCGAAATTAGCAACAGGAAAATTAATTTAGAATAATGTAGGATGCGTTACAACTTTTGAGAACACCTTACACCACCGTACGAAAGATTAAAACTGCATAATAAACCTAATGAATTCGTCAGAGTAATTTGAACACCATACAACAATTTGGAGTATATTACGACTCTGTATGCCACATTACCGCCTTGAAAAGCATGTTAGTATAACGTACGACACATTACAACTCCTAACAAAACATTACAACACCGTACGTAAACTTAAAACTCCACAATAAACCTAATGAATTCGTCCGAGTCATTTGAACATCGTACGACCACTCAGGACTTGTTACGACTCTGTATGCGAAATTAGCAACAGGAAAATCAATTTAGAATAATGTAGGATGCGTTACATCTTTTGAGAATACCTTACACCACCGTACGAAAGATTAAAACTGCATAATATACCTAATGAATTCGTCAGAGTAATTTGAACACCATACAACAATTTGGAGTATATTACGACTCTGTATGCCACATTACCGCCTTGAAAAGCATGTTAGTATAACGTACGGCACATTACAACTCCTAACAAAACATTACAACACTGTACGTAAGCTTCAAACTCCGTAATAAACCTAATGATTTCGTCCGAGTCATTTGAACATCCTACGACCACTCAGGACTTGTTACGACTCTGTATGCGAAATTAGCAACAGGAAAAGCAATTTAGAATAATGTAGGATGCGTTACAACTTTTGAGAACACCTTACACCACCGTACGAAAGATTAAAACTCCATAATAAACCTAATGAATTCGTCAGAGTAATTTGAACACCATACAACAATTTGGAATATATTACGACTTTGTATGCCACATTACCGCCTTGAAAAGCATGTTAGTATAACGTACGGCACCTTACAACTCCTAACAAAACATTACAACACCGTACGTAAACTTCAAACTCCATAATAAACCTAATGAATTCGTCCGAGTCATTTGAACATCGTACGACCACTCAGGACTTGTTACGACTCTGTATGCGAAATTAGCAACAGGAAAAGCAATTTAGAATAATGTAGGATGCGTTACAACTTTTGAGAACACCTTACACCACCGTACGAAAGATTAAAACTCCATAATAAACCTAATAAATTCGTCCGAGTAATTTGAACACCATACAACAATTTGGAATATATTACGACTTTGTATGCCACATTACCGCCTTGAAAAGCATGTTAGTATAACGTACGGCACCATACAACTCCTAACAAAACATTACAACACCGTACGTAAACTTAAAACTCCATAATAAACCTAATGAATTCGTCCGAGTCATTTGAACATCGTACGACCACTCAGGACTTGTTACGACTCTGTATGCGAAATTAGCAACAGGAAAATCAATTTAGAATAATGTAGGATGCGTTACAACTTTTGAGAATACCTTACACCACCGTACGAAAGATTAAAACTGCATAATATACCTAATGAATTCGTCAGAGTAATTTGAACACCATACAACAATTTGGAATATATTACGACTTTGTATGCCACATTACCGCCTTGAAAAGCATGTTAGTATAACGTACGGCACCTTACAACTCCTAACAAAACATTACAACACCGTACGTAAACTTCAAACTCCATAATAAACCTAATGAATTCGTCCGAGACATTTGAACATCGTACGACCACTCAGGACTTGTTACGACTCTGTATGCGAAATTAGCAACAGGAAAAGCAATTTAGAATAATGTAGGATGCGTTACAACTTTTGAGAACACCTTACACCACCGTACGAAAGATTAAAACTGCATAATAAACCTAATGAATTCGTCAGAGTAATTTGAACACCATACAACAATTTGGAGTATATTACGACTCTGTATGCCACATTACCGCCTTGAAAAGCATGTTAGTATAACGTACGACACATTACAACTCCTAACAAAACATTACAACACCGTACGTAAACTTAAAACTCCACAATAAACCTAATGAATTCGTCCGAGTCATTTGAACATCGTACGACCACTCAGGACTTGTTACGACTCTGTATGCGAAATTAGCAACAGGAAAATCAATTTAGAATAATGTAGGATGCGTTACATCTTTTGAGAATACCTTACACCACCGTACGAAAGATTAAAACTGCATAATATACCTAATGAATTCGTCAGAGTAATTTGAACACCATACAACAATTTGGAGTATATTACGACTCTGTATGCCACATTACCGCCTTGAAAAGCATGTTAGTATAACGTACGGCACATTACAACTCCTAACAAAACATTACAACACTGTACGTAAGCTTCAAACTCCGTAATAAACCTAATGATTTCGTCCGAGTCATTTGAACATCCTACGACCACTCAGGACTTGTTACGACTCTGTATGCGAAATTAGCAACAGGAAAAGCAATTTAGAATAATGTAGGATGCGTTACAACTTTTGAGAACACCTTACACCACCGTACGAAAGATTAAAACTCCATAATAAACCTAATGAATTCGTCAGAGTAATTTGAACACCATACAACAATTTGGAATATATTACGACTTTGTATGCCACATTACCGCCTTGAAAAGCATGTTAGTATAACGTACGGCACCTTACAACTCCTAACAAAACATTACAACACCGTACGTAAACTTCAAACTCCATAATAAACCTAATGAATTCGTCCGAGTCATTTGAACATCGTACGACCACTCAGGACTTGTTACGACTCTGTATGCGAAATTAGCAACAGGAAAAGCAATTTAGAATAATGTAGGATGCGTTACAACTTTTGAGAACACCTTACACCACCGTACGAAAGATTAAAACTCCATAATAAACCTAATAAATTCGTCCGAGTAATTTGAACACCATACAACAATTTGGAATATATTACGACTTTGTATGCCACATTACCGCCTTGAAAAGCATGTTAGTATAACGTACGGCACCATACAACTCCTAACAAAACATTACAACACCGTACGTAAACTTAAAACTCCATAATAAACCTAATGAATTCGTCCGAGTCATTTGAACATCGTACGACCACTCAGGACTTGTTACGACTCTGTATGCGAAATTAGCAACAGGAAAATCAATTTAGAATAATGTAGGATGCGTTACAACTTTTGAGAATACCTTACACCACCGTACGAAAGATTAAAACTGCATAATATACCTAATGAATTCGTCAGAGTAATTTGAACACCATACAACAATTTGGAATATATTACGACTTTGTATGCCACATTACCGCCTTGAAAAGCATGTTAGTATAACGTACGGCACCTTACAACTCCTAACAAAACATTACAACACCGTACGTAAACTTCAAACTCCATAATAAACCTAATGAATTCGTCCGAGACATTTGAACATCGTACGACCACTCAGGACTTGTTACGACTCTGTATGCGAAATTAGCAACAGGAAAAGCAATTTAGAATAATGTAGGATGCGTTACAACTTTTGAGAACACCTTACACCACCGTACGAAAGATTAAAACTCCATAATAAACCTAATGAATTCGTCCGAGTAATTTGAACACCATACAACAATTTGGAATATATTACGACTTTGTATGCCACATTACCGCCTTGAAAAGCATGTTAGTATAACGTACGGCACCATACAACTCCTAACAAAACATTACAACACCGTACGTAAACTTAAAACTCCATAATAAACCTAATGAATTCGTCCGAGTCATTTGAACATCGTACGACCACTCAGGACTTGTTACGACTCTGTATGCGAAATTAGCAACAGGAAAATCAATTTAGAATAATGTAGGATGCGTTACAACTTTTGAGAATACCTTACACCACCGTACGAAAGATTAAAACTGCATAATATACCTAATGAATTCGTCAGAGTAATTTGAACACCATACAACAATTTGGAGTATATTACGACTCTGTATGCCACATTACCGCCTTGAAAAGCGTGTTAGTATAACGTACGGCACATTACAACTCCTAACAAAACATTACAACACCGTACGTAAGCTTCAAACTCCGTAATAAACCTAATGAATTCGTCCGAGTCATTTGAACATCGTACGACCACTCAGCACTTGTTACGACTCTGTATGCGAAATTAGCAACAGGAAAAGCAATTTAGAATAATGTAGGATGCGTTACAACTTTTGAGAACACCTTACACCACCGTACGAAAGATTAAAACTCCATAATAAACCTAATGAATTCGTCAGAGTAATTTGAACACCATACAACAATTTGGAATATATTACGACTTTGTATGCCACATTACCGCCTTGAAAAGCATGTTAGTATAACGTACGGCACCTTACAACTCCTAACAAAACATTACAACACCGTACGTAAACTTCAAACTCCATAATAAACCTAATGAATTCGTCCGAGTCATTTGAACATCGTACGACCACTCAGGACTTGTTACGACTCTGTATGCGAAATTAGCAACAGGAAAATCAATTTAGAATAATGTAGGATGCGTTACAACTTTTGAGAACACCTTACACCACCGTACGAAAGATTAAAACTGCATAATAAACCTAATGAATTCGTCAGAGTAATTTGAACACCATACAACAATTTGGAGTATATTACGACTCTGTATGCCACATTACCGCCTTGAAAAGCATGTTAGTATAACGTACGACACATTACAACTCCTAACAAAACATTACAACACCGTACGTAAACTTCAAACTCCATAATAAACCTAATGAATTCGTCCGAGTCATTTGAACATCGTACGACCACTCAGGACTTGTTACGACTCTGTATGCGAAATTAGCAACAGGAAAATCAATTTAGAATAATGTAGGATGCGTTACAACTTTTGAGAATACCTTACACCACCGTACGAAAGATTAAAACTGCATAATATACCTAATGAATTCGTCAGAGTAATTTGAACACCATACAACAATTTGGAGTATATTACGACTCTGTATGCCACATTACCGCCTTGAAAAGCTTGTTAGTATAACGTACGGCACATTACAACTCCTAACAAAACATTACAACACCGTACGTAAGCTTCAAACTCCGTAATAAACCTAATGAATTCGTCCGAGTCATTTGAACATCGTACGACCACTCAGGACTTGTTACGACTCTGTATGCGAAATTAGCAACAGGAAAAGCAATTTAGAATAATGTAGGATGCGTTACAACTTTTGAGAACACCTTACACCACCGTACGAAAGATTAAAACTCCATAATAAACCTAATGAATTCGTCCGAGTAATTTGAACACCATACAACAATTTGGAATATATTACGACTTTGTATGCCACATTACCGCCTTGAAAAGCATGTTAGTATAACGTACGGCACCTTACAACTCCTAACAAAACATTACAACACCGTACGTAAACTTAAAACTCCATAATAAACCTAATGAATTCGTCCGAGTCATTTGATCATCGTACGACCACTCAGGACTTGTTACGACTCTGTATGCGAAATTAGCAACAGGAAAAGCAATTTAGAATAATGTAGGATGCGTTACAACTTTTGAGAACACCTTACACCACCGTACGAAAGATTAAAACTCCATAATAAACCTAATGAATTCGTCCGAGTAATTTGAACACCATACAACAATTTGGAATATATTACGACTTTGTATGCCACATTACCGCCTTGAAAAGCATGTTAGTATAACGTACGGCACCTTACAACTCCTAACAAAACATTACAACACCGTACGTAAACTTAAAACTCCATAATAAACCTAATGAATTCGTCCGAGTCATTTGATCATCGTACGACAATTTAGATTATATTACGACTCTGTATGCCACATTACCGTCTTGAGAAGCATGTTAGTATAACGTACGGCACCTTACAACTCCTAACAAAACATTACAACACCGTACGTAAACTTAAAACTCCATAATAATCCGAATAAATTAGTCCGAGTCCTTTGAATATCGTACTACAATTTAGAATAAATTACGACTCTGTATGCCACATTACCGCCTTGAAAAGCTTGTTAGTATAACGTACGGCACCTTACAACTCCTAACAAAACATTACAACACCGTACGTAAACTTAAAACTCCACAATAAACCTAATGAATTCGTCCGAGTCATTTGAACATCGTACGACCACTCAGGACTTGTTACGACTCTGTATGCGAAATTAGCAACAGGAAAATCAATTTAGAATAATGTAGGATGCGTTACAACTTTTGAGAATACCTTACACCACCGTACGAAAGATTAAAACTGCATAATATACCTAATGAATTCGTCAGAGTAATTTGAACACCATACAACAATTTGGAGTATATGACGACTCTGTATGCCACATTACCGCCTTGAAAAGCATGTTAGTATAACGTACGGCACATTACAACTCCTAACAAAACATTACAACACCGTACGTAAGCTTCAAACTCCGTAATAAACCTAATGAATTCGTCCGAGTCATTTGAACATCGTACGACCACTCAGGACTTGTTACGACTCTGTATGCGAAATTAGCAACAGGAAAAGCAATTTAGAATAATGTAGGATGCGTTACAACTTTTGAGAACACCTTACACCACCGTACGAAAGATTAAAACTCCATAATAAACCTAATGAATTCGTCCGAGTAATTTGAACACCATACAACAATTTGGAATATATTACGACTTTGTATGCCACATTACCGCCTTGAAAAGCATGTTAGTATAACGTACGGCACCTTACAACTCCTAACAAAACATTACAACACCGTACGTAAACTTAAAACTCCATAATAAACCTAATGAATTCGTCCGAGTCATTTGATCATCGTACGACCACTCAGGACTTGTTACGACTCTGTATGCGAAATTAGCAACAGGAAAAGCAATTTAGAATAATGTAGGATGCGTTACAACTTTTGAGAACACCTTACACCACCGTACGAAAGATTAAAACTCCATAATAAACCTAATGAATTCGTCCGAGTAATTTGAACACCATACAACAATTTGGAATATATTACGACTCTGTATGCCACATTATCGCCTTGAAAAGCATGTTAGTATAACGTACGGCACATTACCACTCCTAACAAAACATTACAACACCGTACGTAAGCTTCAAACTCCGTAATAAACCTAATAAATTCGTCCGAGTCATTTGAACATCGTACGACCACTCAGGACTTGTTACGACTCTGTATGCGAAATTAGCGACAGGAAAAGCAATTTAGAATAATGTAGGATGCGTTACAACTTTTGAGAACACCTTACACCACCGTACGAAAGATTAAAACTCCATAATAAACCTAATGAATTCGTCCGAGTAATTTGAACACCATACAACAATTTGGAATATATTACGACTTTGTATGCCACATTACCGCCTTGAAAAGAATGTTAGTATAACGTACGGCACCTTACAACTCCTAACAAAACATTACAACACCGTACGTAAACTTAAAACTCCATAATAAACCTAATGAATTCGTCCGAGTCATTTGATCATCGTACGACCACTCAGGACTTGTTACGACTCTGTATGCGAAATTAGCAACAGGAAAAGCAATTTAGAATAATGTAGGATGCGTTACAACTTTTGAGAACACCTTACACCATCGTACGAAAGATTAAAACTCCATAATAAACCTATTGAATTCGTCCGAGTAATTTGAACACCATACAACAATTTGGAATATATTACGACTTTGTATGCCACATTACCGCCTTGAAAAGCATGTTAGTATAACGTACGGCACCTTACAACTCCTAACAAAACATTACAACACCGTACGTAAACTTAAAGCTCCATAATAAACCTAATGAATTCGCCCGAGTCATTTGATCATCGTACGACAATTTAGATTATATTACGACTCTGTATGCCACATTACCGTCTTGAGAAGCATGTTAGTATAACGTACGGCACCTTACAACTCCTAACAAAACATTACAACACCGTACGTAAACTTAAAACTCCATAATAATCCTAATAAATTAGTCCGAGTCCTTTGAATATCGTACTACAATTTAGAATAAATTACGACTCTGTATGCCACATTACCGCCTTGAAAAGCTTGTTAGTATAACGTACGGCACCTTACAACTCCTAACAAAACATTACAACACCGTACGTAAACTTAAAACTCCACAATAAACCTAATGAATTCGTCCGAGTCATTTGAACATCGTACGACCACTCAGGACTTGTTACGACTCTGTATGCGAAATTAGCAACAGGAAAATCAATTTAGAATAATGTAGGATGCGTTACAACTTTTGAGAATACCTTACACCACCGTACGAAAGATTAAAACTGCATAATATACCTAATGAATTCGTCAGAGTAATTTGAACACCATACAACAATTTGGAGTATATTACGACTCTGTATGCCACATTACCGCCTTGAAAAGCATGTTAGTATAACGTACGGCACATTACAACTCCTAACAAAACATTACAACACCGTACGTAAGCTTCAAACTCCGTAATAAACCTAATGAATTCGTCCGAGTCATTTGAACATCGTACGACCACTCAGGACTTGTTACGACTCTGTATGCGAAATTAGCAACAGGAAAAGCAATTTAGAATAATGTAGGATGCGTTACAACTTTTGAGAACACCTTACACCACCGTACGAAAGATTAAAACTCCATAATAAACCTAATGAATTCGTCAGAGTAATTTGAACACCATACAACAATTTGGAATATATTACGACTTTGTATGCCACATTACCGCCTTGAAAAGCATGTTAGTATAACGTACGGCACCTTACAACTCCTAACAAAACATTACAACACCGTACGTAAACTTAAAACTCCATAATAAACCTAATGAATTCGTCCGAGTCATTTGATCATCGTACGACCACTCAGGACTTGTTACGACTCTGTATGCGAAATTAGCAACAGGAAAAGCAATTTAGAATAATGTAGGATGCGTTACAACTTTTGAGAACACCTTACACCACCGTACGAAAGATTAAAACTCCATAATAAACCTAATGAATTCGTCCGAGTAATTTGAACACCATACAACAATTTGGAATATATTACGACTCTGTATGCCACATTATCGCCTTGAAAAGCATGTTAGTATAACGTACGGCACATTACCACTCCTAACAAAACATTACAACACCGTACGTAAGCTTCAAACTCCGTAATAAACCTAATAAATTCGTCCGAGTCATTTGAACATCGTACGACCACTCAGGACTTGTTACGACTCTGTATGCGAAATTAGCGACAGGAAAAGCAATTTAGAATAATGTAGGATGCGTTACAACTTTTGAGAACACCTTACACCACCGTACGAAAGATTAAAACTCCATAATAAACCTAATGAATTCGTCCGAGTAATTTGAACACCATACAACAATTTGGAATATATTACGACTTTGTATGCCACATTACCGCCTTGAAAAGAATGTTAGTATAACGTACGGCACCTTACAACTCCTAACAAAACATTACAACACCGTACGTAAACTTAAAACTCCATAATAAACCTAATGAATTCGTCCGAGTCATTTGATCATCGTACGACCACTCAGGACTTGTTACGACTCTGTATGCGAAATTAGCAACAGGAAAAGCAATTTAGAATAATGTAGGATGCGTTACAACTTTTGAGAACACCTTACACCATCGTACGAAAGATTAAAACTCCATAATAAACCTATTGAATTCGTCCGAGTAATTTGAACACCATACAACAATTTGGAATATATTACGACTCTGTATGCCACATTACCGCCTTGAAACGCATGTTAGTATAACGTACGACACCTTACTACTCCTAACAAAACATTACAACACCGTACGTGAACTTAAAACTCCATAATAAACCTAATGAATTCGTCCGAGTCCTTTGAACATCGTACGACAATTTAGAATATATTACGACTCTGTATGCCACATTACCGTCTTGAGAAGCATGTTAGTATAACGTACGGCACCTTACAACTCCTAACAAAACATTACAACACTGTACGTAAACTTAAAACTCCATAATAATCCTAATAAATTAGTCCGAGTCCTTTGAATATCGTACTACAATTTAGAATATATCACGACTCTGTATGCCACATTACCGCCTTGAAAAGCATGTTAGTATAACGTACGGCACCTTACAACTCCTAACAAAACATTACAACACCGTACGTAAACTTAAAACTCCATAATAAACCTAATGAATTCGTCCGAGTCATTTGAACATCGTACGACCACTCAGGACTTGTTACGACTCTGTATGCGAAATTAGCGACAGGAAAAGCAATTTAGAATAATGTAGGATGCGTTACAACTTTTGAGAACACCTTACACCACCGTACGAAAGATTAAAACTCCATAATAAACCTAATGAATTCGTCCGAGTAATTTGAACACCATACAACAATTTGGAATATATTACGACTTTGTATGCCACATTACCGCCTTGAAAAGAATGTTAGTATAACGTACGGCACCTTACAACTCCTAACAAAACATTACAACACCGTACGTAAACTTAAAACTCCATAATAAACCTAATGAATTCGTCCGAGTCATTTGATCATCGTACGACCACTCAGGACTTGTTACGACTCTGTATGCGAAATTAGCAACAGGAAAAGCAATTTAGAATAATGTAGGATGCGTTACAACTTTTGAGAACACCTTACACCACCGTACGAAAGATTAAAACTCCATAATAAACCTAATGAATTCGTCCGAGTAATTTGAACACCATACAACAATTTGGAATATATTACGACTCTGTATGCCACATTACCGCCTTGAAAAGCATGTTAGTATAACGTACGACAGCTTACTACTCCTAACAAAACATTACAACACCGTACGTGAACTTAAAACTCCATAATAAACCTAATGAATTCGTCCGAGTCCTTTGAACATCGTACGACAATTTAGAATATATTACGACTCTGTATGCCACATTACCGTCTTGAGAAGCATGTTAGTATAACGTACGGCACCTTACAACTCCTAACAAAACATTACAACACTGTACGTAAACTTAAAACTCCATAATAATCCTAACAAATTAGTCCGAGTCCTTTGAATATCGTACTACAATTTAGAATATATCACGACTCTGTATGCCACATTACCGCCTTGAAAAGCATGTTAGTATAACGTACGGCACCTTACAACTCCTAACAAAACATTACAACACCGTACGTAAACTTAAAACTCCATAATAAACCTAATGAATTCGTCCGAGTCATTTGAACATCGTACGACCACTCAGGACTTGTTACGACTCTGTATGCGAAATTAGCAACAGGAAAATCAATTTAGAATAATGTAGGATGCGTTACAACTTTTGAGAACACCTTACACCACCGTACGAAAGATTAAAACTCCATAATAAACCTAATGAATTCGTCCGAGTAATTTGAACACCATACAACAATTTGGAATATATTACGACTTTGTATGCCACATTACCGCCTTGAAAAGAATGTTAGTATAACGTACGGCACCTTACAACTCCTAACAAAACATTACAACACCGTACGTAAACTTAAAACTCCATAATAAACCTAATGAATTCGTCCGAGTCATTGGATCATCGTACGACCACTCAGGACTTGTTACGACTCTGTATGCGAAATTAGCAACAGGAAAAGCAATTTAGAATAATGTAGGATGCGTTACAACTTTTGTGAACACCTTACACCACCGTACGAAAGATTAAAACTCCATAATAAACCTAATGAATTCGTCCGAGTAATTTGAACACCATACAACAATTTGGAATATATTACGACTCTGTATGCCACATTACCGCCTTGAAAAGCATGTTAGTATAACGTACGACAGCTTACTACTCCTAACAAAACATTACAACACCGTACGTGAACTTAAAACTCCATAATAAACCTAATGAATTCGTCCGAGTCCTTTGAACATCGTACGACAATTTAGAATATATTACGACTCTGTATGCCACATTACCGTCTTGAGAAGCATGTTAGTATAACGTACGGCACCTTACAACTCCTAACAAAACATTACAACACTGTACGTAAACTTAAAACTCCATAATAATCCTAATAAATTAGTCCGAGTCCTTTGAATATCGTACTACAATTTAGAATATATCACGACTCTGTATGCCACATTACCGCCTTGAAAAGCTTGTTAGTATAACGTACGGCACCTTACAACTCCTAACAAAACATTACAACACCGTACGTAAACTTAAAACTCCATAATAAACCTAATGAATTCGTCCGAGTCATTTGAACATCGTACGACCACTCAGGACTTGTTACGACTCTGTATGCGAAATTAGCAACAGGAAAATCAATTTAGAATAATGTAGGATGCGTTACAACTTTTGAGAACACCTTACACCACCGTACGAAAGATTAAAACTCCATAATAAACCTAATGAATTCGTCAGAGTAATTTGAACACCATACAACAATTTGGAGTATATTACGACTCTGTATGCCACATTACCGCCTTGAAAAGAATGTTAGTATAACGTACGGCACCTTACAACTCCTAACAAAACATTACAACACCGTACGTAAACTTAAAACTCCATAATAAACCTAATGAATTCGTCCGAGTCATTTGATCATCGTACGACCACTCAGGACTTGTTACGACTCTGTATGCGAAATTAGCAACAGGAAAAGCAATTTAGAATAATGTAGGATGCGTTACAACTTTTGAGAACACCTTACACCACCGTACGAAAGATTAAAACTCCATAATAAACCTAATGAATTCGTCCGAGTAATTTGAACACCATACAACAATTTGGAATATATTACGACTCTGTATGCCACATTACCGCCTTGAAAAGCATGTTAGTATAACGTACGGCACATTACAACTCCTAACAAAACATTACAACACCGTACGTAAGCTTCAAACTCCGTAATAAACCTAATGCATTCGTCCGAGTCATTTGAACATCGTACGACCACTCAGGACTTGTTACGACTCTGTATGCGAAATTAGCAACAGGAAAAGCAATTTAAAATAATGTAGGATGCGTTACAACTTTTGAGAACACCTTACACCACCGTACGAAAGATTAAAACTCCATAATAAACCTAATGAATTCGTCCGAGTAATTTGAACACCATACAACAATTTGGAATATATTACGACTCTGTATGCCACATTACCGCCTTGAAAAGCATGTTAGTATAACGTACGACACCTTACTACTCCTAACAAAACATTACAACACCGTACGTAAACTTAAAACTCCATAATAAACCTAATGAATTCGTCCGAGTCCTTTTAACATCGTACGACAATTTAGAATATATTACGAATCTGTATGCCACATTACCGTCTTGAGAAGCATGTTAGTATAACGTACGGCACCTTACAACTCCTAACAAAACATTACAACACCGTACGTAAACTTAAAACTCCATAATAATCCTAATAAATTAGTCCGAGTCCTTTGAATATCGTACTACAATTTAGAATATATTACGACTCTGTATGCCACATTACCGCCTTGAAAAGCATGTTAGTATAACGTACGACACCTTACTACTCCTAACAAAACATTACAACACCGTACGTGAACTTAAAACTACATAATAAACCTAATGAATTCGTCCGAGTCCTTTGAACATCGTACGACAATTTAGAATATATTACGACTCTGTATGCCACATTACCGTCTTGAGAAGCATGTTAGTATAACGTACGGCACCTTACAACTCCTAACAAAACATTACAACACTGTACGTAAACTTAAAACTCCATAATAATCCTAATAAATTAGTCCGAGTCCTTTCAATATCGTACTACAATTTAGAATATATTACGACTCTGTATGCCACATTACCGCCTTGAAAAGCTTGTTAGTATAACGTACGGCACCTTACAACTCCTAAAAAAACATTACAACACCGTACGTAAACTTAAAACTCCATAATAAACCTAATGAATTCGTCCGAGTCATTTGAACATCGTACGACCACTCAGGACTTGTTACGACTCTGTATGCGAAATTAGCAACAGGAAAATCAATTTAGAATAATGTAGGATGCGTTACAACTTTTGAGAACACCTTACACCACCGTACGAAAGATTAAAACTCCATAATAAACCTAATGAATTCGTCCGAGTAATTTGAACACCATACAACAATTTGGAATATATTACGACTCTGTATGCCACATTACCGCCTTGAAAAGCATGTTAGTATAACGTACGACACCTTACTACTCCTAACAAAACATTACAACACCGTACGTAAACTTAAAACTCCATAATAAACCTAATGAATTCGTCCGAGTCCTTTTAACATCGTACGACAATTTAGAATATATTACGAATTTGTATGCCACATTACCGTCTTGAGAAGCATGTTAGGATAACGTACGGCACCTTACAACTCCTAACAAAACATTACAACACCGTACGTAAACTTAAAACTCCATAATAATCCTAATAAATTAGTCCGAGTCCTTTGAATATCGTACTACAATTTAGAATATATTACGACTCTGTATGCCACATTACCGCCTTGAAAAGCATGTTAGTATAACTTACGACACCTTACTACTCCTAACAAAACATTACAACACCGTACGTGAACTTAAAACTCCATAATAAACCTAATGAATTCGTCCGAGTCCTTTGAACATCGTACGACAATTTAGAATATATTACGACTCTGTATGCCACATTACCGTCTTGAGAAGCATGTTAGTATAACGTACGGCACCTTACAACTCCTAACAAAACATTACAACACTGTACGTAAACTTAAAACTCCATAATAATCCTAATAAATTAGTCCGAGTCCTTTGAATATCGTACTACAATTTAGAATATATTACGACTCTGTATGCCACATTACCGCCTTGAAAAGCTTGTTAGTATAACGTACGGCACCTTACAACTCCTAACAAAACATTACAACACCGTACGTAATCTTAAAACTCCATAATAAACCTAATGAATTCGTCCGAGTCATTTGATCATCGTACGACCACTCAGGACTTGTTACGACTCTGTATGCGAAATTAGCAACAGGAAAATCAATTTAGAATAATGTAGGATGCGTTACAACTTTTGAGAATACCTTACACCACCGTACGAAAGATTAAAACTGCATAATATACCTAATGAATTCGTCAGAGTAATTTGAACACCATACAACAATTTGGAGTATATTACGACTCTGTATGCCACATTACCGCCTTGAAAAGCATGTTAGTATAACGTACGGCACCTTACAACTCCTAACAAAACATTACAACACCGTACGTAAACTTAAAACTCCATAATAAACCTAATGAATTCGTCCGAGTCATTTGATCATCGTACGTCCACTCAGGACTTGTTACGACTCTGTATGCGAAATTAGCAACAGGAAAAGCAATTTAGAATAATGTAGGATGCGTTACAACTTTTGAGAACACCTTACACCACCGTACGAAAGATTAAAACTCCATAATAAACCTAATGAATTCGTCCGAGTAATTTGAACACCATACAACAATTTGGAATATATTACGACTCTGTATGCCACATTACCGCCTTGAAAAGCATGTTAGTATAACGTACGGCACATTACAACTCCTAACAAAACATTACAACACCGTACGTAAGCTTCAAACTCCGTAATAAACCTAATGCATTCGTCCGAGTCATTTGAACATCGTACGACCACTCAGGACTTGTTACGACTCTGTATGCGAAATTAGCAACAGGAAAAGCAATTTAAAATAATGTAGGATGCGTTACAACTTTTGAGAACACCTTACACCACCGTACGAAAGATTAAAACTCCATAATAAACCTAATGAATTCGTCCGAGTAATTTGAACACCATACAACAATTTGGAATATATTACGACTCTGTATGCCACATTACCGCCTTGAAAAGCATGTTAGTATAACGTACGACACCTTACTACTCCTAACAAAACATTACAACACCGTACGTAAACTTAAAACTCCATAATAAACCTAATGAATTCGTCCGAGTCCTTTTAACATCGTACGACAATTTAGAATATATTACGAATCTGTATGCCACATTACCGTCTTGAGAAGCATGTTAGTATAACGTACGGCACCTTACAACTCCTAACAAAACATTACAACACCGTACGTAAACTTAAAACTCCATAATAATCCTAATAAATTAGTCCGAGTCCTTTGAATATCGTACTACAATTTAGAATATATTACGACTCTGTATGCCACATTACCGCCTTGAAAAGCATGTTAGTATAACGTACGACACCTTACTACTCCTAACAAAACATTACAACACCGTACGTGAACTTAAAACTCCATAATAAACCTAATGAATTCGTCCGAGTCCTTTGAACATCGTACGACAATTTAGAATATATTACGACTCTGTATGCCACATTACCGTCTTGAGAAGCATGTTAGTATAACGTACGGCACCTTACAACTCCTAACAAAACATTACAACACTGTACGTAAACTTAAAACTCCATAATAATCCTAATAAATTAGTCCGAGTCCTTTGAATATCGTACTACAATTTAGAATATATTACGACTCTGTATGCCACATTACCGCCTTGAAAAGCTTGTTAGTATAACGTACGGCACCTTACAACTCCTAAAAAAACATTACAACACCGTACGTAAACTTAAAACTCCATAATAAACCTAATGAATTCGTCCGAGTCATTTGAACATCGTACGACCACTCAGGACTTGTTACGACTCTGTATGCGAAATTAGCAACAGGAAAATCAATTTAGAATAATGTAGGATGCGTTACAACTTTTGAGAACACCTTACACCACCGTACGAAAGATTAAAACTCCATAATAAACCTAATGAATTCGTCCGAGTAATTTGAACACCATACAACAATTTGGAATATATTACGACTCTGTATGCCACATTACCGCCTTGAAAAGCATGTTAGTATAACGTACGACACCTTACTACTCCTAACAAAACATTACAACACCGTACGTAAACTTAAAACTCCATAATAAACCTAATGAATTCGTCCGAGTCCTTTTAACATCGTACGACAATTTAGAATATATTACGAATCTGTATGCCACATTACCGTCTTGAGAAGCATGTTAGGATAACGTACGGCACCTTACAACTCCTAACAAAACATTACAACACCGTACGTAAACTTAAAACTCCATAATAATCCTAATAAATTAGTCCGAGTCCTTTGAATATCGTACTACAATTTAGAATATATTACGACTCTGTATGCCACATTACCGCCTTGAAAAGCATGTTAGTATAACTTACGACACCTTACTACTCCTAACAAAACATTACAACACCGTACGTGAACTTAAAACTCCATAATAAACCTAATGAATTCGTCCGAGTCCTTTGAACATCGTACGACAATTTAGAATATATTACGACTCTGTATGCCACATTACCGTCTTGAGAAGCATGTTAGTATAACGTACGGCACCTTACAACTCCTAACAAAACATTACAACACTGTACGTAAACTTAAAACTCCATAATAATCCTAATAAATTAGTCCGAGTCCTTTGAATATCGTACTACAATTTAGAATATATTACGACTCTGTATGCCACATTACCGCCTTGAAAAGCTTGTTAGTATAACGTACGGCACCTTACAACTCCTAACAAAACATTACAACACCGTACGTAAACTTAAAACTCCATAATAAACCTAATGAATTCGTCCGAGTCATTTGAACATCGTACGACCACTCAGGACTTGTTACGACTCTGTATGCGAAATTAGCAACAGGAAAATCAATTTAGAATAATGTAGGATGCGTTACAACTTTTGAGAATACCTTACACCACCGTACGAAAGATTAAAACTGCATAATATACCTAATGAATTCGTCAGAGTAATTTGAACACCATACAACAATTTGGAGTATATTACGACTCTGTATGCCACATTACCGCCTTGAAAAGCATGTTAGTATAACGTACGGCACCTTACAACTCCTAACAAAACATTACAACATCGTACGTAAACTTAAAACTCCATAATAAACCTAATGAATTCGTCCGAGTCATTTGATCATCGTACGTCCACTCAGGACTTATTATGACTCTGTATGCGAAAATAGCAACAGGAAAAGCAATTTAGAATAATGTAGGATGCGTTACAACTTTTGAGAACACCTTACACCACCGTACGAAAGATTAAAACTCCATAATAAACCTAATGAATTCGTCCGAGTAATTTGAACACCATACAACAATTTGGAATATATTACGACTCTGTATGCCACATTACCGCCTTGAAAAGCATGTTAGTATAACGTACGGCACATTACAACTCCTAACAAAACATTACAACACCGTACGTAAGCTTCAAACTCCGTAATAAACCTAATGAATTCGTCCGAGTCATTTGAACATCGTACGACCACTCAGGACTTGTTACGACTCTGTATGCGAAATTAGCAACAGGAAAAGCAATTTAAAATAATGTAGGATGCGTTACAACTTTTGAGAACACCTTACACCACCGTACGAAAGATTAAAACTCCATAATAAACCTAATGAATTCGTCCGAGTAATTTGAACACCATACAACAATTTGGAATATATTACGACTCTGTATGCCACATTACCGCCTTGAAAAGCATGTTAGTATAACGTACGACACCTTACTACTCCTAACAAAACATTACAACACCGTACGTAAACTTAAAACTCCATAATAAACCTAATGAATTCGTCCGAGTCCTTTTAACATCGTACGACAATTTAGAATATATTACGAATCTGTATGCCACATTACCGTCTTGAGAAGCATGTTAGTATAACGTACGGCACCTTACAACTCCTAACAAAACATTACAACACCGTACGTAAACTTAAAACTCCATAATAATCCTAATAAATTAGTCCGAGTCCTTTGAATATCGTACTACAATTTAGAATATATTACGACTCTGTATGCCACATTACCGCCTTGAAAAGCTTGTTAGTATAACGTACGACACCTTACAACTCCTAACAAAACATTACAACACCGTACGTAAACTGAAAACTCCACAATAAACCTAATGAATTCGTCCGAGTCATTTGAACATCGTACGACCACTCAGGACTTGTTACGACTCTGTATGCGAAATTAGCAACAGGAAAATCAATTTCGAATAATGTAGGATGCGTTACAACTTTTGAGAATACCTTACACCACCGTACGAAAGATTAAAACTGCATAATATACCTAATGAATTCGTCAGAGTAATTTGAACACCATACAACAATTTGGAGTATATTACGACTCTGTATGCCACATTACCTCCTTGAAAAGCATGTTAGTATAACGTACGGCACATTACAACTCCTAACAAAACATTACAACACCGTACGTAAGCTTCAAACTCCGTAATAAACCTAATGAATTCGTCCGAGTCATTTGAACATCGTACGACCACTCAGGACTTGTTACGACTCTGTATGCGAAATTAGCAACAGGAAAAGCAATTTAGAATAATGTAGGATGCGTTACAACTTTTGAGAACACCTTACACCACCGTACGAAAGATTAAAACTCCATAATAAACCTAATGAATTCGTCCGAGTAATTTGAACAACATACAACAATTTGGAATATATTACGACTTTGTATGCCACATTACCGCCTTGAAAAGCATGTTAGTATAACGTACGGCACCTTACAACTCCTAACAAATCATTACAACACCGTACGTAAACTTAAAACTCCATAATAAACCTAATGAATTCGTCCGAGTCATTTGATCATCGTACGTCCACTCAGGACTTGTTACGACTCTGTATGCGAAATTAGCAACAGGAAAAGCAATTTAGAATAATGTAGGATGCGTTACAACTTTTGAGAACACCTTACACCACCGTACGAAAGATTAAAACTCCATAATAAACCTAATGAATTCGTCCGAGTAATTTGAACACCATACAACAGTTTGGAATATATTACGACTCTGTATGCCACATTACCGCCTTGAAAAGCATGTTAGTATAACGTACGGCACATTACAACTCCTAACAAAAAATTACAACACCGTACGTAAGCTTCAAACTCCGTAATAAACCTAATGAATTCGTCCGAGTCATTTGAACATCGTACGACCACTCAGGACTTGTTAAGACTCTGTATGCGAAATTAGCAACAGGAAAAGCAATTTAAAATAATGTAGGATGCGTTACAACTTTTGAGAACACCTTACACCACCGTACGAAAGATTAAAACTCCATAATAAACCTAATGAATTCGTCCGAGTAATTTGAACACCATACAACAATTTGGAATATATTACGACTCCGTATGCCACATTACCGCCTTGAAAAGCATGTTAGTATAACGTACGACACCTTACTACTCCTAACAAAACATTACAACACCGTACGTAAACTTAAAACTCCATAATAAACCTAATGAATTCGTCCGAGTCCTTTTAACATCGTATGACAATTTAGAATATATTACGAATCTGTATGCCACATTACCGTCTTGAGAAGCATGTTAGTATAACGTACGGCACCTAACAACTCCTAACAAAACATTACAACACCGTACGTAAACTTAAAACTCCATAATAATCCTAATAAATTAGTCCGAGTCCTTTGAATATCGTACTACAATTTAGAATATATTACGACTCTGTATGCCACATTACCGCCTTGAAAAGCTTGTTAGTATAACGTACGGCACCTTACAACTCCTAACAAAACATTACAACACCGTACGTAAACTTAAAACTCCACAATAAACCTAATGAATTCGTCCGAGTCATTTGAACATCGTACGACCACTCAGGACTTGTTACGACTCTGTATGCGAAATTAGCAACAGGAAAATCAATTTAGAATAATGTAGGATGCGTTACAACTTTTGAGAATACCTTACACCACCGTACGAAAGATTAAAACTGCATAATATACCTAATGAATTCGTCAGAGTAATTTGAACACCATACAACAATTTGGAGTATATTACGACTCTGTATGCCACATTACCGCCTTGAAAAGCATGTTAGTATAACGTACGGCACATTACAACTCCTAACAAAACATTACAACACCGTACGTAAGCTTCAAACTCCGTAATAAACCTAATGAATTCGTCCGAGTCATTTGAACATCGTACGACCACTCAGGACTTGTTACGACTCTGTATGCGAAATTAGCAACAGGAAAAGCAATTTAGAATAATGTAGGATGCGTTACAACTTTTGAGAACACCTTACACCACCGTACGAAAGATTAAAACTCCATAATAAACCTAATGAATTCGTCCGAGTAATTTGAACACCATACAACAATTTGGAATATATTACGACTTTGTATGCCACATTACCGCCTTGAAAAGCATGTTAGTATAACGTACGGCACCTTACAACTCCTAACAAAACATTACAACACCGTACGTAAACTTAAAACTCCATAATAAACCTAATGAATTCGTCCGAGTCATTTGATCATCGTACGACCACTCAGGACTTGTTACGACTCTGTATGCGAAATTAGCAACAGGAAAAGCAATTTAGAATAATGTAGGATGCGTTACAACTTTTGAGAACACCTTACACCACCGTACGAAAGATTAAAACTCCATAATAAACCTAATGAATTCGTCCGAGTAATTTGAACACCATACAACAATTTGGAATATATTACGACACTGTATGCCACATTATCGCCTTGAAAAGCATGTTAGTATAACGTACGGCACATTACAACTCCTAACAAAACATTACAACACCGTACGTAAGCTTCAAACTCCGTAATTAACCTAATGAATTCGTCCGAGTCATTTGAACATCGTACGACCACTCAGGACTTGTTACGACTCTGTATGCGAAATTAGCGACAGGAAAAGCAATTTAGAATAATGTAGGATGCGTTACAACTTTTGAGAACACCTTACACCACCGTACGAAAGATTAAAACTCCATAATAAACCTAATGAATTCGTCCGAGTAATTTGAACACCATACAACAATTTGGAATATATTACGACTTTGTATGCCACATTACCGCCTTGAAAAGAATGTTAGTATAACGTACGGCACCTTACAACTCCTAACAAAACATTACAACACCGTACGTAAACTTAAAACTCCATAATAAACCTAATGAATTCGTCCGAGTCATTTGATCATCGTACGACCACTCAGGACTTGTTACGACTCTGTATGCGAAATTAGCAACAGGAAAAGCAATTTAGAATAATGTAGGATGCGTTACAACTTTTGAGAACACCTTACACCACCGTACGAAAGATTAAAACTCCATAATAAACCTAATGAATTCGTCCGAGTAATTTGAACACCATACAACAATTTGGAATATATTACGACTCTGTATGCCACATTACCGCCTTGAAAAGCATGTTAGTATAACGTACGACACCTTACTACTCCTAACAAAACATTACAACACCGTACGTGAACTTAAAACTCCATAATAAACCTAATGAATTCGTCCGAGTCCTTTGAACATCGTACGACAATTTAGAATATATTACGACTCTGTATGCCACATTACCGTCTTGAGAAGCATGTTAGTATAACGTACGGCACCTTACAACTCCTAACAAAACATTACAACACTGTACGTAAACTTAAAACTCCATAATAATCCTAATAAATTAGTCCGAGTCCTTTGAATATCGTACTACAATTTAGAATATATTACGACTCTGTATGCCACATTACCGCCTTGAAAAGCTTGTTAGTATAACGTACGGCACCTTACAACTCCTAACAAAACATTACAACACCGTACGTAAACTTAAAACTCCATAATAAACCTAATGAATTCGTCCGAGTCATTTGAACATCGTACGACCACTCAGGACTTGTTACGACTCTGTATGCGAATTTAGCAACAGGAAAATCAATTTAGAATAATGTAGGATGCGTTACAACTTTTGAGAATACCTTACACCACCGTACGAAAGATTAAAACTGCATAATATACCTAATGAATTCGTCAGAGTAATTTGAACACCATACAACAATTTGGAGTATATTACGACTCTGTATGCCACATTACCGCCTTGAAAAGCATGTTAGTATAACGTACGGCACATTACAACTCCTAACAAAACATTACAACACCGTACGTAAGCTTCAAACTCCGTAATAAACCTAATGAATTCGTCCGAGTCATTTGAACATCGTACGACCACTCAGGACTTGTTACGACTCTGTATGCGAAATTAGCAACAGGAAAAGCAATTTAGAATAATGTAGGATGCGTTACAACTTTTGAGAACACCTTACACCACCGTACGAAAGATTAAAACTCCATAATAAACCTAATGAATTCGTCCGAGTAATTTGAACACCATACAACAATTTGGAATATATTACGACTTTGTATGCCACATTACCGCCTTGAAAAGCATGTTAGTATAACGTACGGCACCTTACAACTCCTAACAAAACATTACAACACCGTACGTAAACTTAAAACTCCATAATAAACCTAATGAATTCGTCCGAGTCATTTGATCATCGTACGTCCACTCAGGACTTGTTACGACTCTGTATGCGAAATTAGCAACAGGAAAAGCAATTTAGAATAATGTAGGATGCGTTACAACTTTTGAGAACACCTTACACCACCGTACGAAAGATTAAAACTCCATAATAAACCTAATGAATTCGTCCGAGTAATTTGAACACCATACAACAATTTGGAATATATTACGACTCTGTATGCCACATTACCGCCTTGAAAAGCATGTTAGTATAACGTACGGCACCTTACAACTCCTAACAAAACATTACAACACTGTACGTAAACTTAAAACTCCATAATAATCCTAATAAATTAGTCCGAGTCCTTTGAATATCGTACTACAATTTAGAATATATTACGACTCTGTATGCCACATTACCGCCTTGAAATTCATGTTAGTATAACGTACGGCACCTTACAACTCCTAACAAAACATTACAACACCGTACGTAAACTTAAAACTCCATAATAAACCTAATGAATTCGTCCGAGTCATTTGAACATCGTACGACCACTCAGGACTTGTTACGACTCTGTATGCGAATTTAGCAACAGGAAAATCAATTTAGAATAATGTAGGATGCGTTACAACTTTTGAGAATACCTTACACCACCGTACGAAAGATTAAAACTGCATAATATACCTAATGAATTCGTCAGAGTAATTTGAACACCATACAACAATTTGGAGTATATTACGACTCTGTATGCCACATTACCGACTTGAAAAGCATGTTAGTATAACGTACGGCACATTACAACTCCTAACAAAACATTACAACACCGTACGTAAGCTTCAAACTCCGTAATAAACCTAATGAATTCGTCCGAGTCATTTGAACATCGTACGACCACTCAGGACTTGTTACGACTCTGTATGCGAAATTAGCAACAGGAAAAGCAATTTAGAATAATGTAGGATGCGTTACAACTTTTGAGAACACCTTACACCACCGTACGAAAGATTAAAACTCCATAATAAACCTAATGAATTCGTCCGAGTAATTTGAACACCATACAACAATTTGGAATATATTACGACTTTGTATGCCACATTACCGCCTTGAAAAGCATGTTAGTATAACGTACGGCACCTTACAACTCCTAACAAAACATTACAACACCGTACGTAAACTTAAAACTCCATAATAAACCTAATGAATTCGTCCGAGTCATTTGATCATCGTACGTCCACTCAGGACTTGTTACGACTCTGTATGCGAAATTAGCAACAGGAAAAGCAATTTAGAATAATGTAGGATGCGTTACAACTTTTGAGAACACCTTACACCACCGTACGAAAGATTAAAACTCCATAATAAACCTAATGAATTCGTCCGAGTAATTTGAACACCATACAACAATTTGGAATATATTACGACTCTGTATGCCACATTACCGCCTTGAAAAGCATGTTAGTATAACGTACGGCACATTACAACTCCTAACAAAACATTACAACACCATACGTAAGCTTCAAACTCCGTAATAAACCTAATGAATTCGTCCGAGTCATTTGAACATCGTACGACCACTCAGGACTTGTTACGACTCTGTATGCGAAATTAGCAACAGGAAAAGCAATTTAAAATAATGTAGGATGCGTTACAACTTTTGAGAACACCTTACACCACCGTACGAAAGATTAAAACTCCATAATAAACCTAATGAATTCGTCCGAGTAATTTGAACACCATACAACAATTTGGAATATATTACGACTCTGTATGCCACATTACCGCCTTGAAAAGCATGTTAGTATAACGTACGACACCTTACTACTCCTAACAAAACATTACAACACCGTACGTAAACTTAAAACTCCATAATAAACCTAATGAATTCGTCCGAGTCCTTTTAACATCGTACGACAATTTAGAATATATTACGAATCTGTATGCCACATTACCGTCTTGAGAAGCATGTTAGTATAACGTACGGCACCTTACAACTCCTAACAAAACATTACAACACCGTACGTAAACTTAAAACTCCATAATAATCCTAATAAATTAGTCCGAGTCCTTTGAATATCGTACTACAATTTAGAATATATTACGACTCTGTATGCCACATTACCGCCTTGAAAAGCATGTTAGTATAACGTACGGCACCTTACAACTCCTAACAAAACATTACAACACCGTACGTAAACTTAAAACTCCATAATAAACCTAATGAATTCGTCCGAGTCATTTGATCATCGTACGACCACTCAGGACTTGTTACGACTCTGTATGCGAAATTAGCAACAGGAAAAGCAATTTAGAATAATGTAGGATGCATTACAACTTTTGAGAACACCTTACACCACCGTACGAAAGATTAAAACTCCATAATAAACCTAATGAATTCGTCCGAGTAATTTGAACACCATACAACAATTTGGAATATATTACGACTCTGTATGCCACATTACCGCCTTGAAAAGCATGTTAGTATAACGTACGGCACATTACAACTCCTAACAAAACATTACAACACCGTACGTAAGCTTCAAACTCCGTAATAAACCTAATGAATTCGTCCGAGTCATTTGAACATCGTACGACCACTCAGGACTTGTTACGACTCTGTATGCGAAATTAGCAACAGGAAAAGCAATTTAGAATAATGTAAGATGCGTTACAACTTTCTAGAACACCTTACACCACCGTACGAAAGATTAAAACTCCATAATAAACCTAATGAATTCGTCCGAGTAATTTGAACACCATACAACAATTTGGAATATATTACGACTTTGTATGCCACATTACCGCCTTGAAAAGAATGTTAGTATAACGTACGGCACCTTACAACTCCTAACAGAACATTACAACACCGTACGTAAACTTAAATCTCCATAATAAACCTAATGAATTCGTCCGAGTCATTTGATCATCGTACGACCACTCAGGACTTGTTACGACTCTGTATGCGAAATTAGCAACAGGAAAAGCAATATAGAATAATGTAGGATGCGTTACAACTTTTGAGAACACCTTACACCACCGTACGAAAGATTAAAACTCCATAATAAACCTAATGAATTCGTCCGAGTAATTTGAACACCATACAACAATTTGGAATATATTACGACTCTGTATGCCACATTACCGCCTTGAAAAGCATGTTAGTATAACGTACGACACCTTACTACTCCTAACAAAACATTACAACACCGTACGTGAACTTAAAACTCCATAATAAACCTAATGAATTCGTCCGAGTCCTTTGAACATCGTACGACAATTTAGAATATATTACGACTCTGTATGCCACATTACCGTCTTGAGAAGCATGTTAGTATAACGTACGGCACCTTACAACTCCTAACAAAACATTACAACACTGTACGTAAACTTAAAACTCCATAATAATCCTAATAAAATAGTCCGAGTCCTTTGAATATCGTACTACAATTTAGAATATATTACGACTCTGTATGCCACATTACCGCCTTGAAAAGCATGTTAGTATAACGTACAGTACCTTACAACTCCTAACAAAACATTACAACACCGTACGTAAACTTAAAACTCCATAATAAACCTAATGAATTCGTCCGAGTCATTTGAACATCGTACGACCACTCAGGACTTGTTACGACTCTGTATGCGAAATTAGCAACAGGAAAATCAATGTAGAATAATGTAGGATGCGTTACAACTTTTGAGAATACCTTACACCACCGTACGAAAGATTAAAACTGCATAATAAACCTAATGAATTCGTCAGAGTAATTTGAACACCATACAACAATTTGGAGTATATTACGACTCTGTATGCCACATTACCGCCTTGAAAAGCATGTTAGTAAAACGTACGGCACATTACAACTCCTAACAAAACATTACAACACCGTACGTAAACTTCAAACTCCATAATAAACCTAATGAATTCGTCCGAGTCATTTGAACATCGTACGACCACTCAGGACTTGTTACGACTCTGTATGCGAAATTAGCAACAGGAAAAGCAATTTAGAATAATGTAGGATGCGTTACAACTTTTGAGAACACCTTACACCACCGTACGAAAGATTAAAACTCCATAATAACCCTAATGAATTCGTCCGAGTAATTTGAACACCATACAACAATTTGGAATATATTACGACTCTGTATGCCACATTACCGCCTTGAAAAGCATGTTAGTATAACGTACGACACCTTACTACTCCTAACAAAACATTACAACACCGTACGTAAACTTAAAACTCCATAATAAACCTAATGAATTCGTCCGAGTCCTTTTAACATCGTACGACAATTTAGAATATATTACGAATCTGTATGCCACATTACCGTCTTGAGAAGCATGTTAGTATAACGTACGGCACCTTACAACTCCTAACAAAACATTACAACACCGTACGTAAACTTAAAACTCCATAATAATCCTAATAAATTAGTCCGAGTCCTTTGAATATCGTACTACAATTTAGAATATATTACGACTCTGTTTGCCACATTACCGCCTTGAAAAGCATGTTAGTATAACGTACGGCACCTTACAACTCCTAACAAAACATTACAACACCGTACGTAAACTTAAAACTCCATAATAAACCTAATGAATTCGTCCGAGTCATTTGAACATCGTACGACCACTCAGGACTTGTTACGACTCTGTATGCGAAATTAGCAACAGGAAAATCAATTTAGAATAATGTAGGATGCGTTACAACTTTTGAGAACACCTTACACCATCGTACGAAAGATTAAAACTGCATAATAAACCTAATGAATTCGTCCGAGTCCTTTGAACATCGTACGACAATTTAGAATATATTACGACTCTGTATGCCACATTACCGCCTTGAAAAGCATGTTAGTATAACGTACGGCACCTTACAACTCCTAACAATACATTACAACACCGTACGTAAACTTAAAACTCCATAACAAACCTAATGAATCCGTCCGAGTCATTTGAACATCGTACGACCACTCAGGACTTGTTACGACTCTGTATGCGAAATTAGCAACAGGAAAAGCATATTAGAATAATGTAGGATGCGTTACAACTTTTGAGAACCCCTTACACCACCGTACGAAAGATTAAAACTCCATAATAAACCTAATGAATTCGTCCGAGTAATTTGAACAACATACAACAATTTGGAATATATTACGACTCTTTATGCCACATTACTGCCTTGAAAAGCATGTTAGTATAACGTACGACACCTTACTACTCCTAACAAAACATTACAACACCGTACATAAACTTAAAACTCCATAATAAACCTAATGAATTCGTCCGAGTCATTTGATCATCGTACGACCACTCAGGACTTGTTACGACTCTGTATGCGAAATTAGCAACAGGAAAAGCAATATAGAATAATGTAGGATGCGTTACAACTTTTGAGAACACCTTACACCACCGTACGAAAGATTAAAACTCCATAATAAACCTAATGAATTCGTCCGAGTAATTTGAACACCATACAACAATTTGGAATATATTACGACTCTGTATGCCACATTACCGCCTTGAAAAGCATGTTAGTATAACGTACGACACCTTACTACTCCTAACAAAACATTACAACACCGTACGTGAACTTAAAACTCCATAATAAACCTAATGAATTCGTCCGAGTCCTTTGAACATCGTACGATAATTTAGAATATATTACGACTCTGTATGCCACATTACCGTCTTGAGAAGCATGTTAGTATAACGTACGGCACCTTACAACTCCTAACAAAACATTACAACACTGTACGTAAACTTAAAACTCCATAATAATCCTAATAAAATAGTCCGAGTCCTTTGAATATCGTACTACAATTTAGAATATATTACGACTCTGTATGCCACATTACCGCCTTGAAAAGCATGTTAGTATAACGTACAGTACCTTACAACTCCTAACAAAACATTACAACACCGTACGTAAACTTAAAACTCCATAATAAACCTAATGAATTCGTCCGAGTCATTTGAACATCGTACGACCACTCAGGACTTGTTACGACTCTGTATGCGAAATTAGCAACAGGAAAATCAATGTAGAATAATGTAGGATGCGTTACAACTTTTGAGAATACCTTACACCACCGTACGAAAGATTAAAACTGCATAATAAACCTAATGAATTCGTCAGAGTAATTTGAACACCATACAACAATTTGGAGTATATTACGACTCTGTATGCCACATTACCGCCTTGAAAAGCATGTTAGTAAAACGTACGGCACATTACAACTCCTAACAAAACATTACAACACCGTACGTAAACTTCAAACTCCATAATAAACCTAATGAATTCGTCCGAGTCATTTGAACATCGTACGACCACTCAGGACTTGTTACGACTCTGTATGCGAAATTAGCAACAGGAAAAGCAATTTAGAATAATGTAGGATGCGTTACAACTTTTGAGAACACCTTACACCACCGTACGAAAGATTAAAACTCCATAATAACCCTAATGAATTCGTCCGAGTAATTTGAACACCATACAACAATTTGGAATATATTACGACTCTGTATGCCACATTACCGCCTTGAAAAGCATGTTAGTATAACGTACGACACCTTACTACTCCTAACAAAACATTACAACACCGTACGTAAACTTAAAACTCCATAATAAACCTAATGAATTCGTCCGAGTCCTTTTAACATCGTACGACAATTTAGAATATATTACGAATCTGTATGCCACATTACCGTCTTGAGAAGCATGTTAGTATAACGTACGGCACCTTACAACTCCTAACAAAACATTACAACACCGTACGTAAACTTAAAACTCCATAATAATCCTAATAAATTAGTCCGAGTCCTTTGAATATCGTACTACAATTTAGAATATATTACGACTCTGTTTGCCACATTACCGCCTTGAAAAGCATGTTAGTATAACGTACGGCACCTTACAACTCCTAACAAAACATTACAACACCGTACGTAAACTTAAAACTCCATAATAAACCTAATGAATTCGTCCGAGTCATTTGAACATCGTACGACCACTCAGGACTTGTTACGACTCTGTATGCGAAATTAGCAACAGGAAAATCAATTTAGAATAATGTAGGATGCGTTACAACTTTTGAGAACACCTTACACCATCGTACGAAAGATTAAAACTGCATAATAAACCTAATGAATTCGTCCGAGTCCTTTGAACATCGTACGACAATTTAGAATATATTACGACTCTGTATGCCACATTACCGCCTTGAAAAGCATGTTAGTATAACGTACGGCACCTTACAACTCCTAACAATACATTACAACACCGTACGTAAACTTAAAACTCCATAACAAACCTAATGAATCCGTCCGAGTCATTTGAACATCGTACGACCACTCAGGACTTGTTACGACTCTGTATGCGAAATTAGCAACAGGAAAAGCATATTAGAATAATGTAGGATGCGTTACAACTTTTGAGAACCCCTTACACCACCGTACGAAAGATTAAAACTCCATAATAAACCTAATGAATTCTTCCGAGTAATTTGAACAACATACAACAATTTGGAATATATTACGACTCTTTATGCCACATTACTGCCTTGAAAAGCATGTTAGTATAACGTACGACACCTTACTACTCCTAACAAAACATTACAACACCGTACATAAACTTAAAACTCCATAATAAATCTAATGAATTCGTCCGAGTCCTTTGAACATCGTACGACAATTTAGAATATATTACGACTCTGTATGCCACATTACCGTCTTGAGAAGCATGTTAGTATAACGTACGGCTCCTTACAACTCCTAACAAAACATTACAACACTGTACGTAAACTTAAAACTCCATAATAATCCTAATAAATTAGTCCGAGTCCTTTGAATATCGTACTACAATTTAGAATATATTACGACTCTGTATGCCACATTACCGCCTTGAAAAGCATGTTAGTATAACGTACAGTACCTTACAACTCCTAACAAAACATTACAACACCGTACGTAAACTTAAAACTCCATAATAAACCTAATGAATTCGTCCGAGTCATTTGAACATCGTACGACCACTCAGGACTTGTTACGACTCTGTATGCGAAATTAGCAACAGGAAAATCAATGTAGAATAATGTAGGATGCGTTACAACTTTTGAGAATACCTTACACCACCGTACGAAAGATTAAAACTGCATAATAAACCTAATGAATTCGTCAGAGTAATTTGAACACCATACAACAATTTGGAGTATATTACGACTCTGTATGCCACATTACCGCCTTGAAAAGCATGTTAGTAAAACATACGGCACATTACAACTCCTAACAAAACATTACAACACCGTACGTAAACTTCAAACTCCATAATAATCCTAATGAATTCGTCCGAGTCATTTGAACATCGTACGACCACTCAGGACTTGTTACGACTCTGTATGCGAAATTAGCAACAGGAAAAGCAATTTAGAATAATGTAGGATGCGTTACAACTTTTGAGAACACCTTACACCACCGTACGAAAGATTAAAACTCCATAATAACCCTAATGAATTCGTCCGAGTAATTTGAACACCATACAACAATTTGGAATATATTACGACTCTGTATGCCACATTACCGCCTTGAAAAGCATGTTAGTATAACGTACGACACCTTACTACTCCTAACAAAACATTACAACACCGTACGTAAACTTAAAACTCCATAATAAACCTAATGAATTCGTCCGAGTCCTTTTAACATCGTACGACAATTTAGAATATATTACGAATCTGTATGCCACATTACCGTCTTGAGAAGCATGTTAGTATAACGTACGGCACCTTACAACTCCTAACAAAACATTACAACACCGTACGTAAACTTAAAACTCCATAATAATCCTAATAAATTAGTCCGAGTCCTTTGAATATCGTACTACAATTTAGAATATATTACGACTCTGTTTGCCACATTACCGCCTTGAAAAGCATGTTAGTATAACGTACGGCACCTTACAACTCCTAACAAAACATTACAACACCGTACGTAAACTTAAAACTCCATAATAAACCTAATGAATTCGTCCGAGTCATTTGAACATCGTACGACCACTCAGGACTTGTTACGACTCTGTATGCGAAATTAGCAACAGGAAAATCAATTTAGAATAATGTAGGATGCGTTACAACTTTTGAGAACACCTTACACCATCGTACGAAAGATTAAAACTGCATAATAAACCTAATGAATTCGTCCGAGTCCTTTGAACATCGTACGACAATTTAGAATATATTACGACTCTGTATGCCACATTACCGCCTTGAAAAGCATGTTAGTATAACGTACGGCACCTTACAACTCCTAACAATACATTACAACACCGTACGTAAACTTAAAACTCCATAACAAACCTAATGAATACGTCCGAGTCATTTGAACATCGTACGACCACTCAGGACTTGTTACGACTCTGTATGCGAAATTAGCAACAGGAAAAGCATATTAGAATAATGTAGGATGCGTTACAACTTTTGAGAACCCCTTACACCACCGTACGAAAGATTAAAACTCCATAATAAACCTAATGAATTCGTCCGAGTAATTTGAACAACATACAACAATTTGGAATATATTACGACTCTTTATGCCACATTACTGCCTTGAAAAGCATGTTAGTATAACGTACGACACCTTACTACTCCTAACAAAACATTACAACACCGTACATAAACTTAAAACTCCATAATAAACCTAATGAATTCGTCCGAGTCCTTTGAACATCGTACGACAATTTAGAATATATTACGACTCTGTATGCCACATTACCGTCTTGAGAAGCATGTTACTATAACGTACGGCACCTTACAACTCCTAACAAAACATTACAACACCGTACGTAAACTTAAAACTCCATAATAATCCTAATAAATTAGTCCGAGTCCTTTGAATATCGTACCACAATTAAGAATATATTACGACTCTGTATGTCACATTACCGCCTTGAAAAGCATGTTAGTATAACGTACGGCACCTTACAATTCCTAACAATACATTACAACACCGTACGTAAACTTAAAACTCCATAACAAACCTAATGAATTCGTCCGAGTCATTTGAACATCGTACGACCACTCAGGACTTGTTACGACTCTGTATGCGAAATTAGCAACAGGAAAAGCAATTTAGAATAATGTAGGATGCGTTACAACTTTTGAGAACACCTTACACCACCGTACGAAAGATTAAAACTCCATAATAAACCTAATGAATTCGTCCGAGTAATTTGAACACCATACAACAATTTGGAATATATTACGACTCTGTATGCCACATTACTGCCTTGAAAAGCATGTTAGTATAACGAACGACACCTTACTACTCCTAACAAAACATTACAACACCGTACATAAACTTAAAACTCCATAATAAACCTAATGAATTCGTCCGAGTCCTTTGAACATCGTACGACAATTTAGAATATATTACGACTCTGTATGACACATTACCGTCTTGAGAAGCATGTTAGTATAACGTACGGCACCTTACAACTCCTAACAAAACATTACAACACCGTACGTAAACTTAAAACTCCATAATAATCCTAATAAATTAGTCCGAGTCCTTTGAATATCGTACTACAATTTAGAATATATTACGACTCTGTATGCCACATTACCGCCTTGAAATGCATGTTAGTATAACGTTCGGCACCTTACAACTCCTAACAATACATTACAACACCGTACGTAAACTTAAAACTCCATAACAAACCTAATGAATTCGTCCGAGTCATTTGAACATCGTACGACCACTCAGGACTTGTTACGACTCTGTATGCGAAATTAGCAACAGGAAAAGCAATTTAGAATAATGTAGGATGCGTTACAACTTTTGAGAACACCATACACCACCGTACGAAAGATTAAAACTCCATAATAAACCTAATGAATTCGTCCGAGTAATTTGAACACCATACAACAATTTGGAATATATTACGACTTTGTATGCCACATTACCGCCTTGAAAAACATGTTAGTATAACGTACGACACCTTACAACTCCTAACATAACATTACAACACCGTACGTAAACTTAAAACTCCATAATAAACCTAATGAATTCGTCCGAGTCATTTGAACATCGTACGACCACTCAGGACTTGTTACGACTCTGTATGCGAAATTAGCAACAGGAAAAGCAATTTAGAATAATGTAGGATGCGTTACAACTTTTGAAAACACCTTACACCACCGTACGAAAGATTAAAACTCCATAATAAACCTAATGAATTCGTCCGAGTAATTTGAACACCATACAACAATTTGGAATATATTACGACTCTGTATGCCACATTACCGCCTTGAAAAGCATGTTAGTATAACGTACGACACCTTACTACTCCTAACAAAACATTACAACACCGTACATAAACTTAAAACTCCATAATAAACCTAATGAATTCGTCCGAGTCCTTTGAACATCGTACGACAATTTAGAATATATTACGACTCTGTATGCCACATTACCGTCTTGAGAAGCATGTTAGTATAACGTACGGCACCTTACAACTCCTAACAAAACATTACAACACCGTACGTAAACTTAAAACTCCATAATAATCCTAATAAATTAGTCCGAGTCCTTTGAATATCGTACTACAATTTAGAATATATTACGACTCTGTATGCCACATTACCGCCTTGAAAAGCATGTTAGTATAACGTACGACACCTTACAACTCCTAACAATACATTACAACACCGTACGTAAACTTAAAACTCCATAACAAACCTAATGAATTCGTCCGAGTCATTTGAACATCGTACGACCACTCAGGACTTGTTACGACTCTGTATGCGAAATTAGCAACAGGAAAAGCAATTTAGAATAATGTAGGATGCGTTACAACTTTTGAGAACACCATACACCACCGTACGAAAGATTAAAACTCCATAATAAACCTAATGAATTCGTCCGAGTAATTTGAACACCATACAACAATTTGGAATATATTACGACTTTGTATGCCACATTACCGCCTTGAAAAGCATGTTAGTATAACGTACGACACCTTACAACTCCTAACAAAACATTACAACACCGTACGTAAACTTAAAACTCCATAATAAACCTAATGAATTCGTCCGAGTCATTTGAACATCGTACGACCACTCAGGACTTGTTACGACTCTGTATGCGAAATTAGCAAAAGGAAAAGCAATTTAGAATAATGTAGGATGCGTTACAACTTTTGAGAACACCTTACACCACCGTACGAAAGATTAAAACTCCATAATAAACCTAATGAATTCGTCCGAGTAATTTGAACACCATACAACAATTTGGAATATATTACGACTCTGTATGCCACATTACCGCCTTGAAAAGCATGTTAGTATAACGTACGACACCTTACTACTCCTAACAAAACATTACAACACCGTACATAAACTTAAAACTCCATAATAAACCTAATGAATTCGTCCGAGTCCTTTGAACATCGTACGACAATTTAGAATATATTACGACTCTGTATGCCACATTACCGTCTTGAGAAGCATGTTAGTATAACGTACGGCACCTTACAACTCCTAACAAAACATTACAACACTGTACGTAAACTTAAAACTCCATAATAATCCTAATAAATTAGTCCGAGTCCTTTGAATATCGTACTACAATTTAGAATATATTACGACTCTGTATGCCACATTACCGCCTTGAAAAGCATGTTAGTATAACGTACGACACCTTACAACTCCCAACAATACATTACAACACCGTACGTAAACTTAAAACTCCATAACAAACCTAATGAATTCGTCCGAGTCATTTGAACATCGTACGACCACTCAGGACTTGTTACGACTCTGTATGCGAAATTAGCAACAGGAAAAGCAATTTAGAATAATGTAGGATGCGTTACAACTTTTGAGAACACCATACACCACCGTACGAAAGATTAAAACTCCATAATAAACCTAATGAATTCGTCCGAGTAATTTGAACACCATACAACAATTTGGAATATATTACGACTTTGTATGCCACATTACCGCCTTGAAAAGCATGTTAGTATAACGTACGACACCTTACAACTCCTAACAAAACATTACAACACCGTACGTAAACTTAAAACTCCATAATAAACCTAATGAATTCGTCCGAGTCATTTGAACATCGTACGACCACTCAGGACTTGTTACGACTCTGTATGCGAAATTAGCAACAGGAAAAGCAATTTAGAATAATGTAGGATGCGTTACAACTTTTGAGAACACCTTACACCACCGTACGAAAGATTAAAACTCCATAATAAACCTAATGAATTCGTCCGAGTAATTTGAACACCATACAACAATTTGGAATATATTACGACTCTGTATGCCACATTACCGCCTTGAAAAGCATGTTAGTATAACGTACGACACCTTACTACTCCTAACAAAACATTACAACACCGTACATAAACTTAAAACTCCATAATAAACCTAATGAATTCGTCCGAGTCCTTTGAACATCGTACGACAATTTAGAATATATTACGACTCTGTATGCCACATTACCGTCTTGAGAAGCATGTTAGTATAACGTACGGCACCTTACAACTCCTAACAAAACATTACAACACTGTACGTAAACTTAAAACTCCATAATAATCCTAATAAATTAGTCCGAGTCCTTTGAATATCGTACTACAATTTAGAATATATTACGACTCTGTATGCCACATTACCGCCTTGAAAAGCTTGTTAGTATAACGTACGGCACCTTACAACTCCTAACAAAACATTACAACACCGTACGTAAACTTAAAACTCCATAATAAACCTAATGAATTCGTCCGAGTCATTTGAACATCGTACGACCACTCAGGACTTGTTACGTCTCTGTATGCGAAATTAGCAACAGGAAAATCAATTTAGAATAATGTAGGATGCGTTACAACTTTTGAGAATACCTTACACCACCGTACGAAAGATTAAAACTGCTTAATATACCTAATGAATTCGTCAGAGTAATTTGAACACCATACAACAATTTGGAGTATATTACGACTCTGTATGCCACATTACCGCCTTGAAAAGCATGTTAGTATAACGTACGGCACATTACAACTCCTAACAAAACATTACAACACCGTACGTAAGCTTCAAACTCCGTAATAAACCTAATGAATTCGTCCGAGTCATTTGAACATCGTACGACCACTCAGGACTTGTTACAACTCTGTATGCGAAATTAGCAACAGGAAAAGCAATTTAGAATAATGTAGGATGCGTTACAACTTTTGAGAACACCTTACACCACCGTACGAAAGATTAAAACTCCATAATAAACCTAATGAATTCGTCCGAGTAATTTGAACACCATACAACAATTTGGAATATATTACGACTCTGTATGCCACATTACCGCCTTGAAAAGCATGTTAGTATAACGTACGACACCTTACTACTCCTAACAAAACATTACAACACCGTACATAAACTTAAAACTCCATAATAAACCTAATGAATTCGTCCGAGTCCTTTGAACATCGTACGACAATTTAGAATATATAACGACTCTGTATGCCACATTACCGTCTTGAGAAGCATGTTAGTATAACGTACGGCACCTTACAACTCCTAACAAAACATTACAACACCGTACGTAAACTTAAAACTCCATAATAATCCTAATAAATTAGTCCGAGTCCTTTGAATATCGTACTACAATTTAGAATATATTACGACTCTGTATGCCACATTACCGCCTTGAAAAGCATGTTAGTATAACGTACGACACCTTACAACTCCTAACAATACATTACAACACCGTACGTAAACTTAAAACTCCATAACAAACCTAATGAATTCGTCCGAGTCATTTGAACATCGTACGACCACTCAGGACTTGTTACGACTCTGTATGCGAAATTAGCAACAGGAAAAGCAATTTAGAATAATGTAGGATGCGTTACAACTTTTGAGAACACCATACACCACCGTACGAAAGATTAAAACTCCATAATAAACCTAATGAATTCGTCCGAGTAATTTGAACAACATACAACAATTTGGAATATATTACGACTTTGTATGCCACATTACCGCCTTGAAAAGCATGTTAGTATAACGTACGACACCTTACAACTCCTAACAAAACATTACAACACCGTACGTAAACTTAAAACTCCATAATAAACCTAATGAATTCGTCCGAGTCATTTGAACATCGTACGACCACTCAGGACTTGTTACGACTCTGTATGCGAAATTAGCAACAAGAATAGCAATTTAGAATAATGTAGGATGCGTTACAACTTTTGAGAACACCTTACACCACCGTACGAAAGATTAAAACTGCATAATAAACCTAATGAATTCGTCAGAGTAATTTGAACACCATACAACAATTTGGAGTATATTACGACTCTGTATGCCACATTACCGCCTTGAAAAGCATGTTAGTATAACGTACGGCACCTTACAACTCCTAACAAAACATTACAACACCGTACGTAAACTTAAAACTCCATAATAAACTTAATGAATTCGTCCGAGTCATTTGAAGATCGTACGACCACTCAGGACTTGTTACGACTCTGTATGCGAAATTAGCAACAGGAAAATCAATTTAGAATAATGTAGGATGCGTTACAACTTTTGAGAACACCTTACACCACCGTACGAAAGATTAAAACTGCATAATAAACCTAATGAATTCGTCAGAGTAATTTGAACACCATACAACAATTTGGAGTATATTACGACTCTGTATGCCACATTACCGCCTTGAAAAGCATGTTAGTATAACGTACGGCACATTACAACTCCTAACAAAACATTACAACACCGTACGTAAGCTTCAAACTCCGTAATAAACCTAATGAATTCGTCCGAGTCATTTGAACATCGTACGACCACTCAGGACTTGTTACGACTCTGTATGCGAAATTAGCAACAAGAATAGCAATTTAGAATAATGTAGGATGCGTTACAACTTTTGAGAACACCTTACACCACCGTACGAAAGATTAAAACTCCATAATAAACCTAATGAATTCGTCCGAGTAATTGAACACCATACAACAATTTGGAATATATTACGACTCTGTATGCCACATTACCGCCTTGAAAAGCATGTTAGTATAACGTACGACACCTTACTACTCCTAACAAAACATTACAACACCGTACATAAACTTAAAACTCCATAATAAACCTAATGAATTCGTCCGAGTCCTTTGAACATCGTACGCCAATTTAGAATATATTACGACTCTGTATGCCACATTACCGTCTTGAGAAGCATGTTAGTATAACGTACGACACCTTACAACTCCTAACAAAACATTACAACACCGTACATAAACTTAAAACTCCATAATAATCCTAATAAATTAGTCCGAGTCCTTTGAATATCGTACTACAGTTTAGAATATATTACGATTCTGTATGCCACATTACCGCCTTGAAAAGCATGTTAGTATAACGTACGGCAACTTACAACTCCTAACAATACATTACAACACCGTACGTAAACTAAAAACTCCATAACAAACCTAATGAATTCGTCCGAGTCATTTGAATATCGTACGACCACTCAGGACTTGTTACGACTCTGTATGCGAAATTAGCAACAGGAAAAGCAATTTAGAATAATGTAGGATGTGTTACAACTTTTGAGAACACCTTACACCACCGTACGAAAGATTAAAACTCCATAATAAACCTAATGAATTCGTCCGAGTAATTTGAACACCATACAACAATTTGGAATATATTACGACTATGTATGCCACATTACCGCCTTGAAAAGCATGTTAGTATAACGTAC
Organism: Tagetes erecta; assembly: GCA_030867185.1. Classification (NCBI taxonomy): domain Eukaryota; kingdom Viridiplantae; phylum Streptophyta; class Magnoliopsida; order Asterales; family Asteraceae; genus Tagetes; species Tagetes erecta. Next base: position 48,098,531 of record CM061488.1, on the reverse strand, counting down.
GACACCTTACTACTCCTAACAAAACATTACAACACCGTACATAAACTTAAAACTCCATAATAAACCTAATGAATTCGTCCGATCCTTTGAACATCGTACGACAATTTAGAATATATTACGACTCTGTATGCCACATTACCGTCTTGAGAAGCATGTTAGTATAACGTACGGCACCTTACAACTCCTAACAAAACATTACAACACCATACGTAAACTTAAAACTCCATAATAATCCTAATAAATTAGTCCGATTCCTTTGAATATCGTACTGCAATTTAGAATATATTACGACTCTGTATGCCACATTACCACCTTGAAAAGCATGTTACTATAACGTACGGCACCTTACAACTCCTAACAATACATTACAACACCGTACGTAAACTTAAAACTCCATAACAAACCTAATGAATTCGTCCGAGTCATTTGAACATCGTACGACCACTCAGGACTTGTTACGACTCTGTATGCGAAATTAGCAACAGGAAAAGCAATTTAGAATAATGTAGGATGCGTTACAACTTTTGAGAACAACTTACACCACCGTACGAAAGATTAAAACTCCATAATAAACCTAATGAATTTGTCCGAGTAATTTGAACACCATACAACAATTTGGAATATATTACGACTTTGTATGCCACATTACCGCCTTGAAAAGCATGTTAGTATAACGTACGGCACCTTACAACTCCTAACAAAACATTACAACACCGTACGTAAACTTAAAACTCCATAATAAACCTAATGAATTCGTCCGAGTCATTTGAACATCGTACGACCACTCAGGACTTGTTACGACTCTGTATGCGAAATTAGCAACATGAAAAGCAATTTAGAATAATGTAGGATGCGTTACAACTTTTGAGAACACCTTACACCACCGTACGAAAGATTAAAACTCCATAATAAACCTAATGAATTCGTCCGAGTAATTTGAACACCATACAACAATTTGGAATATATTACGGCTCTGTATGCCACATTACCGCCTTGAAAAGCATGTTAGTATAACGTACGACACCTTACTACTCCTAACAAAACATTACAACACCGTACGTAAACTTTAAACTCCATAATAAACCTAATTAATTCGTCCGAGTCCTATGAACATCGTATGACAATTTAGAATATATTACGACTCTGTATGCCACATTACCGTCTTGAGAAACATGTTAGTATAACGTACGGCACCTTACAACTCCTAACAAAACATTACAACACCGTACGTAAACTTAAAACTCCATAATAATCCTAATAACTTAGTCCGAGTCCTTTGAATATCGTACCACAATTTAGAATATATTACGACTCTGTATGCCACATTACCGCCTTGAAAAGCATGTTAGTATAACGTACGGCACCTTACAACTCCTAACAAAACATTACAACACCGTACGTAAACTTAAAACTCCATAATAAACCTAATGAATTCGTCCGAGTCATTTGAACATCGTACGACCACTCAGGACTTGTTAAGACTCTGTATGCGAAATTAGCAACAGGAAAAGCAATTTAGAATAATGTAGGATGCGTTACAACTTTTGAGAACACCTTACACCACCGTACGAAAGATTAAAACTCCATAATAAACCTAATGAATTTGTCCGAGTAATTTGAACACCATACAACAATTTGGAATATATTACGACTTTGTATGCCACATTACCGCCTTAAAAAGCATGTTAGTATAACGTACGACACCTTACAACTCCTAACAAAACATTACAACACCGTACGTAAACTTAAAACTCCATAATAAACCTAATGAATTCGTCCGAGTCATTTGAACATCGTATGACCACTCAGGACTTGTTACGACTCTGTATGCGAAATTAGCAACAGGAAAAGCAATTTAGAATAATGTAGGATGCGTTACAACTTTTGAGAACACCTTACACCACCGTACGAAAGATTAAAACTCCATAATAAACCTAACGAATTCGTCCGAGTAATTTGAACACCATACAACAATTTGGAATATATTACGACTCTGTATGCCACATTACCGCCTTGAAAAGCATGTTAGTATAACGTACGTGTCACACCCCAAAAATCGTCGCAGCGGAAATAAACGATATTATGGTGTAATGAGCGAAGTTGGCACCCATTAATTATAAAGCAGACATCCACATTAATTTAAAATAGTTGATAAGGTTAACGTTGACACGTCAACATCCACAATGTTCATTAAGAAAAGCATCAATTGTCTTAACGAAACATAATTGTTTGAAATAAAAACTTAAGCGGAATTTTTAATAAAGCGGTCCCAGAACAACTAAAACACATGTGGAGTTTGCAGTCCAAAACTGTCCTTCCACATATTCCCGGAGCCTATCATTTCGTACCTGAAAAACATGTAAAAACTGAGTCAACATAAAGTTGGTGAGTTTTCGGGTTTAATCATAAATAAAATCATTTTTCATTCACAATTGATATGCTTGGCTTTGAGACGTCAACAAGACCATACGTCAAAGAGCTAGCTAGGCCCAACGACAAATGAATCATCAAGTCATGGGTTCATAATCAACCAAGAAACGAGGTTCCCTCACAACATTCAACTTATATTCCCCCGCATGTCAACACGATCAGAGCGACTGATCACGAGGGGCGGAATTCCAATCCCGATAGATCTATCAATATAACCTGTGGTTTCTCACTCCAAGAGAAATAAATGATTACGAGAGGGCAATGTGTACACTTTCACAACAAACACCCATGCCATCATTTGGTCAAACACAATATGTCTCCCAATTCACATCAAATTATCATAATCAAAATACATGTTTTTCCCCCAAAACAGTTAAATAAAACGTTATTTAAAAAGGGGCCGAAGAACTCACATGTCTCCCAATTCATATCAAAAACAAGTTAACCAAATACATGCTTTTCCCCCAAAACAGTTAAATAAGACGTTAGTTAAAAAGGGGCCGAAGAACTCACATTGGATACGCCAAAAGCTAGCAAATATAAGCCCAATGAAAACACCACTTAAGAATGCCCTATACACAAGGACCCGTTCAAAAGATGCACACAAATACAAAGTCTAAAACCATGTAGGTTGTTCACCAAAACCTAACTAGACTTATGTGAAAACATTTCATTTACAAAAACAACCCTTTCATTTTAATGACCCGTTGGTGACCCATGCCTTTAAAGTGTTACATATATAGTATCACACACATATACATAAGTAACATGTAAAAGTCGCATTTAGTCCAACACTTACCTAAGTAGTATACACTTACAAAATATCATACATAACTTAGGAAAATATATTTATCATATTCATGCCATGATCACAATTTATAGTACTTAGTAAAAATACACATTATTCCTAGTTAAGTAGCATGCATTTTCTAAACATGACGGTTAACACTTAACGAGATATTTAACCACGTTTTCACAAGCAACTTACTTAATCATATATAAATCTACAACAAAGCATAATATTATACCACATAAATCATGTCTCACATATTATTCATACAAGTCTCGATACAAGTCCAACGTGTCAATTTCTTACAAATCCGGGCACGTTTTCGGGTCACGGAAAGCAACCCAATACCCGCATTTTTGTCATTTCTTTTTAATCACTTTTAGATCAGTATGTTTCCTTCAAAATAAGTCCAAAGTTTCTGATTCAAAACAGTTTACAAAAATATTGCGTTTTAGAGTCGAAAATCGTCGTTTTCGGCTTTTCCGGGTACATAGTTTGCATGTTTTTGGGCTCAAAACTCCAAGTTTTTGTACCAAACTTTAAATATCATATTTTTACATAAAAATACACTTAAGAATCTGTTAAAACATAATTTTGACATATTTTACATTTTTAAGCAAAATCGGTGCGTTTTACGCGTATTTTTGTACCAAAAACCATTATTTATAAGGTTTAAATCATTTCTTTGCTATAATACTTTTAAAATACTTATTTTATAAGGTTTATAAATACTTAAAAATATGTTTTTACTCAGAATATATTTTAGTTTTTATATTTGTACCAAAAATACATAAAAGTTACATTTAAACATTTTTAATCATCAAGTATCATACATCAACACTTAACACATGTATAAACACTTTTACACTTAGTGAAATCACTTATTTTCTCATGTCATACTTAGCATAGCAAAACACTTATCATACCTTCATCTAGCAATTTCATAAACTAACATGTATCAAGTTTGCATAAAAACAACATCTTTCATCTTTATAACATATGAACATATTCTTGCAAGTAATATTCATAACACTTTTCAAGTTACTCAAAAATCATCTAGTGACATTATCATCATATTTCCATTTACATCTATTTGCATGTCAAGATCCAACCTTTTTATATGCATCTTTCAACAAATCTTACATGATTTCAAACAACATACATATATACATATATACATACAAGCTACGGCCATACATACATACATGTATAAAATCATATTTTCAATACCCACACTTATCATACATGTGTTAATTTAATTTCATTTCCAACAAAACAACTTTCAACACTTAGATTTAAACATTATCAATGTAAGAACACAACTTTAACATCATTTTACTAACATGTAAATACTCACATACACACATAAACCTACGGATCTATATATATACATACTCAAAATCATGTTTTGATAACCACACATAACATATAGTTGTTCATTTCTTCCCTTTTCCATTATCAACTTTCAAAACCATACATTAACACTTATGAAATCTTGTTTTCAAAAAATCAAAAACACACACACTCACTAATACATACATACATACGGACATGACATACACACACACACCCATTTGAAAAACCCATTTTCATTTCAAAAACATTCATCTTTCGGTTTCGGATTTGGTGAACAACACTTCAAGAACACCATCTTGAACACTTTTAAATCATAAAAATCAAAATGAAAAGTGTTCCTACCTTAGATGAACACTAGAAAAGATGAAGAGAATGGATTTTAGCCTTAAACACCTCTTGAACACACACTCTTGCTTCCAAGGCCACAAAATACTCAAGTCTTTGCAACAAGATGCAAGAAATGGTTGTGGAGAGTGTGTAGAGTGTTATGGCCGAAAATTATGAGAGTGGGGTGGTGGATTTTCGGTTTTGGAAGAAGAGAGAAGAAGAAGAGGAGTGTTGGGATAGTAAGGGTTTGTGTGTGGAAGTGTAGAAGAAGGTTGAGTGTTGTAATGGATGTTGGGAAGGTGTGAGGAGTGTAATAAAGAGATTTTGTGGGATTTGAGGTGGGTTTAGGGCCTTGGGCCGGTTTTATTAAAAAAAAAGAATTTTTACAAGTTTTTATATAATACACAATACACAATTAAATCACCAACATTTTATTAAGTCTTGTAAACTTTTATCCCCATATTTGCCATAATACTTCCAATATTATTATTTTACTCTTAAAATAGTAAAAATATAAAAATAAATATTTTAATGTGTTCCGGGTAGTGTACTGGTAGTAAACCGGGTAAAAACTGAAACACACGCGATAACCGGAAAAACATCGGATAAAATATATCGCTTTTAGCTTTTATTATGTTTTCACTTATACACACCCAAAATATATTATTTGATGCTATTTCGAGCATTATATCAATTATTGGACTATTAAAATTTATCAGGCAGTCACCAACGTTCATTACCGGGTATTTAACCGCTACGCGATTAAGCAGTTTCAAAAATCACAAATTGTCACACAATGCACAAAATGGGCTTAACTAACTTTAAAATCACCTTAACTATCATAATTAAGTCAAATGACGCAATTTAAAAATTATGCACGTTTTAAGCTAGTACGAATATTGACCTGGAAATTTGCCGGGTGTCACAGTCTTCCCCCGTTTAGGAAATTTCGTCCCGAAATTTTACATGGACGAATTCAATTAAGATTTAGATAGGAACAAATAGGGGTACTTTTGCTTCATCTGGTCTTCACGCTCCCACGTATACTCTGGTCCACGCTTAGAGTTCCAACTAACTTTGACCAATTTAATACGGCTTCGTCTAAGTTTTTGGACCTTCGAATCCATGACTTCAACGGGTTTCTCAATGAAATGAAGTTTGTCATCAACACGGACTTCATCGGGCGGTATCACCAAGGTTTCATCGGACAAACACTTTTTCAAGTTCGAAACGTGGAACACGTCATGCACGTTACTAAGATCACTAGGTAACTTAAGTCTATAAGCAACTGGGCCTATCCTTTTCAAGATTTCAAAAGGTCCTATGTATCGGGGACTAAGCTTCCCCTGGTTGACAAATCTAGTCACACCTTTCCAGGGTGAGACCTTCAAAAATACACGATCACCTACTTGAAACTCTAAGGGTTTCCTTCGGTTATCCGCATAACTCTTTTGCTGACTGGCTGCGGCTTCTAACCTTTTCCTAACTTGGGAAACTTTATCAGTCGTTTCCTGGATAATCTCAGGACCATTTAGCTCTTTTTCACCAATTTCAGCCCAACAAAGGGGTGAACGACATTTTCTACCATACAAGGCTTCAAAGGGGGCGGCTTTAATACTAGCGTGATAACTGTTGTTATAAGAAAATTCAGCCAAAGGAAGGTGGGTATCCCAATTACCACCAAAATCAATCACGCAAGCTCGTAACAAATCCTCCAGCGTTTGGATTGTACGTTCACTTTGGCCGTCCGTTTGAGGATGATAAGCAGTGCTCATATCCAAACGAGTACCTAGGGCTCTATGCAAGGCTCTCCAAAACCTAGAGGTAAAGCGGCTATCTCTATCAGAGATAATCGAAACAGGCACACCATGACGAGACACGACTTCCTTAAGATAGATCTTTGACAACTTCCCTACTTTATAAGACTCCTTAATGGGCAAAAAGTGAGCAGATTTCGTCAAACGATCAACAATTACCCAAATAGCGTTATTACCACTAGATGTGCGGGGTAACTTCGTTATGAAATCCATCGCAATTCGCTCCCATTTCCATTGAGGAATTTCAGGTTGTTGCAAGAGTCCTGAAGGCTTTTGATATTCAGCCTTAACCTTAGAACAAGTTATACATTTACTTACATAGGATGCTATCTCTCGCTTCATATTGGGCCACCAATAAAGTTCCTTCACATCTTTGTACATCTTATCCGAACCAGGGTGAATCGAATACCTAGACTTGTGAGCTTCATCTAAGATGAGCTCCCGCAAGTTTCCAAAACGAGGTATCCAAATTCGGTTCGCGAAGTACATCACGTTCTCGGAATTAGGCACTAAATTCTTAACCATGCCCTGCATACTTTCACTTTTCAAATTTTCCTCCTTTAGAGCTTCTCTCTGAGCATCACGTACTCGAGAGGTGAGATCCGATTGGACAGTCATTTCTAGGGCTCGCACTCGCAAAGGTTTCTCCCTTTCCTTTCTACTGAGTGCGTCAGCAACAACGTTGGCTTTTCCCGGGTGATAACGGATATCACAGTCGTAGTCATTCAATAACTCGACCCAACGTCGCTGTCTCATGTTGAGCTCTTTCTGCTCAAAGATATGCTGAAGACTCTTATGGTCAGTGTACACGACACACTTAGTACCGTAAAGATAATGTCTCCATATCTTTAGTGCAAACACCACCGCACCTAACTCCAAGTCATGCGTGGTGTAATTCTTTTCATGCACTTTGAGTTGTCTAGACGCATAAGCTATCACCTTATCTCTCTGCATCAAGACACACCCGAGACCTAGACGCGAGGCGTCACAATAAACTACAAAATCATCATTTCCCTCGGGAAGAGATAGGATCGGTGCACTACACAATTTCTGCTTTAGCGTCTGAAACGCTTCCTCCTGCTTCTCGCACCATTCATACTTTCGATCCTTACTAGTCAACAGGGTTAGGGGCTGGGCTATTTTCGAGAAGTTTTCAATAAATCTACGATAGTATCCTGCCAATCCTAAGAATTGACGCACTTCCGTAGGGCTTCTCGGTGCTTCCCAATTTTTGATAGCCTCTATTTTCGCAGGATCCACATGGATTCCTTCCATATTGATCACATGACCAAGAAAATGAACTTCCCTAAGCCAAAACTCGCACTTGGAAAACTTCGCCTACAACTTCTCATTTCTTAATGTTTCTAAGATTAGCTTAAGGTGCTGCTCATGATCTTCCTTTGATCGCGAGTAGATCAGAATATCATCTATGAATACTATCACAAATTTGTCTAAGTAAGGTTTACACACCCTATTCATAAGATCCATGAACACAGCAGGCGCATTCGTTAACCCAAATGGCATTACCAAAAATTCATAATGACCGTAACGTGTCCTAAAAGCGGTTTTCGGAACATCTTCCTCCGCTATCTGCAACTGATGATAGCCGGATCGCAAATCAATCTTGGAATAGAAACTAGATCCTTGCAGTTGGTCAAACAGATCATCTATCCTAGGCAACGGATATCTATTCTTAATGGTCAGCTTATTCAATTCACGATAGTCAATACACATCCTAAACGATCCATCTTTCTTTTTAACAAATAACACAGGTGCTCCCCACGGGGAAAAACTTGGTCGGATGAATCCTTTATCAAGCAATTCTTGCAATTGCTTCGACAACTCTTGAAGTTCAGATGGAGCTAATCGATATGGCGATCGAGCAATGGGGGCTGCACCAGGAACTAAATCAATTCTAAATTCAATTTGTCTAGACGGGGGCAATCCTGGTAAATCCTCAGGAAAAACATCTCGATAATCGCAAACTACCGGAATCTCTTCTAATTTCAGCTCCTTATCATCGGTGTCGATAGCTTTCACTAGAAACGCAGGAAGTCCTTCACACAGACATGCGTACGCTTGCTTAACATTGATGACCTTCAAGTAGGAGTTCTCTTTCTCACCATGAATCGTTATCGTTTCGTCGCTGGAACTTAGAAGGCGGACAACCTTCTCGTGACACACAACTTCGGCACGATTTTTGGATAGCCAATCCATACCAATCACGACATCAAAACTACCAAGTATAACAGGCATAAGATCTATACTAAAGGATTGATCACCTAAGCATAAGGTACAACCTCTATAGACAGAATCAGCTATGATTTTCTTACCGTTAGCTATTTCAATAATATATTTCTTATCTAACTTATCCACCTTAGCATTAAGCAACGATTCAAAATCTTTAGACACAAAACTCAAGTCGGCGCCGGTATCAAATAACACTGATGCGTAATGGTTATTAACAAGGAACGTACCCGTAACCACAGTCGGCTCCTGTCTCGCATCCTTCGCGTTCATCTCGAATGCTCTTCCCTTAGCATTCGTCCCCTTCAACTTAGGACAATCCCTCTTAATATGTCCTACCGATCCACACTCAAAACAATTCCTATACGGCTTCCCAGTCCTCTCATCTAACTTAACCCTACAAGCTTGAGCTTGATGTCCAAACTTCTGACATCTCGAACACACATTACACGCACCACCATGATTGTACCCGCACTTATTGCACTTTGGGTACACACCATCCCTACTTGCATTGGCGGTGTACATCTTGCCAGAGTTAAAGTTGGATCCTTTCTTATTGCCTGCACGACCTTTGGGTGCTCCAGCCCACTTCCTCTTTCCATCAGAGGATTTTCCATCACTACTACCAAACTGTTTCTCAGACTCAAACACTTTCTTACCACTATCTACAGGATTCTTTCCATGATCAACCTTTTTGGTCAGCACACCTCTACGCACCGCATCATCAGTCAATGACAGTGCCAAGCTCACAGCACTTTGGATCGATGTGGGGTTCGATGCCGTAACCATGCCACGGATTTGTGGTGCTAAACCCCAAATGTAGCGTTCGATCCGCACATACTCGGGAGTGACCATCCGAGGAACAAGTCTAGCAAGGTCATTAAACTTAGAGGTGTAGGCTCTTACTTCGGCACCTTCCATGGTTAGATCCCAAAATTCAGTTTCTGCCTTCTGGAGTTCATTGCGGGGGCAATACTCCTTTATCAGCATCTCTTTCAGTTGCACCCATGAGAGGTTAGTAACAGCCTCTTCTCCCATGGTTTGCTTCTGGGAATTCCACCATGTCAGTGCTTCGTTCTGAAAGGAACACGCGGCGTACATCACCTTCTGCGATTCGACGCAAGCACTGATGGCCATCACAGATTCCATCTTTTCAATCCATCGCAGGATGTTGAGTGGACCCTCAGCTCCAGTGAAGACTATGGGACCGCAACCTTGGAACGTCTTATAGGTGCATCCCACACTTCGTCCTCCTGCTTTCATAAGCATCAAGTCCGCCCATCATTATGATATACAAGGTATAATCATTATGCACTATGGGTGGTATAACAAATTCTTGCAAAATCTATTATACCTGAACCACTGCCCAGAGACGTGCCACTGCCGCCTGCTCCACGCCCACGACCACGACCCTGTCCAAGGTTTGCATCGTGTTGGTCTAAAGCGGCATTGACATGTTGGGAAATCAATTGGGCCAACTCCTCGGCTGTTCCTGGAATACCACTACCAGTGCCGGTCGCTGTTGTTCGGGTTCTCGGAGGCATGACTTAGTTCTAAGAATCAAAATATTATTAGTAAGTATATGCATGAATATATTTATGTATATATATTAATGAGGAGGTTTCACGTTTTTAATTCTAACGTTTAGCGTATTTAATCTAGTACCACATAATGCAAATACCCAATCAAGCAATTGAACATAATTAATCATAAATTACCAAAAGATTTTCCCAAAATAAAGTTTTCGCCAAAATAAAAGTTTTTGCCAAAATAAAAGTTTTTGCCAAAATAAGAGTTTTTGCCAAAACGGCCCCAAAATTTTGACCAAAAACGGTCACCAAAGTGTAAACCATATCCAACATACAACAAAAGAAAAACAAACAATTCAACCAAAGTTCAAAAGTAAATAAAATGCAATGCAATGCAACTTCTCATCGCAACTCTAATGGCACGACTCATAAATGTCCATCATGATTTTGACTGAGTCAAACGCATCGTTGAGCTTCATCTTCACTTCTGCTAGCTCTTTCTCTAGAGCCTCTATCCTTTCCCTGTCACTCAAAACTACTTTGGTCTTCCTCTTCCTTTGCCTAGTATATACATGACGAATCACAGGGGTAGGTTGGTCTAAAAGAGATGGGGGTAAGGGAAGTAACTCCCTTGTCACAAAAGATGACTTGGGGGTAATGGTCGGTCCAACATGAGACAAAGCGCTAATATCAGGCTTTACGTCTTCCTCAATCCACCCGTTGCTCGTATGCTCCGAGCCGGGCATAAAAGAGGCAGCAAAGAAATTAAAACCATCATGATAAGAAGACATCTGTGACACAAAAGGCATATTCGTACTTAACTCATAGCTTAAAAGATAATCAAATGCATATAAATCACATAAGGTACACATAGGTATGCAACAATTTTAAACCACACAAAGTAAGTTTAGATATGCAATCCAACAAATCAACACGCACACCAAAAGTGCTCGGGAATTTATGGAAGTGTTTTGGGACTTTTAAGATTTTCAAAAAAAAAATTTCAGTTATAGTCTAGAAATATTTTCAAAAGCTTTTTCTAGTTCGCTATAACCAATGGCTCTGATACCAACTTCTGTCACACCCCAAAAATCGTCGCAGCGGAAATAAACGATATTATGGTGTAATGAGCGAAGTTGGCACCCATTAATTATAAAGCAGACATCCACATTAATTTAAAATAGTTGATAAGGTTAACGTTGACACGTCAACATCCACAATGTTCATTAAGAAAAGCATCAATTGTCTTAACGAAACATAATTGTTTGAAATAAAAACTTAAGCGGAATTTTTAATAAAGCGGTCCCAGAACAACTAAAACACATGTGGAGTTTGCAGTCCAAAACTGTCCTTCCACATATTCCCGGAGCCTATCATTTCGTACCTGAAAAACATGTAAAAACTGAGTCAACATAAAGTTGGTGAGTTTTCGGGTTTAATCATAAATAAAATCATTTTTCATTCACAATTGATATGCTTGGCTTTGAGACGTCAACAAGACCATACGTCAAAGAGCTAGCTAGGCCCAACGACAAATGAATCATCAAGTCATGGGTTCATAATCAACCAAGAAACGAGGTTCCCTCACAACATTCAACTTATATTCCCCCGCATGTCAACACGATCAGAGCGACTGATCACGAGGGGCGGAATTCCAATCCCGATAGATCTATCAATATAACCTGTGGTTTCTCACTCCAAGAGAAATAAATGATTACGAGAGGGCAATGTGTACACTTTCACAACAAACACCCATGCCATCATTTGGTCAAACACAATATGTCTCCCAATTCACATCAAATTATCATAATCAAAATACATGTTTTTCCCCCAAAACAGTTAAATAAAACGTTATTTAAAAAGGGGCCGAAGAACTCACATGTCTCCCAATTCATATCAAAAACAAGTTAACCAAATACATGCTTTTCCCCCAAAACAGTTAAATAAGACGTTAGTTAAAAAGGGGCCGAAGAACTCACATTGGATACGCCAAAAGCTAGCAAATATAAGCCCAATGAAAACACCACTTAAGAATGCCCTATACACAAGGACCCGTTCAAAAGATGCACACAAATACAAAGTCTAAAACCATGTAGGTTGTTCACCAAAACCTAACTAGACTTATGTGAAAACATTTCATTTACAAAAACAACCCTTTCATTTTAATGACCCGTTGGTGACCCATGCCTTTAAAGTGTTACATATATAGTATCACACACATATACATAAGTAACATGTAAAAGTCGCATTTAGTCCAACACTTACCTAAGTAGTATACACTTACAAAATATCATACATAACTTAGGAAAATATATTTATCATATTCATGCCATGATCACAATTTATAGTACTTAGTAAAAATACACATTATTCCTAGTTAAGTAGCATGCATTTTCTAAACATGACGGTTAACACTTAACGAGATATTTAACCACGTTTTCACAAGCAACTTACTTAATCATATATAAATCTACAACAAAGCATAATATTATACCACATAAATCATGTCTCACATATTATTCATACAAGTCTCGATACAAGTCCAACGTGTCAATTTCTTACAAATCCGGGCACGTTTTCGGGTCACGGAAAGCAACCCAATACCCGCATTTTTGTCATTTCTTTTTAATCACTTTTAGATCAGTATGTTTCCTTCAAAATAAGTCCAAAGTTTCTGATTCAAAACAGTTTACAAAAATATTGCGTTTTAGAGTCGAAAATCGTCGTTTTCGGCTTTTCCGGGTACATAGTTTGCATGTTTTTGGGCTCAAAACTCCAAGTTTTTGTACCAAACTTTAAATATCATATTTTTACATAAAAATACACTTAAGAATCTGTTAAAACATAATTTTGACATATTTTACATTTTTAAGCAAAATCGGTGCGTTTTACGCGTATTTTTGTACCAAAAACCATTATTTATAAGGTTTAAATCATTTCTTTGCTATAATACTTTTAAAATACTTATTTTATAAGGTTTATAAATACTTAAAAATATGTTTTTACTCAGAATATATTTTAGTTTTTATATTTGTACCAAAAATACATAAAAGTTACATTTAAACATTTTTAATCATCAAGTATCATACATCAACACTTAACACATGTATAAACACTTTTACACTTAGTGAAATCACTTATTTTCTCATGTCATACTTAGCATAGCAAAACACTTATCATACCTTCATCTAGCAATTTCATAAACTAACATGTATCAAGTTTGCATAAAAACAACATCTTTCATCTTTATAACATATGAACATATTCTTGCAAGTAATATTCATAACACTTTTCAAGTTACTCAAAAATCATCTAGTGACATTATCATCATATTTCCATTTACATCTATTTGCATGTCAAGATCCAACCTTTTTATATGCATCTTTCAACAAATCTTACATGATTTCAAACAACATACATATATACATATATACATACAAGCTACGGCCATACATACATACATGTATAAAATCATATTTTCAATACCCACACTTATCATACATGTGTTCATTTAATTTCATTTCCAACAAAACAACTTTCAACACTTAGATTTAAACATTATCAATGTAAGAACACAACTTTAACATCATTTTACTAACATGTAAATACTCACATACACACATAAACCTACGGATCTATATATATACATACTCAAAATCATGTTTTGATAACCACACATAACATATAGTTGTTCATTTCTTCCCTTTTCCATTATCAACTTTCAAAACCATACATTAACACTTATGAAATCTTGTTTTCAAAAATCAAAAACACACACACTCACTAATACATACATACATACGGACATGACATACACACACACACCCATTTGAAAAACCCATTTTCATTTCAAAAACATTCATCTTTAGGTTTCGGATTTGGTGAACAACACTTCAAGAACACCATCTTGAACACTTTTAAATCATAAAAATCAAAATGAAAAGTGTTCCTACCTTAGATGAACACTAGAAAAGATGAAGAGAATGGATTTTAGCCTTAAACACCTCTTGAACACACACTCTTGCTTCCAAGGCCACAAAATACTCAAGTCTTTGCAACAAGATGCAAGAAATGGTTGTGGAGAGTGTGTAGAGTGTTATGGCCGAAAATTATGAGAGTGGGGTGGTGGATTTTCGGTTTTGGAAGAAGAGAGAAGAAGAAGAGGAGTGTTGGGATAGTAAGGGTTTGTGTGTGGAAGTGTAGAAGAAGGTTGAGTGTTGTAATGGATGTTGGGAAGGTGTGAGGAGTGTAATAAAGAGATTTTGTGGGAATTGAGGTGGGTTTAGGGCCTTGGGCCGGTTTTATTAAAAAAAAAGAATTTTTACAAGTTTTTATATAATACACAATACACAATTAAATCACCAACATTTTATTAAGTCTTGTAAACTTTTATCCCCATATTTGCCATAATACTTCCAATATTATTATTTTACTCTTAAAATAGTAAAAATATAAAAATAAATATTTTAATGTGTTCCGGGTAGTGTACTGGTAGTAAACCGGGTAAAAACTGAAACACACGCGATAACCGGAAAAACATCGGATAAAATATATCGCTTTTAGCTTTTATTATGTTTTCACTTATACACACCCAAAATATATTATTTGATGCTATTTCGAGCATTATATCAATTATTGGACTATTAAAATTTATCAGGCAGTCACCAACGTTCATTACCGGGTATTTAACCGCTACGCGATTAAGCAGTTTCAAAAATCACAAATTGTCACACAATGCACAAAATGGGCTTAACTAACTTTAAAATCACCTTAACTATCATAATTAAGTCAAATGACGCAATTTAAAAATTATGCACGTTTTAAGCTAGTACGAATATTGACCTGGAAATTTGCCGGGTGTCACAGTACGGCACCTTACTACTCCTAACAAAACATTACAACACCGTACGTAAACTTAAAACTCCATAACAAACCTAATGAATTCGTCCGAGTCATTTGAACATCGTACGACCACTCAGGACTTGTTACGAGTCTGTATGCGAAATTAGCAACAGGAAAAGCAATTTAGAATAATGTAGGATGTGTTACAACTTTTGAGAACACCTTACACCACCGTACGAAAGATTAAAACTCCATAATAAACCTAATGAATTCGTCCGAGTAATTTGAACACCATACAACAATTTGGAATATATTACGACTCTGTATGCCACATTACCGCCTTGAAAAGCATGTTAGTATAACGTACGACACCTTACTACTCCTAACAAAACATTACAACACCGTACATAAACTTAAAACTCCATAATAAACCTAATGAATTCGTCCGAGTCCTTTGAACATCGTACGACAATTTAGAATATATTACGACTCTGTATGCCACATTACCGTCTTGAGAAGCATGTTAGTATAACGTACGGCACCTTACAACTCCTAACAAAACATTACAACACCGTACGTAAACTTAAAACTCCATAATTATCCTAATAAATTAGTCCGAGTCCTTTGAATATCGTACTACAATTTAGAATATATTACGACTCTGTATGCCACATTACCGCCTTGAAAAGCATGTTAGTATAACGTACGGCACCTTAAAACTCCTAACAATACATTACAACACCGTACGTAAACTAAAAAATCCATAACAAACCTAATGAATTCGTCCGAGTCATTTGAATATCGTACGACCACTCAGGACTTGTTACGACTCTGTATGCGAAATTAGCAACAGGAAAAGCAATTTAGAATAATGTAGGATGTGTTACAACTTTTGAGAACACCTTACACCACTGTACGAAAGATTAAAACTCCATAATAAACCTAATGAATTCGTCCGAGTAATTTGAACACCATACAACAATTTGGAATATATTACGACTCTGTATGCCACATTACCGCCTTGAAAAGCATGTTAGTATAACGTACGACACCTTACTACTCATAACAAAACATTACAACACCGTACATAAACTTAAAACTCCATAATAAACCTAATGAATTCGTCCGAGTCCTGTGAACATCGTACGACAATTTAGAATATATTACGACTCTGTATGCCACATTACCGTCTTGAGAAGCATGTTAGTATAACGTACGGCACCTTACAACTCCTAACAAAACATTACAACACCGTACGTAAACTTAAAACTCCATAATAATCCTAATAAATTAGTCCGAGTCCTTTGAATATCGTACTGCAATTTAGAATATATTACGACTCTGTATGCCACATTACCGCCTTGAAAAGCATGTTAGTATAACGTACGGCACCTTACAACTCCTAACAATACATTACAACACCGTACGTAAACTTAAAACTCCATAACAAACCTAATGAATTCGTCCGAGTCATTTGAACATCGTACGACCACTCAGGACTTGTTACGACTCTGTATGCGAAATTAGCAACAGGAAAAGCAATTTAGAATAATGTAGGATGCGTTACAACTTTTGAGAACACCTTACACCACCGTACGAAAGATTAAAACTCCATAATAAACCTAATGAATTTGTCCGAGTAATTTGAACACCATACAACAATTTGGAATATATTACGACTTTGTATGCCACATTACCGCCTTGAAAAGCATGTTAGTATAACGTACGACACCTTACAACTCCTAACAAAACATTACAACACCGTACGTAAACTTAAAACTCCATAATAAACCTAATGAATTCGTCCGAGTCATTTGAACATCGTACGACCACTCAGGACTTGTTACGACTCTGTATGCGAAATTAGCAACAGGAAAAGCAATTTAGAATAATGTAGGATGCGTTACAACTTTTGAGAACACCTTACACCACCGTACGAAAGATTAAAACTCCATAATAAACCTAACGAATTCGTCCGAGTAATTTGAACACCATACAACAATTTGGAATATATTACGACTCTGTATGCCACATTACCGCCTTGAAAAGCATGTTAGTATAACGTACGGCACCTTACTACTCCTAACAAAACATTACAACACCGTACGTAAACTTAAAACTCCATAACAAACCTAATGAATTCGTCCGAGTCATTTGAACATCGTACGACCACTCAGGACTTGTTACGAGTCTGTATGCGAAATTAGCAACAGGAAAAGCAATTTAGAATAATGTAGGATGTGTTACAACTTTTGAGAACACCTTACACCACCGTACGAAAGATTAAAACTCCATAATAAACCTAATGAATTCGTCCGAGTAATTTGAACACCATACAACAATTTGGAATATATTACGACTCTGTATGCCACATTACCGCCTTGAAAAGCATGTTAGTATAACGTACGACACCTTACTACTCCTAACAAAACATTACAACACCGTACATAAACTTAAAACTCCATAATAAACCTAATGAATTCGTCCGAGTCCTTTGAACATCGTACGACAATTTAGAATATATTACGACTCTGTATGCCACATTACCGTCTTGAGAAGCATGTTAGTATAACGTACGGCACCTTACAACTCCTAACAAAACATTACAACACCGTACGTAAACTTAAAACTCCATAATTATCCTAATAAATTAGTCCGAGTCCTTTGAATATCGTACTACAATTTAGAATATATTACGACTCTGTATGCCACATTACCGCCTTGAAAAGCATGTTAGTATAACGTACGGCACCTTACAACTCCTAACAATACATTACAACACCGTACGTAAACTAAAAACTCCATAACAAACCTAATGAATTCGTCCGAGTCATTTGAATATCGTACGACCACTCAGGACTTGTTACGACTCTGTATGCGAAATTAGCAACAGGAAAAGCAATTTAGAATAATGTAGGATGTGTTACAACTTTTGAGAACACCTTACACCATCGTACGAAAGATTAAAACTCCATAATAAACCTAATGAATTCGTCCGAGTAATTTGAACACCATACAACAATTTGGAATATATTACGACTCTGTATGCCACATTACCGCCTTGAAAAGCATGTTAGTATAACGTACGACACCTTACTACTCCTAACAAAACATTACAACACCGTACATAAACTTAAAACTCCATAATAAACCTAATGAATTCGTCCGAGTCCTGTGAACATCGTACGACAATTTAGAATATATTACGACTCTGTATGCCACATTACCGTCTTGAGAAGCATGTTAGTATAACGTACGGCACCTTACAACTCCTAACAAAACATTACAACACCGTACGTAAACTTAAAACTCCATAATAATCCTAATAAATTAGTCCGAGTCCTTTGAATATCGTACTGCAATTTAGAATATATTACGACTCTGTATGCCACATTACCGCCTTGAAAAGCATGTTAGTATAACGTACGGCACCTTACAACTCCTAACAATACATTACAACACCGTACGTAAACTTAAAACTCCATAACAAACCTAATGAATTCGTCCGAGTCATTTGAACATCGTACGACCACTCAGGACTTGTTACGACTCTGTATGCGAAATTAGCAACAGGAAAAGCAATTTAGAATAATGTAGGATGCGTTACAACTTTTGAGAACACCTTACACCACCGTACGAAAGATTAAAACTCCATAATAAACCTAATGAATTTGTCCGAGTAATTTGAACACCATACAACAATTTGGAATATATTACGACTTTGTATGCCACATTACCGCCTTGAAAAGCATGTTAGTATAACGTACGACACCTTACAACTCCTAACAAAACATTACAACACCGTACGTAAACTTAAAACTCCATAATAAACCTAATGAATTCGTCCGAGTCATTTGAACATCGTACGACCACTCAGGACTTGTTACGACTCTGTATGCGAAATTAGCAACAGGAAAAGCAATTTAGAATAATGTAGGATGCGTTACAACTTTTGAGAACACCTTACACCACCGTACGAAAGATTAAAACTCCATAATAAACCTAATGAATTCGTCCGAGTAATTTGAACACCATACAACAATTTGGAATATATTACGACTCTCTATGCCACATTACCGCCTTGAAAAGCATGTTAGTATAACGTACGGCACCTTACTACTCCTAACAAAACATTACAACACCGTACGTAAACTTAAAACTCCATAACAAACCTAATGAATTCGTCCGAGTCATTTTAACATCGTACGACCACTCAGGACTTGTTACGACTCTGTATGCGAAATTAGCAACAGGAAAAGCAATTTAGAATAATGTAGGATGTGTTACAACTTTTGATAACACCTTACACCACCGTACGAAAGATTAAAACTCCATAATAAACCTAATGAATTCGTCCGAGTAATTTGAACACCATACAACAATTTGGAATATATTACGACTCTGTATGCCACATTACCGCCTTGAAAAGCAAGTTAGTATAACGTACGACACCTTACTACTCCTAACAAAACATTACAACACCGTACATAAACTTAAAACTCCATAATAAACCTAATGAATTCGTCCGAGTCCTTTGAACATCGTACGACAATTTAGAATATATTACGACTCTGTATCCCACATTACCGTCTTGAGAAGCATGTTAGTATAACGTACGGCACCTTACAACTCCTAACAAAACATTACAACACCGTACGTAAACTTAAAACTCCATAATAATCCTAATAAATTAGTCCGAGTCCTTTGAATATCGTACTGCAATTTAGAATATATTACGACTATGTATGCCACATTACCGCCTTGAAAAGAATGTTAGTATAACGTACGACACCTTACTACTCCTAACAAAACATTACAACACCGTACGTAAACTTAAAACTCCATAACAAACCTAATGAATTCGTCCGAGTCATTTGAACATCGTACGACCACTCAGGACTTGTTACGACTCTGTATGCGAAATTAGCAACAGGAAAAGCAATTTAGAATAATGTAGGATGTGTTACAACTTTTGAGAACACCTTACACCACCGTACGAAAGATTAAAACTCCATAATAAACCTAATGAATTCGTCCGAGTAATTTGAACACCATACAACAATTTGGAATATATTACGACTCTGTATGCCATATTACCGCCTTGAAAAGCAAGTTAGTATAACGTACGACACCTTACTACTCCTAACAAAACATTACAACACCGTACATAAACTTAAAACTCCATAATAAACCTAATGAATTCGTCCGAGTCCTTTGAACATCGTACGACAATTTAGAATATATTACGACTCTGTATGCCACATTACCGTCTTGAGAAGCATGTTAGTATAACGTACGGCACCTTACAGCTCCTAACAAAACATTACAACACCGTACGTAAACTTAAAACTCCATAATAATCCTAATAAATTAGTCCGAGTCCTTTGAATATCGTACTGCAATTTAGAATATATTACGACTCTGTATGCCACATTACCGCCTTGAAAAGCATGTTAGTATAACGTACGGCACCTTACAACTCCTAACAATACATTACAACACCGTACGTAAACTTAAAACTCCATAACAAACCTAATGAATTCGTCCGAGTCATTTGAACATCGTACGACCACTCAGGACTTGTTACGACTCTGTATGCGAAATTAGCAACAGGAAAAGCAATTTAGAATAATGTAGGATGCGTTACAACTTTTGAGAACACCTTACACCACCGTACGAAAGATTAAAACTCCATAATAAACCTAATGAATTTGTCCGAGTAATTTGAACACCATACAACAATTTGGAATATATTACGACTTTGTATGCCACATTACCGTCTTGAGAAGCATGTTAGTATAACGTACGGCACCTTACAGCTCCTAACAAAACATTACAACACCGTACGTAAACTTAAAACTCCATAATAATCCTAATAAATTAGTCCGAGTCCTTTGAATATCGTACTGCAATTTAGAATATATTACGACTCTGTATGCCACATTACCGCCTTGAAAAGCATGTTAGTATAACGTACGGCACCTTACAACTCCTAACAATACATTACAACACCGTACGTAAACTTAAAACTCCATAACAAACCTAATGAATTCGTCCGAGTCATTTGAACATCGTACGACCACTCAGGACTTGTTACGACTCTGTATGCGAAATTAGCAACAGGAAAAGCAATTTAGAATAATGTAGGATGCGTTACAACTTTTGAGAACACCTTACACCACCGTACGAAAGATTAAAACTCCATAATAAACCTAATGAATTTGTCCGAGTAATTTGAACACCATACAACAATTTGGAATATATTACGACTTTGTATGCCACATTACCGCCTTGAAAAGCATGTTAGTATAACGTACGACACCTTACAACTCCTAACAAAACATTACAACACCGTACGTAAACTTAAAACTCCATAATAAACCTAATGAATTCGTCCGAGTCATTTGAACATCGTACGACCACTCAGGACTTGTTACGACTCTGTATGCGAAATTAGCAACAGGAAAAGCAATTTAGAATAATGTAGGATGCGTTACAACTTTTGAGAACACCTTACACCACTGTACGAAAGATTAAAACTCCATAATAAACCTAATGAATTTGTCCGAGTAATTTGAACACCATACAACAATTTGGAATATATTACGACTTTGTATGCCACATTACCGCCTTGAAAAGCATGTTAGTATAACGTACGACACCTTACAACTCCTAACAAAACATTACAACACCGTACGTAAACTTAAAACTCCATAATAAACCTAATGAATTCGTCCGAGTCATTTGAACATCGTACGACCACTCAGGACTTGTTACGACTCTGTATGCGAAATTAGCAACAGGAAAAGCAATTTAGAATAATGTAGGATGCGTTACAACTTTTGAGAACACCTTACACCACCGTACGAAAGATTAAAACTCCATAATAAACCTAATGAATTCGTCCGAGTAATTTGAACACCATACAACAATTTGGAATATATTACGACTCTCTATGCCACATTACCGCCTTGAAAAGCATGTTAGTATAACGTACGGCACCTTACTACTCCTAACAAAACATTACAACACCGTACGTAAACTTAAAACTCCATAACAAACCTAATGAATTCGTCCGAGTCATTTGAACATCGTACGACCACTCAGGACTTGTTACGACTCTGTATGCGAAATTAGCAACAGGAAAAGCAATTTAGAATAATGTAGGATGTGTTACAACTTTTGATAACACCTTACACCACCGTACGAAAGATTAAAACTCCATAATAAACCTAATGAATTCGTCCGAGTAATTTGAACACCATACAACAATTTGGAATATATTACGACTCTGTATGCCACATTACCGCCTTGAAAAGCAAGTTAGTATAACGTACGACACCTTAATACTCCTAACAAAACATTACAACATCGTACATAAACTTAAAACTCCATAATAAACCTAATGAATTCGTCCGAGTCCTTTGAACATCGTACGACAATTTAGAATATATTACGACTCTGTATGCCACATTACCGTCTTGAGAAGCATGTTAGTATAACGTACGGCACCTTACAACTCCTAACAAAACATTACAACACCGTACGTAAACTTAAAACCCCATAATAATCCTAATAAATTAGTCCGAGTCCCTTGAATATCGTACTGCAATTTAGAATATATTACGACTCTGTATGCCACATTACCGCCTTGAAAAGCATGTTAGTATAACGTACGACACCTTACAACTCCTAACAATACATTACAACACCGTACGTAAACTTAAAACTCCATAACAAACCTAATGAATTCGTCCGAGTCATTTGAACATCGTACGACCACTCAGGACTTGTTACGACTCTGTATGCGAAATTAGCAACAGGAAAAGCAATTTAGAATAATGTAGGATGCGTTACAACTTTTGAGAACACCTTACACCACCGTACGAAAGATTAAAACTCCATAATAAACCTAATGAATTCGTCCGAGTAATTTGAACACCATACAACAATTTGGAATATATTACGACTCTCTATGCCACATTACCGCCTTGAAAAGCATGTTAGTATAACGTACGACACCTTACTACTCCTAACAAAACATTACAACACCGTACGTAAACTTAAAACTCCATAACAAACCTAATGAATTCGTCCGAGTCATTTGAACATCGTACGACCACTCAGGACTTGTTACGACTCTGTATGCGAAATTAGCAACAGGAAAAGCAATTTAGAATAATGTAGGATGTGTTACAACTTTTGATAACACCTTACACCACCGTACGAAAGATTAAAACTCCATAATAAACCTAATGAATTCGTCCGAGTAATTTGAACACCATACAACAATTTGGAATATATTACGACTCTGTATGCCACATTACCGCCTTGAAAAGCAAGATAGTATAACGTACGACACCTTACTACTCCTAACAAAACATTACAACACCGTACATAAACTTAAAACTCCATAATAAACCTAATGAATTCGTCCGAGTCCTTTGAACATCGTACGACAATTTAGAATATATTACGACTCTGTATGCCACATTACCGTCTTGAGAAGCATGTTAGTATAACGTACGGCACCTTACAACTCCTAACAAAACATTACAACACCGTACGTAAACTTAAAACCCCATAATAATCCTAATAAATTAGTCCGAGTCCCTTGAATATCGTACTGCAATTTAGAATATATTACGACTCTGTATGCAAAATTACCGCCTTGAAAAGCATGTTAGTATAACGTACGGCACCTTACAACTCCTAACAATACATTACAACACCGTACGTAAACTTAAAACTCCATAACAAACCTAATGAATTCGTCCGAGTCATTTGAACATCGTACGACCACTCAGGACTTGTTACGACTCTGTATGCGAAATTAGCAACAGGAAAAGCAATTTAGAATAATGTAGGATGCGTTACAACTTTTGCGAACACCTTACACCACCGTACGAAAGATTAAAACTCCATACTAAACCTAATGAATTCGTCCGAGTAATTTGAACACCATACAACAATTTGGAATATATTACGACTCTCTATGCCACATTACCGCCTTGAAAAGCATGTTAGTATAACGTACGGCACCTTACTACTCCTAACAAAACATTACAACACCGTACGTAAACTTAAAACTCCATAACAAACCTAATGAATTCGTCCGAGTCATTTGAACATCGTACGACCACTCAGGACGTGTTACGACTCTGTATGCGAAATTAGCAACAGGAAAAGCAATTTAGAATAATGTAGGATGTGTTACAACTTTTGATAACACCTTACACCACCGTACGAAAGATTAAAACTCCATAATAAACCTAATGAATTCGTCCGAGTAATTTGAACACCATACAACAATTTGGAATATATTACGACTCTGTATGCCACATTACCGCCTTGAAAAGCAAGTTAGTATAACGTACGACACCTTACTACTCCTAACAAAACATTACAACACCGTACATAAACTTAAAACTCCATAATAAACCTAATGAATTCGTCCGAGTCCTTTGAACATCGTACGACAATTTAGAATATATTACGACTTTGTATGCCACATTACCGTCTTGAGAAGCATGTTAGTATAACGTACGGCACCTTACAACTCCTAACAAAACATTACAACACCGTACGTAAACTTAAAACCCCATAATAATCCTAATAAATTAGTCCGAGTCCCTTGAATATCGTACTGCAATTTAGAATATATTACGACTCTGTATGCCACATTACCGCCTTGAAAAGCATGTTAGTATAACGTACGGCACCTTACAACTCCTAACAATACATTACAACACCGTACGTAAACTTAAAACTCCATAACAAACCTAATGAATTCGTCCGAGTCATTTGAACATCGTACGACCACTCAGGACTTGTTACGACTCTGTATGCGAAATTAGCAACAGGAAAAGCAATTTAGAATAATGTAGGATGCGTTACAACTTTTGAGAACACCTTACACCACCGTACGAAAGATTAAAACTCCATAATAAACCTAATGAATTCGTCCGAGTAATTTGAACACCATACAACAATTTGGAATATATTACGACTCTCTATGCCACATTACCGCCTTGAAAAGCATGTTAGTATAACGTACGGCACCTTACTACTCCTAACAAAACATTACAACACCGTACGTAAACTTAAAACTCCATAACAAACCTAATGAATTCGTCCGAGTCATTTGAACATCGTACGACCACTCAGGACTTGTTACGACTCTGTATGCGAAATTAGCAACAGGAAAAGCAATTTAGAATAATGTAGGATGTGTTACAACTTTTGATAACACCTTACACCACCGTACGAAAGATTAAAACTCCATAATAAACCTAATGAATTCGTCCGAGTAATTTGAACACCATACAACAATTTGGAATATATTACGACTCTGTATGCCACATTACCGCCTTGAAAAGCAAGTTAGTATAACGTACGACACCTTACTACTCCTAACAAAACATTACAACACCGTACATAAACTTAAAACTCCATAATAAACCTAATGAATTCGTCCGAGTCCTTTGAACATCGTACGACAATTTAGAATATATTACGACTCTGTATGCCACATTACCGTCTTGAGAAGCATGTTAGTATAACGTACGGCACCTTACAACTCCTAACAAAACATTACAACACCGTACGTAAACTTAAAACCCCATAATAATCCTAATAAATTAGTCCGAGTCCCTTGAATATCGTACTGCAATTTAGAATATATTACGACTCTGTATGCCACATTACCGCCTTGAAAAGAATGTTAGTATAACGTACGACACCTTACTACTCCTAACAAAACATTACAACACCGTACGTAAACTTAAAACTCCATAACAAACCTAATGAATTCGTCCGAGTCATTTGAACATCGTACGACCACTCAGGACTTGTTACGACTCTGTATGCGAAATTAGCAACAGGAAAAGCAATTTAGAATAATGTAGGATGTGTTACAACTTTTGAGAACACCTTACACCACCGTACGAAAGATTAAAAGTCCATAATAAACCTAATGAATTCGTCCGAGTAATTTGAACACCATACAACAATTTGGAATATATTACGACTCTGTATGCCACATTACCGCCTTGAAAAGCAAGTTAGTATAACGTACGACACCTTACTACTCCTAACAAAACATTACAACACCGTACATAAACTTAAAACTCCATAATAAACCTAATGAATTCGTCCGAGTCCTTTGAACATCGTACGACAATTTAGAATATATTACGACTCTGTATGCCACATTACCGTCTTGAGAAGCATGTTAGTATAACGTACGGCACCTTACAGCTCCTAACAAAACATTACAACACCGTACGTAAACTTAAAACTCCATAATAATCCTAATAAATTAGTCCGAGTCCTTTGAATATCGTACTGCAATTTAGAATATATTACGACTCTGTATGCCACATTACCGCCTTGAAAAGCATGTTAGTATAACGTACGGCACCTTACAACTCCTAACAATACATTACAACACCGTACGTAAACTTAAAACTCCATAACAAACCTAATGAATTCGTCCGAGTCATTTGAACATCGTACGACCACTCAGGACTTGTTACGACTCTGTATGCGAAATTAGCAACAGGAAAAGCAATTTAGAATAATGTAGGATGCGTTACAACTTTTGAGAACACCTTACACCACCGTACGAAAGATTAAAACTCCATAATAAACCTAATGAATTTGTCCGAGTAATTTGAACACCATACAACAATTTGGAATATATTACGACTTTGTATGCCACATTACCGCCTTGAAAAGCAAGTTAGTATAACGTACGACACCTTACTACTCCTAACAAAACATTACAACACCGTACATAAACTTAAAACTCCATAATAAACCTAATAAATTCGTCCGAGTCCTTTGAACATCGTACGACAATTTAGAATATATTACGACTCTGTATGCCACATTACCGTCTTGAGAAGCATGTTAGTATAACGTACGGCACCTTACAGCTCCTAACAAAACATTACAACACCGTACGTAAACTTAAAACTCCATAATAATCCTAATAAATTAGTCCGAGTCCTTTGAATATCGTACTGCAATTTAGAATATATTACGACTCTGTATGCCACATTACCGCCTTGAAAAGCATGTTAGTATAACGTACGGCACCTTACAACTCCTAACAATACATTACAACACCGTACGTAAACTTAAAACTCCATAACAAACCTAATGAATTCGTCCGAGTCATTTGAACATTGTACGACCACTCAGGACTTGTTACGACTCTGTATGCGAAATTAGCAACAGGAAAAGCAATTTAGAATAATGTAGGATGTGTTACAACTTTTGAGAACACCTTACACCACCGTACGAAAGATTAAAACTCCATAATAAACCTAATGAATTCGTCCGAGTAATTTGAACACCATACAACAATTTGGAATATATTACGACTCTGTATGCCACATTACCGCCTTGAAAAGCAAGTTAGTATAACGTACGACACCTTACTACTCCTAACAAAACATTACAACACCGTACATAAACTTAAAACTCCATAATAAACCTAATGAATTCGTCCGAGTCCTTTGAACATCGTACGACAATTTAGAATATATTACGACTCTGTATGCCACATTACCGTCTTGAGAAGCATGTTAGTATAACGTACGGCACCTTACAGCTCCTAACAAAACATTACAACACCGTACGTAAACTTAAAACTCCGTAATAATCCTAATAAATTAGTCCGAGTCCTTTGAATATCGTACTGCAATTTAGAATATATTACGACTCTGTATGCCACATTACCGCCTTGAAAAGCATGTTAGTATAACGTACGGCACCTTACAACTCCTAACAATACATTACAACACCGTACGTAAACTTAAAACTCCATAACAAACCTAATGAATTCGTCCGAGTCATTTGAACATCGTACGACCACTCAGGACTTGTTACGACTCTGTATGCGAAATTAGCAACAGGAAAAGCAATTTAGAATAATGTAGGATGCGTTACAACTTTTGAGAACACCTTACACCACCGTACGAAAGATTAAAACTCCATAATAAACCTAATGAATTTGTCCGAGTAATTTGAACACCATACAACAATTTGGAATATATTACGAATTTGTATGCCACATTACCGCCTTGAAAAGCATGTTAGTATAACGTACGACACCTTACAACTCCTAACAAAACATTACAACACCGTACGTAAACTTAAAACTCCATAATAAACCTAATGAATTCGTCCGAGTCATTTGAACATCGTACGACCACTCAGGACTTGTTACGACTCTGTATGCGAAATTAGCAACAGGAAAAGCAATTTAGAATAATGTAGGATGCGTTACAACTTTTGAGAACACCTTACACCACCGTACGAAAGATTAAAACTCCATAATAAACCTAATGAATTCGTCCGAGTAATTTGAACACCATACAACAATTTGGAACACATTACGACTCTGTATGCCACATTACCGCCTTGGAAAGCATGTTAGTATAACGTACGGCACCTTACTACTCCTAACAAAACATTACAACACCGTACGTAAACTTAAAACTCCATAACAAACCTAATGAATTCGTCCGAGTCCTTTGAACATCGTATGACAATTTAGAATATATTACGATTCTGTATGCCACATTACCGTCTTGAGAAGCATGTTAGTATAACGTACGGCACCTTACAACTCCTAACAAAACATTACAACACCGTACGTAAACTTAAAACTCCATAATAATCCAAATAAATTAGTCCGAGTCCTTTGAATATCGTACTGCAATTTAGAATATATTACGACTCTGTATGCCACATTACCGCCTTGAAAAGAATGTTAGTATAACGTACGACACCTTACTACTCCTAACAAAACATTACAACACCGTACGTAAACTTAAAACTCCATAACAAACCTAATGAATTCGTCCGAGTCATTTGAACATCGTACGACCACTCAGGACTTGTTACGACTCTGTATGCGAAATTAGCAACATGAAAAGCAATTTAAAATAATGTAGGATGTGTTAGAACTTTTGAGAACACCTTACACCACCGTACGAAAGATTAAAACTCCATAATAAACCTAATGAATTCGTCCGAGTAATTTGAACACCATACAACAATTTGGAATATATTACGACTCTGTATGCCACATTACCGCCTTGAAAAGCAAGTTAGTATAACGTACGACACCTTACTACTCCTAACAAAACATTACAACACCGTACATAAACTTAAAACTCCATAATAAACCTAATGAATTCGTCCGAGTCCTTTGAACATCGTACGACAATTTAGAATATATTACGACTCTGTATGCCACATTACCGTCTTGAGAAGCATGTTAGTATAACGTACGGCACCTTACAGCTCCTAACAAAACATTACAACACCGTACGTAAACTTAAAACTCCATAATAATCCTAATAAATTAGTCCGAGTCCTTTGAATATCGTACTGCAATTTAGAATATATTACGACTCTGTATGCCACATTACCGCCTTGAAAAGCATGTTAGTATAACGTACGGCACCTTACAACTCCTAACAATACATTACAACACCGTACGTAAACTTAAAACTCCATAACAAACCTAATGAATTCGTCCGAGTCATTTGAACATCGTACGACCACTCAGGACTTGTTACGACTCTGTATGCGAAATTAGCAACAGGAAAAGCAATTTAGAATAATGTAGGATGCGTTACAACTTTTGAGAACACCTTACACCACCGTACGAAAGATTAAAACTCCATAATAAACCTAATGAATTTGTCCGAGTAATTTGAACACCATACAACAATTTGGAATATATTACGACTTTGTATGCCACATTACCGCCTTGAAAAGCATGTTAGTATAACGTACGACACCTTACAACTCCTAACAAAACATTACAACACCGTACGTAAACTTAAAACTCCATAATAAACCTAATGAATTCGTCCGAGTCATTTGAACATCGTACGACCACTCAGGACTTGTTACGACTCTGTATGCGAAATTAGCAACAGGAAAAGCAATTTAGAATAATGTAGGATGCGTTACAACTTTTGAGAACACCTTACACCACCGTACGAAAGATTAAAACTCCATAATAAACCTAATGAATTCGTCCGAGTAATTTGAACACCATACAACAATTTGGAACATATTACGACTCTGTATGCCACATTACCGCCTTGAAAAGCATGTTAGTATAACGTACGGCACCTTACTACTCCTAACAAAACATTACAACACCGTACGTAAACTTAAAACTTCATAACAAACCTAATGAATTCGTCCGAGTCCTTTGAACATCGTATGACAATTTAGAATATATTACGATTCCGTATGCCACATTACCGTCTTGAGAAGCATGTTAGTATAACGTACGGCACCTTACAACTCCTAACAAAACATTACAACACCGTACGTAAACTTAAAACTCCATAATAATCCTAATAAATTAGTCTGAGTCCTTTGAATATCGTACTACAATTTAGAATATATTACGACTCTGTATGCCACATTACCGCCTTGAAAAGCATGTTAGTATAACGTACGACACCTTACAACTCCTAACAAAACATTACAACACCGTACGTAAACTTAAAACTCCATAATAAACTTAATGAATTCGTCCGAGTCATTTGAAGATCGTACGACCACTCAGGACTTGTTACGACTCTGTATGCGAAATTAGCAACAGGAAAATCAATTTAGAATAATGTAGGTTGCGTTACAACTTTTGAGAACACCTTACACCACCGTACGAAAGATTAAAACTGCATAATAAACCTAATGAATTCGTCAGAGTAATTTGAACACCATACAACAATTTGGAGTATATTACGACTCTGTATGCCACATTACCGCCTTGAAAATCATGTTAGTATAACGTACGGCACATTACAACTCCTAACAAAACATTACATCACCGTACGTAAGCTTCAAACTCCGTAATAAACCTAATGAATTCGTCCGAGTCATTTGAACATCGTACGACCACTCAGGACTTGTTACGACTCTGTATGCGAAATTAGCAACAGGAAAAGCAATTTAGAATAATGTAGGATGCGTTACAACTTTTGAGAACACCTTACACCACCGTACGAAAGATTAAAACTCCATAATAAACCTAATGAATTTGTCCGAGTAATTTGAACACCATACAACAATTTGGAATATATTACGACTTTGTATGCCACATTACCGCCTTGAAAAGCATGTTAGTATAATGTACGACACCTTACAACTCCTAACAAAACATTACAACACCGTACGTAAACTTAAAACTCCATAATAAACCTAATGAATTCGTCCGAGTCATTTGAACATCGTACGACCACTCAGGACTTGTTACGACTCTGTATGCGAAATTAGCAACAGGAAAAGCAATTTAGAATAATGTAGGATGCGTTACAACTTTTGAGAACACCTTACACCACCGTACGAAAGATTAAAACTCCATAATAAACCTAATGAATTCGTCCGAGTAATTTGAACACCATACAACAATTTGGAACATATTACGACTGTGTATGCCACATTACCGCCTTGAAAAGCATGTTAGTATAACGTACGGCACCTTACTACTCCTAACAAAACATTACAACACCGTACGTAAACTTATGATAGTCACTATGTATAGGTTGGACTCACCGGCTTGTCGGTGTTACTTTTGCATGTAATTGTTTATCTTGTGATGTTATTAGTACTAGCGAACCTACGGGCGAATCTATTGATTCGCCCGCAGGTCATAGTGTCTTTTGTATCTAGGTGTCGACTGGGCGAACCTATGTGCCCAGCGAACCTGTGTTGGTTCGCTGGATAGATTCGCTAGAGCGAATCTATCAGCGAACCTAACACTACTATATATTGTAACCTTATCTTCACATTTATACAACTTTTGCACATCTTTTACTCAAAAAAAAAAAAAAAAAAAAAAAAAAAAAAAGCATTTAAAGCAACAAACAGGTAGTATAATCACATGACGAGGCTATTATGAAGTATAACCCTATCATTTAACATACAATCAGTCTTTTAAACACAGTATAATCAAGAATCGGCAGATTTAACACACTTAAGATGCGATTAAGGGTTTAAAACACAGATTGAGTTGAAATCGATTACATACCGGACAATATTTGTGAAGTTTAAGTGTGAAAAAGGACCGGTTGAAGTGAGAATCGAACGTTTGTGTTTTGAATTTGAAAAATCGTGCTACAGTGCAGTGGATAAGCGAATAAGTGAGAGAATTCCGCTGTCACAGTATATATATACAGACATAGGTTCGCTGGCAGTCAGTCCAGCGAACTTTAGGTTCGCTGGAAGACCAAAAGTCAAGGCCACCTACAGGTTCGCTAGCAGGTTCGCTGACACAAAAACAAGCATGTTTCATGTCAGCGAAACAAAGACATTCCGGGCGAACCTTAGGGCGCCGAGCGAACCTGTAGGTTCGCCTTAGATTCGCTAGACAAACAACAAAAAAATATTTTTGGATTTTCTTAAAAAATATTAAAGACTTTGTAAATCCGTGAAAACGTCCCACGAATTCAATGCTCCAAAAAAAATAAACATAGACGCATATAATCCTAAAATTTAAAAAAAATAAAATGAAGTAAAATGAAATAAAATAAAATAAAATAATAGGAGACGGTTTTAAACGCTAGAAAGGATATATATTCTTCATGATGTTTTGTGTAGAATCCGGAGAATCATCGATTGACGGGATTGCAGATATGTTTGTCCATTTAAACCCATGCCTTAGTCCTTTCAACAAGAGATTAGCAGCTTCTTTTATCATGTTTATGGTTTGATTGAAGAAGCTCAGACAACTCGGTCCCCACAGACATCTAGGTAAAAAGAACAGGTTCTGTCATCAGGGTATATCTGAGCAATACTATTGACTTTGCTTGAATTTCAATGATCAACTTTTGAATGTTGACCGATGCATTAGCATTTTTGACACTTGTGCAATTTTTGCATCTTTTCTTTGTGAGTGGAGCTTGTCAGCGATTGATTCATTTTGAATACAATGCGACTTATTATTTGGGAAACTCAAATAGTCTAGAGCTCCAGGTCTATACTCACGTATAACAGAGGAGATAAACATTTGAGCATGCTCGGTGAATCTTCAGGTCAATACTTCCGTATAGCAGAGAAGATTCACCAACTCCAGGTCAATACTTCCGTATAGCAGAGGAGTTAAGCACTTAGACTCAATACTTCTGAGGAGTTAACAAGTAACTCACTCAGAGGCTTTTCCGAAGAGCATCACTAGCAGCTTTTTATTTTATTTGTTTTGCATACTAGAAACTCGATTCGGGGATAGGGCGAGGGTGATTTGGGATTTTTTAGGGAAATCAAGACAAAGATTTGACACTCTCAACCCATTTTTGACAGAACCATTATCTTTGTGCAATCCAATCACGTCAAGGAGATAATCCTTGTTGTCGAGATCTTGAGCGTTATGTTTGGCTGCACAATCACTGTTTACTTCGTTTTCGGGCTGAGCCTATCTGACATATCCCAAACGCAATGCTTCTGACCTCCTTCAACGACTTTTCAACATCAATCAAAACGGAGATCCTGAAATAGCAAAATTTGAAAAACTATAAATAGTTTTGAAAAACTATAAATAGTTAATCTTTTATATCTCCCCCAAAATTTCTATATAATAGCCGTCTAATAAGAAATTTTTGTTTTTCAGATTTTCTTAATATATATATATATATACAAAAGTAAAAGAAAATTAAAAGAAGATAGAATAAAATAAAGTAATGGAGCAATGAATCGAGTGACCCACGGATTTTCCAAAGAAGATAAGGACCAGATTATTTACAAAGACCAGATTATTTACATATTTACAAAAGGATTCTCACAGAAAAGGTTTTCAAAAAGATATAAGTCCAAGCATGGAGATCAATTCATAAAAACGTGGTTTGTCAAAAGTTTTTGTGAAAAGATCTGCTTTTTGCTTTCTAGTTTCGATAGGAATAATATCAATAAACCCCTTTTCCTGTGCATCCCGGATTGCATGAATTCTTGTTTCAATGTGCTTGGTTCGAGTGTGATGAATGGGGTTCTTGGCGATTCCAACAGCAGCTTCATTGTCACAAAAGAGTGGCGTGTGAAGAAAGTTGATGCCATAATCCATCATCTGATGTTGAATCCACAGCACTTGGCAGCAGCAACTTGAAGCAGCAATGTATTCTGCTTCTCCTGTGGACAGAGAGACTGTTGTTTGCTTCTTGCTTTGCCAGGAAACAAGACATTCTCCAAGGTATTGACATCCACCGGTGACCGATTTCCTGTTAATCCTGCAACCAGCATGATCACTATCAGAAAAGGCATGTAAATCAAAGTTCCCACCTTTTGGGTACCAAAGTCCCAAACGAGAGGAACCCTTAAGGTAACGAAAAATTCGTTTAACAGCTTTTTCATGTGATTCTTTAGGATTGGCTTGGAAGCGAGCACAGTAACACACGGCAAATGTAATATCTGGACGACTTGCAGTCAGATACATGAGAGATCCGATCATCGAGCGATACCGATGAGCATCCACAGGATTCCCATTATCATCGGAAGTAAGGCATGTTTGAGCAGTAAAAGGAATCAATTCAGGAGAAGAATCATCCATGCCAAACTTTGTGAGGATTTCTTTGATATATTTCTCTTGGTGGATTAGAATTCCATCAGGCTTTTGCTCAACTTGCAGCCCCAAGAAGAAACACATCTCCCCCATTATAGTCATCTCAAAACGATCCATCATCACCTTCTCAAATTCTCTACACAACCCTTCATTAGTCGAACCAAAAATGATATCATCAACATACACTTGAACGATTAGCAGCTCGCCATCCACCTCCTTCTTGAATAATGTCATATCTATACTCCCACGTGAGAAACCCTTACTGAGGAGATACTGTGTCAGAGTTTCATACCAGATCCTTGGAGCTTGATGCAACCCATACAACGATTTGTCAAGCTTGTAAACCTTTGACGGGAAATCAGGATCCTCGAAGCCTGGTGGTTGACATACGTAGATCTCCTCATCGATGTCTCCGTATAGAAATGCACATTTCACATCCATCTGATAAACCTTAAAGTTTTTGTTCGCAGCATGTGCAAGAAAGATTCTGATGGCTTCCAGGCGAGCGACTGGAGCAAAAACTTCGGTATAGTCAATTCCCTCCTCTTGGGCAAAACCTTGAACAACCAGTCTCGCTTTATTTCTGATTACAACACCTCGATCATCTGGCTTGTTCCGAAAAACCCATTTAGTGCCGATTGGGCACTTGTTAGGAGGAAGATCAACCAGTTCCCAAACTTTGAGCTTCCTGAATTGCTGCAGTTCCATTTGCATGGCATCCACCCAACTCGGATCTTCAAGTGCCTGTTTATAATTCTTTGGGACGACTTGAGACAGAAAGGCAGCATAAAGACATTCATTAATCAAACCGCTCTGACTCCGGGTTCGCACACCATCGGTAATAGATCCAATGATATAATCGTGAGGGTGGTTTTTCAGGGTTTTGAAGTCGGTGTTGAGTAGTAAAGGATTTTGATCGGTTGAGGATGTTTGGTTTGATGGTTGTGACGGTGTAGGTGATGGAATGGTAGTGGATGTGGATGGAATATCTGATGGAGAAGTTTGAACAGTTTGAGGTTGTGGAATATCTGGTGGTGGTGATGGGATGTCAAATGAAGTGGGAGGTGGTTGTGTAGCGGATGTGGAAGGTTGTGATTGTGATGATGTAGGTGTATGATTGAAAATAGAAACCGATGTGTGTGGAATGATGTCGTCATCGTCAGAGTCAGGAAGATTAAATGATTTGAAAATGGTGGTGGCATCATAAAACCAGGCCGGTTCACTACCAATACTTGTAGTGTTTGATTCTTGCCAATCAACATAGTAGGACTCTTGCACGATCCGCGTTCGCTTGTTGTAAACGCGATACGCCTTTTGCGTGTTAGAGTATCCCACAAAGAAGCATTCATCAGAGACAGCCCCAAACTTCGTCTTCTGATCTTGAGTATTCAGAAGAGTGCAAGAACAACCAAAGGGGCGTAGAAAATCAATCAGCGGCTTAATCCCTCGAAACAGTTGGTATGAAGTCTTCATCTTTTCTTTGACTATCAGTACCCTGTTAAGAACATAAGCAGCACAATTAACCGCTTCAGCCCAGAAAATAATTGGAAGTTTTGACTCGATCAGTATAGTCCTAGCGGCCTCCACAAGAGTTCGGTTTTTCCTTTCAGCAACACCATTTTGTTGTGGTGTTCGGGCAGCGCTAAACTGTCTGAGAATACCCCGTTGTTCACAGAAGGAGTTGAAGATGTGGTTTCTGAATTCAGTTCCGTTATCGCTTCTGATGGCTTGAACCTTCTTCTTTCCAAGAACCTCTATTAGAGGTATTAACTTCATCAGCTCTTCGGCTGTCTCACTCTTGTTCGCCATGAATCTTACCCAGGTGTACCTAGAGTAATCATCTGTGACAACCAAGCAATAAGACTTTTTAGCAATTGATTTAACACTTATTGGACCGAATAAATCAGTATGTAACAATTCGAGGGGTTCTGAGATAGTATTTGTAATTTTGAGTTTATGTGGCTTTTTGTGCTGTTTTCCTCTAGCACAAGCCATGCATTTCTCGACCACAGAAAAATCCTTTTGTGGTAAACCCCTGACCAAATTGTTCTTAACCAATTTATTCAGAATTTTAAAATTGATGTGTCCTAAACGTTTATGCCACAAAAATGATTCAAAGGATGATGCTTTAGACAGGAGACATGTCACGGTGGAATTTGATTCCTGTGAACCCATATTCAACATATAGGTGTCATTTCGTCTCGGAGCTCGCATGATCACCATATCTTCGGGAATAGTAAACTCTGGCTTCAAGAACAGGCATTCATTTGTAAGAAACAGCACAGGAATATTCTTATCACAGATTTGTGATACACTCAGAAGATTGAATGCCAGCTCAGGAACATAGTTGACGTCTTCCAAAGTAAGTGAGCCATTTGAGACTTCTCCTTGACCAATCATCTTCCCGCCTTTCTTATCTCCCGCAAAAGCAACATAACCTCCATTTATGATCCTGTAGTTAGTAAGAAGATCCTTCAATCCTGTCATATGTCTGGAACATCCGCTGTCAATATGCCAATGACTATTTACAACGGCATTTGAATGTTCCTGACATTTATTAAAAGAAAAGAAAAGTTAGACTTTTGCAATAGGCACCCAAGTCTTTGTGTACCTGGGTGGTGAAGCAGATGAAGTATTACAAAAGAAATTATT
Organism: Tagetes erecta; assembly: GCA_030867185.1. NCBI lineage: Eukaryota > Viridiplantae > Streptophyta > Magnoliopsida > Asterales > Asteraceae > Tagetes > Tagetes erecta. The sequence goes on along the minus strand of CM061488.1, from coordinate 48,060,953 downwards.
TACAAAAGAGTTTAATCTTTTTCTGATAGATTTTTGCTTTGGACTATTTTGGATTAATTTGGAACATTGCTTGACAGTGTGACCAGTATTTCCGCATTTAAAACAGTGAGACTTCAAACCGGTTTTGGAAATTCTGTTGACAGGAATTTTATCCATTACAATTTCCTCATCACATTCAGACAATTGTGAGTCACAGTCACTGTAAGTGTCATAGAGTTCTTTTAACTTACTTGTTGTGACTTTAACTGTATCAGATTCAGGCTTTGGTTTAAGAATGTATGAAAAAGATGATTCCTTTTCTTTTGGTTTTGAAATTCTCACAGGTGTGAACGTTGGAATTTGGTGAGTGAAAAACTTTTGAAAACAGTTTGTTTTAGTTTGACTTTCAGAGACATGACCTGAAAGTTTGTCCTTGTCATTCACACACACATTTTCATTCAAATCATCATTCAACACATTAGGGTTTGAAGTGGAGCACCCTAAATTACTATTAAACATGAAATTGTCTGAATATGTCACATTACTACAAACAGGATTAACTAAACAAATGTCTTCAAAAGACTTCTTGGAATCAGAACTACTGCAATCACTACTGACAGAACAACCGAGCCCAACACTCCCACCATATGCGTACTCCTCTCTAACTTCCTTAAGATTTACTTCACTTAAACCTGCAATGGAACTGTCAGTATCGTTCTGCATAATCTCTTGAATTAACTCATTTGAGGGATGAGGAATAGGTGTAGGAGAATAACAGAAAGTACTGGGTGGAGGATATGCATATGTTTCATTTTTACTAAAACCCAAACCTGTCTTGACCCTGGCCCCCCTTTGATTCTTGCACAGTTCCTCCCTTTTCATACCAGATATGGTCCACTGCTGCAATTTGTTTTTAAGTTTTCTTGCTTCAAATTCAGCAAGTGTAACTTGCTCAGTTAAGTAGTTAATCTCACAGTTCTTTTCTAAAAGAGTTCTTTTTAAGTGTTCATTTTCTTTTAAAGCTTCTCTTAACTTAACAAAATATTTTGATTCACTTAATTTGAGCTCTTTGATGGTTCTTTTTAATTCGTTTTCGTTTGACATTAACAATTTATTTGCTTTGTATATGCCAATTAAACGAATTTTGCAAGCAGATGAACACATATCTTCAATAACATCGTAAGGAAGACCGATTACCAGTTTTTCGGCGGCCAGAGCACGATCACATTGACAGTAGGGAGTGCTTCTCTTGAATTCATCAACTGCATCCAGCCTTGCCTTTTCGATCATTTCTTCCAAGCTAGCGTTAGACTCCTCCTCATGCTTTACCTCATTAACAGCGGCTTCACAAACTAACCCTGAATGATTCAGATGTCCTTGAGCAATAACATCTGATTGAACTTGAACAGCATCCTCCACTTTCTCTTCTTCTTCATTTCCAAAAAATTCTTTGAACGGATCAAAGAGATTTATATCATTGTCATCAAACTCAGTAATTTCAGCAATAAGGGCATGGTTGATCTCCTCCTTGGTTTCTTCGATTTCAGCACTCCAGTCAAAGTTGGTGAGAAGTGCAGTTTCATTCTTTGACTTTGCTTCCTCAACCTTTTCTTGAATTGGAGCAGATCTTGGACTTACAGAGTTAACTGGCTCAGAAACGATTGGTAATGGGCATTCTCTCTTGAAGTGGCCCAGTTGTTTGCAGTTATAGCATCGTAACTTTCCCTTGTCATAACCCAGCTTAGCATTCTGTCCTTGATTTCCAAAGTTTCTTCTGCCAGTTCTTTCCATGAATCGTCTGGCACGAAGAGTGAGCATAGCCATCTACCATTGAATATCTGTTTCCTCCAAATCATCAGGGTCCACTTGATACATATCTTCTACTGTCATACCCTTCCCTTTCAACTCACCTGCAACAAGAGCTTCATAACTGTGAACAAACATTCCAAATAAAGCCATAGTATCTGACGGAATCTGTGTGGTGACAGACGCATTCGAACTTGAACCAACATTTGAAGGTACACCGGCAGATTTAGCAGATACATGACTTGATGGTCCTCTAGATACAGCACTGTACATATATGAGTTTGCAGCGGATGAGATAAGTGCAGCATTTTGAGAGGGAATGTTTGGAACCATCATTGACTGATTATATTCTCTTCTTTTCACGTCAAGGTCGAAAGACTTCAGCTTGTTGATGACGTCCATCAGTTTGTAGTCAGGAAAGTTTCTCTCTTGTTTCAGCAGCTTGATTTGAAGACTCCATTGCGGAGGAAGAGAGTCTAACAATTTAGCAACTTGTTCATGATTGCCCAGTTTATCATCATATTTCTTCAAATTACTTGACACAGACAGAAATCGGTTTGTAATGTCAGTCAAGTTCTCTTGTGAGTACCCCACAAAAGAGTTGAATTCCTTTTCGGCTTGAGCTTTTCTATCAAGTTTCAGATCCTCATTGCCATCATAAAATTCACACAAGGCATCATACAGACTTTTTGCTGTTGTGTGTTCGGCAAACCTGTTAAAGATGTCCTGATGTAAGCAGAGTATTAATGCCCCGAGTGCCTTCTTGTCTCGATCTAGTAATCTGATGTCTGCTTCAGTGAAAGTGCTTGGATTTGTATTTGTTGAAGTAACAGTTCCTTCAACAGTTGTTGGCACGTGCGGACCATTTACGATAGATTCCCATTGGTTGTAATCCGTGTAGTAGAAAAAGGCTTTCAGACATCTTTTCCAGTCTTCAAAGTTTTCACCACTAACAAGCCTCGGAGGCCTATTAGGTTGAACGCTATCCAGATCATTCATATTCAATGTTGATGAAGTCATAACTTTGAACAGATAATAGATTCGCTGAAAAATGACAGATTCGCTGGCTAGTTTCGCTAGAAGAACACAGCAGATTCGCTGGTAAATTCGCTGGAAGCAGATTCGCTAGACAGTCAAACAGTTTTGCTGACGAGCAAGCACAGATTCGCTGGCCTGATTTGGCAGCAGTTTCGCTTGCACAGTCAGTCAAACAGGTGAACTTTCGTTCGATAAAATCTCAGATTCGCTGGCCACAACACAAACCAAAACAGGACAAAATTTGAATTAGGTTCACTGGATGAACTAACAGATTCGCTGGTTGAACAGATAGTTTCGCTGGTAGCTCAACCACCCTGAAACAGTACGGAAACAGTTCGAAAACCCTCAAAACTTGACCATTTGCCTACACGTTTGTTTTAAAAGCTTTGTATGTCCAAATACCACAAACCTTGACCAAAATACAACTCCAAAACACAAGAAACAAGCTTGAAACAGAATCAAAAGTGTTTTGACCCAAAAACTTCAAAAATCAACACAAAAATCACTAGAATCAAACAATCAAGAGCACTAAGGCTCTGATACCATATTGTTGGTCCATAATGATCGTGATTTCAGTGCTTTGTTGACTTGTTTAACACAAATATGTCAAATACTTGAAGAACAAGGTATATAAAGTCCAAATAACCCAATAACAAGATCCAACACACAATCGAGGTTAATAAGCTACAATGATAAGTAGAATAAGCTCCTAGCACCTCAATAGAACGATTACACAACACAAATCAGTGAAGAATAGCTTGAGTAAAAGATGTGCAAAAGTTGTATAAATGTGAAGATAAGGTTACAATATATAGTAGTGTTAGGTTCGCTGATAGATTCGCTCTAGCGAATCTATCCAGCGAACCAACACAGGTTCGCTGGGCACATAGGTTCGCCCAGTCGACACCTAGATACAAAAGACACTATGACCTGCGGGCGAATCAATAGATTCGCCCGTAGGTTCGCTAGTACTAATAACATCACAAGATAAACAATTACATGCAAAAGTAACACCGACAAGCCGGTGAGATATAAAAGATTAACTATTTATAGTTTTTCAAAACTATTTATAGTTTTTCAAATTTTGCTATTTCAGGATCTCCGTTTTGATTGATGTTGAAAAGTCGTTGAAGGAGGTCAGAAGCATTGCGTTTGGGATATGTCAGATAAGCTCAGCCCGAAAACGAAGTAAACAGTGATTGTGCAGCCAAACATAACGCTCAAGATCTCGACAACAAGGATTATCTCCTTGACGTGATTGGATTGCACAAAGATAATGGTTCTGTCAAAAATGGGTTGAGAGTGTCAAATCTTTGTCTTGATTTCCCTAAAAAATCCCAAATCACCCTCGCCCTATCCCCGAATCGAGTTTCTAGTATGCAAAACAAATAAAATAAAAAGCTGCTAGTGATGCTCTTCGGAAAAGCCTCTGAGTGAGTTACTTGTTAACTCCTCAGAAGTATTGAGTCTAAGTGCTTAACTCCTCTGCTATACGGAAGTATTGACCTGGAGTTGGTGAATCTTCTCTGCTATACGGAAGTATTGACCTGAAGATTCACCGAGCATGCTCAAATGTTTATCTCCTCTGTTATACGTGAGTATAGACCTGGAGCTCTAGACTATTTGAGTTTCCCAAATAATAAGTCGCATTGTATTCAAAATGAATCAATCGCTGACAAGCTCCACTCACAAAGAAAAGATGCAAAAATTGCACAAGTGTCAAAAATGCTAATGCATCGGTCAACATTCAAAAGTTGATCATTGAAATTCAAGCAAAGTCAATAGTATTGCTCAGATATACCCTGATGACAGAACCTGTTCTTTTTACCTAGATGTCTGTGGGGACCGAGTTGTCTGAGCTTCTTCAATCAAACCATAAACATGATAAAAGAAGCTGCTAATCTCTTGTTGAAAGGACTAAGGCATGGGTTTAAATGGACAAACATATCTGCAATCCCGCCAATCGATGATTCTCCGGATTCTACACAAAACATCATGAAGAATATATATCCTTTCTAGCGTTTAAAACCGTCTCCTATTATTTTATTTTATTTTATTTCATTTTACTTCATTTTATTTTTTTTAAATTTTAGGATTATATGCGTCTATGTTTATTTTTTTTGGAGCATTGAATTCGTGGGACGTTTTCACGGATTTACAAAGTCTTTAATATTTTTTAAGAAAATCCAAAAATATTTTTTTGTTGTTTGTCTAGCGAATCTAAGGCGAACCTACAGGTTCGCTCGGCGCCCTAAGGTTCGCCCGGAATGTCTTTGTTTCGCTGACATGAAACATGCTTGTTTTTGTGTCAGCGAACCTGCTAGCGAACCTGTAGGTGGCCTTGACTTTTGGTCTTCCAGCGAACCTAAAGTTCGCTGGACTGACTGCCAGCGAACCTATGTCTGTATATATATACTGTGACAGCGAATTTCTCTCACTTATTCGCTTATCCACTGCACTGTAGCACGATTTTTCAAATTCAAAACACAAACGTTCGATTCTCACTTCAACCGGTCCTTTTTCACACTTAAACTTCACAAATATTGTCCGGTATGTAATCGATTTCAACTCAATCTGTGTTTTAAACCCTTAATCGCATCTTAAGTGTGTTAAATCTGCCGATTCTTGATTATACTGTGTTTAAAAGACTGATTGTATGTTAAATGATAGGGTTATACTTCATAATAGCCTCGTCATGTGATTATACTACCTGTTTGTTGCTTTAAATGCCTAAAAATAGTTGACTGTATGTGATTTCGGCCGTTTTTGAAAAACTAGGGTTTCCAGCGAATCTAAGTGTTCTTCTGGCGAACCTGAACGAAAGTTCAAGACCTCGAGCGAATCTATGTCGTTATGCTGCCCGCGCAACAACATAGATTCGCCCGACTGTCTCTAGCGAACCTATACATTCGCTCGACAACAATGACTGATTTTTTATGTCAGCGAATCTATAGGTTCTGATGCCGAAATCTCAGGTTCGCTATACCAGCGAACCTAATTTCCAGCGAATCTATTTTCTGATTTTCAAATCTTCATTTCTGATCAATCTCCGTTTATTTTTCAGGCAAAATGTCGACTTTATTCTTCGAGAAAAAGCACAACATGTGTGCTTTACTCGACGAAAATTTTGAAAAGGCCAGCAGCTACAGAGACGCTATCAAGTGGCTGAAGTCGTCACACATACATCATGCCATCTCTCACTCACCCACCATATACGAGACGCACGTTCGGGATTTTTGGCGAACTGCGATCATGAACGTGTCGGTACAGCCGTCACGTATCTGTGCCAATGTCTGTGGCCAAGACTTGGCGTTTACTGAAGCCGATCTGGCTAGAATTTTGGGGCTAGAGGATGATGTGGGTGAGGAGGTCCATATGTCTGCTGAAGAAGTTTACGGGGCATTCCGGACAGCGGGGTATGAGGGACCGATGCCCGGAGAAAAGAAAATGGAATTTGTGAAGTCGTACCTGATCCAGGAATGGAGGTATATAGCACATGTATTTATTATGTGCCTGGATCACAGAAAGGGGGGTACGGACGGGCTGAACTTGGACTGGGCTCGAGCCATGATGCTGTTTTGCCGAGGGCAAAAAGCAAATCTTGCTAAGTTGATTTACAACTACATGCTCGAGAACATCCATGCCAGCAAGGGGGCAAAATGGCTAATGTATCCCAGATTCATTCAGATGATTCTGAATGATAAACTACCAAATCTGCCGGTGGAGGGTGCTGAATTGAAAGTCTGGGATATGCATTCTAGAATCTTCAAAGATTGTAAATCTGTGAGGCCGGATTGTGTAGGAAGGATTACGCATTTGTGGGAAAACATGTATACAGCCGAGAGATGGGTGTATATTCAGAGGTTGATTGAATCGGAAAAGAAACGGGGCAGTGAAAACATAGAGGAGGTAGAGAAGAAGATAAAGAAAAGGAAGGCTTATGCGAAGGATAAAGATTATTCATTTGATAGAGAGGTGGATGAGATACAAGCTGAAATAGATGCGGGCAGAGAACTTCGAACGAAAAGAAGATCTGATATACACGCTGAGGCATCAAAGAAAGCGAAGCATGATATAGGGGGTACATCTGCTGGGTCTGGGAATGAGTTGAAGGATGAGGTTGAGAGATTGAAGGCTGATCTGGCTGAGCTAAAATATAAACATGAAGAATTGGAGAAACAGGATGCTGAGAAATCCACTGTCATATACGAGATGGGTCGTATGATGAAGGACCAGCAGTGTTTGATTGTAAGGATCTTCAAAGAACTAAACAGTTTGAAGGAGAATGCTGGAACTGAACCGGCTATGACTGAGGCGGAACTGAACTCCTTGACGGATATTGCAAAATATCCGTTAATGGATGTTGACTTTGGAGATAAAGGTAAAGCTGCTGAGGAGGTATTTGATGAAGAAATGGGGATTAATTTGGATGTGTTTGAGGGAGAGGAAGTAGTAGGTGGAACTAGTGTGGATTATACATTGGTGGATGAACCTGATACTGATATTGATGCTGACAGCGAGGAAGATTTGGATGACGAGCCGGAGATATACAACGTAGAAGAAAAGGGAATGAGTTATCAATTTGAACACGCTGAGCTTGACAAATCCGAATGGTTTAGAAAGGAAGAAGCTGTGGTGCCTGAGGTACCAATATTCCAACATCTAGACGAACCCACCACCAAACAGCAAGATAGACAGATCATTGCATGGAAATACAACTGTTTGGTGGAGGCATACATGATCAAAAGGAGGGGTGGTGACATTACGTATGTCAAGAACCGAAAGCACTTCGCCACCTTTCCTCGATGGGACTTGAGGAGACTGGCAGAGCTGCCATTACTGGGAAAAGAAGATAGTGGCAGGGCTTGCGCGTTCGAAGCTGCTATTCAAGAAGCTGCTAAGTCCGATTTTGTAGAGTTTGGATACCAAAAACCGAGGAGAATGAGACAGAAACAGGATAAACACTGGGTGTCGTGGAAAGGGAAAATTGTTTTGAAGATAGCTGCTCCGAAAGTAATGACAAGGGTCAGGGTCCCCGAAACTCAGCCGCCGAGACTGCAAAATTTCCTGAAATGGTTCTACGACAACAGTTCGGGGGAGGCCGTTATCAGATTACAAGGTGAAGACCGTCCGGAAATCCGTCTATTTGATCCTATGGAGGTCTTCTCCTTCTGCGATGAAGATCTGAAGGTTTTGTGTGAGAACAAAATTAAGCACGGGGCTGGAGATGACACTGCTGCTGAAGCAAACCTGTTTGTGAAGGTTGCTAACAAAGCCCGGGGGATTCGTGCTGAGCTGAAGGCTGTAAATGAGAGGTTGAGGAGGTCGGATGATCTGAAAATGGACATGGACGATCTATCAAGACAACTGGATTCATCCATCGAACAGAGGTTTGAGAAACCAGTGGAGGTTATTGATCTAGATGTTATATGCGAGGAGCCAACTGCAGAAAATCAGGCGGAAACGACAGTTCATCTTGAGCCTGATACTGAGGTCGCTGATACAGAGTTTGTGGATTCAATGCTAAATCTAAGTTAAGATGAGGCCGGAACTGAAGATTATACAAACCCAATGGCCGGGATCAAAGAAAGGGCAGGAGCGTTCATCGAACATCTTTGAAGCCAATGAAGACGGAGCTAATCAGAAGACTTCCCCAGGTGAGGTCCAACCTAGGGGGAGTATTGATAGTCACTATGTATAGGTTGGACTCACCGGCTTGTCGGTGTTACTTTTGCATGTAATTGTTTATCTTGTGATGTTATTAGTACTAGCGAACCTACGGGCGAATCTATTGATTCGCCCGCAGGTCATAGTGTCTTTTGTATCTAGGTGTCGACTGGGCGAACCTATGTGCCCAGCGAACCTGTGTTGGTTCGCTGGATAGATTCGCTAGAGCGAATCTATCAGCGAACCTAACACTACTATATATTGTAACCTTATCTTCACATTTATACAACTTTTGCACATCTTTTACTCAAGCTATTCTTCACTGATTTGTGTTGTGTAATCGTTCTATTGAGGTGCTAGGAGCTTATTCTACTTATCATTGTAGCTTATTAACCTCGATTGTGTGTTGGATCTTGTTATTGGGTTATTTGGACTTTATATACCTTGTTCTTCAAGTATTTGACATATTTGTGTTAAACAAGTCAACAAAGCACTGAAATCACGATCATTATGGACCAACAACTTAAAACTCCATAACAAACCTAATGAATTCGTCCGAGTCCTTTGAACATCGTATGACAATTTAGAATATATTACGATTCCGTATGCCACATTACCGTCTTGAGAAGCATGTTAGTATAACGTACGGCACCTTACAACTCCTAACAAAACATTACAACACCGTACGTAAACTTAAAACTCCATAATAATCCTAATAAATTAGTCTGAGTCCTTTGAATATCGTACTACAATTTAGAATATATTACGACTCTGTATGCCACATTACCGCCTTGAAAAGCATGTTAGTATAACGTACGACACCTTACAACTCCTAACTAAACATTACAACACCGTACGTAAACTTAAAACTCCATAATAAACTTAATGAATTCGTCCGAGTCATTTGAAGATCGTACGACCACTCAGGACTTGTTACGACTCTGTATGCGAAATTAGCAACAGGAAAATCAATTTAGAATAATGTAGGTTGCGTTACAACTTTTGAGAACACCTTACACCACCGTACGAAAGATTAAAACTGCATAATAAACCTAATGAATTCGTCAGAGTAATTTGAACACCATACAACAATTTGGAGTATATTACGACTCTGTATGCCACATTACCGCCTTGAAAATCATGTTAGTATAACGTACGACACATTACAACTCCTAACAAAACATTACATCACCGTACGTAAGCTTCATACTCCGTAATAAACCTAATCAATTCGTCCGAGTCATTTGAACATCGTACGACCACTCAAGACTTGTTACGACTCTGTATGCGAAATTAGCAACAGGAAAAGCAATTTAGAATAATGTAGGATGCGTTACAACTTTTGAGAACACCTTACACCACCGTACGAAAGATTAAAACTCCATAATAAACCTAATGAATTCGTCCGAGTAATTTGAACACCATACAACAATTTGGAATATATTACGACTTTTTATGCCACATTACCGCCTTGAAAAGCATGTTAGTATAACGTACGGCACCTTACAACTCCTAACAAAACATTACAACACCGTACGTAAACTTAAAACTACATAATAAACCTAATGAATTCGTCCGACTCATTTGAACATCGTACGACCACTCAGGACTTGTTACGACTCTGTATGCGAAATTAGCAACAGGAAAAGCAATTTAGAATAATGTAGGATGCGTTACAACTTTTGAGAACACCTTACACCACCGTACGAAAGATTAAAACTCCATAATAAACCTAATGAATTCGTCCGAGTAATTTGAACACCATACAACAATTTGGAACATATTACGACTCTGTATGCCACATTACCGCCTTGAAAAGCATGTTAGTATAACGTACGGCACCTTACTACTCCTAACAAAACATTACAACACCGTACGTAAACTTAAAACTCCATAACAAACCTAATGAATTCGTCCGAGTCCTTTGAACATCGTATGACAATTTAGAATATATTACGATTCCGTATGCCACATTACCGTCTTGAGAAGCATGTTAGTATAACGTACGGCACCTTACAACTCCTAACAAAACATTACAACACCGTACGTAAACTTAAAACTCCATAATAATCCTAATAAATTAGTCTGAGTCCTTTGAATATCGTACTACAATTTAGAATATATTACGACTCTGTATGCCACATTACCGCCTTGAAAAGCATGTTAGTATAACGTACGACACCTTACAACTCCTAACAAAACATTACAACACCGTACGTAAACTTAAAACTCCATAATAAACTTAATGAATTCGTCCGAGTCATTTGAAGATCGTACGACCACTCAGGACTTGTTACGACTCTGTATGCGAAATTAGCAACAGGAAAATCAATTTAGAATAATGTAGGTTGCGTTACAACTTTTGAGAACACCTTACACCACCGTACGAAAGATTAAAACTGCATAATAAACCTAATGAATTTGTCAGAGTAATTTGAACACCATACAACAATTTGGAGTATATTACGACTCTGTATGCCACATTACCGCCTTGAAAATCATGTTAGTATAACGTACGACACATTACAACTCCTAACAAAACATTACATCACCGTACGTAAGCTTCATACTCCGTAATAAACCTAATCAATTCGTCCGAGTCATTTGAACATCGTACGACCACTCAAGACTTGTTACGACTCTGTATGCGAAATTAGCAACAGGAAAAGCAATTTAGAATAATGTAGGATGCGTTACAACTTTTGAGAACACCTTACACCACCGTACGAAAGATTAAAACTCCATAATAAACCTAATGAATTCGTCCGAGTAATTTGAACACCATACAACAATTTGGAATATATTACGACTTTTTATGCCACATTACCGCCTTGAAAAGCATGTTAGTATAACGTACGGCACCTTACAACTCCTAACAAAACATTACAACACCGTACGTAAACTTAAAACTACATAATAAACCTAATGAATTCGTCCGACTCATTTGAACATCGTACGACCACTCAGGACTTGTTACGACTCTGTATGCGAAATTAGCAACAGGAAAAGCAATTTAGAATAATGTAGGATGCGTTACAACTTTTGAGAACACCTTACACCACCGTACGAAAGATTAAAACTCCATAATAAACCTAATGAATTCGTCCGAGTAATTTGAACACCATACAACAATTTGGAACATATTACGACTCTGTATGCCACATTACCGCCTTGAAAAGCATGTTAGTATAACGTACGGCACCTTACTACTCCTAACAAAACATTACAACACCGTACGTAAACTTAAAACTCCATAACAAACCTAATGAATTCGTCCGAGTCCTTTGAACATCGTATGACAATTTAGAATATATTACGATTCCGTATGCCACATTACCGTCTTGAGAAGCATGTTAGTATAACGTACGGCACCTTACAACTCCTAACAAAACATTACAACACCGTACGTAAACTTAAAACTCCATAATAATCCTAATAAATTAGTCTGAGTCCTTTGAATATCGTACTACAATTTAGAATATATTACGACTCTGTATGCCACATTACCGCCTTGAAAAGCATGTTAGTATAACGTACGACACCTTACAACTCCTAACAAAACATTACAACACCGTACGTAAACTTAAAACTCCATAATAAACTTAATGAATTCGTCCGAGTCATTTGAAGATCGTACGACCACTCAGGACTTGTTACGACTCTGTATGCGAAATTAGCAACAGGAAAATCAATTTAGAATAATGTAGGTTGCGTTACAACTTTTGAGAACACCTTACACCACCGTACGAAAGATTAAAACTGCATAATAAACCTAATGAATTTGTCAGAGTAATTTGAACACCATACAACAATTTGGAGTATATTACGACTCTGTATGCCACATTACCGCCTTGAAAATCATGTTAGTATAACGTACGGCACATTACAACTCCTAACAAAACATTACATCACCGTACGTAAGCTTCAAACTCCGTAATAAACCTAATCAATTCGTCCGAGTCATTTGAACATCGTACGACCACTCAAGACTTGTTACGACTCTGTATGCGAAATTAGCAACAGGAAAAGCAATTTAGAATAATGTAGGATGCGTTACAACTTTTGAGAACACCTTACACCACCGTACGAAAGATTAAAACTCCATAATAAACCTAATGAATTCGTCCGAGTAATTTGAACACCATACAACAATTTGGAATATATTACGACTTTTTATGCCACATTACCGCCTTGAAAAGCATGTTAGTATAACGTACGGCACCTTACAACTCCTAACAAAACATTACAACACCGTACGTAAACTTAAAACTACATAATAAACCTAATGAATTCGTCCGAGTCATTTGAACATCGTACGACCACTCAGGACTTGTTACGACTCTGTATGCGAAATTAGCAACAGGAAAAGCAATTTAGAATAATGTAGGATGCGTTACAACTTTTGAGAACACCTTACACCACCGTACGAAAGATTAAAACTCCATAATAAACCTAATGAATTTGTCCGAGTAATTTGAACACCATACAACAATTTGGAATATATTACGACTTTGTATGCCACATTACCGCCTTGAAAAGCATGTTAGTATAACGTACGACACCTTACAACTCCTAACAAAACATTACAACACCGTACGTAAACTTAAAACTACATAATAAACCTAATGAATTCGTCCGAGTCATTTGAACATCGTACGACCACTCAGGACTTGTTACGAGTCTGTATGCGAAATTAGCAACAGGAAAAGCAATTTAGAATAATGTAGGATGCGTTACAACTTTTGAGAACACCTTACACCACCGTACGAAAGATTAAAACTCCATAATAAACCTAATGAATTCGTCCGAGTAATTTGAACACCATACAACAATTTGGAATATATTACGACTCTGTATGCCACATTACCGCCTTGAAAAGCATGTTAGTATAACGTACGACACCTTACTACTCCTAACAAAACATTACAACACCGTACGTAAACTTTAAACTCCATAACAAACCTAATGAATTCGTCCGAGTCCTATGAACATCGTACGATAATTTAGAATATATTACGACTCTGTATGCCACATTACCGTCTTGAGAAGCATGTTAGTATAACGTACGGCACCTTACAACTCCTAACAAAACATTACAACACCGTACGTAAACTTAAAACTCCATAATAATCCTAATAAATTAGTCTGAGTCCTTTGAATATCGTACTACAATTTAGAATATATTACGACTCTGTATGCCACATTACCGCCTTGAAAAGCATGTTAGTATAACGTACGACACCTTACAACTCCTAACAAAACATTACAACACCGTACGTAAACTTAAAACTCCATAATAAACTTAATGAATTCGTCCGAGTCATTTGAAGATCGTACGACCACTCAGGACTTGTTACGACTCTGTATGCGAAATTAGCAACAGGAAAATCAATTTAGAATAATGTAGGATGCGTTACAACTTTTGAGAACACCTTACACCACCGTACGAAAGATTAAAACTGCATAATAAACCTAATGAATTCGTCAGAGTAATTTGAACACCATACAACAATTTGGAGTATATTACGACTCTGTATGCCACATTACCGCCTTGAAAATCATGTTAGTATAACGTACGGCACATTACAACTCCTAACAAAACATTACATCACCGTACGTAAGCTTCAAACTCCGTAATAAACCTAATCAATTCGTCCGAGTCATTTGAACATCGTACGACCACTCAAGACTTGTTACGACTCTGTATGCGAAATTAGCAACAGGAAAAGCAATTTAGAATAATGTAGGATGCGTTACAACTTTTGAGAACACCTTACACCACCGTACGAAAGATTAAAACTCCATAATAAACCTAATGAATTCGTCCGAGTAATTTGAACACCATACAACAATTTGGAATATATTACGACTTTTTATGCCACATTACCGCCTTGAAAAGCATGTTAGTATAACGTACGGCACCTTACAACTCCTAACAAAACATTACAACACCGTACGTAAACTTAAAACTACATAATAAACCTAATGAATTCGTCCGAGTCATTTGAACATCGTACGACCACTCAGGACTTGTTACGACTCTGTATGCGAAATTAGCAACAGGAAAAGCAATTTAGAATAATGTAGGATGCGTTACAACTTTTGAGAACACCTTACACCACCGTACGAAAGATTAAAACTCCATAATAAACCTAATGAATTTGTCCGAGTAATTTGAACACCATACAACAATTTGGAATATATTACGACTTTGTATGCCACATTACCGCCTTGAAAAGCATGTTAGTATAACGTACGACACCTTACAACTCCTAACAAAACATTACAACACCGTACGTAAACTTAAAACTACATAATAAACCTAATGAATTCGTCCGAGTCATTTGAACATCGTACGACCACTCAGGACTTGTTACGACTCTGTATGCGAAATTAGCAACAGGAAAAGCAATTTAGAATAATGTAGGATGCGTTACAACTTTTGAGAACACCTTACACCACCGTACGAAAGATTAAAACTCCATAATAAACCTAATGAATTCGTCCGAGTAATTTGAACACCATACAACAATTTGGAATATATTACGACTCTGTATGCCACATTACCGCCTTTAAAAGCATGTTAGTATAACGTACGACACCTTACTACTCCTAACAAAACATTACAACACCGTACGTAAACTTTAAACTCCATAACAAACCTAATGAATTCGTCCGAGTCCTATGAACATCGTACGACAATTTAGAATATATTACGACTCTGTATGCCACATTACCGTCTTGAGAAGCATGTTAGTATAACGTACGGCACCTTACAACTCCTAACAAAACATTACAACACCGTACGTAAACTTAAAACTGCATAATAATCCTAATAAATTAGTCCGAGTCCTTTGAATATCATACCACAATTTAGAATATATTACGACTCTGTATGCCACATTACCGCCTTGAAAAGCATGTTAGTATAACGTACGGCACCTTACAACTCCTAACAATACATTACAACACCGTACGTAAACTTAAAACTCCATAACAAACCTAATGAATTCGTCCGAGTCATTTGAACATCGTACGACCACTCAGGACTTGTTACGACTCTGTATGCGAAATTAGCAACAGGAAAAGCAATTTAGAATAATGTAGGATGCGTTACAACTTTTGAGAACACCTTACACCACCGTACGGAAGATTAAAACTCCATAATAAACCTAATGAATTTGTCCGAGTAATTTGAACACCATACAACAATTTGGAATATATTACGACTTTGTATGCCACATTACCGCCTTGAAAAGCATGTTAGTATAACGTACGACACCTTACAACTCCTAACAAAACATTACAACACCGTACGTAAACTTAAAACTCCATAATAAACTTAATGAATTCGTCCGAGTCATTTGAACATCGTACGACCACTCAGGACTTGTTACGACTCTGTATGCGAAATTAGCAACAGGAAAAGCAATTTAGAATAATGTAGGATGCGTTACAACTTTTGAGAACACCTTACACCACCGTATGAAAGATTAAAACTCCATAATAAACCTAATGAATTCGTCCGAGTAATTTGAACACCATACAACAATTTGGAACATATTACGACTCTGTATGCCACATTACCGCCTTGGAAAGCATGTTAGTATAACGTACGGCACCTTACTACTCCTAACAAAACATTACAACACCGTACGTAAACTTAAAACTCCATAACAAACCTAATGAATTCGTCCGAGTCCTTTGAACATCGTATGACAATTTAGAATATATTACGATTCTGTATGCCACATTACCGTCTTGAGAAGCATGTTAGTATAACGTACGGCACCTTACAACTCCTAACAAAACATTACAACACCGTACGTAAACTTAAAACTCCATAATAATCCAAATAAATTAGTCCGAGTCCTTTGAATATCGTACTGCAATTTAGAATATATTACGACTCTGTATGCCACATTACCGCCTTGAAAAGAATGTTAGTATAACGTACGACACCTTACTACTCCTAACAAAACATTACAACACCGTACGTAAACTTAAAACTCCATAACAAACCTAATGAATTCGTCCGAGTCATTTGAACATCGTACGACCACTCAGGACTTGTTACGACTATGTATGCGAAATTAGCAACAGGAAAAGCAATTTAGAATAATGTAGGATGTGTTACAACTTTTGAGAACACCTTACACCACCGTACGAAAGATTAAAACTCCATAATAAACCTAATGAATTTGTCCGAGTAATTTGAACACCATACAACAATTTGGAATATATTACGACTTTGTATGCCACATTACCGCCTTGAAAAGCATGTTAGTATAACGTACGACACCTTACAACTCCTAACAAAACATTACAACACCGTACGTAAACTTAAAACTCCATAATAAACTTAATGAATTCGTCCGAGTCATTTGAACATCGTACGACCACTCAGGACTTGTTACGACTCTGTATGCGAAATTAGCAACAGGAAAAGCAATTTAGAATAATGTAGGATGCGTTACAACTTTTGAGAACACCTTACACCACCGTATGAAAGATTAAAACTCCATAATAAACCTAATGAATTCGTCCGAGTAATTTGAACACCATACAACAATTTGGAACATATTACGACTCTGTATGCCACATTACCGCCTTGGAAAGCATGTTAGTATAACGTACGGCACCTTACTACTCCTAACAAAACATTACAACACCGTACGTAAACTTAAAACTCCATAACAAACCTAATGAATTCGTCCGAGTCCTTTGAACATCGTATGACAATTTAGAATATATTACGATTCTGTATGCCACATTACCGTCTTGAGAAGCATGTTAGTATAACGTACGGCACCTTACAACTCCTAACAAAACATTACAACACCGTACGTAAACTTAAAACTCCATAATAATCCAAATAAATTAGTCCGAGTCCTTTGAATATCGTACTGCAATTTAGAATATATTACGACTCTGTATGCCACATTACCGCCTTGAAAAGAATGTTAGTATAACGTACGACACCTTACTACTCCTAACAAAACATTACAACACCGTACGTAAACTTAAAACTCCATAACAAACCTAATGAATTCGTCCGAGTCATTTGAACATCGTACGACCACTCAGGACTTGTTACGACTATGTATGCGAAATTAGCAACAGGAAAAGCAATTTAGAATAATGTAGGATGTGTTACAACTTTTGAGAACACCTTACACCACCGTACGAAAGATTAAAACTCCATAATAAACCTAATGAATTTGTCCGAGTAATTTGAACACCATACAACAATTTGGAATATATTACGACTTTGTATGCCACATTACCGCCTTGAAAAGCATGTTAGTATAACGTACGACACCTTACAACTCCTAACAAAACATTACAACACCGTACGTAAACTTAAAACTCCATAATAAACTTAATGAATTCGTCCGAGTCATTTGAACATCGTACGACCACTCAGGACTTGTTACGACTCTGTATGCGAAATTAGCAACAGGAAAAGCAATTTAGAATAATGTAGGATGTGTTACAACTTTTGAGAACACCTTACACCACCGTACGAAAGATTAAAACTCCATAATAAACCTAATGAATTCGTCCGAGTAATTTGAACACCATACAACAATTTGGAATATATTACGACTCTGTATGCCACATTACCGCCTTGAAAAGCAAGTTAGTATAACGTACGACACCTTACTACTCCTAACAAAACATTACAACACCATACATAAACTTAAAACTCCATAATAAACCTAATGAATTCGTCCGAGTCCTTTGAACATCGTACGACAATTTAGAATATATTACGACTCTGTATGCCACATTACCGTCTTGAGAAGCATGTTAGTATAACGTACGGCACCTTACAACTCCTAACAAAACATTACAACACCGTACGTAAACTTAAAACTGCATAATAATCCTAATAAATTAGTCCGAGTCCTTTGAATATCATACCACAATTTAGAATATATTACGACTCTGTATGCCACATTACCGCCTTGAAAAGCATGTTAGTATAACGTACGGCA
Source organism: Tagetes erecta (assembly GCA_030867185.1). Lineage (NCBI taxonomy): Eukaryota > Viridiplantae > Streptophyta > Magnoliopsida > Asterales > Asteraceae > Tagetes > Tagetes erecta. The sequence goes on along the minus strand of CM061488.1, from coordinate 48,042,462 downwards.
CCTTACAACTCCTAACAATACATTACAACACCGTACGTAAACTTAAAACTCCATAACAAACCTAATGAATTCGTCCGAGTCATTTGAACATCGTACGACCACTCAGGACTTGTTACGACTCTGTATGCGAAATTAGCAACAGGAAAAGCAATTTAGAATAATGTAGGATGCGTTACAACTTTTGAGAACACCTTACACCACCGTACGAAAGATTAAAACTCCATAATAAACCTAATGAATTTGTCCGAGTAATTTGAACACCATACAAAAATTTGGAATATATTACGACTTTGTATGCCACATTACCGCCTTGAAAAGCATGTTAGTATAACGTACGACACCTTACAACTCCTAACAAAACATTACAACACAGTACGTAAACTTAAAACTCCATAATAAACCTAATGAATTCGTCCGAGTCATTTGAACATCGTACGACCACTCAGGACTTGTTACGACTCTGTATGCGAAATTAGCAACAGGAAAATCAATTTAGAATAATGTAGGATGCGTTACAACTTTTGAGAACACCTTACACCACCGTACGAAAGATTAAAACTCCATAATAAACCTAATGAATTCGTCCGAGTAATTTGAACACCATACAACAATTTGGAACATATTACGACTCTGTATGCCACATTACCGCCTTGGAAAGCATGTTAGTATAACGTACGGCACCTTACTACTCCTAACAAAACATTACAACACCGTACGTAAACTTAAAACTCCATAACAAACCTAATGAATTCGTCCGAGTCCTTTGAACATCGTATGACAATTTAGAATATATTACGATTCTGTATGCCACATTACCGTCTTGAGAAGCATGTTAGTATAACGTACGGCACCTTACAACTCCTAACAAAACATTACAACACCGTACGTAAACTTAAAACTCCATAATAATCCAAATAAATTAGTCCGAGTCCTTTGAATATCGTACTGCAATTTAGAATATATTACGACTCTGTATGCCACATTACCGCCTTGAAAAGAATGTTAGTATAACGTACGACACCTTACTACTCCTAACAAAACATTACAACACCGTACGTAAACTTAAAACTCCATAACAAACCTAATGAATTCGTCCGAGTCATTTGAACATCGTACGACCACTCAGGACTTGTTACGACTCTGTATGCGAAATTAGCAACAGGAAAAGCAATTTAGAATAATGTAGGATGTGTTACAACTTTTGAGAACACCTTACACCACCGTACGAAAGATTAAAACTCCATAATAAACCTAATGAATTCGTCCGAGTAATTTGAACACCATACAACAATTTGGAATATATTACGACTCTGTATGCCACATTACCGCCTTGAAAAGCAAGTTAGTATAACGTACGACACCTTACTACTCCTAACAAAACATTACAACACCGTACATAAACTTAAAACTCCATAATAAACCTAATGAATTCGTTCGAGTCCTTTGAACATCGTACGACAATTTAGAATATATTACGACTCTGTATGCCACATTACCGTCTTGAGAAGCATGTTAGTATAACGTACGGCACCTTACAGCTCCTAACAAAACATTACAACACCGTACGTAAACTTAAAACTCCATAATAATCCTAATAATTTAGTCCGAGTCCTTCGAATATCGTACTGCAATTTAGAATATATTACGACTCTGTATGCCACATTACCGCCTTGAAAAGCATGTTAGTATAACGTACGGCACCTTACAACTCCTAACAATACATTACAACACCGTACGTAAACTTAAAACTCCATAACAAACCTAATGAATTCGTCCGAGTCATTTGAACATCGTACGACCACTCAGGACTTGTTACGACTCTGTATGCGAAATTAGCAACAGGAAAAGCAATTTAGAATAATGTAGGATGTGTTACAACTTTTGAGAACACCTTACACCACCGTACGAAAGATTAAAACTCCATAATAAACCTAATGAATTCGTCCGAGTAATTTGAACACCATACAACAATTTGGAATATATTACGACTCTGTATGCCACATTACCGCCTTGAAAAGCAAGTTAGTATAACGTACGACACCTTACTACTCCTAACAAAACATTACAACACCGTACATAAACTTAAAACTCCATAATAAACCTAATGAATTCGTTCGAGTCCTTTGAACATCGTACGACAATTTAGAATATATTACGACTCTGTATGCCACATTACCGTCTTGAGAAGCATGTTAGTATAACGTACGGCACCTTACAGCTCCTAACAAAACATTACAACACCGTACGTAAACTTAAAACTCCATAATAATCCTAATAATTTAGTCCGAGTCCTTTGAATATCGTACTGCAATTTAGAATATATTACGACTCTGTATGCCACATTACCGCCTTGAAAAGCATGTTAGTATAACGTACGGCACCTTACAACTCCTAACAATACATTACAACACCGTACGTAAACTTAAAACTCCATAACAAACCTAATGAATTCGTCCGAGTCATTTGAACATCGTACGACCACTCAGGACTTGTTATGACTCTGTATGCGAAATTAGCAACAGGAAAAGCAATTTAGAATAATGTAGGATGCGTTTCAACTTTTGAGAACACATTACACCACCGTACGAAAGATTAAAACTCCATAATAAACCTAATGAATTTGTCCGAGTAATTTGAACACCATACAACAATTTGGAATATATTACGACTGTGTATGCCACATTACCGCCTTGAAAAGCATGTTAGTATAACGTACGACACCTTACAACTCCTAACAAAACATTACAACACCGTACGTAAACTTAAAACTCCATAATAAACCTAATGAATTCGTCCGAGTCATTTGAACATCGTACGACCACTCAGGACTTGTTACGACTCTGTATGCGAAATTAGCAACAGGAAAAGCAATTTAGAATAATGTAGGATGCGTTACAACTTTTGAGAACACATTGCACCACCGTACGAAAGATTAAAACTCCATAATAAACCTAATGAATTTGTCCGAGTAATTTGAACACCATACAACAATTTGGAATATATTACGACTTTGTATGCCACATTACCGCCTTGAAAAGCATGTTAGTATAACGTACGACACCTTACAACTCCTAACAAAACATTACAACACCGTACGTAAACTTAAAACTCCATAATAAACCTAATGAATTCGTCCGAGTCATTTGAACATCGTACGACCACTCAGGACTTGTTACGACTCTGTATGCGAAATTAGCAACAGGAAAAGCAATTTAGAATAATGTAGGATGCGTTACAACTTTTGAGAACACCTTACACCACCGTACGAAAGATAAAAACTCCATAATAAACCTAATGAATTCGTCCGAGTAATTTGAACACCATACAACAATTTGGAACATATTACGACTCTGTATGCCACATTACCGCCTTGAAAAGCATGTTAGTATAACGTACGGCACCTTACTACTCCTAACAAAACATTACAACACCGTACGTAAACTTAAAACTCCATAACAAACCTAATGAATTCGTCCGAGTCCTTTGAACATCGTATGACAATTTAGAATATATTACGATTCCGTATGCCACATTACCGTCTTGAGAAGCATGTTAGTATAACGTACGGCACCTTACAACTCCTAACAAAACATTACAACACCGTACGTAAACTTAAAACTCCATAATAATCCTAATAAATTAGTCTGAGTCCTTTGAATATCGTACTACAATTTAGAATATATTATGACTCTGTATGCCACATTACCGCCTTGAAAAGCATGTTAGTATAACGTACGACACCTTACAACTCCTAACAAAACATTACAACACCGTACGTAAACTTAAAACTCCATAATAAACTTAATGAATTCGTCCGAGTCATTTGAAGATCGTACGACCACTCAGGACTTGTTACGACTCTGTATGCGAAATTAGCAACAGGAAAATCAATTTAGAATAATGTAGGATGCGTTACAACTTTTGAGAACACCTTACACCACCGTACGAAAGATTAAAACTGCATAATAAACCTAATGAATTCGTCAGAGTAATTTGAACACCATACAACAATTTGGAGTATATTACGACTCTGTATGCCACATTACCGCCTTGAAAATCATGTTAGTATAACGTACGGCACATTACAACTCCTAACAAAACATTACATCACCGTACGTAAGCTTCAAACTCCGTAATAAACCTAATCAATTCGTCCGAGTCATTTGAACATCGTACGACCACTCAAGACTTGTTACGACTCTGTATGCGAAATTAGCAACAGGAAAAGCAATTTAGAATAATGTAGGATGCGTTACAACTTTTGAGAACACCTTACACCACCGTACGAAAGATTAAAACTCCATAATAAACCTAATGAATTCGTCCGAGTAATTTGAACACCATACAACAATTTTGGAATATATTACGACTTTTTATGCCACATTACCGCCTTGAAAAGCATGTTAGTATAACGTACGACACCTTACAACTCCTAACAAAACATTACAACACCGTACGTAAACTTAAAACTACATAATAAACCTAATGAATTCGTCCGAGTCATTTGAACATCGTACGACCACTCAGGACTTGTTACGACTCTGTATGCGAAATTAGCAACATGAAAAGCAATTTAGAATAATGTAGGATGCGTTACAACTTTTGAGAACACCTTACACCATCGTACGAAAGATAAAAACTCCATAATAAACCTAATGAATTCGTCCGAGTAATTTGAACACCATACAACAATTTGGAATATATTACGACTCTGTATGCCACATTACCGCCTTGAAAAGCATGTTAGTATAACGTACGACACCTTACTACTCCTAACAAAACATTACAACACCGTACGTAAACTTTAAACTCCATAATAAACCTAATGAATTCGTCTGAGTCCTATGAACATCGTACGACAATTTAGAATATATTACGACTCTGTATGCCACATTACCGTCTTGAGAAGCATGTTAGTATAACGTACGGCACCTTACAACTCCTAACAAAACATTACAACACCGTACGTAAACTTAAAACTGCATAATAATCCTAATAAATTAGTCCGAGTCCTTTGAATATCATACCACAATTTAGAATATATTACGACTCTGTATGCCACATTACCGCCTTGAAAAGCATGTTAGTATAACGTACGGCACCTTACAACTCCTAACAATACATTACAACACCGTACGTAAACTTAAAACTCCATAACAAACCTAATGAATTCGTCCGAGTCATTTGAACATCGTACGACCACTCAGGACTTGTTACGACTCTGTATGCGAAATTAGCAACAGGAAAAGCAATTTAGAATAATGTAGGATGCGTTACAACTTTTGAGAACACCTTACACCACCGTACGAAAGATTAAAACTCCATAATAAACCTAATGAATTTGTCCGAGTAATTTGAACACCATACAACAATTTGGAATATATTACGACTTTGTATGCCACATTACCGCCTTGAAAAGCATGTTAGTATAACGTACGACACCTTACAACTCCTAACAAAACATTACAACACCGTACGTAAACTTAAAACTCCATAATAAACCTAATGAATTCGTCCGAGTCATTTGAACATCGTACGACTACTCAGGACTTGTTACGACTCTGTATGCGAAATTAGCAACATGAAAAGCAATTTAGAATAATGTAGGATGCGTTACAACTTTTGAGAACACCTTACACCACCGTACGAAAGATTAAAACTCCATAATAAACCTAATGAATTCGTCCGAGTAATTTGAACACCATACAACAATTTGGTATATATTACGACTCTGTATGCCACATTACCGCCTTGAAAAGCATGTTAGTATAACGTACGACACCTTACTACTCCTAACAAAACATTACAACACCGTACGTAAACTTTAAACTCCATAATAAACCTAATGAATTCGTCCGAGTCCTATGAACATCGTACGACAATTTAGAATATATTACGACTCTGTATGCCACATTACCGTCTTGAGAAGCATGTTAGCATAACGTACGGCACCTTACAACTCCTAACAAAACATTACAACACCGTACGTAAACTTAAAACTCCATAATAATCCTAATAAATTAGTCCGAGTCCTTTGAATATCGTACCACAATTTAGAATATATTACGACTCTGTATACCACATTACCGCCTTGAAAAGCATGTAAGTATAACGTACGGCACCTAACAACTCCTAACTAAACATTACAACACCGTACGTAAACTTAAAACTCCATAATAAACCTAATGAATTCGTCCGAGTCATTTGAACATCGTACGACCACTCAGGACTTGTTACGACTCTGTATGCGAAATTAGCAACAGGAAAAGCAATTTAGAATAATGTAGGATGCGTTACAACTTTTGAGAACACCTTACACCACCGTACGAAAGATTAAAACTCCATAATAAACCTAATGAATTCGTCCGAGTAATTTGAACACCATACAACAATTTGGTATATATTACGACTCTGTATGCCACATTACCGCCTTGAAAAGCATGTTAGTATAAAATACGGCACATTACAACTCCTAACAAAACATTACAACACCGTACGTAAGCTTCAAACTCCGTAATAAACCTAATGAATTCGTCCGAGTCATTTGAACATCGTACGACCACTCAGGACTTGTTACGACTCTGTATGCGAAATTAGCAACAGGAAAAGCAATTTAGAATAATGTAGGATGCGTTACAACTTTTGAGAACACCTTACACCACCGTACGAAAGATTAAAACTCCATAATAAACCTAATGAATTCCTCCGAGTAATTTGAACACCATACAACAATTTAGAATATATTACGACTTTGTATGCCACATTACCGCCTTGAAAAACATGTTAGTATAACGTACGGCACCTTACAACTCCTAACAAAACATTACAACACCGTACGTAAACTTAAAACTCCATAATAAACCTACTGAATTCGTCCGAGTCATTTGAACATCGTACGACCACTCAGGACTTGTTACGACTCTGTATGCGAAATTAGCAACATGAAAAGCAATTTAGAATAATGTAGGATGCGTTACAACTTTTAAGAACACCTTACACCACCGTACGAAAGATTAAAACTCCATAATAAACCTAATGAATTCGTCCGAGTAATTTGAACACCATACAACAATTTGGTATATATTACGACTCTGTATGCCACATTACCGCCTTGAAAAGCATGTTAGTATAACGTACGACACCTTACTACTCCTAACAAAACATTACAACACCGTACGTAAACTTTAAACTCCATAATAAACCTAATGAATTCGTCCGAGTCCTATGAACATCGTACGACAATTTAGAATATATTACGACTCTGTATGCCACATTACCGTCTTGAGAAGCATGTTAGCATAACGTACGGCACCTTACAACTCCTAACAAAACATTACAACACCGTACGTAAACTTAAAACTCCATAATAAACCTACTGAATTCGTCCGAGTCATTTGAACATCGTACGACCACTCAGGACTTGTTACGACTCTGTATGCGAAATTAGCAACATGAAAAGCAATTTAGAATAATGTAGGATGCGTTACAACTTTTAAGAACACCTTACACCACCGTACGAAAGATTAAAACTCCATAATAAACCTAATGAATTCGTCCGAGTAATTTGAACACCATACAACAATTTGGTATATATTACGACTCTGTATGCCACATTACCGCCTTGAAAAGCATGTTAGTATAACGTACGGCACCTTACAACTCCTAACAAAACATTACAACACCGTACGTAAACTTAAAACTCCATAATAAACCTACTGAATTCGTCCGAGTCATTTGAACATCGTACGACCACTCAGGACTTGTTACGACTCTGTATGCGAAATTAGCAACATGAAAAGCAATTTAGAATAATGTAGGATGCGTTACAACTTTTAAGAACACCTTACACCACCGTACGAAAGATTAAAACTCCATAATAAACCTAATGAATTCGTCCGAGTAATTTGAACACCATACAACAATTTGGTATATATTACGACTCTGTATGCCACATTACCGCCTTGAAAAGCATGTTAGTATAACGTACGACAGCTTACTACTCCTAACAAAACATTACAACACCGTACGTAAAACTTTAAACTCCATAATAAACCTAATGAATTCGTCCGAGTCCTATGAACATCGTACGACAATTTAGAATATATTACGACTCTGTATGCCACATTACCGTCTTGAGAAGCATGTTAGCATAACGTACGGCACCTTACAACTCCTAACAAAACATTACAACACCGTACGTAAACTTAAAACTCCATAATAATCCTAATAAATTAGTCCGAGTCCTTTGAATATCGTACCACAATTTAGAATATATTACGACTCTGTATACCACATTACCGCCTTGAAAAGCATGTAAGTATAACGTACGGCACCTAACAACTCCTAACTAAACATTACAACACCGTACGTAAACTTAAAACTCCATAATAAACCTAATGAATTCGTCCGAGTCATTTGAACATCGTACGACCACTCAGGACTTGTTACGACTCTGTATGCGAAATTAGCAACAGGAAAAGCAATTTAGAATAATGTAGGATGCGTTACAACTTTTGAGAACACCTTACACCACCGTACGAAAGATTAAAACTCCATAATAAACCTAATGAATTCGTCCGAGTAATTTGAACACCATACAACAATTTGGTATATATTACGACTCTGTATGCCACATTACCGCCTTGAAAAGCATGTTAGTATAAAATACGGCACATTACAACTCCTAACAAAACATTACAACACCGTACGTAAGCTTCAAACTCCGTAATAAACCTAATGAATTCGTCCGAGTCATTTGAACATCGTACGACCACTCAGGACTTGTTACGACTCTGTATGCGAAATTAGCAACAGGAAAAGCAATTTAGAATAATGTAGGATGCGTTACAACTTTTGAGAACACCTTACACCACCGTACGAAAGATTAAAACTCCATAATAAACCTAATGAATTCCTCCGAGTAATTTGAACACCATACAACAATTTAGAATATATTACGACTTTGTATGCCACATTACCGCCTTGAAAAACATGTTAGTATAACGTACGGCACCTTACAACTCCTAACAAAACATTACAACACCGTACGTAAACTTAAAACTCCATAATAAACCTACTGAATTCGTCCGAGTCATTTGAACATCGTACGACCACTCAGGACTTGTTACGACTCTGTATGCGAAATTAGCAACATGAAAAGCAATTTAGAATAATGTAGGATGCGTTACAACTTTTAAGAACACCTTACACCACCGTACGAAAGATTAAAACTCCATAATAAACCTAATGAATTCGTCCGAGTAATTTGAACACCATACAACAATTTGGTATATATTACGACTCTGTATGCCACATTACCGCCTTGAAAAGCATGTTAGTATAACGTACGACACCTTACTACTCCTAACAAAACATTACAACACCGTACGTAAACTTTAAACTCCATAATAAACCTAATGAATTCGTCCGAGTCCTATGAACATCGTACGACAATTTAGAATATATTACGACTCTGTATGCCACATTACCGTCTTGAGAAGCATGTTAGCATAACGTACGGCACCTTACAACTCCTAACAAAACATTACAACACCGTACGTAAACTTAAAACTCCATAATAATCCTAATAAATTAGTCCGAGTCCTTTGAATATCGTACCACAATTTAGAATATATTACGACTCTGTATACCACATTACCGCCTTGAAAAGCATGTAAGTATAACGTACGGCACCTAACAACTCCTAACTAAACATTACAACACCGTACGTAAACTTAAAACTCCATAATAAACCTAATGAATTCGTCCGAGTCATTTGAACATCGTACGACCACTCAGGACTTGTTACGACTCTGTATGCGAAATTAGCAACAGGAAAAGCAATTTAGAATAATGTAGGATGCGTTACAACTTTTGAGAACACCTTACACCACCGTACGAAAGATTAAAACTCCATAATAAACCTAATGAATTCCTCCGAGTAATTTGAACACCATACAACAATTTAGAATATATTACGACTTTGTATGCCACATTACCGCCTTGAAAAACATGTTAGTATAACGTACGGCACCTTACAACTCCTAACAAAACATTACAACACCGTACGTAAACTTAAAACTCCATAATAAACCTACTGAATTCGTCCGAGTCATTTGAACATCGTACGACCACTCAGGACTTGTTACGACTCTGTATGCGAAATTAGCAACATGAAAAGCAATTTAGAATAATGTAGGATGCGTTACAACTTTTAAGAACACCTTACACCACCGTACGAAAGATTAAAACTCCATAATAAACCTAATGAATTCGTCCGAGTAATTTGAACACCATACAACAATTTGGTATATATTACGACTCTGTATGCCACATTACCGCCTTGAAAAGCATGTTAGTATAACGTACGACACCTTACTACTCCTAACAAAACATTACAACACCGTACGTAAACTTTAAACTCCATAATAAACCTAATGAATTCGTCCGAGTCCTATGAACATCGTACGACAATTTAGAATATATTACGACTCTGTATGCCACATTACCGTCTTGAGAAGCATGTTAGCATAACGTACGGCACCTTACAACTCCTAACAAAACATTACAACACCGTACGTAAACTTAAAACTCCATAATAATCCTAATAAATTAGTCCGAGTCCTTTGAATATCGTACCACAATTTAGAATATATTACGACTCTGTATACCACATTACCGCCTTGAAAAGCATGTAAGTATAACGTACGGCACCTAACAACTCCTAACTAAACATTACAACACCGTACGTAAACTTAAAACTCCATAATAAACCTAATGAATTCGTCCGAGTCATTTGAACATCGTACGACCACTCAGGACTTGTTACGACTCTGTATGCGAAATTAGCAACAGGAAAAGCAATTTAGAATAATGTAGGATGCGTTACAACTTTTGAGAACACCTTACACCACCGTACGAAAGATTAAAACTCCATAATAAACCTAATGAATTCGTCCGAGTAATTTGAACACCATACAACAATTTGGTATATATTACGACTCTGTATGCCACATTACCGCCTTGAAAAGCATGTTAGTATAAAATACGGCACATTACAACTCCTAACAAAACATTACAACACCGTACGTAAGCTTCAAACTCCGTAATAAACCTAATGAATTCGTCCGAGTCATTTGAACATCGTACGACCACTCAGGACTTGTTACGACTCTGTATGCGAAATTAGCAACAGGAAAAGCAATTTAGAATAATGTAGGATGCGTTACAACTTTTGAGAACACCTTACACCACCGTATGAAAGATTAAAACTCCATAATAAACCTAATGAATTCCTCCGAGTAATTTGAACACCATACAACAATTTAGAATATATTACGACTTTGTATGCCACATTACCGCCTTGAAAAGCATGTTAGTATAACGTACGGCACCTTACAACTCCTAACAAAACATTACAACACCGTACGTAAACTTAAAACTCCATAATAAACCTACTGAATTCGTCCGAGTCATTTGAACATCGTACGACCACTCAGGACTTGTTACGACTCTGTATGCGAAATTAGCAACATGAAAAGCAATTTAGAATAATGTAGGATGCGTTACAACTTTTAAGAACACCTTACACCACCGTACGAAAGATTAAAACTCCATAATAAACCTAATGAATTCGTCCGAGTAATTTGAACACCATACAACAATTTGGTATATATTACGACTCTGTATGCCACATTACCGCCTTGAAAAGCATGTTAGTATAACGTACGACACCTTACTACTCCTAACAAAACATTACAACACCGTACGTAAACTTTAAACTCCATAATAATCCTAATAAATTAGTCCGAGTCCTTTGAATATCGTACCACAATTTAGAATATATTACGACTCTGTATACCACATTACCGCCTTGAAAAGCATGTAAGTATAACGTACGGCACCTAACAACTCCTAACTAAACATTACAACACCGTACGTAAACTTAAAACTCCATAATAAACCTAATGAATTCGTCCGAGTCATTTGAACATCGTACGACCACTCAGGACTTGTTACGACTCTGTATGCGAAATTAGCAACATGAAAAGCAATTTAGAATAATGTAGGATGCGTTACAACTTTTAAGAACACCTTACACCACCGTACGAAAGATTAAAACTCCATAATAAACCTAATGAATTCGTCCGAGTAATTTGAACACCATACAACAATTTGGTATATATTACGACTCTGTATGCCACATTACCGCCTTGAAAAGCATGTTAGTATAACGTACGACACCTTACTACTCCTAACAAAACATTACAACACCGTACGTAAACTTTAAACTCCATAATAAACCTAATGAATTCGTCCGAGTCCTATGAACATCGTACGACAATTTAGAATATATTACGACTCTGTATGCCACATTACCGTCTTGAGAAGCATGTTAGCATAACGTACGGCACCTTACAACTCCTAACAAAACATTACAACACCGTACGTAAACTTAAAACTCGATAATAATCCTAATAAATTAGTCCGAGTCCTTTGAATATCGTACCACAATTTAGAATATATTACGACTCTGTATACCACATTACCGCCTTGAAAAGCATGTAAGTATAACGTACGGCACCTAACAACTCCTAACTAAACATTACAACACCGTACGTAAACTTAAAACTCCATAATAAACCTAATGAATTCGTCCGAGTCATTTGAACATCGTACGACCACTCAGGACTTGTTACGACTCTGTATGCGAAATTAGCAACAGGAAAAGCAATTTAGAATAATGTAGGATGCGTTACAACTTTTGAGAACACCTTACACCACCGTACGAAAGATTAAAACTCCATAATAAACCTAATGAATTCGTCCGAGTAATTTGAACACCATACAACAATTTGGTATATATTACGACTCTGTATGCCACATTACCGCCTTGAAAAGCATGTTAGTATAAAATACGGCACATTACAACTCCTAACAAAACATTACAACACCGTACGTAAGCTTCAAACTCCGTAATAAACCTAATGAATTCGTCCGAGTCATTTGAACATCGTACGACCACTCAGGACTTGTTACGACTCTGTATGCGAAATTAGCAACAGGAAAAGCAATTTAGAATAATGTAGGATGCGTTACAACTTTTGAGAACACCTTACACCACCGTATGAAAGATTAAAACTCCATAATAAACCTAATGAATTCCTCCGAGTAATTTGAACACCATACAACAATTTAGAATATATTACGACTTTGTATGCCACATTACCGCCTTGAAAAGCATGTTAGTATAACGTACGACACCTTACAACTCCTAACAAAACATTACAACACCGTACGTAAACTTAAAACTCCATAATAAACCTACTGAATTCGTCCGAGTCATTTGAACATCGTACGACCACTCAGGACTTGTTACGACTCTGTATGCGAAATTAGCAACATGAAAAGCAATTTAGAATAATGTAGGATGCGTTACAACTTTTAAGAACACCTTACACCACCGTACGAAAGATTAAAACTCCATAATAAACCTAATGAATTCGTCCGAGTAATTTGAACACCATACAACAATTTGGTATATATTACGACTCTGTATGCCACATTACCGCCTTGAAAAGCATGTTAGTATAACGTACGACACCTTACTACTCCTAACAAAACATTACAACACCGTACGTAAACTTTAAACTCCATAATAAACCTAATGAATTCGTCCGAGTCCTATGAACACCGTACGACAATTTAGAATATATTACGACTCTGTATGCCACATTACCGTCTTGAGAAGCATGTTAGCATAACGTACGGCACCTTACAACTCCTAACAAAACATTACAACACCGTACGTAAACTTAAAACTCCATAATAATCCTAATAAATTAGTCCGAGTCCTTTGAATATCGTACCACAATTTAGAATATATTACGACTCTGTATACCACATTACCGCCTTGAAAAGCATGTAAGTATAACGTACGGCACCTAACAACTCCTAACTAAACATTACAACACCGTACGTAAACTTAAAACTCCATAATAAACCTAATGAATTCGTCCGAGTCATTTGAACATCGTACGACCACTCAGGACTTGTTACGACTCTGTATGCGAAATTAGCAACAGGAAAAGCAATTTAGAATAATGTAGGATGCGTTACAACTTTTGAGAACACCTTACACCACCGTACGAAAGATTAAAACTCCATAATAAACCTAATGAATTCGTCCGAGTAATTTGAACACCATACAACAATTTGGAATATATTACGACTTTGTATGCCACATTACCGCCTTGAAAAGCATGTTAGTATAACGTACGGCACCTTACAACTCCTAACAAAACATTACAACACCGTACGAAAACTTAAAACTCCATAATAAACCTAATGAATTCGTCCGAGTCCTTTGAACGTCATACGACAATTTAGAATATATTACGACTCTGTATGCCACATTACCGTCTTGAGAAGCATGTTAGTATAACGTACGGCACCTTACAACTCCTAACAAAACATTACAACACCGTACGTAAACTTAAAACTCCATAATAATCCTAATAAATTAGTCTGAGTCCTTTGAATATCGTACTACAATTTAGAATATATTACGACTCTGTATGCCACATTACCGCCTTGAAAAGCATGTTAGTATAACGTACGGCACCTAACAACTCCTAACTAAACATTACAACACCGTACGTAAACTTAAAACTCCATAATAAACCTAATGAATTCGTCCGAGTCATTTGAACATCGTACGACCACTCAGGACTTGTTACGACTCTGTATGCGAAATTAGCAACAGGAAAAGCAATTTAGAATAATGTAGGATGCGTTACAACTTTTGAGAACACCTTACACCACCGTACGAAAGATTAAAACTCCATAATAAACCTAATGAATTCGTCCGAGTAATTTGAACACCATACAACAATTTGGAATATATTACGACTCTGTATGCCACATTACCGCCTTGAAAAGCATGTTAGTATAACGTACGACACCTTACTACTCCTAACAAAACATTACAACACCGTACGTAAACTTAAAACTCCATAATAAACCTAATGAATTAGTCCGAGTCCTATGAACATCGTACGACAATTTAGAATATATTACGACTCTGTATGCCACATTACCGTCTTTAGAAGCATGTTAGTATAACGTACGGCACCTTACAACTCCTAACAAAACATTACAACACCGTACGTAAACTTAAAACTCCATAATAAACCTAATGAATTCGTCCGAGTCATTTGAACATCGTACGACCACTCAGGACTTGTTACGACTCTGTATGCGAAATTAGCAACAGGAAAAGCAATTTAGAATAATGTAGGATGCGTTACAACTTTTGAGAACACCTTACACCACCGTACGAAAGATTAAAACTCCATAATAAACCTAATGAATTCGTCCGAGTAATTTGAACACCATACAACAATTTGGAATATATTACGACTTTGTATGCCACATTACCGCCTTGAAAAGCATGTTAGTATAACGTACGGCACCTTACAACTCCTAACAAAACATTACAACACCGTACGAAAACTTAAAACTCCATAATAAACCTAATGAATTCGTCCGAGTCCTTTGAACGTCATACGACAATTTAGAATATATTACGACTCTGTATGCCACATTACCGTCTTGAGAAGCATGTTAGTATAACGTACGGCACCTTACAACTCCTAACAAAACATTACAACACCGTACGTAAACTTAAAACTCCATAATAATCCTAATAAATTAGTCTGAGTCCTTTGAATATCGTACTACAATTTAGAATATATTACGACTCTGTATGCCACATTACCGCCTTGAAAAGCATGTTAGTATAACGTACGGCACCTAACAACTCCTAACTAAACATTACAACACCGTACGTAAACTTAAAACTCCATAATAAACCTAATGAATTCGTCCGAGTCATTTGAACATCGTACGACCACTCAGGACTTGTTACGACTCTGTATGCGAAATTAGCAACAGGAAAAGCAATTTAGAATAATGTAGGATGCGTTACAACTTTTGAGAACACCTTACACCACCGTACGAAAGATTAAAACTCCATAATAAACCTAATGAATTCGTCCGAGTAATTTGAACACCATACAACAATTTGGAATATATTACGACTCTGTATGCCACATTACCGCCTTGAAAAGCATGTTAGTATAACGTACGACACCTTACTACTCCTAACAAAACATTACAACACCGTACGTAAACTTAAAACTCCATAATAAACCTAATGAATTAGTCCGAGTCCTATGAACATCGTACGACAATTTAGAATATATTACGACTCTGTATGCCACATTACCGTCTTTAGAAGCATGTTAGTATAACGTACGGCACCTTACAACTCCTAACAAAACATTACAACACCGTACGTAAACTTAAAACTCCATAATAAACCTAATGAATTCGTCCGAGTCATTTGAACATCGTACGACCACTCAGGACTTGTTACGACTCTGTATGCGAAATTAGCAACAGGAAAAGCAATTTAGAATAACGTAGGATGCGTTACAACTTTTGAGAACACCTTACACCACCGTACGAAAGATTAAAACTCCATAATAAACCTAATGAATTCGTCCGAGTAATTTGAACACCATACAACAATTTGGAATATATTTCGACTCTGTATGCCACATTACCGCCTTGAAAAGCATGTTAGTATAACGTACGACACCTTACTACTCCTAACAAAACATTACAACACCGTACGTAAACTTAAAACTCCATAATAAACCTAATGAATTCGTCCGAGTCCTTTGAACGTCGTACGACAATTTAGAATATATTACGACTCTGTATGCCACATTACCGTCTTGAGAAGCATGTTAGTATAACGTACGGCACCTTACAACTCCTAACAAAACATTACAACACCGTACGTAAACTTAAAACTTCATAATAATCCTAATAAATTAGTCTGAGTCCTTTGAATATCGTACTACAATTTAGAATATATTACGACTCTGTATGCCACATTAACGCCTTGAAAAGCATGTTAGTATAACGTACGACACCTAACAACTCCTAACTAAACATTACAACACCGTACGTAAACTTAAAACTCCATAATAAACCTAATGAATTCGTCCGAGTCATTTGAACATCGTACGACCACTCAGGACTTGTTACGACTCTGTATGCGAAATTAGCAACAGGAAAAGCAATTTAGAATAATGTAGGATGCGTTACAACTTTTGAGAACACCTTACACCACCGTACGAAAGATTAAAACTCCATAATAAACCTAATGAATTCGTCCGAGTAATTTGAACACCATACAACAATTTGGAATATATTACGACTCTGTATGCCACATTACCGCCTTGAAAAGCATGTTAGTATAACGTACGACACCTTACTACTCCTAACAAAACATTACAACACCGTACGTAAACTTAAAACTCCATAATAAACCTAATGAATTAGTCCGAGTCCTATGAACATCGTACGACAATTTAGAATATATTACGACTCTGTATGCCACATTACCGTCTTTAGAAGCATGTTAGTATAACGTACGGCACCTTACAACTCCTAACAAAACATTACAACACCGTACGTAAACTTAAAACTCCATAATAAACCTAATGAATTCGTCCGAGTCATTTGAACATCGTACGACCACTCAGGACTTGTTACGACTCTGTATGCGAAATTAGCAACAGGAAAAGCAATTTAGAATAATGTAGGATGCGTTACAACTTTTGAGAACACCTTACACCACCGTACGAAAGATTAAAACTCCATAATAAACCTAATGAATTCGTCCGAGTAATTTGAACACCATACAACAATTTGGAATATATTACGACTCTGTATGCCACATTACCGCCTTGAAAAGCATGTTAGTATAACGTACGACACCTTACTACTCCTAACAAAACATTACAACACCGTACGTAAACTTAAAACTCCATAATAAACCTAATGAATTCGTCCAAGTCCTTTGAACGTCGTACGACAATTTAGAATATATTACGACTCTGTATGCCACATTACCGTCTTGAGAGGCATGTTAGTATAACGTACGGCACCTTACAACTCCTAACAAAACATTACAACACCGTACGTAAACTTAAAACTTCATAATAATCCTAATAAATTAGTCTGAGTCCTTTGAATATCATACTACAATTTAGAATATATTACGACTCTGTATGCCACATTACCGCCTTGAAAAGCATGTTAGTATAACGTACGACACCTAACAACTCCTAACTAAACATTACAACACCGTACGTAAACTTAAAACTCCATAATAAACCTAATGAATTCGTCCGAGTCATTTGAACATCGTACGACCACTCAGGACTTGTTACGACTCTGTATGCGAAATTAGCAACAGGAAAAGCAATTTAGAATAATGTAGGATGCGTTACAACTTTTGAGAACACCTTACACCACCGTACGAAAGATTAAAACTCCATAATAAACCTAATGAATTCGTCCGAGTAATTTGAACACCATACAACAATTTGGAATATATTACGACTCTGTATGCCACATTACCGCCTTGAAAAGCATGTTAGTATAACGTACGACACCTTACTACTCCTAACAAAACATTACAACACCGTACGTAAACTTAAAACTCCATAATAAACCTAATGAATTCGTCCGAGTCATTTGAACATCGTACGACCACTCAGGACTTGTTACGACTCTTTATGCGAAATTAGCAACAGGAAAAGCAATTTAGAATAATGTAGGATGCGTTACAACTTTTGAGAACACCTTACACCACCGTACGAAAGATTAAAACTCCATAATAAACCTAATGAATTCGTCCGAGTAATTTGAACACCATACAACAATTTGGAATATATTACGACTCTGTATGCCACATTACCGCCTTGAAAAGCATGTTAGTATAACGTACGACACCTTACTACTCCTAACAAAACATTACAACACCGTACGTAAACTTAAAACTCCATAATAAACCTAATGAATTCGTCCGAGTCCTTTGAACGTCGTACGACAATTTAGAATATATTACGACTCTGTATGCCACATTACCGTCTTGAGAAGCATGTTAGTATAACGTACGGCACCTTACAACTCCTAACAAAACATTACAACACCGTACGTAAACTTAAAACTTCATAATAATCCTAATAAATTAGTCTGAGTCCTTTGAATATCGTACTACAATTTAGAATATATTACGACTCTGTATGCCACATTACCGCCTTGAAAAGCATGTTAGTATAACGTACGGCACCTAACAACTCCTAACTAAACATTACAACACCGTACGTAAACTTAAAACTCCATAATAAACCTAATGAATTCGTCCGAGTCATTTGAACATCGTACGACCACTCAGGACTTGTTACGACTCTGTATGCGAAATTAGCAACAGGAAAAGCAATTTAGAATAATGTAGGATGCGTTACAACTTTTGAGAACACCTTACACCACCGTACGAAAGATTAAAACTCCATAATAAACCTAATGAATTCGTCCGAGTAATTTGAACACCATACAACAATTTGGAATATATTACGACTCTGTATGCCACATTACCGCCTTGAAAAGCATGTTAGTATAACGTACGACACCTTACTACTCCTAACAAAACATTACAACACCGTACGTAAACTTAAAACTCCATAATAAACCTAATGAATTCGTCCGAGTCCTTTGAACGTCGTACGACAATTTAGAATATATTACGACTCTGTATGCCACATTACCGTCTTGAGAAGCATGTTAGTATAACGTACGGCACCTTACAACTCCTAACAAAACATTACAACACCGTACGTAAACTTAAAACTTCATAATAATCCTAATAAATTAGTCTGAGTCCTTTGAATATCGTACTACAATTTAGAATATATTACGACTCTGTATGCCACATTACCGCCTTGAAAAGCATGTTAGTATAACGTACGACACCTAACAACTCCTAACTAAACATTACAACACCGTACGTAAACTTAAAACTCCATAATAAACCTAATGAATTCGTCCGAGTCATTTGAACATCGTACGACCACTCAGGACTTGTTACGACTCTTTATGCGAAATTAGCAACAGGAAAAGCAATTTAGAATAATGTAGGATGCGTTACAACTTTTGAGAACACCTTACACCACCGTACGAAAGATTAAAACTCCATAATAAACCTAATGAATTCGTCCGAGTAATTTGAACACCATACAACAATTTGGAATATATTACGACTCTGTATGCCACATTACCGCCTTGAAAAGCATGTTAGTATAACGTACGACACCTTACTACTCCTAACAAAACATTACAACACCGTACGTAAACTTAAAACTCCATAATAAACCTAATGAATTCGTCCGAGTCCTTTGAACGTCGTACGACAATTTAGAATATATTACGACTCTGTATGCCACATTACCGTCTTGAGAAGCATGTTAGTATAACGTACGGCACCTTACAACTCCTAACAAAACATTACAACACCGTACGTAAACTTAAAACTTCATAATAATCCTAATAAATTAGTCTGAGTCCTTTGAATATCGTACTACAATTTAGAATATATTACGACTCTGTATGCCACATTACCGCCTTGAAAAGCATGTTAGTATAACGTACGGCACCTAACAACTCCTAACTAAACATTACAACACCGTACGTAAACTTAAAACTCCATAATAAACCTAATGAATTCGTCCGAGTCATTTGAACATCGTACGACCACTCAGGACTTGTTACGACTCTGTATGCGAAATTAGCAACAGGAAAAGCAATTTAGAATAATGTAGGATGCGTTACAACTTTTGAGAACACCTTACACCACCGTACGAAAGATTAAAACTCCATAATAAACCTAATGAATTCGTCCGAGTAATTTGAACACCATACAACAATTTGGAATATATTACGACTCTGTATGCCACATTACCGCCTTGAAAAGCATGTTAGTATAACGTACGACACCTTACTACTCCTAACAAAACATTACAACACCGTACGTAAACTTAAAACTCCATAATAAACCTAATGAATTCGTCCGAGTCCTTTGAACGTCGTACGACAATTTAGAATATATTACGACTCTGTATGCCACATTACCGTCTTGAGAAGCATGTTAGTATAACGTACGGCACCTTACAACTCCTAACAAAACATTACAACACCGTACGTAAACTTAAAACTTCATAATAATCCTAATAAATTAGTCTGAGTCCTTTGAATATCGTACTACAATTTAGAATATATTACGACTCTGTATGCCACATTACCGCCTTGAAAAGCATGTTAGTATAACGTACGACACCTAACAACTCCTAACTAAACATTACAACACCGTACGTAAACTTAAAACTCCATAATAAACCTAATGAATTCGTCCGAGTCATTTGAACATCGTACGACCACTCAGGACTTGTTACGACTCTGTATGCGAAATTAGCAACAGGTAAAGCAATTTAGAATAATGTAGGATGCGTTACAACTTTTGAGAACACCTTACACCACCGTACGAAAGATTAAAACTCCATAATAAACCTAATGAATTCGTCCGAGTAATTTGAACACCATACAACAATTTGGAATATATTACGACTCTGTATGCCACATTACCGCCTTGAAAAGCATGTTAGTATAACGTACGACACCTTACTACTCCTAACAAAACATTACAACACCGTACGTAAACTTAAAACTCCATAATAAACCTAATGAATTAGTCCGAGTCCTATGAACATCGTACGACAATTTAGAATATATTACGACTCTGTATGCCACATTACCGTCTTTAGAAGCATGTTAGTATAACGTACGGCACCTTACAACTCCTAACAAAACATTACAACACCGTACGTAAACTTAAAACTCCATAATAAACCTAATGAATTCGTCCGAGTCATTTGAACATCGTACGACCACTCAGGACTTGTTACGACTCTGTATGCGAAATTAGCAACAGGAAAAGCAATTTAGAATAATGTAGGATGCGTTACAACTTTTGAGAACACCTTACACCACCGTACGAAAGATTAAAACTCCATAATAAACCTAATGAATTCGTCCGAGTAATTTGAACACCATACAACAATTTGGAATATATTACGACTCTGTATGCCACATTACCGACTTGAAAAGCATGTTAGTATAACGTACGACACCTTACTACTCCTAACAAAACATTACAACACCGTACGTAAACTTAAAACTCCATAATAAACCTAATGAATTCGTCCGAGTCCTTTGAACGTCGTACGACAATTTAGAATATATTACGACTCTGTATGCCACATTACCGTCTTGAGAAGCATGTTAGTATAACGTACGGCACCTTACAACTCCTAACAAAACATTACAACACCGTACGTAAACTTAAAACTTCATAATAATCCTAATAAATTAGTCTGAGTCCTTTGAATATCGTACTACAATTTAGAATATATTACGACTCTGTATGCCACATTACCGCCTTGAAAAGCATGTTAGTATAACGTACGACACCTAACAACTCCTAACTAAACATTACAACACCGTACGTAAACTTAAAACTCCATAATAAACCTAATGAATTCGTCCGAGTCATTTGAACATCGTACGACCACTCAGGACTTGTTACGACTCTGTATGCGAAATTAGCAACAGGAAAAGCAATTTAGAATAATGTAGGATGCGTTACAACTTTTGAGAACACCTTACACCACCGTACGAAAGATTAAAACTCCATAATAAACCTAATGAATTCGTCCGAGTAATTTGAACACCATACAACAATTTGGAATATATTACGACTCTGTATGCCACATTACCGCCTTGAAAAGCATGTTAGTATAACGTACGACACCTTACTACTCCTAACAAAACATTACAACACCGTACGTAAACTTAAAACTCCATAATAAACCTAATGAATTCGTCCGAGTCCTATGAACATCGTACGACAATTTAGAATATATTACGACTCTGTATGCCACATTACCGTCTTGAGAAGCATGTTAGTATAACGTACGGCACCTTACAACTCCTAACAAAACATTACAACACCATACGTAAACTTAAAACTCCATAATAAACCTAATGAATTCGTCCGAGTCATTTGAACATCGTACGACCACTCAGGACTTGTTACGACTCTGTATGCGAAATTAGAAACATAAAAAGCAATTTAGAATAATGTAGGATGCGTTACAACTATTGAGAACACCTTACACCACCGTACGAAAGATTAAAACTCCATAATAAACCTAATGAATTTGTCCGAGTAATTTGAACACCATACAACAATTTGGAATATATTACGACTCTGTATGCCACATTACCGCCTTGAAAAGCATGTTAGTATAACGTACGACACCTTACTACTCCTAACAAAACATTACAACACCGTACGTAAACTTAAAACTCCATAATAAACCTAATGAATTCGTCCGAGTCCTATGAACATCGTACGACAATTTAGAATATATTACGACTCTGCATGCCACATTACCGTCTTGAGAAGCATGTTAGTATAACGTATGGCACCTTACAACTCCTAACAAAACATTACAACACCGTACGTAAACTTAAAACTCCATAATAATCCTAATAAATTAGTCCGAGTCCTTTGAATATCGTACTACAATTTAGAATATATTACGACTCTGTATGCCACATTACCGTCTTGAGAAGCATGTTAGTATAACGTACGGCACCTTACAACTCCTAACAAAACATTACAACACCGTACGTAAACTTAAAACTCCATAATAATCCTAATAAATTAGTCTGAGTCCTTTGAATATCGTACTACAATTTAGAATATATTACGACTCTGTATGCCACATTACCGCCTTGAAAAGCATGTTAGTATAACGTACGGCACCTAACAACTCCTAACTAAACATTACAACACCGTACGTAAACTTAAAACTCCATAATAAACCTAATGAATTCGTCCGAGTCATTTGAACATCGTACGACCACTCAGGAATTGTTACGACTTTGTATGCGAAATTAGCAACAGGAAAAGCAATTTAGAATAATGTAGGATGCGTTACAACTTTTGAGAACACCTTACACCACCGTACGAAAGATTAAAACTCCATAATAAACCTAATGAATTCGTCCGAGTAATTTGAACACCATACAACAATTTGGAATATATTACGACTCTGTATGCCACATTACCGCCTTGAAAAGCATGTTAGTATAACGTACGACACCTTACTACTCCTAACAAAACATTACAACACCGTACGTAAACTTAAAACTCCATAATAAACCTAATGAATTCGTCCGAGTCCTATGAACATCGTACGACAATTTAGAATATATTACGACTCTGTATGCCACATTACCGTCTTGAGAAGCATGTTAGTATAACGTACGGCACCTTACAACTCCTAACAAAACATTACAACACCGTACGTAAACTTAAAACTCCATAATAATCCTAATAAATTAGTCTGAGTCCTTTGAATATCGTACTACAATTTAGAATATATTACGACTCTGTATGCCACATTACCGCCTTGAAAAGCATGTTAGTATAACGTACGGCACCTAACAACTCCTAACTAAACATTACAACACCGTACGTAAACTTAAAACTCCATAATAAACCTAATGAATTCGTCCGAGTCATTTGAACATCGTACGACCACTCAGGACTTGTTACGACTCTGTATGCGAAATTAGCAACAGGAAAAGCAATTTTGAATAATGTAGGATGCGTTACAACTTTTGAGAACACCTTACACCACCGTACGAAAGATTAAAACTCCATAATAAACCTAATGAATTCGTCCGAGTAATTTGTACACCATACAACAATTTGGAATATATTACGACTCTGTATGCCACATTACCGCCTTGAATAGCATGTTAGTATAACGTACGACACCTTACTACTCCTAACAAAACATTACAACACCGTACGTAAACTTAAAACTCCATAATAAACCT
Organism: Tagetes erecta; assembly: GCA_030867185.1. NCBI lineage: Eukaryota > Viridiplantae > Streptophyta > Magnoliopsida > Asterales > Asteraceae > Tagetes > Tagetes erecta. The sequence goes on along the minus strand of CM061488.1, from coordinate 48,017,577 downwards.
AATGAATTCGTCCGAGTCCTATGTTAGGGTTATTTCCGTGTTAAGATTTACTTTGTATCTTTGTTTATATGTTTGTATAGTTTAGGGTTTAATATGTATTTTCCTTAAACTTGCATTTTGTTTGTTATAAAGCATGTAGAGTGCGTGTGTTAGGTGAGAGGACTTTTTGCACTGTTAGAGAGAGAATTAACTGTGTGTATTTGTTTTCTCCTGCACATTGTACTGCGAATTGCTTTGTTCATCAATATACAGAGAATTTATGAGTATGAACTGTGTTTGTGATTGAACGTTTTGTTTGTGCGTGTTGTTTAGATCATTTGAGTGATATTATCGATCCAATTGAACCTATCAATTGGTATCAGAGCTTTCGGTTTGTGTTCTTCGCTGTTTCTAAGCAAAACACATCAATATTGCTCAAAATATCATGATCTGAACGAATTGTTGGTGTTTTTAGGTGTGATTTATCATCAGAATCACTCTAATTCGCAACGATTGTGCAGATTCTATCAGATCATCATCAGATCTGAAGAATTAAGAAGAATAGAAAAAGTACTGTTCGATCAAATTTTTGCTCAAAAATCATCAGATTTGATCATGTTTTGGATTGATTGATAAAAGGGATTGTTAATCGGACTATTTCACAGCTTGTGTGTGAATTTTGGACAATTTGGACAAGTTTTAGACAAAACCCAGAAATTTCGTTTGACGAAGATGATGAACAGTTGGTGTTTGGTTGAAGATTAACTTTCCGGGTGATATATTTGACTTAGACAATTTCCTTGGACTTAGATTTAAGAAGAAATTAGGTCCTGTGCAGTTGTGTAAGGAATTTGTGCTAGACGGGTGAAGAAATTGACTTTGAAAAGTGTTACTGTTCAGCCGGATCAGACACTGTTGTGCCGGGTAAAACACTGTTACGCTGGGTGAAGAAGAAAAAGTCAGCCGGGTAATATACTGTGTAGCCGGGTGATTAACAATTGTGCCGTGTGATCATACTGTTCAGCCGGACAAAGCTTTTTGCCGTGTCAAGTTTCTGCCGGGTCAAAGACTTAGCCGTGTGAAGTTTTTCTTATTGCCGTGTAACTGTTCATCCGGGTGAAGAACAAAAGTATTTTCAACTGTTGAGCCGTCTAACTGTTTAGCCGTGTAAAGACTTTTTCTGCCGGGTGAAGAACAAAGACACTGTTTAGCCGGGTGAAGAAGATTTTTTCACTGTTTTGCCGTGTGACTCAATTTTTGTTGTTTTTATTACTTGTTTCTTGTCTTGTCTTTAATTACTTGTCTTTATTTTAGCCATTTTAATCACTTCTTTTCAAAAATTAACAAAAACCAAAAATATTTTCTTTAAAAAATTGTTAAAATGGCTCCTAATGATGATTCTGATAACCGTGTTCCTAGACTTTTGAATCGTGCAGATTTCAAGAACTGGACCATCAGGCTGAGACATCATTTATGTTCTATTGACAATGACTTATGGAAATCAATTGAGAAGGGTCCTCACATTCCAACCCAGACACAACCAGATAGTGCCAGTACCTATACTAAAGATTCTACTACACCTTATCCAGAGGATAATCTGTCAGCTGAAGACTTGAGAAAGGTTAAGAATGATAGCAAGGCCTATTCGTTGATGTGCAAGGGATTGCCATTGCAAGTTTTGTCTAGATTGGATGCATATCAGACTGGTTATACATGTTTCAAAGCTTTGAAGTCGATATGTGAAGGAGGAGAACAATTAAGGAGTTTGAAGAAGTCGAAACTAAAAAGGCAATTAGAGTTATTTGAACACATCAATGGAGAGACAGTACACCAGATGATGAATAGATTTGTTCACTTAACTACTGAGATGTCAAATCTCGGAGTAAAGACTGAACTTCAAGACTTGAATGATCGATTGCTGAATGCTTTACCATCATCATGGAAGCAAACTGTTACTCTGTTGAAACATACTGAGAAATTTCCAATGGAACTTGATTTGCTTATTGGAAAGATAGAAGAAGTTGAGATTGATGAAGGATCTAGAAACACTGATAGATCAACGTCACAAACTCAATACAAGTATGTGGTAAATCCTGCCAATACTGTGGATAATGCTTTTCTTGTGCAAAATACAACAAAGTTTGAAGATGAGGATGACTTATTCGTTGGTGCAAGTTTCTATACTGATTCAGCATACTTTCCAAATTCGCCAACTTATTCTCAACCTCAATCTCCACCAAGAGCTCAAGTTTCAGTGTCAAGTCAGAATGTGAAGAATCAGTCAGACAGTCAAAGTTCTAATGTTCAAACCAAAGTGAAAGACGTCATGAATATTCTGCTTCAAGATGACGAAACAAAAACTGCCTTTACTGCTTTTATGGCGAGTTTCCAAGCATACCAAGGTAGTCATCTAAGTCAAATGGACGTGGTCCTTCAAGACTTATTTGAAATGGATCCAGTAGATGTTGAAGAAATGGATCTAAATTGGCAAATGGTTATGGTAGCTTATCGTACTCAAAAGCATGCATATGTGAACCGAAGTTACAAACCTCATGCTAACAAGACGGTTGGATTTGACAAATCTAAGGCCAGGTGCTTTAACTGTAACCAGTATGGTCATTTCTCAAGAGAATGCAAAGCTCCAAAGAATTTCAATGACCAAGCTAGTTCAAGCAATCAAGGTCAAGGTCAAAGTTCTCAACAGTCTACGAGTTATCAAGGCAGAAATCAGCGTTTCTTTCAAAAGCCGTACCAAAGTCTTCCTATGCCTGAGTTGAAGGATGAAGGAAAGAAGCCAGAAGATCAAACTAAAGCGTTGGTTGTAAGTGTACAAGACGGATATGACTGGAGTGCATACGCAGAACAGTTTACATCTGATCTTACATCAAATCTGGCTTTGGTATGTGAAATTGAAGAAGACTGGTCTGAAGAAGGGGATGGAAAGATGGTTGATGATGTGAGTGAAGATTCTGAAGATTATGACTGGAGTGCCAAGGCTGATCCTACTGAAGAGTCTGAAGCTGAAATTGCATTAATGGCTACATCCAGTGAGTCTACATCTTCTACTGAACAACCAAAGGTTAGTAATGAATTACCCCCCAATTACATTCCATTGCCCCTAGATGTGAAAGAAAGGTTATGTTCCGATCAGTGTATTCAACAGGTAGAACATTATCGAACTCATTCATTCAAAATCGGTGATAAATTAAGTCAACATGAAAAACTTCATGAAAAACTTAAAATCGATCATAAAATTTCTGATGAGAAGATTTTGTCACTAACTGAATCATGGAACAAAACTTTAAAGGAATTGGAAATTGTTACCAAACAGCTTGATGAAATGACTAAGAACTTTGAACAAGAAAAAGTCGCACATGCAGTCACTCAAGTTGAACTAAAGAAAGTTAAAAGTTGTAAAACCATGGTTGAACAACTCATTAATGAAAGAGGTAACAAAAATAAAACCGGGTTGGGTTTTACTCATGAACCGATGCCAAATTCAATCACTCAAACCTTACCGGAAAACTTTAATGAATTTGATCATTCACCTGAAAATGAAAGAAAATTCAAAGAAATTCAACGAAGTAAATCCGAGTCGGAAGGATCTGAGGTGTTGATCGAAAGTTTGAGAGAAGAAGAAGGAATGACAACTGAAGCAGATGATGAAGCAAGCAACAAATCTGAAAACAAGCTGGAACCTGTTCTTATTCAATTGATTGAATATCCAAAGCTTAATCCAGAACCAGAATCGGTGAAGGAAGAAGGTGAATTCTCAGGATTCAATGATCCTAATTACATCAAATGGAAGAAGAATGAGGAAAAGGCAAAAGTTGCTGCTGAATTGCTCAAGAAGCAAGAAGTAAAGAAGTCTGAAGGTTTAACTGCAAAGAAGCAGAAATCGAAAACAATGAACAATCAATCTGAAACGAAACAATCAAAAGGCAAAAGTGTCTTAAAATCAAATGATAACACCAAAGTTCAAAGTGTTAAAACTGACAAAGCTCAAAACGTAAAATCTGTCAAGAAAATGTCAAAAGGTAAGACAATCAAGTTTGTGTCTGCAGGTACTTTCGACATGAACAATTCTTATGGTAACCAAATCAATGCTCAAATCAAATCTAACTCTGGTCTGAAAACAGGTTCAGGTCCTAAGACTTCCGCTGTCAATGATAAGAGAATTGAAAACAAAAAGGTGACCAAACAGAACAGTTTAAAATCGAACCAAAGTCCCATGCAATCAAAAACACAAACCAAGTCTCCACAAAGAAGCGTTAATCTAAAACCGAATAACTATGATAATGAATCACGTTTTGGTTCAACTTCAAAAGTTAACAATCGGCTCTTTAGGATTAGCAAGAAATATTGTGAAATTTGTGATAGATATAATCATGCAACTGCTGAATGTTTCTTTAACAGGTACTGCAGTTTCTGTAACAAAAGAAATCATTCTTCAGAAGAATGTTATTTTAACAAATTTTGTGATATCTGTGAGAGAAGAAATCATGACACAAAGGATTGTTTCTTTCGATCAAACTCGACTAGAGAAATGACTCCATATTCAAACTTTCAAAGAAATAATTCATATGGTTTTCAAAATATGAGTCAAAGTAATTCTCCTGTTTTGAGAAATTTCAATCGAAACAATTCTGTTTCTAACTTGCCAAGAAATGTGCAGGTTAACAATTTTAAGCCGAGAGCTTTGTTGGTAAGAAACCAAAATTTTGAAAACAACCTTGATCCTCAGTTGGAGGAAAGGTTCAGAGCTTTGAGGAGAAAGCAATCATTGAACGCCAATGGGCGAAGTTATCAGCATCAAAACCTCATGAATGAAACAAATTTTCAAAATATTCAATATAAACAAGTTACAATTGCAGATAAATTCGGAAAACCCAAGACCGTGTGGGCCTGGGTTGACCAAACTAACTGAAAATGATTGAATTGCAGGTACGCCCAAGAAGACCTATCAACTCGTGGTTCGTTGATAGTGGGTGTAGCCGGCACATGACAGGCAACCATGCCTTGCTTCAGGATTTCAAGCAAAAGAATGGTACTCACGTAGCGTTTGGAGGTGATGCGGGTGGTAAAATCACAGGCGAAGGAACAGTCTCGAATGGAGTAATTAGTTTTGATAAAGTCAACTACTGTGCACAGTTGAACTTTAACTTACTAAGTGTCTCGCAAATTTGTGATAAATCTTACTCAACTCTTTTTGATGATTCTTTCTGTTATATTCTGAAACCAGGTTTCAAGATTGACAATGAGTGGGTAGTGGTGAAAGCGCCTAGAGATCGTGATGTATACAAATTGGATATGTCGCAGATCGATGCCGAAACCGAAACAACCTGTCTCATTGCCCATGCTTCAAATGATGAGAGTCAGCTTTGGCATAGACGGCTGGGACATTCCAACTTCAGAAACATGAACCGTTTGGTGTCTGGAAATCACGCTGTGGGAATCCCATCGAAGAAATTCTCCACAACTGATTTGTGTCCAGCGTGTTTGAAGGGAAAACAGCATAGGATGTCTTTTAAGTCCAAGCTAGAAAACTCCATTTCAAAACCCTTGCAGATGCTACATATGGATCTTTTTGGACCGACCAACGTTCAAAGCATCGGGAGAAAATCATATTGTTTTGTTATCATAGATGACTTTACGAGATTTTCATGGGTTTACTTTTTGCATGCAAAATCTGAAACAGCTAAATTATTGAAAGAATTTATCATTAAAGTTGAAAATCAATTGGAATGCAAAGTTAAAGTTTTAAGAAGTGATAATGGAACTGAATTTAAGAATGCTAATGTTGATTTATTTTGTGCAGAAAAGGGTATTGCTCGACAATTCAGTGCGCCTAGAACGCCTCAACAGAACGGGGTTGCGGAACGGAAAAACAGGACACTGATTGAAGCAGCAAGATCCATGCTAGCAGATGCAAAAATTCCGATCACTTTTTGGGATGAAGCAATTGCCACTGCGTGTTTCGTACAAAATAGAACAATATTAGTGAATGATAAAAAGAAAACTTCTTATGAGTTGTTATTTGGAAGGAAACCAAATATTTCTTACTTGAAAGCATTTGGTTGTCCGGTTTCGATTTTAAATTTGAATGATCATCTCGGGAAGTTTGAGTCAAAATCTGACGATGGATTTTTCTTAGGTTATTCGTCTGTTTCTAAAGCTTATCGAGTTTTTAATAGCAAAACAAATACTGTTATGGAAACTATCAATGTCAAGTTTTTAGAAAATTCGTTTCCCTTAGTGGCTCATGGTCCCGAATGGTTATTTGATTTAGATTCATTATCGAAATCCTTCAATTCTAACTTATTTGATTTTTCAGGAAACGCAAGGAAGGAATCAGGCGACTTAGGATGCTTTAGTGACGATTCTGATAATGACGAAGATGGAAATCTCAACTCTGAATATCCATTTATGTCTTTTCACAATCCTGATCATGTCAAATCTAGTCAAGCTCCGGGTCCTTCTGGTTCACATGAAGATCAAGAATCGAACAATCAAGAAGAAGATGTGATTTCTCCTAATGATGGTGGATCTGTTCAGAATCAACCATCATCAGATCCGAATGGTGAAGCTGTTCCAGAATCCTTTGATTACTTCATCAACTCACCGGATCAAGTCCCGAATTTTACTCCACATACTTCATCCATCCTACAAGATCTACCAAATCTGAATACTTCAAATCTGGAGACTCAAGTGCAAGGAGGTGATATTCCTATTCATCGAATTCACAAGAAACATCCTGTCTCTCAGATTATTGGGCCGTTGAATCAGAGAACTACAAGAAGTCAGACGGAGAATGCAAATATCTGTCTTTATTCGTGTTTTCTATCACAAGTGGTGCCAAAGAACATTTCAGAGGCATTGAAAGATAACAGTTGGATTGAAGCTATGCAAGAGGAATTACTTCAGTTTCGCAAACAGGAAGTTTGGAAACTTGTGGACTTACCTGAAGGAGAAAACGCAATAGGTACAAGATGGTTGTACAAAAACAAGCCAGACGAACGTGGCATTGTGGTTAGAAACAAAGCAAGACTGATTGCACAGGGATACACTCAGGAAGAAGGCATTGATTACGAAGAGGTGTTTGCTCCGGTTGCAAGACTTGAAGCCATACGCGTTTTTCTTGCATATGCTTCTTTCATGAAGTTTAAGGTATTCCAAATGGACGTCAAAGGTGCTTTCTTGTATGGACCAATTACAGATGACGTATATGTCAGACAACCTCCTGGTTTCGAAGATCCTGACTATCCTCATCGTGTATACAAGTTGAGTAAAGCTCTTTACGGTCTACATCAAGCTCCTAGAATCTGGTATGAGACATTATCCAAGCATTTACTAGAGCATGGCTTTACAAGAGGTCAGATTGATCCAACTTTGTTTATGAAGAGGGAGAATGACGACTTGTTGTGCGTTCAAGTTTATGTGGACGATATTATCTTCGGATCAACCAGTGAGTCCATGTGCAAAGAATTTGAAGAAATCATGAAGTCTAGATTCCAGATGAGTTCTATGGGGGAGATTAATTTCTTTCTAGGATTACAAGTGAAACAGTCTGCTGACGGAATTTTCATCAATCAATCAAAATTCGTTGAGAAATTGTTGAAGAAATTCAAAATGCAAGATTGTCAAACAATTAGAACTCCATCTGATGTGAATTGCAAGATTCAACCAGATCCAAAGGGCAAAGCAGTTGATCAAACACTATACAGGTCAATGATCGGTTCTCTGATGTATCTTACTGCATCAAGACCAGACATCATGTACGCTGTGTGTGTATGCGCCAGATACCAGTCAGATCCGAAAGAGTCGAATCTTGTTGCTGTGAAGCGTATATTCAGATATCTCAAAGGGAAACCAAATCTTGGGTTATGGTATCCTTACGAAGGAAATTTTGAATTATATAGCTATTCTGACAGTGATTTTGGTGGTTGTGCTCTTGACAGGAAATCAACAACTGGTGGCTGTCAATTTCTTGGTCCAAGGCTTGTCTCTTGGCAATGCAAGAAGCAGACCAATGTTTCTGTATCCACAGCTGAAGCAGAGTATATCGCTGCATCTGCAGGATGTTCTCAGGTTTTATGGTTACAAAATCAGTTGCTGGACTACGGGTTTAATTTTTTGAAAACTCCTATTTACATAGACAATACTGCTGCTATGTTTATAACTGCTAATCCTGTTCAACATTCTAAAACTAAACACATCGAAATTAGATATCATTTCTTAAGAGATAACTCTGAAAAGGGTTTAATAATTTTGATTAAGGTTCATACCGACAAACAACTGGCAGATCTTTTCACAAAATCCTTTTTGTCAGGCCGGTTTGAATTCTTAATTCAATCCATAGGATTGATCAATCATGATTGATTCTATTTTTTCGAAAAAAAAAAAAAAAAACAAAAATCAGAAAAATATAAAAGCCAAAAATATAATAAGTTGATGTTATATTTTGATTCCTTTGTCTTTTATTTTATGTTTTGCATTGTGTGTGCTTGCGTGAAAAAGAAACTAGAAAAGCAAAAACAAAATATAAAACCAAAAGAAAAAGAAAAATATCATGTCATAAGAATCTATATTGCAAAAAGTGAGAAATGATAGATACACTAGACATTATTTGTTACATCATTTTTAAATAAAGACTGATGAATGTTAGTTGATGTGCTAGACAGCTCAGACAATTAGACTGAACAAGTAAGTTGATTGTTGACAAACATAAACTTAATGATCTTTGTGTTACGTTCCATTGTTATACATGTCTAGATATATATCTTTTGATACATTGCTTGTGATGATAGTTGTGCATAATCGGGTAACGATGTAGTCTTCTCAGTGTGATGAACCGCATCGTGAGCTTCTTTGTTGTGGTACCCACAGACCTGAAGTCTCACACGAAGTCTCTTTTGAGCTTCAAGGTGCAGCAAAAGATTCCAAAATGGAACATAAAGAGTCCCAAATGTGGACCAACACCAAAACAAAAATTCCAAAATGGAATTCAGAAGATTCCCAAGGGGAACGATAGGAAAGAAAAAATCCCAAAGATGGAATTAAAAAGAAGTCCCAAAGTGGACCAAATCCGAATAGAACCCAGATTCCACACTGTGTATGACTGTAAGTGACCAGGCTTTGTGCAATATGCATTCTGGTAGTGTTTGATAAGGAAATATGTTGACATATGTATACATGTGGGTCACATAAGTCATTCTAATCGAACCTTAAATATCATCATGATACTGAAAAAGTAAGTGTGTCAACTCGAGCTAATTGGTATGTTTTCATATCATCACTCAATCAAGCATAAGTCAAATGTCTATTCAAAACTTGCAAAACATGTTCAGATAATGTGTGGTATGATCTCACTGCGATATTATGATTCATTGCATTGCATATGTCTTTACTTTAATTTGTGTGCTTTGTGTGTGCAGGCATTTGGAATCATTATTGATACATCAACATCCTTGATAAACTTAAAAATTTCAAGAAATTTCAAGTTTAGGGGGAGAATAAATGTGAAGAAAAATATCTTCTAAAATCCAAAAAAAAATAGTTTGTTTTGAATAAGTGTGTTTTTGAATGAACAAGATTATATGTTATGAAAAGCAAAGGTGTTGGATGTGTGAAGAAAAACAAACCCAAGGTCTTGTAATTTGTTTTTAAGAAATTGCTTCGGGATATAGAAAAATTGGTTGTGCAAAAACATTTTTGAAAAAGAAAAGAAAAATGAATTTTAATTGGAATTATTTTTGTTGCAATGTTTAATGTTGTTTGATAATTAATATGGCAAACATTCTTTTTAAGGATATCTTGTCTAATTAATCTGTCGGAGAATGTTGCAGGTGCAATAAATGATCGTTGAAAAAGTCAACAGACGAGGAAAATTGAAGAAATTACCTAAGTGTTATTGCCGGGTAAAGATATCAGATACAACTGTGTAGCCGGGTAAAGAACTGTTCAGCCGGGCAATGTTGTAAGTCTGATACTTGCCGGGTGATTGAAGAAATGGTGAAGATATTATGATCACTGTACAGCCGGGCAATGAACATGTCAAATACAGCCGGGTGAAGGTCATGAATATCTTGCCGGGTGACTAAGTGTATACTATACAGCCGGGTAATGAAGAAGTTTTTGTTGCCGTGTAAAGGTATGACACTATGTTGCCGGGTAATGAAGAAGTGTGTGCCGTGTGAAGAAGGTTGTCAGGTTGCCGTGTAAAGAAGAAAGCAAGCCGGATGAAGAAGGAAAGCAACTGTGTTGCCGGGTGATGAATAAGGTTGCCGGGTGATGTTTTGATAACAACTATTCTGCCGGGTGATGAATAAAATCATCAGGTGTAGTTGTTCCTTAACCTTTACCCGTCACTACAGTGACTTACCCGTATCTACAGTGCTTGACCCGTCAAGTGATTTTCACATGTTGGTGACTTGTTTTATGTACTTGACCCGTAACTACAGTACATGACCCGTCACTACAGTACTTGACCCGGCAAGGTTATTGGGCCTATTTTGCTTGTGTTGACCCGGCACTTAAAGTTTGACCTAAAAATTTTTGACGATACAAATACCGCCTCTTCACAAAACACTTATCATTTCACACACTCTCACTTTCACCAAAACACTCTGAACCTCAAATCGCCATTGTTGTCATAATCAATCTGTTGCTCTATAACAAGGTTAATATATTGATTAAGGTAGAAATTAAGTGTTGTTGACCAAATCGACCTGCAAATCAACGGTTAAAAAGAAAAACGATGATGAACAGTGTTTTGGACAATGAATCGACACTTCGTTTTTGTGTGTTAAAACCGAAATCGAATGTTGATTTAGGTGTAAAAACACTCGATTATCATCATTCAATCATTCATTTGCACTAAAACACCTTAAAATCGACTGAATCAAGTGAAATGTTCTTAACTGATAAAAATCGCCATTGTTGAACTTTGAAGCTTTTAAAAGTTAAACATCAAATGATGAAGTATCTGTTCAAAAAGTGATTTAACTTGTTAAAACTGAACCAAAACATGTTAAACTTTGTCATCATAAATTTGTCAAAATTTTGCCTAAGTGAGTAACTGTTAAAAGTTTAAAACATGAAGTATAATCTTTTAAATTCAATGTTGTTTGATTAAAATGATGAAAATCAGGTTATTAGAACAATCTAGGATTAAAAAATGATTATGTTAATGTTTTTGCTTTCTAACTTGTAGTTAAACACTTATTAAATTTTTGATATATTTGATGAAGAATCTAATACATTTGCCTTGTTTTGTGTTTGTTTATGTTTTTAACAGATGGAGAATCTCAAATTTGAACCTAAACATAATTTAGTGGCATGTTTAGATGAATCACTTCCGGAGACAGAAGGTTATAGAGATATGATTCAGTTCATCAAGAGAACCAAGTATGTTTATGCTATATGTGCCAAACCGGTCATATATGCAAGGCTGATCAAGAGCTTCTGGAAATCAGCTGAGGTTGTGAGAAATGAGAATGGAGGTGTTATGGTCAGAGGACATATCACTAGGGATTGGGTATTAGATGTCACTGAAGAAGCTATCAGGCAAGCCCTAAGGATTGATGAGGATGAGATAGGCATGATGGATGAATTGACAATGGAGGAATGTAAAACTTGTTTTGTTAACATGGGACATCCACCTGTGTTTCCAAAGTCTCAGTTTTACAGAGCCAAGTTGGGGAAGAAGTATAAGCTGCTGTGTTATGTTGTGCAGCAATGCATGTCTAGAAGGAGTGCAGGTTTTGATAACTTTCCTTCAGACATTGCATCACCGATTGTAGCCATTGCAGAAAACAAACCATTCAACATGTCAAGGTGGATAATGAATGGGTTTGTGTTTAACTTGGTGAAGGGGAAGAGGTTCAAAATTTTTGATGTACCCAAGATTTCTGCAACTGATGATAAACATTGCCTATCCTATCATCAGAACTGAGGGTTATGCAGGAGGCATGTTATATACTGAGGACATGAACGATCTCTCTTATCGAAAGATGAGTATCGGGAATGTGCCTGATATTGAATTGTTTGACTATATGAGAGATATAGTCAACAATGAAGAAGATGCAGAAGGTGTATTCTATCATATATCTCATGGTGAGATTGTGAATCCACTGGACCTTGTGGATGAGGTGCCAGACAACTTATTGGATGATGACGAGTACTTTGCTCGTCATCCAGAAGAGGAAGAAGATGATGGTAATGATGATAATGATGAGAATGATAGTGATAGTAATGATGGTAATGAAGATGGTGGTGATGATACTGAATCTGAATCTAATTCAGAGGAGGTTGAACCAATGGAGACTGAGAATGTTGAGTTGATTGAACCTATGGTTGTAGAAGAACCTGTTGAGGTTGCTTCTGAGATTGAAAAGGTTGCTGCTGAAGTTCCAAAAGAAATTTCTGTTAAGTATGTTCGAAAGAAGAAGTCAAAACCAGTAGAAAAACCTCAAGAGATTGATGTGATTGAGATTGCACAGGCAGTAATGGCCGAAGCTGAATCTATTGCACAGATAGATGAAGTGGATGCTGGCATTACTGAGCCTATTACTGTTGATATTCCCACCAATTCACCACAAATTGCTGAAAACATTGGACAAGGTTTGGAGTCTTCACCAAACGTTGTGCCAAGTGTTGATGAAGTTGAAGATGAAAAGGAGAAACGAATTGCAGAACTGGAGGAGATTGTTGAAAATCTGATTAAAGCAAATGATTTGTTAAAGGCCTCAAATGATCGTAAAAAGAAGAGATTTGATGAATATTGGGATATTCACAATCAGAACTTGAAGATTTTCAAGAAGTTGGATGAAGATCACGTTAAGCTGGTTGATGAACATGTGAAATTGAGAGATGATTATGATAAACTCAAAGAGGAGCATGAGAACTTGAAGTTTGATTACAAAGAATTACAAGCTGAATGTAATACTTTAGATGCCGAGAAAGAGATGTTGGAAAAAGAGTTGGAAGATTTGAAACCAAAGAAGGCTGGATCATCTTCGGACAAAGATTTTTCTGATGAAATCATTGTGACTGAAACGAATGTGCCTAAAGTGTATTTGACAAGGGCTAGAGGTACTACAAATGTTGGAATTTTGGTTGAATCACCAATTATCATTCCCGATGAAGCTGATGCTGAAATTGTCAAGATGGATAAAGCTGAGGGAAAGAGAAAGATAGATGCCATTCCGGAGATATTTGGTGATGAAGAAAGTTCGAAAAGGGCGAGAATTGATGAACCAATGCAGAATGAGCCGATTCAATCTGCAGCTGTGATTGAGACTGAAAAAGTGACTGGAGCTGAGATTACAAAGTCAGGACAGATTGAGCCGATTCAATCTGGTTCTGTTGCTGAGACTGAAGTATTTGAGGTCACTGAGAGTGAAAAAGAAGCTGGTTCAGAAGACACAGTTCAGCTTGAGCCGATTCAAGCTGAAGCTGTTGAAGTTGAAAGTGCGCCTGAAATAGAAGCTGAAGTTGTTAGTCAGTTTGAGCCGATTCAAACTGACGAAGCACCCATGATTGAAGCCTTAGATGATTTAGATATTGATTGGACTGAGTCTGAGAATGAAGCTGAGCCAGAGCCTGTACAGAATACTGTTGAAGAGGTACCTGATGATTTGGATCAGAGGTTTGCATATCTGGAAAGAATGAAGTACAATTCGGTGTTCTTGAATGGTTTGACAGTAAGTCAGATTAATGAAGAGTATGAAAAGTGTATTAATGCTCAAGATAAAGCTGAAGCTGATCAGAAAGAGTTCATGGTTGAGATGGGTGAATGGACTCCGATGCAAGAAAGCCTAAATATCGAAGATCTTCCTCCTACTGAGCTTTATCATCAAAACCCAGATGAAATGACTGCTTATGAGATGCGAAGTTGGTTGAGTTCGAGGAACTATCCGTATAAAACTTTGCAAAAGTTGAAATCTGAATCTCTAAGGAAGATAGTGGTCAGTTTCATGAAAACAGAGAAGATGTACAACAGAATGTTCTATTTGGATTATAATAATCCTCAGTACTTTGAACTGACGAAGAGATTTAAAGTACTTGGTCCAAAAGAGATTCCTGTGATGGCATTACCTGAAAATGCGCACAAAAAGAGGCATGAATTAATGGATATGTTTCCCAGTGAAGTGAAATCTTATAACATTCCAATGGCGGTGCGTGAGACTTAGCATAAGGCTGCAACACCAGGAGATGTGGTGAGGTCGCTGATGAGCAAAGACAATCAATCGCTGAGTTACTAGATTCTATGATTGTGCCTGAGAAAAATAAGAAGGTAAAGATAATCGCGTGGAAATATGATGAAGTGTTTGATGCATTCATGATCAAGAGGGTAAATGGCTTATGTGATGTTTATCATTACTATTCTAGCATCTTCAAATTGGAAGTTCAGGATCTGAAAGAGCTGCATAAACTGAGGTTGATTAATCATACAAATGCTGATCGTGGTAACAAGTGTGTGATGCTTCTTGATGCTGGAATGAGCAGAACTGCAAAGTTTTTGGATTTCCGAGGTCAACAGGAAGACTCAGAATATGTGCAAGCCAAGAAACAAAAGAAGAAGAAAAGATTGGTGGTGACCGAGGATATGTACTTAGAAGAGTTCTCGGATGAATATTTTGACAAGATCACTGATCCTGGATTGAAGGTAATAGATGGGTCGCAAATGACGAAGCCAATACTGAGAGTTTTCTACAATCAGGATACATTTGAACTAAAGCTTGTTAGAAATTTGGAGGATTGGGACAAAGACATGATCACTCTGTTCAGTACTTTTGAGTTAAAGCTGCTACATCCTTCGTATATCGACTATCTGAGAAGCATTAGAATGGAGAAGTGCAAGGATAAACTGGCTGAAGCTGACCGAAAGTTATTTGTAGTAATGATTGAAGTTATTGCTGCTGCGTCAGAGAAAATTCGAGTCAGAAAAGCGTTGCTAAACTCTAATCTTGTGATGGTGGATTTACCGAAGATAGAGTACATGAGGATATCCAGAAAAGGAACATTGGAGGTGTATGTCGAAGGCAAAGAAATGCCATTTGAGTTTTATGCTAATATCGATTTTGCAGGTTTAAATCTGGATTCGCTTAGACGCATGAATGCTCTACCAATTCTGACGAATGAATCCAAGCCTCGACAAGCCAAAGTTGCTGAAAAGTTCAAATCCTGTATTGAAGAAGCTTTAAAAGAAAAAGAAGAGTACAAAGGTCGAGAAGTGCTGAAAGTAAAAGATGAACCAGAAGAATGGTAGAAAAGGATTGAAGATCGATGCTGATAAAAGAAGAAAAAGATTGAAGTTTTTGAAGATTCAAAGTTAAATCTTAGGGGGAGTACTGTTAGGGTTATTTCCGTGTTAAGATTTACTTTGTATCTTTGTTTATATGTTTGTATAGTTTAGGGTTTAATATGTATTTTCCTTAAACTTGCATTTTGTTTGTTATAAAGCATGTAGAGTGCGTGTGTTAGGTGAGAGGACTTTTTGCACTGTTAGAGAGAGAATTAACTGTGTGTATTTGTTTTCTCCTGCACATTGTACTGCGAATTGCTTTGTTCATCAATATACAGAGAATTTATGAGTATGAACTGTGTTTGTGATTGAACGTTTTGTTTGTGCGTGTTGTTTAGATCATTTGAGTGATATTATCGATCCAATTGAACCTATCATCCTATGAACATCGTACGACAATTTAGAATATATTACGACTCTGTATGCCACATTACCGTCTTGAGAAACATGTTAGTATAACGTACGGCACCTTACAAATCCTAACAAAACATTACAACACCGTACGTAAACTTAAAACTCCATAATAAACCTAATGAATTCGTCCGAGTCATTTGAACATCGTACGACCACTCAGGACTTGTTACGACTCTGTATGCGAAATTAGCAACATGAAAAGCAATTTAGAATAATGTAGGATGCGTTACAACTTTTGAGAACACCTTACACCACCGTACGAAAGATTAAAACTCCATAATAAACCTAATGAATTTGTCCGAGTAATTTGAACACCATACAACAATTTGGAATATATTACGACTCTGTATGCCACATTACCGCCTTGAAAAGCATGTTAGTATAACGTACGACACCTTACTACTCCTAACAAAACATTACAACACCGTACGTAAACTTAAAACTCCATAATAAACCTAATGAATTCGTCCGAGTCCTATGAACATCGTACGACAATTTAGAATATATTACGACTCTGCATGCCACATTACCGTCTTGAGAAGCATGTTAGTATAACGTACGGCACCTTACAACTCCTAACAAAACATTACAACACCGTACGTAAACTTAAAACTCCATAATAATCCTAATAAATTAGTCCGAGTCCTTTGAATATCGTACTACAATTTAGAATATATTACGACTCTGTATGCCACATTACCGCCTTGAAAAGCATGTTAGTATAACGTACGACACCTAACAACTCCTAACTAAACATTACAACACCGTACGTAAACTTAAAACTCCATAATAAACCTAATGAATTCGTCCGAGTCATTTGAACAATGTACGACCACTCAGGACTTGTTACGACTCTGTATGCGAAATTAGCAACAGGAAAAGCAATTTAGAATAATGTAGGATGCGTTACAACTTTTGAGAACACCTTACACCACCGTACGAAAGATTAAAACTCCATAATAAACCTAATGAATTCGTCTGAGTAATTTGAACACCATACAACAATTTGGAATATATTACGACTCTGTATGCCACATTACCGTCTTGAAAAGCATGTTAGTATAACGTAAGACACCTTACTACTCCTAACAAAACATTACAACACCGTACGTAAACTTAAAACTCCATTATAAACCTAATGAATTCGTCCGAGTCCTTTGAACATCGTACGACAATTTAGAATATATTACGACTCTGTATGCCACATTACCGTCTTGAGAAGCATGTTAGTATAACGTACGGCACCTTACAACTCCTAACAAAACATTACAACACCGTACGTAAACTTAAAACTCCATAATAATCCTAATAAATTAGTCTGAGTCCTTTGAATATCGTACTACAATTTAGAATATATTACGACTCTGTATGCCACATTACCGCCTTGAAAAGCATGTTAGTATAACGTACGGCACCTAACAACTCCTAACTAAACATTACAACACCGTACGTAAACTTAAAACTCCATAATAAACCTAATGAATTCGTCCGAGTCATTTGAACATCGTACGACCACTCAGGACTTGTTACGACTCTGTATGCGAAATTAGCAACAGGAAAAGCAATTTAGAATAATGTAGGATGCGTTACAACTTTTGAGAACACCTTACACCACCGTACGAAAGATTAAAACTCCATAATAAACCTAATGAATTCGTCCGAGTAATTTGAACACCATACAACAATTTGGAATATATTACGACTCTGTATGCCACATTACCGCCTTGAAAAGCATGTTAGTATAACGTACGACACCTTACTACTCCTAACAAAACATTACAACACCGTACGTAAACTTAAAACTCCATAATAAACCTAATGAATTCGTCCGAGTCCTATGAACATCGTACGACAATTTAGAATATATTACGACTCTGTATGCCACATTACCGTCTTGAGAAGCATGTTAGTATAACGTACGGCACCTTACAACTCCTAACAAAACATTACAACACCGTACGTAAACTTAAAACTCCATAATAAACGTAATGAATTCGTCCGAGTCATTTGAATATCGTACGACCACTCAGGACTTGTTACGACTCTGTATGCGAAATTAGCAACATGAAAAGCAATTTAGAATAATGTAGGATGTGTTACAACTATTGAGAACACCTTACACCACCGTACGAAAGATTAAAACTCCATAATAAACCTAATGAATTTGTCCGAGTAATTTGAACACCATACAACAATTTGGAATATATTACGACTCTGTATGCCACATTACCGCCTTGAAAAGCATGTTAGTATAACGTACGACACCTTACTACTCCTAACAAAACATTACAACACCGTACGTAAACTTAAAACTCCATAATAAACCTAATGAATTCGTCCGAGTCCTATGAACATCGTACGACAATTTAGAATATATTACGACTCTGCATGCCACATTACCGTCTTGAGAAGCATGTTAGTATAACGTACGGCACCTTACAACTCCTAACAAAACATTACAACACCGTACGTAAACTTAAAACTCCATAATAATCCTAATAAATTAGTCCGAGTCCTTTGAATATCGTACTACAATTTAGAATATATTACGACTCTGTATGCCACTTTACCGCCTTGAAAAGCATGTTAGTATAACGTACGGCACCTAACAACTCCTAACTAAACATTACAACACCGTACGTAAACTTAAAACTCCATAATAAACCTAATGAATTCGTCCGAGTCATTTGAACATCGTACGACCACTCAGGACTTGTTACGACTCTGTATGCGAAATTAGCAACAGGAAAAGCAATTTAGAATAATGTAGGATGCGTTACAACTTTTGAGAACACCTTACACCACCGTACGAAAGATTAAAACTCCATAATAAACCTAATGAATTCGTCCGAGTAATTTGAACACCATACAACAATTTGGAATATATTACGACTCTGTATGCCACATTACCGCCTTGAAAAGCATGTTAGTATAACGTACGACACCTTACTACTCCTAACAAAACATTACAACACCGTACGTAAACTTAAAACTCCATAATAAACCTAATGAATTCGTCCGAGTCCTATGAACATCGTACGACAATTTAGAATATATTACGACTCTGTATGCCACATTACCGTCTTGAGAAGCATGTTAGTATAACGTACGGCACCTTACAACTCCTAACAAAACATTACAACACCATACGTAAACTTAAAACTCCATAATAAACCTAATGAATTCGTCCGAGTCATTTGAACATCGTACGACCACTCAGGACTTGTTACGACTCTGTATGCGAAATTAGAAACATAAAAAGCAATTTAGAATAATGTAGGATGCGTTACAACTATTGAGAACACCTTACACCACCGTACGAAAGATTAAAACTCCATAATAAACCTAATGAATTTGTCCGAGTAATTTGAACACCATACAACAATTTGGAATATATTACGACTCTGTATGCCACATTACCGCCTTGAAAAGCATGTTAGTATAACGTACGACACCTTACTACTCCTAACAAAACATTACAACACCGTACGTAAACTTAAAACTCCATAATAAACCTAATGAATTCGTCCGAGTCCTATGAACATCGTACGACAATTTAGAATATATTACGACTCTGCATGCCACATTACCGTCTTGAGAAGCATGTTAGTATAACGTATGGCACCTTACAACTCCTAACAAAACATTACAACACCGTACGTAAACTTAAAACTCCATAATAATCCTAATAAATTAGTCCGAGTCCTTTGAATATCGTACTACAATTTAGAATATATTACGACTCTGTATGCCACATTACCGTCTTGAGAAGCATGTTAGTATAACGTACGGCACCTTACAACTCCTAACAAAACATTACAACACCGTACGTAAACTTAAAACTCCATAATAATCCTAATAAATTAGTCTGAGTCCTTTGAATATCGTACTACAATTTAGAATATATTACGAATCTGTATGCCACATTACCGCCTTGAAAAGCATGTTAGTATAACGTACGGCACCTAACAACTCCTAACTAAACATTACAACACCGTACGTAAACTTAAAACTCCATAATAAACCTAATGAATTCGTCCGAGTCATTTGAACATCGTACGACCACTCAGGAATTGTTACGACTTTGTATGCGAAATTAGCAACAGGAAAAGAAATTTAGAATAATGTAGGATGCGTTACAACTTTTGAGAACACCTTACACCACCGTACGAAAGATTAAAACTCCATAATAAACCTAATGAATTCGTCCGAGTAATTTGAACACCATACAACAATTTGGAATATATTACGACTCTGTATGCCACATTACCGCCTTGAAAAGCATGTTAGTATAACGTACGACACCTTACTACTCCTAACAAAACATTACAACACCGTACGTAAACTTAAAACTCCATTATAAACCTAATGAATTCGTCCGAGTCCTTTGAACATCGTACGACAATTTAGAATATATTACGACTCTGTATGCCACATTACCGTCTTGAGAAGCATGTTAGTATAACGTACGGCACCTTACAACTCCTAACAAAACATTACAACACCGTACGTAAACTTAAAACTCCATAATAATCCTAATAAATTAGTCTGAGTCCTTTGAATATCGTACTACAATTTAGAATATATTACGACTCTGTATGCCACATTACCGCCTTGAAAAGCATGTTAGTATAACGTACGGCACCTAACAACTCCTAACTAAACATTACAACACCGTACGTAAACTTAAAACTCCATAATAAACCTAATGAATTCGTCCGAGTCATTTGAACATCGTACGACCACTCAGGACTTGTTACGACTCTGTATGCGAAATTAGCAACAGGAAAAGCAATTTAGAATAATGTAGGATGCGTTACAACTTTTGAGAACACCTTACACCACCGTACGAAAGATTAAAACTCCATAATAAACCTAATGAATTCGTCCGAGTAATTTGAACACCATACAACAATTTGGAATATATTACGACTCTGTATGCCACATTACCGCCTTGAAAAGCATGTTAGTATAACGTACGACACCTTACTACTCCTAACAAAACATTACAACACCGTACGTAAACTTAAAACTCCATAATAAACCTAATGAATTCGTCCGAGTCCTATGAACATCGTACGACAATTTAGAATATATTACGACTCTGTATGCCACATTACCGTCTTGAGAAGCATGTTAGTATAACGTACGGCACCTTACAACTCCTAACAAAACATTACAACACCGTACGTAAACTTAAAACTCCATAATAAACGTAATGAATTCGTCCGAGTCATTTGAATATCGTACGACCACTCAGGACTTGTTACGACTCTGTATGCGAAATTAGCAACATGAAAAGCAATTTAGAATAATGTAGGATGTGTTACAACTATTGAGAACACCTTACACCACCGTACGAAAGATTAAAACTCCATAATAAACCTAATGAATTTGTCCGAGTAATTTGAACACCATACAACAATTTGGAATATATTACGACTCTGTATGCCACATTACCGCCTTGAAAAGCATGTTAGTATAACGTACGACACCTTACTACTCCTAACAAAACATTACAACACCGTACGTAAACTTAAAACTCCATAATAAACCTAATGAATTCGTCCGAGTCCTATGAACATCGTACGACAATTTAGAATATATTACGACTCTGCATGCCACATTACCGTCTTGAGAAGCATGTTAGTATAACGTACGGCACCTTACAACTCCTAACAAAACATTACAACACCGTACGTAAACTTAAAACTCCATAATAATCCTAATAAATTAGTCCGAGTCCTTTGAATATCGTACTACAATTTAGAATATATTACGACTCTGTATGCCACTTTACCGCCTTGAAAAGCATGTTAGTATAACGTACGGCACCTAACAACTCCTAACTAAACATTACAACACCGTACGTAAACTTAAAACTCCATAATAAACCTAATGAATTCGTCCGAGTCATTTGAACATCGTACGACCACTCAGGACTTGTTACGACTCTGTATGCGAAATTAGCAACAGGAAAAGCAATTTAGAATAATGTAGGATGCGTTACAACTTTTGAGAACACCTTACACCACCGTACGAAAGATTAAAACTCCATAATAAACCTAATGAATTCGTCCGAGTAATTTGAACACCATACAACAATTTGGAATATATTACGACTCTGTATGCCACATTACCGCCTTGAAAAGCATGTTAGTATAACGTACGACACCTTACTACTCCTAACAAAACATTACAACACCGTACGTAAACTTAAAACTCCATAATAAACCTAATGAATTCGTCCGAGTCCTATGAACATCGTACGACAATTTAGAATATATTACGACTCTGTATGCCACATTACCGTCTTGAGAAGCATGTTAGTATAACGTACGGCACCTTACAACTCCTAACAAAACATTACAACACCATACGTAAACTTAAAACTCCATAATAAACCTAATGAATTCGTCCGAGTCATTTGAACATCGTACGACCACTCAGGACTTGTTACGACTCTGTATGCGAAATTAGAAACATAAAAAGCAATTTAGAATAATGTAGGATGCGTTACAACTATTGAGAACACCTTACACCACCGTACGAAAGATTAAAACTCCATAATAAACCTAATGAATTTGTCCGAGTAATTTGAACACCATACAACAATTTGGAATATATTACGACTCTGTATGCCACATTACCGCCTTGAAAAGCATGTTAGTATAACGTACGACACCTTACTACTCCTAACAAAACATTACAACACCGTACGTAAACTTAAAACTCCATAATAAACCTAATGAATTCGTCCGAGTCCTATGAACATCGTACGACAATTTAGAATATATTACGACTCTGCATGCCACATTACCGTCTTGAGAAGCATGTTAGTATAACGTATGGCACCTTACAACTCCTAACAAAACATTACAACACCGTACGTAAACTTAAAACTCCATAATAATCCTAATAAATTAGTCCGAGTCCTTTGAATATCGTACTACAATTTAGAATATATTACGACTCTGTATGCCACATTACCGTCTTGAGAAGCATGTTAGTATAACGTACGGCACCTTACAACTCCTAACAAAACATTACAACACCGTACGTAAACTTAAAACTCCATAATAATCCTAATAAATTAGTCTGAGTCCTTTGAATATCGTACTACAATTTAGAATATATTACGAATCTGTATGCCACATTACCGCCTTGAAAAGCATGTTAGTATAACGTACGGCACCTAACAACTCCTAACTAAACATTACAACACCGTACGTAAACTTAAAACTCCATAATAAACCTAATGAATTCGTCCGAGTCATTTGAACATCGTACGACCACTCAGGAATTGTTACGACTTTGTATGCGAAATTAGCAACAGGAAAAGAAATTTAGAATAATGTAGGATGCGTTACAACTTTTGAGAACACCTTACACCACCGTACGAAAGATTAAAACTCCATAATAAACCTAATGAATTCGTCCGAGTAATTTGAACACCATACAACAATTTGGAATATATTACGACTCTGTATGCCACATTACCGCCTTGAAAAGCATGTTAGTATAACGTACGACACCTTACTACTCCTAACAAAACATTACAACACCGTACGTAAACTTAAAACTCCATAATAAACCTAATGAATTCGTCCGAGTCCTATGAACATCGTACGACAATTTAGAATATATTACGACTCTGTATGCCACATTACCGTCTTGAGAAGCATGTTAGTATAACGTACGGCACCTTACAACTCCTAACAAAACATTACAACACCGTACGTAAACTTAAAACTCCATAATAATCCTAATAAATTAGTCTGAGTCCTTTGAATATCGTACTACAATTTAGAATATATTACGACTCTGTATGCCACATTACCGCCTTGAAAAGCATGTTAGTATAACGTACGGCACCTAACAACTCCTAACTAAACATTACAACACCGTACGTAAACTTAAAACTCCATAATAAACCTAATGAATTCGTCCGAGTCATTTGAACATCGTACGACCACTCAGGACTTGTTACGACTCTGTATGCGAAATTAGCAACAGGAAAAGCAATTTAGAATAATGTAGGATGCGTTACAACTTTTGAGAACACCTTACACCACCGTACGAAAGATTAAAACTCCATAATAAACCTAATGAATTCGTCCGAGTAATTTGAACACCATACAACAATTTGGAATATATTACGACTCTGTATGCCACATTACCGCCTTGAAAAGCATGTTAGTATAACGTACGACACCTTACTACTCCTAACAAAACATTACAACACCGTACGTAAACTTAAAACTCCATAATAAACCTAATGAATTCGTCCGAGTCCTATGAACATCGTACGACAATTTAGAATATATTACGACTCTGTATGCCACATTACCGTCTTGAGAAGCATGTTAGTATAACGCACGGCACCTTACAACTCCTAACAAAACATTACAACACCATACGTAAACTTAAAACTCCATAATAAACCTAATGAATTCGTCCGAGTCATTTGAACATCGTACGACCACTCAGGACTTGTTACGACTCTGTATGCGAAATTAGAAACATAAAAAGCAATTTAGAATAATGTAGGATGCGTTACAACTATTGAGAACACCTTACACCACCGTACGAAAGATTAAAACTCCATAATAAACCTAATGAATTTGTCCGAGTAATTTGAACACCATACAACAATTTGGAATATATTACGACTCTGTATGCCACATTACCGCCTTGAAAAGCATGTTAGTATAACGTACGACACCTTACTACTCCTAACAAAACATTACAACACCGTACGTAAACTTAAAACTCCATAATAAACCTAATGAATTCGTCCGAGTCCTATGAACATCGTACGACAATTTAGAATATATTACGACTATGCATGCCACATTACCGTCTTGAGAAGCATGTTAGTATAACGTATGGCACCTTACAACTCCTAACAAAACATTACAACACCGTACGTAAACTTAAAACTCCATAATAATCCTAATAAATTAGTCCGAGTCCTTTGAATATCGTACTACAATTTAGAATATATTACGACTCTGTATGCCACATTACCGTCTTGAGAAGCATGTTAGTATAACGTACGGCACCTTACAACTCCTAACAAAACATTACAACACCGTACGTAAACTTAAAACTCCATAATAATCCTAATAAATTAGTCTGAGTCCTTTGAATATCGTACTACAATTTAGAATATATTACGAATCTGTATGCCACATTACCGCCTTGAAAAGCATGTTAGTATAACGTACGGCACCTAACAACTCCTAACTAAACATTACAACACCGTACGTAAACTTAAAACTCCATAATAAACCTAATGAATTCGTCCGAGTCATTTGAACATCGTACGACCACTCAGGAATTGTTACGACTTTGTATGCGAAATTAGCAACAGGAAAAGAAATTTAGAATAATGTAGGATGCGTTACAACTTTTGAGAACACCTTACACCACCGTACGAAAGATTAAAACTCCATAATAAACCTAATGAATTCGTCCGAGTAATTTGAACACCATACAACAATTTGGAATATATTACGACTCTGTATGCCACATTACCGCCTTGAAAAGCATGTTAGTATAACGTACGACACCTTACTACTCCTAACAAAACATTACAACACCGTACGTAAACTTAAAACTCCATAATAAACCTAATGAATTCGTCCGAGTCCTATGAACATCGTACGACAATTTAGAATATATTACGACTCTGTATGCCACATTACCGTCTTGAGAAGCATGTTAGTATAACGTACGGCACCTTACAACTCCTAACAAAACATTACAACACCGTACGTAAACTTAAAACTCCATAATAATCCTAATAAATTAGTCTGAGTCCTTTGAATATCGTACTACAATTTAGAATATATTACGACTCTGTATGCCACATTACCGCCTTGAAAAGCATGTTAGTATAACGTACGGCACCTAACAACTCCTAACTAAACATTACAACACCGTACGTAAACTTAAAACTCCATAATAAACCTAATGAATTCGTCCGAGTCATTTGAACATCGTACGACCACTCAGGACTTGTTACGACTCTGTATGCGAAATTAGCAACAGGAAAAGCAATTTAGAATAATGTAGGATGCGTTACAACTTTTGAGAACACCTTACACCACCGTACGAAAGATTAAAACTCCATAATAAACCTAATGAATTCGTCCGAGTAATTTGAACACCATACAACAATTTGGAATATATTACGACTCTGTATGCCACATTACCGCCTTGAAAAGCATGTTAGTATAACGTACGACACCTTACTACTCCTAACAAAACATTACAACACCGTACGTAAACTTAAAACTCCATAATAAACCTAATGAATTCGTCCGAGTCCTATGAACATCGTACGACAATTTAGAATATATTACGACTCTGTATGCCACATTACCGTCTTGAGAAGCATGTTAGTATAACGCACGGCACCTTACAACTCCTAACAAAACATTACAACACCATACGTAAACTTAAAACTCCATAATAAACCTAATGAATTCGTCCGAGTCATTTGAACATCGTACGACCACTCAGGACTTGTTACGACTCTGTATGCGAAATTAGAAACATAAAAAGCAATTTAGAATAATGTAGGATGCGTTACAACTATTGAGAACACCTTACACCACCGTACGAAAGATTAAAACTCCATAATAAACCTAATGAATTTGTCCGAGTAATTTGAACACCATACAACAATTTGGAATATATTACGACTCTGTATGCCACATTACCGCCTTGAAAAGCATGTTAGTATAACGTACGACACCTTACTACTCCTAACAAAACATTACAACACCGTACGTAAACTTAAAACTCCATAATAAACCTAATGAATTCGTCCGAGTCCTATGAACATCGTACGACAATTTAGAATATATTACGACTATGCATGCCACATTACCGTCTTGAGAAGCATGTTAGTATAACGTATGGCACCTTACAACTCCTAACAAAACATTACAACACCGTACGTAAACTTAAAACTCCATAATAATCCTAATAAATTAGTCCGAGTCCTTTGAATATCGTACTACAATTTAGAATATATTACGACTCTGTATGCCACATTACCGTCTTGAGAAGCATGTTAGTATAACGTACGGCACCTTACAACTCCTAACAAAACATTACAACACCGTACGTAAACTTAAAACTCCATAATAATCCTAATAAATTAGTCTGAGTCCTTTGAATATCGTACTACAATTTAGAATATATTACGACTCTGTATGCCACATTACCGCCTTGAAAAGCATGTTAGTATAACGTACGGCACCTAACAACTCCTAACTAAACATTACAACACCGTACGTAAACTTAAAACTCCATAATAAACCTAATGAATTCGTCCGAGTCATTTGAACATCGTACGACCACTCAGGAATTGTTACGACTTTGTATGCGAAATTAGCAACAGGAAAAGCAATTTAGAATAATGTAGGATGCGTTACAACTTTTGAGAACACCTTACACCACCGTACGAAAGATTAAAACTCCATAATAAACCTAATGAATTCGTCCGAGTAATTTGAACACCATACAACAATTTGGAATATATTACGACTCTGTATGCCACATTACCGCCTTGAAAAGCATGTTAGTATAACGTACGACACCTTACTACTCCTAACAAAACATTACAACACCGTACGTAAACTTAAAACTCCATAATAAACCTAATGAATTCGTCCGAGTCCTATGAACATCGTACGACAATTTAGAATATATTACGACTCTGTATGCCACATTACCGTCTTGAGAAGCATGTTAGTATAACGTACGGCACCTTACAACTCCTAACAAAACATTACAACACCGTACGTAAACTTAAAACTCCATAATAATCCTAATAAATTAGTCTGAGTCCTTTGAATATCGTACTACAATTTAGAATATATTACGACTATGTATGCCACATTACCGCCTTGAAAAGCATGTTAGTATAACGTACGGCACCTAACAACTCCTAACTAAACATTACAACACCGTACGTAAACTTAAAACTCCATAATAAACCTAATGAATTCGTCCGAGTCATTTGAACATCGTACGACCACTCAGGACTTGTTACGACTCTGTATGCGAAATTAGCAACAGGAAAAGCAATTTTGAATAATGTAGGATGCGTTACAACTTTTGAAAACACCTTACACCACCGTACGAAAGATTAAAACTCCATAATAAACCTAATGAATTCGTCCGAGTAATTTGAACACCATACAACAATTTGGAATATATTACGACTCTGTATGCCACATTACCGCCTTGAATAGCATGTTAGTATAACGTACGACACCTTACTACTCCTAACAAAACATTACAACACCGTACATAAACTTAAAACTCCATAATAAACCTAATGAATTCGTCCGAGTCCTATGAACATCGTACGACAATTTAGAATATATTACGACTCTGTATGCCACATTACCGTCTTGAGAAGCATGTTAGTATAACGTACGGCACCTTACAAATCCTAACAAAACATTACAACACCGTACGTAAACTTAAAACTCCATAATAAACCTAATGAATTCGTCCGAGTCATTTGAACATCGTACGACCACTCAGGACTTGTTACGACTCTGTATGCGAAATTAGCAACATGAAAAGCAATTTAGAATAATGTAGGATGCGTTACAACTTTTGAGAACACCTTACACCACCGTACGAAAGATTAAAACTCCATAATAAACCTAATGAATTTGTCCGAGTAATTTGAACACCATACAACAATTTGGAATATATTACGACTCTGTATGCCACATTACCGCCTTGAAAAGCATGTTAGTATAACGTACGACACCTTACTACTCCTAACAAAACATTACAACACCGTACGTAAACTTAAAACTCCATAATAAACCTAATGAATTCGTCCGAGTCCTATGAACATCGTACGACAATTTAGAATATATTACGACTCTGCATGCCACATTACCGTCTTGAGAAGCATGTTAGTATAACGTACGGCACCTTACAACTCCTAACAAAACATTACAACACCGTACGTAAACTTAAAACTCCATAATAATCCTAATAAATTAGTCCGAGTCCTTTGAATATCGTACTACAATTTAGAATATATTACGACTCTGTATGCCACATTACCGCCTTGAAAAGCATGTTAGTATAACGTACGGCACCTAACAACTCCTAACTAAACATTACAACACCGTACGTAAACTTAAAACTCCATAATAAACCTAATGAATTCGTCCGAGTCATTTGAACAATGTACGACCACTCAGGACTTGTTACGACTCTGTATGCGAAATTAGCAACAGGAAAAGCAATTTAGAATAATGTAGGATGCGTTACAACTTTTGAGAACACCTTACACCACCGTACGAAAGATTAAAACTCCATAATAAACCTAATGAATTCGTCTGAGTAATTTGAACACCATACAACAATTTGGAATATATTACGACTCTGTATGCCACATTACCGTCTTGAAAAGCATGTTAGTATAACCTAAGACACCTTACTACTCCTAACAAAACATTACAACACCGTACGTAAACTTAAAACTCCATTATAAACCTAATGAATTCGTCCGAGTCCTTTGAACGTCGTACGACAATTTAGAATATATTACGACTCTGTATGCCACATTACCGTCTTGAGAAGCATGTTAGTATAACGTACGGCACCTTACAACTCCTAACAAAACATTACAACACCGTACGTAAACTTAAAACTCCATAATAATCCTAATAAATTAGTCTGAGTCCTTTGAATATCGTACTACAATTTAGAATATATTACGACTCTGTATGCCACATTACCGCCTTGAAAAGCATGTTAGTATAACGTACGGCACCTAACAACTCCTAACTAAACATTACAACACCGTACGTAAACTTAAAACTCCATAATAAACCTAATGAATTCGTCCGAGTCATTTGAACATCGTACGACCACTCAGGACTTGTTACGACTCTGTATGCGAAATTAGCAACAGGAAAAGCAATTTAGAATAATGTAGGATGCGTTACAACTTTTGAGAACACCTTACACCACCGTACGAAAGATTAAAACTCCATAATAAACGTAATGAATTCGTCCGAGTAATTTGAACACCATACAACAATTTGGAATATATTACGACTCTGTATGCCACATTACCGCCTTGAAAAGCATGTTAGTATAACGTACGACACCTTACTACTCCTAACAAAACATTACAACACCGTATGTAAACTTAAAACTCCATAATAAACCTAATGAATTCGTCCGAGTCCTATGAACATCGTACGACAATTTAGAATATATTACGACTCTGTATGCCACATTACCGTCTTGAGAAGCATGTTAGTATAACGTACGGCACCTTACAACTCCTAACAAAACATTACAACACCGTACGTAAACTTAAAACTCCATAATAAACGTAATGAATTCGTCCGAGTCATTTGAATATCGTACGACCACTCAGGACTTGTTACGACTCTGTATGCGAAATTAGCAACATGAAAAGCAATTTAGAATAATGTAGGATGTGTTACAACTATTGAGAACACCTTACACCACCGTACGAAAGATTAAAACTCCATAATAAACCTAATGAATTTGTCCGAGTAATTTGAACACCATACAACAATTTGGAATATATTACGACTCTGTATGCCACATTACCGCCTTGAAAAGCATGTTAGTATAACGTACGACACCTTACTACTCCTAACAAAACATTACAACACCGTACGTAAACTTAAAACTCCATAATAAACCTAATGAATTCGTCCGAGTCCTATGAACATCGTACGACAATTTAGAATATATTACGACTCTGCATGCCACATTACCGTCTTGAGAAGCATGTTAGTATAACGTACGGCACCTTACAACTCCTAACAAAACATTACAACACCGTACGTAAACTTAAAACTCCATAATAATCCTAATAAATTAGTCCGAGTCCTTTGAATATCGTACTACAATTTAGAATATATTACGACTCTGTATGCCACATTACCGCCTTGAAAAGCATGTTAGTATAACGTACGGCACCTAACAACTCCTAACTAAACATTACAACACCGTACGTAAACTTAAAACTCCATAATAAACCTAATGAATTCGTCCGAGTCATTTGAACATCGTACGACCACTCAGGACTTGTTACGACTCTGTATGCGAAATTAGCAACAGGAAAAGCAATTTAGAATAATGTAGGATGCGTTACAACTTTTGAGAACACCTTACACCACCGTACGAAAGATTAAAACTCCATAATAAACCTAATGAATTCGTCTGAGTAATTTGAACACCATACAACAATTTGGAATATATTACGACTCTGTATGCCACATTACCGTCTTGAAAAGCATGTTAGTATCACGTAAGACACCTTACTACTCCTAACAAAACATTACAACACCGTACGTAAACTTAAAACTCCATATTAAACCTAATGAATTCGTCCGAGTCCTTTGAACGTCGTACGACAATTTAGAATATATTACGACTCTGTATGCCACATTACCGTCTTGAGAAGCATGTTAGTATAACGTACGGCACCTTACAACTCCTAACAAAACATTACAACACCGTACGTAAACTTAAAACTCCATAATAATCCTAATAAATTAGTCTGAGTCCTATGAATATCGTACTATAATTTAGAATATATTACGACTCTGTATGCCACATTACCGCCTTGAAAAGCATGTTAGTATAACGTACGGCACCTAACAACTCCTAACTAAACATTACAACACCGTACGTAAACTTAAAAATCCATAATAAACCTAATGAATTCGTCCGAGTCATTTGAACATCGTACGACCACTCAGGACTTGTTACGACTCTGTATGCGAAATTAGCAACAGGAAAAGCAATTTAGAATAATGTAGGATGCGTTACAACTTTTGAGAACACCTTACACCACCGTACGAAAGATTAAAACTCCATAATAAACCTAATGAATTCGTCCGAGTAATTTGAACACCATACAACAATTTGGAATATATTACGACTCTGTATGCCACATTACCGCCTTGAAAAGCATGTTAGTATAACGTACGACACCTTACTACTCCTAACAAAACATTACAACACCGTACGTAAACTTAAAACTCCATAATAAACCTAATGAATTCGTCCGAGTCCTATGAACATCATACGACAATTTAGAATATATTACGACTCTGTATGCCACATTACCGTCTTGAGAAGCATGTTAGTATAACGTACGGCACCTTACAACTCCTAACAAAACATTACAACACCGTACGTAAACTTAAAACTCCATAATAAACCTAATGAATTCGTCCGAGTCATTTGAACATCGTACGACCACTCAGGACTTGTTACGACTCTGTATGCGAAATTAGCAACAGGAAAAGCAATTTAGAATAATGTAGGATGCGTTACAACTTTTGAGAACACCTTACACCACCGTACGAAAGATTAAAACTCCATAATAAACCTAATGAATTCGTCCGAGTAATTTGAACACCATACAACAATTTGGAATATATTACGACTCTGTGTGCCACATTACCGCCTTGAAAAGCATGTTAGTATAACGTACGACACCTTACTACTCCTAACAAAACATTACAACACCGTACGTAAACTTAAAACTCCATAATAAACCTAATGAATTCGTCCGAGTCCTATGAACATCATACGACAATTTAGAATATATTACGACTCTGTATGCCACATTACCGTCTTGAGAAGCATGTTAGTATAACGTACGGCACCTTACAACTCCTAACAAAACATTACAACACCGTACGTAAACTTAAAACTCCATAATAAACGTAATGAATTCGTCCGAGTCATTTGAATATCGTACGACCACTCAGGACTTGTTACGACTCTGTATGCGAAATTAGCAACATGAAAAGCAATTTAGAATAATGTAGGATGTGTTACAACTATTGAGAACACCTTACACCACCGTACGAAAGATTAAAACTCCATAATAAACCTAATGAATTTGTCCGAGTAATTTGAACACCATACAACAATTTGGAATATATTACGACTCTGTATGCTACATTACCGCCTTGAAAAGCATGTTAGTATAACGTACGACACCTTACTACTCCTAACAAAACATTACAACACCGTACGAAAGATTAAAACTCCATAATAAACCTAATGAATTCGTCCGAGTCCTATGAACATCGTACGACAATTTGGAATATATTACGACTCTGTATGCCACATTACCGTCTTGAGAAGCATGTTAGTATCACGTAAGACACCTTACTACTCCTAACAAAACATTACAACACCGTACGTAAACTTAAAACTCCATATTAAACCTAATGAATTCGTCCGAGTCCTTTGAACGTCGTACGACAATTTAGAATATATTACGACTCTGTATGCCACATTACCGTCTTGAGAAGCATGTTAGTATAACGTACGGCACCTTACAACTCCTAACAAAACATTACAACACCGTACGTAAACTTAAAACTCCATAATAATCCTAATAAATTAGTCTGAGTCCTATGAATATCGTACTATAATTTAGAATATATTACGACTCTGTATGCCACATTACCGCCTTGAAAAGCATGTTAGTATAACGTACGGCACCTAACAACTCCTAACTAAACATTACAACACCGTACGTAAACTTAAAAATCCATAATAAACCTAATGAATTCGTCCGAGTCATTTGAACATCGTACGACCACTCAGGACTTGTTACGACTCTGTATGCGAAATTAGCAACAGGAAAAGCAATTTAGAATAATGTAGGATGCGTTACAACTTTTGAGAACACCTTACACCACCGTACGAAAGATTAAAACTCCATAATAAACCTAATGAATTCGTCCGAGTAATTTGAACACCAT
Organism: Tagetes erecta; assembly: GCA_030867185.1. Lineage (NCBI taxonomy): Eukaryota > Viridiplantae > Streptophyta > Magnoliopsida > Asterales > Asteraceae > Tagetes > Tagetes erecta. The sequence goes on along the minus strand of CM061488.1, from coordinate 47,984,049 downwards.
ACAACAATTTGGAATATATTACGACTCTGTATGCCACATTACCGCCTTGAAAAGCATGTTAGTATAACGTACGACACCTTACTACTCCTAACAAAACATTACAACACCGTACGTAAACTTAAAACTCCATAATAAACCTAATGAATTCGTCCGAGTCCTATGAACATCATACGACAATTTAGAATATATTACGACTCTGTATGCCACATTACCGTCTTGAGAAGCATGTTAGTATAACGTACGGCACCTTACAACTCCTAACAAAACATTACAACACCGTACGTAAACTTAAAACTCCATAATAAACCTAATGAATTCGTCCGAGTCATTTGAACATCGTACGACCACTCAGGACTTGTTACGACTCTGTATGCGAAATTAGCAACAGGAAAAGCAATTTAGAATAATGTAGGATGCGTTACAACTTTTGAGAACACCTTACACCACCGTACGAAAGATTAAAACTCCATAATAAACCTAATGAATTCGTCCGAGTAATTTGAACACCATACAACAATTTGGAATATATTACGACTCTGTGTGCCACATTACCGCCTTGAAAAGCATGTTAGTATAACGTACGACACCTTACTACTCCTAACAAAACATTACAACACCGTACGTAAACTTAAAACTCCATAATAAACCTAATGAATTCGTCCGAGTCCTATGAACATCATACGACAATTTAGAATATATTACGACTCTGTATGCCACATTACCGTCTTGAGAAGCATGTTAGTATAACGTACGGCACCTTACAACTCCTAACAAAACATTACAACACCGTACGTAAACTTAAAACTCCATAATAAACGTAATGAATTCGTCCGAGTCATTTGAATATCGTACGACCACTCAGGACTTGTTACGACTCTGTATGCGAAATTAGCAACATGAAAAGCAATTTAGAATAATGTAGGATGTGTTACAACTATTGAGAACACCTTACACCACCGTACGAAAGATTAAAACTCCATAATAAACCTAATGAATTTGTCCGAGTAATTTGAACACCATACAACAATTTGGAATATATTACGACTCTGTATGCTACATTACCGCCTTGAAAAGCATGTTAGTATAACGTACGACACCTTACTACTCCTAACAAAACATTACAACACCGTACGTAAACTTAAAACTCCATAATAAACCTAATGAATTCGTCCGAGTCCTATGAACATCGTACGACAATTTAGAATATATTACGACTCTGCATGCCACATTACCGTCTTGAGAAGCATGTTAGTATAACGTATGGCACCTTACAACTCCTAACAAAACATTACAACACCGTACGTAAACTTAAAACTCCATAATAATCCTAATAAATTAGTCCGAGTCCTTTGAATATCGTACTACAATTTAGAATATATTACGACTCTGTATGCCACATTACCGTCTTGAGAAGCATGTTAGTATAACGTACGGCACCTTACAACTCCTAACAAAACATTACAACACCGTACGTAAACTTAAAACTCCATAATAATCCTAATAAATTAGTCTGAGTCCTTTGAATATCGTACTACAATTTAGAATATATTACGACTCTGTATGCCACATTACCGCCTTGAAAAGCATGTTAGTATAACGTACGGCACCTAACAACTCCTAACTAAACATTACAACACCGTACGTAAACTTAAAACTCCATAATAAACCTAATGAATTCGTCCGAGTCATTTGAACATCGTACGACCACTCAGGACTTGTTACGACTCTGTATGCGAAATTAGCAACAGGAAAAGCAATTTAGAATAATGTAGGATGCGTTACAACTTTTGAGAACACCTTACACCACCGTACGAAAGATTAAAACTCCATAATAAACCTAATGAATTCGTCCGAGTAATTTGAACACCATACAACAATTTGGAATATATTACGACTCTGTATGCCACATTACCGCCTTGAAAAGCATGTTAGTATAACGTACGACACCTTACTACTCCTAACAAAACATTACAACACCGTACGTAAACTTAAAACTCCATAATAAACCTAATGAATTCGTCCGAGTCCTATGAACATCGTACGACAATTTAGAATATATTACGACTCTGTATGCCACATTACCGTCTTGAGAAGCATGTTAGTATAACGTACGGCACCTTACAAATCCTAACAAAACATTACAACACCGTACGTAAACTTAAAACTCCATAATAAACCTAATGAATTCGTCCGAGTCATTTGAAAATCGTACGACCACTCAGGACTTGTTACGACTCTGTATGCGAAATTAGCAACATGAAAAGCAATTTAGAATAATGTAGGATGCGTTACAACTTTTGAGAACACCTTACACCACCGTACGAAAGATTAAAACTCCATAATAAACCTAATGAATTTGTCCGAGTAATTTGAACACCATACAACAATTTGGAATATATTACGACTCTGTATGCCACATTACCGCCTTGAAAAGCATGTTAGTATAACGTACGACACCTTACTACTCCTAACAAAACATTACAACACCGTACGTAAACTTAAAACTCCATAATAAACCTAATGAATTCGTCCGAGTCCTATGAACATCGTACGACAATTTAGAATATATTACGACTCTGCATGCCACATTACCGTCTTGAGAAGCATGTTAGTATAACGTACGGCACCTTACAACTCCTAACAAAACATTACAACACCGTACGTAAACTTAAAACTCCATAATAATCCTAATAAATTAGTCCGAGTCCTTTGAATATCGTACTACAATTTAGAATATATTACGACTCTGTATGCCACATTACCGCCTTGAAAAGCATGTTAGTATAACGTACGGCACCTAACAACTCCTAACTAAACATTACAACACCGTACGTAAACTTAAAACTCCATAATAAACCTAATGAATTCGTCCGAGTCATTTGAACATCGTACGACCACTCAGGACTTGTTACGACTCTGTATGCGAAATTAGCAACAGGAAAAGCAATTTAGAATAATGTAGGATGCGTTACAACTTTTGAGAACACCTTACACCACCGTACGAAAGATTAAAACTCCATAATAAACCTAATGAATTCGTCTGAGTAATTTGAACACCATACAACAATTTGGAATATATTACGACTCTGTATGCCACATTACCGTCTTGAAAAGCATGTTAGTATAACGTAAGACACCTTACTACTCCTAACAAAACATTACAACACCGTACGTAAACTTAAAACTCCATAATAAACCTAATGAATTCGTCCGAGTCCTTTGAACGTCGTACGACAATTTAGAATATATTACGACTCTGTATGCCACATTACCGTCTTGAGAAGCATGTTAGTATAACGTACGGCACCTTACAACTCCTAACAAAACATTACAACACCGTACGTAAACTTAAAACTCCATAATAATCCTAATAAATTAGTCTGAGTCCTATGAATATCGTACTATAATTTAGAATATATTACGACTCTGTATGCCACATTACCGCCTTGAAAAGCATGTTAGTATAACGTACGGCACCTAACAACTCCTAACTAAACATTACAACACCGTACGTAAACATAAAAATCCATAATAAACCTAATGAATTCGTCCGAGTCATTTGAACATCGTACGACCACTCAGGACTTGTTACGACTCTGTATGCGAAATTAGCAACAGGAAAAGCAATTTAGAATAATGTAGGATGCGTTACAACTTTTGAGAACACCTTACACCACCGTACGAAAGATTAAAACTCCATAATAAACCTAATGAATTCGTCCGAGTAATTTGAACACCATACAACAATTTGGAATATATTACGACTCTGTATGCCACATTACCGCCTTGAAAAGCATGTTAGTATAACGTACGACACCTTACTACTCCTAACAAAACATTACAACACCGTACGTAAACTTAAAACTCCATAATAAACCTAATGAATTCGTCCGAGTCCTATGAACATCATACGACAATTTAGAATATATTACGACTCTGTATGCCACATTACCGTCTTGAGAAGCATGTTAGTATAACGTACGGCACCTTACAACTCCTAACAAAACATTACAACACCGTACGTAAACTTAAAACTCCATAATAAACCTAATGAATTCGTCCGAGTCATTTGAACATCGTACGACCACTCAGGACTTGTTACGACTCTGTATGCGAAATTAGCAACATGAAAAGCAATTTAGAATAATGTAGGATGCGTTACAACTTTTGAGAACACCTTACACCACCGTACGAAAGATTAAAACTCCATAATAAACCTAATGAATTCGTCCGAGTAATTTGAACACCATACAACAATTTGGAATATATTACGACTCTGTATGCCACATTACCGCCTTGAAAAGCATGTTAGTATAACGTACGACACCTTACAACTCCTAACAAAACATTACAACACCGTACGTAAACTTAAAACTCCATAATAAACCTAATGAATTCGTCCGAGTCCTATGAACATCATACGACAATTTAGAATATATTACGACTCTGTATGCCACATTACCGTCTTGAGAAGCATGTTAGTATAACGTACGGCACCTTACAACTCCTAACAAAACATTACAACACCGTACGTAAACTTAAAACTCCATAATAAACCTAATGAATTCGTCCGAGTCATTTGAACATCGTACGACCACTCAGGACTTGTTACGACTCTGTATGCGAAATTAGCAACATGAAAAGCAATTTAGAATAATGTAGGATGTGTTACAACTATTGAGAACACCTTACACCACCGTACGAAAGATTAAAACTCCATAATAAACCTAATGAATTTGTCCGAGTAATTTGAACACCATACAACAATTTGGAATATATTACGACTCTGTATGCCACATTACCGCCTTGAAAAGCATGTTAGTATAACGTACGACACCTTACTACTCCTAACAAAACATTACAACACCGTACGTAAACTTAAAACTCCATAATAAACCTAATGAATTCGTCCGAGTCCTATGAACATCATACGACAATTTAGAATATATTACGACTCTGTATGCCACATTACCGTCTTGAGAAGCATGTTAGTATAACGTACGGCACCTTACAACTCCTAACAAAACATTACAACACCGTACGTAAACTTAAAACTCCATAATAAACCTAATGAATTCGTCCGAGTCATTTGAACATCGTACGACAATTTAGAATATATTACGACTCTGTATGCCACATTACCGTCTTGAGAAGCATGTTAGTATAACGTACGGCACCTTACAACTCCTAACAAAACATTACAACACCGTACGTAAACTTAAAACTCCATAATAAACCTAATGAATTCGTCCGAGTCATTTGAACATCGTACGACCACTCAGGACTTGTTACGACTCTGTATGCGAAATTAGCAACATGAAAAGCAATTTAGAATAATGTAGGATGTGTTACAACTATTGAGAACACCTTACACCACCGTACGAAAGATTAAAACTCCATAATAAACCTAATGAATTTGTCCGAGTAATTTGAACACCATACAACAATTTGGAATATATTACGACTCTGTATGCCACATTACCGCCTTGAAAAGCATGTTAGTATAACGTACGACACCTTACTACTCCTAACAAAACATTACAACACCGTACGTAAACTTAAAACTCCATAATAAACCTAATGAATTCGTCCGAGTCCTATGAACATCGTACGACAATTTAGAATATATTACGACTCTGCATGCCACATTACCGTCTTGAGAAGCATGTTAGTATAACGTATGGCACCTTACAACTCCTAACAAAACATTACAACACCGTACGTAAACTTAAAACTCCATAATAATCCTAATAAATTAGTCCGAGTCCTTTGAATATCGTACTACAATTTAGAATATATTACGACTCTGTATGCCACATTACCGTCTTGAGAAGCATGTTAGTATAACGTACGGCACCTTACAACTCCTAACAAAACATTACAACACCGTACGTAAACTTAAAACTCCATAATAATCCTAATAAATTAGTCTGAGTCCTTTGAATATCGTACTACAATTTAGAATATATTACGACTCTGTATGCCACATTACCGCCTTGAAAAGCATGTTAGTATAACGTACGGCACCTAACAACTCCTAACTAAACATTACAACACCGTACGTAAACTTAAAACTCCATAACAAACCTAATGAATTCGTCCGAGTCATTTGAACATCGTACGACCACTCAGGACTTGTTACGACTCTGTATGCGAAATTAGCAACAGGAAAAGCAATTTAGAATAATGTAGGATGCGTTACAACTTTTGAGAACACCTTACACCACCGTACGAAAGATTAAAACTCCATAATAAACCTAATGAATTCGTCCGAGTAATTTGAACACCATACAACAATTTGGAATATATTACGACTCTGTATGCCACATTACCGCCTTGAAAAGCATGTTAGTATAACGTACGACACCTTACTACTCCTAACAAAACATTACAACACCGTACGTAAACTTAAAACTCCATAATAAACCTAATGAATTCGTCCGAGTCCTATAAACATCGTACGACAATTTAGAATATATTACGACTCTGTATGCCACATTACCGTCTTGAGAAGCATGTTAGTATAACGTACGGAACCTTACAAATCCTAACAAAACATTACAACACCGTACGTAAACTTAAAACTCCATAATAAACCTAATGAATTCGTCCGAGTCATTTGAACATCGTACGACCACTCAGGACTTGTTACGACTCTGTATGCGAAATTAGCAACAGGAAAAGCAATTTAGAATAATGTAGGATGCGTTACAACTTTTGAGAACACCTTACACCACCGTACGAAAGATTAAAACTCCATAATAAACCTAATGAATTCGTCCGAGTAATTTGAACACCATACAACAATTTGGAATATATTACGACTCTGTATGCCACATTACCGCCTTGAAAAGCATGTTAGTATAACGTACGACACCTTACTACTCCTAACAAAACATTACAACACCGTACGTAAACTTAAAACTCCATAATAAACCTAATGAATTCGTCCGAGTCCTATGAACATCATACGACAATTTAGAATATATTACGACTCTGTATGCCACATTACCGTCTTGAGAAGCATGTTAGTATAACGTACGGCACCTTACAACTCCTAACAAAACATTACAACACCGTACGTAAACTTAAAACTCCATAATAAACCTAATGAATTCGTCCGAGTCATTTGAACATCGTACGACCACTCAGGACTTGTTACGACTCTGTATGCGAAATTAGCAACATGAAAAGCAATTTAGAATAATGTAGGATGTGTTACAACTATTGAGAACACCTTACACCACCGTACGAAAGATTAAAACTCCATAATAAACCTAATGAATTTGTCCGAGTAATTTGAACACCATACAACAATTTGGAATATATTACGACTCTGTATGCCACATTACCGCCTTGAAAAGCATGTTAGTATAACGTACGACACCTTACTACTCCTAACAAAACATTACAACACCGTACGTAAACTTAAAACTCCATAATAAACCTAATGAATTCGTCCGAGTCCTATGAACATCGTACGACAATTTAGAATATATTACGACTCTGCATGCCACATTACCGTCTTGAGAAGCATGTTAGTATAACGTATGGCACCTTACAACTCCTAACAAAACATTACAACACCGTACGTAAACTTAAAACTCCATAATAATCCTAATAAATTAGTCCGAGTCCTTTGAATATCGTACTACAATTTAGAATATATTACGACTCTGTATGCCACATTACCGTCTTGAGAAGCATGTTAGTATAACGTACGGCACCTTACAACTCCTAACAAAACATTACAACACCGTACGTAAACTTAAAACTCCATAATAATCCTAATAAATTAGTCTGAGTCCTTTGAATATCGTACTACAATTTAGAATATATTACGACTCTGTATGCCACATTACCGCCTTGAAAAGCATGTTAGTATAACGTACGGCACCTAACAACTCCTAACTAAACATTACAACACCGTACGTAAACTTAAAACTCCATAATAAACCTAATGAATTCGTCCGAGTCATTTGAACATCGTACGACCACTCAGGACTTGTTACGACTCTGTATGCGAAATTAGCAACAGGAAAAGCAATTTAGAATAATGTAGGATGCGTTACAACTTTTGAGAACACCTTACACCACCGTACGAAAGATTAAAACTCCATAATAAACCTAATGAATTCGTCCGAGTAATTTGAACACCATACAACAATTTGGAATATATTACGACTCTGTATGCCACATTACCGCCTTGAAAAGCATGTTAGTATAACGTACGACACCTTACTACTCCTAACAAAACATTACAACACCGTACGTAAACTTAAAACTCCATAATAAACCTAATGAATTCGTCCGAGTCCTATGAACATCGTACGACAATTTAGAATATATTACGACTCTGTATGCCACATTACCATCTTGAGAAGCATGTTAGTATAACGTACGGAACCTTACAAATCCTAACAAAACATTACAACACCGTACGTAAACTTAAAACTCCATAATAAACCTAATGAATTCGTCCGAGTCATTTGAACATCGTACGACCACTCAGGACTTGTTACGACTCTGTATGCGAAATTAGCAACATGAAAAGCAATTTAGAATAATGTAGGATGCGTTACAACTTTTGAGAACACCTTACACCACCGTACGAAAGATTAAAACTCCATAATAAACCTAATGAATTTGTCCGAGTAATTTGAACACCATACAACAATTTGGAATATATTACGACTCTGTATGCCACATTACCGCCTTGAAAAGCATGTTAGTATAACGTACGACACCTTACTACTCCTAACAAAACATTACAACACCGTACGTAAACTTAAAACTCCATAATAAACCTAATGAATTCGTCCGAGTCCTATGAACATCGTACGACAATTTAGAATATATTACGACTCTGCATGCCACATTACCGTCTTGAGAAGCATGTTAGTATAACGTATGGCACCTTACAACTCCTAACAAAACATTACAACACCGTACGTAAACTTAAAACTCCATAATAATCCTAATAAATTAGTCCGAGTCCTTTGAATATCGTACTACAATTTAGAATATATTACGACTCTGTATGCCACATTACCGTCTTGAGAAGCATGTTAGTATAACGTACGGCACCTTACAACTCCTAACAAAACATTACAACACCGTACGTAAACTTAAAACTCCATAATAATCCTAATAAATTAGTCTGAGTCCTTTGAATATCGTACTACAATTTAGAATATATTACGACTCTGTATGCCACATTACCGCCTTGAAAAGCATGTTAGTATAACGTACGGCACCTAACAACTCCTAACTAAACATTACAACACCGTACGTAAACTTAAAACTCCATAATAAACCTAATGAATTCGTCCGAGTCATTTGAACATCGTACGACCACTCAGGACTTGTTACGACTCTGTATGCGAAATTAGCAACATGAAAAGCAATTTAGAATAATGTAGGATGTGTTACAACTATTGAGAACACCTTACACCACCGTACGAAAGATTAAAACTCCATAATAAACCTAATGAATTTGTCCGAGTAATTTGAACACCATACAACAATTTGGAATATATTACGACTCTGTATGCCACATTACCGCCTTGAAAAGCATGTTAGTATAACGTACGACACCTTACTACTCCTAACAAAACATTACAACACCGTACGTAAACTTAAAACTCCATAATAAACCTAATGAATTCGTCCGAGTCCTATGAACATCGTACGACAATTTAGAATATATTACGACTCTGCATGCCACATTACCGTCTTGAGAAGCATGTTAGTATAACGTATGGCACCTTACAACTCCTAACAAAACATTACAACACCGTACGTAAACTTAAAACTCCATAATAATCCTAATAAATTAGTCCGAGTCCTTTGAATATCGTACTACAATTTAGAATATATTACGACTCTGTATGCCACATTACCGTCTTGAGAAGCATGTTAGTATAACGTACGGCACCTTACAACTCCTAACAAAACATTACAACACCGTACGTAAACTTAAAACTCCATAATAATCCTAATAAATTAGTCTGAGTCCTTTGAATATCGTACTACAATTTAGAATATATTACGACTCTGTATGCCACATTACCGCCTTGAAAAGCATGTTAGTATAACGTACGGCACCTAACAACTCCTAACTAAACATTACAACACCGTACGTAAACTTAAAACTCCATAATAAACCTAATGAATTCGTCCGAGTCATTTGAACATCGTACGACCACTCAGGACTTGTTACGACTCTGTATGCGAAATTAGCAACAGGAAAAGCAATTTAGAATAATGTAGGATGCGTTACAACTTTTGAGAACACCTTACACCACCGTACGAAAGATTAAAACTCCATAATAAACCTAATGAATTCGTCCGAGTAATTTGAACACCATACAACAATTTGGAATATATTACGACTCTGTATGCCACATTACCGCCTTGAAAAGCATGTTAGTATAACGTACGACACCTTACTACTCCTAACAAAACATTACAACACCGTACGTAAACTTAAAACTCCATAATAAACCTAATGAATTCGTCCGAGTCCTATGAACATCGTACGACAATTTAGAATATATTACGACTCTGTATGCCACATTACCGTCTTGAGAAGCATGTTAGTATAACGTACGGAACCTTACAAATCCTAACAAAACATTACAACACCGTACGTAAACTTAAAACTCCATAATAAACCTAATGAATTCGTCCGAGTCATTTGAACATCGTACGACCACTCAGGACTTGTTACGACTCTGTATGCGAAATTAGCAACATGAAAAGCAATTTAGAATAATGTAGGATGCGTTACAACTTTTGAGAACACCTTACACCACCGTACGAAAGATTAAAACTCCATAATAAACCTAATGAATTTGTCCGAGTAATTTGAACACCATACAACAATTTGGAATATATTACGACTCTGTATGCCACATTACCGCCTTGAAAAGCATGTTAGTATAACGTACGACACCTTACTACTCCTAACAAAACATTACAACACCGTACGTAAACTTAAAACTCCATAATAAACCTAATGAATTCGTCCGAGTCCTATGAACATCGTACGACAATTTAGAATATATTACGACTCTGCATGCCACATTACCGTCTTGAGAAGCATGTTAGTATAACGTATGGCACCTTACAACTCCTAACAAAACATTACAACACCGTACGTAAACTTAAAACTCCATAATAATCCTAATAAATTAGTCCGAGTCCTTTGAATATCGTACTACAATTTAGAATATATTACGACTCTGTATGCCACATTACCGTCTTGAGAAGCATGTTAGTATAACGTACGGCACCTTACAACTCCTAACAAAACATTACAACACCGTACGTAAACTTAAAACTCCATAATAATCCTAATAAATTAGTCTGAGTCCTTTGAATATCGTACTACAATTTAGAATATATTACGACTCTGTATGCCACATTACCGCCTTGAAAAGCATGTTAGTATAACGTACGGCACCTAACAACTCCTAACTAAACATTACAACACCGTACGTAAACTTAAAACTCCATAATAAACCTAATGAATTCGTCCGAGTCATTTGAACATCGTACGACCACTCAGGACTTGTTACGACTCTGTATGCGAAATTAGCAACAGGAAAAGCAATTTAGAATAATGTAGGATGCGTTACAACTTTTGAGAACACCTTACACCACCGTACGAAAGATTAAAACTCCATAATAAACCTAATGAATTCGTCCGAGTAATTTGAACACCATACAACAATTTGGAATATATTACGACTCTGTATGCCACATTACCGCCTTGAAAAGCATGTTAGTATAACGTACGACACCTTACTACTCCTAACAAAACATTACAACACCGTACGTAAACTTAAAACTCCATAATAAACCTAATGAATTCGTCCGAGTCCTATGAACATCGTACGACAATTTAGAATATATTACGACTCTGTATGCCACATTACCGTCTTGAGAAGCATGTTAGTATAACGTACGGCACCTTACAAATCCTAACAAAATATTACAACACCGTACGTAAACTTAAAACTCCATAATAAACCTAATGAATTCGTCCGAGTCATTTGAACATCGTACGACCACTCAGGACTTGTTACGACTCTGTATGCGAAATTAGCAACATGAAAAGCAATTTAGAATAATGTAGGATGCGTTACAACTTTTGAGAACACCTTACACCACCGTACGAAAGATTAAAACTCCATAATAAACCTAATGAATTTGTCCGAGTAATTTGAACACCATACAACAATTTGGAATATATTACGACTCTGTATGCCACATTACCGCCTTGAAAAGTATGTTAGTATAACGTACGACACCTTACTACTCCTAACAAAACATTACAACACCGTACGTAAACTTAAAACTCCATAATAAACCTAATGAATTCGTCCGAGTCCTATGAACATCGTACGACAATTTAGAATATATTACGACTATGCATGCCACATTACCGTCTTGAGAAGCATGTTAGTATAACGTACGGCACCTTACAACTCCTAACAAAACATTACAACACCGTACGTAAACTTAAAACTCCATAATAATCCTAATAAATTAGTCCGAGTCCTTTGAATATCGTACTACAATTTAGAATATATTACGACTCTGTATGCCACATTACCGCCTTGAAAAGCATGTTAGTATAACGTACGGCACCTAACAACTCCTAACTAAACATTACAACACCGTACGTAAACTTAAAACTCCATAATAAACCTAATGAATTCGTCCGAGTCATTTGAACAATGTACGACCACTCAGGACTTGTTACGACTCTGTATGCGAAATTAGCAACAGGAAAAGCAATTTAGAATAATGTAGGATGCGTTACAACTTTTGAGAACACCTTACACCACCGTACGAAAGATTAAAACTCCATAATAAACCTAATGAATTCGTCTGAGTAATTTGAACACCATACAACAATTTGGAATATATTACGACTCTGTATGCCACATTACCGTCTTGAAAAGCATGTTAGTATAACGTAAGACACCTTACTACTCCTAACAAAACATTACAACACCGTACGTAAACTTAAAACTCCATAATAAACCTAATGAATTCGTCCGAGTCCTTTGAACGTCGTACGACAATTTAGAATATATTACGACTCTGTATGCCACATTACCGTCTTGAGAAGCATGTTAGTATAACGTACGGCACCTTACAACTCCTAACAAAACATTACAACACCGTACGTAAACTTAGAACTCCATAATAATCCTAATAAATTAGTCTGAGTCCTTTGAATATCGTACTACAATTTAGAATATATTACGACTCTGTATGCCACATTACCGCCTTGAAAAGCATGTTAGTATAACGTACGGCACCTAACAACTCCTAACTAAACATTACAACACCGTACGTAAACTTAAAACTCCATAATAAACCTAATGAATTCGTCCGAGTCATTTGAACATCGTTCGACCACTCAGGACTTGTTACGACTCTGTATGCGAAATTAGCAACATGAAAAGCAATTTAGAATAATGTAGGATGCGTTACAACTTTTGAGAACACCTTACACCACCGTACGAAAGATTAAAACTCCATAATAAACCTAATGAATTTGTCCGAGTAATTTGAACACCATACAACAATTTGGAATATATTACGACTCTGTATGCCACATTACCGCCTTGAAAAGCATGTTAGTATAACGTACGACACCTTACTACTCCTAAAAAAACATTACAACACCGTACGTAAACTTAAAACTCCATAATAAAACTAATGAATTCGTCCGAGTCCTATGAACATCGTACGACAATTTAGAATATATTACGACTCTGCATGCCACATTACCGTCTTGAGAAGCATGTTAGTATAACGTACGGCACCTTACAACTCCTAACAAAACATTACAACACCGTACGTAAACTTAAAACTCCATAATAATCCTAATAAATTAGTCCGAGTCCTTTGAATATCGTACTACAATTTAGAATATATTACGACTCTGTATGCCACATTACCGCCTTGAAAAGCATGTTAGTATAACGTACGACACCTAACAACTCCTAAATAAACATTACAACACCGTACGTAAACTTAAAACTCCATAATAAACCTAATGAATTCGTCCGAGTCATTTGAACATCGTACGACCACTCAGGACTTGTTACGACTCTGTATGCGAAATTAGCAACAGGAAAAGCAATTTAGAATAATGTAGGATGCGTTACAACTTTTGAGAACACCTTACACCACCGTACGAAAGATTAAAACTCCATAATAAACCTAATGAATTCGTCCGAGTAATTTGAACACCATACAACAATTTGGAATATATTACGACTCTGTATGCAACATTACCGCCTTGAAAAGCATGTTAGTATAACGTACGACACCTTACTACTCCTAACAAAACATTACAACACCGTACGTAAACTTAAAACTCCATAATAAACCTAATGAATTCGTCCGAGTCCTATGAACATCGTACGACAATTTAGAATATATTACGACTCTGTATGCCACATTACCGTCTTGAGAAGCATGTTAGTATAACGTACGGCACCTTACAACTCCTAACAAAACATTACAACACCGTACGTAAACTTAAAACTCCATAATAATCTTAATAAATTAGTCCGAGTCCTTTGAATATCGTACTACAATTTAGAATATATTACGACTCTGTATGCCACATTACCGCCTTGAAAAGCATGTTAGTATAACGTACGGCATCTTACAACTCCTAACAAAACATTACAACACCGTACGTAAACTTAAAACTCCATAATAAACCTAATGAATTCGTCCGAGTCATTTGATCATCGTACGACCACTCAGGACTTGTTACGACTCTGTATGCGAAATTAGCAACAGGAAAAGCAATTTAGAGTAATGTAGGATGCGTTACAACTTTTGAGAACACCTTACACCACCGTACGAAAGATTAAAACTCCATAATAAAACTAATGAATTCGTCTGAGTAATTTGAACACCATACAACAATTTGGAATATATTACGACTCTGTATGCCACATTACCGCCTTGAAAAGCATGTTAGTATAACGTACGGCACCTAACAACTCCTAACTAAACATTACAACACCGTACGTAAACTTAAAACTCCATAATAAACCTAATGAATTCGTCCGAGTCATTTGAACATCGTTCGACCACTCAGGACTTGTTACGACTCTGTATGCGAAATTAGCAACATGAAAAGCAATTTAGAATAATGTAGGATGCGTTACAACTTTTGAGAACACCTTACACCACCGTACGAAAGATTAAAACTCCATAATAAACCTAATGAATTTGTCCGAGTAATTTGAACACCATACAACAATTTGGAATATATTACGACTCTGTATGCCACATTACCGCCTTGAAAAGCATGTTAGTATAACGTACGACACCTTACTACTCCTAACAAAACATTACAACACCGTACGTAAACTTAAAACTCCATAATAAACCTAATGAATTCGTCCGAGTCCTATGAACATCGTACGACAATTTAGAATATATTACGACTCTGTATGCCACATTACCGTCTTGAGAAGCATGTTAGTATAACGTACGGCACCTTACAACTCCTAACAAAACATTACAACACCGTACGTAAACTTAAAACTCCATAATAATCCTAATAAATTAGTCTGAGTCCTTTGAATATCGTACTACAATTTAGAATATATTACGACTCTGTATGCCACATTACCGCCTTGAAAAGCATGTTAGTATAACGTACGGCACCTAACAACTCCTAACTAAACATTACAACACCGTACGTAAACTTAAAACTCCATAATAAACCTAATGAATTCGTCCGAGTCATTTGAACATCGTACGACCACTCAGGACTTGTTACGACTCTGTATGCGAAATTAGCAACAGGAAAAGCAATTTAGAATAATGTAGGATGCGTTACAACTTTTGAGAACACCTTACACCACCGTACGAAAGATTAAAACTCCATAATAAACCTAATGAATTCGTCCGAGTAATTTGAACACCATACAACAATTTGGAATATATTACGACTCTGTATGCCACATTACCGCCTTGAAAAGCATGTTAGTATAACGTACGACACCTTACTACTCCTAACAAAACATTACAACACCGTACGTAAACTTAAAACTCCATAATAAACCTAATGAATTCGTCCGAGTCCTATGAACATCGTACGACAATTTAGAATATATTACGACTCTGTATGCCACATTACCGTCTTGAGAAGCATGTTAGTATAACGTACGGAACCTTACAAATCCTAACAAAACATTACAACACCGTACGTAAACTTAAAACTCCATAATAAACCTAATGAATTCGTCCGAGTCATTTGAACATCGTACGACCACTCAGGACTTGTTACGACTCTGTATGCGAAATTAGCAACATGAAAAGCAATTTAGAATAATGTAGGATGCGTTACAACTTTTGAGAACACCTTACACCACCGTACGAAAGATTAAAACTCTATAATAAACCTAATGAATTTGTCCGAGTAATTTGAACACCATACAACAATTTGGAATATATTACGACTCTGTATGCCACATTACCGCCTTGAAAAGCATGTTAGTATAACGTACGACACCTTACTACTCCTAACAAAACATTACAACACCGTACGTAAACTTAAAACTCCATAATAAACCTAATGAATTCGTCCGAGTCCTATGAACATCGTACGACAATTTAGAATATATTACGACTCTGCATGCCACATTACCGTCTTGAGAAGCATGTTAGTATAACGTATGGCACCTTACAACTCCTAACAAAACATTACAACACCGTACGTAAACTTAAAACTCCATAATAATCCTAATAAATTAGTCCGAGTCCTTTGAATATCGTACTACAATTTAGAATATATTACGACTCTGTATGCCACATTACCGTCTTGAGAAGCATGTTAGTATAACGTACGGCACCTTACAACTCCTAACAAAACATTACAACACCGTACGTAAACATAAAACTCCATAATAATCCTAATAAATTAGTCTGAGTCCTTTGAATATCGTACTACAATTTAGAATATATTACGACTCTGTATGCCACATTACCGCCTTGAAAAGCATGTTAGTATAACGTACGGCACCTAACAACTCCTAACTAAACATTACAACACCGTACGTAAACTTAAAACTCCATAATAAACCTAATGAATTCGTCCGAGTCATTTGAACATCGTACGACCACTCAGGACTTGTTACGACTCTGTATGCGAAATTAGCAACAGGAAAAGCAATTTAGAATAATGTAGGATGCGTTACAACTTTTGAGAACACCTTACACCACCGTACGAAAGATTAAAACTCCATAATAAACCTAATGAATTCGTCCGAGTAATTTGAACACCATACAACAATTTGGAATATATTACGACTCTGTATGCCACATTACCGCCTTGAAAAGCATGTTAGTATAACGTACGACACCTTACTACTCCTAACAAAACATTACAACACCGTACGTAAACTTAAAACTCCATAATAAACCTAATGAATTCGTCCGAGTCCTATGAACATCGTACGACAATTTAGAATATATTACGACTCTGTATGCCACATTACCGTCTTGAGAAGCATGTTAGTATAACGTACGGCACCTTACAAATCCTAACAAAATATTACAACACCGTACGTAAACTTAAAACTCCATAATAAACCTAATGAATTCGTCCGAGTCATTTGAACATCGTTCGACCACTCAGGACTTGTTACGACTCTGTATGCGAAATTAGCAACATGAAAAGCAATTTAGAATAATGTAGGATGCGTTACAACTTTTGAGAACACCTTACACCACCGTACGAAAGATTAAAACTCCATAATAAACCTAATGAATTTGTCCGAGTAATTTGAACACCATACAACAATTTGGAATATATTACGACTCTGTATGCCACATTACCGCCTTGAAAAGCATGTTAGTATAACGTACGACACCTTACTACTCCTAACAAAACATTACAACACCGTACGTAAACTTAAAACTCCATAATAAACCTAATGAATTCGTCCGAGTCCTATGAACATCGTACGACAATTTAGAATATATTACGACTCTGTATGCCACATTACCGTCTTGAGAAGCATGTTAGTATAACGTACGGCACCTTACAACTCCTAACAAAACATTACAACACCGTACGTAAACTTAAAACTCCATAATAATCCTAATAAATTAGTCTGAGTCCTTTGAATATCGTACTACAATTTAGAATATATTACGACTCTGTATGCCACATTACCGCCTTGAAAAGCATGTTAGTATAACGTACGGCACCTAACAACTCCTAACTAAACATTACAACACCGTACGTAAACTTAAAACTCCATAATAAACCTAATGAATTCGTCCGAGTCATTTGAACATCGTACGACCACTCAGGACTTGTTACGACTCTGTATGCGAAATTAGCAACAGGAAAAGCAATTTAGAATAATGTAGGATGCGTTACAACTTTTGAGAACACCTTACACCACCGTACGAAAGATTAAAACTCCATAATAAACCTAATGAATTCGTCCGAGTAATTTGAACACCATACAACAATTTGGAATATATTACGACTCTGTATGCCACATTACCGCCTTGAAAAGCATGTTAGTATAACGTACGACACCTTACTACTCCTAACAAAACATTACAACACCGTACGTAAACTTAAAACTCCATAATAAACCTAATGAATTCGTCCGAGTCCTATGAACATCGTACGACAATTTAGAATATATTACGACTCTGTATGCCACATTACCGTCTTGAGAAGCATGTTAGTATAACGTACGGAACCTTACAAATCCTAACAAAACATTACAACACCGTACGTAAACTTAAAACTCCATAATAAACCTAATGAATTCGTCCGAGTCATTTGAACATCGTACGACCACTCAGGACTTGTTACGACTCTGTATGCGAAATTAGCAACATGAAAAGCAATTTAGAATAATGTAGGATGCGTTACAACTTTTGAGAACACCTTACACCACCGTACGAAAGATTAAAACTCCATAATAAACCTAATGAATTTGTCCGAGTAATTTGAACACCATACAACAATTTGGAATATATTACGACTCTGTATGCCACATTACCGCCTTGAAAAGCATGTTAGTATAACGTACGACACCTTACTACTCCTAACAAAACATTACAACACCGTACGTAAACTTAAAACTCCATAATAAACCTAATGAATTCGTCCGAGTCCTATGAACATCGTACGACAATTTAGAATATATTACGACTCTGCATGCCACATTACCGTCTTGAGAAGCATGTTAGTATAACGTATGGCACCTTACAACTCCTAACAAAACATTACAACACCGTACGTAAACTTAAAACTCCATAATAATCCTAATAAATTAGTCCGAGTCCTTTGAATATCGTACTACAATTTAGAATATATTACGACTCTGTATGCCACATTACCGTCTTGAGAAGCATGTTAGTATAACGTACGACACCTTACAACTCCTAACAAAACATTACAACACCGTACGTAAACTTAAAACTCCATAATAATCCTAATAAATTAGTCTGAGTCCTTTGAATATCGTACTACAATTTAGAATATATTACGACTCTGTATGCCACATTACCGCCTTGAAAAGCATGTTAGTATAACGTACGGCACCTAACAACTCCTAACTAAACATTACAACACCGTACGTAAACTTAAAACTCCATAATAAACCTAATGAATTCGTCCGAGTCATTTGAACATCGTACGACCACTCAGGACTTGTTACGACTCTGTATGCGAAATTAGCAACAGGAAAAGCAATTTAGAATAATGTAGGATGCGTTACAACTTTTGAGAACACCTTACACCACCGTACGAAAGATTAAAACTCCATAATAAACCTAATGAATTCGTCCGAGTAATTTGAACACCATACAACAATTTGGAATATATTACGACTCTGTATGCCACATTACCGCCTTGAAAAGCATGTTAGTATAACGTACGACACCTTACTACTCCTAACAAAACATTACAACACCGTACGTAAACTTAAAACTCCATAATAAACCTAATGAATTCGTCCGAGTCCTATGAACATCGTACGACAATTTAGAATATATTACGACTCTGTATGCCACATTACCGTCTTGAGAAGCATGTTAGTATAACGTACGGCACCTTACAAATCCTAACAAAATATTACAACACCGTACGTAAACTTAAAACTCCATAATAAACCTAATGAATTCGTCCGAGTCATTTGAACATCGTACGACCACTCAGGACTTGTTACGACTCTGTATGCGAAATTAGCAACATGAAAAGCAATTTAGAATAATGTAGGATGCGTTACAACTTTTGAGAACACCTTACACCACCGTACGAAAGATTAAAACTCCATAATAAACCTAATGAATTTGTCCGAGTAATTTGAACACCATACAACAATTTGGAATATATTACGACTCTGTATGCCACATTACCGCCTTGAAAAGTATGTTAGTATAACGTACGACACCTTACTACTCCTAACAAAACATTACAACACCGTACGTAAACTTAAAACTCCATAATAAACCTAATGAATTCGTCCGAGTCCTATGAACATCGTACGACAATTTAGAATATATTACGACTCTGCATGCCACATTACCGTCTTGAGAAGCATGTTAGTATAACGTACGACACCTTACAACTCCTAACAAAACATTACAACACCGTACGTAAACTTAAAACTCCATAATAATCCTAATAAATTAGTCCGAGTCCTTTGAATATCGTACTACAATTTAGAATATATTACGACTCTGTATGCCACATTACCGCCTTGAAAAGCATGTTAGTATAACGTACGACACCTTACAACTCCTAACAAAACATTACAACACCGTACGTAAACTTAAAACTCCATAATAAACCTAATGAATTCGTCCGAGTCATTTGAACATCGTACGACCACTCAGGACTTGTTACGACTCTGTATGCGAAATTAGCAACAGGAAAAGCAATTTAGAATAATGTAGGATGCGTTACAACTTTTGAGAACACCTTACACCACCGTACGAAAGATTAAAACTCCATAATAAACCTAATGAATTCGTCCGAGTAATTTGAACACCATACAACAATTTGGAATATATTACGACTCTGTATGCCACATTACCGCCTTGAAAAGCATGTTAGTATAACGTACGACACCTTACTACTCTAACAAAACATTACAACACCGTACGTAAACTTAAAACTCCATAATAAACCTAATGAATTCGTCCGAGTCCTATGAACATCGTACGACAATTTAAAAAAATATATTACGACTCTGTATGCCACATTACCGTCTTGAGAAGCATGTTAGTATAACGTACGGCACCTTACAACTCCTAACAAAACATTACAACACCGTACGTAAACTTAAAACTCCATAATAATCTTAATAAATTAGTCCGAGTCCTTTGAATATCGTACTACAATTTAGAATATATTACGACTCTGTATGCCACATTACCGCCTTGAAAAGCATGTTAGTATAACGTACGGCATCTTACAACTCCTAACAAAACATTACAACACCGTACGTAAACTTAAAACTCCATAATAAACCTAATGAATTCGTCCGAGTCATTTGAACATCGTACGACCACTCAGGACTTGTTACGACTCTGTATGCGAAATTAGCAACAGGAAAAGCAATTTAGAATAATGTAGGATGCGTTACAACTTTTGAGAACACCTTACACCACCGTACGAAAGATTAAAACTCCATAATAAAACTAATGAATTCGTCCGAGTAATTTGAACACCATACAACAATTTGGAATATATTACGACTCTGTATGCCACATTACCGCCTTGAAAAGCATGTTAGTATAACGTACGACACCTTACTACTCCTAACAAAACATTACAACACCGTACGTAAGCTTAAAACTCCATAATAAACCTAATGAATTCGTCCGAGTCCTATGAACATCGTACGACAATTTAAAAAAATATATTACGACTCTGTATGCCACATTACCGTCTTGAGAAGCATGTTAGTATAACGTACGGCACCTTACAACTCCTAACAAAACATTACAACACCGTACGTAAACTTAAAACTCCATAATAATCTTAATAAATTAGTCCGAGTCCTTTGAATATCGTACTACAATTTAGAATATATTACGACTCTGTATGCCACATTACCGCCTTGAAAAGCATGTTAGTATAACGTACGGCATCTTACAACTCCTAACAAAACATTACAACACCGTACGTAAACTTAAAACTCCATAATAAACCTAATGAATTCGTCCGAGTCATTTGAACATCGTACGACCACTCAGGACTTGTTACGACTCTGTATGCGAAATTAGCAACAGGAAAAGCAATTTAGAATAATGTAGGATGCGTTACAACTTTTGAGAACACCTTACACCACCGTACGAAAGATTAAAACTCCATAATAAAACTAATGAATTCGTCCGAGTAATTTGAACACCATACAACAATTTGGAATATATTACGACTCTGTATGCCACATTACCGCCTTGAAAAGCATGTTAGTATAACGTACGACACCTTACTACTCCTAACAAAACATTACAACACCGTACGTAAGCTTAAAACTCCATAATAAACCTAATGAATTCGTCCGAGTCCTATGAACATCGTACGACAATTTAGAATATATTACGATTCTGCATGCCACATTACCGTCTTGAGAAGCATGTTAGTATAACGTACGGCACCTTACAACTCCTAACAAAACATTACAACACCGTACGTAAACTTAAAACTCCATAATAATCCTAATAAATTAGTCCGAGTCCTTTGAATATCGTACTACAATTTAGAATATATTACGACTCTGTATGCCACATTACCGCCTTGAAAAGCATGTTAGTATAACGTACGACACCTTACAACTCCTAACAAAACATTACAACACCGTACGTAAACTTAAAACTCCATAATAAACCTAATGAATTCGTCCGAGTCATTTGAACATCGTACGACCACTCAGGACTTGTTACGACTCTGTATGCGAAATTAGCAACAGGAAAAACAATTTAGAATAATGTAGGATGCGTTACAACTTTTGAGAACACCTTACACCACCGTACGAAAGATTAAAACTCCATAATAAACCTAATGAATTCGTCCGAGTAATTTGAACACCATACAACAATTTGGAATATATTACGACTCTGTATGCCACATTACCGCCTTGAAAAGCATGTTAGTATAACGTACGACACCTTACTACTCCTAACAAAACATTACAACACCGTACGTAAGCTTAAAACTCCCTAATAAACCTAATGAATTCATCCGAGTCCTATGAACATCGTACGACAATTTAGAATATATTACGACTCTGTATGCCACATTACCGTCTTGAGAAGCATGTTAGTATAACGTACGGCACCTTACAACTCCTAACAAAACATAACAACACCGTACGTAAACTTAAAACTCCATAATAATCTTAATAAATTAGTCCGAGTCCTTTGAATATCGTACTACAATTTAGAGTATATTACGACTCTGTATGCCACATTACCGCCTTGAAAAGCATGTTAGTATAACGTACGGCATCTTACAACTCCTAACAAAACATTACAACACCGTACGTAAACTTAAAACTCCATAATAAACCTAATGAATTCGTCCGAGTCATTTGAACATCGTACGACCACTCAGGACTTGTTACGACTCTGTATGCGAAATTAGCAACAGGAAAAGCAATTTAGAATAATGTAGGATGCGTTACAACTATTGAGAACACCTTACACCACCGTACGAAAGATTAAAACTCCATAATAAAACTAATGAATTCGTCTGAGTAATTTGAACACCATACAACAATTTGGAATATATTACGACTCTGTATGCCACATTACCGCCTTGAAAAGCATGTTAGTATAACGTACGACACCTTACTACTCCTAACAAAACATTACAACACCGTACGTAAGCTTAAAACTCCATAATAAACCTAATGAATTCATCCGAGTCCTGTGAACATCGTACGACAATTTAGAGTATATTACGACTATGCATGCCACATTACCGTCTTGAGAAGCATGTTAGTATAACGTACGGCACCTTACAACTCCTAACAAAACATTACAACACCGTACGTAAACTTAAAACTCCATAATAATCCTAATAAATTAGTCCGAGTCCTTTGAATATCGTACTACAATTTAGAATATATTACGACTCTGTATGCCACATTACCGCCTTGAAAAGCTTGTTAGTATAACGTACGACACCTTACAACTCCTAACAAAACATTACAACACCGTACGTAAACTTAAAACTCCATAATAAACCTAATGAATTCGTCCGAGTCATTTGAACATCGTACGACCACTCAGGACTTGTTACGACTCTGCATGCGAAATTAGCAACAGGAAAAGCAATTTAGAATAATGTAGGATGCGTTACAACTTTTGAGAACACCTTACACCACCGTACGAAAGATTAAAACTCCATAATAAAACTAATGAATTCGTCTGAGTAATTTGAACACCATACAACAATTTGGAATATATTACGACTCTGTATGCCACATTACCGCCTTGAAAAGCATGTTAGTATAACGTACGACACCTTACTACTCCTAACAAAACATTACAACACCGTACGTAAGCTTAAAACTCCATAATAAACCTAATGAATTCGTCCGAGTCCTATGAACATCGTACGACAATTTAGAATATATTACGACTCTGTATGCCACATTACCGTCTTGAGAAGCATGTTAGTATAACGTACGGCACCTTACAACTCCTAACAAAACATTACAACACCGTACGTAAACTTAAAACTCCATAATAATCTTAATAAATTAGTCCGAGTCCTTTGAATATCGTACTACAATTTAGAATATATTACGACTCTGTATGCCACATTACCGCCTTGAAAAGCATGTTAGTATAACGTACGGCATCTTACAACTCCTAACAAAACATTACAACACCGTACGTAAACTTAAAACTCCATAATAAACCTAATGAATTCGTCCGAGTCATTTGAACATCGTACGACCACTCAGGACTTGTTACGACTCTGTATGCGAAATTAGCAACAGGAAAAGCAATTTAGAATAATGTAGGATGCGTTACAACTTTTGAGAATACCTTACACCACCGTACGAAAGATTAAAACTCCATAATAAACCTAATGAATTCGTCTGAGTAATTTGAACACCATACAACAATTTGGAATATATTACGACTCTGTATGCCACATTACCGCCTTGAAAAGCATGTTAGTATAACGTACGACACCTTACTACTCCTAACAAAACATTACAACACCGTACGTAAGCTTAAAACTCCATAATAAACCTAATGAATTCGTCCGAGTCCTATGAACATCGTACGACAATTTAGAATATATTACGACTCTGTATGCCACATTACCGTCTTGAGAAGCATGTTAGTATAACGTACGGCACCTTACAACTCCTAACAAAACATTACAACACCGTACGTAAACTTAAAACTCCATAATAATCTTAATAAATTAGTCCGAGTCCTTTGAATATCGTACTACAATTTAGAATATATTACGACTCTGTATGCCCACATTACCGCCTTGAAAAGCATGTTAGTATAACGTACGGCATCTTACAACTCCTAACAAAACATTACAACACCGTACGTAAACTTAAAACTCCATAATAAACCTAATGAATTCGTCCGAGTCATTTGAACATCGTACGACCACTCAGGACTTGTTACGACTCTGTATGCGAAATTAGCAACAGGAAAAGCAATTTAGAATAATGTAGGATGCGTTACAACTTTTGAGAATACCTTACACCACCGTACGAAAGATTAAAACTCCATAATAAACCTAATGAATTCGTCTGAGTAATTTGAACACCATACAACAATTTGGAATATATTACGACTCTGTATGCCACATTACCGCCTTGAAAAGCATGTTAGTATAACGTACGACACCTTACTACTCCTAACAAAACATTACAACACCGTACGTAAGCTTAAAACTCCATAATAAACCTAATGAATTCGTCCGAGTCCTATGAACGTCGTACGACAATTTAGAATATATTACGACTCTGCATGCCACATTACCGTCTTGAGAAGCATGTTAGTATAACGTACGGCACCTTACAACTCCTAACAAAACATTACAACACCGTACGTAAACTTAAAACTCCATAATAATCCTAATAAATTAGTCCGAGTCCTTTGAATATCGTACTACAATTTAGAATATATTACGACTCTGTATGCCACATTACCGCCTTGAAAAGCTTGTTAGTATAACGTACGACACCTTACAACTCCTAACAAAACATTACAACACCGTACGTAAACTTAAAACTCCATAATAAACCTAATGAATTCGTCCGAGTCATTTGAACATCGTACGACCACTCAGGACTTGTTACGACTCTGCATGCGAAATTAGCAACAGGAAAAGCAATTTAGAATAATGTAGGATGCGTTACAACTTTTGAGAACACCTTACACCACCGTACGAAAGATTAAAACTCCATAATAAACCTAATGAATTCGTCTGAGTAATTTGAACACCATACAACAATTTGGAATATATTACGACTCTGTATGCCACATTACCGCCTTGAAAAGCATGTTAGTATAACGTACGACACCTTACTACTCCTAACAAAACATTACAACACCGTACGTAAACTTAAAACTCCATAATAAACCTAATGAATTCGTCCGAGTCCTTTGAACGTCGTACGACAATTTAGAATATATTACGACTCTGTATGCCACATTACCGTCTTGAGAAGCATGTTAGTATAACGTACGGCACCTTACAACTCCTAACAAAACATTACAACACCGTACGTAAACTTAAAACTCCATAATAATCCTAATAAATTAGTCCGAGTCCTTTGAATATCGTACTACAATTTAGAATATATTACGACTCTGTATGCCACATTACCGCCTTGAAAAGCATGTTAGTATAACGTACGACACCTAACAACTCCTAACTAAACATTACAACACCGTACGTAAACTTAAAACTCCATAATAAACCTAATGAATTCGTCCGAGTCATTTGAACATCGTACGACCACTCAGGACTTGTTACGACTCTGTATGCGAAATTAGCAACAGGAGAAGCAATTTAGAATAATGTAGGATGCGTTACAACTTTTGAGAACACCTTACACCACCGTACGAAAGATTAAAACTCCATAATAAACCTAATGAATTCGTACGAGTAATTTGAACACCATACAACAATTTGGAATATATTACGACTTTGTATGCCACATTACCGCCTTGAAAAGCATGTTAGTATAACGTACGGCACCTTACAATTCCTAACAAAACATTACAACACCGTACGTAAACTTAAAACTCCATAATAAACCTAATGAATTCGTCCGAGTCATTTGAACATCGTACGACCACTCAGGACTTGTTACGATTCTGTATGCGAAATTAGCAACAGGAAAAGCAATTTAGAATAATGTAGGATGCGTTACAACTTTTGAGAACACCTTACACCACCGTACGAAAGATTAAAACTCCATAATAAAACTAATGAATTCGTCTGAGTAATTTGAACACCATACAACAATTTGGAATATATTACGACTCTGTATGCCACATAACCGCCTTGAAAAGCATGTTAGTATAACGTACGACACCTTACTACTCCTAACAAAACATTACAACACCGTACGTAAACTTAAAACTCCATAATAAACCTAATGAATTCGTCCGAGTCCTTTGAACGTCGTACGACAATTTAGAATATATTACGACTCTGTATGCCACATTACCGTCTTTAGAAGCATGTTAGTATAACGTACGGCACCTTACAACTCTTAACAAAACATTACAACACCGTACGTAAACTTAAAACTCCATAATAATCCTAATAAATTAGTCCGAGTCCTTTGAATATCGTACTACAATTTAGAATATATTACCACTCTGTATGCCACATTACCGCCTTGAAAAGCATGTTAGTATAACGTACGACACCTAACAACTCCTAACTAAACATTACAACACCGTACGTAAACTTAAAACTCCATAATAAACCTAATGAATTCGCCCGAGTCATTTGAACATCGTACGACCACTCAGGACTTGTTACGACTCTGTATGCGAAATTAGCAACAGGAGAAGCAATTTAGAATAATGTAGGATGCGTTACAACTTTTGAGAACACCTTACACCACCGTACGAAAGATTAAAACTCCATAATAAACCTAATGAATTCGTACGAGTAATTTGAACACCATACAACAATTTGGAATATATTACGACTTTGTATGCCACATTACCGCCTTGAAAAGCATGTTAGTATAACGTACGGCACCTTACAACTCCTAACAAAACATTACAACACCGTACGTAAACTTAAAACTCCATAATAAACCTAATGAATTCGTCCGAGTCATTTGAACATCGTACGACCACTCAGGACTTGTTACGATTCTGTATGCGAAATTAGCAACAGGAAAAGCAATTTAGAATAATGTAGGATGCGTTACAACTTTTGAGAACACCTTACACCACCGTACGAAAGATTAAAACTCCATAATAAAACTAATGAATTCGTCTGAGTAATTTGAACACCATACAACAATTTGGAATATATTACGACTCTGTATGCCACATAACCGCCTTGAAAAGCATGTTAGTATAACGTACGACACCTTACTACTCCTAACAAAACATTACAACACCGTACGTAAACTTAAAACTCCATAATAAACCTAATGAATTCGTCCGAGTCCTTTGAACGTCGTACGACAATTTAGAATATATTACGACTCTGTATGCCACATTACCGTCTTTAGAAGCATGTTAGTATAACGTACGGCACCTTACAACTCTTAACAAAACATTACAACACCGTACGTAAACTTAAAACTCCATAATAATCCTAATAAATTAGTCCGAGTCCTTTGAATATCGTACTACAATTTAGAATATATTACCACTCTGTATGCCACATTACCGCCTTGAAAAGCATGTTAGTATAACGTACGACACCTAACAACTCCTAACTAAACATTACAACACCGTACGTAAACTTAAAACTCCATAATAAACCTAATGAATTCGCCCGAGTCATTTGAACATCGTACGACCACTCAGGACTTGTTACGACTCTGTATGCGAAATTAGCAACAGGAGAAGCAATTTAGAATAATGTAGGATGCGTTACAACTTTTGAGAACACCTTACACCACCGTACGAAAGATTAAAACTCCATAATAAACCTAATGAATTCGTACGAGTAATTTGAACACCATACAACAATTTGGAATATATTACGACTTTGTATGCCACATTACCGCCTTGAAAAGCATGTTAGTATAACGTACGGCACCTTACAACTCCTAACAAAACATTACAACACCGTACGTAAACTTAAAACTCCATAATAAACCTAATGAATTCGTCCGAGTCATTTGAACATCGTACGACCACTCAGGACTTGTTACGATTCTGTATGCGAAATTAGCAACAGGAAAAGCAATTTAGAATAATGTAGGATGCGTTACAACTTTTGAGAACACCTTACACCACCGTACGAAAGATTAAAACTCCATAATAAAACTAATGAATTCGTCTGAGTAATTTGAACACAATACAACAATTTGGAATATATTACGACTCTGTATGCCACATAACCGCCTTGAAAAGCATGTTAGTATAACGTACGACACCTTACTACTCCTAACAAAACATTACAACACCGTACGTAAACTTAAAACTCCATAATAAACCTAATGAATTCGTCCGAGTCCTTTGAACGTCGTACGACAATTTAGAATATATTACGACTCTGTATGCCACATTACCGTCTTTAGAAGCATGTTAGTATAACGTACGGCACCTTACAACTCTTAACAAAACATTACAACACCGTACGTAAACTTAAAACTCCATAATAATCCTAATAAATTAGTCCGAGTCCTTTGAATATCGTACTACAATTTAGAATATATTACCACTCTGTATGCCACATTACCGCCTTGAAAAGCATGTTAGTATAACGTACGACACCTAACAACTCCTAACTAAACATTACAACACCGTACGTAAACTTAAAACTCCATAATAAACCTAATGAATTCGCCCGAGTCATTTGAACATCGTACGACCACTCAGGACTTGTTACGACTCTGTATGCGAAATTAGCAACAGGAGAAGCAATTTAGAATAATGTAGGATGCGTTACAACTTTTGAGAACACCTTACACCACCGTACGAAAGATTAAAACTGCATAATAAACCTAATAAATTCGTCCGAGTAATTTGAACACCATACAACAATTTGGAATATATTACGACTTTGTATGCCACATTACCGCCTTGAAAAGCTTGTTAGTATAACGTACGGCACCTTACAACTCCTAACAAAACATTACAACACCGTACGTAAACTTAAAACTCCATAATAAACCTAATGAATTCGTCCGAGTCATTTGAACATCGTACGACCACTCAGGACTTGTTACGACTCTGTATGCGAAATTAGCAACAGGAAAAGCATTTTAGAATAATGTAGGATGCGTTACAACTTTTGAGAACACCTTACACCACCGTACGAAAGATTAAAACTCCATAATAAACCTAATGAATTCGTACGAGTAATTTGAACACCATACAACAATTTGGAATATATTACGACTTTGTATGCCACATTACCGCCTTGAAAAGCATGTTAGTATAACGTACGACACCTTACAACTCCTAACAAAACATTACAACACCGTACGTAAACTTAAAACTCCATAATAAACCTAATGAATTCGTCCGAGTCATTTGAACATCGTACGACCACTCAGGACTTGTTACGACTATGTATGCGAAATTAGCAACAGGAAAAGCAATTTAGAATAATGTAGGATGCGTTACAACTTTTGAGAACACCTTACACCACCGTACGAAAGATTAAAACTCCATAATAAAACTAATGAATTCGTCTGAGTAATTTGAACACCATACAACAATTTGGAATATATTACGACTCTGTATGCCACATAACCGCCTTGAAAAGCATGTTAGTATAACGTACGACACCTTACTACTCCTAACAAAACATTACAGCACCGTACGTAAACTTAAAACTCCATAATAAACCTAATGAATTCGTCCGAGTCCTTTGAACGTCGTACGACAATTTAGAATATATTACGACTCTGTATGCCACATTACCGTCTTGAGAAGCATGTTAGTATAACGTACGGCACCTTACAACTCCTAACAAAACATTACAACACCGTACGTAAACTTAAAACTCCATAATAATCCTAATAAATTAGTCCGAGTCCTTTGAATATCGTACTACAATTTAGAATATATTACGACTCTGTATGCCACATTACCGCCTTGAAAAGCATGTTAGTATAACGTACGACACCTAACAACTCCTAACTAAACATTACAACACCGTACGTAAACTTAAAACTCCATAATAAACCTAATGAATTCGTCCGAGTCCTTTGAACGTCGTACGACAATTTAGAATATATTACGACTCTGTATGCCACATTACCGTCTTTAGAAGCATGTTAGTATAACGTACGGCACCTTACAACTCTTAACAAAACATTACAACACCGTACGTAAACTTAAAACTCCATAATAATCCTAATAAATTAGTCCGAGTCCTTTGAATATCGTACTACAATTTAGAATATATTACCACTCTGTATGCCACATTACCGCCTTGAAAAGCATGTTAGTATAACGTACGACACCTAACAACTCCTAACTAAACATTACAACACCGTACGTAAACTTAAAACTCCATAATAAACCTAATGAATTCGCCCGAGTCATTTGAACATCGTACGACCACTCAGGACTTGTTACGACTCTGTATGCGAAATTAGCAACAGGAGAAGCAATTTAGAATAATGTAGGATGCGTTACAACTTTTGAGAACACCTTACACCACCGTACGAAAGATTAAAACTGCATAATAAACCTAATAAATTCGTCCGAGTAATTTGAACACCATACAACAATTTGGAATATATTACGACTTTGTATGCCACATTACCGCCTTGAAAAGCTTGTTAGTATAACGTACGGCACCTTACAACTCCTAACAAAACATTACAACACCGTACGTAAACTTAAAACTCCATAATAAACCTAATGAATTCGTCCGAGTCATTTGAACATCGTACGACCACTCAGGACTTGTTACGACTCTGTATGCGAAATTAGCAACAGGAAAAGCATTTTAGAATAATGTAGGATGCGTTACAACTTTTGAGAACACCTTACACCACCGTACGAAAGATTAAAACTCCATAATAAACCTAATGAATTCGTACGAGTAATTTGAACACCATACAACAATTTGGAATATATTACGACTTTGTATGCCACATTACCGCCTTGAAAAGCATGTTAGTATAACGTACGACACCTTACAACTCCTAACAAAACATTACAACACCGTACGTAAACTTAAAACTCCATAATAAACCTAATGAATTCGTCCGAGTCATTTGAACATCGTACGACCACTCAGGACTTGTTACGACTATGTATGCGAAATTAGCAACAGGAAAAGCAATTTAGAATAATGTAGGATGCGTTACAACTTTTGAGAACACCTTACACCACCGTACGAAAGATTAAAACTCCATAATAAAACTAATGAATTCGTCTGAGTAATTTGAACACCATACAACAATTTGGAATATATTACGACTCTGTATGCCACATAACCGCCTTGAAAAGCATGTTAGTATAACGTACGACACCTTACTACTCCTAACAAAACATTACAGCACCGTACGTAAACTTAAAACTCCATAATAAACCTAATGAATTCGTCCGAGTCCTTTGAACGTCGTACGACAATTTAGAATATATTACGACTATGTATGCCACATTACCGTCTTGAGAAGCATGTTAGTATAACGTACGGCACCTTACAACTCCTAACAAAACATTACAACACCGTACGTAAACTTAAAACTCCATAATAATCCTAATAAATTAGTCCGAGTCCTTTGAATATCGTACTACAATTTAGAATATATTACGACTCTGTATGCCACATTACCGCCTTGAAAAGCATGTTAGTATAACGTACGACACCTAACAACTCCTAACTAAACATTACAACACCGTACGTAAACTTAAAACTCCATAATAAACCTAATGAATTCGTCCGAGTCATTTGAACATCGTACGACCACTCAGGACTTGTTACGACTCTGTATGCGAAATTAGCAACAGGAGAAGCAATTTAGAATAATGTAGGATGCGTTACAACTTTTGAGAACACCTTACACCACCGTACGAAAGATTAAAACTGCATAATAAACCTAATAAATTCGTCCGAGTAATTTGAACACCATACAACAATTTGGAATATATTACGACTTTGTATGCCACATTACCGCCTTGAAAAGCATGTTAGTATAACGTACGGCACCTTACAACTCCTAACAAAACATTACAACACCGTACGTAAACTTAAAACTCCATAATAAACCTAATGAATTCGTCCGAGTCATTTGAACATCGTACGACCACTCAGGACTTGTTACGACTCTGTATGCGAAATTAGCAACAGGAAAAGCAATTTAGAATAATGTAGGATGCGTTACAACTTTTGAGAACACCTTACACCACCGTACGAAAGATTAAAACTCCATAATAAAACTAATGAATTCGTCTGAGTAATTTGAACACCATACAACAATTTGGAATATATTACGACTCTGTATGCCACATAACCGCCTTGAAAAGCATGTTAGTATAACGTACGACACCTTACTACTCCTAACAAAACATTACAACACCGTACATAAACTTAAAACTCCATAATAAACCTAATGAATTCGTCCGAGTCCTTTGAACGTCGTACGACAATTTAGAATATATTACGACTCTGTATGCCACATTACCGTCTTGAGAAGCATGTTAGTATAACGTACGGCACCTTACAACTCCCAACAAAACATTACAACACCGTACGTAAACTTAAAACTCCATAATAATCCTAATAAATTAGTCCGAGTCCTTTGAATATCGTACTACAATTTAGAATATATTACGACTCTGTATGCCACATTACCGCCTTGAAAAGCATGTTAGTATAACGTACGACACCTAACAACTCCTAACTAAACATTACAACACCGTACGTAAACTTAAAACTCCATAATAAACCTAATGAATTCGTCCGAGTCATTTGAACATCGTACGACCACTCAGGACTTGTTACGACTCTGTATGCGAAATTAGCAACAGGAGAAGCAATTTAGAATAATGTAGGATGCGTTACAACTTTTGAGAACACCTTACACCACCGTACGAAAGATTAAAACTCCATAATAAACCTAATGAATTCGTACGAGTAATTTGAACACCATACAACAATTTGGAATATATTACGACTTTGTATGCCACATTACCGCCTTGAAAAGCATGTTAGTATAACGTACGGCACCTTACAACTCCTAACAAAACATTACAACACCCTACGTAAACTTAAAACTCCATAATAAACCTAATGAATTCGTCCGAGTCATTTGAATATCGTACGACCACTCAGGACTTGTTACGACTATGTATGCGAAATTAGCAACATGAAAAGCAATTTAGAATAATGTAGGATGCGTTACAACTTTTGAGAACACCTTACACCACCGTACGAAAGATTAAAACTCCATAATAAACCTAATGAATTCGTCCGAGTAATTTGAACACCATACAACAATTTGGAATATATTACGACTCTGTATGCCACATTACCGCCTTGAAAAGCATGTTAGTATAACGTACGACACCTTACTACTCCTAACAAAACATTACAACACCGTACGTAAACTTAAAACTCCATAATAAACCTAATGAATTCGTCCGAGTCATTTGAATATCGTACGACCACTCAGGACTTGTTACGACTATGTATGCGAAATTAGCAACATGAAAAGCAATTTAGAATAATGTAGGATGCGTTACAACTTTTGAGAACACCTTACACCACCGTACGAAAGATTAAAACTCCATAATAAACCTAATGAATTCGTCCGAGTAATTTGAACACCATACAACAATTTGGAATATATTACGACTCTGTATGCCACATTACCGCCTTGAAAAGCATGTTAGTATAACGTACGACACCTTACTACTCCTAACAAAACATTACAACACCGTACGTAAACTTAAAACTCCATAATAAACCTAATGAATTCGTCCGAGTCCTATGAACATCGTACGACAATTTAGAATTTATTACGACTCTGTATGCCACATTACCGTCTTGAGAAGCATGTTAGTATAACGTACGGCACCTTACAACTAACGTAAACTTAAAACTCCATAATAATCCTAATAAATTAGTCCGAGTCCTTTGAATATCGTACTACAATTTAGAATATATTACGACTCTGTATGCCACATTACCGCCTTGAAAAGCATGTTAGTATAACGTACGGCACCTTACAACTCCTAACAAAACATTACAACACCGTACGTAAACTTAAAACTCCATAATAAACCTAATGAATTCGTCCGAGTCATTTGAACATCGTACGACCACTCAGGACTTGTTACGACTCTGTATGCGAAATTAGCAACAGGAAAAGCAATTTAGAATAATGTAGGATGCGTTACAACTTTTGAGAACACCTTACACCACCGTACGAAAGATTAAAACTCCATAATAAACCTAATGAATTCGTCTGAGTAATTTGAACACCATACAACAATTTGGAATATATTACGACTCCGTATGCCACATTACCGCCTTGAAAAGCATGTTAATATAACGTACGACACCTTACTACTCCTAACAAAACATTACAACACCGTACGTAAACTTAAAACTCCATAATAAACCTAATGAATTCGTCCGAGTCCTTTGAACATCGTACGACAATTTAGAATATATTACGACTCTGCATGCCACATTTCCGTCTTGAGAAGCATGTTAGTATTACGTACGGCACCTTACAACTCCTAACAAAACATTACAACACCGTACGTAAACTTAAAACTCCATAATAATCCTAATAAATTAGTCCGAGTCCTTTGAATATCGTACTACAATTTAGAATATATTACGACTCTGTATGCCACATTACCGCCTTGAAAAGCATGTTAGTATAACGTACGGCACCTTACAACTCCTAACAAAACATTACAACACCGTACTTAAACTTAAAACTCCATAATAAACCTAATGAATTCGTCCGAGTCATTTGAACATCGTACGACCACTCAGGACTTGTTACGACTCTGTATGCGAAATTAGCAACAGGAAAAGCAATTTAGAATAATGTAGGATGCGTTACAACTTTTGAGAACACCTTACACCACCGTACGAAAGATTAAAACTCCATAATAAACCTAATGAATTTGTCTGAGTAATTTGAACACCATACAACAATTTGGAATATATTACGACTCCGTATGCCACATTACCGCCTTGAAAAGCATGTTAGTATAACGTACGACACCTTACTACTCCTAACAAAACATTACAACACCGTACGTAAACTTAAAACTCCATAATAAACCTAATGAATTCGTCCGAGTCCTTTGAACATCGTACGACAATTTAGAATATATTACGACTCTGCATGCCACATTTCCGTCTTGAGAAGCATGTTAGTATTACGTACGGCACCTTACAACTCCTAACAAAACATTACAACACCGTACGTAAACTTAAAACTCCATAATAATCCTAATAAATTAGTCCGAGTCCTTTGAATATCGTACTACAATTTAGAATATATTACGACTCTGTATGCCACATTACCGCCTTGAAAAGCATGTTAGTATAACGTACGGCACCTTACAACTCCTAACAAAACATTACAACACCGTACTTAAACTTAAAACTCCATAATAAACCTAATGAATTCGTCCGAGTCATTTGAACATCGTACGACCACTCAGGACTTGTTACGACTCTGTATGCGAAATTAGCAACAGGAAAATCAATTTAAAATAATGTAGGATGCGTTACAACTTTTGAGAACACCTTACACCACCGTACGAAAGATTAAAACTGCATAATAAACCTAATGAATTCGTCAGAGTAATTTGAACACCATACAACAATTTGGAGTATATTACGACTCTGTATGCCACATTACCGCCTTGAAAAGCATGTTAGTATAACGTACGGCACATTACAACTCCTAACAAAACATTACAACACCGTACGTAAACTTCAAAATCCATAATAAACCTAATGAATTCGTCCGAGTTATTTGAACATCGTACGACCACTCAAGACTTGTTACGACTCTGTATGCGAAATTAGCAACTATGAAAAGCAATTTAGAATAATGTAGGATGCGTTACAACTTTTGAGACCCCTTACACCAACGTACGAAAGATTAAAACTCCATAATAAACCTAATGAATTCGTCCGAGTAATTTGAACACCATACAACAATTTGGAATATATTACGACTTTGTATGCCACATTAACGCCTTGAAAAGCATGTTAGTATAACGTACGACACCTTACAACTCCTAACAAAACATTACAACACCGTACGTAAACTTAAAACTCCATAATAAACCTAATGAATTTGTCCGAGTCATTTGAACATCGTACGACCACTCAGGACTTGTTACGACTATGTATGCGAAATTAGCAACATGAAAAGCAATTTAGAATAATGTAGGGTGCGTTACAACTTTTGAGAACACCTTACACCACCGTACGAAAGATTAAAACTCCATAATAAACCTAATGAATTTGTCTGAGTAATTTGAACACCATACAACAATTTGGAATATATTACGACTCTGTATGCCACATTGCCGCCTTGAAAAGCATGTTAGTATAACGTACGACACCTTACTACTCCTAACAAAACATTACAACACCGTACGTAAACTTAAAACTCCATAATAAACCTAATGAATTCGTCCGAGTCCTATGAACATCGTACGACAATTTAGAATTTATTACGACTCTGTATGCCACATTACCGTCTTGAGAAGCATGTTAGTATAACGTACGACACCTTACAACTCCTAACAAAACATTACAACACCGTACGTAAACTTAAAACTACATAATAATCCTAATAAATTAGTCCGAGTCCTTTGAATATCGTACTACAATTTAGAATATATTACGACTCTGTATGCCACATTACCGCCTTGAAAAGCATGTTAGTATAACGTAAGGCACCTTACAACTTCCTAACAAAACATTACAACACCGTACGTAAACTTAAAACTCCATAATAAACCTAATGAATTCGTCCGAGTCATTTGAACATCGTACGACCACTCAGGACTTGTTACGACTCTGTATGCGAAATTAGCGACAGGAAAAGCAATTTAGAATAATGTAGGATGCGTTACAACTTTTGAGAACACCTTACACCACCGTACGAAAGATTAAAACTCCATAATAAACCTAATGAATTCGTCTGAGTAATTTGAACACCATACAACAATTTGGAATATATTACGACTCTGTATGCCACATTACCGCCTTGAAAAGCATGTTAGTATAACGTACGACACTTTACTACTCCTAACAAAACATTACAACACCGTACGTAAACTTAAAACTCCATAATAAACCTAATGAATTCGTCCGAGTCCTTTGAACATCGTACGGCAATTTAGAATATATTACGACTCTGTATGCCACATTACCGTCTTGAGAAGCATGTTAGTATAACGTACGGCACCTTACAACTCCTAACAAAACATTACAACACCGTACGTAAACTTAAAACTCCATAATAATCCTAATAAATTAGTCCGAGTCCTTTGAATATCGTACTACAATTTAGAATATATTACGACTCTGTATGCCACATTACCGCCTTGAAAAGCATGTTAGTATAACGTACGGCACCTTACAACTCCTAACAAAACATTACAACACCGTACTTAAACTTAAAACTCCATAATAAACCTAATGAATTCGTCCGAGTCATTTGAACATCGTACGACCACTCAGGACTTGTTACGACTCTGTATGCGAAATTAGCAACAGGAAAATCAATTTAAAATAATGTAGGATGCGTTACAACTTTTGAGAACACCTTACACCACCGTACGAAAGATTAAAACTGCATAATAAACCTAATGAATTCGTCAGAGTAATTTGAACACCATACAACAATTTGGAGTATATTACGACTCTGTATGCCACATTACCGCCTTGAAAAGCATGTTAGTATAACGTACGGCACATTACAACTCCTAACAAAACATTACAACACCGTACGTAAACTTCAAAATCCATAATAAACCTAATGAATTCGTCCGAGTTATTTGAACATCGTACGACCACTCAAGACTTGTTACGACTCTGTATGCGAAATTAGCAACTATGAAAAGCAATTTAGAATAATGTAGGATGCGTTACAACTTTTGAGACCCCTTACACCAACGTACGAAAGATTAAAACTCCATAATAAACCTAATGAATTCGTCCGAGTAATTTGAACACCATACAACAATTTGGAATATATTACGACTTTGTATGCCACATTAACGCCTTGAAAAGCATGTTAGTATAACGTACGACACCTTACAACTCCTAACAAAACATTACAACACCGTACGTAAACTTAAAACTCCATAATAAACCTAATGAATTTGTCCGAGTCATTTGAACATCGTACGACCACTCAGGACTTGTTACGACTATGTATGCGAAATTAGCAACATGAAAAGCAATTTAGAATAATGTAGGGTGCGTTACAACTTTTGAGAACACCTTACACCACCGTACGAAAGATTAAAACTCCATAATAAACCTAATGAATTTGTCTGAGTAATTTGAACACCATACAACAATTTGGAATATATTACGACTCTGTATGCCACATTGCCGCCTTGAAAAGCATGTTAGTATAACGTACGACACCTTACTACTCCTAACAAAACATTACAACACCGTACGTAAACTTAAAACTCCATAATAAACCTAATGAATTCGTCCGAGTCCTATGAACATCGTACGACAATTTAGAATTTATTACGACTCTGTATGCCACATTACCGTCTTGAGAAGCATGTTAGTATAACGTACGACACCTTACAACTCGTAACAAAACATTACAACACCGTACGTAAACTTAAAACTACATAATAATCCTAATAAATTAGTCCGAGTCCTTTGAATATCGTACTACAATTTAGAATATATTACGACTCTGTATGCCACATTACCGCCTTGAAAAGCATGTTAGTATAACGTAAGGCACCTTACAACTTCC
Organism: Tagetes erecta; assembly: GCA_030867185.1. Classification (NCBI taxonomy): domain Eukaryota; kingdom Viridiplantae; phylum Streptophyta; class Magnoliopsida; order Asterales; family Asteraceae; genus Tagetes; species Tagetes erecta. Next base: position 47,943,856 of record CM061488.1, on the reverse strand, counting down.
TAACAAAACATTACAACACCGTACGTAAACTTAAAACTCCATAATAAACCTAATGAATTCGTCCGAGTCATTTGAACATCGTACGACCACTCAGGACTTGTTACGACTCTGTATGCGAAATTAGCGACAGGAAAAGCAATTTAGAATAATGTAGGATGCGTTACAACTTTTGAGAACACCTTACACCACCGTACGAAAGATTAAAACTCCATAATAAACCTAATGAATTCGTCTGAGTAATTTGAACACCATACAACAATTTGGAATATATTACGACTCTGTATGCCACATTACCGCCTTGAAAAGCATGTTAGTATAACGTACGACACTTTACTACTCCTAACAAAACATTACAACACCGTACGTAAACTTAAAACTCCATAATAAACCTAATGAATTCGTCCGAGTCCTTTGAACATCGTACGGCAATTTAGAATATATTACGACTTTGTATGCCACATTACCGTCTTGAGAAGCATGTTAGTATAACGTACGGCACCTTACAACTCCTAACAAAACATTACAACACCGTACGTAAACTTAAAACTCCATAATAATCCTAATAAATTAGTCCGAGTCCTTTGAATATCGTACTACAATTTAGAATATATTACGACTCTGTATGCCACATTACCGCCTAGAAAAGCATGTTAGTATAACGTACGGCACCTTAAAACTCCTAACAAAACATTACGACACCGTACGTAAACTTAAAACTCCATAAAACCTAATGAATTCGTCCGAGTCATTTGAACATCGTACGACCACTCAGGACTTGTTACGACTATGTATGCGAAATTAGCAACAAGAAAAGCAATTTAGAATAATGTAGGATGCGTTACAACTTTTGAGAACACCTTACACCACCGTACGAAAGATTAAAACTCCATAATAAACCTAATGAATTCGTCCGAGTAATTTGAACACCATACAACAATTTGGAATATATTACGACTCTGTATGCCACATTACCGCCTTGAAAAGCATGTTAGTATAACGTACGACACCTTACTACTCCTAACAAAACATTACAACACCGTACGTAAACTTAAAACTCCATAATAAACCTAATGAATTCGTCCGAGTCCTATGAACATCGTACGACAATTTAGAATTTATTACGACTCTGTATGCCACATTACCGTCTTGAGAAGCATGTTAGTATAATGTACGGCACCTTACAACTCCTAACAAAACATTACAACACCGTACGTAAACTTAAAACTCCATAATAAACCTAATGAATTCGCCCGAGTCCTTTGAACATCGTACGACAATTTAGAATATATTACGACTCTGTATGCCACATTACCGTCTTGAGAAGCATGTTAGTATAACGTACGGCACCTTACAACTCCTAACAAAACATTACAACACCGTACGTAAACTTAAAACTCCATAATAATCCTAATAAATTAGTCCGAGTCCTTTGAATATCGTACTACAATTTAGAATATATTACGACTCTGTCTGCCACATTACCGCCTTGAAAAGCATGTTAGTATAACGTACGACACCTTACTACTCCTAACAAAACATTACAACACCGTACGTAAACTTAAAACTCCATAATAAACCTAATGAATTCGTCCGAGTCCTATGAACATCGTACGACAATTTAGAATTTATTACGACTCTGTATGCCACATTACCGTCTTGAGAAGCATGTTAGTATAATGTACGGCACCTTACAACTCCTAACAAAACATTACAACACCGTACGTAAACTTAAAACTCCATAATAATCCTAATAAATTAGTCCGAGTCCTTTGAATATCGTACTACAATTTAGAATATATTACGACTCTGTATGCCACATTACCGCCTTGAAAAGCATGTTAGTATAACGTACGACACCTTACAACTTCCTAACAAAACATTACAACACCGTACGTAAACTTAAAACTCCATAATAAACCTAATGAATTCGTCCGAGTCATTTGAACATCGTACGACCACTCAGGACTTGTTACGACTCTGTATTCGAAATTAGCAACAGGAAAAGCAATTTAGAATAATGTAGGATGCGTTACAACTTTTGAGAACACCTTACACCACCGTACGAAAGATTAAAACTCCATAATAAACCTAATGAATTCGTCTGAGTAATTTGAACACCATACAACAATTTGGAATTTATTACGACTCTGTATGCCACATTACCGTCTTGAGAAGCATGTTAGTATAATGTACGGCACCTTACAACTCCTAACAAAACATTACAACACCGTACGTAAACTTAAAACTCCATAATAAACCTAATGAACTCGCCCGAGTCCTTTGAACATCGTACGACAATTTAGAATATATTACGACTCTGTATGCCACATTACCGTCTTGAGAAGCATGTTAGTATAACGTACGGCACCTTACAACTCCTAACAAAACATTACAACACCGTACGTAAACTTAAAACTCCATAATAATCCTAATAAATTAGTCCGAGTCCTTTGAATATCGTACTACAATTTAGAATATATTACGACTCTGTCTGCCACATTACCGCCTTGAAAAGCATGTTAGTATAACGTACGACACCTTACTACTCCTAACAAAACATTACAACACCGTACGTAAACTTAAAACTCCATAATAAACCTAATGAATTCGTCCGAGTCCTATGAACATCGTACGACAATTTAGAATTTATTACGACTCTGTATGCCACATTACCGTCTTGAGAAGCATGTTAGTATAATGTACGGCACCTTACAACTCCTAACAAAACATTACAACACCGTACGTAAACTTAAAACTCCATAATAATCCTAATAAATTAGTCCGAGTCCTTTGAATATCGTACTACAATTTAGAATATATTACGACTCTGTATGCCACATTACCGCCTTGAAAAGCATGTTAGTATAACGTACGACACCTTACAACTTCCTAACAAAACATTACAACACCGTACGTAAACTTAAAACTCCATAATAAACCTAATGAATTCGTCCGAGTCATTTGAACATCGTACGACCACTCAGGACTTGTTACGACTCTGTATTCGAAATTAGCAACAGGAAAAGCAATTTAGAATAATGTAGGATGCGTTACAACTTTTGAGAACACCTTACACCACCGTACGAAAGATTAAAACTCCATAATAAACCTAATGAATTCGTCTGAGTAATTTGAACACCATACAACAATTTGGAATATATTACGACTCTGTCTGCCACATTACCGCCTTGAAAAGCGTGTTAGTATAACGTACGACACCTTACTACTCCTAACAAAACATTACAACACCGTACGTAAACTTAAAACTCCATAATAAACCTAATGAATTCGTCCGAGTCCTTTGAACATCGTACGACAATTTAGAATATATTACGACTCTGTATGCCACATTACCGTCTTGAGAAGCATGTTAGTATAACGTACGGCACCTTACAACTCCTAACAAAACATTACAACACCGTACGTAAACTTAAAACTCCATAATAATCCTAATAAATTAGTCCGAGTCTTTTGAATATCGTACTACAATTTAGAATATATTACGACTCTGTATGCCACATTACCGCCTTGAAAAGCATGTTAGTATAACGTACGGCACCTTACAACTCCTAACAAAACATTACAACACCGTACGTAAACTTAAAACTCCATAATAAACCTAATGAATTCGTCCGAGTCCTATGAACATCGTACGACAATTTAGAATTTATTACGACTCTGTATGCCACATTACCGTCTTGAGAAGCATGTTAGTATAACGTACGACACCTTACAACTCCTAACAAAACATTACAACACCGTACGTAAACTTAAAACTACATAATAATCCTAATAAATTAGTCCGAGTCCTTTGAATATCGTACTACAATTTAGAATATATTACGACTCTGTATGCCACATTACCGCCTTGAAAAGCATGTTAGTATAACGTAAGGCACCTTACAACTTCCTAACAAAACATTACAACACCGTACGTAAACTTAAAACTCCATAATAAACCTAATGAATTCGTCCGAGTCATTTGAACATCGTACGACCACTCAGGACTTGTTACGACTCTGTATGCGAAATTAGCGACAGGAAAAGCAATTTAGAATAATGTAGGATGCGTTACAACTTTTGAGAACACCTTACACCACCGTACGAAAGATTAAAACTCCATAATAAACCTAATGAATTCGTCTGAGTAATTTGAACACCATACAACAATTTGGAATATATTACGACTCTGTATGCCACATTACCGCCTTGAAAAGCATGTTAGTATAACGTACGACACTTTACTACTCCTAACAAAACATTACAACACCGTACGTAAACTTAAAACTCCATAATAAACCTAATGAATTCGTCCGAGTCCTTTGAACATCGTACGGCAATTTAGAATATATTACGACTCTGTATGCCACATTACCGTCTTGAGAAGCATGTTAGTATAACGTACGGCACCTTACAACTCCTAACAAAACATTACAACACCGTACGTAAACTTAAAACTCCATAATAATCCTAATAAATTAGTCCGAGTCCTTTGAATATCGTACTACAATTTAGAATATATTACGACTCTGTATGCCACATTACCGCCTAGAAAAGCATGTTAGTATAACGTACGGCACCTTAAAACTCCTAACAAAACATTACGACACCGTACGTAAACTTAAAACTCCATAATAAACCTAATGAATTCGTCCGAGTCATTTGAACATCGTACGACCACTCAGGACTTGTTACGACTATGTATGCGAAATTAGCAACAAGAAAAGCAATTTAGAATAATGTAGGATGCGTTACAACTTTTGAGAACACCTTACACCACCGTACGAAAGATTAAAACTCCATAATAAACCTAATGAATTCGTCCGAGTAATTTGAACACCATACAACAATTTGGAATATATTACGACTCTGTATGCCACATTACCGCCTTGAAAAGCATGTTAGTATAACGTACGACACCTTACTACTCCTAACAAAACATTACAACACCGTACGTAAACTTAAAACTCCATAATAAACCTAATGAATTCGTCCGAGTCCTATGAACATCGTACGACAATTTAGAATTTATTACGACTCTGTATGTCACATTACCGTCTTGAGAAGCATGTTAGTATAATGTACGGCACCTTACAACTCCTAACAAAACATTACAACACCGTACGTAAACTTAAAACTCCATAATAAACCTAATGAATTCGCCCGAGTCCTTTGAACATCGTACGACAATTTAGAATATATTACGACTCTGTATGCCACATTACCGTCTTGAGAAGCATGTTAGTATAACGTACGGCACCTTACAACTCCTAACAAAACATTACAACACCGTACGTAAACTTAAACTCCATAATAATCCTAATAAATTAGTCCGAGTCCTTTGAATATCGTACTACAATTTAGAATATATTACGACTCTGTCTGCCACATTACCGCCTTGAAAAGCATGTTAGTATAACGTACGACACCTTACTACTCCTAACAAAACATTACAACACCGTACGTAAACTTAAAACTCCATAATAAACCTAATGAATTCGTCCGAGTCCTATGAACATCGTACGACAATTTAGAATTTATTACGACTCTGTATGCCACATTACCGTCTTGAGAAGCATGTTAGTATAATGTACGGCACCTTACAACTCCTAACAAAACATTACAACACCGTACGTAAACTTAAAACTCCATAATAAACCTAATGAATTCGCCCGAGTCCTTTGAACATCGTACGACAATTTAGAATATATTACGACTCTGTATGCCACATTACCGTCTTGAGAAGCATGTTAGTATAACGTACGGCACCTTACAACTCCTAACAAAACATTACAACACCGTACGTAAACTTAAAACTCCATAATAATCCTAATAAATTAGTCCGAGTCCTTTGAATATCGTACTACAATTTAGAATATATTACGACTCTGTCTGCCACATTACCGCCTTGAAAAGCATGTTAGTATAACGTACGACACCTTACTACTCCTAACAAAACATTACAACACGGTACGTAAACTTAAAACTCCATAATAAACCTAATGAATTCGTCCGAGTCCTATGAACATCGTACGACAATTTAGAATTTATTACGACTCTGTATGCCACATTACCGTCTTGAGAAGCATGTTAGTATAATGTACGGCACCTTACAACTCCTAACAAAACATTACAACACCGTACGTAAACTTAAAACTCCATAATAATCCTAATAAATTAGTCCGAGTCCTTTGAATATCGTACTACAATTTAGAATATATTACGACTCTGTATGCCACATTACCGCCTTGAAAAGCATGTTAGTATAACGTACGACACCTTACAACTTCCTAACAAAACATTACAACACCGTACGTAAACTTAAAACTCCATAATAAACCTAATGAATTCGTCCGAGTCATTTGAACATCGTACGACCACTCAGGACTTGTTACGACTCTGTATTCGAAATTAGCAACAGGAAAAGCAATTTAGAATAATGTAGGATGCGTTACAACTTTTGAGAACACCTTACACCACCGTACGAAAGATTAAAACTCCATAATAAACCTAATGAATTCGTCTGAGTAATTTGAACACCATACAACAATTTGGAATATATTACGACTCTGTCTGCCACATTACCGCCTTGAAAAGCGTGTTAGTATAACGTACGACACCTTACTACTCCTAACAAAACATTACAACACCGTACGTAAACTTAAAACTCCATAATAAACCTAATGAATTCGTCCGAGTCCTTTGAACATCGTACGACAATTTAGAATATATTACGACTCTGTATGCCACATTACCGTCTTGAGAAGCATGTTAGTATAACGTACGGCACCTTACAACTCCTAACAAAACATTACAACACCGTACGTAAACTTAAAACTCCATAATAATCCTAATAAATTAGTCCGAGTCTTTTGAATATCGTACTACAATTTAGAATATATTACGACTCTGTATGCCACATTACCGCCTTGAAAAGCATGTTAGTATAACGTACGGCACCTTACAACTCCTAACAAAACATTACAACACCGTACGTAAACTTAAAACTCCATAATAAACCTAATGAATTCGTTCGAGTCATTTGAACATCGTACGACCACTCAGGACTTGTCAGGACTCTGTATGCGAAATTTGCAACAGGAAAAGCAATTTAGAATAATGTAGGATGCGTTACAACTTTTGAGAACACCTTACACCACCGTACGAAAGATTAAAACTCCATAATAAACCTAATGAATTCGTCTGAGTAATTTGAACACCATACAACAATTTGGAATATATTACGACTCTGTATGCCACATTACCGCCTTGAAAAGCATGTTAGTATAACGTACGACACCTTACTACTCCTAACAAAACATTACAACACCGTACGTAAACTTAAAACTCCATAATAAACCTAATGAATTCGTCCGAGTCCTTTGAATATCGTACTACAATTTAGAATATATTACGACTCTGTATGCCACATTACTGCCTTGAAAAGCATGTTAGTATAACGTACGGCACCATACAACTCCTAACAAAACATTACAACACCGTACGTAAAATTAAAACTCCATAATAAACCTAATGAATTCTTCCGAGTCCTTTGAACATCGTACGACAATTTAGAATATATTACGACTCTGTATGCCACATTACCGCCTTGAAAAGCATGTTATTATAACGTACGACACCTTACAACTCCTAACAAAACATTACAAGACCGTACGTACACTTAAAACTCCATAATAAACCTAATAAATTCGTCCGAGTCCTTTGAACATCGTACGACAATTTAGAATATATTACGACTGTGTATGCCACATTACCGCCTTGAAAAGCATGTTAGTATAACGTACGACACCTGACAACTCCTATCAAAACATTATAACACAGTACGTAAAATTAAAACTCCATAATAAACCTAATGAATTCGTCCGACTCATTTGAACATCGTACGACAATTTAGAATATATTACGACTGTGTATGCCACATTACCGTCTTGAAAAGCATGTTAGTATAACGTACGACACCTGACAACTCCTAACAAAACATTACAACACCGTACGTAAACTTAAAACTCCATAATAAACCTAATGAATTCGTCTGAGTCATTTGAACATCGTACAACAATTTAAAATACCTTACGACTCGGTAAGCCACATTACCGCCTTGAAAAGCATGTTAGTATAACGTACAGCACCATACAACTCCTAACAAAACATTACAACACCGTACGTAAAATTAAAACTGCATAATAAACCTAATGAATTCGTCCGAGTCATTTGAACATCGTACGACCACTCAGGACTTGTTACGACTATGTATGCGAAATTAGCAACATGAAAAGCAATTTAGAATAATGTAGGATGCGTTACAACTTTTGAGAACACCTTACACCACCGTACGAGAGATTAAAACTCCATAATAAACCTAATGAATTCGTCCGAGTAATTTGAACACCATACAAAAATTTGGAATATATTACGACTTTGTATGCCACATTACCGCCTTGAAAAGCATGTTAGTATAACGTACGACACCTTACAACTCCTAACAAAACATTACAACACTGTACGTAAACTTAAAACTCCATAATAAACCTAATGAATTCGTCCGAGTCATTTGAACATCGTACGACCACTCAGGACTAGTTACGACTATGTATTCGAAATTAGCAACATGAAAAGCAATTTAGAATAATGTAGGATGCGTTACAACTTTTGAGAACACCTTACACCACCGTACGAAAGATTAAAACTCCATAATAAACCTAATGAATTCGTCCGAGTAATTTGAACACCATACAACAATTTGGAATATATTACGACTCTGTATGCCACATTACCGCCTTGAAAAGCATGTTAGTATAACGTACGACACCTTACTACTCCTAACAAAACATTACAACACCGTACGTAAACTTAAAACTCCATAATAAACCTAATGAATTCGTCCGAGTCCTATGAACATCGTACGACAATTTAGAATTTATTACAACTCAGTATGCCACATTACCGTCTTGAGAAGCATGTAAGTATAATGTACGGCACCTTACAACTCCTAACAAAACATTACAACACCGTACGTAAACTTAAAAATCCATAATAATCCTAATAAATTAGTCCGAGTCCTTTGAATATCGTACTACAATTTAGAATATATTACGACTTTGTATGCCACATTACCGCCTTGAAAAGCATGTTAGTATAACGTACGGCACCTTACAACTTCCTAACAAAACATTACAACACCGTACGCAAACTTAAAACTCCATAATAAACCTAATGAATTCGTCCGAGTCATTTGAACATCGTACGACCACTCAGGACTTGTTACGACTCTGTATTCGAAATTAGCATCAGGAAAAGCAATTTAGAATAATGTAGGATGTGTTACAACTTTTGAGAACACCTTACACCACCGTACGAAAGATTAAAACTCCATAATAAACCTAATGAATTCGTCTGAGTAATTTGAACACCATACAACAATTTGGAATATATTACGACTCTGTCTGCCACATTACCGCCTTGAAAAGCATGTTAGTATAACGTACGACACCTTACTACTCCTAACAAAACATTACAACACCGTACGTAAACTTAAAACTCCATAATAAACCTAATGAATTCGTCCGAGTCCTTTGAACATCGTAGGACAATTTAGAATATATTACGACTCTGTATGCCACATTACCGTCTTGAGAAGCATGTTAGTATAACGTACGGCACCTTACAACTCCTAACAAAACATTACAACACCGTACGTAAACTTAAAACTCCATAATAATCCTAATAAATTAGTCCGAGTCCTTTGAATATCGTACTACAATTTAGAATATATTACGACTCTGTATGCCACATTACCGCCTTGAAAAGCATGTTAGTATAACGTACGGCACCTTACAACTCCTAACAAAACATTACAACACCGTACGTAAACTTAAAACTCCATAATAAACCTAATGAATTCGTTCGAGTCATTTGAACATCGTACGACCACTCAGGACTAGTTACGACTATGTATGCGAAATTAGCAACATGAAAAGCAATTTAGAATAATGTAGGATGCGTTACAACTTTTGAGAACACCTTACACCACCGTACGAAAGATTAAAACTCCATAATAAACCTAATGAATTCGTCCGAGTAATTTGAACACCATACAACAATTTGGAATATATTACGACTCTGTATGCCACATTACCGCCTTGAAAAGCATGTTAGTATAACGTACGACACCTTACTACTCCTAACAAAACATTACAACACCGTACGTAAACTTAAAACTCCATAATAAACCTAATGAATTCGTCCGAGTCCTATGAACATCGTACGACAATTTAGAATTTATTACAACTCAGTATGCCACATTACCGTCTTGAGAAGCATGTAAGTATAATGTACGGCACCTTACAACTCCTAACAAAACATTACAACACCGTACGTAAACTTAAAAATCCATAATAATCCTAATAAATTAGTCCGAGTCCTTTGAATATCGTACTACAATTTAGAATATATTACGACTTTGTATGCCACATTACCGCCTTGAAAAGCATGTTAGTATAACGTACGGCACCTTACAACTTCCTAACAAAACATTACAACACCGTACGCAAACTTAAAACTCCATAATAAACCTAATGAATTCGTCAGAGTCATTTGAACATCGTACGACCACTCAGGACTTGTTACGACTCTGTATTCGAAATTAGCATCAGGAAAAGCAATTTAGAATAATGTAGGATGCGTTACAACTTTTGAGAACACCTTACACCACCGTACGAAAGATTAAAACTCCATAATAAACCTAATGAATTAGTCTGAGTAATTTGAACACCATACAACAATTTGGAATATATTACGACTCTGTCTGCCACATTACCGCCTTGAAAAGCATGTTAGTATAACGTACGACACCTTACTACTCCTAACAAAACATTACAACACCGTACGTAAACTTAAAACTCCATAATAAACCTAATGAATTCGTCCGAGTCCTTTGAACATCGTACGACAATTTAGAATATATTACGACTCTGTATGCCACATTACCGTCTTGAGAAGCATGTTAGTATAACGTACGGCACCTTACAACTCCTAACAAAACATTACAACACCGTACGTAAACTTAAAACTCCATAATAATCCTAATAAATTAGTCCGAGTCCTTTGAATATCGTACTACAATTTAGAATATATTACGACTCTGTATGCCACATTACCGCCTTGAAAAGCATGTTAGTATAACGTACGGCACCTTACAACTCCTAACAAAACATTACAACACCGTACGTAAACTTAAAACTCCATAATAAACCTAATGAATTCGTTCGAGTCATTTGAACATCGTACGACCACTCAGGACTTGTTAGGACTCTGTATGCGAAATTAGCAACAGGAAAAGCAATTTAGAATAATGTAGGATGCGTTACAACTTTTGAGAACACCTTACACCACCGTACGAAAGATTAAAACTCCATAATAAACCTAATGAATTCGTCTGAGTAATTTGAACACCATACGACAATTTGGAATATATTACGACTCTGTATGCCCCATTACCGCCTTGAAAAGCATGTTAGTATAACGTACGACACCTTACTACTCCTAACAAAACATTACAAGACCGTACGTACACTTAAAACTCCATAATAAACCTAATAAATTCGTCCGAGTCCTTTGAACATCGTACGACAATTTAGAATATATTACGACTGTGTATGCCACATTACCGCCTTGAAAAGCATGTTAGTATAACGTACGACACCTGACAACTCCTAACAAAACATTACAACACAGTACGTAAAATTAAAACTCCATAATAAACCTAATGAATTCGTCCGACTCATTTGAACATCGTACGACAATTTAGAATATATTACGACTGTGTATGCCACATTACCGTCTTGAAAAGCATGTTAGTATAACGTACGACACCTGACAACTCCTAACAAAACATTACACCACCGTACGTAAACTTAAAACTCCATAATAAACCTAATGAATTCGTTCGAGTCATTTGAACATCGTACGACCACTCAGGACTAGTTACGACTATGTATTCGAAATTAGCAACATGAAAAGCAATTTAGAATAATGTAGGATGCGTTACAACTTTTGAGAACACCTTACACCACCGTACGAAAGATTAAAACTCCATAATAAACCTAATGAATTCGTCCGAGTAATTTGAACACCATACAACAATTTGGAATATATTACGACTCTGTATGCCACATTACCGCCTTGAAAAGCATGTTAGTATAACGTACGACACCTTACTACTCCTAACAAAACATTACAACACCGTACGTAAACTTAAAACTCCATAATAAACCTAATGAATTCGTCCGAGTCCTATGAACATCGTACGACAATTTAGAATTTATTACAACTCAGTATGCCACATTACCGTCTTGAGAAGCATGTAAGTATAATGTACGGCACCTTACAACTCCTAACAAAACATTACAACACCGTACGTAAACTTAAAAATCCATAATAATCCTAATAAATTAGTCCGAGTCCTTTGAATATCGTACTACAATTTAGAATATATTACGACTTTGTATGCCACATTACCGCCTTGAAAAGCATGTTAGTATAACGTACGGCACCTTACAACTTCCTAACAAAACATTACAACACCGTACGCAAACTTAAAACTCCATAATAAACCTAATGAATTCGTCCGAGTCATTTGAACATCGTACGACCACTCAGGACTTGTTACGACTCTGTATTCGAAATTAGCATCAGGAAAAGCAATTTAGAATAATGTAGGATGTGTTACAACTTTTGAGAACACCTTACACCACCGTACGAAAGATTAAAACTCCATAATAAACCTAATGAATTCGTCTGAGTAATTTGAACACCATACAACAATTTGGAATATATTACGACTCTGTCTGCCACATTACCGCCTTGAAAAGCATGTTAGTATAACGTACGACACCTTACTACTCCTAACAAAACATTACAACACCGTACGTAAACTTAAAACTCCATAATAAACCTAATGAATTCGTCCGAGTCCTTTGAACATCGTAGGACAATTTAGAATATATTACGACTCTGTATGCCACATTACCGTCTTGAGAAGCATGTTAGTATAACGTACGGCACCTTACAACTCCTAACAAAACATTACAACACCGTACGTAAACTTAAAACTCCATAATAATCCTAATAAATTAGTCCGAGTCCTTTGAATATCGTACTACAATTTAGAATATATTACGACTCTGTATGCCACATTACCGCCTTGAAAAGCATGTTAGTATAACGTACGGCACCTTACAACTCCTAACAAAACATTACAACACCGTACGTAAACTTAAAACTCCATAATAAACCTAATGAATTCGTTCGAGTCATTTGAACATCGTACGACCACTCAGGACTAGTTACGACTATGTATGCGAAATTAGCAACATGAAAAGCAATTTAGAATAATGTAGGATGCGTTACAACTTTTGAGAACACCTTACACCACCGTACGAAAGATTAAAACTCCATAATAAACCTAATGAATTCGTCCGAGTAATTTGAACACCATACAACAATTTGGAATATATTACGACTCTGTATGCCACATTACCGCCTTGAAAAGCATGTTAGTATAACGTACGACACCTTACTACTCCTAACAAAACATTACAACACCGTACGTAAACTTAAAACTCCATAATAAACCTAATGAATTCGTCCGAGTCCTATGAACATCGTACGACAATTTAGAATTTATTACAACTCAGTATGCCACATTACCGTCTTGAGAAGCATGTAAGTATAATGTACGGCACCTTACAACTCCTAACAAAACATTACAACACCGTACGTAAACTTAAAAATCCATAATAATCCTAATAAATTAGTCCGAGTCCTTTGAATATCGTACTACAATTTAGAATATATTACGACTTTGTATGCCACATTACCGCCTTGAAAAGCATGTTAGTATAACGTACGGCACCTTACAACTTCCTAACAAAACATTACAACACCGTACGCAAACTTAAAACTCCATAATAAACCTAATGAATTCGTCAGAGTCATTTGAACATCGTACGACCACTCAGGACTTGTTACGACTCTGTATTCGAAATTAGCATCAGGAAAAGCAATTTAGAATAATGTAGGATGCGTTACAACTTTTGAGAACACCTTACACCACCGTACGAAAGATTAAAACTCCATAATAAACCTAATGAATTAGTCTGAGTAATTTGAACACCATACAACAATTTGGAATATATTACGACTCTGTCTGCCACATTACCGCCTTGAAAAGCATGTTAGTATAACGTACGACACCTTACTACTCCTAACAAAACATTACAACACCGTACGTAAACTTAAAACTCCATAATAAACCTAATGAATTCGTCCGAGTCCTTTGAACATCGTACGACAATTTAGAATATATTACGACTCTGTATGCCACATTACCGTCTTGAGAAGCATGTTAGTATAACGTACGACACCTTACAACTCCTAACAAAACATTACAACACCGTACGTAAACTTAAAACTCCATAATAATCCTAATAAATTAGTCCGAGTCCTTTGAATATCGTACTACAATTTAGAATATATTACGACTCTGTATGCCACATTACCGCCTTGAAAAGCATGTTAGTATAACGTACGGCACCTTACAACTCCTAACAAAACATTACAACACCGTACGTAAACTTAAAACTCCATAATAAACCTAATGAATTCGTTCGAGTCATTTGAACATCGTACGACCACTCAGGACTTGTTAGGACTCTGTATGCGAAATTAGCAACAGGAAAAGCAATTTAGAATAATGTAGGATGCGTTACAACTTTTGAGAACACCTTACACCACCGTACGAAAGATTAAAACTCCATAATAAACCTAATGAATTCGTCTGAGTAATTTGAACACCATACGACAATTTGGAATATATTACGACTCTGTATGCCCCATTACCGCCTTGAAAAGCATGTTAGTATAACGTACGACACCTTACTACTCCTAACAAAACATTACAAGACCGTACGTACACTTAAAACTCCATAATAAACCTAATAAATTCGTCCGAGTCCTTTGAACATCGTACGACAATTTAGAATATATTACGACTGTGTATGCCACATTACCGCCTTGAAAAGCATGTTAGTATAACGTACGACACCTGACAACTCCTAACAAAACATTACAACACAGTACGTAAAATTAAAACTCCATAATAAACCTAATGAATTCGTCCGACTCATTTGAACATCGTACGACAATTTAGAATATATTACGACTGTGTATGCCACATTACCGTCTTGAAAAGCATGTTAGTATAACGTACGACACCTGACAACTCCTAACAAAACATTACACCACCGTACGTAAACTTAAAACTCCATAATAAACCTAATGAATTCGTCTGAGTCATTTGAACATCGTACGACAATTTAGAATATATTACGACTCGGTATGCCACATTACCGCCTTGAAAAGAATGTTAGTATAACGTACAGCACCATACAACTCCTAACAAAACATTACAACACAGTACGTAAAATTAAAACTCCATAATAAACCTAATGAATTCGTCCGACTCATTTGAACATCGTACGACAATTTAGAATATATTACGACTCTGTATGCCACATTACCGCCTTGAAAAGCATGTTAGTATAACGTACGACACCTGACAACTCCTAACAAAACATTACAACACCGTACGTAAAATTAAAACTCCATAATAAACCTAATGAATTCGTCTGAGTCATTAGAACATCGTACAACAATTTAAAATACCTTACGACTCGGTATGCCACATTACCGCCTTGAAAAGAATGTTAGTATAACGTACAGCACCATACAACTCCTAACAAAACATTACAACACCGTACGTAAAATTAAAACTGCATAATAAACCTAATGAATTCGTCCGACTCATTTGAACATCGTACGACAATTTAGAATATATTACGACTCTGTATGCCACATTACCGCCTTGAAAAGCATGTTAGTATAACGTACGGCACCATACAACTCCTAACAAAACATTACAACACCGTACGTAAAATTAAAACTCCATAATAAACCTAATGAATTCGTCCGAGTCCTTTGAACATCGTACGACAATTTAGAATATATTACGACTCTGTATGCCACATTACCGCCTTGAAAAGCATGTTATTATAACGTACGACACCTTACAACTCCTAACAAAACATTACAAGACCGTACGTAAACTTAAAACTCCATAATAAACCTAATAAATTCGTCCGAGTCCTTTGAACATCGTACGACAATTTAGAATATATTACGACTGTGTATGCCACATTACCGCCTTGAAAAGCATGTTAGTATAACGTACGACACCTGACAACTCCTAACAAAACATTACAACACAGTACGTAAAATTAAAACTCCATAATAAACCTAATGAATTCGTCCGAGTCCTATGAACATCGTACGAGAATTTAGAATATATTACGACTCTGTATGCCACATTACCGCCTTGGAAAGCATGTTATTATAACGTACGACACCTTACAACTCCTAACAAAACATTACAAGACCGTACGTAAACTTAAAACTTCATAATAAACCTAATGAATTCGTCCGACTCATTTGAACATCGTACAACAATTTAAAATACCTTACGACTCTGTATGCCACATTACCGCCTTCAAAAGCATGTTAGTATAACGTACGGCACCATACAACTCCTAACAAAACATTACAACACCGTACGTAAAGTTAAAACTCCATAATAAACCTAATGAATTCGTCCGACTCATTTGAACATCGTACGACAATTTAGAATATATTACGACTCTGTATGCCACATTACCGCCTTGAAAAGCATGTTAGTATAACGTACGGCACCATACAACTCCTAACAAAACATTACAACACCGTACGTAAAATTAAAACTCCATAATAAACCTAATGAATTCGTCCGAGTCCTTTGAACATCGTACGACAATTTAGAATATATTACGACTCTGTATGCCACATTACCGCCTTGAAAAGCATGTTATTATAACGTACGACACCTTACAACTCCTAACAAAACATTACAAGACCGTACGTAAACTTAAAACTCCATAATAAACCTAATAAATTCGTCCGAGTCCTTTGAACCTCGTACGACAATTTAGAATATATTACGACTGTGTATGCCACATTACCGCCTTGAAAAGCATGTTAGTATAACGTACGACACTTGACAACTCCTAACAAAACATTACAACACCGTACGTAAACTTAAAACTCCATCATAAACCTAATGAATTCGTCTGCGTCATTTGAACATCGTACAACAATTTAAAATACCTTACGACTCTGTATGCCACATTACCGCCTTGAAAAGCATGTTAGTATAACGTACAACACCATACAACTCCTAACAAAACATTACAACACCGTACGTAAAGTTAAAACTTCATAATAAACCTAATGAATTCGTCCGACTCATTTGAACATCGTACAACAATTTAAAATACCTTACGACTCTGTATGCCACATTACCGCCTTCAAAAGCATGTTAGTATAACGTACGGCACCATACAACTCCTAACAAAACATTACAACACCGTACGTAAAGTTAAAACTCCATAATAAACCTAATGAATTCGTCCGACTCATTTGAACATCGTACGACAATTTAGAATATATTACGACTCTGTATGCCACATTACCGCCTTGAAAAGCATGTTAGTATAACGTACGTCACCATACAACTCCTAACAAAACATTACAACACCGTACGTAAAATTAAAACTCCATAATAAACCTAATGAATTCGTCCGAGTCCTTTGAACATCGTACGACAATTTAGAATATATTACGACTCTGTATTCCACATTACCGCCTTGAAAAGCATGTTATTATAACGTACGACACCTTACAACTCCTAACAAAACATTACAAGACCGTACGTAAACTTAAAACTCCATAATAAACCTAATAAATTCGTCCGAGTCCTTTGAACATCGTACGACAATTTAGAATATATTACGACTGTGTATGCCACATTACCGCCTTGAAAAGCATGTTAGTATAACGTACGACACCTGACAACTCCTAACAAAACCTTACAACACCGTGCGTAAACTTAAAACTCCATAATAAACCTAATGAATTCGTCTGAGTCATTTGAACATCGTACAACAATTTAAAATACCTTACGACTCGGTATGCCACATTACCGCCTTGATAAGCATGTTAGTATAACGTACAGCACCATACAACTCCTAACAAAACATTACAACACCATCCGTAAAATTAAAACTCCATAATAAACCTAATGAATTCGTCCGACTCATTTGAACATCGTACGACAATTTAGAATATATTACGACTCTGTATGCCACATTACCGCCTTGAAAAGCATGTTAGTATAACGTACGGCACCATACAACTCCTAACAAAATATTACAACACCGTACGTAAAATTAAAACTCCATAATAAACCTAATGAATTCGTCCGAGTCCTTTGAACATCGTACGACAATTTAGAATATATTACGACTCTGTATGCCACATTACCGCCTTGAAAAGCATGTTATTATAACGTACGACACCTTACAACTCCTAACAAAACATTACAAGACCGTACGTAAACTTAAAACTCCATAATAAACCTAATAAATTCGTCCGAGTCCTTTGAACATCGTACGACAATTTAGAATATATTACGACTGTGTATGCCACATTACCGCCTTGAAAAGCATGTTAGTATAACGTACGACACCTGACAACTCCTAACAAAACCTTACAACACCGTGCGTAAACTTAAAACTCCATAATAAACCTAATGAATTCGTCTGAGTCATTTGAACATCGTACAACAATTTAAAATACCTTACGACTCGGTATGCCACATTACCGCCTTGATAAGCATGTTAGTATAACGTACAGCACCATACAACTCCTAACAAAACATTACAACACCATACGTAAAATTAAAACTCCATAATAAACCTAATGAATTCGTCCGACTCATTTGAACATCGTACGACAATTTAGAATATATTACGACTCGGTATGCCACATTACCGCCTTGAAAAGCATGTTATTATAACGTACGACACCTTACAACTCCTAACAAAACATTACAAGACCGTACGTAAACTTAAAACTCCATAATAAACCTAATAAATTCGTCCGAGTCCTTTGAACATCGTACGACAATTTAGAATATATTACGACTGTGTATGCCACATTACCGCCTTGAAAAGCATGTTAGTATAACGTACGACACCTGACAACTCCTAACAAAACATTACAACACCGTACGTAAACTTAAAACTCCATAATAAACCTAATGAATTCGTCTGCGTCATTTGAACATCGTACAACAATTTAAAATACCTTACGACTCTGTATGCCACATTACCGCCTTGAAAAGCATGTTAGTATAACGTACAGCACCATACAACTCCTAACAAAACATTACAACACCGTACGTAAAGTTAAAACTCCATAATAAACCTAATGAATTCGTCCGACTCATTTGAACATCGTACGACAATTTAGAATATATTACGACTCTGTATGCCACATTACCGCCTTCAAAAGCATGTTAGTATAACGTACAGCACCATACAACTCCTAACAAAACATTACAACACCGTACGTAAAGTTAAAACTCCATAATAAACCTAATGAATTCGTCCGACTCATTTGAACATCGTACGACAATTTAGAATATATTACGACTCTGTATGCCACATTACCGCCTTCAAAAGCATGTTAGTATAACGTACGGCACCATACAACTCCTAACAAAACATTACAACACAGTACGTAAAATTAAAACTCCATAATAAACCTAATGACTTCGTCCGAGTCCTTTGAACATCGTACGAGAATTTAGAATATATTACGACTCTGTATGCCGCATTACCGCCTTGGAAAGCATGTTATTATAACGTACGACACCTTACAACTCCTAACAAAACATTACAAGACCGTACGTAAAATTAAAACTCCATAATAAACCTAATGAATTCGTCCGAGTCCTTTGAACATCGTACGACAATTTAGAATATATTACGACTGTGTATGCCACATTACCGCCTTGAAAAGCATGTTAGTATAAGGTACGACACCTGACAACTCCTAACAAAACCTTACAACACCGTGCGTAAACTTAAAACTCCATAATAAACCTAATGAATTCGTCTGAGTCATTTGAACATCGTACAACAATTTAAAATACCTTACGACTCGGTATGCCACATTACCGCCTTGATAAGCATGTTAGTATAACGTACAGCACCATACAACTCCTAACAAAACATTACAACACCATACGTAAAATTAAAACTCCATAATAAACCTAATGAATTCGTCCGACTCATTTGAACATCGTACGACAATTTAGAATATATTACGACTCTGTATGCCACATTACCGCCTTGAAAAGCATGTTATCATAACGTACGACACCTTACAACTCCTAACAAAACATTACAAGACCGTACGTAAACTTAAAACTCCATAATAAACCTAATAAATTCGTCCGAGTCCTTTGAACATCGTACGACAATTTAGAATATATTACGACTGTGTATGCCACATTACCGCCTTGAAAAGCATGTTAGTATAACGTACGACACCTGACAACTCCTAACAAAACATTACAACACCGTACGTAAACTTAAAACTCCATAATAAACCAAATGAATTCGTCTGCGTCATTTGAACATCGTACAACAATTTAAAATACCTTACGACTCTGTATGCCACATTACCGCCTTGAAAAGCATGTTAGTATAACGTACAGCACCATACAACTCCTAACAAAACATTACAACACCGTACGTAAAGTTAAAACTCCATAATAAACCTAATGAATTCGTCCGACTCATTTGAACATCGTACGACAATTTAGAATATATTACGACTCTGTATGCCACATTACCGCCTTCAAAATCATGTTAGTATAACGTACAGCACCATACAACTCCTAACAAAACATTACAACACCGTACGTAAAGTTAAAACTCCATAATAAACCTAATGAATTCGTCCGACTCATTTGAACATCGTACGACAATTTAGAATATATTACGACTCTGTATGCCACATTACCGCCTTCAAAAGCATGTTAGTATAACGTACGGCACCATACAACTCCTAACAAAACATTACAACACAGTACGTAAAATTAAAACTCCATAATAAACCTAATGACTTCGTCCGAGTCCTTTGAACATCGTACGAGAATTTAGAATATATTACGACTCTGTATGCCACATTACCGCCTTGGAAAGCATGTTATTATAACGTACGACACCTTACAACTCCTAACAAAACATTACAAGACCGTACGTAAAATTAAAACTCCATAATAAACCTAATGAATTCGTCCGAGTCCTTTGAACATCGTACGACAATTTAGAATATATTACGACTGTGTATGCCACATTACCGCCTTGAAAAGCATGTTAGTATAAGGTACGACACCTGACAACTCCTAACAAAACCTTACAACACCGTGCGTAAACTTAAAACTCCATAATAAACCTAATGAATTCGTCTGAGTCATTTGAACATCGTACAACAATTTAAAATACCTTACGACTCGGTATGCCACATTACCGCCTTGATAAGCATGTTAGTATAACGTACAGCACCATACAACTCCTAACAAAACATTACAACACCATACGTAAAATTAAAACTCCATAATAAACCTAATGAATTCGTCCGACTCATTTGAACATCGTACGACAATTTAGAATATATTACGACTCTGTATGCCACATTACCGCCTTGAAAAGCATGTTATTATAACGTACGACACCTTACAACTCCTAACAAAACATTACAAGACCGTACGTAAACTTAAAACTCCATAATAAACCTAATAAATTCGTCCGAGTCCTTTGAACATCGTACGACAATTTAGAATATATTACGACTGTGTATGCCACATTACCGCCTTGAAAAGCATGTTAGTATAACGTACGACACCTGACAACTCCTAACAAAACATTACAACACCGTACGTAAACTTAAAACTCCATAATAAACCAAATGAATTCGTCTGCGTCATTTGAACATCGTACAACAATTTAAAATACCTTACGACTCTGTATGCCACATTACCGCCTTGAAAAGCATGTTAGTATAACGTACAGCACCATACAACTCCTAACAAAACATTACAACACCGTACGTAAAGTTAAAACTCCATAATAAACCTAATGAATTCGTCCGACTCATTTGAACATCGTACGACAATTTAGAATATATTACGACTCTGTATGCCACATTACCGCCTTCAAAATCATGTTAGTATAACGTACAGCACCATACAACTCCTAACAAAACATTACAACACCGTACGTAAAGTTAAAACTCCATAATAAACCTAATGAATTCGTCCGACTCATTTGAACATCGTACGACAATTTAGAATATATTACGACTCTGTATGCCACATTACCGCCTTCAAAAGCATGTTAGTATAACGTACAGCACCATACAACTCCTAACAAAACATTACAACACCGTACGTAAAGTTAAAACTCCATAATAAACCTAATGAATTCGTCCGACTCATTTGAACATCGTACGACAATTTAGAATATATTACGACTCTGTATGCCACATTACCGCCTTCAAAAGCATGTTAGTATAACGTACGGCACCATACAACTCCTAACAAAACATTACAACACAGTACGTAAAATTAAAACTCCATAATGAACCTAATGAATTCGTCCGAGTCCTTTGAACATCGTACGAGAATTTAGAATATATTACGACTCTGTATGCCACATTACCGCCTTGGAAAGCATGTTATTATAACGTACGACACCTTACAACTCCTAACAAAACATTACAAGACCGTACGTAATAATAAACCTAATGAATTCGTCCGACTCATTTGAACATCGTACGACAATTTAGAATATATTACGACTCTGTATGCCACATTACCGCCTTCAAAAGCATGTTAGTATAACGTACGGCACCATACAACTCCTAACAAAACATTACAACACAGTACGTAAAATTAAAACTCCATAGTAAACCTAATGAATTCGTCCGAGTCCTTTGAACATCGTACGAGAATTTAGAATATATTACGACTCTGTATGCCACATTACCGCCTTGGAAAGCATGTTATTATAACGTACGACACCTTACAACTCCTAACAAAACATTACAAGACCGTACGTAAAATTAAAACTCCATAATAAACCTAATGAATTCGTCCGAGTCCTTTGAACATCGTTCGACAATTTAGAATATATTACGACTGTGTATGCCACATTACCGCCTTGAAAAGCATGTTAGTATAACGTACGACACCTGACAACTCCTAACAAAACCTTACAACACCGTGCGTAAACTTAAAACTCCATAATAAACCTAATGAATTCGTCTGAGTCATTTGAACATCGTACAACAATTTAAAATACCTTACGACTCGGTATGCCACATTACCGCCTTGATAAGCATGTTAGTATAACGTACAGCACCATACAACTCCTAACAAAACATTACAACACCATACGTAAAATTAAAACTCCATAATAAACCTAATGAATTCGTCCGACTCATTTGAACATCGTACGACAATTTAGAGTATATTACGACTCTGTATGCCACATTACCGCCTTGAAAAGCATGTTAGTATAACGTACGGCACCATACAACTCCTAACAAAACATTACAACACCGTACGTAAAATTAAAACTCCATAATAAACCTAATGAATTCGTCCGAGTCCTTTGAACATCGTACGACAATTTAGAATATATTACGACTCTGTATGCCACATTACCGCCTTGAAAAGCATGTTATTATAACGTACGACACCTTACAACTCCTAACAAAACATTACAAGACCGTACGTAAACTTAAAACTCCATAATAAACCTAATAAATTCATCCGAGTCCTTTGAACATCGTACGACAATTTAGAATATATTACGACTGTGTATGCCACATTACCGCCTTGAAAAGCATGTAAGTATAACGTACGACACCTGACAACTCCTAACAAAACATTACAACACCGTACGTAAACTTAAAACTCCATAATAAACCTAATGAATTCGTCTGCGTCATTTGAACATCGTACAACAATTTAAAATACCTTACGACTCTGTATGCCACATTACCGCCTTGAAAAGCATGTTAGTATAACGTACAGCACCATACAACTCCTAACAAAACATTACAACACCGTACGTAAAGTTAAAACTCCATAATAAACCTAATGAATTCGTCCGACTCATTTGAACATCGTACGACAATTTAGAATATATTACGACTCTGTATGCCACATTACCGCCTTCAAAAGCATGTTAGTATAACGTACAGCACCATACAACTCCTAACAAAACATTACAACACCGTACGTAAAGTTAAAACTCCATAATAAACCTAATGAATTCGTCCGACTCATTTGAACATCGTACGACAATTTAGAATATATTACGACTCTGTATGCCACATTACCGCCTTCAAAAGCATGTTAGTATAACGTACGGCACCATACAACTCCTAACAAAACATTACAACACAGTACGTAAAATTAAAACTCCATAATGAACCTAATGAATTCGTCCGAGTCCTTTGAACATCGTACGAGAATTTAGAATATATTACGACTCTGTATGCCACATTACCGCCTTGGAAAGCATGTTATTATAACGTACGACACCTTACAACTCCTAACAAAACATTACAAGACCGTACGTAATAATAAACCTAATGAATTCGTCCGACTCATTTGAACATCGTACAACAATTTAAAATACCTTACGACTCTGTATGCCACATTACCGCCTTCAAAAGCATGTTAGTATAACGTACGGCACCATACAACTCCTAACAAAACATTACAACACCGTACGTAAAGTTAAAACTCCATAATAAACCTAATGAATTCGTCTGACTCATTTGAACATCGTACGACAATTTAGAATATATTACGACTCTGTATGCCACATTACCGCCTTCAAAAGCATGTTAGTATAACGTACAGCACCATACAACTCCTAACAAAACATTACAACACCGTACGTAAAGTTAAAACTCCATAATAAACCTAATGAATTCGTCCGACTCATTTGAACATCGTACGACAATTTAGAATATATTACGACTCTGTATGCCACATTACCGCCTTCAAAAGCATGTTAGTATAACGTACGGCACCATACAACTCCTAACAAAACATTACAACACAGTACGTAAAATTAAAACTCCATAATAAACCTAATGAATTCGTCCGAGTCCTTTGAACATCGTACGACAATTTAGAATATATTACGACTCTGTATGCCACATTACCGCCTTGAAAAGCATGTTATTATAACGTACGACACCTTACAACTCCTAACAAAACATTACAAGACCGTACGTAAACTTAAAACTCCATAATAAACCTAATAAATTCGTCCGACTCCTTTGAACATCGTACAACAATTTAAAATACCTTACGACTCTGTATGCCACATTACCGCCTTGAAAAGCATGTTAGTATAACGTACGACACCTGACAACTCCTAACAAAACCTTACAACACCGTGCGTAAACTTAAAACTCCATAATAAACCTAATGAATTCGTCTGAGTCATTTGAACATCGTACAACAATTTAAAATACCTTACGACTCGGTATGCCACATTACCGCCTTGATAAGCATGTTAGTATAACGTACAGCACCATACAACTCCTAACAAAACATTACAACACCATACGTAAAATTAAAACTCCATAATAAACCTAATGAATTCGTCCGACTCATTTGAACATCGTACGACAATTTAGAATATATTACGACTCTGTATGCCACATTACCGCCTTGAAAAGCATGTTATTATAACGTACGACACCTTACATCTCCTAACAAAACATTACAAGACCGTACGTAAACTTAAAACTCCATAATAAACCTAATAAATTCGTCCGAGTCCTTTGAACATCGTACGACAATTTAGAATATATTACGACTGTGTATGCCACATTACCGCCTTGAAAAGCATGTTAGTATAACGTACGACACCTGACAACTCCTAACAAAACATTACAACACCGTACGTAAACTTAAAACTCCATAATAAACCTAATGAATTCGTCTGCGTCATTTGAACATCGTACAACAATTTAAAATACCTTACGACTCTGTATGCCACATTACCGCCTTGAAAAGCATGTTAGTATAACGTACAGCACCATACAACTCCTAACAAAACATTACAACACCGTACGTAAAGTTAAAACTCCATAATAAACCTAATGAATTCGTCCGACTCATTTGAACATCGTACGACAATTTAGAATATATTACGACTCTGTATGCCACATTACCGCCTTCAAAAGCATGTTAGTATAACGTACAGCACCATACAACTCCTAACAAAACATTACAACACCGTACGTAAAGTTAAAACTCCATAATAAACCTAATGAATTCGTCCGACTCATTTGAACATCGTACGACAATTTAGAATATATTACGACTCTGTATGCCACATTACCGCCTTCAAAAGCATGTTAGTATAACGTACGGCACCATACAACTCCTAACAAAACATTACAACACAGTACGTAAAATTAAAACTCCATAATGAACCTAATGAATTCGTCCGAGTCCTTTGAACATCGTACGAGAATTTAGAATATATTACGACTCTGTATGCCACATTACCGCCTTGGAAAGCATGTTATTATAACGTACGACACCTTACAACTCCTAACAAAACATTACAAGACCGTACGTAAACTTAAAACTTCATAATAAACCTAATGAATTCGTCCGACTCATTTGAACATCGTACAACAATTTAAAATACCTTACGACTCTGTATGCCACATTACCGCCTTCAAAAGCATGTTAGTATAACGTACGGCACCATACAACTCCTAACAAAACATTACAACACCGTACGTAAAGTTAAAACTCCATAATAAACCTAATGAATTCGTCTGACTCATTTGAACATCGTACGACAATTTAGAATATATTACGACTCTGTATGCCACATTACCGCCTTCAAAAGCATGTTAGTATAACGTACAGCACCATACAACTCCTAACAAAACATTACAACACCGTACGTAAAGTTAAAACTCCATAATAAACCTAATGAATTCGTCCGACTCATTTGAACATCGTACGACAATTTAGAATATATTACGACTCTGTATGCCACATTACCGCCTTCAAAAGCATGTTAGTATAACGTACGGCACCATACAACTCCTAACAAAACATTACAACACAGTACGTAAAATTAAAACTCCATAATAAACCTAATGAATTCGTCCGAGTCCTTTGAACATCGTACGACAATTTAGAATATATTACGACTCTGTATGCCACATTACCGCCTTGAAAAGCATGTTATTATAACGTACGACACCTTACAACTCCTAACAAAACATTACAAGACCGTACGTAAACTTAAAACTCCATAATAAACCTAATAAATTCGTCCGACTCCTTTGAACATCGTACAACAATTTAAAATACCTTACGACTCTGTATGCCACATTACCGCCTTGAAAAGCATGTTAGTATAACGTACGACACCTGACAACTCCTAACAAAACCTTACAACACCGTGCGTAAACTTAAAACTCCATAATAAACCTAATGAATTCGTCTGAGTCATTTGAACATCGTACAACAATTTAAAATACCTTACGACTCGGTATGCCACATTACCGCCTTGATAAGCATGTTAGTATAACGTACAGCACCATACAACTCCTAACAAAACATTACAACACCATACGTAAAATTAAAACTCCATAATAAACCTAATGAATTCGTCCGACTCATTTGAACATCGTACGACAATTTAGAATATATTACGACTCTGTATGCCACATTACCGCCTTGAAAAGCATGTTATTATAACGTACGACACCTTACATCTCCTAACAAAACATTACAAGACCGTACGTAAACTTAAAACTCCATAATAAACCTAATAAATTCGTCCGAGTCCTTTGAACATCGTACGACAATTTAGAATATATTACGACTGTGTATGCCACATTACCGCCTTGAAAAGCATGTTAGTATAACGTACGACACCTGACAACTCCTAACAAAACATTACAACACCGTACGTAAACTTAAAACTCCATAATAAACCTAATGAATTCGTCTGCGTCATTTGAACATCGTACAACAATTTAAAATACCTTACGACTCTGTATGCCACATTACCGCCTTGAAAAGCATGTTAGTATAACGTACAGCACCATACAACTCCTAACAAAACATTACAACACCGTACGTAAAGTTAAAACTCCATAATAAACCTAATGAATTCGTCCGACTCATTTGAACATCGTACGACAATTTAGAATATATTACGACTCTGTATGCCACATTACCGCCTTCAAAAGCATGTTAGTATAACGTACAGCACCATACAACTCCTAACAAAACATTACAACACCGTACGTAAAGTTAAAACTCCATAATAAACCTAATGAATTCGTCCGACTCATTTGAACATCGTACGACAATTTAGAATATATTACGACTCTGTATGCCACATTACCGCCTTCAAAAGCATGTTAGTATAACGTACGGCACCATACAACTCCTAACAAAACATTACAACACAGTACGTAAAATTAAAACTCCATAATAAACCTAATGACTTCGTCCGAGTCCTTTGAACATCGTACGAGAATTTAGAATATATTACGACTCTGTATGCCACATTACCGCCTTGGAAAGCATGTTATTATAACGTACGACACCTTACAACTCCTAACAAAACATTACAAGACCGTACGTAAAATTAAAACTCCATAATAAACCTAATGAATTCGTCCGAGTCCTTTGAACATCGTACGACAATTTAGAATATATTACGACTGTGTATGCCACATTACCGCCTTGAAAAGCATGTTAGTATAACGTACGACACCTGACAACTCCTAACAAAACCTTACAACACCGTGCGTAAACTTAAAACTCCATAATAAACCTAATGAATTCGTCTGAGTCATTTGAACATCGTACAACAATTTAAAATACCTTACGACTCGGTATGCCACATTACCGCCTTGATAAGCATGTTAGTATAACGTACAGCACCATACAACTCCTAACAAAACATTACAACACCATACGTAAAATTAAAACTCCATAATAAACCTAATGAATTCGTCCGACTCATTTGAACATCGTACGACAATTTAGAATATATTACGACTCTGTATGCCACATTACCGCCTTGAAAAGCATGTTATTATAACGTACGACACCTTACAACTCCTAACAAAACATTACAAGACCGTACGTAAACTTAAAACTCCATAATAAACCTAATAAATTCGTCCGAGTCCTTTGAACATCGTACGACAATTTAGAATATATTACGACTGTGTATGCCACATTACCGCCTTGAAAAGCATGTTAGTATAACGTACGACACCTGACAACTCCTAACAAAACATTACAACACCGTACGTAAACTTAAAACTCCATAATAAACCAAATGAATTCGTCTGCGTCATTTGAACATCGTACAACAATTTAAAATACCTTACGACTCTGTATGCCACATTACCGCCTTGAAAAGCATGTTAGTATAACGTACAGCACCATACAACTCCTAACAAAACATTACAACACCGTACGTAAAGTTAAAACTCCATAATAAACCTAATGAATTCGTCCGACTCATTTGAACATCGTACGACAATTTAGAATATATTACGACTCTGTATGCCACATTACCGCCTTCAAAATCATGTTAGTATAACGTACAGCACCATACAACTCCTAACAAAACATTACAACACCGTACGTAAAGTTAAAACTCCATAATAAACCTAATGAATTCGTCCGACTCATTTGAACATCGTACGACAATTTAGAATATATTACGACTCTGTATGCCACATTACCGCCTTCAAAAGCATGTTAGTATAACGTACGGCACCATACAACTCCTAACAAAACATTACAACACAGTACGTAAAATTAAAACTCCATAGTAAACCTAATGAATTCGTCCGAGTCCTTTGAACATCGTACGAGAATTTAGAATATATTACGACTCTGTATGCCACATTACCGCCTTGGAAAGCATGTTATTATAACGTACGACACCTTACAACTCCTAACAAAACATTACAAGACCGTACGTAAAATTAAAACTCCATA
Organism: Tagetes erecta; assembly: GCA_030867185.1. Classification (NCBI taxonomy): domain Eukaryota; kingdom Viridiplantae; phylum Streptophyta; class Magnoliopsida; order Asterales; family Asteraceae; genus Tagetes; species Tagetes erecta. The sequence goes on along the minus strand of CM061488.1, from coordinate 47,913,744 downwards.
ATAAACCTAATGAATTCGTCCGAGTCCTTTGAACATCGTTCGACAATTTAGAATATATTACGACTGTGTATGCCACATTACCGCCTTGAAAAGCATGTTAGTATAACGTAAGACACCTGACAACTCCTAACAAAACCTTACAACACCGTGCGTAAACTTAAAACTCCATAATAAACCTAATGAATTCGTCTGAGTCATTTGAACATCGTACAACAATTTAAAATACCTTACGACTCGGTATGCCACATTACCGCCTTGATAAGCATGTTAGTATAACGTACAGCACCATACAACTCCTAACAAAACATTACAACACCATACGTAAAATTAAAACTCCATAATAAACCTAATGAATTCGTCCGACTCATTTGAACATCGTACGACAATTTAGAGTATATTACGACTCTGTATGCCACATTACCGCCTTGAAAAGCATGTTAGTATAACGTACGGCACCATACAACTCCTAACAAAACATTACAACACCGTACGTAAAATTAAAACTCCATAATAAACCTAATGAATTCGTCCGAGTCCTTTGAACATCGTACGACAATTTAGAATATATTACGACTCTGTATGCCACATTACCGCCTTGAAAAGCATGTTATTATAACGTACGACACCTTACAACTCCTAACAAAACATTACAAGACCGTACGTAAACTTAAAACTCCATAATAAACCTAATAAATTCATCCGAGTCCTTTGAACATCGTACGACAATTTAGAATATATTACGACTGTGTATGCCACATTACCGCCTTGAAAAGCATGTAAGTATAACGTACGACACCTGACAACTCCTAACAAAACATTACAACACCGTACGTAAACTTAAAACTCCATAATAAACCTAATGAATTCGTCTGCGTCATTTGAACATCGTACAACAATTTAAAATACCTTACGACTCTGTATGCCACATTACCGCCTTGAAAAGCATGTTAGTATAACGTACAGCACCATACAACTCCTAACAAAACATTACAACACCGTACGTAAAGTTAAAACTCCATAATAAACCTAATGAATTCGTCCGACTCATTTGAACATCGTACGACAATTTAGAATATATTACGACTCTGTATGCCACATTACCGCCTTCAAAAGCATGTTAGTATAACGTACAGCACCATACAACTCCTAACAAAACATTACAACACCGTACGTAAAGTTAAAACTCCATAATAAACCTAATGAATTCGTCCGACTCATTTGAACATCGTACGACAATTTAGAATATATTACGACTCTGTATGCCACATTACCGCCTTCAAAAGCATGTTAGTATAACGTACGGCACCATACAACTCCTAACAAAACATTACAACACAGTACGTAAAATTAAAACTCCATAATAAACCTAATGAATTCGTCCGAGTCCTTTGAACATCGTACGAGAATTTAGAATATATTACGACTCTGTATGCCACATTACCGCCTTGGAAAGCATGTTATTATAACGTACGACACCTTACAACTCCTAACAAAACATTACAAGACCGTACGTAAACTTAAAACTTCATAATAAACCTAATGAATTCGTCCGACTCATTTGAACATCGTACAACAATTTAAAATACCTTACGACTCTGTATGCCACATTACCGCCTTCAAAAGCATGTTAGTATAACGTACGGCACCATACAACTCCTAACAAAACATTACAACACCGTACGTAAAGTTAAAACTCCATAATAAACCTAATGAATTCGTCTGACTCATTTGAACATCGTACGACAATTTAGAATATATTACGACTCTGTATGCCACATTACCGCCTTCAAAAGCATGTTAGTATAACGTACAGCACCATACAACTCCTAACAAAACATTACAACACCGTACGTAAAGTTAAAACTCCATAATAAACCTAATGAATTCGTCCGACTCATTTGAACATCGTACGACAATTTAGAATATATTACGACTCTGTATGCCACATTACCGCCTTCAAAAGCATGTTAGTATAACGTACGGCACCATACAACTCCTAACAAAACATTACAACACAGTACGTAAAATTAAAACTCCATAATAAACCTAATGAATTAGTCCGAGTCCTTTGAACATCGTACGAGAATTTAGAATATATTACGACTCTGTATGCCACATTACCGCCTTGGAAAGCATGTTATTATAACGTACGACACCTTACAACTCCTAACAAAACATTACAAGACCGTACGTAAACTTAAAACTTCATAATAAACCTAATGAATTCGTCCGACTCATTTGAACATCGTACAACAATTTAAAATACCTTACGACTCTGTATGCCACATTACCGCCTTCAAAAGCATGTTAGTATAACGTACGGCACCATACAACTCCTAACAAAACATTACAACACCGTACGTAAAGTTAAAACTCCATAATAAACCTAATGAATTCGTCCGACTCATTTGAACATCGTACGACAATTTAGAATATATTACGACTCTGTATGCCACATTACCGCCTTGAAAAGCATGTTAGTATAACGTACGGCACCATACAACTCCTAACAAAACATTACAACACCGTACGTAAAATTAAAACTCCATAATAAACCTAATGAATTCGTCCGAGTCCTTTGAACATCGTACGACAATTTGGAATATATTACGACTCTGTATGCCACATTACCGCCTTGAAAAGCATGTTATTATAACGTACGACACCTTACAACTCCTAACAAAACATTACAAGACCGTACGTAAACTTAAAACTCCATAATAAACCTAATAAATTCATCCGAGTCCTTTGAACATCGTACGACAATTTAGAATATATTACGACTGTGTATGCCACATTACCGCCTTGAAAAGCATGTAAGTATAACGTACGACACCTGACAACTCCTAACAAAACATTACAACACCGTACGTAAACTTAAAACTCCATAATAAACCAAATGAATTCGTCTGCGTCATTTGAACATCGTACAACAATTTAAAATACCTTACGACTCTGTATGCCACATTACCGCCTTGAAAAGCATGTTAGTATAACGTACAGCACCATACAACTCCTAACAAAACATTACAACACCGTACGTAAAGTTAAAACTCCATAATAAACCTAATGAATTCGTCCGACTCATTTGAACATCGTACGACAATTTAGAATATATTACGACTCTGTATGCCACATTACCGCCTTCAAAATCATGTTAGTATAACGTACAGCACCATACAACTCCTAACAAAACATTACAACACCGTACGTAAAGTTAAAACTCCATAATAAACCTAATGAATTCGTCCGACTCATTTGAACATCGTACGACAATTTAGAATATATTACGACTCTGTATGCCACATTACCGCCTTCAAAAGCATGTTAGTATAACGTACGGCACCATACAACTCCTAACAAAACATTACAACACAGTACGTAAAATTAAAACTCCATAGTAAACCTAATGAATTCGTCCGAGTCCTTTGAACATCGTACGAGAATTTAGAATATATTACGACTCTGTATGCCACATTACCGCCTTGGAAAGCATGTTATTATAACGTACGACACCTTACAACTCCTAACAAAACATTACAAGACCGTACGTAAAATTAAAACTCCATAATAAACCTAATGAATTCGTCCGAGTCCTTTGAACATCGTTCGACAATTTAGAATATATTACGACTGTGTATGCCACATTACCGCCTTGAAAAGCATGTTAGTATAACGTAAGACACCTGACAACTCCTAACAAAACCTTACAACACCGTGCGTAAACTTAAAACTCCATAATAAACCTAATGAATTCGTCTGAGTCATTTGAACATCGTACAACAATTTAAAATACCTTACGACTCGGTATGCCACATTACCGCCTTGATAAGCATGTTAGTATAACGTACAGCACCATACAACTCCTAACAAAACATTACAACACCATACGTAAAATTAAAACTCCATAATAAACCTAATGAATTCGTCCGACTCATTTGAACATCGTACGACAATTTAGAGTATATTACGACTCTGTATGCCACATTACCGCCTTGAAAAGCATGTTAGTATAACGTACGGCACCATACAACTCCTAACAAAACATTACAACACCGTACGTAAAATTAAAACTCCATAATAAACCTAATGAATTCGTCCGAGTCCTTTGAACATCGTACGACAATTTAGAATATATTACGACTCTGTATGCCACATTACCGCCTTGAAAAGCATGTTATTATAACGTACGACACCTTACAACTCCTAACAAAACATTACAAGACCGTACGTAAACTTAAAACTCCATAATAAACCTAATAAATTCATCCGAGTCCTTTGAACATCGTACGACAATTTAGAATATATTACGACTGTGTATGCCACATTACCGCCTTGAAAAGCATGTAAGTATAACGTACGACACCTGACAACTCCTAACAAAACATTACAACACCGTACGTAAACTTAAAACTCCATAATAAACCTAATGAATTCGTCTGCGTCATTTGAACATCGTACAACAATTTAAAATACCTTACGACTCTGTATGCCACATTACCGCCTTGAAAAGCATGTTAGTATAACGTACAGCACCATACAACTCCTAACAAAACATTACAACACCGTACGTAAAGTTAAAACTCCATAATAAACCTAATGAATTCGTCCGACTCATTTGAACATCGTACGACAATTTAGAATATATTACGACTCTGTATGCCACATTACCGCCTTCAAAAGCATGTTAGTATAACGTACAGCACCATACAACTCCTAACAAAACATTACAACACCGTACGTAAAGTTAAAACTCCATAATAAACCTAATGAATTCGTCCGACTCATTTGAACATCGTACGACAATTTAGAATATATTACGACTCTGTATGCCACATTACCGCCTTCAAAAGCATGTTAGTATAACGTACGGCACCATACAACTCCTAACAAAACATTACAACACAGTACGTAAAATTAAAACTCCATAATAAACCTAATGAATTCGTCCGAGTCCTTTGAACATCGTACGAGAATTTAGAATATATTACGACTCTGTATGCCACATTACCGCCTTGGAAAGCATGTTATTATAACGTACGACACCTTACAACTCCTAACAAAACATTACAAGACCGTACGTAAACTTAAAACTTCATAATAAACCTAATGAATTCGTCCGACTCATTTGAACATCGTACAACAATTTAAAATACCTTACGACTCTGTATGCCACATTACCGCCTTCAAAAGCATGTTAGTATAACGTACGGCACCATACAACTCCTAACAAAACATTACAACACCGTACGTAAAGTTAAAACTCCATAATAAACCTAATGAATTCGTCTGACTCATTTGAACATCGTACGACAATTTAGAATATATTACGACTCTGTATGCCACATTACCGCCTTCAAAAGCATGTTAGTATAACGTACAGCACCATACAACTCCTAACAAAACATTACAACACCGTACGTAAAGTTAAAACTCCATAATAAACCTAATGAATTCGTCCGACTCATTTGAACATCGTACGACAATTTAGAATATATTACGACTCTGTATGCCACATTACCGCCTTCAAAAGCATGTTAGTATAACGTACGGCACCATACAACTCCTAACAAAACATTACAACACAGTACGTAAAATTAAAACTCCATAATAAACCTAATGAATTAGTCCGAGTCCTTTGAACATCGTACGAGAATTTAGAATATATTACGACTCTGTATGCCACATTACCGCCTTGGAAAGCATGTTATTATAACGTACGACACCTTACAACTCCTAACAAAACATTACAAGACCGTACGTAAACTTAAAACTTCATAATAAACCTAATGAATTCGTCCGACTCATTTGAACATCGTACAACAATTTAAAATACCTTACGACTCTGTATGCCACATTACCGCCTTCAAAAGCATGTTAGTATAACGTACGGCACCATACAACTCCTAACAAAACATTACAACACCGTACGTAAAGTTAAAACTCCATAATAAACCTAATGAATTCGTCCGACTCATTTGAACATCGTACGACAATTTAGAATATATTACGACTCTGTATGCCACATTACCGCCTTGAAAAGCATGTTAGTATAACGTACGGCACCATACAACTCCTAACAAAACATTACAACACCGTACGTAAAATTAAAACTCCATAATAAACCTAATGAATTCGTCCGAGTCCTTTGAACATCGTACGACAATTTGGAATATATTACGACTCTGTATGCCACATTACCGCCTTGAAAAGCATGTTATTATAACGTACGACACCTTACAACTCCTAACAAAACATTACAAGACCGTACGTAAACTTAAAACTCCATAATAAACCTAATAAATTCATCCGAGTCCTTTGAACATCGTACGACAATTTAGAATATATTACGACTGTGTATGCCACATTACCGCCTTGAAAAGCATGTAAGTATAACGTACGACACCTGACAACTCCTAACAAAACATTACAACACCGTACGTAAACTTAAAACTCCATAATAAACCTAATGAATTCGTCTGCGTCATTTGAACATCGTACAACAATTTAAAATACCTTACGACTATGTATGCCACATTACCGCCTTGAAAAGCATGTTAGTATAACGTACAGCACCATACAACTCCTAACAAAACATTACAACACCGTACGTAAAGTTAAAACTCCATAATAAACCTAATGAATTCGTCCGACTCATTTGAACATCGTACGACAATTTAGAATATATTACGACTCTGTATGCCACATTACCGCCTTCAAAAGCATGTTAGTATAACGTACAGCACCATACAACTCCTAACAAAACATTACAACACCGTACGTAAAGTTAAAACTCCATAATAAACCTAATGAATTCGTCCGACTCATTTGAACATCGTACGACAATTTAGAATATATTACGACTCTGTATGCCACATTACCGCCTTCAAAAGCATGTTAGTATAACGTACGGCACCATACAACTCCTAACAAAACATTACAACACAGTACGTAAAATTAAAACTCCATAATAAACCTAATGAATTCGTCCGAGTCCTTTGAACATCGTACGAGAATTTAGAATATATTACGACTCTGTATGCCACATTACCGCCTTGGAAAGCATGTTATTATAATGTACGACACCTTACAACTCCTAACAAAACATTACAAGACCGTACGTAAACTTAAAACTTCATAATAAACCTAATGAATTCGTCCGACTCATTTGAACATCGTACAACAATTTAAAATACCTTACGACTCTGTATGCCACATTACCGCCTTCAAAAGCATGTTAGTATAACGTACGGCACCATACAACTCCTAACAAAACATTACAACACCGTACGTAAAGTTAAAACTCCATAATAAACCTAATGAATTCGTCTGACTCATTTGAACATCGTACGACAATTTAGAATATATTACGACTCTGTATGCCACATTACCGCCTTCAAAAGCATGTTAGTATAACGTACAGCACCATACAACTCCTAACAAAACATTACAACACCGTACGTAAAGTTAAAACTCCATAATAAACCTAATGAATTCGTCCGACTCATTTGAACATCGTACGACAATTTAGAATATATTACGACTCTGTATGCCACATTACCGCCTTCAAAAGCATGTTAGTATAACGTACGGCACCATACAACTCCTAACAAAACATTACAACACAGTACGTAAAATTAAAACTCCATAATAAACCTAATGAATTAGTCCGAGTCCTTTGAACATCGTACGAGAATTTAGAATATATTACGACTCTGTATGCCACATTACCGCCTTGGAAAGCATGTTATTATAACGTACGACACCTTACAACTCCTAACAAAACATTACAAGACCGTACGTAAACTTAAAACTTCATAATAAACCTAATGAATTCGTCCGACTCATTTGAACATCGTACAACAATTTAAAATACCTTACGACTCTGTATGCCACATTACCGCCTTCAAAAGCATGTTAGTATAACGTACGGCACCATACAACTCCTAACAAAACATTACAACACCGTACGTAAAGTTAAAACTCCATAATAAACCTAATGAATTCGTCCGACTCATTTGAACATCGTACGACAATTTAGAATATATTACGACTCTGTATGCCACATTACCGCCTTGAAAAGCATGTTAGTATAACGTACGGCACCATACAACTCCTAACAAAACATTACAACACCGTACATAAAATTAAAACTCCATAATAAACCTAATGAATTCGTCCGAGTCCTTTGAACATCGTACGACAATTTAGAATATATTACGACTCTGTATTCCACATTACCGCCTTGAAAAGCATGTTATTATAACGTACGACACCTTACAACTCTTAACAAAACATTACAAGACCGTACGTAAACTTAAAACTCCATAATAAACCTAATAAATTCGTCCGAGTCCTTTGAACATCGTACGACAATTTAGAATATATTACGACTGTGTATGCCACATTACCGCCTTGAAAAGCATGTTAGTATAACGTACGACACCTGACAACTCCTAACAAAACCTTACAACACCGTGCGTAAACTTAAAACTCCATAATAAACCTAATGAATTCGTCTGAGTCATTTGAACATCGTACAACAATTTAAAATACCTTACGACTCGGTATGCCACATTACCGCCTTGATAAGCATGTTAGTATAACGTACAGCACCATACAACTCCTAACAAAACATTACAACACCATACGTAAAATTAAAACTCCATAATAAACCTAATGAATTCGTCCGACTCATTTGAACATCGTACGACAATTTAGAATATATTACGACTCTGTATGCCACATTACCGCCTTGAAAAGCATGTTAGTATAACGTACGGCACCATACAACTCCTAACAAAACATTACAACACCGTACGTAAAATTAAAACTCCATAATAAACCTAATGAATTCGTCCGAGTCCTTTGAACATCGTACGACAATTTAGAATATATTACGACTCTGTATGCCACATTACCGCCTTGAAAAGCATGTTATTATAACGTACGACACCTTACAACTCCTAACAAAACATTACAAGACCGTACGTAAACTTAAAACTCCATAATAAACCTAATAAATTCGTCCGAGTCCTTTGAACATCGTACGACAATTTAGAATATATTACGACTGTGTATGCCACATTACCGCCTTGAAAAGCATGTTAGTATAACGTACGACACCTGACAACTCCTAACAAAACATTACAACACCGTACGTAAACTTAAAACTCCATAATAAACCTAATGAATTCGTCTGCGTCATTTGAACATCGTACAACAATTTAAAATACCTTACGACTCTGTATGCCACATTACCGCCTTGAAAAGCATGTTAGTATAACGTACAGCACCATACAACTCCTAACAAAACATTACAACACCGTACGTAAAGTTAAAACTCCATAATAAACCTAATGAATTCGTCTGAGTCATTTGAACATCGTACGACAATTTAGAATATATTACGACTCTGTATGCCACATTACCGCCTTCAAAAGCATGTTAGTATAACGTACAGCACCATACAACTCCTAACAAAACATTACAACACCGTACGTAAAGTTAAAACTCCATAATAAACCTAATGAATTCGTCCGACTCATTTGAACATCGTACGACAATTTAGAATATATTACGACTCTGTATGCCACATTACCGCCTTCAAAAGCATGTTAGTATAACGTACGGCACCATACAACTCCTAACAAAACATTACAACACAGTACGTAAAATTAAAACTCCATAATAAACCTAATGAATTCGTCCGAGTCCTTTGAACATCGTACGAGAATTTAGAATATATTACGACTCTGTATGCCACATTACCGCCTTGGAAAGCATGTTATTATAACGTACGACACCTTACAACTCCTAACAAAACATTACAAGACCGTACGTAAACTTAAAACTTCATAATAAACCTAATGAATTCGTCCGACTCATTTGAACGTCGTACAACAATTTAAAATACCTTACGACTCTGTATGCCACATTACCGCCTTCAAAAGCATGTTAGTATAACGTACGGCACCATACAACTCCTAACAAAACATTACAACACCGTACGTAAAGTTAAAACTCCATAATAAACCTAATGAATTCGTCCGACTCATTTGAACATCGTACGACAATTTAGAATATATTACGACTCTGTATGCCACATTACCGCCTTGAAAAGCATGTTAGTATAACGTACGGCACCATACAACTCCTAACAAAACATTACAACACCGTACGTAAAATTAAAACTCCATAATAAACCTAATGAATTCGTCCGAGTCCTTTGAACATCGTACGACAATTTAGAATATATTACGACTCTGTATTCCACATTACCGCCTTGAAAAGCATGTTATTATAACGTACGACACCTTACAACTCCTAACAAAACATTACAAGACCGTACGTAAACTTAAAACTCCATAATAAACCTAATAAATTCGTCCGAGTCATTTGAACATCGTACGACAATTTAGAATATATTACGACTCTGTATGCCACATTACCGCCTTGAAAAGCATGTTATTATAACGTACGACACCTTACAACTCCTAACAAAACATTACAAGACTGTACGTAAACTTAAAACTCCATAATAAACCTAATAAATTCGTCCGAGTCCTTTGAACATCGTACGACAATTTAGAATATATTACGACTGTGTATGCCACATTACCGCCTTGAAAAGCATGTTAGTATAACGTACGACACCTGACAACTCCTAACAAAACATTACAACACCGTACGTAAACTTAAAACTCCATAATAAACCTAATGAATTCGTCTGCGTCATTTGAACATCGTACAACAATTTAAAATACCTTACGACTCTGTATGCCACATTACCGCCTTGAAAAGCATGTTAGTATAACGTACAGCACCATACAACTCCTAACAAAACATTACAACACCGTACGTAAAGTTAAAACTCCATAATAAACCTAATGAATTCGTCTGAGTCATTTGAACATCGTACGACAATTTAGAATATATTACGACTCTGTATGCCACATTACCGCCTTCAAAAGCATGTTAGTATAACGTACAGCACCATACAACTCCTAACAAAACATTACAACACCGTACGTAAAATTAAAACTCCATAATAAACCTAATGAATTCGTCCGACTCATTTGAACATCGTACGACAATTTAGAATATATTACGACTCTGTATGCCACATTACCGCCTTGAAAAGCATGTTAGTATAACGTACGGCACCATACAACTCCTAACAAAACATTACAACACCGTACGTAAAATTAAAACTCCATAATAAACCTAATGAATTCGTCCGAGTCCTTTGAACATCGTACGACAATTTAGAATATATTACGACTCTGTATTCCACATTACCGCCTTGAAAAGCATGTTATTATAACGTACGACACCTTACAACTCCTAACAAAACATTACAAGACCGTACGTAAACTTAAAACTCCATAATAAACCTAATAAATTCGTCCGAGTCATTTGAACATCGTACGACAATTTAGAATATATTACGACTCTGTATGCCACATTACCGCCTTGAAAAGCATGTTATTATAACGTACGACACCTTACAACTCCTAACAAAACATTACAAGACTGTACGTAAACTTAAAACTCCATAATAAACCTAATAAATTCGTCCGAGTCCTTTGAACATCGTACGACAATTTAGAATATATTACGACTGTGTATGCCACATTACCGCCTTGAAAAGCATGTTAGTATAACGTACGACACCTGACAACTCCTAACAAAACATTACAACACCGTACGTAAACTTAAAACTCCATAATAAACCTAATGAATTCGTCTGCGTCATTTGAACATCGTACAACAATTTAAAATACCTTACGACTCTGTATGCCACATTACCGCCTTGAAAAGCATGTTAGTATAACGTACAGCACCATACAACTCCTAACAAAACATTACAACACCGTACGTAAAGTTAAAACTCCATAATAAACCTAATGAATTCGTCTGAGTCATTTGAACATCGTACGACAATTTAGAATATATTACGACTCTGTATGCCACATTACCGCCTTCAAAAGCATGTTAGTATAACGTACAGCACCATACAACTCCTAACAAAACATTACAACACCGTACGTAAAATTAAAACTCCATAATAAACCTAATGAATTCGTCCGACTCATTTGAACATCGTACGACAATTTAGAATATATTACGACTCTGTATGCCACATTACCGCCTTGAAAAGCATGTTAGTATAACGTACGGCACCATACAACTCCTAACAAAACATTACAACACCGTACATAAAATTAAAACTCCATAATAAACCTAATGAATTCGTCCGAGTCCTTTGAACATCGTACGACAATTTAGAATATATTACGACTCTGTATTCCACATTACCGCCTTGAAAAGCATGTTATTATAACGTACGACACCTTACAACTCTTAACAAAACATTACAAGACCGTACGTAAACTTAAAACTCCATAATAAACCTAATAAATTCGTCCGAGTCCTTTGAACATCGTACGACAATTTAGAATATATTACGACTGTGTATGCCACATTACCGCCTTGAAAAGCATGTTAGTATAACGTACGACACCTGACAACTCCTAACAAAACCTTACAACACCGTGCGTAAACTTAAAACTCCATAATAAACCTAATGAATTCGTCTGAGTCATTTGAACATCGTACAACAATTTAAAATACCTTACGACTCGGTATGCCACATTACCGCCTTGATAAGCATGTTAGTATAACGTACAGCACCATACAACTCCTAACAAAACATTACAACACCATACGTAAAATTAAAACTCCATAATAAACCTAATGAATTCGTCCGACTCATTTGAACATCGTACGACAATTTAGAATATATTACGACTCTGTATGCCACATTACCGCCTTGAAAAGCATGTTAGTATAACGTACGGCACCATACAACTCCTAACAAAACATTACAACACCGTACGTAAAATTAAAACTCCATAATAAACCTAATGAATTCGTCCGAGTCCTTTGAACATCGTACGACAATTTAGAATATATTACGACTCTGTATGCCACATTACCGCCTTGAAAAGCATGTTATTATAACGTACGACACCTTACAACTCCTAACAAAACATTACAAGACCGTACGTAAACTTAAAACTCCATAATAAACCTAATAAATTCGTCCGAGTCCTTTGAACATCGTACGACAATTTAGAATATATTACGACTGTGTATGCCACATTACCGCCTTGAAAAGCATGTTAGTATAACGTACGACACCTGACAACTCCTAACAAAACATTACAACACCGTACGTAAACTTAAAACTCCATAATAAACCTAATGAATTCGTCTGCGTCATTTGAACATCGTACAACAATTTAAAATACCTTACGACTCTGTATGCCACATTACCGCCTTGAAAAGCATGTTAGTATAACGTACAGCACCATACAACTCCTAACAAAACATTACAACACCGTACGTAAAGTTAAAACTCCATAATAAACCTAATGAATTCGTCTGAGTCATTTGAACATCGTACGACAATTTAGAATATATTACGACTCTGTATGCCACATTACCGCCTTCAAAAGCATGTTAGTATAACGTACAGCACCATACAACTCCTAACAAAACATTACAACACCGTACGTAAAATTAAAACTCCATAATAAACCTAATGAATTCGTCCGACTCATTTGAACATCGTACGACAATTTAGAATATATTACGACTCTGTATGCCACATTACCGCCTTGAAAAGCATGTTAGTATAACGTACGGCACCATACAACTCCTAACAAAACATTACAACACCGTACATAAAATTAAAACTCCATAATAAACCTAATGAATTCGTCCGAGTCCTTTGAACATCGTACGACAATTTAGAATATATTACGACTCTGTATTCCACATTACCGCCTTGAAAAGCATGTTATTATAACGTACGACACCTTACAACTCTTAACAAAACATTACAAGACCGTACGTAAACTTAAAACTCCATAATAAACCTAATAAATTCGTCCGAGTCCTTTGAACATCGTACGACAATTTAGAATATATTACGACTGTGTATGCCACATTACCGCCTTGAAAAGCATGTTAGTATAACGTACGACACCTGACAACTCCTAACAAAACCTTACAACACCGTGCGTAAACTTAAAACTCCATAATAAACCTAATGAATTCGTCTGAGTCATTTGAACATCGTACAACAATTTAAAATACCTTACGACTCGGTATGCCACATTACCGCCTTGATAAGCATGTTAGTATAACGTACAGCACCATACAACTCCTAACAAAACATTACAACACCATACGTAAAATTAAAACTCCATAATAAACCTAATGAATTCGTCCGACTCATTTGAACATCGTACGACAATTTAGAATATATTACGACTCTGTATGCCACATTACCGCCTTGAAAAGCATGTTAGTATAACGTACGGCACCATACAACTCCTAACAAAACATTACAACACCGTACGTAAAATTAAAACTCCATAATAAACCTAATGAATTCGTCCGAGTCCTTTGAACATCGTACGACAATTTAGAATATATTACGACTCTGTATGCCACATTACCGCCTTGAAAAGCATGTTATTATAACGTACGACACCTTACAACTCCTAACAAAACATTACAAGACCGTACGTAAACTTAAAACTCCATAATAAACCTAATAAATTCGTCCGAGTCCTTTGAACATCGTACGACAATTTAGAATATATTACGACTGTGTATGCCACATTACCGCCTTGAAAAGCATGTTAGTATAACGTACGACACCTGACAACTCCTAACAAAACATTACAACACCGTACGTAAACTTAAAACTCCATAATAAACCTAATGAATTCGTCTGCGTCATTTGAACATCGTACAACAATTTAAAATACCTTACGACTCTGTATGCCACATTACCGCCTTGAAAAGCATGTTAGTATAACGTACAGCACCATACAACTCCTAACAAAACATTACAACACCGTACGTAAAGTTAAAACTCCATAATAAACCTAATGAATTCGTCTGAGTCATTTGAACATCGTACGACAATTTAGAATATATTACGACTCTGTATGCCACATTACCGCCTTCAAAAGCATGTTAGTATAACGTACAGCACCATACAACTCCTAACAAAACATTACAACACCGTACGTAAAGTTAAAACTCCATAATAAACCTAATGAATTCGTCCGACTCATTTGAACATCGTACGACAATTTAGAATATATTACGACTCTGTATGCCACATTACCGCCTTCAAAAGCATGTTAGTATAACGTACGGCACCATACAACTCCTAACAAAACATTACAACACAGTACGTAAAATTAAAACTCCATAATAAACCTAATGAATTCGTCCGAGTCCTTTGAACATCGTACGAGAATTTAGAATATATTACGACTCTGTATGCCACATTACCGCCTTGGAAAGCATGTTATTATAACGTACGACACCTTACAACTCCTAACAAAACATTACAAGACCGTACGTAAACTTAAAACTTCATAATAAACCTAATGAATTCGTCCGACTCATTTGAACGTCGTACAACAATTTAAAATACCTTACGACTCTGTATGCCACATTACCGCCTTCAAAAGCATGTTAGTATAACGTACGGCACCATACAACTCCTGACAAAACATTACAACACCGTACGTAAAGTTAAAACTCCATAATAAACCTAATGAATTCGTCCGACTCATTTGAACATCGTACGACAATTTAGAATATATTACGACTCTGTATGCCACATTACCGCCTTGAAAAGCATGTTAGTATAACGTACGGCACCATACAACTCCTAACAAAACATTACAACACCGTACGTAAAATTAAAACTCCATAATAAACCTAATGAATTCGTCCGAGTCCTTTGAACATCGTACGACAATTTAGAATATATTACGACTCTGTATTCCACATTACCGCCTTGAAAAGCATGTTATTATAACGTACGACACCTTACAACTCCTAACAAAACATTACAACACCGTACGTAAACTTAAAACTCCATAATAAACCTAATAAATTCGTCCGAGTCATTTGAACATCGTACGACAATTTAGAATATATTACGACTCTGTATGCCACATTACCGCCTTGAAAAGCATGTTATTATAACGTACGACACCTTACAACTCCTAACAAAACATTACAAGACTGTACGTAAACTTAAAACTCCATAATAAACCTAATAAATTCGTCCGAGTCCTTTGAACATCGTACGACAATTTAGAATATATTACGACTGTGTATGCCACATTACCGCCTTGAAAAGCATGTTAGTATAACGTACGACACCTGACAACTCCTAACAAAACATTACAACACCGTACGTAAACTTAAAACTCCATAATAAACCTAATGAATTCGTCTGCGTCATTTGAACATCGTACAACAATTTAAAATACCTTACGACTCTGTATGCCACATTACCGCCTTGAAAAGCATGTTAGTATAACGTACAGCACCATACAACTCCTAACAAAACATTACAACACCGTACGTAAAGTTAAAACTCCATAATAAACCTAATGAATTCGTCTGAGTCATTTGAACATCGTACGACAATTTAGAATATATTACGACTCTGTATGCCACATTACCGCCTTCAAAAGCATGTTAGTATAACGTACAGCACCATACAACTCCTAACAAAACATTACAACACCGTACGTAAAATTAAAACTCCATAATAAACCTAATGAATTCGTCCGACTCATTTGAACATCGTACGACAATTTAGAATATATTACGACTCTGTATGCCACATTACCGCCTTCAAAAGCATGTTAGTATAACGTACGGCACCATACAACTCCTAACAAAACATTACAACACAGTACGTAAAATTAAAACTCCATAATAAACCTAATGAATTCGTCCGAGTCCTTTGAACATCGTACGAGAATTTAGAATATATTACGACTCTGTATGCCACATTACCGCCTTGGAAAGCATGTTATTATAACGTACGACACCTTACAACTCCTAACAAAACATTACAAGACAGTACGTAAACTTAAAACTTCATAATAAACCTAATGAATTCGTCCGACTCAATTGAACATCGTACAACAATTTAAAATACCTTACGACTCTGTATGCCACATTACCGCCTTCAAAAGCATGTTAGTATAACGTACGGCACCATACAACTCCTAACAAAACATTACAACACAGTACGTAAAGTTAAAACTCCATAATAAACCTAATGAATTCGTCCGAGTCCTTTGAACATCGTACGAGAATTTAGAATATATTACGACTCTGTATGCCACATTACCGCCTTGGAAAGCATGTTATTATAACGTACGACACCTTACAACTCCTAACAAAACATTACAAGACCGTACGTAAACTTAAAACTTCATAATAAACCTAATGAATTCGTCCGACTCAATTGAACATCGTACAACAATTTAAAATACCTTACGACTCTGTATGCCACATTACCGCCTTCAAAAGCATGTTAGTATAACGTACGGCACCATACAACTCCTAACAAAACATTACAACACCGTACGTAAAGTTAAAACTCCATAATAAACCTAATGAATTCGTCCGACTCATTTGAACATCGTACGACAATTTAGAATATATTACGACTCTGTATGCCACATTACCGCCTTGAAAAGCATGTTAGTATAACGTACGGCACCATACAACTCCTAACAAAACATTACAACACCGTACGTAAAATTAAAACTCCATAATAAACCTAATGAATTCGTCCGAGTCCTTTGAACATCGTACGACAATTTAGAATATATTACGACTCTGTATTCCACATTACCGCCTTGAAAAGCATGTTATTATAACGTACGACACCTTACAACTCCTAACAAAACATTACAAGACCGTACGTAAACTTAAAACTCCATAATAAACCTAATAAATTCGTCCGAGTCCTTTGAACATCGTACGACAATTTAGAATATATTACGACTGTGTATGCCACATTACCGCCTTGAAAAGCATGTTAGTATAACGTACGACACCTGACAACTCCTAACAAAACCTTACAACACCGTGCGTAAACTTAAAACTCCATAATAAACCTAATGAATTCGTCTGAGTCATTTGAACATCGTACAACAATTTAAAATACCTTACGACTCGGTATGCCACATTACCGCCTTGAAAAGCATGTAAGTATAACGTACAGCACCATACAACTCCTAACAAAACATTACAACACCATACGTAAAATTAAAACTCCATAATAAACCTAATGAATTCGTCCGACTCATTTGAACATCGTACGACAATTTAGAATATATTACGACTCTGTTTGCCACATTACCGCCTTGAAAAGCATGTTAGTATAACGTACGGCACCATACAACTCCTAACAAAACATTACAACACCGTACGTAAAATTAAAACTCCATAATAAACCTAATGAATTCGTCCGAGTCCTTTGAACATCGTACGACAATTTAGAATATATTACGACTCTGTATTCCACATTACCGCCTTGAAAAGCATGTTATTATAACGTACGACACCTTACAACTCCTAACAAAACATTACAAGACCGTACGTAAACTTAAAACTCCATAATAAACCTAATAAATTCGTCCGAGTCCTTTGAACATCGTACGACAATTTAGAATATATTACGACTGTGTATGCCACATTACCGCCTTGAAAAGCATGTTAGTATAACGTACGACACCTGACAACTCCTAACAAAACCTTACAACACCGTGCGTAAACTTAAAACTCCATAATAAACCTAATGAATTCGTCTGAGTCATTTGAACATCGTACAACAATTTAAAATACCTTACGACTCGGTATGCCACATTACCGCCTTGAAAAGCATGTAAGTATAACGTACAGCACCATACAACTCCTAACAAAACATTACAACACCATACGTAAAATTAAAACTCCATAATAAACCTAATGAATTCGTCCGACTCATTTGAACATCGTACGACAATTTAGAATATATTACGACTCTGTATGCCACATTACCGCCTTGAAAAGCATGTTAGTATAACGTACGGCACCATACAACTCCTAACAAAACATTACAACACCGTACGTAAAATTAAAACTCCATAATAAACCTAATGAATTCGTCCGAGTCCTTTGAACATCGTACGACAATTTAGAATATATTACGACTCTGTATGCCACATTACCGCCTTGAAAAGCATGTTATTATAACGTACGACACCTTACAACTCCTAACAAAACATTACAAGACCGTACGTAAACTTAAAACTGCATAATAAACCTAATAAATTCGTCCGAGTCCTTTGAACATCGTACGACAATTTAGAATATATTACGACTGTGTATGCCACATTACCGCCTTGAAAAGCATGTTAGTATAACGTACGACACCTGACAACTCCTAACAAAACATTACAACACCGTACGTAAACTTAAAACTCCATAATAAACCTAATGAATTCGTCTGCGTCATTTGAACATCGTACAACAATTTAAAATACCTTACGACTCTGTATGCCACATTACCGCCTTGAAAAGCATGTTAGTATAACGTACAGCACCATACAACTCCTAACAAAACATTACAACACCGTACGTAAAGTTAAAACTCCATAATAAACCTAATGAATTCGTCCGACTCATTTGAACATCGTACGCCAATTTAGAATATATTACGACTCTGTATGCCACATTACCGCCTTCAAAAGCATGTTAGTATAACGTACGGCACCATACAACTCCTAACAAAACATTACAACACAGTACGTAAAATTAAAACTCCATAATAAACCTAATGAATTCATCCGAGTCCTTTGAACCTCGTACGAGAATTTAGAATATATTACGACTCTGTATGCCACATTACCGCCTTGGAAAGCATGTTATTATAACGTACGACACCTTACAACTCCTAACAAAACATTACAAGACCGTACGTAAACTTAAAACTTCATAATAAACCTAATGAATTCGTCCGACTCATTTGAACATCGTACAACAATTTAAAATACCTTACGACTCTGTATGCCACATTACCGCCTTCAAAAGCATGTTAGTATAACGTACGGCACCATACAACTCCTAACAAAACATTACAACACCGTACGTAAAGTTAAAACTCCATAATAAACCTAATGAATTCGTCCGACTCATTTGAACATCGTACGACAATTTAGAATATATTACGACTCTGTATGCCACATTACCGCCTTGAAAAGCATGTTAGTATAACGTACGGCACCATACAACTCCTAACAAAACATTACAACACCGTACGTAAAATTAAAACTCCATAATAAACCTAATGAATTCGTCCGAGTCCTTTGAACATCGTACGACAATTTAGAATATATTACGACTCTGTATTCCACATTACCGCCTTGAAAAGCATGTTATTATAACGTACGACACCTTACAACTCCTAACAAAAAAATTACAAGACCGTACGTAAACTTAAAACTCCATAATAAACCTAATAAATTCGTCCGAGTCCTTTGAACATCGTACGACAATTTAGAATATATTACGACTGTGTATGCCACATTACCGCCTTGAAAAGCATGTTAGTATAACGTACGACACCTGACAACTCCTAACAAAACCTTACAACACCGTGCGTAAACTTAAAACTCCATAATAAACCTAATGAATTCGTCTGAGTCATTTGAACATCGTACAACAATTTAAAATACCTTACGACTCGGTATGCCACATTACCGCCTTGAAAAGCATGTAAGTATAACGTACAGCACCATACAACTCCTAACAAAACATTACAACACCATACGTAAAATTAAAACTCCATAATAAACCTAATGAATTCGTCCGACTCATTTGAACATCGTACGATAATTTAGAATATATTACGACTCTGTATGCCACATTACCGCCTTGAAAAACATGTTAGTATAACGTACGGCACCATACAACTCCTAACAAAACATTACAACACCGTACGTAAAATTAAAACTCCATAATAAACCTAATGAATTCGTCCGAGTCCTTTGAACATCGTACGACAATTTAGAATATATTACGACTCTGTATTCCACATTACCGCCTTGAAAAGCATGTTATTATAACGTACGACACCTTACAACTCCTAACAAAACATTACAAGACCGTACGTAAACTTAAAACTCCATAATAAACCTAATAAATTCGTCCGAGTCCTTTGAACATCGTACGACAATTTAGAATATATTACGACTGTGTATGCCACATTACCGCCTTGAAAAGCATGTTAGTATAACGTACGACACCTGACAACTCCTAACAAAACCTTACAACACCGTGCGTAAACTTAAAACTCCATAATAAACCTAATGAATTCGTCTGAGTCATTTGAACATCGTACAACAATTTAAAATACCTTACGACTCGGTATGCCACATTACCGCCTTGAAAAGCATGTAAGTATAACGTACAGCACCATACAACTCCTAACAAAACATTACAACACCATACGTAAAATTAAAACTCCATAATAAACCTAATGAATTCGTCCGACTCATTTGAACATCGTACGACAATTTAGAATATATTACGACACTGTATGCCACATTACCGCCTTGAAAAGCATGTTAGTATAACGTACGGCACCATACAACTCCTAACAAAACATTACAACACCGTACGTAAAATTAAAACTCCATAATAAACCTAATGAATTCGTCCGAGTCCTTTGAACATCGTACGACAATTTAGAATATATTACGACTCTGTATGCCACATTACCGCCTTGAAAAGCATGTTATTATAACGTACGACACCTTACAACTCCTAACAAAACATTACAAGACCGTACGTAAACTTAAAACTCCATAATAAACCTAATAAATTCGTCCGAGTCCTTTGAACATCGTACGACAATTTAGAATATATTACGACTGTGTATGCCACATTACCGCCTTGAAAAGCATGTTAGTATAACGAACAGCACCATACAACTCCTAACAAAACATTACAACACCGTACGTAAAGTTAAAACTCCATAATAAACCTAATGAATTCGTCCGACTCATTTGAACATCGTACGACAATTTAGAATATATTACGACTCTGTATGCCACATTACCGCCTTCAAAAGCATGTTAGTATAACGTACGGCACCATACAACTCCTAACAAAACATTACAACACAGTACGTAAAATTAAAACTCCATAATAAACCTAATGAATTCGTCCGAGTCCTTTGAACATCGTACGAGAATTTAGAATATATTACGACTCTGTATGCCACATTACCGCCTTGGAAAGCATGTTATTATAACGTACGACACCTTACAACTCCTAACAAAACATTACAAGACCGTACGTAAACTTAAAACTTCATAATAAACCTAATGAATTCGTCCGACTCATTTGAACATCGTACAACAATTTAAAATACCTTACGACTCTGTATGCCACATTACCGCCTTCAAAAGCATGTTAGTATAACGTACGGCACCATACAACTCCTAACAAAACATTACAACACCGTACGTAAAGTTAAAACTCCATAATAAACCTAATGAATTCGTCCGACTCATTTGAACATCGTACGACAATTTAGAATATATTACGACTCTGTATGCCACATTACCGCCTTGAAAAGCATGTTAGTATAACGTACGGCACCATACAACTCCTAACAAAACATTACAACACCGTACGTAAAATTAAAACTCCATAATAAACCTAATGAATTCGTCCGAGTCCTTTGAACATCGTACGACAATTTAGAATATATTACGACTCTGTATTCCACATTACCGCCTTGAAAAGCATGTTATTATAACGTACGACACCTTACAACTCCTAACAAAACATTACAAGACCGTACGTAAACTTAAAACTCCATAAGAAACCTAATAAATTCGTCCGAGTCCTTTGAACATCGTACGACAATTTAGAATATATTACGACTGTGTATGCCACATTACCGCCTTTAAAAGCATGTTAGTATAACGTACGACACCTGACAACTCCTAACAAAACCTTACAACACCGTGCGTAAACTTAAAACTCCATAATAAACCTAATGAATTCGTCTGAGTCATTTGAACATCGTACAACAATTTAAAATACCTTACGACTCGGTATGCCACATTACCGCCTTGATAAGCATGTTAGTATAACGTAGAGCACCATACAACTCCTAACAAAACATTACAACACCATACGTAAAATTAAAACTCCATAATAAACCTAATGAATTCGTCCGACTCATTTGAACATCGTACGACAATTTAGAATATATTACGACTCTGTATGCCACATTACCGCCTTGAAAAGCATGTTAGTATAACGTACGGCACCATACAACTCCCAACAAAACATTACAACACCGTACGTAAAATTAAAACTCCATAATAAACCTAATGAATTCGTCCGAGTCCTTTGAACATCGTACGACAATTTAGAATATATTACGACTCTGTATTCCACATTACCGCCTTGAAAAGCATGTTATTATAACGTACGACACCTTACAACTCCTAACAAAACATTACAAGACCGTACGTAAACTTAAAACTCCATAATAAACCTAATAAATTCGTCCGAGTCCTTTGAACATCGTACGACAATTTAGAATATATTACGACTCTGTATTCCACATTACCGCCTTGAAAAGCATGTTATTATAACGTACGACACCTTACAACTCCTAACAAAACATTACAAGACCGTACGTAAACTTAAAACTCCATAATAAACCTAATAAATTCGTCCGAGTCCTTTGAACATCGTACGACAATTTAGAATATATTACGACTGTGTATGCCACATTACCGCCTTGAAAAGCATGTTAGTATAACGTACGACACCTGACAACTCCTAACAAAACCTTACAACACCGTGCGTAAACTTAAAACTCCAAATAAACCTAATGAATTCGTCTGAGTCATTTGAACATCGTACAACAATTTAAAATACCTTACGACTCGGTATGCCACATTACCGCCTTGATAAGCATGTTAGTATAACGTACAGCACCATACAACTCCTAACAAAACATTACAACACCATACGTAAAATTAAAACTCCATAATAAACCTAATGAATTCGTCCGACTCATTTGAACATCGTACGACAATTTAGAATATATTACGACTCTGTATGCCACATTACCGCCTTGAAAAGCATGTTAGTATAACGTACGGCACCATACAACTCCTAACAAAACATTACAACACCGTACGTAAAATTAAAACTCCATAATAAACCTAATGAATTCGTCCGAGTCCTTTGAACATCGTACGACAATTTAGAATATATTACGACTCTGTATGCCACATTACCGCCTTGAAAAGCATGTTATTATAACGTACGACACCTTACAACTCCTAACAAAACATTACAAGATCGTACGTAAACTTAAAACTCCATAATAAACCTAATAAATTCGTCCGAGTCCTTTGAACATCGTACGACAATTTAGAATATATTACGACTGTGTATGCCACATTACCGCCTTGAAAAGCATGTTAGTATAACGTACGACACCTGACAACTCCTAACAAAACCTTACAACACCGTGCGTAAACTTAAAACTCCAAATAAACCTAATGAATTCGTCTGAGTCATTTGAACATCGTACAACAATTTAAAATACCTTACGACTCGGTATGCCACATTACCGCCTTGATAAGCATGTTAGTATAACGTACAGCACCATACAACTCCTAACAAAACATTACAACACCATACGTAAAATTAAAACTCCATAATAAACCTAATGAATTCGTCCGACTCATTTGAACATCGTACGACAATTTAGAATATATTACGACTCTGTATGCCACATTACCGCCTTGAAAAGCATGTTAGTATAACGTACGGCACCATACAACTCCTAACAAAACATTACAACACCGTACGTAAAATTAAAACTCCATAATAAACCTAATGAATTCGTCCGAGTCCTTTGAACATCGTACGACAATTTAGAATATATTACGACTCTGTATGCCACATTACCGCCTTGAAAAGCATGTTATTATAACGTACGACACCTTACAACTCCTAACAAAACATTACAAGACCGTACGTAAACTTAAAACTCCATAATAAACCTAATAAATTCGTCCGAGTCCTTTGAACATCGTACGACAATTTAGAATATATTACGACTGTGTATGCCACATTACCGCCTTGAAAAGCATGTTAGTATAACGTACGACACCTGACAACTCCTAACAAAACATTACAACACCGTACGTAAACTTAAAACTCCATAATAAACCTAATGAATTCGTCTGCGTCATTTGAACATCGTACAACAATTTAAAATACCTTACGACTCTGTATGCCACATTACCGCCTTGAAAAGCATGTTAGTATAACGTACAGCACCATACAACTCCTAACAAAACATTACAACACCGTACGTAAAGTTAAAACTCCATAATAAACCTAATGAATTCGTCTGAGTCATTTGAACATCGTACGACAATTTAGAATATATTACGACTCTGTATGCCACATTACCGCCTTCAAAAGCATGTTAGTATAACGTACAGCACCATACAACTCCTAACAAAACATTACAACACCGTACGTAAAGTTAAAACTCCATAATAAACCTAATGAATTCGTCCGACTCATTTGAACATCGTACGACAATTTAGAATATATTACGACTCTGTATGCCACATTACCGCCTTCAAAAGCATGTTAGTATAACGTACGGCACCATACAACTCCTAACAAAACATTACAACACAGTACGTAAAATTAAAACTCCATAATAAACCTAATGAATTCGTCCGAGTCCTTTGAACATCGTACGAGAATTTAGAATATATTACGACTCTGTATGCCACATTACCTCCTTGGAAAGCATGTTATTATAACGTACGACACCTTACAACTCCTAACAAAACATTACAAGACCGTACGTAAACTTAAAACTTCATAATAAACCTAATGAATTCGTCCGACTCATTTGAACATCGTACAACAATTTAAAATACCTTACGACTCTGTATGCCACATTACCGCCTTCAAAAGCATGTTAGTATAACGTACGGCACCATACAACTCCTAACAAAACATTACAACACCGTACGTAAAGTTAAAACTCCATAATAAACCTAATGAATTCGTCCGACTCATTTGAACATCGTACGACAATTTAGAATATATTACGACTCTGTATGCCACATTACCGCCTTGAAAAGCATGTTAGTATAACGTACGGCACCATACAACTCCTAACAAAACATTACAACACCGTAAGTAAAATTAAAACTCCATAATAAACCTAATGAATTCGTCCGAGTCCATTGAACATCGTACGACAATTTAGAATATATTACGACTCTGTATTCCACATTACCGCCTTGAAAAGCATGTTATTATAACGTACGACACCTTAAAACTCCTAACAAAACATTACAAGACCGTATGTAAACTTAAAACTCCATAATAAACCTAATAAATTCGTCCGAGTCCTTTGAACATCGTACGAGAATTTAGAATATATTACGACTCTGTATGCCACATTACCGCCTTGGAAAGCATGTTATTATAACGTACGACACCTTACAACTCCTAACAAAACATTACAAGCCCGTACGTAAACTTAAAACTTCATAATAAACCTAATGAATTCGTCCGACTCATTTGAACATCGTACAACAATTTAAAATACCTTACGACTCTGTATGCCACATTACCGCCTTCAAAAGCATGTTAGTATAACGTACGGCACCATACAACTCCTAACAAAACATTACAACATCGTACGTAAAGTTAAAACTCCATAATAAACCTAATGAATGCGTCCGACTCATTTGAACATCGTACGACAATTTAGAATATATTACGATTCTGTATGCCACATTACCGCCTTGAAAAGCATGTTAGTATAACGTACGGCACCATACAACTCCTAACAAAACATTACAACACCGTACGTAAAATTAAAACTCCATAATAAACCTAATGAATTCGTCCGAGTCCTTTGAACATCGTACGACAATTTAGAATATATTACGACTGTGTATGCCACATTACTGCCTTGAAAAGCATGTTAGTATAACGTACGACACCTGACAACTCCTAACAAAACATTACAACACCGTACGTAAACTTAAAACTCCATAATAAACCTAATGAATTCGTCTGCGTCATTTGAACATCGTACAACAATTTAAAATACCTTACGACTCTGTATGCCACATTACCGCCTTGAAAAGCATGTTAGTATAACGTACAGCACCATACAACTCCTAACAAAACATTACAACACCGTACGTAAAGTTAAAACTCCATAATAAACCTAATGAATTCGTCCGACTCATTTGAACATCGTACGACAATTTAGAATATATTACGACTCTGTATGCCACATTACCGCCTTCAAAAGCATGTTAGTATAACGTACAGCACCATACAACTCCTAACAAAACATTACAACACCGTACGTAAAGTTAAAACTCCATAATAAACCTAATGAATTCGTCCGACTCATTTGAACATCGTACGACAATTTAGAATATATTACGACTCTGTATGCCACATTACCGCCTTCAAAAGCATGTTAGTATAACGTACGGCACCATACAACTCCTAACAAAACATTACAACACAGTACGTAAAATTAAAACTCCATAATAAACCTAATGAATTCGTCCGAGTCCTTTGAACATCGTACGAGAATTTAGAATATATTACGACTCTGTATGCCACATTACCGCCTTGGAAAGCATGTTATTATAACGTACGACACCTTACAACTCCTAACAAAACATTACAAGACCGTACGTAAACTTAAAACTTCATAATAAACCTAATGAATTCGTCCGACTCATTTGAACATCGTACAACAATTTAAAATACCTTACGACTCTGTATGCCACATTACCGCCTTCAAAAGCATGTTAGTATAACGTACGACACCATACAACTCCTAACAAAACATTACAACACCGTACGTAAAGTTAAAACTCCATAATAAACCTAATGAATTCGTCCGACTCATTTGAACATCGTACGACAATTTAGAATATATTACGACTCTGTATGCCACATTACCGCCTTGAAAAGCATGTTAGTATAACGTACGGCACCATACAACTCCTAACAAAACATTACAACACCGTACGTAAAATTAAAACTCCATAATAAACCTAATGAATTTGTCCGAGTCCTTTGACCATCGTACGACAATTTAGAATATATTACGACTCTGTATTCCACATTACCGCCTTGAAAAGCATGTTATTATAACGTACGACACCTTACAACTCCTAACAAAACATTACAAGACCGTACGTAAACTTAAAACTCCATAATAGACCTAATAAATTCGTCCGAGTCCTTTGAACATCGTACGACAATTTAGAATATATTACGACTGTGTATGCCACATTACCGCCTTGAAAAGCATGTTAGTATAACGTACGACACCTGACAACTCCTAACAAAACCTTACAACACCGTGCGTAAACTTAAAACTCCATAATAAACCTAATGAATTCGTCTGAGTCATTTGAACATCGTACAACAATTTAAAATACCTTACGACTCGGTATGCCACATTACCGCCTTGAAAAGCATGTTAGTATAACGTACAGCACCATACAACTCCTAACAAAACATTACAACACCATACGTAAAATTAAAACTCCATAATAAACCTAATGAATTCGTCCGACTCATTTGAACATCGTACGACAATTTAGAATATATTACGACTCCAACACCGTACGTAAAGTTAAAACTCCATAATAAACCTAATGAATTCGTCCGACTCATTTGAACATCGTACGACAATTTAGAATATATTACGACTCTGTATGCCACATTACCGCCTTCAAAAGCATGTTAGTATAACGTACGGCACCATACAACTCCTAACAAAACATTACAACACAGTACGTAAAATTAAAACTCCATAATAAACCTAATGAATTCGTCCGAGTCCTTTGAACATCGTACGAGAATTTAGAATATATTACGACTCTGTATGCCACATTACCGCCTTGGAAAGCATGTTATTATAACGTACGACACCTTACAACTCCTAACAAAACATTACAAGACCGTACGTAAACTTAAAACTTCATAATAAACCTAATGAATTCGTCCGACTCATTTGAACATCGTACAACAATTTAAAATACCTTACGACTCTGTATGCCACATTACCGCCTTCAAAAGCATGTTAGTATAACGTACGACACCATACAACTCCTAACAAAACATTACAACACCGTACGTAAAGTTAAAACTCCATAATAAACCTAATGAATTCGTCCGACTCATTTGAACATCGTACGACAATTTAGAATATATTACGACTGTGTATGCCACATTACCGCCTTGAAAAGCATGTTAGTATAACGTACGACACCTGACAACTCCTAACAAAACCTTACAACACCGTGCGTAAACTTAAAACTCCATAATAAACCTAATGAATTCGTCTGAGTCATTTGAACATCGTACAACAATTTAAAATACCTTACGACTCGGTATGCCACATTACCGCCTTGAAAAGCATGTTAGTATAACGTACAGCACCATACAACTCCTAACAAAACATTACAACACCATACGTAAAATTAAAACTCCATAATAAACCTAATGAATTCGTCCGACTCATTTGAACATCGTACGACAATTTAGAATATATTACGACACTGTATGCCACATTACCGCCTTGAAAAGCATGTTAGTATAACGTACGGCACCATACAACTCCTAACAAAACATTACAACACCGTACGTAAAATTAAAACTCCATAATAAACCTAATGAATTCGTCCGAGTCCTTTGAACATCGTACGACAATTTAGAATATATTACGACTCTGTATGCCACATTACCGCCTTGAAAAGCATGTTATTATAACGTACGACACCTTACAACTCCTAACAAAACATTACAAGACCGTACGTAAACTTAAAACTCCATAATAAACCTAATAAATTCGTCCGAGTCCTTTGAACATCGTACGACAATTTAGAATATATTACGACTGTGTATGCCACATTACCGCCTTGAAAAGCATGTTAGTATAACGTACGACACCTGACAACTCCTAACAAAACATTACAACACCGTACGTAAACTTAAAACTCCATAATAAACCTAATGAATTCGTCTGCGTCATTTGAACATCGTACAACAATTTAAAATACCTTACGACTCTGTATGCCACATTACCGCCTTGAAAAGCATGTTAGTATAACGTACAGCACCATACAACTCCTAACAAAACATTACAACACCGTACGTAAAGTTAAAACTCCATAATAAACCTAATGAATTCGTCCGACTCATTTGAACATCGTACGACAATTTAGAATATATTACGACTCTGTATGCCACATTACCGCCTTCAAAAGCATGTTAGTATAACGTACAGCACCATACAACTCCTAACAAAACATTACAACACCGTACGTAAAGTTAAAACTCCATAATAAACCTAATGAATTCGTCCGACTCATTTGAACATCGTACGACAATTTAGAATATATTACGACTCTGTATGCCACATTACCGCCTTCAAAAGCATGTTAGTATAACGTACGGCACCATACAACTCCTAACAAAACATTACAACACAGTACGTAAAATTAAAACTCCATAATAAACCTAATGAATTCGTCCGAGTCCTTTGAACATCGTACGAGAATTTAGAATATATTACGACTCTGTATGCCACATTACCGCCTTGGAAAGCATGTTATTATAACGTACGACACCTTACAACTCCTAACAAAACATTACAAGACCGTACGTAAACTTAAAACTTCATAATAAACCTAATGAATTCGTCCGACTCATTTGAACATCGTACAACAATTTAAAATACCTTACGACTCTGTATGCCACATTACCGCCTTCAAAAGCATGTTAGTATAACGTACGGCACCATACAACTCCTAACAAAACATTACAACACCGTACGTAAAGTTAAAACTCCATAATAAACCTAATGAATTCGTCCGACTCATTTGAACATCGTACGACAATTTAGAATATATTACGACTCTGTATGCCACATTACCGCCTTGAAAAGCATGTTAGTATAACGTACGGCACCATACAACTCCTAACAAAACATTACAACACCGTACGTAAAATTAAAACTCCATAATAAACCTAATGAATTTGTCCGAGTCCTTTGAACATCGTACGACAATTTAGAATATATTACGACTCTGTATTCCACATTACCGCCTTGAAAAGCATGTTATT
The DNA here is from genome assembly GCA_030867185.1 of Tagetes erecta. Taxonomy (NCBI): domain Eukaryota; kingdom Viridiplantae; phylum Streptophyta; class Magnoliopsida; order Asterales; family Asteraceae; genus Tagetes; species Tagetes erecta. The sequence goes on along the minus strand of CM061488.1, from coordinate 47,882,607 downwards.
ATAACGTACGACACCTTACAACTCCTAACAAAACATTACAAGACCGTACGTAAACTTAAAACTCCATAATAAACCTAATAAATTCGTCCGAGTCCTTTGAACATCGTACGACAATTTAGAATATATTACGACTGTGTATGTCACATTACCGCCTTGAAAAGCATGTTAGTATAACGTACGACACCTGACAACTCCTAACAAAACCTTACAACACCGTGCGTAAACTTAAAACTCCATAATAAACCTAATGAATTCGTCTGAGTCATTTGAACATCGTACAACAATTTAAAATACCTTACGACTCGGTATGCCACATTACCGCCTTGAAAAGCATGTTAGTATAACGTACAGCACCATACAACTCCTAACAAAACATTACAACACCATACGTAAAATTAAAACTCCATAATAAACCTAATGAATTCGTCCGACTCATTTGAACATCGTATGACAATTTAGAATATATTACGACTCTGTATGCCACATTACCGCCTTCAAAAGCATGTTAGTATAACGTACAGCACCATACAACTCCTAACAAAACATTACAACACCGTACGTAAAGTTAAAACTCCATAATAAACCTAATGAATTCGTCCGACTCATTTGAACATCGTACGACAATTTAGAATATATTACGACTCTGTATGCCACATTACCGCCTTCAAAAGCATGTTAGTATAACGTACAGCACCATACAACTCCTAACAAAACATTACAACACCGTACGTAAAGTTAAAACTCCATAATAAACCTAATGAATTCGTCCGACTCATTTGAACATCGTACGACAATTTAGAATATATTACGACTCTGTATGCCACATTACCGCCTTCAAAAGCATGTTAGTATAACGTACGGCACCATACAACTCCTAACAAAACATTACAACACAGTACGTAAAATTAAAACTCCATAATAAACCTAATGAATTCGTCCGAGTCCTTTGAACATCGTACGAGAATTTAGAATATATTACGACTCTGTATGCCACATTACCGCCTTGGAAAGCATGTTATTATAACGTACGACACCTTACAACTCCTAACAAAACATTACAAGACCGTACGTAAACTTAAAACTTCATAATAAACCTAATGAATTCGTCCGACTCATTTGAACATCGTACAACAATTTAAAATACCTTACGACTCTGTATGCCACATTACCGCCTTCAAAAGCATGTTAGTATAACGTACGGCACCATACAACTCCTAACAAAACATTACAACACCGTACGTAAAGTTAAAACTCCATAATAAACCTAATGAATTCGTCCGACTCATTTGAACATCGTACGACAATTTAGAATATATTACGACTCTGTATGCCACATTACCGCCTTCAAAAGCATGTTAGTATAACGTACGGCACCATACAACTCCTAACAAAACATTACAACACAGTACGTAAAATTAAAACTCCATAATAAACCTAATGAATTCGTCCGAGTCCTTTGAACATCGTACGAGAATTTAGAATATATTACGACTCTGTATGCCACATTACCGCCTTGGAAAGCATGTTATTATAACGTACGACACCTTACAACTCCTAACAAAACATTACAAGACCGTACGTAAACTTAAAACTTCATAATAAACCTAATGAATTCGTCCGACTCATTTGAACATCGTACAACAATTTAAAATACCTTACGACTCTGTATGCCACATTACCGCCTTCAAAAGCATGTTAGTATAACGTACGGCACCATACAACTCCTAACAAAACATTACAACACCGTACGTAAAGTTAAAACTCCATAATAAACCTAATGAATTCGTCCGACTCATTTGAACATCGTACGACAATTTAGAATATATTACGACTCTGTATGCCACATTACCGCCTTGAAAAGCATGTTAGTATAACGTACGGCACCATACAACTCCTAACAAAACATTACAACACCGTACGTAAAATTAAAACTCCATAATAAACCTAATGAATTTGTCCGAGTCCTTTGAACATCGTACGACAATTTAGAATATATTACGACTCTGTATTCCACATTACCGCCTTGAAACGCATGTTATTATAACGTACGACACCTTACAACTCCTAACAAAACATTACAAGACCGTACGTAAACTTAAAACTCCATAATAAACCTAATAAATTCGTCCGAGTCCTTTGAACATCGTACGACAATTTAGAATATATTACGACTCTGTATGCCACATTACCGCCTTGGAAAGCATGTTATTATAACGTACGACACCTTACAACTCCTAACAAAACATTACAAGACCGTACGTAAACTTAAAACTTCATAATAAACCTAATGAATTCGTCCGACTCATTTGAACATCGTACAACAATTTAAAATACCTTACGACTCTGTATGCCACATTACCGCCTTCAAAAGCATGTTAGTATAACGTACGGCACCATACAACTCCTAACAAAACATTACAACACCGTACGTAAAGTTAAAACTCCATAATAAACCTAATGAATTCGTCCGACTCATTTGAACATCGTACGACAATTTAGAATATATTACGACTCTGTATGCCACATTACCGCCTTCAAAAGCATGTTAGTATAACGTACGGCACCATACAACTCCTAACAAAACATTACAACACAGTACGTAAAATTAAAACTCCATAATAAACCTAATGAATTCGTCCGAGTCCTTTGAACATCGTACGAGAATTTAGAATATATTACGACTCTGTATGCCACATTACCGCCTTGGAAAGCATGTTATTATAACGTACGACACCTTACAACTCCTAACAAAACATTACAAGACCGTACGTAAACTTAAAACTTCATAATAAACCTAATGAATTCGTCCGACTCATTTGAACATCGTACAACAATTTAAAATACCTTACAACTCTGTATGCCACATTACCGCCTTCAAAAGCATGTTAGTATAACGTACGGCACCATACAACTCCTAACAAAACATTACAACACCGTACGTAAAGTTAAAACTCCATAATAAACCTAATGAATTCGTCCGACTCATTTGAACATCGTACGACAATTTAGAATATATTACGACTCTGTATGCCACATTACCGCCTTGAAAAGCATGTTAGTATAACGTACGGCACCATACAACTCCTAACAAAACATTACAACATCGTACGTAAAATTAAAACTCCATAATAAACCTAATGAATTTGTCCGAGTCCTTTGAACATCGTACGACAATTTAGAATATATTACGACTCTGTATTCCACATTACCGCCTTGAAAAGCATGTTATTATAACGTACGACACCTTACAACTCCTAACAAAACATTACAAGACCGTACGTAAACTTAAAACTCCATAATAAACCTAATGAATTCGTCCGACTCATTTGAACATCGTACGACAATTTAGAATATATTACGACTCTGTATGCCACATTACCGCCTTGGAAAGCATGTTATTATAACGTACGACACCTTACAACTCCTAACAAAACCTTACAACACCGTGCGTAAACTTAAAACTCCATAATAAACCTAATGAATTCGTCCGACTCATTTGAACATCGTACGACAATTTAGAATATATTACGACTCTGTATGCCACATTACCGCCTTCAAAAGCATGTTAGTATAACGTACGGCACCATACAACTCCTAACAAAACATTACAACACAGTACGTAAAATTAAAACTCCATAATAAACCTAATGAATTCGTCCGAGTCCTTTGAACATCGTACGAGAATTTAGAATATATTACGACTCTGTATGCCACATTACCGCCTTGGAAAGCATGTTATTATAACGTACGACACCTTACAACTCCTAACAAAACATTACAAGACCGTACGTAAACTTAAAACTTCATAATAAACCTAATGAATTCGTCCGACTCATTTGAACATCGTACAACAATTTAAAATACCTTACAACTCTGTATGCCACATTACCGCCTTCAAAAGCATGTTAGTATAACGTACGGCACCATACAACTCCTAACAAAACATTACAACACTGTACGTAAAGTTAAAACTCGATAATAAACCTAATGAATTCGTCCGACTCATTTGAACATCGTACGACAATTTAGAATATATTACGACTCTGTATGCCACATTACCGCCTTGAAAAGCATGTTAGTATAACGTACGGCACCATACAACTCCTAACAAAACATTACAACACCGTACGTAAAATTAAAACTCCATAATAAACCTAATGAATTCGTCCGATTCCTTTGAACATCGTACGACAATTTAGAATATATTACGACTCTGTATTCCACATTACCGCCTTGAAAAGCATGTTATTATAACGTACGACACCTTACAACTCCTAACAAAACATTACAAGACCGTACGTAAACTTAAAACTCCATAATAAACCTAATGAATTCGTCCGAGTCCTTTGAACATCGTACGACAATTTAGAATATATTACGACTTTGTATGCCACATTACCGCCTTCAAAAGCATGTTAGTATAACGTACGGCACCATACAACTCCTAACAAAACATTACAACACAGTACGTAAAATTAAAACTCCATAATAAACCTAATGAATTCGTCCGAGTCATTTGAACATCGTACGAGAATTTAGAATATATTACGACTCTGTATGCCACATTACCGCCTTGGAAAGCATGTTATTATAACGTACGACACCTTACAACTCCTAACAAAACGTTACAAGACCGTACGTAAACTTAAAACTTCATAATAAACCTAATGAATTCGTCCGACTCATTTGAACATCGTACACCAATTTAAAATACCTTACGACTCTGTATGCCACATTACCGCCTTCAAAAGCATGTTAGTATAACGTACGGCACCATACAACTCCTAACAAAACATTACAACACCGTACGTAAATTTAAAACTCCATAATAAACCTAATGAATTCGTCCGACTCATTTGAACATCGTACGACAATTTAGAAAATATTACGACTCTGTATGCCACATTACCGCCTTGAAAAGCATGTTAGTATAACGTACGGCACCATACAACTCCTAACAAAACATTACAACACCGTACGTAAAATTAAAACTCCATAATAAACCTAATGAATTCGTCCGAGTCCTTTGAACATCGTACGACAATTTAGAATATATTACGACTCTGTATTCCACATTACCGCCTTGAAAAGCATGTTATTATAACGTACGACACCTTACAACTCCTAACAAAACATTACAAGACCGTACGTAAACTTAAAACTCCATAATAAACCTAATAAATTCGTCCGAGTCCTTTGAACATCGTACGACAATTTAGAATATATTACGACTGTGTATGCCACATTACCGCCTTGAAAAGCATGTTAGTATAACGTACGACACCTGACAACTCCTAACAAAACCTTACAACACCGTGCGTAAACTTAAAACTCCATAATAAACCTAATGAATTTGTCTGAGTCATTTGAACATCGTACAACAATTTAAAATACCTTACGACTCGGTATGCCACATTACCGCCTTGAAAAGCATGTTAGTATAACGTACAGCACCATACAACTCCTAACAAAACATTACAACACCATACGTAAAATTAAAACTCCATAATAAACCTAATGAATTCGTCCGACTCATTTGAACATCGTACGACAATTTAGAATATATTACGACTCTGTATGCCACATTACCGCCTTGAAAAGCATGTTAGTATAACGTACGGCACCATACAACTCCTAACAAAACATTACAACACCGTACGTAAAATTAAAACTCCATAATAAACCTAATGAATTCGTCCGAGTCCTTTGAACATCGTACGACAATTTAGAATATATTACGACTCTGTATGCCACATTACCGCCTTGAAAAGCATGTTAGTATAACGTACGGCACCATACAACTCCTAACAAAACATTACAACACCGTACGTAAAATTAAAACTCCATAATAAACCTAATGAATTCGTCCGAGTCCTTTGAACATCGTACGACAATTTAGAATATATTACGACTCTGTATGCCACATTACCGCCTTGAAAAGCATGTTATTATAACGTACGACACCTTACAACTCCTAACAAAACATTACAAGACCGTACGTAAACTTAAAACTCCATAATAAACCTAATGAATTCGTCTGCGTCATTTGAACATCGTACAACAATTTAAAATACCTTACGACTCTGTATGACACATTACCGCCTTGAAAAGCATGTTAGTATAACGTACAGCACCATACAACTCCTAACAAAACATTAAAACACCGTAGGTAAAGTTAAAACTCCATAATAAACCTAATGAATTCGTCCGACTCATTTGAAAATCGTACGACAATTTAGAATATATTACGACTCTGTATGCCACATTACCGCCTTCAAAAGCATGTTAGTATAACGTACAGCACCATACAACTCCTAACAAAACATTACAACACCGTACGTAAAGTTAAAACTCCATAATAAACCTAATGAATTTCGTCCGACTCATTTGAACATCGTACGACAATTTAGAATATATTACGACTCTGTATGCCACATTACCGCCTTCAAAAGCATGTTAGTATAACGTACGGCACCATACAACTCCTAACAAAACATTACAACACAGTACGTAAAATTAAAACTCCATAATAAACCTAATGAATTCGTCCGAGTCCTTTGAACATCGTACGAGAATTTAGAATATATTACGACTCTGTATGCCACATTACCGCCTTGGAAAGCATGTTATTATAACGTACGACACCTTACAACTCCTAACAAAACGTTACAAGACCGTACGTAAACTTAAAACTTCATAATAAACCTAATGAATTCGTCCGACTCATTTGAACATCGTACACCAATTTAAAATACCTTACGACTCTGTATGCCACATTACCGCCTTCAAAAGCATGTTAGTATAACGTACGGCACCATACAACTCCTAACAAAACATTACAACACCGTACGTAAAGTTAAAACTCCATAATAAACCTAATGAATTCGTCCGACTCATTTGAACATCGTACGACAATTTAGAATATATTACGACTCTGTATGCCACATTACCGCCTTGAAAAGCATGTTAGTATAACGTACGGCACCATACAACTCCTAACAAAACATTACAACACCGTACGTTAAATTAAAACTCCATAATAAACCTAATGAATTCGTCTGAGTCCTTTGAACATCGTACGACAATTTAGAATATATTACGACTCTGTATTCCACATTACCGCCTTGAAAAGCATGTTATTATAACGTACGACACCTTACAACTCCTAACAAAACATTACAAGACCGTACGTAAACTTAAAACTCCATAATAAACCTAATAAATTCGTCCGAGTCCTTTGAACATCGTACGACAATTTAGAATATATTACGACTGTGTATGCCACATTACCGCCTTGAAAAGCATGTTAGTATAACGTACGACACCTGACAACTCCTAACAAAACCTTACAACACCGTGCGTAAACTTAAAACTCCATAATAAACCTAATGAATTCGTCTGAGTCATTTGAACATCGTACAACAATTTAAAATACCTTACGACTCGGTATGCCACATTACCGCCTTGAAAAGCATGTTAGTATAACGTACAGCACCATACAACTCCTAACAAAACATTACAACACCATACGTAAAATTAAAACTCCATAATAAACCTAATGAATTCGTCCGACTCATTTGAACATCGTACGACAATTTAGAATATATTACGACTCTGTATGCCACATTACCGCCTTGAAAAGCATGTTAGTATAACGTACGGCACCATACAACTCCTAACAAAACATTACAACACCGTACGTAAAATTAAAACTCCATAATAAACCTAATGAATTCGTCCGAGTCCTTTGAACATCGTACGACAATTTAGAATATATTACGACTCTGTATGCCACATTACCGCCTTGAAAAGCATGTTAGTATAACGTACGGCACCATACAACTCCTAACAAAACATTACAACACCGTACGTAAAATTAAAACTCCATAATAAACCTAATGAATTCGTCCGAGTCCTTTGAACATCGTACGACAATTTAGAATATATTACGACTCTGTATGCCACATTACCGCCTTGAAAAGCATGTTATTATAACGTACGACACCTTACAACTCCTAACAAAACATTACAAGACCGTACGTAAACTTAAAACTCCATAATAAACCTAATGAATTCGTCTGCGTCATTTGAACATCGTACAACAATTTAAAATACCTTACGACTCTGTATGCCACATTACCGCCTTGAAAAGCATGTTAGTATAACGTACAGCACCATACAATTCCTAACAAAACATTACAACACCGTACGTAAAGTTAAAACTCCATAATAAACCTAATGAATTCGTCCGACTCATTTGAAAATCGTACGACAATTTAGAATATATTACGACTGTGTATGCCACATTACCGCCTTGAAAAGCATGTTAGTATAACGTACGACACCTGACAACTCCTAACAAAACCTTACAACACCGTGCGTAAACTTAAAACTCCATAATAAACCTAATGAATTCGTCTGAGTCATTTGAACATCGTACAACAATTTAAAATACCTTACGACTCGGTATGCCACATTACCGCCTTGAAAAGCATGTTAGTATAACGTACAGCACCATACAACTCCTAACAAAACATTACAACACCATACGTAAAATTAAAACTCCATAATAAACCTAATGAATTCGTCCGACTCATTTGAACATCGTACGACAATTTAGAATATATTACGACTCTGTATGCCACATTACCGCCTTGAAAAGCATGTTAGTATAACGTACGGCACCATACAACTCCTAACAAAACATTACAACACCGTACGTAAAATTAAAACTCCATAATAAACCTAATGAATTCGTCCGAGTCCTTTGAACATCGTACGACAATTTAGAATATATTACGACTCTGTATGCCACATTACCGCCTTGAAAAGCATGTTAGTATAACGTACGGCACCATACAACTCCTAACAAAACATTACAACACCGTACGTAAAATTAAAACTCCATAATAAACCTAATGAATTCGTCCGAGTCCTTTGAACATCGTACGACAATTTAGAATATATTACGACTCTGTATGCCACATTACCGCCTTGAAAAGCATGTTATTATAACGTACGACACCTTACAACTCCTAACAAAACATTACAAGACCGTACGTAAACTTAAAACTCCATAATAAACCTAATGAATTCGTCTGCGTCATTTGAACATCGTACAACAATTTAAAATACCTTACGACTCTGTATGCCACATTACCGCCTTGAAAAGCATGTTAGTATAACGTACAGCACCATACAACTCCTAACAAAACATTACAACACCGTACGTAAAGTTAAAACTCCATAATAAACCTAATGAATTCGTCCGACTCATTTGAAAATCGTACGACAATTTAGAATATATTACGACTCTGTATGCCACATTACCGCCTTCAAAAGCATGTTAGTATAACGTACAGCACCATACAACTCCTAACAAAACATTACAACACCGTACGTAAAGTTAAAACTCCATAATAAACCTAATGAATTCGTCCGACTCATTTGAACATCGTACGACAATTTAGAATATATTACGACTCTGTATGCCACATTACCGCCTTCAAAAGCATGTTAGTATAACGTACGGCACCATACAACTCCTAACAAAACATTACAACACAGTACGTAAAATTAAAACTCCATAATAAACCTAATGAATTCGTCCGAGTCCTTTGAACATCGTACGAGAATTTAGAATATATTACGACTCTGTATGCCACATTACCGCCTTGGAAAGCATGTTATTATAACGTACGACACCTTACAACTCCTAACAAAACGTTACAAGACCGTACGTAAACTTAAAACTTCATAATAAACCTAATGAATTCGTCCGACTCATTTGAACATCGTACACCAATTTAAAATACCTTACGACTCTGTATGCCACATTACCGCCTTCAAAAGCATGTTAGTATAACGTACGGCACCATACAACTCCTAACAAAACATTACAACACCGTACGTAAAGTTAAAACTCCATAATAAACCTAATGAATTCGTCCGACTCATTTGAACATCGTACGACAATTTAGAATATATTACGACTCTGTATGCCACATTACCGCCTTGAAAAGCATGTTAGTATAACGTACGGCACCATACAACTCCTAACAAAACATTACAACACCGTACGTAAAATTAAAACTCCATAATAAACCTAATGAATTCGTCCGAGTCCTTTGAACATCGTACGACAATTTAGAATATATTACGACTCTGTATTCCACATTACCGCCTTGAAAAGCATGTTATTATAACGTACGACACCTTACAACTCCTAACAAAACATTACAAGACCGTACGTAAACTTAAAACTCCATAATAAACCTAATAAATTCGTCCGAGTCCTTTGAACATCGTACGACAATTTAGAATATATTACGACTGTGTATGCCACATTACCGCCTTGAAAAGCATGTTAGTATAACGTACGACACCTGACAACTCCTAACAAAACCTTACAACACCGTGCGTAAACTTAAAACTCCATAATAAACCTAATGAATTCGTCTGAGTCATTTGAACATCGTACAACAATTTAAAATACCTTACGACTCGGTATGCCACATTACCGCCTTGAAAAGCATGTTAGTATAACGTACAGCACCATACAACTCCTAACAAAACATTACAACACCATACGTAAAATTAAAACTCCATAATAAACCTAATGAATTCGTCCGACTCATTTGAACATCGTACGACAATTTAGAATATATTACGACTCTGTATGCCACATTACCGCCTTGAAAAGCATGTTAGTATAACGTACGGCACCATACAACTCCTTACAAAACATTACAACACCGTACGTAAAATTAAAACTCCATAATAAACCTAATGAATTCGTCCGAGTCCTTTGAACATCGTACGACAATTTAGAATATATTACGACTCTGTATGCCACATTACCGCCTTGAAAAGCATGTTATTATAACGTACGACACCTTACAACTCCTAACAAAACATTACAAGACCGTACGTAAACTTAAAACTCCATAATAAACCTAATAAATTCGTACGAGTCCTTTGAACATCGTACGACATTTTAGAATATATTACGACTGTGTATGCCACATTACCGCCTTGAAAAGCATGTTAGTATAACGTACGACACCTGACAACTCCTAACAAAACATTACAACACCGTACGTAAACTTAAAACTCCATAATAAACCTAATGAATTCGTCTGCGTCATTTGAACATCGTACAACAATTTAAAATACCTTACGACTCTGTATGCCACATTACCGCCTTGAAAAGCATGTTAGTATAACGTACAGCACCATACAACTCCTAACAAAACATTACAACACCGTACGTAAAGTTAAAACTCCATAATAAACCTAATGAATTCGTCCGACTCATTTGAACATCGTACGACAATTTAGAATATATTACGACTCTGTATGCCACATTACCGCCTTCAAAAGCATGTTAGTATAACGTACAGCACCATACAACTCCTAACAAAACATTACAACACCGTACGTAAAGTTAAAACTCCATAATAAACCTAATGAATTCGTCCGACTCATTTGAACATCGTACGACAATTTAGAATATATTACGACTCTGTATGCCACATTACCGCCTTCAAAAGCATGTTAGTATAACGTACGGCACCATACAACTCCTAACAAAACATTACAACACAGTACGTAAAATTAAAACTCCATAATAAACCTAATGAATTCGTCCGAGTCCTTTGAACATCGTACGAGAATTTAGAATATATTACGACTCTGTATGCCACATTACCGCCTTGGAAAGCATGTTATTATAATGTACGACACCTTACAACTCCTAACAAAACATTACAAGACCGTACGTAAACTTAAAACTTCATAATAAACCTAATGAATTCGTCCGACTCATTTGAACATCGTACAACAATTTAAAATACCTTACGACTCTGTATGCCATATTACCGCTTTCAAAAGCATGTTAGTATAACGTACGGCACCATACAACTCCTAACAAAACGTTAAAACACCATACGTAAAATTAAAACTCCATAATAAACCTAATGAATTCGTCCGACTCATTTGAACATCGTACGACAATTTAGAATATATTACGACTCTGTATGCCACATTACCGCCTTGAAAAGCATGTTAGTATAACGTACGGCACCATACAACTCCTAACAAAACATTACAACACCGTACGTAAAATTAAAACTCCATAATAAACCTAATGAATTCGTCCGAGTCCTTTGAACATCGTACGACAATTTAGAATATATTACGACTCTGTATGCCACATTACCGCCTTGAAAAGCATGTTATTATAACGTACGACACCTTACAACTCCTAACAAAACATTACAAGACCGTACGTAAACTTAAAACTCCATAATAAACCTAATAAATTCGTCCGAGTCCTTTGAACATCGTACGACATTTTAGAATATATTACGACTGTGTATGCCACATTACCGCCTTGAAAAGCATGTTAGTATAACGTACGACACCTGACAACTCCTAACAAAACATTACAACACCGTACGTAAACTTAAAACTCCATAATAAACCTAATGAATTCGTCTGCGTCATTTGAACATCGTACAACAATTTAAAATATCTTACGACTCTGTATGCCACATTACCGCCTTGAAAAGCATGTTAGTATAACGTACAGCACCATACAACTCCTAACAAAACATTACAACACCGTACGTAAAGTTAAAACTCCATAATAAACCTAATGAATTCGTCCGACTCATTTGAACATCGTACGACAATTTAGAATATATTACGACTCTGTATGCCACATTACCGCCTTCAAAAGCATGTTAGTATAACGTACAGCACCATACAACTCCTAACAAAACATTACAACACCGTACGTAAAGTTAAAACTCCATAATAAACCTAATGAATTCGTCCGACTCATTTGAACATCGTACGACAATTTAGAATATATTACGACTCTGTATGCCACATTACCGCCTTCAAAAGCATGTTAGTATAACGTACGACACCATACAACTCCTAACAAAACATTACAACACAGTACGTAAAATTAAAACTCCATAATAAACCTAATGAATTCGTCCGAGTCCTTTGAACATCGTACGAGAATTTAGAATATATTACGACTCTGTATGCCACATTACCGCCTTGGAAAGCATGTTATTATAATGTACGACACCTTACAACTCCTAACAAAACATTACAAGACCGTACGTAAACTTAAAACTTCATAATAAACCTAATGAATTCGTCCGACTCATTTGAACATCGTACAACAATTTAAAATACCTTACGACTCTGTATGCCATATTACCGCTTTCAAAAGCATGTTAGTATAACGTACGGCACCATACAACTCCTAACAAAACATTACAACACCGTACGTAAAGTTAAAACTCCATAATAAACCTAATGAATTCGTCCGACTCATTTGAACATCGTACGACAATTTAGAATATATTACGACTCTGTATGCCACATTACCGCCTTCAAAAGCATGTTAGTATAACGTACAGCACCATACAACTCCTAACAAAACATTACAACACCGTACGTAAAGTTAAAACTCCATAATAAACCTAATGAATTCGTCCGACTCATTTGAACATCGTACGACAATTTAGAATATATTACGACTCTATATGCCACATTACCGCCTTGAAAAGCATGTTATTATAACGTACGACACCTTACAACTCCTAACAAAACATTACAAGACCGTACGTAAACTTAAAACTCCATAATAAACCTAATGAATTCGTCCGACTCATTTGAACATCGTACGACAATTTAGAATATATTACGACTCTGTATGCCACATTACCGCCTTGAAAAGCATGTTAGTATAACGTACGGCACCATACAACTCCTAACAAAACATTACAACACCGTACGTAAACTTAAAACTCCATAATAAACCTAATGAATTCGTCCGAGTCCTTTGAACATCGTACGACAATTTAGAATATATTACGACTCTGTATGCCACATTACCGCCTTGAAAAGCATGTTATTATAACGTACGACACCTTACAACTCCTAACAAAACATTACAAGACCGTACGTAAACTTAAAACTCCATAATAAACCTAATAAATACGTCCGAGTCCTTTGAACATCGTACGACAATTTAGAATATATTACGACTGTGTATGCCACATTACCGCCTTGAAAAGCATGTTAGTATAACGTACGACACCTGACAACTCCTAACAAAACATTACAACACCATACGTAAACTTAAAACTCCATAATAAACCTAATGAATTCGTCTGCGTCATTTGAACATCGTACAACAATTTAAAATACCTTACGACTCTGTATTCCACATTACCGCCTTGAAAAGCATGTTAGTATAACGTACAGCACCATACAACTCCTAACAAAACATTACAACACCGTACGTAAAGTTAAAACTCCATAATAAACCTAATGAATTCGTCCGACTCATTTGAACATCGTACGACAATTTAGAATATATTACGACTCTGTATGCCACATTATCGCCTTCAAAAGCATGTTAGTATAACGTACAGCACCATACAACTCCTAACAAAACATTACAACACCGTACGTAAAGTTAAAACTCCATAATAAACCTAATGAATTCGTCCGACTCATTTGAACATCGTACGACAATTTAGAATATATTACGACTCTGTATGCCACATTACCGCCTTCAAAAGCATGTTAGTATAACGTACGGCACCATACAACTCCTAACAAAACATTACAACACAGTACGTAAAATTAAAACTCCATAATAAACCTAATGAATTCGTCCGAGTCCTTTGAACATCGTACGAGAATTTAGAATATATTACGACTCTGTATGCCACATTACCGCCTTGGAAAGCATGTTATTATAACGTACGACACCTTACAACTCCTAACAAAACATTACAAGACTGTACGTAAACTTAAAACTTCATAATAAACCTAATGAATTCGTCCGACTCATTTGAACATCGTACAACAATTTAAAATACCTTACGACTCTGTATGCCACATTACCGCCTTCAAAAGCATGTTAGTATAACGTACGGCACCATACAACTCCTAACAAAACATTACAACACCGTACGTAAAGTTAAAACTCCATAATAAACCTAATGAATTCGTCCGACTCATTTGAACATCGTACGACAATTTAGAATATATTACGACTCTGTATGCCACATTACCGCCTTGAAAAGCATGTTAGTATAACGTACGGCACCATACAACTCCTAACAAAACATTACAACACCGTACGTAAAATTAAAACTCCATAATAAACCTAATGAATTCGGCCGAGTCCTTTGAACATCGTACGACAATTTAGAATATATTACGACTCTGTATGCCACATTACCGCCTTGAAAAGCATGTTATTATAACGTACGACACCTTACAACTCCTAACAAAACATTACAAGACCGTACGTAAACTTAAAACTCCATAATAAACCTAATGAATTCGTCCGACTCATTTGAACATCGTACGACAATTTAGAATATATTACGACTCTGTATGCCACATTACCGCCTTGAAAAGCATGTTAGTATAACGTACGCCACCATACAACTCCTAACAAAACATTACAACACCGTACGTAAACTTAAAACTCCATAATAAACCTAATGAATTCGTCTGAGTCATTTGAACATCGTACAACAATTTAAAATACCTTACGACTCGGTATGCCACATTACCGCCTTGAAAAGCATGTTAGTATAACGTACAGCACCATACAACTCCTAACAAAACATTACAACATCGTACGTAAAATTTAAACTCCATAATAAACCTAATGAATTCGTCTGACTCATTTGAACATCGTACGACAATTTAGAATATATTACGACTCTGTATGCCACATTACCGCCTTGAAAAGCATGTTAGTATAACGTACCGCACCATACAACTCCTAACAAAACATTACAACACGGTACGTAAAATTAAAACTCCATAATAAACCTAATGAATTCGTCCGAGTCCTTTGAACATCGTACGAGAATTTAGAATATATTACGACTCTGTATGCCACATTACCGCCTTGGAAAGCATGTTATTATAACGTACGACACCTTACAACTCCTAACAAAACATTACAAGACCGTACGTAAACTTAAAACTTCATAATAAACCTAATGAATTCGTCCGACTCATTTGAACATCGTACAACAATTTAAAATACCTTACGACTCTGTATGCCACATTACCGCCTTCAAAAGCATGTTAGTATAACATACGGCACCATACAACTCCTAACAAAACATTACAACACCGTACGTAAAGTTAAAACTCCATAATAAACCTAATGAATTCGTCCGACTCATTTGAACATCGTACGACAATTTAGAATATATTACGACTCTGTATGCCACATTACCGCCTTGAAAAGTATGTTAGTATAACGTACGGCACCATACAACTCCTAACAAAACATTACAACACCGTACGTAAAATTAAAACTCCATAATAAACCTAATGAATTCGTCCGAGTCCTTTGAACATCGTACGACAATTTAGAATATATTACGACTCTGTATGCCACATTACCGCCTTGAAAAGCATGTTATTATAACGTACGACACCTTACAACTCCTAACAAAACATTACAAGACCGTACGTAAACTTAAAACTCCATAATAAACCTAATGAATTCGTCCGACTCATTTGAACATCGTACGACAATTTAGAATATATTACGACTCTGTATGCCACATTACCGCCTTGAAAAGCATGTTAGTATAACGTACGCCACCATACAACTCCTAACAAAACATTACAACACCGTACGTAAACTTAAAACTCCATAATAAACCTAATGAATTCGTCTGAGTCATTTGAACATCGTACAACAATTTAAAATACCTTACGACTCGGTATGCCACATTACCGCCTTGAAAAGCATGTTAGTATAACGTACAGCACCATACAACTCCTAACAAAACATTACAACATCGTACGTAAAATTTAAACTCCATAATAAACCTAATGAATTCGTCCGACTCATTTGAACATCGTACGACAATTTAGAATATATTACGACTCTGTATGCCACATTACCGCCTTGAAAAGCATGTTAGTATAACGTACCGCACCATACAACTCCTAACAAAACATTACAACACGGTACGTAAAATTAAAACTCCATAATAAACCTAATGAATTCGTCCGAGTCCTTTGAACATCGTACGAGAATTTAGAATATATTACGACTCTGTATGCCACATTACCGCCTTGGAAAGCATGTTATTATAACGTACGACACCTTACAACTCCTAACAAAACATTACAAGACCGTACGTAAACTTAAAACTTCATAATAAACCTAATGAATTCGTCCGACACATTTGAACATCGTACAACAATTTAAAATACCTTACGACTCTGTATGCCACATTACCGCCTTCAAAAGCATGTTAGTATAACGTACGGCACCATACAACTCCTAACAAAACATTACAACACCGTACGTAAAGTTAAAACTCCATAATAAACCTAATGAATTCGTCCGACTCATTTGAACATCGTACGACAATTTAGAATATATTACGACTATGTATGCCACATTACCGCCTTGAAAAGTATGTTAGTATAACGTACGGCACCATACAACTCCTAACAAAACATTACAACACCGTACGTAAAATTAAAACTCCATAATAAACCTAATGAATTCGTCCGAGTCCTTTGAACATCGTACGACAATTTAGAATATATTACGACTCTGTATGCCACATTACCGCCTTGAAAAGCATGTTATTATAACGTACGACACCTTACAACTCCTAACAAAACATTACAAGACCGTACGTAAACTTAAAACTCCATAATAAACCTAATGAATTCGTCCGACTCATTTGAACATCGTACGACAATTTAGAATATATTACGACTCTGTATGCCACATTACCGCCTTGAAAAGCATGTTAGTATAACGTACGCCACCATACAACTCCTAACAAAACATTACAACACCGTACGTAAACTTAAAACTCCATAATAAACCTAATGAATTCGTCTGAGTCATTTGAACATCGTACAACAATTTAAAATACCTTACGACTCGGTATGCCACATTACCGCCTTGAAAAGCATGTTAGTATAACGTACAGCACCATACAACTCCTAACAAAACATTACAACACCGTACGTAAAATTTAAACTCCATAATAAACCTAATGAATTCGTCCGACTCATTTGAACATCGTACGACAATTTAGAATATATTACGACTCTGTATGCCACATTACCGCCTTGAAAAGGATGTTAGTATAACGTACCGCACCATACAACTCCTAACAAAACATTACAACACCGTACGTAAAATTAAAACT
Source organism: Tagetes erecta (assembly GCA_030867185.1). NCBI lineage: Eukaryota > Viridiplantae > Streptophyta > Magnoliopsida > Asterales > Asteraceae > Tagetes > Tagetes erecta. The sequence continues at coordinate 47,864,353 of CM061488.1, read as the reverse complement.
CCATAATAAACCTAATGAATTCGTCCGAGTCCTTTGAACATCGTACGACAATTTAGAATATATTACGACTCTGTATGCCACATTACCGCCTTGAAAAGCATGTTATTATAACGTACGACACCTTACAACTCCTAACAAAACATTACAAGACCGTACGTAAACTTAAAACTCCATAATAAACCTAATAAATTCGTCCGAGTCCTTTGAACATCGTACGCCAATTTAGAATATATTACGACTGTGTATGCCACATTACCGACTTGAAAACCATGTTAGTATAACGTACGACACCTGACAACTCCTAACAAAACCTTACAACACCGTGCGTAAACTTAAAACTCCATAATAAACCTAATGAATTCGTCTGAGTCATTTGAACATCGTACAACAATTTAAAATACCTTACGACTCGGTATGCCACATTACCGCCTTGAAAAGCATGTTAGTATAACGTACAGCACCATACAACTCCTAACAAAACATTACAACACCGTACGTAAAATTAAAACTCCATAATAAACCTAATGAATTCGTCCGACTCATTTGAACATCGTACGACAATTTAGAATATATTACGACTCTGTATGCCACATTACCGCCTTGAAAAGCATGTTAGTATAACGTACGGCACCATACAACTCCTAACAAAACATTACAACACCGTACGTAAACTTAAAACTCCATAATAAACCTAATGAATTCGTCTGAGTCATTTGAACATCGTACAACAATTTAAAATACCTTACGACTCGGTATGCCACATTACCGCCTTGAAAAGCATGTTAGTATAACGTACAGCACCATACAACTCCTAACAAAACATTACAACATCGTACGTAAAATTTAAACTCCATAATAAACCTAATGAATTCGTCCGACTCATTTGAACATCGTACGACAATTTAGAATATATTACGACTCTGTATGCCACATTACCGCCTTGAAAAGCATGTTAGTATAACGTACCGCACCATACAACTCCTAACAAAACATTACAACACGGTACGTAAAATTAAAACTCCATAATAAACCTAATGAATTCGTCTGAGTCCTTTGAACATCGTACGAGAATTTAGAATATATTACGACTCTGTATGCCACATTACCGCCTTGGAAAGCATGTTATTATAACGTACGACACCTTACAACTCCTAACAAAACATTACAAGACCGTACGTAAACTTAAAACTTCATAATAAACCTAATGAATTCGTCCGACTCATTTGAACATCGTACAACAATTTAAAATACCTTACGACTCTGTATGCCACATTACCGCCTTCAAAAGCATGTTAGTATAACGTACGGCACCATACAACTCCTAACAAAACATTACAACACCGTACGTAAAGTTAAAACTCCATAATAAACCTAATGAATTCGTCCGACTCATTTGAACATCGTACGACAATTTAGAATATATTACGACTATGTATGCCACATTACCGCCTTGAAAAGTATGTTAGTATAACGTACGGCACCATACAACTCCTAACAAAACATTACAACACCGTACGTAAAATTAAAACTCCATAATAAACCTAATGAATTCGTCCGAGTCCTTTGAACATCGTACGACAATTTAGAATATATTACGACTCTGTATGCCACATTACCGCCTTGAAAAGCATGTTATTATAACGTACGACACCTTACAACTCCTAACAAAACATTACAAGACCGTACGTAAACTTAAAACTCCATAATAAACCTAATGAATTCGTCCGACTCATTTGAACATCGTACGACAATTTAGAATATATTACGACTCTGTATGCCACATTACCGCCTTGAAAAGCATGTTAGTATAACGTACGCCACCATACAACTCCTAACAAAACATTACAACACCGTACGTAAACTTAAAACTCCATAATAAACCTAATGAATTCGTCTGAGTCATTTGAACATCGTACAACAATTTAAAATACCTTACGACTCGGTATGCCACATTACCGCCTTGAAAAGCATGTTAGTATAACGTACAGCACCATACAACTCCTAACAAAACATTACAACACCGTACGTAAAATTTAAACTCCATAATAAACCTAATGAATTCGTCCGACTCATTTGAACATCGTACGACAATTTAGAATATATTACGACTCTGTATGCCACATTACCGCCTTGAAAAGGATGTTAGTATAACGTACCGCACCATACAACTCCTAACAAAACATTACAACACCGTACGTAAAATTAAAACTCCATAACAAACCTAATGAATTCGTCCGAGTCCTTTGAACATCGTACGACAATTTAGAATATATTACGACTCTGTATGCCACATTACCGCCTTGAAAAGCATGTTATTATAACGTACGACACCTTACAACTCCTAACAAAACATTACAAGACCGTACGTAAACTTAAAACTCCATAATAAACCTAATAAATTCGTCCGAGTCCTTTGAACATCGTACGCCAATTTAGAATATATTACGACTGTGTATGCCACATTACCGACTTGAAAACCATGTTAGTATAACGTACGACACCTGACAACTCCTAACAAAACCTTACAACACCGTGCGTAAACTTAAAACTCCATAATAAACCTAATGAATTCGTCTGAGTCATTTGAACATCGTACAACAATTTAAAATACCTTACGACTCGGTATGCCACATTACCGCCTTGAAAAGCATGTTAGTATAACGTACAGCACCATACAACTCCTAACAAAACATTACAACACCGTACGTAAAATTAAAACTCCATAATAAACCTAATGAATTCGTCCGACTCATTTGAACATCGTACGACAATTTAGAATATATTACGACTCTGTATGCCACATTACCGCCTTGAAAAGCATGTTAGTATAACGTACGGCACCATACAACTCCTAACAAAACATTACAATACCGTACGTAAAATTAAAACTCCATAATAAACCTAATGAATTCGTCCGAGTCCTTTGAACATCGTACAACAATTTAGAATATATTACGACTCTGTATGCCACATTACCGCCTTGAAAAGCATGTTATTATAACGTACGACACCTTACAACTCCTAACAAAACATTACAAGACCGTACGTAAACTTAAAACTCCATAATAAACCTAATAAATTCGTCCGAGTCCTTTGAACATCATACGACAATTTAGAATATATTACGACTGTGTATGCCACATTACCGCCTTGAAAAGCATGTTAGTATAACGTACGACACCTGACAACTCCTAACAAAACCTTACAACACCGTGCGTAAACTTAAAACTCCATAATAAACCTAATGAATTCGTCTGAGTCATTTGAACATCGTACAACAATTTATAATACCTTACGACTCGGTATGCCACATTACCGCCTTGAAAAGCATGTTAGTATATCGTACAGCACCATACAACTCCTAGCAAAACATTACAACACCGTACGTAAAATTAAAACTCCATAATAAACCTAATGAATTCGTCCGACTCATTTGAAAATCGTACGACAATTTAGAATATATTACGACTCTGTATGCCACATTACCGCCTTGAAAAGCATGTTAGTATAACGTACGGCACCATACAACTCCTAACAAAACATTACAACACCGTACGTAAAATTAAAACTCCATAATAAACCTAATGAATGTGTCCGAGTCCTTTGAACATCGTATGACAATTTAGAATATATTACGACTCAGTATGCCACATTACCGCCTTGAAAAGCATGTTATTATAACGTACGACACCTTACAACTCCTAACAAAACATTACAAGACCGTACATAAACTTAAAACTCCATAATAAACCTAATAAACTCGTCTGAGTCCTTTGAACATTGCACGACAATTTAGAATATATTACGACTGTGTATGCCACATTACCGCCTTGGAAAGCATGTTATTATAACGTACGACACCTTACAACTCCTAACAAAACATTACAAGACCGTACGTAAACTTAAAACTTCATAATAAACCTAATGAATTCGTCCGACTCATTTGAATATCGTACAACAATTTAAAATACCTTACGACTCTGTATGCCACATTACCGCCTTCAAAAGCATGTTAGTATAACGTACGGCACCATACAACTCCTAACAAAACATTACAACACCGTACGTAAAGTTAAAACTCCATAATAAACCTAATGAATTCGTCCGACTCATTTGAACATCGTACGACAATTTAGAATATATTACGACTCTGTATGCCACATTACCGCCTTGAAAAGCATGTTAGTATAACGTACGGCACCATACAACTCCTAACAAAACATTACAACACCGTACGTAAAATTAAAACTCCATAATAAACCTAATGAATTCGTTCGAGTCCTTTGAACATCGTACGACAATTTAGAATATATTACGACTCTGTATGCCACATTACCGCCTTGAAAAGCATGTTATTATAACGTACGACACCTTACAACTCCTAACAAAACATTACAAGACCGTACGTAAACTTAAAACTCCATAATAAACCTAATGAAATCGTCCGACTCATTTGAACATCGTACGACAATTTAGAATATATTACGACTCTGTATGCCACATTACCGCCTTGAAAAGCATGTTAGTATAACGTACGCCACCATACAACTCCTAACAAAACATTACAACACCGTACGTAAACTTAAAACTCCATAATAAACCTAATGAATTCGTCTGAGTCATTTGAACATCGTACAACAATTTAAAATACCTTACGACTCGGTATGCCACATTACCGCCTTGAAAAGCATGTTAGTATAACGTACAGCACCATACAACTCCTAACAAAACATTACAACACCGTACGTAAAATTTAAACTCCATAATAAACCTAATGAATTCGTCCGACTCATTTGAACATCGTACGACAATTTAGAATATATTACGACTCTGTATGCCACATTACCGCCTTGAAAAGCATGTTAGTATAACGTACCGCACCATACAACTCCTAACAAAACATTACAACACCGTACGTAAAATTAAAACTCCATAATAAACCTAATGAATTCGTCCGAGTCCTTTGAACATCGTACGACAATTTAGAATATATTACGACTCTGTATGCCACATTACCGCCTTGAAAAGCATGTTATTATAACGTACGACACCTTACAACTCCTAACAAAACATTACAAGACCGTACGTAAACTTAAAACTCCATAATAAACCTAATAAATTCGTCCGAGTCCTTTGAACATCGTACGCCAATTTAGAATATATTACGACTGTGTATGCCACATTACCGCCTTGAAAACCATGTTAGTATAACGTACGACACCTGACAACTCCTAACAAAACCTTACAACACCGTGCGTAAACTTAAAACTCCATAATAAACCTAATGAATTCGTCTGAGTCATTTGAACATCGTACAACAATTTAAAATACCTTACGACTCGGTATGCCACATTACCGCCTTGAAAAGCATGTTAGTATAACGTACAGCACCATACAACTCCTAACAAAACATTACAACACCGTACGTAAAATTAAAACTCCATAATAAACCTAATGAATTCGTCCGACTCATTTGAACATCGTACGACAATTTAGAATATATTACGACTCTGTATGCCACATTACCGCCTTGAAAAGCATGTTAGTATAACGTACGGCACCATACAACTCCTAACAAAACATTACAATACCGTACGTAAAATTAAAACTCCAAAATAAACCTAATGAATTCGTCCGAGTCCTTTGAACATCGTACGACAATTTAAAATATATTACGACTCTGTATGCCACATTACCGCCTTGAAAAGCATGTTATTATAACGTACGACACCTTACAACTCCTAACAAAACATTACAAGACCGTACGTAAACTTAAAACTCCATAATAAACCTAATAAATTCGTCCGAGTCCTTTGAACATCATACGACAATTTAGAATATATTACGACTGTGTATGCCACATTACCGCCTTGAAAAGCATGTTAGTATAACGTACGACACCTGACAACTCCTAACAAAACCTTACAACACCGTGCGTAAACTTAAAACTCCATAATAAACCTAATGAATTCGTCTGAGTCATTTGAACATCGTACAACAATTTAAAATACCTTACGACTCGGTATGCCACATTACCGCCTTGAAAAGCATGTTAGTATATCGTACAGCACCATACAACTCCTAGCAAAACATTACAACACCGTACGTAAAATTAAAACTCCATAATAAACCTAATGAATTCGTCCGACTCATTTGAACATCGTACGACAATTTAGAATATATTACGACTCTGTATGCCACATTACCGCCTTGAAAAGCATGTTAGTATAACGTACGGCACCATACAACTCCTAACAAAACATTACAACACCGTACGTAAAATTAAAACTCCATAATAAACCTAATGAATGTGTCCGAGTCCTTTGAACATCGTATGACAATTTAGAATATATTACGACTCAGTATGCCACATTACCGCCTTGAAAAGCATGTTATTATAACGTACGACACCTTACAACTCCTAACAAAACATTACAAGACCGTACATAAACTTAAAACTCCATAATAAACCTAATAAACTCGTCTGAGTCCTTTGAACATTGCACGACAATTTAGAATATATTACGACTGTGTATGCCACATTACCGCCTTGAAAAGCATGTTAGTATAACGTACGACACCTGACAACTCCTAACAAAACATTACAACACCGTACGTAAAATTAAAACTCCATAATAAACCTAATGAATTCGTCCGACTCATTTGAACATCGTACAACAATTTAGAATATATTACGACTCTGTATGCCACATTACCGCCTTCAAAAGCATGTTAGTATAACGTACGACACTATACAACTCCTAACAAAACATTACAACACAGTACGTAAAATTAAAACTCCATAATAAACCTAATGAATTCGTCCGAGTCCTTTGAACATCGTACGACAATTTAGAATATATTACGACTCTGTATGCCACATTACCGCCTTGAAAAGCATATTATTATAACGTACGACACCTTACAACTCCTAACAAAACATTACAAGACCGTACGTAAACTTAAAACTCCATAATAAACCTAATAAATTCGTCCGAGTCCTTTGAACATCGTACGACAATTTAGAATATATTACGACTGTGTATGCCACATTACCGCCTTGAAAAGCATGTTAGTATAACATACGACACCTGACAACTCCTAACAAAACATTACAACACCGTACGTAAACTTAAAACTCCATAATAAACCTAATGAATTCGTCTGAGTCATTTGAACATCGTACAACAATTTAAAATAGCTTACGACTCGGTATGCCACATTACCGCCTTGAAAAGCATGTTAGTATAACGTACAGCACCATACAACTCCTAACAAAACATTACAACACCGTACGTAAAATTAAAACTCCATAATAAACCTAATTAATTCGTCCGAGTCCTTTGAACATCGTACGACAATTTAGAATATATTACGACTCTGTATGCCACATTACCGCCTTGAAAAGTATGTTAGTATAACGTACGACACCATACAACTCCTAACAAAACATTACAACACCGTACGTAAAATTAAAACTCCATAATAAACCTAATGAATGTGTCCGAGTCCTTTGAACATCGTATGACAATTTAGAATATATTACGACTCTGTATGCCACATTACCGCCTTGAAAAGCATGTTAGTATAACGTACGACACCTTACAACTCCTAACAAAACATTACAAGACCGTACGTAAACTTAAAACACCATAATAAACCTAATAAATTCGTCCGAGTCCTTTGAACATCGTACGACAATTTAGAATATATTACGACTGTGTATGCCACATTACCGCCTTGAAAAGCATGTTAGTATAACGTACGACACCTGACAACTCCTAACAAAACCTTACAACACCGTGCGTAAACTTAAAACTCCATAATAAACCTAATGAATTCGTCTGAGTCATTTGAACATCGTACAACAATTTAAAATACCTTATGACTCGGTATGCCACATTACCGCCTTGAAAAGCATGTTAGTATATCGTACAGCACCATACAACTCCTAGCAAAACATTACAACACCGTACGTAAAATTAAAACTCCATAATAAACCTAATGAATTCGTCCGACTCATTTGAACATCGTACGACAATTTAGAATATATTACGACTCTGTATGCCACATTACCGCCTTGAAAAGCATGTTAGTATAACGTACGGCACCATACAACTCCTAACAAAACATTACAACACCGTACGTAAAATTAAAACTCCATAATAAACCTAATGAATGTGTCCGAGTCCTTTGAACATCGTATGACAATTTAGAATATATTACGACTCGGTATGCCACATTACCGCCTTGAAAAGCATGTTATTATAACGTACGACACCTTACAACTCCTAACAAAACATTACAAGACCGTACATAAACTTAAAACTCCATAATAAACCTAATAAACTCGTCTGAGTCCTTTGAACATTGCACGACAATTTAGAATATATTACGACTGTGTATGCCACATTACCGCCTTGAAAAGCATGTTAGTATAACGTACGACACCTGACAACTCCTAACAAAACATTACAACACCGTACGTAAAATTAAAACTCCATAATAAACCTAATGAATTCGTCCGACTCATTTGAACATCGTACAACAATTTAGAATATATTACGACTCTGTATGCCACATTACCGCCTTCAAAAGCATGTTAGTATAACGTACGACACTATACAACTCCTAACAAAACATTACAACACAGTACGTAAAATTAAAACTCCATAATAAACCTAATGAATTCGTCCGAGTCCTTTGAACATCGTACGACAATTTAGAATATATTACGACTCTGTATGCCACATTACCGCCTTGAAAAGCATATTATTATAACGTACGACACCTTACAACTCCTAACAAAACATTACAAGACCGTACGTAAACTTAAAACTCCATAATAAACCTAATAAATTCGTCCGAGTCCTTTGAACATCGTACGACAATTTAGAATATATTACGACTGTGTATGCCACATTACCGCCTTGAAAAGCATGTTAGTATAACATACGACACCTGACAACTCCTAACAAAACATTACAACACCGTACGTAAACTTAAAACTCCATAATAAACCTAATGAATTCGTCTGAGTCATTTGAACATCGTACAACAATTTAAAATAGCTTACGACTCGGTATGCCACATTACCGCCTTGAAAAGCATGTTAGTATAACGTACAGCACCATACAACTCCTAACAAAACATTACAACACCGTACGTAAAATTAAAACTCCATAATAAACCTAATTAATTCGTCCGAGTCCTTTGAACATCGTACGACAATTTAGAATATATTACGACTCTGTATGCCACATTACCGCCTTGAAAAGTATGTTAGTATAACGTACGACACCATACAACTCCTAACAAAACATTACAACACCGTACGTAAAATTAAAACTCCATAATAAACCTAATGAATGTGTCCGAGTCCTTTGAACATCGTATGACAATTTAGAATATATTACGACTCTGTATGCCACATTACCGCCTTGAAAAGCATGTTAGTATAACGTACGACACCTTACAACTCCTAACAAAACATTACAAGACCGTACGTAAACTTAAAACACCATAATAAACCTAATAAATTCGTCCGAGTCCTTTGAACATCGTACGACAATTTAGAATATATTACGACTGTGTATGCCACATTACCGCCTTGAAAAGCATGTTAGTATAACGTACGACACCTTACAACTCCTAACAAAACATTACAACACCGTACATAAACTTAAAACTCCATAATAAACCTAATGAATTCGTCCGAGTCATTTGAACATCGTACGACCATTTAGAATAACTTACGACTTTGTATGCCACGTTACCGCCTTGAAAATCATGTTAGTATAACGCACAGCACCATACAACTCCTAACAAAACATTACAACACCGTACGTAAACTTAAAACTCCATAATAAACCTAATGAATTCGTCTGAGTCATTTGAACATTGTACAACAATTAAGAATATCTTATGACTCTGTATGCCACATTACCGCCTTGAAAAGCATGTTAGTATAACGTACATCACCATACAACTCCTAACAAAACATTACAACACCGTACGTAAATTAAAACTTCATAATAAACCTAATGAATTTGTCTGAGTCCTTTGAACATCATACGACAATTTAGAATATATTACGACTGTGTATGCCACATTACCGCCTTGAAAAGCATGTTAGTATAACGTACGACACCTGACAACTCCTAACAAAACATTACAACACCGTACATAAACTTAAAACTCCATAATAAACCTAATGAATTCGTCTGAGTCATTTGAACATCGTACAACAATTTAAAATACCTAATGACTCGGTATGCCACATTACCGCCTCGAAAAGCATGTTAGTATAACGTACAGCACCATACAACTCCTAACAAAACATTACAACACCGTACGTAAAATTAAAACTCCATAATAAACCTAATTAATTCGTCCGACTCCTTTGAACATCGTATGACAATTTAGAATATATTACGACTCTGTATGCCACATTACCGCCTTGAAAAGCATATTATTATAACGTACGACACCTTACAACTCCTAACAAAACATTACAAGACCGTACGTAAACTTAAAACTCCATAATAAACCTAATAAATTCGTCCGAGTCCTTTGAACATCGTACGACAATTTAGAATATATTACGACTGTGTATGCCACATTACCGCCTTGAAAAGCATGTTAGTATAACATACGACACCTGACAACTCCTAACAAAACATTACAACACCGTACGTAAACTTAAAACTCCATAATAAACCTAATGAATTCGTCTGAGTCATTTGAACATCGTACAACAATTTAAAATAGCTTACGACTCGGTATGCCACATTACCGCCTTGAAAAACATGTTAGTATAACGTACAGCACCATACAACTCCTAACAAAACATTACAACACCGTACGTAAAATTAAAACTCCATAATAAACCTAATTAATTCGTCCGAGTCCTTTGAACATCGTACGACAATTTAGAATATATTACGACTCTGTATGCCACATTACCGCCTTGAAAAGTATGTTAGTATAACGTACGACACCATACAACTCCTAACAAAACATTACAACACCGTACGTAAAATTAAAACTCCATAATAAACCTAATGAATGTGTCCGAGTCCTTTGAACATCGTATGACAATTTAGAATATATTACAACTCTGTATGCCACATTACCGCCTTGAAAAGCATGTTAGTATAACGTACGACACCTTACAACTCCTAACAAAACATTACAAGACCGTACGTAAACTTAAAACACCATAATAAACCTAATAAATTCGTCCGAGTCCTTTGAACATCGTACGACAATTTAGAATATATTACGACTGTGTATGCCACATTACCGCCTTGAAAAGCATGTTAGTATAACGTACGACACCTGACAACTCCTAACAAAACCTTACAACACCCTGCGTAAACTTAAAACTCCATAATAAACCTAATGAATTCGTCTGAGTCATTTGAACATCGTACAACAATTTAAAATACCTTACGACTCGGTATGCCACATTACCGCCTTGAAAAGCATGTTAGTATATCGTACAGCACCATACAACTCCTAGCAAAACATTACAACACCGTACGTAAAATTAAAACTCCATAATAAACCTAATGAATTCGTCCGACTCATTTGAACATCGTACGACAATTTAGAATATATTACGACTCTGTATGCCACATTACCGCCTTGAAAAGCATGTTAGTATAACGTACGGCACCATACAACTCCTAACAAAACATTACAACACCGTACGTAAAATTAAAACTCCATAATAAACCTAATGAATGTGTCCGAGTCCTTTGAACATCGTATGACAATTTAGAATATATTACGACTCAGTATGCCACATTACCGCCTTGAAAAGCATGTTATTATAACGTACGACACCTTACAACTCCTAACAAAACATTACAAGACCGTACATAAACTTAAAACTCCATAATAAACCTAATAAACTCGTCTGAGTCCTTTGAACATTGCACGACAATTTAGAATATATTACGACTGTGTATGCCACATTACCGCCTTGAAAAGCATGTTAGTATAACGTACGACACCTGACAACTCCTAACAAAACATTACAACACCGTACGTAAAATTAAAACTCCATAATAAACCTAATGAATTCGTCCGACTCATTTGAACATCGTACAACAATTTAGAATATATTACGACTCTGTATGCCACATTACCGCCTTCAAAAGCATGTTAGTATAACGTACGACACTATACAACTCCTAACAAAACATTACAACACCGTACGTAAAATTAAAACTCCATAATAAACCTAATGAATTCGTCCGAGTCCTTTGAACATCGTACGACAATTTAGAATATATTACGACTCTGTATGCCACATTACCGCCTTGAAAAGCATATTATTATAACGTACGACACCTTACAACTCCTAACAAAACATTACAAGACCGTACGTAAACTTAAAACTCCATAATAAACCTAATAAATTCGTCCGAGTCCTTTGAACATCGTACGACAATTTAGAATATATTACGACTGTGTATGCCACATTACCGCCTTGAAAAGCATGTTAGTATAACATACGACACCTGACAACTCCTAACAAAACATTACAACACCGTACGTAAACTTAAAACTCCATAATAAACCTAATAATTCGTCTGAGTCATTTGAACATCGTACAACAATTTAAAATAGCTTACGACTCGGTATGCCACATTACCGCCTTGAAAAGCATGTTAGTATAACGTACAGCACCATACAACTCCTAACAAAACATTACAACACCGTACGTAAAATTAAAACTCCATAATAAACCTAATTAATTCGTCCGAGTCCTTTGAACATCGTACGACAATTTAGAATATATTACGACTCTGTATGCCACATTACCGCCTTGAAAAGTATGTTAGTATAACGTACGACACCATACAACTCCTAACAAAACATTACAACACCGTACGTAAAATTAAAACTCCATAATAAACCTAATGAATGTGTCCGAGTCCTTTGAACATCGTATGACAATTTAGAATATATTACGACTCTGTATGCCACATTACCGCCTTGAAAAGCATGTTAGTATAACGTACGACACCTTACAACTCCTAACAAAACATTACAAGACCGTACGTAAACTTAAAACACCATAATAAACCTAATAAATTCGTCCGAGTCCTTTGAACATCGTACGACAATTTAGAATATATTACGACTGTGTATGCCACATTACCGCCTTGAAAAGCATGTTAGTATAACGTACGACACCTTACAACTCCTAACAAAACATTACAACACCGTACATAAACTTAAAACTCCATAATAAACCTAATGAATTCGTCCGAGTCATTTGAACATCGTACGACCATTTAGAATAACTTACGACTTTGTATGCCACGTTACCGCCTTGAAAATCATGTTAGTATAACGCACAGCACCATACAACTCCTAACAAAACATTACAACACCGTACGTAAACTTAAAACTCCATAATAAACCTAATGAATTCGTCTGAGTCATTTGAACATTGTACAACAATTAAGAATATCTTATGACTCTGTATGCCACATTACCGCCTTGAAAAGCATGTTAGTATAACGTACATCACCATACAACTCCTAACAAAACATTACAACACCGTACGTAAATTAAAACTTCATAATAAACCTAATGAATTTGTCTGAGTCCTTTGAACATCATACGACAATTTAGAATATATTACGACTGTGTATGCCACATTACCGCCTTGAAAAGCATGTTAGTATAACGTACGACACCTGACAACTCCTAACAAAACATTACAACACCGTACATAAACTTAAAACTCCATAATAAACCTAATGAATTCGTCTGAGTCATTTGAACATCGTACAACAATTTAAAATACCTAATGACTCGGTATGCCACATTACCGCCTCGAAAAGCATGTTAGTATAACGTACAGCACCATACAACTCCTAACAAAACATTACAACACCGTACGTAAAATTAAAACTCCATAATAAACCTAATTAATTCGTCCGACTCCTTTGAACATCGTATGACAATTTAGAATATATTACGACTCTGTATGCCACATTACCGCCTTGAAAAGCATATTATTATAACGTACGACACCTTACAACTCCTAACAAAACATTACAAGACCGTACGTAAACTTAAAACTCCATAATAAACCTAATAAATTCGTCCGAGTCCTTTGAACATCGTACGACAATTTAGAATATATTACGACTGTGTATGCCACATTACCGCCTTGAAAAGCATGTTAGTATAACGTACGACACCTGACAACTCCTAACAAAACATTACAACACCGTACGTAAACTTAAAACTCCATAATAAACCTAATGAATTCGTCTGAGTCATTTGAACATCGTACAACAATTCAAAATAGCTTACGACTCGGTATGCCACATTACCGCCTTGAAAAGCATGTTAGTATAACGTACAGCACCATACAACTCCTAACAAAACATTACAACACCGTACGTAAAATTAAAACTCCATAATAAACCTAATTAATTCGTCCGACTCCTTTGAACATCGTATGACAATTTAGAATATATTACGACTCTGTATGCCACATTACCGCCTTGAAAAGCATATTATTATAACATACGACACCTTACAACTCCTAACAAAACATTACAAGACCGTACGTAAACTTAAAACTCCATAATAAACCTAATAAATTCGTCCGAGTCCTTTGAACATCGTACGACAATTTAGAATATATTACGACTGTGTATGCCACATTACCGCCTTGAAAAGCATGTTAGTATAACGTACGACACCTGACAACTCCTAACAAAACATTACAACACCGTACGTAAACTTAAAACTCCATAATAAACCTAATGAATTCGTCTGAGTCATTTGAACATCGTACAACAATTTAAAATAGCTTACGACTCGGTATGCCACATTACCGCCTTGAAAAGCATGTTAGTATAACGTACAGCACCATACAACTCCTAACAAAACATTACAACACCGTACGTAAAATTAAAACTCCATAATAAACCTAATTAATTCGTCCGACTCCTTTGAACATCGTATGACAATTTAGAATATATTACGACTCTGTATGCCACATTACTGCCTTGAAAAGCATATTATTATAACGTACGACACCTTACAACTCCTAACAAAACATTACAAGACCGTACGTAAACTTAAAACTCCATAATAAACCTAATAAATTCGTCCGAGTCCTTTGAACATCGTACGACAATTTAGAATATATTACGACTGTGTATGCCACATTACCGCCTTGAAAAGCATGTTAGTATAACGTACGACACCTGACAACTCCTAACAAAACATTACAACACCGTACGTAAACTTAAAACTCCATAATAAACCTAATGAATTCGTCTGAGTCATTTGAACATCGTACAACAATTTAAAATAGCTTACGACTCGGTATGCCACATTACCGCCTTGAAAAGCATGTTAGTATAACGTACAGCACCATACAACTCCTAACAAAACATTACAACACCGTACGTAAAATTAAAACTCCATAATAAACCTAATTAATTCGTCCGACTCCTTTGAACATCGTACGACAATTTAGAATATATTACGACTCTGTATGCCACATTACCGCCTTGAAAAGTATGTTAGTATAACGTACGGCACCATACAACTCCTAACAAAACATTACAACACCGTACGTAAAATTAAAACTCCATAATAAACCTAATGAATGTGTCCGAGTCCTTTGAACATCGTATGACAATTTAGAATATATTACGACTCTGTATGCCACATTACCGCCTTGAAAAGCATGTTAGTATAACGTACGACACCTTACAACTCCTAACAAAACATTACAAGACCGTACGTAAACTTAAAACACCATAATAAACCTAATAAATTCGTCCGAGTCCTTTGAACATCGTACGACAATTTAGAATATATTACGACTGTGTATGCCACATTACCGCCTTGAAAAGCATGTTAGTATAACGTACGACACCTTACAACTCCTAACAAAACATTAAAACACCGTACATAAACTTAAAACTCCATAATAAACCAAATGAATTCGTCCGAGTCATTTGAACATCGTACGACCATTTAGAATAACTTACGACTTTGTATGCCACGTTACCGCCTTGAAAATCATGTTAGTATAACGCACAACACCATACAACTCCTAACAAAACATTACAACACCGTACGTAAACTTAAAACTCCATAATAAACCTAATGAATTCGTCTGAGTCATTTGAACATCGTACAACAATTAAGAATATCTTATGACTCTGTATGCCACATTACCGCCTTGAAAAGCATGTTAGTATAACGTTCATCACCATACAACTCCTAACAAAACATTACAACTCCGTACGTAAATTAAAACTTCATAATAAACCTAATGAATTTGTCTGAGTCCTTTGAACATCGTACGACAATTTAGAATATATTACGACTGTGTATGCCACATTACCGCCTTGAAAAGCATGTTAATATAACGTACGACACCTGACAACTCCTAACAAAACATTACAACACCGTACGTAAACTTAAAACTCCATAATAAACCTAATGAATTCGTCTGAGTCATTTGAACATCGTACAACAATTTAAAATACCTAATGACTCGGTATGCCACATTACCGCCTTGAAAAGCATGTTAGTATAACGTACAGCACCATACAACTCCTAACAAAACATTACAACACCGTACGTAAAATTAAAACTCCATAATAAACCTAATTAATTCGTCCGACTCCTTTGAACATCGTATGACAATTTAGAATATATTACGACTCTGTATGCCACATTACCGCCTTGAAAAGCATATTATTATAACGTACGACACCTTACAACTCCTAACAAAACATTACAAGACCGTACGTAAACTTAAAACTCCATAATAAACCTAATAAATTCGTCCGAGTCCTTTGAACATCGTACGACAATTTAGAATATATTACGACTGTGTATGCCACATTACCGCCTTGAAAAGCATGTTAGTATAACGTACGACACCTGACAACTCCTAACAAAACATTACAACACCGTACGTAAACTTAAAACTCCATAATAAACCTAATGAATTCGTCTGAGTCATTTGAACATCGTACAACAATTTAAAATAGCTTACGACTCGGTATGCCACATTACCGCCTTGAAAAGCATGTTAGTATAACGTACAGCACCATACAACTCCTAACAAAACATTACAACACCGTACGTAAAATTAAAACTCCATAATAAACCTAATTAATTCGTCCGACTCCTTTGAACATCGTATGACAATTTAGAATATATTACGACTCTGTATGCCACATTACCGCCTTGAAAAGCATATTATTATAACGTACGACACCTTACAACTCCTAACAAAACATTACAAGACCGTACGTAAACTTAAAACACCATAATAAACCTAATAAATTCGTCCGAGTCCTTTGAACATCGTACGACAATTTAGAATATATTACGACTGTGTATGCCACATTACCGCCTTGAAAAGCATGTTAGTATAACGTACGACACCTGACAACTCCTAACAAAACATTACAACACCGTACGTAAACTTAAAACTCCATAATAAACCTAATGAATTCGTCTGAGTCATTTGAACATCGTACAACAATTTAAAATAGCTTACGACTCGGTATGCCACATTACCGCCTTGAAAAGCATGTTAGTATAACGTACAGCACCATACAACTCCTAACAAAACATTACAACACCGTACGTAAAATTAAAACTCCATAATAAACCTAATTAATTCGTCCGACTCCTTTGAACATCGTACGACAATTTAGAATATATTACGACTCTGTATGCCACATTACCGCCTTGAAAAGTATGTTAGTATAACGCACGGCACCATACAACTCCTAAGAAAACATTACAACACCGTACGTAAAATTAAAACTCCATAATAAACCTAATAAATTCGTCCGACTCCTTTGAACATCGTACGACAATTTAGAATATATTACGACTGTGTATGCCACATTACCGCCTTGAAAAGCATGTTAGTATAACGTACGACACCTGACAACTCCTAACAAAACATTACAACACCGTACGTAAACTTAAAACTCCATAATAAACCTAATGAATTCGTCTGAGTCATTTGAACATCGTACAACAATTTAAAATAGCTTACGACTCGGTATGCCACATTACCGCCTTGAAAAGCATGTTAGTATAACGTACAGCACCATACAACTCCTAACAAAACATTACAACACCGTACGTAAAATTAAAACTCCATAATAAACCTAATTAATTCGTCCGACTCCTTTGAACATCGTATGACAATTTAGAATATATTACGACTCTGTATGCCACATTACCGCCTTGAAAAGCATATTATTATAACGTACGACACCTTACAACTCCTAACAAAACATTACAAGACCGTACGTAAACTTAAAACACCATAATAAACCTAATAAATTCGTCCGAGTCCTTTGAACATCGTACGAAAATTTAGAATATATTACGACTGTGTATGCCACATTACCGCCTTGAAAAGCATGTTAGTATAACGTACGACACCTGACAACTCCTAACAAAACATTACAACACCGTACGTAAACTTAAAACTCCATAATAAACCTAATGAATTCGTCTGAGTCATTTGAACATCGTACAACAATTTAAAATAGCTTACGACTCGGTATGCCACATTACCGCCTTGAAAAGCATGTTAGTATAACGTACAGCACCATACAACTCCTAACAAAACATTACAACACCGTACGTAAAATTAAAACTCCATAATAAACCTAATTAATTCGTCCGACTCCTTTGAACATCGTACGACAATTTAGAATATATTACGACTCTGTATGCCACATTACCGCCTTGAAAAGTATGTTAGTATAACGCACGGCACCATACAACTCCTAAGAAAACATTACAACACCGTACGTAAAATTAAAACTCCATAATAAACCTAATAAATTCGTCCGACTCCTTTGAACATCGTACGACAATTTAGAATATATTACGACTCTGTATGCCACATTACCGCCTTGAAAAGCATGTTATTATAACGTACGACACCTTACAACTCCTAACAAAACATTACAAGACTGTACGTAAACTTAAAACTCCATAATAAACCTAATAAATTCGTCCGAGTCCTTTGAACATCATACGAAAATTTAGAATATATTACGACTGTGTATGCCACATTACCGCCTTGAAAAGCATGTTAGTATAACGTACGACACCTGACAACTCCTAACAAAACCTTACAACACCGTGCGTAAACTTAAAACTCCATAATAAACCTAATGAATTCGTCTGAGTCATTTGAACATCGTACAACAATTTAAAATACCTTACGACTCGGTATGCCACATTACCGCCTTGATAAGCATGTTAGTATAACGTACAGCACCATACAACTCCTAGCAAAACATTACAACACCGTACGTAAAATTAAAACTCCATAATAAACCTAATGAATTCGTCCGACTCATTTGAACATCGTACGACAATTTAGAATATATTACGACTCTGCATGCCACATTACCGCCTTGAAAAGCATGTTAGTATAACGTACGACACCATACAACTCCTAACAAAACATTACAACACCGTACGTAAAATTAAAACTCCATAATAAACCTAATGAATGTGTCCGAGTCCTTTGAACATCGTATGACAATTTAGAATATATTACGACTCAGTATGCCACATTACCGCCTTGAAAAGCATGTTATTATAACGTACGACACCTTACAACTCCTAACAAAACATTACAAGACAGTACGTAAACTTAAAACTCCATAATAAACCTAATAAATTCGTCTGAGTCCTTTGAACATTGTACGACAATTTAGAATATATTACGACTGTGTATGCCACATTACCGCCTTGAAAAGCATGTTAGTATAACGTACGACACCTGACAACTCCTAACAAAACATTACAACACCGTACGTAAAATTAAAACTCCATAATAAACCTAATGAATTCGTCCGACTCATTTGAACATCGTACAACAATTTAGAATATATTACGACTCTGTATGCCACATTACCGCCTTCAAAAGCATGTTAGTATAACGTACGACACCATACAACTCCTAACAAAACATTACCACACAGTACGTAAAATTAAAACTCCATAATAAACCTAATAAATTCGTCCGACTCCTTTGAACATCGTACGACAATTTAGAATATATTACGACTCTGTATGCCACATTACCGCCTTGAAAAGCATGTTATTATAACGTACGACACCTTACAACTCCTAACAAAACATTACAAGACCGTACGTAAACTTAAAACTCCATAATAAACCTAATAAATTCGTCCGAGTCCTTTGAACATCATACGACAATTTAGAATATATTACGACTGTGTATGCCACATTACCGCCTTGAAAAGCATGTTAGTATAACGTACGACACCTGACAACTCCTAACAAAACCTTACAACACCGTGCGTAAACTTAAAACTCCATAATAAACCTAATGAATTCGTCTGAGTCATTTGAACATCGTACAACAATTTAAAATACCTTACGACTCGGTATGCCACATTACCGCCTTGAAAAGTATGTTAGTATAACGTACAGCACCATACAACTCCTAGCAAAACATTACAACACCGTACGTAAAATTAAAACTCCATAATAAACCTAATGAATTCGTCCGACTCATTTGAACATCGTACGACAATTTAGAATATATTACGACTCTGTATGCCACATTACCGCCTTGAAAAGCATGTTAGTATAACGTACGGCACCATACAACTCCTAACAAAACATTACAACACCGTACGTAAAATTAAAACTCCATAATAAACCTAATAAATTCGTCCGAGTCCTTTGAACATCGTACGACAATTTAGAATATATTACGCCTGTGTATGCCACATTACCGCCTTGAAAAGCATGTTAGTATAACGTACGACACCTGACAACTCCTAACAAAACATTACAACACCGTACGTAAACTTAAAACTCCATAATAAACCTAATGAATTCGTCTGAGTCATTTGAACATCGTACAACAATTTAAAATAGCTTACGACTCGGTATGCCCCATTACCGCCTTGAAAAGCATGTTAGTATAACGTACAGCACCATACAACTCCTAACAAAACATTACAACACCGTACGTAAAATTAAAACTCCATAATAAACCTAATGAATGTGTCCGAGTCCTTTGAACATCGTACGACAATTTAGAATATATTACGACTGTGTATGCCACATTACCGCCTTGAAAAGCATGTTAGTATAACGTACGACACCTGACAACTCCTAACAAAACATTACAACACCGTACATAAACTTAAAACTCCATAATAAACCTAATGAATTCGTCTGAGTCATTTGAACATCGTACAACAATTTAAAATAGCTTACGACTCGGTATGCCACATTACCGCCTTGAAAAGCATGTTAGTATAACGTACAGCACCATACAACTCCTAACAAAACATTACAACACCGTACGTAAAATTAAAACTCCATAATTAACCTAATTAATTCGTCCGACTCCTTTGAATATCGTACGACAATTTAGAATATATTACGACTCTGTATGCCACATTACCGCCTTGAAAAGTATGTTAGTATAACGTACGGCACCATACAACTCCTAAGAAAACATTACAACACCGTACGTAAAATTAAAACTCCATAATAAACCTAATGAATTTGTCCGAGTCCTTTGAACATCGTATGACAATTTAGAATATATTACGACTCTGTATGCCTCATTACCGCCTTGAAAAGCATGTTAGTATAACGTACGACACCTTACAACTCCTAACAAAACATTACAAGACCGTACGTAAACTTAAAACACCATAATAAACCTAATAAATTCGTCCGAGTCCTTTGAACATCGTACGACAATTTAGAATATATTACGACTGTGTATGCCACATTACCGCCTTGAAAAGCATGTTAGTATAACGTACGACACCTTACAACTCCTAACAAAACATTACAACACCGTACATAAACTTAAAACTCCATAATAAACCTAATGAATTCGTCCGAGTCATTTGAACATCGTACGACCATTTAGAATAACTTACGACTTTGTATGCCATGTTACCGCCTTGAAAATCATGTTAGTATAACGCACAGCACCATACAACTCATAACAAAACATTACAACACCGTACGTAAACTTAAAACTCCATAATAAACCTAATGAATTCGTCTGAGTCATTTGAACATCGTACAACAATTAAGAATATCTTATGACTCTGTATGCCACATTACCGCCTTGAAAAGCATGTTAGTATAACGTACATCACCATACAACTCCTAACAAAACATTACAACACCGTACGTAAAATTAAAACTCCATAATAAACCTAATGAATTCGTCCGACTCATTTGAACATCGTACGACAATTTAGAATATATTACGACTCTGTATGCCACATTACCGCCTTGAAAAGCATGTTAGTATAACGTACGGCACCATACAACTCCTAACAAAACATTACAACACCGTACGTAAAATTAAAACTCCATAATAAACCTAATAAATTCGTCCGAGTCCTTTGAACATCGTACGACAATTTAGAATATATTACGCCTGTGTATGCCACATTACCGCCTTGAAAAGCATGTTAGTATAACGTACGACACCTGACAACTCCTAACAAAACATTACAACACCGTACGTAAACTTAAAACTCCATAATAAACCTAATGAATTCGTCTGAGTCATTTGAACATCGTACAACAATTAAGAATATCTTATGACTCTGTATGCCACATTACCGCCTTGAAAAGCATGTTAGTATAACGTACATCACCATACAACTCCTAACAAAACATTACAACACCGTACGTAAAATTAAAACTCCATAATAAACCTAATGAATTCGTCCGACTCATTTGAACATCGTACGACAATTTAGAATATATTACGACTCTGTATGCCACATTACCGCCTTGAAAAGCATGTTAGTATAACGTACGGCACCATACAACTCCTAACAAAACATTACAACACCGTACGTAAAATTAAAACTCCATAATAAACCTAATAAATTCGTCCGAGTCCTTTGAACATCGTACGACAATTTAGAATATATTACGCCTGTGTATGCCACATTACCGCCTTGAAAAGCATGTTAGTATAACGTACGACACCTGACAACTCCTAACAAAACATTACAACACCGTACGTAAACTTAAAACTCCATAATAAACCTAATGAATTCGTCTGAGTCATTTGAACATCGTACAACAATTTAAAATAGCTTACGACTCGGTATGCCCCATTACCGCCTTGAAAAGCATGTTAGTATAACGTACAGCACCATACAACTCCTAACAAAACATTACAACACCGTACGTAAAATTAAAACTCCATAATAAACCTAATGAATGTGTCCGAGTCCTTTGAACATCGTACGACAATTTAGAATATATTACGACTGTGTATGCCACATTACCGCCTTGAAAAGCATGTTAGTATAACGTACGACACCTGACAACTCCTAACAAAACATTACAACACCGTACATAAACTTAAAACTCCATAATAAACCTAATGAATTCGTCTGAGTCATTTGAACATCGTACAACAATTTAAAATAGCTTACGACTCGGTATGCCACATTACCGCCTTGAAAAGCATGTTAGTATAACGTACAGCACCATACAACTCCTAACAAAACATTACAACACCGTACGTAAAATTAAAACTCCATAATTAACCTAATTAATTCGTCCGACTCCTTTGAATATCGTACGACAATTTAGAATATATTACGACTCTGTATGCCACATTACCGCCTTGAAAAGTATGTTAGTATAACGTACGGCACCATACAACTCCTAAGAAAACATTACAACACCGTACGTAAAATTAAAACTCCATAATAAACCTAATGAATTTGTCCGAGTCCTTTGAACATCGTATGACAATTTAGAATATATTACGACTCTGTATGCCTCATTACCGCCTTGAAAAGCATGTTAGTATAACGTACGACACCTTACAACTCCTAACAAAACATTACAAGACCGTACGTAAACTTAAAACACCATAATAAACCTAATAAATTCGTCCGAGTCCTTTGAACATCGTACGACAATTTAGAATATATTACGACTGTGTATGCCACATTACCGCCTTGAAAAGCATGTTAGTATAACGTACGACACCTTACAACTCCTAACAAAACATTACAACACCGTACATAAACTTAAAACTCCATAATAAACCTAATGAATTCGTCCGAGTCATTTGAACATCGTACGACCATTTAGAATAACTTACGACTTTGTATGCCATGTTACCGCCTTGAAAATCATGTTAGTATAACGCACAGCACCATACAACTCATAACAAAACATTACAACACCGTACGTAAACTTAAAACTCCATAATAAACCTAATGAATTCGTCTGAGTCATTTGAACATCGTACAACAATTAAGAATATCTTATGACTCTGTATGCCACATTACCGCCTTGAAAAGCATGTTAGTATAACGTACATCACCATACAACTCCTAACAAAACATTACAACACCGTACGTAAAATTAAAACTCCATAATAAACCTAATGAATTCGTCCGACTCCTTTGAACATCGTACGACAATTTAGAATATATTACGACTCTGTATGCCACATTACCGCCTTGAAAAGTATGTTAGTATAACGTACGGCACCATACAACTCCTAACAAAACATTACAACACCGTACGTAAAATTAAAACTCCATAATAAACCTAATGAATTCGTCCGACTCCTTTGAACATCGTACGACAATTTAGAATATATTACGACTCTGTATGCCACATTACCGCCTTGAAGAGCATGTTAGTATAACGTACGACACCTTACAACTCCTAACAAAACATTACAACACCGTACGTAAACTTAAAACTCCATAATAAACCTAATGAATTCGTCTGAGTCATTTGAACATCATACAACAATTTAAAATACCTTACGACTCTGTATGCCACATTACCGCCTTGAAAAACATGTTAGTATAACTCACAGCACCATACAACTCCTAACAAAACATTACAACACCGTACGTAAAATTAAAACTCCATAATAAACTTAATGAATTCGTCTGAGTCATTTGAACATCGTACAACGATTTAAAATACCTTACGACTCGGTATGCCACATTACCGCCTTGAAAAGCATGTTAGTATAACGTACAGCACCATACAACTCCTAACAAAACATTACAACACCGTACGTAAAATTAAAACTCCATAATAAACCTAATTAATTCGTCCGACTCCTTTGAACATCGTACGACAATTTAGAATATATTACGACTCTGTATGCCACATTACCGCCTTGAAAAGTATGTTAGTATAACGTACGGCACCATACAACTCCTAAGAAAACATTACAACACCGTACGTGAAATTAAAACTCCATAATAAACCTAATGAATTTGTCCGAGTCCTTTGAACATCGTATGACAATTTAGAATATATTACGACTCTGTATGCCTCATTACCGCCTTGAAAAGCATGTTAGTATAACGTACGACACCTTACAGCTCCTAACAAAACATTACAAGACCGTACGTAAACTTAAAACACCATAATAAACCTAATAAATTCGTCCGAGTCCTTTGAACATCGTACGACAATTTAGAATATATTACGACTGTGTATGCCACATTACCGCCTTGAAAAGCATGTTAGTATAACGTACGACACCTTACAACTCCTAACAAAACATTACAACACCGTACATAAACTTAAAACTCCATAATAAACCTAATGAATTCGTCCGAGTCATTTGAACATCGTACGACCATTTAGAATAACTTACGACTTTGTATGCCATGTTACCGCCTTGAAAATCATGTTAGTATAACGCACAGCACCATACAACTCCTAACAAAACATTACAACACCGTACGTAAACTTAAAACTCCATAATAAACCTAATGAATTCGTCTGAGTCATTTGAACATCGTACAACATTTAAGAATATCTTATGTCTCTGTATGCCACATTACCGCCTTGAAAAGCATGTTAGTATAACGTACATCACCATACAACTCCTAACAAAACATTACAACAACGTACGTAAAATTAAAACTCCATAATAAACCTAATGAATTCGTCCGACTCCTTTGAACATCGTACGACAATTTAGAATATATTACGACTCTGTATGCCACATTACCGCCTTGAAAAGTATGTTAGTATAACGTACGGCACCATACAACTCCTAACAAAACATTACAACACCGTACGTAAAATTAAAACTCCATAATAAACCTAATGAATTCGTCCGACTCCTTTGAACATCGTACGACAATTTAGAATATATTACGACTCTGTATGCCATATTACCGCCTTGAAGAGCATGTTAGTATAACGTACGACACCTTACAACTCCTAACAAAAGATTACAACACCGTACGTAAACTTAAAACTCCATAATAAACCTAATGAATTCGTCTGAGTCATTTGAACATCGTACAACAATTTAAAATACCTTACGACTCTGTATGCCACATTACCGCCTTGAAAAACATGTTAGTATAACTCACAGCACCATACAACTCCTAGCAAAACATTACAACACCGTACGTAAAATTAAAACTCCATAATAAACTTAATGAATTCGTCTGAGTCATTTGAACATGGTACAACGATTTAAAATACCTTACGAATCGGTATGCCACATTACCGCCTTGAAAAGCATGTTAGTATAAC
Organism: Tagetes erecta; assembly: GCA_030867185.1. Classification (NCBI taxonomy): domain Eukaryota; kingdom Viridiplantae; phylum Streptophyta; class Magnoliopsida; order Asterales; family Asteraceae; genus Tagetes; species Tagetes erecta. The sequence goes on along the minus strand of CM061488.1, from coordinate 47,837,725 downwards.
GTACAGCACCATACAACTCCTAACAAAACATTACAACACCGTACGTAAAATTAAAACTCCATAATAAACCTAATGAATTCGTCCGACTCATTTGAACATCGTACGACAATTTAGAATATATTACGACTCTGTATGCCACATTACCGCCTTGAAAAGCATGTTAGTATAACGTACGGCACCATACAACTCCTAACAAACCATTACAACACCGTACGTAAATTAAAACTTCATAATAAACCTAATGAATTCGTCCGAGTCCTTTGAACATCGTACGAAAATTTAGAATATATTACGACTGTGTATGCCACATTACCACCTTGAAAAGCATGTTAGTATAACGTACGACACCTGACAACTCCTAACAAAACATTACAACACCGTACGTAAACTTAAAACTCCATAATAAACCTAATTAATTCGTCTGAGTCATTTGAACATCGTACAACAATTAAGAATATCTTATGACTCTGTATGCCACATTACCGCCTTGAAAAGCATGTTAGTATAACGTACATCACCATACAACTCCTAACAAAACATTACAACACCGTACGTAAAATTAAAACTCCATAATAAACCTAATGAATTCGTCCGACTCCTTTGAACATCGTACGACAATTTAGAATATATTACGACTCTGTATGCCACATTACCGCCTTGAAAAGTATGTTAGTATAACGTACGGCACCATACAACTCCTAACAAAACATTACAACACCGTACGTAAAATTAAAACTCCATAATAAACCTAATGAATTCGTCCGACTCCTTTGAACATCGTACGACAATTTAGAATATATTACGACTCTGTATGCCACATTACCGCCTTGAAGAGCATGTTAGTATAACGTACGACACCTTACAACTCCTAACAAAACATTACAACACCGTACGTAAACTTAAAACTCCATAATAAACCTAATGAATTCGTCTGAGTCATTTGAACATCGTACAACAATTTAAAATACCTTACGACTCTGTATGCCACATTACCGCCTTGAAAAACATGTTAGTATAACTCACAGCACCATACAACTCCTAACAAAACATTACAACACCGTACGTAAAATTAAAACTCCATAATAAACCTAATGAATTCGTCCGACTCATTTGAACATCGTACGACAATTTAGAATATCTTACGACTCTGTATGCCACATTACCGCCTTGAAAAGCATGTTAGTATAACGTACGGCACCATACAACTCCTAACAAAACATTACAACACCGTACGTAAATTAAAACTTCATAATAAACCTAATGAATTCGTCCGAGTCCTTTGAACATCGTACGAAAATTTAGAATATATTACGACTGTGTATGCCACATTACCGCCTTGAAAAGCATGTTAGTATAACGTACGACACCTGACAACTCCTAACAAAACATTACAACACCGTACGTAAACTTAAAACTCCATAATAAACCTAATGAATTCGTCTGAGTCATTTGAACATCGTACAACAATTTAAAATACCTTACGACTCTGTATGCCACATTACCGCCTTGAAAAGCATGTTAGTATAACGCACAGCACCATACAACTCCTAACAAAACATTACAACACCGTACGTAAACTTAAAACTCCATAATAAACTTAATGAATTCGTCTGAGTCATTTGAACATCGTACAACAATTAAGAATATCTTATGACTCTGTATGTCACATTACCGCCTTGAAAAGCATGTTAGTATAACGTACAGCACCATACAACTCCTAACAAAACATTACAACACCGTACGTAAATTAAAACTTCATAATAAACCTAATGAATTCGTCCGAGTCCTTCGAACATCGTACGACAATTTAGAATATATTACGACTCTGTATGCCACATTACCGCCTTGAAAAGCATGTTAGTATAACGTACGACACCTGACAACTCCTAACAAAACATTACAACACCGTACGTAAACTTAAAACTCCGTAATAAACCTAATGAATTCGCTTGAGTCATTTGAACATCGTACAACAATTTAAAATACCTTACGACTCTGTATGCCACATTACCGCCTTGAAAAGCATGTTAGTATAACGTACGACACCTGACAACTCCTAACAAAACATTACAACACCGTACGTAAACTTAAAACTCCGTAATAAACCTAATGAATTCATCTGAGTCATTTGAACATCGTACAACAATTTAAAATACCTTACGACTCTGTATGCCACATTACCGCCTTGAAAAGCATGTTAGTATAACGTACAGCACCATACAACTCCTAACAAAACATTACAACACCGTACGTAAAATTAAAACTCCATAATAAACCTAATGAATTCGTCCGACTCATTTGAACATCGTACGACAATTTAGAATATATTACGACTCTGTATGCCACATTACCGCCTTGAAAAGCATGTTAGTATAACGTAGGACACCTTACAACTCCTAACAAAACATTACAACACCGTACGTAAACTTAAAACTCCATAATAAACCTAATGAATTCATCCGAGTCCTTTGAACATCGTACGACAATTTAGAATATATTACGACTCTGTATGCCACATTACCGCCTTGAAAAGTATGTTAGTATAACGTACGGCACCTTACAACTCCTAACAAAACATTACAACACCGTACGTAAACTCAAAACTCCATAATAAACCTAATGAATTCGTCCGAGTCATTTGAACATCGTACAACAATTTAGAATATCTTACGACTATGTATGACACATTACCGCCTTGAAAATCATGTTAGTATAACGTAGGACACCTTACAACTCCTAACAACATATTACAATACCGTACGTAAACTTAAAACTCCATAGTAAACCTAATGAATTCGTCTGAGTCCATTAAACATTAGACGACCACTCAGGACTTATTACGACTTTGTATGCAACATTAGCAACATGAAAAGCAATTTAGAATAATGTAGGATGCGTTACATCTTTTGAGAACAACTTTCACCACCGTACGAAACATTAAAACTCCATACTAAACCTAATGAATTCGTCCGAGTCATTTGAACATCGTACAATAATTTAGAATATCTTACGACTCTGTATGCCACATTACCGCTTTGAAAAGCATGTTAGTATAACGTAGGACACCTTACAACTCCTAACAAAACATTACAACACCGTACGTAAACTTAAAACTCCATAATAAACCTAATGAATTCATCCGAGTCCTTTGAACATCGTACGACAATTTAGAATATATTACGACTCTGTATGCCACATTACCGCCTTGAAAAGTATGTTAGTATAACGTACGGCACCTTACAACTCCTAACAAAACATTACAACACCGTACGTAAACTCAAAACTCCATAATAAACCTAATGAATTCGTCCGAGTCATTTGAACATCGTACAACAATTTAGAATATCTTACGACTATGTATGACACATTACCGCCTTGAAAATCATGTTAGTATAACGTAGGACACCTTACAACTCCTAACAACATATTACAATACCGTACGTAAACTTAAAACTCCATAGTAAACCTAATGAATTCGTCTGAGTCCATTAAACATTAGACGACCACTCAGGACTTATTACGACTTTGTATGCAACATTAGCAACATGAAAAGCAATTTAGAATAATGTAGGATGCGTTACATCTTTTGAGAACAACTTTCACCACCGTACGAAACATTAAAACTCCATACTAAACCTAATGAATTCGTCCGAGTCATTTGAACATCGTACAATAATTTAGAATATCTTACGACTCTGTATGCCACATTACCGCTATGAAAAGCAAGTTAGTATAACGTAGGACACCTTACAACTCCTAACAAAACATTACAACACCGTACGTAAACTTAAAACTCCATAATAAACCTAATGAATTCATCCGAGTCCTTTGAACATCGTACGACAATTTAGAATATATTACGACTCTGTATGCCACATTACCGCCTTGAAAAGTATGTTAGTATAACGTACGGCACCTTACAACTCCTAACAAAACATTACAACACCGTACGTAAACTCAAAACTCCATAATAAACCTAATGAATTCGTCCGAGTCATTTGAACATCGTACAACAATTTAGAATATCTTACGACTATGTATGACACATTACCGCCTTGAAAATCATGTTAGTATAACGTAGGACACCTTACAACTCCTAACAACATATTACAATACCGTACGTAAACTTAAAACTCCATAGTAAACCTAATGAATTCGTCTGAGTCCATTAAACATTAGACGACCACTCAGGACTTTTTACGACTTTGTATGCAACATTAGCAACATGAAAAGCAATTTAGAATAATGTAGGATGCGTTACATCTTTTGAGAACAACTTTCACCACCGTACGAAACATTAAAACTCCATACTAAACCTAATGAATTCGTCCGAGTCATTTGAACATCGTACAATAATTTAGAATATCTTACGACTCTGTATGCCACATTACCGCTTTGAAAAGCATGTTAGTATAACGTAGGACACCTTACAACTCCTAACGAAACATTACAACACCGTACGTAAACTTAAAACTCCAAAATAAACCTAATGAATTCATCCGAGTCCTTTGAACATCGTACGACAATTTAGAATATATTACGACTCTGTATGCGACATTACCGCCTTGAAAAGTATGTTAGTATAACGTACGGCACCTTAGAACTCCTAACAAAACATTACAACACCGTACGTAAACTCAAAACTCCATAATAAACCTAATGAATTCGTCCGAGTCATTTGAACATCGTACAACAATTTTGAATATCTTACGACTATGTATGACACATTACCGCCTTGAAAATCATGTTAGTATAACGTAGGACACCTTACAACTCCTAACAACATATTACAATACCGTACGTAAACTTAAAACTCCATAGTAAACCTATTGAATTCGTCTGAGTCCATTAAACATTAAACGACCACTTAGGACTTGTTACGACTTTGTATGCAACATTAGCAACAGGAAAAGCAATTTAGAATAATGTAGGATGCGTTACATCTTTTGAGATCAACTTTCACCACCGTACGAAACATTAAAACTCCATACTAAACCTAATGAATTCGTCCGAGTCATTTGAACATCGTACAATAATTTAGAATATCTTACGACTCTGTATCCACATTACCGCTTTGAAAAGCATGTTAGTATAACGTAGGACACCTTACAACTCCTAACAAAACATTACAACACCGTACGTAAACTTAAAACTCCATAATAAACCTAATGAATTCATCCGAGTCCTTTGAACATCGTACGACAATTTAGAATATATTACGACTCTGTATGCCACATTACCGCCTTGAAAAGTATGTTAGTATAACGTACGACACCTTACAACTCCTAACAAAACATTACAACACCGTACGTAAACTCAAAACTCCATAATAAACCTAATGAATTCGTCAGAGTCATTTGAACATCGTACAACAATTTAGAATATCTTACGACTATGTATGACACATTACCGCCTTGAAAATCATGTTAGTATAACGTAGGACACCTTACAACTCCTAACAACATATTACAATACCGTACGTAAACTTAAAACTCCATAGTAAACCTAATGAATTCGTCTGAGTCCATTAAACATTAGACGACCACTCAGGACTTGTTACGACTTTGTATGCAACATTAGCAACAGGTAAAGCAATTTAAAATAATGTAGGATGCGTTACATCTTTTGAGAACAACTTTCACCACCGTACGAAACATTAAAACTCCATACTAAACCTAATGAATTCGTCCGAGTCATTTGAACATCGTACAATAATTTAGAATATCTTACGACTCTGTATGCCACATTACCGCTTTGAAAAGCATGTTAGTATAACGTAGGACACCTTACAACTCCTAACAAAACATTACAACACCGTACGTAAACTTAAAACTCCATAATAAACCTAATGAATTCATCCGAGTCCTTTGAACATCGTACGACAATTTAGAATATATTACGACTCTGTATGCCACATTACCGCCTTGAAAAGTATGTTAGTATAACGTACGGCACCTTAGAACTCCTAACAAAGCATTACAACACCGTTCGTAAACTCAAAACTCCATAATAAACCTAATGAATTCGTCCGAGTCATTTGAACATCGTACAACAATTTAGAATATCTTACGAATATGTATGCCACATTACCGCCTTGAAAATCATGTTAGTATAACGTAGGACACCTTACAACTCCTAGCAACATATTACAATACCGTACGTAAACTTAAAACTCCATAGTAAACCTAATGAATTCGTCTGAGTCCATTAAACATTAGACGACCACTCAGGACTTGTTACGACTTTGTATGCAACATTAGCAACATGAAAAGCAATTTAGAATAATGTAGGATGCGTTACATCTTTTGAGAACAACTTTCACCACCGTACGAAACATTAAAACTCCATACTAAACCTAATGAATTCGTCCGAGTCATTTGAACATCGTACAATAATTTAGAATATCTTACGACTCTGTATGCCACATTACCGCTTTGAAAAGCATGTTAGTATAACGTAGGACACCTTACAACTCCTAACAAAACATTACAACACCGTACGTAAACTTAAAACTCCATAATAAACCTAATGAATTCATCCGAGTCCTTTGAACATCGTACGACAATTTAGAATATATTACGACTCTGTATGCCACATTACCGCCTTGAAAAGTATGTTAGTATAACGTACGGCACCTTACAACTCCTAACAAAACATTACAACACCGTACGTAAACTCAAAACTCCATAATAAACCTAATGAATTCGTCCGAGTCATTTGAACATCGTACAACAATTTAGAATATCTTACGACTATGTATGACACATTACCGCCTTGAAAATCATGTTAGTATAACGTAGGACACCTTACAACTCCTAACAACATATTACAATACCGTACGTAAACTTAAAACTCCATAGTAAACCTAATGAATTCGTCTGAGTCCATTAAACATTAGACGACCACTCAGGACTTGTTACGACTTTGTATGCAACATTAGCAACATGAAAAGCAATTTAGAATAATGTAGGATGCGTTACATCTTTTGAGAACAACTTTCACCACCGTACGAAACATTAAAACTCCATACTAAACCTAATGAATTCGACCGAGTCATTTGAACATCGTACAATAATTTAGAATATCTTACGACTCTGTATGCCACATTACCGCTTTGAAAAGCATGTTAGTATAACGTAGGACACCTTACAACTCCTAACGAAACATTACAACACCGTACGTAAACTTAAAACTCCAAAATAAACCTAATGAATTCATCCGAGTCCTTTGAACATCGTACGACAATTTAGAATATATTACGACTCTGTATGCCACATTACCGCCTTGAAAAGTATGTTAGTATAACGTACGGCACCTTACAACTCCTAACAAAACATTACAACACCGTACGTAAACTCAAAACTCCATAATAAACCTAATGAATTCGTCCGAGTCATTTGAACATCGTACAACAATTTTGAATATCTTACGACTATGTATGACACATTACCGCCTTGAAAATCATGTTAGTATAACGTAGGACACCTTACAACTCCTAACAACATATTACAATACCGTACGTAAACTTAAAACTCCATAGTAAACCTATTGAATTCGTCTGAGTCCATTAAACATTAAACGACCACTCAAGACTTGTTACGACTTTGTATGCAACATTAGCAACAGGTAAAGCAATTTAAAATAATGTAGGATGCGTTACATCTTTTGAGAACAACTTTCACCACCGTACGAAACATTAAAACTCCATACTAAACCTAATGAATTCGTCCGAGTCATTTGAACATCGTACAATAATTTAGAATATCTTACGACTCTGTATGCCACATTACCGCTTTGAAAAGCATGTTAGTATAACGTAGGACACCTTACAACTCCTAACAAAACATTACAACACCGTACGTAAACTTAAAACTCCATAATAAACCTAATGAATTCATCCGAGTCCTTTGAACATCGTACGACAATTTAGAATATATTACGACTCTGTATGCCACATTACCGCCTTGAAAAGTATGTTAGTATAACGTACGGCACCTTACAACTCCTAACAAAACATTACAACACCGTACGTAAACTCAAAACTCCATAATAAACCAAATGAATTCGTACGAGTCATTTGAACATCGTACAACAATTTAGAATATCTTACGACTATGTATGACACATTACCGCCTTGAAAATCATGTTAGTATAACGTAGGACACCTTACAACTCCTAACAACATATTACAATACCGTACGTAAACTTAAAACTCCATAGTAAACCTAATGAATTCGTCTGAGTCCATTAAACATTAGACGACCACTCAGGACTTGTTACGACTTTGTATGCAACATTAGCAACAGGAAAAGCAATTTAAAATAATGTAGTATGCGTTACATCTGTTGAGAACAACTTTCACCACCGTATGAAACATTAAAACTCCATACTAAACCTAATGAATTCGTCCGAGTCATTTGAACATCGTACAACAATTTAGAATATCTTACGACTCTGTATGCCACATTACCGCTTTGAAAAGCATGTTAGTATAACGTAGGACACCTTACAACTCCTAACAAAACATTACAACACTGTACGTAAACTTAAAACTCCATAATAAACCTAATGAATTCATCCGAGTCCTTTAAACATCGTACGACAATTTAGAATATATTACGACTCTGTATGCCACATTACCGCCTTGAAAAGTATGTTAGTATAACGTACGACACCTTACAACTCCTAACAAAACATTACAACACCGTCCGTAAACTCAAAACTCCATAATAAACCTAATGAATTCGTCCGAGTCATTTGAACATCGTACAACAATTTAGAATATCTTACGACTATGTATGACACATTACCGCCTTGAAAATCATGTTAGTATAACGTAGGACACCTTACAACTCCTAACAACATATTACAATACCGTACGTAAACTTAAAACTCCATAGTAAACCTAATGAATTCGTCTGAGTCCATTAAACATTAGACGACCGCTCAGGACTTGTTACGACTTTGTATGCAACATTAGCAACAGGAAATGCAATTTAGAATAATGTAGGATGCGTTACATCTTTTGAGAACAACTTTCACCACCGTACGAAACATTAAAACTCCATACTAAACCTAATGAATTCGTCCGAGTCATTTGAACATCGTACAATAATTTAGAATATCTTACGACTCTGTATGCCACATTACCGCTTTGAAAAGCATGTTAGTATAACGTAGGACACCTTACAACTCTTAACAAAACATTACAACACCGTACGTAAACTTAAAACTCCATAATAAACCTAATGAATTCATCCGAGTCCTTTGAACATCGTACGACAATTTAGAATATATTACGACTCTGTATGCCACATTACCGCCTTGAAAAGTATGTTAGTATAACGTACGACACCTTACAACTCCTAACAAAACATTACAACACCGTACGTAAACTCAAAACTCCATAATAAACCTAATGAATTCGTCCGAGTCATTTGAACATGGTACAACAATTTAGAATATCTTACGACTATGTATGCCACATTACCGCCTTGAAAATCATGTTAGTATAACGTAGGACACCTTACAACTCCTAACAACATATTACAATACCGTACGTAAACTTAAAACTCCATAGTAAACCTAATGAATTCGTCTGAGTCCATTAAACATTAGACGACCACTCAGGACTTGTTACGACTTTGTATGCAACATTAGCAACAGGAAAAGCAATTTAAAATAATGTAGGATGCGTTACATCTGTTGAGAACAACTTTCACCACCGTATGAAACATTAAAACTCCATACTAAACCTAATGAATTCGTCCGAGTCATTTGAACATCGTACAACAATTTAGAATATCTTACGACTCTGTATGCCACATTACCGCTTTGAAAAGCATGTTAGTATAACGTAGGACACCTTACAACTCCTAACAAAACATTACAACACTGTACGTAAACTTAAAACTCCATAATAAACCTAATGAATTCATCCGAGTCCTTTAAACATCGTACGACAATTTAGAATATATTACGACTCTGTATGCCACATTACCGCCTTGAAAAGTATGTTAGTATAACGTACGACACCTTACAACTCCTAACAAAACATTACAACACCGTCCGTAAACTCAAAACTCCATAATAAACCTAATGAATTCGTCCGAGTCATTTGAACATCGTACAACAATTTAGAATATCTTACGACTATGTATGACACATTACCGCCTTGAAAATCATGTTAGTATAACGTAGGACACCTTACAACTCCTAACAACATATTACAATACCGTACGTAAACTTAAAACTCCATAGTAAACCTAATGAATTCGTCTGAGTCCATTAAACATTAGACGACCGCTCAGGACTTGTTACGACTTTGTATGCAACATTAGCAACAGGAAATGCAATTTAGAATAATGTAGGATGCGTTACATCTTTTGAGAACAACTTTCACCACCGTACGAAACATTAAAACTCCATACTAAACCTAATGAATTTGTCCGAGTCATTTGAACATCGTACAATAATTTAGAATATCTTACGACTCTGTATGCCACATTACCGCTTTGAAAAGCATGTTAGTATAACGTAGGACACCTTACAACTCTTAACAAAACATTACAACACCGTACGTAAACTTAAAACTCCATAATAAACCTAATGAATTCATCCGAGTCCTTTGAACATCGTACGACAATTTAGAATATATTACGACTCTGTATGCCACATTACCGCCTTGAAAAGTATGTTAGTATAACGTACGACACCTTACAACTCCTAACAAAACATTACAACACCGTACGTAAACTCAAAACTCCATAATAAACCTAATGAATTCGTCCGAGTCATTTGAACATGGTACAACAATTTAGAATATCTTACGACTATGTATGCCACATTACCGCCTTGAAAATCATGTTAGTATAACGTAGGACACCTTACAACTCCTAACAACATATTACAATACCGTACGTAAACTTAAAACTCCATAGTAAACCTAATGAATTCGTCTGAGTCCATTAAACATTAGACGACCACTCAGGACTTGTTACGACTTTGTATGCAACATTAGCAACAGGTAAAGCAATTTAAAATAATGTAGGATGCGTTACATCTTTTGAGAACAACTTTCACCACCGTACGAAACATTAAAACTCCATACTAAACCTAATGAATTCGTCCGAGTCATTTGAACATCGTACAATAATTTAGAATATCTTACGACTCTGTATGCCACATTACCGCTTTGAAAAGCATGTTAGTATAACGTAGGACACCTTACAACTCCTAACAAAACATTACAACACCGTACGTAAACTTAAAACTCCATAATAAACCTAATGAATTCATCCGAGTCCTTTGAACATCGTACGACAATTTAGAATATATTACGACTCTGTATGCCACATTACCGCCTTGAAAAGTATGTTAGTATAACGTACGGCACCTTACAACTCCTAACAAAACATTACAACACCGTACGTAAACTCAAAACTCCATAATAAACCAAATGAATTCGTCCGAGTCATTTGAACATCGTACAACAATTTAGAATATCTTACGACTATGTATGACACATTACCGCCTTGAAAATCATGTTAGTATAACGTAGGACACCTTACAACTCCTAACAACATATTACAATACCGTACGTAAACTTAAAACTCCATAGTAAACCTAATGAATTCGTCTGAGTCCATTAAACATTAGACGACCACTCAGGACTTGTTACGACTTTGTATGCAACATTAGCAACAGGAAAAGCAATTTAAAATAATGTAGGATGCGTTACATTTGTTGAGAACAACTTTCACCACCGTACGAAACATTAAAACTCCATACTAAACCTAATGAATTCGTCCGAGTCATTTGAACATCGTACAACAATTTAGAATATCTTACGACTCTGTATGCCACATTACCGCTTTGAAAAGCATGTTAGTATAACGTAGGACACCTTACAACTCCTAACAAAACATTACAACACTGTACGTAAACTTAAAACTCCATAATAAACCTAATGAATTCATCCGAGTCCTTTAAACATCGTACGACAATTTAGAATATATTACGACTCTGTATGCCACATTACCGCCTTGAAAAGTATGTTAGTATAACGTACGCCACCTTACAACTCCTAACAAAACATTACAACACCGTCCGTGAACTCAAAACTCCATAATAAACCTAATGAATTCGTCCGAGTCATTTGAACATCGTACAACAATTTAGAATATCTTACGACTATGTATGACACATTACCGCCTTGAAAATCATGTTAGTATAACGTAGGACACCTTACAACTCCTAACAACATATTACAATACCGTACGTAAACTTAAAACTCCATAGTAAACCTAATGAATTCGTCTGAGTCCATTAAACATTAGACGACCGCTCAGGACTTGTTACGACTTTGTATGCAACATTAGCAACAGGAAATGCAATTTAGAATAATGTAGGATGCGTTACATCTTTTGAGAACAACTTTCACCACCGTACGAAACATTAAAACTCCATACTAAACCTAATGAATTCGTCCGAGTCATTTGAACATCGTACAATAATTTAGAATATCTTACGACTCTGTATGCCACATTACCGCTTTGAAAAGCATGTTAGTATAACGTAGGACACCTTACAACTCTTAACAAAACATTACAACACCGTACGTAAACTTAAAACTCCATAATAAACCTAATGAATTCATCCGAGTCCTTTGAACATCGTACGACAATTTAGAATATATTACGACTCTGTATGCCACATTACCGCCTTGAAAAGTATGTTAGTATAACGTACGACACCTTACAACTCCTAACAAAACATTACAACACCGTACGTAAACTCAAAACTCCATAATAAACCTAATGAATTCGTCCGAGTCATTTGAACATGGTACAACAATTTAGAATATCTTACGACTATGTATGCCACATTACCGCCTTGAAAATCATGTTAGTATAACGTAGGACACCTTACAACTCCTAACAACATATTACAATACCGTACGTAAACTTAAAACTCCATAGTAAACCTAATGAATTCGTCTGAGTCCATTAAACATTAGACGACCGCTCAGGACTTGTTACGACTTTGTATGCAACATTAGCAACAGGAAAAGCAATTTAGAATAATGTAGGATGCGTTACATCTTTTGAGAACAACTTTCACCACCGTACGAAACATTAAAACTCCATACTAAACCTAATGAATTCGTCCGAGTCATTTGAACATCGTACAATAATTTAGAATATCTTACGACTCTGTATGCCACATTACCGCTTTGAAAAGCATGTTAGTATAACGTAGGACACCTTACAACTCCTAACAAAACATTACAACACCGTACGTAAACTTAAAACTCCATAATAAACCTAATGAATTCATCCGAGTCCTTTGAACATCGTACGACAATTTAGAATATATTACGACTCTGTATGCCACATTACCGCCTTGAAAAGTATGTTAGTATAACGTACGACACCTTACAACTCCTAACAAAACATTACAACACCGTACGTAAACTCAAAACTCCAAAATAAACCTAATGAATTCGTCCGAGTCATTTGAACATCGTACAACAATTTAGAATATCTTACGACTATGTATGCCACATTACCGCCTTGAAAATCATGTTAGTATAACGTAGGACACCTTACAACTCCTAACAACATATTACAATACCGTACGTAAACTTAAAACTCCATAGTAAACCTAATGAATTCGTCTGAGTCCATTAAACATTAGACGACCGCTCAGGACTTGTTACGACTTTGTATGCAACATTAGCAACAGGAAAAGCAACTTAGAATAATATAGGATGCGTTACATCTTTTGAGAACAACTTTCACCACCGTACGAAATATTAAAACTCCATACTAAACCTAATGAATTCGTCCGAGTCATTTGAACATCGTACAACAATTTAGAATATCTTACGACTCTGTATGCCACATTACCGCTTTGAAAAGCATGTTAGTATAACATAGGACACCTTACAACTCTTAACAAAACATTACAACACCGTACGTAAACTTAAAACTCCATAAAAAACCTAATGAATTCATCCGAGTCCTTTGAACATCGTACGACAATTTAGAATATATTACGACTCTGTATGCCACATTACCGCCTTGAATAGTATGTTAGTATAACGTACGACACCTTACAACTCCTAACAAAACATTACAACACCGTACGTAAACTCAAAACTCCATAATAAACCTAATGAATTCGTCCGAGTCATTTGAACATCGTACAACAATTTGGAATATCTTACGACTATGTATGCCACACTACCCCCTTGAAAATCATGTTAGTATAACGTAGGACACCTTACAACTCCTAACAACATATTACAATACCGTACGTAAACTTAAAACTCCATAGTAAACCTAATGAATTCGTCTGAGTCCATTAAACATTAGACGACCACTCAGGACTTGTTACGACTTTGTATGCAACATTAGCAACAGGAAAAGCAATTTAGAATAATGTAGGATGCGTTACATCTTTTGAGAACAACTTTCACCACCGTACGAAACATTAAAACTCCATACTAAACCTAATGAATTCGTCCGAGTCATTTGAACATCGTACAACAATTTAGAATATCTTACGACTCTGTATGCCACATTACCGCTTTGAAAAGCATGTTAGTATAACATAGGACACCTTACAACTCTTAACAAAACATTACAACACCGTACGTAAACTTAAAACTCCATAAAAAACCTAATGAATTCATCCGAGTCCTTTGAACATCGTACGACAATTTAGAATATATTACGACTCTGTATGCCACATTACCGCCTTGAAAAGTATGTTAGTATAACGTACGACACCTTACAACTCCTAACAAAACATTACAACACCGTACGTAAACTCAAAACTCCATAATAAACCTAATGAATTCGTCCGAGTCATTTGAACATCGTACAACAATTTGGAATATCTTACGACTATGTATGCCACACTACCCCCTTGAAAATCATGTTAGTATAACGTAGGACACCTTACAACTCCTAACAACATATTACAATACCGTACGTAAACTTAAAACTCCATAGTAAACCTAATGAATTCGTCTGAGTCCATTAAACATTAGACGACCACTCAGGACTTGTTACGACTTTGTATGCAACATTAGCAACAGGAAAAGCAATTTAGAATAATGTAGGATGCGTTACATCTTTTGAGAACAACTTTCACCACCGTACGAAACATTAAAACTCCATACTAAACCTAATGAATTCATCCGAGTCATTTGAACATCGTACAACAATTTAGAATATCTTACGACTCTGTATGCCACATTACCGCTTTGAAAAGCATGTTAGTATAACATAGGACACCTTACAACTCTTAACAAAACATTACAACACCGTACGTAAACTTAAAACTCCATAAAAAACCTAATGAATTCATCCGAGTCCTTTGAACATCCTACGACAATTTAGAATATATTACGACTCTGTATGCCACATTACCGCCTTGAAAAGTATGTTAGTATAACGTACGACACCTTACAACTCCTAACAAAACATTACAACACCGTACGTAAACTCAAAACTCCATAATAAACCTAATGAATTCGTCCGAGTCATTTGAACATCGTACAACAATTTAGAATATCTTACGACTATGTATGCCACACTACCCCCTTGAAAATCATGTTAGTATAACGTAGGACACCTTACAACTCCTAACAACATATTACAATACCGTACGTAAACTTAAAACTCCATAGTAAACCTAATGAATTCGTCTGAGTCCATTAAACATTAGACGACCACTCAGGACTTGTTACGACTTTGTATGCAACATTAGCAACAGGAAAAGCAATTTAGAATAATGTAGGATGCGTTACATCTTTTGAGAACAACTTTCACCACCGTACGAAACATTAAAACTCCATACTAAACCTAATGAATTCGTCCGAGTCATTTGAACATCGTACAAGAATTTAGAATATCTTACGACTCTGTATGCCACATTACCGCTTTGAAAAGCATGTTAGTATAACGTAGGACACCTTACAACTCTTAACAAAACATTACAACACCGTACGTAAACTTAAAACTCCATAATAAACCTAATGAATTCATCCGAGTCCTTTGAACATCGTACGACAATTTAGAATATATTACGACTCTGTATGCCACATTACCGCCTTGAAAAGTATGTTAGTATAACATACGGCACCTTACAACTCCTAACAAAACATTACAACACCGTACGTAAACTCAAAACTCCATAATAAACCTAATGAATTCGTCCGAGTCATTTGAACATCGTACAAAAATTTAGAATATCTTACGACTATGTATGCCACACTACCCCCTTGAAAATCATGTTAGTATAACGTAGGACACCTTACAACTCCTAACAACATATTACAATACCGTACGTAAACTTAAAACTCCATAGTAAACCTAATGAATTCGTCTGAGTCCATTAAACATTAGACGACCACTCAGGACTTGTTACGACTTTGTATGCAACATTAGCAACAGGAAAAGCAATTTAGAATAATGTAGGATGCGTTACATCTTTTGAGAACAACTTTCACCACCGTACGAAACATTAAAACTCCATACTAAACCTAATGAATTCGTCCGAGTCATTTGAACATCGTACAAGAATTTAGAATATCTTACGACTCTGTATGCCACATTACCGCTTTGAAAAGCATGTTAGTATAACGTAGGACACCTTACAACTCTTAACAAAACATTACAACACCGTACGTAAACTTAAAACTCCATAATAAACCTAATGAATTCATCCGAGTCCTTTGAACATCGTACGACAATTTAGAATATATTACGACTCTGTATGCCACATTACCGCCTTGAAAAGTATGTTAGTATAACATACGGCACCTTACAACTCCTAACAAAATATTACAACACCGTACGTAAACTCAAAACTCCATAATAAACCTAATGAATTCGTCCGAGTCATTTGAACATCGTACAACAAGTTAGAATATCTTACGACTATGTATGCCACACTACCCCCTTGAAAATCATGTTAGTATAACGTAGGACACCTTACAACTCCTAACAACATATTACAATACCGTACGTAAACTTAAAACTCCATAGTAAACCTAATGAATTCGTCTGAGTCCATTAAACATTAGACGACCACTCAGGACTTGTTACGACTTTGTATGCAACATTAGCAACAGGAAAAGCAATTTAGAATAATGTAGGATGCGTTACATCTTTTGAGAACAACTTTCACCACCGTACGAAACATTAAAACTCCATACTAAACCTAATGAATTCGTCCGAGTCATTTGAACATCGTACAAGAATTTAGAATATCTTACGACTCTGTATGCCACATTACCGCTTTGAAAAGCATGTTACTATAACGTAGGACACCTTACAACTCTTAACAAAACATTACAACACCGTACGTAAACTTAAAACTCCATAATAAACCTAATGAATTCATCCGAGTCCTTTGAACATCGTACGACAATTTAGAATATATTACGACTCTGTATGCCACATTACCGCCTTGAAAAGTATGTTAGTATAACATACGGCACCTTACAACTCCTAACAAAACATTACAACACCGTACGTAAACTCAAAACTCCATAATAAACCTAATGAATTCGTCTGAGTCATTTGAACATCGTACAACAATTTAGAATATCTTACGACTATGTATGCCACACTACCCCCTTGAAAATCATGTTAGTATAACGTAGGACACCTTACAACTCCTAACAACATATTACAATACCGTACGTAAACTTAAAACTCCATAGTAAACCTAATGAATTCGTCTGAGTCCATTAAACATTAGACGACCACTCAGGACTTGTTACGACTTTGTATGCAACATTAGCAACAGGAAAAGCAATTTAGAATAATGTACGATGCGTTACATCTTTTGAGAACAACTTTCACCACCGTACGAAACATTAAAACTCCATACTAAACCTAATGAATTCGTCCGAGTCATTTGAACATCGTACAAGAATTTAGAATATCTTACGACTCTGTATGCCACATTACCGCTTTGAAAAGCATGTTAGTATAACGTAGGACACCTTACAACTCTTAACAAAACATTACAACACCGTACGTAAACTTAAAACTCCATAATAAACCTAATGAATTCATCCGAGTCCTTTGAACATCGTACGACAATTTAGAATATATTACGACTCTGTATGCCACATTACCGCCTTGAAAAGTATGTTAGTATAACATACGGCACCTTACAACTCCTAACAAAACATTACAACACCGTACGTAAACTCAAAACTCCATAATAAACCTAATGAATTCGTCCGAGTCATTTGAACATCGTACAACAATTTAGAATATCTTACGACTATGTATGCCACACTACCCCCTTGAAAATCATGTTAGTATAACGTAGGACACCTTACAACTCCTAACAACATATTACAATACCGTACGTAAACTTAAAACTCCATAGTAAACCTAATGAATTCGTCTGAGTCCATTAAACATTAGACGACCACTCAGGACTTGTGACGACTTTGTATGCAACATTAGCAACAGGAAAAGCAATTTAGAATAATGTAGGATGCGTTACATCTTTTGAGAACAACTTTCACCACCGTACGAAACATTAAAACTCCATACTAAACCTAATGAATTCGTCCGAGTCATTTGAACATCGTACAATAATTTAGAATATCCTACGACTCTGTATGCCACATTACCGCTTTGAAAAGCATGTTAGTATAACGTAGGACACCTTACAACTCCTAACAAAACATTACAACACCGTACGTAAACTTAAAACTCCATAATAAACCTAATGAATTCATCCGAGTCCTTTGAACATCGTACGACAATTTAGAATATATTACGACTCTGTATGCCACATTACCGCCTTGAAAAGTATGTTAGTATAACGTACGACACCTTACAACTCCTAACAAAACATTACAACACCGTACGTAAACTCAAAACTCCATAATAAACCTAATGAATTCGTCCGAGTCATTTGAACTTCGTACAACAATTTAGAATATCTTACGACTATGTATGCCACATTACCGCCTTGAAAATCATGTTAATATAACGTAGGACACCTTACAACTCCTAACAACATATTACAATGCCGTACGTAAACTTAAAACTCCATAGTAAACCTAATGAATTCGTCTGAGTCCATTAAACATTAGACGACCACTCAGGACTTGTTACGACTTTGTATGCAACATTAGCAACAGGAAAAGCAATTTAGAATAATGTAGGATGCGTTACATCTTTTGAGAACAACTTTCACCACCGTACGAAACATTAAAACTCCATACTAAACCTAATGAATTCGTCCGAGTCATTTGAACATCGTACAACAATTTAGAATATCTTACGACTCTGTATGCCACATTACCGCTTTGAAAAGCATGTTAGTATAACGTAGGACACCTTACAACTCCTAACAAAACATTACAACACCGTACGTAAACTTAAAACTCCATAATAAACCTAATGAATTCATCCGAGTCCTTTGAACATCGTACGACAATTTAGAATATATTACGACTCTGTATGCCACATTACCGCCTTGAAAAGTATGTTAGTATAACGTACGACACCTTACAACTCCTAACAAAACATTACAACACCGTACGTAAACTCAAAACTCCATAATAAACCTAATGAATTCGTCCGAGTCATTTGAACTTCGTACAACAATTTAGAATATCTTACGACTATGTATGCCACATTACCGCCTTGAAAATCATGTTAATATAACGTAGGACACCTTACAACTCCTAACAACATATTACAATGCCGTACGTAAACTTAAAACTCCATAGTAAACCTAATGAATTCGTCTG
Organism: Tagetes erecta; assembly: GCA_030867185.1. NCBI lineage: Eukaryota > Viridiplantae > Streptophyta > Magnoliopsida > Asterales > Asteraceae > Tagetes > Tagetes erecta. The sequence continues at coordinate 47,817,924 of CM061488.1, read as the reverse complement.
AGTCCATTAAACATTAGACGACCACTCAGGACTTGTTACGACTTTGTATGCAACATTAGCAACAGGAAAAGCAATTTAGAATAATGTAGGATGCGTTACATCTTTTGAGAACAACTTTCACCACCGTACGAAACATTAAAACTCCATACTAAACCTAATGAATTCGTCCGAGTCATTTGAACATCGTACAACAATTTAGAATATCTTACGACTCTGTATGCCACATTACCGCTTTGAAAAGCATGTTAGTATAACGTAGGACACCTTACAACTCCTAACAAAACATTACAACACCGTACGTAAACTTAAAACTCCATAATAAACCTAATGAATTCATCCGAGTCCTTTGAACATCGTACGACAATTTAGAATATATTACGACTCTGTATGCCACATTACCGCCTTGAAAAGTATGTTAGTATAACGTACGACACCTTACAACTCCTAACAAAACATTACAACACCGTACGTAAACTCAAAACTCCATAATAAACCTAATGAATTCGTCCGAGTCATTTGAACTTCGTACAACAATTTAGAATATCTTACGACTATGTATGCCACATTACCGCCTTGAAAATCATGTTAATATAACGTAGGACACCTTACAACTCCTAACAACATATTACAATGCCGTACGTAAACTTAAAACTCCATAGTAAACCTAATGAATTCGTCTGAGTCCATTAAACATTAGACGACCACTCAGGACTTGTTACGACTTTGTATGCAACATTAGCAACAGGAAAAGCAATTTAGAATAATGTAGGATGCGTTACATCTTTTGAGAACAACTTTCACCACCGTACGAAACATTAAAACTCCATACTAAACCTAATGAATTCGTCCGAGTCATTTGAACATCGTACAACAATTTAGAATATCTTACGACTCTGTATGCCACATTACCGCTTTGAAAAGCATGTTAGTATAACGTAGGACACCTTACAACTCCTAACAAAACATTACAACACCGTACGTAAACTTAAAACTCCATAATAAACCTAATGAATTCATCCGAGTCCTTTGAACATCGTACGACAATTTAGAATATATTACGACTCTGTATGCCACATTACCGCCTTGAAAAGTATGTTAGTATAACGTACGACACCTTACAACTCCTAACAAAACATTACAACACCGTACGTAAACTCAAAACTCCATAATAAACCTAATGAATTCGTCCGAGTCATTTGAACATCGTACAACAATTTAGAATATCTTACGACTATGTATGCCACACTACCCCCTTGAAAATCATGTTAGTATAACGTAGGACACCTTACAACTCCTAACAACATATTACAATACCGTACGTAAACTTAAAACTCCATAGTAAACCTAATGAATTCGTCTGAGTCCATTAAACATTAGACGACCACTCAGGACTTGTGACGACTTTGTATGCAACATTAGCAACAGGAAAAGCAATTTAGAATAATGTAGGATGCGTTACATCTTTTGAGAACAACTTTCACCACCGTACGAAACATTAAAACTCCATACTAAACCTAATGAATTCGTCCGAGTCATTTGAACATCGTACAAGAATTTAGAATATCTTACGACTCTGTATGCCACATTACCGCTTTGAAAAGCATGTTAGTATAACGTAGGACACCTTACAACTCTTAACAAAACATTACAACACCGTACATAAACTTAAAACTCCATAATAAACCTAATGAATTCATCCGAGTCCTTTGAACATCGTACGACAATTTAGAATATATTACGACTCTGTATGCCACATTACCGCCTTGAAAAGTATGTTAGTATAACATACGGCACCTTACAACTCCTAACAAAACATTACAACACCGTACGTAAACTCAAAACTCCATAATAAACCTAATGAATTCGTCTGAGTCATTTGAACATCGTACAACAATTTAGAATATCTTACGACTATGTATGCCACACTACCCCCTTGAAAATCATGTTAGTATAACGTAGGACACCTTACAACTCCTAACAACATATTACAATACCGTACGTAAACTTAAAACTCCATAGTAAACCTAATGAATTCGTCTGAGTCCCTTAAACATTAGACGACCACTCAGGACTTGTTACGACTTTGTATGCAACATTAGCAACAGGAAAAGCAATTTAGAATAATGTAGGATGCGTTACATCTTTTGAGAACAACTTTCACCACCGTACGAAACATTAAAACTCCATACTAAACCTAATGAATTCGTCCGAGTCATTTGAACATCGTACAACAATTTAGAATATCTTACGACTCTGTATGCCACATTACCGCTTTGAAAAGCATGTTAGTATAACGTAGGACACCTTACAACTCCTAACAAAACATTACAACACCGTACGTAAACTTAAAACTCCATAATAAACCTAATGAATTCATCCGAGTCCTTTGAACATCGTACGACAATTTAGAATATATTACGACTCTGTATGCCACATTACCGCCTTGAAAAGTATGTTAGTATAACGTACGACACCTTACAACTCCTAACAAAACATTACAACACCGTACGTAAACTCAAAACTCCATAATAAACCTAATGAATTCGTCCGAGTCATTTGAACATCGTACAACAATTTAGAATATCTTACGACTATGTATGCCACACTACCCCCTTGAAAATCATGTTAGTATAACGTAGGACACCTTACAACTCCTAACAACATATTACAATACCGTACGTAAACTTAAAACTCCATAGTAAACCTAATGAATTCGTCTGAGTCCATTAAACATTAGACGACCACTCAGGACTTGTGACGACTTTGTATGCAACATTAGCAACAGGAAAAGCAATTTAGAATAATGTAGGATGCGTTACATCTTTTGAGAACAACTTTCACCACCGTACGAAACATTAAAACTCCATACTAAACCTAATGAATTCGTCCGAGTCATTTGAACATCGTACAAGAATTTAGAATATCTTACGACTCTGTATGCCACATTACCGCTTTGAAAAGCATGTTAGTATAACGTAGGACACCTTACAACTCTTAACAAAACATTACAACACCGTACGTAAACTTAAAACTCCATAATAAACCTAATGAATTCATCCGAGTCCTTTGAACATCGTACGACAATTTAGAATATATTACGACTCTGTATGCCACATTACCGCCTTGAAAAGTATGTTAGTATAACATACGGCACCTTACAACTCCTAACAAAACATTACAACACCGTACGTAAACTCAAAACTCCATAATAAACCTAATGAATTCGTCTGAGTCATTTGAACATCGTACAACAATTTAGAATATCTTACGACTATGTATGCCACACTACCCCCTTGAAAATCATGTTAGTATAACGTAGGACACCTTACAACTCCTAACAACATATTACAATACCGTACGTAAACTTAAAACTCCATAGTAAACCTAATGAATTCGTCTGAGTCCCTTAAACATTAGACGACCACTCAGGACTTGTTACGACTTTGTATGCAACATTAGCAACAGGAAAAGCAATTTAGAATAATGTAGGATGCGTTACATCTTTTGAGAACAACTTTCACCACCGTACGAAACATTAAAACTCCATACTAAACCTAATGAATTCGTCCGAGTCATTTGAACATCGTACAACAATTTAGAATATCTTACGACTCTGTATGCCACATTACCGCTTTGAAAAGCATGTTAGTATAACGTAGGACACCTTACAACTCCTAACAAAACATTACAACACCGTACGTAAACTTAAAACTCCATAATAAACCTAATGAATTCATCCGAGTCCTTTGAACATCGTACGACAATTTAGAATATATTACGACTCTGTATGCCACATTACCGCCTTGAAAAGTATGTTAGTATAACGTACGACACCTTACAACTCCTAACAAAACATTACAACACCGTACGTAAACTCAAAACTCCATAATAAACCTAATGAATTCGTCCGAGTCATTTGAACATCGTACAACAATTTAGAATATCTTACGACTATGTATGCCACACTACCCCCTTGAAAATCATGTTAGTATAACGTAGGACACCTTACAACTCCTAACAACATATTACAATACCGTACGTAAACTTAAAACTCCATAGTAAACCTAATGAATTCGTCTGAGTCCATTAAACATTAGACGACCACTCAGGACTTGTGACGACTTTGTATGCAACATTAGCAACAGGAAAAGCAATTTAGAATAATGTAGGATGCGTTACATCTTTTGAGAACAACTTTCACCACCGTACGAAACATTAAAACTCCATACTAAACCTAATGAATTCGTCCGAGTCATTTGAACATCGTACAAGAATTTAGAATATCTTACGACTCTGTATGCCACATTACCGCTTTGAAAAGCATGTTAGTATAACGTAGGACACCTTACAACTCTTAACAAAACATTACAACACCGTACGTAAACTTAAAACTCCATAATAAACCTAATGAATTCATCCGAGTCCTTTGAACATCGTACGACAATTTAGAATATATTACGACTCTGTATGCCACATTACCGCCTTGAAAAGTATGTTAGTATAACATACGGCACCTTACAACTCCTAACAAAACATTACAACACCGTACGTAAACTCAAAACTCCATAATAAACCTAATGAATTCGTCTGAGTCATTTGAACATCGTACAACAATTTAGAATATCTTACGACTATGTATGCCACACTACCCCCTTGAAAATCATGTTTGTATAACGTAGGACACCTTACAACTCCTAACAACATATTACAATACCGTACGTAAACTTAAAACTCCATAGTAAACCTAATGAATTCGTCTGAGTCCCTTAAACATTAGACGACCACTCAGGACTTGTTACGACTTTGTATGCAACATTAGCAACAGGAAAAGCAATTTAGAATAATGTAGGACGCGTTACATCTTTTGAGAACAACTTTCACCACCGTACGAAACATTAAAACTCCATACTAAACCTAATGAATTCGTCCGAGTCATTTGAACATCGTACAAGAATTTAGAATATCTTACGACTCTGTATGCCACATTACCGCTTTGAAAAGCATGTTAGTATAACGTAGGACACCTTACAACTCTTAACAAAACATTACAACACCGTACGTAAACTTAAAACTCCATAATAAACCTAATGAATTCATCCGAGTCCTTTGAACATCGTACGACAATTTAGAATATATTACGACTCTGTATGCCACATTACCGCCTTGAAAAGTATGTTAGTATAACATACGGCACCTTACAACTCCTAACAAAACATTACAACACCGTACGTAAACTCAAAACTCCATAATAAACCTAATGAATTCGTCCGAGTCATTTGAACATCGTACAACAATTTAGAATATCTTACGACTATGTATGCCACACTACCCCCTTGAAAATCATGTTAGTATAACGTAGGACACCTTACAACTCCTAACAACATATTACAATACCGTACGTAAACTTAAAACTCCATAGTAAACCTAATGAATTCGTCTGAGTCCATTAAACATTAGACGACCACTCAGGACTTGTGACGACTTTGTATGCAACATTAGCAACAGGAAAAGCAATTTAGAATAATGTAGGATGCGTTACATCTTTTGAGAACAATTTTCACCACCGTACGAAACATTAAAACTCCATACTAAACCTAATGAATTCGTCCGAGTCATTTGAACATCGTACAATAATTTAGAATATCCTACGACTCTGTATGCCACATTACCGCTTTGAAAAGCATGTTAGTATAACGTAGGACACCTTACAACTCCTAACAAAACATTACAACACCGTACGTAAACTTAAAACTCCATAATAAACCTAATGAATTCATCCGAGTCCTTTGAACATCGTACGACAATTTAGAATATATTACGACTCTGTATGCCACATTACCGCCTTGAAAAGTATGTTAGTATAACGTACGACACCTTACAACTCCTAACAAAACATTACAACACCGTACGTAAACTCAAAACTCCATAATAAACCTAATGAATTCGTCCGAGTCATTTGAACTTCGTACAACAATTTAGAATATCTTACGACTATGTATGCCACATTACCGCCTTGAAAATCATGTTAGTATAACGTAGGACACCTTACAACTCCTAACAACATATTACAATGCCGTACGTAAACTTAAAACTCCATAGTAAACCTAATGAATTCGTCTGAGTCCATTAAACATTAGACGACCACTCAGGACTTGTTACGACTTTGTATGCAACATTAGCAACAGGAAAAGCAATTTAGAATAATGTAGGATGCGTTACATCTTTTGAGAACAACTTTCACCACCGTACGAAACATTAAAACTCCATACTAAACCTAATGAATTCGTCCGAGTCATTTGAACATCGTACAACAATTTAGAATATCTTACGACTCTGTATGCCACATTACCGCTTTGAAAAGCATGTTAGTATAACGTAGGACACCTTACAACTCCTAACAAAACATTACAACACCGTACGTAAACTTAAAACTCCATAATAAACCTAATGAATTCATCCGAGTCCTTTGAACATCGTACGACAATTTAGAATATATTACGACTCTGTATGCCACATTACCGCCTTGAAAAGTATGTTAGTATAACGTACGACACCTTACAACTCCTAACAAAACATTACAACACCGTACGTAAACTCAAAACTCCATAATAAACCTAATGAATTCGTCCGAGTCATTTGAACATCGTACAACAATTTAGAATATCTTACGACTATGTATGCCACACTACCCCCTTGAAAATCATGTTAGTATAACGTAGGACACCTTACAACTCCTAACAACATATTACAATACCGTACGTAAACTTAAAACTCCATAGTAAACCTAATGAATTCGTCTGAGTCCATTAAACATTAGACGACCACTCAGGACTTGTGACAACTTTGTATGCAACATTAGCAACAGGAAAAGCAATTTAGAATAATGTAGGATGCGTTACATCTTTTGAGAACAACTTTCACCACCGTACGAAACATTAAAACTCCATACTAAACCTAATGAATTCGTCCGAGTCATTTGAACATCGTACAACAATTTAGAATATCTTACGACTCTGTATGCCACATTACCGCTTTGAAAAGCATGTTAGTATAACGTAGGACACCTTACAACTCTTAACAAAACATTACAACACCGTACGTAAACTTAAAACTCCATAATAAACCTAATGAATTCATCCGAGTCCTTTGAACATCGTACGACAATTTAGAATATATTACGACTCTGTATGCCACATTACCGCCTTGAAAAGTATGTTAGTATAACATACGGCACCTTACAACTCCTAACAAAACATTACAACACCGTACGTAAACTCAAAACTCCATAATAAACCTAATGAATTCGTCCGAGTCATTTGAACATCGTACAACAATTTAGAATATCTTACGACTATGTATGCCACACTACCCCCTTGAAAATCATGTTAGTATAACGTAGGACACCTTACAACTCCTAACAACATATTACAATACCGTACGTAAACTTAAAACTCCATAGTAAACCTAATGAATTCGTCTGAGTCCATTAAACATTAGACGACCACTCAGGACTTGTGACGACTTTGTATGCAACATTAGCAACAGGAAAAGCAATTTAGAATAATGTAGGATGCGTTACATCTTTTGAGAACAACTTTCACCACCGTACGAAACATTAAAACTCCATACTAAACCTAATGAATTCGTCCGAGTCATTTGAACATCGTACAATAATTTAGAATATCCTACGACTCTGTATGCCACATTACCGCTTTGAAAAGCATGTTAGTATAACGTAGGACACCTTACAACTCCTAACAAAACATTACAACACCGTACGTAAACTTAAAACTCCATAATAAACCTAATGAATTCATCCGAGTCCTTTGAACATCGTACGACAATTTAGAATATATTACGACTCTGTATGCCACATTACCGCCTTGAAAAGTATGTTAGTATAACGTACGACACCTTACAACTCCTAACAAAACATTACAACACCGTACGTAAACTCAAAACTCCATAATAAACCTAATGAATTCGTCCGAGTCATTTGAACTTCGTACAACAATTTAGAATATCTTACGACTATGTATGCCACATTACCGCCTTGAAAATCATGTTAGTATAACGTAGGACACCTTACAACTCCTAACAACATATTACAATGCCGTACGTAAACTTAAAACTCCATAGTAAACCTAATGAATTCGTCTGAGTCCATTAAACATTAGACGACCACTCAGGACTTGTTACGACTTTGTATGCAACATTAGCAACAGGAAAAGCAATTTAGAATAATGTAGGATGCGTTACATCTTTTGAGAACAACTTTCACCACCGTACGAAACATTAAAACTCCATACTAAACCTAATGAATTCGTCCGAGTCATTTGAACATCGTACAACAATTTAGAATATCTTACGACTCTGTATGCCACATTACCGCTTTGAAAAGCATGTTAGTATAACGTAGGACACCTTACAACTCCTAACAAAACATTACAACACCGTACGTAAACTTAAAACTCCATAATAAACCTAATGAATTCATCCGAGTCCTTTGAACATCGTACGACAATTTAGAATATATTACGACTCTGTATGCCACATTACCGCCTTGAAAAGTATGTTAGTATAACGTACGACACCTTACAACTCCTAACAAAACATTACAACACCGTACGTAAACTCAAAACTCCATAATAAACCTAATGAATTCGTCCGAGTCATTTGAACTTCGTACAACAATTTAGAATATCTTACGACTATGTATGCCACATTACCGCCTTGAAAATCATGTTAGTATAACGTAGGACACCTTACAACTCCTAACAACATATTACAATGCCGTACGTAAACTTAAAACTCCATAGTAAACCTAATGAATTCGTCTGAGTCCATTAAACATTAGACGACCACTCAGGACTTGTTACGACTTTGTATGCAACATTAGCAACAGGAAAAGCAATTTAGAATAATGTAGGATGCGTTACATCTTTTGAGAACAACTTTCACCACCGTACGAAACATTAAAACTCCATACTAAACCTAATGAATTCGTCCGAGTCATTTGAACATCGTACAACAATTTAGAATATCTTACGACTCTGTATGCCACATTACCGCTTTGAAAAGCATGTTAGTATAACGTAGGACACCTTACAACTCCTAACAAAACATTACAACACCGTACGTAAACTTAAAACTCCATAATAAACCTAATGAATTCATCCGAGTCCTTTGAACATCGTACGACAATTTAGAATATATTACGACTCTGTATGCCACATTACCGCCTTGAAAAGTATGTTAGTATAACGTACGACACCTTACAACTCCTAACAAAACATTACAACACCGTACGTAAACTCAAAACTCCATAATAAACCTAATGAATTCGTCCGAGTCATTTGAACATCGTACAACAATTTAGAATATCTTACGACTATGTATGCCACACTACCCCCTTGAAAATCATGTTAGTATAACGTAGGACACCTTACAACTCCTAACAACATATTACAATACCGTACGTAAACTTAAAACTCCATAGTAAACCTAATGAATTCGTCTGAGTCCATTAAACATTAGACGACCACTCAGGACTTGTGACAACTTTGTATGCAACATTAGCAACAGGAAAAGCAATTTAGAATAATGTAGGATGCGTTACATCTTTTGAGAACAACTTTCACCACCGTACGAAACATTAAAACTCCATACTAAACCTAATGAATTCGTCCGAGTCATTTGAACATCGTACAACAATTTAGAATATCTTACGACTCTGTATGCCACATTACCGCTTTGAAAAGCATGTTAGTATAACGTAGGACACCTTACAACTCTTAACAAAACATTACAACACCGTACGTAAACTTAAAACTCCATAATAAACCTAATGAATTCATCCGAGTCCTTTGAACATCGTACGACAATTTAGAATATATTACGACTCTGTATGCCACATTACCGCCTTGAAAAGTATGTTAGTATAACATACGGCACCTTACAACTCCTAACAAAACATTACAACACCGTACGTAAACTCAAAACTCCATAATAAACCTAATGAATTCGTCCGAGTCATTTGAACATCGTACAACAATTTAGAATATCTTACGACTATGTATGCCACACTACCCCCTTGAAAATCATGTTAGTATAACGTAGGACACCTTACAACTCCTAACAACATATTACAATACCGTACGTAAACTTAAAACTCCATAGTAAACCTAATGAATTCGTCTGAGTCCATTAAACATTAGACGACCACTCAGGACTTGTGACGACTTTGTATGCAACATTAGCAACAGGAAAAGCAATTTAGAATAATGTAGGATGCGTTACATCTTTTGAGAACAACTTTCACCACCGTACGAAACATTAAAACTCCATACTAAACCTAATGAATTCGTCCGAGTCATTTGAACATCGTACAATAATTTAGAATATCCTACGACTCTGTATGCCACATTACCGCTTTGAAAAGCATGTTAGTATAACGTAGGACACCTTACAACTCCTAACAAAACATTACAACACCGTACGTAAACTTAAAACTCCATAATAAACCTAATGAATTCATCCGAGTCCTTTGAACATCGTACGACAATTTAGAATATATTACGACTCTGTATGCCACATTACCGCCTTGAAAAGTATGTTAGTATAACGTACGACACCTTACAACTCCTAACAAAACATTACAACACCGTACGTAAACTCAAAACTCCATAATAAACCTAATGAATTCGTCCGAGTCATTTGAACTTCGTACAACAATTTAGAATATCTTACGACTATGTATGCCACATTACCGCCTTGAAAATCATGTTAGTATAACGTAGGACACCTTACAACTCCTAACAACATATTACAATGCCGTACGTAAACTTAAAACTCCATAGTAAACCTAATGAATTCGTCTGAGTCCATTAAACATTAGACGACCACTCAGGACTTGTTACGACTTTGTATGCAACATTAGCAACAGGAAAAGCAATTTAGAATAATGTAGGATGCGTTACATCTTTTGAGAACAACTTTCACCACCGTACGAAACATTAAAACTCCATACTAAACCTAATGAATTCGTCCGAGTCATTTGAACATCGTACAACAATTTAGAATATCTTACGACTCTGTATGCCACATTACCGCTTTGAAAAGCATGTTAGTATAACGTAGGACACCTTACAACTCCTAACAAAACATTACAACACCGTACGTAAACTTAAAACTCCATAATAAACCTAATGAATTCATCCGAGTCCTTTGAACATCGTACGACAATTTAGAATATATTACGACTCTGTATGCCACATTACCGCCTTGAAAAGTATGTTAGTATAACGTACGACACCTTACAACTCCTAACAAAACATTACAACACCGTATGTAAACTCAAAACTCCATAATAAACCTAATGAATTCGTCCGAGTCATTTGAACTTCGTACAACAATTTAGAATATCTTACGACTATGTATGCCACATTACCGCCTTGAAAATCATGTTAGTATAACGTAGGACACCTTACAACTCCTAACAACATATTACAATGCCGTACGTAAACTTAAAACTCCATAGTAAACCTAATGAATTCGTCTGAGTCCATTAAACATTAGACGACCACTCAGGACTTGTTACGACTTTGTATGCAACATTAGCAACAGGAAAAGCAATTTAGAATAATGTAGGATGCGTTACATCTTTTGAGAACAACTTTCACCACCGTACGAAACATTAAAACTCCATACTAAACCTAATGAATTCGTCCGAGTCATTTGAACATCGTACAACAATTTAGAATATCTTACGACTCTGTATGCCACATTACCGCTTTGAAAAGCATGTTAGTATAACGTAGGACACCTTACAACTCCTAACAAAACATTACAACACCGTACGTAAACTTAAAACTCCATAATAAACCTAATGAATTCATCCGAGTCCTTTGAACATCGTACGACAATTTAGAATATATTACGACTCTGTATGCCACATTACCGCCTTGAAAAGTATGTTAGTATAACGTACGACACCTTACAACTCCTAACAAAACATTACAACACCGTACGTAAACTCAAAACTCCATAATAAACCTAATGAATTCGTCCGAGTCATTTGAACATCGTACAACAATTTAGAATATCTTACGACTATGTATGCCACACTACCCCCTTGAAAATCATGTTAGTATAACGTAGGACACCTTACAACTCCTAACAACATATTACAATACCGTACGTAAACTTAAAACTCCATAGTAAACCTAATGAATTCGTCTGAGTCCATTAAACATTAGACGACCACTCAGGACTTGTGACAACTTTGTATGCAACATTAGCAACAGGAAAAGCAATTTAGAATAATGTAGGATGCGTTACATCTTTTGAGAACAACTTTCACCACCGTACGAAACATTAAAACTCCATACTAAACCTAATGAATTCGTCCGAGTCATTTGAACATCGTACAACAATTTAGAATATCTTACGACTCTGTATGCCACATTACCGCTTTGAAAAGCATGTTAGTATAACGTAGGACACCTTACAACTCTTAACAAAACATTACAACACCGTACGTAAACTTAAAACTCCATAATAAACCTAATGAATTCATCCGAGTCCTTTGAACATCGTACGACAATTTAGAATATATTACGACTCTGTATGCCACATTACCGCCTTGAAAAGTATGTTAGTATAACATACGGCACCTTACAACTCCTAACAAAACATTACAACACCGTACGTAAACTCAAAACTCCATAATAAACCTAATGAATTCGTCCGAGTCATTTGAACATCGTACAACAATTTAGAATATCTTACGACTATGTATGCCACACTACCCCCTTGAAAATCATGTTAGTATAACGTAGGACACCTTACAACTCCTAACAACATATTACAATACCGTACGTAAACTTAAAACTCCATAGTAAACCTAATGAATTCGTCTGAGTCCATTAAACATTAGACGACCACTCAGGACTTGTGACGACTTTGTATGCAACATTAGCAACAGGAAAAGCAATTTAGAATAATGTAGGATGCGTTACATCTTTTGAGAACAACTTTCACCACCGTACGAAACATTAAAACTCCATACTAAACCTAATGAATTCGTCCGAGTCATTTGAACATCGTACAATAATTTAGAATATCCTACGACTCTGTATGCCACATTACCGCTTTGAAAAGCATGTTAGTATAACGTAGGACACCTTACAACTCCTAACAAAACATTACAACACCGTACGTAAACTTAAAACTCCATAATAAACCTAATGAATTCATCCGAGTCCTTTGAACATCGTACGACAATTTAGAATATATTACGACTCTGTATGCCACATTACCGCCTTGAAAAGTATGTTAGTATAACGTACGACACCTTACAACTCCTAACAAAACATTACAACACCGTACGTAAACTCAAAACTCCATAATAAACCTAATGAATTCGTCCGAGTCATTTGAACTTCGTACAACAATTTAGAATATCTTACGACTATGTATGCCACATTACCGCCTTGAAAATCATGTTAGTATAACGTAGGACACCTTACAACTCCTAACAACATATTACAATGCCGTACGTAAACTTAAAACTCCATAGTAAACCTAATGAATTCGTCTGAGTCCATTAAACATTAGACGACCACTCAGGACTTGTTACGACTTTGTATGCAACATTAGCAACAGGAAAAGCAATTTAGAATAATGTAGGATGCGTTACATCTTTTGAGAACAACTTTCACCACCGTACGAAACATTAAAACTCCATACTAAACCTAATGAATTCGTCCGAGTCATTTGAACATCGTACAACAATTTAGAATATCTTACGACTCTGTATGCCACATTACCGCTTTGAAAAGCATGTTAGTATAACGTAGGACACCTTACAACTCCTAACAAAACATTACAACACCGTACGTAAACTTAAAACTCCATAATAAACCTAATGAATTCATCCGAGTCCTTTGAACATCGTACGACAATTTAGAATATATTACGACTCTGTATGCCACATTACCGCCTTGAAAAGTATGTTAGTATAACGTACGACACCTTACAACTCCTAACAAAACATTACAACACCGTACGTAAACTCAAAACTCCATAATAAACCTAATGAATTCGTCCGAGTCATTTGAACTTCGTACAACAATTTAGAATATCTTACGACTATGTATGCCACATTACCGCCTTGAAAATCATGTTAGTATAACGTAGGACACCTTACAACTCCTAACAACATATTACAATGCCGTACGTAAACTTAAAACTCCATAGTAAACCTAATGAATTCGTCTGAGTCCATTAAACATTAGACGACCACTCAGGACTTGTTACGACTTTGTATGCAACATTAGCAACAGGAAAAGCAATTTAGAATAATGTAGGATGCGTTACATCTTTTGAGAACAACTTTCACCACCGTACGAAACATTAAAACTCCATACTAAACCTAATGAATTCGTCCGAGTCATTTGAACATCGTACAACAATTTAGAATATCTTACGACTCTGTATGCCACATTACCGCTTTGAAAAGCATGTTAGTATAACGTAGGACACCTTACAACTCCTAACAAAACATTACAACACCGTACGTAAACTTAAAACTCCATAATAAACCTAATGAATTCATCCGAGTCCTTTGAACATCGTACGACAATTTAGAATATATTACGACTCTGTATGCCACATTACCGCCTTGAAAAGTATGTTAGTATAACGTACGACACCTTACAACTCCTAACAAAACATTACAACACCGTACGTAAACTCAAAACTCCATAATAAACCTAATGAATTCGTCCGAGTCATTTGAACATCGTACAACAATTTAGAATATCTTACGACTATGTATGCCACACTACCCCCTTGAAAATCATGTTAGTATAACGTAGGACACCTTACAACTCCTAACAACATATTACAATACCGTACGTAAACTTAAAACTCCATAGTAAACCTAATGAATTCGTCTGAGTCCATTAAACATTAGACGACCACTCAGGACTTGTTACGACTTTGTATGCAACATTAGCAACAGGAAAAGCAATTTAGAATAATGTAGGATGCGTTACATCTTTTGAGAACAACTTTCACCACCGTACGAAACATTAAAACTCCATACTAAACCTAATGAATTCGTCCGAGTCATTTGAACATCGTACAACAATTTAGAATATCTTACGACTCTGTATGCCACATTACCGCTTTGAAAAGCATGTTAGTATAACGTAGGACACCTTACAACTCTTAACAAAACATTACAACACCGTACGTAAACTTAAAACTCCATAATAAACCTAATGAATTCATCCGAGTCCTTTGAACATCGTACGACAATTTAGAATATATTACGACTCTGTATGCCACACTACCCCCTTGAAAATCATGTTAGTATAACGTAGGACACCTTACAACTCCTAACAACATATTACAATGCCGTACGTAAACTTAAAACTCCATAGTAAACCTAATGAATTCGTCTGAGTCCATTAAACATTAGACGACCACTCAGGACTTGTTACGACTTTGTATGCAACATTAGCAACAGGAAAAGCAATTTAGAATAATGTAGGATGCGTTACATCTTTTGAGAACAACTTTCACCACCGTACGAAACATTAAAACTCCATACTAAACCTAATGAATTCGTCCGAGTCATTTGAACATCGTACAATAATTTAGAATATCCTACGACTCTGT
The DNA here is from genome assembly GCA_030867185.1 of Tagetes erecta. NCBI lineage: Eukaryota > Viridiplantae > Streptophyta > Magnoliopsida > Asterales > Asteraceae > Tagetes > Tagetes erecta. The sequence goes on along the minus strand of CM061488.1, from coordinate 47,802,237 downwards.
ATGCCACATTACCGCTTTGAAAAGCATGTTAGTATAACGTAGGACACCTTACAACTCCTAACAAAACATTACAACACCGTACGTAAACTTAAAACTCCATAATAAACCTAATGAATTCATCCGAGTCCTTTGAACATCGTACGACAATTTAGAATATATTACGACTCTGTATGCCACATTACCGCCTTGAAAAGTATGTTAGTATAACATACGGCACCTTACAACTCCTAACAAAACATTACAACACCGTACGTAAACTCAAAACTCCATAATAAACCTAATGAATTCGTCCGAGTCATTTGAACTTCGTACAACAATTTAGAATATCTTACGACTATGTATGCCACATTACCGCCTTGAAAATCATGTTAGTATAACGTAGGACACCTTACAACTCCTAACAACATATTACAATGCCGTACGTAAACTTAAAACTCCATAGTAAACCTAATGAATTCGTCTGAGTCCATTAAACATTAGACGACCACTCAGGACTTGTTACGACTTTGTATGCAACATTAGCAACAGGAAAAGCAATTTAGAATAATGTAGGATGCGTTACATCTTTTGAGAACAACTTTCACCACCGTACGAAACATTAAAACTCCATACTAAACCTAATGAATTCGTCCGAGTCATTTGAACATCGTACAACAATTTAGAATATCTTACGACTCTGTATGCCACATTACCGCTTTGAAAAGCATGTTAGTATAACGTAGGACACCTTACAACTCCTAACAAAACATTACAACACCGTACGTAAACTTAAAACTCCATAATAAACCTAATGAATTCATCCGAGTCCTTTGAACATCGTACGACAATTTAGAATATATTACGACTCTGTATGCCACATTACCGCCTTGAAAAGTATGTTAGTATAACGTACGACACCTTACAACTCCTAACAAAACATTACAACACCGTACGTAAACTCAAAACTCCATAATAAACCTAATGAATTCGTCCGAGTCATTTGAACTTCGTACAACAATTTAGAATATCTTACGACTATGTATGCCACATTACCGCCTTGAAAATCATGTTAGTATAACGTAGGACACCTTACAACTCCTAACAACATATTACAATGCCGTACGTAAACTTAAAACTCCATAGTAAACCTAATGAATTCGTCTGAGTCCATTAAACATTAGACGACCACTCAGGACTTGTTACGACTTTGTATGCAACATTAGCAACAGGAAAAGCAATTTAGAATAATGTAGGATGCGTTACATCTTTTGAGAACAACTTTCACCACCGTACGAAACATTAAAACTCCATACTAAACCTAATGAATTCGTCCGAGTCATTTGAACATCGTACAACAATTTAGAATATCTTACGACTCTGTATGCCACATTACCGCTTTGAAAAGCATGTTAGTATAACGTAGGACACCTTACAACTCTTAACAAAACATTACAACACCGTACGTAAACTTAAAACTCCATAATAAACCTAATGAATTCATCCGAGTCCTTTGAACATCGTACGACAATTTAGAATATATTACGACTCTGTATGCCACATTACCGCCTTGAAAAGTATGTTAGTATAACATACGGCACCTTACAACTCCTAACAAAACATTACAACACCGTACGTAAACTCAAAACTCCATAATAAACCTAATGAATTCGTCCGAGTCATTTGAACATCGTACAACAATTTAGAATATCTTACGACTATGTATGCCACACTACCCCCTTGAAAATCATGTTAGTATAACGTAGGACACCTTACAACTCCTAACAACATATTACAATACCGTACGTAAACTTAAAACTCCATAGTAAACCTAATGAATTCGTCTGAGTCCATTAAACATTAGACGACCACTCAGGACTTGTTACGACTTTGTATGCAACATTAGCAACAGGAAAAGCAATTTAGAATAATGTAGGATGCGTTACATCTTTTGAGAACAACTTTCACCACCGTACGAAACATTAAAACTCCATACTAAACCTAATGAATTCGTCCGAGTCATTTGAACATCGTACAAGAATTTAGAATATCTTACGACTCTGTATGCCACATTACCGCTTTGAAAAGCATGTTAGTATAACGTAGGACACCTTACAACTCTTAACAAAACATTACAACATCGTACGTAAACTTAAAACTCCATAATAAACCTAATGAATTCATCCGAGTCCTTTGAACATCGTACGACAATTTAGAATATATTACGACTCTGTATGCCACATTACCGCCTTGAAAAGTATGTTAGTATAACATACGGCACCTTACAACTCCTAACAAAACATTACAACACCGTACGTAAACTCAAAACTCCATAATAAACCTAATGAATTCGTCCGAGTCATTTGAACATCGTACAACAATTTAGAATATCTTACGACTATGTATGCCACACTACCCCCTTGAAAATCATGTTAGTATAACGTAGGACACCTTACAACTCCTAACAACATATTACAATACCGTACGTAAACTTAAAACTCCATAGTAAACCTAATGAATTCGTCTGAGTCCATTAAACATTAGACGACCACTCAGGACTTGTTACGACTTTGTATGCAACATTAGCAACAGGAAAAGCAATTTAGAATAATGTAGGATGCGTTACATCTTTTGAGAACAACTTTCACCACCGTACGAAACATTAAAACTCCATACTAAACCTAATGAATTCGTCCGAGTCATTTGAACATCGTACAAGAATTTAGAATATCTTACGACTCTGTATGCCACATTACCGCTTTGAAAAGCATGTTAGTATAACGTAGGACACCTTACAACTCTTAACAAAACATTACAACACCGTACGTAAACTTAAAACTCCATAATAAACCTAATGAATTCATCCGATTCCTTTGAACATCGTACGACAATTTAGAATATATTACGACTCTGTATGCCACATTACCGCCTTGAAAAGTATGTTAGTATAACATACGGCACCTTACAACTCCTAACAAAACATTACAACACCGTACGTAAACTCAAAACTCCATAATAAACCTAATGAATTCGTCCGAGTCATTTGAACATCGTACAACAATTTAGAATATCTTACGACTATGTATGCCACACTACCCCCTTGAAAATCATGTTAGTATAACGTAGGACACCTTACAACTCCTAACAACATATTACAATACCGTACGTAAACTTAAAACTCCATAGTAAACCTAATGAATTCGTCTGAGTCCATTAAACATTAGACGACCACTCAGGACTTGTTACGACTTTGTATGCAACATTAGCAACAGGAAAAGCAATTTAGAATAATGTAGGATGCGTTACATCTTTTGAGAACAACTTTCACCACCGTACGAAACATTAAAACTCCATACTAAACCTAATGAATTCGTCCGAGTCATTTGAACATCGTACAATAATTTAGAATATCTTACGACTCTGTATGCCACATTACCGCTTTGAAAAGCATGTTAGTATAACGTAGGACACCTTACAACTCCTAACAAAACATTACAACACCGTACGTAAACTTAAAACTCCATAATAAACCTAATGAATTCATCCGAGTCCTTTGAACATCGTACGGCAATTTAGTATATATTACGACTATGTATGCCACATTACCGCCTTGAAAAGTATGTTAGTATAACGTACGACACCTTAGAACTCCTAACAAAACATTACAACACCGTACGTAAACTCAAAACTCCATAATAAACCTAATGAATTCGTCCGAGTCATTTGAACATCGTACAACAATTTAGAATATCTTACGACAATGTATGCCACATTACCGCCTTGAAAATCATGTTAGTATAACGTAGGACACCTTACAACTCCTAACAACATATTACAATACCGTACGTAAACTTAAAACTCCATAGTAAACGTAATGAATTCGTCTGAGTCCATTAAACATTAGATGACCACTCAGGACTTGTGTGACGTCTGCCCCAAACTTGAACCCGTATGCCTGACTCGAACCCGAAGTTGTTCACCTTTAGTGTATTCGTAACTATCTCCCTTTAAACGTAACGTTTAGTTATTAATAATACATAAATATGTCGAGCTCTGCATTATTTCTCGTTTTTAATATAACATTCTAATTATTATCTAAGGTTTACTACTTAATTACTAAGTGCAATAATTAAGTCTCAAAAGTATATAAATTGTGTTGGATAAAAGAAATTTTATAAATATTAAAGATAAATACAATTAAGTCTCAAAATACCTATCTAATCTTCACATCAACTAAACATCCAAGAACGTCATTTAGATAAACATTACAAGTTAACGTGGTTGAATTTGTTAGTTAAAATAAATATTTAATTAACTTTGGGTTAAAATTGTTAAATCTGAAACATATAATAAAGTTACGATTCCAATTAACAAACCAAACAAACTGCAGGGGAGTAAACTGTAAATACTTAACTCAAATCCCCCCCCCCCCTGCGTTTACCCCGTATTTCCGATCCAAAGCTCCGGCAGCCGCCGGCGATACTCCGGCCAACCCCAAACCATATTTTTTTATGCTTTTGACTCGTCTAAATCATGTAAAATGCTCCTAAGTGTGTTTCGAACCTGTAGTCACCCTCTAACCATCGAATAAACAAACGATTCCATGTTACAATCGGTTTCAAATAAATCGTTTGATAACCCAAATAATAACTCTTCGAATTTACGCGTAATAACTGAATTTGTGTGAAACTAATCGTTAGGGTAATGAATTCGAGTGTAATAGTATATTCAATTCCATCTTAATCACTGTGAAATCGTCGAATCAATGTAAGCTTATCAAAACTGAAACCGAAACCATTCTCACAATTTCAAATCAAATTGCAATCGCATAACGAAATCAAAACACTCTGCACTCCACATTTTACCTTTCTGGCTAAAGAAATTTACTATAGATCATCAACAATTCATAAATTGATTCACTTCTGGTTCAAACCTGCAACACCAAAATCCAGTGTCAAATCGAGCTTTATATCTGCAATTGGCAATTTGGTTTCAAACATCTAATCATCAAGAATGAAGCTGGAAGTTTAATTGCATTTTAACAGTTTCAAACTAATAATCCAAACTCAAATCTGCGTGCGTCGGCCCTTTTATCTTCGTGATCAAATTCGTCTTCAATTCAGTAAGTTCTTTATGTTAAAGTTCTTCTTATCAGGTTTAGATCAAAAGCCCTATGATTGATTGTTGGGTTGTTATCAAATTCGTTGTCAATTTTGTGATTTTGTGTTCTAGGGTTTATGTATCAATTTGGGGTTTCTGTTTTAAGTGTAAAACATTTAAAAACCGATTTTCTTAACAAAAACTGAATCTGGTTGATTGGTTGGTATGTGGTTGTCTAAAGCAAAGGTCCCAGGTTCGAAACTTGCACAAAACCTATATTTTTACCCTTTTATTTAAACATATTACTAACCATTTTTGTCATTATCTTAAACCTAATGCAAATACTAAACCATATATATTACAAAATACTAAAATCTTATAAAATGTTACCAAAACCGTGATTTTACAAATTTAGTTTATATTTATTACAAATATACTTTAAAAACACTATAAAAATGTGTATAAATACTTATAAATAATAGATTATACAAAAAGGGTGTTGGTATGAAATTTTATATATTTTAAAGTTATATAAACGTTTCAAAGCATTTCCAATAAACGTAACATGTTTTGACTTTATATAAAATTGTAATATATATATATATATATATATATATATATATATATATATATATATATATATATATATATATATATATATATATATATAATGATGTCGTTTATCATGTGTTGCAAAGTATTTTGAAACCCTAACCCCCAAATTGGAGTTTGAAACCCTAACCCCCAAATTAGAGTTTGAAACCCTAATCCCCAAATTAGAGTTTGAAACCCTAATCCCCAAATTGGAGTTTGAAACCCTAATCCCCAAATTCAAAACCCTAGAATCTCTAGTTTTGATTCTTGTTGCTATGCTATTTGTTTCGTTTCTAAATTAGGCTTTCCCAACTAATTAGGTGATTCTAGTATTTGGGAAATCCTCGGTTCAATTTAATCCATTTGCTATTTGTTTCGAGCACGAGTCTCAAGGTGAGTAAACCCACTCCCCTTTTTCCATTTTACTATTTTGGGGCTGAAATATGTCTTTTACTATATTGCGTTTTCTATTCGTTTTCTAAAAGAGATCATACAAATATGTTAATCTAGTTCGCGGCTTGATGCAATCTTATGAGTTAGTTAAAAGTAGTTTTATTGCTTTGTAATCCCACCGGTACAATGTTAGCGCTAATGGTTTGACAAACCCACCTGCTTGTACAACATCGATAGGTGATTTAAACCCGGCCTTTCTAATTCCATGTTTACTATGTCGAGATGCTATGTTGCTATACTATGTTGCTATGCTATGATGCTATACTATGCCATGTCCCTAAAGTGCTAAATGATGACTTATATATCGAGACGGTAAACGACGGTTATTAAAAGTTATCATTATTTATTACATGAGTGGTTCTCATGACAAATGGCTAAACGAGATACTATGGTTTCTATTGTGGTTGGTGTGCTATTCTATTCTAGGGGTCCTGGTAGGGTGATATTACGAAATTACTATACATGTGGGATTGCGCAACATATCTTGTTGATCTCGGATTTCAATACTATTACTATTCAATTTGGGTTTTACTCACTAGCTTGTGTAGCTAACTTTATTTTCACATATTTCAGGTGGTGCTTATGATTATTTTGCTGCTTTTGCCAAGACATAGGATTGCCTTGGACCTAGTTTAATTAATAAAGATGATTGCATTTACTGTTTCGGTTTTATTACTTTTGTCGTATCCATTTAAGACTGATGTTCTAAACTTACTATATCATTATTAAACGTAATAAATAAATACCATGTGCTTTGTTTACTATGGATATCCAATTCTATGACAGCCCGGTGTTTTCCGCCACCGGGCGGGGTGTCACAGTTGGTATCAGAGCCATGGTTATAGGGAACTAGGATAGGGTATTAGAAACACACCGACCTAGACTATAACCTAAGAGTCCTTAGTGCAAATAGCTTGTGCTTAGAAAACTCTTCTAGAACTTATTTATTTATTCCTTTTTATGAATTTCTCTATGTTGTTTCTTTATCTTATTTCTTATCCGATTTCGCGAAGGAGCTACAAGAGACTCGTCGGTATGATTAGGATCTTTCTCTTTGTGGAATCTCGTCATCGTCTTAAGTAAGTTTGAAACGTGGGAACGTGTGCAATCCGGAAGGGGGAACGCATGTATCACGGACATCCTGTCTAAGGCAAAGCATTTCGTATAAATCACTTTAAGAGACCTGTATGCTTACCTGGGGATGTACGAGATGAGTGTGAACCTATAGGCTAAAGCACGCTTCCTCGAATACGTTGAAGACGAACTTAACACTTTGATAAGTCATTAGTGTCCAAAACCAAGACACACTCCTAAGCCATTGAAATTTCATTTTCTTCATGATTCTATGATTTTCATTCCTACGATTTATAACTATTTCTATGATTCTTATAGTTATTCAAATAATATTTCAACTTCATTTACTAATGTTTCTAAAGTTTCTAAGTGATTTTCTATGATATTTTCAAAGGATACTATGATGTTCTAAGTACTATCACTATTTCATTTGATCGAAATTTCTAAAGTTTCTAAAAGTTTCTACGTGATTTTCTATGGTATGTTTCAAAAGATTCTATGATATCCTAAGAGGAACGAGTTGCTATTATTAAATCGGATGTTTCTATCGGTCAAAGATTACAAAACCGTGTTATTCTACGTTTCATCAATCCATTTGTTTTCTAAGCTACAATAATACTTATGCGATATACTCGCTAGCTTATCCATATAGCACAATTACACTATTGTAAACCAAACATTTCAATTCAAAACTAAGACATATCTCAATCGAATTATCCAAAACTTCAGATCATGCATATATCGATTACCGAATCTAAGTCGTACTTATAATTCTAAATCAAATATCAACTCTCCAATCAAAGGTTCGTTATGATTTCTAAATTATAGTCAAGGCTAAATTCCATAACTAAATAAAAGTTAGCAGATTTTGCTATCCTTATAAGCTAATGTATTTGAATCGAACGTCTACCCTCAAAATATTTCAACTTGACTTCTATACTCAAATAGTCTCAAAACTACTCATTTAACTATGAGATTCTAATCCAGCTTCTAATCCACCATTAAGAGACGCTATTCATAAATTCGTTTTCCAAAACTTAACGTGTACTCGCTACACGACTAGTCCTAAACTCATTTAACTAAAGTATTTCTTTTGTATATATGACCAATAATGAAATTCGTTACATCTCGTTTCTATAAACTCCTCCAAACCCAACGTGTCCTACATATAAACTTTTTACCTAAAATACCATGTCTTGTTGCGGTTTTTGTAAAACGACCCACCAATAAGTAGTTGTATTAAAGTGATTTCTCTATTTTTCCAAATAAAAATATATTTAAAATAAAAATTATGATAAATGATTTCTTTAAGAAAGGGATTGGTTGTTTTAACGATTTCATAATACTTTCACGTTTCTCCAATATGATACAAAGGCTTGCAACAAACGTCATGACTTATGTTTTCCAATACCAAATACTCGAAACTTGGACTGTACTGTTTAATTATTTTTTTCAAAAATCAATCCCCTTATTCATAATAAAGATAAAACTTCCAACATTTTATAAATTTATTATTAATTCCTTTAAAAACCGCACTATCGTGAAACCACCTCATATCTTATAATCTTGTTTACTCCCATAACCTGTACACCTGGTCTACCTAAACTTATGTTTCATACGAACCAAAAGGAAATAAACATCGACTCCATTATGAACTGAGTGATCTATACAGTTGAACTATAAATTGGATTATCCATAGCATCAAATCTTCATTTTCTAAAAATCTTAATAAACTAGATTATATCATCATCTAACGCTTATGAATTTGGCAATACTATGAACCTTTGATATGTACATCTCACACATAAAGTTGGTATTTTCAAAAACTTAAGTTGCGGCTATGACAGTCAACAATACTATTTACAAGAGCAATAACTATCTATTAACTCAATTCTCTCGAATCGTTAATTTGGGTATCATCTCAAACAATACTTCACGAGAACTGAATGCCATCGAATATAATCTCGGAACCTATGTGTATCATTATCTTAACTTAGAAATTGTGTACGTTTGACTCGTACGTGATCGAATGAACTGTGTGGTCCATGCAAAAACTAAAGTAATTACGGGTGCACACGGAATTATGAAAGTTGGTGCATGGAAACCATAGCAAGTTTTGTCACGTGGTCGAAAACAATGGTTTGCACGGATTACCATTTGTTGTTATCATCATCCAGCGTTTGAGTTTGTGTATTCTAATTCTACTCCTTGAGGCTAACGTAATCTCGTTTAAATCAAAAGAGCTAAGTAACGTGAGTACATTTATCATGGAAAGCGTAATCTCATGGTCAACTTGTAGAGTTGGACCCCATTTAATCATTCTATTTTCACTCGATTTATTTACTCATTTGACTGATTGCTTCTAATTCGTTTAACTATACGTACAATTACTATATTCGTTCCTTCCGTTCTATTAGTCATGATTGATCTTCATTTAAATCAACCAAAATCTATTTACCTAAAACATTTTATTCGAATGGGAAACTTATTCCATTTCTTGAATGAGTAACCAATAATTTTTATTCGAATCTCCATACAATTAAATCAAGCGAACTCTCATGATTTAAAAAGAGTTAAATAGACGACTCTCAATGATTCCAAAGCAAATTAAAAATAAATAACCTCTTAATCTCGATTATATAAAACCATGCTTCAAACAAAACATTCATCTTCCATGGATGAAAACCTCTCATAGAAATAACTACAATGCCAGTAATATCTATGTGTCACTGTTCAAAGTTCTTAAAAAGATTGGGAGCGTGAGGACCCAACGGAAAGCTAAATAATCTCACCCCTTTGTTTCATTTTCTGTTTCGATTTGTGTAAATTTCGGGACGAAATTTCTATAAGGAGGGGAGACTGTGACGTCTGCCCCAAACTTGAACCCGTATGCCTGACTCGAACCCGAAGTTGTTCACCTTTAGTGTATTCGTAACTATCTCCCTTTAAACGTAACGTTTCGTTATTAATAATACATAAATATGTCGAGCTCTGCATTATTTCTCGTTTTTAATATAACATTCTAATTATTATTATCTAAGGTTTACTACTTAATTACTAAGTGCAATAATTAAGTCTCAAAAGTATATAAATTGTGTTGGATAAAAGAAATTTTATAAATATTAAAGATAAATACAATTAAGTCTCAAAATACCTATCTAATCTTCACATCAACTAAACATCCAAGAACGTCATTTAGATAAACATTACAAGTTAACGTGGTTGAATTTGTTAGTTAAAATAAATATTTAATTAACTTTTGGTTAAAATTGTTAAATCTGAAACATATAATAAAGTTACGATTCCAATTAACAAACCAAACAAACTGCAGGGGAGTAAACTGTAAATACTTAACTCAAATCCCCCCCCCTGCGTTTACCCCGTATTTCCGATCCAAAGCTCCGGCAGCCGCCGGCGATACTCCGGCCAACCCCAAACCATATTTTTTTATGCTTTTGACTCGTCTAAATCATGTAAATGCTCCTAAGTGTGTTTCGAACCTGTAGTCACCCTCTAACCATCGAATAAACAAACGATTCCATGTTACAATCGGTTTCAAATAAATCGTTTGATAACCCAAATAATAACTCATCGAATTTACGCGTAATAACTGAATTTGTGTGAAACTAATCGTTAGGGTAATGAATTCGAGTGTAATAGTATATTCAATTCCATCTTAATCACTGTGAAATCGTCGAATCAATGTAAGCTTATCAAAACTGAAACCGAAACCATTCTCACAATTTCAAATCAAATTGCAATCGCATAACGAAATCAAAACACTCTGCACTGCACGTTTTACCTTTCTGGCTAAAGAAATTTACTATAGATCATCAACAATTCATAAATTGATTCACTTCTGGTTCAAACCTGCAACACCAAAATCCAGTGTCAAATCGAGCTTTATATCTGCAATTGGCAATTTGGTTTCAAACATCTAATCATCAAGAATGAAGCTGGAAGTTTAATTGCATTTTAACAGTTTCAAACTAATAATCCAAACTCAAATCTGCGTGCGTCGGCCCTTTTATCTTCGTGATCAAATTCGTCTTCAATTCAGTAAGTTCTTTATGTTAAAGTTCTTCTTATCAGGTTTAGATCAAAAGCCCTATGATTGATTGTTGGGTTGTTATCAAATTCGTTGTCAATTTTGTGATTTTGTGTTCTAGGGTTTATGTATCAATTTGGGGTTTCTGTTTTAAGTGTAAAACATTTAAAAACCGATTTTCTTAACAAAAACTGAATCTGGTTGATTGGTTGGTATGTGGTTGTCTAAAGCAAAGGTCCCAGGTTCGAAACTTGCACAAAACCTATATTTTTACCCTTTTATTTAAACATATTACTAACCATTTTTGTCATTATCTTAAACCTAATGCAAATACTAAACCATATATATTACAAAATACTAAAATCTTATAAAATGTTACCAAAACCGTGATTTTACAAATTTAGTTTATATGTATTACAAATATACTTTAAAAACACTATAAAAATGTGTATAAATACTTATAAATAATAGATTATACAAAAAGGGTGTTGGTATGAAATTTTATATATTTTAAAGTTATATAAACGTTTCAAAGCATTTCCAATAAACGTAACATGTTTTGACTTTATATAAAATTGTAATATATATATATAATGATGTCGTTTATCATGTGTTGCAAAGTATTTTGAAACCCTAACCCCCAAATTGGAGTTTGAAACCCTAACCCCCAAATTAGAGTTTGAAACCCTAATCCCCAAATTAGAGTTTGAAACCCTAATCCCCAAATTGGAGTTTGAAACCCTAATCCCCAAATTCAAAACCCTAGAATCTCTAGTTTTGATTCTTGTTGATATGCTATTTGTTTCGTTTCTAAATTAGGCTTTCCCAACTAATTAGGTGATTCTAGTATTTGGGAAATCCTCGGTTCAATTTAATCCATTTGCTATTTGTTTCGAGCACGAGTCTCAAGGTGAGTAAACCCACTCCCCTTTTTCCATTTTACTATTTTGGGGCTGAAATATGTCTTTTACTATATTACGTTTTCTATTCGTTTTCTAAAAGAGATCATACAAATATGTTAATCTAGTTCGCGGCTTGATGCAATCTTATGTGTTAGTTAAAAGTAGTTTTATTGCTTTGTAATCCCACCGGTACAATGTTAGCGCTAATGGTTTGACAAAACCCACCTGCTTGTACAACATCGATAGGTGATTTAAACCCGGCCTTTCTAATTCCATGTTTACTATGTCGAGATGCTATGTTGCTATACTATGTTGCTATGCTATGATGCTATACTATACCATGTCCCTAAATTGCTAAATGATGACTTATATATCGAGACGGTAAACGACGGTTATTAAAAGTTATCATTATTTATTACATGAGTGGTTCTCATGACAAATGGCTAAACGAGATACTATGGTTTCTATTGTGGTTGGTGTGCTATTCTATTCTAGGGGTCCTGGTAGGGTGATATTACGAAATTACTATACATGTGGGATTGCGCAGCATATCTTGTTGATCTCGGATTTCAATACTATTACTATTCAATTTGGGTTTTACTCACTAGCTTGTGTAGCTAACTTTATTTTCACATATTTCAGGTGGTGCTTATGATTATTTTGCTGCTTTTGCCAAGACATAGGATTGCCTTGGACCTAGTTTAATTAATAAAGACGATTGCATTTACTGTTTCGGTTTTATTACTTTTGTCGTATCCATTTAAGACTGATGTTCTAAACTTACTATATCATTATTAAACGTAATAAATAAATACCATGTGCTTTGTTTACTATGGATATCCAATTCTATGACAGCCCGATGTTTTCCGCCACCGGGCGGGGTGTCACAGTTGGTATCAGAGCCATGGTTATAGGGAACTAGGATAGGGTATTAGAAACACACCGACCTAGACTATAACCTAAGAGTCCTTAGTGCAAATAACTTGTGCTTAGAAAACTCTTCTAGAACTTATTTATTTATTCCTTTTTATGAATTTCTCTATGTTGTTTCTTTATCTTATTTCTTATCCGATTTCGCGAAGGAGCTACAAGAGACTCGTCGGTATGATTAGGATCTTTCTCTTTGTGGAATCTCGTCATCGTATTAAGTAAGTTTGAAACGTAGGAACGTGTGCAATCCGGAAGGGGGAACGCCTGTATCACGGACATCCTGTCTAAGGCAAATCATTTCGTATAAATCTCTTTAAGAGACCTGTATGCTTACCTGGGGATGTCTGAGTCCATTAAACATTAGACGACCACTCAGGACTTGTTACGACTTTGTATGCAACATTAGCAACAGGAAAAGCAATTTAGAATATTGTAGGATGCGTTACATCTTTTGAGAACAACTTTCACCACCGTACGAAACATTACAACTCCATACTAAACCTAATGAATTCGTCCGAGTCATTTGAACATCGTACAACAATTTAGAATATCTTACGACTCTGTATGCCACATTACCGCTTTGAAAAGCATGTTAGTATAACGTAGGACTCCTTACAACTCTTAACAAAACATTACAACACCGTACGTAAACATAAAACTCCATAATAAACCTAATGAATTCATCCGAGTCCTTTGAACATCGTACGACAATTTAGAATATATTACGACTCTGTATGCCACATTACCACCTTGAAAAGTATGTTAGTATAACGTACGGCACCTTACAACTCCTAACAAAACATTACAACACAGTACGTAAACTCAAAACTCCATAATAAACCTAATGAATTCTTCGGAGTCATTTAAACATCGTACAACTATTTAGAATATCTTACGACTATGTATGCCACATTACCGCCTTGAAAATCATGTTAGTATAACGTAGGACACCTTACAACTCCTAACAACATATTACAATACCGTACGTAAACTTAAAACTCCATAGTAAACCTAATGAATTCGTCTGAGTCCATTAAACATTAGACGACCACTCAGGACTTGTTACGACTTTGTATGCAACATTAGCAACAGGAAAAGCAATTTAGAATAATGTAGGATGCGTTACATCTTTTGAGAACAACTTTCACCACCGTAGGAAACATTAAAACTCCATACTAAACCTAATGAATTCGTCCGAGTCATTTGAACATCGTACAATAATTTAGAATATCTTACGACTCTGTATGCCACATTACCGCTTTGAAAAGCATGTTAGTATAACGTAGGACACCTTACAACTCCTAACAAAACATTACAACACCGTACGTAAACTTAAAACTCCATAATAAACCTAATGAATTCATCCGAGTCCTTTGAACATCGTACGGCAATTTAGTATATATTACGACTATGTATGCCACATTACCGCCTTGAAAAGTATGTTAGTATAACGTACGACACCCTACAACTCCTAACAAAACATTTCAACGCCGTACGTAAACTCAAAACTCCATAATAAACCTAATGAATTCGTCCGAGTCATTTGAACATCGTACAATAATTTAGAATATCTTACGACTATGTATGCCACATTACCGCCTTGAAAATCATGTTAGTATAACGTAGGACACCTTACAACTCCTAACAACATATTACAATACCGTACGTAAACTTAAAACTCCATAGTAAACGTAATGAATTCGTCTGAGTCCATTAAACATTAGATGACCACTCAGGACTTGTTACGACTTTGTATGCAACATTAGCAACAGGAAAAGCAATTTAGAATAATGTAGGATGCGTTACATCTTTTGAGAACAACTTTCACCACCGTACGAAACATTAAAACTCCATACTAAACCTAATGAATTCGTCCGAGTCATTTGAACATCGTACAACAATTTAGAATATCTTACGACTCTGTATGCCACATTACCGCTTTGAAAAGCATGTTAGTATAACGTAGGACTCCTTACAACTCTTAACAAAACATTACAACACCGTACGTAAACATAAAACTCCATAATAAACCTAATGAATTCATCCGAGTCCTTTGAACATCGTACGACAATTTAGAATATATTACGACTCTGTATGCCACATTACCGCCTTGAAAAGTATGTTAGTATAACGTACGGCACCTTACAACTCCTAACAAAACATTACAACACAGTACGTAAACTCAAAACTCCATAATAAACCTAATGAATTCTTCGGAGTCATTTAAACATCGTACAACAATTTAGAATATCTTACGACTATGTATGCCACATTACCGCCTTGAAAATCATGTTAGTATAACGTAGGACACCTTACAACTCCTAACAACATATTACAATACCGTACGTAAACTTAAAACTCCATAGTAAACCTAATGAATTCGTCTGAGTCCATTAAACATTAGACGATCACTCAGGACTTGTTACGACTTTGTATGCAACATTAGCAACAGGAAAAGCAATTTAGAATAATGTAGGATGCGTTACATCTTTTGAGAACAACTTTCACCACCGTAGGAAACATTAAAACTCCATACTAAACCTAATGAATTCGTCCGAGTCATTTGAACATCGTACAATAATTTAGAATATCTTACGACTCTGTATGCCACATTACCGCTTTGAAAAGCATGTTAGTATAACGTAGGACACCTTACAACTCCTAACAAAACATTACAACACCGTACGTAAACTTAAAACTCCATAATAAACCTAATGAATTCATCCGAGTCCTTTGAACATCGTACGGCAATTTAGTATATATTACGACTATGTATGCCACATTACCGCCTTGAAAAGTATGTTAGTATAACGTACGACACCTTACAACTCCTAACAAAACATTTCAACACCGTACGTAAACTCCAAACTCCATAATAAACCTAATGAATTCGTCCGAGTCATTTGAACATCGTACAATAATTTAGAATATCTTACGACTATGTATGCCACATTACCGCCTTGAAAATCATGTTAGTATAACGTAGGACACCTTACAACTCCTAACAACATATTACAATACCGTACGTAAACTTAAAACTCCATAGTAAACGTAATGAATTCGTCTGAGTCCATTAAACATTAGATGACCACTCAGGACTTGTTACGACTTTGTATGCAACATTAGCAACAGGAAAAGCAATTTAGAATAATGTAGGATGCGTTACATCTTTTGAGAACAACTTTCACCACCGTACGAAACATTAAAACTCCATACTAAACCTAATGAATTCGTCCGAGTCATTTGAACATCGTACAACAATTTAGAATATCTTACGACTCTGTATGCCACATTACCGCTTTGAAAAGCATGTTAGTATAACGTAGGACTCCTTACAACTCTTAACAAAACATTACAACACCGTACGTAAACTTAAAACTCCATAGTAAACCTAATGAATTCGTCTGAGTCCATTAAACATTAGACGACCACTCAGGACTTGTTACGACTTTGTATGCAACATTAGCAACAGGAAAAGCAATTTAGAATAATGTAGGATGCGTTACATCTTTTGAGAACAACTTTCACCACCGTACGAAACATTAAAACTCCATACTAAACCTAATGAATTCGTTCGAGTCATTTGAACATCGTACAACAATTTAGAATATCTTACGACTATGTATGCCACATTACCGCCTTGAAAATCATGTTAGTATAACGTAGGACACCTTACAACTCCTAACAAAACATTACAACACCGTACGTAAACTTAAAACTCCATAATAAACCTAATGAATTCATCCGAGTCCTTTGAACACCGTACGACAATTTAGAATATATTACGACTCTGTATGCCACATTACCGCCTTGAAAAGCATGTTAGTATAACGTAGGACACCTTACAACTCCTAACAAAACATTACAACACCGTACGTAAACTTAAAACTCCATAATAAACCTAATGAATTCATCCGAGTCCTTTGAACACCGTACGACAATTTAGAATATATTACGACTCTGTATGCCACATTACCGCCTTGAAAAGTATGTTAATATAAGTACGGCACCTTACAACTCCTAACAAAACATTACAACACCGTACGTAAACTCAAAACTCCATAATAAACCTAATGAATTCGTCCGAGTCATTTGAACATCGTACAACAATTTAGAATATCTTACGACTATGTATGCCACATTACCGCCTTGAAAATCATGTTAGTATAACGTAGGACACCTTACAACTCCTAACAACATATTACAATACCGTACGTAAACTTAAAACTCCATAGTAAACCTAATGAATTCGTCTGAGTCCATTAAACATTAGACGACCACTCAGGACTTGTTACGACTTTGTATGCAACATTAGAAACATGAAAAGCAATTTAGAATAATGTAGGATGCGTTACATCTTTTAAGAACAACTTTCACCACCGTACGAAACATTAAAACTCCATACTAAACCTAATGAATTCGTCCGAGTCATTTGAACATCGTACAACAATTTAGAATATCTTACGACCCTGTATGCCACATTACCGCTTTGAAAAGCATGTTAGTATAACGTAGGACACCTTACAACTCCTAACAAAACATTACAACACCGTACGTAAACTTAAAACTCCATAATAAACCTAATAAATTCATCCGAGTCCTTTGAACACCGTACGACAATTTAGAATATATTACGACTCTGTATGCCACATTACCGCCTTGAAAAGTATGTTAGTATAACGTACGGCACCTTACAACTCCTAACAAAACATTACAACACCGTACGTAAACTCAAAACTCCATAATAAACCTAATGAATTCGTCCGAGTCATTTGAACATCGTACAACAACTTAGAATATCTTACGACTATGAATGCCACATTACCGCCTTGAAAATCATGTTAGTATAACGTAGGACACCTTACAACTCCTAACAACATATTACAATACCGTACGTAAACTTAAAACTCCATAGTAAACCTAATGAATTCGTCTGAGTCCATTAAACATTAGACGACCACTCAGGACTTGTTACGACTTTGTATGAAACATTAGCAACAGGAAAAGCAATTTAGAATAATGTAGGATGCGTTACATCTTTTGAGAACAACTTTCACCACCGTACAAAACATTAAAACTCCATACTAAACCTAATGAATTCGTCCGAGTCTTTTGAACATCGTACAACAATTTAGAATATCTTACGACTCTGTATGCCACATTACCGCTTTGAAAAGCATGTTAGTATAACGTAGGACACCTTACAACTCCTAACAAAACATTACAACACCGTACGTAAACTTAAA
Source organism: Tagetes erecta (assembly GCA_030867185.1). Classification (NCBI taxonomy): domain Eukaryota; kingdom Viridiplantae; phylum Streptophyta; class Magnoliopsida; order Asterales; family Asteraceae; genus Tagetes; species Tagetes erecta. The sequence continues at coordinate 47,783,914 of CM061488.1, read as the reverse complement.
ACTCCATAATAAACCTAATGAATTCATCCGAGTCCTTTGAACATCGTACGACAATTTAGAATATATTACGACTCTGTATGCCACATTACCGCCTTGAAAAGTATGTTAATATAACGTACGGCACTTTACAACTCCTAACAAAGCATTACAACACCGTACGTAAACTCAAAACTCCATAATAAACCTAATGAATTCGTCCGAGTCATTTGAACATCGTACAACAATTTAGAATATCTTACGACTATGTATGCCACATTACCGCCTTGAAAATCATGTTAGTATAACGTAGGACACCTTACAACTCCTAACAACATATTACAATACCGTACGTAAACTTAAAACTCCATAGTAAACCTAATGAATTCGTCTGAGTCCATTAAACATTAGACGACCACTCAGGACTTGTTACGACTTTGTATGCAACATTAGAAACATGAAAAGCAATTTAGAATAATGTAGGATGCGTTACATCTTTTAAGAACAACTTTCACCACCGTACGAAACATTAAAACTCCATACTAAACCTAATGAATTCGTCCGAGTCATTTGAACATCGTACAACAATTTAGAATATCTTACGACCCTGTATGCCACATTACCGCTTTGAAAAGCATGTTAGTATAACGTAGGACACCTTACAACTCCTAACAAAACATTACAACACCGTACGTAAACTTAAAACTCCATAATAAACCTAATAAATTCATCCGAGTCCTTTGAACACCGTACGACAATTTAGAATATATTACGACTCTGTATGCCACATTACCGCCTTGAAAAGTATGTTAGTATAACGTACGGCACCTTACAACTCCTAACAAAACATTACAACACCGTACGTAAACTCAAAACTCCATAATAAACCTAATGAATTCGTCCGAGTCATTTGAACATCGTACAACAATTTAGAATATCTTACGACTATGTATGCCACATTACCGCCTTGAAAATCATGTTAGTATAACGTAGGACACCTTACAACTCCTAACAACATATTACAATACCGTACGTAAACTTAAAACTCCATAGTAAACCTAATGAATTCGTCTGAGTCCATTAAACATTAGACGACCACTCAGGACTTGTTACGACTTTGTATGAAACATTAGCAACAGGAAAAGCAATTTAGAATAATGTAGGATGCGTTACATCTTTTGAGAACAACTTTCACCACCGTACGAAACATTAAAACTCCATACTAAACCTAATGAATTCGTCCGAGTCTTTTGAACATCGTACAACAATTTAGAATATCTTACGACTCTGTATGCCACATTACCGCTTTGAAAAGCATGTTAGTATAACGTAGGACACCTTACAACTCCTAACAAAACATTACAACACCGTACGTAAACTTAAAACTCCATAATAAACCTAATGAATTCATCCGAGTCCTTTGAACACCGTACGACAATTTAGAATATATTACGACTCTGTATGCCACATTACCGCCTTGAAAAGTATGTTAATATAACGTACGGCACTTTACAACTCCTAACAAAGCATTACAACACCGTACGTAAACTCAAAACTCCATAATAAACCTAATGAATTCGTCCGAGTCATTTGAACATCGTACAACAATTTAGAATATCTTACGACTATGTATGCCACATTACCGCCTTGAAAATCATGTTAGTATAACGTAGGACACCTTACAACTCCTAACAACATATTACAATACCGTACGTAAACTTAAAACTCCATAGTAAACCTAATGAATTCGTCTGAGTCCATTAAACATTAGACGACCACTCAGGACTTGTTACGACTTTGTATGCAACATTAGAAACATGAAAAGCAATTTAGAATAATGTAGGATGCGTCACATCTTTTAAGAACAACTTTCACCACCGTACGAAACATTAAAACTCCATACTAAACCTAATGAATTCGTCCGAGTCATTTGAACATCGTACAACAATTTAGAATATCTTACGACTCTGTATGCCACATTACCGCTTTAAAAAGCATGTTAGTATAACGTAGGACACCTTACAACTCCTAACAAAACATTACAACACCGTACGTAAACTTAAAACTCCATAATAAACCTAATGAATTCGTCCGAGTCATTTGAACATCGTACAACAATTTAGAATATCTTACGACTATGTATGCCACATTACCGCCTTGAAAATCATGTTAGTATAACGTAGGACACCTTACAACTCCTAACAACATATTACAATACCGTACGTAAACTTAAAACTCCATAGTAAACCTAATGAATTCTTCTGAGTCCTTTGAACACCGTACGGCAATTTAGAATATATTACGACTCTGTATGCCACATTACCGCTTTGAAAAACATGTTAGTATAACGTAGGACACCTTACAACTCCTAACAAAACATTACAACACCGTACGTAAACTTAAAACTCCATAATAAACCTAATGAATTCATCCGAGTCCTTTGAACATCGTACGACAATTTAGAATATATTACGAATCTGTATGCCACATTACCGCCTTGAAAAGTATGTTAGTATAACGTACGGCACCTTACAACTCATAACAAAACATTACAACACCGTATGTAAACTCAAAACTCCATAATAAACCTAATGAGTTCGTCCGAGTCATTTGAACATCGTACAACAATTTAGAATATCTTACGACTATGTATGCCACATTACCGCCTTGAAAGTCATGTTAGTATAACGTAGGACACCTTACAACTCCTAACAACATATTACAATACCGTACGTAAACTTAAAACTCCATAGTAAACCTAATGAATTCGTCTGAGTCCATTAAACATTAGACGACCACTCAGGACTTGTTAAGACTTTGTATGCAACATTAGCAACAGGAAAAGCAATTTAGAATAATGTAGGATGCGTTACATCTTTTGAGAACAACTTTCACCACCGTACGAAACATTAAAACTCCATACTAAACCTAATGAATTCGCCCGAGTCATTTGAACATCGTACAATAATTTAGAATATCTTCCGACTCTGTATGCCACATTACCGCTTTGAAAAGCATGTTAGTATAACGTAGGACACCTTACAACTCATAACAACACATTACAACACCGTACGTAAACTTAAAACTCCATAATAAACCTAATGAATTCATTCGAGTCCTTTGAACATCGTACGACAATTTAGAATATATTACGAATCTGTATGCCACATTACCGCCTTGAAAAGTACGTTAGTATAACGTACGGCACCTTACAACTCATAACAAAACATTACAACACTGTAGGTAAACTCAAAACTCCATACTAAACCTAATGATATCGTCCGAGTCATTTGAACATCGTACAACAATTTAGAATATCTTACGACTCCGTATGCCACATTACCGCTTTGAAAAGCATGTTAGTATAACGTAGGACACCTTACAACTCCTAACAAAACATTACAACACCGTACGTAAACTTAAAACTAAATAATAAACCTAATGAATTCATCCGAGTCCTTTGAACATCGTACGACAATTTAGAATATATTACGAATCTGTATGCCACATTACCGCCTTGAAAAGTATGTTAGTATAACGTACGGCACCTTACAACTCATAACAAAACATTACAACACCGTACGTAAACTCAAAACTCCATAATAAACCTAATGAATTCGTCCGAGTCATTTGAACATCGTACAACAATTTAGAATATCTTACGACTATGTATGCCACATTACCGCCTTGAAAATCATGTTAGTATAATGTAGGACACCTTACAACTCCTAACAACATATTACAATACCGTACGTAAACTTAAAACTCCATAGTAAACCTAATGAATTCGTCTGAGTCCATTAAACATTAGACGACCACTCAGGACTTGTTACGACTTTGTATGCAACATTAGCAACAGGAAAAGCAATTTAGAATAATGTAGGATGCGTTACATCTTTTGAGAACAACTTTCACCACCGTACGAAACATTAAAACTCCATACTAAACCTAATGAATTCGTCCGAGTCATTTGAACATCGTACAACAATTTAGAATATCTTACGACTCTGTATGCCACATTACCGCTTTGAAAAGCATGTTAATATAACGTAGGACACCTTACAACTCCTAACAAAACATTACAACACAGTACGTAAACTTAAAACTCCATAATAAACCTAATGAATTCATCCGAGTCCTTTGAACATCGTATGACAATTTAGAATATAATACGACTCTGTATGCCACATTACCGCCTTGAAAAGTATGTTAGTATAACGTACGGCACCTTACAACTCATAACAAAACATTACAACACCGTACGTAAACTCAAAACTCCATAATAAACCTAATGAATTCATCCGAGTCATTTGAACATCGTACAACAATTTAGAATATCTTACGACTATGTATGCCACATTACCGCCTTGAAAATCATGTTAGTATAATGTAGGACACCTTACAACTCCTAACAACATATTACAATACCGTACGTAAACTTAAAACTCCATAGTAAACCTAATGAATTCGTCTGAGTCCATTAAACATTAGACGACCACTCAGGACTTGTTACGACTTTGTATGCAACATTAGCAACAGGAAAAGCAATTTAGAATAATGTAGGATGCGTTACATCTTTTGAGAACAACTTTCACCACCGTACGAAACATTAAAACTCCATACTAAACCTAATGAATTCGTCCGAGTCATTTGAACATCGTACAACAATTTAGAATATCTTACGACTCTGTATGCCACATTACCGCTTTGAAAAGCATGTTAGTATAACGTAGGACACCTTACAACTCCTAACAAAACATTACAACACCGTACGTAAACATAAAACTAAATAATAAACCTAATGAACTCATCCGAGTCCTTTGAACATCGTACGACAATTTTGAATATATTACGAATCTGTATGCCACATTACCGCCTTGAAAAGTATGTTAGTATAACGTACGGCACCTTACAACTCCTAACAAAACATTACAACACCGTACGTAAACTCAAAACTCCATAATAAACCTAATGAATTCGTCCGAGTCATTTGAACATCGTACAACAATTTAGAATATCTTACGACTATGTATGCCACATTACCGCCTTGAAAATCATGTTAGTATAACGTAGGACACCTTACAACTCCTAACAACATATTACAATACCGTACGTAAACTTAAAACTCCATAGTAAACCTAATGAATTCGTCTGAGTCCATTAAACATTAGACGACCACTCAGGACTTGTTACGACTTTGTATGCAACATTAGCAACAGGAAAAGCAATTTAGAATAATGTAGGATGCGTTACATCTTTTGAGAACAACTTTCACCACCGTACGAAACATTAAAACTCCATACTAAACCTAATGAATTCGTCCGAGTCATTTGAACATCGTACAACAATTTAGAATATCTTACGACTCTGTATGCCACATTACCGCTTTGAAAAGCATGTTAGTATAACGTAGGACACCTTACAACTCCTAACAAAACATTACAACACCGTACGTAAACATAAAACTAAATAATAAACCTAATGAACTCATCCGAGTCCTTTGAACATCGTACGACAATTTTGAATATATTACGAATCTGTATGCCACATTACCGCCTTGAAAAGTATGTTAGTATAACGTACGGCACCTTACAACTCCTAACAAAACATTACAACACCGTACGTAAACTCAAAACTCCATAATAAACCTAATGAATTCGTCCGAGTCATTTGAACATCGTACAACAATTTAGAATATCTTACGACTATGTATGCCACATTACCGCCTTGAAAATCATGTTAGTATAACGTAGGACACCTTACAACTCCTAACAACATATTACAATACCGTACGTAAACTTAAAACTCCATAGTAAACCTAATGAATTCGTCTGAGTCCATTAAACATTAGACGACCACTCAGGACTTGTTACGACTTTGTATGCAACATTAGCAACAGGAAAAGCAATTTAGAATAATGTAGGATGCGTTACATCTTTTGAGAACAACTTTCACCACCGTACGAAACATTAAAACTCCATACTAAACCTAATGAATTCGTCCGAGTCATTTGAACATCGTACAACAATTTAGAATATCTTACGACTCTGTATGCCACATTACCGCTTTGAAAAGCATGTTAGTATAACGTAGGACACCTTACAACTCCTAACAAAACATTACAACACCGTACGTAAACTTAAAACTCCATAATAAACCTAATGAATTCATCCGAGTCCTTTGAACATCGTATGACAATTTAGAATATATTACGACTCTGTATGCCACATTACCGCCTTGAAAAGTATGTTAGTATAACGTACGGCACCTTACAACTCATAACAAAACATTACAACACCGTACGTAAACTCAAAACTCCATAATAAACCTAATGAATTCATCCGAGTCATTTGAACATCGTACAACAATTTAGAATATCTTACGACTATGTATGCCACATTACCGCCTTGAAAATCATGTTAGTATAACCTAGGACACCTTACAACTCCTAACAACATATTACAATACCGTACGTAAACTTAAAACTCCATAGTAAACCTAATGAATTCGTCTGAGTCCATTAAACATTAGACGACCACTCAGGACTTGTTACGACTTTGTATGCAACATTAGCAACAGGAAAAGCAATTTAGAATAATGTAGGATGCGTTACATCTTTTGAGAACAACTTTCACCACCGTACGAAACATTAAAACTCCATACTAAACCTAATGAATTCGTCCGAGTCATTTGAACATCGTACAACAATTTAGAATATCTTACGACTCTGTATGCCACATTACCGCTTTGAAAAGCATGTTAGTATAACGTAGGACACCTTACAACTCCTAACAAAACATTACAACACCGTACGTAAACTTAAAACTCCATAATAAACCTAATGAATTCATCCGAGTCCTTTGAACATCGTATGACAATTTAGAATATATTACGACTCTGTATGCCACATTACCGCCTTGAAAAGTATGTTAGTATAACGTACGGCACCTTACAACTCATAACAAAACATTACAACACCGTACGTAAACTCAAAACTCCATAATAAACCTAATGAATTCATCCGAGTCATTTGAACATCGTACAACAATTTAGAATATCTTACGACTATGTATGCCACATTACCGCCTTGAAAATCATGTTAGTATAACGTGCGACACCTTACAACTCCTAACAACAAATTACAATACCGTACGTAAACTTAAAACTCCATAGTAAACCTAATGAATTCGTCTGAGTCCATTAAACATTAGACGGCCACTCAGGACTTGTTACGACTTTGTATGCAACATTAGCAACAGGAAAAGCAATTTAGAATAATGTAGGATGAGTTACATCTTTTGAGAACAACTTTCACCACCGTACGAAACATTAAAACTCCATACTAAACCTAATGAACTCGTCCGAGTCATTTGAACATCGTACAACAATTTAGAATATCTTACGACTCTGTATGCCACATTACCGCTTTGAAAAGCATGTTAGTATAACGTAGGACACCTTACAACTCCTAACAAAACATTACAACACCGTACGTAAACTTAAAACTCCATAATAAACCTAATGAATTCATCCGAGTCCTTTGAATATCGTACGAAAATTTAGAATATATTACGACTCTGTATGCCACATTACCGCCTTGAAAAGTATGTTAGTATAACGTACGGCACCTTACAACTCATAACAAAACATTACAACACCGTACGTAAACTCAAAACTCCATAATTAACCTAATGAATTCGTCCGAGTCATTTGAACATCATACAACAATTTAGAATATCTTACGACTCTGTATGTCACATTACCGCTTTGAAAAGCATGTTAGTATAACGTAGGACACCTTACAACTCCTAACAAAACATTACAACACCGTACGTAAACTTAAAACTCCATAATAAACCTAATGAATTCATCCGAGTCCTTTAAACATCGTACGACAATTTAGAATATATTACGACTCTGTATGCCACATTACCGCCTTGAAAAGTATGTTAGTATAACGTACGGCACCTTACAACTCCTAACAAAACATTACAACACAGTACGTAAACTCAAAACTCCATAATACACCTAATGAATTCGTCCGAGTCATTTGATTATCGTACAACAATTTAGAATATCTTACGACTATGTATGCCACATTACCGCCTTCAAAATCATGTTAGTATAACGTAGGACACCTTACAACTCCTAACAACATATTACAATACCGTACGTAAACTTAAAACTCCATAGTAAACCTAATGAATTCGTCTGTGTCCATTAAACATTAGACGACCACTCAGGACTTGTTAAGACTTTGTATGCAACATTAGCAACAGGAAAAGCAATTTAGAATAATGTAGGATGCGTTACATCTTTTGAGAACAACTTTCACCACCGTACGAAACATTAAAACTCCATACTAAACCTAATGAATTCGTCCGAGTCATTTGAACATCGTACAACAATTTAGAATATCTTACGACTCTGTATGCCACATTACCGCTTTGAAAAGCATGTTAGTATAACGTAGGACACCTTACAACTCATAACAACACATTACAACACCGTACGTAAACTTAAAACTCCATAATAAACCTAATGAATTCATTCGAGTCCTTTGAACATCGTACGACAATTTAGAATATATTACGACTCTGTATGCCACATTACCGCCTTGAAAAGTATGTTAGTATAACGTACGGCACCTTACAACTCATAACAAAACATTACAACACCGTACGTAAACTCAAAACTCCATAATAAACCTAATGAATTCGTCCGAGTCATTTGAACATCGTACAACAATTTATAATATCTTACGACTCTGTATGCCACATTACCGCTTTGAAAAGCATGTTAGTATAACGTAGGACACCTTACAACTCCTAACAAAACATTACAACACCGTACGTAAACTTAAAACTCCATAATAAACATCATGAATTCATCCGAGTCCTTTGAACATCGTACGACAATTTAGAATATATTACGAATCTGTATGCCACATTACCGCCTTGAAAAGTATGTTAGTATAACGTACGGCACGTTACAACTCATAACAAAACATTACAACACCGTATGTAAACTCAAAACTCCATAATAAACCTAATGAGTTCGTCCGAGTCATTTGAACATCGTACAACAATTTAGAATATCTTACGACTATGTATGCCACATTACCGCCTTGAAAATCATGTTTGTATAACGTAGGACACCTTACAACTCCTAACAACATATTACAATACCGTACGTAAACTTAAAACTCCAAAGTAAACCTAATGAATTCGTCTGAGTCCATTAAACATTAGACGACCACTCAGGACTTGTTACGACTTTGTATGCAACGTTAGCAACAGGAAAAGCAATTTAGAATAATGTAGGATGCGTTACATCTTTTGAGAACAACTTTCACCACCGTACGAAACATTAAAACTCCATATTAAACCTAATGAATTCGTCTGAGTCATTTGAACATCGTACAACAATTTAGAATATCTTACGACTCTGTATGCCACATTACCGCTTTGAAAAGCATGTTAGTATAACGTAGGACACCTTACAACTCCAAACAAAACATTACAACACCGTACGTAAACTTAAAACTCCATAATAAACCTAATGAATTCATCCGAGTCCTTTGAACATCGTACGACAATTTAGAATATATTACGACTCTGTAAGCCACATTACCGCCTTGAAAAGTATGTTAGTATAACGTACGGCACCTTACAACTCCTAACAAAACATTACAACACCGTACGTAAACTCAAAACTCCATAATAAACCTAATGAATTCGTCCGAGTCATTTGAACATCGTACAACAATTTAGAATATCTTACGACTATGTATGCCACATTACCGCCTTGAAAATCATGTTAGTATAACGTAGGACACCTTACAACTCCTAACAACATATTACAATACCGTACGTAAACTTAAAACTCCATAGTAAACCTAATGAATTCGTCTGAGTCCATTAAACATTAGACGACCACTCAATACTTGTTACGACTTTGTATGCAACATTAGCAACAGGAAAAGCAATTTAGAATAATGTAGGATGCGTTACATGTTTTAAGAACAACTTTCACCACTGTACGAAACATTAAAACTCCATACTAAACCTAATAAATTCGTCCGAGTCATTTGAACATCATACAACAATTTAGAATATCTTACGACTCTGTATGCCACATTACCGCTTTGAAAAGCATGTTAGTATAACGTAGGACACCTTACAACTCCTAACAAAACATTACAACACCGTACGTAAACTTAAAACTCCATAATAAACCTAATGAATTCATCCGAGTCCTTTGAACATCGTACGAAAATTTAGAATATATTACGACTCTGTATGCCACATTACCGCCTTGAAAAGTATGTTAGTATAACGTACGACACCTTACAACTCCTAACAAAACATTACAACACAATACGTAAACTCAAAACTCCATAATAAACCTAATGAATTCGTCCGAGTCATTTGAACATCGTACAACAATTTAGAATATCTTACGACTATGTATGCCACATTACCGCCTTCAAAATCATGTTAGTATAACGTAAGACACCTTACAACTCCTAACAACATATTACAATACCGTACGTAAACTTAAAACTCCATAGTAAACCTAATGAATTCGTCTGTGTCCATTAAACATTAGACGACCACTCAGGACTTGTTAAGACTTTGTATGCAACATTAGCAACAGGAAAAACAATTTAGAATAATGTAGGATGCGTTACATCTTTTGAGAACAACTTTCACCACCGTACGAAACATTAAAACTCCATACTAAACCTAATGAATTCGTCCTAGTCATTTGAACATCGTACAACAATTTAGAATATCTTACGACTCTGTATGCCACATTACCTCTTTGAAAAGCATGTTAGTATAACGTAGGACACCTTACAACTCCTAACAAAACATTACAACACCGTACGTAAACTTAAAACTCCATAATAAACCTAATGAATTCATCCGAGTCCTTTGAACATCGTACGACAATTTAGAATATATTACGACTCTGTAAGCCACATTACCGCCTTGAAAAGTATGTTAGTATAACGTACGGCACCTTACAACTCCTAACAAAACATTACAACACCGTACGTAAACTCAAAACTCCATAATAAACCTAATGAATTCGTCCGAGTCATTTGAACATCGTACAACAATTTAGAATATCTTACGACTATGTATGCCACATTACCGCCTTGAAAATCATGTTAGTATAACGTAGGACACCTTACAACTCCTAACAACATATTACAATACCGTACGTAAACTTAAAACTCCATAGTAAACCTAATGAATTCGTCTGAGTCCATTAAACATTAGACGACCACTCAATACTTGTTACGACTTTGTATGCAACATTAGCAACAGGAAAAGCAATTTAGAATAATGTAGGATGCGTTACATGTTTTAAGAACAACTTTCACCACTGTACGAAACATTAAAACTCCATACTAAACCTAATAAATTCGTCCGAGTCATTTGAACATCATACAACAATTTAGAATATCTTACGACTCTGTATGCCACATTACCGCTTTGAAAAGCATGTTAGTATAACGTAGGACACCTTACAACTCCTAACAAAACATTACAACACCGTACGTAAACTTAAAACTCCATAATAAACCTAATGAATTCATCCGAGTCCTTTGAACATCGTACGAAAATTTAGAATATATTACGACTCTGTATGCCACATTACCGCCTTGAAAAGTATGTTAGTATAACGTACGACACCTTACAACTCCTAACAAAACATTACAACACAATACGTAAACTCAAAACTCCATAATAAACCTAATGAATTCGTCCGAGTCATTTGAACATCGTACAACAATTTAGAATATCTTACGACTATGTATGCCACATTACCGCCTTCAAAATCATGTTAGTATAACGTAAGACACCTTACAACTCCTAACAACATATTACAATACCGTACGTAAACTTAAAACTCCATAGTAAACCTAATGAATTCGTCTGTGTCCATTAAACATTAGACGACCACTCAGGACTTGTTAAGACTTTGTATGCAACATTAGCAACAGGAAAAACAATTTAGAATAATGTAGGATGCGTTACATCTTTTGAGAACAACTTTCACCACCGTACGAAACATTAAAACTCCATACTAAACCTAATGAATTCGTCCTAGTCATTTGAACATCGTACAACAATTTAGAATATCTTACGACTCTGTATGCCACATTACCTCTTTGAAAAGCATGTTAGTATAACGTAGGACACCTTACAACTCCTAACAAAACATTACAACACCGTACGTAAACTTAAAACTCCATAATAAACCTAATGAATTCATCCGAGTCCTTTGAACATCGTACGACAATTTAGAATATATTACGACTCTGTAAGCCACATTACCGCCTTGAAAAGTATGTTAGTATAACGTACGGCACCTTACAACTCCTAACAAAACATTACAACACCGTACGTAAACTCAAAACTCCATAATAAACCTAATGAATTCGTCCGAGTCATTTGAACATCGTACAACAATTTAGAATATCTTACGACTATGTATGCCACATTACCGCCTTGAAAATCATGTTAGTATAACGTAGGACACCTTACAACTCCTAACAACATATTACAATACCGTACGTAAACTTAAAACTCCATAGTAAACCTAATGAATTCGTCTGAGTCTATTAAACATTAGACGACCACTCAATACTTGTTACGACTTTGTATGCAACATTAGCAACAGGAAAAGCAATTTAGAATAATGTAGGATGCGTTACATGTTTTAAGAGCAACTTTCACCACTGTACGAAACATTAAAACTCCATACTAAACCTAATAAATTCGTCCGAGTCATTTGAACATCATACAACAATTTAGAATATCTTACGACTCTGTATGCCACATTACCGCTTTGAAAAGCATGTTAGTATAACGTAGGACACCTTACAACTCCTAACAAAACATTACAACACCGTACGTAAACTTAAAACTCCATAATAAACCTAATGAATTCATCCGAGTCCTTTGAACATCGTACGACAATTTAGAATATATTACGACTCTGTATGCCACATTACCGACTTGAAAAGTATGTTAGTATAACATACGGCACCTTACAACTCCTAACAAAACATTACAACACAATACGTAAACTCAAAACTCCATAATAAACCTAATGAATTCGTCCGAGTCATTTGAACATCGTACAACAATTTAGAATATCTTACGACTATGTATGCCACATTACCGCCTTCAAAATCATGTTAGTATAACGTAAGACACCTTACAACTCCTAACAACATATTACAATACCGTACGTAAACTTAAAACTCCATAGTAAACCTAATGAATTCGTCTGTGTCCATTAAACATTAGACGACCACTCAGGACTTGTTAAGACTTTGTATGCAACATTAGCAACAGGAAAAACAATTTAGAATAATGTAGGATGCGTTACATCTTTTGAGAACAACTTTCACCACCGTACGAAACATTAAAACTCCATACTAAACCTAATGAATTCGTCCTAGTCATTTGAACATCGTACAACAATTTAGAATATCTTACGACTCTGTATGCCACATTACCTCTTTGAAAAGCATGTTAGTATAACGTAGGACACCTTACAACTCCTAACAAAACATTACAACACCGTACGTAAACTTAAAACTCCATAATAAACCTAATGAATTCATCCGAGTCCTTTGAACATCGTACGACAATTTAGAATATATTACGACTCTGTATGCCACATTACCGCCTTGAAAAGTATGTTAGTATAACGTACGGCACCTTACAACTCCTAACAACACATTACAACACCGTACGTAAACTCAAAACTCCATAATAAACCTAATGAATTCGTCCGAGTCATTTGAACATCGTACAACAATTTAGAATATCTTACGACTATGTATGCCACATTACCGCCTTGAAAATCATGTTAGTATAACGTAGGACACCTTACAACTCCTAACAACATATTACAATACCGTACGTAAACTTAAAACTCCATAGTAAACCTAATGAATTTGTCTGAGTCCATTAAACATTAGACGACCACTCAGGACTTGTTACGACTTTGTATGCAACATTAGCAACAGGAAAAGCAATTTAGAATAATGTAGGATGCGTTACATGTTTTGAGAACAACTTTCACCACCGTACGAAACATTAAAACTCCATACTAAACCTAATGAATTCGTCCGAGTCATTTGAACATCATACAACAATTTAGAATATCTTACGACTCTGTATGCCACATTACCGCTTTGAAAAGCATGTTAGTATAACGTAGGACACCTTACAACTCCTAACAAAACATTACAACACCGTACGTAAACTTAAAACTCCATAATAAACCTAATGAATTCATCCGAGTCCTTTGAACATCGTACGACAATTTAGAATATATTACGACTCTGTATGCCACATTACCGCCTTGAAAAGTATGTTAGTATAACGTACGGCACCTTACAACTCCTAACAAAACATTACAACACAGTACGTAAACTCAAAACTCCATAATAAACCTAATGAATTCGTCCGAGTCATTTGAACATCGTACAACAATTTAGAATATCTTACGACTATGTATGCCACATTACCGCCTTCAAAATCATGTTAGTATAACGTAGGACACCTTACAACTCCTAACAACATATTACAATACCGTACGTAAACTTAAAACTCCATAGTAAACCTAATGAATTCGTCTGTGTCCATTAAACATTAGACGACCACTCAGGACTTGTTAAGACTTTGTATGCAACATTAGCAACAGGAAAAACAATTTAGAATAATGTAGGATGCGTTACATCTTTTGAGAACAACTTTCACCACCGTACGAAACATTAAAACTCCATACTAAACCTAATGAATTCGTCCTAGTCATTTGAACATCGTACAACAATTTAGAATATCTTACGACTCTGTATGCCACATTACCGCTTTGAAAAGCATGTTAGTATAACGTAGGACACCTTACAACTCCTAACAAAACATTACAACACCGTACGTAAACTTAAAACTCCATAATAAACCTAATGAATTCACCCGAGTCCTTTGAACATCGTACGACAATTTAGAATATATTACGACTCTGTATGCCACATTACCTCCTTGAAAAGTATGTTAGAATAACGTACGGCACCTTACAACTCCTAACAAAACATTACAACACCGTACGTAAACTTAAAACTACATAATAAACCTAATGAATTCATTCAGGTCCTTTGAACATCGTACGACAATTTAGAATATATTACGACTCTGTATGCCACATTACCGCCTTGAAAAGTATGTTAGTATAACGTACGGCACCTTAGAACTCCTAACAAAACATTACAACACCGTAGTTAAACTCAAAACTCCATAATAAACCTAATGAATTCGTTCGAGTCATTTGAACATCGTACAACAATTTAAAATATCTTACGAATATGTAAGCCACATTACCGCCTTGAAAATCATGTTAGTATAACGTAGGACACCTTACAACTCCTAACAACATATTACCATACCGTACGTAAACTTAAAACTCCATAGTAAACCTAATGAATTCGTCTGAGTCCATTAAACATTAGACGAACACTCAGGACTTGTTACGACTCTGTATGCAACATTAGCAACAGGAAAAGCAATTTAGAATAATGTAGGATGCGTTACATCTTTTGAGAACAACTTTCACCACCGTACGAAACATGAAAACTCCATACTAAACCTAATGAATTCGTCCGAGTCATTTGAACATCGTACAACAATTTCGAATATCTTACAACTCTGTATGCCACATTACCGCTTTGAAAAGCATGTTAGTATAGCGTAGGACACCTTACAACTCCTAACAAAACATTACAACACCGTACGTAAACTTAAAACTCCATAATAAACCTAATGAATTCATCCGAGTCCTTTGAACATCGTACGACAATTTAGAATATATTACGACTCTGTATGCCACATTACGGCCTTGAAAAGTATGTTAGTATAACGTACGGCACCTTACAACTCCTAACAAAACATTACAACACCGTACGTAAACTCAAAACTCCATAATAAACCTAATGAATTCGTCCGAGTCATTTGAACATCGTACAACAATTTAGAATATCTTACGACTATGTATGCCACATTATCGCCTTGAAAATCATGTTAGTAAAACGTAGGACACCTTACAACTCCTAACAACATATTACAATACCATACGTAAACTTAAAACTCCTTAGTAAACCTAATGAATTCGTCTGAGTCCATTAAACATTAGACGACCACTCAGGACTTGTTACGACTTTGTATGCAACATTAGCAACAGGAAAAGCAATTTAGAATAATGTAGGATGCGTTACATCTTTTGAGAACAACTTTCACCACCGTACGAAACATTAAAACTCCATACTAAACCTAATAAATTCGTCTGAGTCATTTGAACATCGTACAACAATTTAGAATAACTTACGACTCTGTATGCCACATTACCGCTTTGAAAAGCATGTTAGTATAACGTAGGACACCTTACAACTCCTAACAAAACATTACAACACCGTACGTAAACTTAAAACTCCATAATAAACCTAATGAATTCATCCGAGTCCTTTGAACATCGTACGACAATTTAGAATATATTACGACTCTGTATGCCACATTACCGCCTTGTAAAGTATGTTAATATAACGTACGGCACCTTACAACTCCTAACAAAACATTACAACACCGTACGTAAACTTAAAACTCCATAATAAACCTAATGAGTTCATTCAGGTCCTTTGAACATCGTACGACAATTTAGAATATATTACGACTCTGTATGCCACATTACCGCCTTGAAAAGTATGTTAGTATAACGTACGGCACCTTACAACTCCTAACAAAACATTACAACACCGTGCGTAAACTCAAAACTCCATAATAAACCTAATGAATTCGTACGAGTCATTTGAACATCGTACAACAATTTAGAATATCTTACGACTATGTATGCCACATTATCGCCTTGAAAATCATGTTAGTATAACGTAGGACACCTTACAACTCCTAACAACATATTACAATACCATACGTAAACTTAAAACTCCATAGTAAACCTAATGAATTCGTCTGAGTCCATTAAACATTAGACGACCACTCAGGACTTGTTACGACTTTGTATGCAACATTAGCAACAGGAAAAGCAATTTAGAATAATGTAGGATGCGTTACATCTTTTGAGAACAACTTTCACCACCGTACGAAACATTAAAACTCCATACTAAACCTAATGAATTCGTCTGAGTCATTTGAACATCGTACAACAATTTAGAATAACTTACGACTCTGTATGCCACATTACCGCTTTGAAAAGCATGTTAGTATAACGTAGGACACCTTACAACTCCTAACAAAACATTACAACACCGTACGTAAACTTAAAACTCCATAATAAACCTAATGAATTCATCCGAGTCCTTTGAACATCGTACGACAATTTAGAATATATTACGACTCTGTATGCCACATTACCGCCTTGTAAAGTATGTTAATATAACGTACGGCACCTTACAACTCCTAACAAAACATTACAACACCGTACGTAAACTTAAAACTCCATAATAAACCTAATGAGTTCATTCAGGTCCTTTGAACATCGTACGACAATTTAGAATATATTACGACTCTGTATGCCACATTACCGCCTTGAAAAGTATGTTAGTATAACGTACGGCACCTTACAACTCCTAACAAAACATTACAACACCGTACGTAAACTCAAAACTCCATAATAAACCTAATGAATTCGTCCGAGTCATTTGAACATCGTACAACAATTTAGAATATCTTACGACTATGTATGCCACATTATCGCCTTGAAAATCATGTTAGTATAACGTAGGACACCTTACAACTCCTAACAACATATTACAATACCATACGTAAACTTAAAACTCCATAGTAAACCTAATGAATTCGTCTGAGTCCATTAAACATTAGACGACCACTCAGGACTTGTTACGACTTTGTATGCAACATTAGCAACAGGAAAAGCAATTTAGAATAATGTAGGATGCGTTACATCTTTTGAGAACAACTTTCACCACCGTACGAAACATTAAAACTCCATACTAAACCTAATGAATTCGTCCGAGTCATTTGAACATCATACAACAATTTAGAATATCTTACGACTCTGTATGCCACATTACCGATTTGAAAAGCATGTTAGTATAACGTAGGACACCTTACAACTCCTAACACAACATTACAACACCGTACGTAAACTTAAAACTCCATAATAAACCTAATGAATTCATCCGAGTCCTTTGAACATCGTACGACAATTTAGAATATATTACGACTCTGTATGCCACATTACCGCCTTGAAAAGTATGTTAATATAACGTACGGCACCTTACAACTCCTAACAAAACATTACAACACCGTACGTAAACTTAAAACTCCATAATAAACCTAATGAGTTCATTCAGGTCCTTTGAACATCGTACGACAATTTAGAATATATTACGACTCTGTATGCCACATTACCGCCTTGAAAAGTATGTTAGTATAACGTACGGCACCTTAGAACTCCTAACAAAACATTACAACACCGTACCTAAACTCAAAACTCCATAATAAACCTAATGAATTCGTCCGAGTCATTTGAACATCGTACAACAATTTAAAATATCTTACGAATATGTAAGCCACATTACCGCCTTGAAAATCATGTTAGTATAACGTAGGACACCTTACAACTCCTAACAACATATTACCATACCGTACGTAAACTTAAAACTCCATAGTAAACCTAATGAATTCGTCTGAGTCCATTAAACATTAGACGAACACTCAGGACTTGTTACGACTTTGTATGCAACATTAGCAACAGGAAAAGCAATTTAGAATAATGTAGGATGCGTTACATCTTTTGAGAACAACTTTCACCACCGTACGAAACATGAAAACTCCATACTAAACCTAATGAATTCGTCCGAGTCATTTGAACATCGTACAACAATTTAGAATATCTTACAACTCTGTATGCCACATTACCGATTTGAAAAGCATGTTAGTATAACGTAGGACACCTTACAACTCCTAACAAAACATTACAACACCGTACGTAAACTTAAAACTCCATAATAAACCTAATGAATTCATCCGAGTCCTTTGAACATCGTACGGCAATTTAGAATATATTACGACTCTCTATGCCACATTACGGCCTTGAAAAGTATGTTAGTATAACGTACGGCACCTTACAACTCCTAACAAAACATTACAACACCGTACGTAAACTCAAAACTCCATAATAAACCTAATGAATTCGTCCGAGTTATTTGAACATCGTACAACAATTTAGAATATCTTACGACTATGTATGCCACATTATCGCCTTGAAAATCATGTTAGTAAAACGTAGGACACCTTACAACTCCTAACAACATATTACAATACCATACGTAAACTTAAAACTCCATAGTAAACCTAATGAATTCGTCTGAGTCCAATAAACATTAGACGACCACTCAGGACTTGTTACGACTTTGTATGCAACATTAGCAATAGGAAAAGCAATTTAGTATAATGTAGGATGCGTTACATCTTTTGAGAACAACTTTCACCACCGTACGAAACATTAAAACTCCATACTAAACCTAATGAATTCGTCCGAGTCATTTGAACATCGTACAACAATTTAAAATATCTTACGAATATGTAAGCCACATTACCGCCTTGAAAATCATGTTAGTATAACGTAGGACACCTTACAACTCCTAACAACATATTACCATACCGTACGTAAACTTAAAACTCCATAGTAAACCTAATGAATTCGTCTGAGTCCATTAAACATTAGACGAACACTCAGGACTTGTTACGACTTTGTATGCAACATTAGCAACAGGAAAAGCAATTTAGAATAATGTAGGATGCGTTACATCTTTTGAGAACAACTTTCACCACCGTACGAAACATGAAAACTCCATACTAAACCTAATGAATTCGTCCGAGTCATTTGAACATCGTACAACAATTTAGAATATCTTACAACTCTGTATGCCACATTACCGCTTTGAAAAGCATGTTAGTATAACGTAGGACACCTTACAACTCCTAACAAAACATTACAACACCGTACGTAAACTTAAAACTCCATAATAAACCTAATGAATTCATCCGAGTCCTTTGAACATCGTACGACAATTTA
The DNA here is from genome assembly GCA_030867185.1 of Tagetes erecta. Classification (NCBI taxonomy): domain Eukaryota; kingdom Viridiplantae; phylum Streptophyta; class Magnoliopsida; order Asterales; family Asteraceae; genus Tagetes; species Tagetes erecta. The sequence continues at coordinate 47,763,796 of CM061488.1, read as the reverse complement.
GAATATATTACGACTCTGTATGCCACATTACGGCCTTGAAAAGTATGTTAGTATAACGTACGGCACCTTACAACTCCTAACAAAACATTACAACACCGTACGTAAACTCAAAACTCCATAATAAACCTAATGAATTCGTCCGAGTCATTTGAACATCGTACAACAATTTAGAATATCTTACGACTATGTATGCCACATTATCGCCTTGAAAATCATGTTAGTAAAACGTAGGACACCTTACAACTCCTAACAACATATTACAATACCATACGTAAACTTAAAACTCCATAGTAAACCTAATGAATTCGTCTGAGTCCATTAAACATTAGACGACCACTCAGGACTTGTTACGACTTTGTATGCAACATTAGCAACAGGAAAAGCAATTTAGAATAATGTAGGATGCGTTACATCTTTTGAGAACAACTTTCACCACCGTACGAAACATTAAAACTCCATACTAAACCTAATGAATTCGTCCGAGTCATTTGAACATCGTACAACAATTTAGAATATCTTACGACTTTGTATGCCACATTACCGCTTTGAAAAGCATGTTAGTATAACGTAGGACACCTTACAACTCCTAACAAAACATTACAACACCGTACGTAAACTTAAAACTCCATAATAAACCTAATGAATTCATCCGAGTCCTTTGAACATCGTACGACAATTTAGAATATATTACGACTCTGTATGCCACATTACCGCCTTGAAAAGTATGTTAATATAACGTACGACATCTTACAACTCCTAACAAAACATTACAACACCGTACGTAAACTTAAAACTCCATAATAAACCTAATGAGTTCATTCAGGTCCTTTGAACATCGTACGACAATTTAGAATATATTACGACTCTGTATGCCACATTACCGCCTTGAAAAGTATGTTAGTATAACGTACGGCACCTTAGAACTCCTAACAAAACATTACAACACCGTACCTAAACTCAAAACTCCATAATAAACCTAATGAATTCGTCCGAGTCATTTGAACATCGTACAACAATTTAGAATATCTTACGACTATGTATGCCACTTTAGCACCTTGAAAAGCATGTTAGTATAATGTACGACACCTTACAACTCCTAACAACACGTAACAATACCGTACGTAAACTACAAACTTCATAATAAACCTAATGAATTCGTCTGAGTCCTTTAAACATCGTACGACAACTTAAATCATCTTACTACTCTTTATGCCACATTAGCAACTCGAAAAGAACGTTAGTATGATCTAGGACGCGTTACAGCTCCTAAGAACACCTTACATCACCGTACGAAACCTCAAAACTCCATAATACACCTAATGAATTCGTGTGAGTCCTTCGAACATCGTACGACTAGTTAGGACATCTTAAGACTATGTATGCCATATTTGATTCTTGAAGACCACGTTTGTATAACGGAGGACGCCTTAAAACACCTTACAACAGCATACGAAACCATAAATCTCCATAATAAACCTAATCAATTCGTCCGAGTCCATTGAACATCGTAAGACAACTCAGGAGTTGTTACGACTCTGTATGCGACACTAGCAACATAAAAAGCAATTTCGAAAAATGTAGGACGCGTTCCCACTTCTAAGAGCACCTTACATCACCGTACGAAACATTAAAACTTCATAATAAACCTAATGAATTCGTCCGAGTCATTTGAATATCGTAAAAAAATTTAGAATATCTTACGACATTGTATGCCACTTTAGCACCTTGAAAAGCATGTTAGTATAATGTACGACACCTTACAACTCCTAACAACACGTAACAATACCGTACGTAAACTACAAACTTCATAATAAACCTAATGAATTCGTCTGAGTCCTTTAAACATCGTACGACAACTTAAATCATCTTACTACTCTTTATGCCACATTAGCAACTCGAAAAGAACGTTAGTATGATCTAGGACGCGTTACAGCTCTTAAGAACACCTTACATCACCGTACAAAACCTCAAAACTCCATAATACACCTAATGAATTCGTGTGAGTCCTTCGAACATCGTACGACTAGTTAGGACATCTTAAGACTCTGTATGCCATATTTGATTCTTGAAGACCACGTTTGTATAACGTAGGACGCCTTAAAACACCTTACAACAGCATACGAAACCATAAATCTCCATAATAAACCTAATCAATTCGTTCGAGTCCTTTGAACAGCGTAAGACAACTCAGGACTTGTTACGACTCTGTATGCGACGCTAGCAACATAAAAAGCAATTTCGAAAAATGTAGGACGCGTTACAACTTCTAAGATCACCTTACATCACCGTACGAAACATTAAAACTTCATATTAAACCTAATGAATTCGTCAGAGTCATTTGAACATCGTACAAAAATTTAGAATATCTTACGACATTGTATGCCACATTAGCACCTTGAAAAGCATGTTAGTATAATGTACGACACCTTACAACTCCTAACAACACGTAACAATACCGTAAGTAAACTTAAAACTCCATAATAAACCTAATGAATTCGTCCGAGTCCTTTAAACATCGTACGATAACTTAAATCATCTTACTACTCTTTATGCCACATTAGCAACTCGAAATGAACGTTAGTATGATCTAGGACGCCTTACAGCTGCTAAGAACACCTTACATCACCGTACGAAACTTTAAAACTCCATAATACACCTAATGAATTCGTGCGCGTCCTTTGAACATCGTACGACTAGTTAGGACATCTTAAGACTCTATATGCCATATTAGAATCTTGAAGACCACGTTTGTATAACGTAGGACGCCTTAAAACACCTAACAACACCTTACAACAGCGTACGAAACCATAAATCTCCATAATAAACCTAATCAATTCGTCCGAGTCCTTTGAACATCGTAAGACAACTCAGGAGTTGTTACGACTCTGTATGCGACACTAGCAACATAAAAAGCAATTTCGAAAAATGTAGGACGCGTTCCCACTTCTAAGAGCACCTTACATCACCGTACGAAACATTAAAACTTCATAATAAACCTAATGAATTCGTCCGAGTCATTTGAATATCGTAAAAAAATTTAGAATATCTTACGACATTGTATGCCACATTAGCACCTTGAAAAGCATGTTAGTATAATGTACGACACCTTACAACTCCTAACAACACGTAACAATACCGTACGTAAACTTAAAACTTCATAATAAACCTAATGAATTCGTCTGAGTCCTTTAAACATCGTACGACAACTTAAATCATCTTACTACTCTTTATGCCACATTAGCAACTCGAAAATAACGTTAGTATGATCTAGGACGCGTTACAGCTCTTAAGAACACCTTACATCACCGTACAAAACCTCAAAACTCCATAATACACCTAATGAATTCGTGTGAGTCCTTCGAACATCGTACGACTAGTTAGGACATCTTAAGACTCTGTATGCCATATCTGATTCTTGAAGACCACGTTTGTATAACGTAGGACGCCTTAAAACACCTTACAACAGCATACGAAACCATAAATCTCCATAATAAACCTAATCAATTCGTCCGAGTCCTTTGAACATCGTAAGACAACTCAGGACTTGTTAGGACTCTGTATGCGACGCTAGCAACATAAAAAGCAATTTCGAAAAATGTAGGACGCGTTACAACTTCTAAGATCACCTTACATCACCGTACGAAACATTAAAACTTCATATTAAACCTAATGAATTCGTCAGAGTCATTTGAACATCGTACAAAAATTTAGAATATCTTACGACATTGTATGCCACATTAGCACCTTGAAAAGCATGTTAGTATAATGTACGGCACCTTACAACTCCTAACAACACGTAACAATACCGTAAGTAAACTTAAAACTCCATAATAAACCTAATGAATTCGTCCGAGTCCTTTAAACATCGTACGATAACTTAAATCATCTTACTACTCTTTATGCCACATTAGCAACTCGAAATGAACGTTAGTATGATCTAGGACGCCTTACAGCTGCTAAGAACACCTTACATCACCGTACGAAACCTTAAAACTCCATAAAACACCTAATGAATTCGTGCGCGTCCTTTGAACATCGTACGACTAGTTAGGACATCTTAAGACTCTGTATGCCATATTAGAATCTTGAAGACCACGTTTGTATAACGTAGGACGCATTAAAACACCTAACAACACCTTACAACAGTGTACGGAACCATAAATCTCCATAATAAACCTAATCAATTCGTCCGAGTCCTTTGAACATCGTATGACAACTCAGGACTTGTTACGACTCTGTATGCGACGCTAGCAACATAAAAAGCAATTTCGAAAAATGTAGGCCGCGTTCCCACTTCTAAGAGCACCTTACATCACCGTACGAAACATTAAAACTTCATAATAAACCTAATGAATTCGTCCGAGTCATTTGAATATCGTACAAAAATTTAGAATACCTTACGACATTGTATGCCACATTAGCACCTTGAAAAGCATGTTAGTATAATGTACGACACCTTACAACTCCTAACAACACGTAACAATACCGTACGTAAACTTAAAACTTCATAATAAACCTAATGAATTCGTCTGAGTCCTTTAAACATCGTACGACAACTTAAATCATCTTACTACTCTTTATGCCACATTAGCAACTCGAAAAGAACGTTAGTATGATCTAGGACGCGTTACAGCTCCTAAGAACACCTTACATCACCGTACGAAACCTCAAAACTCCATAATACACCTAATGAATTCGTGTGAGTCCTTCGAACATCGTACGACTAGTTAGGACATCTTAAGACTCTGTATGCCATATTTGATTCTTGAAGACCACGTTTGTATAACGTAGGACGCCTTAAAACACCTTACAACAGCATACGAAACCATAAATCTCCATAATAAACCTAATCAATTCGTCCGAGTCCATTGAACATCGTAAGACAACTCAGGACTTGTTACGACTCTGTATGCGACGCTAGCTACATAAAAAGCAATTTCGAAAAATGTAGGACGCGTTACAACTTCTAAGATCACCTTACATCACCGTACGAAACATTAAAACTTCATAATAAACCTAATGAATTCGTCAGAGTCATTTGAACATCGTACAAAAATTTAGAATATCTTACGACATTGTATGCCACATTAGCACCTTGAAAAGCATGTTAGTATAATGTACGACACCTTACAACTCCTAACAACACGTAACAATACCGTAAGTAAACTTAAAACTCCATAATAAACCTAATGAATTCGTCCGAGTCATTTGAATATCGTACAAAAATTTAGAATATCTTACGACATTGTATGCCACATTAGCACCTTGAAAAGCATGTTAGTATAATGTACGACACCTTACAACTCCTAACAACACGTAACAATACCGTACGTAAACTTAAAACTTCATAATAAACCTAATGAATTCGTCTGAGTCCTTTAAACATCGTACGACAACTTAAATCATCTTACTACTCTTTATGCCACATTAGCAACTCGAAAAGAACGTTAGTATGATCTAGGACGCGTTACAGCTCCTAAGAACACCTTACATCACCGTACGAAACCTCAAAACTCCATAATACACCTAATGAATTCGTGTGAGTCCTTCGAACATCGTACGACTAGTTAGGACATCTTAAGACTCTGTATGCCATATTTGATTCTTGAAGACCACGTTTGTATAACGTAGGACGCCTTAAAACACCTTACAACAGCATACGAAACCATAAATCTCCATAATAAACCTAATCAATTCGTCCGAGTCCATTGAACATCGTAAGACAACTCAGGACTTGTTACGACTCTGTATGCGACGCTAGCTACATAAAAAGCAATTTCGAAAAATGTAGGACGCGTTACAACTTCTAAGATCACCTTACATCACCGTACGAAACATTAAAACTTCATAATAAACCTAATGAATTCGTCAGAGTCATTTGAACATCGTACAAAAATTTAGAATATCTTACGACATTGTATGCCACATTAGCACCTTGAAAAGCATGTTAGTATAATGTACGACACCTTACAACTCCTAACAACACGTAACAATACCGTAAGTAAACTTAAAACTCCATAATAAACCTAATGAATTCGTCCGAGTCCTTTAAACATCGTACGACAACTTAAATCATCTTACTACTCTTTATGCCACATTAGCAACTCGAAATGAACGTTAGTATGATCTAGGACGCCTTACAGCTGCTAAGAACACCTTACATCACCGTACGAAACCTTAAAACTCCATAAAACACCTAATGAATTAGTGCGCGTCCTTTGAACATCGTACGACTAGTTAGGACATCTTAAGACTCTGTATGCCATATTAGAATCTTGAAGACCACGTTTGTATAACGTAGGACGCATTAAAACACCTAACAACACCTTACAACAGTGTACGGAACCATAAATCTCCATAATAAACCTAATCAATTCGTCCGAGTCCTTTGAACATCGTAAGACAACTCAGGACTTGTTAGGACTCTGTATGCGACGCTAGCAACATAAAAAGCAATTTCGAAAAATGTAGGACGCGTTACAACTTCTAAGATCACCTTACATCACCGTACGAAACATTAAAACTTCATATTAAACCTAATGAATTCGTCAGAGTCATTTGAACATCGTACAAAAATTTAGAATATCTTACGACATTGTATGCCACATTAGCACCTTGAAAAGCATGTTAGTATAATGTACGGCACCTTACAACTCCTAACAACACGTAACAATACCGTAAGTAAACTTAAAACTCCATAATAAACCTAATGAATTCGTCCGAGTCCTTTAAACATCGTACGATAACTTAAATCATCTTACTACTCTTTATGCCACATTAGCAACTCGAAATGAACGTTAGTATGATCTAGGACGCCTTACAGCTGCTAAGAACACCTTACATCACCGTACGAAACCTTAAAACTCCATAAAACACCTAATGAATTCGTGCGCGTCCTTTGAACATCGTACGACTAGTTAGGACATCTTAAGACTCTGTATGCCATATTAGAATCTTGAAGACCACGTTTGTATAACGTAGGACGCATTAAAACACCTAACAACACCTTACAACAGTGTACGGAACCATAAATCTCCATAATAAACCTAATCAATTCGTCCGAGTCCTTTGAACATCGTAAGACAACTCAGGACTTGTTACGACTCTGTATGCGACGCTAGCAACATAAAAAGCAATTTCGAAAAATGTAGGCCGCGTTCCCACTTCTAAGAGCACCTTACATCACCGTACGAAACATTAAAACTTCATAATAAACCTAATGAATTCGTCCGAGTCATTTGAATATCGTACAAAAATTTAGAATACCTTACGACATTGTATGCCACATTAGCACCTTGAAAAGCATGTTAGTATAATGTACGACACCTTACAACTCCTAACAACACGTAACAATACCGTACGTAAACTTAAAACTTCATAATAAACCTAATGAATTCGTCTGAGTCCTTTAAACATCGTACGACAACTTAAATCATCTTACTACTCTTTATGCCACATTAGCAACTCGAAAAGAACGTTAGTATGATCTAGGACGCGTTACAGCTCCTAAGAACACCTTACATCACCGTACGAAACCTCAAAACTCCATAATACACCTAATGAATTCGTGTGAGTCCTTCGAACATCGTACGACTAGTTAGGACATCTTAAGACTCTGTATGCCATATTTGATTCTTGAAGACCACGTTTGTATAACGTAGGACGCCTTAAAACACCTTACAACAGCATACGAAACCATAAATCTCCATAATAAACCTAATCAATTCGTCCGAGTCCATTGAACATCGTAAGACAACTCAGGACTTGTTACGACTCTGTATGCGACGCTAGCTACATAAAAAGCAATTTCGAAAAATGTAGGACGCGTTACAACTTCTAAGATCACCTTACATCACCGTACGAAACATTAAAACTTCATAATAAACCTAATGAATTCGTCAGAGTCATTTGAACATCGTACAAAAATTTAGAATATCTTACGACATTGTATGCCACATTAGCACCTTGAAAAGCATGTTAGTATAATGTACGACACCTTACAACTCCTAACAACACGTAACAATACCGTAAGTAAACTTAAAACTCCATAATAAACCTAATGAATTCGTCCGAGTCATTTGAATATCGTACAAAAATTTAGAATATCTTACGACATTGTATGCCACATTAGCACCTTGAAAAGCATGTTAGTATAATGTACGACACCTTACAACTCCTAACAACACGTAACAATACCGTACGTAAACTTAAAACTTCATAATAAACCTAATGAATTCGTCTGAGTCCTTTAAACATCGTACGACAACTTAAATCATCTTACTACTCTTTATGCCACATTAGCAACTCGAAAAGAACGTTAGTATGATCTAGGACGCGTTACAGCTCCTAAGAACACCTTACATCACCGTACGAAACCTCAAAACTCCATAATACACCTAATGAATTCGTGTGAGTCCTTCGAACATCGTACGACTAGTTAGGACATCTTAAGACTCTGTATGCCATATTTGATTCTTGAAGACCACGTTTGTATAACGTAGGACGCCTTAAAACACCTTACAACAGCATACGAAACCATAAATCTCCATAATAAACCTAATCAATTCGTCCGAGTCCATTGAACATCGTAAGACAACTCAGGACTTGTTACGACTCTGTATGCGACGCTAGCTACATAAAAAGCAATTTCGAAAAATGTAGGACGCGTTACAACTTCTAAGATCACCTTACATCACCGTACGAAACATTAAAACTTCATAATAAACCTAATGAATTCGTCAGAGTCATTTGAACATCGTACAAAAATTTAGAATATCTTACGACATTGTATGCCACATTAGCACCTTGAAAAGCATGTTAGTATAATGTACGACACCTTACAACTCCTAACAACACGTAACAATACCGTAAGTAAACTTAAAACTCCATAATAAACCTAATGAATTCGTCCGAGTCCTTTAAACATCGTACGACAACTTAAATCATCTTACTACTCTTTATGCCACATTAGCAACTCGAAATGAACGTTAGTATGATCTAGGACGCCTTACAGCTGCTAAGAACACCTTACATCACCGTACGAAACCTTAAAACTCCATAAAACACCTAATGAATTAGTGCGCGTCCTTTGAACATCGTACGACTAGTTAGGACATCTTAAGACTCTGTATGCCATATTAGAATCTTGAAGACCACGTTTGTATAACGTAGGACGCATTAAAACACCTAACAACACCTTACAACAGTGTACGGAACCATAAATCTCCATAATAAACCTAATCAATTCGTCCGAGTCCTTTGAACATCGTAAGACAACTCAGGACTTGTTACGACTCTGTATGCGACGCTAGCAACATAAAAAGCAATTTCGAAAAATGTAGGCCGCGTTCCCACTTCTAAGAGCACCTTACATCACCGTACGAAACATTAAAACTTCATAATAAACCTAATGAATTCGTCCGAGTCATTTGAATATCGTACAAAAATTTAGAATATCTTACGACATTGTATGCCACATTAGCACCTTGAAAAGCATGTTAGTATAATGTACGACACCTTACAACTCCTAACAACACGTAACAATACCGTACGTAAACTTAAAACTTCATAATAAACCTAATGAATTCGTCTGAGTCCTTTAAACATCGTACGACAACTTAAATCATCTTACTACTCTTTATGCCACATTAGCAACTCGAAAAGAACGTTAGTATGATCTAGGACGCGTTACAGCTCCTAAGAACACCTTACATCACCGTACGAAACCTCAAAACTCCATAACACACCTAATGAATTCGTGTGAGTCCTTCGAACATCGTACGACTAGTTAGGACATCTTAAGACTCTGTATGCCATATTTGATTCTTGAAGACCACGTTTGTATAACGTAGGACGCCTTAAAACACCTTACAACAGCATACGAAACCATAAATCTCCATAATAAACCTAATCAATTCGTCCGAGTCCATTGAACATCGTAAGACAACTCAGGACTTGTTACGACTCTGTATGCGACGCTAGCTACATAAAAAGCAATTTCGAAAAATGTAGGACGCGTTACAACTTCTAAGATCACCTTACATCACCGTACGAAACATTAAAACTTCATAATAAACCTAATGAATTCGTCAGAGTCATTTGAACATCGTACAAAAATTTAGAATATCTTACGACATTGTATGCCACATTAGCACCTTGAAAAGCATGTTAGTATAATGTACGACACCTTACAACTCCTAACAACACGTAACAATACCGTAAGTAAACTTAAAACTCCATAATAAACCTAATGAATTCGTCCGAGTCCTTTAAACATCGTACGACAACTTAAATCATCTTACTACTCTTTATGCCACATTAGCAACTCGAAAATAACGTTAGTATGATCTAGGACGCGTTACAGCTCTTAAGAACACCTTACATCACCGTACAAAACCTCAAAACTCCATAATACACCTAATGAATTCGTGTGAGTCCTTCGAACATCGTACGACTAGTTAGGACATCTTAAGACTCTGTATGCCATATCTGATTCTTGAAGACCACGTTTGTATAACGTAGGACGCCTTAAAACACCTTACAACAGCATACGAAACCATAAATCTCCATAATAAACCTAATCAATTCGTCCGAGTCCTTTGAACATCGTAAGACAACTCAGGACTTGTTAGGACTCTGTATGCGACGCTAGCAACATAAAAAGCAATTTCGAAAAATGTAGGACGCGTTACAACTTCTAAGATCACCTTACATCACCGTACGAAACATTAAAACTTCATATTAAACCTAATGAATTCGTCAGAGTCATTTGAACATCGTACAAAAATTTAGAATATCTTACGACATTGTATGCCACATTAGCACCTTGAAAAGCATGTTAGTATAATGTACGGCACCTTACAACTCCTAACAACACGTAACAATACCGTAAGTAAACTTAAAACTCCATAATAAACCTAATGAATTCGTCCGAGTCCTTTAAACATCGTACGATAACTTAAATCATCTTACTACTCTTTATGCCACATTAGCAACTCGAAATGAACGTTAGTATGATCTAGGACGCCTTACAGCTGCTAAGAACACCTTACATCACCGTACGAAACCTTAAAACTCCATAAAACACCTAATGAATTCGTGCGCGTCCTTTGAACATCGTACGACTAGTTAGGACATCTTAAGACTCTGTATGCCATATTAGAATCTTGAAGACCACGTTTGTATAACGTAGGACGCATTAAAACACCTAACAACACCTTACAACAGTGTACGGAACCATAAATCTCCATAATAAACCTAATCAATTCGTCCGAGTCCTTTGAACATCGTAAGACAACTCAGGACTTGTTACGACTCTGTATGCGACGCTAGCAACATAAAAAGCAATTTCGAAAAATGTAGGCCGCGTTCCCACTTCTAAGAGCACCTTACATCACCGTACGAAACATTAAAACTTTATAATAAACCTAATGAATTCGTCCGAGTCATTTGAATATCGTACAAAAATTTAGAATATCTTACGACATTGTATGCCACATTAGCACCTTGAAAAGCATGTTAGTATAATGTACGACACCTTACAACTCCTAACAACACGTAACAATACCGTACGTAAACTTAAAACTTCATAATAAACCTAATGAATTCGTCTGAGTCCTTTAAACATCGTACGACAACTTAAATCATCTTACTACTCTTTATGCCACATTAGCAACTCGAAAAGAACGTTAGTATGATCTAGGACGCGTTACAGCTCCTAAGAACACCTTACATCACCGTACGAAACCTCAAAACTCCATAATACACCTAATGAATTCGTGTGAGTCCTTCGAACATCGTACGACTAGTTAGGACATCTTAAGACTCTGTATGCCATATTTGATTCTTGAAGACCACGTTTGTATAACGTAGGACGCCTTAAAACACCTTACAACAGCATACGAAACCATAAATCTCCATAATAAACCTAATCAATTCGTCCGAGTCCATTGAACATCGTAAGACAACTCAGGACTTGTTACGACTCTGTATGCGACGCTAGCTACATAAAAAGCAATTTCGAAAAATGTAGGACGCGTTACAACTTCTAAGATCACCTTACATCACCGTACGAAACATTAAAACTTCATAATAAACCTAATGAATTCGTCAGAGTCATTTGAACATCGTACAAAAATTTAGAATATCTTACGACATTGTATGCCACATTAGCACCTTGAAAAGCATGTTAGTATAATGTACGACACCTTACAACTCCTAACAACACGTAACAATACCGTAAGTAAACTTAAAACTCCATAATAAACCTAATGAATTCGTCCGAGTCCTTTAAACATCGTACGACAACTTAAATCATCTTACTACTCTTTATGCCACATTAGCAACTCGAAATGAACGTTAGTATGATCTAGGATGCCTTACAGCTGCTAAGAACACCTTACATCACCGTACGAAACCTTAAAACTCCATAATACACCTAATGAATTCGTGTGAGTCCTTCGAACATCGTACGACTAGTTAGGACATCTTAAGACTCTGTATGCCATATTTGATTCTTGAAGACCACGTTTGTATAACGTAGGACGCCTTAAAACACCTTACAACAGCATACGAAACCATAAATCTCCATAATAAACCTAATCAATTCGTCCGAGTCCATTGAACATCGTAAGACAACTCAGGACTTGTTACGACTCTGTATGCGACGCTAGCTACATAAAAAGCAATTTCGAAAAATGTAGGACGCGTTACAACTTCTAAGATCACCTTACATCACCGTACGAAACATTAAAACTTCATAATAAACCTAATGAATTCGTCAGAGTCATTTGAACATCGTACAAAAATTTAGAATATCTTACGACATTGTATGCCACATTAGCACCTTGAAAAGCATGTTAGTATAATGTACGACACCTTACAACTCCTAACAACACGTAACAATACCGTAAGTAAACTTAAAACTCCATAATAAACCTAATGAATTCGTCCGAGTCCTTTAAACATCGTACGACAACTTAAATCATCTTACTACTCTTTATGCCACATTAGCAACTCGAAATGAACGTTAGTATGATCTAGGACGCCTTACAGCTGCTAAGAACACCTTACATCACCGTACGAAACCTTAAAACTCCATAATACACCTAATGAATTCGTGCGCGTCCTTTGAACATCGTACGACTAGTTAGGACATCTTAAGACTCTGTATGCCATATTAGAATCTTGAAGACCACGTTTGTATAACGTAGGACTCCTTAAAACACCTAACAACACCTTACAACAGCGTACGAAACCATAAATCTCCATAATAAACCTAATCAATTCGTCCGAGTCCTTTGAACATCGTAAGACAACTCAGGAGTTGTTACGACTCTGTATGCGACACTAGCAACATAAAAAGCAATTTCGAAAAATGTAGGACGCGTTCCCACTTCTAAGAGCACCTTACATCACCGTACGAAACATTAAAACTTCATAATAAACCTAATGAATTCGTCTGAGTCATTTGAATATCGTAAAAAAATTTAGAATATCTGACGACATTGTATGCCACATTAGCACCTTGAAAAGCATGTTAGTATAATGTACGACACCTTACAACTCCTAACAACACGTAACAATACCGTACGTAAACTTAAAACTTCATAAAAAACCTAATGAATTCGTCTGAGTCCTTTAAACATCATACGACAACTTAAATCATCTTACTACTCTTTATGCCACATTAGCAACTCGAAAAGAACGTTAGTATGATCTAGGACGCGTTACAGCTCTTAAGAACACCTTACATCACCGTACAAAACCTCAAAACTCCATAATACACCTAATGAATTCGTGTGAGTCCTTCGAACATCGTACTACTAGTTAGGACATCTTAAGACTCTGTATGCCATATTTGATTCTTGAAGACCACGTTTGTATAACGTAGGACGCCTTAAAACACCTTACAACAGCATACGAAACCATAAATCTCCATAATAAACCTAATCAATTCGTCCGAGTCCTTTGAACATCGTAAGACAACTCAGGACTTGTTACGACTCTGTATGCGACGCTAGCAACATAAAAAGCAATTTCGAAAAATGTAGGACGCGTTACAACTTCTAAGATCACCTTACATCACCGTACGAAACATTAAAACTTCATAATAAACCTAATGAATTCGTCAGAGTCATTTGAACATCGTACAAAAATTTAGAATATCTTACGACATTGTATGCCACATTAGCACCTTGAAAAGCATGTTAGTATAATGTACGACACCTTACAACTCCTAACAACACGTAACAATACCGTAAGTAAACTTAAAACTCCATAATAAACCTAATGAATTCGTCCGAGTCCTTTAAACATCGTACGACAACTTAAATCATCTTACTACTCTTTATGCCACATTAGCAACTCGAAATGAACGTTAGTATGATCTAGGACGCCTTACAGCTGCTAAGAACACCTTACATCACCGTACGAAACCTTAAAACTCCATAATACACCTAATGAATTCGTGTGAGTCCTTCGAACATCGTACGACTAGTTAGGACATCTTAAGACTCTGTATGCCATATTTGATTCTTGAAGACCACGTTTGTATAACGTAGGACGCCTTAAAACACCTTACAACAGCATACGAAACCATAAATCTCCATAATAAACCTAATCAATTCGTCCGAGTCCATTGAACATCGTAAGACAACTCAGGACTTGTTACGACTCTGTATGCGACGCTAGCTACATAAAAAGCAATTTCGAAAAATGTAGGACGCGTTACAACTTCTAAGATCACCTTACATCACCGTACGAAACATTAAAACTTCATAATAAACCTAATGAATTCGTCAGAGTCATTTGAACATCGTACAAAAATTTAGAATATCTTACGACATTGTATGCCACATTAGCACCTTGAAAAGCATGTTAGTATAATGTACGACACCTTACAACTCCTAACAACACGTAACAATACCGTAAGTAAACTTAAAACTCCATAATAAACCTAATGAATTCGTCCGAGTCCTTTAAACATCGTACGACAACTTAAATCATCTTACTACTCTTTATGCCACATTAGCAACTCGAAATGAACGTTAGTATGATCTAGGACGCCTTACAGCTGCTAAGAACACCTTACATCACCGTACGAAACCTTAAAACTCCATAATACACCTAATGAATTCGTGCGCGTCCTTTGAACATCGTACGACTAGTTAGGACATCTTAAGACTCTGTATGCCATATTAGAATCTTGAAGACCACGTTTGTATAACGTAGGACTCCTTAAAACACCTAACAACACCTTACAACAGCGTACGAAACCATAAATCTCCATAATAAACCTAATCAATTCGTCCGAGTCCTTTGAACATCGTAAGACAACTCAGGAGTTGTTACGACTCTGTATGCGACACTAGCAACATAAAAAGCAATTTCGAAAAATGTAGGACGCGTTCCCACTCTAAGAGCACCTTACATCACCGTACGAAACATTAAAACTTCATAATAAACCTAATGAATTCGTCTGAGTCATTTGAATATCGTAAAAAAATTTAGAATATCTTACGACATTGTATGCCACATTAGCACCTTGAAAAGCATGTTAGTATAATGTACGACACCTTACAACTCCTAACAACACGTAACAATACCGTACGTAAACTTAAAACTTCATAATAAACCTAATGAATTCGTCTGAGTCCTTTAAACATCATACGACAACTTAAATCATCTTACTACTCTTTATGCCACATTAGCAACTCGAAAAGAACGTTAGTATGATCTAGGACGCGTTACAGCTCTTAAGAACACCTTACATCACCGTACAAAACCTCAAAACTCCATAATACACCTAATGAATTCGTGTGAGTCCTTCGAACATCGTACTACTAGTTAGGACATCTTAAGACTCTGTATGCCATATTTGATTCTTGAAGACCACGTTTGTATAACGTAGGACGCCTTAAAACACCTTACAACAGCATACGAAACCATAAATCTCCATAATAAACCTAATCAATTCGTCCGAGTCCTTTGAACATCGTAAGACAACTCAGGACTTGTTACGACTCTGTATGCGACGCTAGCAACATAAAAAGCAATTTCGAAAAATGTAGGACGCGTTACAACTTCTAAGATCACCTTACATCACCGTACGAAACATTAAAACTTCATAATAAACCTAATGAATTCGTCAGAGTCATTTGAACATCGTACAAAAATTTAGAATATCTTACGACATTGTATGCCACATTAGCACCTTGAAAAGCATGTTAGTATAATGTACGACACCTTACAACTCCTAACAACACGTAACAATACCGTAAGTAAACTTAAAACTCCATAATAAACCTAATGAATTCGTCCGAGTCCTTTAAACATCGTACGACAACTTAAATCATCTTACTACTCTTTATGCCACATTAGCAACTCGAAATGAACGTTAGTATGATCTAGGACGCCTTACAGCTGCTAAGAACACCTTACATCACCGTACGAAACCTTAAAACTCCATAATACACCTAATGAATTCGTGTGAGTCCTTCGAACATCGTACGACTAGTTAGGACATCTTAAGACTCTGTATGCCATATTTGATTCTTGAAGACCACGTTTGTATAACGTAGGACGCCTTAAAACACCTTACAACAGCATACGAAACCATAAATCTCCATAATAAACCTAATCAATTCGTCCGAGTCCATTGAACATCGTAAGACAACTCAGGACTTGTTACGACTCTGTATGCGACGCTAGCTACATAAAAAGCAATTTCGAAAAATGTAGGACGCGTTACAACTTCTAAGATCACCTTACATCACCGTACGAAACATTAAAACTTCATAATAAACCTAATGAATTCGTCAGAGTCATTTGAACATCGTACAAAAATTTAGAATATCTTACGACATTGTATGCCACATTAGCACCTTGAAAAGCATGTTAGTATAATGTACGACACCTTACAACTCCTAACAACACGTAACAATACCGTAAGTAAACTTAAAACTCCATAATAAACCTAATGAATTCGTCCGAGTCCTTTAAACATCGTACGACAACTTAAATCATCTTACTACTCTTTATGCCACATTAGCAACTCGAAATGAACGTTAGTATGATCTAGGACGCCTTACAGCTGCTAAGAACACCTTACATCACCGTACGAAACCTTAAAACTCCATAATACACCTAATGAATTCGTGCGCGTCCTTTGAACATCGTACGACTAGTTAGGACATCTTAAGACTCTGTATGCCATATTAGAATCTTGAAGACCACGTTTGTATAACGTAGGACTCCTTAAAACACCTAACAACACCTTACAACAGCGTACGAAACCATAAATCTCCATAATAAACCTAATCAATTCGTCCGAGTCCTTTGAACATCGTAAGACAACTCAGGAGTTGTTACGACTCTGTATGCGACACTAGCAACATAAAAAGCAATTTCGAAAAATGTAGGACGCGTTCCCACTTCTAAGAGCACCTTACATCACCGTACGAAACATTAAAACTTCATAATAAACCTAATGAATTCGTCTGAGTCATTTGAATATCGTAAAAAAATTTAGAATATCTTACGACATTGTATGCCACATTAGCACCTTGAAAAGCATGTTAGTATAATGTACGACACCTTACAACTCCTAACAACACGTAACAATACCGTACGTAAACTTAAAACTTCATAATAAACCTAATGAATTCGTCTGAGTCCTTTAAACATCATACGACAACTTAAATCATCTTACTACTCTTTATGCCACATTAGCAACTCGAAAAGAACGTTAGTATGATCTAGGACGCGTTACAGCTCTTAAGAACACCTTACATCACCGTACAAAACCTCAAAACTCCATAATACACCTAATGAATTCGTGTGAGTCCTTCGAACATCGTACTACTAGTTAGGACATCTTAAGACTCTGTATGCCATATTTGATTCTTGAAGACCACGTTTGTATAACGTCGGACGCCTTAAAACACCTTACAACAGCATACGAAACCATAAATCTCCATAATAAACCTAATCAATTCGTCCGAGTCCTTTGAACATCGTAAGACAACTCAGGACTTGTTACGACTCTGTATGCGACGCTAGCAACATAAAAAGCAATTTCGAAAAATGTAGGACGCGTTACAACTTCTAAGATCACCTTACATCACCGTACGAAACATTAAAACTTCATAATAAACCTAATGAATTCGTCAGAGTCATTTGAACATCGTACAAAAATTTAGAATATCTTACGACATTGTATGCCACATTAGCACCTTGAAAAGCATGTTAGTATAATGTACGACACCTTACAACTCCTAACAACACGTAACAATACCGTAAGTAAACTTAAAACTCCATAATAAACCTAATGAATTCGTCCGAGTCCTTTAAACATCGTACGACAACTTAAATCATCTTACTACTCTTTATGCCACATTAGCAACTCGAAATGAACGTTAGTATGATCTAGGACGCCTTACAGCTGCTAAGAACACCTTACATCACCGTACGAAACCTTAAAACTCCATAAAACACCTAATGAAATCGTGCGCATCCTTTGAACATCGTACGACTAGTTAGGACATCTTAAGACTCTGTATGCCATATTAGAATCTTGAAGACCACGTTTGTATAACGTAGGACGCCTTAAAACACCTAACAACACCTTACAACAGCGTACGAAACCATAAATCTCCATAATAAACCTAATCAATTCGTCTGAGT
Organism: Tagetes erecta; assembly: GCA_030867185.1. Classification (NCBI taxonomy): domain Eukaryota; kingdom Viridiplantae; phylum Streptophyta; class Magnoliopsida; order Asterales; family Asteraceae; genus Tagetes; species Tagetes erecta. The sequence goes on along the minus strand of CM061488.1, from coordinate 47,745,112 downwards.
CCTTTGAACATCGTAAGACAACTCAGGACTTGTTACGACTCTGTATGCGACGCTAGCAACATAAAAAGCAATTTCGAAAAATGTAGGCCGCGTTCCCACTTCTAAGAGCACCTTACATCACCGTACGAAACATTAAAACTTCATAATAAACCTAATTAATTCGTCCGAGTCATTTGAACATCGTAAAAAAATTTAGAATATCTTACGACATTGTATGCCACATTAGCACCTTGAAAAGCATGTTAGTATAATGTACGACACCTTACAACTCCTAACAACACGTAACAATACCGTACGTAAACTTAAAACTCCATAATAAACCTAATGAATTAGTCCGAGTCCTTTAAACATCGTACGACAACTTAAATCATCTTACTACTCTTTACCACATTAGCAACTCGAAAAGAACGTTAGTATGGTCTAGGACGCCTTACAGCTCCTAAGAACACCTTACATCACCGTACGAAACCTTAAAACTCCATAATACACCTAATGAATTCGTGCGAGTCCTTTGAACATCGTACGACTAGTTAGGACATCTTAAGACTTTGTATGCCATATTAGAACCTTGAAGACCACGTTTGTATAACATAGGACGCCTTAAAACACCTAACAACACCTTACAACAGCGTACGAAACCATAAATCTCCATAATAAACCTAATCAATTCGTCCGAGTCCTTTGAACATCGTAAGACAAATCATGACTTGTTACGACTCTGTATGCGACGCTAGCAACATAAAAAGCAATTTTGAATAATGTAGGACGCGTTACAACTTCTAAGAGCACCTTACATCACCGTACGAAACATTAAAACTTCATAATAAACCTAATGAATTAGTCCGAGTCATTTGAACATCGTACAACAATTTAGAATATCTTACGACATTGTATGCCACAATAGCACCTTCAAAAGCATGTTAGTATAATGTACGACACCTTTCAACTCCTAACAACACGTAACAATATCGTACGTAAACTTAAAACTCCATAATAAACCTAATGAATTCGTCCGAGTCCTTTAAACATCGTACGGCAACTTAAATCATCTTACTACTCTTTATGCCACATTAGCAACTCGAAAAGAACGTTAGTATGGTCTAGGACGCCTTACAGCTCCTAAGAACACCTTACATCACCGTACGAAACCTTAAAACTCCATAATACACCGAATGAATTTGTGCGAGTCCTTTGAACATCGTACGACTAGTTAGGACATCTTAAGACTCTGTATGCCATATTAGATTCTTGAAGACCACGTTTGTATAACGTAGGACGCCTTAAAACACCTAACAACACCTTACAACAGCGTACGAAACCATAAATCTCCATAATAAACCTAATCAATTCGTCTGAGTCCTTTGAACATCGTAAGACAACTCAGGACTTGTTACGACTTTGTATGCGACGCTAGCAACATAAAAAGCAATTTCGAAAAATGTAGGACGCGTTACAACTTCTAAGAGCACCTTACATCACCGTACGAAACATTAAAACTTCATAATAAACCTAATTAATTCGTCCGAGTCATTTGAACATCGTACAAAAATTTAGAATATCTTACGACATTGTATGCCACATTAGCACCTTGAAAAGCATGTTAGTATAATGTACGACACCTTACAACTCCTAACAACACGTAACAATACCGTACGTAAACTTAAAACTCCATAATAAACCTAATGAATTCGTCCGAGTCCTTTAAACCTCGTATGACAACTTAAATCATCTTACTACTCTCTATGCCATATTAGCAACTCGAAAAGAACGTTAGTATGATCTAAGACGCCTTACAGCTCCTAAGAACACCTTACATCACCGTACGAAACCTTAAAACTCCATAATACACCTAATGAATTCGTGCGAGTCCTTTGAACATCGTACGACTAGTTAGGACATCTTAAGACTTTGTATGCCATATTAGAACCTTGAAGACCACGTTTGTATAACATAGGACGCCTTAAAACACCTAACAACACCTTACAACAGCGTACGAAACCATAAATCTCTATAATAAACCTAATCAATTCGTCCGAGTCCTTTGAACATCGTAAGACAAATCATGACTTGTTACGACTCTGTATGCGATGCTAGCAACATAAAAAGCAATTTCGAATAATGTAGGACGCGTTACAACTTCTAAGAGCACCTTACATCACCGTACGAAACATTAAAACTTCATAATAAACCTAATGAATTAGTCCGAGTCATTTGAACATCGTACAACAATTTAGAATATCTTACGACATTGTATGCCACAATAGCACCTTCAAAAGCATGTTAGTATAATGTACGACACCTTACAACTCCTAACAACACGTAACAATACCGTACGTAAACTTAAAACTCCATAATAAACCTAATGAATTCGTCCGAGTCCTTTAAACATCGTACGGCAACTTAAATCATCTTACTACTCTTTATGCCACATTAGCAACTCGAAAAGAACGTTAGTATGGTCTAGGACGCCTTACAGCTCCTAAGAACACCTTACATCACCGTACGAAACCTTAAAACTCCATAATACACCGAATGAATTCGTGCGAGTCCTTTGAACATCGTACGACTAGTTAGGACATCTTAAGACTCTGTATGCCATATTAGATTCTTGAAGACCACGTTTGTATAACGTAGGACGCCTTAAAACACCTAACAACACCTTACAACAGCGTACGAAACCATAAATCTCCATAATAAACCTAATCAATTCGTCTGAGTCCTTTGAACATCGTAAGACAACTCAGGACTTGTTACGACTTTGTATGCGACGCTAGCAACATAAAAAGCAATTTCGAAAAATGTAGGACGCGTTAGAACTTCTAAGAGCACCTTACATCACCGTACGAAACATTAAAACTTCATAATAAACCTAATTAATTCGTCCGAGTCATTTGAACATCGTACAAAAATTTAGAATATCTTACGACATTGTATGCCACATTAGCACCTTGAAAAGCATGTTAGTATAATGTACGACACCTTACAACTCCTAACAACACGTAACAATACCGTACGTAAACTTAAAACTCCATAATAAACCTAATGAATTCGTCCGAGTCCTTTAAACCTCGTATGACAACTTAAATCATCTTACTACTCTCTATGCCATATTAGCAACTCGAAAAGAACGTTAGTATGATCTAAGACGCCTTACAGCTCCTAAGAACACCTTACATCACCGTACGAAACCTTAAAACTCCATAATACACCTAATGAATTCGTGCGAGTCCTTTGAACATCGTACGACTAGTTAGGACATCTTAAGACTTTTTATGCCATATTAGAACCTTGAAGACCACGTTTGTATAACATAGGACGCCTTAAAACACCTAACAACACCTTACAACAGCGTACGAAACCATAAATCTCTATAATAAACCTAATCAATTCGTCCGAGTCCTTTGAACATCGTAAGACAAATCATGACTTGTTACGACTCTGTATGCGACGCTAGCAACATAAAAAGCAATTTCGAATAATGTAGGACGCGTTACAACTTCTAAGAGCACCTTACATCACCGTACGAAACATTAAAACTTCATAATAAACCTAATGAATTCGTCCGAGTCATTTGAACATCGTACAACAATTTAGAATATCTTACGACATTGTATGCCACAATAGCACCTTCAAAAGCATGTTAGTATAATGTACGACACCTTACAACTCCTAACAACACGTAACAATACCGTACGTAAACTTAAAACTCCATAATAAACCTAATGAATTAGTCCGAGTCCTTTAAACATCGTACGACAACTTAAATCATCTTACTACAATTTATGCCACATTAGCAACTCGAAAAGAACGTTAGTATGGTCTAGGACGCCTTACAGCTCCTAAGAACACCTTACATCACCGTACGAAACCTTAAAACTCCATAATACACCTAATGAATTCGTGCGAGTCCTTTGAACATCGTACGACTAGTTAGGACATCTTAAGACTCTGTATGCCATGTTAGAATCTTGAAGACCACGTTTGTATAACGTAGGACGCCTTAAAACACCTAACAACACCTTACAACAGCGTACGAAACCATAAATCTCCATAATAAACCTAATCAATTCGTCTGAGTCCTTTGAACATCGTAAGACAACTCAGGACTTGTTACGACTTTGTATGCGACGCTAGCAACATAAAAAGCAATTTGGAAAATGTAGGACGCGTTACAACTTCTAAGAGCACCTTACATCACCGTACGAAACATTAAAACTTCATAATAAACCTAATTAATTCGTCCGAGTCATTTGAACATCATAAAAAAATTTAGAATATCTTACGACATTGTATGCCACATTAGCACCTTGAAAAGCATGTTAGTATAATGTACGACACCTTACAACTCCTAACAACACGTAACAATACCGTACGTAAACTTAAAACTCCATAATAAACCTAATGAATTCGTCCGAGTCCTTTAAACCTCGTATGACAACTTAAATCATCTTACTACTCTCTATGCCATATTAGCAACTCGAAAAGAACGTTAGTATGATCTAAGACGCCTTACAGCTCCTAAGAACACCTTACATCACCGTACGAAACCTTAAAACTCCATAATACACCTAATGAATTCGTGCGAGTCCTTTGAACATCGTACGACTAGTTAGGACATCTTAAGACTTTGTATGCCATATTAGAACCTTGAAGACCACGTTTGTATAACATACGACGCCTTAAAACACCTAACAACACCTTACAACAGCGTACGAAACCATAAATCTCTATAATAAACCTAATCAATTCGTCCGAGTCCTTTGAACATCGTAAGACAAATCATGACTTGTTACGACTCTGTATGCGACGCTAGCAACATAAAAAGCAATTTCGAATAATGTAGGACGCGTTACAACTTCTAAGAGCACCTTACATCACCGTACGAAACATTAAAACTTCATAATAAACCTAATGAATTCTTCCGAGTCATTTGAACATCGTACAACAATTTAGAATATATTACGACATTGTATGCCACAATAGCACCTTCAAAAGCATGTTAGTATAATGTACGACACCTTACAACTCCTAACAACACGTAACAATACCGTACGTAAACTTAAAACTCCATAATAAACCTAATGAATTAGTCCGAGTCCTTTAAACATCGTACGACAACTTAAATCATCTTACTACTCTTTATGCCACATTAGCAACTCGAAAAGAACGTTAGTATGGTCTAGGACGCCTTACAGCTCCTAAGAACACCTTACATCACCGTACGAAACCTTAAAACTCCATAATACACCTAATGAATTCGTGCGAGTCCTTTGAACATCGTACGACTAGTTAGGACATCTTAAGACTTTGTATGCCATATTAGAACCTTGAAGACCACGTTTGTATAACATAGGACGCCTTAAAACACCTAACAACACCTTACAACAGCGTACGAAACCATAAATCTCTATAATAAACCTAATCAATTCGTCCGAGTCCTTTGAACATCGTAAGACAAATCATGACTTGTTACGACTCTGTATGCGACGCTAGCAACATAAAAAGCAATTTCGAATAATGTAGGACGCGTTACAACTTCTAAGAGCACCTTACATCACCGTACGAAACATTAAAACTTCATAATAAACCTAATGAATTCGTCCGAGTCATTTGAACATCGTACAACAATTTAGAATATCTTACGACATTGTATGCCACAATAGCACCTTCAAAAGCATGTTAGTATAATGTACGACACCTTACAACTCCTAACAACACGTAACAATACCGTACGTAAACTTAAAACTCCATAATAAACCTAATGAATTAGTCCGAGTCCTTTAAACATCGTACGACAACTTAAATCATCTTACTACTCTTTATGCCACATTAGCAACTCGAAAAGAACGTTAGTATGGTCTAGGACGCCTTACAGCTCCTAAGAACACCTTACATCACCGTACGAAACCTTAAAACTCCATAATACACCTAATGAATTCGTGCGAGTCCTTTGAACATCGTACGACTAGTTAGGACATCTTAAGACTTTGTATGCCATGTTAGAATCTTGAAGACCACGTTTGTATAACGTAGGACGCCTTAAAACACCTAACAACACCTTACAACAGCGTACGAAACCATAAATCTCCATAATAAACCTAATCAATTCGTCTGAGTCCTTTGAACATCGTAAGACAACTCAGGACTTGTTACGACTTTGTATGCGACGCTAGCAACATAAAAAGCAATTTCGAAAAATGTAGGACGCGTTACAACTTCTAAGAGCACCTTACATCACCGTACGAAACATTAAAACTTCATAATAAACCTAATTAATTCGTCCGAGTCATTTGAACATCGTACAAAAATTTAGAATATCTTACGACATTGTATGCCACATTAGCACCTTGAAAAGCATGTTAGTATAATGTACGACACCTTACAACTCCTAACAACACGTAACAATACCGTACGTAAACTTAAAACTCCATAATAAACCTAATGAATTAGTCCGAGTCCTTTAAACATCGTACGACAACTTAAATCATCTTACTACTCTTTATGCCACATTAGCAACTCGAAAAGAACGTTAGTATGGTCTAGGACGCCTTACAGCTCCTAAGAACACCTTACATCACCGTACGAAACCTTAAAACTCCATAATACACCTAATGAATTCGTGCGAGTCCTTTGAACATCGTACGACTAGTTAGGACATCTTAAGACTCTGTATGCCATGTTAGAATCTTGAAGACCACGTTTGTATAACGTAGGACGCCTTAAAACACCTAACAACACCTTACAACAGCGTACGAAACCATAAATCTCCATAATAAACCTAATCAATTCGTCTGAGTCCTTTGAACATCGTAAGACAACTCAGGACTTGTTACGACTTTGTATGCGACGCTAGCAACATAAAAAGCAATTTCGAAAAATGTAGGACGCGTTACAACTTCTAAGAGCACCTTACATCACCGTACGAAACATTAAAACTTCATAATAAACCTAATTAATTCGTCCGAGTCATTTGAACATCGTACAAAAATTTAGAATATCTTACGACATTGTATGCCACATTAGCACCTTGAAAAGCATGTTAGTATAATGTACGACACCTTACAACTCCTAACAACACGTAACAATACCGTACGTAAACTTAAAACTCCATAATAAACCTAATGAATTAGTCCGAGTCCTTTAAACATCGTACGACAACTTAAATCATCTTACTACTCTTTATGCCACATTAGCAACTCGAAAAGAACGTTAGTATGGTCTAGGACGCCTTACAGCTCCTAAGAACACCTTACATCACCGTACGAAACCTTAAAACTCCATAATACACCTAATGAATTCGTGCGAGTCCTTTGAACATCGTACGACTAGTTAGGACATCTTAAGACTTTGTATGCCATATTAGAACCTTGAAGACCACGTTTGTATAACATAGGACGCCTTAAAACACCTAACAACACCTTACAACAGCGTACGAAACCATAAATCTCTATAATAAACCTAATCAATTCGTCCGAGTCCTTTGAACATCGTAAGACAAATCATGACTTGTTACGACTCTATATGCGACGCTAGCAACATAAAAAGCAATTTCGAATAATGTAGGACGCGTTACAACTTCTAAGAGCACCTTACATCACCGTACGAAACATTAAAACTTCATAATAAACCTAATGAATTCGTCCGAGTCATTTGAACATCGTACAACAATTTAGAATATCTTACGACATTGTATGCCACAATAGCACCTTCAAAAGCATGTTAGTATAATGTACGACACCTTACAACTCCTAACAACACGTAACAATACCGTACGTAAACTTAAAACTCCATAATAAACCTAATGAATTAGTCCGAGTCCTTTAAACATCGTACGACAACTTAAATCATCTTACTACTCTTTATGCCACATTAGCAACTCGAAAAGAACGTTAGTATGGTCTAGGACGCCTTACAGCTCCTAAGAACACCTTACATCACCGTACGAAACCTTAAAACTCCATAATACACCTAATGAATTCGTGCGAGTCCTTTGAACATCGTACGACTAGTTAGGACATCTTAAGACTTTGTATGCCATATTAGAATCTTGAAGACCACGTTTGTATAACGTAGGACGCCTTAAAACACCTAACAACACCTTACAACAGCGTACGAAACCATAAATCTCCATAATAAACCTAATCAATTCGTCTGAGTCCTTTGAACATCGTAAGACAACTCAGGACTTGTTACGACTTTGTATGCGACGCTAGCAACATAAAAAGCAATTTCGAAAAATGTAGGACGCGTTACAACTTCTAAGAGCACCTTACATCACCGTACGAAACATTAAAACTTCATAATAAACCTAATTAATTCGTCCGAGTCATTTGAACATCGTACAAAAATTTAGAATATCTTACGACATTGTATGCCACATTAGCACCTTGAAAAGCATGTTAGTATAATGTACGACACCTTACAACTCCTAACAACACGTAACAATACCGTACGTAAACTTAAAACTCCATAATAAACCTAATGAATTAGTCCGAGTCCTTTAAACATCGTACGACAACTTAAATCATCTTACTACTCTTTATGCCACATTAGCAACTCGAAAAGAACGTTAGTATGGTCTAGGACGCCTTACAGCTCCTAAGAACACCTTACATCACCGTACGAAACCTTAAAACTCCATAATACACCTAATGAATTCGTGCGAGTCCTTTGAACATCGTACGACTAGTTAGGACATCTTAAGACTTTGTATGCCATGTTAGAATCTTGAAGACCACGTTTGTATAACGTAGGACGCCTTAAAACACCTAACAACACCTTACAACAGCGTACGAAACCATAAATCTCCATAATAAACCTAATCAATTCGTCTGAGTCCTTTGAACATCGTAAGACAACTCAGGACTTGTTACGACTTTGTATGCGACGCTAGCAACATAAAAAGCAATTTCGAAAAATGTAGGACGCGTTACAACTTCTAAGAGCACCTTACATCACCGTACGAAACATTAAAACTTCATAATAAACCTAATTAATTCGTCCGAGTCATTTGAACATCGTACAAAAATTTAGAATATCTTACGACATTGTATGCCACATTAGCACCTTGAAAAGCATGTTAGTATAATGTACGACACCTTACAACTCCTAACAACACGTAACAATACCGTACGTAAACTTAAAACTCCATAATAACCCTAATGAATTCGTCCGAGTCCTTTAAACCTCGTATGACAACTTAAATCATCTTACTACTCTCTATGCCATATTAGCAACTCGAAAAGAACGTTAGTATGATCTAAGACGCCTTACAGCTCCTAAGAACACCTTACATCACCGTACGAAACCTTAAAACTCCATAATACACCTAATGAATTCGTGCGAGTCCTTTGAACATCGTACGACTAGTTAGGACATCTTAAGACTTTGTATGCCATATTAGAACCTTGAAGACCACGTTTGTATAACATAGGACGCCTTAAAACACCTAACAACACCTTACAACAGCGTACGAAACCATAAATCTCTATAATAAACCTAATCAATTCGTCCGAGTCCTTTGAACATCGTAAGACAAATCATGACTTGTTACGACTCTGTATGCGACGCTAGCAACATAAAAAGCAATTTCGAATAATGTAGGACGCGTTACAACTTTTAAGAGCACCTTACATCACCGTACGAAACATTAAAACTTCATAATAAACCTAATGAATTCGTCCGAGTCATTTGAACATCGTACAACAATTTAGAATATCTTACGACATTGTATGCCACAATAGCACCTTCAAAAGCATGTTAGTATAATGTACGACACCTTACAACTCCTAACAACACGTGTGACACCCGGCAAATTTCGGTCAATATTCGTACTAGCTTAAAACGTGCTTATTATTTTTGAAATGCGTAATTTGATTTAATTATGATAATTAATATATTATTAAAGTTAGATAAGCCCATTTTTGTGCATTGTTTTGCATTTCGTGATTTTTGAAATTGCTTAATCGCGTAGCGGTTAAATACCCGGTAATGAACGTTGGTGACTGCCTGATAAATTTTAACAGTCCAATAATTGATATAATGCTCGAAATAGCTTCAAATAATATATTTTGGGTGTGTATAAGTGAAAATGTAATAAAAACTAAAAGCGGTGTATTTTATCCGATGTTTTTCCGGTTATCGCGTGTGTTTCAGTTTTTGCCCGGTTTTATTACCAGTACACTACCCGGAGTACAGTAAAATAATTATTAATATATTTTTACTATTTTGAGTGTGAAAAATTCATATTTGAAGTATTATGACATATATGGGGTTAAAAGTTTACAAGATTTAATAAAATGTTAGTAATATGAGTGTGTAGTGTTTTTATATAAAGATTTTATAAAATCTTTACTTTTTTTTATATAAAATTCGGCCCCCAAGGCCCTCCCCCTAGTTCCAAGATTAGCCTTGGTCATTGTGTTGCTTAGTGAAGTGGTGAACATATTTCTTGGTCTTGACAAAACCTTCTTCAACACCACACTCCAACATTAACCACTTCAACACTCTTCTTCCTTCCTCTCTCTCTCTAAAATCCGAAAATCCCTACACCATCACCAAAAAATTCGGCCACCTCTCTCTCCACACTCTCCACAATCATTTCTTTCACTTACTTGCAAGATCTAAGGTCCTTGAAGGTGTTTGATGCAAGTAGGAGCATCCAAGAGGTGTTTAAAGGCCAAATCCATCTTCTTCATCTTTTTCTAGTGTTCATAAAGGGTGTGAACATTTTCCATTTTGTTTTTATGATTTGAATGTGTTCAAGATTGTGTTCTTGAAGTGTTGTTCACCAAACCTTAAACCAAAAGATGAATGTTTTTGAAATGGAAATGGGTTTTAAAAATGTGTGTGTGTGTGTGTGTATTTGTGTCCGTATGTATGTATGTATTAGTGTGTGTGTGTGTGATTTTGATTTTTGAAAACAAGATTTCATAAGTGTTGAATGAATGGTTTTGAAAGTTTGATAAAGGAAATGGGAAGAAATGAACAAGTATGTGTTGTGTATGGTCATCAAAACATGATTTTTGGATATATATGTATGTAATCCGTAGGTATGTGTGTATGTGTGTGTATATACATGTTAATGATATTATAATGAGTATTGTGTTCTTGCATCAAAAAGGGTTTAGGTCAAAGAACATGAAAGTTGTTTTGTTGGAAATGAGATAATATGAATAAGTGTAGGATAGTTGTGATATTAAAATATGAATGTGTGTATGTATGTATGTAAAACCGTATGTATGTGTGTATATGTGTAGGTATGCTTGTTAGTTAAAAATGATGATAACTTGTTGTATGTTGTATTTAAAATGGTTAGATCTTGACATGCAAAGGTGTTTTAATGAAGTTAAGATAATATTGTCACTAGATGATTATGTATACCATGAAAAAGTGTTAGGAAAATACTTACAAAAACATGGTCATGTGGCATGAAATTAGAAGATGTTACTTATGTGAAAAACTTGCTACATGTTTATTTAAGAAATTGCTAGATGTAAGTATGAAAAGTATTTTGTTATGATGATTATGATATGATAAAATACATGATTTCTTAAAGTGTAAAAATTGTTTTTAGATGCATGAAATATTGATGTAAGTAGTGATATATGATACTTAAAGGTTTAAAAAGACATAAAATGTAATTTTTATACATTTTTGTAATGATTTAAAAACTATATTATATTCTGGAATAAATCATATTTTTAAAGATTTATAAACTTTATAAAATAAGTATTTTAAATGTCTTATAAGAAAGAAATGATTTAAACCTTATAAATAACGGTTTTAGTACAAAAATACGCGTAAAACGCACCGATTCTTGCTTAAAAATGTAAAATATGTCAAAATATCATTTTCACAGATTCTTAAGTGTATTTTTATGTAAAAATATGAGATTTAAATTTTGGTATAAAAACTTAGAGTTTTAAACTCAAAAACGTGCAAACTATGTACCCGGAAAAGCCGAAAATGAAGATTTTCGACTCTAAAACGTAATATTTTTGCAAACTGATTTGAATCAGAAACTTTGGTCATATTTTTAATTTAACCTACTGATATAAAAGTATTTATAAAGTAATGACAAAAATACGGGTATTGGGTTGCTTTCCGTGACCCGAAAACGTTCCCGAAAATGTTGAAATTGACATGTTTAGCTAATATTGTGATTTTTATTGAAAATGTATGAAATATGATTTTTGTTATGTGAAAATATGTTTAGATATATATAAGTTCATATGATTAATAAGTTGTTTATGAAAACATGGTTAAATGTCCCGTTAAGTGTTAACCGTCATGTTGAAAATTGCATACTAGTTAACTAGAGAAAAATGTATATTTTTCTAAGTGTTATGAACTTTAACCATGACATGAGAATACTAAATTATATTTTTCCAAGTATATGAATAATATTGGATAAGTAAAAGTGTTTGTTTTACTTAGAAAAGTTAAAGGACTAAATATGACTTTTATGTGTGTTATATGTGTTTATGTGATTAGTAGTATGAAAGCTAATCAAAGAATAACAAAGTGTGTTATTATATATGAAAATTAATCAAGGCAAAGATCACCAACGGGTCATTAAAATTAAGGGTTGATGTTTTTGTAAATGAAACGTTTTCACGTAAGTCTAGTTAGGTTTTGGTGAACAACCTACACGGTTTTAGACTTGATATATATGTGCATCTTTTGAACGGGTCCTTTGTGTATAGGATGTTCTTAGGTGGTGTTATTGTTGGGCTTATATGTTCTAGCTTTTGGCGTATCCACTGTGAGTTTCTTCGGCCCCTTTTTTTTACTAACGTTTTATTTAACTGTTTTGGGGGAAAAACATGTATTTGTTTATAATGTCTTGATATGAATTGAGAGACCTATGAGTGTCTCGGCCCCTTTTTAAATAATGTTTTATTTAAATATTTTCGGGGGAAAAACATGTATTTGTTTAACTTGTTTTGATATGAATTGGGAGACGGGTATTGTTGTTGACCAAAATGATGGCATGAGTGTTTGATGATTTTACGCGTAATGCCCTCTCATAATCATTAATTTCTCTTGGAGTGAGAAACCACATGTTATATTGGTAGATCTATCGGGATTGGAATTCCGCCCCTCGTGATCAGTCGCTCTGATCGTGTTGACATGCGGGGGAATATAAGTTGATTGTTGTGAGGGAACCTCGTTTCTTGGTTTGATTATGGACTCATGACTTTGATGATTCATTTGTCTCTGGGCCTAGCTAGCCCTTGACGTATGGTCTTGTTGATGTCTCAAAGCCAAGCATATCTATTGTGAATGAAAAATGACTTTACTTTGATTAAAACCCGAAAACTCACCAACTTTATGTTGACTCAGTTTTTACATGTTTTTCAGGTACTAAGTGTTGGGCATGGGAATTTGTGGAAGGATAGTTTTTGGACTACAAACTCCACATTTGGTTTATGTGTTTTGGGACCTCTTTGTTTAAAATTTTGTTTGACTTTACTTCAAACAATCTACGCTTTATTAAGACAATATCGTATTTTATTTTCTTAATGAAAAATGGTGGGATGTTGACGTGTCAACATTAACACTTTTAATTACCTTTTAAATTAATGTGGATGTTTGCTTTATAATTAATGGGTGCCAACTTCGCTCTAAGCACCAAATATTCGTGACTTCCGCTGCAACGATTTTTGGGGTGTGACAGAAGTTGGTATCAGAGCCAATGGTTATAGCGAACTAGAAAAATGTTTTTGAAAAATTCTAGACTATAACTTGAAAGTTTTTGAAAAATTTTTAAAGTCCCAGAAACACTTCCAAAATTCCCAAGCATTTTTGTGTGCGTTTTGATTTTTAGATTGTATATGTAAGAATACCTTGTGTGGTTTAAATTGATTGTATATCTAAATATACCTTGTGTGGTTTATAATTATTAGATTGGATATCTAAGTGTACCTTGTGTGCTTATTTGATATAAGTGTATTTAAGTGCCTTTTAAGCTAGGAGTTACGTACGAATATGCCTTTTGTGGTCACAAATGCCTGAAAGAGTCCCCGAGACACGAGTCTCACTTAGCACCACTTTAGGGTCAGTCGTTGAGTCCGTGGTTGATGATGAGGTGGTAATGGACGCTCAGAGTGATGATGTTCAAGATATCATACCTTCGAATGAATTGAAGCGAACCCCCGAGCCCTGCATAGTATATTCCTGGAGGCGTAAGAAGATTGTCCGTATGGTTGTTGATGATGAGGTTGCACCCGAACCCAACAGGGTAAGGGAGTCGACTGTTGATTCCCCAGGTGTAGAGCGCGGTTTTCCGTCTATATTCTAGTTCGACGACTCGTCTAGTACTCCACGTTTAGATTCCATGATCGAAAAATCTATCGAACGTTTTCTTCTTACTCTTACCGCAAGGTGTGCTTAGTACGAACAGTAGATCGATGAATTACAAGATAGAGATGCAGATCGTTTTTGACGCGTGCCATATGATGCTTACCCGGTTGACTTCTCTCGAGGAGAGAACTACGTTAAAGGCGCTCGTCGATGATTGGTTAAATCGATAGAATAAAATAAATAAATAAATAAATAAAAATATAATAAAACTTTATATCGGTAAAGAATTCTACGATCTCACTAAATTCTGTTATTCCGAAGTAAGCCCTTCCTTTTCTTTCTATGATCATTAGATCGGTAACCTTAGTAGCCGATTTGGCGGTGAGGATTGATGATAATTCACGATTTTGTTATTGATTAGTTACTTATGTTATGTGGTGTTACGTACGATACTCAAACATTTAACACCATGATGTGAACTATACCTTATCATATTTATTAATATTTTGTTTGTTAGATATAAAATACGCCCCCGGTAATTCGAATGACACCTTCGGGTGGAGGTATAGGATTTAGCCTAGTTAATAGCTCCACATGGCAATGCTGCTCTAGAATAGTGTGACGCTAGTTTAACAATAGGGCGTGGTAGAGGACGTGACGTTTCAGATGGTAACCTTAGTGACATCTTAGTATTAGTAGTTCTTTAGGTATTAGATCATCTAAGCATATATGGATGATTTTAGGAACTTCTCGAAATAGTTAAATCAAGTGGTAATCATTGATTTCATTAAACTATGGAAAAATGAATCTATTGTTAGGGTGTACTTATGAGACTTTTTAAGTTTGTCACCCACGAATTTTTACTAGTTCTGAAAGTCCACTTGACATGGTGAGATGGATTGCGAAAATGAGTCAGATATGGCAATAGGCAATTGCCCAAGACGGCCAAAGAATTAAGAATGCCACATGTACGTTTCAGGATGAAACGTTGATGTGATGAAATACGTTAATCCGGAATTCGGATGAAGTTACTGTTTATGGTCTTTCATGGAACGATTTGAAGGAAAGATTGTTACGGGAGTATTTTCCCCAAAACGAGTTTTGTGTCAAATGGAATTTTAAGTATTAATTGGTCTAAACTCTAGTAAGTTAAGTAAGATATATATTACTGAATTAGCTAATGGAAATAAAATGGGAACTTGTGAATTATTTAGGAATTTTTCCTAGAAATTAGAAAGTCATTCCTTTAGTATAGATCTTTACCCGTTAAACTTGGTAGTTCCGATGTAGTTATCGGTGTGGATTGATTGATTGGACATTGTGCCGAGGAAGTTTGTTTTGAAAAGATTGTTCGGCTTACGTTCGAAAACGGAGAAGTATTGTAGAAGACGAAGGAAAGTCTTCTTTAAAAATCGAAATATCATGAAAGCTTATGAGTATTGGAGCAAAGGATGTCCGATGTTTTTACTTAGTTAAATTTATCAATGCCAAGGACGTTGAACAAAAGTTTGGGGATCACCTGTGTTGTTCGTTATGAAAAATGATGCATCATTTAGGATGTGTATAGATTTTTGAGAAAGTTGAATGAACTTATAATTAAGATTAGATATATGTTGCCTAGGATTGATGATTTGTTCGATCAGCTACACGTTGTAGTTATTATTCTGAGATTGATATTCGATACGGCTACCATTAGTTGTTAATAGCCGAAGATGATGTCCCGAAAACTGCTTTTAGGACGCGTTATGGACATTATGAGTGTTTGGTCATGCCGTGTAGTTTTAAAAAAAAAATGTACCTGTAGTATTCATGGAGCTTATGAATAGGTTGTGTAGACCTTATTTGGATAAGTTTAGAATAGTATTCACTGACGGTATACTTATTCATTCACAAACCAATAGAGATCATGAACATCTTCTAATGTTTATTCTAGAAATGTTAAGAAATGAGAAATTTTATGCTATGATTTCAAAATGGGAGTCCTGGCTTAGGGAAGTTTATTGTCTTGGTCACGTGATCAATGAAAAAGGTATTCATGTAGATTCGGCAAAGACTGAGGCCAATAAGATTTGTGAAGCGCCAAAAACTCCTACGGAGGTGCGTTAATTTTTAGGATTAGCCGGTACTACCGAAGGTTTATTGAAAACTTCTCTAAATAATGTAGTCATTGAAGTTATTAAACTGTAAGGATAGGAAATCCGATCGGTTATATGATCAAGAGTTAGTATTTTAGGCGATGAAGCACAAGCTATGTTGTGCGTCTATATTGTCACTTCTAGATGGAATAGATGATTTTGTAGTATGTTGTGATACGTCTCGTTTAGGTTTTACGTGTGTCTCGATTCAGAGAGAAGATGTTGTATCTTAAACGTCTAAGAAACTCAAAGTGCATGAAAAGAATTACACTACGCATGGCTTGGATCTAGCGTGTCTTTGATGAGAAGGAGCTCAATACGAGACGACGACGTTGGGTCGAGTTATGGAATGACTACGACTGTGATATTCGTTATCTCCTAGGAAAAAGCCAAGGTTGCTGATGATGCACTATGCAGAAAGGTAAAGAAAGAAACCTTTGCGTTTGCGTGCGTTAGAATTAGCTCTTTAGTCGTATCTCACTTCCCAAATACGTGATGCTTAGAGTGAAGCTTTAAAGGTAGAAAATTTGGGAAATGTAAGGATGTGAAGGAACTTTATTGGTGACCCAATATGAAAAGGGAGATAGCATCATACGTGAGTAAATGTATAACATGTTCTAGGGTTAAAGCTGAATATCAAAAGCCTTTAGGACTTTTGCAGTAACCTGAAAATCCACAATGGGAATGGGAGCGAATCACGATGGATTTCATAACGATGTTACCCCGCAAATCTAGTGGTGATAACACTATTTGGGTAATTGTTGATCGTTTGACGAAATCTGCTCACTTTTTGCCCATTAAGGAATCTTACAAAGTGGGAAAGTTGTAAAGGATCTATCTGGAGGAGTTAGTATCTTCTCATATTGTTCTTGTCTCGATCATTTTAGATAAAGATAGTCGTTTTACTTCGAGGCGTTAGAGAGTTTTGTAAAAAAACTATGGGTACTCGTTTGGATATGAGTATGGTGTATCACCACAAAGGATTGTCAGAGTGAACGGACAATTCAAACTCTGAAAGACTTGTTGCGAGCATGTGTGATTGATTTTGGTAGGAATTAGGATAGCCTCCTACCTATAGCTTAGTTTTCTTATAGCTATAGTTATCGCGCTAGTATCAGGGCCACTCCGTGTTGAGGCTCTGTATGAAAGAAAATGTCATTCACCATTTTGTTGGGCTAAAATAGGTGAAAAAGAATTATGTGTACCCGAGATTATCCAAGAAACTGCAGATAAAGTTTTCCAAGTTATGAAAAGATTTGAAGCCGTAGTTTATCAGCAAAAGAGTTATGTGGATAATCGGATGAAACCATTGGAAATCCGAGTAGGAAATCGTGTATTTTTGAAAGTGTCACCTTGGAAAGGTGTAGTTAGATTTGGCAACCAAGGGAAGCTTAGTCCCCGATACATAGGACCATTTGAGATTTTGAAAAGAATTGGCCTAGTTGCTTATCGACTTAAGTTACCTAGTGAGCTTAGTGATGTGCATAACGTGTTCCGTGTCTTGAATTTGAAAAAGTGTTTGTCTGATAAGACATCTATGATACCGTCTGAGGGAGTTCGTATTGATGATAAACTCCATTTCGTTGAGGAACCAGTAGAGGGTTGGACTCGAAAGTTCAAAAACTCAGGCAAAGTTGTACCGATTTGGTCAAGATTAGATGTAATTCTAAATGAGGACCATATTATTCGTAGGAACGTCGAGACTGAAATAAGTAATAATACCCTCATTCAATTCTATCTAAATCGAAATAGGACTTATCGAGGTAAAATTTCGGGACGAAATTTCCTAAACGGGGGAAGACTGTGACACCCGGCAAATTTCGGTCAATATTCGTACTAGCTTAAAACGTGCTTATTATTTTTGAAATGCGTAATTTGATTTAATTATGATAATTAATATATTATTAAAGTTAGATAAGCCCATTTTTGTGCATTGTTTTGCATTTCGTGATTTTTGAAATTGCTTAATCGCGTAGCGGTTAAATACCCGGTAATGAACGTTGGTGACTGCCTGATAAATTTTAACAGTCCAATAATTGATATAATGCTCGAAATAGCTTCAAATAATATATTTTGGGTGTGTATAAGTGAAAATGTAATAAAAACTAAAAGCGGTGTATTTTATCCGATGTTTTTCCGGTTATCGCGTGTGTTTCAGTTTTTGCCCGGTTTTATTACCAGTACACTACCCGGAGTACAGTAAAATAATTATTAATATATTTTTACTATTTTGAGTGTGAAAAATTCATATTTGAAGTATTATGACATATATGGGGTTAAAAGTTTACAAGATTTAATAAAATGTTAGTAATATGAGTGTGTAGTGTTTTTATATAAAGATTTTATAAAATCTTTACTTTTTTTTATATAAAATTCGGCCCCCAAGGCCCTCCCCCTAGTTCCAAGATTAGCCTTGGTCATTGTGTTGCTTAGTGAAGTGGTGAACATATTTCTTGGTCTTGACAAAACCTTCTTCAACACCACACTCCAACATTAACCACTTCAACACTCTTCTTCCTTCCTCTCTCTCTCTAAAATCCGAAAATCCCTACACCATCACCAAAAAATTCGGCCACCTCTCTCTCCACACTCTCCACAATCATTTCTTTCACTTACTTGCAAGATCTAAGGTCCTTGAAGGTGTTTGATGCAAGTAGGAGCATCCAAGAGGTGTTTAAAGGCCAAATCCATCTTCTTCATCTTTTTCTAGTGTTCATAAAGGGTGTGAACATTTTCCATTTTGTTTTTATGATTTGAATGTGTTCAAGATTGTGTTCTTGAAGTGTTGTTCACCAAACCTTAAACCAAAAGATGAATGTTTTTGAAATGGAAATGGGTTTTAAAAATGTGTGTGTGTGTGTGTGTATTTGTGTCCGTATGTATGTATGTATTAGTGTGTGTGTGTGTGATTTTGATTTTTGAAAACAAGATTTCATAAGTGTTGAATGAATGGTTTTGAAAGTTTGATAAAGGAAATGGGAAGAAATGAACAAGTATGTGTTGTGTATGGTCATCAAAACATGATTTTTGGATATATATGTATGTAATCCGTAGGTATGTGTGTATGTGTGTGTATATACATGTTAATGATATTATAATGAGTATTGTGTTCTTGCATCAAAAAGGGTTTAGGTCAAAGAACATGAAAGTTGTTTTGTTGGAAATGAGATAATATGAATAAGTGTAGGATAGTTGTGATATTAAAATATGAATGTGTGTATGTATGTATGTAAAACCGTATGTATGTGTGTATATGTGTAGGTATGCTTGTTAGTTAAAAATGATGATAACTTGTTGTATGTTGTATTTAAAATGGTTAGATCTTGACATGCAAAGGTGTTTTAATGAAGTTAAGATAATATTGTCACTAGATGATTATGTATACCATGAAAAAGTGTTAGGAAAATACTTACAAAAACATGGTCATGTGGCATGAAATTAGAAGATGTTACTTATGTGAAAAACTTGCTACATGTTTATTTAAGAAATTGCTAGATGTAAGTATGAAAAGTATTTTGTTATGATGATTATGATATGATAAAATACATGATTTCTTAAAGTGTAAAAATTGTTTTTAGATGCATGAAATATTGATGTAAGTAGTGATATATGATACTTAAAGGTTTAAAAAGACATAAAATGTAATTTTTATACATTTTTGTAATGATTTAAAAACTATATTATATTCTGGAATAAATCATATTTTTAAAGATTTATAAACTTTATAAAATAAGTATTTTAAATGTCTTATAAGAAAGAAATGATTTAAACCTTATAAATAACGGTTTTAGTACAAAAATACGCGTAAAACGCACCGATTCTTGCTTAAAAATGTAAAATATGTCAAAATATCATTTTCACAGATTCTTAAGTGTATTTTTATGTAAAAATATGAGATTTAAATTTTGGTATAAAAACTTAGAGTTTTAAACTCAAAAACGTGCAAACTATGTACCCGGAAAAGTCGAAAATGAAGATTTTCGACTCTAAAACGTAATATTTTTACAAACTGATTTGAATCAGAAACTTTGGTCATATTTTTAATTTAACCTACTGATATAAAAGTATTTATAAAGTAATGACAAAAATACGGGTATTGGGTTGCTTTCCGTGACCCGAAAACGTTCCCGAAAATGTTGAAATTGACATGTTTAGCTAATATTGTGATTTTTATTGAAAATGTATGAAATATGATTTTTGTTATGTGAAAATATGTTTAGATATATATAAGTTCATATGATTAATAAGTTGTTTATGAAAACATGGTTAAATGTCCCGTTAAGTGTTAACCGTCATGTTGAAAATTGCATACTAGTTAACTAGAGAAAAATGTATATTTTTCTAAGTGTTATGAACTTTAACCATGACATGAGAATATTAAATTATATTTTTCCAAGTATATGAATAATATTGGATAAGTAAAAGTGTTTGTTTTACTTAGAAAAGTTAAAGGACTAAATATGACTTTTATGTGTGTTATATGTGTTTATGTGATTAGTAGTATGAAAGCTAATCAAAGAATAACAAAGTGTGTTATTATATATGAAAATTAATCAAGGCAAAGATCACCAACGGGTCATTAAAATTAAGGGTTGATGTTTTTGTAAATGAAACGTTTTCACGTAAGTCTAGTTAGGTTTTGGTGAACAACCTACACGGTTTTAGACTTGATATATATGTGCATCTTTTGAACGGGTCCTTTGTGTATAGGATGTTCTTAGGTGGTGTTATTGTTGGGCTTATATGTTCTAGCTTTTGGCGTATCCACTGTGAGTTTCTTCGGCCCCTTTTTTTTACTAACGTTTTATTTAACTGTTTTGGGGGAAAAACATGTATTTGTTTATAATGTCTTGATATGAATTGAGAGACCTATGAGTGTCTCGGCCCCTTTTTAAATAATGTTTTATTTAAATATTTTCGGGGGAAAAACATGTATTTGTTTAACTTGTTTTGATATGAATTGGGAGACGGGTATTGTTGTTGACCAAAATGATGGCATGAGTGTTTGATGATTTTACGCGTAATGCCCTCTCATAATCATTAATTTCTCTTGGAGTGAGAAACCACATGTTATATTGGTAGATCTATCGGGATTGGAATTCCGCCCCTCGTGATCAGTCGCTCTGATCGTGTTGACATGCGGGGGAATATAAGTTGATTGTTGTGAGGGAACCTCGTTTCTTGGTTTGATTATGGACTCATGACTTTGATGATTCATTTGTCTCTGGGCCTAGCTAGCCCTTGACGTATGGTCTTGTTGATGTCTCAAAGCCAAGCATATCTATTGTGAATGAAAAATGACTTTACTTTGATTAAAACCCGAAAACTCACCAACTTTATGTTGACTCAGTTTTTACATGTTTTTCAGGTACTAAGTGTTGGGCATGGGAATTTGTGGAAGGATAGTTTTTGGACTACAAACTCCACATTTGGTTTATGTGTTTTGGGACCTCTTTGTTTAAAATTTTGTTTGACTTTACTTCAAACAATCTACGCTTTATTAAGACAATATCGTATTTTATTTTCTTAATGAAAAATGGTGGGATGTTGACGTGTCAACATTAACACTTTTAATTACCTTTTAAATTAATGTGGATGTTTGCTTTATAATTAATGGGTGCCAACTTCGCTCTAAGCACCAAATATTCGTGACTTCCGCTGCAACGATTTTTGGGGTGTGACAACACGTAACAATACCGTACGTAAACTTAAAACTCCATAATAAACCTAATGAATTAGTCCGAGTCCTTTAAACATCGTACGACAACTTAAATCATCTTACTACTCTTTATGCCACATTAGCAACTCGAAAAGAGCGTTAGTATGGTCTAGGACGCCTTACAGCTCCTAAGAACACCTTACATCACCGTACGAAACCTTAAAACTCCATAATACACCTAATGAATTCGTGCGAGTCCTTTGAACATCGTACGACTAGTTAGGACATCTTAAGACTTTGTATGCCATATTAGAACCTTGAAGACCACGTTTGTATAACATAGGACGCCTTAAAACACCTAACAACACCTTACAACAGCGTACGAAACCATAAATCTCTATAATAAACCTAATCAATTCGTCCGAGTCCTTTGAACATCGTAAGACAAATCATGACTTGTTACGACTCTGTATGCGACGCTAGCAACATAAAAAGCAATTTCGAATAATGTAGGACGCGTTACAACTTCTAAGAGCACCTTACATCACCGTACGAAACATTAAAACTTCATAATAAACCTAATGAATTCGTCCGAGTCATTTGAACATCGTACAACAATTTAGAATATCTTACGACATTGTATGCCACAATAGCACCTTCAAAAGCATGTTAGTATAATGTACGACACCTTACAACTCCTAACAACACGTAACAATACCGTACGTAAACTTAAAACTCCATAATAAACCTAATGAATTAGTCCGAGTCCTTTAAACATCGTACGACAACTTAAATCATCTTACTACTCTTTATGCCACATTAGCAACTCGAAAAGAACGTTAGTATGGTCTAGGACGCCTTACAGCTCCTAAGAACACCTTACATCACCGTACGAAACCTTAAAACTCCATAATACACCTAATGAATTCGTGCGAGTCCTTTGAACATCGTACGACTAGTTAGGACATCTTAAGACTCTGTATGCCATGTTAGAATCTTGAAGACCACGTTTGTATAACGTAGGACGCCTTAAAACACCTAACAACACCTTACAACAGCGTACGAAACCATAAATCTCCATAATAAACCTAATCAATTCGTCTGAGTCCTTTGAACATCGTAAGACAACTCAGGACTTGTTACGACTTTGTATGCGACGCTAGCAACATAAAAAGCAATTTCGAAAAATGTAGGACGCGTTACAACTTCTAAGAGCACCTTACATCACCGTACGAAACATTAAAACTTCATAATAAACCTAATTAATTCGTCCGAGTCATTTGAACATCGTACAAAAATTTAGAATATCTTACGACATTGTATGCCACATTAGCACCTTGAAAAGCATGTTAGTATAATGTACGACACCTTACAACTCCTAACAACACGTAACAATACCGTACGTAAACTTAAAACTCCATAATAAACCTAATGAATTAGTCCGAGTCCTTTAAACATCGTACGACAACTTAAATCATCTTACTACTCTTTATGCCACATTAGCAACTCGAAAAGAACGTTAGTATGGTCTAGGACGCCTTACAGCTCCTAAGAACACCTTACATCACCGTACGAAACCTTAAAACTCCATAATACACCTAATGAATTCGTGCGAGTCCTTTGAACATCGTACGCCTAGTTAGGACATCTTAAGACTTTGTATGCCATATTAGAACCTTGAAGACCACGTTTGTATAACATAGGACGCCTTAAAACACCTAACAACACCTTACAACAGCGTACGAAACCATAAATCTCTATAATAAACCTAATCAATTCGTCCGAGTCCTTTGAACATCGTAAGACAAATCATGACTTGTTACGACTCTGTATGCGACGCTAGCAACATAAAAAGCAATTTCGAATAATGTAGGACGCGTTACAACTTCTAAGAGCACCTTACATCACCGTACGAAACATTAAAACTTCATAATAAACCTAATGAATTCGTCCGAGTCATTTGAACATCGTACAACAATTTAGAATATCTTACGACATTGTATGCCACAATAGCACCTTCAAAAGCATGTTAGTATAATGTACGACACCTTACAACTCCTAACAACACGTAACAATACCGTACGTAAACTTAAAACTCCATAATAAACCTAATGAATTAGTCCGAGTCCTTTAAACATCGTACGACAACTTAAATCATCTTACTACTCTTTATGCCACATTAGCAACTCGAAAAGAACGTTAGTATGGTCTTGGACGCCTTACAGCTCCTAAGAACACCTTACATCACCGTACGAAACCTTAAAACTCCATAATACACCTAATGAATTCGTGCGAGTCCTTTGAACATCGTACGACTAGTTAGGACATCTTAAGACTCTGTATGCCATGTTAGAATCTTGAAGACCACGTTTGTATAACGTAGGACGCCTTAAAACACCTAACAACACCTTAATACAGCGTACGAAACCATAAATCTCCATAATAAACCTAATCAATTCGTCTGAGTCCTTTGAACATCGTAAGACAACTCAGGACTTGTTACGACTTTGTATGCGACGCTAGCAACATAAAAAGCAATTTCGAAAAATGTAGGACGCGTTACAACTTCTAAGAGCACCTTACATCACCGTACGAAACATTAAAACTTCATAATAAACCTAATTAATTCGTCCGAGTCATTTGAACATCGTACAAAAATTTAGAATATCTTACGACATTGTATGCCACATTAGCACCTTGAAAAGCATGTTAGTATAATGTACGACACCTTACAACTCCTAACAACACGTAACAATACCGTACGTAAACTTAAAACTCCATAATAAACCTAATGAATTAGTCCGAGTCCTTTAAACATCGTACGACAACTTAAATCATCTTACTACTCTTTATGCCACATTAGCAACTCGAAAAGAACGTTAGTATGGTCTAGGACGCCTTACAGCTCCTAAGAACACCTTACATCACCGTACGAAACCTTAAAACTCCATAATACACCTAATGAATTCGTGCGAGTCCTTTGAACATCGTACGACTAGTTAGGACATCTTAAGACTTTGTATGCCATATTAGAACCTTGAAGACCACGTTTGTATAACATAGGACGCCTTAAAACACCTAACAACACCTTACAACAGCGTACGAAACCATAAATCTCTATAATAAACCTAATCAATTCGTCCGAGTCCTTTGAACATCGTAAGACAAATCATGACTTGTTACGACTCTGTATGCGACGCTAGCAACATAAAAAGCAATTTCGAATAATGTAGGACGCGTTACAACTTCTAAGAGCACCTTACATCACCGTACGAAACATTAAAACTTCATAATAAACCTAATGAATTCGTCCGAGTCATTTGAACATCGTACAACAATTTAGAATATCTTACGACATTGTATGCCACAATAGCACCTTCAAAAGCATGTTAGTATAATGTACGACACCTTACAACTCCTAACAACACGTAACAATACCGTACGTAAACTTAAAACTCCATAATAAACCTAATGAATTAGTCCGAGTCCTTTAAACATCGTACGACAACTTAAATCATCTTACTACTCTTTATGCCACATTAGCAACTCGAAAAGAACGTTAGTATGGTCTTGGACGCCTTACAGCTTCTAAGAACACCTTACATCACCGTACGAAACCTTAAAACTCCATAATACACCTAATGAATTCGTGCGAGTCCTTTGAACATCGTACGACTAGTTAGGACATCTTAAGACTCTGTATGCCATGTTAGAATCTTGAAGACCACGTTTGTATAACGTAGGACGCCTTAAAACACCTAACAACACCTTAATACAGCGTACGAAACCATAAATCTCCATAATAAACCTAATCAATTCGTCTGAGTCCTTTGAACATCGTAAGACAACTCAGGACTTGTTACGACTTTGTATGCGACGCTAGCAACATAAAAAGCAATTTCGAAAAATGTAGGACGCGTTACAACTTCTAAGAGCACCTTACATCACCGTACGAAACATTAAAACTTCATAATAAACCTAATTAATTCGTTTGAGTCATTTGAACATCGTACAAAAATTTAGAATATCTTACGACATTGTATGCCACATTAGCACCTTGAAAAGCATGTTAGTATAATGTACGACACCTTACAACTCCTAACAACACGTAACAATACCGTACGTAAACTTAAAACTCCATAATAAACCTAATGAATTAGTCCGAGTCCTTTAAACATCGTACGACAACTTAAATCATCTTACTACTCTTTATGCCACATTAGCAACTCGAAAAGAACGTTAGTATGGTCTAGGACGCCTTACAGCTCCTAAGAACACCTTACATCACCGTACGAAACCTTAAAACTCCATAATACACCTAATGAATTCGTGCGAGTCCTTTGAACATCGTACGACTAGTTAGGACATCTTAAGACTTTGTATGCCATATTAGAACCTTGAAGACCACGTTTGTATAACATAGGACGCCTTAAAACACCTAACAACACCTTACAACAGCGTACGAAACCATAAATCTCTATAATAAACCTAATCAATTCGTCCGAGTCCTTTGAACATCGTAAGACAAATCATGACTTGTTACGACTCTGTATGCGACGCTAGCAACATAAAAAGCAATTTCGAATAATGTAGGACGCGTTACAACTTCTAAGAGCACCTTACATCACCGTACGAAACATTAAAACTTCATAATAAACCTAATGAATTCGTCCGAGTCATTTGAACATCGTACAACAATTTAGAATATCTTACGACATTGTATGCCACAATAGCACCTTCAAAAGCATGTTAGTATAATGTACGACACCTTACAACTCCTAACAACACGTAACAATACCGTACGTAAACTTAAAACTCCATAATAAACCTAATGAATTAGTCCGAGTCCTTTAAACATCGTACGACAACTTAAATCATCTTACTACTCTTTATGCCACATTAGCAACTCGAAAAGAACGTTAGTATGGTCTTGGACGCCTTACAGCTCCTAAGAACACCTTACATCACCGTACGAAACCTTAAAACTCCATAATACACCTAATGAATTCGTGCGAGTCCTTTGAACATCGTACGACTAGTTAGGACATCTTAAGACTCTGTATGCCATGTTAGAATCTTGAAGACCACGTTTGTATAACGTAGGACGCCTTAAAACACCTAACAACACCTTAATACAGCGTACGAAACCATAAATCTCCATAATAAACCTAATCAATTCGTCTGAGTCCTTTGAACATCGTAAGACAACTCAGGACTTGTTACGACTTTGTATGCGACGCTAGCAACATAAAAAGCAATTTCGAAAAATGTAGGACGCGTTACAACTTCTAAGAGCACCTTACATCACCGTACGAAACATTAAAACTTCATAATAAACCTAATTAATTCGTCCGAGTCATTTGAACATCGTACAAAAATTTAGAATATCTTACGACATTGTATGCCACATTAGCACCTTGAAAAGCATGTTAGTATAATGTACGACACCTTACAACTCCTAACAACACGTAACAATACCGTACGTAAACTTAAAACTCCATAATAAACCTAATGAATTCGTCCGAGTCCTTTAAACCTCGTATGACAACTTAAATCATCTTACTACTCTTTATGCCACATTAGCAACTCGAAAAGAACGTTAGTATGGTCTAGGACGCCTTACAGCTCCTAAGAACACCTTACATCACCGTACGAAACCTTAAAACTCCATAATACACCTAATGAATTCGTGCGAGTCCTTTGAACATCGTACGACTAGTTAGGACATCTTAAGACTTTGTATGCCATATTAGAACCTTGAAGACCACGTTTGTATAACATAGGACGCCTTAAAACACCTAATAACACCTTACAACAGCGTACGAAACCATAAATCTCTATAATAAACCTAATCAATTCGTCCGAGTCCTTTGAACATCGTAAGACAAATCATGACTTGTTACGACTCTGTATGCGACGCTAGCAACATAAAAAGCAATTTCGAATAATGTAGGACGCGTTACAACTTCTAAGAGCACCTTACATCACCGTACGAAACATTAAAACTTCATAATAAACCTAATGAATTCGTCCGAGTCATTTGAACATCGTACAACAATTTAGAATATCTTACGACATTGTATGCCACAATAGCACCTTCAAAAGCATGTTAGTATAATGTACGACACCTTACAACTCCTAACAACACGTAACAATACCGTACGTAAACTTAAAACTCCATAATAAACCTAATGAATTAGTCCGAGTCCTTTAAACATCGTACGACAACTTAAATCATCTTACTACTCTTTATGCCACATTAGCAACTCGAAAAGAACGTTAGTATGGTCTAGGACGCCTTACAGCTCCTAAGAACACCTTACATCACCGTACGAAACCTTAAAACTCCATAATACACCTAATGAATTCGTGCGAGTCCTTTGAACATCGTACGACTAGTTAGGACATCTTAAGACTTTGTATGCCATATTAGAACCTTGAAGACCACGTTTGTATAACATAGGACGCCTTAAAACACCTAACAACACCTTACAGCAGCGTACGAAACCATAAATCTCTATAATAAACCTAATCAATTCGTCCGAGTCCTTTGAACATCGTAAGACAAATCATGACTTGTTACGACTCTGTATGCGACGCTAGCAACATAAAAAGCAATTTCGAATAATGTAGGACGCGTTACAACTTCTAAGAGCACCTTACATCACCGTACGAAACATTAAAACTTCATAATAAACCTAATGAATTCGTCCGAGTCATTTGAACATCGTACAACAATTTAGAATATCTTACGACATTGTATGCCACAATAGCACCTTCAAAAGCATGTTAGTATAATGTACGACACCTTACAACTCCTAACAACACGTAACAATACCGTACGTAAACTTAAAACTCCATAATAAACCTAATGAATTAGTCCGAGTCCTTTAAACATCGTACGACAACTTAAATCATCTTACTACTCTTTATGCCACATTAGCAACTCGAAAAGAACGTTAGTATGGTCTAGGACGCCTTACAGCTCCTAAGAACACCTTACATCACCGTACGAAACCTTAAAACTCCATAATACACCTAATGAATTCGTGCGAGTCCTTTGAACATCGTACGACTAGTTAGGACATCTTAAGACTCTGTATGCCATGTTAGAATCTTGAAGACCACGTTTGTATAACGTAGGACGCCTTAAAACACCTAACAACACCTTAATACAGCGTACGAAACCATAAATCTCCATAATAAACCTAATCAATTCGTCTGAGTCCTTTGAACATCGTAAGACAACTCAGGACTTGTTACGACTTTGTATGCGACGCTAGCAACATAAAAAGCAATTTCGAAAAATGTAGGACGCGTTACAACTTCTAAGAGCACCTTACATCACCGTACGAAACATTAAAACTTCATAATAAACCTAATTAATTCGTCCGAGTCATTTGAACATCGTACAAAAATTTAGAATATCTTACGACATTGTATGCCACATTAGCACCTTGAAAAGCATGTTAGTATAATGTACGACACCTTACAACTCCTAACAACACGTAACAATACCGTACGTAAACTTAAAACTCCATAATAAACCTAATGAATTCGTCCGAGTCCTTTAAACCTCGTATGACAACTTAAATCATCTTACTACTCTCTATGCCATATTAGCAACTCGAAAAGAACGTTAGTATGATCTAAGACGCCTTACAGCTCCTAAGAACACCTTACATCACCGTACGAAACCTTAAAACTCCATAATACACCTAATGAATTCGTGCGAGTCCTTTGAACATCGTACGACTAGTTAGGACATCTTAAGACTTTGTATGCCATATTAGAACCTTGAAGACCACGTTTGTATAACATAGGACGCCTTAAAACACCTAACAACACCTTACAACAGCGTACGAAACCATAAATCTCTATAATAAACCTAATCAATTCGTCCGAGTCCTTTGAACATCGTAAGACAAATCATGACTTGTTACGACTCTGTATGCGACGCTAGCAACATAAAAAGCAATTTCGAATAATGTAGGACGCGTTACAACTTCTAAGAGCACCTTACATCACCGTACGAAACATTAAAACTTCATAATAAACCTAATGAATTCGTCCGAGTCATTTGAACATCGTACAACAATTTAGAATATCTTACGACATTGTATGCCACAATAGCACCTTCAAAAGCATGTTAGTATAATGTACGACACCTTACAACTCCTAACAACACGTAACAATACCGTACGTAAACTTAAAACTCCATAATAAACCTAATGAATTAGTCCGAGTCCTTTAAACATCGTACGACAACTTAAATCATCTTACTACTCTTTATGCCACAATAGCAACTCGAAAAGAACGTTAGTATGGTCTAGGACGCCTTACAGCTCCTAAGAACACCTTACATCACCGTACGAAACCTTAAAACTCCATAATACACCTAATGAATTCGTGCGAGTCCTTTGAACATCGTACGACTAGTTAGGACATCTTAAGACTTTGTATGCCATATTAGAACCTTGAAGACCACGTTTGTATAACATAGGACGCCTTAAAACACCTAACAACACCTTACAACAGCGTACGAAACCATAAATCTCTATAATAAACCTAATCAATTCGTCCGAGTCCTTTGAACATCGTAAGACAAATCATGACTTGTTACGACTCTGTATGCGACGCTAGCAACATAAAAAGCAATTTCGAATAATGTAGGACGCGTTACAACTTCTAAGAGCACCTTACATCACCGTACGAAACATTAAAACTTCATAATAAACCTAATGAATTCGTCCGAGTCATTTGAACATCGTACAACAATTTAGAATATCTTACGACATTGTATGCCACAATAGCACCTTCAAAAGCATGTTAGTATAATGTACGACACCTTACAACTCCTAACAACACGTAACAATACCGTACGTAAACTTAAAACTCCATAATAAACCTAATGAATTAGTCCGAGTCCTTTAAACATCGTACGACAACTTAAATCATCTTACTACTCTTTATGCCACATTAGCAACTCGAAAAGAACGTTAGTATGGTCTAGGACGCCTTACAGCTCCTAAGAACACCTTACATCACCGTACGAAACCTTAAAACTCCATAATACACCTAATGAATTCGTGCGAGTCCTTTGAACATCGTACGACTAGTTAGGACATCTTAAGACTCTGTATGCCATGTTAGAATCTTGAAGACCACGTTTGTATAACGTAGGACGCCTTAAAACACCTAACAACACCTTACAACAGCGTACGAAACCATAAATCTCCATAATAAACCTAATCAATTCGTCCGAGTCCTTTGAACATCGTAAGACAACTCAGGACTTGTTACGACTCTGTATGCGACGCTAGCAACATAAAAAGCAATTTCGAATAATGTAGGACGCGTTACAACTTCTAAGAGCACCTTACATCACCGTACGAAACATTAAAACTTCATAATAAACCTAATGAATTCGTCCGAGTCATTTGAACATCGTACAACAATTTAGAATATCTTACGACATTGTATGCCACAATAGCACCTTCAAAAGCATGTTAGTATAATGTACGACACCTTACAACTCCTAACAACACGTAACAATACCGTACGTAAACTTAAAACTCCATAATAAACCTAATGAATTAGTCCGAGTCCTTTAAACATCGTACGACAACTTAAATCATCTTACTACTCTTTATGCCACATTAGCAACTCGAAAAGAACGTTAGTATGGTCTAGGACGCCTTACAGCTCCTAAGAACACCTTACATCACCGTACGAAACCTTAAAACTCCATAATACACCTAATGAATTCGTGCGAGTCCTTTGAACATCGTACGACTAGTTAGGACATCTTAAGACTCTGTATGCCATGTTAGAACCTTGAAGACCACGTTTGTATAACGTAGGACGCCTTAAAACACCTAACAACACCTTACAACAGCGTACGAAACCATAAATCTCTATAATAAACCTAATCAATTCGTCCGAGTCCTTTGAACATCGTAAGACAAATCATGACTTGTTACGACTCTGTATGCGACGCTAGCAACATAAAAAGCAATTTCGAATAATGTAGGACGCGTTACAACTTCTAAGAGCACCTTACATCACCGTACGAAACATTAAAACTTCATAATAAACCTAATGAATTCGTCCGAGTCATTTGAACATCGTACAACAATTTAGAATATCTTACGACATTGTATGCCACAATAGCACCTTCAAAAGCATGTTAGTATAATGTACGACACCTTACAACTCCTAACAACACGTAACAATACCGTACGTAAACTTAAAACTCCATAATAAACCTAATGAATTAGTCCGAGTCCTTTAAACATCGTACGACAACTTAAATCATCTTACTACTCTTTATGCCACATTAGCAACTCGAAAAGAACGTTAGTATGGTCTAGGACGCCTTACAGCTCCTAAGAACACCTTACATCACCGTACGAAACCTTAAAACTCCATAATACACCTAATGAATTCGTGCGAGTCCTTTGAACATCGTACGACTAGTTAGGACATCTTAAGACTCTGTATGCCATGTTAGAATCTTGAAGACCACGTTTGTATAACGTAGGACGCCTTAAAACACCTAACAACACCTTACAACAGCGTACGAAACCATAAATCTCCATAATAAACCTAATCAATTCGTCTGAGTCCTTTGAACATCGTAAGACAACTCAGGACTTGTTACGACTCTGTATGCGACGCTAGCAACATAAAAAGCAATTTCGAATAATGTAGGACGCGTTACAACTTCTAAGAGCACCTTACATCACCGTACGAAACATTAAAACTTCATAATAAACCTAATGAATTCGTCCGAGTCATTTGAACATCGTACAACAATTTAGAATATCTTACGACATTGTATGCCACAATAGCACCTTCAAAAGCATGTTAGTATAATGTACGACACCTTACAACTCCTAACAACACGTAACAATACCGTACGTAAACTTAAAACTCCATAATAAACCTAATGAATTAGTCCGAGTCCTTTAAACATCGTACGACAACTTAAATCATCTTACTACTCTTTATGCCACATTAGCAACTCGAAAAGAACGTTAGTATGGTCTAGGACGCCTTACAGCTCCTAAGAACACCTTACATCACCGTACGAAACCATAAAACTCCATAATACACCTAATGAATTCGTGCGAGTCCTTTGAACATCGTACGACTAGTTAGGACATCTTAAGACTCTGTATGCCATGTTAGAATCTTGAAGACCACGTTTGTATAACGTAGGACGCCTTAAAACACCTAACAACACCTTACAACAGCGTACGAAACCATAAATCTCCATAATAAACCTAATCAATTCGTCTGAGTCCTTTGAACATCGTAAGACAACTCAGGACTTGTTACGACTTTGTATGCGACGCTAGCAACATAAAAAGCAATTTCGAATAATGTAGGACGCGTTACAACTTCTAAGAGCACCTTACATCACCGTACGAAACATTAAAACTTCATAATAAACCTAATTAATTCGTCCGAGTCATTTGAACATCGTACAAAAATTTAGAATATCTTACGACATTGTATGCCACATTAGCACCTTGAAAAGCATGTTAGTATAATGTACGACACCTTACAACTCCTAACAACACGTAACAATACCGTACGTAAACTTAAAACTCCATAATAAACCTAATGAATTAGTCCGAGTCCTTTAAACATCGTACGACAACTTAAATCATCTTACTACTCTTTATGCCACATTAGCAACTCGAAAAGAACGTTAGTATGGTCTAGGACGCCTTACAGCTCCTAAGAACACCTTACATCACCGTACGAAACCTTAAAACTCCATAATACACCTAATGAATTCGTGCGAGTCCTTTGAACATCGTACGACTAGTTAGGACATCTTAAGACTTTGTATGCCATATTAGAACCTTGAAGACCACGTTTGTATAACATAGGACGCCTTAAAACACCTAACAACACCTTACAACAGCGTACGAAACCATAAATCTCTATAATAAACCTAATCAATTCGTCCGAGTCCTTTGAACATCGTAAGACAAATCATGACTTGTTACGACTCTGTATGCGACGCTAGCAACATAAAAAGCAATTTCGAATAATGTAGGACGCGTTACAACTTCTAAGAGCACCTTACATCACCGTACGAAACATTAAAACTTCATAATAAACCTAATGAATTCGTCCGAGTCATTTGAACATCGTACAACAATTTAGAATATCTTACGACATTGTATGCCACAATAGCACCTTCAAAAGCATGTTAGTATAATGTACGACACCTTACAACTCCTAACAACACGTAACAATACCGTACGTAAACTTAAAACTCCATAATAAACCTAATGAATTAGTCCGAGTCCTTTAAACATCGTACGACAACTTAAATCATCTTACTACTCTTTATGCCACATTAGCAACTCGAAAAGAACGTTAGTATGGTCTAGGACGCCTTACAGCTCCTAAGAACACCTTACATCACCGTACGAAACCTTAAAACTCCATAATACACCTAATGAATTCGTGCGAGTCCTTTGAACATCGTACGACTAGTTAGGACATCTTAAGACTCTGTATGCCATGTTAGAATCTTGAAGACCACGTTTGTATAACGTAGGACGCCTTAAAACACCTAACAACACCTTAATACAGCGTACGAAACCATAAATCTCCATAATAAACCTAATCAATTCGTCTGAGTCCTTTGAACATCGTAAGACAACTCAGGACTTGTTACGACTTTGTATGCGACGCTAGCAACATAAAAAGCAATTTCGAAAAATGTAGGACGCGTTACAACTTCTAAGAGCACCTTACATCACCGTACGAAACATTAAAACTTCATAATAAACCTAATTAATTCGTCCGAGTCATTTGAACATCGTACAAAAATTTAGAATATCTTACGACATTGTATGCCACATTAGCACCTTGAAAAGCATGTTAGTATAATGTACGACACCTTACAACTCCTAACAACACGTAACAATACCGTACGTAAACTTAAAACTCCATAATAAACCTAATGAATTCGTCCGAGTCCTTTAAACCTCGTATGACAACTTAAATCATCTTACTACTCTCTATGCCATATTAGCAACTCGAAAAGAACGTTAGTATGATCTAAGACGCCTTACAGCTCCTAAGAACACCTTACATCACCGTACGAAACCTTAAAACTCCATAATACACCTAATGAATTCGTGCGAGTCCTTTGAACATCGTACGACTAGTTAGGACATCTTAAGACTTTGTATGCCATATTAGAACCTTGAAGACCACGTTTGTATAACATAGGACGCCTTAAAACACCTAACAACACCTTACAACAGCGTACGAAACCATAAATCTCTATAATAAACCTAATCAATTCGTCCGAGTCCTTTGAACATCGTAAGACAAATCATGACTTGTTACGACTCTGTATGCGACGCTAGCAACATAAAAAGCAATTTCGAATAATGTAGGACGCGTTACAACTTCTAAGAGCACCTTACATCACCGTACGAAACATTAAAACTTCATAATAAACCTAATGAATTAGTCCGAGTCATTTGAACATCGTACAACAATTTAGAATATCTTACGACATTGTATGCCACAATAGCACCTTCAAAAGCATGTTAGTATAATGTACGACACCTTACAACTCCTAACAACACGTAACAATACCGTACGTAAACTTAAAACTCCATAATAAACCTAATGAATTCGTCCGAGTCCTTTAAACATCGTACGGCAACTTAAATCATCTTACTACTCTTTATGCCATATTAGCAACTCGAAAAGAACGTTAGTATGGTCTAGGACGCCTTACAGCTCCTAAGAACACCTTACATCACCGTACGAAACCTTAAAACTCCATAATACACCGAATGAATTCGTGCGAGTCCTTTGAACATCGTACGACTAGTTAGGACATCTTAAGACTCTGTATGCCATATTAGATTCTTGAAGACCACGTTTGTATAACGTAGGACGCCTTAAAACACCTAACAACACCTTACAACAGCGTACGAAACCATAAATCTCCATAATAAACCTAATCAATTCGTCTGAGTCCTTTGAACATCGTAACAACTCAGGACTTGTTACGACTTTGTATGCGACGCTAGCAACATAAAAAGCAATTTCGAAAAATGTAGGACGCGTTACAACTTCTAAGAGCACCTTACATCACCGTACGAAACATTAAAACTTCATAATAAACCTAATTAATTCGTCCGAGTCATTTGAACATCGTACAAAAATTTAGAATATCTTACGACATTGTATGCCACATTAGCACCTTGAAAAGCATGTTAGTATAATGTACGACACCTTACAACTCCTAACAACACGTAACAATACCGTACGTAAACTTAAAACTCCATAATAAACCTAATGAATTCGTCCGAGTCCTTTAAACCTCGTATGACAACTTAAATCATCTTACTACTCTCTATGCCATATTAGCAACTCGAAAAGAACGTTAGTATGATCTAAGACGCCTTACAGCTCCTAAGAACACCTTACATCACCGTACGAAACCTTAAAACTCCATAATACACCTAATGAATTCGTGCGAGTCCTTTGAACATCGTACGACTAGTTAGGACATCTTAAGACTTTGTATGCCATATTAGAACCTTGAAGACCACGTTTGTATAACATAGGACGCCTTAAAACACCTAACAACACCTTACAACAGCGTACGAAACCATAAATCTCTATAATAAACCTAATCAATTCGTCCGAGTCCTTTGAACATCGTAAGACAAATCATGACTTGTTACGACTCTGTATGCGACGCTAGCAACATAAAAAGCAATTTCGAATAACGTAGGACGCGTTACAACTTCTAAGAGCACCTTACATCACCGTACGAAACATTAAAACTTCATAATAAACCTAATGAATTCGTCCGAGTCATTTGAACATCGTACAACAATTTAGAATATCTTACGACATTGTATGCCACAATAGCACCTTCAAAAGCATGTTAGTATAATGTACGACACCTTACAACTCCTAACAACACGTAACAATACCGTACGTAAACTTAAAACTCCATAATAAACCTAATGAATTAGTCCGAGTCCTTTAAACATCGTACGACAACTTAAATCATCTTACTACAATTTATACCACATTAGCAACTCGAAAAGAACGTTAGTATGGTCTAGGACGCCTTACAGCTCCTAAGAACACCTTACATCACCGTACGAAACCTTAAAACTCCATAATACACCTAATGAATTCGTGCGAGTCCTTTGAACATCGTACGACTAGTTAGGACATCTTAAGACTCTGTATGCCATGTTAGAATCTTGAAGACCACGTTTGTATAACGTAGGACGCCTTAAAACACCTAACAACACCTTACAACAGCGTACGAAACCATAAATCTCCATAATAAACCTAATCAATTCGTCTGAGTCCTTTGAACATCGTAAGACAACTCAGGACTTGTTACGACTTTGTATGCGACGCTAGCAACATAAAAAGCAATTTCGAAAAATGTAGGACGCGTTACAACTTCTAAGAGCACCTTACATCACCGTACGAAACATTAAAACTTCATAATAAACCTAATTAATTCGTCCGAGTCATTTGAACATCGTACAAAAATTTAGAATATCTTACGACATTGTATGCCACATTAGCACCTTGAAAAGCATGTTAGTATAATGTACGACACCTTACAACTCCTAACAACACGTAACAATACCGTACGTAAACTTAAAACTCCATAATAAACCTAATGAATTCGTCCGAGTCCTTTAAACCTCGTATGACAACTTAAATCATCTTACTACTCTCTATGCCATATTAGCAACTCGAAAAGAACGTTAGTATGATCTAAGACGCCTTACAGCTCCTAAGAACACCTTACATCACCGTACGAAACCTTAAAACTCCATAATACACCTAATGAATTCGTGCGAGTCCTTTGAACATCGTACGACTAGTTAGGACATCTTAAGACTTTGTATGCCATATTAGAACCTTGAAGACCACGTTTGTATAACATAGGACGCCTTAAAACACCTAACAACACCTTACAACAGCGTACGAAACCATAAATCTCTATAATAAACCTAATCAATTCGTCCGAGTCCTTTGAACATCGTAAGACAAATCATGACTTGTTACGACTCTGTATGCGACGCTAGCAACATAAAAAGCAATTTCGAATAATGTAGGACGCGTTACAACTTCTAAGAGCACCTTACATCACCGTACGAAACATTAAAACTTCATAATAAACCTAATGAATTCGTCCGAGTCATTTGAACATCGTACAACAATTTAGAATATCTTACGACATTGTATGCCACAATAGCACCTTCAAAAGCATGTTAGTATAATGTACGACACCTTACAACTCCTAACAACACGTAACAATACCGTACGTAAACTTAAAACTCCATAATAAACCTAATGAATTAGTCCGAGTCCTTTAAACATCGTACGACAACTTAAATCATCTTACTACTCTTTATGCCACATTAGCAACTCGAAAAGAACGTTAGTATGGTCTAGGACGCCTTACAGCTCCTAAGAACACCTTACATCACCGTACGAAACCTTAAAACTCCATAATACACCTAATGAATTCGTGCGAGTCCTTTGAACATCGTACGACTAGTTAGGACATCTTAAGACTTTGTATGCCATATTAGAACCTTGAAGACCACGTTTGTATAACATAGGACGCCTTAAAACACCTAACAACACCTTACAACAGCGTACGAAACCATAAATCTCTATAATAAACCTAATCAATTCGTCCGAGTCCTTTGAACATCGTAAGACAAATCATGACTTGTTACGACTCTGTATGCGACGCTAGCAACATAAAAAGCAATTTCGAATAATGTAGGACGCGTTACAACTTCTAAGAGCACCTTACATCACCGTACGAAACATTAAAACTTCATAATAAACCTAATGAATTCGTCCGAGTCATTTGAACATCGTACAACAATTTAGAATATCTTACGACATTGTATGCCACAATAGCACCTTCAAAAGCATGTTAGTATAATGTACGACACCTTACAACTCCTAACAACACGTAACAATACCGTACGTAAACTTAAAACTCCATAATAAACCTAATGAATTAGTCCGAGTCCTTTAAACATCGTACGACAACTTAAATCATCTTACTACTCTTTATGCCACATTAGCAACTCGAAAAGAACGTTAGTATGGTCTAGGACGCCTTACAGCTCCTAAGAACACCTTACATCACCGTACGAAACCTTAAAACTCCATAATACACCTAATGAATTCGTGCGAGTCCTTTGAACATCGTACGACTAGTTAGGACATCTTAAGACTCTGTATGCCATGTTAGAATCTTGAAGACCACGTTTGTATAACGTAGGACGCCTTAAAACACCTAACAACACCTTACAACAGCGTACGAAACCATAAATCTCCATAATAAACCTAATCAATTCGTCTGAGTCCTTTGAACATCGTAAGACAACTCAGGACTTGTTACGACTTTGTATGCGACGCTAGCAACATAAAAAGCAATTTCGAAAAATGTAGGACGCGTTACAACTTCTAAGAGCACCTTACATCACCGTACGAAACATTAAAACTTCATAATAAACCTAATTAATTCGTCCGAGTCATTTGAACATCGTACAAAAATTTAGAATATCTTACGACATTGTATGCCACATTAGCACCTTGAAAAGTATGTTAGTATAATGTACGACACCTTACAACTCCTAACAACACGTAACAATACCGTACGTAAACTTAAAACTCCATAATAAACCTAATGAATTAGTCCGAGTCCTTTAAACATCGTACGACAACTTAAATCATCTTACTACTCTTTATGCCACATTACCAACTCGAAAAGAACGTTAGTATGGTCTAGGACGCCTTACAGCTCCTAAGAACACCTTACATCACCGTACGAAACCTTAAAACTCCATAATACACCTAATGAATTCGTGCGAGTCCTTTGAACATCGTACGACTAGTTAGGACATCTTAAGACTTTGTATGCCATATTAGAACCTTGAAGACCACGTTTGTATAACATAGGACGCCTTAAAACACCTAACAACACCTTACAACAGCGTACGAAACCATAAATCTCTATAATAAACCTAATCAATTCGTCCGAGTCCTTTGAACATCGTAAGACAAATCATGACTTGTTACGACTCTGTATGCGACGCTAGCAACATAAAAAGCAATTTCGAATAATGTAGGACGCGTTACAACTTCTAAGAGCACCTTACATCACCGTACGAAACATTAAAACTTCATAATAAACCTAATGACTTCGTCCGAGTCATTTGAACATCGTACAACAATTTAGAATATCTTACGACATTGTATGCCACAATAGCACCTTCAAAAGCATGTTAGTATAATGTACGACACCTTACAACTCCTAACAACACGTAACAATACTGTACGTAAACTTAAAACTCCATAATAAACCTAATGAATTAGTCCGAGTCCTTTAAACATCGTACGACAACTTAAATCATCTTACTACTCTTTATGCCACATTAGCAACTCGAAAAGAACGTTAGTATGGTCTAGGACGCCTTACAGCTCCTAAGAACACCTTACATCACCGTACGAAACCTTAAAACTCCATAATACACCTAATGAATTCGTGCGAGTCCTTTGAACATCGTACGACTAGTTAGGACATCTTAAGACTCTGTATGCCATGTTAGAATCTTGAAGACCACGTTTGTATAACGTAGGACGCCTTAAAACACCTAACAACACCTTAATACAGCGTACGAAACCATAAATCTCCATAATAAACCTAATCA
Organism: Tagetes erecta; assembly: GCA_030867185.1. Lineage (NCBI taxonomy): Eukaryota > Viridiplantae > Streptophyta > Magnoliopsida > Asterales > Asteraceae > Tagetes > Tagetes erecta. The sequence continues at coordinate 47,704,238 of CM061488.1, read as the reverse complement.
ATTCGTCTGAGTCCTTTGAACATCGTAAGACAACTCAGGACTTGTTACGACTTTGTATGCGACGCTAGCAACATAAAAAGCAATTTCGAAAAATGTAGGACGCGTTACAACTTCTAAGAGCACCTTACATCACCGTACGAAACATTAAAACTTCATAATAAACCTAATTAATTCGTCCGAGTCATTTGAACATCGTACAAAAATTTAGAATATCTTACGACATTGTATGCCACATTAGCACCTTGAAAAGCATGTTAGTATAATGTACGACACCTTACAACTCCTAACAACACGTAACAATACCGTACGTAAACTTAAAACTCCATAATAAACCTAATGAATTAGTCCGAGTCCTTTAAACATCGTACGACAACTTAAATCATCTTACTACTCTTTATGCCACATTAGCAACTCGAAAAGAACGTTAGTATGGTCTAGGACGCCTTACAGCTCCTAAGAACACCTTACATCACCGTACGAAACCTTAAAACTCCATAATACACCTAATGAATTCGTGCGAGTCCTTTGAACATCGTACGACTAGTTAGGACATCTTAAGACTTTGTATGCCATATTAGAACCTTGAAGACCACGTTTGTATAACATAGGACGCCTTAAAACACCTAACAACACCTTACAACAGCGTACGAAACCATAAATCTCTATAATAAACCTAATCAATTCGTCCGAGTCCTTTGAACATCGTAAGACAAATCATGACTTGTTACGACTCTGTATGCGACGCTAGCAACATAAAAAGCAATTTCGAATAATGTAGGACGCGTTACAACTTCTAAGAGCACCTTACATCACCGTACGAAACATTAAAACTTCATAATAAACCTAATGAATTCGTCCGAGTCATTTGAACATCGTACAACAATTTAGAATATCTTACGACATTGTATGCCACAATAGCACCTTCAAAAGCATGTTAGTATAATGTACGACACCTTACAACTCCTAACGACACGTAACAATACTGTACGTAAACTTAAAACTCCATAATAAACCTAATGAATTAGTCCGAGTCCTTTAAACATCGTACGACAACTTAAATCATCTTACTACTCTTTATGCCACATTAGCAACTCGAAAAGAACGTTAGTATGGTCTAGGACGCCTTACAGCTCCTAAGAATACCTTACATCACCGTACGAAACCTTAAAACTCCATAATACACCTAATGAATTCGTGCGAGTCCTTTGAACATCGTACGACTAGTTAGGACATCTTAAGACTCTATATGCCATGTTAGAATCTTGAAGACCACGTTTGTATAACGTAGGACGCCTTAAAACACCTAACAACACCTTACAACAGCGTACGAAACCATAAATCTCCATAATAAACCTAATCAATTCGTCTGAGTCCTTTGAACATCGTAAGACAACTCAGGACTTGTTACGACTTTGTATGCGACGCTAGCAACATAAAAAGAAATTTCGAAAAATGTAGGACGCGTTACAACTTCTAAGAGCACCTTACATCACCGTACGAAACATTAAAACTTCATAATAAACCTAATTAATTCGTCCGAGTCATTTGAACATCGTACAAAAATTTAGAATATCTTACGACATTGTATGCCACATTAGCACCTTGAAAAGCATGTTCGTATAATGTACGACACCTTACAACTCCTAACAACACGTAACAATACCGTACGTAAACTTAAAACTCCATAATAAACCTAATGAATTAGTCCGAGTCCTTTAAACATCGTACGACAACTTAAATCATCTTACTACTCTTTATGCCACATTAGCAACTCGAAAAGAACGTTAGTATGGTCTAGGACGCCTTACAGCTCCTAAGAACACCTTACATCACCGTACGAAACCTTAAAACTCCGTAATACACCTAATGAATTCGTGCGAGTCCTTTGAACATCGTACGACTAGTTAGGACATCTTAAGACTCTGTATGCCATGTTAGAATCTTGAAGACCACGTTTGTATAACGTAGGACACCTTAAAACACCTAATAACACCTTACAACAGCGTACGAAACCATAAATCTCCATAATAAACCTAATCAATTCGTCTGAGTCCTTTGAACATCGTAAGACAACTCAGGACTTGTTACGACTTTGTATGCGACGCTAGCAACATAAAAAGCAATTTCGAAAAATGTAGGACGCGTTACAACTTCTAAGAGCACCTTACATCACCGTACGAAACATTAAAATTTCATAATAAACCTAATGAATTCGTCCGAGTCATTTGAACATCGTACAACAAATTACAATATCTTACGACATTGTATGCCACAATAGCACCTTCAAAAGCATGTTAGTATAATGTACGACACCTTACAACTCCTAACAACACGTAACAATACCGTACGTAAACTTAAAACTCCATAATAAACCTAATGAATTCGTCCGAGTCCTTTAAACATCGTACGACAACTTAAATCATCTTACTACTCTTTATGCCACATTAGCAACTCGAAAAGAACGTTAGTATGATCTAGGACGCCTTACAGCTCCTAAGAACACCTTACATCACCGAACGAAACCTCAAAACTCCATAATACACGTAATGAATTCGTGCGAGTCCTTTGAACATCGTACGACTAGTTAGGACATCTTAAGACTCTATATGCCATATTTGAATCTTGAAGACCACGTTTGTATAACGTAGGACGCCTTAAAACACCTAACAACACCTTACAACAGCATACGAAACCATAAATCTCCATAATAAACCTAATCAATTCGACCGAGTCCTTTGAACATCGTAAGACAACTTAGGACTTGTTACGACTCTGTATGCGACGCTAGAAACATAAAAAGCAATTTCGTAAAATGTAGGACGCGTTACAATGTAAAACCCTAAATTTTGATGTAAGTATATGTCGATAATGGGCGGGTGTTGATGTAAATAGCACGTTGAATAAAAAGTCCTAATGAATAGAGATAAACCCTAGGGGTGATAGAGGACTTAAAATGAAGAACGTGGGCGAAAACGGAACTCAAATCGGAGTTATAACGAAGCGGGAAATGCGAAAACACTCGAGGAATGCCCGAAAACTTCTTTCGAGCATATCTTGACTTAGAAGAAGAGTTACGGAGCACATAATATATGAATTCCACATGTTTCGACGAGAGGAAACTGAAAATGTGGGTTAGGCGACCCGCGCGTCAAAGGGTAGGCCCCTGCGCGTATCGCCTAGTGCCAGTCGGGTGCAAAACAGCTGGCAGCCACTCACCATCTACGCGATACGCGCACATGGTGCATGTGGGCTGCGTGTATCGCCTGGAACAGCCCAGACAGCCTATAAAAGGGGGTGCAACCCCCCTTCACTTGTGCTCACACCCCTTTCTCACTCTAGACGTTTTTAGAGAGAGAAAGGCTTAGTTTTTGTTGTGGAATCGCACCTCGTGTGCGGTACCCTGCGTCGGAGCTTTCCTTCGAGTCTCGGGCGTGTGTAGATCGCTTGGCGTGCGTCGAGGTTCTGCCTGAGTGAAGAGCGGTGGTCATCAAGGTGGTGCGCAATTAAAGCTCGGTGGTCGACAAGGTAAATGGTCCATCATTCTCGATCTAGTTTAGGATGGGAATCGGGTTGGGAACCCGATGGGAATGCGTGGTGAAGGTACCCGCATAGCACGACAGACGTGCTAGGGGAAATAGTTGCGGGATTAAACACCCGCAACTAACGGGTAGATTATCCGGGGAGGGTGCGGGTTGAATATCCGTACCCTAGGGGTATGATATCCGTTGTGAACGGGTAACGTATCTCTGTAGGATTCGTTTAGATTCCCGAGGTTCGGGATTTGGTAAGCGTAGGTGGCAACGACTCGTATCTAGTCATATGCTTCGCTAGTTATGCGTTTAGGATGGGAATCGGGTTCGGAACCCGATGGGAATGCGTGGTGAAGATACCCGCATAGCACGAGGGACGTGCTAGGGGAAATAGTTGCGGGATTAAACACCTGCAACTAACGGGTAGATTACCCGAGGAGGGTGCGGGTTGAATATCCGTACCCTATGGGTATGATATCCGTTGTGAACGGCTAATGTATCTCTGTAGGATTCGTTTAGATTCCCGAGGTTCGGGATTTGGTAAGCGTAGGTGGCAACGACTCGTATCTAGTCGTATGCTTCGCTAGTTATGCCCTAGGACTTACATAGTCTGATCGTTATTTATAGCGTTGTGATGTCACATTATAGGTGGATTATAGCTATTTGTGTTGATTGTGAAGATAGTCATTTGGATTGATTGTCGGGATTAGATCAAGGAACGAAGCTAGTTGTGAGCTTGTTGTGATCTTGTTGAGGTGAGTTCATACACTTAAACTCTTTTGAAATGATTGTATGTTTTACAAAACTGGATGTGTTGCTTAAACCTGTTTTGGTTGCAAATGATTGTGAGTTTTTGTATAAACTCTTTTGGAATGGTTATGTTCTTAAACTGTTGTTTATGAACGGTGCCACACAAAACATTTGTCCGGGTTTAAGTTCATGGCGACATGGCATGATATCCACCGGACATGCATACAAGTTAAAATATTTTTCATGCATAAAGCCTCCTATAAAAAAGACTAATTTTGAAAGGATATAATTATATATAGAAATTTATAAATTATTTTTTTATCCAGGTTGCAAGGGTATTGCGGGAACATACCTGCCACAACATCCTTATTAACTTCTTTATCATCACCCTTCTTCATAACAAACACCCGCCCTTTGGCTGGGTTCTTTCCTCCTTTAATTTTAGGGCAATCATTCTTAAAATGCCCTGTTTCCTGACAATTATAGCACTTAATCATCGAACACGACCTTGAGAGATGTCCCGATTGCTGACATCTGTAACACCTCTTCTCTTGATATTCCTCTCCAGCCTTCCCCTTATCTTTGCCACCGTCTTCTCCCTTTTTGAACTTGAATCTACTCCCAGAACCACTCTTCTTATCCTCCGACTTCCTCTTCCTTTCTCCTTCATGTACCTCTTGACTTTGCACCTCATCGTAGATGATTGCGCTCAGTCCTACTGCTTCATCAAAGGTCGTTGGCCCTTTCGCCTTCACATGCGTTCGGACCTTTGGTGGAAGCCCCTGGATATAACACCTCAACCTTCTAGACTCGGGAGTAACTAAGTGGGGAACCAACAAAGCCATCTCGTTGAATCTAGAGGTGTTACACTCACGAGGCGTCATTGATCCAGCCTCAAGCCGAAGAAACTCCATCTCCATCTTGTCCAACTCGTTCTATGGACAGAACTGTTGGAGCACCAACTCCTTCATGTCACTCCAAATCATGTTGTCAATAACGGCTTGTCCTTTCCTTTGGACTATCGTCTTCCACCAGTGGATAGCTTCTTCTTCAAACGAATGAGCAGCGTACTTGACCGCTTGATCTTCTCGGCACTCACTGATGTTGATCACAGCTTCCATCGCAAAAATCCAATTATACGTCGCTATGGTACCACCTTTTCCACTGAAGGGTTTAGGAGTGCATTCCTTAAAACCTTTATACAAGCAACCTTGCTTGGGGATTCTCCCGCCATCGTTTCCACCAGTATCATCACCGCCTCTAGCATCTCCACCACTACCTCCGGTACCACCACCGCCTCCACGGTTCCCTTCATTTGATCTCCTCTGCAATGCAGAGTCTAAGATCCTAGGCAACGTGGTTTCCAATACTTTGGAGACTTGATCAGCAACCGCCGAATTAAACTGGGTTTCCGTCATGATAACTTCCTCTCCGTCATTATCATGATTCTCGATAGTCTCAGCGTTATCAGTTTCTTTATTCGTGTTAATCCTAGAACTTCTTCTCGGAGAAGGACGTCTACCACTACCTTTCTTTCTAGCCATGACTGTACCTACAAAAGAGAGCAGGGAGTCAGCATTCACATGATGGACCATGATTAAGAACAATATAGTGCTTGTAAACAAATAATGACAGTGGCCAGTTGCAATTATTTATTTACCGTGCTGATCGTGTTCTTAGCCATTCTCCGCCACGTTCACACCAAAACCCATTTCCCTTTCCAGAATTGAAACTTCTATACACCTATGCGGGCACTTATGCTATCTTATCTTAGTTTAAGTCTAGATACTAAGCTTGTACCTAGTTCGCTTAAACTACGGCTCTGATACCAAGCCTGTCACAACCCCAACGCGGCGGGCGGTCCCAGTAGATGGTTGCCCCGGGGGTTATCGCGTGTGACGAATGGATATCAAGAGCAACGCAGCGGAATCAACAACATACATACACACACAGCTTAACACTTCAAGCTGTTCATATATTAAACTTCAAATACACAATAGTTTGATTACAAAATGACCATTGATTGTTTAATACATAGCATCAACAAACTAAAGCTAGCAACTATTCTAGGTCCAGAGCGTCTATCTTCTAAGCCTGCAAGCCCTCTACCTGCTCTAGCCTCAACAGTGCTTTCCTGCATCACCCGGCACCTAGGATGTGTGCCAAAAAGTTTTAAAAGAAAGGGTCAGCTTACGCTGGTGAGTTCATAATAAAACATTTTACAAAACATTACAAAACATTCAACCAAATACTTGTAAAAACCTTGATCAACGAGTTACCAAGCTCTATTGATCAAAGAGTTACCACCTACTCCATCACTTACAAGCATTTCATAAACATACTAGCATCATCAGATAAATATACACAGACAATACGATAAACTCCTCAACAACTCGTCCAGGCATGTCTGCGCTGGAGCAGAATATATGCATATACCCTTCACTGAGTTTACCGCCCGTCACCCAATAACAGAAGTGGTATTGCCCGATATTTACCGTAGAATGCTAGCCAACCGTTCATAAACAACAGTTTAAGAACATAACCATTCCAAAAGAGTTTATACAAAAACTCACAATCATTTGCAACCAAAACAGGTTTAAGCAACACATCCAGTTTTGTAAAACATACAATCATTTCAAAAGAGTTTAAGTGTATGAACTCACCTCAACAAGATCACAACAAGCTCACAACTAGCTTCGTTCCTTGATCTAATCCCGACAATCAATCCAAATGACTATCTTCACAATCAACACAAATAGCTATAATCCACCTATAACGTGACATCACAACGCTATAAATAACGATTCCTAAGACTATGTAAGTCCTAGGGAGTTGTAAGGTGTCGTACATTATACTAACATGCTTTTGAAGGTGCTATTGTGGCATACAATGTCGCAAGATATTCTAAATTTTTGTACGATATTCAAATGACTCGGACGAATTCATTAGGTTTATTATGAAGTTTTAATGTTTCATACGGTGATGTAAGGTGCTCTTAGAAGTGGTAACGCGTCCTACATTTTTCGAAATTCCTTTTTATGTTGCTAGCGTCGCATACAGAGTCGTAACAAGTCTTGAGTTGTCTTACGATGTTCAAAGGACTCGGACGAATTGATTAGGTTTATTATGGAGATTTATGGTTTCGTACGCTGTTGTAAGGTGTTGTTAGGTGTTTTAAGGCGTTCTACGTTATACAAATGTGGTTTTCAAGATTCTAATTTGGCATTCAGAGTCTTAAGATGTCCTAACTAGTCGTACGATGTTCAAAGGACTCGCACGAATTCATTAGGTGTATTATGGAGTTTTAAGGTTTCGTACGGTGATGTAAAGTGTTCTTAGGAAATGTAAGGCGTCCTAGATCATACTAACGTTCATTTCGAGTTGCTAATGTGGCATAAAGAGTAGTAAGATGATTTAAGTTGTCGTACGATGTTTAAAGGACTCGGACGAATTCATTAGGTTTATTATGGAGTTTTAAGTTTACTTACGGTATTGTTACGTGTTGTTAGGAGTTGTAAGGTGTCGTACATTATACTAACATGCTTTTCAAGGTGCTAATGTGGCATACAATGTCGTAAGATATTCTAAATTTTTGTACGATGTTCAAATGACTCGGACGAATTCATTAGGTTTATTATGAAGTTTTAATGTTTCGTACGGTGATGTAAGGTGCTCTTAGAAGTGGTAACGCGTCCTACATTTTTCAAAATTGCTTTTTATGTTGCTAGTGTCGCATACAGAGTCGTAACAAGTCCTGAGTTGTCTTACGATGTTCAAAGGACTCGGACGAATTGATTAGGTTTATTATGGAGATTTATGGTTTCGTACGCTGTTGTAAGGTGTTGTTAGGTGTTTTAAGGCGTCCTACGTTATACAAACGTGCTCTTCAAGATTCTAATTTGGCATACAGAGTCTTAAGATGTCCTAACTAGTCATACGATGTTCAAAGGACTCGCACGAATTCATTAGGTGTATTATGGAGTTTTAAGGTTTCGTACGGTGATGTAAGGTGTTCTTAGGAGCTGTAAGGCGTCCTAGATCATACTAACGTTCATTTCGAGTTGCAAATGTGGCATAAAGAGTAGTAAGATGATTTAAGTTGTCGTACGATGTTTAAAGGACTCGGATGAATTCATTAGGTTTATTATGGAGTTTTAAGTTTACTTACGGTATTGTTACGTGTTGTTTGGAGTTGTAAGGTGTCTTACATTATACTAACATGCTTTTCAAGGTGCTAATGTGGCATACAATGTCGTAAGATATTCTAAATTTTTGTCGATGTTCAAATGACTCGGACGAATTCATTAGGTTTATTATGAAGTTTTAATGTTTCGTACGGTGATGTAAGGTGCTCTTAAAAGTTGTAACGCGTCCTACATTTTTTGAAATTGCTTTTTATGTTGCTAGCGTCGCATACAGAGTCGTAACAAGTCCTGAGTTGTCTTACGATGTTCAAAGGACTCGGACGAATTGATTATGTTTATTATGGAGATTTATGGTTTCGTATGCTGTTGTAAGGTGTTGTTAGGTGTTTTAAGGCGTCCTACGTTATACAAACGTGGTCTTCAAGATTCAAATATGGCATACAGAGTCTTAAGATTTCATAACTAGTCGTACGATGTTCAAAGGACTCGCACGAATTCATTAGGTGTATTATGGAGTTTTGAGGTTTCGTACGGTGATGTAAGGTGTTCTTAGGAGCTGTAAGGCGTCCTAGATCATACTAACGTTCTTTTCGAGTTGCTAATGTGGCATAAAGAGTAGTAAGATGATTTAAGTTGTCGTACGATGTTTAAAGGACTCGGACGAATTCATTAGGTTTATTATGAAGTTTTAAGTTTACGTACGGTATTGTTACGTGTTGTTAGGAGTTGTAAGGTGTCGTACATTATACTAACATGCTTTTGAAGGTGCTATTGTGGCATACAATGTCGCAAGATATTCTAAATTTTTGTACGATATTCAAATGACTCGGACGAATTCATTAGGTTTATTATGAAGTTTTAATGTTTCGTACGGTGATGTAAGGTGCTCTTAGAAGTGGTAACGCGTCCTACATTTTTCGAAATTCCTTTTTATGTTGCTAGCGTCGCATACAGAGTCGTAACAAGTCTTGAGTTGTCTTACGATGTTCAAAGGACTCGGACGAATTGATTAGGTTTATTATGGAGATTTATGGTTTCGTACGCTGTTGTAAGGTGTTGTTAGGTGTTTTAAGGCGTTCTACGTTATACAAATGTGGTTTTCAAGATTCTAATTTGGCATACAGAGTCTTAAGATGTCCTAACTAGTCGTACGATGTTCAAAGGACTCGCACGAATTCATTAGGTGTATTATGGAGTTTTAAGGTTTCGTACGGTGATGTAAAGTGTTCTTAGGAAATGTAAGGCGTCCTAGATCATACTAACGTTCATTTCGAGTTGCTAATGTGGCATAAAGAGTAGTAAGATGATTTAAGTTGTCGTACGATGTTTAAAGGACTCGGACGAATTCATTAGGTTTATTATGGAGTTTTAAGTTTACTTACGGTATTGTTACGTGTTGTTAGGAGTTGTAAGGTGTCGTACATTATACTAACATGCTTTTCAAGGTGCTAATGTGGCATACAATGTCGTAAGATATTCTAAATTTTTGTACGATGTTCAAATGACTCGGACGAATTCATTAGGTTTATTATGAAGTTTTAATGTTTCGTACGGTGATGTAAGGTGCTCTTAGAAGTGGTAACGCGTCCTACATTTTTCAAAATTGCTTTTTATGTTGCTAGTGTCGCATACAGAGTCGTAACAAGTCCTGAGTTGTCTTACGATGTTCAAAGGACTCGGACGAATTGATTAGGTTTATTATGGAGATTTATGGTTTCGTACGCTGTTGTAAGGTGTTGTTAGGTGTTTTAAGGCGTCCTACGTTATACAAACGTGCTCTTCAAGATTCTAATTTGGCATACAGAGTCTTAAGATGTCCTAACTAGTCATACGATGTTCAAAGGACTCGCACGAATTCATTAGGTGTATTATGGAGTTTTAAGGTTTCGTACGGTGATGTAAGGTGTTCTTAGGAGCTGTAAGGCGTCCTAGATCATACTAACGTTCATTTCGAGTTGCAAATGTGGCATAAAGAGTAGTAAGATGATTTAAGTTGTCGTACGATGTTTAAAGGACTCGGATGAATTCATTAGGTTTATTATGGAGTTTTAAGTTTACTTACGGTATTGTTACGTGTTGTTTGGAGTTGTAAGGTGTCTTACATTATACTAACATGCTTTTCAAGGTGCTAATGTGGCATACAATGTCGTAAGATATTCTAAATTTTTGTCGATGTTCAAATGACTCGGACGAATTCATTAGGTTTATTATGAAGTTTTAATGTTTCGTACGGTGATGTAAGGTGCTCTTAAAAGTTGTAACGCGTCCTACATTTTTTGAAATTGCTTTTTATGTTGCTAGCGTCGCATACAGAGTCGTAACAAGTCCTGAGTTGTCTTACGATGTTCAAAGGACTCGGACGAATTGATTATGTTTATTATGGAGATTTATGGTTTCGTATGCTGTTGTAAGGTGTTGTTAGGTGTTTTAAGGCGTCCTACGTTATACAAACGTGGTCTTCAAGATTCAAATATGGCATACAGAGTCTTAAGATTTCATAACTAGTCGTACGATGTTCAAAGGACTCGCACGAATTCATTAGGTGTATTATGGAGTTTTGAGGTTTCGTACGGTGATGTAAGGTGTTCTTAGGAGCTGTAAGGCGTCCTAGATCATACTAACGTTCTTTTCGAGTTGCTAATGTGGCATAAAGAGTAGTAAGATGATTTAAGTTGTCGTACGATGTTTAAAGGACTCGGACGAATTCATTAGGTTTATTATGAAGTTTTAAGTTTACGTACGGTATTGTTACGTGTTGTTAGGAGTTGTAAGGTGTCGTACATTATACTAACATGCTTTTGAAGGTGCTATTGTGGCATACAATGTCGCAAGATATTCTAAATTTTTGTACGATATTCAAATGACTCGGACGAATTCATTAGGTTTATTATGAAGTTTTAATGTTTCGTACGGTGATGTAAGGTGCTCTTAGAAGTGGTAACGCGTCCTACATTTTTCGAAATTCCTTTTTATGTTGCTAGCGTCGCATACAGAGTCGTAACAAGTCCTGAGTTGTCTTACGATGTTCAAAGGACTCGGACGAATTGATTATGTTTATTATGGAGATTTATGGTTTCGTATGCTGTTGTAAGGTGTTGTTAGGTGTTTTAAGGCGTCCTACGTTATACAAACGTGGTCTTCAAGATTCAAATATGGCATACAGAGTCTTAAGATTTCATAACTAGTCGTACGATGTTCAAAGGACTCGCACGAATTCATTAGGTGTATTATGGAGTTTTGAGGTTTCGTACGGTGATGTAAGGTGTTCTTAGGAGCTGTAAGGCGTCCTAGATCATACTAACGTTCTTTTCGAGTTGCTAATGTGGCATAAAGAGTAGTAAGATGATTTAAGTTGTCGTACGATGTTTAAAGGACTCGGACGAATTCATTAGGTTTATTATGAAGTTTTAAGTTTACGTACGGTATTGTTACGTGTTGTTAGGAGTTGTAAGGTGTCGTACATTATACTAACATGCTTTTGAAGGTGCTATTGTGGCATACAATGTCGCAAGATATTCTAAATTTTTGTACGATATTCAAATGACTCGGACGAATTCATTAGGTTTATTATGAAGTTTTAATGTTTCGTACGGTGATGTAAGGTGCTCTTAGAAGTGGTAACGCGTCCTACATTTTTCGAAATTCCTTTTTATGTTGCTAGCGTCGCATACAGAGTCGTAACAAGTCTTGAGTTGTCTTACGATGTTCAAAGGACTCGGACGAATTGATTAGGTTTATTATGGAGATTTATGGTTTCGTACGCTGTTGTAAGGTGTTGTTAGGTGTTTTAAGGCGTTCTACGTTATACAAATGTGGTTTTCAAGATTCTAATTTGGCATACAGAGTCTTAAGATGTCCTAACTAGTCGTACGATGTTCAAAGGACTCGCACGAATTCATTAGGTGTATTATGGAGTTTTAAGGTTTCGTACGGTGATGTAAAGTGTTCTTAGGAAATGTAAGGCGTCCTAGATCATACTAACGTTCATTTCGAGTTGCTAATGTGGCATAAAGAGTAGTAAGATGATTTAAGTTGTCGTACGATGTTTAAAGGACTCGGACGAATTCATTAGGTTTATTATGGAGTTTTAAGTTTACTTACGGTATTGTTACGTGTTGTTAGGAGTTGTAAGGTGTCGTACATTATACTAACATGCTTTTCAAGGTGCTAATGTGGCATACAATGTCGTAAGATATTCTAAATTTTTGTACGATGTTCAAATGACTCGGACGAATTCATTAGGTTTATTATGAAGGTTTAATGTTTCGTACGGTGATGTAAGGTGCTCTTAGAAGTGGTAACGCGTCCTACATTTTTCAAAATTGCTTTTTATGTTGCTAGTGTCGCATACAGAGTCGTAAGAAGTCCTGAGTTGTCTTACGATGTTCAAAGGACTCGGACGAATTGATTAGGTTTATTATGGAGATTTATGGTTTCGTACGCTGTTGTAAGGTGTTGTTAGGTGTTTTAAAGCGTCCTACGTTATACAAACGTGCTCTTCAAGAGTTTAATTTGGTATACAGAGTCTTAAGATGTCCTAACTAGTCGTACGATGTTCAAAGGACTCGCACGAATTCATTAGGTGTATTATGGAGTTTTAAGGTTTCGTACGGTGATGTAAGGTGTTCTTAGGAGCTGTAAGGCGTCCTAGATCATACTAACGTTCATTTTGAGTTGCAAATGTGGCATAAAGAGTAGTAAGATGATTTAAGTTGTCGTACGATGTTTAAAGCCTCGGACGAATTCATTAGGTTTATTATGGAGTTTTAAGTTTACTTACGTTATTGTTACGTGTTGTTAGGAGTTGTAAGGTGTCTTACATTATACTAACATGCTTTTCAAGGTGCTAATGTGGCATACAATGTCGTAAGATATTCTAAATTTTTGTACGATGTTCAAATGACTCGGACGAATTCATTAGGTTTATTATGAAGTTTTAATGTTTCGTACGGTGATGTAAGGTGCTCTTAAAAGTGGTAACGCGTCCTACATTTTTCGAAATTGCTTTTTATGTTGCTAGCGTCGCATACAGAGTCGTAACAAGTCCTGAGTTGTCTTACGATGTTCAAAGGACTCGGACGAATTGATTATGTTTATTATGGAGATTTATGGTTTCGTATGCTGTTGTAAGGTGTTGTTAGGTGTTTTAAGGCGTCCTACGTTATACAAACGTGGTCTTCAAGATTCAAATATGGCATACAGAGTCTTAAGATTTCATAACTAGTCGTACGATGTTCAAAGGACTCGCACGAATTCATTAGGTGTATTATGGAGTTTTGAGGTTTCGTACGGTGATGTAAGGTGTTCTTAGGAGCTGTAAGGCGTCCTAGATCATACTAACGTTATTTTCGAGTTGCTAATGTGGCATAAAGAGTAGTAAGATGATTTAAGTTGTCGTACGATGTTTAAAGGACTCGGACGAATTCATTAGGTTTATTATGAAGTTTTAAGTTTACGTACGGTATTGTTACGTGTTGTTAGGAGTTGTAAGGTGTCGTACATTATACTAACATGCTTTTGAAGGTGCTATTGTGGCATACAATGTCATAAGATATTCTAATTTGTTGTACGATGTTCAAATGACTCGGACGAATTCATTAGGTTTATTATGAAGTTTTAATGTTTCGTACGGTGATGTAAGGTGCTCTTAGAAGTGGTAACGCGTCCTACATTTTTCGAAATTCCTTTTTATGTTGCTAGCGTCGCATACAGAGTCGTAACAAGTCTTGAGTTGTCTTACGATGTTCAAAGGACTCGGACGAATTGATTAGGTTTATTATGGAGATTTATGGTTTCGTACGCTGTTGTAAGGTGTTGTTAGGTGTTTTAAGGCGTTCTACGTTATACAAATGTGGTTTTCAAGATTCTAATTTGGCATACAGAGTCTTAAGATGTCCTAACTAGTCGTACGATGTTCAAAGGACTCGCACGAATTCATTAGGTGTATTATGGAGTTTTATGGTTTCGTACGGTGATGTAAAGTGTTCTTAGGAAATGTAAGGCGTCCTAGATCATACTAACGTTCATTTCGAGTTGCTAATGTGGCATAAAGAGTAGTAAGATGATTTAAGTTGTCGTACGATGTTTAAAGGACTCGGACGAATTCATTAGGTTTATTATGGAGTTTTAAGTTTACTTACGGTATTGTTACGTGTTGTTAGGAGTTGTAAGGTGTCGTACATTATACTAACATGCTTTTCAAGGTGCTAATGTGGCATACAATGTCGTAAGATATTCTAAATTTTTGTACGATGTTCAAATGACTCGGACGAATTCATTAGGTTTATTATGAAGGTTTAATGTTTCGTACGGTGATGTAAGGTGCTCTTAGAAGTGGTAACGCGTCCTACATTTTTCAAAATTGCTTTTTATGTTGCTAGTGTCGCATACAGAGTCGTAAGAAGTCCTGAGTTGTCTTACGATGTTCAAAGGACTCGGACGAATTGATTAGGTTTATTATGGAGATTTATGGTTTCGTACGCTGTTGTAAGGTGTTGTTAGGTGTTTTAAAGCGTCCTACGTTATACAAACGTGCTCTTCAAGAGTTTAATTTGGTATACAGAGTCTTAAGATGTCCTAACTAGTCGTACGATGTTCAAAGGACTCGCACGAATTCATTAGGTGTATTATGGAGTTTTAAGGTTTCGTACGGTGATGTAAGGTGTTCTTAGGAGCTGTAAGGCGTCCTAGATCATACTAACGTTCATTTTGAGTTGCAAATGTGGCATAAAGAGTAGTAAGATGATTTAAGTTGTCGTACGATGTTTAAAGGACTCGGACGAATTCATTAGGTTTATTATGGAGTTTTAAGTTTACTTACGTTATTGTTACGTGTTGTTAAGAGTTGTAAGGTGTCTTACATTATACTAACATGCTTTTCAAGGTGCTAATGTGGCATACAATGTCGTAAGATATTCTAAATTTTTGTACGATGTTCAAATGACTCGGACGAATTCATTAGGTTTATTATGAAGTTTTAATGTTTCGTACGGTGATGTAAGGTGCTCTTAAAAGTGGTAACGCGTCCTACATTTTTCGAAATTGCTTTTTATGTTGCTAGCGTCGCATACAGAGTCGTAACAAGTCCTGAGTTGTCTTACGATGTTCAAAGGACTCGGACGAATTGATTATGTTTATTATGGAGATTTATGGTTTCGTATGCTGTTGTAAGGTGTTGTTAGGTGTTTTAAGGCGTCCTACGTTATACAAACGTGGTCTTCAAGATTCAAATATGGCATACAGAGTCTTAAGATTTCATAACTAGTCGTACGATGTTCAAAGGACTCGCACGAATTCATTAGGTGTATTATGGAGTTTTGAGGTTTCGTACGGTGATGTAAGGTGTTCTTAGGAGCTGTAAGGCGTCCTAGATCATACTAACGTTATTTTCGAGTTGCTAATGTGGCATAAAGAGTAGTAAGAGGATTTAAGTTGTCGTACGATGTTTAAAGGACTCGGACGAATTCATTAGGTTTATTATGAAGTTTTAAGTTTACGTACGGTATTGTTACGTGTTGTTAGGAGTTGTAAGGTGTCGTACATTATACTAACATGCTTTTGAAGGTGCTATTGTGGCATACAATGTCATAAGATATTCTAATTTGTTGTACGATGTTCAAATGACTCGGACGAATTCATTAGGTTTATTATGAAGTTTTAATGTTTCGTACGGTGATGTAAGGTGCTCTTAGAAGTGGTAACGCGTCCTACATTATTCGAAATTGCTTTTTATGTTGCTAGCGTCGCATACAGAGTCGTAACAAGTCTTGAGTTGTCTTACGATGTTCAAAGGACTCGGACGAATTGATTAGGTTTATTATGGAGATTTATGGTTTCGTAAGCTGTTGTAAGGTGTTGTTAGGTGTTTTAAGGCGTCCTACGTTATACAAACGTGGTCTTCAAGGTTCTAATTTGGCATACAAAGTGTTAAGATGTCCTAACTAGTCGTACGATGTTCAAAGGACTCGCACGAATTCATTAGGTGTATTTTGGAGTTTTAAGGTTTCGTACGGCGATGTAAGGTGTTCTTAGGAGCTGTAAGGCGTCCTAGACCATACTAAAGTTCATTTCGAGTTGCTAATGTGGCATAAAGAGTAGTAAGATGATTTAAGTTGTCGTACGATGTTTAAAGGACTCGGACGAATTCATTAGGTTTATTATAGAGTTTTAAGTTTACTTATGGTATTGTTACGTGTTGTTAGGAGTTGTAAGGTGTCGTACATTATACTAACATGCTTTTCAAGGTGCTAATGTGGCATACAATGTCGTAAGATATTCTAAATTTTTGTACGATGTTCAAATGACTCGGACGAATTCATTAGGTTTATTATGAAGTTTTAATGTTTCGTACGGTGATGTAAGGTGCTCTTAAAAGTTGTAACGCGTCCTACATTTTTTGAAATTGCTTTTTATGTTGCTAGCGTCGCATACAGAGTCGTAACAAGTCCTGAGTTGTCTTACGATGTTCAAAGGACTCGGACGAATTGATTATGTTTATTATGGAGATTTATGGTTTCGTATGCTGATGTAAGGTGTTGTTAGGTGTTTTAAGGCGTCCTACGTTATACAAACGTGGTCTTCAAGATTCAAATATGGCATACAGAGTCTTAAGATTTCATAACTAGTCGTACGATGTTCAAAGGACTCGCACGAATTCATTAGGTGTATTATGGAGTTTTGAGGTTTCGTACGGTGATGTAAGGTGTTCTTAGGAGCTGTAAGGCGTCCTAGATCATACTAACGTTCTTTTCGAGTTGCTAATGTGGCATAAAGAGTAGTAAAATGATTTAAGTTGTCGTACGATGTTTAAAGGACTCGGACGAATTCATTAGGTTTATTATGAAGTTTTAAGTTTACGTACGGTATTGTTACGTGTTGTTAGGAGTTGTAAGGTGTCGTACATTATACTAACATGCTTTTGAAGGTGCTATTGTGGCATACAATGTCGCAAGATATTCTAAATTTTTGTACGATATTCAAATGACTCGGACGAATTCATTAGGTTTATTATGAAGTTTTAATGTTTCGTACGGTGATGTAAGGTGCTCTTAGAAGTGGTAACGCGTCCTACATTTTTCGAAATTCCTTTTTATGTTGCTAGCGTCGCATACAGAGTCGTAACAAGTCTTGAGTTGTCTTACGATGTTCAAAGGACTCGGACGAATTGATTAGGTTTATTATGGAGATTTATGGTTTCGTACGCTGTTGTAAGGTGTTGTTAGGTGTTTTAAGGCGTTCTACGTTATACAAATGTGGTTTTCAAGATTCTAATTTGGCATACAGAGTCTTAAGATGTCCTAACTAGTCGTACGATGTTCAAAGGACTCGCACGAATTCATTAGGTGTATTATGGAGTTTTAAGGTTTCGTACGGTGATGTAAAGTGTTCTTAGGAAATGTAAGGCGTCCTAGATCATACTAACGTTCATTTCGAGTTGCTAATGTGGCATAAAGAGTAGTAAGATGATTTAAGTTGTCGTACGATGTTTAAAGGACTCGGACGAATTCATTAGGTTTATTATGGAGTTTTAAGTTTACTTACGGTATTGTTACGTGTTGTTAGGAGTTGTAAGGTGTCGTACATTATACTAACATGCTTTTCAAGGTGCTAATGTGGCATACAATGTCGTAAGATATTCTAAATTTTTGTACGATGTTCAAATGACTCGGACGAATTCATTAGGTTTATTATGAAGTTTTAATGTTTCGTACGGTGATGTAAGGTGCTCTTAGAAGTGGTAACGCGTCCTACATTTTTCAAAATTGCTTTTTATGTTGCTAGTGTCGCATACAGAGTCGTAACAAGTCCTGAGTTGTCTTACGATGTTCAAAGGACTCGGACGAATTGATTAGGTTTATTATGGAGATTTATGGTTTCGTACGCTGTTGTAAGGTGTTGTTAGGTGTTTTAAGGCGTCCTACGTTATACAAACGTGCTCTTCAAGATTCTAATTTGGCATACAGAGTCTTAAGATGTCCTAACTAGTCATACGATGTTCAAAGGACTCGCACGAATTCATTAGGTGTATTATGGAGTTTTAAGGTTTCGTACGGTGATGTAAGGTGTTCTTAGGAGCTGTAAGGCGTCCTTGATCATACTAACGTTCATTTCGAGTTGCAAATGTGGCATAAAGAGTAGTAAGATGATTTAAGTTGTCGTACGATGTTTAAAGGACTCGGATGAATTCATTAGGTTTATTATGGAGTTTTAAGTTTACTTACGGTATTGTTACGTGTTGTTTGGAGTTGTAAGGTGTCTTACATTATACTAACATGCTTTTCAAGGTGCTAATGTGGCATACAATGTCGTAATATATTCTAAATTTTTGTCGATGTTCAAATGACTCGGACGAATTCATTAGGTTTATTATGAAGTTTTAATGTTTCGTACGGTGATGTAAGGTGCTCTTAAAAGTTGTAACGCGTCCTACATTTTTTGAAATTGCTTTTTATGTTGCTAGCGTCGCATACAGAGTCGTAACAAGTCCTGAGTTGTCTTACGATGTTCAAAGGACTCGGACGAATTGATTATGTTTATTATGGAGATTTATGGTTTCGTATGCTGTTGTAAGGTGTTGTTAGGTGTTTTAAGGCGTCCTACGTTATACAAACGTGGTCTTCAAGATTCAAATATGGCATACAGAGTCTTAAGATTTCATAACTAGTCGTACGATGTTCAAAGGACTCGCACGAATTCATTAGGTGTATTATGGAGTTTTGAGGTTTCGTACGGTGATGTAAGGTGTTCTTAGGAGCTGTAAGGCGTCCTAGATCATACTAACGTTCTTTTCGAGTTGCTAATGTGGCATAAAGAGTAGTAAGATGATTTAAGTTGTCGTACGATGTTTAAAGGACTCGGACGAATTCATTAGGTTTATTATGAAGTTTTAAGTTTACGTACGGTATTGTTACGTGTTGTTAGGAGTTGTAAGGTGTCGTACATTATACTAACATGCTTTTGAAGGTGCTATTGTGGCATACAATGTCGCAAGATATTCTAAATTTTTGTACGATATTCAAATGACTCGGACGAATTCATTAGGTTTATTATGAAGTTTTAATGTTTCGTACGGTGATGTAAGGTGCTCTTAGAAGTGGTAACGCGTCCTACATTTTTCGAAATTCCTTTTTATGTTGCTAGCGTCGCATACAGAGTCGTAACAAGTCTTGAGTTGTCTTACGATGTTCAAAGGACTCGGACGAATTGATTAGGTTTATTATGGAGATTTATGGTTTCGTACGCTGTTGTAAGGTGTTGTTAGGTGTTTTAAGGCGTTCTACGTTATACAAATGTGGTTTTCAAGATTCTAATTTGGCATACAGAGTCTTAAGATGTCCTAACTAGTCGTACGATGTTCAAAGGACTCGCACGAATTCATTAGGTGTATTATGGAGTTTTAAGGTTTCGTACGGTGATGTAAAGTGTTCTTAGGAAATGTAAGGCGTCCTAGATCATACTAACGTTCATTTCGAGTTGCTAATGTGGCATAAAGAGTAGTAAGATGATTTAAGTTGTCGTACGATGTTTAAAGGACTCGGACGAATTCATTAGGTTTATTATGGAGTTTTAAGTTTACTTACGGTATTGTTACGTGTTGTTAGGAGTTGTAAGGTGTCGTACATTATACTAACATGCTTTTCAAGGTGCTAATGTGGCATACAATGTCGTAAGATATTCTAAATTTTTGTACGATGTTCAAATGACTCGGACGAATTCATTAGGTTTATTATGAAGGTTTAATGTTTCGTACGGTGATGTAAGGTGCTCTTAGAAGTGGTAACGCGTCCTACATTTTTCAAAATTGCTTTTTATGTTGCTAGTGTCGCATACAGAGTCGTAAGAAGTCCTGAGTTGTCTTACGATGTTCAAAGGACTCGGACGAATTGATTAGGTTTATTATGGAGATTTATGGTTTCGTACGCTGTTGTAAGGTGTTGTTAGGTGTTTTAAAGCGTCCTACGTTATACAAACGTGCTCTTCAAGAGTTTAATTTGGCATACAGAGTCTTAAGATGTCCTAACTAGTCGTACGATGTTCAAAGGACTCGCACGAATTCATTAGGTGTATTATGGAGTTTTAAGGTTTCGTACGGTGATGTAAGGTGTTCTTAGGAGCTGTAAGGCGTCCTAGATCATACTAACGTTCATTTTGAGTTGCAAATGTGGCATAAAGAGTAGTAAGATGATTTAAGTTGTCGTACGATGTTTAAAGGACTCGGACGAATTCATTAGGTTTATTATGGAGTTTTAAGTTTACTTACGTTATTGTTACGTGTTGTTAGGAGTTGTAAGGTGTCTTACATTATACTAACATGCTTTTCAAGGTGCTAATGTGGCATACAATGTCGTAAGATATTCTAAATTTTTGTATGATGTTCAAATGACTCGGACGAATTCATTAGGTTTATTATGAAGTTTTAATGTTTCGTACGGTGATGTAAGGTGCTCTTAAAAGTGGTAACGCGTCCTACATTTTTCGAAATTGCTTTTTATGTTGCTAGCGTCGCATACAGAGTCGTAACAAGTCCTGAGTTGTCTTACGATGTTCAAAGGACTCGGACGAATTGATTATGTTTATTATGGAGATTTATGGTTTCGTATGCTGTTGTAAGGTGTTGTTAGGTGTTTTAAGGCGTCCTACGTTATACAAACGTGGTCTTCAAGATTCAAATATGGCATACAGAGTCTTAAGATTTCATAACTAGTCGTACGATGTTCAAAGGACTCGCACGAATTCATTAGGTGTATTATGGAGTTTTGAGGTTTCGTACGGTGATGTAAGGTGTTCTTAGGAGCTGTAAGGCGTCCTAGATCATACTAACGTTATTTTCGAGTTGCTAATGTGGCATAAAGAGTAGTAAGATGATTTAAGTTGTCGTACGATGTTTAAAGGACTCGGACGAATTCATTAGGTTTATTATGAAGTTTTAAGTTTACGTACGGTATTGTTACGTGTTGTTAGGAGTTGTAAGGTGTCGTACATTATACTAACATGCTTTTGAAGGTGCTATTGTGGCATACAATGTCATAAGATATTCTAATTTGTTGTACGATGTTCAAATGACTCGGACGAATTCATTAGGTTTATTATGAAGTTTTAATGTTTCGTACGGTGATGTAAGGTGCTCTTAGAAGTGGTAACGCGTCCTACATTATTCGAAATTGCTTTTTATGTTGCTAGCGTCGCATACAGAGTCGTAACAAGTCTTGAGTTGTCTTACGATGTTCAAAGGACTCGGACGAATTGATTAGGTTTATTATGGAGATTTATGGTTTCGTAAGCTGTTGTAAGGTGTTGTTAGGTGTTTTAAGGCGTCCTACGTTATACAAACGTGGTCTTCAAGGTTCTAATTTGGCATACAAAGTGTTAAGATGTCCTAACTAGTCGTACGATGTTCAAAGGACTCGCACGAATTCATTAGGTGTATTTTGGAGTTTTAAGGTTTCGTACGGCGATGTAAGGTGTTCTTAGGAGCTGTAAGGCGTCCTAGACCATACTAAAGTTCATTTCGAGTTGCTAATGTGGCATAAAGAGTAGTAAGATGATTTAAGTTGTCGTACGATGTTTAAAGGACTCGGACGAATTCATTAGGTTTATTATAGAGTTTTAAGTTTACTTATGGTATTGTTACGTGTTGTTAGGAGTTGTAAGGTGTCGTACATTATACTAACATGCTTTTCAAGGTGCTAATGTGGCATACAATGTCGTAAGATATTCTAAATTTTTGTACGATGTTCAAATGACTCGGACGAATTCATTAGGTTTATTATGAAGTTTTAATGTTTCGTACGGTGATGTAAGGTGCTCTTAGAAGTGGTAACGCGTCCTACATTTTTCGAAATTGCTTTTTATGTTGCTAGCGTCGCATATAGAGTCGTAATAAGTCCTGAGTTGTCTTACGATGTTCAAAGGACTCGGACGAATTGATTAGGTTTATTATGGAGATTTATGGTTTCGTACGCTGTTGTAAGGTGTTGTTAGGTGTTTTAAGGCGTCCTTCGTTATACAAACGTGGTCTTCAAGATTCTAATTTGGCATACAGAGTCTTAAGATGTCCTAACTAGTCGTACGATGTTCAAAGGACTCGCACGAATTCATTAGGTGTATTATGGAGTTTTAAGGTTTCGAACGGTGATGTAAGGTGTTCTTAGGAGCTGTAAGGCGTCCTAGATCATACTAACGTTCATTTCGAGTTGCAAATGTGGCATAAAGAGTAGTAAGATGATTTAAGTTGTCGTACGATATTTAAAGGACTCGGACTAATTCATTAGGTTTATTATGGAGTTTTAAGTTTACTTACGGTATTGTTACGTGTTGTTAGGAGTTGTAAGGTGTCGTACATTATACTAACATGCTTTTCAAGGTGCTAATGTGGCATACAATGTCGTAAGATATTCTAAATTTTTGTACGATGTTCAAATGACTCGGACGAATTCATTAGGTTTATTATGAAGGTTTAATGTTTCGTACGGTGATGTAAGGTGCTCTTAGAAGTGGTAACGCGTCCTACATTTTTCAAAATTGCTTTTTATGTTGCTAGTGTCGCATACAGAGTCGTAAGAAGTCCTGAGTTGTCTTACGATGTTCAAAGGACTCGGACGAATTGATTAGGTTTATTATGGAGATTTATGGTTTCGTACGCTGTTGTAAGGTGTTGTTAGGTGTTTTAAAGCGTCCTACGTTATACAAACGTGCTCTTCAAGAGTTTAATTTGGCATACAGAGTCTTAAGATGTCCTAACTAGTCGTACGATGTTCAAAGGACTCGCACGAATTCATTAGGTGTATTATGGAGTTTTAAGGTTTCGTACGGTGATGTAAGGTGTTCTTAGGAGCTGTAAGGCGTCCTAGATCATACTAACGTTCATTTTGAGTTGCAAATGTGGCATAAAGAGTAGTAAGATGATTTAAGTTGTCGTACGATGTTTAAAGGACTCGGACGAATTCATTAGGTTTATTATGGAGTTTTAAGTTTACTTACGTTATTGTTACGTGTTGTTAGGAGTTGTAAGGTGTCTTACATTATACTAACATGCTTTTCAAGGTGCTAATGTGGCATACAATGTCGTAAGATATTCTAAATTTTTGTATGATGTTCAAATGACTCGGACGAATTCATTAGGTTTATTATGAAGTTTTAATGTTTCGTACGGTGATGTAAGGTGCTCTTAAAAGTGGTAACGCGTCCTACATTTTTCGAAATTGCTTTTTATGTTGCTAGCGTCGCATACAGAGTCGTAACAAGTCCTGAGTTGTCTTACGATGTTCAAAGGACTCGGACGAATTGATTATGTTTATTATGGAGATTTATGGTTTCGTATGCTGTTGTAAGGTGTTGTTAGGTGTTTTAAGGCGTCCTACGTTATACAAACGTGGTCTTCAAGATTCAAATATGGCATACAGAGTCTTAAGATTTCATAACTAGTCGTACGATGTTCAAAGGACTCGCACGAATTCATTAGGTGTATTATGGAGTTTTGAGGTTTCGTACGGTGATGTAAGGTGTTCTTAGGAGCTGTAAGGCGTCCTAGATCATACTAACGTTATTTTCGAGTTGCTAATGTGGCATAAAGAGTAGTAAGATGATTTAAGTTGTCGTACGATGTTTAAAGGACTCGGACGAATTCATTAGGTTTATTATGAAGTTTTAAGTTTACGTACGGTATTGTTACGTGTTGTTAGGAGTTGTAAGGTGTCGTACATTATACTAACATGCTTTTGAAGGTGCTATTGTGGCATACAATGTCATAAGATATTCTAATTTGTTGTACGATGTTCAAATGACTCGGACGAATTCATTAGGTTTATTATGAAGTTTTAATGTTTCGTACGGTGATGTAAGGTGCTCTTAGAAGTGGTAACGCGTCCTACATTATTCGAAATTGCTTTTTATGTTGCTAGCGTCGCATACAGAGTCGTAACAAGTCTTGAGTTGTCTTACGATGTTCAAAGGACTCGGACGAATTGATTAGGTTTATTATGGAGATTTATGGTTTCGTAAGCTGTTGTAAGGTGTTGTTAGGTGTTTTAAGGCGTCCTACGTTATACAAACGTGGTCTTCAAGGTTCTAATTTGGCATACAAAGTGTTAAGATGTCCTAACTAGTCGTACGATGTTCAAAGGACTCGCACGAATTCATTAGGTGTATTTTGGAGTTTTAAGGTTTCGTACGGCGATGTAAGGTGTTCTTAGGAGCTGTAAGGCGTCCTAGACCATACTAAAGTTCATTTCGAGTTGCTAATGTGGCATAAAGAGTAGTAAGATGATTTAAGTTGTCGTACGATGTTTAAAGGACTCGGACGAATTCATTAGGTTTATTATAGAGTTTTAAGTTTACTTATGGTATTGTTACGTGTTGTTAGGAGTTGTAAGGTGTCGTACATTATACTAACATGCTTTTCAAGGTGCTAATGTGGCATACAATGTCGTAAGATATTCTAAATTTTTGTACGATGTTCAAATGACTCGGACGAATTCATTAGGTTTATTATGAAGTTTTAATGTTTCGTACGGTGATGTAAGGTGCTCTTAGAAGTGGTAACGCGTCCTACATTTTTCGAAATTGCTTTTTATGTTGCTAGCGTCGCATATAGAGTCGTAATAAGTCCTGAGTTGTCTTACGATGTTCAAAGGACTCGGACGAATTGATTAGGTTTATTATGGAGATTTATGGTTTCGTACGCTGTTGTAAGGTGTTGTTAGGTGTTTTAAGGCGTCCTTCGTTATACAAACGTGGTCTTCAAGATTCTAATTTGGCATACAGAGTCTTAAGATGTCCTAACTAGTCGTACGATGTTCAAAGGACTCGCACGAATTCATTAGGTGTATTATGGAGTTTTAAGGTTTCGAACGGTGATGTAAGGTGTTCTTAGGAGCTGTAAGGCGTCCTAGATCATACTAACGTTCATTTCGAGTTGCAAATGTGGCATAAAGAGTAGTAAGATGATTTAAGTTGTCGTACGATATTTAAAGGACTCGGACTAATTCATTAGGTTTATTATGGAGTTTTAAGTTTACTTACGGTATTGTTACGTGTTGTTAGGAGTTGTAAGGTGTCGTACATTATACTAACATGCTTTTCAAGGTGCTAATGTGGCATACAATGTCGTAAGATATTCTAAATTTTTGTACGATGTTCAAATGACTCGGACGAATTCATTAGGTTTATTATGAAGTTTTAATGTTTCGTACGGTGATGTAAGGTGCTCTTAAAAGTTGTAACGCGTCCTACATTTTTCGAAATTGCTTTTTATGTTGCTAGCGTCGCATACAGAGTCGTAACAAGTCTTGAGTTGTCTTACGATGTTCAAAGGACTCGGACGAATTGATTATGTTTATTATGGAGATTTATGGTTTCGTATGCTGTTGTAAGGTGTTGTTAGGTGTTTTAAGGCGTCCTACGTTATACAAACGTGGTCTTCAAGATTCAAATATGGCATACAGAGTCTTAAGATTTCATAACTAGTCGTATGATGTTCAAAGGACTCGCACGGATTCATTAGGTGTATTATGGAGAGTTGAGGTTTCGTACGGTGATGTAAGGTGTTCTTAGGAGCTGTAAGGCGTCCTAGATCATACTAACGTTCTTTTCGAGTTGCTAATGTGGCATAAAGAGTAGTAAGATGATTTAAGTTGTCGTACGATGTTTAAAGGACTCGGACGAATTCATTAGGTTTATTATGAAGTTTTAAGTTTACGTACGGTATTGTTACGTGTTGTTAGGAGTTGTAAGGTGTCGTACATTATACTAACATGCTTTTGAAGGTGCTATTGTGGCATACAATGTCATAAGATATTCTAATTTGTTGTACGATGTTCAAATGACTCGGACGAATTCATTAGGTTTATTATGAAGTTTTAATGTTTCGTACGGTGATGTAAGGTGCTCTTAGAAGTGGTAACGCGTCCTACATTATTCGAAATTGCTTTTTATGTTGCTAGCGTCGCATACAGAGTCATAACAAGTCTTGAGTTGTCTTACGATGTTCAAAGGACTCGGACGAATTAGGTTTATTATGGAGATTTATGGTTTCGTAAGCTGTTGTAAGGTGTTGTTAGGTGTTTTAAGGCGTCCTACGTTATACAAACGTGGTCTTCAAGGTTCTAATTTGGCATACAAAGTGTTAAGATGTCCTAACTAGTCGTACGATGTTCAAAGGACTCGCACGAATTCATTAGGTGTATTTTGGAGTTTTAAGGTTTCGTACGGCGATGTAAGGTGTTCTTAGGAGCTGTAAGGCGTCATAGACCATACTAAAGTTCATTTCGAGTTGCTAATGTGGCATAAAGAGTAGTAAGATGATTTAAGTTGTCGTACGATGTTTAAAGGACTCGGACGAATTCATTAGGTTTATTATGGAGTTTTAAGTTTACTTATGGTATTGTTACGTGTTGTTAGGAGTTGTAAGGTGTCGTACATTATACTAACATGCTTTTCAAGGTGCTAATGTGGCATACAATGTCGTAAGATATTCTAAATTGTTGTACGATGTTCAAATGACTCGGACGAATTCATTAGGTTTATTATGAAGTTTTAATGTTTCGTACGGTGTTGTAAGGTGCTCTTAGAAGTGGTAACGCGTCCAACATTATTCGAAATTGCTTTTTATGTTGCTAGCGTCGCATACAGAGTCGTAACAAGTCTTGAGTTGTCTTACGGTGTTCAAAGGACTCGGACGAATTGATTAGGTTTATTATGGAGATTTATGGTTTCGTACGCTGTTGTAAGGTGTTGTTAGGTGTTTTAAGGCGTCCTAAGTTATACAAACGTGGTCTTCAAGGTTCTAATTTGGCATACAAATTCTTAAGATGTCCTAACTAGTCGTACGATGTTCAAAGGACTCGCACGAATTCATTAGGTGTATTATGGAGTTTTAAGGTTTCGTACGGTGATGTAAGGTGTTCTTAGGAGTTGTAAGGCGTCCTAGACCATACTAAAGTTCATTTCGAGTTGCTAATGTGGCATAAAGAGTAGTAAGATGATTTAAGTTGTCGTACGATGTTTAAAGGACTCGGACGAATTTATTAGGTTTATTATGGAGTTTTAAGTTTACGTACGGTATTGTTACGTGTTGTTAGGAGTTGTACGGTGTCGTACATTATACTAACATGCTTTTGAAGGTGCTATTGTGGCATACAATGTCGCAAGATATTCTAATTTGTTGTACGATGTTCAAATGACTCGGACGAATTCATTAGGTTTATTATGAAGTTTTAATGTTTCGTACGGTGATGTACGGTGCTCTTAGAAGTGGTAACGCGTCCTACATTATTCGAAATTGCTTTTTATGTTGCTAGCGTCGCATACATAGTCGTAACAAGTCTTGAGTTGTCTTACGATGTTCAAAGGACTCGGACGAATTGATTAGGTTTATTATGGAGATTTATGGTTTCGTACGCTGTTGTAAGGTGTTGTTAGGTGTTTTAAGGCGTCCTACGTTATACAAACGTGGTCTTCAAGGTTCTAATTTGGCATACAAAGTCTTAAGATGTCCTAACTAGTCGTACGATGTTCAAAGGACTCGCACGAATTCATTAGGTGTATTATGGAGTTTTAAGGTTTCGTACGGTGATGTAAGGTGTTCTTAGGAGCTGTAAGGCGTCCTAGACGATACTAAAGTTCATTTCGAGTTGCTAATGTGGCATAAAGAGTAGTAAGATGATTTAAGTTGTCGTACGATGTTTAAAGGACTCGGACGAATTCATTAGGTTTATTATGGAGTTTTAAGTTTACGTACGGTATTGTTACGTGTTGTTAGGAGTTGTAAGGTGTCGTACATTATACTAACATGCTTTTCAAGGTGCTAATGTGGCATACAATGTCGTAAGATATTCTAAATTGTTGTACGATGTTCAAATGACTCGGACGAATTCATTAGGTTTATTATGAAGTTTTAATGTTTCGTACGGTGTTGTAAGGTGCTCTTAGAAGTGGTAACGCGTCCTACATTTTTCGAAATTGCTTTTTATGTTGCTAGCGTCGCATACAGAGTCGTAACAAGTCCTGAGTTGTCTTACGATGTTCAAAGGACTCGGACGAATAGATTAGGTTTATTATGGAGATTTATGGTTTTGTACGCTGTTGTAAGGTGTTGTTAGGTGTTTTAAGGCGTCCTACGTTATACAAACGTGGTCTTCAAGATTCTAATTTGGCATACAGAGTCTTAAGATGTCCTAACTAGTCGTACGATGTTCAAAGGACTCGCACGAATTCATTAGGTGTATTATGGAATTTTAAGGTTTCGTACGATGATGTAAGGTGTTCTTAGGAGCTGTAAGGCGTCCTAGATCATACTAACGTTCATTTCGAGTTGCAAATAAGCCATAAAGAGTAGTAAGATGATTTAAGTTGTCGTACGATGTTTAAAGGACTCGGACGAATTCATTAGGTTTATTATGGAGTTTTAAGTTTACTTACGATATTGTTACGTATTGTTAGGAGTTGTAAGGTGTCGTACATTATACTAATATGCTTTTCAAGGTGCTAATGTGGCATACAATGTCGTAAGATATTCTAAATTTTTGTACGATGTTCAAATGACTCGGACGAATTCATTAGGTTTATTATGAAGTTTTAATGTTTCGTACGGTGATGTAAGGTGCTCTTAGAAGTTGTAACGCGTCCAACATTATTCGAAATTGCTTTTTATGTTGCTAGCGTCGCATACAGAGTCGTAACAAGTCTTGAGTTGTCTTACGATGTTCAAAGGACTCGGACGAATTGATTAGGTTTATTATGGAGATTTATGGTTTCGTACGCTGTTGTAAGGTGTTGTTAGGTGTTTTAAGGCGTACTACGTTATACAAACGTGGTCTTCAAGGTTCTAATTTGGCATACAAAGTCTTAAGATGTCCTAACTAGTCGTACGATGTTCAAAGGACTCGCACGAATTCATTAGGTGTATTATGGAGTTTTAAGGTTTCGTACGGTGATGTAAGGTGTTCTTAGGAGCTGTAAGGCGTCCTAGACCATACTAAAGTTCATTTCGAGTTGCTAATGTGGCATAAAGAGTAGTAAGATGATTTAAGTTGTCGTACGATGTTTAAAGGACTCGGACGAATTTATTAGGTTTATTATGGAGTTTTAAGTTTACGTACGGTATTGTTACGTGTTGTTAGGAGTTGTAAGGTGTCGTACATTATACTAACATGCTTTTGAAGGTGCTATTGTGGCATACAATGTCGCAAGATATTCTAATTTGTTGTACGATGTTCAAATGACTCGGACGAATTCATTAGGTTTATTATGAAGTTTTAATGTTTCGTACGGTGATGTACGGTGCTCTTAGAAGTGGTAACGCGTCCTACATTTTTCGAAATTGCTTTTTATGTTGCTAGCGTCGCATACATAGTCGTAACAAGTCTTGAGTTGTCTTACGATGTTCAAAGGACTCGGACGAATTGATTAGGTTTATTATGGAGATTTATGGTTTCGTACGCTGTTGTAAGGTGTTGTTAGGTGTTTTAAGGCGTCCTACGTTATACAAACGTGGTCTTCAAGGTTCTAATTTGGCATACAAAGTCTTAAGATGTCCTAACTAGTCGTACGATGTTCAAAGGACTCGCACGAATTCATTAGGTGTATTATGGAGTTTTAAGGTTTCGTACGGTGATGTAAGGTGTTCTTAGGAGCTGTAAGGCGTCCTAGACCATACTAAAGTTCATTTCGAGTTGCTAATGTGGCATAAAGAGTAGTAAGATGATTTAAGTTGTCGTACGATGTTTAAAGGACTCGGACGAATTTATTAGGTTTATTATGGAGTTTTAAGTTTACGTACGGTATTGTTACGTGTTGTTAGGAGTTGTAAGGTGTCGTACATTATACTAACATGCTTTTGAAGGTGCTATTGTGGCATACAATGTCGCAAGATATTCTAATTTGTTGTACGATGTTCAAATGACTCGGACGAATTCATTAGGTTTATTATGAAGTTTTAATGTTTCGTACGGTGATGTACGGTGCTCTTAGAAGTGGTAACGCGTCCTACATTATTCGAAATTGCTTTTTATGTTGCTAGCGTCGCATACATAGTCGTAACAAATCTTGAGTTGTCTTACGATGCTCAAAGGACTCGGACGAATTGATTAGGTTTATTATGGAGATTTATGGTTTCGTACGCTGTTGTAAGGTGTTGTTAGGTGTTTTAAGGCGTCCTACGTTATACAAACGTGGTCTTCAAGGTTCTAATTTGGCATACAAAGTCTTAAGATGTCCTAACTAGTCGTACGATGTTCAAAGGACTCGCACGAATTCATTAGGTGTATTATGGAGTTTTAAGGTTTCGTACGGTGATGTAAGGTGTTCTTAGGAGCTGTAAGGCGTCCTAGACGATACTAAAGTTCATTTCGAGTTGCTAATGTGGCATAAAGAGTAGTAAGATGATTTAAGTTGTCGTACGATGTTTAAAGGACTCGGACGAATTCATTAGGTTTATTATGGAGTTTTAAGTTTACGTACGGTATTGTTACGTGTTGTTAGGAGTTGTAAGGTGTCGTACATTATACTAACATGCTTTTCAAGGTGCTAATGTGGCATGCAATGTCGTAAGATATTCTAAATTGTTGTACGATGTTCAAATGACTCGGACGAATTCATTAGGTTTATTATGAAGTATTAATGTTTCGTACGGTGTTGTAAGGTGCTCTTAGAAGTGGTAACGCGTCCTACATTTTTCGAAATTGCTTTTTATGTTGCTAGCGTCGCACACAGAGTCGTAACAAGTCCTGAGTTGTATTACGATGTTCAAAGGACTCGGACGAATTGATTTGGTTTATTATGGAGATTTATGGTTTTGTACGCTGTTGTAAGGTGTTGTTAGGTGTTTTAAGGCGTCCTACGTTATACAAACGTGGTCTTCAAGATTCTAATTTGGCATACAGAGTCTTAAGATGTCCTAACTAGTCGTACGATGTTCAAAGGACTCGCACGAATTCATTAGGTGTATTATGGAATTTTAAGGTTTCGTACGATGATGTAAGGTGTTCTTAGGAGCTGTAAGGCGTCCTAGATCATACTAACGTTCATTTCGAGTTGCAAATGTGGCATAAAGAGTAGTAAGATGATTTAAGTTGTCGTACGATGTTTAAAGGACTCGGACGAATTCATTAGGTTTATTATGGAGTTTTAAGTTTACTTACGATATTGTTACGTGTTGTTAGGAGTTGTAAGGTGTCGTACATTATACTAATATGCTTTTCAAGGTGCTAATGTGGCATACAATGTCGTAAGATATTCTAAATTTTTGTACGATGTTCAAATGACTCGGACGAATTCATTAGGTTTATTATGAAGTTTTAATGTTACGTACGGTGATGTAAGGTGCTCTTAGAAGTTGTAACGCGTCCAACATTATTCGAAATTGCTTTTTATGTTGCTAGCGTCGCATACAGAGTCGTAACAAGTCTTGAGTTGTCTTACGATGTTCAAAGGACTCGGACGAATTGATTAGGTTTATTATGGAGATTTATGGTTTCGTACGCTGTTGTAAGGTGTTGTTAGGTGTTTTAAGGCGTCCTACGTTATACAAACGTGGTCTTCAAGGTTCTAATTTGGCATACAAAGTCTTAAGATGTCCTAACTAGTCGTACGATGTTCAAAGGACTCGCACGAATTCATTAGGTGTATTATGGAGTTTTAAGGTTTCGTACGGTGATGTAAGGTGTTCTTAGGAGCTGTAAGGCGTCCTAGACCATACTAAAGTTCATTTCGAGTTGCTAATGTGGCATAAAGAGTAGTAAGATGATTTAAGTTGTCGTACGATGTTTAAAGGACTCGGACGAATTTATTAGGTTTATTATGGAGTTTTAAGTTTACGTACGGTATTGTTACGTGTTGTTAGGAGTTGTAAGGTGTCGTACGTTATACTAACATGCTTTTGAAGGTGCTATTGTGGCATACAATGTCGTAAGATATTCTAAATTGTTGTACGATGTTCAAATGACTCGGACGAATTCATTAGGTTTATTATGAAGTTTTAATTTTTCGTACGGTGATGTAAGGTGCTCTTAGAAGTTGTATGTCACAACCCCAACGCGGCGGGCGGTCCCAGGAGATGGTTGCCCCGGGGGTTATCGCGTGTGACGAATGGATATCAAGAGCCACGCAGCGGAATCAACAACATACATACACACACAGCTTAACACTTCAAGCTGTTCATATATTAAACTTCAAATACACAATAGTTTGATTACAAAACGACCATTGATTGTTTAATACATAGCATCAACAAACTAAAGCTAGCAATTATTCTAAGTCCAGAGCGTCTATCTTCTAAGCCCGCAAGCCCTCTACCTGCTCTAGCCTCAACAGTGCTTTCCTGCATCACCCGGCACCTAGGATGTGTGCCAAAAAGTTTTAAAAGAAAGGGTCAGCTTACGCTGGTGAGTTCATAATAAAATATTTTACAAAACATTACAAAACATTCAACCAAATACTTGTAAAAACCTTGATCAACGAGTTACCAAGCTCTATTGATCAAAGAGTTACCACTAACTCCATCACTTACAAGCATTTCATAAACATACTAGCATCATCAGATAAATATACACAGACAATACGATAAACCCCTCAACAACTCCGTCAGGCACTTCTGCGCTGGAGCAGAATATATGCATATACCCTTCACTGAGTTTACCGCCCGTCACCCAATAACAGAAGTGGTATTGCCCGATATTTACCATAGAATGCTAGCCAATAGACATTCCCGGTCATTAGCCTGTTTGGTGCTCCTTGCAAAGTCTTTTGAAGAGCATAATGTAAAAGTGAAACTTTATCATCAAACATATTACCCGCGCCTTCAAGCAAACCATGATGATTATTTGTAAGATCAGCTGGAGCATGAGACCCAAATTTTAGATGACCCGAGATAACTAAAGCCCCAAAAACCCCGATAATCGCCACAACAATTCCATCACTTTTATCAATATTATACACATTATTCCTTGCATTTTCAGAACTAATCGAAAAACTTATACTGCCCAAGTTTTTAATAAATAAACTCTCGGAAGCCGACACCCTGCTTCCTATACTAGACGCCATGCCACTATTACTATTACGGTTATGAGGATCATAAGATGAAAATTCACTTCCGTATAAGGATCCTGCGTCATCATTATGATAATTTTCAAACCCACTTTCATGTTTAGATCTTGAGACTGACAAGATATCATCATCGTATTCAGGTACATCAAGATCACTTGTTTTTGCTTCACATTGCAATAAGACTAATAAAGTTTCTATGCCACCACATGATATGAAGGCCTCTGCAAAAGTCTTGGCTCTAGATGCATTTGGTTGTACCACCAGTCTATATATCAAGTGCATCTAAACAACGTTTATGCTAAGGTTTTATTTGACACAGGTGCAAATAAGAGTTTTGTGTCAACTTCCTTTGGTAAATACCTAGGAAAAGAACCTGTAGTACTAGATCTTGCTTATGAGGTAGAAACCGCAAATGGAGGAAGTGATATGATAACAGTAGTGTATAAGGATTGCTTGCTTAATTTAAATGGTGTCGAGTTTCCAGTTAATGTTATGCCTATGAACTTGTGTGGTTATGATGTAGTCATAGGAATGGACTGGTTAACTTATAATCGAGCCCAAGTTGATTGTGAGAAAAAGTTGGTTAGGGTATGTAAGTCAGATGGTGAAACATTAGTGGTTAAGGGAGATAGTAACGGAGGTAATATCCGAATGATATTTGCAATTAAGGCTAGTAAATGTTTGATGAAAGGTTGTGAGGCTTTTATAGCCTATGCTTTAGATGCTAAGCCCGAAAAGCAGATTTCGGATATCCCTGTCGTGTGTAATTACCCTGACGTGTTTCCTGACAACTTACCTGGACTCCCTCCCAACCGACAAATCGAATTTCGAATCGATTTAATACCTGAAGCAAGGCCGATTGCGAAGGCTCCTTATCGTTTGGCACCCTCCGAATTGCAAGAGCTGATGAAGCAAGTCCAGGAGTTGCTCGACTTAGGCTTCATTAGACCGAGTTCATCCCCTTGGGGTGCACCAGTTCTGTTTGTAAAGAAGAAAGACGGCTCCATGCGGATGTGCATTGACTATCGTGAGCTGAACAAGTTAACAATTAAGAACAAGTATCCTTTGCCGAGAATAGACGATCTGTTTGATCAGTTGCAAGGAGCCAGCTACTTTTCCAAGATCGATCTTAGGTCTGGATACCATCAGCTAAAGGTGCGGGAAGAAGATATTCCCAAGACGGCTTTTAGAACCCGTTATGGGCACTATGAGTTTTTGGTTATGTCCTTTGGACTAACCAATGCCCCTGCAGCATTCATGGATCTCATGAACAGAGTCTGCAAGCCGTACTTAGACAAATTTGTCATTTTCTTTATCGATGATATTTTGGTCTATTCGAGAGATCAAAATGATCATGTTGAACACTTGAAGAAGGTTTTGGAAACTCTTAGGCAGGAGAAGCTGTACGCTAAGTTCTCCAAGTGTGATTTTTGGAAGAGAGAAGTTCAATTTCTCGGGCATGTGATAAATGAAGCTGGTGTTCAGGTAGATCCAACTAAGATAGAGGGTATAATGAAATGGGAAGTCCCGAAGACTCCCACGGAAATTAGAAGCTTCTTGGGCTTAGCTGGGTACTACCGAAGATTTATC
This sequence comes from Tagetes erecta, assembly GCA_030867185.1. Lineage (NCBI taxonomy): Eukaryota > Viridiplantae > Streptophyta > Magnoliopsida > Asterales > Asteraceae > Tagetes > Tagetes erecta. Next base: position 47,669,185 of record CM061488.1, on the reverse strand, counting down.
AAAGACTTCTCCAAGATTGCTACACCGATGACTGCATTAACGCGGAAGAAGGTTGAGTTCAAATGGGGACCCGAGCAAGAGGAAGCCTCTAGTGTCTTGAAGAAGAAGCTTTGTAGTGCTCCAATCCTTTCATTACCCGATGGTAATGATGATTTTGTGGTATGTTGTGATGCCTCATTTAATGGTCTTGGTTGCGTGCTGATGCAACGAGATAAGGTCATTGCCTATGCATCACGACAATTGAGCGTTCATGAGAAACGTTACACCACTCATGATTTGGAATTAGGTGCCATAGTATTTGCCTGGAAGACTTGGCGACACTATCTTTATGGTACTAGATTCGTGATATATTCTGATCACAAAAGTCTTCAACACCTTTTTGATCAGAAGGAGCTAAATATGAGGCAACGTAGATGGATGGAATTGCTTAGCGATTATGATTGTGAGATCAAATACCACCCTGGCAAGGCCAATGTGGTAGCAGATGCCCTGAGTCGGAAGGAGAGGGTTAAACCCATTAGAGTAAGGGCTTTGCAGATCGTTGTAACGATTGATTGGAAGGATCAGATCGTTGAAGCTCAGACAAATGCCTTGAAGGAAGAAAGCATCAGGAAGGAGCGAATGGTGGGAAAGGAAGATTTGTTGACAAAAGGAAAGGATGAGATTCTAAGGTTTGAATCAACAATTTGGATACCAAAGTTTGGAGGTATCCAGGATAAGATTCTTGACGAAACCCACAAGTCTAAGTACTCGATTCATCCTGGAACGGATAAGATGTTCAAGAGCTTGAAAGAACATTATTGGTGGCCCAATATGAAGAGATCAATTGCACAGTATGTGCAAAGGTGCTTGACTTGTTTACAAGTTAAGATTGAGCATCAGAAACCAGCAGGTCTGTTACAACAGATAGAATTACCAGTTTGGAAGTGGGAAAGAATAACGATGGATTATGTTACGAAGCTCCCAAGAACTCGTGCAGGGCATAATGCCATATAGGTGATTGTGGATCGATTGACCAAGTCGTCCCATTTTAACAACACGTAACAATACCGTACGTAAACTTAAAACTTCATAATAAACCTAATGAATTCGTCCGAGTCCTTTAAACATCGTACGACAACTTAAATCATCTTACTACTCTTTATGCCACATTAGCAACTCGAAAAGAACGTTAGTATGATCTAGGACGCCTTACAGCTCCTAAGAACACCTTACATCACCGTACGAAACGTCAAAACTCCATAATACACCTAATGAATTCGTGCGAGTCCTTTGAACATCGCACGACTAGTTATGAAATCTTAAGACTCTGTATGCCATATTTGAATCTTGAAGACCACGTTTGTATAACGTAGGACGCCTTAAAACACCTAACAACACCTTACAACAACATACGAAACTATAGATCTCCATAATAAACATAATCAATTCGTCCGAGTCCTTTGAACATCGTAAGACAACTCAGGACTTGTTACGACTCTGTATGCGACGCTAGCAACATAAAAAGCAATTTCGAAAAATGTAGGACGCGTTACAACTTTTAAGAGCACCTTACATCACCGTACGAAACATTAAAACTTCATAATAAACCTAATGAATTCGTCCGAGTCATTTGAACATCGACAAAAATTTAGAATATCTTACGACATTGTATGCCACATTAGCACCTTGAAAAGCATGTTAGTATAATGTACGACACCTTACAACTCCTAACAACACGTAACAATACCGTAAGTAAACTTAAAACTCCATAATAAACCTAATGAATTCGTCCGAGTCCTTTAAACATCGTACGACAACTTAAATCATCTAACTACACTTTATGCCACATTTGCAACTCGAAATGAACGTTAGTATGATCTAGGACGCCTTACAGCTCCTAAGAACACCTTACATCACCATACGAAACCTTAAAACTCCATAATACACCTAATGAATTCGTGCGAGTCCTTTGAACATCGTACGACTAGTTAGCACATCTTAAGAGTCTGTATGCCAAATTAGAATCTTGAAGACCACGTTTGTATAACGTAGGACGCCTTAAAACACCTAACAACACCTTACAACAACGTACGAAACCATAAATCTCCATAATAAACCTAATCAATTCGTCTGAGTCCTTTGAACATCGTAAGACAACTCAGGACTTGTTACGACTCTGTATGCGACGCAAGCAACATAAAAAGCAATTTCAAAAAATGTAGGACGCGTTACCACTTCTAAGAGCACCTTACATCACCGTACGAAACATTAAAACTTCATAATAAACCTAATGAATTCGTCCGAGTCATTTGAACATCGTACAAAAATTTAGAATATCTTACGACATTGTATGCCACATTAGCACCTTGAAAAGCATGTTAGTATAATGTACGACACCTTACAACTCCTAACAACACGTAACAATACCGTAAGTAAACTTAAAACTCCATAATAAACCTAATGAATTCGTCCGAGTCCTTTAAACATCATACGACAACTTAAATCATCTTACTACTCTTTATGCCACATTAGCAACTCGAAAAGAACGTTAGTATGATCTAGGACGCCTTACAGCTCCTAAGAACACCTTACATCACCGTACGAAACCTCAAAACTCCATAATACACCTAATGAATTCGTGCGAGTCCTTTGAACATCCTACGACTAGTTATGAAATCTTAAGACTCTGTATGCCATATTTGAATCTTGAAGACCACGTTTGTATAACGTAGGACGCCTTAAAACACTTAACAACACCTTACAACAGCATACGAAACCATAAATCTCCATAATAAACATAATCAATTCGTCCGAGTCTTTTGAACATCGTAAGACAACTCAGGACTTGTTACGACTCTATATGCGACGCTAGCAACATAAAAAGCAATTTCGAAAAATGTAGGACGCGTTACAACTTTTAAGAGCACCTTACATCACCGTACGAAACATTAAAACTTCATAATAAACCTAATGAATTCGTCCGAGTCATTTGAACATCGACAAAAATTTAGAATATCTTACGACATTGTATGCCACATTAGCACCTTGAAAAGCATGTTAGTATAATGTACGACACCTTACAACTCCTAACAACACGTAACAATACCGTAAGTAAACTTAAAACTCCATAATAAACCTAATGAATTCGTCCGAGTCCTTTAAACATCGTACGACAACTTAAATCATCTAACTACACTTTATGCCACATTTGCAACTCGAAATGAACGTTAGTATGATCTAGGACGCCTTACAGCTCCTAAGAACACCTTACATCACCATACGAAACCTTAAAACTCCATAATACACCTAATGAATTCGTGCGAGTCCTTTGAACATCGTACGACTAGTTAGCACATCTTAAGACTCTGTATGCCAAATTAGAATCTTGAAGACCACGTTTGTATAACGTAGGACGCCTTAAAACACCTAACAACACCTTACAACAGCGTACGAAACCATAAATCTCCATAATAAACCTAATCAATTCGTCTGAGTCCTTTGAACATCGTAAGACAACTCAGGACTTGTTACGACTCTGTATGCGACGCAAGCAACATAAAAAGCAATTTCAAAAAATGTAGGACGCGTTACCACTTCTAAGAGCACCTTACATCACCGTACGAAACATTAAAACTTCATAATAAACCTAATGAATTCGTCCGAGTCATTTGAACATCGTACAAAAATTTAGAATATCTTACGACATTGTATGCCACATTAGCACCTTGAAAAGCATGTTAGTATAATGTACGACACCTTACAACTCCTAACAACACGTAACAATACCGTAAGTAAACTTAAAACTCCATAATAAACCTAATGAATTCGTCCGAGTCCTTTAAACATCATACGACAACTTAAATCATCTTACTACTCTTTATGCCACATTAGCAACTCGAAAAGAACGTTAGTATGATCTAGGACGCCTTACAGCTCCTAAGAACACCTTACATCACCGTACGAAACCTCAAAACTCCATAATACACCTAATGAATTCGTGCGAGTCCTTTGAACATCCTACGACTAGTTATGAAATCTTAAGACTCTGTATGCCATATTTGAATCTTGAAGACCACGTTTGTATAACGTAGGACGCCTTAAAACACTTAACAACACCTTACAACAGCATACGAAACCATAAATCTCCATAATAAACATAATCAATTCGTCCGAGTCTTTTGAACATCGTAAGACAACTCAGGACTTGTTACGACTCTATATGCGACGCTAGCAACATAAAAAGCAATTTCGAAAAATGTAGGACGCGTTACAACTTTTAAGAGCACCTTACATCACCGTACGAAACATTAAAACTTCATAATAAACCTAATGAATTCGTCCGAGTCATTTGAACATCGTACAAAAATTTAGAATATCTTACGACATTGTATGCCACATTAGCACCTTGAAAAGCATGTTAGTATAATGTACGACACCTTACAACTCCTAACAACACGTAACAATACCGTACGTAAACTTAAAACTTCATAATAAACCTAATTAATTCGTTTGAGTCCTTTAAACATCGTACGACAACTTAAATCATCTTACTACTCTTTATGCCGCATTTGCAACTCGAAATGAACGTTAGTATGATCTAGGACGCCTTACAGCTCCTAAGAACACCTTACATCACCGTACGAAACCTTAAAACTCCATAATACAGCTAATGAATTCGTGCGAGTCCTTTGAACATCGTACGACTAGTTAGGACATCTTAAGACTCTGTATGCCAAATTAGAATCTTGAAGACCACGTTTGTATAACGTAGGACGCCTTAAAACACCTAACAAAACCTTACAAGAGCGTACGAAACCATAAATCTCCATAATAAACCTAATCTGTTCGTCCGAGTCCTTTGAACATCGTAAGACAACTCAGGACTTGTTACGACTCTGTATGCGACGCTAGCAACATAAAAAGCAATTTTGAAAAATGTAGGACGCGTTACCACTTCTAAGAGCACCTTACATCACCGTACGAAACATTAAAACTTCATAATAAACCTAATGAATTCGTCCGAGTCATTTGAACATCGTACAAAAATTTAGAATATCTTACGACATTGTATGCGACATTAGCACCTTGAAAAGCATGTTAGTATAATGTACGACACCTTACAACTCCTAACAACACGTAACAATACCGTAAGTAAACTTAAAACTCCATAATAAACCTAATGAATTCGTCCGAGTCCTTTTAACATCGTACGACAACTTAAATCATCTTACTACTCTTTATGCCACATTAGCAACTCGAAATGAACGTTAGTATGATCTAGGACGCCTTACATTTCCTAAGAACACCTTACATCACCGTACGAAACCTTAAAACTCCATAATACACCTAATGAATTCGTGCGAGTCCTTTGAACATCGTACGACTAGTTAGGACATCTTAAGACTCTGTATGCCAAATTAGAATCTTGAAAACCACATTTGTATAACGTAGAACGCCTTAAAACACCTAACAACACCTTACAACAGCGTACGAAACCATAAATCTCCATAATAAACCTAATCAATTCGTCCGAGTCTTTTGAACATCGTAAGACAACTCAGGACTTGTTACGACTCTATATGCGACGCTAGCAACATAAAAAGCAATTTCGAAAAATGTAGGACGCGTTACAACTTTTAAGAGCACCTTACATCACCGTACGAAACATTAAAACTTCATAATAAACCTAATGAATTCGTCCGAGTCATTTTAACATCGTACAAAAATTTAGAATATCTTACGACATTGTATGCCACATTAGCACCTTGAAAAGCATGTTAGTATAATGTACGACACCTTACAACTCCTAACAACACGTAACAATACCGTACGTAAACTTAAAACTTCATAATAAACCTAATTAATTCGTTTGAGTCCTTTAAACATCGTACGACAACTTAAATCATCTTACTACTCTTTATGCCGCATTTGCAACTCGAAATGAACGTTAGTATGATCTAGGACGCCTTACAGCTCCTAAGAACACCTTACATCACCGTACGAAACCTTAAAACTCCATAATACAGCTAATGAATTCGTGCGAGTCCTTTGAACATCGTACGACTAGTTAGGACATCTTAAGACTCTGTATGCCAAATTAGAATCTTGAAGACCACGTTTGTATAACGTAGGACGCCTTAAAACACCTAACAAAACCTTACAAGAGCGTACGAAACCATAAATCTCCATAATAAACCTAATCTGTTCGTCCGAGTCCTTTGAACATCGTAAGACAACTCAGGACTTGTTACGACTCTGTATGCGACGCTAGCAACATAAAAAGCAATTTTGAAAAATGTAGGACGCGTTACCACTTCTAAGAGCACCTTACATCACCGTACGAAACATTAAAACTTCATAATAAACCTAATGAATTCGTCCGAGTCATTTGAACATCGTACAAAAATTTAGAATATCTTACGACATTGTATGCGACATTAGCACCTTGAAAAGCATGTTAGTATAATGTACGACACCTTACAACTCCTAACAACACGTAACAATACCGTAAGTAAACTTAAAACTCCATAATAAACCTAATGAATTCGTCCGAGTCCTTTTAACATCGTACGACAACTTAAATCATCTTACTACTCTTTATGCCACATTAGCAACTCGAAATGAACGTTAGTATGATCTAGGACGCCTTACATTTCCTAAGAACACCTTACATCACCGTACGAAACCTTAAAACTCCATAATACACCTAATGAATTCGTGCGAGTCCTTTGAACATCGTACGACTAGTTAGGACATCTTAAGACTCTGTATGCCAAATTAGAATCTTGAAAACCACATTTGTATAACGTAGAACGCCTTAAAACACCTAACAACACCTTACAACAGCGTACGAAACCATAAATCTCCATAATAAACCTAATCAATTCGTCCGAGTCTTTTGAACATCGTAAGACAACTCAGGACTTGTTACGACTCTATATGCGACGCTAGCAACATAAAAAGCAATTTCGAAAAATGTAGGACGCGTTACAACTTTTAAGAGCACCTTACATCACCGTACGAAACATTAAAACTTCATAATAAACCTAATGAATTCGTCCGAGTCATTTGAACATCGTACAAAAATTTAGAATATCTTACGACATTGTATGCCACATTAGCACCTTGAAAAGCATGTTAGTATAATGTACGACACCTTACAACTCCTAACAAAACGTAACAATACCGTACGTAAACTTAAAACTTCATAATAAACCTAATTAATTCGTTTGAGTCCTTTAAACATCGTACGACAACTTAAATCATCTTACTACTCTTTATGCCGCATTTGCAACTCGAAATGAACGTTAGTATGATCTAGGACGCCTTACAGCTCCTAAGAACACCTTACATCACCGTACGAAACCTTAAAACTCCATAATACAGCTAATGAATTCGTGCGAGTCCTTTGAACATCGTACGACTAGTTAGGACATCTTAAGACTCTGTATGCCAAATTAGAATCTTGAAGACCACGTTTGTATAACGTAGGACGCCTTAAAACACCTAACAAAACCTTACAAGAGCGTACGAAACCATAAATCTCCATAATAAACCTAATCTGTTCGTCCGAGTCCTTTGAACATCGTAAGACAACTCAGGACTTGTTACGACTCTGTATGCGACGCTAGCAACATAAAAAGCAATTTTGAAAAATGTAGGACGCGTTACCACTTCTAAGAGTACCTTACATCACCGTACGAAACATTAAAACTTCATAATAAACCTAATGAATTCGTCCGAGTCATTTGAACATCGTACAAAAATTTAGAATATCTTACGACATTGTATGCCACATTAGCACCTTGAAAAGCATGTTAGTATAATGTACGACACCTTACAACTCCTAACAACACGTAACAATACCGTAAGTAAACTTAAAACTCCATAATAAACCTAATGAATTCGTCCGAGTCCTTTTAACATCGTACGACAACTTAAATCATCTTACTACTCTTTATGCCACATTAGCAACTCGAAATGAACGTTAGTATGATCTAGGACGCCTTACATTTCCTAAGAACACCTTACATCACCGTACGAAACCTTAAAACTCCATAATACACCTAATGAATTCGTGCGAGTCCTTTGAACATCGTACGACTAGTTAGGACATCTTAAGACTCTGTATGCCAAATTAGAATCTTGAAAACCACATTTGTATAACGTAGAACGCCTTAAAACACCTAACAACACCTTACAACAGCGTACGAAACCATAAATCTCCATAATAAACCTAATCAATTCGTCCGAGTCCTTTGAACATCGTAAGACAACTCAAGACTTGTTACGACTCTGTATGCGACGCTAGCAACATAAAAAGCAATTTCGAAAAATGTAGGACGCGTTACCACTTCTAAGAGCACCTTACATCACCGTACGAAACATTAAAACTTCATAATAAACCTAATGAATTCGTCCGAGACATTTGAATATCGTACAAAAATTTAGAATATCTTATGACATTGTATGCCACATTAGCATCTTGAAAAGCATGTTAGTATAATGTACGACACCTTACAACTCCTAACAACACGTAACAATACCGTACGTAAACTTAAAACTTCATAATAAACCTAATTAATTCGTTTGAGTCCTTTAAACATCGTACGACAACTTAAATCATCTTACTATTCTTTATGGCACATTAGCAACTCGAAATGAACGTTAGTATGATCTAGGATGCCTTACAGCTCCTAAGAACACCTTACATCACCGTACGAAACCTTAAAACTCCATAATACAGCTAATGAATTCGTGTGAGTCCTTTGAACATCGTACGACTATTTAGGACATCTTAAGACTTTGTATGCCAAATTAGAATCTTGAAGACCACGTTTGTATAACGTAGGACGCCTTAAAACACCTAACAAAACCTTACAAGAGCGTACGAAACCATAAATCTCCATAATAAACCTAATCTGTTCGTCCGAGTCCTTTGAACATCGTAAGACAACTCAGGACTTGTTACGACTCTGTATGCGACGCTTGCAACATAAAAAGCAATTTTGAAAAATGTAGGACGCGTTACCACTTCTAAGATGATAGGTTCAATTGGATCGATAATATCACTCAAATGATCAGAATAACACGCACAAACAAACGATTCAATCACAAACACGGTTCATACTCATAAATTCTCTGTATATTGATGATCAAAGCAATTCGTAGTACAAAGTGCAGGAGAAACAAAATCACACACAGTTAATTCTCTCTCTAACAGTGTAAAAGTGATCTAGCCTCTCTCTCCTAACACACACACTACATGCTTATAACAACAATTACAAGTTTAAGGAAAATACACAATAAACCCTAAACTATTTACAAACATGTAAACAATAAACAAAATACAAAGTAAATCTACAGGAAATAACCCTAACAGTACTCCCCCTAAGATTTATCTTTGGATCTTCAAAAACTTCAATCTTTTTCTTCTTTTATCAGCATCAATCTTCAATCTTTTTCTACCATTCTTCTGGTTCTTCTTTCACGTTCAGCAACTCTCGACCTTTATACTCTTCCTTTTCCTTCAAGGCTTCTTCAATACAGGATTTGAACTTTTCAGCGATCTTAGCTTGTCTAGGCTTGGATTCATTTGTCAGAATTGGCAAAGCATTCATGCGTCTAAGCGAATCCAGATTCAAACCTGCAAAATCGATATTAGCATAAAACTCAAACGGCATCTCTTGGCCTTGAACTTTCACCTCCAATGTACCCTTCCTACTGATCCGCGTATATTCTATCTCTGGTATATCAACCATCACGAGATTAGAATTTAGTAAAGCCTTTCTCACACGAATCTTCTCCGAAGCAGCAGCAATCACTTCTATCATCACAGTAAATAACTTTCTGTCAGCTTCAGCAAGTTTATCTTTGCACTTTTCAATCTTGTAACTTCGCAAAAACTCAATGTATGACGGATGCAGCAATTTCAACTCAAAAGTACTAAAGAGTGTGATCATATCCTTATCCCAATCCTTCAAGTTCCGAACAAGCTTCAGTTCAAACGTTTCCTGATTGTAAAACACTCTCAGTATTGGCTTCGTCATTTGTGACCCATCTATCACCTTTAATCCAGGATCTGTAATCTTGTCAAAATACTCATCCGAGAACTCTTCCAAGTACATATCTTCAGTTACTACCAAACGCTTCTTCTTTCTTTGTTTCTTAGCTTGCACATATGCTGTATCTTCCTGTTGACCTCTAAAGTCCAGAAACTTTGCTGTTCTACTCATTCCAGCATCAAGAAGTATCACGCATTTATCACCACGCTCAGCATGCGTGTGATTAATTAACTTCAGTTTGTGCAGCTCTTTCAAATCCTGAACCTCCAGTTTAAAGATGCTTGAGTAGTAATGATAAATGTCACATAAACCATTTACCCTCTTAATCATAAACGCATCAAAAACTTCATCATATTTCCAAGCTATTATCTTCACCTTCTTATTCTTTTCAGGCACAATCATAGAATCTAATAACTCAGCAATTGATTGTCCTTTACTCAGCAGTGATCTAACAATATCACCTGCTGTTGCTGCTTTATGCCACGACTCACGCACCTCCATTGGTATATTGTAAGATTTAGCTTCGCTTGGAAACATGTCCATCAGTTCATGTCTTTTCTTATGTGCATCTTCAGGTAAAGCCATTACTGGAATCTCCTTTGGTCCAAGTACTTTAAATCTCTTTGTCAACTCGTAATACTGAGGATTGTTATAATCCAAGTAAAACATTCTGTTGTACATCTTCTCCGTTTTCATAAAACTGACCACTATCTTCTCAGTGACTCAGACTTTAACCTCTGCAGCGTCTTATATGGATAGTTCCTCGAACTCAACCAACTACGCATATTTGATGCAGACATTTCATCTGGGTTTTGATGATAAAGCTCAGTTGGAGGTAAGTCTTCTATGTTTAAGCTTTCTTGCATCGGAGTCCATTCACCCATCTCAATCACAAACTCTTTCTGATCAGCTTCGGCTTTATCTTGAGCAGTAATGCACTTCTCATACTCTTCGTTTATCTGACTTACTGTCAAACCATTCAAGAACACCGAATTGTACTTCATTCTTTCAAGATAGGCAAACCTCTGATCCAAATCATCTGGTACCTCTTCAACAGTATTCTGTACTGGTTCTGGCTCTGCTTCATTTTCAGACTCAGTCCAGTCTATGTCATCTAAATCATCCAACGCCTCTATCATAGGTGCTTCGTTAGTTTGAACCGGCTCAAACTGACTAGCAACTTCAGCTTCTATTTCAGGCACATTCACAGCTTCAGATTGAAACGGCTCAATCTGAACTGTATCCTCAGAACCAGCTTCTTTTTCACTCTCAGTGGCAACAAACTCTTCAGTCTTAGTTACAGAATCAGATTGAATCGGCTCAATCTGACCTGATTTAGCAATCTCAGCTCCAATCACTTTTTCAGTTTCAATCACAGCTACAGATTGAATCGGCTCAATCTGCACTGGTTCATCAATCTTCGCCCTTTTTGAACTTCCTTCATCACCAAAAATTTCAGGAACAGCATCTATCTTCCTCTTTCCCTCAGCTTTGTCCAGATTGACTGTTTCAGCAGCAGCTTCATCGGGAATGATAATTGGTGATTCAACCAAAATACCAGCATTTGAAGTACCTCGAGCTCTAGTCAGATAAACCTTTGGCACATTCGATTCAGTCACTTCAACTATTCCATCAGAAAAGTCTTTGTCAGAAGATGAGCCATCCTCTTTTGGTTTCAATTCATCCAACTCCTTTTCCAACATTTCTTTCTCGGCATCTAAAGTATTACATTCGGCTTTCAAATCAGTATAATCATACTTTAGGTTCTCATACTCCTCTTTGAGTGCATCATAATCATCCTTCAGCTTCACATGTTCATCAACAAGCTTCACATGATCTTCATCCAACTTCTTGAAAATTTTCATATTCTGATTATGAATGTCCCAATACTCATCAAACCTTTTCTTTTTCCTCTCATTTGATGCCTTCAACAATTCATTGGCTTCTATCAGTTTAGCCACCATATCCTCTAACTCAGCAATACGTTTTTCTTTCTCATCATCAGTCTTTGACACAACGTTTGGTGAAGACTCCAAACCCTGCTCAATGTTTTCAGCAACTTGTGGTGATGTGGTGGGAATATCAACAAAAATAGGATCAGTAATGCCAGCATCCACTTCATCTATCTGTGCAATAGATTCAGCTTCGGCCATTACTGTCTGAGCAATCTCTATCACATTAATCTCTTCAGGCTCAACAATCAATGGTTTCGATCTCTTTCTTCGAACATACTTAATAGAAACATCTCTTGGAACTTCAGTAACAACTTCTTCAATCACAGAAGCAACCTCAGCAGGTTCTTCTATCATAATAGGCTCACTTACCTCAACATTCTCTATATTTTCTGTCTCAGTCTCCATTGGTTCAACCTCCTCTGAATTAGATTCAGATTCAGCATCATCACCACCATCATTTCCATCACTATTATCACTATCATCCTCATCATTATCACCATCTTCATTACCATCATCTTCTTCATCTTCTGGATGACAAGCAAAGTACTCGTCATCATCCAACAAATTATCTGGCACCTCATCCACAAGGTCCATTGGATCAACAATCTCTCCATGAGATATGTGATAATATATTCCTTCTACATCTTCTTCATGGTTGACTATATCTCTCATATAGTCAAACAATTCAATGTCAGGCACATTCCCGATACTCATCTTTCGGTAAGAGAGATCGTTCATGTCCTCAGTATATAAAATGCCTCCAGCATAACCTTCACTTCTGATCACAGGATAAGCAATATTGATCATCAGTTGTAAGAACCTCGGGTACATGAGGAACTTAAACCTTTTGCCTTTCATCAAGTTGAATACAAAACCATTCATAATCCACCTTGACATGTTGAATGGCTTGTTCTCTGCTATGGCCACAATTGGTGAAGCAATGTCTGAAGGAAAGTTATCAAAACCTGCACTCCTCCTGGACATGCATTGCTGTACAACATAACACAGCAATTTATACTTCCTTCCCAACTTAGCTCTGTAAAACTGTGACTTTGGAAACACAGGTGGATGTCCCATGTTCACAAAACACGCTTTACATTCCTCCAATGTCAGTTCATCCATCATACCAACCTCATCCTCATCTATCCTCAGGGCTTGTCTAATAGTTTCTTCAGTAACATCCAGTACCCAATCTCTAGTAATATGCCCTCTCACCATAGCAACACCATTCTCATTTCTCACAACCTCTGCTGTCTTCCAGAAGCTCTTGATCAGCCTAGCATATATGACCGGTTTGGCACATATAGCATATACATACTTAGTCCTCTTGATGAACTTAATCATATCCCTATAACCCTCTGTCTCAGGAAGTGATTCATCTAAACATGCCACTAGATTATGTTTAGGTTCAAACTTGAGATTATCCATCTGTTTAAAACACAAACAAACACAAAACAAGGCAAATGTATTAGATTCTTCATTAAACTTATCAAAAATTTTAATGAGTGTTTAATTAACAGTTAGAAAGTAAAACATTAACATAATCAGTTTAAATCCTAAATTGTTCTAATAACCTGATTTTCATCATTTTAATCAAAAAACATTGAATTTTAAAGATTATACTTCATGTTTAACTTTTAACAATTAATCACTTAGGTAAAATTTTGACAAATTTATGATGAGAAAGTTCAACATGTTTTGGTTCAGTTTTAAGACGTTTAATCACTTTTAAACAGATATTTCATCGTTTTGATGTGAAACATTTAAGAACTTTCAAAGGTCATCAATGGCGATTTAACTTATATGTCCATTTCACTTGATTCAGTTGATTTTAAGATGTTTTAGTGCAAATGAGTGATTGAATGGTGATAATCGAGTGTTTTTACACCTAAATCAACATTCGATTTCGGTTTTAACACACAAAAACGAAATGTCGATTCAATGTCCAAAACACTGTTCATCATTGTTTTTCTTTTAAACAGTTGATTTGCAGGTCTATTAAGTTCAAAAACACTTAATCACTACCTTATTCAATCGATTAACCTTGTTACAGAACAAACGATTGAATATGATAACACAGCGATTTTACGTTCAGAGGATTTGTGTGAAAGTGAATGTGTGAAATGATAAGTGTTTGTGAAGAGGCGGTATTTGTATCGTCAAAGAAAAATTAGGTCAAACTTTAAGTGCCGGGTCAACACAAGTGACGGGCAAGCAAAATAGGCCCAATAAGCCTTGCCGGGTCAAGTACTGTAGTGACGGGTCATGTACTGTAGTGACGGGTCATGTATTGTAGTGACGGGTCAAGTACATAAGACAAGTCAATAACAGATGGGTCAAACACTGTAGAGACGGGTAAGTCACTGTAGTGACGGGTAAAGGTTAGGAACAACTACACCTGATGGGTTTTTATTCATCACCCGGCAGAATAGTTATCTTCAACATCACCCGGCAACACAGTTGCTCTCCTTCATCCGGCTTGCTTTTCTTCTTCACACGGCAACCTTCTTCACACGGCAACTTTCTTCACACAGCAACCTTCTTCACAAGTCAACCTTCTTCATTACCCGGCAACACAGTGTCATACCTTTACACGGCAGGAAGATTTCTCCTTTACCCGGCTGTATAGTAAACACTTGTCACCCGGCAAGATATCTATGACCTTCACCCGGCTATATTTGACATGATCATTGCCCGGCTGTACAGTGGTCATAATATCTTCACCTTTTCCTCAATCACCCGGCATGTATCAGACTTACAACATTACCCGGCTGAACAGTTCTTTACCCGGCAACATAGTTTCATCTGATATCTTTGCCCGGCTATAACACTTTGCGATTTTTCTTCATTTTTCTCGTCTGTTGACTTTTTCAACGGCATTTATTGCACCTTTTTGATTTTTGTAGATATTTTTCTTCAATTTTATTCTCCCCCTAAACTTGAAATTTCTAGAAATTTTTAAGTTTATCAAGGATGTCGATGTGTCAATAATGATTCCATATGCCTGCACACACAAAGCACACACATTAAAATAAAGACATATGCAATGCAATGAATCAAAATATTGCAGTGAGATCATACCACACATTATCTGAACATGTTTTGCAAGTTATGAATAGACATTTGACTTATGTTTGATTGAGTGATGATATGAAAACATACCAATTAGCTCGAGTTGACACACTTACTTTTTCAGTATCATGATGATATTTAAGGTTCGATTAGAATGACTTATGTGACCCACATGTATACATATGTCAACATATTTCCTTATCAAACACTACCTGAATGCATATTGCACAAAACCTGGTCACTTACAATCATACACAGTGTGGAATCTGGGTTCTATTCGGATTTGGTCCACTTTGGGACTTCTTTTTAATTCCATCTTTGGGAATTTTTCTTTCCTATCATTCCCCTTGGGAATCTTCTGAATTCCATTTTGGAATTTTTGTTTGGTGTTGGTCCACATTTGGGACTCTTTATGTTCCATTTTGGAATCTTTTGCTGCACCTTGAAGCTCAAAAGAGACTTCGTGTAAGACTTCAGGTCTGTGGGTACCACAACAAAGAAGCTCACGATGCGGTTCATCACACTGAGTAGACTACATCGTTACCCGATCATGCACAACTATCATCACAAGCAATGTATCAAAAGATATATATCTAGACATGTATAGCAATGGAACTTAACACAAAGATCATTAAGTTTATGTTTGTCAACAATCAACTTACTTGTTCAGTCTAATTGTCTGAGCTGTCTAGCACATCAACTAACATTCATCAGTCTTTATTTAAAAATGATGTAACAAATAATGTCTAGTGTAACTATCATCTCTCACTTTTTGCAATATAGATTCTTATGACATGATATTTTCTTTTCTTTTTGCTTTTATATTTTGTTTTTGCTTTTCTATTTTCTTTTTCACGCAAGCACACACAATGCAAAACATAAAATAAAAGACAATGGAATCAAAATATAACATCAACTTATTATATTTTTGGCTTTTATATTTTTTCTGATTTTTGTTGTTGTTTTTCGGAAAAATAGAATCAATCATGATTGATTAATCCTATGGATTGAATTAAGAATTCAAACCGGCCTGACAAAAAAGATTTTGTGAAAAGATCTGCCAGTTGTTTGTCGGTGTGAACCTTAATCAAAATTATTAAACCTTTTTCAGAGTTATCTCTTAAAAAATGATATCTAATTTCGATGTGTTTGGTTTTAGAATGTTGAACAGGATTAGCAGTTATAAACATAGCAGCAGTATTGTCTATGTAAATAGGAGTTTTTAGAAAGTTAAACCCATAGTCCAGCAACTGATTTTGTAACCATAAAACCTGAGAACATCCTGCAGATGCAGCGATATACTCTGCTTCAGCTGTGGATACAGAAACATTGGTCTGCTTCTTGCATTGCCAAGATACAAGCCTTGGACCCAAAAATTGACATCCACCAGTTGTCGATTTCCTGTCAAGAGCACAACCACCAAAATCACTGTCAGAATAGCTATATAATTCAAAATTTCCTTCGTAAGGATACCATAACCCAAGATTTGGTTTCCCTTTGAGATATCTGAATATACGCTTCACAGCAACAAGATGAGACTCTTTCGGATCAGACTGATATCTGGCGCATACACAAACAGCGTACATGATGTCTGGTCTTGATGCAGTAAGATACATCAGAGAACCGATCATTGATCTGTATAGTGTTTGATCAACTGCTTTGCCCTTTGGATCCGGTTGAATCTTGCAATTCACATCAGATGGAGTTCGAATTGTTTGACAATCTTGCATCTTGAACTTCTTCAACAACTTCTCAACAAATTTTGATTGATTGATGAAAATTCCGTCAGCTGATTGTTTCACTTGTAATCCAAGAAAGAAGTTAATCTCCCCCATTGAACTCATCTGGAATCTAGACTTCATGATTTCTTCAAATTCTTTGCACATTGACGCACTGGTCGAACCAAAGATAATATCGTCCACATAAACTTGAACACACAATAAGTCGTCATTCTCCCTCTTCATAAACAAAGTTGGATCAATCTGACCTCTTGTAAATCCATGCTCTAGTAAATGCTTGGATAATGTCTCATACCAGATTCTTGGAGCTTGGTGTAGACCATATAGAGCTTTACTCAACTTGTATACACGATGAGGATAGTCAGGATCTTCGAAACCCGGAGGTTGTCTGACATATACGTCATCTGTAATTGGTCCATACAAGAAAGCACCTTTAACGTCCATTTGGAATACTTTAAACTTCATAAAAGACGCATATGCAAGAAAGACGCGTATGGCTTCAAGTCTTGCGACCGGAGCAAACACCTCTTCATAATCAATGCCTTCTTCCTGAGTGTATCCCTGTGCAATCAGTCTTGCTTTGTTTCTCACTACAATGCCACGTTCGTCTGGCTTGTTTTTGTACAACCATCTTGTACCAATTGCGTTCTCTCCTTCAGGTAAGTCCACAAGTTTCCAAACTTCCTGTTTGCGAAACTGAAGTAATTCCTCTTGCATAGCTTCAATCCAACTGTTATCTTTCAACGCCTCTGAAATGTTCTTTGGCACCACTTGTGATAGAAAACACGAATAAAGACAGACATTCGCTTGCTCAGTCTGACTTCTTGTTGTTCTCTGATTCAACGGCCCAATAATCTGAGAGACAGGATGTTTCTTGTGAATTCGATGAATTGGTATGTCACCTCCTTGCACTTGACTCTCCAGATTTGAAGTATTCAGATTTGGTAGATCTTGTAGAATGGACGAAGTATGTGGAGTAAAATTCGGGACTTGATCCGGTGAATTGATGAAGTAGTCAAATGATTCTGGAACAGCTTCACCATTCGGATCTGATGATGGTTGATTCTGAACAGATCCACCATCATTAGGAGAAATCACATCTTCTTCTTGATTGTTCGATTCTTGATCTTCATGCGAACCAGAAAGACCCGGAGCTTGACTGGATTTGACATGATCAGGATTGTGAAAAGACATAAATGGATATTCAGAGTTGATATTTCCATCTTCGTCATTATCAGAATCGTCACTAAAGCATCCTAAGTCGCCTGATTCCTTGTTTGTTTTTCCTGAAAAATCAAATAAGTTAGAATTGAAGGATTTCGATAATGAATCTAAATCAAATAACCATTCGGGACCATGAGCCACTAAAGGAAACGAATTTTCTAAAAACTTGACGTTAATAGTTTCAATAACAGTATTTGTTTTGCTATTAAAAACCCGATAAGCTTTAGAAACAGACGAATAACCTAAGAAAAATCCATCGTCAGATTTTACTCAAACTTCCCGAGATGATCATTCAAATTTAAAATCGATACCGGACAACCAAATGCTTTCAAGTAAGAAATATTTGGTTTCCTTCCAAACAACAACTCATAAGAAGTTTTCTTTTTATCTTGCACTAATAATGTTCTATTTTGTACAAAACACGCAGTTGCAATAGCTTCATCCCAAAAAGTAATCGGAATTTTGGCATCTGCAAGCATGGATCTTGCTGCTTCAATCAGTGTCCGGTTTTTCCGTTCCGCAACCCCGTTTTGTTGAGGCGTTCTAGGCGCACTGAATTGTCGAGCAATCCCCTTTTCTGCACAAAATAAATCAACATTAGCATTCTTAAATTCAGTTCCATTATCACTTCTTAACACTTTAACTTTGCATTCCAATTGATTTTCAACTTTAATGATAAAGTCTTTTAATAATTCAGCTGTTTCAGATTTTGCATGCAAAAAATAAACCCACGAAAATCTCGTAAAGTCATCTATGATAACTAAACAATATGATTTTCTTCCGATGCTTTGAACGTTGGTCGGTCCAAAAAGATCCATATGTAGCATCTGCAATGGTTTTGAAATGGAGTTTTCGAGCTTGGACTTAAAAGACATCCGATGCTGTTTTCCCTTCAAACACGCTGGACAAAGATCAGTTGTGGAGAATTTCTTCCATGGGATTCCCACAGCGTGATTTCCAGACACCAAACGGTTCATGTTTCTGAAGTTGGAATGTCCCAGCCGTCTATGCCAAAGCTGACTCTCATCATTTGAAGCATGGGCAATGAGACAGGTTGTTTCGGTTTCGGCATCAATCTGTGACATGTCCAATTTGTATACATCACGATCTCTAGGCGCTTTCACCACTACCCACTCATTGTCAATCTTGAAACCTGGTTTAAGAATATAACAGAAAGAATCATCAAAAAGAGTTGAATAAGATTTATCACAAATTTGCGAGACACTTAGTAAGTTAAAGTTCAACTGTGCACAGTAGTTGACTTTATCAAAACTAATGACTCCATTCGAAACAGTTCCTTCTCCTGTGATTTTACCACCCGCATCACCTCCAAAAGCCACGTGAGTACCATTTTTCAGCTTGAAGTCCTGAAGCAAGGCATGGTTGCCTGTCATGTGCCGGCTACACCCACTATCAACAAACCATGAGTTGATAGGTCTTCTTGGGCGTACCTGCAATTCAAACATTTTCAGTTAGTTTGGTCAACCCAGGCCCACACGGTCTTGGGTTTTCCGAATTTATCTGCAATTGTAACTTGTTTATATTGAATATTTTGAAAATTTGTTTCATTCATGAGATTTTGATGCTGATAACTTCGCCCATTGGCGTTCAATGATTGCTTTCTCCTTAAAGCACTAAACCTTTCCTCTAGCTTAGGATCAAGGTTATTTTCAAACTTTTGATTTCTTACCATTAAAGCTCTTGGTTTAAAATGGTTAACCTGCACATTTCTTGAAAAATTAGAAACAGAATTGTTTCGATTGAAATTTCTCAAAACTGGAGAATGACTTTGACTCATATTTTGAAAACCATATGAATTATTTCTTTGAAAGTTTGAATATGGAGTCATTTCTCTAGTCGAGTTTGATCGAAAGAAACAATCCTTTGTGTCATGGTTTCTTCTTTCACAAATATCACAAAATTTGTTAAAATAACATTCTTCTGAAGAATGATTTCTTTTGTCACAGAAACTGCAGTACCTGTTAAAGAAACATTCAGCAGTTGCATGATTATATCTATCACAAATTTCACAATGTTGCTTGCTAATCCTAAAGAGCCGATTGTTAACTTTTGAATTTGAACCAAAACGTGATTCATTATCATAGTTGTTCGGTTATAGATTAACATTTTTCTGTGGAGACATTGTTTGCGATTTTGCGTGCATGGGACTTTGGTTCGATTTTAAACTGTTCTGTTTGGTCACCTTTTTGTTTTCAATTCTCTTATCATTGACAGCGGAAGACTTAGGACCTGAACCTGTTTTCAGACCAGAGTTAGATTTGATTTGAGCATTGATTTGGTTACCATAAGAACCATTCATGTCGAAAGTACCTGCAGACACAAACTTGATTGTCTTACCTTTTGACACTTTCTTGATAGGTTTAACTTTGTCAGTTTTAACACTTGAAACTTTTGTGTTATCATTTGATTTTAAGACACTTTTGCCTTTTGACTGTTTCGTTTCAGATTGATTGTTTATGATTTTCGATTTCTGCTTCTTTGCATTTGAAACTTCAGTCTTTTTCATTTCTTGCTTCTTGATCAACTGATCAGCAACTTGCGCCTTTTGTTCTTTCTTCCACTTGATGTACTCAGGATCATTATATCCTGAAAATTCACCTTCTTCCTTCACCGTTTCTTTTGGTTCGGGATTAAGCTTTGGATATTCAATGAGTTGAATCAGAACAGGCTCCGGCTTGTTTTCAGATTTGTTGCTTGCTTCATCATCTGCTTCAGTTGTCATTCCATCTTCTTCTCTCAGACTTTCGATCAACACCTCAGATCCTTCCGACTCGGATTTACTTCTTTGAATTTCTTTGAATTTTCTTTCATTTTCAGGTGAATGATCAAATTCATTAAAGTTTTCCGGTAAGGTTTGAGTGATTGAATTTGGCATTGGTTCATGAGTAAAACCCAACCCGGTTTTATTTTTGTTACCTCTTTCATTAATGAGTTGTTCAACCATTGTTTTACAACTTTTAACTTTCTTTAGTTCAACTTGAGTGACTGCATGTGCAACTTTTTCTTGTTCAAAGTTCTTAGTCATTTCTTCAAGTTGTTTGGTAACAATTTCCAATTCCTTTAAAGTTTTGTTCCATGATTCAGTTAGTGACAAAATCTTCTCATCAGAAATTTTATGATCAATTTTAAGTTTTTCATGAAGTTTTTCATGTTGACTTAATTTATCACCGATTTTAAATGAATGAGTTCGATAATGTTCTACTTGTTGAATGCACTGATCAGAACATAACCTTTCCTTCACATCTAGGGGCAATGGAATATAATTGGGGGGGTAAGTCATTAACCTTCGGTTGTTCTGTAGCAGATGAAGATTCACTGGATGTAGCCATTAACGCAATTTCAGCTTCAGACTCTTCAGTAGGATCAGACTTTGCACTCCAGTCATAATCTTCAGAATCTTCACTCACATTATCAACCATCTTTCCATCCCCTTCTTCAGACCAGTCTTCTTCAATTTCACACACCAAAGCCAGATTTGATGTAAGATCAGATGTAAACTGTTCTGCGTATGCACTCTAGTCATATCCGTCTTGTATACTTACAACCAACGCTTTAGTTTGATCTTCTGGCTTCTTTCCTTCATCCTTCAACTCAGGCATAGGAAGACTTTGGTACCACTTTTGAAAGAAACGCTGATTTCTTTGCTGGTAACTCGAAGACTGTTGAGAACTTTGACCTTGACCTTGATTGCTTGAACTAGCTTGGTCATTGAAATTCTTTGGAGCTTTGCATTCTCTTGAGAAATGACCATACTGGTTACAGTTAAAGCACCTGGCCTTAGATTTGTCAAATCCAACTGTCTTATTAGCATGAGGTTTGTAACTTCGGTTAACATATGCATGCTTTTGTGTTCGATATGCAACCATAACCATCTGCCAATTAAGATCCATTTCTTCAACATCTACTGGATCCATTTCAAATAAGTCTTGAAGGACCACGTCCATTTGACTTAGATGACTACCTTGGTACGCTTGAAAACTCGCCATAAAAGCAGTAAAGGCAGTTTTAGTTTCGTCATCTTGAAGCAGAATATTCATTACGTCTTTCACTTTGGATTGAACATTTGAACTTTGACTGTCTGACTGATTCATCTGAGTCTGAGTTTGAACTTGAGCTCTTGGTGGAGATTGAGGTTGAGAATAAGTTGGTGAATTAGGAAAATATGCTGAATCAGTAAAGAAACTTGCACCAACGAATAAGTCACCCTCATCTTCAAACTTCGTTGCATCTTGTGCAAGAAAAGCATTCTCCACAGTATTGGCATGATTTACCACATACTTATACTGAGTTTGTGAACTTGATCTATCAGTGTTTCTAGATCCTTCATCGATCTCAACTTCTTCTATCTTTCCAATAAGCAAATCAAGTTCCATTGGAAATTTCTCAGTATGTTTCAACAGAGTAACAGTTTGCTTCCATGATGATGGTAAAGCATTCAGCAATCGATCATTCAAGTCTTGAAGTTCAGTCTTCACTCCGAGGTTTGACATCTCAGTAGTTAAGTGAACAAATCTGTTCATCATCTGATGTACTGTCTCTCCATTGATGTGTTCAAACAACTCTAATTGTCTTTTTAGTTTCGACTTCTTCAAACTCCTTAATTGTTATCCTCCTTCACATATCGACTTTAAAGCTTTGAAACATGTATAACCAGTCTGATATGCATCCAATCTAGACAGAACTTGAAGAGGCAACCCCTTGCACATTAAAGAGTAGGCCTTGCTATCATTCTTTACCTTCCTTAGATCTTCTGCTGACAAATTATCTTCCGGATAAGGTGTAGTAGAATCTTTAGTATAGGTACTTGCACTATCTGGTGCTGTCTGAGTTGGAATGTGAGGACCTTTCTCAATGGACTTCCACAAGTCATTGTCAATAGAACACAAGTGATGTCTCAACCTAATGGTCCAGTTCTTGAAATCTGCACGATTCAAAAGTCTAGGAACACGGTTATCAGAATCATCATTAGGAGCCATTTTAACAATTTTTTTAAAAAAAAATATTTTTGGTTTTTGTTAAATTTTTTTTTAAAAGAAGTGATTAAAATACTAAAATAAAGACAAGTAATTAAAGACAAGATAAGAGACAAGTATTAAAAACAACAAAAATGAGTCACACGGCAGAACAGTGAAAATCCTTCTTCACCCGGCTAAAAGTGTCTTTGTTCTTCACCCGGCAGAAAAAGTCTTTACACGGCTGAACAGTTACCTGGCTCAACAGTTGTTAATAATTTCGTTCTTCACCCGGATGAACAGTTACCCGGCAACAAGAAAAACTTCACACGGCAATAAGTCTTTGACCCGGCAGAAACTTGACACGACAAAAGTCTTTGTCCGGCTGAACAGTACTCGATCACACGACAAGTTGTTTACCCGGCAACACAATTGATGATTACCCGGCTGTATTTTGTCTATCACCCCGGCGTAACAGTGTTTTACCCGGCACAACAGTGTATCACACGACTGAACAGTAACACTTTTTTCAAGTCAAAATCTTCACCCGTCTAGCACAAATTCCCTTATACGGCAGTACAGGACCTAATTTCTTCTCAAATCTATGTCCAGGAAATTGTCTAAGTCAAAAATAATCACCCGGCAAGTTAATCTTCAACCAACATCATACTGTTCATCATCTTCTTCGTGAGATTTTTCTGGGTTTTGTCAAAAACTAGTCCAAATTGTCCAAAATTCACACACAAGCTGTGAAATAGTCCGATTAACAATCCCTTTTATCAATCAATCCAAAACATGATCAAATCTGATGATTTTAAGCAAAAATTTGATCGCACAGTAACTTTTTCTATTCTTTCTAATTCTTCAGATCTGATGATGATCTGATAGAATCTGCACAATCGTTGTGTATAGGAGTGATTGCGATGATAAATCACAACTAAAAACACCAACAATTCATTCAGATCATGATATTTTGAGCAATATTGATGTGTTTTGCTTAAGAACAGCGAAGAACACGATACCGAAAGCTCTGATACCAATTGATAGGTTCAATTGGATCGATAATATCACTCAAATGATCAGAATAACACGCACAAACAAACGATTCAATCACAAACACGGTTCATACTCATAAATTCTCTGTATATTGATGATCAAAGCAATTCGTAGTACAAAGTGCAGGAGAAACAAAATCACACACAGTTAATTCTCTCTCTAACAGTGTAAAAGTGATCTAGCCTCTCTCTCCTAACACACACACTACATGCTTATAACAACAATTACAAGTTTAAGGAAAATACACAATAAAACCTAAACTATTTACAAACATGTAAACAATAAACAAAATACAAAGTAAATCTTAACAGGAAATAACCCTAACATAAGAGCACCTTACATCACCGTACGAAACATTAAAACTTCATAATAAACCTAATGAATTCGTCCGAGTCATTTGAACATCGTACAAAAATTTAGAATATCTTACGACAATGTATGCCACATTAGCACCTTGAAAAGGATGTTAGTATAATGTACGACACCTTACAACTCCTAACAACACGTAACAATACCGTAAGTAAACTTAAAACTCCATAATAAACCTAATGAATTCGTCCGAGTCCTTTTAACATCGTACGACAACTTAAATCATCTTACTACTCTTTATGCCACATTAGCAACTCGAAATGAACGTTAGTATGATCTAGGACGCCTTACATTTCCTAAGAACACCTTACATCACCGTACGAAACCTTAAAACTCCATAATACACCTAATGAATTCGTGCGAGTCCTTTGAACATCGTACGACTAGTTAGGACATCTTAAGACTCTGTATGCCAAATTAGAATCTTGAAAACCACATTTGTATAACGTAGAACGCCTTAAAACACCTAACAACACCTTACAACAGCGTACGAAACCATAAATCTCCATAATAAACCTAATCAATTCGTCCGAGTCCTTTGAACATCGTAAGACAACTCAAGACTTGTTACGACTCTGTATGCGACGCTAGCAACATAAAAAGCAATTTCGAAAAATGTAGGACGCGTTACCACTTCTAAGAGCACCTTACATCACCGTACGAAACATTAAAACTTCATAATAAACCTAATGAATTCGTCCGAGTCATTTGAATATCGTACAAAAATTTAGAATATCTTATGACATTGTATGCCACATTAGCATCTTGAAAAGCATGTTAGTATAATGTACGACACCTTACAACTCCTAACAACACGTAACAATACCGTACGTAAACTTAAAACTTCATAATAAACCTAATTAATTCGTTATAGTCCTTTAAACATCGTACGACAACTTAAATCATCTTACTATTCTTTATGGCACATTAGCAACTCGAAATGAACGTTAGTATGATCTAGGATGCCTTATAGCTCCTAAGAACACCTTACATCACCGTACGAAACCTTAAAACTCCATAATACACCTAATGAATTCGTGCGAGTCCTTTGAACATCGTACGACTAGTTAGGACATCTTAAGGCTCTGTATGCCAAATTAGAATCTTGAAAACCACATTTGTATAACGTAGAACGCCTTAAAACACCTAACAACACCTTACAACAGCGTACGAAACCATAAATCTCCATAATAAACCTAATCAATTCGTACGAGTCCTTTGAACATCGTAAGACAACTCAAGACTTGTTACGACTCTGTATGCGACGCTAGCAACATAAAAAGCAATTTCGAAAAATGTAGGACGCGTTACCACTTCTAAGAGCACCTTACATCACCGTACGAAACATTAAAACTTCATAATAAACCTAATGAATTCGTCCGAGTCATTTGAATATCGTACAAAAATTTAGAATATCTTATGACATTGTATGCCACATTAGCATCTTGAAAAGCATGTTAGTATAATGTACGACACCTTACAACTCCTAACAACACGTAACAATACCGTACGTAAACTTAAAACTTCATAATAAACCTAATTAATTCGTTATAGTCCTTTAAACATCGTACGACAACTTAAATCATCTTACTATTCTTTATGGCACATTAGCAACTCGAAATGAACGTTAGTATGATCTAGGACGCCTTACATTTCCTAAGAACACCTTACATCACCGTACGAAACCTTAAAACTCCATAATACACCTAATGAATTCGTGCGAGTCCTTTGAACATCGTACGACTAGTTAGGACATCTTAAGGCTCTGTATGCCAAATTAGAATCTTGAAAACCACATTTGTATAACGTAGAACGCCTTAAAACACCTAACAACACCTTACAACAGCGTACGAAACCATAAATCTCCATAATAAACCTAATCAATTCGTCCGAGTCCTTTGAACATCGTAAGACAACTCAAGACTTGTTACGACTCTGTATGCGACGCTAGCAACATAAAAAGCAATTTCGAAAAATGTAGGACGTGTTACCACTTCTAAGAGCACCTTACATCACCGTACGAAACATTAAAACTTCATAATAAACCTAATGAATTCGTCCGAGTCATTTGAATATCGTACAAAAATTTAGAATATCTTATGACATTGTATGCCACATTAGCATCTTGAAAAGCATGTTAGTATAATGTACGACACCTTACAACTCCTAACAACACGTAACAATACCGTACGTAAACTTAAAACTTCATAATAAACCTAATTAATTCGTTATAGTCCTTTAAACATCGTACGACAACTTAAATCATCTTACTATTCTTTATGGCACATTAGCAACTCGAAATGAACGTTAGTATGATCTAGGATGCCTTATAGCTCCTAAGAACACCTTACATCACCGTACGAAACCTTAAAACTCCATAATACACCTAATGAATTCGTGCGAGTCCTTTGAACATCGTACGACTAGTTAGGACATCTTAAGACTCTGTATGCCAAATTAGAATCTTGAAAACCACATTTGTATAACGTAGAACGCCTTAAAACACCTAACAACACCTTACAACAGCGTACGAAACCATAAATCTCCATAATAAACCTAATCAATTCGTACGAGTCCTTTGAACATCGTAAGACAACTCAAGACTTGTTACGACTCTGTATGCGACGCTAGCAACATAAAAAGCAATTTCGAAAAATGTAGGACGCGTTACCACTTCTAAGAGCACCTTACATCACCGTACGAAACATTAAAACTTCATAATAAACCTAATGAATTCGTCCGAGTCATTTGAATACCGTACAAAAATTTAGAATATCTTATGACATTGTATGCCACATTAGCATCTTGAAAAGCATGTTAGTATATTGTACGACACCTTACAACTCCTAACAACACGTAACAATACCGTACGTAAACTTAAAACTTCATAATAAACCTAATTAATTCGTTTGAGTCCTTTAAACATCGTACGACAACTTAAATCATCTTACTTTTCTTTATGGCACATTAGCAACTCGAAATGAACGTTAGTATGATCTAGGATGCCTTACAGCTCCTAAGAACACCTTACATCACCGTACGAAACCTTAAAACTCCATAATACAGCTAATGAATTCGTGTGAGTCCTTTGAACATCGTACGACTATTTAGGACATCTTAAGACTCTGTATGCCATATTAGAACCTTGAAGACCACGTTTGTATAACGTAGGACGCCTTAAAACACCTAACAAAACCTTAGAAGAGCGTACGAAACCATAAATCTCCATAATAAACCTAATCTGTTCGTCCGAGTCCTTTGAACATCGTAAGACAACTCAGGACTTGTAACGACTCTGTATGCGACGCTAGCAACATAAAAAGCAATTTCGAATAATGTAGGACGCGTTACAACTTCTAAGAGCACCTTACATCACCGTACGAAACATTAAAACTTCATAATAAACCTAATGAATTCGTCCGAGTCATTTGAATATCGTACAAAAATTTAGAATATCTTACGACATTGTATGCCACATTAGCACCTTGAAAAGCATGTTAGTATATTGTACGACACCTTACAACTCCTAACAACACGTAACAATACCGTACGTAAACTTAAAACTCCATAATACACCTAATGAATTCGTGCGAGTCCTTTGAACATCGTACGACTAGTTAGGACATCTTAAGACTTTGTATGTCATATTAGAACCTTGAAGACCACGTTTGTATAACATAGGACGCCTTAAAACACCTAACAACACCTTACAACAGCGTACGAAACCATAAATCTCCATAATAAACCTAATCAATTCGTCCGAGTCCTTTGAACATCGTAAGACAACTCAAGACTTGTTACGACTCTGTATGCGACGCTAGCAACATAAAAAGCAATTTCGAAAAATGTAGGACGCGTTACCACTTCTAAGAGCACCTTACATCACCGTACGAAACATTAAAACTTCATAATAAACCTAATGAATTCGTCCGAGTCATTTGAATATCGTAGAAAAATTTAGAATATCTTATGACATTGTATGCCACATTAGCATCTTGAAAAGCATGTTAGTATAATGTACGACACCTTACAACTCCTAACAACACGTAACAATACCGTACGTAAACTTAAAACTTCATAATAAACCTAATTAATTCGTTTGAGTCCTTTAAACATCGTACGACAACTTAAATCATCTTACTATTCTTTATGGCACATTAGCAACTCGAAATGAACGTTAGTATGATCTAGGATGCCTTACAGCTCCTAAGAACACCTTACATCACCGTACGAAACCTTAAAACTCCATAATACAGCTAATGAATTCGTGTGAGTCCTTTGAACATCGTACGACTATTTAGGACATCTTAAGACTCTGTATGCCATATTAGAACCTTGAAGACCACGTTTGTATAACGTAGGACGCCTTAAAACACCTAACAAAACCTTAGAAGAGCGTACGAAACCATAAATCTCCATAATAAACTTAATCAATTCGTCCGAGTCCTTTGAACATCGTAAGACAACTCAGGACTTGTTACGACTCTGTATGCGACGCTAGCAACATAAAAAGCAATTTCAAAAAATGTAGGACGCGTTACCACTTCTAAGAGCACCTTACATCACCGTACGAAACATTAAAACTTCATAATAAACCTAATGAATTCGTCCGAGTCATTTGAACATCGTACACAAATTTAGAATATCTTACGACATTGTATGCCACATTAGCACCTTGAAAAGCATGTTAGTATAATGTACGACACCTTACAACTCCTAACAACACGTAACAATACCGTAAGTAAACTTAAAACTCCATAATAAACCTAATGAATTCGTCCGAGTCCTTCAAACATCGTACGACAACTTAAATCATCTTACTAATCTTTATGCCACATTAGCAACTCGAAATGAACGTTAGTATGATCTAGGACGCCTTACAGCTCCTAAGAACACCTTACATCACCGTACGAAACCTTAAAACTCCATAATACACATAATGAATTCGTGCGAGTCCTTTGAACATCGTACGACTAGTTAGGACATCTTAAGACTCTGTATGCCAAATTAGAATCTTGAAAACCACGTTTGTATAACGTAGGACGCCTTAAAACACCTAACAACACCTTACAACAGCATACGAAACCATAAATCTCCATAATAAACCTAATCAATTCGTCCAAGTCCTTTGAACATCGTAAGACAACTCAGGACTTGTTACGACTCTGTATGCGACGCTAGCAACATAAAAAGCAATTTCGAAAAATGTAGGACGCGTTACCACTTCTAAGAGCACCTTACATCACCGTACGAAACATTAAAACTTCATAATAAACCTAATGAATTCGTCCGAGTCATTTGAACATCGTACAAAAATTTAGAATATCTTACGACATTGTATGCCACATTAGCACCTTGAAAAGCATGTTACTATAATGTACGACACCTTACAACTCCTAACAACACGTAACAATACCGTAAGTAAACTTAAAACTCCATAATAAACCTAATGAATTCGTCCGAGTCCTTTAAACATCGTACGACAACTTAAATCATCTTACTACTCTTTATGCCACATTAGCAACTCGAAATGAACGTTAGTATTATCTAGGACGCCTTACAGCTCCTAAGAACACCTTACATCACCGTACGAAACCTTAAAACTCCATAATACACCTAATGAATTCGTGCGAGTCCTTTGAACATCGTACGACTAGTTAGGACATCTTAAGACTCTGTATGCCAAATTAGAATCTTGAAGACCACGTTTGTATAACGTAGGACGCCTTAAAACACCTAACAACACCTAACAACATCGTACGAAACCATAAATCTCCATAATAAACCTAATCAATTCGTCCGAGTCCTTTGAACATCGTAAGACAACTCAGGACTTGTTATGACTCTGTATGCGACGCTAGCAACATAAAAAGCAATTTCGAAAAATGTAGGACGCGTTACCACTTCTAAGAGCACCTTACATCACCGTACGAAACATTAAAACTTCATAATAAACCTAATGAATTCGTCCGAGTCATTTGAATATCGTACAAAAATTTATAATATCTTACGACATTGTATGCCACATTAGCATCTTGAAAAGCATGTTAGTATAATGTACGACACCTTACAACTCCTAACAACACGTAACAATACCGTACGTAAACTTAAAACTTCATAATAAACCTAATGAATTCGTCTGAGTCCTTTAAACATCATACGACAACTTAAATCATCTTACTACTCTTTATGCCACATTAGCAACTCGAAATGAACGTTAGTATGATCTAGGACGCCTTACAGCTCCTAAGAACACCTTATATCACCGTACGAAACCTTAAAACTCCATAATACACCTGATGAATTCGTGCGAGTCCTTTGAACATCGTACGACTAGTTAGGACATCTTAAGACTCTGAATGCCAAATTAGAATCTTGAAAACCACGTTTGTATAACGTAGGACGCCTTAAAACACCTAACAACACCTTACAACAGCGTACGAAACCATAAATCTCCATAATAAACCTAATCAATTCGTCCAAGTCCTTTGATCATCGTAAGACAACTCAGGACTTGTTACGACTCTGTATGCGACACTAGCAACATAAAAAGCAATTTCAAAAAATGTAGGACGCGTTACCACTTCTAAGAGCACCTTACATCACCGTACGAAACATTAAAACTTCATAATAAACCTAATGAATTCGTCCGAGTCATTTGAACATCGTACAAAAATTTAGAATATCTTACGACATTGTATGCCACATTAGCACCTTGAAAAGCATGTTAGTATAATGTACGACACCTTACAACTCCTAACAACACGTAACAATACCGTAAGTAAACTTAAAACTCCATAATAAACCTAATGAATTCGTCCGAGTCCTTCAAACATCGTACGACAACTTAAATCATCTTACTAATCTTTATGCCACATTAGCAACTCGAAATGAACGTTATTATGATCTAGGACGCCTTACAGCTCCTAAGAACACCTTACATCACCGTACGAAACCTTAAAACTCCATAATACACATAATGAATTCGTGCGAGTCCTTTGAACATCGTACGACTAGTTAGGACATCTTAAGACTCTGTATGCCAAATTAGAATCTTGAAAACCACGTTTGTATAACGTAGGACGCCTTAAAACACCTAACAACACCTTACAACAGCGTACGAAACCATAAATCTCCATAATAAACCTAATCAATTCGTCCAAGTCCTTTGAACATCGTAAGACAACTCAGGACTTGTTACGACTCTGTATGCGACGCTAGCAACATAAAAAGCAATTTCGAAAAATGTAGGACGCGTTACCACTTCTAAGAGCACCTTACATCACCGTACGAAACATTAAAACTTCATAATAAACCTAATGAATTCGTCCGAGTCATTTGAACATCGTTCAAAAATTTAGAATATCTTACGACATTGTATGCCACATTAGCACCTTGAAAAGCATGTTACTATAATGTACGACACCTTACAACTCCTAACAACACGTAACAATACCGTAAGTAAACTTAAAACTCCATAATAAACCTAATGAATTCGTCCGAGTCCTTTAAACATCGTACGACAACTTAAATCATCTTACTACTCTTTATGCCACATTAGCAACTCGAAATGAACGTTAGTATTATCTAGGACGCCTTACAGCTCCTAAGAACACCTTACATCGCCGTACGAAACCTTAAAACTCCATAATACACCTAATGAATTCGTGCGAGTCCTTTGAACATCGTACGACTAGTTAGGACATCTTAAGACTCTGTATGCCAAATTAGAATCTTGAAGACCACGTTTGTATAACGTAGGACGCCTTAAAACACCTAACAACACCTAACAACATCGTACGAAACCATAAATCTCCATAATAAACCTAATCAATTCGTCCGAGTCCTTTGAACATCGTAAGACAACTCAGGACTTGTTATGACTCTGTATGCGACGCTAGCAACATAAAAAGCAATTTCGAAAAATGTAGGACGCGTTACCACTTCTAAGAGCACCTTACATCACCGTACGAAACATTAAAACTTCATAATAAACCTAATGAATTCGTCCGAGTCATTTGAATATCGTACAAAAATTTAGAATATCTTACGACATTGTATGCCACATTAGCATCTTAAAAAGCATGTTAGTATAATGTACGACACCTAACAACTCCTAACAACACGTAACAATACCGTACGTAAACTTAAAACTTCATAATAAACCTAATGAATTCGTCTGAGTCCTTTAAACATCATACGACAACTTAAATCATCTTACTAATCTTTATGCCACATTAGCAACTCGAAATGAACGTTAGTATGATCTAGGACGCCTTACAGCTCCTAAGAACACCTTACATCACCGTACGAAACCTTAAAACTCCCTAATACACCTGATGAATTCGTGCGAGTCCTTTGAACATCGTATGACTAGTTAGGACATCTTAAGACTCTGTATGCCAAATTAGAATCTTGAAAACCACGTTTGTATAACGTAGGACGCCTTAAAACACCTAACAACACCTTACAACAGCGTACGAAACCATAAATCTCCATAATAAACCTAATCAATTCGTCCAAGTCCTTTGATCATCGTAAGACAACTCACGACTTGTTACGACTCTGTATGCGACGCTAGCAACATAAAAAGCAATTTCAAAAAATGTAGGACGCGTTACCACTCCTAAGAGCACCTTACATCACCGTACGAAACAGTAAAACTTCATAATAAACCTAATGAATTCGTCCGAGTCATTTGAACATCGTACAAAAATTTAGAATATCTTACGACATTGTATGCAACATTAGCACCTTGAAAAGCATGTTAGTATAATGTACGACACCTTACAACTCCTAACAACACGTAACAATACCGTAAGTAAACTTAAAACTGCATAATAAACCTAATGAATTCGTCTGAGTCTTTTAAACATCGTATGACAACTTAAATCATCTTACTACTCTTTACGCCACATTAGCAACTCGAAATGAACGTTAGTATGATCTAGGACGCCTTACAGCTCCTAAGAACACCTTACATCACCGTACGAAACTTTAAAACTCCATAATACACCTAATGAATTCGTGTGAGTCCTTTGAACGTCGTACGACTATTTAGGACATCTTAAGACTCTGTATGCCATATTAGAACCTTGAAGACCACGTTTGTATAACGTAGGATGCGTTAAAACACCCAACAAAACCTTACAACAGCGTACGAAACCATAAATCTCCATAATAAACCTAATCAATTCGTCCGAGTCCTTTGAGCATCGTAAGACAACTCAGGACTTGTTACGACTCTGTATGCGACTCTAGCAACATAAAAAGCAATTTCGAAAAATGTAGGATGCGTTACCACTTCTAAGAGCACCTTACATCATCGTACGAAACATTAAAACTACATAATAAACCTAATGAATTCGTCCGAGTCATTTGAACATCGTACAAAAATTTAAAATATCTTACGACATTGTATGCCACATTAGTACCTTGAAAAGCATGTTAGTATAATGTACGACACCTTACAACTCCTAACAACACGTAACAATACCGTAAGTAAACTTAAAACTCCATAATAAACCTAATGAATTCGTCCGAGTCCTTTAAACATCGTACGACAACTTAAATCATCTTACTACTCTTTATGCCACATTAGCAACTCGAAATGAACGTTAGTATGATCTAGGACGCCTTACAGCTCCTAAGAACACCTTACATCACCGTACGAAACCTTAAAACTCCATAATACACCTAATGAATTCGTGCGAGTCCTTTGAACATCGTACGACTAGTTAGGACATCTTAAGACTCTGTATGCCAAATTAGAATCTTGAAAACCACGTTTGTATAACGTAGGACGCCTTAAAACACCTAACAACACCTTACAACAGCGTACGAAACCATAAATCTCCATAATAAACCTAATCAATTCGTCCGAGTCCTTTGAACATCCTAAGACAACTCAAGACTTGTTACGACTCTGTATGCGACGCTAGCAACATAAAAAGCAATTTCGAAAAATGTAGGACGCGTTACCACTTCTAAGAGCACCTTACATCATCGTACGAAACATTAAAACTTCATAATAAACCTAATGAATTCGTCCGAGTCATTTGAACATCGTACAAAAATTTAGAATATCTTATGACATTGTATGCCACATTAGCACCTTGAAAAGCATGTTAATATAATGTACGACACCTTACAACTCCTAACAACACGTAACAATACCGTAAGTAAACTTAAAACTCCATAATAAACCTAATGAATTCGTCCGAGTCCTTTAAACATCGTACGACAACTTAAATCATCTTACTACTCTGTATGCCACATTAGCAACTCGAAATGAACGTTAGTATAATCTAGGACGCCTTACAGCTCCAAAGAACACCTTACATCACCGTACGAAACCTTAAAACTCCATAATACACCTAATGAATTCGTGCGAGTCCTTTAAACATCGTACGACTAGTTAAGACATCTTAAGACTCTGTATGCCAAATTAGAATCTTGAAAACCACGTTTGTATAACGTAGGACGCCTTAAAACACCTAACAACACCTTACAACAGCGTACGAAACCATAAATCTCCATAATAAACCTAATCAATTCGTCCGAGTCCTTTGAGCATCGTAAGACAACTCAGGACTTGTTACGACTCTGTATGCGACGCTAGCAACATAAAAAGCAATTTCGAAAAATGTAGGACGCGTTACCACTTCTAAGAGCACCTTACATCACCGTACGAAACATTAAAACTTCATAATAAACCTAATGAATTCGTCCGAGTCATTTGAACATCGTACAAAAATTTAGAATATCTTATGACATTGTATGCCACATTAGCACCTTGAAAAGCATGTTAGTATAATGTACGACACCTTACAACTCCTAACAACACGTAACAATAACGTACGTAAACTTAAAACTTCATAATAAACCTAATGAATTCGTCCGAGTCCTTTGAACATCCTAAGACAACTCAAGACTTGTTACGACTCTGTATGCGACGCTAGCAACATAAAAAGCAATTTCGAAAAATGTAGGACGCGTTACCACTTCTAAGAGCACCTTACATCATCGTACGAAACATTAAAACTTCATAATAAACCTAATGAATTCGTCCGAGTCATTTGAACATCGTACAAAAATTTAGAATATCTTATGACATTGTATGCCACATTAGCACCTTGAAAAGCATGTTAATATAATGTACGACACCTTACAACTCCTAACAACACGTAACAATACCGTAAGTAAACTTAAAACTCCATAATAAACCTAATGAATTCGTCCGAGTCCTTTAAACATCGTACGACAACTTAAATCATCTTACTACTCTGTATGCCACATTAGCAACTCGAAATGAACGTTAGTATAATCTAGGACGCCTTACAGCTCCAAAGAACACCTTACATCACCGTACGAAACCTTAAAACTCCATAATACACCTAATGAATTCGTGCGAGTCCTTTAAACATCGTACGACTAGTTAAGACATCTTAAGACTCTGTATGCCAAATTAGAATCTTGAAAACCACGTTTGTATAACGTAGGACGCCTTAAAACACCTAACAACACCTTACAACAGCGTACGAAACCATAAATCTCCATAATAAACCTAATCAATTCGTCCGAGTCCTTTGAGCATCGTAAGACAACTCAGGACTTGTTACGACTCTGTATGCGACGCTAGCAACATAAAAAGCAATTTCGAAAAATGTAGGACGCGTTACCACTTCTAAGAGCACCTTACATCACCGTACGAAACATTAAAACTTCATAATAAACCTAATGAATTCGTCCGAGTCATTTGAACATCGTACAAAAATTTAGAATATCTTATGACATTGTATGCCACATTAGCACCTTGAAAAGCATGTTAGTATAATGTACGACACCTTACAACTCTTAACAACACGTAACAATAACGTACGTAAACTTAAAACTTCATAATAAACCTAATGAATTCGTCTGAGTCCTTTAAACATCGTACGACAACTTAAATCATCTTACTACTCTTTATGCCACATTAGCAACTCGAAATGAACGTTAGTATGATCTAGGACGCCTTACAGCTCCTAAGAACACCTTACATCACCGTACGAAACCTTAAAACTCCATAATACACCTAATGAATTCGTGCGAGTCCTTTGAACATCGTACGACTAGTTAGGACATCTTAAGACTCTGTATGCCAAATTAGAATCTTGAAAACCACGTTTGTATAACGTAGGACGCCTTAAAACACCTAACAACACCTTACAACAGCGTACGAAACCATAAATCTCCATAATAAACCTAATCAATTCGTCCGAGTCCTTTGAACATCGTAAGACAACTCAGGACTTGTTACGACTCTGTATGCGACGCTAGCAACATAAAAAGCAATTTCGAAAAATGTAGGACGCGTTACCACTTCTAAGAGCACCTTACATCACCGTACGAAACATTAAAACTTCATAATAAACCTAATGAATTCGTCCGAGTCATTTGAACATCGTACAAAAATTTAGAATATCTTATGACATTGTATGCCACATTAGCACCTTGAAAAGCATGTTAGTATAATGTACGACACCTTACAACTCCTAACAACACGTAACAATACCGTACGTAAACTTAAAACTTCATAATAAACCTAATGAATTCATCTGAGTCCTTTAAACATCGTACGACAACTTAAATCATCTTACTACTCTTTATGCCACATTAGCAACTCGAAATGAACGTTAGTATGATCTAGGACGCCTTACAGCTCCTAAGAACACCTTACATCACCGTACGAAACCTTAAAACTCCATAATACACCTAATGAATTCGTGTGAGTCCTTTGAACATCGTACGACTATTTAGGACATCTTAAGACTCTGTATGCCATATTAGAACCTTGAAGACCACGTTTGTATAACGTAGGATGCCTTAAAACACCCAACAAAACCTTAAAAGAGCGTACGAAACCATAAATCTCCATAATAAACCTAATCAATTCGTCCGAGTCCTTTGAACATCGTAAGACAACTCAGGACTTGTTACGACTCTGTATGCGACTCTAGCAACATAAAAAGCAATTTCGAAAAATGTAGGATGCGTTACCACTTCTAAGAGCACCTTACATCATCGTACGAAACATTAAAACTACATAATAAACCTAATGAATTCGTCCGAGTCATTTGAACATCGTACAAAAATTTAAAATATCTTACGACATTGTATGCCACATTAGTACCTTGAAAAGCATGTTAGTATAATGTACGACACCTTACAACTCCTAACAACACGTAACAATACCGTAAGTAAACTTAAAACTCCATAATAAACCTAATGAATTCGTCCGAGTCCTTTAAACATCGTACGACAACTTAAATCATCTTACTACTCTGTATGCCACATTAGCAACTCGAAATGAACGTTAGTATAATCTAGGACGCCTTACAGCTCCAAAGAACACCTTACATCACCGTACGAAACCTTAAAACTCCATAATACACCTAATGAATTCGTGCGAGTCCTTTAAACATCGTACGACTAGTTAAGACATCTTAAGACTCTGTATGCCAAATTAGAATCTTGAAAACCACGTTTGTATAACGTAGGACGCCTTAAAACACCTAACAACACCTTACAACAGCGTACGAAACCATAAATCTCCATAATAAACCTAATCAATTCGTCCGAGTCCTTTGAGCATCGTAAGACAACTCAGGACTTGTTACGACTCTGTATGCGACGCTAGCAACATAAAAAGCAATTTCGAAAAATGTAGGACGCGTTACCACTTCTAAGAGCACCTTACATCACCGTACGAAACATTAAAACTTCATAATAAACCTAATGAATTCGTCCGAGTCATTTGAACATCGTACAAAAATTTAGAATATCTTATGACATTGTATGCCACATTAGCACCTTGAAAAGCATGTTAGTATAATGTACGACACCTTACAACTCCTAACAACACGTAACAATACCGTACGTAAACTTAAAACTTCATAATAAACCTAATGAATTCGTCTGAGTCCTTTAAACATCGTACGACAACTTAAATCATCTTACTACTCTTTATGCCACATTAGCAACTCGATATGAACGTTAGTATGATCGCCTTACAGCTCCTAAGAACACCTTACATCACCGTACGAAACCTTAAAACTCCATAATACACCTAATGAATTCGTGCGAGTCCTTTGAACATCGTACGACTAGTTAGGACATCTTAAGACTCTGTATGCCAAATTAGAATCTTGAAAACCACGTTTGTATAACGTAGGACGCCTTAAAACACCTAACAACACCTTACAACAGCGTACGAAACCATAAATCTCCATAATAAACCTAATCAATTCGTCCGAGTCCTTTGAACATCGTAAGACAACTCAGGACTTGTTACGACTCTGTATGCGACGCTAGCAACATAAAAAGCAATTTCGAAAAATGTAGGACGCGTTACCACTTCTAAGAGCACCTTACATCACCGTACGAAACATTAAACCTTCATAATAAACCTAATGAATTCGTCCGAGTCATTTGAACATCGTACAAAAATTTAGAATATCTTACGACATTGTATGCCACATTAGTACCTTGAAAAGCATGTTAGTATAATGTACGACACCTTACAACTCCTAACAACACGTAACAATACCGTAAGTAAACTTAAAACTCCATAATAAACCTAATGAATTCGTCCGAGTCCTTTAAACATCGTACGACAACTTAAATCATCTTACTACTCTGTATGCCACATTAGCAACTCGAAATGAACGTTAGTATAATCTAGGACGCCTTACAGCTCCAAAGAACACCTTACATCACCGTACGAAACCTTAAAACTCCATAATACACCTAATGAATTCGTGCGAGTCCTTTAAACATCGTACGACTAGTTAAGACATCTTAAGACTCTGTATGCCAAATTAGAATCTTGAAAACCACGTTTGTATAACGTAGGACGCCTTAAAACACCTAACAACACCTTACAACAGCGTACGAAACCATAAATCTCCATAATAAACCTAATCAATTCGTCCGAGTCCTTTGAGCATCGTAAGACAACTCAGGACTTGTTACGACTCTGTATGCGACGCTAGCAACATAAAAAGCAATTTCGAAAAATGTAGGACGCGTTACCACTTCTAAGAGCACCTTACATCACCGTACGAAACATTAAAACTTCATAATAAACCTAATGAATTCGTCCGAGTCATTTGAACATCGTACAAAAATTTAGAATATCTTATGACATTGTATGCCACATTAGCACCTTGAAAAGCATGTTAGTATAATGTACGACACCTTACAACTCCTAACAACACGTAACAATACCGTACGTAAACTTAAAACTTCATAATAAACCTAATGAATTCGTCTGAGTCCTTTAAACATCGTACGACAACTTAAATCATCTTACTACTCTTTATGCCACATTAGCAACTCGATATGAACGTTAGTATGATCGCCTTACAGCTCCTAAGAACACCTTACATCACCGTACGAAACCTTAAAACTCCATAATACACCTAATGAATTCGTGCGAGTCCTTTGAACATCGTACGACTAGTTAGGACATCTTAAGACTCTGTATGCCAAATTAGAATCTTGAAAACCACGTTTGTATAACGTAGGACGCCTTAAAACACCTAACAACACCTTACAACAGCGTACGAAACCATAAATCTCCATAATAAACCTAATCAATTCGTCCGAGTCCTTTGAACATCGTAAGACAACTCAGGACTTGTTACGACTCTGTATGCGACGCTAGCAACATAAAAAGCAATTTCGAAAAATGTAGGACGCGTTACCACTTCTAAGAGCACCTTACATCACCGTACGAAACATTAAACCTTCATAATAAACCTAATGAATTCGTCCGAGTCATTTGAATATCGTACAAAAATTTAGAATATCTTATGACATTGTATGCCACATTAGCATCTTGAAAAGCATGTTAGTATAATGTACGACACCTTACAACTCCTAACAACACGTAACAATACCGTAAGAAAACTTAAAACTCCATAATAAACCTAATGAATTCGTCCGAGTCCTTTAAACATCGTACGACAACTTAAATCATCTTACTACTCTTTATGCCACATTAGCAACTCGAAATGAACGTTAGTATGATCTAGGACGCCTTACAGCTCCTAAGAACACCTTACATCACCGTACGAAACCTTAAAACTCCATAATACACCTAATGAATTCGTGCGAATCCTTTGAACATCGTACGACTAGTTAGGACATCTTAAGACTCTGTATGCCAAATTAGAATCTTGAAAACCACGTTAGTATAACGTAGGACGCCTTAAAACACCTAACAACACCTTACAACAACGTACGAAACCATAAATCTCCATAATAAACCTAATCAATTCGTCCGAGTCCTTTGAACATCGTAAGACAACTCAAGACTTGTTACGACTCTGTATGCGACGCTAGCAACATAAAAAGCAATTTCGAAAAATGTAGGACGCGTTACCACTTCTAAGAGCACCTTACATCATCGTACGAAACATTAAAACTTCATAATAAACCTAATGAATTCGTCCGAGTCATTTGAACATCGTACAAAAATTTAGAATATCTTATGACATTGTATGCCACATTAGCACCTTGAAAAGCATGTTAATATAATGTACGACACCTTACAACTCCTAACAACACGTAACAATACCGTAAGTAAACTTAAAACTCCATAATAAACCTAATGAATTCGTCCGAGTCCTTTAAACATCGTACGACAACTTAAATCATCTTACTACTCTGTATGCCACATTAGCAACTCGAAATGAACGTTAGTATAATCTAGGACGCCTTACAGCTCCTAAGAACACCTTCCATCACCGTACGAAACGTTAAAACTCCATAATACACCTAATGAATTCGTGCGAGTCCTTTGAACATCGTACGACTAGTTAGGACATCTTAAGACTCTGTATGCCAAATTAGAATCTTGAAAACCACGTTTGTATAACGTAGGACGCCTTAAAACACCTAACAACACCTAACAAAACCTTAAAAGAGCGTACGAAACCATAAATCTCCATAATAAACCTAATCAATTCGTCCGAGTCCTTTGAACATCGTAAGACAACTCAGGACTTGTTACGACTCTGTATGCGACGCTAGCAACATAAAAAGCAATTTCGAAAAATGTAGGACGCGTTACCACTTCTAAGAGCACCTTACATCACCGTACGAAACATTAAAACTTCATAATAAACCTAATGAATTCGTCCGAGTCATTTGAACATCGTACAAAAATTTAGAATATCTTATGACATTGTATGCCACATTAGCACCTTGAAAAGCATGTTAGTATAATGTACGACACCTTACAACTCCTAACAACACGTAACAATACCGTACGTAAACTTAAAACTTCATAATAAACCTAATGAATTCATCAGAGTCCTTTAAACATCGTACGACAACTTAAATCATCTTACTACTCTTTATGCCACATTAGCAACTCGAAATGAACGTTAGTATGATCTAGGACGCCTTACAGCTCCTAAGAACACCTTACATCACCGTACGAAACCTTAAAACTCCATAATACACCTAATGAATTCGTGTGAGTCCTTTGAACATCGTACGACTATTTAGGACATCTTAAGACTCTGTATGCCATATTAGAACCTTGAAGACCACGTTTGTATAACGTAGGATGCCTTAAAACACCCAACAAAACCTTAAAAGAGCGTACGAAACCATAAATCTCCATAATAAACCTAATCAATTCGTCCGAGTCCTTTGAACATCGTAAGACAACTCAGGACTTGTTACGACTCTGTATGCGACTCTAGCAACATAAAAAGCAATTTCGAAAAATGTAGGATGCGTTACCACTTCTAAGAGCACCTTACATCATCGTACGAAACATTAAAACTACGTAATAAACCTAATGAATTCGTCCGAGTCATTTGAACATCGTACAAAAATTTAAAATATCTTACGACATTGTATGCCACATTAGTACCTTGAAAAGCATGTTAGTATAATGTACGACACCTTACAACTCCTAACAACACGTAACAATACCGTAAGTAAACTTAAAACTCCATAATAAACATAATGAATTCGTCCGAGTCCTTTAAACATCGTACGACAACTTAAATCATCTTACTACTCTTTATGCCACATTAGCAACTCGAAATGAACGTTAGTATGATCTAGGACGCCTTACAGCTCCTAAGAACACCTTACATCACCGTACGAAACCTTAAAACTCCATAATACACCTAATGAATTCGTGCGAATCCTTTGAACATCGTACGACTAGTTAGGACATCTTAAGACTCTGTATGCCAAATTAGAATCTTGAAAACCACGTTTGTATAACGTAGGACGCCTTAAAACACCTAACAACACCTTACAACAACGTACGAAACCATAAATCTCCATAATAAACCTAATCAATTCGTCCGAGTCCTTTGAACATCGTAAGACAACTCAAGACTTGTTACGACTCTGTATGCGACGCTAGCAACATAAAAAGCAATTTCGAAAAATGTAGGACGCGTTACCACTTCTAAGAGCACCTTACATCACCGTACGAAACATTAAAACTTCATAATAAACCTAATGAATTCGTCCGAGTCATTTGAACATCATACAAAAATTTAGAATATCTTATGACATTGTATGCCACATTAG
Source organism: Tagetes erecta (assembly GCA_030867185.1). Classification (NCBI taxonomy): domain Eukaryota; kingdom Viridiplantae; phylum Streptophyta; class Magnoliopsida; order Asterales; family Asteraceae; genus Tagetes; species Tagetes erecta. The sequence goes on along the minus strand of CM061488.1, from coordinate 47,626,142 downwards.
CACCTTGAAAAGCATGTTAGTATAATGTACGACACCTTACAACTCCTAACAACACGTAACAATACCGTACGTAAACTTAAAACTTCATAATAAACCTAATGAATTCATCAGAGTCCTTTAAACATCGTACGACAACTTAAATCATCTTACTACTCTTTATGCCACATTAGCAACTCGAAATGAACGTTAGTATGATCTAGGACGCCTTACAGCTCCTAAGAACACCTTACATCACCGTACGAAACCTTAAAACTCCATAATACACCTAATGAATTCGTGTGAGTCCTTTGAACATCGTACGACTATTTAGGACATCTTAAGACTCTGTATGCCATATTAGAACCTTGAAGACCACGTTTGTATAACGTAGGATGCCTTAAAACACCCAACAAAACCTTAAAAGAGCGTACGAAACCATAAATCTCCATAATAAACCTAATCAATTCGTCCGAGTCCTTTGAACATCGTAAGACAACTCAGGACTTGTTACGACTCTGTATGCGACTCTAGCAACATAAAAAGCAATTTCGAAAAATGTAGGATGCGTTACCACTTCTAAGAGCACCTTACATCATCGTACGAAACATTAAAACTACATAATAAACCTAATGAATTCGTCCGAGTCATTTGAACATCGTACAAAAATTTAAAATATCTTACGACATTGTATGCCACATTAGTACCTTGAAAAGCATGTTAGTATAATGTACGACACCTTACAACTCCTAACAACACGTAACAATACCGTAAGTAAACTTAAAACGCCATAATAAACATAATGAATTCGTCCGAGTCCTTTAAACATCGTACGACAACTTAAATCATCTTACTACTCTTTATGCCACATTAGCAACTCGAAATGAACGTTAGTATGATCTAGGACGCCTTACAGCTCCTAAGAACACCTTACATCACCGTACGAAACCTTAAAACTCCATAATACACCTAATGAATTCGTGCGAGTCCTTTGAACATCGTACGACTAGTTAGGACATCTTAAGACTCTGTATGCCAAATTAGAATCTTGAAAACCACGTTTGTATAACGTAGGACGCCTTAAAACACCTAACAACACCTTACAACAGCGTACGAAACCATAAATCTCCATAATAAACCTAATCAATTCGTCCGAGTCCTTTGAACATCGTAAGACAACTCAAGACTTGTTACGACTCTGTATGCGACGCTAGCAACATAAAAAGCAATTTCGAAAAATGTAGGACGCGTTACCACTTCTAAGAGCACCTTACATCATCGTACGAAACATTAAAACTTCATAATAAACCTAATGAATTCGTCCGAGTCATTTGAACATCGTACAAAAATTTAGAATATCTTATGACATTGTATGCCACATTAGCACCTTGAAAAGCATGTTAATATAATGTACGACACCTTACAACTCCTAACAACACGTAACAATACCGTAAGTAAACTTAAAACTCCATAATAAACCTAATGAATTCGTCCGAGTCCTTTAAACATCGTACGACAACTTAAATCATCTTACTACTCTGTATGCCACATTAGCAACTCGAAATGAACGTTAGTATAATCTAGGACGCCTTATAGCTCCTAAGAACACCTTACATCACCGTACGAAATGTTAAAACTCCATAATACACCTAATGAATTCGTGCGAGTCCTTTGAACATCGTACGACTAGTTAGGACATCTTAAGACTCTGTATGCCAAATTAGAATCTTGAAAACCACGTTTGTATAACGTAGGACGCCTTAAAACACCTAACAACATCGTACAAAACCATAAATCTCCATAATAAACCTAATCAATTCGTCCGAGTCCTTTGAACATCGTAAGACAACTCAAGACTTGTTACGACTCTGTATGCGACGCTAGCAACATAAAAAGCAATTTCGAAAAATGTAGGACGCGTTACCACTTCTAAGAGCACCTTACATCACCGTACGAAACATTAAAACTTCATAATAAACCTTATGAATTCGTCCGAGTCATTTGAGTATCGTACAAAAATTTAGAATATCTTACGACATTGTATGCCACATTAGCATCTTGAAAAGCATGTTAGTATAATTCGCACAAACAAACAGTTCAATCACAAACACAGTTCATTACTAATAATTCTCTTTGTATATTGATGATCAAAGCAAATTTGTAGTACAAGTGCAGGAGAAAATAAATCACACACACTTAGTTCTCTCTCTAACGTGAATTAGTGATCTAGCCTCTCTCCTCACCATCTCTCACTACATGCTTTTAGCAACAATTACAAGTTTAAGGAATATAACAAAATAGACCCTAAACTATACACAAACATATAAACAAATACAAAGTAAATCTTAACTAGGAAATAACCCTAACAGTACTCCCCCTAAGATTTATCTTTGGATCTTCAGCAAAATCTTCAACAGTTTTCATCTTTTCAGCTTCAATCTCTCATTACCAATCTTCTGGTTCTTCTTTGATATCCAGCAACTCTTTTCCTTTAAACTCTTCTTGTTCCTTCAGTGCTTCTTCTATAAAAGACTTGAATTTCTCCGCAATCTTGGCTTGTCTTGGTTTGGACTCGTTAGTAAGGATTGGGCAGGCATTCATGCGTCTCAGAGAATCCAGATTTAAACCTGCAAAGTCAATGTTAGCATAAAACTCATAAGGCAGCTCCTTTCCTTTGACTTGCACCTCCAAAGTACCCTTCGCACTAATCCTCATAAATTCTATCTCTTGAATGTCAACCCTCACAAGATTAGAATTGAGCAATGCCTTTCGTACTCGAATCTTTTCTGATGCAGCAGCAATCACTTCTATCATCACAACAAAAAGTTATCGATCAGCTTCAGCCAGTTTATCTTTGCATTTTTCCATTCTGCAACTTCTCAGAAAATCAATATATGATGGATGCAGCAGTTTCAGCTCAAAGGTACTAAATAAAGTAATCATATCTTTATCCCAATCCTCCAAATTTCGAACAAGCTTCAACTCAAATGTTTCTTGATTGTAGAAAACTCTAAGTATTGGCTTCGTCGCTTGAGATCCATCAATCACTTTCAATCCCGGATTGGTTACCTTATCAAAATACTCATCAGAAAATTCTCCAAGTACATGTCCTCACTAACAACCAACTTCTTTTTCTTTCTTTCTTTCTTCGCTTGCACATAAGCACTATCTTCTTGTTGACCTCTGAAGTCCAAATATTTCGATGATCTGGCTAACCCGGCATCCAGCAGCATTGCACATTTATCACCACGCTCAACATGCGTGTGATTTATCAGTCTAAGTTTGTGCAATTCTTTTAGATCTTGAACTTCCAACTTAAAAATGCTAGAGTAATAATGTTATACGTCACATAAACCATTAACTCTTTTAATCATAAATGCATCGAACACCTCGTCATATTTCCACGCAATAATCTTTACCTTCTTGGACTTTTCCGGTACGATCATAGAATCAAGCAGTTCAGCAATCGACTGACCCTTGCTCAGCAGTGACCTCACAACGTCACCTGCAGTGGCTGATTTGTGCCATGATTCACGTACATCCATAGGTTTGTTATATGACTTAGCTTCACTTGGGAACATGTCCATCAATTCATGCCTTTTCTTGTGTGCATTCTCAGGTAATGCCATCACCGGTATTTCTTCAGGTCCAAGAACTTTGTATCTCTTTGTCAGCTCGTAGTATTGAGGGTTGTTGTAGTCCAAATAAAACATACGATTGTACATTTTCTCCGTCTTCATGAAACTAACAACAATTTTCCTCAGCGACTCAGATTTCAATCTCTTCAGAGTCTTATAAGGATAATGCCTTGAGCTCAACCAATCTCGCATATTCCTACTAGACATCTCTTCCGGATTTTGGTGATACAGTTCAGTTGGAGGCAAGTCTTCGATGTTCAGACTTTCTTGCAACGGTGTCCATTCTCCCATCTCAACGATAAACTCTTTTTCATCAGCAGCGACTTTGTCTTGAGCTATCAGACACTTTTCATATTCTTCGTTTATTTGACTCACAGTCAGCCCATTCAGAAAAACTGCATTATACTTCATCTTCTCAAGGTAAGCAAATCTTTGATCTAAGTCATCTGGAATCTCTTGATCAACATTGATTTCTGGCTCAGCTTCTGGTTCAGACTCAGTAAAATCTATATCGTCCAAATCATCTAATGCCTCAATCATAGGTGCATTGTCAGTTTGAACCGGCTCAAACTGACTTACATCTTCTGTCTCAGTTTCAGGCACATTCTCCATCACTTCAACAACTTCAGGCACTTTTTCAACAATTTCAGCAGTTTCAGGCACTATTTCAACAATAGCAGCTTCAGATTGAATCGGCTAAATCTGAACTGATTTGTCAACTTCAACTTCACGCACAGTTTCATCAGACTTAGCTATCTCAGCCACTTCAGTTTCAACTACAGCTACAGATTGAATCGGCTCAATCTGCACTGTTTCTTCCAACCTCGCCTTTTTACTGCAACCTTCATCACCAGTGATTTCTGGAATAGCATCTAACTTCCTTTTTCCCTCAGCTTTGTCAGTATTGACAGAATCAGCAACAGCTTCATCGGGAATAATAATTGGAGATTCCACCCTTATGCTAACATTTGTAGTGCCTCGTGCTCTAGTGAGATAGACTTTTGGTACTTGAGTCGCTTCAGTCATTTCAACCACTTCATCTGAAAAATCTTTATCAGATGTTGAACCAGACTTCTTTGATCGTGTTTCTTCTAGCCATTTCTCCAACATCTCTTTTTCTGCATCCAACGTATTGCATTCAGCCTTTAACTCCGTATAATCAAACTTCAAAGTTTCATGTTCCTCCTTCAACTTTTCATACTCATCCTTCAACTTTTTATGTTCAGTCATCAACTTAACGTGATCAGCATCCAAGGATTTGAAAGTTTCAAGATTCTGATTGTGAGAAACCCAAAACTCGTCTAACCTTTTCTTCTTTCTGTCATTTGAAGCTTTCAACAGTTCATTCGCTTCTAAAAGCTTTTCCACCATCTCTTCTAACTCAATAATTTTCCTTTTATCCTCATTTTCATCAACACTTGACACAACTTTTGGCGAAGACTCCAAAATTTGTTCAATGTTTTCAGTAACAGGGGATGATGTGGTGGGTATATCAACAGGAATAGGATCAGTAACGCCAGCATCAACTTCATCAACTATTTGTGCAATAGTCTCAGCCTCGGCCATTACTTCCTGAGCTATCTGAACAATATCTATCTCTTCAGGCTCACTCATCACTTTCTCAACAACAGATTTAGATCTTCGAGATCTAACATACTGTTTAGTGATAGGCTTAGCAACTTCAACTTCTACTTCTTTTTCAACAGAAGCAACCTCAACAGGTTCTTCTATCACAACTTGTTCAATAACTTCAACATTTTCAGTCTCCAATTCCATCGGTTCAGCTGCTTCAATAATTTCTGCCTCCTCTGAATCAGATTCATCATTCTCACCACCATCATTTCCACTTTCACAATCACTATCTTCATCATCTCCATCATCATCATCATTATCTTCACTTTCACTATCACTATCTTCATCATCTCCATTATCATCATCATTATCTTCACTTTCAGATTCATCTTCATCTTCTGCATGACGAGCATTGTACTCATCATCATCTAAAAGATTATCAGGCACCTCATCAATAAGGTCCTGTGGATTCACAATCTCTCCATGAGAAATATGATGATAAACACCTTCAACATCCTCTTCATTATTTGCTATATCTCTCATATAGTCAAATAAATCAATACTAGGCACATTCCCGATGCTCATCTTTCTGTAAGATAGATCGTTCATGTCCTCGGTATAAAGTATCCCTCCAACTACACCTTCTTCTCTGATAATGGGATAGGCAACATTTATCATCAACTGTAAGAATCTCGGATACATGAGAAACTTAAATCTTTTGCCCTTGACCAGATTAAATACAAAGCCATTCATGATCCATCTTGACATGTTAAATGGCTTGTTTTCAGCTATAGCAACAATTGGAGATGCAATGTCAGAAGGAAGGTTGTCGAAACCAGCACTTCTCCTTGACATGCATTGCTGAACAACATAACATAACAGTTTAAATTTCTTCCCCAATCTGGCCCTATAAAGTTGTGACTTTGGAAATGCAGGAGGATGTCCCATATTAACAAAGCACGCTTGGCATTCAGCCATAGTCAATTCATCATTCATTCCCACTTCATCTTCATCAATCCTTTAAGCAGTTCTGATTGCTTCTTCAGAAACTGTCAACACCAATTCTGTTGTAATATTTCCTCTAACAACAGCAACTCCATTATCATCTCTAATAACCTCGGCTGTCCTCCAAAAACTCTTTATCAATCTAGCATATATGACCGGTTTGGCACACATAGCATACACATACTTGGTCCTCTTTATAAATCTGATCATATCTCTGTAACCTTCAGTTTCAGGGATAGATTCATCCAAACATGTCACCAGATTGTGCTTAGGTTCAAACTTTAGATTCTTCATCTGTTAAAACAAAAACAAACACAAACAAGACAAATATGTTAGATTCTTCATTAAAACATATCAAATTTATATAAGTGTTTGAACAAAAGTTAAGAAGAAAAACATTCACATAATCATTTTAACCCTAAATTGATCTAACAAACTGATTTTCATCATTTTGATCAAAACAACTTTGAATGTAAATGATTATACAACATTTATCAATTTTAAAAGTTTAACACTTAAGCATAAATTTGATATTTATAAGATGAAGTTGTTTAACATGTTAATCTTAGTTTTAACAATGATTTGTTAATGTTCAACACATATTTTATCAGTTTGAAGTTAACACTTAAGAGCATTCAAAGTTCATCAACGGCGGTTTTAACAGTTATGAACAATTTTGATTGATTCAGTTGGTTTTAAGGTATTTTGATGCAAATGAGTGTTTGATTGTCAATGATCGACAGGTTTTACACTTAAAACAACATTCGATTTTGGTTTTAACAAACACAATCAAAGTGTCGATTCAGTGATCAAAAACACTGTTCATCATCGTTTTTCATTTTATCGGTCGATTTGCAGGTTAATCAAACACAAAACATGTAAATTATACCTTATTCAATCAATATAACTTGTTACAGAATGATTGATTGAATATGATAATCAACGATTTTAAGTACAGAGGATTTGCTTGAAAGTGAATGTGAAAAATGATAAGTGTTTGTGAAGAGGCGGGTTTTTATATGGTTAAAAATTAGGTCAAACTTTGAGGTGCCGGGTCAACAATTTGGGACGGGTCTGCATAAGAGCCCAATAAGCCTTGACGGGTCAAGCACTGTTGAGACGGGTAAGTCACTGTAGAGACGGGTAAAGATTAGGAACAACTACACCTGATTGGCGTTACTCATCACCCGGCAGCATAGTAGTCTTCACAACATCACCCGGCTTGTACATTAACCTGTTTGTTCATTACCCGGCTGCATAGTGATACCTTCATCACCCGGCTTGCCTTTCTTCATCACACGACAACACAGTTGTCTTCTATATCACCCGGCATGCTTTCTTCTTCACACGGCAACATATTTGCTTCCACTATTACCCGGCAACACAGTGTTATACACTCACACGGCAAGATAAGACTTCTTTCTTTTACCCGGCTGTATAGTGACAACATCTCTTCATCCGGCTGTATAGTGACACAACTAGTCACACGGCAGATATCTATGACCTTCACCGGGCTGTATTTGACATGTTCATTGCCCGGCTGTACAGTAGTCATAATATCTTCACCCGGCTTCACTTCTTTTTCTCAATCACCCGGCTCATATCAAACACACAACCTTGCCCGGCTGAACAGTGTATTCATTACCCGGCTAAACAGTGTTCTGATATCTTTGCCCGGCTACAACACTTGAGCAATTTTCTTCACTTTTTCTCGTCTGTTGACTTTTTCAACGGCATTTATTGCACCTGCAAACATTCTCGACATATTAATTAGACAAGACATCCTTAAAAAGAATTTGTCACATTAATTATCAACAACATTTCTAGGGCAACAAATTTAACACAATTTAAATTCCCTTTTCTTTTTCTTAAATTTTCACAAAAATATTTTTGCACAACCAAAATTTCTATATCCCGAAGCAATTTCTGAAAAACACATTACAAGACCTTGGGTTTGTTTTTAACACATCCAATACATTTGCTTTTCATACCACATAATCTTGTTCATTCAAAACACACTTTTTCACAATATTTTTGGATTTTTTTGAATATATTTTTCTTCTTCAATTTATTCTCCCCCTAAACTTGAAATTTCTAGAAATTTTTAAGTTTAACAAGGATGTTGATGTGTAAAATAAAGATTCCAAATGCCTGCACACACAAAGCACACACATTAAAATAATGACATATGCAATGCAATGAATCAAAATATCATAGTGAGATCATACCACACATTATCTGAACATGTTTTGCAAGTTTTGAATAGACATTTGACTTATGTTTGATTGAGTGATGATATGAAAACATACCAATTAGCTCGAGTTGACACACTTACTTTTTCAGTATCATGATGATAATTAAGGTTCGATTAGAATGACTTATGTGACCCACATGTATACATATGTCAACATATTTCCTAATCAACACTACCTGAATGCATATTGCACAAAACCTGGTCACTTACAGTCATAAACAGTGTGGAATCTGGGTTCTATTCGGATTTGGTCCACTTTGGGACTTCTTTTGATTCCAGTTTGGAATTTTAATTTCCTATTGTTCCCCTTGGGAATCTTCTGAATTCCTTTTTGGAATTTTTGTTTGGTGATGGTCCACATTTGGGACTCTTTTTGTTCCATCTTTGGGAATCTTTTGCTGCACCTTGAAGCTCAAAAGAGACTTCGTGTGAGACTTCAGGTCTGTGGATACCACAACAAAGAAGCTCACGATGCGGTTCATCACACTGAATAGACTGCATTGTTACCCGATCATTCACAACTATCATCACAAGCAATGCATCAAAAGATATATATCTAGACATGTATAACAATGGAACTTAACACAAAGATCATTAAGTTTATGTTTGTCAACAATCAACTTACTTTTTTAGTCTAATTGCCTGAGCTGTCTAGCACTTCAATTAACATTCATCAGTCTTTATTTAAAAATGATGTAGCAAATAATGTCTAGTGTAACTATCATTTCTCACTTTTTGCAATATAGATTCTTATGACATGATATTTTCTTTTCTTTTTGCTTTTATATTTTGTTTTTGCTTTTCTTTTTCATGCACACACACAATGCAAGACATAAAATAAAAGACAAAGGAATAAATACTTGACATCAACTTATTATATTTTGACTTCTATATTTTCTGATTTTTGTTTTGTTTTTCAAAAATAGAATCAATCATGATTGATTAATCCTATGGATTGAACTAAGAATTCAAACCGTCCTGACAAAAAAGATTTTGTGAAAAGATCTGCCAGTTGTTTGTCGGTATGAACCTTAATCAAAATGATTAAACCTTTTTAAGAGTTGTCTCTGAGAAAGTGATATCGAATTTCTATATGCTTGGTTTTTGAGTGTTGAACAGGATTAGCAGTAATGAACATAGCAGCAGTATTGTCTATGTAAATAGGAGTTTTTAGAAAGTTAAACCCGTAGTCAAGCAACTGATTTTGTAGCCATAAAACTTGAGAACATCCTGCAGATGCAGCGATATACTCTGCTTCAGCTGTGGATAGAGAAACGTTGGTCTGCTTCTTGCATTGCCAAGATACAAGTCTAGGACCCAGAAATTGACATCCACCACTAGTCGATTTCCTGTCAAGAGCACATCCACCAAAATCACTGTCAGAATAACTATATAATTCAAAATTCCCTTCATAAGGATACCATAACCCGAGACTTGGTTTCCCTTTAAGGTATCTGAATACACGTTTCACAGCAACAAGATGAGACTCTTTCGGATCAGACTGATATCTGGCGCACACACACACAGCGTACATGATGTCTGGCCTTGATGCAGTAAGATACATCAGTGAACCAATCATTGATCTGTATAGTGTTTGATCAACGGATTTGCCTTTCGGATCCGGTTGAATCTTGCAGTTCACATCAGATGGAGTTCGAATAGTCTGGCAATCTTGCATCTTGAACTTTTTCAGCAACTTCTCAACGAACTTTGATTGGTTGATAAAAATTCCGTCTGCTGATTGTTTTACTTGCAATCAAAGAAAGAAATTAATCTCCCCCATCGAACTCATCTGGAATCTTGACTTCATGATTTCTTCAAACTCTTTGCACATGTACGCACTGGTTGAGCCAAAGATGATATCGTCCACATACACTTGAACACATAAAAGATCTTCATCCTCCCGCTTCATAAATAAAGTTGGATCAATCTGACCTCTTGTAAATCCGTGTTCCAGCAGATGTTTAGATAACGTCTCGTACCAGATTCTTGGAGCTTGATGTAGACCATATAGAGCTTTACTCAACTTGTATACACGATGAGCATAATCAGGATCTTCAAACCCAGGAGGTTGTCGAACATATACATCATCTGTAATTGGTCCATACAAGAAAGCACCTTTGACGTCCATTTGAAACACCTTAAACTTCATGAAGGAGGCATAGGCTAAGAAGACACGAATAGCTTCAAGTCGAGCGACCGGAGCAAACACTTCTTCATAATAAATACCCTCTTCCTGAGTGTAACCTCGTGCAATAAGTCTGGCTTTATTTCTCACAACAATGCCACGTTCGTCTGGCTTGTTCTTGTACAACCATCTTGTACCAATTGCATTTTCTCCTTCAGGTAAGTCCACTAACTTCCATACTTCTTGTTTGCGAAACTGAAGTAATTCCTCTTGCATAGCTTCAATCCAACTGTTATCTTGCAGCGCCTCTGAAATGTTCTTTGGCACCACTTGAGATAGAAAACACGAATAAAGACAAACATTTGCTTGCTCAGTCTGACTTCTTGTAGTTCTCTGATTCAATGGCCCAATAATCTAAGAGACAGGATGTTTCTTGTGAATTCGATGAATTGGTATGTCACCTCCTTGCACTTGACTCTCCAGATTAGAAGTATTCAGATTTGGTAGATCTTGCAGAATGGAAGAAGTATGCGGAGTGAAATTAGGAACTTGATCCGGTGAATTGATGAAGTAATCAAAGGATTCTGGAACAACTTCAACATTCGGATCTGATGATGGTTGATTCTGAACAGATCCATCATCATTAGGAGAAACTTGCGGATTCACCTCATCTTCAAGATTGTTTGATTCTTGATCGTCTTGAGAACCAGAAGGACCCGGATCTTGACTGGATATGACATGATCAGGATTGTGAAAAGACATGAATGGATATTCAGAACTGAGATTTCCATCATCGTCATTATCAGAATCGTCACTAAAGCATCCCAAGTCGCCTGATTCTTTGTTTGTTTTTCCTGAAAAATCAAATAAGTTAGAATTGAATGATTTCGATAACGAATCTAAATCAAATAACCATTCGGGACCATGAGCCACTAACGGAAACGAATTTTCTAAAAACTTTACGTTAATAGTTTCAATAACAGTATTTGTTTTGCTATTAAAAATCCGATAAGCTTTAGAAACAGACGAATAACCTAGGAAAAATCCATCGTCAGATTTTGACTCAAACTTCCCGAGATGATCACTCAAATTTAAAATCGATACAGGACAACCAAATGCTTTCAAGTAAGAAATATTTGGTTTTCTTCCAAATAGCAACTCATAAGATGTTTTTTGTTTATCTTGAACCAATAATGTTCTATTTTGTACAAAACACGCAGTAGCAATAGCTTCGTCCCAAAAAGTGATAGGGATTTTGGCATCTGCGAGCATGGATCTTGCTGCTTCAATCAGTGTCCGATTTTCCGTTCCGCAACCCCGTTTTGTTGAGGCGTTCTTGGAGCACTAAATTGTCTAGCAATCCCCTTTTCTGCACAAAATAAATCAACATTAGCGTTCTTAAATTCAGTTCCATTATCACTTCTTAAAATTTTAACTTTGCATTCCAATTGATTTTCAACTTTGATGATAAATTCTTTTAATAATTCAGCTGTCTCAGATTTAACATGCAAAAAATAAACCCAAGAAAATCTAGTGAAATCGTCAATAATGACAAAACAGTAAGACTTCTTTCCGATGCTTTGCACATTTGTTGGTCCGAAAAGATCCATATGTAGCATCTGCAAGGGTTTTGAAATGGAGTTTTCTTGCTTGGACTTAAAAGACATCCTATGTTGTTTTCCTTTCAAACACGCTGGACAGAGATCAGTTGTAGAGAACTTCTTTGACGGTATTCCTACAGCATGATTTCCAGTAACCAGACGGTTCATGTTACTGAAATTTGAATGGCCCAGCCGTCTATGCCAAAGCTGACTCTCATCATTTGAAGCATGAGCAATGAGGCAGGTGGTTTCGGTTTCAGCATCAATTTGCGACATATCCAGCTTGTATACATCACGATCTCTTGGAGCTTTAACCACTACCCACTCTTTGTCAATCTTGAAACCTGGTTTAAGAATATAACAGAAAGAATCATCAAAAAGAGTTGAATAAGATTTATCACAGATTTGAGATACACTTAGTAAATTAAAGTTCAACTGTGCACAGTAGTTGACTTTATCAAAACTAATGACCCCATTCGAAACAGTTCCTTCTCCTGTGATTTTACCACCAGCATCACCTCCAAATGTGACGTGTGTACCATTTTTCAGCTTAAAGTCTTGAAGCAAGGCATGGTTGCCTGTCATATGCCGGCTACACCCACTATCAACGAACCATGAGTTGATAGGTCTTCTTGGGCGTACCTGCATTTCAACAATTACAAAGTTAGTTTGGTCAACCCAGGCCCACACGGTCTTGGGTTTTCCGAATCTATCTGCAATAGTAACTTGTTGATATTGAACATTTTGAAAATTTGTTTCATTTAAGAAATTTGATGCTGAAAACTGTTGTTTCGCCCATTGGCGTGAATTGGTTGCTTTCTTCTCAAAGCAAGATTATTTTCAAACTTTTGATTTCTAACCATCAAAGCTCTTGGCTTAAAACTGTTATCCTGCACATTTCTTGATGAAAAGTTAGAAACAAAACTGTTTCGATTGAAATTTCTCAAAACCGGAGAATGACTTTGATTAACATTTTGAAAACCAAATGATTGATTTCTTTGAAAATTTGGAAATGAAGTCATTTCTCTTGTTGAGTTTGATCGAAAGAAACAATCCTTTGTGTCATGGTTTCTTCTTTCATAAATATCACAAAATTTGTTATAATAACATTCTTCTGAAGAATGATTTCTTTTGTCACAGAAACTGCAGTACCTGTTAAAGAAACATTCAGCAGTTGCATGATTATATCTATCACAAATTTCACAATGTTTCTTGCTAATCCTAAAGAGCCGGTTGTTAACTTTTGATGTAGAACCAACTCGTGACTCATTATCATGTTTGTTCGGTTTTAGGTTAATGATCTTTTGTGGTGACTTTGTTTGTGATTTTGATTGCATGGGACTTTGGTTCGATTTTAAACTGTTCTGTTTGGTTACCTTTTTAGATTCAATTCTCTTTTCATTGACAGCGGAAGACTTAGGACCTGAACCTGTTTTCAGACCAGAGTTAGATTTGATTGGAGAATTGATTGGTTTACCATAAGATCCGTTCAAATCAAACGTTCCTGCAGACACAAACTTGATTGTCTTACCTTTTGACACTTTCTTCTTAACAGTTTTAACATTTTGAGCTTTGGTATTGTCATTTGATTTTATGACACTTTTACCTTTCGATTCTTTTGTTTCAGATTGATTGTTCATTACTTTCAATTTCTGCTTCTTCGCAGTTGAAACTTCAGCCTTCTTCACTTCTTGCTTCTTGATCAACTGATCAGCAACTTGCGCCTTTTGTTCTTTCTTCCACCTGATGTATTCAGGATCATTGTATCCTGAAAACTCACCTTCTTCCTTCACTGTCTCTGACTTCGGATTCAGTTCCGGATACTCAACAAGTTGAATCCTATTTCAACCAGCATCATGCTGAAACTATCTTCCTTCTTTGTCTTTGTGCGAGACTGGGGGGGCTCTAATTTGTTATCAGATTCGTTGCTTGCTTCATCGTCAGCTTCAGTTGTCACACCATCTTCTCCTTTCAAACTTTCCATCAACACTTCAGAACCTTCAGACTCGGATTTACTTCTTTGAATTTCTTTGAATTTTCGTTCATTTTCAGGTGAATGATCAAATTCATTAAAGTTTTCCGGTAAGGTTTGTGTGATTGAATTTGGCATTGGCTCATGAGTAAAACCCAACCCGGTTTTGGTTTTGTTACCTCTTTCACTTACCAATTGTTTCACCATGTTCTTACAACTTTTAACTTTTGTCAATTCAACTTGCGTGACTGCATGAGCAACTTTTTCTTGTTCAAAGTTCTTTGTCATTTCTTCAAGTTGTTTTGTTACCAGTTCCAGTTCTTTTAAGGTTTTGTTCCATGATTCTTTAAGTGACAAAATCTTCTCATCAGAAATTTTGTGATCAATTTTAAGTTGTTCATGAATTTTCTCATGTTTGCTTAATTTATCACCAATTTTAAATGAATGAGTTCGATAATGTTCTACCTGTTGAATGCATTGTTCGGAACATAACCTTTCTTTCACATCAATAGGCAATGGAACATAATTAGGGGGTAAGTCATTACTAACCTTTGGTTGTTCGGTAGATGATGAAGACTCAGTGGATGTAGCCATCAGCGCAATTTCAGATTCAGATTCTTCAGTAGGATCAGACTTTGCACTCCAGTCATAATCTTCAGAATCTTCACTAACTTCTTCAATCACCTTGTTATCTCCTTCTTCTGACCAATCCTCTTATATTTCACATACCAGTGCCAAACTTGATGTAAGATCAGATGTAAATTGTTCTGCATAAGCGCTCCAATCATATCCATCTTTTACACTCACCACCAGTGCCTTAGTTTGATCTTCTGGTTTCTTGCCTTCATCCTTCAGTTCCGGCATGGGAAGACTTTGGTATGGTTTCTGAAAGAAACGTTGATTTCTGCTTTGGTAGCTCGAAGACTGTTGTGAGCTTTGACCTTGACCTTGATTACTTGAACTAGCTTGGTCGTTGAAATTCTGATTCTTAGGAGCTTTGCATTCCCTTGAAAAATGACCATAACAGTTACAGTTAAAACATCTGGCCTTCGATTTGTCAAATCCAACCGTCTTGTTTGCATGAGGCTTGTAGCTTCGGTTAACATATGCATGCTTCTGCGTTCTATATGCAACCATTACCATCTGCCAGTTTAAGTCCATTTCCTCAACGTCATCAGGATCCATCTCAAATAAATCTTGAAGGACAACGTCCATTTGACTTAAGTGACTTCCTTGGTATGCTTGGAAACTTGCCATAAAAGCTGTGAAGGCAGTTTTGGTCTCATCATCTTGTAGCAAGATGTTCATCACATCTTTTACCTTTGCTTGAACATTTGAGCTTTAACTTTCTGACTGATTCTTCAGATTATGACTTTGAACTTGAGCTCTTGGTGGAGATTGAGGTTGAGAATAAGTTGGTGAATTTGGAAAGTATGCTGAATCAGTATAGAAACTTGCACCAACAAATAAATCACCCTCATCTTCAAACTTCATTGCATCTTGTGCAAGAAAGGCATTCTCTACAGTATTGGCAGGATTCACCACATACTTGTATTGAGTTTGTGAGCTTGATCTATCAGTATTTCTCGATCCTTCGTCAATCTCAACTTCTTCAATCTTTCCAATAAGCAGATCTAAATCCATTGGAAATTTCTTAGTATGCTTTAAAAGAGTAACAGTTTGCTTCCATGATGATGGTAAAGCACATAACAATCGATCATTCAAGTCTTGAAGTTCAGTCTTAACTCCGAGGTTTGACATCTCGGTAGTTAAGTGAACAAACCTGTTCATCATCTGGTGTACTGTTTCTCCATTAATGTGCTCAAACAACTCCAATTGCCTTTTCAACTTTGATTTCTTCAGACTTCTCAATTGCTCTCCTCCTTCACATATTGACTTTAATGCCTTGAAGCATGTATAGCCAGTTTGATATGCATCCAATCTCGACAGAACTTGAAGTGGCAATCCCTTGCACATTAAAGAATAAGCCTTGCTATCATTCTTCACTTTCCTCAAATCTTCTGCTGACAGATTATCCTCTGGATAAGGTTCAGTAGAATCTTTGGTGTAGGTACTTGCACTATCTGGAGCAGTCTGAGTTGGAATGTGAGGACCTTTTTCAATTGACTTCCAAAGATCATTATCAATAGAGCATAGGTGATGTCTCAGTCTGATTGTCCCATTCTTGAAATCTGCACGATTGACAAGTCTAGGAACACGGTTACCAGAATCATCATTAGGTGCCATTTTGATTTTAAAAATTTTTAAGAAAATATTTTTGGTTTTTGTTAATTTTGAAAAGAAACAGTTAAAATACTAAAATAAAGACAAGTAATTAATGACAAGATAAGAAAAAAAACAAGAATTAAAACAACTAAAAATGAGTCACACGACTGAACAGTGAAAATCCTTCTTCACCCGGCTAAACAGTAACTTTGTTCTTCACCCGGCAGAGAAAAGTCTTTACACGGCTAAACAGTCACACGGCTCAACAGTTGTAACACTTGTAATCTTCACCCGGCTGAACAGTTACCCGGCTGAACAGTTACACGACAACAAGAAACAACTTCACACGGCAGATAAACTTGACCCGGCTTGAATCTTGACACGGCAAAAGCTTTACCCGGCTGAACAGTGAATTTTTCCTTCTTAATTCCTCAGATCTGATGATAATCTGATGGAATTTGCACAATCGTTGTGAATTAGGAGTGATTGCGATGATAAATCACAACTAAAAACAGCAACAATTCATTCAGATCATGATTTTTGAGCAATATTGTAGTGTTTTGCTTGATGAATAGCGAAGAACACAATACCAACAGCTCTGATACCAATTGATAGGTTCAATTGGATCGTTAATATCACTCAATGATCAGAATAATTCGCACAAACAAACAGTTCAATCACAAACACAGTTCATTACTAATAATTCTCTTTGTATATTGATGATCAAAGCAAATTTGTAGTACAAGTGCAGGAGAAAATAAATCACACACACTTAGTTCTCTCTCTAACGTGAATTAGTGATCTAGCCTCTCTCCTCACCATCTCTCACTACATGCTTTTAGCAACAATTACAAGTTTAAGGAATATAACAAAATAGACCCTAAACTATACACAAACATATAAACAAATACAAAGTAAATCCTAACTAGGAAATAACCCTAACAATGTACGACACCTTACAACTCCTAACAACACGTAACAATACCGTACTTAAACTTAAAACTTCATAATAAACCTAATGAATTCGTCTGAGTCCTTTAAACATCGTACGACAACTTAAATCATCTTACTACTCTTTATGCCACATTAGCAACTCGAAATGAACGTTAGTATGATCTAGGACGCCTTACAGCTCCTAAGAACACCTTACATCACCGTACGAAACCTTAAAACTCCATAATACACCTAATGAATTCTTCTGAGTCCTTTGAACACTGTACGACTATTTAGGACATCTTAAGACTCTGTATGCCATATTAGAACCTTGAAGACCACGTTTGTATAACGTATGACGCCTTAAAACACCTAACAAAACCTTACAAGAGCGTACGAAACCATAAATCTCCATAATAAACCTAATCTGTTCGTCCGAGTCCTTTGAACATCGTAAGACAACTCAGGAATTGTTACGACTCTGTATGCGACTCTAGCAACATAAAAAGCAATTTCGAATAATGTAGGACGCGTTACAACTTCTAAGAGCACCTTACGTCAACGTACGAAACATTAAAACTTCATAATAAACCTAATGAATTCGTCCGAGTCATTTGAATATCGTACAAAAATTTAGAATGTCTTACGACATTGTATGCCACATTAGCACCTTGAAAAGCATGTTAGTATAATGTACGACACCTTACAACTCCGAACAACACGTAATAATACCGTAAGTAAACTTAAAACTCCGTAATAAACCTAATGAATTCGTCCGATTCCTTTAAACATCGTACGGCAACTTAAATCATCTTACTACTCTTTATGCCACATTAGCAACTCGAAATGAACGTTAGTATGATCTAGGACGCCTTACAGCTCCTAAGAACACCTTACATCACCGTACGAAACCTTAAAACTCCATAATACACCATATGAATTCGTGCGAGTCCTTTGAACATTGTACGACTAGTTAGGACATCTTAAGACTCTGTATGCCAAATTAGAATCTTGAAAACCACGTTTGTAAAACGTAGGACGCCTTAAAACACCTAACAACACCTTACAACAGCGTACGAAACCATAAATCTCCATAATAAACCTAATCAATTCGTCCGAGTCCTTTGAACATCGTAAGACAACTCAAGACTTGTTACGACTCTGTATGCGACGCTAGCAACATAAAAAGCAATTTCGAAAAATGTAGGACGCGTTACCACTTTTAAGAGCACCTTACATCACCGTACGAAACATTAAAACTTCATAATAAACCTAATGAATTTGTCCGAGTCATTTGAATATCGTACAAAAATTTAAAATATCTTACGACATTGTATGCCACATTAGCATCTTGAAAAGCATGTTAGTATAATGTACGACACCTTACAACTCCTAACAACACGTAACAATACCGTACGTAAACTTAAAACTTCATAATAAACCTAATGAATTCGTCTGAGTCCTTTAAACATCGTACGCCAACTTAAATCATCTTACTACTCTTTATGCCACATTAGCAACTCGAAATGAACGTTAGTATGATCTAGGACGCCTTACAGCTCCTAAGAACACCTTACATCACCGTACGAAACCTTAAAACTCCATAATACACCTAATGAATTCGTGTGAGTCCTTTGAACATCGTACGACTATTTAGGACATCTTAAGACTCTGTATGCCATATTAGAACCTTGAAGACCACGTTTGTATAACGTATGACGCCTTAAAACACCTAACAAAACCTTACAAGAGCGTACGAAACCATAAATCTCCATAATAAACCTAATCTGTTCGTCCGAGTCCTTTGAACATCGTAAGACAACTCAGGACTTGTTACGACTCTGTATGCGACGCTAGCAACATATAAAGCAATTTCGAATAATGTAGGACGCGTTACAACTTCTAAGAGCACCTTACATCACCGTACGAAACATTAAAACTTCATAATAAACCTAATGAATTCAACCGAGTCATTTGAATATCGTACAAAAATTTAGAATATCTTACGACATTGTATGCCACATTAGCACCTTGAAAAGAATGTTAGTATAATGTACGACACCTTACAACTCCTAACAACACGTAACAATACCGTAAGTAAACTTAAAACTCCATAATAAACCTAATGAATTCGTCCGAGTCCTTTAAACATCGTACGACAACTTAAATCATCTTACTACTCTTTATGCCACATTAGCAACTCGAAATGAACGTTAGTATGATCTAGGACGCCTTACAGCTCCTAAGAACACCTTACATCACCGTAGGAAACCTTAAAACTCCATAATACACCTAATGAATTCGTGCGAGTCCTTTGAACATCGTACGACTAGTTAGGACATCTTAAGACTCTGTTTGCCAAATTAGAATCTTGAAAACCACGTTTGTATAACGTAGGACGCCTTAAAACACCTAACAACACCTTACAACAGCGTACGAAACCATAAATCTCCATAATAAACCTAATCAATTCGTCCGAGTCCTTTGAACATCGTAAGACAACTCAGGACTTGTTACGACTCTGTATGCGACGCTAGCAACATAAAAAGCAATTTCGAATAATGTAGGACGCGTTACAACTTCTAAGAGCACCTTACATCACCGTACGAAACATTAAAACTTCATAATAAACCTAATGAATTCAACCGAGTCATTTGAATATCGTACAAAAATTTAGAATATCTTACGACATTGTATGCCACATTAGCACCTTGAAAAGAATGTTAGTATAATGTACGACACCTTACAACTCCTAACAACACGTAACAATACCGTAAGGAAACTTAAAACTCCATAATAAACCTAATGAATTCGTCCGAGTCCTTTAAACATCGTACGACAACTTAAATCATCTTACTACTCTTTATGCCAAATTAGCAACTCGAAATGAACGTTAGTATGATCTAGGACGCCTTACAGCTCCTAAGAACACCTTACATCACCGTACGAAACCTTAAAACTCCATAATACACCTAATGAATTCGTGCGAGTCCTTTGAACATCGTACGACTAGTTAGGACATCTTAAGACTCTGTATGCCAAATTAGAATCTTGAAAACCACGTTTGTATAACGTAGGACGCCTTAAAACACCTAACAACACCTTACAACAGCGTACGAAACCATAAATCTCCATAATAAACCTAATCAATTCGTCCGAGTCCTTTGAACATCGTAAGACAACTCAAGACTTGTTACGACTCTGTATGCGACGCTAGCAACATAAAAAGCAATTTCGAAAAATGTAGGACGCGTTACCACTTCTAAGAGCACCTTACATCACAGTACGAAACATTAAAACTTCATAATAAACCTAATGAATTCGTCCGAGTCATTTGAACATCGTACAAAAATTTAGAATATCTTATGACATTGTATGCCACATTAGCACCTTGAAAAGCATGTTAGTATAATGTACGACACCTTACAACTCCTAACAACACGTAACAATACCGTAAGTAAACTTAAAATCCATAATAAACCTAATGAATTCGTCCGAGTCCTTTAAACATCGTACGACAACTTAAATCATCTTACTACTCTTTATGCCACATTAGCAACTCGAAATGAACGTTAGTATGATCTAGGACGCCTTACAACTCCTAAGAACACCTTACATCACCGTACGAAACCTTAAAACTCCATAATACACCTAATGAATTCGTGTGAGTCCTTTGAACATCGTACGACTATTTAGGATATCTTAAGACTCTGTATGCCATATTAGAACCTTGAAGACCACGTTTGTATAACGTAGGATGCCTTAAAACACCTAACAAAACCTTACAAGAGCGTACGAAACCATAAATCTCCATAATAAACCTAATCTGTTCGTCCGAGTCCTTTGAACATCGTAAGACAACTCAGGACTTGTTACGACTCTGTATGCGACGCTAGCAACATAAAAAGCAATTTCGAATAATGTAGGATGCGTTACAACTTATAAGAGCACCTTACATCACCGTACGAAACATTAAAACTTCATAATAAACCTAATGAATTCGTCCGAGTCATTTGAACATCGTACAAAAATTTAGAATATCTTACGACATTGTATGCCACATTAGCACCTTGAAAAGCATGTTAGTATAATGTACGACACATTACAACTCCTAACAACACGTAACAATACCGTAAGTAAATTTAAAACTCCATAATAAACCTAATGAATTCGTCCGAGTCCTTCAAACATCGTACGACAACTTAAATCATCTTACTACTCTTTATGCCACATTAGCAACTCGAAATGAACGTTAGTATGATCTAGGACGCCTTACAGCTCCTAAGAACACCTTACATCACCGTACAAAACCTTAAAACTCCATAATACACCTAATGAATTCGTGCGAGTCCTTTGAACATCGTACGACTAGTTAGGACATCTTAAGACTCTGTATGCCAAATTAGAATCTTGAAAACCACGTTTGTATAACGTAGGACGCCTTAAAACACCTAACAACACCTTACAACAGCGTACGAAACCATAAATCTCCATAATAAACCTAATCAATTCGTCCGAGTCCTTTGAACATCGTAAGACAACTCAGGACTAGTTACGACTCTATATGCGACGCTAGCAACATAAAAAGCAATTTCGAAAAATGTAGGACGCGTTACCACTTCTAAGAACACCTTACATCACCGTACGAAACATTAAAACTTCATAATAAACCTAATGAATTCGTCCGAGTCATTTGAACATCGTACAAAAATTTAGAATATCTTACGACATTGTATGCCACATTAGCACCTTGAAAAGCATGTTAGTATAATGTACGACACATTACAACTCCTAACAACACGTAACAATACCGTAAGTAAATTTAAAACTCCATAATAAACCTAATGAATTCGTCCGAGTCCTTCAAACATCGTACGACAACTTAAATCATCTTACTACTCTTTATGCCACATTAGCAACTCGAAATGAACGTTAGTATGATCTAGGACGCCTTACAGCTCCTAAGAACACCTTACATCACCGTACAAAACCTTAAAACTCCATAATACACCTAATGAATTCGTGCGAGTCCTTTGAACATCGTACGACTAGTTAGGACATCTTAAGACTCTGTATGCCAAATTAGAATCTTGAAAACCACGTTTGTATAACGTAGGACGCCTTAAAACACCTAACAACACCTTACAACAGCGTACGAAACCATAAATCTCCATAATAAACCTAATCAATTCGTCCGAGTCCTTTGAACATCGTAAGACAACTCAGGACTAGTTACGACTCTGTATGCGACGCTAGCAACATAAAAAGCAATTTCGAAAAATGTAGGACGCGTTACCACTTCTAAGAGCACCTTACATCACAGTACGAAACATTAAAACTTCATAATAAACCTAATGAATTCGTCCGAGTCATTTGAACATCGTACAAAAATTTAGAATATCTTATGACATTGTATGCCACATTAGCACCTTGAAAAGCATGTTAGTATAATGTACGACACCTTACAACTCCTAACAACACGTAACAATACCGTAAGTAAACTTAAAATCCATAATAAACCTAATGAATTCGTCCGAGTCCTTTAAACATCGTACGACAACTTAAATCATCTTACTACTCTTTATGCCACATTAGCAACTCGAAATGAACGTTAGTATGATCTAGGACGCCTTACAGCTCCTAAGAACACCTTACATCACCGTACAAAACCTTAAAACTCCATAATACACCTAATGAATTCGTGCGAGTCCTTTGAACATCGTACGACTAGTTAGGACATCTTAAGACTCTGTATGCCAAATTAGAATCTTGAAAACCACGTTTGTATAACGTAGGACGCCTTAAAACACCTAACAACACCTTACAACAGCGTACGAAACCATAAATCTCCATAATAAACCTAATCAATTCGTCCGAGTCCTTTGAACATCGTAAGACAACTCAGGACTAGTTACGACTCTATATGCGACGCTAGCAACATAAAAAGCAATTTCGAAAAATGTAGGACGCGTTACCACTTCTAAGAACACCTTACATCACCGTACGAAACATTAAAACTTCATAATAAACCTAATGAATTCGTCCGAGTCATTTGAACATCGTACAAAAATTTAGAATATCTTACGACATTGTATGCCACATTAGCACCTTGAAAAGCATGTTAGTATAATGTACGACACATTACAACTCCTAACAACACGTAACAATACCGTAAGTAAATTTAAAACTCCATAATAAACCTAATGAATTCGTCCGAGTCCTTCAAACATCGTACGACAACTTAAATCATCTTACTACTCTTTATGCCACATTAGCAACTCGAAATGAACGTTAGTATGATCTAGGACGCCTTACAGCTCCTAAGAACACCTTACATCACCGTACAAAACCTTAAAACTCCATAATACACCTAATGAATTCGTGCGAGTCCTTTGAACATCGTACGACTAGTTAGGACATCTTAAGACTCTGTATGCCAAATTAGAATCTTGAAAACCACGTTTGTATAACGTAGGACGCCTTAAAACACCTAACAACACCTTACAACAGCGTACGAAACCATAAATCTCCATAATAAACCTAATCAATTCGTCCGAGTCCTTTGAACATCGTAAGACAACTCAGGACTAGTTACGACTCTGTATGCGACGCTAGCAACATAAAAAGCAATTTCGAAAAATGTAGGACGCGTTACCACTTCTAAGAGCACCTTACATCACAGTACGAAACATTAAAAC
Organism: Tagetes erecta; assembly: GCA_030867185.1. Classification (NCBI taxonomy): domain Eukaryota; kingdom Viridiplantae; phylum Streptophyta; class Magnoliopsida; order Asterales; family Asteraceae; genus Tagetes; species Tagetes erecta. The sequence goes on along the minus strand of CM061488.1, from coordinate 47,602,139 downwards.
TTCATAATAAACCTAATGAATTCGTCCGAGTCATTTGAACATCGTACAAAAATTTAGAATATCTTATGACATTGTATGCCACATTAGCACCTTGAAAAGCATGTTAGTATAATGTACGACACCTTACAACTCCTAACAACACGTAACAATACCGTAAGTAAACTTAAAATCCATAATAAACCTAATGAATTCGTCCGAGTCCTTTAAACATCGTACGACAACTTAAATCATCTTACTACTCTTTATGCCACATTAGCAACTCGAAATGAACGTTAGTATGATCTAGGACGCCTTACAACTCCTAAGAACACCTTACATCACCGTACGAAACCTTAAAACTCCATAATACACCTAATGAATTCGTGCGAGTCCTTTGAACATCGTACGACTAGTTAGGACATCTTAAGACTCTGTATGCCAAATTAGAATCTTGAAAACCACGTTTGTATAACGTAGGACGCCTTAAAACACCTAACAACACCTTACAACAGCGTACGAAACCATAAATCTCCATAATAAACCTAATCAATTCGTCCGAGTCCTTTGAACATCGTAAGACAACTCAAGACTTGTTACGACTCTGTATGCGACGCTAGCAACATAAAAAGCAATTTCGAAAAATGTAGGACGCGTTACCACTTCTAAGAGCACCTTACATCACAGTACGAAACATTAAAACTTCATAATAAACCTAATGAATTCGTCCGAGTCATTTGAACATCGTACAAAAATTTAGAATATCTTATGACATTGTATGCCACATTAGCACCTTGAAAAGCATGTTAGTATAATGTACGACACCTTACAACTCCTAACAACACGTAACAATACCGTAAGTAAACTTAAAATCCATAATAAACCTAATGAATTCGTCCGAGTCCTTTAAACATCGTACGACAACTTAAATCATCTTACTACTCTTTATGCCACATTAGCAACTCGAAATGAACGTTAGTATGATCTAGGACGCCTTACAACTCCTAAGAACACCTTACATCACCGTACGAAACCTTAAAACTCCATAATACACCTAATGAATTCGTGTGAGTCCTTTGAACATCGTACGACTATTTAGGATATCTTAAGACTCTGTATGCCATATTAGAACCTTGAAGACCACTTTTGTATAACGTAGGATGCCTTAAAACACCTAACAAAACCTTACAAGAGCGTACGAAACCATAAATCTCCATAATAAACCTAATCTGTTCGTCCGAGTCCTTTGAACATCGTAAGACAACTCAGGACTTGTTACGACTCTGTATGCGACGCTAGCAACATAAAAAGCAATTTCGAATAATGTAGGATGCGTTACAACTTATAAGAGCACCTTACATCACCGTACGAAACATTAAAACTTCATAATAAACCTAATGAATTCGTCCGAGTCATTTGAACATCGTACAAAAATTTAGAATATCTTACGACATTGTATGCCACATTAGCACCTTGAAAAGCATGTTAGTATAATGTACGACACATTACAACTCCTAACAACACGTAACAATACCGTAAGTAAATTTAAAACTCCATAATAAACCTAATGAATTCGTCCGAGTCCTTCAAACATCGTACGACAACTTAAATCATCTTACTACTCTTTATGCCACATTAGCAACTCGAAATGAACGTTAGTATGATCTAGGACGCCTTACAGCTCCTAAGAACACCTTACATCACCGTACGAAACCTTAAAACTCCATAATACACCTAATGAATTCTTCTGAGTCCTTTGAACACTGTACGACTATTTAGGACATCTTAAGACTCTGTATGCCATATTAGAACCTTGAAGACCATGTTTGTATAACGTATGACGCCTTAAAACACCTAACAAAACCTTACAAGAGCGTACGAAACCATAAATCTCCATAATAAACCTAATCTGTTCGTCCGAGTCCTTTGAACATCGTAAGACAACTCAGGAATTGTTACGACTCTGTATGCGACTCTAGCAACATAAAAAGCAATTTCGAATAATGTAGGACGCGTTACAACTTCTAAGAGCACCTTACGTCAACGTACGAAACATTAAAACTTCATAATAAACCTAATGAATTCGTCCGAGTCATTTGAATATCGTACAAAAATTTAGAATGTCTTACGACATTGTATGCCACATTAGCACCTTGAAAAGCATGTTAGTATAATGTACGACACCTTACAACTCCGAACAACACGTAATAATACCGTAAGTAAACTTAAAACTCCGTAATAAACCTAATGAATTCGTCCGATTCCTTTAAACATCGTACGGCAACTTAAATCATCTTACTACTCTTTATGCCACATTAGCAACTCGAAATGAACGTTAGTATGATCTAGGACGCCTTACAGCTCCTAAGAACACCTTACATCACCGTACGAAACCTTAAAACTCCATAATACACCATATGAATTCGTGCGAGTCCTTTGAACATTGTACGACTAGTTAGGACATCTTAAGACTCTGTATGCCAAATTAGAATCTTGAAAACCACGTTTGTAAAACGTAGGACGCCTTAAAACACCTAACAACACCTTACAACAGCGTACGAAACCATAAATCTCCATAATAAACCTAATCAATTCGTCCGAGTCCTTTGAACATCGTAAGACAACTCAAGACTTGTTACGACTCTGTATGCGACGCTAGCAACATAAAAAGCAATTTCGAAAAATGTAGGACGCGTTACCACTTTTAAGAGCACCTTACATCACCGTACGAAACATTAAAACTTCATAATAAACCTAATGAATTTGTCCGAGTCATTTGAATATCGTACAAAAATTTAAAATATCTTACGACATTGTATGCCACATTAGCATCTTGAAAAGCATGTTAGTATAATGTACGACACCTTACAACTCCTAACAACACGTAACAATACCGTACGTAAACTTAAAACTTCATAATAAACCTAATGAATTCGTCTGAGTCCTTTAAACATCGTACGCCAACTTAAATCATCTTACTACTCTTTATGCCACATTAGCAACTCGAAATGAACGTTAGTATGATCTAGGACGCCTTACAGCTCCTAAGAACACCTTACATCACCGTACGAAACCTTAAAACTCCATAATACACCTAATGAATTCGTGTGAGTCCTTTGAACATCGTACGACTATTTAGGACATCTTAAGACTCTGTATGCCATATTAGAACCTTGAAGACCACGTTTGTATAACGTATGACGCCTTAAAACACCTAACAAAACCTTACAAGAGCGTACGAAACCATAAATCTCCATAATAAACCTAATCTGTTCGTCCGAGTCCTTTGAACATCGTAAGACAACTCAGGACTTGTTACGACTCTGTATGCGACGCTAGCAACATATAAAGCAATTTCGAATAATGTAGGACGCGTTACAACTTCTAAGAGCACCTTACATCACCGTACGAAACATTAAAACTTCATAATAAACCTAATGAATTCAACCGAGTCATTTGAATATCGTACAAAAATTTAGAATATCTTACGACATTGTATGCCACATTAGCACCTTGAAAAGAATGTTAGTATAATGTACGACACCTTACAACTCCTAACAACACGTAACAATACCGTAAGTAAACTTAAAACTCCATAATAAACCTAATGAATTCGTCCGAGTCCTTTAAACATCGTACGACAACTTAAATCATCTTACTACTCTTTATGCCACATTAGCAACTCGAAATGAACGTTAGTATGATCTAGGACGCCTTACAGCTCCTAAGAACACCTTACATCACCGTAGGAAACCTTAAAACTCCATAATACACCTAATGAATTCGTGCGAGTCCTTTGAACATCGTACGACTAGTTAGGACATCTTAAGACTCTGTATGCCAAATTAGAATCTTGAAAACCACGTTTGTATAACGTAGGACGCCTTAAAACACCTAACAACACCTTACAACAGCGTACGAAACCATAAATCTCCATAATAAACCTAATCAATTCGACCGAGTCCTTTGAACATCGTAAGACAACTCAGGACTTGTTACGACTCTGTATGCGACGCTAGCAACATAAAAAGCAATTTCGAATAATGTAGGACGCGTTACAACTTCTAAGAGCACCTTACATCACCGTACGAAACATTAAAACTTCATAATAAACCTAATGAATTCAACCGAGTCATTTGAATATCGTACAAAAATTTAGAATATCTTACGACATTGTATGCCACATTAGCACCTTGAAAAGAATGTTAGTATAATGTACGACACCTTACAACTCCTAACAACACGTAACAATACCGTAAGGAAACTTAAAACTCCATAATAAACCTAATGAATTCGTCCGAGTCCTTTAAACATCGTACGACAACTTAAATCATCTTACTACTCTTTATGCCAAATTAGCAACTCGAAATGAACGTTAGTATGATCTAGGACGCCTTACAGCTCCTAAGAACACCTTACATCACCGTACGAAACCTTAAAACTCCATAATACACCTAATGAATTCGTGCGAGTCCTTTGAACATCGTACGACTAGTTAGGACATCTTAAGACTCTGTATGCCAAATTAGAATCTTGAAAACCACGTTTGTATAACGTAGGACGCCTTAAAACACCTAACAACACCTTACAACAGCGTACGAAACCATAAATCTCCATAATAAACCTAATCAATTCGTCCGAGTCCTTTGAACATCGTAAGACAACTCAAGACTTGTTACGACTCTGTATGCGACGCTAGCAACATAAAAAGCAATTTCGAAAAATGTAGGACGCGTTACCACTTCTAAGAGCACCTTACATCACAGTACGAAACATTAAAACTTCATAATAAACCTAATGAATTCGTCCGAGTCATTTGAACATCGTACAAAAATTTAGAATATCTTATGACATTGTATGCCACATTAGCACCTTGAAAAGCATGTTAGTATAATGTACGACACCTTACAACTCCTAACAACACGTAACAATACCGTAAGTAAACTTAAAATCCATAATAAACCTAATGAATTCGTCCGAGTCCTTTAAACATCGTACGACAACTTAAATCATCTTACTACTCTTTATGCCACATTAGCAACTCGAAATGAACGTTAGTATGATCTAGGACGCCTTACAACTCCTAAGAACACCTTACATCACCGTACGAAACCTTAAAACTCCATAATACACCTAATGAATTCGTGTGAGTCCTTTGAACATCGTACGACTATTTAGGATATCTTAAGACTCTGTATGCCATATTAGAACCTTGAAGACCACGTTTGTATAACGTAGGATGCCTTAAAACACCTAACAAAACCTTACAAGAGCGTACGAAACCATAAATCTCCATAATAAACCTAATCTGTTCGTCCGAGTCCTTTGAACATCGTAAGACAACTCAGGACTTGTTACGACTCTGTATGCGACGCTAGCAACATAAAAAGCAATTTCGAATAATGTAGGATGCGTTACAACTTATAAGAGCACCTTACATCACCGTACGAAACATTAAAACTTCATAATAAACCTAATGAATTCGTCCGAGTCATTTGAACATCGTACAAAAATTTAGAATATCTTACGACATTGTATGCCACATTAGCACCTTGAAAAGCATGTTAGTATAATGTACGACACATTACAACTCCTAACAACACGTAACAATACCGTAAGTAAATTTAAAACTCCATAATAAACCTAATGAATTCGTCCGAGTCCTTCAAACATCGTACGACAACTTAAATCATCTTACTACTCTTTATGCCACATTAGCAACTCGAAATGAACGTTAGTATGATCTAGGACGCCTTACAGCTCCTAAGAACACCTTACATCACCGTACAAAACCTTAAAACTCCATAATACACCTAATGAATTCGTGCGAGTCCTTTGAACATCGTACGACTAGTTAGGACATCTTAAGACTCTGTATGCCAAATTAGAATCTTGAAAACCACGTTTGTATAACGTAGGACGCCTTAAAACACCTAACAACACCTTACAACAGCGTACGAAACCATAAATCTCCATAATAAACCTAATCAATTCGTCCGAGTCCTTTGAACATCGTAAGACAACTCAGGACTAGTTACGACTCTATATGCGACGCTAGCAACATAAAAAGCAATTTCGAAAAATGTAGGACGCGTTACCACTTCTAAGAACACCTTACATCACCGTACGAAACATTAAAACTTCATAATAAACCTAATGAATTCGTCCGAGTCATTTGAACATCGTACAAAAATTTAGAATATCTTACGACATTGTATGCCACATTAGCACCTTGAAAAGCATGTTAGTATAATGTACGACACATTACAACTCCTAACAACACGTAACAATACCGTAAGTAAATTTAAAACTCCATAATAAACCTAATGAATTCGTCCGAGTCCTTCAAACATCGTACGACAACTTAAATCATCTTACTACTCTTTATGCCACATTAGCAACTCGAAATGAACGTTAGTATGATCTAGGACGCCTTACAGCTCCTAAGAACACCTTACATCACCGTACAAAACCTTAAAACTCCATAATACACCTAATGAATTCGTGCGAGTCCTTTGAACATCGTACGACTAGTTAGGACATCTTAAGACTCTGTATGCCAAATTAGAATCTTGAAAACCACGTTTGTATAACGTAGGACGCCTTAAAACACCTAACAACACCTTACAACAGCGTACGAAACCATAAATCTCCATAATAAACCTAATCAATTCGTCCGAGTCCTTTGAACATCGTAAGACAACTCAGGACTAGTTACGACTCTGTATGCGACGCTAGCAACATAAAAAGCAATTTCGAAAAATGTAGGACGCGTTACCACTTCTAAGAGCACCTTACATCACCGTACGAAACATTAAAACTTCATAATAAACCTAATGAATTCGTCCGAGTCATTTGAACATCGTACAAAAATTTAGAATATCTTATGACATTGTATGCCACATTAGCACCTTGAAAAGCATGTTAGTATAATGTACGACACCTTACAACTCCTAACAACACGTAACAATACCGTAAGTAAACTTAAAATCCATAATAAACCTAATGAATTCGTCCGAGTCCTTTAAACATCGTACGACAACTTAAATCATCTTACTACTCTTTATGCCACATTAGCAACTCGAAATGAACGTTAGTATGATCTAGGACGCCTTACAACTCCTAAGAACACCTTACATCACCGTACGAAACCTTAAAACTCCATAATACACCTAATGAATTCGTGTGAGTCCTTTGAACATCGTACGACTATTTAGGATATCTTAAGACTCTGTATGCCATATTAGAACCTTGAAGACCACGTTTGTATAACGTAGGATGCCTTAAAACACCTAACAAAACCTTACAAGAGCGTACGAAACCATAAATCTCCATAATAAACCTAATCTGTTCGTCCGAGTCCTTTGAACATCGTAAGACAACTCAGGACTTGTTACGACTCTGTATGCGACGCTAGCAACATAAAAAGCAATTTCGAATAATGTAGGATGCGTTACAACTTATAAGAGCACCTTACATCACCGTACGAAACATTAAAACTTCATAATAAACCTAATGAATTCGTCCGAGTCATTTGAACATCGTACAAAAATTTAGAATATCTTACGACATTGTATGCCACATTAGCACCTTGAAAAGCATGTTAGTATAATGTACGACACATTACAACTCCTAACAACACGTAACAATACCGTAAGTAAATTTAAAACTCCATAATAAACCTAATGAATTCGTCCGAGTCCTTCAAACATCGTACGACAACTTAAATCATCTTACTACTCTTTATGCCACATTAGCAACTCGAAATGAACGTTAGTATGATCTAGGACGCCTTACAGCTCCTAAGAACACCTTACATCACCGTACAAAACCTTAAAACTCCATAATACACCTAATGAATTCGTGCGAGTCCTTTGAACATCGTACGACTAGTTAGGACATCTTAAGACTCTGTATGCCAAATTAGAATCTTGAAAACCACGTTTGTATAACGTAGGACGCCTTAAAACACCTAACAACACCTTACAACAGCGTACGAAACCATAAATCTCCATAATAAACCTAATCAATTCGTCCGAGTCCTTTGAACATCGTAAGACAACTCAGGACTAGTTACGACTCTATATGCGACGCTAGCAACATAAAAAGCAATTTCGAAAAATGTAGGACTCGTTACCACTTCTAAGAACACCTTACATCACCGTACGAAACATTAAAACTTCATAATAAACCTAATGAATTCGTCCGAGTCATTTGAACATCGTACAAAAATTTAGAATATCTTACGACATTGTATGCCACATTAGCACCTTGAAAAGCATGTTAGTATAATGTACGACACATTACAACTCCTAACAACACGTAACAATACCGTAAGTAAATTTAAAACTCCATAATAAACCTAATGAATTCGTCCGAGTCCTTCAAACATCGTACGACAACTTAAATCATCTTACTACTCTTTATGCCACATTAGCAACTCGAAATGAACGTTAGTATGATCTAGGACGCCTTACAGCTCCTAAGAACACCTTACATCACCGTACAAAACCTTAAAACTCCATAATACACCTAATGAATTCGTGCGAGTCCTTTGAACATCGTACGACTAGTTAGGACATCTTAAGACTCTGTATGCCAAATTAGAATCTTGAAAACCACGTTTGTATAACGTAGGACGCCTTAAAACACCTAACAACACCTTACAACAGCGTACGAAACCATAAATCTCCATAATAAACCTAATCAATTCGTCCGAGTCCTTTGAACATCGTAAGACAACTCAGGACTAGTTACGACTCTGTATGCGACGCTAGCAACATAAAAAGCAATTTCGAAAAATGTAGGACGCGTTACCACTTCTAAGAGCACCTTACATCACCGTACGAAACATTAAAACTTCATAATAAACCTAATGAATTCGTCCGAGTCATTTGAACATCGTACAAAAATTTAGAATATCTTATGACATTGTATGCCACATTAGCACCTTGAAAAGCATGTTAGTATAATGTACGACACCTTACAACTCCTAACAACACGTAACAATACCGTAAGTAAACTTAAAATCCATAATAAACCTAATGAATTCGTCCGAGTCCTTTAAACATCGTACGACAACTTAAATCATCTTACTACTCTTTATGCCACATTAGCAACTCGAAATGAACGTTAGTATGATCTAGGACGCCTTACAACTCCTAAGAACACCTTACATCACCGTACGAAACCTTAAAACTCCATAATACACCTAATGAATTCGTGTGAGTCCTTTGAACATCGTACGACTATTTAGGACATCTTAAGACTCTGTATGCCATATTAGAACCTTGAAGACCACGTTTGTATAACGTATGACGCCTTAAAACACCTAACAAAACCTTACAAGAGCGTACGAAACCATAAATCTCCATAATAAACCTCATCTGTTCGTCCGAGTCCTTTGAACATCGTAAGACAACTCAGGACTTGTTACGACTCTGTATGCGACGCTAGCAACATATAAAGCAATTTCGAATAATGTAGGACGCGTTACAACTTCTAAGAGCACCTTACATCACCGTACGAAACATTAAAACTTCATAATAAACCTAATGAATTCAACCGAGTCATTTGAATATCGTACAAAAATTTAGAATATCTTACGACATTGTATGCCACATTAGCACCTTGAAAAGAATGTTAGTATAATGTACGACACCTTACAACTCCTAACAACACGTAACAATACCGTAAGTAAATTTAAAACTCCATAATAAACCTAATGAATTCGTCCGAGTCCTTCAAACATCGTACGACAACTTAAATCATCTTACTACTCTTTATGCCACATTAGCAACTCGAAATGAACGTTAGTATGATCTAGGACGCCTTACAGCTCCTAAGAACACCTTACATCACCGTACAAAACCTTAAAACTCCATAATACACCTAATGAATTCGTGCGAGTCCTTTGAACATCGTACGACTAGTTAGGACATCTTAAGACTCTGTATGCCAAATTAGAATCTTGAAAACCACGTTTGTATAACGTAGGACGCCTTAAAACACCTAACAACACCTTACAACAGCGTACGAAACCATAAATCTCCATAATAAACCTAATCAATTCGTCCGAGTCCTTTGAACATCGTAAGACAACTCAGGACTAGTTACGACTCTGTATGCGACGCTAGCAACATAAAAAGCAATTTCGAAAAATGTAGGACGCGTTACCACTTCTAAGAGCACCTTACATCACCGTACGAAACATTAAAACTTCATAATAAACCTAATGAATTCGTCCGAGTCATTTGAACATCGTACAAAAATTTAGAATATCTTATGACATTGTATGCCACATTAGCACCTTGAAAAGCATGTTAGTATAATGTACGACACCTTACAACTCCTAACAACACGTAACAATACCGTAAGTAAACTTAAAATCCATAATAAACCTAATGAATTCGTCCGAGTCCTTTAAACATCGTACGACAACTTAAATCATCTTACTACTCTTTATGCCACATTAGCAACTCGAAATGAACGTTAGTATGATCTAGGACGCCTTACAACTCCTAAGAACACCTTACATCACCGTACGAAACCTTAAAACTCCATAATACACCTAATGAATTCGTGTGAGTCCTTTGAACATCGTACGACTATTTAGGACATCTTAAGACTCTGTATGCCATATTAGAACCTTGAAGACCACGTTTGTATAACGTATGACGCCTTAAAACACCTAACAAAACCTTACAAGAGCGTACGAAACCATAAATCTCCATAATAAACCTAATCTGTTCGTCCGAGTCCTTTGAACATCGTAAGACAACTCAGGACTTGTTACGACTCTGTATGCGACGCTAGCAACATATAAAGCAATTTCGAATAATGTAGGACGCGTTACAACTTCTAAGAGCACCTTACATCACCGTACGAAACATTAAAACTTCATAATAAACCTAATGAATTCAACCGAGTCATTTGAATATCGTACAAAAATTTAGAATATCTTACGACATTGTATGCCACATTAGCACCTTGAAAAGAATGTTAGTATAATGTACGACACCTTACAACTCCTAACAACACGTAACAATACCGTAAGTAAACTTAAAACTCCATAATAAACCTAATGAATTCGTCCGAGTCCTTTAAACATCGTACGACAACTTAAATCATCTTACTACTCTTTATGCCACATTAGCAACTCGAAATGAACGTTAGTATGATCTAGGACGCCTTACAGCTCCTAAGAACACCTTACATCACCGTAGGAAACCTTAAAACTCCATAATACACCTAATGAATTCGTGCGAGTCCTTTGAACATCGTACGACTAGTTAGGACATCTTAAGACTCTGTATGCCAAATTAGAATCTTGAAAACCACGTTTGTATAACGTAGGACGCCTTAAAACACCTAACAACACCTTACAACAGCGTACGAAACCATAAATCTCCATAATAAACCTAATCAATTCGTCCGAGTCCTTTGAACATCGTAAGACAACTCAGGACTTGTTACGACTCTGTATGCGACGCTAGCAACATAAAAAGCAATTTCGAATAATGTAGGACGCGTTACAACTTCTAAGAGCACCTTACATCACCGTACGAAACATTAAAACTTCATAATAAACCTAATGAATTCAACCGAGTCATTTGAATATCGTACAAAAATTTAGAATATCTTACGACATTGTATGCCACATTAGCACCTTGAAAAGAATGTTAGTATAATGTACGAAACCTTACAACTCCTAACAACACGTAACAATACCGTAAGGAAACTTAAAACTCCATAATAAACCTAATGAATTCGTCCGAGTCCTTTAAACATCGTACGACAACTTAAATCATCTTACTACTCTTTATGCCAAATTAGCAACTCGAAATGAACGTTAGTATGATCTAGGACGCCTTACAGCTCCTAAGAACACCTTACATCACCGTACGAAACCTTAAAACTCCATAATACACCTAATGAATTCGTGCGAGTCCTTTGAACATCGTACGACTAGTTAGGACATCTTAAGACTCTGTATGCCAAATTAGAATCTTGAAAACCACGTTTGTATAACGTAGGACGCCTTAAAACACCTAACAACACCTTACAACAGCGTACGAAACCATAAATCTCCATAATAAACCTAATCAATTCGTCCGAGTCCTTTGAACATCGTAAGACAACTCAAGACTTGTTACGACTCTGTATGCGACGCTAGCAACATAAAAAGCAATTTCGAAAAATGTAGGACGCGTTACCACTTCTAAGAGCACCTTACATCACAGTACGAAACATTAAAACTTCATAATAAACCTAATGAATTCGTCCGAGTCATTTGAACATCGTACAAAAATTTAGAATATCTTATGACATTGTATGCCACATTAGCACCTTGAAAAGCATGTTAGTATAATGTACGACACCTTACAACTCCTAACAACACGTAACAATACCGTAAGTAAACTTAAAATCCATAATAAACCTAATGAATTCGTCCGAGTCCTTTAAACATCGTACGACAACTTAAATCATCTTACTACTCTTTATGCCACATTAGCAACTCGAAATGAACGTTAGTATGATCTAGGACGCCTTACAACTCCTAAGAACACCTTACATCACCGTACGAAACCTTAAAACTCCATAATACACCTAATGAATTCGTGTGAGTCCTTTGAACATCGTACGACTATTTAGGATATCTTAAGACTCTGTATGCCATATTAGAACCTTGAAGACCACGTTTGTATAACGTAGGATGCCTTAAAACACCTAACAAAACCTTACAAGAGCGTACGAAACCATAAATCTGCATAATAAACCTAATCTGTTCGTCCGAGTCCTTTGAACATCGTAAGACAACTCAGGACTTGTTACGACTCTGTATGCGACGCTAGCAACATAAAAAGCAATTTCGAATAATGTAGGATGCGTTACAACTTATAAGAGCACCTTACATCACCGTACGAAACATTAAAACTTCATAATAAACCTAATGAATTCGTCTGAGTCATTTGAACATCGTACAAAAATTTAGAATATCTTACGACATTGTATGCCACATTAGCACCTTGAAAAGCATGTTAGTATAATGTACGACACATTACAACTCCTAACAACACGTAACAATACCGTAAGTAAATTTAAAACTCCATAATAAACCTAATGAATTCGTCCGAGTCCTTCAAACATCGTACGACAACTTAAATCATCTTACTACTCTTTATGCCACATTAGCAACTCGAAATGAACGTTAGTATGATCTAGGACGCCTTACAGCTCCTAAGAACACCTTACATCACCGTACAAAACCTTAAAACTCCATAATACACCTAATGAATTCGTGCGAGTCCTTTGAACATCGTACGACTAGTTAGGACATCTTAAGACTCTGTATGCCAAATTAGAATCTTGAAAACCACGTTTGTATAACGTAGGACGCCTTAAAACACCTAACAACACCTTACAACAGCGTACGAAACCATAAATCTCCATAATAAACCTAATCAATTCGTCCGAGTCCTTTGAACATCGTAAGACAACTCAGGACTAGTTACGACTCTATATGCGACGCTAGCAACATAAAAAGCAATTTCGAAAAATGTAGGACGCGTTACCACTTCTAAGAACACCTTACATCACCGTACGAAACATTAAAACTTCATAATAAACCTAATGAATTCGTCCGAGTCATTTGAACATCGTACAAAAATTTAGAATATCTTACGACATTGTATGCCACATTAGCACCTTGAAAAGCATGTTAGTATAATGTACGACACATTACAACTCCTAACAACACGTAACAATACCGTAAGTAAATTTAAAACTCCATAATAAACCTAATGAATTCGTCCGAGTCCTTCAAACATCGTACGACAACTTAAATCATCTTACTACTCTTTATGCCACATTAGCAACTCGAAATGAACGTTAGTATGATCTAGGACGCCTTACAGCTCCTAAGAACACCTTACATCACCGTACAAAACCTTAAAACTCCATAATACACCTAATGAATTCGTGCGAGTCCTTTGAACATCGTACGACTAGTTAGGACATCTTAAGACTCTGTATGCCAAATTAGAATCTTGAAAACCACGTTTGTATAACGTAGGACGCCTTAAAACACCTAACAACACCTTACAACAGCGTACGAAACCATAAATCTCCATAATAAACCTAATCAATTCGTCCGAGTCCTTTGAACATCGTAAGACAACTCAGGACTAGTTACGACTCTGTATGCGACGCTAGCAACATAAAAAGCAATTTCGAAAAATGTAGGACGCGTTACCACTTCTAAGAACACCTTACATCACCGTACGAAACATTAAAACTTCATAATAAACCTAATGAATTCGTCCGAGTCATTTGAACATCGTACAAAAATTTAGAATATCTTACGACATTGTATGCCACATTAGCACCTTGAAAAGCATGTTAGTATAATGTACGACACCTTACAACTCCTAACAACACGTAACAATACCCTAAGTAAACTTAAAACTCCATAATAAACCTAATGAATTCGTCCGAGTCCTTTAAACATCGTACGACAACTTAAATCATCTTACTACTCTTTATGCCACATTAGCAACTCGAAATGAACGTTAGTATGATCTAGGACGCCTTACAGCTCCTAAGAACACCTTACATCACCGTACGAAACCTTAAAACTCCATAATACACCTAATGAATTCGTGTGAGTCCTTTGAACATCGTACGACTATTTAGAGTCGGAATGGTCGGGCATAATGAGTGTAGCTCAGTGCCGGACATCTTAAGACTCTGTATGCCATATTAGAACCTTGAAGACCACGTTTGTATAACGTAGGATGCCTTAAAACACCTAACAAAACCTTACAAGAGCGTACGAAACCATAAATCTCCATAATAAACCTAATCTGTTCGTCCGAGTCCTTTGAACATCGTAAGACAACTCAAGACTTGTTACGACTCTGTATGCGACGCTAGCAACATAAAAAGCAATTTCGAATAATGAAGGACGCGTTACAACTTCTAAGAGCACCTTACAATACCGTACGAAACATTAAACCTTCATAATAAACCTAATGAATTCGTCCGAGTCATTTGAATATCGTACAAAAATTTAGAATATCTTACGACATTGTATGCCACATTAGCACCTTGAAAAGCATGATAGTATAATGTACGACACCTTACAACTCCTAACAACACGTAACAATACCGTACGTAAACTTAAAACTCCATAATACACCTAATGAATTCGTGCGAGTCCTTTGAACATCCTACGACTAGTTAGGACATCTTAAGACTTTGTATGCCATATTAGAACCTTGAAGACCACGTTTGTATAACATAGGACGCCTTAAAACACCTTACAACAGCGTACGAAACCATAAATCTCCATAATAAACCTAATCAATTCGTCCGAGTCCTTTGAACATCGTAAGACAACTCAGGACTTGTTACGACTCTGTATGCGACGCTAGCAACATAAAAAGCAATTTCGAAAAATGTAGGACACGTTACCACTTCTAAGAGCACCTTACATCACCGTACGAAACATTAAAACTTCATAATAAACCTAATGAATTCGTCCGAGTCATTTGAACATCGTACAAAAATTTAGAATATCTTACGACATTGTATGCCACATTAGCACCTTGAAAAGCATGTTAGTATAATGTACGACACCTTACAACTCCTAACAACACGTAACAATACCGTAAGTAAATTTAAAACTCCATAATAAACCTAATGAATTCGTCCGAGTCCTTTAAAAATCGTACGACAACTTAAATCATCTTACTACTCTTTATGCCACATTAGCAACTCGAAATTAACGTTAGTATGATCTAGGACGCCTTACAGCTCCTAAGAACACCTTACATCACCGTACGAAACCTTAAAACTCCATAATACACCTAATGAATTCGTGCGAGTCCTTTGAACATCGTACGACTAGTTAGGACATCTTAAGACTCTGTATGCCAAATTAGAATCTTGAAAACCACGTTTGTATAACGTAGGACGCCTTAAAACACCTAACAACACCTTACAACAGCGTACGAAACAATAAATCTCCATAATAAAGCTAATCAATTCGTCCGAGTCCTTTGAACATCGTAAGACAACTCAAGACTTGTTACGACTCTGTATGCGACGCTAGCAACATAAAAAGCAATTTCGAAAAATGTAGGACGCGTTACAACTTCTAAGAGCACCTTACATCACCGTACGAAACATTAAAACTTCATAATAAACCTAATGAATTTGTCCGAGTCATTTGAATATCGTACAAAAATTTAGAATATCTTACGACATTGTATGCCACATTAGCATCTTGAAAAGCATGTTAGTATAATGTACGACACCTTACAACTCCTAACAACACGTAACAATACCGTACGTAAACTTAAAACTTCATAATAAACCTAATGAATTCGTCTGAGTCCTTTAAACATCGTACGACAACTTAAATCATCTTACTACTCTTTATGCCACATTAGCAACTCGAAATGAACGTTAGTATGATCTAGGACGCCTTGCAGCTCCTAAGAACACCTTACATCACCGTACGAAACCTTAAAACTCCATAATACACCTAATGAATTCGTGTGAGTCCTTTGAACATCGTACGACTATTTAGGACATCTTAAGACTCTGTATGCCATATTAGAACCTTGAAGACCACGTTTGTATAACGTAGGAGGCCTTAAAACACCTAACAAAACCTTACAAGAGCGTACCAAACCATAAATCTCCATAATAAACCTAATCTGTTCGTCCGAGTCCTTTGAACATCGTAAGACAACTCAGGACTTGTTACGACTCTGTATGCGACGCTAGCAACATAAAAAGCAATTTCGAATAATGTAGGACGCGTTACAACTTCTAAGAGCACCTTACATTACCGTACGAAACATTAAACCTTCATAATAAACCTAATGAATTCGTCCGAGTCATTTGAATATCGTACAAAAATTTAGAATATCTTACGACATTGTATGCCACATTAGCACCTTGAAAAGCATGATAGTATAATGTACGACACCTTACAACTCCTAACAACACGTAACAATACCGTACGTAAACTTAAAACTCCATAATACACCTAATGAATTCGTGCGAGTCCTTTGAACATCCTACGACTAGTTAGGACATCTTAAGACTTTGTATGCCATATTAGAACCTTGAAGACCACGTTTGTATAACATAGGACGCCTTAAAACACCTTACAACAGCGTACGAAACCATAAATCTCCATAATAAACCTAATCAATTCGTCCGAGTCCTTTGAACATCGTAAGACAACTCAGGACTTGTTACGACTCTGTATGCGACGCTAGCAACATAAAAAGCAATTTCGAAAAATGTAGGACACGTTACCACTTCTAAGAGCACCTTACATCACCGTACGAAACATTAAAACTTCATAATAAACCTAATGAATTCGTCCGAGTCATTTGAACATCGTAAAAAATTTAGAATATCTTACGACATTGTATGCCACATTAGCACCTTGAAAAGCATGTTAGTATAATGTATGACACCTTACAACTCCTAACAACACGTAACAATACCGTAAGTAAACTTAAAACTCCATAGCAAACCTAATGAATTCGTCCGAGTCCTTTAAACATCGTACGACAACTTAAATCATCTTACTACTCTTTATGCCACATTAGCAACTCGAAATGAACGTTAGTATGATCTAGGACGCCTTACAGCTCCTAAGAACACCTTACATCACCGTACGAAACCTTAAAACTCCATAATACACCTAATGAATTCGTGCGAGTCCTTTGAACATCGTACGACTATTTAGGACATCTTAAGACTCTGTATGCCATATTAGAACCTTGAAGACCACGTTTGTATAACGTAGGATGCCTTAAAACACCTAACAAAACCTTACAAGAGCGTACGAAACCATAAATCTCCATAATAAACCTAATCTGTTCGTCCGAGTCCTTTGAACATCGTAAGACAACTCAGGACTTGTTACGACTCTGTATGCGACGCTAGCAACATAAAAAGCAATTTCGAATAATGTAGGACGCGTTACAACTTCTAAGAGCACCTTACATCACCGTACGAAACATTAAACCTTCATAATAAACCTAATGAATTCGTCCGAGTCATTTGAATATCGTACAAAAATTTAGAATATCTTACGACATTGTATGCCACATTAGCACCTTGAAAAGCATGATAGTATAATGTACGACACCTTACAACTCCTAACAACACGTAACAATACCGTACGTAAACTTAAAACTCCATAATACACCTAATGAATTCGTGCGAGTCCTTTGAACATCCTACGACTAGTTAGGACATCTTAAGACTTTGTATGCCATATTAGAACCTTGAAGACCACGTTTGTATAACATAGGACGCCTTAAAACACCTTACAACAGCGTACGAAACCATAAATCTCCATAATAAACCTAATCAATTCGTCCGAGTCCTTTGAACATCGTAAGACAACTCAGGACTTGTTACGACTCTGTATGCGACGCTAGCAACATAAAAAGCAATTTCGAAAAATGTAGGACACGTTACCACTTCTAAGAGCACCTTACATCACCGTACGAAACATTAAAACTTCATAATAAACCTAATGAATTCGTCCGAGTCATTTGAACATCGTACAAAAGTTTAGAATATCTTACGACATTGTATGCCACATTAGCACCTTGAAAAGCATGTTAGTATAATGTACGACACCTTACAACTCCTAACAACACGTAACAATACCGTAAGTAAATTTAAAACTCCATAATAAACCTAATGAATTCGTCCGAGTCCTTTAAAAATCGTACGACAACTTAAATCATCTTACTACTCTTTATGCCACATTAGCAACTCGAAATGAACGTTAGTATGATCTAGGACGCCTTACAGCTCCTAAGAACACCTTATATCACCGTACGAAACCTTAAAACTCCATAATACACCTAATGAATTCGTGCGAGTCCTTTGAACATCGTACGACTAGTTAGGACATCTTAAGACTCTGTATGCCAAATTAGAATCTTGAAAACCACGTTTGTATAACGTAGGACGCCTTAAAACACCTAACAACACCTTACAACAGCGTACGAAACAATAAATCTCCATAATAAAGCTAATCAATTCGTCCGAGTCCTTTGAACATCGTAAGACAACTCAAGACTTGTTACGACTCTGAATGCGACGCTAGCAACATAAAAAGCAATTTCGAAAAATGTAGGACGCGTTACAACTTCTAAGAGCACCTTACATCACCGTACGAAACATTAAAACTTCATAATAAACCTAATGAATTTGTCCGAGTCATTTGAATATCGTACAAATATTTAGAATATCTTACGACATTGTATGCCACATTAGCATCTTGAATAGCATGTTAGTATAATGTACGACACCTTACAACTCCTAACAACACGTAACAATACCGTACGTAAACTTAAAACTTCATAATAAACCTAATGAATTCGTCTGAGTCCTTTAAACATCGTACGACAACTTAAATCATCTTACTACTCTTTATGCCACATTAGCAACTCGAAATGAACGTTAGTATGATCTAGGACGCCTTGCAGCTCCTAAGAACACCTTACATCACCGTACGAAACCTTAAAACTCCATAATACACCTAATGAATTCGTGTGAGTCCTTCGAACATCGTACGACTATTTAGGACATCTTAAGACTCTGTATGCCATATTAGAACCTTGAAGACCACGTTTGTATAACGTAGGATGCCTTAAAACACCTAACAAAACCTTACAAGAGCGTACCAAACCATAAATCTCCATAATAAACCTAATCTGTTCGTCCGAGTCCTTTGAACATCGTAAGACAACTCAGGACTTGTTACGACTCTGTATGCGACGCTAGCAACATAAAAAGCAATTTCGAATAATGTAGGACGCGTTACAACTTCTAAGAGCACCTTACATCACCGTACGAAACATTAAACCTTCATAATAAACATAATGAATTCGTCCGAGTCATTTGAATATCGTACAAAAATTTAGAATATCTTACGACATTGTATGCCACATTAGCACCTTGAAAAGCATGATAGTATAATGTACGACACCTTACAACTCCTAACAACACGTAACAATACCGTACGTAAACTTAAAACTCCATAATACACCTAATGAATTCGTGCGAGTCCTTTGAACATCCTACGACTAGTTAGGACATCTTAAGACTTTGTATGCCATATTAGAACCTTGAAGACCACGTTTGTATAACATAGGACGCCTTAAAACACCTTACAACAGCGTACGAAACCATAAATCTCCATAATAAACCTAATCAATTCGTCCGAGTCCTTTGAACATCGTAAGACAACTCAGGACTTGTTACGACTCTGTATGCGACGCTAGCAACATAAAAAGCAATTTCGAAAAATGTAGGACACGTTACCACTTCTAAGAGCACCTTACATCACCGTACGAAACATTAAACTTCATAATAAACCTAATGAATTCGTCCGAGTCATTTGAACATCGTACAAAAATTTAGAATATCTTACGACATTGTATGCCACATTAGCACCTTGAAAAGCATGTTAGTATAATGTACGACACCTTACAACTCCTAACAACACGTAACAATACCGTAAGTAAATTTAAAACTCCATAATAAACCTAATGAATTCGCCCGAGTCCTTTAAACATCGTACGACAACTTAAATCATCTTACTACTCTTTATGCCACATTAGCAACTCGAAATGAACGTTAGTATGATCTAGGACGCCTTACAGCTCCTAAGAACACCTTACATCACCGTACGAAACCTTAAAACTCCATAATACACCTAATGAATTCGTGCGAGTCCTTTGAACATCGTACGACTAGTTAGGACATCTTAAGACTCTGTATGCCAAATTAGAATCTTGAAAACCACGTTTGTATAACGTAGGACGCCTTAAAACACCTAACAACACCTTACAACAGCGTACGAAACCATAAATCTCCATCATAAACCTAATCAATTCGTCTGAGTCCTTTGAACATCGTAAGACAACTCAAGACTTGTTACGACTCTGTATGCGACGCTAGCAACATAAAAAGCAATTTCGAATAATGTAGGACGCGTTACAACTTCTAAGAGCACCTTACATCACCGTACGAAACATTAAAACTTCATAATAAACCTAATGAATTCGTCCGAGTCATTTGAACATGGTACAAAAATTTAGAATATCTTACGACATTGTATGCCACATTAGCACCTTGAAAAGCATGTTAGTATAATGTACGACACCTTACAACTCCTTACAACACGTAACAATACCGTAAGTAAATTTAAAACTCCATAATAAACCTAATGAATTCGCCCGAGTCCTTTAAACATCGTACGACAACTTAAATCATCTTACTACTCTTTATGCCACATTAGCAACTCGAAATGAACGTTAGTATGATCTAGGACGCCTTACAGCTCCTAAGAACACCTTACATCACCGTACGAAACCTTAAAACTCCATAATACACCTAATGAATTCGTGCGAGTCCTTTGAACATCGTACGACTAGTTAGGACATCTTAAGACTCTGTATGCCAAATTAGAATCTTGAAAACCACGTTTGTATAACGTAGGACGCCTTAAAACACCTAACAACACCTTACAACAGCGTACGAAACCATAAATCTCCATCATAAACCTAATCAATTCGTCTGAGTCCTATGAACATCGTAAGACAACTCAAGACTTGTTACGACTCTGTATGCGACGCTAGCAACATAAAAAGCAATTTCGAATAATGTAGGACGCGTTACAACTTCTAAGAGCACCTTACGTCACCGTACGAAACATTAAAACTTCATAATAAACCTAATGAATTTGTCCGAGTCATTTGAATATCGTACAAAAATTTAGAATATCTTACGACATTGTATGCCACATTAGCATCTTGAATAGCATGTTAGTATAATGTACGACACCTTACAACTCCTAACAACACGTAACAATACCGTACGTAAACTTAAAACTTCATAATAAACCTAATGAATTCGTCTGAGTCCTTTAAACATCGTACGACAACTTAAATCATCTTACTACTCTTTATGCCACATTAGCAACTCGAAATGAACGTTAGTATGATCTAGGACGCCTTGCAGCTCCTAAGAACACCTTACATCACCGTACGAAACCTTAAAACTCCATAATACACCTAATGAATTCGTGTGAGTCCTTCGAACATCGTACGACTATTTAGGACATCTTAAGACTCTGTATGCCATATTAGAACCTTGAAGACCACGTTTGTATAACGTAGGATGCCTTAAAACACCTAACAAAACCTTACAAGAGCGTACCAAACCATAAATCTCCATAATAAACCTAATCTGTTCGTCCGAGTCCTTTGAACATCGTAAGACAACTCAGGACTTGTTACGACTCTGTATGTGACGCTAGCAACATAAAAAGCAATTTCGAATAATGTAGGACGCGTTACAACTTCTAAGAGCACCTTACATCACCGTACGAAACATTAAACCTTCATAATAAACCTAATGAATTCGTCCGAGTCATTTGAATATCGTACAAAAATTTAGAATATCTTACGACATTGTATGCCACATTAGCACCTTGAAAAGCATGATAGTATAATGTACGACACCTTACAACTCCTAACAACACGTAACAATACCGTTCGTAAACTTAAAACTCCATAATACACCTAATGAATTCGTGCGAGTCCTTTGAACATCCTACGACTAGTTAGGACATCTTAAGACTTTGTATGCCATATTAGAACCTTGAAGACCACGTTTGTATAACATAGGACGCCTTAAAACACCTTACAACAGCGTACGAAACCATAAATCTCCATAATAAACCTAATCAATTCGTCCGAGTCCTTTGAACATCGTAAGACAGCTCAGGACTTGTTACGACTCTGTATGCGACGCTAGCAACATAAAAAGCAATTTCGAAAAATGTAGGACACGTTACCACTTCTAAGAGCACCTTACATCACCGTACGAAACATTAAAACTTCATAATAAACCTAATGAATTCGTCCGAGTCATTTGAACATCGTACAAAAATTTAGAATATCTTACGACATTGTATGCCACATTAGCACCTTGGAAAGCATGTTAGTATAATGTACGACACCTTACAACTCCTAACAACACGTAACAATACCGTAAGTAAATTTAAAACTCCATAATAAACCTAATGAATTCGCCCGAGTCCTTTAAACATCGTACGACAACTTAAATCATCTTACTACTCTTTATGCCACATTAGCAACTCGAAATGAACGTTAGTATGATCTAGGACGCCTTACAGCTCCTAAGAACACCTTACATCACCGTACGAAACCTTAAAACTCCATAATACACCTAATGAATTCGTGCGAGTCCTTTGAACATCGTACGACTAGTTAGGACATCTTAAGACTCTGTATGCCAAATTAGAATCTTGAAAACCACGTTTGTATAACGTAGGACGCCTTAAAACACCTAACAACACCTTACAACAGCGTACGAAACCATAAATCTCCATCATAAACCTAATCAATTCGTCTGAGTCCTTTGAACATCGTAAGACAACTCAAGACTTGTTACGACTCTGTATGCGACGCTAGCAACATAAAAAGCAATTTCGAATAATGTAGGACGCGTTACAACTTCTAAGAGCACCTTACGTCACCGTACGAAACATTAAAACTTCATAATAAACCTAATGAATTCGTCCGAGTCATTTGAATATCGTACAAAAATTTAGAATATCTTACGACATTGTATGCCACATTAGCATCTTGAAAAGCATGTTAGTATAATGTACGACACCTTACAACTCCTAACAACACGTAACAATACCGTACGTAAACTTAAAACTTCATAATAAACCTAATGAATTATTCTGAGTCCTTTAAACATCGTACGACAACTTAAATCATCTTACTACTCTTTATGCCACATTAGCAACTCGAAATGAACGTTAGTATGATCTAGGACGCCTTACAGCTCCTAAGAACACCTTACATCACCGTACGAAACCTTAAAACTCCATAATACACCTAATGAATTCGTGTGAGTCCTTTGAACATCGTACGACTATTTAGGACATCTTAAGACTCTGTATGCCATATTAGAACCTTGAAGACCATGTTTGTATAACGTATGACGCCTTAAAACACCTAACAAAACCTTACAAAAGCGTACGGAACCATAAATCTCCATAATAAACCTAATCTGTTCGTCCGAGTCCTTTGAACATCGTAAGACAACTCAGGACGTGTTACGACTCTGTATGTGATGCTAGCAACATAAAAAGCAATTTCGAATAATCTAGGACGCGTTACAACTTCTAAGAGCACCTTACATCACCGTACGAAACATTAAAACTTCATAATAAACCTAATGAATTCGTCCGAGTCATTTGAATATCGTACAAAAATTTAGAATATCTTACGACATTGTATGCCACATTAGCACCTTGAAAAGCATGTTAGTATTATGTACGACACCTTACAACTCCTAACAACACGTAACAATACCGTAAGTAAACTTAAAACTCCATAATAAACCTAATGAATTCGTCCGAGTCCTTTAAACATCCTACGACTAGTTAGGACATCTTAAGACTTTGTATGCCATATTAGAACCTTGAAGACCACGTTTGTATAACATAGGACGCCTTAAAACACCTTACAACAGCGTACGAAACCATAAATCTCCATAATAAACCTAATCAATTCGTCCGAGTCCTTTGAACATCGTAAGACAACTCAGGACTTGTTACGACTCTATATGCGACGCTAGCAACATAAAAAGCAATTTCGAAAAATGTAGGACACGTTACCACTTCTAAGAGCACCTTACATCACCGTACGAAACATTAAAACTTCATAATAAACCTAATGAATTCGTCCGAGTCATTTGAACATCGTACAAAAATTTAGAATATCCTACGACATTGTATGCCACATTAGCACCTTGAAAAGAATGTTAGTATAATGTACGACACCTTACAACTCCTAACAACACGTAACAATACCGTAAGTAAACTTAAAACTCCATAATAAACCTAATGAATTCGTCCGAGTCCTTTAAACATCGTACGACAACTTAAATCATCTTACTACTCTTTATGCCACATTAGCAACTCGAAATGAACGTTAGTATGATCTAGGACGCCTTACAGCTCCTAAGAACACCATACATCACCGTACGAAACCTTAAAACTCCATAATACACCTAATGATTTCGTGCGAGTCCTTTGAACATCGTACGACTAGTTAGGACATCTTAAGACTCTGTATGCCAAATTAGAATCTTTAAAACCACGTATGTATAACGTAGGACGCCTTAAAACACCTAACCACACCTTACAACAGCGTACGAAACCATAAATCTCCATAATAAACCTAGTCAATTCGTCCGAGTCCTTTGAACATCGTAAGACAACTCAAGACTTGTTACGACTCTGTATGCGACGCTAGCAACATAAAAAGCATTTTTTCGAAAAATGTAGGACGCGTTACCACTTCTAAAAGCACCTTATATCGCCGTACGAAACATTAAAACTTCATAATAAACCTAAAGAATTTGTCCGAGTCATTTGAATATCTTACAAAAGTTTAGAATATCTTACGACATTGTATGCCACATTAGCATCTTGAAAAGCATGTTAGTATAATGTACGACACCTTACAACTCCTAACAACACGTAACAATACCGTACGTAAACTTAAAACTTCATAATAAACCTAATGAATTCGTCTGAGTCCTTTAAACATCGTACGCCAACTTAAATCATCTTACTACTCTTTATGCCACATTAGCAACTCGAAATGAATGTTAGTATGATCTAGGACGCCTTACAGCTCCTAAGAACACCTTACATCACCGTACGAAACCTTAAAACTCCATAATACACCTAATGAATTCGTGTGAGTCCTTTGAACATCGTACGGCTATTTAGGACATCTTAAGACTCTGTATGCCATATTAGAACCTTGAAGACCACGTTTGTATAACGTATGACGCCTTAAAACACCTAACAAAACCTTACAAGAGCGTACGAAACCATAAATCTCCATAATAAACCTAATCTGTTCGTCCGAGTCCTTTGAACATCGTAAGACAACTCAGGACTTGTTACGACTCTGTATGCGACGCTAGCAACATAAAAAGCAATTTCGAATAATGTAGGACGCGTTACCACTTCCAAGAGCACCTTACATCACCGTACGAAACATTAAAACTTCATAATAAACCTAATGAATTCGTCCGAGTCATTTGAACATCGTACAAAAATTTAGAATATCTTACGACATTGTATGCCACATTAGCACCTTGAAAAGAATGTTAGTATAATGTACGACACCTTACAACTCCTAACAACACGTAACAATACCGTAAGTAAACTTAAAACTCCATAATAAACCTAATGAATTCGTCCGAGTCCTTTAAACATCGTACGACAACTTAAATCATCTTACTACTCTTTATGCCACATTAGCAACTCGAAATGAACGTTAGTATGATCTAGGACGCCTTACAGCTCCTAAGAACACCTTACATCACCGAACGAAACCTTAAAACTCCATAATACACCTAATGAATTCGTGCGAGTCCTTTGAACATCGTACGACTAGTTAGGACATCTTAAGACTCTGTATGCCAAATTAGAATCTTGAAAACCACGTTTGTATAACGTAGGACGCCTTAAAACACCTAACAACACCTTACAACAGCGTACGAAACCATAAATCTCCATAATAAACCTAATCAATTCGTCCGAGTCCTTTGAACATCGTAAGACAACTCAGGACTTGTTACGACTCTGTATGCGACGCTAGCAACATAAAAAGCAATTTCGAAAAATGTAGGACGCGTTACCACTTCTAAGAGCACCTTACATCACCGTACGAAACATTAAAACTTCATAATAAACCTAATGAATTCGTCCGACTCATTTGATCATCGTACAAAAATTTAGAATATCTTACGACATTGTATGCCACATTAGCACCTTGAATAGCATGTTAGTATAATGTACGACACCTTACAACTCCTAACAACACGTAACAATACCGTAAGTAAACTTAAAACTCCATAATAAACCTAATGAATTCGTCCGAGTCCTTTAAACATCGTACGACAACTTAAATCATCTTACTACTCTTTATGCCACATTAGCAACTCGAAATGAACGTTAGTATGATCTAGGACGCCTTACAGCTCCTAAGAACACCTTACATCACCGTACGAAACCTTAAAACTCCATAATACACCTAATGAATTCGTGCGAGTCCTTTGAACATCGTACGACTAGTTAGGACATCTTAAGACTCTGTATGCCAAATTAGAATCTTGAAAACCACGTTTGTATAACGTAGGACGCCTTAAAACACCTAACAACACCTTACAACAGCGTACGAAACCATAAATCTCCATAATAAACCTAATCAATTCGTCCGAGTCCTTTGAACATCGTAAGAAAACTCAGGACTTGTTACGACTCTGTATGCGACGCTAGCAACATAAAAAGCAATTTCGAAAAATGTAGGACGCGTTACCACTTCTAAGAGCACCTTACATCACCGTACGAAACATTAAAACTTCATAATAAACCTAATGAATTCGTCCGACTCATTTGATCATCGTACAAAAATTTAGAATATCTTACGACATTGTATGCCACATTAGCACCTTGAATAGCATGTTAGTATAATGTACGACACCTTACAACTCCTAACAACACGTAACAATACCGTAAGTAAACTTAAAACTCCATAATAAACCTAATGAATTCGTCCGAGTCCTTTAAACATCGTACGACAACTTAAATCATCTTACTACTCTTTATGCCACATTAGCAACTCGAAATGAACGTTAGTATGATCTAGGACGCCTTACAGCTCCTAAGAACACCTTACATCACCGTACGAAACCTTAAAACTCCATAATACACCTAATGAATTCGTGCGAGTCCTTTGAACATCGTACGACTAGTTAGGACATCTTAAGACTCTGTATGCCAAATTAGAATCTTGAAAACCACGTTTGTATAACGTAGGACGCCTTAAAACACCTAACAACACCATACAACAGCGTACGAAACCATAAATCTTCATAATAAACCTAATCAATTCGTCCGAGTCCTTTGAACATCGTAAGACAACTCAGGACTTGTTACGACTCTGTATGCGACGCTAGCAACATAAAAAGCAATTTCGAAAAATGTAGGACGCGTTACCACATCTAAGAGCACCTTACATCACCGTACGAAACATTAAAACTTCATAATAAACCTAATGAATTCGTCCGACTCATTTGATCATCGTACAAAAATTTAGAATATCTTACGACATTGTATGCCACATTAGCACCTTGAATAGCATGTTAGTATAATGTACGACACCTTACAACTCCTAACAACACGTAACAATACCGTAAGTAAACTTAAAACTCCATAATAAACCTAATGAATTCGTCCGAGTCCTTTAAACATCGTACGACAACTTAAATCATCTTACTACTCTTTATGCCACATTAGCAACTCGAAATGAACGTTAGTATGATCTAGGACGCCTTACAGCTCCTAAGAACACCTTACATCACCGTACGAAACCTTAAAACTCCATAATACACCTAATGAATTCGTGCGAGTCCTTTGAACATCGTACGACTAGTTAGGACATCTTAAGACTCTGTATGCCAAATTAGAATCTTGAAAACCACGTTTGTATAACGTAGGACGCCTTAAAACACCTAACAACACCTTACAACAGCGTACGAAACCATAAATCTCCATAATAAACCTAATCAATTCGTCCGAGTCCTTTGAACACCGTAAGACAACTCAAGACTTGTTACGACTCTGTATGCGACGCTAGCAACATAAAAAGCAATTTTTAAAAAAATGTAGGACGCGTTACCACTTGTAAGAGCACCTTACATCACCGTACGAAACATTAAAACTTCATAATAAACCTAATGAATTCGTCCGAGTCATTTGAACATCGTATAAAAATTTAGAATATCTTACGACATTGTATGTCACATTAGCACCTTGAAAAGCATGTTAGTATAATGTACGACACCTTACAACTCCTAACAACACGTAACAATACCGTAAGTAAACTTAAAACTCCATAATAAACCTAATGAATTCGTCCGAGTCCTTTAAACATCGTACGACAACTTTAATCATCTTACTACTCTTTATGCCACATTAGCAACTCGAAATGAACGTTAGTATGATCTAGGACGCCTTACAGCTCCTAAGAACACCTTACATCACCGTACGAAACCTTAAAACTCCATAATACACCTAATGAATTCGTGCGAGTCCTTTGAACATCGTGCGACTAGTTAGGACATCTTAAGACTCTGTATGCCAAATTAGAATCTTGAAAACCACGTTTGTATAACGTAGGACGCCTTAAAACACCTAACAACACCTAACAACAGCGTACGAAACCATGAATCTCCATAATAAACCTAATCAATTCGTCCGAGTCCTTTAAACATCGTAAGACAACTCAAGACTTGTTACGACTCTGTATGCGACGCTAGCAACATAAAAAGCAATTTCGAAAAATGTAGGACGCGTTACCACTTCTAAGAGCACCTTACATCACCGTACGAAACATTAAAACTTCATAATAAACCTAATGAATTCGTCCGACTCATTTGATCATCGTACAAAAATTTAGAATATCTTACGACATTGTATGCCACATTAGCACCTTGAATAGCATGTTAGTATAATGTACGACACCTTACAACTCCTAACAACACGTAACAATACCGTAAGTAAACTTAAAACTCCATAATAAACCTAATGAATTCGTCCGAGTCCTTTAAACATCGTACGACAACTTAAATCATCTTACTACTCTTTATGCCACATTAGCAACTCGAAATGAACGTTAGTATGATCTAGGACGCCTTACAGCTCCTAAGAACACCTTACATCACCGTACGAAACCTTAAAACTCCATAATACACCTAATGAATTCGTGCGAGTCCTTTGAACATCGTACGACTAGTTAGGACATCTTAAGACTCTGTATGCCAAATTAGAATCTTGAAAACCACGTTTGTATAACGTAGGACGCCTTAAAACACCTAACAACACCATACAACAGCGTACGAAACCATAAATCTTCATAATAAACCTAATCAATTCGTCCGAGTCCTTTGAACATCGTAAGACAACTCAGGACTTGTTACGACTCTGTATGCGACGCTAGCAACATAAAAAGCAATTTCGAAAAATGTAGGACGCGTTACCACATCTAAGAGCACCTTACATCACCGTACGAAACATTAAAACTTCATAATAAACCTAATGAATTCGTCCGAGTCCTTTAAACATCGTACGACAACTTAAATCATCTTACTACTCTTTATGCCACATTAGCAACTCGAAATGAACGTTAGTATGATCTAGGACGCCTTACAGCTCCTAAGAACACCTTACATCACCGTACGAAACCTTAAAACTCCATAATACACCTAATGAATTCGTGCGAGTCCTTTGAACATCGTACGACTAGTTAGGACATCTTAAGACTCTGTATGCCAAATTAGAATCTTGAAAACCACGTTTGTATAACGTAGGACGCCTTAAAACACCTAACAACACCATACAACAGCGTACGAAACCATAAATCTTCATAATAAACCTAATCAATTCGTCCGAGTCCTTTGAACATCGTAAGACAACTCAGGACTTGTTACGACTCTGTATGCGACGCTAGCAACATAAAAAGCAATTTCGAAAAATGTAGGACGCGTTACCACATCTAAGAGCACCTTACATCACCGTACGAAACATTAAAACTTCATAATAAACCTAATGAATTCGTCCGACTCATTTGATCATCGTACAAAAATTTAGAATATCTTACGACATTGTATGCCACATTAGCACCTTGAATAGCATGTTAGTATAATGTACGACACCTTACAACTCCTAACAACACGTAACAATACCGTAAGTAAACTTAAAACTCCATAATAAACCTAATGAATTCGTCCGAGTCCTTTAAACATCGTACGACAACTTAAATCATCTTACTACTCTTTATGCCACATTAGCAACTCGAAATGAACGTTAGTATGATCTAGGACGCCTTACAGCTCCTAAGAACACCTTACATCACCGTACGAAACCTTAAAACTCCATAATACACCTAATGAATTCGTGCGAGTCCTTTGAACATCGTACGACTAGTTAGGACATCTTAAGACTCTGTATGCCAAATTAGAATCTTGAAAACCACGTTTGTATAACGTAGGACGCCTTAAAACACCTAACAACACCATACAACAGCGTACGAAACCATAAATCTTCATAATAAACCTAATCAATTCGTCCGAGTCCTTTGAACATCGTAAGACAACTCAGGACTTGTTACGACTCTGTATGCGACGCTAGCAACATAAAAAGCAATTTCGAAAAATGTAGGACGCGTTACCACATCTAAGAGCACCTTACATCACCGTACGAAACATTAAAACTTCATAATAAACCTAATGAATTCGTCCGAGTCCTTTAAACATCGTACGACAACTTAAATCATCTTACTACTCTTTATGCCACATTAGCAACTCGAAATGAACGTTAGTATGATCTAGGACGCCTTACAGCTCCTAAGAACACCTTACATCACCGTACGAAACCTTAAAACTCCATAATACACCTAATGAATTCGTGCGAGTCCTTTGAACATCGTACGACTAGTTAGGACATCTTAAGACTCTGTATGCCAAATTAGAATCTTGAAAACCACGTTTGTATAACGTAGGACGCCTTAAAACACCTAACAACACCATACAACAGCGTACGAAACCATAAATCTTCATAATAAACCTAATCAATTCGTCCGAGTCCTTTGAACATCGTAAGACAACTCAGGACTTGTTACGACTCTGTATGCGACGCTAGCAACATAAAAAGCAATTTCGAAAAATGTAGGACGCGTTACCACATCTAAGAGCACCTTACATCACCGTACGAAACATTAAAACTTCATAATAAACCTAATGAATTCGTCCGACTCATTTGATCATCGTACAAAAATTTAGAATATCTTACGACATTGTATGCCACATTAGCACCTTGAATAGCATGTTAGTATAATGTACGACACCTTACAACTCCTAACAACACGTAACAATACCGTAAGTAAACTTAAAACTCCATAATAAACCTAATGAATTCGTCCGAGTCCTTTAAACATCGTACGACAACTTAAATCATCTTACTACTCTTTATGCCACATTAGCAACTCGAAATGATCGTTAGTATGATCTAGGACGCCTTACAGCTCCTAAGAACACCTTACATCACCGTACGAAACCTTAAAACTCCATAATACACCTAATGAATTCGTGCGAGTCCTTTGAACATCGTACGACTAGTTAGGACATCTTAAGACTCTGTATGCCAAATTAGAATCTTGAAAACCACGTTTGTATAACGTAGGACGCCTTAAAACACCTAACAACACCATACAACAGCGTACGAAACCATAAATCTTCATAATAAACCTAATCAATTCGTCCGAGTCCTTTGAACATCGTAAGACAACTCAGGACTTGTTACGACTCTGTATGCGACGCTAGCAACATAAAAAGCAATTTCGAAAAATGTAGGACGCGTTACCACATCTAAGAGCACCTTACATCACCGTACGAAACATTAAAACTTCATAATAAACCTAATGAATTCGTCCGAGTCCTTTAAACATCGTACGACAACTTAAATCATCTTACTACTCTTTATGCCACATTAGCAACTCGAAATGAACGTTAGTATGATCTAGGACGCCTTACAGCTCCTAAGAACACCTTACATCACCGTACGAAACCTTAAAACTCCATAATACACCTAATGAATTCGTGCGAGTCCTTTGAACATCGTACGACTAGTTAGGACATCTTAAGACTCTGTATGCCAAATTAGAATCTTGAAAACCACGTTTGTATAACGTAGGACGCCTTAAAACACCTAACAACACCATACAACAGCGTACGAAACCATAAATCTTCATAATAAACCTAATCAATTCGTCCGAGTCCTTTGAACATCGTAAGACAACTCAGGACTTGTTACGACTCTGTATGCGACGCTAGCAACATAAAAAGCAATTTCGAAAAATGTAGGACGCGTTACCACATCTAAGAGCACCTTACATCACCGTACGAAACATTAAAACTTCATAATAAACCTAATGAATTCGTCCGACTCATTTGATCATCGTACAAAAATTTAGAATATCTTACGACATTGTATGCCACATTAGCACCTTGAATAGCATGTTAGTATAATGTACGACACCTTACAACTCCTAACAACACGTAACAATACCGTAAGTAAACTTAAAACTCCATAATAAACCTAATGAATTCGTCCGAGTCCTTTAAACATCGTACGACAACTTAAATCATCTTACTACTCTTTATGCCACATTAGCAACTCGAAATGATCGTTAGTATGATCTAGGACGCCTTACAGCTCCTAAGAACACCTTACATCACCGTACGAAACCTTAAAACTCCATAATACACCTAATGAATTCGTGCGAGTCCTTTGAACATCGTACGACTAGTTAGGACATCTTAAGACTCTGTATGCCAAATTAGAATCTTGAAAACCACGTTTGTATAACGTAGGACGCCTTAAAACACCTAACAACACCTTACAACAGCGTACGAAACCATAAATCTCCATAATAAACCTAATCAATTCGTCCGAGTCCTTTGAACACCGTAAGACAACTCAAGACTTGTTACGACTCTGTATGCGACGCTAGCAACATAAAAAGCAATTTTTAAAAAAATGTAGGACGCGTTACCACTTGTAAGAGCACCTTACATCACCGTACGAAACATTAAAACTTCATAATAAACCTAATGAATTCGTCCGAGTCATTTGAACATCGTATAAAAATTTAGAATATCTTACGACATTGTATGTCACATTAGCACCTTGAAAAGCATGTTAGTATAATGTACGACACCTTACAACTCCTAACAACACGTAACAATACCGTAAGTAAACTTAAAACTCCATAATAAACCTAATGAATTCGTCCGAGTCCTTTAAACATCGTACGACAACTTTAATCATCTTACTACTCTTTATGCCACATTAGCAACTCGAAATGAACGTTAGTATGATCTAGGACGCCTTACAGCTCCTAAGAACACCTTACATCACCGTACGAAACCTTAAAACTCCATAATACACCTAATGAATTCGTGCGAGTCCTTTGAACATCGTGCGACTAGTTAGGACATCTTAAGACTCTGTATGCCAAATTAGAATCTTGAAAACCACGTTTGTATAACGTAGGACGCCTTAAAACACCTAACAACACCTAAAAACAGCGTACGAAACCATGAATCTCCATAATAAACCTAATCAATTCGTCCGAGTCCTTTAAACATCGTAAGACAACTCAAGACTTGTTACGACTCTGTATGCGACGCTAGCAACATAAAAAGCAATTTCGAAAAATGTAGGACGCGTTACCACTTCTAAGAGCACCTTACATCACCGTACGAAACATTAAAACTTCATAATAAACCTAATGAATTCGTCCGAGTCATTTGAATATCGTACAAAAATTTAGAATATCTTACGACATTGTATGCCACATTAGCATCTTGAAAAGCGTGTTAGTATAATGTACGACACCTTACAACTCCTAACAACACGTAACAATACCGTACGTAAACTTAAAACTCCATAATAAACCTAATGAATTCGTCCGAGTCCTTTAAACATCGTACGACAACTTAAATCATCTTACTACTCTTTATGCCACATTAGCAACTCGAAATGAACGTTAGTATGATCTAGGACGCCTTACAGCTCCTAAGAACACCTTACATCACCGTACGAAACCTTAAAACTCCATAATACACCTAATGAATTCGTGCGAGTCCTTTGAACATCGTACGACTAGTTAGGACATCTTAAGACTCTGTATGCCAAATTAGAATCTTGAAAACCACGTTTGTATAACGTTGGACGCCTTAAAACACCTAACAACACCTTACAACAGCGTACGAAACCATAAATCTCCATAATAAACCTAATCAATTCGTCCGAGTCCTTTGAACACCGTAAGACAACTCAAGACTTGTTACGACTCTGTATGCGACGCTAGCAACATAAAAAGCAATTTTGAAAAATGTAGGACGCGTTACCACTTGTAAGAGCACCTTACATCACCGTACGAAACATTAAAACTTCATAATAAACCTAATGAATTCGTCCGACTCATTTGATCATCGTACAAAAATTTAGAATATCTTACGACATTGTATGCCACATTAGCACCTTGAATAGCATGTTAGTATAATGTACGACACCTTACAACTCCTAACAACACGTAACAATACCGTAAGTAAACTTAAAACTCCATAATAAACCTAATGAATTCGTCCGAGTCCTTTAAACATCGTACGACAACTTAAATCATCTTACTACTCTTTATGCCACATTAGCAACTCGAAATGAACGTTAGTATGATCTAGGACGCCTTACAGCTCCTAAGAACACCTTACATCACCGTACGAAACCTTAAAACTCCATAATACACCTAATGAATTCGTGCGAGTCCTTTGAACATCGTACGACTAGTTAGGACATCTTAAGACTCTGTATGCCAAATTAGAATCTTGAAAACCACGTTTGTATAACGTAGGACGCCTTAAAACACCTAACAACACCTTACAACAGCGTACGAAACCATAAATCTCCATAATAAACCTAATCAATTCGTCCGAGTCCTTTGAACACCGTAAGACAACTCAAGACTTGTTACGACTCTGTATGCGACGCTAGCAACATAAAAAGCAATTTTGAAAAATGTAGGACGCGTTACCACTTGTAAGAGCACCTTACATCACCGTACGAAACATTAAAACTTCATAATAAACCTAATGAATTCGTCCGAGTCATTTGAACATCGTATAAAAATTTAGAATATCTTACGACATTGTATGTCACATTAGCACCTTGAAAAGCATGTTAGTATAATGTACGACACCTTACAACTCCTAACAACACGTAACAATTCCGTAAGTAAACTTAAAACTCCATAATAAACCTAATGAATTCGTCCGAGTCCTTTAAACATCGTACGCCAACTTTAATCATCTTACTACTCTTTATGCCACATTAGCAACTCGAAATGAACGTTAGTATGATCTAGGACGCCTTACAGCTCCTAAGAACACCTTACATCACCGTACGAAACCTTAAAACTCCATAATACACCTAATGAATTCGTGCGAGTCCTTTGAACATCGTGCGACTAGTTAAGACATCTTAAGACTCTGTATGCCAAATTAGAATCTTGAAAACCACGTTTGTATAACGTAGGACGCCTTAAAACACCTAACAACACCTAACAACAGCGTACGAAACCATGAATCTCCATAATAAACCTAATCAATTCGTCCGAGTCCTTTGAACATCGTAAGACAACTCAAGACTTGTTACGACTCTGTATGCGACGCTAGCAACATAAAAAGCAATTTCGAAAAATGTAGGACGCGTTACCACTTCTAAGAGCACCTTACATCACCGTACGAAACATTAAAACTTCATAATAAACCTAATGAATTCGTCCGAGTCATTTGAATATCGTACAAAAATTTAGAATATCTTACGACATTGTATGCCACATTAGCATCTTGAAAAGCGTGTTAGTATAATGTACGACACCTTACAACTCCTAACAACACGTAACAATACCGTACGTAAACTTAAAACTCCATAATAAACCTAATGAATTCGTCCGAGTCCTTTAAACATCGTACGACAACTTAAATCATCTTACTACTCTTTATGCCACATTAGCAACTCGAAATGAACGTTAGTATCATCTAGGACGCCTTACAGCTCCTAAGAACACCTTACATCACCGTACGAAACCTTAAAACTCCATAATACACCTAATGAATTCGTGCGAGTCCTTTGAACATCGTACGACTAGTTAGGACATCTTAAGACTCTGTATGCCAAATTAGAATCTTGAAAACCACGTTTGTATAACGTAGGACGCCTTAAAACACCTAACAACACCTTACAACAGCGTACGAAACCATAAATCTCCATAATAAACCTAATCATTTCGTCCGAGTCCTTTGAACACCGTAAGACAACTCAAGACTTGTTACGACTCTGTATGCGACGCTAGCAACATAAAAAGCAATTTTGAAAAATGTAGGACGCGTTACCACTTGTAAGAGCACCTTACATCACCGTACGAAACATTAAAACTTCATAATAAACCTAATGAATTCGTCCGAGTCATTTGAACATCGTATAAAAATTTAGAATATCTTACGACATTGTATGTCACATTAGCACCTTGAAAAGCATGTTAGTATAATGTACGACACCTTACAACTCCTAACAACACGTAACAATTCCGTAAGTAAACTTAAAACTCCATAATAAACCTAATGAATTCGTCCGAGTCCTTTAAACTTCGTACGACAACTTTAATCATCTTACTACTCTTTATGCCACATTAGCAACTCGAAATGAACGTTAGTATGATCTAGGACGCCTTACAGCTCCTAAGAACACCTTACATCACCGTACGAAACCTTAAAACTCCATAATACACCTAATGAATTCGTGCGAGTCCTTTGAACATCGTACGACTAGTTAGGACATCTTAAGACTCTGTATGCCAAATTAGAATCTTGAAAACCACGTTTGTATAACGTTGGACGCCTTAAAACACCTAACAACACCTTACAACAGCGTACGAAACCATAAATCTCCATAATAAACCTAATCAATTCGTCCGAGTCCTTTGAACACCGTAAGACAACTCAAGACTTGTTACGACTCTGTATGCGACGCTAGCAACATAAAAAGCAATTTTGAAAAATGTAGGACGCGTTACCACTTGTAAGAGCACCTTACATCACCGTACGAAACATTAAAACTTCATAATAAACCTAATGAATTCGTCCGACTCATTTGATCATCGTACAAAAATTTAGAATATCTTACGACATTGTATGCCACATTAGCACCTTGAATAGCATGTTAGTATAATGTACGACACCTTACAACTCCTAACAACACGTAACAATACCGTAAGTAAACTTAAAACTCCATAATAAACCTAATGAATTCGTCCGAGTCCTTTAAACATCGTACGACAACTTAAATCATCTTACTACTCTTTATGCCACATTAGCAACTCGAAATGAACGTTAGTATGATCTAGGACGCCTTACAGCTCCTAAGAACACCTTACATCACCGTACGAAACCTTAAAACTCCATAATACACCTAATGAATTCGTGCGAGTCCTTTGAACATCGTACGACTAGTTAGGACATCTTAAGACTCTGTATGCCAAATTAGAATCTTGAAAACCACGTTTGTATAACGTAGGACGCCTTAAAACACCTAACAACACCTTACAACAGCGTACGAAACCATAAATCTCCATAATAAACCTAATCAATTCGTCCGAGTCCTTTGAACACCGTAAGACAACTCAAGACTTGTTACGACTCTGTATGCGACGCTAGCAACATAAAAAGCAATTTTGAAAAATGTAGGACGCGTTACCACTTGTAAGAGCACCTTACATCACCGTACGAAACATTAAAACTTCATAATAAACCTAATGAATTCGTCCGAGTCATTTGAACATCGTATAAAAATTTAGAATATCTTACGACATTGTTTGTCACATTAGCACCTTGAAAAGCATGTTAGTATAATGTACGACACCTTACAACTCCTAACAACACGTAACAATTCCGTAAGTAAACTTAAAACTCCATAATAAACCTAATGAATTCGTCCGAGTCCTTTAAACATCGTACGCCAACTTTAATCATCTTACTACTCTTTATGCCACATTAGCAACTCGAAATGAACGTTAGTATGATCTAGGACGCCTTACAGCTCCTAAGAACACCTTACATCACCGTACGAAACCTTAAAACTCCATAATACACCTAATGAATTCGTGCGAGTCCTTTGAACATCGTGCGACTAGTTAAGACATCTTAAGACTCTGTATGCCAAATTAGAATCTTGAAAACCACGTTTGTATAACGTAGGACGCCTTAAAACACCTAACAACACCTAACAACAGCGTACGAAACCATGAATCTCCATAATAAACCTAATCAATTCGTCCGAGTCCTTTGAACATCGTAAGACAACTCAAGACTTGTTACGACTCTGTATGCGACGCTAGCAACATAAAAAGCAATTTCGAAAAATGTAGGACGCGTTACCACTTCTAAGAGCACCTTACATCACCGTACGAAACATTAAAACTTCATAATAAACCTAATGAATTCGTCCGAGTCATTTGAATATCGTACAAAAATTTAGAATATCTTACGACATTGTATGCCACATTAGCATCTTGAAAAGCGTGTTAGTATAATGTACGACACCTTACAACTCCTAACAACACGTAACAATACCGTACGTAAACTTAAAACTCCATAATAAACCTAATGAATTCGTCCGAGTCCTTTAAACATCGTACGA
The DNA here is from genome assembly GCA_030867185.1 of Tagetes erecta. Taxonomy (NCBI): domain Eukaryota; kingdom Viridiplantae; phylum Streptophyta; class Magnoliopsida; order Asterales; family Asteraceae; genus Tagetes; species Tagetes erecta. Next base: position 47,562,673 of record CM061488.1, on the reverse strand, counting down.
CAACTTAAATCATCTTACTACTCTTTATGCCACATTAGCAACTCGAAATGAACGTTAGTATGATCTAGGACGCCTTACAGCTCCTAAGAACACCTTACATCACCGTACGAAACCTTAAAACTCCATAATACACCTAATGAATTCGTGCGAGTCCTTTGAACATCGTACGACTAGTTAGGACATCTTAAGACTCTGTATGCCAAATTAGAATCTTGAAAACCACGTTTGTATAACGTAGGACGCCTTAAAACACCTAACAACACCTTACAACAGCGTACGAAACCATAAATCTCCATAATAAACCTAATCATTTCGTCCGAGTCCTTTGAACACCGTAAGACAACTCAAGACTTGTTACGACTCTGTATGCGACGCTAGCAACATAAAAAGCAATTTTGAAAAATGTAGGACGCGTTACCACTTGTAAGAGCACCTTACATCACCGTACGAAACATTAAAACTTCATAATAAACCTAATGAATTCGTCCGAGTCATTTGAACATCGTATAAAAATTTAGAATATCTTACGACATTGTATGTCACATTAGCACCTTGAAAAGCATGTTAGTATAATGTACGACACCTTACAACTCCTAACAACACGTAACAATTCCGTAAGTAAACTTAAAACTCCATAATAAACCTAATGAATTCGTCCGAGTCCTTTAAACATCGTACGCCAACTTTAATCATCTTACTACTCTTTATGCCACATTAGCAACTCGAAATGAACGTTAGTATGATCTAGGACGCCTTACAGCTCCTAAGAACACCTTACATCACCGTACGAAACCTTAAAACTCCATAATACACCTAATGAATTCGTGCGAGTCCTTTGAACATCGTGCGACTAGTTAAGACATCTTAAGACTCTGTATGCCAAATTAGAATCTTGAAAACCACGTTTGTATAACGTAGGACGCCTTAAAACACCTAACAACACCTAACAACAGCGTACGAAACCATGAATCTCCATAATAAACCTAATCAATTCGTCCGAGTCCTTTGAACATCGTAAGACAACTCAAGACTTGTTACGACTCTGTATGCGACGCTAGCAACATAAAAAGCAATTTCGAAAAATGTAGGACGCGTTACCACTTCTAAGAGCACCTTACATCACCGTACGAAACATTAAAACTTCATAATAAACCTAATGAATTCGTCCGAGTCATTTGAATATCGTACAAAAATTTAGAATATCTTACGACATTGTATGCCACATTAGCATCTTGAAAAGCGTGTTAGTATAATGTACGACACCTTACAACTCCTAACAACACGTAACAATACCGTACGTAAACTTAAAACTCCATAATAAACCTAATGAATTCGTCCGAGTCCTTTAAACATCGTACGACAACTTAAATCATCTTACTACTCTTTATGCCACATTAGCAACTCGAAATGAACGTTAGTATGATCTAGGACGCCTTACAGCTCCTAAGAACACCTTACATCACCGTACGAAACCTTAAAACTCCATAATACACCTAATGAATTCGTGCGAGTCCTTTGAACATCGTACGACTAGTTAGGACATCTTAAGACTCTGTATGCCAAATTAGAATCTTGAAAACCACGTTTGTATAACGTAGGACGCCTTAAAACACCTAACAACACCTTACAACAGCGTACGAAACCATAAATCTCCATAATAAACCTAATCATTTCGTCCGAGTCCTTTGAACACCGTAAGACAACTCAAGACTTGTTACGACTCTGTATGCGACGCTAGCAACATAAAAAGCAATTTTGAAAAATGTAGGACGCGTTACCACTTGTAAGAGCACCTTACATCACCGTACGAAACATTAAAACTTCATAATAAACCTAATGAATTCGTCCGAGTCATTTGAACATCGTATAAAAATTTAGAATATCTTACGACATTGTATGTCACATTAGCACCTTGAAAAGCATGTTAGTATAATGTACGACACCTTACAACTCCTAACAACACGTAACAATTCCGTAAGTAAACTTAAAACTCCATAATAAACCTAATGAATTCGTCCGAGTCCTTTAAACTTCGTACGACAACTTTAATCATCTTACTACTCTTTATGCCACATTAGCAACTCGAAATGAACGTTAGTATGATCTAGGACGCCTTACAGCTCCTAAGAACACCTTACATCACCGTACGAAACCTTAAAACTCCATAATACACCTAATGAATTCGTGCGAGTCCTTTGAACATCGTGCGACTAGTTAAGACATCTTAAGACTCTGTATGCCAAATTAGAATCTTGAAAACCACGTTTGTATAACGTAGGACGCCTTAAAACACCTAACAGCACCTAACAACAGCGTACGAAACCATGAATCTCCATAATAAACCTAATCAATTCGTCCGAGTCCTTTGAACATCGTAAGACAACTCAAGACTTGTTACGACTCTGTATGCGACGCTAGCAACATAAAAAGCAATTTCGAAAAATGTAGGACGCGTTACCACTTCTAAGAGCACCTTACATCACCGTACGAAACATTAAAACTTCATAATAAACCTAATGAATTCGTCCGAGTCATTTGAATATCGTACAAAAATTTAGAATATCTTACGACATTGTATGCCACATTAGCATCTTGAAAAGCGTGTTAGTATAATGTACGACACCTTACAACTCCTAACAACACGTAACAATACCGTACGTAAACTTAAAACTTCATAATAAACCTAATGAATTCGTCTAAGTCCTTTAAACATCGTACGACAACTTAAATCATCTTACTACTCTTTATGCCACATTAGCAACTCGAAATGAACGTTAGTATGATCTAGGACGCCTTACAGCTCCTAAGAACACCTTACATCACCGTACGAAACCTTAAAACTCCATAATACACCTAATGAATTCGTGTGAGTCCTTTGAACATCGTACGACTATTTAGGACATCTTAAGATTCTGTATGCCATATTAGAACCTTGAAGACCACGTTTGTATAACGTAGGACGCCTTAAAACACCTAACAAAACCTTACAAGAGCGTACGAAACCATAAATCTCCATAATAAACCTAATCTGTTCGTCCGAGTCCTTTGAACATCGTAAGACAACTCAGGACTTGTTAAGACTCTGTATGCGACGCTAGCAACATAAAAAGCAATTTCGAATAATGTAGGACGCGTTACAACTTCTAAGAGCACCTTACATCACCGTACGAAACATTAAAACTTCATAATAAACCTAATGAATTCGTCCGAGTCATTTGAATATCGTACAAAAATTTAGAATATCTTACGACATTGTATGCCACATTAGCACCTTGAAAAGCATGTTAGTATAATGTACGACACCTTACAACTCCTAACAACACGTAACAATACCGTACGTAAACTTAAAACTCCATAATACACCTAATGAATTCGTGCGAGTCCTTTGAACGTCGTACGACTAGTTAGGACATCTTAAGACTTTGTATGCCATATTAGAACCTTGAAGACCACGTTTGTATAACATAGGACGCCTTAAAACACCTTACAACAGCGTACGAAACCATAAATCTCCAAAATAAACCTAGTCTGTTCGTCCGAGTCCTTTGAACATCGTAAGACAACTCAGGACTTGTTACGACTCTGTATGCGACGCTAGCAACATAAAAAGCAATTTCGAAAAATGTAGGACGCGTTACCACTTCTAAGAGCACCTTACATCACCGTACGAAACATTAAAACTTCATAATAAACGTAATGAATTCGTCTGAGTCATTTGAACATCGTACAAAAATTTAGAACATCTTACGACATTGTATGCCACATTAGCACCTTGAAAAGCATGTTAGTATAATGTACGACACCTTACAACTCCTAACAACACGTAACAATACCGTACGTAAACTTAAAACTCCATAATACACCTAATGAATTCGTGCGAGTCCTTTGAGCGTCGTACGACTAGTTAGGACATCTTAAGACTTTGTATGCCATATTAGAACCTTGAAGACCACGTTTGTATAACATAGGACGCCTTAAAACACCTTACAACAGCGTACGAAACCATAAATCTCCAAAATAAACCTAGTCTGTTCGTCCGAGTCCTTTGAACATCGTAAGACAACTCAGGACTTGTTACGACTCTGTATGCGACGCTAGCAACATAAAAAGCAATTTCGAAAAATGTAGGACGCGTTACCACTTCTAAGAGCACCTTACATCTCCGTACGAAACATTAAAACTTCATAATAAACGTAATGAATTCGTCTGAGTCATTTGAACATCGTACAAAAATTTAGAACATCTTACGACATTGTATGCCACATTAGCACCTTGAAAAGCATGTTAGTATAATGTACGACACCTTACAACTCCTAACAACACGTAACAATACCGTACGTAAACTTAAAACTCCATAATACACCTAATGAATTCGTGCGAGTCCTTTGAGCGTCGTACGACTAGTTAGGACATCTTAAGACTTTGTATGCCATATTAGAACCTTGAAGACCACGTTTGTATAACATAGGACGCCTTAAAACACCTTACAACAGCGTACGAAACCATAAATCTCCAAAATAAACCTAGTCTGTTCGTCCGAGTCCTTTGAACATCGTAAGACAACTCAGGACTTGTTACGACTCTGTATGCGACGCTAGCAACATAAAAAGCAATTTCGAAAAATGTAGGACGCGTTACCACTTCTAAGAGCACCTTACATCTCCGTACGAAACATTAAAACTTCATAATAAACGTAATGAATTCGTCTGAGTCATTTGAACATCGTACAAAAATTTAGAACATCTTACGACATTGTATGCCACATTAGCACCTTGAAAAGCATGTTAGTATAATGTACGACACCTTACAACTCCTAACAACACGTAACAATACCGTAAGTAAATTTAAAACTCCATAATAAACCTAATGAATTCGTCCGAGTCCTTTAAACATCGTACGACAACTTAAATCATCTTACTACTCTTTATGCCACATTAGCAACTCGAAATGAACGTTAGTATGATCTAGGACGCCTTACAGCTCCTAAGAACACCTTACATCACCGTACGAAACCTTAAAACTCCATAATACACCTAATGAATTCGTGTGAGTCCTTTGAACATCGTACGACTATTTAGGACATCTTAAGACTCTGTATGCCATATTAGAACCTTGAAGACCACGTTTGTATAACGTAGGACGCCTTAAAACACCTAACAAAACCTTACAAGAGCGTACGAAACCATAAATCTCCATAATAAACCTAATCTGTTCGTCCGAGTCCTTTGAACATCGTAAGACAACTCAGGACTTGTTACGACTCTGTATGCGACGCTAGCAACATAAAAAGCAATTTCGAATAATGTAGGACGCGTTACAACTTCTAAGAGCACCTTACATCACCGTACGAAACATTAAAACTTCATAATAAACCTAATGAATTCGTCCGAGTCATTTGAATATCGTACAAAAATTTAGAATATCTTACGACATTGTATGCCACATTAGCACCTTGAAAAGCATGTTAGTATAATGTACGACACCTTACAACTCCTAACAACACGTAACAATACCGTACGTAAACTTAAAACTCCATAATACACCTAATGAATTCGTGCGAGTCCTTTGAACATCGTACGACTAGTTAGGACATCTTAAGACTTTGTATGCCATATTCGAACCTTGAAGACCACGTTTGTATAACATAGGACGCCTTAAAACACCTTACAACAGCGTACGAAACCATAAATCTCCATAATAAACCTAATCAATTCGTCCGAGTCCTTTGAACATCGTAAGACAACTCAGGACTTGTTACGACTCTGTATGCGACGCTAGCAACATAAAAAGCAATTTCGAAAAATGTAGGACACGTTACCACTTCTAAGAGCACCTTACATCACCATACGAAACATTAAAACTTCATAATAAACGTAATGAATTCGTCTGAGTCATTTGAACATCGTACAAAAATTTAGAATATCTTACGACATTGTATGCCACATTAGCACCTTGAAAAGCATGTTAGTATAATGTACGACACCTTACAACTCCTAACAACACGTAACAATACCGTAAGTAAACTTAAAACTCCATAATAAACCTAATGAATTCGTCCAAGTCCTTTAAACATCGTATGACAACTTAAATCATCTTACTACTCTTTATGCCACATTAGCAACTCGAAATGAACGTTAGTATGATCTAGGACGCCTTACAGCTCCTAAGAACACCTTACATCACCGTACGAAACCTTAAAACTCCATAATACACCTAGTGAATTCGTGTGAATCCTTTGAACATCGTACGACTATTTAGGACATCTTAAGACTCTGTATGCCATATTAGAACCTTGAAGACCACGTTTGTATAACGTAGGACGCCTTAAAACACCTAACAAAACCTTACAAGAGCGTACGAAACCATAAATCTCCATAATAAACCTAATCTATTCGTCCGAGTCCTTTGAACATCGTAAGACAACTCAGGACTTGTTACGACTCTGTATGCGACGCTAGCAACATAAAAAGCAATTTCGAATAATGTAGGACGCGTTACAACTTCTAAGAGCACCTTACATCACCGTACGAAACATTAAAACTTCATAATAAACCTAATGAATTCGTCCGAGTCATTTGAATATCGTACAAAAATTTAGAATATCTTACGACATTGTATGCCACATTAGCACCTTGAAAAGCATGTTAGTATAATGTACGACACCTTACAACTCCTAACAACACGTAACAATACCGTACGTAAACTTAAAACTCCATAATACACCTAATGAATTCGTGCGAGTCCTTTGAACGTCGTACGACTAGTTAGGACATCTTAAGACTTTGTATGCCATATTAGAACCTTGAAGACCACGTTTGTATAACATAGGACACCTTAAAACACCTTACAACAGCGTACGAAACCATAAATCTCCAAAATAAACCTAGTCTGTTCGTCCGAGTCCTTTGAACATCGTAAGACAACTCAGGACTTGTTACGACTCTGTATGCGACGCTAGCAACATAAAAAGCAATTTCGAAAAATGTAGGACGCGTTACCACTTCTAAGAGCACCTTACATCACCGTACGAAACATTAAAACTTCATAATAAACATAATGAATTCGTCTGAGTCATTTGAACATCGTACAAAAATTTAGAACATCTTACGACATTGTATGCCACATTAGCACCTTGAAAAGCATGTTAGTATAATGTACGACACCTTACAACTCCTAACAACACGTAACAATACCGTACGTAAACTTAAAACTCCATAATACACCTAATGAATTCGTGCGAGTCCTTTGAACGTCGTACGACTAGTTAGGACATCTTAAGACTTTGTATGCCATATTAGAACCTTGAAGACCACGTTTGTATAACATAGGACGCCTAAAAACACCTTACAACAGCGTACGAAACCATAAATCTCCAAAATAAACCTAGTCTGTTCGTCCGAGTCCTTTGAACATCGTAAGACAACTCAGGACTTGTTACGACTCTGTATGCGACGCTAGCAACATAAAAAGCAATTTCGAAAAATGTAGGACGCGTTACCACTTCTAAGAGCACCTTACATCTCCGTACGAAACATTAAAACTTCATAATAAACGTAATGAATTCGTCTGAGTCATTTGAACATCGTACAAAAATTTAGAACATCTTACGACATTGTATGCCACATTAGCACCTTGAAAAGCATGTTAGTATAATGTACGACACCTTACAACTCCTAACAACACGTAACAATACCGTAAGTAAATTTAAAACTCCATAATAAACCTAATGAATTCGTCCGAGTCCTTTAAACATCGTACGACAACTTAAATCATCTTACTACTCTTTATGCCACATTAGCAACTCGAAATGAACGTTAGTATGATCTAGGACGCCTTACAGCTCCTAAGAACACCTTACATCACCGTACGAAACCTTAAAACTCCATAATACACCTAATGAATTCGTGTGAGTCCTTTGAACATCGTACGACTATTTAGGACATCTTAAGACTCTGTATGCCATATTAGAACCTTGAAGACCACGTTTGTATAACGTAGGACGCCTTAAAACACCTAACAAAACCTTACAAGAGCGTACGAAACCATAAATCTCCATAATAACCTAATCTGTTCGTCCGAGTCCTTTGAACATCGTAAGACAACTCAGGACTTGTTACGACTCTGTATGCGACGCTAGCAACATAAAAAGCAATTTCGAATAATGTAGGACGCGTTACAACTTCTAAGAGCACCTTACATCACCGTACGAAACATTAAAACTTCATAATAAACCTAATGAATTCGTCCGAGTCATTTGAATATCGTACAAAAATTTAGAATATCTTACGACATTGTATGCCACATTAGCACCTTGAAAAGCATGTTAGTATAATGTACGACACCTTACAACTCCTAACAACACGTAACAATACCGTACGTAAACTTAAAACTCCATAATACACCTAATGAATTCGTGCGAGTCCTTTGAACATCGTACGACTAGTTAGGACATCTTAAGACTTTGTATGCCATATTAGAACCTTGAAGACCACGTTTGTATAACATAGGACGCCTTAAAACACCTTACAACAGCGTACGAAACCATAAATCTCCATAATAAACCTAATCAATTCGTCCGACTCCTTTGAACATCGTAAGACAACTCAGGACTTGTTACGACTCTTTATGCGACGCTAGCAACATAAAAAGCAATTTCGAATAATGTAGGACGCGTTACAACTTCTAAGAGCACCTTACATCACCGTACGAAACATTAAAACTTCATAATAAACGTAATGAATTCGTCTGAGTCATTTGAACATCGTACAAAAATTTAGAATATCTTACGACATTGTATGCCACATTAGCACCTTGAAAAGCATGTTAGTATAATGTACGACACCTTACAACTCCTAACTACACGTAACAATACCGTAAGTAAATTTAAAACTCCATAATAAACCTAATGAATTCGTCCGAGTCCTTTAAACATCGTACGACAACTTAAATCATCTTACTACTCTTTATGCCACATTAGAAACTCGAAATGAACGTTAGTATGATCTAGGACGCCTTACAGCTCCTAAGAACACCTTACATCACCGTACGAAACCTTAAAACTCCATAATACACCTAATGAATTCGTGTGAGTCCTTTGAACATCGTACGACTATTTAGGACATCTTAAGACTCTGTATGCCATATTAGAACCTTGAAGACCACGTTTGTATAACGTAGGACGCCTTAAAACACCTAACAAAACCTTACAAGAGCGTACGAAACCATAAATCTCCATAATAAACCTAATCTGTTCGTCCGAGTCCTTTGAACATCGTAAGACAACTCAGGACTTGTTACGACTCTGTATGCGACGCTAGCAACATAAAAAGCAATTTCGAATAATGTAGGACGCGTTACAACTTCTAAGAGCACCTTACATCACCGTACGAAACATTAAAACTTCATAATAAACCTAATGAATTCGTCCGAGTCATTTGAATATCGTACAAAAATTTAGAATATCTTACGACATTGTATGCCACATTAGCACCTTGAAAAGCATGTTAGTATAATGTACGACACCTTACAACTCCTAACAACACGTAACAATACCGTACGTAAACTTAAAACTCCATAATACACCTAATGAATTCGTGCGAGTCCTTTGAACATCGTACGACTAGTTAGGACATCTTAAGACTTTGTATGCCATATTAGAACCTTGAAGACCACGTTTGTATAACATAGGACGCCTTAAAACACCTTACAACAGCGTACGAAACCATAAATCTCCATAATAAACCTAATCAATTCGTCCGAGTCCTTTGAACATCGTAAGACAACTCAGGACTTGTTACGACTCTGTATGCGACGCTAGCAACATAAAAAGCAATTTCGAAAAATGTAGGACACATTACCACTTCTAAGAGCACCTTACATCACCGTACGAAACATTAAAACTTCATAATAAACGTAATGAATTCGTCTGAGTCATTTGAACATCGTACAAAAATTTAGAATATCTTACGACATTGTATGCCACATTAGCACCTTGAAAAGCATGTTAGTATAATGTACGACACCTTACAACTCTTAACAACACGTAACAATACCGTAAGTAAACTTAAAACTCCATAATAAACCTAATGAATTCGTCCGAGTCCTTTAAACATCGTACGACAACTTAAATCATCTTACTACTCTTTATGCCACATTAGCAACTCGAAATGAACGTTAGTATGATCTAGGACGCCTTACAGCTCCTAAGAACACCTTACATCACCGTACGAAACCTTAAAACTCCATAATACACCTAATGAATTCGTGTGAGTCCTTTGAACATCGTACGACTATTTAGGACATCTTAAGACTCTATATGCCATATTAGAACCTTGAAGACCACGTTTGTATAACGTAGGACGCCTTAAAACACCTAACAAAACCTTACAAGAGCGTACGAAACCATAAATCTCCATAATAAACCTAATCTGTTCGTCCGAGTCCTTTGAACATCGTAAGACAACTCAGGACTTGTTACGACTCTGTATGCGACGCTAGCAACATAAAAAGCAATTTCGAATAATGTAGGACGCGTTACAACTTCTAAGAGCACCTTACATCACCGTACGAAACATTAAAACTTCATAATAAACCTAATGAATTCGTCCGAGTCATTTGAATATCGTACAAAAATTTAGAATATCTTACGACATTGTATGCCACATTAGCACCTTGAAAAGCATGTTAGTATAATGATAGTCACTATGTATAGGTTGGACTCACCGGCTTGTCGGTGTTACTTTTGTATGTATTAGTTTGACTTGTATTTGTAGATGTTCTAGCGAACCTACGGGCGAATCTATAGATTCGCCCGCAGTTCATATCAGCTTTTGTATTAAGGTGTCGACTGGGCGAATCTATGTGTCCAGCGAACCTGTGTTGGTTCGCTAGATAGATTCGCTACAACGAATCTATCAGCGAACCTAACACCACTATATATTGTAACCTTATCTTCATTTGAATGCAACTTTTGCACATCTTTTACCAAAGCTATTATTCACTGATTGTGTTGTGTAATCGTTCAATCTGAGGTGCTAGGAGCATATTCTACTTATCTTTGTAGCTTATATACCTCATTTGTGTGTGTAATCTTGTTATTGGGTTTGTTTGGATATTATACACTTTGGTGTTCAAGTCTTGGTCATTTTGTTGTTAAACAAGTCAACATAGCACTGAAATCACGATCATTATGGACCAACAATATGGTATCAGAGCCATAGTGCTCTTGATTGTTTGATTCTTGTGATTTTTGTGTTGATTTTGGAGTTTTTGGGTCAAAACACTATTTGATTCTGTTCTAAGCTTGTTTTGGTGTTTTGGAGTTGTATTTTGCTCAAGTTTTGTGTTATTTGGTCATAGGAAGCTTTTAAAACAAACTTGTATGCAAATGGTCAAGTTTTGAAGGTTTTCGGGTTGCTTCCGTACTGTTACAGGCTGGTTTGTTATCCAGCGAATCTATCTGTTCTTCCAGCGAAACTAACTGTTCATCCAGCGAACCTAATTCAAATTTCTGTTCTGTTGGTTTGTGTTGTGGCCAGCGAATCTGACATATCATCGAACGAAAGTTCACTTGTTTGGCTGACTGTGCAAGCGAAACTCCTGCTGCCAAAATCAGGCCAGCGAATCTGTGCTTGCTTGTCAGCGAATCTGATCCCAGCGAATCTGCCAGCGAATCTGTTGTGTTCTTTGAGCGAATCTAGCCAGCGAATCTACTTGTCTTCAGCGAATCTATTAACTGTTCAAAATTATGACTTCATCAACACTGAATATGAATGATCTGGATAGCGTTCAACCTAACAGGCCACCGAGGCTTGTTAGTGGTGAAAACTTTGAAGACTGGAAAAGATGCTTGAAAGCCTTTTTCTATTATACAGACTACAATCAATGGGAATCTATCGTAAATGGTCCGCACGTGCCAACAACAGTTGAAGGAACTGTTACTTCAACAAACACAAATCCAAGCACTTTTACTGAAACAGATATCAAGTTACTAGATCGAGACAAGAAGGCACTCGGGGCATTAATACTTTGCTTCATCAGGATATCTTCAACAGGTTTGCTGAACACACAACATCAAAAAACCTATATGATGCATTATGTGAATTTTATGATGGCAATGAGGATCTGAAACTTGATAGAAAAGCTCAAGCTGAAAAGGAATTCAACTCTTTCGTAGGATATTCACAAGAGAACTTGACTGATATTACAAATCGATTCTTATCTGTGTCAAGTAATCTAAAGAAGTATGATGATAAGCTGGGCAATCATGAACAAGTCGCAAAACTGTTAGATTCTCTTCCTCCTCAATGGAGTCTTCAAATCAAGCTGTTGAAACAAGAAAGAAACTTTCCTGACTACAAACTGATGGACGTTATCAACAAGCTAAAGTCTTTCGACCTTGATGTGAAGAGAAGAGAATATAATCAGTCAATGATGGCTCCAAACATTCCCTCTCAAAATGCTGCACTTATCTCATCCGCTGCAAACTCTTATATGTACAGTGCTGCATCTAGAGGATCATTAAGTCATGTGTCTACTAAATCTGCTGGTGCTCCTTCAAATGTTGGTTCAAGCTCGAATGCATCTGTCACCACTCAGATTCCGTCTGACACTATGGCTTTATTTGGAATGTTTGTTCACAGTTATGAAGCTCTTGTTGCAGGTGAGTTGAAAGGGAAGGGTATGACAGTAGAAGATATGTATCAGGTGGATCCTGATGATCTTGAGGAAACAGATATCCAATGGCAGATGGCTATGCTCACTCTTCGTGCCAGACGATTCATGGAAAGAACCGGTAGAAGAAACTTCGGAAATCAGGGACAGAATGGTAAGCTGGGGTATGACAAGGGAAAGTTGAGGTGCTATAACTGCAAACAATTGGGCCACTTCAAAAGGGAATGCCCTTCACCAATTGTTACTGAGCCAGTCAACTCTGCAAATCCAAGATCTGCTCCAAATCAAGAAAGGGTTGAGGAAGCAAAGTCAAAGAATGAAACTGCACTGCTCACCAACTTTGACTGGAGTGCAGAAATTGAAGAAACCAAGGAGGAGATTAACCATGCCCTTGTTGCTGAGATTGCTGAGATTGATGACACCGATATAAATTGCTTTGATCCGTTCAAAGAATTTTACGGAAAAGATGAGGAAGAGAAGGTGGAGAATGTTGATAAAGATCAATCAGATGTTATTGTTCAAGGACATCTGAATCATTCAGGGTTGGTTTGTGAAGCTGCTGTTAATGAAGTGAAGCATGAGGAGGAGTCAAAGATTAGCTTGGAAGAAATGATTGAGAAGGCAAGGCTAGATGCAGTTGATGAATTCAAAAGAAGCACTCCCTACTGCCAATGTGATCGTGCTCTGGCTGCCGAAAAACTGGTAATTGGTCTTCCCTACGATGTTATTGAAGATATGTGTTCATCTGCTTGCAAAATTCGTTTAATTGGCATATACAAAGCAAATAAATTATTAATGTCAAACGAAAACGAATTAAAAAGGACCATCAAAGAGCTTAAATTAAGTGAATCAAAATATTTTGTTAAGTTAAGAGAAGCTTTAAAGGAAAATGAACACTTAAAAAGAAATCTTTTGGAAAAGAACTGTGAAATAAACTACTTGACTGAGCAAGTTACACTTGCTGAATTTGAAGCAAGAAAACATAAAAACAAATTGCAGCAGTGGACAATATCTGGTATGAAAAGGGAGGAACTCTGCAAGAAACAAAGGGGGGCCAGAGTTAAGACAGGTTTGGGTTTTAGTAACAATGAATCATGTGCATATCCTCCACCCAGTACTTTCTGTTACTCTCCTACACCTATTCCTCATCCCTCAAATGAGTTAATTCAAGAGATTATGCAGAATGATACTGACAGTTCCATTGCAGGTTTAAGTGAAGTAAATCTTAAGGAAGTTAGAGAGGATTACGCATATGGTGGGAGTGTTGGGCTCGGTTGTTCTTGATAGTCACTATGTATAGGTTGGACTCACCGGCTTGTCGGTGTTACTTTTGTTTGTAATTGTTTAACTTGTATTTGTATTAGTGCTAGCGAACCTACGGGCGAATCTATAGATTCGCCCGCAGGTCATCATGTCTTTTGTGTTAAGGTTTCGACTGGGCGATCCTATGTGCCCAGCGAACCTGTGTTGGTTCGCTAGATAGATTCGCTAGAGCGAATCTATCAGCGAACCTAACACTGCTATATATTGTAACCTTATCTTCACTTTATAGAACTTTTGCACATCTTTTATCCAAGCCATTTCTCACTGATTGTGTTGTGTAATCGTTCTATTTGAGGTGCTAGGAGCTTATTCTACTTATCATTGTAGCTTAATTACCTCATTTGTGGGTTAGATCTTGTTATTGGGTTGTTTGGTTAATATACACTTTGTTCTTCAAGTTTGGACATATTTGTGTTAAACAAGTCAACAAAGCACTGAAATCACGATCTTTATGGACCAACAATATGGTATCAGAGCCATAGTGCTCTTGATTGTTTGATTCTAGTGATTTTTGTGTTGATTTTTGAAGTTTTTGGGTCAAAACACTTTGATTCTGTTTGAAGCTTGTTTTTAGTGTTTTGGAGTTGTATTTTGCTCAAGGTTTGTGGTATTTGGTCTTAGAAAGCTTTTAAAACAAACGTGTATGCAAATGGTCAAGTTTTGAGGGTTTTCGAGCTGTTTCCGTACTGTTTCAGGGTGGTTGAGCTACCAGCGAATCTATTTGTTCTACCAGCGAAACTGTGTGTTCTTCCAGCGAACCTAATTCAAATTTTTGTCCTGATTGGTTTGTGTTCTGGCCAGCGAATCTGACATATCACCGAACGAAAGTTCACTTGTTTGGCTGACTGTGCAAGCGAAACTGCTGCCAAAATTAGGCCAGCGAATCTGTGCTTGTTTGTCAGCGAAACTGTTGCTCGCCCAGCGAATCTGTTCCCAGCGAATCTGTCAGCGAATCTACTGTGTTCTTTGAGCGAATCTAGTCAGCGAACCTGTTTATTTTGAGCGAATCTATAATCTGTTCAAAGTTATGACTTCATCAACACTGAATATGAACGATCTGGATAGCGTTCAACCTAACAGGCCTCCGAGGCTTGTTAGTGGTGAAAACTTTGAAGACTGGAAAAGATGTTTGAAAGCCTTTTTCTACTACACGGACTACAACCAATGGGAATCTATCGTAAATGGTCCGCACGTGCCAACAACTGTTGAAGGAACTGTTACTTCAACAAACACAAATCCAAGCACTTTCACTGAAGCAGACATCAGATTACTAGATCGAGACAAGAAGGCACTCGGGGCATTAATACTCTGCTTACATCAGGATATCTTTAACAGGTTTGCCGAACACACAACAGCAAAAAGTCTGTATGATGCTTTGTGTGAATTTTATGATGGCAATGAGGATCTGAAACTTGATAGAAAGCTCAAGCCGAAAAGGAATTCAACTCTTTTGTGGGGTACTCACAAGAGAACTTGACTGACATTACAAACCGATTTCTATCTGTGTCAAGTAATTTGAAGAAATATGATGATAAGCTGGGCAATCATGAACAAGTTGCTAAATTGTTAGATTCTCTTCCTCCGCAATGGAGTCTTCAAA
Organism: Tagetes erecta; assembly: GCA_030867185.1. Lineage (NCBI taxonomy): Eukaryota > Viridiplantae > Streptophyta > Magnoliopsida > Asterales > Asteraceae > Tagetes > Tagetes erecta. Next base: position 47,547,078 of record CM061488.1, on the reverse strand, counting down.
TCAAGCTGTTGAAACAAGAGAGAAACTTTCCTGACTACAAACTGATGGACGTCATCAACAAGCTGAAGTCTTTCGACCTTGATGTGAAGAGAAGAGAATATAATCAGTCAATGATGGTTCCAAACATTCCCTCTCAAAATGCTGCACTTATCTCATCCGCTGCAAACTCATATATGTACAGTGCTGCATCTAGAGGACCATCAAGTCATGTATCTGCTAAATCTGCTGGTGTACCTTCAAATGTTGGTTCAAGTTCGAATGCGTCTGTCACCACTCAGATTCCGTCAGATACTATGGCTTTGTTTGGGATGTTTGTCCACAGTTATGAAGCTCTTGTTGCAGGTGAGTTAAAAGGGAAGGGTATGACTGTAGAAGACATGTATCAGGTGGATCCTGATGACCTGGAGGAAACAGATATTCAATGGCAGATGGCTATGCTCACTCTTCGTGCCAGACGATTCATGGAAAGAACTGGCAGAAGAAACTTCGGAAATCAGGGACAGAATAGTAAGCTGGGGTATGACAAGGGAAAGTTAAGATGCTATAACTGCAAACAACTGGGCCACTTCAAGAGAGAATGCCCATTACCAATCGTTACTGAGCCAGTTAACTCTGCAAATCCAAGATCTGCTCCAATTCAAGAAAAGGTTGAGGAAGCAAAGTCAAAGAATGAAACTGCACTGCTCACCAACTTTGATTGGAGTGCAGAAATTGAAGAAACCAAGGAGGAGATTAACCATGCCCTTGTTGCTGAAATTGCTGAGTTTGATGACAATGATATAAATCTCTTTGATCCGTTCAAAGAATTTTATGGGAAAGATGAGGAAGAGAAGGTGGAGAATGTTGACAAAGTTCAATCAGATGTTATTGCTCAAGGGCATCTGAATCATTCTGGGTTGGTTTGTGAAGCAGCTGTTAATGAAGTTAAGCAAGAGGAAGAGTCAAAGGTTAGCCTGGAAGAAGTGATTGAGAAGGCAAGGCTAGATGCTGTTGATGAATTCAAAAGAAGCACTCCTTACTGTCAATGTGATCGTGCACTGGCCGCCGAAAAATTGGTAATTGGTCTTCCTTACGATGTTATTGAAGATATGTGTTCGTCTGCTTGCAAAATTCGTTTAATTGGCATATACAAAGCTAACAAATTGTTAATGTCAAACGAAAATGAATTAAAAAGGACCAACAAAGAGCTTAAATTAAATGAATCAAAATATTTTGTCAAGTTAAGAGAGGCTTTAAAAGAAAATGAACACTTAAAAAGAACTCTTTTAGAAAAGAACTGTGAAATTAACTACTTGACTGAGCAAGTTACACTTGCTGAATTTGAAGCAAGAAAACTTAAAAACAAATTGCAGCAGTGGACTATATCTGGTATGAAAAGGGAGGAACTCTGCCAAAAACAAAGGGGGGCCAGAGTTAAGACAGGTTTGGGTTTTAGTAACAAAGAATCATATGCATATCCTCCACCCAGTACTTTCTGTTATTCTCCTACACCTATTCCTCATCCCTCAAATGAGTTAATTCAAGAGATTATGCAGAATGATACTGACAGTTCCATTGCAGGTTTAAGTGAAGTAAACCTTAAGGAAGTTAGAGAAGATTACGCATATGGTGGAAGTGTTGGGCTCGGTTGTTCTGGCAGTAGTGATTGCAGTAGTTCTGATTCCAAGAAGTCTTTTGAAGACATTAGTTTAATTAACTCTGTTTGTAGTAATGTGTCATATTCAGACAATTCCATGTTTAATAGTAATCTAGGGTGCTCTACTTCAAACCCTAATGTGTTGAATGATGATTTGAATGAAAATGTGTGTGTGAATGACAAAGACAAACTTTCAGGTCATGTCTCTGAAAGTCAAACTAAAACAAACTGTTTTCAAAAGTTCTTCACTCACCAAATTCCATCTTTCACACCTGTGAGAATTTCAAAGCCAAAAGAGAAGGAATCATCTTTTTCATACATCCTTAGACCAAAAACAGAATCTGATACAGTTAAAGTCACAACAGGTAAGTTAAAAGAACTCTATGACACTTACAGTGACTGCAACTCACAACTGTCTGAATGTGATGAGGAAATTGAAATGGACAAAATTCCTGTTAACAGAGTTCCTAAAACTGGCTTGAAGTCTCACTGTTTTAAATGTGGAAATACTGGTCACACTGTCAAGCAATGCCCTAAGTTAATCCAAAATAGCTCAAAGCAAAAATCTTTCGGAAAAAGATTAAACACTTTTGTAAATAATTTCTTTTGTAATTCTTCATCTGCTTCACCACCCAAGTACACAAAGGCTTGGGTGCCAATTTTAAAGGTCTAACTTTTCATTTCTTTTAATAAATGTCAGGAACATTCAAATGCCGTTGTAAATAGTCATTGGCAAATTGACAGCGGATGTTCAAGACATATGACAAGATTGAAGGATCTTCTGACTAACTATAGGATAATAAATGGAGGTTATGTGGCTTTTGCGGGAGACAAGAAAGGTGGGAAGATGATTGGTCAAGGAGAAGTCTCAAACGGCTCACTTACCTTGGAAGACGTCAACTATGTTCCTGAGCTGGCATTCAACCTTCTAAGTGTATCACAAATCTGTGATAAGAATATTCCTGTGATGTTTCTTCCAAATGAATGCCTGTTCTTGAAGCCAGAGTTTACTATTCCCGAAGATATGGTGATCATGCGAGCTCCGAGACGAAATGACACCTATATGTTGAATATGGGTTCACAGGAATCAAATTCCACCGTGACATGTCTCCTGTCTAAAGCTTCATCTTTTGAATCATTTTTGTGGCATAAACGTTTAGGACACATCAATTTTAAAATTCTGAATAAATTGGTTAAGAACAATTTGGTTAGGGGTTTACCACTCAAAGACTTTTCAGTGGTTGAGAAGTGTATGGCTTGTGCTAAAGGAAAACAGCACAAAAAGCCTCACAAACTTAAAATTACAAATTCCATCTCAGAACCCCTCGAATTGTTACATACTGATTTATTTGGTCCAATAAGTGTCAAATCTATTGCTAAAAAGTCTTATTGCTTGGTTGTCACAGATGATTACTCAAGGTACACCTGGGTGAGATTCATGGCAAACAAGAGTGAGACTGCCGAAGAGTTGATGAAGCTAATACCTCTAATCGAGGTTCTTGGAAAGAAGAAGGTTCAAGCCATCAGAAGCGATAACGGAACTGAATTCAGAAACCACATCTTCAACTCCTTCTGTGAACAACGGGGTATTCTCAGACAGTTTAGCGCCGCCCGAACACCACAACAAAATGGTGTTGCTGAAAGAAAGAATCGAACCCTTGTGGAGGCCGCTAGAACTATGCTGATCGAGTCAAAACTTCCAATTATTTTCTGGGCTGAAGCAGTTAATTGTGCAGCTTATGTTCTTAACAGGGTACTGATTGTCAAGGAAAAGATGAAGACTTCATACCAACTGTTTCGAGGGATTAAGCCGCTGATTGATTTTCTGCGCCCCTTTGGATGTTCTTGCACTCTTTTGAATACTCAAGATCAGAAGACGAAGTTTGGGGCTGTCTCTGATGAATGCTTCTTTGTGGGATACTCTAACACACAAAAGGCGTATCGCGTTTACAACAAGCGAACGCGGATTGTGCAAGAGTCCTACTATGTTGATTGGCAGGAATCAAACACTACTAGTATTGGTAGTGAACCGGCTTGGTTTTATGATGCCACCACCATTTTCAAATCATTTAATCTTCCTGACTCTGACGATGACGACATCATTCCACACTCATCAGTTCCTATTTTCAATCATCTATCCACACCATCACAACCACAACCTTCCACATCAGCCACACAACTACCTCCTACTTCATTTGACATTCCACCACCTCCACCACCTCAAACTGATCAAATTTCTCCATCAGATATTCCATCCACATCCACTACCATCCCATCACCTACACCTTCACAACCATCAAATCAAACACCCTCAACCGAACCAAATCCTCTATTTCTCAACACTGACTTCAAAACCCTGAAAAACCATCCTCACGATTATATCATTGGATCTATTACTGATGGTGTGCGAACTCGGAGTCAGAGTGGTTTGATTAATGAATGTCTTTATGCTGCCTTTCTGTCTCAAGTTGTTCCAAAGAATTATAAACAGGCACTTGAAGATCCGAGTTGGGTGGATGCCATGCAAATGGAACTGCAGCAATTCAGGAAGCTCAAAGTTTGGGAACTGGTTGATCTTCCTCCTAACAAGTGTCCAATCGGCACTAAATGGGTTTTCCGTAACAAGCCAGATGATCGTGGTGTTGTAATCAGAAACAAAGCGAGACTGGTTGTTCAAGGGTTTGCTCAAGAGGAGGGGATTGACTACACCGAAGTTTTTGCTCCAGTAGCTCGCCTGGAAGCCATCAGAATCTTTCTTGCTCATGCCGCAAACAAAAACTTTAAAGTTTATCAGATGGATGTGAAATGTGCATTTCTATATGGAGATATTGATGAGGAGATCTACGTATGTCAGCCACCGGGTTTCGAGGATCCGGATTTCCCGTCAAAGGTTTACAAGCTTGATAAATCACTGTATGGGTTGCATCAAGCCCCGCGGATCTGGTATGAAACTCTGACACAGTATCTTCTCAGCAAAGGTTTCTCACGTGGGGCTATAGATATGACATTATTCAAGAAGGAGGTGGATGGCGAGCTGCTGATCGTTCAAGTGTATGTTGATGATATCATTTTTGGTTCGACAAATGAAGGGTTGTGTAGAGAATTTGAGAAGGTGATGATGGATCGTTTTGAGATGACCATAATGGGGGAGATGTGTTTCTTCTTGGGGCTGCAAGTGGAGCAAAAGCCTGATGGAATTCTAATCCACCAAGAGAAATATATCAAAGAAATCCTCACGAAGTTTGGCATGGATGATTCTTCTCCTGAATTAATTCCTTTTACAGCTCAAACATGCCTTACTTCCGATGATAATGGGAATCCTGTGGACGCTCATCGGTATCGCTCGATGATCGGATCTCTCATGTATCTGACTGCAAGCCGACCTGATATTACATTTGCCGTGTGTTACTGTGCTCGTTTCCAAGCCAATCCAAAAGAATCACATTAAAAAGCTGTTAAACGCATTTTTCGCTACCTTAAGGGTTCCTCTCGTTTGGGACTTTGGTACCCAAAAGGTGGGAACTTTGATTTACATGCTTTTTCTGATAGTGATCATGCTGGTTGCAGGATTAACAGGAAATCAGTCACTGGTGGATGTCAATACCTTGGAGAATGTCTTGTTTCATGGCAAAGCAAGAAGCAAACAACCGTCTCCCTATCCACAGGAGAAGCAGAATACATAGCTGCGTCAAGTTGCTGTTGCCAAGTGCTGTGGATTCAACATCAGATGATGGATTATGGCATCAACTTTCTTCATACGCCACTATTCTGTGATAATGAAGCTGCTGTTGGGATTGCCAAGAATCCTATTCATCACACTCGAACCAAGCACATTGAAACAAGAATTCATGCAATCAGGGATGCACAGGAAAAGGGGTTTATTGATATTATTCCTATTGAAACTAGAAAGCAAAAAGCTGATATTTTCACAAAAACTTTTGACAAACCACGTTTTTATGAACTGATCTCCATGCTTGGACTTATATCTTTTTGAAAAACCTTTTTCTATGAGAATCCATTTTGTAAATATGTAAATAATCTTTTCTTATTCTTCTTTGAAGAATCCGTGGGTCACTCGATTCATTGCTCCGTTTCTTTATTTTATTTTATCTTCTTTTATTTTTCTTTTAATTCTATATATATATATATATTAAGAAAATCTGAAAAACAAAAATTTCTTATTAGACGGCTATTATATAGAAATTTTGGGGGAGATATAAAAAGATTAACTATTTATAGTTTTTCAAATTTTGCTATTTCAGGATCTCCGTTTTGATTGATGTTGAAAAGTCGTTGAAGGAGGTCAGAAGCATTGCGTTTGGGATATGTCAGATAGGCTCAGCCCGAAAACAAAGTAAACAGTGATTGTGCAGCCAAACATAACGCTCAAGATCTCGACAACAAGGATTATCTCCTTGACATGATTGTATTGCACAAAGATAATGGTTCTGTCAAAAATGGGTTGAGAGCGTCAAATCTTTGTCTTGATTTCCCTAAAAATCCCAAATCACCCTCGCCCTATCCCCGAATCGAGTTTCTAGTATGCAAAACAAATAAAATAAAAAGCTGCTAGTGATGCTCTTCGGAAAAGCCTCTGAGTGAGTTACTCGTTAACTCCTCAGTACGTATTGAGTCAAGTGCTTAACTCCTCTGCTATACGGAAGTATTGACCTGGAGTTGGTGGATCTTCTCTGCTATACGAAAGTATTGACCTGAAGATTCACCGAGCATGCTCAAATGTTTATCTCCTCTGTTATACGTCAGTATAGACCTGGAGCTCTAGACCATTTGAGTTACCCAAATAATAAGTCGCATTGTATTCGAAATGAATCAATTGCTGACAAGCCCCACTCACAAAGAAAAGATGCAAAAAATTGCACAAGTGTCAAAAGAAACAAACGCATCGGTCAACATTCAAAAGTTGATCATTGAAATTCAAGCAAAGTCAATCGTATTGCTCAGATATACCCTGATGACAGAATTTGTTCTTTTTACCTAGATGTCTGTGGGGACCGAGTTGTCAGAGATTCTTCAATCAAACCAAAAACATGATAAAAGAAGCTGCTAATCTCTTGTTGAAAGGACTAAGGCATGGGTTTAAATGGACAAACATATCTGCAATCCCGCCAATCGATGATTCTCCGGATCCTACTCAAAAACATCATGAAGAATATATATCCTTTCTAGCGCTTAAAACCGTCTCTTGTTATTCTATTTTTATTTTATTTTATTTCATTTTACTTTATTTTATTTTAAATTTTAGGATTACATGTGTATATGTTTATTTTTGGAGCGTTGATATCGTGGGACGTTTTTCACGTTTTTACAAAGATTTTAAAACTTAAGAAAATCCAAAAATATTTTTGTGTGTGTGCTAGCGAACCTACAGGTTCGCCCGGAATCTCTTTGTTTCGCTGACAAGAAACATCTTTGTTTATGTGTCAGCGAACCTGCTAGCGAACCAGCCGGCTGCCTTGACTTTTGGTCTTCCGGCGAACCTAAGGTTCGCTGGTCTGTCTACCAGCGAATCTGTGTAAGTATATATATACAGTGACAGCGAAATATCTCATTTTCGCTGTCACCTGTACTGTAGCTCGACTTTCAAAATCTCAACACCAACGTTCGATTCTCACTTCAACCGGTCTTTTTCACACATTAAACATCATTTTATAGTCTGGTATGTGATCGATTTCAACTTAATCTCTTTCTAAACCCCTAATCGCACTCTAAACCTGCTTAAATCTGTTGTCGTGTGATTGTATGTAAAAGAAATGTCTGTTTTGGTGTTAAATGTTAGGGACTTTCTTCATAATAGCCTTGTTTATTGTTTATTTTGACCTGTTGTTGCTTTGAATGCCTGTTAATGATGAACTGTATGTGATTTTGGCCATTTTTCAAAAACTAGGGTTTCCAGCGAACCTAAGTGTTCGTCTGGCGAATCTGAACGAAAGTTCAAAACTTCGAGCGAACCTATGTCGTTATGCTGCCCGCGCGACAACATAGATTCGCCCGACTGTTTCTAGCGAACCTATACATTCGCTCGACAACAATGACTGATTTTTCATGTCAGCGAATCTATAGGTTCTGGTGCCAAAATCTCAGGTTCGCTATACTAGCGAACCTAATTTCCAGCGAATCTATTAACTGTTTTTCAAATCTTCATTTCTGATCAATCTCCTTTCATTTTTCAGGCACAATGTCGACATTATTTTTCGAAAAGAAGCACAACATGTGTGCTTTACTCGACGAAAACTTTGAAAAGGCCAGCAGCTATAGAGACGCTATCAAATGGCTGAAGTCGTCACATATACACTATGCCATCTCTCACTCACCTACTATATATGAGACGCACGTTCGGGATTTCTGGCGAACTGCGGTCATGAACGTGTCGGTAAAGCCGTCACGTATCTGTGCCAAAGTCTGTGGCCACGACTTGGCGTTTACTGAAGCCGATCTGGCTAGAATTTTGAGGCTAGAGGATGATGTGGGTGAGGAGGTCCATATGACGGCTGAAGAAGTTTATGGGGCATTCCGGACAGCGGGGTATGAGGGTCCGATGCCCGGAGAGAAGAAAATGGAGTTTGTGAAGTCGTACTTGATCCAGGAGTGGAGGTACATAGCACATGTGTTCATTATGTGCCTGGATCACCGGAAAGGGGGTACGGACGGGCTGAACTTGGACTGGGCTCGAGCTATGATGCTGTTTTGCCGGGGGCAAAAAGCAAATCTTGCGAAGCTAATTTTCAACTACATGCTCGAGAACATCCATGCCAGCAAAGGGGCCAAATGGTTAATGTATCCCAGATTCATTCAGATGATTCTGAATGATAAACTACCAAATCTGCCGGTGGAGGGTGCAGAATTGAAAATCTGGGATATGCATTCAAGGATCTTCAAAGATTGTAAATCGGTGAGGCCGGATTGTGTGGGAAGGACTACGTATTTATGGGAGAATATGTATCCGACTGAAAGGTGGGTGTATATACAAAGGTTGATCGAGACGGAAAGGAAAAGAGGCGGAGAGAATATAGAGGTGGTTGAGAAAAGAATAAAGAAGAGGAAAGCTTACGCTAAAGAGAAAGACTATTCGTTTGATAGGGAAGTGGATGAGATCCAAGCTGAAATAGATGCTGGCAGGGAATTGAGAACAAAGAAAAGGTCTGATACAAACGCTGAGGGGTCAAAGAAGGCGAAGCACGATATAGGGGGTACATCTGCTGGGTCTGGAAATGAGTTGAAGGATGAGGTTGAGAGATTGAAGGCTGATCTGTTTGAGTTGAAAGTGAAGCACGAAGAGTTGGAAAAACAAGATGCAGAGAAATCGACTGTGATATACGAGATGGGTCGGATGATGAAGGACCAGCAGTGTTTGATTGTAAGGATCTTCAAAGAACTAAACACTCTGAAGGAAAATGCTGGAACTGAACCGGCAATGACTGAGGCGGAACTGAACTCCTTAACGGATATTGCAAAGTATCCGTTAATGGATGTTGATTTTGGTGATAAAGGAAAGGGAAAGGCCGTGGAGGAAGAGTTTGATGAAGAGATGGGGATTGATTTAGATGTGTTTGAGGGAGAAGAAGTGGTCGGAGGATCGAGTAAGGATTTTACTTTGATTGATGAACCTGAGACTGATGTCGATGCTGACAGTGAAGAAGATTTGGATGACGAGCCTGAAATGTATAAAGTTGAGGAAAAGGGGATGAGTTATCAGTTCGAGCATGCTGATTTAGACAAGTCTGAGTGGTTTAGAAAGGAAGATGCTGTGGTTCCTGAAGTACCGATATTCCAGCACTTAGATGAACCCAACACCAAACAGCAAGATAGACAGATCATTGCATGGAAGTACAACTGTTTGGTGGAGGCTTACATGATCAAAAGGAGGGGCGGAGACATTACGTATGTCAAGAACCGAAAGCACTTCGCCACCTTTCCTAGATGGGATTTGCGTAGACTGGCAGAGCTGCCATTACTGGGAAAGGAAGATAGTGGCAGGGCTTGCGCGTTCGAAGCTGCTATTCAGGAGGCTGCCAAGACTGATTTTGTTCAATTCGGGTACCAAAAGCCGAAGAGGATGAGGCAGAAGGAGGATAAACATTGGGTGTCGTGGAAGGGCAAGATTGTGCTGAAGATAGCTGCACCAAAGGTGATGACAAGGGTCAGGGTCCCAGACACACAGCCACCCCGACTGCAGGAGTTTCTTAAATGGTTTTATGATAACAGTACGGGTGAAGCTGTTATCCGTCTACAAGGAAAAGATCGTCCTGAAATCAGACTATTTGACCCAATGGAGATCTTTTCCTTCTGTGATGAGGATCTGAAGGTTTTGTGTGAGAACAGGATTAAGCACGGGGCTGGAGATGACACTGCTGCTGAAGCGAACCTGTTCGTGAAGGTCGCAAATAAAGCCCGGGGGATTCGTGCAGAACTGAAGGCTGTGAATGAGAGGCTGAGAAGGTCGGATGATCAGCGCATGGAAATGGACGATCTAACTAGACAGCTGGATCGATCAATTGAGCAGAGGTTTGAGAAACCAGTTGAGGTAATTGATTTGGAGGTGATAAGCGAGGAGCAAACTGTAGAGAAACAGGCGGAGACGACAGTTCAACTTGAGCCTGATACTGAGGTCGCTGATACTGAGTTTGTAGATTCGATGCTGAATTTAAGTGAAGATGAGGCCGGAACTGAAGACATTACAAACCCAATGGCCGGAATTAAAGAAAGGGCAGGAACGTTTATTGAACATCTTTGAAGCCATCAAGACGGAGCTAATCAGAAGACTTCCCCAGGTGAGGTCCAACCTAGGGGGAGTATTGATAGTCACTATGTATAGGTTTGACTCACCGGCTTGTCGGTGTTACTTTTGTTTGTAATTGTTTAACTTGTATTTGTATTAGTGCTAGCGAACCTACGGGCGAATCTATAGATTCGCCCGCAGGTCATCATGTCTTTTGTGTTAAGGTTTCGACTGGGCGAACCTATGTGCCCAGCGAACCTGTGTTGGTTCGCTAGATAGATTCGCTAGAGCGATTCTATCAGCGAACCTAACACTGCTATATATTGTAACCTTATCTTCACTTTATAGAACTTTTGCACATCTTTTATCCAAGCCATTTCTCACTGATTGTGTTGTGTAATCGTTCTATTTGAGGTGCTAGGAGCTTATTCTACTTATCATTGTAGCTTATTTACCTCATTTGTGGGTTAGATCTTGTTATTGGGTTGTTTGGTTAATATACACTTTGTTCTTCAAGTTTGGACATATTTGTGTTAAACAAGTCAACAAAGCACTGAAATCACGATCTTTATGGACCAACAGTTCTAGCAGTAGTGATTGCAGTAGTTCTGATTCCAAGAAGTCTTTTGAAGACATTAGTTTAATTAATTCTGTTTGTAGTAATGTGTCATATTCAGACAATTCCATGTTTAATAGTAATTTAGGGTGCTCTACTTCAAACCCTAATGTGTTGAATGATGATGATTTGATCGAAAATGTGTGTGTGAATGACAAAGATAAACTTTCAGGTCATGTCTCTGAAAGTCAAACCAAAACAAATTGTTTTCAAAAGTTCTTTACTTATCAAATTCCATCTTTCACACCAGTGAGAATTTCAAAACCAAAAGACAAGGAATCATCTTTTTCATACATTCTTAAACCAAAACCTGAAACTGATAAAGTTACAGTCACAACAGTTAGGTCAAAAGATCTCTATGACTCTTACAGTGACTGCAACTCTCAACTGTCTGAATGTGATGAGGAAATTGAAATGGATAAAATTCCTGTTAACAGAGTCTCCAAAACTTGTTTGAAGTCTCATTGTTTTAAATGTGGAAATAGTGGTCACACTGTCAAGCAATGCCCTAAGTTAATCCAAAATAGCTCTAAGCAAAAATCTTTCGGAAAAAGATTAAACACATTTGTAAATAATTTCTTTTGTAATTCTTCATCTGCTGCACCACCCAAGTTCACAAAGGCTTGGGTGCCTATTTCAAAGGTCTAACTTTCCATTTTTTTAATAAATGTCAGGAACATTCAAATGCCGTTGTAAATAGTCATTGGCATATTGACAGTGGATGTTCCAGACATATGACAGGGTTGAAGGACCTCCTGACTAACTATAGGATCATAAATGGCGGTTATGTTGCTTTTGCGGGAGACAAGAAAGGTGGCAAGATGATTGGTCAAGGAGAAGTCTCAAATGGCTCACTTACTTTGGAAGACGTCAACTATGTTCCTGAATTGGCATTCAATCTTCTCAGCGTATCGCAAATCTGTGATAATAATATTCCAGTGATGTTTCTTCCAAATGAATGCTTATTCTTGAAGCCAGAGTTTACTATTCCTGAAGATATGGTGATCATGCGAGCTCCGAGACGGAATGATACCTATATGCTGAATATGGGTTCACAGGAATCAAATTCCACCGTGACCTGTCTCCTGTCTAAAGCTTCATCCTTTGAATCGTTTTTGTGGCATAAACGTTTAGGGCACATCAATTTTAAAATTCTGAATAAATTAGTTAAGAACAATTTGGTTAGGGGTTTACCACTCAAAGACTTTTCAGTGGTTGAGAAATGTATGGCTTGTGCTAAAGGAAAACAGCACAAAAAGCCACATAAACTTAAAATTACAAATTCCATCTCAGAACCCCTCGAATTGTTACATACTGATTTATTTGGTCCAATAAGTGTCAAATCTCTTGCTAAAAAGTCTTATTGCTTGGTTGTCACAGATGATTACTCTAGGTACACCTGGGTGAGATTCATGGCAAACAAGAGTGAGACTGCCGAAGAGTTGATGAAGCTAATACCTCTAATAGAGGTTCTTGGAAAGAAGAAGGTTCAAGCCATCAGAAGCGACAACGGAACTGAATTCAGAAACCACATCTTTAACTCTTTCTGTGAACAACGGGGTATTCTCAGACAGTTCAGCGCCGCCCGAACACCACAACAAAATGGTGTTGCTGAAAGGAAGAATCGAACCCTTATGGAGGCCGCTAGGACTATGCTGATCGAGTCAAAGCTTCCAATTATTTTCTGGGCTGACGCAGTTAATTGTGCAGCTTATGTTCTTAACAGGGTACTGATTGTCAAAGAAAAGATGAAGACTTCATACCAACTGTTTCGAGGGATTAAGCCGCTGATTGATTTTCTACGCCCCTTTGGATGTTCTTGCACTCTTTTGAATACTCAAGATCAGAAGACGAAGTTTGGGGCTGTCTCTGATGAATGCTTCTTTGTGGGATACTCTAACACACAAAAGGCGTATCGCGTTTACAACAAGCGAACGCGGATTGTGCAAGAGTCCTACTATGTTGATTGGCAAGAATCAAACACTACCAGTATTGGTAGCGAACCGGCATGGTTTTATGATTCCACCACCATTTTCAAATCATTTAATCTTCCTGACTCTGACGATGATGATATCATTCCACACACATCAGTTTCTATTTTCAATCATCCATCTACATCATCACAACCACAACCTTCAACATCAGCCACACAACTACCTCCCACTCCATTTGACATTCCATCACCTCCACCACCTCAAACTGCTCAAACTTCTCCATCAGATATTCCATCCACATCTACTACCTTTCAATCCTCTGCCACTAATACAATTCCTACACCCTCACAACCATCTAATCAACCACCCTCAACCGAACCAAATCCTTTACTCCTCAACACTGACTTCAAAACCTTGAAAAACCATCCTCACGATTATATCATTGGATCTATTACTGATGGTGTGCGGACTCGGAGTCAGAGTGGTTTGATTAATGAATGTCTGTATGCTGCCTTTCTGTCTCAAGTTGTTCCAAAAAATTATAAACAGGCACTTGAAGATCCTAGTTGGGTGGACGCCATGCAAATGGAACTGCAGCAATTCAGGAAGCTTAAAGTTTGGGAACTGGTTGATCTTCCTCCTAATAAGTGTCCTATCGGCACCAAGTGGGTTTTCCGAAACAAGCCTGATGATCGCGGTGTTGTTATCAGGAACAAGGCGAGATTGGTTGTTCAGGGATTCGCACAAGAGGAGGGGATTGACTACACCGAAGTTTTTGCTCCAGTCGCTCGCCTAGAAGCCATCAGAATCTTTCTTGCTCATGCCGCGAACAAAAACTTTAAAGTCTATCAGATGGATGTGAAATGTGCATTTCTATATGGAGATATCGATGAGGAGATCTATGTCTGTCAACCACCAGGTTTCGAGGATCCCGATTTCCCGTCAAAGGTTTACAAGCTTGATAAATCCTTGTATGGGTTGCATCAAGCTCCAAGGATCTGGTATGAAACTCTGACACAGTATCTTCTCAGCAAAGGTTTCTCTCGTGGGACTATAGATATGACACTGTTCAAGAAGGAGGTGAATGGCGAGCTGCTGATCATTCAAGTGTATGTTGATGATATCATTTTTGGTTCGACTAATGAAGGGTTGTGTAGAGAATTTGAGAAGGTGATGATGGATCGTTTTGAGATGACAATAATGGGGGAGATGTGTTTCTTCTTGGGGCTACAAGTGGAACAAAAGCCTGATGGAATTCTGATCCACCAAGAGAAATATATCAAAGAAATCCTCACGAAGTTTGGCATGGATGATTCTTCTCCTGAATTGATTCCTTTTACAGCTCAAACATGCCTTACTTCCGATGATAATGGGAATCCTGTGGATGCTCATCGGTACCGCTCGATGATCGGATCTCTCATGTATCTGACTGCAAGCCGTCCAGATATTACATTTGTCGTGTGTTACTGTGCTCGTTTCCAAGCCAATCCAAAAGAATCACATGAAAAAGCTGTTAAACGAATTTTCCGTTACCTTAAGGGTTCCTCTCGTTTGGGACTTTGGTACCCAAAAGGTGGGAACTTTGATTTACATGCTTTTTCTGATAGTGATCATGCTGGTTGCAGGATTAACAGAAAATCAGTCACTGGTGGATGTCAATACCTTGGAGAATGTCTTGTTTCCTGGCAAAGCAAGAAGCAAACAACAGTCTCTCTGTCCACAGGAGAAGCAGAATACATTGCTGCTTCAAGTTGCTGTTGCCAAGTGCTGTGGATTCAACATCAGATGATGGATTATGGCATCAACTTTCTTCATACACCACTCTTTTGTGATAATGAAGCTGCTGTTGGAATTGCCAAGAATCCTATTCATCACACTCGCACCAAGCACATTGAAACAAGAATTCATGCAATCAGGGATGCACAGGAAAAGGGGTTTATTGATATTATTCCTATTGAAACTCGAAAGCAAAAAACTGATCTTTTCACAAAAACTTTTGAAAAACCTTTTTCTGTGAAAATCCATTTGTAAATATGTAAATAACTTTTACTCTTTCATTTTCTTCTTTGAAAAATTTCGTGGGTCACTCGGTTGATAGCTCCGTTACCTTATTTTATCTTTATTTTCTTTTATCTTTTTCTATCTTTCTATCTTTCTTTTATTCAGTATATATATATATATATATATTAAGAAAATCTGAAAAACAAAAATTTCTTATTTCTTATTTGGTAGCTACAATATAAAAATTTTGGGGGAGATTTAAATGATCAACTATTTATAGTTTTTCAAATTTTGCTATTTCAGGATCTCCATTTTGATTGATGTTGAAGAGACGTTGAAGGAGGTCAGAAGCATTGCGTTTGGGATATGTCAGATAGGCTCAGCCCGAAAATAAAGTAAACAGTGATTGTGCAGCCAAACATAATGCTCAAGATCTCGACAACAAGGATTATCTCCTTGACATGATTGGATTGCACAAAGATAATGGTTCTGTCAAAAATGGGTTGAGAGTGTCAATTCTTTGTCTTGATTTCCCTAAACATCCCAAATCACCCTCGCCCTATCCCCGAATCGAGTTTCTAGTATGCAAAACAAATAAAATAAAAAGCTGCTAGTGATGCTCTTCGGAAAAGCCTCTGAGTGAGTTACTCGTTAACTCCTCAGAACGTATTGAGTCAAGTGCTTAACTCCTCTGCTATACGGAAGTATTGACCTGGAGTTGGTGGATCTTCTCTGCTATACGGAAGTATTGACCTGAAGATCCACCGAGCATGCTCAAATGTTTATCTCCTCTGTTATACGTCAGTATAGACCTGGAGCTCTAGACTATTTGAGTTTCCCAAATAATAAGTCGCATTGTGTTCAAAATGAATCAATTGCTGACAAGCCCCACTCACAAAGAAAAGATGCAAAAATTGCACAAGTGTCAAAAGAAGTAAATGCATCGATCAACATTCAAAAGTTGATCATTGAAATTCAAGCAAAGTCAATCGTATTGCTCAGATATACCCTGATGACAGAACTTGTTCTTTTTACCTAGATGTCTGTGGGGACCAAATTGTCCGAGCTTCTTCAATCAAACCATAAACATGATAAAAGAAGCTGCTGATCTCTTGTTGAAAGGACTAAGGCATGGGTTTAAAATGGACAAACATATCTGCAATCCCGCCAATCGATGATTCTCCGGATTCTGCTCAAAACATCATGAAAAATAGAGATCTTTACTAGCGTTTAAAACCTTTTTTTTGTTATTCTATTTTATTTTATTTTATTTTATTTTTTTTAACTTCTAGGATAATATGTTTATATGACTATTTTTGGAGCGATGAAATCGTGGGACGGTTTCGTGGTTTTACAAAGTTTTCAAAAATTTAAGAAAATCCAAAAATATTTTAATTTGTGTGCGAGCGAACCTGCTAGCGAAACTACAGGTTCGCCAAAATCTCAGGTTCGCCCGCAACCCCTTTTTGCGCCGTTTTTAATTTGTGTGCGAGCGAACCTGCGAGCGAACCTACAGGTTCGCCCAAATCTCAGGTTCGCCCGTAACCTTCTTTTGCACCACGCCGAAGGCCGTCTTGACTTTTGGTCTTCCGGCGAATCTAAAGTTCGCTGGCCTGTCTACCAGCGAACCTGTGCCTGTATATATATACAGTGACAGCGAATTATCTCACATATTCGCTGTCCAACTGTACTGTAGCACGCATTCTCAAAACTCACCACCAACGTTCGATTCTCACTATTTCACGGCTTTTTCACACATTAAACATCTTTTTAGTGTCTGGTATGTGATCGAACTCACCTTAATCTCTGTTTTAACCCCTTAATCGCACTAAAATCCTGTTTAATCTGTCGGCTTATGATTGTGTGTTGTTCAAATGGTTGTTTTTGTGTTAGATGTTAGGGTTTTACTTCCTAATAGCCTCGTTTAATGATTATTCTACCTGTTTGTTGCTTTGAATGCTTAATAATGGTTGATTGATTGTGATTCTGGCCGTTTTTCAAAAACTAGGGTTTCCAGCGAACCTATGTGTTCGTCTGGCGAATCTGAACGAAAGTTCAAAACTTTGAGCGAACCTATGTCGTTATGCTGCCCGCGCAACAACATAGATTCGCCCGATTGTTTCTAGCGAACCTATACATTCGCTCGACCATAATGACTGATTTTTCATGTCAGCGAATCTATAGGTTCTGGTGCCAAAATCTCAGGTTCGCTATACCAGCGAACCTAATTTCCAGCGAATCTATTAACTGCTTTTCAAATCTTCTTTTCTGATCAATCTTCGTTTATTTTTCAGGCACAATGTCGACATTATTCTTTGAGAAAAAGCACAACATGTGTGCTTTGCTTGATGAAAACCATGAAAAGGCCGGCAGCTATAGAGATTCAATCAAATGGCTGAAATCTTCTCACATACATTATGCCATATCTCACTCACCCACTATGATAGGTTCAATTGGATCGTTAATATCACTCAAATGATCAGAATAACACGCACACACAAACAGTTCAATCACAAACACAATTCATACTCATAAATTCTCTGTATATTGATGATCAAAGCAATTCGTAGTACAAAGTGCAGGAGAAACAAAATCACACACAGTTAATTCTCTCTCTAACAGTGTAAAAGTGATCTAGCCTCTCTCTCCTAACACACACACTACATGCTTATAACAACAATTACAAGTTTAAGGAAAATACACAATAAACCCTAAACCATTTATAAACATGTAAACAATAAACAAAATACAAAGTAAATCTTAACAGGAAATAACCCTAACAGTACTCCCCCTAAGATTTAACTTTGGATCTTCAGCAAAATCTTCATTCTTTTTCTTCTTTGATCAGCATCATCTCTTTTTCTATCAATCTTCTGGTTCATCTTTTACTTTCAGCAACTCTCGTCCTTTATACTCCTCTTGTTCCTTTAAAGCTTCTTCAATACAAGATTTGAACTTTTCAGCGATCTTAGCTTGTCGAGGCTTGGATTCATTCGTCAGAATTGGTAAAGCATTCATACGTCGAAGCGAATCCAGATTCAAACCTGCAAAATCGATATTAGCATAAAACTCAAATGGCATCTCCTGGCCTATGACTTTCACCTCCAAGGTTCCTTTTCTGGATATCCTCATATACTCTATCTCTGGTAGATCCACCCTCACGAGATTAGAGTTCAGCAATGCCTTTCTCACACGTATCTTCTCAGTTGCAGCTGCTATGACTTCAATCATTACCACAAATAAATTCCTGTCAGCTTCAGCTAATTTATCCTTACATTTCTCCATTCTATAACTTCTCAAAAAGTCGATATAAGAAGGATGTAGCAACTTCAACTCAAAAGTACTGAAAAGTGTAATCATGTCTTCATCCCAATTCTCCAAATTTCGAACAAGCTTCAGTTCAAATGTTTCCTGATTGTAGAACACTCTGAGTATTGGCTTCGTCATCTGACTTCCATCAATCACTTTTAATCCAGGATCTGTCACTTTGTCAAAATATTCGTCCGAGAACTCTTCTAAATACATATCCTCAGTCACAACCAAACGCTTTTTCTTCCTTTGTTTCTTTGTCCAAAACACTGTTCATCATCGTTTTTCTTTTTAACAGTTGATTTGCAGGTCGATTTAGGTCAAAAACACTTAATCTCTACCTTATCCAATCGATTAACCTTGTCACAGAATCAAACAATTGAATATGATAACAATGGCGATTAAATGTACAGAGTGTTTGTGTGAAAGTGAAAGTGTGAAATGATAAGTGTTTGTGAAGAGGCGGTATTTGTATCGTCGAAAAATTTTAGGTCAAACTTTTAAGTGCCGGGTCAACAAAAGGACGGGCAAGCTTAAAAAGCCCAATAAGTTTTGCCGGGTCAAGTACTGTAGTGACGGGTCATGTACTGTAGTGACGGGTCAAGTACATAAGACAAGTCACAAACATGTGAAAATCACTTGACGGGTCAAGCACTGTAGAGACGGGTAAGTCACTGTAGTGACGGGTAAAGGTTAGGAACAACTACACCTGATGGGTTTTTGTTCATCACCCGGCAGAATAGTTATCTTCAACATCACCCGGCAATATTTCTTCATCACCCGGCAACACAGTTGCTTTCCTTCATCCGGCTTGCTTTTCTTCTTCACACGGCAACCTTCTTCACAAGACAACTTTCTTCACACGGCAACCTTCTTCATTACCCAGCAACACAGTGTCATACCTTTACACGGCAAGAAGATTTCTCTTTTACCCGGCTGTATAGTAAACACTTGTCACCCGGCAAGATATCTATGACCTTCACCCGGCTGTATTTGACATGATCATTGCCCGGCTGTACAGTGGTCATAATATCTTCACCTTTTCCTCAATCACCCGGCATGTATCAGACTTACAACATTACCCGGCTGAACAGTTCTTTACCCGGCAACATAGTTACATCTGATATCTTTGCCCGACAATAACACTTGCGATTTTTCTTCACTTTTCTCGTCTGTTGACTTTTTCAACGGCATTTATTACACCTGCAAACATTCTCCGACATATTAATTAGACAAGATATCCTTAAAAAGAATGTTTGTCATATTAATTATCAAACAACATTAACATTGCAACAAATTTAATTTCCAATTAAAAAATCATTTTTCTTTTCTTTTTCAAAAATGTTTTTGCACAACCAATTTTTCTATATCCCGAAGCAATTTCTTAAAAATAAATTACAAGACCTTGGGTTTGTTTTTCACACATCCAATACTTTTGCTTTTCATACCACGTAACCTTGTTCATTCAAAACACACTTATTCAAAACAAAATATTTTTGGATTTTTGTAGATATTTTTCTTCAATTTTATTCTCCCCCTAAACTTGAAGTTTCTAGAAATTTTTAAGTTTATCAAGGATGTTGATGTGTCAATAATGATTCCATATGCCTGCACACACAAAGCACACAAATTAAAATAAAGACATATGCAATGCAATGAATCAAAATATCGCAGTGAGATCATACCACACATTATCTGAACATGTTTTGCAAGTTTTGAATAGACATTTGACTTATGTTTGATTGAGTGATGATATGAAACATACCAATTAGCTCGAGTTGACACACTTACTTTTTCAGTATCATGATGATATTTAAGGTTCGATTAGAATGACTTATGTGACCCACATGTATACATATGTCAACATATTTCCTTATCAAACACTACCTGAATGCATATTGCACAAAACCTGGTCACTTACAATCATACACAGTGTGGAATCTGGGTTCTATTCGGATTTGGTCCACTTTGGGACTTCTTTTTAATTCCATCTTTGGGAATTTTTCTTTCCTATCGTTCCCCTTGGGAATCTTCTGAATTCCATTTTGGAATTTTTGTTTGGTGTTGGTCCACATTTGGGACTCTTTATGTTCCATTTTGGAATCTTTTGCTGCACCTTGAAGCTCAAAAGAGACTTCGTGTGAGACTTCAGGTCTGTGGGTACCACAACAAAGAAGCTCACGATGCGGTTCATCACACTGAGACGACTACATCGTTACCCGATCATGCACAACTATCATCACAAGCAATGTATCAAAAGATATATATCTAGACATGTATAACAATGGAACTTAACACAAAGATCATTAAGTTTATGTTTGTCAACAATCAACTTACTTGTTCAGTCTAATTGTCTGAGCTGTCTAGCACATCAATTAACATTCATCCGTCTTTATTAAAAATGATGTAACAAATAATGTCTAGTGTAACTATCATTTCTCACTTTTTGCAATATAGATTCTTATGACATGATATTTTCTTTTCTTTTTGCTTTTATATTTTCTTTTTCACGCAAGCACACACAATGCAAAACATAAAGTAAAAGACAAAGGAATCAAAATATAACATCAACTTATTATATTTTTGGCTTTTATATTTTTCTGATTTTTGTTTTGTTTTCGAAAGATAGAATCAATCATGATTGATTAATCCTATGGATTGAATTAAGAATTCAAACCGGCCTGACAAAAAGGATTTTGTAAAAAGATCTGCCAGTTGTTTGTCGGTATGAACCTTAATCAAAATTATTAAACCCTTTTCAGAGTTGTCTGTTAAAAAGTGATATCTAATTTCGATGTGTTTGGTTTTAGAATGTTGAACAGGATTTGCAGTTATAAACATAGCAGCAGTATTGTCTATGTATATGGGTGTTTTTAGAAAGTTAAACCCGTAGTCCAGCAACTGATTTTGTAACCATAAAACCTGAGAACATCCTGCAGATGCAGCGATATACTCTGCTTCAGCTGTGGATACAGAAACATTGGTCTGCTTCTTGCATTGCCAAGAGACAAGCCTTGGACCCAGAAATTGACAGCCACCAGTTGTCGATTTCCTGTCAAGAGCACAACCACCAAAATCACTGTCAGAATAGCTATATAATTAAAAATTTCCTTCGTAAGGATACCATAACCCAAGATTTGGTTTCCCTTTGAGATATCTGAATATACGCTTCACAGCAACAAGATGTGACTCTTTCGGATCAGACTGATATCTGGCGCATACACAAACAGCGTACATGATGTCTGGTCTTGATGCAGTAAGATACATCAGAGAACCGATCATTGATCTGTATAGTGTTTGATCAACTGCTTTGCCCTTTGGATCCGGTTGAATCTTGCAATTTACATCAGATGGAGTTCGAATTGTTTGACAATCTTGCATCTTGAACTTCTTCAACAATTTCTCAACAAATTTTGATTGATTGATGAAAATTCCGTCAGCTGATTGTTTCACTTGTAATCCAAGAAAGAAGTTAATCTCCCCCATTGAACTCATCTGGAATCTAGACTTCATGATTTCTTCAAATTCCTTGCACATTGACGCACTGGTCGAACCAAAGATAATATCGTCCACATAAACTTGAACACACAATAAGTCGTCATTCTCCCTCTTCATAAACAAAGTTGGATCAATCTGTCATCTTGTAAATCCATGTTCTAGTAAATGCTTGGATAATGTCTCATACCAGATTCTAGGAGCTTGGTGTAGACCATATAAAGCTTTACTCAACTTGTATACACGATGAGGATAGTCAGGATCTTCAAAACCCGGAGGTTGTCTGACATATACGTCATCTGTAATTGGTCCATACAAGAAAGCACCTTTAACGTCCATTTGGAATACTTTAAACTTCATGAAAGAAGCATATGCAAGATAAACGCGTATGGCTTCAAGTCTTGCGACTGGAGCAAACACCTCTTCGTAATCAATGCCTTCTTCCTGAGTGTATCCCTGTGCAATCAGTCTTGCTTTGTTTCTCACCACAATGCCACGTTCGTCTGGCTTGTTTTTGTACAACCATCTTGTACCAATTGCGTTCTCTCCTTCAGGTAAGTCCACAAGTTTCCAAACTTCCTGTTTGCGAAACTGAAGTAATTCCTCTTGCATAGCTTCAATCCAACTGTTATCTTTCAACGCCTCTGAAATGTTCTTTGGCACCACTTGTGATAGAAAACACGAATAAAGACAGACATTCGCTTGCTCAGTCTGACTTCTTGTAGTTCTCTGATTCAACGGCCCAATAATCTGAGAGACAAGATGTTTCTTGTGAATTCGATGAATTGGTATGTCACCTCCTTGCACTTGACTCTCCAGATTTGAAGTATTCAGATTTGGTGAATTGATGAAGTAATCAAAGGATTCTGGAACAGCTTCATCATTCGGATCTGATGATGGTTGATTCTGAACAGATCCACCATCATTAGGAGAAAACACATCTTCTTCTTGATTGTTCGATTCTTGATCTTCATGCGAACCAGAAGGACCCGGAGCTTGACAGGATTTGACATGATCAGGATTGTGAAAAGACATAAATGGATATTCAGAGTTGATATTTCCATCTTCGTCATTATCAGAATCGTCACTAAAGCATCCTAAGTCGCCTGATTCCTTGTTTGTTTTTCCTGAAAAATCAAATAAGTTAGAATTGAAGGATTTCGATAATGAATCTAAATCAAATAACCATTCGGGACCATGAGCCACTAAAGGAAACGAATTTTCTAAAAACTTGACGTTAATAGTTTCAATAACAGTATTTGTTTTGCTATTAAAAACCCGATAAGCTTTAGAAACAGACGAATAACCTAAGAAAAATCCATCGTCAGATTTTGACTCAAACTTCCCGAGATGATCATTTAAATTTAAAATCGATACCGGACAACCAAATGCTTTCAAGTAAGAAATATTTGGTTTCCTTCCAAACAACAACTCATAAGAAGTTTTCTTTTTATCTTGCACTAATAATGTTCTATTTTGTACAAAACACGCAGTTGCAATAGCTTCGTCCCAAAAAGTGATAGCGATTTTGGCATCTGCGAGCATGGATCTTGCTGCTTCAATCAGTGTCCGGTTTTTCCGTTCCGCAACCCCGTTTTGTTGAGGTCTTCTTGGCGCACTAAATTGTCTAGCAATCCCCTTTTCTGCACAAAATAAATCAACATTAGCATTCTTAAATTCAGTTCCATTATCACTTCTTAAAACTTTAACTTTGCATTCCAATTGATTTTCAACTTTAATGATAAATTCTTTCAATAATTCAGATGTTTCAGATTTAGCATGCAAAAAATAAACCCACGAAAATCTAGTAAAGTCATCTATGATAACTAAACAATATGATTTTCTTCCGATGGTTTGAACGTTGGTCGGTCCAAAAAGATCCATATGTAGCATCTGCAAGGGTTTTGAAATGGAGTTTTCGAGCTTGGACTTAAAAGACATCCGATGCTGTTTTCCCTTCAAACACGCTGGACAAAGATCAGTTGTGGAGAATTTCTTCGATGGGATTCCCACAGCGTGATTTCCAGACACCAAACGGTTCATGTTTCTGAAGTTGGAATGTCCCAGCCGTCTATGCCAAAGCTGACTCTCATCATTTGAAGCATGGGCAATGAGACAGGTTGTTTCGGTTTCAGCATCAATCTGCGACATATCCAATTTGTATACATCACGATCTCTAGGCGCTTTAACCACTACCCACTCATTGTCAATCTTGAAACCTGGTTTAAGAATATAACAGAAAGAATCATCAAAAAGCGTTGAATAAGATTTATCACAGATTTGCGAGACACTTAGTAAGTTAAAATTCAACTGTGCACAGTAGTTGACTTTATCAAAACTAATGACTCCATTCGAAACAGTTCCTTCTCCTGTGATTTTACCACCAGCATCACCTCCAAAAGCCACGTGTGTACCATTTTTCAGCTTGAAATCCTGAAGCAAGGCATGGTTGCCTGTCATGTGCCGGCTACACCCACTATCAACAAACCATGAGTTGATAGGTCTTCTTGGGCGTACCTGCAATTCAAACATTTTCAGTTAGTTTGGTCAACCCAGGCCCACACGGTCTTGGGTTTTCCGAATTTATCTGCAATTGTAACTTGTTTATATTGAATATTTTGAAAATTTGTTTCATTCATGAGATTTTGATGCTGATAACTGTTGTTTCGCCCATTGGCGTTCATTGACTGCTTTCTTCTTAAAGCCCTGAACCTTTCCTCCAACTGAGGATCAAGGTTGTTTTCAAAATTTTGGTTTCTTACCAACAAAGCTCTTGGCTTAAATTTGTTAACCTGCACACTTCTTGTCAAGTTAGAAACAGAATTGTTTCGATTGAAATTTCTCAAAACTGGAGAATGACTTTGACTCATATTTTGAAAACCAAATGAATGATTTCTATTAAAGTTTGAAAACGGAGTCATTTCTCTAGTTGAGTTTGATCGAAAGAAACAATCCTTTGTGTCATGGTTTCTTCTCTCACAAATATCACAAAATTTGTTATAGTAACATTCTTCTGAAGAATGGTTTCTTTTGTCACAGAAACTGCAGTACCTGTTAAAGAAACATTCAGCAGTTGCATGATTATACCTATTACAAATTTCACAATGTTTCTTGCTAATCCTAAAGAGCCGATTGTTACTTTTGATGTTGAACCAAAACGTGATCCATTATCTTGGTTATTCGGTTTTAGATTAACATTCTTTTGTGGAGTCTTTGTTTGTGACGTTGATTGCATGGGACTTTGGTTCGATTTTAAACTGTTCTGTTTGGTCACCTTTTTGTTTTCAATTCCCTTATCATTGACAGCGGAAGTCTTAGGACCTGAACCTGTTTTCAGACCAGAGTTAGATTTGATTTGAGCATTGATTTGGTTACCATAAGAACCGTTCATGTCGAAAGTACCTGCAGACGCAAACTTGATTGTCTTACCTTTTGACACTTTCTTGACAGGTTTAACTTTGTCAGTTTTAACACTTGAAACTTTGGTGTTATCATTTGATTTTATGACACTTTTGCCTTTTGACTGTTTCGTTTCAGATTGATTGATTTTCGATTTTAATTTCTGCACTTTTGCATTCGAAACTTCAGTCTATTTCACTTCTTGCTTCTTGATCAACTGATCAGCAACTTGCGCCTTTTGTTCTTTCTTCCACTTGATGTACTCAGGATCATTGTAACATGAAAATTCACCTTCTTCCTTCACCGTTGTTTCTGGTTCGGAATTAAGTTTTGGATACTCAATAAGTTGAATTAGAACAGGCTCTAATTTGTTGTCAGATTTGTTGCTTGCTTCATCGTCAGCTTCAGTTGTAATTCCTTCTTCTTCTCTCAAACTTTCAATCAACACCTCAGATCCTTCCGACTCGGATTTACTTCTTTGAATTTCTTTGAATTTTCTTTCATTTTCAGGTGAATGATCAAATTCATTAAAGTTTTCCGGTAAGGTTTGAGTGATTGAATTTGGCATCGGTTCATGAGTAAAACCCAACCCGGTTTTGTTTTTGTTACCTCTTTCATTAATGAGTTGTTCAACCATTGTTTTACAACTTTTAACTTTCTTTAGTTCAACTTGAGTGACTGCATGTGCAACTTTTTCTTGTTCAAAGTTCTTTGTCATTTCTTCAAGTTGTTTGGTAACAATTTCCAATTCTTTTAAAGTTTTGTTCCATGATTCAGTTAGTGACAAAATCTTCTCATCAGAAATTTTATGATCAATTTTAAGTTTTTCATGAAGTTTTTCATGTTGACTTAATTTATCACCGATTTTAAATGAATGAGTTCGATAATGTTCTACTTGTTGAATACACTGATCAGAACATAACCTTTCCTTCACGTCTAGGGGCAATGGAATATAATTAGGGGGTAAGTCATTACTAACCTTTGGTTGTTCGGTAGAAGATGAAGACTCACTGGATGTAGCCATTAACGCAATTTCAGCTTCAGACTCTTCAGTAGGATCAGACTTTGCACTCCAGTCATAATCTTCAGAATCTTCACTCACATCATCAACCATCTTTCCATCCCCTTCTTCAGACCAGTCTTCTTCTTCAATTTCACATACCAGTGCCAGATTTGATGTAAGATCAGATGTAAACTGTTCTGCATATGCACTCCAGTCGTATCCGTCTTGTACACTTACAACCAATGCTTTAGTCTGCTCTTCTGGCTTCTTTCCTTCATCCTTCAACTCAGGCATAGGAAGACTTTGGTACGGTTTTTGAAAGAAACGCTGATTTCTTTGCTGGTAACTTGAAGACTGTTGAGAATTTCGACCTTGACCTTGATTGCTTGAACTAGCTTGGTCATTGAAATTCTTTGGAGCTTTGCATTCTCTTGAGAAATGACCATACTGGTTACAGTTAAAGCACCTGGCCTTAGATTTGTCAAATCCAACTGTCTTGTTTGCATGAGGTTTGTAACTTCGGTTTACATATGCATGCTTTTGAGTTCGATATGCAACCATAACCATTTGCCAATTAAGATCCATTTCTTCAACATCAACCGGATCCATTTCAAATAAGTCTTGAAGAACCACGTCCATTTGACTTAAATGACTTCCTTGGTACGCTTGAAAACTTGCCATAAACGCAGTAAAGGCAGTTTTAGTTTCGTCATCTTGAAGCAGAATATTCATTACGTCTTTCACCTTAGCTTGAACATTTGAACTCTGATTTTCTGATTGACTTTGAACTTGAGCTCTTGGTGGAGATTGAGGTTGAGAATAAGTTGGTGAATTAGGAAAATATGCTGAATCAGTAAAGAAACTTGCACCAACAAATAAGTCACCCTCATCTTCAAACTTCGTTGCATCTTGTGCAAGAAAAGCATTCTCCACAGTATTGGCATGATTAACCACATACTTATACTGAGTTTGTGAGCTTGATCTATCAGTATTTCTTGATCCTTCATCAATCTCAACTTCTTCTATCTTTCCAATAAGCAAATCAAGTTCCATTGGAAATTTCTCAGTATGTTTCAACAGAGTAACAGTTTGCTTCCATGATGATGGTAAAGCATTCAACAATCGATCATTCAAGTCTTGAAGTTCAGTCTTCACTCCGAGGTTTGACATCTCAGTAGTTAAGTGAACAAACCTGTTCATCATCTGGTGTACTGTCTCTCCATTAATGTGTTCAAATAGTTCCAATTGTCTTTTTAGTTTCGACTTCTTCAAACTCCTTAATTGTTCTCCTCCTTCACATATCGACTTCAAAGCTTTGAAACATGTATAACCAGTCTGATATGCATCCAATCTAGACAAAACTTGAAGAGGCAACCCCTTGCACATTAAAGAGTAAGCCTTGCTATCATTCTTTACCTTCCTTAGATCTTCTGCTGACAAATTATCCTCCGGATAAGGTGTAGTAGAATCTTTAGTATAGGTACTTGCACTATCTGGTGCTGTCTGAGTTGGAATGTGAGGACCTTTCTCAATGGACTTCCACAAGTCATTGTCAATAGAACACAAGTGATGTCTCAACCTGATGGTCCAGTTCTTGAAATCTGCACGATTCAAAAGTCTAGGAACGCGGTTATCAGAATCATCATTAGGAGCCATTTTAACAATTTTTTTTTTAAAAAAATATTTTTGGTTTTTGTTAATTTTTTAAAAGAAGTGATTAAAAATACTAAAATAAAGACAAGTAATTAAAGACAAGATAAGAAACAAGTAATAAAAACAACTAAAATGAGTCACACGGCAAAACAGTGAAAATCCTTCTTCACCCGGCTAAACATTGTCTTTGTTCTTCACCCGGCAGAAAAAGTCTTTACACGGCTGAACAGTTACCCGGCTCAACAGTTGTTAATAATTTTGTTCTTCACCCGGATGTACAGTTAACCGGCAGCAAGAATAAACTTCACACGGCAATAAGTCTTTGACCCGGCAGAATCTTGACACAATAAAAAGCTTCCACGGCTGAACAGTACTCGATCACACGGCAAGTTATTTACCCGGCAACACAATTGATGATTACCCAGCTGTATTTTGTTTATCACCCGGCGTAACAGTGTTTTACCCGGCTCAACAGTGTATCACCCGACTGAACAGTAACACTTTTTCAAGTCAAATTCTTCACCCGTCTAGCACAAATTCCCTTACACGGCAATACAGGACCTAATTTCTTCTCAAATCTAAGTCCAAGGAATTGTCTAAGTCAAAAATAATCACCCGGCAAGTTAATCTTCAACCAACATCATACTGTTCATCATCTTCTTCGTGAGATTTTTCTGGGTTTTGTCAAAACTTGTCCAAATTGTCCAAAATTCACACACAAGCTGTGAAATAGTCCGATTATCAATCCCTTTTATCAATCAATCCAAAACATGATCAAATCTGATGAAATTGAGCAAAAATTTGATCGAACAGTAACTTTTTCTATTCTTCTTAATTCTTCAGATCTGATGATGATCTGATAGAATCTGCACAATCGTTGTGTATAGGAGTGATTGCGATGATAAATCACAACTAAAAACACCAACAATTCATTCAGATCATGATATTTTGAGCAATATTGATGTGTTTTGCTTAAGAACAGCGAAGAACACAATACCGAAAGCTCTGATACCAATTGATAGGTTCAATTGGATCGTTAATATCACTCAAATGATCAGAATAACACGCACACACAAACAGTTCAATCACAAACACAATTCATACTCATAAATTCTCTGTATATTGATGATCAAAGCAATTCATAGTACAAAGTGCAGGAGAAACAAAATCACACACAGTTAATTCTCTCTCTAACAGTGTAAAAGTGATCTAGCCTCTCTCTCCTAACACACACACTACATGCTTATAACAACAATTACAAGTTTAAGGAAAATACACAATAAACCCTAAACTATTTACAAACATGTAAACAATAAACAAAATACAAAGTAAATCTTAACAGGAAATAACCCTAACACACTATATATGAGCTGCACGTTCGGGATTTCTGGCGAACTGCAGTATTGAACGTGTCGGTACTGCCGTCACGTATCTTTGCCAAAGTCGGTGGATACGACTTGGAGTTTACTGAAGCCGATCTGGCTAGAATTTTGAGGCTAGAGGATGATGTGGGTGAGGAGGTCCCATATGACGGCTGAAGAAGTTTTTGTCAAATCCTATTTGATCCAGGAATGGAGGTACATTGCGCACGTATTTATTATGTGCCTGGATCATAGGAAAGGGGGAACAGACGGACTGAACTTGGACTGGGCTCGAGCTATGATGCTGTTCTGCCGAGGGCAGAAGGCAAATCTTGCGAAGCTTATCTACAACTATATGCTCGAGAACATCCATGCCACCAAAGGGGCGAAGTGGTTGATGTACCCCAGATTCATTCAGATGATTCTGAATGACAAACTGCCAAATCTGCCGGTGGAAGGTGCTGAACTAAAAATCTGGGATATGCATTCCAGGATATTCAAGGATTGTAAAGCGGTGCGATCGGATTGTGTGGGAAGGACTGCATATCTGTGGGAGAACATGTACACTGCTGACAGATGGGTTTATATACAGAGGTTAATGGAGACGGAGAGGAAACGGGGTGGCGAGAATATCGAGGTAGTTGAGAAGAAAATAAAGAAGAGAAAGGCGTACGCAAAGGAGAAAGACTATTCATTTGATCGGGAAGTGGATGAAATCCAGGCTGAGATAGATGCTGGTAGGGAACAGAGAACAAAGAAAAGGTCTGATGCACACGCTGAAGGATCAAAGAAGGCGAAGCACGATATCGGGGGTACATCTGCTGGGTCTAGTAATGAACTGAAGGGTGAGGTTGAAAGTTTGAAGGCTGAACTGGTTGATTTGAAAGTGAAGTATGAAGAGTTGGAAAAGCAGGATGCTGAGAAATCAACTGTTATATACGAGATGGGTCGAATGATGAAGGACCAGCAGTGTCTGATTGTGAGGATCTTTAAGGAATTAAACAGTTTAAAGGAAAATGTAGGGACTGAGCCTGCAATGACCGAAGCGGAACTGAACTCCTTAACGGATATTGCAAAGTATCCGTTAATGGACGTTGATTTTGGAGACAAAGGTAAAGGAAAAGCTGCCGAGGAGACATTTGATGAAGAAATGGGGATCGATTTGGATGTTTTCGAAGGAGAAGAAGTGGTCGGTGGATCTGGTGTGGACTATACTTTGATAGATGAACCAGAGACTGACATTGATGCTGATAGTGAGGAAGATATTGATGATGAGCCGGAAACATATAAAGTGGAAGAAAAGGGAATGAGTTACCAGTTTGAACATGCTGAGTTAGACAAATCTGAATGGTTCCGGAAAGAAGAAGAAGTTGTCCCCGAAGTGCCGATATTTCAACACCTAGATGAACCCAACACCAAACAGCTTGATAGGCAGGTCATAGCATGGAAGTACAATAGTTTGGTGGACGCTTATATGATTAAAAGAAGGGGCGGTGACATTACATACATCAAGAACCGGAAGCACTTTGCACTTTGCAACCTTGCCTCGATGGCAACTTTGCAACTTTGCAACTTTGTATAACGTAGGACGCCTTAAAACACTTAACAACACCTTACAACAGCGTACGAAACCATAAATCTCCATAATAAACCTAATCAATTCGTCCGAGTCCTTTGAACATCGTAAGACAACTCAAGACTTGTTACGACTCTGTATGCGACGCTAGCAACATAAAAAGCAAATTCGAAAAATGTAGGACGCGTTACCACTTCTAAGAGCACCTTACATCACCGTACGAAACATTAAAACTTCATAATAAACCTAATGAATTTGTCCGAGTCATTTGAATATCGTACAAAAATTTAGAATATCTTACGACATTGTATGCCACATTAGCATCTTGAAAAGCATGTTAGTATAATGTACGACACCTTACAACTCCTAACAACACGTAACAATACCGTACATAAACTTAAAACTTCATAATAAACCTAATGAATTCGTCTGAGTCCTTTAAACATCGTACGACAACTTAAATCATCTTACTACTCTTTATGCCACATTAGCAACTCGAAATGAACGTTAGTATGATCTAGGACGCCTTACAGCTCCTAAGAACACCTTACATCACCGTACGAAACCTTAAAACTCCATAATACACCTAATGAATTCGTGTGAGTACTTTGAACATCGTACGACTATTTATGACATCTTAAGACTCTGTATGCCATATTAGAACCTTGAAGACCACGTTTGTATAACGTATGACGCCTTAAAACACCTAACAAAACCTTACAAGAGCGTACGAAACCATAAATCTCCATAATAAACCTAATCTGTTCGTCCGAGTCCTTTGAACATCGTAAGACAACTCAGGAATTGTTACGACTCTGTATGCGACGCTAGCAACATAAAAAGCAATTTCGAATAATGTAGGACACATTACAACTTCTAAGAGCACCTTACATCATCGTACGAAACATTAAAACTTCATAATAAACCTAATGAATTCGTCCGAGTCATTTGAATATCGTACAAAAACTTAGAATATCTTACGACATTGTATGCCACATTAGCACCTTAAAAAGCATGTTAGTATAATGTACGACACCTTACAACTCCTAACAACACGTAACAATACCGTACGTAATCTTAAAACTCCATAATACACCTAATGAATTCGTGCGAGTCCTTTGAACATCGTACGACTAGTTAGGACATCTTAAGACTTTGTATGCCATATTAGAACCTTGAAGACCACGTTTGTATAACATTGGACACCTTAAAACACCTAACAACACCTTACAACAGCGTACGAAACCATAAATCTCCATAATAAACCTAATCAATTCGTCCGAGTCCTTTGAACATCGTAAGACAAATCATGACTTGTTACGACTCTGTATGCGACGCTAGCAACATAAAAAGCAATTTCGAATAATGTAGGACGCGTTACAACTTCTAAGAGCACCTTACATCACCGTACGAAACATTAAAACTTCATAATAAACCTAATGAATTAGTCCGAGTCATTTGAACATCGTACAAAGATTTAGAATATCTTACGACATTGTATGCCACATTAGCACCTTGAAAAGCATGTTAGTATAATGTACGACACCTTACAACTCCAAACAACACGTAACAATACCGTAAGTAAACTTAAAACTTCATAATAAACCTAATGAATTCTTCTGAGTCCTTTAATCATCGTACGACAACTTAAATCATCTTACTACTCTTTATGCCACATTAGCAACTCGAAATGAACGTTAGTATGATCTAGGACGCCTTACAGCTCCTAAGAACACCTTACATCACCGTACGAAACCTTAAAACTCCTTAATACACCTAATGAATTCGTGCGAGTCCGTTGAACATCGTACGACTAGTTAGGACATCTTAAGACTCTGTATGCCAAATTAGAATCTTGAAAACCACGTTTGTATAACGTAGGACGCCTTAAAACACCTAACAACACCTTACAACAGCGTACGAAACCATAAATCTCCATAATAAACCTAATCAATTCGTCTGAGTCCTTTGAACATCGTAAGACAACTCAAGACTTGTTACGACTCTGTATGCGACGCTAGCAACATAAAAAGCAATTTCGAAAAATGTAGGACGCGTTACCACTTCTAAGAGCACCTTACATCACCGTACGAAACATTAAAACTTCATAAAAAACCTAATGAATTCGTCCGAGTCATTTGAACATCGTACAACAATTTAGAATATCTTATGACAATGTATGCCACATTAACACCTTCAAAAGCATGTTAGTATAATGTACGACACCTTATAACTCCTAACAACACGTAACAATACCGTACGTAAACTTAAAACTCCATAATAAACCAAATGAATTCGTCCGAGTCCTTTAAACATCGTACGACAACTTCAATCATCTTACTACTCTTTATGCGACATTAGCAACTCGAAATGAACGTTAGTATGATCTAGGACGCCTTACAGCTCCTAAGAACACCTTACATCACCGTACGAAACCTTAAAACTCCATAATACACCTAATGAATTCGTGTGAGTCCTTTGAAC
Organism: Tagetes erecta; assembly: GCA_030867185.1. Lineage (NCBI taxonomy): Eukaryota > Viridiplantae > Streptophyta > Magnoliopsida > Asterales > Asteraceae > Tagetes > Tagetes erecta. The sequence continues at coordinate 47,513,874 of CM061488.1, read as the reverse complement.
ATCGTACGACTATTTAGGACATCTTAAGACTCTTTATGCCATATTAGAACCTTGAAGACCACGTTTGTATAACGTATGACGCCTTAAAACACCTAACAAAACCTTACAAGAGCCTACGAAACCATAAATCTCCATAATAAACCTAATATGTTCGTCCGAGTCCTTTGAACATCGTAAGACAACTCAGGACTTGTTACGACTCTGTATGCGACGCTAGCAACATAAAAAGCAATTTCGAATAATGTAGGACGCGTTACAACTTCTAAGAGCACCTTACATCACCGTACGAAACATTAAAACTTCATAATAAACCTAATGAATTCGTCCGAGTCATTTGAATATCGTACAAAAACTTAGAATATCTTACGACATTGTATGCCACATTAGCACCTTGAAAAGCATGTTAGTATAATGTACGACACCTTACAACTCCTAACAACACGTAACAATACCGTACGTAAACTTAAAACTCCATAATACACCTAATGAATTCGTGCGAGTCCTTTGAACATCGTACGACTAGTTAGGACATCTTAGGACTTTGTATGCCATATTATAACCTTGAAGACCACGTTTGTATAACATAGGACGCCTTAAAACACCTAACAACACCTTACAACAGCGTACGAAACCATAAATCTCCATAATAAACCTAATCAATTCGTCCGAGTCCTTTGAACATCGTAAGACAAATCATGACTTGTTACGACTCTGTATGCGACGCTAGCAACATAAAAAGCAATTTCGAATAATGTAGGACGCGTTACAACTTCTAAGAGCACCTTACATCACCGTACGAAACATTAAAACTTCATAATAAACCTAATGAATTAGTCTGAGTCATTTGAACATCGTACAAAGATTTAGAATATCTTACGACATTGTATGCCACATTAGCAACTTGAAAAGCATGTTAGTATAATGTACGACACCTTACAACTCTTAACAACACGTAACAATACCGTAAGTAAACTTAAAACTCCATAATAAACCTAATGAATTCGTCCGAGTCCTTTAAACATCGTACGACAACTTAAATCATCTTACTACTCTTTATGCCACATTAGCAACTCGAAATGAATGTTAGTATGATCTAGGACGCCTTACAGCTCCTAAGAACACCTTATATCACCGTACGAAACCTTAAAACTCCATAATACACCTAATGAATTCGTGTGAGTCCTTTGAACATCGTACGACTAGTTAGGACATCTTAAGACTCTGTATGCCAAATTAGAATCTTGAAAACCACGTTTGTATAACGTAGGACGCCTTAAAACACCTAACAACACCTTACAACAGCGTACGAAACCATAAATCTCCATAATAAACCTAATCAATTCGTCCGAGTCCTTTGAACATCGTAAGACAACTCAGGACTTGTTACGACTCTGTATGCGACGCTAGCAACATAAAAAGCAATTTCGAAAAATGTAGGACGCGTTACCACTTCTAAGAGCACCTTACATCACCGTACGAAACATTAAAACTTCATAATAAACCTATTGAATTAGTCCGAGTCATTTGAACATCGTACAAAAATTTAGAATATCTTACGACATTGTATGCCACATTAGCACCTTGAAAAGCATGTTAGTATAATGTACGATACCTTACAACTCCTAACAACACGTAACAATACGTAAGTAAACTTAAAACTCCATAATAAACCTAATGAATTCGTCCGAGTCCTTTAAACATCGTACGACAACTTAAATCATCTTACTACTCTTTATGCCACATTAGCAACTCGAAATGAACGTTAGTATGATCTAGGACGCCTTACAGCTCCTAAGAACACCTTACATCACCGTACGAAACCTTAAAACTCCATAATACACCTAATGAATTCGTGCGAGTCCTTTGAACATCGTACGACTAGTAAGGACATCTTAAGACTCTGTATGACAAATTAGAATCTTGAAAACCACGTTTGTATAACGTAGGACGCCTTAAAACACCTAACAACACCATAAAACAGCGTACGAAACCATAAATCTACATAATAAACCTAATCAATTCGTCCGAGTCCTTTGAACATCATAAGACAACTCAAGACTTGTTACGACTCTGTATGCGACGCTAGCAACATAAAAAGCAATTTCGAAAAATGTAGGACGCGTTACCACTTCTAAGAGCACCTTACATCACCGTACGAAACATTAAAACTTCATAATAAACCTAATGAATTCGACCGAGTCATTTGAACATCGTACAAAAATTTAGAATATCTTACGACATTGTATGCCACATTAGCACCTTGAAAAGCATGTTAGTATAATGTACGATACCTTACAACTCCTAACAACACGTAACAATACGTAAGTAAACTTAAAACTCCATAATAAACCTAATGAATTCGTCCGAGTCCTTTAAACATCGTACGACAACTTAAATCATCTTACTACTCTTTTTGCCACATTAGCAACTCGAAATGAACGTTAGTATGATCTAGGACGCCTTACAGCTCCTAAGAACACCTTACATCACCGTACGAAACCTTAAAACTCCATAATACACCTAATGAATTCGTGCGAGTCCTTTGAACATCGTACGACTAGTTAGGACATCTTAAGACTCTGTATGCCAAATTAGAATCTTGAAAACCACGTTTGTATAACGTAGGACGCCTTAAAACACCTAACAACACCAAACAACAGCGTACGAAACCATAAATCTCCATAATAAACCTAATCAATTCGTCCGAGTCCTTTGAACATCGTATGACAAATCATGACTTGTTACGACTCTGTATGCGACGCTAGCAACATAAAAAGCAATTTCGAATAATTTAGGACGCGTTACAACTTCTAAGAGCACCTTACATCACCGTACGAAACATTAAAACTTCATAATAAACCTAATGAATTAGTCCGAGTCATTTGAACATCGTACAAAGATTTAGAATATCTTACGCCATTGTATGCCACATTAGCAACTTGAAAAGCATGTTAGCATAATGTACGACACCTTACAACTCTTAACAACACGTAACAATACCGTAAGTAAACATAAAACTCCATAATAAACCTAATGAATTCGTCCGAGTCCTTTAAACATCGTACGGCAACTTAAATCATCTTACTACTCTTTATGCCACATTAGCAACTCGAAATGAATGTTAGTATGATCTAGGACGCCTTACAGCTCCTAAGAACACCTTATATCACCGTACGAAACCTTAAAACTCCATAATACACCTAATGAATTCGTGCGAGTCCTTTGAACATCGTACGACTAGTTAGGACATCTTAAGACTCTGTATGCCAAATTAGAATCTTGAAAACCACGTTTGTATAACGTAGGACGCCTTAAAACACCTAACAACACCTTACAACAGCGTACGAAACCATAAATCTCCATAATAAACCTAATCAATTCGTCCGAGTCCTTTGAACATCGTAAGACAAATCATGACTTGTTACGACTCTGTATGCGACGCTAGCAACATAAAAAGCAAATTCGAATAATTTAGGACGCGTTACAACTTCTAAGAGCACCTTACATCACCGTACGAAACATTAAAACTTCATAATAAACCTAATGAATTAGTCCGAGTCATTTGAACATCGTACAAAGATTTAGAATATCTTACGCCATTGTATGCCACATTAGCAACTTGAAAAGCATGTTAGCATAATGTACGACACCTTACAACTCTTAACAACACGTAACAATACCGTAAGTAAACATAAAACTCCATAATAAACCTAATGAATTCGTCCGAGTCCTTTAAACATCGTACGGCAACTTAAATCATCTTACTACTCTTTATGCCACATTAGCAACTCGAAATGAATGTTAGTATGATCTAGGACGCCTTACAGCTCCTAAGAACACCTTATATCACCGTACGAAACCTTAAAACTCCATAATACACCTAATGAATTCGTGCGAGTCCTTTGAACATCGTACGACTAGTTAGGACATCTTAAGACTCTGTATGCCAAATTAGAATCTTGAAAACCACGTTTGTATAACGTAGGACGCCTTAAAACACCTAACAACACCTTACAACAGCGTACGAAACCATAAATCTCCATAATAAACCTAATCAATTCGTCCGAGTCCTTTGAACATCGTAAGACAACTCAGGACTTGTTACGACTCTGTATGCGACGCTAGCAACATAAAAAGCAATTTCGAAAAATGTAGGACGCGTTACCACTTCTAAGAGCACCTTACATCACCGTACGAAACATTAAAACTTCATAATAAACCTATTGAATTCGTCCGAGTCATTTGAACATCGTACAAAAATTTAGAACATCTTACGACATTGTATGCCACATTAGCAACTTGAAAAGCATGTTAGTATAATGTACGACACCTTACAACTCTTAACAACACTTAACAATACCGTAAGTAAACTTAAAACTCCATAATAAACCTAATGAATTCGTCCGAGTCCTTTAAACATCGTACGGCAACTTAAATCATCTTACTACTCTTTATGCCACATTAGCAACTCGAAATGAATGTTAGTATGATCTAGGACGCCTTACAGCTCCTAAGAACACCTTATATCATCGTACGAAACCTTAAAACTCCATAATACACCTAATGAATTCGTGCGAGTCCTTTGAACATCGTACGACTAGTTAGGACATCTTAAGACTCTGTATGCCAAATTAGAATCTTGAAAACCACGTTTGTATAACGTAGGACGCCTTAAAACACCTAACAACACCTTACAATAGTGTACGAAACCATAAATCTCCATAATAAACCTAATCAATTCGTCCGAGTCCTTTGAACATCGTAAGACAACTCAGGACTTGTTACGACTCTGTATGCGACGCTAGCAACATAAAAAGCAATTTCGAAAAATGTAGGACGCGTTACCACTTCTAAGAGCACCTTACATCACCGTACGAAACATTAAAACTTCATAATAAACCTATTGAATTCGTCCGAGTCATTTGAACATCGTACAAAAATTTAGAATATCTTACGACATTGTATGCCACATTAGCAACTTGAAAAGCATGTTAGTATAATGTACGACACCTTACAACTCTTAACAACACGTAACAATACCGTAAGTAAACTTAAAACTCCATAATAAACCTAATGAATTCGTCCGAGTCCTTTAAACATCGTACGGCAACTTAAATCATCTTACTACTCTTTATGCCACATTAGCAACTCGAAATGAATGTTAGTATGATCTAGGACGCCTTACAGCTCCTAAGAACACCTTATATCATCGTACGAAACCTTAAAACTCCATAATACACCTAATGAATTCGTGCGAGTCCTTTGAACATCGTACGACTAGTTAGGACATCTTAAGACTCTGTATGCCAAATTAGAATCTTGAAAACCACGTTTGTATAACGTAGGACGCCTTAAAACACCTAACAACACCTTACAATAGTGTACGAAACCATAAATCTCCATAATAAACCTAATCAATTCGTCCGAGTCCTTTGAACATCGTAAGACAACTCAGGACTTGTTACGACTCTGTATGCGACGCTAGCAACATAAAAAGCAATTTCGAAAAATGTAGGACGCGTTACCACTTCTAAGAGCACCTTACATCACCGTACGAAACATTAAAACTTCATAATAAACCTATTGAATTCGTCCGAGTCATTTGAACATCGTACAAAAATTTAGAATATCTTACGACATTGTATGCCACATTAGCAACTTGAAAAGCATGTTAGTATAATGTACGACACCTTACAACTCTTAACAACACGTAACAATACCGTAAGTAAACTTAAAACTCCATAATAAACCTAATGAATTCGTCCGAGTCCTTTAAACATCGTACGACAACTTAAATCATCTTACTACTCTTTATGCCACATTAGCAACTCGAAATGAATGTTAGTATGATCTAGGACGCCTTACAGCTCCTAAGAACACCTTATATCACCGTACGAAACCTTAAAACTCCATAATACACCTAATGAATTCGTGCGAGTCCTTTGAACATCGTACGACTAGTTAGGACATCTTAAGACTCTGTATGCCAAATTAGAATCTTGAAAACCACGTTTGTATAACGTAGGACGCCTTAAAACACCTAACAACACCTTACAACAGCGTACGAAACCATAAATCTCCATAATAAACCTAATCAATTCGTCCGAGTCCTTTGAACATCGTAAGACAACTCAGGACTTGTTACGACTCTGTATGCGACGCTAGAAACATAAAAAGCAATTTCGAAAAATGTAGGACGCGTTACCACTTCTAAGAGCACCTTACATCACCGTACGAAACATTAAAACTTCATAATAAACTTATTGAATTCGTCCGAGTCATTTGAACATCGTACAAAAATTTAGAATATCTTACGACATTGTATGCCACATTAGCACCTTGAAAAGCATGTTAGTATAATGTACGATACCTTACAACTCCTAACAACACGTAACAATACGTAAGTAAACTTAAAACTCCATAATAAACCTAATGAATTCGTCCGAGTCCTTTAAACATCGTACGACAACTTAAATCATCTTACTACTCTTTATGCCACATTAGCAACTCGAAATGAACGTTAGTATGATCTAGGACGCCTTACAGCTCCTAAGAACACCTTACATCACCGTACGAAACCTTAAAACTCCATAATACACCTAATGAATTCGTGCGAGTCCTTTGAACATCATACGACTAGTAAGGACATCTTAAGACTCTGTATGACAAATTAGAATCTTGAAAACCACGTTTGTATAACGTAGGACGCCTTAAAACACCTAACAACACCAAACAACAGCGTACGAAACCATAAATCTCCATAATAAACCTAATCAATTCGTCCGAGTCCTTTGAACATCGTAAGACAAATCATGACTTGTTACGACTCTGTATGCGACGCTAGCAACATAAAATGCAATTTCGAAAAATGTAGGACGCGTTACCACTTCTAAGAGCACCTTACATCACCGTACGAAACATTAAAACTTCATAATAAACCTAATGAATTCGTCCGAGTCATTTGAACAACGTACAAAAATTTAGAATATCTTACGACATTGTATGCCACATTAGCACCTTGAAAAGCATGTTAGTATAATGTACGATAACTTACAACTCCTAACAACACGTAACAATACGTAAGTAAACTTAAAACTCCATAATAAACCTAATGAATTCGTCCGAGTCCTTTAAACATCGTACGACAACTTAAATCATCTTACTACTCTTTATGCCACATTAGCAACTCGAAATGAACGTTAGTATGATCTAGGACGCCTTACAGCTCCTAAGAACACCTTACATCACCGTACGAAACCTTAAAACTCCATAATACACCTAATGAATTTGTGCGAGTCCTTTGAACATCGTACGACTAGTTAGGACATCTTAAGACTCTGTATGCCAAATTAGAATCTTGAAAACCACGTTTGTACAACGTAGGACGCCTTAAAACACCTAACAACACCATACAACAGCGTACGAAACCATAAATCTCCATAATAAACCTAATCAATTCGTCCGAGTCCTTTGAACATCATAAGACAACTCAAGACTTGTTACGACTCTGTATGCGACGCTAGCAACATAAAAAGCAATTTCGAAAAATGTAGGACGCGTTACCACTTTTAAGAGCACCTTACATCACCGTACGAAACATTAAAACTTCATAATAAACCTAATGAATTCGTCCGAGTCATTTGAACATCGTACAAAAATTTAGAATATCTTACGACATTGTATGCCACATTAGCACCTTGAAAAGCATGTTAGTATAATGTACGATACCTTACAACTCCTAACAACACGTAACAATACGTAAGTAAACTTAAAACTCCATAATAAACCTAATGAATTCGTCCGAGTCCTTTAAACATCGTACGACAACTTAAATCATCTTACTACTATTTATGCCACATTAGCAACTCGAAATGAACGTTAGTATGATCTAGGACGCCTTACAGCTCCTAAGAACACCTTACATCACCGTACGAAACCTTAAAACTCCATAATACACCTAATGAATTCGTGCGAGTCCTTTGAACATCGTACGACTAGTTAGGACATCTTAAGACTCTGTATGCCAAATTAGAATCTTGAAAACCACGTTTGTATAACGTAGGACGCCTTAAAACACCTAACAACACCATACAACAGCGTACGGAACCATAAATCTCCATAATAAACCTAATCAATTCGTCCGAGTCCTTTGAACATCATAAGACAACTCAAGACTTGTTACGACTCTGTATGCGACGCTAGCAACATAAAAAGCAATTTCGAAAAATATAGGACGCGTTACCACTTCTAAGAGCACCTTACATCACCGTACGAAACATTAAAACTTCATAATAAACCTAATGAATTTGTCCGAGTCATTTGAATATCGTACAAAAATTTAGAATATCTTACGACATTGTATGCCACATTAGCATCTTGAAAAGCATGTTAGTATAATGTACGACACCTTACAACTCCTAACAACACGTAACAATACCGTACGTAAACTTAAAACTTCATAATAAACCTAAAGAATTCGTCTGAGTCCTTTAAACATCGTACGACAACTTAAATCATCTTACTACTCTTTATGCCACATTAGCAACTCGAAAAGAACGTTAGTATGATCTAGGACGCCTTACAGCTCCTAAGAACACCTTACATCACCGTACGAAACCTTAAAACTCCATAATACACCTAATGAATTCGTGTGAGTCCTTTGAACATCGTACGACTATTTAGGACATCTTAAGACTCTGTTTGCCATATTAGAATCTTGAAGACCACGTTTGTATAACGTATGACGCCTTAAAACACCTAACAAAACCTTACAAGAGCGTACGAAACCATAAATCTCCATAATAAACCTAATCTGTTCGTTCGAGTCCTTTGAACATCGTAAGACAACTCAGGACTTGTTACGACTCTGTATGCGACGCTAGCAACATAAAAAGCAATTTCGAATAATGTAGGACGCGTTACAACTTCTAAGAGAACCTTACATCACCGTACGAAACATTAAAACTTCATAATAAACCTAATGAATTCGTCCGAGTCATTTGAATATCGTACAAAAACTTAGAATATCTTACGACATTGTATGCCACATTAGCACCTTAAAAAGCATGTTAGTATAATGTACGACACCTTACAACTCCTAACAACACGTAACAATACAGTACGTAAACTTAAAACTCCATAATACACCTAATGAATTCGTGCGAGTCCTTTGAACATCGTACGACTAGTTAGGACATCTTAAGACTCTGTATGCCAAATTAGAATCTTGAAAACCACGTTTGTATAACGTAGGACGCCTTAAAACACCTAACAACACCATACAACAGCGTACGAAACCATAAATCTCCATAATAAACCTTATCAATTCGTCCGAGTCCTTTGAACATCATAAGACAACTCAAGACTTGTTACGACTCTGTATGCGACGCTAGCAACATAAAAAGCAATTTCGAAAAATGTAGGACGCGTTACCACTTCTAAGAGCACCTTACATCACCGTACGAAACATTAAAACTTCACAATAAACCTAATGAATTCGTCCGAGTCATTTGAACATCGTACAAAAATTTAGAATATCTTACGACATTGTATACCACATTAGCACCTTGAAAATCATGTTAGTATAATGTACGATACCTTACAACTCCTAACAACACGTAACAATACGTAAGTAAACTTAAAACTCCATAATAAACCTAATGAATTCGTCCGAGTCCTTTAAACATCGTACGACAACTTAAATCATCTTACTACTCTTTATGCCACATTAGCAACTCGAAATGAACGTTAGTATGATCTAGGACGCCTTACAGCTCCTAAGAACACCTTACATCACCGTACGAAACCTTAAAACTCCATAATACACCTAATGAATTCGTCCGAGTCCTTTGAACATCGTACGACTAGTTAGGACATCTTAAGACTCTGTATGCCAAATTAGAATCTTGAAAACCACGTTTGTATAACGTAGGACGCCTTAAAACACCTAACAACACCATACAACAGCGTACGAAACCATAAATCTCCATAATAAACCTAATCAATTCGTCCGAGTCCTTTGAACATCATAAGACAACTCAAGACTTGTTACGACTCTGTATGCGACGCTAGCAACATAAAAAGCAATTTCGAAAAATATAGGACGCGTTACCACTTCTAAGAGCACCTTACATCACCGTACGAAACATTAAAACTTCATAATAAACCTAATGAATTTGTCCGAGTCATTTGAATATCGTACAAAAATTTAGAATATCTTACGACATTGTATGCCACATTAGCATCTTGAAAAGCATGTTAGTATAATGTACGACACCTTACAACTCCTAACAACACGTAACAATACCGTACGTAAACTTAAAACTTCATAATAAACCTAAAGAATTCGTCTGAGTCCTTTAAACATCGTACGACAACTTAAATCATCTTACTACTCTTTATGCCACATTAGCAACTCGAAATGAACGTTAGTATGATCTAGGACGCCTTACAGCTCCTAAGAACACCTTACATCACCGTACGAAACCTTAAAACTCCATAATACACCTAATGAATTCGTGTGAGTCCTTTGAACATCGTACGACTATTTAGGACATCTTAAGACTCTGTATGCCATATTAGAATCTTGAAGACCAAGTTTGTATAACGTATGACGCCTTAAAACACCTAACAAAACCTTACAAGAGCGTACGAAACCATAAATCTCCATAATAAACCTAATCTGTTCGTTCGAGTCCTTTGAACATCGTAAGACAACTCAGGACTTGTTACGACTCTGTATGCGACGCTAGCAACATAAAAAGCAATTTCGAATAATGTAGGACGCGTTACAACTTCTAAGAGAACCTTACATCACCGTACGAAACATTAAAACTTCATAATAAACCTAATGAATTCGTCCGAGTCATTTGAATATCGTACAAAAACTTAGAATATCTTACGACATTGTATGCCACATTAGCACCTTAAAAAGCATGTTAGTATAATGTACGACACCTTACAACTCCTAACAACACGTAACAATACAGTACGTAAACTTAAAACTCCATAATACACCTAATGAATTCGTGCGAGTCCTTTGAACATCGTACGACTAGTTAGGACATCTTAAGACTCTGTATGCCAAATTAGAATCTTGAAAACCACGTTTGTATAACGTAGGACGCCTTAAAACACCTAACAACACCATACAACAGCGTACGAAACCATAAATCTCCATAATAAACCTTATCAATTCGTCCGAGTCCTTTGAACATCATAAGACAACTCAAGAGTTGTTACGACTCTGTATGCGACGCTAGCAACATAAAAAGCAATTTCGAAAAATGTAGGACGCGTTACCACTTCTAAGAGCATCTTACATCACCGTACGAAACATTAAAACTTCACAATAAACCTAATGAATTCGTCCGAGTCATTTGAACATCGTACAAAAATTTAGAATATCTTACGACATTGTATACCACATTAGCACCTTGAAAAGCATGTTAGTATAATGTACGATACCTTACAACTCCTAACAACACGTAACAATACGTAAGTAAACTTAAAACTCCATAATAAACCTAATGAATTCGTCCGAGTCCTTTAAACATCGTACGACAACTTAAATCATCTTACTACTCTTTATGCCACATTAGCAACTCGAAATGAACGTTAGTATGATCTAGGACGCCTTACAGCTCCTAAGAACACCTTACATCACCGTACGAAACCTTAAAACTCCATAATACACCTAATGAATTCGTCCGAGTCCTTTGAACATCGTACGACTAGTTAGGACATCTTAAGACTCTGTATGCCAAATTAGAATCTTGAAAACCACGTTTGTATAACGTAGGACGCCTTAAAACACCTAACAACACCATACAACAGCGTACGAAACCATAAATCTCCATAATAAACCTAATCAATTCGTCCGAGTCCTTTGAACATCATAAGACAACTCAAGGCTTGTTACGACTCTGTATGCGACGCTAGCAACATAAAAAGCAATTTCGAAAAATGTAGGACGCGTTACCACTTTTAAGAGCACCTTACATCACCGTACGAAACATTAAAACTTCATAATAAACCTAATGAATTCGTCCGAGTCATTTGAACATCGTACAAAAATTTAGAATATCTTACGACATTGTATGCCACATTAGCACCTTGAAAAGCATGTTAGTATAATGTACGATACCTTACAACTCCTAACAACACGTAACAATACGTAAGTAAACTTAAAACTCCATAATAAACCTAATGAATTCGTCCGAGTCCTTTAAACATCGTACGACAACTTAAATCATCTTACTACTATTTATGCCACATTAGCAACTCGAAATGAACGTTAGTATGATCTAGGACGCCTTACAGCTCCTAAGAACACCTTACATCACCGTACGAAACCTTAAAACTCCATAATACACCTAATGAATTCGTGCGAGTCCTTTGAACATCGTACGACTAGTTAGGACATCTTAAGACTCTGTATGCCAAATTAGAATCTTGAAAACCACGTTTGTATAACGTAGGACGCCTTAAAACACCTAACAACACCATACAACAGCGTACGGAACCATAAATCTCCATAATAAACCTAATCAATTCGTCCGAGTCCTTTGAACATCATAAGACAACTCAAGACTTGTTACGACTCTGTATGCGACGCTAGCAACATAAAAAGCAATTTCGAAAAATATAGGACGCGTTACCACTTCTAAGAGCACCTTACATCACCGTACGAAACATTAAAACTTCATAATAAACCTAATGAATTTGTCCGAGTCATTTGAATATCGTACAAAAATTTAGAATATCTTACGACATTGTATGCCACATTAGCATCTTGAAAAGCATGTTAGTATAATGTACGACACCTTACAACTCCTAACAACACGTAACAATACCGTACGTAAACTTAAAACTTCATAATAAACCTAAAGAATTCGTCTGAGTCCTTTAAACATCGTACGACAACTTAAATCATCTTACTACTCTTTATGCCACATTAGCAACTCGAAATGAACGTTAGTATGATCTAGGACGCCTTACAGCTCCTAAGAACACCTTACATCACCGTACGAAACCTTAAAACTCCATAATACACCTAATGAATTCGTGTGAGTCCTTTGAACATCGTACGACTATTTAGGACATCTTAAGACTCTGTTTGCCATATTAGAATCTTGAAGACCACGTTTGTATAACGTATGACGCCTTAAAACACCTAACAAAACCTTACAAGAGCGTACGAAACCATAAATCTCCATAATAAACCTAATCTGTTCGTTTGAGTCCTTTGAACATCGTAAGACAACTCAGGACTTGTTACGACTCTGTATGCGACGCTAGCAACATAAAAAGCAATTTCGAATAATGTAGGACGCGTTACAACTTCTAAGAGAACCTTACATCACCGTACGAAACATTAAAACTTCATAATAAACCTAATGAATTCGTCCGAGTCATTTGAATATCGTACAAAAACTTAGAATATCTTACGACATTGTATGCCACATTAGCACCTTAAAAAGCATGTTAGTATAATGTACGACACCTTACAACTCCTAACAACACGTAACAATACAGTACGTAAACTTAAAACTCCATAATACACCTAATGAATTCGTGCGAGTCCTTTGAACATCGTACGACTAGTTAGGACATCTTAAGACTCTGTATGCCAAATTAGAATCTTGAAAACCACGTTTGTATAACGTAGGACGCCTTAAAACACCTAACAACACCATACAACAGCGTACGAAACCATAAATCTCCATAATAAACCTTATCAATTCGTCCGAGTCCTTTGAACATCATAAGACAACTCAAGACTTGTTACGACTCTGTATGCGACGCTAGCAACATAAAAAGCAATTTCGAAAAATGTAGGACGCGTTACCACTTCTAAGAGCACCTTACATCACCGTACGAAACATTAAAACTTCACAATAAACCTAATGAATTCGTCCGAGTCATTTGAACATCGTACAAAAATTTAGAATATCTTACGACATTGTATACCACATTAGCACCTTGAAAATCATGTTAGTATAATGTACGATACCTTACAACTCCTAACAACACGTAACAATACGTAAGTAAACTTAAAACTCCATAATAAACCTAATGAATTCGTCCGAGTCCTTTAAACATCGTACGACAACTTAAATCATCTTACTACTCTTTATGCCACATTAGCAACTCGAAATGAACGTTAGTATGATCTAGGACGCCTTACAGCTCCTAAGAACACCTTACATCACCGTACGAAACCTTAAAACTCCATAATACACCTAATGAATTCGTCCGAGTCCTTTGAACATCGTACGACTAGTTAGGACATCTTAAGACTCTGTATGCCAAATTAGAATCTTGAAAACCACGTTTGTATAACGTAGGACGCCTTAAAACACCTAACAACACCATACAACAGCGTACGAAACCATAAATCTCCATAATAAACCTAATCAATTCGTCCGAGTCCTTTGAAGATCATAAGACAACTCAAGACTTGTTACGACTCTGTATGCGACGCTAGCAACATAAAAAGCAATTTCGAAAAATATAGGACGCGTTACCACTTCTAAGAGCACCTTACATCACCGTACGAAACATTAAAACTTCATAATAAACCTAATGAATTTGTCCGAGTCATTTGAATATCGTACAAAAATTTAGAATATCTTACGACATTGTATGCCACATTAGCATCTTGAAAAGCATGTTAGTATAATGTACGACACCTTACAACTCCTAACAACACGTAACAATACCGTACGTAAACTTAAAACTTCATAATAAACCTAAAGAATTCGTCTGAGTCCTTTAAACATCGTACGACAACTTAAATCATCTTACTACTCTTTATGCCACATTAGCAACTCGAAATGAACGTTAGTATGATCTAGGACGCCTTACAGCTCCTAAGAACACCTTACATCACCGTACGAAACCTTAAAACTCCATAATACACCTAATGAATTCGTGTGAGTCCTTTGAACATCGTACGACTATTTAGGACATCTTAAGACTCTGTATGCCATATTAGAATCTTGAAGACCACGTTTGTATAACGTATGACGCCTTAAAACACCTAACAAAACCTTACAAGAGCGTACGAAACCATAAATCTCCATAATAAACCTAATCTGTTCGTTCGAGTCCTTTGAACATCGTAAGACAACTCAGGACTTGTTACGACTCTGTATGCGACGCTAGCAACATAAAAAGCAATTTCGAATAATGTAGGACGCGTTACAACTTCTAAGAGAACCTTACATCACCGTACGAAACATTAAAACTTCATAATAAACCTAATGAATTCGTCCGAGTCATTTGAATATCGTACAAAAACTTAGAATATCTTACGACATTGTATGCCACATTAGCACCTTAAAAAGCATGTTAGTATAATGTACGACACCTTACAACTCCTAACAACACGTAACAATACAGTACGTAAACTTAAAACTCCATAATACACCTAATGAATTCGTGCGAGTCCTTTGAACATCGTACGACTAGTTAGGACATCTTAAGACTCTGTATGCCAAATTAGAATCTTGAAAACCACGTTTGTATAACGTAGGACGCCTTAAAACACCTAACAACACCATACAACAGTGTACGAAACCATAAATCTCCATAATAAACCTTATCAATTCGTCCGAGTCCTTTGAACATCATAAGACAATTCAAGACTTGTTACGACTCTGTATGCGACGCTAGCAACATAAAAAGCAATTTCGAAAAATGTAGGACGCGTTACCACTTCTAAGAGCACCTTACATCACCGTACGAAACATTAAAACTTCACAATAAACCTAATGAATTCGTCCGAGTCATTTGAACATCGTACAAAAATTTAGAATATCTTACGACATTGTATACCACATTAGCACCTTGAAAAGCATGTTAGTATAATGTACGATACCTTACAACTCCTAACAACACGTAACAATACGTAAGTAAACTTAAAACTCCATAATAAACCTAATGAATTCGTCCGAGTCCTTTAAACATCGTACGACAACTTAAATCATCTTACTACTCTTTATGCCACATTAGCAACTCGAAATGAACGTTAGTATGATCTAGGACGCCTTACAGCTCCTAAGAACACCTTACATCACCGTACGAAACCTTAAAACTCCATAATACACCTAATGAATTCGTCCGAGTCCTTTGAACATCGTACGACTAGTTAGGACATCTTAAGACTCTGTATGCCAAATTAGAATCTTGAAAACCACGTTTGTATAACGTAGGACGCCTTAAAACACCTAACAACACCATACAACAGCGTACGAAACCATAAATCTCCATAATAAACCTAATCAATTCGTCCGAGTCCTTTGAACATCATAAGACAACTCAAGACTTGTTACGACTCTGTATGCGACGCTAGCAACATAAAAAGCAATTTCGAAAAATATAGGACGCGTTACCACTTCTAAGAGCACCTTACATCACCGTACGAAACATTAAAACTTCATAATAAACCTAATGAATTTGTCCGAGTCATTTGAATATCGTACAAAAATTTAGAATATCTTACGACATTGTATGCCACATTAGCATCTTGAAAAGCATGTTAGTATAATGTACGACACCTTACAACTCCTAACAACACGTAACAATACCGTACGTAAACTTAAAACTTCATAATAAACCTAATGAATTCGTCTGAGTCCTTTAAACATCGTACGACAACTTAAATCATCTTACTACTCTTTATGCCACATTAGCAACTCGAAATGAACGTTAGTATGATCTAGGACGCCTTACAGCTCCTAAGAACACCTTACATCACCGTACGAAACCTTAAAACTCCATAATACACCTAATGAATTCGTGTGAGTCCTTTGAACATCGTACGACTATTTAGGACATCTTAAGACTCTGTATGCCATATTAGAATCTTGAAGACCACGTTTGTATAACGTATGATGCCTTAAAACACCTAACAAAACCTTACAAGAGCGTACGAAACCATAAATCTCCATAATAAACCTAATATGTTCGTTCGAGTCCTTTGAACATCGTAAGACAACTCAGGACTTGTTACGACTCTGTATGCGACGCTAGCGACATAAAAAGCAATTTCGAATAATGTAGGACGCGTTACAACTTCTAAGAGAACCTTACATCACCGTACGAAACATTAAAACTTCATAATAAACCTAATGAATTGGTCCGAGTCATTTGAATATCGTACAAAAACTTAGAATATCTTACGACATTGTATGCCACATTAGCACCTTAAAAAGCATGTTAGTATAATGTACGACACCTTACAACTCCTAACAACACGTAACAATACTGTACGTAAACTTAAAACTCCATAATACACCTAATGAATTCGTGCGAGTCCTTTGAACATCGTACGACTAGTTAGGACATCTTAAGACTTTGTATGCCATATTAGAACCTTGTAGACCACGTTTGTATAACATTGGACGCCTTAAAACACCTAACAACACCTTACAACAGCGTACGAAACCATAAATCTCCATAATAAGCCTAATCAATTCGTCCGAGTCCTTTGAACATCGTAAGACAAATCATGACTTGTTACGACTCTGTATGCGACGCTAGCAACATAAAAAGCAATTTCGAATAATGTAGGACGCGTTACAACTTCTAAGAGCACCTTACATCACCGTACGAAACATTAAAACTTCATAATAAACCTAATGAATTAGTCCGAGTCATTTGAACATCGTACAAAGATTTAGAATATCTTACGACATTGTATGCCACATTAGCACCTTGAAAAGCATGTTAGTATAATGTACGACACCTTACAACTCCAAACAACACGTAACAATACCGTAAGTAAACTTAAAACTCCATAATAAACCTAATGAATTCGTCCGAGTCCTTTAAACATCGTACGGCAACTTAAATCATCTTACTACTCTTTATGCCACATTAGCAACTCGAAATGAACGTTAGTATGATCTAGGACGCCTTACAGCTCCTAAGAACACATTACATCACCGTACGAAACCTTAAAACTCCATAATACACCTAATGAATTCGTGCGAGTCCGTTGAACATCGTACGACTAGTTAGGACATCTTAAGACTCTGTATGCCAAATTAGAATCTTGAAAACCACGTTTGTATAACGTAGGACGCCTTAAAACACCTAACAACACCTTACAACAGCGTACGAAACCATAAATCTCCATAATAAACCTAATCAATTCGTCCGAGTCCTTTGAACATCGTAAGACAACTCAAGACTTGTTACGACTCTGTATGCGACGCTAGCAACATAAAAAGCAATTTCGAAAAATGTAGGACGCGTTACCACTTCTAAGAGCACCTTACATCACCGTACGAAACATTAAAACTTCATAAAAAACCTAATGAATTCGTCCGAGTCATTTGAACATCGTACAACAATTTAGAATATCTTACGACATTGTATGCCACATTAGCACCTTAAAAAGCATGTTAGTATAATGTACGACACCTTACAACTCCTAACAACACGTAACAATACCGTACGTAAACTTAAAACTCCATAATACACCTAATGAATTCGTGCGAGTCCTTTGAACATCGTACGACTAGTTAGGACATCTTAAGACTTTGTATGCCATATTAGAACCTTGAAGACCACGTTTGTATAACATTGGACGCCTTAAAACACCTAACAACACCTTACAACAGCGTACGAAACCATAAATCTCCATAATAAACCTAATCAATTCGTCCGAGTCCTTTGAACATCGTAAGACAAATCATGACTTGTTACGACTCTGTATGCGACGCTAGCAACATAAAAAGCAATTTCGAATAATGTAGGACGCGTTACAACTTCTAAGAGCACCTTACATCACCGTACGAAACATTAAAACTTCATAATAAACCTAATGAATTAGTCCGAGTCATTTGAACATCGTACAATGATTTAGAATATCTTACGACATTGTATGCCACATTAGCACCTTGAAAAGCATGTTAGTATAATGTACGACACCTTACAACTCCAAACAACACGTAACAATACCGTAAGTAAACTTAAAACTCCATAATAAACCTAATGAATTCGTCCGAGTCCTTTAAACATCGTACGGCAACTTAAATCATCTTACTACTCTTTATGCCACATTAGCAACTCGAAATGAACGTTAGTATGATCTAGGACGCCTTACAGCTCCTAAGAACACCTTACATCACCGTACGAAACCTTAAAACTCCATAATACACCTAATGAATTCGTGCGAGTCCGTTGAACATCGTACGACTAGTTAGGACATCTTAAGACTCTGTATGCCAAATTAGAATCTTGAAAACCACGTTTGTATAACGTAGGACGCCTTAAAACACCTAACAACACCTTACAACAGCGTACGAAACCATAAATCTCCATAATAAACCTAATCAATTCGTCCGAGTCCTTTGAACATCGTAAGACAACTCAAGACTTGTTACGACTCTGTATGCGACGCTAGCAACATAAAAAGCAATTTCGAAAAATGTAGGACGCGTTACCACTTCTAAGAGCACCTTACATCACCGTACGAAACATTAAAACTTCATAAAAAACCTAATGAATTCGTCCGAGTCATTTGAACATCGTACAACAATTTAGAATATCTTACGACATTGTATGCCACATTAGCACCTTAAAAAGCATGTTAGTATAATGTACGACACCTTACAACTCCTAACAACACGTAACAATACCGTACGTAAACTTAAAACTCCATAATACACCTAATGAATTCGTGCGAGTCCTTTGAACATCGTACGACTAGTTAGGACATCTTAAGACTTTGTATGCCATATTAGAACCTTGAAGACCACGTTTGTATAACATTGGACGCCTTAAAACACCTAACAACACCTTACAACAGCGTACGAAACCATAAATCTCCATAATAAACCTAATCAATTCGTCCGAGTCCTTTGAACATCGTAAGACAAATCATGACTTGTTACGACTCTGTATGCGACGCTAGCAACATAAAAAGCAATTTCGAATAATGTAGGACGCGTTACAACTTATAAGAGCACCTTACATCACCGTACGAAACATTAAAACTTCATAATAAACCTAATGAATTAGTCCGAGTCATTTGAACATCGTACAATGATTTAGAATATCTTACGACATTGTATGCCACATTAGCACCTTGAAAAGCATGTTAGTATAATGTACGACACCTTACAACTCCAAACAACACGTAACAATACCGTAAGTAAACTTAAAACTCCATAATAAACCTAATGAATTCGTCCGAGTCCTTTAAACATCGTACGGCAACTTAAATCATCTTACTACTCTTTATGCCACATTAGCAACTCGAAATGAACGTTAGTATGATCTAGGACGCCTTACAGCTCCTAAGAACACCTTACATCACCGTACGAAACCTTAAAACTCCATAATACACCTAATGAATTCGTGCGAGTCCGTTGAACATCGTACGACTAGTTAGGACATCTTAAGACTCTGTATGCCAAATTAGAATCTTGAAAACCACGTTTGTATAACGTAGGACGCCTTAAAACACCTAACAACACCTAACAACAGCGTACGAAACCATAAATCTCCATAATAAACCTAATCAATTCGTCCGAGTCCTTTGAACATCGTAAGACAACTCAAGACTTGTTACGAATCTGTATGCGACGCTAGCAACATAAAAAGCAATTTCGAAAAATGTAGGACGCGTTACCACTTCTAAGAGCACCTTACATCACCGTACGAAACATTAAAACTTCATAAAAAACCTAATGAATTCGTCCGAGTCATTTGAACGTCGTACAACAATTTAGAATATCTTACGACATTGTATGCCACATTAGCACCTTAAAAAGCATGTTAGTATAATGTACGACACCTTACAACTCCTAACAACACGTAACAATACCGTACGTAAACTTAAAACTCCATAATACAGCTAATGAATTCGTGCGAGTCCTTTGAACATCGTACGACTAGTTAGGACATCTTAAGACTTTGTATGCCATATTAGAACCTTGAAGACCACGTTTGTATAACATTGGACGCCTTAAAACACCTAACAACACCTTACAACAGCGTACGAAACCATAAATCTCCATAATAAACCTAATCAATTCGTCCGAGTCCTTTGAACATCGTAAGACAAATCATGACTTGTTACGACTCTGTATGCGACGCTAGCAACATAAAAAGCAATTTCGAATAATGTAGGACGCGTTACAACTTCTAAGAGCACCTTACATCACCGTACGAAACATTAAAACTTCATAATAAACCTAATGAATTAGTCCGAGTCATTTGAACATCGTACAAAGATTTAGAATATCTTACGACATTGTATGCCACATTAGCACCTTGAAAAGCATGTTAGTATAATGTACGACACCTTACAACTCCAAACAACACGTAACAATACCGTAAGTAAACTTAAAACTCCATAATAAACCTAATGAATTCGTCCGAGTCCTTTAAACATCGTACGGCAACTTAAATCATCTTACTACTCTTTATGCCACATTAGCAACTCGAAATGAACGTTAGTATGATCTAGGATGCCTTACAGCTCCTAAGAACACCTTACATCACCGTACGAAACCTTAAAACTCCATAATACACCTAATGAATTCGTGCGAGTCCGTTGAACATCGTACGACTAGTTAGGACATCTTAAGACTCTGTATGCCAAATTAGAATCTTGAAAACCACGTTTGTATAACGTAGGACGCCTTAAAACACCTAACAACACCTTACAACAGCGTACGAAACCATAAATCTCCATAATAAACCTAATCAATTCGTCCGAGTCCTTTGAACATCGTAAGACAACTCAAGACTTATTACGACTCTGTATGCGACGCTAGCAACATAAAAAGCAATTTCGAAAAATGTAGGACGCGTTACCACTTCTAAGAGCACCTTACATCACCGTACGAAACATTAAAACTTCATAAAAAACCTAATGAATTCGTCCGAGTCATTTGAACATCGTACAACAATTTAGAATATCTTATGACAATGTATGTCACATTAACACCTTCAAAAGCATGTTAGTATAATGTACGACACCTTATAACTCCTAACAACACGTAACAATACCGTACGTAAACTTAAAACTCCATAATAAACCAAATGAATTCGTCCGAGTCCTTTAAACATCGTACGACAACTTAAATCATCTTACTACTCTTTATGCGACATTAGCAACTCGAAATGAACGTTAGTATGATCTAGGACGCCTTACAGCTCCTAAGAACACCTTACATCACCGTACGAAACCTTAAAACTCCATAATACATCTAATGAATTCGTGTGAGTCCTTTGAACATCGTACGACTATTTAGGACATCTTAAGACTCTGTATGCCATATTAGAACCTTGAAGACCACGTTTGTATAACGTATGACGCCTTAAAACACCTAACAAAACCTTACAAGAGCCTACGAAACCATAAATCTCCATAATAAACCTAATCTGTTCGTCCGAGTCCTTTGAACATCGTAAGACAACTCAGGACTTGTTACGACTCTGTATGCGACGCTAGCAACATAAAAAGCAATTTCGAAAAATGTAGGACGCGTTACCACTTCTAAGAGCACCTTACATCACCGTACGAAACATTAAAACTTCATAAAAAACCTAATGAATTCGTCCGAGTCATTTGAACGTCGTACAACAATTTAGAATATCTTACGACATTGTATGCCACATTAGCACCTTAAAAAGCATGTTAGTATAATGTACGACACCTTACAACTCCTAACAACACGTAACAATACCGTACGTAAACTTAAAACTCCATAATACAGCTAATGAATTCGTGCGAGTCCTTTGAACATCGTACGACTAGTTAGGACATCTTAAGACTTTGTATGCCATATTAGAACCTTGAAGACCACGTTTGTATAACATTGGACGCCTTAAAACACCTAACAACACCTTACAACAGCGTACGAAACCATAAATCTCCATAATAAACCTAATCAATTCGTCCGAGTCCTTTGAACATCGTAAGACAAATCATGACTTGTTACGACTCTGTATGCGACGCTAGCAACATAAAAAGCAATTTCGAATAATGTAGGACGCGTTACAACTTCTAAGAGCACCTTACATCACCGTACGAAACATTAAAACTTCATAATAAACCTAATGAATTAGTCCGAGTCATTTGAACATCGTACAAAGATTTAGAATATCTTACGACATTGTATGCCACATTAGCACCTTGAAAAGCATGTTAGTATAATGTACGACACCTTACAACTCCAAACAACACGTAACAATACCGTAAGTAAACTTAAAACTCCATAATAAACCTAATGAATTCGTCCGAGTCCTTTAAACATCGTACGGCAACTTAAATCATCTTACTACTCTTTATGCCACATTAGCAACTCGAAATGAACGTTAGTATGATCTAGGATGCCTTACAGCTCCTAAGAACACCTTACATCACCGTACGAAACCTTAAAACTCCATAATACACCTAATGAATTCGTGCGAGTCCGTTGAACATCGTACGACTAGTTAGGACATCTTAAGACTCTGTATGCCAAATTAGAATCTTGAAAACCACGTTTGTATAACGTAGGACGCCTTAAAACACCTAACAACACCTTACAACAGCGTACGAAACCATAAATCTCCATAATAAACCTAATCAATTCGTCCGAGTCCTTTGAACATCGTAAGACAACTCAAGACTTGTTACGACTCTGTATGCGACGCTAGCAACATAAAAAGCAATTTCGAAAAATGTAGGACGCGTTACCACTTCTAAGAGCACCTTACATCACCGTACGAAACATTAAAACTTCATAAAAAACCTAATGAATTCGTCCGAGTCATTTGAACATCGTACAACAATTTAGAATATCTTATGACAATGTATGTCACATTAACACCTTCAAAAGCATGTTAGTATAATGTACGACACCTTATAACTCCTAACAACACGTAACAATACCGTACGTAAACTTAAAACTCCATAATAAACCAAATGAATTCGTCCGAGTCCTTTAAACATCGTACGACAACTTAAATCATCTTACTACTCTTTATGCGACATTAGCAACTCGAAATGAACGTTAGTATGATCTAGGACGCCTTACAGCTCCTAAGAACACCTTACATCACCGTACGAAACCTTAAAACTCCATAATACATCTAATGAATTCGTGTGAGTCCTTTGAACATCGTACGACTATTTAGGACATCTTAAGACTCTGTATGCCATATTAGAACCTTGAAGACCACGTTTGTATAACGTATGACGCCTTAAAACACCTAACAAAACCTTACAAGAGCCTACGAAACCATAAATCTCCATAATAAACCTAATCTGTTCGTCCGAGTCCTTTGAACATCGTAAGACAACTCAGGACTTGTTACGACTCTGTATGCGACGCTAGCAACATAAAAAGCAATTTCGAAAAATGTAGGACGCGTTACCACTTCTAAGAGCACCTTACATCACCGTACGAAACATTAAAACTTCATAAAAAACCTAATGAATTCGTCCGAGTCATTTGAACGTCGTACAACAATTTAGAATATCTTACGACATTGTATGCCACATTAGCACCTTAAAAAGCATGTTAGTATAATGTACGACACCTTACAACTCCTAACAACACGTAACAATACCGTACGTAAACTTAAAACTCCATAATACAGCTAATGAATTCGTGCGAGTCCTTTGAACATCGTACGACTAGTTAGGACATCTTAAGACTTTGTATGCCATATTAGAACCTTGAAGACCACGTTTGTATAACATTGGACGCCTTAAAACACCTAACAACACCTTACAACAGCGTACGAAACCATAAATCTCCATAATAAACCTAATCAATTCGTCCGAGTCCTTTGAACATCGTAAGACAAATCATGACTTGTTACGACTCTGTATGCGACGCTAGCAACATAAAAAGCAATTTCGAATAATGTAGGACGCGTTACAACTTCTAAGAGCACCTTACATCACCGTACGAAACATTAAAACTTCATAATAAACCTAATGAATTAGTCCGAGTCATTTGAACATCGTACAAAGATTTAGAATATCTTACGACATTGTATGCCACATTAGCACCTTGAAAAGCATGTTAGTATAATGTACGACACCTTACAACTCCAAACAACACGTAACAATACCGTAAGTAAACTTAAAACTCCATAATAAACCTAATGAATTCGTCCGAGTCCTTTAAACATCGTACGGCAACTTAAATCATCTTACTACTCTTTATGCCACATTAGCAACTCGAAATGAACGTTAGTATGATCTAGGATGCCTTACAGCTCCTAAGAACACCTTACATCACCGTACGAAACCTTAAAACTCCATAATACACCTAATGAATTCGTGCGAGTCCGTTGAACATCGTACGACTAGTTAGGACATCTTAAGACTCTGTATGCCAAATTAGAATCTTGAAAACCACGTTTGTATAACGTAGGACGCCTTAAAACACCTAACAACACCTTACAACAGCGTACGAAACCATAAATCTCCATAATAAACCTAATCAATTCGTCCGAGTCCTTTGAACATCGTAAGACAACTCAAGACTTGTTACGACTCTGTATGCGACGCTAGCAACATAAAAAGCAATTTCGAAAAATGTAGGACGCGTTACCACTTCTAAGAGCACCTTACATCACCGTACGAAACATTAAAACTTCATAAAAAACCTAATGAATTCGTCCGAGTCATTTGAACATCGTACAACAATTTAGAATATCTTATGACAATGTATGTCACATTAACACCTTCAAAAGCATGTTAGTATAATGTACGACACCTTATAACTCCTAACAACACGTAACAATACCGTACGTAAACTTAAAACTCCATAATAAACCAAATGAATTCGTCCGAGTCCTTTAAACATCGTACGACAACTTAAATCATCTTACTACTCTTTATGCGACATTAGCAACTCGAAATGAACGTTAGTATGATCTAGGACGCCTTACAGCTCTTAAGAACACCTTACATCACCGTACGAAACCTTAAAACTCCATAATACACCTAATGAATTCGTGTGAGTCCTTTGAACATCGTACGACTATTTAGGACATCTTAAGACTCTGTATGCCATATTAGAACCTTGAAGACCACGTTTGTATAACGTATGACGCCTTAAAACACCTAACAAAACCTTACAAGAGCCTACGAAACCATAAATCTCCATAATAAACCTAATCTGTTCGTCCGAGTCCTTTGAACATCGTAAGACAACTCAGGACTTGTTACGACTCTGTATGCGACGCTAGCAACATAAAAAGCAATTTCGAATAATGTAGGACGCGTTACAACTTCTAAGAGCACCTTACATCACCGTACGAAACATTAAAACTTCATAATAAACCTAATGAATTCGTCCGAGTCATTTGAATATCGTACAAAAACTTAGAATATCTTACGACATTGTATGCCACATTAGCACCTTGAAAAGCATGTTAGTATAATGTACGACACCTTACAACTCCTAACAACACGTAACAATACCGTACGTAAACTTACAACTCCATAATACACCTAATGAATTCGTGCGAGTCCTTTGAACATCGTACGACTAGTTAGGACATCTTAAGACTTTGTATGCCATATTAGAACCTTGAAGACCACGTTTGTATAACATTGGACGCCTTAAAACACCTAACAACACCTTACAACAGCGTACGAAACCATAAATCTCCATAATAAACCTAATCAATTCGTCCGAGTCCTTTGAACATCGTAAGACAAATCATGACTTGTTACGACTCTGTATGCGACGCTAGCAACATAAAAAGCAATTTCGAATAATGTAGGACGCGTTACAACTTCTAAGAGCACCTTACATCACCGTACGAAACATTAAAACTTCATAATAAACCTAATGAATTAGTCCGAGTCATTTGAACATCGTACAAAGATTTAGAATATCTTACGACATTGTATGCCATATTAGCACCTTGAAAAGCATGTTAGTATAATGTACGACACCTTATAACTCCAAACAACACTTAACAATACCGTAAGTAAACTTAAAACTCCATAATAAACCTAATGAATTCGTCCGAGTCCTTTGAACATCGTACGACTAGTTAGGACATCTTAAGACTTTGTATGCCATATTAGAACCTTGAAGACCACGTTTGTATAACATTGGACGCCTTAAAACACCTAACAACACCTTACAACAGCGTACGAAACCATAAATCTCCATAATAAACCTAATCAATTCGTCCGAGTCCTTTGAACATCGTAAGACAAATCATGACTTGTTACGACTCTGTATGCGACGCTAGCAACATAAAAAGCAATTTCGAATAATGTAGGACGCGTTACAACTTCTAAGAGCACCTTACATCACCGTACGAAACATTAAAACTTCATAATAAACCTAATGAATTAGTCCGAGTCATTTGAACATCGTACAAAGATTTAGAATATCTTACGACATTGTATGCCACATTAGCACCTTGAAAAGCATGTTAGTATAATGTACGACACCTTACAACTCCAAACAACACGTAACAATACCGTAAGTAAACTTAAAACTCCATAATAAACCTAATGAATTCGTCCGAGTCCTTTAAACATCGTACGGCAACTTAAATCATCTTACTACTCTTTATGCCACATTAGCAACTCGAAATGAACGTTAGTATGATCTAGGATGCCTTACAGCTCCTAAGAACACCTTACATCACCGTACGAAACCTTAAAACTCCATAATACACCTAATGAATTCGTGCGAGTCCGTTGAACATCGTACGACTCGTTAGGACATCTTAAGACTCTGTATGCCAAATTAGAATCTTGAAAACCACGTTTGTATAACGTAGGACGCCTTAAAACACCTAACAACACCTTACAACAGCGTACGAAACCATAAATCTCCATAATAAACCTAATCAATTCGTCCGAGTCCTTTGAACATCGTAAGACAACTCAAGACTTGTTACGACTCTGTATGCGACGCTAGCAACATAAAAAGCAATTTCGAAAAATGTAGGACGCGTTACCACTTCTAAGAGCACCTTACATCACCGTACGAAACATTAAAACTTCATAAAAAACCTAATGAATTCGTCCGAGTCATTTGAACATCGTACAACAATTTAGAATATCTTATGACAATGTATGCCACATTAACACCTTCAAAAGCATGTTAGTATAATGTACGACACCTTATAACTCCTAACAACACGTAACAATACCGTACGTAAACTTAAAACTCCATAATAAACCAAATGAATTCGTCCGAGTCCTTTAAACATCGTACGACAACTTAAATCATCTTACTACTCTTTATGCGACATTAGCAACTCGAAATGAACGTTAGTATGATCTAGGACGCCTTACAGCTCCTAAGAACACCTTACATCACCGTACGAAACCTTAAAACTCCATAATACACCTAATGAATTCGTGTGAGTCCTTTGAACATCGTACGACTATTTAGGACATCTTAAGACTCTGTATGCCATATTAGAACCTTGAAGACCACGTTTGTATAACGTATGACGCCTTAAAACACCTAACAAAACCTTACAAGAGCCTACGAAACCATAAATCTCCATAATAAACCTAATCTGTTCGTCCGAGTCCTTTGAACATCGTAAGACAACTCAGGACTTGTTACGACTCTGTATGAGACGCTAGCAACATAAAAAGCAATTTCGAATAATGTAGGACGCGTTACAACTTCTAAGAGCACCTTACATCACCGTACGAAACATTAAAACTTCATAATAAACCTAATGAATTCGTCCGAGTCATTTGAATATCGTACAAAAACTTAGAATATCTTACGACATTGTATGCCACATTAGCACCTTGAAAAGCATGTTAGTATAATGTACGACACCTTACAACTCCTAACAACACGTAACAATACCGTACGTAAACTTAAAACTCCATAATACACCTAATGAATTCGTGCGAGTCCTTTGAACATCGTACGACTAGTTAGGACATCTTAAGACTTTGTATGCCATATTAGAACCTTGAAGACCACGTTTGTATAACATTGGACGCCTTAAAACACCTAACAACACCTTACAACAGCGTACGAAACCATAAATCTCCTTAATAAACCTAATCAATTCGTCCGAGTCCTTTGAACATCGTAAGACAAATCATGACTTGTTACGACTCTGTATGCGACGCTAGCAACATAAAAAGCAATTTCGAATAATGTAGGACGCGTTACAACTTCTAAGAGCACCTTACATCACCGTACGAAACATTAAAACTTCATAATAAACCTAATGAATTAGTCCGAGTCATTTGAACATCGTACAAAGATTTAGAATATCTTACGACATTGTATGCCATATTAGCACCTTGAAAAGCATGTTAGTATAATGTACGACACCTTACAACTCCAAACAACACGTAACAATACCGTAAGTAAACTTAAAACTCCATAATAAACCTAATGAATTCGTCCGAGTCCTTTAAACATCGTACGGCAACTTAAATCATCTTACTACTCTTTATGCCACATTAGCAACTCGAAATGAACGTTAGTATGATCTAGGACGCCTTACAGCTCCTAAGAACACCTTACATCACCGTACGAAACCTTAAAACTCCATAATACACCTAATGAATTCGTGCGAGTCCGTTGAACATCGTACGACTAGTTAGGACATCTTAAGACTCTGTATGCCAAATTAGAATCTTGAAAACCACGTTTGTATAACGTAGGACGCCTTAAAACACCTAACAACACCTTACAACAGCGTACGAAACCATAAATCTCCATAATAAACCTAATCAATTCGTCCGAGTCCTTTGAACATCGTAAGACAACTCAAGACTTGTTACGACTCTGTATGCGACGCTAGCAACATAAAAAGCAATTTCGAAAAATGTAGGACGCGTTACCACTTCTAAGAGCACCTTACATCACCGTACGAAACATTAAAACTTCATAAAAAACCTAATGAATTCGTCCGAGTCATTTGAACATCGTACAACAATTTAGAATATCTTATGACAATGTATGCCACATTAACACCTTCAAAAGCATGTTAGTATAATGTACGACACCTTATAACTCCTAACAACACGTAACAATACCGTACGTAAACTTAAAACTCCATAATAAACCAAATGAATTCGTCCGAGTCCTTTAAACATCGTACGACAACTTAAATCATCTTACTACTCTTTATGCGACATTAGCAACTCGAAATGAACGTTAGTATGATCTAGGACGCCTTACAGCTCCTAAGAACACCTTATATCACCGTACGAAACCTTAAAACTCCATAATACACCTAATGAATTCGTGTGAGTCCTTTGAACATCGTACGACTATTTAGGACATCTTAAGACTCTGTATGCCATATTAGAACCTTGAAGACCACGTTTGTATAACGTATGACGCCTTAAAACACCTAACAAAACCTTACAAGAGCCTACGAAACCATAAATCTCCATAATAAACCTAATCTGTTCGTCCGAGTCCTTTGAACATCGTAAGACAACTCAGGACTTGTTACGACTCTGTATGCGACGCTAGCAACATAAAAAGCAATTTCGAATAATGTAGGACGCGTTACAACTTCTAAGAGCACCTTACATCACCGTACGAAACATTAAAACTTCATAATAAACCTAATGAATTCGTCCGAGTCATTTGAATATCGTACAAAAACTTAGAATATCTTACGACATTGTATGCCACATTAGCACCTTGAAAAGCATGTTAGTATAATGTACGACACCTTACAACTCCTAACAACACGTAACAATACTGTACGTAAACTTAAAACTCCATAATACACCTAATGAATTCGTGCGAGTCCTTTGAACATCGTACGACTAGTTAGGACATCTTAAGACTTTGTATGCCATATCAGAACCTTGAAGACCACGTTTGTATAACATTGGACGCCTTAAAACACCTAACAACACCTTACAACAGCGTACGAAACCATAAATCTCCATAATAAACCTAATCAATTCGTCCGAGTCCTTTGAACATCGTAAGACAAATCATGACTTGTTACGACTCTGTATGCGACGCTAGCAACATAAAAAGCAATTTCGAATAATGTAGGACGCGTTACAACTTCTAAGAGCACCTTACATCACCGTACGAAACATTAAAACTTCATAATAAACCTAATGAATTAGTCCGAGTCATTTGAACATCGTACAAAGATTTAGAATATCTTACGACATTGTATGCCATATTAGCACCTTGAAAAGCATGTTAGTATAATGTACGACACCTTACAACTCCAAACAACACGTAACAATACCGTAAGTAAACTTAAAACTCCATAATAAACCTAATGAATTCGTCCGAGTCCTTTAAACATCGTACGGCAACTTAAATCATCTTACTACTCTTTATGCCACATTAGCAACTCGAAATGAACGTTAGTATGATCTAGGACGCCTTACAGCTCCTAAGAACACCTTACATCACCGTACGAAACCTTAAAACTCCATAATACACCTAATGAATTCGTGCGAGTCCGTTGAACATCGTACGACTAGTTAGGACATCTTAAGACTCTGTATGCCAAATTAGAATCTTGAAAACCACGTTTGTATAACGTAGGACGCCTTAAAACACCTAACAACACCTTACAACAGCGTACGAAACCATAAATCTCCATAATAAACCTAATCAATTCGTCCGAGTCCTTTGAACATCGTAAGACAACTCAAGACTTGTTACGACTCTGTATGCGACGCTAGCAACATAAAAAGCAATTTCGAAAAATGTAGGACGCGTTACCACTTCTAAGAGCACCTTACATCACCGTACGAAACATTAAAACTTCATAAAAAACCTAATGAATTCGTCCGAGTCATTTGAACATCGTACAACAATTTAGAATATCTTATGACAATGTATGCCACATTAACACCTTCAAAAGCATGTTAGTATAATGTACGACACCTTATAACTCCTAACAACACGTAACAATACCGTACGTAAACTTAAAACTCCATAATAAACCAAATGAATTCGTCCGAGTCCTTTAAACATCGTACGACAACTTAAATCATCTTACTACTCTTTATGCGACATTAGCAACTCGAAATGAACGTTAGTATGATCTAGGACGCCTTACAGCTCCTAAGAACACCTTACATCACCGTACGAAACCTTAAAACTCCATAATACACCTAATGAATTCGTGTGAGTCCTTTGAACATCGTACGACTATTTAGGACATCTTAAGACTCTGTATGCCATATTAGAACCTTGAAGACCACGTTTGTATAACGTATGACGCCTTAAAACACCTAACAAAACCTTACAAGAGCCTACGAAACCATAAATCTCCATAATAAACCTAATCTGTTCGTCCGAGTCCTTTGAACATCGTAAGACAACTCAGGACTTGTTACGACTCTGTATGCGACGCTAGCAACATAAAAAGCAATTTCGAATAATGTAGGACGCGTTACAACTTCTAAGAGCACCTTACATCACCGTACGAAACATTAAAACTTCATAATAAACCTAATGAATTCGTCCGAGTCATTTGAATATCGTACAAAAACTTAGAATATCTTACGACATTGTATGCCACATTAGCACCTTGAAAAGCATGTTAGTATAATGTACGACACCTTACAACTCCTAACAACACGTAACAATACCGTACGTAAACTTAAAACTCCATAATACACCTAATGAACTCGTGCGAGTCCTTTGAACATCGTACGACTAGTTAGGACATCTTAAGACTTTGTATGCCATATTAGAACTTTGAAGACCACGTTTGTATAACATTGGACGCCTTAAAACACCTAACAACACCTTACAACAGCGTACGAAACCATAAATCTCCATAATAAACCTAATCAATTCGTCCGAGTCCTTTGAACATCGTAAGACAACTCAAGACTTGTTACGACTCTGTATGCGACGCTAGCAACATAAAAAGCAATTTCGAAAAATGTAGGACGCGTTACCAATTCGAAGAGCACCTTACATCACCGTACGAAACATTAAAACTTCATAATAAACCTAATGAATTTGTCCGAGTCATTTGAATATCGTACAAAAATTTAGAATATCTTACGACATTGTATGCCACATTAGCATCTTGAAAAGCATGTTAGTATAATGTACGGCACCTTACAACTCCTAACAACACGTAACAATACTGTACATAAACTTAAAACTTCATAATAAACCTAATGAATTCGTCTGAGTCCTTTAAACATCGTACGACAACTTAAATCATCTTACTACTCATTATGCCACATTAGCAACTCGAAATGAACATTAGTATGATCTAGGACGCCTTACAGCTCCTAAGAACACCTTACATCACCGTACGAAACCTTAAAACTCCATAATACACCTAATGAATTCGTGCGAGTCCGTTGAACATCGTACGACTCGTTAGGACATCTTAAGACTCTGTATGCCAAATTAGAATCTTGAAAACCACGTTTGTATAACGTAGGACGCCTTAAAACACCTAACAACACCTTACAACAGCGTACGAAACCATAAATCTCCATAATAAACCTAATCAATTCGTCCGAGTCCTTTGAACATCGTAAGACAACTCAAGACTTGTTACGACTCTGTATGCGACGCTAGCAACATAAAAAGCAATTTCGAAAATGTAGGACGCGTTACCACTTCTAAGAGCACCTTACATCACCGTACGAAACATTAAAACTTCATAAAAAACCTAATGAATTCGTCCGAGTCATTTGAACATCGTACAACAATTTAGAATATCTTATGACAATGTATGCCACATTAACACCTTCAAAAGCATGTTAGTATAATGTACGACACCTTATAACTCCTAACAACACGTAACAATACCGTACGTAAACTTAAAACTCCATAATAAACCAAATGAATTCGTCCGAGTCCTTTAAACATCGTACGACAACTTAAATCATCTTACTACTCTTTATGCGACATTAGCAACTCGAAATGAACGTTAGTATGATCTAGGACGCCTTACAGCTCCTAAGAACACCTTACATCACCGTACGAAACCTTAAAACTCCATAATACACCTAATGAATTCGTGTGAGTCCTTTGAACATCGTACGACTATTTAGGACATCTTAAGACTCTGTATGCCATATTAGAACCTTGAAGACCACGTTTGTATAACGTATGACGCCTTAAAACACCTAACAAAACCTTACAAGAGCCTACGAAACCATAAATCTCCATAATAAACCTAATCTGTTCGTCCGAGTCCTTTGAACATCGTAAGACAACTCAGGACTTGTTACGACTCTGTATGCGACGCTAGCAACATAAAAAGCAATTTCGAATAATGTAGGACGCGTTACAACTTCTAAGAGCACCTTACATCACCGTACGAAACATTAAAACTTCATAATAAACCTAATGAATTCGTCCGAGTCATTTGAATATCGTACAAAAACTTAGAATATCTTACGACATTGTATGCCACATTAGCACCTTGAAAAGCATGTTAGTATAATGTACGACACCTTACAACTCCTAACAACACGTAACAATACCGTACGTAAACTTAAAACTCCATAATACACCTAATGAATTCGTGCGAGTCCTTTGAACATCGTACGACTAGTTAGGACATCTTAAGACTTTGTATGCCATATTAGAACCTTGAAGACCACGTTTGTATAACATTGGACGCCTTAAAACACCTAACAACACCTTACAACAGCGTACGAAACCATAAATCTCCATAATAAACCTAATCAATTCGTCCGAGTCCTTTGAACATCGTAAGACAAATCATGACTTGTTACGACTCTGTATGCGACGCTAGCAACATAAAAAGCAATTTCGAATAATGTAGGACGCGTTACAACTTCTAAGAGCACCTTACATCACCGTACGAAACATTAAAACTTCATAATAAACCTAATGAATTAGTCCGAGTCATTTGAACATCGTACAAAGATTTAGAATATCTTACGACATTGTATGCCATATTAGCACCTTGAAAAGCATGTTAGTATAATGTACGACACCTTACAACTCCAAACAACACGTAACAATACCGTAAGTAAACTTAAAACTCCATAATAAACCTAATGAATTCGTCCGAGTCCTTTAAACATCGTACGGCAACTTAAATCATCTTACTACTCTTTATGCCACATTAGCAACTCGAAATGAACGTTAGTATGATCTAGGACGCCTTACAGCTCCTAAGAACACCTTACATCACCGTACGAAACCTTAAAACTCCATAATACACCTAATGAATTCGTGCGAGTCCGTTGAACATCGTACGACTAGTTAGGACATCTTAAGACTCTGTATGCCAAATTAGAATCTTGAAAACCACGTTTGTATAACGTAGGACGCCTTAAAACACCTAACAACACCTTACAACAGCGTACGAAACCATAAATCTCCATAATAAACCTAATCAATTCGTCCGAGTCCTTTGAACATCGTAAGACAACTCAAGACTTGTTACGACTCTGTATGCGACGCTAGCAACATAAAAAGCAATTTCGAAAAATGTAGGACGCGTTACCACTTCTAAGAGCACCTTACATCACCGTACGAAACATTAAAACTTCATAAAAAACCTAATGAATTCGTCCGAGTCATTTGAACATCGTACAACAATTTAGAATATCTTATGACAATGTATGCCACATTAACACCTTCAAAAGCATGTTAGTATAATGTACGACACCTTATAACTCCTAACAACACGTAACAATACCGTACGTAAACTTAAAACTCCATAATAAACCAAATGAATTCGTCCGAGTCCTTTAAACATCGTACGACAACTTAAATCATCTTACTACTCTTTATGCGACATTAGTAACTCGAAATGAACGTTAGTATGATCTAGGACGCCTTACAGCTCCTAAGAACACCTTATATCACCGTACGAAACCTTAAAACTCCATAATACACCTAATGAATTCGTGTGAGTCCTTTGAACATCGTACGACTATTTAGGACATCTTAAGACTCTGTATGCCATATTAGAACCTTGAAGACCACGTTTGTATAACGTATGACGCCTTAAAACACCTAACAAAACCTTACAAGAGCCTACGAAACCATAAATCTCCATAATAAACCTAATCTGTTCGTCCGAGTCCTTTGAACATCGTAAGACAACTCAGGACTTGTTACGACTCTGTATGCGACGCTAGCAACATAAAAAGCAATTTCGAATAATGTAGGACGCGTTACAACTTCTAAGAGCACCTTACATCACCGTACGAAACATTAAAACTTCATAATAAACCTAATGAATTCGTCCGAGTCATTTGAATATCGTACAAAAACTTAGAATATCTTACGACATTGTATGCCACATTAGCACCTTGAAAAGCATGTTAGTATAATGTACGACACCTTACAACTCCTAACAACACGTAACAATACCGTATGTAAACTTAAAACTCCATAATACACCTAATGAATTCGTGCGAGTCCTTTGAACATCGTACGACTAGTTAGGACATCTTAAGACTTTGTATGCCATATCAGAACCTTGAA
Organism: Tagetes erecta; assembly: GCA_030867185.1. NCBI lineage: Eukaryota > Viridiplantae > Streptophyta > Magnoliopsida > Asterales > Asteraceae > Tagetes > Tagetes erecta. The sequence continues at coordinate 47,477,449 of CM061488.1, read as the reverse complement.
GACCACGTTTGTATAACATTGGACGCCTTAAAACACCTAACAACACCTTACAACAGCGTACGAAACCATAAATCTCCATAATAAACCTAATCAATTCGTCCGAGTCCTTTGAACATCGTAAGACAAATCATGACTTGTTACGACTCTGTATGCGACGCTAGCAACATAAAAAGCAATTTCGAATAATGTAGGACGCGTTACAACTTCTAAGAGCACCTTACATCACCGTACGAAACATTAAAACTTCATAATAAACCTAATGAATTAGTCCGAGTCATTTGAACATCGTACAAAGATTTAGAATATCTTACGACATTGTATGCCATATTAGCACCTTGAAAAGCATGTTAGTATAATGTACGACACCTTACAACTCCAAACAACACGTAACAATACCGTTAGTAAACTTAAAACTCCATAATAAACCTAATGAATTCGTCCGAGTCCTTTAAACATCGTACGGCAACTTAAATCATCTTACTACTCTTTATGCCACATTAGCAACTCGAAATGAACGTTAGTATGATCTAGGACGCCTTACAGCTCCTAAGAACACCTTACATCACCGTACGAAACCTTAAAACTCCATAATACACCTAATGAATTCGTGCGAGTCCGTTGAACATCGTACGACTAGTTAGGACATCTTAAGACTCTGTATGCCAAATTAGAATCTTGAAAACCACGTTTGTATAACGTAGGACGCCTTAAAACACCTAACAACACCTTACAACAGCGTACGAAACCATAAATCTCCATAATAAACCTAATCAATTCGTCCGAGTCCTTTGAACATCGTAAGACAACTCAAGACTTGTTACGACTCTGTATGCGACGCTAGCAACATAAAAAGCAATTTCGAAAAATGTAGGACGCGTTACCACTTCTAAGAGCACCTTACATCACCGTACGAAACATTAAAACTTCATAAAAAACCTAATGAATTCGTCCGAGTCATTTGAACATCGTATAACAATTTAGAATATCTTATGACAATGTATGCCACATTAACACCTTCAAAAGCATGTTAGTATAATGTACGACACCTTATAACTCCTAACAACACGTAACAATACCGTACGTAAACTTAAAACTCCATAATAAACCAAATGAATTCGTCCGAGTCCTTTAAACATCGTACGACAACTTAAATCATCTTACTACTCTTTATGCGACATTAGCAACTCGAAATGAACGTTAGTATGATCTAGGACGCCTTACAGCTCCTAAGAACACCTTACATCACCGTACGAAACCTTAAAACTCCATAATACACCTAATGAATTCGTGTGAGTCCTTTGAACATCGTACGACTATTTAGGACATCTTAAGACTCTGTATGCCATATTAGAACCTTGAAGACCACGTTTGTATAACGTATGACGCCTTAAAACACCTAACAAAACCTTACAAGAGCCTACGAAACCATAAATCTCCATAATAAACCTAATCTGTTCGTCCGAGTCCTTTGAACATCGTAAGACAACTCAGGACTTGTTACGACTCTGTATGCGACGCTAGCAACATAAAAAGCAATTTCGAATAATGTAGGACGCGTTACAACTTCTAAGAGCACCTTACATCACCGTACGAAACATTAAAACTTCATAATAAACCTAATGAATTCGTCCGAGTCATTTGAATATCGTACAAAAACTTAGAATATCTTACGACATTGTATGCCACATTAGCACCTTGAAAAGCATGTTAGTATAATGTACGACACCTTACAACTCCTAACAACACGTAACAATACCGTACGTAAACTTAAAACTCCATAATACACCTAATGAATTCGTGCGAGTCCTTTGAACATCGTACGACTAGTTAGGACATCTTAAGACTTTGTATGCCATATTATAACCTTGAAGACCACGTTTGTATAACATAGGACGCCTTAAAACACCTAACAACACCTTACAACAGCGTACGAAACCATAAATCTCCATAATAAACCTAATCAATTCGTCCGAGTCCTTTGAACATCGTAAGACAAATCATAACTTGTTACGACTCTGTATGCGACGCTAGCAACATAAAAAGCAATTTCGAATAATGTAGGACGCGTTACAACTTCTAAGAGCACCTTACATCACCGTACGAAACATTAAAACTTCATAATAAACCTAATGAATTATTCCGAGTCATTTGAACATCGTACAAAGATTTAGAATATCTTACGACATTGTATGCCACATTAGCAACTTGAAAAGCATGTTAGTATAATGTACGACACCTTACAACTCTTAACAACACGTAACAATACCGTAAGTAAACTTAAAACTCCATAATAAACCTAATGAATTCGTCCGAGTCCTTTAAACATCGTACGACAACTTAAATCATCTTACTACTCTTTATGCCACATTAGCAACTCGAAATGAATGTTAGTATGATCTAGGACGCCTTACAGCTCCTAAGAACACCTTATATCACCGTACGAAACCTTAAAACTCCATAATACACCTAATGAATTCGTGCGAGTCCTTTGAACATCGTACGACTAGTTAGGACATCTTAAGACTCTGTATGCCAAATTAGAATCTTGAAAACCACGTTTGTATAACGTAGGACGCCTTAAAACACATAACAACACCTTACAACAACGTACGAAACCATAAATCTCCATAATAAACCTAATCAATTCGTCCGAGTCCTTTGAACATCGTAAGACAACTCAAGACTTGTTACGACTCTGTATGCGACGCTAGCAACATAAAAAGCAATTTCGAAAAATGTAGGACGCGTTACCAATTCGAAGAGCACCTTACATCACCGTACGAAACATTAAAACTTCATAATAAACCTAATGAATTTGTCCGAGTCATTTGAATATCGTACAAAAATTTAGAATATCTTACGACATTGTATGCCACATTAGCATCTTGAAAAGCATGTTAGTATAATGTACGGCACCTTACAACTCCTAACAACACGTAACAATACCGTACATAAACTTAAAACTTCATAATAAACCTAATGAATTCGTCTGAGTCCTTTAAACATCGTACGACAACTTAAATCATCTTACTACTCATTATGCCACATTAGCAACTCGAAATGAACATTAGTATGATCTAGGACGCCTTACAGCTCCTAAGAACACCTTACATCACCGTACGAAACCTTAAAACTCCATAATACACCTAATGAATTCGTGCGAATCCTTTGAACATCGTACGACTAGTTAGGACACCTTAAGACTCTGTATGCCAAATTAGAATCTTGAAAACCACGTTTGTATAACGTAGGACGCCTTAAAACACCTAACAAAACCTTACAAGAGCGTATGAAACCATAAATCTCCATAATAAACCTAATCTGTTCGTCCGAGTCCTTTGAACATCGTAAGACAACTCAGGACTTGTTACGACTCTGTATGCGACGCTAGCAACATAAAAAGCAATTTCGAATAATGTAGGACGCGTTACAACTTCTAAGAGCACCTTACATCACCGTACGAAACATTAAAACTTCATAATAAACCTAATGAATTCGTCGGAGTCATTTGAATATCGTACAAAAACTTAGAATATCTTACGACATTGTATGCCACATTAGCACCTTGAAAAGCATGTTAGTATAATGTACGACACCTTACAACTCCTAACAACACGTAACAATACCGTACGTAAACTTAAAACTCCATAATACACCTAATGAATTCGTGCGAGTCCTTTGAACATCGTACGACTAGTTAGGACATCTTAAGACTTTGTATGCCATATTATAACCTTGAAGACCACGTTTGTATAACATAGGACGCCTTAAAACACCTAACAACACCTTACAACAGCGTACGAAACCATAAATCTCCATAATAAACCTAATCAATTCGTCCGAGTCCTTTGAACATCGTAAGACAAATCATGACTTGTTACGACTCTGTATGCGACGCTAGCAACATAAAAAGCAATTTCGAATAATGTAGGACGCGTTACAACTTCTAAGAGCACCTTACATCACCGTACGAAACATTAAAACTTCATAATAAACCTAATGAATTAGTCCGAGTCATTTGAACATCGTACAAAGATTTAGAATATCTTACGACATTGTATGCCACATTAGCAACTTGAAAAGCATGTTAGTATAATGTACGACACCTTACAACTCTTAACAACACGTAACAATACCGTAAGTAAACTTAAAACTCCATAATAAACCTAATGAATTCGTCCGAGTCCTTTAAACATCGTACGACAACTTAAATCATCTTACTACTCTTTATGCCACATTAGCAACTCGAAATGAATGTTAGTATGATCTAGGACGCCTTACAGCTCCTAAGAACACCTTATATCACCGTACGAAACCTTAAAACTCCATAATACACCTAATGAATTCGTGCGAGTCCTTTGAACATCGTACGACTAGTTAGGACATCTTAAGACTCTGTATGCCAAATTAGAATCTTGAAAACCACGTTTGTATAACGTAGGACGCCTTAAAACACATAACAACACCTTACAACAGCGTACGAAACCATAAATCTCCATAATAAACCTAATCAATTCGTCCGAGTCCTTTGAACATCGTAAGACAACTCAAGACTTGTTACGACTCTGTATGCGACGCTAGCAACATAAAAAGCAATTTCGAAAAATGTAGGACGCGTTACCAATTCGAAGAGCACCTTACATCACCGTACGAAACATTAAAACTTCATAATAAACCTAATGAATTTGTCCGAGTCATTTGAATATCGTAGAAAAATTTAGAATATCTTACGACATTGTATGCCACATTAGCATCTTGAAAAGCATGTTAGTATAATGTACGGCACCTTACAACTCCTAACAACACGTAACAATACCGTACATAAACTTAAAACTTCATAATAAACCTAATGAATTCGTCTGAGTCCTTTAAACATCGTACGACAACTTAAATCATCTTACTACTCATTATGCCACATTAGCTACTCGAAATGAACGTTAGTATGATCTAGGATGCCTTACAGCTCCTAAGAACACCTTACATCACCGTACGAAACCTTTAAACTCCATAATACACCTAATGAATTCGTGCGAATCCTTTGAACATCGTACGACTAGTTAGGACATCTTAAGACTCTGTATGCCAAATTAGAATCTTGAAAACCACGTTTGTATAACGTAGGACGCCTTAAAACACCTAACAAAACCTTACAAGAGCGTATGAAACCATAAATCTCCATAATAAACCTAATCTGTTCGTCCGAGTCCTTTGAACATCGTAAGACAACTCAGGACTTGTTACGACTCTGTATGCGACGCTAGCAACATAAAAAGCAATTTCGAATAATGTAGGACGCGTTACAACTTCTAAGAGCACCTTACATCACGGTACGAAACATTAAAACTTCATAATAAACCTAATGAATTCGTCCGAGTCATTTGAATATCGTACAAAAATTTAGAATATCTTACGACATTGTATGCCACATTAGCACCTTGAAAAGCATGTTAGTATAATGTACGACACCTTACAACTCCTAACAACACGTAACAATACCGTACGTAAACTTAAAACTCCATAATACACCTAATGAATTCGTGCGAGTCCTTTGAACATCGTACGACTAGTTAGGACATCTTAAGACTTTGTATGCCATATTAGAACCTTGAAGACCACGTTTGTATAGCATAGGACGCCTTAAAACACCTAACAACACCTTACAACAGCGTACGAAACCATAAATCTCCATAATAAACCTAATCAATTCGTCCGAGTCCTTTGAACATCATAAGACAAATCATGACTTGTTACGACTCTATATGCGACGCTAACAACATAAAAAGCAATTTCGAATAATGTAGGACGCGTTACAACTTCTAAGAGCACCTTACATCACCGTACGAAACATTAAAACTTCATAATAAACCCAATGAATTAGTCCGAGTCATTTGAACATCGTACAAAGATTTAGAATATCTTACGACATTGTATGCCACATTAGCACCTTGAAAAGCAAGTTAGTATAATGTATGACACCTTACAACTTCTAACAACACGTAACAATACCGTACGTAAACTTAAAACTCCATAATAAACCTAATGAATTCGTCCGAGTCCTTTAAACATCGTACGACAACTTAAATCATCTTACTACTCTTTATGCCACATTAGCAACTCGAAATGAACGTTAGTGTGATCTAGGACGCCTTACAGCTCCTAAGAACACCTTACACCACCGTACGAAACCTTAAAACTCCATAATACACCTAATGAATTCGTGTGAGTCCTTGGAACATCGTACGACTATTTAGGACATCTGAAGACTCTGTATGTCATATTAGAACCTTGAAGACCACGTTTGTATAACGTAGGACGCCTTAAAACACCTAACAAAACCTTACAAGAGCGTACGAAAACATAAATCTCCATAATAAACCTATTCTGTTCGTCCGAGTCCTTTGAACATCGTAAGACAAATCATGACTTGTTACGACTCTGTATGCGACGCTAGCAACATAAAAAGCAATTTCGAATAATGCAGGACGCGTTACAACTTCTAAGAGCACCTTACATCACCGTACGAAACATTAAAACTTCATAATAAACCTAATGAATTAGTCCGAGTCATTTGAATATCGTACAAAAATTTAGAATATCTTACGACATTGTATGCCACATTAGCACCTTGAAAAGCATGTTAGTATAATGTACGACACCTTACAACTCCTAACAACACGTAACAATACCGTACGTAAACTTAAAACTCCATAATACACCTAATGAATTCGTGCGAGTCCTTTGAACATCGTACGACTAGTTAGGACATCTTAAGACTTTGTATTCCATATTAGAACCTTGAAGACCACGTTTGTATAGCATAGGACGCCTTAAAACACCTAACAACACCTTACAACAGCGTACGAAACCATAAATCTCCATAATAAACCTAATCAATTCGTCCGAGTCCTTTGAACATCGTAAGACAAATCATGACTTGTTACGACTCTATATGCGACGCTAACAACATTAAAAGCAATTTCGAATAATGTAGGACGCGTTACAACTTCTAAGAGCACCTTACATCACCGTACGAAACATTAAAACTTCATAATAAACCCAATGAATTAGTCCGAGTCATTTGAACATCGTACAAAGATTTAGAATATCTTACGACATTGTATGCCACATTAGCACCTTGAAAAGCAAGTTAGTATAATGTACGACACCTTACAACTCCTAACAACACGTAACAATACCGTACGTAAACTTAAAACTCCATAATAAACCTAATGAATTCGTCCGAGTCCTTTAAACATCGTACGACAACTTAAATCATCTTACTACTCTTTATGCCACATTAGCAACTCGAAATGAACGTTAGTGTGATCTAGGACGCCTTACAGCTCCTAAGAACACCTTACAGCTCCTAAGAACACCTTACACCACCGTACGAAACCTTAAAACTCCATAATACACCTAATGAATTCGTGTGAGTCCTTGGAACATCGTACGACTATTTAGGACATCTGAAGACTCTGTATGTCATATTAGAACCTTGAAGACCACGTTTGTATAACGTAGGACGCCTTAAAACACCTAACAAAACCTTACAAGAGCGTACGAAAACATAAATCTCCATAATAAACCTATTCTGTTCGTCCGAGTCCTTTGAACATCGTAAGACAAATCATGACTTGTTACGACTCTGTATGCGACGCTAGCAACATAAAAAGCAATTTCGAATAATGCAGGACGCGTTACAACTTCTAAGAGCACCTTACATCACCGTACGAAACATTAAAACTTCATAATAAACCTAATGAATTAGTCCGAGTCATTTGAACATCGTACAAAGATTTAGAATATCTTACGACATTGTATGCCACATTAGCACCTTGAAAAGCATGTTAGTATAATGTACGACACCTTACAACTCCTAACAACACGTAACAATACCGTACGTAAACTTAAAACTCCATAATACACCTAATGAATTCGTGCGAGTCCTTTGAACATCGTACGACTAGTTAGGACATCTTAAGACTTTGTATGTCATATTAGAACCTTGAAGACCACGTTTGTATAACATAGGACGCCTTAAAACACCTAACAACACCTTACAACAACGTACGAAACCATAAATCTCCATAATAAACCTAATCAATTCGTCCGAGTCCTTCGAACATCGTAAGACAAATCATGACTTGTTACGACTCTATATGCGACGCTAACCACATAAAAAGCAATTTCGAATAATGTAGGACGCGTTACAACTTCTAAGAACACCTTACATCACCGTACGAAACATTAAAACTTCATAATAAACCTAATGAATTTGTCCGAGTCATTTGAATATCGTACAAAAATTTAGAATATCTTACGACATTGTATGCCACATTAGCATCTTGAAAAGCAAGTTAGTATAATGTACGGCACCTTACAACTCCTAACAACATGTAACAATACCGTACATAAACTTAAAACTTCATAATAAACCTAATGAATTCGTCTGAGTCCTTTAAACATCGTACGACAACTTAAATCATCTTACTACTCATTATGCCACATTAGCAACTCGAAATGAACGTTAGTATGATCTAGGACGCCTTACAGCTCCTAAGAACACCTTACATCACCGTACGAAACCTTTAAACTCCATAATACACCTAATGAATTGGTGCGAATCCTTTGAACATCGTACGACTAGTTAGGACATCTTAAGACTCTGTATGCCAAATTAGAATCTTGAAAACCACGTTTGTATAACGTAGGACGCCTTAAAACACCTAACAAAACCTTACAAGAGCGTATGAAACCATAAATCTCCATAATAAACCTAATCTGTTCGTCCGAGTCCTTTGAACATCGTAAGACAACTCAGGACTTGTTACGACTCTGTATGCGACGCTAGCAACATAAAAAGCAATTTCGAATAATGTAGGACGCGTTACAACTTCTAAGAGCACCTTACATCACGGTACGAAACATTAAAACTTCATAATAAACCTAATGAATTCGTCCGAGTCATTTGAATATCGTACAAAAATTTAGAATATCTTACGACATTGTATGCCACATTAGCACCTTGAAAAGCATGTTAGTATAATGTACGACACCTTACAACTCCTAACAACACGTAACAATACCGTACGTAAACTTAAAACTCCATAATACACCTAATGAATTCGTGCGAGTCCTTTGAACATCGTACGACTAGTTAGGACATCTTAAGACTTTGTATGCCATATTAGAACCTTGAAGACCACGTTTGTATAGCATAGGACGCCTTAAAACACCTAACAACACCTTACAACAGCGTACGAAACCATAAATCTCCATAATAAACCTAATCAATTCGTCCGAGTCCTTTGAACATCGTAAGACAAATCATGACTTGTTACGACTCTATATGCGACGCTAACAACATAAAAAGCAATTTCGAATAATGTAGGACGCGTTACAACTTCTAAGAGCACCTTACATCACCGTACGAAACATTAAAACTTCATAATAAACCCAATGAATTAGTCCGAGTCATTTGAACATCGTACAAAGATTTAGAATATCTTACGACATTGTATGCCACATTAGCACCTTGAAAAGCAAGTTAGTATAATGTATGACACCTTACAACTTCTAACAACACGTAACAATACCGTACGTAAACTTAAAACTCCATAATAAACCTAATGAATTCGTCCGAGTCCTTTAAACATCGTACGACAACTTAAATCATCTTACTACTCTTTATGCCACATTAGCAACTCGAAATGAACGTTAGTGTGATCTAGGACGCCTTACAGCTCCTAAGAACACCTTACACCACCGTACGAAACCTTAAAACTCCATAATACACCTAATGAATTCGTGTGAGTCCTTGGAACATCGTACGACTATTTAGGACATCTGAAGACTCTGTATGTCATATTAGAACCTTGAAGACCACGTTTGTATAACGTAGGACGCCTTAAAACACCTAACAAAACCTTACAAGAGCGTACGAAAACATAAATCTCCATAATAAACCTATTCTGTTCGTCCGAGTCCTTTGAACATCGTAAGACAAATCATGACTTGTTACGACTCTGTATGCGACGCTAGCAACATAAAAAGCAATTTCGAATAATGCAGGACGCGTTACAACTTCTAAGAGCACCTTACATCACCGTACGAAACATTAAAACTTCATAATAAACCTAATGAATTAGTCCGAGTCATTTGAATATCGTACAAAAATTTAGAATATCTTACGACATTGTATGCCACATTAGCACCTTGAAAAGCATGTTAGTATAATGTACGACACCTTACAACTCCTAACAACACGTAACAATACCGTACGTAAACTTAAAACTCCATAATACACCTAATGAATTCGTGCGAGTCCTTTGAACATCGTACGACTAGTTAGGACATCTTAAGACTTTGTATTCCATATTAGAACCTTGAAGACCACGTTTGTATAGCATAGGACGCCTTAAAACACCTAACAACACCTTACAACAGCGTACGAAACCATAAATCTCCATAATAAACCTAATCAATTCGTCCGAGTCCTTTGAACATCGTAAGACAAATCATGACTTGTTACGACTCTATATGCGACGCTAACAACATTAAAAGCAATTTCGAATAATGTAGGACGCGTTACAACTTCTAAGAGCACCTTACATCACCGTACGAAACATTAAAACTTCATAATAAACCCAATGAATTAGTCCGAGTCATTTGAACATCGTACAAAGATTTAGAATATCTTACGACATTGTATGCCACATTAGCACCTTGAAAAGCAAGTTAGTATAATGTACGACACCTTACAACTCCTAACAACACGTAACAATACCGTACGTAAACTTAAAACTCCATAATAAACCTAATGAATTCGTCCGAGTCCTTTAAACATCGTACGACAACTTAAATCATCTTACTACTCTTTATGCCACATTAGCAACTCGAAATGAACGTTAGTGTGATCTAGGACGCCTTACAGCTCCTAAGAACACCTTACAGCTCCTAAGAACACCTTACACCACCGTACGAAACCTTAAAACTCCATAATACACCTAATGAATTCGTGTGAGTCCTTGGAACATCGTACGACTATTTAGGACATCTGAAGACTCTGTATGTCATATTAGAACCTTGAAGACCACGTTTGTATAACGTAGGACGCCTTAAAACACCTAACAAAACCTTACAAGAGCGTACGAAAACATAAATCTCCATAATAAACCTATTCTGTTCGTCCGAGTCCTTTGAACATCGTAAGACAAATCATGACTTGTTACGACTCTGTATGCGACGCTAGCAACATAAAAAGCAATTTCGAATAATGCAGGACGCGTTACAACTTCTAAGAGCACCTTACATCACCGTACGAAACATTAAAACTTCATAATAAACCTAATGAATTAGTCCGAGTCATTTGAACATCGTACAAAGATTTAGAATATCTTACGACATTGTATGCCACATTAGCACCTTGAAAAGCATGTTAGTATAATGTACGACACCTTACAACTCCTAACAACACGTAACAATACCGTACGTAAACTTAAAACTCCATAATACACCTAATGAATTCGTGCGAGTCCTTTGAACATCGTACGACTAGTTAGGACATCTTAAGACTTTGTATGTCATATTAGAACCTTGAAGACCACGTTTGTATAACATAGGACGCCTTAAAACACCTAACAACACCTTACAACAACGTACGAAACCATAAATCTCCATAATAAACCTAATCAATTCGTCCGAGTCCTTCGAACATCGTAAGACAAATCATGACTTGTTACGACTCTATATGCGACGCTAACCACATAAAAAGCAATTTCGAATAATGTAGGACGCGTTACAACTTCTAAGAACACCTTACATCACCGTACGAAACATTAAAACTTCATAATAAACCTAATGAATTTGTCCGAGTCATTTGAATATCGTACAAAAATTTAGAATATCTTACGACATTGTATGCCACATTAGCATCTTGAAAAGCAAGTTAGTATAATGTACGGCACCTTACAACTCCTAACAACATGTAACAATACCGTACATAAACTTAAAACTTCATAATAAACCTAATGAATTCGTCTGAGTCCTTTAAACATCGTACGACAACTTAAATCATCTTACTACTCATTATGCCACATTAGCAACTCGAAATGAACGTTAGTATGATCTAGGACGCCTTACAGCTCCTAAGAACACCTTACATCACCGTACGAAACCTTTAAACTCCATAATACACCTAATGAATTGGTGCGAATCCTTTGAACATCGTACGACTAGTTAGGACATCTTAAGACTCTGTATGCCAAATTAGAATCTTGAAAACCACGTTTGTATAACGTAGGACGCCTTAAAACACCTAACAAAACCTTACAAGAGCGTATGAAACCATAAATCTCCATAATAAACCTAATCTGTTCGTCCGAGTCCTTTGAACATCGTAAGACAACTCAGGACTTGTTACGACTCTGTATGCGACGCTAGCAACATAAAAAGCAATTTCGAATAATGTAGGACGCGTTACAACTTCTAAGAGCACCTTACATCACGGTACGAAACATTAAAACTTCATAATAAACCTAATGAATTCGTCCGAGTCATTTGAATATCGTACAAAAATTTAGAATATCTTACGACATTGTATGCCACATTAGCACCTTGAAAAGCATGTTAGTATAATGTACGACACCTTACAACTCCTAACAACACGTAACAATACCGTACGTAAACTTAAAACTCCATAATACACCTAATGAATTCGTGCGAGTCCTTTGAACATCGTACGACTAGTTAGGACATCTTAAGACTTTGTATGCCATATTAGAACCTTGAAGACCACGTTTGTATAGCATAGGACGCCTTAAAACACCTAACAACACCTTACAACAGCGTACGAAACCATAAATCTCCATAATAAACCTAATCAATTCGTCCGAGTCCTTTGAACATCGTAAGACAAATCATGACTTGTTACGACTCTATATGCGACGCTAACAACATAAAAAGCAATTTCGAATAATGTAGGACGCGTTACAACTTCTAAGAGCACCTTACATCACCGTACGAAACATTAAAACTTCATAATAAACCCAATGAATTAGTCCGAGTCATTTGAACATCGTACAAAGATTTAGAATATCTTACGACATTGTATGCCACATTAGCACCTTGAAAAGCAAGTTAGTATAATGTACGACACCTTACAACTCCTAACAACACGTAACAATACCGTACGTAAACTTAAAACTCCATAATAAACCTAATGAATTCGTCCGAGTCCTTTAAACATCGTACGACAACTTAAATCATCTTACTACTCTTTATGCCACATTAGCAACTCGAAATGAACGTTAGTGTGATCTAGGACGCCTTACAGCTCCTAAGAACACCTTACACCACCGTACGAAACCTTGAAACTCCATAATACACCTAATGAATTCGTGTGAGTCCTTGGAACATCGTACGACTATTTAGGACATCTGAAGACTCTGTATGTCATATTAGAACCTTGAAGACCACGTTTGTATAACGTAGGACGCCTTAAAACACCTAACAAAACCTTACAAGAGCGTACGAAAACATAAATCTCCATAATAAACCTATTCTGTTCGTCCGAGTCCTTTGAACATCGTAAGACAAATCATGACTTGTTACGACTCTGTATGCGACGCTAGCAACATAAAAAGCAATTTCGAATAATGTAGGACGCGTTACAACTTCTAAGAGCACCTTACATCACCGTACGAAACATTAAAACTTCATAATAAACCTAATGAATTAGTCCGAGTCATTTGAACATCGTACAAAGATTTAGAATATCTTACGACATTGTATGCCACATTAGCATCTTGAAAAGCATGTTAGTATAATGTACGACACCTTACAACTCCTAACAACACGTAACAATACCGTACGTAAACTTAAAACTCCATAATACACCTAATGAATTCGTGCGAGTCCTTCGAACATCGTACGACTAGTTAGGACATCTTAAGACTTTGTATGCCATATTAGAACCTTGAAGACCACGTTTGTATAACATAGGACGCCTTAAAACACCTAACAACACCTTACAACAGCGTACGAAACCATAAATCTCCATAATAAACCTAATCAATTCGTCCGAGTCCTGTGAACATCGTAAGACAAATCATGACTTGTTATGACTCTATATGCGACGCTAGCAACATAAAAAGCAATTTCGAATAATGTAGGACGCGTTACAACTTATAAGAGCACCTTACATCACCGTACGAAACATTAAAACTTCATAATAAACCTAATGAATTAGTCCGAGTCATTTGAACATCGTACAAATATTTAGAATATCCTACGACATTGTATGCCACATTAGCACCTTGAAAAGCATGTTAGTATAATGTATGACACCTTACAACTCCTAACAACTCCTAACAACACGTAACAATACCGTACGTAAACTTAAAACTCCATAATAAACCTAATGAATTCGTCCGAGTCCTTTAAACATCGTACGACAACTTAAATCATCTTACTACTCTTTATGCCACATTAGCAACTCGAAATGAACGTTAGTGTGATCTAGGACGCCTTACAGCTCCTAAGAACACCTTACACCACCGTACGAAACCTTAAAACTCCATAATACACCTAATGAATTCGTGTGAGTCCTTTGAACATCGTACGACTATTTAGGACATTTGAAGACTCTGTATGCCATATTAGAACCTTGAAGACCACGATTGTATAACGTAGGACGCCTTAAAACACCTAACAAAACCTTACAAGAGCGTACGAAACCATAAATCTCCATAATAAACCTAATCTGTTCGTCTGAGTCCTTTGAACATCGTAAGACAACTCAGGACTTGTTACGACTCTGTATGCGACGCTAGCAACATAAAAAGCAATTTCGAATAATGTAGGACGCGTTACAACTTCTAAGAGCACCTTACATCACCGTACGAAACATTAAAACTTCATAATAAACCTAATGAATTAGTCCGAGTCATTTGAACATCGTACAAAGATTTAGAATATCTTACGACATTGTATGCCACATTAGCACCTTGAAAAGCATGTTAGTATAATGTACGACACCTTACAACTCCTAACAACACGTAACAATACCGTACGTTAACTTAAAACTCCATAATACACCTAATGAATTCGTGCGAGTCCTTTGAACATCGTACGACTATTTAGGACATCTGAAGACTCTGTATGCCATATTAGAACCTTGAAGACCACGTTTGTATAACGTAGGACGCCTTAAAACACCTAACAAAACCTTACAAGAGCGTACGAAACCATAAATCTCCATAATAAACCTAATTTGTTCGTCCGAGTCCTTTGAACATCGTAAGACAACTCAGGACTTGTTACGACTCTGTATGCGACGCTAGCAACATAAAAAGCAATTTCGAATAATGTAGGACGCGTTACAACTTCTAAGAGCACCTTACATCACCGTACGAAACATTAAAACTTCATAATAAACCTAATGAATTAGTCCGAGTCATTTGAACATCGTACAAAGATTTAGAATATCCTACGACATTGTATGCCACATTAGCACCTTGAAAAGCATGTTAGTATAATGTATGACACCTTACAACTCCTAACAACACGTAACATGATAGGTTCAATTGGATCGTGAATATCGCTCAATGATCAAAATAACATCAACACAAACACAGTTTAATCATTAACACAATTCATACTAATAATTCTCTTTGTATATTGATGATCAAAGCAGTATTGTGATACAAGGTGCAGGAGAAAATAAATCACACACACAAGTTCTCTCTCTTACGTGAAATTGTGATCTAGCCTCCCTCCTCACACTCTCTCACTACATGCTTAAAGTAACAAAATACAAGTTTAAGGAATATAACAAAATAGACCCTAAACTATATACAAACATATAAACAAAATACAAAGTAAATCTTAACTAGGAAATAACTCTAACAGTACTCCCCTAAGATTTATCTTTGAATCTTCAGCAAAATCTTCTATCTTTTTCTTCTTTGTTCAGCATCAATCTCTTTCTACCAATCTTCCGGTTCATCTTTGACATTCAGCAGCTCTTTTCCTTTGAACTCTTCTTGTTCCTTTAGCGCTTCTTCTATGCAAGACTTGAACTTTTCCGCAATCTTGGCTTGTCGAGGTTTGGACTCATTTGTCAGAATTGGGCAGGCATTCATGCGTCTAAGTGAATCCAGATTTAAACCTCTTCAAAGTTCTATATGGATAGTTCCTTGAGCTTAGCCAACTTCGCATATCTGTACTTGACATTTCTTCCGGATTTTGATGATGAAGTTTAGTTGGAGGCAAGTCTTCTATGTTCAGGCTTTCTTGCATTGGAGTCCATTCACCCATCTCAATGACAAACTCTTTCTTATCAGCAGCAGCTTTGTCTTGGGCAATCATACACTTTTCATATTCTTCGTTTATCTGGCTCACAGTCAACCCATTCAAGAACACAGCATTGTATTTCATTTTCTCAAGATATGCAAATCTTTGATCCAAATCATCTGGAATCTCTTCAACAACATTAGTTTCTGGCTCAGCTTCATCTTCAGATTCAGTAAAGTCTATATCGTCCAAATCATCTAAAGCTTCAATCATAGGTGCATTGTCAGTTTGAACCGGCTCAAACTGACTTGCAACTTCAGGTACAGTTTCAGGCATATCCACAGCTTCAGATTGAATCGGCTCAATCTGAACTGTTTCTTCAGAGCCAACTTCCTTCTCACTATCAGTGACCTCAACTACTTCAGTGTCAGCTACAGATTCAGATTGAATCGGCTCAATCTGAACTGTTTTGGCAGTTTCAGCTTCATTCATAGTCTCATCATCATCCTTAGCTCTCTCAGCCATTTCAACTACAACTACAGACTGAATCGGCTCAATCTGCACTGTTTCATCAATCTTTGCCTTCTTCGAATTTCTTTCATCACCCATAATCTCTGGAATAGCATCTAACTTCCTTTTTCCCTCAGCTTTGTCAGAGATGACAGTTTCAGCAACAGCTTCATCGGGAATGATGATTGGAGATTCCACTCTTATGCCAACATTCGTAGTACCTCTTGCTCTGGTCAGATAAACTTTTGGAACTTGATTTGCTTTAGTCGTTTCAACCACTTCATCTGAAAAATCTTTATCAGATGATGAGCCAGATTTCTTCGGTTGAGCTTCTTCCAGCCATTTCTCCAACATTTCCTTTTCTGCATCCAATGTATTGCATTCAGCCTTCAATTCCGTATAATCGAATTTCAAATTCTCATATTCCTCCTTCAATTTTTCATGCTCATCCTTCAACTTATCATGATCAATCTTCAACTTAAGATGATCTTCATCCAACTCTTTGAAAGTTTTCAGGTTCTGATTGTGAATGTCCCAAAATTCTTCAAATCTTTTCTTTTTCCTTTCATTAGAAGCTTTCAACAAGTCATTTGCTTCTATCAGCTTTGCCACCATATCCTCTAACTCAGCAATTCTTTTCTCATTCTCATTTTCATCAACTCTTGACCCAAAATTTGGTGAAGACTCCAAACTTTGTTCGATGTTTTGTGCAACGGGGGATGATGTGGTGGGTATATCAACAGAAATAGGATCAGTAACGCCAGCATTAGCTTCCTCAACTATCTGTGCAATAGTTTCAGCTTCGGCCATTACCTCCTGAGCTATCTGAATTACATCAATCTCTTCAGTCTCAATCACATTTGGTTCCTCTACAATCACAGACTCTTTTACTGTTTTCGACCTTTTTCTTCTAACATACTGAACGGAAATATCTTTTGGGATTTCAGCAACTACTTCTTCTTCTACAGAAGCAACCTCAACAGGTTCTTCTATCACAACATTCTCAGTCTCTACTTCCATTGGTTCAGTTGTTTCAACAATCTCTGCCTCCTCTGAATTAGATTCAGATTCAGCACCATCATTATCATTACCATCATCATCTTGATCATCATCACTACCATCATCATCTTGACCATCATCACTTTCATCAATCTCTCTATCAACAAGATCCACTGGATTCACAATCTCTCCATTCGAAATATGATGATAAATACCTTCAACATCTTCTTCATTGTTGGCTATATCTCTCATATAGTCAAACAACTCCACATTAGGCACATTCCCGATACTCATCTTTCTGTAAGATAGATCGTTCATGTCCTCAGTATATAAGATACTTCCAGAATAACCTTCGGCTCTGATGATAGGATATGCAACATTGATCATCAGTTGTAAGAATCTCGGGTACATGAGAAACTTAAACCTCTTGCCCTTTACCAAATTAAACACAAATCCATTCATGATCCATCTTGACATGTTGAATGGTTTGTTCTCTGCTATGGCAACAATTGGGGATGCTATGTCAGATGGGAAATTGTCAAAGCCTGCACTCCTCCTGGACATGCATTGTTGGACAACATAACACAGCAACTTAAACTTCTTTCCCAACTTTGCCTTATAAAACTGTGACTTTGGAAATACAGGAGGATGACCCATATTAACAAAACACGATTGACATCCTGCCATGGTCAATTCATCATTCATACCAACTTCATCTTCATCAATCCTTAAGGCAGTTCTGATTACTTCTTCAGAGACTATCAACACCATATCACTAGCAATATTTCCTCTAACAACAGCCACACCATTATCATTTCTAATAACCTCTGCTGTCCTCCAAAAACTCTTAATCAGCCTTGCATATATGACCGGTTTGGCACACATAGCATATACATATTTCGTCCTCTTGATAAACTTGATCATATCTCTGTAACCATCAGTTTCAGGGATAGATTCATCCAAACATGCCACCAAGTTGTGTTTGGGCTCAAACTTCAAATTCTCCATCTGTCAAAACAAACACAAAACATAAACAAGACACATGTGTTAGATTTTTCATCAATAAGCTTCAAATTTTCATAAGTGTTTGAATAACAGTTAACATGTAAAACATTCACATAATCATTTTAATCAAACAACTTTGAGTTTTAATGATTATACAACATGTTTCAATTTTAACAGTTTAACACCTAAGATAAAGTTGTTTAACATGTTTTAGTTCTTGTTTTAACAAGGATTTGTCACTTTTAATCAAACATTTCATCATTTTGATGTTTAACATTTAAGAGCTTCAAAGTTCAACAATGGCGATTTTAACTGTTATGACAATTTTGATTGATTCAGTTGGTTTTAAGGTGTTTTGGTGCAAATGAGTGATTGATTGTTGATGATCGACAGATTTTATACTTAAAACAACATTCGATTTAGGTTTTAACACACACAATCAAAGTGTCGATTCAATGGTCAAAACACTGTTCATCATCGTTTTTCATTTTATCGGTCGATTTGTAGATTTATCAAGAACAAATCACAAGGACAATACCTTATTCAGTCGATTACACTTGTTACAGAACAATGACTGAATATGATAATCAAAACGATTTAGGTACAGGGGATTTGCTTGAAAGTGAATGTGAAAAGTGATAAGTGTTTGTGAAGAGGCGGGTTTTTATATCGTAAAAAATTAGGTCAAATATGAGGTGCCGGGTCAACAAATGGGACGGGCAAGCTTAAAAAAGCCCAATAAGCCTTGCCGGGTCAAGCACTGTTGATCCGTGTCATACATTGTTGTGACGGGTCAAGTATATGAAACAAGTAACAAACAAGTGTAAAAACACTTGACGGGTCAAACACTGTAGAGACGGGTAAGTCACTGTAGTGACGGGTAAAGGTTAGGAACAACTACACCTGGTGGGTTTTATTCATCACCCGGCAGAATAGTAGTCTTCAAAACATCACCCGGCAACCTTTCTTCATCACCCGGCAACACAGTTGCTTTTCTTTCATCCGGCTTGCTTTCTTCATCACCCGGCATGCCTTCTTCACACGGCAGCATTGTTCTTTACACGGCAACATAGTTATCTTCTATATCACCCTGCATGCTTTTCTTCATTACCCGGCAACACAGTGTTATACTCTTACACGGCAAGAAGATTTCTCTTTTACCCGGCTGTATAGTAAACACTTGTCACCCGGCAGATATCTGACTTCTTCACCCGGCTGTATTTGACATGATCTTTGCCCGGCTGTACAGTAGTCATAATATCTTCACACGCCTTCACTTCTTTTTCTCAATCACCCGGCTCATATCAAACTCACAACATTACCCGGCTGAACAGTGTGTTCATTACCCGGCTATATAGTGTTATGATATTCTTTGCCCGGCTACAACCCTTGAACGATTTTCTTCACATTTTCTCGTCTGTTGACTTTTTCAACGTCATTTATTGCACCTGCAAACATTCTCGACACATTAATTAGACAAGCTATCCTTAAAAAGAATTTGTCACATTAATTATCAACAACATTTCTAGGGCAACAAAATTAACACAAATTAAATTCATTTTTCTTTTTTCTTTTTCAAAAATGTTTTTGCACAACCAATTTTTCTATACCCCGAAGCAATTTCTTAAAAACAATTCACAAGACCTTGGGTTTGTTTTTCACACATCCAATACTTTTGCTTTTCATACCACATAATCTTGTTCATTCAAAACACACTTATTCACAATATTTTTGGATTTTTGTAAATATTTTTCTTCTTCAATTTATTCTCCCCCTAAACATGAAATTTCTAGAAATTTTTAAGTTTAACAAGGATGTCGATGTGTCAATAAAGATTCCAAATGCCTGCACACACAAAGCACACACATTAAAATAAAGACATATGCAATGCAATGAATCAAAATATCGCAGTGAGATCATACCACACATTATCTGAACATGTTTTGCAAGTTTTGAATAGACATTTGACTTATGTTTGATTGAGTGATGATATGAAAACATACCAATTAGCTCGAGTTGACACACTTACTTTTTCAGTATCATGATGATATTTAAGGTTCGATTAGAATGACTTATGTGACCCACATGTATACATATGTCAACATATTTCCTTATCAATCACTACCTGAATGCATATTACACAAAACCTGGTCACTTATAGTCATACACTGTGTGGAAATTGGGTTCTATTCGGATTTGGTCCACTTTGGGACTTCTTTTTAATTCCATCTTTGAGAATTTTTCTT
This sequence comes from Tagetes erecta, assembly GCA_030867185.1. Lineage (NCBI taxonomy): Eukaryota > Viridiplantae > Streptophyta > Magnoliopsida > Asterales > Asteraceae > Tagetes > Tagetes erecta. The sequence goes on along the minus strand of CM061488.1, from coordinate 47,456,396 downwards.
TCCTATCGTTCCCCTTGGGAATCTTCTGAATTCCTTTTTGGAATTTTTGTTTGGTGTTGGTCCACATTTGGGACTCTTTTTGTTCCATTTTGGAATCTTTTGCTGCATCTTCAGGTCTGTGGGTACCACAACAAAGAAGCTCACGATGCGGTTCATCACACTGAATAGACTACATCGTTACCCGATCATGCACAACTATCATCACAAGCAATGCATCAAAAGATATATATCTAGACATGTATAACAATGGAACTTAACACAAAGATCATTAAGTTTATGTTTGTCAACAATCAACTTACTTGTTCAGTCTAATTGCCTGAGCTGTCTAGCACATCAATTAACATTCATCAGTCTTTATTTAAAAATGATGTAACAAATAATGTCTAGTGTAACTATCATTTCTCACTTTGTGCAATATAGATTCTTATGACATGATATTTTCTTATCTTTTTGCTTTTATATTTTGTTTTTGCTTTTCTTTTTCATGCACACACACAATGCAAAACATAAAATAAAAGACAACGGAATCAATATATGTCATCAACTTATTATATTTTTGGCTTTTATATTTTTCTAATTTTTCTTTTGTTTTTATGAAAAATAGAATCAATCATGATTGATTAATCCTATGGATTGAACTAAGAATTCAAACCGCCCTGACAAAAAAGATTTTGTGAAAAGATCTGCCAGTTGTTTGTCGGTATGAACCTTAATCAAAATTATTAAACCCTTTTCAGAGTTGTCTCTTAAAAAGTGATATTGAATTTCGATATGTTTGGTTTTTGAGTGTTGAACAGGATTAGCAGTAATAAACATAGCAGCAGTATTGTCTATGTAAATAGGTGTTTTTAGAAAGTTAAACCCGTAGTCAAGCAACTGATTTTGTAACCATAAAACCTGAGAACATCCTGCAGATGCAGCGATATACTCTGCTTCAGCTGTGGATACAGAAACATTGGTCTGCTTCTTGCATTGCCAAGAGACAAGCCTAGGACCCAGAAATTGACAGCCACCAGTAGTCGATTTCCTGTCAAGAGCACAACCACCAAAATCACTGTCAGAATAGCTATATAATTCAAAATTTCCTTCGTAAGGATACCATAACCCAAGATTTGGTTTCCCTTTAAGATATCTGAATATACGCTTCATAGCAACAAGATGCGACTCTTTCGGATCAGACTGATATCTGGCGCATACACAAACAGCGTACATGATGTCTGGTCTTGATGCAGTAAGATACATCAGAGAACCGATCATTGATCTGTATAGTGTTTGATCAACTACTTTGCCCTTTGGATCCGGTTGAATCTTGCAATTCACATCAGATGGAGTTCGAATTGTTTGACAATCATGCATCTTGAACTTCTTCAACAACTTCTCAACAAATTTTGATTGATTGATGAAAATTCCGTCAGCTGATTGTTTCACTTGTAATCCAAGAAAGAAGTTAATCTCTCCCATTGAACTCATCTGAAATCTAGACTTCATGATTTCTTCAAATTCTTTGCACATTGACGCACTGGTTGATCCGAAGATAATATCGTCCACATAAACTTGAACGCACAACATATCATCATTCTCCCTCTTCATAAACAAAGTTGGATCAATCTGACCTCTTGTAAATCCATGTTCTAGTAAATGCTTCGATAATGTCTCATACCAGATTCTTGGAGCTTGGTGTAGACCATATAGAGCTTTACTCAACTTGTATACACGATGAGGATAGTCAGGATCTTCAAAACCCGGAGGCTGTCTGACATAAACATCATCTGTAATAGGTCCATACAAGAAAGCACCTTTAACGTCCATTTGGAATACTTTAAACTTCATGAAGGAAGCATATGCAAGAAAAACGCGTATGGCTTCAAGTCTTGCGACCGGAGCGAACACCTCTTCATAATCAATGCCTTCTTCCTGAGTGTATCCCTATGCAATGAGTCTCGCTTTGTTTCTCACAACAATGCCACGTTCGTCTGGCTTGTTTTTGTACAACCATCTTGTACCAATTGCATTCTCTCCTTCAGGTAAGTCCACTAGTTTCCAAACTTCCTGTTTGCGAAACTGAAGTAATTCCTCTTGCATGGCTTCAATCCAACTGTTATCTTGCAACGCCTCTGAAATGTTCTTTGGCACCACTTGAGATAGAAAACACGAATAAAGACAGACATTTGCTTGCTCATTCTGACTTCTTGTAGCTCACTGATTCAATGGCCCAATAATCTGAGATACAGGATGTTTCTTGTGAATTCGATGAATTGGTATGTCACCTCCTTGCACTTGACTCTCCAGATTGGAAGTATTCAGATTTGGTAGATCTTGTAGTATGGAAGAAGTATGCGGTGTGAAATTCGGGACTTGATCCGGTGAATTGATAAAGTAATCAAAAGATTCTGGAACAACTTCAACATTCGGATCGGATGATGGTTGATTCTGAACAGATCCACCATCATTAGGAGAAACTTGCGGATTCACATCTTCTTTAAGATTGTTCGATTCTTGATCTTCATGAGAACCAGAAGGACCCGGATCTTGACTGGATTTGACATGATCAGGATTGTGAAAAGACATGAATGGATATTCTGAGTTGAGATTTCCATCCTCGTCATTATCAGAATCGTCACTAAAGCATCCCAAGTCGCCTGATTCCTTGTTTGTTTTTCCTGAAAAATCAAATAAGTTAGAATTGAAAGATTTCGATAACGAATCTAAATCAAATAACCATTCGGGACCATGAGCCACTAACGGAAACGAATTTTCTAAAAACTTAACGTTAATAGTTTCAATAACAGTATTTGTTTTGCTATTAAAAACCCGATAAGCTTTAGAAACAGACGAATAACCTAGGAATAATCCATCGTCAGATTTTGACTCAAACTTTCCGAGATGATCATTCAAATTTAAAATCGATACAGGACAACCAAATGCTTTCAAGAAAGAAATATTTGGTTTTCTTTCAAATAACAACTCATAAGAAGTTTTCTGTTTATCTTGAACCAATAATGTTCTATTTTGTACAAAACACGCAGTAGCAATAGCTTCGTCCCAAAAAGTGATAGGGATTTTGGCATCTGCGATCATGGATCTTGCTGCTTCAATTAGTGTCCGGTTTTTCCGTTCCGCAACCCCGTTTTGTTGAGGTGTTCTTGGCGCACTAAATTGTCTAGCAATTCCTTTTTCTGCACAAAATACTTCAACATTAGTGTTCTTGAATTCAGTTCCATTATCATTTCTTAAAATTTTAACTTTGCATTCCAATTGATTTTCAACTTTGATGATAAATTCTTTTAATAATTCAGCTGTTTCAGATTTAGCATGCAAAAAATAAACCCAAGAAAATCTAGTGAAATCGTCAATAATGACAAAACAGTAAGACTTCTTTCCGATGCTTTGCACATTTGTTGGTCCAAAAAGATCCATATGTAGCATCTGCAAGGGTTTTGAAATGGAGTTTTCTTGCTTGGACTTAAAAGACATGCGATGCTGTTTTCCCTTCAAACACGCTGGACAGAGATCAGTTGTAGAGAATTTCTTCGATGGGATTCCCACAGCGTGATTTCCAGTCACCAGACGGTTCATGTTTCTGAAATTTGAATGGCCCAGCCGTCTATGCCAAAGCTGACTCTCATCATTTGAAGCATGAGCAATGAGACAGGTTGTTTCGGTTTCAGCATCAATCTGCGACATATCCAATTTGTATACATCACGATCTCTTGGAGCTTTAACCACTACCCACTCATTGTCAATCTTGAAACCTGGTTTAAGAATATAACAGAAAGAATCATCAAAAAGAGTTGAATAAGATTTATCACAGATTTGAGATACACTTAGTAAATTAAAGTTCAACTGTGCACAGTAGTTGACTTTATCAAAACTAATGACCCCATTCGAGACAGTTCCTTCTCCTGTGATTTTACCACCAGCATCACCTCTAAATGCCACGTGTGTACCATTTTTCAGCTTGAAATCCTGAAGCAAGGCATGGTTGCCTGTCATATGCCGGCTACACCCACTATCAACGAACCATGAGTTGATAGGTCTTCTTGGGCGTACCTGCATTTCAACAATCACTTAGTTAGTTTGGTCAACCCAGGCCCACACGGTCTTGGGTTTTCCGAATCTATCTACAACAGTAACTTGTTGATATTGAACTTTTTGAAAATTTGTTTCATTTAAGAGATTTTGATGCTGAAAACTGTTATTTCGCCCATTGGCGTTCATTAATTGCTTTCTTCTCAAAGCACTGAACCTTTCCTCTAACTTAGGATCAAGGTTATTTTCAAACTTTTGATTTCTAACCATCAAAGCTCTTGGCTTAAAACTGTTAACCTGCACATTTCTTGATGAAAAGTTAGAAACAGAATTGTTTCGATTGAAATTTCTCAAAACTGGAGAATGACTTTGATTCATATTTTGAAAACCAAATGATTGATTTCTTTGAAAGTTTGAAAACGGAGTCATTTCTCTTGTTGAGTTTGATCGAAAGAAACAATCCTTTGTGTCATGGTTTCTTCTTTCACAAATATCACAAAATTTGTTATAAAAACATTCTTCTGAAGAATGATTTCTTTTGTCACAGAAACTGCAGTACCTGTTAAAGAAACATTCAGCAGTTGTATGGTTATAACGATCACATATCTCACAGTGTCTCTTGCTAATCCTAAAGAGCCGATTGTTAACTTTTGATGTTGAACTCATTCGAGATTCATTATCAGTTTTATTCGGTTTTAGATTAACTTGATTCTTTTGTGGAGACATTGTTTGTGATTTTGCTTGCATGGGACTTTGGTTCGATTTTAAACTGTTCTGTTTGGTTACCTTTTTGTTTTCAATTCTCTTATCATTGACAGCGGAAGACTTAGGACCTGAACCTGTTTTCAGACCAGAGTTAGATTTGATTTGAGCATTGATTTGGTTACCATAAGAACCGTTCATGTCGAAAGTACCTGCAGACACAAACTTGATTGTCTTACCTTTTGACCCTTTCTTCTTAACAGTTTTATCATTCTGAGCTTTGGTGTTGTCATTCGATTTTATGACACTTTTACCTTTCACTTCTTTTGTTTTAGATTGATTTGACATTACTTTCGATTTCTGCTTCTTTGCATTTGAAACTTCATCCTTCTTCACTGCATTCTTCTTGAGCAGTTGAGCAACAACTTTTGCCTTTTCTTCATTCTTCTTCCATTTGATGTAATTAGGATCATTGAATCCTGAAAATTCACCTTCTTCCTTCACCGTTTGTTTTGGTTCGGGATTAAGCTTTGGATATTCAACCAGTTGAATAAGAACAGGCTCCGGTTTGTTCTCGGATTTGTTGCTTGCTTCATCATCTGCTTCAGTTGTCACGTCATCTTCATCTTTCAAGCTTTCAATCAACACCTCTGATCCTTCGGACTCGGATTTACTTCTTTGAATTTCTTTGAATTTACGTTCATTTTCAGGTGAATGATCAAATTCATTAAAGTTTTCCGGTAAGGTTTGAGTGATTGATTTAGGCATCGGTTCATGAGTAAAACCCAACCCGGTTTTATTTTTGTTACCTCTTTCATTAACAAGTTGTTCGACCATTGTTTTACAACTTTTAACTTTCTTTAATTCAACTTGAGTGACTGCATGTGCAACTTTTTCTTGTTCAAAGTTCTTTGTCATTTCTTCAAGTTGTTTGGTAACAAGTTCCAATTCTTTCAAAGTTTTGTTCCATGATTCGGTTAGTGACAAAATCTTCTCATCAGAAATTTTGTGATCAATTTTAAGTTGTTCATGAATTTTCTCATGTTTGCTTAATTTATCACCAATTTTAAATGAATGAGTTCGATAATGTTCTACTTGTTGAATACATTGTTCAGAACATAACCTTTCCTTCACATCAGCAGGTAATGGAACATAGTTAGGGGGTAAGTCATTACTAACCTTTGGTTGTTCAGTAGAAGATGAAGACTCATTAGCGGTAGCCATCAGCGCAACTTCAGACTCTGATTCTTCAACAGGATCAGACTTTGCACTCCAGTCATAATCTTCGGAATCTTCACTAACATCTATAATCATCTTTCCATCCCCTTCTTCAGACCAGTCTTCTTCAATTTCACATACCAGCGCCAAACTTGACGTAAGATCAGAAGTAAATTGTTCTGCATAAGCACTCCAATCATAACCGTCTTTTACACTGACCACCAGTGCCTTAGTTTGATCTTCTGGTTTCTTTCCTTCATCCTTCAGTTCCGGCATGGGAAGACTTTGGTATGGTTTCTGAAAGAAACGTTGATTTCTGCTTTGGTAGCTCGAAGACTGTTGTGAGCTTTGACCTTGACCTTGATTACTTGAACTTGCTTGGTCGTTGAAATTCTTAGGAGCTTTGCATTCCCTTGAAAAATGACCATACTGGTTACAATTAAAGCATCTGGCCTTTGATTTGTCAAAACCAACCGTCTTGTTTGCATGTGGCTTGTAGCTTCGGTTAACATATGCATGCTTCTGTGTTCTATATGCAACCATTACCATTTGCCAGTTTAAATCCATCTCCTCAACGTCAACTGGATCCATCTCAAATAAGTCTTGAAGGACCACGTCCATTTGACTTAAGTGACTTCCTTGATATGCCTGAAAACTTGCCATAAAAGCTGTGAAGGCAGTTTTGATCTCGTCATCTTGCAACAGAATGTTTATTACATCTTTCACCTTGGCTTGAACATTTGAACTTTGACTGTCTGACTGATTCTTCAGATTCTGATTTTGAACTTGAGCTCTTGGTGGAGATTGAGGTTGAGAATAAGTTGGTGAACTTGGAAAGTATGCTGAATCAGTATAGAAACTTGCACCAACAAATAAGTCACCATCTTCTTCAAACTTCATTGCATCTTGTGCAAGAAAAGCATTCTCCACAGTATTGGCAGGATTTACCACATACTTATATTGAGTTTGTGAGCTTGATCTATCAGTATTTCTTGATCCTTCATCAATCTCAACTTCTTCAATCTTTCCAATAAGCAGATCTAATTCCATTGGAAATTTCTCAGTATGTTTCAACAAAGTAACAGTTTGCTTCCATGATGATGGTAAAGCACATAACAAACGATCATTCAAGTCTTGAAGTTCAGTCTTCACTCCGAGGTTTGACATCTCAGTAGTTAAGTGAACAAACCTGTTCATCATCTGGTGCACTGTTTCTCCATTAATATGCTCGAACAACTCCAATTGCCTTTTTAACTTTGATTTCTTCAAACTTCTCAATTGTTCTCCTCCTTCACATATCGACTTTAATGCTTTAAAACATGTATAACCAGTCTGATATGCATCCAATCTAGACAGAACTTGAAGTGGCAGTCCCTTGCACATTAAAGAATAAGCCTTGCTATCATTCTTTACTTTCCTCAAATCTTCTGCTGACAGATTAAATTCTGGATAAGGTTCAGTAGAATCTTTGGTGTAGGTACTAGCACTGTCTGGAGCAGTCTGAGTTGGAATATGAGGACCCTTTTCAATTGACTTCCATAAATCATTGTCAATGGAGCATAAGTGATGTCTCAGTCTGATTGTCCAATTCTTGAAATCTGCACGATTAACAAGTCTAGGAACACGGTTATCAGAATCATCATTAGGTGCCATTTTAACAAATTTTAAAGAAAATATTTTTGGTTTTTGTAAATTTTTTTAAAAGAAATGATTAAAATACTAATTAAAGACAAGTAATTAATGACAAGATAAGAAAAACAAGAATTAAAACAACTAAAATGAGTCACGCGACTGAACAGTGAAAATTCTTCTTCACCCGGCTAAACAGTGGCTTTGTTCTTCACCCGGCAGAGAAAAAGTCTTTACACGGCTAAACAGTTACACGGCTCAACAGTTGTAAAATATTTGTTCTTGACCCGGCTGAACAGTTACCCGGCAAGAAGAAACAACTTCACACGGCACTAACTTGACCCGGCTTGAATCTTGACACGGCAAAAGGCTTTACCCGGCTGAACAGTTCTCGATCACACGGCAGTTGTTAATCACCCGGCTACACAGTTGATGATTACCCGGCTGAAATCTCTTAATCACCCGGCGTAACAGTGTATCACCCGACACTACAGTGCTTGATCCGGCTGAACAATAACACTTTTTCTCGTCAAATTCTTTACCCGTCTAGAACAAATTCCCTTACACGGCTGCACAGGACCTAATTGTTCTTCAATCTAAGTCCAAAGGAAAATTTGTCTAAGTCAAATTAATCACCCGGCAAGTTAATCTTCAACCAAGTTCATACTGTTCATCATCTTCTCCATGAGAATTTCCTGGGTTTTGTCAAAAACTTGTCCAATTCATTCAAAATTCACACACAAGCTGTGAAATGGTCCGATTATCAATCCCTAATCTCAATCAATCCAAAACATGATCAAATTTTCGATGAATTTGAGCAAAATTTGATCGCACAGTAACTTTTTCAATCTTCTTAATTCCTCAGATCTGATGATAATATGATGGAATTTGCACAATTGTTGTGAATTAGAAGTGATTATGCTGATGAATCACAACTGAAAACACGAACAATTCATTCAGATCATGATTTTTGAGCAATATTGATGTGTTTTGCTTAAGAACAGCGAAGAACACAGTACCAACAGCTCTGATACCAATTGATAGGTTCAATTGGATCGTGAATATCGCTAAATGATCAGAATAACATCAACACAAACACAGTTTAATCATTAACACAATTCATACAAATAATTCTCTTTGTATATTGATGATCAAAGCAGTATTGTGATACAAGGTGCAGGAGAAAATAAATCACACACACAAGTTCTCTCTCTTACGTGAAATTGTGATCTAGCCTCCCTCCTCACACTCTCTCACTACATGCTTAAAGTAACAAAATACAAGTTTAAGGAATATAACAAAATAGACCCTAAACTATATACAAACATATAAACAAAATACAAAGTAAATCTTAACTAGGAAATAACCTAATGAATTCGTCCGAGTCCTTTAAACATCGTACGACAACTTAAATCATCTTACTACTCTTTATGCCACATTAGCAACTCGAAATGAACGTTAGTGTGATCTAGGACGCCTTACAGCTCCTAAGAACACCTTACACCACCGTACGAAACCTTAAAACTCCATAATACACCTAATGAATTCGTGTGAGTCCTTTGAACATCGTACGACTATTTAGGACATCTGAAGACTCTGTATGCCATATTAGAACCTTGAAGACCACGTTTGTATAACGTAGGACTCCTTAAAACACCTAACAAAACCTTACAAGAGCGTACGAAACCATAAATCTCCATAATAAACCTAATCTGTTCGTCCGAGTCCTTTGAACATCGTAAGACAACTCAGGACTTGTTACGACTCTGTATGCGACGCTAGCAACATAAAAAGCAATTTCGAATAATGTAGGACGTGTTACAACTTCTAAGAGCACCTTACATCACCGTACGAAACATTAAAACTTCATAATAAACCTAATGAATTAGTCCGAGTCATTTGAACATCGTACAAAGATTTAGAATATCTTACGACATTGTATGCCACATTAGCACCTTGAAAAGCATGTTAGTATAATGTACGACACCTTACAACTCCTAACAACACGTAACAATACCGTACGTAAACTTAAAACTCCATAATACACCTAATGAATTCGTGCGAGTCCTTTGAACATCGTACGACTAGTTAGGACATCTTAAGACTTTGTATGCCATATTAGAGCCTTGAAGACCACGTTTGTATAACATAGGACGCCTTAAAACACCTAAAAACACCTTACAACAGCGTACGAAACCATATATCTCCATAATATACCTAATCAATTCGTCCGAGTCCTTTGAACATCGTAAGACAAATCATGACTTGTTACGACTCTATATGCAACGCTAGCAACATAAAAAGCAATTTCGAATAATGTAGGACGCGTTACAACTTCTAAGAGCACCTTACATCACCGTACAAAACATTAAAACTTCATAATAAACCTAATGAATTAGTTCGAGTCATTTGAACATCGTACAAAGATTTAGAATATCCTACGACATTGTATGCCACATTAGCACCTTGAAAAGCATGTTAGTATAATGTATGACACCTTACAACTCCTAACAACACGTAACAATACCGTACGTAAACTTAAAACTCCATAATAAACCTAATGAATTCGTCCGAGTCCTTTAAACATCGTACGACAACTTAAATCATCTTACTACTCTTTATGCCACATTAGCAACTCGAAATGAACGTTAGTGTGATCTAGGACGCCTTACAGCTCCTAAGAACACCTTACACCACCGTACGAAACCTTAAAACTCCATAATACACCTAATGAATTCGTGTGAGTCCTTTGAACATCGTACGACTATTTAGGACATCTGAAGACTCTGTATGCCATATTAGAACCTTGAAGACCACGTTTGTATAACGTAGGACTCCTTAAAACACCTAACAAAACCTTACAAGAGCGTACGAAACCATAAATCTCCATAATAAACCTAATCTGTTCGTCCGAGTCCTTTGAACATCGTAAGACAACTCAGGACTTGTTACGACTCTGTATGCGACGCTAGCAACATAAAAAGCAATTTCGAATAATGTAGGACGTGTTACAACTTCTAAGAGCACCTTACATCACCGTACGAAACATTAAAACTTCATAATAAACCTAATGAATTAGTCCGAGTCATTTGAACATCGTACAAAGATTTAGAATATCTTACGACATTGTATGCCACATTAGCACCTTGAAAAGCATGTTAGTATAATGTACGACACCTTACAACTCCTAACAACACGTAACAATACCGTACGTAAACTTAAAACTCCATAATACACCTAATGAATTCGTGCGAGTCCTTTGAACATCGTACGACTAGTTAGGACATCTTAAGACTTTGTATGCCATATTAGAGCCTTGAAGACCACGTTTGTATAACATAGGACGCCTTAAAACACCTAAAAACACCTTACAACAGCGTACGAAACCATATATCTCCATAATATACCTAATCAATTCGTCCGAGTCCTTTGAACATCGTAAGACAAATCATGACTTGTTACGACTCTATATGCAACGCTAGCAACATAAAAAGCAATTTCGAATAATGTAGGACGCGTTACAACTTCTAAGAGCACCTTACATCACCGTACAAAACATTAAAACTTCATAATAAACCTAATGAATTAGTTCGAGTCATTTGAACATCGTACAAAGATTTAGAATATCCTACGACATTGTATGCCACATTAGCACCTTGAAAAGCATGTTAGTATAATGTATGACACCTTACAACTCCTAACAACACGTAACAATACCGTACGTAAACTTAAAACTCCATAATAAACCTAATGAATTCGTCCGAGTCCTTTAAACATCGTACGACAACTTAAATCATCTTACTACTCTTTATGCCACATTAGCAACTCGAAATGAACGTTAGTGTGATCTAGGACGCCTTACAGCTCCTAAGAACACCTTACACCACCGTACGAAACCTTAAAACTCCATAATACACCTAATGAATTCGTGTGAGTCCTTTGAACATCGTACGACTATTTAGGACATCTGAAGACTCTGTATGCCATATTAGAACCTTGAAGACCACGTTTGTATAACGTAGGACGCCTTAAAACACCTAACAAAACCTTACAAGAGCGTACGAATCCATAAATCTCCATAATAAACCTAATCTGTTCGTCCGAGTCCTTTGAACATCGTAAGACAACTCAGGACTTGTTACGACTCTGTATGCGACGCTAGCAACATAAAAAGCAATTTCGAATAATGTAGGACGTGTTACAACTTCTAAGAGCACCTTACATCACCGTACGAAACATTAAAACTTCATAATAAACCTAATGAATTAGTCCGAGTCATTTGAACATCGTACAAAGATTTAGAATATCTTACGACATTGTATGCCACATTAGCACCTTGAAAAGCATGTTAGTATAATGTACGACACCTTACAACTCCTAACAACACGTAACAATACCGTACGTAAACTTAAAACTCCATAATACACCTAATGAATTCGTGCGAGTCCTTTGAACATCGTACGACTAGTTAGGACATCTTAAGACTTTGTATGCCATATTAGAGCCTTGAAGACCACGTTTGTATAACATAGGACGCCTTAAAACACCTAACAACACCTTACAACAGCGTACGAAACCATAAATCTCCATAATAAACCTAATCAATTCGTCCGAGTCCTTAGAACATCGTAAGACAAATCATGACTTGTTACGACTCTATATGCGACGCTAGCAACATAAAAAGCAATTTCGAATAATGTAGGACGCGTTACAACTTCTAAGAGCACCTTACATCACCGTACGAAACATTAAAACTTCATAATAAACCTAATGAATTAGTCCGAGTCATTTCAACATCGTACAAAGATTTAGAATATCCTACGACATTGTATGCCACATTAGCACCTTGAAAAGCATGTTAGTATAATGTATGACACCTTACAACTCCTAACAACACGTAACAATACCGTACGTAAACTTAAAACTCCATAATAAACCTAATGAATTCGTCCGAGTCCTTTAAACATCGTACGACAACTTAAATCATCTTACTACTCTTTATGCCACATTAGCAACTCGAAATGAACGTTAGTGTGATCTAGGACGCCTTACAGCTCCTAAGAACACCTTACACCACCGTACGAAACCTTAAAACTCCATAATACACCTAATGAATTCGTGTGAGTCCTTTGAACATCGTACGACTATTTAGGACATCTGAAGACTCTGTATGCCATATTAGAACCTTGAAGACCACGTTTGTATAACGTAGGACTCCTTAAAACACCTAACAAAACCTTACAAGAGCGTACGAAACCATAAATCTCCATAATAAACCTAATCTGTTCGTCCGAGTCCTTTGAACATCGTAAGACAACTCAGGACTTGTTACGACTCTGTATGCGACGCTAGCAACATAAAAAGCAATTTCGAATAATGTAGGACGTGTTACAACTTCTAAGAGCACCTTACATCACCGTACGAAACATTAAAACTTCATAATAAACCTAATGAATTAGTCCGAGTCATTTGAACATCGTACAAAGATTTAGAATATCTTACGACATTGTATGCCACATTAGCACCTTGAAAAGCATGTTAGTATAATGTACGACACCTTACAACTCCTAACAACACGTAACAATACCGTACGTAAACTTAAAACTCCATAATACACCTAATGAATTCGTGCGAGTCCTTTGAACATCGTACGACTAGTTAGGACATCTTAAGACTTTGTATGCCATATTAGAGCCTTGAAGACCACGTTTGTATAACATAGGACGCCTTAAAACACCTAAAAACACCTTACAACAGCGTACGAAACCATATATCTCCATAATATACCTAATCAATTCGTCCGAGTCCTTTGAACATCGTAAGACAAATCATGACTTGTTACGACTCTATATGCAACGCTAGCAACATAAAAAGCAATTTCGAATAATGTAGGACGCGTTACAACTTCTAAGAGCACCTTACATCACCGTACAAAACATTAAAACTTCATAATAAACCTAATGAATTAGTTCGAGTCATTTGAACATCGTACAAAGATTTAGAATATCCTACGACATTGTATGCCACATTAGCACCTTGAAAAGCATGTTAGTATAATGTATGACACCTTACAACTCCTAACAACACGTAACAATACCGTACGTAAACTTAAAACTCCATAATAAACCTAATGAATTCGTCCGAGTCCTTTAAACATCGTACGACAACTTAAATCATCTTACTACTCTTTATGCCACATTAGCAACTCGAAATGAACGTTAGTGTGATCTAGGACGCCTTACAGCTCCTAAGAACACCTTACACCACCGTACGAAACCTTAAAACTCCATAATACACCTAATGAATTCGTGTGAGTCCTTTGAACATCGTACGACTATTTAGGACATCTGAAGACTCTGTATGCCATATTAGAACCTTGAAGACCACGTTTGTATAACGTAGGACGCCTTAAAACACCTAACAAAACCTTACAAGAGCGTACGAATCCATAAATCTCCATAATAAACCTAATCTGTTCGTCCGAGTCCTTTGAACATCGTAAGACAACTCAGGACTTGTTACGACTCTGTATGCGACGCTAGCAACATAAAAAGCAATTTCGAATAATGTAGGACGTGTTACAACTTCTAAGAGCACCTTACATCACCGTACGAAACATTAAAACTTCATAATAAACCTAATGAATTAGTCCGAGTCATTTGAACATCGTACAAAGATTTAGAATATCTTACGACATTGTATGCCACATTAGCACCTTGAAAAGCATGTTAGTATAATGTACGACACCTTACAACTCCTAACAACACGTAACAATACCGTACGTAAACTTAAAACTCCATAATACACCTAATGAATTCGTGCGAGTCCTTTGAACATCGTACGACTAGTTAGGACATCTTAAGACTTTGTATGCCATATTAGAGCCTTGAAGACCACGTTTGTATAACATAGGACGCCTTAAAACACCTAACAACACCTTACAACAGCGTACGAAACCATAAATCTCCATAATAAACCTAATCAATTCGTCCGAGTCCTTAGAACATCGTAAGACAAATCATGACTTGTTACGACTCTATATGCGACGCTAGCAACATAAAAAGCAATTTCGAATAATGTAGGACGCGTTACAACTTCTAAGAGCACCTTACATCACCGTACGAAACATTAAAACTTCATAATAAACCTAATGAATTAGTCCGAGTCATTTGAACATCGTACAAAGATTTAGAATATCCTACGACATTGTATGCCACATTAGCACCTTGAAAAGCATGTTAGTATAATGTATGACACCTTACAACTCCTAACAACACGTAACAATACCGTACGTAAACTTAAAACTCCATAATAAACCTAATGAATTCGTCCGAGTCCTTTAAACATCGTACGACAACTTAAATCATCTTACTACTCTTTATGCCACATTAGCAACTCGAAATGAACGTTAGTGTGATCTAGGACGCCTTACAGCTCCTAAGAACACCTTACACCACCGTACGAAACCTTAAAACTCCATAATACACCTAATGAATTCGTGTGAGTCCTTTGAACATCGTACGACTATTTAGGACATCTGAAGACTCTGTATGCCATATTAGAACCTTGAAGACCACGTTTGTATAACGTAGGACGCCTTAAAACACCTAACAAAACCTTACAAGAGCGTACGAATCCATAAATCTCCATAATAAACCTAATCTGTTCGTCCGAGTCCTTTGAACATCGTAAGACAACTCAGGACTTGTTACGACTCTGTATGCGACGCTAGCAACATAAAAAGCAATTTCGAATAATGTAGGACGTGTTACAACTTCTAAGAGCACCTTACATCACCGTACGAAACATTAAAACTTCATAATAAACCTAATGAATTAGTCCGAGTCATTTGAACATCGTACAAAGATTTAGAATATCTTACGACATTGTATGCCACATTAGCACCTTGAAAAGCATGTTAGTATAATGTACGACACCTTACAACTCCTAACAACACGTAACAATACCGTACGTAAACTTAAAACTCCATAATACACCTAATGAATTCGTGCGAGTCCTTTGAACATCGTACGACTAGTTAGGACATCTTAAGACTTTGTATGCCATATTAGAGCCTTGAAGACCACGTTTGTATAACATAGGACGCCTTAAAACACCTAACAACACCTTACAACAGCGTACGAAACCATAAATCTCCATAATAAACCTAATCAATTCGTCCGAGTCCTTAGAACATCGTAAGACAAATTATGACTTGTTACGACTCTATATGCGACGCTAGCAACATAAAAAGCAATTTCGAATAATGTAGGACGCGTTACAACTTCTAAGAGCACCTTACATCACCGTACGAAACATTAAAACTTCATAATAAACCTAATGAATTAGTCCGAGTCATTTGAACATCGTACAAAGATTTAGAATATCCTACGACATTGTATGCCACATTAGCACCTTGAAAAGCATGTTAGTATAATGTATGACACCTTACAACTCCTAACAACACGTAACAATACCGTACGTAAACTTAAAACTCCATAATAAACCTAATGAATTCGTCCGAGTCCTTTAAACATCGTACGACAACTTAAATCATCTTACTACTCTTTATGCCACATTAGCAACTCGAAATGAACGTTAGTGTGATCTAGGACGCCTTACAGCTCCTAAGAACACCTTACACCACCGTACGAAACCTTAAAACTCCATAATACACCTAATGAATTCGTGTGAGTCCTTTGAACATCGTACGACTATTTAGGACATCTGAAGACTCTGTATGCCATATTAGAACCTTGAAGACCACGTTTGTATAACGTAGGACGCCTTAAAACACCTAACAATACCTTACAAGAGCGTACGAATCCATAAATCTCCATAATAAACCTAATCTGTTCGTCCGAGTCCTTTGAACATCGTAAGACAACTCAGGACTTGTTACGACTCTGTATGCGACGCTAGCAACATAAAAAGCAATTTCGAATAATGTAGGACGTGTTACAACTTCTAAGAGCACCTTACATCACCGTACGAAACATTAAAACTTCATAATAAACCTAATGAATTAGTCTGAGTCATTTGAACATCGTACAAAGATTTAGAATATCTTACGACATTGTATGCCACATTAGCACCTTGAAAAGCATGTTAGTATAATGTACGACACCTTACAACTCCTAAAAACACGTAACAATACCGTACGTAAACTTAAAACTCCATAATACACCTAATGAATTCGTGCGAGTCCTTTGAACATCGTACGACTAGTTAGGACATCTTAAGACTTTGTATGCCATATTAGAGCCTTGAAGACCACGTTTGTATAACATAGGACGCCTTAAAACACCTAACAACACCTTACAACAGCGTACGAAACCATAAATCTCCATAATAAACCTAATCAATTCGTCCGAGTCCTTAGAACATCGTAAGACAAATCATGACTTGTTACGACTCTATATGCGACGCTAGCAACATAAAAAGCAATTTCGAATAATGTAGGACGCGTTACAACTTCTAAGAGCACCTTACATCACCGTACGAAACATTAAAACTTCATAATAAACCTAATGAATTAGTCCGAGTCATTTGAACATCGTACAAAGATTTAGAATATCCTACGACATTGTATGCCACATTAGCACCTTGAAAAGCATGTTAGTATAATGTATGACACCTTACAACTCCTAACAACACGTAACAATACCGTACGTAAACTTAAAACTCCATAATAAACCTAATGAATTCGTCCGAGTCCTTTAAACATCGTACGACAACTTAAATCATCTTACTACTCTTTATGCCACATTAGCAACTCGAAATGAACGTTAGTGTGATCTAGGACGCCTTACAGCTCCTAAGAACACCTTACACCACCGTACGAAACCTTAAAACTCCATAATACACCTAATGAATTCGTGTGAGTCCTTTGAACATCGTACGACTATTTAGGACATCTGAAGACTCTGTATGCCATATTAGAACCTTGAAGACCACGTTTGTATAACGTAGGACGCCTTAAAACACCTAACAAAACCTTACAAGAGCGTACGAATCCATAAATCTCCATAATAAACCTAATCTGTTCGTCCGAGTCCTTTGAACATCGTAAGACAACTCAGGACTTGTTACGACTCTGTATGCGACGCTAGCAACATAAAAAGCAATTTCGAATAATGTAGGACGTGTTACAACTTCTAAGAGCACCTTACATCACCGTACGAAACATTAAAACTTCATAATAAACCTAATGAATTAGTCCGAGTCATTTGAACATCGTACAAAGATTTAGAATATCTTACGACATTGTATGCCACATTAGCACCTTGAAAAGCATGTTAGTATAACGTACGACACCTTACAACTCCTAACAACACGTAACAATACCGTACGTAAACTTAAAACTCCATAATACACCTAATGAATTCGTGCGAGTCCTTTGAACATCGTACGACTAGTTAGGACATCTTAAGACTTTGTATGCCATATTAGAGCCTTGAAGACCACGTTTGTATAACATAGGACGCCTTAAAACACCTAACAACACCTTACAACAGCGTACGAAACCATAAATCTCCATAATAAACCTAATCAATTCGTCCGAGTCCTTAGAACATCGTAAGACAAATCATGACTTGTTACGACTCTATATGCGACGCTAGCAACATAAAAAGCAATTTCGAATAATGTAGGACGCGTTACAACTTCTAAGAGCACCTTACATCACCGTACGAAACATTAAAACTTCATAATAAACCTAATGAATTAGTCCGAGTCATTTGAACATCGTACAAAGATTTAGAATATCCTACGACATTGTATGCCACATTAGCACCTTGAAAAGCATGTTAGTATAATGTATGACACCTTACAACTCCTAACAACACGTAACAATACCGTACGTAAACTTAAAACTCCATAATAAACCTAATGAATTCGTCCGAGTCCTTTAAACATCGTACGACAACTTAAATCATCTTACTACTCTTTATGCCACATTAGCAACTCGAAATGAACGTTAGTGTGATCTAGGACGCCTTACAGCTCCTAAGAACACCTTACACCACCGTACGAAACCTTAAAACTCCATAATACACCTAATGAATTCGTGTGAGTCCTTTGAACATCGTACGACTATTTAGGACATCTGAAGACTCTGTATGCCATATTAGAACCTTGAAGACCACGTTTGTATAACGTAGGACGCCTTAAAACACCTAACAAAACCTTACAAGAGCGTACGAATCCATAAATCTCCATAATAAACCTAATCTGTTCGTCCGAGTCCTTTGAACATCGTAAGACAACTCAGAACTTGTTACGACTCTGTATGCGACGCTAGCAACATAAAAAGCAATTTCGAATAATGTAGGACGTGTTACAACTTCTAAGAGCACCTTACATCACCGTACGAAACATTAAAACTTCATAATAAACCTAATGAATTAGTCCGAGTCATTTGAACATCGTACAAAGATTTAGAATATCTTACGACATTGTATGCCACATTAGCACCTTGAAAAGCATGTTAGTATAATGTACGACACCTTACAACTCCTAACAACACGTAACAATACCGTACGTAAACTTAAAACTCCATAATACACCTAATGAATTCGTGCGAGTCCTTTGAACATCGTACGACTAGTTAGGACATCTTAAGACTTTGTATGCCATATTAGAGCCTTGAAGACCACGTTTGTATAACATAGGACGCCTTAAAACACCTAACAACACCTTACAACAGCGTACGAAACCATAAATCTCCATAATAAACCTAATCAATTCGTCCGAGTCCTTAGAACATCGTAAGACAAATCATGACTTGTTACGACTCTATATGCGACGCTAGCAACATAAAAAGCAATTTCGAATAATGTAGGACGCGTTACAACTTCTAACAGCACCTTACATCACCGTACGAAACATTAAAACTTCATAATAAACCTAATGAATTAGTCCGAGTCATTTGAACATCGTACAAAGATTTAGAATATCCTACGACATTGTATGCCACATTAGCACCTTGAAAAGCATGTTAGTATAATGTATGACACCTTACAACTCCTAACAACACGTAACAATACCGTACGTAAACTTAAAACTCCATAATAAACCTAATGAATTCGTCCGAGTCCTTTAAACATCGTACGACAACTTAAATCATCTTACTACTCTTTATGCCACATTAGCAACTCGAAATGAACGTTAGTGTGATCTAGGACGCCTTACAGCTCCTAAGAACACCTTACACCACCGTACGAAACCTTAAAACTCCATAATACACCTAATGAATTCGTGTGAGTCCTTTGAACATCGTACGACTATTTAGGACATCTGAAGACTCTGTATGCCATATTAGAACCTTGAAGACCACGTTTGTATAACGTAGGACGCCTTAAAACACCTAACAAAACCTTACAAGAGCGTACGAATCCATAAATCTCCATAATAAACCTAATCTGTTCGTCCGAGTCCTTTGAACATCGTAAGACAACTCAGGACTTGTTACGACTCTGTATGCGACGCTAGCAACATAAAAAGCAATTTCGAATAATGTAGGACGTGTTACAACTTCTAAGAGCACCATACATCACCGTACGAAACATTAAAACTTCATAATAAACCTAATGAATTAGTCCGAGTCATTTGAACATCGTACAAAGATTTAGAATATCTTACGACATTGTATGCCACATTAGCACCTTGAAAAGCATGTTAGTATAATGTACGACACCTTACAACTCCTAACAACACGTAACAATACCGTACGTAAACTTAAAACTCCATAATACACCTAATGAATTCGTGCGAGTCCTTTGAACATCGTACGACTAGTTAGGACATCTTAAGACTTTGTATGCCATATTAGAGCCTTGAAGACCACGTTTGTATAACATAGGACGCCTTAAAACACCTAACAACACCTTACAACAGCGTACGAAACCATAAATCTCCATAATAAACCTAATCAATTCGTCCGAGTCCTTAGAACATCGTAAGACAAATCATGACTTGTTACGACTCTATATGCGACGCTAGCAACATAAAAAGCAATTTCGAATAATGTAGGACGCGTTACAACTTCTAAGAGCACCTTACATCACCGTACGAAACATTAAAACTTCATAATAAACCTAATGAATTAGTCCGAGTCATTTGAACATCGTACAAAGATTTAGAATATCCTACGACATTGTATGCCACATTAGCACCTTGAAAAGCATGTTAGTATAATGTATGACACCTTACAACTCCTAACAACACGTAACAATACCGTACGTAAACTTAAAACTCCATAATAAACCTAATGAATTCGTCCGAGTCCTTTAAACATCGTACGACAACTTAAATCATCTTACTACTCTTTATGCCACATTAGCAACTCGAAATGAACGTTAGTGTGATCTAGGACGCCTTACAGCTCCTAAGAACACCTTACACCACCGTACGAAACCTTAAAACTCCATAATACACCTAATAAATTCGTGTGAGTCCTTTGAACATCGTACGACTATTTAGGACATCTGAAGACTCTGTATGCCATATTAGAACCTTGAAGACCACGTTTGTATAACGTAGGACGCCTTAAAACACCTAACAAAACCTTACAAGAGCGTACGAATCCATAAATCTCCATAATAAACCTAATCTGTTCGTCCGAGTCCTTTGAACATCGTAAGACAACTCAGGACTTGTTACGACTCTGTATGCGACGCTAGCAACATAAAAAGGAATTTCGAATAATGTAGGACGTGTTACAACTTCTAAGAGCACCTTACATCACCGTACGAAACATTAAAACTTCATAATAAACCTAATGAATTAGTCCGAGTCATTTGAACATCGTACAAAGATTTAGAATATCTTACGACATTGTATGCCACATTAGCACCTTGAAAAGCATGTTAGTATAATGTACGACACCTTACAACTCCTAACAACACGTAACAATACCGTACGTAAACTTAAAACTCCATAATACACCTAATGAATTCGTGCGAGTCCTTTGAACATCGTACGACTAGTTAGGACATCTTAAGACTTTGTATGCCATATTAGAGCCTTGAAGACCACGTTTGTATAACATAGGACGCCTTAAAACACCTAACAACACCTTACAACAGCGTACGAAACCATAAATCTCCATAATAAACCTAATCAATTCGTCCGAGTCCTTTGAACATCGTAAGACAAATCATGACTTGTTACGACTCTATATGCGACGCTAGCAACATAAAAAGCAATTTCGAATAATGTAGGACGCGTTACAACTTCTAAGAGCACCTTACATCACCGTACGAAACATTAAAACTTCATAATAAACCTAATGAATTAGTCCGAGTCATTTGAACATCGTACAAAGATTTAGAATATCCTACGACATTGTATGCCACATTAGCACCTTGAAAAGCATGTTAGTATAATGTATGACACCTTACAACTCCTAACAACACGTAACAATACCGTACGTAAACTTAAAACTCCATAATAAACCTAATGAATTCGTCCGAGTCCTTTAAACATCGTACGACAACTTAAATCATCTTACTACTCTTTATGCCACATTAGCAACTCGAAATGAACGTTAGTGTGATCTAGGACGCCTTACAGCTCCTAAGAACACCTTACACCACCGTACGAAACCTTAAAACTCCATAATACACCTAATGAATTCGTGTGAGTCCTTTGAACATCGTACGACTATTTAGGACATCTGAAGACTCTGTATGCCATATTAGAACCTTGAAGACCACGTTTGTATAACGTAGGACGCCTTAAAACACCTAACAAAAACTTACAAGAGCGTACGAATCCATAAATCTCCATAATAAACCTAATCTGTTCGTCCGAGTCCTTTGAACATCGTAAGACAACTCAGGACTTGTTACGACTCTGTATGCGACGCTAGCAACATAAAAAACAATTTCGAATAATGTAGGACGCGTTACAACTTCTAAGAGCACCTTACATCACTGTACGAAACATTAAAACTTCATAATAAACCTAATGAATTAGTCCGAGTCATTTGAACATCGTACAAAGATTTAGAATATCTTACGACATTGTATGCCACATTAGCACCTTGAAAAGCATGTTAGTATAATGTACGACACCTTACAACTCCTAACAACACGTAACAATACCGTACGTAAACTTAAAACTCCATAATACACCTAATGAATTCGTGCGAGTCCTTTGAACATCGTACGACTAGTTAGGACATCTTAAGACTTTGTATGCCATATTAGAACCTTGAAGACCACGTTTGTATAACATAGGACGCCTTAAAACACCTAACAACACCTTACATTAGCGTACAACATAAAAAGCAATTTCGAATAATGTAGGACGCGTTACAACTTCTAAGAGCACCTTACATCACCGTACGAAACATTAAAACTTCATAATAAACCTAATGAATTAGTCCGAGTCATTTGAACATCGTACAAAGATTTAGAATATCTTACGACATTGTATGCCACATTAGCACCTTGAAAAACATGTTAGTATAATGTACGACACCTTACAACTCCTAACAACACATAACAATACCGTACGTAAACTTAAAACTCCATAATAAACCTAATGAATTCGTCCGAGTCCTTTAAACATCGTACGACAACTTAAATCATCTTACTACTCTTTATGCCACATTAGCAACTCGAAATGAACGTTAGTGTGATCTAGGACGCCTTACAGCTCCTAAGAACACCTTACACCACCGTACGAAACCTTAAAACTCCATAATACACCTAATGAATTCGTGTGAGTCCTTTGAACATCGTACGACTATTTAGGACATCTGAAGACTCTGTATGCCATATTAGAACCTTGAAGACCACGTTTGTAATAACGTAGGACGCCTTAAAACACCTAACAAAACCTTACAAGAGCGTACGAAACCATAAATCTCCATAATAAACCTAATCTGTTCGTCCGAGTCCTTTGAACATCGTAAGACAACTCAAGACCTGTTACGACTCTGTATGCGACGCTAGCAACATAAAAAGCAATTTCGAATAATGTAGGACGCGTTACAACTTCTAAGAGCACCTTACATCACCGTACGAAACATTAAAACTTCATAATAAACCTAATGAATTAGTCCGAGTCATTTGAACATCGTACAAAGATTTAGAATATCTTACGACATTGTATGCCACATTAGCACCTTGAAAAGCATGTTAGTATAATGTACGACACCTTACAACTCCTAACAACACGTAATAATACTGTACGTAAACTTAAAACTCCATATAACACCTAATGAATTCGTGCGAGTCCTTTGAACATCGTACGACTAGTTAGGACATCTTAAGACTTTGTATGCCATATTAGAACCTTGAAGACCACGTTTGTATAACATAGGACGCCTTAAAACACCTAACAACACCTTACAACAGCGTACGAAACCATAAATCTCCATAATAAACCTAATCAATTCGTCCTAGTCCTTTGAACATCGTAAGACAAATCATGACTTGTTACGACTCTGTATGCGACGCTAGCAACATAAAAAGCAATTTCGAATAATGTAGGACGCGTTACAACTTCTAAGAGCACCTTACATCACCGTACGAAACATTAAAACTTCATAATAAACCTAATGAATTAGTCCGAGTCATTTGAACATCGTACAAAGATTTAGAATATCTTACGACATTGTATGCCACATTAGCACCTTGAAAAACATGTTAGTATAATGTACGACACCTTACAACTCCTAGCAACACGTAACAATACCGTACGTAAACTTAAAACTCCATAATAAACCTAATGAATTCGTCCGAGTCCTTTAAACATCGTACGACAACTTAAATCATCTTACTACTTTTTATGCCACATTAGCAACTCGAAATGAACGTTAGTGTGATCTAGGACGCCTTACAGCTCCTAAGAACACCTTACATCATCGTACGAAACCTTAAAACTCCATAATACACCTAATAAATTCGTGTGAGTCCTTTGAACATCGTACGACTATTTAGGACATCTTAAGACTTTGTATGCCATATTAGAACCTTGAAGACCACGTTTGTATAACGTAGGACGCCTTAAAACACCTAACAAAACCTTACAAGAGCGTACGAAACCATAAATCTCCATAATAAACCTAATCTGTTCGTCCGAGTCCTTTGAACATCGTAAGACAACTCAGGACTTGTTACGATTCTGTATGCGACGCTAGCAACATAAAATGCAATTTCGAATAATGTAGGACGCGTTACAACTTCTAAGAGCACCTTACATCATCGTACGAAACATTAAAACTTCATAATAAACCTAATGAATTAGTCCGAGTCATTTGAACATCGTACAAAGATTTAGAATATCTTACGACATTGTATCCCACATTAGCACCTTGAAAAGCATGTTAGTATAATGTATGACACCTTACAACTCATAACAACACGTAACAATACCGTACGTAAACTTAAAACTCCATAATAAACCTAATGAATTCGTCCGAGTCCTTTAAACATCGTACGACAACTTAAATCATCTTACTACTCTTTATGCCACATTAGCAACTCGAAATGAACGTTAGTGTGATCTAGGACGCCTTACAGCTCCTAAGAACACCTTACATCACCGTACGAAACCTTAAAACTCCATAATACACCTAATGAATTCGTGTGAGTCCTTTGAACATCGTACGACTATTTAGGACATCTTAAGACTCTGTATGCCATATTAGAACCTTGAAGACCACGTTTGTATAACGTAGGACGCCTTAAAACACCTAACAAAACCTTACAAGAGCG
This sequence comes from Tagetes erecta, assembly GCA_030867185.1. Taxonomy (NCBI): domain Eukaryota; kingdom Viridiplantae; phylum Streptophyta; class Magnoliopsida; order Asterales; family Asteraceae; genus Tagetes; species Tagetes erecta. Next base: position 47,431,089 of record CM061488.1, on the reverse strand, counting down.
TACGAAACCATAAATCTCCATAATAAACCTAATCTGTTCGTCCGAGTCCTTTGAACATCGTAAGACAACTCAGGACTTGTTACGATTCTGTATGCGACGCTAGCAACATAAAATGCAATTTCGAATAATGTAGGACGCGTTACAACTTCTAAGAGCACCTTACATCATCGTACGAAACATTAAAACTTCATAATAAACCTAATGAATTAGTCCGAGTCATTTGAACATCGTACAAAGATTTAGAATATCTTACGACATTGTATCCCACATTAGCACCTTGAAAAGCATGTTAGTATAATGTACGACACCTTACAACTCATAACAACACGTAACAATACCGTACGTAAACTTAAAACTCCATAATAAACCTAATGAATTCGTCCGAGTCCTTTAAACATCGTACGACAACTTAAATCATCTTACTACTCTTTATGCCACATTAGCAACTCGAAATGAACGTTAGTGTGATCTAGGACGCCTTACAGCTCCTAAGAACACCTTACATCACCGTACGAAACCTTAAAACTCCATAATACACCTAATGAATTCGTGTGAGTCCTTTGAACATCGTACGACTATTTAGGACATCTTAAGACTCTGTATGCCATATTAGAACCTTGAAGACCACGTTTGTATAACGTAGGACGCCTTAAAACACCTAACAAAACCATACAAGAGCGTACGAAACCATAAATCTCCATAATAAACCTAATCTGTTCGTCCGAGTCCTTTGAACATCCTAAGACAACTCAGGACTTGTTATGACTCTGTATGCGACGCTAGCAACATAAAAAGCAATTTCGAATAATGTAGGACGCGTTACAACTTCTAAGAGCACCTTACATCACCGTACGAAACATTAAAATTAAAACTTCATAATAAAGCTAATGAATTAGTCTGAGTCATTTGAACATCGTACAAAGACTTAGAATATCTTACGACATTGTATGCCACATTAGCACCTTGAAAAGCATGTTAGTATAATGTACGACACCTTACAACTCCTAACAACACGTAACAATACCGTACGTAAACTTAAAACTCCATAATAAACCTAATGAATTCGTCTGAGTCCTTTAAACATCGTACGACAACTTAAATCATCTTACTACTCTTTATGCCACATTAGCAACTCGAAATGAACGTTAGTGTGATCTAGGACGCCTTACAGCTCCTAAGAACACCTTACATCACCGTACGAAACCTTAAAACTCCATAATACACCTAATGAATTCGTGTGAGTCCTTTGAACATCGTACGACTATTTAGGACATCTTAAGACTTTGTATGCCATATTAGAACCTTGAAGACCACGTTTGTATAACGTAGGACGCCTTGAAACACCTAACAAAACCTTACAAGAGCGTACGAAACCATAAATCTCCATAATAAACCTAATCTGTTCGTCCGAGACCTTTGAACATCGTAAGACAACTCAGGACTTGTTACGACTCTGTATGCGACGCTAGCAACATAAAAAGCAATTTCGAATAATGTAGGACGCGTTAAAACTTCTAAGAGCACCTTACATCACCGTACGAAACATTAAAACTTCATAATAAACCTAATGAATTAGTCCGAGTCATTTGAACATCGTACAAAGATTTAGAATATCTTACGACATTGTATGCCACATTAGCACCTTGAAAAGCATGTTAGTATAATGTACGACACCTTACAACTCCTAACAACACGTAACAATACTGTACGTAAACTTAAAACTCCATATAACACCTAATGAATTCGTGCGAGTCCTTTGAACATCGTACGACTAGTTAGGACATCTTAAGACTTTGTATGCCATATTAGAACCTTGAAGACCACGTTTGTATAACATAGGACGCCTTAAAACACCTAACAACACCTTACAACAGCGTACGAAACCATAAATCTCCATAATAAACCTAATCAATTCGTCCTAGTCCTTTGAACATCGTAAGACAAATCATGACTTGTTACGACTCTGTATGCGACGCTAGCAACATAAAAAGCAATTTCGAATAATGTAGGACGCGTTACAACTTCTAAGAGCACCTTACATCACCGTACGAAACATTAAAACTTCATAATAAACCTAATGAATTAGTCCGAGTCATTTGAACATCGTACAAAGATTTAGAATATCTTACGACATTGTATGCCACATTAGCACCTTGAAAATCATGTTAGTATAATGTACGACACCTTACAACTCCTAACAACACGTAACAATACCGTACGTAAACTTAAAACTCCATAATACACCTAATGAATTCGTGCGAGTCCTTTGAACATCGTACGACTAGTTAGGACATCTTAAGACTTTGTATGCCATATTAGAACCTTGAAGACCACGTTTGTATAACATAGGACGCCTTAAAACACCTAACAACACCTTACAACAGCGTACAACATAAAAAGCAATTTCGAATAATGTAGGACGCGTTACAACTTCTAAGAGCACCTTACATCACCGTACGAAACATTAAAACTTCATAATAAACCTAATGAATTAGTCCGAGTCATTTGAACATCGTACAAAGATTTAGAATATCTTACGACATTGTATGCTACATTAGCACCTTGAAAAGCATGTTAGTATAATGTACGACACCTTACAACTCCTAACAACACGTAACAATACCGTACGTAAACTTAAAACTCCATAATAAACCTAATGAATTCGTCCGAGTCCTTTAAACATCGTACGACAACTTAAATCATCTTACTACTTTTTATGCCACATTAGCAACTCGAAATGAATGTTAGTGTGATCTAGGATGCCATACAGCTCCTAAGAACACCTTACATCATCGTACGAAACCTTAAAACTCCATAATACACCTAATGAATTCGTGTGAGTCCTTTGAACATCGTACGACTAGTTAGGACATCTTAAGACTTTGTATGCCATATTAGAACCTTGAAGACCACGTTTGTATAACATAGGACGCCTTAAAACACCTAACAACACCTTACAACAGCGTACGAAACCATAAATCTCCATAATAAACCTAATCAATTCGTCCTAGTCCTTTGAACATCGTAAGACAAATCATGACTTGTTACGACTCTGTATGCGACGCTAGCAACATAAAAAGCAATTTCGAATAATGTAGGACGCGTTACAACTTCTAAGAGCACCTTACATCACCGTACGAAACATTAAAACTTCATAATAAACCTAATGAATTAGTCCGAGTCATTTGAACATCGTACAAAGATTTAGAATATCTTACGACATTGTATGCCACATTAGCACCTTGAAAAGCATGTTAGTATAATGTACGACACCTTACAACTCCTAACAACACGTAACAATACCGTACGTAAACTTAAAACTCCATAATACACCTAATGAATTCGTGCGAGTCCTTTGAACATCGTACGACTAGTTAGGACATCTTAAGACTTTGTATGCCATATTAGAACCTTGAAGACCACGTTTGTATAACATAGGACGCCTTAAAACACCTAACAACACCTTACAACAGCGTACAACATAAAAAGCAATTTCGAATAATGTAGGACGCGTTACAACTTCTAAGAGCACCTTACATCACCGTACGAAACATTAAAACTTCATAATAAACCTAATGAATTAGTCCGAGTCATTTGAACATCGTACAAAGATTTAGAATATCTTACGACATTGTATGCTACATTAGCACCTTGAAAAGCATGTTAGTATAATGTACGACACCTTACAACTCCTAACAACACGTAACAATACCGTACGTAAACTTAAAACTCCATAATAAACCTAATGAATTCGTCCGAGTCCTTTAAACATCGTACGACAACTTAAATCATCTTACTACTTTTTATGCCACATTAGCAACTCGAAATGAATGTTAGTGTGATCTAGGATGCCTTACAGCTCCTAAGAACACCTTACATCATCGTACGAAACCTTAAAACTCCATAATACACCTAATGAATTCGTGTGAGTCCTTTGAACATCGTACGACTATTTAGGACATCTTAAGACTCTGTATGCCATATTAGAACCTTGAAGACCACGTTTGTATAACGTAGGACGCCTTAAAACACCTAACAAAACCTTACAAGAGCGTACGAAACCATAAATCTCCATAATAAACCTAATCTGTTCGTCCGAGTGCTTTGAACATCGTAAGACAACTCAGGACTTGTTACGACTCTGTATGCGACGCTAGCAACATAAAAAGCAATTTCGAATAATGTAGGACGCGTTAAAACTTCTAAGAGCACCTTACATCACCGTACGAAACATTAAAACTTCATAATAAACGTAATGAATTAGTCCGAGTCATTTGAACATCGTACAAAGATTTAGAATATCTTACGACATTGTATGCCACATTAGCACCTTGAAAAGCATGTTAGTATAATGTACGACACCTTACAACTCCTAACAACACGTAACAATACTGTACGTAAACTTAAAACTCCATATAACACCTAATGAATTCGTGCGAGTCCTTTGAACATCGTACGACTAGTTAGGACATCTTAAGACTTTGTATGCCATATTAGAACCTTGAAGACCACGTTTGTATAACATAGGACGCCTTAAAACACCTAACAACACCTTACAACAGCGTACGAAACCATAAATCTCCATAATAAACCTAATCAATTCGTCCTAGTCCTTTGAACATCGTAAGACAAATCATGACTTGTTACGACTCTGTATGCGACACTAGCAACATAAAAAGCAATTTCGAATAATGTAGGACGCGTTATAACTTCTAAGAGCACCTTACATCACCGTACGAAACATTAAAACTTCATAATAAACCTAATCAATTAGTCCGAGTCATTTGAACAACGTACAAAGATTTAGAATATCTTACGACATTGTATCCCACATTAGCACCTTGAAAAGCATGTTACTATAATGTACGACACCTAATTACAACTCATAACAACACGTAACAATACCGTACGTAAACTTAAAACTCCATAATAAACCTAATGAATTCGTCCGAGTCCTTTAAACATCGTACGACAACTTAAATCATCTTACTACTCTTTATGCCACATTAGCAACTCGAAATGAACGTTAGTGTGATCTAGGACGCCTTACAGCTCCTAAGAACACCTTACATCACCGTACGAAACCTTAAAACTCCATAATACACCTAATGAATTCGTGTGAGTCCTTTGATCATCGTACGACTATTTAGGACATCTTAAGACTCTGTATGCCATATTAGAACCTTGAAGACCACGTTTGTATAACGTAGGACTCCTTAAAACACCTAACAAAACCTTACAAGAGCGTACGAAACCATAAATCTCCATAATAAACCTAATCTGTTCGTCCGAGTCCTTTGAACATCGTAAGACAACTCAGGACTTGTTACGACTCTATATGCGACACTAGCAACATAAAATGCAATTTCGAATAATGTAGGACGCGTTATAACTTCTAAGAGCACCTTACATCACCGTACGAAACATTAAAACTTCATAATAAACCTAATGAATTAGTCCGAGTCATTTGAACAACGTACAAAGATTTAGAATATCTTACGACATTGTATCCCACATTAGCACCTTGAAAAGCATGTTAGTATAATGTACGACACCTAATTACAACTCATAACAACACGTAACAATACCGTACGTAAACTTAAAACTCCATAATAAACCTAATGAATTCGTCCGAGTCGTTTAAACATCGGACGACAACTTAAATCATCTTACTACTCTTTATGCCACATTAGCAACTCGAAATGAACGTTAGTGTGATCTAGGACGCCTTACAGCTCCTAAGAACACCATACATCATCGTACGAAACCTTAAAACTCCATAATACACCTAATGAATTCGTGTGAGTCCTTTGAACATCGTACGACTATTTAGGACATCTTAAGACTCTGTATGCCATATTAGAACCTTGAAGACCACGTTTGTATAACGTAGGACGCCTTAAAACACCTAACAAAACCTTACAAGAGCGTACGAAACCATAAATCTCCATAATAAACCTAATCTGTTCGTCCGAGTCCTTTGAACATCGTAAGACAACTCAGGACTTGTTACGACTCTATATGCGACACTAGCAACATAAAATGCAATTTCGAATAATGTAGGACGTGTTATAACTTCTAAGAGCACCTTACATCACCGTACGAAACATTAAAACTTCATAATAAACCTAATGAATTAGTCCGAGTCATTTGAACAACGTACAAAGATTTAGAATATCTTACGACATTGTAGCCCACATTAGCACCTTGAAAAGCATGTTAGTATAATGTACGACACCTAATTACAACTCATAACAACACGTAACAATACCGTACGTAAACTTAAAACTCCATAATAAACCTAATGAATTCGTCCGAGTCGTTTAAACATCGTACGACAACTTAAATCATCTTACTACTCTTTATGCCACATTAGCAACTCGAAATGAACGTTAGTGTGATCTAGGACGCCTTACAGCTCCTAAGAACACCATACATCATCGTACGAAACCTTAAAACTCCATAATACACCTAATGAATTCGTGTGAGTCCTTTGAACATCGTACGACTATTTAGGACATCTTAAGACTCTGTATGCCATATTAGAACCTTGAAGACCACGTTTGTATAACGTAGGACGCCTTAAAACACCTAACAAAACCTTACAAGAGCGTACGAAACCATAAATCTCCATAATAAACCTAATCTGTTCGTCTGAGTCCTTTGAACATCGTAAGACAACTCAGGACTTGTTACGACTCTGTATGCGACGCTAGCAACATAAAATGCAATTTCGAATAATGTAGGACGCGTTACAACTTCTAAGAGCACCTTACATCACCGTACGAAACATTAAAACTTCATAATAAACCTAATGAATTAGTCCGAGTCATTTGAACATCGTACAAAGATTTAGAATATCTTACGACATTGTATCCCACATTAGCACCTTGAAAAGCATGTTAGTATAATGTACGACACCTTACAACTCATAACAACACGTAACAGTACCGTACGTAAACTTAAAACTCCATAATAAACCTAATGAATTCGTCCGAGTCCTTTAAACATCGTACGACAACTTAAATCATCTTACTACTCTTTATGCCACATTAGCAACTCGAAATGAACGTTAGTGTGATCTAGGACGCCTTACAGCTCCTAAGAACACCATACATCATCGTACGAAACCTTAAAACTCCATAATACACCTAATGAATTCGTGTGAGTCCTTTGAACATCGTACGACTATTTAGGACATCTTAAGACTCTGTATGCCATATTAGAACCTTGAAGACCACGTTTGTATAACGTAGGACGCCTTAAAACACCTAACAAAACCTTACAAGAGCGTACGAAACCATAAATCTCCATAATAAACCTAATCTGTTCGTCCGAGTCCTTTGAACATCGTAAGACAACTCAGGACTTGTTACGACTCTATATGCGACGCTAGCAACATAAAATGCAATTTCGAATAATGTAGGACGCGTTATAACTTCTAAGAGCACCTTACATCACCGTACGAAACATTAAAACTTCATAATAAACCTAATGAATTAGTCCGAGTCATTTGAACAACGTACAAAGATTTAGAATATCTTACGACATTGTAGCCCACATTAGCACCTTGAAAAGCATGTTAGTATAATGTACGACACCTAATTACAACTCATAACAACACGTAACAATACCGTACGTAAACTTAAAACTCCATAATAAACCTAATGAATTCGTCCGAGTCGTTTAAACATCGTACGACAACTTAAATCATCTTACTACTCTTTATGCCACATTAGCAACTCGAAATGAACGTTAGTGTGATCTAGGACGCCTTACAGCTCCTAAGAACACCATACATCATCGTACGAAACCTTAAAACTCCATAATACACCTAATGAATTCGTGTGAGTCCTTTGAACATCGTACGACTATTTAGGACATCTTAAGACTCTGTATGCCATATTAGAACCTTGAAGACCACGTTTGTATAACGTAGGACGCCTTAAAACACCTAACAAAACCTTACAAGAGCGTACGAAACCATAAATCTCCATAATAAACCTAATCTGTTCGTCCGAGTCCTTTGAACATCGTAAGACAACTCAGGACTTGTTACGACTCTGTATGCGACGCTAGCAACATAAAATGCAATTTCGAATAATGTAGGACGCGTTACAACTTCTAAGAGCACCTTACATCACCGTACGAAACATTAAAACTTCATAATAAACCTAATGAATTAGTCCGAGTCATTTGAACATCGTACAAAGATTTAGAATATCTTACGACATTGTATCCCACATTAGCACCTTGAAAAGCATGTTAGTATAATGTACGACACCTTACAACTCATAACAACACGTAACAATACCGTACGTAAACTTAAAACTCCATAATAAACCTAATGAATTCGTCCGAGTCCTTTAAACATCGTACGACAACTTAAATCATCTTACTACTCTTTATGCCACATTAGCAACTCGAAATGAACGTTAGTGTGATCTAGGACGCCTTACAGCTCCTAAGAACACCTTACATCACCGTACGAAACCTTAAAACTCCATAATACACCTAATGAATTCGTGTGAGTCCTTTGAACATCGTACGACTATTTAGGACATCTTAAGACTCTGTATGCCATATTAGAACCTTGAAGACCACGTTTGTATAACGTAGGACGCCTTAAAACACCTAACAAAACCTTACAAGAGCGTACGAAACCATAAATCTCCATAATAAACCTAATCTGTTCGTCCGAGTCCTTTGAACATCGTAAGACAACTCAGGACTTGTTACGACTCTGTATGCGACGCTAGCAACATAAAATGCAATTTCGAATAATGTAGGACGCGTTACAACTTCTAAGAGCACCTTACATCACCGTACGAAACATTAAAACTTCATAATAAACCTAATGAATTAGTCCGAGTCATTTGAACATCGTACAAAGACTTAGAATATCTTACGACATTGTATGCCACATTAGCACCTTGAAAAGCATGTTAGTATAATGTACGACACCTTACAACTCCTAACAACACGTAACAATACCGTACGTAAACTTAAAACTCCATAATAAACCTAATGAATTCGTCCGAGTCCTTTAAACATCGTACGACAACTTAAATGATCTTACTACTCTTTATGCCACATTAGCAACTCGAAATGAACGTTAGTGTGATCTAGGACGCCTTACAGCTCCTAAGAACACCTTACATCACCGTACGAAACCTTAAAACTCCATAATACACCTAATGAATTCGTGTGAGTCCTTTGAACATCGTACGACTATTTAGGACATCTTAAGACTCTGTATGCCATATTAGAACCTTGAAGACCACGTTTGTATAACGTAGGACGCCTTAAAACACCTAACAAAACCTTACAAGAGCGTACGAAACCATAAATCTCCATAATAAACCTAATCTGTTCGTCCGAGTCCTTTGAACATCGTAAGACAACTCAGGACTTGTTACGACTCTGTATGCGACGCTAGCAACATAAAATGCAATTTCGAATAATGTAGGACGCGTTACAACTTCTAAGAGCACCTTACATCACCGTACGAAACATTAAAACTTCATAATAAACCTAATGAATTAGTCCGAGTCATTTGAACATCGTACAAAGACTTAGAATATCTTACGACATTGTATGCCACATTAGCACCTTGAAAAGCATGTTAGTATAATGTACGACACCTTACAACTCCTAACAACACGTAACAATACCGTACGTAAACTTAAAACTCCATAATAAACCTAATGAATTCGTCCGAGTCCTTTAAACATCGTACGACAACTTAAATCATCTTACTACTCTTTATGCCACATTAGCAACTCGAAATGAACGTTAGTGTGATCTAGGACGCCTTACAGCTCCTAAGAACACCTTACATCACCGTACGAAACCTTAAAACTCCATAATACACCTAATGAATTCGTGTGAGTCCTTTGAACATCGTACGACTATTTAGGACATCTTAAGACTCTGTATGCCATATTAGAACCATGAAGACCACGTTTGTATAACGTAGGACGCCTTAAAACACCTAACAAAACCTTACAAGAGCGTACGAAACCATAAATCTCCATAATAAACCTAATCTGTTCGTCCGAGTCCTTTGAACATCATAAGACAACTCAGGACTTGTTATGACTCTGTATGCGACGCTAGCAACATAAAAAGCAATTTCGAATAATGTAGGACGCGTTACAACTTCTAAGAGCACCTTACATCACCGTACGAAACATTAAAATTAAAACTTCATAATAAAGCTAATGAATTAGTCCGAGTCATTTGAACATCGTACAAAGACTTAGAATATCTTACGACATTGTATGCCACATTAGCACCTTGAAAAGCATGTTAGTATAATGTACGAAACCTTACAACTCCTAACAACACGTAACAATACCGTACGTAAACTTAAAACTCCATAATAAACCTAATGAATTCGTCCGAGTCCTTTAAACATCGTACGACAACTTAAATCATCTTACTACTCTTTATGTCACATTAGCAACTCGAAATGAACGTTAGTGTGATCTAGGACGCCTTACAGCTCCTAAGAACACCTTACATCACCGTACGAAACCTTAAAACTCCATAATACACCTAATGAATTCGTGTGAGTCCTTTGAACGTCGTACGACTATTTAGGACATCTTAAGACTCTGTATGCCATATTAGAACCTTGAAGACCACGTTTGTATAACGTAGGACGCCTTAAAACACCTAACAAAACCTTACAAGACCGTACGAAACCATAAATCTCCATAATAAACCTAATTTGTTCGTCCGAGTCCTTTGAACATCGTAAGACAACTCAGGACTTGTTACGACTCTGTATGCGACGCTAGCAACATAAAATGCAATTTCGAATAATGTAGGACGCGTTACAACTTCTAAGAGCACCTTACATCACCGTACGAAACATTAAAACTTCATAATAAACCTAATGAATTAGTCCGAGTCATTTGAACATCGTACAAAGACTTAGAATATCTTACGACATTGTATGCCACATTAGCACCTTGAAAAGCATGTTAGTATAATGTACGACACCTTACAACTCCTAACAACACGTAACAATACCGTACGTAAACTTAAAACTCCATAATAAACCTAATGAATTCGTCCGAGTCCTTTAAACATCGTACGACAACTTAAATCATCTTACTACTCTTTATGCCACATTAGCAACTCGAAATGAACGTTAGTGTGATCTAGGACGCCTTACAGCTCCTAAGAACACCTTACATCACCGTACGAAACCTTAAAACTCCATAATACACCTAATGAATTCGTGTGAGTCCTTTGAACATCGTACGACTATTTAGGACATCTTAAGACTCTGTATGCCATATTAGAACCTTGAAGACCACGTTTGTATAACGTAGGACGCCTTAAAACCCCTAACAAAACCTTACAAGAGCGTACGAAACCATAAATCTCCATAATAAACCTAATCTGTTCGTCCGAGTCCTTTGAACATCATAAGACAACTCAGGACTTGTTATGACTCTGTATGCGACGCTAGCAACATAAAAAGCAATTTCGAATAATGTAGGACGCGTTACAACTTCTAAGAGCACCTTACATCACCGTACGAAACATTAAAATTAAAACTTCATAATAAAGCTAATGAATTAGTCCGAGTCATTTGAACATCGTACAAAGACTTAGAATATCTTACGACATTGTATGCCACATTAGCACCTTGAAAAGCATGTTAGTATAATGTACGACACCTTACAACTCCTAACAACACGTAACAATACCGTACGTAAACTTAAAACTCCATAATAAACCTAATGAATTCGTCCGAGTCCTTTAAACATCGTACGACAACTTAAATCATCTTACTACTCTTTATGCCACATTAGCAACTCGAAATGAACGTTAGTGTGATCTAGGACGCCTTACAGCTCCTAAGAACACCTTACATCACCGTACGAAACCTTAAAACTCCATAATACACCTAATGAATTCGTGTGAGTCCTTTGAACATCGTACGACTATTTAGGACATCTTAAGACTCTGTATGCCATATTAGAACCTTGAAGACCACGTTTGTATAACGTAGGACGCCTTAAAACACCTAACAAAACCTTACAAGAGCGTACGAAACCATAAATCTCCATAATAAACCTAATCTGTTCGTCCGAGTCCTTTGAACATCATAAGACAACTCAGGACTTGTTATGACTCTGTATGGGACGCTAGCAACATAAAAAGCAATTTCGAATAATGTAGGACGCGTTACAACTTCTAAGAGCACCTTACATCACCGTACGAAACATTAAAATTAAAACTTCATAATAAAGCTAATGAATTAGTCCGAGTCATTTGAACATCGTACAAAGACTTAGAATATCTTACGACATTGTATGCCACATTAGCACCTTGAAAAGCATGTTAGTATAATGTACGAAACTTTACAACTCCTAACAACACGTAACAATACCGTACGTAAACTTAAAACTCCATAATAAACCTAATGAATTCGTCCGAGTCCTTTAAACATCGTACGACAACTTAAATCATCTTACTACTCTTTATGTCACATTAGCAACTCGAAATGAACGTTAGTGTGATCTAGGACGCCTTACAGCTCCTAAGAACACCTTACATCACCGTACGAAACCTTAAAACTCCATAATACACCTAATGAATTCGTGTGAGTCCTTTGAACGTCGTACGACTATTTAGGACATCTTAAGACTCTGTATGCCATATTAGAACCTTGAAGACCACGTTTGTATAACGTAGGACGCCTTAAAACACCTAACAAAACCTTACAAGACCGTACGAAACCATAAATCTCCATAATAAACCTAATTTGTTCGTCCGAGTCCTTTGAACATCGTAAGACAACTCAGGACTTGTTACGACTCTGTATGCGACGCTAGCAACATAAAATGCAATTTCGAATAATGTAGGACGCGTTACAACTTCTAAGAGCACCTTACATCACCGTACGAAACATTAAAACTTCATAATAAACCTAATGAATTAGTCCGAGTCATTTGAACATCGTACAAAGACTTAGAATATCTTACGACATTGTATGCCACATTAGCACCTTGAAAAGCATGTTAGTATAATGTACGACACCTTACAACTCCTAACAACACGTAACAATACCGTACGTAAACTTAAAACTCCATAATAAACCTAATGAATTCGTCCGAGTCCTTTAAACATCGTACGACAACTTAAATCATCTTACTACTCTTTATGCCACATTAGCAACTCGAAATGAACGTTAGTGTGATCTAGGACGCCTTACAGCTCCTAAGAACACCTTACATCACCGTACGAAACCTTAAAACTCCATAATACACCTAATGAATTCGTGTGAGTCCTTTGAACATCGTACGACTATTTAGGACATCTTAAGACTCTGTATGCCATATTAGAACCTTGAAGACCACGTTTGTATAACGTAGGACGCCTTAAAACCCCTAACAAAACCTTACAAGAGCGTACGAAACCATAAATCTCCATAATAAACCTAATCTGTTCGTCCGAGTCCTTTGAACATCATAAGACAACTCAGGACTTGTTATGACTCTGTATGCGACGCTAGCAACATAAAAAGCAATTTCGAATAATGTAGGACGCGTTACAACTTCTAAGAGCACCTTACATCACCGTACGAAACATTAAAATTAAAACTTCATAATAAAGCTAATGAATTAGTCCGAGTCATTTGAACATCGTACAAAGACTTAGAATATCTTACGACATTGTATGCCACATTAGCACCTTGAAAAGCATGTTATTATAATGTACGACACCTTACAACTCCTAACAACACGTAACAATACCGTACGTAAACTTAAAACTCCATAATAAACCTAATGAATTCGTCCGAGTCCTTTAAACATCGTACGACAACTTAAATCATCTTACTACTCTTTATGCCACATTAGCAACTCGAAATGAACGTTAGTGTGATCTAGGACGCCTTACAGCTCCTAAGAACACCTTACATCACCGTACGAAACCTTAAAACTCCATAATACAACTAATGAATTCGTGTAAGTCCTTTGAACGTCGTACGACTATTTAGGACATCTTAAGACTCTGTATGCCATATTAGAACCTTGAAGACCACGTTTGTATAACGTAGGACGCCTTAAAACACCTAACAAAACCTTACAAGAGCGTACGAAACCATAAATCTCCATAATAAACCTAATTTGTTCGTCCGAGTCCTTTGAACATCGTAAGACAACTCAGTACTTGTTACGACTCTGTATGCGACGCTAGCAACATAAAATGCAATTTCGAATAATGTAGGACGCGTTACAACTTCTAAGAGCACCTTACATCACCGTACGAAACATTAAAACTTCATAATAAACCTAATGAATTAGTCCGAGTCATTTGAACATCGTACAAAGATTTAGAATATCTTACGACATTGTATCCCACATTAGCACCTTGAAAAGCATGTTAGTATAATGTACGACACCTTACAACTCATAACAACACGTAACAATACCGTACGTAAACTTAAAACTCCATAATAAACCTAATGAATTCGTCCGAGTTCTTTAAACATCGTACGACAACTTAAATCATCTTACTACTCTTTATGCCACATTAGCAACTCGAAATGAACGTTAGTGTGATCTAGGACGCCTTACAGCTCCTAAGAACAACTTACATCACCGTACGAAACCTTAAAACTCCATAATACACCTAATGAATTCGTGTGAGTCCTTTGAACATCGTACGACTATTTAGGACATCTTAAGACTCTGTATGCCATATTAGAACCTTGAAGACCACGTTTGTATAACGTAGGACGCCTTAAAACACCTAACAAAACCTTACAAGAGCGTACGAAACCATAAATCTCCATAATAAACCTAATCTGTTCGTCCGAGTGCTTTGAACATCGTAAGACAACTCAGGACTTGTTACGACTCTGTATGCGACGCTAGCAACATAAAAAGCAATTTCGAATAATGTAGGACGCGTTAAAACTTCTAAGAGCACCTTATATCACCGTACGAAACATTATAATTAAAACTTCATAATAAAGCTAATGAATTAGTCCGAGTCATTTGAACATCGTACAAAGACTTAGAATATCTTACGACATTGTATGCCACATTAGCACCTTGAAAAGCATGTTATTATAATGTACGACACCTTACAACTCCTAACAACACGTAACAATACCGTACGTAAACTTAAAACTCCATAATAAACCTAATGAATTCGTCCGAGTCCTTTAAACATCGTACGACAACTTAAATCATCTTACTACTCTTTATGCCACATTAGCAACTCGAAATGAACGTTAGTGTGATCTAGGACGCCTTACAGCTCCTAAGAACACCTTACATTACCGTACGAAACCTTAAAACTCCATAATACACCTAATGAATTCGTGTGAGTCCCTTTGAACGTCGTACGACTATTTAGGACATCTTAAGACTCTGTATGCCATATTAGAACCTTGAAGACCACGTTTGTATAACGTAGGACGCCTTAAAACACCTAACAAAACCTTACAAGACCGTACGAAACCATAAATCTCCATAATAAACCTAATTTGTTCGTCCGAGTCCTTTGAACATCGTAAGACAACTCAGTACTTGTTACGACTCTGTATGCGACGCTAGCAACATAAAATGCAATTTCGAATAATGTAGGACGCGTTACAACTTCTAAGAGCACCTTACATCACCGTACGAAACATTAAAACTTCATAATAAACCTAATGAATTAGTCCGAGTCATTTGAACATCGTACAAAGACTTAGAATATCTTACGACATTGTATGCCACATTAGCACCTTGAAAAGCATGTTAGTATAATGTACGACACCTTACAACTCCTAACAACACGTAACAATACCGTACGTAAACTTAGAACTCCATAATAAACCTAATGAATTCGTCCGAGTCCTTTAAACATCGTACGACAACTTAAATCATCTTACTACTCTTTATGCCACATTAGCAACTCGAAATGAACGTTAGTGTGATCTAGGACGCCTTACAGCTCCTAAGAACACCTTACATCACCGTACGAAACCTTAAAACTCCATAATACACCTAATGAATTCGTGTGAGTCCTTTGAACATCGTACGACTATTTAGGACATCTTAAGACTCTGAATGCCATATTAGAACCTTGAAGACCACGTTTGTATAACGTAGGACGCCTTAAAACACCTAACAAAACCTTACAAGAGCGTACGAAACCATAAATCTCCATAATAAACCTAATCTGTTCGTCCGAGTCCTTTGAACATCATAAGACAACTCAGGACTTGTTATGACTCTGTATGCGACGCTAGCAACATAAAAAGCAATTTCGAATAATGTAGGACGCGTTACAACTTCTAAGAGCACCTTACATCACCGTACGAAACATTAAAATTAAAACTTCATAATAAAGCTAATGAATTAGTCCGAGTCATTTGAACATTGTACAAAGTCTTAGAATATCTTACGACATTGTATGCCACATTAGCACCTTGAAAAGCATGTTAGTATAATGTACGACACCTTACAACTCCTAACAACACGTAACAATACCGTACGTAAACTTAAAACTCCATAATAAACCTAATGAATTCGTCCGAGTCCTTTAAACATCGTACGACAACTTAAATCATCTTACTACTCTTTATGCCACATTAGCAACTCGAAATGAACGTTAGTGTGATCTAGGACGCCTCAGCTCCTAAGAACACCTTACATCACCGTACGAAACCTTAAAACTCCATAATACACCTAATGAATTCGTGTGAGTCCTTTGAACATCGTACGACTATTTAGGACATCTTAAGACTCTGTATGCCATATTAGAACCTTGAAGACCACGTTTGTATAACGTAGGACGCCTTAAAACACCTAACAAAACCTTACAAGAGCGTACGAAACCATAAATCTCCATAATAAACCTAATCTGTTCGTCCGAGTCCTTTGAACATCGTAAGACAACTCAGGACTTGTTACGACTCTGTATGCGACGCTAGCAACATAAAATGCAATTTCAAATAATGTAGGACGCGTTACAACTTCTAAGAGCACCTTACATCACCGTACGAAACATTAAAACTTCATAATAAACCTAATGAATTAGTCCGAGTCATTTGAACATCGTACAAAGATTTAGAATATCTTACGACATTGTATCCCACATTAGCACCTTGAAAAGCATGTTAGTATAATGTACGACACCTTACAACTCATAACAACACGTAACAATACCGTACGTAAACTTAAAACTCCATAATAAACCTAATGAATTCGTCCGAGTTCTTTAAACATCGTACGACAACTTAAATCATCTTACTACTCTTTATGCCACATTAGCAACTCGAAATGAACGTTAGTGTGATCTAGGACGCCTTACAGCTCCTAAGAACACCTTACATCACCGTACGAAACCTTAAAACTCCATAATACACCTAATGAATTCGTGTGAGTCCTTTGAACATCGTACGACTATTTAGGACATCTTAAGACTCTGTATGCCATATTAGAACCTTGAAGACCACGTTTGTATAACGTAGGACGCCTTAAAACACCTAACAAAACCTTACAAGAGCGTACGAAACCATAAATCTCCATAATAAACCTAATCTGTTCGTCCGAGTGCTTTGAACATCGTAAGACAACTCAGGACTTGTTACGACTCTGTATGCGACGCTAGCAACATAAAAAGCAATTTCGAATAATGTAGGACGCGTTAAAACTTCTAAGAGCACCTTATATCACCGTACGAAACATTATAATTAAAACTTCATAATAAAGCTAATGAATTAGTCCGAGTCATTTGAACATCGTACAAAGACTTAGAATATCTTACGACATTGTATGCCACATTAGCACCTTGAAAAGCATGTTATTATAATGTACGACACCTTACAACACGTAACAATACCGTACGTAAACTTAAAACTCCATAATAAACCTAATCAATTCGTCCGAGTCCTTTAAACATCGTACGACAACTTAAATCATCTTACTACTCTTTATGCCACATTAGCAACTCGAAATGAACGTTAGTGTGATCTAGGACGCCTTACAGCTCCTAAGAACACCTTACATTACCGTACGAAACCTTAAAACTCCATAATACACCTAATGAATTCGTGTGAGTCCCTTTGAACGTCGTACGACTATTTAGGACATCTTAAGACTCTGTATGCCATATTAGAACCTTGAAGACCACGTTTGTATAACGTAGGACGCCTTAAAACACCTAACAAAACCTTACAAGACCGTACGAAACCATAAATCTCCATAATAAACCTAATTTGTTCGTCCGAGTCCTTTGAACATCGTAAGACAACTCAGTACTTGTTACGACTCTGTATGCGACGCTAGCAACATAAAATGCAATTTCGAATAATGTAGGACGCGTTACAACTTCTAAGAGCACCTTACATCACCGTACGAAACATTAAAACTTCATAATAAACCTAATGAATTAGTCCGAGTCATTTGAACATCGTACAAAGACTTAGAATATCTTACGACATTGTATGCCACATTAGCACCTTGAAAAGCATGTTAGTATAATGTACGACACCTTACAACTCCTAACAACACGTAACAATACCGTACGTAAACTTAGAACTCCATAATAAACCTAATGAATTCGTCCGAGTCCTTTAAACATCGTACGACAACTTAAATCATCTTACTACTCTTTATGCCACATTAGCAACTCGAAATGAACGTTAGTGTGATCTAGGACGCCTTACAGCTCCTAAGAACACCTTACATCACCGTACGAAACCTTAAAACTCCATAATACACCTAATGAATTCGTGTGAGTCCTTTGAACATCGTACGACTATTTAGGACATCTTAAGACTCTGAATGCCATATTAGAACCTTGAAGACCACGTTTGTATAACGTAGGACGCCTTAAAACACCTAACAAAACCTTACAAGAGCGTACGAAACCATAAATCTCCATAATAAACCTAATCTGTTCGTCCGAGTCCTTTGAACATCATAAGACAACTCAGGACTTGTTATGACTCTGTATGCGACGCTAGCAACATAAAAAGCAATTTCGAATAATGTAGGACGCGTTACAACTTCTAAGAGCACCTTACATCACCGTACGAAACATTAAAATTAAAACTTCATAATAAAGCTAATGAATTAGTCCGAGTCATTTGAACATTGTACAAAGTCTTAGAATATCTTACGACATTGTATGCCACATTAGCACCTTGAAAAGCATGTTAGTATAATGTACGACACCTTACAACTCCTAACAACACGTAACAATACCGTACGTAAACTTAAAACTCCATAATAAACCTAATGAATTCGTCCGAGTCCTTTAAACATTGTACGACAACTTAAATCATCTTACTACTCTTTATGCCACATTAGCAACTCGAAATGAACGTTAGTGTGATCTAGGACGCCTCAGCTCCTAAGAACACCTTACATCACCGTACGAAACCTTAAAACTCCATAATACACCTAATGAATTCGTGTGAGTCCTTTGAACATCGTACGACTATTTAGGACATCTTAAGACTCTGTATGCCATATTAGAACCTTGAAGACCACGTTTGTATAACGTAGGACGCCTTAAAACACCTAACAAAACCTTACAAGAGCGTACGAAACCATAAATCTCCATAATAAACCTAATCTGTTCGTCCGAGTCCTTTGAACATCGTAAGACAACTCAGGACTTGTTACGACTCTGTATGCGACGCTAGCAACATAAAATGCAATTTCAAATAATGTAGGACGCGTTACAACTTCTAAGAGCACCTTACATCACCGTACGAAACATTAAAACTTCATAATAAACCTAATGAATTAGTCCGAGTCATTTGAACATCGTACAAAGATTTAGAATATCTTACGACATTGTATCCCACATTAGCACCTTGAAAAGCATGTTAGTATAATGTACGACACCTTACAACTCATAACAACACGTAACAATACCGTACGTAAACTTAAAACTCCATAATAAACCTAATGAATTCGTCCGAGTTCTTTAAACATCGTACGACAACTTAAATCATCTTACTACTCTTTATGCCACATTAGCAACTCGAAATGAACGTTAGTGTGATCTAGGACGCCTTACAGCTCCTAAGAACACCTTACATCACCGTACGAAACCTTAAAACTCCATAATACACCTAATGAATTCGTGTGAGTCCTTTGAACATCGTACGACTATTTAGGACATCTTAAGACTCTGTATGCCATATTAGAACCTTGAAGACCACGTTTGTATAACGTAGGACGCCTTAAAACACCTAACAAAACCTTACAAGAGCGTAGGAAACCATAAATCTCCATAATAAACCTAATCTGTTCGTCCGAGTGCTTTGAACATCGTAAGACAACTCAGGACTTGTTACGACTCTGTATGCGACGCTAGCAATATAAAAAGCAATTTCGAATAATGTAGGACGCGTTAAAACTTCTAAGAGCACCTTACATCACCGTACGAAACATTAAAATTAAAACTTCATAATAAAGCTAATGAATTAGTCCGAGTCATTTGAACATCGTACAAAGACTTAGAATATCTTACGACATTGTATGCCACATTAGCACCTTGAAAAGCATGTTAGTATAATGTACGACACCTTACAACTCCTAACAACACGTAACAATACCGTACGTAAACTTAGAACTCCATAATAAACCTAATGAATTCGTCCGAGTCCTTTAAACATCGTACGACAACTTAAATCATCTTACTACTCTTTATGCCACATTAGCAACTCGAAATGAACGTTAGTGTGATCTAGGACGCCTTACAGCTCCTAAGAACACCTTACATCACCGTACGAAACCTTAAAACTCCATAATACACCTAATGAATTCGTGTGAGTCCTTTGAACATCGTACGACTATTTAGGACATCTTAAGACTCTGAATGCCATATTAGAACCTTGAAGACCACGTTTGTATAACGTAGGACGCCTTAAAACACCTAACAAAACCTTACAAGAGCGTACGAAACCATAAATCTCCATAATAAACCTAATCTGTTCGTCCGAGTCCTTTGAACATCATAAGACAACTCAGGACTTGTTATGACTCTGTATGCGACGCTAGCAACATAAAAAGCAATTTCGAATAATGTAGGACGCGTTACAACTTCTAAGAGCACCTTACATCACCGTACGAAACATTAAAATTAAAACTTCATAATAAAGCTAATGAATTAGTCCGAGTCATTTGAACATCGTACAAAGTCTTAGAATATCTTACGACATTGTATGCCACATTAGCACCTTGAAAAGCATGTTAGTATAATGTACGACACCTTACAACTCCTAACAACACGTAACAATACCGTACGTAAACTTAAAACTCCATAATAAACCTAATGAATTCGTCCGAGTCCTTTAAACATCGTACGACAACTTAAATCATCTTACTACTCTTTATGCCACATTAGCAACTCGAAATGAACGTTAGTGTGATCTAGGACGCCTCAGCTCCTAAGAACACCTTACATCACCATACGAAACCTTAAAACTCCATAATACACCTAATGAATTCGTGTGAGTCCTTTGAACATCGTACGACTATTTAGGACATCTTAAGACTCTGTATGCCATATTAGAACCTTGAAGACCACGTTTGTATAACGTAGGACGCCTTAAAACACCTAACAAAACCTTACAAGAGCGTACGAAACCATAAATCTCCATAATAAACCTAATCTGTTCGTCCGAGTCCTTTGAACATCGTAAGACAACTCAGGACTTGTTACGACTCTGTATGCGACGCTAGCAACATAAAATGCAATTTCGAATAATGTAGGACGCGTTACAACTTCTAAGAGCACCTTACATCACCGTACGAAACATTAAAACTTCATAATAAACCTAATGAATTAGTCCGAGTCATTTGAACATCGTACAAAGATTTAGAATATCTTACGACATTGTATCCCACATTAGCACCTTGAAAAGCATGTTAGTATAATGTACGACACCTTACAACTCATAACAACACGTAACAATACCGTACGTAAACTTAAAACTCCATAATAAACCTAATGAATTCGTCCGAGTTCTTTAAACATCGTACGACAACTTAAATCATCTTACTACTCTTTATGCCACATTAGCAACTCGAAATGAACGTTAGTGTGATCTAGGACGCCTTACAGCTCCTAAGAACACCTTACATCACCGTACGAAACCTTAAAACTCCATAATACACCTAATGAATTCGTGTGAGTCCTTTGAACATCGTACGACTATTTAGGACATCTTAAGACTCTGTATGCCATATTAGAACCTTGAAGACCACGTTTGTATAACGTAGGACGCCTTAAAACACCTAACAAAACCTTACAAGAGCGTACGAAACCATAAATCTCCATAATAAACCTAATCTGTTCGTCCGAGTGCTTTGAACATCGTAAGACAACTCAGGACTTGTTACGACTCTGTATGCGACGCTAGCAATATAAAAAGCAATTTCGAATAATGTAGGACGCGTTAAAACTTCTAAGAGCACCTTACATCACCGTACGAAACATTAAAATTAAAACTTCATAATAAAGCTAATGAATTAGTCCGAGTCATTTGAACATCGTACAAAGACTTAGAATATCTTACGACATTGTATGCCACATTAGCACCTTGAAAAGCATGTTATTATAATGTACGACACCTTACAACTCCTAACAACACGTAACAATACCGTACGTAAACTTAAAACTCCATAATAAACCTAATGAATTCGTCCGAGTCCTTTAAACATCGTACGACAACTTAAATCATCTTACTACTCTTTATGCCACATTAGCAACTCGAAATGAACGTTAGTGTGATCTAGGACGCCTTACAGCTCCTAAGAACACCTTACATCACCGTACGAAACCTTAAAACTCCATAATACACCTAATGAATTCGTGTGAGTCCTTTGAACGTCGTACGACTATTTAGGACATCTTAAGACTCTGTATGCCATATTAGAACCTTGAAGACCACGTTTGTATAACGTAGGACGCCTTAAAACACCTAACAAAACCTTACAAGACCGTACGAAACCATAAATCTCCATAATAAACCTAATCTGTTCGTCCGAGTCCTTTGAACATCGTAAGACAACTCAGGACTTGTTACGACTCTATATGCGACGCTAGCAACATAAAATGCAATTTCGAATAATGTAGGACGCGTTATAACTTCTAAGAGCACCTTACATCACCGTACGAAACATTAAAACTTCATAATAAACCTAATGAATTAGTCCGAGTCATTTGAACAACGTACAAAGATTTAGAATATCTTACGACATTGTATCCCACATTAGCACCTTGAAAAGCATGTTAGTATAATGTACGACACTTAATTACAACTCATAACAACACGTAACAATACCGTACGTAAACTTAAAACTCCATAATAAACCTAATGAATTCGTCCGAGTCCTTTAAACATCGTACGACAACTTAAATCATCTTACTACTCTTTATGCCACATTAGCAACTCGAAATGAACGTTAGTGTGATCTAGGACGCCTTACAGCTCCTAAGAACACCTTACATCACCGTACGAAACCTTAAAACTCCATAATACACCTAATGAATTCGTGTGAGTCCTTTGAACATCGTACGACTATTTAGGACATCTTAAGACTCTGTATGCCATATTAGAACCTTGAAGACCACGTTTGTATAACGTAGGACGCCTTAAAACACCTAACAAAACCTTACAAGAGCGTACGAAACCATAAATCTCCATAATAAACCTAATCTGTTCGTCCGAGTCCTTTGAACATCATAAGACAACTCGGGACTTGTTATGACTCTGTATGCGACGCTAGCAACATAAAAAGCAATTTCGAATAATGTAGGACGCGTTACAACTTCTAAGAGCACCTTACATCACCGTACGAAACATTAAAATTAAAACTTCATAATAAAGCTAATGAATTAGTCCGAGTCATTTGAACATCGTACAAAGACTTAGAATATCTTACGACATTGTATGCCACATTAGCACCTTGAAAAGCATGTTATTATCATGTACGACACCTTACAACTCCTAACAACACGTAACAATACCGTACGTAAACTTAAAACTCCATAATAAACCTAATGAATTCGTCCGAGTCCTTTAAACATCGTACGACAACTTAAATCATCTTACTACTCTTTATGCCACATTAGCAACTCGAAATGAACGTTAGTGTGATCTAGGACGCCTTACAGCTCCTAAGAACACCTTACATCACCGTACGAAACCTTAAAACTCCATAATACACCTAATGAATTCGTGTGAGTCCTTTGAACATCGTACGACTATTTTGGACATCTTAAGACTCTGTATGCCATATTAGAACCTTGAAGACCACGTTTGTATAACGTAGGACGCCTTAAAACACCTAACAAAACCTTACAAGAGCGTACGAAACCATAAATCTCCATAATAAACCTAATCTGTTCGTCCGAGTCCTTTGAACATCGTAAGACAACTCAGGACTTGTTACGACTCTGTATGCGACGCTAGCAACATAAAATGCAATTTCGAATAATGTAGGACGCGTTACAACTTCTAAGAGCACCTTACATCACCGTACGAAACATTAAAACTTCATAATAAACCTAATGAATTAGTCCGAGTCATTTGAACATCGTACAAAGATTTAGAATATCTTACGACATTGTATCCCACATTAGCACCTTGAAAAGCATGTTAGTATAATGTACGACACCTTACAACTCATAACAACACGTAACAATACCGTACGTAAACTTAAAACTCCATAATAAACCTAATGAATTCGTCCGAGTCCTTTAAACATCGTACGACAACTTAAATCATCTTACTACTCTTTATGCCACATTAGCAACTCGAAATGAACGTTAGTGTGATCTAGGACGCCTTACAGCTCCTAAGAACACCTTACATCACCGTACGAAACCTTAAAACTCCATAATACACCTAATGAATTCGTGTGAGTCCTTTGAACATCGTACGACTATTTAGGACATCTTAAGACTCTGTATGCCATATTAGAACCTTGAAGACCACGTTTGTATAACGTAGGACGCCTTAAAACACCTAACAAAACCTTACAAGAGCGTACGAAACCATAAATCTCCATAATAAACCTAATCTGTTCGTCCGAGTCCTTTGAACATCATAAGACAACTCAGGACTTGTTATGACTCTGTATGCGACGCTAGCAACATAAAAAGCAATTTCGAATAATGTAGGACGCGTTACAACTTCTAAGAGCACCTTACATCACCGTACGAAACATTAAAATTAAAACTTCATAATAAAGCTAATGAATTAGTCCGAGTCATTTGAACATCGTACAAAGACTTAGAATATCTTACGACATTGTATGCCACATTAGCAACTTGAAAAGCATGTTATTATAATGTACGACACCTTACAACTCCTAACAACACGTAACAATACCGTACGTAAACTTAAAACTCCATAATAAACCTAATGAATTCGTCCGAGTCCTTTAAACATCGTACGACAACTTAAATCATCTTACTACTCTTTATGCAACATTAGCAACTCGAAATGAACGTTAGTGTGATCTAGGACGCCTTACAGCTCCTAAGAACACCTTACATCACCGTACGAAACCTTAAAACTCCATAATACACCTAATGAATTCGTGTGAGTCCTTTGAACATCGTACGACTATTTTGGACATCTTAAGACTCTGTATGCCATATTAGAACCTTGAAGACCACGTTTGTATAACGTAGGACGCCTTAAAACACCTAACAAAACCTTACAAGAGCGTACGAAACCATAAATCTCCATAATAAACCTAATCAGTTCGTCCGAGTCCTTTGAACATCGTAAGACAACTCAGGACTTGTTACGACTCTGTATGCGACGCTAGCAACATAAAATGCAATTTCAAATAATGTAGGACGCGTTACAACTTCTAAGAGCACCTTACATCACCGTACGAAACATTAAAACTTCATAATAAACCTAATGAATTAGTCCGAATCATTTGAACATCGTACAAAGATTTAGAATATCTTACGACATTGTATCCCACATTAGCACCTTGAAAAGCATGTTAGTATAATGTACGACACCTTACAACTCATAACAACACGTAACAATACCGTACGTAACCTTAAAACTCCATAATAAACCTAATGAATTCGTCCGAGTCCTTTAAACATCGTACGACAACTTAAATCATCTTACTACTCTTTATGCCACATTAGCAACTCGAAATGAACGTTATTGTGATCTAGGACGCCTTACAGCTCCTAAGAACACCTTACATCACCGTACGAAACCTTAAAACTCCATAATACACCTAATGAATTCGTGTGAGTCCTTTGAACATCGTACGACTATTTAGGACATCTTAAGACTCTGTATGCCATATTAGAACCTTGAAGACCACGTTTGTATAACGTAGGACGCCTTAAAACACCTAACAAAACCTTACAAGAGCGTACGAAACCATAAATCTCCATAATAAACCTAATCTGTTCGTCCGAGTCCTTTGAACATCATAAGACAACTCAGGACTTGTTATGACTCTGTATGCGACGCTAGCAACATAAAAAGCAATTTCGAATAATGTAGGACGCGTTACAACTTCTAAGAGCACCTTACATCACCGTACGAAACATTAAAATTAAAACTTCATAATAAAGCTAATGAATTAGTCCGAGTCATTTGAACATCGTACAAAGACTTAGAATATCTTACGACATTGTATGCCACATTAGCACCTTGAAAAGCATGTTATTATATTGTACGACACCTTACAACTCCTAACAACACGTAACAATACCGTACGTAAACTTAAAACTCCATAATAAACCTAATGAATTCGTCCGAGTCCTTTAAACATCGTACGACAATTTAAATCATCTTACTACTCTTTATGCCACATTAGCAACTCGAAATGAACGTTAGTGTGATCTAGGACGCCTTACAGCTCCTAAGAACACCTTACATCACCGTACGAAACCTTAAAACTCCATAATACACCTAATGAATTCGTGTGAGTCCTTTGAACATCGTACGACTATTTAGGACATCTTAAGACTCTGTATGCCATATTAGAACCTTGAAGACCACGTTTGTATAACGTAGGACGCCTTAAAACACCTAACAAAACCTTACAAGAGCGTACGAAACCATAAATCTCCATAATAAACCTAATCTGTTCGTCCGAGTCCTTTGAACATCATAAGACAACTCAGGACTTGTTATGACCCTGTATGCGACGCTAGCAACATAAAAAGCAATTTCGAATAATGTAGGACGCGTTACAACTTCTAAGAGCACCTTACATCACCGTACGAAACATTAAAATTAAAACTTCATAATAAAGCTAATGAATTAGTCCGAGTCATTTGAACATCGTACAAAGACTTAGAATATCTTACGACATTGTATGCCACATTAGCACCTTGAAAAGCATGTTATTATAATGTACGACACCTTACAACTCCTAACAACACGTAACAATACCGTACGTAAACTTAAAACTCCATAATAAACCTAATGAATTCGTCCGAGTCCTTTAAACATCGTACGACAACTTAAATCATCTTACTACTCTTTATGCCACATTAGCAACTCGAAATGAACGTTAGTGTGATCTAGGACGCCTTACAGCTCCTAAGAACACCTTACATCACCGTACGAAACCTTAAAACTCCATAATACACCTAATGAATTCGTGTGAGTCCTTTGAACATCGTACGACTATTTTGGACATCTTAAGACTCTGTATGCCATATTAGAACCTTGAAGACCACGTTTGTATAACGTAGGACGCCTTAAAACACCTAACAAAACCTTACAAGAGCGTACGAAACCATAAATCTCCATAATAAACCTAATATGTTCGTACGAGTCCTTTGAACATCGTAAGACAACTCAGGACTTGTTACGACTCTGTATGCGACGCTAGCAACATAAAATGCAATTTCGAATAATGTAGGACGCGTTACAACTTCTAAGAGCACCTTACATCACCGTACGAAACATTAAAACTTCATAATAAACCTAATGAATTAGTCCGAGTCATTTGAACATCGTACAAAGATTTAGAATATCTTACGACATTGTATCCCACATTAGCACCTTGAAAAGCATGTTAGTATAATGTACGACACCTTACAACTCATAACAACACGTAACAATACCGTACGTAAACTTAAAACTCCATAATAAACCTAATGAATTCGTCCGAGTCCTTTAAACATCGTACGAGAACTTAAATCATCTTACTACTCTTTATACCACATTAGCAACTCGAAATGAACGTTAGTGTGATCTAGGACGCCTTACAGCTCCTAAGAACACCTTACATCACCGTACGAAACCTTAAAACTCCATAATACACCTAATGAATTCCTGTGAGTCCTTTGAACATCGTACGACTATTTAGGACATCTTAAGACTCTGTATGCCATATTAGAACCTTGAAGACCACGTTTGTATAACGTAGGACGCCTTAAAACACCTAACAAAACCTTACAAGAGCGTACGAAACCATAAATTTCCATAATAAACCTAATCTGTTCGTCCTAGTCCTTTGAACATCATAAGACAACTCAGGACTTGTTATGACTCTGTATGCGACGCTAGCAACATAAAAAGCAATTTCGAATAATGTAGGACGCGTTACAACTTCTAAGAGCACCTTACATCACCGTACGAAACATTAAAATTAAAACTTCATAATAAAGCTAATGAATTAGTCCGAGTCATTTGAACATCGTACAAAGACTTAGAATATCTTACGACATTGTATGCCACATTAGCACCTTGAAAAGCATGTTATTATAATGTACGACACCTTACAACTCCTAACAACACGTAACAATACCGTACGTAAACTTAAAACTCCATAATTAACCTAATGAATTCGTCCGAGTCCTTTAAACATCGTACGACAACTTAAATCATCTTACTACTCTTTATGCCACATTAGCAACTCGAAATGAACGTTAGTGTGATCTAGGACGCCTTACAGCTCCTAAGAACACCTTACATCACCGTACGAAACCTTAAAACTCCATAATACACCTAATGAATTCGTGTGAGTCCTTTGAACATCGTACGAATATTTAGGACATCTTAAGACTCTGTATGCCATATTAGAACCTTGAAGACCACGTTTGTATAACGTAGGACGCCTTAAAACACCTAACAAAACCTTACAAGAGCGTACGAAACCATAAATCTCCATAATAAACCTAATCTGTTCGTCCGAGTCCTTTGAACATCGTAAGACAACTCAGGACTTGTTACGACTCTCTATGCGACGCTAGCAACATAAAATGCAATTTCGAATAATGTAGGACGCGTTACAACTTCTAAGAGCACCTTACATCACCGTACGAAACATTAAAACTTCATAATAAACCTAATGAATTAGTCCGAGTCATTTGAACATCGTACAAAGATTTAGAATATCTTACGACATTGTATCCCACATTAGCACCTTGAAAAGCATGTTAGTATAATGTACGACACCTTACAACTCATAACAACACGTAACAATACCGTACGTAAACTTAAAACTCCATAATAAACCTAATGAATTCGTCCGAGTCCTTTAAACATCGTACGACAACTTAAATCATCTTACTACTTTTTATGCCACATTAGCAACTCGAAATGAACGTTAGTGTGATCTAGGACGCCTTACAGCTCCTAAGAACACCTTCCATCATCGTACGAAACCTTAAAACTCCATAATACACCTAATGAATTCGTGTGAGTCCTTTGAACATCGTACGACTATTTTGGACATCTTAAGACTCTGTATGCCATATTAGAACCTTGAAGACCACGTTTGTATAACGTAGGACGCCTTAAAACACCTAACAAAACCTTACAAGAGCGTACGAAACCATAAATCTCCATAATAAACCTAATCTGTTCGTCTGAGTCCTTTGAACATCGTAAGACAACTCAGGACTTGTTACGACTCTGTATGCGACGCTAGCAACATAAAAAGCAATTTCGAATAATGTAGGACGCGTTAAAACTTCTAAGAGCACCTTACATCACCGTACGAAACATTAAAACTTCATAATAAACCTAATGAATTAGTCCGAGTCATTTGAACATCGTACAAAGATTTAGAATATCTTACGACATTGTATGCCACATTAGCACCTTGAAAAGCATGTTAGTATAATGTACGACACCTTACAACTCCTAACAACACGTAACAATACTGTACGTAAACTTAAAACTCCATATAACACCTAATGAATTCGTGCGAGTCCTTTGAACATCGTACGACTAGTTAGGACATCTTAAGACTTTGTATGCCATATTAGAACCTTGAAGACCACGTTTGTATAACATAGGACGCCTTAAAACACCTAACAACACCTTACAACAGCGTACGAAACCATAAATCTCCATAATAAACCTAATCAATTCGTCCTAGTCCTTTGAACATCGTAAGACAAATCATGACTTGTTACGACTCTGTATGCGACGCTAGCAACATAAAAAGCAATTTCGAATAATGTAGGACGCGTTACAACTTCTAAGAGCACCTTACATCACCGTACGAAACATTAAAACTTCATATTAAACCTAATGAATTAGTCCGAGTCATTTGAACATCGTACAAAGATTTAGAATATCTTACGACATTGTACGCCACATTAGCACCTTGAAAAGCATGTTAGTATAATGTACGACACCTTACAACTCCTAACAACACGTAACAATACCGTACGTAAACTTAAAACTCCATAATAAACCTAATGAATTCGTCTGAGTCCTTTAAACATCGTACGACAACTTAAATCATCTTACTACTTTTTATGCCACATTAGCAACTCGAAATGAACGTTAGTGTGATCTAGGACGCCTTACAGCTCCTAAGAACACCTTCCATCATCGTACGAAACCTTAAAACTCCATAATACACCTAATGAATTCGTGTGAGTCCTTTGAACATCGTACGACTATTTAGGACATCTTAAGACTTTGTATGCCATATTAGAACCTTGAAGACCACGTTTGTATAACGTAGGACGCCTTAAAACACCTAACAAGACCTTACAAGAGCGTACGAAACCATAAATCTCCATAATAAACCTAATCTGTTCGTCCGAGTACTTTGAACATCGTAAGACAACTCAGGACTTGTTACGACTCTGTATGCGACGCTAGCAACATAAAAAGCAATTTCGAATAATGTAGGACGCGTTAAAACTTCTAAGAGCACCTTACATCACCGTACGAAACATTAAAATTAAAACTTCATAATAAAGCTAATGAATTAGTCCGAGTCATTTGAACATCGTACAAAGACTTAGAATATCTTACGACATTGTATGCCACATTAGCACCTTGAAAAGCATGTTAGTATAATGTACGACACCTTACAACTCCTAACAACACGTAACAATACCGTACGTAAACTTAAAACTCCATAATAAACCTAATGAATTCGTCCGAGTCCTTTAAACATCGTACGACAACTTAAATCATCTTACTACTCT
Organism: Tagetes erecta; assembly: GCA_030867185.1. Classification (NCBI taxonomy): domain Eukaryota; kingdom Viridiplantae; phylum Streptophyta; class Magnoliopsida; order Asterales; family Asteraceae; genus Tagetes; species Tagetes erecta. The sequence goes on along the minus strand of CM061488.1, from coordinate 47,399,643 downwards.
TTATGCCACATTAGCAACTCGAAATGAACGTTAGTGTGATCTAGGACGCCTTACAGCTCCTAAGAACACCTTACATCACCGTACGAAACCTTAAAACTCCATAATACACCTAATGAATTCGTGTGAGTCCTTTGAACATCGTACGACTATTTAGGACATCTTAAGACTCTGTATGCCATATTAGAACCTTGAAGACCACGTTTGTATAACGTAGGACGCCTTAAAACACCTAACAAAACCTTACAAGAGCGTACGAAACCATAAATCTCCATAATAAACCTAATCTGTTCGTCCGAGTCCTTTGAACATCATAAGACTACTCAGGACTTGTTATGACTCTGTATGCGACGCTAGCAACATAAAAAGCAATTTCGAATAATGTAGGACGCGTTACAACTTCTAAGAGCACCTTACATCACCGTACGAAACATTAAAATTAAAACTTCATAATAAAGCTAATGAATTAGTCCGAGTCATTTGAACATCGTACAAAGACTTAGAATATCTTACGACATTGTATGCCACATTAGCACCTTGAAAAGCATGTTAGTATAATGTACGACACCTTACAACTCCTAACAACACGTAACAATACCGTACGTAAACTTAAAACTCCATAATAAACCTAATGAATTCGTCCGAGTCCTTTAAACATCGTACGACAACTTAAATCATCTTACTACTCTTTATGCCACATTAGCAACTCGAAATGAACGTTAGTGTGATCTAGGACGCCTTACAGCTCCAAAGAACACCTTACATCACCGTACGAAACCTTAAAACTCCATAATACACCTAATGAATTCGTGTGAGTCCTTTGAACATCGTACGACTATTTAGGACATCTTAAGACTCTGTATGCCATATTAGAACCTTGAAGACCACGTTTGTATAACGTAGGACGCCTTAAAACACCTAACAAAACCTTACAAGAGCGTACGAAACCATAAATCTCCATAATAAACCTAATCTGTTGGTCCGAGTCCTTTGAACATCGTAAGACAACTCAGGACTTGTTACGACTCTGTATGCGACGCTAGCAACATAAAAAGCAATTTCGAATAATGTAGGACGCGTTAAAACTTCTAAGAGCACCTTACATCACCGTACGAAACATTAAAACTTCATAATAAACCTAATGAATTAGTCCGAGTCATTTGAACATCGTACAAAGATTTAGAATATCTTACGACATTGTATGCCACATTAGCACCTTGAAAAGCATGTTAGTATAATGTACGACACCTTACAACTCCTAACAACACGTAACAATACTGTACGTAAACTTAAAACTCCATATAACACCTAATGAATTCGTGCGAGTCCTTTGAACATCGTACGACTAGTTAGGACATCTTAAGACTTTGTATGCCATATTAGAACCTTGAAGACCACGTTTGTATAACATAGGACGCCTTAAAACACCTAACAACACCTTACAACAGCGTACGAAACCATAAATCTCCATAATAAACCTAATCAATTCGTCCTAGTCCTTTGAACATCGTAAGACAAATCATGACTTGTTACGACTCTGTATGCGACGCTAGCAACATAAAAAGCAATTTCGAATAATGTAGGACGCGTTACAACTTCTAAGAGCACCTTACATCACCGTACGAAACATTAAAACTTCATAATAAAGCTAATGAATTAGTCCGAGTCATTTGAACATCGTACAAAGACTTAGAATATCTTACGACATTGTATGCCACATTAGCACCTTGAAAAGCATGTTAGTATAATGTACGACACCTTACAACTCCTAACAACACGTAACAATACCGTACGTAAACTTAAAACTCCATAATAAACCTAATGAATTCGTCCGAGTCCTTTAAACATCGTACGACAACTTAAATCATCTTACTACTCTTTATGCCACATTAGCAACTGGAAATGAACGTTAGTGTGATCTAGGACGCCTTACAGCTCCAAAGAACACCTTACATCACCGTACGAAACCTTAAAACTCCATAATACACCTAATGAATTCGTGTGAGTCCTTTGAACATCGTACGACTATTTAGGACATCTTAAGACTCTGTATGCCATATTAGAACCTTGAAGACCACGTTTGTATAACGTAGGACGCCTTAAAACACCTAACAAAACCTTACAAGAGCGTACGAAACCATAAATCTCCATAATAAACCTAATCTGTTCGTCCGAGTCCTTTGAACATCGTAAGACAACTCAGGACTTGTTACGACTCTGTATGCGACGCTAGCAACATAAAAACAATTTCGAATAATGTAGGACGCGTTAAAACTTCTAAGAGCACCTTACATCACCGTACGAAACATTAAAACTTCATAATAAACCTAATGAATTAGTCCGAGTCATTTGAACATCGTACAAAGATTTAGAATATCTTACGACATTGTATGCCACATTAGCACCTTGAAAAGCATGTTAGTATAATGTACGACACCTTACAACTCCTAACAACACGTAACAATACTGTACGTAAACTTAAAACTCCATATAACACCTAATGAATTCGTGCGAGTCCTTTGAACATCGTACGACTAGTTAGGACATCTTAAGACTTTGTATGCCATATTAGAACCTTGAAGACCACGTTTGTATAACATAGGACGCCTTAAAACACCTAACAACACCTTACAACAGCGTACGAAACCATAAATCTCCATAATAAACCTAATCAATTCGTCCTAGTCCTTTGAACATCGTAAGACAAATCATGACTTGTTACGACTCTGTATGCGACGCTAGCAACATAAAAAGCAATTTCGAATAATGTAGGACGCGTTACAACTTCTAAGAGCACCTTACATCACCGTACGAAACATTAAAATTAAAACTTCATAATAAAGCTAATGAATTAGTCCGAGTCATTTGAACATCGTACAAAGACTTAGAATATCTTACGACATTGTATGCCACATTAGCACCTTGAAAAGCATGTTAGTATAATGTACGACACCTTACAACTCCTAACAACACGTAACAATACCGTACGTAAACTTAAAACTCCATAATAAACCTAATGAATTCGTCCGAGTCCTTTAAACATCGTACGACAACTTAAATCATCTTACTACTCTTTATGCCACATTAGCAACTGGAAATGAACGTTAGTGTGATCTAGGACGCCTTACAGCTCCAAAGAACACCTTACATCACCGTACGAAACCTTAAAACTCCATAATACACCTAATGAATTCGTGTGAGTCCTTTGAACATCGTACGACTATTTAGGACATCTTAAGACTCTGTATGCCATATTAGAACCTTGAAGACCACGTTTGTATAACGTAGGACGCCTTAAAACACCTAACAAAACCTTACAAGAGCGTACGAAACCATAAATCTCCATAATAAACCTAATCTGTTCGTCCGAGTCCTTTGAACATCGTAAGACAACTCAGGACTTGTTACGACTCTGTATGCGACGCTAGCAACATAAAAACAATTTCGAATAATGTAGGACGCGTTAAAACTTCTAAGAGCACCTTACATCACCGTACGAAACATTAAAACTTCATAATAAACCTAATGAATTAGTCCGAGTCATTTGCACATCGTACAAAGATTTAGAATATCTTACGACATTGTATGCCACATTAGCACCTTGAAAAGCATGTTAGTATAATGTACGACACCTTACAACTCCTAACAACACGTAACAATACTGTACGTAAACTTAAAACTCCATATAACACCTAATGAATTCGTGCGAGTCCTTTGAACATCGTACGACTAGTTAGGACATCTTAAGACTTTGTATGCCATATTAGAACCTTGAAGACCACGTTTGTATAACATAGGACGCCTTAAAACACCTAACAACACCTTACAACAGCGTACGAAACCATAAATCTCCATAATAAACCTAATCAATTCGTCCTAGTCCTTTGAACATCGTAAGACAAATCATGACTTGTTACGACTCTGTATGCGACGCTAGCAACATAAAAAGCAATTTCGAATAATGTAGGACGCGTTACAACTTCTAAGAGCACCTTACATCACCGTACGAAACATTAAAACTTCATAATAAACCTAATGAATTAGTCCGAGTCATTTGAACATCGTACAAAGATTTAGAATATCTTACGACATTGTATGCCACATTAGCACCTTGAAAAGCATGTTAGTATAATGTACGACACCTTACAACTCCTAACAACACGTAACAATACCGTACGTAAACTTAAAACTCCATAATAAACCTAATGAATTCGTCCGAGTTCTTTAAACATCGTACGGCAACTTAAATCATCTTACTACTTTTTATGCCACATTAGCAACTCACAGCTCCTAAGAACACCTTACATCATCGTACGAAACCTTAAAACTCCATAATACACCTAATGAATTCGTGTGAGTCCTTTGAACATCGTACGACTATTTAGGACATCTTAAGACTTTGTATGCCATATTAGAACCTTGAAGACCACGTTTGTATAACGTAGGACGCCTTAAAACACCTAAAAAAACCTTACAAGAGCGTACGAAACCATAAATCTCCATAATAAACCTAATCTGTTCGTCCGAGTCCTTTGAACATCGTAAGACAACTCAGGACTTGTTACGACTCTGTATGCGACGCTAGCAACATAAAATGCAATTTCGAATAATGTAGGACGCGGTACAACTTCTAAGAGCACCTTACATCACCGTACGGAACATTAAAACTTCATAATAAACCTAATAAATTAGTCCGAGTCATTTGAACATCGTACAAAGATTTAGAATATCTTACGACATTGTATGCCACATTAGCACCTTGAAAAGCATGTTAGTATAATGTACGACACCTTACAACTCCTAACAACACGTAACAATACTGTACGTAAACATAAAACTCCATATAACACCTAATGAATTCATGCAAGTCCTTTGAACATCATACGACTAGTTAGGACATCTTAAGACTTTGTATGCCATATTAGAACCTTGAAGACCACGTTTGTATAACATAGGACGCCTTAAAACACCTAACAACACCTTACAACAGCGTACGAAACCATAAATCTCCATAATAAACCTAATCAATTCGTCCTAGTCCTTTGAACATCGTAAGACAAATCATGACTTGTTACGACTCTGTATGCGACGCTAGCAACATAAAAAGCAATTTCGAATAATGTAGGACGCGTTACAACTTCTAAGAGCACCTTACATCACCGTACGAAACATTAAAACTTCATAATAAACCTAATGAATTAGTCCGAGTCATTTGAACATCGCACAAAGATTTAGAATATCTTACGACATTGTATGCCACATTAGCACCTTGAAAAGCATGTTAGTATAATGTACGACACCTTACAACTCCTAACAACACGTAACAATACCGTATGTAAACTTAAAACTCCATAATAAACCTAATGAATTCGTCCGAGTCCTTTAAACATCGTACGGCAACTTAAATCATCTTACTACTTTTTATGCCACATTAGCAACTCGAAATGAACGTTAGTGTGATCTAGGACGCCTTACAGCTCCTAAGAACACCTTACATCATCGTACGAAACCTTAAAACTCCATAATACACCTAATGAATTCGTGTGAGTCCTTTGAACATCGTACGACTATATAGGACATCTTAAGACTTTGTATGCCATATTAGAACCTTGAAGACCACGTTTGTATAACGTAGGACGCCTTAAAACACCTAACAAAACCTTACAAGAGCGTACGAAACCATAAATCTCCATAATAAACCTAATCTGTTCGTCCGAGTCCTTTGAACATCGTAAGACAACTCAGGACTTGTTACGACTCTGTATGCGACGCTAGCAACATAAAATGCAATTTCGAATAATGTAGGACGCGGTACAACTTCTAAGAGCACCTTACATCACCGTACGGAACATTAAAACTTCATAATAAACCTAATAAATTAGTCCGAGTCATTTGAACATCGTACAAAGATTTAGAATATCTTACGACATTGTATGCCACATTAGCACCTTGAAAAGCATGTTAGTATAATGAACGACACCTTACAACTCCTAACAACACGTAACAATACCGTACGTAAACTTAAAACTCCATAATAAACCTAATGAATTCGTCCGAGTCCTTTAAACATCGTACGGCAACTTAAATCATCTTACTACTTTTTATGCCACATTAGCAACTCACAGCTCCTAAGAACACCTTACATCATCGTACGAAACCTTAAAACTCCATAATACACCTAATGAATTCGTGTGAGTCCTTTGAACATCGTACGACTATTTAGGACATCTTAAGACTTTGTATGCCATATTAGAACCTTGAAGACCACGTTTGTATAACGTAGGACGCCTTAAAACACCTAACAAAACCTTACAAGAGCGTACGAAACCATAAATCTCCATAATAAACCTAATCTGTTCGTCCGAGTCCTTTGAACATCGTAAGACAACTCAGGACTTGTTACGACTCTGTATGCGACGCTAGCAACATAAAATGCAATTTCGAATAATGTAGGACGCGGTACAACTTCTAAGAGCACCTTACATCACCGTACGGAACATTAAAACTTCATAATAAACCTAATAAATTAGTCCGAGTCATTTGAACATCGTACAAAGATTTAGAATATCTTACGACATTGTATGCCACATTAGCACCTTGAAAAGCATGTTAGTATAATGTACGACACCTTACAACTCCTAACAACACGTAACAATACCGTACGTAAACTTAAAACTCCATAATAAACCTAATGAATTCGTCCGAGTCCTTTAAACATCGTACGGCAACTTAAATCATCTTACTACTTTTTATGCCACATTAGCAACTCACAGCTCCTAAGAACACCTTACATCATCGTACGAAACCTTAAAACTCCATAATACACCTAATGAATTCGTGTGAGTCCTTTGAACATCGTACGACTATTTAGGACATCTTAAGACTTTGTATGCCATATTAGAACCTTGAAGACCACGTTTGTATAACGTAGGACGCCTTAAAACACCTAACAAAACCTTACAAGAGCGTACGAAACCATAAATCTCCATAATAAACCTAATCTGTTCGTCCGAGTCCTTTGAACATCGTAAGACAACTCAGGACTTGTTACGACTCTGTATGCGACGCTAGCAACATAAAATGCAATTTCGAATAATGTAGGACGCGGTACAACTTCTAAGAGCACCTTACATCACCGTACGGAACATTAAAACTTCATAATAAACCTAATAAATTAGTCCGAGTCATTTGAACATCGTACAAAGATTTAGAATATCTTACGACATTGTATGCCACATTAGCACCTTGAAAAGCATGTTAGTATAATGTACGACACCTTACAACTCCTAACAACACGTAACAATACCGTACGTAAACTTAAAACTCCATAATAAACCTAATGAATTCGTCCGAGTCCTTTAAACATCGTACGGCAACTTAAATCATCTTACTACTTTTTATGCCACATTAGCAACTCACAGCTCCTAAGAACACCTTACATCATCGTACGAAACCTTAAAACTCCATAATACACCTAATGAATTCGTGTGAGTCCTTTGAACATCGTACGACTATTTAGGACATCTTAAGACTTTGTATGCCATATTAGAACCTTGAAGACCACGTTTGTATAACGTAGGACGCCTTAAAACACCTAACAAAACCTTACAAGAGCGTACGAAACCATAAATCTCCATAATAAACCTAATCTGTTCGTCCGAGTCCTTTGAACATCGTAAGACAACTCAGGACTTGTTACGACTCTGTATGCGACGCTAGCAACATAAAATGCAATTTCGAATAATGTAGGACGCGGTACAACTTCTAAGAGCACCTTACATCACCGTACGGAACATTAAAACTTCATAATAAACCTAATAAATTAGTCCGAGTCATTTGAACATCGTACAAAGATTTAGAATATCTTACGACATTGTATGCCACATTAGCACCTTGAAAAGCATGTTAGTATAATGTACGACACCTTACAACTCCTAACAACACGTAACAATACTGTACGTAAACATAAAACTCCATATAACACCTAATGAATTCATGCAAGTCCTTTGAACATCATACGACTAGTTAGGACATCTTAAGACTTTGTATGCCATATTAGAACCTTGAAGACCACGTTTGTATAACATAGGACGCCTTAAAACACCTAACAACACCTTACAACAGCGTACGAAACCATAAATCTCCATAATAAACCTAATCAATTCGTCCTAGTCCTTTGAACATCGTAAGACAAATCATGACTTGTTACGACTCTGTATGCGACGCTAGCAACATAAAAAGCAATTTCGAATAATGTAGGACGCGTTACAACTTCTAAGAGCACCTTACATCACCGTACGAAACATTAAAACTTCATAATAAACCTAATGAAATAGTCCGAGTCATTTGAACATCGCACAAAGATTTAGAATATCTTACGACATTGTATGCCACATTAGCACCTTGAAAAGCATGTTAGTATAATGTACGACACCTTACAACTCCTAACAACACGTAACAATACCGTACGTAAACTTAAAACTCCATAATAAACCTAATGAATTCGTCCGAGTCCTTTAAACATCGTACGGCAACTTAAATCATCTTACTACTTTTTATGCCACATTAGCAACTCGAAATGAACGTTAGTGTGATCTAGGACGCCTTACAGCTCCTAAGAACACCTTACATCATCGTACGAAACCTTAAAACTCCATAATACACCTAATGAATTCGTGTGAGTCCTTTGAACATCGTACGACTATATAGGACATCTTAAGACTTTGTATGCCATATTAGAACCTTGAAGACCACGTTTGTATAACGTAGGACGCCTTAAAACACCTAACAAAACCTTACAAGAGCGTACGAAACCATAAATCTCCATAATAAACCTAATCTGTTCGTCCGAGTCCTTTGAACATCGTAAGACAACTCAGGACTTGTTACGACTCTGTATGCGACGCTAGCAACATAAAATGCAATTTCGAATAATGTAGGACGCGGTACAACTTCTAAGAGCACCTTACATCACCGTACGGAACATTAAAACTTCATAATAAACCTAATAAATTAGTCCGAGTCATTTGAACATCGTACAAAGATTTAGAATATCTTACGACATTGTATGCCACATTAGCACCTTGAAAAGCATGTTAGTATAATGTACGACACCTTACAACTCCTAACAACACGTAACAATACTGTACGTAAACTTAAAACTCCATATAACACCTAATGAATTCATGCAAGTCCTTTGAACATCATACGACTAGTTAGGACATCTTAAGACTTTGTATGCCATATTAGAACCTTGAAGACCACGTTTGTATAACATAGGACGCCTTAAAACACCTAACAACATCTTACAACAGCGTACGAAACCATAAATCTCCATAATAAACCTAATCAATTCGTCCTAGTCCTTTGAACATCGTAAGACAAATCATGACTTGTTACGACTCTGTATGCGACGCTAGCAACATAAAAAGCAATTTCGAATAATGTAGGACGCGTTACAACTTCTAAGAGCACCTTACATCACCGTACGAAACATTAAAACTTCATAATAAACCTAATGAATTAGTCCGAGTCATTTGAACATCGCACAAAGATTTAGAATATCTTACGACATTGTATGCCACATTAGCACCTTGAAAAGCATGTTAGTATAATGTACGACACCTTACAACTCCTAACAACACGTAACAATACCGTACGTAAACTTAAAACTCCATAATAAACCTAATGAATTCGTCCGAGTCCTTTAAACATCGTACGACAACTTAAATCATCTTACTACTTTTTATGCCACATTAGCAACTCGAAATGAACGTTAGTGTGATCTAGGACGCCTTACAGCTCCTAAGAACACCTTACATCATCGTACGAAACCTTAAAACTCCATAATACACCTAATGAATTCGTGTGAGTCCTTTGAACATCGTACGACTATTTAGGACATCTTAAGACTTTGTATGCCATATTAGAACCTTGAAGACCACGTTTGTATAACGTAGGACGCCTTAAAACACCTAACAAAACCTTACAAGAGCGTACGAAACCATAAATCTCCATAATAAACCTAATCTGTTCGTCCGAGTCCTTTGAACATCGTAAGACAACTCAGGACTTGTTACGACTCTGTATGCGACGCTAGCAACATAAAATGCAATTTCGAATAATGTAGGACGCGTTACAACTTCTAAGAGCACCTTACATCACCGTACGAAACATTAAAACTTCATAATAAACCTAATAAATTAGTCCGAGTCATTTGAACATCGTACAAAGATTTAGAATATCTTACGACATTGTATGCCACATTAGCACCTTGAAAAGCATGTTAGTATAATGTACGACACCTTACAACTCCTAACAACACGTAACAATACTGTACGTAAACTTAAAACTCCATATAACACCTAATGAATTCATGCGAGTCCTTTGAACATCGTACGACTAGTTAGGACATCTTAAGACTTTGTATGCCATATTAGAACCTTGAAGACCACGTTTGTATAACATAGGACGCCTTAAAACACCTAACAACACCTTACAACAGCGTACGAAACCATAAATCTCCATAATAAACCTAATCAATTCGTCCTAGTCCTTTGAACATCGTAAGACAAATCATGACTTGTTACGACTCTGTATGCGACACTAGCAACATAAAAAGCAATTTCGAATAATGTAGGACGCGTTACAACTTCTAAGAGCACCTTACATCACCGTACGAAACATTAAAACTTCATAATAAACCTAATGAATTAGTCCGAGTCATTTGAACATCGTACAAAGACTTAGAATATCTTCCGACATTGTATGCCACATTAGCACCTTGAAAAGCATGTTAGTATAATGTACGACACCTTACAACTCCTAACAACACGTAACAATACCGTACGTAAACTTAAAACTCCATAATAAACCTAATGAATTCGTCCGAGTCCTTTAAACATCGTACGACAACTTAAATCATCTTACTACTCTTTATGCCACATTAGCAACTCGAAATGAACGTTAGTGTGATCTAGGACGCCTTACAGCTCCTAAGAACACCTTACATCACCGTACGAAACCTTAAAACTCCATAATACACCTAATGAATTCGTGTGAGTCCTTTGAACATCGTACGACTATTTAGGACATCTTAAGACTCTGTATGCCATATTAGAACCTTGAAGACCACGTTTGTATAACGTAGGACGCCTTAAAACACCTAACAAAACCTTACAAGAGCGTACGAAACCATAAATCTCCATAATAAACCTAATCTGTTCGTCCGAGTCCTTTGAACATCATAAGACTACTCAGGACTTGTTATGACTCTGTATGCGACGCTAGCAACATAAAAAGCAATTTCGAATAATGTAGGACGCGTTACAACTTCTAAGAGCACCTTACATCACCGTACGAAACATTAAAATTAAAACTTCATAATAAAGCTAATGAATTAGTCCGAGTCATTTGAACATCGTACAAAGACTTAGAATATCTTACGACATTGTATGCCACATTAGCACCTTGAAAAGCATGTTAGTATAATGTACGACACCTTACAACTCCTAACAACACGTAACAATACCGTACGTAAACTTAAAACTCCATAATAAACCTAATGAATTCGTCCGAGTCCTTTAAACATCGTACGACAACTTAAATCATCTTACTACTCTTTATGCCACATTAGCAACTCGAAATGAACGTTAGTGTGATCTAGGACGCCTTACAGCTCCAAAGAACACCTTACATCACCGTACGAAACCTTAAAACTCCATAATACACCTAATGAATTCGTGTGAGTCCTTTGAACATCGTACGACTATTTAGGACATCTTAAGACTCTGTATGCCATATTAGAACCTTGAAGACCACGTTTGTATAACGTAGGACGCCTTAAAACACCTAACAAAACCTTACAAGAGCGTACGAAACCATAAATCTCCATAATAAACCTAATCTGTTCGTCCGAGTCCTTTGAACATCGTAAGACAACTCAGGACTTGTTACGACTCTGTATGCGACGCTAGCAACATAAAAAGCAATTTCGAATAATGTAGGACGCGTTAAAACTTCTAAGAGCACCTTACATCACCGTACGAAACATTAAAACTTCATAATAAACCTAATGAATTAGTCCGAGTCATTTGAACATCGTACAAAGATTTAGAATATCTTACGACATTGTATGCCACACTAGCACCTTGAAAATCATGTTAGTATAATGTACGACACCTTACAACTCCTAACAACACGTAACAATACTGTACGTAAACTTAAAACTCCATATAACACCTAATGAATTCGTGCGAGTCCTTTGAACATCGTACAACTAGTTAGGACATCTTAAGACTTTGTATGCCATATTAGAACCTTGAAGACCACGTTTGTATAACATAGGACGCCTTAAAACACCTAACAACACCTTAGAACAGCGTACGAAACCATAAATCTCCATAATAAACCTAATCAATTCGTCCTAGTCCTTTGAACATCGTAAGACAAATCATGACTTGTTACGACTCTGTATGCGACGCTAGCAACATAAAAAGCAATTTCGAATAATGTAGGACGCGTTACAACTTCTAAGAGCACCTTACATCACCGTACGAAACATTAAAACTTCATAATAAACCTAATGAATTAGTCCGAGTCATTTGAACATCGTACAAAGATTTAGAATATCTTACGACATTGTACGCCACATTAGCACCTTGAAAAGCATGTTAGTATAATGTACGACACCTTACAACTCCTAACAACACGTAACAATACCGTACGTAAACATAAAACTCCATAATAAACCTAATGAATTCGTCCGAGTCCTTTAAACATCGTACGACAACTTAAATCATCTTACTACTTTTTATGCCACATTAGCAACTCGAAATGAACGTTAGTGTGATCTAGGACGCCTTACAGCTCCTAAGAACACCTTCCATCATCGTACGAAACCTTAAAACTCCATAATACACCTAATGAATTCGTGTGAGTCCTTTGAACATCGTACGACTATTTAGGACATCTTAAGACTTTGTATGCCATAATAGAACCTTGAAGACCACGTTTGTATAACGTAGGACGCCTTAAAACACCTAACAAAACCTTACAAGAGCGTACGAAACCATAAATCTCCATAATAAACCTAATCTGTTCGTCCGAGTCCTTTGAACATCGTAAGACAACTCAGGACTTGTTACGACTCTGTATGCGACGCTAGCAACATAAAAAGCAATTTCGAATAATGTAGGACGCGTCAAAACTTCTAAGAGCACCTTACATCACCGTACGAAACATTAAAACTTCATAATAAACCTAATGAATTAGTCCGAGTCATTTGAACATCGTACAAAGATTTAGAATATCTTACGACATTGTATGCCACACTAGCACCTTGAAAATCATGTTAGTATAATGTACGACACCTTACAACTCCTAACAACACGTAACAATACTGTACGTAAACTTAAAACTCCATATAACACCTAATGAATTCGTGCGAGTCCTTTGAACATCGTACAACTAGTTAGGACATCTTAAGACTTTGTATGCCATATTAGAACCTTGAAGACCACGTTTGTATAACATAGGACGCCTTAAAACACCTAACAACACCTTAGAACAGCGTACGAAACCATAAATCTCCATAATAAACCTAATCAATTCGTCCTAGTCCTTTGAACATCGTAAGACAAATCATGACTTGTTACGACTCTGTATGCGACGCTAGCAACATAAAAAGCAATTTCGAATAATGTAGGACGCGTTACAACTTCTAAGAGCACCTTACATCACCGTACGAAACATTAAAACTTCATAATAAACCTAATGAATTAGTCCGAGTCATTTGAACATCGTACAAAGATTTAGAATATCTTACGACATTGTACGCCACATTAGCACCTTGAAAAGCATGTTAGTATAATGTACGACACCTTACAACTCCTAACAACACGTAACAATACCGTACGTAAACATAAAACTCCATAATAAACCTAATGAATTCGTCCGAGTCCTTTAAACATCGTACGACAACTTAAATCATCTTACTACTCTTTATGCCACATTAGCAACTCGAAATGAACGTTAGTGTGATCTAGGACGCCTTACAGCTCCAAAGAACACCTTACATCACCGTACGAAACCTTAAAACTCCATAATACACCTAATGAATTCGTGTGAGTCCTTTGAACATCGTACGACTATTTAGGACATCTTAAGACTCTGTATGCCATATTAGAACCTTGAAGACCACGTTTGTATAACGTAGGACGCCTTAAAACACCTAACAAAACCTTACAAGAGCGTACGAAACCATAAATCTCCATAATAAACCTAATCTGTTCGTCCGAGTCCTTTGAACATCGTAAGACAACTCAGGACTTGTTACGACTCTGTATGCGACGCTAGCAACATAAAAACAATTTCGAATAATGTAGGACGCGTTAAAACTTCTAAGAGCACCTTACATCACCGTACGAAACATTAAAACTTCATAATAAACCTAATGAATTAGTCCGAGTCATTTGAACATCGTACAAAGATTTAGAATATCTTACGACATTGTACGCCACATTAGCACCTTGAAAAGCATGTTAGTATAATGTACAACACCTTACAACTCCTAACAACACGTAACAATACCGTACGTAAACTTAAAACTCCATAATAAACCTAATGAATTCGTCCGAGTCCTTTAAACATCGTACGACAACTTAAATCATCTTACTACTTTTTATGCCACATTAGCAACTCGAAATGAACGTTAGTGTGATCTAGGACGCCTTACAGCTCCTAAGAACACCTTACATCATCGTACGAAACCTTAAAACTCCATAATACACCTAATGAATTCGTGTGAGTCCTTTGAACATCGTACGACTATTTAGGACATCTTAAGACTTTGTATGCCATATTAGAACCTTGAAGACCACGTTTGTATAACGTAGGACGCCTTAAAACACCTAACAAAACCTTACAAGAGCGTACGAAACCATAAATCTCCATAATAAACCTAATCTGTTCGTCCGAGTCCTTTGAACATCGTAAGACAACTCAGGACTTGTTACGACTCTATATGCGACGCTAGCAACATAAAATGCAATTTCGAATAATGTAGGACGCGTTACAACTTCTAAGAGCACCTTACATCACCGTACGAAACATTAAAACTTCATAATAAACCTAATAAATTAGTCCGAGTCATTTGAACATCGTACAAAGATTTAGAATATCTTACGACATTGTATGCCACATTAGCACCTTGAAAAGCATGTTAGTATAATGTACGACACCTTACAACTCCTAACAACACGTAACAATACTGTACGTAAACTTAAAACTCCATATAACACCTAATGAATTCATGCGAGTCCTTTGAACATCATACGACTAGTTAGGACATCTTAAGACTTTGTATGCCATATTAGAACCTTGAAGACCACGTTTGTATAACATAGGACGCCTTAAAACACCTAACAACACCTTACAACAGCGTACGAAACCATAAATCTCCATAATAAACCTAATCAATTCGTCCTAGTCCTTTGAACATCGTAAGACAAATCATGACTTGTTACGACTCTGTATGCGACGCTAGCAACATAAAAAGCAATTTCGAATAATGTAGGACGCGTTACAACTTCTAAGAGCACCTTACATCACCGTACGAAACATTAAAACTTCATAATAAACCTAATGAATTAGTCCGAGTCATTTGAACATCGTACAAAGATTTAGAATATCTTACGACATTGTATGCCACATTAGCACCTTGAAAAGCATGCTAGTATAATGTACGACACCTTACAACTCCTAACAACACGTAACAATACCGTACGTAAACTTAAAACTCCATAATAAACCTAATGAATTCGTCCGAGTCCTTTAAACATCGTACGACAACTTAAATCATCTTACTACTTTTTATGCCACATTAGCAACTCGAAATGAACGTTAGTGTGATCTAGGACGCCTTACAGCTCCTAAGAACACCTTACATCATCGTACGAAACCTTAAAACTCCATAATACACCTAATGAATTCGTGTGAGTCCTTTGAACATCGTACGACTATTTAGGACATCTTAAGACTTTGTATGCCATATTAGAACCTTGAAGACCACGTTTGTATAACGTAGGACGCCTTAAAACACCTAACAAAACCTTACAAGAGCGTACGAAACCATAAATCTCCATAATAAACATAATCTGTTCGTCCGAGTCCTTTGAACATCGTAAGACAACTCAGGACTTGTTACGACTCTGTATGCGACGCTAGCAACATAAAATGCAATTTCGAATAATGTAGGACGCGTTACAACTTCTAAGAGCACCTTACATCACCGTACGAAACATTAAAACTTCATAATAAACCTAATAAATTAGTCCGAGTCATTTGAACATCGTACAAAGATTTAGAATATCTTACGACATTGTATGCCACATTAGCACCTTGAAAAGCATGTTAGTATAATGTACGACACCTTACAACTCCTAACAACACATAACAATACTGTACGTAAACTTAAAACTCCATATAACACCTAATGAATTCATGCGAGTCCTTTGAACATCGTACGACTAGTTAGGACATCTTAAGACTTTGTATGCCATATTAGAACCTTGAAGACCACGTTTGTATAACATAGGACGCCTTAAAACACCTAACAACACCTTACAACAGCGTACGAAACCATAAATCTCCATAATAAACCTAATCAATTCGTCCTAGTCCTTTGAATATCGTAAGACAAATCATGACTTGTTACGACTCTGTATGCGACGCTAGCAACATAAAAAGCAATTTCGAATAATGTAGGACGCGTTACAACTTCTAAGAGCACCTTACATCACCGTACGAAACATTAAAACTTCATAATAAACCTAATGAATTAGTCCGAGTCATTTGAACATCGTACAAAGATTTAGAATATCTTACGACATTGTATGCCACATTAGCACCTTGAAAAGCATGTTAGTATAATGAACGACACCTTACAACTCCTAACAACACGTAACAATACCGTACGTAAACTTAAAACTCCATAATAAACCTAATGAATTCGTCCGAGTCCTTTAAACATCGTACGACAACTTAAATCATCTTACTACTTTTTATGCCACATTAGCAACTCGAAATGAACGTTAGTGTGATCTAGGACGCCTTACAGCTCCTAAGAACACCTTACATCATCGTACGAAACCTTAAAACTCCATAATACACCTAATGAATTCGTGTGAGTCCTTTGAACATCGTACGACTATTTAGGACATCTTAAGACTTTGTATGCCATATTAGAACCTTGAAGACCACGTTTGTATAACGTAGGACGCCTTAAAACACCTAACAAAACCTTACAAGAGCGTACGAAACCATAAATCTCCATAATAAACCTAATCTGTTCGTCCGAGTCCTTTGAACATCGTAAGACAACTCAGGACTTGTTACGACTCTGTATGCGACGCTAGCAACATAAAATGCAATTTCGAATAATGTAGGACGCGTTACAACTTCTAAGAGCACCTTACATCACCGTACGAAACATTAAAACTTCATAATAAACCTAATAAATTAGTCCGAGTCATTTGAACATCGTACAAAGATTTAGAATATCTTAAGACATTGTATGCCACATTAGCACCTTGAAAAGCATGTTAGTATAATGTACGACACCTTACAACTCCTAACAACACGTAACAATACTGTACGTAAACTTAAAACTCCATATAACACCTAATGAATTCATGCGAGTCCTTTGAACATCGTACGACTAGTTAGGACATCTTAAGACTTTGTATGCCATATTAGAACCTTGAAGACCACGTTTGTATAACATAGGACGCCTTAAAACACCTAACAACACCTTACAACAGCGTACGAAACCATAAATCTCCATAATAAACCTAATCAATTCGTCCTAGTCCTTTGAATATCGTAAGACAAATCATGACTTGTTACGACTCTGTATGCGACGCTAGCAACATAAAAAGCAATTTCGAATAATGTAGGACGCGTTACAACTTCTAAGAGCACCTTACATCACCGTACGAAACATTAAAACTTCATAATAAACCTAATGAATTAGTCCGAGTCATTTGAACATCGTACAAAGATTTAGAATATCTTACGACATTGTACGCCACATTAGCACCTTGAAAAGCATGTTAGTATAATGTACGACACCTTACAACTCCTAACAACACGTAACAATACCGTACGTAAACTTAAAACTCCATAATAAACCTAATGAATTCGTCCGAGTCCTTTAAACATCGTACGACAACTTAAATCATCTTACTACTTTTTATGCCACATTAGCAACTCGAAATGAACGTTAGTGTGATCTAGGACGCCTTACAGCTCCTAAGAACACCTTACATCATCGTACGAAACCTTAAAACTCCATAATACACCTAATGAATTCGTGTGAGTCCTTTGAACATCGTACGACTATTTAGGACATCTTAAGACTTTGTATGCCATATTAGAACCTTGAAGACCACGTTTGTATAACGTAGGACGCCTTAAAACACCTAACAAAACCTTACAAGAGCGTACGAAACCATAAATCTCCATAATAAACCTAATCTGTTCGTCCGAGTCCTTTGAACATCGTAAGACAACTCAGGACTTGTTACGACTCTGTATGCGACGCTAGCAACATAAAATGCAATTTCGAATAATGTAGGACGCGTTACAACTTCTAAGAGCACCTTACATCACCGTACGAAACATTAAAACTTCATAATAAACCTAATAAATTAGTCCGAGTCATTTGAACATCGTACAAAGATTTAGAATATCTTAAGACATTGTATGCCACATTAGCACCTTGAAAAGCATGTTAGTATAATGTACGACACCTTACAACTCCTAACAACACGTAACAATACTGTACGTAAACTTAAAACTCCATATAACACCTAATGAATTCATGCGAGTCCTTTGAACATCGTACGACTAGTTAGGACATCTTAAGACTTTGTATGCCATATTAGAACCTTGAAGACCACGTTTGTATAACATAGGACGCCTTAAAACACCTAACAACACCTTACAACAGCGTACGAAACCATAAATCTCCATAATAAACCTAATCAATTCGTCCTAGTCCTTTGAATATCGTAAGACAAATCATGACTTGTTACGACTCTGTATGCGACGCTAGCAACATAAAAAGCAATTTCGAATAATGTAGGACGCGTTACAACTTCTAAGAGCACCTTACATCACCGTACGAAACATTAAAACTTCATAATAAACCTAATGAATTAGTCCGAGTCATTTGAACATCGTACAAAGATTTAGAATATCTTACGACATTGTATGCCACATTAGCACCTTGAAAAGCATGTTAGTATAATGAACGACACCTTACAACTCCTAACAACACGTAACAATACCGTACGTAAACTTAAAACTCCATAATAAACCTAATGAATTCGTCCGAGTCCTTTAAACATCGTACGACAACTTAAATCATCTTACTACTTTTTATGCCACATTAGCAACTCGAAATGAACGTTAGTGTGATCTAGGACGCCTTACAGCTCCTAAGAACACCTTACATCATCGTACGAAACCTTAAAACTCCATAATACACCTAATGAATTCGTGTGAGTCCTTTGAACATCGTACGACTATTTAGGACATCTTAAGACTTTGTATGCCATATTAGAACCTTGAAGACCACGTTTGTATAACGTAGGACGCCTTAAAACACCTAACAAAACCTTACAAGAGCGTACGAAACCATAAATCTCCATAATAAACCTAATCTGTTCGTCCGAGTCCTTTGAACATCGTAAGACAACTCAGGACTTGTTACGACTCTGTATGCGACGCTAGCAACATAAAATGCAATTTCGAATAATGTAGGACGCGTTACAACTTCTAAGAGCACCTTACATCACCGTACGAAACATTAAAACTTCATAATAAACCTAATAAATTAGTCCGAGTCATTTGAACATCGTACAAAGATTTAGAATATCTTACGACATTGTATGCCACATTAGCACCTTGAAAAGCATGTTAGTATAATGTACGACACCTTACAACTCCTAACAACACGTAACAATACTGTACGTAAACTTAAAACTCCATATAACACCTAATGAATTCATGCGAGTCCTTTGAACATCGTACGACTAGTTAGGACATCTTAAGACTTTGTATGCCATATTAGAACCTTGAAGACCACGTTTGTATAACATAGGACGCCTTAAAACACCTAACAACACCTTACAACAGCGTACGAAACCATAAATCTCCATAATAAACCTAATCAATTCGTCCTAGTCCTTTGAACATCGTAAGACAAATCATGACTTGTTACGACTCTGTATGCGACACTAGCAACATAAAAAGCAATTTCGAATAATGTAGGACGCGTTACAACTTCTAAGAGCACCTTACATCACCGTACGAAACATTAAAACTTCATAATAAACCTAATGAATTAGTCCGAGTCAATTGAACATCGTACAAAGATTTAGAATATCTTACGACATTGTATGCCACATTAGCACCTTGAAAAGCATGTTAGTATAATGTACGACACCTTACAACTCCTAACAACACGTAACAATACCGTACGTAAACTTAAAACTCCATAATAAACCTAATGAATTCGTCCGAGTCCTTTAAACATCGTACGACAACTTAAATCATCTTACTACTTTTTATGCCACATTAGCAACTCGAAATGAACGTTAGTGTGATCTAGGACGCCTTACAGCTCCTAAGAACACCTTACATCATCGTACGAAACCTTAAAACTCCATAATACACCTAATGAATTCGTGTGAGTCCTTTGAACATCGTACGACAATTTAGGACATCTTAAGACTTTGTATGCCATATTAGAACCTTGAAGACCACGTTTGTATAACGTAGGACGCCTTAAAACACCTAAC
Source organism: Tagetes erecta (assembly GCA_030867185.1). Taxonomy (NCBI): domain Eukaryota; kingdom Viridiplantae; phylum Streptophyta; class Magnoliopsida; order Asterales; family Asteraceae; genus Tagetes; species Tagetes erecta. The sequence continues at coordinate 47,378,782 of CM061488.1, read as the reverse complement.
AAAACCTTACAAGAGCGTACGAAACCATAAATCTCCATAATAAACCTAATCTGTTCGTCCGAGTCCTTTGAACATCGTAAGACAACTCAGGACTTGTTACGACTCTGTATGCGACGCTAGCAACATAAAATGCAATTTCGAATAATGTAGGACGCGTTACAACTTCTAAGAGCACCTTACATCACCGTACGAAACATTAAAACTTCATAATAAACCTAATAAATTAGTCCGAGTCATTTGAACATCGTACAAAGATTTAGAATATCTTACGACATTGTATGCCACATTAGCACCTTGAAAAGCATGTTAGTATAATGTACGACACCTTACAACTCCTAACAACACGTAACAATACTGTACGTAAACTTAAAACTCCATATAACACCTAATGAATTCATGCGAGTCCTTTGAACATCGTACGACTAGTTAGGACATCTTAAGACTTTGTATGCCATATTAGAACCTTGAAGACCACGTTTGTATAACATAGGACGCCTTAAAACACCTAACAACACCTTACAACAGCGTACGAAACCATAAATCTCCATAATAAACCTAATCAATTCGTCCTAGTCCTTTGAACATCGTAAGACAAATCATGACTTGTTACGACTCTGTATGCGACGCTAGCAACATAAAAAGCAATTTCGAATAATGTAGGACGCGTTACAACTTCTAAGAGCACCTTACATCACCGTACGAAAAATTAAAACTTCATAATAAACCTAATGAATTAGTCCGAGTCATTTGAACATCGTACAAAGATTTAGAATATCTTACGACATTGTATGCCACATTAACACCTTGAAAAGCATGTTAGTATAATGTACGACACCTTACAACTCCTAACAACACGTAACAATACCGTACGTAAACTTAAAACTCCATAATAAACCTAATGAATTCGTCCGAGTCCTTTAAACATCGTACGACAACTTAAATCATCTTACTACTTTTTATGCCACATTAGCAACTCGAAATGAACGTTAGTGTGATCTAGGACGCCTTACAGCTCCTAAGAACACCTTACATCATCGTACGAAACCTTAAAACTCCATAATACACCTAATGAATTCGTGTGAGTCCTTTGAATATCGTACGACTAGTTAGGACATCTTAAGACTTTGTATGCCATATTAGAACCTTGAAGACCACGTTTGTATAACATAGGACGCCTTAAAACACCTTACAACAGCGTACGAAACTATAAATCTCCATAATAAACCTAATCAATTCGTCCTAGTCCTTTGAACATCGTAAGACAAATCATGACTTGTTACGACTCTGTATGCGACGCTAGCAACATAAAAAGCAATTTCGAATAATGTAGGACGCGTTACAACTTCTAAGAGCACCTTACATCACCGTACGAAACATTAAAACTTCATAATAAACCTAATGAATTAGTCCGAGTCATTTGAACATCGTACAAAGATTTAGAATATCTTACGACATTGTATGCCACATTAGCACCTTGAAAAGCATGTTAGTATAATGTACGACACCTTACAACTCCTAACAACACGTAACAATACCGTACGTAAACTTAAAATTCCATAATAAACCTAATGAATTCGTCCGAGTCCTTTAAACATCGTACGACAACCTAAATCATCTTACTACTTTTTATGCCACATTAGCAACTCGAAATGAACGTTAGTGTGATCTAGGACGCCTTACAGCTCCTAAGAACACCTTACATCATCGTACGAAATCTTAAAACTCCATAATACACCTAATGAATTCGTGTGAGTCCTTTGAACATCGTACGACTATTTAGGACATCTTAAGACTTTGTATGCCATATTAGAACCTTGAAGACCACGTTTGTATAACGTAGGACGCCTTAAAACACCTAACAAAACCTTACAAGAGCGTACGAAACCATAAATCTCCATAATAAACCTAATCTGTTCGTCCGAGTCCTTTGAACATCGTAAGACAACTCAGGACTTGTTACGACTCTGTATGCGACGCTAGCAACATAAAATGCAATTTCGAATAATGTAGGACGCATTACAACTTCTAAGAGCACCTTACATCACCGTACGAAACATTAAAACTTCATAATAAACCTAATGAATTAGTCCGAGTCATTTGAACATCGTACAAAGATTTAGAATATCTTACGACATTGTATGCCACATTAGCACCTAGAAAAGCATGTTAGTATAATGTACGACACCTTACAACTCCTAACAACACGTAACAATACTGTACGTAAACTTAAAACTCCATATAACACCTAATGAATTCGTGCGAGTCCTTTGAACATCGTACGACTAGTTAGAACATCTTAAGACTTTGTATGCCATATTAGAACCTTGAAGACCACGTTTGTATAACATAGGACGCCTTAAAACACCTAACAACACCTTACAACAGCGTACGAAACCATAAATCTCCATAATAAACCTAATCAATTCGTCCTAGTCCTTTGAACATCGTAAGACAAATCATGACTTGTTACGACTCTGTATGCGACGCTAGCAACATAAAAAGCAATTTTGAATAATGTAGGACGCGTTACAACTTCTAAGAGCACCTTACATCACCGTACGAAAAATTAAAACTTCATAATAAACCTAATGAATTAGTCCGAGTCATTTGAACATCGTACAAAGATTTAGAATATCTTACGACATTGTATGCCACATTAACACCTTGAAAAGCATGTTAGTATAATGTACGACACCTTACAACTCCTAACAACACGTAACAATACCGTACGTAAACTTAAAACTCCATAATAAACCTAATGAATTCGTCCGAGTCCTTTAAACATCGTACGACAACTTAAATCATCTTACTACTTTTTATGCCACATTAGCAACTCGAAATGAACGTTAGTGTGATCTAGGACGCCTTACAGCTCCTAAGAACACCTTACATCATCGTACGAAACCTTAAAACTCCATAATACACCTAATGAATTCGTGTGAGTCCTTTGAATATCGTACGACTAGTTAGGACATCTTAAGACTTTGTATGCCATATTAGAACCTTGAAGACCACGTTTGTATAACATAGGACGCCTTAAAACACCTTACAACAACGTACGAAACTATAAATCTCCATAATAAACCTAATCAATTCGTCCTAGTCCTTTGAACATCGTAAGACAAATCATGACTTGTTACGACTCTGTATGCGACGCTAGCAACATAAAAAGCAATTTCGAATAATGTAGGACGCGTTACAACTTCTAAGAGCACCTTACATCACCGTACGAAACATTAAAACTTCATAATAAACCTAATGAATTAGTCCGAGTCATTTGAACATCGTACAAAGATTTAGAATATCTTACGACATTGTATGCCACATTAGCACCTTGAAAAGCATGTTAGTATAATGTACGACACCTTACAACTCCTAACAACACGTAACAATACCGTACGTAAACTTAAGTTCCATAATAAACCTAATGAATTCGTCCGAGTCCTTTAAACATCGTACGACAACCTAAATCATCTTACTACTTTTTATGCCACATTAGCAACTCGAAATGAACGTTAGTGTGATCTAGGACGCCTTACAGCTCCTAAGAACACCTTACATCATCGTACGAAACCTTAAAACTCCATAATACACCTAATGAATTCGTGTGAGTCCTTTGAACATCGTACGACTATTTAGGACATCTTAAGACTTTGTATGCCATATTAGAACCTTGAAGACCACGTTTGTATAACGTAGGACGCCTTAAAACACCTAACAAAACCTTACAAGAGCGTACGAAACCATAAATCTCCATAATAAACCTAATCTGTTCGTCCGAGTCCTTTGAACATCGTAAGACAACTCAGGACTTGTTACGACTCTGTATGCGACGCTAGCAACATAAAATGCAATTTCGAATAATGTAGGACGCGTTACAACTTCTAAGAGCACCTTACATCACCGTACGAAACATTAAAACTTCATAATAAACCTAATAAATTAGTCCGAGTCATTTGAACATCGTACAAAGATTTAGAATATCTTACGACATTGTATGCCACATTAGCACCTTGAAAAGCATGTTAGTATAATGTACGACACCTTACAACTCCTAACAACACGTAACAATACTGTACGTAAACTTAAAACTCCATATAACACCTAATGAATTCATGCGAGTCCTTTGAACATCGTACGACTAGTTAGGACATCTTAAGACTTTGTATGCCATATTAGAACCTTGAAGACCACGTTTGTATAACATAGGACGCCTTAAAACACCTAACAACACCTTACAACAGCGTACGAAACCATAAATCTCCATAATAAACCTAATCAATTCGTCCTAGTCCTTTGAACATCGTAAGACAAATCATGACTTGTTACGACTCTGTATGCGACGCTAGCAACATAAAAAGCAATTTCGAATAATGTAGGACGCGTTACAACTTCTAAGAGCACCTTACATCACCGTACGAAACATTAAAACTTCATAATAAACCTAATGAATTAGTCCGAGTCATTTGAACATCGTACAAAGATTTAGAATATCTTACGACATTGTATGCCACATTAGCACCTTGAAAAGCATGTTAGTATAATGTACGACACCTTACAACTCCTAACAACACGTAACAATACCGTACGTAAACTTAAAACTCCATAATAAACCTAATGAATTCGTCCGAGTCCTTTAAACATCGTACGACAACTTAAATCATCTTACTACTTTTTATGCCACATTAGCAACTCGAAATGAACGTTAGTGTGATCTAGGACGCCTTACAGCTCCTAAGAACACATTACATTATCGTACGAAACCTTAAAACTCCATAATACACCTAATGAATTCGTGTGAGTCCTTTGAACATCGTACGACTATTTAGGACATCTTAAGACTTTGTATGCCATATTAGAACCTTGAAGACCACGTTTGTATAACGTAGGACGCCTTAAAACACCTTACAACAGCGTACGAAACCATAAATCTCCATAATAAACCTAATCAATTCGTCCTAGTCCTTTGAACATCGTAAGACAAATCATGACTTGTTACGACTCTGTATGCGACGCTAGCAACATAAAAAGCAATTTCGAATAATGTAGGACGCGTTACAACTTCTAAGAGCACCTTACATCACCGTACGAAACATTAAAACTTCATAATAAACCTAATGAATTAGTCCGAGTCATTTGAACATCGTACAAAGATTTAGAATATCTTACGACATTGTATGCCACATTAGCACCTTGAAAAGCATGTTAGTATAATGTACGACACCTTACAACTCCTAACAACACGTAACAATACCGTACGTAAACTTAAAACTCCATAATAAACCTAATGAATTCGTCCGAGTCCTTTAAACATCGTACGACAACTTAAATCATCTTACTACTTTTTATGCCACATTAGCAACTCGAAATGAACGTTAGTGTGATCTAGGACGCCTTACAGCTCCTAAGAACACCTTACATCAGCGTACGAAACCTTAAAACTCCATAATACACCTAATGAATTCGTGTGAGTCCTTTGAACATCGTACGACTATTTAGGACATCTTAAGACTTTGTATGCCATATTAGAACCTTGAAGACCACGTTTGTATAACGTAGGACGCCTTAAAACACCTTACAACAGCGTACGAAACTATAAATCTCCATAATAAACCTAATCAATTCGTCCTAGTCCTTTGAACATCGTAAGACAAATCATGACTTGTTACGACTCTGTATGCGACGCTAGCAACATAAAAAGCAATTTCGAATAATGTAGGACGCGTTACAACTTCTAAGAGCACCTTACATCACCGTACGAAACATTAAAACTTCATAATAAACCTAATGAATTAGTCCGAGTCATTTGAACATCGTACAAAGATTTAGAATATCTTACGACATTGTATGCCACATTAGCACCTTGAAAAGCATGTTAGTATAATGTACGACACCTTACAACTCCTAACAACACGTAACAATACCGTACGTAAACTTAAAACTCCATAATAAACCTAATGAATTCGTCCGAGTCCTTTAAACATCGTACGACAACCTAAATCATCTTACTACTTTTTATGCCACATTAGCAACTCGAAATGAACGTTAGTGTGATCTAGGACGCCTTACAGCTCCTAAGAACACCTTACATCATCGTACGAAACCTTAAAACTCCATAATACACCTAATGAATTCGTGTGAGTCCTTTGAACATCGTACGACTATTTAGGACATCTTAAGACTTTGTATGCCATATTAGAACCTTGAAGACCACGTTTGTATAACGTAGGACGCCTTAAAACACCTAACAAAACCTTACAAGAGCGTACGAAACCATAAATCTCCATAATAAACCTAATCTGTTCGTCCGAGTCCTTTGAACATCGTAAGACAACTCAGGACTTGTTACGACTCTGTATGCGACGCTAGCAACATAAAATGCAATTTCGAATAATGTAGGACGCGTTACAACTTCTAAGAGCACCTTACATCACCGTACGAAACATTAAAACTTCATAATAAACCTAATGAATTAGTCCGAGTCATTTGAACATCGTACAAAGATTTAGAATATCTTACGACATTGTATGCCACATTAGCACCTTGAAAAGCATGTTAGTATAATGTACGACACCTTACAACTCCTAACAACACGTAACAATACTGTACGTAAACTTAAAACTCCATATAACACCTAATGAATTCGTGCGAGTCCTTTGAACATCGTACGACTAGTTAGAACATCTTAAGACTTTGTATGCCATATTAGAACCTTGAAGACCACGTTTGTATAACATAGGACGCCTTAAAACACCTAACAACACCTTACAACATCGTACGAAACCATAAATCTCCATAATAAACCTAATCAATTCGTCCTAGTCCTTTGAACATCGTAAGACAAATCATGACTTGTTACGACTCTGTATGCGACGCTAGCAACATAAAAAGCAATTTCGAATAATGTAGGACGCGTTACAACTTCTAAGAGCACCTTACATCACCGTACGAAACATTAAAACTTCATAATAAACCTAATGAATTAGTCCGAGTCATTTGAACATCGTACAAAGATTTAGAATATCTTACGACATTGTATGCCACATTAGCACCTTGAAAAGCATGTTAGTATAATATACGACACCTTACAACTCCTAACAACACGTAACAATACCGTACGTAAACTTAAAACTCCATAATAAACCTAATGAATTCGTCCGAGTCCTTTAAACATCGTACGAAAACTTAAATCATCTTACTACTTTTTATGCCACATTAGCAACTCGAAATGAACGTTAGTGTGATCTAGGACGCCTTACAGCTCCTAAGAACACCTTACATCATCGTACGAAACCTTAAAACTCCATAATACACCTAATGAATTCGTGTGAGACCTTTGAACATCGTACGACTATTTAGGACATCTTAAGACTTTGTATGCCGTATTAGAACCTTGAAGACCACGTTTGTATAACGTAGGACGCCTTAAAACACCTAACAAAACCTTACAAGAGCGTACGAAACCATAAATCTCCATAATAAACCTAATCTGTTCGTCCGAGTCCTTTGAACATCGTAAGACAACTCAGGACTTGTTACGACTCTGTATGCGACGCTAGCAACATAAAAAGCAATTTCGAATAATGTAGGACGTGTTACAACTTCTAAGAGCACCTTACATCACCGTACGAAACATTAAAACTTCATAATAAACCTAATGAATTAGTCCGAGTCATTTGAACATCGTACAAAGATTTAGAATATCTTACGACATTGTATGCCACATTAGCACCTTGAAAAGCATGTTAGTATAATGTACGACACCTTACAACTCATAACAACACGTAACAATACCGTACGTAAACTTAAAACTCCATAATAAACCTAATGAATTCGTCCGAGTCCTTTAAACATCGTACGACAACTTAAATCATCTTACTACTCTTTTTTCCACATTAGCAACTCGAAATGAACGTTAGTGTGATCTAGGACGCCTTACAGCTCCTAAGAACACCTTACATCACCGTACGAAACCTTAAAACTCCATAATACACCTAATGAATTCGTGTGAGTCCTTTGAACATCGTACGACTATTTAGGACATCTTAAGACTCTGTATGCCATATTAGAACCTTGAAGACCATGTTTGTATAATGTAGGACGCCTTAAAACACCTAACAAAACCTTACAAGAGCGTACGAAACCATAAATCTCCATAATAAACCTAATCAATTCGTCCGAGTCCTTTGAACATCATAAGACAACTCAGGACTTGTTATGACTCTGTATGCGACGCTAGCAACATAAAAAGCAATTTCGAATAATGTAGGGCGCGTTACAACTTCTAAGAGCACCTTACATCACCGTACGAAACATTAAAATTAAAACTTCATAATAAAGCTAATGAATTAGTCCGAGTCATCTGAACATCGTACAAAGACTTAGAATATCTTACGACATTGTATGCCACATTAGCACCTTGAAAAGCATGTTAGGATAATGTACGACACCTTACAACTCTTAACAACACGTAACAATACCGTACGTAAACTTAAAACTCCATAATAAACCTAATGAATTCGTCCGAGTCCTTTAAACATCGTACGACAACTTAAATCATCTTACTACTCTTTATGCCACATTAGCAACTCGAAATGAACGTTAGTGTGATCTAGGACGCCTTACAGCTCCTAAGAACACCTTACATCACCGTACGAAACCTTAAAACTCCATAATACACCTAATGAATTCGTGTGAGTCCTTTGAACATCGTACGACTATTTAGGACATCTTAAGACTCTGTATGCCATATTAGAACCTTGAAGACCACGTTTGTATAATGTAGGACGCCTTAAAACACCTAACAAAACCTTACAAGAGCGTACGAAACCATAAATCTCCATAATAAACCTAATCAATTCGTCCGAGTCCTTTGAACATCATAAGACAACTCAGGACTTGTTATGACTCTGTATGCGACGCTAGCAACATAAAAAAGCAATTTCGAATAATGTAGGGCGCGTTACAACTTCTAAGAGCACCTTACATCACCGTACGAAACATTAAAATTAAAACTTCATAATAAAGCTAATGAATTAGTCCGAGTCATCTGAACATCGTACAAAGACTTAGAATATCTTACGACATTGTATGCCACATTAGCACCTTGAAAAGCATGTTAGTATAATGTACGACACCTTACAACTCCAAACAACACGTAACAATACCGTACGTAAACTTAAAACTCCATAATAAACCTAATGAATTCGTCCGAGTCCTTTAAACATCGTACGACAACTTAAATCATCTTACTACTCTTTATGCCACATTAGCAACTCGAAATGAACGTTAGTGTGATCTAGGATGCCTTACAGCTCCTAAGAACACCTTACATCACCGTACGAAACCTTAAAACTCCATAATACACCTAATGAATTCGTGTGAGTCCTTTGAACATCGTACGACTATTTAGGACATCTTAAGACTCTGTATGCCATATTAGAACCTTGAAGACCACGTTTGTATAACGTAGGACGCCTTAAAACACCTAACAAAACCTTACAAGAGCGTACGAAACCATAAATCTCCATAATAAACCTAATCTGTTCGTCCGAGTCCTTTGAACATCGTAAGACAACTCAGGACTTGTTACGACTCTGTATGCGACGCTAGCAACATAAAAAGCAATTTCGAATAATGTAGGACGCGTTAAAACCTCTAAGAGCACCTTACATCACCGTACGAAACATTAAAACTTCATAATAAACCTAATGAATTAGTCCGAGTCATTTGAACATCGTACAAAGATTTAGAATATCTTACGACATTGTATGCCACATTAGCACCTTGAAAAGCATGTTAGTATAATGTACGACACCTTACAACTCTTAACAACACGTAACAATACCGTACGTAAACTTAAAACTCCATAATAAACCTAATGAATTCGTCCGAGTCCTTTAAACATCGTACGGCAACTTAAATCATCTTACTACTCTTTATGCCACATTAGTAACTCGAAATGAACGTTAGTGTGATCTAGGACGCCTTACAGCTCCTAAGAACACCTTACATCACCGTACGAAACCTTAAAACTCCATAATACACCTAATGAATTCGTGTGAGTCCTTTGAACATCGTACGACTATTTAGGACATCTTAAGACTCTGTATGCCATATTAGAACCTTGAAGACCACGTTTGTATAATGTAGGACGCCTTAAAACACGTAACAAAACCTTACAAGAGCGTACGAAACCATAAATCTCCATAATAAACCTAATCAATTCGTCCGAGTCCTTTGAACATCATAAGACAACTCAGGACTTGTTATGACTCTGTATGCGACGCTAGCAACATAAAAAGCAATTTCGAATAATGTAGGGCGCGTTACAACTTCTAAGAGCACCTTACATCACCGTACGAAACATTAAAATTAAAACTTCATAATAAAGCTAATGAATTAGTCCGAGTCATCTGAACATCGTACAAAGACTTAGAATATCTTACGACATTGTATGCCACATTAGCACCTTGAAAAGCATGTTAGTATAATGTACGACACCTTACAACTCCTAACAACACCTAACAATACCGTACGTAAACTTAAAACTCCATAATAAACCTAATGAATTCGTCCGAGTCCTTTAAACATCGTACGACAACTTAAATCATCTTACTACTCTTTATGCCACATTAGCAACTCGAAATGAACGTTAGTGTGATCTAGGATGCCTTACAGCTCCTAAGAACACCTTACATCACCGTACGAAACCTTAAAACTCCATAATACACCTAATGAATTCGTGTGAGTCCTTTGAACATCGTACGACTATTTAGGACATCTTAAGACTCTGTATGCCATATTAGAACCTTAAAGACCACGTTTGTATAATGTAGGACGCCTTAAAACACCTAACAAAACCTTACAAGAGCGTACGAAACCATAAATCTCCATAATAAACCTAATCTGTTCGTCCGAGTCCTTTGAACATCGTAAGACAACTCAGGACTTGTTACGACTCTATATGCGACGCTAGCAACATAAAAAGCAATTTCGAATAATGTAGGACGCGTTAAAACCTCTAAGAGCACCTTACATCACCGTACGAAACATTAAAACTTCATAATAAACCTAATGAATTAGTCCGAGTCATTTGAACATCGTACAAAGATTTAGAATATCTTACGACATTGTATGCCACATTAGCACCTTGAAAAGCATGTTAGTATAATGTACGACACCTAACAACTCCTAACAACACGTAACAATACTGTACGTAAACTTAAAACTCCATATAACACCTAATGAATTCGTGCGAGTCCTTTGAACATCGTACGACTAGTTAGGACATCTTAAGACTTTGTATGCCATATTAGAACCTTGAAGACCACGTTTGTATAACATAGGACGCCTTAAAACACCTAACAACACCTTACAACAGCGTACGAAACCATAAATCTCCATAATAAACCTAATCAATTCGTCCTAGTCCTTTGAACATCGTAAGACAAATCATGACTTGTTACGACTCTGTATGCGACGCTAGCAACATAAAAAGCAATTTCGAATAATGTAGGACGTGTTACAACTTCTAAGAGCACCTTACATCACCGTACGAAACATTAAAACTTCATAATAAACCTAATGAATTAGTCCGAGTCATTTGAACATCGTACAAAGATTTAGAATATCTTACGACATTGTATGCCACATTAGCACCTTGAAAAACATGTTAGTATAATGTACGACACCTTACAACTCCTAACAACACGTAACAATACCGTACGTAAACTTAAAACTCCATAATAAACCTAATGAATTCGTCTGAGTCCTTTAAACATCGTACGACAACTTGAATCATCTTACTACTTTTTATGCCACATTAGCAACTCGAAATGAACATTAGTGTGATCTAGGACGCCTTACAGCTCCTAAGAACACCTTACATCATCGTACGAAACCTTAAAACTCCATAATACACCTAATGAATTCGTGTGAGTCCTTTTAACATCGTACGACTATTTAGGACATCTTAAGACTTTGTATGCCATATTAGAACCTTGAAGACCACGTTTGTATAACGTAGGACGTCTTAAAACACCTAACAAAACCTTACAAGAGCGTACGAAACCATAAATCTCCATAATAAACCTAATCTGTTCGTCCGAGTTCTTTGAACATCGTAAGACAACTCAGGACTTGTTACGACTCTGTATGCGACGCTAGCAACATAAAATGCAATTTCGAATAATGTAGGATGCGTTACAACTTCTAAGAGCACCTTACATCACCGTACGAAACATTAAAACTTCATAATAAACCTAATGAATTAGTCCGAGTCATTTGAACATCGTACAAAGATTTAGAATATCTTACGACATTGTATGCCACATTAGCACCTTGAAAAGCATGTTAGTATAATGTACGACACCTAACAACTCCTAACAACACGTAACAATACTGTACGTAAACTTAAAACTCCATATAACACCTAATGAATTCGTGCGAGTCCTTTGAACATCGTACGACTAGTTAGGACATCTTAAGACTTTGTATGCCATATTAGAACCTTGAAGACCACGTTTGTATAACATAGGACGCCTTAAAACACCTAACAACACCTTACAACAGCGTACGAAACCATAAATCTCCATAATAAACCTAATCAATTCGTCCTAGTACTTTGAACATCGTAAGACAAATCATGACTTGTTACGACTCTGTATGCGACGCTAGCAACATAAAAAGCAATTTCGAATAATGTAGGACGTGTTACAACTTCTAAGAGCACCTTACATCACCGTACGAAACATTAAAACTTCATAATAAACCTAATGAATTAGTCCGAGTCATTTGAACATCGTACAAAGATTTAGAATATCTTACGACATTGTATGCCACATTAGCACCTTGAAAAACATGTTAGTATAATGTACGACACCTTACAACTCCTAACAACACGTAACAATACCGTACGTAAACTTAAAACTCCATAATAAACCTAATGAATTCGTCTGAGTCCTTTAAACATCGTACGACAACTTAAATCATCTTACTACTTTTTATGCCACATTAGCAACTCGAAATGAACGTTAGTGTGATCTAGGACGCCTTACAGCTCCTAAGAACACCTTACATCATCGTACGAAACCTTAAAACTCCATAATACACCTAATGAATTCGTGTGAGTCCTTTGAACATCGTACGACTATTTAGGACATCTTAAGACTTTGTATGCTATATTAGAACCTTGAAGACCACGTTTGTATAACGTAGGACGTCTTAAAACACCTAACAAAACCTTACAAGAGCGTACGAAACCATAAATCTCCATAATAAACCTAATCTGTTCGTCCGAGTTCTTTGAACATCGTAAGACAACTCAGGACTTGTTACGACTCTGTATGCGACGCTAGCAACATAAAATGCAATTTCGAATAATGTAGGATGCGTTACAACTTCTAAGAGCACCTTACATCACCGTACGAAACATTAAAACTTCATAATAAACCTAATGAATTAGTCCGAGTCATTTGAACATCGTACAAAGATTTAGAATATCTTACGACATTGTATGCCACATTAGCACCTTGAAAAGCATGTTAGTATAATGTACGACACCTAACAACTCCTAACAACACGTAACAATACTGTACGTAAACTTAAAACTCCATATAACACCTAATGAATTCGTGCGAGTCCTTTGAACATCGTACGACTAGTTAGGACATCTTAAGACTTTGTATGCCATATTAGAACCTTGAAGACCACGTTTGTATAACATAGGACGCCTTAAAACACCTAACAACACCTTACAACAGCGTACGAAACCATAAATCTCCATAATAAACCTAATCAATTCGTCCTAGTACTTTGAACATCGTAAGACAAATCATGACTTGTTACGACTCTGTATGCGACGCTAGCAACATAAAAAGCAATTTCGAATAATGTAGGACGTGTTACAACTTCTAAGAGCACCTTACATCACCGTACGAAACATTAAAACTTCATAATAAACCTAATGAATTAGTCCGAGTCATTTGAACATCGTACAAAGATTTAGAATATCTTACGACATTGTATGCCACATTAGCACCTTGAAAAACATGTTAGTATAATGTACGACACCTTACAACTCCTAACAACACGTAACAATACCGTACGTAAACTTAAAACTCCATAATAAACCTAATGAATTCGTCTGAGTCCTTTAAACATCGTACGACAACTTAAATCATCTTACTACTTTTTATGCCACATTAGCAACTCGAAATGAACGTTAGTGTGATCTAGGACGCCTTACAGCTCCTAAGAACACCTTACATCATCGTACGAAACCTTAAAACTCCATAATACACCTAATGAATTCGTGTGAGTCCTTTGAACATCGTACGACTATTTAGGACATCTTAAGACTTTGTATGCTATATTAGAACCTTGAAGACCACGTTTGTATAACGTAGGACGTCTTAAAACACCTAACAAAACCTTACAAGAGCGTACGAAACCATAAATCTCCATAATAAACCTAATCTGTTCGTCCGAGTTCTTTGAACATCGTAAGACAACTCAGGACTTGTTACGACTCTGTATGCGACGCTAGCAACATAAAATGCAATTTCGAATAATGTAGGATGCGTTACAACTTCTAAGAGCACCTTACATCACCGTACGAAACATTAAAACTTCATAATAAACCTAATGAATTAGTCCGAGTCATTTGAACATCGTACAAAGATTTAGAATATCTTACGACATTGTATGCCACATTAGCACCTTGAAAAGCATGTTAGTATAATGTACGACACCTTACAACTCATAACAACACGTAACAATACCGTACGTAAACTTAAAACTCCATAATAAACCTAATGAATTCGTCCGAGTCCTTTAAACATCGTACGACAACTTAAATCATCTTACTACTCTTTATGCCACATTAGCAACTCGAAATGAACGTTAGTGTGATCTAGGACACCTTACAGCTCCTAAGAACACCTTACATCACCGTACGAAACCTTAAAACTCAATAATACACCTAATGAATCCGTGTGAGTCCTTTGAACATCGTACGACTATTTAGGACATCTTAAGACTCTGTATGCCATATTAGAACCTTGAAGACCACGTTTGTATAACGTAGGACGCCTTAAAACACCTAACAAAACCTTACAAGAGCGTACGAAACCATAAATCTCCATAATAAACCTAATCTGTTCGTCCGAGTCCTTTGAACATCATAAGACAACTCAGGACTTGTTATGACTCTGTATGCGACGCTAGCAACATAAAAAGCAATTTCGAATAATGTAGGACGCGTTACAACTTCTAAGAGCACCTTACATCACCGTACGAAACATTAAAATTAAAACTTCATAATAAAGCTAATGAATTAGTCCGAGTCATTTGAACATCGTACAAAGACTTAGAATATCTTACGACATTGTATGCCACATTAGCACCTTGAAAAGCATGTTAGTATAATGTACGACACCTTACAACTCCTACCAACACGTAACAATACCGTACGTAAACTTAAAACTCCATAGTAAACCTAATGAATTCGTCTGAGTCCTTTAAACATCGTACGACAACTTAAATCATCTTACTACTCTTTATGCCACATTAGCAACTCGAAATGAACGTTAGTGTGATCTAGGACGCCTTACAGCTCCTAAGAACACCTTACATCACCGTACGAAACCTTAAAACTCCATAATACACCTAATGAAATCGTGTGAGTCCTTTGAACATCGTACGACTATTTAGGACATCTTAAGACTCTGTATGCCATATTAGAACCTTGAAGACAACGTTTGTATAACGTAGGACGCCTTAAAACACCTAACAAAACCTTACAAGAGCGTACGAAACCATAAATCTCCATAATAAACCTAATCTGTTCGTCCGAGTCCTTTGAACATCGTAAGACAACTCAGGACTTGTTACGACTCTGTATGCGACGCTAGCAACATAAAAAGCAATTTCGAATAATGTAGGACGCAATAAAACTTCTAAGAGCACCTTACATCACCGTACGAAACATTAAAACTTCATAATAAACCTAATGAATTCGTCCGAGTCATTTGAACATCGTACAAAAATTTAGAATATCTTACGACATTGTATGCCACATTAGCACCTTGAAAAGCATGTTAGTATAATGTACGACACCTTACAACTCCTAACAACACGTAACCATACCGTAAGTAAACTTAAAACTCCATAATAAACCTAATGAATTCGTCCGAGTCCTTTAAACATCGTACGACATCTTAAATCATCTTACTACTCTTTATGCCACATTAGCAACTCGAAATGAACGTTAGTATGATCTACGACGCCTTACAGCTCCTAAGAACACCTTACATCACCGTACGAAACCTTAAAACTCCATAATACACCTAATGAATTCGTGCGAGTCCTTTGAACATCGTACGACTAGTTAGGACATCTTAAGACTTTGTATGCCATATTAGAACCTTGAAGACCACGTTTGTATAGCATAGGACGCCTTAAAACACCTAACAACACCTTACAATAGCGTACGAAACCATAAATCTCCATAATAAACCTAATCAATTCGTCCTAGTCCTTTGAACATCGTAAGACAAATCATGACTTGTTACGACTCTGTATGCGACGCTAGCAACATAAAAAGCAATTTCGAATAATGTAGTACGCGTTACAACTTCTAAGAGCACCTTAGATCACCGTACGAAACATTAAAACTTCATAAAAAACCTAATGAATTAGTCCGAGTCATTTGAACATCGTACAAAGATTTAGAATATCTTACGACATTGTATGCCACATTAGCACCTTGAAAAGCATGTTAGTATAATGTACGACACCTTACAACTCCTAACAACACGTAACAATACCGTACGTAAACTTAAAACTCCATAATAAACCTAATGAATTCGTCCGAGTCCTTTAAACATCGTACGACAACCTAAATCATCTTACTACTTTTTATGCCACATTAGCAACTCGAAATGAACGTTAGTGTGATCTAGGACGCCTTACAGCTCCTAAGAACACCTTACATCATCGTACGAAACCTTAAAACTCCATAATACACCTAATGAATTCGTGTGAGTCCTTTGAACATCGTACGACTATTTAGGACATCTTAAGACTCTGTATGCCATATTAGAACCTTGAAGACCACGTTTGTATAACGTAGGACGCCTTAAAACACCTAACAAAACCTTACAAGAGCGTACGAAACCATAAATCTCCATAATAAACCTAATCTGTTCGTCCGAGTCCTTTGAACATCATAAGACAACTCAGGACTTGTTATGACTCTGTATGCGACGCTAGCAACATAAAAAGCAATTTCGAATAATGTAGGACGCGTTACAACTTCTAAGAGCACCTTACATCACCGTACGAAACATTAAAATTAAAACTTCATAATAAAGCTAATGAATTAGTCCGAGTCATTTGAACATCGTACAAAGACTTAGAATATCTTACGACATTGTATGCCACATTAGCATCTTGAAAAGCATGTTAGTATAATGTACGACACCTTACAACTCCTACCAACACGTAACAATACCGTACGTAAACTTAAAACTCCATAGTAAACCTAATGAATTCGTCTGAGTCCTTTAAACATCGTACGACAACTTAAATCATCTTACTACTCTTTATGCCACATTAGCAACTCGAAATGAACGTTAGTGTGATCTAGGACGCCTTACAGCTCCTAAGAACACCTTACATCACCGTACGAAACCTTAAAACTCCATAATACACCTAATGAATTCGTGTGAGTCCTTTGAACATCGTACGACTATTTAGGACATCTTAAGACTCTGTATGCCATATTAGAACCTTGAAGACCACGTTTGTATAACGTAGGACGCCTTAAAACACCTAACAAAACCTTACAAGAGCGTACGAAACCATAAATCTCCATAATAAACCTAATCTGTTCGTCCGAGTCCTTTGAACATCGTAAGACAACTCAGGACTTGTTACGACTCTGTATGCGACGCTAGCAACATAAAAAGCAATTTCGAATAATGTAGGACGCGTTAAAACTTCTAAGAGCACCATACATCACCGTACGAAACATTAAAACTTCATAATAAACCTAATGAATTCGTCCGAGTCATTTGAACATCGTACAAAAATTTAGAATATCTTACGACATTGTATGCCACATTAGCACCTTGAAAAGCATGTTAGTATAATGTACGACACCTTACAACTCCTAACAACACGTAACCATACCGTAAGTAAACTTAAAACTCCATAATAAACCTAATGAATTCGTCCGAGTCCTTTAAACATCGTACGACAACTTAAATCATCTTACTACTCCTTATGCCACATTAGCAACTCGAAATGAACGTTAGTGTGATCTAGGACGCCTTACAGCTCCTAAGAACACCTTACATCACCGTACGAAACCTTAAAACTCCATAATACACCTAATGAATTCGTGTGAGTCCTTTGAACATCGTACGACTATTTAGGACATCTTAAGACTCTGTATGCCATATTAGAACCTTGAAGACCACGTTTGTATAACGTAGGACGCCTTAAAACACCTAACAAAACCTTACAAGAGCGTACGAAACCATAAATCTCCATAATAAACCTAATCTGTTCGTCCGAGTCCTTTGAACATCATAAGACAACTCAGGACTTGTTATGACTCTGTATGCGACGCTAGCAACATAAAAAGCAATTTCGAATAATGTAGGACGCGTTACAACTTCTAAGAGCACCTTACATCACCATACGAAACATTAAAATTAATACTTCATAATAAAGCTAATGAATTAGTCCGAGTCATTTGAACATCGTACAAAGACTTAGAATATCTTACGACATTGTATGCCACATTAGCACCTTGAAAAGCATGTTAGTATAATGTACGACACCTTACAACTCCTAACAACACGTAACAATACCGTACGTAAACTTAAAACTCCATAGTAAACCTAATGAATTCGTCTGAGTCCTTTAAACATCGTACGACAACTTAAATCATCTTACTACTCTTTATGCCACATTAGCAACTCGAAATGAACGTTAGTGTGATCTAGGACGCCTTACAGCTCCTAAGAACACCTTACATCACCGTACGAAACCTTAAAACTCCATAATACACCTAATGAATTCGTGTGAGTCCTTTGAACATCGTACGACTATTTAGGACATCTTAAGACTCTGTATGCCATATTAGAACCTTGAAGACCACGTTTGTATAACGTAGGACGCCTTAAAACACCTAACAAAACCTTACAAGAGCGTACGAAACCATAAATCTCCATAATAAACCTAATCTGTTCGTCCGAGTCCTTTGAACATCGAAAGACAACTCAGGACTTGTTACGACTCTGTATGCGACGCTAGCAACATAAAAAGCAATTTTGAATAATGTAGGACGCGTTAAAACTTCTAAGAGCACCTTACATCACCGTAGGAAACATTAAAACTTCATAATAAACCTAATGAATTCGTCCGAGTCATTTGAACATCGTACAAAAATTTAGAATATCTTACGACATTGTATGCCACATTAGCACCTTGAAAAGCATGTTAGTATAATGTACAACACCTTACAACTCCTAACAACACGTAACCATACCGTAAGTAAACTTAAAACTCCATAATAAACCTAATGAATTCGTCCGAGTCCTTTAAACATCGTACGACATCTTAAATCATCTTACTACTCTTTATGCCACATTAGCAACTCGAAATGAACGTTAGTATGATCTACGACGCCTTACAGCTCCTAAGAACACCTTACATCACCGTACGAAACCTTAAAACTCCATCATACACCTAATGAATTCGTGCGAGTCCTTTGAACATCGTACGACTAGTTAGGACATCTTAAGACTTTGTATGCCATATTAGAACCTTGAAGACCACGTTTGTATAACATAGGACGCCTTAAAACACCTAACAACACCTTACAATAGCGTACGAAACCATAAATCTCCATAATAAACCTAATCAATTCGTCCTAGTCCTTTAAACATCGTAAGACAAATCATGACTTGTTACGACTCTGTATGCGACGCTAGCAACATAAAAAGCAATTTCGAATAATGTAGTACGCGTTACAACTTCTAAGAGCACCTTAGATCACCGTACGAAACATTAGAATTTCATAAAAAACTAATGAATTAGTCCGAGTCATTTGAACATCGTACAAAGATTTAGAATATCTTACGACATTGTATGCCACATTAGCACCTTGAAAAGCATGTTAGTATAATGTACGACACCTTACAACTCCTAACAACACGTAACAATACCGTACGTAAACTTAAAACTCCATAATAAACCTAATGAATTCGTCCGAGTCCTTTAAACATCGTACGACAACCTAAATCATCTTACTACTTTTTATGCCACATTAGCAACTCGAAATGAACGTTAGTGTGATCTAGGACGCCTTACAGCTCCTAAGAACACCTTACATCGTCGTACGAAACCTTAAAACTCCATAATACACCTAATGAATTCGTGTGAGTCCTTTGAACATCGTACGACTATTTAGGACATCTTAAGACTCTGTATGCCATATTAGAACCTTGAAGACCACGTTTGTATAACGTAGGACGCCTTAAAACACCTAACAAAACCTTACAAGAGCGTACGAAACCATAAATCTCCATAATAAACCTAATCTGTTCGTCCGAGTCCTTTGAACATCATAAGACAACTCAGGACTTGTTATGACTCTGTATGCGACGCTAGCAACATAAAAATCAATTTCGAATAATGTAGGACGCGTTACAACTTCTAAGAGCACCTTACATCACCGTACGAAACATTAAAATTAAAACTTCATAATAAAGCTAATGAATTAGTCCGAGTCATTTGAACATCGTACAAAGACTTAGAATATCTTACGACATTGTATGCCACATTAGCACCTTGAAAAGCATGTTAGTATAATGTACGACACCTTACAACTCCTACCAACACGTAACAATACCGTACGTAAACTTAAAACTCCATAGTAAACCTAATGAATTCGTCTGAGTCCTTTAAACATCGTACCACAACTTAAATCATCTTACTACTCTTTATGCCACATTAGCAACTCGAAATGAACGTTAGTGTGATCTAGGACGCCTTACAGCTCCTAAGAACACCTTACATCACCGTACGAAACCTTAAAACTCCATAATACACCTAATGAATTCGTGTGAGTCCTTTGAACATCGTACGACTATTTAGGACATCTTAAGACTCTGTATGCCATATTAGAACCTTGAAGACCACGTTTGTATAACGTAGGACGCCTTAAAACACCTAACAAAACCTTACAAGAGCGTACGAAACCATAAATCTCCATAATAAACCTAATCTGTTCGTCCGAGTCCTTTGAACATCGTAAGACAACTCAGGACTTGTTACGACTCTGTATGCGACGCTAGCAACATAAAAAGCAATTTCGAATAATGTAGGACGCGTTAAAACTTCTAAGAGCACCTTACATCAGCGTAGGAAACATTAAAACTTCATAATAAACCTAATGAATTCGTCCGAGTCATTTGAACATCGTACAAAAATTTAGAATATCTTACGACATTGTATGCCACATTAGCACCTTGAAAAGCATGTTAGTATAATGTACGACACCTTACAACTCCTAACAACACGTAACCATACCGTAAGTAAACTTAAAACTCCATAATAAACCTAATGAATTCGTCCGAGTCCTTTAAACATCGTACGACAACTTAAATCATCTTACTACTCCTTATGCCACATTAGCAACTCGAAATGAAGGTTAGTGTGATCTAGGACGCCTTACAGCTCCTAAGAACACCTTACATCACCGTACGAAACCTTAAAACTCCATAATACACCTAATGAATTCGTGTGAGTCCTTTGAACATCGTACGACTATTTAGGACATCTTAAGACTCTGTATGCCATATTAGAACCTTGAAGACCACGTTTGTATAACGTAGGACGCCTTAAAACACCTAACAAAACCTTACAAGAGCGTACGAAACCATAAATCTCCATAATAAACCTAATCTGTTCGTCCGAGTCCTTTGAACATCATAAGACAACTCAGGACTTGTTATGACTCTGTATGCGACGCTAGCAACATAAAAAGCAATTTCGAATAATGTAGGACGCGTTACAACTTCTAAGAGCACCTTACATCACCATACGAAACATTAAAATTAATACTTCATAATAAAGCTAATGAATTAGTCCGAGTCATTTGAACATCGTACAAAGACTTAGAATATCTTACGACATTGTATGCCACATTAGCACCTTGAAAAGCATGTTAGTATAATGTACGACACCTTACAACTCCTAACAACACGTAACAATACCGTACGTAAACTTAAAACTCCATAGTAAACCTAATGAATTCGTCTGAGTCCTTTAAACATCGTACGACAACTTAAATCATCTTACTACTCTTTATGCCACATTAGCAACTCGAAATGAACGTTAGTGTGATCTAGGACGCCTTACAGCTCCTAAGAACACCTTACATCACCGTACGAAACCTTAAAACTCCAAAATACACCTAATGAATTCGTGTGAGTCCTTTGAACATCGTACGACTATTTAGGACATCTTAAGACTCTGTATGCCATATTAGAACCTTGAAGACCACGTTTGTATAACGTAGGACGCCTTAAAACACCTAACAAAACCTTACAAGAGCGTACGAAACCATAAATCTCCATAATAAACCTAATCTGTTCGTCCGAGTCCTTTGAACATCGTAAGACAACTCAGGACTTGTTACGACTCTTTATGCGACGCTAGCAACATAAAAAGCAATTTCGAATAATGTAGGACGCGTTAAAACTTCTAAGAGCACCTTACATCACCGTAGGAAACATTAAAACTTCATAATAAACCTAATGAATTCGTCCGAGTCATTTGAACATCGTACAACAATTTAGAATATCTTACGACATTGTATGCCACATTAGCACCTTGAAAAGCATGTTAGTATAATGTACAACACCTTACAACTCCTAACAACACGTAACCATACCGTAAGTAAACTTAAAACTCCATAATAAACCTAATGAATTCGTCCGAGTCCTTTAAACATCGTACGACATCTTAAATCATCTTACTACTCTTTATGCCACATTAGCAACTCGAAATGAACGTTAGTATGATCTACGACGCCTTACAGCTCCTAAGAACACCTTACATCACCGTACGAAACCTTAAAACTCCATCATACACCTAATGAATTCGTGCGAGTCCTTTGAACATCGTACGACTAGTTAGGACATCTTAAGACTTTGTATGCCATATTAGAACCTTGAAGACCACGTTTGTATAACATAGGACGCCTTAAAACACCTAACAACACCTTACAATAGCGTACGAAACCATAAATCTCCATAATAAACCTAATCAATTCGTCCTAGTCCTTTGAACATCGTAAGACAAATCATGACTTGTTACGACTCTGTATGCGACGCTAGCAACATAAAAAGCAATTTCGAATAATGTAGTACGCGTTACAACTTCTAAGAGCACCTTAGATCACCGTACGAAACATTAGAACTTCATAAAAAACTAATGAATTAGTCCGAGTCATTTGAACATCGTACAAAGATTTAGAATATCTTACGACATTGTATGCCACATTAGCACCTTGAAAAGCATGTTAGTATAATGTACGACACCTTACAACTCCTAACAACACGTAACAATACCGTACGTAAACTTAAAACTCCATAATAAACCTAATGAATTCGTCCGAGTCCTTTAAACATCGTACGACAACCTAAATCATCTTACTACTTTTTATGCCACATTAGCAACTCGAAATGAACGTTAGTGTGATCTAGGACACCTTACAGCTCCTAAGAACACCTTACATCGTCGTACGAAACCTTAAAACTCCATAATACACCTAATGAATTCGTGTGAGTCCTTTGAACATCGTACGACTATTTAGGACATCTTAAGACTCTGTATGCCATATTAGAACCTTGAAGACCACGTTTGTATAACGTAGGACGCCTTAAAACACCTAACAAAACCTTACAAGAGCGTACGAAACCATAAATCTCCATAATAAACCTAATCTGTTCGTCCGAGTCCTTTGAACATCATAAGACAACTCAGGACTTGTTATGACTCTGTATGCGACGCTAGCAACATAAAAAGCAATTTCGAATAATGTAGGACGCGTTACAACTTCTAAGAGCACCTTACATCACCGTACGAAACATTAAAATTAATACTTCATAATAAAGCTAATGAATTAGTCTGAGTCATTTGAACATCGTACAAAGACTTAGAATATCTTACGACATTGTATGCCACATTAGCACCTTGAAAAGCATGTTAGTATAATGTACGACACCTTACAACTCCTAACAACACGTAACAATACCGTACGTAAACTTAAAACTCCATAGTAAACCTAATGAATTCGTCTGAGTCCTTTAAACATCGTACGACAACTTAAATCATCTTACTACTCTTTATGCCACATTAGCAACTCGAAATGAACGTTAGTGTGATCTAGGACGCCTTACAGCTCCTAAGAACACCTTACATCACCGTACGAAACCTTAAAACTCCATAATACACCTAATGAATTCGTGTGAGTCCTTTGAACATCGTACGACTATTTAGGACATCTTAAGACTCTGTATGCCATATTAGAACCTTGAAGACCACGTTTGTATAACGTAGGACGCCTTAAAACACCTAACAAAACCTTACAAGAGCGTACGAAACCATAAATCTCCATAATAAACCTAATCTGTTCGTCCGAGTCCTTTGAACATCGTAAGACAACTCAGGACTTGTTACGACTCTGTATGCGACGCTAGCAACATAAAAAGCAATTTCGAATAATGTAGGACGCGTTAAAACTTCTAAGAGCACCTTACATCACCGTAGGAAACATTAAAACTTCATAATAAACCTAATGAATTCGTCCGAGTCATTTGAACATCGTACAAAAATTTAGAATATCTTACGACATTGTATGCCACATTAGCACCTTGAAAAGCATGTTAGTTTAATGTACAACACCTTACAACTCCTAACAACACGTAACCATACCGTAAGTAAACTTAAAACTCCATAATAAACCTAATGAATTCGTCCGAGTCCTTTAAACATCGTACGACATCTTAAATCATCTTACTACTCTTTATGCCACATTAGCAACTCGAAATGAACGTTAGTATGATCTACGACGCCTTACAGCTCCTAAGAACACCTTACATCACCGTACGAAACCTTAAAACTCCATCATACACCTAATGAATTCGTGCGAGTCCTTTGAACATCGTACGACTAGTTAGGACATCTTAAGACTTTGTATGCCATATTAGAACCTTGAAGACCACGTTTGTATAACATAGGACGCCTTAAAACACCTAACAACACCTTACAATAGCGTACGAAACCATAAATCTCCATAATAAACCTAATCAATTCGTCCTAGTCCTTTGAACATCGTAAGACAAATCATGACTTGTTACGACTCTGTATGCGACGCTAGCAACATAAAAAGCAATTTCGAATAATGTAGTACGCGTTACAACTTCTAAGAGCACCTTAGATCACCGTACGAAACATTAAAACTTCATAAAAAACCTAATGAATTAGTCCGAGTCATTTGAACATCGTACAAAGATTTAGAATATCTTACGACATTGTATGCCACATTAGCACCTTGAAAAGCATGTTAGTATAATGTACGACACCTTACAACTCCTAACAACACGTAACAATACCGTACGTAAACTTAAAACTCCATAATAAACCTAATGAATTCGTCCGAGTCCTTTAAACATCGTACGACAACCTAAATCATCTTACTACTTTTTATGCCACATTAGCAACTCGAAATGAACGTTAGTGTGATCTAGGACGCCTTACAGCTCCTAAGAACACCTTACATCATCGTACGAAACCTTAAAACTCCATAATACACCTAATGAATTCGTGTGAGTCCTTTGAACATCGTACGACTATTTAGGACATCTTAAGACTCTGTATGCCATATTAGAACCTTGAAGACCACGTTTGTATAACGTAGGACGCCTTAAAACACCTAACAAAACCTTACAAGAGCGTACGAAACCATAAATCTCCATAATAAACCTAATCTGTTCGTCCGAGTCCTTTGAACATCATAAGACAACTCAGGACTTGTTATGACTCTGTATGCGACGCTAGCAACATAAAAAGCAATTTCGAATAATGTAGGACGCGTTACAACTTCTAAGAGCACCTTACATCACCGTACGAAACATTAAAATTAATACTTCATAATAAAGCTAATGAATTAGTCTGAGTCATTTGAACATCGTACAAAGACTTAGAATATCTTACGACATTGTATGCCACATTAGCACCTTGAAAAGCATGTTAGTATAATGTACGACACCTTACAACTCCTAACAACACGTAACAATACCGTACGTAAACTTAAAACTCCATAGTAAACCTAATGAATTCGTCTGAGTCCTTTAAACATCGTACGACAACTTAAATCATCTTACTACTCTTTATGCCACATTAGCAACTCGAAATGAACGTTAGTGTGATCTAGGACGCCTTACAGCTCCTAAGAACACCTTACATCACCGTACGAAACCTTAAAACTCCATAATACACCTAATGAATTCGTGTGAGTCCTTTGAACATCGTACGACTATTTAGGACATCTTAAGACTCTGTATGCCATATTAGAACCTTGAAGACCACGTTTGTATAACGTAGGACGCCTTAAAACACCTAACAAAACCTTACAAGAGCGTACGAAACCATAAATCTCCATAATAAACCTAATCTGTTCGTCCGAGTCCTTTGAACATCGTAAGACAACTCAGGACTTGTTACGACTCTGTATGCGACGCTAGCAACATAAAAAGCAATTTCGAATAATGTAGGACGCGTTAAAACTTCTAAGAGCACCTTACATCACCGTAGGAAACATTAAAACTTCATAATAAACCTAATGAATTCGTCCGAGTCATTTGAACATCGTACAAAAATTTAGAATATCTTACGACATTGTATGCCACATTAGCACCTTGAAAAGCATGTTAGTTTAATGTACAACACCTTACAACTCCTAACAACACGTAACCATACCGTAAGTAAACTTAAAACTCCATAATAAACCTAATGAATTCGTCCGAGTCCTTTAAACATCGTACGACATCTTAAATCATCTTACTACTCTTTATGCCACATTAGCAACTCGAAATGAACGTTAGTATGATCTACGACGCCTTACAGCTCCTAAGAACACCTTACATCACCGTACGAAACCTTAAAACTCCATCATACACCTAATGAATTCGTGCGAGTCCTTTGAACATCGTACGACTAGTTAGGACATCTTAAGACTTTGTATGCCATATTAGAACCTTGAAGACCACGTTTGTATAACATAGGACGCCTTAAAACACCTAACAACACCTTACAATAGCGTACGAAACCATAAATCTCCATAATAAACCTAATCAATTCGTCCTAGTCCTTTGAACATCGTAAGACAAATCATGACTTGTTACGACTCTGTATGCGACGCTAGCAACATAAAAAGCAATTTCGAATAATGTAGTACGCGTTACAACTTCTAAGAGCACCTTAGATCACCGTCTGAAACATTAAAACTTCATAAAAAACCTAATGAATTAGTCCGAGTCATTTGAACATCGTACAAAGATTTAGAATATCTTACGACATTGTATGCCACATTAGCACCTTGAAAAGCATGTTAGTATAATGTACGACACCTTACAACTCCTAACAACACGTAACAATACCGTACGTAAACTTAAAACTCCATAATAAACCTAATGAATTCGTCCGAGTCCTTTAAACATCGTACGACAACCTAAATCATCTTACTACTTTTTATGCCACATTAGCAACTCGAAATGAACGTTAGTGTGATCTAGGACGCCTTACAGCTCCTAAGAACACCTTACATCATCGTACGAAACCTTAAAACTCCATAATACACCTAATGAATTCGTGTGAGTCCTTTGAACATCGTACGACTATTTAGGACATCTTAAGACTCTGTATGCCATATTAGAACCTTGAAGACCACGTTTGTATAACGTAGGACGCCTTAAAACACCTAACAAAACCTTACAAGAGCGTACGAAACCATAAATCTCCATAATAAACCTAATCTGTTCGTCCGAGTCCTTTGAACATCATAAGACAACTCAGGACTTGTTATGACTCTGTATGCGACGCTAGCAACATAAAAAGCAATTTCGAATAATGTAGGACGCGTTACAACTTCTAAGAGCACCTTACATCACCGTACGAAACATTAAAATTAATACTTCATAATAAAGCTAATGAATTAGTCTGAGTCATTTGAACATCGTACAAAGACTTAGAATATCTTACGACATTGTATGCCACATTAGCACCTTGAAAAGCATGTTAGTATAATGTACGACACCTTACAACTCCTAACAACACGTAACAATACCGTACGTAAACTTAAAACTCCATAGTAAACCTAATGAATTCGTCTGAGTCCTTTAAACATCGTACGACAACTTAAATCATCTTACTACTCTTTATGCCACATTAGCAACTCGAAATGAACGTTAGTGTGATCTAGGACGCCTTACAGCTCCTAAGAACACCTTACATCACCGTACGAAACCTTAAAACTCCATAATACACCTAATGAATTCGTGTGAGTCCTTTGAACATCGTACGACTATTTAGGACATCTTAAGACTCTGTATGCCATATTAGAACCTTGAAGACCACGTTTGTATAACGTAGGACGCCTTAAAACACCTAACAAAACCTTACAAGAGCGTACGAAACCATAAATCTCCATAATAAACCTAATCTGTTCGTCCGAGTCCTTTGAACATCGTAAGACAACTCAGGACTTGTTACGACTCTGTATGCGACGCTAGCAACATAAAAAGCAATTTCGAATAATGTAGGACGCGTTAAAACTTCTAAGAGCACCTTACATCACCGTAGGAAACATTAAAACTTCATAATAAACCTAATGAATTCGTCCGAGTCATTTGAACATCGTACAAAAATTTAGAATATCTTACGACATTGTATGCCACATTAGCACCTTGAAAAGCATGTTAGTTTAATGTACAACACCTTACAACTCCTAACAACACGTAACCATACCGTAAGTAAACTTAAAACTCCATAATAAACCTAATGAATTCGTCCGAGTCCTTTAAACATCGTACGACATCTTAAATCATCTTACTACTCTTTATGCCACATTAGCAACTCGAAATGAACGTTAGTATGATCTACGACGCCTTACAGCTCCTAAGAACACCTTACATCACCGTACGAAACCTTAAAACTCCATCATACACCTAATGAATTCGTGCGAGTCCTTTGAACATCGTACGACTAGTTAGGACATCTTAAGACTTTGTATGCCATATTAGAACCTTGAAGACCACGTTTGTATAACATAGGACGCCTTAAAACACCTAACAACACCTTACAATAGCGTACGAAACCATAAATCTCCATAATAAACCTAATCAATTCGTCCTAGTCCTTTGAACATCGTAAGACAAATCATGACTTGTTACGACTCTGTATGCGACGCTAGCAACATAAAAAGCAATTTCGAATAATGTAGTACGCGTTACAACTTCTAAGAGCACCTTAGATCACCGTACGAAACATTAAAACTTCATAAAAAACCTAATGAATTAGTCCGAGTCATTTGAACATCGTACAAAGATTTAGAATATCTTACGACATTGTATGCCACATTAGCACCTTGAAAAGCATGTTAGTATAATGTACGACACCTTACAACTCCTAACAACACGTAACAATACCGTACGTAAACTTAAAACTCCATAATAAACCTAATGAATTCGTCCGAGTCCTTTAAACATCGTACGACAACCTAAATCATCTTACTACTTTTTATGCCACATTAGCAACTCGAAATGAACGTTAGTGTGATCTAGGACGCCTTACAGCTCCTAAGAACACCTTACATCATCGTACGAAACCTTAAAACTCCATAATACACCTAATGAATTCGTGTGAGTCCTTTGAACATCGTACGACTATTTAGGACATCTTAAGACTCTGTATGCCATATTAGAACCTTGAAGACCACGTTTGTATAACGTAGGACGCCTTAAAACACCTAACAAAACCTTACAAGAGCGTACGAAACCATAAATCTCCATAATAAACCTAATCTGTTCGTCCGAGTCCTTTGAACATCATAAGACAACTCAGGACTTGTTATGACTCTGTATGCGACGCTAGCAACATAAAAAGCAATTTCGAATAATGTAGGACGCGTTACAACTTCTAAGAGCACCTTACATCACCGTACGAAACATTAAAATTAATACTTCATAATAAAGCTAATGAATTAGTCTGAGTCATTTGAACATCGTACAAAGACTTAGAATATCTTACGACATTGTATGCCACATTAGCACCTTGAAAAGCATGTTAGTATAATGTACGACACCTTACAACTCCTAACAACACGTAACAATACCGTACGTAAACTTAAAACTCCATAGTAAACCTAATGAATTCGTCTGAGTCCTTTAAACATCGTACGACAACTTAAATCATCTTACTACTCTTTATGCCACATTAGCAACTCGAAATGAACGTTAGTGTGATCTAGGACGCCTTACAGCTCCTAAGAACACCTTACATCACCGTACGAAACCTTAAAACTCCATAATACACCTAATGAATTCGTGTGAGTCCTTTGAACATCGTACGACTATTTAGGACATCTTAAGACTCTGTATGCCATATTAGAACCTTGAAGACCACGTTTGTATAACGTAGGACGCCTTAAAACACCTAACAAAACCTTACAAGAGCGTACGAAACCATAAATCTCCATAATAAACCTAATCTGTTCGTCCGAGTCCTTTGAACATCGTAAGACAACTCAGGACTTGTTACGACTCTGTATGCGACGCTAGCAACATAAAAAGCAATTTCGAATAATGTAGGACGCGTTAAAACTTCTAAGAGCACCTTACATCACCGTAGGAAACATTAAAACTTCATAATAAACCTAATGAATTCGTCCGAGTCATTTGAACATCGTACAAAAATTTAGAATATCTTACGACATTGTATGCCACATTAGCACCTTGAAAAGCATGTTAGTTTAATGTACAACACCTTACAACTCCTAACAACACGTAACCATACCGTAAGTAAACTTAAAACTCCATAATAAACCTAATGAATTCGTCCGAGTCCTTTAAACATCGTACGACATCTTAAATCATCTTACTACTCTTTATGCCACATTAGCAACTCGAAATGAACGTTAGTATGATCTACGACGCCTTACAGCTCCTAAGAACACCTTACATCACCGTACGAAACCTTAAAACTCCATCATACACCTAATGAATTCGTGTGAGTCCTTTGAACATCGTACGACTATTTAGGACATCTTAAGACTCTGTATGCCATATTAGAACCTTGAAGACCACGTTTGTATAACGTAGGACGCCTTAAAACACCTAACAAAACCTTACAAGAGCGTACGAAACCATAAATCTCCATAATAAACCTAATCTGTTCGTCCGAGTCCTTTGAACATCATAAGACAACTCAGGACTTGTTATGACTCTGTATGCGACGCTAGCAACATAAAAAGCAATTTCGAATAATGTAGGACGCGTTACAACTTCTAAGAGCACCTTACATCACCGTACGAAACATTAAAATTAATACTTCATAATAAAGCTAATGAATTAGTCTGAGTCATTTGAACATCGTACAAAGACTTAGAATATCTTACGACATTGTATGCCACATTAGCACCTTGAAAAGCATGTTAGTATAATGTACGACACCTTACAACTCCTAACAACACGTAACAATACCGTACGTAAACTTAAAACTCCATAGTAAACCTAATGAATTCGTCTGAGTCCTTTAAACATCGTACGACAACTTAAATCATCTTACTACTCTTTATGCCACATTAGCAACTCGAAATGAACGTTAGTGTGATCTAGGACGCCTTACAGCTCCTAAGAACACCTTACATCACCGTACGAAACCTTAAAACTCCATAATACACCTAATGAATTCGTGTGAGTCCTTTGAACATCGTACGACTATTTAGGACATCTTAAGACTCTGTATGCCATATTAGAACCTTGAAGACCACGTTTGTATAACGTAGGACGCCTTAAAACACCTAACAAAACCTTACAAGAGCGTACGAAACCATAAATCTCCATAATAAACCTAATCTGTTCGTCCGAGTCCTTTGAACATCGTAAGACAACTCAGGACTTGTTACGACTCTGTATGCGACGCTAGCAACATAAAAAGCAATTTCGAATAATGTAGGACGCGTTAAAACTTCTAAGAGCACCTTACATCACCGTAGGAAACATTAAAACTTCATAATAAACCTAATGAATTCGTCCGAGTCATTTGAACATCGTACAAAAATTTAGAATATCTTACGACATTGTATGCCACATTAGCACCTTGAAAAGCATGTTAGTTTAATGTACAACACCTTACAACTCCTAACAACACGTAACCATACCGTAAGTAAACTTAAAACTCCATAATAAACCTAATGAATTCGTCCGAGTCCTTTAAACATCGTACGACATCTTAAATCATCTTACTACTCTTTATGCCACATTAGCAACTCGAAATGAACGTTAGTATGATCTACGACGCCTTACAGCTCCTAAGAACACCTTACATCACCGTACGAAACCTTAAAACTCCATCATACACCTAATGAATTCGTGTGAGTCCTTTGAACATCGTACGACTATTTAGGACATCTTAAGACTCTGTATGCCAAATTAGAACCTTGAAGACCACGTTTGTATAACGTAGGACGCCTTAAAACACCTAACAAAACCTTACAAGAGCGTACGAAACCATAAATCTCCATAATAAACCTAATCTGTTCGTCCGAGTCCTTTGAACATCATAAGACAACTCAGGACTTGTTATGACTCTGTATGCGACGCTAGCAACATAAAAAGCAATTTCGAATAATGTAGGACGCGTTACAACTTCTAAGAGCACCTTACATCACCGTACGAAACATTAAAATTAATACTTCATAATAAAGCTAATGAATTAGTCTGAGTCATTTGAACATCGTACAAAGACTTAGAATATCTTACGACATTGTATGCCACATTAGCACCTTGAAAAGCATGTTAGTATAATGTACGACACCTTACAACTCCTAACAACACGTAACAATACCGTACGTAAACTTAAAACTCCATAGTAAACCTAATGAATTCGTCTGAGTCCTTTAAACATCGTACGACAACTTAAATCATCTTACTACTCTTTATGCCACATTAGCAACTCGAAATGAACGTTAGTGTGATCTAGGACGCCTTACAGCTCCTAAGAACACCTTACATCACCGTACGAAACCTTAAAACTCCATAATACACCTAATGAATTCGTGTGAGTCCTTTGAACATCGTACGACTATTTAGGACATCTTAAGACTCTGTATGCCATATTAGAACCTTGAAGACCACGTTTGTATAACGTAGGACGCCTTAAAACACCTAACAAAACCTTACAAGAGCGTACGAAACCATAAATCTCCATAATAAACCTAATCTGTTCGTCCGAGTCCTTTGAACATCGTAAGACAACTCAGGACTTGTTACGACTCTGTATGCGACGCTAGCAACATAAAAAGCAATTTCGAATAATGTAGGACGCGTTAAAACTTCTAAGAGCACCTTACATCACCGTAGGAAACATTAAAACTTCATAATAAACCTAATGAATTCGTCCGAGTCATTTGAACATCGTACAAAAATTTAGAATATCTTACGACATTGTATGCCACATTAGCACCTTGAAAAGCATGTTAGTTTAATGTACAACACCTTACAACTCCTAACAACACGTAACCATACCGTAAGTAAACTTAAAACTCCATAATAAACCTAATGAATTCGTCCGAGTCCTTTAAACATCGTACGACATCTTAAATCATCTTACTACTCTTTATGCCACATTAGCAACTCGAAATGAACGTTAGTATGATCTACGACGCCTTACAGCTCCTAAGAACACCTTACATCACCGTACGAAACCTTAAAACTCCATCATACACCTAATGAATTCGTGCGAGTCCTTTGAACATCGTACGACTAGTTAGGACATCTTAAGACTTTGTATGCCATATTAGAACCTTGAAGACCACGTTTGTATAACATAGGACGCCTTAAAACACCTAACAACACCTTACAATAGCGTACGAAACCATAAATCTCCATAATAAACCTAATCAATTCGTCCTAGTCCTTTGAACATCGTAAGACAAATCATGACTTGTTACGACTCTGTATGCGACGCTAGCAACATAAAAAGCAATTTCGAATAATGTAGTACGCGTTACAACTTCTAAGAGCACCTTAGATCACCGTACGAAACATTAAAACTTCATAAAAAACCTAATGAATTAGTCCGAGTCATTTGAACATCGTACAAAGATTTAGAATATCTTACGACATTGTATGCCACATTAGCACCTTGAAAAGCATGTTAGTATAATGTACGACACCTTACAACTCCTAACAACACGTAACAATACCGTACGTAAACTTAAAACTCCATAATAAACCTAATGAATTCGTCCGAGTCCTTTAAACATCGTACGACAACCTAAATCATCTTACTACTTTTTATGCCACATTAGCAACTCGAAATGAACGTTAGTGTGATCTAGGACGCCTTACAGCTCCTAAGAACACCTTACATCATCGTACGAAACCTTAAAACTCCATAATACACCTAATGAATTCGTGTGAGTCCTTTGAACATCGTACGACTATTTAGGACATCTTAAGACTCTGTATGCCATATTAGAACCTTGAAGACCACGTTTGTATAACGTAGGACGCCTTAAAACACCTAACAAAACCTTACAAGAGCGTACGAAACCATAAATCTCCATAATAAACCTAATCTGTTCGTCCGAGTCCTTTGAACATCATAAGACAACTCAGGACTTGTTATGACTCTGTATGCGACGCTAGCAACATAAAAAGCAATTTCGAATAATGTAGGACGCGTTACAACTTCTAAGAGCACCTTACATCACCGTACGAAACATTAAAATTAATACTTCATAATAAAGCTAATGAATTAGTCTGAGTCATTTGAACATCGTACAAAGACTTAGAATATCTTACGACATTGTATGCCACATTAGCACCTTGAAAAGCATGTTAGTATAATGTACGACACCTTACAACTCCTAACAACACGTAACAATACCGTACGTAAACTTAAAACTCCATAGTAAACCTAATGAATTCGTCTGAGTCCTTTAAACATCGTACGACAACTTAAATCATCTTACTACTCTTTATGCCACATTAGCAACTCGAAATGAACGTTAGTGTGATCTAGGACGCCTTACAGCTCCTAAGAACACCTTACATCACCGTACGAAACCTTAAAACTCCATAATACACCTAATGAATTCGTGTGAGTCCTTTGAACATCGTACGACTATTTAGGACATCTTAAGACTCTGTATGCCATATTAGAACCTTGAAGACCACGTTTGTATAACGTAGGACGCCTTAAAACACCTAACAAAACCTTACAAGAGCGTACGAAACCATAAATCTCCATAATAAACCTAATCTGTTCGTCCGAGTCCTTTGAACATCGTAAGACAACTCAGGACTTGTTACGACTCTGTATGCGACGCTAGCAACATAAAAAGCAATTTCGAATAATGTAGGACGCGTTAAAACTTC
This sequence comes from Tagetes erecta, assembly GCA_030867185.1. Lineage (NCBI taxonomy): Eukaryota > Viridiplantae > Streptophyta > Magnoliopsida > Asterales > Asteraceae > Tagetes > Tagetes erecta. The sequence continues at coordinate 47,343,038 of CM061488.1, read as the reverse complement.
TAAGAGCACCTTACATCACCGTAGGAAACATTAAAACTTCATAATAAACCTAATGAATTCGTCCGAGTCATTTGAACATCGTACAAAAATTTAGAATATCTTACGACATTGTATGCCACATTAGCACCTTGAAAAGCATGTTAGTTTAATGTACAACACCTTACAACTCCTAACAACACGTAACCATACCGTAAGTAAACTTAAAACTCCATAATAAACCTAATGAATTCGTCCGAGTCCTTTAAACATCGTACGACATCTTAAATCATCTTACTACTCTTTATGCCACATTAGCAACTCGAAATGAACGTTAGTATGATCTACGACGCCTTACAGCTCCTAAGAACACCTTACATCACCGTACGAAACCTTAAAACTCCATCATACACCTAATGAATTCGTGCGAGTCCTTTGAACATCGTACGACTAGTTAGGACATCTTAAGACTTTGTATGCCATATTAGAACCTTGAAGACCACGTTTGTATAACATAGGACGCCTTAAAACACCTAACAACACCTTACAATAGCGTACGAAACCATAAATCTCCATAATAAACCTAATCAATTCGTCCTAGTCCTTTGAACATCGTAAGACAAATCATGACTTGTTACGACTCTGTATGCGACGCTAGCAACATAAAAAGCAATTTCGAATAATGTAGTACGCGTTACAACTTCTAAGAGCACCTTAGATCACCGTACGAAACATTAAAACTTCATAAAAAACCTAATGAATTAGTCCGAGTCATTTGAACATCGTACAAAGATTTAGAATATCTTACGACATTGTATGCCACATTAGCACCTTGAAAAGCATGTTAGTATAATGTACGACACCTTACAACTCCTAACAACACGTAACAATACCGTACGTAAACTTAAAACTCCATAATAAACCTAATGAATTCGTCCGAGTCCTTTAAACATCGTACGACAACCTAAATCATCTTACTACTTTTTATGCCACATTAGCAACTCGAAATGAACGTTAGTGTGATCTAGGACGCCTTACAGCTCCTAAGAACACCTTACATCATCGTACGAAACCTTAAAACTCCATAATACACCTAATGAATTCGTGTGAGTCCTTTGAACATCGTACGACTATTTAGGACATCTTAAGACTCTGTATGCCATATTAGAACCTTGAAGACCACGTTTGTATAACGTAGGACGCCTTAAAACACCTAACAAAACCTTACAAGAGCGTACGAAACCATAAATCTCCATAATAAACCTAATCTGTTCGTCCGAGTCCTTTGAACATCATAAGACAACTCAGGACTTGTTATGACTCTGTATGCGACGCTAGCAACATAAAAAGCAATTTCGAATAATGTAGGACGTGTTACAACTTCTAAGAGCACCTTACATCACCGTACGAAACATTAAAATTAATACTTCATAATAAAGCTAATGAATTAGTCTGAGTCATTTGAACATCGTACAAAGACTTAGAATATCTTACGACATTGTATGCCACATTAGCACCTTGAAAAGCATGTTAGTATAATGTACGACACCTTACAACTCCTAACAACACGTAACAATACCGTACGTAAACTTAAAACTCCATAGTAAACCTAATGAATTCGTCTGAGTCCTTTAAACATCGTACGACAACTTAAATCATCTTACTACTCTTTATGCCACATTAGCAACTCGAAATGAACGTTAGTGTGATCTAGGACGCCTTACAGCTCCTAAGAACACCTTACCTCACCGTACGAAACCTTAAAACTCCATAATACACCTAATGAATTCGTGTGAGTCCTTTGAACATCGTACGACTATTTAGGACATCTTAAGACTCTGTATGCCATATTAGAACCTTGAAGACCACGTTTGTATAACGTAGGACGCCTTAAAACACCTAACAAAACCTTACAAGAGCGTACGAAACCATAAATCTCCATAATAAACCTAATCTGTTCGTCCGAGTCCTTTGAACATCGTAAGACAACTCAGGACTTGTTACGACTCTGTATGCGACGCTAGCAACATAAAAAGCAATTTCGAATAATGTAGGACGCGTTAAAACTTCTAAGAGCACCTTACATCACCGTAGGAAACATTAAAACTTCATAATAAACCTAATGAATTCGTCCGAGTCATTTGAACATCGTACAAAAATTTAGAATATCTTACGACATTGTATGCCACATTAGCACCTTGAAAAGCATGTTAGTTTAATGTACAACACCTTACAACTCCTAACAACACGTAACCATACCGTAAGTAAACTTAAAACTCCATAATAAACCTAATGAATTCGTCCGAGTCCTTTAAACATCGTACGACATCTTAAATCATCTTACTACTCTTTATGCCACATTAGCAACTCGAAATGAACGTTAGTATGATCTACGACGCCTTACAGCTCCTAAGAACACCTTACATCACCGTACGAAACCTTAAAACTCCATCATACACCTAATGAATTCGTGCGAGTCCTTTGAACATCGTACGACTAGTTAGGACATCTTAAGACTTTGTATGCCATATTAGAACCTTGAAGACCACGTTTGTATAACATAGGACGCCTTAAAACACCTAACAACACCTTACAATAGCGTACGAAACCATAAATCTCCATAATAAACCTAATCAATTCGTCCTAGTCCTTTGAACATCGTAAGACAAATCATGACTTGTTACGACTCTGTATGCGACGCTAGCAACATAAAAAGCAATTTCGAATAATGTAGTACGCGTTACAACTTCTAAGAGCACCTTAGATCACCGTACGAAACATTAAAACTTCATAAAAAACCTAATGAATTAGTCCGAGTCATTTGAACATCGTACAAAGATTTAGAATATCTTACAACATTGTATGCCACATTAGCACCTTGAAAAGCATGTTAGTATAATGTACGACACCTTACAACTCCTAACAACACGTAACAATACCGTACGTAAACTTAAAACTCCATAATAAACCTAATGAATTCGTCCGAGTCCTTTAAACATCGTACGACAACCTAAATCATCTTACTACTTTTTATGCCACATTAGCAACTCGAAATGAACGTTAGTGTGATCTAGGACGCCTTACAGCTCCTAAGAACACCTTACATCATCGTACGAAACCTTAAAACTCCATAATACACCTAATGAATTCGTGTGAGTCCTTTGAACATCGTACGACTATTTAGGACATCTTAAGACTCTGTATGCCATATTAGAACCTTGAAGACCACGTTTGTATAACGTAGGACGCCTTAAAACACCTAACAAAACCTTACAAGAGCGTACGAAACCATAAATCTCCATAATAAACCTAATCTGTTCGTCCGAGTCCTTTGAACATCATAAGACAACTCAGGACTTGTTATGACTCTGTATGCGACGCTAGCAACATAAAAAGCAATTTCGAATAATGTAGGACGCGTTACAACTTCTAAGAGCACCTTACATCACCGTACGAAACATTAAAATTAATACTTCATAATAAAGCTAATGAATTAGTCTGAGTCATTTGAACATCGTACAAAGACTTAGAATATCTTACGACATTGTATGCCACATTAGCACCTTGAAAAGCATGTTAGTATAATGTACGACACCTTACAACTCCTAACAACACGTAACAATACCGTACGTAAACTTAAAACTCCATAGTAAACCTAATGAATTCGTCTGAGTCCTTTAAACATCGTACGACAACTTAAATCATCTTACTACTCTTTATGCCACATTAGCAACTCGAAATGAACGTTAGTGTGATCTAGGACGCCTTACAGCTCCTAAGAACACCTTACATCACCGTACGAAACCTTAAAACTCCATAATACACCTAATGAATTCGTGTGAGTCCTTTGAACATCGTACGACTATTTAGGACATCTTAAGACTCTGTATGCCATATTAGAACCTTGAAGACCACGTTTGTATAACGTAGGACGCCTTAAAACACCTAACAAAACCTTACAAGAGCGTACGAAACCATAAATCTCCATAATAAACCTAATCTGTTCGTCCGAGTCCTTTGAACATCGTAAGACAACTCAGGACTTGTTACGACTCTGTATGCGACGCTAGCAACATAAAAAGCAATTTCGAATAATGTAGGACGCGTTAAAACTTCTAAGAGCACCTTACATCACCGTAGGAAACATTAAAACTTCATAATAAACCTAATGAATTCGTCCGAGTCATTTGAACATCGTACAAAAATTTAGAATATCTTACGACATTGTATGCCACATTAGCACCTTGAAAAGCATGTTAGTTTAATGTACAACACCTTACAACTCCTAACAACACGTAACCATACCGTAAGTAAACTTAAAACTCCATAATAAACCTAATGAATTCGTCGGAGTCCTTTAAACATCGTACGACATCTTAAATCATCTTACTACTCTTTATGCCACATTAGCAACTCGAAATGAACGTTAGTATGATCTACGACGCCTTACAGCTCCTAAGAACACCTTACATCACCGTACGAAACCTTAAAACTCCATCATACACCTAATGAATTCGTGCGAGTCCTTTGAACATCGTACGACTAGTTAGGACATCTTAAGACTTTGTATGCCATATTAGAACCTTGAAGACCACGTTTGTATAACATAGGACGCCTTAAAACACCTAACAACACCTTACAATAGCGTACGAAACCATAAATCTCCATAATAAACCTAATCAATTCGTCCTAGTCCTTTGAACATCGTAAGACAAATCATGACTTGTTACGACTCTGTATGCGACGCTAGCAACATAAAAAGCAATTTCGAATAATGTAGTACGCGTTACAACTTCTAAGAGCACCTTAGATCACCGTACGAAACATTAAAACTTCATAAAAAACCTAATGAATTAGTCCGAGTCATTTGAACATCGTACAAAGATTTAGAATATCTTACGACATTGTATGCCACATTAGCACCTTGAAAAGCATGTTAGTATAATGTACGACACCTTACAACTCCTAACAACACGTAACAATACCGTACGTAAACTTAAAACTCCATAATAAACCTAATGAATTCGTCCGAGTCCTTTAAACATCGTACGACAACCTAAATCATCTTACTACTTTTTATGCCACATTAGCAACTCGAAATGAACGTTAGTGTGATCTAGGACGCCTTACAGCTCCTAAGAACACCTTACATCATCGTACGAAACCTTAAAACTCCATAATACACCTAATGAATTCGTGTGAGTCCTTTGAACATCGTACGACTATTTAGGACATCTTAAGACTCTGTATGCCATATTAGAACCTTGAAGACCACGTTTGTATAACGTAGGACGCCTTAAAACACCTAACAAAACCTTACAAGAGCGTACGAAACCATAAATCTCCATAATAAACCTAATCTGTTCGTCCGAGTCCTTTGAACATCATAAGACAACTCAGGACTTGTTATGACTCTGTATGCGACGCTAGCAACATAAAAAGCAATTTCGAATAATGTAGGACGCGTTACAACTTCTAAGAGCACCTTACATCACCGTACGAAACATTAAAATTAAAACTTCATAATAAAGCTAATGAATTAGTCCGAGTCATTTGAACATCGTACAAAGACTTAGAATATCTTACGACATTGTATGCCACATTAGCACCTTGAAAAGCATGTTAGTATAATGTACGACACCTTACAACTCCTACCAACACGTAACAATACCGTACGTAAACTTAAAACTCCATAGTAAACCTAATGAATTCGTCTGAGTCCTTTAAACATCGTACGACAACTTAAATCATCTTACTACTCTTTATGCCACATTAGCAACTCGAAATGAACGTTAGTGTGATCTAGGACGCCTTACAGCTCCTAAGAACACCTTACATCACCGTACGAAACCTTAAAACTCCATAATACACCTAATGAATTCGTGTGAGTCCTTTGAACATCGTACGACTATTTAGGACATCTTAAGACTCTGTATGCCATATTAGAACCATGAAGACCACGTTTGTATAACGTAGGACGCCTTAAAACACCTAACAAAACCTTACAAGAGCGTACGAAACCATAAATCTCCATAATAAACCTAATCTGTTCGTCCGAGTCCTTTGAACATCGTAAGACAACTCAGGACTTGTTACGACTCTGTATGCGACGCTAGCAACATAAAAAGCCATTTCGAATAATGTAGGACGCGTTAAAACTTCTAAGAGCACCTTACATCACCGTAGGAAACATTAAAACTTCATAATAAACCTAACGAATTCGTTCGAGTCATTTGAACATCGTACAAAAATTTAGAATATCTTATGACATTGTATGCCACATTAGCACCTTGAAAAGCATGTTAGTTTAATGTACGACACCTTACAACTCCTAACAACACGTAACCATACCGTAAGTAAACTTAAAACTCCATAATAAACCTAATGAATTCGTCCGAGTCCTTTAAACATCGTACGACATCTTAAATCATCTTACTACTCTTTATGCCACATTAGCAACTCGAAATGAACGTTAGTATGATCTACGACGCCTTACAGCTCCTAAGAACACCTTACATCACCGTACGAAACCTTAAAACTCCATCATACACCTAATGAATTCGTGCGAGTCCTTTGAACATCGTACGACTAGTTAGGACATCTTAAGACTTTGTATGCCATATTAGAACCTTGAAGACCACGTTTGTATAACATAGGACGCCTTAAAACACCTAACAACACCTTACAATAGCGTACGAAACCATAAATCTCCATAATAAACCTAATCAATTCGTCCTAGTCCTTTGAACATCGTAAGACAAATCATGACTTGTTACGACTCTGTATGCGACGCTAGCAACAAAAAAAGCAATTTCGAATAATGTAGTACGCGTTACAACTTCTAAGAGCACCTTAGATCACCGTACGAAACATTAAAACTTCATAAAAAACCTAATGAATTAGTCCGAGTCATTTGAACATCGTACAAAGATTTAGAATATCTTACGACATTGTATGCCACATTAGCACCTTGAAAAGCATGTTAGTATAATGTACGACACCTTACAACTCCTAACAACACGTAACAATACCGTACGTAAACTTAAAACTCCATAATAAACCTAATGAATTCGTCCGAGTCCTTTAAACATCGTACGACAACCTAAATCATCTTACTACTTTTTATGCCACATTAGCAACTCGAAATGAACGTTAGTGTGATCTAGGACGCCTTACAGCTCCTAAGAACACCTTACATCATCGTACGAAACCTTAAAACTCCATAATACACCTAATGAATTCGTGTGAGTCCTTTGAACATCGTACGACTATTTAGGACATCTTAAGACTCTGTATGCCATATTAGAACCTTGAAGACCACGTTTGTATAACGTAGGACGCCTTAAAACACCTAACAAAACCTTACAAGAGCGTACGAAACCATAAATCTCCATAATAAACCTAATCAATTCGTCCTAGTCCTTTGAACATCGTAAGACAAATCATGACTTGTTACGACTCTGTATGCGACGCTAGCAACATAAAAAGCAATTTCGAATAATGTAGTACGCGTTACAACTTCTAAGAGCACCTTAGATCACCGTACGAAACATTAAAACTTCATAAAAAACCTAATGAATTAGTCCGAGTCATTTGAACATCGTACAAAGATTTAGAATATCTTACGACATTGTATGCCACATTAGCACCTTGAAAAGCATGTTAGTATAATGTACGACACCTTACAACTCCTAACAACACGTAACAATACCGTACGTAAACTTAAAACTCCATAATAAACCTAATGAATTCGTCCGAGTCCTTTAAACATCGTACGACAACCTAAATCATCTTACTACTTTTTATGCCACATTAGCAACTCGAAATGAACGTTAGTGTGATCTAGGACGCCTTACAGCTCCTAAGAACACCTTACATCATCGTACGAAACCTTAAAACTCCATAATACACCTAATGAATTCGTGTGAGTCCTTTGAACATCGTACGACTATTTAGGACATCTTAAGACTCTGTATGCCATATTAGAACCTTGAAGACCACGTTTGTATAACGTAGGACGCCTTAAAACACCTAACAAAACCTTACAAGAGCGTACGAAACCATAAATCTCCATAATAAACCTAATATGTTCGTCCGAGTCCTTTGAACATCATAAGACAACTCAGGACTTGTTATGACTCTGTATGCGACGCTAGCAACATAAAAAGCAATTTCGAATAATGTAGGACGCGTTACAACTTCTAAGAGCACCTTACATCACCGTACGAAACATTAAAACTTCATAACAAACCTAATGAATTAGTCCGAGTCATTTGAATATCGTACAAAGATTTAGAATATCTTACGACATTGTATGCCACATTAGCACCTTGAAAAGCATGTTAGTATAATGTACGACACCTTACAACTCCTAACAACACGTAACAATACCGTACGTAAACTTCAAACTCCATAATAAACCTAATGAATTCGTCTGAGTCCTTTAAACATGGTACGACAACTTAAATCATCTTACTACTCTTTATGCCACATTAGCAACTCGAAATGAACGTTAGTATGATCTACGACGCCTTACAGCTCCTAAGAACACCTTACATCACCGTACGAAACCTTAAAACTCCATCATACACCTAATGAATTCGTGCGAGTCCTTTGAACATCGTACGACTAGTTAGGACATCTTAAGACTTTGTATGCCATATTAGAACCTTGAAGACCACGTTTGTATAACATAGGACGCCTTAAAACACCTAACAACACCTTACAATAGCGTACGAAACCATAAATCTCCATAATAAACCTAATCAATTCGTCCTAGTCCTTTGAACATCGTAAGACAAATCATGACTTGTTACGACTCTGTATGCGACGCTAGCAACAAAAAAAGCAATTTCGAATAATGTAGTACGCGTTACAACTTCAAAGAGCACCTTAGATCACCGTACGAAACATTAAAACTTCATAAAAAACCTAATGAATTAGTCCGAGTCATTTGAACATCGTACAAAGATTTAGAATATCTTACGACATTGTATGCCACATTAGCACCTTGAAAAGCATGTTAGTATAATGTACGACACCTTACAACTCCTAACAACACGTAACAATACCGTACGTAAACTTAAAACTCCATAATAAACCTAATGAATTCGTCCGAGTCCTTTAAACATCGTACGACAACCTAAATCATCTTACTACTTTTTATGCCACATTAGCAACTCGAAATGAACGTTAGTGTGATCTAGGACGCCTTACAGCTCCTAAGAACACCTTACATCATCGTACGAAACCTTAAAAATCCATAATACACCTAATGAATTCGTGTGAGTCCTTTGAACATCGTACGACTATTTAGGACATCTTAAGACTCTGTATGCCATATTAGAACCTTGAAGACCACGTTTGTATAACGTAGGACGCCTTAAAACACCTAACAAAACCTTACAAGAGCGTATGAAACCATAAATCTCCATAATAAACCTAATCTGTTCGTCCGAGTCCTTTGAACATCATAAGACAACTCAGGACTTGTTATGACTCTGTATGCGACGCTAGCAACATAAAAAGCAATTTCGAATAATGTAGGACGCGTTACAACTTCTAAGAGCACCTTACATCACCGTACGAAACATTAAAATTAAAACTTCATAATAAAGCTAATGAATTAGTCCGAGTCATTTGAACATCGTACAAAGACTTAGAATATCTTACGACATTGTATGCCACATTAGCACCTTGAAAAGCATGTTAGTATAATGTACGACACCTTACAACTCCTACCAACACGTAACAATACCGTACGTAAACTTAAAACTCCATAGTAAACCTAATGAATTCGTCTGAGTCCTTTAAACATCGTACGACAACTTAAATCATCTTACTACTCTTTATGCCACATTAGCAACTCGAAATGAACGTTAGTGTGATCTAGGACGCCTTACAGCTCCTAAGAACACCTTACATCACCGTACGAAACCTTAAAACTCCATAATACACCTAATGAATTCGTGTGAGTCCTTTGAACATCGTACGACTATTTAGGACATCTTAAGACTCTGTATGCCATATTAGAACCTTGAAGACCACGTTTGTATAACGTAGGACGCCTTAAAACACCTAACAAAACCTTACAAGAGCGTACGAAACCATAAATCTCCATAATAAACCTAATCTGTTCGTCCGAGTCCTTTGAACATCGTAAGACAACTCAGGACTTGTTACGACTCTGTATGCGACGCTAGCAACATAAAAAGCAATTTCGAATAATGTAGGACGCGTTAAAACTTCTAAGAGCACCTTACATCACCGTACGAAACATTAAAACTTCATAATAAACCTAATTAATTCGTCCGAGTCATTTGAACATCGTACAAAAATTTAGAATATCTTACGACATTGTATGCCACATTAGCACCTTGAAAAGCATGTTAGTATAATGTACGACACCTTACAACTCCTAACAACACGTAACCATACCGTAAGTAAACTTAAAACTCCATAATAAACCTAATGAAGTCGTCCGAGTCCTTTAAACATCGTACGACATCTTAAATCATCTTACTACTCTTTATGCCACATTAGCAACTCGAAATGAACGTTAGTATGATCTACGACGCCTTACAGCTCCTAAGAACACCTTACATCACCGTACGAAACCTTAAAACTCCATAATACACCTAATGAATTCGTGCGAGTCCTTTGAACATCGTACGACTAGTTAGGACATCTTAAGACTTTGTATGCCATATTAGAACGTTGAAGACCACATTTGTATAACATAGGACGCCTTAAAACACCTAACAACACCTTACAATAGCGTACGAAACCATAAATCTCCATAATAAACCTAATCAATTCGTCCTAGTCCTTTGAACATCGTAAGACAAATCATGACTTGTTACGACTCTGTATGCGACGCTAGCAACATAAAAAGCAATTTCGAATAATGTAGTACGCGTTACAACTTCTAAGAGCACCTTAGATCACCGTACGAAACATTAAAACTTCATAAAAAACCTAATGAATTAGTCCGAGTCATTTGAACATCGTACAAAGATTTAGAATATCTTACGACATTGTATGCCACATTAGCACCTTGAAAAGCATGTTAGTATAATGTACGACACCTTACAACTCCTAACAACACGTAACAATACAGTACGTAAACTTAAAACTCCATAATAAACCTAATGAATTCGTCCGAGTCCTTTAAACATCGTACAACAACTTAAATCATCTTACTACTCTTTATGCCACATTAGCAACTCGAAATAAACGTTAGTGTGATCTAGGACGCCTTACAGCTCCTAAGAACACCTTACATCATCGTACGAAACCTTAAAACTCCATAATACACCTAATGAATTCGTGTGAGTCCTTTGAACATCGTACGACTATTTAGGACATCTTAAGACTCTGTATGCCATATTAGAACCTTGAAGACCACGTTTGTATAACGTAGGACGCCTTAAAACACCTAACAAAACCTTACAAGAGCGTACGAAACCATAAATCTCCATAATAAACCTAATCTGTTCGTCCGAGTCCTTTGAACATCATAAGACAACTCAGGACTTGTTATGACTCTGTATGCGACGCTAGCAACATAAAAAGCAATTTCGAATAATGTAGGACGCGTTACAACTTCTAAGAGCACCTTACATCACCGTACGAAACATTAAAATTAAAACTTCATAATAAAGCTAATGAATTAGTCCGAGTCATTTGAACATCGTACAAAGACTTAGAATATCTTACGACATTGTATGCCACATTAGCACCTTGAAAAGCATGTTAGTATAATGTACGACACCTTACAACTCCTACCAACACGTAACAATACCGTACGTAAACTTAAAACTCCAAAGTAAACCTAATGAATTCGTCTGAGTCCTTTAAACATCGTACGACAACTTAAATCATCTTACTACTCTTTATGCCACATTAGCAACTCGAAATGAACGTTAGTGTGATCTAGGACGCCTTACAGCTCCTAAGAACACCTTACATCACCGTACGAAACCTTAAAACTCCATAATACACCTAATGAATTCGTGTGAGTCCTTTGAACATCGTACGACTATTTAGGACATCTTAAGACTCTGTATGCCATATTAGAACCTTGAAGACCACGTTTGTAAAACGTAGGACGCCTTAAAACACCTAACAAAACCTTACAAGAGCGTACAAAACCATAAATCTCCATAATAAACCTAATATGTTCGTCCGAGTCCTTTGAACATCGTAAGACAACTCAGGACTTGTTACGACTCTGTATGCGACGCTAGCAACATAAAAAGCAATTTCGAATAATGTAGGACGCGTTAAAACTTCTAAGAGCACCTTACATCACCGTACGAAACATTAAAACTTCATAATAAACCTAATGAATTCGTCCGAGTCATTTGAACATCGTACAAAAATTTAGAATATCTTACGACATTGTATGCCACATTAGCACCTTGAAAAGCATGTTAGTATAATGTACGACACCTTACAACTCCTAACAACACGTAACCATACCGTAAGTAAACTTAAAACTCCATAATAAACCTAATGAATTCGTCCGAGTCCTTTAAACATCGTACGACATCTTAAATCATCTTACTACTCTTTATGCCACATTAGCAACTCGAAATGAACGTTAGTATGATCTACGACGCCTTACAGCTCTTAAGAACACCTTACATCACCGTACGAAACCTTAAAACTCCATAATACACCTAATGAATTCGTGCGAGTCCTTTGAACATCGTACGACTAGTTAGGACATCTTAAGACTTTGTATGCCATATTAGAACCTTGAAGACCACGTTTGTATAACATAGGACGCCTTAAAACACCTAACAACACCTTACAATAGCGTACGAAACCATAAATCTCCATAATAAACCTAATCAATTCGTCCTAGTCCTTTGAACATCGTAAGACAAATCATGACTTGTTACGACTCTGTATGCGACGCTAGCAACATAAAAAGCAATTTCGAATAATGTAGTACGCGTTACAACTTCTAAGAGCACCTTAGATCACCGTACGAAACATTAAAACTTCATAAAAAACCTAATGAATTAGTCCGAGTCATTTGAACATCGTACAAAGATTTAGAATATCTTACGACATTGTATGCCACATTAGCACCTTGAAAAGCATGTTAGTATAATGTACGACACCTTACAACTCCTAACAACACGTAACAATACAGTACGTAAACTTAAAACTCCATAATAAACCTAATGAATTCGTCCGAGTCCTTTAAACATCGTACAACAACTTAAATCATCTTACTACTCTTTATGCCACATTAGCAACTCGAAATAAACGTTAGTGTGATCTAGGACGCCTTACAGCTCCTAAGAACACCTTACATCATCGTACGAAACCTTAAAACTCCATAATACACCTAATGAATTCGTGTGAGTCCTTTGAACATCGTACGACTATTTAGGACATCTTAAGACTCTGTATGCCATATTAGAACCTTGAAGACCACGTTTGTATAACGTAGGACGCCTTAAAACACCTAACAAATCCTTACAAGAGCGTACGAAACCATAAATCTCCATAATAAACCTAATCTGTTCGTCCGAGTCCTTTGAACATCATAAGACAACTCAGGACTTGTTATGACTCTGTATGCGACGCTAGCAACATAAAAAGCAATTTCGAATAATGTAGGACGCGTTACAACTTCTAAGAGCACCTTACATCACCGTACGAAACATTAAAATTAAAACTTCATAATAAAGCTAATGAATTAGTCCGAGTCATTTGAACATCGTACAAAGACTTAGAATATCTTACGACATTGTATGCCACATTAGCACCTTGAAAAGCATGTTAGTATAATGTACGACACCTTACAACTCCTACCAACACGTAACAATACCGTACGTAAACTTAAAACTCCAAAGTAAACCTAATGAATTCGTCTGAGTCCTTTAAACATCGTACGACAACTTAAATCATCTTACTACTCTTTATGCCACATTAGCAACTCGAAATGAACGTTAGTGTGATCTAGGACGCCTTACAGCTCCTAAGAACACCTTACATCACCGTACGAAACCTTAAAACTCCATAATACACCTAATGAATTCGTGTGAGTCCTTTGAACATCGTACGACTATTTAGGACATCTTAAGACTCTGTATGCCATATTAGAACCTTGAAGACCACGTTTGTAAAACGTAGGACGCCTTAAAACACCTAACAAAACCTTACAAGAGCGTACAAAACCATAAATCTCCATAATAAACCTAATATGTTCGTCCGAGTCCTTTGAACATCGTAAGACAACTCAGGACTTGTTACGACTCTGTATGCGACGCTAGCAACATAAAAAGCAATTTCGAATAATGTAGGACGCGTTAAAACTTCTAAGAGCACCTTACATCACCGTACGAAACATTAAAACTTCATAATAAACCTAATGAATTCGTCCGAGTCATTTGAACATCGTACAAAAATTTAGAATATCTTACGACATTGTATGCCACATTAGCACCTTGAAAAGCATGTTAGTATAATGTACGACACCTTACAACTCCTAACAACACGTAACCATACCGTAAGTAAACTTAAAACTCCATAATAAACCTAATGAATTCGTCCGAGTCCTTTAAACATCGTACGACATCTTAAATCATCTTACTACTCTTTATGCCACATTAGCAACTCGAAATGAACGTTAGTATGATCTACGACGCCTTACAGCTCCTAAGAACACCTTCCATCATCGTACGAAACCTTAAAACTCCATAATACACCTAATGAATTCGTGTGAGTCCTTTGAACATCGTACGACTAGTTAGGACATCTTAAGACTTTGTATGCCATATTAGAACCTTGAAGACCACGTTTGTATAACATAGGACGCCTTAAAACACCTAACAACACCTTACAATAGCGTACGAAACCATAAATCTCCATAATAAACCTAATCAATTCGTCCTAGTCCTTTGAACATCGTAAGACAAATCATGACTTGTTACGACTCTGTATGCGACGCTAGCAACATAAAAACCAATTTCGAATAATGTAGTACGCGTTACAACTTCTAAGAGCACCTTAGATCACCGTACGAAACATTAAAACTTCATAAAAAACCTAATGAATTAGTCCGAGTCATTTGAACATCGTACAAAGATTTAGAATATCTTACGACATTGTATGCCACATTAGCACCTTGAAAAGCATGTTAGTATAATGTACGACACCTTACAACTCCTAACAACACGTAACAATACAGTACGTAAACTTAAAACTCCATAATAAACCTAATGAATTCGTCCGAGTCCTTTAAACATCGTACAACAACTTAAATCATCTTACTACTCTTTATGCCACATTAGCAACTCGAAATAAACGTTAGTGTGATCTAGGACGCCTTACAGCTCCTAAGAACACCTTACATCATCGTACGAAACCTTAAAACTCCATAATACACCTAATGAATTCGTGTGAGTCCTTTGAACATCGTACGACTATTTAGGACATCTTAAGACTCTGTATGCAATATTAGAACCTAACAAAACCTTAC
Organism: Tagetes erecta; assembly: GCA_030867185.1. Taxonomy (NCBI): domain Eukaryota; kingdom Viridiplantae; phylum Streptophyta; class Magnoliopsida; order Asterales; family Asteraceae; genus Tagetes; species Tagetes erecta. Next base: position 47,327,560 of record CM061488.1, on the reverse strand, counting down.
AAGAGCGTACGAAACCATAAATCTCCATAATAAACCTAATATGTTCGTCTGAGTCCTTTGAACATCATAAGACAACTCAGGACTTGTTATGACTCTGTATGCGACGCTAGCAACATAAAAAGCAATTTCGAATAATGTAGGACGCGTTACAACTTCTAAGAGCACCTTACATCACCGTACGAAACATTAAAACTTCATAACAAACCTAATGAATTAGTCCGAGTCATTTGAACATCGTACAAAGATTTAGAATATCTTACGACATTGTATGCCACATTAGCACCTTGAAAAGCATGTTAGTATAATGTACGACACCTTACAACTCATAACAACACGTAACAATAATGTACGTAAACTTAAAACTCCATAATAAACCTAATGAATTCGTCCGAGTCCTTTAAACATCGTACGACAACTTAAATCATCTTACTACTCTTTATGCCACATTAGCAACTCGAAATGAACGTTAGTGTGATCTAGGACGCCTAACAGCTCCTAAGAACACCTTACATCACCGTACGAAACCTTAAAACTCCATAATACACCTAATGAATTCGTGTGAGTCCTTTGAACATGGTACGACTCTTTAGGACATCTTAAGACTCTGTATGCCATATTAGAACCTTGAAGACCACGTTTGTATAACGTAGGACGCCTTAAAACACCTAACAAAACCTTACAAGAGCGTACGAAACCATAAATCTCCATAATAAACCTAATATGTTCGTCCGAGTCCTTTGAACATCATAAGACAACTCAGGACTTGTTATGACTCTGTATGCGACGCTAGCAACATAAAAAGCAATTTCGAATAATGTAGGACGCGTTACAACTTCTAAGAGCACCTTACATCACCGTACGAAACATTAAAACTTCATAACAAACCTAATGAATTAGTCCGAGTCATTTGAATATCGTACAAAGATTTAGAATATCTTACGACATTGTATGCCACATTAGCACCTTGAAAAGCATGTTAGTATAATGTACGACACCTTACAACTCCTAACAACACGTAACAATACCGTACGTAAACTTCAAACTCCATAATAAACCTAATGAATTCGTCTGAGTCCTTTAAACATGGTACGACAACTTAAATCATCTTACTACTCTTTATGCCACATTAGCAACTCGAAATGAACGTTAGTGTGATCTAGGACGCCTTACAGCTCCTAAGAACACCTTACATCAACGTACGAAACCTTTAAACTCCATAATACACCTAATGAATTCGTGTGAGTCCGTTGAACATCGTACGACTATTTAGGACATCTTAAGACTCTGTATGCCATATTAGAACCTTGAAGACCACGTTTGTATAACGTATGACGCCTTAAAACACCTAACAAAACCTTACAAGAGCGTACGAAACCATAAATCTCCATAATAAACCTAATTTGTTCGTCCGAGTCCTTTGAACATCGTAAGACAACTCAGGACTTGTTACGACTCTGTATGCGACGCTAGCAACATAAAAAGCAATTTCGAATAATGTAGGACGCGTTACAACTTCTAAGAGCACCTTACATCACCGTACGAAACATTAAAACTTCATAATAAACCTAATGAATTCGTCCGAGTCATTTGAATATCGTACAAAAATTTAGAATATCTAAAGACATTGTATGCCACATTAGCACCTTGAAAAGCATGTTAGTATAATGTACGACACCTTACAACTCCTAACAACACGTAACAATACCGTACGTAAACTTAAAACTCCATAATACACCTAATTAATTCGTGCGAGTCCTTTGAACATCGTACGACTAGTTAGGACATCTTAAGACTTTGTATGCCATATTAGAACCTTGAAGACCACGTTTGTATAACATAGGACGCCTTAAAACACCTAACAACACCTTACAACAACGTACGAAACCATAAATCTCCATAATATACGTAATCAATTCGTCCGAGTCCTTTGAACATCGTAAGACAAATCATGACTTGTTACGACTCTATATGCGACGCTAGCAACATAAAAAGCAATTTCGAATAATGTAGGACGTGTTACAACTTCTAAGAGCACTTTACATCACCGTACGAAACATTAAAACTTCATAATAAACCTAATGAATTAGTCTGAGTCATTTGAACATCGTACAAAGATTTAGAATATCTTACGACATTGTATGCCACATTAGCACCTTGAAAAGCATGTTAGTATAATGTACGACACCTTACAACTCCTAACAACACGTAACAATACCGTACGTAAACTTAAAACTCCATAATAAACATAATGAATTCCTCCGAGTCCTTTAAACATCGTACGATAACTTAAATCATCTTACTACTCTTTATGCCACATTAGCAACTCGAAATGAACGTTAGTGTGATCTAGGACGCCTTACAGCTCCTAAGAACACCTTACACCACCGTACGAAACCTTAAAACTCCATAATACACCTAATGAATTCGTGTGAGTCCTTTGAACATGGTACGACTCTTTAGGACATCTTAAGACTCTGTATGCCATATTAGAACCTTGAAGACCACGTTTGTATAACGTAGGACGCCTTAAAACACCTAACAAAACCTTACAAGAGCGTACGAAACCATAAATCTCCATAATAAACCTAATATGTTCGTCCGAGTCCTTTGAACATCATAAGACAACTCAGGACTTGTTATGACTCTGTATGCGACGCTAGCAACATAAAAAGCAATTTCGAATAATGTAGGACGCGTTACAACTTCTAAGAGCACCTTACATCACCGTACGAAACATTAAAACTTCATAACAAACCTAATGAATTAGTCCGAGTCATTTGAATATCGTACAAAGATTTAGAATATCTTACGACATTGTATGCCACATTAGCACCTTGAAAAGCATGTTAGTATAATGTACGACACCTTACAACTCCTAACAACACGTAACAATACCGTACGTAAACTTCAAACTCCATAATAAACCTAATGAATTCGTCTGAGTCCTTTAAACATGGTACGACAACTTAAATCATCTTACTACTCTTTATGCCACATTAGCAACTCGAAATGAACGTTAGTGTGATCTAGGACGCCTTACAGCTCCTAAGAACACCTTACATCAACGTACGAAACCTTTAAACTCCATAATACACCTAATGAATTCGTGTGAGTCCGTTGAACATCGTACGACTATTTAGGACATCTTAAGACTCTGTATGCCATATTAGAACCTTGAAGACCACGTTTGTATAACGTATGACGCCTTAAAACACCTAACAAAACCTTACAAGAGCGTACGAAACCATAAATCTCCATAATAAACCTAATTTGTTCGTCCGAGTCCTTTGAACATCGTAAGACAACTCAGGACTTGTTACGACTCTGTATGCGACGCTAGCAACATAAAAAGCAATTTCGAATAATGTAGGACGCGTTACAACTTCTAAGAGCACCTTACATCACCGTACGAAACATTAAAACTTCATAATAAACCTAATGAATTCGTCCTAGTCATTTGAATATCGTACAAAAATTTAGAATATCTAAAGACATTGTATGCCACATTAGCACCTTGAAAAGCATGTTAGTATAATGTACGACACCTTACAACTCCTAACAACACGTAACAATACCGTACGTAAACTTAAAACTCCATAATACACCTAATTAATTCGTGCGAGTCCTTTGAACATCGTACGACTAGTTAGGACATCTTAAGACTTTGTATGCCATATTAGAACCTTGAAGACCACGTTTGTATAACATAGGACGCCTTAAAACACCTAACAACACCTTACAACAGCGTACGAAACCATAAATCTCCATAATATACGTAATCAATTCGTCCGAGTCCTTTGAACATCGTAAGACAAATCATGACTTGTTACGACTCTATATGCGACGCTAGCAACATAAAAAGCAATTTCGAATAATGTAGGACGTGTTACAACTTCTAAGAGCACTTTACATCACCGTACGAAACATTAAAACTTCATAATAAACCTAATGAATTAGTCTGAGTCATTTGAACATCGTACAAAGATTTAGAATATCTTACGACATTGTATGCCACATTAGCACCTTGAAAAGCATGTTAGTATAATGTACGACACCTTACAACTCCTAACAACACGTAACAATACCGTACGTAAACTTAAAACTCCATAATAAACATAATGAATTCCTCCGAGTCCTTTAAACATCGTACGATAACTTAAATCATCTTACTACTCTTTATGCCACATTAGCAACTCGAAATGAACGTTAGTGTGATCTAGGACGCCTTACAGCTCCTAAGAACACCTTACACCACCGTACGAAACCTTAAAACTCCATAATACACCTAATGAATTCGTGTGAGTCCTTTAACAATCGTACGACTATTTAGGACATCTGAAGACTCTGTATGCCATATTAGAACCTTGAAGACCACGTTTGTATAACGTAGGACGCCTTAAAACACCTAACAAAACCTTACAAGAGCGTACGAAACCATAAATCTCCATAATAAACCTAATTTGTTCGTCCGAGTCCTTTGAACATCGTAAGACAACTCAGGACTTGTTACGACTCTGTATGCGACGCTAGCAACATAAAAAGCAATTTCGAATAATGTAGGAGGCGTTACAACTTCTAAGAGCACCTTACATCACCGTACGAAACATTAAAACTTCATAATAAACCTAATGAATTAGTCCGAGTCATTTGAACATCGTACAAAGATTTAGAATATCTTACGACATTGTATGCCACATTAGCACCTTGAAAAGCATGTTAGTATAATGTACGACACCTTACAACTCATAACAACACGTAACAATAACGTACGTAAACTTAAAACTCCATAATAAACCTAATGAATTCGTCCGAGTCCTTTAAACATCGTACGACAACTTAAATCATCTTACTACTCTTTATGCCACATTAGCAACTCGAAATGAACGTTAGTGTGATCTAGGACGCCTTACAGCTCCTAAGAACACCTTACATCACCGTACGAAACCTTAAAACTCCATAATACACCTAATGAATTCGTGTGAGTCCTTTGAACATCGTACGACTATTTAGGACATCTTAAGACTCTGTATGCCATATTAGAACCTTGAAGACCACGTTTGTATAACGTATGACGCCTTAAAACACCTAACAAAACCTTACAAGAGCGTACGAAACCATAAATCTCCATAATAAACCTAATTTGTTCGTCCGAGTCCTTTGAACATCGTAAGACAACTCAGGACTTGTTACGACTCTGTATGCGACGCTAGCAACATAAAAAGCAATTTCGAATAATGTAGGACGCGTTACAACTTCTAAGAGCACCTTACATCACCGTACGAAACATTAAAACTTCATAATAAACCTAATGAATTCGTCCGAGTCATTTGAATATCGTACAAAAATTTAGAATATCTAAAGACATTGTATGCCACATTAGCACCTTGAAAAGCATGTTAGTATAATGTACGACACCTTACAACTCCTAACAACACGTAACAATACCGTACGTAAACTTAAAACTCCATAATACACCTAATTAATTCGTGCGAGTCCTTTGAACATCGTACGACTAGTTAGGACATCTTAAGACTTTGTATGCCATATTAGAACCTTGAAGACCACGTTTGTATAACATAGGACGCCTTAAAACACCTAACAACACCTTACAACAACGTACGAAACCATAAATCTCCATAATATACGTAATCAATTCGTCCGAGTCCTTTGAACATCGTAAGACAAATCATGACTTGTTACGACTCTATATGCGACGCTAGCAACATAAAAAGCAATTTCGAATAATGTAGGACGTGTTACAACTTCTAAGAGCACTTTACATCACCGTACGAAACATTAAAACTTCATAATAAACCTAATGAATTAGTCTGAGTCATTTGAACATCGTACAAAGATTTAGAATATCTTACGACATTGTATGCCACATTAGCACCTTGAAAAGCATGTTAGTATAATGTACGACACCTTACAACTCCTAACAACACGTAACAATACCGTACGTAAACTTAAAACTCCATAATAAACATAATGAATTCCTCCGAGTCCTTTAAACATCGTACGATAACTTAAATCATCTTACTACTCTTTATGCCACATTAGCAACTCGAAATGAACGTTAGTGTGATCTAGGACGCCTTACAGCTCCTAAGAACACCTTACACCACCGTACGAAACCTTAAAACTCCATAATACACCTAATGAATTCGTGTGAGTCCTTTGAACATCGTACGACTATTTAGGACATCTGAAGACTCTGCATGCCATATTAGAACCTTGAAGACCACGTTTGTATAACGTAGGACGCCTTAAAACACCTAACAAAACCTTACAAGAGCGTACGAAACCATAAATCTCCATAATAAACCTAATTTGTTCGTCCGAGTCCTTTGAACATCGTAAGACAACTCAGGACTTGTTACGACTCTGTATGCGACGCTAGCAACATAAAAAGCAATTTCGAATAATGTAGGACGCGTTACAACTTCTAAGAGCACCTTACATCACCGTACGAAACATTAAAACTTCATAATAAACCTAATGAATTCGTCCGAGTCATTTGAATATCGTACAAAAATTTAGAATATCTAAAGACATTGTATGCCACATTAGCACCTTGAAAAGCATGTTAGTATAATGTACGACACCTTACAACTCCTAACAACACGTAACAATACCGTACGTAAACTTAAAACTCCATAATACACCTAATTAATTCGTGCGAGTCCTTTGAACATCGTACGACTAGTTAGGACATCTTAAGACTTTGTATGCCATATTAGAACCTTGAAGACCACGTTTGTATAACATAGGACGCCTTAAAACACCTAACAACACCTTACAACAACGTACGAAACCATAAATCTCCATAATATACGTAATCAATTCGTCCGAGTCCTTTGAACATCGTAAGACAAATCATGACTTGTTACGACTCTATATGCGACGCTAGCAACATAAAAAGCAATTTCGAATAATGTAGGACGTGTTACAACTTCTAAGAGCACTTTACATCACCGTACGAAACATTAAAACTTCATAATAAACCTAATGAATTAGTCTGAGTCATTTGAACATCGTACAAAGATTTAGAATATCTTACGACATTGTATGCCACATTAGCACCTTGAAAAGCATGTTAGTATAATGTACGACACCTTACAACTCCTAACAACACGTAACAATACCGTACGTAAACTTAAAACTCCATAATAAACATAATGAATTCCTCCGAGTCCTTTAAACATCGTACGATAACTTAAATCATCTTACTACTCTTTATGCCACATTAGCAACTCGAAATGAACGTTAGTGTGATCTAGGACGCCTTACAGCTCCTAAGAACACCTTACACCACCGTACGAAACCTTAAAACTCCATAATACACCTAATGAATTCGTGTGAGTCCTTTGAACATCGTACGACTATTTAGGACATCTGAAGACTCTGTATGCCATATTAGAACCTTGAAGACCACGTTTGTATAACGTAGGACGCCTTAAAACACCTAACAAAACCTTACAAGAGCGTACGAAACCATAAATCTCCATAATAAACCTAATTTGTTCGTCCGAGTCCTTTGAACATCGTAAGACAACTCAGGACTTGTTACGACTCTGTATGCGACGCTAGCAACATAAAAAGCAATTTCGAATAATGTAGGACGCGTTACAACTTCTAAGAGCACCTTACATCACCGTACGAAACATTAAAACTTCATAATAAACCTAATGAATTAGTCCGAGTCATTTGAACATCGTACAAAGATTTAGAATATCTTACGACATTGTATGCCACATTAGCACCTTGAAAAGCATGTTAGTATAATGTACGACACCTTACAACTCATAACAACACGTAACAATAACGTACGTAAACTTAAAACTCCATAATAAACCTAATGAATTCGTTCGAGTCCTTTAAACATCGTACGACAACTTAAATCATCTTACTACTCTTTATGCCACATTAGCAACTCGAAATGAACGTTAGTGTGATCTAGGACACCTTACAGCTCCTAAGAACACCTTACATCACCGTACGAAACCTTAAAACTCCATAATACACCTAATGAATTCGTGTGAGTCCTTTGAACATGGTACGACTCTTTAGGACATCTTAAGACTCTGTATGCCATATTAGAACCTTGAAGACCACGTTTGTATAACGTAGGATGCCTTAAAACACCTAACAAAACCTTACAAGAGCGTACGAAACCATAAATCTCCATAATAAACTTAATATGTTCGTCCGAGTCCTTTGAACATCATAAGACAACTCAGGACTTGTTATGACTCTGTATGCGACGCTAGCAACATAAAAAGCAATTTCGAATAATGTAGGACGCGTTACAACTTCTAAGAGCACCTTACATCACCGTACGAAACATTAAAACTTCATAACAAACCTAATGAATTAGTCCGAGTCATTTGAATATCGTACAAAGATTTAGAATATCTTACGACATTGTATGCCACATTAGCACCTTGAAAAGCATGTTAGTATAATGTACGACACCTTACAACTCCTAACAACACGTAACAATACCGTACGTAAACTTCAAACTCCATAATAAACCTAATGAATTCGTCTGAGTCCTTTAAACATGGTACGACAACTTAAATCATCTTACTACTCTTTATGCCACATTAGCAACTCGAAATGAACGTTAGTGTGATCTAGGACGCCTTACAGCTCCTAAGAACACCTTACATCACCGTACGAAACCTTAAAACTCCATAATACACCTAATGAATTCGTGTGAGTCCTTTGAACATCGTACGACTATTTAGGACATCTTAAGACTCTGTATGCCATATTAGAACCTTGAAGACCACGTTTGTATAACGTATGACGCCTTAAAACACCTAACAAAACCTTACAAGAGCGTACGAAACCATAAATCTCCATAATAAACCTAATTTGTTCGTCCGAGTCCTTTGAACATCGTAAGACAACTCAGGACTTGTTACGACTTTGTATGCGACGCTAGCAACATAAAAAGCAATTTCGAATAATGTAGGACGCGTTACAACTTCTAAGAGCACCTTACATCACCGTACGAAACATTAAAACTTCATAATAAACCTAATGAATTAGTCCGAGTCATTTGAACATTGTATGCCACATTAGCACCTTGAAAAGCATGTTAGTATAATGTACGACACCTTACAACTCCTAACAACACGTAACAATACCGTACGTAAACTTAAAACTCCATAATACACCTAATGAATTCGTCCGAGTCCTTTGAACATCGTACGACTAGTTAGGACATCTTAAGACTTTGTATGCCATATTAGAACCTTGAAGACCACGTTTGTATAACATAGGACGCCTTAAAACACCTAACAACACCTTACAACAGCGTACGAAACCATAAATCTCCATAATATACCTAATCAATTCGTCCGAGTCCTTTGAACATCGTAAGACAAATCATGACTTGTTACGACTCTATATGCGACGCTAGCAACATGAAAAGCAATTTCGAATAATGTAGGACGTGTTACAACTTCTAAGAGCACTTTACATCACCGTACGAAACATTAAAACTTCATAATAAACCTAATGAATTAGTCTGAGTCATTTGAACATCGTACAAAGATTTAGAATATCTTACGACATTGTATGCCACATTAGCACCTTGAAAAGCATGTTAGTATAATGTACGACACCTTACAACTCCTAACAACACGTAACAATACCGTACGTAAACTTAAAACTCCATAATAAACATAATGAATTCCTCCGAGTCCTTTAAACATCGTACGATAACTTAAATCATCTTACTACTCTTTATGCCACATTAGCAACTCGAAATGAACGTTAGTGTGATCTAGGACGCCTTACAGCTCCTAAGAACACCTTACACCACTGTACGAAACCTTAAAACTCCATAATACACCTAATGAATTCGTGTGAGTCCTTTGAACATCGTACGACTATTTAGGACATCTGAAGACTCTGTATGCCATATTAGAACCTTGAAGACCACGTTTGTATAACGTAGGACGCCTTAAAACACCTAACAAAACCTTACAAGAGCGTACGAAACCATAAATCTCCATAATAAACCTAATTTGTTCGTCCGAGTCCTTTGAACATCGTAAGACAACTTAGGACTTGTTACGACTCTGTATGCGACGCTAGCAACATAAAAAGCAATTTCGAATAATGTAGGACGCGTTACAACTTCTAAGAGCACCTTACATCACCGTACGAAACATTAAAACTTCATAATAAACCTAATGAATTAGTCCGAGTCATTTGAACATCGTACAAAGATTTAGAATATCTTACGACATTGTATGCCACATTAGCACCTTGAAAAGCATGTTAGTATAATGTACGACACCTTACAACTCATAACAACACGTAACAATAACGTACGTAAACTTAAAACTCCATAATAAACCAAATGAATTCGTCCGAGTCCTTTAAACATCGTACGACAACTTAAATCATCTTACTACTCTTTATGCCACATTAGCAACTCGAAATGAACGTTAGTGAGATCTAGGACACCTTACAGCTCCTAAGAACACCTTACATCACCGTACGAAACCTTAAAACTCCATAATACACCTAATGAATTCGTGTGAGTCCTTTGAACATGGTACGACTCTTTAGGACATCTTAAGACTCTGTATGCCATATTAGAACCTTGAAGACCACGTTTGTATAACGTAGGACGCCTTAAAACACCTAACAAAACCTTACAAGAGCGTACGAAACCATAAATCTCCATAATAAACTTAATATGTTCGTCCGAGTCCTTTGAACATCATAAGACAACTCAGGACTTGTTATGACTCTGTATGCGACGATAGCAACATAAAAAGCAATTTCGAATAATGTAGGACGCGTTACAACTTCTAAGAGCACCTTACATCACCGTACGAAACATTAAAACTTCATAACAAACCTAATGAATTAGTCTGAGTCATTTGAATATCGTACAAAGATTTAGAATATCTTACGACATTGTATGCCACATTAGCACCTTGAAAAGCATGTTAGTATAATGTACGACACCTTACAACTCCTAACAACACGTAACAATACCGTACGTAAACTTCAAACTCCATAATAAACCTAATGAATTCGTCTGAGTCCTTTAAACATGGTACGACAACTTAAATCATCTTACTACTCTTTATGCCACATTAGCAACTCGAAATGAACGTTAGTGTGATCTAGGACGCCTTACAGCTCCTAAGAACACCTTACATCACCGTACGAAACCTTAAAACTCCATAATACACCTAATGAATTCGTGTGAGTCCTTTGAACATCGTACGACTATTTAGGACATCTTAAGACTCTGTATGCCATATTAGAACCTTGAAGACCACGTTTGTATAACGTATGACGCCTTAAAACACCTAACAAAACCTTACAAGAGCGTACGAAACCATAAATCTCCATAATAAACCTAATTTGTTCGTCCGAGTCCTTTGAACATCGTAAGACAACTCAGGACTTGTTACGACTTTGTATGCGACGCTAGCAACATAAAAAGCAATTTCGAATAATGTAGGACGCGTTACAACTTCTAAGAGCACCTTACATCACCGTACGAAACATTAAAACTTCATAGTAAACCTAATGAATTCGTCCGAGTCATTTGAATATCGTACAAAAATTTAGAATATCTAAAGACATTGTATGCCACATTAGCACCTTGAAAAGCATGTTAGTATAATGTACGACACCTTACAACTCCTAACAACACGTAACAATACCGTACGTAAACTTAAAACTCCATAATACACCTAATTAATTCGTGCGAGTCCTTTGAACATCGTACGACTAGTTAGGACATCTTAAGACTTTGTATGCCATATTAGAACCTTGAAGACCACGTTTGTATAACATAGGACGCCTTAAAACACCTAACAACACCTTACAACAGCGTACGAAACCATAAATCTCCATAATATACCTAATCAATTCGTCCGAGTCCTTTGAACATCGTAAGACAAATCATGACTTGTTACGACTCTATATGCGACGCTAGCAACATAAAAAGCAATTTCGAATAATGTAGGACGTGTTACAACTTCTAAGAGCACTTTACATCACCGTACGAAACATTAAAACTTTATAATAAACCTAATGAATTAGTCTGAGTCATTTGAACATCGTACAAAGATTTAGAATATCTTACGACATTGTATGCCACATTAGCACCTTGAAAAGCATGTTAGTATAATGTACGACACCTTACAACTCCTAACAACACGTAACAATACCGTACGTAAACTTAAAACTCCATAATAAACATAATGAATTCCTCCGAGTCCTTTAAACATCGTACGATAACTTAAATCATCTTACTACTCTTTATGCCACATTAGCAACTCGAAATGAACGTTAGTGTGATCTAGGACGCCTTACAGCTCCTAAGAACACCTTACACCACCGTACGAAACCTTAAAACTCCATAATACACCTAATGAATTCGTGTGAGTCCTTTGAACATCGTACGACTATTTAGGACATCTGAAGACTCTGTATGCCATATTAGAACCTTGAAGACCACGTTTGTATAACGTAGGACGCCTTAAAACACCTAACAAAACCTTACAAGAGCGTACGAAACCATAAATCTCCATAATAAACCTAATTTGTTCGTCCGAGTCCTTTGAACATCGTAAGAAAACTCAGGACTTGTTACGACTCTGTATGCGATGCTAGCAACATAAAAAGCAATTTCGAATAATGTAGGACGCGTTACAACTTCTAAGAGCACCTTACATCACCGTACGAAACATTAAAACTTCATAATAAACCTAATGAATTAGTCCGAGTCATTTGAACATCGTACAAAGATTTAGAATATCTTACGACATTGTATGCCACATTAGCACCTTGAAAAGCATGTTAGTATAATGTACGACACCTTACAACTCCTAACAACACGTAACAATACCGTACGTAAACTTAAAACTCCATAATACACCTAATGAATTCGTGCGAGTCCTTTGAACATCGTATGACTAGTTAGGACATCTTAAGACTTTGTATGCCATATTAGAACCTTGAAGACCACGTTTGTATAACATAGGACGCCTTAAAACACCTAAAAACACCTTATAACAGCTTACGAAACCATAAATCTCCATAATAAACCTAATCAATTCGTCCTAGTCCTTTGAACATCGTAAGACAAATCATGACTTGTTACGACTCTGTATGCGACGCTAGCAACATAAAAAGCAATTTCGAATAATGTAGGACGCGTTACAACTTCTAAGAGAACCTTACATCACCGTACGAAACATTAAAACTTCATAATAAAGCTAATGAATTAGTCCGAGTCATTTGAACATCGTACAAAGATTTAGAATATCTTACGACATTGTATGCCACATTAGCACCTTGAAAAGCATGTTAGTATAATGTACGACCCCTTACAACTCCTAAGAACACGTAACAATACCGTACATAAACTTAAAACTCCATAATAAACCTAATGAATTCGTCCGAGTCCTTTAAACATCGTACGACAACTTAAATCATCTTACTACTTTTTATGCCACATTAGAAACTCGAAATGAACGTTAGTGTGATCTAGGACGCCTTACAGCTCCTAAGAACACCTTACATCATCGTACGAAACCTTAAAACTCCATAATACACCTAATGAATTCGTGTGAGTCCTTTGAACATCGTACGACTATTTAGGACATCTTAAGACTTTGTATGCCATATTAGAACCTTGATGTAGGTCCATATCAATCTTGAATCAACAGATTTGTGAAGATTTGGATCAAAATAACATAGAACATGATAAACAAGGAAGAACAAAGAAGAACATAATGAAAGAACAAACAAGAAATTACTCAAATCTTCATATGCTTCCATAGAATTGCTTTGATTTTGTTTACATGTGTAACCTCCCAATTCTAGGCTATTGTTTCAAGCAAACTAAACCCTAACTAAACTAATCTATATATAGTGAATGTTCAATCCACTTAATTACATATTAACCCCCTAGACTTAGTTTAATTAGGAAAAATACAAATAAACCTAAAATGTGACTACAACTTGATTGAATATATTTTGTTGACACAAAATATATTCTTTACAATAATGCTCCTAGTCACGATCTATCTTTAACGTCTTCTTCGTCCTGAACACTTCATATGACTTTAATCATGACATTGACTTTTGTTGACTTTGACTACATTGATAATATAGACTATCATTTTCAGACCCAACAATACTCCCCCTTAGTCTATCATTATCAACATCCTCAATTGAGTTCAGCTCCGGTCAAAGTCAACAAATGAGCGATCTTCTTTATCTCCCCCTTTATTGAAGCTTTTCGACATTGTAGGCAAAGATTGATTCATTAACTCCCCCTACTTGTATGCTTCTCATCTTTTAATTTTGGCCCAAAGATAAAACATTTAAAGATCCTGCCAATCCCGAACTCAACTCCACACAACTTGAGGCCCAAAGGTATACAAATAGATCCGGCCTCTATACGAACTTAAACCACACAATAACTCTCGACCCAATAACAATTATTTCGGCCCAAACTTCATATTTTCGGCCCAGCCCATAATTGAAACTAACCTACTTCACTCAAGACCTTATCTTTTTGTTCTCTCTCTTCCAACTCTCTCTACTCTATCATACAAACAACAAACAAAACCTTATCTTTCTTCAAACTCTCTCTCTCTCGGTTTGCCTTAACACCAGCACAACAACAATCAAACACACAACATCTTCTTCTTCTTTCTCTCGTCAGAACGCACACACACAGTTCCTTTTTTTTTTTTTTTTTTGTTGAACTCGATCTTCACACACAAACACAGAGAAACGATCTGCTGTCATCTGCTGCTGCTTCTTCTTCTTTGTAGTTTCACATCACAAACAACAACAAAATCGCAACACACATGAACAAGCAACATAAACACAACAACAACACACACTTCAGCAGCCTCTCTTCTTTCTTTCTACCTTTCTCGGTTCAAACATACACACACAAACAAGCTGCTGTTTCATCTTTTCTTTCTGTTTACTCGACACACGACAATAACAACAGCATCACAACATCAGCTCTTCTCTCTTTCGTCTGAACGCACACACACACACACACACACACACTTCTTCTTCTTTCTGGTTCGAATAGCACACACACACAAACACTTTATAACAGCCGCAACATCCGAAATCTAGAACAAAATAAACACAACGAACAACAACCACCGTCACTTTCTTCTTCACCTTCCCCCTTTTTTTTTTTTTTTTTTTTTTAAACAGGCGAAGATCTGTGTTTATGGATGTGATGGAATGGGTGTGTTTATGGTTATGGCTTAGTAATGGGATGGGTTTGGTTTGGTTAAAAAAACGGTTTGGTGGTTGTGAAGATGATAGGGGATGGGTATGGTGACGGGTGAATGTGGTATGGGTTTTTGTGACGGGTATGGTTTATGGATCTGAGGTGTTTGGTTTTGTATGGTTATGGTTATGGGTGTGTGGTGAATGGGTTTGGTTTAGGGTTAAGGGTTTTGATGTATGTTTTGGTATGAATTTGAGATGAACTAGATGAGTAGATGATCAGATCTGGTTTGGGTATATGTTGGAATCGAGTTTAAAAAAACCCAGATCTGAGTTGTAGAGACAATAGATGATGCAGATCTCTGATGAAATTTGTTGCTTGTGATGATGATAATGATGAATCTTCAACAAATCTGATGAAATTTGATTCAAAATGGATCCTTCTTAGGCTCTGATACCATTTTGTAGGTCCATATCAATCTTGAATCAACAGATTTGTGAAGATTTGGATCAAAATAACATAGAACATGATAAACAAGGAAGAACAAAGAAGAACATAATGAAAGAACAAACAAGAAATTACTCAAATCTTCATATGCTTCCATAGAATTGCTTTGATTTTGTTTACATGTGTAACCTCCCAATTCTAGGCTATTGTTTCAAGCAAACTAAACCCTAACTAAACTAATCTATATATAGTGAATGTTCAATCCACTTAATTACATATTAACCCCCTAGACTTAGTTTAATTAGGAAAAATACAAATAAACCTAAAATGTGACTACAACTTTGATTAAATATATTTTGTTGACACAAAATATATTCTTTACAATAATGCTCCTAGTCACGATCTATCTTTAACGTCTTCTTCGTCCTGAACACTTCATATGACTTTAATCATGACATTGACTTTTGTTGACTTTGACTACATTGATAATATAGACTATCATTTTCAGACCCAACACTTGAAGACCTCGTTTGTATAACGTAGGACGCCTTAAAACACCTAACAAAACCTTACAAGAGCGTACGAAACCATAAATCTCCATAATAAACCTAATCTGTTCGTCCGAGTCCTTTGAACATCGTATGACAACTCAGGACTTGTTACGACTCTGTGTGCGACGCTAGCAACATAAAATGCAATTTCGAATAATGTAGGACGCGTTACAACTTCTAAGAGCACCTTACATCACCGTACGAAACATTAAAACTTCATAATAAACCTAATGAATTAGTCCGAGTCATTTGAACATCGTACAAAGATTTAGAATATCTTACGACATTGTATGCCACATTAGCACCTTGAAAAGCATGTTAGTATAATGTACGACCCCTTACAACTCCTAACAACACGTAACAATACCGTACGTAAACTTAAAACTCCATAATAAACCTAATGAATTCGTCCGAGTCCTTTAAACATCGTACGACAACTTAAATCATCTTACTACTTTTTATGCCACATTAGAAACTCGAAATGAACGTTAGTGTGATCTAGGACGCCTTACAGCTCCTAAGAACACCTTACATCATCGTACGAAACCTTAAAACTCCATAATACACCTAATGAATTCGTGTGAGTCCTTTGAACATCGTACGACTATTTAGGACATCTTAAGACTTTGTATGCCATATTAGAACCTTGAAGACCACGTTTGTATAACGTAGGACGCCTTAAAACACCTAACAAAACCTTACAAGAGCGTACGAAACCATAAATCTCCATAATAAACCTAATTTGTTCGTCCGAGTCCTTTGAACATCGTAAGACAACTCAGGACTTGTTACGACTCTGTGTGCGACGCTAGCAACATAAAATGCAATTTCGAATAATGTAGGACGCGTTACAACTTCTAAGAGCACCTTACATCACCGTACGAAACATTAAAACTTCATAATAAACCTAATGAATTAGTCCGAGTCATTTGAACATCGTACAAAGATTTAGAATATCTTACGACATTGTATGCCACATTAGCACCTTGAAAAGCATGTTAGTATAATGTACGACACCTTACAACTCATTACAACACGTAACAATACCGTACGTAAACTTAAAACTCCATAATAAACCTAATGAATTCGTCCGAGTCCTTTAAACATCGTACGACAACTTAAATCATCTTACTACTCTTTATGCCACATTAGCAACTCGAAATGAACGTTAGTGTGATCTAGGACGCCTTACAGCTCCTATGAACACCTTACATCACCGTACGAAACCTTAAAACTCAATAATACACCTAATGAATTCGTGTGAGTCCTTTGAACATCGTACGACTATTTAGGACATCTTAAGACTCTGTATGCCATAATAGAACCTTGAAGACCACGTTTGTATAACGTAGGACGCCTTAAAACACCTAACAAAACCTTACAAGAGCGTACGAAACCATAAATCTCCATAATAAACCTAATATGTTCGTCCGAGTCCTTTGAACATCGTAAGACAACTCAGGACTTGTTACGACTCTGTATGCGACGCTAGCAACATAAAAAGCAATTTCGAATAATGTAGGACGCGTTAAAACTTCTAAGAGCACCTTACATCACCGTACGAAACATTAAAACTTCATAATAAACCTAATGAATTCGTCCGAGTCATTTGAACATCGTACAAAGATTTAGAATATCTTACGACATTGTATGCCACATTAGCACCTTGAAAAGCATGTTAGTATAATGTACGACACCTTACAACTCCTAACAACACGTAAGAATACCGTACGTAAACTTAAAACTCCATAATAAACCTAATGAATTCGTCCGAGTCCTTTAAACATCGTACGCCAACTTAAATCATCTTACTACTCTTTATGCCACATTAGCAACTCGAAATGAACGTTAGTGTGATCTAGGACGCCTTACAGCTCCTAAGAACACCTTACATCACCGTACGAAACCTTAAAACTCCATAATACACCTAATGAATTCGTGTGAGTCCTTTGAACATCGTACGACTATTTAGGACATCTTAAGACTCTGTATGCCATAATAGAACCTTGAAGACCACGTTTGTATAACGTAGGACGCCTTAAAACACCTAACAAAACCTTACAAGAGCGTACGAAACCATAAATCTCCATAATAAACCTAATCTGTTCGTCCGAGTCCTTTGAACATCGTAAGACAACTCAGGACTTGTTACAACTCTGTATGCGACGCTAGCAACATAAAAAGCAATTTCGAATAATGTAGGACGCGTTAAAACTTCTAAGAGCACCTTACATCTCCGTACGAAACATTAAAACTTCATAATAAACCTAATGAATTAGTCCGAGTCATTTGAACATCGTACAAAGATTTAGAATATTTTACGACATTGTATGCCACATTAGCACCTTGAAAAGCATGTTAGTATAATGTACGACACCTTACAACTCCAAACAACACGTAACAATACCGTACGTAAACTTAAAACTCCATAATAAACCTAATGAACGTAATCTTAAAACTCGAAATGAACGTTAGTGTGATCTAGGACGCCTTACAGCTCCTAAGAACACCTTACATCATCGTACGAAACCTAAAAACTCCATAATACACCTAATGAATTCGTGCGAGTCCTTTGAACATCGTACGACTAGTTAGGACATCTTAAGACTTTGTATGCCATATTAGAACCTTGAAGACCACGTTTGTATAACTTAGGACGCCTTAAAACACCTAACAACACCTTACAACAGCGTACGAAACCATAAATCTCCATAATAAACCTAATCTGTTCGTCCGAGTCCTTTGAACATCGTAAGACAACTCAGGATTTGTTACGACTCTGTATGCGACGCTAGCAAAATAAAAAGCAATTTCGAATAATGTAGGACGCGTTAAAACTTCTAAGAGCACCTTACATCACCGTACGAAACATTAAAATTCATAATAAAGCTAATGAATTAGTCCGAGTCATTTGAACATCGTACAAAGATTTAGAATATCTTACGACATTGTATGCCACATTAGCACCTTGAAAAGCATGTTAGTATAATGTACGACACCTTACAACTCCTAACAACACGTAACAATACCGTACGTAAACTTAAAACTCCATAATAAACCTAATGAATTCGTCCGAGTCCTTTAAACATCGTACGACAACTTAAATCATCTTACTACTCTTTATGCCACATTAGCAACTCGAAATGAACGTTAGTGTGATCTAGGACGCCTTACAGCTCCTAAGAACACCTTACATCACCGTACGAAACCTTAAAACTCCATAATACACCTAATGAATTCGTGTGAGTCCTTTGAACATCGTACGACTATTTAGGACATCTTAAGACTCTGTATGCCATAATAGAACCTTGAAGACCACGTTTGTATAACGTAGGACGCCTTAAAACACCTAACAAAACCTTACAAGAGCGTACGAAACCATAAATCTCCATAATAAACCTAATATGTTCGTCCGAGTCCTTTGAACATCGTAAGACAACTCAGGACTTGTTACGACTCTGTATGCGACGCTAGTAACATAAAAAGCAATTTCGAATAATGTAGGACGCGTTAAAACTTCTAAGAGCACCTTACATCACCGTACGAAACATTAAAACTTCATAATAAACCTAATGAATTAGTCCGAGTCATTTGAACATCGTACAAAGATTTAGAATATCTTACGACATTGTATGCCACATTAACACCTTGAAAAGCATGTTAGTATAATGTACGACACCTTACAACTCCAAACAACACGTAACAATACCGTACGTAAACTTAAAACTCCATAATAAACCTAATGAACGTAATCTTAAAACTCGAAATGAACGTTAGTGTGATCTAGGACGCCTTACAGCTCCTAAGAACACCTTACATCATCGTACGAAACCTTAAAACTCCATAATACACCTAATGAATTCGTGCGAATCCTTTGAACATCGTACGACTAGTTAGGACATCTTAAGACTTTGTATGCCATATTAGAACCTTGAAGACCACGTTTGTATAACATAGGACGCCTTAAAACACCTAACAACACCTTACAACAGCGTACGAAAGCATAAATCTCCATAATAAACCTAATCTGTTCGTCCGAGTCCTTTGAACATCGTAAGACAACTCAGGACTTGTTACGACTCTGTATGCGACGCTAGCAACATAAAAAGCAATTTCGAATAATGTAGGACGCGTTAAAACTTCTAAGAGCACCTTACATCTCCGTACGAAACATTAAAACTTCATAATAAACCTAATGAATTAGTCCGAGTCATTTGAACATCGTACAAAGATTTAGAATATTTTACGACATTGTATGCCACATTAGCACCTTGAAAAGCATGTTAGTATAATGTACGACACCTTACAACTCCAAACAACACGTAACAATACCGTACGTAAACTTAAAACTCCATAATAAACCTAATGAACGTAATCTTAAAACTCGAAATGAACGTTAGTGTGATCTAGGACGCCTTACAGCTCCTAAGAACACCTTACATCATCGTACGAAACCTAAAAACTCCATAATACACCTAATGAATTCGTGCGAGTCCTTTGAACATCGTACGACTAGTTAGGACATCTTAAGACTTTGTATGCCATATTAGAACCTTGAAGACCACGTTTGTATAACTTAGGACGCCTTAAAACACCTAACAACACCTTACAACAGCGTACGAAACCATAAATCTCCATAATAAACCTAATCTGTTCGTCCGAGTCCTTTGAACATCGTAAGACAACTCAGGACTTGTTACGACTCTGTATGCGACGCTAGCAAAATAAAAAGCAATTTCGAATAATGTAGGACGCGTTAAAACTTCTAAGAGCACCTTACATCACCGTACGAAACATTAAAATTCATAATAAAGCTAATGAATTAGTCCGAGTCATTTGAACATCGTACAAAGATTTAGAATATCTTACGACATTGTATGCCACATTAGCACCTTGAAAAGCATGTTAGTATAATGTACGACACCTTACAACTCCTAACAACACGTAACAATACCGTACGTAAACTTAAAACTCCATAATAAACCTAATGAATTCGTCCGAGTCCTTTAAACATCGTACGACAACTTAAATCATCTTACTACTCTTTATGCCACATTAGCAACTCGAAATGAACGTTAGTGTGATCTAGGACGCCTTCAGCTCCTAAGAACACCTTACATCACCGTACGAAACCTTAAAACTCCATAATACACCTAATGAATTCGTGTGAGTCCTTTGAACATCGTACGACTATTTAGGACATCTTAAGACTCTGTATGCCATAATAGAACCTTGAAGACCACGTTTGTATAACGTAGGACGCCTTAAAACACCTAACAAAACCTTACAAGAGCGTACGAAACCATAAATCTCCATAATAAACCTAATATGTTCGTCCGAGTCCTTTGAACATCGTAAGACAACTCAGGACTTGTTACGACTCTGTATGCGACTCTAGTAACATAAAAAGCAATTTCGAATAATGTAGGACGCGTTAAAACTTCTAAGAGCACCTTACATCACCGTACGAAACATTAAAACTTCATAATAAACCTAATGAATTAGTCCGAGTCATTTGAACATCGTACAAAGATTTAGAATATCTTACGACATTGTATGCCACATTAACACCTTGAAAAGCATGTTAGTATAATGTACGACACCTTACAACTCCAAACAACACGTAACAATACCGTACGTAAACTTAAAACTCCATAATAAACCTAATGAACGTAATCTTAAAACTCGAAATGAACGTTAGTGTGATCTAGGACGCCTTACAGCTCCTAAGAACACCTTACATCATCGTACGAAACCTTAAAACTCCATAATACACCTAATGAATTCGTGCGAATCCTTTGAACATCGTACGACTAGTTAGGACATCTTAAGACTTTGTATGCCATATTAGAACCTTGAAGACCACGTTTGTATAACATAGGACGCCTTAAAACACCTAACAACACCTTACAACAGCGTACGAAAGCATAAATCTCCATAATAAACCTAATCTGTTCGTCCGAGTCCTTTGAACATCGTAAGACAACTCAGGACTTGTTACGACTCTGTATGCGACGCTAGCAACATAAAAAGCAATTTCGAATAATGTAGGACGCGTTAAAAATTCTAAGAGCACCTTACATCACCGTACGAAACATTAAAATTCATAATAAAGCTAATGTATTAGTCCGAGTCATTTGAACATCGTACAAAGATTTAGAATATCTTACGACATTGTATGCCACATTAGCACCTTGAAAAGCATGTTAGTATAATGTACGACACCTTACAACTCCAAACAACACGTAACAATACCGTACGTAAACTTAAAACTCCATAATAAACCTAATGAACGTAATCTTAAAACTCGAAATGAACGTTAGTGTGATCTAGGACGCCTTACAGCTCCTAAGAACACCTTACATCATCGTACGAAACCTTAAAACTCCATAATACACCTAATGAATTCGTGTGAGTCCTTTGAACATCGTACGACTATTTAGGACATCTTAAGACTCTGTATGCCATATTAGAACCTTGAAGACCACGTTTGTATAATGTAGGACGCCTTAAAACACCTAACAAAACCTTACAAGAGCGTACGAAACCATAAGTCTCCATAATAAACCTAATCTGTTCGTCCGAGTCCTTTGAACATCGTAAGACAACTCAGGACTTGTTACGACTCTGTATGCGACGCTAGCAACATAAAATGCAATTTCGAATAATGTAGGACGCGTTACAACTTCTAAGAGCACCTTACATCACCGTACGAAACATTAAAACTTCATAATAAACCTAATGAATTCGTCCGAGTCATTTGAACATCGTACAAAGATTTAGAATATCTTACGACATTGTATGCCACATTAGCACCTTGAAAAGCATGTTAGTATAATGTACGACACCTTACAACTCCTAACAACACGTAACAATACCGTACGTAAACTTAAAACTCTATAATAAACCTAATGAATTCGTCTGAGTCCTTTAAACATCGTACGACAACTTAAATCATCTTACTACTCTTTATGCCACATTAGCAACTCGAAATGAACGTTAGTGTGATCTAGGACGCCTTACAGCTCCTAAGAACACCTTACATCACCGTACGAAACCTTAAAACTCCATAATACACCTAATGAATTCGTGTGAGTCCTTTGAACATCGTACGACTATTTAGGACATCTTAAGACTCTGTATGCCATATTAGAACCTTGAAGACCACGTTTGTATAAGGTAAGACGCCTTAAAACACCTAACAAAACCTTACAAGAGCGTACGAAACCATAAATCTCCATAATAAACCTAATCTGTTCGTCCGAGTCCTTTGAACATCATAAGACAACTCAGGACTTGTTATGACTCTGTATGCAACGCTAGCAACATAAAAAGCAATTTCGAATAATGTAGGGCGCGTTATAACTTCTAAGAGCACCTTACATCACCGTACGAAACATTAAAACTTCATAATAAACCTAATGAATTAGTCCGAGTCATTTGAACATCCTACAAAGATTTAGAATATCTTACGACATTGTATGCCACATTAGCACCTTGAAAAGCATGTTAGTATAATGTACGACACCTTACAACTCCTAACAACACGTAACAATACCGTACGTAAACTTAAAACTCCATAATAAACCTAATGAATTCTTCCGAGTCCTTTAAACATTGTACGACAACTTAAATCATCTTACTACTCTTTATGCCACATTAGCAACTCGAAATGAACGTTAGTGTGATCTAGGACGACTTACAGCTCCTAAGAACACCTTACATCACCGTACGAAACCTTAAAACTCCATAATACACCTAATGAATTCGTGTGAGTCCTTTGAACATCGTACGACTATTTAGGACATCTTAAGACTCTGTATGCCATATTAGAACCTTGAAGACCACGTTTGTATAACGTAGGACGCCTTAAAACACCTAACAAAACCTTACAAGAGCGTACGAAACCATAAATCTCCATAATAAACCTAATCTGTTCGTCCGAGTCTTTTGAACATCGTAAGACAACTCAGGACTTGTTACGACTCTGTATGCGACGCTAACAACATAAAAAGCAATTTCGAATAATGTAGGACGCGTTAAAACTTCTAAGAGCACCTTACATCAGCGTACGAAACATTAAAACTTCATAATAAACCTAATGAATTAGTCCGAGTCATTTGAACATCGTACAAAGATTTAGAACATCTTACGACATTGTATGCCACATTAGCACCTTGAAAAGCATGTTAGTATAATGTACGACACCTTACAACTCCTAACAACACGTAACAATACCGTACGTAAACTTAAAACTCCATAATACACCTAATGAATTCGTCCGAGTCCTTTAAACATCGTACGACAACTTAAATCATCTTACTACTCTTTATGCCACATTAGCAACTCGAAATGAACGTTAGTGTGATCTAGGACGCCTTACAGCTCCTAAGAACACCTTACATCACCGTACGAAACCTTAAAACTCCATAATACACCTAATGAATTCGTGTGAGTCCTTTGAACATCGTACGACTATTTAGGACATCTTAAGACTCTGTATGCCATAATAGAACCTTGAAGACCACGTTTGTATAATGTAGGACGCCTTAAAACACCTAACAAAACCTTACAAGAGCGTACGAAACCATAAATCTCCATAATAAACCTAATCTGTTCGTCCGAGTCCTTTGAACATCGTAAGACAACTCAGGACTTGTTACGACTCTATATGCGACGCTAGCAACATAAAAAGCAATTTCGAATAATGTAGGACGCGTTAAAACTTCTAAGAGCACCTTACATCACCGTACGAAACATTAAAACTTCATAATAAACCTAATGAATTCGTCCGAGTCATTTGAACATCGTACAAAGATTTAGAATATCTTACGACATTGTATGCCACATTAGCACCTTGAAAAGCATGTTAGTATAATGTACGACACCTTACAACTCCTAACAACACGTAAGAATACCATACATAAACTTAAAACTCCATAATAAACCTAATGAATTCGTCCGAGTCCTTTAAACATCGTACGACAACTTAAATCATCTTACTACTCTTTATGCCACATTAGCAACTCGAAATGAACGTTAGTGTGATCTAGGACGCCTTACAGCTCCTAAGAACACCTTACATCACCGTACGAAACCTTAAAACTCCATAATACACCTAATGAATTCGTGTGAGTCCTTTGAACATCGTACGACTATTTAGGACATCTTAAGACTCTGTATGCCATAATAGAACCTTGAAGACCACGTTTGTATAACGTAGGACGCCTTAAAACACCTAACAAAACCTTACAAGAGCGTACGAAACCATAAATCTCCATAATAAACCTAATCTGTTCGTCCGAGTCCTTTGAACATCGTAAGACCACTCAGGACTTGTTACGACTCTGTATGCGACGCTAGCAACATAAAAAGCAATTTCGAATAATGTAGGACGCGTTAAAACTTCTAAGAGCACCTTACATCACCGTACGAAACATTAAAACTTCATAATAAACCTAATGAATTAGTCCGAGTCATTTGAACATCGTACAAAGATTTAGAATATCTTACGACATTGTATGCCACATTAGCACCTTGAAAAGCATGTTAGTATAATGTACGACACCTTACAACTCCAAACAACACGTAACAATACCGTACGTAAACTTAAAACTCCATAATAAACCTAATGAACGTAATCTTAAAACTCGAAATGAACGTTAGTGTGATCTAGGACGCCTTACAGCTCCTAAGAACACCTTACATCATCGTACGAAACCTTAAAACTCCATAATACACCTAATGAATTCGTGTGAGTCCTTTGAACATCGTACGACTAGTTAGGACATCTTAAGACTTTGTATGCCATATTAGAACCTTGAAGACCACGTTTGTATAACATAGGACGCCTTAAAACACCTAACAACACCTTACAACAGCGTACGAAACCATAAATCTCCATAATAAACCTAATCTGTTCGTCCGAGTCCTTTGAACATCGTAAGACAACTCAGGACTTGTTACGACTCTGTATGCGACGCTAGCAACATAAAAAGCAATTTCGAATAATGTAGGACGCGTTAAAACTTCTATGAGCACCTTACATCACCGTACGAAACATTAAAATTCATAATAAAGCTAATGAATTAGTCCGAGTCATTTGAACATCGTAAAAAGATTTAGAATATCTTACGACATTGTATGCCACATTAGCACCTTGAAAAGCATGTTAGTATAATGTACGACACCTTACAACTCCTAACAACACGTAACAATACCGTACGTAAACTTAAAACTCCATAATAAACCTAATGAATTCGTCCGAGTCGTTTAAACATCGTACGACAACTTAAATCATCTTACTACTCTTTATGCCACATTAGCAACTCGAAATGAACGTTAGTATGATCTAGGACGCCTTACAGCTCCTAAGAACACCGTACATCACCGTACGAAACCTTAAAACTCCATAATACACCTAATGAATTCGTGCGAGTCCTTTGAACATCGTACGACTAGTTAGGACATCTTAAGACTTTGTATGCCATATTAGAACCTTGAAGACCACGTTTGTATAACATAGGACGCCTTAAAACACCTAACAAAACCTTACAAGAGCGTACGAAACCATAAATCTCCATAATAAACCTAATCTGTTCGTCCGAGTCCTTTGAACATCATAAGACAACTCAGGACTTGTTACGACTCTGTATGCGACGCTAGCAACATAAAAAGCAATTTCGAATAATGTAGGACGCGTTAAAACCTCTAAGAGCACCTTACATCACCGTACGAAACATTAAAACTTCATAATAAACCTAATGAATTCGTCCGAGTCATTTGAACATTGTACAAAAATTTAGAATATATTACGACATTGTATGCCACATTAGTACCTTGAAAAGCATGTTAGTATAATGTACGACACCTTACAACTCCTAACAACACGTAACAATACCGTAAGTAAACTTAAAACTCCATAATAAACCTAATGAATTCGTCCGAGTCCTTTAAACATCGTACGACAACTTAAATCATCTTACTACTCTTTATGCCACATTAGCAACTCGAAATGAACGTTAGTATGATCTAGGACGCCTTACAGCTCCTAAGAACACCTTACATCACCGTACGAAACCTTAAAACTCCATAATACACCTAATGAATTCGTGCGAGTCCTTTGAACATCGTACGACTAGTTAGGACATCTTAAGACTTTGTATGCCATATTAGAACCTTGAAGACCACGTTTGTATAACAAAGGACGCCTTAAAACACCTAACAACACCTTACAACAGCGTACGAAACCATAAATCTCCATAATAAACCTAATAAATTCGTCCTAGTCCTTTGAACATCGTAAGACAAATCATGACCTGTTACGACTCTATATGCGACGCTAGCAACATAAAAAGCAATTTCGAATAATGTAGGACGTGTTACAACTTCTAAGAGCACCTTACATCACCGTACGAAACATTAAAACTTCATAATAAACCTAATGAATTAGTCCGAGTCATTTGAACATCGTACAAAGATTTAGAATATCTTACGACATTGTATGCCACATTAGCACCTTGAAAAGCATGTTAGTATAATGTACGACACCTTACAACTCCAAACAACACGTAACAATACCGTACGTAAACTTAAAACTCCATAATAAACCTAATGAACGTAATCTTAAAACTCGAAATGAACGTTAGTGTGATCTAGGACGCATTACAGCTCCTAAGAACACCTTACATCATCGTACGAAACCTTAAAACTCCATAATACACCTAATGAATTCGTGCGAGTCCTTTGAACATCGTACGACTAGTTAGGACATCTTAAGACTTTGTATGCCATATTAGAACCTTGAAGACCACGTTTGTATAACATAGGACGCCTTAAAACACCTAACAACACCTTAAAACAGCGTACGAAACCATAAATCTCCATAATAAACCTAATCTGTTCGTCCGAGTCCTTTGAACATCGTAAGACAACTCAGGACTTGTTACGACTCTGTATGCGACGCTAGCAACATAAAAAGCAATTTCGAATAATGTAGGACGCGTTAAAACTTCTAAGAGCACCTTACATCACCGTACGAAACATTAAAATTAATAATAAAGCTAATGAATTAGTCCGAGTCATTTGAACATCGTACAAAGATTTAGAATATCTTACGACATTGTATGCCACATTAGCACCTTGAAAAGCATGTTAGTATAATGTACGACACCTTACAACTCCTAACAACACGTAACAATACCGTACGTAAACTTAAAATCCATAATAAACCTAATGAATTCGTCCGAGTCCTTTAAACATCGTACGACAACTTAAATCATCTTACTACTCTTTATGCCACATTAGCAACTCGAAATGAACGTTAGTGTGATCTAGGACGCCTTACAGCTCCTAAGAACACCTTACATCACCGTACGAAACCTTAAAACTCCATAATACACCTAATGAATTCGTGTGAGTCCTCTGAACATCGTACGACTATTTAGGACATCTTAAGACTCTGTATGCCATAATAGAACCTTGAAGACCACGTTTGTATAACGTAGGACGCCTTAAAACACCTAACAAAACCTTACAAGAGCGTACGAAACCATAAATCTCCATAATAAACCTAATCTGTTCGTCCGAGTCCTTTGAACATCGTAAGACAACTCAGGACTTGTTACGACTCTGTATGCGACGCTAGCAACATAAAAAGCAATTTGGAATAATGTAGGACGCGTTAAAACTTCTAAGAGCACCTTACATCACCGTACGAAACATTAAAACTTCATAATAAACCTAATGAATTCGTCCGAGTCATTTGAACATCGTACAAAGATTTAGAATATCTTACGACATTGTATGCCACATTAGCACCTTGAAAAGCATGTTAGTATAATGTACGACACCTTACAACTCCTAACAACACGTAACAATACCGTACGTAAACTTAAAACTCCATAATAATCCTAATGAATTCGTCCGAGTCCTTTAAACATCGTACGACAACTTAAATCATCTTACTACTCTTTATGCCAAATTAGCAACTCGAAATGAACGTTAGTGTGATCTAGGACGCCTTATAGCTCCTAAGAACACCTTACATCACCGTACGAAACCTTAAAACTCCATAATACACCTAATGAATTCGTGTGAGTCCTTTGAACATCGTACGACTATTTAGGACATCTTAAGACTCTGTATGCCATAATAGAACCTTGAAGACCACGTTTGTATAACGTAGGACGCCTTAAAACACCTAACAAAACCTTACAAGAGCGTACGAAACCATAAATCTCCATAATAAACATAATCTGTTCGTCCGAGTCCTTTGAACATCGTAAGACAACTCAGGACTTGTTACGACTCTGTATGCGACGCTAGCAACATAAAAAGCAATTTCGAATAATGTAGGACGCGTTAAAACTTCTAAGAGCACCTTACATCACCGTACGAAACATTAAAACTTCATAATAAACCTAATGAATTCGTCCGAGTCATTTGAACATCGTACAAAGATTTAGAATATCTTACGACATTGTATGCCACATTAGCACCTTGAAAAGCATGTTAGTATAATGTACGACACCTTACAACTCCTAACAACACGTAACAATACCGTACGTAAACTTAAAACTCCATAATAAACCTAATGAATTCTTCCAAGTCCTTTAAACATCGTACGACAACTTAAATCATCTTACTACTCTTTATGCCACATTAGCAACTCGAAATGAACGTTAGTGTGATCTAGGACGCCTTACAGCTCCTAAGAACACCTTACATCACCGTACGAAACCTTAAAACTCCATAATACACCTAATGAATTTGTGTGAGTCCTTTGAACATCGTACGACTATTTAGGACATCTTAAGACTCTGTATGCCATATTAGAACCTTGAAGACCACGTTTGTATAACGTAGGACGCCTTAAAACACCTAACAAAACCTTACAAGAGCGTACGAAACCATAAATCTCCATAATAAACCTAATCTGTTCGTCCGAGTCTTTTGAACATCGTAAGACAACTCAGGACTTGTTACGACTCTGTATGCGACGCTAAAAACATAAAAAGCAATTTCGAATAATGTAGGACTTGTTAAAACTTCTAAGAGCACCTTACATCACCGTACGAAACATTAAAACTTCATAATAAACCTAATGAATTCGTCCGAGTCATTTGAACATTGTACAAAAATTTAGAATATCTTACGACATTGTATGCCACATTAGCACCTTGAAAAGCATGTTAGTATAATGTACGACACCTTACAACTCCTAACAACACGTAACAATACCGTAAGTAAACTTAAAACTCCATAATAAACCTAATGAATTCGTCCGAGTCCTTTAAACATTGTACGACAACTTAAATCATCTTACTACTCTTTATGCCACATTAGCAACTCGAAATGAACGTTAGTATGATCTAGGACGCCTTACAGCTCCTAAGAACACCTTACATCACCGTACGAAACCTTAAAACTCCATAATACACCTAATGAATTCGTGTGAGTCCTTTGAACATCGTACGACTATTTAGGACATCTTAAGACTCTGTATGCCATAATAGAACCTTGAAGACCACGTTTGTATAACGTAGGACGCCTTAAAACACCTAACAAAACCTTACAAGAGCGTACGAAACCATAAATCTCCATAATAAACCTAATCTGTTCGTCCGAGTCCTTTGAACATCGTAAGACAACTCAGGACTTGTTACGACTCTGTATGCGACGCTAGCAACATAAAAAGCAATTTCGAATAATGTAGGACGCGTTAAAACTTCTAAGAGCACCTTACATCACCGTACGAAACATTAAAACTTCATAATAAACCTAATGAATTCGTCCGAGTCATTTGAACATCGTACAAAGATTTAGAATATCTTACGACATTGTATGCCACATTAGCACCTTGAAAAGCATGTTAGTATAATGTACGACACCTTACAACTCCTAACAACACGTAACAATACCGTACGTAAACTTAAAACTCCATAATAATCCTAATGAATTCGTCCGAGTCCTTTAAACATCGTACGACAACTTAAATCATCTTACTACTCTTTATGCCACATTAGCAACTCGAAATGAACGTTAGTGTGATCTAGGACGCCTTACAGCTCCTAAGAACACCTTACATCACCGTACGAAACCTTAAAACTCCATAATACACCTAATGAATTCGTGTGAGTCCTTTGAACATCGTACGACTATTTAGGACATCTTAAGACTCTGTATGCCATAATAGAACCTTGAAGACCACGTTTGTATAACGTAGGACGCCTTAAAACACCTAACAAAACCTTACAAGAGCGTACGAAACCATAAATCTCCATAATAAACCTAATCTGTTCGTCCGAGTCCTTTGAACATCGTAAGACAACTCAGGACTTGTTACGACTCTGTATGCGACGCTAGCAACATAAAAAGCAGTTTCGAATAATGTAGGACGCGTTAAAACTTCTAAGAGCACCTTACATCACCGTACGAAACATTAAAACTTCATAATAAACCTAATGAATTCGTCCGAGTCATTTGAACATCGTACAAAGATTTAGAATTTCTTACGACATTGTATGCCACATTAGCACCTTGAAAAGCATGTTAGTATAATGTACGACACCTTACAACTCCTAACAACACGTAACAATACCGTACGTAAACTTAAAACTCCATAATAAACCTAATGAATTCTTCCGAGTCCTTTAAACATCGTACGACAACTTAAATCATCTTACTACTCTTTATGCCACATTAGCAACTCGAAATGAACGTTAGTGTGATCTAGGACGCCTTACAGCTCCTAAGAACACCTTACATCACCGTACGAAACCTTAAAACTCCATAATACACCTAATGAATTCGTGTGAGTCCTTTGAACATCGTACGACTATTTAGGACATCTTAAGACTTTGTATGCCATATTAGAACCTTGAAGACCACGTTTGTATAACGTAGGACGCCTTAAAACACCTAACAAAACCTTACAAGAGCGTACGAAACCATAAATCTCCATAATAAACCTAATCTGTTCGTCCGAGTCTTTTGAACATCGTAAGACAACTCAGGACTTGTTACGACTCTGTATGCGACGCTAAAAACATAAAAAGCAATTTCGAATAATGTAGGGCGTGTTAAAACTTCTAAGAGCACCTTACATCAGCGTACGAAACATTAAAACTTCATAATAAACCTAATGAATTCGTCCGAGTCATTTGAACATCGTACAAAAATTTAGAATATCTTACGACATTGTATGCCACATTAGCACCTTGAAAAGTATGTTAGTATAATGTACGACACCTTACAACTCCTAACAACACGTAACAATACCGTAAGTAAACTTAAAACTCCATAATAAACCTAATGAATTCGTCCGAGTCCTTTAAACATCGTACGACTAGTTAGGACATCTTAAGACTTTGTATGCCATATTAGAACCTTGAAGACCACGTTTGTATAACATAGGACGCCTTAAAACACCTAACAACACCTTACAACAGCGAACGAAACCATAAATCTCCATAATAAACCTAATCAATTTGTCCGAGTCCTTTGAACATCGTAAGACAAATCATGACTTGTTACGACTCTGTATGCGACGCTAGCAACATAAAAAGCAATTTCGAATAATGTAGGACGCGTTACAACTTCTAAGAGCACCTTACATTACCGTACGAAACATTAAAACTTCATAATAAACCTAATGAAATAGTCCGAGTCATTTGAACATCGTACAAAGATTTAGAATATCTTACGACATTGTATGCCACATTAGCACCTTGAAAAGCATGTTAGTATAATGTACGACACCTTACAACTCCTAACAACACGTAACAATACCGTACGTAAACTTAAAACTCCATAATAAACCTAATGAATTCGTCCGAGTCCTTTAAACATCGTACGACAACTTAAATCATCTTACTACTCTTTATGCCACATTAGCAACTCGAAATGAACGTTAGTGTGATCTAGGACGCCTTACAGCTCCTAAGAACACCTTACATCACCGTACGAAACCCTAAAACTCCATAATACACCTAATGAATTCGTGTGAGTCCTTTGAACATCGTACGACTATTTAGGACATCTTAAGACTCTGTATGCCATATTAGAACCTTGAAGACCACGTTTGTATAACGTAGGACGCCTTAAAACACTTAACAAAACCTTACAAGAGCGTACGAAACAATAAATCTCCATAATAAACCTAATCTGTTCGTCCGAGTCCTTTGAACATCGTAAGACAACTCAGGACTTGTTACGACTCTGTATGCGACGCTAGCAACATAAAAAGCAATTTGGAATAATGTAGGATGTGTTACAACTTCTAAGAGCACCTTACATCACCGTACGAAACATTAAAACTTCATAATAAACCTAATGAATTCGTCCGAGTCATTTGAATATCGTACAAAAATTTAGAATATCTTACGACATTGTATGCCACATTAGCACCTTGAAAAGCATGTTAGTATAATGTACGACACCTTACAACTCCTAACAACACGTAACAATACCGTAAGTAAACTTAAAACTCCATAATAAACCTAATGAATTCGTCCGAGTCCTTTAAACATCGTACGACTAGTTAGGACATCTTAAGACTTTGTATGCCATATTAGAACCTTGAAGACCACGTTTGTATAACATAGGACGCCTTAAAACACCTAACAACACCTTACAACAGCGAACGAAACCATAAATCTCCATAATAAACCTAATCAATTTGTCCGAGTCCTTTGAACATCGTAAGACAAATCATGACTTGTTACGACTCTGTATGCGACGCTAGCAACATAAAAAGCAATTTCGAAAAATGTAGGACGCGTTACAACTTCTAAGAGCACCTTACATCACCGTACGAAACATTAAAACTTCATAATAAACCTAATGAATTAGTCCGAGTCATTTGAACATCGTACAAAGATTTAGAATATCTTACGACATTGTATGCCACATTAGCACCTTGAAAAGCATGTTAGTATAATGTACGACACCTTACAACTCCTAACAACACGTAACAATACCGTACGTAAACTTAAAACTCCATAATAAACCTAATGAATTCGTCCGAGTCCTTTAAACATCGTACGACAACTTAAATCATCTTACTACTCTTTATGCCACATTAGCAACTCGAAATGAACGTTAGTGTGATCTAGGATGCCTTACAGCTCCTAAGAACACCTTACATCACCGTACGAAACCCTAAAACTCCATAATACACCTAATGAATTCGTGTGAGTCCTTTGAACATCGTACGACTATTTAGGACATCTTAAGACTCTTTATGCCATATTAGAACCTTGAAGACCACGTTTGTATAACGTAGGACGCCTTAAAACACCTAACAACACCTTACAAGAGCGTACGAAACAATAAATCTCCATAATAAACCTAATCTGTTCGTCCGAGTCCTTTGAACATCGTAAGACAACTCAGGACTTGTTACGACTCTGTATGCGACGCTAGCAACATAAAAAGCAATTTGGAATAATGTAGGACGCGTTACAACTTCTAAGAGCACCTTACATTACCGTACGAAACATTAAAACTTCATAATAAACCTAATGAAATAGTCCGAGTCATTTGAACATCGTACAAAGATTTAGAATATCTTACGACATTGTATGCCACATTAGCACCTTGAAAAGCATGTTAGTATAATGTACGACACCTTACAACTCCTAACAACACGTAACAATACCGTACGTAAACTTAAAACTCCATAATAAACCTAATGAATTCGTCCGAGTCCTTTAAACATCGTACGACAACTTAAATCATCTTACTACTCTTTATGCCACATTAGCAACTCGAAATGAACGTTAGTGTGATCTAGGACGCCTTACAGCTCCTAAGAACACCTTACATCACCGTACGAAACCCTAAAACTCCATAATACACCTAATGAATTCGTGTGAGTCCTTTGAACATCGTACGACTATTTAGGACATCTTAAGACTCTGTATGCCATATTAGAACCTTGAAGACCACGTTTGTATAACGTAGGACGCCTTAAAACACTTAACAAAACCTTACAAGAGCGTACGAAACAATAAATCTCCATAATAAACCTAATCTGTTCGTCCGAGTCCTTTGAACATCGTAAGACAACTCAGGACTTGTTACGACTCTGTATGCGACGCTAGCAACATAAAAAGCAATTTGGAATAATGTAGGATGTGTTACAACTTCTAAGAGCACCTTACATCACCGTACGAAACATTAAAACTTCATAATAAACCTAATGAATTCGTCCGAGTCATTTGAATATCGTACAAAAATTTAGAATATCTTACGACATTGTATGCCACATTAGCACCTTGAAAAGCATTTTAGTATAATGTACGACACCTTACAACTCCTAACAACACGTAACAATACCGTAAGTAAACTTAAAACTCCATAATAAACCTAATGAATTCGTCCGAGTCCTTTAAACATCGTACGACTAGTTAGGACATCTTAAGACTTTGTATGCCATATTAGAACCTTGAAGACCACGTTTGTATAACATAGGACGCCTTAAAACACCTAACAACACCTTACAACAGCGAACGAAACCATAAATCTCCATAATAAACCTAATCAATTTGTCCGAGTCCTTTGAACATCGTAAGACAAATCATGACTTGTTACGACTCTGTATGCGACGCTAGCAACATAAAAAGCAATTTCGAATAATGTAGGACGCGTTACAACTTCTAAGAGCACCTTACATCACCGTACGAAACATTAAAACTTCATAATAAACCTAATGAATTAGTCCGAGTCATTTGAACATCGTACAAAGATTTAGAATATCTTACGACATTGTATGCCACATTAGCACCTTGAAAAGCATGTTAGTATAATGTACGACACCTTACAACTCCTAACAACACGTAACAATACCGTACGTAAACTTAAAACTCCATAATAAACCTAATGAATTCGTCCGAGTCCTTTAAACATCGTACGACAACTTAAATCATCTTACTACTCTTTATGCCACATTAGCAACTCGAAATGAACGTTAGTGTGATCTAGGATGCCTTACAGCTCCTAAGAACACCTTACATCACCGTACGAAACCCTAAAACTCCATAATACACCTAATGAATTCGTGTGAGTCCTTTGAACATCGTACGACTATTTAGGACATCTTAAGACTCTGTATGCCATATTAGAACCTTGAAGACCACGTTTGTATAACGTAGGACGCCTTAAAACACTTAACAAAACCTTACAAGAGCGTACGAAACAATAAATCTCCATAATAAACCTAATCTGTTCGTCCGAGTCCTTTGAACATCGTAAGACAACTCAGGACTTGTTACGACTCTGTATGCGACGCTAGCAACATAAAAAGCAATTTGGAATAATGTAGGATGTGTTACAACTTCTAAGAGCACCTTACATCACCGTACGAAACATTAAAACTTCATAATAAACCTAATGAATTCGTCCGAGTCATTTGAACATCGTACAAAGATTTAGAATATCTTACGACATTGTATGCCACATTAGCACCTTGAAAAGCATGTTAGTATAATGTACGACACCTTACAACTCCTAACAACACGTAACAATACCGTACGTAAACTTAAAACTCCATAATAAACCTAATGAATTCGTCCGAGTCCTTTAAACATCGTACGACAACTTAAATCATCTTACTACTCTTTATGCCACATTAGACACTCGAAATGAACGTTAGTGTGATCTAGGACGCCTTACAGCTCCTAAAAACACCTTACATCACCGTACGAAACCCTAAAACTCCATAATACACCTAATGAATTCGTGTGAGTCCTTTGAACATCGTACGACTATTTAGGACATCTTAAGACTCTGTATACCATATTAGAACCTTGAAGACCACGTTTGTATAACGTAGGACGCCTGAAAACACCTAACAAAACCTTACAAGAGCGTACGAAACCATAAATCTCCATAATAAACCTAATCTGTTCGTCTGAGTCCTTTGAACATCGTAAGACAACTCAGGACTTGTTACGACTCTGTATGCGACGCTAGCAACATAAAAAGCAATTTCGAATAATGTAGGACGCGTTACAACTTCTAAGAGCACCTTACATCACCGTACGAAACATTAAAACTTCATAATAAACGTAATGAATTCGTCCGAGTCATTTGAACATCGTACAAAAATTTAGAATATCTTACGACATTGTATGCCACATTAGCACCTTGAAAAGCATGTTAGTATAATGTACGACACCTTACAACTCCTAACAACACGTAACAATACCGTAAGTAAACTTAAAACTCCATAATAAACCTAATGAATTCGTCCGAGTCCTTTAAACATCGTACGACTAGTTAGGACATCTTAAGACTTTGTATGCCATATTAGAACCTTGAAGACCACGTTTGTATAACATAGGACGCCTTAAAACACCTAACAACACCTTACAACAGCGAACGAAACCATAAATCTCCATAATAAACCTAATCAATTTGTCCGAGTCCTTTGAACATCGTAAGACAAATCATGACTTGTTACGACTCTGTATGCGACGCTAGCAACATAAAAAGCAATTTCGAATAATGTAGGACGCGTTACAACTTCTAAGAGCACCTTACATCACCGTACGAAACATTAAAACTTCATAATAAACCTAATGAATTAGTCCGAGTCATTTGAACATCGTACAAAGATTTAGAATATCTTACGACATTGTATGCCACATTAGCACCTTGAAAAGCATGTTAGTATAATGTACGACACCTTACAACTCCTAACAACACGTAACAATACCGTACGTAAACTTAAAACTCCATAATAAACCTAATGAATTCGTCCGAGTCCTTTAAACATCGTACGACAACTTAAATCATCTTACTACTCTTTATGCCACATTAGCAACTCGAAATGAACGTTAGTGTGATCTAGGACGCCTTACAGCTCCTAAGAACACCTTACATCACCGTACGAAACCCTAAAACTCCATAATACACCTAATGAATTCGTGTGAGTCCTTTGAACATCGTACGACTATGTAGGACATCTTAAGACTCTGTATGCCATATTAGAACCTTGAAGACCACGTTTGTATAACGTAGGACGCCTTAAAACACTTAACAAAACCTTACAAGAGCGTACGAAACAATAAATCTCCATAATAAACCTAATCTGTTCGTCCGAGTCCTTTGAACATCGTAAGACAACTCAGGACTTGTTACGACTCTGTATGCGACGCTAGCAACATAAAAAGCAATTTGGAATAATGTAGGATGTGTTACAACTTCTAAGAGCACCTTACATCACCGTACGAAACATTAAAACTTCATAATAAACCTAATGAATTCGTCCGAGTCATTTGAACATCGTACAAAGATTTAGAATATCTTACGACATTGTATGCCACATTAGCACCTTGAAAAGCATGTTAGTATAATGTACGACACCTTACAACTCCTAACAACACGTAACAATACCGTACGTAAACTTAAAACTCCATAATAAACCTAATGAATTCGTCCGAGTCCTTTAAACATCGTACGACAACTTAAATCATCTTACTACTCTTTATGCCACATTAGACACTCGAAATGAACGTTAGTGTGATCTAGGACGCCTTACAGCTCCTAAAAACACCTTACATCACCGTACGAAACCCTAAAACTCCATAATACACCTAATGAATTCGTGTGAGTCCTTTGAACATCGTACGACTATTTAGGACATCTTAAGACTCTGTATACCATATTAGAACCTTGAAGACCACGTTTGTATAACGTAGGACGCCTGAAAACACCTAACAAAACCTTACAAGAGCGTACGAAACCATAAATCTCCATAATAAACCTAATCTGTTCGTCTGAGTCCTTTGAACATCGTAAGACAACTCAGGACTTGTTACGACTCTGTATGCGACGCTAGCAACATAAAAAGCAATTTCGAATAATGTAGGACGCGTTACAACTTCTAAGAGCACCTTACATCACCGTACGAAACATTAAAACTTCATAATAAACGTAATGAATTCGTCCGAGTCATTTGAACATCGTACAAAAATTTAGAATATCTTACGACATTGTATGCCACATTAGCACCTTGAAAAGCATGTTAGTATAATGTACGACACCTTACAACTCCTAACAACACGTAACAATACCGTAAGTAAACTTAAAACTCCATAATAAACCTAATGAATTCGTCCGAGTCCTTTAAACATCGTACGACTAGTTAGGACATCTTAAGACTTTGTATGCCATATTAGAACCTTGAAGACCACGTTTGTATAACATAGGACGCCTTAAAACACCTAACAAC
This sequence comes from Tagetes erecta, assembly GCA_030867185.1. Lineage (NCBI taxonomy): Eukaryota > Viridiplantae > Streptophyta > Magnoliopsida > Asterales > Asteraceae > Tagetes > Tagetes erecta. The sequence continues at coordinate 47,288,067 of CM061488.1, read as the reverse complement.
ACCTTACAACAGCGAACGAAACCATAAATCTCCATAATAAACCTAATCAATTTGTCCGAGTCCTTTGAACATCGTAAGACAAATCATGACTTGTTACGACTCTGTATGAGACGCTAGCAACATAAAAAGCAATTTCGAATAATGTAGGACGCGTTACAACTTCTAAGAGCACCTTACATCACCGTACGAAACATTAAAACTTCATAATAAACCTAATGAATTAGTCCGAGTCATTTGAACATCGTACAAAGATTTAGAATATCTTACGACATTGTATGCCACATTAGCACCTTGAAAAGCATGTTAGTATAATGTACGACACCTTACAACTCCTAACAACACGTAACAATACCGTACGTAAACTTAAAACTCCATAATAAACCTAATGAATTCGTCCGAGTCCTTTAAACATCGTACGACAACTTAAATCATCTTACTACTCTTTATGCCACATTAGCAACTCGAAATGAACGTTAGTGTGATCTAGGACGCCTTACAGCTCCTAAAAACACCTTACATCACCGTACGAAACCCTAAAACTCCATAATACACCTAATGAATTCGTGTGAGTCCTTTGAACATCGTACGACTATGTAGGACATCTTAAGACTCTGTATGCCATATTAGAACCTTGAAGACCACGTTTGTATAACGTAGGACGCCTGAAAACACCTAACAAAACCTTACAAGAGCGTACGAAACCATAAATCTCCATAATAAACCTAATCTGTTCGTCTGAGTCCTTTGAACATCGTAAGACAACTCAGGACTTGTTACGACTCTGTATGCGACGCTAGCAACATAAAAAGCAATTTGGAATAATGTAGGACGCGTTACAACTTCTAAGAGCACCTTACATCACCGTACGAAACATTAAAACTTCATAATAAACGTAATGAATTCGTCCGAGTCATTTGAACATCGTACAAAAATTTAGAATATCTTACGACATTGTATGCCACATTAGCACCTTGAAAAGCATGTTAGTATAATGTACGACACCTTACAACTCCTAACAACACGTAACAATACCGTAAGTAAACTTAAAACTCCATAATAAACCTAATGAATTCGTCCGAGTCCTTTAAACATCGTACGACTAGTTAGGACATCTTAAGACTTTGTATGCCATATTAGAACCTTGAAGACCACGTTTGTATAACATAGGACGCCTTAAAACACCTAACAACACCTTACAACAGCGAACGAAACCATAAATCTCCATAATAAACCTAATCAATTTGTCCGAGTCCTTTGAACATCGTAAGACAAATCATGACTTGTTACGACTCTGTATGCGACGCTAGCAACATAAAAAGCAATTTCGAATAATGTAGGACGCGTTACAACTTCTAAGAGCACCTTACATCACCGTACGAAACATTAAAACTTCATAATAAACCTAATGAATTAGTCCGAGTCATTTGAACATCGTACAAAGATTTAGAATATCTTACGACATTGTATGCCACATTAGCACCTTGAAAAGCATGTTAGTATAATGTACGACACCTTACAACTCCTAACAACACGTAACAATACCGTACGTAAACTTAAAACTCCATAATAAACCTAATGAATTCGTCCGAGTCCTTTAAACATCGTACGACAACTTAAATCATCTTACTACTCTTTATGCCACATTAGCAACTCGAAATGAACGTTAGTGTGATCTAGGACGCCTTACAGCTCCTAAGAACACCTTACATCACCGTACGAAACCCTAAAACTCCATAATACACCTAATGAATTCGTGTGAGTCCTTTGAACATCGTACGACTATGTAGGACATCTTAAGACTCTGTATGCCATATTAGAACCTTGAAGACCACGTTTGTATAACGTAGGACGCCTTAAAACACTTAACAAAACCTTACAAGAGCGTACGAAACAATAAATCTCCATAATAAACCTAATCTGTTCGTCCGAGTCCTTTGAACATCGTAAGACAACTCAGGACTTGTTACGACTCTGTATGCGACGCTAGCAACATAAAAAGCAATTTGGAATAATGTAGGATGTGTTACAACTTCTAAGAGCACCTTACATCACCGTACGAAACATTAAAACTTCATAATAAACCTAATGAATTCGTCCGAGTCATTTGAACATCGTACAAAGATTTAGAATATCTTACGACATTGTATGCCACATTAGCACCTTGAAAAGCATGTTAGTATAATGTACGACACCTTACAACTCCTAACAACACGTAACAATACCGTACGTAAACTTAAAACTCCAAAATAAACCTAATGAATTCGTCCGAGTCCTTTAAACATCGTACGACAACTTAAATCATCTTACTACTCTTTATGCCACATTAGACACTCGAAATGAACGTTAGTGTGATCTAGGACGCCTTACAGCTCCTAAAAACACCTTACATCACCGTACGAAACCCTAAAACTCCATAATACACCTAATGAATTCGTGTGAGTCCTTTGAACATCGTACGACTATTTAGGACATCTTAAGACTCTGTATACCATATTAGAACCTTGAAGACCACGTTTGTATAACGTAGGACGCCTGAAAACACCTAACAAAACCTTACAAGAGCGTACGAAACCATAAATCTCCATAATAAACCTAATCTGTTCGTCTGAGTCCTTTGAACATCGTAAGACAACTCAGGACTTGTTACGACTCTGTATGCGACGCTAGCAACATAAAAAGCAATTTCGAATAATGTAGGACGCGTTACAACTTCTAAGAGCACCTTACATCACCGTACGAAACATTAAAACTTCATAATAAACCTAATGAATTAGTCCGAGTCATTTGAACATCGTACAAAGATTTAGAATATCTTACGACATTGTATGCCACATTAGCACCTTGAAAAGCATGTTAGTATAATGTACGACACCTTACAACTCCTAACAACACGTAACAATACCGTACGTAAACTTAAAACTCCATAATAAACCTAATGAATTCGTCCGAGTCCTTTAAACATCGTACGACAACTTAAATCATCTTACTACTCTTTATGCCACATTAGACACTCGAAATGAACGTTAGTGTGATCTAGGACGCCTTACAGCTCCTAAAAACACCTTACATCACCGTACGAAACCCTAAAACTCCATAATACACCTAATGAATTCGTGTGAGTCCTTTGAACATCGTACGACTATTTAGGACATCTTAAGACTCTGTATACCATATTAGAACCTTGAAGACCACGTTTGTATAACGTAGGACGCCTGAAAACACCTAACAAAACCTTACAAGAGCGTACGAAACCATAAATCTCCATAATAAACCTAATCTGTTCGTCTGAGTCCTTTGAACATCGTAAGACAACTCAGGACTTGTTACGACTCTGTATGCGACGCTAGCAACATAAAAAGCAATTTCGAATAATGTAGGACGCGTTACAACTTCTAAGAGCACCTTACATCACCGTACGAAACATTAAAACTTCATAATAAACGTAATGAATTCGTCCGAGTCATTTGAACATCGTACAAAAATTTAGAATATCTTACGACATTGTATGCCACATTAGCACCTTGAAAAGCATGTTAGTATAATGTACGACACCTTACAACTCCTAAAAACACCTTACATCACCGTACGAAACCCTAAAACTCCATAATACACCTAATGAATTCGTGTGAGTCCTTTGAACATCGTACGACTATTTAGGACATCTTAAGACTCTGTATACCATATTAGAACCTTGAAGACCACGTTTGTATAACGTAGAACGCCTTAAAACACCTAACAAAACCTTACAAGAGCGTACGAAACCATAAATCTCCATAATAAACCTAATCTGTTCGTCTGAGTCCTTTGAACATCGTAAGACAACTCAGGACTTGTTACGACTCTGTATGCGACGCTAGCAACATAAAAAGCAATTTGGAATAATGTAGGATGTGTTACAACTTCTAAGAGCACCTTACATCACCGTACGAAACATTAAAACTTCATAATAAACCTAATGAATTCGTCCGAGTCATTTGAACATCGTACAAAGATTTAGAATATCTTACGACATTGTATGCCACATTAGCACCTTGAAAAGCATGTTAGTATAATGTACGACACCTTACAACTCCTAACAACACGTAACAATACCGTACGTAAACTTAAAACTCCATAATAAACCTAATGAATTCGTCCGAGTCCTTTAAACATCGTACGACAACTTAAATCATCTTACTACTCTTTATGCCACATTAGCAACTCGAAATGAACGTTAGTGTGATCTAGGACGCCTTACAGCTCCTAAGAACACCTTACATCACCGTACGAAACCCTAAAACTCCATAATACACCTAATGAATTCGTGTGAGTCCTTTGAACATCGTACGACTATGTAGGACATCTTAAGACTCTGTATGCCATATTAGAACCTTGAAGACCACGTTTGTATAACGTAGGACGCCTTAAAACACTTAACAAAACCTTACAAGAGCGTACGAAACAATAAATCTCCATAATAAACCTAATCTGTTCGTCCGAGTCCTTTGAACATCGTAAGACAACTCAGGACTTGTTACCACTCTGTATGCGACGCTAGCAACATAAAAAGCAATTTGGAATAATGTAGGATGTGTTACAACTTCTAAGAGCACCTTACATCACCGTACGAAACATTAAAACTTCATAATAAACCTAATGAATTCGTCCGAGTCATTTGAACATCGTACAAAGATTTAGAATATCTTACGACATTGTATGCCACATTAGCACCTTGAAAAGCATGTTAGTATAATGTACGACACCTTACAACTCCTAACAACACGTAACAATACCGTACGTAAACTTAAAACTCCATAATAAACCTAATGAATTCGTCCGAGTCCTTTAAACATCGTACGACAACTTAAATCATCTTACTACTCTTTATGCCACATTAGACACTCGAAATGAACGTTAGTGTGATCTAGGACGCCTTACAGCTCCTAAAAACACCTTACATCACCGTACGAAACCCTAAAACTCCATAATACACCTAATGAATTCGTGTGAGTCCTTTGAACATCGTACGACTATTTAGGACATCTTAAGACTCTGTATACCATATTAGAACCTTGAAGACCACGTTTGTATAACGTAGGATGCCTGAAAACACCTAACAAAACCTTACAAGAGCGTACGAAACCATAAATCTCCATAATAAACCTAATCTGTTCGTCTGAGTCCTTTGAACATCGTAAGACAACTCAGGACTTGTTACGACTCTGTATGCGACGCTAGCAACATAAAAAGCAATTTCGAATAATGTAGGACGCGTTACAACTTCTAAGAGCACCTTACATCACCGTACGAAACATTAAAACTTCATAATAAACGTAATGAATTCGTCCGAGTCATTTGAACATCGTACAAAAATTTAGAATATCTTACGACATTGTATGCCACATTAGCACCTTGAAAAGCATGTTAGTATAATGTACGACACCTTACAACTCCCAACAATACGTAACAATACCGTACGTAAACTTAAAACTCCATAATAAACCTAATGAATTCGTCAGAGTCCTTTAAACATCGTACGAAAACTTAAATCATCTTACTACTCTTTATGCCACATTAGCAACTCGAAATGAACGTTAGTATGATCTAGGATGCCTTACAGCTCCTAAGAACACATTACATCACCGTACGAAACCTTAAAACTCCATAATACACCTAATGAATTCATGTGAGTCCTTTGAACATTGTACGACTATTTAGGACATCTTAAGACTCTGTATGCCATATTAGAACCTTGAAGACCACGTTTGTATAACGTAGAACGCCTTAAAACACCTAACAAAACCTTACAAGAGCGTACGAAACCATAAATCTCCATAATAAACCTAATCTGTTCGTCTGAGTCCTTTGAACATCGTAAGACAACTCAGGACTTGTTACGACTCTGTATGCGACGCTAGCAACATAAAAAGCAATTTCGAATAATGTAGGACGCGTTACAACTTCTAAGAGCACCTTACATCACCGTACGAAACATTAAAACTTCATAATAAACGTAATGAATTCGTCCGAGTCATTTGAACATCGTACAAAAATTTAGAATATCTTACGACATTGTATGCCACATTAGCACCTTGAAAAGCATGTTAGTATAATGTACGACACCTTACAACTCCCAACAATACGTAACAATACCGTACGTAAACTTAAAACTCCATAATAAACCTAATGAATTCGTCAGAGTCCTTTAAACATCGTACGAAAACTTAAATCATCTTACTACTCTTTATGCCACATTAGCAACTCGAAATGAACGTTAGTATGATCTGGGACGCCTTACAGCTCCTAAGAACACCTTACATCACCGTACGAAACCTTAAAACTCCATAATACACCTAATGAATTCGTGTGAGTCCTTTGAACATTGTACGACTATTTAGGACATCTTAAGACTCTGTATGCCATATTAGAACCTTGAAGACCACGTTTGTATAACGTAGAACGCCTTAAAACACCTAACAAAACCTTACAAGAGCGTACGAAACCATAAATGTCCATAATAAACCTAATCTATTCGTCCGAGTCCTTTGAACATCGTAAGACAACTCAGGACTTGTTACGACTCTGTATGCGACGCTAGCAACATAAAAAGCAATTTCGAATAATGTAGGACGCGTTACAACTTCTAAGAGCACCTTACATCACCGTACGAAACATTAAAACTTCATAATAAACGTAATGAATTCGTCCGAGTCATTTGAACATCGTACAAAAATTTAGAATATCTTACGACATTGTATGCCACATTAGCACCTTGAAAAGCATGTTAGTATAATGTACGACACCTTACAACTCCCAACAATACGTAACAATACCGTACGTAAACTTAAAACTCCATAATAAACCTAATGAATTCGTCAGAGTCCTTTAAACATCGTACGAAAACTTAAATCATCTTACTACTCTTTATGCCACATTAGCAACTTGAAATGAACGTTAGTATGATCTGGGACGCCTTACAGCTCCTAAGAACACCTTACATCACCGTACGAAACCTTAAAACTCCATAATACACCTAATGAATTCGTGTGAGTCCTTTGAACATTGTACGACTATTTAGGACATCTTAAGACTCTGTATGCCATATTAGAACCTTGAAGACCACGTTTGTATAACGTAGAACGCCTTAAAACACCTAACAAAACCTTACAAGAGCGTACGAAACCATAAATTTCCATAATAAACCTAATCTATTCGTCCGAGTCGTTTGAACATCGTAAGACAACTCAGGACTTGTTACGACTCTGTATGCGACGCTAGCAACATAAAAAGCAAATTGGAATAATGTAGGACGTGTTACAACTTCTAAGAGCACCTTACATCACCGTACGAAACATTAAAACTTCATAATAAACCTAATGAATTCGTCCGAGTCATTTGAATATCGTACAAAAATTTAGAATATCTTACGACATTGTATGCCACATTAGCACCTTGAAAAGCATGTTAGTATAATGTACGACACCTTACAACTCCTAACAACACGTAACAATACCGTACGTAAACTTAAAACTCCATAATACACATAATGAATTCGTGCGAGTCCTTTGAACATCGTACGACTAGTTAGGACATCTTAAGACTTTGTATGCCATATTAGAACCTTGAAGACCACGTTTGTATAACATAGGACGCCTTAAAACACCTAACAACACCTTACAATAGCGTACGAAACCATAAATCTCCACAATAAACCTAATCAATTTGTCCGAGTCCTTTGAACATCGTAAGACAAATCATGACTTGTTACGACTCTGTATGCGACTGTAGCAACATAAAAAGCAATTTCGAATAATGTAGGACGCGTTACAACTTCTAAGAGCACCTTACATCACGGTACGAAACATTAAAACTTCATAATAAACCTAATGAATTAGTCCGAGTCATTTGAACATCGTACAAAAATTTAGAATATCTTACGACATTGTATGCCACATTAGCACCTTGAAAAGCATGTTAGTATAATGTACGACACCTTACAACTCCCAACAACACGTAACAATACCGTACGTAAACTTAAAACTCCATAATAAACCTAATGAATTCGTCAGAGTCCTTTAAACATCGTACGAAAACTTAAATCATCTTACTACTCTTTATGCCACATTAGCAACTCGAAATGAACGTTAGTATGATCTAGGACGCCTTACAGCTCCTAAGAACACCTTACATCACCGTACGAAACCTTAGAACTCCATAATACACCTAATGAATTCGTGTGAGTCCTTTGAACGTTGTACGACTATTTAGGACATCTTAAGACTCTGTATGCCATTTTAGAACCTTGAAGACCACGTTTGTATAACGTAGAACGCCTTAAAACACCTAACAAAACCTTACAAGAGCGTACGAAACCATAAAATTCCATAATAAACCTAATCTATTCGTCCGAGTCCTTTGAACATCGTAAGACAACTCAGGACTTGTTACGACTCTGTATGCGACGCTAGCAACATAAAATACAATTTGGAATATAGTAGGACGCGTTACAACTTCTAAGAGCACCTTACATCACCGTACGAAACATTAAAACTTCATAATAAACCTAATGAATTCGTCCGAGTCATTTGAATATCGTACAAAAATTTAGAATATCTTACGACATTGTATGCCACATTAGCACCTTGAAAAGCATGTTAGTATAATGTACGACACCTTACAACTCCTAACAACACGTAACAATACCGTACGTTAACTTAAAACTCCATAATACACCTAATGAATTCGTGCGAGTCCTTTGAACATCGTACGACTAGTTAGGACATCTTAAGACTTTGTATGCCATATTAGAACCTTGAAGACCACGTTTGTATAACATAGGACGCCTTAAAACACCTAACAACACCTTACAATAGCGTACGAAACCATAAATCTCCACAATAAACCTAATCAATTTGTCCGAGTCCTTTGAACATCGTAAGACAAATCATGACTTGTTACGACTCTGTATGCGACTGTAGCAACATAAAAAGCAATTTCGAATAATGTAGGACGCGTTACAACTTCTAAGAGCACCTTACATCACGGTACGAAACATTAAAACTTCATAATAAACCTAATGAATTAGTCCGAGTCATTTGAACATCGTACAAAAATTTAGAATATCTTACGACATTGTATGCCACATTAGCACCTTGAAAAGCATGTTAGTATAATGTACGACACCTTACAACTCCCAACAACACGTAACAATACCGTACGTAAACTTAAAACTCCATAATAAACCTAATGAATTCGTCCGAGTCCTTTAAACATCGTACGAAAACTTAAATCATCTTACTACTCTTTATGCCACATTAGCAACTCGAAATGAACGCTAGTATGATCTAGGACGCCTTACAGCTCCTAAGAACACCTTACATCACCGTACGAAACCTTAAAACTCCATAATACACCTAATGAATTCGTGTGAGTCCTTTGAACATTGTACGACTATTTAGGACATCTTAAGACTCTGTATGTGATAGTCACTATGTATAGGTTGGACCCACCGGCTTGTCGGTGTTACTTTTGGTTGTAATTGTTTGACTTGTAATGTAATTAGTGCTAGCGAACCTACAGGCGAATCTATAGATTCGCCCGCAGGTCAGACATGTCTTTTGTATCTAGGTGTCGACTGGGCGAACCTATGTGCCCAGCGAACCTGTGTTGGTTCGCTGGATAGATTCGCTAGAGCGAATCTATCAGCGAACCTAACACTACTATATATTGTAACCTTATCTTCACATTTATACAACTTTTGCACATCTTTTACTCAAGCTATTCTTCACTGATTTGTGTTGTGTAATCGTTCCATTGAGGTGCTAGGAGCTTATTCTACTTATCATTGTAGCTTATTAACCTCGATTGTGTGTTAGATCTTGATATTGGGTTGTTTGGACTTTCTACACTTTGTTCTTCAAGTATTGGTTATATTTGTGTTAAACAAGTCAACAAAGCACTGAAATCACGATCATTATGGACCAACAATATGGTATCAGAGCCTTAGTGCTCTTGATTGTTTCATCCTAGAGATTTTTGTGTTGATTTTGGGGTTTTTGGGTCAAAACACTACTTGGTTCATTTCGTGACTGTTTGTTGTGTTTTTGAGTTGGAATATGCTTGGGGTTTGTCGCTTTTGGTTATAGGAAGCTATTGAAACAAACGGATCTTAATTTGGTTGAGTTTTGAGGCTGTTATGGTTGATTTTGGACTAAAACTGTTTCGTTCGTACACCAGCGAAACTGCATGTTCATCCAGCGAATCTACTGGATCATCCAGCGAACCTAGACTAAATTTGTGATTCGGAAATTTCAAACAGTGGTCAGCGAATCTACAAAGATTTTGAACGAAAGTTCACCTGTTTGGTTCTGTGAGCGAGAGAACCTACGAGAGAATCTGCGAGAGAACCTACCAGAGAATCTGCCAGAGAACCTGCGAGAGAACCTACGAGCGAACCTACGGCGAGCGAGAGAACCTACGAGCGAGCGAGAGAACCTACGAGCGAGCGAGCGAATCTGTGAGCGAATCTACGAGCGAATCTGTGAGCGAATCTGCGAGAGAACCTACCAGAGAACCTAATTTTCCAACAAAAAAAAAAAAAAAAAAAAAAAAAAAGGGGCCGGATCTTTATAAGTTTTGTTTTTGGGCCAAAATTGATTGGAATGTGGGAGGCGAGGAGCATACAGAAAATATTCAGGAGGAAATGAATGTTATTGATATGTCTGATACTGATGTCGCTGATGTTGAGTCAAGTGAAGATGATGAAGCCGGATCTGAAGACGTGACAATTTCGTTGGCCGAGACTGAATCGAGGGCAGGAGCTTTCATTGAAAATTTTAAAGCCTAAAGAAGACGGAGCTTAAACAGAAGACTTCCCCAGGTGAGGTCCAACCTAGGGGGAGTATTGATAGTCACATGTATAGGTTGGACTCACCGGCTTGTCGGTGTTACTTTTGTATTATTAAATATAGTTTGTTGTTATGTTTTTGTATCTAGCGAACCTACGGGCGAATCTATAGATTCGCCCGGAGGTCTAGATTAGTCGTAGTCTATAGATCAGTTTGGGCGTCGGGCGAACCTGTTTGTGCCCGGCGAAGCTATAGTTCGCTCGATAGATTCGCGGATAAGCCCAGCGAATCTATCAGCGAATCTGTAGCTGATCTATATATAGATTAGTTTGATTAGGGTTGAACTTGCTTGAAACATAGCCAGAATTGGGAGGTTACACATGTAAACAAAATCACTGCAATTCTATCATGTTTGTATGAGTGTCGGAGGTGCTAGGAGCGTATATCATTCATCTATGTAGCGTGTTTACCTCTTTTGATTTGTTTTGTTTGTGTCCCCTTTGAATCAAGTGTGTTTTGTTATCTCTAAATCATAATAGCACTGAAATCACGATTCGGATGGACCAACATATCAACAGCTTCAGATTGAATCGGCTCAATCTGAACTGTTTCCTCAGAACCAACTTCCTTCTCACTATCTGTGACCTCAACTACTTCAGTGTCAGCTACAGATTCAGATTGAATCGGCTCAATCCGAACTGTTTTGGCACTTTCAGCTTCAGTCATAGTCTCATCACCATCCTTAGCTCTCTAAGCCATTTCAACTACAGCTACAGATTGAATCGGCTCAATCTGCACTGTCTCATCAATCTTTGCCTTTTTCGAACTGCTTTCATCACCCATAATCTCTGGTATAGCATCTAACTTCCTTTTTCCCTCAGCTTTCATCACCCATAATATCGGGAATAATGATTGGAGATTCCACCCTTATACCAACATTTGTAGTGCCTCGTGCTCTAGTCAGATACACTTTTGGTACTTGAGACGCTTTATTCACTTCAACTACTTCATCTGAAAAATCTTTATCGGATGTTGAACCAGATTTCTTCGGTTGAGCTTCTTCTAGCCATTTCTCCAACATTTCTTTTTCTGCATCCAAAGTATTGCATTCAGCCTTCAATTCTGTATAATCGAACTTCAGAGACTCATGTTCCTCCTTCAATTTTTCATACTCATTCTTCAACTTGTCATGATCAATCTTCAACTTAAGATGATCTGCATCCAACTCTTTGAAAGTTTTCAGGTTTTAATTATGAATATCCCAATACTCATCAAACCTTTTCCTTTTCCTCTCATTCGAAGCCTTCAACATTTCATTTGCCTCTAACAGTTTTTGTACCATCTCCTCTAACTCAGCAATCCTTTTCTTATCTTCATTCTCAACAACACTTGACACAAAATCTGGTGAAGACTCCAAACTTTGTTCAATGTTTTGTGCAATAGGTGATGATGTGGTGGGTATTTCAGCAGTGATAGGATCAGTAACGCCAGCATCAGCTTCTTCAACTATCTGTGCAATAGTTTCAGCTTCGGCCATTACCTCCTGAGCAATCTGAATTACATCTATCTCTTCAGTCTCAATTACATTCGGTTCCTCTACAATCACAGACTCTATTACTGGTTTCGTCCTTTTTCTTCTAACATACTGAACCTTAATATCCTTTGGAATTTCAGCAACTACTTCTTCTTCAACTAAAGCAACCTCAACAGGTTCTTCTATCACAACAGGCTCAATGACTTCAACATTCTCAGTCTCTAAATTCATTGGTTCAGTTGTTTCAACAGTCTCTGCCTCCTCTGAATCATATTCAGATTCAGCAACATCACCACCATCATTTCCATCATCATCTTGATCATCATCACTTTCACCATCATCATTACCATCATCCTCAGGTTCATCCTCTTCATCTCCTGCATGACGAGCATCATACTCATCATCATCAAGTAGATTATCAGGCACCTCATCAATAAGGTCCTGTGGATTCACAATCTCACCATGAGAAATGTGATGATAAACTACATCAACTTCTTCTTCATTATTTGCTATATCTCTCATATAGGCAAATAGATCCACATTAGGCACATTCCCGATACTCATCTTTCTGTAAGATAGATCGTTCATGTCCTCAGTATATAATATACCTCCAGAATAACCTTCGGCTCTGATGATAGGATATGCAACATTGATCATCAGTTGTAAGAATCTCGGGTACATGAGAAACTTAAACCTCTTGCCATTTACCAAATTAAACACAAACCCATTCATGATCCATCTTGACATATTGAATGGTTTGTTCTCTGCTATGGCAACAATTGGTGATGCTATATCTGATGGAAAGTTGTCAAAACCTGCACTCCTCCTGGACATGCATTGTTGAACAACATAGCATAACAACTTAAACTTCTTTCCCAACTTTGCTCTATAAAACTGTGACCTTGGAAATACAGGTGGATGACCCATATTAACAAAACACGATTGACATTCTGCCATGGTCAATTCATCATTCATACCAACTTCATCTTCATCAATCCTTAAGGCAGTTCTGATTGCTTCTTCAGTCACTGTCAATATCATATCTCCAGTAATATTCCCTCTGACAACAGTAACACCATTATCATCTCTGATAACCTCTGCTGTCCTCCAAAAATTCTTAATCAGCCTTGCATATATGACCGGTTTGGCACACATAGCATATACATATTTCGTCCTCTTGATAAACTTGATCATATCTCTGTAACCATCAGTTTCAGGGATAGATTCATCCAAACATGCCACCAAATTATGTTTGGGCTCAAACTTCAACTTCTCCATCTGTCAAAACAAACACAAAACATAAACAAGACACATGTGTTAGATTTTTCATCAATAAACTTCAAATTTTCATAAGTATTTTGAATAACAGTTAACATGTAAAACATTCACATAATCATTTTTAAATCCTAAATTGTTCTAATAACCTGATTTTCATCATTTTGATCAAACAACTTTGAATTTTAATGATTATACAACATGTTTCACTTTAACAGTTTAACACTTAAGAATCACAAATTTGAAAGTTATAAGATGAAGTTGTTTAACATGTTTTAGTTCAGATTTAACATGGATTTGTCACTTTTAGCACACATTTCATCATTTTGAAGTTTAACATTTAAGAGCTTTCAAAGTTCATCAATGGCGATTTTGACTGTTATGACAATTTTGATTGATTCAGTTGGTTTTAAGGTATTTTGGTGCAAATGAGTGATTGATTGTTGATGATCGACAGATTTTATCCTTAAAACAACATTCGATTTAGGTTTTAACACACACAATCAAAGTGTCGATTCAATGGTCAAAACACTGTTCATCATCGTTTTTCATTTTATCGGTCGATTCGCAGGTTTATCAAGAACAAATCACAAGGACAATACCTTATTCAGTCGATTACACTTCTTACAGAACAATGACTGAATATGATAATCAAAACGATTTAGGTACAGAGGATTTGCTTGAAAGTGAATGTGAAAAATGATAAGTGTTTGTGAAGAGGCGGGTTTTTATATCGTCAAAAATTAGGTCAAGCATGAAGTGCCGGGTCAACAAATGGGACGGGCAAGCTTAAAAAGCCCAATAAGCCTTGCCGGGTCAAGCACTGTTGATCCGTGTCATGCACTGTTGTGACGGGTCATGTACTGTTGGGACAAGTCACAACATGTGAAACATACTTGACGGGTCAAACACTGTAGAGACGGGTAAGTCACTGTAGTGACGGGTAAAGGTTAGGAACAACTACACCTGATGGGTTTTATACATCACCCGGCAGAATAGTAGTCTTCAAAACATCACCCGACAACCTTTCTTCATCACCCGGCAACACAGTTGCTTTTCTTTCATCCGGCTTACTTTCTTCATCACCCGGCAACATAGTTGCTTTAACTTTCACCCGGCATGCTTTCTTCATCACCCGGCATGCCTTCTTCACACGGCAGCATTGTTCTTTGCACGGCAACATTCTTCTATATCACCCGGCATGCTTTTCTTCATTACCCGGCAACACAGTTGCTTTTACTATTACCCGGCAACACAGTGTTATACATTCACACGGCAAGATAAGATTTCTTTTACCCGGCTGTATAATGACAACATATCTTCACCCGGCTATATAGTAACACAACTTGTCACCCGGCTATATTTGACATGATCATTACCCGGCTGTACAGTAGTCATAATATCTTCACCTTTTTCTCAATCACCCGGCTTGTATCATACTCACAACATTACCCGGCTGAACAGTATGTTCATTACAAGGCAGAATAGTTGTGTCTGATATCTTTGCCCGGCTACAACCCTTGAACGATTTTCTTCACATTTTCTCGTCTGTTGACTTTTTCAACGTCATTTATTGCACCTGCAAACATTCTCGACACATTAATTAGACAAGATATCCTTAAAAAGAATTTGTCACATTAATTATCAACAACATTTCTAGGGCAACAAATTTAACACAGATTAAATTCATTTTTCTTTTTCTTTTTCAAAAATGTTTTTGCACAACCAATTTTTCTATATCCCGAAGCAATTTCTTAAAAACAATTCACAAGACCTTGGGTTTGTTTTTAACACATCCAATACTTTTGCTTTTCATACCACATAATCTTGTTCATTCAAAACACACTTATTCACAATATTTTTGGATTTTTTGTAAATATTTTTCTTCTTCAATTTATTCTCCCCCTAAACTTGAAATTTCTTGAAATTTTTAAGTTTAACAAGGATGTCGATGTGTCAATAATGATTCCATATGCCTGCACACACAAAGCACACACATTAAATTAAAGACATATGCAATGCAATGAATCAAAATATCGCAGTGAGATCATACCACACATTATCTGAACATGTTTTGCAAGTTTTGAATAGACATTTGACTTATGCTTGATTGAGTGATGATATGAAAACATATCAATTAGCTCGAGTTGACACACTTACTTTTTCAGTATCATGATGATATTTAAGGTTCGATTAGAATGACTTATGTGACCCACATGTATACATATGTCAACATATTTCATTATCAATCACTACCTGAATGCATATTGCACACAATCCTGGTCACTTACAATCATACACAGTGTGGAATCTGGGTTCTATTCGAATTTGGTCCACTTTGGGACTTCTTTTTAATTCCATCTTTGGGAATTTTTCTTTCCTATCGTTCCCCTTGGGAATCTTCTGAATTCCTTTTTGGAATTTTTGTTTGGTGTTGGTCCACATTTGGGACTCTTTTTGTTCCATTTTGGAATCTTTTGCTGCATCTTGAAGCTCAAAAGAGACTTCGTGTGAGACTTCAGGTCTGTGGGTACCACAACAAAGAAGCTCACGATGCGGTTCATCACACTGAATATACTGCACCGTTACCCGATCATGCACAACTATCATCACAAGCAATGCATCAAAAGAGATATATCTAGACATGTATAACAATGGAACTTAACACAAAGATCATTAAGTTTATATTTGTCAACAATCAACTTACTTGTTCAGTTTAATTGCCTGAGCTGTCTAGCACTTCAATTAACATTCATCAGTCTTTATTAAAAATGATGTAACAAATAATGTCTAGTGTAACTATCATTTCTCACTTTGTGCAATATAGATTCTTATGACATGATATTTTCCTTTCTTTTTGCTTTTATATTTTGTTTTTGCTTTTCTATTTTCTTTTTCATGCACACACACAATGCAAAACATAAAATAAAAGACAAAGGAATCAATACTTAACATCAACTTATTGTATTTTTGGCTTTTAGATTTTTCTGATTTTTCTATTGTTTTTATGAAAAATAGAATCAATCATGATTGATTAATCCTATGGATTGAACTAAGAATTCAAACCGTCCTGACAAAAAAGATTTAGTGAAAAGATCTGCCAGTTGTTTGTCGGTATGAACCTTAATCAAAATTATTAAACCCTTTTCAGAGTTGTCCCTTAAAAAGTGATATCGAATTTCGATATGTTTGGTTTTTGAGTGTTGAACAGGATTAGCAGTAATAAACATAGCAGCAGTATTGTCTATGTAAATAGGTGTTTTTAGAAAGTTAAACCCGTAGTCAAGCAACTGATTTTGTAACCATAAAACCTGAGAACATCCTGCAGATGCAGCGATATACTCTGCTTCAGCTGTGGATACAGAAACATTGGTCTGCTTCTTGCATTGCCAAGAGACAAGCCTAGGACCCAGAAATTGACAGCCACCAGTAGTTGATTTCCTGTCAAGAGCACAACCACCAAAATCACTGTCAGAATAGCTATATAATTCAAAATTTCCTTCGTAAGGATACCATAACCCAAGATTCGGTTTCCCTTTAAGATATCTGAATATACGCTTCACAGCAACAAGGTGCGACTCTTTCGGATCAGACTGATATCTGGCGCATACACAAACAGCGTACATGATGTCTGGTCTTGATGCAGTAAGATACATCAGAAAACCGATCATTGATCGGTATAGTGTTTGATCAACTGCTTTGCCCTTTGGATCCGGTTGAATCTTGCAGTTCACATCAGATGGAGTTCGAATTGTCTGACAATCTTGCATCTTGAACTTCTTCAACAACTTCTCAACAAATTTTGATTGATTGATGAAAATTCCGTCAGCTGATTGTTTCACTTGTAATCCAAGAAAGAAGTTAATCTCTCCCATTGAACTCATCTGGAATCTAGACTTCATGATTTCTTCAAATTCTTTGCACATTGACGCACTGGTTGATCCGAAGATAATATCGTCCACATATACTTGAACGCACAACAAATCATCATTCTCCCTCTTCATAAACAAAGTTGGATCAATCTGACCTCTTGTAAATCCATGTTCTAGTAAATGCTTGGATAATGTCTCATACCAGATTCTTGGAGCTTGGTGTAGACCATATAGAGCTTTACTCAACTTGTATATACGATGAGGATAGTCAGGATCTTCAAAACCCGGAGGTTGTCTGACATATACGTCATCTGTAATTGGTCCATACAAGAAAGCACATTTGACGTCCATTTGGAATACTTTAAAGTTCATGAAGGACGCATATGCAAGAAAAACGCGTATGGCTTCAAGTCTTGCGACCGGAGCGAACACTTCTTCATAATCAATGCCTTCTTCCTGAGTATATCCCTGTGCAATGAGTCTCGCTTTGTTTCTCACAACAATGCCACGTTCGTCTGGCTTGTTTTTGTACAACCATCTTGTACCTATCGCATTCTCTCCTTCAGGTAAGTCCACTAACTTCCATACTTCCTGTTTGCGAAACTGAAGTAGTTCTTCTTGCATAGCTTCAATCCAACTGTTATCTTTCAACGCCTCTGAAATGTTCTTTGGCACCACTTGAGATAGAAAACACGAATAAAGACAGACATTTGCTTGCTCAGTCTGACTTCTTGTAGTTCTCTGATTCAACGGCCCAATAATCTGAGAGACAGGATGTTTCTTGTGAATTCGATGAATTGGTATGTCACCTCCTTGCACTTGACTCTCCAGATTAGAAGTATTCAGATTTGGTAGATCTTGTAGAATGGACGAAGTATGTGGAGTGAAATTCGGGACTTGATCCGGTGAATTGATGAAGTAATCAAATGATTATGGAATAACTTCAGCATTCGGATCTGATGATGGTTGATTCTGAACAGATCCACCATCATTAGGAGAAACTTGCGGATTCACATCTTCTTCAAGATTGTTCGATTCTTGATCTACTTGAGAACCAGAAGAACCCGGATCTTGACTGGATTTGACATGATCAGGATTGTGAAAAGACATGAATGGATATTCAGAACTGAGATTTCCATCATCGTCATTATCAGAATCGTCACTAAAGCATCCCAAGTCGCCTGATTCTTTGTTTGTTTTTCCTGAAAAATCAAATAAGTTAGAATTGAAAGATTTCGATAACGAATCTAAATCAAATAACCATTCGGGACCATGAGCCACTAACGGAAACGAATTTTCTAAAAACTTGACGTTAATAGTTTCAATAACAGTATTTGTTTTGCTATTAAAAACCCGATAAGCTTTAGAAACAGACGAATAACCTAGGAAAAATCCATCGTCCGATTTTGACTCAAACTTCCCGAGATGATCACTCAAATTTAAAATCGAATCAGGACAACCAAATGCTTTCAAGTAAGAAATATTTGGTTTTCTTCCAAATAACAACTCATAAGAAGTTTTCTGTTTATCTTGAACCAATAATGTTCTATTTTGTACAAAACACGCAGTAGCAATAGCTTCGTCCCAAAAGGTGATAGGGATTTTGGCATCTGCGAGCATGGATCTTGCTGCTTCAATCAGTGTCCGGTTTTTCCGTTCTGCAACCCCGTTTTGTTGAGGTGTTCTTGGAGCACTAAACTGTCTAGCAATCCCCTTTTCTGCATAAAATAAATCAACATTAGCATTTTTAAATTCAGTTCCATTATCACTTCTTAAAACTTTAACTTTGCATTCCAATTGATTTTCAACTTTGATGATAAATTCTTTTAATAATTCAGCTGTTTCAGATTTAGCATGCAAAAAATAAACCCAAGAAAATCTAGTGAAATCGTCAATAATGACAAAACAGTAAGACTTCTTTCCGATGCTTTGCACATTTGTTGGTCCGAAAAGATCCATATGTAGCATCTGCAAGGGTTTTGAAATGGAGTTTTCTTGCTTGGACTTAAAAGACATGCGATGCTGTTTTCCCTTCAAACACGCTGGACAGAGATCAGTTGTGGAGAATTTCTTTGACGGTATTCCCACAGCATGATTTCCGGTAACCAGACGGTTCATGTTTCTGAAATTTGAATGGCCCAGCCGTCTATGCCAAAGCTGACTCTCATCATTTGAAGCATGAGCAATGAGACAGGTGGTTTCGGTTTCAGCATCAATCTGCGACATATCCAACTTGTATACATCACGATCTCTTGGAGCTTTAACCACTACCCACTCATTGTCAATCTTGAAACCTGGTTTAAGAATATAACAGAAAGAATCATCAAAAAGAGTTGAATAAGATTTATCACAGATTTGAGATACACTTAGTAAATTAAAGTTCAACTGTGCACAGTAGTACCATTTTTCACGTGTGTACCATTTTTCAGCTTGAAATCCTGAAGCAAGGCATGGTTGCCTGTCATGTGCCGGCTACACCCACTATCAACGAACCATGAGTTGATAGGTCTTCTTGGGCGTACCTGCATTTCAACAATCACTTAGTTAGTTTGGTCAACCCAGGCCGACACGGTCTTGGGTTTTCCGAATCTATCTACAATAGTAACTTGTTGATATTGAATATTTTGAAAATTTGTTTCATTTAAGAGATTTTGATGCTGAAAACTGTTATTTCGCCCATTGGCGTGCATTGATTGCTTTCTCCTCAAAGCACTAAACCTTTCCTCTAACTTAGGATCAAGGTTATTTTCAAACTTTTGATTTCTAACCATCAAAGCTCTTGGCTTAAAACTGTTAACCTGCACATTTCTTGATGAAAAGTTAGAAACAGAATTGTTTCGATTGAAATTTCTCAAAACCGGAGAATGACTTTGATTTATATTTTGAAAACCAAATGATTGATTTCTTTGAAAGTTTGAAAACGGAGTCATTTCTCTTGTTGAGTTTGATCGAAAGAAACAATCCTTTGTGTCATGGTTTCTCCTCTCACAAATTTCGCAAAATTTGTTATAAAAACATTCTTCTGAAGAATGGTTTCTTTTGTTACAGAAACTGCAGTACCTGTTAAAGAAACATTCAGCAGTAGCATGATTATATCTATCACAAATTTCACAATGTTTCTTGCTAATCCTAAAGAGCCGATTGTTAACTCTTGATGTTGAACCAAATCGTGATTCATTATCATGGTTGTTCGGTTTTAGATTAACGCTTTTCTGTGGAGACTTCGTTTGTGATTTTGATTGCATGGGACTTTGGTTCGATTTTAAACTGTTCTGTTTGGTTACCTTTTTAGATTCAATTCTCTTATCATTGACAGCGGAAGACTTAGGACCTGAACCTGTTTTCAGACCAGAGTTAGATTTGATTGGAGAATTGATTGGTTTACCATAAGATCCATTTAAATCAAACGTTCCTGCAGACACAAACTTGATTGTTTTACCTTTTGTCACTTTCTTCTTGACAGGTTTAACATTTTCAGATTTAACACTTTGAGCTTTGGTGTTGTCATTCGATTTTATGACACTTTTACCTTTCGATTCTTTTGTTTCAGATTGATTGTTCATTACTTTCGATTTCTGCTTCCTTGCATTTGAAACTTCAACCTTCTTCACTTCTTGCTTCTTGAGCAGTTGAGCAACAACTTTTGCCTTTTCTTCATTCTTTTTCCATTTGATGTAATTTGGATCATTGAATCCTGAATATTCACCTTCTTCCTTCACCGTTTGTTCTGGTTCGGGATTAAGCTTTGGATATTCAACGAGTTGAAGTAGAACAGGCTCCAGTTTGTTTTCGGATTTGTTGCTAGCTTCATCGTCAGCTTCAGTTGTCACACCATCTTCTTCTTTCAAACTTTCCATCAACACTTCAGAACCTTCAGACTCGGATTTACTTCTTTGAATTTCTTTGAATTTTCATTCATTTTCAGGTGAATGATCAAATTCATTAAAGTTTTCCGGTAAGGTTTGTGTGATAGAAGTTGGCATTGGCTCATGGGTAAAACCCAACCCGGTTTTGGTTTTGTTACCTCTTTCACTGACAAGTTGTTTTACCATTGTTTTACAACTTTTAACCTTTGTTAGTTCAACTTGCGTGACAGCATGAGCAACTTTTTCTTGTTCAAAGTTCTTTGTCATTTCTTCAAGTTGTTTTGTTACCAGTTCCAGTTCCTTTAAAGTTTTGTTCCATGATTCTTTAAGTGACAAAATCTTCTCATCAGAAATTTTATGATCAATTTTAAGTTGTTCATGAAGTTTTTCATGTTTACTTAATTTATCACCAATTTTAAATGAATGAGTTCGATAATGTTCTACTTGCTTAATGCATTGTTCAGAACATAACCTTTCTTTCACATCAGCAGGTAAAGGAACATAGTTAGGGGGTAAGTCATTACTAACCTTTGGTTGTTCAGTAGAAGATGAAGACTCACTAGCAGTGGTCATAAGCGCAATTTCAGATTTAGATTCTTCAGTAGGATCAGACTTTGCACTCCAGTCATAATCTTCAGAATCTTCACTCACATCTTCAATCATCTTTCCATCCCTTTCTTCAGACCAGTCTTCTTCGATTTCACATACCAGCGCCAAACTTGACGTAAGATCAAAAGTAAATTGTTCTGCATAAGCGCTCCAATCATATCCGTCTTTTACACTGACCACCAGTGCCTTAGTTTGATCTTCTGGTTTCTTTCCTTCATCCTTCAGTTCCGGCATGGGAAGACTTTGGTATGGTTTCTGAAAGAAACGTTGATTTCTGCTTTGGTAGCTCGAAGACTGTTGTGAGCTTTGACCTTGACCTTGATTACTTGAACTAGCTTGGTCGCTGAAATTCTCATGAAAAATGACCATACTGGTTACAATTAAAGCATATGGCCTTTGATTTGTCAAAACCAACCGTCTTGTTTGCATGTGGCTTGTAGCTTCGGTTAACATATGCATGCTTCTGCGTTCTATATGTAACCATTACCATTTGCCAGTTTAAATCCATCTCCTCAACGTCAACTGGATCCATCTCAAATAAGTCTTGAAGGACCACGTCCATTTGACTTAAGTGACTTCCTTGATATGCCTGGAAACTTGCCATAAAAGCTGTGAATGCAGTTTTGGTCTCGTCATCTTGTAGTAAGATGTTCATCACATCTTTTACTTTGGCTTGAACATTTGAACTTTGTTTTTCTGACTGATTCTTCAGATTCTGACTTTGAACTTAAGCTCTTGGTGGAGATTGAGGTTGAGAATAAGTTGGTGAATTTGGAAAGTATGCTGAATCAGTATAAAAACTTGCACCAACAAATAAATCACCCTCATCTTCAAACTTCATTGCATCTTGTGCAAGAAAAGCATTCTCTACAGTATTGGCAGGATTTACCACATACTTGTATTGAGTTTGTGAGCTTGATCTATCAGTGTTTCTCGATCCTTCGTCAATCTCAACTTCTTCAATCTTTCCAATAAGTAGATCTAATTCCATTGGAAATTTCTCAGTATGCTTCAAAAGTGTAACAGTTTGCTTCCATGATGATGGTAAAGCACATAACAATCGATCATTCAAGTCTTGAAGTTCAGTTTTAACTCCGAGGTTTGACATCTCAGTAGTTAAATGAACAAACCTGTTCATCATCTGGTGTACTGTTTCTCCATTAATATGCTCAAACAACTCCAATTGCCTTTTTAACTTTGACTTCTTCAGACTTCTCAATTGTTCTCCTCCTTCACATATCGACTTTAATGCCTTGAAACATGTATAACCAGTCTGATATGCATCCAATCTCGACAAAACTTGAAGTGGCAATCCCTTGCACATTAAAGAATAAGCCTTGCTATCATTCTTTACTTTCCTCAAACCTTCTGCTGACAAATTATCTTCTGGATAAGGTTCAGTAGAGTCTTTGGTGTAGGTACTTGCACTATCTGGAGCAGTCTGAGTTGGAATATGAGGACCTTTTTCAATTGATTTCCAAAGATCATTATCAATAGAACATAAGTGATGTCTCAGTCTGATTGTCCAATTCTTGAAATCTGCACGATTGACAAGTCTAGGAACACGGTTATCAGAATCATCAGTAGGAGCCATTTTTAACAATTTTTAAAGAAAATATTTTTGGTTTTTGTTAATTTTTGAAAAGAAATAGTTAAACTATAAAATAAAGACAAGTAACTAATGACAAGATAAGAAAACAAAGATTAAAACAACTAAAAATGAGTCACACGGCTGAACAGTGAAAATCCTTCTTCACCCGGCTAAACAGTAGCTTTGTTCTTCATCCGGCAGAGAAAAAGTCTTTACACGGCTAAACAGTTACACGGCTCAACAGTTGTTAAACTTTTGTTCTTGACCCGGCTGAACAGTTACCCGGCAACAAGAAAAACTTCACACGGCCATAAGCTTGACCCGGCTTGAATCTTGACACGGCAAAAGGCTTTACCCGGCTGAACAGTTCTCGATCACACGGCAAGCTTGTTTACCCGGCTACACAGTCTTGATCACCCGGCTGAAATCTCTTAATCACCCGGCAGAACAGTGTATTACCCGGCACAACAGTTGTTGATCCGGCTGAACAATAACACTTTTCCTCGTCAAATTCTTTACCCGTCTAGCACAAAATCCTTTACACGGCTGCACAGGACCTAATTGTTCTTCAATCTAAGTCCAAAGGAAATTGTCTAAGTCAAATTTAATCACCCGGCAAGTTAATCTTCAACCAAGTTCATACTGTTCATCATCTTCTCCATGAGAATTTTCTGGGTTTTGTCAAAAACTTGTCCAATTCGTTCAAAATTCACACACAATCTGTGAAATGGTCCGATTATCAATCCCTAATATCAATCAATCCAAAACATGATCAAATTTGAGCAAAATTTGATTGAACAGTAAATTTTTCTTTCTTCTTAATTCCTCAGATCTGATGATAATCTGATGGAATCTGCACAATCGTTGTGAATTAGAAGTGATTGCGATGATAAATCACAACTAAAAACAACAACAATTCATTCAGATCATGATTTTTGAGCAATATTGATGTGTTTTGCTTGATGAATGGCGAAGAACACAATACCAACAGCTCTGATACCAATTGATAGGTTCAATTGGATCGTGAATATCGCTCAATGATCAGAATAACATAAACACAAACACAGTTTAATCATTAACACAATTCATACTAATAATTCTCTTTGTGTATTGATGATCAAAGCAGTATTGTGATACAAGGTGCAGGAGAAAATAAATCACACACACAAGTTCTCTCTCTTACGTGAAATAGTGATCTAGCCTCTCTCCTCACACTCTCTCACTACATGCTTTAAAGCAAACAAATACAAGTTTAAGGAATATAACAAAATAGACCCTAAACTATATACAAACATATTGTCACACCCCCAAAATCCACTAACGGAGTTTTACCGTTAAATGTGTGACAAACCAGGATCCTAGTCATTAGTTACACCAAATGACACTATATGAATTTAAAACTACGTGTCTCATTAAATGAGAAAATTTATTACAGAGTTAACGTTTAAAAGTTTGTGGAAGCGTAATCGAAATGTAATGTCAAAGTAATAAATGGAAACTAAATGCGCAGTACACGCGTCCAATACAAGAACACAGTTCAAATAGTTGCTAAACTCAAACATGGTTTTTAATGCAAGAAAATGTTTAAATGAAAAGCTGTGACTTCATGTCATGTCCTAAGTGCGTTGTACATCAATGACCTGAAAAAGTGAAAGGCTAACAAGTGTCAACACGACAGTTGGTGAGTTCACATAGTAAGTATGAAATCAAGTATGTTCAGTTGTAAGCAGAAATATAAATAAAGTATGTCATTGTAGGTAGCTAGTCTACAGCACATGTCCTTAGAGGCGTATGTATCTGACCGAAGCTGACGTATGTACACATTAAGTGCATTTTGCCCGTTCGTACATCCCAGTAGGATGCACTGTAAGTATGTTAGGTCATTCAACACCCGTTCGACAGGTCCTTCTGTCGTGCTAGCGCGACTAGCCCAGGTGGGGTTTGTCAAACCCAGTAGTACTACTCAAAATTCCCCCGCTATTTCACAAATACTAACGGTCAACTAGGTATCCATGAGGTCTTTCATGAACAAAATAAAAGTTTCTCTAATCCAGACATGCGACATACAAAATTTGTAAATTCGTAAAAGTAATCGTTCGCGTTCTCAGCCCATAAAAGGGTGAAATAGTAAAAGTGCGGTTTAGTGAACTCACCTTTAAAGCGCACAGCAAATGTACAAACAAGAATCCTAGGTCGCCTTACGACCTGTTTAATAATTTATCATTAATTGTGAACTAAGGATTTATACTTATATGAATATATAATACATATCGGTATATTGAGTAGTTGCTACGGTTTCACGCGTACGCATAAAATTTATGTGACATGAATTGTTGCTTCTGTTCTTGACGGTCCACGCGTACGCATAAAATTTCCTTACAAACATACGTTCAAAATACATACCTACAATTCACGTGTAAATGATCTAATGCTGCTTTCCTTTCTGATTTTACACTTATATGCAGATTACCCATATATACAAACGCATTATATATCTATATATGTACATGGCATGCATACATTACATACATACCAATAAAGAACGATATACATATATACAATACATACATACTTTACATAGGTTACATTCATTACTTCCTCTTCACTCTTACATAAACAACCATTTATATACACATTTACGCATAAATTAATAGACAACACCCGAACCGAGCCCAATCCCGACACTCAAATATACTCATTCAATTCAGCGTATACATACACATGTTCAAACCGTATTAAAAGGAAACCAAACCGAAATGCGAGTCGAGACCGTAACGAGCTAGAACAACTAAATGAGTTGGAAAAACTTACGGAACGAGTACGCGGGAGAGTAAAATGCTACAATGGCATGTTATGGTGTTCGCCGGAGGTGTTCTACAGTGCGGGAGAGGATGATCGGTGACGCCAAAGATGGTGACGGGTGTCCGGAAAGTGGAGGGTTACGTGCGGCGAAAATGGTGAACGATTTAGGTTTACGGGTTTGATTGTTTATAAAAAATCAACTTTGTCAAAATTGCACTCTAGTCCTTTGGTTTTGTTTTATTTTTCCTTTCATTCCAAAGTTATAATAAATAACTTTCAATTAATTCAATACTGAACCCCGTTCTTATATACGAATATAATTCACGTAAATATTATCTCGTTAATATGTCGTAACTTTCGCTAGTCGTGTGAACCAGAAATTCCCCAAATTATTATTTTGTTAAATGTCACTCGTTGTGGTCCGAATAATTCCTTAAATCATCACAGTATAATAATTAATACATAATTAATTTAATTCCGACAAAGTGTAGCGCATGTACAGGTATTGGTAAATTAATGAAAATAACGAAGTTGTGTTAATAGAGTTAACCTAAAAATGCCGGGTGTCACACATATAAACAAAATACAAAGTAAATCTTAATCTAGGAAATAGCCCTAACAATGTATGCGACGCTAGCAACATAAAAAACAATTTCGAAAAATGTAGGACGCGTTACAACTTCTAAGAGCACCTTACATCACCGTACGAAACATTGAAACTTAAAAAAAAACCTAATGAATTCATCCGAGTAATTTCAACATCGTACAACAATTTAGAATATCTTATGACAATGTATGCCACATTAACACCCTCAAAAGCATGTTAGTATAATGTACGACACCTTACAACTCCTAACAACACGTAACAATGCCGTACGTAAACTTAAAACTTCATAATAAACCAAATGTATTCGTCCGAGTCCTTTAAACACCGTACGACAACTTAAATCATGTTACTACTCTTTATGCGACATTAGCAACTCGAAATGAACGTTAGTATGATCTAGGACGCCTTACAGCTCCTAAGAACACCTTACATCACCGTACGAAACCTTAAAACTCCATAATACACCTAATGAATTCGTGCGAGTCCTTTGAACATCGTACGACTAGTTAGGACATCTTAAGACTCTGTATGCCATATTAGAACCTTGAAGACCACGTTTGTATATAGTAGGACGCCTTAAAACACCTAACAACACCTTACAACAGCGTACAAAACCATAAATCTCCAAAATAAACCTAATGAATTCGTCCGAGTCCTTTAAACATCGTACGACAACTTAAATCATCTTAGTACTCTTTATGCCACATTAGCAACTCGCAATGAACGTTAGTCTGATCTAGGACGCCTTACAGCTCCTAAGAACACCTTACATCACCTTACGAAACCTTAAAATTCCATAATACACCTAATGAATTCGTGCGAGTCCTTTGAACATCGTACGACTAGTTAGGACATCTTAAGACTCTGTATGCCATATTAGAACCTTGAAGACCACGTTTGTATAACGTAGGACGCCTTAGAATACCTAACAACACCTTACAACAGCGTACGAAACCATAAATCTCCATAATAAACTTAATCAATTCGTCCGAGTCCTTTGAACATCGTAAGACATCTCATGACTTGTTACGACTATCTATGCGACGCTAGCAACATAAAAAGCAATTTCGAAAAATGTAGGACGCGTTACAACTTCTAAGAGCACCTTACATCACAGTACGAAACATTAAAACTTCAAAAAAAACCTAATGAATTCATCCGAGTAATTTGAACATCGTACAACAATTTAGAATATCTTATGACAATGTATGCCACATTAACACCTTCAAAAGCATGTTAGTATAATGTACGACACCTTACAACTCCTAACAACACGTAACAATACCGTACGTAAACTTAAAACTCCATAATAAACCAAATGTATTCGTCCGAGTCCTTTAAACACCGTACGACAACTTAAATCATGTTACTACTCTTTATGCGACATTAGCAACTCGAAATGAACGTTAGTATGATCTAGGACGCCTTACAGCTCCTAAGAACACCTTACATCACCGTACGAAACCTTAAAACTCCATAATACACCTAATGAATTCGTGCGAGTCCTTTGAACATCGTACGACTAGTTAGAACATCTTAAGACTCTGTATGCCATATTAGAACCTTGAAGACCACGTTTGTATAACGTAGGACGCCTTAAAACACCTAACAACACCTTACAACAGCGTACAAAACCATAAATCTCCAAAATAAACCTAATGAATTCGTCCGAGTCCTTTAAACATCGTACGACAACTTAAATCATCTTAGTACTCTTTATGCCACATTAGCAACTCGAAATGAACGTTAGTCTGATCTAGGACGCCTTACAGCTCCTAAGAACACCTTACATCACCTTACGAAACCTTAAAATTCCATAATACACCTAATGAATTCGTGCGAGTCCTTTGAACATCATACGACTAGGTAGGACATCTTAAGACTCTTTATGCCATATTAGAACCTTGAAGACCACGTTTGTATAACGTAGGACGCCTTAGAATACCTAACAACACCTTACAACAGCGTACGAAACCATAAATCTCCATAATAAACTTAATCAATTCGTCCGAGTCCTTTGAACATCGTAAGACATCTCATGACTTGTTACGACTATCTATGCGACACTAGCAACATAAAAAGCAATTTCGAAAAATGTAGGACGCGTTACAACTTCTAAGAGCACCTTACATCACCGTACGAAACATTAAAACTTCATAAAAAACCTAATGAATTCATCCGAGTAATTTGAACATCGTACAACAATTAAGAATATCTTATGACAATGTATGCCACATTAACACCTTCAAAAGCATGTTAGTATAATGTACGACACCTTACAACTCCTAACAACACGTAACAATACCGTACGTAAACTTAAAATTCCATAATAAACCAAATGAATTCGTCTGAGTCCTTTAAACATCGTACGGCAACTTAAATCATGTTACTACTCTTTATGCGACATTAGCAACTCGAAATTAACGTTAGTATGATCTAGGACGCCTTACAGCTCCTAAGAACACCTTACATCACCGTACGAAACCTTAAAACTCCATAATACACCTAATGAATTCGTGCGAGTCCTTTGAACATCGTACGACTAGTTAGGACATCTTAAGACTCTGTATGCCATATTAGAACCTTGAAGACCACGTTTGTATAACGTAGGACGCCTTAAAACACCTAACAACACCTTACAACAGCGTACAAAACCATAAATCTCCAAAATAAACCTAATGAATTCGTCCGAGTCCTTTAAACATCGTACGACAACTTAAATCATCTTAGTACTCTTTATGCCACATTAGCAACTCGAAATGAACGTTAGTCTGATCTAGGACGCCTTACAGCTCCTAAGAACACCTTACATCACCTTACGAAACCTTAAAATTCCATAATACACCTAATGAATTCGTGCGAGTCCTTTGAACATCATACGACTAGGTAGGACATCTTAAGACTCTTTATGCCATATTAGAACCTTGAAGACCACGTTTGTATAACGTAGGACGCCTTAGAATACCTAACAACACCTTACAACAGCGTACGAAACCAAAAATCTCCATAATAAACTTAATCAATTCGTCCGAGTCCTTTGAACATCGTAAGACATCTCATGACTTGTTACGACTATCTATGCGACACTAGCAACATAAAAAGCAATTTCGAAAAATGTAGGACGCGTTACAACTTCTAAGAGCACCTTACATCACCGTACGAAACATTAAAACTTCATAAAAAACCTAATGAATTCATCCGAGTAATTTGAACATCGTACAACAATTAAGAATATCTTATGACAATGTATGCCACATTAACACCTTCAAAAGCATGTTAGTATAATGTACGACACCTTACAACTCCTAACAACACGTAACAATACCGTACGTAAACTTAAAATTCCATAATAAACCAAATGAATTCGTCTGAGTCCTTTAAACATCGTACGGCAACTTAAATCATGTTACTACTCTTTATGCGACATTAGCAACTCGAAATTAACGTTAGTATGATCTAGGACGCCTTACAGCTCCTAAGAACACCTTACATCACCGTACGAAACCTTAAAACTCCATAATACACCTAATGAATTCGTGCGAGTCCTTTGAACATCGTACGACTAGTTAGGACATCTTAAGACTCTGTATGCCATATTAGAACCTTGAAGACCACGTTTGTATAACGTAGGACGCCTTAAAACACCTAACAACACCTTACAACAGCGTACGAAACCATAAATCTCCATAATAAACCTAGTGAATTCGTCAGAGTCCTTAAAACATCGTACGACAACTTAAATCATCTTAGTACTCTTTATGCCACATTAGCAACTCGAAATGAACGTTAGTCTGATCTAGGACGCCTTACAGCTCCTAAGAACACCTTACATCACCTTACGAAACCTTAAAATTCCGTAATACACCTAATGAATTCGTGCGAGTCCTTTGAACATCGTACGACTAGTTAGGACATCTTAAGACTCTGTATGCCATATTAGAACCTTGAAGACCACGTTTGAATAACGTAGGACGCCTTAGAATACCTAACAACACCTTACAACAGCGTACGAAACCATAAATCTCCATAACAAACTTAATCAACTCGTCCGAGTCCTTTGAACATCGTAAGACAACTCATGACTTGTTACGACTATGTATGCGACGCTAGCAACATAAAAAGCAATTTCGAAAAATGTAGGACGCGTTACAACTTCTAAGAGCACCTTACATCACCGTACGAAACATTAAAACTTCATAAAAAACCTAATGAATTCATCCGAGTAATTTGAACATCGTACAACAATTTAGAATATCTTATGACAATGTATGCCACATTAACACCTTCAAAAGCATGTTAGTATAATGTACGACACCTTACAACTCCTAACAACACGTAACAATACCGTACGTAAACTTAAAATTCCATAATAAACCAAATGAATTCGTCTGAGTCCTTTAAACATCGTACGACAACTTAAATCATGTTACTACTCTTTATGCGACATTAGCAACTCGAAATGAACGTTAGTATGATCTAGGACGCTTTACAGCTCCTAAGAACACCTTACATCACCGTACGAAACCTTAAAACTCCATAATACACCTAATGAATTCGTGCGAGTCCTTTGAACATCGTACGACTAGTTAGCACATCTTAAGACTCTGTATGCCATATTAGAACCTTGAAGACCACGTTTGTATAACGTAGGACGCCTTAGAATACCTAACAACACCTTACAACAGCGTACGAAACCATAAATCTCCATAATAAACTTAATCAATTCGTCCGAGTCCTTTGAACATCGTAAGACATCTCATGACTTGTTACGACTATCTATGCGACACTAGCAACATAAAAAGCAATTTCGAAAAATGTAGGACGCGTTACAACTTCTAAGAGCACCTTACATCACCGTACGAAACATTAAAACTTCATAAAAAACCTAATGAATTCATCCGAGTAATTTGAACATCGTACAACAATTAAGAATATCTTATGACAAAGTATGCCACATTAACACCTTCAAAAGCATGTTAGTATAATGTACGACACCTTACAACTCCTAACAACACGTAACAATACCGTACGTAAACTTAAAATTCCATAATAAACCAAATGAATTCGTCTGAGTCCTTTAAACATCGTACGGCAACTTAAATCATGTTACTACTCTTTATGCGACATTAGCAACTCGAAATTAACGTTAGTATGATCTAGGACGCCTTACAGCTCCTAAGAACACCTTACATCACCGTACGAAACCTTAAAACTCCATAATACACCTAATGAATTCGTGCGAGTCCTTTGAACATCGTACGACTAGTAAGGACATCTTAAGAATCTGTATGCCATATTAGAACCTTGAAGACCACGTTTGTATAACGTAGGACGCCTTAAAACACCTAACAACACCTTACAACAGCGTACAAAACCATAAATCTCCAAAATAAACCTAATGAATTCGTCCGAGTCCTTTAAACATCGTACGACAACTTAAATCATCTTAGTACTCTTTATGCCACATTAGCAACTCGAAATGAACGTTAGTCTGATCTAGGACGCCTTACAGCTCCTAAGAACACCTTACATCACCTTACGAAACCTTAAAATTCCATAATACACCTAATGAATTCGTGCGAGTCCTTTGAACATCATACGACTAGGTAGGACATCTTAAGACTCTTTATGCCATATTAGAACCTTGAAGACCACGTTTGTATAACGTAGGACGCCTTAGAATACCTAACAACACCTTACAACAGCGTACGAAACCAAAAATCTCCATAATAAACTTAATCAATTCGTCCGAGTCCTTTGAACATCGTAAGACATCTCATGACTTGTTACGACTATCTATGCGACACTAGCAACATAAAAAGCAATTTCGAAAAATGTAGGACGCGTTACAACTTCTAAGAGCACCTTACATCACCGTACGAAACATTAAAACTTCATAAAAAACCTAATGAATTCATCCGAGTAATTTGAACATCGTACAACAATTAAGAATATCTTATGACAATGTATGCCACATTAACACCTTCAAAAGCATGTTAGTATAATGTACGACACCTTACAACTCCTAACAACACGTAACAATACCGTACGTAAACTTAAAATTCCATAATAAACCAAATGAATTCGTCTGAGTCCTTTAAACATCGTACGCAACTTAAATCATGTTACTACTCTTTATGCGACATTAGCAACTCGAAATTAACGTTAGTATGATCTAGGACGCCTTACAGCTCCTAAGAACACCTTACATCACCGTACGAAACCTTAAAACTCCATAATACACCTAATGAATTCGTGCGAGTCCTTTGAACATCGTACGACTAGTTAGGACATCTTAAGACTCTGTATGCCATATTAGAACCTTGAAGACCACGTTTGTATAACGTAGGACGCCTTAAAACACCTAACAACACCTTACAACAGCGTACGAAACCATAAATCTCCATAATAAACCTAGTGAATTCGTCAGAGTCCTTAAAACATCGTACGACAGATTAAATCATCTTAGTACTCTTTATGCCACATTAGCAACTCGAAATGAACGTTAGTCTGATCTAGGACGCCTTACAGCTCCTAAGAACACCTTACATCACCTTACGAAACCTTAAAATTCCATAATACACCTAATGAATTAGTGCGAGTCCTTTGAACATCGTACGACTAGTTAGGACATCTTAAGACTCTGTATGGCATATTAGAACCTTGAAGACCACATTTGTATAACGTAGGACGCCTTAGAACACCTAACAACACCTTACAACAGCGTACGAAACCATAAATCTCCATAATAAACCTAATAAATTCGTCCTAGTCCTTTGAACATCGTAAGACAACTCATGACTTGTTACGACTATGTATGCGAAGCTAGCAACATAAAAAGCAATTTGGAAAATGTAGGACGCGTTACAACTTCTAAGAGCACCTTACATCACCGTACGAAACATTAAAACCTCATAAAAAACCTACTGAATTCGTCCGAGTAATTTGAACATCGTACAACAATTTAGAATATCTTATGACAATGTATGCCACATTAACACCTTCAAAAGCATGTTAGTATAATGTACGACACTTTACAACTCCTAACAACACGTAACAATACCGTACGTAAACTTAAAACTCCATAATAATCCTAATGAATTCGTCCGAGTCCTTTAAACATCGTACGACAACTTAAATCATGTTACTACTCTTTATGCCACATTAGCAACTCGAAATGAACGTTAGTCTGATCTAGGACGCCTTACAGCTCCTAAGAACACCTTACATCACCTTACGAAACCTTAAAATTCCATAATACACCTAATGAATTCGTGCGAGTCCTTTGAACATCGTACGACTAGTTAGGACATCTTAAGACTCTGTATGGCATATTAGAACCTTGAAGACCACATTTGTATAACGTAGGACGCCTTAGAACACCTAACAACACCTTACAACAGCGTACGAAACCATAAATCTCCATAATAAACCTAATAAATTCGTCCTAGTCCTTTGAACATCGTAAGACAACTCATGACTTGTTACGACTATGTATGCGAAGCTAGCAACATAAAAAGCAATTTGAAAAATGTAGGACGCGTTACAACTTCTAAAAGCACCTTACATCACCGTACGAAACATTAAAACCTCATAAAAAACCTACTGAATTCGTCCGAGTAATTTGAACATCGTACAACAATTTAGAATATCTTATGACAATGTATGCCACATTAACACCTTCAAAAGCATGTTAGTATAATGTACGACACCTTACAACTCCTAACAACACGTAACAATACCGTACGTAAACTTAAAACTCCATAATAAACCAAATGAATTCGTCTGAGTCCTTTAAACATCGTACGACAACTTAAATCATGTTACTACTCTTTATGCGACATTAGCAAATCGAAATGAACGTTAGTATGATCTAGGACGCCTTACAGCTCCTAAGAACACCTTACATCACCGTACGAAACCTTAAAACTCCATAATACACCTAATAAATTCGTGCGAGTCCTTTGAACATCGTACGACTAGTTAGGACATCTTAAGACTCTGTATGCCATATTAGAATCTTGAAGACCACGTTTGTATAACGTAGGACGCCTTAAAACACCTAACAACACCTTACAACAGCGTACGAAACCATAAATCTCCATAATAAACCTAGTGAATTCGTCAGAGTCCTTTAAACATCGTACGACAACTTAAATCATCTTAGTACTCTTTATGCCACATTAGCAACTCTAAATGAACGTTAGTCTGATCTAGGACGCCTTACAGCTCCTAAGAACACCTTACATCACCTTACGAAACCTTAAAATTCCATAATACACCTAATGAATTCGTGCGAGTCCT
This sequence comes from Tagetes erecta, assembly GCA_030867185.1. NCBI lineage: Eukaryota > Viridiplantae > Streptophyta > Magnoliopsida > Asterales > Asteraceae > Tagetes > Tagetes erecta. The sequence continues at coordinate 47,252,781 of CM061488.1, read as the reverse complement.
TTGAACATCGTACGACTAGTTAGGACATCTTAAGACTCTGTATGCCATATTAGAACCTTGAAGACCACGTTTGTATAACGTAGGACGCCTAAGAATACCTAACAACACCTTACAACAGCGTACGAAACCATAAATCTCCATAACAAACTTAATCAATTCGTCCGAGTCCTTTGAACATCGTAAGACAACTCATGACTTGTTACGACTATGTATGCGACGCTAGCAACATAAAAAGCAATTTCGAAAAATGTAGGACGCGTTACAACTTCTAAGAGCACCTTACATCACCGTACGAAACATTAAAACTTCATAAAAAACCTAATGAATTCATCCGAGTAATTTGAACATCGTACAACAATTTAGAATATCTTATGACAATGTATGCCACATTAACACCTTCAAAAGCATGTTAGTATAATGTACGACACCTTACAACTCCTAACAACACGTAACAATACCGTACGTAAACTTAAAATTCCATAATAAACCAAATGAATTCGTCTGAGTCCTTTAAACATCGTACGACAACTTAAATCATGTTACTACTCTTTATGCGACATTAGCAACTCGAAATGAACGTTAGTATGATCTAGGACGCTTTACAGCTCCTAAGAACACCTTACATCACCGTACGAAACCTTAAAACTCCATAATACACCTAATGAATTCGTGCGAGTCCTTTGAACATCGTACGACTAGTTAGCACATCTTAAGACTCTGTATGCCATATTAGAACCTTGAAGACCACGTTTGTATAACGTAGGACGCCTTAGAATACCTAACAACACCTTACAACAGCGTACGAAACCATAAATCTCCATAACAAACTTAATCAATTCGTCCGAGTCCTTTGAACATCGTAAGACAACTCATGACTTGTTACGACTATGTATGCGACGCTAGCAACATAAAAAGCAATTTCGAAAAATGTAGGACGCGTTACAACTTCTAAGAGCACCTTACATCACCGTACGAAACATTAAAACTTCATAAAAAACCTAATGAATTCATCCGAGTAATTTGAACATCGTACAACAATTTAGAATATCTTATGACAATGTATGCCACATTAACACCTTCAAAAGCATGTTAGTATAATGTACGACACCTTACAACTCCTAACAACACGTAACAATACCGTACGTAAACTTAAAATTCCATAATAAACCAAATGAATTCGTCTGAGTCCTTTAAACATCGTACGACAACTTCAATCATGTTACTACTCTTTATGCGACATTAGCAACTCGAAATGAACGTTAGTATGATCTAGGACGCTTTACAGCTCCTAAGAACACCTTACATCACCGTACGAAACCTTAAAACTCCATAATACACTTAATGAATTCGTGCGAGTCCTTTGAACATCGTACGACTAGTTAGCACATCTTAAGACTCTGTATGCCATATTAGAACCTTGAAGACCACGTTTGTATAACGTAGGACGCCTTAAAACACCTAACAACACCTTACAACAGCGTACGAAACCATAAATCTCCATAATAAACCTAGTGAATTCGTCAGAGTCCTTAAAACATCGTACGACAGATTAAATCATCTTAGTACTCTTTATGCCACATTAGCAACTCGAAATGAACGTTAGTCTGATCTAGGACGCCTTACAGCTCCTAAGAACACCTTACATCACCTTACGAAACCTTAAAATTCCATAATACACCTAATGAATTAGTGCGAGTCCTTTGAACATCGTACGACTAGTTAGGACATCTTAAGACTCTGTATGGCATATTAGAACCTTGAAGACCACATTTGTATAACGTAGGACGCCTTAGAACACCTAACAACACCTTACAACAGCGTACGAAACCATAAATCTCCATAATAAACCTAATAAATTCGTCCTAGTCCTTTGAACATCGTAAGACAACTCATGACTTGTTACGACTATGTATGCGAAGCTAGCAACATAAAAAGCAATTTGGAAAATGTAGGACGCGTTACAACTTCTAAGAGCACCTTACATCACCGTACGAAACATTAAAACCTCATAAAAAACCTACTGAATTCGTCCGAGTAATTTGAACATCGTACAACAATTTAGAATATCTTATGACAATGTATGCCACATTAACACCTTCAAAAGCATGTTAGTATAATGTACGACACCTTACAACTCCTAACAACACGTAACAATACCGTACGTAAACTTAAAACTCCATAATAAACCTAATGAATTCGTCCGAGTCCTTTAAACATCGTACGACAACTTAAATCATGTTACTACTCTTTATGCCACATTAGCAACTCGAAATGAACATTAGTCTGATCTAGGACGCCTTACAGCTCCTAAGAACACCTTACATCACCTTACGAAACCTTAAAATTCCATAATACACCTAATGAATTCGTGCGAGTCCTTTGAACATCGTACGACTAGTTAGGACATCTTAAGACTCTGTATGGCATATTAGAACCTTGAAGACCACATTTGTATAACATAGGACGCCTTAGAACACCTAACAACACCTTACAACAGCGTACGGAACCATAAATCTCCATAATAAACCTAATAAATTCGTCCTAGTCCTTTGAACATCGTAAGACAACTCATGACTTGTTACGACTATGTATGCGAAGCTAGCAACATAAAAAGCAATTTGGAAAATGTAGGACGCATTAGAACTTCTAAGAGCACCTTACATCACCGTACGAAACATTAAAATCTCATAAAAAACCTACTGAATTCGTCCGAGTAATTTGAACATCGTACAACAATTTAGAATATCTTATGACAATGTATGCCACATTAACACCTTCAAAAGCATGTTAGTATAATGTACGACACCTTACAACTCCTAACAACACGTAACAATACCGTACGTAAACTTAAAATTCCATAATAAACCAAATGAATTCGTCTGAGTCCTTTAAACATCGTACGGCAACTTAAATCATGTTACTACTCTTTATGCGACATTAGCAACTCGAAATGAACGTTAGTATGATCTAGGACGCTTTACAGCTCCTAAGAACACCTTACATCGCCGTAGGAAACCTTAAAACTCCATAATACACCTAATGAATTCGTGCGAGTCCTTTGAACATCGTACGACTAGTTAGGACATCTTAAGACTCTGTATGCCATATTAGAACCTTGAAGACCACGTTTGTATAACGTAGGACGCCTTAGAATACCTAACAACACCTTACAACAGCGTACGAAACCATAAATCTCCATAATAAACTTAATCAATTCGTCCGAGTCCTTTGAACATCGTAAGACAACTCATGACTTGTTACGACTCTGTATGCGACGCTAGCAACATAAAAAGCAATTTCGAAAAATGTAGGACGCGTTACAACTTCTAAGAGAACCTTACATAACCGTACGAAACATTAAAACTTCATAAAAAACCTAATGAATTCATCCGAGTAATTTGAACATCGTACAACAATTTAGAATATCTTATGACAATGTATGCCACATTAACACCTTCAAAAGCATGTTAGTATAATGTACGACACCTTACAACTCCTAACAACACGTAACAATACCGTACGTAAACTTAAAACTCCATAATAAACCTAATGAATTCGTCCGAGTCCTTTAAACATCGTACGACAACTTAAATCATGTTACTACTCTTTATGCCACATTAGCAACTCGAAATGAACATTAGTCTGATCTAGGACGCCTTACAGCTCCTAAGAACACCTTACAACACCTTACGAAACCTTAAAATTCCATAATACACCTAATGAATTCGTGCGAGTCCTTTGAACATCGTACGACTAGTTAGGACATCTTAAGACTCTGTATGGCATATTAGAACCTTGAAGACCACATTTGTATAACATAGGACGCCTTAGAACACCTAACAACACCTTACAACAGCGTACGGAACCATAAATCTCCATAATAAACCTAATAAATTCGTCCTAGTCCTTTGAACATCGTAAGACAACTCATGACTTGTTACGACTATGTATGCGAAGCTAGCAACATAAAAAGCAATTTGGAAAATGTAGGACGCATTACAACTTCTAAGAGCACCTTACATCACCGTACGAAACATTAAAATCTCATAAAAAACCTACTGAATTCGTCCGAGTAATTTGAACATCGTACAACAATTTAGAATATCTTATGACAATGTATGCCACATTAACACCTTCAAAAGCATGTTAGTATAATGTACGACACCTTACAACTCCTAACAACACGTAACAATACCGTACGTAAACTTAAAATTCCATAATAAACCAAATGAATTCGTCTGAGTCCTTTAAACATCATACGACAACTTAAATCATGTTACTACTCTTTATGCGACATTAGCAACTCGAAATGAACGTTAGTATGATCTAGGACGCTTTACAGCTCCTAAGAACACCTTACATCGCCGTAGGAAACCTTAAAACTCCATAATACACCTAATGAATTCGTGCGAGTCCTTTGAACATCGTACGGCTAGTTAGGACATCTTAAGACTCTGTATGCCATATTAGAACCTTGAAGACCACGTTTGTATAACGTAGGACGCCTTAGAATACCTAACAACACCTTACAACAGCGTACGAAACCATAAATCTCCATAATAAACTTAATCAATTCGTCCGAGTCCTTTGAACATCGTAAGACAACTCATGACTTGTTACGACTCTGTATGCGACGCTAGCAACATAAAAAGCAATTTCGAAAAATGTAGGACGCGTTACAACTTCTAAGAGCACCTTACATCACCGTACGAAACATTAAAACTTCATAAAAAACCTAATGAATTCATCCGAGTAATTTGAACATCGTACAACAATTTAGAATATCTTATGACAATGTATGCCACATTAACACCTTCAAAAGCATGTTAGTATAATGTACGACACCTTACAACTCCTAACAACACGTAACAATACCGTACGTAAACTTAAAAGTCCATAATAAACCAAATGAATTCGTCTGAGTCCTTTAAACATCGTACGACAACTTAAATCATGTTACTACTCTTTATGCGACATTAGCAACTCGAAATGAACGTTAGTATGATCTAGGACGCTTTACAGCTCCTAAGAACACCTTACATCACCGTACGAAACCTTAAAACTCCATAATACACCTAATGAATTCGTGCGAGTCCTTTGAACATCGTACGACTAGTTAGGACATCTTAAGACTCGGTATGCCATATTAGAACCTTGAAGACCACGTTTGTATAACGTAGGACGCCTTAAAACACCTAACAACACCTTACAACAGCGTACGAAACCATAAATCTCCATAATAAACCTAGTGAATTCGTTAGAGTCCTTAAAACATCGTACGACAACTTAAATCATCTTAGTACTCTTTATGCCACATTAGCAACTCGAAATGAACGTTAGTCTGATCTAGGACGCCTTACAGCTCCTAAGAACACCTTACATCACCTTACGAAACCTTAAAATTCCATAATACACCTAATGAATTAGTGCGAGTCCTTTGAACATCGTACGACTAGTTAGGACATCTTAAGACTCTGTATGCCATACTAGAGCCTTGAAGACCACGTTTGTATAACGTAGGACGCCTTAAAACACCTAACAACACCTTACAACAGCGTACGAAACCATAAATCTCCATAATAAACCTAATCAATTCGTCCGAGTCCTTTGAACATCGTAAGACAACTCATGACTTGTTACGACTATGTATGCGAAGCTAGCAACATAAAAAGCAATTTGGAAAATGTAGGACGCATTACAACTTCTAAGAGCACCTTACATCACCGTACGAAACATTAAAATCTCATAAAAAACCTACTGAATTCGTTCGAGTAATTTGAACATCGTACAACAATTTAGAATATCTTATGACAATGTATGCCACATTAACACCTTCAAAAGCATGTTAGTATAATGTACGACACCTTACAACTCCTAACAACACGTAACAATATCGTACGTAAACTTAAAACTCCATAATAAACCTAATGAATTCGTCCGAGTCCTTTAAACATCGTACGACAACTTAAATCATGTTACTACTCTTTATGCCACATTAGCAACTCGAAATGAACATTAGTCTGATCTAGGACGCCTTACAGCTCCTAAGAACACCTTACATCACCTTACGAAACCTTAAAATTCCATAATACACCTAATGAATTCGTGCGAGTCCTTTGAACATCGTACGACTAGTTAGGACATCTTAGAACCTTGAAGACCACATTTGTATAACATAGGACGCCTTAGAACACCTAACAACACCTTACAACAGCGTACGGAACCATAAATCTCCATAATAGACCTAATAAATTCGTCCTAGTCCTTTGAACATCGTAAGACAACTCATGACTTGTTACGACTATGTATGCGAAGCTAGCAACATAAAAAGCAATTTGGAAAATGTAGGACGCATTACAACTTCTAAGAGCACCTTACATCACCGTACGAAACATTAAAATCTCATAAAAAACCTACTGAATTCGTCCGAGTAATTTGAACATCGTACAACAATTTAGAATATCTTATGACAATGTATGCCACATTAACACCTTCAAAAGCATGTTAGTATAATGTACGACACCTTACAACTCCTAACAACACGTAACAATACCGTACGTAAACTTAAAATTCCATAATAAACCAAATGAATTCGTCTGAGTCCTTTAAACATCATACGACAACTTAAATCATGTTACTACTCTTTATGCGACATTAGCAACTCGAAATGAACGTTAGTATGATCTAGGACGCTTTACAGCTCCTAAGAACACCTTACATCGCCGTAGGAAACCTTAAAACTCCATAATACACCTAATGAATTCGTGCGAGTCCTTTGAACATCGTACGACTAGTTAGGACATCTTAAGACTCGGTATGCCATATTAGAACCTTGAAGACCACGTTTGTATAACGTAGGACGCCTTAAAACACCTAACAACACCTTACAACAGCGTACGAAACCATAAATCTCCATAATAAACCTAGTGAATTCGTTAGAGTCCTTAAAACATCGTACGACAACTTAAATCATCTTAGTACTCTTTATGCCACATTAGCAACTCGAAATGAACGTTAGTCTGATCTAGGACGCCTTACAGCTCCTAAGAACACCTTACATCACCTTACGAAACCTTAAAATTCCATAATACACCTAATGAATTAGTGCGAGTCCTTTGAACATCGTACGACTAGTTAGGACATCTTAAGACTCTGTATGCCATACTAGAGCCTTGAAGACCACGTTTGTATAACGTAGGACGCCTTAAAACACCTAACAACACCTTACAACAGCGTACGAAACCATAAATCTCCATAATAAACCTAATCAATTCGTCCGAGTCCTTTGAACATCGTAAGACAACTCATGACTTGTTACGACTATGTATGCGAAGCTAGCAACATAAAAAGCAATTTGGAAAATGTAGGACGCATTACAACTTCTAAGAGCACCTTACATCACCGTACGAAACATTAAAATCTCATAAAAAACCTACTGAATTCGTCCGAGTAATTTGAACATCGTACAACAATTTAGAATATCTTATGACAATGTATGCCACATTAACACCTTCAAAAGCATGTTAGTATAATGTACGACACCTTACAACTCCTAACAACACGTAACAATATCGTACGTAAACTTAAAACTCCATAATAAACCTAATGAATTCGTCCGAGTCCTTTAAACATCGTACGACAACTTAAATCATGTTACTACTCTTTATGCCACATTAGCAACTCGAAATGAACATTAGTCTGATCTAGGACGCCTTACAGCTCCTAAGAACACCTTACATCACCTTACGAAACCTTAAAATTCCATAATACACCTAATGAATTCGTGCGAGTCCTTTGAACATCGTACGACTAGTTAGGACATCTTAGAACCTTGAAGACCACATTTGTATAACATAGGACGCCTTAGAACACCTAACAACACCTTACAACAGCGTACGGAACCATAAATCTCCATAATAGACCTAATAAATTCGTCCTAGTCCTTTGAACATCGTAAGACAACTCATGACTTGTTACGACTATGTATGCGAAGCTAGCAACATAAAAAGCAATTTGGAAAATGTAGGACGCATTACAACTTCTAAGAGCACCTTACATCACCGTACGAAACATTAAAATCTCATAAAAAAACCTACTGAATTCGTCCGAGTAATTTGAACATCGTACAACAATTTAGAATATCTTATGACAATGTATGCCACATTAACACCTTCAAAAGCATGTTAGTATAATGTACGACACCTTACAACTCCTAACAACACGTAACAATACCGTACGTAAACTTAAAATTCCATAATAAACCAAATGAATTCGTCTGAGTCCTTTAAACATCATACGACAACTTAAATCATGTTACTACTCTTTATGCGACATTAGCAACTCGAAATGAACGTTAGTATGATCTAGGACGCTTTACAGCTCCTAAGAACACCTTACATCGCCGTAGGAAACCTTAAAACTCCATAATACACCTAATGAATTCGTGCGAGTCCTTTGAACATCGTACGACTAGTTAGGACATCTTAAGACTCTGTATGCCATATTAGAACCTTGAAGACCACGTTTGTATAACGTAGGACGTCTTAGAATACCTAACAACACCTTACAACAGCGTACGAAACCATAAATCTCCATAATAAACTTAATCAATTCGTCCGAGTCCTTTGAACATCGTAAGACAACTCATGACTTGTTACGACTCTGTATGCGACGCTAGCAACATAAAGAGCAATTTCGAAAAATGTAGGACGCGTTACAACTTCTAAGAGCACCTTACATCACCGTACGAAACATTAAAATCTCATAAAAAACCTACTGAATTCGTCCGAGTAATTTGAACATCGTACAACAATTTAGAATATCTTATGACAATGTATGCCACATTAACACCTTCAAAAGCATGTTAGTATAATGTACGACACCTTACAACTCCTAACAACACGTAACAATACCGTACATAAACTTAAAATTCCATAATAAACCTAATGAATTCGTCCGAGTCCTTTAAACATCGTACGACAACTTAAATCATCTTAGTACTCTTTATGCCACATTAGCAACTCGAAATGAACGTTAGTATGATCTGGACGCCTTACAGCTCCTAAGAACACCTTACATCACCTTATGAAACCTTAAAATTCCATAATACACCTATTGACTTCGTGCGAGTCCTTTGAACATCGTACGACTAGTTAGGACATCTTAAGACTCTGTATGCCATATTAGAACCTTGAAGACCACGTTTGTATAACGTAGGACGCCTTAAAACATCTAACAACACCTTACAACAGCGTACGAAACCATAAATCTCCATAATAAAGCTAATCAATTCGTCCGAGTCCTTTGAACATCGTAAGACAACTCATGACTTGTTACGACTCTGTATGCGACGCTAGCAACATAAAAAGCAATTTCGAAAAATGTAGGACGCGTTACAACTTCTAAGAGCACCTTACATCACCGTACGAAACATTAAAACTTCATAAAAAACCTAATGAATTCGTCCGAGTCATTTGAACATCGTACAACAATTTAGAATATCTTATGACATTTTATGCCACATTAACACCTTCAAAAGCATGTTAGTATAATGTACGACACCTTACAACTCCTAACAACACGTAACAATACCATACGTAAACTTAAAACTCCATAATAAACCTAATGAATTTGTCCGAGTACTTTAAACATCGTACGACAACTTAACTCATCTTATAACTCTTTATGCCACATTAGCAACTCGAAATGAACGTTAGTATGATCTGGACGCCTTACAGCTCCTAAGAACACCTTACATCACCTTACGAAACCTTAAAATTCCATAATACACCTATTGACTTCGTGCGAGTCCTTTGAACATCGTACGACTAGTTAGGGCATCTTAAGACTCTGTATTCCATATTAGAACCTTGAAGACCACGTTTGTATAACGTAGGACGCCTTAAAACATCTAACAACACCTTACAACAGCGTACGAAACCATAAATCTCCATAATAAACCTAATCAATTCGTCCGAGTCCTTTGAACATCGTAAGACAACTCATGACTTGTTACGACTCTGTATGCGACGCTAGCAACATAAAAAACAATTTCGAAAAATGTAGGACGCGTTACAACTTCTAAGAGCACCTTACATCACCGTACGAAACATTAAAACTTCATAAAAAACCTAATGAATTCGTCCGAGTCATTTGAACATCGTACAACAATTTAGAATATCTTATGACATTGTATGCCACATTAACACCTTCAAAATCATGTTAGTATAATGTACGACACCTTACAACTCCTAACAACACGTAACAATACCATACGTAAACTTAAAACTCCATAATAAACCAAATGAATTCGTCCGAGTCCTTTAAATATCGTACGACAACTTAAATCATCTTAGTACTCTTTATGCCACATTAGCAACTCGAAATGAACGTTAGTATGATCTAGGACGCCTTACAGCTCCTAAGAACACCTTACATCACCTTACGAAACCTTAAAATTCCATAATACACCTATTAAATTCGTGCCAGTCCTTTGAACACCGTACGACTAGTTAGGACATCTTAAGACTCTGTATGCCATACTAGAGCCTTGAAGACCACGTTTGTATAACGTAGGACGCCTTAAAACACCTAACAACACCTTACAACAGCGTACGAAACCATAAATCTCCATAATAAACCTAATCAATTCGTCCGAGTCCTTTGAACATCGTAAGACAACTCATGACTTGTTACGTCTCTGTATGCGACGCTAGCAACATAAAAAGCAATTTCGAAAAATGTAGGACGCGTTACAACTTCTAAGAGCACCTTACATCACCGTACGAAACATTAAAACTTCATAAAAAACCTAATGAATTCGTCCGAGTCATTTGAACATGGTACAACAATTTAGAATCTCTTATGACATTGTATGCCACATTAACACCTTCAAAAGCATGTTAGTATAATGTACGACACCTTACAACTCCTAACAACACGTAACAATACCATACGTAAACTTAAAACTCCATAATAAACCCAATGAATTTGTCCGAGTCCTTTAAACATCGTACGACAACTTAACTCATCTTAGTACTCTTTATGCCACATTAGCAACTCGAAATGAACGTTAGTATGATCTGAACGCCTTACAGCTCCTAAGAACACCTTACATCACCTTACGAAACCTTAAAATTCCATAATACACCTATTGACTTCGTGCGAGTCCTTTGAACATCGTACGACTAGTTAGGGCATCTTAAGACTCTGTATTCCATATTAGAACCTTGAAGACCACGTTTGTATAACGTAGGACGCCTTAAAACATCTAACAACACCTTACAACAGCGTACGAAACCATAAATCTCCATAATAAACCTAATCAATTCGTCCGAGTCCTTTGAACATCGTAAGACAACTCATGACTTGTTACGACTCTGTATGCGACGCTAGCAACATAAAAAGCAATTTCGAAAATTGTAGGACGCGTTACAACTTTTAAGAGCACCTTACATCACTGTACGAAACATTAAAACTTCATTAAAAACCTACTGAATTCGTCCGAGTCATTTGAACATCGTACAACAATTTATAATATCTTATGACATTGTATGCCACATTAACACCTTCAAAAGCATGTTAGTATGATGTACGACACCTTACAACTCCTAACAACACGTAACAATACCGTACGTAAACTTAAAACTCCATAATAAACCTAATGAATTCGTCCGAGTCCTTTAAACATCGTACGACAACTTAAATCATCTTAGTACTCTTTATGCCACATTAGCAACTCGAAATGAACGTTAGTATGATCTAGGACGACTTACAGCTCCTAAGAACACCTTACATCACCTTACGAAACCTTAAAATTCCATAATACACCTATTAAATTCGTGCGAGTCCTTTGAACATCGTACGACTAGTTAGGACATCTTAAGACTCTGTATGCCATACTAGAGCCTTGAAGACCACGTTTGTATAACGTAGGACGCCTTAAAACACCTAACAACACCTTACAACAGCGTACGAAACCATAAATCTCCATAATAAACCTAATCAATTCGTCCGAGTCCTTTGAACATCGTAAGACAACTCATGACTTGTTACGTCTCTGTATGCGACGCTAGCAACATAAAAAGCAATTTCGAAAAATGTAGGACGCGTTACAACTTCTAAGAGCACCTTACATCACCGTACGAAACATTAAAACTTCATAAAAAACCTAATGAATTCGTCCGAGTCATGTGAACATGGTACAACAATTTAGAATCTCTTATGACATTGTATGCCACATTAACACCTTCAAAAGCATGTTAGTATAATGTACGACACCTTACAACTCCTAACAACACGTAACAATACCATACGTAAACTTAAAACTCCATAATAAACCCAATGAATTTGTCCGAGTCCTTTAAACATCGTACGACAACTTAACTCATCTTAGTACTCTTTATGCCACATTAGCAACTCGAAATGAACGTTAGTATGATCTGAACGCCTTACAGCTCCTAAGAACACCTTACATCACCTTACGAAACCTTAAAATTCCATAATACACCTATTGACTTCGTGCGAGTCCTTTGAACATCGTACGACTAGTTAGGGCATCTTAAGACTCTGTATTCCATATTAGAACCTTGAAGACCACGTTTGTATAACGTAGGACGCCTTAAAACATCTAACAACACCTTACAACAGCGTACGAAACCATAAATCTCCATAATAAACCTAATCAATTCGTCCGAGTCCTTTGAACATCGTAAGACAACTCATGACTTGTTACGACTCTGTATGCGACGCTAGCAACATAAAAAACAATTTCGAAAAATGTAGGACGCGTTACAACTTCTAAGAGCACCTTACATCACCGTACGAAACATTAAAACTTCATAAAAAACCTAATGAATTCGTCCGAGTCATTTGAACATCGTACAACAATTTAGAATATCTTATGACATTGTATGCCACATTAACACCTTCAAAATCATGTTAGTATAATGTACGACACCTTACAACTCCTAACAACACGTAACAATACTGTACGTAAACTTAAAACTCCATAATAAACCTAATGAATTCGTCCGAGTCCTTTAAATATCGTACGACAACTTAAATCATCTTAGTACTCTTTATGCCACATTAGCAACTCGAAATGAACGTTAGTATGATCTAGGACGCCTTACAGCTCCTAAGAACACCTTACATCACCTTACGAAACCTTAAAATTCCATAATACACCTATTAAATTCGTGCGAGTCCTTTGAACACCGTACGACTAGTTAGGACATCTTAAGACTCTGTATGCCATACTAGAGCCTTGAAGACCACGTTTGTATAACGTAGGACGCCTTAAAACACCTAACAACACCTTACAACAGCGTACGAAACCATAAATCTCCATAATAAACCTAATCAATTCGTCCGAGTCCTTTGAACATCGTAAGACAACTCATGACTTGTTACGTCTCTGTATGCGACGCTAGCAACATAAAAAGCAATTTCGAAAAATGTAGGACGCGTTACAACTTCTAAGAGCACCTTACATCACCGTACGAAACATTAAAACTTCATAAAAAACCTAATGAATTCGTCCGAGTCATTTGAACATGGTACAACAATTTAGAATCTCTTATGACATTGTATGCCACATTAACACCTTCAAAAGCATGTTAGTATAATGTACGACACCTTACAACTCCTAACAACACGTAACAATACCATACGTAAACTTAAAACTCCATAATAAACCCAATGAATTTGTCCGAGTCCTTTAAACATCGTACGACAACTTAACTCATCTTAGTACTCTTTATGCCACATTAGCAACTCGAAATGAACGTTAGTATGATCTGAACGCCTTACAGCTCCTAAGAACACCTTACATCACCTTACGAAACCTTAAAATTCCATAATACACCTATTGACTTCGTGCGAGTCCTTTGAACATCGTACGACTAGTTAGGGCATCTTAAGACTCTGTATTCCATATTAGAACCTTGAAGACCACGTTTGTATAACGTAGGACGCCTTAAAACATCTAACAACACCTTACAACAGCGTACGAAACCATAAATCTCCATAATAAACCTAATCAATTCGTCCGAGTCCTTTGAACATCGTAAGACAACTCATGACTTGTTACGACTCTGTATGCGACGCTAGCAACATAAAAAGCAATTTCGAAAATTGTAGGACGCGTTACAACTTTTAAGAGCACCTTACATCACTGTACGAAACATTAAAACTTCATTAAAAACCTACTGAATTCGTCCGAGTCATTTGAACATCGTACAACAATTTATAATATCTTATGACATTGTATGCCACATTAACACCTTCAAAAGCATGTTAGTATGATGTACGACACCTTACAACTCCTAACAACACGTAACAATACCGTACGTAAACTTAAAACTCCATAATAAACCTAATGAATTCGTCCGAGTCCTTTAAACATCGTACGACAACTTAAATCATCTTAGTACTCTTTATGCCACATTAGCAACTCGAAATGAACGTTAGTATGATCTAGGACGCCTTACAGCTCCTAAGAACACCTTACATCACCTTACGAAACCTTAAAATTCCATAATACACCTATTGAATTCGTGCGAGTCCTTTGAACATCGTACGACTAGTTAGGACATCTTAAGACTCTGTATGCCATACTAGAGCCTTGAAGACCACGTTTGTATAACGTAGGACGCCTTAAAACACCTATCAACACCTTACAACAGCGTACGAAACCATAAATCTCCATAATAAACCTAATCAATTCGTCCGAGTCCTTTGAACATCGTAAGACAACTCATGACTTGTTACGACTCTGTATGTGACGCTAGAAACATAAAAAGCAATTTCGAAAAATGTAGGACGCGTTACAACTTCTAAGAGCACCTTACATCACCGTACGAAACATTAAAACTTCATAAAAAACCTAATGAATTCGTCCGAGTCATTTGAACATCGTACAGCAATTTAGAATATCTTATGACATTGTATGCCACATTAACACCTTTAAAAGCATGTTAGTATAATGTACGACACCTTACAACTCCTAACAACACGTAACAATACCGTACGTAAACTTAAAACTCCATAATAAACCTAATGAATTCGTCCGAGTCCTTTAAACATCGTACGACAACTTAAATCATCTTAGTACTCTTTATGCCACATTAGCAACTCGAAATGAACGCTAGTATGATCTGGACGCCTTACAGCTCCTAAGAACACCTTACATCACCTTACGAAACCTTAAAATTCCATAATACACCTATTGACTTCGTGCGAGTCCTTTGAACATCATACGACTAGTTAGGACATCTTAAGACTCTGTATGCCATACTAGAGCCTTGAAGACCACGTTTGTATAACGTAGGACGCCTTAAAACATCTAACAACACCTTACAACAGCGTACGAAACCATAAATCTCCATAATAAACCTAATCAATTCGTCCGAGTCCTTTGAACATCGTAAGACAACTCATGACTTGTTACGACTCTGTATGCGACGCTAGCAACATAAAAAGCAATTTCGAAAAATGTAGGACGCGTTACAACTTCTAAGAGCACCTTACATCACCGTACGAAACATTAAAACTTCATAAAAAACCCAATGAATTCGTCCGAGTCATTTGAACATCGTACAACAATTTATAATATCTTATGACATTGTATGCCACATTAACACCTTCAAAAGCATGTTAGTATGATGTACGACACCTTACAACTCCTAACAACACGTAACAATACCGTACGTAAACTTAAAACTCCATAATAAACCTAATGAATTCGTCCGAGTCCTTTAAACATCGTACGACAACTTAAATCATCTTAGTACTCTTTATGCCACATTAGCAACTCGAAATGAACGTTAGTATGATCTAGGACGCCTTACAGCTCCTAAGAACACCTTACATCACCTTACGAAACCTTAAAATTCCATAATACACCTATTGAATTCGTGCGAGTCCTTTGAACATCGTACGACTAGTTAGGACATCTTAAGACTCTGTATGCCATACTAGAGCCTTGAAGACCACGTTTGTATAACGTAGGACGCCTTAAAACACCTATCAACACCTTACAACAGCGTACGAAACCATAAATCTCCATAATAAACCTAATCAATTCGTCCGAGTCCTTTGAACATCGTAAGACAACTCATGACTTGTTACGACTCTGTATGTGACGCTAGAAACATAAAAAGCAATTTCGAAAAATGTAGGACGCGTTACAACTTCTAAGAGCACCTTACATCACCGTACGAAACATTAAAACTTCATAAAAAACCTAATGAATTCGTCCGAGTCATTTGAACATCGTACAGCAATTTAGAATATCTTATGACATTGTATGCCACATTAACACCTTTAAAAGCATGTTAGTATAATGTACGACACCTTACAACTCCTAACAACACGTAACAATACCGTACGTAAACTTAAAACTCCATAATAAACCTAATGAATTCGTCCGAGTCCTTTAAACATCGTACGACAACTTAAATCATCTTAGTACTCTTTATGCCACATTAGCAACTCGAAATGAACGCTAGTATGATCTGGACGCCTTACAGCTCCTAAGAACACCTTACATCACCTTACGAAACCTTAAAATTCCATAATACACCTATTGACTTCGTGCGAGTCCTTTGAACATCATACGACTAGTTAGGACATCTTAAGACTCTGTATGCCATACTAGAGCCTTGAAGACCACGTTTGTATAACGTAGGACGCCTTAAAACATCTAACAACACCTTACAACAGCGTACGAAACCATAAATCTCCATAATAAACCTAATCAATTCGTCCGAGTCCTTTGAACATCGTAAGACAACTCATGACTTGTTACGACTCTGTATGCGACGCTAGCAACATAAAAAGCAATTTCGAAAAATGTAGGACGCGTTACAACTTCTAAGAGCACCTTACATCACCGTACGAAACATTAAAACTTCATAAAAAACCCAATGAATTCGTCCGAGTCATTTGAACATCGTACAACAATTTAGAATATCTTATGACATTGTATGCCACATTAACACCTTCAAAAGCATGTTAGTATAATGTAAGACACCTTACAACTCCTAACAACACGTAACAATACCATACGTAAACTTAAAACTCCATAATAAACCTAATGAATTCGTCCGAGTCCTTTAAATATCGTACGACAACTTAAATCATCTTAGTACTCTTTATGCCACATTAGCAACTCGAAATGAACGTTAGTATGATCTAGGACGCCTTACAGCTCCTAAGAACAACTTACATCACCTTACGAAACCTTAAAATTCCATAATACACCTATTGAATTCGTGCGAGTCCTTTGAACATCGTACGACTAGTTAGGACATCTTAAGACTCTGTATGCCATACTAGAGCCTTGAAGACCACGTTTGTATAACGTAGGACGCCTTAAAACACCTATCAACACCTTACAACAGCGTACGAAACCATAAATCTCCATAATAAACCTAATCAATTCGTCTGAGTCCTTTGAACATCGTAAGACAACTCATGACTTGTTACGACTCTGTATGTGACGCTAGAAACATTAAAAGCAATTTCGAAAAATGTAGGACGCGTTACAACTTCTAAGAGCACCTTACATCACTGTACGAAACATTAAAACTTCATTAAAAACCTACTGAATTCGTCCGAGTCATTTGAACATCGTACAACAATTTAGAATATCTTATGATATTGTATGCCACATTAACACCTTCAAAAGCATGTTAGTATAATGTACGACACCTTACAACTCCTAACAACACGTAACAATACCGTACGTAAACTTAAAACTCCATAATAAACCTAATGAATTCGTCCGAGTCCTTTAAACATCGTACGACAACTTAAATCATCTTAGTTCTCTTTATGCCACATTAGCAACTCGAAATGAACGTTAGTACGATCTGGACGCCTTACAGCTCCTAAGAACACCTTACATCACCTTACGAAACCTTAAAATTTCATAATACACCTATTGGCTTCGTGCGAGTCCTTTGAACATCGTACGACTAGTTAGGACATCTTAAGACTCTGTATGCCATACTAGAGCCTTGAAGACCACGTTTGTATAACGTAGGACGCCTTAAAACACCTAACAACACCTTACAACAGCGTACGAAACCATAAATCTCCATAATAAACCTAATCAATTCGTCCGAGTCCTTTGAACATCGTAAGACAACTCATGACTTGTTACGACTCTGTATGCGACGCTAGCAACATAAAAAGCAATTTCGAAAAATGTAGGACGCGTTACAACTTCTAAGAGCACCTTACATCACCGTACGAAACATTAAAACTTCATAAAAAACCTAATGAATTCGTCCGAGTCATTTGAACATCGTACAACAATTTAGAATCTCTTATGACATTGTATGCCACATTAACACCTTCAAAAGCATGTTAGTATAATGTACGACACCTTACAACTCCTAACAACACGTAACAATACCATACGTAAACTTAAAACTCCATAATAAACCTAATGAATTTGTCCGAGTCCTTTAAACATCGTACGACAACTTAACTCATCTTAGTACTCTTTATGCCACATTAGCAACTCGAAATGAACGTTAGTATGATCTGGACGCCTTACAGCTCCTAAGAACACCTTACATCACCTTACGAAACCTTAAAATTCCATAATACACCTATTGACTTCGTGCGAGTCCTTTGAACATCGTACGACTAGTTAGGACATCTTAAGACTCTGTATGCCATAATAGAACCTTGAAGACCACGTTTGTATAACGTAGGACGCCTTAATACATCTAACAACACCTTACAACAGCGTACGGAACCATAAATCTCCATAATAAACCTAATCAATTCGTCCGAGTCCTTTGAACATCGTAAGACAACTCATGACTTGTTACGACTCTGTATGCGACGCTAGCAACATAAAAAACAATTTCAAAAAATGTAGGACGCGTTACAACTTCTAAGAGCACCTTACATCACCGTACGAAACATTAAAACTTCATAAAAAACCTAATGAATTCGTCCGAGTCATTTGAACATCGTACAACAATTTAGAATATCTTATGACATTGTATGCCACATTAACACCTTCAAAAGCATGTTAGTATAATGTACGACACCTTACAACTCCTAACAACACGTAACAATACTGTACGTAAACTTAAAACTTCATAATAAACCTAATGAATTCGTCCGAGTCCTTTAAATATCGTACGACAACTTAAATCATCTTAGTACTCTTTATGCCACATTAGCAACTCGAAATGAACGTTAGTATGATCTAGGACGCCTTACAGCTCCTAAGAACACCTTACATCACCTTACGAAACCTTAAAATTCCATAATACACCTATTGAATTCGTGCGAGTCCTTTGAACATCGTACGACTAGTTAGGACATCTTAAGACTCTGTATGCCATACTAGAGCCTTGAAGACCACGTTTGTATAACGTAGGACGCCTTAAAACACCTATCAACACCTTACAACAGCGTACGAAACCATAAATCTCCATAATAAACCTAATCAATTCGTCTGAGTCCTTTGAACATCGTAAGACAACTCATGACTTGTTACGACTCTGTATGTGACGCTAGAAACATAAAAAGCAATTTCGAAAAATGTAGGACGCGTTACAACTTCTAAGAGCACCTTATATCACTGTACGAAACATTAAAACTTCATTAAAAACCTACTGAATTCGTCCGAGTCATTTGAACATCGTACAACAATTTAGAATATCTTATGACATTGTATGCCACATTAACACCTTCAAAAGCATGTTAGTATAATGTACGACACCTTACAACTCCTAACAACACGTAACAATACCGTACGTAAACTTAAAACTCCATAATAAACCTAATGAATTCGTCCGAGTCCTTTAAACATCGTACGTCAACTTAAATCATCTTAGTACTCTTTATGCCACATTAGCAACTCGAAATGAACGTTAGTACGATCTGGACGCCTTACAGCTCCTAAGAACACCTTACATCACCTTACGAAACCTTAAAATTTCATAATACACCTATTGGCTTCGTGCGAGTCCTTTGAACATCGTACGACTAGTTAGGACATCTTAAGACTCTGTATGCCATATTAGAACCTTGAAGACCACGTTTGTATAACGTAGGACGCCTTAAAACATCTAACATCACCTTACAACAGCGTACGAAACCATAAATCTCCATAATAAACCTAATCAATTCGTCCGAGTCCTTTGAACATCGTAAGACAACTCATGACTTGTTACGACTCTGTATGCGACGCTAGCAACATAAATAGCAATTTCGAAAAATGTAGGACGCGTTACAACTTCTAAGAGCACCTTACATCACCGTACGAAACATTAAAACTTCATAAAAAACCCAATGAATTCGTCCGAGTCATTTGAACATCGTACAACAATTTAGAATCTCTTATGACATTGTATGCCACATTAACACCTTCAAAAGCATGTTAGTATAATGTACGACACCTTACAACTCCTAACAACACGTAACAATACCATACGTAAACTTAAAACTCCATAATAAACCTAATGAATTTGTCCGAGTCCTTTAAACATCGTACGACAACTTAACTCATCTTAGTACTCTTTATGCCACATTAGCAACTCGAAATGAACGTTAGTATGATCTGGACGCCTTACAGCTCCTAAGAACACCTTACATCACCTTACGAAACCTTAAAATTCCATAATACACCTATTGACTTCGTGCGAGTCCTTTGAACATCGTACGACTAGTTAGGACATCTTAAGACTCTGTATGCCATAATAGAACCTTGAAGACCACGTTTGTATAACGTAGGACGCCTTAAAACATCTAACAACACCTTACAACAGCGTACGGAACCATAAATCTCCATAATAAACCTAATCAATTCGTCCGAGTCCTTTGAACATCGTAAGACAACTCATGACTTGTTACGACTCTGTATGCGACGCTAGCAACATAAAAAACAATTTCAAAAAATGTAGGACGCGTTACAACTTCTAAGAGCACCTTACATCACCGTACGAAACATTAAAACTTCATAAAAAACCTAATGAATTCGTCCGAGTCATTTGAACATCGTACAACAATTTAGAATATCTTATGACATTGTATGCCACATTAACACCTTCAAAAGCATGTTAGTATAATGTACGACACCTTACAACTCCTAACAACACGTAACAATACTGTACGTAAACTTAAAACTCCATAATAAACCTAATGAATTCGTCCGAGTCCTTTAAATATCGTACGACAACTTAAATCATCTTAGTACTCTTTATGCCACATTAGCAACTCGAAATGAACGTTAGTATGATCTAGGACGCCTTACAGCTCCTAAGAACACCTTACATCACCTTACGAAACCTTAAAATTCCATAATACACCTATTGAATTCGTGCGAGTCCTTTGAACATCGTACGACTAGTTAGGACATCTTAAGACTCTGTATGCCATACTAGAGCCTTGAAGACCACGTTTGTATAACGTAGGACGCCTTAAAACACCTATCAACACCTTACAACAGCGTACGAAATCATAAATCTCCATAATAAACCTAATCAATTCGTCTGAGTCCTTTGAACATCGTAAGACAACTCATGACTTGTTACGACTCTGTATGTGACGCTAGAAACATAAAAAGCAATTTCGAAAAATGTAGGACGCGTTACAACTTCTAAGAGCACCTTACATCACTGTACGAAACATTAAAACTTCATTAAAAACCTACTGAATTCGTCCGAGTCATTTGAACATCGTACAACAATTTAGAATATCTTATGACATTGTATGCCACATTAACACCTTCAAAAGCATGTTAGTATAATGTACGACACCTTACAACTCCTAACAACACGTAACAATACCGTACGTAAACTTAAAACTCCATAATAAACCTAATGAATTCGTCCGAGTCCTTTAAACATCGTACGTCAACTTAAATCATCTTAGTACTCTTTATGCCACATTAGCAACTCGAAATGAACGTTAGTACGATCTGGACGCCTTACAGCTCCTAAGAACACCTTACATCACCTTACGAAACCTTAAAATTTCATAATACACCTATTGGCTTCGTGCGAGTCCTTTGAACATCGTACGACTAGTTAGGACATCTTAAGACTCTGTATGCCATATTAGAACCTTGAAGACCACGTTTGTATAACGTAGGACGCCTTAAAACATCTAACATCACCTTACAACAGCGTACGAAACCATAAATCTCCATAATAAACCTAATCAATTCGTCCGATCCTTTGAACATCGTAAGACAACTCATGACTTGTTACGACTCTGTATGCGACGCTAGCAACATAAAAAGCAATTTCGAAAAATGTAGGACGCGTTACAACTTCTAAGAGCACCTTACATCACCGTACGAAACATTAAAACTTCATAAAAAACCTAATGAATTCGTCCGAGTCATTTGAACATCGTACAACAATTTAGAATATCTTATGACATTGTATGCCACATTAACACCTTTAAAAGCATGTTAGTATAATGTACGACACCTTACAACTCCTAACAACACGTAACAATACCGTACGTAAACTTAAAACTCCATAATAAACCTAATGAATTCGTCCGAGTCCTTTAAACATCGTACGACAACTTAAATCATCTTAGTACTCTTTATGCCACATTAGCAACTCGAAATGAACGCTAGTATGATCTGGACGCCTTACAGCTCCTAAGAACACCTTACATCACCTTACGAAAGCTTAAAATTCCATAATACACCTATTGACTTCGTGCGAGTCCTTTGAACATCGTACGACTAGTTAGGACATCTTAAGACTCTGTATGCCATATTAGAACCTTGAAGACCACGTTTGTATAACGTAGGACGCCTTAAAACATCTAACAACACCTTACAACAGCGTACGAAACCATAAATCTCCATAATAAACCTAATCAATTCGTCCGAGTCCTTTGAACATCGTAAGACAACTCATGACTTGTTACGACTCTGTTTGCGACGCTAGCAACATAAAAAGCAATTTCGAAAAATGTAGGACGCGTTACAACTTCTAAGGGCACCTTACATCACCGTACGAAACATTAAAACTTCATAAAAAACCTAATGAATTCGTCCGAGTCATTTGAACATCGTACAACAATTTAGAATATCTTATGACATTGTATGCCACATTAACACCTTCAAAAGCATGTTAGTATAATGTACGACACCTTACAACTCCTAACAACACGTAACAATACCGTACGTAAACTTAAAACTCCATAATAAACCTAATGAATTCGTCCGAGTCCTTTAAACATCGTACGCCAACTTAAATCATCTTAGTACTCTTTATGCCACATTAGCAACTCGAAATGAACGTTAGTACGATCTGGACGCCTTACAGCTCCTAAGAACACCTTACATCACCTTACGAAACCTTAAAATTTCATAATACACCTATTGGCTTCGTGCGAGTCCTTTGAACATCGTACGACTAGTTAGGACATCTTAAGACTCTGTATGCCATATTAGAACCTTGAAGACCACGTTTGTATAACGTAGGACGCCTTAAAACATCTAACATCACCTTACAACAGCGTACGAAACCATAAATCTCCATAATAAACCTAATCAATTCGTCCGAGTCCTTTGAACATCGTAAAACAACTCATGACTTGTTACGACTCTGTATGCGACGCTAGCAACATAAAAAGCAATTTCGAAAAATGTAGGACGCGTTACAACTTCTAAGAGCACCTTACATCACCGTACGAAACATTAAAACTTCATAAAAAACCTAATGAATTCGTCCGAGTCATTTGAACATCGTACAACAATTTAGAATATCTTATGACATTGTATGCCACATTAACACCTTTAAAAGCATGTTAGTATAATGTACGACACCTTACAACTCCTAACAACACGTAACAATACCGTACGTAAACTTAAAACTCCATAATAAACCTAATGAATTCGTCCGAGTCCTTTAAACATCGTACGACAACTTAAATCATCTTAGTACTCTTTATGCCACATTAGCAACTCGAAATGAACGCTAGTATGATCTGGACGCCTTACAGCTCCTAAGAACACCTTACATCACCTTACGAAAGCTTAAAATTCCATAATACACCTATTGACTTCGTGCGAGTCCTTTGAACATCGTACGACTAGTTAGGACATCTTAAGACTCTGTATGCCATATTAGAACCTTGAAGACCACGTTTGTATAACGTAGGACGCCTTAAAACATCTAACAACACCTTACAACAGCGTACGAAACCATAAATCTCCATAATAAACCTAATCAATTCGTCCGAGTCCTTTGAACATCGTAAGACAACTCATGACTTGTTACGACTCTGTTTGCGACGCTAGCAACATAAAAAGCAATTTCGAAAAATGTAGGACGCGTTACAACTTCTAAGAGCACCTTACATCACCGTACGAAACATTAAAACTTCATAAAAAACCTAATGAATTCGTCCGAGTCATTTGAACATCGTACAACAATTTAGAATATCTTATGACATTGTATGCCACATTAACACCTTCAAAAGCATGTTAGTATAATGTACGACACCTTACAACTCCTAACAACACGTAACAATACCGTACGTAAACTTAAAACTCCATAATAAACCTAATGAATTCGTCCGAGTCTTTTAAACATCGTACGTCAACTTAAATCATCTTAGTACTCTTTATGCCACATTAGCAACTCGAAATGAACGTTAGTACGATCTGGACGCCTTACAGCTCCTAAGAACACCTTACATCACCTTACGAAACCTTAAAATTTTATAATACACCTATTGGCTTCGTGCGAGTCCTTTGAACATCGTACAACTAGTTAGGACATCTTAAGACTCTGTATGCCATATTAAAACCTTGAAGACCACGTTTGTATAACGTAGGACGCCTTAAAACATCTAACATCACCTTACAACAGCGTACGAAACCATAAATCTCCATAATAAACCTAATCAATTCGTCCGAGTCCTTTGAACATCGTAAGACAACTCATGACTTGTTACGACTCTGTATGCGACGCTAGCAACATAAAAAGCAATTTCGAAAAATGTAGGACGCGTTACAACTTCTAAGAGCACCTTACATCACCGTACGAAACATTAAAACTTCATAAAAAACCTAATGAATTCGTCCGAGTCATTTGAACATCGTACAACAATTTAGAATATCTTATGACATTGTATGCCACATTAACACCTTTAAGAGCATGTTAGTATAATGTACGACACCTTACAACTCCTAACAACACGTAACAATACCGTACGTAAACTTAAAACTCCATAATAAACCTAATGAATTCGTCCGAGTCCTTTAAACATCGTACGACAACTTAAATCATCTTAGTACTCTTTATGCCACATTAGCAACTCGAAATGAACGCTAGTATGATCTGGACGCCTTACAGCTCCTAAGAACACCTTACATCACCTTACGAAAGCTTAAAATTCCATAATACACCTATTGACTTCGTGCGAGTCCTTTGAACATCGTACGACTAGTTAGGACATCTTAAGACTCTGTATGCCATATTAAAACCTTGAAGACCACGTTTGTATAACGTAGGACGCCTTAAAACATCTAACAACACCTTACAACAGCGTACGAAACCATAAATCTCCATAATAAACCTAATCAATTCGTCCGAGTCCTTTGAACATCGTAAGACAACTCATGACTTGTTACGACTCTGTTTGCGACGCTAGCAACATAAAAAGCAATTTCGAAAAATGTAGGACGCGTTACAACTTCTAAGAGCACCTTACATCACCGTACGAAACATTAAAACTTCATAAAAAACCTAATGAATTCGTCCGAGTCATTTGAACATCGTACAACAATTTAGAATATCTTATGACATTGTATGCCACATTAACACCTTCAAAAGCATGTTAGTATAATGTACGACACCTTACAACTCCTAACAACACGTAACAATACCGTACGTAAACTTAAAACTCCATAATAAACCTAATGAATTCGTCCGAGTCCTTTAAACATCGTACGACAACTTAAATCATCTTAGTACTCTTTATGCCACATTAGCAACTCGAAATGAACGCTAGTATGATCTGGACGCCTTACAGCTCCTAAGAACACCTTACATCACCTTACGAAAGCTTAAAATTCCATAATACACCTATTGACTTCGTGCGAGTCCTTTGAACATCGTACGACTAGTTAGGACATCTTAAGACTCTGTATGCCATATTAAAACCTTGAAGACCACGTTTGTATAACGTAGGACGCCTTAAAACATCTAACAACACCTTACAACAGCGTACGAAACCATAAATCTCCATAATAAACCTAATCAATTCGTCCGAGTCCTTTGAACATCGTAAGACAACTCATGACTTGTTACGACTCTGTTTGCGACGCTAGCAACATAAAAAGCAATTTCGAAAAATGTAGGACGCGTTACAACTTCTAAGAGCACCTTACATCACCGTACGAAACATTAAAACTTCATAAAAAACCTAATGAATTCGTCCGAGTCATTTGAACATCGTACAACAATTTAGAATATCTTATGACATTGTATGCCACATTAACACCTTCAAAAGCATGTTAGTATAATGTACGACACCTTACAACTCCTAACAACACGTAACAATACCGTACGTAAACTTAAAACTCCATAATAAACCTAATGAATTCGTCCGAGTCCTTTAAACATCGTACGACAACTTAAATCATCTTACTACTCTTTATGCGACATTAGCAACTCGAAATGAACGTTAGTATGATCTAGGACGCCTTACAGCTCCTAAGAACACCTTACATCACCGTACGAAACCTTAAAACTCCATAATACACCTAATGAATTCGTGCGAGTCCTTTGAACATCGTACGACTAGTTAGGACATCTTAAGACTCTGAATGCCATATTAGAACCTTGAAGATCACGTTTGTATAACGTAGGACGCCTTAAAACACGTAACAACACCTTACAACAGCGTACGAAACCATAAATGTCCATAATAAACCTAATTAATTCGTCCGAGTCCTTTAAACATCGTACGACAACTTAAATCATCTTAGTACTCTTTATGCCACATTAGCAACTCGAAATGAACGTTAGTCTGATCTAGGACGCCTTACAGCTCCTAAGAACACCTTACATCACCTTACGAAACCTTAAAATTCCATAATACACCTAATGAATTCGTGCGAGTCCTTTGAACATCGTACGACTAGTTAGGACATCTTAAGACTCTGTATGCCATATTAGAACCTTGAAGACCACGTTTGTATAACGTAGGACGCCTTAGAACACCTAACAACACCTTACAACAGCGTACGAAACCATAAATCTCCATAATAAACCTAATCAATTCGTCCGAGTCCTTTGAACATCGTAAGACAACTCATGACTTGTTACGACTCTGTTTGCGACGCTAGCAACATAAAAAGCAATTTCGAAAAATGTAGGACGCGTTACAACTTCTAAGAGCACCTTACATCACCGTACGAAACATTAAAACTTCATAAAAAACCTAATGAATTCGTCCGAGTCATTTGAACATCGTACAACAATTTAGAATATCTTATGACATTGTATGCCACATTAACACCTTCAAAAGCATGTTAGTATAATGTACGACACCTTACAACTCCTAACAACACGTAACAATACCGTACGTAAACTTAAAACTCCATAATAAACCTAATGAATTCGTCCGAGTCCTTTAAACATCGTACGTCAACTTAAATCATCTTAGTACTCTTTATGCCACATTAGCAACTCGAAATGAACGTTAGTACGATCTGGACGCCTTACAGCTCCTAAGAACACCTTACATCACCTTACGAAACCTTAAAATTTCGTAATACACCTATTGGCTTCGTGCGAGTCTTTTGAACATCGTACGACTAGTTAGGACATCTTAAGACTCTGTATGCCATATTAAAACCTTGAAGACCACGTTTGTATAACGTACGACGCCTTAAAACATCTAACATCACCTTACAACAGCGTACGAAACCATAAATCTCCATAATAAACCTAATGAATTCGTCCGATTCCTTTAAACATCGTAAGACAACTCAGGACTTGTTACGACTCTGTATGCGACGCTAGCAACATAAAAAGCAATTTCGAAAAATGTAGGACGCGTTACAACTTCTAAGAGCACCTTACATCACCGTACGAAACACTAAAACTTCTTAAAAACCTAATGAATTCGTCCGAGTAATTTGAACATCGTACAACAATTTAGAATATCTTATGACAATGTATGCCACATTAACACCTTCAAAAGCATGTTAGTATAATGTACGACACCTTACAACTCCTAACAACACGTAACAATACCGTACGTAAACTTAAAACTCCATAATAAACCAAATGAATTCGTCCGAGTCCTTTAAACATCGTACGACAACTTAAATCATCTTACTACTCTTTATGCGACATTAGCAACTCGAAATGAACGTTAGTATGATCTAGGACGCCTTACAGCTCCTAAGAACACCTTACATCACCGTACGAAACCTTAAAACTCCATAATACACCTAATGAATTCGTGCGAGTCCTTTGAACATCGTACGACTAGTTAGGACATCTTAAGACTCTGTATGCCATATTAGATCCTTGAAGACCACGTTTGTATAACGTAGGACGCCTTAAAACACGTAACAACACCTTACAACAGCGTACGAAACCATAAATCTCCATAATAAACCTAATGAATTCGTCAGAGTCCTTTAAACATCGTAAGACAACTCAGGACTTGTTACGACTCTGTATGCGACGCTAGCAACATAAAAAGCAATTTAGAAAAATGTAGGACGCGTTACAACTTCTAAGAGCACCTTACATCACCGTACGAAACATTAAAACTTCATAATAAACCTAATGAATTCGTCCGAGTCATTTGAACATCATACAAAAATTTAGAATATCTTACGACATTGTATTCCACATTAGCACCTTGAAAAGCATGTTAGTATAATGTACGACACCTTACAACTCCTAACAACACGTAACAATACCGTACGTAAACTTAAAACTCCATAATAAACCTAATGAATTTGTCCGAGTCCTTTAAACATCGTACGACAACTTAAATCATCTTAGTACTCTTTATGCCACATTAGCAACTCGAAATGAACGTTAGTCTGATCTAGGACGCCTTACAGCTCCTAAGAACACCTTACATCACCTTACGAAACCTTAAAATTCCATAATACACCTAATGAATTCGTGCGAGTCCTTTGAACATCGAACGATTAGTTAGGACATCTTAAGACTCTGTATGCCATATTAGAACCTTGAAGACCACGTTTGTATAACGTAGGACGCCTTAGAACACCTAACAACACCTTACAACAGCGTACGAAACCATAAATCTCCATAATAAACCTAATCAATTCGTCCGAGTCCTTTGAACATCGTAAGACAACTCATGACTTGTTACGACTATGTATGCTACGCTAGCAACATAAAAAGCAATTTCGAAAAATGTAGGACGCGTTACAACTTCTAAGAGCACCTTACATCACCGTACGAAACATTAAAACTTCCTAATAAACCTAATGAATTCGTCCGAGTCATTTGAACACCATACAAAAATTTAGAATATCTTACGACATTGTATTCCACATTAGCACCTTGAAAAGCATGTTAGTATAATGTACGACACCTTACAACTCCTAACAACACGTAACAATACCGTACGTAAACTTAAAACTCCATAATAAACCTAATGAATTCGTCCGAGTCCTTTAAACATCGTACGACAACTTAAATCATCTTACTACTCTTTATGCCACATTAGCAACTCGAAAAGAACGTTAGTATGATCTAGGACTCCTTACAGCTCCTAAGAACACCTTAAATCACCGTACGAAACCTTAAAACTCCATAATACACCTAATGAATTCGTGCGAGTCCTTTGAACATCGTACGACTAGTTACGACATCTTAAGACTCTGTATGCCATATTAGAATCTTGAAGACCACATTTGTATAACGTAGGACGCCTTAAAACACCTAACAACACCTTACAACAGCGTACGAAACCATAAATCTCCATAATAAACCTAATCAATTCGTCCGAGTCCGTTGAACATCGTAAGACAACTCATGACTTGTTACGAATATGTATGCGACGCTAGCAACATAAAAAGCAATTTCGAAAAATGTAGGACGCGTTACAACTTCTAAGAGCACCTTACATCACCGTACGAAACTCTAAAACTTCATAAAAAACCTAATGAATTCGTCCTAGTAATTTGAACATCGTACAACAATTTAGAATATCTTATGACAATGTATGCCACATTAACACCTTCAAAAGCATGTCAGTATAATGTACGACACCTTACAACTCCTAACAACACGTAACAATACCGTACGTAAACTTAAAACTCCATAATAAACCAAATGAATTCGTCCGAGTCCTTTAAACATCGTACGACAACTTAAATCATCTTACTACTCTTTATGCGACATTAGCAACTCGAAATGAACGTTGGTATGATCTAGGACGCCTTACAGCTCCTAAGAACACCTTACATCACCGTACGAAACCTTAAAACTCCATAATACACCTAATGAATTCGTGCGAGTCCTTTGAACATCGTACGACTAGTTAGGACATCTTAAGACTCTGTATGCCATATTAGAACCTTGAAGACCACGTTTGTATAACGTAGGACGCCTTAAAACACGTAACAACACCTTACAACAACGTACGAAACCATAAATGTCCATAATAAACCTAATGAATTCGTCCGAGTTCTTTAAACATCGTACGACAACTTAAATCATCTTAGTACTCTTTATGCCACATTAGCAACTCGAAATGAACGTTAGTCTGATCTAGGACGCCTTACAGCTCCTAAGAACACCTTACATCACCTTACGAAACCTTAAAATTCCATAATACACATAATGAATTCATGCGAGTCCTTTGAACATCGTACGACTAGTTAGGACATCTTAAGACTCTGTATGCCATATTAGAACCTTGAAGACCACGTTTGTATAACGTAGGACGCCTTAGAACACCTAACAACACCTTACAACAGCGTACGAAACCATAAATCTCCATAATAAACCTAATCAATTCGTCCGAGTCCTTTGAACATCGTAAGACAACTCATGACTTGTTACGACTATGTATGCTACGCTAGCAACATAAAAAGCAATTTCGAAAAATGTAGGACGCGTTACAACTTCTAAGAGCACCTTACATCACCGTACGAAACATTAAAACTTCCTAATAAACCTAATGAATTCGTCCGAGTCATTTGAACACCATACAAAAATTTAGAATATCTTACGACATTGTATTCCACATTAGCACCTTGAAAAGCATGTTAGTATAATGTACGACACCTTACAACTCCTAACAACACGTAACAATACCGTACGTAAACTTAAAACTCCATAATAAACCTAATGAATTCGTCCGAGTCCTTTAAACATCGTACGACAACTTAAATCATCTTACTACTCTTTATGCCACATTAGCAACTCGAAAAGAACGTTAGTATGATCTAGGACTCCTTACAGCTCCTAAGAACACCTTAAATCACCGTACGAAACCTTAAAACTCCATAATACACCTAATGAATTCGTGCGAGTCCTTTGAACATCGTACGACTAGTTACGACATCTTAAGACTCTGTATGCCATATTAGAATCTTGAAGACCACATTTGTATAACGTAGGACGCCTTAAAACACCTAACAACACCTTACAACAGCGTACGAAACCATAAATCTCCATAATAAACCTAATCAATTCGTCCGAGTCCGTTGAACATCGTAAGACAACTCAGGACTTGTTACGACTCTGTATGCGACGCTAGCAACATAAAAAGCAATTTCGAAAAATGTAGGACGCGTTACAACTTCTAAGAGCACCTTACATCACCGTACGAAACATTAAAACTTCATAATAAACCTAATGAATTCGTCCGAGTCATTTGAACATCATACAAAAATTTAGAATATCTTACGACATTGTATTCCACGTTAGCACCTTGAAATGAATGTTAGTATAATGTACGACACCTTACAACTCCTAACAACACGTAACAATACCGTACGTAAACATAAAACTCCATAATAAACCAAATGATTTCGTCCGAGTCCTTTAAACATTGTACGACAACTTAAATCATCTTACTACTCTTTATGCCACATTAGCAACTCGAAATGAACGTTAGTCAGATCTAGGACGCCTTACAGCTCCTAAGAACACCTTACATCACCTTACGAAACCTTAAAATTCCATAATACACCTAATGAATTCGTGCGAGTCCTTTGAACATCGTACGACTAGTTAGG
Organism: Tagetes erecta; assembly: GCA_030867185.1. Lineage (NCBI taxonomy): Eukaryota > Viridiplantae > Streptophyta > Magnoliopsida > Asterales > Asteraceae > Tagetes > Tagetes erecta. The sequence continues at coordinate 47,220,524 of CM061488.1, read as the reverse complement.
ACATCTTAAGACTCTGTATGCCATATTAGAACCTTGAAGACCACGTTTGTATAACGTAGGACGCCTTAGAACACCTAACAACACCTTACAACAGCGTACGAAACCATAAATCTCCATAATAAACCTAATCAATTCGTCTGAGTCCTTTGAACATCGTAAGACAACTCATGACTTGTTACGACTATGTATGCGACGCTAGCAACATAAAAAGCAATTTCGAAAAATGTAGGACGCGTTACAACTTCTAAGAGCACCTTACATCACCGTACGAAACATTAAAACTTCATAATAAACCTAATGAATTCGTCCGAGTCATTTGAACATCATACAAAAATTTAAAATATCTTACGACATTGTATTCCACATTAGCACCTTGAAAAGCATGTTAGTATAATGTACGACACCTTACAACTCCTAACAACACGTAACAATACCGTACGTAAACTTAAAACTCCATAATAAACCTAATGAATTCGTCCGAGTCCTTTAAACATCGTACGACAACTTAAATCATCTTACTACTCTTTATGTCACATTAGCAACTCGAAATGAACGTTAGTCAGATCTAGGACGCCTTACAGCTCCTAAGAACACCTTACATCACCTTACGAAACCTTAAAATTCCATAATACATCTAATGAATTCGTGCGAGTCCTTTGAACATCGTACGACTAGTTAGGACATCTTAAGACTCTGTATGCCATATTAGAACCTTGAAGACCACGTTTGTATAACGTAGGACGCCTTAGAACACCTAACGACTAGTTAGGTAATCTTAAGACTCTGTATGCCATATTAGAACCTTGAAGACCACGTTTGTATAACGTAGGACGCCTTAGAACACCTAACAACACCTTACAACAGCGTACGAAACCATAAATCTCCATAATAAACCTAATCAATTCGTCTGAGTCCTTTGAACATCGTAAGACAACTCATGACTTGTTACGACTATGTATGCGACGCTAGCAACATAAAAAGCAATTTCGAAAAATGTAGGACGCGTTACAACTTCTAAGAGCACCTTACATCACCGTACGAAACATTAAAACTTCATAATAAACCTAATGAATTCGTCCGAGTCATTTGAACATCGTACAACAATTTAGAATATATTACGACATTGTATGCCACAATAGCACCTTCAAAAGCATGTTAGTATAATGTACAACACCTTAAAACTCCTAACAACACGTAACAATACCGTAGGTAAACTTAAAACTCCATAATAAACCTATTGAATTCGTCCGAGTCCTTTAAACATCATACGACAACTTAAATCATCTTACTACTCTTTATGCCACATTAGCAACTCGAAAAGAACGTTAGTATGATCTAGGACTCCTTACAGCTCCTAAGAACACCTTACATCACAGTACGAAACCTTAAAACTCCATAATACAACTAATGAATTTGTTCGAGTCCTTTGAACATCGTACGACTAGTTACGACATCTTAAGACTCTGTATGCCATATTAGAATCTTGAAGGCCACGTTTGTATAACGTAGGACGCCTTAAAACACCTAACAACACCTTACAACAGCGTACAAAACCATAAATCTCCATAATAAACCTAATCAATTCGTCCGAGTCCTTTGAACATCGTAAGACAACTCAGGACTTGTTACGACTCTGTATGCGACGCTAGCAACATAAAAAGCAATTTCGAAAAATGTAGGACGCGTTACAACTTCTAATAGCACCTTACATCACCGTACGAAACATTAAAACTTCATAATAAACCTAATGAAATCGTCCGAGTCATTTTAACATCATACAAAAATTTAGAATATCTTACGACATCGTATTCCACATTAGCACCTTGAAAAGCATGTTAGTATAATGTACGACACCTTACAACTCCTAACAACACGTAACAATACCGTACGTAAACTTAAAACTCCATAATAAACCTAATGAATTTGTCCGAGTCCTTTAAACATCGTACGACAACTTAAATCATCTTACTACGCTTTATGTCACATTAGCAACTCGAAATGAACGTTAGTCAGATCTAGGACGCCTTACAGCTCCTAAGAACACCTTACATCAACTTACGAAACCTTAAAATTCCATAATACATCTAATGAATTCGTGCGAGTCCTTTGAACATCGTACGACTAGTTAGGACATCTTAAGACTCTGTATGCCATATTAGAACCTTGAAGACCACGTTTGTATAACGTAGGACGCCTTAGAACACCTAACGACTAGTTAGGTAATCTTAAGACTCTGTATGCCATATTAAAACCTTGAAGACCACGTTTGTATAACGTAGGACGCCTTAAAACACCTAACAACACCTTACAACAGCGTACGAAACCATAAATCTCCATAATAAACCTAATCAATTCGTCTGAGTCCTTTGAACATCGTAAGACAACTCATGACTTGTTACGACTATGTATGCGACGCTAGCAACATAAAAAGCAATTTCGACAAATGTAGGACGCGTTACAACTTCTAAGAGCACCTTACATCACCGTACGAAACATTAAAACTTCATAATAAACCTAATGAATTCGTCCGAGTCATTTGAACATCGTACAACAATTTAGAATATCTTACGACATTGTATGCCACAATAGCACCTTCAAAAGCATGTTAGTATAATGTACAACACCTTAAAACTGCTAACAACACGTAACAATACCGTACGTAAACTTAAAACTCCATAATAAACCTATTGAATTCGTCCGAGTCCTTTAAACATCATACGACAACTTAAATCATCTTACTACTCTTTATGCCACATTAGCAACTCGAAAAGAACGTTAGTATGATCTAGGACTCCTTACAGCTCCTAAGAACACCTTACATCACCGTACGAAACCTTAAAACTCCATAATACAACTAATGAATTCGTTCGAGTCCTTTGAACATCGTACGACTAGTTACAACATCTTAAGACTCTGTATGCCATATTAGAATCTTGAAGGCCACGTTTGTATAACGTAGGACGCCTTAAAACACCTAACAACACCTTACAACAGCGTACAAAACCATAAATCTCCATAATAAACCTAATCAATTCGTCCGAGTCCTTTGAACATCGTAAGACAACTCAGGACTTGTTACGACTCTGTATGCGACGCTAGCAACATAAAAAGCAATTTCGAAAAATGTAGGACGCGTTACAACTTCTAAGAGCACCTTACATCACCGTACGAAACATTAAAACTTCATAATAAACCTAATGAATTCGTCCGAGTCATTTGAACATCATACAAAAATTTAGAATATCTTACGACATTGTATTCCACGTTAGCACTTTGAAAAGCATGTTAGTATAATGTACGACACCTTACAACTCCTAACAACACGTAACAATACCGTACGTAAACTTAAAACTCCATAATAAACCTAATGAATTCGTCTGAGTCCTTTAAACATCGTACGACAACTTAAATCATCTTACTACTCTTTATGCCACATTAGCAACTCGAAATGAACGTTAGTCAGATCTAGGACGCCTTACAGCTCCTAAGAACACCTTACATCACCTTACGAAACCTTAAAATTCCATAATACACCTAATGAATTCGTGCGAGTCCTTTGAACATCGTACGACTAGTTAGGACATCTTAAGACTCTATATGCCATATTAGAACCTTGAAGACCACGTTTGTATAACGTAGGACGCCTTAGAACACCTAACAACACCTTACAACAGCGTACGAAACCATAAATCTCCATAATAAACCTAATCATTTCGTCTGAGTCCTTTGAACATCGTAAGACAACTCATGACTTGTTACGACTATGTATGCGACGCTAGCAACATAAAAAGCAATTTCGAAAAATGTAGGACGCGTTACAACTTCTAAGAGCACCTTACATCACCGTACGAAACATTAAATCTTCATAATAAACCTAATGAATTCGTCCGAGTCATTTGAGCATCGTACAACAATTTAGAATATCTTACGACATTGTATGCCACAATAGCACCTTCAAAAGCATGTTAGTATAATGTACGACACCTTAAAACTCCTAACAACACGTAACAATACCGTACGTAAACTTAAAACTCCATAATAAACCTATTGAATTCGTCCGAGTCCTTTAAACATCGTACGACAACTTAAATCATCTTATTACTCTTTATGCCACATTACCAACTCGAAAAGACCGTTAGTATGATCTAGGACTCCTTACAGCTCCTTAGAACACCTTAAATCACCGTACGAAACCTTAAAACTCCATAATACACCTAATGAATTCGTGTGAGTCCTTTGAACATCGTACGACTAGTTACGACATCTTAAGACTCTGTATGCCATATTAGAATCTTGAAGACCACGTTTGTATAACGTAGGACGCCTTAAAACACCTAACAACACCTTACAACAGCGTAAGAAACCATAAATCTCCATAATAAACCTAATCAATTCGTCCGAGTCCTTTGAACATCATAAGACAACTCAGGACTTGTTACGACTCTGTATGCGACGCTAGCAACATAAAAAGCAATTTCGAAAAATGTAGGACGCGTTACAACTTCTGAGAGCACCTTACATCACCGTACGAAACATTAAAACTTCATAATAAACCTAATGAATTCGTCCGAGTCATTTGAACATCGTACAACAATTTAGAATATCTTACGACATTGTATGCCACAATAGCACCTTCAAAAGCATCTTAGTATAATGTACGACACCTTAAAACTCCTAACAACACGTAACAATACCGTACGTAAACTTAAAACTCCATAATAAACCTAATGAATTCATCCGAGTCCTTTAAACATCGTACGACAACTTAAATCATCTTACTACTCTTTATGCCACATTAGCAACTCGAAATGAACGTTAGTCAGATCTAGGACGCCTTACAGCTCCTAAGAACACCTTACATCACCTTACGAAACCTTAAAATTCCATAATACACCTAATGAATTCGTGGGAGTCCTTTGAACATCGTACCACTAGTTAGGACATCTTAAGACTCTGTATGCCATATTAGAACCTTGAAGACCACGTTTGTATAACGTAGGACGCCATAGAACACCTAAGAACACCTTACAACAGCGTACGAAACCATAAATCTCCATAATAAACCTAATCATTTCGTCTGAGTCCTTTGAACATCGTAAGACAACTCATGACTTGTTACGACTATGTATGCGACGCTAGCAACATAAAAAGCAATTTCGAAAAATGTAGGACGCGTTACAACTTCTAAGAGCACCTTACATCACCGTACGAAACATTAAAACTTCATAATAAACCTAATGAATTCGTCCGAGTCATTTGAACATCATACAAAAATTTAGAATATCTTACGACATTGCATGCCACGTTAGCACCTTGAAAAGCATGTTAGTATAATGTACGACACCTTAAAACTCCTAACAACACGTAACAATACCGTACGTAAACTTAAAACTCCATAATAAACCTAATGTATTCATCCGAGTCCTTTAAACATCGTACGACAACTTAAATCATCTTACTACTCTTTATGCCACATTAGCAACTCGAAATGAACGTTAGTCAGATCTAGGACGCCTTACAGCTCCTAAGAACACCTTACATCACCTTACGATACCTTAAAATTCCATAATACACCTATTGAATTCGTGCGAGTCCTTTGAACATCGTACGACTAGTTAGGACATCTTAAGACTCTGTATGCCATATTAGAGCCTTGAAGACAACGTTTGTATAACGTAGGACGCCTTAGAACACCTAACAACACCTTACAACAGCGTACGAAACCATAAATCTCCATAATAAACCTAATAAATTCGTCTGAGTCCTTTGAACATCGTAAGACAACTCATGACTTGTTACGACTATGTATGCGACGCTAGCAACATAAAAAGCAATTTCGAAAAATGTAGGACGCGTTACAACTTCTAAGATCACCTTACATCACCGTACGAAACATTAAAACTTCATAATAAACCTAATGAATTCGTCCGAGTCATTTGAACATCGTACAACAATTTAGAATATCTTATGACATTGTATGCCACAATAGCACCTTCAAAAGCATGTTAGTATAATGTACGACATCTTAAAACTCCTAACAACACGTAACAATACCGTACGTAAACTTAAAACTCCATAATAAACCTAATGAATTCATCCAAGTCCTTTAAACATCGTACGACAACTTAAATCATCTTACTACTCTTTATGCCACATTAGCAACTCGAAAAGAACGTTAGTATGATCTAGGACTCCTTACAGCTCCTAAGAACACCTTACATCACCGTACGAAACCTTAAAACTCCGTAATACACCTAATGAATTCGTGCGAATCCTTTGAACATCGTACGACTAGTTACGACATCTTAAGAATCTGTATGCCATATTAGAATCTTGAAGACCACGTTTGTATAGCGTAGGACGCCTTAAAACACCTAACAACACCTTACAACAGCGTACGAAACCATAAATCTCCATAATAAACCTAATCAATTCATCCGAGTCCTTTGAACATCGTAAGACAACTCAGGACTTGTTACGACTCTATATGCGACGCTAGCAACATAAAAAGCTATTTCGAAAAATGTAAGACGCGTTACAACTTCTAAGAGCACCTTACATCACCATACGAAACATTAAAACTTCATAATAACCTAATGAATTCGTCCGAGTCATTTGAACATCATACAAAAATTTAGAATATCTTACGACATTGTATTCCACATTAGCACCTTGAAAAGCATGCTAGTATAATGTACGACACCTTACAACTCCTAACAACACGTAACAATACCGTACATAAACTTAAAACTCCATAATAAACCTAATGAATTCGTCCGAGTCCTTTAAACATCGTACGACAACTTAAATCATCTTACTACTCTTTATGCCACATTAGCAACTCGAAATGAACGTTAGTCAGATCTAGGACGCCTTACAGCTCCTAAGAACACCTTACATCACCTTACGATACCTTAAAATTCCATAATACACCTATTGAATTCGTGCGAGTCCTTTGAACATCGTACGACTAGTTAGGACATCTTAAGACTCTGTATGCCATATTAGAGCCTTGAAGACCACGTTTGTATAACGTAGGACGCCTTAGAACACCTAAGAACACCTTACAACAGCGTACGAAACCATAAATCTCCATAATAAACCTAATCATTTCGTCTGAGTCCTTTGAACATCGTAAGACAACTCATGACTTGTTACGACTATGTATGCGACGCTAGCAACATAAAAAGCAATTTCGAAAAATGTAGGACGCGTTACAACTTCTAAGAGCACCTTACATCACCGTACGAAACATTAAAACTTCATAATAAACCTAATGAATTCGTCCGAGTCATTTGAACATCATACAAAAATTTAGAATATCTTACGACATTGCATGCCACGTTAGCACCTTGAAAAGCATGTTAGTATAATGTACGACACCTTAAAACTCCTAACAACACGTAACAATACCGTACGTAAACTTAAAACTCCATAATAAACCTAATGTATTCATCCGAGTCCTTTAAACATCGTACGACAACTTAAATCATCTTACTACTCTTTATGCCACATTAGCAACTCGAAATGAACGTTAGTCAGATCTAGGACGCCTTACAGCTCCTAAGAACACCTTACATCACCTTACGATACCTTAAAATTCCATAATACACCTATTGAATTCGTGCGAGTCCTTTGAACATCGTACGACTAGTTAGGACATCTTAAGACTCTGTATGCCATATTAGAACCTTGAAGACCACGTTTGTATAACGTAGGACGCCTTAGAACACCTAACAACACCTTACAACAGCGTACGAAACCATAAATCTCCATAATAAACCTAATCATTTCGTCTGAGTCCTTTGAACATCGTAAGACAACTCATGACTTGTTACGACTATGTATGCGACGCTAGCAACATAAAAAGCAATTTCGAAAAATGTAGGACGCGTTACAACTTCTAAGAGCACCTTACATCACCGTACGAAACATTAAAACTTCATAATAAACCTAATGAATTCGTCCGAGTCATTTGAACATCATACAAAAATTTAGAATATCTTACGACATTGCATGCCACGTTAGCACCTTGAAAAGCATGTTAGTATAATGTACGACACCTTAAAACTCCTAACAACACGTAACAATACCGTACGTAAACTTAAAACTCCATAATAAACCTAATGTATTCATCCGAGTCCTTTATACATCGTACGACAACTTAAATCATCTTACTACTCTTTATGCCACATTAGCAACTCGAAATGAACGTTAGTCAGATCTAGGACGCCTTACAGCTCCTAAGAACACCTTACATCACCTTACGATACCTTAAAATTCCATAATACACCTATTGAATTCGTGCGAGTCCTTTGAACATCGTACGACTAGTTAGGACATCTTAAGACTCTGTATGCCATATTAGAGCCTTGAAGACCACGTTTGTATAACGTAGGACGCCTTAGAACACCTAAGAACACCTTACAACAGCGTACGAAACCATAAATCTCCATAATAAACCTAATCATTTCGTCTGAGTCCTTTGAACATCGTAAGACAACTCATGACTTGTTACGACTATGTATGCGACGCTAGCAACATAAAAAGCAATTTCGAAAAATGTAGGACGCGTTACAACTTCTAAGAGCACCTTACATCACCGTACGAAACATTAAAACTTCATAATAAACCTAATGAACTCGTCCGAGTCATTTGAACATCATACAAAAATTTAGAATATCTTACGACATTGCATGCCACGTTAGCACCTTGAAAAGCATGTTAGTATAATGTACGACACCTTAAAACTCCTAACAACACGTAACAATACCGTACGTAAACTTAAAACTCCATAATAAACCTAATGTATTCATCCGAGTCCTTTAAACATCGTACGACAACTTAAATCATCTTACTACTCTTTATGCCACATTAGCAACTCGAAATGAACGTTAGTCAGATCTAGGACGCCTTACAGCTCCTAAGAACACCTTACATCACCTTACGATACCTTAAAATTCCATAATACACCTATTGAATTCGTGCGAGTCCTTTGAACATCGTACGACTAGTTAGGACATCTTAAGACTCTGTATGCCATATTAGAGCCTTGAAGACCACGTTTGTATAACGTAGGACGCCTTAGAACACCTAAGAACACCTTACAACAGCGTACGAAACCATAAATCTCCATAATAAACCTAATCATTTCGTCTGAGTCCTTTGAACATCGTAAGACAACTCATGACTTGTTACGACTATGTATGCGACGCTAGCAACATAAAAAGCAATTTCGAAAAATGTAGGACGCGTTACAACTTCTAAGAGCACCTTACATCACCGTACGAAACATTAAAACTTCATAATAAACCTAATGAATTCGTCCGAGTCATTTGAACATCATACAAAAATTTAGAATATCTTACGACATTGCATGCCACGTTAGCACCTTGAAAAGCATGTTAGTATAATGTACGACACCTTAAAACTCCTAACAACACGTAACAATACCGTACGTAAACTTAAAACTCCATAATAAACCTAATGTATTCATCCGAGTCCTTTAAACATCGTACGACAACTTAAATCATCTTACTACTCTTTATGCCACATTAGCAACTCGAAATGAACGTTAGTCAGATCTAGGACGCCTTACAGCTCCTAAGAACACCTTACATCACCTTACGATACCTTAAAATTCCATAATACACCTATTGAATTCGTGCGAGTCCTTTGAACATCGTACGACTAGTTAGGACATCTTAAGACTCTGTATGCCATATTAGAACCTTGAAGACCACGTTTGTATAACGTAGGACGCCTTAGAACACCTAACAACACCTTACAACAGCGTACGAAACCATAAATCTCCATAATAAACCTAATCATTTCGTCTGAGTCCTTTGAACATCGTAAGACAACTCATGACTTGTTACGACTATGTATGCGACGCTAGCAACATAAAAAGCAATTTCGAAAAATGTAGGACGCGTTACAACTTCTAAGAGCACCTTACATCACCGTACGAAACATTAAAACTTCATAATAAACCTAATGAATTCGTCCGAGTCATTTGAACATCATACAAAAATTTAGAATATCTTACGACATTGCATGCCACGTTAGCACCTTGAAAAGCATGTTAGTATAATGTACGACACCTTAAAACTCCTAACAACACGTAACAATACCGTACGTAAACTTAAAACTCCATAATAAACCTAATGTATTCATCCGAGTCCTTTAAACATCGTACGACAACTTAAATCATCTTACTACTCTTTATGCCACATTAGCAACTCGAAATGAACGTTAGTCAGATCTAGGACGCCTTACAGCTCCTAAGAACACCTTACATCACCTTACGATACCTTAAAATTCCATAATACACCTATTGAATTCGTGCGAGTCCTTTGAACATCGTACGACTAGTTAGGACATCTTAAGACTCTGTATGCCATATTAGAGCCTTGAAGACCACGTTTGTATAACGTAGGACGCCTTAGAACACCTAAGAACACCTTACAACAGCGTACGAAACCATAAATCTCCATAATAAACCTAATCATTTCGTCTGAGTCCTTTGAACATCGTAAGACAACTCATGACTTGTTACGACTATGTATGCGACGCTAGCAACATAAAAAGCAATTTCGAAAAATGTAGGACGCGTTACAACTTCTAAGAGCACCTTACATCACCGTACGAAACATTAAAACTTCATAATAAACCTAATGAATTCGTCCGAGTCATTTGAACATCATACAAAAATTTAGAATATCTTACGACATTGCATGCCACGTTAGCACCTTGAAAAGCATGTTAGTATAATGTACGACACCTTAAAACTCCTAACAACACGTAACAATACCGTACGTAAACTTAAAACTCCATAATAAACCTAATGTATTCATCCGAGTCCTTTAAACATCGTACGACAACTTAAATCATCTTACTACTCTTTATGCCACATTAGCAACTCGAAATGAACGTTAGTCAGATCTAGGACGCCTTACAGCTCCTAAGAACACCTTACATCACCTTACGATACCTTAAAATTCCATAATACACCTATTGAATTCGTGCGAGTCCTTTGAACATCGTACGACTAGTTAGGACATCTTAAGACTCTGTATGCCATATTAGAGCCTTGAAGACCACGTTTGTATAACGTAGGACGCCTTAGAACACCTAAGAACACCTTACAACAGCGTACGAAACCATAAATCTCCATAATAAACCTAATCATTTCGTCTGAGTCCTTTGAACATCGTAAGACAACTCATGACTTGTTACGACTATGTATGCGACGCTAGCAACATAAAAAGCAATTTCGAAAAATGTAGGACGCGTTACAACTTCTAAGAGCACCTTACATCACCGTACGAAACATTAAAACTTCATAATAAACCTAATGAATTCGTCCGAGTCATTTGAACATCATACAAAAATTTAGAATATCTTACGACATTGCATGCCACGTTAGCACCTTGAAAAGCATGTTAGTATAATGTACGACACCTTAAAACTCCTAACAACACGTAACAATACCATACGTAAACTTAAAACTCCATAATAAACCTAATGTATTCATCCGAGTCCTTTAAACATCGTACGACAACTTAAATCATCTTACTACTCTTTATGCCACATTAGCAACTCGAAATGAACGTTAGTCAGATCTAGGACGCCTTACAGCTCCTAAGAACACCTTACATCACCTTACGATACCTTAAAATTCCATAATACACCTATTGAATTCGTGCGAGTCCTTTGAACATCGTACGACTAGTTAGGACATCTTAAGACTCTGTATGCCATATTAGAGCCTTGAAGACCACGTTTGTATAACGTAGGACGCCTTAGAACACCTAAGAACACCTTACAACAGCGTACGAAACCATAAATCTCCATAATAAACCTAATCATTTCGTCTGAGTCCTTTGAACATCGTAAGACAACTCATGACTTGTTACGACTATGTATGCGACGCTAGCAACATAAAAAGCAATTTCGAAAAATGTAGGACGCGTTACAACTTCTAAGAGCACCTTACATCACCGTACGAAACATTAAAACTTCATAATAAACCTAATGAATTCGTCCGAGTCATTTGAACATCATACAAAAATTTAGAATATCTTACGACATTGCATGCCACGTTAGCACCTTGAAAAGCATGTTAGTATAATGTACGACACCTTAAAACTCCTAACAACACGTAACAATACCGTACGTAAACTTAAAACTCCATAATAATCCTAATGTATTCATCCGAGTCCTTTAAACATCGTACGACAACTTAAATCATCTTACTACTCTTTATGCCACATTAGCAACTCGAAATGAACGTTAGTCAGATCTAGGACGCCTTACAGCTCCTAAGAACACCTTACATCACCTTACGATACCTTAAAATTCCATAATACACCTAATGAATTCGTGGGAGTCCTTTGAACATCGTACGACTAGTTAGGACATCTTAAGACTCTGTATGCCATATTAGAACCTTGAAGACCACGTTTGTATAACGTAGGACGCCATAGAACACCTAAGAACACCTTACAACAGCGTACGAAACCATAAATCTCCATAATAAACCTAATCATTTCGTCTGAGTCCTTTGAACATCGTAAGACAACTCATGACTTGTTACGACTATGTATGCGACGCTAGCAACATAAAAAGCAATTTCGAAAAATGTAGGACGCGTTACAACTTCTAAGAGCACCTTACATCACCGTACGAAACATTAAAACTTCATAATAAACCTAATGAATTCGTCCGAGTCATTTGAACATCATACAAAAATTTAGAATATCTTACGACATTGCATGCCACGTTAGCACCTTGAAAAGCATGTTAGTATAATGTACGACACCTTAAAACTCCTAACAACACGTAACAATACCGTACGTAAACTTAAAACTCCATAATAAACCTAATGTATTCATCCGAGTCCTTTAAACATCGTACGACAACTTAAATCATCTTACTACTCTTTATGCCACATTAGCAACTCGAAATGAACGTTAGTCAGATCTAGGACGCCTTACAGCTCCTAAGAACACCTTACATCACCTTACGATACCTTAAAATTCCATAATACACCTATTGAATTCGTGCGAGTCCTTTGAACATCGTACGACTAGTTAGGACATCTTAAGACTCTGTATGCCATATTAGAGCCTTGAAGACCACGTTTGTATAACGTAGGACGCCTTAGAACACCTAACAACACCTTACAACAGCGTACGAAACCATAAATCTCCATAATAAACCTAATAAATTCGTCTGAGTCCTTTGAACATCGTAAGACAACTCATGACTTGTTACGACTATGTATGCGACGCTAGCAACATAAAAAGCAATTTCGAAAAATGTAGGACGCGTTACAACTTCTAAGAGCACCTTACATCACCGTACGAAACATTAAAACTTCATAATAAACCTAATGAATTCGTCCGAGTCATTTGAACATCGTACAACAATTTAGAATATCTTATGACATTGTATGCCACAATAGCACCTTCAAAAGCATGTTAGTATAATGTACGACATCTTAAAACTCCTAACAACACGTAACAATACCGTACGTAAACTTAAAACTCCATAATAAACCTAATGAATTCATCCGAGTCCTTTAAACATTGTACGACAACTTAAATCATCTTACTACTCTTTATGCCACATTAGCAACTCGAAAAGAACGTTAGTATGATCTAGGACTCCTTACAGCTCCTAAGAACACCTTACATCACCGTACGAAACCTTAAAACTCCATAATACACCTAATGAATTCGTGCGAATCCTTTGAACATCGTACGACTAGTTACGACATCTTAAGACTCTGTATGCCATATTAGAATCTTGAAGACCACGTTTGTATAGCGTAGGACGCCTTAAAACACCTAACAACACCTTACAACAGCGTACGAAACCATAAATCTCCATAATAAACCTAATCAATTCGTCCGAGTCCTTTGAACATCGTAAGACAAATCAGGACTTGTTACGACTCTATATGCGACGCTAGCAACATAAAAAGCTATTTCGAAAAATGTAGGACGCGTTACAACTTCTAAGAGCACCTTACATCACCATACGAAACATTAAAACTTCATAATAAACCTAATGAATTCGTCCGAGTCATTTGAACATCATACAAAAATTTAAAATATCTTACGACATTGTATTCCACATTAGCACCTTGAAAAGCATGCTAGTATAATGTACGACACCTTACAACTCCTAACAACACGTAACAATACCGTACATAAACTTAAAACTCCATAATAAACCTAATGAATTCGTCCGAGTCCTTTAAACATCGTACGACAACTTAAATCATCTTACTACTCTTTATGCCACATTAGCAACTCGAAATGAACGTTAGTCAGATCTAGGACGCCTTACAGCTCCTAAGAACACCTTACATCACCTTACGAAACCTTAAAATTCCATAATACACCTAATGAATTCGTGCGAGTCCTTTGAACATCGTACGACTAGTTAGGACATCTTAAGACTCTGTATGCCATATTAGAACCTTGAAGACCACGTTTGTATAACGTAGGACGCCTTAGAACACCTAACAACACCTTACAACAGCGTACGAAACCATAAATCTCCATAATAAACCTAATCATTTCGTCTGAGTCCTTTGAACATCGTAAGACAACTCATGACTTGTTACGACTATGTATGCGACGCTAGCAACATAAAGAGCAATTTCGAAAAATGTAGGACGCGTTACAACTTCTAAGAGCACCTTACATCACCGTACGAAACATTAAAACTTAATAATAAACCTAATGAATTCGTCCGAGTCATTTGAACATCGTACAACCATTTAGAATATCTTACGACATTGCATGCCACAATAGCACCTTCAAAAGCATGTTAGTATAATGTACGACACCTTAAAACTCCTAACAACACGTAACAATACCGTACGTAAACTTAAAACTCCATAATAAACCTAATTAATTCATCCGAGTCCTTTAAACATCGTACGACAACTTAAATCATCTTACTACTCTTTAAGCCACATTAGCAACTCGAAAAGAACGTTAGTATGATATAGGACTCCTTACAGCTCCTAAGAACACCTTACATCACCGTACGAAACCTTAAAACTCCATAATACACCTAATGAATCCGTGCGAATCCTTTGAACAGCGTACGACTAGTTACGACATCTTAAGACTCTGTATGCCATATTAGAATCTTGAAGACCACGTTTGTATAGCGTAGGACGCCTTAAAACACCTAACAACACCTTACAACAGCGTACGAAACCATAAATCTCCATAATAAACCTAATCAATTCGTCCGAGTCCTTTGAACATCGTAAGACAACTCAGGACTTGTTACGACTCTGTATGCGACGCTAGCAACATAAAAAGCTATTTCGAAAAATGTAGGACGCGTTACAACTTCTAAGAGCACCTTACATCACCATACGAAACATTAAAACTTCATAATAAACCTAATGAATTCGTCCGAGTCATTTGAACATCATACAAAAATTTAGAATATCTTACGACATTGTATTCCACATTAGCACCTTGAAAAGCATGCTAGTATAATGTACGACACCTTACAACTCCTAACAATACGTAACAATACCGTACATAAACTTAAAACTCCATAATAAACCTAATGAATTCGTCCGAGTCCTTTAAACATTGTACGACAACTTAAATCATCTTACTACTCTTTATGCCACATTAGCAACTCGAAATGAACGTTAGTCAGATCTAGGACGCCTTACAGCTCCTAAGAACACCTTACATCACCTTACGAAACCTTAAAATTCCATAATACACCTAATGAATTCGTGCGAGTCCTTTGAACATCGTACGACTAGTTAGGACATCTTAAGACTCTGTATGCCATATTAGAACCTTGAAGACCACGTTTGTATAACGTAGGACGCCTTAGAACACCTAACAACACCTTACAACAGCGTACGAAACCATAAATCTCCATAATAAACCTAATCATTTCGTCTGAGTCTTTTGAACATCGTAAGACAACTCATGACTTGTTACGACTATGTATGCGACGCTAGCAACATAAAAAGCAATTTCGAAAAATGTAGGACGCGTTACAACTTCTAAGAGCACCTTACATCACCGTACGAAACATTAAAACTTAATAATAAACTTAATGAATTCGTCCGAGTCATTTGAACATCGTACAACCATTTAGAATATCTTACGACATTGTATGCCACAATAGCACCTTCAAAAGCAAGTTAGTATAATGTACGACACCTTAAAACTCCTGACAACACGTAACAATATCGTACGTAAATTTAAAACTCCATAATAAACCTAATGAATTCATCCGAGTCCTTTAAACATCGTACGACAACTTAAATCATCTTACTACTCTTTATGCCACATTAGCAACTCGAAATGAACGTTAGTCAGATCTAGGACGCCTTACAGCTCCTAAGAACACCTTACATCACCGTACGAAACCTTAAAACTCCATAATACACCTAATGAATACGTGCGATTCCTTTGAACATCGTACGACTAGTTACGACATCTTAAGACTCTGTATGCCATATTAGAATCTTGAAGACCACGTTTGTATAACGTAGGACGCCTTAAAACACCTAACAACACCTTACAACAGCGTACGAAACCATAAATCTCCATAATAAACCTAATCAATTCGTCCGAGTCCTTTGAACATCGTAAGACAACTCAGGACTTGTTACGACTCTGTATGCGACGCTAGCAACATAAAAAGCAATTTCGAAAAATGTAGGACGCGTTACAACTTCTAAGAGCACCTTACATCACCGTACGAAACATTAAAACTTCATAATAAACCTAATGAATTCCTCCGAGTCATTTGAACATCATACAAAAATTTAGAATATCTTACGACATTGTATTCCACATTAGCACCTTGAAAAGCATGTTAGTATAATGTACGACACCTTACATCTCCTAACAACACGTAACAATACCGTACGTAAACTTAAAACTCCATAATAAACCTAATGAATTCGTCCGAGTCCTTTAAACATCGTACGACAACTTAAATCAACTTACTACTCTTTATGCCACATTAGCAACTTGAAATGAACGTTAGTCAGATCTAGGACGCCTTACAGCTCCTAAGAACACCTTACATCACCTTACGAAACCTTAAAATTCCATAATACATCTAATGAATTCGTGCGAGTCCTTTGAACATCGTACGACTAGTTAGGACATCTTAAGACTCTGTATGCCATATTAGAACCTTGAAGACCACGTTTGTATAACGTAGGACGCCTTAGAACACCTAACGAGTAGTTAGGTAATCTTAAGACTCTGTATGCCATATTAGAACCTTGAAGACCACGTTTGTATAACGTAGGACGCCTTAGAACACCTAACAACACCTTACAACAGCGTACGAAACCATAAATCTCCATAATAAACCTAATCAATTCGTCTGAGTCCTTTGAACATCGTAAGACAACTCATGACTTGTTACGACTATGTATGCGACGCTAGCAACATAAAAAGCAATTTCGTAAAATGTAGGACGCGTTACAACTTCTAAGAGCACCTTACATCACCGTACGAAACATTAAAACTTCATAATAAACCTAATGAATTCGTCCGAGTCATTTGAACATCATACAAAAATTTAGAATATCTTACGACATTGTATTCCACATTAGCACCTTGAAAAGCATGTTAGTATAATGTACGACACCTTACATCTCCTAACAACACGTAACAATACCGTACGTAAACTTAAAACTCCATAATAAACCTAATGAATTCGTCCGAGTCCTTTAAACATCGTACGACAACTTAAATCATCTTACTACTCTTTATGCCAGATTAGCAACTCGAAATGAACGTTAGTCAGATCTAGGACGCCTTACAGCTCCTAAGAACACCTTACATCATCTTACGAAACCTTAAAATTCCATAATACATCTAATGAATTCGTGCGAGTCCTTTGAACATCGTACGACTAGTTAGGACATCTTAAGACTCTGTATGCCATATTAGAACCTTGAAGACCACGTTTGTATAACGTAGGACGCCTTAGAACACCTAACGAGTAGTTAGGTAATCTTAAGACTCTGTATGCCATATTAGAACCTTGAAGACCACGTTTGTATAACGTAGGACGCCTTAGAACACCTAACGAGTAGTTAGGTAATCTTAAGACTCTGTATGCCATATTAGAACCTTGAAGACCACGTTTTTATAACGTAGGACGCCTTAGAACACCTAACAACACCTTACAACAGCGTACGAAACCATAAATCTCCATAATAAACCTAATCAATTCGTCTGAGTCCTTTGAACATCGTAAGACAACTCATGACTTGTTACGACTATGTATGCGACGCTAGCAACATAAAAAGCAATTTCGTAAAATGTAGGACGCGTTACAACTTCTAAGAGCACCTTACATCACCGTACGAAACATTAAAACTTCATAATAAACCTAATGAATTCGTCCGAGTCATTTGAACATCATACAAAAATTTAGAATATCTTACGACATTGTATTCCACATTAGCACCTTGAAAAGCATGTTAGTATAATGTACGACACCTTACATCTCCTAACAACACGTAACAATACCGTACGTAAACTTAAAACTCCATAATAAACCTAATGAATTCGTCCGAGTCCTTTAAACATCGTACGACAACTTAAATCATTTTTCTACTCTTTATGCCACATTAGCAACTCGAAATGAACGTTAGTCAGATCTAGGACGCCTTACAGCTCCTAAGAACACCTTACATCACCTTACGAAACCTTAAAATTCCATAATACATCTAATGAATTCGTGCGAGTCCTTTGAACATCGTACGACTAGTTAGGACATCTTAAGACTCTGTATGCCATATTAGAACCTTGAAGACCACGTTTGTATAACGTAGGACGCCTTAGAACACCTAACGACTAGTTAGGTAATCTTAAGACTCTTATGCCATATTAGAACCTTGAAGACCACGTTTGTATAACGTAGGACGCCTTAGAACACCTAACAACACCTTACAACAGCGTACGAAACCATAAATCTCCATAATAAACCTAATCAATTCGTCTGAGTCCTTTGAACATCGTAAGACAACTCATGACTTGTTACGACTATGTATGCGACGCTAGCAACATAAAAAGCAATTTCGAAAAATGTAGGACGCGTTACAACTTCTAAGAGCACCTTACATCACCGTACGAAACATTAAAACTTCATAATAAACCTAATGAATTCGTCCGAGTCATTTGAACATCATACAAAAATTTAGAATATCTTACGACATTGTATTCCACATTAGCACCTTGAAAAGCATGTTAGTATAATGTACGACACCTTACATCTCCTAACAACACGTAACAATACCGTACGTAAACTTAAAACTCCATAATAAACCTAATGAATTCGTCCGAGTCCTTTAAACATCGTAAGACAACTTAAATCATCTTACTACTCTTTATGCCACATTAGCAACTCGAAATGAACGTTAGTCAGATCTAGGACGCCTTACAGCTCCTAAGAACACCTTACATCACCTTACGAAACCTTAAAATTCCATAATACATCTAATGAATTCGTGTGAGTCCTTTGAACATCGTACGACTAGTTAGGACATCTTAAGACTCTGTATGCCATATTAGAACCTTGAAGACCACGTTTGTATAACGTAGGACGCCTTAGAACACCTAACGACTAGTTAGGTAATCTTAAGACTCTTATGCCATATTAGAACCTTGAAGACCACGTTTGTATAACGTAGGACGCCTTAGAACACCTAACAACACCTTACAACAGCGTACGAAACCATAAATCTCCATAATAAACCTAATCAATTCGTCTGAGTCCTTTGAACATCGTAAGACAACTCATGACTTGTTACGACTATGTATGCGACGCTAGCAACATAAAAAGCAATTTCGAAAAATGTAGGACGTGTTACAACTTCTAAGAGCACCTTACATCACCGTACGAAACATTAAAACTTCATAATAAACCTAATGAATTCGTCCGAGTCATTTGAACATCATACAAAAATTTAGAATATCTTACGACATTGTATTCCACATTAGCACCTTGAAAAGCATGTTAGTATAATGTACGACACCTTACATCTCCTAACAACACGTAACAATACCGTACGTAAACTTAAAACTCCATAATAAACCTAATGAATTCGTCCGAGTCCTTTAAACATCGTAAGACAACTTAAATCATCTTACTACTCTTTATGCCACATTAGCAACTCGAAATGAACGTTAGTCAGATCTAGGACGCCTTACAGCTCCTAAGAACACCTTACATCACCTTACGAAACCTTAAAATTCCATAATACATCTAATGAATTCGTGCGAGTCCTTTGAACATCGTACGACTAGTTAGGACATCTTAAGACTCTGTATGCCATATTAGAACCTTGAAGACCACGTTTGTATAACGTAGGACGCCTTAGAACACCTAACGACTAGTTAGGTAATCTTAAGACTCTGTATGCCATATTAGAACCTTGAAGACCACGTTTGTATAACGTAGGACGTCTTAGAACACCTAACAACACCTTACAACAGCGTACGAAACCATAAATCTCCATAATAAACCTAATCAATTCGTCTGAGTCCTTTGAACATCGTAAGACAACTCATGACTTGTTACGACTATGTATGCGACGCTAGCAACATAAAAAGCAATTTCGAAAAATGTAGGACGCGTTACAACTTCTAAGAGCACCTTACATCACCGTACGAAACATTAAAACTTCATAATAAACATAATGAATTCGTCCGAGTCATTTGAACATCGTACAACAATTTAGAATATCTTACGACATTGTATGCCACAATAGCACCTTCAAAAGCATGTTAGTATAATGTACGACACCTTAAAACTCCTAACAGCACGTAACAATACCGTACGTAAACTTAAAACTACATAATAAACCTATTGAATTCGTCCGAGTCCTTTAAACATCGTACGACAACTTAAATCATCTTACTACTCTTTATGCCACATTAGCAACTCGAAAAGAACGTTAGTATGATCCAGGACTCCTTACAGCTCCTAAGAACACCTTACATCACCGTACGAAACCTTAAAACTCCATAATACACCTAATGAATTCGTGCGAGTCCTTTGAACATCGTACGACTAGTTACGACATCTTAAGACTCTGTATGCCATATTAGAATCTTGAAGACCACGTTTGTATAACGTAGGACGCCTTAAAACACCTTACAACAGCGTACGAAACCATAAATCTCCATAATAAACCTAATCAATTCGTCCGAGTCCTTTGAACATCGTAAGACAACTCAGGACTTGTTACGACTCTGTATGCGACGCTAGCAACATAAAAAGCAATTTCGAAAAATGTAGGACGCGTTACAACTTCTAAGAGCACCTTACATCACCGTACGAAACATTAAAACTTCATAATAAACCTAATGAATTCGTCCGAGTCATTTGAACATCATACAAAAATTTAGAATATCTTACGACATTGTATTCCACGTTAGCACCTTGAAAAGCATGTTAGTATAATGTACGACACCTTACAACTCCTAACAACACGTAACAATACCGTACGTAAACTTAAAACTCCATAATAAACCTAATGATTTCGTCCGAGGCCTTTAAACATCGTACGACAACTTAAATCATCTTACTACTCTTTATGCCACATTAGCAACTCGAAATGAACGTTAGTCAGATCTAGGACGCCTTACAGCTCCTAAGAACACCTTACATCACCTTACGAAACCTTAAAATTCCATAATACATCTAATGAATTCGTGCGAGTCCTTTGAACATCGTACGACTAGTTATGACATCTTAAGACTCTGTATGCCATATTAGAACCTTGAAGACCACGTTTGTATAACGTAGGACGCCTTAGAACACCTAATGACTAGTTAGGTAATCTTAAGACTCTGTATGCCATATTAGAACCTTGAAGACCACGTTTGTATAACGTAGGACGCCTTAGAACACCTAACAACACCTTACAACAGCGTACGAAACCATAAATCTCCATAATAAACCTAATCAATTCGTCTGAGTCCTTTGAACATCGTAAGACAACTCATGACTTGTTACGACTATGTATGCGACGCTAGCAACATAAAAAGCAATTTCGAAAAATGTAGGATGCGTTACAACTTCTAAGAGCACCTTACATCACCGTACGAAACATTAAAACTTCATAATAAACCTAATGAATTCGTCCGAGTCATTTGAACATCATACAAAAATTTAGAATATCTTACGACATTGTATTCCACATTAGCACCTTGAAAAGCATGTTAGTATAATGTACGACACCTTACATCTCCTAACAACACGTAACAATACCGTACGTAAACTTAAAACTCCATAATAAACCTAATGAATTCGTCCGAGTCCTTTAAACATCGTACGACAACTTAAATCATCTTACTACTCTTTATGCCACATTAGCAACTCGAAATGAACGTTAGTCAGATCTAGGACGCCTTACAGCTCCTAAGAACACCTTACATCACCTTACGAAACCATAAAATTCCAAAATACATCTAATGAATTCGTGCGAGTCCTTTGAACATCGTACGACTAGTTAGGACATCTTAAGACTCTGTATGCCATATTAGAACATTGAAGACCACGTTTGTATAACGTAGGACGCCTTAGAACACCTAACGAGTAGTTAGGTAATCTTAAGACTCTGTATGCCATATTAGAACCTTGAAGACCACGTTTGTATAACGTAGGACGCCTTAGAACACCTAACAACACCTTACAACAGCGTACGAAACCATAAATCTCCATAATAAACCTAATCAATTCGTCTGAGTCCTTTGAACATCGTAAGACAACTCATGACTTGTTACGACTATGTATGCGACGCTAGCAACATAAAAAGCAATTTCGTAAAATGTAGGACGCGTTACAACTTCTAAGAGCACCTTACATCACCGTACGAAACATTAAAACTTCATAATAAACCTAATGAATTCGTCCGAGTCATTTGAACATCATACAAAAATTTAGAATATCTTACGACATTGTATTCCACATTAGCACCTTGAAAAGCATGTTAGTATAATGTACGACACCTTACATCTCCTAACAACACGTAACAATACCGTACGTAAACTTAAAACTCCATAATAAACCTAATGAATTCGTCCGAGTCCTTTAAACATCGTACGACAACTTAAATCATCTTACTACTCTTTATGCCACATTAGCAACTCGAAATGAACGTTAGTCAGATCTAGGACGCCTTACAGCTCCTAAGAACACCTTACATCATCTTACGAAACCTTAAAATTCCATAATACATCTAATGAATTCGTGCGAGTCCTTTGAACATCGTACGACTAGTTAGGACATCTTAAGACTCTGTATGCCATATTAGAACCTTGAAGACCACGTTTGTATAACGTAGGACGCCTTAGAACACCTAACGAGTAGTTAGGTAATCTTAAGACTCTGTATGCCATATTAGAACCTTGAAGACCACGTTTGTATAACGTAGGACGCCTTAGAACACCTAACGAGTAGTTAGGTAATCTTAAGACTCTGTATGCCATATTAGAACCTTGAAGACCACGTTTGTATAACGTAGGACGCCTTAGAACACCTAACAACACCTTACAACAGCGTACGAAACCATAAATCTCCATAATAAACCTAATCAATTCGTCTGAGTCCTTTGGACATCGTAAGACAACTCATGACTTGTTACGACTATGTATGCGACGCTAGCAACATAAAAAGCAATTTCGTAAAATGTAGGACGCGTTACAACTTCTAAGAGCACCTTACATCACCGTACGAAACATTAAAACTTCATAATAAACCTAATGAATTCGTCCGAGTCATTTGAACATCATACAAAAATTTAGAATATCTTACGACATTGTATTCCACATTAGCACCTTGAAAAGCATGTTAGTATAATGTACGACACCTTACATCTCCTAACAACACGTAACAATACCGTACGTAAACTTAAAACTCCATAATAAACCTAATGAATTCGTCCGAGTCCTTTAAACATCGTACGACAACTTAAATCATCTTACTACTCTTTATGCCACATTAGCAACTCGAAATGAACGTTAGTCAGATCTAGGACGCCTTACAGCTCCTAAGAACACCTTACATCACCTTACGAAACCATAAAATTCCAAAATACATCTAATGAATTCGTGCGAGTCCTTTGAACATCGTACGACTAGTTAGGACATCTTAAGACTCTGTATGCCATATTAGAACATTGAAGACCACGTTTGTATAACGTAGGACGCCTTAGAACACCTAACGAGTAGTTAGGTAATCTTAAGACTCTGTATGCCATATTAGAACCTTGAAGACCACGTTTGTATAACGTAGGACGCCTTAGAACACCTAACAACACCTTACAACAGCGTACGAAACCATAAATCTCCATAATAAACCTAATCAATTCGTCTGAGTCCTTTGAACATCGTAAGACAACTCATGACTTGTTACGACTATGTATGCGACGCTAGCAACATAAAAAGCAATTTCGTAAAATGTAGGACGCGTTACAACTTCTAAGAGCACCTTACATCACCGTACGAAACATTAAAACTTCATAATAAACCTAATGAATTCGTCCGAGTCATTTGAACATCATACAAAAATTTAGAATATCTTACGACATTGTATTCCACATTAGCACCTTGAAAAGCATGTTAGTATAATGTACGACACCTTACATCTCCTAACAACACGTAACAATACCGTACGTAAACTTAAAACTCCATAATAAACCTAATGAATTCGTCCGAGTCCTTTAAACATCGTACGACAACTTAAATCATCTTACTACTCTTTATGCCACATTAGCAACTCGAAATGAACGTTAGTCAGATCTAGGACGCCTTACAGCTCCTAAGAACACCTTACATCATCTTACGAAACCTTAAAATTCCATAATACATCTAATGAATTCGTGCGAGTCCTTTGAACATCGTACGACTAGTTAGGACATCTTAAGACTCTGTATGCCATATTAGAACCTTGAAGACCACGTTTGTATAACGTAGGACGCCTTAGAACACCTAACGAGTAGTTAGGTAATCTTAAGACTCTGTATGCCATATTAGAACCTTGAAGACCACGTTTGTATAACGTAGGACGCCTTAGAACACCTAACAACACCTTACAACAGCGTACGAAACCATAAATCTCCATAATAAACCTAATCAATTCGTCTGAGTCCTTTGGACATCGTAAGACAACTCATGACTTGTTACGACTATGTATGCGACGCTAGCAACATAAAAAGCAATTTCGTAAAATGTAGGACGCGTTACAACTTCTAAGAGCACCTTACATCACCGTACGAAACATTAAAACTTCATAATAAACCTAATGAATTCGTCCGAGTCATTTGAACATCATACAAAAATTTAGAATATCTTACGACATTGTATTCCACATTAGCACCTTGAAAAGCATGTTAGTATAATGTACGACACCTTACATCTCCTAACAACACGTAACAATACCGTACGTAAACTTAAAACTCCATAATAAACCTAATGAATTCGTCCGAGTCCTTTAAACATCGTACGACAACTTAAATCATTTTTCTACTCTTTATGCCACATTAGCAACTCGAAATGAACGTTAGTCAGATCTAGGACGCCTTACAGCTCCTAAGAACACCTTACATCACCTTACGAAACCTTAAAATTCCATAATACATCTAATGAATTCGTGCGAGTCCTTTGAACATCGTACGACTAGTTAGGACATCTTAAGACTCTGTATGCCATATTAGAACCTTGAAGACCACGTTTGTATAACGTAGGACGCCTTAGAACACCTAACGACTAGTTAGGTAATCTTAAGACTCTTATGCCATATTAGAACCTTGAAGACCACGTTTGTATAACGTAGGACGCCTTAGAACACCTAACAACACCTTACAACAGCGTACGAAACCATAAATCTCCATAATAAACCTAATCAATTCGTCTGAGTCCTTTGAACATCGTAAGACAACTCATGACTTGTTACGACTATGTATGCGACGCTAGCAACATAAAAAGCAATTTCGAAAAATGTAGGACGCGTTACAACTTCTAAGAGCACCTTACATCACCGTACGAAACATTAAAACTTCATAATAAACCTAATGAATTCGTCCGAGTCATTTGAACATCATACAAAAATTTAGAATATCTTACGACATTGTATTCCACATTAGCACCTTGAAAAGCATGTTAGTATAATGTACGACACCTTACATCTCCTAACAACACGTAACAATACCGTACGTAAACTTAAAACTCCATAATAAACCTAATGAATTCGTCCGAGTCCTTTAAACATCGTAAGACAACTTAAATCATCTTACTACTCTTTATGCCACATTAGCAACTCGAAATGAACGTTAGTCAGATCTAGGACGCCTTACAGCTCCTAAGAACACCTTACATCACCTTACGAAACCTTAAAATTCCATAATACATCTAATGAATTCGTGCGAGTCCTTTGAACATCGTACGACTAGTTAGGACATCTTAAGACTCTGTATGCCATATTAGAACCTTGAAGACCACGTTTGTATAACGTAGGACGCCTTAGAACACCTAACGACTAGTTAGGTAATCTTAAGACTCTGTATGCCATATTAGAACCTTGAAGACCACGTTTGTATAACGTAGGACGCCTTAGAACACCTAACAACACCTTACAACAGCGTACGAAACCATAAATCTCCATAATAAACCTAATCAATTCGTCTGAGTCCTTTGAACATCGTAAGACAACTCATGACTTGTTACGACTATGTATGCGACGCTAGCAACATAAAAAGCAATTTTGAAAAATGTAGGACGCGTTACAACTTCTAAGAGCACCTTACATCACCGTACGAAACATTAAAACTTCATAATAAACATAATGAATTCGTCCGAGTCATTTGAACATCGTACAACAATTTAGAATATCTTACGACTTTGTATGCCACAATAGCACCTTCAAAAGCATGTTAGTATAATGTACGACACCTTAAAACTCCTAACAGCACGTAACAATACCGTACGTAAACTTAAAACTCCATAATAAACCTATTGAATTCGTCCGAGTCCTTTAAACATCGTACGACAACTTAAATCATCTTACTACTCTTTATGCCACATTAGCAACTCGAAAAGAACGTTAGTATGATCCAGGACTCCTTACAGCTCCTAAGAACACCTTACATCACCGTACGAAACCTTAAAACTCCATAATACACCTAATGAATTCGTGCGAGTCCTTTGAACATCGTACGACTAGTTACGACATCTTAAGACTCTGTATGCCATATTAGAATCTTGAAGACCACGTTTGTATAACGTAGGACGCCTTAAAACACCTTACAACAGCGTACGAAACCATAAATCTCCATAATAAACCTAATCAATTCGTCCGAGTCCTTTGAACATCGTAAGACAACTCAGGACTTGTTACGACTCTGTATGCGACGCTAGCAACATAAAAAGCAATTTCGAAAAATGTAGGACGCGTTACAACTTCTAAGAGCACCTTACATCACCGTACGAAACATTAAAACTTCATAATAAACCTAATGAATTCGTCCGAGTCATTTGAACATCATACAAAAATTTAGAATATCTTACGACATTGTATTCCACGTTAGCACCTTGAAAAGCATGTTAGTATAATGTACGACACCTTACAACTCCTAACAACACGTAACAATACCGTACGTAAACTTAAAACTCCATAATAAACCTAATGATTTCGTCCGAGGCCTTTAAACATCGTACGACAACTTAAATCATCTTACTACTCTTTATGCCACATTAGCAACTCGAAATGAACGTTAGTCAGATCTAGGACGCCTTACAGCTCCTAAGAACACCTTACATCACCTTACGAAACCTTAAAATTCCATAATACATCTAATGAATTCGTGCGAGTCCTTTGAACATCGTACGACTAGTTATGACATCTTAAGACTCTGTATGCCATATTAGAACCTTGAAGACCACGTTTGTATAACGTAGGACGCCTTAGAACACCTAATGACTAGTTAGGTAATCTTAAGACTCTGTATGCCATATTAGAACCTTGAAGACCACGTTTGTATAACGTAGGACGCCTTAGAACACCTAACAACACCTTACAACAGCGTACGAAACCATAAATCTCCATAATAAACCTAATCAATTCGTCTGAGTCCTTTGAACATCGTAAGACAACTCATGACTTGTTACGACTATGTATGCGACGCTAGCAACATAAAAAGCAATTTCGAAAAATGTAGGACGCGTTACAACTTCTAAGAGCACCTTACATCACCGTACGAAACATTAAAACTTCATAATAAACCTAATGAATTCGTCCGAGTCATTTGAACATCATACAAAAATTTAGAATATCTTACGACATTGTATTCCACATTAGCACCTTGAAAAGCATGTTAGTATAATGTACGACACCTTACATCTCCTAACAACACGTAACAATACCGTACGTAAACTTAAAACTCCATAATAAACCTAATGAATTCGTCCGAGTCCTTTAAACATCGTAAGACAACTTAAACCATCTTACTACTCTTTATGCCACATTAGCAACTCGAAATGAACGTTAGTCAGATCTAGGACGCCTTACAGCTCCTAAGAACACCTTACATCACCTTACGAAACCTTAAAATTCCATAATACATCTAATGAATTCGTGCGAGTCCTTTGAACATCGTACGACTAGTTAGGACATCTTAAGACTCTGTATGCCATATTAGAACCTTGAAGACCACGTTTGTATAACGTAGGACGCCTTAGAACACCTAACGACTAGTTAGGTAATCTTAAGACTCTGTATGCCATATTAGAACCTTGAAGACCACGTTTGTATAACGTAGGACGCCTTAGAACACCTAACAACACCTTACAACAGCGTACGAAACCATAAATCTCCATAATAAACCTAATCAATTCGTCTGAGTCCTTTGAACATCGTAAGAAAACTCATGACTTGTTACGACTATGTATGCGACGCTAGCAACATAAAAAGCAATTTCGAAAAATGTAGGACGCGTTACAACTTCTAAGAGCACCTTACATCACCGTACGAAACATTAAAACTTCATAATAAACATAATGAATTCGTCCGAGTCATTTGAACATCGTACAACAATTTAGAATATCTTACGACATTGTATGCCACAATAGCACCTTCAAAAGCATGTTAGTATAATGTACGACACCTTAAAACTCCTAACAGCACGTAACAATACCGTACGTAAACTTAAAACTCCATAATAAACCTATTGAATTCGTCCGAGTCCTTTAAACATCGTACGACAACTTAAATCATCTTACTACTCTTTATGCCACATTAGCAACTCGAAAAGAACGTTAGTATGATCCAGGACTCCTTACAGCTCCTAAGAACACCTTACATCACCGTACGAAACCTTAAAACTCCATAATACACCTAATGAATTCGTGCGAGTCCTTTGAACATCGTACGACTAGTTACGACATCTTAAGACTCTGTATGCCATATTAGAATCTTGAAGACCACGTTTGTATAACGTAGGACGCCTTAAAACACCTTACAACAGCGTACGAAACCATAAATCTCCATAATAAACCTAATCAATTCGTCCGAGTCCTTTGAACATCGTAAGACAACTCAGGACTTGTTACGACTCTGTATGCGACGCTAGCAACATAAAAAGCAATTTCGAAAAATGTAGGACGCGTTACAACTTCTAAGAGCACCTTACATCACCGTACGAAACATTAAAACTTCATAATAAACCTAATGAATTCGTCCGAGTCATTTGAACATCATACAAAAATTTAGAATATCTTACGACATTGTATTCCACGTTAGCACCTTGAAAAGCATGTTAGTATAATGTACGACACCTTACAACTCCTAACAACACGTAACAATACCGTACGTAAACTTAAAACTCCATAATAAACCTAATGATTTCGTCGGAGGCCTTTAAACATCGTACGACAACTTAAATCATCTTACTACTCTTTATGCCACATTAGCAACTCGAAATGAACGTTAGTCAGATCTAGGACGCCTTACAGCTCCTAAGAACACCTTACATCACCTTACGAAACCTTAAAATTCCATAATACATCTAATGAATTCGTGCGAGTCCTTTGAACATCGTACGACTAGTTAGGACATCTTAAGACTCTGTATGCCATATTAGAACCTTGAAGACCACGTTTGTATAACGTAGGACGCCTTAGAACACCTAACGACTAGTTAGGTAATCTTAAGACTCTGTATGCCATATTAGAACCTTGAAGACCACGTTTGTATAACGTAGGACGCCTTAGAACACCTAACAACACCTTACAACAGCGTACGAAACCATAAATCTCCATAATAAACCTAATCAATTCGTCTGAGTCCCGTGAACATCGTAAGAAAACTCATGACTTGTTACGACTATGTATGCGACGCTAGCAACATAAAAAGCAATTTCGAAAAATGTAGGACGCGTTACAACTTCTAAGAGCACCTTACATCACCGTACGAAACATTAAAACTTCATAATAAACATAATGAATTCGTCCGAGTCATTTGAACATCGTACAACAATTTAGAATATCTTACGACATTGTATGCCACAATAGCACCTTCAAAAGCATGTTAGTATAATGTACGACACCTTAAAACTCCTAACAGCACGTAACAATACCGTACGTAAACTTAAAACTCCATAATAAACCTATTGAATTCGTCTGAGTCCTTTAAACATCGTACGACAACTTAAATCATCTTACTACTCTTTATGCCACATTAGCAACTCGAAAAGAACGTTAGTATGATCCAGGACTCCTTACAGCTCCTAAGAACACCTTACATCACCGTACGAAACCTTAAAACTCCATAATACACCTAATGAATTCGTGCGAGTCCTTTGAACATCGTACGACTAGTTACGACATCTTAAGACTCTGTATGCCATATTAGAATCTTGAAGACCACGTTTGTATAACGTAGGACGCCTTAAAACACCTTACAACAGCGTACGAAACCATAAATCTCCATAATAAACCTAATCAATTCGTCCGAGTCCTTTGAACATCGTAAGACAACTCAGGACTTGTTACGACTCTGTATGCGACGCTAGCAACATAAAAAGCAATTTCGAAAAATGTAGGACGCGTTACAACTTCTAAGAGCACCTTACATCACCGTACGAAACATTAAAACTTCATAATAAACCTAATGAATTCGTCCGAGTCATTTGAACATCATACAAAAATTTAGAATATCTTACGACATTGTATTCCACGTTAGCACCTTGAAAAGCATGTTAGTATAATGTACGACACCTTACAACTCCTAACAACACGTAACAATACCGTACGTAAACTTAAAACTCCATAATAAACCTAATGATTTCGTCCGAGGCCTTTAAACATCGTACGACAACTTAAATCATCTTACTACTCTTTATGCCACATTAGCAACTCGAAATGAACGTTAGTCAGATCTAGGACGCCTTACAGCTCCTAAGAACACCTTACATCACCTTACGAAACCTTAAAATTCCATAATACATCTAATGAATTCGTGCGAGTCCTTTGAACATCGTACGACTAGTTATGACATCTTAAGACTCTGTATGCCATATTAGAACCTTGAAGACCACGTTTGTATAACGTAGGACGCCTTAGAACACCTAATGACTAGTTAGGTAATCTTAAGACTCTGTATGCCATATTAGAACCTTGAAGACCACGTTTGTATAACGTAGGACGCCTTAGAACACCTAACAACACCTTACAACAGCGTACGAAACCATAAATCTCCATAATAAACCTAATAAATTCGTCTGAGTCCTTTGAACATCGTAAGACAACTCATGACTTGTTACGACTATGTATGCGACGCTAGCAACATAAAAAGCAATTTCGAAAAATGTAGGACGCGTTACAACTTCTAAGAGCACCTTACATCACCGTACGAAACATTAAAACTTCATAATAAACCTAATGAATTCGTCCGAGTCATTTGAACATCGTACAACAATTTAGAATATCTTACTACATTGTATGCCACAATAGCACCTTCAAAAGCATGTTAGTATAATGTACGACACCTTAAAACTCCTAACAACACGTAACAATACCGTACGTAAACTTAAAACTCCATAATAAACCTATTGAATTCGTCCGAGTCCTTTAAACATCGTACGACAACTTAAATCATCTTACTACTCTTTATGCCACATTAGCAACTCGAAAAGAACGTTAGTATGATCTAGGACTCCTTACAGCTCCTAAGAACACCTTACATCACCGTACGAAACCTTAAAACTCCATAATACACCTAATGAATTCGTGCGAGTCCTTTGAACATCGTACGACTAGTTACGACATCTTAAGACTCTGTATGCCATATTAGAATCTTGAAGACCACGTTTGTAGAACGTAGGACGCCTTAAAACACCTTACAACAGCGTACGAAACCATAAATCTCCATAATAAACCTAATCAATTCGTCTGAGTCCTTTGAACATCGTAAGACAACTCATGACTTGTTACGACTATGTATGCGACGCTAGCAACATAAAAAGCAATTTCGAAAAATGTAGGACGCGTTACAACTTCTAAGAGCACCTTACATCACCGTACGAAACATTAAAACTTCATAATAAACCTAATGAATTCGTCCGAGTCATTTGAACATCGTACAACAATTTAGAATATCTTACTACATTGTATGCCACAATAGCACCTTCAAAAGCATGTTAGTATAATGTACGACACCTTAAAACTCCTAACAACACGTAACAATACCGTACGTAAACTTAAAACTCCATAATAAACCTATTGAATTCGTCCGAGTCCTTTAAACATCGTACGACAACTTAAATCATCTTACTACTCTTTATGCCACATTAGCAACTCGAAAAGAACGTTAGTATGATCTAGGACTCCTTACAGCTCCTAAGAACACCTTACATCACCGTACGAAACCTTAAAACTCCATAATACACCTAATGAATTCGTGCGAGTCCTTTGAACATCGTACGACTAGTTACGACATCTTAAGACTCTGTATGCCATATTAGAATCTTGAAGACCACGTTTGTAGAACGTAGGACGCCTTAAAACACCTTACAACAGCGTACGAAACCATAAATCTCCATAATAAACCTAATCAATTGGTCCGAGTCCATTGAACATCGTAAGACAACTCAGGACTTGTTACGACTCTGTATGCGACACTAGCAACATAAAAAGCAATTTCGAAAAATGTAGGACGCGTTACAACTTCTAAGAGCACCTTACATCACCGTACCAAACATTAAAACTTCATAATAAACCTAATGAATTCGTCCGAGTCATTTGAACATCATACAAAAATTTAGAATATCTTACGACATTGTATTCCACGTTAGCACCTTGAAAAGCATGTTAGTATAATGTACGACACCTTACAACTCCTAACAACACGTAACAATACCGTACGTAAACTTAAAACTCCATAATAAACCTAATGAATTCGTCCGAGTCCTTTAAACATCGTACGACAACTTAAATCATCTTACTACTCTTTATGCCACATTAGCAACTCGAAATGAACATTAGTCAGATCTAGGACGCCTTACAGCTCCTAAGAACACCTTACATCACCTTACGAAACCTTAAAATTCCATAATACACCTAATGAATTCGTGCGAGTCATTTGAACATCGTACGACTAGTTAGGACATCTTAAGACTCTGTATGCCATATTAGAAACTTGAAGACCACGTTTTTATAACTTAGGACGCCTTAGAACACCTAACAACACCTTACAACAGCGTACGAAACCATAAATCTCCATAATAAACCTAATCAATTCGTCTGAGTCCTTTGAACATCGTAAGACAACTCATGACTTGTTACGACTATGTATGCGACGCTAGCAACATAAAAAGCAATTTCGAAAAATGTAGGACGCGTGACAACTTCTAAGAGCACCTTACATCACCGTACGAAACATTAAAACTTCATAATAAACCTAATGAATTCGTCCGAGTCATTTGAACATCGTACAACAATTTAGAATATCTTACGACATTGTATGCCACAATAGCACCTTCAAAAGCATGTTAGTATAATGTACGACACCTTAAAACTCCTAACAACACGTAACAATACCGTACGTAAACTTAAAACTCCATAATAAACCTATTGAATTCGTCCGAGTCCTTTAAACATTGTACGACAACTTAAATCATCTTACTACTCTATATGCCACATTAGAAACTCGAAAAGAACGTTAGTATGATCTAGGACTCCTTACAGCTCCTAAGAACACCTTAAATCACCGTACGAAACCTTAAAACTCCATAATACACCTAATGAATTCGTGCGAGTCCTTTGAACATCGTATGACTAGTTACGACATCTTAAGACTCTCTATGCCATATTAGAATCTTAAAGACCACGTTTGTATAACGTAGGACGCCTTAAAACACCTAACAACACCTTACAACAGCGTACGAAACCATAAATCTCCATAATAAACAAAATCAATTCGTCCGAGTCCTTTGAACCTCGTAAGACAACTCAGGACTTGTTACGACTCTGTATGCGACGCTAGCAACATAAAAAGCAATTTCGAAAAATGTAGGACGCGTTACAACTTCTAAGAGCACCTTACATCACCGTACGAAACTTTAAAACTTCATAATAAACCTAATGAATTCGTCCGAGTCATTTGAACATCATACAAAAATTTAGAATATCTTACGACATTGTATTCCACGTTAGCACCTTTAAAAGCATGTTAGTATAATGTACGACACCTTACAACTCCTAACAACACGTAACAATACCATACGTAAACTTAAAACTCCATAATAAACCTAATGAATTCGTCCGAGTCCTTTAAACATCGTACGACAACTTAAATCATCTTACTACTCTTTATGCCACATTAGCAACTCGAAATGAACGTTAGTCAGATCTAGGACGCCTTACAGCTCCTAAGAACACCTTACATCACCTTACGAAACCTTAAAATTCCATAATAATGAATTCGTGCGAGTCCTTTGAACATCGTACGACTAGTTAGGACATCTTAAGACTCTGTATGCCATATTAGAACCTTGAAGACCTCGTTTGTATAACGTAGGACGCCTTAGAACACCTAACAACACCTTACAACAGCGTACGAAACCATAAATCTCCATAATAAACCTAATCATTTCGTCTGAGTCCTTTGAACATCGTAAGACAACTCATGACTTGTTACGACTATGTATGCGACGCTAGCAACATAAAAAGCAATTTCGAAAAATGTAGGACACGTTACAACTTCTAAGAGCACCTTACATCACCGTACGAAACATTAAAACTTCATAATAAACCTAATGAATTCGTCCGAGTCATTTGAACATCATACAAAAATTTAGAATATCTTACGACATTGTATTCCACATTAGCACCTTGAAAAGCATGTTAGTATAATGTACGACACCTTACAACTCCTAACAACACGTAACAGTACCGTACGTAAACTTAAAACTCCATAATAAACCTAATGAATCCGTCCGAGTCCTTTAAATATCGTACGACAACTTAAATCATCTTACTACTCTTTATGCCACATTAGCAACTCGAAATGAACGTTAGTCAGATCTAGGACGCCTTACAGCTCCTAAGAACACCTTACATCACCTTACGAAACCTTAAAATTCCATAATACACCTAATGAATTCGTGCGAGTCCTTTGAACATCGTACGACTAGTTAGGACATCTTAAGACTCTGTATGCCATATTAGAACCTTGAAGACCACGTTTGTATAACGTAGGACGCCTTAGAACACCTAACAACACCTTACAACAGCGTACGAAACCATAAATCTCCATAATAAACCTAATCATTTCGTCTGAGTCCTTTGAACATCGTAAGACAACTCATGACTTGTTACGACTATGTATGCGACGCTAGCAACATAAAAAGCAATTTCGAAAAATGTAGGACGCGTTACAACTTCTAAGAGCACCTTACATCACCGTACGAAACATTAAAACTTCATAATAAACCTAATGAATTCGTCCGAGTCATTTGAACATCATACAAAAATTTAGAATATCTTACGACATTGTATTCCACGTTAGCACCTTGAAAAGCATGTTAGTATAATGTACGACACCTTACAACTCCTAACAACACGTAACAATACCGTACGTAAACTTAAAACTCCATAATAAACCTAATGAATTCGTCCGAGTCCTTTAAACATCGTACGACAACTTAAATCATCTTACTACTCTTTATGCCACATTAGCAACTCGAAATGAACATTAGTCAGATCTAGGACGCCTTACAGCTCCTAAGAACACCTTACATCACCTTACGAAACCTTAAAATTCCATAATAATGAATTCGTGCGAGTCCTTTGAACATCGTACGACTAGTTAGGACATCTTAAGACTCTGTATGCCATATTAGAACCTTGAAGACCTCGTTTGTATAACGTAGGACGCCTTATAACACCTAACAACACCTTACAACAGCGTACGAAACCATAAATCTCCATAATAAACCTAATCATTTCGTCTGAGTCCTTTGAACATCGTAAGACAACTCATGACTTGTTACGACTATGTATGCGACGCTAGCAACATAAAAAGCAATTTCGAAAAATGTAGGACACGTTACAACTTCTAAGAGCACCTTACATCACCGTACGAAACATTAAAACTTCATAATAAACCTAATGAATTCGTCCGAGTCATTTGAACATCATACAAAAATTTAGAATATCTTACGACATTGTATTCCACATTAGCACCTTGAAAAGCATGTTAGTATAATGTACGACACCTTACAACTCCTAACAACACGTAACAGTACCGTACGTAAACTTAAAACTCCATAATAAACCTAATGAATCCGTCCGAGTCCTTTAAATATCGTACGACAACTTAAATCATCTTACTACTCTTTATGCCACATTAGCAACTCGAAATGAACGTTAGTCAGATCTAGGACGCCTTACAGCTCCTAAGAACACCTTACATCACCTTACGAAACCTTAAAATTCCATAATACACCTAATGAATTCGTGCGAGTCCTTTGAACATCGTACGACTAGTTAGGACATCTTAAGACTCTGTATGCCATATTAGAACCTTGAAGACCACGTTTGTATAACGTAGGACGCCTTAGAACACCTAACAACACCTTACAACAGCGTACGAAACCATAAATCTCCATAATAAACCTAATCATTTCGTCTGAGTCCTTTGAACATCGTAAGACAACTCATGACTTGTTACGACTATGTATGCGACGCTAGCAACATAAAAAGCAATTTCGAAAAATGTAGGACGCGTTACAACTTCTAAGAGCACCTTACATCACCGTACGAAACATTAAAACTTCATAATAAACCTAATGAATTCGTCCGAGTCATTTGAACATCATACAAAAATTTAGAATATCTTACGACATTGTATTCCACGTTAGCACCTTGAAAAGCATGTTAGTATAATGTACGACACCTTACAACTCCTAACAACACGTAACAATACCGTACGTAAACTTAAAACTCCATAATAAACCTAATGAATTCGTCCGAGTCCTTTAAACATCGTACGACAACTTAAATCATCTTACTACTCTTTATGCCACATTAGCAACTCGAAATGAACATTAGTCAGATCTAGGACGCCTTACAGCTCCTAAGAACACCTTACATCACCTTACGAAACCTTAAAATTCCATAATAATGAATTCGTGCGAGTCCTTTGAACATCGTACGACTAGTTAGGACATCTTAAGACTCTGTATGCCATATTAGAACCTTGAAGACCTCGTTTGTATAACGTAGGACGCCTTATAACACCTAACAACACCTTACAACAGCGTACGAAACCATAAATCTCCATAATAAACCTAATCATTTCGTCTGAGTCCTTTGAACATCGTAAGACAACTCATGACTTGTTACGACTATGTATGCGACGCTAGCAACATAAAAAGCAATTTCGAAAAATGTAGGACACGTTACAACTTCTAAGAGCACCTTACATCACCGTACGAAACATTAAAACTTCATAATAAACCTAATGAATTCGTCCGAGTCATTTGAACATCATACAAAAATTTAGAATATCTTACGACATTGTATTCCACATTAGCACCTTGAAAAGCATGTTAGTATAATGTACGACACCTTACAACTCCTAACAACACGTAACAGTACCGTACGTAAACTTAAAACTCCATAATAAACCTAATGAATCCGTCCGAGTCCTTTAAATATCGTACGACAACTTAAATCATCTTACTACTCTTTATGCCACATTAGCAACTCGAAATGAACGTTAGTCAGATCTAGGACGCCTTACAGCTCCTAAGAACACCTTACATCACCTTACGAAACCTTAAAATTCCATAATACACCTAATGAATTCGTGCGAGTCCTTTGAACATCGTACGACTAGTTAGGACATCTTAAGACTCTGTATGCCATATTAGAACCTTGAAGACCACGTTTGTATAACGTAGGACGCCTTAGAACACCTAACAACACCTTACAACAGCGTACGAAACCATAAATCTCCATAATAAACCTAATCATTTCGTCTGAGTCCTTTGAACATCGTAAGACAACTCATGACTTGTTACGACTATGTATGCGACGCTAGCAACATAAAAAGCAATTTCGAAAAATGTAGGACGCGTTACAACTTCTAAGAGCACCTTACATCACCGTACGAAACATTAAAACTTCATAATAAACCTAATGAATTCGTCCGAGTCATTTGAACATCATACAAAAATTTAGAATATCTTACGACATTGTATTCCACGTTAGCACCTTGAAAAGCATGTTAGTATAATGTACGACACCTTACAACTCCTAACAACACGTAACAATACCGTACGTAAACTTAAAACTCCATAATAAACCTAATGAATTCGTCCGAGTCCTTTAAACATCGTACGACAACTTAAATCATCTTACTACTCTTTATGCCACATTAGCAACTCGAAATGAACATTAGTCAGATCTAGGACGCCTTACAGCTCCTAAGAACACCTTACATCACCTTACGAAACCTTAAAATTCCATAATACACCTAATGAATTCGTGCGAGTCATTTGAACATCGTACGACTAGTTAGGACATCTTAAGACTCTGTATGCCATATTAGAAACTTGAAGACCACGTTTTTATAACTTAGGACGCCTTAGAACACCTAACAACACCTTACAACAGCGTACGAAACCATAAATCTCCATAATAAACCTAATCAATTCGTCTGAGTCCTTTGAACATCGTAAGACAACTCATGACTTGTTACGACTATGTATGCGACGCTAGCAACATAAAAAGCAATTTCGAAAAATGTAGGACGCGTGACAACTTCTAAGAGCACCTTACATCACCGTACGAAACATTAAAACTTCATAATAAACCTAATGAATTCGTCCGAGTCATTTGAACATCGTACAACAATTTAGAATATCTTACGAAATTGTATGCCACAATAGCACCTTCAAAAGCATGTTAGTATAATGTACGACACCTTAAAACTCCTAACAACACGTAACAATACCGTACGTAAACTTAAAACTCCATAATAAACCTATTGAATTCGTCTGAGTCCTTTAAACATTGTACGACAACTTAAATCATCTTACTACTCTTTATGCCACATTAGCAACTCGAAAAGAACGTTAGTATGATCTAGGACTCCTTACAGCTCCTAAGAACACCTTAAATCACCGTACGAAACCTTAAAACTCCATAATACACCTAATGAATTCGTGCGAGTCCTTTGAACATCGTATGACTAGTTACGACATCTTAAGACTCTCTATGCCATATTAGAATCTTAAAGACCACGTTTGTATAACGTAGGACGCCTTAAAACACCTAACAACACCTTACAACAGCGTACGAAACCTTAAATCTCCATAATAAACAAAATCAATTCGTCCGAGTCCTTTGAACCTCGTAAGACAACTCAGGACTTGTTACGACTCTGTATGCGACGCTAGCAACATAAAAAGAAATTTCGAAAAATGTAGGACGCGTTACAACTTCTAAGAGCACCTTACATCACCGTACGAAACTTTAAAACTTCATAATAAACCTAATGAATTCGTCCGAGTCATTTGAACATCATACAAAAATTTAGAATATCTTACGACATTGTATTCCACGTTAGCACCTTGAAAAGCATGTTAGTATAATGTACGACACCATACAACTCCTAACAACACGTAACAATACCGTACGTAAACTTAAAACTCCATAATAAACCTAATGAATTCGTCCGAGTCCTTTAAACATCGTACGACAACTTAAATCATCTTACTACTCTTTACGCCACATTAGCAACTCGAAATGAACGTTAGTCAGATCTAGGACGCCTTACAGCTCCTAAGAACACCTTACATCACCTTACGAAACCTTAAAATTCCATAATACACCTAATGAATTCGTGCGAGTCCTTTGAACATCGTACGACTAGTTAGGACATCTTAAGACTATGTATGCCATATTAGAACCTTGAAGACCACGTTTGTATAACGTAGGACGCCTTAGAACACCTAACAACACCTTACAACAGCGTACGAAACCATAAATCTCCATTATAAACCTAATCATTTCGTCTGAGTCCTTTGAACATCGTAAGACAACTCATGACTTGTTACGACTATGTATGCGACGCTAGCAACATAAAAAGCAATTTCGAAAAATGTAGGACGCGTTACAACTTCTAAGAGCACCTTACATCACCGTACGAAACATTAAAACTTCATAATAAACGTAATGAATTCGTCCGAGTCATTTGAACATCATACAAAAATTTAGAATATCTTACGACATTGTATTCCACATTAGCACCTTGAAAAGCATGTTAGTATAATGTACGACACCTTACAACTCCTAACAACACGTAACAATACCGTACGTAAACTTAAAACTCCATAATAAACCTAATGAATCCGTCCGAGTCCTTTAAACATCGTACAACAACTTAAATCATCTTACTACTCTTTATGCCACATTAGCAACTCGAAATGAACGTTAGTCAGATCTAGGACGCCTTACAGCTCCTAAGAACACCTTACATCACCTTACGAAACCTTAAAATTCCATAATACACCTAATGAATTCGTGCGAGTCCTTTGAACATCGTACGACTAGTTAGGACATCTTAAGACTCTGTATGCCATATTAGAACCTTGAAGACCACGTTTGTATAACGTA
Organism: Tagetes erecta; assembly: GCA_030867185.1. Classification (NCBI taxonomy): domain Eukaryota; kingdom Viridiplantae; phylum Streptophyta; class Magnoliopsida; order Asterales; family Asteraceae; genus Tagetes; species Tagetes erecta. The sequence continues at coordinate 47,179,308 of CM061488.1, read as the reverse complement.
GGACGCCTTAGAACACCTAACAACACCTTACAACAGCGTACGAAACCATAAATCTCCATAATAAACCTAATCATTTCGTCTGAGTCCTTTGAACATCGTAGGACAACTCATGACTTGTTACGACTATGTATGCGACGCTAGCAACATAAAAAGCAATTTCGAAAAATGTAGGACGCGTTACAACTTCTAAGAGCACCTTACATCACCGTACGAAACATTAAAACTTCATAATAAACGTAATGAATTCGTCCGAGTCATTTGAACATCATACAAAAATTTAGAATATCTTACGACATTGTATTCCACATTAGCACCTTGAAAAGCATGTTAGTATAATGTACGACACCTTACAACTCCTAACAACACGTAACAATATCGTACGTAAACTTAAAACTCCATAATAAACCTAATGAATTCATCCGAGTCCTTTAAACATCGTTCGACAACTTAAATCATCTTACTACTCTTTATGCCACATTAGCAACTCGAAAAGAACGTTAGTATGATCTAGGACTCCTTACAGCTCCTAAGAACACCTTACATCACCGTACGAAACCTTAAAACTCCATAATACACCTAATGAATTCGTGTGAGTCCTTTGAACATCGTACGACTAGTTACGACATCTTAAGACTCTGTATGCCATATTAGAATCTTGAAGACCACGTTTGTATAACGCAGGACGCCTTAAAACACCTAACAACACCTTACAACAGCGTACGAAACCATAAATCTCCATAATAAACCTAATCAATTCGTCCGAGTCCTTTGAACATCGTTAGACAACTCAGGACTTGTTACGACTCTGTATGCGACGCTAGCAACATAAAAAGCAATTGCGAAAAATGTAGGACGCGTTACAACTTCTAAGAGCACCTTACATCACCGTACGAAACATTAAAACTTCATAATAAACCTAATGAATTCGTCCGAGTCATTTGAACATCATACAAAAATTTAGAATATCTTACGAGATTGTATTCCACATTAGCACCTTGAAAAGCATGTTAGTATAATGTACGACACCTTACAACTCCTAACAACACGTAACAATACCGTACGTAAACTTAAAACTCCATAATAAACCTAATGAATTCGTCCGAGTCCTTTAAACATCGTACGACAACTTAAATCATCTTACTACTCTTTATGCCACATTAGCAACTCGAAATGAACGTTAGTCAGATCTAGGACGCCTTACAGCTCCTAAGAACACCTTACATCACCTTACGAAACCTTAAAATTCCATAATACACCTAATGAATTCGTGCGAGTCCTTTGAACATCGTACGACTAGTTAGGACATCTTAAGACTATGTATGCCATATTAGAACCTTGAAGACCACGTTTGTATAACGTAGGACGCCTTAGAACACCTAACAACACCTTACAACAGCGTACGAAACCATAAATCTCCATTATAAACCTAATCATTTCGTCTGAGTCCTTTGAACATCGTAAGACAACTCATGACTTGTTACGACTATGTATGCGACGCTAGCAACATAAAAAGCAATTTCGAAAAATGTAGGACGCGTTACAACTTCTAAGAGCACCTTACATCACCGTACGAAACATTAAAACTTCATAATAAACGTAATGAATTCGTCCGAGTCATTTGAACATCATACAAAAATTTAGAATATCTTACGACATTGTATTCCACATTAGCACCTTGAAAAGCATGTTAGTATAATGTACGACACCTTACAACTCCTAACAACACGTAACAATACCGTACGTAAACTTAAAACTCCATAATAAACCTAATGAATCCGTCCGAGTCCTTTAAACATCGTACAACAACTTAAATCATCTTACTACTCTTTATGCCACATTAGCAACTCGAAATGAACGTTAGTCAGATCTAGGACGCCTTACAGCTCCTAAGAACACCTTACATCACCTTACGAAACCTTAAAATTCCATAATACACCTAATGAATTCGTGCGAGTCCTTTGAACATCGTACGACTAGTTAGGACATCTTAAGACTCTGTATGCCATATTAGAACCTTGAAGACCACGTTTGTATAACGTAGGACGCCTTAGAACACCTAACAACACCTTACAACAGCGTACGAAACCATAAATCTCCATAATAAACCTAATCATTTCGTCTGAGTCCTTTGAACATCGTAGGACAACTCATGACTTGTTACGACTATGTATGCGACGCTAGCAACATAAAAAGCAATTTCGAAAAATGTAGGACGCGTTACAACTTCTAAGAGCACCTTACATCACCGTACGAAACATTAAAACTTCATAATAAACGTAATGAATTCGTCCGAGTCATTTGAACATCATACAAAAATTTAGAATATCTTACGACATTGTATTCCACATTAGCACCTTGAAAAGCATGTTAGTATAATGTACGACACCTTACAACTCCTAACAACACGTAACAATATCGTACGTAAACTTAAAACTCCATAATAAACCTAATGAATTCATCCGAGTCCTTTAAACATCGTTCGACAACTTAAATCATCTTACTACTCTTTATGCCACATTAGCAACTCGAAAAGAACGTTAGTATGATCTAGGACTCCTTACAGCTCCTAAGAACACCTTACATCACCGTACGAAACCTTAAAACTCCATAATACACCTAATGAATTCGTGTGAGTCCTTTGAACATCGTACGACTAGTTACGACATCTTAAGACTCTGTATGCCATATTAGAATCTTGAAGACCACGTTTGTATAACGCAGGACGCCTTAAAACACCTAACAACACCTTACAACAGCGTACGAAACCATAAATCTCCATAATAAACCTAATCAATTCGTCCGAGTCCTTTGAACATCGTTAGACAACTCAGGACTTGTTACGACTCTGTATGCGACGCTAGCAACATAAAAAGCAATTTCGAAAAATGTAGGACGCGTTACAACTTCTAAGAGCACCTTACATCACCGTACGAAACATTAAAACTTCATAATAAACCTAATGAATTCGTCCGAGTCATTTGAACATCATACAAAAATTTAGAATATCTTACGAGATTGTATTCCACATTAGCACCTTGAAAAGCATGTTAGTATAATGTACGACACCTTACAACTCCTAACAACACGTAACAATACCGTACGTAAACTTAAAACTCCATAATAAACCTAATGAATTCGTCCGAGTCCTTTAAACATCGTACGACAACTTAAATCATCTTACTACTCTTTATGCCACATTAGCAACTCGAAATGAACGTTAGTCAGATCTAGGACGCCTTACAGCTCCTAAGAACACCTTACATCACCTTACGAAACCTTAAAATTCCATAATACACCTAATGAATTCGTGCGAGTCCTTTGAACATCGTACGACTAGTTAGGACATCTTAAGACTATGTATGCCATATTAGAACCTTGAAGACCACGTTTGTATAACGTAGGACGCCTTAGAACACCTAACAACACCTTACAACAGCGTACGAAACCATAAATCTCCATTATAAACCTAATCATTTCGTCTGAGTCCTTTGAACATCGTAAGACAACTCATGACTTGTTACGACTATGTATGCGACGCTAGCAACATAAAAAGCAATTTCGAAAAATGTAGGACGCGTTACAACTTCTAAGAGCACCTTACATCACCGTACGAAACATTAAAACTTCATAATAAACGTAATGAATTCGTCCGAGTCATTTGAACATCATACAAAAATTTAGAATATCTTACGACATTGTATTCCACATTAGCACCTTGAAAAGCATGTTAGTATAATGTACGACACCTTACAACTCCTAACAACACGTAACAATACCGTACGTAAACTTAAAACTCCATAATAAACCTAATGAATCCGTCCGAGTCCTTTAAACATCGTACAACAACTTAAATCATCTTACTACTCTTTATGCCACATTAGCAACTCGAAATGAACGTTAGTCGGATCTAGGACGCCTTACAGCTCCTAAGAACACCTTACATCACCTTACGAAACCTTAAAATTCCATAATACACCTAATGAATTCGTGCAAGTCCTTTGAACATCGTACGACTAGTTAGGACATCTTAAGACTCTGTATGCCATATTAGAACCTTGAAGACCACGTTTGTATAACGTAGGACGCCTTAGAACACCTAACAACACCTTACAACAGCGTACGAAACCATAAATCTCCATAATAAACCTAATCATTTCGTCTGAGTCCTTTGAACATCGTAGGACAACTCATGACTTGTTACGACTATGTATGCGACGCTAGCAACATAAAAAGCAATTTCGAAAAATGTAGGACGCGTCACAACTTCTAAGAGCACCTTACATCACCGTACGAAACATTAAAACTTCATAATAAACCTAATGAATTCGTCCGAGTCATTTGAACATCGTACAACAATTTAGAATATCTTACGACATTGTATGCCACAATAGCACCTTCAAAAGCATGTTAGTATAATGTACGACACCTTAAAACTCCTAACAACACGTAACAATACCGTACGTAAACTTAAAACTCCATAATAAACCTAATGAATTCATCCGAGTCCTTTAAACATCGTACGACAACTTAAATCATCTTACTACTCTTTATGCCACATTAGCAACTCGAAAAGAACGTTAGTATGATCTAGGACTCCTTACAGCTCCTAAGAACACCTTACATCACCGTACGAAACCTTAAAACTCCATAATACACCTAATGAATTCGTGTGAGTCCTTTGAACATCGTACGACTAGTTACGACATCTTAAGACTCTGTATGCCATATTAGAATCTTGAAGACCACGTTTGTATAACGCAGGACGCCTTAAAACACCTAACAACACCTTACAACAGCGTACGAAACCATAAATCTCCATAATAAACCTAATCAATTCGTCCGAGTCCTTTGAACATCGTTAGAAAACTCAGGACTTGTTACGACTCTGTATGCGACGCTAGCAACATAAAAAGCAATTTCGAAAAATGTAGGACGCGTTACAACTTCTAAGAGCACCTTACATCACCGTACGAAACATTAAAACTTCATAATAAACCTAATGAATTCGTCCGAGTCATTTGAACATCATACAAAAATTTAGAATATCTTACGACCTTGTATTCCACATTAGCAACTTGAAAAGCATGTTAGTATAATGTACGACACCTTACAACTCCTAACAACACGTAACAATACCGTACGTAAACTTAAAACTTCATAATAAACCTAATGAATCCGTCCGAGTCCTTTAAACATCGTACGACAACTTAAATCATCTTACTACTCTTTATGCCACATTAGCAACTCGAAATGAACGTTAGTCAGATCTAGGACGCCTTACAGCTCCTAAGAACACCTTACATCACCTTACGAAACCTTAAAATTCCATAATACACCTAATGAATTCGTGCGAGTCCTTTGAACATCGTACGACTAGTTAGGACATCTTAAGACTCTGTATGCCATATTAGAACCTTGAAGACCACGTTTGTATAACGTAGGACCCTTAGAACACCTAACAACACCTTACAACAGCGTACGAAACCATAAATCTCCATAATAAACCTAATCATTTCGTTTGAGTCCTTTGAACATCGTAAGACAACTCATGACTTGTTACGACTATGTATGCGACGCTAGCAACATAAAAAGCAATTTCGAAAAATGTAGGACGCGTCACAACTTCTAAGAGCACCTTACATCACCGTACGAAACATTAAAACTTCATAATAAACCTAATGAATTCGTCCGAGTCATTTGAACATCGTACAACAATTTAGAATATCTTACGACATTGTATGCCACAATAGCACCTTCAAAAGCATGTTAGTATAATGTACGACACCTTAAAACTCCTAACAACACGTAACAATACCGTACGTAAACTTAAAACTCCATAATAAACCTAATGAATTCATACGAGTCCTTTAAACATCGTACGACAACTTAAATCATCTTACTACTCTTTATGCCACATTAGCAACTCGAAAAGAACGTTAGTATGATCTAGGACTCCTTACAGCTCCTAAGAACACCTGACATCACCGTACGAAACCTTAAAACTCCATAATACACCTAATGAATTTGTGCGAGTCCTTTGAACATCGTACGACTAGTTACGACATCTTAAGACTCTGTATGCCATATTAGAATCTTGAAGACCACGTTTGTATAACGCAGGACGCCTTAAAACACCTAACAACACCTTACAACAGCGTACGAAACCATAAATCTCCATAATAAACCTAATCAATTCGTCCGAGTCCTTTGAACATCGTTAGACAACTCAGGACTTGTTACGACTCTGTATGCGACGCTAGCAACATAAAAAGCAATTTCGAAAAATGTAGCACGCGTTACAACTTCTAAGAGCACCTTACATTACCGTACGAAACATTAAAACTTCATAATAAACCTAATGAATTCGTCCGAGTCATTTAAACATCATACAAAAATTTAGAATATCTTACGGCATTGTATTCCACATTAGCACCTTGAAAAGCATGTTAGTATAATGTACGACACCTTACAACTCCTAACAACACGTAACAATACCGTATGTAAACTTAAAACTCCATAATAAACCTAATGAATTCGTCCGAGTCCTTTAAACATCGTACGACAACTTAAATCATCTTACTACTCTTTATGCCACATTAGCAACTCGAAATGAACGTTAGTCAGATCTAGGACGCCTTACAGCTCCTAAGAACACCTTACATCACCTTACGAAACCTTAAAATTCCATAATACACCTGATGAATTCGTGCGAGTCCTTTGAACATCGTACGAATAGTTAGGATATCTTAAGACTCTGTATGCCATATTAGAATCTTGAAGACCACGTTTGTATAACGTAGGACGCCTTATAACACCTAACAACACCTTACAACAGCGTACGAAACCATAAATCTCCATAATAAACCTAATCAATTCGTCCGAGTCCTTTGAACATCGTAAGACAACTCAGGACTTGTTACGACTCTGTTTGCGACGCTAGCAACATAAAAAGCAATTTCGTAAAATGTAGGACGCGTTACAACTTCTAAGAGCACCTTACATCACCGTACGAAACATTAAAACTTCGTAATAAACCTAATGAATTCGTCCGAGTCATTTGAACATCGTACAACAATTTAGAATATCTTACGACATTGTATGCCACAATAGCACCTTCAAAAGCATGTTAGTATAATGTACGACACCTTAAAACTCCTAACAACACGTAACAATACCGTACGTAAACTTAAAACTCCATAATAAACCTAATGAATTCATCCGAGTCCTTTAAGCATCGTACGACAACTTAAATCATCTTACTACTCTTTATGCCACATTAGCAACTCGAAAAGAACGTTAGTATGATCTAGGACTCCTTACAGCTCCTAAGAACACCTTACATCACCGTACGAAACCTTAAAACTCCATAATACACCTAATGAATTCGTGCGAGTCCTTTGAACATCGTACGACTAGTTACGACATCTTAAGACTCTGTATGCCATATTAGAACCTTGAAGACCACGTTTGTATAACGTAGGACCCTTAGAACACCTAACAACACCTTACAACAGCGTACGAAACCATAAATCTCCATAATAAACCTAATCATTTCGTTTGAGTCCTTTGAACATCGTAAGACAACTCATGACTTGTTACGACTATGTATGCGACGCTAGCAACATAAAAAGCAATTTCGAAAAATGTAGGACGCGTCACAACTTCTAAGAGCACCTTACATCACCGTACGAAACATTAAAACTTCATAATAAACCTAATGAATTCGTCCGAGTCATTTGAACATCGTACAACAATTTAGAATATCTTACGACATTGTATGCCACAATAGCACCTTCAAAAGCATGTTAGTATAATGTACGACACCTTAAAACTCCTAACAACACGTAACAATACCGTACGTAAACTTAAAACTCCATAATAAACCTAATGAATTCATACGAGTCCTTTAAACATCGTACGACAACTTAAATCATCTTACTACTCTTTATGCCACATTAGCAACTCGAAAAGAACGTTAGTATGATCTAGGACTCCTTACAGCTCCTAAGAACACCTGACATCACCGTACGAAACCTTAAAACTCCATAATACACCTAATGAATTTGTGCGAGTCCTTTGAACATCGTACGACTAGTTACGACATCTTAAGACTCTGTATGCCATATTAGAATCTTGAAGACCACGTTTGTATAACGCAGGACGCCTTAAAACACCTAACAACACCTTACAACAGCGTACGAAACCATAAATCTCCATAATAAACCTAATCAATTCGTCCGAGTCCTTTGAACATCGTTAGACAACTCAGGACTTGTTACGACTCTGTATGCGACGCTAGCAACATAAAAAGCAATTTCGAAAAATGTAGCACGCGTTACAACTTCTAAGAGCACCTTACATTACCGTACGAAACATTAAAACTTCATAATAAACCTAATGAATTCGTCCGAGTCATTTAAACATCATACAAAAATTTAGAATATCTTACGGCATTGTATTCCACATTAGCACCTTGAAAAGCATGTTAGTATAATGTACGACACCTTACAACTCCTAACAACACGTAACAATACCGTATGTAAACTTAAAACTCCATAATAAACCTAATGAATTCGTCCGAGTCCTTTAAACATCGTACGACAACTTAAATCATCTTACTACTCTTTATGCCACATTAGCAACTCGAAATGAACGTTAGTCAGATCTAGGACGCCTTACAGCTCCTAAGAACACCTTACATCACCTTACGAAACCTTAAAATTCCATAATACACCTGATGAATTCGTGCGAGTCCTTTGAACATCGTACGAATAGTTAGGATATCTTAAGACTCTGTATGCCATATTAGAATCTTGAAGACCACGTTTGTATAACGTAGGACGCCTTATAACACCTAACAACACCTTACAACAGCGTACGAAACCATAAATCTCCATAATAAACCTAATCAATTCGTCCGAGTCCTTTGAACATCGTAAGACAACTCAGGACTTGTTACGACTCTGTTTGCGACGCTAGCAACATAAAAAGCAATTTCGTAAAATGTAGGACGCGTTACAACTTCTAAGAGCACCTTACATCACCGTACGAAACATTAAAACTTCGTAATAAACCTAATGAATTCGTCCGAGTCATTTGAACATCGTACAACAATTTAGAATATCTTACGACATTGTATGCCACAATAGCACCTTCAAAAGCATGTTAGTATAATGTACGACACCTTAAAACTCCTAACAACACGTAACAATACCGTACGTAAACTTAAAACTCCATAATAAACCTAATGAATTCATCCGAGTCCTTTAAGCATCGTACGACAACTTAAATCATCTTACTACTCTTTATGCCACATTAGCAACTCGAAAAGAACGTTAGTATGATCTAGGACTCCTTACAGCTCCTAAGAACACCTTACATCACCGTACGAAACCTTAAAACTCCATAATACACCTAATGAATTCGTGCGAGTCCTTTGAACATCGTACGACTAGTTACGACATCTTAAGACTCTGTATGCCATATTAGAATCTTGAAGACCACGTTTGTATAACGTAGGACGCCTTAAAACACCTAACAACACCTTACAACAGCGTACGAAACCATAAATCTCCATAATAAACCTAATCAATTCGTCCGAGTCCTTTGAACATCGTAAGACAACTCATGACTTGTTACGACTCTGTATGCGACGCTAGCAACATAAAAAGCAATTTCGAAAACTGTAGGACGCGTTACAACTTCTAAGAGCACCTTACATCACCGTACGAAACATTAAAACTTCGTAATAAACCTAATGAGTTCGTCCGAGTCATTTGAACATCGTACAACAATTTAGAATATCTTACGACATTGTATGCCACAATAGCACCTTCAAAAGCATGTTAGTATAATGTACGACACCTTAAAACTCCTAACAACACGTAACAATACCGTACGTAAACTGAAAACTCCATAATAAAACTAATGAATTCATCCGAGTCCTTTAAACATCGTACGACAACTTAAATCATCTTACTACTCTTTATGCCACATTAGCAACTCGAAAAGAACGTTAGTATGATCTAGGACTCCTTACAGCTCCTAAGAACACCTTACATCACCGTACGAAACCTTAAAACTCCATAATACACCTAATGAATTCGTGCGAGTCCTTTGAACATCGTACGACTAGTTACGACATCTTAAGACTCTGTATGCCATATTAGAATCTTGAAGACCACGTTTGTATAACGTAGGACGCCTTAAAACACCTAACAACACCTTACAACAGCGTACCAAACCATAAATCTCCATAATAAACCTAATCAATTCGTCCGAGTCCTTTGAACATCGTAAGACAACTCATGACTTGTTACGACTCTGTTTGCGACGCTAGCAACATAAAAAGCAATTTCGAAAAATGTAGGACGCGTTACAACTTCTAAGAGCACCTTACATCACCGTACGAAACATTAAAACTTCGTAATAAACCTAATGAATTCGTCCGAGTCATTTGAACATCATACAAAAATTTAGAATATCTTACGACATTGTATTCCACATTAGCACCTTGAAAAGCATATTAGTATAATGTACGACACCTTACAACTCCTAACAACACGTAACAATACTGTACGTAAACTTAAAACTCCATAATAAACCTAATGAATTCGTCCGAGTCCTTTAAACATCGTACGACAACTTAAATCATCTTACTACTCTTTATGCCACATTAGCAACTCGAAATGAACGTTAGTATGATCTAGGACTCCTTACAGCTCCTAAGAACACCTTACATCACCGTACGAAACCTTAAAACTCCATAATACACCTAATGAATTCGTGCGAGTCCTTTGAACATCGTACGACTAGTTACGACATCTTAAGACTCTGTATGCCATATTAGAATCTTGAAGACCACGTTTGTATAACGTAGGACGCCTTAAAACACCTAACAACACCTTACAACAGCGTACGAAACCATAAATCTCCATAATAAACCTAATCAAATCGTCCGAGTCCTTTGAACATCGTTAGACAACTCAGGACTTGTTACGACTCTGTTTGCGACGCTAGCAACATAAAAAGCAATTTCGAAAAATGTAGGACGCGTTACAACTTCTAAGAGCACCTTACATCACCGTACGAAACATTAAAACTTCGTAATAAACCTAATGAATTCGTCCGAGTCATTTGAACATCATACAAAAATTTAGAATATCTTACGACATTGTATTCCACATTAGCACCTTGAAAAGCATATTAGTATAATGTACGACACCTTACAACTCCTAACAACACGTAACAATACCGTACGTAAACTTAAAACTCCATAATAAACCTAATGAATTCGTCCGAGTCCTTTAAACATCGTACGACAACTTAAATCATCTTACTACTCTTTATGCCACATTAGCAACTCGAAATGAACGTTAGTATGATCTAGGACTCCTTACAGCTCCTAAGAACACCTTACATCACCGTACGAAACCTTAAAACTCCATAATACACCTAATGAATTCGTGCGAGTCCTTTGAACATCGTACGACTAGTTACGACATCTTAAGACTCTTTATGCCATATTAGAATCTTGAAGACCACGTTTGTATAACGTAAGACGCCTTAAAACACCTAACAACACCTTACAACAGCGTACGAAACCATAAATCTCCATAATAAACCTAATCAATTCGTCCGAGTCCTTTGAACATCGTAAGACAACTCATGACTTGTTACGACTCTGTATGCGACGCTAGCAACATAAAAAGCAATTTCGAAAAATGTAGGACGCGTTACAACTTCTAAGAGCACCTTACATCACCGTACGAAACATTAAAACTTCGTAATAAACCTAATGAATTCGTCCGAGTCATTTGAACATCATACAAAAATGTAGAATATCTTACGACATTGTATTCCACATTAGCACCTTGAAAAGCATATTAGTATAATGTACGACACCTTACAACTCCTAACAACACGTAACAATACCGTACGTAAACTTAAAACTCCATAATAAACCTAATGAATTCGTCTGAGTCCTTTAAACATCGTACGACAACTTAAATCATCTTACTACTCTTTATGCCACATTAGCAACTCGAAATGAACGTTAGTATGATCTAGGACTCCTTAAAGCTCCTAAGAACACCTTACTTCACCGTACGAAACCTTAAAACTCCATAATACACCTAATGAATTCGTGCGAGTCCTTTGAACATCGTACGACTAGTTACGACATCTTAAGACTCTGTATGCCATATTAGAATCTTGAAGACCACGTTTGTATAACGTAGGACGCCTTAAAACACCTAACAACACCTTACAACAGCGTACGAAACCATAAATCTCCATAATAAACCTAATCAAATCGTCCGAGTCCTTTGAACATCGTTAGACAACTCAGGACTTGTTACGACTCTGTTTGCGACGCTAGCAACATAAAAAGCAATTTCGAAAAATGTAGGACGCGTTACAACTTCTAAGAGCACCTTACATCACCGTACGAAACATTAAAACTTCGTAATAAACCTAATGAATTCGTCCGAGTCATTTGAACATCATACAAAAATTTAGAATATCTTACGACATTGTATTCCACATTAGCACCTTGAAAAGCATATTAGTATAATGTACGACACCTTACAACTCCTAACAACACGTAACAATACCGTACGTAAACTTAAAACTCCATAATAAACCTAATGAATTCGTCCGAGTCCTTTAAACATCGTACGACAACTTAAATCATCTTACTACTCTTTATGCCACATTAGCAACTCGAAATGAACGTTGGTATGATCTAGGACTCCTTACAGCTCCTAAGAACACCTTACATCACCGTACGAAACCTTAAAACTCCATAATACACCTAATGAATTCGTGCGAGTCCTTTGAACATCGTACGACTAGTTACGACATCTTAAGACTCTTTATGCCATATTAGAATCTTGAAGACCACGTTTGTATAACGTAGGACGCCTTAAAACACCTAACAACACCTTACAACAGCGTACGAAACCATAAATCTCCATAATAAACCTAATCAAATCGTCCGAGTCCTTTGAACATCGTTAGACAACTCAGGACTTGTTACGACTCTGTTTGCGACGCTAGCAACATAAAAAGCAATTTCGAAAAATGTAGGACGCGTTACAACTTCTAAGAGCACCTTACATCACCGTACGAAACATTAAAACTTCGTAATAAACCTAATGAATTCGTCCGAGTCATTTGAACATCATACAAAAATTTAGAATATCTTACGACATTGTATTCCACATTAGCACCTTGAAAAGCATATTAGTATAATGTACGACACCTTACAACTCCTAACAACACGTAACAATACCGTACGTAAACTTAAAACTCCATAATAAACCTAATGAATTCGTCCGAGTCCTTGAAACATCGTACGACAACTTAAATCATCTTACTACTCTTTATGCCACATTAGCAACTCGAAATGAACGTTAGTATGATCTAGGACTCCTTACAGCTCCTAAGAACACCTTACATCACCGTACGAAACCTTAAAACTCCATAATACACCTAATGAATTCGTGCGAGTCCTTTGAACATCGTACGACTAGTTACGACATCTTAAGACTCTTTATGCCATATTAGAATCTTGAAGACCACGTTTGTATAACGTAAGACGCCTTAAAACACCTAACAACACCTTACAACAGCGTACGAAACCATAAATCTCCATAATAAACCTAATCAATTCGTCCGAGTCCTTTGAACATCGTAAGACAACTCATGACTTGTTACGACTATGTATGCGACGCTAGCAACATAAAAAGCAATTTCGAAAAATGTAGGACGCGTTACAACTTCTAAGAGCACCTTACATCACCGTACGAAACATTAAAACTTCGTAATAAACCTAATGAATTCGTCCGAGTCATTTGAACATCATACAAAAATGTAGAATATCTTACGACATTGTATTCCACATTAGCACCTTGAAAAGCATATTAGTATAATGTACGACACCTTACAACTCCTAACAACACGTAACAATACCGTACGTAAACTTAAAACTCCATAATAAACCTAATGAATTCGTCTGAGTCCTTTAAACATCGTACGACAACTTAAATCATCTTACTACTCTTTATGCCACATTAGCAACTCGAAATGAACGTTAGTATGATCTAGGACTCCTTAAAGCTCCTAAGAACACCTTACTTCACCGTACGAAACCTTAAAACTCCATAATACACCTAATGAATTCGTGCGAGTCCTTTGAACATCGTACGACTAGTTACGACATCTTAAGACTCTTTATGCCATATTAGAATCTTGAAGACCACGTTTGTATAACGTAAGACGCCTTAAAACACCTAACAACACCTTACAACAGCGTACGAAACCATAAATCTCCATAATAAACCTAATCAATTCGTCCGAGTCCTTTGAACATCGTAAGACAACTCATGACTTGTTACGACTCTGTATGCGACGCTAGCAACATAAAAAGCAATTTCGAAAAATGTAGGACGCGTTACAACTTCTAAGAGCACCTTACATCACCGTACGAAACATTAAAACTTCGTAATAAACCTAATGAATTCGTCCGAGTCATTTGAACATCATACAAAAATGTAGAATATCTTACGACATTGTATTCCACATTAGCACCTTGAAAAGCATATTAGTATAATGTACGACACCTTACAACTCCTAACAACACGTAACAATACCGTACGTAAACTTAAAACTCCATAATAAACCTAATGAATTCGTCTGAGTCCTTTAAACATCGTACGACAACTTAAATCATCTTACTACTCTTTATGCCACATTAGCAACTCGAAATGAACGTTAGTATGATCTAGGACTCCTTAAAGCTCCTAAGAACACCTTACTTCACCGTACGAAACCTTAAAACTCCATAATACACCTAATGAATTCGTGCGAGTCCTTTGAACATCGTACGACTAGTTACGACATCTTAAGACTCTGTATGCCATATTAGAATCTTGAAGACCACGTTTGTATAACGTAGGACGCCTTAAAACACCTAACAACACCTTACAACAGCGTACGAAACCATAAATCTCCATAATAAACCTAATCAAATCGTCCGAGTCCTTTGAACATCGTTAGACAACTCAGGACTTGTTACGACTCTGTTTGCGACGCTAGCAACATAAAAAGCAATTTCGAAAAATGTAGGACGCGTTACAACTTCTAAGAGCACCTTACATCACCGTACGAAACATTAAAACTTCGTAATAAACCTAATGAATTCGTCCGAGTCATTTGAACATCATACAAAAATTTAGAATATCTTACGACATTGTATTCCACATTAGCACCTTGAAAAGCATATTAGTATAATGTACGACACCTTACAACTCCTAACAACACGTAACAATACCGTACGTAAACTTAAAACTCCATAATAAACCTAATGAATTCGTCCGAGTCCTTTAAACATCGTACGACAACTTAAATCATCTTACTACTCTTTATGCCACATTAGCAACTCGAAATGAACGTTGGTATGATCTAGGACTCCTTACAGCTCCTAAGAACACCTTACATCACCGTACGAAACCTTAAAACTCCATAATACACCTAATGAATTCGTGCGAGTCCTTTGAACATCGTACGACTAGTTACGACATCTTAAGACTCTTTATGCCATCTTAGAATCTTGAAGACCACGTTTGTATAACGTAGGACGCCTTAAAACACCTAACAACACCTTACAACAGCGTACGAAACCATAAATCTCCATAATAAACCTAATCAAATCGTCCGAGTCCTTTGAACATCGTTAGACAACTCAGGACTTGTTACGACTCTGTTTGCGACGCTAGCAACATAAAAAGCAATTTCGAAAAATGTAGGACGCGTTACAACTTCTAAGAGCACCTTACATCACCGTACGAAACATTAAAACTTCGTAATAAACCTAATGAATTCGTCCGAGTCATTTGAACATCATACAAAAATTTAGAATATCTTACGACATTGTATTCCACATTAGCACCTTGAAAAGCATATTAGTATAATGTACGACACCTTACAACTCCTAACAACACGTAACAATACCGTACGTAAACTTAAAACTCCATAATAAACCTAATGAATTCGTCCGAGTCCTTTAAACATCGTACGACAACTTAAATCATCTTACTACTCTTTATGCCACATTAGCAACTCGAAATGAACGTTAGTATGATCTAGGACTCCTTACAGCTCCTAAGAACACCTTACATCACCGTACGAAACCTTAAAACTCCATAATACACCTAATGAATTCGTGCGAGTCCTTTGAACATCGTACGACTAGTTACGACATCTTAAGACTCTTTATGCCATATTAGAATCTTGAAGACCACGTTTGTATAACGTAAGACGCCTTAAAACACCTAACAACACCTTACAACAGCGTACGAAACCATAAATCTCCATAATAAACCTAATCAATTCGTCCGAGTCCTTTGAACATCGTAAGACAACTCATGACTTGTTACGACTATGTATGCGACGCTAGCAACATAAAAAGCAATTTCGAAAAATGTAGGACGCGTTACAACTTCTAAGAGCACCTTACATCACCGTACGAAACATTAAAACTTCGTAATAAACCTAATGAATTCGTCCGAGTCATTTGAACATCATACAAAAATGTAGAATATCTTACGACATTGTATTCCACATTAGCACCTTGAAAAGCATATTAGTATAATGTACGACACCTTACAACTCCTAACAACACGTAACAATACCGTACGTAAACTTAAAACTCCATAATAAACCTAATGAATTCGTCTGAGTCCTTTAAACATCGTACGACAACTTAAATCATCTTACTACTCTTTATGCCACATTAGCAACTCGAAATGAACGTTAGTATGATCTAGGACTCCTTAAAGCTCCTAAGAACACCTTACTTCACCGTACGAAACCTTAAAACTCCATAATACACCTAATGAATTCGTGCGAGTCCTTTGAACATCGTACGACTAGTTACGACATCTTAAGACTCTGTATGCCATATTAGAATCTTGAAGACCACGTTTGTATAACGTAGGACGCCTTAAAACACCTAACAACACCTTACAACAGCGTACGAAACCATAAATCTCCATAATAAACCTAATCAAATCGTCCGAGTCCTTTGAACATCGTTAGACAACTCAGGACTTGTTACGACTCTGTTTGCGACGCTAGCAACATAAAAAGCAATTTCGAAAAATGTAGGACGCGTTACAACTTCTAAGAGCACCTTACATCACCGTACGAAACATTAAAACTTCGTAATAAACCTAATGAATTCGTCCGAGTCATTTGAACATCATACAAAAATTTAGAATATCTTACGACATTGTATTCCACATTAGCACCTTGAAAAGCATATTAGTATAATGTACGACACCTTACAACTCCTAACAACACGTAACAATACCGTACGTAAACTTAAAACTCCATAATAAACCTAATGAATTCGTCCGAGTCCTTTAAACATCGTACGACAACTTAAATCATCTTACTACTCTTTATGCCACATTAGCAACTCGAAATGAACGTTGGTATGATCTAGGACTCCTTACAGCTCCTAAGAACACCTTACATCACCGTACGAAACCTTAAAACTCCATAATACACCTAATGAATTCGTGCGAGTCCTTTGAACATCGTACGACTAGTTACGACATCTTAAGACTCTTTATGCCATATTAGAATCTTGAAGACCACGTTTGTATAACGTAGGACGCCTTAAAACACCTAACAACACCTTACAACAGCGTACGAAACCATAAATCTCCATAATAAACCTAATCAAATCGTCCGAGTCCTTTGAACATCGTTAGACAACTCAGGACTTGTTACGACTCTGTTTGCGACGCTAGCAACATAAAAAGCAATTTCGAAAAATGTAGGACGCGTTACAACTTCTAAGAGCACCTTACATCACCGTACGAAACATTAAAACTTCGTAATAAACCTAATGAATTCGTCCGAGTCATTTGAACATCATACAAAAATTTAGAATATCTTACGACATTGTATTCCACATTAGCACCTTGAAAAGCATATTAGTATAATGTACGACACCTTACAACTCCTAACAACACGTAACAATACCGTACGTAAACTTAAAACTCCATAATAAACCTAATGAATTCGTCCGAGTCCTTTAAACATCGTACGACAACTTAAATCATCTTACTACTCTTTATGCCACATTAGCAACTCGAAATGAACGTTAGTATGATCTAGGACTCCTTACAGCTCCTAAGAACACCTTACATCACCGTACGAAACCTTAAAACTCCATAATACACCTAATGAATTCGTGCGAGTCCTTTGAACATCGTACGACTAGTTACGACATCTTAAGACTCTTTATGCCATATTAGAATCTTGAAGACCACGTTTGTATAACGTAAGACGCCTTAAAACACCTAACAACACCTTACAACAGCGTACGAAACCATAAATCTCCATAATAAACCTAATCAATTCGTCCGAGTCCTTTGAACATCGTAAGACAACTCATGACTTGTTACGACTATGTATGCGACGCTAGCAACATAAAAAGCAATTTCGAAAAATGTAGGACGCGTTACAACTTCTAAGAGCACCTTACATCACCGTACGAAACATTAAAACTTCGTAATAAACCTAATGAATTCGTCCGAGTCATTTGAACATCATACAAAAATGTAGAATATCTTACGACATTGTATTCCACATTAGCACCTTGAAAAGCATATTAGTATAATGTACGACACCTTACAACTCCTAACAACACGTAACAATACCGTACGTAAACTTAAAACTCCATAATAAACCTAATGAATTCGTCTGAGTCCTTTAAACATCGTACGACAACTTAAATCATCTTACTACTCTTTATGCCACATTAGCAACTCGAAATGAACGTTAGTATGATCTAGGACTCCTTAAAGCTCCTAAGAACACCTTACTTCACCGTACGAAACCTTAAAACTCCATAATACACCTAATGAATTCGTGCGAGTCCTTTGAACATCGTACGACTAGTTACGACATCTTAAGACTCTGTATGCCATATTAGAATCTTGAAGACCACGTTTGTATAACGTAGGACGCCTTAAAACACCTAACAACACCTTACAACAGCGTACGAAACCATAAATCTCCATAATAAACCTAATCAAATCGTCCGAGTCCTTTGAACATCGTTAGACAACTCAGGACTTGTTACGACTCTGTTTGCGACGCTAGCAACATAAAAAGCAATTTCGAAAAATGTAGGACGCGTTACAACTTCTAAGAGCACCTTACATCACCGTACGAAACATTAAAACTTCGTAATAAACCTAATGAATTCGTCCGAGTCATTTGAACATCATACAAAAATTTAGAATATCTTACGACATTGTATTCCACATTAGCACCTTGAAAAGCATATTAGTATAATGTACGACACCTTACAACTCCTAACAACACGTAACAATACCGTACGTAAACTTAAAACTCCATAATAAACCTAATGAATTCGTCCGAGTCCTTTAAACATCGTACGACAACTTAAATCATCTTACTACTCTTTATGCCACATTAGCAACTCGAAATGAACGTTGGTATGATCTAGGACTCCTTACAGCTCCTAAGAACACCTTACATCACCGTACGAAACCTTAAAACTCCATAATACACCTAATGAATTCGTGCGAGTCCTTTGAACATCGTACGACTAGTTACGACATCTTAAGACTCTTTATGCCATATTAGAATCTTGAAGACCACGTTTGTATAACGTAGGACGCCTTAAAACACCTAACAACACCTTACAACAGCATACGAAACCATAAATCTCCATAATAAACCTAATCAATTCGTCCGAGTCCTTTGAACATCGTAAGACAACTCATGACTTGTTACGACTCTGTATGCGACGCTAGCAACATAAAAAGCAATTTCGAAAAATGTAGGACGCGTTACAACTTCTAAGAGCACCTTACATCACCGTACGAAACATTAAAACTTCGTAATAAACCTAATGAATTCGTCCGAGTCATTTGAACATCATACAAAAATGTAGAATATCTTACGACATTGTATTCCACATTAGCACCTTGAAAAGCATATTAGTATAATGTACGACACCTTACAACTCCTAACAACACGTAACAATACCGTACGTAAACTTAAAACTCCATAATAAACCTTATGAATTCGTCTGAGTCCTTTAAACATCGTACGACAACTTAAATCATCTTACTACTCTTTATGCCACATTAGCAACTCGAAATGAACGTTAGTATGATCTAGGACTCCTTACAGGTCCTAAGAACACCTTACATCACCGTACGAAACCTTAAAACTCCATAATACACCTAATGAATTCGTGCGAGTCCTTTGAACATCGTACGACTAGTTACGACATCTTAAGACTCCGTATGCCATATTAGAATCTTGAAGACCACGTTTGTATAACGTAGGACGCCATAAAACACCTAACAACACCTTACAACAGCGTACGAAACCATAAATCTCCATAATAAACCTAATCAATTCGTCCGAGTCCTTTGAACATCGTAAGACAACTCATGACTTGTTACGACTCTGTATGCGACGCTAGCAACATAAAAAGCAATTTCGAAAAATGTAGGACGCGTTACAACTTCTAAGAGCACCTTACATCACCGTACGAAACATTAAAACTTCGTAATAAACCTAATGAATTCGTCCGAGTCATTTGAACATCATACAAAAATGTAGAATATCTTACGACATTGTATTCCACATTAGCACCTTGAAAAGCATATTAGTATAATGTACGACACCTTACAACTCCTAACAACACGTAACAATACCGTACGTAAACTTAAAACTCCATAATAAACCTAATGAATTCGTCTGAGTCCTTTAAACATCGTACGACAACTTAAATCATCTTACTACTCTTTATGCCACATTAGCAACTCGAAATGAACGTTAGTATGATCTAGGACTCCTTACAGCTCCTAAGAACACCTTACATCACCGTACGAAACCTTAAAACTCCATAATACACCTAATGAATTCGTGCGAGTCCTTTGAACATCGTACGACTAGTTACGACATCTTAAGACTCCGTATGCCATATTAGAATCTTGAAGACCACGTTTGTATAACGTAGGACGCCATAAAACACCTAACAACACCTTACAACAGCGTACGAAACCATAAATCTCCATAATAAACCTAATCAATTCGTCCGAGTCCTTTGAACATCGTAAGACAACTCATGACTTGTTACGACTCTGTATGCGACGCTAGCAACATAAAAAGCAATTTCGAAAAATGTAGGACGCGTTACAACTTCTAAGAGCACCTTACATCACCGTACGAAACATTAAAACTTCGTAATAAACCTAATGAATTCGTCCGAGTCATTTGAACATCATACAAAAATTTAGAATATCTTACGACATTGTATTCCACATTAGCACCTTGAAAAGCATATTAGTATAATGTACGACACCTTACAACTCCTAACAACACGTAACAATACCGTACGTAAACTTAAAACTCCATAATAAACCTAATGAATTCGTCCGAGTCCTTTAAACATCGTACGACAACTTAAATCATCTTACTACTCTTTATGCCACATTAGCAACTCGAAATGAACGTTGGTATGATCTAGGACTCCTTACAGCTCCTAAGAACACCTTACATCACCGTACGAAACCTTAAAACTCCATAATACACCTAATGAATTCGTGCGAGTCCTTTGAACATCGTACGACTAGTTACGACATCTTAAGACTCTTTATGCCATATTAGAATCTTGAAGACCACGTTTGTATAACGTAGGACGCCTTAAAACACCTAACAACACCTTACAACAGCATACGAAACCATAAATCTCCATAATAAACCTAATCAATTCGTCCGAGTCCTTTGAACATCGTAAGACAACTCATGACTTGTTACGACTCTGTATGCGACGCTAGCAACATAAAAAGCAATTTCGAAAAATGTAGGACGCGTTACAACTTCTAAGAGCACCTTACATCACCGTACGAAACATTAAAACTTCGTAATAAACCTAATGAATTCGTCCGAGTCATTTGAACATCATACAAAAATGTAGAATATCTTACGACATTGTATTCCACATTAGCACCTTGAAAAGCATATTAGTATAATGTACGACACCTTACAACTCCTAACAACACGTAACAATACCGTACGTAAACTTAAAACTCCATAATAAACCTTATGAATTCGTCTGAGTCCTTTAAACATCGTACGACAACTTAAATCATCTTACTACTCTTTATGCCACATTAGCAACTCGAAATGAACGTTAGTATGATCTAGGACTCCTTACAGGTCCTAAGAACACCTTACATCACCGTACGAAACCTTAAAACTCCATAATACACCTAATGAATTCGTGCGAGTCCTTTGAACATCGTACGACTAGTTACGACATCTTAAGACTCCGTATGCCATATTAGAATCTTGAAGACCACGTTTGTATAACGTAGGACGCCATAAAACACCTAACAACACCTTACAACAGCGTACGAAACCATAAATCTCCATAATAAACCTAATCAATTCGTCCGAGTCCTTTGAACATCGTAAGACAACTCATGAATTGTTACGACTCTGTATGCGACGCTAGCAACATAAAAAGCAATTTCGAAAAATGTAGGACGCGTTACAACTTCTAAGAGCACCTTACATCACCGTACGAAACATTAAAACTTCGTAATAAACCTAATGAATTCGTCCGAGTCATTTGAACATCATACAAAAATGTAGAATATCTTACGACATTGTATTCCACATTAGCACCTTGAAAAGCATATTAGTATAATGTACGACACCTTACAACTCCTAACAACACGTAACAATACCGTACGTAAACTTAAAACTCCATAATAAACCTAATGAATTCGTCTGAGTCCTTTAAACATCGTACGACAACTTAAATCATCTTACTACTCTTTATGCCACATTAGCAACTCGAAATGAACGTTAGTATGATCTAGGACTCCTTACAGCTCCTAAGAACACCTTACATCACCGTACGAAACCTTAAAACTCCATAATACACCTAATGAATTCGTGCGAGTCCTTTGAACATCGTACGACTAGTTACGACATCTTAAGACTCCGTATGCCATATTAGAATCTTGAAGACCACGTTTGTATAACGTAGGACGCCATAAAACACCTAACAACACCTTACAACAGCGTACGAAACCATAAATCTCCATAATAAACCTAATCAATTCGTCCGAGTCCTTTGAACATCGTAAGACAACTCATGACTTGTTACGACTCTGTATGCGACGCTAGCAACATAAAAAGCAATTTCGAAAAATGTAGGACGCGTTACAACTTCTAAGAGCACCTTACATCACCGTACGAAACATTAAAACTTCGTAATAAACCTAATGAATTCGTCCGAGTCATTTGAACATCATACAAAAATTTAGAATATCTTACGACATTGTATTCCACATTAGCACCTTGAAAAGCATATTAGTATAATGTACGACACCTTACAACTCCTAACAACACGTAACAATACCGTACGTAAACTTAAAACTCCATAATAAACCTAATGAATTCGTCCGAGTCCTTTAAACATCGTACGACAACTTAAATCATCTTACTACTCTTTATGCCACATTAGCAACTCGAAATGAACGTTAGTATGATCTAGGACTCCTTACAGCTCCTAAGAACACCTTACATTACCGTACGAAACCTTAAAACTCCATAATACACCTAATGAATTCGTGCGAGTCCTTTGAACATCGTACGACTAGTTACGACATCTTAAGACTCTGTATGCCATATTAGAATCTTGAAGACCACGTTTGTATAACGTAGGACACCTTAAAACACCTAACAACACCTTACAACAGCGTACGAAACCATAAATCTCCATAATAAACCTAATCAAATCGTCCGAGTCCTTTGAACATCGTTAGACAACTCAGGACTTGTTACGACTCTGTATGCGACGCTAGCAACATAAAAAGCAATTTCGAAAAATGTAGGACGCGTTACAACTTCTAAGAGCACCTTACATCACCGTACGAAACATTAAAACTTCATAATAAACCTAATGAATTCGTCCGAGTCATTTGAACATCATACAAAAATGTAGAATATCTTACGACATTGTATTCCACATTAGCACCTTGAAAAGCATATTAGTATAATGTACGACACCTTACAACTCCTAACAACACGTAACAATACCGTACGTAAACTTAAAACTCCATAATAAACCTAATGAATTCGTCTGAGTCCTTTAAACATCGTACGACAACTTAAATCATCTTACTACTCTTTATGCCACATTAGCAACTCGAAATGAACGTTAGTATGATCTAGGACTCCTTACAGCTCCTAAGAACACCTTACATCACCGTACGAAACCTTAAAACTCCATAATACACCTAATGAATTCGTGCGAGTCCTTTGAACATCGTACGACTAGTTACGACATCTTAAGACTCCGTATGCCATATTAGAATCTTGAAGACCACGTTTGTATAACGTAGGACGCCATAAAACACCTAACAACACCTTACAACAGCGTACGAAACCATAAATCTCCATAATAAACCTAATCAATTCGTCCGAGTCCTTTGAACATCGTAAGACAACTCATGACTTGTTACGACTCTGTATGCGACGCTAGCAACATAAAAAGCAATTTCGAAAAATGTAGGACGCGTTACAACTTCTAAGAGCACCTTACATCACCGTACGAAACATTAAAACTTCGTAATAAACCTAATGAATTCGTCCGAGTCATTTGAACATCATACAAAAATTTAGAATATCTTACGACATTGTATTCCACATTAGCACCTTGAAAAGCATATTAGTATAATGTACGACACCTTACAACTCCTAACAACACGTAACAATACCGTACGTAAACTTAAAACTCCATAATAAACCTAATGAATTCGTCCGAGTCCTTTAAACATCGTACGACAACTTAAATCATCTTACTACTCTTTATGCCACATTAGCAACTCGAAATGAACGTTAGTATGATCTAGGACTCCTTACAGCTCCTAAGAACACCTTACATCACCGTACGAAACCTTAAAACTCCATAATACACCTAATGAATTCGTGCGAGTCCTTTGAACATCGTACGACTAGTTACGACATCTTAAGACTCTGTATGCCATATTAGAATCTTGAAGACCACGTTTGTATAACGTAGGACGCCTTAAAACACCTAACAACACCTTACAACAGCGTACGAAACCATAAATCTCCATAATAAACCTAATCAAATCGTCCGAGTCCTTTGAACATCGTTAGACAACTCAGGACTTGTTACGACTCTGTATGCGACGCTAGCAACATAAAAAGCAATTTCGAAAAATGTAGGACGCGTTACAACTTCTAAGAGCACCTTACATCACCGTACGAAACATTAAAACTTCATAATAAACCTAATGAATTCGTCCGAGTCATTTGAACATCATACAAAAATTTAGAATATCTTACGGCATTGTATTCCACATTAGCACCTTGAAAAGCATGTTAGTATAATGTACGACACCTTACAACTCCTAACAACACGTAACAATACCGTATGTAAACTTAAAACTCCATAATAAACCTAATGAATTCGTCCGAGTCCTTTAAACATCGTACGACAACTTAAATCATCTTACTACTCTTTATGCCACATTAGCAACTCGAAATGAACGTTAGTCAGATCTAGGACGCCTTACAGCTCCTAAGAACACCTTACATCACCTTACGAAACCTTAAAATTCCATAATACACCTGATGAATTCGTGCGAGTCCTTTGAACATCGTACGAATAGTTAGGATATCTTAAGACTCTGTATGCCATATTAGAATCTTGAAGACCACGTTTGTATAACGTAGGACGCCTTAAAACACCTAACAACACCTTACAACAGCGTACGAAACCATAAATCTCCATAATAAACCTAATCAATTCGTCCGAGTCCTTTGAACATCGTAAGACAACTCCGGACTTGTTACGACTCTGTATGCGACGCTAGCAACATAAAAAGCAATTTCGTAAAATGTAGGACGCGTTACAACTTCTAAGAGCACCTTACATCACCGTACGAAACATTAAAACTTCGTAATAAACCTAATGAATTCGTCCGAGTCATTTGAACATCGTACAACAATTTAGAATATCTTACGACATTGTATGCCACAATAGCACCTTCAAAAGCATGTTAGTATAATGTACGACACCTTAAAACTCCTAACAACACGTAACAATACCGTACGTAAACTGAAAACTCCATAATAAAACTAATGAATTCATCCGAGTCCTTTAAACATCGTACGACAACTTAAATCATCTTACTACTCTTTATGCCACATTAGCAACTCGAAAAGAACGTTAGTATGATCTAGGACTCCTTACAGCTCCTAAGAACACCTTACATCACCGTACGAAACCTTAAAACTCCATAATACACCTAATGAATTCGTGCGAGTCCTTTGAACATCGTACGACTAGTTACGACATCTTAAGACTCCGTATGCCATATTAGAATCTTGAAGACCACGTTTGTATAACGTAGGACGCCTTAAAACACCTAACAACACCTTACAAAAGCGTACCAAACCATAAATCTCCATAATAAACCTAATCAATTCGTCCGAGTCCTTTGAACATCGTAAGACAACTCATGACTTGTTACGACTCTGTTTGCGACGCTAGCAACATAAAAAGCAAATTCGAAAAATGTAGGACGCGTTACAACTTCTAAGAGCACCTTACATCACCGTACGAAACATTAAAACTTCGTAATAAACCTAATGAATTCGTCCGAGTCATTTGAACATCATACAAAAATTTAGAATATCTTACGACATTGTATTCCACATTAGCACCTTGAAAAGCATATTAGTATAATGTACGACACCTTACAACTCCTAACAACACGTAACAATACCGTACGTAAACTTAAAACTCCATAATAAACCTAATGAATTCGTCCGAGTCCTTTAAACATCGTACGACAACTTAAATCATCTTACTACTCTTTATGCCACATTAGCAACTCGAAATGAACGTTAGTATGATCTAGGACTCCTTACAGCTCCTAAGAACACCTTACATCACCGTACGAAACCTTAAAACTCCATAATACACCTAATGAATTCGTGCGAGTCCTTTGAACATCGTACGACTAGTTACGACATCTTAAGACTCTGTATGCCATATTAGAATCTTGAAGACCACGTTTGTATAACGTAGGACGCCTTAAAACACCTAACAACACCTTACACCAGCGTACGAAACCATAAATCTCCATAATAAACCTAATCAATTCGTCTGAGTCCTTTGAACATCGTAAGACAACTCATGACTTGTTACGACTCTGTATGCGACGCTAGCAACATAAAAAGCAATTTCGAAAAATGTAGGACGCGTTTCAACTTCTAAGAGCACCTTACATCACCGTACGAAACATTAAAACTTCGTAATAAACCTAATGAATTCGTCCGAGTCATTTGAACATCATACAAAAATTTAGAATATCTTACGGCATTGTATTCCACATTAGCACCTTGAAAAGCATGTTAGTATAATGTACGACACCTTACAACTCCTAACAACACGTAACAATACCGTATGTAAACTTAAAACTCCATAATAAACCTAATGAATTCGTCCGAGTCCTTTAAACATCGTACGACAACTTAAATCATCTTACTACTCTTTATGCCACATTAGCAACTCGAAATGAACGTTAGTCAGATCTAGGACGCCTTACAGCTCCTAAGAACACCTTACATCACCTTACGAAACCTTAAAATTCCATAATACACCTGATGAATTCGTGCGAGTCCTTTGAACATCGTACGAATAGTTAGGATATCTTAAGACTCTGTATGCCATATTAGAATCTTGAAGACCACGTTTGTATAACGTAGGACGCCTTAAAACACCTAACAACACCTTACAACAGCGTACGAAACCATAAATCTCCATAATAAACCTAATCAATTCGTCCGAGTCCTTTGAACATCGTAAGACAACTCCGGACTTGTTACGACTCTGTATGCGACGCTAGCAACATAAAAAGCAATTTCGTAAAATGTAGGACGCGTTACAACTTCTAAGAGCACCTTACATCACCGTACGAAACATTAAAACTTCGTAATAAACCTAATGAATTCGTCCGAGTCATTTGAACATCGTACAACAATTTAGAATATCTTACGACATTGTATGCCACAATAGCACCTTCAAAAGCATGTTAGTATAATGTACGACACCTTAAAACTCCTAACAACACGTAACAATACCGTACGTAAACTGAAAACTCCATAATAAAACTAATGAATTCATCCGAGTCCTTTAAACATCGTACGACAACTTAAATCATCTTACTACTCTTTATGCCACATTAGCAACTCGAAATGAACGTTAGTATGATCTAGGACTCCTTACAGCTCCTAAGAACACCTTACATCACCGTACGAAACCTTAAAACTCCATAATACACCTAATGAATTCGTGCGAGTCCTTTGAACATCGTACGACTAGTTACGACATCTTAAGACTCCGTATGCCATATTAGAATCTTGAAGACCACGTTTGTATAACGTAGGACGCCATAAAACACCTAACAACACCTTACAACAGCGTACGAAACCATAAATCTCCATAATAAACCTAATCAATTCGTCCGAGTCCTTTGAACATCGTAAGACAACTCATGACTTGTTACGACTCTGTATGCGACGCTAGCAACATAAAAAGCAATTTCGAAAAATGTAGGACGCGTTACAACTTCTAAGAGCACCTTACATCACCGTACGAAACATTAAAACTTCGTAATAAACCTAATGAATTCGTCCGAGTCATTTGAACATCATACAAAAATTTAGAATATCTTACGACATTGTATTCCACATTAGCACCTTGAAAAGCATATTAGTATAATGTACGACACCTTACAACTCCTAACAACACGTAACAATACCGTACGTAAACTTAAAACTCCATAATAAACCTAATGAATTCGTCCGAGTCCTTTAAACATCGTACGACAACTTAAATCATCTTACTACTCTTTATGCCACATTAGCAACTCGAAATGAACGTTAGTATGATCTAGGACTCCTTACAGCTCCTAAGAACACCTTACATCACCGTACGAAACCTTAAAACTCCATAATACACCTAATGAATTCGTGCGAGTCCTTTGAACATCGTACGACTAGTTACGACATCTTAAGACTCTGTATGCCATATTAGAATCTTGAAGACCACGTTTGTATAACGTAGGACGCCTTAAAACACCTAACAACACCTTACAACAGCGTACGAAACCATAAATCTCCATAATAAACCTAATCAAATCGTCCGAGTCCTTTGAACATCGTTAGACAACTCAGGACTTGTTACGACTCTGTATGCGACGCTAGCAACATAAAAAGCAATTTCGAAAAATGTAGGACGCGTTACAACTTCTAAGAGCACCTTACATCACCGTACGAAACATTAAAACTTCATAATAAACCTAATGAATTCGTCCGAGTCATTTGAACATCATACAAAAATTTAGAATATCTTACGGCATTGTATTCCACATTAGCACCTTGAAAAGCATGTTAGTATAATGTACGACACCTTACAACTCCTAACAACACGTAACAATACCGTATGTAAACTTAAAACTCCATAATAAACCTAATGAATTCGTCCGAGTCCTTTAAACATCGTACGACAACTTAAATCATCTTACTACTCTTTATGCCACATTAGCAACTCGAAATGAACGTTAGTCAGATCTAGGACGCCTTACAGCTCCTAAGAACACCTTACATCACCTTACGAAACCTTAAAATTCCATAATACACCTGATGAATTCGTGCGAGTCCTTTGAACATCGTACGAATAGTTAGGATATCTTAAGACTCTGTATGCCATATTAGAATCTTGAAGACCACGTTTGTATAACGTAGGACGCCTTAAAACACCTAACAACACCTTACAACAGCGTACGAAACCATAAATCTCCATAATAAACCTAATCAATTCGTCCGAGTCCTTTGAACATCGTAAGACAACTCCGGACTTGTTACGACTCTGTATGCGACGCTAGCAACATAAAAAGCAATTTCGTAAAATGTAGGACGCGTTACAACTTCTAAGAGCACCTTACATCACCGTACGAAACATTAAAACTTCGTAATAAACCTAATGAATTTGTCCGAGTCATTTGAACATCGTACAACAATTTAGAATATCTTACGACATTGTATGCCACAATAGCACCTTCAAAAGCATGTTAGTATAATGTACGACACCTTAAAACTCCTAACAACACGTAACAATACCGTACGTAAACTGAAAACTCCATAATAAAACTAATGAATTCATCCGAGTCCTTTAAACATCGTACGACAACTTAAATCATCTTACTACTCTTTATGCCACATTAGCAACTCGAAATGAACGTTAGTATGATCTAGGACTCCTTACAGCTCCTAAGAACACCTTACATCACCGTACGAAACCTTAAAACTCCATAATACACCTAATGAATTCGTGCGAGTCCTTTGAACATCGTACGACTAGTTACGACATCTTAAGACTCCGTATGCCATATTAGAATCTTGAAGACCACGTTTGTATAACGTAGGACGCCATAAAACACCTAACAACACCTTACAACAGCGTACGAAACCATAAATCTCCATAATAAACCTAATCAATTCGTCCGAGTCCTTTGAACATCGTAAGACAACTCATGACTTGTTACGACTCTGTATGCGACGCTAGCAACATAAAAAGCAATTTCGAAAAATGTAGGACGCGTTACAACTTCTAAGAGCACCTTACATCACCGTACGAAACATTAAAACTTCGTAATAAACCTAATGAATTCGTCCGAGTCATTTGAACATCATACAAAAATTTAGAATATCTTACGACATTGTATTCCACATTAGCACCTTGAAAAGCATATTAGTATAATGTACGACACCTTACAACTCCTAACAACACGTAACAATACCGTACGTAAACTTAAAACTCCATAATAAACCTAATGAATTCGTCCGAGTCCTTTAAACATCGTACGACAACTTAAATCATCTTACTACTCTTTATGCCACATTAGCAACTCGAAATGAACGTTAGTATGATCTAGGACTCCTTACAGCTCCTAAGAACACCTTACATCACCGTACGAAACCTTAAAACTCCATAATACACCTAATGAATTCGTGCGAGTCCTTTGAACATCGTACGACTAGTTACGACATCTTAAGACTCTGTATGCCATATTAGAATCTTGAAGACCACGTTTGTATAACGTAGGACGCCTTAAAACACCTAACAACACCTTACAACAGCGTACGAAACCATAAATCTCCATAATAAACCTAATCAAATCGTCCGAGTCCTTTGAACATCGTTAGACAACTCAGGACTTGTTACGACTCTGTATGCGACGCTAGCAACATAAAAAGCAATTTCGAAAAATGTAGGACGCGTTACAACTTCTAAGAGCACCTTACATCACCGTACGAAACATTAAAACTTCATAATAAACCTAATGAATTCGTCCGAGTCATTTGAACATCATACAAAAATTTAGAATATCTTACGGCATTGTATTCCACATTAGCACCTTGAAAAGCATGTTAGTATAATGTACGACACCTTACAACTCCTAACAACACGTAACAATACCGTATGTAAACTTAAAACTCCATAATAAACCTAATGAATTCGTCCGAGTCCTTTAAACATCGTACGACAACTTAAATCATCTTACTACTCTTTATGCCACATTAGCAACTCGAAATGAACGTTAGTCAGATCTAGGACGCCTTACAGCTCCTAAGAACACCTTACATCACCTTACGAAACCTTAAAATTCCATAATACACCTGATGAATTCGTGCGAGTCCTTTGAACATCGTACGAATAGTTAGGATATCTTAAGACTCTGTATGCCATATTAGAATCTTGAAGACCACGTTTGTATAACGTAGGACGCCTTAAAACACCTAACAACACCTTACAACAGCGTACGAAACCATAAATCTCCATAATAAACCTAATCAATTCGTCCGAGTCCTTTGAACATCGTAAGACAACTCCGGACTTGTTACGACTCTGTATGCGACGCTAGCAACATAAAAAGCAATTTCGTAAAATGTAGGACGCGTTACAACTTCTAAGAGCACCTTACATCACCGTACGAAACATTAAAACTTCGTAATAAACCTAATGAATTCGTCCGAGTCATTTGAACATCGTACAACAATTTAGAATATCTTACGACATTGTATGCCACAATAGCACCTTCAAAAGCATGTTAGTATAATGTACGACACCTTAAAACTCCTAACAACACGTAACAATACCGTACGTAAACTGAAAACTCCATAATAAAACTAATGAATTCATCCGAGTCCTTTAAACATCGTACGACAACTTAAATCATCTTACTACTCTTTATGCCACATTAGCAACTCGAAAAGAACGTTAGTATGATCTAGGACTCCTTACAGCTCCTAAGAACACCTTACATCACCGTACGAAACCTTAAAACTCCATAATACACCTAATGAATTCGTGCGAGTCCTTTGAACATCGTACGACTAGTTACGACATCTTAAGACTCCGTATGCCATATTAGAATCTTGAAGACCACGTTTGTATAACGTAGGACGCCTTAAAACACCTAACAACACCTTACAAAAGCGTACCAAACCATAAATCTCCATAATAAACCTAATCAATTCGTCCGAGTCCTTTGAACATCGTAAGACAACTCATGACTTGTTACGACTCTGTTTGCGACGCTAGCAACATAAAAAGCAAATTCGAAAAATGTAGGACGCGTTACAACTTCTAAGAGCACCTTACATCACCGTACGAAACATTAAAACTTCATAATAAACCTAATGAATTCGTCCGAGTCATTTGAACATCATACAAAAATTTAGAATATCTTACGGCATTGTATTCCACATTAGCACCTTGAAAAGCATGTTAGTATAATGTACGACACCTTACAACTCCTAACAACACGTAACAATACCGTATGTAAACTTAAAACTCCATAATAAACCTAATGAATTCGTCCGAGTCCTTTAAACATCGTACGACAACTTAAATCATCTTACTACTCTTTATGCCACATTAGCAACTCGAAATGAACGTTAGTCAGATCTAGGACGCCTTACAGCTCCTAAGAACACCTTACATCACCTTACGAAACCTTAAAATTCCATAATACACCTGATGAATTCGTGCGAGTCCTTTGAACATCGTACGAATAGTTAGGATATCTTAAGACTCTGTATGCCATATTAGAATCTTGAAGACCACGTTTGTATAACGTAGGACGCCTTAAAACACCTAACAACACCTTACAACAGCGTACGAAACCATAAATCTCCATAATAAACCTAATCAATTCGTCCGAGTCCTTTGAACATCGTAAGACAACTCCGGACTTGTTACGACTCTGTATGCGACGCTAGCAACATAAAAAGCAATTTCGTAAAATGTAGGACGCGTTACAACTTCTAAGAGCACCTTACATCACCGTACGAAACATTAAAACTTCGTAATAAACCTAATGAATTCGTCCGAGTCATTTGAACATCGTACAACAATTTAGAATATCTTACGACATTGTATGCCACAATAGCACCTTCAAAAGCATGTTAGTATAATGTACGACACCTTAAAACTCCTAACAACACGTAACAATACCGTACGTAAACTGAAAA
This sequence comes from Tagetes erecta, assembly GCA_030867185.1. Taxonomy (NCBI): domain Eukaryota; kingdom Viridiplantae; phylum Streptophyta; class Magnoliopsida; order Asterales; family Asteraceae; genus Tagetes; species Tagetes erecta. The sequence continues at coordinate 47,145,597 of CM061488.1, read as the reverse complement.
CTCCATAATAAAACTAATGAATTCATCCGAGTCCTTTAAACATCGTACGACAACTTAAATCATCTTACTACTCTTTATGCCACATTAGCAACTCGAAAAGAACGTTAGTATGATCTAGGACTCCTTACAGCTCCTAAGAACACCTTACATCACCGTACGAAACCTTAAAACTCCATAATACACCTAATGAATTCGTGCGAGTCCTTTGAACATCGTACGACTAGTTACGACATCTTAAGACTCCGTATGCCATATTAGAATCTTGAAGACCACGTTTGTATAACGTAGGACGCCTTAAAACACCTAACAACACCTTACAAAAGCGTACCAAACCATAAATCTCCATAATAAACCTAATCAATTCGTCCGAGTCCTTTGAACATCGTAAGACAACTCATGACTTGTTACGACTCTGTTTGCGACGCTAGCAACATAAAAAGCAAATTCGAAAAATGTAGGACGCGTTACAACTTCTAAGAGCACCTTACATCACCGTACGAAACATTAAAACTTCGTAATAAACCTAATGAATTCGTCCGAGTCATTTGAACATCATACAAAAATTTAGAATATCTTACGACATTGTATTCCACATTAGCACCTTGAAAAGCATATTAGTATAATGTACGACACCTTACAACTCCTAACAACACGTAACAATACCGTACGTAAACTTAAAACTCCATAATAAACCTAATGAATTCGTCCGAGTCCTTTAAACATCGTACGACAACTTAAATCATCTTACTACTCTTTATGCCACATTAGCAACTCGAAATGAACGTTAGTATGATCTAGGACTCCTTACAGCTCCTAAGAACACCTTACATCACCGTACGAAACCTTAAAACTCCATAATACACCTAATGAATTCGTGCGAGTCCTTTGAACATCGTACGACTAGTTACGACATCTTAAGACTCTGTATGCCATATTAGAATCTTGAAGACCACGTTTGTATAACGTAGGACGCCTTAAAACACCTAACAACACCTTACACCAGCGTACGAAACCATAAATCTCCATAATAAACCTAATCAATTCGTCTGAGTCCTTTGAACATCGTAAGACAACTCATGACTTGTTACGACTCTGTATGCGACGCTAGCAACATAAAAAGCAATTTCGAAAAATGTAGGACGCGTTACAACTTCTAAGAGCACCTTACATCACCGTACGAAACATTAAAACTTCGTAATAAACCTAATGAATTCGTCCGAGTCATTTGAACATCATACAAAAATTTAGAATATCTTACGGCATTGTATTCCACATTAGCACCTTGAAAAGCATGTTAGTATAATGTACGACACCTTACAACTCCTAACAACACGTAACAATACCGTATGTAAACTTAAAACTCCATAATAAACCTAATGAATTCGTCCGAGTCCTTTAAACATCGTACGACAACTTAAATCATCTTACTACTCTTTATGCCACATTAGCAACTCGAAATGAACGTTAGTCAGATCTAGGACGCCTTACAGCTCCTAAGAACACCTTACATCACCTTACGAAACCTTAAAATTCCATAATACACCTGATGAATTCGTGCGAGTCCTTTGAACATCGTACGAATAGTTAGGATATCTTAAGACTCTGTATGCCATATTAGAATCTTGAAGACCACGTTTGTATAACGTAGGACGCCTTAAAACACCTAACAACACCTTACAACAGCGTACGAAACCATAAATCTCCATAATAAACCTAATCAATTCGTCCGAGTCCTTTGAACATCGTAAGACAACTCCGGACTTGTTACGACTCTGTATGCGACGCTAGCAACATAAAAAGCAATTTCGTAAAATGTAGGACGCGTTACAACTTCTAAGAGCACCTTACATCACCGTACGAAACATTAAAACTTCGTAATAAACCTAATGAATTCGTCCGAGTCATTTGAACATCGTACAACAATTTAGAATATCTTACGACATTGTATGCCACAATAGCACCTTCAAAAGCATGTTAGTATAATGTACGACACCTTAAAACTCCTAACAACACGTAACAATACCGTACGTAAACTGAAAACTCCATAATAAAACTAATGAATTCATCCGAGTCCTTTAAACATCGTACGACAACTTAAATCATCTTACTACTCTTTATGCCACATTAGCAACTCGAAAAGAACGTTAGTATGATCTAGGACTCCTTACAGCTCCTAAGAACACCTTACATCACCGTACGAAACCTTAAAACTCCATAATACACCTAATGAATTCGTGCGAGTCCTTTGAACATCGTACGACTAGTTACGACATCTTAAGACTCCGTATGCCATATTAGAATCTTGAAGACCACGTTTGTATAACGTAGGACGCCTTAAAACACCTAACAACACCTTACAAAAGCGTACCAAACCATAAATCTCCATAATAAACCTAATCAATTCGTCCGAGTCCTTTGAACATCGTAAGACAACTCATGACTTGTTACGACTCTGTTTGCGACGCTAGCAACATAAAAAGCAAATTCGAAAAATGTAGGACGCGTTACAACTTCTAAGAGCACCTTACATCACCGTACGAAACATTAAAACTTCGTAATAAACCTAATGAATTCGTCCGAGTCATTTGAACATCATACAAAAATTTAGAATATCTTACGACATTGTATTCCACATTAGCACCTTGAAAAGCATATTAGTATAATGTACGACACCTTACAACTCCTAACAACACGTAACAATACCGTACGTAAACTTAAAACTCCATAATAAACCTAATGAATTCGTCCGAGTCCTTTAAACATCGTACGACAACTTAAATCATCTTACTACTCTTTATGCCACATTAGCAACTCGAAATGAACGTTAGTATGATCTAGGACTCCTTACAGCTCCTAAGAACACCTTACATCACCGTACGAAACCTTAAAACTCCATAATACACCTAATGAATTCGTGCGAGTCCTTTGAACATCGTACGACTAGTTACGACATCTTAAGACTCTGTATGCCATATTAGAATCTTGAAGACCACGTTTGTAGAACGTAGGACGCCTTAAAACACCTAACAACACCTTAAACCAGCGTACGAAACCATAAATCTCCATAATAAACCTAATCAATTCGTCTGAGTCCTTTGAACATCGTAAGACAACTCATGACTTGTTACGACTCTGTATGCGACGCTAGCAACATAAAAAGCAATTTCGAAAAATGTAGGACGCGTTACAACTTCTAAGAGCACCTTACATCACCGTACGAAACATTAAAACTTCGTAATAAACCTAATGAATTCGTCCGAGTCAATTGAACATCATACATAAATTTAGAATATCTTACGACATTGTATTCCACATTAGCACCTTGAAAAGCATATTAGTATAATGTACGACACCTTACAACTCCTAACAACACGTAACAATACCGTACGTAAACTTAAAACTCCATAATAAACCTAATGAATTCGTCTGAGTCCTTTAAACATCGTACGACAACTTAAATCATCTTACTACTCTTTATGCCACATTAGCAACTCGAAATGAACGTTAGTAGGATCTAGGACTCCTTACAGCTCCTAAGAACACCTTACATTACCGTACGAAACCTTAAAACTCCATAATACACCTAATGAATTCGTGCGAGTCCTTTGAACATCGTACGACTAGTTACGACATCTTAAGACTCTGTATGCCATATTAGAATCTTGAAGACCACGTTTGTATAACGTAGGACGCCTTAAAACACCTAACAACACCTTACACCAGCGTACGAAACCATAAATCTCCATAATAAACCTAATCAATTCGTCTGAGTCCTTTGAACATCGTAAGACAACTCATGACTTGTTACGACTCTGTATGCGACGCTAGCAACATAAAAAGCAATTTCGAAAAATGTAGGACGCGTTACAACTTCTAAGAGCACCTTACATCACCGTACGAAACATTAAAACTTCGTAATAAACCTAATGAATTCGTCCGAGTCAATTGAACATCATACATAAATTTAGAATATCTTACGACATTGTATTCCACATTAGCACCTTGAAAAGCATATTAGTATAATGTACGACACCTTACAACTCCTAACAACACGTAACAATACCGTACGTAAACTTAAAACTCCATAATAAACCTAATGAATTCGTCTGAGTCCTTTAAACATCGTACGACAACTTAAATCATCTTACTACTCTTTATGCCACATTAGCAACTCGAAATGAACGTTAGTAGGATCTAGGACTCCTTACAGCTCCTAAGAACACCTTACATTACCGTACGAAACCTTAAAACTCCATAATACACCTAATGAATTCGTGCGAGTCCTTTGAACATCGTACGACTAGTTACGACATCTTAAGACTCTGTATGCCATATTAGAATCTTGAAGACCACGTTTGTATAACGTAGGACGCCTTAAAACACCTAACAACACCTTACACCAGCGTACGAAACCATAAATCTCCATAATAAACCTAATCAATTCGTCTGAGTCCTTTGAACATCGTAAGACAACTCATGACTTGTTACGACTCTGTATGCGACGCTAGCAACATAAAAAGCAATTTCGAAAAATGTAGGACGCGTTACAACTTCTAAGAGCACCTTACATCACCGTACGAAACATTAAAACTTCGTAATAAACCTAATGAATTCGTCCGAGTCAATTGAACATCATACATAAATTTAGAATATCTTACGACATTGTATTCCACATTAGCACCTTGAAAAGCATATTAGTATAATGTACGACACCTTACAACTCCTAACAACACGTAACAATACCGTACGTAAACTTAAAACTCCATAATAAACCTAATGAATTCGTCTGAGTCCTTTAAACATCGTACGACAACTTAAATCATCTTACTACTCTTTATGCCACATTAGCAACTCGAAATGAACGTTAGTAGGATCTAGGACTCCTTACAGCTCCTAAGAACACCTTACATCACCGTACGAAACCTTAAAACTCCATAATACACCTAATGAATTCGTGCGAGTCCTTTGAACATCGTACGACTAGTTACGACATCTTAAGACTCTGTATGCCATATTAGAATCTTTAAGACCACGTTTGTATAACGTAGGACGCCTTAAAACACCTAACAACACCTTACAACAGCGTACGAAACCATAAATCTCCATAATAAACCTAATCAATTCGTCCGAGTCCTTTGAACATCGTAACACAACTCATGACTTGTTACGACTCTGTATGCGACGCTAGCAACATAAAAAGCAATTTCGAAAAATGTAGGACGCGTTACAACTTCTAAGAGCACCTTACATCACCGTACGAAACATTTAAACTTCGTAATAAACCTAATGAATTCGTCCGAGTCATTTGAACATCATACAAAAATTTAGAATATCTTACGACATTGTATTCCACATTAGCACCTTGAAAAGCATATTAGTATAATGTACGACACCTTACAACTCCTAACAACACGTAACAATACCGTACGTAAACTTAAAACTCCATAATAAACCTAATGAATTCGTCCGAGTCCTTTAAACATCGTACGACAACTTAAATCATCTTACTACTCTTTATGCCACATTAGCAACTCGAAATGAACGTTAGTATGATCTAGGACTCCTTACAGCTCCTAAGAACACCTTACATCACCGTACGAAACCTTAAAACTCCATAATACACCTAATGAATTCGTGCGAGTCCTTTGAACATCGTACGACTAGTTACGACATCTTAAGACTCTGTATGCCATATTAGAATCTTGAAGACCACGTTTGTATAACGTAGGACGCCTTAAAACACCTAACAACACCTTACAACAGCGTACGAAACCATAAATCTCCATAATAAACCTAATCAATTCGTCCGAGTCCTTTGAACATCGTAAGACAACTCATGACTTGTTACGACTCTGTATGCGACGCTAGCAACATAAAAAGCAATTTCGAAAAATGTAGGACGCGTTACAACTTCTAAGAGCACCTTACATCACCGTACGAAACATTAAAACTTCGTAATAAACCTAATGAATTCGTCCGAGTCAATTGAACATCATACATAAATTTAGAATATCTTACGACATTGTATTCCACATTAGCACCTTGAAAAGCATATTAGTATAATGTACGACACCTTACAACTCCTAACAACACGTAACAATACCGTACGTAAACTTAAAACTCCATAATAAACCTAATGAATTCGTCCGAGTCCTTTAAACATCGTACGACAACTTAAATCATCTTACTACTCTTTATGCCACATTAGCAACTCGAAATGAACGTTAGTAGGATCTAGGACTCCTTACAGCTCCTAAGAACACCTTACATCACCGTACGAAACATTAAAACTCCATAATACACCTAATGAATTCGTGCGAGTCCTTTGAACATCGTACGACTAGTTACGACATCTTAAGACTCTGTATGCCATATTAGAATCTTGAAGACCACGTTTGTATAACGTAGGACGCCTTAAAACACCTAACAACACCTTACAACAGCGTACGAAACCATAAATCTCCATAATAAACCTAATCAATTCGTCCGAGTCCTTTGAACATCGTAAGACAACTCATGACTTGTTACGACTCTGTATGCGACGCTAGCAACATAAAAAGCAATTTCGAAAAATGTAGGACGCGTTACAACTTCTAAGAGCACCTTACATCACCGTACGAAACATTAAAACTTCTTAATAAACCTAATGAATTCGTCCGAGTCAATTGAACATCATACATAAATTTAGAATATCTTACGACATTGTATTCCACATTAGCACCTTGAAAAGCATATTAGTATAATGTACGACACCTTACAACTCCTAACAACACGTAACAATACCGTACGTAAACTTAAAACTCCATAATAAACCTAATGAATTCGTCCGAGTCCTTTAAACATCGTACGACAACTTAAATCATCTTACTACTCTTTATGCCACATTAGCAACTCGAAATGAACGTTAGTAGGATCTAGGACTCCTTACAGCTCCTAAGAACACCTTACATCACCGTACGAAACCTTAAAACTCCATAATACACCTAATGAATTCGTGCGAGTCCTTTGAACATCGTACGACTAGTTACGACATCTTAAGACTCTGTATGCCATATTAGAATCTTGAAGACCACGTTTGTATAACGTAGGACGCCTTAAAACACCTAACAACACCTTACAACAGCGTACGAAACCATAAATCTCCATAATAAACCTAATCAATTCGTCCGAGTCCTTTGAACATCGTAAGACAACTCATGACTTGTTACGACTCTGTATGCGACGCTAGCAACATAAAAAGCAATTTCGAAAAATGTAGGACGCGTTACAACTTCTAAGAGCACCTTACATCACCGTACGAAACATTAAAACTTCGTAATAAACCTAATGAATTCGTCCGAATCATTTGAACATCATACAAAAATTTAGAATATCTTACGACATTGTATTCCACATTAGCACCTTGAAAAACATATTAGTATAATGTACGACACCTTACAACTCCTAACAACACGTAACAATACCGTACGTAAACTTAAAACTCCATAATAAACCTAATGAATTCGTCCGAGTCCTTTAAACATCGTACGACAACTTAAATCATCTTACTACTCTTTATGCCACATTAGCAACTCGAAATGAACGTTAGTAGGATCTAGGACTCCTTACAGCTCCTAAGAACACCTTACATCACCGTACGAAACCTTAAAACTCCATAATACACCTAATGAATTCGTGCGAGTCCTTTGAACATCGTACGACTAGTTACGACATCTTAAGACTCTGTATGCCATATTAGAATCTTGAAGACCACGTTTGTATAACGTAGGACGCCTTAAAACACCTAACAACACCTTACAACAGCGTACGAAACCATAAATCTCCATAATAAACCTAATCAATTCGTCCGAGTCCTTTGAACATCGTAAGACAACTCATGACTTGTTACGACTCTGTATGCGACGCTAGCAACATAAAAAGCAATTTCGAAAAATGTAGGACGCGTTACAACTTCTAAGAGCACCTTACATCACCGTACGAAACATTAAAACTTCTTAATAAACCTAATGAATTCGTCCGAGTCAATTGAACATCATACATAAATTTAGAATATCTTACGACATTGTATTCCACATTAGCACCTTGAAAAGCATATTAGTATAATGTACGACACCTTACAACTCCTAACAACACGTAACAATACCGTACGTAAACTTAAAACTCCATAATAAACCTAATGAATTCGTCCGAGTCCTTTAAACATCGTACGACAACTTAAATCATCTTACTACTCTTTATGCCACATTAGCAACTCGAAATGAACGTTAGTAGGATCTAGGACTCCTTACAGCTCCTAAGAACACCTTACATCACCGTACGAAACCTTAAAACTCCATAATACACCTAATGAATTCGTGCGAGTCCTTTGAACATCGTACGACTAGTTACGACATCTTAAGACTCTGTATGCCATATTAGAATCTTGAAGACCACGTTTGTATAACGTAGGACGCCTTAAAACACCTAACAACACCTTACAACAGCGTACGAAACCATAAATCTCCATAATAAACCTAATCAATTCGTCCGAGTCCTTTGAACATCGTAAGACAACTCATGACTTGTTACGACTCTGTATGCGACGCTAGCAACATAAAAAGCAATTTCGAAAAATGTAGGACGCGTTACAACTTCTAAGAGCACCTTACATCACCGTACGAAACATTAAAACTTCGTAATAAACCTAATGAATTCGTCCGAGTCATTTGAACATCATACAAAAATTTAGAATATCTTACGACATTGTATTCCACATTAGCACCTTGAAAAGCATATTAGTATAATGTACGACACCTTACAACTCCTAACAACACGTAACAATACCGTACGTAAACTTAAAACTCCATAATAAACCTAATGAATTCGTCCGAGTCCTTTAAACATCGTACGACAACTTAAATCATCTTACTACTCTTTATGCCACATTAGCAACTCGAAATGAACGTTAGTATGATCTAGGACTCCTTACAGCTCCTAAGAACACCTTACATCACCGTACGAAACCTTAAAACTCCATAATACACCTAATGAATTCGTGCGAGTCCTATGAACATCGTACGACTAGTTACGACATCTTAAGACTCTGTATGCCATATTAGAATCTTGAAGACCACGTTTGTATAATGTAGGACGCCTTAAAACACCTAACAACACCTTACAACAGCGTACGAAACCATAAATCTCCATAATAAACCTAATCAATTCGTCCGAGTCCTTTGAACATCGTAAGACAACTCATGACTTGTTACGACTCTGTATGCGACGCTAGCAACATAAAAAGCAATTTCGAAAAATGTAGGACGAGTTACAACTTCTAAGAGCTCCTTACATCACCGTACGAAACATTAAAACTTCGTAATAATACTAATGAATTCGTCCGAGTCAATTGAACATCATACATAAATTTAGAATATCTTGCGACATTGTATTCCACATTAGCACCTTGAAAAGCATATTAGTATAATGTACGACACCTTACAACTCCTAACAACACGTAACAATACCGTACGTAAACTTAAAACTCCATAATAAACCTAATGAATTCGTCCGAGTCCTTTAAACATCGTACGACAACTTAAATCATCTTACTACTCTTTATGCCACATTAGCAACTCGAAATGAACGTTAGTAGGATCTAGGACTCCTTACAGCTCCTAAGAACACCTTACATCACCGTACGAAACCTTAAAACTCCATAATACACCTAATGAATTCGTGCGAGTCCTTTGAACATCGTACGACTAGTTACGACATCTTAAGACTCTGTATGCCATATTAGAATCTTGAAGACCACGTTTGTATAACGTAGGACGCCTTAAAACACCTAACAACACCTTACAACAGCGTACGAAACCATAAATCTCCATAATAAACCTAATCAATTCGTCCGAGTCCTTTGAACATCGTAAGACAACTCATGACTTGTTACGACTCTGTATGCGACGCTAGCAACATAAAAAGCAATTTCGAAAAATGTAGGACGCGTTACAACTTCTAAGAGCTCCTTACATCACCGTACGAAACATTAAAACTTCGTAATAAACCTAATGAATTCGTCCGAGTCAATTGAACATCATACATAAATTTAGAATATCTTGCGACATTGTATTCCACATTAGCACCTTGAAAAGCATATTAGTATAATGTACGACACCTTACAACTCCTAACAACACGTAACAATACCGTACGTAAACTTAAAACTCCATAATAAACCTAATGAATTCGTCCGAGTCCTTTAAACATCGTACGACAACTTAAATCATCTTACTACTCTTTATGCCACATTAGCAACTCGAAATGAACGTTAGTAGGATCTAGGACTCCTTACAGCTCCTAAGAACACCTTACATCACCGTACGAAACCTTAAAACTCCATAATACACCTAATGAATTCGTGCGAGTCCTTTGAACATCGTACGACTAGTTACGACATCTTAAGACTCTGTATGCCATATTAGAATCTTGAAGACCACGTTTGTATAACGTAGGACGCCTTAAAACACCTAACAACACCTTACAACAGCGTACGAAACCATAAATCTCCATAATAAACCTAATCAATTCGTCCGAGTCCTTTGAACATCGTAAGACAACTCATGACTTGTTACGACTCTGTATGCGACGCTAGCAACATAAAAAGCAATTTCGAAAAATGTAGGACGCGTTACAACTTCTAAGAGCACCTTACATCACCGTACGAAACATTAAAACTTCGTAATAAACCTAATGAATTCGTCCGAGTCATTTGAACATCATACAAAAATTTAGAATATCTTACGACATTGTATTCCACATTAGCACCTTGAAAAGCATATTAGTATAATGTACGACACCTTACAACTCCTAACAACACGTAACAATACCGTACGTAAACTTAAAACTCCATAATAAACCTAATGAATTCGTCCGAGTCCTTTAAACATCGTACGACAACTTAAATCATCTTACTACTCTTTATGCCACATTAGCAACTCGAAATGAACGTTAGTATGATCTAGGACTCCTTACAGCTCCTAAGAACACCTTACATCACCGTACGAAACCTTAAAACTCCATAATACACCTAATGAATTCGTGCGAGTCCTTTGAACATCGTACGACTAGTTACGACATCTTAAGACTCTGTATGCCATATTAGAATCTTGAAGACCACGTTTGTATAATGTAGGACGCCTTAAAACACCTAACAACACCTTACAACAGCGTACGAAACCATAAATCTCCATAATAAACCTAATCAATTCGTCCGAGTCCTTTGAACATCGTAAGACAACTCATGACTTGTTACGACTCTGTATGCGACGCTAGCAACATAAAAAGCAATTTCGAAAAATGTAGGACGCGTTACAACTTCTAAGAGCTCCTTACATCACCGTACGAAACATTAAAACTTCGTAATAAACCTAATGAATTCGTCCGAGTCAATTGAACATCATACATAAATTTAGAATATCTTGCGACATTGTATTCCACATTAGCACCTTGAAAAGCATATTAGTATAATGTACGACACCTTACAACTCCTAACAACACGTAACAATACCGTACGTAAACTTAAAACTCCATAATAAACCTAATGAATTCGTCCGAGTCCTTTAAACATCGTACGACAACTTAAATCATCTTACTACTCTTTATGCCACATTAGCAACTCGAAATGAACGTTAGTAGGATCTAGGACTCCTTACAGCTCCTAAGAACACCTTACATCACCGTACGAAACCTTAAAACTCCATAATACACCTAATGAATTCGTGCGAGTCCTTTGAACATCGTACGACTAGTTACGACATCATAAGACTCTGTATGCCATATTAGAATCTTGAAGACCACGTTTGTATAACGTAGGACGCCTTAAAACACCTAACAACACCTTACAACAGCGTACGAAACCATAAATCTCCATAATAAACCTAATCAATTCGTCCGAGTCCTTTGAACATCGTAAGACAACTCATGACTTGTTACGACTCTGTATGCGACGCTAGCAACATAAAAAGCAATTTCGAAAAATGTAGGACGCGTTACAACTTCTAAGAGCTCCTTACATCACCGTACGAAACATTAAAACTTCGTAATAAACCTAATGAATTCGTCCGAGTCAATTGAACATCATACATAAATTTAGAATATCTTGCGACATTGTATTCCACATTAGCACCTTGAAAAGCATATTAGTATAATGTACGACACCTTACAACTCCTAACAACACGTAACAATACCGTACGTAAACTTAAAACTCCATAATAAACCTAATGAATTCGTCCGAGTCCTTTAAACATCGTACGACAACTTAAATCATCTTACTACTCTTTATGCCACATTAGCAACTCGAAATGAACGTTAGTAGGATCTAGGACTCCTTACAGCTCCTAAGAACACCTTACATCACCGTACGAAACCTTAAAACTCCATAATACACCTAATGAATTCGTGCGAGTCCTTTGAACATCGTACGACTAGTTACGACATCTTAAGACTCTGTATGCCATATTAGAATTTTGAAGACCACGTTTGTATAACGTAGGACGCCTTAAAACACCTAACAACACCTTACAACAGCGTACGAAACCATAAATCTCCATAATAAACCTAATCAATTCGTCCGAGTCCTTTGAACATCGTAAGACAACTCATGACTTGTTACGACTCTGTATGCGACGCTAGCAACATAAAAAGCAATTTCGAAAAATGTAGGACGCGTTACAACTTCTAAGAGCACCTTACATCACCGTACGAAACATTAAAACTTCGTAATAAACCTAATGAATTCGTCCGAGTCATTTGAACATCATACAAAAATTTAGAATATCTTACGACATTGTATTCCACATTAGCACCTTGAAAAGTATATTAGTATAATGTACGACACCTTACAACTCCTAACAACACGTAACAATACCGTACGTAAACTTAAAACTCCATAATAAACCTAATGAATTCGTCCGAGTCCTTTAAACATCGTACGACAACTTAAATCATCTTACTACTCTTTATGCCACATTAGCAACTCGAAATGAACGTTAGTATGATCTAGGACTCCTTACAGCTCCTAAGAACACCTTACATCACCGTACGAAACCTTAAAACTCCATAATACACCTAATGAATTCGTGCGAGTCCTTTGAACATCGTACGACTAGTTACGACATCTTAAGACTCTGTATGCCATATTAGAATCTTGAAGACCACGTTTGTATAACGTAGGACGCCTTAAAACACCTAACAACACCTTACAACAGCGTACGAAACCATAAATCTCCATAATAAACCTAATCAATTCGTCCGAGTCCTTTGAACATCGTAAGACAACTCATGACTTGTTACGACTCTGTATGCGACGCTAGCAACATAAAAAGCAATTTCGAAAAATGTAGGACGCGTTACAACTTCTAAGAGCTCCTTACATCACCGTACGAAACATTAAAACTTCGTAATAAACCTAATGAATTCGTCCGAGTCAATTGAACATCATACATAAATTTAGAATATCTTGCGACATTGTATTCCACATTAGCACCTTGAAAAGCATATTAGTATAATGTACGACACCTTACAACTCCTAACAACACGTAACAATACCGTACGTAAACTTAAAACTCCATAATAAACCTAATGAATTCGTCCGAGTCCTTTAAACATCGTACGACAACTTAAATCATCTTACTACTCTTTATGCCACATTAGCAACTCGAAATGAACGTTAGTAGGATCTAGGACTCCTTACAGCTCCTAAGAACACCTTACATCACCGTACGAAACCTTAAAACTCCATAATACACCTAATGAATTCGTGCGAGTCCTTTGAACATCGTACGACTAGTTACGACATCTTAAGACTCTGTATGCCATATTAGAATCTTGAAGACCACGTTTGTATAACGTAGGACGCCTTAAAACACCTAACAACACCTTACAACAGCGTACGAAACCATAAATCTCCATAATAAACCTAATCAATTCGTCCGAGTCCTTTGAACATCGTAAGACAACTCATGACTTGTTACGACTCTGTATGCGACGCTAGCAACATAAAAAGCAATTTCGAAAAATGTAGGACGCGTTACAACTTCTAAGAGCTCCTTACATCACCGTACGAAACATTAAAACTTCGTAATAAACCTAATGAATTCGTCCGAGTCAATTGAACATCATACATAAATTTAGAATATCTTGCGACATTGTATTCCACATTAGCACCTTGAAAAGCATATTAGTATAATGTACGACACCTTACAACTCCTAACAACACGTAACAATACCGTACGTAAACTTAAAACTCCATAATAAACCTAATGAATTCGTCCGAGTCCTTTAAACATCGTACGACAACTTAAATCATCTTACTACTCTTTATGCCACATTAGCAACTCGAAATGAACGTTAGTAGGATCTAGGACTCCTTACAGCTCCTAAGAACACCTTACATCACCGTACGAAACCTTAAAACTCCATAATACACCTAATGAATTCGTGCGAGTCCTTTGAACATCGTACGACTAGTTACGACATCTTAAGACTCTGTATGCCATATTAGAATCTTGAAGACCACGTTTGTATAACGTAGGACGCCTTAAAACACCTAACAACACCTTACAACAGCGTACGAAACCATAAATCTCCATAATAAACCTAATCAATTCGTCCGAGTCCTTTGAACATCGTAAGACAACTCATGACTTGTTACGACTCTGTATGCGACGCTAGCAACATAAAAAGCAATTTCGAAAAATGTAGGACGCGTTACAACTTCTAAGAGCACCTTACATCACCGTACGAAACATTAAAACTTCGTAATAAACCTAATGAATTCGTCCGAGTCATTTGAACATCATACAAAAATTTAGAATATCTTACGACATTGTATTCCACATTAGCACCTTGAAAAGCATATTAGTATAATGTACGACACCTTACAATTCCTAACAACACGTAACAATACCGTACGTAAACTTAAAACTCCATAATAAACCTAATGAATTCGTCCGAGTCCTTTAAACATCGTACGACAACTTAAATCATCTTACTACTCTTTATGCCACATTAGCAACTCGAAATGAACGTTAGTATGATCTAGGACTCCTTACAGCTCCTAAGAACACCTTACATCACCGTACGAAACCTTAAAACTCCATAATACACCTAATGAATTCGTGCGAGTCCTTTGAACATCGTACGACTAGTTACGACATCTTAAGACTCTGTATGCCATATTAGAATCTTGAAGACCACGTTTGTATAACGTAGGACGCCTTAAAACACCTAACAACACCTTACAAGAGCGTACGAAACCATAAATCTCCATAATAAACCTAATCAATTCGTCCGAGTCCTTTGAACATCGTAAGACAACTCATGACTTGTTAGGACTCTGTATGCGACACTAGCAACATAAAAAGCAATTTCGAAAAATGTAGGACGCATTACAACTTCTAAGAGCACCTTACATCACCGTACGAAACATAAAAACTTCATAATAAACCTAATGAATTCGTCCGAGTCATTTGAACATCATACAAAAATTTAGAATATCTTACGACATTGTATTCCACATTAGCACCTTGAAAAGCATATTAGTATAATGTACGACACCTTACAACTCCTAACAACACGTAACAATACCATACGTAAACTTAAAACTCCATAATAAACCTAATGAATTCGTCCGAGTCCTTTAAACATCGTACGACAACTTAAATCATCTTACTACTCTTCATGCCACATTAGCAACTCGAAATGAACGTTAGTCAGATCTAGGACTCCTTACAGCTCCTAAGAACACCTTACATCACCGTACGAAACCTTAAAACTCCATAATACACTTAATGAATTCGTGCGAGTCCTTTGAACATCGTACGACTAGTTACGACATCTTAAGACTCTGTATGCCATATTAGAATCTTGAAGACCACGTTTGTATAACGTAGGACGCCTTAAAACACCTAACAACACCTTACAACAGCGTACGAAACCATAAATCTCCATAATAAACCTAATCAATTCGTCCGAGTCCTTTGAACATCGTAAGACAACTCATGACTTGTTACGACTATGTATGCGACGCTAGCAACATAAAAAGCAATTTCGAAAAATGTAGGACGCGTTACAACTTCTAAGAGCACCTTACATCACCGTACGAAACATTTAAACTTCGTAATAAACCTAATGAATTCGTCCGAGGCATTTGAACATCGTACAACAATTTAGAATATCTTACGACATTGTATGCCACAATAGCACCTTCAAAAGCATGTTAGTATAATGTACGACACCTTAAAACTCCTAACAACACGTAACAATACCGTACGTAAACTTAAAACTCCATAATAAACCTAATGAATTCATCTGAGTCCTTTAAACATCGTACGACAACTTAAATCATCTTACTACTCTTTATGCCACATTAGCAACTCGAAAAGAACGTTAGTATGATATAGGACTCCTTACAGCTCCTAAGAACACCTTACATCACCGTACGAAACCTTAAAACTCCATAATACACCTAATGAATTCGTGCGAGTCCTTTGAACATCGTACGACTAGTTAGGACATCTTAAGACTCTGTATGCCATATTAGAACCTTGAAGACCACGTTTGTATAACGTAGAACGCCTTAAAACACCTAACAACACCTTACAACAGCGTACGAAACCATAAATCTCCATAATAAACCTAATCAATTCGTCCGAGTCCTTTGAACATCGTAAGACAACTCATGACTTGTTACGACTATGTATGCGACGCTAGCAACATAAAAAGCAATTTCGAAAAATGTAGGACGCGTTACAACTTCTAAGAGCACCTTACATCACCGTACGAAACATTAAAACTTCATAATAAAACCTAATGAATTCGTCCGAGTCATTTGAACATCATACAAAAATTTAGAATATCTTACGACATTGTATTCCACATTAGCACCTTGAAAAGCATGTTAGTATAATGTACGACGCCTTACAACTCCTAACAACACGTAACAATACCGTACGTAAACTTAAAACTCCATAATAAACCTAATGAATTCTTCCGAGTCCTTTAAACATCGTACGACAACTTAAATCATCTTACTACTCTTTATGCCAGATTAGCAACTCGAAATGAACGTTAGTCTGATCTAGGACGCCTTACAGCTCCTAAGAACACCTTACATCACCTTACGAAACCTTAAAATTCCATAATACACCTAATGAATTCGTGCGAGTCCTTTGAACATCGTACGACTAGTTAGGACATCTTAAGACTCTGTATGCCATATTAGAACCTTGAAGACCACGTTTGTATAACGTAGAACGCCTTAAAACACCTAACAACACCTTACAACAGCGTACGAAACCATAAATCTCCATAATAAACCTAATCAATTCGTCCGAGTCCTTTGAACATCGTAAGACAACTCATGACTTGTTACGACTATGTATGCGACGCTAGCAACATAAAAAGCAATTTCGAAAAATGTAGGACGCGTTACAACTTCTAAGAGCACCTTACATCACCGTACGAAACATTAAAACTTCATAATAAAACCTAATGAATTCGTCCGAGTCATTTGAACATCATACAAAAATTTAGAATATCTTACGACATTGTATTCCACATTAGCACCTTGAAAAGCATGTTAGTATAATGTACGACGCCTTACAACTCCTAACAACACGTAACAATACCGTACGTAAACTTAAAACTCCATAATAAACCTAATGAATTCGTCCGAGTCCTTTAAACATCGTACGACAACTTAAATCATCTTACTACTCTTTATGCCACATTAGCAACTCGAAAAGAACGTTAGTATGATCTAGGACTCCTTACAGCTCCTAAGAACACCTTACATCACCGTACGAAACCTTAAAACTCCATAATACACCTAATGAATTCATGCGAGTCCTTTGAACATCGTACGACTAGTTAGGACATCTTAAGACTCTGTATGCCATATTAGAATCTTGAAGACCACGTTTGTATAACGTAGGACGCCTTAAAACACCTAACAACACCTTACAACAGCGTACGAAACCATAAATCTCCATAATAAACCTAATCAATTCGTCCGAGTCCTTTGAACATCGTAAGACAACTCATGACTTGTTACGACTATGTATGCGACGCTAGCAACATAAAAAGCAATTTCGAAAAATGTAGAACGCGTTACAACTTCTAAGAGCACCTTACATCACCGTACGAAACATTTAAACTTCGTAATAAACCTAATGAATTCGTCCGAGGCATTTGAACATCGTACAACAATTTAGAATATCTTACGACATTGTATGCCACAATAGCACCTTCAAAAGCATGTTAGTATAATGTACGACACCTTAAAACTCCTAACAACACGTAACAATACCGTACGTAAACTTAAAACTCCATAATAAACCTAATGAATTCATCTGAGTCCTTTAAACATCGTACGACAACTTAAATCATCTTACTACTCTTTATGCCACATTAGCAACTCGAAAAGAACGTTAGTATGATCTAGGACTCCTTACAGCTCCTAAGAACACCTTACATCACCGTACGAAACCTTAAAACTCCATAATACACCTAATGAATTCGTGCGAGTCCTTTGAACATCGTACGACTAGTTAGGACATCTTAAGACTCTGTATGCCATATTAGAATCTTGAAGACCACGTTTGTATAACGTAGGACGCCTTAGAACACCTAACAACACCTTACAACAGCGTACGAAACCATAAATCTCCATAATAAACCTAATCAATTCGTCCGAGTCCTCTGAACATCGTAAGACAACTCAGGACTTGTTACGACTCTGTATGCGACGCTAGCAACATAAAAAGCAATTTCGAAAAATGTAGGACGCGTTACAACTTCTAAGAGCACCTTACATCACCGTACGAAACATTAAAACTTCATAATAAACCTAATGAATTCGTCCGAGTCATTTGAACATCATACAAAAATTTAGAATATCTTACGACATTGTATGCCACATAAGCACCTTGTAAAGCATGTTTGTATAATGTACGACACCTTACAACTCCTAACAACACTTAACAATACCGTACGTAAACTTAAACTCCATAATGAACCTAATGAATTCGTCCGAGTCCTTTAAACATCGTACGACAACTTAAATCATCTTACTACTCTTTATGCCACATTAGCAACTCGAAAAGAACGTTAGTATGATCTAGGACGCCTTACAGCTCCTAAGAACACCTTACATCACCGTACGAAACCTTAAAACTCCATAATACACCTAATGAATTCGTGCGAGTCCTTTGAACATCGTACGACTAGTTAGGACATCTTAAGACTCTGTATGCCATATTAGAACCTTGAAGACCACGTTTGTATAACGTAGAACGCCTTAAAACACCTAACAACACCTTACAACAGCGTACGAAACCATAAATCTCCATAATAAACCTAATCAATTCGTCCGAGTCCTTTGAACATCGTAAGACAACTCATGACTTGTTACGACTATGTATGCGACGCTAGCAACATAAAAAGCTGTTAGGGTCATTTCCGTGTTAAGATTTACTTTGTATCTTTGTTTATATGTTTGTATAGTTTAGGGTTTATTATGTATTTTCCTTAAACTTGCATTTTGTTTGTTATAAAGCATGTAGAGTGCGTGTGTTAGGAGAGAGGACTTTTTGCACTGTAAGAGAGAGAATTAACTGTGTGTATTTGTTTTCTCCTGCACATTGTACTGCGAATTGCTTTGATCATCAATATACAGAGAATTTATGAGTATGAACTGTGTTTGTGATTGAACGTTTTGTTTGTGCGTGTTGTTTAGATCATTTGAGTGATATTATCGATCCAATTGAACCTATCAATTGGTATCAGAGCTTTCGGTTTGTGTTCTTCGCTGTTTCTAAGCAAAACACATCAATATTGCTCAAAATATCATGATCTGAACGAATTGTTGGTGTTTTTAGGTGTGATTTATCATCAGAATCACTCTAATTCGCAACGATTGTGCAGATTCTATCAGATCATCATCAGATCTGAAGAATTAAGAAGAATAGAAAAAGTACTGTTCGATCAAATTTTTGCTCAAAAATCATCAGATTTGATCATGTTTTGGATTGATTGATAAAAGGGATTGTTAATCGGACTATTTCACAGCTTGTGTGTGAATTTTGGACAATTTGGACAAGTTTTAGACAAAACCCAGAAATTTCGTTTGACGAAGATGATGAACAGTTGATGTTTGGTTGAAGATTAACTTGCCGGGTGATATTTTTTGACTTAGACAATTTCCTTGGACTTAGAATTTGTGAAGAAATTAGGTCCTGTGCAGTCGTGTAAGGAATTTGTGCTAGACGGGTGAAGAATTTGACTAGGAAAAGTGTTACTGTTCAGCCGGATCAGACACTGTTGTGCCGGGTAAAACACTGTTACGCTGGGTGAAGAAGAAAACGTCAGCCGGGTAATATACTGTGTAGCCGGGTGATTAACAACTGTGCCGTGTGATCATATACTGTTCAGCCGGACAAAGCTTTTTGCCGTGTCAAGTTTCTGCCGGGTCAAAGACTTAGCCGTGTGAAGTTTTTCTTATTGCCGTGTAACTGTTCATCCGGGTGAAGAACAAAAGTATTTTCAACTGTTGAGCCGTCTAACTGTTTAGCCGTGTAAAGACTTTTTCTGCCGGGTGAAGAACAAAGACACTGTTTAGCCGGGTGAAGAAGATTTTTTCACTGTTTTGCCGTGTGACTCAATTTTTGTTGTTTTTATTACTTATTTCTTGTCTTGTCTTTAATTACTTGTCTTTATTTTAGTATTTTAATCACTTCTTTTCAAAAATTAACAAAAACCAAAAATATTTTCTTTAAAAATTGTTAAAATGGCTCCTAATGATGATTCTGATAACCGTGTTCCTAGACTTTTGAATCGTGCAGATTTCAAGAACTGGACCATCAGGCTGAGACATCATTTATGTTCTATTGACAATGACTTATGGAAATCAATTGAGAAGGGTCCTCACATTCCAACCCAGACACAACCAGATAGTGCCAGTACCTACACTAAAGATTCTACTACACCTTATCCAGAGGATAATTTGTCAGCTGAAGACTTGAGGAAGGTTAAGAATGATAGCAAGGCCTATTCGTTGATGTGCAAGGGACTGCCATTGCAAGTTTTGTCTAGATTGGATGCATATCAGACTGGTTATACATGTTTCAAAGCTTTGAAGTCGATATGTGAAGGAGGAGAACAATTAAGGAGTTTGAAGAAGTCGAAACTAAAAAGGCAATTAGAGTTATTTGAACACATCAATGGAGAGACAGTACACCAGATGATGAACAGGTTTGTTCACTTAACTACTGAGATAACAAATCTCGGAGTGAAGACTGAACTTCAAGACTTGAATGATCGATTGCTGAATGCTTTACCATCATCTTGGAAACAAACTGTTACTCTGTTGAAACATACTGAGAAATTTCCAATGGAACTTGATTTGCTTATTGGAAAGATAGAAGAAGTTGAGATTGATGAAGGATCTAGAAACACTGATAGATCAACGTCACAAACTCAATACAAGTATGTGGTAAATCCTGCCAATACTGTGGATAATGCTTTTCTTGTGCAAAATACAACAAAGTTTGAAGATGAGGATGACTTATTCGTTGGTGCAAGTTTCTATACTGATTCAGCAAACTTTCCAAATTCGCCAACTTATTCTCAACCTCAATCTCCACCAAGAGCTCAAGTTTCAGTGTCAAGTCAGAATGTGAAGAATCAGTCAGACAGTCAAAGTTCTAATGTTCAAACCAAAGTGAAAGACGTCATGAATATTCTGCTTCAAGATGACGAAACTAAAACTGCCTTTACTGCGTTTATGGCAAGTTTTCAAGCGTATCAAGGTAGTCATCTAAGTCAAATGGACGTAGTCCTTCAAGACTTATTTGAAATGGATCCAGTAGATGTTGAAGAAATGGATCTGAATTGGCAGATGGTTATGGTTGCATATCGAACTCAAAAGCATGCATATGTGAACCGAAGTTACAAACCTCATGCTAACAAGACGGTTGGATTTGACAAATCTAAGGCCAGGTGCTTTAACTGTAACCAGTATGGTCACTTCTCAAGAGAATGCAAAGCTCCAAAGAATTTCAATGACCAAGCTAGTTCAAGCAATCAAGGTCAAGGTCAAAGTTCTCAACAGTCTACGAGTTATCAAGGCAGAAATCAGCGTTTCTTCCAAAAGCCGTACCAAAGTCTTCCTATGCCTGAGTTGAAGGATGAAGGAAAGAAGCCAGAAGATCAAACTAAAGCGTTGGTTGTAAGTGTACAAGACGGATATGACCGGAGTGCATACGCAGAACAGTTTACATCTGATCTTACATCAAATCTGGCTTTGGTATGTGAAATTGAAGAAGACTGGTCTGAAGAAGGGGATGGAAAGATGGTTGATGATGTGAGTGAAGATTCTGAAGATTATGACTGGAGTGCCAAGGCTGATCCTACTGAAGAGTCTTAAGCTGAAATTGCATTAATGGCTACATCCAGTGAGTCTACATCTTCTACTGAACAACCAAAGGTTAGTAATGAATTACCCCCCAATTACATTCCATTGCCCCTAGATGTGAAAGAAAGGTTATGTTCCGATCAGTGCATTCAACAGGTAGAACATTATCGAACTCACTCATTTAAAATCGGTGATAAATTAAGTCAACATGAAAAACTTCATGAAAAACTTAAAATCGATCATAAAATTTCTGATGAGAAGATTTTGTCACTAACTGAATCATGGAACAAAACTCTAAAGGAATTGGAAATTGTTACCAAACAACTTGAAGAAATGACTAAGAACTTTGAACAAGAAAAAGTTGCACATGCAGTCACTCAAGTTGAACTAAAGAAAGTTAAAAGTTGTAAGACAATGGTTGAACAACTCATTAATGAAAGAGGTAACAAAAACAAAACCGGGTTGGGTTTTACTCATGAACCAATGCCAAATTCAATCACTCAAACCTTACCGGAAAACTTTAATGAATTTGATCATTCACCTGAAAATGAAAGAAAATTCAAAGAAATTCAACGAAGTAAATCCGAGTCGGAAGGATCTGAGGTGTTGATCGAAAGTTTGAGAGAAGAAGATGGAATGACAACTGAAGCAGATGATGAAGCAAGCAACAAATCTGAAAACAAGCTGGAACCTGTTCTTATTCAATTGATTGAATATCCAAAGCTTAATCCAGAACCAGAATCGGTGAAGGAAGAAGGTGAATTCTCAGGATTCAATGATCCTAATTACATCAAATGGAAGAAGAATGAGGAAAAGGCAAAAGTTGCTGCTGAACTGCTCAAAAAACAAGAAGTGAAGAAGTCAGAAGTTTCAACTGCAAAGAAGCAGAAAGCAAAAACAATGACAAATCAATCTGAAACAAAAGAATCAAAAGGCAAACATGTCTTAAAATCGAATAATAACACCAAAGTTCAAAGTGTTAAAACTGACAAAGCTCAAAACGTAAAATCTGTCAAGAAAATGTCAAAAGGTAAGACAATCAAGTTTGTGTCTGCAGGTACTTTCGACATGAACAGTTCTTATGGAAACCAAATCAATGCTCAAATCAAATCTAACTCTGGTCTGAAAACAGGTTCAGGTCCTAAGACTTCCGCTGTCAATGATAAGAGAATTGAAAACAAAAAGGTGACCAAACAGAACAGTTTAAAATCGAACCAAAGTCCCATGCAATCAAAAACACAAACCAAGTCTCCACAAAGAAGCGTTAATCTAAAACCGAATAACTATGATAATGAATCTCGTTTTGGTTCAACTTCAAAAGTTAACAATCGGCTCTTTAGGATTAGCAAGAAATATTGTGAAATTTGTGATAGATATAATCATGCAACTGCTGAATGTTTCTTTAACAGGTACTGCAGTTTCTGTAACAAAAGAAATCATTCTTCAGAAGAATGTTATTTTAACAAATTTTGTGATATCTGTGAGAGAAGAAATCATGACACAAAGGATTGTTTCTTTCGATCAAACTCGACTAGAGAATTGACTCCATATTCAAACTTTCAAAGAAATAATTCACATGGTTTTCAAAATATGAGTCAAAGTCATTCTCCGGCCTTGAGAAATTTCAATCGAAACAATTCTGTTTCTAACTTGACAAGAAGTGTGCAGGTTAACAATTTTAAGCCGAGAGCTTTGTTGGTAAGAAACCAAAATTTTGAAAACAACCTTGATCCTCAGCTGGAGGAAAGGTTCAGGGCTTTGAGGAGAAAGCAATCATTGAACGCCAATGGGCGAAGTTATCAGCATCAAAACCTCATGAATGAAACAAATTTTCAAAATATTCAATATAAGCAAGTTACAATTGCGGATAAATTCGGAAAACCCAAGACCGTGTGGGCCTGGGTTGACCAAACTAACTGAAAATGTTTGAATTGCAGGTACGCCCAAGAAGACCTATCAACTCGTGGTTCGTTGATAGTGGGTGTAGCCGGCACATGACAGGCAACCATGCCTTGCTTCAGGATTTCAAGCAAAAGAATGGTACTCACGTAGCGTTTGGAGGTGATGCAGGTGGTAAAATCACAGGCGAAGGAACAGTCTCTAATGGAGTTTCAAGATTGACAATGAGTGGGTAGTGGTGAAAGCGCCTAGAGATCGTGATGTATACAAATTGGATATGTCACAGATTGATGCCGAAACCGAAACAACCTGTCTCATTGCCCATGCTTCAAATGATGAGAGTCAGTTATGGCATAGACGGCTGGGACATTCCAACTTCAGAAACATGAACCGTTTGGTGTCTGGAAATCACGCTGTGGGAATCCCATCGAAGAAATTCTCCACAACTGATTTATGTCCAGCGTGTTTGAAGGGAAAACAGCATCGGATGTCTTTTAAGTCCAAGCTAGAAAACTCCATTTCAAAACCCTTGCAGATGCTACATATGGATCTTTTTGGACCGACCAACGTACAAAGCATCGGGAGAAAATCATATTGTTTAGTTATCATAGATGACTTTACTAGGTTTTCGTGGGTTTACTTTTTGCATGCAAAATCTGAAACAGCTGAATTATTGAAAGAATTTATCATTAAAGTTGAAAATCAATTGGAATGCAAAGTTAAAGTTTTAAGAAGTGATAATGGAACTGAATTTAAGAATGCTAATGTTGATTTATTTTGTGCAGAAAAGGGGATTGCTCGACAATTCAGTGCGCCTAGAACGCCTCAACAAAATGGGGTTGCGGAACGGAAAAACCGGACACTGATTGAAGCAGCAAGATCCATGCTAGCAGATGCAAAAATCCCGATCACTTTTTGGGACGGAGCAATTGCCACTGCATGTTTTGTACAAAATAGAACATTATTAGTGAATGATAAAAAGAAAACTTCTTATGAGTTGTTATTTGGAAGGAAACCAAATATTTCTTACTTGAAAGCATTTGGTTGTCCGGTTTCGATTCTAAATCTAAATGAACATCTCGGGAAGTTTGAGTCAAAATCCGACGATGGATTTTTCTTAGGTTATTCGTCTGTTTCTAAAGCTTATCGAGTTTTTAATAGCAAAACAAATACTGTTATTGAAACTATAAACGTCAAGTTTTTAGAAAATTCGTTTCCCTTAGTGGCTCATGGTCCCGAATGGTTATTTGATTTAGATTCATTATCGAAATCCTTCAATTCTAACTTATTTGATTTTTCAGGAAACGCAAGAAAGGAATCAGGCGACTTAGGATGCTTTAGTGACGATTCTGATAATGACGAAGATGGAAATCTCAACTCTGAATATCCATTTATGTCTTTTCACAATCCTGATCATGTCAAATCCAGTCAAGCTCCGGGTCCTTCTGGTTCGCATGAAGACCAAGAATCGAACAATCAAGAAGAAGATGTGATTTCTCCTAATGATGGTGGATCTGTTCAGAATCAACCATCATCAGATCCAAATGGTGAAGCTGTTCCAGAATCTTTTGATTACTTCATCAACTCACCGGATCAAGTCCCGAATTTTACTCCACATACTTCATCCATCCTACAAGATCTACCAAATCTGAATACTTCAAATCTGGAGACTCAAGTGCAAGGAGGTGATATTCCTATTCATCGAATTCACAAGAAACATCCTGTTTCTCAGATTATTGGGCCTTTGAATCAGAGAACTACAAGAAGTCAGACGGAGCAAGCGAATGTCTGTCTTTATTCGTGTTTTCTATCTCAAGTGGTGCCAAAGAATATTTCAGAGGCGCTGAAAGATAACAGTTGGATTGAAGCCATGCAGGAGGAATTACTTCAGTTTCGCAAACAGGAAGTTTGGAAACTTGTGGACTTACCTGAAGGAGAGAACGCAATAGGTACAAGATGGTTGTACAAAAACAAACCAGACGAACGTGGCATCGTGGTCAGAAACAAAGCAAGACTGATTGCACAGGGATACACTCAGGAAGAAGGCATTGATTACGAAGAGGTGTTTGCTCCGGTCGCAAGACTTGAAGCCATACGCGTTTTTCTTGCATATGCGTCTTTCATGAAGTTTAAAGTATTCCAAATGGACGTCAAAGGTGCTTTCTTGTATGGACCAATTACAGATGACGTATATGTCAGACAACCTCCGGGTTTCGAAGATCCTGACTATCCTCATCGAGTAT
Source organism: Tagetes erecta (assembly GCA_030867185.1). Lineage (NCBI taxonomy): Eukaryota > Viridiplantae > Streptophyta > Magnoliopsida > Asterales > Asteraceae > Tagetes > Tagetes erecta. The sequence continues at coordinate 47,119,006 of CM061488.1, read as the reverse complement.
ACAAGTTGAGTAAAGCTCTATACGGTCTACATCAAGCTCCTAGAATCTGGTATGAGACATTATCCAAGCATTTACTAGAGCATGGATTTACAAGAGGTCAGATTGATCCAACTTTGTTTATGAAGAGGGAGAATGATGACTTGTTGTGCGTTCAAGTTTATGTGGACGATATTATCTTCGGATCAACCAGTGAGTCCATGTGCAAAGAATTTGAAGAAATCATGAAGTCTAGATTCCAGATGAGTTCTATGGGGGAGATTAATTTCTTTCTGGGATTACAAGTGAAACAGTCTGCTGACGGAATTTTCATCAATCAATCAAAATTCGTTGAGAAGTTGTTGAAGAAATTCAAAATGCAAGATTGTCAAACAATTAGAACTCCATCTGATGTAAGTTGCAAGATTCAACCGGATCCAAAGGGCAAAGCAGTTGATCAAACACTATACAGGTCAATGATCGGTTCTCTGATGTATCTTACTGCATCAAGACCAGACATCATGTACGCTGTGTGTGTATGCGCCAGATACCAGTCAGATCCGAAAGAGTCGCATCTTGTTGCTGTGAAGCGTATATTCAGATATCTCAAAGGGAAACCAAATCTTGGGTTATGGTATCCTTACGAAGGAAATTTTGAATTATATAGCTATTCTGACAGTGATTTTGGTGGTTGTGCTCTTGACAGGAAATCGACAACTGGTGGCTGTCAATTTCTTGGTCCAAGGCTTGTCTCTTGGCAATGCAAGAAGCAGACCAATGTTTCTGTATCCACAGCTGAAGCAGAGTATATCGCTGCATCTGCAGGATGTTCTCAGGTTTTATGGTTACAAAATCAGTTGCTGGACTACGGGTTTAATTTTTTGAAAACTCCTATTTACATAGACAATACTGCTGCTATGTTTATAACTGCTAATCCTGTTCAACATTCTAAAACCAAACACATCGAAATTAGATATCATTTTTTAAGAGATAACTCTGAAAAGGGTTTAATAATTTTGATTAAGGTTCATACCGACAAACAACTGGCAGATCTTTTCACAAAATCCTTTTTGTCAGGACGGTTTGAATTCTTAATTCAATCCATAGGATTGATCAATCATGATTAATTCTATTTTTAGAAAACAAAACAAAAATCAGAAAAATATAAAAGCCAAAAATATAATAAGTTGATGTTATATTATGATTCCTTTGTCTTTTATTTTATGTTTTGCATTGTGTGTGCTTGCGTGAAAAAGAAACTAGAAAAGCAAAAACAAAATATAAAAGCAAAAGAAAAAGAAAATTATCATGTCATAAGAATCAATATTGCAAAAAGTGAGAAATGATAGATACACTAGACATTATTTGATACATCATTTTTAAATAAAGACTGATGAATGTTAGTTGATGTGCTAGACAGCTCAGACAATTAGACTGAACAAGTAAGTTGATTGTTGACAAACATAAACTTAATGATCTTTGTGTTAAGTTCCATTGTTATACATGTCTAGATATATTACTTTTGATACATTGCTTGTGATGATAGTTGTGCATAATCGGGTAACGATGTAGTCTTCTCAGTGTGATGAACCGCATCGTGAGCTTCTTTGTTGTGGTATCCACAGACCTGAAGTCTCACACGAAGTCTCTTTTGAGCTTCAAGGTGCAGCAAAAGATTCCAAAATGGAACATAAAGAGTCCCAAATGTGGACCAACACCAAACAAAAATTCCTAAATGGAATTCAGAAGATTCCCAAGGGGAACGATAGGAAAGAAAAATTCCCAAAGATGGAATTAAAAAGAAGTCCCAAAGTGGATCAAATCCGAATAGAACCCAGATTCCACACTGTGTATGACTGTAAGTGACCAGGTTTTGTGCAATATGCATTCAGGTAGTGATTGATAAGGAAATATGTTGACATATGTATACATGTGGGTCACATAAGTCATTCTAATCGAACCTTAAATATCATCATGATACTGAAAAAGTAAGTGTGTCAACTCGAGCTAATTGGTATGTTTTCATATCATCACTCAATCAAGCATAAGTCAAATGTCTATTCAAAACTTGCAAAACATTTTCAGATAATGTGTGGTATGATCTCACTGCGATATTTTGATTCATTGCATTGCATATGTCTTTACTTTAATATGTGTGTTTTGTGTGTGCAGGCATTTGGAATCATTATTGATACATCAACATCCTTGATAAACTTAAAAATTTCAAGAAATTTAAAGTTTAGGGGGAGAATAAGAGTGAAGAAAAATATCTACAAATATCCAAAAATATAATAAGTTGAATAAGTGTGTTTTTGAATGAACAAGATTATATGTTATGAAAAGCAAAGGTGTTGGATGTGTGAAAAACAAACCCAAGGTCTTGTAATTTGTTTTTAAGAAATTGCTTCGGGATATAGAAAAATTGGTTGTGCAAAAACATTTTTGAAAAAGAAAAGAAAAATGAATTTTAATTGGAATTATTTTTGTTGCAATGTTTAATGTTGTTTGATAATTAATATGGCAAACATTCTTTTTAAGGATATCTTGTCTAATTAATCTGTCGGAGAATGTTGCAGGTGCAATAAATGATCGTTGAAAAAGTCAACAGACGAGGAAAATTGAAGAAATTACCTAAGTGTTATTGCCGGGTAAAGATATCAGATACAACTGTGCAGCCGGGTAAAGAACTGTTCAGCCGGGCAATGTTGTAAGTCTGATATTTGCCGGGTGAATGAAGAAATGGTGAAGATATTATGACCACTGTATAGCCGGGCAATGATCATGTCAAATACAGCCGGGTAAAGGTCATAGATGTCTTGCCGGGTGACAAGTGTATACTATACAGCCGGGTAATGAAGAAGTTTTGTTGCCGTGTAATGGTATGACACTATGTTGCCGGGTAATGAAGAAGTGTGTATGACGTGTGAAGAAGGTTGTCAGGTTGCCGTGTAAAGAAGAAAGCAAGCCGGATGAAGAAGGAAAGCAACTGTGTTGCCGGGTGATGAATAAGGTTGCCGGGTGATGTTTTGATAACAACTATTCTGCCGGGTGATGAATAAAATCATCAGGTGTAGTTGTTCCTTAACCTTTACCCGTCACTACAGTGACTTACCCGTATCTACAGTGCTTGACCCGTCAAGTAATTTTCACATGTTGGTGACTTGTTTTATGTACTTGACCCGTAACTACAGTACATGACCCGTCACTACAGTACTTGACCCGGCAAGGTTATTGGGCCTATTTTGCGTGTGTTGACCCGGCACTTAAAGTTTGACCTAAAATTTTTGACGATACAAATACCGCCTCTTCACAAACACTTATCATTTCACACACACTCACTTTCACCAAAACACTCTGAACCTCGAATCGCCATTGTTATCATAGTCAATCTGTTGCTCTATAACAAGATTAATAGATTGATTAAGGTAGAGATTATGTGTTTTTGACCTGAATCGACCTGCAAATCAATTGTTAAAAGGAAAAACGATGATGAACAGTGTTTTGAACTCGAATCGACACTTTGATTTTGGGCGTTAAAACTGAAATCGAATGTTGCTATAGGGTTAAAATCACTCGATTATCATCATTCAATCATTCATTTGCATTAAAAACACCTTAAAATCGACTGAATCAAGTGAAATGTTCTTAACTGACAAAATCGCCATTGATGAACTTTGAAGCTTTTAAAAGTTAAACATCAAAACGATAAAATATCTGTTCAAAAAGTGATTTAACTTGTTAAAACTAAACCAAAACATGTTAAACTTTGTCATCATAAATTTGTCAAAATTTTGCCTAAGTGAGTAACTGTTAAAAGTTTAAAACATGAAGTATAATCTTTTAAATTCAATGTTGTTTGATTAAAATGATGAAAATCAGGTTATTAGAACAATCTAGGATTAAAAATGATTATGTTAATGTTTTTGCTTTCTAACTTGTAGTTAAACACTTATTAAATTTTTGATATATTTGATGAAGAATCTAATACATTTGCCTTGTTTTGTGTTTGTTTGTGTTTTTAACAGATGGAGAATCTCAAATTTGAACCTAAACATAATTTGGTGGCATGTTTAGATGAATCACTTCCGGAGACAGAAGGTTATAGAGATATGATTCAGTTCATCAAGAAAACCAAGTATGTATATGCTATATGTGCCAAACCGGTCATATATGCTAGGCTGATTAAGAGTTTCTGGAAATCAGCTGAGGTTGTGAGAAATGAGAATGGAGGTGTTATGGTCAGAGGACATATCACTAGGGATTGGGTATTAGATGTCACTGAAGAAGCTATCAGGCAAGCCCTAAGGATTGATGAGGATGAGGTAGGCATGATGGATGAATTGACAATGGAGGAATGTAAAACTTGTTTTGTTAACATGGGACATCCACCTGTGTTTCCAAAGTCTCAATTTTACAGAGCCAAGTTGGGGAAGAAGTATAAACTGCTGTGTTATGTTGTGCAGCAATGCATGTCTAGAAGGAGTGCAGGGTTTGATAACTTTCCTTCGGACATTGCATCTCCTATTGTGGCAATTGCAGAAAACAAACCATTCAACATGTCAAGGTGGATAATGAATGGGTTTGTGTTTAACTTGGTGAAGGGCAAGAGGTTCAAATTTTTGATGTACCCAAGGTTTCTGCAACTGATGATAAACATTGCCTATCCTATCATCAGAACTGAGGGTTATGCAGGAGGCATGTTATATACTGAGGACATGAACGATCTCTCTTATCGAAAGATGAGTATCGGGAATGTGCCTGATATTGAATTGTTTGATTATATGAGAGATATAGTCAACAATGAAGAAGATGCAGAAGGTGTATTTTATCATATATCTCACGGTGAGATTGTGAATCCACTGGACCTTGTGGATGAGGTGCCAGACAATTTATTAGACGATGACGAGTACTTTGCTCGTCATCCAGAAGAGGAAGAAGATGATGGTAATGATGATAATGATGATAGCAGTGATAGTGAGAATGATGATGGTGGTGATGATACTGAATCTGAATCTAATTCAGAGGAGGTTGAACCAATGGAGACTGAGAATGTTGAGTTGATTGAACCTATGGTTGTAGAAGAACCTGTTGAGGTTGCTTCTGAGATTGAAAAGGTTGCTGCTGAAGTTCCAAAAGAAATTTCTGTTAAGTATGTTCGAAAGAAGAAGTCAAAACCAGTAGAAAAACCTCAAGAGATTGATGTGATTGAGATTGCACAGGCAGTAATGGCCGAAGCTGAATCTATTGCACAGATAGATGAAGTGGATGCTGGCATTACTGAGCCTATTACTGTTGATATTCCCACCAATTCACCACAAATTGCTGAAAACATTGGACAAGGTTTGGAGTCTTCACCAAACGTTGTGCCAAGTGTTGATGAAGTTGAAGATGAAAAGGAGAAACGGATTGCAGAACTGGAAGAGATTGTTGAAAATCTGATTAAAGCAAATGATTTGTTAAAGGCCTCAAATGATCGTAAAAAGAAGAGATTTGATGAATATTGGGATATTCACAATCAGAACTTGAAGATTTTTAAGAAGTTGGATGAAGATCACGTTAAGCTGGTTGATGAACATGTGAAATTGAGAGATGATTATGATAAACTCAAAGAGGAGCATGAGAACTTGAAGTTTGATTACAAAGAATTACAAGCTGAATGTAATACTTTAGATGCCGAGAAAGAGATGTTGGAAAAAGAGTTGGAGGATATGCAACCAAAGAAGGATGGATCATCTTCGGATAAAGATTTTTCTGATGAAATCATAGTGACTGAAACGAATGTGCCTAAAGTGTATTTGACAAGGGCTAGAGGTACCACAAATGTTGGAATTTTGTTTGAATCACCAATTATCATTCCCAATGAAGCTGCTGCTGAAACTGTCAAGATGGACAAGGCTGAGGGAAAGAGAAAGATAGATGCTATTCCGAAGATATTTGGTGATGAAGAAAGTTCGAAAAGGGCGAGAATTGATGAACCAGTGCAGATTGAGCCGATTCAATCTGCAGCTGTGATTGAGACTGAAAAAGTGACTGGAGCTGAGATTACAAAGTCAGGACAGATTGAGCCGATTCAATCTGGTTCTGTTGCTGAGACTGAAGTATTTGAGGTCACTGAGAGTGAAAAAGAAGCTGGTTCAGAAGACACAGTTCAGCTTGAGCCGATTCAAGCTGAAGCTGTTGAAGTTGAAAGTGCGCCTGAAATAGAAGCTGAAGTTGCTAGTCAGTCTGAGCCGGTTCAAACTGACGAAGCACCTATGATAGAGGCTTTGGATGATTTAGACATTGATTGGACTGAGTCGGAGAATGAAGCTGAGCCAGAGCCTGTACAGAATACTGTTGAAGAGGTACCTGATGATTTGGATCAGAGGTTTGCATATCTGGAAAGAATGAAGTACAATTCGGTGTTCTTGAATGGTTTGACAGTAAGTCAGATTAATGAAGAGTATGAAAAGTGTATTAATGCTCAAGATAAAGCTGAAGCTGATCAGAAAGAGTTCATGGTTGAGATGGGTGAATGGACTCCGATGCAAGAAAGTCTAAATATCGAAGATCTTCCTCCTACTGAGCTTTATCATCAAAACCCAGATGAAATGACTGCTTATGAGATGCGTAGTTGGTTGAGTTCGAGGAACTATCCATACAAGACGCTGCAAAAGTTGAAATCTGAATCTTTAAGGAAGATTGTGGTCAGTTTCATGAAAACAGAGAAGATGTACAACAGAATGTTCTATTTGGATTACAACAATCCTCAGTACTTTGAACTGACAAAGAGATTTAAAGTACTTGGTCCAAAAGAGATTCCTGTTATGGCTTTACCGGAAAATGCTCATAAGAAAAGACATGAATTAATGGATATGTTTCCCAGTGAAGTAAAATCTTATAACATTCCTATGGCGGTGCGTGAAACTTGGCATAAGGCTGCAACACCAGGAGATGTGGTGAGGTCGCTGATGAGCAAAGGACAATCAATTGCTGAATTATTGGATTCAATGATTGTGCCTGAGAAAAATAAGAAGGTAAAGATAATCGCGTGGAAATATGATGAAGTGTTTGATGCGTTCATGATCAAGAGGGTAAATGGCTTATGTGATGTTTATCATTACTATTCTAGCATCTTCAAATTGGAAGTTCAGGATCTGAAAGAGCTGCATAAACTGAGGTTGATTAATCATACAAATGCTGATCGTGGTAACAAGTGTGTGATGCTTCTTGATGCTGGAATGAGCAGAACTGCAAAGTTTTTGGATTTCCGAGGTCAACAGGAAGACTCAGAATATGTGCAAGCCAAGAAACAAAAGAAGAAGAAAAGATTGGTGGTGACCGAGGATATGTACTTAGAAGAGTTCTCGGATGAATATTTTGACAAGATCACTGATCCTGGATTGAAGGTAATAGATGGGTCGCAAATGACGAAGCCAATACTGAGAGTTTTCTACAATCAGGATACATTTGAACTAAAGCTTGTTCGAAACTTGGAGGATTGGGATAAGGATATGATTACACTCTTTAGCACGTTTGAGTTGAAACTGCTGCATCCTTCGTATATCGACTATCTGAGAAGCATTAGAATGGAGAAGTGCAAGGATAAACTGGCCGAAGCTGACAGAAAGCTATTTGTGGTGATGATTGAAGTTATTGCTGCTGCATCGGAGAAGATTCGAGTCAGAAAAGCTTTGCTAAATTCTAATCTGGTGATGGTGGATTTACCGAAGATAGAGTACATGAGAATATCCAGAAAAGGAACATTGGAGGTGTATGTCGAAGGCAAAGAAATGCCATTTGAGTTTTATGCTAATATCGATTTTGCAGGTTTAAATCTGGATTCGCTTAGACGCATGAATGCTCTACCAATTCTGACAAATGAATCCAAGCCTCGACAAGCCAAGGTTGCTGAAAAGTTCAAATCCTGTATTGAAGAAGCTTTAAAAGAAAAAGAAGAGTACAAAGGACGAGAAGTGCTGAAAGTAAAAGATGAACCAGAAGAATGTTAGAAAAGAATTGAAGATCGATGCTGATAAAAGAAGAAAAAGATTGAAGTCTTTGAAGATTCAAAGTTAAATCTTAGGGGGAGTACTGTTAGGGTCATTTCCGTGTTAAGATTTACTTTGTATCTTTGTTTATATGTTTGTATAGTTTAGGGTTTATTATGTATTTTCCTTAAACTTGCATTTTGTTTGTTATAAAGCATGTAGAGTGCGTGTGTTAGGAGAGAGGACTTTTTGCACTGTTAGAGAGAGAATTAACTGTGTGTATTTGTTTTCTCCTGCACATTGTACTGCGAATTGCTTTGATCATCAATATACAGAGAATTTATGAGTATGAACTGTGTTTGTGATTGAACGTTTTGTTTGTGCGTGTTGTTTAGATCATTTGAGTGATATTATCGATCCAATTGAACCTATCAAAAGCAATTTCGAAAAATGTAGGACGCGTTACAACTTCTAAGAGCACCTTACATCACCGTACGAAACATTAAAACTTCATAATAAAACCTAATGAATTCGTCCGAGTCATTTGAACATCATACAAAAATTTAGAATATCTTACGACATTGTATTCCACATTAGCACCTTGAAAAGCATGTTAGTATAATGTACGACGCCTTACAATTCCTAACAACACGTAACAATACCGTACGTAAACTTAAAACTCCATAATAAACCTAATGAATTCGTCCGAGTCCTTTAAACATCGTACGACAACTTAAATCATCTTACTACTCTTTATGCCACATTAGCAACTCGAAATGAACGTTAGTATGATCTAGGACTCCTTACAGCTCCTAAGAACACCTTACATCACCGTACGAAACCTTAAAACTCCATAATACACCTAATGAATTCGTGCGAGTCCTTTGAACATCGTACGACTAGTTACGACATCTTAAGACTCTGTATGCCATATTAGAATCTTGAAGACCACGTTTGTATAACGTAGGACGCCTTAAAACACCTAACAACACCTTACAACAGCGTACGAAACCATAAATCTCCATAATAAACCTAATCAATTCGTCCGAGTCCTTTGAACATCGTAAGACAACTCATGACTTGTTAGGACTCTGTATGCGACACTAGCAACATAAAAAGCAATTTCGAAAAATGTAGGACGCATTACAACTTCTAAGAGCACCTTACATCACCGTACGAAACATAAAAACTTCATAATAAACCTAATGAATTCGTCCGAGTCATTTGAACATCATACAAAAATTTAGAATATCTTACGACATTGTATTCCACATTAGCACCTTGAAAAGCATATTAGTATAATGTACGACGCCTTACAACTCCTAACAACACGTAACAATACCGTACGTAAACTTAAAACTCCATAATAAACCTAATGAATTCTTCCGAGTCCTTTAAACATCGTACGACAACTTAAATCATCTTACTACTCTTTATGTCACATTAGCAACTCGAAAAGAACGTTAGTATGATCTAGGACTCCTTACAGCTCCTAAGAACACCTTACATCACCGTACGAAACCTTAAAACTCCATAATACACCTAATGAATTCGTGCGAGTCCTTTGAACATCGTACGACTAGTTAGGACATCTTAAGACTCTGTATGCCATATTAGAATCTTGAAGACCACGTTTGTATAACGTAGGACGCCTTAAAACACCTAACAACACCTTACAACAGCGTACGAAACCATAAATCTCCATAATAAACCTAATCAATTCGTCCGAGTCCTTTGAACATCGTAAGACAACTCATGACTTGTTACGACTATGTATGCGACGCTAGCAACATAAAAAGCAATTTCGAAAAATGTAGGACGCGTTACAACTTCTAAGAGCACCTTACATCACCGTACGAAACATTAAAACTTCATAATAAAACCTAATGAATTCGTCCGAGTCATTTGAACATCATACAAAAATTTAGAATATCTTACGACATTGTAATCCACATTAGCACCTTGAAAAGCATGTTAGTATAATGTACGACACCTTACAACTCCTAACAACACGTAACAATACCGTACATAAACTTAAAACTCCATAATAAACCTAATGAATTCGTCCGAGTCCTTTAAACATCGTACGACAACTTAAATCATCTTACTACTCTTTATGCCAGATTAGCAACTCGAAATGAACGTTAGTCTGATCTAGGACGCCTTACAGCTCCTAAGAACACCTTACATCACCTTACGAAACCTTAAAATTCCATAATACACCTAATGAATTCGTGCGAGTCCTTTGAACATCGTACGACTAGTTAGGACATCTTAAGACTCTGTATGCCATATTAGAACCTTGAAGACCACGTTTGTATAACGTAGAACGCCTTAAAACACCTAACAACACCTTACAACAGCGTACGAAAGCATAAATCTCCATAATAAACCTAATCAATTCGTCCGAGTCCTTTGAACATCGTAAGACAACTCATGACTTGTTACGACTATGTATGCGACGCTAGCAACATAAAAAGCAATTTCGAAAAATGTAGGACGCGTTACAACTTCTAAGAGCACCTTACATCACCGTACGAAACATTAAAACTTCATAATAAAACCTAATGAATTCGTCCGAGTCATTTGAACATCATACAAAAATTTAGAATATCTTACGACATTGTATTCCACATTAGCACCTTGAAAAGCATGTTAGTATAATGTACGACGCCTTACAACTCCTAACAACACGTAACAATACCGTACGTAAACTTAAAACTCCATAATAAACCTAATGAATTCTTCCGAGTCCTTTAAACATCGTACGACAACTTAAATCATCTTACTACTCTTTATGTCACATTAGCAACTCGAAAAGAACGTTAGTATGATCTAGGACTCCTTACAGCTCCTAAGAACACCTTACATCACCGTACGAAACCTTAAAACTCCATAATACACCTAATGAATTCGTGCGAGTCCTTTGAACATCGTACGACTAGTTAGGACATCTTAAGACTCTGTATGCCATATTAGAATCTTGAAGACCACGTTTGTATAACGTAGGACGCCTTAAAACACCTAACAACACCTTACAACAGCGTACGAAACCGTAAATCTCCATAATAAACCTAATCAATTCGTCCGAGTCCTTTGAACATCGTAAGACAACTCATGACTTGTTACGACTATGTATGCGACGCTAGCAACATAAAAAGCAATTTCGAAAAATGTAGGACGCGTTACAACTTCTAAGAGCACCTTACATCACCGTACGAAACATTAAAACTTCATAATAAAACCTAATGAATTCGTCCGAGTCATTTGAACATCATAAAAAAATTTAGAATATCTTACGACATTGTAATCCACATTAGCACCTTGAAAAGCATGTTAGTATAATGTATGACACCTTACAACTCCTAACAACACGTAACAATACCGTACGTAAACTTAAAACTCCATAATAAACCTAATGAATTCGTCCGAGTCCTTTAAACATCGTACGACAACTTAAATCATCTTACTACTCTTTATGCCAGATTAGCAACTCGAAATTAACGTTAGTCTGATCTAGGACGCCTTACAGCTCCTAAGAACACCTTACATCACCTTACGAAACCTTAAAATTCCATAATACACCTAATGAATTCGTGCGAGTCCTTTGAACATCGTACGACTAGTTAGGACATCTTAAGACTCTGTATGCCATATTAGAACCTTGAAGACCACGTTTGTATAACGTAGAACGCCTTAAAACACCTAACAACACCTTACAACAGCGTACGAAAGCATAAATCTCCATAATAAACCTAATCAATTCGTCCGAGTCCTTTGAACATCGTAAGACAACTCATGACTTGTTACGACTATGTATGCGACGCTAGCAACATAAAAAGCAATTTCGAAAAATGTAGGACGCGTTACAACTTCTAAGAGCACCTTACATCACCGTACGAAACATTAAAACTTCATAATAAAACCTAATGAATTCGTCCGAGTCATTTGAACATCATACAAAAATTTAGAATATCTTACGACATTGTATTCCACATTAGCACCTTGAAAAGCATGTTAGTATAATGTACGACGCCTTACAACTCCTAACAACACGTAACAATACCGTACGTAAACTTAAAACTCCATAATAAACCTAATGAATTCGTCCGAGTCCTTTAAACATCGTACGACAACTTAAATCATCTTACTACTCTTTATGCCACATTAGCAACTCGAAAAGAACGTTAGTATGATCTAGGACTCCTTACAGCTCCTAAGAACACCTTACATCACCGTACGAAACCTTAAAACTCCATAATACACCTAATGAATTCATGCGAGTCCTTTGAACATCGTACGACTAGTTAGGACATCTTAAGACTCTGTATGCCATATTAGAATCTTGAAGACCATGTTTGTATAACGTAGGACGCCTTAAAACACCTAACAACACCTTACAACAACGTACGAAACCATAAATCTCCATAATAAACCTAATCAATTCGTCAGAGTCCTTTGAACATCGTAAGACAACTCATGACTTGTTACGACTTTGTATGCGACGCTAGAAACATAAAAAGCAATTTCGAAAAATGTAGGACGCGTTACAACTGCTAAGAGCACCTTACATCACCGTACGAAACATTAAAACTTCATAATAAACCTAATGAATTCGTCCGAGTCATTTGAACATCATACAAAAATTTAGAATATCTTACGACATTGTAATCCACATTAGCACCTTGAAAAGCATGTTAGTATAATGTACGACACCTTACAACTCCTAACAACACGTAACAATACCGTACGTAAACTTAAAACTCCATAATAAACCTAATGAATTCGTCCGAGTCCTTTAAACATCGTACGACAACTTAAATCATCTTACTACTCTTTATGCCAGATTAGCAACTCGAAATGAACGTTAGTCTGATCTAGGACGCCTTACAGCTCCTAAGAACACCTTACATCACCATACGAAACCTTAAAATTCCATAATACACCTAATGAATTCGTGCGAGTCCTTTGAACATCGTACGACTAGTTAGGACATCTTAAGACTCTTTATGCCATATTAGAACCTTGAAGACCACGTTTGTATAACGTTGGACGCCTTAGAACACCTAACAACACTTTATAACAGCGTACGAAACCATAAATCTCCATAATAAACCTAATCAATTCGTCCGAGTCCTTTGAACATCGTAAGACAACTCATGACTTGTTACGACTATGTATGCGACGCTAGCAACATAAAAAGCAATTTCGAAAAATGTAGGACGCGTTACAACTTCTAAGAGCACCTTACATCACCGTACGAAACATTAAAACTTCATAATAAAACCTAATGAATTCGTCCGAGTCATTTGAACATTATACAAAAATTTAGAATATCTTACGACATTGTAATCCACATTAGCACCTTGAAAAGCATGTTAGTATAATGTACGACACCTTACAACTCCTAACAACACGTAACAATACCGTACGTAAACTTAAAACTCCTTAATAAACCTAATGAATTCGTCCGAGTCCTTTAAACATCGTACGACAACTTAAATCATCTTACTACTCTTTATGCCAGATTAGCAACTCGAAATGAACGTTAGTCTGATCTAGGACGCCTTACAGCTCCTAAGAACACCTTACATCACCTTACGAAACCTTAAAATTCCATAATACACCTAATGAATTCGTGCGAGTCCTTTGAACATCGTACGACTAGTTAGGACATCTTAAGACTCTGTATGCCATATTAGAACCTTGAAGACCACGTTTGTATAACGTAGAACGCCTTAAAACACCTAACAACACCTTACAACAGCGTACGAAACCATAAATCTCCATAATAAACCTAATCAATTCGTCCGAGTCCTTTGAACATCGTAAGACAACTCATGACTTGTTACGACTATGTATGCGACGCTAGCAACATAAAAAGCAATTTCGAAAAATGTAGGACGCGTTACAACTTCTAAGAGCACCTTACATCACCGTACGAAACATTAAAACTTCATAATAAAACCTAATGAATTCGTCCGAGTCATTTGAACATCATACAAAAATTTAGAATATCTTACGACATTGTAATCCACATTAGCACCTTGAAAAGCATGTTAGTATAATGTACGACACCTTACAACTCCTAACAACACGTAACAATACCGTACGTAAACTTAAAACTCCATAATAAACCTAATGAATTCGTCCGAGTCCTTTAAACATCGTACGACAACTTAAATCATCTTACTACTCTTTATGCCAGATTAGCAACTCGAAATTAACGTTAGTCTGATCTAGGACGCCTTACAGCTCCTAAGAACACCTTACATCACCTTACGAAACCTTAAAATTCCATAATACACCTAATGAATTCGTGCGAGTCCTTTGAACATCGTACGACTAGTTAGGACATCTTAAGACTCTGTATGCCATATTAGAACCTTGAAGACCACGTTTGTATAACGTAGAACGCCTTAAAACACCTAACAACACCTTACAACAGCGTACGAAAGCATAAATCTCCATAATAAACCTAATCAATTCGTCCGAGTCCTTTGAACATCGTAAGACAACTCATGACTTGTTACGACTATGTATGCGACGCTAGCAACATAAAAAGCAATTTCGAAAAATGTAGGACGCGTTACAACTTCTAAGAGCACCTTACATCACCGTACGAAACATTAAAACTTCATAATAAAACCTAATGAATTCGTCCGAGTCATTTGAACATCATACAAAAATTTAGAATATCTTACGACATTGTATTCCACATTAGCACCTTGAAAAGCATGTTAGTATAATGTACGACGCCTTACAACTCCTAACAACACGTAACAATACCGTACGTAAACTTAAAACTCCATAATAAACCTAATGAATTCGTCCGAGTCCTTTAAACATCGTACGACAACTTAAATCATCTTACTACTCTTTATGCCACATTAGCAACTCGAAAAGAACGTTAGTATGATCTAGGACTCCTTACAGCTCCTAAGAACACCTTACATCACCGTACGAAACCTTAAAACTCCATAATACACCTAATGAATTCATGCGAGTCCTTTGAACATCGTACGACTAGTTAGGACATCTTAAGACTCTGTATGCCATATTAGAATCTTGAAGACCATGTTTGTATAACGTAGGACGCCTTAAAACACCTAACAACACCTTACAACAACGTACGAAACCATAAATCTCCATAATAAACCTAATCAATTCGTCAGAGTCCTTTGAACATCGTAAGACAACTCATGACTTGTTACGACTTTGTATGCGACGCTAGCAACATAAAAAGCAATTTCGAAAAATGTAGGACGCGTGACAACTGCTAAGAGCACCTTACATCACCGTACGAAACATTAAAACTTCATAATAAACCTAATGAATTCGTCCGAGTCATTTGAACATCATACAAAAATTTAGAATATCTTACGACATTGTAATCCACATTAGCACCTTGAAAAGCATGTTAGTATAATGTACGACACCTTACAACTCCTAACAACACGTAACAATACCGTACGTAAACTTAAAACTCCATAATAAACCTAATGAATTCGTCCGAGTCCTTTAAACATCGTACGACAACTTAAATCATCTTACTACTCTTTATGCCAGATTAGCAACTCGAAATGAACGTTAGTCTGATCTAGGACGCCTTACAGCTCCTAAGAACACCTTACATCACCATACGAAACCTTAAAATTCCATAATACACCTAATGAATTCGTGCGAGTCCTTTGAACATCGTACGACTAGTTAGGACATCTTAAGACTCTTTATGCCATATTAGAACCTTGAAGACCACGTTTGTATAACGTAGGACGCCTTAGAACACCTAACAACACTTTATAACAGCGTACGAAACCATAAATCTCCATAATAAACCTAATCAATTCGTCCGAGTCCTTTGAACATCGTAAGACAACTCATGACTTGTTACGACTATGTATGCGACGCTAGCAACATAAAAAGCAATTTCGAAAAATGTAGGACGCGTTACAACTTCTAAGAGCACCTTACATCACCGTACGAAACATTAAAACTTCATAATAAAACCTAATGAATTCGTCCGAGTCATTTGAACATCATACAAAAATTTAGAATATCTTACGACATTGTAATCCACATTAGCACCTTGAAAAGCATGTTAGTATAATGTACGACACCTTACAACTCCTAACAACACGTAACAATACCGTACGTAAACTTAAAACTCCATAATAAACCTAATGAATTCGTCCGAGTCCTTTAAACATCGTACGACAACTTAAATCATCTTACTACTCTTTATGCCAGATTAGCAACTCGAAATGAACGTTAGTCTGATCTAGGACGCCTTACAGCTCCTAAGAACACCTTACATCACCTTACGAAACCTTAAAATTCCATAATACACCTAATGAATTCGTGCGAGTCCTTTGAACATCGTACGACTAGTTAGGACATCTTAAGACTCTGTATGCCATATTAGAACCTTGAAGACCACGTTTGTATAACGTAGAACGCCTTAAAACACCTAACAACACCTTACAACAGCGTACGAAACCATAAATCTCCATAATAAACCTAATCAATTCGTCCGAGTCCTTTGAACATCGTAAGACAACTCATGACTTGTTACGACTATGTATGCGACGCTAGCAACATAAAAAGCAATTTCGAAAAATGTAGGACGCGTTACAACTTCTAAGAGCACCTTACATCACCGTACGAAACATTAAAACTTCATAATAAAACCTAATGAATTCGTCCGAGTCATTTGAACATCATACAAAAATTTAGAATATCTTACGACATTGTATTCCACATTAGCACCTTGAAAAGCATGTTAGTATAATGTACGACGCCTTACAACTCCTAACAACACGTAACAATACCGTACGTAAACTTAAAACTCCATAATAAACCTAATGAATTCTTCCGAGTCCTTTAAACATCGTACGACAACTTAAATCATCTTACTACTCTTTATGTCACATTAGCAACTCGAAAAGAACGTTAGTATGATCTAGGACTCCTTACAGCTCCTAAGAACACCTTACATCACCGTACGAAACCTTAAAACTCCATAATACACCTAATGAATTCGTGCGAGTCCTTTGAACATCGTACGACTAGTTAGGACATCTTAAGACTCTGTATGCCATATTAGAATCTTGAAGACCACGTTTGTATAACGTAGGACGCCTTAAAACACCTAACAACACCTTACAACAGCGTACGAAACCGTAAATCTCCATAATAAACCTAATCAATTCGTCCGAGTCCTTTGAACATCGTAAGACAACTCATGACTTGTTACGACTATGTATGCGACGCTAGCAACATAAAAAGCAATTTCGAAAAATGTAGGACGCGTTACAACTTCTAAGAGCACCTTACATCACCGTACGAAACATTAAAACTTCATAATAAAACCTAATGAATTCGTCCGAGTCATTTGAACATCATACAAAAATTTAGAATATCTTACGACATTGTAATCCACATTAGCACCTTGAAAAGCATGTTAGTATAATGTACGACACCTTACAACTCCTAACAACACGTAACAATACCGTACGTAAACTTAAAACTCCATAATAAACCTAATGAATTCGTCCGAGTCCTTTAAACATCGTACGACAACTTAAATCATCTTACTACTCTTTATGCCAGATTAGCAACTCGAAATTAACGTTAGTCTGATCTAGGACGCCTTACAGCTCCTAAGAACACCTTACATCACCTTACGAAACCTTAAAATTCCATAATACACCTAATGAATTCGTGCGAGTCCTTTGAACATCGTACGACTAGTTAGGACATCTTAAGACTCTGTATGCCATATTAGAACCTTGAAGACCACGTTTGTATAACGTAGAACGCCTTAAAACACCTAACAACACCTTACAACAGCGTACGAAAGCATAAATCTCCATAATAAACCTAATCAATTCGTCCGAGTCCTTTGAACATCGTAAGACAACTCATGACTTGTTACGACTATGTATGCGACGCTAGCAACATAAAAAGCAATTTCGAAAAATGTAGGACGCGTTACAACTTCTAAGAGCACCTTACATCACCGTACGAAACATTAAAACTTCATAATAAAACCTAATGAATTCGTCCGAGTCATTTGAACATCATACAAAAATTTAGAATATCTTACGACATTGTATTCCACATTAGCACCTTGAAAAGCATGTTAGTATAATGTACGACGCCTTACAACTCCTAACAACACGTAACAATACCGTACGTAAACTTAAAACTCCATAATAAACCTAATGAATTCGTCCGAGTCCTTTAAACATCGTACGACAACTTAAATCATCTTACTACTCTTTATGCCACATTAGCAACTCGAAAAGAACGTTAGTATGATCTAGGACTCCTTACAGCTCCTAAGAACACCTTACATCACCGTACGAAACCTTAAAACTCCATAATACACCTAATGAATTCATGCGAGTCCTTTGAACATCGTACGACTAGTTAGGACATCTTAAGACTCTGTATGCCATATTAGAATCTTGAAGACCATGTTTGTATAACGTAGGACGCCTTAAAACACCTAACAACACCTTACAACAACGTACGAAACCATAAATCTCCATAATAAACCTAATCAATTCGTCAGAGTCCTTTGAACATCGTAAGACAACTCATGACTTGTTACGACTTTGTATGCGACGCTAGCAACATAAAAAGCAATTTCGAAAAATGTAGGACGCGTTACAACTGCTAAGAGCACCTTACATCACCGTACGAAACATTAAAACTTCATAATAAACCTAATGAATTCGTCCGAGTCATTTGAACATCATACAAAAATTTAGAATATCTTACGACATTGTAATCCACATTAGCACCTTGAAAAGCATGTTAGTATAATGTACGACACCTTACAACTCCTAACAACACGTAACAATACCGTACGTAAACTTAAAACTCCATAATAAACCTAATGAATTCGTCCGAGTCCTTTAAACATCGTACGACAACTTAAATCATCTTACTACTCTTTATGCCAGATTAGCAACTCGAAATGAACGTTAGTCTGATCTAGGACGCCTTACAGCTCCTAAGAACACCTTACATCACCATACGAAACCTTAAAATTCCATAATACACCTAATGAATTCGTGCGAGTCCTTTGAACATCGTACGACTAGTTAGGACATCTTAAGACTCTTTATGCCATATTAGAACCTTGAAGACCACGTTTGTATAACGTAGGACGCCTTAGAACACCTAACAACACTTTATAACAGCGTACGAAACCATAAATCTCCATAATAAACCTAATCAATTCGTCCAAGTCCTTTGAACATCGTAAGACAACTCATGACTTGTTACGACTATGTAAGCGACGCTAGCAACATAAAAAGAAATTTCGAAAAATGTAGGACGCGTTACAACTTCTAAGAGCACCTTACATCACCGTACGAAACATTAAAACTTCATAATAAACCTAATGAATTCGTCCGAGTCATTTGAACATCATACAAAAATTTAGAATATCTTACGACATTGTATTCCACATTAGCACCTTGAAAAGCATGTTAGTATAATGTACGACACCTTACAACTCCTAACAACACGTAAGAATACCGTACGTAAACTTAAAACTCCATAATAAACCTAATGAATTCGTCCGAGTCCTTTAAACATCGTACGACAACTTAAATCATCTTACTACTCTTTATGCCACATTAGCAACTCGAAATGAACGTTAGTCTGATCTAGGACGCCTTACAGCTCCTAAGAACACCTTACATCACCTTACGAAACCTTAAAATTCCATAATACACCTAATGAATTCGTGCGAGTCCTTTGAACATCGTACGACTAGTTAGGACATCTTAAGACTCTGTATGCCATATTAGAACCTTGAAGACCACGTTTATATAACGTAGGACGCCTTAGAACACCTAACAACACCTTACAACAGCGTACGAAACCATAAATCTCCATAATAAACCTAATCAATTCGTCCGAGTCCTCTGAACATCGTAAGACAACTCAGGACTTGTTACGACTCTGTATGCGACGCTAGCAACATAAAAAGCAATTTCGAAAAATGTAGGACGCGTTACAACTTCTAAGAGCACCTTACATCACCGTACGAAACATTAAAACTTCATAATAAACCTAATGAATTCGTCCGAGTCATTTGAACATCATACAAAAATTTAGAATATCTTACAACATTGTATGCCACATAAGCACGTTGAAAAGCATGTTTGTATAATGTACGACACCTTACAACTCCTAACAACACTTAACAATACCGTACGTAAACTTAAAACTCCATAATGAACCTAATGAATTCGTCCGAGTCCTTTAAACATCATACAACAACTTAAATCATCTTACTACTCTTTATGCCACATTAGCAACTCGAAAAGAACGTTAGTATGATCTAGGACTCCTTACAGCTCCTAAGAACACCTTACATCACCGTACGAAACCTTAAAACTCCATAATACACCTAATGAATTCGTGCGAGTCCTTTGAACATCGTACGACTAGTTAGGACATCTTAAGACTCTGTATGCCATATTAGAACCTTGAAGACCACGTTTGTATAACGTAGAACGCCTTAAAACACCTAACAACACCTTACAACAGCGTACGAAACCATAAATCTCCATAATAAACCTAATCAATTCGTCCGAGTCCTTTGAACATCGTAAGACAACTCATGACTTGTTACGACTATGTATGCGACGCTAGCAACATAAAAAGCAATTTCAAAAAATGTAGGACGCGTTACAACTTCTAAGAGCACCTTACATCACCGTACGAAACATTAAAACTTCATAATAAAACCTAATTAATTCGTCCGAGTCATTTGAACATCATACAAAAATTTAGAATATCTTACGACATTGTATTCCACATTAGCACCTTGAAAAGCATGTTAGTATAATGTACGACGCCTTACAACTCCTAACAACACGTAACAATACCGTACGTAAACTTAAAACTCCATAATAAACCTAATGAATTCGTCCGAGTCCTTTAAACATCGTACGACAACTTAAATCATCTTACTACTCTTTATGCCACATTAGCAACTCGAAAAGAACGTTAGTATGATCTAGGACTCCTTACAGCTCCTAAGAACACCTTACATCACCGTACGAAACCTTAAAACTCCATAATACACCTAATGAATTCATGCGAGTCCTTTGAACATCGTACGACTAGTTAGGACATCTTAAGACTCTGTATGCCATATTAGAATCTTGAAGACCACGTTTGTATAACGTAGGACGCCTTAAAACACCTAACAACACCTTACAACAACGTACGAAACCATAAATCTCCATAATAAACCTAATCAATTCGTCAGAGTCCTTTGAACATCGTAAGACAACTCATGACTTGTTACGACTTTGTATGCGACGCTAGCAACATAAAAAGCAATTTCGAAAAATGTAGGACGCGTTACAACTTCTAAGAGCACCTTACATCACCGTACGAAACATTAAAACTTCATAATAAACCTAATGAATTCGTCCGAGTCATTTGAACATCATACAAAAATTTAGAATATCTTACGACATTGTAATCCACATTAGCACCTTGAAAAGCATGTTAGTATAATGTACGACACCTTACAACTCCTAACAACACGTAACAATACCGTACGTAAACTTAAAACTCCATAATAAACCTAATGAATTCGTCCGAGTCCTTTAAACATCGTACGACAACTTAAATCATCTTACTACTCTTTATGCCACATTAGCAACTCGAAATGAACGTTAGTCTGATCTAGGACGCCTTACAGCTCCTAAGAACACCTTACATCACCTTACGAAACCTTAAAATTCCATAATACACCTAATGAATTCGTGCGAGTCCTTTGAACATCGTACGACTAGTTAGGACATCTTAAGACTCTTTATGCCATATTAGAACCTTGAAGACCACGTTTGTATAACGTAGGACGCCTTAGAACACGTAACAACACCTTACAACAGCGTACGAAACCATAAATCTCCATAATAAACCTAATCAATTCGTCCAAGTCCTTTGAACATCGTAAGACAACTCATGACTTGTTACGACTATGTAAGCGACGCTAGCAACATAAAAAGAAATTTCGAAAAATGTAGGACGCGTTACAACTTCTAAGAGCACCTTACATCACCGTACGAAACATTAAAACTTCATCATAAACCTAATGAATTCGTCCGAGTCATTTGAACATCATACAAAAATTTTGAATATCTTACGACATTGTATTCCACATTCGCACTTTGAAAAGCATGTTAGTATAATGTACGACACCTTACAACTCCTAACAACACGTAACAATACCGTACGTAAACTTAAAACTCCATAATAAACCTAATGAATTCGTCCGAGTCCTTTAAACATAGTACGACAACTTAAATCATCTTACTACTCTTTATGCCACATTAGCAACTCGAAATGAACGTTAGTCAGATCTAGGACGCCTTACAGCTCCTAAGAACACCTTACATCACCGTACGAAACCGTAAAATTCCATAATACACCTAATGAATTCGTGCGAGTCCTTTGAACATCGTACGACTAGTTAGGACATCTTAAGACTCTGTATGCCATATTAGAACCTTGAAGACCACGTTTGTATAACGTAGAACGCCTTAGAACACCTAACAACACCTTACAACAGCGTACGAAACCATAAATCTCCATAATAAACCTAATCAATTCGTCCGAGTCCTTTGAACATCGTAAGACAACTCATGACTTGTTACGACTATGTATGCGACGCTAGCAACATAAAAAGCAATTTCGAAAAATGTAGGACGCGTTACAACTTCTAAGAGCACATTACATCACCGTACGAAACATTAAAACTTCATAATAAAACCTAATGAATTCGTCCGAGTCATTTGAACATCATACAAAAATTTAGAATATCTTACGACATTGTATTCCACATTAGCACCTTGAAAAGCATGTTAGTATAATGTACGATGCCTTACAACTCCTAACAACACGTAACAATACCGTACGTAAACTTAAAACTCCATAATAAACCCAATGAATTCGTCCGAGTCCTTTAAACATCGTACGACAACTTAAATCATCTTACTACTCTTTATGCCAGATTAGCAACTCGAAATGAACGTTAGTCTGATCTAGGACGCCTTACAGCTCCTAAGAACACCTTACATCACCTTACGAAACCTTAAAATTCCATAATACACCTAATGAATTCGTGCGAGTCCTTTGAACATCGTACGACTAGTTAGGACATCTTAAGACTCTGTATGCCATATTAGAACCTTGAAGACCACGTTTGTATAACGTAGAACGCCTTAAAACACCTAACAACACCTTACAACAGCGTACGAAACCATAAATCTCCATAATAAACCTAATCAATTCGTCCGAGTCCTTTGAACATCGTAAGACAACTCATGACTTGTTACGACTATGTATGCGACGCTAGCAACATAAAAAGCAATTTCGAAAAATGTAGGACGCGTTACAACTTCTAAGAGCACCTTACATCACCGTACGAAACATTAAAACTTCATAATAAAACCTAATGAATTCGTCCGAGTCATTTGAACATCATACAAAAATTTAGAATATCTTACGAAATTGTATTCCACATTAGCACCTTGAAAAGCATGTTAGTATAATGTACGACGCCTTACAACTCCTAACAACACGTAACAATACCGTACGTAAACTTAAAACTCCATAATAAACCTAATGAATTCGTCCGAGTCCTTTAAACATCGTACGACAACTTAAATCATCTTACTACTCTTTATGCCACATTAGCAACTCGAAAAGAACGTTAGTATGATCTAGGACTCCTTACAGCTCCTAAGAACACCTTACATCACCGTACGAAACCTTAAAACTCCATAATACACCTAATGAATTCATGCGAGTCCTTTGAACATCGTACGACTAGTTAGGACATCTTAAGACTCTGTATGCCATATTAGAATCTTGAAGACCACGTTTGTATAACGTAGGACGCCTTAAAACACCTAACAACACCTTACAACAACGTACGAAACCATAAATCTCCATAATAAACCTAATCAATTCGTCAGAGTCCTTTGAACATCGTTAGACAACTCATGACTTGTTACGACTTTGTATGCGACGCTAGCAACATAAAAAGCAATTTCGAAAAATGTAGGACGCGTTACAACTTCTAAGAGCACCTTACATCACCGTACGAAACATTAAAACTTCATAATAAACCTAATGAATTCGTCCGAGTCATTTGAACATCATACAAAAATTTAGAATATCTTACGACATTGTAATCCACATTAGCACCTTGAAAAGCATGTTAGTATAATGTACGACACCTTACAACTCCTAACAACACGTAACAATACCGTACGTAAACTTAAAACTCCATAATAAACCTAATGAATTCGTCCGAGTCCTTTAAACATCGTACGACAACTTAAATCATCTTACTACTCTTTATGCCAGATTAGCAACTCGAAATGAACGTTAGTCTGATCTAGGACGCCTTACAGCTCCTAAGAACACCTTACATCACCTTACGAAACCGTAAAATTCCATAATACACCTAATGAATTCGTGCGAGTCCTTTGAACATCGTACGACTAGTTAGGACATCTTAAGACTCTTTATGCCATATTAGAACCTTGAAGACCACGTTTGTATAACGTAGGACGCCTTAGAACACCTAACAACACCTTATAACAGCGTACGAAACCATAAATCTCCATAATAAACCTAATCAATTCGTCCAAGTCCTTTGAACATCGTAAGACAACTCATGACTTGTTACGACTATGTAAACGACGCTAGCAACATAAAAAGAAATTTCGAAAAATGTAGGACGCGTTACAACTTCTAAGAGCACCTTACATCACCGTACGAAACATTAAAACTTCATAATAAACCTAATGAATTCGTCCGAGTCATTTGAACATCATACAAAAATTTAGAATATCTTACGACATTGTATTCCACATTAGCACCTTGAAAAGCATGTTAGTATAATGTACGACACCTTACAACTCCTAACAACACGTAAGAATACCGTACGTAAACTTAAAACTCCATAATAAACCTACTGAATTCGTCCGAGTCCTTTAAACATCGTACGACAACTTAAATCATCTTACTACTCTTTATGCCACATTAGCAACTCGAAATGAACGTTAGTCTGATCTAGGACGCCTTACAGCTCCTAAGAACACCTTACATCACCTTACGAAACCTTAAAATTCCATAATACACCTAATGAATTCGTGCGAGTCCTTTGAACATCGTACGACTAGTTAGGACATCTTAAGACTCTGTATGCCATATTAGAACCTTGAAGACCACGTTTGTATAACGTAGGACGCCTTAGAACACCTAACAACACCTTACAACAGCGTACGAAACCATAAATCTCCATAATAAACCTAATCAATTCGACCGAGTCCTCTGAACATCGTAAGACAACTCAGGACTTGTTACGACTCTGTATGCGACGCTAGCAACATAAAAAGCAATTTCGAAAAATGTAGGACGCGTTACAACTTCTAAGAGCACCTTACATCACCGTACGAAACATTAAAACTTCATAATAAACCTAATGAATTCGTCCGAGTCATTTGAACATCATACAAAAATTTAGAATATCTTACAACATTGTATGCCACATAAGCACCTTGAAAAGCATGTTTGTATAATGTACGACACCTTACAACTCCTTACAACACTTAACAATACCGTACGTAAACTTAAAACTCCATAATGAACCTAATGAATTCGTCCGAGTCCTTTAAACATCATACAACAACTTAAATCATCTTACTACTCTTTATGCCACATTAGCAACTCGAAAAGAACGTTAGTATGATCTAGGACGCCTTACAGCTCCTAAGAACACCTTACATCACCGTACGAAACCTTAAAACTCCATAATACACCTAATAAATGCGTGCGAGTCCTTTGAACATCGTACGACTAGTTAGGACATCTTAAGACTCTGTATGCCATATTAGAATCTTGAAGACCACGTTTGTATAACGTAGGACGCCTTAAAACACCTAACAACACCTTACAACAGCGTACGAAACCATAAATCTCCATAATAAATCTAATCAATTCGTCCGAGTCCTTTGAACATCGTAAGACAACTCAGGACTTGTTACGACTCTGTATGCGACGCTAGCAACATAAAAAGCAATTTCGAAAAATGTAGGACGCGTTACAACTTCTAAGAGCACCTTACATCACCGTACGAAACATTAAAACTTCATCATAAACCTAATGAATTCGTCCGAGTCATTTGAACATCATACAAAAATTTTGAATATCTTACGACATTGTATTCCACATTCGCACTTTGAAAAGCATGTTAGTATAATGTACGACACCTTACAACTCCTAACAACACGTAACAATACCGTACGTAAACTTAAAACTCCATAATAAACCTAATGAATTCGTCCGAGTCCTTTAAACATAGTACGACAACTTAAATCATCTTACTACTCTTTATGCCACATTAGCAACTCGAAATGAACGTTAGTCAGATCTAGGACGCCTTACAGCTCCTAAGAACACCTTACATCACCATACGAAACCGTAAAATTCCATAATACACCTAATGAATTCGTGCGAGTCCTTTGAACATCGTACGACTAGTTAGGACATCTTAAGACTCTGTATGCCATATTAGAACCTTGAAGACCACGTTTGTATAACGTAGAACGCCTTAGAACACCTAACAACACCTTACAACAGCGTACGAAACCATAAATCTCCATAATAAACCTAATCAATTCGTCCGAGTCCTTTGAACATCGTAAGACAACTCATGACTTGTTACGACTATGTATGCGACGCTAGCAACATAAAAAGCAATTTCGAAAAATGTAGGACGCGTTACAACTTCTAAGAGCACCTTACATCACCGTACGAAACATTAAAACTTCATAATAAAACCTAATGAATTCGTCCGAGTCATTTGAACATCATACAAAAATTTAGAATATCTTACGACATTGTATTCCACATTAGCACCTTGAAAAGCATGTTAGTATAATGTACGATGCCTTACAACTCCTAACAACACGTAACAATACCGTACGTAAACTTAAAACTCCATAATAAACCCAATGAATTCGTCCGAGTCCTTTAAACATCGTACGACAACTTAAATCATCTTACTACTCTTTATGCCACATTAGCAACTCGAAAAGAACGTTAGTATGATCTAGGATTACTTACAGCTCCTAAGAACACCTTACATCACCGTACGAAACCTTAAAACTCCATAATACACCTAATGAATTCGTGCGAGTCCTTTGAACATCATACGACTAGTTAGGACATCTTAAGACTCTGTATGCCATATTAGAATCTTGAAGACCACGTTTGTATAACGTAGGACGCCTTAAAACACCTAACAACACCTTACAACAGCGTACGAAACCATAAATCTCCATAATAAACCTAATCAATTCGTCAAAGTCCTTTGAACATCGTAAGACAACTCATGACTTGTTACGACTTTGTATGCGACGCTAGCAACATAAAAAGCAATTTCGAAAAATGTAGGACGCGTTACAACTTCTAAGAGCACCTTACATCACCGTACGGAACATTAAAACTTCATAATAAACCTAATGAATTCGTCCGAGTCATTTGAACATCATACAAAAATTTAGAATATCTTACGACATTGTATTCCACATTAGCACCTTGAAAAGCATGTTAGTATAATGTACGACACCTTACAACTCCTAACAACACGTAACAATACCGTACGTAAACTTAAAACTCCATAATAAACCTAATGAATTCGTCCGAGTCCTTTAAACATAGTACGACAACTTAAATCATCTTACTACTCTTTATGCCACATTAGCAACTCGAAATGAACGTTAGTCAGATCTAGGACGCCTTACAGCTCCTAAGAACACCTTACATCACCATACGAAACCGTAAAATTCCATAATACACCTAATGAATTCGTGCGAGTCCTTTGAACATCGTACGACTAGTTAGGACATCTTAAGACTCTGTATGCCATATTAGAACCTTGAAGACCACGTTTGTATAACGTAGAACGCCTTAGAACACCTAACAACACCTTACAACAGCGTACGAAACCATAAATCTCCATAATAAACCTAATCAATTCGTCCGAGTCCTTTGAACATCGTAAGACAACTCATGACTTGTTACGACTATGTATGCGACGCTAGCAACATAAAAAGCAATTTCGAAAAATGTAGGACGCGTTACAACTTCTAAGAGCACCTTACATCACCGTACGAAACATTAAAACTTCATAATAAAACCTAATGAATTCGTCCGAGTCATTTGAACATCATACAAAAATTTAGAATATCTTACGACATTGTATTCCACATTAGCACCTTGAAAAGCATGTTAGTATAATGTACGATGCCTTACAACTCCTAACAACACGTAACAATACCGTACGTAAACTTAAAACTCCATAATAAACCCAATGAATTCGTCCGAGTCCTTTAAACATCGTACGACAACTTAAATCATCTTACTACTCTTTATGCCACATTAGCAACTCGAAAAGAACGTTAGTATGATCTAGGATTACTTACAGCTCCTAAGAACACCTTACATCACCGTACGAAACCTTAAAACTCCATAATACACCTAATGAATTCGTGCGAGTCCTTTGAACATCATACGACTAGTTAGGACATCTTAAGACTCTGTATGCCATATTAGAATCTTGAAGACCACGTTTGTATAACGTAGGACGCCTTAAAACACCTAACAACACCTTACAACAGCGTACGAAACCATAAATCTCCATAATAAACCTAATCAATTCGTCAAAGTCCTTTGAACATCGTAAGACAACTCATGACTTGTTACGACTTTGTATGCGACGCTAGCAACATAAAAAGCAATTTCGAAAAATGTAGGACGCGTTACAACTTCTAAGAGCACCTTACATCACCGTACGGAACATTAAAACTTCATAATAAACCTAATGAATTCGTCCGAGTCATTTGAACATCATACAAAAATTTAGAATATCTTACGACATTGTATTCCACATTAGCACCTTGAAAAGCATGTTAGTATAATGTACGACACCTTACAACTCCTAACAACACGTAACAATACCGTACGTAAACTTAAAACTCCATAATAAACCTAATGAATTCGTCCGAGTCCTTTAAACATAGTACGACAACTTAAATCATCTTACTACTCTTTATGCCACATTAGCAACTCGAAATGAACGTTAGTCAGATCTAGGACGCCTTACAGCTCCTAAGAACACCTTACATCACCATACGAAACCGTAAAATTCCATAATACACCTAATGAATTCGTGCGAGTCCTTTGAACATCGTACGACTAGTTAGGACATCTTAAGACTCTGTATGCCATATTAGAACCTTGAAGACCACGTTTGTATAACGTAGAACGCCTTAGAACACCTAACAACACCTTACAACAGCGTACGAAACCATAAATCTCCATAATAAACCTAATCAATTCGTCCGAGTCCTTTGAACATCGTAAGACAACTCATGACTTGTTACGACTATGTATGCGACGCTAGCAACATAAAAAGCAATTTCGAAAAATGTAGGACGCGTTACAACTTCTAAGAGCACCTTACATCACCGTACGAAACATTAAAACTTCATAATAAAACCTAATGAATTCGTCCGAGTCATTTGAACATCATACAAAAATTTAGAATATCTTACGACATTGTATTCCACATTAGCACCTTGAAAAGCATGTTAGTATAATGTACGATGCCTTACAACTCCTAACAACACGTAACAATACCGTACGTAAACTTAAAACTCCATAATAAACCCAATGAATTCGTCCGAGTCCTTTAAACATCGTACGACAACTTAAATCATCTTACTACTCTTTATGCCACATTAGCAACTCGAAAAGAACGTTAGTATGATCTAGGATTACTTACAGCTCCTAAGAACACCTTACATCACCGTACGAAACCTTAAAACTCCATAATACACCTAATGAATTCGTGCGAGTCCTTTGAACATCATACGACTAGTTAGGACATCTTAAGACTCTGTATGCCATATTAGAATCTTGAAGACCACGTTTGTATAACGTAGGACGCCTTAAAACACCTAACAACACCTTACAACAGCGTACGAAACCATAAATCTCCATAATAAACCTAATCAATTCGTCAAAGTCCTTTGAACATCGTAAGACAACTCATGACTTGTTACGACTTTGTATGCGACGCTAGCAACATAAAAAGCAATTTCGAAAAATGTAGGACGCGTTACAACTTCTAAGAGCACCTTACATCACCGTACGGAACATTAAAACTTCATAATAAACCTAATGAATTCGTCCGAGTCATTTGAACATCATACAAAAATTTAGAATATCTTACGACATTGTATTCCACATTAGCACCTTGAAAAGCATGTTAGTATAATGTACGACACCTTACAACTCCTAACAACACGTAACAATACCGTACGTAAACTTAAAACTCCATAATAAACCTAATGAATTCGTCCGAGTCCTTTAAACATCGTACGACAACTTAAATCATCTTACTACTCTTTATGCCAGATTAGCAACTCGAAATGAACGTTAGTCTGATCTAGGACGCCTTACAGCTCCTAAGAACACCTTACATCACCTTACGAAACCTTAAAATTCCATAATACACCTAATGAATTCGTGCGAGTCCTTTGAACATCGTACGACTAGTTAGGACATCTTAAGACTCTTTATGCCATATTAGAACCTTGAAGACCACGTTTGTATAACGTAGGACGCCTTAGAACACCTAACAACACCTTACAACAGCGTACGAAACCATAAATCTCCATAATAAACCTAATCAATTCGTCCGAGTCCTTTGAACATCGTAAGACAACTCATGACTTGGTACGACTATGTAAGCGACGCTAGCAACATAAAAAGCAATTTCGAAAAATGTAGGACGCGTTACAACTTCTAAGAGCACCTTACATCACCGTACGAAACATTAAAACTTCATAATAAACCTAATGAATTCGTCCGAGTCATTTGAACATCATACAAAAATTTAGAATATCTTACGACATTGTATTCCACATTAGCACCTTGAAAAGCATGTTAGTATAATGTACGACACCTTACCACTCCTCACAACACGTAAGAATACCGTACGTAAACTTAAAACTCCATAATAAATCTAATGAATTCGTCCGAGTCCTTTAAACATCGTACGACAACTTAAATCATCTTACTACTCTTTATGCCACATTAGCAACTCGAAATGAACGTTAGTCTGATCTAGGACGCCTTACAGCTCCTAAGAACACCTTACATCACCTTACGAAACCTTAAAATTCCATAATACACCTAATGAATTCGTGCGAGTCCTTTGAACATCGTACGACTTGTTAGGACATCTTAAGACTCTGTATGCCATATTAGAACCTTGAAGACCACGTTTGTATAACGTAGGACGCCTTAGAACACCTAACAACTCCTTATAACAGCATACGAAACCATAAATCTCCATAATAAACCTAATCAATTCGTCCGTGTCCTCTGAACATCGTAAGACAACTCAGGACTTGTTACGACTCTGTATGCGACGCTAGCAACATAAAAAGCAATTTCGAAAAATGTAGGACGCGTTACAACTTCTAAGAGCACCTTACATCACCGTACAAAACATTAAAACTTCATAATAAACCTAATGAATTCGTCCGAGTCATTTGAACATCATACAAAAATTTAGAATATCTTACGACATTGTATGCCACATAAGCACCTTGAAAAGCATGTTAGTATAATATACGACACCTTATAACTCCTAACAACACTTACCAATACCGTACGTAAACTTAAAACTCCATAATTAACCTAATGAATTCGTCCGAGTCCTTTAAACATCGTACAACAACTTAAATCATCTTACTACTCTTTATGCCACATTAGCAACTAGAAAAGAACGTTAGTATGATCTAGGACGCCTTACAGCTCCTAAGAACACCTTACATCACCGTACGAAACCTTAAAACTCCATAATACACCTAATGAATTCGTGCGAGTCCTTTGAACATCGTACGACTAGTTAGGACATCTTAAGACTCTGTATGCCATATTAGAACCTTGAAGACCACGTTTGTATAACGTAGGACGCCTTAGAACACCTAACAACACCTTACAACAGCGTACGAAACCATAAATCTCCATAATAAACCTAATCAATTCGTCCGAGTCCTCTGAACATCGTAAGACAACTCAGGACTTGTTACGACTCTGTATGCGACGTTAGCAACATAAAAAGCAATTTCGAAAAATGTAGGACGCGTTACAACTTCTAAGAGCACCTTACATCAGCGTACGAAACATTAAAACTTCATAATAAACCTAATGAATTCGTCCGAGTCATTTGAACATCATACAAAAATTTAGAATATCTTACGACATTGTATGCCACATTAGCACCTTGAAAAGCATGTTAGTATAATGTACGACACCTTACAACTCCTAACAACACGTAACAATACCGTACGTAAACTTAAAACTCCATAATAAACCTAATGAATTCGTCCGAGTCCTTTAAACATCGTACGACAACTTAAATCATCTTACTACTCTTTATGCCACATTAGCAACTCGAAATGAACGTTAGTATGATATAGGACGCCTTACAGCTCCTAAGAACACCTTACATCACCGTACGAAACCTTAAAACTCCATAATACACTTAATGAATTCGTGCGAATCCTTTGAACATCGTGCGACTAGTTACGACATATTAAGACTTCGTATGCCATATTAGAATCTTGAAGACCACGTTTTAATAACGTAGGACGCCTTAAAACACCTAACAACACCTTACAACAGCGTACGAAACCATAAATCTCCATAATAAATCTAATCAATTCGTTCGAGTCCTTTGAACATCGTAAGACAACTCAGGACTTGTTACGACTCTGTATGCGACGCTAGCAACATAAAAAGCAATTTCGAAAAATGTAGGACGCGTTACAACTTCTAAGAGCACCTTACATCACGGTACGAAACATTAAAACTTCATAATAAACCTAATGAATTCATCCGAGTCATTTGAACATCATACAAAAATTTAGAATATCTTAGGACATTGTATTCCACATTAGCACCTTGAAAAGCATGTTAGTATAATGTACGACGCCTTACAACTCCTAACAACACGTAACAATACCGTACGTAAACTTAAAACTCCATAATAAACCTAATGAATTCGTCCGAGTCCTTTAAACATCGTACGACAACTTAAATCATCTTACTTCTCTTTATGCCACATTAGCAACTCGAAAAGAACGATAGTATGATCCAGGACTCCTTACAGCTCCTAAGAACACCTTACATCACCGTACGAAACCTTAAAACTCCATAATACACCTAATGAATTCGTGCGAGTCCTTTGAACATCGTACGACTAGTTAGGACATCTTAAGACTCTGTATGCCATATTAGAATCTTGAAGACCACGTTTGTATAACGTAGGACGCCTTAAAACACCTAACAACACCTTACAACAGCGTACGAAACCATAAATCTCCATAATAAACCTAATCAATTCGTCAGAGTCCTTTGAACATCGTAAGACAACTCATGACTTGTTACGACTTTGTATGCGACGCTAGCAACATAAAAAGCAATTTCGAAAAATGTAGGACGCGTTAAAACTTCTAAGAGCACCTTACATCACCGTACAAAACATTAAAACTTCATAATAAACCTAATGAATTCATCCGAGTCATTTGAACATCATACAAAAATTTAGAATATCTTACAACATTGTATTCCACATTAGCACCTTGAAAAGCATGTTAGTATAATGTACGACACCTTACAACTCCTAACAACACGTAACAATACCGTACGTAAACTTAAAACTCCATAATAAACCTAATGAATTCGTCCGAGTCCTTTAAACATCGTACGACAACTTAAATCATCTTACTACTCTTTATGCCAGATTAGCAACTCGAAATGAACGATAGTATGATCTAGGACGCCTTACAGCTCCTAAGAACACCTTACATCACCTTACGAAACCTTAAAATTCCATAATACACCTAATGAACTCGTGCGAGTCCTTTGAACATCGTACGACTAGTTAGGACATCTTAAGACTCTTTATGCCATATTAGAAACTTGAAGACCACGTTTGTATAACGTAGGACGCCTTAGAACACCTAACAACACCTTACAACAGCGTACGAAACCATAAATCTCCATAATAAACCTAATAAATTCGTCCGAGTCCTTTGAACATCGTAAGACAACTCATGACATGTTACGACTATGTAAGCGACGCTAGGAACATAAAAAGCAATTTCGAAAAATGTAGGTCGCGTTACAACTTCTAAGAGCACCTTACATCACCGTACGAAACATTAAAACTTCATAATAAACCTAATGAATTCGTCCGAGTCATTTGAACATCATACAAAAATTTAGAATATCTTACGACATTGTATTCCACATTAGCACCTTGAAAAGCATGTTAGTATAATGTACGACACCTTACAACTCCTAACAACACGTAACAATACCGTACGTAAACTTAAAACTCCATAATAAACCTAATGAATCCGTCCGAGTCCTTTAAACATCGTACGACAACTTAAATCATCTTACTACTCTTTATGCCACATTAGCAACTCGAAATGAACGTTAGTCTGATCTAGGACGCCTTACAGCTCCTAAGAACACCTTACATCACCTTACGAAACCTTAAAATTCCATAATACACCTAATGAATTCGTGCGAGTCCTTTGAACATCGTACGACTAGTTAGGACATCTTAAGACTCTGTATGCCATATTAGAACCTTGAAGACCACGTTTGTATAACTTAGGACGCCTTAGAACACCTAACAACACCTTACAACAGCGTACGAAACCATAAATCTCCATAATAAACCTAATCAATTCGTCCGAGTCCTCTGAACATCGTAAGACAACTCAGGACTTGTTACGACTCTGTATGCGACGCTAGCAACATAAAAAGCAATTTCGAAAAATGTAGGACGCGTTACAACTTCTAAGAGCACCTTACATCACCGTACGAAACATTAAAACTTCATAATAAACCTAATGAATTCGTCCGAGTCATTTGAACATCATACAAAAATTTAGAATATCTTACGACATTGTATGCCACATAAGCACCTTGAAAAGCATGTTAGTATAATGTACGACACCTTACAACTCCTAACAACACTTAACAATACCGTACGTAAACTTAAAACTCCATAATAAACCTAATGAATTCGTCCGAGTCCTTTAAACATCGTACGACAACTTAAATCATCTTACTACTCTTTATGCCACATTAGCAACTAGAAAAGAACGTTAGTATGATCTAGGACGCCTTACACCTCCTAAGAACACCTTACATCACCGTACGAAACCTTAAAACTCCATAATACACCTAATGAATGCGTGCGAGTCCTTTGAACATCGTACGACTAGTTAGGACATCTTAAGACTCTGTATGCCATATTAGAATCTTGAAGACCACGTTTGTATAACGTAGGACGCCTTAAAACACCTAACAATACCTTACAACAGCGTACGAAACCATAAATCTCCATAATAAATCTAATCAATTCGTCCGAGTCCTCTGAACATCGTAAGACAACTCAGGACTTGTTACGACTATGTATGCGACGCTAGCAACATAAAAAGAAATGTCGAAAAATGTAGGACGCGTTACAACTTCTAAGAGCACCTTACATCACCGTACGAAACATTAAAACTTCATAATAAACCTAATGAATTCGTCCGAGTCATTTGAACATCATACAAAAATTTAGAATATCTTACGACATTGTATGCCACATAAGCACCTTGAAAAGCATGTTAGTATAATGTACGACACCTTACAACTCCTAACAACACTTAACAATACCGTACGTAAACTTAAAACTCCATAATGAACCTAATGAATTCGTCCGAGTCCTTTAAACATCGTACGACAACTTAAATCATCTTACTACTCTTTATGCCAGATTAGCAACTCGAAATGAACGTTAGTCAGATCTAGGACGCCTTACAGCTCCTAAGAACACCTTACATCACCTTACGAACCCGTAAAATTCCATAATACACCTAATGAATTCGTGCGAGTCCTTTGAACATCGTACGACTAGTTAGGACATCTTAAGACTCTGTATGCCATATTAGAACCTTGAAGACCACGTTTGTATAACGTAGAACGCCTTAGAACACCTAACAACACCTTACAACAGCGTACGAAACCATAAATCTCCATAATAAACCTAATCAATTCGTCCGAGTCCTTTGAACATCGTAAGACAACTCATGACTTGTTACGACTATGTAAGCGACGCTAGGAACATAAAAAGCAATTTCGAAAAATGTAGGACGCGTTACAACTTCTAAGAGCACCTTACATCACCGTACGAAACTTTAAAACTTCATAATAAACCTAATGAATTCGTCCGAGTCATTTGAACATCATACAAAAATTTAGAATATCTTACGACATTGTATTCCACATTAGCACCTTGAAAAGCATGTTAGTATAATGTACGACACCTTACAACTCCTAACAACACGTAACAATACCGTACGTAAACTTAAAACTCCATAATAAACCTAATGAATTCGTCCGAGTCCTTTAAACATCGTACGACAACTTAAATCATCTTACTACTCTTTATGCCAGATTAGCAACTCGAAATGAACGTTAGTCTGATCTAGGACGCCTTACAGCTCCTAAGAACACCTTACATCACCTTACGAAACCTTAAAATTCCATAATACACCTAATGAATTCGTGCGAGTCCTTTGAACATCGTACGACTAGTTAGGACATCTTAAGACTCTTTATGCCATATTAGAAACTTGAAGACCACGTTTGTATAACGTAGGAGGCCTTAGAACACCTAACAACACCTTACAACAACGTACGAAACCATAAATCTCCATAATAAACCTAATAAATTCGTCCGAGTCCTTTGAACATCGTAAGACAACTCATGACTTGTTACGACTATGTAAGCGACGCTAGGAACATAAAAAGCAATTTCGAAAAATGTAGGTCGCGTTACAACTTCTAAGAGCACCTTACATCACCGTACGAAACATTAAAACTTCATAATAAACCTAATGAATTCGTCCGAGTCATTTGAACATCATACAAAAATTTAGAATATCTTACGACATTGTATTCCACATTAGCACCTTGAAAAGCATGTTAGTATAATGTACGACACCTTACAACTCCTAACAACACGTAACAATACCGTACGTAAACTTAAAACTCCATAATAAACCTAATGAATCCGTCCGAGTCCTTTAAACATCGTACGACAACTTAAATCATCTTACTACTCTTTATGCCACATTAGCAACTCGAAATGAACGTTAGTCTGATCTAGGACGCCTTACAGCTCCTAAGAACACCTTACATCACCTTACGAAACCTTAAAATTCCATAATAACCTAATGAATTCGTGCGAGTCCTTTGAACATCGTACGACTAGTTAGGACATCTTAAGACTCTGTATGCCATATTAGAACCTTGAAGACCACGTTTGTATAACTTAGGACGCCTTAGATCACCTAACAACACCTTACAACAGCGTACGAAACCATAAATCTCCATAATAAACCTAATCAATTCGTCCGAGTCCTCTGAACATCGTAAGACAACTCAGGACTTGTTACGACTCTGTATGCGACGCTAGCAACATAAAAAGCAATTTCGAAAAATGTAGGACGCGTTACAACTTCTAAGAGCACCTTACATCACCGTACGAAACATTAAAACTTCATAATAAACCTAATGAATTCGTCCGAGTCATTTGAACATCATACAAAAATTTAGAATATCTTACGACATTGTATGCCACATAAGCACCTTGAAAAGCATGTTAGTATAATGTACGACACCTTACAACTACTAACAACACTTAACAATACCGTACGTAAACTTAAAACTCCATAATGAACCTAATGAATTCGTCCGAGTCCTTTAAACATCGTACGACAACTTAAATCATCTTACTACTCTTTATGCCATATTAGCAACTAGAAAAGAACGTTAGTATGATCTAGGACGCCTTACAGCTCCTAAGAACACCTTACATCACCGTACGAAACCTTAAAACTCCATAATACACCTAATGAATGCGTGCGAGTCCTTTGAACATCGTACGACTAGTTAGGACATC
Source organism: Tagetes erecta (assembly GCA_030867185.1). Taxonomy (NCBI): domain Eukaryota; kingdom Viridiplantae; phylum Streptophyta; class Magnoliopsida; order Asterales; family Asteraceae; genus Tagetes; species Tagetes erecta. Next base: position 47,080,891 of record CM061488.1, on the reverse strand, counting down.
TTAAGACTCTGTATGCCATATTAGAATCTTGAAGACCACGTTTGTATAACGTAGGACGCCTTAAAACACCTAACAATACCTTACAACAGCGTACGAAACCATAAATCTCCATAATAAATCTAATCAATTCGTCCGAGTCCTCTGAACATCGTAAGACAACTCAGGACTTGTTACGACTCTGTATGCGACGCTAGCAACATAAAAAGAAATTTCGAAAAATGTAGGACGCGTTACAACTTCTAAGAGCACCTTACATCACCGTACGAAACATTAAAACTTCATAATAAACCTAATGAATTCGTCCGAGTCATTTGAACATCATACAAAAATTTAGAATATCTTACGACATTGTATGCCACATAAGCACCTTGAAAAGCATGTTAGTATAATGTACGACACCTTACAACTCCTAACAACACTTAACAATACCGTACGTAAACTTAAAACTCCATAATGAACCTAATGAATTCGTCCGAGTCCTTTAAACATCGTACGACAACTTAAATCATCTTACTTCTCTTTATGCCAGATTAGCAACTCGAAATGAACGTTAGTCTGATCTAGGACGCCTTACAGCTCCTAAGAACACCTTACATCACCTTACGAAACCTTAAAATTCCATAATACACCTAATGAATTCGTGCGAGTGCTTTGAACATCGTACGACTAGTTAGGACATCTTAAGACTCTTTATGCCATATTAGAACCTTGAAGACCACGTTTGTATAACGTAGGACGCCTTAGAACACCTAACAACACCTTACAACGGCGTACGAAACCATAAATCTCCATAATAAACCTAATAAATTCGTCCGAGTCCTTTGAACATCGTAAGACAACTCATGACTTGTTACGACTATGTAAGCGACGCTAGGAACATAAAAAGCAATTTCGAAAAATGTAGGACGCGTTACAACTTCTAAGAGCACCTTACATCACCGTACGAAACATTAAAACTTCATAATAAACCTAATGAATTCGTCCGAGTCATTTGAACATCATACAAAAATTTAGAATATCTTACGACATTGTATTCCACATTAGCACCTTGAAAAGCATGTTAGTATAATGTACGACACCTTACAACTCCTAACAACACGTAACAATACCGTACGTAAACTTAAAACTCCATAATAAACCTAATGAATCCGTCCGAGTCCTTTAAACATCGTACGACAACTTAAATCATCTTACTACTCTTTATGCCACATTAGCAACTCGAAATGAACGTTAGTCTGATCTAGGACGCCTTATAGCTCCTAAGAACACCTTACATCACCTTACGAAACCTTAAAATTCCATAATACACCTAATGAATTCGTGCGAGTCCTTTGAACATCGTACGACTAGTTAGGACATCTTAAGACTCTGTATGCCATATTAGAACCTTGAAGACCACGTTTGTATAACTTAGGACGCCTTAGAACACCTAACAACACCTTACAACAGCGTACGAAACCATAAATCTCCATAATAAACCTAATCAATTCGTCCGAGTCCTCTGAACATCGTAAGACAACTCAGGACTTGTTACGACTCTGTATGCGACGCTAGCAACATAAAAAGCAATTTCGAAAAATGTAGGACGCGTTACAACTTCTAAGAGCACCTTACATCACAGTACGAAACATTAAAACTTCATAATAAACCTAATGAATTCGTCCGAGTCATTTGAACATCATACAAAAATTTAGAATATCTTACGACATTGTATGCCACATAAGCACCTTGAAAAGCATGTTAGTATAATGTACGACACCTTACAACTCCTAACAACACTTAACAATACCGTACGTAAACTTAAAACTCCATAATGAACTTAATGAATTCGTCCGAGTCCTTTAAACATCGTACGACAACTTAAATCATCTTACTACTCTTTATGCCACATTAGCAACTAGAAAAGAACGTTAGTATGATCTAGGACGACTTACAGCTCCTAAGAACACCTTACATCACCGTACGAAACCTTAAAACTCCATAATACACCTAATGAATGCGTGCGAGTCCTTTGAACATCGTACGACTAGTTAGGACATCTTAAGACTCTGTATGCCATATTAGAATCTTGAAGACCACGTTTGTATAACGTAGGACGCCTTAAAACACCTAACAATACCTTACAACAGCGTACGAAACCATAAATCTCCATAATAAATCTAATCAATTCGTCCGAGTCCTTTGAACATCGTAAGACAACTCAGGACTTGTTACGACTCTGTATGCGACGCTAGCAACATAAAAAGAAATTTTGAAAAATGTAGGACGCGTTACAACTTCTAAGAGCACCTTACATCACCGTACGAAACATTAAAACTTCATAATAAACCTAATGAATTCGTCCGAGTCATTTGAACATCATACAAAAATTTAGAATATCTTAGAACATTGTATGCCACATTAGCACCTTGAAAAGCATGTTAGTATAATGTACGACACCTTACAACTCCTAACAACACGTAACAATACCGTACGTAAACTTAAAACTCCATAATAAACCTAATGAATTCGCCCGAGTCCTTTAAACATCGTACGACAACTTAAATCATCTTACTACTCTTTATGCCACATTAGCAACTCGAAATGAACGTTAGTCAGATCTAGGACGCCTTACAGCTCCTAAGAACACCTTACATCACCTTACGAAACCGTAAAATTCCATAATATACCTAATGAATTCGTGCGAGTCCTTTGAACATCGTACGACTAGTTACGACATCTTAAGACTCTGTATGCCATATTAGAACCTTGAAGACCAAGTTTGTATAACGTAGAACGCCTTAGAACACCTAAGAACACCTTACAACAGCGTACGAAACCATAAATCTCCATAATAAACCTAATCAATTCGTCGAGTCCTCTGAACATCGTAAGACAACTCAGGACTTGTTACGACTCTGTATGCGACGCTAGCAACATAAAAAGCAATTTCGAAAAATGTAGGACGCGTTACAACTTCTAAGAGCACCTTACATCACCGTACGAAACATTAAAACTTCATAATAAACCTAATGAATTCGTCCGAGTCATTTGAACATCATACAAAAATTTAGAATATCTTACGACATTGTATGCCACATAAGCACCTTGAAAAGCATGTTAGTATAATGTACGACACCTTACAACTCCTAACAACACTTAACAATACCGTACGTAAACTTAAAACTCCATAATGAACCTAATGAATTCGTCCGAGTCCTTTAAACATCGTACGACAACTTAAATCATCTTACTACTCTTTATGCCACATTAGCAACTAGAAAAGAACGTTAGTATGATCTAGGACGCCTTACAGCTCCTAAGAACACCTTACATCACCGTACGAAACCTTAAAACTCCATAATACACCTAATGAATGCGTGCGAGTCCTTTGAACATCGTACGAATAGTTAGGACATCTTAAGACTCTGTATGCCATATTAGAATCTTGAAGACCACGTTTCTATAACGTAGGACGCCTTAAAACACCTAACAATACCTTACAACAGCGTACGAAACCATAAATCTCCATAATAAATCTAATCAATTCGTCCGAGTCCTTTGAACATCGTAAGACAACTCAGGACTTGTTACGACTCTGTATGCGACGCTAGCAACATAAAAAGAAATTTCGAAAAATGTAGGACGCGTTACAACTTCTAAGAGCACCTTACATCACCGTACGAAACATTAAAACTTCATAATAAACCTAATGAATTCGTCCGAGTCATTTGAACATCATACAAAAATTTAGAATATCTTACAACATTGTATGCCACATTAGCACCTTGAAAAGCATGTTAGTATAATGTACGACACCTTACAACTCCTAACAACACGTAACAATACCGTACGTAAACTTAAAACTCCATAATAAACCTAATGAATTCGCCCGAGTCCTTTAAACATCGTACGACAACTTAAATCATCTTACTACTCTTTATGCCACATTAGCAACTCGAAATGAACGTTAGTCAGATCTAGGACGCCTTACAGCTCCTAAGAACACCTTACATCACCTTACGAAACCGTAAAATTCCATAATACACCTAATGAATTCGTGCGAGTCCTTTGAACATCGTACGACTAGTTAGGACATCTTAAGACTCTGTATGCCATATTAGAACCTTGAAGACCACGTTTGTATAACGTAGAACGCCTTAGAACACCTAAGAACACCTTACAACAGCGTACGAAACCATAAATCTCCATAATAAACCTAATCAATTCGTCCGAGTCCTCTGAACATCGTAAGACAACTCAGGACTTGTTACGACTCTGTATGCGACGCTAGCAACATAAAAAGCAATTTCGAAAAATGTAGGACGCGTTACAACTTCTAAGAGCACCTTACATCACCGTACGAAACATTAAAACTTCATAATAAACCTAATGAATTCGTCCGAGTCATTTGAACATCATACAAAAATTTAGAATATCTTACGACATTGTATGCCACATAAGCACCTTGAAAAGCATGTTAGTATAATGTACGACACCTTACAACTCCTAACAACACTTAACAATACCGTACGTAAACTTAAAACTCCATAATGAACCTAATGAATTCGTCCGAGTCCTTTAAACATCGTACGACAACTTAAATCATCTTACTACTCTTTATGCCACATTAGCAACTAGAAAAGAACGTTAGTATGATCTAGGACGCCTTACAGCTCCTAAGAACACCTTACATCACCGTACGAAACCTTAAAACTCCATAATACACCTAATGAATGCGTGCGAGTCCTTTGAACATCGTACGACTAGTTAGGACATCTTAAGACTCTGTATGCCATATTAGAATCTTGAAGACCACGTTTCTATAACGTAGGACGCCTTAAAACACCTAACAATACCTTACAACAGCGTACGAAACCATAAATCTCCATAATAAAGCTAATCAATTCGTCCGAGTCCTTTGAACATCGTAAGACAACTCAGGACTTGTTACGACTCTGTATGCGACGCTAGCAACATAAAAAGAAATTTCGAAAAATGTAGGACGCGTTACAACTTCTAAGAGCACCTTACATCACCGTACGAAACATTAAAACTTCATAATAAACCTAATGAATTCGTCCGAGTCATTTGAACATCATACAAAAATTTAGAATATCTTACGACATTGTATGCCACATTAGCACCTTGAAAAGCATGTTAGTATAATGTACGACACCTTACAACTCCTAACAACACGTAACAATACCGTACGTAAACTTAAAACTCCATAATGAACCTAATGAATTCGTCCGAGTCCTTTAAACATCGTACGACAACTTAAATCATCTTACTACTCTTTATGCCACATTAGCAACTAGAAAAGAACGTTAGTATGATCTAGGACGCCTTACAGCTCCTAAGAACACCTTACATCACCGTACGAAACCTTAAAACTCCATAATACACCTAATGAATGCGTGCGAGTCCTTTGAACATCGTACGACTAGTTAGGACATCTTAAGACTCTGTATGCCATATTAGAATCTTGAAGACCACGTTTCTATAACGTAGGACGCCTTAAAACACCTAACAACACCTTACAACAGCGTACGAAACCATAAATCTCCATAATAAACCTAATCAATTCGTCAGAGTCCTTTGAACATCGTAAAACAACTCATGACTTGTTACGACTTTGTATGCGACGCTAGCAACATAAAAAGCAATTTCGAAAAATGTAGGACGCGTTACAACTTCTAAGAGCACCTTACATCACCGTACGAAACATTAAAACTTCATAATAAACCTAATGAATTCGTCCTAGTCATTTGAACATCATACAAAAATTTAGAATATCTTACGACATTGTATTCCACATTAGCACCTTGAAAAGCATGTTAGTATAATGTACGACACCTTACAACTCCTAACAACACGTAACAATACCGTACGTAAACTTAAAACTCCATAATAAACCTAATGAATTCGTCCGAGTCCTTTAAACATCGTACGACAACTTAAATCATCTTACTACTCTTTATGCCACATTAGCAACTCGAAATGAACGTTAGTCTGATCTAGGACGCCTTACAGCTCCTAAGAACACCTTACATCACCTTACGAAACCTTAAAATTCCATAATACACCTAATGAATTCGTGCGAGTCCTTTGAACATCGTACGACTAGTTAGGACATCTTAAGACTCTTTATGCCATATTAGAACCTTGAAGACCACGTTTGTATAACGTAGGACGCCTTAGAACACCTAACAACACCTTACAACAGCGTACGAAACCATAAATCTCCATAATAAACCTAATCAATTCGTCCGAGTCCTTTGAACATCGTAAGACAACTCATGACTTGTTACGACTATGTAAGCGACGCTAGCAACATAAAAAGCAATTTCGAAAAATGTAGGACGCGTTACAACTTCTAAGAGCACCTTACATCACCGTACGAAACATTAAAACTTCATAATAAACCTAATGAATTCGTCCGAGTCATTTGAACATCATACAAAAATTTAGAATATCTTACGACATTGTATGCCACATAAGCACCTTGAAAAGCATGTTAGTATAATGTACGACACCTTACAACTCCTAACAACACTTAACAATACCGTACGTAAACTTAAAACTCCATAATGAACCTAATGAATTCGTCCGAGTCCTTTAAACATCGTACAACAACTTAAATCATCTTACTACTCTTTATGCCACATTAGCAACTAGAAAAGAACGTTAGTATGATCTAGGACGCCTTACAGCTCCTAAGAACACCTTACATCACCGTACGAAACCTTAAAACTCCATAATACACCTAATGAATTCGTGCGAGTCCTTTGAACATCGTACGACTAGTTAGGACATCTTAAGACTCTGTATGCCATATTAGAACCTTGAAGACCACGTTTGTATAACGTAGGACGCCTTAGAACACCTAACAACACCTTACAACAGCGTACGAAACCATAAATCTCCATAATAAACCTAATCAATTCGTCCGAGTCCTTTGAACATCGTAAGACAACTCATGACTTGTTACGACTATGTAAGCGACGCTAGCAACATAAAAAGCAATTTCGAAAAATGTAGGACGCGTTACAACTTCTAAGAGCACCTTACATCACCGTACGAAACATTAAAACTTCATAATAAACCTAATGAATTCGTCCGAGTCATTTGAACATCATACAAAAATTTAGAATATCTTACGACATTGTATGCCACATAAGCACCTTGAAAAGCATGTTAGTATAATGTACGACACCTTACAACTCCTAACAACACTTAACAATACCGTACGTAAACTTAAAACTCCATAATGAACCTAATGAATTCGTCCGAGTCCTTTAAACATCGTACAACAACTTAAATCATCTTACTACTCTTTATGCCACATTAGCAACTAGAAAAGAACGTTAGTATGATCTAGGACGCCTTACAGCTCCTAAGAACACCTTACATCACCGTACGAAACCTTAAAACTCCATAATACACCTAATGAATTCGTGCGAGTCCTTTGAACATCGTACGACTAGTTAGGACATCTTAAGACTCTGTATGCCATATTAGAACCTTGAAGACCACGTTTGTATAACGTAGGACGCCTTAGAACACCTAACAACACCTTACAACAGCGTACGAAACCATAAATATCCATAATAAACCTAATCAATTCGTCCGAGTCCTTTGAACATCGTAAGACAACTCATGACTTGTTACGACTATGTAAGCGACGCTAGCAACATAAAAAGCAATTTCGAAAAATGTAGGACGCGTTACAACTTCTAAGAGCACCTTACATCACCGTACGAAACATTAAAACTTCATAATAAACCTAATGAATTCGTCCGAGTCATTTGAACATCATACAAAAATTTAGAATATCTTACGACATTGTATTCCACATTAGCACCTTGAAAAGCATGTTAGTATAATGTACGACACCTTACAACTCCTCAGAACACGTAAGAATACCGTACGTAAACATAAAACTCCATAATAAACCTAATGAATTCGTCCGAGTCCTTTAAACATCGTACGACAACTTAAATCATCTTACTACTCTTTATGCCACATTAGCAACTCGAAATGAACGTTAGTCTGATCTAGGACGCCTTACAGCTCCTAAGAACACCTTACATCACCTTACGAAACCTTAAAATTCCATAATACACCTAATGAATTCGTGCGAGTCCTTTGAACATCGTACGACTAGTTAGGACATCTTAAGACTCTGTATGCCATATTAGAACCTTGAAGACCACGTTTGTATAACTTAGGACGCCTTAGAACACCTAACAACACCTTACAACAGCGTACGAAACCATAAATCTCCATAATAAACCTAATCAATTCGTCCGAGTCCTCTGAACATCGTAAGACAACTCAGGACTTGTTACGACTCTGTATGCGACGCTAGCAACATAAAAAGCAATTTCGAAAAATGTAGGACGCGTTACAACTTCTAAGAGCACCTTACATCACCGTACGAAACATTAAAACTTCATAATAAACCTAATGAATTCGTCCGAGTCATTTGAACATCATACAAAAATTTAGAATATCTTACGACATTGTATTCCACATTAGCACCTTGAAAAGCATGTTAGTATAATGTACGACACCTTACAACTCCTCAGAACACGTAAGAATACCGTACGTAAACTTAAAACTCCATAATAAACCTAATGAATTCGTCCGAGTCCTTTAAACATCGTACGACAACTTAAATCATCTTACTACTCTTTATGCCACATTAGCAACTCGAAATGAACGTTAGTCTGATCTAGGACGCCTTACAGCTCCTAAGAACACCTTACATCACCTTACGAAACCTTAAAATTCCATAATACACCTAATGAATTCGTGCGAGTCCTTTGAACATCGTACGACTAGTTAGGACATCTTAAGACTCTGTATGCCATATTAGAACCTTGAAGACCACGTTTGTATAACTTAGGACGCCTTAGAACACCTAACAACACCTTACAACAGCGTACGAAACCATAAATCTCCATAATAAACCTAATCAATTCGTCCGAGTCCTCTGAACATCGTAAGACAACTCAGGACTTGTTACGACTCTGTATGCGACGCTAGCAACATAAAAAGCAATTTCGAAAAATGTAGGACGCGTTACAACTTCTAAGAGCACCTTACATCACCGTACGAAACATTAAAACTTCATAATAAACCTAATGAATTCGTCCGAGTCATTTGAACATCATACAAAAATTTAGAATATCTTACGACATTGTATTCCACGTTAGCACCTTGAAAAGCATGTTAGTATAATGTACGACACCTTACAACTCCTAACAACACGTAACAATACCGTACGTAAACTTAAAACTCCATAATAAACCTAATGAATTCGTCCGAGTCCTTTAAACATCGTACGACAACTTAAATCATCTTACTACTCTTTATGCCACATTAGCAACTAGAAAAGAACGTTAGTATGATCTAGGACGCCTTACAGCTCCTAAGAACACCTTACATCACCGTACGAAACCTTAAAACTCCATAATACACCTAATGAATTCGTGCGAGTCCTTTGAACATCGTACGACTAGTTAGGACATCTTAAGACTTTGTATGCCATATTAGAACCTTGAAGACCACGTTTGTATAACGTAGGACGCCTTAGAACACCTAACAACACCTTACAACAGCGTACGAAACCATAAATATCCATAATAAACCTAATCAATTCGTCCGAGTCCTTTGAACATCGTAAGACAACTCATGACTTGTTACGACTATGTAAGCGACGCTAGCAACATAAAAAGCAATTTCGAAAAATGTAGGACGCGTTACAACTTCTAAGAGCACCTTACATCACCGTACGAAACATTAAAACTTCATAATAAACCTAATGAATTCGTCCGAGTCATTTGAACATCATACAAAAATTTAGAATATCTTACGACATTGTATTCCACATTAGCACCTTGAAAAGCATGTTAGTATAATGTACGACACCTTACAACTCCTCAGAACACGTAAGAATACCGTACGTAAACTTAAAACTCCATAATAAACCTAATGAATTCGTCCGAGTCCTTTAAACATCGTACGACAACTTAAATCATCTTACTACTCTTTATGCCACATTAGCAACTCGAAATGAACGTTAGTCTGATCTAGGACGCCTTACAGCTCCTAAGAACACCTTACATCACCTTACGAAACCTTAAAATTCCATAATACACCTAATGAATTCGTGCGAGTCCTTTGAACATCGTACGACTAGTTAGGACATCTTAAGACTCTGTATGCCATATTAGAACCTTGAAGACCACGTTTGTATAACTTAGGACGCCTTAGAACACCTAACAACACCTTACAACAGCGTACGAAACCATAAATCTCCATAATAAACCTAACCAATTCGTCCGAGTCCTCTGAACATCGTAAGACAACTCAGGACTTGTTACGACTCTGTATGCGACGCTAGCAACATAAAAAGCAATTTCGAAAAATGTAGGACGCGTTACAACTTCTAAGAGCACCTTACATCACCGTACGAAACATTAAAACTTCATAATAAACCTAATGAATTCGTCCGAGTCATTTGAACATCATACAAAAATTTAGAATATCTTACGACATTGTATGCCACATAAGCACCTTGAAAAGCATGTTAGTATAATGTACGACACCTTACAACTCCTAACAACACTTAACAATACCGTACGTAAACTTAAAACTCCATAATGAACCTAATGAATTCGTCCGAGTCCTTTAAACATCGTACGACAACTTAAATCATCTTACTACTCTTTATGCCACATTAGCAACTAGAAAAGAACGTTAGTATGATCTAGGACGCCTTACAGCTCCTAAGAACACCTTACATCACCGTACGAAACCTTAAAACTCCATAATACACCTAATGAATGCGTGCGAGTCCTTTGAACATCGTACGACTAGTTAGGACATCTTAAGACTCTGTATGCCATATTAGAATCTTGAAGACCACGTTTGTATAACGTAGGACGCCTTAAAACACCTAACAATACCTTACAACAGCGTATGAAACCATAAATCTCCATAATAAATCTAATCAATTCGTCCGAGTCCTTTGAACATCGTAAGACAACTCAGGACTTGTTACGACTCTGTATGCGACGCTAGCAACATAAAAAGAAATTTCGAAAAATGTAGGACGCGTTACAACTTCTAAGAGCACCTTACATCACCGTACGAAACATTAAAACTTCATAATAAACCTAATGAATTCGTCCGAGTCATTTGAACATCATACAAAAATTTAGAATATCTTACAACATTGTATGCCACATTAGCACCTTGAAAAGCATGTTAGTATAATGTACGACACCTTACAACTCCTAACAACACGTAACAATACCGTACGTAAACTTAAAACTCCATAATAAACCTAATGAATTCGTCCGAGTCCTTTAAACATCGTACGACAACTTAAATCATCTTACTACTCTTTATGCCACATTAGCAACTCGAAATGAACGTTAGCAGATCTAGGACGCCTTACAGCTCCTAAGAACACCTTACATCACCTTACGAAACCGTAAAATTCCATAATACACCTAATGAATTCGTGCGAGTCCTTTGAACATCGTACGACTAGTTAGGACATCTTAAGACTCTGTATGCCATATTAGAACCTTGAAGACCACGTTTGTATAACGTAGAACGCCTTAGAACACCTAACAACACCTTACAACAGCGTACGAAACCATAAATCTCCATAATAAACCTAATCAATTCGTCCGAGTCCTCTGAACATCGTAAGACAACTCAGGACTTGTTACGACTCTTGCGACGCTAGCAACATAAAAAGCAATTTCGAAAAATGTAGGACGCGTTACAACTTCTAAGAGCACCTTACATCACCGTACAAACATTAAAACTTCATAATAAACCTAATGAATTCGTCCGAGTCATTTGAACATCATACAAAAATTTAGAATATCTTACGACATTGTATGCCACATAAGCACCTTGAAAAGCATGTTAGTATAATGTACGACACCTTACAACTCCTAACAACACTTAACAATACCGTACGTAAACTTAAAACTCCATAATGAACCTAATGAATTCGTCCGAGTCCTTTAAACATCGTACGACAACTTAAATCATCTTACTACTCTTTATGCCACATTAGCAACTAGAAAAGAACGTTAGTATGATCTAGGACGCCTTACAGCTCCTAAGAACACCTTACATCACCGTACGAAACCTTAAAACTCCATAATACACCTAATGAATGCGTGCGAGTCCTTTGAACATCGTACGACTAGTTAGGACATCTTAAGACTCTGTATGCCATATTAGAATCTTGAAGACCACGTTTGTATAACGTAGGACGCCTTAAAACACCTAACAATACCTTACAACAGCGTACGAAACCATAAATCTCCATAATAAATCTAATCAATTCGTCCGAGTCCTTTGAACATCGTAAGACAACTCAGGACTTGTTACGACTCTGTATGCGACGCTAGCAACATAAAAAGAAATTTCGAAAAATGTAGGACGCGTTACAACTTCTAAGAGCACCTTACATCACCGTACGAAACATTAAAACTTCATAATAAACCTAATGAATTCATCCGAGTCATTTGAACATCATACAAAAATTTAGAATCTCTTACGACATTGTATGCCACATTAGCACCTTGAAAAGCATGTTAGTATAATGTACGACACCTTACAACTCCTAACAACACGTAACAATACCGTACGTAAACTTAAAACTCCATAATAAACCTAATGAATTCGTCCGAGTCCTTTAAACATCGTACGACAACTTAAATCATCTTACTACTCTTTATGCCACATTAGCAACTCGAAATGAACGTTAGTCAGATCTAGGACGCCTTACAGCTCCTAAGAACACCTTACATCACCTTACGAAACCGTAAAATTCCATAATACACCTAATGAATTCGTGCGAGTCCTTTGAACATCGTACGACTAGTTAGGACATCTTAAGACTCTGTATGCCATATTAGAACCTTGAAGACCACGTTTGTATAACGTAGAACGCCTTAGAACACCTAACAACACCTTACAACAGCGTACGAAACCATAAATCTCCATAATAAACCTAATCAATTCGTCCGAGTCCTCTGAACATCGTAAGACAACTCAGGACTTGTTACGACTCTTGCGACGCTAGCAACATAAAAAGCAATTTCGAAAAATGTAGGACGCGTTACAACTTCTAAGAGCACCTTACATCACCGTACAAACATTAAAACTTCATAATAAACCTAATGAATTCGTCCGAGTCATTTGAACATCATACAAAAATTTAGAATATCTTACGACATTGTATGCCACATAAGCACCTTGAAAAGCATGTTAGTATAATGTACGACACCTTACAACTCCTAACAACACTTAACAATACCGTACGTAAACTTAAAACTCCATAATGAACCTAATGAATTCGTCCGAGTCCTTTAAACATCGTACGACAACTTAAATCATCTTACTACTCTTTATGCCACATTAGCAACTAGAAAAGAACGTTAGTATGATCTAGGACGCCTTACAGCTCCTAAGAACACCTTACATCACCGTACGAAACCTTAAAACTCCATAATACACCTAATGAATGCGTGCGAGTCCTTTGAACATCGTACGACTAGTTAGGACATCTTAAGACTCTGTATGCCATATTAGAATCTTGAAGACCACGTTTGTATAACGTAGGACGCCTTAAAACACCTAACAATACCTTACAACAGCGTACGAAACCATAAATCTCCATAATAAATATAATCAATTCGTCCGAGTCCTTTGACCATCGTAAGACAACTCAGGACTTGTTACGACTCTGTATGCGACGCTAGCAACATAAAAAGAAATTTCGAAAAATGTAGGACGCGTTAAGAGCACCTTACATCACCGTACGAAACATTAAAACTTCATAATAAACCTAATGAATTCGTCCGAGTCATTTGAACATCATACAAAAATTTAGAATATCTTACCACATTGTATGCCACATTAGCACCTTGAAAAGCATGTTAGTATAATGTACGACACCTTACAACTCCTAACAACACGTAACAATACCGTACGTAAACTTAAAACTCCATAATAAACCTAATGAATTCGTCCGAGTCCTTTAAACATCGTACGACAACTTAAATCATCTTACTACTCTTTATGCCACATTAGCAACTCGAAATGAACGTTAGTCAGATCTAGGACGCCTTACAGCTCCTAAGAACACCTTACATCACCTTACGAACCCGTAAAATTCCATAATACACCTAATGAATTCGTGCGAGTCCTTTGAACATCGTACGACTAGTTAGGACATCTTAAGACTCTGTATGCCATATTAGAACCTTGAAGACCACGTTTGTATAACGTAGAACGCCTTAGAACACCTAACAACACCTTACAACAGCGTACGAAACCATAAATCTCCATAATAAACCTAATCAATTCGTCCGAGTCCTTTGAACATTGTAAGACAACTCATGACTTGTTACGACTATGTATGCGACGCTAGCAACATAAAAAGCAATTTCGAAAAATGTAGGACGCGTTACAACTTCTAAGAGCACCTTACATCACCGTACGAAACATTAAAACTTCATAATAAAACCTAATGAATTCGTCCCAGTCATTTGAACATCATACAAAATTTTAGAATATCTTACGACATTGTATTCCACATTAGCACCTTGAAAAGCATGTTAGTATAATGTACGATGCCTTACAACTCCTAACAACACGTAACAATACCGTACTTAAACTTAAAACTCCATAATAAACCTAATGAATTCGTCCGAGTCCTTTAAACATCGTACGACAACTTAAATCATCTTACTACTCTTTATGCCACATTAGCAACTCGAAAAGAACGTTAGTAAGATCTAGGACTACTTACAGCTCCTAAGAACACCCTACATCACCGTACGAAACCTTAAAACTCCATAATACACCTAATGAATTCGTGCGAGTCCTTTGAACATCGTACGACTAGTTAGGACATCTTAAGACTCTGTATGCCATATTAGAATCTTGAAGACCACGTTTGTATAACGTAGGACGCCTTAAAACACCTAACAACACCTTACAACAGCGTACGAAACCATAAATCTCCATAATAAACCTAATTAATTCGTCAGAGTCCTTTGAACATCGTAAAACAACTCATGACTTGTTACGACTTTGTATGCGACGCTAGCATCATAAAAAGCAATTTCGAAAAATGTAGGACGCGTTACAACTTCTAAGAGCACCTTACATCACCGTACGAAACATTAAAACTTCATAATAAACCTAATGAATTCGTCCGAGTCATTTGAACATCATACAAAAATTTAGAATATCTTACGACATTGTATTCCACATTAGCACCTTGAAAAGCATGTTAGTATAATGTACGACACCTTACAACTCCTAACAACACGTAACAATACCGTACGTAAACTTAAAACTCCATAATAAACCTAATGAATTCGTCCGAGTCCTTTAAACATCGTACGACAACTTAAATCATCTTACTACTCTTTATGCCAGATTAGCAACTCGAAATGAACGTTAGTCTGATCTAGGACGCCTTACAGCTCCTAAGAACACCTTACATCACCTTACGAAACCTTAAAATTCCATAATACACCTAATGAATTCGTGCGAGTCCTTTGAACATCGTACGACTAGTTAGGACATCTTAAGACTCTTTATGCCATATTAGAACCTTGAAGACCACGTTTGTATAACGTAGGACGCCTTAGAACACCTAACAACACCTTACAACAGCGTACGAAACCATAAATCTCCATAATAAACCTAATCAATTCGTCCGAGTCCTTTGAACATCGTAAGACAACTCATGACTTGTTACGACTATGTAAGCGACGCTAGCAACATAAAAAGCAATTTCGAAAAATGTAGGACGCGTTACAACTTCTAAGAGCACCTTACATCACCGTACGAAACATTAAAACTTCATAATAAACCTAATGAATTCGTCCGAGTCATTTGAACATCATACAAAAATTTAGAATATCTTACGACATTGTATTCCACATTAGCACCTTGAAAAGCATGTTAGTATAATGTACGACACCTTACAACTCCTAACAACACGTAAGAATACCGTACGTAAACCTAAAACTCCATAATAAACCTAATGAATTCGTCCGAGTCCTTTAAACATCGTACGACAACTTAAATCATCTTACTACTCTTTATGCCACATTAGCAACTCGAAATGAACGTTAGTCTGATCTAGGACGCCTTACAGCTCCTAAGAACACCTTAATCACCTTACGAAACCTTAAAATTCCATAATACACCTAATGAATTCGTGCGAGTCCTTTGAACATCGTACGACTAGTTAGGACATCTTAAGACTCTGTATGCCATATTAGAACCTTGAAGACCACGTTTGTATAACGTAGGACGCCTTAGAACACCTAACAACACCTTACAACAGCGTACGAAACCATAAATCTCCATAATAAACCTAATCAATTCGTCCGAGTCCTCTGAACATCGTAAGACAACTCAGGACTTGTTACGACTCTGTATGCGACGCTAGCAACATAAAAAGCAATTTCGAAAAATGTAGGACGCGTTACAACTTCTAAGAGCACCTTACATCACCGTACGAAACATTAAAACTTCATAATAAACCTAATGAATTCGTCCGAGTCATTTGAACATCATACAAAAATTTAGAATATCTTACGACATTGTATGCCACATAAGCACCTTGAAAAGCATGTTAGTATAATGTACGACACCTTACAACTCCTAACAACACTTAACAATACCGTACGTAAACTTAAAACTCCATAATGAACCTAATGAATTCGTCCGAGTCCTTTAAACATCGTACAACAACTTAAATCATCTTACTACTCTTTATGCCACATTAGCAACTAGAAAAGAACGTTAGTATGATCTAGGACGCCTTACAGCTCCTAAGAACACCTTACATCACCGTACGAAACCTTAAAACTCCATAATACACCTAATGAATTCGTGCGAGTCCTTTGAACATCGTACGACTAGTTAGGACATCTTAAGACTCTGTATGCCATATTAGAACCTTGAAGACCACGTTTGTATAACGTAGGACGCCTTAGAACACCTAACAACACCTTACAACAGCGTACGAAACCATAAATCTCCATAATAAACCTAATCAATTCGTCCGAGTCCTCTGAACATCGTAAGACAACTCAGGACTTGTTACGACTCTGTATGCGACGCTAGCAACATAAAAAGCAATTTCGAAAAATGTAGGACGCGTTACAACTTCTAAGAGCACCTTACATCACCGTACGAAACATTAAAACTTCATAATAAACCTAATGAATTCGTCCGAGTCATTTGAACATCATACAAAAATTTAGAATATCTTACGACATTGTATGCCACATTAGCACCTTGAAAAGCATGTTAGTATAATGTACGACACCTTACAACTCCTAACAACACGTAACAATACCGTACGTAAACTTAAAACTCCATAATAAACCTAATGAATTCGTCCGAGTCCTTTAAACATCGTACGACAACTTAAATCATCTTACTACTCTTTATGCCACATTAGCAACTCGAAATGAACGTTAGTATGATATAGGACGCCTTACAGCTCCTAAGAACACCTTACATCACCGTACGAAACCTTAAAACTCCATAATACACTTAATGAATTCGTGCGAGTCCTTTGAACATCGTGCGATTAGTTACGACATATTAAGACTTTGTATGCCATATTAGAATCTTGAAGACCACGTTTTAATAACGTAGGACGCCTTAAAACACCTAACAACACCTTACAACAGCGTACGAAACCATAAATCTCCATAATAAATCTAATCAATTCGTCCGAGTCCTTTGAACATCGTAAGACAACTCAGGACTTGTTACGACTCTGTATGCGACGCTAGCAACATAAAAAGCAATTTCGAAAAATGTAGGACGCGTTACAACTTCTAAGAGCACCTTACATCACGGTACGAAACATTAAAACTTCATAATAAACCTAATGAATTCGTCCGAGTCATTTGAACATCATACAAAAATTTAGAATATCTTAGGACATTGTATTCCACATTAGCACCTTGAAAAGCATGTTAGTATAATGTACGACGCCTTACAACTCCTAACAACACGTAACAATACCGTACGTAAACTTAAAACTCCATAATAAACCTAATGAATTCGTCCGAGTCCTTTAAACATCGTACGATAACTTAAATCATCTTACTACTCTTTATGCCAGATTAGCAACTCGAAATGAACGTTAGTCTGATCTAGGACGCCTTACAGCTCCTAAGAACACCTTACATCACCGTACGAAACCTTAAAACTCCATAATACACCTAATGAATTCGTGCGAGTCCTTTGAACATCGTACGACTAGTTAGGACATCTTAAGACTCTGTATGCCATATTAGAATCCTGAAGACCACGTTTGTATAACGTAGGACGCCTTAAAACACCTAACAACACCTTACAACAGCGTACGAAACCATAAATCTCCATAATAAACCTAATAAATTCGTCCGAGTCCTTTGAACATCGTAAGACAACTCATGACTTGTTACGACTATGTAAGCGACACTAGGAACATAAAAAGCAATTTCAAAAAATGTAGGACGCGTTACAACTTCTAAGAGCACCTTACATCACCGTACGAAACATTAAAACTTCATAATAAACCTAATGTATTCGTCCGAGTCATTTGAACATCATACAAAAATTTAGAATATATTACGACATTGTATTCCACATTAGCACCTTGAAAAGCATGTTAGTATAATGTACGACACCTTACAACTCCTAACAACACGTAACAATACCGTACGTAAACTTAAAACTCCATAATAAACCTAATGAATTCGTCCGAGTCCTTTAAACATCGTACGACAACTTAAATCATCTTACTACTCTTTATGCCAGATTAGCATCTCGAAATGAACGTTAGTCTGATCTAGGACGCCTTACAGCTCCTAAGAACACCTTACATCACCTTACGAAACCTTAAAATTCCATAATACACCTAATGAATTCGTGCGAGTCCTTTGAACATCGTACGACTAGTTAGGACATCTTAAGACTCTTTATGCCATATTAGAACCTTGAAGACCACGTTTGTATAACGTAGGATGCCTTAGAACACCTAACAACACCTTACAACAGCGTACGAAACCATAAATCTCCATAATAAACCTAATCAATTCGTCCGAGTCCTTTGAACATCGTAAGACAACTCATGACTTGTTACGACTATGTAAGCGACGCTAGCAACATAAAAAGCAATTTCGAAAAATGTAGGACGCGTTACAACTTCTAAGAGCACCTTACATCACCGTACGAAACATTAAAACTTCATAATAAACCTAATGAATTCGTCCGAGTCATTTGAACATCATACAAAAATTTAGAATATCTTACGACATTGTATTCCACATTAGCACCTTGAAAAGCATGTTAGTATAATGTACGACACCTTACAACTCCTCACAACACGTAAGAATACCGTACGTAAACTTAAAACTCCATAATAAACCTAATGAATTCGTCCGAGTCCTTTAAACATCGTACGACAACTTAAATCATCTTACTACTCTTTATGCCACATTAGCAACTCGAAATGAACGTTAGTCTGATCTAGGACGCCTTACAGCTCCTAAGAACACCTTACATCACCTTACGAAACCTTAAAATTCCATAATACACCTAATGAATTTGTGCGAGTCCTTTGAACATCGTACGACTAGTTAGGACATCTTAAGACTATGTATGCCATATTAGAACCTTGAAGACCACGTTTGTATAACGTAGGACGCCTTAGAACACCTAACAACACCTTACAACAGCGTACGAAACCATAAATCTCCATAATAAACCTAATCAATTCGAACGAGTCCTCTGAACATCGTAAGACAACTCAGGACTTGTTACGACTCTGTATGCGACGCTAGCAACATAAAAAGCAATTTCGAAAAATGTAGGACGCGTTACAACTTCTAAGAGCACCTTACATCACCGTACGAAACATTAAAACTTCATAATAAACCTAATGAATTCGTCCGAGTCATTTGAACATCATACAAAAATTTAGAATATCTTACGACATTGTATGCCACATAAGCACCTTGAAAAGCATGTTAGTATAATGTACGACACCTTACAACTCCTAACAACACTTAACAATACCGTACGTAAACTTAAAACTCCATAATGAACTTAATGAATTCGTCCGAGTCCTTTAAACATCGTACAACAACTTAAATCATCTTACTACTCTTTATGCCACATTAGCAACTAGAAAAGAATGTTAGTATGATCTAGGACGCCTTACAGCTCCTAAGAACACCTTACATCACCGTACGAAACCTTAAAACTCCATAATACACCTAATGAATTCGTGCGAGTCCTTTGAACATCGTACGACTAGTTAGGACATCTTAAGACTCTGTATGCCATATTAGAACCTTGAAGACCACGTTTGTATAACGTAGGACGCCTTAGAACACCTAACAACACCTTACAACAGCGTACGAAACCATAAATCTCCATAATAAACCTAATCAATTCGTCCGAGTCCTTTGAACATCGTAAGACAACTCATGACTTGTTACGACTATGTAAGCGACGCTAGCAACATAAAAAGCAATTTCGAAAAATGTAGGACGCGTTACAACTTCTAAGAGCACCTTACATCACCGTACGAAACATTAAAACTTCATAATAAACCTAATGAATTCGTCCGAGTCATTTGAACATCATACAAAAATTTAGAATATCTTACGACATTGTATTTCACATTAGCACCTTGAAAAGCATGTTAGTATAATGTACGACACCTTACAACTCCTCACAACACGTAAGAATACCGTACGTAAACTTAAAACTCCATAATAAACCTAATGAATTCGTCCGAGTCCTTTAAACATCGTACGACAACTTAAATCATCTTACTACTCTTTATGCCACATTAGCAACTCGAAATGAACGTTAGTCTGATCTAGGACGCCTTACAGCTCCTAAGAACACCTTACATCACCTTACGAAACCTTAAAATTCCATAATACACCTAATGAATTCGTGCGAGTCCTTTGAACATCGTACGACTAGTTAGGACATCTTAAGACTCTGTATGCCATATTAGAACCTTGAAGACCACGTTTGTATAACGTAGGACGCCTTAGAACACCTAACAACACCTTACAACAGCGTACGAAACCATAAATCTCCATAATAAACCTAATCAATTCGTCCGAGTCCTCTGAACATCGTAAGACAACTCAGGACTTGTTACGACTCTGTATGCGACGCTAGCAACATAAAAAGCAATTTCGAAAAATGTAGGACGCGTTACAACTTCTAAGAGCACCTTACATCACCGTACGAAACATTAAAACTTCATAATAAACCTAATGAATTCGTCCGAGTCATTTGAACATCATACAAAAATTTAGAATATCTTACGACATTGTATGCCACATAAGCACCTTGAAAAGCATGTTAGTATAATGTACGACACCTTACAACTCCTAACAACACTTAACAATACCGTACGTAAACTTAAAACTCCAAAATGAACCTAATGAATTCGTCCGAGTCCTTTAAACATCGTACAACAACTTAAATCATCTTACTACTCTTTATGCCACATTAGCAACTAGAAAAGAACGTTAGTATGATCTAGGACGCCTTACAGCTCCTAAGAACACCTTACATCACCGTACGAAACCATAAAACTCCATAATACACCTAATGAATTCGTGCGAGTCCTTTGAACATCGTACGACTAGTTAGGACATCTTAAGACTCTGTATGCCATATTAGAACCTTGAAGACCACGTTTGTATAACGTAGGACGCCTTAGAACACCTAACAACACGTTACAACAGCGTACGAAACCATAAATCTCCATAATAAACCTAATCAATTCGTCCGAGTCCTTTGAACATCGTAAGACAACTCATGACTTGTTACGACTATGTAAGCGACGCTAGCAACATAAAAAGCAATTTCGAAAAATGTAGGACGCGTTACAACTTCTAAGAGCACCTTACATCACCGTACGAAACATTAAAACTTCATAATAAACCTAATGAATTCGTCCGAGTCATTTGAACATCATACAAAAATTTAGAATATCTTACGACATTGTATTCCACATTAGCACCTTGAAAAGCATGTTAGTATAATGTACGACACCTTACAACTCCTCACAACACGTAAGAATACCGTACGTAAACTTAAAACTCCATAATAAACCTAATGAATTCGTCCGAGTCCTTTAAACATCGTACGACAACTTAAATCATCTTACTACTCTTTATACCACATTAGCAACTCGAAATGAACGTTAGTCTGATCTAGGACGCCTTACAGCTCCTAAGAACACCTTACATCACCTTACGAAACCTTAAAATTCCATAATACACCTAATGAATTCGTGCGAGTCCTTTGAACATCGTACGACTAGTTAGGACATCTTAAGACTCTGTATGCCATATTAGAACCTTGAAGACCACGTTTGTATAACGTAGGACGCCTTAGAACACCTAACAACACCTTACAACAGCGTACGAAACCATAAATCTCCATAATAAACCTAATCAATTCGTCCGAGTCCTCTGAACATCGTAAGACAACTCAGGACTTGTTACGACTCTGTATGCGACGCTAGCAACATAAAAAGCAATTTCGAAAAATGTAGGACGCGTTACAACTTCTAAGAGCACCTTACATCACCGTACGAAACATTAAAACTTCATAATAAACCTAATGAATTCGTCCGAGTCATTTGAACATCATACAAAAATTTAGAATATCTTACGACATTGTATGCCACATAAGCACCTTGAAAAGCATGTTAGTATAATGTACGACACCTTACAACTCCTAACAACACTTAACAATACCGTACGTAAACTTAAAACTCCAAAATGAACCTAATGAATTCGTCCGAGTCCTTTAAACATCGTACAACAACTTAAATCATCTTACTACTCTTTATGCCACATTAGCAACTAGAAAAGAACGTTAGTATGATCTAGGACGCCTTACAGCTCCTAAGAACACCTTACATCACCGTACGAAACCATAAAACTCCATAATACACCTAATGAATTCGTGCGAGTCCTTTGAACATCGTACGACTAGTTAGGACATCTTAAGACTCTGTATGCCATATTAGAACCTTGAAGACCACGTTTGTATAACGTAGGACGCCTTAGAACACCTAACAACACGTTACAACAGCGTACGAAACCATAAATCTCCATAATAAACCTAATCAATTCGTCCGAGTCCTTTGAACATCGTAAGACAACTCATGACTTGTTACGACTATGTAAGCGACGCTAGCAACATAAAAAGCAATTTCGAAAAATGTAGGACGCGTTACAACTTCTAAGAGCACCTTACATCACCGTACGAAACATTAAAACTTCATAATAAACCTAATGAATTCGTCCGAGTCATTTGAACATCATACAAAAATTTAGAATATCTTACGACATTGTATTCCACATTAGCACCTTGAAAAGCATGTTAGTATAATGTACGACACCTTACAACTCCTCACAACACGTAAGAATACCGTACGTAAACTTAAAACTCCATAATAAACCTAATGAATTCGTCCGAGTCCTTTAAACATCGTACGACAACTTAAATCATCTTACTACTCTTTATACCACATTAGCAACTCGAAATGAACGTTAGTCTGATCTAGGACGCCTTACAGCTCCTAAGAACACCTTACATCACCTTACGAAACCTTAAAATTCCATAATACACCTAATGAATTCGTGCGAGTCCTTTGAACATCGTACGACTAGTTAGGACATCTTAAGACTCTGTATGCCATATTAGAACCTTGAAGACCACGTTTGTATAACGTAGGACGCCTTAGAACACCTAACAACACCTTACAACAGCGTACGAAACCATAAATCTCCATAATAAACCTAATCAATTCGTCCGAGTCCTCTGAACATCGTAAGACAACTCAGGACTTGTTACGACTCTGTATGCGACGCTAGCAACATAAAAAGCAATTTCGAAAAATGTAGGACGCGTTACAACTTCTAAGAGCACCTTACATCACCGTACGAAACATTAAAACTTCATAATAAACCTAATGAATTCGTCCGAGTCATTTGAACATCATACAAAAATTTAGAATATCTTACGACATTGTATGCCACATAAGCACCTTGAAAAGCATGTTAGTATAATGTACGACACCTTACAACTCCTAACAACACTTAACAATACCGTACGTAAACTTAAAACTCCAAAATGAACCTAATGAATTCGTCCGAGTCCTTTAAACATCGTACAACAACTTAAATCATCTTACTACTCTTTATGCCACATTAGCAACTAGAAAAGAACGTTAGTATGATCTAGGACGCCTTACAGCTCCTAAGAACACCTTACATCACCGTACGAAACCATAAAACTCCATAATACACCTAATGAATTCGTGTGAGTCCTTTGAACATCGTACGACTAGTTAGGACATCTTAAGACTCTGTATGCCATATTAGAACCTTGAAGACCACGTTTGTATAACGTAGGACGCCTTAGAACACCTAACAACACGTTACAACAGCGTACGAAACCATAAATCTCCATAATAAACCTAATCAATTCGTCCGAGTCCTTTGAACATCGTAAGACAACTCATGACTTGTTACGACTATGTAAGCGACGCTAGCAACATAAAAAGCAATTTCGAAAAATGTAGGACGCGTTACAACTTCTAAGAGCACCTTACATCACCGTACGAAACATTAAAACTTCATAATAAACCTAATGAATTCGTCCGAGTCATTTGAACATCATACAAAAATTTAGAATATCTTACGACATTGTATTCCACATTAGCACCTTGAAAAGCATGTTAGTATAATGTACGACACCTTACAACTCCTCACAACACGTAAGAATACCGTACGTAAACTTAAAACTCCATAATAAACCTAATGAATTCGTCCGAGTCCTTTAAACATCGTACGACAACTTAAATCATCTTACTACTCTTTATACCACATTAGCAACTCGAAATGAACGTTAGTCTGATCTAGGACGCCTTACAGCTCCTAAGAACACCTTACATCACCTTACGAAACCTTAAAATTCCATAATACACCTAATGAATTCGTGCGAGTCCTTTGAACATCGTACGACTAGTTAGGACATCTTAAGACTCTGTATGCCATATTAGAACCTTGAAGACCACGTTTGTATAACGTAGGACGCCTTAGAACACCTAACAACACCTTACAACAGCGTACGAAACCATAAATCTCCATAATAAACCTAATCAATTCGTCCGAGTCCTTTGAACATCGTAAGACAACTCATGACTTGTTACGACTATGTAAGCGACGCTAGCAACATAAAAAGCAATTTCGAAAAATGTAGGACGCGTTACAACTTCTAAGAGCACCTTACATCACCGTACGAAACATTAAAACTTCATAATAAACCTAATGAATTCGTCCGAGTCATTTGAACATCATACAAAAATTTAGAATATCTTACGACATTGTATTTCACATTAGCACCTTGAAAAGCATGTTAGTATAATGTACGACACCTTACAACTCCTCACAACACGTAAGAATACCGTACGTAAACTTAAAACTCCATAATAAATCTAATGAATTCGTCCGAGTCCTTTAAACATCGTACGACAACTTAAATCATCTTACTACTCTTTATGCCACATTAGCAACTCGAAATTAACGTTAGTCTGATCTAAGACGCCTTACAGCTCCTAAGAACACCTTACATCACCTTACGAAACCTTAAAATTCCATAATACACCTAATGAATTCGTGCGAGTCCTTTGAACATCGTACGACTAGTTAGGACATCTTAAGACTCTGTATGCCATATTAGAACCTTGAAGACCACGTTTGTATAACGTAGGACGCCTTAGAACACCTAACAACACGTTACAACAGCGTACGAAACCATAAATCTCCATAATAAACCTAATCAATTCGTCCGAGTCCTTTGAACATCGTAAGACAACTCATGACTTGTTACGACTATGTAAGCGACGCTAGCAACATAAAAAGCAATTTCGAAAAATGTAGGACGCGTTACAACTTCTAAGAGCACCTTACATCACCGTACGAAACATTAAAACTTCATAATAAACCTAATGAATTCGTCCGAGTCATTTGAACATCATACAAAAATTTAGAATATCTTACGACATTGTATTCCACATTAGCACCTTGAAAAGCATGTTAGTATAATGTACGACACCTTACAACTCCTCACAACACGTAAGAATACCGTACGTAAACTTAAAACTCCATAATAAACCTAATGAATTCGTCCGAGTCCTTTAAACATCGTACGACAACTTAAATCATCTTACTACTCTTTATACCACATTAGCAACTCGAAATGAACGTTAGTCTGATCTAGGACGCCTTACAGCTCCTAAGAACACCTTACATCACCTTACGAAACCTTAAAACTCCATAATACACCTAATGAATTCGTGCGAGTCCTTTGAACATCGTACGACTAGTTAGGACATCTTAAGACTCTGTATGCCATATTAGAACCTTGAAGACCACGTTTGTATAACGTAGGACGCCTTAGAACACCTAACAACACGTTACAACAGCGTACGAAACCATAAATCTCCATAATAAACCTAATCAATTCGTCCGAGTCCTTTGAACATCGTAAGACAACTCATGACTTGTTACGACTATGTAAGCGACGCTAGCAACATAAAAAGCAATTTCGAAAAATGTAGGACGCGTTACAACTTCTAAGAGCACCTTACATCACCGTACGAAACATTAAAACTTCATAATAAACCTAATGAATTCGTCCGAGTCATTTGAACATCATACAAAAATTTAGAATATCTTACGACATTGTATTCCACATTAGCACCTTGAAAAGCATGTTAGTATAATGTACGACACCTTACAACTCCTCACAACACGTAAGAATACCGTACGTAAACTTAAAACTCCATAATAAACCTAATGAATTCGTCCGAGTCCTTTAAACATCGTACGACAACTTAAATCATCTTACTACTCTTTATACCACATTAGCAACTCGAAATGAACGTTAGTCTGATCTAGGACGCCTTACAGCTCCTAAGAACACCTTACATCACCTTACGAAACCTTAAAATTCCATAATACACCTAATGAATTCGTGCGAGTCCTTTGAACATCGTACGACTAGTTAGGACATCTTAAGACTCTGTATGCCATATTAGAACCTTGAAGACCACGTTTGTATAACGTAGGACGCCTTAGAACACCTAACAACACCTTACAACAGCGTACGAAACCATAAATCTCCATAATAAACCTAATCAATTCGTCCGAGTCCTTTGAACATCGTAAGACAACTCATGACTTGTTACGACTATGTAAGCGACGCTAGCAACATAAAAAGCAATTTCGAAAAATGTAGGACGCGTTACAACTTCTAAGAGCACCTTACATCACCGTACGAAACATTAAAACTTCATAATAAACCTAATGAATTCGTCCGAGTCATTTGAACATCATACAAAAATTTAGAATATCTTACGACATTGTATTCCACATTAGCACCTTGAAAAGCATGTTAGTATAATGTACGACACCTTACAACTCCTCACAACACGTAAGAATACCGTACGTAAACTTAAAACTCCATAATAAATCTAATGAATTCGTCCGAGTCCTTTAAACATCGTACGACAACTTAAATCATCTTACTACTCTTTATGCCACATTAGCAACTCGAAATTAACGTTAGTCTGATCTAGGACGCCTTACAGCTCCTAAGAACACCTTACATCACCTTACGAAACCTTAAAATTCCATAATACACCTAATGAATTCGTGCGAGTCCTTTGAACATCGTACGACTAGTTAGGACATCTTAAGACTCTGTATGCCATATTAGAACCTTGAAGACCACGTTTGTATAACGTAGGACGCCTTAGAACACCTAACAACACCTTACAACAGCGTACGAAACCATAAATCTCCATAATAAACCTAATCAATTCGTCCGAGTCCTCTGAACATCGTAAGACAACTCAGGACTTGTTACGACTCTGTATGCGACGCTAGCAACATAAAAAGCAATTTCGAAAAATGTAGGACGCGTTACAACTTCTAAGAGCACCTTACATCACCGTACGAAACATTAAAACTTCATAATAAACCTAATGAATTCGTCCGAGTCATTTGAACATCATACAAAAATTTAGAATATCTTACGACATTGTATGCCACATAAGCACCTTGAAAAGCATGTTAGTATAATGTACGACACCTTACAACTCCTAACAACACTTAACAATACCGTACGTAAACTTAAAACTCCATAATGAACCTAATGAATTCGTCCGAGTCCTTTAAACATCGTACAACAACTTAAATCATCTTACTACTCTTTATGCCACATTAGCAACTAGAAAAGAACGTTAGTATGATCTAGGACGCCTTACAGCTCCTAAGAACACCTTACATCACCGTACGAAACCTTAAAACTCCATAATACACCTAATGAATTCGTGCGAGTCCTTTGAACATCGTACGACTAGTTAGGACATCTTAAGACTCTGTATGCCATATTAGAACCTTAAAGACCACGTTTGTATAACGTAGGACGCCTTAAAACACCTAACAACACCTTACAACAGCGTACGAAACCATAAATCTCCATAATAAACCTAATCAATTCGTCCGAGTCCTCTGAACATCGTAAGACAACTCAGGACTTGTTACGACTCTATATGCGACGCTAGCAACATAAAAAGCAATTTCGAAAAATGTAGGACGCGTTACAACTTCTAAGAGCACCTTACATCACCGTACGAAACATTAAAACTTCATAATAAACCTAATGAATTCCTCCGAGTCATTTGAACATCATACAAAAATTTAGAATATCTTACGACATTGTATGCCACATTAGCACCTTGAAAAGCATGTTAGTATAATGTACGACACCTTACAACTCCTAACAACACGTAACAATACCGTACGTAAACTTAAAACTCCATAATAAACCTAATGAATTCGTCCGAGTCCTTTAAACATCGTACGACAACTTAAATCATCTTACTACTCTTTATGCCACATTAGCAACTCGAAATGAACGTTAGTATGATATAGGACGCCTTACAGCTCCTAAGAACACCTTACATCACCGTACGAAACCTTAAAACTCCATAATACACGTAATGAATTCGTGCGAGTCCTTTGAACATCGTGCGACTAGTTACGACATATTAAGACTCTGTATGCCATATTAGAATCTTGAAGACCACGTTTTAATAACGTAGGACGCCTTAAAACACCTAACAACACCTTACAACAGCGTACGAAACCATAAATCTCCATAATAAATATAATCAATTCGTCCGAGTCCTTTGAACATCGTAAGACAACTCAGGACTTGTTACGACTCTGTATGCGACGCTAGCAACATAAAAAGCAATTTCGAAAAATGTAGGACGCGTTACAACTTCTAAGAGCACCTTACATCACGGTACGAAACATTAAAACTTCATAATAAACCTAATAAATTCGTCCGAGTCATTTGAACATCATACAAAAATTTAGAATATCTTAGGACATTGTATTCCACATTAGCACCTTGAAAAGCATGTTAGTATAATGTACGACGCCTTACAACTCCTAACAACACGTAACAATACCGTAGGTAAACTTAAAACTCCATAATAAACCTAATGAATTCGTCCGAGTCCTTTAAACATCGTACGACAACTTAAATCATCTTACTGCTCTTTATGCCAGATTAGCAACTCGAAATGAACGTTAGTCTGATCTAGGACGCCTTACAGCTCCTAAGAACACCTTACATCACCGTACGAAACCTTAAAACTCCATAATACACCTAATGAATTCGTGCGAGTCCTTTGAACATCGTACGACTAGTTAGGACATCTTAAGACTCTGTATGCCATATTAGAATCTTGAAGACCACGTTTGCATAACGTAGGACGCCTTAAAACACCTAACAACACCTTACAACAGCGTACGAAACCATAAATCTCCATAATAAACCTAATAAATTCGTCCGAGTCCTTTGAACATCGTAAGACAACTCATGACTTGTTACGACTATGTAAGCGACGCTAGGAATATAAAAAGCAATTTCGAAAAATGTAGGACGCGTTACAACTTCTAAGAGCACCTTACATCACCGTACGAAACATTAAAACTTCATAATAAACCTAATGAATTCGTCCGAGTCATTTGAACATCATACAAAAATTTAGAATATCTTACGACATTGTATTCCACATTAGCACCTTGAAAAGCATGTTAGTATAATGTACGACACCTTACAACTCCTAACAACACGTAACAATACCGTACGTAAACTTAAAACTCCATAATAAACCTAATGAATTCGTCCGAGTCCTTTAAACATCGTACGACAACTTAAATCATCTTACTACTCTTTATGCCAGATTAGCAACTCGAAATGAACGTTAGTCTGATCTAGGACGCCTTACAGCTCCTAAGAACACCTTACATCACCTTACGAAACCTTAAAATTCCATAATACACCTAATGAATTCGTGCGAGTCCTTTGAACATCGTACGACTAGTTAGGACATCTTAAGACTCTTTATGCCATATTAGAACCTTGAAGACCACGTTTGTAAAACGTAGGACGCCTTAGAACACCTAACAACACCTTACAACAGCGTACGAAACCATAAATCTCCATAATAAACCTAATAAATTCGTCCGAGTCCTTTGAATATCGTAAGACAACTCATGACTTGTTACGACTATGTAAGCGACGCTAGGAACATAAAAAGCAATTTCGAAAAATGTAGGACGCGTTACAACTTCTAAGAGCACCTTACATCACCGTACGAAACATTAAAACTTCATAATAAACCTAATGAATTCGTCCGAGTCATTTGAACATCATACAAAAATTTAGAATATCTTACGACATTGTATTCCACATTAGCACCTTGAAAAGCATGTTAGTATAATGTACGACACCTTACAACTCCTAACAACACGTAACAATACCGTACGTAAACTTAAAACTCCATAATAAACCTAATGAATCCGTCCGAGTCCTTTAAACATCGTACGACAACTTAAATCATCTTACTACTCTTTATGCCACATTAGCAACTCGAAATGAACGTTAGTCTGATCTAGGACGCCTTACAGCTCCTAAGAACACCTTACATCACCTTACGAAACCTTAAAATTCCATAATACACCTAATGAATTCGTGCGAGTCCTTTGAACATCGTACGACTATTTAGGACATCTTAAGACTCTGTATGCCATATTAGAACATTGAAGACCACGTTTGTATAACTTAGGACGCCTTAGAACACCTAACAACACCTTACAACAGCGTACGAAACCATAAATCTCCATAATAAACCTAATCAATTCGTCCGAGTCCTCTGAACATCGTAAGACAACTCAGGACTTGTTACGACTCTGTATGCGACGCTAGCAACATAAAAAGCAATTTGGAAAAATGTAGGACGCGTTACAACTTCTAAGAGCACCTTACATGACCGTACGAAACATTAAAACTTCATAATAAACCTAATGAATTCGTCCGAGTCATTTGAACATCATACAAAAATTTAGAATATCTTACGACATTGTATGCCACATAAGCACCTTGAAAAGCATGTTAGTATAATGTACGACACCTTACAACTCCTAACAACACTTAACAATACCGTACGTAAACTTAAAACTCCATAATGAACCTAATGAATTCGTCCGAGTCCTTTAAACATCGTACGACAACTTAAATCATCTTACTACTCTTTATGCCAGATTAGCAACTCGAAATGAACGTTAGTCTGATCTAGGACGCCTTACAGCTCCTAAGAACACCTTACATCACCTTACGAAACCTTAAAATTCCATAATACACCTAATGAATTCGTGCGAGT
The DNA here is from genome assembly GCA_030867185.1 of Tagetes erecta. Taxonomy (NCBI): domain Eukaryota; kingdom Viridiplantae; phylum Streptophyta; class Magnoliopsida; order Asterales; family Asteraceae; genus Tagetes; species Tagetes erecta. The sequence goes on along the minus strand of CM061488.1, from coordinate 47,048,982 downwards.
CCTTTGAACATCGTACGATTAGTTAGGACATCTTAAGACTCTTTATGCCATATTAGAACCTTGAAGACCACGTTTGTATAACGTAGGACGCCTTAGAACACCTAACAACACCTTACAACAGCGTACGAAACCATAAATCTCCATAATAAACCTAATAAATTCGTCCGAGTCCTTTGAAGATCGTAAGACAACTCATGACTTGTTACGACTATGTAAGCGACGCTAGGAACATAAAAAGCAATTTCGAAAAATGTAGGACGCGTTACAACTTCTAAGAGCACCTTACATCACCGTACGAAACATTAAAACTTCATAATAAACCTAATGAATTCGTCCGAGTCATTTGAACATCATACAAAAATTTAGAATATCTTACGACATTGTATGCCACATTAGCACCTTGAAAAGCATGTTAGTATAATGTACGACACCTTACAACTCCTAACAACACGTAACAATACCGTACGTAAACTTAAAACTCCATAATAAACCTAATGAATCCGTCCGAGTCCTTTAAACATCGTACGACAACTTAAATCATCTTACTACTCTTTATGCCACATTAGCAACTCGAAATGAACGTTAGTCTGATCTAGGACGCCTTACAGCTCCTAAGAACACCTTACATCACCTTACGAAACCTTAAAATTCCATAATACACCTAATGAATTCGTGCGAGTCCTTTGAACATCGTACGACTAGTTAGGACATCTAAAGACTCTGTATGCCATATTAGAACCTTGAAGACCACGTTTGTATAACTTAGGACGCCTTAGAACACCTAACAACACCTTACAACAGCGTACGAAACCATAAATCTCCATAATAAACCTAATCAATTCGTCCGAGTCCTCTGAACATCGTAAGACAACTCAGGACTTGTTACGACTCTGTATGCGACGCTAGCAACATAAAAAGCAATTTCGAAAAATGTAGGACGCGTTACAACTTCTAAGAGCACCTTACATCACCGTACGAAACATTAAAACTTCATAATAAACCTAATGAATTCGTCCGAGTCATTTGAACATCATACAAAAATTTAGAATATCTTACGACATTGTATGCCACATAAGCACCTTGAAAAGCATGTTAGTATAATGTACGACACCTTACAACTCCTAACAACACTTAACAATACCGTACGTAAACTTAAAACTCCATAATGAACCTAATGAATTCGTCCGAGTCCTTTAAACATCGTACGACAACTTAAATCATCTTACTACTCTTTATGCCAGATTAGCAACTCGAAATGAACGTTAGTCTGATCTAGGACGCCTTACAGCTCCTAAGAACACCTTACATCACCTTACGAAACCTTAAAATTCCATAATACACCTAATGAATTCGTGCGAGTCCTTTGAACATCGTACGACTAGTTAGGACATCTTAAGACTCTTTATGCCATATTAGAACCTTGAAGACCACGTTTGTATAACGTAGGACGCCTTAGAACACCTAACAACACCTTACAACAGCGTACGAAACCATAAATCTCCATAATAAACCTAATAAATTCGTCCGAGTCCTTTGAAGATCGTAAGACAACTCATGACTTGTTACGACTATGTAAGCGACGCTAGGAACATAAAAAGCAATTTCGAAAAATGTAGGACGCGTTACAACTTCTAAGAGCACCTTACATCACCGTACGAAACATTAAAACTTCATAATAAACCTAATGAATTCGTCCGAGTCATTTGAACATCATACAAAAATTTAGAATATCTTACGACATTGTATTCCACATTAGCACCTTGAAAAGCATGTTAGTATAATGTACGACACCTTACAACTCCTAACAACACGTAACAATACCGTACGTAAACTTAAAACTCCATAATAAACCTAATGAATCCGTCCGAGTCCTTTAAACATCGTACGACAACTTAAATCATCTTACTACTCTTTATGCCACATTAGCAACTCGAAATGAACGTTAGTCTGATCTAGGACGCCTTACAGCTCCTAAGAACACCTTACATCACCTTACGAAACCTTAAAATTCCATAATACACCTAATGAATTCGTGCGAGTCCTTTGAACATCGTACGATTAGTTAGGACATCTTAAGACTCTTTATGCCATATTAGAACCTTGAAGACCACGTTTGTATAACGTAGGACGCCTTAGAACACCTAACAACACCTTACAACAGCGTACGAAACCATAAATCTCCATAATAAACCTAATAAATTCGTCCGAGTCCTTTGAAGATCGTAAGACAACTCATGACTTGTTACGACTATGTAAGCGACGCTAGGAACATAAAAAGCAATTTCGAAAAATGTAGGACGCGTTACAACTTCTAAGAGCACCTTACATCACCGTACGAAACATTAAAACTTCATAATAAACCTAATGAATTCGTCCGAGTCATTTGAACATCATACAAAAATTTAGAATATCTTACGACATTGTATGCCACATAAGCACCTTGAAAAGCATGTTAGTATAATGTTCGACACCTTACAACTCCTAACAACACTTAACAATACCGTACGTAAACTTAAAACTCCATAATGAACCTAATGAATTCGTCCGAGTCCTTTAAACATCGTACGACAACTTAAATCATCTTACTACTCTTTATGCCAGATTAGCAACTCGAAATGAACGTTAGTCTGATCTAGGACGCCTTACAGCTCCTAAGAACACCTTACATCACCTTACGAAACCTTAAAATTCCATAATACACCTAATGAATTCGTGCGAGTCCTTTGAACATCGTACGATTAGTTAGGACATCTTAAGACTCTTTATGCCATATTAGAACCTTGAAGACCACGTTTGTATAACGTAGGACGCCTTAGAACACCTAACAACACCTTACAACAGCGTACGAAACCATAAATCTCCATAATAAACCTAATAAATTCGTCCGAGTCCTTTGAAGATCGTAAGACAACTCATGACTTGTTACGACTATGTAAGCGACGCTAGGAACATAAAAAGCAATTTCGAAAAATGTAGGACGCGTTACAACTTCTAAGAGCACCTTACATCACCGTACGAAACATTAAAACTTCATAATAAACCTAATGAATTCGTCCGAGTCATTTGAACATCATACAAAAATTTAGAATATCTTACGACATTGTATGCCACATAAGCACCTTGAAAAGCATGTTAGTATAATGTTCGACACCTTACAACTCCTAACAACACTTAACAATACCGTACGTAAACTTAAAACTCCATAATGAACCTAATGAATTCGTCCGAGTCCTTTAAACATCGTACGACAACTTAAATCATCTTACTACTCTTTATGCCAGATTAGCAACTCGAAATGAACGTTAGTCTGATCTAGGACGCCTTACAGCTCCTAAGAACACCTTACATCACCTTACGAAACCTTAAAATTCCATAATACACCTAATGAATTCGTGCGAGTCCTTTGAACATCGTACGATTAGTTAGGACATCTTAAGACTCTTTATGCCATATTAGAACCTTGAAGACCACGTTTGTATAACGTAGGACGCCTTAGAACACCTAACAACACCTTACAACAGCGTACGAAACCATAAATCTCCATAATAAACCTAATAAATTCGTCCGAGTCCTTTGAAGATCGTAAGACAACTCATGACTTGTTACGACTATGTAAGCGACGCTAGGAACATAAAAAGCAATTTCGAAAAATGTAGGACGCGTTACAACTTCTAAGAGCACCTTACATCACCGTACGAAACATTAAAACTTCATAATAAACCTAATGAATTCGTCCGAGTCATTTGAACATCATACAAAAATTTAGAATATCTTACGACATTGTATTCCACATTAGCACCTTGAAAAGCATGTTAGTATAATGTACGACACCTTACAACTCCTAACAACACGTAACAATACCGTACGTAAACTTAAAACTCCATAATAAACCTAATGAATCCGTCCGAGTCCTTTAAACATCGTACGACAACTTAAATCATTTTACTACTCTTTATGCCACATTAGCAACTCGAAATGAACGTTAGTCTGATCTAGGACGCCTTACAGCTCCTAAGAACACCTTACATCACCTTACGAAACCTTAAAATTCCATAATACACCTAATGAATTCGTGCGAGTCCTTTGAACATCGTACGACTAGTTAGGACATCTAAAGACTCTGTATGCCATATTAGAACCTTGAAGACCACGTTTGTATAACTTAGGACGCCTTAGAACACCTAACAACACCTTACAACAGCGTACGAAACCATAAATCTCCATAATAAACCTAATCAATTCGTCCGAGTCCTCTGAACATCGTAAGACAACTCAGGACTTGTTACGACTCTGTATGCGACGCTAGCAACATAAAAAGCAATTTCGAAAAATGTAGGACGCGTTACAACTTCTAAGAGCACCTTACATCACCGTACGAAACATTAAAACTTCATAATAAACCTAATGAATTCGTCCGAGTCATTTGAACATCATACAAAAATTTAGAATATCTTACGACATTGTATGCCACATAAGCACCTTGAAAAGCATGTTAGTATAATGTACGACACCTTACAACTCCTAACAACACTTAACAATACCGTACGTAAACTTAAAACTCCATAATGAACCTAATGAATTCGTCCGAGTCCTTTAAACATCGTACGACAACTTAAATCATCTTACTACTCTTTATGCCAGATTAGCAACTCGAAATGAACGTTAGTCTGATCTAGGACGCCTTACAGCTCCTAAGAACACCTTACATCACCTTACGAAACCTTAAAATTCCATAATACACCTAATGAATTCGTGCGAGTCCTTTGAACATCGTACGACTAGTTAGGACATCTTAAGACTCTTTATGCCATATTAGAACCTTGAAGACCACGTTTGTATAACGTAGGACGCCTTAGAACACCTAACAACACCTTACAACAGCGTACGAAACCATAAATCTCCATAATAAACCTAATAAATTCGTCCGAGTCCTTTGAAGATCGTAAGACAACTCATGACTTGTTACGACTATGTAAGCGACGCTAGGAACATAAAAAGCAATTTCGAAAAATGTAGGACGCGTTACAACTTCTAAGAGCACCTTACATCACCGTACGAAACATTAAAACTTCATAATAAACCTAATGAATTCGTCCGAGTCATTTGAACATCATACAAAAATTTAGAATATCTTACGACATTGTATTCCACATTAGCACCTTGAAAAGCATGTTAGTATAATGTACGACACCTTACAACTCCTAACAACACGTAACAATACCGTACGTAAACTTAAAACTCCATAATAAACCTAATGAATCCGTCCGAGTCCTTTAAACATCGTACGACAACTTAAATCATCTTACTACTCTTTATGCCACATTAGCAACTCGAAATGAACGTTAGTCTGATCTAGGACGCCTTACAGCTCCTAAGAACACCTTACATCACCTTACGAAACCTTAAAATTCCATAATACACCTAATGAATTCGTGCGAGTCCTTTGAACATCGTACGACTAGTTAGGACATCTTAAGACTCTGTATGCCATATTAGAACCTTGAAGACCACGTTTGTATAACTTAGGACGCCTTAGAACACCTAACAACAGCGTACGAAACCATAAATCTCCATAATAAACCTAATCAATTCGTCCGAGTCCTCTGAACATCGTAAGAAAACTCAGGACTTGTTACGACTCTGTATGCGACGCTAGCAACATAAAAAGCAATTTCGAAAAATGTAGGACGCGTTACAACTTCTAAGAGCACCTTACATCACCGTACGAAACATTAAAACTTCATAATAAACCTAATGAATTCGTCCGAGTCATTTGAACATCATACAAAAATTTAGAATATCTTACGACATTGTATTCCACATTAGCACCTTGAAAAGCATGTTAGTATAATGTACGACACCTTACAACTCCTAACAACACGTAACAATACCGTACGTAAACTTAAAACTCCATAATAAACCTAATGAATCCGTCCGAGTCCTTTAAACATCGTACGACAACTTAAATCATCTTACTACTCTTTATGCCACATTAGCAACTCGAAATGAACGTTAGTCTGATCTAGGACGCCTTACAGCTCCTAAGAACACCTTACATCACCTTACGAAACCTTAAAATTCCATAATACACCTAATGAATTCGTGCGAGTCCTTTGAACATCGTACGACTAGTTAGGACATCTTAAGACTCTGTATGCCATATTAGAACCTTGAAGACCACGTTTGTATAACTTAGGACGCCTTAGAACACCTAACAACACCTTACAACAGCGTACGAAACCATAAATCTCCATAATAAACCTAATCAATTCGTCCGAGTCCTCTGAACATCGTAAGACAACTCAGGACTTGTTACGACTCTGTATGCGACGCTAGCAACATAAAAAGCAATTTCGAAAAATGTAGGACGCGTTACAACTTCTAAGAGCACCTTACATCACCGTACGAAACATTAAAACTTCATAATAAACCTAATGAATTCGTCCGAGTCATTTGAACATCATACAAAAATTTAGAATATCTTAGGACATTGTATTCCACATTAGCACCTTGAAATGCATGTTAGTATAATGTACGACGCCTTACAACTCCTAACAACACGTAACAATACCGTACGTAAACTTAAAACTCCATAATAAACCTAATGAATTCGTCCGAGTCCTTTAAACATCGTACGACAACTTAAATCATCTTACTACTCTTTATGCCACATTAGCAACTCGAAAAGAACGATAGTATGATCTAGGACTCCTTACAGCTCCTAAGAACACCTTACATCACCGTACGAAACCTTAAAACTCCATAATACACCTAATGAATTCGTGCGAGTCCTTTGAACATCGTACGACTAGTTAGGACATCTTAAGACTCTGTATGCCATATTAGAACCTTGAAGACCACGTTTGTATAACTTAGGACGCCTTAGAACACCTAACAACACCTTACAACAGCGTACGAAACCATAAATCTCCATAATAAACCTAATCAATTCGTCCGAGTCCTCTGAACATCGTAAGACAACTCAGGACTTGTTACGACTCTGTATGCGACGCTAGCAACATAAAAAGCAATTTCGAAAAATGTAGGACGCGTTACAACTTCTAAGAGCACCTTACATCACCGTACGAAACATTAAAACTTCATAATAAACCTAATGAATTCGTCCGAGTCATTTGAACATCATACAAAAATTTAGAATATCTTACGACATTGTATGCCACATAAGCACCTTGAAAAGCATGTTAGAATTATGTACGACACCTTACAACTCCTAACAACACTTAACAATACCGTACGTAAACTTAAAACTCCATAATGAACCTAATGAATTCGTCCGAGTCCTTTAAACATCGTACGACAACTTAAATCATCTTACTACTCTTTATGCCAGATTAGCAACTCGAAATGAACGTTAGTCTGATCTAGGACGCCTTACAGCTCCTAAGAACACCTTACATCACCTTACGAAACCTTAAAATTCCATAATACACCTAATGAATTCGTGCGAGTCCTTTGAACATCGTACGACTAGTTAGGACATCTTAAGACTCTTTATGCCATATTAGAACCTTGAAGACCACGTTTGTATAACGTAGGACGCCTTAGAACACCTAACAACACCTTACAACAGCGTACGAAACCATAAATCTCCATAATAAACCTAATAAATTCGTCCGAGTACTTTGAAGATCGTAAGACAACTCATGACTTGTTACGACTATGTAAGCGACGCTAGGAACATAAAAAGCAATTTCGAAAAATGTAGGACGCGTTACAACTTCTAAGAGCACCTTACATCACCGTACGAAACATTAAAACTTCATAATAAACCTAATGAATTCGTCCGAGTCATTTGAACATCATACAAAAATTTAGAATATCTTAGGACATTGTATTCCACATTAGCACCTTGAAATGCATGTTAGTATAATGTACGACGCCTTACAACTCCTAACAACACGTAACAATACCGTACGTAAACTTAAAACTCCATAATAAACCTAATGAATTCGTCCGAGTCCTTTAAACATCGTACGACAACTTAAATCATCTTACTACTCTTTATGCCACATTAGCAACTCGAAAAGAACGATAGTATGATCTAGGACTCCTTACAGCTCCTAAGAACACCTTACATCACCGTACGAAACCTTAAAACTCCATAATACACCTAATGAATTCGTGCGAGTCCTTTGAACATCGTACGACTAGTTAGGACATCTTAAGACTATGTATGCCATATTAGAATCTTGAAGACCACGTTTGTATAACGTAGGACGCCTTAAAACACCTAACAACACCTTACAACAGCGTACGAAACCATAAATCTCCATAATAAACCTAATCAATTCGTCAGAGTCCTTTGAACATCGTAAGACAACTCATGACTTGTTACGACTTTGTATGCGACGCTAGCAACATAAAAAGCAATTTCGAAAAATGTAGGACGCGTTACAACTTCTAAGAGCACCTTACATCACCGTACGAAACATTAAAACTTCATAATAAACCTAATGAATTCGTCTTTGTCATTTGAACATTATACAAAAATTTAGAATATCTTACAACATTGTATTCCACATTAGCACCTTGAAAAGCATGTTAGTATAATGTAGGACACCTTACAACTCCTAACAACACGTAACAATACCGTACGTAAACTTAAAACTCCATAATAAACCTAATGAATTCGTCCGAGTCCTTTAAACATCGTACGACAACTTAAATCATCTTACTACTCTTTATGCCAGATTAGCAACTCGAAATGAACGTTAGTCTGATCTAGGACGCCTTACAGCTCCTAAGAACACCTTACATCACCTTACGAAACCTTAAAATTCCATAATACACCTAATGAATTCGTGCGAGTCCTTTGAACATCGTACGACTAGTTAGGACATCTTAAGACTCTTTATGCCATATTAGAACCTTGAAGACCACGTTTGTATAACGTAGGACGCCTTAGAACACCTAACAACACCTTACAACAGCGTACGAAACCATAAATCTCCATAATAAACCTAATAAATTAGTCCGAGTCCTTTGAACATCGTAAGACAACTCATGACTTGTTACGACTATGTAAGCGACGCTAGGAACATAAAAAGCAATTTCGAAAAATGTAGGACGCGTTACAACTTCTAAGAGCACCTTACATCACCGTACGAAACATTAAAACTTCATAATAAACCTAATGAATTCGTCCGAGTCATTTGAACATCATACAAAAATTTAGAATATCTTACGACATTGTATTCCACATTAGCACCTTGAAATGCATGTTAGTATAATGTACGACGCCTTACAACTCCTAACAACACGTAACAATACCGTACGTAAACTTAAAACTCCATAATGAACCTAATGAATTCGTCCGAGTCCTTTAAACATCGTACGACAACTTAAATCATCTTACTACTCTTTATGCCACATTAGCAACTAGAAAAGAACGTTAGTATGATCTAGGACGCCTTACAGCTCCTAAGAACACCTTACATCACCGTACGAAACCTTAAAACTCCATAATACACCTAATGAATGCGTGCGAGTCCTTTGAACATCGTACGACTAGTTAGGACATCTTAAGACTCTGTATGCCATATTAGAATCTTGAAGACCACGTTTGTATAACGTAGGACGCCTTAAAACACCTAACAATACCTTACAACAGCGTACGAAACCATAAATCTCCATAATAAATCTAATCAATTCGTCAGAGTCCTTTGAACATCGTAAGACAACTCAGGACTTGTTACGACTCTATATGCGACGCTAGCAACATAAAAAGAAATTTCGAAAAATGTAGGACGCGTTACAACTTCTAAGAGCACCTTACATCACCGTACGAAACATTAAAACTTCATAATAAACCTAATGAATTCGTCCGAGTCATTTGAACATCATACAAAAATTTAGAATATCTTACGACATTGTATGCCACATTAGCACCTTGAAAAGCATGTTAGTATAATGTACGACACCTTACAACTCCTAACAACACGTAACAATACCGTACGTAAACTTAAAACTCCATAATAAACCTAATGTATTCGTCCGAGTCCTTTAAACATCGTACGACAACTTAAATCATCTTACTACTCTTTATGCCACATTAGCAACTCGAAATGAACGTTAGTATGATATAGGACGCCTTACAGCTCCTAAGAACACCTTACATCACCGTACGAAACCTTAAAACTCCATAATACACTTAATGAATTCGTGCGAGTCCTTTGAACATCGTGAGACTAGTTACGACATATTAAGACTCTGTATGCCAAATTAGAATCTTGAAGACCACGTTTTAATAACGTAGGACGCCTTAAAACACCTAACAACACCTTACAACAGCGTACGAAACCATAAATCTCCATAATAAATCTAATCAATTCGTCCGAGTCCTTTGAACATCGTAAGACAACTCAGGACTTGTTACGACTCTGTATGCGACGCTAGCAACATAAAAAGCAATTTCGAAAAATGTAGGACGCGTTACAACTTCTAAGAGCACCTTACATCACGGTACAAAACATTAAAACTTCATAATAAACCTAATGAATTCGTCCGAGTCATTTGAACATCATACAAAAATTTAGAATATCTTAGGACATTGTATTCCACATTAGCACCTTGAAAAGCATGTTAGTATAATGTACGACACCTTACAACTCCTAACAACACGTAACAATACCGTACGTAAACTTAAAACTCCATAATAAACCTAATGAATTCGTCCGAGTCCTTTAAACATCGTACGACAACTTAAATCATCTTACTACTCTTTATGCCACATTAGCAACTCGAAAAGAACGATAGTATGATCTAGGACTCCTTACAGCTCCTAAGAACACCTTACATCACCGTATGAAACCTTAAAACTCCATAATACACCTAATGAATTCGTGCGAGTCCTTTGAACATCGTACGACTAGTTAGGACATCTTAAGACTCTGTATGCCATATTAGAATCTTGAAGACCACGTTTGTATAACGTAGGACGCCTTAAAACACCTAACAACACCTTACAACAGCGTACGAAACCATAAATCTCCATAATAAACCTAATCAATTCGTCAGAGTCCTTTGAACATTGTAAGACAACTCATGACTTGTTACGACTTTGTATGCGACGCTAGCAACATAAAAAGCAATTTCGAAAAAATGTAGGACGCGTTACAACTTCTAAGAGCACCTTACATCACCGTACGAAACATTAAAACTTCATAATAAACCTAATGAATTCGTCCTTGTCATTTGAACATTATACAAAAATTTAGAATATCTTACAACATTGTATTCCACATTAGCACCTTGAAAAGCATGTTAGTATAATGTACGACACCTTACAACTCCTAACAACACGTAACAATACCGTACGTAAACTTAAAACTCCATAATAAACCTAATGAATTCGTCCGAGTCCTTTAAACATCGTACGACAACTTAAATCATCTTACTACTCTTTATGCCACATTAGCAACTCGAAATGAACGTTAGTCTGATCTAGGACGCCTTACAGCTCCTAAGAACACCTTACATCACCTTACGAAACCTTAAAATTCCATAATACACCTAATGAATTCGTGTGAGTCCTTTGAACATCGTACGACTAGTTAGGACATCTTAAGACTCTTTATGCCATATTAGAACCTTGAAGACCACGTTTGTATAACGTAGGACGCCTTAGAACACCTAACAACACCTTACAACAGCGTACGAAACCATAAATCTCCATAATAAACCTAATAAATTCGTCCGAGTCCTTTGAACATCGTAAGACAACTCATGACTTGTTACGACTATGTAAGCGACGCTAGGAACATAAAAAGCAATTTCGAAAAATGTAGGACGCGTTACAACTTCTAAGAGCACCTTACATCACCGTACGAAACATTAAAACTTCATAATAAACCTAATGAATTCGTCCGAGTCATTTGAACATCATACAAAAATTTAGAATATCTTACGACATTGTATGCCACATAAGCACCTTGAAAAGCATGTTAGTATAATGTACGACACCTTACAACTCCTAACAACACTTAACAATACCGTACGTAAACTTAAAACTCCATAATGAACCTAATGAATTCGTCCGAGTCCTTTAAACATCGTACGACAACATAAATCATCTTACTACTCTTTATGCCACATTAGCAACTCGAAATGGACGTTAGTATGATCTAGGACGCCTTACAGCTCCTAAGAACACCTTACATCACCGTACGAAACCTTAAAACTCCATAATACACCTAATGAATGTGTGCGAGTCCTTTGAACATCGTGCGACTAGTTACGACATCTTAAGACTCTGTATGCCATATTAGAATCTTGAAGACCACGTTTGTATAACGTAGGACGCCTTAAAACACCTAACAACACCTTTCAACAGCGTACGAAACCATAAATCTCCATAATAAACCTAATCAATTCGTCCGAGTCCTTTGAACATCGTAAGACAACTCAGGACTTGTTACGACTCTGTATGCGACGCTAGCAACATAAAAAGCAATTTCGAAAAATGTAGGACGCGTTACAACTTCTTAGAGCACCTTACATCACCGTACGAAACATTAAAACTTCATAATAAACCTAATGAATTCGTCCGAGTCAGTTGAACATCATACAAAAATTTAGAATATCTTATGACATTGTATGCCACATTAGCACCTTGAAAAGCATGTTAGTATAATGTATGACACCTTACAACTCCTAACAACACGTAACAATACCGTACGTAAACTTAAAACTCCATAATAAACCTAATGAATTCGTCCGAGTCCTTTAAACATCGTACGACAACTTAAATCATCTTACTACTCTTTATGGCACATTAGCAACTCGAAATGAACGTTAGTATGATCTAGGACGCCTTACTGCTCCTAAGAACACCTTACATCACCGTACGAAACCTTAAAACTCCATAATACACCTAAAGAATGCGTGCGAGTCCTTTGAACATCGTGCGACTAGTTACGACATCTTAAGACTCTGTATGCCATATTAGAATCTTGAAGACCACGTTTTAATAACGTAGGACGCCTTAAAACACCTAACAACACCTTACAACAGCGTACGAAACCATAAATCTCCATAATAAATCTAATCAATTCGTCCGAGTCCTTTGAACATCGTAAGACAACTCAGGACTTGTTACGACTCTTTATGCGATGCTAGCAACATAAAAAGCAATTTCGAAAAATGTAGGACGCGTTACAACTTCTAAGAGCACCTTACATCACGGTACAAAACATTAAAACTTCATAATAAACCTAATGAATTCGTCCGAGTCATTTGAACATCATACAAAAATTTAGAATATCTTAGGACATTGTATTCCACATTAGCACCTTGAAATGCATGTTAGTATAATGTACGACGCCTTACAACTCCTAACAACACGTAACAATACCGTACGTAAACTTAAAACTCCATAATAAACCTAATGAATTCGTCCGAGTCCTTTAAACATCGTACGACAACTTAAATCATCTTACTACTCTTTATGCCACATTAGCAACTCGAAAAGAACGATAGTATGATCTAGGACTCCTTACAGCTCCTAAGAACACCTTACATCACCGTATGAAACCTTAAAACTCCATAATACACCTAATTAATTCGTGCGAGTCCTTTGAACATCGTACGACTAGTTAGGACATCTTAAGACTCTGTATGCCATATTAGAATCTTGAAGACCACGTTTGTATAACGTAGGACGCCTTAAAACACCTAACAACACCTTACAACAGCGTACGAAACCATAAATCTCCATAATAAACCTAATCAATTCGTCAGAGTCCTTTGAACATTGTAAGACAACTCATGACTTGTTACGACTTTGTATGCGACGCTAGCAACATAAAAAGCAATTTCGAAAAATGTAGGACGCGTTACAACTTCTAAGAGCACCTTACATCACCGTACGAAACATTAAAACTTCATAATAAACCTAATGAATTCGTCCTTGTCATTTGAACATTATACAAAAATTTAGAATATCTTACAACATTGTATTCCACATTAGCACCTTGAAAAGCATGTTAGTATAATGTACGACACCTTACAACTCCTAACAACACGTAACAATACCGTACGTAAACTTAAAACTCCATAATAAACCTAATGAATTCGTCCGAGTCCTTTAAACATCGTACGACAACTTAAATCATCTTACTACTCTTTATGCCAGATTAGCAACTCGAAATGAACGTTAGTCTGATCTAGGACGCCTTACAGCTCCTAAGAACACCTTACATCACCTTACGAAACCTTAAAATTCCATAATACACCTAATGAATTCGTGCGAGTCCTTTGAACATCGTACGACTAGTTAGGACATCTTAAGACTCTTTATGCCATATTAGAACCTTGAAGACCACGTTTGTATAACGTAGGACGCCTTAGAACACCTAACAACACCTTACAACAGCGTACGAAACCATAAATCTCCATAATAAACCTAATAAATTCGTCCGAGTCCTTTGAACATCGTAAGACAACTCATGACTTGTTACGACTATGTAAGCGACGCTAGGAACATAAAAAGCAATTTCGAAAAATGTAGGACGCGTTACAACTTCTAAGAGCACCTTACATCACCGTACGAAACATTAAAACTTCATAATAAACCTAATGAATTCGTCCGAGTCATTTGAACATCATACAAAAATTTAGAATATCTTACGACATTGTATGCCACATAAGCACCTTGAAAAGCATGTTAGTATAATGTACGACACCTTACAACTCCTAACAACACTTAACAATACCGTACGTAAACTTAAAACTCCATAATTAACCTAATGAATTCGTCCGAGTCCTTTAAACATCGTACGACAACATAAATCATCTTACTACTCTTTATGCCACATTAGCAACTCGAAATGGACGTTAGTATGATCTAGGACGCCTTACAGCTCCTAAGAACACCTTACATCACCGTACGAAACCTTAAAACTCCATAATACACCTAATGAATGCGTGCGAGTCCTTTGAACATCGTGCGACTAGTTACGACATCTTAAGACTCTGTATGCCATATTAGAATCTTGAAGACCACGTTTGTATAACGTAGGACGCCTTAAAACACCTAACAACACCTTTCAACAGCGTACGAAACCATAAATCTCCATAATAAACCTAATCAATTCGTCCGAGTCCTTTGAACATCGTAAGACAACTCAGGACTTGTTACGACTCTGTATGCGACGCTAGCAACATAAAAAGCAATTTCGAAAAATGTAGGACGCGTTACAACTTCTTAGAGCACCTTACATCACCGTACGAAACATTAAAACTTCATAATAAACCTAATGAATTCGTCCGAGTCAGTTGAACATCATACAAAAATTTAGAATATCTTATGACATTGTATGCCACATTAGCACCTTGAAAAGCATGTTAGTATAATGTATGACACCTTACAACTCCTAACAACACGTAACAATACCGTACGTAAACTTAAAACTCCATAATAAACCTAATGAATTCGTCCGAGTCCTTTAAACATCGTACGACAACTTAAATCATCTTACTACTCTTTATGGCACATTAGCAACTCGAAATGAACGTTAGTATGATCTAGGACGCCTTACTGCTCCTAAGAACACCTTACATCACCGTACGAAACCTTAAAACTCCATAATACACCTAATGAATGCGTGCGAGTCCTTTGAACATCGTGCGACTAGTTACGACATCTTAAGACTCTGTATGCCATATTAGAATCTTGAAGACCACGTTTGTATAACGTAGGACGCCTTAAAACACCTAACAACACCTTACAACAGCGTACGAAACCATAAATCTCCATAATAAACCTAATCAATTCGTCCGAGTCCTTTGAACATCGTAAGACAACTCAGGACTTGTTACGACTCTGTATGCGACGCTAGCAACATAAAAAGCAATTTCGAAAAATGTAGGACGCGTTACAACTTCTAAGAGCACCTTACATCATCGTACGAAACATTAAAACTTCATAATAAACCTAATGAATTCGTCCGAGTCATTTGAACATCATACAAAAATTTAGAATATCTTACGACATTGTATTCCACATTAGCACCTTGAAAAGCATGTTAGTATAATGTACGACACCTTACAACTCCTAACAACACGTAACAATACCGTACGTAAACTTAAAACTCCATAATAAACCAAATGAATTCGTCCGAGTCCTTTAAACATCGTACGACAACTTAAATCATCTTACTACTCTTTATGACACATTAGCAACTCGAAATAAACGTTAGTCTGATCTAAGACGCCTTACAGCTCCTAAGAACACCTTACATCACCTTACGAAACCTTAAAACTCCATAATACACCTAATGAATTCGTGCGAGTCCTTTGAACATCGTGCGACTAGTTACGACATCTTAAGACTCTGTATGCCTTATTAGAATCTTGAAGACCACGTTTGTATAACGTAGGACGCCTTAGAACACCTAACAACACCTTACAACAGCGTACGAAACCATAAATCTCCATAATAAACCTAATCAATTCGTCCGAGTCCTTTGAACCTCGTAAGACAACTCAGGACTTGTTACGACTCTGTATGCGACGCTAGCAACATAAAAAGCAATTTCGAAAAATGTAGGACGCGTTACAACTTCTAAGAGCACCTTACATCACCGTACGAAACATTAAAACTTCATGATAAACCTAATGAATTCGTCCGAGTTAGTTGAACATCATACAAAAATTTAGAATATCTTATGACATTGTATGCCACATTAGCACCTTGAAAAGCATGTTAGTATAATGTATGACACCTTACAACTCCTAACAACATGTAACAATACCGTACGTAAACTTAAAACTCCATAATAAACCTAATGAATTCGTCCGAGTCCTTTAAACATCGTACGACAACTTAAATCATCTTACTACTCTTTATGGCACATTAGCAACTCGAAATGAACGTTAGTATGATCTAGGACGCCTTACAGCTCCTAAGAACACCTTACATCACCGTACGAAACCTTAAACTCCATAATACACCTAATGAATGCGTGCGAGTCCTTTGAACATCGTGCGACTAGTTACGACATCTTAAGACTCTGTCTGCCATATTAGAATCTTGAAGACCACGTTTGTATAACGTAGGACGCCTTAAAACACCTAACAACACCTTACAACAGTGTACGAAACCATAAATCTCCATAATAAACCTAATCAATTCTTCCGAGTCCTTTGAACATCTAAGACAACTCAGGACTTGTTACGACTCTGTATGCGACGCTAGCAACATAAAAAGCAATTTCGAAAAATGTAGGACGCGTTACAACTTCTAAGAGCACCTTACATCACCGTACGAAACATTAAAACTTCATGATAAACCTAATGAATTCGTCCGAGTTAGTTGAACATCATACAAAAATTTAGAATATCTTACGACATTGTATTCCACATTAGCACCTTGAAAAGCATGTTAGTATAATGTACGACACCTTACAACTCCTAACAACACGTAACAATACCGTACGTAAACTTAAAACTCCATAATAAACCTAATGAATTCGTCCGAGTCCTTTAAACATCGTACGACAACTTAAATCATCTTACTACTCTTTATGCCACATTAGCAACTCGAAAAGAACGTTAGTATGATCTAGGACGCCTTACAGCTCCTAAGAACACCTTACATCACCGTACGAAACCTTAAAACTCCATAATACACCTAATGAATGCGTGCGAGTCCTTTGAACATCGTGCGACTAGTTACGACATCTTAAGACTCTGTATGCCATATTAGAATCTTGAAGACCACGTTTGTATAACGTAGGACGCCTTAAAACACCTAACAACACCTTAAAACAGTGTACGAAACCATAAATCTCCATAATAAACCTAATCAATTCGTCCGAGTCGTTTGAACATCTAAGACAACTCAGGACTTGTTATGACTCTGTATGCGACGCTAGCAACATAAAAAGCAATTTCGAAAAATGTAGGACGCGTTACAACTTCTAAGAGCACCTTACATCACCGTACGAAACATTAAAACTTCATGATAAACCTAATGAATTCGTCCGAGTTAGTTGAACATCATACAAAAATTTAGAATATCTTACGACATTGTATTCCACATTAGCACCTTGAAAAGCATGTTAGTATAATGTACGACACCTTACAACTCCTAACAACACGTAACAATACCGTACGTAAACTTAAAACTCCATAATAAACCTAATGAATTCGTCCGAGTCCTTTAAACATCATACGACAACTTAAATCATCTTACTACTCTTTATGCCACATTAGCAACTCGAAAAGAACGTTAGTATGATCTAGGACTCCTTACAGCTCCTAAGAACACCTTAAATCACCGTACGAAACCTTAAAACTCCATAATACACCTAATGAATTCGTGCGAGTCCTTTGAACATCGTGCGACTAGTTACGACATCTTAAGACTCTGTATGCCATATTAGAATCTTGAAGACCACGTTTGTATAACGTAGGACGCCTTAAAACACCTAACAACACCTTTCAACAGCGTACGAAACCATAAATCTCCATAATAAACCTAATCAATTCGTCCGAGTCCTTTGAACATCGTAAGACAACTCAGGACTTGTTATGACTCTGTATGCGACGCTAGCAACATAAAAAGCAATTTCAAAAAATGTAGGACGCGTTACAACTTCTAAGAGCACCTTACATCACCGTACGAAACATTAAAACTTCATAATAAACCTAATGAATTCGTCCGAGTCATTTGAACATCATACAAAAATTTAGAATATCTTACGACATTGTATTCCACATTAGCACCTTGAAAAGCATGTTAGTATAATGTACGACACCTTACAACTCCTAACAACACGTAACAATACCGTACGTAAACTTAAAACTCCATAATAAACCTAATGAATTCGTCCGAGTCCTTTAAACATCATACGACAACTTAAATCATCTTACTACTCTTTATGCCACATTAGCAACTCGAAAAGAACGTTAGTATGATCTAGGACTCCTTACAGCTCCTAAGAACACCTTACATCACCGTACGAAACCTTAAACTCCATAATACACCTAATGAATGTGTGCGAGTCCTTTGAACATCGTGCGACTAGTTACGACATCTTAAGACTCTGTATGCCATATTAGAATCTTGAAGACCACGTTTGTATAACGTAGGACGCCTTAAAACACCTAACAACACCTTTCAACAGCGTACGAAACCATAAATCTCCATAATAAACCTAATCAATTCGTCCGAGTCCTTTGAACATCGTAAGACAACTCAGGACTTGTTATGACTCTGTATGCGACGCTAGCAACATAAAAAGCAATTTCAAAAAATGTAGGACGCGTTACAACTTCTAAGAGCACCTTACATCACCGTACGAAACATTAAAACTTCATAATAAACCTAATGAATTCGTCCGAGTCATTTGAACATCATACAAAAATTTAGAATATCTTACGACATTGTATTCCACATTAGCACCTTGAAAAGCATGTTAGTATAATTTACGACACCTTACAACTCCTAACAACACGTAACAATACCGTACGTAAACTTAAAACTCCATAATAAACCTAATGAATTCGTCCGAGTCCTTTAAACATCGTACGACAACTTAAATCATCTTACTACTCTTTATGCCACATTAGCAACTCGAAATGAACGTTAGTATGATCTAGGACGCCTTACAGCTCCTAAGAACACCTTACATCACCGTACGAAACCTTAAAACTCCATAATACACCTAATGAATGCGTGCGAGTCCTTTGAACATCGTGCGACTAGTTACGACATCTTAAGACTCTGTATGCCATATTAGAATCTTGAAGACCACGTTTGTATAACGTAGGACGCCTTAAAACACCTAACAACACCTTACAACAGCGGACGAAACCATAAATCTCCATAATAAACCTAATCAATTCGTCCGAGTCCTTTGAACATCGTAAGACAACTCAGGACTTGTTACGACTCTGTATGCGACGCTAGCAACATAAAAAGCAATTTCGAAAAATGTAGGACGCGTTACAACTTCTAAGAGCACCTTACATCACCGTACGAAACATTAAAACTTCATAATAAACCTAATGAATTCGTCCGAGTCATTTGAACATCATACAAAAATTTAGAATATCTTACGACATTGTATGCCACATTAGCACCTTGAAAAGCATGTTAGTATAATGTACGACACCTTACAACTCCTAACAACACGTAACAATACCGTACGTAAACTTAAAACTCCATAATAAACCTAATGAATTCGTCCGATTCCTTTAAACATCGTACGACAACTTAAATCATCTTACTACTCTTTATGCCACATTAGCAACTCGAAATGAACGTTAGTATGATCTAGGACGCCTTACAGCTCCTAAGAACACCTTACATCACCGTACGAAACCTTAAAACTCCATAATACACCTAATGAATGCGTGCGAGTCCTTTGAACATCGTGCGACTAGTTACGACATCTTAAGACTCTGTATGCCATATTAGAATCTTGAAGACCACGTTTGTATAACGTAGGACGCCTTAAAACACCTAACAGCACCTTACAACAACGTACGAAACCATAAATCTCCATAATAAACCTAATCAATTCGTCCGAGTCCTTTGACCATCGTAAGACAACTCAGGACTTGTTACGACTCTGTATGCGACGCTAGCAACATAAAAAGCAATTTCGAAAAATGTAGGACGCGTTACAACTTCTAAGAGCACCTTACATCACCGTACGAAACATTAAAACTTCATATTAAACCTAACGAATTCGTCCGAGTCATTTGAACATCATACAAAAATTTAGAATATCTTACGACATTGTATGCCACATTAGCACCTTGAAAAGCATGTTAGTATAATGTACGACACCTTACAACTCCTAACAACACGTAACAATACCGTACGTAAACTTAAAACTCCATAATAAACCTAATGAATTCGTCCGAGTCCTTTAAACATCGTACGACAACTTAAATCATCTT
This sequence comes from Tagetes erecta, assembly GCA_030867185.1. Lineage (NCBI taxonomy): Eukaryota > Viridiplantae > Streptophyta > Magnoliopsida > Asterales > Asteraceae > Tagetes > Tagetes erecta. The sequence continues at coordinate 47,028,051 of CM061488.1, read as the reverse complement.
ACTACTCTTTATGCCACATTAGCAACTCGAAATGAACGTTAGTCTGATCTAGGACGCCTTACAGCTCCTAAGAACACCTTACATCACCTTACGAAACCTTAAAACTCCATAATACACCTAATGAATTCGTGCGAGTCCTTTGAACATCTTGCGACTAGTTACGACATCTTAAGACTTTGTATGCCATATTAGAATCTTGAAGACCACCTTTGTATAACGTAGGACGCCTTAGAACACCTAACAACACCTTACAACAGCGTACGAAACCATAAATCTCCATAATAAACCTAATCATATCGTCCGAGTCCTTTGAACATCGTAAGACAACTCAGGACTTGTTACGACTCTGTATGCGACGCTAGCAACATAAAAAGCAATTTCGAAAAATGTAGGACGCGTTACAACTTCTAAGAGCACCTTACATCACCGTACGAAACATTAAAACTTCATAAAAAACCTAATGAATTCGTCCGAGTCATTTGAACATCATACAAAAATTTAGAATATCTTACGACATTGTATACCACATTAGCACCTTGAAAAGCATGTTAGTATAATGTACGACACCTTACAACTCCTAACAACACGTAACAATACCGTACGTAAACTTAAAACTCCATAATAAACCAAATGAATTCGTCCGAGTCCTTTAAACATCGTACAACAACTTAAATCATCTTACTACTCTTTATGCCACATTAGCAACTCGAAAAGAACGTTAGTATGATCTAGGACGCCTTACAGCTCCTAAGAACACCTTACATCACCGTACGAAACCTTAAAACTCCATAATACACCTAATGAATGCGTGCGAGACCTTTGAACATCGTACGACTAGTTAGGACATCTTAAGACTCTGTATGCCATATTAGAATCTTGAAGACGACGTTTGTATAACGTAGGACACCTTAAAACACCTATCAACACCTTACAACAGCGTACGAATCCATATTTCTCCATAATAAACCTAATCAATTCGTCCGAGTCCTTTGAACATCGTAAGAAAACTCATGACTTGTTACGACTCTGTATGCGACGCTAGCAACATAAAAAGCAATTTCGAAAAATGTAGGACGCGTTACAACTTCTAAGAGCACCTTACATCACCGTACGAAACATTAAAACTTCATAATAAACCTAATGAATTCGTCCGAGTTATTTGAACATCATACAAAAATTTAGAATATCTTACGACATTGTATGCCACATTAGCACCTTGAAAAGCATGTTAGTATAATGTACGACACCTTACAACTCCTACCAACACGTAACAATACCGTACGTAAACTTAAAACTCCATAATAAACCTCGTACGACAACTTAGGACATCTTACTACTCTGTTTGCCAAATTAGCAACTACAATAGAACATCAGTATGATCTAGGACACCTTACAGCTCCAAAGAACACCTTACATCACCGTACGAAACCTTAAAACTACATAATACACCTAATGAATTCGTGCAAGTCCTTTGAACATCGTAAAACTAGTTAGGACATCTTAAGACTTGGTATGTCGTATTAGAACATTATAAAGCATGTTTGTATAACGTAGGACGCCTTAAAACACCTAACAATACCTTACAACAGCGTACGAAACCTTAAAACACCATAATAAACCTAATGAATTCGTCTGAGTCCTTTGAACATCGGAAGACCACTCAGGACTTGTTACGACTCTGTATGAGATATTAGCAACATGAAAAGCAATTTAGAATAATGTAGGACGCGTTACCACTTCTAAGAGCACCTTACATCACCGTACGAAACATTAAAACACCATAATAAACCTAATGAATTCGTCCGAGTCATTTGAACATCATACAACAATTTAGAATATCTTACGACTCTGTTTGCCACACTATCACCTTGAGAAGCATGTTAGTATAATGTACGACACCTTAAAGCTCCTAAAAACACATTACAATACCCTACGTAAACTTAAAACTTCATAATAAACCTAATGAATTCATCTGAGTCCTTTAAACATCGTACGACAACTTAGGACATCTTACGACTCTGTTTGCTAAATTAGCAACTCAAATAGAACATTAGTATGATCTAGGACACCTTACAGCTCCAAAGAACACCTTACATCACCTTACGAAACCTTAAAACTACATAATACACCTAATGAATTCGTGCGAATCCTTTGAACATTGTATAACTAGTTAGGACGTCTTAAGACTTGGTATGTCGTATTAGAACATTATAAAGCATGTTTGTATAACGTAGGACGCCTTAAAACACCTAACAATACCTTACAACAGCGTACGACAACTTAGGACATCTTACGACTTTGTTTGCCAAATTAGCAACTCGAATAGAACATCAGTATGATCTAGGACACCTTACAGCTCCAAAGAACACCTTACATCACCGTACGAAACCTTAAAACTACATAATACACCTAATGAATTCGTGCGAGTCCGTTGAACATCGTATAACTAGTTAGGACATCTTAAGACTTGGTATGTCGTATTAGAACATTAAAAGCATGTTTGTATAACGTAGGACGCCTTAAAACACCTAAGAATACCTTACAACAGCGTACGACAACTTAGGACATCTTACGACTTTGTTTGCCAAATTAGCAACTCGAATAGAACATCAGTATGATCTAGGACACCTTACAGCTCCAAAGAACACCTTACATCACCGTACGAAACCTTAAAACTACATAATACACCTAATGAATTCGTGCGAGTCCTTTGAACATCGTATAACTAGTTAGGACATCTTAAGACTTGGTATGTCGTATTAGAACATTATAAAGCATGTTTGTATAACGTAGGACGCCTTAAAACAACTAACAATACCTTACAACAGCGTACGACAACTTAGGACATCTTACGACTTTGTTTGCCAAATTAGCAACTCGAATAGAACATCAGTATGATCTAGGACACCTTACAGCTCCAAAGAACACCTTACATCACCGTACAAAACCTTAAAACTACATAATACACCTAATGAATTCGTGCGAGTCCTTTGAACATCGTATAACTAGTTAGGACATCTTAAGACTTGGTATGTCGTATTAGAACATTATAAAGCATGTTTGTATAACGTAGGACGCCTTAAAACACCTAACAATACCTTACAACAGCGTACGAAACCTTAAAACACCATAATAAACCTAATGAATTCGTCCGAGTCCTTTGAACATCGGAAGACCACTCAGGACTTGTTACGACTCTGTATGAGATATTAGCAACATGAAAAGCAATTTAGAATAATGTAGGACGCGTTACCACTTCTAAGAGCACCTTACATCACCGTACGAAACATTAAAACACCATAATAAACCTAATGAATTCGTCCGAGTCATTTGAACATCGTACAACAATTTAGAATATCTTACGACTCTGTTTGCCACACTATCACCTTGAGAAGCATGTTAGTATAATGTACGACACCTTAAAGCTCCTAAAAACACATTACAATACCCTACGTAAACTTAAAACTTCATAATAAACATAATGAATTCATCCGAGTCCTTTAAACATCATACGACAACTTAGGACATCTTACGACTCTGTTTGCTAAATTAGCAACTCGAATAGAACATTAGTATGATCTAGGACACCTTACAGCTCCAAAGAACACCTTACATCACCTTACGAAACCTTAAAACTACATAATACACCTAATGAATTCGTGCGAATCCTTTGAACATTGTATAACTAGTTAGGACGTCTTAAGACTTGGTATGTCGTTGTAGAACATTATAAAGCATGTTTGTATAACGTAGGACGCCTTAAAACACCTAACAATACCTTACAACAGCGTACGAAACCTTAAAACACCATAATAAACCTAATGAATTCGTCCGAGTCCTTTGAACATCGGAAGACCACTCAGGACTTGTTACGACTCTGTATGAGATATTAGCAACATGAAAAGCAATTTAGAATAACGTATGACGCGTTACCACTTCTAAGAGCACCTTACATCCGTACGAAACATTAAAACACCATAATAAACCTAATGAATTCGTCCGAGTCATTTGAACATCATACAACAATTTAGAATATCTTACGACTCTGTTTGCCAAACTATCACCTTGAGAAGCATGTTAGTATAATGTACGACACCTTAAAGCTCCAAACAACACATTACAATACCCTACGTAAACTTAAAACTTCATAATAAACCTAATGAATTCGTCCGAGTCCTTTAAACATCGTACGACAACTTAAGACATCTTACGACTCTGTTTGCCAAATTAGCAACTCGAATAGAACATTAGTATGATCTAGGACACCTTACAGCTCCAAAGAACACCTTACATCACCGTACGAAACCTTAAAACTACCTAATACACCTAATGAATTCGTGCAAGTCCTTTGAACATCGTATAACTAGTTAGGACATCTTAAGACTTGGTATGTCGTATTAGAACATTATAAAGCATGTTTGTATAACGTAGGACGCCTTAAAACACCTAACAATACCTTACAACAGCGTACGAAACCTTAAAACACCATAATAAACCTAATGAATTCGTCCGAGTCCTTTGAACATCGGAAGACCACTCAGGACTTGTTACGACTCTGTATGAGATATTAGCAACATGAAAAGCAATTTAGAATAATGTAGGACGCGTTACCACTTCTAAGAGCACCTTACATCACCGTACGAAACATTAAAACACCATAATAAACCTAATGAATTCGTCCGAGTCATTTGAACATCATACAACAATTTAGAATATCTTACGACTCTGTTTGCCACACTATCACCTTGAGAAGCATGTTAGTATAATGTACGACACCTTAAAGCTCCTAAAAACACATTACAATACCCTACGTAAACTTAAAACTTCATAATAAACCTAATGAATTCATCTGAGTCCTTTAAACATCGTACGACAACTTAGGACATCTTACGACTCTGTTTGCTAAATTAGCAACTCAAATAGAACATTAGTATGATCTAGGACACCTTACAGCTCCAAAGAACACCTTACATCACCTTACGAAACCTTAAAACTACATAATACACCTAATGAATTCGTGCGAATCCTTTGAACATTGTATAACTAGTTAGGACGTCTTAAGACTTGGTATGTCGTATTAGAACATTATAAAGCATGTTTGTATAACGTAGGACGCCTTAAAACACCTAACAATACCTTACAACAGCGTACGACAACTTAGGACATCTTACGACTTTGTTTGCCAAATTAGCAACTCGAATAGAACATCAGTATGATCTAGGACACCTTACAGCTCCAAAGAACACCTTACATCACCGTACGAAACCTTAAAACTACATAATACACCTAATGAATTCGTGCGAGTCCGTTGAACATCGTATAACTAGTTAGGACATCTTAAGACTTGGTATGTCGTATTAGAACATTAAAAGCATGTTTGTATAACGTAGGACGCCTTAAAACACCTAAGAATACCTTACAACAGCGTACGACAACTTAGGACATCTTACGACTTTGTTTGCCAAATTAGCAACTCGAATAGAACATCAGTATGATCTAGGACACCTTACAGCTCCAAAGAACACCTTACATCACCGTACGAAACCTTAAAACTACATAATACACCTAATGAATTCGTGCGAGTCCTTTGAACATCGTATAACTAGTTAGGACATCTTAAGACTTGGTATGTCGTATTAGAACATTATAAAGCATGTTTGTATAACGTAGGACGCCTTAAAACAACTAACAATACCTTACAACAGCGTACGACAACTTAGGACATCTTACGACTTTGTTTGCCAAATTAGCAACTCGAATAGAACATCAGTATGATCTAGGACACCTTACAGCTCCAAAGAACACCTTACATCACCGTACAAAACCTTAAAACTACATAATACACCTAATGAATTCGTGCGAGTCCTTTGAACATCGTATAACTAGTTAGGACATCTTAAGACTTGGTATGTCGTATTAGAACATTATAAAGCATGTTTGTATAACGTAGGACGCCTTAAAACACCTAACAATACCTTACAACAGCGTACGAAACCTTAAAACACCATAATAAACCTAATGAATTCGTCCGAGTCCTTTGAACATCGGAAGACCACTCAGGACTTGTTACGACTCTGTATGAGATATTAGCAACATGAAAAGCAATTTAGAATAATGTAGGACGCGTTACCACTTCTAAGAGCACCTTACATCACCGTACGAAACATTAAAACACCATAATAAACCTAATGAATTCGTCCGAGTCATTTGAACATCGTACAACAATTTAGAATATCTTACGACTCTGTTTGCCACACTATCACCTTGAGAAGCATGTTAGTATAATGTACGACACCTTAAAGCTCCTAAAAACACATTACAATACCCTACGTAAACTTAAAACTTCATAATAAACATAATGAATTCATCCGAGTCCTTTAAACATCATACGACAACTTAGGACATCTTACGACTCTGTTTGCTAAATTAGCAACTCGAATAGAACATTAGTATGATCTAGGACACCTTACAGCTCCAAAGAACACCTTACATCACCTTACGAAACCTTAAAACTACATAATACACCTAATGAATTCGTGCGAATCCTTTGAACATTGTATAACTAGTTAGGACGTCTTAAGACTTGGTATGTCGTTGTAGAACATTATAAAGCATGTTTGTATAACGTAGGACGCCTTAAAACACCTAACAATACCTTACAACAGCGTACGAAACCTTAAAACACCATAATAAACCTAATGAATTCGTCCGAGTCCTTTGAACATCGGAAGACCACTCAGGACTTGTTACGACTCTGTATGAGATATTAGCAACATGAAAAGCAATTTAGAATAACGTATGACGCGTTACCACTTCTAAGAGCACCTTACATCCGTACGAAACATTAAAACACCATAATAAACCTAATGAATTCGTCCGAGTCATTTGAACATCATACAACAATTTAGAATATCTTACGACTCTGTTTGCCAAACTATCACCTTGAGAAGCATGTTAGTATAATGTACGACACCTTAAAGCTCCAAACAACACATTACAATACCCTACGTAAACTTAAAACTTCATAATAAACCTAATGAATTCGTCCGAGTCCTTTAAACATCGTACGACAACTTAAGACATCTTACGACTCTGTTTGCCAAATTAGCAACTCGAATAGAACATTAGTATGATCTAGGACACCTTACAGCTCCAAAGAACACCTTACATCACCGTACGAAACCTTAAAACTACCTAATACACCTAATGAATTCGTGCAAGTCCTTTGAACATCGTATAACTAGTTAGGACATCTTAAGACTTGGTATGTCGTATTAGAACATTATAAAGCATGTTTGTATAACGTAGGACGCCTTAAAACACCTAACAATACCTTACAACAGCGTACGAAACCTTAAAACACCATAATAAACCTAATGAATTCGTCCGAGTCCTTTGAACATCGGAAGACCACTCAGGACTTGTTACGACTCTGTATGAGATATTAGCAACATGAAAAGCAATTTAGAATAATGTAGGACGCGTTACCACTTCTAAGAGCACCTTACATCACCGTACGAAACATTAAAACACCATAATAAACCTAATGAATTCGTCCGAGTCATTTGAACATCATACAACAATTTAGAATATCTTACGACTCTGTTTGCCACACTATCACCTTGAGAAGCATGTTAGTATAATGTACGACACCTTAAAGCTCCTAAAAACACATTACAATACCCTACGTAAACTTAAAACTTCATAATAAACCTAATGAATTCATCTGAGTCCTTTAAACATCGTACGACAACTTAGGACATCTTACGACTCTGTTTGCTAAATTAGCAACTCAAATAGAACATTAGTATGATCTAGGACACCTTACAGCTCCAAAGAACACCTTACATCACCTTACGAAACCTTAAAACTACATAATACACCTAATGAATTCGTGCGAATCCTTTGAACATTGTATAACTAGTTAGGACGTCTTAAGACTTGGTATGTCGTATTAGAACATTATAAAGCATGTTTGTATAACGTAGGACGCCTTAAAACACCTAACAATACCTTACAACAGCGTACGACAACTTAGGACATCTTACGACTTTGTTTGCCAAATTAGCAACTCGAATAGAACATCAGTATGATCTAGGACACCTTACAGCTCCAAAGAACACCTTACATCACCGTACGAAACCTTAAAACTACATAATACACCTAATGAATTCGTGCGAGTCCGTTGAACATCGTATAACTAGTTAGGACATCTTAAGACTTGGTATGTCGTATTAGAACATTAAAAGCATGTTTGTATAACGTAGGACGCCTTAAAACACCTAAGAATACCTTACAACAGCGTACGACAACTTAGGACATCTTACGACTTTGTTTGCCAAATTAGCAACTCGAATAGAACATCAGTATGATCTAGGACACCTTACAGCTCCAAAGAACACCTTACATCACCGTACGAAACCTTAAAACTACATAATACACCTAATGAATTCGTGCGAGTCCTTTGAACATCGTATAACTAGTTAGGACATCTTAAGACTTGGTATGTCGTATTAGAACATTATAAAGCATGTTTGTATAACGTAGGACGCCTTAAAACAACTAACAATACCTTACAACAGCGTACGACAACTTAGGACATCTTACGACTTTGTTTGCCAAATTAGCAACTCGAATAGAACATCAGTATGATCTAGGACACCTTACAGCTCCAAAGAACACCTTACATCACCGTACAAAACCTTAAAACTACATAATACACCTAATGAATTCGTGCGAGTCCTTTGAACATCGTATAACTAGTTAGGACATCTTAAGACTTGGTATGTCGTATTAGAACATTATAAAGCATGTTTGTATAACGTAGGACGCCTTAAAACACCTAACAATACCTTACAACAGCGTACGAAACCTTAAAACACCATAATAAACCTAATGAATTCGTCCGAGTCCTTTGAACATCGGAAGACCACTCAGGACTTGTTACGACTCTGTATGAGATATTAGCAACATGAAAAGCAATTTAGAATAATGTAGGACGCGTTACCACTTCTAAGAGCACCTTACATCACCGTACGAAACATTAAAACACCATAATAAACCTAATGAATTCGTCCGAGTCATTTGAACATCGTACAACAATTTAGAATATCTTACGACTCTGTTTGCCACACTATCACCTTGAGAAGCATGTTAGTATAATGTACGACACCTTAAAGCTCCTAAAAACACATTACAATACCCTACGTAAACTTAAAACTTCATAATAAACATAATGAATTCATCCGAGTCCTTTAAACATCATACGACAACTTAGGACATCTTACGACTCTGTTTGCTAAATTAGCAACTCGAATAGAACATTAGTATGATCTAGGACACCTTACAGCTCCAAAGAACACCTTACATCACCTTACGAAACCTTAAAACTACATAATACACCTAATGAATTCGTGCGAATCCTTTGAACATTGTATAACTAGTTAGGACGTCTTAAGACTTGGTATGTCGTTGTAGAACATTATAAAGCATGTTTGTATAACGTAGGACGCCTTAAAACACCTAACAATACCTTACAACAGCGTACGAAACCTTAAAACACCATAATAAACCTAATGAATTCGTCCGAGTCCTTTGAACATCGGAAGACCACTCAGGACTTGTTACGACTCTGTATGAGATATTAGCAACATGAAAAGCAATTTAGAATAACGTATGACGCGTTACCACTTCTAAGAGCACCTTACATCCGTACGAAACATTAAAACACCATAATAAACCTAATGAATTCGTCCGAGTCATTTGAACATCATACAACAATTTAGAATATCTTACGACTCTGTTTGCCAAACTATCACCTTGAGAAGCATGTTAGTATAATGTACGACACCTTAAAGCTCCAAACAACACATTACAATACCCTACGTAAACTTAAAACTTCATAATAAACCTAATGAATTCGTCCGAGTCCTTTAAACATCGTACGACAACTTAAGACATCTTACGACTCTGTTTGCCAAATTAGCAACTCGAATAGAACATTAGTATGATCTAGGACACCTTACAGCTCCAAAGAACACCTTACATCACCGTACGAAACCTTAAAACTACCTAATACACCTAATGAATTCGTGCAAGTCCTTTGAACATCGTATAACTAGTTAGGACATCTTAAGACTTGGTATGTCGTATTAGAACATTATAAAGCATGTTTGTATAACGTAGGACGCCTTAAAACACCTAACAATACCTTACAACAGCGTACGAAACCTTAAAACACCATAATAAACCTAATGAATTCGTCCGAGTCCTTTGAACATCGGAAGACCACTCAGGACTTGTTACGACTCTGTATGAGATATTAGCAACATGAAAAGCAATTTAGAATAATGTAGGACGCGTTACCACTTCTAAGAGCACCTTACATCACCGTACGAAACATTAAAACACCATAATAAACCTAATGAATTCGTCCGAGTCATTTGAACATCGTACAACAATTTAGAATATCTTACGACTCTGTTTGCCACACTATCACCTTGAGAAGCATGTTAGTATAATGTACGACACCTTAAAGCTCCTAAAAACACATTACAATACCCTACGTAAACTTAAAACTTCATAATAAACATAATGAATTCATCCGAGTCCTTTAAACATCATACGACAACTTAGGACATCTTACGACTCTGTTTGCTAAATTAGCAACTCGAATAGAAGATTAGTATGATCTAGGACACCTTACAGCTCCAAAGAACACCTTACATCACCTTACGAAACCTTAAAACTACATAATACACCTAATGAATTCGTGCGAATCCTTTGAACATTGTATAACTAGTTAGGACGTCTTAAGACTTGGTATGTCGTTGTAGAACATTATAAAGCATGTTTGTATAACGTAGGACGCCTTAAAACACCTAACAATACCTTACAACAGCGTACGAAACCTTAAAACACCATAATAAACCTAATGAATTCGTCCGAGTCCTTTGAACATCGGAAGACCACTCAGGACTTGTTACGACTCTGTATGAGATATTAGCAACATGAAAAGCAATTTAGAATAATGTAAGACGCGTTACCACTTCTAAGAGCACCTTACATCACCGTACGAAACATTAAAACACCATAATAAACCTAATGAATTCGTCCGAGTCATTTGAACATCGTACAACAATTTAGAATATCTTACGACTCTGTTTGCCACACTATCACCTTGAGAAGCATGTTAGTATAATGTACGACACCTTAAAGCTCCTAAAAACACATTACAATACCCTACGTAAACTTAAAACTTCATAATAAACATAATGAATTCATCCGAGTCCTTTAAACATCATACGACAACTTAGGACATCTTACGACTCTGTTTGCTAAATTAGCAACTCGAATAGAACATTAGTATGATCTAGGACACCTTACAGCTCCAAAGAACACCTTACATCACCTTACGAAACCTTAAAACTACATAATACACCTAATGAATTCGTGCGAATCCTTTGAACATTGTATAACTAGTTAGGACGTCTTAAGACTTGGTATGTCGTTGTAGAACATTATAAAGCATGTTTGTATAACGTAGGACGCCTTAAAACACCTAACAATACCTTACAACAACGTACGAAACCTTAAAACACCATAATAAACCTAATGAATTCGTCCGAGTCCTTTGAACATCGGAAGACCACTCAGGACTTGTTACGACTCTGTATGAGATATTAGCAACATGAAAAGCAATTTAGAATAACGTATGACGCGTTACCACTTCTAAGAGCACCTTACATCCGTACGAAACATTAAAACACCATAATAAACCTAATGAATTCGTCCGAGTCATTTGAACATCATACAACAATTTAGAATATCTTACGACTCTGTTTGCCAAACTATCACCTTGAGAAGCATGTTAGTATAATGTACGACACCTTAAAGCTCCAAACAACACATTACAATACCCTACGTAAACTTAAAACTTCATAATAAACCTAATGAATTCGTCCGAGTCCTTTAAACATCGTACGACAACTTAAGACATCTTACGACTCTGTTTGCCAAATTAGCAACTCGAATAGAACATTAGTATGATCTAGGACACCTTACAGCTCCAAAGAACACCTTACATCACCGTACGAAACCTTAAAACTACCTAATACACCTAATGAATTCGTGCAAGTCCTTTGAACATCGTATAACTAGTTAGGACATCTTAAGACTTGGTATGTCGTATTAGAACATTATAAAGCATGTTTGTATAACGTAGGACGCCTTAAAACACCTAACAATACCTTACAACAGCGTACGAAACCTTAAAACACCATAATAAACCTAATGAATTCGTCCGAGTCCTTTGAACATCGGAAGACCACTCAGGACTTGTTACGACTCTGTATGAGATATTAGCAACATGAAAAGCAATTTAGAATAATGTAGGACGCGTTACCACTTCTAAGAGCACCTTACATCACCGTACGAAACATTAAAACACCATAATAAACCTAATGAATTCGTCCGAGTCATTTGAACATCGTACAACAATTTAGAATATCTTACGACTCTGTTTGCCACACTATCACCTTGAGAAGCATGTTAGTATAATGTACGACACCTTAAAGCTCCTAAAAACACATTACAATACCCTACGTAAACTTAAAACTTCATAATAAACATAATGAATTCATCCGAGTCCTTTAAACATCATACGACAACTTAGGACATCTTACGACTCTGTTTGCTAAATTAGCAACTCGAATAGAAGATTAGTATGATCTAGGACACCTTACAGCTCCAAAGAACACCTTACATCACCTTACGAAACCTTAAAACTACATAATACACCTAATGAATTCGTGCGAATCCTTTGAACATTGTATAACTAGTTAGGACGTCTTAAGACTTGGTATGTCGTTGTAGAACATTATAAAGCATGTTTGTATAACGTAGGACGCCTTAAAACACCTAACAATACCTTACAACAGCGTACGAAACCTTAAAACACCATAATAAACCTAATGAATTCGTCCGAGTCCTTTGAACATCGGAAGACCACTCAGGACTTGTTACGACTCTGTATGAGATATTAGCAACATGAAAAGCAATTTAGAATAACGTATGACGCGTTACCACTTCTAAGAGCACCTTACATCCGTACGAAACATTAAAACACCATAATAAACCTAATGAATTCGTCCGAGTCATTTGAACATCATACAACAATTTAGAATATCTTACGACTCTGTTTGCCACACTATCACCTTGAGAAGCATGTTAGTATAATGTACGACACCTTAAAGCTCCAAACAACACATTACAATACCCTACGTAAACTTAAAACTTCATAATAAACATAATGAATTCATCCGAGTCCTTTAAACATCATACGACAACTTAGGACATCTTACGACTCTGTTTGCTAAATTAGCAACTCGAATAGAAGATTAGTATGATCTAGGACACCTTACAGCTCCAAAGAACACCTTACAGCACCTTACGAAACCTTAAAACTACATAATACACCTAATGAATTCGTGCGAATCCTTTGAACATTGTATAACTAGTTAGGACGTCTTAAGACTTGGTATGTCGTTGTAGAACATTATAAAGCATGTTTGTATAACGTAGGACGCCTTAAAACACCTAACAATACCTTACAACAGCGTACGAAACCTTAAAACACCATAATAAACCTAATGAATTCGTCCGAGTCCTTTGAACATCGGAAGACCACTCAGGACTTGTTACGACTCTGTATGAGATATTAGCAACATGAAAAGCAATTTAGAATAACGTATGACGCGTTACCACTTCTAAGAGCACCTTACATCCGTACGAAACATTAAAACACCATAATAAACCTAATGAATTCGTCCGAGTCATTTGAACATCATACAACAATTTAGAATATCTTACGACTCTGTTTGCCAAACTATCACCTTGAGAAGCATGTTAGTATAATGTACGACACCTTAAAGCTCCAAACAACACATTACAATACCCTAAGTAAACTTAAAACTTCATAATAAACCTAATGAATTCGTCCGATTCCTTTAAACATCGTACGACAACTTAAGACATCTTACGACTCTGTTTGCCAAATTAGCAACTCGAATAGAACATTAGTATGATCTAGGACACCTTACAGCTCCAAAGAACACCTTACATCACCGTACGAAACCTTAAAACTACCTAATACACCTAATGAATTCGTGCGAGTCCTTTGAACATCGTAAAACTAGTTAGGACATCTTAAGACTTGGTATGTCGTATTAGAACATTATAAAGCATGTTTGTATAACGTAGGACGCCTTAAAACACCTAACAATACCTTACAACAGCGTACGAAACCTTAAAACACCATAATAAACCTAATGAATTCGTCCGAGTCCTTTGAACATCGGAAGACCACTCAGGACTTGTTACGACTCTGTATGAGATATTAGCAACATGAAAAGCAATTTAGAATAATGTATGACGCGTCACCACTTCTAAGAGCACCTTACATCCGTACGAAACATTAAAACACCATAATAAACCTAATGAATTCGTCCGAGTCATTTGAACATCATACAACAATTTAGAATATCTTACGACTCTGTTTGCCACACTATCACCTTGAGAAGCATGTTAGTATAATGTACGACACCTTAAAGCTCCTAACAACACATTACAATACCCTACGTAAACTTAAAACTTCATAATAAACCTAATGAATTCGTCCGAGTCCTTTAAACATCGTACGACAACTTAAGACATCTTACGACTCTGTTTGCCAAATTAGCAACTCGAATAGAACATTAGTATGATCTAGGACACCTTACAGTTCCAAAGAACACCTTACATCATCGTACGAAACCTTAAAACTACATAATACACCTAATGAATTCGTGCGAGTCCGTTGAACATCGTATAACTAGTTAGGACATCTTAAGACTTGGTATGTCGTATTAGAACATTAAAAGCATGTTTGTATAACGTAGGACGCCTTAAAACACGTAAGAATACCTTACAACAGCGTACGACAACTTAGGACATCTTACGACTTTGTTTGCCAAATTAGCAACTCGAATAGAACATCAGTATGATCTAGGACACCTTACAGCTCCAAAGAACACCTTACATCACCGTACGAAACCTTAAAACTACATAATACACCTAATGAATTCGTGCGAGTCCTTTGAACATCGTATAACTAGTTAGGACATCTTAAGACTTGGTATGTCGTATTAGAACATTATAAAGCATGTTTGTATAACGTAGGACGCCTTAAAACACCTAACAATACCTTACAACAACGTACGAAACCTTAAAACACCATAATAAACCTAATGAATTCGTCCGAGTCCTTTGAACATCGGAAGACCACTCAGGACTTGTTACGACTCTGTATGAGATATTAGCAACATGAAAAGCAATTTAGAATAATGTAGGACGCGTTACCACTTCTAAGAGCACCTTACATCACCATACGAAACATTAAAACACCATAATAAACCTAATGAATTCGTCCGAGTAATTTGAACATCATACAACAATTTAGAATATCTTACGACTCTGTTTGCCACACTATCACCTTGAGAAGCATGTTAGTATAATGTACGACACCTTAAAGCTCCTAAAAACACATTACAATACCCTACGTAAACTTAAAACTTCATAATAAACATAATGAATTCATCCGAGTCCTTTAAACATCATACGACAACTTAGGACATCTTACGACTCTGTTTGCTAAATTAGCAACTCGAATAGAACATTAGTATGATCTAGGACACCTTACAGCTCCAAAGAACACCTTACATCACCTTACGAAACCTTAAAACTACATAATACACCTAATGAATTCGTGCGAATCCTTTGAACATTGTATAACTAGTTAGGACGTCTTAAGACTTGGTATGTCGTTGTAGAACATTATAAAGCATGGTTGTATAACGTAGGACGCCTTAAAACACCTAACAATACCTTACAACAGCGTACGAAACCTTAAAACACCATAATAAACTAATGAATTCGTCCGAGTCCTTTGAACATCGGAAGACCACTCAGGACTTGTTACGACTCTGTATGAGATATTAGCAACATGAAAAGCAATTTAGAATAACGTGTGACGCGTTACCACTTCTAAGAGCACCTTACATCCGTACGAAACATTAAAACACCATAATAAACCTAATGAATTCGTCCGAGTCATTTGAACATCATACAACAATTTAGAATATCTTACGACTCTGTTTGCCAAACTATCACCTTGAGAAGCATGTTAGTATAATGTACGACACCTTAAAGCTCCAAACAACACATTACAATACCCTACGTAAACTTAAAACTTCATAATAAACCTAATGAATTCGTCCGAGTCCTTTAAACATCGTACGACAACTTAAGACATCTTACGACTCTGTTTGCCAAATTAGCAACTCGAATAGAACATTAGTATGATCTAGGACACCTTACAGCTCCAAAGAACACCTTACATCACCGTACGAAACCTTAAAACTACATAATACACCTAATGAATTCGTGCAAGTCCTTTGAACATCGTATAACTAGTTAGGACATCTTAAGACTTGGTATGTCGTATTAGAACATTAAAAGCATGTTTGTATAACGTAGGATGCCTTAAAACACCTAAGAATACCTTACAACAGCGTACGACAACTTAGGACATCTTATGACTTTGTTTGCCAAATTAGCAACTCGAATAGAACATCAGTATGATCTAGGACACCTTACAGCTCCAAAGAACACCTTACATCACCGTACGAAACCTTAAAACTACATAATACACCTAATGAATTTGTGCGAGTCCTTTGAACATCGTATAACTAGTTAGGACATCTTAAGACTTGGTATGTCGTATTAGAACATTATAAAGCATGTTTGTATAACGTAGGACGCCTTAAAACACCTAACAATACCTTACAACAGCGTACGAAACCTTAAAACACCATAATAAACCTAATGAATTCGTCCGAGTCCTTTGAACATCGGAATACCACTCAGGACTTGTTACGACTCTGTATGAGATATTAGCAACATGAAAAGCCATTTAGAATAATGTAGGACGCGTTACCACTTCTAAGAGCACCTTACATCACCGTACGAAACATTAAAACACCATAATGAACCTAATGAATTCGTCCGAGTCATTTGAACATCATACAACAATTTAGAATATATTACGACTCTGTTTGCCACACTATCAACTTGAGAAGCATGTACGACACCTTAAAGCTCCTAAAAACACATTACAATACCCTACGTAAACTTAAAACTTCATAATAAACATAATGAATTCATCCGAGTCCTTTAAACATCATACGACAACTTAGGACATCTTACGACTCTGTTTGCTAAATTAGCAACTCGAATAGAACATTAGTATGATCTAGGACACCTTACAGCTCCAAAGAACACCTTACATCACCTTACGAAACCTTAAAACTACATAATACACCTAATGAATTCGTGCGAATCCTTTGAACATTGTATAACTAGTTAGGACATCTTAAGACTTGGTATGTCGTATTAGAACATTATAAAGCATGTTTGTATAACGTAGGACGCCTTAAAACACCTAACAATACCTTACAACAGCGTACGAAACCTTAAAACACCATAATAAACCTAATGAATTCGTCCGAGTCCTTTGAACATCGGAAGACCACTCAGGACTTGTTACGACTCTGTATGAGATATTAGCAACATGAAAAGCAATTTAGAATAACGTGTGACGCGTTACCACTTCTAAGAGCACCTTACATCCGTACGAAACATTAAAACACCATAATAAACCTAATGAATTCGTCCGAGTCATTTGAACATCATACAACAATTTAGAATATCTTACGACTCTGTTTGCCAAACTATCACCTTGAGAAGCATGTTAGTATAATGTACGACACCTTAAAGCTCCAAACAACACATTACAATACCCTACGTAAACTTAAAACTTCATAATAAACCTAATGAATTCGTCCGAGTCCTTTAAACATCGTACGACAACTTAAGACATCTTACGACTCTGTTTGCCAAATTAGCAACTCGAATAGAACATTAGTATGATCTAGGACACCTTACAGCTCCAAAGAACACCTTACATCACCGTACGAAACCTTAAAACTACATAATACACCTAATGAATTCGTGCAAGTCCTTTGAACATCGTATAACTAGTTAGGACATCTTAAGACTTGGTATGTCGTATTAGAACATTAAAAGCATGTTTGTATAACGTAGGACGCCTTAAAACACCTAAGAATACCTTACAACAGCGTACGACAACTTAGGACATCTTACGACTTTGTTTGCCAAATTAGCAACTCGAATAGAACATCAGTATGATCTAGGACACCTTACAGCTCCAAAGAACACCTTACATCACCGTACGAAACCTTAAAACTACATAATACACCTAATGAATTTGTGCGAGTCCTTTGAACATCGTATAACTAGTTAGGACATCTTAAGACTTGGTATGTCGTATTAGAACATTATAAAGCATGTTTGTATAACGTAGGACGCCTTAAAACACCTAACAATACCTTACAACAGCGTACGAAACCTTAAAACACCATAATAAACCTAATGAATTCGTCCGAGTCCTTTGAACATCGGAAGACCACTCAGACTTGTTACGACTCTGTATGAGATATTAGCAACATGAAAAGCAATTTAGAATAATGTAGGACGCGTTACCACTTCTAAGAGCACCTTACATCACCGTACGAAACATTAAAACACCATAATAAACCTAATGAATTCGTCCGAGTCATTTGAACATCATACAACAATTTAGAATATATTACGACTCTGTTTGCCACACTATCACCTTGAGAAGCATGTACGACACCTTAAAGCTCCTAAAAACACATTACAATACCCTACGTAAACTTAAAACTTCATAATAAACATAATGAATTCATCCGAGTCCTTTAAACATCATACGACAACTTAGGACATCTTACGACTCTGTTTGCTAAATTAGCAACTCGAATAGAACATTAGTATGATCTAGGACACCTTACAGCTCCAAAGAACACCTTACATCACCTTACGAAACCTTAAAACTACATAATACACCTAATGAGTTCGTGCGAATCCTTTGAACATTGTATAACTAGTTAGGACATCTTAAGACTTGGTATGTCGTATTAGAACATTATAAAGCATGTTTGTATAACGTAGGACGCCTTAAAACACCTAACAATACCTTACAACAGCGTACGAAACCTTAAAACACCATAATAAACCTAATGAATTCGTCCGAGTCCTTTGAACATCGGAAGACCACTCAGGACTTGTTACGACTCTGTATGAGATATTAGCAACATGAAAAGCAATTTAGAATAATGTAGGACGCGTTACCACTTCTAAGAGCACCTTACATCACCGTACGAAACATTAAAACACCATAATAAACCTAATGAATTCGTCCGAGTCATTTGAACATCATACAACAATTTAGAATATCTTACGACTCTGTTTGCCACACTATCACCTTGAGAAGCATGTTAGTATAATGTACGACACCTTAAAGCTCCTAAAAACACATTACAATACCCTACGTAAACTTAAAACTTCATAATAAACATAATGAATTCATCCGAGTCCTTTAAACATCATACGACAACTTAGGACATCTTACGACTCTGTTTGCTAAATTAGCAACTCGAATAGAACATTAGTATGATCTAGGACACCTTACAGCTCCAAAGAACACCTTACATCACCTTACGAAACCTTAAAACTACATAATACACCTAATGAATTCGTGCGAATCCTTTGAACATTGTATAACTAGTTAGGACGTCTTAAGACTTGGTATGTCGTTGTAGAACATTATAAA
The DNA here is from genome assembly GCA_030867185.1 of Tagetes erecta. Classification (NCBI taxonomy): domain Eukaryota; kingdom Viridiplantae; phylum Streptophyta; class Magnoliopsida; order Asterales; family Asteraceae; genus Tagetes; species Tagetes erecta. Next base: position 47,008,244 of record CM061488.1, on the reverse strand, counting down.
GCATGGTTGTATAACGTAGGACGCCTTAAAACACCTAACAATACCTTACAACAGCGTACGAAACCTTAAAACACCATAATAAACCTAATGAATTCGTCCGAGTCCTTTGAACATCGGAAGACCACTCAGGACTTGTTACGACTCTGTATGAGATATTAGCAACATGAAAAGCAATTTAGAATAACGTGTGACGCGTTACCACTTCTAAGAGCACCTTACATCCGTACGAAACATTAAAACACCATAATAAACCTAATGAATTCGTCCGAGTCATTTGAACATCATACAACAATTTAGAATATATTACGACTCTGTTTGCCACACTATCACCTTGAGAAGCATGTACGACACCTTAAAGCTCCTAAAAACACATTACAATACCCTACGTAAACTTAAAACTTCATAATAAACATAATGAATTCATCCGAGTCCTTTAAACATCATACGACAACTTAGGACATCTTACGACTCTGTTTGCTAAATTAGCAACTCGAATAGAACATTAGTATGATCTAGGACACCTTACAGCTCCAAAGAACACCTTACATCACCTTACGAAACCTTAAAACTACATAATACACCTAATGAATTCGTGCGAATCCTTTGAACATTGTATAACTAGTTAGGACATCTTAAGACTTGGTATGTCGTATTAGAACATTATAAAGCATGTTTGTATAACGTAGGACGCCTTAAAACACCTAACAATACCTTACAACAGCGTACGAAACCTTAAAACACCATAATAAACCTAATGAATTCGTCCGAGTCCTTTGAACATCGGAAGACCACTCAGGACTTGTTACGACTCTGTATGAGATATTAGCAACATGAAAAGCAATTTAGAATAACGTGTGACGCGTTACCACTTCTAAGAGCACCTTACATCCGTACGAAACATTAAAACACCATAATAAACCTAATGAATTCGTCCGAGTCATTTGAACATCATACAACAATTTAGAATATCTTACGACTCTGTTTGCCAAACTATCACCTTGAGAAGCATGTTAGTATAATGTACGACACCTTAAAGCTCCAAACAACACATTACAATACCCTACGTAAACTTAAAACTTCATAATAAACCTAATGAATTCGTCCGAGTCCTTTAAACATCGTACGACAACTTAAGACATCTTACGACTCTGTTTGCCAAATTAGCAACTCGAATAGAACATTAGTATGATCTAGGACACCTTACAGCTCCAAAGAACACCTTACATCACCGTACGAAACCTTAAAACTACATAATACACCTAATGAATTCGTGCAAGTCCTTTGAACATCGTATAACTAGTTAGGACATCTTAAGACTTGGTATGTCGTATTAGAACATTAAAAGCATGTTTGTATAACGTAGGACGCCTTAAAACACCTAAGAATACCTTACAACAGCGTACGACAACTTAGGACATCTTACGACTTTGTTTGCCAAATTAGCAACTCGAATAGAACATCAGTATGATCTAGGACACCTTACAGCTCCAAAGAACACCTTACATCACCGTACGAAACCTTAAAACTACATAATACACCTAATGAATTTGTGCGAGTCCTTTGAACATCGTATAACTAGTTAGGACATCTTAAGACTTGGTATGTCGTATTAGAACATTATAAAGCATGTTTGTATAACGTAGGACGCCTTAAAACACCTAACAATACCTTACAACAGCGTACGAAACCTTAAAACACCATAATAAACCTAATGAATTCGTCCGAGTCCTTTGAACATCGGAAGACCACTCAGACTTGTTACGACTCTGTATGAGATATTAGCAACATGAAAAGCAATTTAGAATAATGTAGGACGCGTTACCACTTCTAAGAGCACCTTACATCACCGTACGAAACATTAAAACACCATAATAAACCTAATGAATTCGTCCGAGTCATTTGAACATCATACAACAATTTAGAATATATTACGACTCTGTTTGCCACACTATCACCTTGAGAAGCATGTACGACACCTTAAAGCTCCTAAAAACACATTACAATACCCTACGTAAACTTAAAACTTCATAATAAACATAATGAATTCATCCGAGTCCTTTAAACATCATACGACAACTTAGGACATCTTACGACTCTGTTTGCTAAATTAGCAACTCGAATAGAAAATTAGTATGATCTAGGACACCTTACAGCTCCAAAGAACACCTTACATCACCTTACGAAACCTTAAAACTACATAATACACCTAATGAATTCGTGCGAATCCTTTGAACATTGTATAACTAGTTAGGACATCTTAAGACTTGGTATGTCGTATTAGAACATTATAAAGCATGTTTGTATAACGTAGGACGCCTTAAAACACCTAACAATACCTTACAACAGCGTACGAAACCTTAAAACACCATAATAAACCTAATGAATTCGTCCGAGTCCTTTGAACATCGGAAGACCACTCAGGACTTGTTACGACTCTGTATGAGATATTAGCAACATGAAAAGCAATTTAGAATAATGTAGGACGCGTTACCACTTCTAAGAGCACCTTACATCACCGTACGAAACATTAAAACACCATAATAAACCTAATGAATTCGTCCGAGTCATTTGAACATCATACAACAATTTAGAATATCTTACGACTCTGTTTGCCACACTATCACCTTGAGAAGCATGTTAGTATAATGTACGACACCTTAAAGCTCCTAAAAACACATTACAATACCCTACGTAAACTTAAAACTTCATAATAAACATAATGAATTCATCCGAGTCCTTTAAACATCATACGACAACTTAGGACATCTTACGACTCTGTTTGCTAAATTAGCAACTCGAATAGAACATTAGTATGATCTAGGACACCTTACAGCTCCAAAGAACACCTTACATCACCTTACGAAACCTTAAAACTACATAATACACCTAATGAATTCGTGCGAATCCTTTGAACATTGTATAACTAGTTAGGACGTCTTAAGACTTGGTATGTCGTTGTAGAACATTATAAAGCATGGTTGTATAACGTAGGACGCCTTAAAACACCTAACAATACTTTACAACAGCGTACGAAACCTTAAAACACCATAATAAACCTAATGAATTCGTCCGAGTCCATTGAACATCGGAAGACCACTCAGGACTTGTTACGACTCTGTATGAGATATTAGCAACATGAAAAGCAATTTAGAATAACGTGTGACGCGTTACCACTTCTAAGAGCACCTTACATCCGTACGAAACATTAAAACACCATAATAAACCTAATGAATTCGTCCGAGTCATTTGAACATCATACAACAATTTAGAATATCTTACGACTCTGTTTGCCAAACTATCACCTTGAGAAGCATGTTAGTATAATGTACGACACCTTAAAGCTCCAAACAACACATTACAATACCCTACGTAAACTTAAAACTTCATAATAAACCTAATGAATTCGTCCGAGTCCTTTAAACATCGTACGACAACTTAAGACATCTTACGACTCTGTTTGCCAAATTAGCAACTCGAATAGAACATTAGTATGATCTAGGACACCTTACAGCTCCAAAGAACACCTTACATCACCGTACGAAACCTTAAAACTACATAATACACCTAATGAATTCGTGCAAGTCCTTTGAACATCGTATAACTAGTTAGGACATCTTAAGACTTGGTATGTCGTATTAGAACATTAAAAGCATGTTTGTATAACGTAGGACGCCTTAAAACACCTAAGAATACCTTACAACAGCGTACGACAACTTAGGACATCTTACGACTTTGTTTGCCAAATTAGCAACTCGAATAGAACATCAGTATGATCTAGGACACCTTACAGCTCCAAAGAACACCTTACATCACCGTACGAAACCTTAAAACTACATAATACACCTAATGAATTTGTGCGAGTCCTTTGAACATCGTATAACTAGTTAGGACATCTTAAGACTTGGTATGTCGTATTAGAACATTATAAAGCATGTTTGTATAACGTAGGACGCCTTAAAACACCTAACAATACCTTACAACAGCGTACGAAACCTTAAAACACCATAATAAACCTAATGAATTCGTCCGAGTCCTTTGAACATCGGAAGACCACTCAGGACTTGTTACGACTCTGTATGAGATATTAGCAACATGAAAAGCAATTTAGAATAATGTAGGACGCGTTACCACTTCTAAGAGCACCTTACATCACCGTACGAAACATTAAAACACCATAATAAACCTAATGAATTCGTCCGAGTCATTTGAACATCATACAACAATTTAGAATATATTACGACTCTGTTTGCCACACTATCACCTTGAGAAGCATGTTAGTATAATGTACGACACCTTAAAGCTCCTAAAAACACATTACAATACCCTACGTAAACTTAAAACTTCATAATAAACATAATGAATTCATCCGAGTCCTTTAAACATCATACGACAACTTAGGACATCTTACGACTCTGTTTGCTAAATTAGCAACTCGAATAGAACATTAGTATGATCTAGGACACCTTACAGCTCCAAAGAACACCTTACATCACCTTACGAAACCTTAAAACTACATAATACACCTAATGAATTCGTGCGAATCCTTTGAACATTGTATAACTAGTTAGGACATCTTAAGACTTGGTATGTCGTATTAGAACATTATAAAGCATGTTTGTATAACGTAGGACGCCTTAAAACACCTAACAATACCTTACAACAGCGTACGAAACCTTAAAACACCATAATAAACCTAATGAATTCGTCTGAGTCCTTTGAACATCGGAAGACCACTCAGGACTTGTTACGACTCTGTATGAGATATTAGCAACATGAAAACCAATTTAGAATAATGTAGGACGCGTTACCACTTCTAAGAGCACCTTACATCACCGTACGAAACATTAAAACACCATAATAAACCTAATGAATTCGTCCGAGTCATTTGAACATCATACAACAATTTAGAATATCTTACGACTCTGTTTGCCACACTATCACCTTGAGAAGCATGTTAGTATAATGTACGACACCTTAAAGCTCCTAAAAACACATTACAATACCCTACGTAAACTTAAAACTTCATAATAAACATAATGAATTCATCCGAGTCCTTTAAACATCATACGACAACTTAGGAAATCTTACGACTCTGTTTGCTAAATTAGCAACTCGAATAGAACATTAGTATGATCTAGGACACCTTACAGCTCCAAAGAACACCTTACATCACCTTACGAAACCTTAAAACTACATAATACACCTAATGAATTCGTGCGAATCCTTTGAACATTGTATAACTAGTTAGGACGTCTTAAGACTTGGTATGTCGTTGTAGAACATTATAAAGCATGGTTGTATAACGTAGGACGCCTTAAAACACCTAACAATACCTTACAACAGCGTACGAAACCTTAAAACACCATAATAAACCTAATGAATTCGTCCGAGTCCTTTGAACATCGGAAGACCACTCAGGACTTGTTACGACTCTGTATGAGATATTAGCAACATGAAAAGCAATTTAGAATAACGTGTGACGCGTTACCACTTCTAAGAGCACCTTACATCCGTACGAAACATTAAAACACCATAATAAACCTAATGAATTCGTCCGAGTCATTTGAACATCATACAACAATTTAGAATATCTTACGACTCTGTTTGCCAAACTATCACCTTGAGAAGCATGTTAGTATAATGTACGACACCTTAAAGCTCCAAACAACACATTACAATACCCTACGTAAACTTAAAACTTCATAATAAACCTAATGAATTCGTCCGAGTCCTTTAAACATCGTACGACAACTTAAGACATCTTACGACTCTGTTTGCCAAATTAGCAACTCGAATAGAACATTAGTATGATCTAGGACACCTTACAGCTCCAAAGAACACCTTACATCACCGTACGAAACCTTAAAACTACATAATACACCTAATGAATTCGTGCAAGTCCTTTGAACATCGTATAACTAGTTAGGACATCTTAAGACTTGGTATGTCGTATTAGAACATTAAAAGCATGTTTGTATAACGTAGGACGCCTTAAAACACCTAAGAATACCTTACAACAGCGTACGACAACTTAGGACATCTTACGACTTTGTTTGCCAAATTAGCAACTCGAATAGAACATCAGTATGATCTAGGACACCTTACAGCTCCAAAGAACACCTTACATCACCGTACGAAACCTTAAAACTACATAATACACCTAATGAATTTGTGCGAGTCCTTTGAACATCGTATAACTAGTTAGGACATCTTAAGACTTGGTATGTCGTATTAGAACATTATAAAGCATGTTTGTATAACGTAGGACGCCTTAAAACACCTAACAATACCTTACAACAGCGTACGAAACCTTAAAACACCATAATAAACCTAATGAATTCGTCCGAGTACTTTGAACATCGGAAGACCACTCAGGACTTGTTACGACTCTGTATGAGATATTAGCAACATGAAAAGCAATTTAGAATAATGTAGGACGCGTTACCATTCTAAGAGCACCTTACATCACCGTACGAAACATTAAAACACCATAATAAACCTAATGAATTCGTCCGAGTCATTTGAACATCATACAACAATTTAGAATATATTACGACTCTGTTTGCCACACTATCACCTTGAGAAGCATGTTAGTATAATGTACGACACCTTAAAGCTCCTAAAAACATATTACAATACCCTACGTAAACTTAAAACTTCATAATAAACATAATGAATTCATCCGAGTCCTTTAAACATCATACGACAACTTAGGACATCTTACGACTCTGTTTGCTAAATTAGCAACTCGAATAGGACATTAGTATGATCTAGGACACCTTACAGCTCCAAAGAACACCTTACATCACCTTACGAAACCTTAAAACTACATAATACACCTAATGAATTCGTGCGAATCCTTTGAACATTGTATAACTAGTTAGGACGTCTTAAGACTTGGTATGTCGTTGTAGAACATTATAAAGCATGTTTGTATAACGTAGGACGCCTTAAAACACCTAACAATACCTTACAACAGCGTACGAAACCTTAAAACACCATAATAAACCTAATGAATTCGTCCGAGTCCTTTGAACATCGGAAGACCACTCAGGACTTGTTACGACTCTGTATGAGATATTAGCAACATGAAAAGCAATTTAGAATAACGTGTGACGCGTTACCACTTCTAAGACCACCTTACATCCGTACGAAACATTAAAACACCATAATAAACCTAATGAATTCGTCCGAGTCATTTGAACATCATACAACAATTTAGAATATATTACGACTCTGTTTGCCACACTATCACCTTGAGAAGCATGTTAGTATAATGTACGACACCTTAAAGCTCCTAAAAACACATTACAATACCCTACGTAAACTTAAAACTTCATAATAAACATAATGAATTCATCCGAGTCCTTTAAACATCATACGACAACTTAGGACATCTTACGACTCTGTTTGCTAAATTAGCAACTCGAATAGAACATTAGTATGATCTAGGACACCTTACAGCTCCAAAGAACACCTTACATCACCTTACGAAACCTTAAAACTACATAATACACCTAATGAATTCGTGCGAATCCTTTGAACATTGTATAACTAGTTAGGACATCTTAAGACTTGGTATGTCGTATTAGAACATTATAAAGCATGTTTGTATAACGTAGGACGCCTTAAAACACCTAACAATACCTTACAACAGCGTACGAAACCTTAAAACACCATAATAAACCTAATGAATTCGTCTGAGTCCTTTGAACATCGGAAGACCACTCAGGACTTGTTACGACTCTGTATGAGATATTAGCAACATGAAAACCAATTTAGAATAATGTAGGACGCGTTACCACTTCTAAGAGCACCTTACATCACCGTACGAAACATTAAAACACCATAATAAACCTAATGAATTCGTCCGAGTCATTTGAACATCATACAACAATTTAGAATATCTTACGACTCTGTTTGCCACACTATCACCTTGAGAAGCATGTTAGTATAATGTACGACACCTTAAAGCTCCTAAAAACACATTACAATACCCTACGTAAACTTAAAACTTCATAATAAACATAATGAATTCATCCGAGTCCTTTAAACATCATACGACAACTTAGGAAATCTTACGACTCTGTTTGCTAAATTAGCAACTCGAATAGAACATTAGTATGATCTAGGACACCTTACAGCTCCAAAGAACACCTTACATCACCTTACGAAACCTTAAAACTACATAATACACCTAATGAATTCGTGCGAATCCTTTGAACATTGTATAACTAGTTAGGACGTCTTAAGACTTGGTATGTCGTTGTAGAACATTATAAAGCATGGTTGTATAACGTAGGACGCCTTAAAACACCTAACAATACCTTACAACAGCGTACGAAACCTTAAAACACCATAATAAACCTAATGAATTCGTCCGAGTCCTTTGAACATCGGAAGACCACTCAGGACTTGTTACGACTCTGTATGAGATATTAGCAACATGAAAAGCAATTTAGAATAACGTGTGACGCGTTACCACTTCTAAGAGCACCTTACATCCGTACGAAACATTAAAACACCATAATAAACCTAATGAATTCGTCCGAGTCATTTGAACATCATACAACAATTTAGAATATCTTACGACTCTGTTTGCCAAACTATCACCTTGAGAAGCATGTTAGTATAATGTACGACACCTTAAAGCTCCAAACAACACATTACAATACCCTACGTAAACTTAAAACTTCATAATAAACCTAATGAATTCGTCCGAGTCCTTTAAACATCGTACGACAACTTAAGACATCTTACGACTCTGTTTGCCAAATTAGCAACTCGAATAGAACATTAGTATGATCTAGGACACCTTACAGCTCCAAAGAACACCTTACATCACCGTACGAAACCTTAAAACTACATAATACACCTAATGAATTCGTGCAAGTCCTTTGAACATCGTATAACTAGTTAGGACATCTTAAGACTTGGTATGTCGTATTAGAACATTAAAAGCATGTTTGTATAACGTAGGACGCCTTAAAACACCTAAGAATACCTTACAACAGCGTACGACAACTTAGGACATCTTACGACTTTGTTTGCCAAATTAGCAACTCGAATAGAACATCAGTATGATCTAGGACACCTTACAGCTCCAAAGAACACCTTACATCACCGTACGAAACCTTAAAACTACATAATACACCTAATGAATTTGTGCGAGTCCTTTGAACATCGTATAACTAGTTAGGACATCTTAAGACTTGGTATGTCGTATTAGAACATTATAAAGCATGTTTGTATAACGTAGGACGCCTTAAAACACCTAACAATACCTTACAACAGCGTACGAAACCTTAAAACACCATAATAAACCTAATGAATTCGTCCGAGTACTTTGAACATCGGAAGACCACTCAGGACTTGTTACGACTCTGTATGAGATATTAGCAACATGAAAAGCAATTTAGAATAATGTAGGACGCGTTACCATTCTAAGAGCACCTTACATCACCGTACGAAACATTAAAACACCATAATAAACCTAATGAATTCGTCCGAGTCATTTGAACATCATACAACAATTTAGAATATATTACGACTCTGTTTGCCACACTATCACCTTGAGAAGCATGTTAGTATAATGTACGACACCTTAAAGCTCCTAAAAACATATTACAATACCCTACGTAAACTTAAAACTTCATAATAAACATAATGAATTCATCCGAGTCCTTTAAACATCATACGACAACTTAGGACATCTTACGACTCTGTTTGCTAAATTAGCAACTCGAATAGAACATTAGTATGATCTAGGACACCTTACAGCTCCAAAGAACACCTTACATCACCTTACGAAACCTTAAAACTACATAATACACCTAATGAATTCGTGCGAATCCTTTGAACATTGTATAACTAGTTAGGACGTCTTAAGACTTGGTATGTCGTTGTAGAACATTATAAAGCATGTTTGTATAACGTAGGACGCCTTAAAACACCTAACAATACCTTACAACAGCGTACGAAACCTTAAAACACCATAATAAACCTAATGAATTCGTCCGAGTCCTTTGAACATCGGAAGACCACTCAGGACTTGTTACGACTCTGTATGAGATATTAGCAACATGAAAAGCAATTTAGAATAACGTGTGACGCGTTACCACTTCTAAGACCACCTTACATCCGTACGAAACATTAAAACACCATAATAAACCTAATGAATTCGTCCGAGTCATTTGAACATCATACAACAATTTAGAATATCTTACGACTCTGTTTGCCAAACTATCACCTTGAGAAGCATGTTAGTATAATGTACGACACCTTAAAGCTCCAAACAACACATTACAATACCCTACGTAAACTTAAAACTTCATAATAAACCTAATGAATTCGTCCGAGTCCTTTAAACATCGTACGACAACTTAAGACATCTTACGACTCTGTTTGCCAAATTAGCAACTCGAATAGAACATTAGTATGATCTAGGACACCTTACAGCTCCAAAGAACACCTTACATCACCGTACGAAACCTTAAAACTACATAATACACCTAATGAATTCGTGCAAGTCCTTGGAACATCGTATAACTAGTTAGGACATCTTAAGACTTGGTATGTCGTATTAGAACATTAAAAGCATGTTTGTATAACGTAGGACGCCTTAAAACACCTAAGAATACCTTACAACAGCGTACGACAACTTAGGACATCTTACGACTTTGTTTGCCAAATTAGCAACTCGAATAGAACATCAGTATGATCTAGGACACCTTACAGCTCCAAAGAACACCTTACATCACCGTACGAAACCTTAAAACTACATAATACACCTAATGAATTTGTGCGAGTCCTTTGAACATCGTATAACTAGTTAAGACATCTTAAGACTTGGTATGTCGTATTAGAACATTATAAAGCATGTTTGTATAACGTAGGACGCCTTAAAACACCTAACAATACCTTACAACAGCGTACGAAACCTTAAAACACCATAATAAACCTAATGAATTCGTCCGAGTCCTTTGAACATCGGAAGACCACTCAGGACTTGTTACGACTCTGTATGAGATATTAGCAACATGAAAAGCAATTTAGAATAATGTAGGACGCGTTACCACTTCTAAGAGCATCTTACAGCACCGTACGAAACATTAAAACACCATAATAAACCTAATGAATTCGTCCGAGTCATTTGAACATCATACAACAATTTAGAATATCTTACGACTCTGTTTGCCACACTATCACCTTGAGAAGCATGTTAGTATAATGTACGACACCTTAAAGCTCCTAAAAACACATTACAATACCCTACGTAAACTTAAAACTTCATAATAAACATAATGAATTCATCCAAGTCCTTTAAACATCATACGAAAACTTAGGACATCTTACGACTTTGTTTGCTAAATTAGCAACTCGAATAGAACATTAGTATGATCTAGGACACCTTACAGCTCCAAAGAACACCTTACATCACCTTACGAAACCTTAAAACTACATAATACACCTAATGAATTCGTGCGAATCCTTTGAACATTGTATAACTAGTTAGGACGTCTTAAGACTTGGTATGTCGTTGTAGAACATTATAAAGCATGTTTGTATAACGTAGGACGCCTTAAAACACCTAACAATACCTTACAACAGCGTACGAAACCTTAAAACACCATAATAAACCTAATGAATTCGTCCGAGTCCTTTGAACATCGGAAGACCACTCAGGACTTGTTACGACTCTGTATGAGATATTAGCAACATGAAAAGCAATTTAGAATAATGTAGGACGCGTTACCACTTCTAAGAGCACCTTACATCACCGTACCAAACATTAAAACACCATAATAAACCTAATGAATTCGTCCGAGTCATTTGAACATCATACAACAATTTAGAATATCTTACGACTCTGTTTGCCAAACTATCACCTTGAGAAGCATGTTAGTATAATGTACGACACCTTAAAGCTCCTAACAACACATTACAATACCCTACGTAAACTTAAAACTTCATAATAAACCTAATGAATTCGTCCGAGTCCTTTAAACATCGTACGACAACTTAAGACATCTTACGACTCTGTTTGCCAAATTAGCAACTCGAATAGAACATTAGTATGATCTAGGACACCTTACAGCTCCAAAGAACACCTTACATCACCTTACGAAACCTTAAAACTACATAATACACCTAATGAATTCGTGCGAATCCTTTGAACATTGTATAACTAGTTAGGACGTCTTAAGACTTGGTATGTCGTATTAGAACATTATAAAGCATGTTTGTATAACGTAGGACGCCTTAAAACACCTAACAATACCTTACAACAGCGTACGAAACCTTAAAACACCATAATAAACCTAATGAATTCGTCCGAGTCCTTTGAACATCGGAAGACCACTCAGGACTTGTTACGACTCTGTATGAGATATTAGCAACATGAAAAGCAATTTAGAATAATGTATGACGCGTTACCACTTCTAAGAGCACCTTACATCCGTACGAAACATTAAAACACCATAATAAACCTAATGAATTCGTCCGAGTCATTTGAACATCATACAACAATTTAGAATATCTTACGACTCTGTTTGCCACACTATCACCTTGAGAAGCATGTTAGTATAATGTACGACACCTTAAAGCTCCTAACAACACATTACAATACCCTACGTAAACTTAAAACTTCATAATAAACCTAATGAATTCGTCCGAGTCCTTTAAACATCGTACGACAACTTAAGACATCTTACGACTCTGTTTGCTAAATTAGCAACTCGAATAGAACATTAGTATGATCTAGGACACCTTACAGCTCCAAAGAACACCTTACATCACCGTACGAAACCTTAAAACTACATAATACACCTAATGAATTCGTGCGAGTCCGTTGAACATCGTATAACTAGTTAGGACATCTTAAGACTTGGTATGTCGTATTAGAACATTAAAAGCATGTTTGTATAACGTAGGACGCCTTAAAACACCTAAAAATGCCTTACAACAGCGTACGACAACTTAGGACATCTTACGACTCTGTTTGCCAAATTAGCAACTCGAATAGAACATCAGTATGATATAGGACACCTTACAGCTCCAAAGAACACCTTACATCACCGTACGAAACCTTAAAACTACATAATACACCTAATGAATTCGTGCGAGTCCTTTGAACATCGTATAACTAGTTAGGACATCTTAAGACTTGGTATGTCGTATTAGAACATTATAAAGCATGTTTGTATAACGTAGGACGCCTTAAAACACCTAACAATACCTTACAACAGCGTACGAAACCTTAAAACACCATAATAAACCTAATGAATTCGTCCGAGTCCTTTGAACATCGGAAGACCACTCAGGACTTGTTACGACTCTGTATGAGATATTAGCAACATGAAAAGCAATTTAGAATAATGTAGGACGCGTTACCACTTCTAAGAGCACCTTACATCACCGTACGAAACATTAAAACACCATAATAAACCTAATGAATTCGTCCGAGTCATTTGAACATCATACAACAATTTAGAATATCTTACGACTCTGTTTGCCAAACTATCACCTTGAGAAGCATGTTAGTATAATCTACGACACCTTAAAGCTCCTAACAACACATTACAATACCCTACGTAAACTTAAAACTTCATAATAAACCTAATGAATTCGTCCGAGTCCTTTAAACATCGTACGACAACTTAAGACATCTTACGACTCTGTTTGCCAAATTAGCAACTCGAATAGAACATTAGTATGATCTAGGACACCTTACAGCTCCAAAGAACACCTTACATCACCGTACGAAACCTTAAAACTACATAATACACCTAATGAATTCGTGCGAGTCCGTTGAACATCGTATAACTAGTTAGGACATCTTAAGACTTGGTATGTCGTATTAGAACATTAAAAGCATGTTTGTATAACGTAGGACGCCTTAAAACACCTAAAAATACCTTACAACAGCGTACGACAACTTAGGACATCTTACGACTCTGTTTGCCAAATTAGCAACTAGAATAGAACATCAGTATGATCTAGGACACCTTACAGCTCCAAAGAATACCTTACATCACCGTACGAAACCTTAAAACTACATAATACACCTAATGAATTCGTGCGAGTCCTTTGAACATCGTATAACTAGTAAGGACATCTTTAGACTTGGTATGTCGTATTAGAACATTAAAAGCATGTTTGTATAACGTAGGACGCCTTAAAACACCTAAAAATGCCTTACAACAGCGTACGACAACTTAGGACATCTTACGACTCTGTTTGCCAAATTAGCAACTCGAATAGAACATCAGTATGATATAGGACACCTTACAGCTCCAAAGAACACCTTACATCACCGTACGAAACCTTAAAACTACATAATACACCTAATGAATTCGTGCGAGTCCGTTGAACATCGTATAACTAGTTAGGACATCTTAAGACTTGGTATGTCGTATTAGAACATTAAAAGCATGTTTGTATAACGTAGGACGCCTTAAAACACCTAAAAATACCTTACAACAGCGTACGACAACTTAGGACATCTTACGACTCTGTTTGCCAAATTAGCAACTAGAATAGAACATCAGTATGATCTAGGACACCTTACAGCTCCAAAGAATACCTTACATCACCGTACGAAACCTTAAAACTACATAATACACCTAATGTGCGAGTCCTTTGAACATCGTATAACTAGTTAGGACATCTTTAGACTTGGTATGTCGTATTAGAACATTAAAAGCATGTTTGTATAACGTAGGACGCCTTAAAACACCTAAAAATGCCTTACAACAGCGTACGACAACTTAGGACATCTTACGACTCTGTTTGCCAAATTAGCAACTCGAATAGAACATCAGTATGATATAGGACACCTTACAGCTCCAAAGAACACCTTACATCACCGTACGAAACCTTAAAACTACATAATACACCTAATGAATTCGTGCGAGTCCTTTGAACATCGTATAACTAGTTAGGACATCTTAAGACTTGGTATGTCGTATTGGAACATTATAAAGCATGTTTGTATAACGTAGGACGCCTTAAAACACCTAACAATTCCTTACAACAGCGTACGAAACCTTAAAACACCATAATAAACCTAATGAATTCGTCCGAGTCCTTTGAACATCGAAAGACCACTCAGGACTTGTTACGACTCTGTATGAGATATTAGCAACATGAAAAGCAATTTAGAATAATGTAGGACGCGTTACCACTTCTAAGAGCACCTTACATCACCGTACGAAACATTAAAACACCATAATAAACCTAATGAATTCGTCCGAGTCATTTGAACATTATACAACAATTTAGAATATCTTACGACTCTGTTTGCCAAACTATCACCTTGAGAAGCATGTTAGTATAATCTACGACACCTTAAAGCTCCTAACAACACATTACAATACCCTACGTAAACTTAAAACTTCATAATAAACCTAATGAATTCGTCCGAGTCCTTTAAACATCGTACGACAACTTAAGACATCTTACGACTCTGTTTGCCAAATTAGCAACTCGAATAGAACATTAGTATGATCTAGGACACCTTACAGCTCCAAAGAACACCTTACATCACCGTACGAAACCTTAAAACTACATAATACACCTAATGAATTCGTGCGAGTCCGTTGAACATCGTATAACTAGTTAGGACATCTTAAGACTTGGTATGTCGTATTAGAACATTAAAAGCATGTTTGTATAACGTAGGACGCCTTAAAACACCTAAAAATACCTTACAACAGCGTACGACAACTTAGGACATCTTACGACTCTGTTTGCCAAATTAGCAACTAGAATAGAACATCAGTATGATCTAGGACACCTTACAGCTCCAAAGAACACCTTACATCACCGTACGAAACCTTAAAACTACATAATACACCTAATGAATTCGTGCGAGTCCTTTGAACATCGTATAACTAGTTAGGACATCTTTAGACTTGGTATGTCGTATTAGAACATTAAAAGCATGTTTGTATAACGTAGGACGCCTTAAAACACCTAAAAATGCCTTACAACAGCGTACGACAACTTAGGACATCTTACGACTCTGTTTGCCAAATTAGCAACTCGAATAGAACATCAGTATGATATAGGACACCTTACAGCTCCAAAGAACACCTTACATCACCGTACGAAACCTTAAAACTACATAATACACCTAATGAATTCGTGCGAGTCCTTTGAACATCGTATAACTAGTTAGGACATCTTAAGACTTGGTATGTCGTATTGGAACATTATAAAGCATGTTTGTATAACGTAGGACGCCTTAAAACACCTAACAATTCCTTACAACAGCGTACGAAACCTTAAAACACCATAATAAACCTAATGAATTCGTCCGAGTCCTTTGAACATCGAAAGACCACTCAGGACTTGTTACGACTCTGTATGAGATATTAGCAACATGAAAAGCAATTTAGAATAATGTAGGACGCGTTACCACTTCTAAGAGCACCTTACATCACCGTACGAAACATTAAAACACCATAATAAACCTAATGAATTCGTCCGAGTCATTTGAACATTATACAACAATTTAGAATATCTTACGACTCTGTTTGCCAAACTATCACCTTGAGAAGCATGTTAGTATAATCTACGACACCTTAAAGCTCCTAACAACACATTACAATACCCTACGTAAACTTAAAACTTCATAATAAACCTAATGAATTCGTCCGAGTCCTTTAAACATCGTACGACAACTTAAGACATCTTACGACTCTGTTTGCCAAATTAGCAACTCGAATAGAACATTAGTATGATCTAGGACACCTTACAGCTCCAAAGAACACCTTACATCACCGTACGAAACCTTAAAACTACATAATACACCTAATGAATTCGTGCGAGTCCGTTGAACATCGTATAACTAGTTAGGACATCTTAAGACTTGGTATGTCGTATTAGAACATTAAAAGCATGTTTGTATAACGTAGGACGCCTTAAAACACCTAAAAATACCTTACAACAGCGTACGACAACTTAGGACATCTTACGACTCTGTTTGCCAAATTAGCAACTAGAATAGAACATCAGTATGATCTAGGACACCTTACAGCTCCAAAGAACACCTTACATCACCGTACGAAACCTTAAAACTACATAATACACCTAATGAATTCGTGCGAGTCCTTTGAACATCGTATAACTAGTTAGGACATCTTAAGACTTGGTATGTCGTATTAGAACATTATAAAGCATGTTTGTATAACGTAGGACGCCTTAAAACACCTAACAATACCTTACAACAGCGTACGAAACCTTAAAACACCATAATAAACCTAATGAATTCGTCCGAGTCCTTTGAACATCGGAAGACCACTCAGGACTTGTTACGACTCTGTATGAGATATTAGCAACATGAAAAGCAATTTAGAATAATGTAGGACGCGTTACCACTTCTAAGAGCACCTTACATCACCGTACGAAACATTAAAACACCATAATAAACCTAATGAATTCGTCCGAGTCATTTGAACATCATACAACAATTTAGAATATCTTACGACTCTGTTTGCCAAACTATCACCTTGAGAAGCATGTTAGTATAATCTACGACACCTTAAAGCTCCTAACAACACATTACAATACCCTACGTAAACTTAAAACTTCATAATAAACCTAATGAATTCGTCCGAGTCCTTTAAACATCGTACGACAACTTAAGACATCTTACGACTCTGTTTGCCAAATTAGCAACTCGAATAGAACATTAGTATGATCTAGGACACCTTACAGCTCCAAAGAACACCTTACATCACCGTACGAAACCTTAAAACTACATAATACACCTAATGAATTCGTGCGAGTCCGTTGAACATCGTATAACTAGTTAGGACATCTTAAGACTTGGTATGTCGTATTAGAACATTAAAAGCATGTTTGTATAACGTAGGACGCCTTAAAACACCTAAAAATACCTTACAACAGCGTACGACAACTTAGGACATCTTACGACTCTGTTTGCCAAATTAGCAACTAGAATAGAACATCAGTATGATCTAGGACACCTTACAGCTCCAAAGAATACCTTACATCACCGTACGAAACCTTAAAACTACATAATACACCTAATGAATTCGTGCGAGTCCTTTGAACATCGTATAACTAGTAAGGACATCTTTAGACTTGGTATGTCGTATTAGAACATTAAAAGCATGTTTGTATAACGTAGGACGCCTTAAAACACCTAAAAATGCCTTACAACAGCGTACGACAACTTAGGACATCTTACGACTCTGTTTGCCAAATTAGCAACTCGAATAGAACATCAGTATGATATAGGACACCTTACAGCTCCAAAGAACACCTTACATCACCGTACGAAACCTTAAAACTACATAATACACCTAATGAATTCGTGCGAGTCCGTTGAACATCGTATAACTAGTTAGGACATCTTAAGACTTGGTATGTCGTATTAGAACATTAAAAGCATGTTTGTATAACGTAGGACGCCTTAAAACACCTAAAAATACCTTACAACAGCGTACGACAACTTAGGACATCTTACGACTCTGTTTGCCAAATTAGCAACTAGAATAGAACATCAGTATGATCTAGGACACCTTACAGCTCCAAAGAATACCTTACATCACCGTACGAAACCTTAAAACTACATAATACACCTAATGTGCGAGTCCTTTGAACATCGTATAACTAGTTAGGACATCTTTAGACTTGGTATGTCGTATTAGAACATTAAAAGCATGTTTGTATAACGTAGGACGCCTTAAAACACCTAAAAATGCCTTACAACAGCGTACGACAACTTAGGACATCTTACGACTCTGTTTGCCAAATTAGCAACTCGAATAGAACATCAGTATGATATAGGACACCTTACAGCTCCAAAGAACACCTTACATCACCGTACGAAACCTTAAAACTACATAATACACCTAATGAATTCGTGCGAGTCCTTTGAACATCGTATAACTAGTTAGGACATCTTAAGACTTGGTATGTCGTATTGGAACATTATAAAGCATGTTTGTATAACGTAGGACGCCTTAAAACACCTAACAATTCCTTACAACAGCGTACGAAACCTTAAAACACCATAATAAACCTAATGAATTCGTCCGAGTCCTTTGAACATCGAAAGACCACTCAGGACTTGTTACGACTCTGTATGAGATATTAGCAACATGAAAAGCAATTTAGAATAATGTAGGACGCGTTACCACTTCTAAGAGCACCTTACATCACCGTACGAAACATTAAAACACCATAATAAACCTAATGAATTCGTCCGAGTCATTTGAACATTATACAACAATTTAGAATATCTTACGACTCTGTTTGCCAAACTATCACCTTGAGAAGCATGTTAGTATAATCTACGACACCTTAAAGCTCCTAACAACACATTACAATACCCTACGTAAACTTAAAACTTCATAATAAACCTAATGAATTCGTCCGAGTCCTTTAAACATCGTACGACAACTTAAGACATCTTACGACTCTGTTTGCCAAATTAGCAACTCGAATAGAACATTAGTATGATCTAGGACACCTTACAGCTCCAAAGAACACCTTACATCACCGTACGAAACCTTAAAACTACATAATACACCTAATGAATTCGTGCGAGTCCGTTGAACATCGTATAACTAGTTAGGACATCTTAAGACTTGGTATGTCGTATTAGAACATTAAAAGCATGTTTGTATAACGTAGGACGCCTTAAAACACCTAAAAATACCTTACAACAGCGTACGACAACTTAGGACATCTTACGACTCTGTTTGCCAAATTAGCAACTAGAATAGAACATCAGTATGATCTAGGACACCTTACAGCTCCAAAGAACACCTTACATCACCGTACGAAACCTTAAAACTACATAATACACCTAATGAATTCGTGCGAGTCCTTTGAACATCGTATAACTAGTTAGGACATCTTTAGACTTGGTATGTCGTATTAGAACATTAAAAGCATGTTTGTATAACGTAGGACGCCTTAAAACACCTAAAAATGCCTTACAACAGCGTACGACAACTTAGGACATCTTACGACTCTGTTTGCCAAATTAGCAACTCGAATAGAACATCAGTATGATATAGGACACCTTACAGCTCCAAAGAACACCTTACATCACCGTACGAAACCTTAAAACTACATAATACACCTAATGAATTCGTGCGAGTCCTTTGAACATCGTATAACTAGTTAGGACATCTTAAGACTTGGTATGTCGTATTGGAACATTATAAAGCATGTTTGTATAACGTAGGACGCCTTAAAACACCTAACAATACCTTACAACAGCGTACGAAACCTTAAAATACCATAATAAACCTAATGAATTCGTCCGAGTCCTTTGAACATCGGAAGACCACTCAGGACTTGTTACGACTCTGTATGAGATATTAGCAACATGAAAAGCAATTTAGAATAATGTAGGACGCGTTACCACTTCTAAGAGCACCTTACATCACCGTACGAAACATTAAAACACCATAATAAACCTAATGAATTCGTCCGAGTCATTTGAACATCATACAACAATTTAGAATATCTTACGACTCTGTTTGCCAAACTATCACCTTGAGAAGCATGTTAGTATAATCTACGACACCTTAAAGCTCCTAACAACACATTACAATACCCTACGTAAACTTAAAACTTCATAATAAACCTAATGAATTCGTCCGAGTCCTTTAAACATCGTACGACAACTTAAGACATCTTACGACTCTGTTTGCCAAATTAGCAACTCGAATAGAACATTAGTATGATCTAGGACACCTTACAGCTCCAAACAACACCTTACATCACCGTACGAAACCTTAAAACTACATAATACACCTAATGAATTCGTGCGAGTCCGTTGAACATCGTATAACTAGTTAGGACATCTTAAGACTTGGTATGTTGTATTAGAACATTAAAAGCATGTTTGTATAACGTAGGACGCCTTAAAACACCTAAAAATACCTTACAACAGCGTAAGACAACTTAGGACATCTTACGACTCTGTTTGCCAAATTAGCAACTAGAATAGAACATCAGTATGATCTAGGACACCTTACAGCTCCAAAGAACACGAAACCTTAAAACTACATAATACACCTAATGAATTCGTGCGAGTCCTTTGAACATCGTATAACTAGTTAGGACATCTTTAGACTTGGTATGTCGTATTAGAACATTAAAAGCATGTTTGTATAACGTAGGACGCCTTAAAACACCTAAAAATGCCTTACAACAGCGTACGACAACTTAGGACATCTTACGACTCTGTTTGCCAAATTAGCAACTCGAATAGAACATCAGTATGATATAGGACACCTTACAGCTCCAAAGAACACCTTACATCACCGTACGAAACCTTAAAACTACATAATACACCTAATGAATTCGTGCGAGTCCTTTGAACATCGTATAACTAGTTAGGACATCTTAAGACTTGGTATGTCGTATTGGAACATTATAAAGCATGTTTGTATAACGTAGGACGCCTTAAAACACCTAACAATACCTTACAACAGCGTACGAAACCTTAAAACACCATAATAAACCTAATGAATTCGTCCGAGTCCTTTGAACATCGGAAGACCACTCAGGACTTGTTACGACTCTGTATGAGATATTAGCAACATGAAAAGCAATTTAGAATAATGTAGGACGCGTTACCACTTCTAAGAGCACCTTACATCACCGTACGAAACATTAAAACACCATAATAAACCTAATGAATTCGTCCGAGTCATTTGAACATCATACAACAATTTAGAATATCTTACGACTCTGTTTGCCAAACTATCACCTTGAGAAGCATGTTAGTATAATCTACGACACCTTAAAGCTCCTAACAACACATTACAATACCCTACGTAAACTTAAAACTTCATAATAAACCTAATGAATTCGTCCGAGTCCTTTAAACATCGTACGACAACTTAAGACATCTTACGACTCTGTTTGCCAAATTAGCAACTCGAATAGAACATTAGTATGATCTAGGACACCTTACAGCTCCAAAGAACACCTTACATCACCGTACGAAACCTTAAAACTACATAATACACCTAATGAATTCGTGCGAGTCCGTTGAACATCGTATAACTAGTTAGGACATCTTAAGACTTGGTATGTCGTATTAGAACATTAAAAGCATGTTTGTATAACGTAGGACGCCTTAAAACACCTAAAAATACCTTACAACAGCGTACGACAACTTAAGACATCTTACGACTCTGTTTGCCAAATTAGCAACTCGAATAGAACATTAGTATGATCTAGGACACCTTACAGCTCCAAACAACACCTTACATCACCGTACGAAACCTTAAAACTACATAATACACCTAATGAATTCGTGCGAGTCCGTTGAACATCGTATAACTAGTTAGGACATCTTAAGACTTGGTATGTTGTATTAGAACATTAAAAGCATGTTTGTATAACGTAGGACGCCTTAAAACACCTAAAAATACCTTACAACAGCGTAAGACAACTTAGGACATCTTACGACTCTGTTTGCCAAATTAGCAACTAGAATAGAACATCAGTATGATCTAGGACACCTTACAGCTCCAAAGAACACGAAACCTTAAAACTACATAATACACCTAATGAATTCGTGCGAGTCCTTTGAACATCGTATAACTAGTTAGGACATCTTTAGACTTGGTATGTCGTATTAGAACATTAAAAGCATGTTTGTATAACGTAGGACGCCTTAAAACACCTAAAAATGCCTTACAACAGCGTACGACAACTTAGGACATCTTACGACTCTGTTTGCCAAATTAGCAACTCGAATAGAACATCAGTATGATATAGGACACCTTACAGCTCCAAAGAACACCTTACATCACCGTACGAAACCTTAAAACTACATAATACACCTAATGAATTCGTGCGAGTCCTTTGAACATCGTATAACTAGTTAGGACATCTTAAGACTTGGTATGTCGTATTGGAACATTATAAAGCATGTTTGTATAACGTAGGACGCCTTAAAACACCTAACAATACCTTACAACAGCGTACGAAACCTTAAAACACCATAATAAACCTAATGAATTCGTCCGAGTCCTTTGAACATCGGAAGACCACTCAGGACTTGTTACGACTCTGTATGAGATATTAGCAACATGAAAAGCAATTTAGAATAATGTAGGACGCGTTACCACTTCTAAGAGCACCTTACATCACCGTACGAAACATTAAAACACCATAATAAACCTAATGAATTCGTCCGAGTCATTTGAACATCATACAACAATTTAGAATATCTTACGACTCTGTTTGCCAAACTATCACCTTGAGAAGCATGTTAGTATAATCTACGACACCTTAAAGCTCCTAACAACACATTACAATACCCTACGTAAACTTAAAACTTCATAATAAACCTAATGAATTCGTCCGAGTCCTTTAAACATCGTACGACAACTTAAGACATCTTACGACTCTGTTTGCCAAATTAGCAACTCGAATAGAACATTAGTATGATCTAGGACACCTTACAGCTCCAAAGAACACCTTACATCACCGTACGAAACCTTAAAACTACATAATACACCTAATGAATTCGTGCGAGTCCGTTGAACATCGTATAACTAGTTAGGACATCTTAAGACTTGGTATGTCGTATTAGAACATTAAAAGCATGTTTGTATAACGTAGGACGCCTTAAAACACCTAAAAATACCTTACAACAGCGTACGACAACTTAAGACATCTTACGACTCTGTTTGCCAAATTAGCAACTCGAATAGAACATTAGTATGATCTAGGACACCTTACAGCTCCAAAGAACACCTTACATCACCGTACGAAACCTTAAAACTACATAATACACCTAATGAATTCGTGCGAGTCCGTTGAACATCGTATAACTAGTTAGGACATCTTAAGACTTGGTATGTCGTATTAGAACATTAAAAGCATGTTTGTATAACGTAGGACGCCTTAAAACACCTAAAAATACCTTACAACAGCGTACGACAACTTAGGACATCTTACGACTCTGTTTGCCAAATTAGCAACTAGAATAGAACATCAGTATGATCTAGGACACCTTACAGCTCCAAAGAATACCTTACATCACCGTACGAAACCTTAAAACTACATAATACACCTAATGAATTCGTGCGAGTCCTTTGAACATCGTATAACTAGTAAGGACATCTTTAGACTTGGTATGTCGTATTAGAACATTAAAAGCATGTTTGTATAACGTAGGACGCCTTAAAACACCTAAAAATGCCTTACAACAGCGTACGACAACTTAGGACATCTTACGACTCTGTTTGCCAAATTAGCAACTCGAATAGAACATCAGTATGATATAGGACACCTTACAGCTCCAAAGAACACCTTACATCACCGTATGAAACCTTAAAACTACATAATACACCTAATGAATTCGTGCGAGTCCGTTGAACATCGTATAACTAGTTAGGACATCTTAAGACTTGGTATGTCGTATTAGAACATTAAAAGCATGTTTGTATAACGTAGGACGCCTTAAAACACCTAAAAATACCTTACAACAGCGTACGACAACTTAGGACATCTTACGACTCTGTTTGCCAAATTAGCAACTAGAATAGAACATCAGTATGATCTAGGACACCTTACAGCTCCAAAGAATACCTTACATCACCGTACGAAACCTTAAAACTACATAATACACCTAATGTGCGAGTCCTTTGAACATCGTATAACTAGTTAGGACATCTTTAGACTTGGTATGTCGTATTAGAACATTAAAAGCATGTTTGTATAACGTAGGACGCCTTAAAACACCTAAAAATGCCTTACAACAGCGTACGACAACTTAGGACATCTTACGACTCTGTTTGCCAAATTAGCAACTCGAATAGAACATCAGTATGATATAGGACACCTTACAGCTCCAAAGAACACCTTACATCACCGTACGAAACCTTAAAACTACATAATACACCTAATGAATTCGTGCGAGTCCTTTGAACATCGTATAACTAGTTAGGACATCTTAAGACTTGGTATGTCGTATTGGAACATTATAAAGCATGTTTGTATAACGTAGGACGCCTTAAAACACCTAACAATTCCTTACAACAGCGTACGAAACCTTAAAACACCATAATAAACCTAATGAATTCGTCCGAGTCCTTTGAACATCGAAAGACCACTCAGGACTTGTTACGACTCTGTATGAGATATTAGCAACATGAAAAGCAATTTAGAATAATGTAGGACGCGTTACCACTTCTAAGAGCACCTTACATCACCGTACGAAACATTAAAACACCATAATAAACCTAATGAATTCGTCCGAGTCATTTGAACATCATACAACAATTTAGAATATCTTACGACTCTGTTTGCCAAACTATCACCTTGAGAAGCATGTTAGTATAATCTACGACACCTTAAAGCTCCTAACAACACATTACAATACCCTACGTAAACTTAAAACTTCATAATAAACCTAATGAATTCGTCCGAGTCCTTTAAACATCGTACGACAACTTAAGACATCTTACGACTCTGTTTGCCAAATTAGCAACTCGAATAGAACATTAGTATGATCTAGGACACCTTACAGCTCCAAACAACACCTTACATCACCGTACGAAACCTTAAAACTACATAATACACCTAATGAATTCGTGCGAGTCCGTTGAACATCGTATAACTAGTTAGGACATCTTAACACTTGGTATGTTGTATTAGAACATTAAAAGCATGTTTGTATAACGTAGGACGCCTTAAAACACCTAAAAATACCTTACAACAGCGTAAGACAACTTAGGACATCTTACGACTCTGTTTGCCAAATTAGCAACTAGAATAGAACATCAGTATGATCTAGGACACCTTACAGCTCCAAAGAACACCTTACATCACCGTACGAAACCTTAAAACTACATAATACACCTAATGAATTCGTGCGAGTCCTTTGAACATCGTATAACTAGTTAGGACATCTTTAGACTTGGTATGTCGTATTAGAACATTAAAAGCATGTTTGTATAACGTAGGACGCCTTAAAACACCTAAAAATGCCTTACAACAGCGTACGACAACTTAGGACATCTTACGACTCTGTTTGCCAAATTAGCAACTCGAATAGAACATCAGTATGATATAGGACACCTTACAGCTCCAAAGAACACCTTACATCACCGTACGAAACCTTAAAACTACATAATACACCTAATGAATTCGTGCGAGTCCTTTGAACATCGTATAACTAGTTAGGACATCTTAAGACTTGGTATGTCGTATTGGAACATTATAAAGCATGTTTGTATAACGTAGGACGCCTTAAAACACCTAACAATACCTTACAACAGCGTACGAAACCTTAAAACACCATAATAAACCTAATGAATTCGTCCGAGTCCTTTGAACATCGGAAGACCACTCAGGACTTGTTACGACTCTGTATGAGATATTAGCAACATGAAAAGCAATTTAGAATAATGTAGGACGCGTTACCACTTCTAAGAGCACCTTACATCACCGTACGAAACATTAAAACACCATAATAAACCTAATGAATTCGTCCGAGTCATTTGAACATCATACAACAATTTAGAATATCTTACGACTCTGTTTGCCAAACTATCACCTTGAGAAGCATGTTAGTATAATCTACGACACCTTAAAGCTCCTAACAACACATTACAATACCCTACGTAAACTTAAAACTTCATAATAAACCTAATGAATTCGTCCGAGTCCTTTAAACATCGTACGACAACTTAAGACATCTTACGACTCTGTTTGCCAAATTAGCAACTCGAATAGAACATTAGTATGATCTAGGACACCTTACAGCTCCAAACAACACCTTACATCACCGTACGAAACCTTAAAACTACATAATACACCTAATGAATTCGTGCGAGTCCGTTGAACATCGTATAACTAGTTAGGACATCTTAACACTTGGTATGTTGTATTAGAACATTAAAAGCATGTTTGTATAACGTAGGACGCCTTAAAACACCTAAAAATACCTTACAACAGCGTAAGACAACTTAGGACATCTTACGACTCTGTTTGCCAAATTAGCAACTAGAATAGAACATCAGTATGATCTAGGACACCTTACAGCTCCAAAGAACACCTTACATCACCGTACGAAACCTTAAAACTACATAATACACCTAATGAATTCGTGCGAGTCCTTTGAACATCGTATAACTAGTTAGGACATCTTTAGACTTGGTATGTCGTATTAGAACATTAAAAGCATGTTTGTATAACGTAGGACGCCTTAAAACACCTAAAAATGCCTTACAACAGCGTACGACAACTTAGGACATCTTACGACTCTGTTTGCCAAATTAGCAACTCGAATAGAACATCAGTATGATATAGGACACCTTACAGCTCCAAAGAACACCTTACATCACCGTACGAAACCTTAAAACTACATAATACACCTAATGAATTCGTGCGAGTCCTTTGAACATCGTATAACTAGTTAGGACATCTTAAGACTTGGTATGTCGTATTGGAACATTATAAAGCATGTTTGTATAACGTAGGACGCCTTAAAACACCTAACAATACCTTACAACAGCGTACGAAACCTTAAAACACCATAATAAACCTAATGAATTCGTCCGAGTCCTTTGAACATCGGAAGACCACTCAGGACTTGTTACGACTCTGTATGAGATATTAGCAACATGAAAAGCAATTTAGAATAATGTAGGACGCGTTACCACTTCTAAGAGCACCTTACATCACCGTACGAAACATTAAAACACCATAATAAACCTAATGAATTCGTCCGAGTCATTTGAACATCATACAACAATTTAGAATATCTTACGACTCTGTTTGCCAAACTATCACCTTGAGAAGCATGTTAGTATAATCTACGACACCTTAAAGCTCCTAACAACACATTACAATACCCTACGTAAACTTAAAACTTCATAATAAACCTAATGAATTCGTCCGAGTCCTTTAAACATCGTACGACAACTTAAGACATCTTACGACTCTGTTTGCCAAATTAGCAACTCGAATCGAACATTAGTATGATCTAGGACACCTTACAGCTCCAAAGAACACCTTACATCACCGTACGAAACCTTAAAACTACATAATACACCTAATGAATTCGTGCGAGTCCGTTGAACATCGTATAACTAGTTAGGACATCTTAAGACTTGGTATGTCGTATTAGAACATTAAAAGCATGTTTGTATAACGTAGGATGCCTTAAAACACCTAAAAATACCTTACAACAGCGTACGACAACTTAGGACATCTTACGACTCTGTTTGCCAAATTAGCAACTAGAATAGAACATCAGTATGATCTAGGACACCTTACAGCTCCAAAGAACACGAAACCTTAAAACTACATAATACAGCTAATGAATTCGTGCGAGTCCTTTGAACATCGTATAACTAGTTAGGACATCTTTAGACTTGGTATGTCGTATTAGAACATTAAAAGCATGTTTGTATAACGTAGGACGCCTTAAAACACCTAAAAATGCCTTACAACAGCGTACGACAACTTAGGACATCTTACGACTCTGTTTGCCAAATTAGCAACTCGAATAGAACATCAGTATGATATAGGACACCTTACAGCTCCAAAGAACACCTTACATCACCGTACGAAACCTTAAAACTACATAATACACCTAATGAACTCGTGCGAGTCCTTTGAACATCGTATAACTAGTTAGGACATCTTAAGACTTGGTATGTCGTATTGGAACATTATAAAGCATGTTTGTATAACGTAGGACGCCTTAAAACACCTAACAATACCTTACAACAGCGTACGAAACCTTAAAACACCATAATAAACCTAATGAATTCGTCCGAGTCCTTTGAACATCGGAAGACCACTCAGGACTTGTTACGACTCTGTATGAGATATTAGCAACATGAAAAGCAATTTAGAATAATGTAGGACGCGTTACCACTTCTAAGAGCACCTTACATCACCGTACGAAACATTAAAACACCATAATAAACCTAATGAATTCGTCCGAGTCATTTGAACATCATACAACAATTTAGAATATCTTACGACTCTGTTTGCCAAACTATCACCTTGAGAAGCATGTTAGTATAATCTACGACACCTTAAAGCTCCTAACAACACATTACAATACCCTACGTAAACTTAAAACTTCATAATAAACCTAATGAATTCGTCCGAGTCCTTTAAACATCGTACGACAACTTAAGACATCTTACGACTCTGTTTGCCAAATTAGCAACTCGAATAGAACATTAGTATGATCTAGGACACCTTACAGCTCCAAAGAACACCTTACATCACCGTACGAAACCTTAAAACTACATAATACACCTAATGAATTCGTGCGAGTCCGTTGAACATCGTATAACTAGTTAGGACATCTTAAGACTTGGTATGTCGTATTAGAACATTAAAAGCATGTTTGTATAACGTAGGACGCCTTAAAACACCTAAAAATACCTTACAACAGCGTACGACAACTTAGGACATCTTACGACTCTGTTTGCCAAATTAGCAACTAGAATAGAACATCAGTATGATCTAGGACACCTTACAGCTCCAAAGAACACGAAACCTTAAAACTACATAATACACCTAATGAATTCGTGCGAGTCCTTTGAACATCGTATAACTAGTTAGGACATCTTTAGACTTGGTATGTCGTATTAGAACATTAAAAGCATGTTTGTATAACGTAGGACGCCTTAAAACACCTAAAAATGCCTTACAACAGCGTACGACAACTTAGGACATCTTACGACTCTGTTTGCCAAATTAGCAACTCGAATAGAACATCAGTATGATATAGGACACCTTACAGCTCCAAAGAACACCTTACATCACCGTACGAAACCTTAAAACTACATAATACACCTAATGAATTCGTGCGAGTCCTTTGAACATCGTATAACTAGTTAGGACATCTTAAGACTTGGTATGTCGTATTGGAACATTATAAAGCATGTTTGTATAACGTAGGACGCCTTAAAACACCTAACAATACCTTACAACAGCGTACGAAACCTTAAAACACCATAATAAACCTAATGAATTCGTCCGAGTCCTTTGAACATCGGAAGACCACTCAGGACTTGTTACGACTCTGTATGAGATATTAGCAACATGAAAAGCAATTTAGAATAATGTAGGACGCGTTACCACTTCTAAGAGCACCTTACATCACCGTACGAAACATTAAAACACCATAATAAACCTAATGAATTCGTCCGAGTCATTTGAACATCATACAACAATTTAGAATATCTTACGACTCTGTTTGCCAAACTATCACCTTGAGAAGCATGTTAGTATAATCTACGACACCTTAAAGCTCCTAACAACACATTACAATACCCTACGTAAACTTAAAACTTCATAATAAACCTAATGAATTCGTCCGAGTCCTTTAAACATCGTACGACAACTTAAGACATCTTACGACTCTGTTTGCCAAATTAGCAACTCGAATCGAACATTAGTATGATCTAGGACACCTTACAGCTCCAAAGAACACCTTACATCACCGTACGAAACCTTAAAACTACATAATACACCTAATGAATTCGTGCGAGTCCGTTGAACATCGTATAACTAGTTAGGATATCTTAAGACTTGGTATGTCGTATTAGAACATTAAAAGCATGTTTGTATAACGTAGGATGCCTTAAAACACCTAAAAATACCTTACAACAGCGTACGACAACTTAGGACATCTTACGACTCTGTTTGCCAAATTAGCAACTAGAATAGAACATCAGTATGATCTAGGACACCTTACAGCTCCAAAGAACACGAAACCTTAAAACTACATAATACACCTAATGAATTCGTGCGAGTCCTTTGAACATCGTATAACTAGTTAGGACATCTTTAGACTTGGTATGTCATATTAGAACATTAAAAGCATGTTTGTATAACGTAGGACGCCTTAAAACACCTAAAAATGCCTTACAACAGCGTACGACAACTTAGGACATCTTACGACTCTGTTTGCCAAATTAGCAACTCGAATAGAACATCAGTATGATATAGGACACCTTACAGCTCCAAAGAACACCTTACATCACCGTACGAAACCTTAAAACTACATAATACACCTAATGAACTCGTGCGAGTCCTTTGAACATCGTATAACTAGTTAGGACATCTTAAGACTTGGTATGTCGTATTGGAACATTATAAAGCATGTTTGTATAACGTAGGACGCCTTAAAACACCTAACAATACCTTACAACAGCGTACGAAACCTTAAAACACCATAATAAACCTAATGAATTCGTCCGAGTCCTTTGAACATCGGAAGACCACTCAGGACTTGTTACGACTCTGTATGAGATATTAGCAACATGAAAAGCAATTTAGAATAATGTAGGACGCGTTACCACTTCTAAGAGCACCTTACATCACCGTACGAAACATTAAAACACCATAATAAACCTAATGAATTCGTCCGAGTCATTTGAACATCATACAACAATTTAGAATATCTTACGACTCTGTTTGCCAAACTATCACCTTGAGAAGCATGTTAGTATAATCTACGACACCTTAAAGCTCCTAACAACACATTACAATACCCTACGTAAACTTAAAACTTCATAATAAACCTAATGAATTCGTCCGAGTCCTTTAAACATCGTACGACAACTTAAGACATCTTACGACTCTGTTTGCCAAATTAGCAACTCGAATAGAACATTAGTATGATCTAGGACACCTTACAGCTCCAAAGAACACCTTACATCACCGTACGAAACCTTAAAACTACATAATACACCTAATGAATTCGTGCGAGTCCGTTGAACATCGTATAACTAGTTAGGACATCTTAAGACTTGGTATGTCGTATTAGAACATTAAAAGCATGTTTGTATAACGTAGGACGCCTTAAAACACCTAAAAATACCTTACAACAGCGTACGACAACTTAGGACATCTTACGACTCTGTTTGCCAAATTAGCAACTAGAATAGAACATCAGTATGATCTAGGACACCTTACAGCTCCAAAGAACACGAAACCTTAAAACTACATAATACACCTAATGAATTCGTGCGAGTCCTTTGAACATCGTATAACTAGTTAGGACATCTTTAGACTTGGTATGTCGTATTAGAACATTAAAAGCATGTTTGTATAACGTAGGACGCCTTAAAACACCTAAAAATGCCTTACAACAGCGTACGACAACTTAGGACATCTTACGACTCTGTTTGCCAAATTAGCAACTCGAATAGAACATCAGTATGATATAGGACACCTTACAGCTCCAAAGAACACCTTACATAACCGTACGAAACCTTAAAACTACATAATACACCTAATGAATTCGTGCGAGTCCTTTGAACATCGTATAACTAGTTAGGACATCTTAAGACTTGGTATGTCGTATTGGAACATTATAAAGCATGTTTGTATAACGTAGGACGCCTTAAAACACCTAACAATACCTTACAACAGCGTACGAAACCTTAAAACACCATAATAAACCTAATGAATTCGTCCGAGTCCTTTGAACATCGGAAGACCACTCAGGACTTGTTACGACTCTGTATGAGATATTAGCAACATGAAAAGCAATTTAGAATAATGTAGGACGCGTTACCACTTCTAAGAGCACCTTACATCACCGTACGAAACATTAAAACACCATAATAAACCTAATGAATTCGTCCGAGTCATTTGAACATCATACAACAATTTAGAATATCTTACGACTCTGTTTGCCAAACTATCACCTTGAGAAGCATGTTAGTATAATCTACGACACCTTAAAGCTCCTAACAACACATTACAATACCCTACGTAAACTTAAAACTTCATAATAAACCTAATGAATTCGTCCGAGTCCTTTAAACATCGTACGACAACTTAAGACATCTTACGACTCTGTTTGCCAAATTAGCAACTCGAATAGAACATTAGTATGATCTAGGACACCTTACAGCTCCAAAGAACACCTTACATCACCGTACGAAACCTTAAAACTACATAATACACCTAATGAATTCGTGCGAGTCCGTTGAACATCGTATAACTAGTTAGGACATCTTAAGACTTGGTATGTCGTATTAGAACATTAAAAGCATGTTTGTATAACGTAGGACGCCTTAAAACACCTAAAAATACCTTACAACAGCGTACGACAACTTAGGACATCTTACGACTCTGTTTGCCAAATTAGCAACTAGAATAGAACATCAGTATGATCTAGGACACCTTACAGCTCCAAAGAACACGAAACCTTAAAACTACATAATACACCTAATGAATTCGTGCGAGTCCTTTGAACATCGTATAACTAGTTAGGACATCTTTAGACTTGGTATGTCGTATTAGAACATTAAAAGCATGTTTGTATAACGTAGGACGCCTTAAAACACCTAAAAATGCCTTACAACAGCGTACGACAACTTAGGACATCTTACGACTCTGTTTGCCAAATTAGCAACTCGAATAGAACATCAGTATGATATAGGACACCTTACAGCTCCAAAGAACACCTTACATCACCGTACGAAACCTTAAAACTACATAATACACCTAATGAATTCGTGCGAGTCCTTTGAACATCGTATAACTAGTTAGGACATCTTAAGACTTGGTATGTCGTATTGGAACATTATAAAGCATGTTTGTATAACGTAGGACGCCTTAAAACACCTAACAATACCTTACAACAGCGTACGAAACCTTAAAACACCATAATAAACCTAATGAATTCGTCCGAGTCCTTTGAACATCGGAAGACCACTCAGGACTTGTTACGACTCTGTATGAGATATTAGCAACATGAAAAGCAATTTAGAATAATGTAGGACGCGTTACCACTTCTAAGAGCACCTTACATCACCGTACGAAACATTAAAACACCATAATAAACCTAATGAATTCGTCCGAGTCATTTGAACATCATACAACAATTTAGAATATCTTACGACTCTGTTTGCCAAACTATCACCTTGAGAAGCATGTTAGTATAATCTACGACACCTTAAAGCTCCTAACAACACATTACAATACCCTACGTAAACTTAAAACTTCATAATAAACCTAATGAATTCGTCCGAGTCCTTTAAACATCGTACGACAACTTAAGACATCTTACGACTCTGTTTGCCAAATTAGCAACTCGAATAGAACATTAGTATGATCTAGGACACCTTACAGCTCCAAAGAACACCTTACATCACCGTACGAAACCTTAAAACTACATAATACACCTAATGAATTCGTGCGAGTCCGTTGAACATCGTATAACTAGTTAGGACATCTTAAGACTTGGTATGTCGTATTAGAACATTAAAAGCATGTTTGTATAACGTAGGACGCCTTAAAACACCTAAAAATACCTTACAACAGCGTACGACAACTTAGGACATCTTACGACTCTGTTTGCCAAATTAGCAACTCGAATAGAACATCAGTATGATATAGGACACCTTACAGCTCCAAAGAACACCTTACATCACCGTACGAAACCTTAAAACTACATAATACACCTAATGAATTCGTGCGAGTCCTTTGAACATCGTATAACTAGTTAGGACATCTTAAGACTTGGTATGTCGTATTGGAACATTATAAAGCATGTTTGTATAACGTAGGACGCCTTAAAACACCTAACAATACCTTACAACAGCGTACGAAACCTTAAAACACCATAATAAACCTAATGAATTCGCCCGAGTCCTTTGAACACCGGAAGACCACTCAGGATTTGTTACGACTCTGTATGAGATATTAGCAACATGAAAAGCAATTTAGAATAATGTAGGACGCGTTACCACTTCTAAGAGCACCTTACATCACCGTACGAAACATTAAAACACCATAATAAACCTAATGAATTCGTCCGAGTCATTTGAACATCATACAACAATTTAGAATATCTTACGACTCTGTTTGCCAAACTATCACCTTGAGAAGCATGTTAGTATAATCTACGACACCTTAAAGCTCCTAACAACACATTACAATACCCTACGTAAACTTAAAACTTCATAATAAACCTAATGAATTCGTCCGAGTCCTTTAAACATCGTACGACAACTTAAGACATCTTACGACTCTGTTTGCCAAATTAGCAACTCGAATAGAACATTCGTATGATCTAGGACACCTTACAGCTCCAAAGAACACCTTACATCACCGTACGAAACCTTAAAACTACATAATACACCTAATGAATTCGTGCGAGTCCGTTGAACATCGTATAACTAGTTAGGACATCTTAAGACTTGGTATGTCGTATTAGAACATTAAAAGCATGTTTGTATAACGTAGGACGCCTTAAAACACCTAAAAATACCTTACAACAGCGTACGACAACTTAGGACATCTTACGACTCTGTTTGCCAAATTAGCAACTAGAATAGAACATCAGTATGATCTAGGACACCTTACAGCTCCAAAGAACACCTTACATCACCGTACGAAACCTTAAAACTACATAATACACCTAGTGAATTCGTACGAGTCCTTTGAACATCGTATAACTAGTTAGGACATCTTTAGACTTGGTATGTCGTATTAGAACATTAAAAGCATGTTTGTATAACGTAGGACGCCTTAAAACACCTAAAAATGCCTTACAACAGCGTACGACAACTTAGGACATCTTACGACTCTGTTTGCCAAATTAGCAACTCGAATAGAACATCAGTATGATATAGGACACCTTACAGCTCCAAAGAACACCTTACATCACCGTACGAAACCTTAAAACTACATAATACACCTAATGAATTCGTGCGAGTCCTTTGAACA
Source organism: Tagetes erecta (assembly GCA_030867185.1). NCBI lineage: Eukaryota > Viridiplantae > Streptophyta > Magnoliopsida > Asterales > Asteraceae > Tagetes > Tagetes erecta. The sequence goes on along the minus strand of CM061488.1, from coordinate 46,972,511 downwards.
TCGTATAACTAGTTAGGACATCTTAAAACTTGGTATGTCGTATTGGAACATTATAAAGCATGTTTGTATAACGTAGGACGCCTTAAAACACCTAACAATACCTTACAACAGCGTACGAAACCTTAAAACACCATAATAAACCTAATGAATTCGTCCGAGTCCTTTGAACATCGGAAGACCACTCAGGACTTGTTACGACTCTGTATGAGATATTAGCAACATGAAAAGCAATTTAGAATAATGTAGGACGCGTTACCACTTCTAAGAGCACCTTACATCACCGTACGAAACATTAAAACACCATAATAAACCTAATGAATTCGTCCGAGTCATTTGAACATCATACAACAATTTAGAATATCTTACGACTCTTTTTGCCAAACTATCACCTTGAGAAGCATGTTAGTATAATCTACGACACCTTAAAGCTCCTAACAACACATTACAATACCCTACGTAAACTTAAAACTTCATAATAAACCTAATGAATTCGTCCGAGTCCTTTAAACATCGTACGACAACTTAAGACATCTTACGACTCTGTTTGCCAAATTAGCAACTCGAATAGAACATTAGTATGATCTAGGACACCTTACAGCTCCAAAGAACACCTTACATCACCGTACGAAACCTTAAAACTACATAATACACCTAATGAATTCGTGCGAGTCCGTTGAACATCGTATAACTAGTTAGGACATCTTAAGACTTGGTATGTCGTATTAGAACATTAAAAGCATGTTTGTATAACGTAGGACGCCTTAAAACACCTAAAAATACCTTACAACAGCGTACGACAACTTAGGACATCTTACGACTCTGTTTGCCAAATTAGCAACTAGAATAGAACATCAGTATGATCTAGGACACCTTACAGCTCCAAAGAACACCTTACATCACCGTACGAAACCTTAAAACTACATAATACACCTAGTGAATTCGTACGAGTCCTTTGAACATCGTATAACTAGTTAGGACATCTTTAGACTTGGTATGTCGTATTAGAACATTAAAAGCATGTTTGTATAACGTAGGACGCCTTAAAACACCTAAAAATGCCTTACAACAGCGTACGACAACTTAGGACATCTTACGACTCTGTTTGCCAAATTAGCAACTCGAATAGAACATCAGTATGATATAGGACACCTTACAGCTCCAAAGAACACCTTACATCACCGTACGAAACCTTAAAACTACATAATACACCTAATGAATTCGTGCGAGTCCTTTGAACATCGTATAACTAGTTAGGACATCTTAAGACTTGGTATGTCGTATTGGAACATTATAAAGCATGTTTGTATAACGTAGGACGCCTTAAAACACCTAACAATACCTTACAACAGCGTACGAAACCTTAAAACACCATAATAAACCTAATGAATTCGTCCGAGTCCTTTGAACATCGGAAGACCACTCAGGACTTGTTACGACTCTGTATGAGATATTAGCAACATGAAAAGCAATTTAGAATAATGTAGGACGCGTTACCACTTCTAAGAGCACCTTACATCACCGTACGAAACATTAAAACACCATAATAAACCTAATGAATTCGTCCGAGTCATTTGAACATCATACAACAATTTAGAATATCTTACGACTCTGTTTGCCAAACTATCACCTTGAGAAGCATGTTAGTATAATCTACGACACCTTAAAGCTCCTAACAACACATTACAATACCCTACGTAAACTTAAAACTTCATAATAAACCTAATGAATTCGTCCGAGTCCTTTAAACATCGTACGACAACTTAAGACATCTTACGACTCTGTTTGCCAAATTAGCAACTCGAATAGAACATTAGTATGATCTAGGACACCTTACAGCTCCAAAGAACACCTTACATCACCGTACGAAACCTTAAAACTACATAATACACCTAATGAATTCGTGCGAGTCCGTTGAACATCGTATAACTAGTTAGGACATCTTAAGACTTGGTATGTCGTATTAGAACATTAAAAGCATGTTTGTATAACGTAGGACGCCTTAAAACACCTAAAAATACCTTACAACAGCGTACGACAACTTAGGACATCTTACGACTCTGTTTGCCAAATTAGCAACTCGAATAGAACATCAGTATGATATAGGACACCTTACAGCTCCAAAGAACACCTTACATCACCGTACGAAACCTTAAAACTACATAATACACCTAATGAATTCGTGCGAGTCCTTTGAACATCGTATAACTAGTTAGGACATCTTAAGACTTGGTATGTCGTATTGGAACATTATAAAGCATGTTTGTATAACGTAGGACGCCTTAAAACACCTAACAATACCTTACAACAGCGTACGAAACCTTAAAACACCATAATAAACCTAATGAATTCGCCCGAGTCCTTTGAACACCGGAAGACCACTCAGGATTTGTTACGACTCTGTATGAGATATTAGCAACATGAAAAGCAATTTAGAATAATGTAGGACGCGTTACCACTTCTAAGAGCACCTTACATCACCGTACGAAACATTAAAACACCATAATAAACCTAATGAATTCGTCCGAGTCATTTGAACATCATACAACAATTTAGAATATCTTACGACTCTGTTTGCCAAACTATCACCTTGAGAAGCATGTTAGTATAATCTACGACACCTTAAAGCTCCTAACAACACATTACAATACCCTACGTAAACTTAAAACTTCATAATAAACCTAATGAATTCGTCCGAGTCCTTTAAACATCGTACGACAACTTAAGACATCTTACGACTCTGTTTGCCAAATTAGCAACTCGAATAGAACATTCGTATGATCTAGGACACCTTACAGCTCCAAAGAACACCTTACATCACCGTACGAAACCTTAAAACTACATAATACACCTAATGAATTCGTGCGAGTCCGTTGAACATCGTATAACTAGTTAGGACATCTTAAGACTTGGTATGTCGTATTAGAACATTAAAAGCATGTTTGTATAACGTAGGACGCCTTAAAACACCTAAAAATACCTTACAACAGCGTACGACAACTTAGGACATCTTACGACTCTGTTTGCCAAATTAGCAACTAGAATAGAACATCAGTATGATCTAGGACACCTTACAGCTCCAAAGAACACCTTACATCACCGTACGAAACCTTAAAACTACATAATACACCTAGTGAATTCGTACGAGTCCTTTGAACATCGTATAACTAGTTAGGACATCTTTAGACTTGGTATGTCGTATTAGAACATTAAAAGCATGTTTGTATAACGTAGGACGCCTTAAAACACCTAAAAATGCCTTACAACAGCGTACGACAACTTAGGACATCTTACGACTCTGTTTGCCAAATTAGCAACTCGAATAGAACATCAGTATGATATAGGACACCTTACAGCTCCAAAGAACACCTTACATCACCGTACGAAACCTTAAAACTACATAATACACCTAATGAATTCGTGCGAGTCCTTTGAACATCGTATAACTAGTTAGGACATCTTAAAACTTGGTATGTCGTATTGGAACATTATAAAGCATGTTTGTATAACGTAGGACGCCTTAAAACACCTAACAATACCTTACAACAGCGTACGAAACCTTAAAACACCATAATAAACCTAATGAATTCGTCCGAGTCCTTTGAACATCGGAAGACCACTCAGGACTTGTTACGACTCTGTATGAGATATTAGCAACATGAAAAGCAATTTAGAATAATGTAGGACGCGTTACCACTTCTAAGAGCACCTTACATCACCGTACGAAACATTAAAACACCATAATAAACCTAATGAATTCGTCCGAGTCATTTGAACATCATACAACAATTTAGAATATCTTACGACTCTTTTTGCCAAACTATCACCTTGAGAAGCATGTTAGTATAATCTACGACACCTTAAAGCTCCTAACAACACATTACAATACCCTACGTAAACTTAAAACTTCATAATAAACCTAATGAATTCGTCCGAGTCCTTTAAACATCGTACGACAACTTAAGACATCTTACGACTCTGTTTGCCAAATTAGCAACTCGAATAGAACATTAGTATGATCTAGGACACCTTACAGCTCCAAAGAACACCTTACATCACCGTACGAAACCTTAAAACTACATAATACACCTAATGAATTCGTGCGAGTCCGTTGAACATCGTATAACTAGTTAGGACATCTTAAGACTTGGTATGTCGTATTAGAACATTAAAAGCATGTTTGTATAACGTAGGACGCCTTAAAACACCTAAAAATACCTTACAACAGCGTACGACAACTTAGGACATCTTACGACTCTGTTTGCCAAATTAGCAACTAGAATAGAACATCAGTATGATCTAGGACACCTTACAGCTCCAAAGAACACCTTACATCACCGTACGAAACCTTAAAACTACATAATACACCTAGTGAATTCGTACGAGTCCTTTGAACATCGTATAACTAGTTAGGACATCTTTAGACTTGGTATGTCGTATTAGAACATTAAAAGCATGTTTGTATAACGTAGGACGCCTTAAAACACCTAAAAATGCCTTACAACAGCGTACGACAACTTAGGACATCTTACGACTCTGTTTGCCAAATTAGCAACTCGAATAGAACATCAGTATGATATAGGACACCTTACAGCTCCAAAGAACACCTTACATCACCGTACGAAACCTTAAAACTACATAATACACCGAATGAATTCGTGCGAGTCCTTTGAACATCGTATAACTAGTTAGGACATCTTAAAACTTGGTATGTCGTATTGGAACATTATAAAGCATGTTTGTATAACGTAGGACGCCTTAAAACACCTAACAATACCTTACAACAGCGTACGAAACCTTAAAACACCATAATAAACCTAATGAATTCGTCCGAGTCCTTTGAACATCGGAAGACCACTCAGGACTTGTTACGACTCTGTATGAGATATTAGCAACATGAAAAGCAATTTAGAATAATGTAGGACGCGTTACCACTTCTAAGAGCACCTTACATCACCGTACGAAACATTAAAACACCATAATAAACCTAATGAATTCGTCCGAGTCATTTGAACATCATACAACAATTTAGAATATCTTACGACTCTTTTTGCCAAACTATCACCTTGAGAAGCATGTTAGTATAATCTACGACACCTTAAAGCTCCTAACAACACATTACAATACCCTACGTAAACTTAAAACTTCATAATAAACCTAATGAATTCGTCCGAGTCCTTTAAACATCGTACGACAACTTAAGACATCTTACGACTCTGTTTGCCAAATTAGCAACTCGAATAGAACATTAGTATGATCTAGGACACCTTACAGCTCCAAAGAACACCTTACATCACCGTACGAAACCTTAAAACTACATAATACACCTAATGAATTCGTGCGAGTCCGTTGAACATCGTATAACTAGTTAGGACATCTTAAGACTTGGTATGTCGTATTAGAACATTAAAAGCATGTTTGTATAACGTAGGACGCCTTAAAACACCTAAAAATACCTTACAACAGCGTATGACAACTTAGGACATCTTACGACTCTGTTTGCCAAATTAGCAACTAGAATAGAACATCAGTATGATCTAGGACACCTTACAGCTCCAAAGAACACCTTACATCACCGTACGAAACCTTAAAACTACATAATACACCTAATGAATTCGTGCGAGTCCTTTGAACATCGTATAACTAGTTAGGACATCTTTAGACTTGGTATGTCGTATTAGAACATTATAAAGCATGTTTGTATAACGTAGGACGCCTTAAAACACCTAACAATACCTTACAACAGCATACGAAACCTTAAAACACCATAATAAACCTAATGAATTCGTCCGAGTCCTTTGAACATCGGAAGACCACTCAGGACTTGTTACGACTCTGTATGAGATATTAGCAACATGAAAAGCAATTTAGAATAATGTAGGACGCGTTACCACTTCTAAGAGCACCTTACATCACCGTACGAAACATTAAAACACCATAATAAACGTAATGAATTCGTCCGAGTCATTTGAACATCATACAGCAATTTAGAATATCTTACGACTATGTTTGCCACACTATCACCTTGAGAAGCATGTTAGTATAATGTACGACACCTTAAAGCTCCTAACAACACATTACAATACCCTACGTAAACTTACAACTTCATAATAAACCTAATGAATTCGTCCGAGTCCTTTAAACATCGTACGACAACTTAAGACATCTTACGACTCTGTTTGCCAAATTAGCAACTCGAATAGAACATTAGTATGATCTAGGACACCTTACAGCTCCAAAGAACACCTTACATCACCGTACGAAACCTTAAAACTACATAATACACCTAATGAATTCGTGCGAGTCCGTTGAACATCGTATAACTAGTTAGGACATCTTAAGACTTGGTATGTCGTATTAGAACATTAAAAGCATGTTTGTATAACGTAGGACGCCTTAAAACACCTAAAAATACCTTACAACAGCGTATGACAACTTAGGACATCTTACGACTCTGTTTGCCAAATTAGCAACTAGAATAGAACATCAGTATGATCTAGGACACCTTACAGCTCCAAAGAACACCTTACATCACCGTACGAAACCTTAAAACTACATAATACACCTAATGAATTCGTGCGAGTCCTTTGAACATCGTATAACTAGTTAGGACATCTTTAGACTTGGTATGTCGTATTAGAACATTATAAAGCATGTTTGTATAACGTAGGACGCCTTAAAACACCTAACAATACCTTACAACAGCATACGAAACCTTAAAACACCATAATAAACCTAATGAATTCGTCCGAGTCCTTTGAACATCGGAAGACCACTCAGGACTTGTTACGACTCTGTATGAGATATTAGCAACATGAAAAGCAATTTAGATTAATGTAGGACGCGTTACCACTTCTAAGAGCACCTTACATCACCGTACGAAACATTAAAACACCATAATAAACGTAATGAATTCGTCCGAGTCATTTGAACATCATACAGCAATTTAGAATATCTTACGACTATGTTTGCCACACTATCACCTTGAGAAGCATGTTAGTATAATGTACGACACCTTAAAGCTCCTAACAACACATTACAATACCCTACGTAAACTTACAACTTCATAATAAACCTAATGAATTCGTCCGAGTCCTTTAAACATCATACGACAACTTAGGACATCTTACGACTCTGTTTGCCAAATTAGCAACTCAAATAGAACATTAGTATGATCTAGGACACCTTGCAGCTCCAAAGAACACCTTACATCACCGTACGAAACCTTAAAACTACATAATACACCTAATGAATTCGTGCGAGTCCTTTGAACATCGTATAACTAGTTAGGACATCTTAAGACTTGGTATGTCGTATTAGAACATTATAAAGCATGTTTGTATAACGTAGGACGCCTTAAAACACCTAACAATACCTTACAACAGCGTACGAAACCTTAAAACACCATAATAAACCTAATGAATTCGTCCGAGTCCTTTGAACATCGGAAGACCACTCAGGACTTGTTACGACTCTGTATGAGATATTAGCAACATGAAAATCAATTTAGAATAATGTAGGACGCGTTACAACTTCTAAGAGCACCTTACATCACCGTACGAAACATTAAAACACCATAATAAACCTAATGAATTCGTCTGAGTCATTTGAAGATCATACAACAATTTAGAATATCTTACGACTCTGTTTGCCACACTATCACCTTGAGAAACATGTTAGTATAATGTACGACACCTTAAAGCTCCTAACAACACATTACAATACCCTACGTAAACTTAAAACTTCATAATAAACCTAATGAATTTGATAGTCACATGTATAGGTTGGACTCACCGGCTTGTCGGTGTTACATTTTGTATGTATTTTGTATGTTATTTGTATGGTTTTGTACTAGCGAACCTACGGGCGAATCTATAGATTCGCCCGTAGCTTAGTTTAGTGATTATGATGGTGTCGACTGGGCGAATCTGAATGTGCCCAGTGAACCTGTGTGGTTCGCTAGATAGATTCGCTACAGCGAATCTATCAGCGAACCTAACACTGATATACATTGTAACCTTATCTTCATTTGAAGAGGACTTTTGCACACCTTTAACCAAAACTCTTATCTACTGATTGTGTCGTGTAATTGTTCACCTGAGGTGCTAGGAGCATATTCTACTTATCTTTGTAGCTTATATACCTCAGTTGTGTGGTGTAATCTTGTTATTGGGTTTGTTTGGTTATTATACACTTTGTTGTTCAAGTCTTGCGTGTTTTGCTGTTAAACAAGTCAATATAGCACTGAAATCACGATCATTATGGACCAACAATATGGTATCAGAGCCTTAGTGCTCTTGATTGTTTGATTCAAGTGATTATTGTGTTGATTTTGGGGTTTTTGTGTCAAAACACTATTTGATTCTGTTCAGGGCTAGTTTTGGTGTTTTGAAGGTGTATTTTGCTCAAGTATTGTCATATTTCGTCATAGGAAGCTTTTAAAACAAACGTGTCTAAAAATGGTCAAGTTTTGAAGCTGTTTAGGTTGTTTTCGTACTGTTACTGGTTTGTTCGTAACCCAGCGAAACTGTTTGTTCTTCCAGCGAATCTAGGTGTTCATCCAGCGAACCTAATTCAAATTTTTGTACTGTTGGTTTGTGTTGTGGCTAGCGAATCTGACATCTCATTGAACGAAAGTTCACTTGTTTGGCTCACTGTGCAAGCGAAACTGCTGCCAAAATCAGGCGAGCGAAACTGTGCTTGCCTGTCAGCGAATCTGTTTCGTCTGTCTAGCGAATCTGTTTTCAGCGAATCTACCAGCGAATCTGCTGTGTTCTTCGAGCGAATCTAGCCAGCGAATCTATTTGTCTTCAGCGAATCTATAATCTGTTCAAAGTTATGACTTCATCAACACTGAATATGAATGATCTGGATAGTGTTCAACCTAACAGGCCACCGAGGCTTGTTAGTGGTGAAAACTTTGAAGACTGGAAAAGATGTTTGAAAGCTTTTTTCTACTACACGGACTACAACCAATGGGAATCTATTGTAAATGGTCCGCACGTGCCAACAACAGTTGAAGGAACTGTTACTTCAATAAACACAGATCCAAGCACTTTTACTAAAGCAGATACCAAGTTACTTGATCGAGACAAGAAGGCACTCGGGGCATTGATACTTTGTTTGCATCAGGATATCTTCAACAGGTTTGCTGAACACACAACTGCAAAAAGCTTGTATGATGCATTGTGCGAGTTCTATGATGGCAATGAGGATCTGAAACTGGATAGAAAAGCTCAAGCTGAAAAAGAGTTTAACTCTTTCATGGGGTATTCGCAAGAGAACTTGACTGATATTACAAATCGATTCCTATCTGTATCAAGTAATCTGAAGAAGTATGATGATAAGCTGGGCAATCATGAACAAGTCGCAAAACTGTTAGATTCTCTTCCTCCTCAGTGGAGTCTTCAAATCAAGCTGTTGAAACAAGAAAGAAATTTTCCTGACTACAAGCTGATGGATGTTATAAACAAGCTGAAGTCTTTCGACCTTGATGTGAAGAGAAGAGAATACAATCAGTCTATGATGGTTCCAAACATTCCTTCTCAGAATGCTGCACTTATTTCATCCGCTGCAAACTCTTATATCTACGGTGCTGCACCTGGAGGATCATTGAGTCATATGTCTGCTAAATCTGTTGGTGCATCCACAAATGCTGGTTCAAGCTCAAATGCATCTGTCACCACTCAGATTCCATTTGACACTATGGCTTTATTTGGAATGTTTGTTCATAGCTATGAAGCTCTTGTTGCTGGTGAGTTGAAGGGAAAGGGGATGACTGTAGAAGATATGTATCAGGTGGATCCTGATGATCTGGAAGAAACCGACATCCAATGGCAAATGGCCATGCTTACTCTTCGTGCCAGACGATTTATGGAAAGAACAGGTAGAAGAAACTTTGGAAATCAGGGACAGAATATCAAGCTGGGGTATGATAAGGGAAAGCTGAGGTGTTATAACTACAAACAATTGGGTCACTTCAAAAGGGAATGTCCTTTACCAATTGTTACTGAACCAGTAAACTCTGCAAATCCAAGATCTGCTCCAAATCAAGAAAGGCTTGATGAAGCAAAATCAAAGAATGAAACTGCACTGCTCACCAACTTTGATTGGAGTGCAGAAATTGAAGAAACCAAGGAGGAGATTAATCATGCCCTTGTTGCTGAGATTGTTGAGATTGATGACACCGATATAAATTGCTTTGATCCGTTCAAAGAATTTTATGGTAAAGATGAGGAAGAGGAAGTGGAGAATGTTGATAAAGATCAATCAGATGTTATTGTTCAAGGGCATCTGAATCACTCAGGATTGGTTTGTGAAGCTGCTGTTAATGAAGTGAAGAATGAGGAGGAGTCAAAGCTCAGGTTGGAAGCAATGATTGAGAAGGCGAGGCTTGATGCAGTTGATGAATTCAAAAGAAGCACTCCCTACTGCCAGTGTGATCGAGCTCTTGCTGCCGAAAAACTGGTAATTGGTCTTCCTTATGATGTTATTGAAGATATGTGTTCATTTGCTTGCAAAATTCGTTTAATTGGCATATACAAAGCTAATAAATTGTTAATGTCAAACGAAAACGAATTAAAAAGAACCATCAAAGAGCTTAAATTAAGTGAATCAAAATATTTTGTCACATTAAGAGAAGCTTTAAAAGAAAATGAACACTTAAAAAGAACTCTTTTGGAAAAGAACTGTGAAATAAACTACTTGCCTGAGCAAGTTACACTTGCTGAATTTGAAGCAAGAAAACTTAAAAACAAATTGCAGCAGTGGACAATATCTAGTATGAAAAGGGAGGAACTCTGCAAGAAACAAAGGGGGGCCAGAGTTAAGACAGGTTTGGGTCTTAGTAACAATGAAACATATGCATATCCTCCACCTAGTACCTTCTGTTACTCTCCTACACCTATTCCTCATTCCTCAAATGAGTTGATACAAGAGATTATACAGAATGATACTGACAGTTCCATTGCAGGTCTAAGTGAAGTAAATCTTAAGGAGGTTAGAGAGGATTACGCCTATGGTGGGAGTGTTGGGCTCGGTTGTTATAGCAGTAGTGATTGCTCTAGTTCTGATTCCAAGAAGTCTTTTGAAGACATTAGTTTAATTAACTCTGTTTGTAGTAATGTGTTATATTCAGACAATTCTATGTTTAATGGTAACTTAGGGTGCACTACTTCAAACCCTAATGTGTTGAATGATGTTTTGTTTGAAAATGCGTGTGAGAATGGCAAAGACAAACTTTCAGGTCATGTCTCTGAAAGTCAAACCAAAACAAACTGTTTTCAAAACTTCTTCACTCATCAAATTCCATCTTTCACACCAGTGAGAATTTCAAAACCAAAAGACAAGGAGTCATCTTTTTCATACATTCTTAAAGCTAAATCTGAAGCTAAAAAGGTAAAAGTCACAACAGTTAAGTCAAAAGAACCTTATGAATCTTACAGTGACTGCAACTCTCAACTGTCTGAATGTGATGAGGAAATTGAAATAGACAAAGTTCCGGTTAACAAAGTTTCAAAAGTGGGTTTGAAGTCTAATTGTTTTAAGTGTGGGAATACTGGTCATACTGTTAAGCAATGCCCTAAGTTAATCCAAAACAGCTCAAATCAAAAATCTTTCGGAAAAAGATTAAACACATTTGTAAATAATTTCTTTTGTAATTCTTCATCTGCTCCACCACCCAAGTACACAAAGGCTTGGGTGCCAATTTCAAAGGTCTAACTTTTCATTTTTTTTAATAAATGTCAGGAACATTCTAATGCCGTTGTAAATAGTCATTGGCATATTGACAACGGATGTTCCAGACATATGACAGGGTTGAAGGACCTACTGACTAACTATAGGATCATAAATGGCGGATATGTTGCTTTTGCGGGAGACAAGAAAGGTGGCAAGATGATTGGTCAAGGAGAAGTCTCAAATGGTTCACTTACTCTGGAAGACGTCAACTATGTTCCTGAACTGGCATTCAATCTTCTCAATGTATCACAAATCTGTGATAAGAATATTCCAGTGATGTTTCTTCCAAATGAATGTCTGTTCTTGAAGCCAGAGTTTACTATTCCTGATGAAATGGTGATCATGCGAGCTCCGAGACGAAATGATACCTATATGCTGAATATGGGATCAAAGGAATCAAACTCCACCGTGACTAGTCTCCTGTCTAAAGCTTCATCTTTTGAATCGTTTCAGTGGCATAGACGTTTAGGGCACATTAATTTTAAAATTCTAAATAAATTGGTTAAGAACAATTTGGTTAGGGGTTTGCCACTCAAAGATTTTTCAGTGGTTGAGAAATGCATGGCTTGTGCTAAAGGAAAACAGCACAAAAAGCCACAAAAACTTAAAATTACAAATACCATCTCAGAACCCCTCGAATTGTTACATACTGATTTATTTGGTCCGATAAGTGTCAAATCTATTGCTAAGAAGTCTTATTGCTTGGTTGTCACAAATGATTACTCTAGGTACACCTGGGTGAGATTCATGGCATACAAGAGTGAGACTGCTGAAGAGTTGATGAAGCTGATCCCTCTGATCGAGGTTCTTGGTAAGAGAAAGGTTCAAGCCATCAGAAGCGATAACGGAACTGAATTCAGAAACCACATCTTCAACTCTTTCTGTGAACAAAGGGGTATTCTCAGACAGTTTAGCGCCGCACGAACACCACAACAAAATGGTGTTGCTGAAAGGAAGAATCGAACCCTTGTGGAGGCTGCTAGAACTATGCTGATTGAGTCAAAGCTTCCAATTATTTTCTGGGCAGAGGCAGTTAATTGTGCAGCTTATGTTCTGAACAGGGTACTGATTGTCAAAGAAAAGATGAAGACTTCATATCAGCTGTTTCGAGGGATTAAGCCGCTGATTGACTTTCTGCGCCCCTTTGGATGTTCTTGTACTCTTTTGAATACTCAAGATCAGAAGACGAAGTTTGGTGCTGTTTCTGATGAATGCTTCTTTGTAGGTTACTCGAACACACAAAAGGCGTATCGTGTTTACAACAAGCGAACGCGGATTGTGCAAGAGTCCTACTATATTGACTGGCAAGAGTCAAACACTACCAGCATTGGCAGTGAACCGGCATGGTTTTATGATTCCACCATTATTTTCAAATTATTTAATCTTCCTGACTCTGACGATGATGACATCATTCCACACACATCAGTTTCTATCTTTAACCATCCACCTCAACCACAACCAGAACCTTCAACTACACAACTACCTCCCACTTCATTTGACATTCCACCACCTCCACCACCTCAAACTGTTCCAACTTCTCCATCAGATATTCCATCCTCATCCACTACCATTCAATCAACTACCACTAATACAATTCCTTCAACTTCACATACACCTTCACAACCATCTAATCAAATACCCACAACCGAAACCAATCCTTTGCTCCTCAACACTGACTTCAAAACCTTGAAAAACCATCCTCACGATTATACCATAGGATCTATTACTGATGGTGTGCGAACTCGGAGTCAGAGTGGTTTGATAAATGAATGTCTTTATGCTGCCTTTCTGTCTCAAGTTGTTCCAAAGAATTATAAACAAGCACTTGAAGATCCAAGTTGGGTGGATGCCATGCAAATGGAACTGCAGCAATTTAGGAAGCTTAAAGTTTGGGAACTGGTTGATCTTCCTCCTAATAAGTGTCCAATCGGCACTAAATGGGTCTTCCGAAACAAGCCAGATGATCGCGGTGTGGTAATCAGAAACAAGGCGAGACTGGGTGTTCAAGGATTTGCTCAAGAGGAGGGGATTGACTACACCGAAGTTTTTGCTCCAGTCGCTCGCCTTGAAGCCATCAGAATCTTTCTTGCTCATGCTGCGAACAAAAACTTTAAAGTTTATCAGATGGATGTGAAATGTGCATTCCTATATGGAGATATCGATGAGGAGATTTACGTATGTCAACCACCGGGTTTCGAGGATCCAGATTTCCCGTCAAAGGTTTACAAGCTTGATAAATCCTTGTATGGGCTGCATCAAGCTCCACGTATCTGGTATGAAACTCTGACACAGTATCTTCTCAGCAAAGGTTTCTCTCGTGGGACTATAGATATGACATTGTTCAAGAAGGAGGTGAATGGTGAGCTGCTGATCGTTCAAGTGTATGTTGATGATATCATTTTTGGTTCGACTAATGAAGGGCTGTGTAGAGAATTTGTGAAAGTGATGATGGATCGCTTTGAAATGACAATAATGGGGGAGATGTGTTTCTTATTGGGACTGCAAGTTGAACAAAAGCCTGATGGAAATCTGATCCACCAAGAGAAATATATCAAAGAGATCCTCACGAAGTTTGGCATGGATAATTCTTCTCCTGAAATGATTCCTTTTACAGCTCAAACATGCCTTACTTCCGATGATAATGGGAATCCTGTGGATGCTCATCGGTACCGCTCGATGATCGGATCTCTCATGTATCTGACTGCAAGCCGACCAGATATTACATTTGCTGTGTGTTACTGTGCTCGTTTCCAAGCCAATCCAAAAGAATCACATGAAAAAGCTGTTAAACGCATTTTTCGCTACCTTAAGGGTTCCTCTCGTTTGGGACTTTGGTACCCAAAAGGTGGGAACTTTGATTTACATGCCTTTTCTGATAGTGATCATGCTGGTTGCAGGATTAACAGAAAATCAGTCACTGGCGGATTTCAATACCTTGGAGAATGTCTTGTTTCCTGGCAAAGCAAGAAGCAAACAACCGTCTCTCTGTCCACAGGAGAAGCAGAATATATTGCTGCTTCAAGTTGTTGTTGCCAAGTGCTCTGGATTCAGCATCAGATGATGGATTATGGCATCAACTTTCTTCATACGCCACTATTTTGTGATAATGAAGCTGCTGTTGGAATTGCCAAGAATCCTATTCATCACACTCGCACCAAGCACATTGAAACAAGAATTCACGCAATCAGGGATGCACAGGAAAAGGGGTTCATTGATATTATTCCTATTGAAACTCGAAAGCAAAAAAGCTGATCTTTTCACAAAAACTTTTGACAAACCACGTTTTTATGAACTGATCTCCATGCTGGAACTTATATCTTTTTGAAAACCTTTTTCTGTGATAATCAATTTGTAAATATGTAAATAACTTTTTTTTCTTCTTTGAAAATTCCGTGGGTCACTCGATTCATCGCTCCGTTCCCTTATTTTATCCTTATTTTCTTTTATTTCCTTCCCTCCTTCTTTTATTATGTATATATATATATATATATTAAGAAAATCTGAAAAACAAAAATTTCTTATTAGACGGCTATAATATAGAAATTTTAGAGGAGATATAAAAGATTAACTATTTATAGTTTTTCAAATTTTGCTATTTCAGGATCTCCGTTTTGATTGATGTTGAAGAGACGTTGAAGGAGGTCAGAAGCATTGCGTTTGGGATATGTCAGATAGGCTCAGCCCGAAAACAAAGTAAACAGTGATTGTGCAGCCAAACATAACGTTCAAGATCTTGACAACAAGGATTATCTCCTTGACATGATTGGATTGCACAAAGATAAGGGTTCTGTCAAAAATGGGTTGAGAGCGTCAAATCTTTGCCTTGATTTCCCCAAACATCCCAAATCACCCTCGCCATATCCCCGAATCGAGTTTCTAGTATGCAAAACAAATAAAAATAAAAAGCTGCTAGTGATGCTCTTCGGAAAAACCTCTGAGTGAGTTACTTGTTAACTCCTCAGAATGTATTGAGTCAAGTGCTTAACTCCTCTGCTATACGGAAGTATTGACCTGGAGTTGGTGAATCTTCTCTGCTATACGGAAGTATTGACCTGAAGATTCACCGAGCATGCTCAAATGTTTATCTCCTCTGTTATACGTCAGTATAGACCTGGAGCTCTGGACTATTTGAGTTTCCCAAATAATAAGTCGCATTGTGTTCAAAAGAATCAATTGCTGACAAGCTCCACTCACAATGAAAAGATGCAAAAATTGCACAAGTGTCAAAAGAAGCAAATGCATCGATCAACATTCAAAAGTTGATCATTGAAATTCAAGCAAAGTCAATCGTATTGCTCAGATATACCCTGATGACAGAACTTGTTCTTTTTACCTAGATGTCTGTGGGGACCGAGTTGTCTGAGCTTCTTCAATCAAACCAAAAACATGATAAAAGAAGCTGCTGATCTCTTGTTGAAAGGAATAAGGCATGGGTTTAAATGGACAAACATATCTGCAATCCCGCCAATCGATGATTCTCCGGATTCTGCTCAAAACATCATGATGAATATATATCCTTCTTTAGCGTTTAAAAATTCACAATGAATATATATCCTTTTTTTAAATTCTATCTTGTTATTATTTGTCTATTTTTGGAGCGTTAAATTCGTGGGACGGTTTCGTGGATTTACAATGAATTTAAAATCTGAAAAAAAAAAAATATATTTTTTTGTGTGTGTGCTAGCGAACCTACTAGCGAACCTACAGGTTCGCCAGAACCTCAAGTTCGCCCGGAATCTCTTTGATTTGCCGCCGTGGTTTCACTTGACTTTTGGTCTTCTGGCGAATCTAAAGTTCGCTGGTCTGTCTGCCAGCGAACCTGTGCCTGTATATATATACAGTGACAGCGAAGTATCTCACACTTTCGCTGTCATCTGTACTGTAGCACGTTTTTCAAAAACCCACTCACAAACGTTCGGTTCTCACTTTCAACCGGCTTTTTCACACTTAAACATCACTAATATTGTCAGGTATGTGATCGCCTTCATCTTAATCTATGTTTTAAACTCTTAATCGCATCTTAAACCTCTTAAATCTGTCGATCTGTGATTGTGTGTAAATTAAATGACTGATTTGGTGTTTATTGTTAGGAATCTACTTCATAAATCCTCGTTTAATGTTTATATTACTTGTTTGTTGCCTTGTTTGGTTATTTATGTTGTATCGTGTGTGATTCTGGCCGTTTTTCAGAAACTAGGGTTTCCAGCGAACCTACGTGTTCGTCTGGCGAATCTGAACGAAAGTTCAAAACTTCGAGCGAACCTATGTCGTTATGCTGCCCGCGCATCAACATAGATTCGCCCGACTGTTTCTAGCGAACCTATACATTCGCTCGACCAAAATGACTGATTTTTCATGTCAGCAAATCTATAGGTTCTGGTGCCAAAATCTCAGGTTCGCTCTTTCAGCGAACCTAATTTCCAGTGAATCTATTAACTGTTTTTCAAATCTTCATTTGTGATCAATCTCCGTTTATTTTTCAGGCACGATGTCGACTCTATTCTTCGAAAGAAAGCACAATATGTGTGCTTTGCTTGACGAGAATCACGAGAAGGCCGGCGGTTATAGAGATTGCATCAAATGGCTTAAGTCGTGTCATATACATCACGCCATTTCTCACTCACCCACTATATACGAGCTGCATGTTCGGGATTTTTGGCGAACTGCGGTGATGAACGTGTCGGTACAGCCATCACGTATATGTGCCAAAGTCAGTGGCTATGATTTGGAGTTTACTGAAGCCGATCTGGCTAGAATCTTGAGGTTGGAAGAGGATGTGGGTGAGGAGGTCAGTATGACTGCTGAAGAAGTATAAGGGGCATTCCGGACTGCGGGTTATGAGGGACCGATGCCCGGTGAAAAGAAGATGGAGTTTGTGAAGTCCTATCTGATCCAGGAATGGAGGTACATTGCACACGTATTTATTATGTGCCTGGATCATAGGAAAGGGGGAACAGACGGACTGAATTTGGACTGGGCACGAGCTATGATGCTGTTCTGCCGAGGGCAGAAAGCAAATCTTTCGAAGCTGATCTTCAATTACATTCTCGAGAACATCCATGCTACCAAAGCCGCTAAGTGGTTGATGTGTCCGAGATTCATTCAGATGGTGCTGAATGACAAACTGTCGAATCTGCCGGTAGTTGGAGACGTACTGAAGATTTGGGAGATGCATCCGAGGATATTCCGTGATTGTAAATCGGTAAAGGCTGATTGTGTGGGGAGGCCTGCGTTTTTATGGGAAAACATGTACCCGGCAGATAGATGGGTACAGATACAGAGGTTAATGGAGTCTGAGAGAAAACGTGGTGGTGAGAATATTGAGGAGGTTGAGAAGAGAATAAAGAAGAGGAAGGCGTACGCAAAAGAGAAAGATTATTCGTTTGAACGAGAGGTTGATGAGATACAGGCAGAAATCGATGCTGGTAGGGAACAGCGAACCAAGAAGAAATCTGATGCACAAGCTGAAGGGTCAAAGAAAGCAAGGCACGATACTGGGGGTACATCTGCCGAATCTGGAAATGAATTGAAGGGTGAAGTTGAGCGTTTGAGGGCAGAATTGGTTGAATTGAAAGGTAAGTATGAAGAGTTGGAGACACAAGATGCTGAGAAGTCGACCGTTATATATGAAATGGGGAGGATGATGAAGGATCAGCAGTGTTTGATGGTCAGGATCTTCAAAGAATTGAACAGTCTGAAAGAAAAAGGAGGGACAGAGCCTGCCATGACTGAAGCTGAATTGAACTCCTTAACGGATGCTGCAAGGTATCCGTTAATGGATGTTCTTTTTGGAGACAAAGGTAAGGGCAAAGCTGTTGAGGAAACGTTTGATGAGGAAATGGGCATTGATTTGGATGTTTTTGAAGGAGATGAAGTGGTTGGAGGATCTGGCATGGATTTCACTTTGATAGATGAACCAGAGTTAGACGTAAACGCTGATAGTGAGGAGGATCTGGAAGATGAGCCGGAAATGTATAAGGTGGAAGAAAAGGGGGTGAGCTATCAGTTCGAGCACGTAGACTTAGACAAATCAGAGTGGTTTAAGAAGGAAGAAGAAGTGGTTCCCGAAGTGCCGATATTTCAACACCTAGATGAACCCAACACCAAACAGCTAGACAGACAGGTGATCGCGTGGAAATACAATTCTGCTATTGACACTTATATGGTTAAACGAAGGGGTGGGGACATCAGTTACATCAAGAATAGAAAGCACTTCGCCACCTTACCTCAGTGGGATTTGCGTAGGCTGGCAGAGCTACCATTATTGGGTAAAGAAGATAGCGGCAGGGCTTGTGCATTTGAAGTAACAATCAGGGAGGCCGCAAAGACAAATTTTGCTGATTTTGGATATCAAAAGCCTAGGAGAATGAGACAGAAAAGGGATAGACTTTGGGTATCGTGGAAGGGAAAAATTGTTTTGAAGATTGAAGCCCTAAAGGTTATGACAAGGGTCAGAGTTCCAGACACACAGCCACCAAGACTGAATGATTTCCTTAAGTGGTTTTACGATAACAGTACGGGTGAAGCTGGTATCAGATTAAAAGGGGAAGACCGTCCAGAGATTCGCTTGTTTGACCCAATGGAGGTCTTCTCTTTTTGTGATGAGGATTTGAGAGTGCTGTGTGAAAATAGGATAAAGCACGGGGCTGGAGATGATACGAGGATCGAAGCGAACCTGTTTGTGAAGGTCGCAAACAAAGCCCGTGGAATCCGTGCTGAGTTGAGATCAGTGAATGAGAGATTGAGGAAGTCTGATGATCAGCGAATGGACATGGACGATCTATCTAGACAGCTGGATCAATCTATTGAGAGGAGGTTCGAGAAACCAACTGAGGTTATAGATTTGGATGTTATAGGCGAGGAGGATACTGCAGAGATTCAGGCGGAAACGATAGTTCAACAAATGCCTGATACTGAGGTCCCCGATGCAGAGTTTGTGGAATCAATGCTAGTGTTTAGTGAAGATGAGGCCGGATCAGAAGATGTTACAAATCCGTTGGCCGGTATTGAAGATAGGGCAGGAGCTTTCATTGAAAACCTTTGAAGCCAAGACAAAGACGGAGCTTTATCAGAAGACTTCCCCAGGTGACGTCCAACCTAGGGGAAGTATTGATAGTCACATGTATAGGTTGGACTCACCGGCTTGTCGGTGTTACATTTTGTATGTATTTTGTATGTTATTTGTATGGTTTTGTACTAGCGAACCTACGGGCGAATCTATAGATTCACCCGTAGCTTAGTTTAGTGATTATGATGGTGTCGACTGGCCGAATCTGAATGTGCCCAGCGAACCTGTGTGGTTCGCTAGATAGATTCGCTACAGCGAATCTATCAGCGAACCTAACATTAATATATATTGTAACCTTATCTTCATTTGAAGAGGACTTTTGCACACCTTTAACCAAAACTCTTATCTACTGATTGTG
Source organism: Tagetes erecta (assembly GCA_030867185.1). Lineage (NCBI taxonomy): Eukaryota > Viridiplantae > Streptophyta > Magnoliopsida > Asterales > Asteraceae > Tagetes > Tagetes erecta. Next base: position 46,952,349 of record CM061488.1, on the reverse strand, counting down.
TCGTGTAATTGTTCACCTGAGGTGCTAGGAGCATATTCTACTTATCTTTGTAGCTTATATACCTCAGTTGTGTGGTGTAGTCTTGTTATTGGGTTTGTTTGGTTATTATACACTTTGTTGTTCAAGTCTTGTGTGTTTTGCTGTTAAACAAGTCAATATAGCACTGAAATCACGATCATTATGGACCAACAGAATTCGTCCGAGTCCTTTAAACATCGTACGACAACTTAGCACATCTTACGACTCTGTTTGCCAAATTAGCAACTCGAATAGAACATTAGTATGATCTAGGACACCTTACAGCTCCAAAGAACACCTTACATCACCGTACGAAACCTTAAAACTACATAATACACCTAATGAATTCGTGCGAGTCCTTTGAAGATCGTACGACTAGTTAGGACATCTTATGACTTGGTATGTCGTAATAGAACATTAAAAAGCATGTTTGTATAACGTAGGACGCCTTAAAACACCTAACAATACCTTACAACAGTGTACGAAACCTTAAAGCACCGTAATAAACCTAATGAATTCGTCCGAGTCCTTTGAACATCGGAAGACCACTCAGGACTTGTTACGACTCTGTATGAGATATTAGCAACATGAAAAGCAATTTAGAATAATGTAGGACGCGTTACAACTTCTAAGAGCACCTTAGATCACCGTACGAAACATTAAAACACCATAATAAACCTAATGAATTCGTCCGAGTCATTTGAACATCATACAACAATTTACAATATCTTACTACTCTCGTTTGCCACACTATCACCTTGATAAGCATGTTAGTATAAAGTACGATACCTTAAAGCTCCTAACAACACATTACAATACCCTACGTAAACTTAAAACTTCATAATAAACCTAATGAATTCGTCCGAGTCCTTTATACATTGTACGACAACTTAGGACATCTTACGAATCTGTTTGCCAAGTTAGCAACTCGAATAGAACATTAGTATGATCTAGGACACCTTACAGCTCCAAAGAACACCTTACATCACCATACGGAACCTTAAAACTACATAATACACCTAATGAATTCGTTCGAGTCCTTTGAACATCGTATAACTAGTTAGGACATCTTAAGACTTGGTATGTCGTATGAGAACATTAAAAAGCATGTTTGTATAACGTAGGACGCCTTAAAACACCTAACAATATCTTACAACAGCGTACGAAACCTTAAAGCACCGTAATAAACCTAATGAATTCGTCCGAGTCCTTTGAACATCGGAAGACCACTCAGGACTTGTTACGACTCTGTATGAGATATTAGCAACATGAAAAACAATTTAGAATAATGTAGGACGCATTACAACTTCTAAGAGCACCTTACATCACCGTATGAAACATTAAAACACCATAATAAACCTAATGAATTCGTCCGAGTCATTTGAACATCATACAACAATTTACAATATCTTACGACTCTGTTTGCCACACTATCACCTTGATAAGCATGTTAGTATAAAGTACGATACCTTAAAGCTCCCAACAACACATTACAATACCCTACGTAAACTTAAAACTTCATAATAAACCTAATGAATTCGTCCGAGTCCTATAAACATTGTACGACAACTTACGACATCTTACGAATCTGTTTGCCAAATTAGCAACTCGAATAGAACATTAGTATGATCTAGGACACCTTACAGCTCCAAAGAACACCTTACATCACCGTACGAAACCTTAAAACTACATAATACACCTAATGAATTCGTGCGATTCCTTTGAACATCGTATAACTAGTTAGGACATCTTAAGACTTGGTATGTCGTATTAGAACATTAAAAAGCATGTTTGTATAACGTAGGACGCCTTAAAACACCTAACAATACCTTACAACAGCGTACGAAACCTTAAAGCACCGTAATAAACCTAATGAATTTGTCCGAGTCCTTTGAACATCGGAAGACCACTCAGGACTTGTTACGACTCTGTATGAGATATTAGCAACATGAAAAGTAATTTAGAATAATGTAGGACGCGTTACAACTTCTAAGAGCACCTTACATCACCGTACGAAACATTAAAACACCATAATAAACCTAATGAATTCGTCCGAGTCATTTGAACATCATACAACAATTTAGAATATCTTACGAATCTGTTTGCCACACTATCACCTTGAGAAGCCTGTTAGTATAATGTACGACACCTTAAAGCTCCTAACAACACATTACAATACCCTACGTATACTTAAAACTTCATAATAAACCTAATGAATTCGTCCGAGTCCTTTAAACATCATACGACAACTTAAGACATCTTACGACTCTGTTTGCCAAAATAGCAACTCACATAGAACATTAGTATGATCTAGGACGCCTTACAGCTACAAAGAACACCTTACATCACTGTACGAAACCTTAAAACTACATAATACACCAAATGCATTTGTGCGAGTCCTTTGAACATCGTACGACTAGTTAGGACATCTTAAAATTCCGTATGCCATATTAGAACCTTGAAAAGCACGATTGTATAACGTAGCACGCCTTTAAACACCTAGCAATACCTTACAACAGCGTAAGAAACCTTAAAACTCCATAATAAACCTAATGAATTCGTCCGAGTCCATTGAACATCGTAAGACCACTAAGGACTTGTTATGACTCTTTATGCGATATTAGCAACATGAAAAGCAATTTAGAATAATATAGGACGAGTTACAACTTCTAAGAGCACCTTACATCACCGTATGAAACATTAAAACACCATAATAAACCTAATGAATTTGTCCAAGTCATTTGAACTTCATACAACAATTTAGAATATCTTACGACTCTGTTTGCCACACTATCACCTTGATAAGCATGTTAGTATAAAGTACTACACCTTAAAGCTCCTAACAACACATTACAATACCGTACGTAAACTTTAAACTTCATAATAAACCTAATGAATTCGTCCGAGTCCTTTGAACATCGTACGACAACTTAGGACATCTTACGACTCGGTTTGCCACATTAGTAACTCGAATAGAACATTAGTATGATCTAGGACGCCTTACAGCTCCAAAGAACAGCTTACATTACCGTACGAAACCTTAAACTCCATAATACACCTAATGAATTCGTGCGATTCCTTTGAACATCGTATAACTAGTTAGGACATCTTAAGACTTGGTATGTCGTATTAGAACATTAAAAAGCATGTTTGTATAACGTAGGACGCCTTAAAACACCTAACAATACCTTACAACAGCGTACGAAACCTTAAAGCACCGTAATAAACCTAATGAATTTGTCCGAGTCCTTTGAACATCGGAAGACCACTCAGGACTTGTTACGACTCTGTATGAGATATTAGCAACATGAAAAGTAATTTAGAATAATGTAGGACGCGTTACAACTTCTAAGAGCACCTTACATCACCGTACGAAACATTAAAACACCATAATAAACCTAATGAATTCGTCCGAGTCATTTGAACATCATACAACAATTTAGAATATCTTACGAATCTGTTTGCCACACTATCACCTTGAGAAGCCTGTTAGTATAATGTACGACACCTTAAAGCTCCTAACAACACATTACAATACCCTACGTATACTTAAAACTTCATAATAAACCTAATGAATTCGTCCGAGTCCTTTAAACATCATACGACAACTTAAGACATCTTACGACTCTGTTTGCCAAAATAGCAACTCACATAGAACATTAGTATGATCTAGGACGCCTTACAGCTACAAAGAACACCTTACATCACTGTACGAAACCTTAAAACTACATAATACACCAAATGCATTTGTGCGAGTCCTTTGAACATCGTACGACTAGTTAGGACATCTTAAAATTCCGTATGCCATATTAGAACCTTGAAAAGCACGATTGTATAACGTAGCACGCCTTTAAACACCTAGCAATACCTTACAACAGCGTAAGAAACCTTAAAACTCCATAATAAACCTAATGAATTCGTCCGAGTCCATTGAACATCGTAAGACCACTAAGGACTTGTTATGACTCTTTATGCGATATTAGCAACATGAAAAGCAATTTAGAATAATATAGGACGAGTTACAACTTCTAAGAGCACCTTACATCACCGTATGAAACATTAAAACACCATAATAAACCTAATGAATTTGTCCAAGTCATTTGAACTTCATACAACAATTTAGAATATCTTACGACTCTGTTTGCCACACTATCACCTTGATAAGCATGTTAGTATAAAGTACTACACCTTAAAGCTCCTAACAACACATTACAATACCGTACGTAAACTTTAAACTTCATAATAAACCTAATGAATTCGTCCGAGTCCTTTGAACATCGTACGACAACTTAGGACATCTTACGACTCGGTTTGCCACATTAGTAACTCGAATAGAACATTAGTATGATCTAGGACGCCTTACAGCTCCAAAGAACAGCTTACATTACCGTACGAAACCTTAAACTCCATAATACACCTAATGAATTCGTGCGAGTCCTTTGAACATCGTATGACTAGTTAGGACATCTTAAGACTGCGTATGCATTATTAGAACATTAAAAAGCATGTTTGTATAACGTAGGACGCCTTAAAACACCTAACAATACCTTAAAACAACGTACGAAACCTTAAAACACCATAATAAACCTAATGAATTCGTCCGAGTCCTTTGAACATCCGAAGACTACTCAGGACTTGTTACGACTCTGTATGAGATATTAGCAACATGAAAAGCAATTTAGAATAATGTAGGATGCGTTACAACTTCTAAGAGCACCTTACATCACCGTATGAAACATTAAAACACCATAATAAACCTAATGAATTCGTACGAGTCATTTGAACTTCATACAACATTTTACAATATCTTACGACTCTGTTTTCCACATTATCACCTTGATAAGCATGTTAGTATAAAGTACGTGTTAGGGTTATTTACTAGTTAAGATTTACTTTGTATTTTGTTTATATGTTTGTATATAGTTTAGGGTCTATTTTGTTATATTCCTTAAACTTGTATTTGTTTGCTTTAAAGCATGTAGTGAGAGAGTGTGAGGAGAGAGGCTAGATCACAATTTCACGTAAGAGAGAGAACTTGTGTGTGTGATTTATTTTCTCCTGCACCTTGTATCACAATACTGCTTTGATCATCAATATACAAAGAGAATTATTAGTATTAATTGTGTTACTGATTAAACTGTGTTTGTGTTTATGTTATTCTGATCATTGAGCGATATTCACGATCCAATTGAACCTATCAATTGGGATCAGAGCTTTCGGTATTGTGTTCTTCGCTGTTCTTAAGCAAAACACATCAATATTGCTCAAAAATCATGATCTGAATGAATTGTTGCTGTTTTTAGTTGTGATTTATCATCACAATCACTTCTAATTCACAACGATTGTGCAGATTCCATCAGATTATCATCAGATCTGAGGAATTAAGAAGAAAGAAAAATTTACTGTTCAATCAAATTTTGCTCAAATTTGATCATGTTTTGGATTGATTGAGATTAGGGATTGGTAATCGGACCATTTCACAGCTTGTGTGTGAATTTTGAACGAATTGGACAAGTTTTTGACAAAACCCAGAAAATTCTCATGGAGAAGATGATGAACAGTATGAACTTGGTTGAAGATTAACTTGCCGGGTGATTAATTTGACTTAGACAATTTTCCTTGGACTTAGATTGAAGAACAATTAAGTCCTGTGCAGCCGTGTAAGGGAATTTGTTCTAGACGAGTAAAGAATTTGACTAGAAAAGGTGTTACTGTTCAGCCGGATCAACAACTGTTGTGCCGGGTAATACACTGTTACGCCGGGTGATTAAGAGATTTCAGCCGGGTGATAATCAAACTGTGTAGCCGGGTAAACAAGCTTGCCGTGTGATCGAGAACTGTTCAGCCGGGTAAAGCCTTTTTCCGTGTCAAGATTCAAGCCGGGTCAAGTTTATCTGCCGTGTGAAGTTGTTTCTTCTTGCCGGGTAACTGTTCAGCCGGGTCAAGAACAAAAATTTTACAACTGTTGAGCCGTGTAACTGTTTAGCCGTGTAAAGACTTTTTCTCTACCGGGTGAAGAACAAAGCTACTGTTTAGCCGGGTGAAGAAGGATTTTCACTGTTCAGTCGTGTGACTCATTTTAGTTGTTTTAATTCTTGTTTTTCTTATCTTGTCTTTAATTACTTATCTTTATTTTAGTATTTTAATCATTTCTTTTCAAAAAATTAACAAAAACCAAAAATATTTTCTTTAAAAATTGTTGAAAAATGGCTCCTACTGATGATTCTGATAACCGTGTTCCTAGACTTGTCAATCGTGCAGATTTCAAGAACTGGACAATCAGGTTGAGACATCATTTGTGTTCTATTGACAATGATTTATGGAAGTCCATTGAAAAAGGTCCTCATATTCCAACTCAGACTGCTCCAGACAGTGCAAGTACCTACACCAAAGACTCTACTGAACCTTATCCAGAAGATAATTTGTCAGCAGAAGATTTGAGGAAAGTAAAGAATGATAGCAAGGCTTATTCTTTAATGTGCAAGGGATTGCCACTACAAGTTCTGTCGAGATTGGATGCATATCAGACTGGTTATACATGTTTCAAGGCACTTAAGTCGATATGTGAAGGAGGAGAACAATTGAGAAGTTTGAAGAAATCAAAGTTAAAAAGGCAATTGGAGCTGTTCGAGCATATTAATGGAGAAACAGTGCACCAGATGATGAACATGTTTGTTCATTTAACTACTGAGATGTCAAACCTCGGAGTTAAGACTGAACTTCAAGACTTAAATGATCGATTATTATGTGCTTTACCATCATCTTGGAAGCAAACTGTTACTCTTTTGAAGCATACTGAGAAATTTCCAATGGAATTAGATCTGCTTATTGGAAAGATTGAAGAAGTAGAGATTGACGAAGGATCAAGAAACACTGATAGATCAAGCTCACAAACTCAGTATAAGTATGTGGTAAATCCTGCCAATACTGTGGAGAATGCATTTCTTGCACAAGATGCAATGAAGTTTGAAGAAGAGGGTGATTTATTCGTTGGTGCGAGTTTCTATACTGATTCAGCATACTTTCCAAATTCACCAACTTATTCTCAACCTCAATCTCCACCAAGAGCTCAAGTTCAAAGTCAGAATCTGAAGAATCAGACAGACAGTCAAAGTTCAAATGTTCAAGCCAAGGTGAAAGATGTAATGAACATTCTGTTGAAAGATGACGAAACAAAAACTGCCTTCACAGCTTTTATGGCAAGTTTCCAGGCATATCAAGGAAGTCACTTAAGTCAAATGGACGTGGTCCTTCAAGACTTATTTGAGATGGATCCAGTTGACGTTGAGGAGATGGATTTAAACTGGCAAATGGTAATGGTTGCATATAGAACACAGAAGCATGCATATGTTAACCGAAGCTACAAGCCTCATGCAAACAAGACGGTTGGTTTTGACAAATCAAAGGCCAGATGTTTTAATTGTAACCAGTATGGTCATTTTTCAAGGGAATGCAAAGCTCCTAAGAATTTCAACGACCAAGCAAGTTCAAGCAATCAAGGTCAAGGTCAAAGCTCACAACAGTCTTCGAGTTACCAAAGCAGAAATCAACGTTTCTTTCAGAAACCATATCAAAGTCTTCCCATGCCGGAATTAAAGGATGAAGGAAAGAAACCAGAAGACCAAACAAAGGCACTGGTAGTGAGTGTAAAAGACGGATATGATTGGAGCGCTTATGCCGAACAATTTACATCTGATCTTACGTCAAGTTTGGCGCTGGTATGTGAAATCGAAGAAGACTTGTCTGAAGAAGGGGATGGAAAGATGATTGAAGATGTAAGTGAAGATTCTGAAGATTATGACTGGAGTGCAAAGTCTGATCCTGTTGAAGAATCAGAGTCTGAAGTTGCGCTGATGGCTACTGCTAATGAGTCTTCATCTTCTACTGAACAACCAAAGGTTAGTAATGACTTACCCCCTAACTATGTTCCATTACCTGCTGATGTGAAGGAAAGGTTATGTTCTGAACAATGTATTCAACAAGTAGAACATTATCGAACTCATTCATTTAAAATTGGTGATAAATTAAGCAAACATGAGAAAATTCATGAACAACTTAAAATTGATCACAAAATTTCTGATGAGAAGATTTTGTCACTAACCGAATCATGGAACAAAACTTTGAAAGAATTGGAACTTGTTACCAAACAACTTGAAGAAGTGACAAAGAACTTTGAACCAGAAAAAGTTGCACATGCAGTCACTCAAGTTGAATTAAAGAAAGTTAAAAGTTGTAAAACAATGGTCGAACAACTTGTTAATGAAAGAGGTAACAAAAATAAAACCGGGTTGGGTTTTACTCATGAACCGATGCCTAAATCAATCACTCAAACCTTACCGGAAAACTTTAATGAATTTGATCATTCACCTGAAAATGAACGTAAATTCAAAGAAATTCAAAGAAGTAAATCCGAGTCCGAAGGATCAGAGGTGTTGATTGAAAGCTTGAAAGATGAAGATGACGTGACAACTGAAGCAGATGATGAAGCAAGCAACAAATCCGAGAACAAACCGGAGCCTGTTCTTATTCAACTGGTTGAATATCCAAAGCTTAATCCCGAACCAAAACAAACGGTGAAGGAAGAAGGTGAATTTTCAGGATTCAATGATCCTAATTACATCAAATGGAAGAAGAATGAAGAAAAGGCAAAAGTTGCTGCTCAACTGCTCAAGAAGAATGCAGTGAAGAAGGATGAAGTTTCAAATGCAAAGAAGCAGAAATCGAAAGTAATGTCAAATCAATCTGAAACAAAAGAAGTGAAAGGTAAAAGTGTCATAAAATCGAATGACAACACCAAAGCTCAGAATGATAAAACTGTTAAGAAGAAAGTGTCAAAAGGTAAGACAATCAAGTTTGTGTCTGCAGGTACTTTCGACATGAACGGTTCTTATGGTAACCAAATCAATGCTCAAATCAAATCTAACTCTGGTCTGAAAACAGGTTCAGGTCCTAAGTCTTCCGCTGTCAATGATAAGAGAATTGAATCTAAAAAGGTGACCAAACAGAACAATTTAAAATCAAACCAAAGTCCCATGCAATCAAAATCACAAACAAAATCTTCACAGAAAAGTGTTAATCTAAAACCGAACAACCATGATAATGAATCACGATTTGGTTCAACATCAAAAGTTAACAATCGGCTCTTTAGGATTAGCAAGAAACATTGTGAAATTTGTGATAGATATAATCATGCTACTGCTGAATGTTTCTTTAACAGGTACTGCAGTTTCTGTAACAAAAGAAACCATTCTTCAGAAGAATGTTTTTATAACAAATTTTGCGAAATTTGTGAGAGGAAAAACCATGACACAAAGGATTGTTTCTTTCGATCAAACTCAACAAGAGAAATGACTCCGGTTTCAAACTTTCAAAGAAATCAATCATTTGGTTTTCAAAATATGAATCAAAGTCATTCTCCGGTTTTGAGAAATTTCAGTCGAAACAATTCTGTTTCTAACTTTTCATCAAGAAATGTGCAGGTTAACAGTTTTAAGCCAAGATCTTTGATGGTTAGAAATCAAAAGTTTGAAAATAACCTTGATCCTAAGTTAGAGGAAAGGTTTAGTGCTTTGAGGAGAAAGCAGTCAATGAACGCCAATGGGCGAAACAATAGTTATCAGTATCAAAATCTCTTAAATGAAACAAATTTTCAAAACGTTCAATATCAACAAGTTACTATTGTAGATAGATTCGGAAAACCCAAGACCGTGTGGGCCTGGGTTGACCAAACTAACTAAGTGATTGTTGAAATGCAGGTACGCCCAAGAAGACCTATCAACTCATGGTTCGTTGATAGTGGGTGTAGCCGGCATATGACAGGCAACCATGCCTTGCTTCAGGATTTCAAGCTGAAAAATGGTACACACGTGGCATTTGGAGGTGATGCTGGTGGTAAAATCACAGGAGAAGGAACTGTCTCGAATGGGGTCATTAGTTTTGATAAAGTCAACTACTGTGCACAGTTGAACTTTAATTTACTAAGTGTATCTCAAATCTGTGATAAATCTTATTCAACTCTTTTTGATGATTCTTTCTGTTATATTCTTAAACCAGGTTTCAAGATTGACAATGAGTGGGTAGTGGTTAAAGCTCCAAGAGATCGTGATGTATACAAATTGGATATGTTGCAGATTGATGCTGAAACCGAAACAACCTGTCTCATTGCACATGCTTCAAATGATGAGAGTCAGCTTTGGCATAGACGGCTGGGCCATTCAAATTTCAGAAACATGAACCGTCTGGTTACCGGAAATCATGCTGTGGGAATCCCGTCAAAGAAATTCTCCACAACTGATCTCTGTCCAGCGTGTTTGAAGGGAAAACAGCATCGCATGTCTTTTAAGTCCAAGCAAGAAAACTCCATTTCAAAACCCTTGCAGATGCTACATATGGATCTTTTTGGACCAACAAATGTGCAAAGCATCGGAAAGAAGTCTTACTGTTTTGTCATTATTGACGATTTCACTAGATTTTCTTGGGTTTATTTTTTGCATGCTAAATCTGAAACAGCTGAATTATTAAAAGAATTTATCATCAAAGTTGAAAATCAATTGGAATGCAAAGTTAAAGTTTTAAGAAGTGATAATGGAACTGAATTTAAGAATGCTAATGTTAATTTATTTTGTGCAGAAAAGGGGATTGCTAGACAATTTAGTGCTCCAAGAACACCTCAACAAAACGGGGTTGCGGAACGGAAAAACCGGACACTGATTGAAGCAGCAAGATCCATGCTCGCAGATGCCAAAATCCCTATCACCTTTTGGGACGAAGCTATTGCTACTGCGTGTTTTGTACAAAATAGAACATTATTGGTTCAAGATAAACAGAAAACTTCTTATGAGTTGTTATTTGAAAGAAAACCAAATATTTCTTACTTGAAAGCATTTGGTTGTCCTGTTTCGATTTTAAATTTGAGTGATCATCTCGGGAAGTTTGAGTCAAAATCGGACGATGGATTTTTCCTAGGTTATTCGTCTGTTTCTAAAGCTTATCGGGTTTTTAATAGCAAAACAAATACTGTTATTGAAACTATTAACGTCAAGTTTTTAGAAAATTCGTTTCCTTTAGTGGCTCATGGTCCCGAATATTTATTTGATTTAGATTCGTTATCGAAATCTTTCAATTCTAACTTATTTGATTTTTCAGGAAAAACAAACAAAGAATCAGGCGACTTGGGATGCTTTAGTGACGATTCTGATAATGACGATGATGGAAATCTCAGTTCTGAATATCCATTCATGTCTTTTCACAATCCTGATCATGTCAAATCCAGTCAAGATCCGGGTCCTTCTGGTTCTCAAGAAGATCAAGAATCGAACAATCTTGAAGAAGATGTGAATCCGCAAGTTTCTCCTAATGATGGTGGATCTGTTCAGAATCAACCATCATCAGATCCGAATGCTGAAGTTATTCCAGAATCATTTGATTACTTCATCAATTCACCGGATCAAGTTCCTAACTTCACTCCACATACTTCGTCCATTCTACAAGATCTACCAAATCTGAATACTTCTAATCTGGAGAGTCAAGTGCAAGGAGGTGACATACCAATTCATCGAATTCACAAGAAACATCATGTCTCTCAGATTATTGGGTCGTTGAATCAGAGAACTACAAGAAGTCAGACTGAGCAAGAAAATGTCTGTCTTTATTCGTGTTTTCTATCTCAAGTGGTGCCAAAGAACATTTCAGAGGCGTTGAAAGATAACAGTTGGATTGAAGCTATGCAAGAGGAACTACTTCAGTTTCGCAAACAGGAAGTATGGAAGTTAGTGGAGTTACCTGAAGGAGAGAATGCGATAGGTACAAGGTGGTTGTACAAAAACAAGCCAGACGAACGTGGCATTTTTGTGAGAAACAAAGCGAGACTCATTGCACAGGGATATACTCAGGAAGAAGGCATTGATTATGAAGAAGTGTTTGCTCCGGTCGCAAGACTTGAAGCCATACGCGTTTTTCTTGCATATGCTTCCTTCATGAAGTTTAAAGTATTCCAAATGGACGTCAAAGGTGCTTTCTTGTATGTCAGACAACCTCCGGGTTTTGAAGATCCTGACTATCCTCATCGTGTATACAAGTTGAGTAAAGCTCTATATGGTCTACACCAAGCTCCAAGAATCTGGTACGAGACATTATCCAAGCATTTACTAGAACATGGATTTACAAGAGGTCAGATTGATCCAACTTTGTTTATGAAGAGGGAGAATGATGATTTGTTATGCGTTCAAGTATATGTGGACAATATTATCTTCGGATCAACCAGTGCGTCAATGTGCAAAGAATTTGAAGAAATCATGAAGTCTAGATTCCAGATGAGTTCAATGGGAGAGATTAACTTCTTTCTTGGATTACAAGTGAAACAATCAGCTGACGGAATTTTCATCAATCAATCAAAATTTGTTGAGAAGTTGTTGAAGAAGTTCAAGATGCAAGATTGTCAGACAATCCGAACTCCATCTGATGTGAACTGCAAGATTCAACCGGATCCAAAGGGCAAAGCAGTTGATCAAACACTATACAGATCAATGATCGGTTCTCTGATGTATCTTACTGCATCAAGACCAGACATCATGTACGCTGTTTGTGTGTGCGCCAGATATCAGTCTGATCCGAAAGAGTCGCACCTTGTTGCTGTGAAGCGTATATTCAGATATCTTAAAGGGAAACCAAATCTTGGGTTATGGTATCCTTACGAAGGAAATTTTGAATTATATAGCTATTCTAACAGTGATTTTGGTGGTTGTGCTCTTGACAGGAAATCGACTACTGGTGGCTGTCAATTTCTGAGTCCTAGGCTTGTCTCTTGGCAATGCAAGAAGCAGACCAATGTTTCTGTATCCACAGCTGAAGCAGAGTATATCGCTGCATCTGCAGGATGTTCTCAGGTTTTATGGTTACAAAATCAGTTGCTTGACTACGGGTTTAACTTTCTAAAAACACCTATTTACATAGACAATACTGCTGCTATGTTTATTACTGCTAATCCTGTTCAACACTTAAAAACCAAACATATCGAAATTCGATATCACTTTTTAAGGGACAACTCTGAAAAGGGTTTAATAATTTTGATTAAGGTTCATACAGACAAACAACTGGCAGATCTTTTCACAAAATCTTTTTTGTCAGGGCGGTTTGAATTCTTAGTTCAATCCATAGGATTAATCAGAAGATTATAAAAGCCAAAAATATAATAAGTTGATGTTAAGTATTGATTCCTTGTCTTTTATTTTATGTCTTGCATTGTGTGTGTGCATGAAAAAAGAAAATAGAAAAGCAAAAACAAAATATAAAAGCAAAAAGAAAAGAAAATATCATGTCATAAGAATCTATATTGCAAAACGTGAGAGATGATAGTTACACTAGACATTATATGTTACATCATTTTTAAATAAAGACTGATGAATGTTAATTGAAGTGCTAGACAGCTCAGGCAATTAGACTGAACAAGTAAGTTGATTGTTGACAAATATAAACTTAATGATCTTTGTGTTAAGTTCCATTGTTATACATGTCTAGATATATCTCTTTTGATGCATTGCTTGTGATGATAGTTGTGCATGATCGGGTAACGATGCAGTCTATTCAGTGTGATGAACCGCATCGTGAGCTTCTTTGTTGTGGTATCCACAGACCTGAAGTCTCACACGAAGTCTCTTTTGAGCTTCAAGATGCAGCAAAAGATTCCAAAATGGAACGAAAAGAGTCCCAAATGTGGACCAACACCAAACAAAAATTCCAAAAAGGAATTCAGAAGATTCCCAAGGGGAACGATAGGAAAGAAAAATTCCCAAAGATGGAATTAAAAAGAAGTCCCAAAGTGGACCAAATCCGAATAGAACCCAGATTCCACACTGTGTATGACTGTAAGTGACCAGGTTGTTTTACAATATGCATTCAGGTAGTGATTGATAAGGAAATATGTTGACATATGTATACATGTGGGTCACATAAGTCATTCTAATCGAACCTTAAATATCATCATGATACTGAAAAAGTAAGTGTGTCAACTCGAGCTAATTGGTATGTTTTCATATCATCAGTCAATCAAGCATAAGTCAAATGTCTATTCAAAACTTGCAAAACATGTTCAGATAATGTGTGGTATGATCTCACTGTGATATTTTGATTCATTGCATTGCATATGTCTTTATTTTAATGTGTGTGCTTTGTGTGTGCAGGCATATGGAATCTTTATTGACACATCGACTTCCTTGATAAACTTAAAAAATTTCATGAAATTTCAAGTTTATGGGGAGAATAAATTGAAGAAAAATATCTATACAAAAATCCAAAAATATTTTTGAATAAGTGTGTTTTGAATGAACAAGATTATGTGGTATGAAAAGCAAAGGTATTGGTTGTGTTTAAAAACAAACCCAAAGTCTTGTAAATTGTTTTTAAGAAATTGCTTCAGGATATAGAAAAATTGGTTGTGCAAAAACATTTTTGAAAAAGAAAAAGAAAAAGAAAAATGAATTTAAATTGTGTTAAATTTGTTGCCCTAGAAATGTTGTTGATAATTAATGTGACAAATTCTTTTTAAGGATATCTTGTCTAATTAATGTGTCGAGAATGTTTGCAGGTGCAATAAATGCTGTTGAAAAAGTCAACAGACGAGAAAAAGTGAAGAAAATTGTTCAAAGGTTGTAGCCGGGCAAAGATATCAGATACAACTGTTCTGCCGGGTAATGAACATACTAATCAGCCGGGTAATGTTGTGGGTTTTGATACAAGCCGGGTGATTGAGAAAAAGGTGAAGATATTATGACTACTGTACAGCCGGACAATGAACATGTCAAATATAGCCGGGTGAAGGTCATAGATATCTGCCGGGTGACAAGTTGTGTTACTATATAGCCGGGTGAAGATATGTTGTCATTATACAGCCGGGTAAAAGAAATCTTATCTTACCGTGTGAATGTATAACACTGTGTTGCCGGGTAATAAGTAAAAGCAACTGTGTTGCCGGGTAATGAAGAAGAATGCTGCCGTGTGAAGAAGGCATGCCGGGTGATGAAGAAAGCAAGCCGGATGAAAGTTAAAAGCAACTGTGTTGCTGGGTGATGAAGAAAGGTTGCCGGGTGATGTTTTGAAGACTACTATTCTGCCGGGTGATGAATAAAACCCATCAGGTGTAGTTGTTCCTAACCTTTACCCGTCACTACAGTGACTTACCCGTCTCTACAGTGTTTGACCCGTCAAGTGTGTTTCACATGTTGTGACTTGTCCCAACAATACATGACCCGTCACAACAGGGCATGACACGGATCAGCAGTGCTTGACCCGGCAAGGCTTATTGGGCTTTTTAAGCTTGCCCGTCTCATTTTGTTGACCCGGCACCTCATGTTTGACCTAAAATTTTGACGATATAAAAACCCGCCTCTTCACAAACACTTATCACTTTTCACATTCACTTTCAAGCAAATCCCCTGTACCTAAATTCGTTTTGATTATCATATTCAGTCATTGTTCTGTAACTAGTGTAATCGACTGAATAAGGTATTGTTCTTATGATTTGTTCTTGATAAACCTGCAAATCGACCGATAAAATGAAAAACGATGATGAACAGTGTTTTTGACCATTGAATCGACACTTTGATTGTGTGTGTTAAAACCTAAATCGAATGTTGCTTTATGTATAAAATCTGTCGATCATCAACAATCAATCACTCATTTGCACCAAAACACCTTAACACCAACTGAATCAATCAAAATTGCCATAACAGTTAAAATCGCCATTGATGAACTTTGAAAGTTTTTAATTGTTACACTTCAAAATGATGAAATATGTGTTAAAAATGACAAATCCATGATAAAACTGAACTAAAACATGTTGAACAACTTCATCTTATGATTGTCAAAATTATGCCTTAAGTGATTAACTGTTAAAATGAAAAATGTTGTATAATCATTAAAAATTCAAAATTGTGTTAATCAAAGTGATGAAAATCAGTTTGTTAGATCAATTTAGGGTTAAGATGATTATGTGAATGTTTTTTTCTTTCTAACTTTTGTTCAAACACTTATGAAAATTTTGATATGTATTAATGAAGAATCTAACACATTTGTCTTGTTCATGTTTTATGTTTGTTTTGACAGATGGAGAATCTAAAGTTTGAACCTAAACACAATTTGGTGGCATGTCTAGATGAATCTATCCCTGAAACAGATGGTTACAGAGATATGATCAAGTTTATCAAGAGGACCAAATATGTGTATGCTATGTGTGCCAAACCGGTCATATATGCAAGGTTGATTAAAAGTTTTTGGAGGACAGCAGAGGTCATTAGAGAAGAGAATGGTGTTACTGTTGTTCGAGGCAACATAACTAGAGACATGGTTTTGACAGTTTCTGAAGAAGCTATCAGAAATGCCCTGAGAATAGATGAAGATGAAGTTGGTATGAATGATGAATTGACAATGGCAAAATGTCAATCGTGTTTTGTTAATATGGGTCATCCACCTGTATTTCCAAAGTCACAGTTTTATAGGGCAAAATTGGGAAAGAAGTATAAGTTGTTGTGCTATGTTGTCCAACAGTGCATGTCCAGGAGGAGTGCAGGTTTTGACAATTTCCCATCAGACATAGCATCTCCGATTGTTGCCATAGCAGAGAATAAACCCTTCAATATGTCGAGATGGATAATGAATGGGTTTGTGTTCAACTTGGTCAAGGGCAAGAGGTTTAAGTTTCTCATGTACCCGAGATTCTTACAACTGATGATCAATATTGCCTATCCTGTCATTAGAACTGAAGGTTATACTGGAGGTATGTTATATACTGAGGACATGAACGATCTATCTTACAGAAAGATGAGTATCGGGAATGTGCCTAATGTGGAGTTGTTTGACTATATGAGAGATATAGCCAACAATGAAGAAGATGTTGAAGGTGTTTATCATCATATTTCTCATGGTGAGATAGTTAATCCACAGGACCTAGTGGATGAGGTGCCTGATGATTTGTTAGATGATGATGAGTACTTTGCTCGTCATCCAGAGGATGAAAATGTGCCTGAGAATGAAGAAGGAGATAATAGTGATGATGGTGAAAATGGAGACAATGATAGTGATGATGATCAAGATGATGATAATGATGATGGTGGTAATGAAGGTGCTGAATCTGAATCTAATTCAGAGGAGGCAGAGATTGTTGAAACAACTGAACCAATGGAAGTAGAGACTGAGAATGTTGTGATAGAAGAACCTGTTGAGGTTGCTTCTGTTGAAGAAGAAGTTGTTGCTGAAATTTCAAAGGATATTTCCGTTCAGTATGTTAGAAGAAAAAGGTCGAAACCAGTAAAAGAGTCTGTGATTGTAGAGGAACCAAATGTGATTGAGACTGAAGAGATTGATGTAATTCAGATAGCTCAGGAGGTAATGGCCGAAGCTGAAACTATTGCACAGATAGTTGAGGAAGCTGATGCTGGCGTTACTGATCCTATTTCTGTTGATATACGCACCACATCATCCCCCGTTGCACAAAACATCGAACAAAGTTTGGAGTCTTCACCAAATTTTGGGTCAAAAGTTGATGAAAATGAGAATGAGAAAAGAATTGCTGAGTTAGAGGATATGGTGGCAAAGCTGATAGAAGCAAATGACTTCTTGAAAGCTTCTAAAGAAAGGAAAAAGAAAAGATTTGAAGAATTTTGGGACATTCACAATCAGAACCTGAAAACTTTCAAAGAGTTGGATGCAGATCATCTTAAGTTGAAGATTGATCATGACAAGTTGAAGGATGAGTATGAAAAATTGAAGGAAGAACATGAGACTTTGAAGTTCGATTATACAGATTTGAAAGCTGAATGTAATACACTGGATGCAGAAAAGGAAATGTTGGAGAAATGGCTGGAAGAAGCTCAACCGAAGAAATCTGGCTCATCATCTGATAAAGATTTTTCAGATGAAGTGGTTGAAACGACTGAAGCAAATCAAGTTCCAAAAGTTTATCTGACCAGAGCAAGAGGTACTACGAATGTTGGCATAAGAGTGGAATCTCCAATCATCATTCCCGATGAAGCTGTTGCTGAAACTGTCATCTCTGACAAAGCTGAGGGAAAAAGGAAGTTAGATGCTATTCCAGAGATTATGGGTGATGAAAGAAATTCGAAGAAGGCAAAGATTGATGAAACAGTGCAGATTGAGCCGATTCAGTCTGTAGCTGTAGTTGAAATGGCTGAGAGAGCTAAGGATGATGATGAGACTATGAATGAAGCTGAAACTGGCAAAACAGTTCAGATTGAGCCGATTCAATCTGAATCTGTAGCTGACACTGAAGTAGTTGAGGTAACTGATAGTGAGAAGGAAGTTGGCTCTGAAGAAACAGTTCAGATTGAGCCGATTCAATCTGAAGCTGTGGATATGCCTGAAACTGTACCAGAAAACGCAAGTCAGTGTGAGCCGATTCAAACTAACAATGCACCGATGATTGAGGCATTGGATGATTTGGATGATATAGACTTTACTGAATCTGAAGATGAAGCTGGGCCAGAAACTAATGTTGTTGAAGAGATTCCTGATGATTTAGACCAAAGATTTGCTTATCTAGAGAAAATGAAGTATAATGCTGTGTTTTTGAATGGTTTGACTGTAAGCCAAATAAATGAAGAATATGAAAAATGTATGATTGCTCAAGACAAAGCTGAAGCTGATAAAAAGGAATTTATCATTGAGATGGGTGAATGAACTCCAATGCAAGAAAGTCTGAATATAGAAGACTTGCCTCCAACTGAACTTTATCATCAAAATCCGGAAGAAATGTCAAGTACTGATATGCGAAGTTGGCTGAGCTCGAGAAATTATCCGTATAGGACTCTAAAGAGATTGAAATCTGAGTCACTGAGGAAGATTGTTACTAGCTTTATGAAGACCGAAAAAATGTACAATCGTATGTTTTATTTGGACTACAACAATCCTCAATACTTCGAGCTGACAAAGAGATACAAAGTTCTTGGACCTAAAGAACTTCCGGTGATGGCTTTACCTGAAAATGCTCACAAGAAAAGGCACGAATTGATAGATATGTTTCCAAGCGAAGTTAAATCTTATAACATACCGATGGATGTTCGGGAATCATGGCATAAATCTGCCACAGCAGGTGACGTGGTGAGGTCACTGCTGAGCAAGGGTCAGTCCATTGCTGAGTTGCTTGATTCAATGATTGTGCCAGAGAAGAATAAGAAGGTGAAGATAATTGCATGGAAATACGATGAAGTGTTTGATGCTTTTATGATAAAAAGAGTAAATGGTTTATGTGACGTATACCATTATTATTCGAGTATTTTTAAGTTGGAAGTTCATGATTTGAAAGAGCTGCACAAACTCAGGTTGATAAATCACACGCATGCTGAGCGTGGTGATAAATGTGTAATGCTTCTTGATGCCGGGATAGCCAGACCACCAAAGTATCTTGATTTCAGAGGCCAACAGGAAGATACAGCTTATGTGCAAGCAAAGAAAGAAAGAAAGAAGAAACGATTGGTTGTGAGTGAAGATATGTATCTGGAAGAATTTTCGGATGAGTACTTTGACAAAGTGACGAATCCAGGATTAAAGGTGATTGATGGTTCGCAAATGACAAAGCCGATACTTAAAGTTTTCTACAATCAAGAAACTTTTGAGTTAAAGCTTGTTCGAAATTTGGAAGATTGGGACAAAGACATGATTACTCTGTTTAGTACCTTTGAGTAGGGATGAGATCGGGACGGGTACCGGTACCGCCCGGTACCGGTACCGCCTAGTACCGGTACCGAGTTTTAAGAAAAGTGGGTACCGGTACCGGTACCGAATTTAGCGGGACGGTACCGGGACGGTACCGGTACCGGTACCGGTATTTCGGTACTGGTACCACGTTGGTACCAGTTTCATATTTTATTTTTTTTTTATAAAATTTATTCGCTTATTTCGGTTTAATTTTATACTTTTTTATATAACTATACTATAATATACTTGAATATAAGAAAAAGAAATGAAATATGGTATAAATTAATTAAAAATCATATCAACTTCATTAAATTTAAAAGTTAATAATCTAAAAAATATTATAAAATGACTCAAAGTCGTAAAGAAAACACTTTATAACATTAAGCAAGTAATACACAACATTCATAACATCTCAAATTATATAAAATATACTAAAAAAAACTAGTTTTTTCTTAACCGGTACCAACGTGGTACCAACGTGGTACTAACCGGGAAAGTACCGGTACCGGTACCGCCTGGTACCGGTACCGAGTTTTAGGAAAAGTGGGTACCGGTACCGGTACCGAATTTAGCGGGACGGTACGGTACCGGGACGGTACCGGGACGGTACCGGTACCGGTACCGGTACTCGGTACCAAAAGCTCATCCCTACCTTTGAGTTGAACCTGCTACATCCATCCTACATAGATTTTTTGAGAAGCTACAGAATGGAGAAGTGTAAAGATAAACTTGCTGAAGCTGACATAAAACTGTTTGTGGTGATGATAGAGGTGATTGCTGCTGCAACTGAAAAGATCCGAGTGAGAAAGGCACTGCTGAATTCTAATCTCGTGAGGGTTGACATACCAGAGATAGAATATATGAGGATTAGTAGGAAGGGTACTTTGGAGGTGCAAGTCAAAGGACAGGAGATGCCGTTTGAATTTTATGCTAATATTGACTTTGCAGGTTTAAATCTGGATTCACTAAGACGCATGAATGCCTGCCCAGTTCTGACAAATGAGTCTAAACCTCGACAAGCCAAGATGCAGAGAAGTTCAAGTCTTGCATAGAAGAAGCGCTGAAAGAACAAGAAGAATTTAAAGGAAAAGAGCTGCTGAATGTCAAAGACGAACCAGAAGATTGGTAGAAAGAGATTGATGCTGAACAAAGATGAAAAAGATAGAAGATTTTGCTGAAGATTCAAAGATAAATCTTAGGGGGAGTACTGTTAGGGTTATTTCATAGTTAAGATTTACTTTGTATTTTGTTTATATGTTTGTATATAGTTTAGGGTCTATTTTGTTATATTCCTTAAACTTGTATTTGTTTGCTTTAAAGCATGTAGTGAGAGAGTGTGAGGAGAGAGGCTAGATCACAATTTCACGTAAGAGAGAGAACTTGTGTGTGTGATTTAATTTCTCCTGCACCTTGTATCACAATACTGCTTTGATCATCAATATACAAAGAGAATTATTAGTATGAATTGTGTTAATGATTAAACTGTGTTTGTGTTTATGTTATTCTGATCATTGAGCGATATTCACGATCCAATTGAACCTATCAGTACGACACCTTAAAGCTCCTAACAACACATTACAATACCGTACGTAAACTTAAAACTTCATAGTAAACCTAATGAATTTGTCCGAGTCCTTTAAACATCGTACGACAACTTAGGACATCTTACGACTCTGTTTACCACATTAGCAACTCGAATAGAACATTAGTATGATCTAGGACGCCTGACAGCTCCAAAGAACACCTTACATCACCGTACGAAACGTTAAAACTCCATAATACACCTAATGAATTCGTGCGAGTCCTTTGAACATCGTACGACTAGTTAGGACATCTTAAGACTCCGTATGCCATATTAGAACAATAAAAAGCATGTTTGTATAATGTAGGACTACTTAAAACACCTAAGAATACCTTACAACAGCGTACAAACGCTTAAAATACCATAATAAACCTGATGAATTCGTCCGAGTCCATTGAACATCGTAAGACAACTCAGGAAATGGTACGACTCTGTATGCGATATTTGCAACATGAAAAGCAATTTAGAATAATATAGGACGCGTTACAACTTCTAAGAGCACCTTACATCACCGTATGATACATTAAAACACCATAATAAAGCTAATGAATTCATCCGAGTCATTTAAACTTCATACAACAATTTAGAATATCTTACGACTCAGTTTGCCACACTATCACCTTGATAAGCATGTTAGTATAAATTACGACACCTTAAAGCTCCTAACAACACATTACAATACCGTACGTAAACTTTAAACATCATAATAAACCTAATGAATTCGTCCGAGTCCTTTGAACAACGTACGACAACTTAGGACATCTTACGACTCGGTTTGCCACATTAGCAACTCGAATAGAACATTATTATGATCTAGGACGCCTTACAGCTCCAAAGAACACCTTACATCACCGTACGAAACCTTAAACTCCATAATACACCTAATGAATTTGGGCCAGTCCTTTGAACATCGTACGACTAGTTAGGACATCTTAAGACTTGGTATGTCGTATTAGAACATTAAAAAGCATGTTTGTATAACGTAGGACGCCTTAAAACACCTAACAATACCTTACAACAACGTACGAAACCTTAAAGCACCGTAATAAACCTAATGAATTCGTCCGAGTCCTTTGAACATCGGAAGACCACTCAGGACTTCTTACGACTCTGTATGAGATATTAGCAACATGAAAAGCAATTTAGAATAATGTAGGACGCGTTACAACTTCTAAGAGCACCTTACATCACCGTACGAAACATTAAAACACCATAATAAACCTAATGAATTCGTCCGAGTCATTTGAACATCATACAACAATTTAGAATATCTTACGACTCTGTTTGCCACACTATCACCTTGAGAAGCATGTTAGTATAATGTACGACACCTTAAAGCTCCTAACAACACATTACAATACCCTACGTAAACTTAAAATTTCATAATAAACCTAATGAATTCGTCCGAGTCCTTTAAACATCGTACGACAACTTAGGACATCTTACGACTCTGTTTGCCAAATTAGCAACTCGAATAGAACATTTGTATGATCTAGGACACCTTACAGGTCCAAAGAACACCTTACATCACCGTACTAAACCTTAAAACTACATAATACACCTAATGAATTCGTGCGAGTCCTTTGAACATCGTATAACTAGTTAGGACATCTTAAGACTTGGTATGTCGTATTAGAACATTAAAAAGCATGTTTGTATAACGTAGGACGCCTTAAAACACCTAACAATACCTTACAACAGCGTACGAAACCTTAAAGCACCGTGATAAACCTAATGAATTCGTCCGAGTCCTTTGAACATCGGAAGACCACTCAGGACTTCTTACGACTCTGTATGAGATATTAGCAACATGAAAAGCAATTTAGAATAATGTAGGACGCGTTACAACTTCTAAGAGCACCTTACATCACCGTACGAAACATTAAAACACCATAATAAACCTAACGAATTCGTCCGAGTCATTTGAACATCATACAACAATTTAGAATATCTTACGACTCTGTTTGCCACACTATCACCTTGAGAAGCATGTTAGTATAATGTACGACACCTTAAAGCTCCTAACAACACATTACAATACCCTACGTAAACTTAAAATTTCATAATAAACCTAATGAATTCGTCCGAGTCCTTTAAACATCGTACGACAACTTAGGACATCTTACGACTCTGTTTGCCAAATTAGCAACTCGAACAATAAAAAGCATGTTTGTATAATGTAGGACTACTTAAAACACCTAAGAATACCTTACAACAGCGTACAAACGCTTAAAATACCATAATAAACCTGATGAATTCGTCCGAGTCCATTGAACATCGTAAGACAACTCAGGAAATGGTACGACTCTGTATGCGATATTTGCAACATGAAAAGCAATTTAGAATAATATAGGACGCGTTACAACTTCTAAGAGCACCTTACATCACCGTATGATACATTAAAACACCATAATAAAGCTAATGAATTCATCCGAGTCATTTAAACTTCATACAACAATTTAGAATATCTTACGACTCAGTTTGCCACACTATCACCTTGATAAGCATGTTAGTATAAATTACGACACCTTAAAGCTCCTAACAACACATTACAATACCGTACGTAAACTTTAAACATCATAATAAACCTAATGAATTCGTCCGAGTCCTTTGAACAACGTACGACAACTTAGGACATCTTACGACTCGGTTTGCCACATTAGCAACTCGAATAGAACATTATTATGATCTAGGACGCCTTACAGCTCCAAAGAACACCTTACATCACCGTACGAAACCTTAAACTCCATAATACACCTAATGAATTTGGGCCAGTCCTTTGAACATCGTACGACTAGTTAGGACATCTTAAGACTTGGTATGTCGTATTAGAACATTAAAAAGCATGTTTGTATAACGTAGGACGCCTTAAAACACCTAACAATACCTTACAACAACGTACGAAACCTTAAAGCACCGTAATAAACCTAATGAATTCGTCCGAGTCCTTTGAACATCGGAAGACCACTCAGGACTTCTTACGACTCTGTATGAGATATTAGCAACATGAAAAGCAATTTAGAATAATGTAGGACGCGTTACAACTTCTAAGAGCACCTTACATCACCGTACGAAACATTAAAACACCATAATAAACCTAATGAATTCGTCCGAGTCATTTGAACATCATACAACAATTTAGAATATCTTACGACTCTGTTTGCCACACTATCACCTTGAGAAGCATGTTAGTATAATGTACGACACCTTAAAGCTCCTAACAACACATTACAATACCCTACGTAAACTTAAAATTTCATAATAAACCTAATGAATTCGTCCGAGTCCTTTAAACATCGTACGACAACTTAGGACATCTTACGACTCTGTTTGCCAAATTAGCAACTCGAATAGAACATTTGTATGATCTAGGACACCTTACAGGTCCAAAGAACACCTTACATCACCGTACTAAACCTTAAAACTACATAATACACCTAATGAATTCGTGCGAGTCCTTTGAACATCGTATAACTAGTTAGGACATCTTAAGACTTGGTATGTCGTATTAGAACATTAAAAAGCATGTTTGTATAACGTAGGACGCCTTAAAACACCTAACAATACCTTACAACAGCGTACGAAACCTTAAAGCACCGTGATAAACCTAATGAATTCGTCCGAGTCCTTTGAACATCGGAAGACCACTCAGGACTTCTTACGACTCTGTATGAGATATTAGCAACATGAAAAGCAATTTAGAATAATGTAGGACGCGTTACAACTTCTAAGAGCACCTTACATCACCGTACGAAACATTAAAACACCATAATAAACCTAACGAATTCGTCCGAGTCATTTGAACATCATACAACAATTTAGAATATCTTACGACTCTGTTTGCCACACTATCACCTTGAGAAGCATGTTAGTATAATGTACGACACCTTAAAGCTCCTAACAACACATTACAATACCCTACGTAAACTTAAAATTTCATAATAAACCTAATGAATTCGTCCGAGTCCTTTAAACATCGTACGACAACTTAGGACATCTTACGACTCTGTTTGCCAAATTAGCAACTCGAATAGAACATTTGTATGATCTAGGACACCTTACAGGTCCAAAGAACACCTTACATCACCGTACTAAACCTTAAAACTACATAATACACCTAATGAATTCGTGCGAGTCCTTTGAACATCGTATAACTAGTTAGGACATCTTAAGACTTGGTATGTCGTATTAGAACATTAAAAAGCATGTTTGTATAACGTAGGACGCCTTAAAACACCTAACAATACCTTACAACAGCGTACGAAACCTTAAAGCACCGTGATAAACCTAATGAATTCGTCCGAGTCCTTTGAACATCGGAAGACCACTCAGGACTTCTTACGACTCTGTATGAGATATTAGCAACATGAAAAGCAATTTAGAATAATGTAGGACGCGTTACAACTTCTAAGAGCACCTTACATCACCGTACGAAACATTAAAACACCATAATAAACCTAACGAATTCGTCCGAGTCATTTGAACATCATACAACAATTTAGAATATCTTACGACTCTGTTTGCCACACTATCACCTTGAGAAGCATGTTAGTATAATGTACGACACCTTAAAGCTCCTAACAACACATTACAATACCCTACGTAAACTTAAAACTTCATAATAAACCTAATGAATTCGTCCGAGTCCTTTAAACATCGTACGACAACTTAGGACATCTTACGACTCTGTTCGCCAAATTAGCAACTCGAATAGAACATTTGTATGATCTAGGACACCTTTCAGCTCCTAAGAACACCTTACATCACCGTACGAAACCTTAAAACTACATAATACACCTAATGAATTTGTGCGAGTCCTTTGAACATCGTATAACTAGTAAGGACATCTTAAGACTTGGTATGTCGTATTAGAACATTAAAAAGCATGTTTGTATAACGTAGGACTCCTTAAAACACCTAACAATACCTTACAACAGCGTACGAAACCTTAAAGCACCGTAATAAACCTAATGAATTCGCCCGAGTCCTTTGAACATCGGAAGACCACTCAGGACTTGTTACGACTCTGTATGAGATATTAGCAACGTGAAAAGCAATTTAGAATAATGTAGGACGCGTTACAACTTCTAAGAGCACCTTACATCACCGTACGAAACATTAAAACACCATAATAAACCTAATGAATTCGTCCGAATCATTTGAACATCATACAACAATTTAGAATATCTTACGACTCTGTTTGCCACACTATCACCTTGAGAAGCATGTTAGTATAATGTACGACACCTTAAAGCTCCTAACAACACATTACAATACCCTACGTAAACTTAAAACTCCATAATAAACCTAATGAATTCGTCCGAGTCCTTTAAACATCGTACGACAACTTAGGACATCTTACGACTCTGTTCGCCAAATTAGCAACTCGAATAGAACATTAGTATGATCTAGGACACCTTACAGCTCCAAAGAACACCTTACATCACCATACGAAACCTTAAAACTACATAATACACCTAATGAATTCGTGCGAGTCCTTTGAACATCGTATAACTAGTTAGGACATCTTAAGACTTGGTATGTCGTATTAGAACATTAAAAAGCATGTTTGTATAACGTAGGACGCCTTAAAACACATAACAATACCTTACAACAGCGTACGAAACCTTAAAGCACCGTAATAAACCTAATGAATTCGTCCGAGTCCTTTGAACATCGGAAGACCACTCAGGACTTGTTACGACTCTGTATGAGATATTAGCAACATGAAAAGCAATTTAGAATAATGTAGGACGCGCTACAACTTCTAAGAGCACCTTACATCACCGTATGAAACATTAAAAGACCATAATAAACCTAATGAATATGTCCGAGTCATTTGAACTTCATACAACAATTTACAATATCTTACGACTCTGTTTGCCACACTATCACCTTGATAAGCATGTTAGTATAAAGTACGATACCTTAAAGCTCCTAACAACACATTACAATACCCTACGTAAACTTAAAACTTCATAATAAACCTAATGAATTCGTCCGAGTCCTTTAAACATCGTACAACAACTTAGGACATCTTACGACTCTGTTTGCCAAATTAGCAACTCGAATAGAACATTTGTATGATCTTAGACACCTTACAGCTCCAAAGAACACCTTACATCACCGTACGAAACCTTAAAACTACATAATACACCTAATGAATTCGTGCGAGTCCTTTGAACATCGTATAACTAGTTAGGACATCTTAAGACTTGGTATGTCGTATTAGAACATTAAAAAGCATGTTTGTATAACGTAGGACGCCTTAAAACACCTAACAATACCTTACAACAGCGTACGAAACCTTAAAGCACCGTAATAAACCTAATGAATTCGTCCGAGTCCTTTGAACATCGGAAGACCACTCAGGACTTGTTACGACTCTGTATGAGATATTAGCAACATGAAAATCAATTTAGAATAATGTAGGACGCGTTACAACTTCTAAGAGCACCTTACATCACCGTACGAAACATTAAAACAACATAATAAACCTAATGAATTCGTACGAGTCATTTGAACATCATACAACAATTTAGAATATCTTACGACTCTGTTTGCCACACTATCACCTTGAGAAGCATGTTAGTATAATGTACGACACCTTAAAGCGCCTAACAACACATTACAATACCCTACGTAAACTTAAAACTCCATAATAAACCTAATGAATTCGTCCGAGTCCTTTAAACATCGTACGACAACTTAGGACATCTTACGACTCTGTTTGCCAAATTAGCAACTCGAATAGAACATTTGTATGATCTTAGACACCTTACAGCTCCAAAGAACACCTTACATCACCGTACGAAACCTTAAAACTACATAATACACCTAATGAATTCGTGCGAGTCCTTTGAACATCGTATAACTAGTTAGGACATCTTAAGACTTGGTATGTCGTATTAGAACATTAAAAAGCATGTTTGTATAACGTAGGACGCCTTAAAACACCTAACAATACCTTACAACAGCGTACGAAACCTTAAAGCACCGTAATAAACCTAATGAATTCGTCCGAGTCCTTTGAACATCGGAAGACCACTCAGGACTTGTTACGACTCTGTATGAGATATTAGCAACATGAAAATCAATTTAGAATAATGTAGGACGCGTTACAACTTCTAAGAGCACCTTACATCACCGTACGAAACATTAAAACAACATAATAAACCTAATGAATTCGTCCGAGTCATTTGAACATCATACAACAATTTAGAATATCTTACGACTCTGTTTGCCACACTATCACCTTGAGAAGCATGTTAGTATAATGTACGACACCTTAAAGCTCCTAACAACACATTATAATACCCTACGTAAACTTAAAACTTCATAATAAACCTAATGAATTCGTCCGAGTCCTTTAAACATCGTACGACAACTTAGGACATCTTACGACTCTGTTCGCCAAATTAGCAACTCGAATAGAACATTTGTATGATCTAGGACACCTTTCAGCTCCTAAGAACACCTTACATCACCGTACGAAACCTTAAAACTACATAATACACCTAATGAATTCGTGCGAGTCCTTTGAACATCGTATAACTAGTTAGGACATCTTAAGACTTGGTATGTCGTATTAGAACATTAAAAAGCATGTTTGTATAACGTAGGACGCCTTAAAACACCTAACAATACCTTACAACAGCGTACGAAACCTTAAAGCACCGTAATAAACCTAATGAATTCGTCCGAGTCCTTTGAACATCGGAAGACCACTCAGGACTTGTTACGACTCTGTATGAGATATTAGCAACAGGAAAATCAATTTAGAATAATGTAGGACGCGTTACAACTTCTAAGAGCACCTTACATCACCGTACGAAACATTAAAACAACATAATAAACCTAATGAATTCGTCCGAGTCATTTGAACATCATACAACAATTTAGAATATCTTACGACTCTGTTTGCCACACTATCACCTTGAGAAGCATGTTAGTATAATGTACGACACCTTAAAGCTCCTAACAACACATTATAATACCCTACGTAAACTTAAAACTTCATAATAAACCTAATGAATTCGTCCGAGTCCTTTAAACATCGTACGACAACTTAGGACATCTTACGACTCTGTTCGCCAAATTAGCAACTCGAATAGAACATTTGTATGATCTAGGACACCTTTCAGCTCCTAAGAACACCTTACATCACCGTACGAAACCTTAAAACTACATAATACACCTAATGAATTTGTGCGAGTCCTTTGAACATCGTATAACTAGTTAGGACATCTTAAGACTTGGTATGTCGTATTAGAACATTAAAAAGCATGTTTGTATAACGTAGGACTCCTTAAAACACCTTACAATACCTTACAACAGCGTACGAAACCTTAAAGCACCGTAATAAACCTAATGAATTCGCCCGAGTCCTTTGAACATCGGAAGACCACTCAGGACTTGTTACGACTCTGTATGAGATATTAGCAACGTGAAAAGCAATTTAGAATAATGTAGGACGCGTTACAACTTCTAAGAGCACCTTACATCACCGTACGAAACATTAAAACACCATAATAAACCTAATGAATTCGTCCGAATCATTTGAACATCATACAACAATTTAGAATATCTTACGACTCTGTTTGCCACACTATCACCTTGAGAAGCATGTTAGTATAATGTACGACACCTTAAAGCTCCTAACAACACATTACAATACCCTACGTAAACTTAAAACTCCATAATAAACCTAATGAATTCGTCCGAGTCCTTTAAACATCGTACGACAACTTAGGACATCTTACGACTCTGTTCGCCAAATTAGCAACTCGAATAGAACATTAGTATGATCTAGGACACCTTACAGCTCCAAAGAACACCTTACATCACCATACGAAACCTTAAAACTACATAATACACCTAATGAATTCGTGCGAGTCCTTTGAACATCGTATAACTAGTTAGGACATCTTAAGACTTGGTATGTCGTATTAGAACATTAAAAAGCATGTTTGTATAACGTAGGACGCCTTAAAACACATAACAATACCTTACAACAGCGTACGAAACCTTAAAGCACCGTAATAAACCTAATGAATTCGTCCGAGTCCTTTGAACATCGGAAGACCACTCAGGACTTGTTACGACTCTGTATGAGATATTAGCAACATGAAAAGCAATTTAGAATAATGTAGGACGCGCTACAACTTCTAAGAGCACCTTACATCACCGTATGAAACATTAAAAGACCATAATAAACCTAATGAATATGTCCGAGTCATTTGAACTTCATACAACAATTTACAATATCTTACGACTCTGTTTGCCACACTATCACCTTGATAAGCATGTTAGTATAAAGTACGATACCTTAAAGCTCCTAACAACACATTACAATACCCTACGTAAACTTAAAACTTCATAATAAACCTAATGAATTCGTCCGAGTCCTTTAAATATCGTACAACAACTTAGGACATCTTACGACTCTGTTTGCCAAATTAACAACTCGAATAGAACATTTGTATGATCTTAGACACCTTACAGCTCCAAAGAACACCTTACATCACCGTACGAAACCTTAAAACTACATAATACACCTAATGAATTCGTGCGAGTCCTTTGAACATCGTATAACTAGTTAGGACATCTTAAGACTTGGTATGTCGTATTAGAACATTAAAAAGCATGTTTGTATAACGTAGGACGCCTTAAAACACCTAACAATACCTTACAACAGCGTACGAAACCTTAAAGCACCGTAATAAACCTAATGAATTCGTCCGAGTCCTTTGAACATCGGAAGACCACTCAGGACTTGTTACGACTCTGTATGAGATATTAGCAACATGAAAATCAATTTAGAATAATGTAGGACGCGTTACAACTTCTAAGAGCACCTTACATCACCGTACGAAACATTAAAACACCATAATAAACCTAATGAATTCGTCCGAATCATTTGAACATCATACAACAATTTAGAATATCTTACGACTCTGTTTGCCACACTATCACCTTGAGAAGCATGTTAGTATAATGTACGACACCTTAAAGCTCCTAACAACACATTACAATACCCTACGTAAACTTAAAACTCCATAATAAACCTAATGAATTCGTCCGAGTCCTTTAAACATCGTACGACAACTTAGGACATCTTACGACTCTGTTCGCCAAATTAGCAACTCGAATAGAACATTAGTATGATCTAGGACACCTTACAGCTCCAAAGAACACCTTACATCACCATACGAAACCTTAAAACTACATAATACACCTAATGAATTCGTGCGAGTCCTTTGAACATCGTATAACTAGTTAGGACATCTTAAGACTTGGTATGTCGTATTAGAACATTAAAAAGCATGTTTGTATAACGTAGGACGCCTTAAAACACATAACAATACCTTACAACAGCGTACGAAACCTTAAAGCACCGTAATAAACCTAATGAATTCGTCCGAGTCCTTTGAACATCGGAAGACCACTCAGGACTTGTTACGACTCTGTATGAGATATTAGCAACATGAAAAGCAATTTAGAATAATGTAGGACGCGCTACAACTTCTAAGAGCACCTTACATCACCGTATGAAACATTAAAAGACCATAATAAACCTAATGAATATGTCCGAGTCATTTGAACTTCATACAACAATTTACAATATCTTACGACTCTGTTTGCCACACTATCACCTTGATAAGCATGTTAGTATAAAGTACGATACCTTAAAGCTCCTAACAACACATTACAATACCCTACGTAAACTTAAAACTTCATAATAAACCTAATGAATTCGTCCGAGTCCTTTAAATATCGTACAACAACTTAGGACATCTTACGACTCTGTTTGCCAAATTAGCAACTCGAATAGAACATTTGTATGATCTTAGACACCTTACAGCTCCAAAGAACACCTTACATCACCGTACGAAACCTTAAAACTACATAATACACCTAATGAATTCGTGCGAGTCCTTTGAACATCGTATAACTAGTTAGGACATCTTAAGACTTGGTATGTCGTATTAGAACATTAAAAAGCATGTTTGTATAACGTAGGACGCCTTAAAACACCTAACAATACCTTACAACAGCGTACGAAACCTTAAAGCACCGTAATAAACCTAATGAATTCGTCCGAGTCCTTTGAACATCGGAAGACCACTCAGGACTTGTTACGACTCTGTATGAGATATTAGCAACATGAAAATCAATTTAGAATAATGTAGGACGCGTTACAACTTCTAAGAGCACCTTACATCACCGTACGAAACATTAAAACAACATAATAAACCTAATGAATTCGTACGAGTCATTTGAACATCATACAACAATTTAGAATATCTTACGACTCTGTTTGCCACACTATCACCTTGAGAAGCATGTTAGTATAATGTACGACACCTTAAAGCGCCTAACAACACATTACAATACCCTACGTAAACTTAAAACTCCATAATAAACCTAATGAATTCGTCCGAGTCCTTTAAACATCGTACGACAACTTAGGACATCTTACGACTCTGTTCGCCAAATTAGCAACTCGAATAGAACATTAGTATGATCTAGGACACCTTACAGCTCCAAAGAACACCTTACATCACCGTACGAAACCTTAAAACTACATAATACACCTAATGAATTCGTGCGAGTCCTTTGAACATCGTATAACTAGTTAGGACATCTTAAGACTTGGTATGTCGTATTAGAACATTAAAAAGCATGTTTGTATAACGTAGGACTCCTTAAAACACCTAACAATACCTTACAACAGCGTACGAAACCTTAAAGCACCGTAATAAACCTAATGAATTCGCCCGAGTCCTTTGAACATCGGAAGACCACTTAGGACTTGTTACGACTCTGTATGAGATATTAGCAACGTGAAAAGCAATTTAGAATAATGTAGGACGCGCTACAACTTCTAAGAGCACCTTACATCACCGTATGAAACATTAAAACACCATAATAAACCTAATGAATATGTCCGAGTCATTTGAACTTCATACAACAATTTACAATATCTTACGACTCTGTTTGCCACACTATCACCTTGATAAGCATGTTAGTATAAAGTACGATACCTTAAAGCTCCTAACAACACATTACAATACCCTACGTAAACTTAAAACTTCATAATAAACCTAATGAATTCGTCCGAGTCCTTTAAACATCGTACGGCAACTTAGGTCATCTTACGACTCTGTTTGCCAAATTAGCAACTCGAATAGAACATTTGTATGATCTAGGACACCTTACAGCTCCAAAGAACACCTTACATCACCGTACGAAACCTTAAAACTACATAATACACCTAATGAATTCGTGCGAGTCTTTTGAACATCGTATAACTAGTTAGAACATCTTAAGACTTGGTATGTCGTATTACAACATTAAAAAGCATGTTTGTATAACGTAGGACGCCTTAAAACACCTAACAATACCTTACAACAGCGTACGAAACCTTAAAGCACCGTAATAAACCTAATGAATTCGTCCGAGTCCTTTGAACATCGGAAGACCACTCAGGACTTGTTACGACTCTGTATGAGATATTAGCAACATGAAAATCAATTTAGAATAATGTAGGACGCGTTACAACTTCTAAGAGCACCTTACATCACCGTACGAAACATTAAAACAACATAATAAACCTAATGAATTCGTACGAGTCATTTGAACATCATACAACAATTTAGAATATCTTACGACTCTGTTTGCCACACTATCACCTTGAGAAGCATGTTAGTATAATGTACGACACCTTAAAGCGCCTAACAACACATTACAATACCCTACGTAAACTTAAAACTCCATAATAAACCTAATGAATTCGTCCGAGTCCTTTAAACATCGTACGACAACTTAGGACATCTTACGACTCTGTTCGCCAAATTAGCAACTCGAATAGAACATTAGTATGATCTAGGACACCTTACAGCTCCAAAGAACACCTTACATCACCGTACGAAACCTTAAAACTACATAATACACCTAATGAATTCGTGCGAGTCCTTTGAACATCGTATAACTAGTTAGGACATCTTAAGACTTGGTATGTCGTATTAGAACATTAAAAAGCATGTTTGTATAACGTAGGACTCCTTAAAACACCTAACAATACCTTACAACAGCGTACGAAACCTTAAAGCACCGTAATAAACCTAATGAATTCGCCCGAGTCCTTTGAACATCGGAAGACCACTCAGGACTTGTTACGACTCTGTATGAGATATTAGCAACGTGAAAAGCAATTTAGAATAATGTAGGACGCGCTACAACTTCTAAGAGCACCTTACATCACCGTATGAAACATTAAAACACCATAATAAACCTAATGAATATGTCCGAGTCATTTGAACTTCATACAACAATTTACAATATCTTACGACTCTGTTTGCCACACTATCACCTTGATAAGCATGTTAGTATAAAGTACGATACCTTAAAGCTCCTAACAACACATTACAATACCCTACGTAAACTTAAAACTTCATAATAAACCTAATGAATTCGTCCGAGTCCTTTAAACATCGTACGGCAACTTAGGTCATCTTACGACTCTGTTTGCCAAATTAGCAACTCGAATAGAACATTTGTATGATCTAGGACACCTTACAGCTCCAAAGAAC
Source organism: Tagetes erecta (assembly GCA_030867185.1). Classification (NCBI taxonomy): domain Eukaryota; kingdom Viridiplantae; phylum Streptophyta; class Magnoliopsida; order Asterales; family Asteraceae; genus Tagetes; species Tagetes erecta. The sequence goes on along the minus strand of CM061488.1, from coordinate 46,917,450 downwards.
ACCTTACATCACCGTACGAAACCTTAAAACTACATAATACACCTAATGAATTCGTGCGAGTCTTTTGAACATCGTATAACTAGTTAGAACATCTTAAGACTTGGTATGTCGTATTACAACATTAAAAAGCATGTTTGTATAACGTAGGACGCCTTAAAACACCTAACAATACCTTACAACAGCGTACGAAACCTTAAAGCACCGTAATAAACCTAATGAATTCGTCCGAGTCCTTTGAACATCGGAAGACCACTCAGGACTTGTTACGACTCTGTATGAGATATTAGCAACATGAAAATCAATTTAGAATAATGTAGGACGCGTTACAACTTCTAAGAGCACCTTACATCACCGTATGAAACATTAAAACACCATAATAAACCTAATGAATTCGTCCGAGTCATTTGAACATCATACAACAATTTAGAATATCTTACGACTCTGTTTGCCACACTATCACCTTGAGAAGCATGTTAGTGAAATGTACGACACCTTAAAGCTCCTAACAACACATTACAATACCCTACGTAAACTTAAAACTTCATAATAAACCTAATGAATTCGTCCGAGTCCTTTAAACATCGTACGACAACTTAGGACATCTTACGAATCTGTTTGCCAAATTAGCAACTCGAATAGAACATTAGTATGATCTAGGACACCTTACAGCTCCAAAGAACACCTTACATCACCGTACGAAACCTTAAAACTACATAATACACCTAATGAATTCGTGCGAGTCCTTTGAACATCGTATAACTAGTTAGAACATCTTAAGACTTGGTATGTCGTATTACAACATTAAAAATCATGTTTGTATAACGTAGGACGCCTTAAAACACCTAACAATACCTTACAACAGCGTACGAAACCTTAAAGCACCGTAATAAACCTAATGAATTCGTCCGAGTCCTTTGAACATCGGAAGACCACTCAGGACTTGTTACGACTCTGTATGAGATATTAGCAACATGAAAAGCAATTTAGAATAATGTAGGACGCGTTACAACTTCTAAGAGCACCTTACATCACCGTACGAAACATTAAAACACCATAATAAACCTAACGAATTCGTCCGAGTCATTTGAACATCATACAACAATTTAGAATATCTTACGACTCTGTTTGCCACACTATCACCTTGAGAAGCATGTTAGTATAATGTACGACACCTTAAAGCTCCTAACAACACATTACAATACCCTACGTAAACTTAAAACTTCATAATAAACCAAATGAATTCGTCCGAGTCCTTTAAACATCGTACGGCAACTTAGGACATCTTACGACTCTGTTCGCCAAATTAGCAACTCGAGTAGACCATTACTATGATCTAGGACACCTTACAGCTCCAAAGAACAGCTTACATCACCGTACGAAACCTTAAAACTACATAATACACCTAATGAATTCGTGCGAGTCCTTTGAACATCGTATAACTAGTTAGGACATCTTAAGACTTGGTATGTCGTATTAGAACATTAAAAAGCATGTTTGTATAACGTAGGACGCCTTAAAACACCTAACAATACCTTACAACAGCGTACGAAACCTTAAAGCACCGTAATAAACCTAATGAATTCGTCCGAGTCCTTTGAACATCGGAAGACCACTCAGGACTTGTTACGACTCTGTTTGAGATATTAGCAACATGAAAATCAATTTAGAATAATGTAGGACGCGTTACAACTTCTAAGAGCACCTTACATCACCGTACGAAACATTAAAACAACATAATAAACCTAATGAATTCGTCCGAGTCATTTGAACATCATACAACAATTTAGAATATCTTACGACTCTGTTTGCCACACTATCACCTTGAGAAGCATGTTAGTGAAATGTACGACACCTTAAAGCTCCTAACAACACATTACAATACCCTACGTAAACTTAAAACTTCATAATAAACCTAATGAATTCGTCCGAGTCCTTTAAACATCGTACGACAACTTAGGACATCTTACGAATCTGTTTGCCAAATTAGCAACTCGAATAGAACATTAGTATGATCTAGGACACCTTACAGCTCCAAAGAACACCTTACATCACCGTACGAAACCTTAAAACTACATAATACACCTAATGAATTCGTGCGAGTCCTTTGAACATCGTATAACTAGTTAGAACATCTTAAGACTTGGTATGTCGTATTACAACATTAAAAATCATGTTTGTATAACGTAGGACGCCTTAAAACACCTAACAATACCTTACAACAGCGTACGAAACCTTAAAGCACCGTAATAAACCTAATGAATTCGTCCGAGTCCTTTGAACATCGGAAGACCACTCAGGACTTGTTACGACTCTGTATGAGATATTAGCAACATGAAAAGCAATTTAGAATAATGTAGGACGCGTTACAACTTCTAAGAGCACCTTACATCACCGTACGAAACATTAAAACACCATAATAAACCTAACGAATTCGTCCGAGTCATTTGAACATCATACAACAATTTAGAATATCTTACGACTCTGTTTGCCACACTATCACCTTGAGAAGCATGTTAGTATAATGTACGACACCTTAAAGCTCCTAACAACACATTACAATACCCTACGTAAACTTAAAACTTCATAATAAACCAAATGAATTCGTCCGAGTCCTTTAAACATCGTACGGCAACTTAGGACATCTTACGACTCTGTTCGCCAAATTAGCAACTCGAGTAGACCATTACTATGATCTAGGACACCTTACAGCTCCAAAGAACAGCTTACATCACCGTACGAAACCTTAAAACTACATAATACACCTAATGAATTCGTGCGAGTCCTTTGAACATCGTATAACTAGTTAGGACATCTTAAGACTTGGTATGTCGTATTAGAACATTAAAAAGCATGTTTGTATAACGTAGGACGCCTTAAAACACCTAACAATACCTTACAACAGCGTACGAAACCTTAAAGCACCGTAATAAACCTAATGAATTCGTCCGAGTCCTTTGAACATCGGAAGACCACTCAGGACTTGTTACGACTCTGTTTGAGATATTAGCAACATGAAAATCAATTTAGAATAATGTAGGACGCGTTACAACTTCTAAGAGCACCTTACATCACCGTACGAAACATTAAAACAACATAATAAACCTAATGAATTCGTCCGAGTCATTTGAACATCATACAACAATTTAGAATATCTTACGACTCTGTTTGCCACACTATCACCTTGAGAAGCATGTTAGTATAATGTACGACACCTTAAAGCTCCTAACAACACATTATAATACCCTACGTAAACTTAAAACTTCATAATAAACCTAATGAATTCGTCCGAGTCCTTTAAACATCGTACGGCAACTTAGGTCATCTTACGACTCTGTTTGCCAAATTAGCAACTCGAATAGAACATTTGTATGATCTAGGACACCTTACAGCTCCAAAGAACACCTTACATCACCGTACGAAACCTTAAAACTACATAATACACCTAATGAATTCGTGCGAGTCTTTTGAACATCGTATAACTAGTTAGAACATCTTAAGACTTGGTATGTCGTATTACAACATTAAAAAGCATGTTTGTATAACGTAGGACGCCTTAAAACACCTAACAATACCTTACAACAGCGTACGAAACCTTAAAGCACCGTAATAAACCTAATGAATTCGTCCGAGTCCTTTGAACATCGGAAGACCACTCAGGACTTGTTACGACTCTGTATGAGATATTAGCAACATGAAAATCAATTTAGAATAATGTAGGACGCGTTACAACTTCTAAGAGCACCTTACATCACCGTATGAAACATTAAAACACCATAATAAACCTAATGAATTCGTCCGAGTCATTTGAACATCATACAACAATTTAGAATATCTTACGACTCTGTTTGCCACACTATCACCTTGAGAAGCATGTTAGTGAAATGTACGACACCTTAAAGCTCCTAACAACACATTACAATACCCTACGTAAACTTAAAACTTCATAATAAACCTAATGAATTCGTCCGAGTCCTTTAAACATCGTACGACAACTTAGGACATCTTACGAATCTGTTTGCCAAATTAGCAACTCGAATAGAACATTAGTATGATCTAGGACACCTTACAGCTCCAAAGAACACCTTACATCACCGTACGAAACCTTAAAACTACATAATACACCTAATGAATTCGTGCGAGTCCTTTGAACATCGTATAACTAGTTAGAACATCTTAAGACTTGGTATGTCGTATTACAACATTAAAAATCATGTTTGTATAACGTAGGACGCCTTAAAACACCTAACAATACCTTACAACAGCGTACGAAACCTTAAAGCACCGTAATAAACCTAATGAATTCGTCCGAGTCCTTTGAACATCGGAAGACCACTCAGGACTTGTTACGACTCTGTATGAGATATTAGCAACATGAAAAGCAATTTAGAATAATGTAGGACGCGTTACAACTTCTAAGAGCACCTTACATCACCGTACGAAACATTAAAACACCATAATAAACCTAACGAATTCGTCCGAGTCATTTGAACATCATACAACAATTTAGAATATCTTACGACTCTGTTTGCCACACTATCACCTTGAGAAGCATGTTAGTATAATGTACGACACCTTAAAGCTCCTAACAACACATTACAATACCCTACGTAAACTTAAAACTTCATAATAAACCAAATGAATTCGTCCGAGTCCTTTAAACATCGTACGGCAACTTAGGACATCTTACGACTCTGTTCGCCAAATTAGCAACTCGAGTAGACCATTACTATGATCTAGGACACCTTACAGCTCCAAAGAACAGCTTACATCACCGTACGAAACCTTAAAACTACATAATACACCTAATGAATTCGTGCGAGTCCTTTGAACATCGTATAACTAGTTAGGACATCTTAAGACTTGGTATGTCGTATTAGAACATTAAAAAGCATGTTTGTATAACGTAGGACGCCTTAAAACACCTAACAATACCTTACAACAGCGTACGAAACCTTAAAGCACCGTAATAAACCTAATGAATTCGTCCGAGTCCTTTGAACATCGGAAGACCACTCAGGACTTGTTACGACTCTGTTTGAGATATTAGCAACATGAAAATCAATTTAGAATAATGTAGGACGCGTTACAACTTCTAAGAGCACCTTACATCACCGTACGAAACATTAAAACAACATAATAAACCTAATGAATTCGTCCGAGTCATTTGAACATCATACAACAATTTAGAATATCTTACGACTCTGTTTGCCACACTATCACCTTGAGAAGCATGTTAGTATAATGTACGACACCTTAAAGCTCCTAACAACACATTATAATACCCTACGTAAACTTAAAACTTCATAATAAACCTAATGAATTCGTCCGAGTCCTTTAAACATCGTACGACAACTTAGGACATCTTACGACTCTGTTCGCCAAATTAGCAACTCGAATAGAAGATTTGTATGATCTAGGACACCTTTCAGCTCCTAAGAACACCTTACATCACCGTACGAAACCTTAAAACTACATAATACACCTAATGAATTTGTGCGAGTCCTTTGAACATCGTATAACTAGTTAGGACATCTTAAGACTTGGTATGTCGTATTAGAACATTAAAAAGCATGTTTGTATAACGTAGGACGCCTTAAAACACCTAACAATACCTTACAACAGCGTACGAAACCTTAAAGCACCGTAATAAACCTAATGAATTCGTCCGAGTCCTTTGAACATCGGAAGACCACTCAGGACTTGTTACGACTCTGTATGAGATATTAGCAACATGAAAAGCAATTTAGAATAATGTAGGACGCGTTACAACTTCTAAGAGCACCTTACATCACCGTACGAAACATTAAAACACCATAATAAACCTAACGAATTCGTCCGAGTCATTTGAACATCATACAACAATTTAGAATATCTTACGACTCTGTTTGCCACACTATCACCTTGAGAAGCATGTTAGTATAATGTACGACACCTTAAAGCTCCTAACAACACATTACAATACCCTACGTAAACTTAAAACTTCATAATAAACCAAATGAATTCGTCCGAGTCCTTTAAACATCGTACGGCAACTTAGGACATCTTACGACTCTGTTCGCCAAATTAGCAACTCGAGTAGACCATTACTATGATCTAGGACACCTTACAGCTCCAAAGAACAGCTTACATCACCGTACGAAACCTTAAAACTACATAATACACCTAATGAATTCGTGCGAGTCCTTTGAACATCGTATAACTAGTTAGGACATCTTAAGACTTGGTATGTCGTATTAGAACATTAAAAAGCATGTTTGTATAACGTAGGACGCCTTAAAACACCTAACAATACCTTACAACAGCGTACGAAACCTTAAAGCACCGTAATAAACCTAATGAATTCGTCCGAGTCCTTTGAACATCGGAAGACCACTCAGGACTTGTTACGACTCTGTTTGAGATATTAGCAACATGAAAATCAATTTAGAATAATGTAGGACGCGTTACAACTTCTAAGAGCACCTTACATCACCGTACGAAACATTAAAACAACATAATAAACCTAATGAATTCGTCCGAGTCATTTGAACATCATACAACAATTTAGAATATCTTACGACTCTGTTTGCCACACTATCACCTTGAGAAGCATGTTAGTGAAATGTACGACACCTCAAAGCTCCTAACAACACATTACAATACCCTACGTAAACTTAAAACTTCATAATAAACCTAATGAATTCGTCCGAGTCCTTTAAACATCGTACGACAACTTAGGACATCTTACGAATCTGTTTGCCAAATTAGCAACTCGAATAGAACATTAGTATGATCTAGGACACCTTACAGCTCCAAAGAACACCTTACATCACCGTACGAAACCTTAAAACTACATAATACACCTAATGAATTCGTGCGAGTCCTTTGAACATCGTATAACTAGTTAGAACATCTTAAGACTTGGTATGTCGTATTACAACATTAAAAATCATGTTTGTATAACGTAGGACGCCTTAAAACACCTAACAATACCTTACAACAGCGTACGAAACCTTAAAGCACCGTAATAAACCTAATGAATTCGTCCGAGTCCTTTGAACATCGGAAGACCACTCAGGACTTGTTACGACTCTGTATGAGATATTAGCAACATGAAAAGCAATTTAGAATAATGTAGGACGCGTTACAACTTCTAAGAGCACCTTACATCACCGTACGAAACATTAAAACACCATAATAAACCTAACGAATTCGTCCGAGTCATTTGAACATCATACAACAATTTAGAATATCTTACGACTCTGTTTGCCACACTATCACCTTGAGAAGCATGTTAGTATAATGTACGACACCTTAAAGCTCCTAACAACACATTACAATACCCTACGTAAACTTAAAACTTCATAATAAACCAAATGAATTCGTCCGAGTCCTTTAAACATCGTACGGCAACTTAGGACATCTTACGACTCTGTTCGCCAAATTAGCAACTCGAGTAGACCATTACTATGATCTAGGACACCTTACAGCTCCAAAGAACAGCTTACATCACCGTACGAAACCTTAAAACTACATAATACACCTAATGAATTCGTGCGAGTCCTTTGAACATCGTATAACTAGTTAGGACATCTTAAGACTTGGTATGTCGTATTAGAACATTAAAAAGCATGTTTGTATAACGTAGGACGCCTTAAAACACCTAACAATACCTTACAACAGCGTACGAAACCTTAAAGCACCGTAATAAACCTAATGAATTCGTCCGAGTCCTTTGAACATCGGAAGACCACTCAGGACTTGTTACGACTCTGTTTGAGATATTAGCAACATGAAAATCAATTTAGAATAATGTAGGACGCGTTACAACTTCTAAGAGCACCTTACATCACCGTACGAAACATTAAAACAACATAATAAACCTAATGAATTCGTCCGAGTCATTTGAACATCATACAACAATTTAGAATATCTTACGACTCTGTTTGCCACACTATCACCTTGAGAAGCATGTTAGTATAATGTACGACACCTTAAAGCTCCTAACAACACATTATAATACCCTACGTAAACTTAAAACTTCATAATAAACCTAATGAATTCGTCCGAGTCCTTTAAACATCGTACGACAACTTAGGACATCTTACGACTCTGTTCGCCAAATTAGCAACTCGAATAGAAGATTTGTATGATCTAGGACACCTTTCAGCTCCTAAGAACACCTTACATCACCGTACGAAACCTTAAAACTACATAATACACCTAATGAATTTGTGCGAGTCCTTTGAACATCGTATAACTAGTTAGGACATCTTAAGACTTGGTATGTCGTATTAGAACATTAAAAAGCATGTTTGTATAACGTAGGACGCCTTAAAACACCTAACAATACCTTACAACAGCGTACGAAACCTTAAAGCACCGTAATAAACCTAATGAATTCGTCCGAGTCCTTTGAACATCGGAAGACCACTCAGGACTTGTTACGACTCTGTATGAGATATTAGCAACATGAAAATCAATTTAGAATAATGTAGGACGCGTTACAACTTCTAAGAGCACCTTACATCACCGTATGAAACATTAAAACACCATAATAAACCTAATGAATTCGTCCGAGTCATTTGAACATCATACAACAATTTAGAATATCTTACGACTCTGTTTGCCACACTATCACCTTGAGAAGCATGTTAGTGAAATGTACGACACCTTAAAGCTCCTAACAACACATTACAATACCCTACGTAAACTTAAAACTTCATAATAAACCTAATGAATTCGTCCGAGTCCTTTAAACATCGTACGACAACTTAGGACATCTTACGAATCTGTTTGCCAAATTAGCAACTCGAATAGAACATTAGTATGATCTAGGACACCTTACAGCTCCAAAGAACACCTTACATCACCGTACGAAACCTTAAAACTACATAATACACCTAATGAATTCGTGCGAGTCCTTTGAACATCGTATAACTAGTTAGAACATCTTAAGACTTGGTATGTCGTATTACAACATTAAAAATCATGTTTGTATAACGTAGGACGCCTTAAAACACCTAACAATACCTTACAACAGCGTACGAAACCTTAAAGCACCGTAATAAACCTAATGAATTCGTCCGAGTCCTTTGAACATCGGAAGACCACTCAGGACTTGTTACGACTCTGTATGAGATATTAGCAACATGAAAAGCAATTTAGAATAATGTAGGACGCGTTACAACTTCTAAGAGCACCTTACATCACCGTACGAAACATTAAAACACCATAATAAACCTAACGAATTCGTCCGAGTCATTTGAACATCATACAACAATTTAGAATATCTTACGACTCTGTTTGCCACACTATCACCTTGAGAAGCATGTTAGTATAATGTACGACACCTTAAAGCTCCTAACAACACATTACAATACCCTACGTAAACTTAAAACTTCATAATAAACCTAATGAATTCGTCCGAGTCCTTTAAACATCGTACGGCAACTTAGGACATCTTACGACTCTGTTCGCCAAATTAGCAACTCGAGTAGACCATTACTATGATCTAGGACACCTTACAGCTCCAAAGAACAGCTTACATCACCGTACGAAACCTTAAAACTACATAATACACCTAATGAATTCGTGCGAGTCCTTTGAACATCGTATAACTAGTTAGGACATCTTAAGACTTGGTATGTCGTATTAGAACATTAAAAAGCATGTTTGTATAACGTAGGACGCCTTAAAACACCTAACAATACCTTACAACAGCGTACGAAACCTTAAAGCACCGTAATAAACCTAATGAATTCGTCCGAGTCCTTTGAACATCGGAAGACCACTCAGGACTTGTTACGACTCTGTATGAGATATTAGCAACATGAAAATCAATTTAGAATAATGTAGGACGCGTTACAACTTCTAAGAGCACCTTACATCACCGTACGAAACATTAAAACAACATAATAAACCTAATGAATTCGTCCGAGTCATTTGAACATCATACAACAATTTAGAATATCTTACGACTCTGTTTGCCACACTATCACCTTGAGAAGCATGTTAGTATAATGTACGACACCTTAAAGCTCCTAACAACACATTATAATACCCTACGTAAACTTAAAACTTCATAATAAACCTAATGAATTCGTCCGAGTCCTTTAAACATCGTACGACAACTTAGGACATCTTACGACTCTGTTCGCCAAATTAGCAACTCGAATAGAACATTTGTATGATCTAGGACACCTTTCAGCTCCTAAGAACACCTTACATCACCGTACGAAACCTTAAAACTACATAATACACCTAATGAATTTGTGCGAGTCCTTTGAACATCGTATAACTAGTTAGGACATCTTAAGACTTGGTATGTCGTATTAGAACATTAAAAAGCATGTTTGTATAACGTAGGACTCCTTAAAACACCTAACAATACCTTACAACAGCGTACGAAACCTTAAAGCACCATAATAAACCTAATGAATTCGCCCGAGTCCTTTGAACATCGGAAGACCACTCAGGACTTGTTACGACTCTGTATGAGATATTAGCAACATGAAAAGCAATTTAGAATAATGTAGGACGCGCTACAACTTCTAAGAGCACCTTACATCACCGTATGAAACATTAAAAGACCATAATAAACCTAATGAATATGTCCGAGTCATTTGAACTTCATACAACAATTTACAATATCTTACGACTCTGTTTGCCACACTATCACCTTGATAAGCATGTTAGTATAAAGTACGATACCTTAAAGCTCCTAACAACACATTACAATACCCTACGTAAACTTAAAACTTCATAATAAACCTAATGAATTCGTCCGAGTCCTTTAAACATCGTACAACAACTTAGGACATCTTACGACTCTGTTTGCCAAATTAGCAACTCGAATAGAACATTTGTATGATCTTAGACACCTTACAGCTCCAAAGAACACCTTACATCACCGTACGAAACCTTAAAACTACATAATACACCTAATGAATTCGTGCGAGTCCTTTGAACATCGTATAACTAGTTAGGACATCTTAAGACTTGGTATGTCGTATTAGAACATTAAAAAGCATGTTTGTATAACGTAGGACGCCTTAAAACACCTAACAATACCTTACAACAGCGTACGAAACCTTAAAGCACCGTAATAAACCTAATGAATTCGTCCGAGTCCTTTGAACATCGGAAGACCACTCAGGACTTGTTACGACTCTGTTTGAGATATTAGCAACATGAAAATCAATTTAGAATAATGTAGGACGCGTTACAACTTCTAAGAGCACCTTACATCACCGTACGAAACATTAAAACAACATAATAAACCTAATGAATTCGTCCGAGTCATTTGAACATCATACAACAATTTAGAATATCTTACGACTCTGTTTGCCACACTATCACCTTGAGAAGCATGTTAGTATAATGTACGACACCTTAAAGCTCCTAACAACACATTATAATACCCTACGTAAACTTAAAACTTCATAATAAACCTAATGAATTCGTCCGAGTCCTTTAAACATCGTACGACAACTTAGGACATCTTACGACTCTGTTCGCCAAATTAGCAACTCGAATAGAAGATTTGTATGATCTAGGACACCTTTCAGCTCCTAAGAACACCTTACATCACCGTACGAAACCTTAAAACTACATAATACACCTAATGAATTTGTGCGAGTCCTTTGAACATCGTATAACTAGTTAGGACATCTTAAGACTTGGTATGTCGTATTAGAACATTAAAAAGCATGTTTGTATAACGTAGGACGCCTTAAAACACCTAACAATACCTTACAACAGCGTACGAAACCTTAAAGCACCGTAATAAACCTAATGAATTCGTCCGAGTCCTTTGAACATCGGAAGACCACTCAGGACTTGTTACGACTCTGTATGAGATATTAGCAACATGAAAATCAATTTAGAATAATGTAGGACGCGTTACAACTTCTAAGAGCACCTTACATCACCGTATGAAACATTAAAACACCATAATAAACCTAATGAATTCGTCCGAGTCATTTGAACATCATACAACAATTTAGAATATCTTACGACTCTGTTTGCCACACTATCACCTTGAGAAGCATGTTAGTGAAATGTACGACACCTTAAAGCTCCTAACAACACATTACAATACCCTACGTAAACTTAAAACTTCATAATAAACCTAATGAATTCGTCCGAGTCCTTTAAACATCGTACGACAACTTAGGACATCTTACGACTCTGTTCGCCAAATTAGCAACTCGAATAGAACATTTGTATGATCTAGGACACCTTTCAGCTCCTAAGAACACCTTACATCACCGTACGAAACCTTAAAACTACATAATACACCTAATGAATTTGTGCGAGTCCTTTGAACATCGTATAACTAGTTAGGACATCTTAAGACTTGGTATGTCGTATTAGAACATTAAAAAGCATGTTTGTATAACGTAGGACTCCTTAAAACACCTAACAATACCTTACAACAGCGTACGAAACCTTAAAGCACCATAATAAACCTAATGAATTCGCCCGAGTCCTTTGAACATCGGAAGACCACTCAGGACTTGTTACGACTCTGTATGAGATATTAGCAACATGAAAAGCAATTTAGAATAATGTAGGACGCGCTACAACTTCTAAGAGCACCTTACATCACCGTATGAAACATTAAAAGACCATAATAAACCTAATGAATATGTCCGAGTCATTTGAACTTCATACAACAATTTACAATATCTTACGACTCTGTTTGCCACACTATCACCTTGATAAGCATGTTAGTATAAAGTACGATACCTTAAAGCTCCTAACAACACATTACAATACCCTACGTAAACTTAAAACTTCATAATAAACCTAATGAATTCGTCCGAGTCCTTTAAACATCGTACAACAACTTAGGACATCTTACGACTCTGTTTGCCAAATTAGCAACTCGAATAGAACATTTGTATGATCTTAGACACCTTACAGCTCCAAAGAACACCTTACATCACCGTACGAAACCTTAAAACTACATAATACACCTAATGAATTCGTGCGAGTCCTTTGAACATCGTATAACTAGTTAGGACATCTTAAGACTTGGTATGTCGTATTAGAACATTAAAAAGCATGTTTGTATAACGTAGGACGCCTTAAAACACCTAACAATACCTTACAACAGCGTACGAAACCTTAAAGCACCGTAATAAACCTAATGAATTCGTCCGAGTCCTTTGAACATCGGAAGACCACTCAGGACTTGTTACGACTCTGTTTGAGATATTAGCAACATGAAAATCAATTTAGAATAATGTAGGACGCGTTACAACTTCTAAGAGCACCTTACATCACCGTACGAAACATTAAAACAACATAATAAACCTAATGAATTCGTCCGAGTCATTTGAACATCATACAACAATTTAGAATATCTTACGACTCTGTTTGCCACACTATCACCTTGAGAAGCATGTTAGTATAATGTACGACACCTTAAAGCTCCTAACAACACATTATAATACCCTACGTAAACTTAAAACTTCATAATAAACCTAATGAATTCGTCCGAGTCCTTTAAACATCGTACGACAACTTAGGACATCTTACGACTCTGTTCGCCAAATTAGCAACTCGAATAGAAGATTTGTATGATCTAGGACACCTTTCAGCTCCTAAGAACACCTTACATCACCGTACGAAACCTTAAAACTACATAATACACCTAATGAATTTGTGCGAGTCCTTTGAACATCGTATAACTAGTTAGGACATCTTAAGACTTGGTATGTCGTATTAGAACATTAAAAAGCATGTTTGTATAACGTAGGACGCCTTAAAACACCTAACAATACCTTACAACAGCGTACGAAACCTTAAAGCACCGTAATAAACCTAATGAATTCGTCCGAGTCCTTTGAACATCGGAAGACCACTCAGGACTTGTTACGACTCTGTATGAGATATTAGCAACATGAAAATCAATTTAGAATAATGTAGGACGCGTTACAACTTCTAAGAGCACCTTACATCACCGTATGAAACATTAAAACACCATAATAAACCTAATGAATTCGTCCGAGTCATTTGAACATCATACAACAATTTAGAATATCTTACGACTCTGTTTGCCACACTATCACCTTGAGAAGCATGTTAGTGAAATGTACGACACCTTAAAGCTCCTAACAACACATTACAATACCCTACGTAAACTTAAAACTTCATAATAAACCTAATGAATTCGTCCGAGTCCTTTAAACATCGTACGACAACTTAGGACATCTTACGAATCTGTTTGCCAAATTAGCAACTCGAATAGAACATTAGTATGATCTAGGACACCTTACAGCTCCAAAGAACACCTTACATCACCGTACGAAACCTTAAAACTACATAATACACCTAATGAATTCGTGCGAGTCCTTTGAACATCGTATAACTAGTTAGAACATCTTAAGACTTGGTATGTCGTATTACAACATTAAAAATCATGTTTGTATAACGTAGGACGCCTTAAAACACCTAACAATACCTTACAACAGCGTACGAAACCTTAAAGCACCGTAATAAACCTAATGAATTCGTCCGAGTCCTTTGAACATCGGAAGACCACTCAGGACTTGTTACGACTCTGTATGAGATATTAGCAACATGAAAAGCAATTTAGAATAATGTAGGACGCGTTACAACTTCTAAGAGCACCTTACATCACCGTACGAAACATTAAAACACCATAATAAACCTAACGAATTCGTCCGAGTCATTTGAACATCATACAACAATTTAGAATATCTTACGACTCTGTTTGCCACACTATCACCTTGAGAAGCATGTTAGTATAATGTACGACACCTTAAAGCTCCTAACAACACATTACAATACCCTACGTAAACTTAAAACTTCATAATAAACCTAATGAATTCGTCCGAGTCCTTTAAACATCGTACGGCAACTTAGGACATCTTACGACTCTGTTCGCCAAATTAGCAACTCGAGTAGACCATTACTATGATCTAGGACACCTTACAGCTCCAAAGAACAGCTTACATCACCGTACGAAACCTTAAAACTACATAATACACCTAATGAATTCGTGCGAGTCCTTTGAACATCGTATAACTAGTTAGGACATCTTAAGACTTGGTATGTCGTATTAGAACATTAAAAAGCATGTTTGTATAACGTAGGACGCCTTAAAACACCTAACAATACCTTACAACAGCGTACGAAACCTTAAAGCACCGTAATAAACCTAATGAATTCGTCCGAGTCCTTTGAACATCGGAAGACCACTCAGGACTTGTTACGACTCTGTATGAGATATTAGCAACATGAAAATCAATTTAGAATAATGTAGGACGCGTTACAACTTCTAAGAGCACCTTACATCACCGTACGAAACATTAAAACAACATAATAAACCTAATGAATTCGTCCGAGTCATTTGAACATCATACAACAATTTAGAATATCTTACGACTCTGTTTGCCACACTATCACCTTGAGAAGCATGTTAGTATAATGTACGACACCTTAAAGCTCCTAACAACACATTATAATACCCTACGTAAACTTAAAACTTCATAATAAACCTAATGAATTCGTCCGAGTCCTTTAAACATCGTACGACAACTTAGGACATCTTACGACTCTGTTCGCCAAATTAGCAACTCGAATAGAAGATTTGTATGATCTAGGACACCTTTCAGCTCCTAAGAACACCTTACATCACCGTACGAAACCTTAAAACTACATAATACACCTAATGAATTTGTGCGAGTCCTTTGAACATCGTATAACTAGTTAGGACATCTTAAGACTTGGTATGTCGTATTAGAACATTAAAAAGCATGTTTGTATAACGTAGGACGCCTTAAAACACCTAACAATACCTTACAACAGCGTACGAAACCTTAAAGCACCGTAATAAACCTAATGAATTCGTCCGAATCCTTTGAACATCGGAAGACCACTCAGGACTTGTTACGACTCTGTATGAGATATTAGCAACATGAAAAGCAATTTAGAATAATGTAGGACGCGCTACAACTTCTAAGAGCACCTTACATCACCGTATGAAACATTAAAACACCATAATAAACCTAATGAATATGTCCGAGTCATTTGAACTTCATACAACAATTTACAATATCTTACGACTCTGTTTGCCACACTATCACCTTGATAAGCTTGTTAGTATAAAGTACGATACCTTAAAGCTCCTAACAACACATTACAATACCCTACGTAAACTTAAAACTTCATAATAAACCTAATGAATTCGTCCGAGTCCTTTAAACATTGTACGACAACTTAGGACATCTTACGACTCTGTTCGCCAAATTAGCAACTTGAATAGAACATTAGTATGATCTAGGACACCTTACAGCTCCAAAGAACACCTTACATCACCATACGAAACCTTAAAACTACATAATACACCTAATGAATTCGTGCGAGTCCTTTGAACATCGTATAACTAGTTAGGACATCTTAAGACTTGGTATGTCGTATTAGAACATTAAAAAGCATGTTTGTATAACGTAGGACGCCTTAAAACACCTAACAATACCTTACAACAGCGTACGAAACCTTAAAGCACCGTAATAAACCTAATGAATTCGTCCGAGTCCTTTGAACATCGGAAGACCACTCAGGACTTGTTACGACTCTGTATGAGATATTAGCAACATGAAAAGCAATTTAGAATAATGTAGGACGCGCTACAACTTCTAAGAGCACCTTACATCACCGTATGAAACATTAAAACACCATAATAAACCTAATGAATATGTCCGAGTCATTTGAACTTCATACAACAATTTACAATATCTTACGACTCTGTTTGCCACACTATCACCTTGATAAGCTTGTTAGTATAAAGTACGATACCTTAAAGCTCCTAACAACACATTACAATACCCTACGTAAACTTAAAACTTCATAATAAACCTAATTAATTCGTCCGAGTCCTTTAAACATTGTACGACAACTTAGGACATCTTACGACTCTGTTCGCCAAATTAGCAACTTGAATAGAACATTAGTATGATCTAGGACACCTTACAGCTCCAAAGAACACCTTACATCACCCTACGAAACCTTAAAACTACATAATACACCTAATGAATTCGTGCGAGTCCTTTGAACATCGTATAACTAGATAGGACATCTTAAGACTTGGTATGTCGTATTAGAACATTAAAAAGCATGTTTGTATAACGTAGGACGCCTTAAAACACCTAACAATACCTTACAACAGCGTACGAAACCTTAAAGCACCGTAATAAACCTAATGAATTCGTCCGAGTCCTTTGAACATCGGAAGACCACTCAGGACTTGTTACGACTCTGTATGAGATATTAGCAACATGAAAAGCAATTTAGAATAATGTAGGACGCGCTACAACTTCTAAGAGCACCTTACATCACCGTATGAAACATTAAAACACCATAATAAACCTAATGAATATGTCCGAGTCATTTGAACTTCATACAACAATTTACAATATCTTACGACTCTGTTTGCCACACTATCACCTTGATAAGCTTGTTAGTATAAAGTACGATACCTTAAAGCTCCTAACAACACATTACAATACCCTACGTAAACTTAAAACTTCATAATAAACCTAATGAATTCGTCCGAGTCCTTTAAACATTGTACGACAACTTAGGACATCTTACGAATCTGTTTGCCAAATTAGCAACTCGAATAGACCATTAGTATGATCTAGGACACCTTACAGCTCCAAAGAACAGCTTACATCACCGTACGAAACCTTAAAACTACATAATACACCTAATGAATTCGTGCGAGTCCTTTGAACATCGTATAACTAGTTAGGACATCTTAAGACTTGGTATGTCGTATTAGAACATTATAAAGCATGTTTGTATAACGTAGGACGCCTTAAAACACCTAAACAATACTTTACAACAGCGTAAGAAACCTTAAAACACCGTAATAAACCTAATGAATTCGTCCGAGTCTTTTGAACATCGGAAGACCACTCAGGACTTGTTACGACTCTGTATGAGATATTAGCAACATGAAAAGCAATTTAGAATAATGTAGGACGCGTTACAACTTCTAAGAGCACCTTACATCACCGTACGAAACATTAAAACACCATAATAAACCTAATGAATTCGTCCGAGTCATTTGAACATCATACAACAAATTAGAATATCTTACGACTCTGTTTGCCACACTATCACCTTGAGAAGCATGCTAGTAAAATGTACGAAACCTTAAAGCACCGTAATAAACCTAATGAATTCGTCCGAGTCCTTTGAACATCGGAAGACCACTCAGGACTTGTTACGACTCTGTATGAGATATTAGCAACATGAAAAGTAATTTAGAATAATGTAGGACGCGTTACAAGTTTTAAGAACACCTTACATCACCGTACGAAACATTAAAACACCATAATAAACCTAATGAATTCGTCCGAGTCATTTGAACATCATACAACAATTTAGAATATCTTACGAATCTGTTTGCCACACTATCACCTTGAGAAGCCTGTTAGTATAATGTACGACACCTTAAAGCTCCTAACAACACATTACAATACCCTACGTATACTTAAAACTTCATAATAAACCTAATGAATTCGTCCGAGTCCTTTAAACATCGTACGACAACTTAGGACATCTTACGACTCTGTTTGCCAAATTAGCAACTCGAATAGAACATTAGTATGATCTAGGACGCCTTACAGCTCCAAAGAACACCTTACATCACCGTACGAAACCTTAAAACTACATAATACACCTAATGAATTCGTGCGAGTCCTTTGAACATCGTACAACTAGACTTGGTATGTCATATTAGAACATTATAAAGCATGTTTGTATAACGTAGGACGCCTTAAAACACCTAACAATACCTTACAACAGCGTACGAAACCTTAAAACACCATAATAAACCTAATGAATTCGTCCGAGTCCTTTGAACATCGAAAGACCACTCAGGACAAGCTTGTTACGACTCTGTATAAGATATTACAAACATGAAAAGAAATTTAGAATAATGTAGGACGCGTTACAACTTCTAAGAGCACCTTACATCACCGTACGAAACATTAAAACACCATAATAAACCTAATGAATTCGTCCGAGTCATTTGAACATCATACAATAATTTAGAATATCTTACGACTCTGTTTGCCACACTATCACCTTGAGAAGCATGTTAGTATAATGTACGACACCATAAAGCTCCTAACAACACATTACAATACCCTACGTAAACTTAAAATTTCATAATAAACCTAATGAATTCGTCCGAATCCTTTAAACATCGTACGAAAACTTAGGACATCTTACGACTCTGTTTGCCAAATTAGCAACTCGAATAGAACATTAGTATGATCTAGGACGCCTTACAGCTCCAAAGAACACCTTACATCACCGTACGAAACCTTAAAACTACATAATACACCTAATGAATTCGTGCGAGTCCTTTGAACATCGTACAACTAGACTTGGTATGTCATATTAGAACATTATAAAGCATGTTTGTATAACGTAGGACGCCTTAAAACACCTAACAATACCTTACAACAGCGTACGAAACCTTAAAACACCATAATAAACCTAATGAATTCGTCTGAGTCCTTTGAACATCGAAAGACCACTCAGGACAAGCTTGTTACGACTCTGTATAAGATATTACAAACATGAAAAGAAATTTAGAATAATGTAGGACGCGTTACAACTTCTAAGAGCACCTTACATCACCGTACGAAACATTAAAACACCATAATAAACCTAATGAATTCGTCCGAGTCATTTGAACATCATACAATAATTTAGAATATCTTACGACTCTGTTTGCCACACTATCACCTTGAGAAGCATGTTAGTATAATGTACGACACCATAAAGCTCCTAACAACACATTACAATACCCTACGTAAACTTAAAATTTCATAATAAACCTAATGAATTCGTCCGAGTCCTTTAAACATCGTACGACAACTTAGGACATCTTACGACTCTGTTTGCCAAATTAGCAACTCGAATAGAACATTAGTATGATCTAGGTCACCTTACAGCTCCAAAGAACACCTTACATCACCGTACGAAACCTTAAAACTACATAATACACCTAATGAATTCGTGCGAGTCCTTTGAACATCGTATAACTAGTTAGGACATCTTAAGACTTGGTATGTCGTATTAGAACATTAAAAAGCATTTTGTAGGACTACTCAGGACTTGTTACGACTCTGTATGAGATATTAGCAACATGAAAAGCAATTTAGAATAATGTAGGACGCGTTACAACTTCTAAGAGCACCTTACATCACCGTACGAAACATTAAAACACCATAATAAACCTAATGAATTCGTCCGAGTCATTTGAACATCATACAACAATTTAGAATATCTTACGACTCTGTTTGCCACACTATCACCTTGAGAAGCATGTTAGTATAATGTACGACACCTTAAAGCTCCTAACAACACATTACAATACCCTACGTAAACTTAAAACTTCATAATAAACCTAATGAATTCGTCCGAGTCCTTTAAACATTGTACGACAACTTAGGACATCTTACGACTCTGTTTGCCAAATTAGCAACTCGAATAGAACATTAGTATGATCTAGGTCACCTTACAGCTCCAAAGAACACCTTACATCACCGTACAAAACCTTAAAACTACATAATACACCTAATGAATTCGTGCGAGTCCTTTGAACATCGTATAACTAGTTAGGACATCTTAAGACTTGGTATGTCGTATTAGAACATTAAAAAGCATGTTTGTATAACGTAGGACGCCTTAAAACACCTAACAATACCTTACAACAGCGTACGAAACCTTAAAACACCATAATAAACCTAATGAATTCGTCCGAGTCCTTTGAACATCGGAAGACTACTCAGGACTTGTTACGACTATGTATGAGATATTAGCAACATGAAAAGCAATTTAGAATAATTTAGGACGCGTTACAACTTCTAAGAGCACCTTACATCACCGTACGAAACATTAAAACACCATAATAAACCTAATGAATTCGTCCGAGTCATTTGAACATCATACAACAATTTAGAATATCTTACGAATCTGTTTGCCACACTATCACCTTGAGAAGCCTGTTAGTATAATGTACGACACCTTAAAGCTCCTAACAACACATTACAATACCCTACGTATACTTAAAACTTCATAATAAACCTAATGAATTCGTCCGAGTCCTTTAAACATCGTACGACAACTTAGGACATCTTACGACTCTGTTTGCCAAATTAGCAACTCGAATAGAACATTAGTATGATCTAGGACGCCTTACAGCTCCAAAGAACACCTTACATCACCGTACGAAACCTTAAAACTACATAATACACCTAATGAATTCGTGCGAGTCCTTTGAACATCGTACGACTAGACTTGGTATGTCGTATTAGAACATTATAAAGCATGTTTGTATAACGTAGGACGCCTTAAAACACCTAACAATACCTTACAACAGCGTACGAAACCTTAAAACACCATAATAAACCTAATGAATTCGTCCGAGTCCTTTGAACATCGAAAGACCACTCAGGACAAGCTTGTTACGACTCTGTATAAGATATTAGCAACATGAAAAGCAATTTAGAATAATGTAGGACGCGTTACAACTTCTAAGAGCACCTTACATCACCGTACGAAACATTAAAACACCATAATAAACCTAATGAATTCGTCCGAGTCATTTGAACATCATACAACAATTTAGAATATCTTACGAATCTGTTTGCCACACTATCACCTTGAGAAGCCTGTTAGTATAATGTACGACACCTTAAAGCTCCTAACAACACATTACAATACCCTACGTATACTTAAAACTTCATAATAAACCTAATGAATTCGTCCGAGTCCTTTAAACATCGTACGGAAACTTAGGACATCTTACGACTCTCTTTGCCAAATTAGCAACTCGAATAGAACATTAGTATGATCTAGGACGCCTTACAGCTCCAAAGAACACCTTACATCACCGTACGAAACCTTAAAACTACATAATACACCTAATGAATTCGTGCGAGTCCTTTGAACATCGTACAACTAGACTTGGTATGTCATATTAGAACATTATAAAGCATGTTTGTATAACGTAGGACGCCTTAAAACACCTAACAATACCTTACAACAGCGTACGAAACCTTAAAACACCATAATAAACCTAATGAATTCGTCCGAGTCCTTTGAACATCGAAAGACCACTCAGGACAAGCTTGTTACGACTCTGTATAAGATATTACAAACATGAAAAGAAATTTAGAATAATGTAGGACGCGTTACAACTTCTAAGAGCACCTTACATCACCGTACGAAACATTAAAACACCATAATAAACCTAATGAATTCGTCCGAGTCATTTGAACATCATACAATAATTTAGAATATCTTACGACTCTGTTTGCCACACTATCACCTTGAGAAGCATGTTAGTATAATGTACGACACCATAAAGCTCCTAACAACACATTACAATACCCTACGTAAACTTAAAATTTCATAATAAACCTAATGAATTCGTCCGAGTCCTTTAAACATCGTACGACAACTTAGGACATCTTACGACTCTGTTTGCCAAATTAGCAACTCGAATAGAACATTAGTATGATCTAGGTCACCTTACAGCTCCAAAGAACACCTTACATCACCGTACGAAACCTTAAAACTACATAATACACCTAATGAATTCGTGCGAGTCCTTTGAACATCGTATAACTAGTTAGGACATCTTAAGACTTGGTATGTCGTATTAGAACATTAAAAAGCATTTTGTAGGACTACTCAGGACTTGTTACGACTCTGTATGAGATATTAGCAACATGAAAAGCAATTTAGAATAATGTAGGACGCGTTACAACTTCTAAGAGCACCTTACATCATCGTACGAAACATTAAAACACCATAATTGTTGGTCCATAATGATCGTGATTTCGGTGCTTTGTTGACTTGTTTAACACAAATATAACCAATACTTGTAGAACAAAGTGTAGAAAGTCCAAACAACCCAATATCAAGATCTAACACACAATCGAGGTTAATAAGCTACAATGATAAGTAGAATAAGCTCCTAGCACCTCAATGGAACGATTACACAACACAAATCAGTGAAGAATAGCTTGAGTAAAAGATGTGCAAAAGTTGTATAAATGTGAAGATAAGGTTACAATATATAGGTGTTAGGTTCGCTGATAGATTCGCTCTAGCGAATCTATCCAGCAAACCAACACAGGTTCGCTGGGCACATAGGTTCGCCCAGTCGACACCTAGATACAAAAGACATGTCTGACCTGCGGGCGAATCAATAGATTCGCCCGTAGGTTCGCTAGAACTAATAACATTACAAAGTCAAACAATTACAACCAAAAGTAACACCGACAAGCCGGTGGGTCCAACCTATACATAGTGACTATCAATACTCCCCCTAGGTTGGACCTCACCTGGGGAAGTCTTCTGATAAGCTCCGTCTTGATGGCTTCAAAGTTGTTCGATAAAAGCTCCTGCCCTTTCTTTGATCCCGGCCATTGGATTTGTAAAGTCTTCAGTTCCGGCCTCATCTTCACTCAGATTTAGCATTGAATCTACAAAATCAGCATCTGCGACCTCTGTATCAGGCTCAAGTTGAACTATCATATCCGCCTGTATTTCAGCAGTTGGCTCCTCGCTTGCAACTTCCAAGTCAATCACTTCAACAGGTTTTTCAAACCTCTGCTCTATCGTTCGATCAAGTTGTCTAGTCAAGTCATCCATCTCCAATTTCAGATCATCCGTCCTCCTCAACCTCTCATTTACCTCCTTCAGCTCAGCACGAATTCCCCGGGCTTTGTTAGCAACCTTCACAAACAGGTTTGCTTCGGCAGCAGTGTCATCTCCAGCCCCGTGCTTAATTCTGTTCTCACATAGCACTTTCAGATCCTCATCACTGAAGGAGAAGACCTCCATAGGATCAAATAGACGGATTTCCGGACGGTCTTCACCTTGTAATCTGATAACTGCCTCCCCAGTGCTATTGTCATAAAACCATTTGCTGAAATCCTGCAATCTGGGTGGCTGAGTTTCTGGGACCCTGACCCTCGTCATCACCTTCGGAGCAGCAATCTTCAAAACAATTTTGCCCTTCCACGATACCCAGTGTTTGTCCTTCTTCTGTCTCATCCTTTTAGGCTTTTGGTATCCAAACTCAACAAAATCTAACTTGGCAGCCTCTTGAATAGCCGCTTCAAATGCACAAGCCCTGCCGCTATCTTCCTTTCCTAGTAATGGCAGCTCTGCAAGTCTCCTCAAGTCCCATCGAGGAAAGGTGGCGAAGTGCTTTCGGTTCTTCACATACGTAATGTCACCACCCCTCCTTTTGATCATGTACGCCTCCACCAAACAGTTGTATTTCCATGCAATGATCTGTCTATCTTGCTGTTTGGTGGTGGGTTCGTCTAAGTGTTGAAATATTGGTACCTCAGGCACCACAGCTTCCTCCTTCCTAAACCATTCGGATTTGTCTAGCTCAGCGTGTTCAAATTGGTAGCTCATCCCCTTTTCTTCAACCTTATACATTTCCGGCTCTTCATCCAAATCTTCTTCACTATTTTCATCAATATCAGTATCAGGTTCATCAACCAATGTATAATCCACCCCAGATCCACCTACAACTTCATCTCCTTCAAATACGTCCATATCAATCCCCATATCTTCATCAAACTCTTCTTCCACAGCTTTTCCCTTTCCTTTACCACCAAAATCAACATCCATTAACGGATACTTTGCAATATCCGTTAAGGAGTTCAGTTCTGCTTCAGACATAGCCGGATCAGTTCCAGCATTCACCTTCAATTCGTTTAGCTCTTTGAAGACCCTCACCAACAGGCACTGCTGATCTTTCATCATACGACCCATCTCGTATATGACAGTGGATTTTTCGGCATCCTGTTTCTCCAGTTCTTCATGTTTATATTTCAGCTCAGCCAGATCAGCTTCCAGTTTCTCAACAACCCCCTTTAAGTTATCAGCTGATGCACCCGATGTTCCCCCAGTATCATGCCTAGCCTTCTTTGAACCTTCAGGCTGAGTATCAGACTTTCTCTTTGTCCTCAGTTCTCTGCCCGCATCAATTTCATCTTGGATCTCATCCACCTCCCGTTCAAACGAATAATCTTTATCCTTGGCATAGGGTTTCCGTTTCCTGATCTTCTTTTCAATCACCTCTATATTTTCTCCACCTCTTTTCCTTTCCGACTCGATCAACCTTTGTATATAAACCCACCTATCAGCCGGATACATATTCTCCCACAAATACGTAGTCCTTCCAACACAATCCGGCCTCACAGATTTACAATCCTTGAAGATTCGTGAATGCATATCCCAGACCTTCAGTTCAGCACCCTCCACAGGTAGATTTGGTAGTTTATCATTCAGAATCATCTGAATGAATCTGGGATACATTAACCATTTTGCCCCCTTGCTGGCATGGATGTTCTCGAGCATGTAGGTGTAAATCAACTTGGCAAGATTTGCTTTCTGCCCTCGGCAAAACAGCATCATCGCTCGAGCCCAGTCCAAATTCAGCCCGTCAGTACCTCCCTTCCTGTGATCCAGGCACATAATGAACACATGTGCTATATATCTCCATTCCTGGATCAGGTACGACTTCACAAATTCCATCTTTTTCTCTCCGGGCATCGGACCCTCATATCCCGCTGTCCGGAATGCCCCATAAACTTCTTCAGCTGTCATACCCACCTCTTCACCAACATCATCCTCTAACCTCAAAATTCTAGCCAAATCTGCTTCAGTAAACGCCAAGTCTTGGCCACAGACATTGGCACAGATACGTGACGGCTGTACCGACACGTTCATGATCGCAGTTCGCCAAAAATCCCGAACGTGCGTCTCATATATGGTGGGTGAGTGAGAGATGGCATGATGTATATGTGACGACTTCAGCCATATGATAGCGTCTCTATAGCTGCTGGCCTTTTCGAAGTTTTCATCGAGTAAAGCACACATGTTGTGCTTTTTCTCGAAGAATAAAGTCGACATTTTGCCTGAAAAATAAACGGAGATTGATCAGAAATGAAGAATTGAAAATCAAAAAATAGATTCGCTGGAAATTAGGTTCGCTGGTATAGCGAACCTGAGATTTCGGCATCAGAACCTATAAATTCGCTGACATGAAAAATCAGTCATTGTTGTCGAGCGAATGTATAGGTTCGCTGGAAACAGTCGGGCGAATCTATGTTGTTGCGCGGGCAGCATAACGACATAGATTCGCTCGAAGTCTTGAACTTTCGTTCAGATTCGCCAGACGAACACTTAGGTTCGCTGGAAACCCTAGCTTTTGAAAAACGGCCGAGATCACATACAGTCCAACATTTTTAGGCATTTAAAGCAACAAACAGGTAGTATAATCACTAAACAAGTCTATTATGGAGTAAAACCCTAACAACTAACACCAAAACAGTCATTCAAACAACACTTATTCACAGATCGACAGTTAAAAACATTATAACAGTTCGATTTAGGGTTTAGATAGAGATTAAAGTGTAATCGATCACATACCGGACAATATCGTGGTGTTTAATGTGTGGAAAAGACCGGAAATAGCAAGAATCGAACGTTTGGTGTTTGAAATTGAAACAGCGTGCTACAGTGGTTTGGACAGCGAATATATAAAATATTCGCTGTCACAGTATATATATACACCCATAGGTTCGCTGGTAGACAGACCAGCGAACCTTAGGTTCGCCGGAAGACCAAAAGACAAGGCACACAACTGGTTCGCCAGCAGGTTCGCTGACACATAAACAACGATGTTTCATGTCAGCGAAACAAAAAAGGTTCCGGGCGAATCTTGGGCGCCGAGCGAACCTGTAGGTTCGCCTTAGGTTCGCTAGATAGACAACAAAAAAAATATTTTTGGATTTTCTTAAAAATTTTAAAGACTTTGTAAATCCGTGAAAACGTCCCACGATATCAACGCTCCAAAAATGAACATACACACATATAATCCTAAAAATTTTTAAAAAATAAAATAAGGTAAAGTGAAATAAAATAAACTTAAAATAAAATTAAAATTAGAATAACAGGAGACTGTTTTAAACGCTAGAAAGGATATATATTCTTCATGATGTTTTGAGTAGAATCCGGAGAATCATCGATTGGCGGGATTGCAGATATGTTTGTCCATTTAAACCCATGCCGTAGTCCTTTCAACAAGAGATCAGCAGCTTCTTTTATCATGTTTTTGGTTTGATTGAAGAAACTCAGACAACTCGGTCCCCACAGACATCTAGGTAAAAAGAACAGGTTCTGTCATCAGGGTATATCTAAGCAATACTATTGACTTTGCTTGAATTTCAATGATCAACTTTTGAATGTTGACCGATGCATTAGCATTTTTGACACTTGTGCAATTTTTGCATCTTTTCTTTGTGAGTGGAGCGTGTCAGCGATTGATTCATTTTGAATACAATGCGACTTATTATTTGGGAAACTCAAATAGTCTAGAGCTCCAGGTCTATACTCACGTATAACAGAGGAGATAAACATTTGAGCATGCTCGGTGAATCTTCAGGTCAATACTTCCGTATAGCAGAGAAGATTCACCAACTCCAGGTCAATACTTCCGTATAGCAGAGGAGTTAAGCACTTGACACAAAACGTTCTGAGGAGTTAACGAGTAACTCACTCAGAGGCTTTTCCGAAGAGCATCACTAGCAGCTTTTTATTTTATTTGTTTTGCATACTAGAAACTCGATTCGGGGATAGGGCGAGGGTGATTTGGGATTTTTAGGGAAATCAAGACAAAGATTTGACACTCTCAACCCATTTTTGACAGAACCATTATCTTTGTGCAATCCAATCACGTCAAGGAGATAATCCTTGTTGTCGAGATCTTGAGCGTTATGTTTGGCTGCACAATCACTGTTTACTTCGTTTTCGGGCTGAGCCTATCTGACATATCCCAAACGCAATGCTTCTGACCTCCTTCAACGACTCTTCAACACCAATCAAAACGGAGATCCTGAAATAGCAAAATTTGAAAAACTATAAATAGTTAATCTTTTATATCTCCCCCAAAATTTCTATATAATAGCCGTCTAATAAGAAATTTTTGTTTTTCAGATTTTCTTAATATATATATAAGTATATATACAAAAGTAAAAGAAAAATAAAAGAAGATAGAATGAAATGAAGTAACGGAGCAATGAAAACGAGTGTCCCACGGATTTTTCAAAGAAGATAAAGACCAGATTATATACAAAGACCCGATTAATTACAAGGACCAGATTATTTACATATTTACAAAAGGATTCTCACAGAAAAAGGTTTTCAAAAAGATATAAGTCCAAGCATGGAGATCAATTCATAAAAACGTGGTTTGTCAAAAGTTTTTGTGAAAAGATCTGCTTTTTGCTTTCTAGTTTCGATAGGAATAATATCAATAAACCCCTTTTCCTGTGCATCCCGGATTGCATGAATTCTCGTTTCAATGTGCTTGGTTCGAGTGTGATGAATGGGATTCTTGGCGATTCCAACAGCAGCTTCATTGTCACAGAATAGTGGCGTATGAAGAAAGTTGATGCCATAATCCATCATCTGATGTTGAATCCACAGCACTTGGCAACAGCAACTTGACGCAGCTATGTATTCTGCTTCTCCTGTGGACAGGGAGACGGTTGTTTGCTTCTTGCTTTGCCATGAAACAAGGCATTCTCCAAGGTATTGACATCCACCAGTGACTGACTTCCTGTTAATCCTGCAACCAGCATGATCACTATCAGAAAAAGCATGTAAATCAAAGTTCCCACCTTTTGGGTACCAAAGTCCCAAACGAGAGGAACCCTTAAGGTAACGGAAAATTCGTTTGACAGCTTTTTCATGTGATTCTTTTGGATTTGCTTGGAAGCGAGCACAGTAACACACGGCAAATGTAATATCTGGACGACTTGCGGTCAGATACATGAGAGATCCGATCATCGAGCGATACCGATGAGCATCCACAGGATTCCCATTATCATCGGAAGTAAGGCATGTTTGAGCAGTAAAAGGAATCAATTCAGGAGAAGAGTCATCCATGCCAAACTTCGTGAGGATTTCTTTGATATATTTCTCTTGGTGGATTAGAATCCCATCAGGCTTTTGCTCCACTTGCAGCCCCAAGAAGAAACACATCTCCCCCATTATAGTCATCTCAAAACGATCCATCATCACCTTCTCAAATTCTCTACACAACCCTTCATTAGTCGAACCAAAAATGATATCATCAACATACACCTGAACGATCAGCAACTCGCCATCCACCTCCTTCTTGAATAAAGTCATATCTATACTCCCACGTGAGAAACCCTTACTGAGTAGATACTGCGTCAGAGTTTCATACCAGATCCTTGGAGCTTGATGTAACCCATACAACGATTTGTCAAGCTTGTAAACCTTTGACGGGAAATCAGGATCCTCGAAGCCTGGTGGTTGACATACGTATATCTCCTCATCGATGTCTCCGTATAGAAATGCACATTTCACATCCATCTGATAAACCTTAAAGTTTTTGTTCGCAGCATGTGCAAGAAAGATTCTGATGGCTTCCAGGCGAGCGACTGGAGCAAAAACTTCGGTATAGTCAATTCCCTCCTCTTGAGCGAATCCCTGAACAACCAGTCTCGCTTTATTTCTAATTACTACACCACGATCATCTGGCTTGTTCCGAAAAACCCATTTAGTGCCGATTGGGCACTTGTTAGGAGGAAGATCAACCAATTCCCAAACTTTGAGCTTCCTGAATTGCTGCAGCTCCATTTGCATGGCATCCACCCAACTCGGATCTTCAAGTGCCTGTTTATAATTCTTTGGAACGACTTGTGACAGAAAGGCAGCATAAAGACATTCATTAATCAAACCGCTCTGACTCCGGGTTCGCACACCATCGGTAATAGATCCAATGATATAATCGTGAGGATGGTTTTTCAGGGTTTTGAAGTCAGTGTTGAGTAGTAAAGGATTTTGATCATTTGAGGGGGTTTGATTTGATGGTTGTGAAGGTGTAGGTGATGGGATGGTAGTGGATGTGGATGAAATATCTGATGGAGAAGTTTGAACAGTTTGAGGTTGTGGAGTATTTGGTGGAGGTGATGGGATGTCAAAAGTAGTGGGAGGTAGTTGTGTGGCGGATGTGGAAGGTTGTGATTGTGATGGTGTAGGTGTAGGATTGAAAATAGAAACCGATGTGTGTGGAATGATGTCATCATCGTCAGAGTCAGGAAGATTAAATGATTTGAAAATGGTGGTGGCATCATAAAACCAGGCCGGTTCACTACCAATACTTGTAGTGTTTGATTCTTGCCAATCAACATAGTAGGACTCTTGCACGATCCGCGTTCGCTTGTTGTAAACGCGATACGCCTTTTGCGTGTTAGAGTATCCCACAAAGAAGCATTCATCAGAGACAGCCCCAAACTTCGTCTTCTGATCTTGAGTATTCAAAAGAGTGCAAGAACATCCAAAGGGGCGTAGAAAATCAATCAGCGGCTTAATCCCTCGAAACAGTTGGTATGAAGTCTTCATCTTTTCTTTGACTATCAGTACCCTGTTAAGAACGTAAGCAGCACAATTAACCGCTTCAGCCCAGAAAATAATTGGAAGTTTTGACTCGATCAGCATAGTTCTAGCGGCCTCCACAAGAGTTCGGTTTTTCCTTTCAGCAACACCATTTTGTTGTGGTGTTCGGGCAGCGCTAAACTGTCTGAGAATACCCCGTTGTTCACAGAAGGAGTTGAAGATGTGGTTTCTGAATTCAGTTCCGTTATCGCTTCTGATGGCTTGAACCTTCTTCTTTCCAAGAACCTCTATTAGAGGTATTAACTTCATCAATTCTTCTGCAGTCTCACTCTTGTTCGCCATGAATCTCACCCAGGTGTACCTAGAGTAATCATCTGTGACAACCAAGCAATAAGACTTTTTAGCTATAGATTTGACACTTATTGGACCGAATAAATCAGTATGTAACAATTCGAGGGGTTCTGAGATAGTATTTGTAATTTTGAGTTTATGTGGCTTTTTGTGCTGTTTTCCTCTAGCACAAGCCATGCATTTCTCGACCACAGAAAAATCCTTTTGTGGTAGACCCCTGACCAAATTGTTCTTAACCAATTTATTCAGAATTTTAAAATTGATGTGTCCTAAACGTTTATGCCACAAAAATGATTCAAAGGATGATGCTTTAGACAGGAGACATGTCACGGTGGAATTTGATTCCTGTGAACCCATATTTAACATATAGGTGTCATTTCGTCTCGGAGCTCGCATGATCACCATATCTTCGGGAATAGTAAACTCTGGCTTCAAGAACAGGCATTCATTTGGAAGAAACAGCACAGGAATATTCTTATCACAGATTTGTGATACACTCAGAAGATTGAATGCCAGCTCAGGAACATAGTTGACGTCTTCCAAAGTAAGTGAGCCATTTGAGACTTCTCCTTGACCAATCATCTTCCCGCCTTTCTTATCTCCAGCAAAAGCAACATAACCTCCATTTATGATCCTATAGTTAGTAAGAAGATCCTTCAATCCTGTCATATGTCTGGAACATCCGCTGTCAATATGCCAATGACTATTTACAACGGCATTTGAATGTTCCTGACATTTATTAAAAGAAAAGAAAAGTTAGACCTTAGCAATAGGCACCCAAGTCTTTGTATACCTGGGTGGAGAAATGGATGAAGTATTACAAAAGAAATTATTTACAAAAGTGTTTAATCTTTTTCTGACAGATTTTTGCTTTGGACTGTTTTGGATTAATTTGGAGCATTGCTTGACAGTGTGACCAGTGTTTCCGCATTTAAAACAGTGAGATTTAAAACCAGCTTTGGGAACTCTGTTAACAGGAATTTTATCCATTTCAATCTCCTCATCATATTCAGACAGTTGTGAGTTGCAGTCACTGTAAGTGTCATAGAGTTCTTTCAACTTACTTGTTGTGACTTTAACTGTATCAGATTTAGGTTTTGGTTTTAGAATGTATGAAAAAGATGATTCCTTCTCTTTTGGTTTTGAAATTTTCACAGGTGTGAACGTTGGAATTTGGTGAGTGAAGAACTTTTGAAAACAGTTTGTTTTAGTTTGACTTTCAGAGACATGACCTGAAAGTTTGTCTTTGTCATTCACACACACATTTTCATTCAAATCATCATTCAACATATTAGGGTTTGAAGTGGAGCACCCTAAGTTACTATTAAACATGAAATTGTCTGAATATGAAACATTACTACAAACAGGACTATCTAAACAAATGTCTTCAAAAGACTTCTTGGAATCAGAACTACTGCAATCACTACTGACAGAACAACCAAGTCCAACACTCCCACCATACGCGTACTCCTCTCTAACTTCCTTAAGGTTTACTTCACTCAAACCTGCAATGGAACTGTCAGTATCGTTCTGCATAATCTCTTGAATTAACTCATTTGAGGGATGAGGAATAGGTGTAGGAGAATAACAGAAAGTACTGGGTGGGGGATATGCATATGTTTCATTTTTACTAAAACCCAAACCTGTCTTGACCCTGGCCCCCCTTTGATTCTTGCACAGTTCCTCCCTTTTCATTCCAGATATGGTCCACTGCTGCAATTTGTTTTTAAGTTTTCTTGCTTCAAATTCAGCAAGTGTAACTTGCTCAGTCAAGTAGTTAATCTCACAGTTCTTTTCTAAAAGAGTTCTTTTTAAGTGTTCATTTTCTTTTAAAGCTTCTCTTAACTTGACAAAATATTTTGATTCACTTAATTTGAGCTCTTTGTTGGTTCTTTTTAATTCGTTTTCGTTTGACATTAACAGTTTATTTGCTTTGTATATGCCAATTAAACGAATTTTGCAAGCAGATGAACACATATCTTCAATTACATCATAAGGAAGACCGATTACCAGTTTTTCAGCGGCCAGAGCACGATCACATTGACAGTAGGGAGTGCTTCTTTTGAATTCATCAACTGCATCCAGCCTTGCCTTTTCGATCATTTCTTCCAAGCTAGCCTTAGACTCCTCCTCATGCTTTACTTCATTTACAGCGGCTTCACAAACTAACCCAGAATGATTCAGATGTCCTTGAGCAATAACATCTGATTGAACTTTAACAGCATCCTCCACTTTCTCTTCTTCTTCATTTCCAAAAAATTCTTTGAACGGATCAAAGAGATTTATATCATTGTCATCAAACACAGTAATTTCAGCAATAAGGGCATGGTTGATCTCCTCCTTGGTTTCTTCGATTTCAGCACTCCAGTCAAAGTTGGTGAGAAGTGCAGTTTCATTCTTTGACTTTGCTTCCTCAACCTTTTCTTGAATTGGAGCAGATCTTGGACTTACAGAGTTAACTGGCTCAGAAACGATTGGTAATGGGCATTCTCTCTTGAAGTGGCCCAGTTGTTTGCAGTTATAGCATCGTAACTTTCCCTTGTCATAACCCAGCTTAGCGTTCTGTCCTTAATTTCCAAAGTTTCTTCTGCCAGTTCTTTCCATGAATCGTCTGGCACGAAGAGTGAGCATAGCCATCTGCCATTGAATATCTGTTTCCTCCAGATCATCAGGATCCACCTGATACATGTCTTCTACAGTCATACCTTTCCCTTTTAACTCACCTGCAACAAGAGCTTCATAACTGTGGACAAACATTCCAAATAAAGCCATAGTATCTGACGGAATCTGTGTGGTGACAGACGCATTCGAACTTGAACCAACACTTGAAGGTACACCGGCAGATTTAGCAGATACATGACTTGATGGTCCTCTAGATGCAGCACTGTACATATATGAGTTTGCAGCGGATGAGATAAGTGCAGCATTTTGAGACGGAATGTTTGGAACCATCATTGACTGATTATACTCTCTTCTTTTCACGTCAAGGTCAAAGGACTTCAGCTTGTTGATGACGTCCATCAATTTGTAATCAGGAAAATTCCTCTCTTGTTTCAGCAGCTTGATTTGTAGGCTCCATTGAGGAGGAAGAGAGTCTAACAATTTTGCTACTTGTTCGTGATTACCCAGCTTTTCATCATATTTCTTCAGATTACTTGACACAGATAGAAATCTATTTGTAATATCAGTCAAGTTCTCTTGTGAATATCCCACAAAAGAGTTGAATTCCTTTTCAGCCTGAGCTTTTCTATCCAGTTTCAGATCTTCATTGCCATCATAAAATTCACACAATGCATCATACAGACTCTTTGCAGTTGTGTGTTCTGCAAACCGGTTGAAGATGTCCTGATGTAAGCAAAGTATCAGTGCCCCAAGTGCCTTCTTGTCTCGATCTAGTAATCTGATGTCTGCTTCAGTGAAAGTGCTTGGATTTGTGTTTGTTGAAGTAACAGTTCCTTCAACTGTTGTTGGCACGTGCGGACCATTTACGATAGATTCCCATTGGTTGTAATCCGTGTAGTAGAAAAAGGCTTTCAGGCATCTTTTCCAGTCTTCAAAGTTTTCACCACTAACAAGCCTCGGAGGCCTATTAGGTTGAACGCTATCAAGATCATTCATATTCAATGTTGATGAAGTCATAACTTTGAACAGACAATAGATTCGCTGAAAAATGACAGATTCGCTGGCTAGTTTCGCTAGAAGAACACAGCAGATTCGCTGGCTAATTCGCTGGTGGTAGATTCGCCCGACAGTCAAACAGTTTCGCTGACGAGCAAGCACAGATTCGCTGGCCTGATTTTGGCAGCAGTTTCGCTTGCACAGTCAGCTAGACAGGTGAACTTTCGTTCGATGATATGTTAGATTCGCTGGCCACAACACAACCCAAAAAGGACAAAAATTTGAATTTAGATTCGCTGGAAGAACTGACAGTTTCGCTGGAAGAACTAATAGTTTCGCTGGTAGCTCAACCACTCTGAAACAGTACGGAAACAGCTCGAAAACCCTCAAAACTTGACCATTTGCCTACAGGTTTGTTTTAAAAGCATTCTAAGTCCAAATACCACAAACCATGAGCAAAATACAACTCCAAAACACAAGAAACAAGCTTCAAACAGAATCGAAAGTGTTTTGACCCAAAAACTTCAAAAATCAACACAAAAATCACTTGAATCAAACAATCAAGAGCACTAAGGCTCTGATACCATATTGTTGGTCCATAATGATCGTGATTTCAGTGCTTTGTTGACTTGTTTAACACAAATATAACCAATACTTGTAGAACAAAGTGTAGAAAGTCCAAACAACCCAATATCAAGATCTAACACACAATCGAGGTTAATAAGCTACAATGATAAGTAGAATAAGCTCCTAGCACCTCAATGGAACGATTACACAACACAAATCAGTGAAGAATAGCTTGAGTAAAAGATGTGCAAAAGTTGTATAAATGTGAAGATAAGGTTACAATATATAGGTGTTAGGTTCGCTGATAGATTCGCTCTAGCGAATCTATCCAGCGAACCAACACAGGTTCGCTGGGCACATAGGTTCGCCCAGTCGACACCTAGATACAAAAGACATGTCTGACCTGCGGGCGAATCAATAGATTCGCCCGTAGGTTCGCTAGAACTAATAACATTACAAAGTCAAACAATTACAACCAAAAGTAACACCGACAAGCCGGTGGGTCCAACCTATACATAGTGACTATCAATAATAAACCTAATGAATTCGTCCGAGTCATTTGAACATCATACAACAATTTAGAATATCTTACGACTCTGTTTGCCACACTATCACCTTGAGAAGCATGTTAGTATAATGTACGACACCTTAAAGCACCTAACAACACATTACAATACCCTACGTAAACTTAAAACTTCATAATAAACCTAATGAATTCGTCCGAGTCCTTTAAACATTGTACGACAACTTAGGACATCTTACGACTCTGTTTGCCAAATTAGCAACTCGAATAGAACATTAGTATGATCTAGGTCACCTTACAGCTCCAAAGAACACCTTACATCACCGTACAAAACCTTAAAACTACATAATACACCTAATGAATTCGTGCGAGTCCTTTGAACATCGTATAACTAGTTAGGACATCTTAAGACTTGGTATGTCGTATTAGAACATTAAAAAGCATGTTTGTATAACGTAGGACGCCTTAAAACACCTAACAATACCTTACAACAGCGTACGAAACCTTAAAACACCATAATAATCCTAATGAATTCGTCCGAGTCCTTTGAACATCGGAAGACTACTCAGGACTTGTTACGACTATGTATGAGATATTAGCAACATGAAAAGCAATTTAGAATAATGTAGGACGCGTTACAACTTCTAAGAGCACCTTACATCACCGTACGAAACATTAAAACACCATAATAAACCTAATGAATTCGTCCGAGTCATTTGAACATCATACAACAATTTAGAATATCTTACGAATCTGTTTGCCACACTATCACCTTGAGAAGCCTGTTAGTATAATGTACGACACCTTAAAGCTCCTAACAACACATTACAATACCCTACGTATACTTAAAACTTCATAATAAACCTAATGAATTCGTCCGAGTCCTTTAAACATCGTACGACAACTTAGGACATCTTACGACTCTGTTTGCCAAATTAGCAACTCGAATAGAACATTAGTATGATCTAGGACGCCTTACAGCTCCAAAGAACACCTTACATCACCGTACGAAACCTTAAAACTACATAATACACCTAATGAATTCGTGCGAGTCCTTTGAACATCGTACGACTAGACTTGGTATGTCGTATTAGAACATTATAAAGCATGTTTGTATAACGTAGGACGCCTTAAAACACCTAACAATACCTTACAACAGCGTACGAAACCTTAAAACACCATAATAAACCTAATGAATTCGTCCGAGTCCTTTGAACATCGAAAGACCACTCAGGACAAGCTTGTTACGACTCTGTATAAGATATTAGCAACATGAAAAGCAATTTAGAATAATGTAGGACGCGTTACAACTTCTAAGAGCACCTTACATCACCGTACGAAACATTAAAACACCATAATAAACCTAATGAATTCGTCCGAGTCATTTGAACATCATACAACAATTTAGAATATCTTACGAATCTGTTTGCCACACTATCACCTTGAGAAGCCTGTTAGTATAATGTACGACACCTTAAAGCTCCTAACAACACATTACAATACCCTACGTATACTTAAAACTTCATAATAAACCTAATGAATTCGTCCGAGTCCTTTAAACATCGTACGACAACTTAGGACATCTTACGACTCTGTTTGCCAAATTAGCAACTCGAATAGAACATTAGTATGATCTAGGACGCCTTACAGCTCCAAAGAACACCTTACATCACCGTACGAAACCTTAAAACTACATAATACACCTAATGAATTCGTGCGAGTCCTTTGAACATCGTACGACTAGACTTGGTATGTCGTATTAGAACATTATAAAGCATGTTTGTATAACGTAGAACGCCTTAAAACACCTAACAATACCTTACAACAGCGTACGAAACCTTAAAACACCATAATAAACCTAATGAATTCGTCCGAGTCCTTTGAACATCGAAAGACCACTCAGGACAAGCTTGTTACGACTCTGTATAAGATATTACAAACATGAAAAGCAATTTAGAATAATGTAGGACGCGTTACAACTTCTAAGAGCACCTTACATCACCGTACGAAACATTAAAACACCATAAAAAACCTAATGAATTCGTCCGAGTCATTTGAACATCATACAACAATTTAGAATATCTTACGACTCTGTTTGCCACACTATCACCTTGAGAAGCATGTTAGTATAATGTACGACACCTTAAAGCTCCTAACAACACATTACAATACCCTACGTAAACTTAAAACTTCATAATAAACCTAATGAATTCGTCCGAGTCCTTTAAACATTGTACGACAACTTAGGACATCTTACGACTCTGTTTGCCAAATTAGCAACTCGAATAGAACATTAGTATGATCTAGGTCACCTTACAGCTCCAAAGAACACCTTACATCACCGTACAAAACCTTAAAACTACATAATACACCTAATGAATTCGTGCGAGTCCTTTGAACATCGTATAACTAGTTAGGACATCTTAAGACTTGGTATGTCGTATTAGAACATTAAAAAGCATGTTTGTATAACGTAGGACGCCTTAAAACACCTAACAATACCTTACAACAGCGTACGAAACCTTAAAACACCATAATAAACCTAATGAATTCGTCCGAGTCCTTTGAACATCGGAAGACTACTCAGGACTTGTTACGACTATGTATGAGATATTAGCAACATGAAAAGCAATTTAGAATAATGTAGGACGCGTTACAACTTCTAAGAGCACCTTACATCACCGTAGGAAACATTAAAACACCATAATAAACCTAATGAATTCGTCCGAGTCATTTGAACATCATACAACAATTTAGAATATCTTACGAATCTGTTTGCCACACTATCACCTTGAGAAGCCTGTTAGTATAATGTACGACACCTTAAAGCTCCTAACAACACATTACAATACCCTACGTATACTTAAAACTTCATAATAAACCTAATGAATTCGTCCGAGTCCTTTAAACATCGTACGACAACTTAGGACATCTTACGACTCTGTTTGCCAAATTAGCAACTCGAATAGAACATTAGTATGATCTAGGACGCCTTACAGCTCCAAAGAACACCTTACATCACCGTACGAAACCTTAAAACTACATAATACACCTAATGAATTCGTGCGAGTCCTTTGAACATCGTACGACTAGACTTGGTATGTCGTATTAGAACATTATAAAGCATGTTTGTATAACGTAGGACGCCTTAAAACACCTAACAATACCTTACAACAGCGTACGAAACCTTAAAACACCATAATAAACCTAATGAATTCGTCCGAGTCCTTTGAACATCGAAAGACCACTCAGGACAAGCTTGTTACGACTCTGTATAAGATATTACAAACATGAAAAGCAATTTAGAATAATGTAGGACGCGTTACAACTTCTAAGAGCACCTTACATCACCGTACGAAACATTAAAACACCATAATAAACCTAATGAATTCGTCCGAGTCATTTGAACATCATACAACAATTTAGAATATCTTACGACTCTGTTTGCCACACTATCACCTTGAGAAGCATGTTAGTATAATGTACGACACCTTAAAGCTCCTAACAACACATTACAATACCCTACGTATACTTAAAACTTCATAATAAACCTAATGAATTCGTCCGAGTCCTTTAAACATCGTACGACAACTTAGGACATCTTACGACTCTGTTTGCCAAATTAGCAACTCGAATAGAACATTAGTATGATCTAGGACGCCTTACAGCTCCAAAGAACACCTTACATCACCGTACGAAACCTTAAAACTACATAATACACCTAATGAATTCGTGCGAGTCCTTTGAACATCGTACGACTAGACTTGGTATGTCGTATTAGAACATTATAAAGCATGTTTGTATAACGTAGGACGCCTTAAAACACCTAACAATACCTTACAACAGCGTACGAAACCTTAAAACACCATAATAAACCTAATGAATTCGTCCGAGTCCTTTGAACATCGAAAGACCACTCAGGACAAGCTTGTTACGACTCTGTATAAGATATTACAAACATGAAAAGCAATTTAGAATAATGTAGGACGCGTTACAACTTCTAAGAGCACCTTACATCACCGTACGAAACATTAAAACACCATAATAAACCTAATGAATTCGTCCGAGTCATTTGAACATCATACAACAATTTAGAATATCTTACGACTCTGTTTGCCACACTATCACCTTGAGAAGCATGTTAGTATAATGTACGACACCTTAAAGCTCCTAACAACACATTACAATACCCTACGTAAACTTAAAACTTCATAATAAACCTAATGAATTCGTCTGAGTCCTTTAAACATTGTACGACAACTTAGGACATCTTACGACTCTGTTTGCCAAATTAGCAACTCGAATAGAACATTAGTATGATCTAGGTCACCTTACAGCTCCAAAGAACACCTTACATCACCGTACAAAACCTTAAAACTACATAATACACCTAATGAATTCGTGCGAGTCCTTTGAACATCGTATAACTAGTTAGGACATCTTAAGACTTGGTATGTCGTATTAGAACATTAAAAAGCATGTTTGTATAACGTAGGACGCCTTAAAACACCTAACAATACCTTACAACAGCGTACGAAACCTTAAAACACCATAATAAACCTAATGAATTCGTCCGAGTCCTTTGAACATCGGAAGACTACTCAGGACTTGTTACGACTATGTATGAGATATTAGCAACATGAAAAGCAATTTAGAATAACGTAGGACGTGTTACAACTTCTAAGAGCACCTTACATCACCGTACGAAACATTAAAACACCATAATAAACCTAATGAATTCGTCCGAGTCATTTGAACATCATACAACAATTTAGAATATCTTACGAATCTGTTTGCCACACTATCACATTGAGAAGCCTGTTAGTATAATGTACGACACCTTAAAGCTCCTAACAACACATTACAATACCCTACGTATACTTAAAACTTCATAATAAACCTAATGAATTCGTCCGAGTCCTTTAAACATCGTACGACAACTTAGGACATCTTACGACTCTGTTTGCCAAATTAGCAACTCGAATAGAACATTAGTATGATCTAGGACGCCTTACAGCTCCAAAGAACACCTTACATCACCGTACGAAACCTTAAAACTACATAATACACCTAATGAATTCGTGCGAGTCCTTTGAACATCGTACGACTAGACTTGGTATGTCGTATTAGAACATTATAAAGCATGTTTGTATAACGTAGGACGCCTTAAAACACCTAACAATACCTTACAACAGCGTACGAAACCTTAAAACACCATAATAAACCTAATGAATTCGTCCGAGTCCTTTGAACATCGAAAGACCACTCAGGACAAGCTTGTTACGACTCTGTATAAGATATTACAAACATGAAAAGCAATTTAGAATAATGTAGGACGCGTTACAACTTCTAAGAGCACCTTACATCACCGTACGAAACATTAAAACACCATAATAAACCTAATGAATTCGTCCGAGTCATTTGAACATCATACAACAATTTAGAATATCTTACGACTCTGTTTGCCACACTATCACCTTGAGAAGCATGTTAGTATAATGTACGACACCTTAAAGCTCCTAACAACACATTACAATACCCTACGTAAACTTAAAACTTCATAATAAACCTAATGAATTCGTCCGAGTCCTTTAAACATTGTACGGCAACTTAGGACATCTTACGACTCTGTTTGCCAAATTAGCAACTCGAATAGAACATTAGTATGATCTAGGTCACCTTACAGCTCCAAAGAACACCTTACATCACCGTACAAAACCTTAAAACTACATAATACACCTAATGAATTCGTGCGAGTCCTTTGAACATCGTATAACTAGTTAGGACATCTTAAGACTTGGTATGTCGTATTAGAACATTAAAAAGCATGTTTGTATAACGTAGGACGCCTTAAAACACCTAACAATACCTTACAACAGCGTACGAAACCTTAAAACACCATAATAAACCTAATGAATTCGTCCGAGTCCTTTGAACATCGGAAGACTACTCAGGACTTGTTACGACTATGTATGAGATATTAGCAACATGAAAAGCAATTTAGAATAATGTAGGACGCGTTACAACTTCTAAGAGCACCTTACATCACCGTACGAAACATTAAAACACCATAATAAACCTAATGAATTCGTCCGAGTCATTTGAACATCATACAACAATTTAGAATATCTTACGAATCTGTTTGCCACACTATCACCTTGAGAAGCCTGTTAGTATAATGTACGACACCTTAAAGCTCCTAACAACACATTACAATACCCTACGTATACTTAAAACTTCATAATAAACCTAATGAATTCGTCCGAGTCCTTTAAACATCGTACGACAACTTAGGACATCTTACGACTCTGTTTGCCAAATTAGCAACTCGAATAGAACATTAGTATGATCTAGGACGCCTTACAGCTCCAAAGAACACCTTACATCACCGTACGAAACCTTAAAACTACATAATACACCTAATGAATTCGTGCGAGTCCTTTGAACATCGTACGACTAGACTTGGTATGTCGTATTAGAACATTATAAAGCATGTTTGTATAACGTAGGACGCCTTAAAACACCTAACAATACCTTACAACAGCGTACGAAACCTTAAAACACCATAATAAACCTAATGAATTCGTCCGAGTCCTTTGAACATCGAAAGACCACTCAGGACAAACTTGTTACGACTCTGTATAAGATATTACAAACATGAA
Source organism: Tagetes erecta (assembly GCA_030867185.1). NCBI lineage: Eukaryota > Viridiplantae > Streptophyta > Magnoliopsida > Asterales > Asteraceae > Tagetes > Tagetes erecta. The sequence goes on along the minus strand of CM061488.1, from coordinate 46,875,228 downwards.
AAGCAATTTAGAATAATGTAGGACGCGTTACAACTTCTAAGAGCACCTTACATCACCGTACGAAACATTAAAACACCATAATAAACCTAATTAATTCGTCCGAGTCATTTGAACATCATACAATAATTTAGAATATCTTACGACTCTGTTTGCCACACTATCACCTTGAGAAGCATGTTAGTATAATGTATGACACCATAAAGCTCCTATCAACACATTACAATACCCTACGTAAACATAAAATTTCATAATAAACCTAATGAATTCGTCCGAGTCCTTTAAACATCGTACGACAACTTAGGACATCTTACGACTCTGTTTGCCAAATTAGCAACTCGAATAGAACATTAGTATGATCTAGGTCACCTTACAGCTCCAAAGAACACCTTACATCACCGTACGAAACCTTAAAACTACATAATACACCTAATGAATTCGTGCGAGTCCTTTGAACATCGTATAACTAGTTAGGACATCTTAAGACTTGGTATGTCGTATTAGAACATTAAAAAGCATGTTTGTATAACGTAGGACGCCTTAAAACACCTAACAATACCTTACAACAGCGTACGAAACCTTAAAACACCATAATAAACCTAATGAATTCGTCCGAGTCCTTTGAACATCGGAAGACTACTCAGGACTTGTTACGACTATGTATGAGATATTAGCAACATGAAAAGCAATTTAGAATAATGTAGGACGCGTTACAACTTCTAAGAGCACCTTACATCACCGTACGAAACATTAAAACACCATAATAAACCTAATGAATTCGTCCGAGTCATTTGAACATCATACAACAATTTAGAATATCTTACGAATCTGTTTGCCACACTATCACCTTGAGAAGCCTGTTAGTATAATGTACGACACCTTAAAGCTCCTAACAACACATTACAATACCCTACGTATACTTAAAACTTCATAATAAACCTAATGAATTCGTCCGAGTCCTTTAAACATCGTACGACAACTTAGGACATCTTACGACTCTGTTTGCCAAATTAGCAACTCGAATAGAACATTAGTATGATCTAGGACGCCTTACAGCTCCAAAGAACACCTTACATCACCGTACGAAACCTTAAAACTACATAATACACCTAATGAATTCGTGCGAGTCCTTTGAACATCGTACGACTAGACTTGGTATGTCGTATTAGAACATTATAAAGCATGTTTGTATAACGTAGGACGCCTTAAAACACCTAACAATACCTTACAACAGCGTACGAAACCTTAAAACACCATAATAAACCTAATGAATTCGTCCGAGTCCTTTGAACATCGAAAGACCACTCAGGACAAACTTGTTACGACTCTGTATAAGATATTACAAACATGAAAAGCAATTTAGAATAATGTAGGACGCGTTACAACTTCTAAGAGCACCTTACATCACCGTACGAAACATTAAAACACCATAATAAACCTAATTAATTCGTCCGAGTCATTTGAACATCATACAATAATTTAGAATATCTTACGACTCTGTTTGCCACACTATCACCTTGAGAAGCATGTTAGTATAATGTATGACACCATAAAGCTCCTATCAACACATTACAATACCCTACGTAAACATAAAATTTCATAATAAACCTAATGAATTCGTCCGAGTCCTTTAAACATCGTACGACAACTTAGGACATCTTACGACTCTGTTTGCCAAATTAGCAACTCGAATAGAACATTAGTATGATCTAGGTCACCTTACAGCTCCAAAGAACACCTTACATCACCGTACGAAACCTTAAAACTACATAATACACCTAATGAATTCGTGCGAGTCCTTTGAACATCGTATAACTAGTTAGGACATCTTAAGACTTGGTATGTCGTATTAGAACATTAAAAAGCATGTTTGTATAACGTAGGACGCCTTAAAACACCTAACAATACCTTACAACAGCGTACGAAACCTTAAAACACCATAATAAACCTAATGAATTCGTCCGAGTCCTTTGAACATCGGAAGACTACTCAGGACTTGTTACGACTATGTATGAGATATTAGCAACATGAAAAGCAATTTAGAATAATGTAGGACGCGTTACAACTTCTAAGAGCACCTTACATCACCGTACGAAACATTAAAACACCATAATAAACCTAATGAATTCGTCCGAGTCATTTGAACATCATACAACAATTTAGAATATCTTACGAATCTGTTTGCCACACTATCACCTTGAGAAGCCTGTTAGTATAATGTACGACACCTTAAAGCTCCTAACAACACATTACAATACCCTACGTATACTTAAAACTTCATAATAAACCTAATGAATTCGTCCGAGTCCTTTAAACATCGTACGACAACTTAGGACATCTTACGACTCTGTTTGCCAAATTAGCAACTCGAATAGAACATTAGTATGATCTAGGACGCCTTACAGCTCCAAAGAACACCTTACATCACCGTACGAAACCTTAAAACTACATAATACACCTAATGAATTCGTGCGAGTCCTTTGAACATCGTACGACTAGACTTGGTATGTCGTATTAGAACATTATAAAGCATGTTTGTATAACGTAGGACGCCTTAAAACACCTAACAATACCTTACAACAGCGTACGAAACCTTAAAACACCATAATAAACCTAATGAATTCGTCCGAGTCCTTTGAACATCGAAAGACCACTCAGGACAAACTTGTTACGACTCTGTATAAGATATTACAAACATGAAAAGCAATTTAGAATAATGTAGGACGCGTTACAACTTCTAAGAGCACCTTACATCACCGTACGAAACATTAAAACACCATAATAAACCTAATTAATTCGTCCGAGTCATTTGAACATCATACAATAATTTAGAATATCTTACGACTCTGTTTGCCACACTATCACCTTGAGAAGCATGTTAGTATAATGTATGACACCATAAAGCTCCTATCAACACATTACAATACCCTACGTAAACATAAAATTTCATAATAAACCTAATGAAGTCGTCCGAGTCCTTTAAACATCGTACGACAACTTAGGACATCTTACGACTCTGTTTGCCAAATTAGCAACTCGAATAGAACATTAGTATGATCTAGGTCACCTTACAGCTCCAAAGAACACCTTACATCACCGTACGAAACCTTAAAACTACATAATACACCTAATGAATTCGTGCGAGTCCTTTGAACATCGTATAACTAGTTAGGACATCTTAAGACTTGGTATGTCGTATTAGAACATTAAAAAGCATGTTTGTATAACGTAGGACGCCTTAAAACACCTAACAATACCTTACAACAGCGTACGAAACCTTAAAACACCATAATAAACCTAATGAATTCGTCCGAGTCCTTTGAACATCGGAAGACTACTCAGGACTTGTTACGACTATGTATGAGATATTAGCAACATGAAAAGCAATTTAGAATAATGTAGGACGCGTTACAACTTCTAAGAGCACCTTACATCACCGTACGAAACATTAAAACACCATAATAAACCTAATGAATTCGTCCGAGTCATTTGAACATCATACAACAATTTAGAATATCTTACGAATCTGTTTGCCACACTATCACCTTGAGAAGCCTGTTAGTATAATGTACGACACCTTAAAGCTCCTAACAACACATTACAATACCCTACGTATACTTAAAACTTCATAATAAACCTAATGAATTCGTCCGAGTCCTTTAAACATCGTACGACAACTTAGGACATCTTACGACTCTGTTTGCCAAATTAGCAACTCGAATAGAACATTAGTATGATCTAGGACGCCTTACAGCTCCAAAGAACACCTTACATCACCGTACGAAACCTTAAAACTACATAATACACCTAATGAATTCGTGCGAGTCCTTTGAACATCGTACGACTAGACTTGGTATGTCGTATTAGAACATTATAAAGCATGTTTGTATAACGTAGGACGCCTTAAAACACCTAACAATACCTTACAACAGCGTACGAAACCTTAAAACACCATAATAAACCTAATGAATTCGTCCGAGTCCTTTGAACATCGAAAGACCACTCAGGACAAACTTGTTACGACTCTGTATAAGATATTACAAACATGAAAAGCAATTTAGAATAATGTAGGACGCGTTACAACTTCTAAGAGCACCTTACATCACCGTACGAAACATTAAAACACCATAATAAACCTAATTAATTCGTCCGAGTCATTTGAACATCATACAATAATTTAGAATATCTTACGACTCTGTTTGCCACACTATCACCTTGAGAAGCATGTTAGTAAAATGTACGACACCATAAAGCTCCTATCAACACATTACAATACCCTACGTAAACATAAAATTTCATAATAAACCTAATGAATTCGTCCGAGTCCTTTAAACATCGTACGACAACTTAGGACATCTTACGACTCTGTTTGCCAAATTAGCAACTCGAATAGAACATTAGTATGATCTAGGTCACCTTACAGCTCCAAAGAACACCTTACATCACCGTACGAAACCTTAAAACTACATAATACACCTAATGAATTCGTGCGAGTCCTTTGAACATCGTATAACTAGTTAGGACATCTTAAGACTTGGTATGTCGTATTAGAACATTAAAAAGCATGTTTGTATAACGTAGGACGCCTTAAAACACCTAACAATACCTTACAACAGCGTACGAAACCTTAAAACACCATAATAAACCTAATGAATTCGTCCGAGTCCTTTGAACATTGGAAGACTACTCAGGACTTGTTACGACTATGTATGAGATATTAGCAACATGAAAAGCAATTTAGAATAATGTAGGACGCGTTACAACTTCTAAGAGCACCTTACATCACCGTACGAAACATTAAAACACCATAATAAACCTAATGAATTCGTCCGAGTCATTTGAACATCATACAACAATTTAGAATATCTTACGAATCTGTTTGCCACACTATCACCTTGAGAAGCCTGTTAGTATAATGTACGACACCTTAAAGCTCCTAACAACACATTACAATACCCTACGTATACTTAAAACTTCATAATAAACCTAATGAAGTCGTCCGAGTCCTTTAAACATCGTACGACAACTTAGGACATCTTACGACTCTGTTTGCCAAATTAGCAACTCGAATAGAACATTAGTATGATCTAGGTCACCTTACAGCTCCAAAGAACACCTTACATCACCGTACGAAACCTTAAAACTACATAATACACCTAATGAATTCGTGCGAGTCCTTTGAACATCGTATAACTAGTTAGGACATCTTAAGACTTGGTATGTCGTATTAGAACATTAAAAAGCATGTTTGTATAACGTAGGACGCCTTAAAACACCTAACAATACCTTACAACAGCGTACGAAACCTTAAAACACCATAATAAACCTAATGAATTCGTCCGAGTCCTTTGAACATCGGAAGACTACTCAGGACTTGTTACGACTATGTATGAGATATTAGCAACATGAAAAGCAATTTAGAATAATGTAGGACGCGTTACAACTTCTAAGAGCACCTTACATCACCGTACGAAACATTAAAACACCATAATAAACCTAATGAATTCGTCCGAGTCATTTGAACATCATACAACAATTTAGAATATCTTACGAATCTGTTTGCCACACTATCACCTTGAGAAGCCTGTTAGTATAATGTACGACACCTTAAAGCTCCTAACAACACATTACAATACCCTACGTATACTTAAAACTTCATAATAAACCTAATGAATTCGTCCGAGTCCTTTAAACATCGTACGACAACTTAGGACATCTTACGACTCTGTTTGCCAAATTAGCAACTCGAATAGAACATTAGTATGATCTAGGACGCCTTACAGCTCCAAAGAACACCTTACATCACCGTACGAAACCTTAAAACTACATAATACACCTAATGAATTCGTGCGAGTCCTTTGAACATCGTACGACTAGACTTGGTATGTCGTATTAGAACATTATAAAGCATGTTTGTATAACGTAGGACGCCTTAAAACACCTAACAATACCTTACAACAGCGTACGAAACCTTAAAACACCATAATAAACCTAATGAATTCGTCCGAGTCCTTTGAACATCGAAAGACCACTCAGGACAAACTTGTTACGACTCTGTATAAGATATTACAAACATGAAAAGCAATTTAGAATAATGTAGGACGCGTTACAACTTCTAAGAGCACCTTACATCACCGTACGAAACATTAAAACACCATAATAAACCTAATTAATTCGTCCGAGTCATTTGAACATCATACAATAATTTAGAATATCTTACGACTCTGTTTGCCACACTATCACCTTGAGAAGCATGTTAGTAAAATGTACGACACCATAAAGCTCCTATCAACACATTACAATACCCTACGTAAACATAAAATTTCATAATAAACCTAATGAATTCGTCCGAGTCCTTTAAACATCGTACGACAACTTAGGACATCTTACGACTCTGTTTGCCAAATTAGCAACTCGAATAGAACATTAGTATGATCTAGGTCACCTTACAGCTCCAAAGAACACCTTACATCACCGTACGAAACCTTAAAACTACATAATACACCTAATGAATTCGTGCGAGTCCTTTGAACATCGTATAACTAGTTAGGACATCTTAAGACTTGGTATGTCGTATTAGAACATTAAAAAGCATGTTTGTATAACGTAGGACGCCTTAAAACACCTAACAATACCTTACAACAGCGTACGAAACCTTAAAACACCATAATAAACCTAATGAATTCGTCCGAGTCCTTTGAACATTGGAAGACTACTCAGGACTTGTTACGACTATGTATGAGATATTAGCAACATGAAAAGCAATTTAGAATAATGTAGGACGCGTTACAACTTCTAAGAGCACCTTACATCACCGTACGAAACATTAAAACACCATAATAAACCTAATGAATTCGTCCGAGTCATTTGAACATCATACAACAATTTAGAATATCTTACGAATCTGTTTGCCACACTATCACCTTGAGAAGCCTGTTAGTATAATGTACGACACCTTAAAGCTCCTAACAACACATTACAATACCCTACGTATACTTAAAACTTCATAATAAACCTAATGAAGTCGTCCGAGTCCTTTAAACATCGTACGACAACTTAGGACATCTTACGACTCTGTTTGCCAAATTAGCAACTCGAATAGAACATTAGTATGATCTAGGTCACCTTACAGCTCCAAAGAACACCTTACATCACCGTACGAAACCTTAAAACTACATAATACACCTAATGAATTCGTGCGAGTCCTTTGAACATCGTATAACTAGTTAGGACATCTTAAGACTTGGTATGTCGTATTAGAACATTAAAAAGCATGTTTGTATAACGTAGGACGCCTTAAAACACCTAACAATACCTTACAACAGCGTACGAAACCTTAAAACACCATAATAAACCTAATGAATTCGTCCGAGTCCTTTGAACATCGGAAGACTACTCAGGACTTGTTACGACTATGTATGAGATATTAGCAACATGAAAAGCAATTTAGAATAATGTAGGACGCGTTACAACTTCTAAGAGCACCTTACATCACCGTACGAAACATTAAAACACCATAATAAACCTAATGAATTCGTCCGAGTCATTTGAACATCATACAACAATTTAGAATATCTTACGAATCTGTTTGCCACACTATCACCTTGAGAAGCCTGTTAGTATAATGTACGACACCTTAAAGCTCCTAACAACACATTACAATACCCTACGTATACTTAAAACTTCATAATAAACCTAATGAATTCGTCCGAGTCCTTTAAACATCGTACGACAACTTAGGACATCTTACGACTCTGTTTGCCAAATTAGCAACTCGAATAGAACATTAGTATGATCTAGGACGCCTTACAGCTCCAAAGAACACCTTACATCACCGTACGAAACCTTAAAACTACATAATACACCTAATGAATTCGTGCGAGTCCTTTGAACATCGTACGACTAGACTTGGTATGTCGTATTAGAACATTATAAAGCATGTTTGTATAACGTAGGACGCCTTAAAACACCTAACAATACCTTACAACAGCGTACGAAACCTTAAAACACCATAATAAACCTAATGAATTCGTCCGAGTCCTTTGAACATCGAAAGACCACTCAGGACAAACTTGTTACGACTCTGTATAAGATATTACAAACATGAAAAGCAATTTAGAATAATGTAGGACGCGTTACAACTTCTAAGAGCACCTTACATCACCGTACGAAACATTAAAACACCATAATAAACCTAATTAATTCGTCCGAGTCATTTGAACATCATACAATAATTTAGAATATCTTACGACTCTGTTTGCCACACTATCACCTTGAGAAGCATGTTAGTAAAATGTACGACACCATAAAGCTCCTATCAACACATTACAATACCCTACGTAAACATAAAATTTCATAATAAACCTAATGAATTCGTCCGAGTCCTTTAAACATCGTACGACAACTTAGGACATCTTACGACTCTGTTTGCCAAATTAGCAACTCGAATAGAACATTAGTATGATCTAGGTCACCTTACAGCTCCAAAGAACACCTTACATCACCGTACGAAACCTTAAAACTACATAATACACCTAATGAATTCGTGCGAGTCCTTTGAACATCGTATAACTAGTTAGGACATCTTAAGACTTGGTATGTCGTATTAGAACATTAAAAAGCATGTTTGTATAACGTAGGACGCCTTAAAACACCTAACAATACCTTACAACAGCGTACGAAACCTTAAAACACCATAATAAACCTAATGAATTCGTCCGAGTCCTTTGAACATTGGAAGACTACTCAGGACTTGTTACGACTATGTATGAGATATTAGCAACATGAAAAGCAATTTAGAATAATGTAGGACGCGTTACAACTTCTAAGAGCACCTTACATCACCGTACGAAACATTAAAACACCATAATAAACCTAATGAATTCGTCCGAGTCATTTGAACATCATACAACAATTTAGAATATCTTACGAATCTGTTTGCCACACTATCACCTTGAGAAGCCTGTTAGTATAATGTACGACACCTTAAAGCTCCTAACAACACATTACAATACCCTACGTATACTTAAAACTTCATAATAAACCTAATGAATTCGTCCGAGTCCTTTAAACATCGTACGACAACTTAGGACATCTTACGACTCTGTTTGCCAAATTAGCAACTCGAATAGAACATTAGTATGATCTAGGACGCCTTACAGCTCCAAAGAACACCTTACATCACCGTACGAAACCTTAAAACTACATAATACACCTAATGAATTCGTGCGAGTCCTTTGAACATCGTACGACTAGACTTGGTATGTCGTATTAGAACATTATAAAGCATGTTTGTATAACGTAGGACGCCTTAAAACACCTAACAATACCTTACAACAGCGTACGAAACCTTAAAACACCATAATAAACCTAATGAATTCGTCCGAGTCCTTTGAACATCGAAAGACCACTCAGGACAAACTTGTTACGACTCTGTATAAGATATTACAAACATGAAAAGCAATTTAGAATAATGTAGGACGCGTTACAACTTCTAAGAGCACCTTACATCACCGTACGAAACATTAAAACACCATAATAAACCTAATTAATTCGTCCGAGTCATTTGAACATCATACAATAATTTAGAATATCTTACGACTCTGTTTGCCACACTATCACCTTGAGAAGCATGTTAGTATAATGTACGACACCATAAAGCTCCTATCAACACATTACAATACCCTACGTAAACATAAAATTTCATAATAAACCTAATGAATTCGTCCGAGTCCTTTAAACATCGTACGACAACTTAGGACATCTTACGACTCTGTTTGCCAAATTAGCAACTCGAATAGAACATTAGTATGATCTAGGTCACCTTACAGCTCCAAAGAACACCTTACATCACCGTACGAAACCTTAAAACTACATAATACACCTAATGAATTCGTGCGAGTCCTTTGAACATCGTATAACTAGTTAGGACATCTTAAGACTTGGTATGTCGTATTAGAACATTAAAAAGCATGTTTGTATAACGTAGGACGCCTTAAAACACCTAACAATACCTTACAACAGCGTACGAAACCTTAAAACACCATAATAAACCTAATGAATTCGTCCGAGTCCTTTGAACATTGGAAGACTACTCAGGACTTGTTACGACTATGTATGAGATATTAGCAACATGAAAAGCAATTTAGAATAATGTAGGACGCGTTACAACTTCTAAGAGCACCTTACATCACCGTACGAAACATTAAAACACCATAATAAACCTAATGAATTCGTCCGAGTCATTTGAACATCATACAACAATTTAGAATATCTTACGAATCTGTTTGCCACACTATCACCTTGAGAAGCCTGTTAGTATAATGTACGACACCTTAAAGCTCCTAACAACACATTACAATACCCTACGTATACTTAAAACTTCATAATAAACCTAATGAATTCGTCCGAGTCCTTTAAACATCGTACGACAACTTAGGACATCTTACGACTCTGTTTGCCAAATTAGCAACTCGAATAGAACATTAGTATGATCTAGGACGCCTTACAGCTCCAAAGAACACCTTACATCACCGTACGAAACCTTAAAACTACATAATACACCTAATGAATTCGTGCGAGTCCTTTGAACATCGTACGACTAGACTTGGTATGTCGTATTAGAACATTATAAAGCATGTTTGTATAACGTAGGACGCCTTAAAACACCTAACAATACCTTACAACAGCGTACGAAACCTTAAAACACCATAATAAACCTAATGAATTCGTCCGAGTCCTTTGAACATCGAAAGACCACTCAGGACAAGCTTGTTACGACTCTGTATAAGATATTACAAACATGAAAAGCAATTTAGAATAATGTAGGACGCGTTACAACTTCTATGAGCACCTTACATCACCGTACGAAACATTAAAACACCAAAATAAACCTAATGAATTCGTCCGAGTCATTTGAACATCATACAACAATTTAGAATATCTTACGACTCTGTTTGCCACACTATCACCTTGAGAAGCATGTTAGTATAATGTACGACACCTTAAAGCTCCTAACAACACATTACAATACCCTACGTAAACTTAAAACTTCATAATAAACCTAATGAATTCGTCCGAGTCCTTTAAACATTGTACGACAACTTAGGACATCTTACGACTCTGTTTGCCAAATTAGCAACTCGAATAGAACATTAGTATGATCTAGGTCACCTTACAGCTCCAAAGAACACCTTACATCACCGTACAAAACCTTAAAACTACATAATACACCTAATAAATTCGTGCGAGTCCTTTGAACATCGTATAACTAGTTAGGACATCTTATGACTTGGTATGTCGTATTAGAACATTAAAAAGCATGTTTGTATAACGTAGGACGCCTTAAAACACCTAACAATACCTTACAACAGCGTACGAAACCTTAAAACACCATAATAAACCTAATGAATTCGTCCGAGTCCTTTGAACATTGGAAGACTACTCAGGACTTGTTACGACTATGTATGAGATATTAGCAACATGAAAAGCAATTTAGAATAATGTAGGACGCGTTACAACTTCTAAGAGCACCTTACATCACCGTACGAAACATTAAAACACCATAATAAACCTAATGAATTCGTCCGAGTCATTTGAACATCATACAACAATTTAGAATATCTTACGAATCTGTTTGCCACACTATCACCTTGAGAAGCCTGTTAGTATAATGTACGACACCTTAAAGCTCCTAACAACACATTACAATACCCTACGTATACTTAAAACTTCATAATAAACCTAATGAATTCGTCCGAGTCCTTTAAACATCGTACGACAACTTAGGACATCTTACGACTCTGTTTGCCAAATTAGCAACTCGAATAGAACATTAGTATGATCTAGGACGCCTTACAGCTCCAAAGAACACCTTACATCACCGTACGAAACCTTAAAACTACATAATACACCTAATGAATTCGTGCGAGTCCTTTGAACATCGTACGACTAGACTTGGTATGTCGTATTAGAACATTATAAAGCATGTTTGTATAACGTAGGACGCCTTAAAACACCTAACAATACCTTACAACAGCGTACGAAACCTTAAAACACCATAATAAACCTAATGAATTCGTCCGAGTCCTTTGAACATCGAAAGACCACTCAGGACAAGCTTGTTACGACTCTGTATAAGATATTACAAACATGAAAAGCAATTTAGAATAATGTAGGACGCGTTACAACTTCTAAGAGCACCTTACATCACCGTACGAAACATTAAAACACCATAATAAACCTAATGAATTCGTCCGAGTCATTTGAACATCATACAACAATTTAGAATATCTTACGACTCTGTTTGCCACACTATCACCTTGAGAAGCATGTTAGTATAATGTACGACACCTTAAAGCTCCTAACAACACATTACAATACCCTACGTAAACTTAAAACTTCATAATAAACCTAATGAATTCGTCCGAGTCCTTTAAACATTGTACGACAACTTAGGACATCTTACGACTCTGTTTGCCAAATTAGCAACTCGAATAGAACATTAGTATGATCTAGGTCACCTTACAGCTCCAAAGAACACCTTACATCACCGTACAAAACCTTAAAACTACATAATACACCTAATGAATTCGTGCGAGTCCTTTGAACATCGTATAACTAGTTAGGACATCTTAAGACTTGGTATGTCGTATTAGAACATTAAAAAGCATGTTTGTATAACGTAGGACGCCTTAAAACACCTAACAATACCTTACAACAGCGTACGAAACCTTAAAACACCATAATAAACCTAATGAATTCGTCCGAGTCCTTTGAACATCGGAAGACTACTCAGGACTTGTTACGACTATGTATGAGATATTAGCAACATGAAAAGCAATTTAGAATAATGTAGGACGTGTTACAACTTCTAAGAGCACCTTACATCACCGTACGAAACATTAAAACACCATAATAAACCTAATGAATTCGTCCGAGTCATTTGAACATCATACAACAATTTAGAATATCTTACGAATCTGTTTGCCACACTATCACATTGAGAAGCCTGTTAGTATAATGTACGACACCTTAAAGCTCCTAACAACACATTACAATACCCTACGTATACTTAAAACTTCATAATAAACCTAATGAATTCGTCCGAGTCCTTTAAACATCGTACGACAACTTAGGACATCTTACGACTCTGTTTGCCAAATTAGCAACTCGAATAGAACATTAGTATGATCTAGGACGCCTTACAGCTCCAAAGAACACCTTACATCACCGTACGAAACCTTAAAACTACATAATACACCTAATGAATTCGTGCGAGTCCTTTGAACATCGTACGACTAGACTTGGTATGTCGTATTAGAACATTATAAAGCATGTTTGTATAACGTAGGACGCCTTAAAACACCTAACAATACCTTACAACAGCGTACGAAACCTTAAAACACCATAATAAACCTAATGAATTCGTCCGAGTCCTTTGAACATCGAAAGACCACTCAGGACAAGCTTGTTACGACTCTGTATAAGATATTACAAACATGAAAAGCAATTTAGAATAATGTAGGACGCGTTACAACTTCTAAGAGCACCTTACATCACCGTACGAAACATTAAAACACCATAATAAACCTAATGAATTCGTCCGAGTCATTTGAACATCATACAACAATTTAGAATATCTTACGACTCTGTTTGCCACACTATCACCTTGAGAAGCATGTTAGTATAATGTACGACACCTTAAAGCTCCTAACAACACATTACAATACCCTACGTAAACTTAAAACTTCATAATAAACCTAATGAATTCGTCCGAGTCCTTTAAACATTGTACGACAACTTAGGACATCTTACGACTCTGTTTGCCAAATTAGCAACTCGAATAGAACATTAGTATGATCTAGGTCACCTTACAGCTCCAAAGAACACCTTACATCACCGTACAAAACCTTAAAACTACATAATACACCTAATGAATTCGTGCGAGTCCTTTGAACATCGTATAACTAGTTAGGACATCTTAAGACTTGGTATGTCGTATTAGAACATTAAAAAGCATGTTTGTATAACGTAGGACGCCTTAAAACACCTAACAATACCTTACAACAGCGTACGAAACCTTAAAACACCATAATAAACCTAATGAATTCGTCCGAGTCCTTTGAACATCGGAAGACTACTCAGGACTTGTTACGACTATGTATGAGATATTAGCAACATGAAAAGCAATTTAGAATAATGTAGGACGCGTTACAACTTCTAAGAGCACCTTACATCACCGTACGAAACATTAAAACACCATAATAAACCTAATGAATTCGTCCGAGTCATTTGAACATCATACAACAATTTAGAATATCTTACGAATCTGTTTGCCACACTATCACCTTGAGAAGCCTGTTAGTATAATGTACGACACCTTAAAGCTCCTAACAACACATTACAATACCCTACGTATACTTAAAACTTCATAATAAACCTAATGAATTCGTCCGAGTCCTTTAAACATCGTACGACAACTTAGGATATCTTACGACTCTGTTTGCCAAATTAGCAACTCGAATAGAACATTAGTATGATCTAGGACGCCTTACAGCTCCAAAGAACACCTTACATCACCGTACGAAACCTTAAAACTACATAATACACCTAATGAATTCGTGCGAGTCCTTTGAACATCGTACGACTAGACTTGGTATGTCGTATTAGAACATTATAAAGCATGTTTGTATAACGTAGGACGCCTTAAAACACCTAACAATACCTTACAACAGCGTACGAAACCTTAAAACACCATAATAAACCTAATGAATTCGTCCGAGTCCTTTGAACATCGAAAGACCACTCAGGACAAACTTGTTACGACTCTGTATAAGATATTACAAACATGAAAAGCAATTTAGAATAATGTAGGACGCGTTACAACTTCTAAGAGCACCTTACATCACCGTACGAAACATTAAAACACCATAATAAACCTAATTAATTCGTCCGAGTCATTTGAACATCATACAATAATTTAGAATATCTTACGACTCTGTTTGCCACACTATCACCTTGAGAAGCATGTTAGTATAATGTACGACACCATAAAGCTCCTATCAACACATTACAATACCCTACGTAAACATAAAATTTCATAATAAACCTAATGAATTCGTCCGAGTCCTTTAAACATCGTACGACAACTTAGGACATCTTACGACTCTGTTTGCCAAATTAGCAACTCGAATAGAACATTAGTATGATCTAGGTCACCTTACAGCTCCAAAGAACACCTTACATCACCGTACGAAACCTTAAAACTACATAATACACCTAATGAATTCGTGCGAGTCCTTTGAACATCGTATAACTAGTTAGGACATCTTAAGACTTGGTATGTCGTATTAGAACATTAAAAAGCATGTTTGTATAACGTAGGACGCCTTAAAACACCTAACAATACCTTACAACAGCGTACGAAACCTTAAAACACCATAATAAACCTAATGAATTCGTCCGAGTCCTTTGAACATCGGAAGACTACTCAGGACTTGTTACGACTATGTATGAGATATTAGCAACATGAAAAGCAATTTAGAATAATGTAGGACGCGTTACAACTTCTAAGAGCACCTTACATCACCGTACGAAACATTAAAACACCATAATAAACCTAATGAATTCGTCCGAGTCATTTGAACATCATACAACAATTTAGAATATCTTACGAATCTGTTTGCCACACTATCACCTTGAGAAGCCTGTTAGTATAATGTACGACACCTTAAAGCTCCTAACAACACATTACAATACCCTATGTATACTTAAAACTTCATAATAAACCTAATGAATTCGTCCGAGTCCTTTAAACATCGTACGACAACTTAGGACATCTTACGACTCTGTTTGCCAAATTAGCAACTCGAATAGAACATTAGTATGATCTAGGACGCCTTACAGCTCCAAAGAACACCTTACATCACCGTACGAAACCTTAAAACTACATAATACACCTAATGAATTCGTGCGAGTCCTTTGAACATCGTACGACTAGACTTGGTATGTCGTATTAGAACATTATAAAGCATGTTTGTATAACGTAGGACGCCTTAAAACACCTAACAATACCTTACAACAGCGTACGAAACCTTAAAACACCATAATAAACCTAATGAATTCGTCCGAGTCCTTTGAACATCGAAAGACCACTCAGGACAAGCTTGTTACGACTCTGTATAAGATATTACAAACATGAAAAGCAATTTAGAATAATGTAGGACGCGTTACAACTTCTAAGAGCACCTTACATCACCGTACGAAACATTAAAACACCATAATAAACCTAATGAATTCGTCCGAGTCATTTGAACATCATACAACAATTTAGAATATCTTACGACTCTGTTTGCCACACTATCACCTTGAGAAGCATGTTAGTATAATGTACGACACCTTAAAGCTCCTAACAACACATTACAATACCCTACGTAAACTTAAAACTTCATAATAAACCTAATGAATTCGTCCGAGTCCTTTAAACATTGTACGACAACTTAGGACATCTTACGACTCTGTTTGCCAAATTAGCAACTCGAATAGAACATTAGTATGATCTAGGTCACCTTACAGCTCCAAAGAACACCTTACATCACCGTACAAAACCTTAAAACTACATAATACACCTAATAAATTCGTGCGAGTCCTTTGAACATCGTATAACTAGTTAGGACATCTTAAGACTTGGTATGTCGTATTAGAACATTAAAAAGCATGTTTGTATAACGTAGGACGCCTTAAAACACCTAACAATACCTTACAACAGCGTACGAAACCTTAAAACACCATAATAAACCTAATGAATTCGTCCGAGTCCTTTGAACATTGGAAGACTACTCAGGACTTGTTACGACTATGTATGAGATATTAGCAACATGAAAAGCAATTTAGAATAATGTAGGACGCGTTACAACTTCTAAGAGCACCTTACATCACCGTACGAAACATTAAAACACCATAATAAACCTAATGAATTCGTCCGAGTCATTTGAACATCATACAACAATTTAGAATATCTTACGAATCTGTTTGCCACACTATCACCTTGAGAAGCCTGTTAGTATAATGTACGACACCTTAAAGCTCCTAACAACACATTACAATACCCTACGTATACTTAAAACTTCATAATAAACCTAATGAATTCGTCCGAGTCCTTTAAACATCGTACGACAACTTAGGACATCTTACGACTCTGTTTGCCAAATTAGCAACTCGAATAGAACATTAGTATGATCTAGGACGCCTTACAGCTCCAAAGAACACCTTACATCACCGTACGAAACCTTAAAACTACATAATACACCTAATGAATTCGTGCGAGTCCTTTGAACATCGTACGACTAGACTTGGTATGTCGTATTAGAACATTATAAAGCATGTTTGTATAACGTAGGACGCCTTAAAACACCTAACAATACCTTACAACAGCGTACGAAACCTTAAAACACCATAATAAACCTAATGAATTCGTCCGAGTCCTTTGAACATCGAAAGACCACTCAGGACAAGCTTGTTACGACTCTGTATAAGATATTACAAACATGAAAAGCAATTTAGAATAATGTAGGACGCGTTACAACTTCTAAGAGCACCTTACATCACCGTACGAAACATTAAAACACCATAATAAACCTAATTAATTCGTCCGAGTCATTTGAACATCATACAATAATTTAGAATATCTTACGACTCTGTTTGCCACACTATCACCTTGAGAAGCATGTTAGTATAATGTACGACACCATAAAGCTCCTATCAACACATTACAATACCCTACGTAAACATAAAATTTCATAATAAACCTAATGAATTCGTCCGAGTCCTTTAAACATCGTACGACAACTTAGGACATCTTACGACTCTGTTTGCCAAATTAGCAACTCGAATAGAACATTAGTATGATCTAGGTCACCTTACAGCTCCAAAGAACACCTTACATCACCGTACGAAACCTTAAAACTACATAATACACCTAATGAATTCGTGCGAGTCCTTTGAACATCGTATAACTAGTTAGGACATCTTAAGACTTGGTATGTCGTATTAGAACATTAAAAAGCATGTTTGTATAACGTAGGACGCCTTAAAACACCTAACAATACCTTACAACAGCGTACGAAACCTTAAAACACCATAATAAACCTAATGAATTCGTCCGAGTCCTTTGAACATCGGAAGACTACTCAGGACTTGTTACGACTATGTATGAGATATTAGCAACATGAAAAGCAATTTAGAATAATGTAGGACGCGTTACAACTTCTAAGAGCACCTTACATCACCGTACGAAACATTAAAACACCATAATAAACCTAATGAATTCGTCCGAGTCATTTGAACATCATACAACAATTTAGAATATCTTACGAATCTGTTTGCCACACTATCACCTTGAGAAGCCTGTTAGTATAATGTACGACACCTTAAAGCTCCTAACAAAACATTACAATACCCTACGTATACTTAAAACTTCATAATAAAACTAATGAATTCGTCCGAGTCCTTTAAACATCGTACGACAACTTAGGACATCTTACGACTCTGTTTGCCAAATTAGCAACTCGAATAGAACATTAGTATGATCTAGGACGCCTTACAGCTCCAAAGAACACCTTACATCACCGTACGAAACCTTAAAACTACATAATACACCTAATGAATTCGTGCGAGTCCTTTGAACATCGTACGACTAGACTAGGTATGTCGTATTAGAACATTATAAAGCATGTTTGTATAACGTAGGACGCCTTAAAACACCTAACAATACCTTACAACAGCGTACGAAACCTTAAAACACCATAATAAACCTAATGAATTCGTCCGAGTCCTTTGAACATCGAAAGACCACTCAGGACAAGCTTGTTACGACTCTGTATAAGATATTACAAACATGAAAAGCAATTTAGAATAATGTAGGACGCGTTACAACTTCTAAGAGCACCTTACATCACCGTACGAAACATTAAAACACCATAATAAACCTAATGAATTCGTCCGAGTCATTTGAACATCATACAACAATTTAGAATATCTTACGACTCTGTTTGCCACACTATCACCTTGAGAAGCATGTTAGTATAATGTACGACACCTTAAAGCTCCTAACAACACATTACAATACCCTACGTAAACTTAAAACTTCATAATAAACCTAATGAATTCGTCCGAGTCCTTTAAACATTGTACGACAACTTAGGACATCTTACGACTCTGTTTGCCAAATTAGCAACTCGAATAGAACATTAGTATGATCTAGGTCACCTTACAGCTCCAAAGAACACCTTACATCACCGTACAAAACCTTAAAACTACATAATACACCTAATGAATTCGTGCGAGTCCTTTGAACATCGTATAACTAGTTAGGACATCTTAAGACTTGGTATGTCGTATTAGAACATTAAAAAGCATGTTTGTATAACGTAGGACGCCTTAAAACACCTAACAATACCTTACAACAGCGTACGAAACCTTAAAACACCATAATAAACCTAATGAATTCGTCCGAGTCCTTTGAACATCGGAAGACTACTCAGGACTTGTTACGACTATGTATGAGATATTAGCAACATGAAAAGCAATTTAGAATAATGTAGGACGCGTTACAACTTCTAAGAGCACCTTACATCACCGTACGAAACATTAAAACACCATAATAAACCTAATGAATTCGTCCGAGTCATTTGAACATCATACAACAATTTAGAATATCTTACGAATCTGTTTGCCACACTATCACCTTGAGAAGCCTGTTAGTATAATGTACGACACCTTAAAGCTCCTAACAAAACATTACAATACCCTACGTATACTTAAAACTTCATAATAAAACTAATGAATTCGTCCGAGTCCTTTAAACATCGTACGACAACTTAGGACATCTTACGACTCTGTTTGCCAAATTAGCAACTCGAATAGAACATTAGTATGATCTAGGACGCCTTACAGCTCCAAAGAACACCTTACATCACCGTACGAAACCTTAAAACTACATAATACACCTAATGAATTCGTGCGAGTCCTTTGAACATCGTACGACTAGACTAGGTATGTCGTATTAGAACATTATAAAGCATGTTTGTATAACGTAGGACGCCTTAAAACACCTAACAATACCTTACAACAGCGTACGAAACCTTAAAACACCATAATAAACCTAATGAATTCGTCCGAGTCCTTTGAACATCGAAAGACCACTCAGGACAAGCTTGTTACGACTCTGTATAAGATATTACAAACATGAAAAGCAATTTAGAATAATGTAGGACGCGTTACAACTTCTAAGAGCACCTTACATCACCGTACGAAACATTAAAACACCATAATAAACCTAATGAATTCGTCCGAGTCATTTGAACATCATACAACAATTTAGAATATCTTACGACTCTGTTTGCCACACTATCACCTTGAGAAGCATGTTAGTATAATGTACGACACCTTAAAGCTCCTAACAACACATTACAATACCCTACGTAAACTTAAAACTTCATAATAAACCTAATGAATTCGTCCGAGTCCTTTAAACATTGTACGACAACTTAGGACATCTTACGACTCTGTTTGCCAAATTAGCAACTCGAATAGAACATTAGTATGATCTAGGTCACCTTACAGCTCCAAAGAACACCTTACATCACCGTACGAAACCTTAAAACTACATAATACACCTAATGAATTCGTGCGAGTCCTTTGAACATCGTATAACTAGTTAGGACATCTTAAGACTTGGTATGTCGTATTAGAACATTAAAAAGCATGTTTGTATAACGTAGGACGCCTTAAAACACCTAACAATACCTTACAACAGCGTACGAAACCTTAAAACACCATAATAAACCTAATGAATTCGTCCGAGTCCTTTGAACATCGGAAGACTACTCAGGACTTGTTACGACTATGTATGAGATATTAGCAACATGAAAAGCAATTTAGAATAATGTAAGACGCGTTACAACTTCTAAGAGCACCTTACATCACCGTACGAAACATTAAAACACCATAATAAACCTAATGAATTCGTCCGAGTCATTTGAACATCATACAACAATTTAGAATATCTTACGAATCTGTTTGCCACACTATCACCTTGAGAAGCCTGTTAGTATAATGTACGACACCTTAAAGCTCCTAACAAAACATTACAATACCCTACGTATACTTAAAACTTCATAATAAAACTAATGAATTCGTCCGAGTCCTTTAAACATCGTACGACAACTTAGGACATCTTACGACTCTGTTTGCCAAATTAGCAACTCGAATAGAACATTAGTATGATCTAGGACGCCTTACAGCTCCAAAGAACACCTTACATCACCGTACGAAACCTTAAAACTACATAATACACCTAATGAATTCGTGCGAGTCCTTTGAACATCGTACGACTAGACTAGGTATGTCGTATTAGAACATTATAAAGCATGTTTGTATAACGTAGGACGCCTTAAAACACCTAACAATACCTTACAACAGCGTACGAAACCTTAAAACACCATAATAAACCTAATGAATTCGTCCGAGTCCTTTGAACATCGAAAGACCACTCAGGACAAGCTTGTTACGACTCTGTATAAGATATTACAAACATGAAAAGCAATTTAGAATAATGTAGGACGCGTTACAACTTCTAAGAGCACCTTACATCACCGTACGAAACATTAAAACACCATAATAAACCTAATTAATTCGTCCGAGTCATTTGAACATCATACAATAATTTAGAATATCTTACGACTCTGTTTGCCACACTATCACCTTGAGAAGCATGTTAGTATAATGTACGACACCATAAAGCTCCTATCAACACATTACAATACCCTACGTAAACATAAAATTTCATAATAAACCTAATGAATTCGTCCGAGTCCTTTAAACATCGTACGACAACTTAGGACATCTTACGACTCTGTTTGCCAAATTAGCAACTCGAATAGAACATTAGTATGATCTAGGTCACCTTACAGCTCCAAAGAACACCTTACATCACCGTACGAAACCTTAAAACTACATAATACACCTAATGAATTCGTGCGAGTCCTTTGAACATCGTATAACTAGTTAGGACATCTTAAGACTTGGTATGTCGTATTAGAACATTAAAAAGCATGTTTGTATAACGTAGGACGCCTTAAAACACCTAACAATACCTTACAACAGCGTACGAAACCTTAAAACACCATAATAAACCTAATGAATTCGTCCGAGTCCTTTGAACATCGGAAGACTACTCAGGACTTGTTACGACTCTGTATGAGATATTAGCAACATGAAAAGCAATTTAGAATAATGTAGGACGCGTTACAACTTCTAAGAGCACCTTACATCACCGTACGAAACATTAAAACACCATAATAAACCTAATGAATTCGTCCGAGTCATTTGAACATCATACAATAATTTAGAATATCTTACGACTCTGTTTGCCACACTATCACCTTGAGAAGCATGTTAGTATAATGTACGACACCATAAAGCTCCTAACAACACATTACAATACCCTACGTAAACTTAAAACATCATAATAAACCTAATGAATTCGTCCGAGTCCTTTAAACATCGTACGACAACTTAGGACATCTTACGACTCTGTTTGCCAAATTAGCAACTCGAATAGAACATTAGTATGATCTAGGTCACCTTACAGCTCCAAAGAACACCTTACATCACCGTACGAAACCTTAAAACTACATAATACACCTAATGAATTCGTGCGAGTCCTTTGAACATCGTATAACTAGTTAGGACATCTTAAGACTTGGTATGTCGTATTAGAACATTAAAAAGCATGTTTGTATAACGTAGGACGCCTTAAAACACCTAACAATACCTTACAACAGCGTACGAAACCTTAAAACACCATAATAAACCTAATGAATTCGTCCGAGTCCTTTGAACATCGGAAGACTACTCAGGAGTTGTTACGACTCTGTATGAGATATTAGCAACATGAAAAGCAATTTAGAATAATGTAGGACGCGTTACAACTTCTAAGAGCACCTTACATCACCGTACGAAACATTAAAACACCATAATAAACCTAATGAATTCGTCCGAGTCATTTGAACATCATACAATAATTTAGAATATCTTACGACTCTGTTTGCCACACTATCACCTTGAGAAGCATGTTAGTATAATGTACGACACCATAAAGCTCCTAACAACACATTACAATACCCTACGTAAACTTAAAACATCATAATAAACCTAATGAATTCGTCCGAGTCCTTTAAACATCGTACGACAACTTAGGACATCTTACGACTCTGTTTGCCAAATTAGCAACTCGAATAGAACATTAGTATGATCTAGGTCACCTTACAGCTCCAAAGAACACCTTACATCACCGTACGAAACCTTAAAACTACATAATACACCTAATGAATTCGTGCGAGTCCTTTGAACATCGTATAACTAGTTAGGACATCTTAAGACTTGGTATGTCGTATTAGAACATTAAAAAGCATGTTTGTATAACGTAGGACGCCTTAAAACACCTAACAATACCTTACAACAGCGTACGAAACCTTAAAACACCATAATAAACCTAATGAATTCGTCCGAGTCCTTTGAACATCGGAAGACTACTCAGGAGTTGTTACGACTCTGTATGAGATATTAGCAACATGAAAAGCAATTTAGAATAATGTAGGACGCGTTACAACTTCTAAGAGCACCTTACATCACCGTACGAAACATTAAAACACCATAATAAACCTAATGAATTCGTCCGAGTCATTTGAACATCATACAATAATTTAGAATATCTTACGACTCTGTTTGCCACACTATCACCTTGAGAAGCATGTTAGTATAATGTACGACACCATAAAGCTCCTAACAACACATTACAATACCCTACGTAAACTTAAAACATCATAATAAACCTAATGAATTCGTCCGAGTCCTTTAAACATCGTACGACAACTTAGGACATCTTACGACTCTGTTTGCCAAATTAGCAACTCGAATAGAACATTAGTATGATCTAGGTCACCTTACAGCTCCAAAGAACACCTTACATCACCGTACGAAACCTTAAAACTACATAATACACCTAATGAATTCGTGCGAGTCCTTTGAACATCGTATAACTAGTTAGGACATCTTAAGACTTGGTATGTCGTATTAGAACATTAAAAAGCATGTTTGTATAACGTAGGACGCCTTAAAACACCTAACAATACCTTACAACAGCGTACGAAACCTTAAAACACCATAATAAACCTAATGAATTCGTCTGAGTCCTTTGAACATCGGAAGACTACTCAGGACTTGTTACGACTCTGTATGAGATATTAGCAACATGAAAAGCAATTTAGAATAATGTAGGACGCGTTACAACTTCTAAGAGCACCTTACATCACCGTACGAAACATTAAAACACCATAATAAACCTAATGAATTCGTCCGAGTCATTTGAACATCATACAATAATTTAGAATATCTTACGACTCTGTTTGCCACACTATCACCTTGAGAAGCATGTTAGTATAATGTACGACACCATAAAGCTCCTAACAACACATTACAATACCCTACGTAAACTTAAAACATCATAATAAACCTAATGAATTCGTCCGAGTCCTTTAAACATCGTACGACAACTTAGGACATCTTACGACTCTGTTTGCCAAATTAGCAACTCGAATAGAACATTAGTATGATCTAGGTCACCTTACAGCTCCAAAGAACACCTTACATCACCGTACGAAACCTTAAAACTACATAATACACCTAATGAATTCGTGCGAGTCCTTTGAACATCGTATGACTAGACTTGGTATGTCGTATTAGAACATTATAAAGCATGTTTGTATAACGTAGGACGCCTTAAAACACCTAACAATACCTTACAACAGCGTACGAAACCTTAAAACACCATAATAAACCTAATGAATTTGTCCGAGTCCTTTGAACATCGAAAGACCACTCAAGACAAGCTTGTTACGACTCTGTATAAGATATTAGAAACATGAAAAGCAATTTAGAATAATTTAGGACGCGTTACAACTTCTAAGAGCACCTTACATCACCGTACGAAACATTAAAACACCATAATAAACCTAATAAATTCGTCCAAGTCATTTGAACATCATACAACAATTTAGAATATCTTACGACTCTGTTTGCCACACTATCATCTTGAGAAGCATGTTAGTATAATGTACGACACCTTAAAGCTCCTAACAACACATTACAATACCCTACGTAAACTTAAAACTTCATAATAAACCTAATGAATTCGTCCGAGTCCTTTAAACATCGTACGACAACTTAGGACATCTTACGACTCTGTTTGCCAAATTAGCAACTCGAATAGAACATTAGTGTGATCTAGGTCACCTTACAGCTCAAAAGAACACCTTACATCACCGTACGAAACCTTAAAACTACATAATACACCTAATGAATTCGTGCGAGTCCTTTGAACATCGTACGACTAGACTTGGTATGTCGTATTAGAACATTATAAAGCATGTTTGTATAACGTAGGACGCCTTAAAACACCTAACAATACCTTACAACAGCGTACGAAACCTTAAAACACCATAATAAACCTAATGAATTTGTCCGAGTCCTTTGAACATCGAAAGACCACTCAAGACAAGCTTGTTACGACTCTGTATAAGATATTAGAAACATGAAAAGCAATTTAGAATAATTTAGGACGCGTTACAACTTCTAAGAGCACCTTACATCACCGTACGAAACATTAAAACACCATAATAAACCTAATGAATTCGTCCGAGTCATTTGAACATCATACAACAATTTAGAATATCTTACGACTCTGTTTGCCACACTATCATCTTGAGAAGCATGTTAGTATAATGTACGACACCTTAAAGCTCCTAACAACACATTACAATACCCTACGTAAACTTAAAACTTCATAATAAACCTAATGAATTCGTCCGAGTCCTTTAAACATCGTACGACAACTTAGGACATCTTACGACTCTGTTTGCCAAATTAGCAACTCGAATAGAACATTAGTATGATCTAGGTCACCTTACAGCTCCAAAGAACACCTTACATCACCGTACGAAACCTTAAAACTACATAATACACATAATGAATTCGTGCGAGTCCTTTGAACATCGTATAACTAGTTAGGACATCTTAAGACTTGGTATGTCGTATTAGAACATTAAAAAGCATGTTTGTATAACGTAGGACGCCTTAAAACACCTAACAATACCTTACAACAGCGTACGAAACCTTAAAACACCATAATAAACCTAATGAATTCGTCCGAGTCCTTTGAACATCGGAAGACTACTCAGGACTTGTTACGACTCTGTATGAGATATTAGCAACATGAAAAGCAATTTAGAATAATGTAGGACGCGTTACAACTTCTAAGAGCACCTTACATCACCGTACGAAACATTAAAACACCATAATAAACCTAATGAATTCGTCCGAGTCATTTGAACAACATACAACAATTTAGAATATCTTACGACTCTGTTGGCCACACTATCACCTTGAGAAGCATGTTAGTATAATGTACGACACCTTAAAGCTCCTAACAACACATTACAATACCCTACGTAAACTTAAAACTTCATAATAAACCTAATGAATTCGTCCGAGTCCTTTAAACATCGTACGACAACTTAGGACATCTTACGACTCTGTTTGCCAAATTAGCAACTCGAATAGAACATTAGTATGATCTAGGACGCCTTACAGCTCCAAAGAACACCTTACATCACCGTACGAAACCTTAAAACTACATAATACACCTAATGAATTCGTGCGAGTCCTTTGAACATCGTACGACTAGACTTGGTATGTCGTATTAGAACATTATAAAGCATGTTTGTATAACGTAGGACGCCTTAAAACACCTAACAATACCTTACAACAGCGTACGAAACCTTAAAACACCATAATAAACCTAATGAATTTGTCCGAGTCCTTTGAACATCGAAAGACCACTCAAGACAAGCTTGTTACGACTCTGTATAAGATATTAGAAACATGAAAAGCAATTTAGAATAATTTAGGACGCGTTACAACTTCTAAGAGCACCTTACATCACCGTACGAAACATTAAAACACCATAATAAACCTAATGAATTCGTCCGAGTCATTTGAACATCATACAACAATTTAGAATATCTTACGACTCTGTTTGCCACACTATCATCTTGAGAAGCATGTTAGTATAATGTACGACACCTTAAAGCTCCTAACAACACATTACAATACCCTACGTAAACTTAAAACTTCATAATAAACCTAATGAATTCGTCCGAGTCCTTTAAACATCGTACGACAACTTAGGACATCTTACGACTCTGTTTGCCAAATTAGCAACTCGAATAGAACATTAGTATGATCTAGGTCACCTTACAGCTCCAAAGAACACCTTACATCACCGTACGAAACCTTAAAACTACATAATACACATAATGAATTCGTGCGAGTCCTTTGAACATCGTATAACTAGTTAGGACATCTTAAGACTTGGTATGTCGTATTAGAACATTAAAAAGCATGTTTGTATAACGTAGGACGCCTTAAAACACCTAACAATACCTTACAACAGCGTACGAAACCTTAAAACACCATAATAAACCTAATGAATTCGTCCGAGTCCTTTGAACATCGGAAGACTACTCAGGACTTGTTACGACTCTGTATGAGATATTAGCAACATGAAAAGCAATTTAGAATAATGTAGGACGCGTTACAACTTCTAAGAGCACCTTACATCACCGTACGAAACATTAAAACACCATAATAAACCTAATGAATTCGTCCGAGTCATTTGAACAACATACAACAATTTAGAATATCTTACGACTCTGTTGGCCACACTATCACCTTGAGAAGCATGTTAGTATAATGTACGACACCTTAAAGCTCCTAACAACACATTACAATACCCTACGTAAACTTAAAACTTCATAATAAACCTAATGAATTCGTCCGAGTCCTTTAAACATCGTACGACAACTTAGGACATCTTACGACTCTGTTTGCCAAATTAGCAACTCGAATAGAACATTAGTATGATCTAGGACGCCTTACAGCTCCAAAGAACACCTTACATCACCGTACGAAACCTTAAAACTACATAATACACCTAATGAATTCGTGCGAGTCCTTTGAACATCGTACGACTAGACTTGGTATGTCGTATTAGAACATTATAAAGCATGTTTGTATAACATAGGACGCCTTAAAACACCTAACAATACCTTACAACAGCGTACGAAACCTTAAAACACCATAATAAACCTAATGAATTCGTCCGAGTCCTTTGAACATCGAAAGACCACTCAGGACAAGCTTGTTACGACTCTGTATAAGATATTAGAAACATGAAAAGCAATTTAGAATAATGTAGGACGCGTTACAACTTCTAAGAGCGCCTTACATCTCCGTACGAAACATTAAAACACCATAATAAACCTAATGAATTCGTCCGAGTCATTTGAACATCATAAAATAATTTAGAATATCTTACGACTCTGTTTACCACACTATCACCTTGAGAAGCATGTTAGTATAATGTACGACACCATAAAGCTCCTAACAACACATTACAATACCCTACGTAAACTAAAAACTTCATAATAAACCTAATGAATTCGTCCGAGTCCTTTAAACATCGTACGACAACTTAGGACATCTTACGACTCTGTTTGCCAAATTAGCAACTCGAATAGAACATTAGTATGATCTAGGTCACCTTACAGCTCCAAAGAACACCTTACATCACCGTACGAAACCTTAAAACTACATAATACACCTAATGAATTCGTGCGAGTCCTTTGAACATCGTATGACTAGACTTGGTATGTCGTATTAGAACATTATAAAGCATGTTTGTATAACGTAGGACGCCTTAAAACACCTAACAATACCTTACAACAGCGTACGAAACCTTAAAACACCATAATAAACCTAATGAATTTGTCCGAGTCCTTTGAACATCGAAAGACCACTCAAGACAAGCTTGTTACGACTCTGTATAAGATATTAGAAACATGAAAAGCAATTTAGAATAATTTAGGACGCGTTACAACTTCTAAGAGCACCTTACATCACCGTACGAAACATTAAAACACCATAATAAACCTAATAAATTCGTCCAAGTCATTTGAACATCATACAACAATTTAGAATATCTTACGACTCTGTTTGCCACACTATCATCTTGAGAAGCATGTTAGTATAATGTACGACACCTTAAAGCTCCTAACAACACATTACAATACCCTACGTAAACTTAAAACTTCATAATAAACCTAATGAATTCGTCCGAGTCCTTTAAACATCGTACGACAACTTAGGACATCTTACGACTCTGTTTGCCAAATTAGCAACTCGAATAGAACATTAGTGTGATCTAGGTCACCTTACAGCTCCAAAGAACACCTTACATCACCGTACGAAACCTTAAAACTACATAATACACCTAATGAATTCGTGCGAGTCCTTTGAACATCGTACGACTAGACTTGGTATGTCGTATTAGAACATTATAAAGCATGTTTGTATAACGTAGGACGCCTTAAAACACCTAACAATACCTTACAACAGCGTACGAAACCTTAAAACACCATAATAAACCTAATGAATTTGTCTGAGTCCTTTGAACATCGAAAGACCACTCAAGACAAGCTTGTTACGACTCTGTATAAGATATTAGAAACATGAAAAGCAATTTAGAATAATTTAGGACGCGTTACAACTTCTAAGAGCACCTTACATCACCGTACGAAACATTAAAACACCATAATAAACCTAATGAATTCGTCCGAGTCATTTGAACATCATACAACAATTTAGAATATCTTACGACTCTGTTTGCCACACTATCATCTTGAGAAGCATGTTAGTATAATGTACGACACCTTAAAGCTCCTAACAACACATTACAATACCCTACGTAAACTTAAAACTTCATAATAAACCTAAAGAATTCGTCCGAGTCCTTTAAACATCGTACGACAACTTAGGACATCTTACGACTCTGTTTGCCAAATTAGCAACTCGAATAGAACATTAGTATGATCTAGGTCACCTTACAGCTCCAAAGAACACCTTACATCACCGTACGAAACCTTAAAACTACATAATACACATAATGAATTCGTGCGAGTCCTTTGAACATCGTATAACTAGTTAGGACATCTTAAGACTTGGTATGTCGTATTAGAACATTAAAAAGCATGTTTGTATAACGTAGGACGCCTTAAAACACCTAACAATACCTTACAACAGCGTACGAAACCTTAAAACACCATAATAAACCTAATGAATTCGTCCGAGTCCTTTGAACATCGGAAGACTACTCAGGACTTGTTACGACTCTGTATGAGATATTAGCAACATGAAAAGCAATTTAGAATAATGTAGGACGCGTTACAACTTCTAAGAGCACCTTACATCACCGTACGAAACATTAAAACACCATAATAAACCTAATGAATTCGTCCGAGTCATTTGAACAACATACAACAATTTAGAATATCTTACGACTCTGTTGGCCACACTATCACCTTGAGAAGCATGTTAGTATAATGTACGACACCTTAAAGCTCCTAACAACACATTACAATACCCTACGTAAACTTAAAACTTCATAATAAACCTAATGAATTCGTCCGAGTCCTTTAAACATCGTACGACAACTTAGGACATCTTACGACTCTGTTTGCCAAATTAGCAACTCGAATAGAACATTAGTATGATCTAGGACGCCTTACAGCTCCAAAGAACACCTTACATCACCGTACGAAACCTTGAAACTACATAATACACCTAATGAATTCGTGCGAGTCCTTTGAACATCGTACGACTAGACTTGGTATGTCGTATTAGAACATTATAAAGCATGTTTGTATAACATAGGACGCCTTAAAACACCTAACAATACCTTACAACAGCGTACGAAACCTTAAAACACCATAATAAACCTAATGAATTCGTCCGAGTCCTTTGAACATCGAAAGACCACTCAGGACAAGCTTGTTACGACTCTGTATAAGATATTAGAAACATGAAAAGCAATTTAGAATAATGTAGGACGCGTTACAACTTCTAAGAGCACCTTACATCTCCGTACGAAACATTAAAACACCATAATAAACCTAATGAATTCGTCCGAGTCATTTGAACATCATAAAATAATTTAGAATATCTTACGACTCTGTTTGCCACACTATCACCTTGAGAAGCATGTTAGTATAATGTACGACACCATAAAGCTCCTAACAACACATTACAATACCCTACGTAAACTAAAAACTTCATAATAAACCTAATGAATTCGTCCGAGTCCTTTAAACATCGTACGACAACTTAGGACATCTTACGACTCTGTTTGCCAAATTAGCAACTCGAATAGAACATTAGTATGATCTAGGTCACCTTACAGCTCCAAAGAACACCTTACATCACCGTACGAAACCTTAAAACTACATAATACACCTAATGAATTCGTGCGAGTCCTTTGAACATCGTACGACTAGACTTGGTATGTCGTATTAGAACATTATAAAGCATGTTTGTATAACGTAGGACGCCTTAAAACACCTAACAATACCTTACAACAGCGTACGAAACCTTAAAACACCATAATAAACCTAATGAATTCGTCCGAGTCCTTTGAACATCGAAAGACCACTCAAGACAAGCTTGTTACGACTCTGTATAAGATATTAGAAACATGAAAAGCAATTTAGAATAATTTAGGACGCGTTACAACTTCTAAGAGCACCTTACATCACCGTACGAAACATTAAAACACCATAATAAACCTAATGAATTCGTCCGAGTCATTTGAACATCATACAACAATTTAGAATATCTTACGACTCTGTTTGCCACACTATCATCTTGAGAAGCATGTTAGTATAATGTACGACACCTTAAAGCTCCTAACAACACATTACAATACCCTACGTAAACTTAAAACTTCATAATAAACCTAATGAATTCGTCCGAGTCCTTTAAACATCGTACGACAACTTAGGACATCTTACGACTCTGTTTGCCAAATTAGCAACTCGAATAGAACATTAGTATGATCTAGGTCACCTTACAGCTCCAAAGAACACCTTACATCACCGTACGAAACCTTAAAACTACATAATACACCTAATGAATTCGTGCGAGTCCTTTGAACATCGTATAACTAGTTAGGACATCTTAAGACTTGGTATGTCGTATTAGAACATTAAAAAGCATGTTTGTATAACGTAGGACGCCTTAAAACACCTAACAATACCTTACAACAGCGTACGAAACCTTAAAACACCATAATAAACCTAATGAATTCGTCCGAGTCCTTTGAACATCGGAAGACTACTCAGGACTTGTTACGACTCTGTATGAGATATTAGCAACATGAAAAGCAATTTAGAATACTGTAGGACGCGTTACAACTTCTAAGAGCACCTTACATCACCGTACGAAACATTAAAACACCATAATAAACCTAATGAATTCGTCCGAGTCATTTGAACAACATACAACAATTTAGAATATCTTACGACTCTGTTGGCCACACTATCACCTTGAGAAGCATGTTAGTATAATGTACGACACCTTAAAGCTCCTAACAACACATTACAATACCCTACGTAAACTTAAAACTTCATAATAAACCTAATGAATTCGTCCGAGTCCTTTAAACATCGTACGACAACTTAGGACATCTTACGACTCTGTTTGCCAAATTAGCAACTCGAATAGAACATTAGTATGATCTAGGACGCCTTACAGCTCCAAAGAACACCTTACATCACCGTACGAAACCTTAAAACTACATAATACACCTAATGAATTCGTGCGAGTCCTTTGAACATCGTACGACTAGACTTGGTATGTCGTATTAGAACATTATAAAGCATGTTTGTATAACATAGGACGCCTTAAAACACCTAACAATACCTTACAACAGCGTACGAAACCTTAAAACACCATAATAAACCTAATGAATTCGTCCGAGTCCTTTGAACATCGAAAGACCACTCAGGACAAGCTTGTTACGACTCTGTATAAGATATTAGAAACATGAAAAGCAATTTAGAATAATGTAGGACGCGTTACAACTTCTAAGAGCACCTTACATCTCCGTACGAAACATTAAAACACCATAATAAACCTAATGAATTCGTCCGAGTCATTTGAACATCATACAATAATTTAGAATATCTTACGACTCTGTTTGCCACACTATCACCTTGAGAAGCATGTTAGTATAATGTACGACACCATAAAGCTCCTAACAACACATTACAATACCCTACGTAAACTAAAAACTTCATAATAAACCTAATGAATTCGTCCGAGTCCTTTAAACATCGTACGACAACTTAGGACATCTTACGACTCTGTTTGCCAAATTAGCAACTCGAATAGAACATTAGTATGATCTAGGTCACCTTACAGCTCCAAAGAACACCTTACATCACCGTACGAAACCTTAAAACTACATAATACACCTAATGAATTCGTGCGAGTCCTTTGAACATCGTATAACTAGTTAGGACATCTTAAGACTTGGTATGTCGTATTAGAACATTAAAAAGCATGTTTGTATAACGTAGGACGCCTTAAAACACCTAACAATACCTTACAACAGCGTACGAAACCTTAAAACACCATAATAAACCTAATGAATTCGTCCGAGTCCTTTGAACATCGGAAGACCACTCAGGACTTGTTACGACTCTATATGAGATATTAGCAACATGAAAAGCAATTTAGAATAATGTAGGACGCGTTACAACTTCTAAGAGCACCTTACATCACCGTACGAAACATTAAAACACCATAATAAACCTAATGAATTCGTCCAAGTCATTTGAACATCATACAACAATTTAGAATATCTTACGACTCTGTTTGCCACACTATCACCTTGAGAAGCATGTTAGTATAATGTACGACACCTTAAAGCTCCTAACAACACATTACAATACCCTACGTAAACTTAAAACTTCATAATAAACCTAATGAATTCGTCCGAGTCCTTTAAACATCGTGCGGCAACTTAGGACATCTTACGACTCTGTTTGCCAAATTAGCAACTCCAATAGAACAGTAGTATGATCTAGGACACCTTCCAGCTCCAAAGAACACCTTACATCACCGTACCAAACCTTAAAACTACATAATACACCTAATGAATTCGTGCGAGTCCTTTGAACATCGTATAACTAGTTAGGACATCTTAAGACTTGGTATGTCGTATTAGAACATTAAAAAGCATGTTTGTATAACGTAGGACGCCTTAAAACACCTAACAATACCTTACAACAGCGTACGAAACCTTAAAACACCATAATAAACCTAATGAATTCGTCCGAGTCCTTTGAACATCGAAAGACTACTCAGGACTTGTTACGACTCTGTATGAGATATTAGCAACATGAAAAGCAATTTAGAATAATGTAGGACGCGTTACAACTTCTAAGAGCACCTTACATCACCGTACGAAACATTAAAACACCATAATAAACCTAATGAATTCGTCCGAGTCATTTGAACATCATACAACAGTTTAGAATATCTTACGACTCTGTTTGCCACACTATCACCTTGAGAAGTATGTTAGTATAATGTACGACACCTTAAAGCTCCTAACAACACATTACAATACCCTACGTAAACTTAAAACTTCATAATAAACCTAATGAATTCGTCCGAGTCCTTTAAACATCGTACGACAACTTAGGACATCTTACGACTCTGTTTGCCAAATTAGCAACTCCAATAGAACAGTAGTATGATCTAGGACACCTTCCAGCTCCAAAGAACACCTTACATCACCGTACCAAACCTTAAAACTACATAATACACCTAATGAATTCGTGCGAGTCCTTTGAACATCGTATAACTAGTTAGGACATCTTAAGACTTGGTATGTCGTATTAGAACATTAAAAAGCATGTTTGTATAACGTAGGACGCCTTAAAACACCTAACAATACCTTACAACAGCGTACGAAACCTTAAAACACCATAATAAACCTAATGAATTCGTCCGAGTCCTTTGAACATCGAAAGACTACTCAGGACTTGTTACGACTCTGTATGAGATATTAGCAACATGAAAAGCAATTTAGAATAATGTAGGACGCGTTACAACTTCTAAGAGCACCTTACATCACCGTACGAAACATTAAAACACCATAATAAACCTAATGAATTCGTCCGAGTCATTTGAACATCATACAACAGTTTAGAATATCTTACGACTCTGTTTGCCACACTATCACCTTGAGAAGTATGTTAGTATAATGTACGACACCTTAAAGCTCCTAACAACACATTACAATACCCTACGTAAACTTAAAACTTCATAATAAACCTAATGAATTCGTCCGAGTCCTTTAAACATCGTACGACAACTTAGGACATCTTACGACTCTGTTTGCCAAATTAGCAACTCCAATAGAACAGTAGTATGATCTAGGACACCTTCCAGCTCCAAAGAACACCTTACATCACCGTACCAAACCTTAAAACTACATAATACACCTAATGAATTCGTGCGAGTCCTTTGAACATCGTATAACTAGTTAGGACATCTTAAGACTTGGTATGTCGTATTAGAACATTAAAAAGCATGTTTGTATAACGTAGGACGCCTTAAAACACCTAACAATACCTTACAACAGCGTACGAAACCTTAAAACACCATAATAAACCTAATGAATTCGTCCGAGTCCTTTGAACATCGAAAGACTACTCAGGACTTGTTACGACTCTGTATGAGATATTAGCAACATGAAAAGCAATTTAGAATACTGTAGGACGCGTTACAACTTCTAAGAGCACCTTACATCACCGTACGAAACATTAAAACACCATAATAAACCTAATGAATTCGTCCGAGTCATTTGAACAACATACAACAATTTAGAATATCTTACGACTCTGTTGGCCACACTATCACCTTGAGAAGCATGTTAGTATAATGTACGACACCTTAAAGCTCCTAACAACACATTACAATACCCTACGTAAACTTAAAACTTCATAATAAACCTAATGAATTCGTCCGAGTCCTTTAAACATCGTACGACAACTTAGGACATCTTACGACTCTGTTTGCCAAATTAGCAACTCGAATAGAACATTAGTATGATCTAGGACGCCTTACAGCTCCAAAGAACACCTTACATCACCGTACGAAACCTTAAAACTACATAATACACCTAATGAATTCGTGCGAGTCCTTTGAACATCGTACGACTAGACTTGGTATGTCGTATTAGAACATTATAAAGCATGTTTGTATAACATAGGACGCCTTAAAACACCTAACAATACCTTACAACAGCGTACGAAACCTTAAAACACCATAATAAACCTAATGAATTCGTCCGAGTCCTTTGAACATCGAAAGACCACTCAGGACAAGCTTGTTACGACTCTGTATAAGATATTAGAAACATGAAAAGCAATTTAGAATAATGTAGGACGCGTTACAACTTCTAAGAGCACCTTACATCTCCGTACGAAACATTAAAACACCATAATAAACCTAATGAATTCGTCCGAGTCATTTGAACATCATACAATAATTTAGAATATCTTACGACTCTGTTTGCCACACTATCACCTTGAGAAGCATGTTAGTATAATGTACGACACCATAAAGCTCCTAACAACACATTACAATACCCTACGTAAACTAAAAACTTCATAATAAACCTAATGAATTCGTCCGAGTCCTTTAAACATCGTACGACAACTTAGGACATCTTACGACTCTGTTTGCCAAATTAGCAACTCGAATAGAACATTAGTATGATCTAGGTCACCTTACAGCTCCAAAGAACACCTTACATCACCGTACGAAACCTTAAAACTACATAATACACCTAATGAATTCGTGCGAGTCCTTTGAACATCGTATAACTAGTTAGGACATCTTAAGACTTGGTATGTCGTATTAGAACATTAAAAAGCATGTTTGTATAACGTAGGACGCCTTAAAACACCTAACAATACCTTACAACAGCGTACGAAACCTTAAAACACCATAATAAACCTAATGAATTCGTCCGAGTCCTTTGAACATCGGAAGACCACTCAGGACTTGTTACGACTCTATATGAGATATTAGCAACATGAAAAGCAATTTAGAATAATGTAGGACGCGTTACAACTTCTAAGAGCACCTTACATCACCGTACGAAACATTAAAACACCATAATAAACCTAATGAATTCGTCCAAGTCATTTGAACATCATACAACAATTTAGAATATCTTACGACTCTGTTTGCCACACTATCACCTTGAGAAGCATGTTAGTATAATGTACGACACCTTAAAGCTCCTAACAACACATTACAATACCCTACGTAAACTTAAAACTTCATAATAAACCTAATGAATTCGTCCGAGTCCTTTAAACATCGTGCGGCAACTTAGGACATCTTACGACTCTGTTTGCCAAATTAGCAACTCCAATAGAACAGTAGTATGATCTAGGACACCTTCCAGCTCCAAAGAACACCTTACATCACCGTACCAAACCTTAAAACTACATAATACACCTAATGAATTCGTGCGAGTCCTTTGAACATCGTATAACTAGTTAGGACATCTTAAGACTTGGTATGTCGTATTAGAACATTAAAAAGCATGTTTGTATAACGTAGGACGCCTTAAAACACCTAACAATACCTTACAACAGCGTACGAAACCTTAAAACACCATAATAAACCTAATGAATTCGTCCGAGTCCTTTGAACATCGAAAGACTACTCAGGACTTGTTACGACTCTGTATGAGATATTAGCAACATGAAAAGCAATTTAGAATAATGTAGGACGCGTTACAACTTCTAAGAGCACCTTACATCACCGTACGAAACATTAAAACACCATAATAAACCTAATGAATTCGTCCGAGTCATTTGAACATCATACAACAGTTTAGAATATCTTACGACTCTGTTTGCCACACTATCACCTTGAGAAGTATGTTAGTATAATGTACGACACCTTAAAGCTCCTAACAACACATTACAATACCCTACGTAAACTTAAAACTTCATAATAAACCTAATGAATTCGTCCGAGTCCTTTAAACATCGTACGACAACTTAGGACATCTTACGACTCTGTTTGCCAAATTAGCAACTCCAATAGAACAGTAGTATGATCTAGGACACCTTCCAGCTCCAAAGAACACCTTACATCACCGTACCAAACCTTAAAACTACATAATACACCTAATGAATTCGTGCGAGTCCTTTGAACATCGTATAACTAGTTAGGACATCTTAAGACTTGGTATGTCGTATTAGAACATTAAAAAGCATGTTTGTATAACGTAGGACGCCTTAAAACACCTAACAATACCTTACAACAGCGTACGAAACCTTAAAACACCATAATAAACCTAATGAATTCGTCCGAGTCCTTTGAACATCGAAAGACTACTCAGGACTTGTTACGACTCTGTATGAGATATTAGCAACATGAAAAGCAATTTAGAATAATGTAGGACGCGTTACAACTTCTAAGAGCACCTTACATCACCGTACGAAACATTAAAACACCATAATAAACCTAATGAATTCGTCCGAGTCATTTGAACATCATACAACAGTTTAGAATATCTTACGACTCTGTTTGCCACACTATCACCTTGAGAAGTATGTTAGTATAATGTACGACACCTTAAAGCTCCTAACAACACATTACAATACCCTACGTAAACTTAAAACTTCATAATAAACCTAATGAATTCGTCCGAGTCCTTTAAACATCGTACGACAACTTAGGACATCTTACGACTCTGTTTGCCAAATTAGCAACTCCAATAGAACAGTAGTATGATCTAGGACACCTTCCAGCTCCAAAGAACACCTTACATCACCGTACCAAACCTTAAAACTACATAATACACCTAATGAATTCGTGCGAGTCCTTTGAACATCGTATAACTAGTTAGGACATCTTAAGACTTGGTATGTCGTATTAGAACATTAAAAAGCATGTTTGTATAACGTAGGACGCCTTAAAACACCTAACAATACCTTACAACAGCGTACGAAACCTTAAAACACCATAATAAACCTAATGAATTCGTCCGAGTGCTTTGAACATCGGAAGACCACTCAGGACTTGTTACGACTCTATATGAGATATTAGCAACATGAAAAGCAATTTAGAATAATGTAGGACGCGTTACAACTTCTAAGAGCACCTTACATCACCGTACGAAACATTAAAACACCATAATAAACCTAATGAATTCGTCCGAGTCATTTGAACATCATACAACAATTTAGAATATCTTACGACTCTGTTTGCCACACTATCACCTTGAGAAGCATGTTAGTATAATGTACGACACCTTAAAGCTCCTAACAACACATTACAATACCCTACGTAAACTTAAAACTTCATAATAAACCTAATGAATTCGTCCGAGTCCTTTAAACATCGTGCGGCAACTTAGGACATCTTACGACTCTGTTTGCCAAATTAGCAACTCCAATAGAACATTAGTATGATCTAGGACACCTTACAGCTCCAAAGAACACCTTACATCACCGTACCAAACCTTAAAACTACATAATACACCTAATGAATTCGTCCGAGTCCTTTGAACATCGTATAACTAGTTAGGACATCTTAAGACTTGGTATGTCGTATTAGAACATTAAAAAGCATGTTTGTATAACGTAGGACGCCTTAAAACACCTAACAATACCTTACAACAACGTACGAAACCTTAAATCACCATAATAAACCTAATGAATTCGTCCGAGTCCTTTGAACATCGGAAGACTACTCAGGACTTGTTACGACTCTGTATGAGATATTAGCAACATGAAAAGCAATTTAGAATAATGTAGGACGCGTTACAACTTCTAAGAGCACCTTACATCACCGTACGAAACATTAAAACACCATAATAAACCTAATGAATTCGTCCGAGTCATTTGAACATCATACAACAATTTAGAATATCTTACGACTCTGTTTGCCACACTATCACCTTGAGAAGTATGTTAGTATAATGTACGACACCTTAAAGCTCCTAACAACACATTACAATACCCTACGTAAACTTAAAACTTCATAATAAACCTAATGAATTCGTCCGAGTCCTTTAAACATCGTGCGGCAACTTAGGACATCTTACGACTCTGTTTGCCAAATTAGCAACTCCAATAGAACATTAGTATGATCTAGGACACCTTACAGCTCCAAAGAACACCTTACATCACCGTACCAAACCTTAAAACTACATATACACCTAATGAATTCGTCCGAGTCCTTTGAACATCGTATAACTAGTTAGGACATCTTAAGACTTGGTATGTCGTATTAGAACATTAAAAAGCATGTTTGTATAACGTAGGACGCCTTAAAACACCTAACAATACCTTACAACAGCATACGAAACCTTAAAACACCATAATAAACCTAATGAATTCGTCCGAGTCCTTTGAACATCGGAAGACTACTCAGGACTTGTTACGACTCTGTATGAGATATTAGCAACATGAAAAGAAATTTAGAATAATGTAGGACGCGTTACAACTTCTAAGAGCACCTTACATCACCGTACGAAACATTAAAACACCATAATAAACCTAATGAATTCGTCCGAGTCATTTGAACATCATACAACAATTTAGAATATCTTACGACTCTGTTTGCCACACTATCACCTTGAGAAGTATGTTAGTATAATGTACGACACCTTAAAGCTCCTAACAACACATTACAATACCCTACGTAAACTTAAAACTTCATAATAAACCTAATGAATTCGTCCGAGTCCTTTAAACATCGTACGACAACTTAGGACATCTTACGACTCTGTTTGCCAAATTAGCAACTCCAATAGAACATTAGTATGATCTAGGACACCTTACAGCTCCAAAGAACACCTTACATCACCGTACCAAACCTTAAAACTACATAATACACCTAATGAATTCGTGCGAGTCCTTTGAACATCGTATAACTAGTTAGGACATCTTAAGACTTGGTATGTCGTATTAGAACATTAAAAAGCATGTTTGTATAACGTAGGACGCCTTAAAACACCTAACAATACCTTACAACAGCGTACGAAACCCTAAAACACCATAATAAACCTAATGAATTCGTCCGAGTCCTTTGAACATCGGAAGACCACTCAGGACTTGTTACGACTCTGTATGAGATATTAGCAACATGAAAAGCAATTTAGAATAATGTAGGACGCGTTACAACTTCTAAGAGCACCTTACATCACCGTACGAAACATTAAAACACCATAAT
Source organism: Tagetes erecta (assembly GCA_030867185.1). Classification (NCBI taxonomy): domain Eukaryota; kingdom Viridiplantae; phylum Streptophyta; class Magnoliopsida; order Asterales; family Asteraceae; genus Tagetes; species Tagetes erecta. Next base: position 46,833,942 of record CM061488.1, on the reverse strand, counting down.
AAACCTAATGAATTCGTCCGAGTCATTTGAACATCATACAACAATTTAGAATATCTTACGACTCTGTTTGCCACACTATCACCTTGAGAAGCATGTTAGTATAATGTACGACACCTTAAAGCTCCTAACAACACATTACAATACCCTACGTAAACTTAAAACTTCATAATAAACCTATTGAATTCGTCCGAGTCCTTTAAACATCGTATGACAACTTAGGACATCTTACGACTCTGTTTGCCAAATTAGCAACTCCAATAGAACATTAGTATGATCTAGGACACCTTACAGCTCCAAAGAACACCTTACATCACCGTACCAAACCTTAAAACTACATATACACCTAATGAATTCGTCCGAGTCCTTTGAACATCGTATAACTAGTTAGGACATCTTAAGACTTGGTATGTCGTATTAGAACATTAAAAAGCATGTTTATATAACGTAGGACGCCTTAAAACACCTAACAATACCTTACAACAGCATACGAAACCTTAAAACACCATAATAAACCTAATGAATTCGTCTGAGTCCTTTGAACATCGGAAGACTACTCAGGACTTGTTACGACTCTGTATGAGATATTAGCAACATGAAAAGAAATTTAGAATAATGTAGGACGCGTTACAACTTCTAAGAGCACCTTACATCACCGTACGAAACATTAAAACACCATAATAAACCTAATGAATTCGTCCGAGTCATTTGAACATCATACAACAATTTAGAATATCTTACGACTCTGTTTGCCACACTATCACCTTGAGAAGTATGTTAGTATAATGTACGACACCTTAAAGCTCCTAACAACACATTACAATACCCTACGTAAACTTAAAACTTCATAATAAACCTAATGAATTCGTCCGAGTCCTTTAAACATCGTACGACAACTTAGGACATCTTACGACTCTGTTTGCCAAATTAGCAACTCCAATAGAACATTAGTATGATCTAGGACACCTTACAGCTCCAAAGAACACCTTACATCACCGTACCAAACCTTAAAACTACATAATACACCTAATGAATTCGTGCGAGTCCTTTGAACATCGTATAACTAGTTAGGACATCTTAAGACTTGGTATGTCGTATTAGAACATTAAAAAGCATGTTTGTATAACGTAGGACGCCTTAAAACACCTAACAATACCTTACAACAGCGTACGAAACCCTAAAACACCATAATAAACCTAATGAATTCGTCCGAGTCCTTTGAACATCGGAAGACCACTCAGGACTTGTTACGACTCTGTATGAGATATTAGCAACATGAAAAGCAATTTAGAATAATGTAGGACGCGTTACAACTTCTAAGAGCACCTTACATCACCGTACGAAACATTAAAACACCATAATAAACCTAATGAATTCGTCCGAGTCATTTGAACATCATACAACAATTTAGAATATCTTACGACTCTGTTTGCCACACTATCACCTTGAGAAGCATGTTAGTATAATGTACGACACCTTAAAGCTCCTAACAACACATTACAATACCCTACGTAAACTTAAAACTTCATAATAAACCTATTGAATTCGTCCGAGTCCTTTAAACATCGTACGACAACTTAGGACATCTTACGACTCTGTTTGCCAAATTAGCAACTCCAATAGAACATTAGTATGATCTAGGACACCTTATAGCTCCAAAGAGCACCTTACATCACCGTACCAAACCTTAAAACTACATAATACACCTAATAAATTTGTGCGAGTCCTTTGAACATCGTATAACTAGTTAGGACATCTTAAGACTTGGTATGTCATATTAGAACATTATAAAGCATGTTTGTATAACGTAGGACGCCTTAAAACACCTAACAATACCTTACAACAGCATACGAAACCTTAAAACACCATAATAAACCTTATGAATTCGTCCGAGTCCTTTGAACATCGGAAGACCACTCAGGACTTGTTACGACTCTGTATGAGATATTAGCAACATGAAAAGCAATTTAGAATAATGTAGGACGCGTTACAACTTCTAAGAGCACCTTACATCACCGTACGAAACATTAAAACACCATAATAAACCTAATGAATTCGTCCGAGTCATTTGAACATCATACAACAATTTAGAATATCTTACGACTCTGTTTGCCACACTATCACCTTGAGAAGCATGTTAGTATAATGTACGACACCTTAAAGCTCCTAACAACACATTACAATACCCTACGTAAACTTAAAACTTCATAATAAACCTATTGAATTCGTCCGAGTCCTTTAAACATCGTACGACAACTTAGGACATCTTACGATTCTGTTTGCCAAATTAGCAACTCCAATAGAACATTAGTATGATCTAGGACACCTTATAGCTCCAAAGAGCACCTTACATCACCGTACCAAACCTTAAAACTACATAATACACCTAATAAATTCGTGCGAGTCCTTTGAACATCGTATAACTAGTTAGGACATCTTAAGACTTGGTATGTCATATTAGAACATTATAAAGCATGTTTGTATAACGTAGGACGCCTTAAAACACCTAACAATACCTTACAACAGCATACGAAACCTTAAAACACCATAATAAACCTTATGAATTCGTCCGAGTCCTTTGAACATCGGAAGACCACTCAGGACTTGTTACGACTCTGTATGAGATATTAGCAACATGAAAAGCAATTTAGAATAATGTAGGACGCGTTACAACTTCTAAGAGCACCTTACATCACCGTACGAAACATTAAAACACCATAATAAACCTAATGAATTCGTCCGAGTCATTTGAACATCATACAACAATTTAGAATATCTTACGACTCTGTTTGCCACACTATCACCTTGAGAAGCATGTTAGTATAATGTACGGCACCTTAAAGCTCCTAACAACACATTACAATACCCTACGTAAACTTAAAACACCATAATAAACCTATTGAATTCGTCCGAGTCCTTTAAACATCGTACGACAACTTAGGACATCTTACGACTCTGTTTGCCAAATTAGCAACTCCAATAGAACATTAGTATGATCTAGGACACCTTACAGCTCCAAAGAGCACCTTACATCACCGTACCAAACCTTAAAACTACATAATACACCTAATAAATTTGTGCGAGTCCTTTGAACATCGTATAACTAGTTAGGACATCTTAAGACTTGGTATGTCATATTAGAACATTATAAAGCATGTTTGTATAACGTAGGACGCCTTAAAACACCTAACAATACCTTACAACAGCATACGAAACCTTAAAACACCATAATAAACCTTATGAATTCGTCCGAGTCCTTTGAACATCGGAAGACCACTCAGGACTTGTTACGACTCTGTATGAGATATTAGCAACATGAAAAGCAATTTAGAATAATGTAGGACGCGTTACAACTTCTAAGAGCACCTTACATCACCGTACGAAACATTAAAACACCATAATAAACCTAATGAATTCGTCCGAGTCATTTGAACATCATACAACAATTTAGAATATCTTACGACTCTGTTTGCCACACTATCACCTTGAGAAGCATGTTAGTATAATGTACGACACCTTAAAGCTCCTAACAACACATTACAATACCCTACGTAAACTTAAAACTTCATAATAAACCTATTGAATTCGTCCGAGTCCTTTAAACATCGTACGACAACTTAGGACATCTTACGACTCTGTTTGCCAAATTAGCAACTCCAATAGAACATTAGTATGATCTAGGACACCTTATAGCTCCAAAGAGCACCTTACATCACCGTACCAAACCTTAAAACTACATAATACACCTAATAAATTTGTGCGAGTCCTTTGAACATCGTATAACTAGTTAGGACATCTTAAGACTTGGTATGTCATATTAGAACATTATAAAGCATGTTTGTATAACGTAGGACGCCTTAAAACACCTAACAATACCTTACAACAGCATACGAAACCTTAAAACACCATAATAAACCTTATGAATTCGTCCGAGTCCTTTGAACATCGGAAGACCACTCAGGACTTGTTACGACTCTGTATGAGATATTAGCAACATGAAAAGCAATTTAGAATAATGTAGGACGCGTTACAACTTCTAAGAGCACCTTACATCACCGTACGAAACATTAAAACACCATAATAAACCTAATGAATTCGTCCGAGTCATTTGAACATCATACAACAATTTAGAATATCTTACGACTCTGTTTGCCACACTATCACCTTGAGAAGCATGTTAGTATAATGTACGACACCTTAAAGCTCCTAACAACACATTACAATACCCTACGTAAACTTAAAACTTCATAATAAACCTATTGAATTCGTCCGAGTCCTTTAAACATCGTACGACAACTTAGGACATCTTACGATTCTGTTTGCCAAATTAGCAACTCCAATAGAACATTAGTATGATCTAGGACACCTTATAGCTCCAAAGAGCACCTTACATCACCGTACCAAACCTTAAAACTACATAATACACCTAATAAATTCGTGCGAGTCCTTTGAACATCGTATAACTAGTTAGGACATCTTAAGACTTGGTATGTCATATTAGAACATTATAAAGCATGTTTGTATAACGTAGGACGCCTTAAAACACCTAACAATACCTTACAACAGCATACGAAACCTTAAAACACCATAATAAACCTTATGAATTCGTCCGAGTCCTTTGAACATCGGAAGACCACTCAGGACTTGTTACGACTCTGTATGAGATATTAGCAACATGAAAAGCAATTTAGAATAATGTAGGACGCGTTACAACTTCTAAGAGCACCTTACATCACCGTACGAAACATTAAAACACCATAATAAACCTAATGAATTCGTCCGAGTCATTTGAACATCATACAACAATTTAGAATATCTTACGACTCTGTTTGCCACACTATCACCTTGAGAAGCATGTTAGTATAATGTACGGCACCTTAAAGCTCCTAACAACACATTACAATACCCTACGTAAACTTAAAACACCATAATAAACCTATTGAATTCGTCCGAGTCCTTTAAACATCGTACGACAACTTAGGACATCTTACGACTCTGTTTGCCAAATTAGCAACTCCAATAGAACATTAGTATGATCTAGGACACCTTACAGCTCCAAAGAGCACCTTACATCACCGTACCAAACCTTAAAACTACATAATACACCTAATAAATTTGTGCGAGTCCTTTGAACATCGTATAACTAGTTAGGACATCTTAAGACTTGGTATGTCATATTAGAACATTATAAAGCATGTTTGTATAACGTAGGACGCCTTAAAACACCTAACAATACCTTACAACAGCATACGAAACCTTAAAACACCATAATAAACCTAATGAATTCGTCCGAGTCCTTTGAACATCGGAAGACCACTCAGGACTTGTTACGACTATGTATGAGATATTAGCAACATGAAAAGCAATTTAGAATATTGTAGGACGCGTTACAATTTCTAAGAGCACCTTACATCACCGTACGAAACATTAAAACACCATAATAAACCTAATGAATTCGTCCGAGTCATTTGAACATCATACAACAATTTAGAATATCTTACGACTCTGTTTGCCACACTATCACCTTAAGAAGCATGTTAGTATAATGTACGACACCTTAAAGCTCCTAACAACACATTACAATACCCTACATAAACTTAAAACTTCATAATAAACCTAATGAATTCGTCCGAGTCCTTTAAACATCGTGCGGCAACTTAGGACATCTTACGACTCTGTTTGCCAAATTAGCAACTCATTAGTATGATCTAGGACACCTTACAGCTCCAAAGAACACCTTACATCACCGTACCAAACCTTAAAACTACATAATACACCTAATGAATTCGTGCGAGTCCTTTGAACATCGTATAACTAGTTAGGACATCTTAAGACTTGGTATGTCGTATTAGAACATTAAAAAGCATGTTTGTATAACGTAGGACGCCTTAAAACACCAAACAATACCTTACAACAGCGTACGAAACCTTAAAACACCATAATAAACCTAATGAATTCGTCCGAGTCCTTTGAACATCGGAAGACCACTCAGGACTTGTTACGACTCTGTATGAGATATTAGCAACATGAAAAGCAATTTAGAATAATGTAGGACGCGTTACAACTTCTAAGAGCACCTTACATCACCGTACGAAACATTAAAACACCATAATAAACCTAATGAATTCGTCCGAGTCATTTGAGCATCATACAACAATTTAGAATATCTTACGACTCTGTTTGCCACACTATCACCTTGAGAAGCATGTTAGTATAATGTACGACACCTTAAAGCTCCTAACAATACATTACAATACCCTACGTAAACTTAAAACTTCATAATAAACCTAATGAATTCGTCCGAGTCCTTTAAACATCGTGCGGCAACTTAGGACATCTTACGACTCTGTTTGCCAAATTAGCAACTCCAATAGAACATTAGTATGATCTAGGACACCTTACAGCTCCAAAGAACACCTTACATCACCGTACCAAACCTTAAAACTACATAATACACCTAATGAATTCGTCCGAGTCCTTTGAACATCGTATAACTAGTTAGGACATCTTAAGACTTGGTATGTCGTATTAGAACATTAAAAAGCATGTTTGTATAACGTAGGACGCCTTAAAACACCTAACAATACCTTACAACAGCGTACGAAACCTTAAAACACCATAATAAACCTAATGAATTCGTCCGAGTCCTTTGAACATCGGAAGACTACTCAGGACTTGTTACGACTCTGTATGAGATATTAGCAACATGAAAAGCAATTTAGAATAATGTAGGACGCGTTACAACTTCTAAGAGCACCTTACATCACCGTACGAAACATTAAAACACCATAATAAACCTAATGAATTCGTCCGAGTCATTTGAACATCATACAACAATTTAGAATATCTTACGACTCTGTTTGCCACACTATCACCTTGAGAAGCATGTTAGTATAATGTACGACACCTTAAAGCTCCTAACAACACATTACAATACCCTACGTAAACTTAAAACTTCATAATAAACCTAATGAATTCGTCCGAGTCCTTTAAACATCGTGCGGCAACTTAGGACATCTTACGACTCTGTTTGCCAAATTAGCAACTCATTAGTATGATCTAGGACACCTTACAGCTCCAAAGAACACCTTACATCACCGTACCAAACCTTAAAACTACATAATACACCTAATGAATTCGTGCGAGTCCTTTGAACATCGTATAACTAGTTAGGACATCTTAAGACTTGGTATGTCGTATTAGAACATTAAAAAGCATGTTTGTATAACGTAGGACGCCTTAAAACACCAAACAATACCTTACAACAGCGTACGAAACCTTAAAACACCATAATAAACCTAATGAATTCGTCCGAGTCCTTTGAACATCGGAAGACCACTCAGGACTTGTTACGACTCTGTATGAGATATTAGCAACATGAAAAGCAATTTAGAATAATGTAGGACGCGTTACAACTTCTAAGAGCACCTTACATCACCGTACGAAACATTAAAACACCATAATAAACCTAATGAATTCGTCCGAGTCATTTGAGCATCATACAACAATTTAGAATATCTTACGACTCTGTTTGCCACACTATCACCTTGAGAAGCATGTTAGTATAATGTACGACACCTTAAAGCTCCTAACAATACATTACAATACCCTACGTAAACTTAAAACTTCATAATAAACCTAATGAATTCGTCCGAGTCCTTTAAACATCGTGCGGCAACTTAGGACATCTTACGACTCTGTTTGCCAAATTAGCAACTCCAATAGAACATTAGTATGATCTAGGACACCTTACAGCTCCAAAGAACACCTTACATCACCGTACCAAACCTTAAAACTACATAATACACCTAATGAATTCGTCCGAGTCCTTTGAACATCGTATAACTAGTTAGGACATCTTAAGACTTGGTATGTCGTATTAGAACATTAAAAAGCATGTTTGTATAACGTAGGACGCCTTAAAACACCTAACAATACCTTACAACAGCGTACGAAACCTTAAAACACCATAATAAACCTAATGAATTCGTCCGAGTCCTTTGAACATCGGAAGACTACTCAGGACTTGTTACGACTCTGTATGAGATATTAGCAACATGAAAAGCAATTTAGAATAATGTAGGACGCGTTACAACTTCTAAGAGCACCTTACATCACCGTACGAAACATTAAAACACCATAATAAACCTAATGAATTCGTCCGAGTCATTTGAACATCATACAACAATTTAGAATATCTTACGACTCTGTTTGCCACACTATCACCTTGAGAAGCATGTTAGTATAATGTACGACACCTTAAAGCTCCTAACAACACATTACAATACCCTACGTAAACTTAAAACTTCATAATAAACCTAATGAATTCGTCCGAGTCCTTTAAACATCGTGCGGCAACTTAGGACATCTTACGACTCTGTTTGCCAAATTAGCAACTCATTAGTATGATCTAGGACACCTTACAGCTCCAAAGAACACCTTACATCACCGTACCAAACCTTAAAACTACATAATACACCTAATGAATTCGTGCGAGTCCTTTGAACATCGTATAACTAGTTAGGACATCTTAAGACTTGGTATGTCGTATTAGAACATTAAAAAGCATGTTTGTATAACGTAGGACGCCTTAAAACACCAAACAATACCTTACAACAGCGTACGAAACCTTAAAACACCATAATAAACCTAATGAATTCGTCCGAGTCCTTTGAACATCGGAAGACCACTCAGGACTTGTTACGACTCTGTATGAGATATTAGCAACATGAAAAGCAATTTAGAATAATGTAGGACGCGTTACAACTTCTAAGAGCACCTTACATCACCGTACGAAACATTAAAACACCATAATAAACCTAATGAATTCGTCCGAGTCATTTGAACATCATACAACAATTTAGAATATCTTACGACTCTGTTTGCCACACTATCACCTTGAGAAGCATGTTAGTATAATGTACGACACCTTAAAGCTCCTAACAACACATTACAATACCCTACGTAAACTTAAAACTTCATAATAAACCTATTGAATTCGTCCGAGTCCTTTAAACATCGTACGACAACTTAGGACATCTTACGACTCTGTTTGCCAAATTAGCAACTCCAATAGAACATTAGTATGATCTAGGACACCTTACAGCTCCAAAGAGCACCTTACATCACCGTACCAAACCTTAAAACTACATAATACACCTAATAAATTCGTGCGAGTCCTTTGAACATCGTATAACTAGTTAGGACATCTTAAGACTTGGTATGTCATATTAGAACATTATAAAGCATGTTTGTATAACGTAGGACGCCTTAAAACACCTAACAATACCTTACAACAGCATACGAAACCTTAAAACACCATAATAAACCTAATGAATTCGTCCGAGTCCTTTGAACATCGGAAGACCACTCAGGACTTGTTACGACTATGTATGAGATATTAGCAACATGAAAAGCAATTTAGAATATTGTAGGACGCGTTACAATTTCTAAGAGCACCTTACATCACCGTACGAAACATTAAAACACCATAATAAACCTAATGAATTCGTCCGAGTCATTTGAACATCATACAACAATTTAGAATATCTTACGACTCTGTTTGCCACACTATCACCTTAAGAAGCATGTTAGTATAATGTACGACACCTTAAAGCTCCTAACAACACATTACAATACCCTACATAAACTTAAAACTTCATAATAAACCTAATGAATTCGTCCGAGTCCTTTAAACATCGTGCGGCAACTTAGGACATCTTACGACTCTGTTTGCCAAATTAGCAACTCATTAGTATGATCTAGGACACCTTACAGCTCCAAAGAACACCTTACATCACCGTACCAAACCTTAAAACTACATAATACACCTAATGAATTCGTGCGAGTCCTTTGAACATCGTATAACTAGTTAGGACATCTTAAGACTTGGTATGTCGTATTAGAACATTAAAAAGCATGTTTGTATAACGTAGGACGCCTTAAAACACCAAACAATACCTTAGAACAGCGTACGAAACCTTAAAACACCATAATAAACCTAATGAATTCGTCCGAGTCCTTTGAACATCGGAAGACCACTCAGGACTTGTTACGACTCTGTATGAGATATTAGCAACATGAAAAGCAATTTAGAATAATGTAGGACGCGTTACAACTTCTAAGAGCACCTTACATCACCGTACGAAACATTAAAACACCATAATAAACCTAATGAATTCGTCCGAGTCATTTGAACATCATACAACAATTTAGAATATCTTACGACTCTGTTTGCCACACTATCACCTTGAGAAGCATGTTAGTATAATGTACGACACCTTAAAGCTCCTAACAATACATTACAATACCCTACGTAAACTTAAAACTTCATAATAAACCTAATGAATTCGTCCGAGTCCTTTAAACATCGTGCGGCAACTTAGGACATCTTACGACTCTGTTTGCCAAATTAGCAACTCCAATAGAACATTAGTATGATCTAGGACACCTTATAGCTCCAAAGAACACCTTACATCACCGTACCAAACCTTAAAACTACATAATACACCTAATGAATTCGTCCGAGTCCTTTGAACATCGTATAACTAGTTAGGACATCTTAAGACTTGGTATGTCGTATTAGAACATTAAAAAGCATGTTTGTATAACGTAGGACGCCTTAAAACACCTAACAATACCTTACAACAGCGTACGAAACCTTAAAACACCATAATAAACCTAATGAATTCGTCCGAGTCCTTTGAACATCGGAAGACTACTCAGGACTTGTTACGACTCTGTATGAGATATTAGCAACATGAAAAGCAATTTAGAATAATGTAGGACGCGTTACAACTTCTAAGAGCACCTTACATCACCGTACGAAACATTAAAACACCATAATAAACCTAATGAATTCGTCCGAGTCATTTGAACATCATACAACAATTTAGAATATCTTACGACTCTGTTTGCCACACTATCACCTTGAGAAGCATGTTAGTATAATGTACGACACCTTAAAGCTCCTAACAACACATTACAATACCCTACGTAAACTTAAAACTTCATAATAAACCTAATGAATTCGTCCGAGTCCTTTAAACATCGTGCGGCAACTTAGGACATCTTACGACTCTGTTTGCCAAATTAGCAACTCATTAGTATGATCTAGGACACCTTACAGCTCCAAAGAACACCTTACATCACCGTACCAAACCTTAAAACTACATAATACACCTAATGAATTCGTGCGAGTCCTTTGAACATCGTATAACTAGTTAGGACATCTTAAGACTTGGTATGTCGTATTAGAACATTAAAAAGCATGTTTGTATAACGTAGGACGCCTTAAAACACCAAACAATACCTTACAACAGCGTACGAAACCTTAAAACACCATAATAAACCTAATGAATTCGTCCGAGTCCTTTGAACATCGGAAGACCACTCAGGACTTGTTACGACTCTGTATGAGATATTAGCAACATGAAAAGCAATTTAGAATAATGTAGGACGCGTTACAACTTCTAAGAGCACCTTACATCACCGTACGAAACATTAAAACACCATAATAAACCTAATGAATTCGTCCGAGTCATTTGAACATCATACAACAATTTAGAATATCTTACGACTCTGTTTGCCACACTATCACCTTGAGAAGCATGTTAGTATAATGTACGACACCTTAAAGCTCCTAACAACACATTACAATACCCTACGTAAACTTAAAACTTCATAATAAACGTATTGAATTCGTCCGAGTCCTTTAAACATCGTACGACAACTTAGGACATCTTACGACTCTGTTTGCCAAATTAGCAACTCCAATAGAACATTAGTATGATCTAGGACACCTTACAGCTCCAAAGAGCACCTTACATCACCGTACCAAACCTTAAAACTACATAATACACCTAATAAATTCGTGCGAGTCCTTTGAACATCGTATTACTAGTTAGGACATCTTAAGACTTGGTATGTCATATTAGAACATTATAAAGCATGTTTGTATAACGTAGGACGCCTTAAAACACCTAACAATACCTTACAACAGCATACGAAACCTTAAAACACCATAATAAACCTAATGAATTCGTCCGAGTCCTTTGAACATCGGAAGACCACTCAGGACTTGTTACGACTCTGTATGAGATATTAGCAACATGAAAAGCAATTTAGAATAATGTAGGACGCGTTACAACTTCTAAGAGCACCTTACATCACCGTACGAAACATTAAAACACCATAATAAACCTAATGAATTCGTCCGAGTCATTTGAACATCATACAACAATTTAGAATATCTTACGACTCTGTTTGCCACACTATCACCTTGAGAAGCATGTTAGTATAATGTACGACACCTTAAAGCTCCTAACAACACATTACAATACCCTACGTAAACTTAAAACTTCATAATAAACGTATTGAATTCGTCCGAGTCCTTTAAACATCGTACGACAACTTAGGACATCTTACGACTCTGTTTGCCAAGTTAGCAACTCCAATAGAACATTAGTATGATCTAGGACACCTTACAGCTCCAAAGAGCACCTTACATCACCGTACCAAACCTTAAAACTACATAATACACCTAATAAATTCGTGCGAGTCCTTTGAACATCGTATTACTAGTTAGGACATCTTAAGACTTGGTATGTCATATTAGAACATTATAAAGCATGTTTGTATAACGTAGGACGCCTTAAAACACCTAACAATACCTTACAACAGCATACGAAACCTTAAAACACCATAATAAACCTAATGAATTCGTCCGAGTCCTTTGAACATCGGAAGACCACTCAGGACTTGTTACGACTATGTATGAGATATTAGCAACATGAAAAGCAATTTAGAATATTGTAGGACGCGTTACAATTTCTAAGAGCACCTTACATCACCGTACGAAACATTAAAACACCATAATAAACCTAATGAATTCGTCCGAGTCATTTGAACATCATACAACAATTTAGAATATCTTACGACTCTGTTTGCCACACTATCACCTTAAGAAGCATGTTAGTATAATGTACGACACCTTAAAGCTCCTAACAACACATTACAATACCCTACGTAAACTTAAAACTTCATAATAAACCTAATGAATTCGTCCGAGTCCTTTAAACATCGTGCGGCAACTTAGGACATCTTACGACTCTGTTTGCCAAATTAGCAACTCATTAGTATGATCTAGGACACCTTACAGCTCCAAAGAACACCTTACATCACCGTACCAAACCTTAAAACTACATAATACACCTAATGAATTCGTGCGAGTCCTTTGAACATCGTATAACTAGTTAGGACATCTTAAGACTTGGTATGTCGTATTAGAACATTAAAAAGCATGTTTGTATAACGTAGGACGCCTTAAAACACCAAACAATACCTTACAACAGCGTACGAAACCTTAAAACACCATAATAAACCTAATGAATTCGTCCGAGTCCTTTGAACATCGGAAGACCACTCAGGACTTGTTACGACTCTGTATGAGATATTAGCAACATGAAAAGCAATTTAGAATAATGTAGGACGCGTTACAACTTCTAAGAGCACCTTACATCACCGTACGAAACATTAAAACACCATAATAAACCTAATGAATTCGTCCGAGTCATTTGAACATCATACAACAATTTAGAATATCTTACGACTCTGTTTGCCACACTATCACCTTGAGAAGCATGTTAGTATAATGTACGACACCTTAAAGCTCCTAACAATACATTACAATACCCTACGTAAACTTAAAACTTCATAATAAACCTAATGAATTCGTCCGAGTCCTTTAAACATCGTGCGGCAACTTAGGACATCTTACGACTCTGTTTGCCAAATTAGCAACTCCAATAGAACATTAGTATGATCTAGGACACCTTACAGCTCCAAAGAACACCTTACATCACCATACCAAACCTTAAAACTACATAATACACCTAATGAATTCGTCCGAGTCCTTTGAACATCGTATAACTAGTTAGGACATCTTAAGACTTGGTATGTCGTATTAGAACATTAAAAAGCATGTTTGTATAACGTAGGACGCCTTAAAACACCTAACAATACCTTACAACAGCGTACGAAACCTTAAAACACCATAATAAACCTAATGAATTCGTCCGAGTCCTTTGAACATCGGAAGACTACTCAGGACTTGTTACGACTCTGTATGAGATATTAGCAACATGAAAAGCAATTTAGAATAATGTAGGACGCGTTACAACTTCTAAGAGCACCTTACATCACCGTACGAAACATTAAAACACCATAATAAACCTAATGAATTCGTCCGAGTCATTTGAACATCATACAACAATTTAGAATATCTTACGACTCTGTTTGCCACACTATCACCTTGAGAAGCATGTTAGTATAATGTACGACACCTTAAAGCTCCTAACAACACATTACAATACCCTACGTAAACTTAAAACTTCATAATAAACCTAATGAATTGGTCCGAGTCCTTTAAACATCGTGCGGCAACTTAGGACATATACGACTCTGTTTGCCAAATTAGCAACTCATTAGTATGATCTAGGACACCTTACAGCTCCAATGAACACCTTACATCACCGTACGAAACCTTAAAACTACATAATATACCTAATGAATTCGTGCGAGTCCTTTGAACATCGTATAACTAGTTAGGACATCTTAAGACTTGGTATGTCGTATTAGAACATTAAAAAGCATGTTTGTATTACTTAGGACGCCTTAAAACACCTAACAATACCTTACAACAGCGTACGAAATCTTAAAACACCATAATAAACCTAATGAATTAGTCCGAGTCCTTTGAACATCGGAAGACTACTCAGGACTTGTTACGACTCTGTATGAGATATTAGAAACATGAAAAGCAATTTAGAATAATGTAGGACGCGTTACAACTTCTAAGAGCACCTTACATCACCGTACGAAACATTAAAACACCATAATAAACCTAATGAATTCGTCCGAGTCATTTGAACATCTTACAACAATTTAGAATATCTTACGACTCCCTTTGCCACACTATCACCTTGAGAAGCATGTTAGTATAATGTACGACACCTTAAAGCTCCTAACAACACATTACAATACCCTACGTAAACTTAAAACTCCATAATAAACCTAATGAATTCGTCCAAGTCCTTTAAACATCGTACGACAACTTAGGACATCTTACGACTCTGTTTGCCAAATTAGCAACTCGAATAGAACATTAGTATGATCTAGGACACCTTACAGCTCCAAAGAACACCTTACATCACCGTACGAAACCTTAAAACTACATAATACTCCTAATGAATTCGTGCGAGTCCTTTGAACATCGTATAACTAGTTAGGACATCTTAAGACTTGGTATGTCATATTAGAACATTAAAAAGCATGTTTGTATAACGTAGGACGCCTTAAAACACCTAACAATACCTTACAACAGCGTACAAAACCTTAAAACACCATAATAAACCTAATGAATTCGTCCGAGTCCTTTGAATATCGGAAGACTACTCAGGACTTGTTACGACTCTGTATGAGATATTAGCAACATGAAAAGCAATTTAGAAAAATGTAGGACGCGTTACAACTTCTAAGAGCACCTTACATCACCGTACGAAACATTAAAACACCATAATAAACCTAATGAATTCGTCCGAGTCATTTGAACATCGTACAACAATTTAGAATATCTTACGACTCTGTTTGCCACACTATCACCTTGAGAAGCATGTTAGTATAATGTACGACACCTTAAAGCTCCTAACAACACATTACAATACCCTACGTAAACTTAAAACTTCATAATGAACCTAATGAATTCGTCCGAGTCCTTTAAACATCGTACGACAACTTAGGACATCTTACGACTCTGTTTGCCAAATTAGCAACTCGAATAGAACATTAGTATGATCTAGGACACCTTACAGCTCCAATGAACACCTTACATCACCGTACGAAACCTTAAAACTACATAATACACCTAATGAATTCGTGCGAGTCCTTTGAACATCGTATAACTAGTTAGGACATCTTAAGACTTGGTATGTCGTATTAGAACATTAAAAAGCATGTTTGTATTAC
Organism: Tagetes erecta; assembly: GCA_030867185.1. Lineage (NCBI taxonomy): Eukaryota > Viridiplantae > Streptophyta > Magnoliopsida > Asterales > Asteraceae > Tagetes > Tagetes erecta. Next base: position 46,817,922 of record CM061488.1, on the reverse strand, counting down.
TTAGGACGCCTTAAAACACCTAACAATACCTTACAACAGCGTACGAAACCTTAAAACACCATAATAAACCTAATGAATTCGTCCGAGTCCTTTGAACATCGGAAGACTACTCAGGACTTGTTACGACTCTGTATGAGATATTAGAAACATGAAAAGCAATTTAGAATAATGTAGGACGCGTTACAACTTCTAAGAGCACCTTACATCACCGTACGAAACATTAAAACACCATAATAAACCTAATGAATTCGTCCGAGTCATTTGAACATCTTACAACAATTTAGAATATCTTACGACTCTCTTTGCCACACTATCACCTTGAGAAGCATGTTAGTATAATGTACGACACCTTAAAGCTCCTAACAACACATTACAATACCCTACGTAAACTTAAAACTCAATAATAAACCTAATGAATTCGTCCAAGTCCTTTAAACATCGTACGACAACTTAGGACATCTTACGACTCTGTTTGCCAAATTAGCAACTCGAATAGGACATTAGTATGATCTAGGACACCTTACAGCTCCAAAGAACACCTTACATCACCGTACGAAACCTTAAAACTACATAATACTCCTAATGAATTCGTGCGAGTCCTTTGAACATCGTATAACTAGTTAGGACATCTTAAGACTTGGTATGTCGTATTAGAACATTAAAAAGCATGTTTGTATAACGTAGGACGCCTTAAAACACCTAACAATACCTTACAACAGCGTACGAAACCTTAAAACACCATAATAAACCTAATGAATTTGTCCGAGTCCTTTGAACATCGAAAGACCACTCAAGACAAGCTTGTTACGACTCTGTATAAGATATTAGAAACATGAAAAGCAATTTAGAATAATTTAGGACGCGTTACAACTTCTAAGAGCACCTTACATCACCGTACGAAACATTAAAACACCATAATAAACCTAATAAATTCGTCCAAGTCATTTGAACATCATACAACAATTTAGAATATCTTACGACTCTGTTTGCCACACTATCATCTTGAGAAGCATGTTAGTATAATGTACGACACCTTAAAGCTCCTAACAACACATTACAATACCCTACGTAAACTTAAAACTTCATAATAAACCTAATGAATTCGTCCGAGTCCTTTAAACATCGTACGACAACTTAGGACATCTTACGACTCTGTTTGCCAAATTAGCAACTCGAATAGAACATTAGTGTGATCTAGGTCACCTTACAGCTCCAAAGAACACCTTACATCACCGTACGAAACCTTAAAACTACATAATACACCTAATGAATTCGTGCGAGTCCTTTGAACATCGTACGACTAGACTTGGTATGTCGTATTAGAACATTATAAAGCATGTTTGTATAACGTAGGACGCCTTAAAACACCTAACAATACCTTACAACAGCGTACGAAACCTTAAAACACCATAATAAACCTAATGAATTTGTCCGAGTCCTTTGAACATCGAAAGACCACTCAAGACAAGCTTGTTACGACTCTGTATAAGATATTAGAAACATGAAAAGCAATTTAGAATAATTTAGGACGCGTTACAACTTCTAAGAGCACCTTACATCACCGTACGAAACATTAAAACACCATAATAAACCTAATGAATTCGTCCGAGTCATTTGAACATCATACAACAATTTAGAATATCTTACGACTCTGTTTGCCACACTATCATCTTGAGAAGCATGTTAGTATAATGTACGACACCTTAAAGCTCCTAACAACACATTACAATACCCTACGTAAACTTAAAACTTCATAATAAACCTAAAGAATTCGTCCGAGTCCTTTAAACATCGTACGACAACTTAGGACATCTTACGACTCTGTTTGCCAAATTAGCAACTCGAATAGAACATTAGTATGATCTAGGTCACCTTACAGCTCCAAAGAACACCTTACATCACCGTACGAAACCTTAAAACTACATAATACACATAATGAATTCGTGCGAGTCCTTTGAACATCGTATAACTAGTTAGGACATCTTAAGACTTGGTATGTCGTATTAGAACATTAAAAAGCATGTTTGTATAACGTAGGACGCCTTAAAACACCTAACAATACCTTACAACAGCGTACGAAACCTTAAAACACCATAATAAACCTAATGAATTCGTCCGAGTCCTTTGAACATCGGAAGACTACTCAGGACTTGTTACGACTCTGTATGAGATATTAGCAACATGAAAAGCAATTTAGAATAATGTAGGACGCGTTACAACTTCTAAGAGCACCTTACATCACCGTACGAAACATTAAAACACCATAATAAACCTAATGAATTCGTCCGAGTCATTTGAACAACATACAACAATTTAGAATATCTTACGACTCTGTTGGCCACACTATCACCTTGAGAAGCATGTTAGTATAATGTACGACACCTTAAAGCTCCTAACAACACATTACAATACCCTACGTAAACTTAAAACTTCATAATAAACCTAATGAATTCGTCCGAGTCCTTTAAACATCGTACGACAACTTAGGACATCTTACGACTCTGTTTGCCAAATTAGCAACTCGAATAGAACATTAGTATGATCTAGGACGCCTTACAGCTCCAAAGAACACCTTACATCACCGTACGAAACCTTGAAACTACATAATACACCTAATGAATTCGTGCGAGTCCTTTGAACATCGTACGACTAGACTTGGTATGTCGTATTAGAACATTATAAAGCATGTTTGTATAACATAGGACGCCTTAAAACACCTAACAATACCTTACAACAGCGTACGAAACCTTAAAACACCATAATAAACCTAATGAATTCGTCCGAGTCCTTTGAACATCGAAAGACCACTCAGGACAAGCTTGTTACGACTCTGTATAAGATATTAGAAACATGAAAAGCAATTTAGAATAATGTAGGACGCGTTACAACTTCTAAGAGCACCTTACATCTCCGTACGAAACATTAAAACACCATAATAAACCTAATGAATTCGTCCGAGTCATTTGAACATCATAAAATAATTTAGAATATCTTACGACTCTGTTTGCCACACTATCACCTTGAGAAGCATGTTAGTATAATGTACGACACCATAAAGCTCCTAACAACACATTACAATACCCTACGTAAACTAAAAACTTCATAATAAACCTAATGAATTCGTCCGAGTCCTTTAAACATCGTACGACAACTTAGGACATCTTACGACTCTGTTTGCCAAATTAGCAACTCGAATAGAACATTAGTATGATCTAGGTCACCTTACAGCTCCAAAGAACACCTTACATCACCGTACGAAACCTTAAAACTACATAATACACCTAATGAATTCGTGCGAGTCCTTTGAACATCGTACGACTAGACTTGGTATGTCGTATTAGAACATTATAAAGCATGTTTGTATAACGTAGGACGCCTTAAAACACCTAACAATACCTTACAACAGCGTACGAAACCTTAAAACACCATAATAAACCTAATGAATTCGTCCGAGTCCTTTGAACATCGAAAGACCACTCAAGACAAGCTTGTTACGACTCTGTATAAGATATTAGAAACATGAAAAGCAATTTAGAATAATTTAGGACGCGTTACAACTTCTAAGAGCACCTTACATCACCGTACGAAACATTAAAACACCATAATAAACCTAATGAATTCGTCCGAGTCATTTGAACATCATACAACAATTTAGAATATCTTACGACTCTGTTTGCCACACTATCATCTTGAGAAGCATGTTAGTATAATGTACGACACCTTAAAGCTCCTAACAACACATTACAATACCCTACGTAAACTTAAAACTTCATAATAAACCTAATGAATTCGTCCGAGTCCTTTAAACATCGTACGACAACTTAGGACATCTTACGACTCTGTTTGCCAAATTAGCAACTCGAATAGAACATTAGTATGATCTAGGTCACCTTACAGCTCCAAAGAACACCTTACATCACCGTACGAAACCTTAAAACTACATAATACACCTAATGAATTCGTGCGAGTCCTTTGAACATCGTATAACTAGTTAGGACATCTTAAGACTTGGTATGTCGTATTAGAACATTAAAAAGCATGTTTGTATAACGTAGGACGCCTTAAAACACCTAACAATACCTTACAACAGCGTACGAAACCTTAAAACACCATAATAAACCTAATGAATTCGTCCGAGTCCTTTGAACATCGGAAGACTACTCAGGACTTGTTACGACTCTGTATGAGATATTAGCAACATGAAAAGCAATTTAGAATACTGTAGGACGCGTTACAACTTCTAAGAGCACCTTACATCACCGTACGAAACATTAAAACACCATAATAAACCTAATGAATTCGTCCGAGTCATTTGAACAACATACAACAATTTAGAATATCTTACGACTCTGTTGGCCACACTATCACCTTGAGAAGCATGTTAGTATAATGTACGACACCTTAAAGCTCCTAACAACACATTACAATACCCTACGTAAACTTAAAACTTCATAATAAACCTAATGAATTCGTCCGAGTCCTTTAAACATCGTACGACAACTTAGGACATCTTACGACTCTGTTTGCCAAATTAGCAACTCGAATAGAACATTAGTATGATCTAGGACGCCTTACAGCTCCAAAGAACACCTTACATCACCGTACGAAACCTTAAAACTACATAATACACCTAATGAATTCGTGCGAGTCCTTTGAACATCGTACGACTAGACTTGGTATGTCGTATTAGAACATTATAAAGCATGTTTGTATAACATAGGACGCCTTAAAACACCTAACAATACCTTACAACAGCGTACGAAACCTTAAAACACCATAATAAACCTAATGAATTCGTCCGAGTCCTTTGAACATCGAAAGACCACTCAGGACAAGCTTGTTACGACTCTGTATAAGATATTAGAAACATGAAAAGCAATTTAGAATAATGTAGGACGCGTTACAACTTCTAAGAGCACCTTACATCTCCGTACGAAACATTAAAACACCATAATAAACCTAATGAATTCGTCCGAGTCATTTGAACATCATACAATAATTTAGAATATCTTACGACTCTGTTTGCCACACTATCACCTTGAGAAGCATGTTAGTATAATGTACGACACCATAAAGCTCCTAACAACACATTACAATACCCTACGTAAACTAAAAACTTCATAATAAACCTAATGAATTCGTCCGAGTCCTTTAAACATCGTACGACAACTTAGGACATCTTACGACTCTGTTTGCCAAATTAGCAACTCGAATAGAACATTAGTATGATCTAGGTCACCTTACAGCTCCAAAGAACACCTTACATCACCGTACGAAACCTTAAAACTACATAATACACCTAATGAATTCGTGCGAGTCCTTTGAACATCGTATAACTAGTTAGGACATCTTAAGACTTGGTATGTCGTATTAGAACATTAAAAAGCATGTTTGTATAACGTAGGACGCCTTAAAACACCTAACAATACCTTACAACAGCGTACGAAACCTTAAAACACCATAATAAACCTAATGAATTCGTCCGAGTCCTTTGAACATCGGAAGACCACTCAGGACTTGTTACGACTCTATATGAGATATTAGCAACATGAAAAGCAATTTAGAATAATGTAGGACGCGTTACAACTTCTAAGAGCACCTTACATCACCGTACGAAACATTAAAACACCATAATAAACCTAATGAATTCGTCCAAGTCATTTGAACATCATACAACAATTTAGAATATCTTACGACTCTGTTTGCCACACTATCACCTTGAGAAGCATGTTAGTATAATGTACGACACCTTAAAGCTCCTAACAACACATTACAATACCCTACGTAAACTTAAAACTTCATAATAAACCTAATGAATTCGTCCGAGTCCTTTAAACATCGTGCGGCAACTTAGGACATCTTACGACTCTGTTTGCCAAATTAGCAACTCCAATAGAACAGTAGTATGATCTAGGACACCTTCCAGCTCCAAAGAACACCTTACATCACCGTACCAAACCTTAAAACTACATAATACACCTAATGAATTCGTGCGAGTCCTTTGAACATCGTATAACTAGTTAGGACATCTTAAGACTTGGTATGTCGTATTAGAACATTAAAAAGCATGTTTGTATAACGTAGGACGCCTTAAAACACCTAACAATACCTTACAACAGCGTACGAAACCTTAAAACACCATAATAAACCTAATGAATTCGTCCGAGTCCTTTGAACATCGAAAGACTACTCAGGACTTGTTACGACTCTGTATGAGATATTAGCAACATGAAAAGCAATTTAGAATAATGTAGGACGCGTTACAACTTCTAAGAGCACCTTACATCACCGTACGAAACATTAAAACACCATAATAAACCTAATGAATTCGTCCGAGTCATTTGAACATCATACAACAGTTTAGAATATCTTACGACTCTGTTTGCCACACTATCACCTTGAGAAGTATGTTAGTATAATGTACGACACCTTAAAGCTCCTAACAACACATTACAATACCCTACGTAAACTTAAAACTTCATAATAAACCTAATGAATTCGTCCGAGTCCTTTAAACATCGTACGACAACTTAGGACATCTTACGACTCTGTTTGCCAAATTAGCAACTCCAATAGAACAGTAGTATGATCTAGGACACCTTCCAGCTCCAAAGAACACCTTACATCACCGTACCAAACCTTAAAACTACATAATACACCTAATGAATTCGTGCGAGTCCTTTGAACATCGTATAACTAGTTAGGACATCTTAAGACTTGGTATGTCGTATTAGAACATTAAAAAGCATGTTTGTATAACGTAGGACGCCTTAAAACACCTAACAATACCTTACAACAGCGTACGAAACCTTAAAACACCATAATAAACCTAATGAATTCGTCCGAGTCCTTTGAACATCGAAAGACTACTCAGGACTTGTTACGACTCTGTATGAGATATTAGCAACATGAAAAGCAATTTAGAATAATGTAGGACGCGTTACAACTTCTAAGAGCACCTTACATCACCGTACGAAACATTAAAACACCATAATAAACCTAATGAATTCGTCCGAGTCATTTGAACATCATACAACAGTTTAGAATATCTTACGACTCTGTTTGCCACACTATCACCTTGAGAAGTATGTTAGTATAATGTACGACACCTTAAAGCTCCTAACAACACATTACAATACCCTACGTAAACTTAAAACTTCATAATAAACCTAATGAATTCGTCCGAGTCCTTTAAACATCGTACGACAACTTAGGACATCTTACGACTCTGTTTGCCAAATTAGCAACTCCAATAGAACAGTAGTATGATCTAGGACACCTTCCAGCTCCAAAGAACACCTTACATCACCGTACCAAACCTTAAAACTACATAATACACCTAATGAATTCGTGCGAGTCCTTTGAACATCGTATAACTAGTTAGGACATCTTAAGACTTGGTATGTCGTATTAGAACATTAAAAAGCATGTTTGTATAACGTAGGACGCCTTAAAACACCTAACAATACCTTACAACAGCGTACGAAACCTTAAAACACCATAATAAACCTAATGAATTCGTCCGAGTGCTTTGAACATCGGAAGACCACTCAGGACTTGTTACGACTCTATATGAGATATTAGCAACATGAAAAGCAATTTAGAATAATGTAGGACGCGTTACAACTTCTAAGAGCACCTTACATCACCGTACGAAACATTAAAACACCATAATAAACCTAATGAATTCGTCCGAGTCATTTGAACATCATACAACAATTTAGAATATCTTACGACTCTGTTTGCCACACTATCACCTTGAGAAGCATGTTAGTATAATGTACGACACCTTAAAGCTCCTAACAACACATTACAATACCCTACGTAAACTTAAAACTTCATAATAAACCTAATGAATTCGTCCGAGTCCTTTAAACATCGTGCGGCAACTTAGGACATCTTACGACTCTGTTTGCCAAATTAGCAACTCCAATAGAACATTAGTATGATCTAGGACACCTTACAGCTCCAAAGAACACCTTACATCACCGTACCAAACCTTAAAACTACATAATACACCTAATGAATTCGTCCGAGTCCTTTGAACATCGTATAACTAGTTAGGACATCTTAAGACTTGGTATGTCGTATTAGAACATTAAAAAGCATGTTTGTATAACGTAGGACGCCTTAAAACACCTAACAATACCTTACAACAACGTACGAAACCTTAAATCACCATAATAAACCTAATGAATTCGTCCGAGTCCTTTGAACATCGGAAGACTACTCAGGACTTGTTACGACTCTGTATGAGATATTAGCAACATGAAAAGCAATTTAGAATAATGTAGGACGCGTTACAACTTCTAAGAGCACCTTACATCACCGTACGAAACATTAAAACACCATAATAAACCTAATGAATTCGTCCGAGTCATTTGAACATCATACAACAATTTAGAATATCTTACGACTCTGTTTGCCACACTATCACCTTGAGAAGTATGTTAGTATAATGTACGACACCTTAAAGCTCCTAACAACACATTACAATACCCTACGTAAACTTAAAACTTCATAATAAACCTAATGAATTCGTCCGAGTCCTTTAAACATCGTGCGGCAACTTAGGACATCTTACGACTCTGTTTGCCAAATTAGCAACTCCAATAGAACATTAGTATGATCTAGGACACCTTACAGCTCCAAAGAACACCTTACATCACCGTACCAAACCTTAAAACTACATATACACCTAATGAATTCGTCCGAGTCCTTTGAACATCGTATAACTAGTTAGGACATCTTAAGACTTGGTATGTCGTATTAGAACATTAAAAAGCATGTTTGTATAACGTAGGACGCCTTAAAACACCTAACAATACCTTACAACAACGTACGAAACCTTAAATCACCATAATAAACCTAATGAATTCGTCCGAGTCCTTTGAACATCGGAAGACTACTCAGGACTTGTTACGACTCTGTATGAGATATTAGCAACATGAAAAGCAATTTAGAATAATGTAGGACGCGTTACAACTTCTAAGAGCACCTTACATCACCGTACGAAACATTAAAACACCATAATAAACCTAATGAATTCGTCCGAGTCATTTGAACATCATACAACAATTTAGAATATCTTACGACTCTGTTTGCCACACTATCACCTTGAGAAGTATGTTAGTATAATGTACGACACCTTAAAGCTCCTAACAACACATTACAATACCCTACGTAAACTTAAAACTTCATAATAAACCTAATGAATTCGTCCGAGTCCTTTAAACATCGTGCGGCAACTTAGGACATCTTACGACTCTGTTTGCCAAATTAGCAACTCCAATAGAACATTAGTATGATCTAGGACACCTTACAGCTCCAAAGAACACCTTACATCACCGTACCAAACCTTAAAACTACATATACACCTAATGAATTCGTCCGAGTCCTTTGAACATCGTATAACTAGTTAGGACATCTTAAGACTTGGTATGTCGTATTAGAACATTAAAAAGCATGTTTGTATAACGTAGGACGCCTTAAAACACCTAACAATACCTTACAACAGCATACGAAACCTTAAAACACCATAATAAACCTAATGAATTCGTCCGAGTCCTTTGAACATCGGAAGACTACTCAGGACTTGTTACGACTCTGTATGAGATATTAGCAACATGAAAAGAAATTTAGAATAATGTAGGACGCGTTACAACTTCTAAGAGCACCTTACATCACCGTACGAAACATTAAAACACCATAATAAACCTAATGAATTCGTCCGAGTCATTTGAACATCATACAACAATTTAGAATATCTTACGACTCTGTTTGCCACACTATCACCTTGAGAAGTATGTTAGTATAATGTACGACACCTTAAAGCTCCTAACAACACATTACAATACCCTACGTAAACTTAAAACTTCATAATAAACCTAATGAATTCGTCCGAGTCCTTTAAACATCGTACGACAACTTAGGACATCTTACGACTCTGTTTGCCAAATTAGCAACTCCAATAGAACATTAGTATGATCTAGGACACCTTACAGCTCCAAAGAACACCTTACATCACCGTACCAAACCTTAAAACTACATAATACACCTAATGAATTCGTGCGAGTCCTTTGAACATCGTATAACTAGTTAGGACATCTTAAGACTTGGTATGTCGTATTAGAACATTAAAAAGCATGTTTGTATAACGTAGGACGCCTTAAAACACCTAACAATACCTTACAACAGCGTACGAAACCCTAAAACACCATAATAAACCTAATGAATTCGTCCGAGTCCTTTGAACATCGGAAGACCACTCAGGACTTGTTACGACTCTGTATGAGATATTAGCAACATGAAAAGCAATTTAGAATAATGTAGGACGCGTTACAACTTCTAAGAGCACCTTACATCACCGTACGAAACATTAAAACACCATAATAAACCTAATGAATTCGTCCGAGTCATTTGAACATCATACAACAATTTAGAATATCTTACGACTCTGTTTGCCACACTATCACCTTGAGAAGCATGTTAGTATAATGTACGACACCTTAAAGCTCCTAACAACACATTACAATACCCTACGTAAACTTAAAACTTCATAATAAACCTATTGAATTCGTCCGAGTCCTTTAAACATCGTACGCCAACTTAGGACATCTTACGACTCTGTTTGCCAAATTAGCAACTCCAATAGAACATTAGTATGATCTAGGACACCTTATAGCTCCAAAGAGCACCTTACATCACCGTACCAAACCTTAAAACTACATAATACACCTAATAAATTTGTGCGAGTCCTTTGAACATCGTATAACTAGTTAGGACATCTTAAGACTTGGTATGTCATATTAGAACATTATAAAGCATGTTTGTATAACGTAGGACGCCTTAAAACACCTAACAATACCTTACAACAGCATACGAAACCTTAAAACACCATAATAAACCTTATGAATTCGTCCGAGTCCTTTGAACATCGGAAGACCACTCAGGACTTGTTACGACTCTGTATGAGATATTAGCAACATGAAAAGCAATTTAGAATAATGTAGGACGCGTTACAACTTCTAAGAGCACCTTACATCACCGTACGAAACATTAAAACACCATAATAAACCTAATGAATTCGTCCGAGTCATTTGAACATCATACAACAATTTAGAATATCTTACGACTCTGTTTGCCACACTATCACCTTGAGAAGCATGTTAGTATAATGTACGACACCTTAAAGCTCCTAACAACACATTACAATACCCTACGTAAACTTAAAACTTCATAATAAACCTATTGAATTCGTCCGAGTCCTTTAAACATCGTACGACAACTTAGGACATCTTACGATTCTGTTTGCCAAATTAGCAACTCCAATAGAACATTAGTATGATCTAGGACACCTTATAGCTCCAAAGAGCACCTTACATCACCGTACCAAACCTTAAAACTACATAATACACCTAATAAATTCGTGCGAGTCCTTTGAACATCGTATAACTAGTTAGGACATCTTAAGACTTGGTATGTCATATTAGAACATTATAAAGCATGTTTGTATAACGTAGGACGCCTTAAAACACCTAACAATACCTTACAACAGCATACGAAACCTTAAAACACCATAATAAACCTTATGAATTCGTCCGAGTCCTTTGAACATCGGAAGACCACTCAGGACTTGTTACGACTCTGTATGAGATATTAGCAACATGAAAAGCAATTTAGAATAATGTAGGACGCGTTACAACTTCTAAGAGCACCTTACATCACCGTACGAAACATTAAAACACCATAATAAACCTAATGAATTCGTCCGAGTCATTTGAACATCATACAACAATTTAGAATATCTTACGACTCTGTTTGCCACACTATCACCTTGAGAAGCATGTTAGTATAATGTACGGCACCTTAAAGCTCCTAACAACACATTACAATACCCTACGTAAACTTAAAACACCATAATAAACCTATTGAATTCGTCCGAGTCCTTTAAACATCGTACGACAACTTAGGACATCTTACGACTCTGTTTGCCAAATTAGCAACTCCAATAGAACATTAGTATGATCTAGGACACCTTACAGCTCCAAAGAGCACCTTACATCACCGTACCAAACCTTAAAACTACATAATACACCTAATAAATTTGTGCGAGTCCTTTGAACATCGTATAACTAGTTAGGACATCTTAAGACTTGGTATGTCATATTAGAACATTATAAAGCATGTTTGTATAACGTAGGACGCCTTAAAACACCTAACAATACCTTACAACAGCATACGAAACCTTAAAACACCATAATAAACCTAATGAATTCGTCCGAGTCCTTTGAACATCGGAAGACCACTCAGGACTTGTTACGACTATGTATGAGATATTAGCAACATGAAAAGCAATTTAGAATATTGTAGGACGCGTTACAATTTCTAAGAGCACCTTACATCACCGTACGAAACATTAAAACACCATAATAAACCTAATGAATTCGTCCGAGTCATTTGAACATCATACAACAATTTAGAATATCTTACGACTCTGTTTGCCACACTATCACCTTAAGAAGCATGTTAGTATAATGTACGACACCTTAAAGCTCCTAACAACACATTACAATACCCTACATAAACTTAAAACTTCATAATAAACCTAATGAATTCGTCCGAGTCCTTTAAACATCGTGCGGCAACTTAGGACATCTTACGACTCTGTTTGCCAAATTAGCAACTCATTAGTATGATCTAGGACACCTTACAGCTCCAAAGAACACCTTACATCACCGTACCAAACCTTAAAACTACATAATACACCTAATGAATTCGTGCGAGTCCTTTGAACATCGTATAACTAGTTAGGACATCTTAAGACTTGGTATGTCGTATTAGAACATTAAAAAGCATGTTTGTATAACGTAGGACGCCTTAAAACACCAAACAATACCTTACAACAGCGTACGAAACCTTAAAACACCATAATAAACCTAATGAATTCGTCCGAGTCCTTTGAACATCGGAAGACCACTCAGGACTTGTTACGACTCTGTATGAGATATTAGCAACATGAAAAGCAATTTAGAATAATGTAGGACGCGTTACAACTTCTAAGAGCACCTTACATCACCGTACGAAACATTAAAACACCATAATAAACCTAATGAATTCGTCCGAGTCATTTGAGCATCATACAACAATTTAGAATATCTTACGACTCTGTTTGCCACACTATCACCTTGAGAAGCATGTTAGTATAATGTACGACACCTTAAAGCTCCTAACAATACATTACAATACCCTACGTAAACTTAAAACTTCATAATAAACCTAATGAATTCGTCCGAGTCCTTTAAACATCGTGCGGCAACTTAGGACATCTTACGACTCTGTTTGCCAAATTAGCAACTCCAATAGAACATTAGTATGATCTAGGACACCTTACAGCTCCAAAGAACACCTTACATCACCGTACCAAACCTTAAAACTACATAATACACCTAATGAATTCGTCCGAGTCCTTTGAACATCGTATAACTAGTTAGGACATCTTAAGACTTGGTATGTCGTATTAGAACATTAAAAAGCATGTTTGTATAACGTAGGACGCCTTAAAACACCTAACAATACCTTACAACAGCGTACGAAACCTTAAAACACCATAATAAACCTAATGAATTCGTCCGAGTCCTTTGAACATCGGAAGACTACTCAGGACTTGTTACGACTCTGTATGAGATATTAGCAACATGAAAAGCAATTTAGAATAATGTAGGACGCGTTACAACTTCTAAAAGCACCTTACATCACCGTACGAAACATTAAAACACCATAATAAACCTAATGAATTCGTCCGAGTCATTTGAACATCATACAACAATTTAGAATATCTTACGACTCTGTTTGCCACACTATCACCTTGAGAAGCATGTTAGTATAATGTACGACACCTTAAAGCTCCTAACAACACATTACAATACCCTACGTAAACTTAAAACTTCATAATAAACCTAATGAATTCGTCCGAGTCCTTTAAACATCGTGCGGCAACTTAGGACATCTTACGACTCTGTTTGCCAAATTAGCAACTCATTAGTATGATCTAGGACACCTTACAGCTCCAAAGAACACCTTACATCACCGTACCAAACCTTAAAACTACATAATACACCTAATGAATTCGTGCGAGTCCTTTGAACATCGTATAACTAGTTAGGACATCTTAAGACTTGGTATGTCGTATTAGAACATTAAAAAGCATGTTTGTATAACGTAGGACGCCTTAAAACACCAAACAATACCTTACAACAGCGTACGAAACCTTAAAACACCATAATAAACCTAATGAATTCGTCCGAGTCCTTTGAACATCGGAAGACCACTCAGGACTTGTTACGACTCTGTATGAGATATTAGCAACATGAAAAGCAATTTAGAATAATGTAGGACGCGTTACAACTTCTAAGAGCACCTTACATCACCGTACGAAACATTAAAACACCATAATAAACCTAATGAATTCGTCCGAGTCATTTGAACATCATACAACAATTTAGAATATCTTACGACTCTGTTTGCCACACTATCACCTTGAGAAGCATGTTAGTATAATGTACGACACCTTAAAGCTCCTAACAACACATTACAATACCCTACGTAAACTTAAAACTTCATAATAAACCTATTGAATTCGTCCGAGTCCTTTAAACATCGTACGACAACTTAGGACATCTTACGACTCTGTTTGCCAAATTAGCAACTCCAATAGAACATTAGTATGATCTAGGACACCTTACAGCTCCAAAGAGCACCTTACATCACCGTACCAAACCTTAAAACTACATAATACACCTAATAAATTCGTGCGAGTCCTTTGAACATCGTATAACTAGTTAGGACATCTTAAGACTTGGTATGTCATATTAGAACATTATAAAGCATGTTTGTATAACGTAGGACGCCTTAAAACACCTAACAATACCTTACAACAGCATACGAAACCTTAAAACACCATAATAAACCTAATGAATTCGTCCGAGTCCTTTGAACATCGGAAGACCACTCAGGACTTGTTACGACTATGTATGAGATATTAGCAACATGAAAAGCAATTTAGAATATTGTAGGACGCGTTACAATTTCTAAGAGCACCTTACATCACCGTACGAAACATTAAAACACCATAATAAACCTAATGAATTCGTCCGAGTCATTTGAACATCATACAACAATTTAGAATATCTTACGACTCTGTTTGCCACACTATCACCTTAAGAAGCATGTTAGTATAATGTACGACACCTTAAAGCTCCTAACAACACATTACAATACCCTACATAAACTTAAAACTTCATAATAAACCTAATGAATTCGTCCGAGTCCTTTAAACATCGTGCGGCAACTTAGGACATCTTACGACTCTGTTTGCCAAATTAGCAACTCATTAGTATGATCTAGGACACCTTACAGCTCCAAAGAACACCTTACATCACCGTACCAAACCTTAAAACTACATAATACACCTAATGAATTCGTGCGAGTCCTTTGAACATCGTATAACTAGTTAGGACATCTTAAGACTTGGTATGTCGTATTAGAACATTAAAAAGCATGTTTGTATAACGTAGGACGCCTTAAAACACCAAACAATACCTTACAACAGCGTACGAAACCTTAAAACACCATAATAAACCTAATGAATTCGTCCGAGTCCTTTGAACATCGGAAGACCACTCAGGACTTGTTACGACTCTGTATGAGATATTAGCAACATGAAAAGCAATTTAGAATAATGTAGGACGCGTTACAACTTCTAAGAGCACCTTACATCACCGTACGAAACATTAAAACACCATAATAAACCTAATGAATTCGTCCGAGTCATTTGAACATCATACAACAATTTAGAATATCTTACGACTCTGTTTGCCACACTATCACCTTGAGAAGCATGTTAGTATAATGTACGACACCTTAAAGCTCCTAACAACACATTACAATACCCTACGTAAACTTAAAACTTCATAATAAACGTATTGAATTCGTCCGAGTCCTTTAAACATCGTACGACAACTTAGGACATCTTACGACTCTGTTTGCCAAATTAGCAACTCCAATAGAACATTAGTATGATCTAGGACACCTTACAGCTCCAAAGAGCACCTTACATCACCGTACCAAACCTTAAAACTACATAATACACCTAATAAATTCGTGCGAGTCCTTTGAACATCGTATTACTAGTTAGGACATCTTAAGACTTGGTATGTCATATTAGAACATTATAAAGCATGTTTGTATAACGTAGGACGCCTTAAAACACCTAACAATACCTTACAACAGCATACGAAACCTTAAAACACCATAATAAACCTAATGAATTCGTCCGAGTCCTTTGAACATCGGAAGACCACTCAGGACTTGTTACGACTCTGTATGAGATATTAGCAACATGAAAAGCAATTTAGAATAATGTAGGACGCGTTACAACTTCTAAGAGCACCTTACATCACCGTACGAAACATTAAAACACCATAATAAACCTAATGAATTCGTCCGAGTCATTTGAACATCATACAACAATTTAGAATATCTTACGACTCTGTTTGCCACACTATCACCTTGAGAAGCATGTTAGTATAATGTACGACACCTTAAAGCTCCTAACAACACATTACAATACCCTACGTAAACTTAAAACTTCATAATAAACGTATTGAATTCGTCCGAGTCCTTTAAACATCGTACGACAACTTAGGACATCTTACGACTCTGTTTGCCAAGTTAGCAACTCCAATAGAACATTAGTATGATCTAGGACACCTTACAGCTCCAAAGAGCACCTTACATCACCGTACCAAACCTTAAAACTACATAATACACCTAATAAATTCGTGCGAGTCCTTTGAACATCGTATTACTAGTTAGGACATCTTAAGACTTGGTATGTCATATTAGAACATTATAAAGCATGTTTGTATAACGTAGGACGCCTTAAAACACCTAACAATACCTTACAACAGCATACGAAACCTTAAAACACCATAATAAACCTAATGAATTCGTCCGAGTCCTTTGAACATCGGAAGACCACTCAGGACTTGTTACGACTATGTATGAGATATTAGCAACATGAAAAGCAATTTAGAATATTGTAGGACGCGTTACAATTTCTAAGAGCACCTTACATCACCGTACGAAACATTAAAACACCATAATAAACCTAATGAATTCGTCCGAGTCATTTGAACATCATACAACAATTTAGAATATCTTACGACTCTGTTTGCCACACTATCACCTTAAGAAGCATGTTAGTATAATGTACGACACCTTAAAGCTCCTAACAACACATTACAATACCCTACGTAAACTTAAAACTTCATAATAAACCTAATGAATTCGTCCGAGTCCTTTAAACATCGTGCGGCAACTTAGGACATCTTACGACTCTGTTTGCCAAATTAGCAACTCATTAGTATGATCTAGGACACCTTACAGCTCCAAAGAACACCTTACATCACCGTACCAAACCTTAAAACTACATAATACACCTAATGAATTCGTGCGAGTCCTTTGAACATCGTATAACTAGTTAGGACATCTTAAGACTTGGTATGTCGTATTAGAACATTAAAAAGCATGTTTGTATAACGTAGGACGCCTTAAAACACCAAACAATACCTTACAACAGCGTACGAAACCTTAAAACACCATAATAAACCTAATGAATTCGTCCGAGTCCTTTGAACATCGGAAGACCACTCAGGACTTGTTACGACTCTGTATGAGATATTAGCAACATGAAAAGCAATTTAGAATAATGTAGGACGCGTTACAACTTCTAAGAGCACCTTACATCACCGTACGAAACATTAAAACACCATAATAAACCTAATGAATTCGTCCGAGTCATTTGAACATCATACAACAATTTAGAATATCTTACGACTCTGTTTGCCACACTATCACCTTGAGAAGCATGTTAGTATAATGTACGACACCTTAAAGCTCCTAACAATACATTACAATACCCTACGTAAACTTAAAACTTCATAATAAACCTAATGAATTCGTCCGAGTCCTTTAAACATCGTGCGGCAACTTAGGACATCTTACGACTCTGTTTGCCAAATTAGCAACTCCAATAGAACATTAGTATGATCTAGGACACCTTACAGCTCCAAAGAACACCTTACATCACCGTACCAAACCTTAAAACTACATAATACACCTAATGAATTCGTCCGAGTCCTTTGAACATCGTATAACTAGTTAGGACATCTTAAGACTTGGTATGTCGTATTAGAACATTAAAAAGCATGTTTGTATAACGTAGGACGCCTTAAAACACCTAACAATACCTTACAACAGCGTACGAAACCTTAAAACACCATAATAAACCTAATGAATTCGTCCGAGTCCTTTGAACATCGGAAGACTACTCAGGACTTGTTACGACTCTGTATGAGATATTAGCAACATGAAAAGCAATTTAGAATAATGTAGGACGCGTTACAACTTCTAAGAGCACCTTACATCACCGTACGAAACATTAAAACACCATAATAAACCTAATGAATTCGTCCGAGTCATTTGAACATCATACAACAATTTAGAATATCTTACGACTCTGTTTGCCACACTATCACCTTGAGAAGCATGTTAGTATAATGTACGACACCTTAAAGCTCCTAACAACACATTACAATACCCTACGTAAACTTAAAACTTCATAATAAACCTAATGAATTGGTCCGAGTCCTTTAAACATCGTGCGGCAACTTAGGACATATACGACTCTGTTTGCCAAATTAGCAACTCATTAGTATGATCTAGGACACCTTACAGCTCCAATGAACACCTTACATCACCGTACGAAACCTTAAAACTACATAATATACCTAATGAATTCGTGCGAGTCCTTTGAACATCGTATAACTAGTTAGGACATCTTAAGACTTGGTATGTCGTATTAGAACATTAAAAAGCATGTTTGTATTACTTAGGACGCCTTAAAACACCTAACAATACCTTACAACAGCGTACGAAATCTTAAAACACCATAATAAACCTAATGAATTAGTCCGAGTCCTTTGAACATCGGAAGACTACTCAGGACTTGTTACGACTCTGTATGAGATATTAGAAACATGAAAAGCAATTTAGAATAATGTAGGACGCGTTACAACTTCTAAGAGCACCTTACATCACCGTACGAAACATTAAAACACCATAATAAACCTAATGAATTCGTCCGAGTCATTTGAACATCTTACAACAATTTAGAATATCTTACGACTCCCTTTGCCACACTATCACCTTGAGAAGCATGTTAGTATAATGTACGACACCTTAAAGCTCCTAACAACACATTACAATACCCTACGTAAACTTAAAACTCCATAATAAACCTAATGAATTCGTCCAAGTCCTTTAAACATCGTACGACAACTTAGGACATCTTACGACTCTGTTTGCCAAATTAGCAACTCGAATAGAACATTAGTATGATCTAGGACACCTTACAGCTCCAAAGAACACCTTACATCACCGTACGAAACCTTAAAACTACATAATACTCCTAATGAATTCGTGCGAGTCCTTTGAACATCGTATAACTAGTTAGGACATCTTAAGACTTGGTATGTCATATTAGAACATTAAAAAGCATGTTTGTATAACGTAGGACGCCTTAAAACACCTAACAATACCTTACAACAGCGTACAAAACCTTAAAACACCATAATAAACCTAATGAATTCGTCCGAGTCCTTTGAATATCGGAAGACTACTCAGGACTTGTTACGACTCTGTATGAGATATTAGCAACATGAAAAGCAATTTAGAAAAATGTAGGACGCGTTACAACTTCTAAGAGCACCTTACATCACCGTACGAAACATTAAAACACCATAATAAACCTAATGAATTCGTCCGAGTCATTTGAACATCGTACAACAATTTAGAATATCTTACGACTCTGTTTGCCACACTATCACCTTGAGAAGCATGTTAGTATAATGTACGACACCTTAAAGCTCCTAACAACACATTACAATACCCTACGTAAACTTAAAACTTCATAATGAACCTAATGAATTCGTCCGAGTCCTTTAAACATCGTACGACAACTTAGGACATCTTACGACTCTGTTTGCCAAATTAGCAACTCGAATAGAACATTAGTATGATCTAGGACACCTTACAGCTCCAATGAACACCTTACATCACCGTACGAAACCTTAAAACTACATAATACACCTAATGAATTCGTGCGAGTCCTTTGAACATCGTATAACTAGTTAGGACATCTTAAGACTTGGTATGTCGTATTAGAACATTAAAAAGCATGTTTGTATTACTTAGGACGCCTTAAAACACCTAACAATACCTTACAACAGCGTACGAAACCTTAAAACACCATAATAAACCTAATGAATTCGTCCGAGTCCTTTGAACATCGGAAGACTACTCAGGACTTGTTACGACTCTGTATGAGATATTAGAAACATGAAAAGCAATTTAGAATAATGTAGGACGCGTTACAACTTCTAAGAGCACCTTACATCACCGTACGAAATATTAAAACACCATAATAAACCTAATGAATTCGTCCGAGTCATTTGAACATCTTACAACAATTTAGAATATCTTACGACTCTCTTTGCCACACTATCACCTTGAGAAGCATGTTAGTATAATGTACGACACCTTAAAGCTCCTAACAACACATTACAATACCCTACGTAAACTTAAAACTCAATAATAAACCTAATGAATTCGTCCAAGTCCTTTAAACATCGTACGACAACTTAGGACATCTTACGACTCTGTTTGCCAAATTAGCAACTCGAATAGGACATTAGTATGATCTAGGACACCTTACAGCTCCAAAGAACACCTTACATCACCGTACGAAACCTTAAAACTACATAATACTCCTAATGAATTCGTGCGAGTCCTTTGAACATCGTATAACTAGTTAGGACATCTTAAGACTTGGTATGTCGTATTAGAACATTAAAAAGCATGTTTGTATAACGTAGGACGCCTTAAAACACCTAACAATACCTTACAACAGCGTACGAAACCTTAAAACACCATAATAAACCTAATGAATTCGTCTGAGTCCTTTGAACATCGGAAGACTACTCAAGACTTGTTACGACTCTGTATGAGATATTAGCAACATGAAAAGCAATTTAGAATAATGTAGGACGCGTTGCAACTTCTAAGAGCACCTTACATCACCGTACGAAACATTAAAACACCATAATAAACCTAATGAATTCGTCCGAGTCATTTGAACATCATACAACAATTTAGAATATCTTACGTCTCTGTTTGCCACACTATCACCTTGAGAAGCATGTTAGTATAATGTACGACACCTTAAAGCTACTAACAACACATTACAATACCCTACGTAAACTTAAAACTTCATAATGAACCTAATGAATTCGTCCGAGTCCTTTAAACATCGTACGACAACTTAGGACATCTTACGACTCTGTTTGCCAAATTAGCAACTCGAATAGAACATTAGTATGATCTAGGACACCTTACAGCTCCAATGAACACCTTACATCACCGTACGAAACCTTAAAACTACATAATACACCTAATGAATTCGTGCGAGTCCTTTGAACATCGTATAACTAGTTAGGACATCTTAAGACTTGGTATGTCGTATTAGAACATTAAAAAGCATGTTTGTATTACTTAGGACGCCTTAAAACACCTAACAATACCTTACAACAGCGTACGAAATCTTAAAACACCATAATAAACCTAATGAATTAGTCCGAGTCCTTTGAACATCGGAAGACTACTCAGGACTTGTTACGACTCTGTATGAGATATTAGAAACATGAAAAGCAATTTAGAATAATGTAGGACGCGTTACAACTTCTAAGAGCACCTTACATCACCGTACGAAACATTAAAACACCATAATAAACCTAATGAATTCGTCCGAGTCATTTGAACATCTTACAACAATTTAGAATATCTTACGACTCCCTTTGCCACACTATCACCTTGAGAAGCATGTTAGTATAATGTACGACACCTTAAAGCTCCTAACAACACATTACAATACCCTACGTAAACTTAAATCTCCATAATAAACCTAATGAATTCGTCCAAGTCCTTTAAACATCGTACGACAACTTAGGACATCTTACGACTCTGTTTGCCAAATTAGCAACTCGAATAGAACATTAGTATGATCTAGGACACCTTACAGCTCCAAAGAACACCTTACATCACCGTACGAAACCTTAAAACTACATAATACTCCTAATGAATTCGTGCGAGTCCTTTGAACATCGTATAACTAGTTAGGACATCTTAAGACTTGGTATGTCATATTAGAACATTAAAAAGCATGTTTGTATAACGTAGGACGCCTTAAAACACCTAACAATACCTTACAACAGCGTACAAAACCTTAAAACACCATAATAAACCTAATGAATTCGTCCGAGTCCTTTGAATATCGGAAGACTACTCAGGACTTGTTACGACTCTGTATGAGATATTAGCAACATGAAAAGCAATTTAGAATAATGTAGGACGCGTTACAACTTCTAAGAGCACCTTACATCACCGTACGAAACATTAAAACACCATAATAAACCTAATGAATTCGTCCGAGTCATTTGAACATCGTACAACAATTTAGAATATCTTACGACTCTGTTTGCCACACTATCACCTTGAGAAGCATGTTAGTATAATGTACGACACCTTAAAGCTCCTAACAACACATTACAATACCCTACGTAAACTTAAAACTTCATAATGAACCTAATGAATTCGTCCGAGTCCTTTAAACATCGTACGACAACTTAGGACATCTTACGACTCTGTTTGCCAAATTAGCAACTCGAATAGAACATTAGTATGATCTAGGACACCTTACAGCTCCAATGAACACCTTACATCACCGTACGAAACCTTAAAACTACATAATACACCTAATGAATTCGTGCGAGTCCTTTGAACATCGTATAACTAGTTAGGACATCTTAAGACTTGGTATGTCGTATTAGAACATTAAAAAGCATGTTTGTATTACTTAGGACGCCTTAAAACACCTAACAGTACCTTACAACAGCGTACGAAACCTTAAAACACCATAATAAACCTAATGAATTCGTCCGAGTCCTTTGAACATCGGAAGACTACTTAGGACTTGTTACGACTCTGTATGAGATATTAGCAACATGAAAAGCAATTTAGAATAATGTAGGACGCGTTGCAACTTCTAAGAGCACCTTACATCACTGTACGAAACATTAAAACACCATAATAAACCTAATGAATTCGTCCGAGTCATTTGAACATCATACAACAATTTAGAATATCTTACGTCTCTGTTTGCCACACTATCACCTTGAGAAGCATGTTAGTATAAGGTACGACACCTTAAAGCTACTAACAACACATTACAATACCCTACGTAAACTTAAAACTTCATAATAAACCTAATGAATTCGTCCGAGTCCTTTAAACATCGTACGACAACTTAGGACATCTTACGACTCTGTTTGCCAAATTAGCAACTCGAATAGAACATTAGTATGATCTAGGACACCTTACAGCTCCAATGAACACCTTACATCACCGTACGAAACCTTAAAACTACATAATACACCTAATGAATTCGTGCGAGTCCTTTGAATATCGTATAACTAGTTAGGACATCTTAAGACTTGGTATGTCGTATTAGAACATTAAAAAGCATGTTTGTATTACTTAGGACGCCTTAAAACACCTTACAATACCTTACAACAGCGTACGAAACCTTAAAACACCATAATAAACCTAATGAATTCGTCCGAGTCCTTTGAACATCGGAAGACTACTCAGGACTTGTTACGACTCTGTATGAGATATTAAAAACATGAAAAGCAATTTAGAATAATGTAGGACGCGTTACAACTTCTAAGAGCACCTTACATCACCGTACGAAACATTAAAACACCATAATAAACCTAATGAATTTGTCCGAGTCATTTGAACATCTTACAACAATTTAGAATATCTTACGACTCTCTTTGCCACACTATCACCTTGAGAAGCATGTTAATATAATGTACGACACCTTAAAGCTCCTAACAACACATTACAATACCCTACGTAAACTTAAAACTCCATAATAAACCTAATGAATTCGTCCAAGTCCTTTAAACATCGTACGACAACTTAGGACATCTTACGACTCTGTTTGCCAAATTAGCAACTCGAATAGAACATTAGTATGATCTAGGACACCTTACAGCTCCAAAGAACACCTTTGTCACAACCCCAACACGGCGGGCGGTCCCAGGTGCCCGGGGGTTTGCACGCGTGTGACGAATGGATATCAGGAGCAACGCAGCGGAATCAACAAACATACATACACACAGCTTAAAACTTAAAGCTGTTCATACATTAAACTTCAAATTACAATTACATAGTTCTCAAAAAGAAAATGATTGTTTGATACATAAAATTAACAACTAAAGCTAGCAACTATTCTAGGTCCAGAGCGTCTATCTTCTAAGCCCGCAAGCCCTCTACCTGCTCTAGCCTCAATAGTGCTTTCCTGCATCACACGGCACCTAGGATGTGTGCCAAAAAGTTTTAAAAGAAAGGGTCAGCTTACGCTGGTGAGTTCATAATAAAACATTTTACAAAACATTACAAAACATTCAACCAAATACTTGTAAAAACCTTGATCAACGAGTTGCCAAGCTCCATTGATCAAAGAGTTACCACTAACTCCATCACTTACAAGCATTTCATAAACATACTAGCATCATCCGTTAAATATTCCCAGACAATACGAATAAAACCCCTCAACAACTCCGTCTGGCACGTCTGCGCTGGAGCAGAATATATGCATATACCCTTCTAAGTTTTACCCGCGTCACCCCTATAATCTGGAGTGGTATTGCCCGATATTTACCGTAGATTGCTAGCCAACCGTTCAAAAACAACAGTTTAAGAACACAACCAATCCAAAAGAGTTTATACAAAAACTCACAATCATTTACAACCAAAACAGGTTTAAGCAACACATTCAGTTTTGTAAAACATACAATCATTTCAAAAGAGTTTAAGTGTATGAACTCACCTCAACAAGATCACAACAAGCTCACAACTAGCTTCGGTCCTTGATCTAATCCCAACAATCAATCCAAATGGATATCTTCACGATCACACAAATAGCTATATCGACAATCAATCTCAATAGCTATAATCCACCTATAACGCGATATCACAACGTTATAAATAACGATTCCTAAGACTATGTAAGTCCTAGGGCATAACTAGCGAAGCATACGACTAGACACGAGTCGTTGCCCCCTACGCCTACCAAATCCTACACCTCGGGGATCTAAACGAATTCTACAGAGATATGTTACCCGTTCACAACGGATATCATACCCCTAGGGTACGGATATTCAATCCGCACCCTCCCCGGGTAATCTACCCGTTAGTTGCGGGTGTTTAATCCCGCAACTATTTCCCCTAGCACGTCCCTCGTGCTATGCGGGTATCTTCACCCCGCATTCCCATCGAGTTCCCAACCCGATGCCCGTCCTAAACTAGATCGAGAATGAAGGACCATTTACCTTGTCGACCACCGATCTTCAATTGCGCACCACCTCGATGACCACCGCTCTCCACTCGGGCAGAACCTCGACGCACGCCAAGCGATCTACACGCGCCCGAGACTCGAAGGAACGTCACGACGCAGGGTACCGCACTCGAGGTGCGATTCCGCAACAAAACTAACCGGTTTCTCTCTCTAAAAAGTTCTAGAGAGAGAGAGGGGTTTGAGCACAAGTGAAGGGGGGTTGCACCCCTTTAAATAGGCTGTCTGGGCTGTTCCAGGCAATACGCGCAGCCCACAGGCACCATCTGCGCGTATCGCGTAGATGGTGAGTGGCTGCCAGCTGTTTTGCACCCGACTGACACTAGGCGATACGCGCACAGGGCTACCCTCTAATGCGCGGACCGCGTAACCCATGTTTTCAGATTCCTCTCGTCGAAACACGTGGAATTCATATATTATGGGCTCCGTAACTCTTCTTCTAAGTCAAGATATGCTCGAAACAAGTTTTCGGGCATTCCTCGGGTGTTTTCGCATTTCCCGCTTCGTTATAACTCCGATTTGAGTTCCGTTTTCGCTCACGTTCTTCATTTTAAGTCCTCTATCACCCCTAGGGTTTATCTCTATACATTAGGACTTTTTATTCAACGTGCTATTTACATGAACACCCGCCCATTATCGACATATACTTACGTCAAAATTTAGGGTTTTACATTTCTCCCCTCCTTAAAAGAATTTCGTCCTCGAAATTCGAATATTACAAAAATAACTGAGGGTATTTGGCTTTCATCTCACTAGCCAATTCCCAAGTCTTCTCCGGTCCTCTTTGTCCTTCCCATTGGACCAACACCAACCGGATTCTTTTCTTTCTCAACTTTCTTTCTTGAGTATCAAGAATCTTTACCGGCCTCTCTGTAAAAGATAGCTTCTCGCTTACTTGAACATCCTCGAGAGGTACAGCTTGATTTGGATCCGCCAAACACTTCCTTAAGTTTGACACATGAAAGGTATCGTGTACACCTTTCAAGGTTTCCGGTAACTCAAGCTTATAAGCAACTTTCCCAACTCTCGCGATAATCTTGAATGGACCAATGTACCTCGGGGCTAACTTTCCACGTTTGATAAACCTCACCACTCCTTTCCATGGAGATACTTTCAGCATCACGTAATCTCCAACTTTGAATTCTAAGGGCCTTCTACGAACATCAGCATAACTTTTCTGCCTATCCTGGGCAGCTTTTAGCCTTTGCCTGATCAGTTGGATTTTATCAGTTGTTTCTAACATCATCTCCGTACTACACAACTGATCCTCTCCAACTTCCGTCCAACAAACAGGAGTTCTGCACTTTCTTCCATAAAGCGCTTCAAATGGTGCCATCCCTATGCTGGTGTGATAACTGTTGTTGTATGAAAACTCAACCAATGGTAAGAATTCATCCCAACTACCACTAAAGTCAATCACACACGCACGCAACATATCCTCAAGGGTTTGGATAGTACGCTCACTCTGCCCATCGGTTTGAGGATGATATGCCGTGCTCATATTCAATCTAGTTCCTAGATCTTTTTGCAAACTCGACCAAAACCTTGACGTGAATCGACTATCTCTGTCAGAGATGATCGAAAGTGGCACGCCATGTCTACTCACAATCTCCTTGATATACAATTTCGCCATCTTCTCTGGTGAGTAGCTCTCGTTATATGGTATGAAATGGGACGACTTGGTCAATCGATCCACAATCACCCATATGGCATTATGCCCTGCACGAGTTCTTGGGAGCTTCGTAACATAATCCATCGTTATTCTTTCCCACTTCCAAACTGGTAATTCTATCTGTTGTAACAGACCTGCTGGTTTCTGATGCTCAATCTTAACTTGTAAACAAGTCAAGCACCTTTGCACATACTGTGCAATTGATCTCTTCATATTGGGCCACCAATAATGCTCTTTCAAGCTCTTGAACATCTTATCCGTTCCAGGATGAATCGAGTACTTAGACTTGTGGGTTTCATCAAGAATCTTATCGTGAATTCCTCCAAACTTTGGAATCCAGATTCTTGATCCAAACCTTAGAATCTCATCCTTTCCTTTTGTCAACAAACCTTCCTTTCCCACCATTCGCTCCTTCCTGATGTTTTCTTCCTTCAAGGCATTTGTCTGAGCTTCAACGATCTGATCCTTCCAATCAATCGTTACAACGATCTGCAAAGCCCTTACTCTAATGGGTTTAACCCTCTCCTTTCGACTCAGGGCGTCTGCTACCACATTGGCCTTGCCAGGGTGGTATTTGATCTCACAATCATAATCGCTAAGTAATTCCATCCATCTACGTTGCCTCATGTTTAGTTCCTTCTGATCAAAAAGGTGTTGAAGGCTTTTGTGATCAGAATATATCACGAATTTAGTACCATAAAGATAATGTCGCCACATCTTCAAGGCAAACACTATGGCATCTAATTCCAAATCATGTGTGGTGTAACGTTTCTCATGAACGCTTAATTGTCGTGATGTGTAGGCAATGACCTTCTCTCGTTGCATCAGCACGCAACCAAGACCATTAAGCGAGGCATCACAACATACCACAAAATCCTCATTACCTTCTGGTAATGAAAGGATTGGAGCGCTACAAAGCTTCTTCTTCAAGACATTAAAGGCTTCCTCTTGCTCGGGTCCCCATTTGAACTCAGCCTTCTTCCGCGTTAATGCAGTCATCGGTGTAGCAATCTTAGAGAAGTCCTTGATAAATCTTCGGTAGTACCCAGCTAAGCCTAAGAAGCTTCTAATTTCTGTGGGAGTCTTCGGGACTTCCCATTTCGTTATGGCCTCTATCTTAGTTGGATCTACCTGAACACCAGCTTCATTTATCACATGCCCGAGAAATTGAACTTCTCTCTTCCAAAAATCACACTTGGAGAACTTAGCGTACAGCTTCTCCTGCCTGAGAGTTTCCAAAACCTTCTTCAAGTGTTCAGCATGATCATTTTGATCTCTCGAATAGACCAAAATATCATCGATAAAGACAATGACAAATTTGTCTAAGTACGGCTTGCAGACTCTGTTCATGAGATCCATGAATGCTGCAGGGGCATTGGTTAGTCCAAAGGACATAACCAAAAACTCATAGTGCCCATAACGGGTTCTAAAAGCCGTCTTGGGAATATCTTCTTCCCGCACCTTCAGCTGATGGTATCCAGACCTAAGATCGATCTTGGAAAAATAACTAGCGCCTTGCAGCTGATCAAACAGATCGTCTATTCTCGGCAAAGGATACTTGTTCTTAATTGTTAACTTGTTCAGCTCACGGTAGTCGATGCACATCCGCATGGAACCGTCCTTCTTCTTCACAAACAACACTGGTGCACCCCAAGGGGATGAACTCGGTCTAATGAAGCCTAAGTCGAGCAACTCCTGGACTTGCTTCATCAGTTCTTGCAATTCGGAGGGCGCCAAACGATAAGGAGCCTTCGCAATCGGCCTTGCTTCGGGTATTAAATCGATTCGAAATTCGATTTGTCGGTTGGGAGGGAGTCCAGGTAAGTCATCAGGAAACACGTCAGGGTAATCACACACGACTGGGATATCCGAAATCTGCTTTTCGGGCTTAGCATCTAAAGCATAGGCTATAAAAGCCTCACAACCTTTCATCAAACATTTACTAGCCTTAATTGCAGATATCATCCGGATATTATCTCCGATACTATCTCCCTTAACCATTAATGTTTCACCATCTGACTTACATACCCTAACCAACTTTTTCTCACAATCAACTTGGGCTCGATTATAAGTTAACCAGTCCATTCCTATGACTACATCATAACTACACAAGTTCATAGGCATAACGTCAACTGGAAACTCAACACCATTTAAATTAAGCAAGCAATCCTTATACACTACTGTTATCATATCACTTCCTCCATTTGTTGTTTCTACCTCATAAGCAGAATCTAGCACTACAGGTTCTTTTCCTAGGTATTTACCAAAGGAAGTTGACACAAAACTCTTATTTGCACCCGTGTCAAATAAAACCTTAGCATAAACGTTGTTTAGAGGGAACATACCTGCCACAACATCCTCATTAACTTCTTTATCATCACCCTTCTTCATAACGAACACCCGCCCTTTGGCTGGGTTCTTTCCTCCTTGAGCTTTCTGTATTTTGGGGCATTCACTCTTATAATGCCCAATTTCTTGACAATTAAAACACTTAAATGTCGGACACGATCTTGCGAGATGTCCCGATTGCTGACATCTGTAACACTTCCTCTCTTGAGATTCCTCTCCTACCTTCCCTTTACCTTTGCTACCACCTTCTCCCCTTTTGAACTTGAATCTACCGCCAGAACCACTCTTCTTATCCTCCGACTTCCTCTTCCTTTCTCCTTCATGTACTTCTTGACTTTGCACCTCATCGTAGATGATTGCGCTCAGTCCTACTGCTTCATCAAAGGTCGTTGGCCCTTTCGCCTTTACATGCGTTCGGACCTTTGGTGGAAGCCCCTGGATATAACATCTCAACCTTCTGGACTCAGGAGTAACTAAGTGGGGAACCAACAAAGCCATCTCGTTGAATCTCGAGGTGTATTCACGATGCGTCATCGATCCAGCCTCTAGCCGAAGAAACTCCATCTCCATCTTGTCCAACTCGTTCTGTGGACAGAAATGTTGGAGCACCAACTCCTTCATGTCATTCCACATCATGCTGTCAATAGTGGCTTGTCCTTTCCTTTGGACTATCGTCTTCCACCAGTGCATAGCTTCTTCTTCAAACGAATGAGCAGCGTACTTGACTGCTTGATCTTCTCGGCATTCACTGATGTTGATCACAGCTTCCATCGCAGAAATCCAATTGTACGTCGCTATGGCACCACCTTTTCCACTGAAGGGTTTAGGAGTACAATCCTTAAAACCTTTATACAGGCAACCTTGCTTTGGGATTCTTCCACTATCGTTTCCACCAGTACCACCATCGCCTCTGGCATCGCCACCACTTCCCGTGCCACCACTGCCTCCGGTACCACCACTGCCTCCTGTGCCACGATTCTCTTCATTTGATCTCCTTTGAAGTGCAGAGTCTATGATCCTAGGCAACGTGGTTTCCAGTACCTTGGAGACTTGATCAGCAACCGCCGAATTAAACTGGGTTTCCGTCATGATAACTTCCTCTCCGTCATTATCATGATTCTCGATAGTCTCAGCGTTATCGGTTTCTTTATTCGTGCTCGTCCTAGTACTTCTTCTTGTAGGAGGACGTCTACCGCTACCTTTCCTTTTACCAGCCATAACTCTACCTACAAAAGAGAGCAGGGAGTCAGTATTCACATGATGGACCATGATTAAGAACAATATAGTGCTTGTAAACAAATAATGACAGTGGCCAGTTGCAATTATTTATTTACCGCGCTGATCGTGTTCTTAGCCATTCTCCGCCACGTTCATACCAAAACCCATTTCCCTTTCTAAAAAGGAAACTTCTATACACCTATGCGGGCACTTATCCTATCTTATCTTAGTTTAAGTCTAGATACTAAGCTTGTACCTAGTTCGCTTAAACTACGGCTCTGATACCAAGCCTGTCACAACCCCAACACGGCGGGCGGTCCCAGGTGCCCGGGGGTTTGCACGCGTGTGACGAATGGATATCAGGAGCAACGCAGCGGAATCAACAAACATACATACACACAGCTTAAAACTTAAAGCTGTTCATACATTAAACTTCAAATTACAATTACATAGTTCTCAAAAAGAAAATGATTGTTTGATACATAAAATTAACAACTAAAGCTAGCAACTATTCTAGGTCCAGAGCGTCTATCTTCTAAGCCCGCAAGCCCTCTACCTGCTCTAGCCTCAATAGTGCTTTCCTGCATCACACGGCACCTAGGATGTGTGCCAAAAAGTTTTAAAAGAAAGGGTCAGCTTACGCTGGTGAGTTCATAATAAAACATTTTACAAAACATTACAAAACATTCAACCAAATACTTGTAAAAACCTTGATCAACGAGTTGCCAAGCTCCATTGATCAAAGAGTTACCACTAACTCCATCACTTACAAGCATTTCATAAACATACTAGCATCATCCGTTAAATATTCCCAGACAATACGAATAAAACCCCTCAACAACTCCGTCTGGCACGTCTGCGCTGGAGCAGAATATATGCATATACCCTTCTAAGTTTTACCCGCGTCACCCCTATAATCTGGAGTGGTATTGCCCGATATTTACCGTAGATTGCTAGCCAACCGTTCAAAAACAACAGTTTAAGAACACAACCAATCCAAAAGAGTTTATACAAAAACTCACAATCATTTACAACCAAAACAGGTTTAAGCAACACATTCAGTTTTGTAAAACATACAATCATTTCAAAAGAGTTTAAGTGTATGAACTCACCTCAACAAGATCACAACAAGCTCACAACTAGCTTCGGTCCTTGATCTAATCCCAACAATCAATCCAAATGGATATCTTCACGATCACACAAATAGCTATATCGACAATCAATCTCAATAGCTATAATCCACCTATAACGCGATATCACAACGTTATAAATAACGATTCCTAAGACTATGTAAGTCCTAGGGCATAACTAGCGAAGCATACGACTAGACACGAGTCGTTGCCCCCTACGCCTACCAAATCCTACACCTCGGGGATCTAAACGAATTCTACAGAGATATGTTACCCGTTCACAACGGATATCATACCCCTAGGGTACGGATATTCAATCCGCACCCTCCCCGGGTAATCTACCCGTTAGTTGCGGGTGTTTAATCCCGCAACTATTTCCCCTAGCACGTCCCTCGTGCTATGCGGGTATCTTCACCCCGCATTCCCATCGAGTTCCCAACCCGATGCCCGTCCTAAACTAGATCGAGAATGAAGGACCATTTACCTTGTCGACCACCGATCTTCAATTGCGCACCACCTCGATGACCACCGCTCTCCACTCGGGCAGAACCTCGACGCACGCCAAGCGATCTACACGCGCCTGAGACTCGAAGGAACGTCACGACGCAGGGTACCGCACTCGAGGTGCGATTCCGCAACAAAACTAACCGGTTTCTCTCTCTAAAAAGTTCTAGAGAGAGAGGGGTTTGAGCACAAGTGAAGGGGGGTTGCACCCCTTTAAATAGGCTGTCTGGGCTGTTCCAGGCGATACGCGCAGCCCACAGGCACCATCTGCGCGTATCGCGTAGATGGTGAGTGGCTGCCAGCTGTTTTGCACCCGACTGACACTAGGCGATACGCGCACAGGGCTACCCTCTAATGCGCGGACCGCGTAACCCATGTTTTCAGATTCCTCTCGTCGAAACACGTGGAATTCATATATTATGGGCTCCGTAACTCTTCTTCTAAGTCAAGATATGCTCGAAACAAGTTTTCGGGCATTCCTCGGGTGTTTTCGCATTTCCCGCTTCGTTATAACTCCGATTTGAGTTCCGTTTTCGCTCACGTTCTTCATTTTAAGTCCTCTATCACCCCTAGGGTTTATCTCTATACATTAGGACTTTTTATTCAACGTGCTATTTACATGAACACCCGCCCATTATCGACATATACTTACGTCAAAATTTAGGGTTTTACAACCTTACATCACCGTACGAAACCTTAAAACTACATAATACTCCTAATGAATTCGTGCGAGTCCTTTGAACATCGTATAACTAGTTAGGACATCTTAAGACTTGGTATGTCGTATTAGCACATTAAAAAGCAAGTTTGTATAACGTAGGACGCCTTAAAACACCTAACAATACCTTACAACAGCGTACAAAACCTTAAAACACCATAATAAACCTAATGAATTCGTCCGAGTCCTTTGAATATCGGAAGACTACTCAGGACTTGTTACGACTCTGTATGAGATATTAGCAACATGAAAAGCAATTTAGAATAATGTAGGACGCGTTACAACTTCTAAGAGCACCTTACATCACCGTACGAAACATTAAAACACCATAATAAACCTAATGAATTCGTCCGAGTCATTTGAACATCTTACAACAATTTAGGATATCTTACGACTCTGTTTGCCACACTATCACCTTGAGAAGCATGTTAGTATAATGTACGACACCTTAAAGCTCCTAACAACACATTACAATACCCTACGTAAACTTAAAACTTCATAATAAACCTAATGAATTCGTCCGAGTCCTTTAAACATCGTACGACAACTTAGGACATCTTACGACTCTGTTTGCCAAATTAGCAACTCGAATAGAACATTAGTATGATCTAGGACACCTTACAGCTCCAAAGAACACCTTACATCACCGTACGAAACCTTAAAACTACATAATACTCCTAATGATTTCGTGCGAGTCCTTTGAACATCGTATAACTAGTTAGGACATCTTAAGACTTGGTATGTCGTATTAGAACATTAAAACGCATGTTTGTATAACGTAGGACGCCTTAAAACACCTAACAATACCTTACAACAACGTACAAAACCTTAAAACACCATAATAAACCTAATGAATTCGTCCGAGTCCTTTGAATATCGGAAGACTACTCAGGACTTGTTACGACTCTGTATGAGATATTAGCAACATGAAAAGCAATTTAGAATAATGTAGGACGCGTTACAACTTCTAAGAGCACCTTACATCACCGTACGAAACATTAAAACACCATAATAAACCTAATGAATTCGTCCGAGTCATTTGAACATCATACAACAATTTAGAATATCTTACGACTCTGTTTGCCACACTATCACCTTGAGAAGCATGTTAGTATAATGTACGACACCTTAAAGCTCCTAACAACACATTACAATACCATACATAAACTTAAAACTTCAAAATAAACCTAATGAATTCATCCGAGTCCTTTAAACATCGTACGACAACTTAGGACATCTTACGACTCTGTTTGCCAAATTAGCAACTCGAATAGAACATTAGTATGATCTAGGACACCTTACAGCTCCAAAGAACACCTTACATCACCGTACGAAACCTTAAAACTACATAATACACCTAATGAATTCGTGCGAGTCCTTTGATCGTATAACTAGTTAGGACATCTTAAGACTTGGTATGTCGTATTAGAACATTAAAAAGCTTGTTTGTATAACGTAGGACGCCTTAAAACACCTAACAATACCTTACAACAGCGTACGAAACCTTAAAACTCCATAATAAACCTAATGAATTTGTCCGAGTCCTTTGAACATCGGAAGACCACTCAGGACTTGTTACGACTCTGTATGAGATATTAGCAACATGAAAAGCAATTTAGAATAATGTAGGACGCGTTACAACTTCTAAGAGCACCTTACATCACCGTACGAAACATTAAAACACCATAATAAACCTAATGAATTCGTCCGAGTCATTTGAACATCATACAACAATTTAGAATATCTTACGACTCTGTTTGCCACACTATCACCTTGAGAAGCATGTTAGTATAATGTACGACACCTTAAAGCTCCTAACAACACATTACAATACCCTACGTAAACTTAAAACTTCATAATAAACCTAATGAATTCGTCCGAGTCCTTTAAACATCGTACGACAACTTAGGACATCTTACGACTCTGTTTGCCAAATTAGCAACTCGAATAGAACATTAGTATGATCTAGGACACCTTACAGCTCCAAAGAACACCTTACATCACCGTACGAAACCTTAAAACTACATAATACACCTAATGAATTCGTGCGAGTCCTTTGATCGTATAACTAGTTAGGACATCTTAAGACTTGGTATGTCGTATTAGAACATTAAAAAGCTTGTTTGTATAACGTAGGACGCCTTAAAACACCTAACAATACCTTACAACAGCGTACGAAACCTTAAAACTCCATAATAAACCTAATGAATTTGTCCGAGTCCTTTGAACATCGGAAGACCACTCAGGACTTGTTACGACTCTGTATGAGATATTAGCAACATGAAAAGCAATTTAGAATAATGTAGGACGCGTTACAACTTCTAAGAGCACCTTACATCACCGTACGAAACATTAAAACACCATAATAAACCTAATGAATTCGTCCGAGTCATTTGAACATCATACAACAATTTAGAATATCTTACGACTCTGTTTGCCACACTATCACCTTGAGAAGCATGTTAGTATAATGTACGACACCTTAAAGCTCCTAACAACACATTACAATACCCTACGTAAACTTAAAACTTCATAATAAACCTAATGAATTCGTCCGAGTCCTTTAAACATCGTACGACAACTTAGGACATCTTACGACTCTGTTTGCCAAATTAGCAACTCCAATAGAACATTAGTATGATCTAGGACACCTTACAGCTCCAAAGAACACCTTACATTACCGTACGAAACCTTAAAACTACATAATACACCTAATGAATTCGTGCGGGTCCTTTGAACATCGTATAACTAGTTAGGACATCTTAAGACTTGGTATGTCATATTAGAACATTATAAAGCATGTTTGTATAACGTAGGACGCCTTAAAACACCTAACAATACCTTACAACAACATACGAAACCTTAAAACACCATAATAAACCTAATGAATTCGTCCGAGTCCTTTGAACATCGGAAGACCACTCAGGACTTGTTACGACTCTCTATGAGATATTAGCAACATGAAAAGCAATTTAGAATAATGTAGGACGCGTTACATCTTCTAAGAGCACCTTACATCACCGTACGAAACATTAAAACACCATAATAAACCTAATGAATTCGTCCGAGTCATTTGAACATCATACAACAATTTAGAATATCTTACGACTCTGTTTGCCACACTATCACCTTGAGATGCATGTTAGTATAATGTACGACACCTTAAAGCTCCTAACAACACATTACAATACCCTACATAAACTTAAAACTTCAAAATAAACCTAATGAATTCATCCGAGTCCTTTAAACATCGTACGACAACTTAGGACATCTTACGACTCTGTTTGCCAAATTAGCAACTCGAATAGAACATTAGTATGATCTAGGACACCTTACAGCTCCAAAGAACACCTTACATCACCGTACGAAACCTTAAAACTACATAATACACCTAATGAATTCGTGCGAGTCCTTTGATCGTATAACTAGTTAGGACATCTTAAGACTTGGTATGTCGTATTAGAACATTAAAAAGCTTGTTTGTATAACGTAGGACGCCTTAAAACACCTAACAATACCTTACAACAGCGTACGAAACCTTAAAACTCCATAATAAACCTAATGAATTTGTCCGAGTCCTTTGAACATCGGAAGACCACTCAGGACTTGTTACGACTCTGTATGAGATATTAGCAACATGAAAAGCAATTTAGAATAATGTAGGACGCGTTACAACTTCTAAGAGCACCTTACATCACCGTACGAAACATTAAAACACCATAATAAACCTAATGAATTCGTCCGAGTCATTTGAACATCATACAACAATTTAGAATATCTTACGACTCTGTTTGCCACACTATCACCTTGAGAAGCATGTTAGTATAATGTACGACACCTTAAAGCTCCTAACAACACATTACAATACCCTACGTAAACTTAAAACTTCATAATAAACCTAATGAATTCGTCCGAGTCCTTTAAACATCGTACGACAACTTAGGACATCTTACGACTCTGTTTGCCAAATTAGCAACTCCAATAGAACATTAGTATGATCTAGGACACCTTACAGCTCCAAAGAACACCTTACATTACCGTACGAAACCTTAAAACTACATAATACACCTAATGAATTCGTGCGGGTCCTTTGAACATCATATAACTAGTTAGGACATCTTAAGACTTGATATGTCATATTAGAACATTATAAAGCATGTTTGTATAACGTAGAACGCCTTAAAACACCTAACAATACCTTACAACAACATACGAAACCTTAAAACACCATAATAAACCTAATGAATTCGTCCGAGTCCTTTGAACATCGGAAGACCACTCAGGACTTGTTACGATTCTCTATGAGATATTAGCAACATGAAAAGCAATTTAGAATAATGCAGGACGCGTTACAACTTCTAAGAGCACCTTACATCACCGTACGAAACATTAAAACACCATAATAAACCTAATGAATTCGTCCGAGTCATTTGAACATCATACAACAATTTAGAATATCTTACGACTCTGTTTGCCACACTATCACCTTGAGAAGCATGTTAGTATAATGTACGACACCTTAAAGCTCCTAACAACACATTACAATACCCTACATAAACTTAAAACTTCAAAATAAACCTAATGAATTCATCCGAGTCCTTTAAACATCGTACGACAACTTAGGACATCTTACGACTCTGTTTGCCAAATTAGCAACTCGAATAGAATATTAGTATGATCTAGGACACCTTACAGCTCCAAAGAACACCTTACATCACCGTACGAAACCTTAAAACTACATAATACACCTAATGAATTCGTGCGAGTCCTTTGAACATCGTATAACTAGTTAGGACATCTTAAGACTTGGTATGTCGTATTAGAACATTAAAAAGCATGTTTGTATAACGTAGGACGCCTTAAAACACCTAACAATACCTTACAACAGCGTACAAAACCTTAAAACACCATAATAAACCTAATGAATTCGTCCTAGTCCTTTGAATATCGGAAGACTACTCAGGACTTGTTACGACTCTGTATGAGATATTAGCAACATAAAAAGCAATTTAGAATAATGTAGGACGCGTTACAACTTCTAAGAGCACCTTACATCACCGTACGAAACATTAAAACACCATAATAAACCTAATGAATTCGTCCGAGTCATTTGAACATCATACAACAATTTAGAATATCTTACGACTCTGTTTGCCACACTATCACCTTGAGAAGCATGTTAGTATAATGTACGACACCTTAAAGCTCCTAACAACACATTACAATACCCTACATAAACTTAAAACTTCAAAATAAACCTAATGAATTCATCCGAGTCCTTTAAACATCGTACGACAACTTAGGACATCTTACGACTCTGTTTGCCAAATTAGCAACTCGAATAGAACATTAGTATGATCTAGGACACCTTACAGCTCCAAAGAACACCTTACATCACCGTACGAAACCTTAAAACTACATAATACACCTAATGAATTCGTGCGAGTCCTTTGAACATCATATAACTAGTTAGGACATCTTAAGACTTGGTATGTCGTATTAGAACATTAAAAAGCTTGTTTGTATAACGTAGGACGCCTTAAAACACCTAACAATACCTTACAACAGCGTACGAAACCTTAAAACTCCATAATAAACCTAATGAATTTGTCCGAGTCCTTTGAACATCGGAAGACCACTCAGGACTTGTTACGACTCTGTATGAGATATTAGCAACATGAAAAGCAATTTAGAATAATGTAGGACGCGTTACAACTTCTAAGAGCACCTTACATCACCGTACGAAACATTAAAACACCATAATAAACCTAATGAATTCGTCCGAGTCATTTGAACATCATACAACAATTTAGAATATCTTACGACTCTGTTTGCCACACTATCACCTTGAGAAGCATGTTAGTCTAATGTATGACACCTTAAAGCTCCTAACAACACATTACAATACCCTACGTAAACTTAAAACTTCATCATAAACCTAATGAATTCGTCCGAGTCCTTTAAACATCGTACGACAACTTAGGACATCTTACGACTCTGTTTGCCAAATTAGCAACTCCAATAGAACATTAGTATGATCTAGGACACCTTACAGCTCCAAAGAACACCTTACATGACCGTACCAAACCTTAAAACTACATAATACACCTAATGAATTCGTGCGAGTCCTTTGAACATCGTATAACTAGTTAGGACATCTTAAGACTTGGTATGTCATATTAGAACATTATAAAGCATGTTTGTATAACGTAGGACGCCTTAAAACACCTAACAATACCTTAGAACAGCATACGAAACCTTAAAACACCATAATAAACCTAATGAATTCGTCCGAGTCCTTTGAACATCGGAAGACCACTCAGGACTTGTTACGACTCTCTATGAGATATTAGCAACATGAAAAGCAATTTAGAATAATGTAGGACGCGTTACAATTTCTAAGAGCACCTTACATCACCGTACGAAACATTAAAACACCATAATAAACCTAATGAATTCGTCCGAGTCATTTGAACATCATACAACAATTTAGAATATCTTACGACTCTGTTTGCCACACTATCACCTTGAGAAGCATGTTAGTATAATGTACTACACCTTAAAGCTCCTAACAACACATTACAATACCCTACGTAAACTTAAAACTTCATAATAAACCTAATGAATTCGTCCGAGTCCTTTAAACATCGTGCGGCAACTTAGGACATCTTACGACTCTGTTTGCCAACTTAGCAACTCCAATAGAACATTAGTATGATCTAGGACACCTTACAGCTCCAAAGAACACCTTACATCACCGTACCAAACCTTAAAACTACATAATACACCTAATGAATTCGTCCGAGTCCTTTGAACATCATATAACTAGTTAGGACATCTTAAGACTTGGTATGTCGTATTAGAACATTATAAAGCATGTTTGTATAACGTAGGACGCCTTAAAACACCTAACAATACCTTACAACAGCGTACGAAACCTTAAAACTCCATAACAAACCTAATGAATTCGTCCGAGTCCTTTGAACATCGGAAGACCACTCAGGACTTGTTACGACTATGTATGAGATATTAGCAACATGAAAAGCAATTTAGAATAATGTAGGACGCGTTACAACTTCTAAGAGCACCTTACATCACCGTACGAAACATTAAAACACCATAATAAACCTAATGAATTCGTCCGAGTCATTTGAACATCATACAACAATTTAGAATATCTTACGACTCTGTTGGCCACACTATCACCTTGAGAAGCATGTTAGTATAATGTACGACACCTTAAAGCTCCTAACAACACATTACAATACCCTACGTAAACTTAAAACTTCATAATAAACCTAATGAATTCGTCCGAGTGCTTTAAACATCGTGCGGCAACTTAGGACATCTTACGACTCTGTTTGCCAAATTAGCAACTCCAATAGAACATTAGTATAATCTAGGACACCTTACAGCTCCAAAGAACACCTTACATCACCGTACCAAACCTTAAAACTACATAATACACCTAATGAATTCGTGCGAGTCCTTTGAACATCGTATAACTATTTAGGACATCTTAAGACTTGGTATGTCATATTAGAACATTATAAAGCATGTTTGTATAACGTAGGACGCCTTAAAACACCTAACAATACCTTACAACAGCGTACGAAACCTTAAAACACCATAATAAACCTAATGAATTCGTCCGAGTCCTTTGAACATCGGAAGACCACTCAGGACTTGTTACGACTCTCTATGAGATATTAGCAACATGAAAAGCAATTTAGAATAATGTAGGACGCGTTACAACTTCTAAGAGCACCTTACATCACCGTACGAAACATTAAAACACCATAATAAACCTAATGAATTCGTCCGAGTCATTTGAACATCATAAAACAATTTAGAATATCTTACGACTCTGTTTGCCACACTATCACCTTGAGAAGCATGTTAGTATATTGTACAACACCTTAAAGCTCCTAACAACACATTACAATACCCTACATAAACTTAAAACTTCAAAATAAACCTAATGAATTCATCCGAGTCCTTTAAACATCGTACGACAACTTAGGACATCTTACGACTCTGTTTGCCAAATTAGCAACTCGAATAGAACATTAGTATGATCTAGGACACCTTACAGCTCCAAAGAACACCTTACATCACCGTACGAAACCTTAAAACTACATAATACACCTAATGAATTCGTGCGAGTCCTTTGAACATCGTATAACTAGTTAGGACATCTTAAGACTTGGTATGTCGTATTAGAACATTAAAAAGCTTGTTTGTATAACGTAGGACGCCTTAAAACACCTAACAATACCTTACAACAGCGTACGAAACCTTAAAACTCCATAATAAACCTAATGAATTTGTCCGAGTCCTTTGAACATCGGAAGACCACTCAGGACTTGTTACGACTCTGTATGAGATATTAGCAACATGAAAAGCAATTTAGAATAATGTAGGACGCGTTACAACTTCTAAGAGCACCTTACATCACCGTACGAAACATTAAAACACCATAATAAACCTAATGAATTCGTCCGAGTCATTTGAACATCATACAACAATTTAGAATATCTTACGACTCTGTTTGCCACACTATCACCTTGAGAAGCATGTTAGTCTAATGTATGACACCTTAAAGCTCCTAACAACACATTACAATACCCTACGTAAACTTAAAACTTCATCATAAACCTAATGAATTCGTCCGAGTCCTTTAAACATCGTACGACAACTTAGGACATCTTACGACTCTGTTTGCCAAATTAGCAACTCCAATAGAACATTAGTATGATCTAGGACACCTTACAGCTCCAAAGAACACCTTACATGACCGTACCAAACCTTAAAACTACATAATACACCTAATGAATTCGTGCGAGTCCTTTGAACATCGTATAACTAGTTAGGACATCTTAAGACTTGGTATGTCATATTAGAACATTATAAAGCATGTTTGTATAACGTAGGACGCCTTAAAACACCTAACAATACCTTAGAACAGCATACGAAACCTTAAAACACCATAATAAACCTAATGAATTCGTCCGAGTCCTTTGAACATCGGAAGACCACTCAGGACTTGTTACGACTCTCTATGAGATATTAGCAACATGAAAAGCAATTTAGAATAATGTAGGACGCGTTACAATTTCTAAGAGCACCTTACATCACCGTACGAAACATTAAAACACCATAATAAACCTAATGAATTCGTCCGAGTCATTTGAACATCATACAACAATTTAGAATATCTTACGACTCTGTTTGCCACACTATCACCTTGAGAAGCATGTTAGTATAATGTACTACACCTTAAAGCTCCTAACAACACATTACAATACCCTACGTAAACTTAAAACTTCATAATAAACCTAATGAATTCGTCCGAGTCCTTTAAACATCGTGCGGCAACTTAGGACATCTTACGACTCTGTTTGCCAACTTAGCAACTCCAATAGAACATTAGTATGATCTAGGACACCTTACAGCTCCAAAGAACACCTTACATCACCGTACCAAACCTTAAAACTACATAATACACCTAATGAATTCGTCCGAGTCCTTTGAACATCATATAACTAGTTAGGACATCTTAAGACTTGGTATGTCGTATTAGAACATTATAAAGCATGTTTGTATAACGTAGGACGCCTTAAAACACCTAACAATACCTTACAACAGCGTACGAAACCTTAAAACTCCATAACAAACCTAATGAATTCGTCCGAGTCCTTTGAACATCGGAAGACCACTCAGGACTTGTTACGACTATGTATGAGATATTAGCAACATGAAAAGCAATTTAGAATAATGTAGGACGCGTTACAACTTCTAAGAGCACCTTACATCACCGTACGAAACATTAAAACACCATAATAAACCTAATGAATTCGTCCGAGTCATTTGAACATCATACAACAATTTAGAATATCTTACGACTCTGTTGGCCACACTATCACCTTGAGAAGCATGTTAGTATAATGTACGACACCTTAAAGCTCCTAACAACACATTACAATACCCTACGTAAACTTAAAACTTCATAATAAACCTAATGAATTCGTCCGAGTGCTTTAAACATCGTGCGGCAACTTAGGACATCTTACGACTCTGTTTGCCAAATTAGCAACTCCAATAGAACATTAGTATAATCTAGGACACCTTACAGCTCCAAAGAACACCTTACATCACCGTACCAAACCTTAAAACTACATAATACACCTAATGAATTCGTGCGAGTCCTTTGAACATCGTATAACTATTTAGGACATCTTAAGACTTGGTATGTCATATTAGAACATTATAAAGCATGTTTGTATAACGTAGGACGCCTTAAAACACCTAACAATACCTTACAACAGCGTACGAAACCTTAAAACACCATAATAAACCTAATGAATTCGTCCGAGTCCTTTGAACATCGGAAGAC
The DNA here is from genome assembly GCA_030867185.1 of Tagetes erecta. Lineage (NCBI taxonomy): Eukaryota > Viridiplantae > Streptophyta > Magnoliopsida > Asterales > Asteraceae > Tagetes > Tagetes erecta. The sequence continues at coordinate 46,774,335 of CM061488.1, read as the reverse complement.
CACTCAGGACTTGTTACGACTCTCTATGAGATATTAGCAACATGAAAAGCAATTTAGAATAATGTAGGACGCGTTACAACTTCTAAGAGCACCTTACATCACCGTACGAAACATTAAAACACCATAATAAACCTAATGAATTCGTCCGAGTCATTTGAACATCATAAAACAATTTAGAATATCTTACGACTCTGTTTGCCACACTATCACCTTGAGAAGCATGTTAGTATATTGTACGACACCTTAAAGCTCCTAACAACACATTACAATACCCTACATAAACTTAAAACTTCAAAATAAACCTAATGAATTCATCCGAGTCCTTTAAACATCGTACGACAACTTAGGACATCTTACGACTCTGTTTGCCAAATTAGCAACTCGAATAGAACATTAGTATGATCTAGGACACCTTACAGCTCCAAAGAACACCTTACATCACCGTACGAAACCTTAAAACTACATAATACACCTAATGAATTCGTGCGAGTCCTTTGAACATCGTATAACTAGTTAGGACATCTTAAGACTTGGTATGTCGTATTAGAACATTAAAAAGCTTGTTTGTATAACGTAGGACGCCTTAAAACACCTAACAATACCTTACAACAGCGTACGAAACCTTAAAACTCCATAATAAACCTAATGAATTTGTCCGAGTCCTTTGAACATCGGAAGACCACTCAGGACTTGTTACGACTCTGTATGAGATATTAGCAACATGAAAAGCAATTTAGAATAATGTAGGACGCGTTACAACTTCTAAGAGCACCTTACATCACCGTACGAAACATTAAAACACCATAATAAACCTAATGAATTCGTCCGAGTCATTTGAACATCATACAACAATTTAGAATATCTTACGACTCTGTTTGCCACACTATCACCTTGAGAAGCATGTTAGTCTAATGTATGACACCTTAAAGCTCCTAACAACACATTACAATACCCTACGTAAACTTAAAACTTCATCATAAACCTAATGAATTCGTCCGAGTCCTTTAAACATCGTACGACAACTTAGGACATCTTACGACTCTGTTTGCCAAATTAGCAACTCCAATAGAACATTAGTATGATCTAGGACACCTTACAGCTCCAAAGAACACCTTACATGACCGTACCAAACCTTAAAACTACATAATACACCTAATGAATTCGTGCGAGTCCTTTGAACATCGTATAACTAGTTAGGACATCTTAAGACTTGGTATGTCATATTAGAACATTATAAAGCATGTTTGTATAACGTAGGACGCCTTAAAACACCTAACAATACCTTAGAACAGCATACGAAACCTTAAAACACCATAATAAACCTAATGAATTCGTCCGAGTCCTTTGAACATCGGAAGACCACTCAGGACTTGTTACGACTCTCTATGAGATATTAGCAACATGAAAAGCAATTTAGAATAATGTAGGACGCGTTACAATTTCTAAGAGCACCTTACATCACCGTACGAAACATTAAAACACCATAATAAACCTAATGAATTCGTCCGAGTCATTTGAACATCATACAACAATTTAGAATATCTTACGACTCTGTTTGCCACACTATCACCTTGAGAAGCATGTTAGTATAACGTACTACACCTTAAAGCTCCTAACAACACATTACAATACCCTACGTAAACTTAAAACTTCATAATAAACCTAATGAATTCGTCCGAGTCCTTTAAACATCGTGCGGCAACTTAGGACATCTTACGACTCTGTTTGCCAACTTAGCAACTCCAATAGAACATTAGTATGATCTAGGACACCTTACAGCTCCAAAGAACACCTTACATCACCGTACCAAACCTTAAAACTACATAATACACCTAATGAATTCGTCCGAGTCCTTTGAACATCATATAACTAGTTAGGACATCTTAAGACTTGGTATGTCGTATTAGAACATTATAAAGCATGTTTGTATAACGTAGGACGCCTTAAAACACCTAACAATACCTTACAACAGCGTACGAAACCTTAAAACTCCATAACAAACCTAATGAATTCGTCCGAGTCCTTTGAACATCGGAAGACCACTCAGGACTTGTTACGACTATGTATGAGATATTAGCAACATGAAAAGCAATTTAGAATAATGTAGGACGCGTTACAACTTCTAAGAGCACCTTACATCACCGTACGAAACATTAAAACACCATAATAAACCTAATGAATTCGTCCGAGTCATTTGAACATCATACAACAATTTAGAATATCTTACGACTCTGTTGGCCACACTATCACCTTGAGAAGCATGTTAGTATAACGTACTACACCTTAAAGCTCCTAACAACACATTACAATACCCTACGTAAACTTAAAACTTCATAATAAACCTAATGAATTCGTCCGAGTCCTTTAAACATCGTGCGGCAACTTAGGACATCTTACGACTCTGTTTGCCAACTTAGCAACTCCAATAGAACATTAGTATGATCTAGGACACCTTACAGCTCCAAAGAACACCTTACATCACCGTACCAAACCTTAAAACTACATAATACACCTAATGAATTCGTCCGAGTCCTTTGAACATCATATAACTAGTTAGGACATCTTAAGACTTGGTATGTCGTATTAGAACATTATAAAGCATGTTTGTATAACGTAGGACGCCTTAAAACACCTAACAATACCTTACAACAGCGTACGAAACCTTAAAACTCCATAACAAACCTAATGAATTCGTCCGAGTCCTTTGAACATCGGAAGACCACTCAGGACTTGTTACGACTATGTATGAGATATTAGCAACATGAAAAGCAATTTAGAATAATGTAGGACGCGTTACAACTTCTAAGAGCACCTTACATCACCGTACGAAACATTAAAACACCATAATAAACCTAATGAATTCGTCCGAGTCATTTGAACATCATACAACAATTTAGAATATCTTACGACTCTGTTGGCCACACTATCACCTTGAGAAGCATGTTAGTATAATGTACGACACCTTAAAGCTCCTAACAACACATTACAATACCCTACGTAAACTTAAAACTTCATAATAAACCTAATGAATTCGTCCGAGTGCTTTAAACATCGTGCGGCAACTTAGGACATCTTACGACTCTGTTTGCCAAATTAGCAACTCCAATAGAACATTAGTATAATCTAGGACACCTTACAGCTCCAAAGAACACCTTACATCACCGTACCAAACCTTAAAACTACATAATACACCTAATGAATTCGTGCGAGTCCTTTGAACATCGTATAACTATTTAGGACATCTTAAGACTTGGTATGTCATATTAGAACATTATAAAGCATGTTTGTATAACGTAGGACGCCTTAAAACACCTAACAATACCTTACAACAGCGTACGAAACCTTAAAACACCATAATAAACCTAATGAATTCGTCCGAGTCCTTTGAACATCGGAAGACCACTCAGGACTTGTTACGACTCTCTATGAGATATTAGCAACATGAAAAGCAATTTAGAATAATGTAGGACGCGTTACAATTTCTAAGAGCACCTTACATCACCGTACGAAACATTAAAACACCATAATAAACCTAATGAATTCGTCCGAGTCATTTGAACATCATACAACAATTTAGAATATCTTACGACTCTGTTTGCCACACTATCACCTTGAGAAGCATGTTAGTATAATGTACTACACCTTAAAGCTCCTAACAACACATTACAATACCCTACGTAAACTTAAAACTTCATAATAAACCTAATGAATTCGTCCGAGTCCTTTAAACATCGTGCGGCAACTTAGGACATCTTACGACTCTGTTTGCCAACTTAGCAACTCCAATAGAACATTAGTATGATCTAGGACACCTTACAGCTCCAAAGAACACCTTACATCACCGTACCAAACCTTAAAACTACATAATACACCTAATGAATTCGTCCGAGTCCTTTGAACATCATATAACTAGTTAGGACATCTTAAGACTTGGTATGTCGTATTAGAACATTATAAAGCATGTTTGTATAACGTAGGACGCCTTGAAACACCTAACAATACCTTACAACAGCGTACGAAACCTTAAAACTCCATAACAAACCTAATGAATTCGTCCGAGTCCTTTGAACATCGGAAGACCACTCAGGACTTGTTACGACTATGTATGAGATATTAGCAACATGAAAAGCAATTTAGAATAATGTAGGACGCGTTACAACTTCTAAGAGCACCTTACATCACCGTACGAAACATTAAAACACCATAATAAACCTAATGAATTCGTCCGAGTCATTTGAACATCATACAACAATTTAGAATATCTTACGACTCTGTTGGCCACACTATCACCTTGAGAAGCATGTTAGTATAATGTACGACACCTTAAAGCTCCTAACAACACATTACAATACCCTACGTAAACTTAAAACTTCATAATAAACCTAATGAATTCGTCCGAGTGCTTTAAACATCGTGCGGCAACTTAGGACATCTTACGACTCTGTTTGCCAAATTAGCAACTCCAATAGAACATTAGTATAATCTAGGACACCTTACAGCTCCAAAGAACACCTTACATCACCGTACCAAACCTTAAAACTACATAATACACCTAATGAATTCGTGCGAGTCCTTTGAACATCGTATAACTATTTAGGACATCTTAAGACTTGGTATGTCATATTAGAACATTATAAAGCATGTTTGTATAACGTAGGACGCCTTAAAACACCTAACAATACCTTACAACAGCGTACGAAACCTTAAAACACCATAATAAACCTAATGAATTCGTCCGAGTCCTTTGAACATCGGAAGACCACTCAGGACTTGTTACGACTCTCTATGAGATATTAGCAACATGAAAAGCAATTTAGAATAATGTAGGACGCGTTACAACTTCTAAGAGCACCTTACATCACCGTACGAAACATTAAAACACCATAATAAACCTAATGAATTCGTCCGAGTCATTTGAACATCATAAAACAATTTAGAATATCTTACGACTCTGTTTGCCACACTATCACCTTGAGAAGCATGTTAGTATATTGTACGACACCTTAAAGCTCCTAACAACACATTACAATACCCTACATAAACTTAAAACTTCAAAATAAACCTAATGAATTCATCCGAGTCCTTTAAACATCGTACGACAACTTAGGACATCTTACGACTCTGTTTGCCAAATTAGCAACTCGAATAGAACATTAGTATGATCTAGGACACCTTACAGCTCCAAAGAACACCTTACATCACCGTACGAAACCTTAAAACTACATAATACACCTAATGAATTCGTGCGAGTCCTTTGAACATCGTATAACTAGTTAGGACATCTTAAGACTTGGTATGTCGTATTAGAACATTAAAAAGCTTGTTTGTATAACGTAGGACGCCTTAAAACACCTAACAATACCTTACAACAGCGTACGAAACCTTAAAACTCCATAATAAACCTAATGAATTTGTCCGAGTCCTTTGAACATCGGAAGACCACTCAGGACTTGTTACGACTCTGTATGAGATATTAGCAACATGAAAAGCAATTTAGAATAATGTAGGACGCGTTACAACTTCTAAGAGCACCTTACATCACCGTACGAAACATTAAAACACCATAATAAACCTAATGAATTCGTCCGAGTCATTTGAACATCATACAACAATTTAGAATATCTTACGACTCTGTTTGCCACACTATCACCTTGAGAAGCATGTTAGTCTAATGTATGACACCTTAAAGCTCCTAACAACACATTACAATACCCTACGTAAACTTAAAACTTCATCATAAACCTAATGAATTCGTCCGAGTCCTTTAAACATCGTACGACAACTTAGGACATCTTACGACTCTGTTTGCCAAATTAGCAACTCCAATAGAACATTAGTATGATCTAGGACACCTTACAGCTCCAAAGAACACCTTACATGACCGTACCAAACCTTAAAACTACATAATACACCTAATGAATTCGTGCGAGTCCTTTGAACATCGTATAACTAGTTAGGACATCTTAAGACTTGGTATGTCATATTAGAACATTATAAAGCATGTTTGTATAACGTAGGACGCCTTAAAACACCTAACAATACCTTAGAACAGCATACGAAACCTTAAAACACCATAATAAACCTAATGAATTCGTCCGAGTCCTTTGAACATCGGAAGACCACTCAGGACTTGTTACGACTCTCTATGAGATATTAGCAACATGAAAAGCAATTTAGAATAATGTAGGACGCGTTACAATTTCTAAGAGCACCTTACATCACCGTACGAAACATTAAAACACCATAATAAACCTAATGAATTCGTCCGAGTCATTTGAACATCATACAACAATTTAGAATATCTTACGACTCTGTTTGCCACACTATCACCTTGAGAAGCATGTTAGTATAATGTACTACACCTTAAAGCTCCTAACAACACATTACAATACCCTACGTAAACTTAAAACTTCATAATAAACCTAATGAATTCGTCCGAGTCCTTTAAACATCGTGCGGCAACTTAGGACATCTTACGACTCTGTTTGCCAACTTAGCAACTCCAATAGAACATTAGTATGATCTAGGACACCTTACAGCTCCAAAGAACACCTTACATCACCGTACCAAACCTTAAAACTACATAATACACCTAATGAATTCGTCCGAGTCCTTTGAACATCATATAACTAGTTAGGACATCTTAAGACTTGGTATGTCGTATTAGAACATTATAAAGCATGTTTGTATAACGTAGGACGCCTTAAAACACCTAACAATACCTTACAACAGCGTACGAAACCTTAAAACTCCATAACAAACCTAATGAATTCGTCCGAGTCCTTTGAACATCGGAAGACCACTCAGGACTTGTTACGACTATGTATGAGATATTAGCAACATGAAAAGCAATTTAGAATAATGTAGGACGCGTTACAACTTCTAAGAGCACCTTACATCACCGTACGAAACATTAAAACACCATAATAAACCTAATGAATTCGTCCGAGTCATTTGAACATCATACAACAATTTAGAATATCTTACGACTCTGTTGGCCACACTATCACCTTGAGAAGCATGTTAGTATAATGTACGACACCTTAAAGCTCCTAACAACACATTACAATACCCTACGTAAACTTAAAACTTCATAATAAACCTAATGAATTCGTCCGAGTGCTTTAAACATCGTGCGGCAACTTAGGACATCTTACGACTCTGTTTGCCAAATTAGCAACTCCAATAGAACATTAGTATAATCTAGGACACCTTACAGCTCCAAAGAACACCTTACATCACCGTACCAAACCTTAAAACTACATAATACACCTAATGAATTCGTGCGAGTCCTTTGAACATCGTATAACTATTTAGGACATCTTAAGACTTGGTATGTCATATTAGAACATTATAAAGCATGTTTGTATAACGTAGGACGCCTTAAAACACCTAACAATACCTTACAACAGCGTACGAAACCTTAAAACACCATAATAAACCTAATGAATTCGTCCGAGTCCTTTGAACATCGGAAGACCACTCAGGACTTGTTACGACTCTCTATGAGATATTAGCAACATGAAAAGCAATTTAGAATAATGTAGGACGCGTTACAACTTCTAAGAGCACCTTACATCACCGTACGAAACATTAAAACACCATAATAAACCTAATGAATTCGTCCGAGTCATTTGAACATCATACAACAATTTAGAATATCTTACGACTCTGTTTGCCACACTATCACCTTGAGAAGCATGTTAGTATATTGTACGACACCTTAAAGCTCCTAACAACACATTACAATACCCTACATAAACTTAAAACTTCAAAATAAACCTAATGAATTCATCCGAGTCCTTTAAACATCGTACGACAACTTAGGACATCTTACGACTCTGTTTGCCAAATTAGCAACTCGAATAGAACATTAGTATGATCTAGGACACCTTACAGCTCCAAAGAACACCTTACATCACCGTACGAAACCTTAAAACTACATAATACACCTAATGAATTCGTGCGAGTCCTTTGAACATCGTATAACTAGTTAGGACATCTTAAGACTTGGTATGTCGTATTAGAACATTAAAAAGCTTGTTTGTATAACGTAGGACGCCTTAAAACACCTAACAATACCTTACAACAGCGTACGAAACCTTAAAACTCCATAATAAACCTAATGAATTTGTCCGAGTCCTTTGAACATCGGAAGACCACTCAGGACTTGTTACGACTCTGTATGAGATATTAGCAACATGAAAAGCAATTTAGAATAATGTAGGACGCGTTACAACTTCTAAGAGCACCTTACATCACCGTACGAAACATTAAAACACCATAATAAACCTAATGAATTCGTCCGAGTCATTTGAACATCATACAACAATTTAGAATATCTTACGACTCTGTTTGCCACACTATCACCTTGAGAAGCATGTTAGTCTAATGTATGACACCTTAAAGCTCCTAACAACACATTACAATACCCTACGTAAACTTAAAACTTCATCATAAACCTAATGAATTCGTCCGAGTCCTTTAAACATCGTACGACAACTTAGGACATCTTACGACTCTGTTTGCCAAATTAGCAACTCCAATAGAACATTAGTATGATCTAGGACACCTTACAGCTCCAAAGAACACCTTACATGAACGTACCAAACCTTAAAACTACATAATACACCTAATGAATTCGTGCGAGTCCTTTGAACATCGTATAACTAGTTAGGACATCTTAAGACTTGGTATGTCATATTAGAACATTATAAAGCATGTTTGTATAACGTAGGACGCCTTAAAACACCTAACAATACCTTAGAACATCATACGAAACCTTAAAACACCATAATAAACCTAATGAATTCGTCCGAGTCCTTTGAACATCGGAAGACCACTCAGGACTTGTTACGACTCTCTATGAGATATTAGCAACATGAAAAGCAATTTAGAATAATGTAGGACGCGTTACAATTTCTAAGAGCACCTTACATCACCGTACGAAACATTAAAACACCATAATAAACCTAATGAATTCGTCCGAGTCATTTGAACATCATACAACAATTTAGAATATCTTACGACTCTGTTTGCCACACTATCACCTTGAGAAGCATGTTAGTATAATGTACTACACCTTAAAGCTCCTAACAACACATTACAATACCCTACGTAAACTTAAAACTTCATAATAAACCTAATGAATTCGTCCGAGTCCTTTAAACATCGTGCGGCAACTTAGGACATCTTACGACTCTGTTTGCCAACTTAGCAACTCCAATAGAACATTAGTATGATCTAGGACACCTTACAGCTCCAAAGAACACCTTACATCACCGTACCAAACCTTAAAACTACATAATACACCTAATGAATTCGTCCGAGTCCTTTGAACATCATATAACTAGTTAGGACATCTTAAGACTTGGTATGTCGTATTAGAACATTATAAAGCATGTTTGTATAACGTAGGACGCCTTAAAACACCTAACAATACCTTACAACAGCGTACGAAACCTTAAAACTCCATAACAAACCTAATGAATTCGTCCGAGTCCTTTGAACATCGGAAGACCACTCAGGACTTGTTACGACTATGTATGAGATATTAGCAACATGAAAAGCAATTTAGAATAATGTAGGACGCGTTACAACTTCTAAGAGCACCTTACATCACCGTACGAAACATTAAAACACCATAATAAACCTAATGAATTCGTCCGAGTCATTTGAACATCATACAACAATTTAGAATATCTTACGACTCTGTTGGCCACACTATCACCTTGAGAAGCATGTTAGTATAATGTACGACACCTTAAAGCTCCTAACAACACATTACAATACCCTACGTAAACTTAAAACTTCATAATAAACCTAATGAATTCGTCCGAGTCCTTTAAACATCGTGCGGCAACTTAGGACATCTTACGACTCTGTTTGCCAAATTAGCAACTCCAATAGAACATTAGTATAATCTAGGACACCTTACAGCTCCAAAGAACACCTTACATCACCGTACCAAACCTTAAAACTACATAATACACCTAATGAATTCGTCCGAGTCCTTTGAACATCATATAACTAGTTAGGACATCTTAAGACTTGGTATGTCGTATTAGAACATTATAAAGCATGTTTGTATAACGTAGGACGCCTTAAAACACCTAACAATACCTTACAACAGCGTACGAAACCTTAAAACTCCATAATAAACCTAATGAATTCGTCCGAGTCCTTTGAACATCGGAAGACCACTCAGGACTTGTTACGACTATGTATGAGATATTAGCAACATGAAAAGCAATTTAGAATAATGTAGGACGCGTTACAACTTCTAAGAGCACCTTACATCACCGTACGAAACATTAAAACACCATAATAAACCTAATGAATTCGTCCGAGTCATTTGAACATCATACAACAATTTAGAATATCTTACGACTCTGTTGGCCACACTATCACCTTGAGAAGCATGTTAGTATAATTTACGACACCTTAAAGCTCCTAACAACACATTACAATACCCTACGTAAACTTAAAACTTCATAATAAACCTAATGAATTCGTCCGAGTCCTTTAAACATCGTGCGGCAACTTAGGACATCTTACGACTCTGTTTGCCAAATTAGCAACTCCAATAGAACATTAGTATAATCTAGGACACCTTACAGCTCCAAAGAACACCTTACATCACCGTACCAAACCTTAAAACTACATAATACACCTAATGAATTCGTGCGAGTCCTTTGAACATCGTATAACTATTTAGGACATCTTAAGACTTGGTATGTCATATTAGAACATTATAAAGCATGTTTGTATAACGTAGGACGCCTTAAAACACCTAACAATACCTTACAACAGCGTACGAAACCTTAAAACACCATAATAAACCTAATGAATTCGTCCGAGTCCTTTGAACATCGGAAGACAACTCAGGACTTGTTACGACTCTGTATGAGATATTAGCAACATGAAAAGCAATTTAGAATAATGTAGGACGCGTTACAATTTCTAAGAGCACCTTACATCACCGTACGAAACATTAAAACACCATAATAAACCTAATGAATTCGTCCGAGTCATTTGAACATCATACAACAATTTAGAATATCTTACGACTCTGTTTGCCACACTATCACCTTGAGAAGCATGTTAGTATAATGTACGACACCTTAAAGCTCCTAACAACACATTACAATACCCTACGTAAACTTAAAACTTCATTATAAACCTAATGAATTCGTTTGAGTCCTTTAAACATCGTGCGGCAACTTAGGACATCTTACGACTCTGTTTGCCAAATTAGCAACTCCAATAGAACATTAGTATGATCTAGGACACCTTACAGCTCCAAAGAACACCTTACATCACCGTACCAAACCTTAAAACTACATAATACACCTAATGAATTCGTCCGAGTCCTTTGAACATCATATAACTAGTTAGGACATCTTAAGACTTGGTATGTCGTATTAGAACATTATAAAGCATGTTTGTATAACGTAGGACGCCTTAAAACACCTAACAATACCTTACAACAGCGTACGAAACCTTTAAACTCCATAATAAACCTAATGAATTCGTCCGAGACCTTTGAACATCGGAAGACCACTCAAGACTTGTTACGACTCTGTATGAGATATTAGCAACATGAAAAGCAATTTAGAATAATGTAGGACGCGTTACAACTTCTAAGAGCACCTTACATCACCGTACGAAACATTAAAACACCATAATAAACCTAATGAATTCGTCCGAGTCATTTGAACATCATACAACAATTTAGAATATCTTACGACTCTGTTTGCCACACTATCACCTTGAGAAGCATGTTAGTATAATGTACAACACCTTAAAGCTCCTAACAACACATTACAATACCCTACGTAAACATAAAACTTCATTATAAACTTAATGAATTCGTCCGAGTCCTTTAAACATCGTGCGGCAACTTAGGACATCTTACGACTCTATTTGCCAAATTAGCAACTCCAATAGAACATTAGTATGATCTAGGACACCTTACAGCTCCAAAGAACACCTTACATCACCGTACCAAACCTTAAAACTACATAATACACCTAATGAATTCGTCCGAGTCCTTTCAACATCATATAACTAGTTAGGACATCTTAAGACTTGGTATGTCGTATTAGAACATTATAAAGCATGTTTGTATAACGTAGGACGCCTTAAAACACCTAACAATACCTTACAACAGCGTACGAAACCTTAAAACTCCATAATAAACCTAATGAATTCGTCCGACTCCTTTGAACATCGGAAGACCACTCAGGACTTGTTACGACTATGTATGAGATATTAGCAACATGAAAAGCAATTTAGAATAATGTAGGACGCGTTACAACTTCTAAGAGCACCTTACATCACCGAACGAAACATTAAAACACCATAATAAACCTAATGAATTCGTCCGAGTCATTTGAACATCATACAACAATTTAGAATATCTTACGACTCTGTTTGCCACACTATCACCTTGAGAAGCATGTTAGTATAATGTACAACACCTTAAAGCTCCTAACAACACATTACAATACCCTACGTAAACTTAAAACTTCATTATAAACCTAATGAATTCATCCGAGTCCTTTAAACATCGTGCGGCAACTTAGGACATCTTACGACTCTGTTTGCCAAATTAGCAACTCCAATAGAACATTAGTATGATCTAGGACACCTTACAGCTCCAAAGAACACCTTACATCACCGTACCAAACCTTAAAACTACATAATACACCTAATGAATTCGTGCGAGTCCTTTGAACATCGTATAACTATTTAGGACATCTTAAGACTTGGTATGTCATATTAGAACATTATAAAGCATGTTTATATAACGTAGGACGCCTTAAAACACCTAACAATACCTTACAACAGCGTACGAAACCTTAAAACACCATAATAAACCTGATGAATTCGTCCGAGTCCTTTGAACATCGGAAGACCACTCAGGACTTGTTACGACTCTGTATGAGATATTAGCAACATGAAAAGCAATTTAGAATAATGTAGGACGCGTTACAATTTCTAAGAGCACCTTACATCACCGTACGAAACATTAAAACACCATAATAAACCTAATGAATTCGTCCGAGTCATTTGAACATCATACAACAATTTAGAATATCTTACGACTCTGTTTGCCACACTATCACCTTGAGAAGCATGTTAGTATAATGTACGACACCTTAAAGCTCCTAACAACACATTACAATACCCTACGTAAACTTAAAACTTCATTATAAACCTAATGAATTCGTCCGAGTCCTTTAAACATCGTGCGGCAACTTAGGACATCTTACGACTCTGTTTGCCAAATTAGCAACTCCAATAGAACATTAGTATGATCTAGGACACCTTACAGCTCCAAAGAACACCTTACATCACCGTACCAAACCTTAAAACTACATAATACACCTAATGAATTCGTCCGAGTCCTTTGAACATCATATAACTAGTTAGGACATCTTAAGACTTGGTATGTCGTATTAGAACATTATAAAGCATGTTTGTATAACGTAGGACGCCTTAAAACACCTAACAATACCTTACAACAGCGTACGAAACCTTTAAACTCCATAATAAACCTAATGAATTCGTCCGAGACCTTTGAACATCGGAAGACCACTCAAGACTTGTTACGACTCTGTATGAGATATTAGCAACATGAAAAGCAATTTAGAATAATGTAGGACGCGTTACAACTTCTAAGAGCACCTTACATCACCGTACGAAACATTAAAACACCATAATAAACCTAATGAATTCGTCCGAGTCATTTGAACATCATACAACAATTTAGAATATCTTACGACTCTGTTTGCCACACTATCACCTTGAGAAGCATGTTAGTATAATGTACGACACCTTAAAGCTCCTAACAACACATTACAATACCCTAGGTAAACATAAAACTTCATTATAAACCTAATGAATTCGTCCGAGTCCTTTAAACATCGTGCGGCAACTTAGGACATCTTACGACTCTGTTTGCCAAATTAGCAACTCCAATAGAACATTAGTATGATCTAGGACACCTTACAGCTCCAAAGAACACCTTACATCACCGTACCAAACGTTAAAACTACATAATACACCTAATGAATTCGTCCGAGTCCTTTCAACATCATATAACTAGTTAGGACATCTTAAGACTTGGTATGTCGTATTAGAACATTATAAAGCATGTTTGTATAACGTAGGACGCCTTAAAACACCTAACAATACCTTACAACAGCGTACGAAACCTTAAAACTCCATAATAAACCTAATGAATTCGTCCGAGTCCTTTGAACATCGGAAGACCACTCAGGACTTGTTACGACTATGTATGAGATATTAGCAACATGAAAAGCAATTTAGAATAATGTAGGACGCGTTACAACTTTTAAGAGCAGCTTACATCACCGAACGAAACATTAAAACACCATAATAAACCTAATGAATTCGTCCGAGTCATTTGAACATCATACAACAATTTAGAATATCTTACGACTCTGTTTGCCACACTATCACCTTGAGAAGCATGTTAGTATAATGTGCAACACCTTAAAGCTCCTAACAACACATTACAATACCCTACGTAAACTTAAAACTTCATTATAAACCTAATGAATTCGTCCGAGTCCTTTAAACATCGTGCGGCAACTTAGGACATCTTACGACTCTGTTTGCCAAATTAGCAACTCCAATAGAACATTAGTATGATCTAGGACACCTTACAGCTCCAAAGAACACCTTACATCACCGTACCAAACCTTAAAACTACATAATACACCTAATGAATTCGTCCGAGTCCTTTGAACATCATATAACTAGTTAGGACATCTTAAGACTTGGTATGTCGTATTAGAACATTATAAAGCATGTTTGTATAACGTAGGACGCCTTAAAACACCTAACAATACCTTACAACAGCGTACGAAACCTTACAACTCCATAATAAACCTAATGAATTCGTCCGAGTCCTTTGAACATCGGAAGACCACTCAAGACTTGTTACGACTCTGTATGAGATATTAGCAACATGAAAAGCAATTTAGAATAATGTAGGACGCGTTACAACTTCTAAGAGCACCTTACATCACCGTACGAAACATTAAAACACCATAATAAACCTAATGAATTCGTCGAGTCATTTGAACATCATACAACAATTTAGAATATCTTACGACTCTGTTTGCCACACTATCACCTTGAGAAGCATGTTAGTATAAAGTACGACACCTTAAAGCTCATAACAACACATTACAATACCCTACGTAAACTTAAAACTTCATAATAAACCTAATGAATTCGTCCGGGTCCTTTAAACATCGTACGACAACTTAGGACATCTTACGACTCTGTTTGCCAAATTAGCAACTCCAATAGAACATTAGTATGATCTAGGACACCTTACAGCTCCAAAGAACACCTTACATGACCGTACCAAACCTTAAAACTACATAATACACCTAATGAATTCGTGCGAGTCCTTTGAACACCATATAACTAGTTAGGACATCTTAAGACCAGGTATGTCATATTAGAACATTATAAAGCATGTTTGTATAACGTAGGACGCCTTAAAACACCTAACAATACCTTACAACAGCATACGAAACCTTAAAACACCATAATAAACCTAATGAATTCGTCCGAGTCCTTTGAACATCGGAAGACCACTCAGGACTTGTTACGACTCTCTATGAGATATTTGCAACATGAAAAGCAATTTAGAATAATGTAGGACGCGTTACAATTTCTAAGAGCACCTTACATCACCGTACGAAACATTAAAACACCATAATAAACCTAATGAATTCGTCCGAGTCATTTACCTTGAGAAGCATGTTAGTATAATGTACGACACCTTAAAGCTCCTAACAACACATTACAATACCCTACGTAAACTTAAAACTTCATTATAAACCTAATGAATTCGTCCGAGTCCTTTAAACATCGTGCGGCAACTTAGGACATCTTACGACTTTGTTTGCCAAATTAGCAACTCCAATAGAACATTAGTATGATCTAGGACACCTTACAGCTCCAAAGAACACCTTACATCACCGTACCAAACCTTAAAACTACATAATACACCTAATGAATTCGTCCGAGTCCTTTGAACATCATATAACTAGTTAGGACATCTTAAGACTTGGTATGTCGTATTAGAACATTATAAAGCATGTTTGTATAACGTAGGACGCCTTAAAACACCTAACAATACCTTACAACAGCGTACGAAACCTTACAACTCCATAATAAACCTAATGAATTCGTCCGAGTCCTTTGAACATCGGAAGACCACTCAAGACTTGTTACGACTCTGTATGAGATATTAGCAACATGAAAAGCAATTTAGAATAATGTAGGACGCGTTACAACTTCTAAGAGCACCTTACATCACCGTACGAAACATTAAAACACCATAATAAACCTAATGAATTCGTCCGAGTCATTTGAACATCATACAACAATTTAGAATATCTTACGACTCTGTTTCCCACACTATCACCTTGAGAAGCATGTTAGTATAAAGTACGACACCTTAAAGCTCCTAACAACACATTACAATACCCTACGTAAACTTAAAACTTCATAATAAACCTAATGAATTCGTCCGGGTCCTTTAAACATCGTACGACAATCTTACGACTCTGTTTGCCAAATTAGCAACTCCAATAGAACATTAGTATGATCTAGGTGTGACACCCCGCCCGGCGGCGGAAAACACCGGGCGCGTCAAGTGGATCGGATATCAAAGTACAAAGCACATGGCACACTAATTGCATATTTTAATATTAATTAAGCAATAATGTCGTGACATAAATAGGCATTCAAACAGTCTTAAAATCGTAACAGAAATGGCAAATAAATATTATTTATTGTCCTTTTTATTCTAGGTCCGAAGCATCCTACGTGTCTTGAAACAAAACCGAATCAAACTCCACCTGAAAAACGTGTAAAATAAGTTAGCTAAAGAGTTAGCTAGTGAGTAAAACACAATTAATAGTACATAGTATAAAATCCGAGATCATTATAGATTGTGTTTCGCAATCTCATGTGCATAGCAATTTCATCATATATATCTCAACCGTGACCATAGAATCACATAGAAACAAGAATCATAGACCCCGCAGGGTTACCTTTAGCAACAAGTCATGAGGAACCAACTCATGTTACATTTATTGATAACCATCGTTTAACCGTCGTTTAACCGTCTCGATATGCAAGTTATCAAAAATGTTTAAGCATCTAAGGGACATAGCAACGAAGCAACAAGCATCACATGTAGTAACTTAGTAACATAGAATCAACCAAAGAATCGCCGGGTCAAATCACCTATCAGGCCATTAATGTAGGTGGGCTTGTCAAGCCATTAGCGCTAACATTGTCCGGTGGAAATTACAAGATAATATAACTAATATTGACTATCACACAATTTTGCTACATGCGGCCAAACATGATTAACACATCTAATGATCTCATTTTCGAAAATAGAAACATCAAAAGAAACTGTTGTATTATAGAAACACGTATTTCAGCCCCAAAAACGTAAACAGTAAAAAGGGGAGTGAGTTTACTCACCTTGAAAAGTAATTACAATCGAACCGTTAGAAACGCAGCTAAAAAGCACCGAGGGTTGCCCAAACATTAGTACCACCTAATTTATTGGGAAAAACCCTAACTCAGAAACGAAACAATAGTAACAAGAATCAAAAGTCCGAGATCTAGGGTTTCAGATTTGGGATTTAGGGTTTTAAATCACAAATTGGGGATTTAGGGTTTTAAATCACAAATTGGGGATTTAGGGTTTTGAAATACAATTTGGGATTTAGGGTTTTGAAATACAATTTGGGGATTAGGGTTTTAAACGAAACGTTGTAGTATTTTGTATTAAATATATCTTATACGAAACCATTTTTTTAGTTTTCTTGAAATATCATTCGTAACCATGAAACATTATTATTTGTATATATATATATATATATATATGTATTTGGAGTTGTAAGTCTTTAAGCTTTAGAAAATATACTTAACTGGAAGAATATTATTTAGGTTATTAGAAAAATATGCTTAAATGTTTAAAAAAAATAAAATATGAAAAATTAAGAAAAACGCAGGCTGTGGGTTTAGAACCCACGACCTAACTATCCATAACCACAATGCTTATCCACCAGACCAGAAAGTATTTTTGTTATTAAACTCGGTTTTTAAATGTTTTATTCTTTTATAAAGCAAAACCCATTTATACAATGAACCCTAGAATCGTGAATCCATCAAATTCGATATAACCTGATTCTCAAACACAGATCAAACATAGGGCTTTTAATCCCCTTGGAATCAGGAGTATTTTGGTACATTAATCTTACTTGATTTTTTATGGATTGAGGAGATGGATATGAGGAACAAGAAGAACGGCTGCCATACAATCAACTCGTTTGATTCTTGATGATATGAAGGAATTGAGGGTTCGGTCAGCTTCGTGAATAGCAGAGGATTAACAGCCTCAAATCAATTGCAGAAAAGCACGATCAAATGATGACAAACGATTTACGGGTCGAGGTCGGAGTTGTATTGCGATTAATTGGTAATTGTTTGCTGCTTTTGATTGGAATTGATTAACTAATTACATCTTAGACAGTTGCAGAGGCGCTTTGGGTTCGCTCATTTGATGCTATGACGCTCGAATCGTTGAAATTTGTTGTTGGAGTTATGGTGACCGTTTTGGTTGAAGATCTTAATGATAGAAGTTGTTTCATCTGATTTCCCTATGAATTAAAAGTTCGAATCTCACATAGAAACTGTTGGAGTTATTTCACCGTGATTTAATTTGACTGAAAGTAGCTAGAAGTGGCGTTTGGGGCCCTCGTCGGAGCACCGGATTCCGGCTAAAACAGCCGGAGAACACGTCTGCCGGAAATACGGGAAATAGGGGCTGGGGGGTTGGTTTTGATAATTTACAGTTTCAGTCCTCTGGCTTTGGTTTTGTTATTGTTTTGCTATAATAACTTTAATTGAAAGGTTGAAACTTGTCACTTCTGACCCAAATTTCATATAACTTTTCGTTTTAACCAACTAACTTTGCCTCGTTAACTTGTAACGCTTATTGAATTGACGTTTCTATATCTTTATCTCATTTTTGACGTTACATGATTATTTCTTGACTTTGAAACAATTATCTTTATCAGTAACTATAAAATCTCTTCTACAATATATATATTTTGGAGATTTAATAATTGTAAATAGTAATTATATAGTATACTTAGATGTTAACTCATATTTTTTTCGATCGCTTTATTAAAGACGGGAATAACGAAAACCCAACATATTTATTCGTACTAATAATAATAAACGTTAAATTTCGAAGAAATAAATACGATTACAATTTAAAGGATAAACAATTTCGGGTTCGAGTCGGGCATTTGGGTTCGGGTTTGGGGCAGATGTCACAGTCTCCCCTCCTTATAGAAATTTCGTCCCGAAATTTACTCAGACCGAAGTAGAAGAGGATGAAGCAAAAAGGTGCGGATACTTAACCTTCATTTGGTTTTAAATTCATGTTCACATTTGAGTTTCAACGATCGTTAACAATTCGTATCTGATTACGCTTTAGTTGTTTGACTTCACGGTCCATAATTTCCAATGTTCATTCAATATATTGCTTTGATTCTTTAGCGATATGCACAATGAGATTTTTATCGGATAAGTACTTCTTCATATTAGAAACATGAAACACGGGATGATCACTGCCCACTTCCGTAGGGCGTTTCATCTCGCAAGAAACTCTTGAGAATTCGATCAATGGAATTGTGAGCATTTTGATTGATACACGATTTTAAATAACGAGATTAAGAAGTTATTTATTTTTAATTTGCTTTGTCTCATTGAGAATTGTTTATTTAACTCTTTTCACTTATAAGAGTTCGGTTGAGCTATTTGCATGTAGATTCGAATAAATTTTATTTGTTACTCAATATAGGAATAGAATAGGATACCAACTTGCAAATGAAATTTTTTTTTTTTTTTTTTTTTTTTAAGTATATGGATTTAGAGTTAATTAAATGTTCATCGAGAATAGTCGTGATTAATAGAATGTTTGAAACGAACTAAGTAACCTTACACATAGTTAAGTGGCTTATATGCAATTAGTAAAATGAGTAAACAAGTCAAGTGAAAATAAGATGATTAAATATGGCCCAACTACACAAGACAAAACTTACTATGGTTCCCATGCACCAACTTTCATAATTCCGTGTGCACCCGTAATTACTTTAGTTTTTGCATGGATTCCATAGTTCATTCGATCACGTGCAAGTCAGAAGTACACAATAATTTTTGGTTAAAATGATGATACGTATAGGTATTGATATCATACTTGATAGAAATAATACTTGGGAAAATCATATTAAGATGATAAGTAGGTGGATGATTCAGAAGAAACTAACGTCCATTAGGTAGACATTGTTTATATAAATAACTTTGTTCGACGATATAGATAGTCAAATTCGAGTACTAGGATGGTAACACTTAAGTTTGTGAAAATCGACTCTATGTGTGTAAGATGTAATTATCTAAGTTTTCTGATATTGACCAGTTCATAAGTATTAGTTGATGGTGTACATGTACTAATATAGCTTATTAGGATTTTTAGAAAAATTTGATTCATGAAAATTTGATAATGTGGTTAATCCGATTTATAGTCCGAAAGAATATATCACTTAGTTCCTATTAGATTCGATTTTTTAAGATGTTTGAATTTATATGACCAACCGCTTTAGTTAGACCAGATGTATTGACTATGGAGGTAAACAAGTTTATAAGAGATGGTGTTGTTTTTCTATAATTAGTTTTAAAGGCTAAATAAAAAGTTGAAAGTTTTAATTTTTACCATAGATAAGAGAACTGAATTGAAATATAAACGACACAATTTAAGTTATAAGTACTTGGTATTGGAAAAAAAAAACAGAAGTCATGGTGTTTGTTACAAGTCTTTGTGTCATATTTGAGAAAACGGGAAAATGTTTGTGTAAATATTTGACCGACGTTTGAATGAAATCACTTTTTAAAGAAACCATTTATCACGAAATCTATATGTATATATATATATATATCTATTTTTTTTTTTACAAGGTACTAAGACCAAAAGGTTATTAATTTTTTTTTTAAAATATATATATATGTATATATATTTGTTTGGGAAAATAAGAAAATTATTTTTAATAGAATCGAATACCGTTAGTTTTACAAAGTCCATTGATTACACGTTGTGTTAGGGTAACGAGTTTATAAATGAAACACATAAGGTTTGGATTAGTTCATGAAGACTAGTTGCGTAGAATTTCGTTGGTGGTCATATGTATAGATGAAACATTTAATTAAATGAGTTCGAGAATAGTTGTGTAGTGAGTCCTCGTTAGATTTGGATAATGAATTCATGGATAGTATCCTGTAGTTGATTAACGAGTACATGTTTTGATGGTTAGTTCATAATTTGATAGTAGATTTATCGTTTTAATGATAGATTAGAAATTGGATTAGAATCTTGTAGTTAGATGAGTAGTTTGAAATCTATCTGAGTATAGAAGTCAAGCTGAAATATTTTGAGGTTAGACGTTCGATTCAAATACATTAGCTTATAAGGATAGCAAAATCCGCTAACTTTTATTTAGTTATGGAATTTAGCCTTGACTATAATTTAGAAATCATAACGAACCTTTGATTGGAGAGTTGATATTTGATTTAGAATTATAGGTACGACTTAGATTCGGTAATCGATATATGCATGATCTGAAGTTTTGGATAATTCGATTGAGATATGTCTTAGTTTTGAATTGAAATGTTTGGTTTACAATGGTGTAATTGTGCTATATGGATAAGCTAGCGAGTATATCGCATAAGTATTATTGTAGCTTAGAAAACAAATGGAGTGATGAAACGTAGAATAACACGGTTTTGTAATCTTTGACCGATAGAAACATCCGATTTAATAATAGCAACTCCTTCCTCTTAGGATATCATAGAATCTTTTGAAACATACCATAGAAAATCACGTAGAAACTTTTAGAAACTTTAGAAATTTCGATCAAATGAAATAGTGATAGTACTTAGAACATCATAGTATCCTTTGAAAAAATCATAGAAAATCACTTAGAAACTTTAGAAACATTAGTAAATGAAGTTGAAATATTATTTGAATAACTATAAGAATCATAGAAATAGTTATAAATCGTAGGAATGAAAATCATAGAATCATTAAGAAAATGAAATTTCAATGGCTTAGGAGTGTGTCTTGGTTTTGGACACTAATGACTTATCAAAGTGTTAAGTTCGTTTTCAACGTATTCGAGAAAGCGTGCTTTAGCCTATAGGTTCACACTCATCTCGTACATCCCCAGGTAAGCATACATGTCTCTTAAAGAGATTTATACGAAGTGCTTTGCCTTAGACAGGATGTCCGTGATACAGGCGTTCCCCCTTCCGGATTGCACACGTTCCCACGTTTCAAACTTACTTAAGACGATGACGAGATTCCACAAAGAGAAAGATCCTAATCATACCGACGAGTCTCTTGTAGCTCCTTCGCGAAATCGGATAAGAAATAAGATAAAGAAACAGCATAGAGAAATTCATAAAAAGAAATAAAGAAATAAGTTCTAGAAGAGTTTTCTAAGCACAAGCTATTTGCACTAAGGACTCTTAGGTTATAGTCTAGGTCGGTGTGTTTCTAATACCCTATCCTAGTTCCCTATAACCATGGCTCTGATACCAAACTGTGACACCCCGCCCGGCGGCGGAAAACACCGGGCGCGTCAAGTGGATCGGATATCAAAGTACAAAGCACATGGCACACTAATTGCATATTTTAATATTAATTAAGCAATAATGTCGTGACATAAATAGGCATTCAAACAGTCTTAAAATCGTAACAGAAATGGCAAATAAATATTATTTATTGTCCTTTTTATTCTAGGTCCGAAGCATCCTACGTGTCTTGAAACAAAACCGAATCAAACTCCACCTGAAAAACGTGTAAAATAAGTTAGCTAAAGAGTTAGCTAGTGAGTAAAACACAATTAATAGTACATAGTATAAAATCCGAGATCATTATAGATTGTGTTTCGCAATCTCATGTGCATAGCAATTTCATCATATATATCTCAACCGTGACCATAGAATCACATAGAAACAAGAATCATAGATCCCGCAGGGTTACCTTTAGCAACAAGTCATGAGGAACCAACTCATGTTACATTTATTGATAACCATCGTTTAACCGTCGTTTAACCGTCTCGATATGCAAGTTATCAAAAATGTTTAAGCATCTAAGGGACATAGCAACGAAGCAACAAGCATCACATGTAGTAACTTAGTAACATAGAATCAACCAAAGAATCGCCGGGTCAAATCACCTATCAGGCCATTAATGTAGGTGGGCTTGTCAAGCCATTAGCGCTAACATTGTCCGGTGGAAATTACAAGATAATATAACTAATATTGACTATCACACAATTTTGCTACATGCGGCCAAACATGATTAACACATCTAATGATCTCATTTTCGAAAATAGAAACATCAAAAGAAACTGTTGTATTATAGAAACACGTATTTCAGCCCCAAAAACGTAAACAGTAAAAAGGGGAGTGAGTTTACTCACCTTGAAAAGTAATTACAATCGAACCGTTAGAAACGCAGCTAAAAAGCACCGAGGGTTGCCCAAACATTAGTACCACCTAATTTATTGGGAAAAACCCTAACTCAGAAACGAAACAATAGTAACAAGAATCAAAAGTCCGAGATCTAGGGTTTCAGATTTGGGATTTAGGGTTTTAAATCACAAATTGGGGATTTAGGGTTTTAAATCACAAATTGGGGATTTAGGGTTTTGAAATACAATTTGGGATTTAGGGTTTTGAAATACAATTTGGGGATTAGGGTTTTAAACGAAACGTTGTAGTATTTTGTATTAAATATATCTTATACGAAACCATTTTTTTAGTTTTCTTGAAATATCATTCGTAACCATGAAACATTATTATTTGTATATATATATATATATATATATATATATATATATATATATATATATATATATGTATTTGGAGTTGTAAGTCTTTAAGCTTTAGAAAATATACTTAACTGGAAGAATATTATTTAGGTTATTAGAAAAATATGCTTAAATGTTTAAAAAAAATAAAATATGAAAAATTAAGAAAAACGCAGGCTGTGGGTTTAGAACCCACGACCTAACTATCCATAACCACAATGCTTATCCACCAGACCAGAAAGTATTTTTGTTATTAAACTCGGTTTTTAAATGTTTTATTCTTTTATAAAGCAAAACCCATTTATACAATGAACCCTAGAATCGTGAATCCATCAAATTCGATATAACCTGATTCTCAAACACAGATCAAACATAGGGCTTTTAATCCCCTTGGAATCAGGAGTATTTTGGTACATTAATCTTACTTGATTTTTTACGGATTGAGGAGATGGATATGAGGAACAAGAAGAACGGCTGCCATACAATCAACTCGTTTGATTCTTGATGATATGAAGGAATTGAGGGTTTGGTCAGCTTCGTGAATAGCAGAGGATTAACAGCCTCAAATCAATTGCAGAAAAGCACGATCAAATGATGACAAACGATTTACGGGTCGAGGTCGGAGTTGTATTGCGATTAATTGGTAATTGTTTGCTGCTTTTGATTGGAATTGATTAACTAATTACATCTTAGACAGTTGCAGAGGCGCTTTGGGTTCGCTCATTTGATGCTATGACGCTCGAATCGTTGAAATTTGTTGTTGGAGTTATGGTGACCGTTTTGGTTGAAGATCTTAATGATAGAAGTTGTTTCATCTGATTTCCCTATGAATTAAAAGTTCGAATCTCACATAGAAACTGTTGGAGTGATTTCACCGTGATTTTATTTGACTGAAAGTAGCTAGAAGTGGCGTTTGGGGCCCTCGTCGGAGCACCGGATTCCGGCTAAAACAGCCGGAGAACACGTCTGCCGGAAATACGGGAAATAGGGGCTGGGGGGTTGGTTTTGATAATTTACAGTTTCAGTCCTCTGGCTTTGGTTTTGTTATTGTTTTGCTATAATAACTTTAATTGAAAGGTTGAAACTTGTCACTTCTGACCCAAATTTCATATAACTTTTCGTTTTAACCAACTAACTTTGCCTCGTTAACTTGTAACGCTTATTGAATTGACGTTTCTATATCTTTATCTCATTTTTGACGTTACATGATTATTTCTTGACTTTGAAACAATTATCTTTATCAGTAACTATAAAATCTCTTCTACAATATATATATTTTGGAGATTTAATAATTGTAAATAGTAATTATATAGTATACTTAGATGTTAACTCATATTTTTTTCGATCGCTTTATTAAAGACGGGAATAACGAAAACCCAACATATTTATTCGTACTAATAATAATAAACGTTAAATTTCGAAGAAATAAATACGATTACAATTTAAAGGATAAACAATTTCGGGTTCGAGTCGGGCATTTGGGTTCGGGTTTGGGGCAGATGTCACACTAGGACACCTTACAGCTCCAAAGAACACCTTACATGACCGTACCAAACCTTAAAACTACATAATACACCTAATGAATTCGTGCGAGTCCTTTGAACACCATATAACTAGTTAGGACATCTTAAGACTTGGTATGTCATATTAGAACATTATAAAGCATGTTTGTATAACGTAGGACGCCTTAAAACACCTAACAATACCTTACAACAGCATACGAAACCTTAAAACACCATAATAAACCTAATGAATTCGTCCGAGTCCTTTGAACATCGGAAGACCACTCAGGACTTGTTACGACTCTCTATGAGATATTAGCAACATGAAAAGCAATTTAAAATAATGTAGGACGCGTTACAATTTCTAAGAGCACCTTACATCACCGTACGAAACATTAAAACACCATAATAAACCTAATGAATTCGTCCGAGTCATTTACCTTGAGAAGCATGTTAGTATAATGTACGACACCTTAAAGCTCCTAACAACACATTACAATACCCTACGTAAACTTAAAACTTCATTATAAACCTAATGAATTCGTCCGAGTCCTTTAAACATCGTGCGGCAACTTAGGACATCTTACGACTTTGTTTGCCAAATTAGCAACTCCAATAGAACATTAGTATGATCTAGGACACCTTACAGCTCCAAAGAACACCTT
Organism: Tagetes erecta; assembly: GCA_030867185.1. Taxonomy (NCBI): domain Eukaryota; kingdom Viridiplantae; phylum Streptophyta; class Magnoliopsida; order Asterales; family Asteraceae; genus Tagetes; species Tagetes erecta. The sequence goes on along the minus strand of CM061488.1, from coordinate 46,748,157 downwards.
ACATCACCGTACCAAACCTTAAAACTACATAATACACCTAATGAATTCGTCCGAGTCCTTTGAACATCATATAACTAGTTAGGACATCTTAAGACTTGGTATGTCGTATTAGAACATTATAAAGCATGTTTGTATAACGTAGGACGCCTTAAAACACCTAACAATACCTTACAACAGCGTACGAAACCTTAAAACTCCATAATAAACCTAATGAATTCGTCCGAGTCCTTTGAACATCGGAAGACCACTCAAGACTTGTTACGACTCTGTATGAGATATTAGCAACATGAAAAGCAATTTAGAATAATGTAGGACGCGTTACAACTTCTAAGAGCACCTTACATCACCGTACGAAACTTTAAAACACCATAATAAACCTAATGAATTCGTCCGAGTCATTTGAACATCATACAACAATTTAGAATATCTTACGACTCTGTTTGCCACACTATCACCTTGAGAAGCATGTTAGTATAATGTACGACACCTTGAAGCTCCTAACAACACATTACAATACCCTACGTAAACATAAAACTTCATTATAAACCTAATGAATTCGTCCGAGTCCTTTAAACATCGTGCGGCAACTTAGGACATCTTACGACTCTGTTTGCCAAATTAGCAACTCCAATAGAACATTAGTATGATCTAGGACACCTTACAGCTCCAAAGAACACCTTACATCACCGTACCAAACCTTAAAACTACATAATACACCTAATGAATTCGTCCGAGTCCTTTGAACATCATATAACTAGTTAGGACATCTTAAGACTTGGTATGTCGTATTAGAACATTATAAAGCATGTTTGTATAACGTAGGACGCCTTAAAACACCTAACAATACCTTACAACAGCGTACGAAACCTTAAAACTCCATAATAAACCTAATGAATTCGTCCGAGTCCTTTGAACATCGGAAGACCACTCAGGACTTGTTACGACTATGTATGAGATATTAGCAACATGAAAAGCAATTTAGAATAATGTAGGACGCGTTACAACTTCTAAGAGCACCTTACATCACCGTACGAAACATTAAAACACCATAATAAACCTAATGAATTCGTCCGAGTCATTTGAACATCATACAACAATTTAGAATATCTTACGACTCTGTTTGCCACACTATCACCTTGAGAAGCATGTTAGTATAATGTACGACACCTTAAAGCTCCTAACAACACATTACAATACCCTACGTAAACTTAAAACTTCATAATAAACCTAATGAATTCGTCCGAGTCCTTTAAACATCGTGCGGCAACTTAGGACATCTTACGACTCTGTTTGCCAAATTAGCAACTCCAATAGAACATTAGTATGATCTAGGACACCTTACAGCTCCAAAGAACACCTTACATCACCGTACCAAACCTTAAAACTACATAATACACCTAATGAATTCGTGCGAGTCCTTTGAACATCGTATAACTAGTTAGGACATCTTAAGACTTGGTATGTCATATTAGAACATTATAAAGCATGTTTGTATAACGTAGGACGCCTTAAAACACCTAACAATACCTTACAACAGCGTACGAAACCTTAAAACACCATAATAAACCTAATGAATTCGTCCGAGTCCTTTGAACATCGGAAGACCACTCAGGACTTGTTACGACTCTGTATGAGATATTAGCAACATGAAAAGCAATTTAGAATAATGTAGGACGCGTTACAATTTCTAAGAGCACCTTACATCACCTAATGAACCTAATAACATGCTTTAATAAACCTAATAAACCTAATGAATTTGTCCGAGTCATTTGAACATCATACAACAATTTAGAATATCTTACGACTCTGTTTGCCACACTATCACCTTGAGAAGCATGTTAGTATAATGTACTACACCTTAAAGCTCCTAACAACACATTACAATACCCTACGTAAACTTAAAAATTCATAATAAACCTAATGAATTCGTCCGAGTCCTTTAAACATCGTGCGGCAACTTAGGACATCTTACGACTCTGTTTGCCAAATTAGAACTCCAATAGAACATTAGTATGATCTAGGACACCTTACAGCTCCAAAGAACACCTTACATCACCGTACCAAACCTTAAAACTACATAATACACCTAATGAATTCGTGCGAGTCCTTTGAACATCGTATAACTAGTTAGGACAACTTAAGACTTGGTATGTCATATTAGAACATTATAAAGCATGTTTGTATAACGTAGGACGCCTTAAAACACCTAACAATACCATACAACAGCGTACGAAACCTTAAAACACCATAATAAACCTAATGAATTCGTCCGAGTCCTTTGAACATCGGAAGACCACTCAGGACTTGTTACGACTCTGTATGAGATATTAGCAACATGAAAAGCAATTTAGAATAATGTAGGACGCGTTACAATTTCTAAGAGCACCTTACATCACCGTACGAAACATTAAAACACCATAATAAACCTAATGAATTCGTCCGAGTCATTTGAACATCATACAACAATTTAGAATATCTTACGACTCTGTTTGCCAAACTATCACCTTGAGAAGCATGTTAGTATAATGTACGACACCTTAAAGCTCCTAACAACACATTACAATACCCTACGTAAACTTAAAACTTCATAATAAACCTAATGAATTCGTCCGAGTCCTTTAAACATCGTGCGGCAACTTAGGACATCTTACGACTCTGTTTGCCAAATTAGCAACTCCAATAGAACATTAGTATGATCTAGGACACCTTACATCACCATACCAAACCTTAAAACTACATATTACACCTAATGAATTCGTCCGAGTCCTTTGAACATCGTTTAACTAGTTAGGACATCTTAAGACTTGGTATGTCGTATTAGAACATTATAAAGCATGTTTGTATAACGTAGGACGCCTTAAAACACCTAACAATACCTTACAACAGCGTACGAAACCTTAAAACACCATAATAAACCTAATGAATTCGTCCGAGTCCTTTGAACATCGGAAGACCACTCAGGACTTGTTATGACTCTGTATGAGATATTAGCAACATGAAAAGCAATTTAGAATAATGTAGGACACGTTAAAACGTCTAAGAGCACCTTACATCACCGTACGAAACATTAAAACACCATAATAAACCTAATGAATTCGTCCGAGTCGTTTGAACATCATACAACAATTTAGAATATCTTACGACTCTGTTTGCCACACTATCACCTTGAGAAGCATGTTAGTATAATGTACGACACCTTAAAGCTCCTAACAACTCATTTCAATACCCTACGTAAACTTAAAACTAGGACACCTTACAGCTCCAAAGAACACCTTACATCACCGTACCAAACTTTAAAACTACATAATACACCTAATGAATTCGTCCGAGTCCTTTGAACATCATATAACTAGTTAGGACATCTTAAGACTTGGTATGTCGTATTAGAACAGTATAAAGCATGTTTGTATAACGTAGTACGCCTTAAAACACCTAACAATATCTTACAACAGCGTACGAAACCTTAAAACTCCATAATAAACCTAATGAATTCGTCCGAGTCCTTTGAACATCGGAAGACCACTCAGGACTTGTTACGACTCTGTATGAGATATTAGCAACATGAAAAGCAATTTAGAATAATGTAGGACGCGTTACAATTTCTAAGAGCACCTTACATCACCGTACGAAACATTAAAACACCATAATAAACCTAATGAATTCGTCCGAGTCATTTGAACATCATACAACAATTTAGAATATCTTACGACTCTGTTTGCCACACTATCACCTTGAGAAGCATGTTAGTATAATGTACGACACCTTAAAGCTCCTAACAACACATTACAATACCCTACGTAAACTTAAAACTTCATAATAAACCTAATGAATTCGTCCGAGTCCTTTAAACATCGTGCGGCAACTTAGGACATCTTACGACTCTGTTTGCCAAATTAGCAACTCCAATAGAACATTAGTATGATCTAGGACACCTTACAGCTCCAAAGAACACCTTACATCACCGTACCAAACCTTAAAACTACATAATACACCTAATGAATTCGTGCGAGTCCTTTGAACATCGTATAACTAGTTAGGACATCTTAAGACTTGGTATGTCATATTAGAACATTATAAAGCATGTTTGTATAACGTAGGACGCCTTAAAACACCTAACAATACCTTACAACAGCGTACGAAACCTTAAAACACCATAATAAACCTAATGAATTCGTCCGAGTCCTTTGAACATCGGAAGACCACTCAGGACTTGTTACGACTCTGTATGAGATATTAGCAACATGAAAAGCAATTTAGAATAATGTAGGACGCGTTACAATTTCTAAGAGCACCTTACATCACCTAATGAACCTAATAACATGCTTTAATAAACCTAATAAACCTAATGAATTTGTCCGAGTCATTTGAACATCATACAACAATTTAGAATATCTTACGACTCTGTTTGCCACACTATCACCTTGAGAAGCATGTTAGTATAATGTACTACACCTTAAAGCTCCTAACAACACATTACAATACCCTACGTAAACTTAAAAATTCATAATAAACCTAATGAATTCGTCCGAGTCCTTTAAACATCGTGCGGCAACTTAGGACATCTTACGACTCTGTTTGCCAAATTAGAACTCCAATAGAACATTAGTATGATCTAGGACACCTTACAGCTCCAAAGAACACCTTACATCACCGTACCAAACCTTAAAACTACATAATACACCTAATGAATTCGTGCGAGTCCTTTGAACATCGTATAACTAGTTAGGACAACTTAAGACTTGGTATGTCATATTAGAACATTATAAAGCATGTTTGTATAACGTAGGACGCCTTAAAACACCTAACAATACCATACAACAGCGTACGAAACCTTAAAACACCATAATAAACCTAATGAATTCGTCCGAGTCCTTTGAACATCGGAAGACCACTCAGGACTTGTTACGACTCTGTATGAGATATTAGCAACATGAAAAGCAATTTAGAATAATGTAGGACGCGTTACAATTTCTAAGAGCACCTTACATCACCGTACGAAACATTAAAACACCATAATAAACCTAATGAATTCGTCCGAGTCATTTGAACATCATACAACAATTTAGAATATCTTACGACTCTGTTTGCCAAACTATCACCTTGAGAAGCATGTTAGTATAATGTACGACACCTTAAAGCTCCTAACAACACATTACAATACCCTACGTAAACTTAAAACTTCATAATAAACCTAATGAATTCGTCCGAGTCCTTTAAACATCGTGCGGCAACTTAGGACATCTTACGACTCTGTTTGCCAAATTAGCAACTCCAATAGAACATTAGTATGATCTAGGACACCTTACATCACCATACCAAACCTTAAAACTACATATTACACCTAATGAATTCGTCCGAGTCCTTTGAACATCGTTTAACTAGTTAGGACATCTTAAGACTTGGTATGTCGTATTAGAACATTATAAAGCATGTTTGTATAACGTAGGACGCCTTAAAACACCTAACAATACCTTACAACAGCGTACGAAACCTTAAAACACCATAATAAACCTAATGAATTCGTCCGAGTCCTTTGAACATCGGAAGACCACTCAGGACTTGTTATGACTCTGTATGAGATATTAGCAACATGAAAAGCAATTTAGAATAATGTAGGACACGTTAAAACGTCTAAGAGCACCTTACATCACCGTACGAAACATTAAAACACCATAATAAACCTAATGAATTCGTCCGAGTCGTTTGAACATCATACAACAATTTAGAATATCTTACGACTCTGTTTGCCACACTATCACCTTGAGAAGCATGTTAGTATAATGTACGACACCTTAAAGCTCCTAACAACTCATTTCAATACCCTACGTAAACTTAAAACTAGGACACCTTACAGCTCCAAAGAACACCTTACATCACCGTACCAAACTTTAAAACTACATAATACACCTAATGAATTCGTCCGAGTCCTTTGAACATCATATAACTAGTTAGGACATCTTAAGACTTGGTATGTCGTATTAGAACAGTATAAAGCATGTTTGTATAACGTAGTACGCCTTAAAACACCTAACAATATCTTACAACAGCGTACGAAACCTTAAAACTCCATAATAAACCTAATGAATTCGTCCGAGTCCTTTGAACATCGGAAGACCACTCAGGACTTGTTACGACTCTGTATGAGATATTAGCAACATGAAAAGCAATTTAGAATAATGTAGGACGCGTTACAATTTCTAAGAGCACCTTACATCACCGTACGAAACATTAAAACACCATAATAAACCTAATGAATTCGTCCGAGTCATTTGAACATCATACAACAATTTAGAATATCTTACGACTCTGTTTGCCACACTATCACCTTGAGAAGCATGTTAGTATAATCTACGACACCTTAAAGCTCCTAACAACACATTACAATACCCTACGTAAACTTAAAACTTCATAATAAACCTAATGAATTCGTCTGAGTCCTTTAAACATCGTGCGGCAACTTAGGACATCTTACGACTCTGTTTGCCAAATTAGCAACTCCAATAGAACATTAGTATGATCTAGGACACCTTACAGCTCCAAAGAACACCTTACATCACCGTACCAAACTTTAAAACTACATAATACACCTAATGAATTCGTCCGAGTCCTTTGAACATCATATAACTAGTTAGGACATCTTAAGACTTGGTATGTCGTATTAGAACATTATAAAGCATGTTTGTATAACGTAGTACGCCTTAAAACACCTAACAATATCTTACAACAGCGTACGAAACCTTAAAACTCCATAATAAACCTAATGAATTCGTCCGAGTCCTTTGAACATCGGAAGACCACTCAGGACTTGTTACGACTCTGTATGAGATATTAGCAACATGAAAAGCAATTTAGAATAATGTAGGACGCGTTACAATTTCTAGGAGCACCTTACATCACCGTACGAAACATTAAAACACCATAATAAACCTAATGAATTCGTCCGAGTCATTTGAACATCATACAACAATTTAGAATATCTTACGACTCTGTTTGCCACACTATCACCTTGAGAAGCATGTTAGTATAATGTACGACACCTTAAAGCTCCTAACAACACATTACAATACCCTACGTAAACTTAAAACTTCATTATAAACCTAATGAATTCGTCTGAGTCCTTTAAACATCGTGCGGCAACTTAGGACATCTTACGACTCTGTTTGCCAAATTAGCAACTCCAATAGAACATTAGTATGATCTAGGACACCTTACAGCTCCAAAGAACACCTTACATCACAGTACCAAACCTTAAAACTACATAATACACCTAATGAATTCGTCCGAGTCCTTTGAACATCATATAACTAGTTAGGACATCTTAAGACTTGGTATGTCGTATTAGAACATTATAAAGCATGTTTGTATAACGTAGGACGCCTTAAAACACCTAACAATACCTTACAACAGCGTACGAAACCTTAAAACTCCATAATAAACCTAATGAATTCGTCCGAGTCCTTTGAATATCGGAAGACCACTCAGGACTTGTTACGACTCTGTATGAGATATTAGCAACATGAAAAGCAATTTAGAATAATGTAGGACACGTTACAACTTCTAAGAGCACCTTACATCACCGTACGAAACATTAAAACACCATAATAAACCTAATGAATTCGTCCGAGTCATTTGAACATCATACAACAATTTAGAATATCTTACGACTCTGTTTGCCACACTATCACCTTGAGAAGCATGTTAGTATAATGTACGACACCTTAAAGCTCCTAACAACTCATTTCAATACCCTACGTAAACTTAAAACTTCATAATAAACCTAATGAATTCGTCCGAGTCCTTTAAACATCGTACGGCAACTTAGGACATCTTACGACTCTGTTTGCCAAATTAGAAACTCCAATAGAACATTAGTATGATCTAGGACACCTTACAGCTCCAAAGAACACCTTACATCACCGTACCAAACCTTAAAACTACATAATACACCTAATGAATTCGTCCGAGTCCTTTGAACATCATATAACTAGTTAGGACATCTTAAGACTTGGTATGTCGTATTAGAACATTATAAAGCATGTTTGTATAACGTAGGACGCCTTAAAACACCTAACAATACCTTACAACAGCGTACGAAACCTTAAAACACCATAATAAACCTAATGAATTCGTCCGAGTCCTTTGAACATCGGAAGACCACTCAGGACTTGTTATGACTCTGTATGAGATATTAGCAACATGAAAAGCAATTTAGAATAATGTAGGACACGTTAAAACGTCTAAGAGCACCTTACATCACCGTACGAAACATTAAAACACCATAATAAACCTAATGAATTCGTCCGAGTCGTTTGAACATCATACAACAATTTAGAATATCTTACGACTCTGTTTGCCACACTATCACCTTGAGAAGCATGTTAGTATAATGTACGACACCTTAAAGCTCCTAACAACTCATTTCAATACCCTACGTAAACTTAAAACTAGGACACCTTACAGCTCCAAAGAACACCTTACATCACCGTACCAAACTTTAAAACTACATAATACACCTAATGAATTCGTCCGAGTCCTTTGAACATCATATAACTAGTTAGGACATCTTAAGACTTGGTATGTCGTATTAGAACAGTATAAAGCATGTTTGTATAACGTAGTACGCCTTAAAACACCTAACAATATCTTACAACAGCGTACGAAACCTTAAAACTCCATAATAAACCTAATGAATTCGTCCGAGTCCTTTGAACATCGGAAGACCACTCAGGACTTGTTACGACTCTGTATGAGATATTAGCAACATGAAAAGCAATTTAGAATAATGTAGGACGCGTTACAATTTCTAAGAGCACCTTACATCACCGTACGAAACATTAAAACACCATAATAAACCTAATGAATTCGTCCGAGTCATTTGAACATCATACAACAATTTAGAATATCTTACGACTCTGTTTGCCACACTATCACCTTGAGAAGCATGTTAGTATAATCTACGACACCTTAAAGCTCCTAACAACACATTACAATACCCTACGTAAACTTAAAACTTCATAATAAACCTAATGAATTCGTCTGAGTCCTTTAAACATCGTGCGGCAACTTAGGACATCTTACGACTCTGTTTGCCAAATTAGCAACTCCAATAGAACATTAGTATGATCTAGGACACCTTACAGCTCCAAAGAACACCTTACATCACCGTACCAAACTTTAAAACTACATAATACACCTAATGAATTCGTCCGAGTCCTTTGAACATCATATAACTAGTTAGGACATCTTAAGACTTGGTATGTCGTATTAGAACATTATAAAGCATGTTTGTATAACGTAGTACGCCTTAAAACACCTAACAATATCTTACAACAGCGTACGAAACCTTAAAACTCCATAATAAACCTAATGAATTCGTCCGAGTCCTTTGAACATCGGAAGACCACTCAGGACTTGTTACGACTCTGTATGAGATATTAGCAACATGAAAAGCAATTTAGAATAATGTAGGACGCGTTACAATTTCTAAGAGCACCTTACATCACCGTACGAAACATTAAAACACCATAATAAACCTAATGAATTCGTCCGAGTCATTTGAACATCATACAACAATTTAGAATATCTTACGACTCTGTTTGCCACACTATCACCTTGAGAAGCATGTTAGTATAATGTACGACACCTTAAAGCTCCTAACAACACATTACAATACCCTACGTAAACTTAAAACTTCATTATAAACCTAATGAATTCGTCTGAGTCCTTTAAACATCGTGCGGCAACTTAGGACATCTTACGACTCTGTTTGCCAAATTAGCAACTCCAATAGAACATTAGTATGATCTAGGACACCTTACAGCTCCAAAGAACACCTTACATCACAGTACCAAACCTTAAAACTACATAATACACCTAATGAATTCGTCCGAGTCCTTTGAACATCATATAACTAGTTAGGACATCTTAAGACTTGGTATGTCGTATTAGAACATTATAAAGCATGTTTGTATAACGTAGGACGCCTTAAAACACCTAACAATACCTTACAACAGCGTACGAAACCTTAAAACTCCATAATAAACCTAATGAATTCGTCCGAGTCCTTTGAATATCGGAAGACCACTCAGGACTTGTTACGACTCTGTATGAGATATTAGCAACATGAAAAGCAATTTAGAATAATGTAGGACACGTTACAACTTCTAAGAGCACCTTACATCACCGTACGAAACATTAAAACACCATAATAAACCTAATGAATTCGTCCGAGTCATTTGAACATCATACAACAATTTAGAATATCTTACGACTCTGTTTGCCACACTATCACCTTGAGAAGCATGTTAGTATAATGTACGACACCTTAAAGCTCCTAACAACTCATTTCAATACCCTACGTAAACTTAAAACTTCATAATAAACCTAATGAATTCGTCCGAGTCCTTTAAACATCGTACGGCAACTTAGGACATCTTACGACTCTGTTTGCCAAATTAGAAACTCCAATAGAACATTAGTATGATCTAGGACACCTTACAGCTCCAAAGAACACCTTACATCACCGTACCAAACCTTAAAACTACATAATACACCTAATGAATTCGTCCGAGTCCTTTGAACATCATATAACTAGTTAGGACATCTTAAGACTTGGTATGTCGTATTAGAACATTATAAAGCATGTTTGTATAACGTAGGACGCCTTAAAACACCTAACAATACCTTACAACAGTGTACGAAACCTTAAAAATCCATAATAAACCTAATGAATTCGTCCGAGTCCTTTGAACTTCGGAAGACCACTCAAGACTTGTTACGACTCTGTATGAGATATTAGCAACATGAAAAGCAATTTAGAATAATGTAGGACGCGTTACAACTTCTAAGAGCACCTTACATCACCGTACGAAACATTAAAACACCATAATAAACCTAATGAATTCGTCCGAGTCATTTGAACATCATACAACAATTTAGAATATCTTACGACTCTGTTTGCCACACTATCACCTTGAGAAGCATGTTAGTATAATGTACGACACCTTAAAGCTCCTAACAACTCATTTCAATACCCTACGTAAACTTAAAACTTCATAATAAACCTAATGAATTCGTCCGAGTCCTTTAAACATCGTACGACAACTTAGGACATCTTACGACTCTGTTTGCCAAATTAGCAACTCCAATAGAACATTAGTATGATCTAGGACACCTTACAGCTCCAAAGAACACCTTACATCACCGTACCAAACCTTAAAACTACATAATACACCTAATGAATTCGTCCGAGTCCTTTGAACATCATATAACTAGTTAGGACATCTTAAGACTTGGTATGTCGTATTAGAACATTATAAAGCATGTTTGTATAACGTATGACGCCTTAAAACACCTAACAATACCTTACAACAGCGTACGAAACCTTAAAACTCCATAATAAACCTAATGAATTCGTCCGAGTCCTTTGAACATCGGAAGACCACTCAAGACTTGTTACGACTCTGTATGAGATATTAGCAACATGAAAAGCAATTTAGAATAATGTAGGACGCGTTACAACTTCTAAGAGCACCTTACATCACCGTACGAAACATTAAAACACCATAATAAACCTAATGAATTCGTCCGAGTCATTTGAACATCATACAACAATTTAGAATATCTTACGACTCTGTTTGTCACACTATCACCTTGAGAAGCATGTTAGTATAATGTACGACACCTTAAAGCTCCTAACAACACATTACAATACCCTACGTAAACATAAAACTTCATTATAAACCTAATGAATTCGTCCGAGTCCTTTAAACATCGTGCGGCAACTTAGGACATCTTACGACTCTGTTTGCCAAATTAGCAACTCCAATAGAACATTAGTATGATCTAGGACACCTTACAGCTCCAAAGAACACCTTACATCACCGTACCAAACCTTAAAACTACATAATACACCTAATGAATTCGTCCGAGTCCTTTGAACATCATATAACTAGTTAGGACATCTTAAGACTTGGTATGTCGTATTAGAACATTATAAAGCATGTTTGTATAACGTAGGACGCCTTAAAACACCTAACAATACCTTACAACAGCGTACGAAACCTTAAAACTCCATAATAAACCTAATGAATTCGTCCGAGTCCTTTGAATATCGGAAGACCACTCAGGACTTGTTACGACTCTGTATGAGATATTAGCAACATGAAAAGCAATTTAGAATAATGTAGGACGCGTTACAACTTCTAAGAGCACCTTACATCACCGTACGAAACATTAAAACACCATAATAAACCTAATGAATTCGTCCGAGTCATTTGAACATCATACAACAATTTAGAATATCTTACGACTCTGTTTGCCACACTATCACCTTGAGAAGCATGTTAGTATAATGTACGACACCTTAAAGCTCCTAACAACTCATTTCAATACCCTACGTAAACTTAAAACTTCATAATAAACCTAATGAATTCGTCCGAGTCCTTTAAACATCGTACGACAACTTAGGACATCTTACGACTCTGTTTGCCAAATTAGCAACTCCAATAGAACATTAGTATGATCTAGGACACCTTACAGCTCCAAAGAACACCTTACATCACCGTACCAAACCTTAAAACTACATAATACACCTAATGAATTCGTCCGAGTCCTTTGAACATCATATAACTAGTTAGGACATCTTAAGACATGGTATGTCGTATTAGAACATTATAAAGCATGTTTGTATAACGTATGACGCCTTAAAACACCTAACAATACCTTACAACAGCGTACGAAACCTTAAAACTCCATAATAAACCTAATGAATTCGTCCGAGTCCTTTGAACATCGGAAGACCACTCAAGACTTGTTACGACTCTGTATGAGATATTAGCAACATGAAAAGCAATTTAGAATAATGTAGGACGCGTTACAACTTCTAAGAGCACCTTACATCACCGTACGAAACATTAAAACACCATAATAAACCTAATGAATTCGTCCGAGTCATTTGAACATCATACAACAATTTAGAATATCTTACGACTCTGTTTGTCACACTATCACCTTGAGAAGCATGTTAGTATAATGTACGACACCTTAAAGCTCCTAACAACACATTACAATACCCTACGTAAACATAAAACTTCATTATAAACCTAATGAATTCGTCCGAGTCCTTTAAACATCGTGCGGCAACTTAGGACATCTTACGACTCTGTTTGCCAAATTAGCAACTCCAATAGAACATTAGTATGATCTAGGACACCTTACAGCTCCAAAGAACACCTTACATCACCGTACCAAACCTTAAAACTACATAATACACCTAATGAATTCGTCCGAGTCCTTTGAACATCATATAACTAGTTAGGACATCTTAAGACTTGGTATGTCGTATTAGAACATTATAAAGCATGTTTGTATAACGTAGGACGCCTTAAAACACCTAACAATACCTTACAACAGCGTACGAAACCTTAAAACTCCATAATAAACCTAATGAATTCGTCCGAGTCCTTTGAACATCGGAAGACCACTCAGGACTTGTTACGACTCTGTATGAGATATTAGCAACATGAAAAGCAATTTAGAATAATGTAGGACACGTTACAACTTCTAAGAGCACCTTACATCACCGTACGAAACATTAAAACACCATAATAAACCTAATGAATTCGTCCGAGTCATTTGAACATCATACAAAAATTTAGAATATCTTACGACTCTGTTTGCCACACTATCACCTTGAGAAGCATGTTAGTATAATGTACGACACCTTAAAGCTCCTAACAACACATTACAATATCCTACGTAAACTTAAAACTTCATAATAAACCTAATGAATTCGTCCGAGTCCTTTAAATATCGTGCGGCAACTTAGGACATCTTACGACTCTGTTTGCCAAATTAGCAACTCCAATAGAACATTAGTATGATCTAGGACACCTTACAGCTCCAAAGAACACCTTACATCACCGTACGAAACCTTAAAACTACATAATACACCTAATGAATTCGTCCGAGTCCTTTGAACATCATATAACTAGTTAGGACATCTTAAGACTTGGTATGTCGTATTAGAACATTATAAAGCATGTTTGTATCACGTAGGACGCCTTAAAACACCTAACAATACCTTACAACAGCGTACGAAACCTTAAAACTCCATAATAAACCTAATGAATTCGTCCGAGTCCTTTGAATATCGGAAGACCACTCAGGACTTGTTACGACTCTGTATGAGATATTAGCAACATGAAAAGCAATTTAGAATAATGTAGGACACGTTACAACTTCTAAGAGCACCTTACATCACCGTACGAAACATTAAAACACCATAATAAACCTAATGAATTCGTCCGAGTCATTTGAACATCATACAACAATTTAGAATATCTTACGACTATGTTTGCCACACTATCACCTTGAGAAGCATGTTAGTATAATGTACGACACCTTAAAGCTCCTAACAACTCATTTCAATACCCTACGTAAACTTAAAACTTCATAATAAACCTAATGAATTCGTCCGAGTCCTTTAAACATCGTACGGAAACTTAGGACATCTTACGACTCTGTTTGCCAAATTAGCAACTCCAATAGAACATTAGTATGATCTAGGACACCTTACAGCTCCAAAGAACATCTTACATCACCGTACCAAACCTTAAAACTACATAATACACCTAATGAATTCGTCCGAGTCCTTTGAACATCATATAACTAGTTAGGACATCTTAAGACTTGGTATGTCGTATTAGAACATTATAAAGCATGTTTGTATAACGTAGGACGCCTTAAAACACCTAACAATACCTTACAACAGCGTACGAAACCTTAAAACTCCATAATAAACCTAATGAATTCGTCCGAGTCCTTTGAACATCGGAAGACCACTCAAGACTTGTTACGACTCTGTATGAGATATTAGCAACATGAAAAGCAATTTAGAATAATGTAGGACGCGTTACAACTTCTAAGAGCACCTTACATCACCGTACGAAACATTAAAACACCATAATAAACCTAATGAATTCGTCCGAGTCATTTGAACATCATACAACAATTTAGAATATCTTACGACTCTGTTTGCCACACTATCACCTTGAGAAGCATGTTAGTATAATGTACGACACCTTAAAGCTCCTAACAACACATTACAATACCCTACGTAAACATAAAACTTCATTATAAACCTAATGAATTCGTCCGAGTCCTTTAAACATCGTGCGGCAACTTAGGACATCTTACGACTCTGTTTGCCAAATTAGCAACTCCAATAGAACATTAGTATGATCTAGGACACCTTACAGCTCCAAAGAACACCTTACATCACCGTACCAAACCTTAAAACTACATAATACACCTAATGAATTCGGCCGAGTCCTTCGAACATCATATAACTAGTTAGGACATCTTAAGACTTGGTATGTCGTATTAGAACATTATAAAGCATGTTTGTATAACGTAGGACGCCTTAAAACACCTAACAATACCTTACAACAGCGTACGAAACCTTAAAACTCCATAATAAACCTAATGAATTCGTCCGAGTCCTTTGAACATCGGAAGACCACTCAGGACTTGTTACGACTCTGTGTGAGATATTAGCAACATGAAAAGCAATTTAGAATAATGTAGGACACGTTACAACTTCTAAGAGCACCTTACATCACCGTACGAAACATTAAAACACCATAATAAACCTAATGAATTCGTCCGAGTCATTTGAACATCATACAACAATTTAGAATATCTTACGACTCTGTTTGCCACACTATCACCTTGAGAAGCATGTTAGTATAATGTACGACACCTTAAAGCTCCTAACAACACATTACAATATCCTACGTAAACTTAAAACTTCATAATAAACCTAATGAATTCGTCCGAGTCCTTTAAATATCGTGCGGCAACTTAGGACATCTTACGACTCTGTTTGCCAAATTAGCAACTCCAATAAAACATTAGTATGATCTAGGACACCTTACAGCTCCAAAGAACACCTTACATCACCGTACCAAACCTTAAAACTACATAATACACCTAATGAATTCGTCCGAGTCCTTTGAACATCATATAACTAGTTAGGACATCTTAAGACTTGGTATGTCGTATTAGAACATTATAAAGCATGTTTGTATCACGTAGGACGCCTTAAAACACCTAACAATACCTTACAACAGCGTACGAAACCTTAAAACTCCATAATAAACCTAATGAATTCGTCCGAGTCCTTTGAATATCGGAAGACCACTCAGGACTTGTTACGACTCTGTATGAGATATTAGCAACATGAAAAGCAATTTAGAATAATGTAGGACACGTTAAAACTTCTAAGAGCACCTTACATCACCGTACGAAACATTAAAACACCATAATAAACCTAATGAATTCGTCCGAGTCATTTGAACATCATACAACAATTTAGAATATCTTACGACTCTGTTTGCCACACTATCACCTTGAGAAGCATGTTAGTATAATGTACGACACCTTAAAGCTCCTAACAACTCATTTCAATACCCTACGTAAACTTAAAACTTCATAATAAACCTAATGAATTCGTCCGAGTCCTTTAAACATCGTACGGCAACTTAGGACATCTTACGACTCTGTTTGCCAAATTAGCAACTCCAATAGAACATTAGTATGATCTAGGACACCTTACAGCTCCAAAGAACACCTTACATCACCGTACCAAACCTTAAAACTACATAATACACCTAATGAATTCGTCCGAGTCCTTTGAACATCATATAACTAGTTAGGACATCTTAAGACTTGGTATGTCGTATTAGAACATTATAAAGCATGTTTGTATAACGTAGGACGCCTTAAAACACCTAACAATACCTTACAACAGCGTACGAAACCTTAAAACTCCATAATAAACCTAATGAATTCGTCCGAGTCCTTTGAACATCGGAAGACCACTCAAGACTTGTTACGACTCTGTTTGAGATATTAGCAACATGAAAAGCAATTTAGAATAATGTAGGACGCGTTACAACTTCTAAGAGCACCTTACATCACCGTACGAAACATTAAAACACCATAATAAACCTAATGAATTCGTCCGAGTCATTTGAACATCATACAACAATTTAGAATATCTTACGACTCTGTTTGCCACACTATCACCTTGAGAAGCATGTTAGTATAATGTACGACACCTTAAAGCTCCTAACAACACATTACAATACCCTACGTAAACATAAAACTTCATTATAAACCTAATGAATTCGTCCGAGTCCTTTAAACATCGTGCGGCAACTTAGGACATCTTACGACTCTGTTTGCCAAATTAGCAACTCCAATAGAACATTAGTATGATCTAGGACACCTTACAGCTCCAAAGAACACCTTACATCACCGTACCAAACCTTAAAACTACATAATACACCTAATGAATTCGTCCGAGTCCTTTGAACATCATATAACTAGTTAGGACATCTTAAGACTTGGTATGTCGTATTAGAACATTATAAAGCATGTTTGTATAACGTAGGACGCCTTAAAACACCTAACAATACCTTACAACAGCGTACGAAACCTTAAAACTCCATAATAAACCTAATGAATTCGTCCGAGTCCTTTGAACATCGGAAGACCACTCAGGACTTGTTACGACTCTGTATGAGATATTAGCAACATGAAAAGCAATTTAGAATAATGTAGGACGCGTTACAATTTCTAAGAGCACCTTACATCACCGTACGAAACATTAAAACACCATAATAAACCTAATGAATTCGTCCGAGTCATTTGAACATCATACAACAATTTAGAATATCTTACGACTCTGTTTGCCACACTATCACCTTGAGAAGCATGTTAGTATAATGTACGACACCTTAAAGCTCCTAACAACACATTACAATACCCTACGTAAACTTAAAACTTCATAATAAACCTAATGAATTCGTCCGAGTCCTTTAAACATCGTGCGGCAACTTAGGACATCTTACGACTCTGTTTGCCAAATTAGCAACTCCAATAGAACATTAGTATGATCTAGGACACCTTACAGCTCCAAAGAACACCTTACATCACCGTACCAAACCTTAAAACTACATAATACACCTAATGAATTCGTCCGAGTCCTTTGAACATCATATAACTAGTTAGGACATCTTAAGACTTGGTATGTCGTATTAGAACATTATAAAGCATGTTTGCATAACGTAGGAAGCCTTAAAACACCTAACAATACCTTACAACAGCGTACGAAACCTTAAAACTCCATAATAAACCTAATGAATTCGTCCGAGTCCTTTGAACATCGGAAGACCACTCAGGACTTGTTACGACTCTGTATGAGATATTAGCAACATGAAAAGCAATTTAGAATAATGTAGGACGCGTTACAATTTCTAAGAGCACCTTACATCACCGTACGAAACATTAAAACACCATAACAAACCTAATGAATTCGTCCGAGTCATTTGAACATCATACAACAATTTAGAATATCTTGCGACTCTGTTTGCCACACTATCACCTTGAGAAGCATGTTAGTATAATGTACGACACCTTTAAGCTCCTAACAACACATTACAATACCCTACGTAAACTTAAAACTTCATAATAAACCTAATGAATTCGTCCGAGTCCTTTAAACATCGTGCGGCAACTTAGGACATCTTACGACTCTGTTTGCCAAATTAGCAACTCCAATAGAACATTAGTATGATCTAGGACACCTTACAGCTCCAAAGAACACCTTACATCACCGTACCAAACCTTAAAACTACATAATACACCTAATGAATTCGTCCGAGTCTTTGAACATCATATAACTAGTTAGGACATCTTAAGACTTGGTATGTCATATTAGAACATTATAAAGCATGTTTGTATAACGTAGGACGCCTTAAAACACCTAACAATACCTTACAACAGCGTACGAAATCTTAAAACACCATAATAAACCTAATGAATTCGTCCGAGTCCTTTGAACATCGGAAGACCACTCAGGACTTGTTACGACTCTGTATGAGATATTAGCAACATGAAAAGCAATTTAGAATAATGTAGGACGCGTTACAATTTCTAAGAGCACCTTACATCACCGTACGAAACATTAAAACACCATAATAAACCTAATGAATTCGTCCGAGTCATTTGAACATCATACAACAATTTAGAATATCTTACGACTCTGTTTGCCACACTATCACCTTGAGAAGCATGTTAGTATAATGTACGACACCTTAAAGCTCCTAACAACACATTACAATACCCTACGTAAACTTAAAACTTCATAATAAACCTAATGAATTCGTCCGAGTCCTTTAAACATCGTGTGGCAACTTAGGACATCTTACGACTCTGTTTGCCAAATTAGCAACTCCAATAGAACATTAGTATGATCTAGGACACCTTACAGCTCCAAAGAACACCTTACATCACCGTACCAAACCTTAAAACTACATAATACACCTAATGAATTCGTCCGAGTCCTTTGAACATCATATAACTAGTTAGGACATCTTAAGACTTGGTATGTCGTATTAGAACATTATAAAGCATGTTTGTATAACGTAGGACGCCTTAAAACACCTAACAATACCTTACAACAGCGTACGAAACCTTAAAACTCCATAATAAACCTAATGAATTCGTCCGAGTCCTTTGAACATCGGAAGACCACTCAGGACTTGTTACGACTCTGTATGAGATATTAGCAACATGAAAAGCAATTTAGAATAATGTAGGACGCGTTACAATTTCTAAGAGCACCTTACATCACCGTACGAAACATTAAAACACCATAACAAACCTAATGAATTCGTCCGAGTCATTTGAACATCATACAACAATTTAGAATATCTTGCGACTCTGTTTGCCACACTATCACCTTGAGAAGCATGTTAGTATAATGTACGACACCTTTAAGCTCCTAACAACACATTACAATACCCTACGTAAACTTAAAACTTCATAATAAACCTAATGAATTCGTCCGAGTCCTTTAAACATCGTGCGGCAACTTAGGACATCTTACGACTCTGTTTGCCAAATTAGCAACTCCAATAGAACATTAGTATGATCTAGGACACCTTACAGCTCCAAAGAACACCTTACATCACCGTACCTGTTGGTCCCAAAACGCTATTGAATCAGTAACTTGTGAAGATTTTGGATCAAAATGGTAAAATAATGATGAACTAGATGAAGAACACAATAAAAACTCAGATTTGATTCATTTGATTTGCATAAAATGTTGTTTATATGAAAGACCCCAAATCATGCTCATTCAAGCCCCCTCAAAACCCTAATCAAACTAATCTATATATAGTGAATGTTCAATCCACTTAATTACATATTAACCCCCTAGACTTAGTTTAATTAGAAAATAACAAGTTAAAAGGCTAAAACATGTCTAAAGCTAGATTAAATATATTTTGTTGACACAAAATATATTTATTACATTAACGATCCTAGACATAAAACAACTTCAACGTCTTGACTTGGTTCTTCGTCTCTAACGCGCCATTTGACTTTTTACGTGGACTTTGACCGGACGTTGACTTTTGTTGACTTTGACTGTGTTGATAATATTAGACTACAATTCAGGTCCAACAATACTCCCCCATAGTCTATTATTATCAACGTCTTGCATCGTGTTCAACACCGACAAGTCAATACTGTTGGATCTTCAATTTGGTAAGCTTCAGTCTTAATTTTTGATCCAACAAAACTCCCCCAAGACTGATGCTAGGCAAATTTTGTTGCTGAAGATCCTTATTCTCACAAACTCCCCCATATTGTATGCTCCCCCATTTCGTGCTTCCTTTCGTAAAATCTGGAACGGCTTTCCAACAATCTTTTCTTGAGTGCTTCAGAAGATGTAGGAGGAGGATTCCTAGCTCGGTATCTTCTACAAACTTTGAGGAACAGGTTCTATGGTAGGATGCTTTGCTCAACTGATGATCGGCCATCACTTGCAGCAAATATCTGTAACACAGTCACAAACAAAATCTCGAGATTTCTCATTAGATCATTTCATTAAACAAAATAAACCGGTGTTTATCTGTGTATGAGAACAAGCGAACCCGTGTCCGTTTGTGTGTGCAATTTCCCGTGAAATGCATGTGAAAATGATAAAATTTTAATAGCATAATATGGAAGACTTGAAAATAATTTGAAATGAAAATCTTTTTGGATTTTTTTTTTAATTTTAAAACCAATAAATTCGAAAACGAGAGGACGAGTCCGACAAGATCACAAATATTTTAGAAAAAGAAAACACATCCCAAAAGGTACGCACGACCAACAAGACTCAAGAACCCAAACACAAAATAAAATAAAATAAAAACTTCATGAAAGGATATCAGATAATGCGTTTCGAGCAACCATCCAGAGAAACAAAGACTTGGCTAGATTGTCAATATGTTTGTCCATTTAAACCCATGCCTTGTTCCTTTCAACAGACAATCTGTGATGGTCTTATCATGTTTTAGGTTCGATTTGAAGAAACTCATGCAACTCGGTCCCCACAGACATCTTGGTAAAGAAACTTGTCCTATCATCAGGGTTTATAGAGCAATATGATTGACTTTGCTTGAATTCCATGAATCAAATTTTGAATATTGATCAATTTGTGAGCCACTTTTGACTTACTGCATTTTGCATATTTGGGAGTGGAGCTTGTCAACAATGATTCTTTTGAACACATTGCGACTTATTATTTGGGAAACTCAAATGATTAGAGCTCCAGGTCTATACCAACGTATAACAGAGGAGATAATCATTTGAGCATGCTCGGTGAATCTTCAGGTCAATACTTCCGTATAGCAGAGAAGATCCACCAACTCCAGGTCAATACTTCCGTATAGCAGAGGAGTTAAGCACTTGACTCAAAACGTTCTGAGGAGTTAACGAGTAACTCACTCAGAGGCTTTTCCGAAGAGCATCACTAGCAGCTTTTTGCAAACTAGAAACTCGATTCGGGGATAGGGCGAGGGTGATTTGGGATGTTTAGGGAAATCAAGGCAAAGATTTGACGCTCTCAACCCATTTTTGACAAAACTTATTACTTTGTGCAGGCCAAATGTCTGTGAAAGTACTCCTCATCACCGAGCTCTTTTTGAATTTAGTTTGATCACAGAATTGCTGTCTAATTGTATTCGGGCTGAGCCTATTGACACATCATTACACAAATCATTATCCTCCTTCAGATGCTATCCATACAAACCTGAAACCTTCAAAAGACACAAAATATTTACACATATAGAAAATTTTGAATAATGATTTTCAGTTCATTCTCGTTTTGAGATTTTACTCCCCCAAAATTTCTATTTCAGCACAAAATGGAAATTTTCAAAAGACTCAAGAGCGACCTCAAAGGGATGAGAAAACTTGATCAAAAATACAAGTAAAAATGTTAGACTCCCCCTTTTTTTTTTTAACTATTTACAATATATAAAATAGAAATTACGAAAGAAACGCCTTCCATATTACTCTATCAAAAGATTATAAATGAGATATCAAGAAAAATGCAGTGGCTGTGAAATTAGATATGTGAAAATCAAAGAAGGATCCAGAATGTGGATAAGATACCAAAACCATGACCTGTTTGTTCCGCCTCAAATTTGAATAAGGAACATTCTCTGTCAGTAAACCGGATTACTAACAGTCCTCCTGAAATGTTCCTGCACTCATCAACAGATTAGTTAGAAAGGGGAACCCAGGCCATCGTAGTCCTGGGCGTTCCTTTTTCCTCAATGTAAGACACCTGTCTATGCACACAACCTGTTCTTGTATCACTTATCTTTTCCTCTTTCTTTTTAATTTGCCAAATTTGTTTAGGTTCAAACATTTTCGATTTGAAAAAGTTAAATTTGGAAATCATTTTCTGTTTAAGTCCCGAGGAGAAAGAATTTTGTTTTGGTGATGTTGTCACATTCATCTTTGAATCATGTGAAACCGGCTTCACATGAGACGGTAGGGATGGAATGTTCTTCATCCGACCTTTCAAAGATGTATGAATCTTACCTTGAAATTCAAATAAACGAACCTGTTTACCTTTACCAAGTGGAGGATTCTTTCTAGACACTGATCCGGAGAAGCAAACCTGTTTGCCTTTACCGTCCGAAGCATGTCCTTTTGGGCATTTCTTGAGCACGTGATCACCTTTTCCACACTTGAAGCAAGCCTTGAATGGCTTTTGATGCTTGATTGGCCCGTGTGGAGCACCTGGGGGTGGAGCTTTCTTTGAACTTGATGCAATTTGTTGGAAGACTTGTGGCTTCTTATGTTGAGCAATGAAAGAGGAACAAACTTGTGGATTCTTTTGTTGAGTTGTGGTTTGTCGGATGGGAGATGAGATCTTCACTTGTTTGTTCTCAAGTCTTTTACAAACTTGAGATAGGATGGACAGAGGTGAAGGCTTCTTCTTTTGAGCTTTTGATGGATGACTGACTTGTTTTGCAGCTGGAACTGAGATCCGGATTTGTCTTGATTTGGGTTTTGGAAGCATTTCAGATTTGACAGTTGCAGATGACATTTTGATCTTTGAATCTCCATGACACTCGTTTGTCTTTGATTCATCATCTGAACTTGTCCAGTCTTCAATAAGTACCTCTGCTTCCAACGGATCTTGATTTATGGCTTGATGATTACGTGAATCTGGCTTTATCTCTTCCTTCGCAATCAGGACAGGCTCAAAAGTAGGAATTTCACCTGCTTTAAACTTGTCAAAGAAGTTAGAAGAAACAGATTGTACAGATTTACTAACACCGGAAACTGAACAATCATTGGCTTGACTGTCAGCATCCGGTTTACTATATCCAATACCAGTCGAGGACTCATAATCATCTCGCACCTCTTTAAGATTCACATTCTCCAATCCTGCATACAAACTATCAGTATCTTTCTGAATTATTTCATGAATCAATTCATTGGTCGGGTGTGGAGTTGGTGTAGGAGAGTAACAGTAAGTGCTGGGAGGAGGATATACAAAAGCCTTATCTTCATGACCCAACCCAGTCTTAATACGAGCCCCCCGTTGGCTTTTGATTAAATCCTCAAGTTTCATCCCCGAAATTGTCCATTTTTCGAGTTTCGTTTGCAACTTACTGGTTTCAAACTCAGCCAGGGCGACACGTTCAGTTAGCATATTGACTTCCACATTTCTTTTCAAAAGACTCGTTTTCAAATGTTCATTTTCTTTCAAAGCTTCTCTTAATTTGACAAAATATTTTGACTCGTTAAGTTTAAGTTCTTTATTTACCTGAGTCAAATATTTTTTATTTTCGATTAACAATTTGTTAGCTTCATAAATACCAAATAAACGAGTTCTGCAATGAGAAGAACACATATCCTGAACTGTCTCGTATGGAAGCTCCATGATGATTTGTTCAGAAGCAAGAGCCTTCTCGCAGTTGCAGACTCTGGTATTTGTCTTTTGTTCATCCTCCTTCTCAGCATCACAAGCTTTATCATTTAATTCTGCTCCATCTTTACCCACTGATGCCTGCTTAATCTCCCCTTGTACCTTTTCAATTTCAGGTTTCGGTAAACCTTTGAAATTGGAGGTAGAAACTGATTTCTCTTCTGGTTTCTCTTTGGAGATTGAGGTGATCTTTGAATTCAGAGACATCGCTTCATCGTACTCACGACGTTTGATATCCAACTCCATTTCTTTTAATTTGTTCATCACCTCCACCAGTTTGTAATCAGTAAATCCTCTTTCTCTTCTCATCAATTTTCCATGTGAACTCCACTCTGGTGGGAGAGAATCAAGCAATCTCTTAACCCGTTCATGATTTCCGAGTTCTGGATCATGCTTCTTCAGGTTATTTGCCACCATCACAAATCGATCGAGAAACTCAGGCATCCTTTCATTCTTTAAAACTGCAAAATTATCAAACCGGCTTTGTGCCATTGTGAGATCATCAGATTCGAAAGATTTAAAAAGTTCTGCATAAGCCATTTTTTCTAATCGATAACCGGTTTAAAATTTGGCCTAAAAATAATTTTTAGAAAGTCCCGGCCACAGATAAAACTTTCGTCTCAACTAACAAACTTTGGCCCAAAAACTGACAATATAAAAACCCGGCCAAAAGACGTCACTTTTTAAAATTTAATGACGACTTGATTGAAAACGCCCATAAAATTTTAACTTAAAAACCCGGCGAAACATAAAACGAACCTAACCCAACACGGCCCAAAATTGATGTTAATACAAAAGACTAATTTCATAGCCCAATTTTACAACCCAATCTCTCACAGCCCACTCTAAATATACTCGGCCCAAATTTATTGTTTTCAGCACATTAGGGTACAACTCTAATTTTTTTTTTTTTAATCCAGCCGCTTGAAACATGACTCACATATGCTACTTCTTTTGTTCAATCAAATACATCCACAACATTACAATCCCGATTCTCCTCTGCATCTCTATTTTCTTCCTCTAACTCACTCTCTTTCTCTTTCTGTTAACCAACACACAACACAGACATCAACTGTCTCTCTCTCCGTCGTTCATTCAACACACCCACAACACACAAATAATCAAGATCTGCTACTGCTTCTTCAACTGTTCTTCTTCTTGATTATGTTTAAGTTCATAGACCCTCAACACACACTCTTGTTCTTTAAGCAACAGCAGCCGCACATACACTCTCCTCTCTCAGCAAAAATCGGTTCTCTCTCACGATCTCATCTGCTATAATCAACACGAACACAACACTTTTCTCTTTCACTTCTGTTCGAACACACAGAAAAACACCATCACAACAGCATAAACTCGTAGATCTGCTGCTTCTTCATGTTTCTTGGTTCACTTTCAACAACACAACAACACATCTGGTGCTTCTGTTCGAACTCAACACACACATAAACGCAGATCTGCTGTAGCCCTTTTTTTTTTTCGTTGCCGAGCTAGAACATCAAGCAACAAAAATCGACCAGCTGCTTCTGCTTCTTCTTTTTTATTCTTGAAGCGTGGAGGTGATAATTATGGTGGTGGTGGTTGTAGACGTCGGATCTGACAAAGGGTTGAGGTTGAAGTGGACTTAGGGTGAGGTTGTGGGGGTTCGATGATTTTTGTAGAAAGGAATCTGATATGGAGTAAGGATGGAGGTAGGGGATGGTTCGGGTTATGGTTGGTGGCGGATTGAATAATGATATGTGGGTAAGGATGGTTTGGTAATATGTTTGAAATGGTTTTGACTTAACAAGTGTGGAGTTGAAAATCTGCTTTGAATGGTTTTGGCGGGCGGGTTAAAGTGGGTATGGTTTTGATTTAGGGTATAAATCTTAGATCTACACTTGTTTAGCATAGATCTACAAAAAGTAGTCAAGTTTGTTGGTTGTAGATCTAATGTTTTGTTTGGTTTTGATTGTTGGTGCAGGAATTAAGTCAACAAAAGGTAGGTTCGCTCAGATCAGGAAAGTTTAGCAAGGTAGTGTTGCAAGAACCTATAGATTCGCTGACTTACAAAGTGTCGGGCGAACTTATAGGTTCGCTGGCTTGGTTTGATGTTTGTGTGATTGTTGGTGCAGAAAAGGTGTCAAGAAACTATAGGTTCGCTGGCCTACAAAGTGTCGAGCGAACTTATAGGTTCGCTAAGAACAACGGGCGAATCTATGCAAATGCTTTGTATAGATTCGCTCAAAATTTTGAACTTTCGTTCAGATTTTAACTAGATTCGCTGGTTTTTGCAGATTTGAAGATTCGAAGAACACCAAGAACACACACACACTGTGTGTGAGAGAAAATCTCAGATCTGCCTTTTTCTTCTGATTTCTTGTAAAATTTGATGTGGAGATAACGTTTTTGATGGTTACAAGAGTAGATCTACAACAGATTGTTGTAGATCTGAAGATTTAGATGAAGATTTAAATTTCAGATCTAGTTTCTCTCTCTAGAAACCACCAGATCTACTTTCTCTCTCTACAATTTTCTTCACAAATTTTCAAAATCAGTAACTAATCTTCATAAACATGATTCAATTGGATCTTTGTTTGGCTCTGATACCAATTGTTGGTCCCAAAACGCTATTGAATCAGTAACTTGTGAAGATTTTGGATCAAAATGGTAAAATAATGATGAACTAGATGAAGAACACAATAAAAACTCAGATTTGATTCATTTGATTTGCATAAAATGTTGTTTATATGAAAGACCCCAAATCATGCTCATTCAAGCCCCCTCAAAACCCTAATCAAACTAATCTATATATAGTGAATGTTCAATCCACTTAATTACATGTTAACCCCCTAGACTTAGTTTAATTAGAAAATAACAAGTTAAAAGGCTAAAACATGTCTAAAGCTAGATTAAATATATTTTGTTGACACAAAATATATTTATTACATTAACGATCCTAGACATAAAACAACTTCAACGTCTTGACTTGGTTCTTCGTCTCTAACGCGCCATTTGACTTTTTACGTGGACTTTGACCGGACGTTGACTTTTGTTGACTTTGACTGTGTTGATAATATTAGACTACAATTCAGGTCCAACAATACTCCCCCATAGTCTATTATTATCAACGTCTTGCATCGTGTTCAACACCGACAAGTCAATACTGTTGGATCTTCAATTTGGTAAGCTTCAGTCTTAATTTTTGATCCAACAGTACCAAACCTTAAAACTACATAATACACCTAATGAATTCGTCCGAGTCTTTGAACATCATATAACTAGTTAGGACATCTTAAGACTTGGTATGTCATATTAGAACATTATAAAGCATGTTTGTATAACGTAGGACGCCTTAAAACACCTAACAATACCTTACAACAGCGTACGAAACCTTAAAACTCCATAATAAACCTAATGAATTCGTCCGAGTCCTTTGAACATCGGAAGACCACTCAGGACTTGTTACGACTCTGTATGAGATATTAGCAACATGAAAAGCAATTTAGAATAATGTAGGACGCGTTACAATTTCTAAGAGCACCTTACATCACCGTACGAAACATTAAAACACCATAACAAACCTAATGAATTCGTCCGAGTCATTTGAACATCATACAACAATTTAGAATATCTTGCGACTCTGTTTGCCACACTATCACCTTGAGAAGCATGTTAGTATAATGTACGACACCTTTAAGCTCCTAACAACACATTGCAATACCCTACGTAAACTTAAAACTTCATAATAAACCTAATGAATTCGTCCGAGTCCTTTAAACATCGTGCGGCAACTTAGGACATCTTACGACTCTGTTTGCCAAATTAGCAACTCCAATAGAACATTAGTATGATCTAGGACACCTTACAGCTCCAAAGAACACCTTACATCATCGTACCAAACCTTAAAACTACATAATACACCTAATGAATTCGTCCGAGTCTTTGAACATCATATAACTAGTTAGGACATCTTAAGACTTGGTATGTCATATTAGAACATTATAAAGCATGTTTGTATAACGTAGGACGCCTTAAAACACCTAACAATACCTTACAACAGCGTACGAAACCTTAAAACACCATAATAAACCTAATGAATTCGTCCGAGTCCTTTGAACATCGGAAGACCACTCAGGACTTGTTACGACTCTGTATGAGATATTAGCAACATGAAAAGCAATTTAGAATAATGTAGGACGCGTTACAATTTCTAAGAGCACCTTACATCACCGTACGAAACATTAAAACACCATAACAAACCTAATGAATTCGTCCGAGTCATTTGAACATCATACAACAATTTAGAATATCTTGCGACTCTGTTTGCCACACTATCACCTTGAGAAGCATGTTAGTATAATGTACGACACCTTTAAGCTCCTAACAACACATTACAATACCCTACGTAAACTTAAAACTTCATAATAAACCTAATGAATTCGTCCGAGTCCTTTAAACATCGTGCGGCAACTTAGGACATCTTACGACTCTGTTTGCCAAATTAGCAACTCCAATAGAACATTAGTATGATCTAGGACACCTTACAGCTCCAAAGAACACCTTACATCACCGTACCAAACCTTAAAACTACATAATACACCTAATGAATTCGTCCGAGTCCTTTGAACATCATATAACTAGTTAGGACATCTTAAGACTTGGTATGTCGTATTAGAACATTATAAAGCATGTTTGTATAACGTAGGACGCCTTAAAACACCTAACAATACCTTACAACAGCGTACGAAACCTTAAAACTCCATAATAAACCTAATGAATTCGTCCGAGTCCTTTGAACATCGGAAGACCACTCAGGACTTGTTACGACTCTGTATGAGATATTAGCAACATGAAAAGCAATTTAGAATAATGTAGGACGCGTTACAATTTCTAAGAGCACCTTACATCACCGTACGAAACATTAAAACACCATAACAAACCTAATGAATTCGTCCGAGTCATTTGAACATCATACAACAATTTAGAATATC
The DNA here is from genome assembly GCA_030867185.1 of Tagetes erecta. Lineage (NCBI taxonomy): Eukaryota > Viridiplantae > Streptophyta > Magnoliopsida > Asterales > Asteraceae > Tagetes > Tagetes erecta. The sequence goes on along the minus strand of CM061488.1, from coordinate 46,718,835 downwards.
TTGCGACTCTGTTTGCCACACTATCACCTTGAGAAGCATGTTAGTATAATGTACGACACCTTTAAGCTCCTAACAACACATTACAATACCCTACGTAAACTTAAAACTTCATAATAAACCTAATGAATTCGTCCGAGTCCTTTAAACATCGTACGGCAACTTAGGACATCTTACGACTCAGTTTGCAAAATTAACAACTCCAATAGAACATTAGTATGATCTAGGACACCTTACAGCTCCAAAGAACACCTTACATCACTGTACCAAACCTTAAAACTACATAATACACCTAATGAATTCGTGCGAGTCCTTTGAACATCGTATAACTAGTTAGGACATCTTAAGACTTGGTATGTCATATTAGAACATTATAAAGCATGTTTGTATAACGTAGGACGCCTTAAAACACCTAACAATACCTTACAACAACGTACGAAACCTTAAAACACCATAATAAACCTAATGAATTCGTCCGAGTCCTTTGAACATCGGAAGACCACTCAGGACTTGTTACGACTCTGTATGAGATATTAGCAACATGAAAAGCAATTTAGAATAATGTAGGACGCGTTACAATTTCTAAGAGCACCTTACATCACCGTACGAAACATTAAAACACCATAACAAACCTAATGAATTCGTCCGAGTCATTTGAACATCATACAACAATTTAGAATATCTTGCGACTCTGTTTGCCACACTATCACCTTGAGAAGCATGTTAGTATAATGTACGACACCTTTAAGCTCCTAACAACACATTACAATACCCTACGTAAACTTAAAACTTCATAATAAACCTAATGAATTCGTCCGAGTCCTTTAAACATCGTGCGGCAACTTAGGACATCTTACGACTCTGTTTTGCCAAATTAGCAACTCCAATAGAACATTAGTATGATCTAGGACACCTTACAGCACCAAAGAACACCTTACATCACCGTACCAAACCTTAAAACTACATAATACACCTAATGAATTCGTCCGAGTCTTTGAACATCATATAACTAGTTAGGACATCTTAAGACTTGGTATGTCATATTAGAACATTATAAAGCATGTTTGTATAACGTAGGACGCCTTAAAACACCTAACAATACCTTACAACAGCGTACGAAACCTTAAAACACCATAATAAACCTAATGAATTCGTCCGAGTCCTTTGAACATCGGAAGACCACTCAGGACTTGTTACGACTCTGTATGAGATATTAGCAACATGAAAAGCAATTTAGAATAATGTAGGACGCGTTACAATTTCTAAGAGCACCTTACATCACCGTACGAAACATTAAAACACCATAATAAACCTAATGAATTCGTCCGAGTCATTTGAACATCATACAACAATTTAGAATATCTTACGACTCTGTTTGCCACACTATCACCTTGAGAAGCATGTTAGTATAATGTACGACACCTTAAAGCTCCTAACAACACATTACAATACCCTACGTAAACTTAAAACTTCATAATAAACCTAATGAATTCGTCCGAGTCCTTTAAACATCGTGCGGCAACTTAGGACATCTTACGACTCTGTTTGCCAAATTAGCAACTCCAATAGAACATTAGTATGATCTAGGACACCTTACAGCTCCAAAGAACACCTTACATCACCGTACCAAACCTTAAAACTACATAATACACCTAATGAATTCGTCCGAGTCCTTTGAACATCGTATAACTAGTTAGGACATCTTAAGACTTGGTATGTCATATTAGAACATTATAAAGCATGTTTGTATAACGTAGGACGCCTTAAAACACCTAACAATACCTTACAACAACGTACGAAACCTTAAAACACCATAATAAACCTAATGAATTCGTCCGAGTCCTTTGAACATCGGAAGACCACTCAGGACTTGTTACGACTCTGTATGAGATATTAGCAACATGAAAAGCAATTTAGAATAATGTAGGACGCGTTACAATTTCTAAGAGCACCTTACATCACCGTACGAAACATTAAAACACCATAACAAACCTAATGAATTCGTCCGAGTCATTTGAACATCATACAACAATTTAGAATATCTTGCGACTCTGTATGCCACACTATCACCTTGAGAAGCATGTTAGTATAATGTACGACACCTTTAAGCTCCTAACAACACATTACAATACCCTACGTAAACTTAAAACTTCATAATAAACCTAATGAATTCGTCCGAGTCCTTTAAACATCGTGCGGCAACTTAGGACATCTTACGACTCTGTTTGCCAACTTAGCAACTCCAATAGAACATTAGTATGATCTAGGACACCTTAAAGCACCAAAGAACACCTTACATCACCGTACCAAACCTTAAAACTACATAATACACCTAATGAATTCGTCCGAGTCTTTGAACATCATATAACTAGTTAGGACATCTTAAGACTTGGTATGTCATATTAGAACATTATAAAGCATGTTTGTATAACGTAGGACGCCTTAAAACACCTAACAATACCTTACAACAGCGTACGAAACCTTAAAACACCATAATAAACCTAATGAATTCGTCCGAGTCCTTTGAACATCGGAAGACCACTCAGGACTTGTTACGACTCTGTATGAGATATTAGCAACATGAAAAGCAATTTAGAATAATGTAGGACGCGTTACAATTTCTAAGAGCACCTTACATCACCGTACGAAACATTAAAACACCATAACAAACCTAATGAATTCGTCCGAGTCATTTGAACATCATACAACAATTTAGAATATCTTGCGACTCTGTTTGCCACACTATCACCTTGAGAAGCATGTTAGTATAATGTACGACACCTTTAAGCTCCTAACAACACATTACAATACCCTACGTAAACTTAAAACTTCATAATAAACCTAATGAATTCGTCCGAGTCCTTTAAACATCGTGCGGCAACTTAGGACATCTTACGACTCTGTTTGCCAAATTAGCAACTCCAATAGAACATTAGTATGATCTAGGACACCTTACAGCTCCAAAGAACACCTTACATCACCGTACCAAACCTTAAAACTACATAATACACCTAATGAATTCGTCCGAGTCCTTTGAACATCATATAACTAGTTAGGACATCTTAAGACTTGGTATGTCGTATTAGAACATTATAAAGCATGTTTGTATAACGTAGGACGCCTTAAAACACCTAACAATACCTTACAACAGCGTACGAAACCTTAAAACTCCATAATAAACCTAATGAATTCGTCCGAGTCCTTTGAACATCGGAAGACCACTCAGGACTTGTTACGACTCTGTATGAGATATTAGCAACATGAAAAGCAATTTAGAATAATGTAGGACGCGTTACAATTTCTAAGAGCACCTTACATCACCGTACGAAACATTAAAACACCATAACAAACCTAATGAATTCGTCCGAGTCATTTGAACATCATACAACAATTTAGAATATCTTGCGACTCTGTTTGCCACACTATCACCTTGAGAAGCATGTTAGTATAATGTACGACACCTTTAAGCTCCTAACAACACATTACAATACCCTACGTAAACTTAAAACTTCATAATAAACCTAATGAATTCGTCCGAGTCCTTTAAACATCGTACGGCAACTTAGGACATCTTACGACTCAGTTTGCAAAATTAACAACTCCAATAGAACATTAGTATGATCTAGGACACCTTACAGCTCCAAAGAACACCTTACATCACTGTACCAAACCTTAAAACTACATAATACACCTAATGAATTCGTGCGAGTCCTTTGAACATCGTATAACTAGTTAGGACATCTTAAGACTTGGTATGTCATATTAGAACATTATAAAGCATGTTTGTATAACGTAGGACGCCTTAAAACACCTAACAATACCTTACAACAACGTACGAAACCTTAAAACACCATAATAAACCTAATGAATTCGTCCGAGTCCTTTGAACATCGGAAGACCACTCAGGACTTGTTACGACTCTGTATGAGATATTAGCAACATGAAAAGCAATTTAGAATAATGTAGGACGCGTTACAATTTCTAAGAGCACCTTACATCACCGTACGAAACATTAAAACACCATAACAAACCTAATGAATTCGTCCGAGTCATTTGAACATCATACAACAATTTAGAATATCTTGCGACTCTGTTTGCCACACTATCACCTTGAGAAGCATGTTAGTATAATGTACGACACCTTTAAGCTCCTAACAACACATTACAATACCCTACGTAAACTTAAAACTTCATAATAAACCTAATGAATTCGTCCGAGTCCTTTAAACATCGTGCGGCAACTTAGGACATCTTACGACTCTGTTTTGCCAAATTAGCAACTCCAATAGAACATTAGTATGATCTAGGACACCTTACAGCACCAAAGAACACCTTACATCACCGTACCAAACCTTAAAACTACATAATACACCTAATGAATTCGTCCGAGTCTTTGAACATCATATAACTAGTTAGGACATCTTAAGACTTGGTATGTCATATTAGAACATTATAAAGCATGTTTGTATAACGTAGGACGCCTTAAAACACCTAACAATACCTTACAACAGCGTACGAAACCTTAAAACACCATAATAAACCTAATGAATTCGTCCGAGTCCTTTGAACATCGGAAGACCACTCAGGACTTGTTACGACTCTGTATGAGATATTAGCAACATGAAAAGCAATTTAGAATAATGTAGGACGCGTTACAATTTCTAAGAGCACCTTACATCACCGTACGAAACATTAAAACACCATAATAAACCTAATGAATTCGTCCGAGTCATTTGAACATCATACAACAATTTAGAATATCTTACGACTCTGTTTGCCACACTATCACCTTGAGAAGCATGTTAGTATAATGTACGACACCTTAAAGCTCCTAACAACACATTACAATACCCTACGTAAACTTAAAACTTCATAATAAACCTAATGAATTCGTCCGAGTCCTTTAAACATCGTGCGGCAACTTAGGACATCTTACGACTCTGTTTGCCAAATTAGCAACTCCAATAGAACATTAGTATGATCTAGGACACCTTACAGCTCCAAAGAACACCTTACATCACCGTACCAAACCTTAAAACTACATAATACACCTAATGAATTCGTCCGAGTCCTTTGAACATCATATAACTAGTTAGGACATCTTAAGACTTGGTATGTCGTATTAGAACATTATAAAGCATGTTTGTATAACGTAGGACGCCTTAAAACACCTAACAATACCTTACAACAGCGTACGAAACCTTAAAACTCCATAATAAACCTAATGAATTCGTCCGAGTCCTTTGAACATCGGAAGACCACTCAAGACTTGTTACGACTCTGTATGAGATATTAGCAACATGAAAAGCAATTTAGAATAATGTAGGACGCGTTACAATTTCTAAGAGCACCTTACATCACCGTACGAAACATTAAAACACCATAACAAACCTAATGAATTCGTCCGAGTCATTTGAACATCATACAACAATTTAGAATATCTTGCGACTCTGTTTGCCACACTATCACCTTGAGAAGCATGTTAGTATAATGTACGACACCTTTAAGCTCCTAACAACACATTACAATACCCTACGTAAACTTAAAACTTCATAATAAACCTAATGAATTCGTCCGAGTCCTTTAAACATCGTACGGCAACTTAGGACATCTTACGACTCAGTTTGCAAAATTAGCAACTCCAATAGAACATTAGTATGATCTAGGACACCTTACAGCTCCAAAGAACACCTTACATCACTGTACCAAACCTTAAAACTACATAATACACCTAATGAATTCGTGCGAGTCCTTTGAACATCGTATAACTAGTTAGGACATCTTAAGACTTGGTATGTCATATTAGAACATTATAAAGCATGTTTGTATAACGTAGGACGCCTTAAAACACCTAACAATACCTTACAACAACGTACGAAACCTTAAAACACCATAATAAACCTAATGAATTCGTCCGAGTCCTTTGAACATCGGAAGACCACTCAGGACTTGTTACGACTCTGTATGAGATATTAGCAACATGAAAAGCAATTTAGAATAATGTAGGACGCGTTACAATTTCTAAGAGCACCTTACATCACCGTACGAAACATTAAAACACCATAACAAACCTAATGAATTCGTCCGAGTCATTTGAACATCATACAACAATTTAGAATATCTTGCGACTCTGTATGCCACACTATCACCTTGAGAAGCATGTTAGTATAATGTACGACACCTTTAAGCTCCTAACAACACATTACAATACCCTACGTAAACTTAAAACTTCATAATAAACCTAATGAATTCGTCCGAGTCCTTTAAACATCGTGCGGCAACTTAGGACATCTTACGACTCTGTTTGCCAACTTAGCAACTCCAATAGAACATTAGTATGATCTAGGACACCTTAAAGCACCAAAGAACACCTTACATCACCGTACCAAACCTTAAAACTACATAATACACCTAATGAATTCGTCCGAGTCTTTGAACATCATATAACTAGTTAGGACATCTTAAGACTTGGTATGTCATATTAGAACATTATAAAGCATGTTTGTATAACGTAGGACGCCTTAAAACACCTAACAATACCTTACAACAGCGTACGAAACCTTAAAACACCATAATAAACCTAATGAATTCGTCCGAGTCCTTTGAACATCGGAAGACCACTCAGGACTTGTTACGACTCTGTATGAGATATTAGCAACATGAAAAGCAATTTAGAATAATGTAGGACGCGTTACAATTTCTAAGAGCACCTTACATCACCGTACGAAACATTAAAACACCATAATAAACCTAATGAATTCGTCCGAGTCATTTGAACATCATACAACAATTTAGAATATCTTACGACTCTGTTTGCCACACTATCACCTTGAGAAGCATGTTAGTATAATGTACGACACCTTAAAGCTCCTAACAACACATTACAATACCCTACGTAAACTTAAAACTTCATAATAAACCTAATGAATTCGTCCGAGTCCTTTAAACATCGTGCGGCAACTTAGGACATCTTACGACTCTGTTTGCCAAATTAGCAACTCCAATAGAACATTAGTATGATCTAGGACACCTTACAGCTCCAAAGAACACCTTACATCACCGTACCAAACCTTAAAACTACATAATACACCTAATGAATTCGTCCGAGTCCTTTGAACATCATATAACTAGTTAGGACATCTTAAGACTTGGTATGTCGTATTAGAACATTATAAAGCATGTTTGTATAACGTAGGACGCCTTAAAACAGCTAACAATACCTTACAACAGCGTACGAAACCTTAAAACTCCATAATAAACCTAATGAATTCGTCCGAGTCCTTTGAACATCGGAAGACCACTCAGGACTTGTTACGACTCTGTATGAGATATTAGCAACATGAAAAGCAATTTAGAATAATGTAGGACGCGTTACAATTTCTAAGAGCACCTTACATCACCGTACGAAACATTAAAACACCATAACAAACCTAATGAATTCGTCCGAGTCATTTGAACATCATACAACAATTTAGAATATCTTGCGACTCTGTTTGCCACACTATCACCTTGAGAAGCATGTTAGTATAATGTACGACACCTTTAAGCTCCTAACAACACATTACAATACCCTACGTAAACTTAAAACTTCATAATAAACCTAATGAATTCGTCCGAGTCCTTTAAACATCGTACGGCAACTTAGGACATCTTACGACTCAGTTTGCAAAATTAGCAACTCCAATAGAACATTAGTATGATCTAGGACACCTTACAGCTCCAAAGAACACCTTACATCACTGTACCAAACCTTAAAACTACATAATACACCTAATGAATTCGTGCGAGTCCTTTGAACATCGTATAACTAGTTAGGACATCTTAAGACTTGGTATGTCATATTAGAACATTATAAAGCATGTTTGTATAACGTAGGACGCCTTAAAACACCTAACAATACCTTACAACAACGTACGAAACCTTAAAACTCCATAATAAACCTAATGAATTCGTCCGAGTCCTTTGAACATCGGAAGACCACTCAGGACTTGTTACGACTCTGTATGAGATATTAGCAACATGAAAAGCAATTTAGAATAATGTAGGACGCGTTACAATTTCTAAGAGCACCTTACATCACCGTACGAAACATTAAAACACCATAATAAACCTAATGAATTCGTCCGAGTCATTTGAACATCATACAACAATTTAGAATATCTTACGACTCTGTTTGCCACACTATCACCTTGAGAAGCATGTTAGTATAATGTACGACACCTTAAAGCTCCTAACAACACATTACAATACCCTACGTAAACTTAAAACTTCATAATAAACCTAATGAATTCGTCCGAGTCCTTTAAACATCGTGCGGCAACTTAGGACATCTTACGACTCTGTTTGCCAAATTAGCAACTCCAATAGAACATTAGTATGATCTAGGACACCTTACAGCTCCAAAGAACACCTTACATCACCGTACCAAACCTTAAAACTACATAATACACCTAATGAATTCGTCCGAGTCCTTTGAACATCATATAACTAGTTAGGACATCTTAAGACTTGGTATGTCGTATTAGAACATTATAAAGCATGTTTGTATAACGTAGGACGCCTTAAAACACCTAACAATACCTTACAACAGCGTACGAAACCTTAAAACTCCATAATAAACCTAATGAATTCGTCCGAGTCCTTTGAACATCGGAAGACCACTCAGGACTTGTTACGACTCTGTATGAGATATTAGCAACATGAAAAGCAATTTAGAATAATGTAGGACGCGTTACAATTTCTAAGAGCACCTTACATCACCGTACGAAACATTAAAACACCATAACAAACCTAATGAATTCGTCCGAGTCATTTGAACATCATACAACAATTTAGAATATCTTGCGACTCTGTTTGCCACACTATCACCTTGAGAAGCATGTTAGTATAATGTACGACACCTTTAAGCTCCTAACAACACATTACAATACCCTACGTAAACTTAAAACTTCATAATAAACCTAATGAATTCGTCCGAGTCCTTTAAACATCGTACGGCAACTTAGGACATCTTACGACTCAGTTTGCAAAATTAGCAACTCCAATAGAACATTAGTATGATCTAGGACACCTTACAGCTCCAAAGAACACCTTACATCACTGTACCAAACCTTAAAACTACATAATACACCTAATGAATTCGTGCGAGTCCTTTGAACATCGTATAACTAGTTAGGACATCTTAAGACTTGGTATGTCATATTAGAACATTATAAAGCATGTTTGTATAACGTAGGACGCCTTAAAACACCTAACAATACCTTACAACATCGTACGAAACCTTAAAACACCATAATAAACCTAATGAATTCGTCCGAGTCCTTTGAACATCGGAAGACCACTCAGGACTTGTTACGACTCTGTATGAGATATTAGCAACATGAAAAGCAATTTAGAATAATGTAGGACGCGTTACAATTTCTAAGAGCACCTTACATCACCGTACGAAACATTAAAACACCATAATAAACCTAATGAATTCGTCCGAGTCATATGAACATCATACAACAATTTAGAATATCTTACGACTCTGTTTGCCACACTATCACCTTGAGAAGCATGTTAGTATAATGTACGACACCTTAAAGCTCCTAACAACACATTACAATACCCTACGTAAACTTAAAACTTCATAATAAACCTAATGAATTCGTCTGAGTCCTTTAAACATCATGCGGCAACTTAGGACATCTTACGACTCTGTTTGCCAAATTAGCAACTCCAATAGAACATTAGTATGATCTAGGACACCTTACAGCTTCAAAGAACACCTTACATCACCGTACCAAACTTTAAAACTACATAATACACCTAATGAATTCGTCTGAGTCCTTTGAACATCATATAACTAGTTAGGACATCTTAAGACTTGGTATGTCGTATTAGAACATTATAAAGCATGTTTGTATAACGTAGGACGCCTTATAACACCTAACAATACCTTACAACAGCGTACGAAACCTTAAAACTCCATAATAAACCTAATGAATTCGTCCGAGTCCTTTGAACATCGGAAGACCACTCAGGACTTGTTACGACTCTGTATGAGATATTAGCAACATGAAAAGCAATTTAGAATAATGTAGGACACATTACAACTTCTAAGAGCACCTTACATCACCGTACGAAACATTAAAACACCATAATAAACCTAATGAATTCGTCCGAGTCATTTGAACATCATACAACAATTTAGAATATCTTACGACTCTGTTTGCCACACTATCACCTTGAGAAGCATGTTAGTATAATGTACGACACCTTAAAGCTCCTAACAACTCATTTCAATACCCTACGTAAACTTAAAACTTCATAATAAACCTAATGAATTCGTCCGAGTCCTTTAAACATCGTACGGCAACTTAGGACATCTTACGACTCAGTTTGCCAAATTAGCAACTCCAATACAACATTAGTATGATCTAGGACACCTTACAGCTCCAAAGAACACCTTACATCACTGTACCAAACCTTAAAACTACATAATACACCTAATGAATTCGTGCGAGTCCTTTGAACATCGTATAACTAGTTAGGACATCTTAAGACTTGGTATGTCATATTAGAACATTATAAAGCATGTTTGTATAACGTAGGACGCCTTAAAACAACTAACAATACCTTACAACAGCGTACGAAACCTTAAAACACCATAATAAACCTAATGAATTCGTCAGAGTCCTTTGAACATCGGAAGACCACTCAGGACTTGTTACGACTCTGTATGAGATATTAGCAACATGAAAAGCAATTTAGAATAATGTAGGACGCGTTACAATTTCTAAGAGCACCTTACATCACCGTACGAAACATTAAAACACCATAATAAACCTAATGAATTCGTCCGAGTCATTTGAACATCATACAACAATTTAGAATATCTTACGACTCTGTTTGCCACACTATCACCTTGAGAAGCATGTTAGTATAATGTACGACACCTTAAAGCTCCTAACAACACATTACAATACCCTACGTAAACTTAAAACTTCATAATAAACCTAATGAATTCGTCTGAGTGCTTTAAACATCGTGCGGCAACTTAGGACATCTTACGACTCTGTTTGCCAAATTAGCAACTCCAATAGAACATTAGTATGATCTAGGACACCTTACAGCTCCAAAGAACACCTTACATCACCGTACCAAACTTTAAAACTACATAATACACCTAATGAATTCGTCCTAGTCCTTTGAACATCATATAACTAGTTAGGACATCTTAAGACTTGGTATGTCGTATTAGAACATTATAAAGCATGTTTGTATAACGTAGGACGCCTTAAAACACCTAACAATACCTTACAACAGCGTACGAAACCTTAAAACTCCATAATAAACCTAATGAATTCGTCCGAGTCCTTTGAACATCGGAAGACCACTCAGGACTTGTTACGACTCTGTATGAGATATTAGCAACATGAAAAGCAATTTAGAATAATGTAGGACACGTTACAACTTCTAAGAGCACCTTACATCACCGTACGAAACATTAAAACACCATAATAAACCTAATGAATTCGTCCGAGTCATTTGAACATCATACAACAATTTAGAATATCTTACGACTCTGTTTGCCACACTATCACCTTGAGAAGCATGTTAGTATAATGTACGACACCTTAAAGCTCCTAACAACACATTACAATATCCTACGTAAACTTAAAACTTCATAATAAACCTAATGAATTCGTCCGAGTCCATTAAATATCGTGCGGCAACTTAGGACATCTTACGACTCTGTTTGCCAAATTAGCAACTCCAATAGAACATTAGTATGATCTAGGACACCTTACAGCTCCAAAGAACACCTTACATCACCGTACCAAACCTTAAAACTACATAATACACCTAATGAATTCGTCCGAGTCCTTTGAACATCATATAACTAGTTAGGACATCTTAAGACTTGGTATGTCGTATTAGAACATTATAAAGCATGTTTGTATAACGTAGGACGCCTTAAAACACCTAACAATACCTTACAACAGCGTACGAAACCTTACAACTCCATAATAAACCTAATGAATTCGTCCGAGTCCTTTGAACATCGGAAGACCACTCAGGACTTGTTACGACTCTGTATGAGATATTAGCAACATGAAAAGCAATTTAGAATAATGTAGGACGCGTTACAATTTCTAAGAGCACCTTACATCACCGTACGAAACATTAAAACACCATAATAAACCTAATGAATTCGTCCGAGTCATTTGAACATCATACAACAATTTAGAATATCTTACGACTCTGTTTGCCACACTATCACCTTGAGAAGCATGTTAGTATAATGTACGACACCTTAAAGCTCCTAACAACACATTACAATATCCTACGTAAACTTAAAACTTCATAATAAACCTAATGAATTCGTCCGAGTCCTTTAAATATCGTGCGGCAACTTAGGACATCTTACGACTCTGTTTGCCAAATTAGCAACTCCAATAGAACATTAGTATGATCTAGGACACCTTACAGCTCCAAAGAACACCTTACATCACCGTACCAAACCTTAAAACTACATAATACACCTAATGAATTCGTCCGAGTCCTTTGAACATCGTATAACTAGTTAGGACATCTTAAGACTTGGTATGTCGTATTAGAACATTATAAAGCATGTTTGTATAACGTAGGACGCCTTAAAACACCTAACAATACCTTACAACAGCGTACGAAACCTTACAACTCCATAATAAACCTAATGAATTCGTCCGAGTCCTTTGAACATCGGAAGACCACTCAGGACTTGTTACGACTCTGTATGAGATATTAGCAACATGAAAAGCAATTTAGAATAATGTAGGACACGTTACAATTTCTAAGAGCACCTTACATCACCGTACGAAACATTAAAACACCATAATAAACCTAATGAATTCGTCCGAGTCATTTGAACATCATACAACAATTTAGAATATCTTACGTCTCTGTTTGCCACACTATCACCTTGAGAAGCATGTTAGTATAATGTACGACACCTTAAAGCTCCTAACAACACATTACAATATCCTACGTAAACTTAAAACTTCATAATAAACCTAATGAATTCGTCCGAGTCCTTTAAATATCGTGCGGCAACTTAGGACATCTTACGACTCTGTTTGCCAAATTAGCAACTCCAATAGAACATTAGTATGATCTAGGACACCTTACAGCTCCAAAGAACACCTTACATCACCGTACCAAACCTTAAAACTACATAATACACCTAATGAATTCGTCCGAGTCCTTTGAACATCGTATAACTAGTTAGGACATCTTAAGACTTGGTATGTCGTATTAGAACATTATAAAGCATGTTTGTATAACGTAGGACGCCTTAAAACACCTAACAATACCTTACAACAGCGTACGAAACCTTACAACTCCATAATAAACCTAATGAATTCGTCCGAGTCCTTTGAACATCGGAAGACCACTCAGGACTTGTTACGACTCTGTATGAGATATTAGCAACATGAAAAGCAATTTAGAATAATGTAGGACGCGTTACAATTTCTAAGAGCACCTTACATCACCGTACGAAACATTAAAACACCATAATAAACCTAATGAATTCGTCCGAGTCATTTGAACATCATACAACAATTTAGAATATCTTACGACTCTGTTTGCCACACTATCACCTTGAGAAGCATGTTAGTATAATGTACGACACCTTAAAGCTCCTAACAACACATTACAATATCCTACGTAAACTTAAAACTTCATAATAAACCTAATGAATTCGTCCGAGTCCTTTAAATATCGTGCGGCAACTTAGGACATCTTACGACTCTGTTTGCCAAATTAGCAACTCCAATAGAACATTAGTATGATCTAGGACACCTTACAGCTCCAAAGAACACCTTACATCACCTTACCAAACCTTAAAACTACATAATACACCTAATGAATTCGTCCGAGTCCTTTGAACATCATATAACTAGTTAGGACATCTTAAGACTTGGTATGTCGTATTAGAACATTATAAAGCATGTTTGTATAACGTAGGACGCCTTAAAACACCTAACAATACCTTACAACAGCGTACGAAACCTTACAACTCCATAATAAACCTAATGAATTCGTCCGAGTCCTTTGAACATCGGAAGACCACTCAGGACTTGTTACGACTCTGTATGAGATATTAGCAACATGAAAAGCAATTTAGAATAATGTAGGACGCGTTACAATTTCTAAGAGCACCTTACATCACCGTACGAAACATTAAAACACCATAATAAACCTAATGAATTCGTCCGAGTCATTTGAACATCATACAACAATTTAGAATATCTTACGACTCTGTTTGCCACACTATCACCTTGAGAAGCATGTTAGTATAATGTACGACACCTTAAAGCTCCTAACAACACATTACAATATCCTACGTAAACTTAAAACTTCATAATAAACCTAATGAATTCGTCCGAGTCCTTTAAATATCGTGCGGCAACTTAGGACATCTTACGACTCTGTTTGCCAAATTAGCAACTCCAATAGAACATTAGTATGATCTAGGACACCTTACAGCTCCAAAGAACACCTTACATCACCGTACCAAACCTTAAAACTACATAATACACCTAATGAATTCGTCCGAGTCCTTTGAACATCGTATAACTAGTTAGGACATCTTAAGACTTGGTATGTCGTATTAGAACATTATAAAGCATGTTTGTATAACGTAGGACGCCTTAAAACACCTAACAATACCTTACAACAGCGTACGAAACCTTACAACTCCATAATAAACCTAATGAATTCGTCCGAGTCCTTTGAACATCGGAAGACCACTCAGGACTTGTTACGACTCTGTATGAGATATTAGCAACATGAAAAGCAATTTAGAATAATGTAGGACACGTTACAATTTCTAAGAGCACCTTACATCACCGTACGAAACATTAAAACACCATAATAAACCTAATGAATTCGTCCGAGTCATTTGAACATCATACAACAATTTAGAATATCTTACGTCTCTGTTTGCCACACTATCACCTTGAGAAGCATGTTAGTATAATGTACGACACCTTAAAGCTCCTAACAACACATTACAATATCCTACGTAAACTTAAAACTTCATAATAAACCTAATGAATTCGTCCGAGTCCTTTAAATATCGTGCGGCAACTTAGGACATCTTACGACTCTGTTTGCCAAATTAGCAACTCCAATAGAACATTAGTATGATCTAGGACACCTTACAGCTCCAAAGAACACCTTACATCACCGTACCAAACCTTAAAACTACATAATACACCTAATGAATTCGTCCGAGTCCTTTGAACATCGTATAACTAGTTAGGACATCTTAAGACTTGGTATGTCGTATTAGAACATTATAAAGCATGTTTGTATAACGTAGGACGCCTTAAAACACCTAACAATACCTTACAACAGCGTACGAAACCTTACAACTCCATAATAAACCTAATGAATTCGTCCGAGTCCTTTGAACATCGGAAGACCACTCAGGACTTGTTACGACTCTGTATGAGATATTAGCAACATGAAAAGCAATTTAGAATAATGTAGGACGCGTTACAATTTCTAAGAGCACCTTACATCACCGTACGAAACATTAAAACACCATAATAAACCTAATGAATTCGTCCGAGTCATTTGAACATCATACAACAATTTAGAATATCTTACGACTCTGTTTGCCACACTATCACCTTGAGAAGCATGTTAGTATAATGTACGACACCTTAAAGCTCCTAACAACACATTACAATATCCTACGTAAACTTAAAACTTCATAATAAACCTAATGAATTCGTCCGAGTCCTTTAAATATCGTGCGGCAACTTAGGACATCTTACGACTCTGTTTGCCAAATTAGCAACTCCAATAGAACATTAGTATGATCTAGGACACCTTACAGCTCCAAAGAACACCTTACATCACCTTACCAAACCTTAAAACTACATAATACACCTAATGAATTCGTCCGAGTCCTTTGAACATCATATAACTAGTTAGGACATCTTAAGACTTGGTATGTCGTATTAGAACATTATAAAGCATGTTTGTATAACGTAGGACGCCTTAAAACACCTAACAATACCTTACAACAGCGTACGAAACCTTACAACTCCATAATAAACCTAATGAATTCGTCCGAGTCCTTTGAACATCGGAAGACCACTCAGGACTTGTTACGACTCTGTATGAGATATTAGCAACATGAAAAGCAATTTAGAATAATGTAGGACGCGTTACAATTTCTAAGAGCACCTTACATCACCGTACGAAACATTAAAACACCATAATAAACCTAATGAATTCGTCCGAGTCATTTGAACATCATACAACAATTTAGAATATCTTACGACTCTGTTTGCCACACTATCACCTTGAGAAGCATGTTAGTATAATGTACGACACCTTAAAGCTCCTAACAACACATTACAATATCCTACGTAAACTTAAAACTTCATAATAAACCTAATGAATTCGTCCGAGTCCTTTAAATATCGTGCGGCAACTTAGGACATCTTACGACTCTGTTTGCCAAATTAGCAACTCCAATAGAACATTAGTATGATCTAGGACACCTTACAGCTCCAAAGAACACCTTACATCACCGTACCAAACCTTAAAACTACATAATACACCTAATGAATTCGTCCGAGTCCTTTGAACATCATATAACTAGTTAGGACATCTTAAGACTTGGTATGTCGTATTAGAACATTATAAAGCATGTTTGTATAACGTAGGACGCCTTAAAACACCTAACAATACCTTACAACAGCGTACGAAACCTTACAACTCCATAATAAACCTAATGAATTCGTCCGAGTCCTTTGAACATCGGAAGACCACTCAGGACTTGTTACGACTCTGTATGAGATATTAGCAACATGAAAAGCAATTTAGAATAATGTAGGACACGTTACAACTTCTAAGAGCTCCTTACATCACCGTACGAAACATTAAAACACCATAATAAACCTAATGAATTGGTCCGAGTCATTTGAACATCATACAACAATTTAGAATATCTTACGACTCTGTTTGCCACACTATCACCTTGAGAAGCATGTTAGTATAATGTACGACACCTTAAAGCTCCTAACAACACATTACAATATCCTAAGTAAACTTAAAACTTCATAATAAACCTAATGAATTCGTCCGAGTCCTTTAAATATCGTGCGGCAACTTAGGACATCTTACGACTCTGTTTGCCAAATTAGCAACTCCAATAGAACATTAGTATGATCTAGGACACCTTACAGCTCCAAAGAACACCTTACATCACCGTACCAAACCTTAAAACTACATAATACACCTAATGAATTCGTCCGAGTCCTTTGAACATCATATAACTAGTTAGGACATCTTAAGACTTGGTATGTCGTATTAGAACATTATAAAGCATGTTTGTATAACGTAGGACGCCTTAAAACACCTAACAATACCTTACAACAGCGTACGAAACCTTACAACTCCATAATAAACCTAATGAATTCGTCCGAGTCCTTTGAACATCGGAAGACCACTCAGGACTTGTTACGACTCTGTATGAGATATTAGCAACATGAAAAGCAATTTAGAATAATGTAGGACGCGTTACAATTTCTAAGAGCACCTTACATCACCGTACGAAACATTAAAACACCATAATAAACCTAATGAATTCGTCCGAGTCATTTGAACATCATACAACAATTTAGAATATCTTACGACTCTGTTTGCCACACTATCACCTTGAGAAGCATGTTAGTATAATGTACGACACCTTAAAGCTCCTAACAACACATTACAATATCCTACGTAAACTTAAAACTTCATAATAAACCTAATGAATTCGTCCGAGTCCTTTAAATATCGTGCGGCAACTTAGGACATCTTACGACTCTGTTTGCCAAATTAGCAACTCCAATAGAACATTAGTATGATCTAGGACACCTTACAGCTCCAAAGAACACCTTACATCACCGTACCAAACCTTAAAACTACATAATACACCTAATGAATTCGTGCGAGTCCTTTGAACATCGTATAACTAGTTAGGACATCTTAAGACTTGGTATGTCGTATTAGAACATTATAAAGCATGTTTGTATAACGTAGGACGCCTTAAAACACCTAACAATACCTTACAACAGCGTACGAAACCTTAAAACACCATAATAAACCTAATGAATTCGTCCGAGTCCTTTGAACATCGGAAGACCACTCAGGACTTGTTACGACTCTGTATGAGATATTAGCAACATGAAAAGCAATTTAGAATAATGTAGGACGCGTTACAATTTCTAAGAGCACCTTACATCACCGTACGAAACATTAAAACACCATAATAAACCTAATGAATTCGTCCGAGTCATTTGAACATCATACAACAATTTAGAATATCTTACGACTCTGTTTGCCACACTATCACCTTGAGAAGCATGTTAGTATAATGTACGACACCTTAAAGCTCCTAACAACACATTACAATACCCTACGTAAACTTAAAACTTCATAATAAACCTAATGAATTCGTCCGAGTCCTTTAAACATCGTGGGGCAACTTAGGACATCTTACGACTCTGTTTGCCAAATTAGCAACTCCAATAGAACATTAGTATGATCTAGGACACCTTACAGCTCCAAAGAACACCTTACATCACCGTACCAAACTTTAAAACTACATAATACACCTAATGAATTCGTGCGAGTCCTTTGAACATCGTATAACTAGTTAGGACATCTTAAGACTTGGTATGTCCTATTAGAACATTATAAAGCATGTTTGTATAACGTAGGACGCCTTAAAACACCTAACAATACCTTACAACAGCGTACGAAACCTTAAAACACCATAATAAACCTAATGAATTCGTCCGAGTCCTTTGAACATCGGAAGACCACTCAGGACTTGTTACGACTCTGTATGAGATATTAGCAACATGAAAAGCAATTTAGAATAATGTAGGACGCGTTACAATTTCTAAGAGCACCTTACATCACCGTACGAAACATTAAAACACCATAATAAACCTAATGAATTCGTCCGAGTCATTTGAACATCATACAACAATTTGGAATATCTTACGACTCCGTTTGCCACACTATCACCTTGAGAAGCATGCTAGTATAATGTACGACACCTTAAAGCTTCTAACAACACATTACAATACCCTACGTAAACTTAAAACTTCATAATAAACCTAATGAATTCGTCCGAGTCCTTTAAACATCGTGCGGCAACTTAGGTTATCTTACGACTCTGTTTGCCAAATTAGCAACTCCAATAGAACATTAGTATGATCTAGGACACCTTACAGCTCCAAAGAACACCTTACATCACCGTACCAAACCTTAAAACTACATAATACACCTAATGAATTCGTCCGAGTCCTTTGAACATCATATAACTAGTTAGGACATCTTAAGACTTGGTATGTCGTATTAGAACATTATAAAGCATGTTTGTAAAACGTAGGACGCCTTAAAACACCTAACAATACCTTACAACAGCGTACGAAACCTTAAAACTCCATAATAAACCTAATGAATTCGTCCGAGTCCTTTGAACATCGGAAGACCACTTAGGACTTGTTACGACTCTGTATGAGATATTAGCAACATGAAAAGCAATTTAGAATAATGTAGGACGCGTTACAATTTCTAAGAGCACCTTACATCACCGTACGAAACATTAAAACACCATAATAAACCTAATGAATTCGTCCGAGTCATTTGAACATCATACAACAATTTAGAATATCTTACGACTCTGTTTGCCACACTATCACCTTGAGAAGCATGTTAGTATAATGTACGACACCTTAAAGCTCCTAACAACACATTACAATACCCTACGTAA
Organism: Tagetes erecta; assembly: GCA_030867185.1. Classification (NCBI taxonomy): domain Eukaryota; kingdom Viridiplantae; phylum Streptophyta; class Magnoliopsida; order Asterales; family Asteraceae; genus Tagetes; species Tagetes erecta. The sequence continues at coordinate 46,699,019 of CM061488.1, read as the reverse complement.
ACTTAAAACTTCATAATAAACCTAATGAATTCGTCTGAGTCCTTTAAACATCGTGCGGCAACTTAGGACATCTTACGACTCTGTTTGCCAAATTAGCAACTCCAATAGAACATTAGTATGATCTAGGACACCTTACAGCTCCAAAGAACACCTTACATCACCGTACCAAACCTTAAAACTACATAATACACCTAATGAATTCGTCCGAGTCCTTTGAACATCATATAACTAGTTAGGACATCTTAAGACTTGGTATGTCGTATTAGAACATTATAAAGCAAGTTTGTATAACGTAGGACGCCTTAAAACACCTAACAATACCTTACAACAGCGTACGAAACCTTAAAACTCCATAATAAACCTAATGAATTCGTCCGAGTCCTTTGAACATCGGAAGACCACTCAGGACTTGTTACGACTCTGTATGAGATATTAGCAACATGAAAAGCAATTTAGAATAATGTAGGACACGTTACAACTTCTAAGAGCACCTTACATCACCGTACGAAACATTAAAACACCATAATAAACCTAATGAATTCGTCCGAGTCATTTGAACATCATACAACAATTTAGAATATCTTACGACTCTGTTTGCCACACTATCACCTTGAGAAGCATGTTAGTATAATGTACGACACCTTAAAGCTCCTAACAACACATTACAATATCCTACGTAAACTTAAAACTTCATAATAAACCTAATGAATTCGTCCGAGTCCTTTAAATATCGTGCGGCAACTTAGGACATGTTACGACTCTGTTTGCCAAATTAGCAACTCCAATAGAACATTAGTATGATCTAGGACACCTTACAGCTCCAAAGAACACCTTACATCACCGTACCAAACCTTAAAACTACATAATACACCTAATGAATTCGTCCGAGTCCTTTGAACATCATATAACTAGTTAGGACATCTTAAGACTTGGTATGTCGTATTAGAACATTATAAAGCATGTTTGTATAACGTAGGACGCCTTAAAACACCTAACAATACCTTACAACAGCGTACGAAACCTTAAAACTACATAATACACCAAATGAATTCGTCCGAGTCCTTTGAACATCGGAAGACCACTCAGGACTTGTTACGACTCTGTATGAGATATTAGCAACATGAAAAGCAATTTAGAATAATGTAGGACGCGTTACAATTTCTAAGAGCACCTTACATCACCGTACGAAACATTAAAACACCATAATAAACCTAATGAATTCGTCCGAGTCATTTGAACATCATACAACAATTTAGAATATCTTACGACTCTGTTTGCCACACTATCACCTTGAGAAGCATGTTAGTATAATGTACGACACCTTAAAGCTCCTAACAACACATTACAATATCCTACGTAAACTTAAAACTTCATAATAAACCTAATGAATTCGTCCGAGTCCTTTAAATATCGTGCGGCAACTTAGGACATGTTACGACTCTGTTTGCCAAATTAGCAACTCCAATAGAACATTAGTATGATCTAGGACACCTTACAGCTCCAAAGAACACCTTACATCACCGTACCAAACCTTAAAACTACATAATACACCTAATGAATTCGTCCGAGTCCTTTGAACATCATATAACTAGTTAGGACATCTTAAGACTTGGTATGTCGTATTAGAACATTATAAAGCATGTTTGTATAACGTAGGACGCCTTAAAACACCTAACAATACCTTACAACAGCGTACGAAACCTTAAAACTCCATAATAAACCAAATGAATTCTTCCGAGTCCTTTGAACATCGGAAGACCACTCAGGACTTGTTACGACTCTGTATGAGATATTAGCAACATGAAAAGCAATTTAGAATAATGTAGGACGCGTTACAATTTCTAAGAGCACCTTACATCACCGTACGAAACATTAAAACACCATAATAAACCTAATGAATTCGTCCGAGTCATTTGAACATCATACAACAATTTAGAATATCTTACGACTCTGTTTGCCACACTATCACCTTCAGAAGCATGTTAGTATAATGTACGACACCTTAAAGCTCCTAACAACACATTACAATACCCTAAGTAAACTTAAAACTTCATAATAAACCTAATGAATTCGTCCGAGTCCTTTAAACATCGTGCGGCAACTTAGGACATCTTACGACTCTGTTTGCCAAATTAGCAACTCCAATAGAACATTAGTATGATCTAGGACACCTTACAGCTCCAAAGAACACCTTACATCACCGTACCAAACTTTAAAACTACATAATACACCTAATGAATTCGTGCGAGTCCTTTGAACATCGTATAACTAGTTAGGACATCTTAAGACTTGGTATGTCCTATTAGAACATTATAAAGCATGTTTGTATAACGTAGGACGCCTTAAAACACCTAACAATACCTTACAACAGCGTACGAAACCTTAAAACACCATAATAAACCTAATGAATTCGTCCGAGTCCTTTGAACATCGGAAGACCACTCAGGACTTGTTACGACTCTGTATGAGATATTAGCAACATGAAAAGCAATTTAGAATAATGTAGGACGCGTTACAATTTCTAAGAGCACCTTACATCACCGTACGAAACATTAAAACACCATAATAAACCTAATGAATTCGTCCGAGTCATTTGAACATCATACAACAATTTAGAATATCTTACGACTCTGTTTGCCACACTATCACCTTGAGAAGCATGTTAGTATAATGTACGACACCTTAAAGCTCCTAACAACACATTACAATACCCTATGTAAACTTAAAACTTCATAATAAACCTAATGAATTCGTCCGAGTCCTTTAAACATCGTGCGGCAACTTAGGTTATCTTACGACTCTGTTTGCCAAATTAGCAACTCCAATAGAACATTAGTATGATCTAGGACACCTTACAGCTCCAAAGAACACCTTACATCACCGTACCAAACCTTAAAACTACATAATACACCTAATGAATTCGTCCGAGTCCTTTGAACATCATATAACTAGTTAGGACATCTTAAGACTTGGTATGTCGTATTAGACCATTATAAAGCATGTTTGTAAAACGTAGGACGCCTTAAAACACCTAACAATACCTTACAACAGCGTACGAAACCTTAAAACTCCATAATAAACCTAATGAATTCGTCCGAGTCCTTTGAACATCAGAAGACCACTCAGGACTTGTTACGACTCTGTATGAGATATTAGCAACATGAAAAGCAATTTAGAATAATGTAGGACGCGTTACAATTTCTAAGAGCACCTTACATCACCGTACGAAACATTAAAACACCATAATAAACCTAATGAATTCGTCCGAGTCATTTGAACATCATACAACAATTTAGAATATCTTACGACTCTGTTTGCCACACTATCACCTTGAGAAGCATGTTAGTATAATGTACGACACCTTAAAGCTCCTAACAACACATTACAATACCCTACGTAAACTTAAAACTTCATAATAAACCTAATGAATTCGTCTGAGTCCTTTAAACATCGTGCGGCAACTTAGGACATCTTACGACTCTGTTTGCCAAATTAGCAACTCCAATAGAACATTAGTATGATCTAGGACACCTTACAGCTCCAAAGAACACCTTACATCACCGTACCAAACTTTAAAACTACATAATACAGCTAATGAATTCGTCCGAGTCCTTTGAACATCATATAACTAGTTAGGACATCTTAAGACTTGGTATGTCGTATAAGAACATTATAAAGCATGTTTGTATAACGTAGGACGCCTTAAAACACCTAACAATACCTTACAACAGCGTACGAAACCTTAAAACTCCATAATAAACCTAATGAATTCGTCCGAGTCCTTTGAACATCGGAAGACCACTCAGGACTTGTTACGACTCTGTATGAGATATTAGCAACATGAAAAGCAATTTAGAATAATGTAGGACACGTTACAACTTCTAAGAGCACCTTACATCACCGTACGACACATTAAAACACCATAATAAACCTAATGAATTTGTCCGAGTCATTTGAACATCATACAACAATTTAGAATATCTTACGACTCTGTTTGCCACACTATCACCTTGAGAAGCATGTTAGTATAATGTACGACACCTTAAAGCTCCTAACAACACATTACAATACCCTAAGTAAACTTAAAACATCATAATAAACCTAATGAATTCGTCCGAGTCCTTTAAACATCGTGCGGCAACTTAGGACATCTTACGACTCTGTTTGCCAAATTAGCAACTCCAATAGAACATTAGTATGATCTAGGACACCTTACAGCTCCAAAGAACACCTTACATCACCGTACCAAACTTTAAAACTACATAATACACCTAATGAATTCGTGCGAGTCCTTTGAACATCGTATAACTAGTTAGGACATCTTAAGACTTGGTATGTCCTATTAGAACATTATAAAGCATGTTTGTATAACGTAGGACGCCTTAAAACACCTAACAATACCTTACAACAGCGTACGAAACCTTAAAACACCATAATAAACCTAATGAATTCGTCCGAGTCCTTTGAACATCGGAAGACCACTCAGGACTTGTTACGACTCTGTATGAGATATTAGCAACATGAAAAGCAATTTAGAATAATGTAGGACGCGTTACAATTTCTAAGAGCACCTTACATCACCGTACGAAACATTAAAACACCATAAAAAACCTAATGAATTCGTCCGAGTCATTTGAACATCATACAACAATTTAGAATATCTTACGACTCTGTTTGCCACACTATCACCTTGAGAAGCATGTTAGTATAATGTACGACACCTTAAAGCTCCTAACAACACATTACAATACCCTACGTAAACTTAAAACTTCATAATAAACCTAATGAATTCGTCTGAGTCCTTTAAACATCGTGCGGCAACTTAGGACATCTTACGACTCTGTTTGCCAAATTAGCAACTCCAATAGAACATTAGTATGATCTAGGACACCTTACAGCTCCAAAGAACACCTTACATCACCGTACCAAACTTTAAAACTACATAATACAGCTAATGAATTCGTCCGAGTCCTTTGAACATCATATAACTAGTTAGGACATCTTAAGACTTGGTATGTCGTATTAGAACATTATAAAGCATGTTTGTAAAACGTAGGACGCCTTAAAAGACCTAACAATACCTTACAACAGCGTACGAAACCTTAAAACTCCATAATAAACCTAATGAATTCGTCCGAGTCCTTTGAACATCGGAAGACCACTCAGGACTTGTTACGACTCTGTATGAGATATTAGCAACATGAACAGCAATTTAGAATAATGTAGGACGCGTTACAATTTCTAAGAGCACCTTACATCACCGTACGAAACATTAAAACACCATAATAAACCTAATGAATTCGTCCGAGTCATTTGAACATCATACAACAATTTAGAATATCTTACGACTCTGTTTGCCACACTATCACCTTGAGAAGCATGTTAGTATAATGTACGACACCTTAAAGCTCCTAACAACACATTACAATATCCTACGTAAACTTAAAACTTCATAATAAACCTAATGAATTCGTCCGAGTCCTTTAAATATCGTGCGGCAACTTAGGACATGTTACGACTCTGTTTTCCAAATTAGCAACTCCAATAGAACATTAGTATGATCTAGGACACCTTACAGCTCCAAAGAACACCTTACATCACCGTACCAAACCTTAAAACTACATAATACACCTAATGAATTCGTCCGAGTCCTTTGAACATCATATAACTAGTTAGGACATCTTAAGACTTGGTATGTCGTATTAGAACATTATAAAGCATGTTTGTATAACGTAGGACGCCTTAAAACACCTAACAATACCTTACAACAGCGTACGAAACCTTAAAACTCCATAATAAACCTAATGAATTCGTCCGAGTCCTTTGAACATCGGAAGACCACTCAGGACTTGTTACGAATCTGTATGAGATATTAGCAACATGAAAAGCAATTTAGAATAATGTAGGACGCGTTACAATTTCTAAGAGCACCTTACATCACCGTACGAAACATTAAAACACCATAATAAACCTAATGAATTCGTCCGAGTCATTTGAACATCATACAACAATTTAGAATATCTTACGACTCTGTTTGCCACACTATCACCTTGAGAAGCATGTTAGTATAATGTACGACACCTTAAAGCTCCTAACAACACATTACAATACCCTACGTAAACTTAAAACTTCATAATAAACCTAATGAATTCGTCCGAGTCCTTTAAACATCGTGCGGCAACTTAGGTTATCTTACGACTCTGTTTGCCAAATTAGCAACTCCAATAGAGCATTAGTATGATCTAGGACACCTTACAGCTCCAAAGAACACCTTACATCACCGTACCAAACCTTAAAACTACATAATACACCTAATGAATTCGTCCGAGTCCTTTGAACATCATATAACTAGTTAGGACATCTTAAGACTTGGTATGTCGTATTAGAACATTATAAAGCATGTTTGTAAAACGTAGGACGCCTTAAAAGACCTAACAATACCTTACAACAGCGTACGAAACCTTAAAACTCCATAATAAACCTAATGAATTCGTCCGAGTCCTTTGAACATCGGAAGACCACTCAGGACTTGTTACGACTCTGTATGAGATATTAGCAACATGAAAAGCAATTTAGAATAATGTAGGACGCGTTACAATTTCTAAGAGCACCTTACATCACCGTACGAAACATTAAAACACCATAATAAACCTAATGAATTCGTCCGAGTCATTTGAACATCATACAACAATTTAGAATATCTTACGACTCTGTTTGCCACACTATCACCTTGAGAAGCATGTTAGTATAATGTACGACACCTTAAAGCTCCTAACAACACATTACAATACCCTACGTAAACTTAAAACTTCATAATAAACCTAATGAATTCGTCTGAGTCCTTTAAACATCGTGCGGCAACTTAGGACATCTTACGACTCTGTTTGCCAAATTAGCAACTCCAATAGAACATTAGTATGATCTAGGACACCTTACAGCTCCAAAGAACACCTTACATCACCGTACCAAACTTTAAAACTACATAATACAGCTAATGAATTCGTCCGAGTCCTTTGAACATCATATAACTAGTTAGGACATCTTAAGACTTGGTATGTCGTATTAGAACATTATAAAGCATGTTTGTAAAACGTAGGACGCCTTAAAAGACCTAACAATACCTTACAACAGCGTACGAAACCTTAAAACTCCATAATAAACCTAATGAATTCGTCCGAGTCCTTTGAACATCGGAAGACCACTCAGGACTTGTTACGACTCTGTATGAGATATTAGCAACATGAAAAGCAATTTAGAATAATGTAGGACGCGTTACAATTTCTAAGAGCACCTTACATCACCGTACGAAACATTAAAACACCATAATAAACCTAATGAATTCGTCCGAGTCATTTGAACATCATACAACAATTTAGAATATCTTACGACTCTGTTTGCCACACTATCACCTTGAGAAGCATGTTAGTATAATGTACGACACCTTAAAGCTCCTAACAACACATTACAATACCATACGTAAACTTAAAACTTCATAATAAACCTAATGAATTCGTCCGAGTCCTTTAAACATCGTGCGGCAACTTAGGACATCTTACGACTCTGTTTGCCAAATTAGCAACTCCAATAGAACATTAGTATGATCTAGGACACCTTACAGCTCCAAAGAACACCTTACATCACCGTACCAAACTTTAAAACTACATAATACAGCTAATGAATTCGTCCGAGTCCTTTGAACATCATATAACTAGTTAGGACATCTTAAGACTTGGTATGTCGTATTAGAACATTATAAAGCATGTTTGTAAAACGTAGGACGCCTTAAAAGACCTAACAATACCTTACAACAGCGTACGAAACCTTAAAACTCCATAATAAACCTAATGAATTCGTCCGAGTCCTTTGAACATCGGAAGACCACTCAGGACTTGTTACGACTCTGTATGAGATATTAGCAACATGAAAAGCAATTTAGAATAATGTAGGACGCGTTACAATTTCTAAGAGCACCTTACATCACCGTACGAAACATTAAAACACCATAATAAACCTAATGAATTCGTCCGAGTCATTTGAACATCATACAACAATTTAGAATATCTTACGACTCTGTTTGCCACACTATCACCTTGAGAAGCATGTTAGTATAATGTACGACACCTTAAAGCTCCTAACAACACATTACAATATCCTACGTAAACTTAAAACTTCATAATAAACCTAATGAATTCGTCCGAGTCCTTTAAATATCGTGCGGCAACTTAGGACATGTTACGACTCTGTTTGCCAAATTAGCAACTCCAATAGAACATTAGTATGATCTAGGACACCTTACAGCTCCAAAGAACACCTTACATCACCGTACCAAACCTTAAAACTACATAATACACCTAATGAATTCGTCCGAGTCCTTTGAACATCATATAACTAGTTAGGACATCTTAAGACTTGGTATGTCGTATTAGAACATTATAAAGCATGTTTGTATAACGTAGGACGCCTTAAAACACCTAACAATACCTTACAACAGCGTACGAAACCTTAAAACTCCATAATAAACCAAATGAATTCGTCCGAGTCCTTTGAACATCGGAAGACCACTCAGGACTTGTTACGACTCTGTATGAGATATTAGCAACATGAAAAGCAATTTAGAATAATGTAGGACGCGTTACAATTTCTAAGAGCACCTTACATCACCGTACGAAACATTAAAACACCATAATAAACCTAATAAATTCGTCCGAGTCATTTGAACATCATACAACAATTTAGAATATCTTACGACTCTGTTTGCCACACTATCACCTTGAGAAGCATGTTAGTATAATGTACGACACCTTAAAGCTCCTAACAACACATTACAATATCCTACGTAAACTTAAAACTTCATAATAAACCTAATGAATTCGTCCGAGTCCTTTAAATATCGTGCGGCAACTTAGGACATGTTACGACTCTGTTTGCCAAATTAGCAACTCCAATAGAACATTAGTATGATCTAGGACACCTTACAGCTCCAAAGAACACCTTACATCACCGTACCAAACCTTAAAACTACATAATACACCTAATGAATTCGTCTGAGTCCTTTGAACATCATATAACTAGTTAGGACATCTTAAGACTTGGTATGTCGTATTAGAACATTATAAAGCATGTTTGTATAACGTAGGACGCCTTAAAACACCTAACAATACCTTACAACAGCGTACGAAACCTTAAAACTCCATAATAAACCAAATGAATTCGTCCGAGTCCTTTGAACATCGGAAGACCACTCAGGACTTGTTACGACTCTGTATGAGATATTAGCAACATGAAAAGCAATTTAGAATAATGTAGGACGCGTTACAATTTCTAAGAGCACCTTACATCACCGTACGAAACATTAAAACACCATAATAAACCTAATGAATTCGTCCGAGTCATTTGAACATCATACAACAATTTAGAATATCTTACGACTCTGTTTGCCACACTATCACCTTGAGAAGCATGTTAGTATAATGTACGACACCTTAAAGCTCCTAACAACACATTACAATACCCTAAGTAAACTTAAAACTTCATAATAAACCTAATGAATTCGTCCGAGTCCTTTAAACATCGTGCGGCAACTTAGGACATCTTACGACTCTGTTTGCCAAATTAGCAACTCCAATAGAACATTAGTATGATCTAGGACACCTTACAGCTCCAAAGAACACCTTACATCACCGTACCAAACTTTAAAACTACATAATACACCTAATGAATTCGTGCGAGTCCTTTGAACATCGTATAACTAGTTAGGACATCTTAAGACTTGGTATGTCCTATTAGAACATTATAAAGCATGTTTGTATAACGTAGGACGCCTTAAAACACCTAACAATACCTTACAACAGCGTACGAAACCTTAAAACACCATAATAAACCTAATGAATTCGTCCGAGTCCTTTGAACATCGGAAGACCACTCAGGACTTGTTACGACTCTGTATGAGATATTAGCAACATGAAAAGCAATTTAGAATAATGTAGGACGCGTTACAATTTCTAAGAGCACCTTACATCACCGTACGAAACATTAAAACACCATAATAAACCTAATGAATTCGTCCGAGTCATTTGAACATCATACAACAATTTAGAATATCTTACGACTCTGTTTGCCACACTATCACCTTGAGAAGCATGTTAGTATAATGTACGACACCTTAAAGCTCCTAACAACACATTACAATACCATACGTAAACTTAAAACTTCATAATAAACCTAATGAATTCGTCCGAGTCCTTTAAACATCGTGCGGCAACTTAGGACATCTTACGACTCTGTTTGCCAAATTAGCAACTCCAATAGAACATTAGTATGATCTAGGACACCTTACAGCTCCAAAGAACACCTTACATCACCGTACCAAACTTTAAAACTACATAATACAGCTAATGAATTCGTCCGAGTCCTTTGAACATCATATAACTAGTTAGGACATCTTAAGACTTGGTATGTCGTATTAGAACATTATAAAGCATGTTTGTAAAACGTAGGACGCCTTAAAAGACCTAACAATACCTTACAACAGCGTACGAAACCTTAAAACTCCATAATAAACCTAATGAATTCGTCCGAGTCCTTTGAACATCGGAAGACCACTCAGGACTTGTTACGACTCTGTATGAGATATTAGCAACATGAAAAGCAATTTAGAATAATGTAGGACGCGTTACAATTTCTAAGAGCACCTTACATCACCGTACGAAACATTAAAACACCATAATAAACCTAATGAATTCGTCCGAGTCATTTGAACATCATACAACAATTTAGAATATCTTACGACTCTGTTTGCCACACTATCACCTTGAGAAGCATGTTAGTATAATGTACGACACCTTAAAGCTCCTAACAACACATTACAATACCATACGTAAACTTAAAACTTCATAATAAACCTAATGAATTCGTCCGAGTCCTTTAAACATCGTGCGGCAACTTAGGACATCTTACGACTCTGTTTGCCAAATTAGCAACTCCAATAGAACATTAGTATGATCTAGGACACCTTACAGCTCCAAAGAACACCTTACATCACCGTACCAAACTTTAAAACTACATAATACAGCTAATGAATTCGTCCGAGTCCTTTGAACATCATATAACTAGTTAGGACATCTTAAGACTTGGTATGTCGTATTAGAACATTATAAAGCATGTTTGTAAAACGTAGGACGCCTTAAAAGACCTAACAATACCTTACAACAGCGTACGAAACCTTAAAACTCCATAATAAACCTAATGAATTCGTCCGAGTCCTTTGAACATCGGAAGACCACTCAGGACTTGTTACGACTCTGTATGAGATATTAGCAACATGAAAAGCAATTTAGAATAATGTAGGACGCGTTACAATTTCTAAGAGCACCTTACATCACCGTACGAAACATTAAAACACCATAATAAACCTAATGAATTCGTCCGAGTCATTTGAACATCATACAACAATTTAGAATATCTTACGACTCTGTTTGCCACACTATCACCTTGAGAAGCATGTTAGTATAATGTACGACACCTTAAAGCTCCTAACAACACATTACAATATCCTACGTAAACTTAAAACTTCATAATAAACCTAATGAATTCGTCCGAGTCCTTTAAATATCGTGCGGCAACTTAGGACATGTTACGACTCTGTTTGCCAAATTAGCAACTCCAATAGAACATTAGTATGATCTAGGACACCTTACAGCTCAAAAGAACACCTTACATCACCGTACCAAACCTTAAAACTACATAATACACCTAATGAATTCGTCCGAGTCCTTTGAACATCATATAACTAGTTAGGACATCTTAAGACTTGGTATGTCGTATTAGAACATTATAAAGCATGTTTGTATAACGTAGGACGCCTTAAAACACCTAACAATACCTTACAACAGCGTACGAAACCTTAAAACTCCATAATAAACCAAATGAATTCGTCCGAGTCCTTTGAACATCGGAAGACCACTCAGGACTTGTTACGACTCTGTATGAGATATTAGCAACATGAAAAGCAATTTAGAATAATGTAGGACGCGTTACAATTTCTAAGAGCACCTTACATCACCGTACGAAACATTAAAACACCATAATAAACCTAATGAATTCGTCCGAGTCATTTGAACATCATACAACAATTTAGAATATCTTACGACTCTGTTTGCCACACTATCACCTTGAGAAGCATGTTAGTATAATGTACGACACCTTAAAGCTCCTAACAACACATTACAATATCCTACGTAAACTTAAAACTTCATAATAAACCTAATGAATTCGTCCGAGTCCTTTAAATATCGTGCGGCAACTTAGGACATGTTACGACTCTGTTTGCCAAATTAGCAACTCCAATAGAACATTAGTATGATCTAGGACACCTTACAGCTCCAAAGAACACCTTACATCACCGTACCAAACCTTAAAACTACATAATACACCTAATGAATTCGTCCGAGTCCTTTGAACATCATATAACTAGTTAGGACATCTTAAGACTTGGTATGTCGTATTAGAACATTATAAAGCATGTTTGTATAACGTAGGACGCCTTAAAACACCTAACAATACCTTACAACAGCGTACGAAACCTTAAAACTCCATAATAAACCAAATGAATTCGTCCGAGTCCTTTGAACATCGGAAGACCACTCAGGACTTGTTACGACTCTGTATGAGATATTAGCAACATGAAAAGCAATTTAGAATAATGTAGGACGCGTTACAATTTCTAAGAGCACCTTACATCACCGTACGAAACATTAAAACACCATAATAAACCTAATGAATTCGTCCGAGTCATTTGAACATCATACAACAATTTAGAATATCTTACGACTCTGTTTGCCACACTATCACCTTGAGAAGCATGTTAGTATAATGTACGACACCTTAAAGCTCCTAACAACACATTACAATACCCTACGTAAACTTAAAACTTCATAATAAACCTAATGAATTCGTCCGAGTCCTTTAAACATCGTGCGGCAACTTAGGTTATCTTACGACTCTGTTTGCCAAATTAGCAACTCCAATAGAACATTAGTATGATCTAGGACACCTTACAGCTCCAAAGAACACCTTACATCACCGTACCAAACCTTAAAACTACATAATACACCTAATGAATTCGTCCGAGTCCTTTGAACATCATATAACTAGTTAGGACATCTTAAGACTTGGTATGTCGTATTAGAACATTATAAAGCATGTTTGTAAAACGTAGGACGCCTTAAAACACCTAACAATACCTTACAACAGCGTACGAAACCTTAAAACTCCATAATAAACCTAATGAATTCGTCCGAGTCCTTTGAACATCGGAAGACCACTCAGGACTTGTTACGACTCTGTATGAGATATTAGCAACATGAAAAGCAATTTAGAATAATGTAGGACGCGTTACAATTTCTAAGAGCACCTTACATCACCGTACGAAACATTAAAACACCATAATAAACCTAATGAATTCGTCCGAGTCATTTGAACATCATACAACAATTTAGAATATCTTACGACTCTGTTTGCCACACTATCACCTTGAGAAGCATGTTAGTATAATGTACGACACCTTAAAGCTCCTAACAACACATTACAATACCCTACGTAAACTTAAAACTTCATAATAAACCTAATGAATTCGTCTGAGTCCTTTAAACATCGTGCGGCAACTTAGGACATCTTACGACTCTGTTTGCCAAATTAGCAACTCCAATAGAACATTAGTATGATCTAGGACACCTTACAGCTCCAAAGAACACCTTACATCACCGTACCAAACTTTAAAACTACATAATACAGCTAATGAATTCGTCCGAGTCCTTTGAACATCATATAACTAGTTAGGACATCTTAAGACTTGGTATGTCGTATTAGAACATTATAAAGCATGTTTGTATAACGTAGGACGCCTTAAAACACCTAACAATACCTTACAACAGCGTACGAAACCTTAAAACTCCATAATAAACCAAATGAATTCGTCCGAGTCCTTTGAACATCGGAAGACCACTCAGGACTTGTTACGACTCTGTATGAGATATTAGCAACATGAAAAGCAATTTAGAATAATGTAGGACGCGTTACAATTTCTAAGAGCACCTTACATCACCGTACGAAACATTAAAACACCATAATAAACCTAATGAATTCGTCCGAGTCATTTGAACATCATACAACAATTTAGAATATCTTACGACTCTGTTTGCCACACTATCACCTTGAGAAGCATGTTAGTATAATGTACGACACCTTAAAGCTCCTAACAACACATTACAATACCCTACGTAAACTTAAAACTTCATAATAAACCTAATGAATTCGTCCGAGTCCTTTAAACATCGTGCGGCAACTTAGGTTATCTTACGACTCTGTTTGCCAAATTAGCAACTCCAATAGAACATTAGTATGATCTAGGACACCTTACAGCTCCAAAGAACACCTTACATCACCGTACCAAACCTTAAAACTACATAATACACCTAATGAATTCGTCCGAGTCCTTTGAACATCATATAACTAGTTAGGACATCTTAAGACTTGGTATGTCGTATTAGAACATTATAAAGCATGTTTGTAAAACGTAGGACGCCTTAAAACACCTAACAATACCTTACAACAGCGTACGAAACCTTAAAACTCCATAATAAACCTAATGAATTCGTCCGAGTCCTTTGAACATCGGAAGACCACTCAGGACTTGTTACGACTCTGTATGAGATATTAGCAACATGAAAAGCAATTTAGAATAATGTAGGACGCGTTACAATTTCTAAGAGCACCTTACATCACCGTACGAAACATTAAAACACCATAATAAACCTAATGAATTCGTCCGAGTCATTTGAACATCATACAACAATTTAGAATATCTTACGACTCTGTTTGCCACACTATCACCTTGAGAAGCATGTTAGTATAATGTACGACACCTTAAAGCTCCTAACAACACATTACAATACCCTACGTAAACTTAAAACTTCATAATAAACCTAATGAATTCGTCTGAGTCCTTTAAACATCGTGCGGCAACTTAGGACATCTTACGACTCTGTTTGCCAAATTAGCAACTCCAATAGAACATTAGTATGATCTAGGACACCTTACAGCTCCAAAGAACACCTTACATCACCGTACCAAACTTTAAAACTACATAATACAGCTAATGAATTCGTCCGAGTCCTTTGAACATCATATAACTAGTTAGGACATCTTAAGACTTGGTATGTCGTATTAGAACATTATAAAGCATGTTTGTATAACGTAGGACGCCTTAAAACACCTAACAATACCTTACAACAGCGTACGAAACCTTAAAACTCCATAATAAACCTAATGAATTCGTCCGAGTCCTTTGAACATCGGAAGACCACTCAGGACTTGTTACGACTCTGTATGAGATATTAGCAACATGAAAAGCAATTTAGAATAATGTAGGACACGTTACAACTTCTAAGAGCACCTTACATCACCGTACGAAACATTAAAACACCATAATAAACCTAATGAATTCGTCCGAGTCATTTGAACATCATACAACAATTTAGAATATCTTACGACTCTGTTTGCCACACTATCACCTTGAGAAGCATGTTAGTATAATGTACGACACCTTAAAGCTCCTAACAACACATTACAATACCCTAAGTAAACTTAAAACTTCATAATAAACCTAATGAATTCGTCCGAGTCCTTTAAACATCGTGCGGCAACTTAGGACATCTTACGACTCTGTTTGCCAAATTAGCAACTCCAATAGAACATTAGTATGATCTAGGACACCTTACAGCTCCAAAGAACACCTTACATCACCGTACCAAACTTTAAAACTACATAATACACCTAATGAATTCGTGCGAGTCCTTTGAACATCGTATAACTAGTTAGGACATCTTAAGACTTGGTATGTCCTATTAGAACATTATAAAGCATGTTTGTATAACGTAGGACGCCTTTAAACACCTAACAATACCTTACAACAGCGTACGAAACCTTAAAACACCATAATAAACCTAATGAATTCGTCCGAGTCCTTTGAACATCGGAAGACCACTCAGGACTTGTTACGACTCTGTATGAGATATTAGCAACATGAAAAGCAATTTAGAATAATGTAGGACGCGTTACAATTTCTAAGAGCACCTTACATCACCGTACGAAACATTAAAACACCATAATAAACCTAATGAATTCGTCCGAGTCATTTGAACATCATACAACAATTTAGAATATCTTACGACTCTGTTTGCCACACTATCACCTTGAGAAGCATGTTAGTATAATGTACGACACCTTAAAGCTCCTAACAACACATTACAATACCCTACGTAAACTTAAAACTTCATAATAAACCTAATGAATTCGTCCGAGTCCTTTAAACATCGTGCGGCAACTTAGGTTATCTTACGACTCTGTTTGCCAAATTAGCAACTCCAATAGAACATTAGTATGATCTAGGACACCTTACAGCTCCAAAGAACACCTTACATCACCGTACCAAACCTTAAAACTACATAATACACCTAATGAATTCGTCCGAGTCCTTTGAACATCATATAACTAGTTAGGACATCTTAAGACTTGGTATGTCGTATTAGAACATTATAAAGCATGTTTGTAAAACGTAGGACGCCTTAAAAGACCTAACAATACCTTACAACAGCGTACGAAACCTTAAAACTCCATAATAAACCTAATGAATTCGTCCGAGTCCTTTGAACATCGGAAGACCACTCAGGACTTGTTACGACTCTGTATGAGATATTAGCAACATGAAAAGCAATTTAGAATAATGTAGGACGCGTTACAACTTCTAAGAGCACCTTACATCACCGTACGAAACATTAAAACACCATAATAAACCTAATGAATTCGTCCGAGTCATTTGAACATCATACAACAATTTAGAATATCTTACGACTCTGTTTGCCACACTATCACCTTGAGAAGCATGTTAGTATAATGTACGACACCTTAAAGCTCCTAACAACACATTACAATACCCTACGTAAACTTAAAACTTCATAATAAACCTAATGAATTCGTCCGAGTCCTTTAAACATCGTGCGGCAACTTAGGTTATCTTACGACTCTGTTTGCCAAATTAGCAACTCCAATAGAACATTAGTATGATCTAGGACACCTTACAGCTCCAAAGAACACCTTACATCACCGTACCAAACCTTAAAACTACATAATACACCTAATGAATTCGTCCGAGTCCTTTGAACATCATATAACTAGTTAGGACATCTTAAGACTTGGTATGTCGTATTAGAACATTATAAAGCATGTTTGTAAAACGTAGGACGCCTTAAAACACCTAACAATACCTTACAACAGCGTACGAAACCTTAAAACTCCATAATAAACCTAATGAATTCGTCCGAGTCCTTTGAACATCAGAAGACCACTCAGGACTTGTTACGACTCTGTATGAGATATTAGCAACATGAAAAGCAATTTAGAATAATGTAGGACGCGTTACAATTTCTAAGAGCACCTTACATCACCGTACGAAACATTAAAACACCATAATAAACCTAATGAATTCGTCCGAGTCATTTGAACATCATACAACAATTTAGAATATCTTACAACTCTGTTTGCCACACTATCACCTTGAGAAGCATGTTAGTATAATGTACGACACCTTAAAGCTCCTAACAACACATTGCAATACCCTACGTAAACTTAAAACTTCATAATAAACCTAATGAATTCGTCTGAGTCCTTTAAACATCGTGCGGCAACTTAGGACATCTTACGACTCTGTTTGCCAAATTAGCAACTCCAATAGAACATTAGTATGATCTAGGACACCTTACAGCTCCAAAGAACACCTTACATCACCGTACCAAACTTTAAAACTACATAATACAGCTAATGAATTCGTCCGAGTCCTTTGAACATCATATAACTAGTTAGGACATCTTAAGACTTGGTATGTCGTATTAGAACATTATAAAGCATGTTTGTATAACGTAGGACGCCTTAAAACACCTAACAATACCTTACAACAGCGTACGAAACCTTAAAACTCCATAATAAACCTAATGAATTCGTCCGAGTCCTTTGAACATCGGAAGACCACTCAGGACTTGTTACGACTCTGTATGAGATATTTGCAACATGAAAAGCAATTTAGAATAATGTAGGACACGTTACAACTTCTAAGAGCACCTTACATCACCGTACGAAACATTAAAACACCATAATAAACCTAATGAATTCGTCCGAGTCATTTGAACATCATACAACAATTTAGAATATCTTACGACTCTGTTTGCCACACTATCACCTTGAGAAGCATGTTAGTATAATGTACGACACCTTAAAGCTCCTAACAACACATTACAATACCCTAAGTAAACTTAAAACTTCATAATAAACCTAATGAATTCGTCCGAGTCCTTTAAACATCGTGCGGCAACTTAGGACATCTTACGACTCTGTTTGCCAAATTAGCAACTCCAATAGAACATTAGTATGATCTAGGACACCTTACAGCTCCAAAGAACACCTTACATCACCGTACCAAACTTTAAAACTACATAATACACCTAATGAATTCGTGCGAGTCCTTTGAACATCGTATAACTAGTTAGGACATCTTAAGACTTGGTATGTCCTATTAGAACATTATAAAGCATGTTTGTATAACGTAGGACGCCTTAAAACACCTAACAATACCTTACAACAGCGTACGAAACCTTAAAACACCATAATAAACCTAATGAATTCGTCCGAGTCCTTTGAACATCGGAAGACCACTCAGGACTTGTTACGACTCTGTATGAGATATTAGCAACATGAAAAGCAATTTAGAATAATGTAGGACGCGTTACAATTTCTAAGAGCACCTTACATCACCGTACGAAACATTAAAACACCATAATAAACCTAATGAATTCGTCCGAGTCATTTGAACATCATACAACAATTTAGAATATCTTACGACTCTGTTTGCCACACTATCACCTTGAGAAGCATGTTAGTATAATGTACGACACCTTAAAGCTCCTAACAACACATTACAATACCCTACGTAAACTTAAAACTTCATAATAAACCTAATGAATTCGTCCGAGTCCTTTAAACATCGTGCGGCAACTTAGGTTATCTTACGACTCTGTTTGCCAAATTAGCAACTCCAATAGAACATTAGTATGATCTAGGACACCTTACAGCTCCAAAGAACACCTTACATCACCGTACCAAACTTTAAAACTACATAATACACCTAATGAATTCGTGCGAGTCCTTTGAACATCGTATAACTAGTTAGGACATCTTAAGACTTGGTATGTCCTATTAGAACATTATAAAGCATGTTTGTATAACGTAGGACGCCTTAAAACACCTAACAATACCTTACAACAGCGTACGAAACCTTAAAACACCATAATAAACCTAATGAATTCGTCCGAGTCCTTTGAACATCGGAAGACCACTCAGGACTTGTTACGACTCTGTATGAGATATTAGCAACATGAAAAGCAATTTAGAATAATGTAGGACGCGTTACAATTTCTAAGAGCACCTTACATCACCGTACGAAACATTAAAACACCATAATAAACCTAATGAATTCGTCCGAGTCATTTGAACATCATACAACAATTTAGAATATCTTACGACTCTGTTTGCCACACTATCACCTTGAGAAGCATGTTAGTATAATGTACGACACCTTAAAGCTCCTAACAACACATTACAATACCCTACGTAAATTTAAACTTCATAATAAACCTAATGAATTCGTCTGAGTCCTTTAAACATCGTGCGGCAACTTAGGACATCTTACGACTCTGTTTGCCAAATTAGCAACTCCAATAGAACATTAGTATGATCTAGGACACCTTACAGCTCCAAAGAACACCTTACATCACCGTACCAAACTTTAAAACTACATAATACAGCTAATGAATTCGTCCGAGTCCTTTGAACATCATATAACTAGTTAGGACATCTTAAGACTTGGTATGTCGTATTAGAACATTATAAAGCATGTTTGTATAACGTAGGACGCCTTAAAACACCTAACAATACCTTACAACAGCGTACGAAACCTTAAAACTCCATAATAAACCTAATGAATTCGTCCGAGTCCTTTGAACATCGGAAGACCACTCAGGACTTGTTACGACTCTGTATGAGATATTAGCAACATGAAAAGCAATTTAGAATAATGTAGGAAACGTTACAACTTCTAAGAGCACCTTACATCACCGTACGAAACATTAAAACACCATAATAAACCTAATGAATTCGTCCGAGTCATTTGAACATCATACAACAATTTAGAATATCTTACGACTCTGTTTGCCACACTATCACCTTGAGAAGCATGTTAGTATAATGTACGACACCTTAAAGCTCCTAACAACACATTACAATACCCTAAGTAAACTTAAAACTTCATAATAAACCTAATGAATTCGTCCGAGTCCTTTAAACATCGTGCGGCAACTTAGGACATCTTACGACTCTGTTTGCCAAATTAGCAACTCCAATAGAACATTAGTATGATCTAGGACACCTTACAGCTCCAAAGAACACCTTACATCACCGTACCAAACTTTAAAACTACATAATACACCTAATGAATTCGTGCGAGTCCTTTGAACATCGTATAACTAGTTAGGACATCTTAAGACTTGGTATGTCGTATTAGAACATTATAAAGCATGTTTGTATAACGTAGGACGCCTTAAAACACCTAACAATACCTTACAACAGCGTACGAAACCTTAAAACACCATAATAAACCTAATGAATTCGTCCGAGTCCTTTGAACATCGGAAGACCACTCAGGACTTGTTACGACTCTGTATGAGATATTAGCAACATGAAAAGCAATTTAGAATAATGTAGGACGCGTTACAATTTCTAAGAGCACCTTACATCACCGTACGAAACATTAAAACACCATAATAAACCTAATGAATTCGTCCGAGTCATTTGAACATCATACAACAATTTAGAATATCTTACGACTCTGTTTGCCACACTATCACCTTGAGAAGCATGTTAGTATAATGTACGACACCTTAAAGCTCCTAACAACACATTACAATACCCTACGTAAACTTAAAACTTCATAATAAACCTAATGAATTCGTCCGAGTCCTTTAAACATCGTGCGGCAACTTAGGTTATCTTACGACTCTGTTTGCCAAATTAGCAACTCCAATAGAACATTAGTATGATCTAGGACACCTTACAGCTCCAAAGAACACCTTACGTCACCGTACCAAACCTTAAAACTACATAATACACCTAATGAATTCATCCGAGTCCTTTGAACATCATATAACTAGTTAGGACATCTTAAGACTTGGTATGTCGTATTAGAACATTATAAAGCATGTTTGTAAAACGTAGGACGCCTTAAAAGACCTAACAATACCTTACAACAGCGTACGAAACCTTAAAACTCCATAATAAACCTAATGAATTCGTCCGAGTCCTTTGAACATCGGAAGACCACTCAGGACTTGTTACGACTCTGTATGAGATATTAGCAACATGAAAAGCAATTTAGAATAATGTAGGACGCGTTACAATTTCTAAGAGCACCTTACATCACCGTACGAAACATTAAAACACCATAATAAACCTAATGAATTCGTCCGAGTCATTTGAACATCATACAACAATTTAGAATATCTTACGACTCTGTTTGCCACACTATCACCTTGAGAAGCATGTTAGTATAATGTACGACACCTTAAAGCTCCTAACAACACATTACAATACCCTACGTAAACTTAAAACTTCATAATAAACCTAATGAATTCGTCCGAGTCCTTTAAACATCGTGCGGCAACTTAGGTTATCTTACGACTCTGTTTGCCAAATTAGCAACTCCAATAGAACATTAGTATGATCTAGGACACCTTACAGCTCCAAAGAACACCTTACATCACCGTACCAAACCTTAAAACTACATAATACACCTAATGAATTCATCCGAGTCCTTTGAACATCATATAACTAGTTAGGACATCTTAAGACTTGGTATGTCGTATTAGAACATTATAAAGCATGTTTGTAAAACGTAGGACGCCTTAAAAGACCTAACAATACCTTACAACAGCGTACGAAACCTTAAAACTCCATAATAAACCTAATGAATTCGTCCGAGTCCTTTGAACATCGGAAGACCACTCAGGACTTGTTACGACTCTGTATGAGATATTAGCAACATGAAAAGCAATTTAGAATAATGTAGGACGCGTTACAATTTCTAAGAGCACCTTACATCACCGTACGAAACATTAAAACACCATAATAAACCTAATGAATTCGTCCGAGTCATTTGAACATCATACAACAATTTAGAATATCTTACGACTCTGTTTGCCACACTATCACCTTGAGAAGCATGTTAGTATAATGTACGACACCTTAAAGCTCCTAACAACACATTACAATACCCTACGTAAACTTAAAACTTCATAATAAACCTAATGAATTCGTCTGAGTCCTTTAAACATCGTGCGGCAACTTAGGACATCTTACGACTCTGTTTGCCAAATTAGCAACTCCAATAGAACATTAGTATGATCTAGGACACCTTACAGCTCCAAAGAACACCTTACATCACCGTACCAAACCTTAAAACTACATAATACAGCTAATGAATTCGTCCGAGTCCTTTGAACATCATATAACTAGTTAGGACATCTTAAGACTTGGTATGTCGTATTAGAACATTATAAAGCATGTTTGTAAAACGTAGGACGCCTTAAAAGACCTAACAATACCTTACAACAGCGTACGAAACCTTAAAACTCCATAATAAACCTAATGAATTCGTCCGAGTCCTTTGAACATCGGAAGACCACTCAGGACTTGTTACGACTCTGTATGAGATATTAGCAACATGAAAAGCAATTTAGAATAATGTAGGACGCGTTACAATTTCTAAGAGCACCTTACATCACCGTACGAAACATTAAAACACCATAATAAACCTAATGAATTCGTCCGAGTCATTTGAACATCATACAACAATTTAGAATATCTTACGACTCTGTTTGCCACACTATCACCTTGAGAAGCATGTTAGTATAATGTACGACACCTTAAAGCTCCTAACAACACATTACAATACCCTACGTAAACTTAAAACTTCATAATAAACCTAATGAATTCGTCTGAGTCCTTTAAACATCGTGCGGCAACTTAGGACATCTTACGACTCTGTTTGCCAAATTAGCAACTCCAATAGAACATTAGTATGATCTAGGACACCTTACAGCTCCAAAGAACACCTTACATCACCGTACCAAACTTTAAAACTACATAATACAGCTAATGAATTCGTCCGAGTCCTTTGAACATCATATAACTAGTTAGGACATCTTAAGACTTGGTATGTCGTATTAGAACATTATAAAGCATGTTTGTAAAACGTAGGACGCCTTAAAAGACCTAACAATACCTTACAACAGCGTACGAAACCTTAAAACTCCATAATAAACCTAATGAATTCGTCCGAGTCCTTTGAACATCGGAAGACCACTCAGGACTTGTTACGACTCTGTATGAGATATTAGCAACATGAAAAGCAATTTAGAATAATGTAGGACGCGTTACAATTTCTAAGAGCACCTTACATCACCGTACGAAACATTAAAACACCATAATAAACCTAATGAATTCGTCCGAGTCATTTGAACATCATACAACAATTTAGAATATCTTACGACTCTGTTTGCCACACTATCACCTTGAGAAGCATGTTAGTATAATGTACGACACCTTAAAGCTCCTAACAACACATTACAATACCCTACGTAAACTTAAAACTTCATAATAAACCTAATGAATTCGTCTGAGTCCTTTAAACATCGTGCGGCAACTTAGGACATCTTACGACTCTGTTTGCCAAATTAGCAACTCCAATAGAACATTAGTATGATCTAGGACACCTTACAGCTCCAAAGAACACCTTACATCACCGTACCAAAATTTAAAACTACATAATACAGCTAATGAATTCGTCCGAGTCCTTTGAACATCATATAACTAGTTAGGACATCTTAAGACTTGGTATGTCGTATTAGAACATTATAAAGCATGTTTGTATAACGTAGGACGCCTTAAAACACCTAACAATACCTTACAACAGCGTACGAAACCTTAAAACTCCATAATAAACCTAATGAATTCGTCCGAGTCCTTTGAACATCGGAAGACCACTCAGGACTTGTTACGACTCTGTATGAGATATTAGCAACATGAAAAGCAATTTAGAATAATGTAGGACACGTTACAACTTCTAAGAGCACCTTACATCACCGTACGAAACATTAAAACACCATAATAAACCTAATGAATTCGTCCGAGTCATTTGAACATCATACAACAATTTAGAATATCTTACGACTCTGTTTGCCACACTATCACCTTGAGAAGCATGTTAGTATAATGTACGACACCTTAAAGCTCCTAACAACACATTACAATATCCTACGTAAACTTAAAACTTCATAATAAACCTAATGAATTCGTCCGAGTCCTTTAAATATCGTGCGGCAACTTAGGACATCTTACGACTCTGTTTGCCAAATTAGCAACTCCAATAGAACATTAGTATGATCTAGGACACCTTACAGCTCCAAAGAACACCTTACATCACCGTACCAAACCTTAAAACTACATAATACACCTAATGAATTCGTCCGAGTCCTTTGAACATCATATAACTAGTTAGGACATCTTAAGACTTGGTATGTCGTATTAGAACATTATAAAGCATGTTTGTATAACGTAGGACGCCTTAAAACACCTAACAATACCTTACAACAGCGTACGAAACCTTAAAACACCATAATAAACCTAATGAATTCGTCCGAGTCCTTTGAACATCGGAAGACCACTTAGGACTTGTTATGACTCTGTATGAGATATTAGCAACATGAAAAGCAATTTAGAATAATGTAGGACGTGTTACAATTTCTAAGAGCACCTTACATCACCGTACGAAACATTAAAACACCATAATAAACCTAATGAATTCGTCCGAGTCATTTGAACATCATACAACAATTTAGAATATCTTACGACTCTGTTTGCCACACTATCACCTTGAGAAGCATGTTAGTATAATGTACGACACCTTAAAGCTCCTAACAACACATTACAATACCCTACGTAAACTTAAAACTTCATAATAAACCTAATGAATTCGTCCGAGTCCTTTAAACATCGTGCGGCAACTTAGGACATCTTACGACTCTGTTTGCCAAATTAGCAACTCCAATAGAACATTAGTATGATCTAGGACACCTTACAGCTCCAAAGAACACCTTACATCACCGTACCAAACCTTAAAACTACTTAATACACCTAATGAATTTGTGCGAGTCCTTTGAACATCATATAACTAGTTAGGACATCTTAAGACTTGGTATGTCGTATTAGAACATAATAAAGCATGTTTGTAAAACGTAGGACGCCTTAAAACACCTAACAATACCTTACAACAGCGTACGAAACCTTAAAACTCCATAATAAACCTAATGAATTCGTCCGAGTCCTTTGAACATCGGAAGACCACTCAGGACTTGTTACGACTCTGTATGAGATATTAGCAACATGAAAAGCAATTTAGAATAATGTAGGACGCGTTACAATTTCTAAGAGCACCTTACATCACCGTACGAAACATTAAAACACCATAATAAACCTAATGAATTCGTCCGAGTCACTTGAACATCATACAACAATTTAGAATATCTTACGACTCTGTTTGCCACACTATCACCTTGAGAAGCATGTTAGTATAATGTACGACACCTTAAAGCTCCTAACAACACATTACAATACCCTAAGTAAACTTAAAACTTCATAATAAACCTAATGAATTCGTCCGAGTCCTTTAAACATCGTGCGGCAACTTAGGACATCTTACGACTCTGTTTGCCAAATTAGCAACTCCAATAGAACATTAGTATGATCTAGGACACCTTACAGCTCCAAAGAACACCTTACATCACCGTACCAAACCTTAAAACTACATAATACACCTAATGAATTCGTCTGAGTCCTTTGAACATCATATAACTAGTTAGGACATCTTAAGACTTGGTATGTCGTATTAGAACATTATAAAGCATGTTTGTATAACGTAGGACGCCTTAAAACACCTAACAATACCTTACAACAGTGTACGAAACCTTAAAACTCCATAATAAACCTAATGAATTCGTCCGAGTCCTTTGAACATCGGAAGACCACTCAGGACTTGTTACGACTCTGTATGAGATATTAGCAACATGAAAAGCAATTTAGAATAATGTAGGACGCGTTACAATTTCTAAGAGCACCTTACATCACCGTACGAAACATTAAAACACCATAATAAACCTAATGAATTCGTCCGAGTCATTTGAACATCATACAACAATTTAGAATATCTTACGACTCTGTTTGCCACACTATTACCTTGAGAAGCATGTTAGTATAATGTACGACACCTTAAAGCTCCTAACAACACATTACAATATCCTACGTAAACTTAAAACTTCATAATAAACCTAATGAATTCGTCCGAGTCCTTTAAATATCGTGCGGCAACTTAGGACATCTTACGACTCTGTTTGCCAAATTAGCAACTCCAATAGAACATTAGTATGATCTAGGACACCTTACAGCTCCAAAGAACACCTTACATCACCGTACCAAACCTTAAAACTACATAATACACCTAATGAATTCGTCCGAGTCCTTTGAACATCATATAACTAGTTAGGACATCTTAAGACTTGGTATGTCGTATTAGAACATTATAAAGCATGTTTGTATAACGTAGGACGCCTTAAAACACCTAACAATACCTTACAACAGCGTACGAAACCTTAAAACACCATAATAAACCTAATGAATTCGTCCGAGTCCTTTGAACATCGGAAGACCACTTAGGACTTGTTATGACTCTGTATGAGATATTAGCAACATGAAAAGAAATTTAGAATAATGTAGGACGTGTTACAATTTCTAAGAGCACCTTACATCACCGTACGAAACATTAAAACACCATAATAAACCTAATGAATTCGTCCGAGTCATTTGAACATCATACAACAATTTAGAATATCTTACGACTCTGTTTGCCACACTATCACCTTGAGAAGCATGTTAGTATAATGTACGACACCTTAAAGCTCCTAACAACACATTACAATATCCTACCTAAACTTAAAACTTCATAATAAACCTAATGAATTCGTCCGAGTCCTTTAAATAGCGTGCGGCAACTTAGGACATCTTACGACTCTGTTTGCCAAATTAGCAACTCCAATAGAACATTAGTATGATCTAGGACACCTTACAGCTCCAAAGAACACCTTACATCACCGTACCAAACCTTAAAACTACATAATACACCTAATGAATTCGTCCGAGTCCTTTGAACATCATATAACTAGTTAGGACATCTTAAGACTTGGTATGTCGTATTAGAACATTATAAAGCATGTTTGTATAACGTAGGACGCCTTAAAACACCTAACAATACCTTACAACAGCGTATGAAACCTTAAAACACCATAATAAACCTAATGAATTCGTCCGAGTCCTTTGAACATCGGAAGACCACTTAGGACTTGTTATGACTCTGTATGAGATATTAGCAACATGAAAAGCAATTTAGAATAATGTAGGACGTGTTACAATTTCTAAGAGCACCTTACATCACCGTACGAAACATTAAAACACCATAATAAACCTAATGAATTCGTCCGAGTCATTTGAACATCATACAACAATTTAGAATATCTTACGACTCTGTTTGCCACACTATCACCTTGAGAAGCATGTTAGTATAATGTACGACACCTTAAAGCTCCTAACAACACATTACAATACCCTACGTAAACTTAAAACTTCATAATAAACCTAATGAATTCGTCCGAGTCCTTTAAACATCGTGCGGCAACTTAGGACATCTTACGACTCTGTTTGCCAAATTAGCAACTCCAATAGAACATTAGTATGATCTAGGACACCTTACAGCTCCAAAGAACACCTTACATCACCGTACCAAACCTTAAAACTACTTAATACACCTAATGAATTTGTGCGAGTCCTTTGAACATCATATAACTAGTTAGGACATCTTAAGACTTGGTATGTCGTATTAGAACATAATAAAGCATGTTTGTAAAACGTAGGACGCCTTAAAACACCTAACAATACCTTACAACAGCGTACGAAACCTTAAAACTCCATAATAAACCTAATGAATTCGTCCGAGTCCTTTGAACATCGGAAGACCACTCAGGACTTGTTACGACTCTGTATGAGATATTAGCAACATGAAAAGCAATTTAGAATAATGTAGGACGCGTTACAATTTCTAAGAGCACCTTACATCACCGTACGAAACATTAAAACACCATAATAAACCTAATGAATTCGTCCGAGTCACTTGAACATCATACAACAATTTAGAATATCTTACGACTCTGTTTGCCACACTATCACCTTGAGAAGCATGTTAGTATAATGTACGACACCTTAAAGCTCCTAACAACACATTACAATACCCTAAGTAAACTTAAAACTTCATAATAAACCTAATGAATTCTTCCGAGTCCTTTAAACATCGTGCGGCAACTTAGGACATCTTACGACTCTGTTTGCCAAATTAGCAACTCCAATAGAACATTAGTATGATCTAGGACACCTTACAGCTCCAAAGAACACCTTACATCACCGTACCAAACCTTAAAACTACATAATACACCTAATGAATTCGTCCGAGTCCTTTGAACATCATATAACTAGTTAGGACATCTTAAGACTTGGTATGTCGTATTAGAACATTATAAAGCATGTTTGTATAACGTAGGACGCCTTAAAACACCTAACAATACCTTACAACAGTGTACGAAACCTTAAAACTCCATAATAAACCTAATGAATTCGTCCGAGTCCTTTGAACATCGGAAGACCACTCAGGACTTGTTACGACTCTGTATGAGATATTAGCAACATGAAAAGCAATTTAGAATAATGTAGGACGCGTTACAATTTCTAAGAGCACCTTACATCACCGTACGAAACATTAAAACACCATAATAAACCTAATGAATTCGTCCGAGTCATTTGAACATCATACAACAATTTAGAATATCTTACGACTCTGTTTGCCACACTATCACCTTGAGAAGCATGTTAGTATAATGTACGACACCTTAAAGCTCCTAACAACACATTACAATACCCTACGTAAACTTAAAACTTCATAATAAACCTAATGAATTCGTCCGAGTCCTTTAAACATCGTGCGGCAACTTAGGTTATCTTACGACTCTGTTTGCCAAATTAGCAACTCCAATAGAACATTAGTATGATCTAGGACACCTTACAGCTCCAAAGAACACCTTACATCACCGTACCAAACTTTAAAACTACATAATACACCTAATGAATTCGTGCGAGTCCTTTGAACATCGTATAACTAGTTAGGACATCTTAAGACTTGGTATGTCGTATTAGAACATTATAAAGCATGTTTGTATAACGTAGGACTCCTTAAAACACCTAACAATACCTTACAACAGCGTACGAAACCTTAAAACTCCATAATAAACCTAATGAATTCGTCCGAGTCCTTTGAACATCGGAAGACCACTCAGGACTTGTTACGACTCTGTATGAGATATTAGCAACATGAAAAGCAATTTAGAATAATGTAGGACGCGTTACAATTTTTAAGAGCACCTTACATCACCGTACGAAACATTAAAACACCATAATAAACCTAATGAATTCGTCCGAGTCATTTGAACATCATACAACAATTTAGAATATCTTACGACTCTGTTTGCCACACTATCACCTTGAGAACCATGTTAGTATAATGTACGACACCTTAAAGCTCCTAACAACACATTACAATACCCTACGTAAACTTAAAACTTCATAATAAACCTAATGAATTCGTCCGAGTCCTTTAAACATCGTGCGGCAACTTAGGACATCTTACGACTCTGTTTGCCAAATTAGCAACTCCAATAGAACATTAGTATGATCTAGGACACCTTACAGCTCCAAAGAACACCTTACATCACCGTACCAAACCTTAAAACTACATAATACACCTAATGAATTCGTCCGAGTCCTTTGAACATCATATAACTAGTTAGGACATCTTAAGACTTGGTATGTCGTATTAGAACATTATAAAGCATGTTTGTATAACGTAGGACGCCTTAAAACACCTAACAATACCTTACAACAGTGTACGAAACCTTAAAACTCCATAATAAACCTAATGAATTCGTCCGAGTCCTTTGAACATCGGAAGACCACTCAGGACTTGTTACGACTCTGTATGAGATATTAGCAACATGAAAAGCAATTTAGAATAATGTAGGACGCGTTACAATTTCTAAGAGCACCTTACATCACCGTACGAAACATTAAAACACCATAATAAACCTAATGAATTCGTCCGAGTCATTTGAACATCATACAACAATTTAGAATATCTTACGACTCTGTTTGCCACACTATCACCTTGAGAAGCATGTTAGTATAATGTACGACACCTTAAAGCTCCTAACAACACATTACAATACCCTACGTAAACTTAAAACTTCATAATAAACCTAATGAATTCGTCCGAGTCCTTTAAACATCGTGCGGCAACTTAGGTTATCTTACGACTCTGTTTGCCAAATTAGCAACTCCAATAGAACATTAGTATGATCTAGGACACCTTACAGCTCCAAAGAACACCTTACATCACCGTACCAAACTTTAAAACTACATAATACACCTAATGAATTCGTGCGAGTCCTTTGAACATCGTATAACTAGTTAGGACATCTTAAGACTTGGTATGTCGTATTAGAACATTATAAAGCATGTTTGTATAACGTAGGACTCCTTAAAACACCTAACAATACCTTACAACAGCGTACGAAACCTTAAAACTCCATAATAAACCTAATGAATTCGTCCGAGTCCTTTGAACATCGGAAGACCACTCAGGACTTGTTACGACTCTGTATGAGATATTAGCAACATGAAAAGCAATTTAGAATAATGTAGGACGCGTTACAATTTTTAAGAGCACCTTACATCACCGTACGAAACATTAAAACACCATAATAAACCTAATGAATTCGTCCGAGTCATTTGAACATCATACAACAATTTAGAATATCTTACGACTCTGTTTGCCACACTATCACCTTGAGAACCATGTTAGTATAATGTACGACACCTTAAAGCTCCTAACAACACATTACAATACCCTACGTAAACTTAAAACTTCATAATAAACCTAATGAATTCGTCCGAGTCCTTTAAACATCGTGCGGCAACTTAGGACATCTTACGACTCTGTTTGCCAAATTAGCAACTCCAATAGAACATTAGTATGATCTAGGACACCTTACAGCTCCAAAGAACACCTTACATCACCGTACCAAACCTTAAAACTACATAATACACCTAATAAATTCGTCCGAGTCCTTTGAACATCATATAACTAGTTAGGACATCTTAAGACTTGGTATGTCGTATTAGAACATTATAAAGCATGTTTGTATAACGTAGGACGCCTTAAAACACCTAACAATACCTTACAACAGCGTACGAAACCTTAAAACTCCATAATAAACCTAATGAATTCGTCCGAGTCCTTTGAACATCGGAAGACCACTCAGGACTTGTTACGACTCTGTATGAGATATTAGCAACATGAAAAGCAATTTAGAATAATGTAGGACGCGTTACAATTTCTAAGAGCACCTTACATCACCGTACGAAACATTAAAACACCATAATAAACCTAATGAATTCGTCCGAGTCACTTGAACATCATACAACAATTTAGAATATCTTACGACTCTGTTTGCCACACTATCACCTTGAGAAGCATGTTAGTATAATGTACGACACCTTAAAGCTCCTAACAACACATTACAATACCCTAAGTAAACTTAAAACTTCATAATAAACCTAATGAATTCGTCCGAGTCCTTTAAACATCGTGCGGCAACTTAGGACATCTTACGACTCTGTTTGCCAAATTAGCAACTCCAATAGAACATTAGTATGATCTAGGACACCTTACAGCTCCAAAGAACACCTTACATCACCGTACCAAACCTTAAAACTACATAATACACCTAATGAATTCGTCTGAGTCCTTTGAACATCATATAACTAGTTAGGACATCTTAAGACTTGGTATGTCGTATTAGAACATTATAAAGCATGTTTGTATAACGTAGGACGCCTTAAAACACCTAACAATACCTTACAACAGTGTACGAAACCTTAAAACTCCATAATAAACCTAATGAATTCGTCCGAGTCCTTTGAACATCGGAAGACCACTCAGGACTTGTTACGACTCTGTATGAGATATTAGCAACATGAAAAGCAATTTAGAATAATGTAGGACGCGTTACAATTTCTAAGAGCACCTTACATCACCGTACGAAACATTAAAACACCATAATAAACCTAATGAATTCGTCCGAGTCATTTGAACATCATACAACAATTTAGAATATCTTACGACTCTGTTTGCCACACTATCACCTTGAGAAGCATGTTAGTATAATGTACGACACCTTAAAGCTCCTAACAACACATTACAATATCCTACGTAAACTTAAAACTTCATAATAAACCTAATGAATTCGTCCGAGTCCTTTAAATATCGTGCGGCAACTTAGGACATCTTACGACTCTGTTTGCCAAATTAGCAACTCCAATAGAACATTAGTATGATCTAGGACACCTTACAGCTCCAAAGAACACCTTACATCACCGTACCAAACCTTAAAACTACATAATACACCTAATGAATTCGTCCGAGTCCTTTGAACATCATATAACTAGTTAGGACATCTTAAGACTTGGTATGTCGTATTAGAACATTATAAAGCATGTTTGTATAACGTAGGACGCCTTAAAACACCTAACAATACCTTACAACAGCGTACGAAACCTTAAAACACCATAATAAACCTAATGAATTCGTCCGAGTCCTTTGAACATCGGAAGACCACTTAGGACTTGTTATGACTCTGTATGAGATATTAGCAACATGAAAAGCAATTTAGAATAATGTAGGACGTGTTACAATTTCTAAGAGCACCTTACATCACCGTACGAAACATTAAAACACCATAATAAACCTAATGAATTCGTCCGAGTCATTTGAACATCATACAACAATTTAGAATATCTTACGACTCTGTTTGCCACACTATCACCTTGAGAAGCATGTTAGTATAATGTACGACACCTTAAAGCTCCTAACAACACATTACAATATCCTACGTAAACTTAAAACTTCATAATAAACCTAATGAATTCGTCCGAGTCCTTTAAATATCGTGCGGCAACTTAGGACATCTTACGACTCTGTTTGCCAAATTAGCAACTCCAATAGAACATTAGTATGATCTAGGACACCTTACAGCTCCAAAGAACACCTTACATCACCGTACCAAACCTTAAAACTACATAATACACCTAATGAATTCGTCCGAGTCCTTTGAACATCATATAACTAGTTAGGACATCTTAAGACTTGGTATGTCGTATTAGAACATTATAAAGCATGTTTGTATAACGTAGGACGCCTTAAAACACCTAACAATACCTTACAACAGCGTATGAAACCTTAAAACACCATAATAAACCTAATGAATTCGTCCGAGTCCTTTGAACATCGGAAGACCACTTAGGACTTGTTATGACTCTGTATGAGATATTAGCAACATGAAAAGCAATTTAGAATAATGTAGGACGTGTTACAATTTCTAAGAGCACCTTACATCACCGTACGAAACATTAAAACACCATAATAAACCTAATGAATTCGTCCGAGTCATTTGAACATCATACAACAATTTAGAATATCTTACGACTCTGTTTGCCACACTATCACCTTGAGAAGCATGTTAGTATAATGTACGACACCTTAAAGCTCCTAACAACACATTACAATACCCTACGTAAACTTAAAACTTCATAATAAACCTAATGAATTCGTCCGAGTCCTTTAAACATCGTGCGGCAACTTAGGACATCTTACGACTCTGTTTGCCAAATTAGCAACTCCAATAGAACATTAGTATGATCTAGGACACCTTACAGCTCCAAAGAACACCTTACATCACCGTACCAAACCTTAAAACTACATAATACACCTAATGAATTCGTCCGAGTCCTTTGAACATCATATAACTAGTTAGGACATCTTAAGACTTGGTATGTCGTATTAGAACATTATAAAGCATGTTTGTATAACGTAGGACGCCTTAAAACACCTAACAATACCTTACAACAGTGTACGAAACCTTAAAACTCCATAATAAACCTAATGAATTCGTCCGAGTCCTTTGAACATCGGAAGACCACTCAGGACTTGTTACGACTCTGTATGAGATATTAGCAACATGAAAAGAAATTTAGAATAATGTAGGACGCGTTACAATTTCTAAGAGCACCTTACATCACCGTACGAAACATTAAAACACCATAATAAACCTAATGAATTCGTCCGAGTCATTTGAACATCATACAACAATTTAGAATATCTTACGACTCTGTTTGCCACACTATCACCTTGAGAAGCATGTTAGTATAATGTACGACACCTTAAAGCTCCTAACAACACATTACAATACCCTACGTAAACTTAAAACTTCATAATAAACCTAATGAATTCGTCCGAGTCCTTTAAACATCGTGCGGCAACTTAGGTTATCTTACGACTCTGTTTGCCAAATTAGCAACTCCAATAGAACATTAGTATGATCTAGGACACCTTACAGCTCCAAAGAACATCTTACATCACCGTACCAAACTTTAAAACTACATAATACACCTAATGAATTCGTGCGAGTCCTTTGAACATCGTATAACTAGTTAGGACATCTTAAGACTTGGTATGTCGTATTAGAACATTATAAAGCATGTTTGTATAACGTAGGACTCCTTAAAACACCTAACAATACCTTACAACAGCGTACGAAACCTTAAAACTCCATAATAAACCTAATGAATTCGTCCGAGTCCTTTGAACATCGGAAGACCACTCAGGACTTGTTACGACTCTGTATGAGATATTAGCAACATGAAAAGCAATTTAGAATAATGTAGGACGCGTTACAATTTTTAAGAGCACCTTACATCACCGTACGAAACATTAAAACACCATAATAAACCTAATGAATTCGTCCGAGTCATTTGAACATCATACAACAATTTAGAATATCTTACGACTCTGTTTGCCACACTATCACCTTGAGAACCATGTTAGTATAATGTACGACACCTTAAAGCTCCTAACAACACATTACAATACCCTACGTAAACTTAAAACTTCATAATAAACCTAATGAATTCGTCCGAGTCCTTTAAACATCGTGCGGCAACTTAGGACATCTTACGACTCTGTTTGCCAAATTAGCAACTCCAATAGAACATTAGTATGATCTAGGACACCTTACAGCTCCAAAGAACACCTTACATCACCGTACCAAACCTTAAAACTACATTATACACCTAATGAATTCGTCCGAGTCCTTTGAACATCATATAACTAGTTAGGACATCTTAAGACTTGGTATGTCATATTAGAACATTATAAAGCATGTTTTTATAACGTAGGACGCCTTAAAACACCTAACAATACCTTACAACAGCGTACGAAACCTTAAAACACCATAATAAACCTAATGAATTAGTCCGAGTCCTTTGAACATCGGAAGACCACTCAGGACTTGTTACGACTCTGTATGAGATATTAGCAACATGAAAAGCAATTTAGAATAATGTAGGACGCGTTACAATTTCTAAGAGCACCTTACATCACCGTACGAAACGTTAAAACACCATAATAAACCTAATGAATTCGTCCGAGTCATTTGAACATCATACAACAATTTAGAATATCTTACGACTCTGTTGCCACACTATCACCTTGCGAAGCATGTTAGTATAATGTACGACACCTTAAAGCTCCTAACAACACATTACAATACCCTACGTAAACTTAAAACTTCATAATAAACCTAATGAATTCGTCCGAGTCCTTTAAACATCGTGCGGCAACTTAGGACATCTTACGACTCTGTTTGCCAAATTAGCAACTCCAATAGAACATTAGTATGATCTAGGACACCTTACAGCTCCAAAGAACACCTTACATCACCGTACCAAACCTTAAAACTACATAATACACCTAATGAATTCGTCCGAGTCCTTTGAACATCATATAACTAGTTAGGACATCTTAAGACTTGGTATGTCATATTAGAACATTATAAAGCATGTTTTTATAACGTAGGACGCCTTAAAACACCTAACAATACCTTACAACAGCGTACGAAACCTTAAAACACCATAATAAACCTAATGAATTAGTCCGAGTCCTTTGAACATCGGAAGACCACTCAGGACTTGTTACGACTCTGTATGAGATATTAGCAACATGAAAAGCAATTTAGAATAATGTAGGACGCGTTACAATTTCTAAGAGCACCTTACATCACCGTACGAAACGTTAAAACACCATAATAAACCTAATGAATTCGTCCGAGTCATTTGAACATCATACAACAATTTAGAATATCTTACGACTCTGTTGCCACACTATCACCTTGCGAAGCATGTTAGTATAATGTACGACACCTTAAAGCTCCTAACAACACATTACAATACCCTACGTAAACTTAAAACTTCATAATAAACCTAATGAATTCGTCCGAGTCCTTTAAACATCGTGCGGCAACTTAGGACATCTTACGACTCTGTTTGCCAAATTAGCAACTCCAATAGAACATTAGTATGATCTAGGACACCTTACAGCTCCAAAGAACACCTTACATCACCGTACCAAACCTTAAAACTACATAATACACCTAATGAATTCGTCCGAGTCCTTTGAACATCATATAACTAGTTAGGACATCTTAAGACTTGGTATGTCGTATTAGAACATTATAAAGCATGTTTGTATAACGTAGGACGCCTTAAAACACCTAACAATACCTTACAACAGCGTACGAAACCTTAAAACACCATAATAAACCTAATGAATTAGTCCGAGTCCTTTGAACATCGGAAGACCACTCAGGACTTGTTACGACTCTGTATGAGATATTAGCAACATGAAAAGCAATTTAGAATAATGTAGGACGCGTTACAATTTCTAAGAGCACCTTACAACACTGTACGAAACGTTAAAACACCATAATAAACCTAATGAATTCGTCCGAGTCATTTGAACATCATACAACAATTTAGAATATCTTACGACTCTGTTGCCACACTATCACCTTGAGAAGCATGTTAGTATAATGTACGACACCTTAAAGCTCCTAACAACACATTACAATACCCTACGTAAACTTAAAACTTCATAATAAACCTAATGAATTCGTCCGAGTCCTTTAAACATCGTGCGGCAACTTAGGACATCTTACGACTCTGTTTGCCAAATTAGCAACTCCAATAGAACATTAGTATGATCTAGGACACCTTACAGCTCCAAAGAACACCTTACATCACCGTACCAAACCTTAAAACTACATTATACACCTAATGAATTCGTCCGAGTCCTTTGAACATCATATAACTAGTTAGGACATCTTAAGACTTGGTATGTCATATTAGAACATTATAAAGCATGTTTTTATAACGTAGGACGCCTTAAAACACCTAACAATACCTTACAACAGCGTACGAAACCTTAAAACACCATAATAAACCTAATGAATTAGTCCGAGTCCTTTGAACATCGGAAGACCACTCAGGACTTGTTACGACTCTGTATGAGATATTAGCAACATGAAAAGCAATTTAGAATAATGTAGGACGCGTTACAATTTCTAAGAGCACCTTACATCACCGTACGAAACGTTAAAACACCATAATAAACCTAATGAATTCGTCCGAGTCATTTGAACATCATACAACAATTTAGAATATCTTACGACTCTGTTGCCACACTATCACCTTGCGAAGCATGTTAGTATAATGTACGACACCTTAAAGCTCCTAACAACACATTACAATACCCTACGTAAACTTAAAACTTCATAATAAACCTAATGAATTCGTCCGAGTCCTTTAAACATCGTGCGGCAACTTAGGACATCTTACGACTCTGTTTGCCAAATTAGCAACTCCAATAGAACATTAGTATGATCTAGGACACCTTACAGCTCCAAAGAACACCTTACATCACCGTACCAAACCTTAAAACTACATAATACACCTAATGAATTCGTCCGAGTCCTTTGAACATCATATAACTAGTTAGGACATCTTAAGACTTGGTATGTCGTATTAGAACATTATAAAGCATGTTTGTATAACGTAGGACGCCTTAAAACACCTAACAATACCTTACAACAGCGTACGAAACCTTAAAACACCATAATAAACCTAATGAATTAGTCCGAGTCCTTTGAACATCGGAAGACCACTCAGGACTTGTTACGACTCTGTATGAGATATTAGCAACATGAAAAGCAATTTAGAATAATGTAGGACGCGTTACAATTTCTAAGAGCACCTTACAACACTGTACGAAACGTTAAAACACCATAATAAACCTAATGAATTCGTCCGAGTCATTTGAACATCATACAACAATTTAGAATATCTTACGACTCTGTTGCCACACTATCACCTTGAGAAGCATGTTAGTATAATGTACGACACCTTAAAGCTCCTAACAACACATTACAATACCCTACGTAAACTTAAAACTTCATAATAAACCTAATGAATTCGTCCGAGTCCTTTAAACATCGTGCGGCAACTTAGGATATCTTACGACTCTGTTTGCCAAATTAGCAACTCCAATAGAACATTAGTATGATCTAGGACACCTTACAGCTCCAAAGAACACCTTACATCACCGTACCAAACCTTAAAACTACATTATACACCTAATGAATTCGTCCGAGTCCTTTGAACATCATATAACTAGTTAGGACATCTTAAGACTTGGTATGTCATATTAGAACATTATAAAGCATGTTTGTATAACGTAGGACGCCTTAAAACACCTAACAATACCTTACAACAGCGTACGAAACCTTAAAACACCATAATAAACCTAATGAATTAGTCCGAGTCCTTTGAACATCGGAAGACCACTCAGGACTTGTTACGACTCTGTATGAGATATTAGCAACATGAAAAGCAATTTAGAATAATGTAGGACGCGTTACAATTTCTAAGAGCACCTTACAACACTGTACGAAACGTTAAAACACCATAATAAACCTAATGAATTCGTCCGAGTCATTTGAACATCATACAACAATTTAGAATATCTTACGACTCTGTTGCCACACTATCACCTTGAGAAGCATGTTAGTATAATGTACGACACCTTAAAGCTCCTAACAACACATTACAATACCCTACGTAAACTTAAAACTTCATAATAAACCTAATGAATTCGTCCGAGTCCTTTAAACATCGTGCGGCAACTTAGGATATCTTACGACTCTGTTTGCCAAATTAGCAACTCCAATAGAACATTAGTATGATCTAGGACACCTTACAGCTCCAAAGAACACCTTACATCACCGTACCAAACCTTAAAACTACATTATACACCTAATGAATTCGTCCGAGTCCTTTGAACATCATATAACTAGTTAGGACATCTTAAGACTTGGTATGTCATATTAGAACATTATAAAGCATGTTTGTATAACGTAGGACGCCTTAAAACACCTAACAATACCTTACAACAGCGTACGAAACCTTAAAACACCATAATAAACCTAATGAATTAGTCCGAGTCCTTTGAACATCGGAAGACCACTCAGGACTTGTTACGACTCTGTATGAGATATTAGCAACATGAAAAGCAATTTAGAATAATGTAGGACGCGTTACAATTTCAAAGAGCACCTTACATCACCGTACGAAACGTTAAAACACCATAATAAACCTAATGAATTCGTCCGAGTCATTTGAACATCATACAACAATTTAGAATATCTTACGACTCTGTTGCCACACTATCACCTTGCGAAGCATGTTAGTATAATGTACGACACCTTAAAGCTCCTAACAACACATTACAATACCCTACGTAAACTTAAAACTTCCTAATAAACCTAATGAATTCGTCCGAGTCCTTTAAACATCGTGCGGCAACTTAGGACATCTTACGACTCTGTTTGCCAAATTAGCAACTCCAATAGAACATTAGTATGATCTAGGACACCTTACAGCTCCAAAGAACACCTTACATCACCGTACCAAACCTTAAAACTACATAATACACCTAATGAATTCGTCCGAGTCCTTTGAACATCATATAACTAGTTAGGAAATCTTAAGACTTGGTATGTCGTATTAGAACATTATAAAGCATGTTTGTATAACGTAGGACGCCTTAAACACCTAACAATACCTTACAACAGCGTACGAAACCTTAAAACACCATAATAAACCTAATGAATTCGTCCGAGTCCTTTGAACATCGGAAGACCACTCAGGACTTGTTACGACTCTGTATGAGATATTAGCAACATGAAAAGCAATTTAGAATAATGTAGGACGCGTTACAATTTCTAAGAGCACCTTACATCACCGTACGAAACGTTAAAACACCATAATAAACCTAATGAATTCGTCCGAGTCATTTGAACATCATACAACAATTTAGAATATCTTACGACTCTGTTGCCACACTATCACCTTGAGAAGCATGTTAGTATAATGTACGACACCTTAAAGCTCCTAACAACACATTACAATACCCTACGTAAACTTAAAACTTCATAATAAACCTAATGAATTCGTCCGAGTCCTTTAAACATCGTGCGGCAACTTAGGACATCTTACGACTCTGTTTGCTAAATTAGCAACTCCAATAGAACATTAGTATGATCTAGGACACCTTACAGCTCCAAAGAACACCTTACATCACCGTACCAAACCTTAAAACTACATAATACACCTAATGAATTCGTCCGAGTCCTTTGAACATCATATAACTAGTTAAGAAATCTTAAGACTTGGTATGTCGTATTAGAACATTATAAAGCATGTTTGTATAACGTAGGACGCCTTAAACACCTAACAATACCTTACAACAGCGTACGAAACCTTAAAACACCATAATAAACCTAATGAATTCGTCCGATTCCTTTGAACATCGGAAGACCACTCAGGACTTGTTACGACTCTGTATGAGATATTAGCAACATGAAAAGCAATTTAGAATAATGTAGGACGCGTTACAATTTCTAAGAGCACCTTACATCACCGTACGAAACGTTAAAACACCATAATAAACCTAATGAATTCGTCCGAGTCATTTGAACATCATACAACAATTTAGAATATCTTACGACTCTGTTGCCACACTATCACCTTGAGAAGCATGTTAGTATAATGTACGACACCTTAAAGCTCCTAACAACACATTACAATACCCTACGTAAACTTAAAACTTCATAATAAACCTAATGAATTCGTCCGAGTCCTTTAAACATCGTGCGGCAACTTAGGACATCTTACGACTCTGTTTGCCAAATTAGCAACTCCAATAGAACATTAGTATGATCTAGGACACCTTACAGCTCCAAAGAACACCTTACATCACCGTACCAAACCTTAAAACTACATAATACACCTAATGAATTCGTCCGAGTCCTTTGAACATCATATAACTAGTTAGGAAATCTTAAGACTTGGTATGTCGTATTAGAACATTATAAAGCATGTTTGTATAACGTAGGACGCCTTAAACACCTAACAATACCTTACAACAGCGTACGAAACCTTAAAACACCATAATAAACCTAATGAATTCGTCCGAGTCCTTTGAACATCGGAAGACCACTCAGGACTTGTTACGACTCTGTATGAGATATTAGCAACATGAAAAGCAATTTAGAATAATGTAGGACGCGTTACAATTTCTAAGAGCACCTTACATCACCGTACGAAACGTTAAAACACCATAATAAACCTAATGAATTCGTCCGAGTCATTTGAACATCATACAACAATTTAGAATATCTTACGACTCTGTTGCCACACTATCACCTTGAGAAGCATGTTAGTATAATGTACGACACCTTAAAGCTCCTAACAACACATTACAATACCCTACGTAAACTTAAAACTTCATAATAAACCTAATGAATTCGTCTGAGT
This sequence comes from Tagetes erecta, assembly GCA_030867185.1. NCBI lineage: Eukaryota > Viridiplantae > Streptophyta > Magnoliopsida > Asterales > Asteraceae > Tagetes > Tagetes erecta. The sequence goes on along the minus strand of CM061488.1, from coordinate 46,656,833 downwards.
CCTTTAAACATCGTGCGGCAACTTAGGACATCTTACGACTCTGTTTGCCAAATTAACAACTCCAATAGAACATTAGTATGATCTAGGACACCTTACAGCTCCAAAGAACACCTTACATCACCGTACCAAACCTTAAAACTACATAATACACCTAATGAATTCGTCCGAGTCCTTTGAACATCATATAACTAGTTAGGAAATCTTAAGACTTGGTATGTCGTATTAGAACATTATAAAGCATGTTTGTATAACGTAGGACGCCTTAAACACCTAACAATACCTTACAACAGCGTACGAAACCTTAATAAACCTAATGAATTCGTCCGAGTCCTTTGAACATCGGAAGACCACTCAGGACTTGTTACGACTCTGTATGAGATATTAGTAACATGAAAAGCAATTTAGAATAATGTAGGACGCGTTACAATTTCTAAGAGCACCTTACATCACCGTACGAAACGTTAAAACACCATAATAAACCTAATGAATTCGTCCGAGTCATTTGAACATCATACAACAATTTAGAATATCTTACGACTCTGTTGCCACACTATCACCTTGAGAAGCATGTTAGTATAATGTACGACACCTTAAAGCTCCTAACAACACATTACAATACCCTACGTAAACTTAAAACTTCATAATAAACCTAATGAATTCGTCCGAGTCCTTTAAACATCGTGCGGCAACTTAGGACATCTTACGACTCTGTTTGCCAAATTAGCAACTCCAATAGAACATTAGTATGATCTAGGACACCTTACAGCTCCAAAGAACACCTTACATCACCGTACCAAACCTTAAAACTACATAATACACCTAATGAATTCGTCCGAGTCCTTTGAACATCATATAACTAGTTAGGAAATCTTAAGACTTGGTATGTCGTATTAGAACATTATAAAGCATGTTTGTATAACGTAGGACGCCTTAAACACCTAACAATACCTTACAACAGCGTACGAAACCTTAAAACACCATAATAAACCTAATGAATTCGTCCGAGTCCTTTGAACATCGGAAGACCACTCAGGACTTGTTACGACTCTGTATGAGATATTAGCAACATGAAAAGCAATTTAGAATAATGTAGGACGCGTTACAATTTCTAAGAGCACCTTACATCACCGTACGAAACGTTAAAACACCATAATAAACCTAATGAATTCGTCCGAGTCATTTGAACATCATACAACAATTTAGAATATCTTACGACTCTGTTGCCACACTATCACCTTGAGAAGCATGTTAGTATAATGTACGACACCTTAAAGCTCCTAACAACACATTACAATACCCTACGTAAACTTAAAACTTCATAATAAACCTAATGAATTCGTCCGAGTCCTTTAAACATCGTGCGGCAACTTAGGACATCTTACGACTCTGTTTGCCAAATTAGCAACTCCAATAGAACATTAGTATGATCTAGGACACCTTACAGCTCCAAAGAACACCTTACATCACCGTACCAAACCTTAAAACTACATAATACACCTAATGAATTCGTCCGAGTCCTTTGAACATCATATAACTAGTTAGGAAATCTTAAGACTTGGTATGTCGTATTAGAACATTATAAAGCATGTTTGTATAACGTAGGACGCCTTAAACACCTAACAATACCTTACAACAGCGTACGAAACCTTAAAACACCATAATAAACCTAATGAATTCGTCCGAGTCCTTTGAACATCGGAAGACCACTCAGGACTTGTTACGACTCTGTATGAGATATTAGCAACATGAAAAGCAATTTAGAATAATGTAGGACGCGTTACAATTTCTAAGAGCACCTTACATCACCGTACGAAACGTTAAAACACCATAATAAACCTAATGAATTCGTCCGAGTCATTTGAACATCATACAACAATTTAGAATATCTTACGACTCTGTTGCCACACTATCACCTTGAGAAGCATGTTAGTATAATGTACGACACCTTAAAGCTCCTAACAACACATTACAATACCCTACGTAAACTTAAAACTTCATAATAAACCTAATGAATTCGTCCGAGTCCTTTAAACATCGTGCGGCAACTTAGGACATCTTACGACTCTGTTTGCCAAATTAGCAACTCCAATAGAACATTAGTATGATCTAGGACACCTTACAGCTCCAAAGAACACCTTACATCACCGTACCAAACCTTAAAACTACATAATACACCTAATGAATTCGTCCGAGTCCTTTGAACATCATATAACTAGTTAGGAAATCTTAAGACTTGGTATGTCGTATTAGAACATTATAAAGCATGTTTGTATAACGTAGGACGCCTTAAAACACTTAACAATACCTTACAACAGCGTACGAAACCTTAAAACACCATAATAAACCTAATGAATTCGTCCGAGTCCTTTGAACATCGGAAGACCACTCAGGACTTGTTACGACTCTGTATGAGATATTAGCAACATGAAAAGCAATTTAGAATAATGTAGGACGCGTTACAACTTCTAAGAGCACCTTACATCACCGTACGAAACATTAAAACACCATAATAAACCTAATGAATTCGTCCGAGTCATTTGAACATCATACAACAATTTAGAATATCTTACGACTCTGTTTGCCACACTATCACCTTGAGAAGCATGTTAGTATAATGTACGACACCTTAAAGCTCCTAACAACACATTACAATACCCTACGTAAACTTAAAACTTCATAATAAACCTAATGAATTCGTCCGAGTCCTTTAAACATCGTGCGGCAACTTAGGACATCTTACGACTCTATTTGCCAAATTAGCAACTCCAATAGAACATTAGTATGATCTAGGACACCTTACAGCTCCAAAGAACACCTTACATCATCGTACCAAACCTTAAAACTACATAATACACCTAATGAATTCGTGCGAGTCCTTTGAACATCATATAACTAGTTAGGACATCTTAAGACTTGGTATGTCGTATTAGAACATTATAAAGCATGTTTGTATAACGTAGGACGCCTTAAAACACCTAACAATACCTTACAACAGCGTACGAAACCTTAAAACACCATAATAAACCTAATGAATTATTCCGAGTCCTTTGAACATCGGAAGACCACTCAGGACTTGTTACGACTCTGTATGAGATATTAGCAACATGAAAAGCAATTTAGAATAATGTAGGACGCGTTACAATTTCTAAGAGCACCTTACATCACCGTACGAAACATTAAAACACCATAATAAACCTAATGAATTCGTCCGAGTCATTTGAACATCATACAACAATTTAGAATATCTTACGACTCTGTTTGCCACACTATCACCTTGAGAAGCATGTTAGTATAATATACGACACCTTAAAGCTCCTAAAAACACATTACAATACCCAACGTAAACTTAAAACTTCTAATAAACCTAATGAATTCGTCCGAGTCCTTTAAACATCGTACGACAACTTAGGACATCTTACGACTCTGTTTGCCAAATTAGCAACTCCAATAGAACATTAGTATGACCTAGGACACCTTACAGCTCCAAAGAACACCTTACATCACCGTACCAAACCTTAAAACTACATAATACACCTAATGAATTCGTGCGAGTCCTTTGAACATCGTATAACTAGTTAGGACATCTTAAGACTTGGTATGTCATATTAGAACATTATAAAGCATGTTTGTATAACGTAGGACGCCTTAAAACACCTAACAATACCTTACAACAGCGTACGAAACCTTAAAACACCATAATAAACCTAATGAATTCGTCCGAGTCCTTTGAACATCGGAAGACCACTCAGGACTTGTTACGACTCTGTATGAGATATTAGCAACATGAAAAGCAATTTAGAATAATGTAGGACGCGTTACAACTTCTAAGAGCACCTTACATCACCGTACGAAACATTAAAACACCATAATAAACCTAATGAATTCGTCCGAGTCATTTGAACATCATACAACAATTTAGAATATCTTACGACTCTGTTTGCCACACTATCACCTTGAGAAGCATGTTAGTATAATGTACGACACCTTAAAGCTCCTAACAACACATTACAATACCCTACGTAAACTTAAAACTTCATAATAAACCTAATGAATTCGTCCGAGTCCTTTAAACATCGTGCGGCAACTTAGGACATCTTACGACTCTGTTTGCAAATTAGCAACTCCAATAGAACATTAGTATGATCTAGGACACCTTACAGCTCCAAAGAACACCTTACATCATCGTACCAAACCTTAAAACTACATAATACACCTAATGAATTCGTGCTAGTCCTTTGAACATCATATAACTAGTTAGGACATCTTAAGACTTGGTATGTCGTATTAGAACATTATAAAGCATGTTTGTATAACGTAGGACGCCTTAAAACACCTAACAATACCTTACAACAGCGTACGAAACCTTAAAACACCATAATAAACCTAATGAATTCGTCCGAGTCCTTTGAACATCGGAAGACCACTCAGGACTTGTTACGACTCTGTATGAGATATTAGCAACATGAAAAGCAATTTAGAATAATGTAGGACGCGTTACAATTTCTAAGAGCACCTTACATCACCGTCCGAAACATTAAAACACCATAATAAACCTAATGAATTCGTCCGAGTCATTTGAACATCATACAACAATTTAGAATATCTTACGACTCTGTTTGCCACACTATCACCTTGAGAAGCATGTTAGTATAATGTACGACACCTTAAAGCTCCTAACAACACATTACAATACCCTACGTAAACTTAAAACTTCATAATAAACCTAATGAATTCGTCCGAGTCCTTTAAACATCGTGCGGCAACTTAGGACATCTTACGACTCTGTTTGCAAATTAGCAACTCCAATAGAACATTAGTATGATCTAGGACACCTTACAGCTCCAAAGAACACCTTACATCATCGTACCAAACCTTAAAACTACATAATACACCTAATGAATTCGTGCTAGTCCTTTGAACATCATATAACTAGTTAGGACATCTTAAGACTTGGTATGTCGTATTAGAACATTATAAAGCATGTTTGTATAACGTAGGACGCCTTAAAACACCTAACAATACCTTACAACAGCGTACGAAACCTTAAAACACCATAATAAACCTAATGAATTCGTCCGAGTCCTTTGAACATCGGAAGACCACTCAGGACTTGTTACGACTCTGTATGAGATATTAGCAACATGAAAAGCAATTTAGAATAATGTAGGACGCGTTACAATTTCTAAGAGCACCTTACATCACCGTACGAAACATTAAAACACCATAATAAACCTAATGAATTCGTCCGAGTCATTTGAACATCATACAACAATTTAGAATATCTTACGACTCTGTTTGCCACACTATCACCTTGAGAAGCATGTTAGTATAATGTACGACACCTTAAAGCTCCTAACAACACATTACAATACCCTACGTAAACTTAAAACTTCATAATAAACCTAATGAATTCGTCCGAGTCCTTTAAACATCGTGCGGCAACTTAGGACATCTTACGACTCTGTTTGCAAATTAGCAACTCCAATAGAACATTAGTATGATCTAGGACACCTTACAGCTCCAAAGAACACCTTACATCATCGTACCAAACCTTAAAACTACATAATACACCTAATGAATTCGTGCTAGTCCTTTGAACATCATATAACTAGTTAGGACATCTTAAGACTTGGTATGTCGTATTAGAACATTATAAAGCATGTTTGTATAACGTAGGACGCCTTAAAACACCTAACAATACCTTACAACAGCGTACGAAACCTTAAAACACCATAATAAACCTAATGAATTCGTCCGAGTCCTTTGAACATCGGAAGACCACTCAGGACTTGTTACGACTCTGTATGAGATATTAGCAACATGAAAAGCAATTTAGAATAATGTAGGACGCGTTACAATTTCTAAGAGCACCTTACATCACCGTACGAAACATTAAAACACCATAATAAACCTAATGAATTCGTCCGAGTCATTTGAACATCATACAACAATTTAGAATATCTTACGACTCTGTTTGCCACACTATCACCTTGAGAAGCATGTTAGTATAATATACGACACCTTAAAGCTCCTAAAAACACATTACAATACCCAACGTAAACTTAAAACTTCATAATAAACCTAATGAATTCGTCCGAGTCCTTTAACATCGTACGACAACTTAGGACATCTTACGACACTGTTTGCCAAATTAGTAACTCCAATAGAACATTAGTATGACCTAGGACACCTTACAGCTCCAAAGAACACCTTACATCACCGTACCAAACCTTAAAACTACATAATACACCTAATGAATTCGTCCGAGTCCTTTGAACATCGTATAACTAGTTAGGACATCTTAAGACTTGGTATGTCGTATTAGAACATTATAAAGCATGTTTGTATAATGTAGGACGCCTTAAAACACCTAACAATACCTTACAACAGCGTACGAAACCTTAAAACACCATAATAAACCTAATGAATTCGTCTGAGTCCTTTGAACATCGGAAGACCACTCAGGACTTGTTACGACTCTGTATGAGATATTAGCAACATGAAAAGCAATTTAGAATAATGTAGGACGCGTTACCACTTCTAAGAGCACCTTACATCACCGTACGAAACATTAAAACACCATAATAAACCTAATGAATTCGTCCGAGTCGTTTGAACATCATACAACAATTTAGAATATCTTACGACTCTGTTTGCCACACTATCACCTTGAGAAGCATGTTAGTATAATGTACGACACCTTAAAGCTCCTAACAACACATTACAATACCCTACGTAAACTTAAAACTTCATAATAAACCTAATGAATTCGTCTGAGTCCTTTAAACATCGTGCGGCAACTTAGGACATCTTACGACTCTGTTTGCCAAATTAGCAACTCCAATAGAACATTAGTATGATCTAGGACACCTTACAGCTCCAAAGAACACCTTACATCACCGTACCAAACCTTAAAACTACATAATACACCTAATGAATTCGTCCGAGTCCTTTGAACATCATATAACTAGTTAGGAAATCTTAAGACTTGGTATGTCGTATTAGAACATTATAAAGCATGTTTGTATAACGTAGGACGCCTTAAACACCTAACAATACCTTACAACAGCGTACGAAACCTTAAAACACCATAATAAACCTAATGAATTCGTCCGAGTCCTTTGAACATCGGAAGACCACTCAGGACTTGTTACGACTCTGTATGAGATATTAGCAACATGAAAAGCAATTTAGAATAATGTAGGACGCGTTACAATTTCTAAGAGCACCTTACATCACCGTACGAAACATTAAAACACCATAATAAACCTAATGAATTCGTCCGAGTCATTTGAACATCATACAACAATTTAGAATATCTTACGACTCTGTTTGCCACACTATCACCTTGAGAAGCATGTTAGTATAATATACGACACCTTAAAGCTCCTAAAAACACATTACAATACCCAACGTAAACTTAAAACTTCATAATAAACCTAATGAATTCGTCCGAGTCCTTTAAACATCGTACGACAACTTAGGACATCTTACTACTCTGTTTGCCAAATTAGCAACTCCAATAGAACATTAGTATGATCTAGGACACCTTACAGCTCCAAAGAACACCTTACATCATCGTACCAAACCTTAAAACTACATAATACACCTAATGAATTCGTGCGAGTCCTTTGAACATCATATAACTAGTTAGGACATCTTAAGACTTGGTATGTCGTATTAGAACATTATAAAACATGTATTTATAACGTAGGACGCCTTAAAACACCTAACAATACCTTACAACAGCGTACGAAACCTTAAAACACCATAATAAACCTAATGAATTCGTCCGAGTCCTTTGAACATCGGAAGACCACTCAGGACTTGTTACGACTCTGTATGAGATATTAGCAACATGAAAAGCAATTTAGAATAATGTAGGACGCGTTACAATTTCTAAGAGCACCTTACATCACCGTACGAAACATTAAAACACCATAATAAACCTAATGAATTCGTCCGAGTCATTTGAACATCATACAACAATTTAGAATATCTTACGACTCTGTTTGCCACACTATCACCTTGAGAAGCATGTTAGTATAATATACGACACCTTAAAGCTCCTAAAAACACATTACAATACCCAACGTAAACTTAAAACTTCATAATAAACCTAATGAATTCGTCCGAGTCCTTTAAACATCGTACGACAACTTAGGACATCTTACGACTCTGTTTGCCAAATTAGCAACTCCAATAGAACATTAGTATGACCTAGGACACCTTACAGCTCCAAAGAACACCTTACATCACCGTACCAAACCTTAAAACTACATAATACACCTAATGAATTCGTGCGAGTCCTTTGAACATCGTATAACTAGTTAGGACATCTTAAGACTTGGTATGTCATATTAGAACATTATAAAGCATGTTTGTATAACGTAGGACGCCTTAAAACACTTAACAATACCTTACAACAGCGTACGAAACCTTAAAACACCATAATAAACCTAATGAATTCGTCCGAGTCCTTTGAACATCGGAAGACCACTCAGGACTTGTTACGACTCTGTATGAGATATTAGCAACATGAAAAGCAATTTAGAATAATGTAGGACGCGTTACAACTTCTAAGAGCACCTTACATCACCGTACGAAACATTAAAACACCATAATAAACCTAATGAATTCGTCCGAGTCATTTGAACATCATACAACAATTTAGAATATCTTACGACTCTGTTTGCCACACTATCACCTTGAGAAGCATGTTAGTATAATGTACGACACCTTAAAGCTCCTAACAACACATTACAATACCCTACGTAAACTTAAAACTTCATAATAAACCTAATGAATTCGTCCGAGTCCTTTAAACATCGTGCGGCAACTTAGGACATCTTACGACTCTGTTTGCCAAATTAGCAACTCCAATAGAACATTAGTATGATCTAGGACACCTTACAGCTCCAAAGAACACCTTACATCATCGTACCAAACCTTAAAACTACATAATACACCTAATGAATTCGTGCGAGTCCTTTGAACATCATATAACTAGTTAGGACATCTTAAGACTTGGTATGTCGTATTAGAACATTATAAATCATGTTTGTATAACGTAGGACGCCTTAAAACACCTAACAATACCTTACAACAGCGTACGAAACCTTAAAACACCATAATAAACCTAATGAATTCGTCCGAGTCCTTTGAACATCGGAAGACCACTCAGGACTTGTTACGACTCTGTATGAGATATTAGCAACATGAAAAGCAATTTAGAATAATGTAGGACGCGTTACAATTTCTAAGAGCACCTTACATCATCGTACGAAACATTAAAACACCATAATAAACCTAATGAATTCGTCCGAGTCATTTGAACATCATACAACAATTTAGAATATCTTACGACTCTGTTTGCCACACTATCACCTTGAGAAGCATGTTAGTATAATATACGACACCTTAAAGCTCCTAAAAACACATTACAATACCCAACGTAAACTTAAAACTTCATAATAAACCTAATGAATTCGTCCGAGTCCTTTAAACATCGTGCGGCAACTTAGGACATCTTACGACTCTGTTTGCCAAATTAGCAACTCCAATAGAACATTAGTATGATCTAGGACACCTTACAGCTCCAAAGAACACCTTACATCATCGTACCAAACCTTAAAACTACATAATACACCTAATGAATTCGTGCGAGTCCTTTGAACATCATATAACTAGTTAGGACATCTTAAGACTTGGTATGTCGTATTAGAACATTATAAATCATGTTTGTATAACGTAGGACGCCTTAAAACACCTAACAATACCTTACAACAGCGTACGAAACCTTAAAACACCATAATAAACCTAATGAATTCGTCCGAGTCCTTTGAACATCGGAAGACCACTCAGGACTTGTTACGACTCTGTATGAGATATTAGCAACATGAAAAGCAATTTAGAATAATGTAGGACGCGTTACAATTTCTAAGAGCACCTTACATCACCGTACGAAACATTAAAACACCATAATAAACCTAATGAATTCGTCCGAGTCATTTGAACATCATACAACAATTTAGAATATCTTACGACTCTGTTTGCCACACTATCACCTTGAGAAGCATGTTAGTATAATATACGACACCTTAAAGCTCCTAAAAACACATTACAATACCCAACGTAAACTTAAAACTTCATAATAAACCTAATGAATTCGTCCGAGTCCTTTAAACATCGTACGACAACTTAGGACATCTTACGACTCTGTTTGCCAAATTAGCAACTCCAATAGAACATTAGTATGACCTAGGACACCTTACAGCTCCAAAGAACACCTTACATCACCGTACCAAACCTTAAAACTACATAATACACCTAATGAATTCGTGCGAGTCCTTTGAACATCGTATAACTAGTTAGGACATCTTAAGACTTGGTATGTCATATTAGAACATTATAAAGCATGTTTGTATAACGTAGGACGCCTTAAAACACCTAACAATACCTTACAACAGCGTACGAAACCTTAAAACACCATAATAAACCTAATGAATTCGTCCGAGTCCTTTGAACATCGGAAGACCACTCAGGACTTGCTACGACTCTGTATGAGATATTAGCAACATGAAAAGCAATTTAGAATAATGTAGGACGCGTTACAACTTCTAAGAGCACCTTACATCACCGTACGAAACATTAAAACACCATAATAAACCTAATGAATTCGTCCGAGTCATTTGAACATCATACAACAATTTAGAATATCTTACGACTCTGTTTGCCACACTATCACCTTGAGAAGCATGTTAGTATAATGTACGACACCTTAAAGCTCCTAACAACACATTACAATACCCTACGTAAACTTAAAACTTCATAATAAACCTAATGAATTCGTCCGAGTCCTTTAAACATCGTGCGGCAACTTAGGACATCTTACGACTCTGTTTGCCAAATTAGCAACTCCAATAGAACATTAGTATGATCTAGGACACCTTACAGCTCCAAAGAACACCTTACATCATCGTACCAAACCTTAAAACTACATAATACACCTAATGAATTCGTGCTAGTCCTTTGAACATCATATAACTAGTTAGGACATCTTAAGACTTGGTATGTCGTATTAGAACATTATAAAGCATGTTTGTATAACGTAGGACGCCTTAAAACACCTAACAATACCTTACAACAGCGTACGAAACCTTAAAACACCATAATAAACCTAATGAATTCGTCCGAGTCATTTGAACATCATACAACAATTTAGAATATCTTACGACTCTGTTTGCCACACTATCACCTTGAGAAGCATGTTAGTATAATATACGACACCTTAAAGCTCCTAAAAACACATTACAATACCCAACGTAAACTTAAAACTTCATAATAAACTTAATGAATTCGTCCGAGTCCTTTAACATCGTACGACAACTTAGGACATCTTACGACTCTGTTTGCCAAATTAGTAACTCCAATAGAACATTAGTATGACCTAGGACACCTTACAGCTCCAAAGAACACCTTACATCACCGTACCAAACCTTAAAACTACATAATACACCTAATGAATTCGTGCGAGTCCTTTGAACATCGTATAACTAGTTAGGACATCTTAAGACTTGGTATGTCATATTAGAACATTATAAAGCATGTTTGTATAACGTAGGACGCCTTAAAACACCTAACAATACCTTACAACAGCGTACGAAACCTTAAAACACCATAATAAACCTAATGAATTCGTCCGAGTCCTTTGAACATCGGAGGACCACTCAGGACTTGTTACGACTCTGTATGAGATATTAGCAACATGAAAAGCAATTTAGAATAATGTAGGACGCGTTACAACTTCTAAGAGCACCTTACATCACCGTACGAAACATTAAAACACCATAATAAACCTAATGAATTCGTCCGAGTCATTTGAACATCATACAACAATTTAGAATATCTTACGACTCTGTTTGCCACACTATCACCTTGAGAAGCATGTTAGTATAATGTACGACACCTTAAAGCTCCTAACAACACATTACAATACCCTACGTAAACTTAAAACTTCATAATAAACCTAATGAATTCGTGCGAGTCCTTTAAACATCGTGCGGCAACTTAGGACATCTTACGACTCTGTTTGCCAAATTAGCAACTCCAATAGAACATTAGTATGATCTAGGACACCTTACAGCTCCAAAGAACACCTTACATCATCGTACCAAACCTTAAAACTACATAATACACCTAATGAATTCGTGCTAGTCCTTTGAACATCATATAACTAGTTAGGACATCTTAAGACTTGGTATGTCGTATTAGAACATTATAAAGCATGTTTGTATAACGTAGGACGCCTTAAAACACCTAACAATACCTTACAACAGCGTACGAAACCTTAAAACACCATAATAAACCTAATGAATTCGTCCGAGTCCTTTGAACATCGGAAGACCACTCAGGACTTGTTACGACTCTGTATGAGATATTAGCAACATGAAAAGCAATTTAGAATAATGTAGGACGTGTTACAATTTCTAAGAGCACCTTACATCACCGTACGAAACATTAAAACACCATAATAAACCTAATGAATTCGTCCGAGTCATTTGAACATCATACAACAATTTAGAATATCTTACGACTCTGTTTGCCACACTATCACCTTGAGAAGCATGTTAGTATAATATACGACACCTTAAAGCTCCTAAAAACACATTACAATACCCAACGTAAACTTAAAACTTCATAATATACCTAATGAATTCGTCCGAGTCCTTTAACATCGTACGACAACTTAGGACATCTTACGACTCTGTTTGCCAAATTAGTAACTCCAATAGAACATTAGTATGACCTAGGACACCTTACAGCTCCAAAGAACACCTTACATCACCGTACCAAACCTTAAAACTACATAATACACCTAATGAATTCGTGCGAGTCCTTTGAACATCGTATAACTAGTTAGGACATCTTAAGACTTGGTATGTCGTATTAGAACATTATAAAGCATGTTTGTATAACGTAGGACGCCTTAAAACACCTAACAATACCTTACAACAGCGTACGAAACCTTAAAACACCATAATAAACCTAATGAATTCGTCCGAGTCCTTTGAACATCGGAGGACCACTCAGGACTTGTTACGACTCTGTATGAGATATTAGCAACATGAAAAGCAATTTAGAATAATGTAGGACGCGTTACAATTTCTAAGGGGACCTTACATCACCGTACGAAACATTAAAACACCATAATAAACCTAATGAATTCGTCCGAGTCATTTGAACATCATACAACAATTTAGAATATCTTACGACTCTGTTTGCCACACTATCACCTTGAGAAGCATGTTAGTATAATGTACGACACCTTAAAGCTCCTAACAACACATTACAATACCCTACGTAAACTTAAAACTTCATAATAAACCTAATTAATTCGTCCGAGTCCTTTAAACATCGTGAGGCAACTTAGGACATCTTACGACTATGTTTGCCAAATTAGCAACTCCAATAGAACATTAGTATGATCTAGGACACCTTACAGCTCCAAAGAACACCTTACATCACCGTAGCAAACCTTAAAACTACATAATACACCTAATGAATTCGTCTGAGTCCTTTGAACATCATATAACTAGTTAGGACATCTTAAGACTTGGTATGTCGTATTAGAACATTATAAAGCATATTTGTATAACGTAGGACGCCTTAAAACACCTAACAATACCTTACAACAGCGTACGAAACCTTAAAACACCATAATAAACCTAATGAATTTGTCCGAGTCCTTTGAACATCGGAAGCCACTCAGGACTTGTTACGACTCTGTATGAGATATTAGCAACATGAAAAGCAATTTAGAATAATGTAGGACGCGTTACAATTTCTAAGAGCACCTTACATCACGGTACGAAACATTAAAACACCATAATAAACCTAATGAATTCGTCCGAGTCATTTGAACATCATACAACAATTTAGAATATCTTACGACTCTGTTTGCCACACTATCACCTTGAGAAGCATGTTAGTATATTATACGACACCTTAAAGCTCCTAAAAACACATTACAATACCCAACGTAAACTTAAAACTTCATAATAAACCTAATGAATTCGTCCGAGTCCTTTAACATCGTACGACAACTTAGGACATCTTACGACTCTGTTTGCCAAATTAGTAACTCCAATAGAACATTAGTATGACCTAGGACACCTTACAGCTCCAAAGAACACCTTACATCACCGTACCAAACCTTAAAACTACATAATACACCTAATGAATTCGTGCGAGTCCTTTAAACATCGTATAACTAGTTAGGACATCTTAAGACTTGGCATGTCATATTAGAACATTATAAAGCATGTTTGTATAACGTAGGACGCCTTAAAACACCTAACAATACCTTACAACAGCGTACGAAACCTTAAAACACCATAATAAACCTAATGAATTCGTCAGAGTCCTTTGAACATCGGAGGACCACTCAGGACTTGTTACGACTCTGTATGAGATATTAGCAACATGAAAAGCAATTTAGAATAATGTAGGACGCGTTACAATTTCTAAGAGCACCTTACATCACCGTACGAAACATTAAAACACCATAATAAACCTAATGAATTCGTCCGAGTCATTTGAACATCATACAACAATTTAAAATATCTTACGACTCTGTTTGCCACACTATCACCTTGAGAAGCATGTTAGTATAATGTACGACACCTTAAAGCTCCTAACAACACATTACAATACCCTACGTAAACTTAAAACTTCATAATAAACCTAATGAATTCGTCCGAGTCCTTTAAACATCGTGAGGCAACTTAGGACATCTTACGACTCTGTTTGCCAAATTAGCAACTCCAATAGAACATTAGTATGATCTAGGACACCTTACAGCTCCAGAGAACACCTTACATCACCGTAGCAAACCTTAAAACTACATAATACACCTAATGAATTCGTCTGAGTCCTTTGAACATCATATAACTAGTTAGGACATCTTAAGACTTGGTATGTCGTATTAGAACATTATAAAGCATATTTGTATAACGTAGGACGCCTTAAAACACCTAACAATACCTTACAACAGCGTACGAAACCTTAAAACACCATAATAAACCTAATGAATTCGTCCGAGTCCTTTGAACATCGGAATACCACTCAGGACTTGTTACGACTCTGTATGAGATATTAGCAACATGAAAAGCAATTTAGAATAATGTAGGACGCGTTACAATTTCTAAGAGCACCTTACATCACGGTACGAAACATTAAAACACCATAATAAACCTAATGAATTCGTCCGAGTCATTTGAACATCATACAACAATTTAGAATATCTTACGACTCTGTTTGCCACACTATCACCTTGAGAAGCATGTTAGTATAATATACGACACCTTAAAGCTCCTAAAAACACATTACAATACCCAACGTAAACTTAAAACTTCATAATAAACCTAATGAATTCGTCCGAGTCCTTTAAACATCGTGCGGCAACTTAGGACATCTTACGACTCTGTTTGCCAAATTAGCAACTCCAATAGAACATTAGTATGATCTAGGACACCTTACAGCTCCAAAGAACACCTTACATCACCGTACCAAACCTTAAAACTACATAATACACCTAATGAATTCGTGCGAGTCCTTTGAACATCGTATAACTAGTTAGGACATCTTAAGACTTGGTATGTCGTATTAGAACATTATAAAGCATGTTTGTATAACGTAGGACGCCTTAAAACACCTAACAATACCTTACAACAGCGTACGAAACCTTAAAACACGATAATAAACCTAATGAATTCGTCCGAGTCCTTTGAACATCGGAAGACCACTCAGGACTTGTTACGACTCTGTATGAGATATTAGCAACATGAAAAGCAATTTAGAATAATGTAGGACGCGTTACAACTTCTAAGAGCACCTTACATCACCGTACGAAACATTAAAACACCATAATAAACCTAATGAATTCGTCCGAGTCGTTTGAACATCATACAAGAATTTAGAATATCTTACGACTCTGTTTGCCACACTATCACCTTGAGAAGCATGTTAGTATAATGTACGACACCTTTAAGCTCCTAACAACACATTACAATACCCTACGTAAACTTAAAACTTCATAATAAACCTAATGAATTCGTCCGAGTCCTTTAAACATCGTGCGACAACTTAGGACATCTTACGACTCTGTTTGCCAAATTAGCAACTCCAATAGAACATTAGTATGATCTAGGACACCTTACAGCTCCAAAGAACACCTTACATCACCGTAGCAAACCTTAAAACTACATAATACACCTAATGAATTCGTCTGAGTCCTTTGAACATCATATAACTAGTTAGGACATCTTAAGACTTGGTATGTCGTATTAGAACATTATAAAGCATATTTGTATAACGTAGGACGCCTTAAAACACCTAACAATACCTTACAACAGCGTACGAAACCTTAAAACACCATAATAAACCTAATGAATTCGTCCGAGTCCTTTGAACATCGGAAGACCACTCAGGACTTGTTACGACTCTGTATGAGATATTAGCAACATGAAAAGCAATTTAGAATAATGTAGGACGCATTACAATTTCTAAGAGCACCTTACATCACGGTACGAAACATTAAAACACCATAATAAACCTAATGAATTCGTCCGAGTCATTTGAACATCATACAACAATTTAGAATATCTTACGACTCTGTTTGCCACACTATCACCTTGAGAAGCATGTTAGGATAATATACGACACCTTAAAGTTCCTAAAAACACATTACAATACCCAACGTAAACTTAAAACTTCATAATAAACCTAATGAATTCGTCCGAGTCCTTTAACATCGTACGACAACTTAGGACATCTTACGACTCTGTTTGCCAAATTAGTAACTCCAATAGAACATTAGTATGACCTAGGACACCTTACAGCTCCAAAGAACACCTTACATCACCGTACCAAACCTTAAAACTACATAATACACCTAATGAATTCGTGCGAGTCCTTTAAACATCGTATAACTAGTTAGGACATCTTAAGACTTGGTATGTCATATTAGAACATTATAAAGCATGTTTGTATAACGTAGGACGCCTTAAAACACCTAACAATACCTTACAACAGCGTACGAAACCTTAAAACACCATAATAAACCTAATGAATTCGTCCGAGTCCTTTGAACATCGGAGGACCACTCAGGACTTGTTACGACTCTGTATGAGATATTAGCAACATGAAAAGCAATTTAGAATAATGTAGGACGCGTTACAATTTCTAAGAGCACCTTACATCACCGTACGAAACATTAAAACACCATAATAAACCTAATGAATTCGTCCGCGTCATTTGAACATCATACAACAATTTAGAATATCTTACGACTCTGTTTGCCACACTATCACCTTGAGAAGCATGTTAGTATAATGTACGACACCTTAAAGCTCCTAACAACACATTACAATACCCTACGTAAACTTAAAACTTCATAATAAACCTAATGAATTCGTCCGAGTCCTTTAAACATCGTGAGACAACTTAGGACATCTTACGACTCTGTTTGCCAAATTAGCAACTCCAATAGAACATTAGTATGATCTAGGACACCTTACAGCTCCAAAGAACACCTTACATCACCGTAGCAAACCTTAAAACTACATAATACACCTAATGAATTCGTCTGAGTCCTTTGAACATCATATAACTAGTTAGGACATCTTAAGACTTGGTATGTCGTATTAGAACATTATAAAGCATATTTGTATAACGTAGGACGCCTTAAAACACCTAACAATACCTTACAACAGCGTACGAAACCTTAAAACACCATAATAAACCTAATGAATTCGTCCGAGTCCTTTGAACATCGGAAGACCACTCAGGACTTGTTACGACTCTGTATGAGATATTAGCAACATGAAAAGCAATTTAGAATAATGTAGGACGCGTTACAATTTCTAAGAGCACCTTACATCACGGTACGAAACATTAAAACACCATAATAAACCTAATGAATTCGTCCGAGTCATTTGAACATCATACAACAATTTAGAATATCTTACGACTCTGTTTGCCACACTATCACCTTGAGAAGCATGTTAGTATAATATACGACACCTTAAAGCTCCTAAAAACACATTACAATACCCAACGTAAACTTAAAACTTCATAATAAACCTAATGAATTCGTCCGAGTCCTTTAAACATCGTGCGGCAACTTAGGACATCTTACGACTCTGTTTGCCAAATTAGCAACTCCAATAGAACATTAGTATGATCTAGGACACCTTACAGCTCCAAAGAACACCTTACATCACCGTACCAAACCTTAAAACTACATAATACACCTAATGAATTTGTGCGAGTCCTTTGAACATCGTATAACTAGTTAGGACATCTTAAGACTTGGTATGTCGTATTAGAACATTATAAAGCATGTTTGTATAACGTAGGACACCTTAAAACACCTAACAATACCTTACAACAGCGTACGAAACCTTAAAACACGATAATAAACCTAATGAATTCGTCCGAGTCCTTTGAACATCGGAAGACCACTCAGGACTTGTTACGACTCTGTATGAGATATTAGCAACATGAAAAGCAATTTAGAATAATGTAGGACGCGTTACAACTTCTAAGAGCACCTTACATCACCGTACGAAACATTAAAACAACATAATAAACCTAATGAATTCGTCCGAGTCGTTTGAACATCATACAACAATTTAGAATATCTTACGACTCTGTTTGCCACACTATCACCTTGAGAAGCATGTTAGTATAATGTACGACACCTTTAAGCTCCTAACAACACATTACAATACCCTACGTAAACTTAAAACTTCATAATAAACCTAATGAATTCGTCCGAGTCCTTTAAACATCGTGCGGCAACTTAGGACATCTTACGACTCTGTTTGCCAAATTAGCAACTCCAATAGAACATTAGTATGATCTAGGACACCTTACAGCTCCAAAGAACACCTTACATCACCGTAGCAAACCTTAAAACTACATAATACACCTAATGAATTCGTCTGAGTCCTTTGAACATCATATAACTAGTTAGGACATCTTAAGACTTGGTATGTCGTATTAGAACATTATAAAGCATATTTGTATAACGTAGGACGCCTTAAAACACCTAACAATACCTTACAACAGCGTACGAAACCTTAAAACACCATAATAAACCTAATGAATTCGTCCGAGTCCTTTGAACATCGGAAGACCACTCAGGACTTGTTACGACTCTGTATGAGATATTAGCAACATGAAAAGCAATTTAGAATAATGTAGGACGCGTTACAATTTCTAAGAGCACCTTACATCACGGTACGAAACATTAAAACACCATAATAAACCTAATGAATTCGTCCGAGTCATTTGAACATCATACAACAATTTAGAATATCTTACGACTCTGTTTGCCACACTATCACCTTGAGAAGCATGTTAGTATAATATACGACACCTTAAAGCTCCTAAAAACACATTACAATACCCAACGTAAACTTAAAACTTCATAATAAACCTAATGAATTCGTCCGAGACCTTTAAACATCGTGCGGCAACTTAGGACATCTTACGACTCTGTTTGCCAAATTAGCAACTCCAATAGAACATTAGTATGATCTAGGACACCTTACAGCTCCAAAGAACACCTTACATCACCGTACCAAACCTTAAAACTACATAATACACCTAATGAATTTGTGCGAGTCCTTTGAACATCGTATAACTAGTTAGGACATCTTAAGACTTGGTATGTCGTATTAGAACATTATAAAGCATGTTTGTATAACGTAGGACACCTTAAAACACCTAACAATACCTTACAACAGCGTACGAAACCTTAAAACACGATAATAAACCTAATGAATTCGTCCGAGTCCTTTGAACATCGGAAGACCACTCAGGACTTGTTACGACTCTGTATGAGATATTAGCAACATGAAAAGCAATTTAGAATAATGTAGGACGCGTTACAACTTCTAAGAGCACCTTACATCACCGTACGAAACATTAAAACACCATAATAAACCTAATGAATTCGTCCGAGTCGTTTGAACATCATACAACAATTTAGAATATCTTACGACTCTGTTTGCCACACTATCACCTTGAGAAGCATGTTAGTATAATGTACGACACCTTTAAGCTCCTAACAACACATTACAATACCCTACGTAAACTTAAAACTTCATAATAAACCTAATGAATTCGTCCGAGTCCTTTAAACATCGTGCGGCAACTTAGGACATCTTACGACTCTGTTTGCCAAATTAGCAACTCCAATAGAACATTAGTATGATCTAGGACACCTTACAGCTCCAAAGAACACCTTACATCACCGTAGCAAACCTTAAAACTACATAATACACCTAATGAATTCGTCTGAGTCCTTTGAACATCATATAACTAGTTAGGACATCTTAAGACTTGGTATGTCGTATTAGAACATTATAAAGCATATTTGTATAACGTAGGACGCCTTAAAACACCTAACAATACCTTACAACAGCGTACGAAACCTTAAAACACCATAATAAACCTAATGAATTCGTCCGAGTCCTTTGAACATCGGAAGACCACTCAGGACTTGTTACGACTCTGTATGAGATATTAGCAACATGAAAAGCAATTTAGAATAATGTAGGACGCGTTACAATTTCTAAGAGCACCTTACATCACGGTACGAAACATTAAAACACCATAATAAACCTAATGAATTCGTCCGAGTCATTTGAACATCATACAACAATTTAGAATATCTTACGACTCTGTTTGCCACACTATCACCTTGAGAAGCATGTTAGTATAATATACGACACCTTAAAGCTCCTAAAAACACATTACAATACCCAACGTAAACTTAAAACTTCATAATAAACCTAATGAATTCGTCCGAGTCCTTTAAACATCGTGCGGCAACTTAGGACATCTTACGACTCTGTTTGCCAAATTAGCAACTCCAATAGAACATTAGTATGATCTAGGACACCTTACAGCTCCAAAGAACACCTTACATCACCGTACCAAACCTTAAAACTACATAATACACCTAATGAATTTGTGCGAGTCCTTTGAACATCGTATAACTAGTTAGGACATCTTAAGACTTGGTATGTCGTATTAGAACATTATAAAGCATGTTTGTATAACGTAGGACACCTTAAAACACCTAACAATACCTTACAACAGCGTACGAAACCTTAAAACACGATAATAAACCTAATGAATTCGTCCGAGTCCTTTGAACATCGGAAGACCACTTAGGACTTGTTACGACTCTGTATGAGATATTAGCAACATGAAAAGCAATTTAGAATAATGTAGGACGCGTTACAACTTCTAAGAGCACCTTACATCACCGTACGAAACATTAAAACACCATAATAAACCTAATGAATTCGTCCGAGTCGTTTGAACATCATACAACAATTTAGAATATCTTACGACTCTGTTTGCCACACTATCACCTTGAGAAGCATGTTAGTATAATGTACGACACCTTTAAGCTCCTAACAACACATTACAATACCCTACGTAAACTTAAAACTTCATAATAAACCTAATGAATTCGTCCGAGTCCTTTAAACATCGTGCGGCAACTTAGGACATCTTACGACTCTGTTTGCCAAATTAGCAACTCCAATAGAACATTAGTATGATCTAGGACACCTTACAGCTCCAAAGAACACCTTACATCACCGTAGCAAACCTTAAAACTACATAATACACCTAATGAATTCGTCTGAGTCCTTTGAACATCATATAACTAGTTAGGACATCTTAAGACTTGGTATGTCGTATTAGAACATTATAAAGCATATTTGTATAACGTAGGACGCCTTAAAACACCTAACAATACCTTACAACAGCGTACGAAACCTTAAAACACCATAATAAACCTAATGAATTCGTCCGAGTCCTTTGAACATCGGAAGACCACTCAGGACTTGTTACGACTCTGTATGAGATATTAGCAACATGAAAAGCAATTTAGAATAATGTAGGACGCGTTACAATTTCTAAGAGCACCTTACATCACGGTACGAAACATTAAAACACCATAATAAACCTAATCAATTCGTCCGAGTCATTTGAACATCATACAACAATTTAGAATATCTTACGACTCTGATTGCCACACTATCACCTTGAGAAGCATGTTAGTATAATATACGACACCTTAAAGCTCCTAAAAACACATTACAATACCCAACGTAAACTTAAAACTTCATAATAAACCTAATGAATTCGTCCGAGTCCTTTAACATCGTACGACAACTTAGGACATCTTACGACTCTGTTTGCCAAATTAGTAACTCCAATAGAACATTAGTATGACCTAGGACACCTTACAGCTCCAAAGAACACCTTACATCACCGTACCAAACCTTAAAACTACATAATACACCTAATGAATTCGTGCGAGTCCTTTAAACATCGTATAACTAGTTAGGACATCTTAAGACTTGGTATGTCATATTAGAACATTATAAAGCATGTTTGTATAACGTAGGACGCCTTAAAACACCTAACAATACCTTACAACAGCGTACGAAACCTTAAAACACCATAATAAACCTAATGAATTCGTCCGAGTCCTTTGAACATCGGAGGACCACTCAGGACTTGTTACGACTCTGTATGAGATATTAGCAACATGAAAAGCAATTTAGAATAATGTAGGACGCGTTACAATTTCTAAGAGCACCTTACATCACCGTACGAAACATTAAAACACCATAATAAACCTAATGAATTCGTCCGAGTCATTTGAACATCATACAACAATTTAGAATATCTTACGACTCTGTTTGCCACACTATCACCTTGAGAAGCATGTTAGTATAATGTACGACACCTTAAAGCTCCTAACAACACATTACAATACCCTACGTAAACTTAAAACTTCATAATAAACCTAATGAATTCGTCCGAGTCCTTTAAACATCGTGAGGCAACTTAAGACATCTTACGACTCTGTTTGCCAAATTAGCAACTCCAATAGAACATTAGTATGATCTAGGACACCTTACAGCTCCTAAGAACACCTTACATCACCGTAGCAAACCTTAAAACTACATAATACACCTAATGAATTCGTCTGAGTCCTTTGAACATCATATAACTAGTTAGGACATCTTAAGACTTGGTATGTCGTATTAGAACATTATAAAGCATATTTGTATAACGTAGGACGCCTTAAAACACCTAACAATACCTTACAACAGCGTACGAAACCTTAAAACACCATAATAAACCTAATGAATTCGTCCGAGTCCTTTGAACATCGGAAGACCACTCAGGACTTGTTACGACTCTGTATGAGATATTAGCAACATGAAAAGCAATTTAGAATAATGTAGGACGCGTTACAATTTCTAAGAGCACCGTACATCACGGTACGAAACATTAAAACACCATAATAAACCTAATGAATTCGTCTGAGTCATTTGAACATCATACAACAATTTAGAATATCTTACGACTCTGTTTGCCACACTATCACCTTGAGAAGCATGTTAGTATAATATACGACACCTTAAAGCTCCTAAAAACACATTACAATACCCAACGTAAACTTAAAACTTCATAATAAACCTAATGAATTCGTCCGAGTCCTTTAAACATCGTGCGGCAACTTAGGACATCTTACGACTCTGTTTGCCAAATTAGCAACTCCAATAGAACATTAGTATGATCTAGGACACCTTACAGCTCCAAAGAACACCTTACATCACCGTACCAAACCTTAAAACTACATAATACACCTAATGAATTCGTGCGAGTCCTTTGAACATCGTATAACTAGTTAGGACATCTTAAGACTTGGTATGTCGTATTAGAACATTATAAAGCATGTTTGTATAACGTAGGACGCCTTAAAACACCTAACAATACCTTACAACAGCGTACGAAACCTTAAAACACGATAATAAACCTAATGAATTCGTCCGAGTCCTTTGAACATCGGAAGACCACTCAGGACTTGTTACGACTCTGTATGAGATATTAGCAACATGAAAAGAAATTTAGAATAATGTAGGACGCGTTACAACTTCTAAGAGCACCTTACATCACCGTACGAAACATTAAAACACCATAATAAACCTAATGAATTCGTCCGAGTCGTTTGAACATCATACAACAATTTAGAATATCTTACGACTCTGTTTGCCACACTATCACCTTGAGAAGCATGTTAGTATAATGTACGACACCTTTAAGCTCCTAACAACACATTACAATACCCTACGTAAACTTAAAACTTCATAATAAACCTAATGAATTCGTCTGAGTCCTTTAAACATCGTGCGGCAACTTAGGACATCTTACGACTCTGTTTGCCAAATTAGCAACTCCAATAGAACATTAGTATGATCTAGGACACCTTACAGCTCCAAAGAACACCTTACATCACCGTACCAAACCTTAAAACTACATAATACACCTAATGAATTCGTGCGAGTCCTTTGAACATCGTATAACTAGTTAGGACATCTTAAGACTTGGTATGTCGTATTAGAACATTATAAAGCATGTTTGTATAACGTAGGACGCCTTAAAACACCTAACAATACCTTACAACAGCGTACGAAACCTTAAAACACCATAATAAACCTAATGAATTCGTCCGAGTCCTTTGAACATCGGAAGACCACTCAGGACTTGTTACGACTCTATATGAGATATTAGCAACATGAAAAGCAATTTAGAATAATGTAGGACGCGTTACAACTTCTAAGAGCACCTTACATCACCGTACGAAACATTAAAACACCATAATAAACCTAATGAATTCGCCCGAGTCGTTTGAACATCATACAACAATTTAGAATATCTTACGACTCTGTTTGCCACACTATCACCTTGAGAAGCATGATAGAATAATGTACGACACCTTAAAGCTCCTAACAACTCATTACAATACCCTACGTAAACTTAAAAATTCGTAATAAACCTAATGAATTCGTCCGAGTCCTTTAAACATCGTACGGCAACTTAGGACATCTTACGACTCTGTTTGCCAAATTAGCAACTCCAATAGAACATTAGTATGATCTAGGACACCTTACAGCTCCAAAGAACACCTTACATCACCGTACCAAACCTTAAAACTACATAATACACCTAATGATTTCGTGCGAGTCCTTTGAACATCGTATAACTAGTTAGGACATCTTAAGACTTGGTATGTCGTATTAGAACATTATAAAGCATGTTTGTATAACGTAGGACGCCTTAAAACACCTAACAATACCTTACAACAGCGTACGAAACCTTAAAACACCATAATAAACCTAATGAATTCGTCCGAGTCCTTTGAACATCGGAAGACCACTCAGGACTTGTTACGACTCTATATGAGATATTAGCAACATGAAAAGCAATTTAGAATAATGTAGGACGCGTTACAACTTCTAAGAGCACCTTACATCACCGTACGAAACATTAAAACACCATAATAAACCTAATGAATTCGCCCGAGTCGTTTGAACATCATACAACAATTTAGAATATCTTACGACTCTGTTTGCCACACTATTACCTTGAGAAGCATGATAGAATAATGTACGACACCTTAAAGCTCCTAACAACTCATTACAATACCCTACGTAAACTTAAAAATTCGTAATAAACCTAATGAATTCGTCCGAGTCCTTTAAACATCGTACGGCAACTTAGGACATCTTACGACTCTGTTTGCCAAATTAGCAACTCCAATAGAACATTAGTATGATCTAGGACACCTTACAGCTCCAAAGAACACCTTACATCACCGTACCAAACCTTAAAACTACATAATACACCTAATGAATTCGTCCGAGTCCTTTGAACATCGTATAACTAGTTAGGACATCTTAAGACTTGGTATGTCGTATTAGAACATTATAAAGCATGTTTGTATAATGTAGGACGCCTTAAAACACCTAACAATACCTTACAACAGCGTACGAAACCTTAAAACACCATAATAAACCTAATGAATTCGTCTGAGTCCTTTGAACATCGGAAGACCACTCAGGACTTGTTACGACTCTGTATGAGATATTAGCAACATGAAAAGCAATTTAGAATAATGTAGGACGCGTTACCACTTCTAAGAGCACCTTACATCACCGTACGAAACATTAA
This sequence comes from Tagetes erecta, assembly GCA_030867185.1. Taxonomy (NCBI): domain Eukaryota; kingdom Viridiplantae; phylum Streptophyta; class Magnoliopsida; order Asterales; family Asteraceae; genus Tagetes; species Tagetes erecta. Next base: position 46,630,715 of record CM061488.1, on the reverse strand, counting down.
AACACCATAATAAACCTAATGAATTCGTCCGAGTCGTTTGAACATCATACAACAATTTAGAATATCTTACGACTCTGTTTGCCACACTATCACCTTGAGAAGCATGTTAGTATAATGTACGACACCTTAAAGCTCCTAACAACACATTACAATACCCTACGTAAACTTAAAACTTCATAATAAACCTAATGAATTCGTCCGAGTCCTTTAAACATCGTGCGGCAACTTAGGACATCTTACGACTCTGTTTGCCAAATTAGCAACTCCAATAGAACATTAGTATAATCTAGGACACCTTACAGCTCCAAAGAACACCTTACATCACCGTACCAAACCTTAAAACTACATAATACACCTAATGAATTCGTCCGAGTCCTTTGAACATCGTATAACTAGTTAGGACATCTTAAGACTTGGTATGTCATATTAGAACATTTTAAAGCATGTTTGTATAACGTAGGACGCCTTAAAACACCTAACAATACCTTACAACAGCGTACGAAACCTTAAAACACCATAATAAACCTAATGAATTCGTCCGAGTCCTTTGAACATCGGAAGACCACTCAGGACTTGTTACGACTCTGTATGAGATATTAGCAACATGAAAAGCAATTTAGAATAATGTAGGACGCGTTACAACTTCTAAGAGCACCTTACATCACCGTACGAAACATTAAAACACCATAATAAACCTAATGAATTCGTCCGAGTCGTTTGAACATCATACAACAATTTAGAATATCTTACGACTCTGTTTGCCACGCTATCACCTTGAGAAGCATGTTAGTATAATGTAAAAAACCTTAAAGCTCCTAACAACACATTACAATACCCTACGTAAACTTAGAACTTCATAATAAACCTAATGAATTCGTCCGAGTCCTTTAAACATCAAACGACAACTTAGGACATCTTACGACTCTGTTTGCCAAATTAGCAACTCAAATAGAACATTAGTATGATCTAGGACACCTTACAGCTCCAAAGAACACCTTACATCACCGTACGAAACCTTAAAACTACATAATACACTTAATGAATTCGTGCGAGTCCTTTGAACATCGTATAACTAGATAGGAGATCTTAAGACTTGGTATGTCGTATTAGAACATTATAAAGCATGTTTGTATAACGTAGGATGCCTTAAAACACCTAACAATACCTTACAACAGCGTACGAAACCTTAAAACACCATAATAAACCTAATGAATACGTCCGAGTACTTTGAACATCCGAAGACCACTTAGGACTTGTTACGACTCTGTATGAGATATTAGCAACATGAAAAGCAATTTAGAATAATGTAGGACGCGTTACAACTTCTAAGAGCACCTTACATCACCGTACGAAACATTAAAACACCATAATAAACCTAATGAATTCGTCCGAGTCATTTGAACATCATACAACAATTTAGAATATCTTACGACTCTGTTTGCCACACTATCACCTTGAGAAGCATGTTAGTATAATGTACGACACCTTAAATCTCCTAACAACACATTACAATACCCTACGTAAACTTAAAACTTCATAATAAACCTAATGAATTTGTCCGAGTCCTTTAAACATGATACGACAACTTAGGACATCTTACGACTCTGTTTGCCAAATTAGCAACTCAAATAGAACATTAGTATGATCTAGGACATGTTACAGCTCCAAAGAACACCTTACATCACCGTACGAAACCTTAAAACTACATAATACACCTAATGAATTTGTGCCAGTCCTTTGAACATCGTATAACTAGTTAGGAGATCTTAAGACTTGGTATGTCGTATTAGAACATTATAAAGCATGTTTGTATAACGTAGGACGCCTTAAAATACCTAACAATACCTTACAACAGCGTACGAAACCTTAAAACACCATAATAAACCTAATGAATTCGTCCGAGTCCTTTGAACATCGGAAGACCACTCAGGACTTGTTACGACTCTATATGAGATATTAGCAACATGAAAAGCAATTTAGAATAATGTAGGACGCGTTACAACTTCTAAGAGCACCTTACATCACCGTACGAAACATTAAAACACCATAATAAACCTAATGAATTCGTCCAAGTCATTTGAACATCATACAACAATTTAGAATATCTTACGACTCTGTTTGCCACACTATCACCTTGAGAAGCATGTTAGTATAATGTACGACACCTTAAATCTCCTAACAACACATTACAATACCCTATGTAAACTTAAAACTTCATAATAAACCTAATGAATTTGTCCGAGTCCTTTAAACATGATACGACAACTTAGGACATCTTACGACTCTGTTTGCCAAATTAGCAACTCAAATAGAACATTAGTATGATCTAGGACATGTTACAGCTCCAAAGAACACCTTACATCACCGTACGAAACCTTAAAACTACATAATACACCTAATGAATTTGTGCCAGTCCTTTGAACATCGTATAACTAGTTAGGAGATCTTAAGACTTGGTATGTCGTATTAGAACGTTATAAAGCATGTTTGTATAACGTAGGACGCCTTAAAATACCTAACAATACCTTACAACAGCGTACGAAACCTTAAAACACCATAATAAACCTAATGAATTCGTCCGAGTCCTTTGAACATCGGAAGACCACTCAGGACTTGTTACGACTCTATATGAGATATTAGCAACATGAAAAGCAATTTAGAATAATGTAGGACGCGTTACAACTTCTAAGAGCACCTTACATCACCGTACGAAACATTAAAACACCATAATAAACCTAATGAATTCGTCCAAGTCATTTGAACATCATACAACAATTTAGAATATCTTACGACTCTGTTTGCCACACTATCACCTTGAGAAGCATGTTAGTATAATGTACGACACCTTAAAGCTCCTAACAACACATTACAATACCCTACGTAAACTTAAAACTTCATAATAAACCTAATGAATTTGTCCGAGTCCTTTAAACATCATACGACAACTTAGGACATCTTACGACTCTGTTTGCCAAATTAGCAACTCAAATAGAACATTAGTATGATCTAGGACACCTTACAGCTCCAAAGAACACCTTACATCACCGTACGAAACCTTAAAACTACATAATACACCTAATGAATTTGTGCGAGTCCTTTGAACATCGTATAACTAGTTAGGAGATCTTAAGACTTGGTATGTCATATTAGAACATTTTAAAGCATGTTTGTATAACGTAGGACGCCTTAAAACACCTAACAATACCTTACAACAGCGTACGAAACCTTAAAACACCATAATAAACCTAATGAATTCGTCCGAGTCCTTTGAACATCGGAAGACCACTCAGGACTTGTTACGACTCTGTATGAGATATTAGAAACATGAAAAGCAATTTAGAATAATGTAGGACGCGTTACAACTTCTAAGAGCACCTTACATCACCGTACGAAACATTAAAACACCATAATAAACCTAATGAATTCGTCCGAGTCGTTTGAACATCATACAACAATTTAGAATATCTTACGACTCTGTTTGCCACGCTATCACCTTGAGAAGCATGTTAGTATAATGTAAAAAACCTTAAAGCTCCTAACAACACATTACAATACCCTACGTAAACTTAGAACTTCATAATAAACCTAATGAATTCGTCCGAGTCCTTTAAACATCAAACGACAACTTAGGACATCTTACGACTCTGTTTGCCAAATTAGCAACTCAAATAGAACATTAGTATGATCTAGGACACCTTACAGCTCCAAAGAACACCTTACATCACCGTACGAAACCTTAAAACTACATAATACACTTAATGAATTCGTGCGAGTCCTTTGAACATCGTATAACTAGATAGGAGATCTTAAGACTTGGTATGTCGTATTAGAACATTATAAAGCATGTTTGTATAACGTAGGATGCCTTAAAACACCTAACAATACCTTACAACAGCGTACGAAACCTTAAAACACCATAATAAACCTAATGAATACGTCCGAGTACTTTGAACATCCGAAGACCACTTAGGACTTGTTACGACTCTGTATGAGATATTAGCAACATGAAAAGCAATTTAGAATAATGTAGGACGCGTTACAACTTCTAAGAGCACCTTACATCACCGTACGAAACATTAAAACACCATAATAAACCTAATGAATTCGTCCGAGTCATTTGAACATCATACAACAATTTAGAATATCTTACGACTCTGTTTGCCACACTATCACCTTGAGAAGCATGTTAGTATAATGTACGACACCTTAAATCTCCTAACAACACATTACAATACCCTACGTAAACTTAAAACTTCATAATAAACCTAATGAATTTGTCCGAGTCCTTTAAACATGATACGACAACTTAGGACATCTTACGACTCTGTTTGCCAAATTAGCAACTCAAATAGAACATTAGTATGATCTAGGGCATGTTACAGCTCCAAAGAACACCTTACATCACCGTACGAAACCTTAAAACTACATAATACACCTAATGAATTTGTGCGAGTCCTTTGAACATCGTATAACTAGTTAGGAGATCTTAAGACTTGGTATGTCGTATTAGAACATTATAAAGCATGTTTGTATAACGTAGGACGCCTTAAAATACCTAACAATACCTTACAACAGCGTACGAAACCTTAAAACACCATAATAAACCTAATGAATTCGTCCGAGTCCTTTGAACATCGGAAGACCACTCAGGACTTGTTACGACTCTATATGAGATATTAGCAACATGAAAAGCAATTTAGAATAATGTAGGACGCGTTACAACTTCTAAGAGCACCTTACATCACCGTACGAAACATTAAAACACCATAATAAACCTAATGAATTCGTCCGAGTCATTTGAACATCATACAACAATTTAGAATATCTTACGACTCTGTTTGCCACACTATCACCTTGAGAAGCATGTTAGTATAATGTACGACACCTTAAAGCTCCTAACAACACATTACAATACCCTACGTAAACTTAAAACTTCATAATAAACCTAATGAATTTGTCCGAGTCCTTTAAACATCATACGACAACTTAGGACATCTTACGACTCTGTTTGCCAAATTAGCAACTCAAATAGAACATTAGTATGATCTAGGACACCTTACAGCTCCAAAGAACACCTTACATCACCGTACGAAACCTTAAAACTACATAATACACCTAATGAATTTGTGCGAGTCCTTTGAACATCGTATAACTAGTTAGGAGATCTTAAGACTTGGTATGTCGTATTAGAACATTATAAAGCATGTTTGTATAACGTAGGACGCCTTAAAATACCTAACAATACCTTACAACAGCGTACGAAACCTTAAAACACCATAATAAACCTAATGAATTCGTCCGAGTCCTTTGAACATCGGAAGACCACTCAGGACTTGTTACGACTCTGTATGAGATATTAGCAACATGAAAAGCAATTTAGAATAATGTAGGACGCGTTACAACTTCTAAGAGCACCTTACATCACCGTACGAAACATTAAAACACCATAATAAACCTAATGAATTCGTCCGAGTCATTTGAACATCATACAACAATTTAGAATATCTTACGACTCTGTTTGCCACACTATCACCTTGAGAAGCATGTTAGTATAATGTACGACACCTTAAAGCTCCTAACAACACATTACAATACCCTACGTAAACTTAAAACTTCATAATAAACCTAATGAATTTGTCCGAGTCCTTTAAACATCATACGACAACTTAGGACATCTTACGACTCTGTTTGCCAAATTAGCAACTCAAATAGAACATTAGTATGATCTAGGACACCTTAAAGCTCCAAAGAACACCTTACATCACCGTACGAAACCTTAAAACTACATAATACACCTAATGAATTCGTGCGAGTCCTTTGAACATCGTATAACTAGATAGGAGATCTTAAGACTTGGTATGTCGTATTAGAACATTATAAAGCATGTTTGTATAACGTAGGACGCCTTAAAACACCTAACAATACCTTACAACAGCGTACGAAACCTTAAAACACCATAATAAACCTAATGAATACGTCCGAGTCCTTTGAACATCGGAAGACCACTCAGGACTTGTTACGACTCTGTATGAGATATTAGAAACATGAAAAGCAATTTAGAATAATGTAGGACGCGTTACAACTTCTAAGAGCACCTTACATCACCGTACGAAACATTAAAACACCATAATAAACCTAATGAATTCGTCCGAGTCGTTTGAACATCATACAACAATTTAGAATATCTTACGACTCTGTTTGCCACGCTATCACCTTGAGAAGCATGTTAGTATAATGTAAAAAACCTTAAAGCTCCTAACAACACATTACAATACCCTACGTAAACTTAGAACTTCATAATAAACCTAATGAATTCGTCCGAGTCCTTTAAACATCAAACGACAACTTAGGACATCTTACGACTCTGTTTGCCAAATTAGCAACTCAAATAGAACATTAGTATGATCTAGGACACCTTACAGCTCCAAAGAACACCTTACATCACCGTACGAAACCTTAAAACTACATAATACACTTAATGAATTCGTGCGAGTCCTTTGAACATCGTATAACTAGATAGGAGATCTTAAGACTTGGTATGTCGTATTAGAACATTATAAAGCATGTTTGTATAACGTAGGATGCCTTAAAACACCTAACAATACCTTACAACAGCGTACGAAACCTTAAAACACCATAATAAACCTAATGAATACGTCCGAGTACTTTGAACATCCGAAGACCACTTAGGACTTGTTACGACTCTGTATGAGATATTAGCAACATGAAAAGCAATTTAGAATAATGTAGGACGCGTTACAACTTCTAAGAGCACCTTACATCACCGTACGAAACATTAAAACACCATAATAAACCTAATGAATTCGTCCGAGTCATTTGAACATCATACAACAATTTAGAATATCTTACGACTCTGTTTGCCACACTATCACCTTGAGAAGCATGTTAGTATAATGTACGACACCTTAAATCTCCTAACAACACATTACAATACCCTACGTAAACTTAAAACTTCATAATAGACCTAATGAATTTGTCCGAGTCCTTTAAACATGATACGACAACTTAGGACATCTTACGACTCTGTTTGCCAAATTAGCAACTCAAATAGAACATTAGTATAATCTAGGGCATGTTACAGCTCCAAAGAACACCTTACATCACCGTACGAAACCTTAAAACTACATAATACACCTAATGAATTTGTGCGAGTCCTTTGAACATCGTATAACTAGTTAGGAGATCTTAAGACTTGGTATGTCGTATTAGAACATTATAAAGCATGTTTGTATAACGTAGGACGCCTTAAAATACCTAACAATACCTTACAACAGCGTACGAAACCTTAAAACACCATAATAAACCTAATGAATTCGTCCGAGTCCTTTGAACATCGGAAGACCACTCAGGACTTGTTACGACTCTATATGAGATATTAGCAACATGAAAAGCAATTTAGAATAATGTAGGACGCGTTACAACTTCTAAGAGCACCTTACATCACCGTACGAAACATTAAAACACCATAATAAACCTAATGAATTCGTCCGAGTCATTTGAACATCATACAACAATTTAGAATATCTTACGACTCTGTTTGCCACACTATCACCTTGAGAAGCATGTTAGTATAATGTACGACACCTTAAAGCTCCTAACAACACATTACAATACCCTACGTAAACTTAAAACTTCATAATAAACCTAATGAATTTGTCCGAGTCCTTTAAACATCATACGACAACTTAGGACATCTTACGACTCTGTTTGCCAAATTAGCAACTCAAATAGAACATTAGTATGATCTAGGACACCTTACAGCTCCAAAGAACACCTTACATCACCGTACGAAACCTTAAAACTACATAATACACCTAATGAATTTGTGCGAGTCCTTTGAACATCGTATAACTAGTTAGGAGATCTTAAGACTTGGTATGTCGTATTAGAACATTATAAAGCATGTTTGTATAACGTAGGACGCCTTAAAATACCTAACAATACCTTACAACAGCGTACGAAACCTTAAAACACCATAATAAACCTAATGAATTCGTCCGAGTCCTTTGAACATCGGAAGACCACTCAGGACTTGTTACGACTCTGTATGAGATATTAGCAACATGAAAAGCAATTTAGAATAATGTAGGACGCGTTACAACTTCTAAGAGCACCTTACATCACCGTACGAAACATTAAAACACCATAATAAACCTAATGAATTCGTCCGAGTCATTTGAACATCATACAACAATTTAGAATATCTTACGACTCTGTTTGCCACACTATCACCTTGAGAAGCATGTTAGTATAATGTACGACACCTTAAAGCTCCTAACAACACATTACAATACCCTACGTAAACTTAAAACTTCATAATAAACCTAATGAATTTGTCCGAGTCCTTTAAACATCATACGACAACTTAGGACATCTTACGACTCTGTTTGCCAAATTAGCAACTCAAATAGAACATTAGTATGATCTAGGACACCTTACAGCTCCAAAGAACACCTTACATCACCGTACGAAACCTTAAAACTACATAATACACCTAATGAATTCGTGCGAGTCCTTTGAACATCGTATAACTAGATAGGAGATCTTAAGACTTGGTATGTCGTATTAGAACATTATAAAGCATGTTTGTATAACGTAGGACGCCTTAAAACACCTAACAATACCTTACAACAGCGTACGAAACCTTAAAACACCATAATAAACCTAATGAATACGTCCGAGTCCTTTGAACATCCGAAGACCACTCAGGACTTGTTACGACTCTGTATGAGATATTAGCAACATGAAAAGCAATTTAGAATAATATAGGACGCGTTACAACTTCTAAGAGCACCTTACATCACCGTACGAAACATTAAAACACCATAATAAACCTAATGAATTCGTCCGAGTCATTTGAACATCATACAACAATTTAGAATATCTTACGACTCTGTTTGCCACACTATCACGTTGAGAAGCATGTTAGTATAATGTACGACACCTTAAAGCTCCTAACAACACATTACAATACCCTACGTAAACTTAAAACTTCATAATAAACCTAATGAATTCGTCCGAGTCCTTTAAACATCAAACGACAACTTAGGACATCTTACGACTCTGTTTGCCAAATTAGCAACTCAAATAGAACATTAGTATGATCTAGGACACCTTACAGCTCCAAAGAACACCTTACATCACCGTATGAAACCTTAAAACTACATAATACACCTAATGAATTCGTGCGAGTCCTTTGAACATCGTATAACTAGTTAGGAGATCTTAAGACTTGGTATGTCGTATTAGAACATTATAAAGCATGTTTGTATAACGTAGGACGCCTTAAAACACCTAACAATACCTCAACAGCGTACGAAACCTTAAAACACCATAATAAACCTAATGAATACGTCCGAGTCCTTTGAACATCCGAAGACCACTCAGGACTTGTTACGACTCTGTATAAGATATTAGCAACATGAAAAGCAATTTAGAATAATATAGGACGCGTTACAACTTCTAAGAGCACCTTACATCACCGTACGAAACATTAAAACACCATAATAAACCTAATGAATTCGTCCGAGTCATTTGAACATCATACAACAATTTAGAATATCTTACGACTCAGTTTGCCACACTATCACCTTGAGAAGCATGTTAGTATAATGTACGAAACCTTAAAGCTCCTAACAACACATTACAATACCCTACGTAAACTTAAAACTTCATAATAAACCTAATGAATTCGTCCGAGTCCTTTAAACATCATACGACAACTTAGGACATCTTACGACTCTGTTTGCCAAATTAGCAACTCAAATAGAACATTAGTATGATCTAGGACACCTTACAGCTCCAAAGAACACCTTACATCACCGTACGAAACCTTAAAACTACATAATACACCTAATGAATTTGTGCGAGTCCTTTGAACATCGTATAACTAGTTAGGAGATCTTAAGACTTGGTATGTCGTATTAGAACATTATAAAGCATGTTTGTATAACGTAGGACGCCTTAAAATACCTAACAATACCTTACAACAGCGTACGAAACCTTAAAACACCATAATAAACCTAATGAATTCGTCCGAGTCCTTTGAACATCGGAAGACCACTCAGGACTTGTTACGACTCTGTATGAGATATTAGCAACATGAAAAGCAATTTAGAATAATGTAGGACGCGTTACAACTTCTAAGAGCACCTTACATCACCGTACGAAACATTAAAACACCATAATAAACCTAATGAATTCGTCCGAGGCATTTGAACATCATACAACAATTTAGAATATCTTACGACTCTGTTTGCCACACTATCACCTTGAGAAGCATGTTAGTATAATGTACGACACCTTAAAGCTCCTAACAACACATTACAATACCCTACGTAAACTTAAAACTTCATAATAAACCTAATGAATTTGTCCGAGTCCTTTAAACATCATACGACAACTTAGGACATCTTACGACTCTGTTTGCCAAATTAGCAACTCAAATAGAACATTAGTATGATCTAGGACACCTTACAGCTCCAAAGAACACCTTACATCACCGTACGAAACCTTAAAACTACATAATACACCTAATGAATTTGTGCGAGTCCTTTGAACATCGTATAACTAGTTAGGAGATCTTAAGACTTGGTATGTCGTATTAGAACATTATAAAGCATGTTTGTATAACGTAGGACGCCTTAAAATACCTAACAATACCTTACAACAGCGTACGAAACCTTAAAACACCATAATAAACCTAATGAATTCGTCCGAGTCCTTTGAACATCGGAAGACCACTCAGGACTTGTTACGACTCTGTATGAGATATTAGCAACATGAAAAGCAATTTAGAATAATGTAGGACGCGTTACAACTTCTAAGAGCACCTTACATCACCGTACGAAACATTAAAACACCATAATAAACCTAATGAATTCGTCCGAGGCATTTGAACATCATACAACAATTTAGAATATCTTACGACTCTGTTTGCCACACTATCACCTTGAGAAGCATGTTAGTATAATGTACGACACCTTAAAGCTCCTAACAACACATTACAATACCCTACGTAAACTTAAAACTTCATAATAAACCTAATGAATTTGTCCGAGTCCTTTAAACATCATACGACAACTTAGGACATCTTACGACTCTGTTTGCCAAATTAGCAACTCAAATAGAACATTAGTATGATCTAGGACACCTTACAGCTCCAAAGAACACCTTACATCACCGTACGAAACCTTAAAACTACATAATACACCTAATGAATTCGTGCGAGTCCTTTGAACATCGTATAACTAGATAGGAGATCTTAAGACTTGGTATGTCGTATTAGAACATTATAAAGCATGTTTGTATAACGTAGGACGCCTTAAAACACCTAACAATACCTTACAACAGCGTACGAAACCTTAAAACACCATAATAAACCTAATGAATACGTCCGAGTCCTTTGAACATCCGAAGACCACTCAGGACTTGTTACGACTCTGTATGAGATATTAGCAACATGAAAAGCAATTTAGAATAATATAGGACGCGTTACAACTTCTAAGAGCACCTTACATCACCGTACGAAACATTAAAACACCATAATAAACCTAATGAATTCGTCCGAGTCATTTGAACATCATACAACAATTTAGAATATCTTACGACTCTGTTTGCCACACTATCACGTTGAGAAGCATGTTAGTATAATGTACGACACCTTAAAGCTCCTAACAACACATTACAATACCCTACGTAAACTTAAAACTTCATAATAAACCTAATGAATTCGTCCGAGTCCTTTAAACATCAAACGACAACTTAGGACATCTTACGACTCTGTTTGCCAAATTAGCAACTCAAATAGAACATTAGTATGATCTAGGACACCTTACAGCTCCAAAGAACACCTTACATCACCGTATGAAACCTTAAAACTACATAATACACCTAATGAATTCGTGCGAGTCCTTTGAACATCGTATAACTAGTTAGGAGATCTTAAGACTTGGTATGTCGTATTAGAACATTATAAAGCATGTTTGTATAACGTAGGACGCCTTAAAACACCTAACAATACCTCAACAGCGTACGAAACCTTAAAACACCATAATAAACCTAATGAATACGTCCGAGTCCTTTGAACATCCGAAGACCACTCAGGACTTGTTACGACTCTGTATAAGATATTAGCAACATGAAAAGCAATTTAGAATAATATAGGACGCGTTACAACTTCTAAGAGCACCTTACATCACCGTACGAAACATTAAAACACCATAATAAACCTAATGAATTCGTCCGAGTCTGATAGTCTACTATGTATAGGTTGGACCCACCGGCTTGTCGGTGTTACTTTTGTATGTAATAGTTAAACTTGTTATGTTGTTGGTACTAGCGAACCTACGGGCGAATCTATTGATTCGCCCGCAGGCCATCAGTGTCTTTTGTATTAGGTATCGACTGGGCGAACCTATGTGCCCAGCGAACCTGTGTTGGTTCGCTGGATAGATTCGCTAGAGCGAATCTATCAGCGAACCTAACATCACTATATATTGTAACCTTATCTACAACTTTATACAACTTTTGCACATCTTTTACTCAGACGAATTCTTACCATTTTGTGTTGTGTAATCGTTCAATTGAGGTGCTAGGAGCTTATATCTTTCATCATTGTAGCTTATTAACCTCGATTATGTGTTAGATCTTGATATTGGGTTATTTGGACTTTATTCACTTTGTTCTTCAAGTATTTGACATATTGGTGTTAAACAAGTCAACAAAGCACTGAAATCACGATCATTATGGACCAACAATATGGTATCAGAGCCTTAGTGCTCTTGATTGTTTGATTCAAGTGATTTTTGTGTTGATTTTTGAAGTTTTTGGGTCAAAACTCTTTCGATTCTGTTTGAAGCTTGTTTGTTGTGTTTTGGAGTCGTATTTTGCTCTGGTTTTGTGTTATTTGGACGTAGAAAGCTTTTAAAACAAACCTGAAGGCAAATGGTCAAGTTTTGAGGGTTTTCGAGCTGTTTCCGTACTATTTCAGAGTGGTTGAGCTACCAGCGAAACTGTGTGTTCAACCAGCGAATCTGCAGTTCTTCCAGCGAATCTAAATTCAAAATTTTGTCCTGTTTGGGTTGTGTTGTGGCCAGCGAATCTAGCATATCATCGAACGAAAGTTCATCTATTTGACTGATTGTGCAAGCGAAACTGCTGCCAAAATCAGGCCAGCGAATCTGTGCTTGCTCGTCAGCGAATCTGTTTGACTGACTAGCGAATCTGTCACCAGCGAAATTTCCAGCGAATCTGCTGTGTTCTTCTAGCGAAACTAGCCAGCGAATCTGTCATTTTTCAGCGAATCTGTTGTCTGTTAAAAGTTATGACTTCTTCAACACTTAATATGAATGATCTAGACAGCGTTCAACCTAACAGGCCACCGAGGCTTGTTAGTGGTGAAAACTTTGAAGACTGGAAAAGATGTTTGAAGGCATTCTTCTACTACACCGACTACAACCAATGGGAATCTATAGTGAATGGCCCGCACGTGCCAACAACTGTTGAAGGAACTGTCACTTCAGTAAACACAGATCCAACTACTTTTACTGAAACTGATATCAAGCTACTGGATCGTGACAAGAAGGCATTAGGGGCACTGATACTTTGCTTACATCAGGACATCTTTAACCGGTTTGCAGAACACACAACTGCAAAGAGTCTGTATGATGCATTGTGTGAATTTTATGATGGCAATGAAGATCTGAAACTGGATAGAAAAGCTCAGGCTGAAAAGGAATTCAACTCTTTTGTGGGATATTCACAAGAAAACTTGACTGATATCACAAATCGATTCCTATCTGTGTCAAGCAATCTGAAGAAATATGATGAAAAGCTGGGCAATCACGAACAAGTAGCAAAATTGTTAGATTCACTTCCACCACAATGGAGCCTTCAAATCAAGCTACTGAAACAAGAAAGGAATTTTCCTGATTACAAATTGATGGACGTCATCAACAAGCTGAAGTCTTTTGACCTTGACGTGAAAAGAAGAGAGTATAATCAGTCAATGATGGTTCCAAACATTCCGTCTCAAAATGCTGCACTTATCTCATCCGCTGCAAACTCTTATGTTTACAGTGCAGCATCTAGAGGATCTTCAGGTCATGTATCTGCTAAGTCTGCTGGTGCATCTTCAAACGCTGGTTCAAGCTCAAATGCATCTGTCACCACACAGATTCCGTCAGACACTATGGCATTATTTGGAATGTTTGTTCACAGTTACGAAGCTCTTGTTGCAGGTGAGTTAAAAGGGAAGGGTATGACAGTGGAAGACATGTATCAGGTGGATCCTGATGATCTGGAGGAAACAGATATTCAATGGCAGATGGCTATGCTCACTCTTCGTGCCAGACGATTCATGGAAAGGACTGGTAGAAGAAACTTTGGAAATCAAGGACAGAATGCTAAGTTGGGATATGACAAGGGTAAGTTACGATGCTATAACTGCAAGCAACTGGGCCACTTCAAGAGAGAATGCCCATTACCAATCGTTACTGAGCCAGTTAACTCTGCAACTCCAAGACCTGCTCCAATTCAAGAAAAGGTTGAAGAAGCTAAGTCAAAGAATGAAACTGCACTGCTTACCAACTTTGACTGGAGCGCTGAAATTGAAGAAACCAAGGAGGAGATCAACCATGCTCTTATTGCTGAAATTACTGAGTTTGATGACAATGATATAAATCTCTTTGACCCCTTCAAAGAGTTTTATGGAAAAGAAGAGGAGGAGAAGGTGGAAAATGTTGACAAAGTTCAATCAGATGTTATTGCTCAAGGACATCTGAATCATTCTGGGTTAGTTTGTGAAGCCACTGTTAATGAAGTGAAGCATGAGGAAGAGTCAAAGGCTAGCTTGGAAGAAATGATTGAAAAAGCAAGGCTGGATGCAGTTGATGAATTCAAAAGAAGCACTCCCTACTGTCAATGTGATCGTGCTCTGGCCGCTGAAAAACTGGTAATTGGTCTTCCTTATGATGTTATAGAAGATATGTGTTCATCTGCTTGTAAAATTCGTTTAATTGGCATATACAAAGCAAACAAATTGTTAATGTCAAACGAAAACGAATTAAAAAGGACCATCAAAGAGCTTAAATTAAGTGAATCAAAATACTTTGTTAAGTTAAGAGAAGCTTTAAAAGAAAATGAACACTTAAAAAGGACTCTTTTAGAAAAGAACTGTGAGATTAATTACTTGACTGAGCAAGTTACACTTGCTGAGTTTGAAGCAAGAAAACTCAAAAACAAATTGCAGCAGTGGACCATATCTGGTATGAAAAGGGAGGAACTTTGCAAGAATCAAAGGGGGGCCAGGGTCAAGACAGGTTTGGGTTTTAGTAAAAATGAAACATATGCATATCCTCCACCCAGTACTTTCTGTTATTCTCCTACACCTATTCCTCATCCCTCAAATGAGTTAATTCAAGAGATTATGCAGAAAGATACTGACAGTTCCATTGCAGGTTTAAGTGAAGTAAACCTTAAGGAAGTTAGAGAGGAGTACGCATATGGTGCGAGTGTTGGGCTCGGGTGTTCTGGCAGTAGTGATTGCAGTAGTTCTGATTCCAAGAAGTCTTTTGAAGACATTTGTTTAGATAATTCTGTTTGTAGTAATGTGACATATTCAGACAATTCCATGTTCAATAGTAATTTAGGGTGTTCCACTTCAAGCCCTAATGTGTTTAATGATGCTGTTTTGACTGAAAATGTGTGTGTGAATGACAAATACAAACTTTCAGGTCACATCTCTGAAAGTCAAACCAAAACAAACTGTTTCCAAAAGTTCTTCACTCACCAAATTCCATCTTTCACACCAGTGAGAATTTCAAAACCAAAAGGGAAGGAATCATCTTTTTCATACATCCTTAAACCAAAACCTGAATCTGATACAGTTAAAGTCACAACAAGTAAGTTAAAAGAACTCTATGACACTTATAGTGACTGTGACTCACAACTGTCTGAATGTGATGAAGAAATTGTAATGGATAAAATTCCTGTCAACAGAATTCCCAAAACCGGTTTGAAGTCTCACTGTTTTAAATGTGGAAATACTGGTCACACTGTCAAGCAATGCCCCAAGTTAATCCAAAATAGCACAAAGCAAAAATCTTTGGGAAAAAGATTAAACACTTTTGTAAATAAATTCTTTTGTAATACTTCATCTGCTTCACCACCCAGGTACACAAAGACTTGGGTGCCTATTGCAAAGGTCTAACTTTTCTTTGTGTTTAATAAATGTCAGGAACATTCAAATGCCGTTGTAAATAGTCATTGGCATATTGACAGCGGATGTTCCAGACATATGACTGGATTGAAGGATCTTCTTACTAACTATAGGATCATAAATGGAGGCTATGTTGCTTTTGCGGGAGATAAGAAAGGCGGGAAGATGATAGGTCAAGGAGAAGTCTCAAATGGCTCACTTACTTTGGAAGATGTCAACTATGTTCCTGAACTGGCGTTCAACCTTCTGAGTGTATCACAAATCTGTGATAAGAATATTCCTGTGCTGTTCCTTCAAAATGAATGCCTGTTCTTGAAGCCAGAGTTTACTATTCCAGAAAATATGGTGATCATGCGTGCTCCGAGACGAAATGACACCTATATGTTGAATATGGGTTCAAAGGAATCAAATTCCACCGTGACATGTCTCCTGTCTAAAGCATCATCCTTTGAATCATTTTTGTGGCATAAACGTTTAGGACACATCAATTTTAAAATTCTGAATAAATTAGTTAAGAACAATTTGGTCAGGGGTTTACCACAAAAGGATTTTTCTGTGGTGGAGAAATGCATGGCTTGTGCTAAAGGAAAACAGCACAAAAAGCCACATAAACTCAAAATTACAAATACTATCTCAGAACCCCTCGAATTGTTACATACTGATTTATTCGGACCAATAAGTGTCAAATCAATTGCTAAAAAGTCTTATTGCTTGGTTGTCACAGATGATTACTCTAGGTACACCTGGGTGAGATTCATGGCAAACAAGAGTGAGACAGCAGAAGAATTGATGAAGCTGATACCTCTAATAGAGGTTCTTGGAAAGAAGAAGGTTCAAGCCATCAGAAGCGATAACGGAACTGAATTCAGAAACCACATCTTCAACTCCTTCTGTGAACAACGGGGTATTCTCAGACAGTTTAGCGCTGCCCGAACACCACAACAAAATGGTGTTGCTGAAAGAAAGAACCGAACTCTTGTTGAGGCCGCTAGAACTATGCTGATCGAGTCAAAACTTCCAATTATTTTCTGGGCTGAAGCGGTTAATTGTGCAGCTTATGTTCTTAACAGGGTACTGATAGTCAAAGAAAAGATGAAGACTTCATATCAACTGTTTCGAGGGATTAAGCCGCTGATTGACTTTCTACGCCCCTTTGGATGTTCTTGCACTCTTCTGAATACTCAAGACCAGAAGACGAAGTTTGGGGCTGTCTCTGATGAATGCTTCTTTGTGGGATACTCTAACACGCAAAAGGCGTATCGCGTTTACAACAAGCGAACGCGGATCGTGCAAGAGTCCTACTATGTTGATTGGCAAGAATCAAACACTACCAGTATCGGTAGTGAACCAGCTTGGTTTTATGATGCCACCACCATTTTCAAATCATTTAATCTTCCTGACTCTGACGATGACGACATCATTCCACACTCATCGGTTTCTATTTTCAATCATACACCTATACCATCACAATCACAACCTTCCACATCAGCTACACAACTACCTCCCACATCATTTGACATCCCATCACCTCCACCAAATATTCCATCACCACAAACTGTTCAAACTTCCACAACAGATATTCCATCCACATCCAACACCATTCCATCACCTACACCTACACCTCCACAACCATCAAATCAACCACCCACAACCGATCAAAATCCTTTACTACTCCACACCGACTTCAAAACCCTGAAAAACCACCCTCACGATTATATCATTGGATCTATTACCGATGGTGTGCGGACCCGGAGTCAGAGCGGCTTGATAAATGAATGTCTTTATGCTGCCTTTCTGTCACAAGTCGTTCCAAAGAATTACAAACAGGCACTTGAAGATCCGAGTTGGGTGGATGCCATGCAGATGGAACTGCAACAATTCAGGAAGCTCAAAGTTTGGGAACTAGTTGATCTTCCTCCTAACAAGTGTCCAATCGGCACTAAATGGGTTTTTCGGAACAAGCCAGATGATCGTGGTGTGGTAATTAGAAATAAAGCGAGACTGGTTGTTCAGGGATTTGCTCAGGAGGAGGGAATTGACTATACCGAAGTTTTTGCTCCAGTCGCTCGCCTGGAAGCCATCAGAATCTTTCTTGCACATGCCGCGAACAAAAACTTTAAGGTTTATCAGATGGATGTGAAATGTGCATTTCTATACGGAGACATCGATGAGGAGATCTACGTGTGCCAACCACCAGGCTTCGAGGATCCTGATTTCCCGTCAAAGGTTTACAAGCTTGACAAATCGTTGTATGGGTTGCATCAAGCTCCAAGGATCTGGTATGAAACGCTGACGCAGTATCTCCTCAGTAAAGGTTTCTCACGTGGGGCTATAGATATGACATTATTCAAGAAGGAGGTGGATGGCGAGCTGCTGATCGTTCAAGTGTACGTTGATGATATCATTTTTGGTTCGACTAATGAAGGGTTGTGTAGAGAATTTGAAAAGGTGATGATGGATCGTTTTGAGATGACAATAATGGGGGAGATGTGTTTCTTCTTGGGGCTGCAAGTGGAGCAAAAGCCTGATGGAATTTTAATCCACCAAGAGAAATACATCAAAGAAATCCTCACGAAGTTTGGCATGGATGACTCTTCTCCAGAATTGATTCCTTTTACTGCTCAAACATGCCTTACTTCCGATGATAATGGGAATCCTGTGGATGCTCATCGGTACCGCTCGATGATCGGATCTCTCATGTATCTGACTGCAAGTCGTCCGGATATTACATTTGCCGTGTGTTACTGTGCTCGCTTCCAAGCAAATCCAAAAGAATCGCATGAAAAAGCTGTTAAACGAATTTTTCGTTACCTTAAGGGTTCCTCTCGTTTGGGACTTTGGTACCCAAAAGGTGGGAACTTTGATTTACATGCCTTTTCTGATAGTGATCATGCTGGTTGCAGGATCAACAGGAAATCAGTCACCGGTGGATGTCAATACCTTGGAGAATGTCTTGTTTCGTGGCAAAGCAAGAAGCAAACAACAGTCTCTCTGTCCACAGGAGAAGCAGAATACATTGCTGCTTCAAGTTGCTGCTGCCAAGTGCTGTGGATTCAACATCAGATGATGGATTATGGCATCAACTTTCTTCACACGCCACTCTTTTGTGACAATGAAGCTGCAGTTGGAATCGCCAAGAATCCTATTCATCACACACGAACCAAGCACATTGAAACGAGAATTCATGCTATCAGGGATGCACAGGAAAAGGGGTTTATTGATATTATTCCTATCGAAACTAGAAAGCAAAAAGCGGATCTTTTCACGAAAACCTTTGACAAACCACGTTTTTATGAATTGATCTCCATGCTTGGACTTATATCTTTTTGAAAACCTTTTTCTGTGAGAATCCTTTTGTAAATATGTAAATAATCTGTTCTTCGTAAATAATCGGGTCTTTATCTTCTTTGAAAAATCCGTGGGTCACTCGATTCTTTGCTCCGTTTCTTTATTTTATTTCATCTTCTTTTCTTTTTCTTTTAAATTCTGTATATATATATATTTAGAAAATCTGAAAAACAAAAATTTCTTAATTAGACGGCTATTATATAGAAATTTTGGGGGAGATATATAAAAGATAAACTATTTATAGTTTTTCAAATTTTGCTATTTCAGGATCTCCGTTTTGATTGATGTTGAAAAGTCGTTGAAGGAGGTCAGAAGCATTGCGTTTGGGATATGTCAGATAGGCTCAGCCCGAAAACGAAGTAAACTAGTGATTATGCAGCCAAACATAACGCTCAAGATCTCGACAGCAAGGATTATCTCCTTGACGTGATTGGATTGCACAAAGATTATGGTTCTGTCAAAAATGGGTTGAGAGCGTCAAATCTTTGCCTTGATTTCCCCAAACATCCCAAATCACCCTCGCCCTATCCCCGAATCGAGTTTCTAGTATGCAAAACAAATAAAAATAAAAAGCTGCTAGGGATGCTCTTCGGAAAAGCCTCTGAGTGAGTTACTCGTTAACTCCTCAGAACGTTTTGAGTCAAGTGCTTAACTCCTCTGCTATACGAAAGTATTGACCTGGAGTTGGTGGATCTTCTCTGCTATACGGAAGTATTGACCTGAAGATTCACCGAGCATGCTCAAATGTTTATCTCCTCTGTTATACGTCAGTATAGACCTGGAGCTCTAGACTATTTGAGTTTCCCAAATAATAAGTCGCATTGTATTCAAAATGAATCAATTGCTGACAAAGCTCCACTCACAAAAGAAAAGATGCAAAAATTGCACATGTGTCAAAAGACAACATTCAAAAGTTGTTATATGAAACTCAAGCAAAGTAAATCGTATTGCTCAGATATACCCTGATAACAGAACTTGTTCTTTTTACCTAGACGTTTGTGGGGACCGAGTTGTCTGAGTTTCTTCAATCAAACCGAAAACATGATAAAAGAAGCTGATGATCTCTTGTTGAAAGGACTAAGGCATGGGTTTAAATGGACAAACATATCTGCAATCCCGCCAATCGATGATTCTCCGGATTCTACTCAAAACATCATGAAGAATAAATATCCTTTCTAGCGTTTAAAACCGTCTCTTGTTATATTTATTTTATTTTATTTTATTTTATTTTATTTTATTTTAATTTTTAATTTTAAATTTTAATTTTTAGGATTATATGTATACATGTTTATTTTTGGGACGATGATATCGTGGGACGTTTTCACGGATTTACAAAGATTTTAAAATTTTAAGAAAATCCAAAAATATTTTTTTTTCTTTCTTTTGTCTAGCGAATCTGTGGCGAACCTACTGATTCGCTCGGCCTCTAAGGTTCGCCCGGACTCTCTTTGTTTCGCTGACATGAAACATGCTTGTTTTTGTGTCAGCGAACCTGTTTGCGAACTAGTCGGTTGTTTTGTCTGTTGGTCTTCCAGCGAACCTAAAGTTCGCTGGACTGACTGCTAGCGAACCTATGTCTGTTTATATACTAGTGACAGCGAATTTTTCTCACTTATTCGCTTACCCACTGTACTGTAGCAGACGCTTTTTAAAACTTCCACCAACGTTCGATTCTCACCTATTTACGGCTTTTTCATACATTAAACAACTTCTTAGTGTTTGGTATGTCATCGCTTTCATCTTAATCTGTGTTTTATACCCTTAATCGTTCATTTGACCTGTTAGAACTGTCGAATCTTGATTATGTAGTGTTTAAAAAGCTGATTGTTTGTTAGATGTTAGGGTTTTACTTCATAATAGCCTTGTTTAGTGTTTCTTCTACCTGTTTGTTGCCTTTAATGCCTGAAAATGATGAACTGTATGTGATTTCGGCCGTTTTTCAAAAGCTAGGGTTTCCAGCGAACCTAAGTGTTCGTCTGGCGAATCTGAACGAAAGTTCAAGTCTTCGAGCGAATCTATGTCGTTATGCTGCCCGCGCAACAACATAGATTCGCCCGACTGTTTCTAGCGAACCTATACATTCGCTCGACAACAATGACTGATTTTTTCTGTCAGCGAATCTATAGGTTCTTGTGCCAAAATCTCAGGTTCGCTATACCAGCGAACCTAATTTCCAGCGAATCTATTTTCTGATTTTCAAAACTTTATTTCTGATCAATCTCCGTTTATTTTTCAGGCAAAATGTCGACTTTATTCTTCGAGAAGAAGCACAATATGTGTGCTTTACTCGATGAAAACTTCGAAAAGGCCAGCAGCTATAGAGACGCTATCATATGGCTGAAATCGTCACACATTTATCATGCCATCTCTCACTCACCCACCATATACGAGACGCACGTTAGGGATTTCTGGCGAACTGCGGTCATGAATGTGTCGGTGCAGCCGTCACGAATATGTGCCAATGTCTGTGGCCAAGACCTCGCGTTTACTGAAGCCGATCTGGCAAGGATTCTCAGATTAGAAGATGATATGGGTGAGGAGGTACATATGTCTGCTGAAGAAGTTTACGGGGCATTCCGGACAGCGGGGTATGAGGGACCGATGCCCGGTGAAAAGAAGATGGAATTTGTAAAGTCGTACCTGATCCAGGAATGGAGATATATCGCACATGTGTTTATTATGTGCCTGGATCACCGAAAGGGGGGTACGGACGGGTTGAACCTAGATTGGGCTAGAGCTATGATGCTATTTTGCCGGGGGCAAAAAGCAAATCTTGCTAAGTTGATTTACAACTACATGCTCGAGAACATTCACGCCAGCAAGGGGGCGAAATGGCTAATGTATCCCAGATTCATTCAGATGATTCTGAATGATAAGCTGCCAAATCTGTTGGTTGAAGGTGCAGAATTGGAAATCTGGGATATGCATCCAAGAATCTTCAAGGACTGTAAATCCGTGCGGGCAGACTGTGTTGGTAGAACGTCGTTTTTGTGGGAGAACATGTACCCGGCTGAAAGATGGGTGCAAATTCAGAGGTTGATAGAGTCGGAAAGAAAACGGGGAGGCGAGAATATAGAAGTGATTGAGAAGAAGATTAGAAAAAGGAAAGCCTATGCCAAGGATAAAAATTATTCATTTGAACGGGAGGTGGATGAGATACAAGCTGAGATAGATGCGGGCAGAGAACTGAGGACAAAGAAGAGGGCTGATACACATGCTGAGGGGTCAAAGAAGGCAAAGCATGATGTAGGGGGTACATCTACTGGGTTTGGGAATGAGTTGAAGGATGAAGTTGAGAGATTGAAGGCTGATTTGGTTGAACTCAAAGGTAAGCATGAAGAATTGGAAAAGCAGGATGCGGAAAAATCAACGGTCATATATGAGATGGGACGGATGATGAAAGACCAGCAATGTTTAATTGTAAGGATCTTCAAAGAGCTGAATGATTTGAAGAAGAATGTTGGGACAGAACCGGCGATGACTGAGGCGGAACTGAACTCCTTAACGGATATTACAAGATATCCGTTAATGGATGTTGATTTTGATAATAAAGGAAAGGGAAAGGCCGTAGAGGAAGAGTTTGATGAAGAGATGGGGATAAATTTGGATGCGTTTGAAGGAGAGGAAGTTGTTGGTGGATCTGGGGTTGATTATACTTTGGTGGATGAACCTGACACTGATTTTGATGCTGAAAGTGAGGAGGACATTGAGGATGAGCCTGAGGTATACAAAGTGGAGGAAAAGGGAATGAGCTACCAGTTTGAACACGCTGAGTTAGACAAATCCGAATGGTTCAGGAAAGAGGAAGCAGTGGTGCCCGAGGTACCGATATTCCAAAATCTAGACGAACCCACCACCAAACAGCAAGATAGACAGATTATAGCATGGAAATATAACTGTTTGGTGGAAGCTTATATGATCAAAAGGAGGGGTGGCGACATTACATACGTAAAGAACCGAAAGCACTTTGCCACCTTTCCTCGATGGGACTTGAGGAGACTGGCAGAGCTGCCGCTTTTAGGGAAAGAGGATAGCGGTAGGGCATGTGCATTTGAAGCTGCGATCAGGGAGGCCGCTAAGTCAAACTTTGTTGAATTCGGATACCAAAAGCCTAGAAGGATGAGGCAGAAAAGGGATAAACATTGGGTATCGTGGAAGGGCAAAATTGTTTTGAAAATTGCTGCTCCAAAAGTGATGACGAGGGTCAGAGTCCCAGATACTCAACCACCCAGATTGCAGGATTTCAACAAGTGGTTCTATGATAATAGCACTGGGGAGGCCATTATTAGACTAAGTGGAGATGACCGTCCAGAAATTCGATTGTTTGATCCGATGGAGGTCTTCTCCTTCTGTGATGAGGACTTGAAGGTGCTATGTGAGCACAGAATTAAGCACGGGGCTGGTGATGACACTGCTGCTGAAGCAAACCTGTTTGTGAAGGTTGCTAATAAAGCCCGAGGGATTCGTGCAGAACTGAAGGCAGTGAATGAGAGGTTGAGAAGGTCAGATGATCTGCAACTGGAAATGGACGATCTAACTCGACAGCTAGATCGATCAATTGAGCAGAGGTTTGAGAAACCTGTTGAAGTTGTAGACTTGGAAGTTGAAAGCGAGGAGCCAACAGCTGATATTCAGGCGGAAACGACAGTTCATTCTGAGCCTGATACAGAGGTCGCAGAAACAGAGTTTGTGGATTCTATGTTAAATCTGAGTGAAGATGAGGCCGGAATTGAAGACTATACAAATCCAAAGGCCGGGATCAAAGAACGGGCAGGAGCTTTTATTGAACAACTTTGAAGCCAACAAGACAGGAGCTAATCTGAAGACTTCCCCAGGTGAGGTCCAACCTAGGGGGAGTATTGATAGTCTACTATGTATAGGTTGGACCCACCGGCTTGTCGGTGTTACTTTTGTATGTAATAGTTAAACTTGTTATGTTGTTGGTACTAGCGAACCTACGGGCGAATCTATTGATTCGCCCGCAGGCCATCAGTGTCTTTTGTATTAGGTATCGACTGGGCGAACCTATGTGCCCAGCGAACCTGTGTTGGTTCGCTGGATAGATTCGCTAGAGCGAATCTATCAGCGAACCTAACATCACTATATATTGTAACCTTATCTACAACTTTATACAACTTTTGCACATCTTTTACTCAGACGAATTCTTACCATTTTGTGTTGTGTAATCGTTCAATTGAGGTGCTAGGAGCTTATATCTTTCATCATTGTAGCTTATTAACCTCGATTATGTGTTAGATCTTGATATTGGGTTATTTGGACTTTATTCACTTTGTTCTTCAAGTATTTGACATATTGGTGTTAAACAAGTCAACAAAGCACTGAAATCACGATCATTATGGACCAACAGAGTCATTTGAACATCATACAACAATTTAGAATATCTTACGACTCAGTTTGCCACACTATCACCTTGAGAAGCATGTTAGTATAATGTACGAAACCTTAAAGCTCCTAACAACACATTACAATACCTTACGTAAACTTAAAACTTCATAATAAACCTAATGAATTCGTCCGAGTCCTTTAAACATCATACGACAACTTAGGACATCTTACGACTCTGTTTGCCAAATTAGCAACTCAAATAGAACATTAGTATGATCTAGGACACCTTACAGCTCCAAAGAACACCTTACATCACCGTACGAAACCTTAAAACTACATAATACACCTAATGAATTCGTGCGAGTCCTTTGAACATCGTATAACTAGTTAGGAGATCTTATGACTTGGTATGCCATATTAGAACATTATAAAGCATGTTTGTATAACGTAGGACGCCTTAAAACACCTAACAATACCTTACAACAGCGTACGAAACCTTAAAACACCATAATAAACCTAATGAATTCGTCCGAGTCCTTTGAACATCGGAAGACCACTCAGGACTTGTTACGACTCTGTATGAGATATTAGCAACATGAAAAGCAATTTAGAATAATGTAGGGTGCGTTACAACTTCTAAGAGCACCTTACATCACCATACGAAACATTAAAACACCAAAATAAACCTAATGAATTCGTCCGAGTCATTTGAACATCATACAACAATTTAGAATATCTTACGACTCTGTTTGCCACACTATCACCTTTAGAAGCATGTTAGTATAATGTACGAAACCTTAAAGCTCCTAACAACACATTACAATACCCTACGTAAACTTAAAACTTCATAATAAACCTAATGAATTCGTCCGAGTCCTTTAAACATCATACGACAACTTAGGACATCTTACGACTCTGTTTGCCAAATTAGCAACTCAAATAGAACATTAGTATGATCTAGGACACCTTACAGCTCCAAAGAACACCTTACATCACCGTACGAAACCTTAAAACTACATAATACACCTAATGAATTCGTGCGAGTCCTTTGAACATCGTATAACTAGTTAGGAGATCTTAAGACTTGGTATGCCATATTAGAACATTATAAAGCATGTTTGTAAAACGTAGGACGCCTTAAAACACCTAACAATACCTTACAACAGCGTACGAAACCTTAAAACACCATAATAAACCTAATGAATTCGTCCGAGTCCTTTAAACATCGGAAGACCACTCAGGACTTGTTACGACTCTGTATGAGATATTAGCAACATGAAAAGCAATTTAGAATAATGTAGGACGCGTTACAACTTCTAAGAGCACCTTACATCACCGTACGAAACATTAAAACACCATAATAAACCTAATGAATTCGTCCGAGTCATTTGAACATCATACAACAATTTAGAATATCTTACGACTCTGTTTGCCACACTATCACCTTGAGAAGCATGTTTGTATAATGTACGACACCTTAAAGCTCCTAACAACACATTACAATACCCTACGTAAACTTAAAACTTCATAATAAACCTAATGAATTCGTCCGAGTCCTTTAAACATCAAACGACAACTTAGGACATTTTATGACTCTGTTTGCCAAATTAGCAACTCAAATAGAACATTAGTATGATCTACGACACCTTACAGCTCCAAAGAACACCTTACATCACCGTAGGAAACCTTAAAACTACATAATACACCTAATGAATTCGTGCGAGTCCTTTGAACATCGTATAACTAGTTAGGAGATCTTAAGACTTGGTATGTCGTATTAGAACATTATAAAGCATGTTTGTATAACGTAGGACGCCTTAAAATACCTAACAATACCTTACAACAGCGTACGAAACCTTAAAACACCATACTAAACCTAATGAATACGTCTGAGTCCTTTGAACATCCGAAGACCACTCAGGACTTGTTACGACTCTGTATGAGATATTAGCAACATGAAAAGCAATTTAGAATAATATAGGACGCGTTACAACTTCTAAGAGCACCTTACATCACCGTACGAAACATTAAAACACCATAATAAACCTAATGAATTCGTCCGAGTCATTTGAACATCATACAACAATTTAGAATATCTTACGACTCTGTTTGCCACACTATCACCTTGAGAAGCATGTTAGTATAATGTACGACACCTTAAAGCTCCTAACAACACATTACAATACCCTACGTAAACTTAAAACTTCATAATAAACCTAATGAATTCGTCCGAGTCCTTTAAACATCAAACGACAACTTAGGACATCTTACGACTCTGTTTGCCAAATTGGCAACTCAAATAGAACATTAGTATGATCTAGGACACCTTACAGCTCCAAAGAACACCTTACAGCTCCAAAGAACACCTTACATCACCGTATGAAACCTTAAAACTACATAATACACCTAATAAATTCGTGCGAGTCCTTTGAACATCGTATAACTAGTTAGGAGATCTTAAGACTTGGTATGTCGTATTAGAACATTATAAAGCATGTTTGTATAACGTAGGACGCCTTAAAACACCTAACAATACCTTACAACAGCGTATGAAACCTTAAAACACCATAATAAACCTAATGAATACGTCCGAGTCCTTTGAACATCCGAAGACCACTCAGGACTTGTTACGACTCTGTATGAGATATTAGCAACATGAAAAGCAATTTAGAATAATATAGGACGCGTTACAACTTCTAAGAGCACCTTACATCACCGTACGAAACATTAAAACACCATAATAAACCTAATGAATTCGTCCGAGTTATTTGAACATCATACAACAATTTAGAATATCTAACGACTCTGTTTGCCACACTATCACCTTGAGAAGCATGTTAGTATAATGTACGACACCTTAAAGCTCCTAACAACACATTACAATACCCTACGTAAACTTAAAACTTCATAATAAACCTAATGAATTCGTCCGAGTCCTTTAAACATCAAACGACAACTTAGGACATCTTACGACTCGGTTTGCCAAATTAGCAACTCAAATAGAACATTAGTATGATCTAGGACACTTTACAGCTCCAAAGAACACCTTACATCACCGTACGAAACCTTAAAACTACATAATACACCTAATGAATTCGTGCGAGTCCTTTGAACATCGTATAACTAGTTAGGAGATCTTAAGACTTGGTATGTCGTATTAGAACATTATAAAGCATGTTTGTATAACGTAGGACGCCTTAAAACACCTAACAATACCTTACAACAGCGTACGAAACCTTAAAACACCATAATAACCTAATGAATTCGTCCGAGTCCTTTGAACATCGGAAGACCACTCAGGACTTGTTACGACTCTGTATGAGATATTAGCAACATGAAAAGCTATTTAGAATAATGTAGGACGCGTTACAACTTCTAAGAGCACCTTACATCACCGTACGAAACATTAAAACACCATAATAAACCTAATGAATTCGTCCGAGTCATTTGAACATCATACAA
This sequence comes from Tagetes erecta, assembly GCA_030867185.1. NCBI lineage: Eukaryota > Viridiplantae > Streptophyta > Magnoliopsida > Asterales > Asteraceae > Tagetes > Tagetes erecta. Next base: position 46,602,319 of record CM061488.1, on the reverse strand, counting down.
CAATTTAGAATATCTTACGACTCTGTTTGCCACACTATCACCTTGAGAAGCATGTTAGTATAATGTACGACACCTTAAAGCTCCTAACAACACATTACAATACCCTACGTAAACTTAAAACTTCATAATAAACCTAATGAATTCGTCCGAGTCCTTTAAACATCATAGGACAACTTAGGACATCTTACGACTCTGTTTGCCAAATTAGCAACTCAAATAGAACATTAGTATGATCTAGGACACCTTACAGCTCCAAAGAACACCTTACATCACCGTACGAAACCTTAAAACTACATAATACACCTAATGAATTCGTGCGAGTCCTTTGAACATCGTATAACTAGATAGGAGATCTTAAGACTTGGTATGTCGTATTAGAACATTATAGAGCATGTTTGTATAACGTAGGATGCCTTAAAACACCTAACAATACCTTACAACAGCGTACGAAACCTTAAAACACCATAATAAACCTAATGAATACGTCCGAGTCCTTTGAACATCCGAAGACCACTCAGGACTTGTTACGACTCTGTATGAGATATTAGCAACATGAAAAGCAATTTAGAATAATATAGGACGCGATACAACTTCTAAGAGCACCTTACATCACCGTACGAAACATTAAAACACCATAATAAAGCTAATGAATTCGTCCGGGTCATTTGAACATCATACAACAATTTAGAATATCTTACGATTCTGTTTGCCACACTATCACCTTGAGAAGCATGTTAGTATAATGTACGACACCTTAAAGCTCCTAACAACACATTACAATACCCTACGTAAACTTAAAACTTCATAATAAACCTAATGAATTCGTCCGAGTCCTTTAAACATCAAACGACAACTTAGGACATCTTACGACTCTGTTTGCCAAATTAGCAACTCAAATAGAACATTAGTATGATCTAGGACACCTTACAGCTCCAAAGAACACCTTACATCACCGTATGAAACCTTAAAACTACATAATACACCTAATAAATTCGTGCGAGTCCTTTGAACATCGTATAACTAGTTAGGAGATCTTAAGACTTGGTATGTCGTATTAGAACATTATAAAGCATGTTTGTATAACGTAGGACGCCTTAAAACACCTAACAATACCTTACAACAGCGTACGAAACCTTAAAACACCATAATAAACCTAATGAATACGTCCGAGTCCTTTGAACATCCGAAGACCACTCAGGACTTGTTACGACTCTGTATGAGATATTAGCAACATGAAAAGCAATTTAGAATAATATAGGACGCGTTACAACTTCTAAGAGCACCTTACATCACCGTACGAAACATTAAAACACCATAATAAACCTAATGAATTCGTCCGAGTTATTTGAACATCATACAACAATTTAGAATATCTTACGACTCTGTTTGCCACACTATCACCTTGAGAAGCATGTTAGTATAATGTACGACACCTTAAAGCTCCTAACAACACATTACAATACCCTACGTAAACTTAAAACTTCATAATAAACCTAATGAATTCGTCCGAGTCCTTTAAACATCAAACGACAACTTAGGACATCTTACGACTCGGTTTGCCAAATTAGCAACTCAAATAGAACATTAGTACGATCTAGGACACTTTACAGCTCCAAAGAACACCTTACATCACCGTACGAAACCTTAAAACTACATAATACACCTAATGAATTCGTGCGAGTCCTTTGAACATCGTATAACTATTTAGGAGATCTTAAGACTTGGTATGTCGTATTAGAACATTATAAAGCATGTTTGTATAACGTAGGACGCCTTAAAACACCTAACAATACCTTACAACAGCGTACGAAACCTTAAAACACCATAATAAACCTAATGAATTCGTCCGAGTCCTTTGAACATCGGAAGACCACTCAGGACTTGTTACGACTCTGTATGAGATATTAGCAACATGAAAAGCTATTTAGAATAATGTAGGACGCGTTACAACTTCTAAGAGCACCTTACATCACCGTACGAAACATTAAAACACCATAATAAACCTAATGAATTCGTCCGAGTCATTTGAACATCATACAACAATTTAGAATATCTTACGACTCTGTTTGCCACACTATCACCTTGAGAAGCATGTTAGTATAATGTACGACACCTTTAAGCTCCTAACAACACATTACAATACCCTACGTAAACTTAAAACTTCATAATAAACCTAATGAATTCGTCCGAGTCCTTTAAACATCATAGGACAACTTAGGACATCTTACGACTCTGTTTGCCAAATTAGCAACTCAAATAGAACATTAGTATGATCTAGGACACCTTACAGCTCCAGAGAACACCTTACATCACCGTACGAAACCTTAAAACTACATAATACACCTAATGAATTCGTGCGAGTCCTTTGAACATCGTATAACTAGATAGGAGATCTTAAGACTTGGTATGTCGTATTAGAACATTATAGAGCATGTTTGTATAACGTAGGATGCCTTAAAACACCTACCAATACCTTACAACAGCGTACGAAACCTTAAAACACCATAATAAACCTAATGAATACGTCCGAGTCCTTTGAACATCCGAAGACCACTCAGGACTTGTTACGACTCTGTATGAGATATTAGCAACATGAAAAGCAATTTAGAATAATATAGGACGCGTTACAACTTCTAAGAGCACCTTACATCACCGTACGAAACATTAAAACACCATAATAAAGCTAATGAATTCGTCCGGGTCATTTGAACATCATACAACAATTTAGAATATCTTACGATTCTGTTTGCCACACTATCACCTTGAGAAGCATGTTAGTATAATGTACGACACCTTAAAGCTCCTAACAACACATTACAATACCCTACGTAAACTTAAAACTTCATAATAAACCTAATGAATTCGTCCGAGTCCTTTAAACATCAAACGACAACTTAGGACATCTTACTACTCTGTTTGCCAAATTAGCAACTCAAATAGAACATTAGTATGATCTAGGACACTTTACAGCTCCAAAGAACACCTTACATCACCGTACGAAACCTTAAAACTACATAATACACCTAATGAATTCGTGCGAGTCCTTTGAACATCGTATAACTAGTTAGGAGATCTTAAGACTTGGTATGTCGTATTAGAACATTATAAAGCATGTTTGTATAACGTAGGACGCCTTAAAACACCTAACAATACCTTACAACAGCGTACGAAACCTTAAAACACCATAATAAACCTAATGAATTCGTCCGAGTCCTTTGAACATCGGAAGACCACTCAGGACTTGTTACGACTCTGTATGAGATATTAGCAACATGAAAAGCAATTTAGAATAATGTAGGACGCGTTACAACTTCTAAGAGCACCTTACATCACCGTACGAAACATTAAAACACCATAATAAACCTAATGAATTCGTCCGAGTCATTTGAACATCATACAACAATTTAGAATATCTTACGACTCTGTTTGTCACACTATCACCTTGAGAAGCATGTTAGTATAATGTACGACACCTTAAAGCTCCTAACAACACATTACAATACCCTACGTAAACTTAAAACTTCATAATAAACCTAATGAATTCGTCCGAGTCCTTTAAACATCATAGGACAACTTAGGACATCTTACGACTCTGTTTGCCAAATTAGCAACTCAAATAGAACATTAGTATGATCTAGGACACCTTACAGCTCCAAAGAACACCTTACATCACCGTACGAAACCTTAAAACTACATAATACACCTAATGAATTCGTGCGAGTCCTTTGAACATCGTATAACTAGATAGGAGATCTTAAGACTTGGTATGTCGTATTAGAACATTATAGAGCATGTTTGTATAACGTAGGATGCCTTAAAACACCTAACAATACCTTACAACAGCGTACGAAACCTTAAAACACCATAATAAACCTAATGAATACGTCCGAGTCCTTTGAACATCCGAAGACCACTCAGGACTTGTTACGACTCTGTATGAGATATTAGCAACATGAAAAGCAATTTAGAATAATATAGGACGCGTTACAACTTCTAAGAGCACCTTACATCACCGTACGAAACATTAAAACACCATAATAAAGCTAATGAATTCGTCCGAGTCATTTGAACATCATACAACAATTTAGAATATCTTACGACTCTGTTTGCCACACTATCACCTTGAGAAGCATGTTAGTATAATGTACGACACCTTAAAGCTCCTAACAACACATTACAATACCCTACGTAAACTTAAAACTTCATAATAAACCTAATGAATTCGTCCGAGTCCTTTAAACATCAAACGACAACTTAGGACATCTTACGACTCTGTTTGCCAAATTAGCAACTCAAATAGAACATTAGTATGATCTAGGACACTTTACAGCTCCAAAGAACACCTTATATCACCGTACGAAACCTTAAAACTACATAATACACCTAATGAATTCGTGCGAGTCCTTTGAACATCGTATAACTAGTTAGGAGATCTTAAGACTTGGTATGTCGTATTAGAACATTATAAAGCATGTTTGTATAACGTAGGACGCCTTAAAACACCTAACAATACCTTACAACAGCGTACGAAACCTTAAAACACCATAATAAACCTAATGAATTCGTCCGAGTCCTTTGAACATCGGAAGACCACTTCGGACTTGTTACGACTCTGTATGAGATATTAGCAACATGAAAAGCAATTTAGAATAATGTAGGACGCGTTACAACTTCTAAGAGCACCTTACATCACCGTACGAAACCTTAAAACACCATAATAAACCTAATGAATTCGTACAGGTCATTTGAACTTCATACAACAATTTACAATATCTTACGACTCTGTTTGCCACACTATCACCTTGATAAGCATGTTAGTATAAAGTACGACTTCTTAAAGCTCCTAACAACACATTACAATACCGTACGTAAAATTAAAACTTCATAATAAACCTAATGAATTCGTCCGAGTCCTTTGAACATCGTATGACAACTTAGAACATCTTACGACTCTGTTTGCCACATTAGCAACTCGAATAGAACATTAGTATGATCTAGGACGCCTTACAGCTCCAAAGAACACCTTACATCATCGTACGAGACCTTAAAACTCCATAATACACCTAATGAATTCGTGTGAGTCCTTTGAACATCGTACGACTAGTTAGGACATCTTAAGACTTGGTATGTCATATTAGAACATTATAAAGCATGTTTGTATAACGTAGGACGCCTTAAAACACCTAACAATACCTTACAACAGCGTACGAAACCTTAAAACACCATAATAAACCTAATGAATTCGTCCGAGTCCTTTGAACATCGGAAGACCACTCAGGACTTGTTACGACTCTGTATGAGATATTAGCAACATGAAAAGCAATTTAGAATAATGTAGGACGCGTTACAACTTCTAAGAGCACCTTACATCACCGTACGAAACATTAAAACACCATAATAAACCTAATGAATTCGTCCGAGTCATTTGAACATCATACAACAATTTAGAATATCTTACGACTCTGTTTGCCACACTATCACCTTGAGAAGCATGTTAGTATAATGTACGACACCTTAAAGCTCCTAACAACACATTACAATACCCTACGTAAACTTAAAACTTCATAATAAACCTAATGAATTCGTCCGAGTCCTTTAAACATCATACGACAACTTAGGACATCTTACGACTCTGTTTGCCAAATTAGCAACTCAAATAGAACATTAGTATGATCTAGGACACCTTACAGCTCCAAAGAACACCTTACATCACCGTACGAAACCTTAAAACTACATAATACACCTAATGAATTCGTGCGAGTCCTTTGAACATCGTATAACTAGATAGGAGATCTTAAGACTTGGTATGTCGTATTAGAACATTATAGAGCATGTTTGTATAACGTAGGATGCCTTAAAACACCTAACAATACCTTATAACAGCGTACGAAACCTTAAAACACCATAATAAACCTAATGAATACGTCCGAGTCCTTTGAACATCCGAAGACCACTCAGGACTTGTTACGACTCTGTATGAGATATTAGCAACATGAAAAGCAATTTAGAATAATATAGGACGCGTTACAACTTCTAAGAGCACCTTACATCACCGTACGAAACATTAAAACACCATAATAAACCTAATGAATTCGTCCGAGTAATTTGAACATCATACAACAATTTAGAATATCTTACGACTCTGTTTGCCACACTATCACCTTGAGAAGCATGTTAGTATAATGTACGACACCTTAAAGCTCCTAACAACACATTACAATACCCTACGTAAACTTAAAACTTCATAATAAACCTAATGAATTCGTCCGAGTCCTTTAAACATCAAACGACAACTTAGGACATCTTACGACTCTGTTTGCCAAATTAGCAACTCAAATAGAACATTAGTATGATCTAGGACACCTTACAGCTCCAAAGAACACCTTACATCACCGTACGAAACCTTAAAACTACATAATACACCTAATGAATTCGTGCGAGTCCTTTGAACATCGTATAACTAGTTATGAGATCTTAAGACTTGGTATGTCGTATTAGAACATTATAAAGCATGTTTGTATAACGTAGGACGCCTTAAAACACCTAACAATACCTTACAACAGCGTACGAAACCTTAAAACACCATAATAAACCTAATGAATTCGTCCGAGTCCTTTGAACATCGGAAGACCACTCAGGACTTGTTACGACTCTGTATGAGATATTAGCAACATGAAAAGCAATTTAGAATAATGTAGGACGCGTTACAACTTCTAAGAGCACCTTACATCACCGTACGAAACATTAAAATACCATAATAAACCTAATGAATTCGTCCGAGTCATTTGAACATCATACAACAATTTAGAATATCTTAAGACTCTGTTTGCCACACTATCACCTTGAGAAGCATGTTAGTATAATGTACGACACCTTAAAGCTCCTAACAACACATTACAATACCCTACGTAAACTTAAAACTTCATAATAAACCTAATGAATTCGTCCGAGTCCTTTAAACATCATACGAGAACTTAGGACATCTTACGACTCTGTTTGCCAAATTAGCAACTCAAATAGAACATTAGTATGATCTAGGACACCTTACAGCTCCAAAGAACACCTTACATCACCGTACCAAACCTTAAAACTACATAATACACCTAATGAATTCGTGCGAGTCCTTTGAACATCGTATAACTAGTTAGGACATCTTAAGACTTGGTATGTCGTATTAGAACATTATAAAGCATGTTTGTATAACGTAGGACGCCTTAAAACACCTAACAATACCTTACAACAGCGTTCAAAACCTTAAAACACCATAATAAACCTAATGAATTCGTTCGAGTCCTTTGAACATCGGAAGACCACTCAGGACTTGTTACGACTCTGTATGAGATATTAGCAACATGAAAAGCAATTTAGAATAATGTAGGACACGTTACAATTTCTAAGAGCACCTTACATCACCGTACGAAACATTAAAACACCATAATAAACCTAATGAATTCGTCCGAGTCATTTGAACATCATACAACAATTTAGAATATCTTACGACTCTGTTTGCCACACTATCACCTTGAGAAGCATGTTAGTATAATGTACGACACCTTAAAGCTCCTAACAACACATTACAATACCCTACGTAAACTTAAAACTTCATAATAAACCTAATGAATTCGTCTGAGTTCTTTAAACATCGTACGACAACTTAGGACATCTTACGACTCTGTTTGCCAAATTAGCAACTCAAATAGAACATTAGTATGATCTAGGACACCTTACAGCTCCAAAGAACACCTTACATCACCGTACGAAACCTTAAAACTACATAATACGTGCGAGTCCTTTGAATTCGTGCGAGTCCTTTGAACATCGTATAACTAGTTAGGAGATCTTAAGACTTGGTATGTCGTATTAGAACATTATAGAGCATGTTTGTATAACGTAGGACTCCTTAAAACACCTAACAATACTTTACAACAGCGTACAAAACCTTAAAACACCATAATAAACCTAATGAATTCGTCCGAGTCCTTTGAACATCGGAAGACCACTCAAGACTTGTTACGACTCTGTATGAGATATTAGCAACATGAAAAGCAATTTAGAATAATGTAGGACGCGTTACAACTTCTAAGAGCACCTTACATCACCGTACGAAACATTAAAACACCATAATAAACCTAATGAATTCGTCCGAGTCGTTTGAATATCATACAACAATTTAGAATATCTTACGACTCTGTTTGCCACACTATCACCTTGAGAAGCATGTTAGTATAATGTACGACACCTTAAAGCTCCTAACTACACATTACAATACCCTACGTAAACTTAAAACTTCATAATAAACCTAATGAATTCGTCCGAGTCCTTTAAACATCATACGACAACTTAGGACATCTTACGACTCTGTTTGCCAAATTAGCAACTCAAATAGAACATTAGTATGATCTAGGACACCTTACAGCTCCAAAGAACACCTTACATCACCGTACGAAACCTTAAAACTACATAATACACCTAATGAATTCGTGCGAGTCCTTTGAACATCGTATAACTAGTTAGGAGATCTTTAGACTTGGTATGTCGTATTAGAACATTATAAAGCATGTTTGTATAACGTAGGACGCCTTAAAACACCTAACAATACCTTACAACAGCGTACGAAACCTTAAAACACCATAAAAAACCTAATGAATTCGTCCGAGTCCTTTGAACATCGGAAGACCACTCAGGACTTGTTACGACTCTGTATGAGATATTAGCAACATGAAAAGCAATTTAGAATAATGTAGGACGCGTTACAACTTCTAAGAGCACCTTACATCACCGTACGAAACATTAAAACACCATAATAAACCTAATGAATTCGTCCGAGTCATTTGAACATCATACAACAATTTAGAATATCTTACGACTCTGTTTGCCACACTATCACCTTGAGAAGCATGTTAGTATAATGTACGACACCTTAAAGCTCCTAACAACACATTACAATACCCTACGTAAACTTAAAACTTCATAATAAACCTAATGAATTCGTCCGAGTCCTTTAAACATCGTACGACAACTTAGGACATCTTACGACTCTGTTTGCCAAATTAGCAACTCCAATAGAACATTAGTATGATCTAGGACACCTTACAGCTCCAAAGAACACCTTACGTCACCGTACCAAACCTTAAAACTACATAATACACCTAATGAATTCGTGCGAGTCCTTTGAACATCGTATAACTAGTTAGGACATCTTAAGACTTGGTATGTCATATTAGAACATTATAAAGCATGTTTGTATAACGTAGGACGCCTTAAAACACCTAACAATACCTTACAACGGCGTACGAAACCTTAAAACACCATAATAAACCTAATGAATTCGTCCGAGTCCTTTGAACATCGGAAGACCACTCAGGACTTGTTACGACTCTGTATGAGATATTAGCAACATGAAAAGCAATTTAGAATAATGTAGGACGCCTTACAATTTCTAAGAGCACCTTACATCACCGTACGAAACATTAAAACACCATAATAAACCTAATGAATTCGTCCGAGTCATTTGAACATCATACAACAATTTAGAATATCTTACGACTCTGTTTGCCACACTATCACCTTGAGAAGCATGTTAGTATAATGTACGACACCTTAAAGCTCCTAACAACTCATTACAATACCCTACGTAAACTTAAAACTTCATAATAAACCTAATGAATTCGTCCGAGTCTCTTAAACATCGTACGACAACTTAGGACATCTTACGTCTCTGTTTGCCAAATTAGCAACTCCAATAGAACATTAGTATGATCTAGGACACCTTACAGCTCCAAAGAACACCTTACATCACCGTACCAAACCTTAAAACTACATAATACACCTAATGAATTCGTGCGAGTCCTTTGAACATCGTATAACTAGTTAGGACATCTTAAGACTTGGTATGTCATATTAGAACATTATAAAGCATCTTTGTATAACGTAGGACGCCTTAAAACACCTAACAATACCTTACAACAGCGTACGAAACCTTAAAACACCATAATAAACCTAATGAATTCGTCCGAGTCCTTTGAACATCGGAAGACCACTCAGGACTTGTTACGACTCTGTATGAGATATTAGCAACATGAAAAGCAATTTAGAATAATGTAGGACGCGTTACAACTTCTAAGAGCACCTTACATCACCGTACAAAACCTTAAAACACCATAATAAACCTAATGAATTCGTACGGGTCATTTGAACTTCATACAACAATTTACAATATCTTACGAATCTGTTTGCCACACTATCACCTTGATAAGCATGTTAGTATAAAGTACGACTTCTTAAAGCTCCTAACAACACATTACAATACCGTACGTAAAATTAAAACTTCATAATAAACCTAATGAATTCGTCCGAGTCCTTTGAACATCGTACGACAACTTAGAACATCTTACGACTCTGTTTGCCACATTAGCAACTCGAATAGAACATTAGTATGATCTAGGACGCCTTACAGCTCCAAAGAACACCTTACATCATCGTACGAGACCTTAAAACTCCATAATACACCTAATGAATTCGTGTGAGTCCTTTGAACATCGTACGACTAGTTAGGACATCTTAAGACTTGGTATGTCATATTAGAACATTATAAAGCATGTTTGTATAACGTAGGACGCCTTAAAACACCTAACAATACCTTACAACAGCGTACGAAACCTTAAAACACCATAATAAACCTAATGAATTCGTCCGAGTCCTTTGAACATCGGAAGACCACTCAGGACTTGTTACGACTCTGTATGAGATATTAGCAACATGAAAAGCAATTTAGAATAATGTAGGACGCGTTACAACTTCTAAGAGCACCTTACATCACCGTACGAAACCTTAAAACACCATAATAAACCTAATGAATTCGTACGGGTCATTTGAACTTCATACAACAATTTACAATATCTTACGACTCTGTTTGCCACACTATCACCTTGATAAGCATGTTAGTATAAAGTACGACTTCTTAAAGCTCTTAACAACACATTACAATACCGTACGTAAAATTAAAACTTCATAATAAACCTAATGAATTCGTCCGAGTCCTTTGAACATCGTACGACAACTTAGAACATCTTACGACTCTGTTTGCCACATTAGCAACTCGAATAGAACATTAGTATGATCTAGGACGCCTTACAGCTCCAAAGAACACCTTACATCATCGTACGAGACCTTAAAACTCCATAATACACCTAATGAATTCGTGTGAGTCCTTTGAACATCGTACGACTAGTTAGGACATCTTAAGACTTGGTATGTCATATTAGAACATTATAAAGCATGTTTGTATAACGTAGGACGCCTTAAAACACCTAACAATACCTTACAACAGCGTACGAAACCTTAAAACACCATAATAAACCTAATGAATTCGTCCGAGTCCTTTGAACATCGGAAGACCACTCAGGACTTGTTACGACTCTGTATGAGATATTAGCAACATGAAAAGCAATTTAGAATAATGTAGGACGCGTTACAACTTCTAAGAGCACCTTACATCACCGTACGAAACCTTAAAACACCATAATAAACCTAATGAATTCGTACGGGTCATTTGAACTTCATACAACAATTTACAATATCTTACGACTCTGTTTGCCACACTATCACCTTGATAAGCATGTTAGTATAAAGTACGACTTCTTAAAGCTCCTAACAACACATTACAATACCGTACGTAAAATTAAAACTTCATAATAAACCTAATGAATTCGTCCGAGTCCTTTGAACATCGTACGACAACTTAGAACATCTTACGACTCTGTTTGCCACATTAGCAACTCGAATAGAACATTAGTATGATCTAGGACGCCTTACAGCTCCAAAGAACACCTTACATCATCGTACGAGACCTTAAAACTCCATAATACACCTAATGAATTCGTGTGAGTCCTTTGAACATCGTACGACTAGTTAGGACATCTTAAGACTTGGTATGTCATATTAGAACATTATAAAGCATGTTTGTATAACGTAGGACGCCTTAAAACACCTAACAATACCTTACAACATCGTACGAAACCTTAAAACACCATAATAAACCTAATGAATTCGTCCGAGTCCTTTGAACATCGGAAGACCACTCAGGACTTGTTACGACTCTGTATGAGATATTAGCAACATGAAAAGCAATTTAGAATAATGTAGGACGCGTTACAACTTCTAAGAGCACCTTACATCACCGTACGAAACCTTAAAACACCATAATAAACCTAATGAATTCGTACGGGTCATTTGAACTTCATACAACAATTTACAATATCTTACGACTCTGTTTGCCACACTATCACCTTGATAAGCATGTTAGTATAAAGTACGACTTCTTAAAGCTCCTAACAACACATTACAATACCGTACGTAAAATTAAAACTTCATAATAAACCTAATGAATTCGTCCGAGTCCTTTGAACATCGTACGACAACTTAGAACATCTTACGACTCTGTTTGCCACATTAGCAACTCGAATAGAACATTAGTATGATCTAGGACGCCTTACAGCTCCAAAGAACACCTTACATCATCGTACGAGACCTTAAAACTCCATAATACACCTAATGAATTCGTGTGAGTCCTTTGAACATCGTACGACTAGTTAGGACATCTTAAGACTTGGTATGTCATATTAGAACATTATAAAGCATGTTTGTATAACGTAGGACGCCTTAAAACACCTAACAATACCTTACAACAGCGTACGAAACCTTAAAACACCATAATAAACCTAATGAATTCGTCCGAGTCCTTTGAACATCGGAAGACCACTCAGGACTTGTTACGACTCTGTATGAGATATTAGCAACATGAAAAGCAATTTAGAATAATGTAGGACGCGTTACAACTTCTAAGAGCACCTTACATCACCGTACGAAACCTTAAAACACCATAATAAAGCTAATGAATTCATACGGGTCATTTGAACTTCATACAACAATTTACAATATCTTACGACTCTGTTTGCCACACTATCACCTTGATAAGCATGTTAGTATAAAGTACGACTTCTTAAAGCTCCTAACAACACATTACAATACCGTACGTAAAATTAAAACTTCATAATAAACCTAATGAATTCGTTCGAGTCCTTTGAACATCGTACGACAACTTAGAACATCTTACGACTCTGTTTGCCACATTAGCAACTCGAATAGAACATTAGTATGATCTAGGACGCCTTACAGCTCCAAAGAACACCTTACATCATCGTACGAGACCTTAAAACTCCATAATACACCTAATGCATTCGTGTGAGTCCTTTGAACATCGTACGACTAGTTAGGACATCTTAAGACTCCGTATGCCATATTAGAACATTAAAAAGCATGTTTGTATAACGTAGGACGCCTTAAAACACCTAACAATACCTTACAACAGCGTACGAAACCTTAAAACACCATAATAAACCTAATGAATTCGTCCGAGTCCTTTGAACATCGGAAGACCACTCAGGACTTGTTACGACTCTGTATGAGATATTAGCAACATGAAAAGCAATTTAGAATAATGTAGGACGCGTTACAACTTCTAAGAGCACCTTACATCACCGTACGAAACCTTAAAACACCATAATAAACCTAATGAATTCGTACGGGTCATTTGAACTTCATACAACAATTTACAATATCTTACGACTCTGTTTGCCACACTATCACCTTGATAAGCATGTTAGTATAAAGTACGACTTCTTAAAGCTCCTAACAACACATTACAATACCGTACGTAAAGTTAAAACTTCATAATAAACCTAATGAATTCGTCCGAGTCCTTTGAACATCGTACGACAACTTAGAACATCTTACGACTCTGTTTGCCACATTAGCAACTCGAATAGAACATTAGTATGATCTAGGACGCCTTACAGCTCCAAAGAACACCTTACATCACCGTACGAGACCTTAAAACTCCATAATACACCTAATGAATTCGTGTGAGTCCTTTGAACATCGTACGACTAGTTAGGACATCTTAAGACTTGGTATGTCATATTAGAACATTATAAAGCATGTTTGTATAACGTAGGACGCCTTAAAACACCTAACAATACCTTACAACAGCGTACGAAACCTTAAAACACCATAATAAACCTAATGAATTCGTCCGAGTCCTTTGAACATCGGAAGACCACTCAGGACTTGTTACGACTCTGTATGAGATATTAGCAACATGAAAAGCAATTTAGAATAATGTAGGACGCGTTACAACTTCTAAGAGCACCTTACATCACCGTACGAAACGTTAAAACACCATAATAAACCTAATGAATTCATACGGGTCATTTGAACTTCATACAACAATTTACAATATCTTACGACTCTGTTTGCCACACTATCACCTTGATAAGCATGTTAGTATAAAGTACGACTTCTTAAAGCTCCTAACAACACATTACAATACCGTACGTAAAATTAAAACTTCATAATAAACCTAATGAATTCGTTCGAGTCCTTTGAACATCGTACGACAACTTAGAACATCTTACGACTCTGTTTGCCACATTAGCAACTCGAATAGAACATTAGTATGATCTAGGACGCCTTACAGCTCCAAAGAACACCTTACATCATCGTACGAGACCTTAAAACTCCATAATACACCTAATGAATTCGTGTGAGTCCTTTGAACATCGTACGACTAGTTAGGACATCTTAAGACTCCGTATGCCATATTAGAACATTAAAAAGCATGTTTGTATAACGTAGGACGCCTTAAAACACCTAACAATACCTTACAACAGCGTACGAAACCTTAAAACACCATAATAAATCTAATGAATTCGTCCGAGTCCTTTGAACATCGGAAGACCACTCAGGACTTGTTACAACTCTGTATGAGATATTAGCAACATGAAAAGCAATTTAGAATAATGTAGGACGCGTTACAACTTCTAAGAGCACCTTACATCACCGTACGAAACCTTAAAACACCATAATAAACCTAATGAATTCGTACGGGTCATTTGAACTTCATACAACAATTTACAATATCTTACGACTCTGTTTGCCACACTATCACCTTGATAAGCATGTTAGTATAAAGTACGACTTCTTAAAGCTCCTAACAACACATTACAATACCGTACGTAAAGTTAAAACTTCATAATAAACCTAATGAATTCGTCCGAGTCCTTTGAACATCGTACGACAACTTAGAACATCTTACGACTCTGTTTGCCACATTAGCAACTCGAATAGAACATTAGTATGATCTAGGACGCCTTACAGCTCCAAAGAACACCTTACATCACCGTACGAGACCTTAAAACTCCATAATACACCTAATGAATTCGTGTGAGTCCTTTGAACATCGTACGACTAGTTAGGACATCTTAAGACTTGGTATGTCATATTAGAACATTATAAAGCATGTTTGTATAACGTAGGACGCCTTAAAACACCTAACAATACCTTACAACAGCGTACGAAACCTTAAAACACCATAATAAACCTAATGAATTCGTCCGAGTCCTTTGAACATCGGAAGACCACTCAGGACTTGTTACGACTCTGTATGAGATATTAGCAACATGAAAAGCAATTTAGAATAATGTAGGACGCGTTACAACTTCTAAGAGCACCTTACATCACCGTACGAAACCTTAAAACACCATAATAAACCTAATGAATTCGTACGGGTCATTTGAACTTCATACAACAATTTACAATATCTTACGACTCTGTTTGCCACACTATCACCTTGATAAGCATGTTAGTATAAAGTACGACTTCTTAAAGCTCCTAACAACACATTACAATACCGTACGTAAAATTAAAACTTCATAATAAACCTAATGAATTCGTCCGAGTCCTTTGAACATCGTACAACAACTTAGAACATCTTACGACTCTGTTTGCCACATTAGCAACTCGAATAGAACATTAGTATGATCTAGGACGCCTTACAGCTCCAAAGAACACCTTACATCATCGTACGAGACCTTAAAACTCCATAATACACCTAATGAATTCGTGTGAGTCCTTTGAACATCGTACGACTAGTTAGGACATATTAAGACTCCGTATGCCATATTAGAACATTAAAAAGCATGTTTGTATAACGTAGGACGCCTTAAAACACCTAACAATACCTTAAAACAGCGTACGAAACCTTAAAACACCATATTAAACCTAATGAATTCGTCCGAGTCCTTTGAACATCGGAAGACCACTTAGGACTTGTTACGACTCTGTATGAGATATTAGCAACATGAAAAGCAATTTAGAATAATGTAGGACTCGTTACAACTTCTAAGAGCACCTTACATCACCGTACGAAACATTAAAACACCATAATAAACCTAATGAATTCGTCCGTGTCATTTGAACATCATACAACAATTTAGAATATCTTACGACTCTATTTGCCACACTATCACCTTGAGAAGCATGTTAGTATAATGTACGACACCTTAAAGCTCCTAACAACACATTACAATACCCTATGTAAACTTAAACTTCATAATAAACCTAATGAATTCGTCCAAGTCCTTTGAACATCGTACGGCAACTTAGGACATCTTACTACTCTGTTTGCCAAATTAACAACTCGAATAGAACATTAGTATGATCTAAGACGCTGTTAGGGTCTATTTCTGTTTAAGATTTACTTTGTACTTTTTTTATACATTTTGTATAGTTTAGGGTTAATTTTGTTATTTTCCCTAATGTATTGTTGCATAAAGCATGTAGTAAGAGAATGTTAGAGAGAGAGTCTAGATCACAATTACACGTTAGAGAGAGAGAGTTAACTGTGTGTGATTACATTCTCCTGCATTTTGTACTACAATATTTGCTTTGATCATCAATACAAAGAGATTTATTAAGTAATGAATTGTGTTGCTGATTGAACTGTGTTTGTGTACTAATCATTCTGATCATTGAGCGATATATCGATCCAATTGAACCTATCAATTGGTATCAGAGCTGTTGGTATTGTGTTCTTCGCTATTCATCAAGCAAAACACTACAATATTGCTCAAAATCATGATCTGAATGAATTGTTGCTGTTTTTAGTTGTGATTTATCATCGCAATCACTTCTAATTCACAACAATTGTGCATATTCCTTCAGATTATCATCAGATCTGAGGAATTAAGAAGAAGAGAAAATTTACTGTTCGATCGAAATTTTGCTTAATTCATCAAAATTTGATCATGGTTTGGATTGATTGAGATTAGGGATTGATAATCGGACCATTTCACTGACTGTGTGTGAATTTTGATGGAATTGGACAAGTTTTTGATAAACCCAGAAAAATTAGTTTGACGAAGATGATGAACAGGATGAACACGTTGAAGATTAACTAGCCGGGTGATAAAATTGACTTAGACAAATTTTGGACTTAGATTTGTGAACAATTAGGTCCTGTGAAGCCGTGTGAAGGCGATTGTGTCTAGACGGGTAAAGAATTTGTAAGGAAAAGGTTGTACTGTTCAGCCGGATCAAGAACTGTTCAGCCGGGTGATCAACTGTTAAGCCGGGTGATTAACATTCTTGCCGAGTGACTTACTACTGTTCAGTCGGGTGACCAACTATTCAGCCGGGTAAACAACTTTGCTGTCGTGTGATCAACTACTGTTCAGCCTTGTAA
This sequence comes from Tagetes erecta, assembly GCA_030867185.1. Classification (NCBI taxonomy): domain Eukaryota; kingdom Viridiplantae; phylum Streptophyta; class Magnoliopsida; order Asterales; family Asteraceae; genus Tagetes; species Tagetes erecta. Next base: position 46,584,738 of record CM061488.1, on the reverse strand, counting down.
AGCCTTTTTGCCGTGTCAAGTTCTAGCCGGGTCAAGTTTGTTGCCGGGTCAAGTTATCTCTGTCTAGCCGGGTAACTGTTCTGCCGGGTGAAGATTACAAGGTTACAACCGTTAAGCCGGGTCAACTGTTTAGACGAGTGAATGCTATTCTTAGCCGGGTGAAGATCAAAATTCACTGTTCAGCCGGGTGAAAGAAGAATTTTCACTGTTCAGCCGTGTGACTCATTTTTTGTTGTTTTAAACCTTGTTATCTTATCTTGTCATTATTTACTTGTCTTTATTTTAGTATTTTAACTATTTCTTTTCAAAAATCAACAAAAACCAAAAATATTTTCTTTAAAATCTTTTAAAATGGCACCTAATGATGATTCTGATAACCGTGTTCCTAGACTTGTCAACCGTGCAGATTTCAAGAATTGAAAAATCAGATTAAAGCATCATCTTTGCTCGATTGACAATGATCTTTGGAAGTCAATTGATAAGGGTCCTCACATCCCAACACAAACAGCTCCGGATAGTGCAAGTACCTACACCAAAGACTCTACTGAACCTTATCCAGAAGATAATCTATCAGCAGAAGACTTAAGGAAAGTGAAGAATGATAGCAAAGCCTACTCTTTGATGTGTAAAGGACTGCCACTACAAGTACTGTCAAGGTTGGATACTTATCAGACAGGTTATACATTGTTCAAAGCCTTGAAGTCAATCTGTGAAGGAGGTGAACAACTCATTAGTCTCAAGAAGCAAAAACTGAAGAGACAACTGGAACTTTTTGAACATATAGCTGGAGAATCTATGCACCAGATGATGAATAGATTTGTTCATCTAACTACTGAGATGACCAATGTCGGTGCCAAGACAGATCTTCAAGATTTGAATGACAGATTACTATGTGCTCTTCCATCTTCATGGAAACAAACTGTCACTTTACTGAAACATACTGAAAAGTTTCCGATGGATTTGGATATGCTTATTGCAAAGATAGAGGAAGTAGAGATTGATGAAAGCTCGAGAAATACTAACAGATCAGGTTCACATGCTCAATACAAGTATGTTGTAAATCCTACAAACACTGTGGAGAATGCCTTTCTGGCTCAAGAATCTGCGAAGATTGATGATGAGGGTGATCTATTTTTTGGTGCAAGCTTTTATACTGATTCGTCATACATTCCAGATTCACCAACGTATTCTCAACCTAAATCTCCACCAAGAGTTCAAGTTCAAAGTCAGAACATGAAAAATCAATCAGAAAAACCGAGTAATACTGTGCAAGCCAATGTAAAAGATGTGATGAACATTTTATTACAAGACGATGAGATAAAAGGTGCATTTACAGCTTTTATGGCAAGCTTTCAAGCATATCAAGGAAGTCACTTGAGTCAAATGGACGTTGTGCTTCAAGATCTATTTGAGATGGATCCTGACGATGTTGAGGAAATGGATTTGAATTGGCAAATGGTGATGGTTGCATATCGTACTCAGAAACATGCATATGTTAACCGAAGCTTCAAGCCACATACAAACAAGACGGTTGGTTTTGACAAGTCAAAGGCCAGATGTTTCAACTGTAACTGCTATGGTCATTTTTCAAGGGAATGCAAAGCTCCTAAGAATCAGAACTATAACGATCAAGCAAGTTCAAGTGGACAGAATCAAGGTCAAGGTCAAAGCTCGCAACAGTCTTCAAGCTATCAACATAGGAATCAACGTTTCTTACAGAAACCATATCAAAGTCTTCCCATGCCAGAACTGAAAGACGAAGGCAAGAAGCCAGAAGACCAGACAAAAGCACTAGTGGTTAGTGTAAAAGACGGATATGACTGGAGTGCTTATGCAGAACAGTTTACATCTGATCTTACATCAAATTTGGCACTGGTCTGTGAAATAGAGGAAGATTGGTCTGAAGAAGGGGATGGTAAAGTGTCTGATACTGTGAGTGAACATTCTGAGGAATATGACTGGAGTGCAAAGTCAGATCCTGTTGAAGAATCTGAACCAGAAATTGCGCTGATGGCTACATCCAATGAGTCTTCATCATCTGCTGAACAACCAAAGGTTAGTATCGAATTACCTCCTAACTATGTTCCTTTGCCTATTGATGTGAAAGAAAGGTTATGTTCTGAACAATGCATTCAACAAGTAGAACATTATCGAACTCATTCTTTTAAAATTTGTGAAAATTAAGCAAACATGAAAAAATTCATGAACAACTTAAAATTGATCACAAAATTGCTGATGAGAAGATATTGTCACTTAAAGAATCTTGGAACAAAACTTTAAAGGATTTGGAACTTGTGACCAAACAACTTGAAGAAATGACAAAGAACTTTGAACAAGAAAAAGTTGCTCATGCCGTCACACAAGTTGAATTAACAAAAGTGAAAAGTTGTAAAACAATGGTGAGACAACTTATGAGTGAAAGAGGTAACAAAAACAAACAAGGGTTGGGTTTTACTCATGAACCAATGCCTGAATCAATCACACAAACTTCACCTGAAAATGAACGAAAATTCAAAGAAATTCAAAGAAGTAAATCCGAATCCGAAGGATCTGAAGTGTTGATTGAGAGTTTGAAAGATGATGATGTTGTGACAACTGAAGCTGATGATGAAGCTAGCAACAAATCAGAGCCTGTTCTGATTCAACTTGTTGAATATCCTGAACTGAATCCCAAGCAGGAAGAAACGGTGAAAGATGAAGGTGAATTTTCAGGATGCAATGATCCTGAATACGTCAGGTGGAAGAATGAACAGAAGGCGAAAGTTGCTGATCAACTGATCAAGAAGCAAGAAGTGAAAAAGACTGATGTTTCAAATGCAAAAATGCAGAAATTAAAATCGAAAGTCAATCAATCTGATACGAAACAGTCAAAAGGTAAAAGTGTCATAAAATCGAATGACAATGCCAAAGCTCAAATTGTTAAAACTGAAAATGTTAAACCTGTCAAGAAGAAAGTGTCAAAAGGTAAAACAATTAAGTTTGTGTCTGCAGGAACTTTTGATTTGAACGGATCTTATGGTAAACCAATCAATCCTTCAATCAAATCTAACTCTGGTCTGAAAACAGGTTCATGTCCTAAGTCTTCCGCTGTCAATGATAAAAGAATTGAATCAAAGAAGGTAACCAAACAAGAGAGTTTAAAATCGAACCAAGTTTCCAAGCAAGCAAAATCACAATCAAAATCTCCACAAAAGAATCACGTTAATCTAAAACCGACCAAAACTGATAATGAATCACGAGTGGGTTCAACATCAAAAGTTAACAATCGGCTCTTTAGGATTAGCAAGAAACATTGTGAGATTTGTGATCGTTATAATCATGTTACTGCTGAATGTTTCTTTAACAGGTACTGCAGTTACTGTGACAAAAGAAATCATTCTTCAGAAGAATGCTTTTATAACAAATTTTTTGATATCTGTGAAAGAAAGAACCATGACACAAAAGATTGTTTCTTTCGGAAAAACTCATCAAGAGACATGACTCCGTTTCCAAATTTTCAAAGAAATCAATCATTTGGTTTTCAAAATGTTAATCAAAGTCATTCTCCTGTTTTGAGAAATTTCAATTGAAACAATTCTGGTTTTAATAACTTTTCATCAAGAAATATGCAGGTAAACAGTTTTAAACCAAGAGCTTTGATGGTGAGAAATCAGAAATTTGAAAATAACCTTGATCCTAAGTTAGAGGAAAGGTTCATTGCTTTAAGAAGAAAGCAAACAAATCAAGCCGTTGGGCGAAACAGTTTTGAACCAAATCTCTCAAATGAAACAAATTTTCAAAATCTTCATTATCAACTGTGACATCTGCCCCAAACCCGAACCCGAATGCCCGACTCGAACCCGAAGTTGTTATCCTTTCAATTGAAATCGTATTTATTTTTCTTCAAAATGTAACGTTTATTATTATTGTTGTGAGTAAGCGCATTTAATTCTACGTTATTGTCGTCTCAATTAAATAATCGTATTTACATCACAAAACATTCAAGTATATCAAATAAATATTATTGGAGCATTAAAACTCAAAATGTATATATAAATAAATATATATATATATATAGTTCGTAAAAGGAAACCTATTGAAATGTTAAACAAAAACACTTCTAAGTCTCAAAATAGTCATTTAACGTCAAAAACTAACTAATGAAACGAAAACGTCATTTTTATAAACATTACAAAGTTATCCGGTTAAGTTAGGTAGTTGATATAATTTGTAAATTAACTTTGAGTTAAAACTGTCAATTTCTAAAGTGTTATTAAAGCTTTATCAACAAAACTATAACACTCTAATCTTGAGGGACTGTTTATGTATTTGTACAAAGTTAAAACCCAAGCCCCCTGCTATCCCGTTTTTCCGATCAGGGTCGCCGGTCGCCGGCGACGAACTCCGGCGAAGCACCAAACCCAGTTTTTACTCACTTTTAACCCAATTAACTTATGGTAAAATGATCACAAGAGGATTTCGAACCTGCGGCTTCAAGTTAATTCGATGGTACAACACATTATTGTATGTTTAATCCAAAATTCGTGACGTTTGGTTTTGACTTAAGACCCATTAATACCAAGTAACTGAAAACGCAAGAAAACAATGAATTGAATTAACTAAAACGGTCCATTAGATGATTAGAAACGAATTGAAATGTTTAATTTCGTTTTAACATATGCATTGATCATCGACTAATCGGTTTCTTTCCCAAACCCACCTCGAACGTGTTCAAGTGACTACAAACAGAATTAGCACAATTAAATCGACCCATCCACTATCCTATACCCCCTTTCGCACTATGTTAATCCAAATCCAATCAAAATCACCAAGATTTCATGTGTTGATCTTTAAAACCGTCGTCTTGTTCTTCGTCCTCAATCTTATCAATTCGTAACCAATCAAGTAAGTATCATATATCAAAATGATCATGTGTTTGTGTAGATTAAAAGCCCTCTACTGGTTTTGGATTTAATCGACTGGGTTAAACGAATTGGTTTGATCTTGAATCTAGGGCTTGTATTGAGAAAGTTGTTCTTGGCAAACAAAACACAAAAGAATTAAAAACGAGTTTATTAACCAAAAAGCGCGCCTGGTCCAGCGGTTAGGGCGTTGGATTTTGGTGTGTTTGGTCGTGGGTTCGAGTCCCACTGACCAGTTTTTTTCTTAACTTTTATGTTTTAATTCATTTACTTATTTAAGTTATATATATATATTTCTCAAAGTTGTGTACAATTATTATTTCAAATATAAAAACTAAAAAAATGGATTATTATAAAAATATATACTATACGAAAACACAATTACGTCTCGTATCTAAATTCCCAAATTATATTTTGAAACCCTAATTTTCAATTGGTACTTTAAAACCCTAAATTCCCAATTTGTACTTTAAAACCCTAAATTTCTAATTTGTACCTTAAAACTCTAAATTCCCAATTTGTACTTTAAAACCCTAAATCCCCAATTTGTACTTTAAAACCCTAAATCCCCAATTTGTACTTTAAAACCCTAAATCCCAAATCCGAAACCCTAGAAGTTCTAGTTTCTTGATTCTAATTACTACGTTACTTGCTTCGTTTCTAAATAAGGTTTTCTCGGTTAATTAGGTGATTCTAATATCTGGGCGATCCTCGGTTCTTTCTAGTTGTGATTCTAATGTTACTATTATCTTTGGATTTTAAGGTGAGTAAACTCACTCCCCTTTTTCCATTTTACTATTTTGGGGCTGAAATATGTCTTTTACTATATTGCGTTTTCTATTCGTTTTCTAAAAGAGATCATACAAATATGTTAATCTAGTTCGCGGCTTGATGCAATCTTATGTGTTAGTTAAAAGTAGTTTTATTGCTTTGTAATCCCACCGGTACAATGTTAGCGCTAATGGTTTGACAAACCCACCTGCTTGTACAACATCGATAGGTGATTTAAACCCGGCCTTTCTAATTCCATGTTTACTATGTCGAGATGCTATGTTGCTATACTATGTTGCTATGCTATGATGCTATACTATGCCATGTCCCTAAATTGCTAAATGATGACTTATATATCGAGACGGTAAACGACGGTTATTGAAAGTCATCATTATTTATTACATGAGTGGTTCTCATGACAAATGGCTAAACGAGATACTATGGTTTCTATTGTGGTTGGTGTGCTATTCTATACTAGGGGTCCTGGTAGGGTGATATTACGAAATTACTATACATGTGGGATTGCGCAGCATATCTTGTTGATCTCGGATTTCAATACTATTACTATTCAATTTGGGTTTTACTCACTAGCTTGTGTAGCTAACTTTATTTTCACATATTTCAGGTGATGCTTATGATTATTTTGCTGCTTTTGCCAAGACATAGGGTTGCCTTGGACCTAGTTTAATTAATAAAGACGAATGCATTTACTGTTTCGGTTTTATTACTTTTGTCGTATCCATTTAAGACTGATGTTCTAAACTTACTATATCATTATTAAACGTAATAAATAAATACCATGTGCTTTGTTTACTATGGATATCCAATTCTATGACAGCCCGGTGTTTTCCGCCACCGGGCGGGGTGTCACAGTTGGTATCAGAGCCATGGTTATAGGGAACTAGGATAGGGTATTAGAAACACACCGACCTAGACTATAACCTAAGAGTCCTTAGTACAAATAGCTTGTGCTTAGAAAACTCTTCTAGAACTTATTTCTTTATTCTTTTTATGAATTTCTCTATGCTGTTTCTTTATCTTATTTCTTATCCGATTTCGCGAAGGAGCTACAAGAGACTCGTCGGTATGATTAGGATCTTTCTCTTTGTGGAATATCGTCATCGTCTTAAGTAAGTTTGAAACGTGGGAACGTGTGCAATCCGGAAGGGGGAACACCTGTATCACGGACATCTTGTCTAAGGCAAAGCATTTCGTATAAATATCTTTAAGAGACCTGTATGCTTACCTGGGGATGTACGAGATGAGTGTGAACCTATAGGCTAAAGCACGCTTTCTCGAATACGTCGAAAACGAACTTAACACTTTGATAAGTCATTAGTGTCCAAAACCAAGACACACTCTTTAGCCATTGAAATCCCATTTTCTTAATGATTCTATGATTTTTATTCCTACGATTTATAATTATTTCTATGAATTTTTATAGTGATTCAAATAATATTTCAACTACATTTACTAATGTTTCTAAAGTTTCTAAGCGATTTTCTGTGATATGTTCAAAGGATTCTATGATGTTCTAAGTACTATCATTATTTCATTTAATCGAAATTTCTAATTTTTCTAAAGTTTCTACGTGATTTTCTATGGTATGTTTCAAAAGATTCTATGATATCCTTAGGGGAACGAGGTGCTATTATTACATCGGATGTTTCTATCGGTCAAAGATGTTGCTACAAAACCTTGTTATTCTACGTTTCATCATTCCATTTGTTTTCTAAGCTACAATAATACTTATGCGATATACTCGCTAGCTTATCCATATAGCACAATTACACCATTATGAGCCAAACATTCCAATTCAAAACTAAGACATATCTCAATCGAATTATCCAAAACTTCAGATCATGCATATATCGATTACCGAATCTAAGTCGTACTTATAATTCTAAATCAAATATCAACTCTCCAATCAAAGGTTCGTTATGATTTCTAAATTATAGTCAAGGCTAAATTCCATAACTAAATAAAAGTTAACGGATTTGCTATTCTTATAAGCTAATGTATTTGAATCGAACGTCTACCCTCAAAATATTTCAACTTGACTTCTATAGTCAAAAGTTTCAAAACTACTCATTCAACTATAAGATTCTAATCCAATTTCTAATTCATCATTACCACTATAAATCTACTATTAAATTATGAACTAACCATCAAAACAAGTACTCGTTAATCAACTACACGATACTATCCATGAATTCGTTATTCAAATCTAACGAGAACTCCTTACACAACTATTCCCGAACTCATTCAACTAAGTGTTTTCATCTATACATATGACCACCAACGAAATTCTACGCAACTAGTCTTCATGAACTAATCCAAACTCAATGTGTTTCATTTATAAACTCGTTACCCTAACACAACGTGTAATCAATGGACTTTGTAAAACTAACGGTATTCGATTCTATTGAAATAATTTTCTTATTTTCCCAAACAAAAATATATATACATATATATATTTAAAAAAAAATAGAATTTTAATAACTTTTTGGTCTTAGTATCTTGTAAAAAAAAATAGATATATATATATACATATAAATTTCGTGATAAATGATTTCTTAAAAAAAAAAAGGTGATTGGTCATTCTAACGACGGCCAAATATTTACACAAACATTTGCCCGTTTCTCAAATACGACACAAAGACTCGCAACAAACACCATGACTTCTGTTTTTTTTTCCAATACCAAGTACTTATAACTTAAATTGTGTCGTTTGTTTTTAATTCAATTCCCTTATCTATGGTAAAGATTAAAACTTTCAACTTTTTATTTTAACCTTTAAAACTACATTATACAAAAACAACACCATCTCTTATAAACTTGTTTATCTCCATAGTCAACACATTTGGTTTACCTAAAGCTGTCGGTCATACAAACACCGTAAAAGTTAAACCCAATTAGAACTAAGTGATCTATTCATACGAACTATAAATTGGATTATCAGCATTATTAAAATTTCTTGAAACTAATTTTTTCTAAAGATCCCAATAAACTATATTATTACATCTTACACACATAGAGTCGATTTTCACAAACTTAAGTGTTACTATCCTAGTACTCGAATTTGACTATCTATATCGTTGAACAAAGTTATTTATATGAGCAATGTCTACCTAATGGACGTTAGTTTCTTCTGAATTACCTATCTATTTATCATCTTAATATGATTTTCCCAATTACTATTTCTATCAAGTATGATATCAATACCGATACGTATCATCATTTTAACCAAACATTGTTGTGTACTACAGACTCGCACGTGATCGAATGAACTGTGGAGTCCATGCAAAAACTGAAGTAATTACGGGTGCACACGGAATTATGAAAGTTGGTGCATGGGAACTATAGTAAGTTTTGTCTTGTGTGGCTAGGCCATATTTAATCATTTTTCATTTGACTTGTTTATTCACTTTAAAAATCATGTGTAAGGTTACTTTATTCGTTCCAAACAATCTATTAATCACGACTATTCTCGATGATCATTTAAATAATTCTAAGTCCATCCACTTGAAATATTTCAATTGCAAGTTGGTATCCTATTCTATCTCTATATTGGGTAGCAAATAAAATTTATTCGAATCTACATACAAATAGTTCAACCGAACTCTTATAAGTGAAAAGAGTTAAATAAACAATTCTCAATGAGACAAAGCAAAATTAAAAAAATAAATAACTTGTTAACCTCGTTATTTAAAATCGTATCTCAATCAAAATGCTCACTTTTTCATTGATCGAATTCTCAAGAGTTTCTTGCAAGATGAAACTCCCTACGAAAGTGGGCAGTGTTCATCCCGTGTTTCATGTTTCTAATCTGAAAAAGTACTTATCCGATAAAAATCTTCTTGTGCATATCGATAATGAATCGATGCAATTTATTGAACGGACATTGGAAATTATGGACCGTGATGTCTAACGACTCAAGCGTAATCAGATATCAATCGTTAATGATAGTTAAAACTCAAAATGTGAACATAAATTTAAGACCAAATGAATGTTAAGTATCCTCATTTTTTTTGCTTCGTCTTCTTCTACTTCGGTTTGAGCAAATTTCGGGACGAAATTTCTATAAGGAGGGGAGACTGTGACATCTGCCCCAAACCCGAACCCGAATGCCCGACTCGAACCCGAAGTTGTTATCCTTTCAATTGAAATCGTATTTATTTTTCTTCAAAATGTAACATTTATTATTATTGTTGTGAGTAAGCGCATTTAATTCTACGTTATTGTCGTCTCAATTAAATAATCGTATTTACATCACAAAACATTCAAGTATATCAAATAAATATTATTGGAGCATTAAAACTCAAAATGTATATATAAATAAATATATATATATATATAGTTCGTAAAAGGAAACCTATTGAAATGTTAAACAAAAACACTTCTAAGTCTCAAAATAGTCATTTAACGTCAAAAACTAACTAATGAAACGAAAACGTCATTTTTATAAACATTACAAAGTTATCCGGTTAAGTTAGGTAGTTGATATAATTTGTAAATTAACTTTGAGTTAAAACTGTCAATTTCTAAAGTGTTATTAAAGCTTTATCAACAAAACTATAACACTCTAATCTTGAGGGACTGTTTATGTATTTGTACAAAGTTAAAACCCAAGCCCCCTGCTATCCCGTTTTTCCGATCAGGGTCGCCGGTCGCCGGCGACGAACTCCGGCGAAGCACCAAACCCAGTTTTTACTCACTTTTAACCCAATTAAATTATGGTAAAATGATCACAAGAGGATTTCGAACCTGCGGCTTCAAGTTAATTCGATGGTACAACACATTATTGTATGTTTAATCCAAAATTCGTGACGTTTGGTTTTGACTTAAGACCCATTAATACCAAGTAACTGAAAACGCAAGAAAACAATGAATTGAATTAACTAAAACGGTCCATTAGATGATTAGAAACGAATTGAAATGTTTAATTTCGTTTTAACATATGCATTGATCATCGACTAATCGGTTTCTTTCCCAAACCCACCTCGAACGTGTTCAAGTGACTACAAACAGAATTAGCACAATTAAATCGACCCATCCACTATCCTATACCCCCTTTCGCACTATGTTAATCCAAATCCAATCAAAATCACCAAGATTTCATGTGTTGATCTTTAAAACCGTCGTCTTGTTCTTCGTCCTCAATCTTATCAATTCGTAACCAATCAAGTAAGTATCATATATCAAAATGATCGTGTGTTTGTGTAGATTAAAAGCCCTCTACTGGTTTTGGATTTAATCGACTGGGTTAAACGAATTGGTTTGATCTTGAATCTAGGGCTTGTATTGAGAAAGTTGTTCTTGGCAAACAAAACACAAAAGAATTAAAAACGAGTTTATTAACCAAAAAGCGCGCCTGGTCCAGCGGTTAGGGCGTTGGATTTTGGTGTGTTTGGTCGTGGGTTCGAGTCCCACTGACCAGTTTTTTTCTTAACTTTTATGTTTTAATTCATTTACTTATTTAAGTTATATATATATATATTTCTCAAAGTTGTGTACAATTATTATTTCAAATATAAAAACTAAAAAAATGGATTATTATAAAAATATATACTATACGAAAACACAATTACGTCTCGTATCTAAATTCCCAAATTATATTTTGAAACCCTAATTTTCAATTGGTACTTTAAAACCCTAAATTCCCAATTTGTACTTTAAAACCCTAAATTCCTAATTTGTACCTTAAAACTCTAAATTCCCAATTTGTACTTTAAAACCCTAAATCCCCAATTTGTACTTTAAAACCCTAAATCCCCAATTTGTACTTTAAAACCCTAAATCCCAAATCCGAAACCCTAGAAGTTCTAGTTTCTTGATTCTAATTACTACGTTACTTGCTTCGTTTCTAAATAAGGTTTTCTCGGTTAATTAGGTGATTCTAATATCTGGGCGATCCTCGGTTCTTTCTAGTTGTGATTCTAATGTTACTATTATCTTTGGATTTTAAGGTGAGTAAACTCACTCCCCTTTTTCCATTTTACTATTTTGGGGCTGAAATATGTCTTTTACTATATTGCGTTTTCTATTCGTTTTCTAAAAGAGATCATACAAATATGTTAATCTAGTTCGCGGCTTGATGCAATCTTATGTGTTAGTTAAAAGTAGTTTTATTGCTTTGTAATCCCACCGGTACAATGTTAGCGCTAATGGTTTGACAAACCCACCTGCTTGTACAACATCGATAGGTGATTTAAACCCGGCCTTTCTAATTCCATGTTTACTATGTCGAGATGCTATGTTGCTATACTATGTTGCTATGCTATGATGCTATACTATGCCATGTCCCTAAATTGCTAAATGATGACTTATATATCGAGACGGTAAACGACGGTTATTGAAAGTCATCATTATTTATTACATGAGTGGTTCTCATGACAAATGGCTAAACGAGATACTATGGTTTCTATTGTGGTTGGTGTGCTATTCTATACTAGGGGTCCTGGTAGGGTGATATTACGAAATTACTATACATGTGGGATTGCGCAGCATATCTTGTTGATCTCGGATTTCAATACTATTACTATTCAATTTGGGTTTTACTCACTAGCTTGTGTAGCTAACTTTATTTTCACATATTTCAGGTGATGCTTATGATTATTTTGCTGCTTTTGCCAAGACATAGGGTTGCCTTGGACCTAGTTTAATTAATAAAGACGAATGCATTTACTGTTTCGGTTTTATTACTTTTGTCGTATCCATTTAAGACTGATGTTCTAAACTTACTATATCATTATTAAACGTAATAAATAAATACCATGTGCTTTGTTTACTATGGATATCCAATTCTATGACAACCCGGTGTTTTCCGCCACCGGGCGGGGTGTCACATCAACAAGTTACTGTTACAGATAGATTCGGAAAACCCAAGACCATGTGGGCCTGGGTTGACCAAACTAACTAAGTGATTGTTGAAATGCAGGTGCGCCCTCGAAGACCTATCAACTCATGGTTTGTTGATAGTGGGTGTAGCCGGCATATGACAGGCAACCATGCCTTGCTTCAAGATTTTAAGCTAAAGAATGGTACACATGTTGCATTTGGAGGAGATGCTGGTGGTAAAATAACTGGAGAAGGAACTGTGTCAAATGGGGTCATTAGTTTTGATAAAGTCAACTACTGTGCACAGTTGAACTTTAATCTGCTAAGTGTATCTCAAATTTGTGATAAATCTTATTCGACATTGTTTGATGATTCTTTTTGTTATATACTCAAACCAGGTTTCAAGATTGACAATGAATGGGTGGTGGTTAAAGCTCCAAGAGATCGTGATGTATACAAGCTTGATATGTCGCAGATTGATGCTGAAACCGAAACTACTTGTCTCATTGCTCATGCATCAAATGATGAGAGTTAGCTTTGGCATAGACGGCTGGGCCATTCAAACTTCAGAAACATTAACCGACTGGTGACTGGAAATCATGCTGTGGGAATACCATTACAACTGATCTCTGTCCAGCTTGTTTGAAAGGAAAACAGCACCGAATGTCTTTTAAGTCCAAGCAAGAAAACTCCATTTCAAAACCCTTGCAGATGCTACACATGGATCTTTTCAGACCAACAAATGTCCAAAGCATCGGAAAGAAGTCTTATTGTTTTGTCATCATTGACGATTTTACTAGATTTTCTTGGGTTTATTTCTTGCATGTTTAATCTGAAACGGCTGAGTTGTTAAAAGAATTTATTATCAAAGTTGAAAATCAGTTGGATTGTAAAGTAAAAATCTTAAGAAGCGATAATGGAACTGAGTTTAAGAACGCTAATGTTGATTTGTTTTGTGCAGAAAAAGGAATTGCTAGACAATTTAGTGCTCCAAGAACGCCTCAACAAAACGGGGCTGCGGAACGGAAAAATCGGAGACTGATTGAAGCAGCAAGATCCATGCTCGCAGATGCCAAAATCCCTATCACTTTCTGGGACGAAGCTATTGCTACTGCGTGTTTTGTACAAAACAGGACATTATTGGTTCAGGATAAACAGAAAACATCTTATGAGTTATTGTTTGGAAGAAAAACCGAATATTTCATACTTGAAAGCATTTGGTTGTCTTGTATCGATTCTAAATTTAAGTGATCATCTCGGAAAATTTGAGTCAAAATCTGACGATGGTTTTTTCCTTGGTTATTCGTCTGTTTCTAAAGCTTATCGGGTTTTTAATAGCAAAACAAATACTGTTATTGAAACTGTTGGGGTTATTTGAAGATGTCACTTTCCAAATATAAGCGAGTGAAGATATCGAGCATCATCACGAGCAAGCACGGGTGAAGACGTTCATTATTTGTATTTGTCTTAGAATATTTGTGTAATCGTTTCGTGCTTAAATGCGCGTTTGTGCTTAACTGCACGTGGTTAGGTTACATTGTAAGGTGAATGGTATAGACTATAAATACCATCACCTAGGTCATTTGTTAAAAGAGTTGCCTACATTTCATTCCATATCCCTTGTAACCTCTCTATTGATCTAATACAATTCACCTATTCATATTATCATCATCTTCATCATACCTTGCATTGATCTTCATGAACATTCAAGCATCAATACGTGATTAGTGAGATTCCGCATCACTGATCGCAAACAACATCACCAAACAATCTCAGATCTAGATCCAAGCTCGTTTCATCTAGAACTATCAATTGGTATCAAAGCTGTTGGGTGATCTTTGATTGTTGTTGTTATTGATGGAATTTTAGCTACCATTAGCTTTGATTCATGTTTGTGTAAAGAATTGCAAAGTTTGGGATCAATTGGTGAAGATTTGACTGAGTTTTTGAAGAAATTGTTCATGTTCGTCATATTCACTGCTCAAATTTTGAAATCTGGAAATTGTTGATGATATTAAGAAATTGATGATTGAGATATGTTAGAAATCACTATCCTAAGCTTCGTTTGTGATCAAACCATTCAGATTTGTTGATTTCAATCCATATTTTGTCATTTTTGTCAAAACCCACTTGTTGTGTTCTTCATCAAAAATTTGGATCTGATTGAGATTTAGCTTGATTCAAGGTAGAAAAACTTTGAAGGAGTGTTAGAAACATCATTCCTAAGCTAATACAGGTATTGAATTGAACAAAAACAACAAAAATTGAAGAATTGATCTAGTGTTCATCACAATTTTGACTTTGAAAAGTCAATCTGATATGAAGATTTGAAGAATTGATTGATATTTGCCCAGAAATCTGAAGAAGAATTAAAGAATTGGGTGATTGATTCAAAGAAATTTTTTCCTAAGTGTTGATAATGGTGAAACACTGATCAGCCGGGTGAAGTACTGTTCAGCCGCGTGAAGGCACTGATCAGCCGTGTGAAGTACTGTTCAGCAGCGTGAAGGCACTGTTCAGACGGGTGAAGTACTGTTCAGCCGCGTGAAGGCACTGTTCAGCCGGGTGAAGTACTGTTCAGCCGCGTGAAGTGTTCAGTCAGGTGAAGAAGAAATACACTGTTCACCGTGTAAAGAAGGAAAACACTGTTCAGCCGGGTAAAGACACTGTTCAGCCGGGTGAAGACACTGTTCAGCTGTCCCAACCTTGTTGACCCGTCCAAACAGTTACCCGTCTCAACGTTGACCCGTCCCAAGTTTGAGACGGGTAACTGTTTTTAGCCAATATGACTTCCCAGAAAAATTATCAAGATGACTTTGAAAATTCAAGAAAAATGTTAACGGGCATGTTACCCGTGATCCGAGAAGAAAATAAAAGAGAAGATATAAATGAATTTATTACATAATTCAATTACATGTTTGAAACAACATATCTTCAAGTTGCCAGAGCTTGTGATCAAAAGAGAAGAGACTTTCATGAACACACAAAACTTGCTCTTGTGAGTAAAGCAGATTCTCATGGAAATCAAGATGAAGAAGAAGAATATGATTGGAGTGAAAACAATGATGTTGTTTCCATTCAAGAGATTGTAAAGAAAGATGAAGAAATCAGCAACTTGTCAGAAACCATTGCAAAGCAAGATGAGACAATTGCTCAATTGAAATCAGAAATGGAGAAATTGATGTCTGAAAAGGAATCCGAGAAAGATGTTCAGAGTTCATTTGTTGAAATGCCTGTCAATGTAAGAGAAAAGATGTGCACCAAAGAATGTTTTCAACAATGTGAACACTACAGAACATATTCTTACAGGATTTGGGATAAATTCCAGGATGAAGAGAAAAGGCACAAGAATCTCCAAGAACAACACAAGACATCAGAGCACAGAATCACATCTCTCGAAGAGTCACTCAAGAAAAGTGAAAGAGAAGCAACAAATGTCAAGAATGAAGCTGCAAAATCGAATGAACATCTTTCAAGAGTGATCAACGATTGTCAAGAAGAAATTCAAAAGTTGAAGAAGTTGTCTGAGATGTTTAATTCAGAGAACAACTTTCTGAAAAACAAACTGCAAGAAGAACAAGAGAAACACACAAGTCTACAAAAAGATCACCAACTGTGTGAAGATAGACTCAAATCTCTTACACAGAATGTTGATTCAATGCTTACCGAAAAGCATAATCTGAATGTTCAACTCATGGAGCTCACTGATAAACTCAACAGATCACAATCTGATCTTGTGTTTATCAAAGAAGAAGTCGAAAAAGGAAAGTCTGTTGAAAAGAAAGATGAGGGATTAGTGCCAACCGGAATTGTTGGATCACTATCTTCTCAAGAAGAAAAGACAGAAGAGTTTCAGTCAAAGAAGAAGAAGAAGAAGGATAGAAGAAAGAAAAGCAAAGCCAAGAAGAACAAGACAAAGGCCGCTTCATCTGATTCTACACCAAAGACTTCTACTCCAAAGTCTCAAGATTTCGAATCCCCGAGTGATTCAAACAGTGATGTCTACTGTTTAATCTGTGACTCTGAAACTCATCATATCTCTGATTGTATCTACAGTCAAGGTGTCTTTCCATATGGTTCCAAAGCAAAAATGTTCAAGACTCCAGCTTCTTCAAGCAAGCTTCAACAAGATTCAGAGGCAAAGCTTCACAGAAACAACAATCTTCAATAGCAAAGACTTCTAAGAAGATAAGAAAGAAGTCTTCCTTCAAGGCTCATCAGAAGTACTGTGAGATATGTGAGATGTACAATCACATGACAACGGGATGCTGCTACAACAAGTACTGCTTCAACTGTCAGATGTAAAACCACGACACAATGGAATGTTACTACAACAAGTATTTCACCATTTGTGACATGGTCAAATCACAACACTCAGGATTGCTTCTACAACAAAAGATCAACGATGAAGCCAAGAAGGTATGTCCAAAGAAATTCATCATCAGCACATTCTGCCAGGTATGTTTCTGATTTTAAATTATCTAATGGTGATCATTCAAGTGATTCATGGAAACCAAGATCTGTAAGAAAACATAATCAAACAAATCCATTTTTGCATAAGCAAAATAGTCTACAAAACCGATTTTTGAAAAATAGGGTTAGAAATGACTATGACAGATCTTCCATGAATGATTTTAGATGGGTGTCCAAACCAAAGCATTCCTTTGGTCCCACACAAAAACAGTTGTGGAGAAAAACACCTGTTGAGAATCAAGATGAGCAACATGCTTCATCAATCGATGGTCCACCAAAAGATGCAATTTATCAAGAAGTTACATATATTGATGATTTCGGACAATCCAAGACCGCAATGGCTTGGATTTCACCCTCTAACTGATTTGTTAGTGTGTTAGGGACAGTTATGGAGGCCGGTCAAACAAAGAAAAGAAGACCGTGGCTGATCCCTTATCATGACAAGATACCGAATCTTGTTAATGATGTTTTCGATGCAACTGACACCAAATGGAGTTGGAAACAAAAAGGAATCATTGCAGGAATTTTAAAAACATTTTCAAAAAATCAAACAATGATGGCAGTGCAAGAAACAACCGATGTTTCATTTCGTCTGTTTAGATTAAGTATATTGCATGCACTCTTCATACGTTGATAACATATCTGCCATTTTCTTTTCATTAAACTTTCAATTTTCTTAGAAATTTAAAAGTTTAGGGGGAGAAACCATTGAAATAAAAAAATGATAAAATCAAAAAAATCCAAAAAAGACTGAAGCGTGAAATTTGATATGCGAGACGGCTCAGACAATTATACTGAACAAGTATATTCTTTGATGATTTAACTAAATTCTAATGAGTCATTGTGGTTGAAACATATCTTAGTGCATATGTATTGTCTATACAAATCATATAGATATCTCGTGAAGCATCCAAATTACATCGGATAATGATGCAATCTATTCAGTGTGATGAACCGCATCGTGAGCTTCTTTGTTGTGGTATCCACAGACCTGAAGTCTCACACGAAGTCTCTTTTGAGCTTCAAGATGCAGCAAAAGACTCCAAATGAACAAAAAGAGTCCCAAATGTGGACCGTCACCAAACAAATTCCAAAATGGAATTCAGAAGATTCCCAAGGGGAACATAGGCAAAAAGAAAATTTCCAAAAAGGAATTCAAAAGAAGTCCCAAAGTGGACCAAATCAAAATAGAACCCAAATTCACATATCTTAGTGCATATGTATTGTTTATACAAATCAGATAGATATCTCGTGAAGCATCCAAATTACATCGGGTAATGATGCAATCTATTCAGTGTGATGAACCGCATCGTGAGCTTCTTTGTTGTGGTATCCACAGACCTGAAGTCTCACACGAAGTCTCTTTTGAGCTTCAAGATGCAGCAAAAGATTCCAAATGGAACAAAAAGAGTCCCAAATGTGGACCGTCACCAAACAAATTCCAAAATGGAATTCAGAAGATTCCCAAGGGGAACATAGGCAAAAAGAAAAATTCCAAAAAGGAATTCAAAAGAAGTCCCAAAGTGGACCAAATCCAAATAGAACCCAAATTCCACACTGTTTATGATTGTAAGTGACCTGACTTGTTGAGGTGTTCTCAGGATATTTAGATGAAGTGTATAACTTTCTAATGTGCAAAGTATGGGTCACTCATAACTTATTCCTAATCAACCTAATTGAACATCAAGAATAGAAAAAGTAAGTGTGTCACTTCGAGCTAATTGATTTGTTCAACAATTCATCACTCAATTACTTCACAATTCAAATGTCTATTCTCAATATCTGCAAAACATGTGTTGGATAAATTGCTAGTATGATCTCATTGCAGGTTAAAGATTCAGAATGTAAAGAGAAAATTCCAAAAAATATCAAAAACATTTAAAAAATTCAAAAAAACACCAAAAAGATTGTCATTTTAATCTTTTTCTTCTGTGTTGGCAGTTTAAAATGTGTTATTGATGTTGGAGTTGTTCATCAAGCAATATCTCATCCGATTGAGAACTTAATCTTTACATTGATGATAAATGCACATTATTGCCTGAGTTTTAATGTTTTTCTTTGAGTTGCAGGAACAGTTTCCAATGCAGAACAAGCTTCCACGCAACTTGAAGATGTTCCTGTTCAAGCCTGATTCCAGTCCAAAGATCTCCAGGTCAGATTGCTAAGTTTTAAGAATCCTCCTCTTAATATCTCATACATAGATCCCATTTACCTCTAAAGCAAAAGTTGAGGGGGAGTATTCTAAGTCAAAGAAGTCTTCTCATTCTACTTCAATTGTTGAAGAAGATCCCGTTGCTGATATATAGATTCACCGGAATCTACTCTCTGCTTATTTCTTTCCATAGCCTCTGATGTTACTCAAAAAGGGAGAGAAGGATGCAGATTGCTTGTTGAAAGACAGAGTTTTGACAGCATCATCTTAGGGGGAGTACTATTGGGTCCTCTTGAAGATAATGCATACCAAAACTTTAAGTTGCTCTCTATACTCGCCACATGAAGATTTAAGCTGATATGTCGGATTTGTACAATCAAGAAACTTTTGAGTTGAAAGTGTTCGATGGTTCTCAAGCGACTAAGCCAATTCTTAAAGTTTTTTACAATCAAGAAACTTTTGAGTTGAAAATTGTACGAAATATGGATGATTGGGATAAGGACATGATTACCTTATTCAGTACATTTGAGCTGAAATTGTTGCATCCATCCTACATTGATTTCCTGAGAAGTTACAGAATGGAAAGATGCAAAGACAAAGTTGCTGAAGCTGATCGAAACTTGTTTGTGGTAATGATCGAGGTGATTGCGGCTGCGTCAGAGAAGATACGTGTAAGGAAGGCATTACTCAATGCTAACCTTGTAAAGGTCGACATTTTGGAGATAGAGTTTATGAGAGTAACTGCAAAGGGAACATTGGAAGTGCAAGTCAAAGGGAAAGAAATGCCATTTGAATTTTATGCTAACATTGATTTTGCAGGTTTAACTCTTGATTCTCTAAGACGTATGAATGCCTGCTCAATTCTTACAAACGAGTCCAAACCAAGACAAGCAAAGATAGCAGAAAAGTTCAAGTCATGCATCGAGGAAGCGTTGAAAGAGCAAGAAGAATATAAAGGAAAAGAGTTGCTGGATGTCAAAGAAGAACCTGAAGATTGGTGAGAGATTGGAGCTGAAAAAGCTAGAGATGAAAACTGTTGAAGATTTTGCTGAAATCCAAAGATAAATCTTAGGGGGAGTACTGTTAGGGTTATTTCCTGTTTAAGATTTATTTTGTATTTGTTTATACATTTATGTATAGTTTAGGGTCTATTTTGTTATTTTCCCTAAAATGTATTTTGTTGCTTAAAGCATGTAGTGAGAGAGTGTGAGGGGAGGCTAGATCACTATTCACGTTAGAGAGAGAACTAAGTGTGTGTGATTTATTTTCTCCTGCATTTGTACTACAAATCTGCTTTGATCATCAATATACAAAGAGAATTATTTAGTAATGAATTGTGTTTGTGATTGAACTGTGTTTGTGTGCGAATCATTCTGATCTTGTGAGCGATATAACGATCCAATTGAACCTATCAGTTTTCACCCGGCTGAACAGTGAAATTTCTTCTTCACCCGGCTGAAAACTTCTTCACGATTATCAACACTTAGGAAAATTTTTCTTTGAATCAATCACCCAATTCTTTAATTCTTCTTCAGATTTCTGGGCAGATATCAATCAATTCTTCAAATCTTCATATCAGATTGACTTTTCAAAGTCAAAATTGTGATGAACACAAGATCAATTCTTCAATTTTTGATGTTTTTGTTCAATTCAACACTTGTATTAGCTGAGGAATGATGTTTCTAACAATCCTTCAAAGTATTACACCTTGAAACAAGCTAAATCTCATTCAGATCCGGATTTTTGATGAAGAACACAATAAGTGGGTTTTGACAAAATTGACAAAATATGGATTGAAATCAACAAATCAGTGATGTTTGATCATGAACAAAGCTTAGAATAGTGATTTCTAACATATCTCAATCAACAATTTCTCAATATCAACAACAAATTCCAGATTTTAATTTTGAGTAGTGAAATGACGAACATGAACAATTTCTTCAAAAACTCAGTCAAATCTTCACCAATTGATCTCAAACTTTGCAGTTCTTTACACAAACATGAATCAAAGCTAATTGTAGCTAAAATTCCATCAATAACAACAACAATCAAAGATCACCCAACAGCTCTGATACCAAATGATAGTGCGAGATGAACCGAGCTTGGATCTAGATCTGAGATTGTTTGGTGATGTTGTTTGTGATTAGTGATGCAGAAACTCACAAATCACGTATTGATGCTTGAATGTTCGTGAAGATCAATGCAAGGTATGATGACGATGATGATAATATGAATAGGTGAATTGTATTAGATCAATGGAGAGGTTACAAATGATATTGAATGAAATGCAGGCAACTCTTTCAACAAATGACCTAGGTGATGGTATTTATAGTCTATACCATTCACCTTACAATGTAACCTAACCACGTGCAGTTAAGCACAAATGCGCATTTAAGCACGAAACGATTACACAAATATTCTATGACAAATACAAATTATGAACGTCTTCACCCGTGCTTGCTCGTGATGATGCTCGATATCTTCACTCGCTTATATTTGGAAAGTGATATCTTCAAATAACCCCAACAGTACTCCCCCTAAGATGACACTTTACAAATCTGGCATATCAGCTTAAATCTTCATGTGGCGAGTATAGAGAGCAACTTAAAGTGTTGGTATGCATTATCTTCAAGAGGACCCAACAGTACTCCCCCTAAGATGATGCTATCAAAACTATGTCTTTCAACAAGCAATCTGCATCCTCCTCTCCCTTTTAAGTAACATCAGAGGCTATGGAAAGAAATAAACAGAGAGTAGATTCCGGTGAATCTATATATCAGCAACGGGATCTTCTTCAACGGTTGAAGTAGAATGAGAAGACTTCTTTGACTTAGAATACTCCCCCTCAACTTTTGCTTTAGAGGTTAACGGGATCTGTGTATGAGATATTAAGAGGAGGATTCTTAACACTCAGCAATCTGACTTGGAGATCTTTGGATTGGAATCAGAAATAAAGAGATTGATGTCAGAAATAGAAAACGAGAAAGATGTTCAGAGTTCTTATGTTGAAATGCCAATTGAAGTCAGAGAAAAGATGTGCACCAAAGAATGTTTTCAACAAGTTGAACACTACAGAATATACTCTTTCAAGATTTGTGATAAACTCAAGAAGGAAGAGCAAATGCACAAGACTCTGAAAGAACAACACGAAATATTTGATCAAAGAATCACATCTCTCGAAGAGTCACTCAAGAAAAGTGAAAGAGAAGCAATGAATGTCAAGAATGAAGCTGCAAAATCAAACACACACTCATCAAGTGTGATCAAAGATTTGCAAGAAGAGATTACAACGTTGAAGAAACTGTCTGAAATGGTTAATTCAGAAAACAGCAGTCTGAAACCCAAGTTTCAAGAAGAACAAGAGAAATTCAAAAGACTTCAAGAAGATCACAAACTGTGTGAAGACAGATTCAAATCTCTTACACAGAATGTTGATTCAATGCTTATCGAAAAGCATAATCTGAATGTACAACTCATGGAGCTTACTGACAAACTGAACAGATCACAATCTGATCTTGTGCTTATCAAAGAAGAAGCTGAAAAAACAAAGTCATCCGAACAAGAAAGAGAAGGATTAGTGCCAACCGGAATTGTTGGATCACTATCTTCTCAAGAAGAAAAGACAGAAGAGGTTCAGGCAAAGAATAAGAAGAAGAAGGTTAGAAGAAAGAAGAGCAAAGTAAGAAGAACAAGACAAAGGCCGCTTCAACTGATTCTACACCACAAACTCCTTCTACTCCAAAGTCTCAAGATTCCGAATCCCCGAGTGATTCAAACAGTAACATCTATTGTTTAATCTGTGACTCTGAAACTCATCATATCTCAGATTGTATTTACAGTCAAAGTGTCTTTCCTTTTGGGTCAAAAGGTGACAAGTTCAAGACTCCAGCTCCTTCAAGAAAGATTCAACAAGATTCAGAGGTCAAAGCTTCTCAGAAACAACAATCTTCAACAGCAAAGACTTCTCAGAAGAAAGGAAAGAAGTCTCCCTTCAAGGCTCATCAGAAGTATTGTGAGATATGTGAGATGTACAATCTTATGACATCAGAATGCTGCTACAACAAGTACTGCACCAACTGTCAGATGTACAACCACGACACAATGGAATGTTACTACAACAAGTATTGTTCTATTTGTGACATGGTCAATCACAACACATCCGAGTGCTACTACAAGCCGAGAAGGTCTGTCAAAAGAAGTTCATCATGTTCATACCCTTCCAGGTATTTTTCTAATTTTAAAAGATCTAATCATAGACATTCGTTTGATGAAAATCAACATGTCAATGATTCATGGAAACCAAAGTTTGTCAAAAACAAAAAGGGAAATCATGATTTAAATGATAAAATGATTCCAATAGTGAATCAATCTTTGAATAAGAAATATAGTCAACAAAACCTGTTTTTAAATGAAATTCACAATTTGTTTGAAAATGACTATAATTACTCTTTTGACAAACAATCCATGAAAGAAGATGAAGGTATAAATTACATTGTATCATCAGAACCACCACCTGAAGGTATTCCTTGCACTTATGAGAATATCACTTATGTTGATGAATTTGGACGACCCAAAACCGAAATGGTTTGGGTCATTACCTCTAACTGATTTGTTAGTGTGTTAGGGACAGTTATGGAGGCCGGTCAAACACAAAAAAGAAGACAGTGGCTGGTCCCTTATCATGACAAGATACTGAATCTTGTTCATGATGTTTTCGATGCAACTGACACCAAATGGAGTTGGAAACAAAAAGGAATCCTTGCAGGAATTTTAAAAACATTTTAAAAAATCAAACAATGATGGCAGTGCAAGAAACAACCGATGTTTCATTTCGTCTGTTTAGATTAAGTATATTGCATGCACTCTTCATACGTTGATAACATATCTGCCATTTTCTTTTCATTAAACTTTCAATTTTCCAAGTAATTTAAAATTTTAGGGGGAGAAATCATTATTAAAAAAATAATAAAAAAAAAATGATAAAATCAGAAAAATCCAAAAATATGTTGAATCTACTTGCACGTACATGAGAAATGATAGTACACTAGAGTTATTCAACGCATCATTTTAAACAATAAAGACTGAAGCGTGAAAATTGATGTGCGAGACAGCTCAGACAATTATACTGAACAAGTATATTCTTTGATGATTTAACTAAATTCTAATGAGTTTTTATGGTTGAAACGTCTTAGTGCATGTGAAACGTTTATACAAATCAAATAGATATCCTGTGACGCATCTAAATTACATCGGGTAACGATGCAACCTATTCAGTGTGATGAAACGCATCGTGAGCTTCTTTGTTGTGGTATCCACAGACCTGAAGTCTCACACGAAGTCTCTTTTGAGCTTCAAGGTGCAGCAAAAGATTCCCAAAGTTGGAACAAAAAGAGTCCCAAATGTGGACCGCCACCAAACAAATTCCAAAATGGAATTCAGAAGATTCCCAAGGGGAACATAGGCAAAAAGAAAAATTCCAAAAAAAAAGAATTCAAAGGAAGTCCCAAAGTGGACCAAATCCAAATAAAACCCAAATTTTATACTGTTTATGATTGTAAGTGATCTGACGTGTTGAGTTGTTCTCAGGATATTTAGATGAAGTGTAAAACTTTCTAATGTGCAAAGTATGGGTCACTCAAAACTTATTCTTAATCAACCTAATTGATCATCCAGAATAGAAAAAGTAAGTGTGTCACTTCGAGCTAAATGATTTGTTCAACAATTCATCACTCAATTACATCACAATTCAAATGTCTATTCTCAAAACTGCAAAACATGTGTTGAATAATTGCTGGTATGATCTCATTGCAGGTTAAATATTCATATATGTAAAGAGAGAATTCCAAAATTATCAAAAACATTAAAAAAAATTCAAAAAGAACAAAAAGATTGTCATTTTAATCTTTTTCTTTTGTGTTGGCAGTTTAACTTGTGTTATTGATGTAGGAGTTGTTCATCGAGCAATATCTCATCCGATTGAGAATTTAATTTTTACATTGATGATAAATGCACATTATTGCCTGAGTTTTAATGTTTTTCTTTGAGTTGCAGGAATAGTTTCCATTGCAGAACAAGCTTCCACGCGACTTGAAGACGTTCCTGTTCAAGCCTGATTCCAGTCCAAAGATCTCCAAGTCAGATTGCTGAGTGTTAAGAATCCTCCTCTTAATATCTCATACACAGATCCCATTAACCTCTAAAGCAAAAGTTGAGGGGGAGTATTCTAAGTAAAAGAAGTCTTCTCATTCTACTTCAACCGTTGAAGAAGACCCCGTTGCTGATATATAGATTCACCGGAATCTACTCTCTGCTTATTTCTTTCCATAACCTCTGATGTTACTCAAAAGGGAGAGAAAGATGCAGATTGCTTGTTGAAAGACAGAGTTTTGGCATCATCATCTTAGGGGGAGTACTGTTGGGTCCTCTTGAAGATAATGCATACCAAAACTTTAAGTTGCTCTTTATACTCGCCACATGAAGATTTAATCTGATATGTCGGATTTGTAAAGTGTCATCTTAGGGGGAGTACTGTTGGGGTTATTTGAAGATGTCACTTTCCAAATATAAGCGAGTGAAGATATCGAGCATCATCACGAGCAAGCACAGGTAGAGGGCTTGCGGGCTTAGAAGATAGACCCTCTGAACCTAGAATACTTGCTAGCTTTAGTTTGTTAATGTTATGTATCAAACAAACAATTGTCGTTTTGTAATCAATGTATTGTATATATGAAGTTTAATGTATGCACAACTTTAAGATTTAAGCTGTGTGTATGTATGTTTGTTGATTCCGCTGCGTTGCTCTTGATATCCATTCGTCACACGCGATAACCCCCGGGCACCTGGGACCGCCCGCCGCGTTGGGGTTGTGACAGAATTCATCTGAGTCCTTTGAACATCGTACGACAATTTAGAATATATTACGACTCTGTATGCCACATTACCGCCTTGAAAAGTGTGACACCCGACAAATTCAGGTTAACTTCGTTAGTTAAACTCTATTAGTCACGTTAACGCAATTATACTTTTCATTTAATGTGATGAATTAAATGTGCAAACTGTTATATACATATTCACACGAAACGACCACACGAGTTAATACCCGGGCGTTGGTGATCTTAAATGAATACGAATACAATAATAATACATTTTAACTGTTATGTGTGTTTAATTGTTGAATTTTCGTGTAACCGCGTATTTTACCGGTTTTAATCATTTACGGATTTCGGTAACCATTATGAAACAAAAATGAATATTTGAGAAATATTTTCATTGTGTTTGCAAAACCGAAGCGAAACGGGGCCCGTGAATCACCCATGTGACCCATGAATGGCCCAAGGCCCAACCCAATTTAACTTTAACAAGAATTAACAAAACAACTTAACCTAAACCTAAACCCAACCCTAAAAATCCCTCCTAACAGCCGTCACCTTTCCGGCAAGATTCCGGCCAGCTCCGACGCCGTCACGAGGCCTATTATATATCAAAATCATCGTCTCGACGAGACGGTTCCAATGATAGTAAATACGTCTTCTAACTCGTAGCGATGAAAAAGTTATGGCCAGTTGAATATTTCGGCTGCTTGTTCGTCAAGTGATGATGTTCGGTTGTGTTGGATCTTTGGTGGTGTTGTTGCTTGCTAATTTAAGTTATAAACACATTACAAGTAAGTTTCATTCCTAAAAACTTCATATATGTTTCGAAAATTATAAGACTTGAAACCCTAGTTCATCCAAAATGGCCAATTGATGATTGTGTTGTGGAATTGGGATATTAGTTATGTGTTATTGGTTATTTGGATAGCTAGATGATGAAATTGGTGCAAAAAGTGTGTTTATGGAATTAGGGTTTGATATGGAATCATTGAAACTTGATGTTGCATGATCGATATTGTGAAAATAGGATTGAATATGTATTTAGATGATGAATGGGATGAAGATTGGCTACTTGTTTGTGAAATTTCGTGATTGTTATGATAGATTACTAAAAATAGTAACTTTTGTGTTAGAGATCGTGTGAAATCGCATGTTATGGACATATAATGATCATTATGGACTTGCTAGCATGTTTGTAAGATATGTTAGACGAATTTTGGTTATTTGAACATACGAATTCGACTTGGTTTGGAATACTTGCTAAATGTAGAAACTTTTTGACATGAAAATCGACTAGGATGCATGTGTTATGAATTTGGACGCACAAACGTGATTTGGGGTTGCATGTGAGTGATTGTAGACATGTGATGATTGGTAAACGTGCTTTGATCATGCGTTGACATTTATAGGTACAAGTTGAATTGAAAGTGAGTACTTGAAATTGGTTAATTGAAGTCTAGGTTGTATATGCAAGATTAACTAGACTGTATGATGAAAGGGTTATTATGCTAGTTGTACAAAACATGTGAACATTATGTATTGCTTAGAAATGACCACACATGCTAGTATGCTTCATGTAGGAACCGCAAAGTGTTAGTATGTGTTGTTGACTTGTGTAGTGTGCTATGGTATTTGTGTAATAGTTGACATGCTTAGGATGTTGGAATAAACAAGTATACTCTACAAATCCGACCTTCCTATAAAGGAAACTTTTGAGGAATTTGAAATCCAATTTGTTGGTTGTGCGACGTGTAGTGTGGTATGCGAATGTAATATAGTTAAATACATCATTTGTAGCGTGTTTACACTTAATAAATCACCAACGGGTCGTGGGTCAACTCGGGTCAACTAAAAGTCAAACTTGGTCAAACTTGGACAAAAAGTCAAACTTGGTCGAATTTGGACAAAAAGTCAAACTTGGTCAAACTTGGACAAAAAGTCAAACTATTCCAAACTCGCACAATCTGTATAACCATTTGGATGCATAGGGTACTATGACCCTACATGAACACACATTAATAGACCTACTGTTATTTAGGTTGCTGTATTACTGTGTGCTTTTAGAAACTGAATTGCTGCGCAACCTAAGGTGAGTTCACTAAACTGCACTTTTACTATTTCACCCTTTTATGGGCTGAGAACGCGAACGATTACTTTTACTATTATACCCTGTTATGGGCTGAGCACGGACAAATACTTTTACGGATTTACGAATTATGTATGTCGCATGTCTGGATTAGAGCAACTTTTATTTTGTTCATGAAAGACCTCATGGATACCTAGTTGACCGTTAGTATTTGTGAAATAGCGGGGAAATTTTGAGTAGTACTACTGGGTTTGACAAACCCCACCCGGGCTAGTCGCGCTAGCACGACAGAAGGACCTGTCGAACGGGTGTTGAATGACCTAACATACTTACAGTGCATCCTGCTGGGATGTACGAACAGGCAAACTGCACTTAATGTGTACATACGTCAGCTTCGGTCAGATACATTACGCCTCTAAGGACATGTGCTGTAGATTAGCTACCTACAATGACATACTTAATTTAATAATCTGCTTACAACTGAACTGCTTGTTTTATACTACTTTGTGAACTCACCAACCGTCGTGTTGACACTTGTTAGACTTTCACTTTTACAGGTCACTGAGGTACCACGCACTTAGGACATGGCATGGAGTCACGGCTTATCATTTAAACATTTTCGTGCATTACAAACCATATTTTGAGTTTAATGTCTATTTAAGCTTTGTATCTTGTATTGGGCGCGTGTACTGCGCATTTAGTTCCATTTGATATTATGGCATTACATTTCGATCACGTTTCCGCAAACTTTTAAACATTAACTCTGTAATAAATTTTCTCATTTAATGAGACACGTATGTTTTAAATTCATATAGTGTCGTTTGGTGTAACTAATGACTGAGATCCTGGTTTGTCACACATTTAACGGTAAAACTCCGTTAGTGGATTTTGGGGGTGTGACAGATTGGTATCAGAGACATTGGTTATAGCGAACTAGGTTTGCATTGCATTGCATTCTAGACTATAACTGTACATTACATTAGTTGCACCGAGTGAATTATTTATGAACTTAGTATTGGTTAGTGACTTGTACACGCGTGATTTCAGAAATGACATTAGTTGGACTTGTGAAAATTTATTTATGACCCACATACATGTGATATACACATACACACTCCTACACTAGCATTACATGAAGTGACTAGTTTGTATTATGTAACACTTTAGAGCAAAAGTTTTTTTTTAGTGACTTGCTCTGCTAGTGAAGCTTAAACTAGGTATGTATCTGCTAGTTTTGAATTGTTCACTGAAGTCTGCATGAGAAATATTTGACAATGACCTTGTTCAAAAGTATCCCGCTTTTTAGGCCAAAATTTTTTTTTAGGGGCCTTAGTTGAGAAACAATTACATTTCATTATAACTTGAAACTTACATGACTATGGCAACAAAATGGTTTCGTATAAAGCCTATACAATTCAGTTTTGAATTACCTACCTCATTATGGCAACCAACCGGCAGAGACCGATGCCTAAGATATAGAGGTACATGAACAACAGTAATGGATTTTTGTCCAGAAACTCATTCCTAGTGAGGTCATGACTTATTACTTATGTGACCTCCTACGTGCTATTATAAATTACTTATTATACGACACGTTCGTGTGCTACAGCATGTTACTTAATATGAGACATTATTAGTTGTAACATGTCACTTATTATGTGATCCACAACGTGCTATCTACTTGATTTGATATTACCACTGCTTATACATATTGTACACTCAGGTTGTGCTTAGACCAGTAGTCTTACACTTAGTATGAACTTACATCATACCTGGTACATGCGACCCATTGGTACATCACACTGATAGTCTGTTAGTGTCCTATACATCTAGTATAGTCGTCTCCTACTTATAGGATTGTCATACACTTATACACATTCAATATCTGACATGGGATAGCATTATCATACGGATGGATGTAAATCCAAGAACATAACCAAACGTAAGATTAATGTACCCGGTGGGAGACGAACTTGGGTGATTGTGTAAGGTAAATTGACGATTACGGGTGCGCAACGTAATGGTGAATTTACAGGTACATGATGATCCTGGCAAAATCTTTCATATGGGTGATACCCAAAAAGAAACACAAAGGTGATGAACCAATCAATACAAATTCATCTGAAACAAACATCCATCTCTAAATAACGCACCGATATCAAGACTATGCTTGACTGAACCCATAAAATCCATATACGAATGGTATACAATTACAATACAACCTTTGGTGGCTTATGATAAGTTTATCTTTAAACTACATACATTTTACCTTATATATCTAAATTAAAGATAATTGAAATCTTTCCTTGGTGACAGACAAATAAGAACAAAAAATCTCTGCTGAAAACCTGATAATGTTTGGCTACTACTATATTTGTCCCCTAATGATACGACTCATTCCACATATAACCAATCTGAATCCACATGTTGAAACATTTATCCTACGGAAGTCACAACCTTGTGATACATAATGAGATGCTTTAATTTATGGTCGACGTACTATGACCTCTTGCCAACAAATCGGTAACATCTTAACATCATTGGTTCTGCAAATGAATGTTAAACAAACCCTATAATTTTTAGGGCTCCATGGAGGAGTTTAATAAAGCTAAAAACTTATAAAATATATATATATAATATATATATAATAGCGAAACTCTTGTTGATACGATAAACCAACCGTGTAATATTGCACATTCAAAATCACTCTTGTGAATAAGTCTATATCGCTTAAACATCCATGTAAATACCTCGTGTCATACCAGACTCATCCTAGAAGTACGTCACCTAATCATAACTTATTCTCAATTTTTTTTCACAATTCTTCAAGATAAACAGAACTTCAAGTTGTTTCTGATAACATGTTACCCAAAAATAATTATGGCTCATGATGTTCCTACTATTAACGATGCACCAACGAACCACACGTGTGGTATGTATACGTTTCGATCTAGTTGGATGGCTCATCTTAATCCAACACTCTCGTAAATGTTAATTCTCACACCCAATCTACATCTCCACTGTTGTAAAACACGTTTTGGGACTAATTATTTTTTTTTCTTAAGAACATCTACTTTTAAAACCTTATCTACATTTTATCTATCTTAATATATATTCAAACTCCTCTACTCGATTATTCACGTAACTGAACCAAGTTAAGCATTGTAAAAGTCTCGATTTGTGATTATTCACATTAGAATCACATAAAATTCCAATAGATAACCGATGTTACAGTATGTATATTACAACGTTACCATTTCCTTTAATATATATTCATTTTCCTCAACCCTTTGAATGACTTAGTAAAGAAGACATGAATGTTAGTGGGTGACAAGTACGCCTTCAAGGTGCTGGTGGTGTGGTGGGTTAGCTGCGGTACACCCTATATATAAACACTAACGGTACGTTGGACGTGGACCTGAAACCAAGCCGATAATTAACCTGGGGAACTTTCATAGATAAACACGAAATTTCTTATAAAGTTGTTTGATCTATCACTTATAGGGTAACCTGCTATGTACTCGGATAAATTATAACTTTCATATACCCTTTATTCACAACAACACAACAAAAACCAAACATTTTATAACTGACATACGCATATAGATTCTGATTTGGAATACATTTCACGACTCTAAGAATTCTGGTGATGATTACCACCATCAACAATAAACCAACACTATCAGTTGATGTTCTGGGGGAGATTTACTCATTACGGTCCAGGGTAATCACTTTCTATTTTGTTTCATTCCCGGTACACCTTTGTAATTGTCAAGAAACATAATATTGATACGCTGATTATCCGTTGGCACTTTGGACGCCTGACGTCCCTTCGTAGAAGCTCTATTATTCAGCAATTTCTGTAATAAACTTAATTAGCTTCCTTAATAAAAAGTGTTAGCCGCCATGTAAGAAACCTTAACCTAGCTACTCTAACCTGTGAAGGTCCTAGTAGAGGAAACCATTTAAGCTATGATGATACTGAAGCCACCCGACACATGTAATGATATAACATGAGATCCTTTCTAATCCGTTAATGAACTTAGAACCCTAGACTTTAAATCGGACTGTTATACCTCATTGTCTTCTATTTCCTCAAATGGTGAATCTAAACACTACCGTATGATGAAACCCGTCATAAAAATCACGGTTGGAATATTAATATTTGCACCTAGAACCCTTACCTAGTATGCTAAAGAGCTAAAACCACAAATAATGAACTGGACTAAAACTATATCTCCATAAAGAATATCCGAATCTAATCCCCATCTAATGTCGGCTTACGAATCTCATGGAACCTGCCTCTATGAGAAAATGGTTTGTTTATCGTATACTCCCTCACACCCTTGTAAACAATACCCTGGAGTTCAATTAAAACATGTGGCCTTTAGAACACTTGTTTTCGGCTAGTGTAGTAGGAATTAAAATCTAAAGATACAACGGAAATCACGTAACAACAAGAGCTTGATAATACAGTAACACAACCATAAAACTATCTAGGTTGAAACACTAAACAACAAATTAAGAACTTGGTAATGAGATGACCAGCATGAAACTGTGATCATACGCAGGAAGTGGAACGAGATATTGAGGTATTGTAATTGTAACAACTATGGAAACAAATGTATGGCGAAGTCTAAGATAACATTCTTGAAAACCTTCTCAGTGAGAAAATGTTTGGCATATCATATGCCCCCGGGCACACTTCTAACCGTAACACTCGGATCCCATCAAAGAGAAAATCGATTGTAGTCCAAAGGATTAGGAACACTTCATGTAACATAGACACTTTCATTTTTATACTACTTCAGTAAGCAAACATTAATAACATTTTACCCTACATCATCATCCAACCACTTTTCTATCGACTACAACGAATCATGAATACTAATTAAGTTCCTTGATCATTCTTGCTTAATTCACGTACGTCCGAACATATAGATAGTATCAAAACTCATTTCTCATCTGTTTTTAGAAGGTCCATGACATCCTTTAGACCGCGTTTTGGCAACGTTCCTTTAATGAAGTCAAGTACCTACAACATGGTGTAACTTGTACACAAGTGTCCTAGTCTAATAATCTATACCAATAAATGAACCCTTCTGTTAGTACTCGGTCCTCGGGTAGCTAATAACAACGTGGAACGCATTAACGTAAATCCCCAAAATATACAGTATAGAAATCGCAATTTGTAAATCCCATTCAAAAAAAAAACAAAACAAAAACAAAAAACAAAAAAAACAAAAAAAAAATTCTGGAATTCCATCAAAATCATAATACACATTAGACCATTTCAAACCCTAAGGTATTGGCCTTCTAGACCATTGACTGGATCAGTGTTAAAAGATAAACATGGCACACAACGTTTTTGATGTCTGCAACCTAATCAAGCTCTTACGTAATGGAACACTTGTCGTCCCAATCGATGAACAACAGCGTTTCACGGAAAATCAGTTGAAATAAGAGGCAAAGAATTCAAAATACTCAAACACTGTAAGATCACTATAGTCGAAGTGGCTAGAACTTGGAAGCATAGCCCAGAGTTACGTAGTAGTGTGAAAAATCAAATAATGTACAAGCATCTGTAATTATTTCAAATGACAACATCAAATACTAATACTATTGGTCAAATTTTCGGGACGAAAATTCTTTCGACAAGGGGATGATGTAACACCTGAGAATTTCAGATTAACCCCGTTAACAAAATCTCGTTACTTCAATTAATGAAATTATACTCCACCTTTAATTAGTTGAGTTAAACGTGCTACATATTACACAAACAGTTACATGTAACGACAATCCAAGGAATTACCAGATCACGTGAGTTAATACACGGATGTTGGCGAGTTAATAAAATAATAATTCCGAAAAATCCGAAAAACTAAACAAATATAAATTTAGTGAACTTATATGTTATGTGACTGAAAGGTTTTTGGGAACATTGTGTGACAACTCGAAACCTATTTTAACGACCGTATCCAATTTTCGGGACGAAAATTCCTTCAACAAGGGGATGATGTGACACCCGACAAATTCAGGTTAACTTCGTTAGTTAAACTCTATTAGTCACGTTAACGCAATTATACTTTTCATTTAATGTGATGAATTAAATGTGCAAACTGTTATATACATATTCACACGAAACGACCACACGAGTTAATACCCGGGCGTTGGTGATCTTAAATGAATACGAATACAATAATAATACATTTTAACTGTTATGTGTGTTTAATTGTTGAATTTTCGTGTAACCGCGTATTTTACCGGTTTTAATCATTTACGGATTTCGGTAACCATTATGAAACAAAAATGAATATTTGAGAAATATTTTCATTGTGTTTGCAAAACCGAAGCGAAACGGGGCCCGTGAATCACCCATGTGACCCATGAATGGCCCAAGGCCCAACCCAATTTAACTTTAACAAGAATTAACAAAACAACTTAACCTAAACCTAAACCCAACCCTAAAAATCCCTCCTAACAGCCGTCACCTTTCCGGCAAGATTCCGGCCAGCTCCGACGCCGTCACGAGGCCTATTATATATCAAAATCTTCGTCTCGACGAGACGGTTCCAATGATAGTAAATATGTCTTCTAACTCGTAGCGATGAAAAAGTTATGGCCAGTTGAATATTTCGGCTGCTTGTTCGTCAAGTGATGATGTTCGGTTGTGTTGGATCTTTGGTGGTGTTGTTGCTTGCTAATTTAAGTTATAAACATATTACAAGTAAGTTTCAT
This sequence comes from Tagetes erecta, assembly GCA_030867185.1. Lineage (NCBI taxonomy): Eukaryota > Viridiplantae > Streptophyta > Magnoliopsida > Asterales > Asteraceae > Tagetes > Tagetes erecta. The sequence goes on along the minus strand of CM061488.1, from coordinate 46,549,905 downwards.
TCCTAAAAACTTCATATATGTTTCGAAAATTATAAGACATGAAACCCTAGTTCATCCAAAATGGCCAATTGATGATTGTGTTGTGGAATTGGGATATTAGTTATGTGTTATTGGTTATTTGGATAGCTAGATGATGAAATTGGTGCAAAAGGTGTGTTTATGGAATTAGGGTTTGATATGGAATCATTGAAACTTGATGTTGCATGATCGATATTGTGAAAATAGGATTGAATATGTATTTAGATGATGAATGGGATGAAGATTGGCTACTTGTTTGTGAAATTTCGTGATTGTTATGATAGATTACTAAAAATAGTAACTTTTGTGTTAGAGATCGTGTGAAATCGCATGTTATGGACATATAATGATCATTATGGACTTGCTAGCATGTTTGTAAGATATGTTAGACGAATTTTGGTTATTTGAACATACGAATTCGACTTGGTTTGGAATACTTGCTAAATGTAGAAACTTTTTGACATGAAAATCGACTAGGATGCATGTGTTATGAATTTGGACGCACAAACGTGATTTGGGGTTGCATGTGAGTGATTGTAGACATGTGATGATTGGTAAACGTGCTTTGATCATGCGTTGACATTTATAGGTACAAGTTGAATTGAAAGTGAGTACTTGAAATTGGTTAATTGAAGTCTAGGTTGTATATGCAAGATTAACTAGACTGTATGATGAAAGGGTTATTATGCTAGTTGTACAAAACATGTGAACATTATGTATTGCTTAGAAATGACCACACATGCTAGTATGCTTCATGTAGGAACCGCAAAGTGTTAGTATGTGTTGTTGACTTGTGTAGTGTGCTATGGTATTTGTGTAATAGTTGACATGCTTAGGATGTTGGAATATGCAAGTATACTTTACAAATCCGACCTTCCTATAAAGGAAACTTTTGAGGAATTTGAAATCCAATTTGTTGGTTGTGCGACGTGTAGTGTGGTATGCGAATGTAATATAGTTAAATACATCATTTGTAGCGTGTTTACACTTAATAAATCACCAACGGGTCGTGGGTCAACTCGGGTCAACTAAAAGTCAAACTTGGTCAAACTTGGACAAAAAGTCAAACTTGGTCGAATTTGGACAAAAAGTCAAACTTGGTCAAACTTGGACAAAAAGTCAAACTATTCCAAACTCGCACAATCTGTATAACCATTTGGATGCATAGGGTACTATGACCCTACATGAACACACATTAATAGACCTACTGTTATTTAGGTTGTTGTATTACTGTGTGCTTTTAGAAACTGAATTGCTGCGCAACCTAAGGTGAGTTCACTAAACTGCACTTTTACTATTTCACCCTTTTATGGGCTGAGAACGCGAACGATTACTTTTACTATTATACCCTGTTATGGGCTGAGCACGGACAAATACTTTTACGGATTTACGAATTATGTATGTCGCATGTCTGGATTAGGGCAACTTTTATTTTGTTCATGAAAGACCTCATGGATACCTAGTTGACCGTTAGTATTTGTGAAATAGCGGGGAAATTTTGAGTAGTACTACTGGGTTTGACAAACCCCACCCGGGCTAGTCGCGCTAGCACGACAGAAGGACCTGTCGAACGGGTGTTGAATGACCTAACATACTTACAGTGCATCCTGCTGGGATGTACGAACAGGCAAACTGCACTTAATGTGTACATACGTCAGCTTCGGTCAGATACATTACGCCTCTAAGGACATGTGCTGTAGATTAGCTACCTACAATGACATACTTAATTTAATAATCTGCTTACAACTGAACTGCTTGTTTTATACTACTTTGTGAACTCACCAACCGTCGTGTTGACACTTGTTAGACTTTCACTAATTTTACAGGTCACTGAGGTACCACGCACTTAGGACATGGCATGGAGTCACGGCTTATCATTTAAACATTTTCGTGCATTACAAACCATATTTTGAGTTTAATGTCTATTTAAGCTTTGTATCTTGTATTGGGCGCGTGTACTGCGCATTTAGTTCCATTTGATATTATGGCATTACATTTCGATCACGTTTCCGCAAACTTTTAAACATTAACTCTGTAATAAATTTTCTCATTTAATGAGACACGTATGTTTTAAATTCATATAGTGTCGTTTGGTGTAACTAATGACTGAGATCCTGGTTTGTCACACATTTAACGGTAAAACTCCGTTAGTGGATTTTGGGGGTGTGACAAAAAGCATGTTAGTATAACGTACGGCACCTTACAACACCTAACCAAACATTACAACACCGTACGTAAACTCAAAACTCCATAATAAACCTAATGAATTCGTCCGAGTCATTTGAACATCGTAAAACAATTTCGAACATCTTACGACTCTGTATGCCACATTACAGCCTTGAAAATCATGTTAGTATAACCTAGGGAACCTTACAACTCCTAACAACCCATTACAATACCGTACGAAAACTTAAAACTCCATAATAAACCTAATGAATTCATCTGAGTCCTTTGAACATCGTACGACAATTTTGAATATATTACGACTTTTTATGCCACATTACCGCCTTGAAAAGCATGTTAGTATAACGTACGGCACCTTACAACACCTGACAAAACATTACAACACCGTACGTAAACTTAAAACTCCATAATAAACCTAATGAATTCATCCGAGTCATTTGAACATCGTACAACAATTTCGAACATCTTACGACTCTGTATGCCACATTACCGCCTTGAAAATCATGTTAGTATAACGTATGACACCTTACAAATCCTAACAACACATTACAATACCGTATGTAAACTTTAAACTCCATAATAAACCTAATGAATTCTTTAGAGTCCTTTGAACATCATACGACCACTCAGGACTTGTTACGACTTTGTATGCGACATCAGTAACAGGAAAAGCAATTTAGAATAATGTAGGATGCGTTACATCTTTTGAAAACACCTTACACCACCGTACGAAACATTAAAACTCCATAATAAACCTAATGAATTCGTTCGAGTGATTTGAACATCGTACAACAATTTAGAATATCTTACTACTCTGTATGCCACATTACCATCTTGAAAAGCATGTTAGTATAACGTACGACACCTTACAACTCCTAACAAAATATTACAACACCGTACGTAAACTTAAAACTCCATAATAAACCTAATGAATTCATCCAAGTCCTTTGAACATAGTACGACAATTTAGAATATATTACGAATCTGTATGCCACATTACCGCCTTAAAAAGCATGTTAGTATAACGTACGACACCTAACAACTCCTAACAAAACATTACAACACCGTACGTAAACTTAAAACTCCATAATAAACCTAATGAATTCGTCCGAGTCATTTGAACATCGTACAACAATTTAGAATATCTTACGACTCTGTATGCCACATTACCGCCTTGAAAATCATGTTAGTATAACCTAGGGCACCTTACAACTTCTAAAAACCCATTACAATACCGTACGAAAACTCAAAACTCCATAATAAACCTAATGAATTCGTCCGAGTGATTTGAACATCGTACTACAATTTAGAATATCTTACCACTCTGTATGCCACATTATCGCCTTGAAAAGCATGTTAGTATAACGTACGACACCTTGCAACTCCTAACAAAATATTACAACACCGTACATAAACTTAATACTCCATAATAAACCTAATGAATTCATCCAAGTCCTTTGAACATAGTACGACAATTTAGAATATATTACGAATCTGTATGCCACATTACCGCCTTAAAAAGCATGTTAGTATAACGTACGACACCTAACAACTCCTAACAAAACATTACAACACCGTACGTAAACTTAAAACTCCATAATAAACCTAATGAATTCGTCCGAGTCATTTGAACATCGTACAACAATTTAGAATATCTTACGACTCTGTATGCCACATTACCGCCTTGAAAATCATGTTAGTATAACCTAGGGCACCTTACAACACCTAACCAAACATTACAACACCGTACGTAAACTCAAAACTCCATAATAAACCTAATGAATTCGTCCGAGTCATTTGAACATCGTAAAACAATTTCGAACATCTTACGACTCTGTATGCCACATTACAGCCTTGAAAATCATGTTAGTATAACCTAGGGAACCTTACAACTCCTAACAACCCATTACAATACCGTACGAAAACTTAAAACTCCATAATAAACCTAATGAATTCATCTGAGTCCTTTGAACATCGTACGACAATTTTGAATATATTACGACTTTTTATGCCACATTACCGCCTTGAAAAGCATGTTAGTATAACGTACGGCACCTTACAACACCTGACAAAACATTACAACACCGTACGTAAACTTAAAACTCCATAATAAACCTAATGAATTCATCCGAGTCATTTGAACATCGTACAACAATTTCGAACATCTTACGACTCTGTATGCCACATTACCGCCTTGAAAATCATGTTAGTATAACGTATGACACCTTACAAATCCTAACAACACATTACAATACCGTATGTAAACTTTAAACTCCATAATAAACCTAATGAATTCTTTAGAGTCCTTTGAACATCATACGACCACTCAGGACTTGTTACGACTTTGTATGCGACATCAGTAACAGGAAAAGCAATTTAGAATAATGTAGGATGCGTTACATCTTTTGAAAACACCTTACACCACCGTACGAAACATTAAAACTCCATAATAAACCTAATGAATTCGTTCGAGTGATTTGAACATCGTACAACAATTTAGAATATCTTACTACTCTGTATGCCACATTACCATCTTGAAAAGCATGTTAGTATAACGTACGACACCTTACAACTCCTAACAAAATATTACAACACCGTACGTAAACTTAAAACTCCATAATAAACCTAATGAATTCATCCAAGTCCTTTGAACATAGTACGACAATTTAGAATATATTACGAATCTGTATGCCACATTACCGCCTTAAAAAGCATGTTAGTATAACGTACGACACCTAACAACTCCTAACAAAACATTACAACACCGTACGTAAACTTAAAACTCCATAATAAACCTAATGAATTCGTCCGAGTCATTTGAACATCGTACAACAATTTAGAATATCTTACGACTCTGTATGCCACATTACCGCCTTGAAAATCATGTTAGTATAACCTAGGGCACCTTACAACTTCTAAAAACCCATTACAATACCGTACGAAAACTCAAAACTCCATAATAAACCTAATGAATTCGTCCGAGTGATTTGAACATCGTACTACAATTTAGAATATCTTACCACTCTGTATGCCACATTATCGCCTTGAAAAGCATGTTAGTATAACGTACGACACCTTGCAACTCCTAACAAAATATTACAACACCGTACGTAAACTTAATACTCCATAATAAACCTAATGAATTCATCCAAGTCCTTTGAACATAGTACGACAATTTAGAATATATTACGAATCTGTATGCCACATTACCGCCTTAAAAAGCATGTTAGTATAACGTACGACACCTAACAACTCCTAACAAAACATTACAACACCGTACGTAAACTTAAAACTCCATAATAAACCTAATGAATTCGTCCGAGTCATTTGAACATCGTACAACAATTTAGAATATCTTACGACTCTGTATGCCACATTACCGCCTTGAAAATCATGTTAGTATAACCTAGGGCACCTTACAACTCCTAAAAACCCATTACAATACCGTACGAAAACTCAAAACTCCATAATACACCTAATGAATTCGTCCGAGTGATTTGAACATCGTACAACAATTTAGAATATCTTACCACTCTGTATGCCACATTACCGCCTTGAAAAGCATGTTAGTATAACGTACGACACCTTACAACTCCTAACAAAATATTACAACACCGTACGTAAACTTAAAACTCCATAATAAACCTAATGAATTCATCCGAGTCCTTTGAACATCGTACGACAATTTAGAATATGTTACGAATCTGTATGCCACATTACCGCCTTGAAAAGCATGTTAGTATAACGTACGACACCATACAACTCCTAACAAAACATTACAACACCGTACGTAAACTTAAAACTCCATAATAAAGCTAATGAATTCGTCCGAGTCATTTGAACATCGTACAATAATTTAGAATATATTACGACTCTGTATGCCACATTACCGCCTTGAAAATCATGTTAGTATAACCTAGGGCACTGTGACATTTGCCCCGTAGCAAACCCGCTTAAGTATTCACAAAATTCTTATTTAATTATTTATCATTAGGTGTAAACAATCACTTAATCATTTATGTTAAAATTATTGTACTTAGGTCATTAGTTGTATGATGTAATTAATGAATGGATATTTTATAAACTAATTTTATTAAATTTTATTAAGTTATATAAACTTAGTTAGTTGGGTTGGTTAGTTAAATTAGAGTGTTAATTAACAAAACAAACATAAAGGATTGATTTTGTATAATATAAAACTATGAGTAAATCCAATACAAAATAGTAATATTGTAATAGCTTGGGGGTTCAAACTGTAAATTAATTTAAAACCAAACCCCCTTCCCGTTTTCCCGGTCAACGGCTCCGGCGAGTCCGGCGACGTTCCGGCGATAACCAAAAAAACCCATCGTTGACCAAATTAACCCGATTAACTCGTGCATATCCCTTATACGACAAGTTTCGAACTCTAATCTTCAAGAAACATTGTGATTTCGAGTCTTTATCATTAATCCAACCTCCTCCTTTATCTTCGGCGTTTGAGATCGAATTCAGCAAAACCGATCCACAAATTCAAATTAAATCAGTCCAATAACTCCAATAATCTGTTAAGACCTGACCATGAAGCCAAAACAACAAAAACCGCGAGAAATCAGTGTGTTTATAAACATTAACAGCCGCATACAAAGTCGAATACGATTTCTATTATTTACCTAGTCTCAATCTCATATATAACATCCAAACCGGTCACCCGACCTCACTTTATCTATCTACATCAGTAAATTCACTTCTAACAAACGTATAATCATCAATTGATCTTCGGTTCTTCATCCTCTGTTCATTAGTCTTCGGCACCTTCTGGGTCATTTCAAGCTTTGATTCATTGGGGTTTTTATCCAAAATCCATTATTTACTGGTTCTGGAACTTTAATTTCGTTATCATCATCTTCCTCATCATCAAATTGATCCGCGGCTGCTACATTCTTTTCTTTTTGTTCTTCATTCAATCAATCACTAATTCAGGTAATTAACAACATCCTTGTACTCGTGGTTGTATTTTGATTATCATGGTGTGGTTTAATTTCAATTATGAATTCAGATTTAGGTTCAATTCCGGTGATCTTGATTCTAGGGTTTATAATGAGAAGTGGTTTTTAATGAAACATTTTATCTATATATTAAATTTCGGTATTAAAACAATAAAGTGGTTTTGGTTTAGTGGTTTGATCAGATTATATTACTAAAAGGGTCGCGTATTCGAGACGGGGGACCTCACTTCTTTTCTTTTTCCTCATTATGTATTATCTATTTTTATTTGTTTAATTATTACTTATTATCATTTAACATTATTATGAATACTATTATATAATTATTTTTATCATTATCACTAGTATCATTATTATTATTTTTATTATTATTATTATTATTATTATTATTATTATTATTATTATTATTATTATTATTGTTATTATTATTACTATTATTATTATTATTATTATTACCATCATTTTTATTACTAATATTTATTAACTTCTTAAATAAGTATTTAAGCTATATATTGTTTAAAAAAAAACCTGATTATTTAAAACGACTATTAGGCGAGTTAAACTGGAAATCACTAACAAATTATAGTTTCATTATTTATTCACAAGGTTGTTTTTATATTTAGAGATCTTAAATCTTTATATTTTTATTTTCAATAGTAATACCAAATATATGAGTTATATTAAAGTTATTTATCTTAAACCTATTATGGGCTTTACTATAAATAAGTAAGTCATTAAATAGTAAATATTCGATTAAGTTAATATCTTTAATAACTAATATTCGTATATATTTACTTATTAATATAAACTCCATTAATAATAGACTATTAACTACTCTTACTAAATTCAATATTTGTCTAAACCACACTTCTAAGGGGAACCCTAGATCTCCAAATCACCTATGGTATATTTATTCTAACATAAGGCGCCATTCTTTAGGTTATCGTTAAGGAGAACCTCGGTGCTTTACTCACGTATTTATTTGTTTAATTCACCAGTCAATTACCAAGTGAGTATTTCATAGCCCCTTTTTACGTTTTATACTTTTGGGGGAATTCATGTGACTTATTAAATCATATTTATTATTATTTATTTTTATTCATTATAATCATTATACTCATTTTATTCATTTATATTCAATTCATTCAATTCATGTTATGTGTTTACTTGCATTATGTGTTCATCATATGATAATCATTAATCAAACCGCCGTTAATCAATGATAGATCTATTGGCTTGACAAACCCACCCCATTTATATTCATGCTTTTGCTCAGTGGGTGATTGAGGACCGGTTATATATTCATTAATGGCCTGATCTGTGTGATTTTAAGCCTATTCAGTCATTTAGTGTTTGATAATACAATGTTATCTTATGTGAAGCACTTTGCAGTTTATAGTATGACATAACATGGAATTGAAATCGTTTTTACTCATTTTAAATCATTTCAATTATTATATATATGTATGCAAACCTATGTTTACTCACCAGCTAATTCGTTAGCTGACAAATACTATTTTTCACATGTTTTCAGGTGTTACTCGAGATGCGTCACACATAGGATTCATGGACTTAGTTTAATAAAAAGTTATTTATTATGTTATGATTTAATTGTCAATTTGATTAATGTATTTGGTAAATGAATATTGAATTCAATATTATTTAATCATTTTAGTGCCATGAGCTACGAGCAATCTATCCACTTACGTCTGCCTCGATGATTCCGCCATCGGTCGGGGTGTGACAGGCACCTTACAACTCCTAAAAACCCATTACAATACCGTACGAAAACTCAAAACTCCATAATAAACCTAATGAATTCGTCCGAGTGATTTGAACATCGTACAACAATTTAGAATATCTTACCACTCTGTATGCCACATTACCGCCTTGAAAAGCATGTTAGTATAACGTACGACACCTTACAACTCCTAACAAAACATTACAACACCGTACGTAAACTTAAAACTCCATAATAAACCTAATGAATTTGTCCGAGTCATTTGAACATCGTACAACAATTTAGAATATATTACGACTCTGTATGCCACATTACCGCCTTGAAAATCATGTTAGTATAACCTAGGGCACCTTACAACTTCTAAAAACCCATTACAATACCGTACGAAAACTCAAAACTCCATAATAAACCTAATGAATTCGTCCGAGTGATTTGAACATCGTACTATAATTTAGAATATCTTACCACTCTGTATGCCACATTATCGCCTTGAAAAGCATGTTAGTATAACGTACGACACCTTGCAACTCCTAACAAAATATTACAACACCGTACGTAAACTTAATACTCCATAATAAACCTAATGAATTCATCCAAGTCCTTTGAACATAGTACGACAATTTAGAATATATTACGAATCTGTATGCCACATTACCGCCTTAAAAAGCATGTTAGTATAACGTACGACACCTAACAACTCCTAACAAAACATTACAACAACGTACGTAAACTTAAAACTCCATAATAAACCTAATGAATTCGTCCGAGTCATTTGAACATCGTACAACAATTTAGAATATCTTACGACTCTGTATGCCACATTACCGCCTTGAAAATCATGTTAGTATAACCTAGGGCACCTTACAACTCCTAAAAACCCATTACAATACCGTACGAAAACTCAAAACTCCATAATACACCTAATGAATTCGTCCGAGTGATTTGAACATCGTACAACAATTTAGAATATCTTACCACTCTGTATGCCACATTACCGCCTTGAAAAGCATGTTAGTATAACGTACGACACCTTACAACTCCTAACAAAACATTACAACACCGTACGTAAACTTAAAACTCCATAATAAACCTAATGAATTTGTCCGAGTCATTTGAACATCGTACAACAATTTAGAATATATTACGACTCTGTATGCCACATTACCGCCTTGAAAATCATGTTAGTATAACCTAGGGCACCTTACAACTTCTAAAAACCCATTACAATACCGTACGAAAACTCAAAACTCCATAATAAACCTAATGAATTCGTCCGAGTGATTTGAACATCGTACTATAATTTAGAATATCTTACCACTCTGTATGCCACATTATCGCCTTGAAAAGCATGTTAGTATAACGTACGACACCTTGCAACTCCTAACAAAATATTACAACACCGTACGTAAACTTAATACTCCATAATAAACCTAATGAATTCATCCAAGTCCTTTGAACATAGTACGACAATTTAGAATATATTACGAATCTGTATGCCACATTACCGCCTTAAAAAGCATGTTAGTATAACGTACGACACCTAACAACTCCTAACAAAACATTACAACACCGTACGTAAACTTAAAACTCCATAATAAACCTAATGAATTCGTCCGAGTCATTTGAACATCGTACAACAATTTAGAATATCTTACGACTCTGTATGCCACATTACCGCCTTGAAAATCATGTTAGTATAACCTAGGGCACCTTACAACTCCTAAAAACCCATTACAATACCGTACGAAAACTCAAAACTCCATAATACACCTAATGAATTCGTCCGAGTGATTTGAACATCGTACAACAATTTAGAATATCTTACCACTCTGTATGCCACATTACCGCCTTGAAAAGCATGTTAGTATAACGTACGACACCTTACAACTCCTAACAAAATATTACAACACCGTACGTAAACTTAAAACTCCATAATAAACCTAATGAATTCATCCGAGTCCTTTGAACATCGTACGACAATTTAGAATATGTTACGAATCTGTATGCCACATTACCGCCTTGAAAAGCATGTTAGTATAACGTACGACACCATACAACTCCTAACAAAACATTACAACACCGTACGTAAACTTAAAACTCCATAATAAAGCTAATGAATTCGTCCGAGTCATTTGAACATCGTACAATAATTTAGAATATATTACGACTCTGTATGCCACATTACCGCCTTGAAAATCATGTTAGTATAACCTAGGGCACCTTACAACTCCTAAAAACCCATTACAATACCGTACGAAAACTCAAAACTCCATAATAAACCTAATGAATTCGTCCGAGTGATTTGAACATCGTACAACAATTTAGAATATCTTACCACTCTGTATGCCACATTACCGCCTTGAAAAGCATGTTAGTATAACGTACGACACCTTACAACTCCTAACAAAATATTACAACACCGTACGTAAACTTAAAACTCCATAATAAACCTAATGAATTCATCCGAGACCTTTGAACATCGTACGACAATTTAGAATATATTACGAATCTGTATGCCACATTACCGCCTTGAAGAGCATGTTAGTATAACGTACGACACCTTACAACTCCTAACAAAACATTACAACACCGTACGTAAACTTAAAACTCCATAATAAACCTAATGAATTTGTCCGAGTCATTTGAACATCGTACAACAATTTAGAATATATTACGACACTGTATGCCACATTACCGCCTTCAAAATCATGTTAGTATAACCTAGGGCACCTTACAACTCCTAAAAACCCATTACAATACCGTACGAAAACTCAAAACTCCATAATAAGCCTAATGAATTCATCCGAGTCCTCTGAACATCGTACGACAATTTAGAATATATTACGACTATGTATGCCACATTACCGCCTTGAAAATCATGTTAGTATAACCTAGGGCACCTTACAACTCCTAAAAACCCATTACAATACCGTACGAAAACTCAAAACTCCATAATAAACCTAATGAATTCGTCCGAGTGATTTGAACATCGTACTACAATTTAGAATATCTTACCACTCTGTATGCCACATTACCGCCTTGAAAAGCATGTTAGTATAACGTACGACACCTTGCAACTCCTAACAAAATATTACAACACCGTACGTAAACTTAAAACTCCATAATAAACCTAATAAATTCATCCGAGTCCTTTGAACATCGTACGACAATTTAGAATATATTACGAATCTGTATGCCACATTACCGCCTTGAAAAGCATGTTAGTATAACGTACGACACCTTACAACTCTTAACAAAACATTACAACACCGTACGTAAACTTAAAACTCCATAATAAACCTAATGAATTCGTCCGAGTCATTTGAACATCGTACAACAATTTAGAATATATTACGACTCTGTATGCCACATTACCGCCTTGAAAATCATGTTAGTATAACCTAGGGCACCTTACAACTCCTAAAAACCCATTACAATACCGTACGAAAACTCAAAACTCCATAATAAACCTAATGAATTCATCCGAGTCCTCTGAACATCGTACGACAATTTAGAATATATTACGACTATGTGTGCTACATTACCGCCTTGAAAATCATGTTAGTATAACCTAGGGCACCTTACAACTCCTAAAAACCCATTACAATACCGTACGAAAACTCAAAACTCCATAATAAACCTAATGAATTCGTCCGAGTGATTTGAATATCGTACTACAATTTAGAATATCTTACCACTCTGTATGCCACATTACCGCCTTGAAAAGCATGTTAGTATAACGTACGACACCTTGCAACTCCTAACAAAATATTACAACACCGTACGTAAACTTAAAACTCCATAATAAACCTAATGAATTCATCCGAGTCCTTTGAAAATCGTACGACAATTTAGAATATATTACGAATCTGTATGCCACATTACCGCCTTGAAAAACATGTTAGTATAACGTACCGCACCTTACAACACCTAACAAAACATTACAACACCGTACGTAAACTCAAAACTCCATAATAAACCTAATGAATTCGTCCGAGTCATTTGAACATCGTACAACAATTTAGAATATCTTACGACTCTGTATGCCACATTATTGCCTTGAAAATCATGTTAGTATAAGGTATGACACCTTACAACTCCTAACAACACATTACAATACTGTATGTAAACTTAAAACTCCATAATAAACCTAATGAATTCGTTAGAGTCCTTTGAACATCGTAAAACAATTTTGAACATCTTACGACTCTGTATGCCACATTACAGCATTGAAAATCATGTTAGTATAACCTAGGGCACCTTACAATTCCTAACAACCCTTTACAATACCGTACGAAAACTTAAAACTCCATAATAAACCTAATGAATTCATTCGAGTCCTTTGAACATCATACGACAATTTTGAATATATTACGACTCTGTATGCCACATTACCGCCTTGAAAAGCATGTTAGTATAACGTACGATACCTTACAACACCTAACAAAACATTACAACTTCGTACGTAAACTCAAAACTCCATAATAAACCTATTGAATTTGTCCGAGTAATTTGAACATCGTACAACAATTTAGAATATCTTACGACTCTGTATGCCACATTACCGCCTTGAAAATCATGTTAGTATGACGTATGACACCTTACAAATCCTAACAACACATTACAATACGATATGTAAACTTAAAACTCCATAATAAACCTAATGAATTCGATAGAGTCCTTTGAACATCGTACGACCACTCAGGAATTGTTACGACTTTGTATGCGACATTAGCAACAGGAAAATCAATTTAGAATAATGTAGGATGCGTTACATCATTTGAGAACACCTTACACCACCGTACGAAACATTAAAACTCCATAATAAACCTAATGAATTCGTCCGAGTGATTTGAACATCGTACATCAATTTAGAATATCTTACCACTCTGTATGCCACATTACCGCCTTGAAAAGCATGTTAGTATAACGTACGGCACCTTACAACACCTAAGAAAACATTACAACACCGTACGTAAACTTAAAACTCCATAATAAACCTAATGAATTCATCCGAGTCCTTTGAACATTGTACGACAATTTAGAATATGTTACGAATCTGTATGCCACATTACCGCCTTGAAAAGCATGTTAGTATAACGTACGACACCATACAACTCCTAACAAAACATTACAACACCGTACGTAAACTTAAAACTCCATAATAAAGCTAATGAATTCGTCCGAGTCATTTGAACATCGTACAATAATTTAGAATATATTACGACTCTGTATGCCACATTACCGCCTTGAAAATCATGTTAGTATAACCTAGTGCACCTTACAACTCCTAAAAACCCATTACAATACCGTACGAAAACTCAAAACTCCATAATAAACCTAATGAATTCGTCCGAGTGATTTGAACATCGTACAACAATTTAGAATATCTTACCACTCTGTATGCCACATTACCGCCTTGAAAAGCATGTTAGTATAACGTACGACACCTTACAACTCCTAACAAAATATTACAACACCGTACGTAAACTTAAAACTCCATAATAAACCTAATGAATTCATCCGAGACCTTTGAACATCGTACGACAATTTAGAATATATTACGAATCTGTATGCCACATTACCGCCTTGAAGAGCATGTTAGTATAACGTACGACACCATACAAATCCTAACAACACATTACAATACCGTATGTAAACTTTAAACTCCATAATAAACCTAACGAATTCTTTAGAGTCCTTTGAACATCGTACGACCACTCAGGACTTGTTACGACTTTGTATGCGACATTAGTAACAGGAAAAGCAATTTAGAATAATGTAGGATGCGTTACATCTTTTGAAAACACCTTACACCACCGTACGAAACATTAAAACTCCATAATAAACCTAATGAATTCGTCCGAGTGATTTGAACATCGTACAACAATTTAGAATATCTTACCACTCTGTATGCCACATTACAGTCTTGAAAAGCATGTTAGTATAACGTACGACACCTTACAACTCCTAACAAAATATTACAACACCGTACGTAAACTTAAAACTCCATAATAAACCTAATGAATTCGTCCGAGTCATTTGAACATCGTACAACAATTTAGAATATATTACGACTCTGTATGCCATATTACCGCCTTGAAAAGCATGTTAGTATAACGTACGACACCTTACAACTCCTAACAAAATATTACAACACCGTACGTAAACTTAAAACTCCATAATAAACCTAATGAATTCGTCCGAGTCATTTGAACATCGTACAACAATTTAGAATATATTACGACTCTGTATGCCACATTACCGCCTTGAAAATCATGTTAGTATAACCTAGGGCACCTTACAACTCCTAAAAACCCATTACAATACCGTACGAAAAATCAAAACTCCATAATAAACCTAATGAATTCATCCGAGTCCTCTGAACATCGTACGACAATTTAGAATATATTACGACTCTGTATGCCACATTACCGCCTTGAAAAACATGTTAGTATAACGTACGGCACCTTACAACACCTAACAAAACATTACAACACCGTACGTAAACTCAAAACTCCATAATAAACCTAATGAATTCGTCCGAGTCATTTGAACATCGTACAACAATTTCGAACATCTTACGACTCTGTATGCCACATTATCGCCTTGAAAATCATGTTAGTATAAGGTATGACACCTTACAACTCCTAACAACACATTACAATACTGTATGTAAACTTAAAACTCCATAATAAACCTAATGAATTCGTTAGAGTCCTTTGAACATCGTACGACCACTCAGGACTTGTTACGACTTTGTATGCGACATTAGCAACAGGAAAAGCAATTTAGAATAATGTAGTATGCGTTACATCTTTTGAGAACACCTTACACCACCGTACGAAACATTAAAACTCCATAATAAACCTAATGAATTCGTCCGAGTGATTTGAACATCGTACAACAATTTAGAATATCTTACCACTTTGTATGCCACATTACCGCATTGAAAAGATGTTAGTATAACGTACGACACCTTACAACTCCTAACAAAATATTACAACACCGTACGTAAACTTAAAACTCCATAATAAACCTAATGAATTCGTCTGAGTCATTTGAACATCGTACAACAATTTAGAATATATTTCGACTCTGTGGGCCACATTACCGCCTTGAAAATCATGTTAGTATAACCTAGGGCACCTTACAACTCCTAAAAACCCATTACAATACCGTACGAAAAATCAAAACTCCATAATAAACCTAATGAATTCATCCGAGTCCTCTGAACATCGTACGACAATTTAGAATATATTACGACTCTGTATGCCACATTACCGCCTTGAAAAACATGTTAGTATAACGTACGGCACCTTACAACACCTAACAAAACATTACAACACCGTACGTAAACTCAAAACTCCATAATAAACCTAATGATTTCGTCCGAGTCATTTGAACATCGTACAACAATTTCGAACATCTTACGACTCTGTATGCCACATTATCGCCTTGAAAATCATGTTAGTATAAGGTATGACACCTTACAACTCCTAACAACACATTACAATACTGTATGTAAACTTAAAACTCCATAATAAACCTGATGAATTCGTTAGAGTCCTTTGAACATCGTACGACCACTCAGGACTTGTTACGACTTTGTATGCGACATTAGCAACAGGAAAAGCAATTTAGAATAATGTAGTATGCGTTACATCTTTTGAGAACACCTTACACCACCGTACGAAACATTAAAACTCCATAATAAACCTAATGAATTCGTCCGAGTGATTTGAACATCGTACAACAATTTAGAATATCTTACCACTTTGTATGCCACATTACCGCATTGAAAAGATGTTAGTATAACGTACGACACCTTACAACTCCTAACAAAATATTACAACACCGTACGTAAACTTAAAACTCCATAATAAACCTAATAAATTCGTCTGAGTCATTTGAACATCGTACAACAATTTAGAATATATTTCGACTCTGTATGCCACATTACCGCCTTGAAAATCATGTTAGTATAACCTAGGGCACCTTACAACTCCTAAAAACCCATTACAATACCGTACGAAAAATCAAAACTCCATAATATACCTAATGAGGTCATCCGAGTCCTCTGAACATCGTAGGACAATTTAGAATATATTACGACTCTGTATGCCACATTACCGCCTTGAAAAACATGTTAGTATAACGTACGACACCTTACAACACCTAACAAAACATTACAACACCGTACGTAAACTCAAAACTCCATAATAAACCTAATGAATTCGTCCGAGTCATTTGAACATCGTACAATAATTTCGAACATCTTACGACTCTGTATGCCACATTATCGCCTTGAAAATCATGTTAGTATAAGGTATGACACCTTACAACTCCTAACAACACATTACAATACTGTATGTAAACTTAAAACTCCATAATAAACCTAATGAATTCGTTAGAGTCCTTTGAACATCGTACGACCACTCAGGACTTGTTACGACTTTGTATGCGACATTAGCAACATGAAAAGCAATTTAGAATAATGTAGTATGCGTTACATCTTTTGAGAACACCTTACACCACCGTACGAAACATTAAAACTCCATAATAAACCTAATGAATTCGTCCGAGTGATTTGAACATCGTACAACAATTTAGAATATGTTACCACTTTGTATGCCACATTACCGCCTTGAAAAGATGTTAGTATAACGTACGACACCTTACAGCTCCTAACAAAATATTACAACACCGTACGTAAACTTAAAACTCCATAATAAACCTAATGAATTCGTCTGAGTCATTTGAACATCGTAAAACAATTTAGAATATATTTCGACTCTGTATGCCACATTACCGCCTTGAAAATCATGTTAGTATAACCTAGGGCACCTTACAACTCCTAAAAACCCATTACAATACCGTACGAAAAATCAAAACTCCATAATAAACCTAATGAATTCATCCGAGTCCTCTGAACATCGTACGACAATTTAGAATATATTACGACTCTGTATGCCACATTACCGCCTTGAAAAACATGTTAGTATAACGTACGGCACCTTACAACACCTAACAAAACATTACAACACCGTACGTAAACTCAAAACTCCATAATAAACCTAATGAATTCGTCCGAGTCATTTGAACATCGTACAACAATTTCGAACATCTTACGACTCTGTATGCCACATTATCGCCTTGAAAATCATGTTAGTATAAGGTATGACACCTTACAACTCCTAACAACACATTACAATACTGTATGTAAACTTAAAACTCCATAATAAACCTAATGAATTCGTTAGAGTCCTTTGAACATCGTACGACCACTCAGGACTTGTTACGACTTTGTATGCGACATTAGCAACAGGAAAAGCAATTTAGAATAATGTAGTATGCGTTACATCTTTTGAGAACACCTTACACCACCGTACGAAACATTAAAACTCCATAATAAACCTAATGAATTCGTCTGAGTGATTTGAACATTGTACAACAATTTAGAATATCTTACCACTTTGTATGCCACATTACCGCCTTGAAAAGATGTTAGTATAACGTACGACACCTTACAACTCCTAACAAAATATTACAACACCGTACGTAAACTTAAAACTCCATAATAAACCTAATAAATTCATCCGAGTCCTTTGAACATCGTACGACAATTTAGAATATATTACGACTCTATATGCCACATTACCGCCTTGAAAAGCATGTTAGTATAACGTACGGCACCTTACAACACCTAACAAAACATTACAACACCGTACGTAAACTCAAAACTCCAAAATAAACCAAATGAATTCGTCCGAGTCATTTGAACATTGTACAACAATTTAGAATATCTTACGACTCTGTATGCCACATTACCGCCTTGAAAATCATGTTAGTATAACCTTACAACTCCTACAAACCCATTACAATACCGTACGAAAACTTAAAACTCCATAATAAACCTAATGAATTCGTCCGAGTGATTTGAACATCGTACAACAATTTAGAATATCTTACCACTCTATATGCCACATTACCGCCTTGAAAAGCATGTTAGTATAACGTACGACACCTTACAACTCCTAACAAAATATTACAACACCGTACGTAAACTTAAAACTCCATAATAAACCTAATGAATTCATCCGAGTCCTTTGAACATCGTACGACAATTTATAATATATTACGAATCTGTATGCCACATTACCGCCTTGAAAAGCATGTTAGTATAACGTAAGACACCTTACAACTCCTAATAAAATATTACGACACCGTACGTAAACTTAAAACTCCATAATAAACCTAATGAATTCATCCGAGTACTTTTAACATCGTACGCCAATTTAGAATATATTACGACTCTGTATGCCACATTACCGCCTTGAAAATCATGTTAGTATAACCTAGGGCACCTTACAACTCCTAAAAACCCATTACAATACCGTACGAAAACTCAAAACTCCATAATAAACCTAATGAATTCATCCGAGTCCTTTGAACATCGTACGACAATTTAGAATATATTTCGACTCTGTATGCCACATTACCGCCTTGAAAAGCATGTTAGTATAACGTACGGCACCTTACAACATCTAACAAAACATTACAACACCATACGTAAACTCAAAACTCCATAATAAACCTAATGAATTCATCCGAGTCCTTTGAACATCGTACAACAATTTAGAATATCTTACGACTCTGTATGCCACATTACCGCCTTGAAAATCATGTTAGTATAACGTATGACACCTTACAACTCCTAACAACACATTACATTACCGTATGTAAACTTAAAACTCCATAATAAACCTAATGTTGGTCCATAAAGATCGTGATTTCAGTGCTATAATGACTTGTTTAACAACAAAACACACTTGACTCAAACAAACAAAGTGTATTATAACCAAACACCCAATAACTAGATTAAATCACACAACCGGAGGTATATAAGCTACAAAGATGAGTAATATATGCTCCTAGCACCTCCAGTGAACAATCACACGACACAATCAGTAAGATAAGGTTTTTGTCAAAGTTGTGCAAAAGTTCTATTTCTTGAAGATAAGGTTACAATATATATCAGTCATAGGTTCGCTGATAGATTCGCTACAGCGAATCTATCTAGCGAACCATATAGGTTCGCCGGGCACAATTAGGTTCGCCCGGTCGACACCATCATGAACACTAAACTGTGCTACGGGCGAATCTATAGATTCGCCCGTAGTTTCGCTAGTACAAAAACATACAAAGTACATACAAAATACATAACACCGACATACCGGTGAGTCCAACCTATACATGTGACTATCAATACTCCCCCTTGGTTGGACCTCGCCTGGGGAAGTCTTCTATTTATGCTCCGTCTTTTTCTTGGCTTCAAAGGTTCTCAATGTAAGCTCATGCCCTTCCTTTTTTCCGGCCATTGGATTAGTAATGTCTCCGGATCCGGCCTCATCTTCACTAAAAACCAGCATCGACTCAACAAACTCAGCATCAGCGACATCAGTATCAGGCACATCCAGAACAATCGTTTCCGCCTGAATGTCTTCAGTATGCTCCTCGCCAGTCACATCCAAGTCAACCACCTCTACTGGTGTCTCGAACCTCTTCTCAATAGTTTGATCCAGCTGTTTAGATAAGTCATCCATTTCCATTCGCTGATCATTAGTCTTCGTCAGTCTTTCATTCACGTTCCTGAGTTCAGCACGAATTCCCTGGGCTTTGTTTGAGACCTTCACAAACAGGTTCGCTTCAGTTCTAGTATCGTCTCCAGCCCCGTGCTTAATCCTATTCTCACACACAACTTTTAAATCCTCATCACAAAAAGAGAAAACCTCCATTGGATCAAACAAACGAATCTCTGGACGGTCTTCCCCTCTCAGTCTGATAACAGCTTCACCCGTACCATTGTCGTAGAACCATTTGTGAAAATCCTGTAATATGGGTGGCTATGTGTCTGGAACCCTAACTCTAGTCATAACCTTCGGTGCTTCAATCTTCAACACCACTTTTCCTTTCCAAGATACCTAGTGCTTGTCCTTTTTCTGCCTCATCCTCTTCGGTTTCTGATATCCAAACTCAACAAAATTATTTTCAGCAACCTTTCTGATAGTTACCTCGAAAGCACACGCCCTGCCACTATCTTCTTTACCCAGCAAAGGGAGATCAGCCAACCTCGGCAAATCCCACCGAGGCAAAGTGGCGAAATGCTTCCTATTCTTGATATAAGAAATGTCACCACCCCTTCGCTTAATCATATAAGCGTCAATCAAAGTGTTGTACTTCCATGCAATGATCTGTCTATCCATCTGTTTGGTGTTGGGTTCATCCAGATGTTGAAAGATAGGGACTTCGGGAATAACAGCAACATCTTTCTTGAACCATTCAGATTTGTCAAGATCGATGTGCTCAAACTGATAACTCACCCCTTTCTCCTCAACCTTATTCATCTCCGGCTCATCATCTAAATCCTCCTCACTATCAGCATTTACGTCGACCTCTGGTTCATCTATCAAACTAAAGTTCACGCTTGATCCACCAACCACCTCTGCCCCTTCAAACACATCCAGATCTATACTCATTTCTTCATCAAACGGCTCCTCAGCAGCTTTACCTTTCCCTTTGTTCTGATCTCCAAATACAACGTCCATTAACGGATACCTTGCAGCATCCGTTAAGGATTTCAATTCAGCTTCAGACATAGCAGGTTCTGTCCCCTCCTTTTCCTTCAGGCTGTTCAGTTCCTTGAATATCCTAACCATCAGACATTGTTGATCCTTCATCATTCTCCCCATTTCATATATAACAGTCGACTTTTCAGCATCCTGAGTCTCCAATTCTTCATACTTACTCCTCAGTTCACCCAACTCAGCCTTTAAACTGTCAATCTCACCTTTCAGTCCACTAACAGATTCAGCAGATGTACCCTCGGTATCATGCTTCGCCTTCTTTGACGTTTCAGTTGGAGCATCAGACTTCCTCTTCGTCCGTTTTTCCCTATTTGCATCAACCTCCGCCTGTATCTCATCCACTTCTCGATCAAAAGAATAATCCTTTTCTTTAGCGTACGCCTTCCTTTTTCTCACCCTTTTCTCAACCACCTCAATATTCTCGCCACCCCGTTTTCTTTCAGTCTACATTAACCTCTGAATTTGTACCCATCTATCAGCCGGGTACATGTTCTCCCACAAAAATGAGGTCCTACCGACACAGTCCGACCTCACCGATTTACAGTCCCCAAAAATTCTGGAATGCATCTCCCATATCTTCAGGACATCGCCAACTACCGGCAGATTTGGCAATTTGTCATTCAGAATCATTTGTACAAACCTAGGATACATCAGCCACTTCTCTCTCTTAGAAGCGTGTATGTTCTCGAGCATATAACTGTAGATCAGCTTCGCAAGATTTGCCTTTTGCCCTCGGCAAAACAGCATCATGGCCCGAGCCCAGTTCAAATTCAATCCGTGTGTACCCCCTTTCCTATGATCCAAGCACATAATGAATACATGTGCAATATATCTCCACTCTTGGATCATATAGGACTTCACGAACTCCATCTTCTTTTCTCCAGGCATCGGACCCTCATAACCCGCAATCCTGAATGCCCCATATACCTCTTCCGCCGTCATACAGACTTCATCTCCGACATCCTCCTCTAATCTCAAAATTCTGGCCAGATCAGCCTCAGTGAACTCCAGATCAAAACCGCTAACCTTGGCACATATACGAGATGGCTGTACAGATACATTCATCACTGCAGTTCTCCAGAAATCTCGAACATGCAGCTCGTATATGGTCGGTGAATGAGAAATGGCGTGATGTATATGAGACGACTTCAGCCATTTGATACAGTCTCTATAGCCACCGGCTTTTTCGTGATTCTCATCAAGCAAAGCACACATATTGTGCTTTCTTTCGAAGAATAATGTAGACATCGTGCCTGAAAAATAAACGGAGATTAATCAGAAACGAAGATTTTCAAAAACAGTTAATAGATTCGCTGGATAATTAGGTTCGCTGAAAGAGCGAACCTGAGATTTGGCACCAGAACCTATAGATTCACTGACATGAAAAAATCAGTCATTTGGTGGAGCGAATGTATAGGTTCGCTAGAAACAGTCGAGCGAATCTATGTTGATGCACGGGCGGCATAACGACATAGGTTCGCTCGAAGTTTTGAACTTTCGTTCAGATTCGCCAGACGAACACATAGGTTCGCTGGAAACCCTAGTTTTTGAAAAACGGCCGAAATCACAGTCAAATCACCATTTGATTTAAACGTCAAATGAGGTAATGTAAACGTCAAACGAGGGTATTATGAAGTAAATTCCTAACTCAAAACACCTAATCAGTCATTTGATTTACACAACATCACAGATCGACAGATTTAAGGGTTTAAAAGTTCGATTAATGGTTTAAAACATAGATTAAGATGGAGGCGATAACATACCAGACAAAATTAGAGATGTTTAAGTGTGAAAAACCGGTTGAAAAGTGAGAATCGAACGTTCGTCAGTGGATTTTGAAAAGCCCGCTACAGTAATAGTGACAGCGAAATTTTGAAATATTTCGCTGTCACAACATATATATACAGACACGG
The DNA here is from genome assembly GCA_030867185.1 of Tagetes erecta. Lineage (NCBI taxonomy): Eukaryota > Viridiplantae > Streptophyta > Magnoliopsida > Asterales > Asteraceae > Tagetes > Tagetes erecta. The sequence continues at coordinate 46,526,417 of CM061488.1, read as the reverse complement.
GTTCGCTGGTAGACACAAAAGCGAACTTTAGATTCGCCCGAAGACCAAATGTCAAGCCAACCTACGGCGGCGATGCAAAGAGGTTCCGGGCGAACCTGAGGTTCGGGCGAACCTGTAGGTTCGCTAGCAGGTCCGCTAGCACACACATAAAAAAAATAAAATATATGTTTTTGGTTTTTCTCAAATTTTAAATTCTTTGTAACTCCATGAAAACGTCCCACGATTTCAACGCTCCAAAAATAAACATATTATCCTAAAGAAAAATACAAATAATAAAAAGATAGAAATTAGAAAAATAAAATAAAATGAAAGAAAAAGGCAAGAATTTTAAACGCTAAAGAAGGATATATATATATTTCATGATGTTTTGAGCAGAATCCGGAGAATCATCGATTGGCGAGATTGCAGATATGTTTGTCCATTTAAATCCATGCCTTAGTCCTTTCAACAAGAGATCAGCAGCTTCTTTTATCATGTTTTTGGTTTGATTGAAGAAGCTCAAACAACTCGGTCCCCACAGACATCTAGGTAAAAAGAACAAGTTCTGTCATCAGGATATATCTGAGCAATACGATTGACTTTGCTTGAATATTGATCGATGCATTAGCTTCTTTTGACACTTGTGCAATTTTTGCATCTTTTTGTGAGTGGAGCTTGTCAGCAATTGATTCTTTCGAACACAATGCGACTTATTATTTGGGAAACTCAAATAGTTCAGAGCTCCAGGTCTATACCGACGTATAACAGAGGAGATAAACATTTGAGCATGCTCGGTGAATCTTCAGGTCAATACTTCCGTATAGCAGAGAAGATCCACCAACTCCAGGTCAATACTTCCGTATAGCAGAGGAGTTAAGCACTTTGACTCAATACGTTCTGAGGAGTTTACAAGTAACTCACTCAGATGTTTTTCCGAAGAGCATCACTAGCAGCTTTTTATTTTATTTGTTTTGCATACTAGAAACTCGATTCGAGGATAGGGCGAGGGTGATTTGGGATGTTTAGGGAAATCAAGGCAAAGATTTGACGCTCTCAACCCATTTTTGACAGAACCCTTATCTTTGTGCAATCCAATCATGTCAAGGGGATAATCCTTGTTGCCGAGATCTTGAACGTTATGTTTGGCTGCACAATCACTGTTTACTTTGTTTTCGGGCTGAGCCTATCTGACATATCCCGACACAATGCTTTTGACCTCCTTCAACTTCTCTTCAACATCAATCAAAATGGAGATCCTGAAATAGCAAAATTTGAAAAACTATAAATAGTTAATCTTTTATATCTCCCCCAAAATTTTTATATTATAGCTATGTAATAGGAAATTTTTGTTTTTCAGATTTTCTTAATATATATATACAGAATAAAAGAAAATAAAAAGGAAATAAAATAAAATAAAGGAGCGAAGAAATGAGTGACCCATGGAATTTTCAAAGAAGAAAATGAAAAAGTTATTTACAAATTTACAAATTGGGTCACATAGAAAAAGGTTTTCAAAAAGATATAAGTCCCAGCATAGAGATCAGTTCATAAAAACATGGTTTGTCAAAAGTTTTTGTGAAAAGATCAGCTTTTTGCTTTCGAGTTTCAATAGGAATAATATCAATGAACCCCTTTTCCCGTGCATCTCTGATAGCATGAATTCTTGTTTCAATGTGCTTGGTGCGAGTGTGATGAATAGGATTCTTGGCAATTCCAACAGCAGCTTCATTATCACAAAAAGTGGCGTATGAAGAAAGTTGATGCCATAATCCATCATCTGATGCTGAATCCAGAGCACTTGGCAACAGCAACTTGAAGCAGCAATGTATTCCGCTTCTCCTGTGGACAGAGATACGGTTGTTTGCTTCTTGCTTTGCCAGGAAACAAGACATTCGCCAAGGTATTGACATCCGCCAGTGACTGATTTTCGGTTGACCCTGCAACCTGCATGATCACTATCAGAAAAAGTATGTAAATCAAAGTTCCCACCTCTTGGGTACCAAAGTCCCAAACGAGAGGAACCCTTAAGGTAACGAAAAATGCGTTTAACAGCTTTCTCATGTGATTCTTTTGGATTGGCCTGGAAACGAGCACAGTAGCACACAAGGAATGTAATGTCCGGTCGGCTTGCAGTCAGATACATGAGAGATCCGATCATCAAGCGATACCGATGAGCATCCACAGGATTCCCATTATCATCGGAAGTAAGGCATGTTTGAGCGGTGAAAGGAATCAATTCAGGAGAAGAATCATCCATGCCAAACTTCGTGAGGATCTCTTTGATATATTTCTCTTGGTGGATAAGAATTCCATCAGGCTTTTGTTCCACTTGCAGCCCCAAGAAGAAACACATCTCCCCCATTATCGTCATTTCAAAGCGATCCATCATCACCTTTTCACACTCTCTACACAGCCCCTCATTAGTCGAACCGAAGATTATATCATCAACATACACTTGAACCATCAGCAACTCACCATTCACCTTGAACAATGTCATATCTATAGTGCCACGAGAGAAACCTTTGCTGAGAAGATACTGTGTCAGAGTTTCATACTAGATACGTGGAGCTTGATGCAACCCCATACAAGGATTTATCAAGCTTGTAAACCTTTGTAGGAAAATCTGGATCCTCGAAACCCGGTGGTTGACATACGTAGATCTCCTCATCAATATCTCCATATAGAAATGCACATTTCACATCCATCTGATAAACTTTAATGTTTTTGTTCGCAGCATGAGCAAGAAAGATTCTGATGGCTTCAAGGCGAACGACTGGAGCAAAAACTTCAGTGTAGTCAATCCCCTCCTCTTGAGGAAATCCTTGAACAACCAATCTCGCCTTGTTTCTAATAACAACACCGCGATCATCTGGCTTGTTTCGGAAAACCCATTTAGTGCCAAGGGGACACTTGTTAGGAGGAAGATCAACCAGTTCCCAAACTTTAAGCTTCCTAAATTGCTGCAGTTCCATTTGCATGGCATCCACCCAACTAGGATCTTCAAGTGCTTGTTTATAATTCTTCGGAACAACTTGAGATAGAAAGGCAGCATAGAGACATTCATTAATCAAACCACTCTGACTCCGAGTTCGCACACCATCAGTAATTGACCCAATGATATAATCATGAGGATGATTTTTCAAGGTCTTGAAATCAGTGTTGAGGTACAAGGGATTGGTTTCGGATGCGGGTGTTTCGGATGAGGGTGTTCGATTAGATGGTTGTGAAGGTATGTTTGAGGTTAGAGGAATTGTATTTGTGGTAGATGTAGGAATGGTAGTGGATGATGATGGAATATCTGATGAAGAAGTTGAAACAGTTTGAGGTGGTGGAGGTGGAGGAATATCAAATGAAGTGGGAGGTAATTGTGTAGTTGAGGGTTGTGGTTGTGATTGTGTAGGTGGATGGTTAAAGATAGAAACTGATGTGTGAGTAATGATGTCGTCATCGTCAGAGTCAGGAAGATTAAATGATTTGAAAATAGTGGAGGAATCATAAAACCATGCCGGTTCACTGCCAATACTTGTTGTGTTTGACTCTTGCCAGTCAACATAGTAGGACTCTTGCACAATCCGCGTTCGCTTGTTGTAAACACGATACGCCTTTTGTGTGTTCGAGTATCCTACAAAGAAGCATTCATCCGATACAGCACCAAACTTCGTTTTCTGATCTTGAGTATTCAAAAGAGTACAAGAACATCCAAAGGGGCGCAGAAAACCAATCAACGGCTTAATCCCTCGAAACAACTGGTTTGATGTCTTCATTTTTTCTTTGACTATCAGTACCCTGTTCAGAACATAAGCTGCACAATTAACTGCCTCCGCCCAGAAAATAATTGGAAGCTTTGACTCAATCAGCATAGTTCTAGCAGCCTCCACAAGGGTTCGATTCTTCCTTTCAGCAACACCATTTGTTGTGGTGTTCGTGCGGCGCTAAACTGTCTGAGAATACCCCGTTGTTCACAGAAAGAGTTGAAGATATGGTTTCTGAATTCTGTTCCGTTATCGCTTCTGATGGCTTGAACCTTTCTCTTTCCAAGAACCTCGATTTGAGGAATCAGCTTCATCAACTCTTCAGCAGTCTCACTCTTGTATGCCATGAATCTCACCCAGGTGTACCTAGAGTAATCATCTGTGACAACCAAGCAATAAGATTTCTTAGCAATAGATTTGACACTTATTGGACCAAATAAATCAGAATGTAACAATTCGAGGGGTTCTGAAAAATCTCAACCAATGCATTTCTCAACCACTGAAAAATCTTTGAGTGGCAAACCCCTAACCAAATTGTTCTTAACCAATTTATTTAGAATTTTAAAATTAATGTGCCCTAAACGTCTATGCCACTGAAACGATTCAAAAGATGAAGCTTTAGACAGGAGACTAGTCACGGTGGAGTTTGATTCCTTTGATCCCATATTCAGCATATAGGTATCATTTCGTCTCGGAGCTCGCATGATCACCATTTCATCAGGAATAGTAAACTCTGGCTTCAAGAACAGACATTCATTTGGAAGAAACATCACTGGAATATTCTTATCACAGATTTGTGATACATTGAGAAGATTGAATGCCAGTTCAGGAACATAGTTGACGTCTTCCAGAGTAAGTGAACCATTTGAGACTTCTCCTTGACCAATCATCTTGCCACCTTTCTTGTCTCCCGCAAAAGCAACATATCTTCCATTTATGATCCTATAGTTAGTCAGTAGGTCCTTCAACCCTGTCATATGTCTGGAACATCCGTTGTCAATATGCCAATGACTATTTACAACGGCATTAGAATGTTCCTGACATTTATTAAAAAAAAATGAAAAGTTAGACCTTTGAAATTGGCACCCAAGCCTTTGTGTACTTGGCACCCAACCAAATTGTTCTTAACCAATTTATTCAGAATTTTAAAATTAATGTGCTCTAAACGTCTATGCCACTGAAACGATTCAAAAGATGAAGCTTTAGACAGGAGACAGGTCACGGTAGAAGTTGATTCTTTTGATCCCATATTCAGCATATATGTATCATTTCGTCTAGGAGCTCGCATGATCACCAATTCTTCAGGAATAGAAAACTCTGGCTTCAAGAACAAACATTCATTTTGAAGAAACATCACAGGTATATTCTTATCACAGATTTGTGATACGCTGAGAAGATTGAATGCAAGTTCAGGAACATAGTTGACGTCTTCCAAAGTTAGTGAACCATTTGAGACTTCTCCTTGACCAATCATCTTACCACCTTTCTTGTCTCCCGTAAAAGCAACATATCCGCCATTGATAATCCGATAGTTAGTCAGAAGGTCCTTCAACCCTGTCATATGTCTGGAACATCCGCTGTCAATATGCCAATGACTATTTACAACGGCATTTGAATGTTCCTGACATTTATTAAAAAAATTTAAAAAGTTAGACCCTTGAAATTGGCACCCAAGCCTTTGTGTACTTGGGTGGTGGAACAGATGAAGAATTACAAAAGAAGTTATTTACAAAAGAGTTTAATCTTTTTCCAAAAGATTTTTGCTTTGATCTGTTTTTGATTAACTCAGGGCATTGCTTAACAGTATGACCAGTATTTCTACATTTAAAGCAATGAGACTTCAAACCCACTTTGGAAACTTTGTCAACAGGAATTTTATCCATTTCAATTTCCTCATCACATTCGGACAGTTGAGAATTGCAATCACTGTAAGAGTCATAAGGTTCCTTTGATTTACCTGTTGTGACTTTTACTTTTTCAGACTCAGATTTAGGTTTTGAAATTCTCACAGGTGTGAAAGATGGAATTTGATGAGTGAAGAACTTTTGAAAACAGTTTGTTTTGGTTTGACTTTCAGAGACATGACCTGAAAGTTTGTCTTTGTCATTCACACACGCATTTTCAATCAAATCATCATTCAACATATTAGGGTTTGAAGTAGTGCACCCTAAATTACTATTAAACAGGGAATTGTCTGAATATAACACATTACTAGAAACATAATTAATTTAACTAATGTCTTCAACAGACTTTTTGGAATCAGAACTAGAACATTCACTACTGCTAGAACAACCAAGCCCAGTACTTCCACCATAGGCGTAATCCTCTCTAACCTCTTTAAGATTCACTCCACTTAAACCTGCAATAGAACTGTTAGTATCATTCTGCATAATCTCTTGTATCAACTCATTTGATGGATGAGGAATAGGTGTTGGAGAGTAAAAGAAGGTACTAGGTGGAGGATATGCATATGTTTCATTGTTGTTAAGACCCAGACCTGTTTTAACTCTGGCCCCCCGTTGTTTCTTGCATAGTTCCTCCCTTTTCATACTAGATATTGTCCACTGCTGCAGTTTATTTTTGAGTTTTCTTGTTTCAAATTTAGCAAGAGTGACTTGCTCAGTTAAGTAGTTTATTTCACAGTTCTTTTCCAAAAGAGTTCTTTTCCAAAAGAGTTCTTTTTAAATGTTCATTTTCTTTCAGGGCTTCTCTTAATTTGACAAAATATTTTGACTCACTCAATTTAAGCTCTTTGTTAGTTCTCTTTAATTCGTTTTCGTTTGACATTAACAGTTTATTAGTTTCGTATATGCCAATTAAATGAATTTTGCAAGCAGATGAACACATATCTTCAATAACATCGTAGGGAAGACCAATTACCAGTTTTTCGGCAGCAAGGGCACGATCGCACTGGCAGTAGGGAGTGTTCCTTTTGAATTCATCCACCGCATCAACCCTTGCCTTCTCAATCACGGCTTCCAAATTAAGCTTTGATTCTTCATCATTCTTACTTCATTAACGGCAGCTTCACAAACCAATCCCGAGTGATTCAGATGCCCTTGAACAATAGCATCTGATTGATCTTTGTCAACTTTCTCCAGTTTCTCTTCCTCATCTTTACTATAAAATTCTTTGAAAGGATCAAAGCAATTTATATAGTTGTCATCAATCTCAACAATCTGAGCAACAAGGGCATGATTAATTTCCTCCTTGGTTTCTTCAATCTCTGCACTCCAATCAAAGTTGGTGAGCAGTGCAGTTTCATTCTTTGACTTTGCTTCCTCAAGCCTTTCTTGATTTGGAACAGATCTTGGATTTCCAGAATTTACTGGTTCAGTAACAATTGGTACAGGACATTCCCTTTTGAAGTGACCCAATTGTTTGCAGTTATAACATCTCAGCTTTCCTTTGTCATACCCCAGCTTGCCATTCTGTCCCTGATTCCCAAAATTTCTTCTACCTGTTCTTTCCATAAATCGTCTAGCACGAAGAGTAAGCATGGCAATTTGCCATTGGATGTCGGTTTCTTCCAGATCATCAAGATCCACCTGATACATATCTTCCACAGTCATCCCCTTTCCCTTTAACTCACCAGCAACAAGAGCTTCATAGCTATGAACAAACATTCCAAATAAAGCCATAGTGTCAGATGGAATCTGAGTGGTGACAGATGCATTTGAGCTTGAACCAACATTTGTAGATGCACCAACAGATTTAGCAGACACATGACTTGATGATCCTCCAGGTGCAGCACTGTAGATATAAGAGTTTGCAGCGGATGAAATAAGTGCAGCATTCTGAGAAGGAATATTTGGAACCATCATAGACTGATTGTATTCTCTTCTTTTCACATCCAGATCGAATGACTTCAGCTTGTTTATAACATCCATCAGCTTATAGTCATGAAAGTTTCTTTCTTGTTTCAACAACTTGATTTGAAGACTCCACTGAGGGGGAAGAGAATCTAACAGCTTTGTGACTTGTTCATGATTGCCCAGCTTATCATCATACTTCTTCAGATTACTTGATACAGATAGAAATCGATTTGTAATATCAGTCAGGTTTTCTTGCGAATACCCCACAAAAGAGTTGAACTCTTTTTCAGCTTGAGCTTTTCTATCCAGTTTCAGATCCTCATTACCATCATAGAACTCGCACAGCGCATCATACAAGCTTTTTGCAGTTGTGTGTTCAGCAAACCTGTTGAAAATATCTTGATGCAAACAAAGTATCAATGCCCCGAGTGCCTTTTTGTCACGATCAAGTAACTTGGTGTCTGCTTCAGTGAAAGTACTTGGATCTGTGTTTATTGAAGTGACAGTTCCTTCAACTGTCTTTGGCACGTGCGGACCATTTACAATTGATTCCCATTGGTTATAGTCAGTGTAGTAGAAAAAAGCTTTCAAACATCTTTTCCAGTCTTCAAAATTTTCACCACTAACAAGCCTCGGTGGCCTGTTAGGTTGAACACTATCCAGATCATTCATATTCAGGGTTGATGTAGTCATAATTTCAAACAGATTGTAGATTCGCTGAAGACAAGTAGATTCGCTTGAATAGATTCGCCCAAAGAACAAAACAGATTCGCTGGTAGATTCGCTGAAGACAGATTCGCTAGACAAACAAAACAGATTCGCTGACCAGCAAACACAGTTTCGCTCGACAGACTTTGGCAGCAATTTCGCTTGCACAATGAGCCAAATAGGTGAACTTTCGTTCGATAAAATGTCAGATTCGCTAGTCACAAACACAAACCAACAGAACACAAGATTTGAAATAGATTCGCTGGATGAACAACTAGATTCGCTGGAAGAACAGATAGGTTCGCTGGGTTACGAACAAACCTGTACAGTACGAAAAACAACTAAGACACCTTCAAAACATGACCATTTGTAGACCCGTTTGTTTCAGAAGCTTTCTATAACCAAATATGACAACACATGAGCAAAATACAACACCAAAACACCAAAATCAGTCCAGAAAAGAATCAAATAGTGTTTTGACACAAAAACCCCAAAATCAACACAAAAATCACTAGAATCAAACAATCAAGAGCACTAAGGCTCTGATACCATATTGTTGGTCCATAAAGATCGTGATTTCAGTGCTATAATGACTTGTTTAACAACAAAACACACTTGACTCAAACAAACAAAGTGTATTATAACCAAACACCCAATAACTAGATTAAATCACACAACCGGAGGTATATAAGCTACAAAGATGAGTAATATATGCTCCTAGCACCTCCAGTGAACAATCACACGACACAATCAGTAAGATAAGATTTTTGTCAAAGTTGTGCAAAAGTTCTATTTCTTGAAGATAAGGTTACAATATATATCAATCATAGGTTCGCTGATAGATTCGCTACAGCGAATCTATCTAGCGAACCATATAGGTTTGCCGGGCACAATTAGGTTCGCCCGGTCGACACCATCATTTACACTAAACTGTGCTACGGGCGAATCTATAGATTCGCCCGTAGATTCGCTAGTACAAAAACATACAAAGTACATACAAAATACATAACACCGACATACCGGTGAGTCCAACCTATACATGTGACTATCACCTAATGAATTAGTTAGAGTCCTTTGAACATCGTACGACCACTCAGGACTTGTTTCGACTTTGTATGCGACATTAGCAACAGGAAAATCAATTTAGAACAATGTAGGATGCGTTACATCTTTTGAGAACACCTTACACCACCGTACGAAACATTAAAACTCCATAATAAACCTAATGAATTCGTCCGAGTGATTTGAACATCGTACATCAATTTAGAATATCTTACCACTCTATATGCCACATTACCGCCTTGAAAAGCATGTTAGTATAACGTACGACACCTTAGAACTCCTAACAAAACATTATTACCGTACGTAAACTTAAAACTCCATAATAAACCTAATGAATTCATCCGAGTCCTTTGAACATCGTACGACAATTTAGAATATATTACGACTCTGTATGCCACATTACCGCCTTGAAAAGCATGTTAGTATAACGTACGACACCTTACAACACCTAACAAAACATTACAACACCGTACGTAAACTCAAAACTCCATAATAAACCTAATGAATTCGTCCGAGTCATTTAAATATCGTACAACAATTTCGAACATCTTACGACTCTGTATGCCACATTATCGCCTTGAAAATCATGTTAGTATAAGGTATGACACCTTACAACTCCTAACAACACATTACAATACCGTATGTAAACTTAAAACTCCATAACAAACCTAATGAATTCGTTAGAGTCCTTTGAACATCGTACGACCAACCAGGACTTGTTAGGACTTTGTATGCGACATTAGCAACAAGAAAAACAATTTAGAATAATGTAGTATGCGTTACATCTTTTGAGAACACCTTACACCACCGTACGAAACATTAAAACTCCATAATAAACCTAATGAATTCGTCCGAGTGATTGAACATCGTACAACAATTTAGAATATCTTACCACTCTGTATGCCACATTACCGCGTTGAAAAGCATGTTAGTATAACGTACGACACCTTACAACTCCTAACAAAATATAACAACACCGTACGTAAACTTAAAACTCCATAATAAACGTAATGAATTCATCCGAGTCCTTTGAACATCGTACGACAATTTAGAATATATTACGACTCTGTATGCCACATTACCGCCTTGAAAAGCATGTTAGTATAACGTACGGCACCTTACAACACCTAACAAAACATTACAACACCGTACGTAAACTCAAAACTCCATAATAAACGTAATGAATTCGTCCGAGTCATTTGAACATTGTACAACAATTTAGAATATACTAGGACTCTGTATGCCACATTACCGCCTTGAAAATCATGTTAGTATAACCTAGGGCACCTTACAACTCCTAAAAACCCATTACAATACCGTACGAAAACTCAAAACTCCAAAATAAACCTAATGAATTCGTCCGAGTGCTTTGAACATCGTACAACAATTTAGAATATCTTACCACTCTGTATGCCACATTACCGCCTTGAAAAGCATGTTAGTATAAGATACGACACCTTACAACTCGTAACAAAATAATACAACACCGTACGTAAACATAAAACTCCATAATAAACCTAATGAATTCATCCGAGTCCTTTGAACATCGTACGACAATTTAGAATATATTACGAATCTATATGCCACATTACCGCCTTGAAAAGCATGTTAGTATAACGTACGACACCTTACAACTCCTAACAAAACATTACAACACCGTACGTAAACTTAAAACTCCATAATAAACCTAATGTGTTCATCCGAGTCGTTTGAACATCGTACGACAATTTAGAATATATTACGACTCTGTATGCCATATTACCGCCTTGAAAAGCATGTTAGTATAACGCACGGCACCTTACAACACCTAACAAAACATTACAACACCGTACGTAAACTCAAAACTCCATAATAAAACTAATGAATTCGTCCGAGTCATTTGAACATCGTACAACAATTTCGAATATCTTACGACTCTGTATGCCACATTATCGCCTTGAAATCATGTTAGTATAAGGTATGACACCTTATAACTCCTAACAACACATTTTAATAACGTATGTAAACTTAAAACTCCATAATAAACCAAATGAATTCGTTAGAGTCCTTTGAACATCGTACGACCACTCAGGACTTGTTACGACTTTGTATGCGACATTAGCAACAGGAAAAGCAATTTAGAATAATGTAGGATGCGTTACATCTTTTGAGAACACCTTACACCACCGTACGAAACATTAAAACTCCATAATAAACCTAATGAATTCTTCCGAGTGATTTGAACATCGTACAACAATTTAGAATATCTTACCACTCTGTATGCCACATTACCGCCTTAAAAATCATGTTAGTATAACGTACGCACTTTACAACTCCTAACAAAATATTACAACACCGTACGTAAACTTAAAACTCCATAATAAACCTAATGAATTCATCCGAGTCCTTTGAACATCGTACGACAATTTAGAATATATTACGACTCTGTATGCCACATTACCGCCTTGAAAAGCATGTTAGTATAACGTACGACACCTTACAACACCTAACAAAACATTACAACAACGTACGTAAACTCAAAACTCCATAATAAACCTAATGAATTCGTCCGAGTCATTTGAACATCGTACAACAATTTAGAATATCTTACGACTCTGTATGCCACATTACCTCCTTGAAAATCATGTTAGTATAACCTAGGGCACCTTACAACTCCTAAAAACCCATTACAATACCGTACGAAAACTCAAAACTTCTTAATAAACCTAATGAATTTGTCCGAGTGATTTGAACATCGTACAACAATTTAGAATATCTTAGCTCTCTGTATGCCACATTACCGCCTTGAAAAGCAAGTTAGTATAACGTACGACACCTTACAACTCCTAACAAAATATTACAACACCGTACGTAAACTTAAAACTCCATAATAAACGTAATGAATTCATCCGAGTCCTTTGAACATCGTACGACAATTTAGAATATATTACGACTCTGTATGCCACATTACCGCCTTGAAAAGCATGTTAGTATAACGTACGGCACCTTACAACACCTAACAAAACATTACAACACCGTACGTAAACTCAAAACTCCATAATAAACGTAATGAATTCGTCCGAGTCATTTGAACATTGTACAACAATTTAGAATATACTAGGACTCTGTATGCCACATTACCGCCTTGAAAATCATGTTAGTATAACCTAGGGCACCTTACAACTCCTAAAAACCCATTACAATACCGTACGAAAACTCAAAACTCCAAAATAAACCTAATGAATTCGTCCGAGTGCTTTGAACATCGTACAACAATTTAGAATATCTTACCACTCTGTATGCCACATTACCGCCTTGAAAAGCATGTTAGTATAAGATACGACACCTTACAACTCGTAACAAAATAATACAACACCGTACGTAAACATAAAACTCCATAATAAACCTATAGAATTCATCCGAGTCCTTTGAACATCGTACGACAATTTAGAATATATTACGAATCTATATGCCACATTACCGCCTTGAAAAGCATGTTAGTATAACGTACGACACCTTACAACTCCTAACAAAACATTACAACACCGTACGTAAACTTAAAACTCCATAATAAACCTAATGTGTTCATCCGAGTCGTTTGAACATCGTACGACAATTTAGAATATATTACGACTCTGTATGCCATATTACCGCCTTGAAAAGCATGTTAGTATAACGCACGGCACCTTACAACACCTAACAAAACATTACAACACCGTACGTAAACTCAAAACTCCATAATAAAACTAATGAATTCGTCCGAGTCATTTGAACATCGTACAACAATTTCGAATATCTTACGACTCTGTATGCCACATTATCGCCTTGAAATCATGTTAGTATAAGGTATGACACCTTATAACTCCTAACAACACATTTTAATAACGTATGTAAACTTAAAACTCCATAATAAACCAAATGAATTCGTTAGAGTCCTTTGAACATCGTACGACCACTCAGGACTTGTTACGACTTTGTATGCGACATTAGCAACAGGAAAAGCAATTTAGAATAATGTAGGATGCGTTACATCTTTTGAGAACACCTTACACCACCGTACGAAACATTAAAACTCCATAATAAACCTAATGAATTCTTCCGAGTGATTTGAACATCGTACAACAATTTAGAATATCTTACCACTCTGTATGCCACATTACCGCCTTAAAAATCATGTTAGTATAACGTACGCACTTTACAACTCCTAACAAAATATTACAACACCGTACGTAAACTTAAAACTCCATAATAAACCTAATGAATTCATCCGAGTCCTTTGAACATCGTACGACAATTTAGAATATATTACGACTCTGTATGCCACATTACCGCCTTGAAAAGCATGTTAGTATAACGTACGACACCTTACAACACCTAACAAAACATTACAACAACGTACGTAAACTCAAAACTCCATAATAAACCTAATGAATTCGTCCGAGTCATTTGAACATCGTACAACAATTTAGAATATCTTACGACTCTGTATGCCACATTACCTCCTTGAAAATCATGTTAGTATAACCTAGGGCACCTTACAACTCCTAAAAACCCATTACAATACCGTACGAAAACTCAAAACTTCTTAATAAACCTAATGAATTTGTCCGAGTGATTTGAACATCGTACAACAATTTAGAATATCTTAGCTCTCTGTATGCCACATTACCGCCTTGAAAAGCAAGTTAGTATAACGTACGACACCTTACAACTCCTAACAAAATATTACAACACCGTACGTAAACTTAAAACTCCATAATAAACGTAATGAATTCATCCGAGTCCTTTGAACATCGTACGACAATTTAGAATATATTACGACTCTGTATGCCACATTACCGCCTTGAAAAGCATGTTAGTATAACGTACGGCACCTTACAACACCTAACAAAACATTACAACACCGTACGTAAACTCAAAACTCCATAATAAACGTAATGAATTCGTCCGAGTCATTTGAACATTGTACAACAATTTAGAATATACTAGGACTCTGTATGCCACATTACCGCCTTGAAAATCATGTTAGTATAACCTAGGGCACCTTACAACTCCTAAAAACCCATTACAATACCGTACGAAAACTCAAAACTCCAAAATAAACCTAATGAATTCGTCCGAGTGCTTTGAACATCGTACAACAATTTAGAATATCTTACCACTCTGTATGCCACATTACCGCCTTGAAAAGCATGTTAGTATAAGATACGACACCTTACAACTCGTAACAAAATAATACAACACCGTACGTAAACATAAAACTCCATAATAAACCTAATGAATTCATCCGAGTCCTTTGAACATCGTACGACAATTTAGAATATATTACGAATCTATATGCCACATTACCGCCTTGAAAAGCATGTTAGTATAACGTACGACACCTTACAACTCCTAACAAAACATTACAACACCGTACGTAAACTTAAAACTCCATAATAAACCTAATGTGTTCATCCGAGTCGTTTGAACATCGTACGACAATTTAGAATATATTACGACTCTGTATGCCATATTACCGCCTTGAAAAGCATGTTAGTATAACGCACGGCACCTTACAACACCTAACAAAACATTACAACACCGTACGTAAACTCAAAACTCCATAATAAAACTAATGAATTCGTCCGAGTCATTTGAACATCGTACAACAATTTCGAATATCTTACGACTCTGTATGCCACATTATCGCCTTGAAATCATGTTAGTATAAGGTATGACACCTTATAACTCCTAACAACACATTTTAATAACGTATGTAAACTTAAAACTCCATAATAAACCAAATGAATTCGTTAGAGTCCTTTGAACATCGTACGACCACTCAGGACTTGTTACGACTTTGTATGCGACATTAGCAACAGGAAAAGCAATTTAGAATAATGTAGGATGCGTTACATCTTTTGAGAACACCTTACACCACCGTACGAAACATTAAAACTCCATAATAAACCTAATGAATTCTTCCGAGTGATTTGAACATCGTACAACAATTTAGAATATCTTACCACTCTGTATGCCACATTACCGCCTTAAAAATCATGTTAGTATAACGTACGCACTTTACAACTCCTAACAAAATATTACAACACCGTACGTAAACTTAAAACTCCATAATAAACCTAATGAATTCATCCGAGTCCTTTGAACATCGTACGACAATTTAGAATATATTACGACTCTGTATGCCACATTACCGCCTTGAAAAGCATGTTAGTATAACGTACGACACCTTACAACACCTAACAAAACATTACAACAACGTACGTAAACTCAAAACTCCATAATAAACCTAATGAATTCGTCCGAGTCATTTGAACATCGTACAACAATTTAGAATATCTTACGACTCTGTATGCCACATTACCGCCTTGAAAATCATGTTAGTATAACCTAGGGCACCTTACAACTCCTAAAAACCCATTACAATACCGTACGAAAACTCAAAACTTCTTAATAAACCTAATGAATTTGTCCGAGTGATTTGAACATCGTACAACAATTTAGAATATCTTAGCTCTCTGTATGCCACATTACCGCCTTGAAAAGCAAGTTAGTATAACGTACGACACCTTACAACTCCTAACAAAATATTACAACACCGTACGTAAACTTAAAACTCCATAATAAACCTAATGAATTCATCCGAGTCCTTTGAACATCGTACGACAATTTAGAATATATTACGACTCTGTATGCCACATTACCGCCATGAAAAGCATGTTAGTATAACGTACGACACCTTACAACACCTAACAAAACATTACAACACCGTACCTAAACTCAAAACTCCATAATAAACCTAATGAATTCGTCCGAGTCATTTGAACATCGTACAACAATTTCGAACATCTTACGACTCTATATGCCACATTATCGCCTTGAAAATCATGTTAGTATAAGGTATGACACCTTACAACTCCTAACAACACAATACAATACCATATGTAAACTTAAAACTCCATAATAAACCTAATGAATTCGTTAGAGTCCTTTGAACATCGTACGACCAACCAGGACTTGTTACGACTTTGTATGCGACATTAGCAACAGGAAAAGCAATTTAGAATAATGTAGTATGCGTTACATCTTTTGAGAACACCTTACACCACCGTACGAAACATTAAAACTCCATAATAAACCTAATGAATTCGTCCGAGTGATTGAACATCGTACAACAATTTAGAATATCTTACCACTCTGTATGCCACATTACCGCGTTGAAAAGCATGTTAGTATAACGTACGACACCTTACAACTCCTAACAAAATATAACAACACCGTACGTAAACTTAAAACTCCATAATAAACGTAATGAATTCATCCGAGTCCTTTGAACATCGTACGACAATT
Organism: Tagetes erecta; assembly: GCA_030867185.1. Classification (NCBI taxonomy): domain Eukaryota; kingdom Viridiplantae; phylum Streptophyta; class Magnoliopsida; order Asterales; family Asteraceae; genus Tagetes; species Tagetes erecta. Next base: position 46,509,769 of record CM061488.1, on the reverse strand, counting down.
TAGAATATATTACGACTCTGTATGCCACATTACCGCCTTGAAAAGCATGTTAGTATAACGTACGGCACCTTACAACACCTAACAAAACATTACAACACCGTACGTAAACTCAAAACTCCATAATAAACGTAATGAATTCGTCCGAGTCATTTGAACATTGTACAACAATTTAGAATATACTAGGACTCTGTATGCCACATTACCGCCTTGAAAATCATGTTAGTATAACCTAGGGCACCTTACAACTCCTAAAAACCCATTACAATACCGTACGAAAACTCAAAACTCCAAAATAAACCTAATGAATTCGTCCGAGTGATTTGAACATCGTACAACAATTTAGAATATCTTACCACTCTGTATGCCACATTACCGCCTTGAAAAGCATGTTAGTATAAGATACGACACCTTACAACTCCTAACAAAATATTACAACACCGTACGTAAACATAAAACTCCATAATAAACCTAATGAATTCATCCGAGTCCTTTGAACATCGTACGACAATTTAGAATATATTACGAATCTGTATGCCACATTACCGCCTTGAAAAGCATGTTAGTATAACGTACGACACCTTACAACTCCTAACAAAGCATTACAACACCGTACGTAAACTAAAACTCCATAATAAACCTAATGAGTTCATCCGAGTCCTTTGAACATCGTACGACAATTTAGAATATATTACGACTCTGTATGCCACATTACCGCCTTGAAAAGCATGTTAGTATAACGTACGGCACCTTACAACACCTAACAAAACATTACAACACCGTACGTAAACTCAAAAATCCATAATAAACCTAATGAATTCGTCCTAGTCATTTGAACATCGTACAACAATTTCGAACATCTTACGACTCTGTATGCCACATTATCGCCTTGAAAATCATGTTAGTATAAGGTATGACACCTTATAACTCCTAACAACACATTACAATACCGTATGTAAACTTAAAACTCCATAATAAACCTAATGAATTCGTTAGAGTCCTTTGAACATCGTACGACCACTCAGGACTTGTTACGACTTTGTATGCGACATTAGCAACAGGAAAAGCAATTTAGAATAATGTAGGATGCGTTACATCTTTTGAAAACACCATACGCCACCGTACGAAACATTAAAACTCCATAATAAACCTAATGAATTCTTCCGAGTGATTTGAACATCGTACAACAATCTAGAATATCTTACCACTCTGTATGCCACATTACCGCCTTGAAAAGCATGTTAGTATAACGTACGACACCTTACAACTCCTAACAAAACATTATAACACCGTACGTAAAATTAAAACTCCATAATAAACCTAATGAATTCATCCGAGTCCTTTGAACATCGTACGACAATTTAGAATATATTACGACTCTGTATGCCACATTACCGCCTTGAAAAGCATGTTAGTATAACGTACGACACCTTACAACACCTAACAAAACATTACAACACCGTACGTAAACTCAAAACTCCATAATAAACCTAATGAATTCGTCCGAGTCATTTGAACATCGTACAACAATTTAGAATATCTTACGACTCTGTATGCCACATTACCGCCTTGAAAATCATGTTAGTATAACCTAGGGCACCTTACAACTCCTAAAAACCCATTACAATACCGTACGAAAACTCAAAACTCCGTAATAAACCTAATGAATTTGTCCGAGTGATTTGAACATCGTACAACAATTTAGAATATCTTACCACTCTGTATGCCACATTACCGCCTGGAAAAGCAAGTTAGTATAACGTACGACACCTTACAACTCCTAACAAAATATTACAACACCGTACGTAAACTTAAAACTCCATAATAAACCTAATGAATTCATCCGAGTCCTTTGAACATCGTACGACAATTTAGAACATATTACGACTCTGTATGCCATATTACCGCGTTGAAAAGCATGTTAGTATAACGTACGACACCATACAACTCCTAACAAAATATTACAAAACCGTACGTAAACTAAAACTCCATAATAAACCTAATGAGTTCATCCGAGTCCGTTGAACATCGTACGACAATTTAGAATATATTACGACTCTGTATGCCACATTACCGCCTTGAAAAGCATGTTAGTATAACGTACGGCACCTTACAACACCTAACAAAACATTACAACACCGTACATAAACTCAAAAATCCATAATAAACCTAATGAATTCGTCCGAGTCATTTGAACATCGTACAACAATTCCGAACATCTTACGACTCTGTATGCCACATTATCGCCTTGAAAATCATGTTAGTATAAGGTATGACACCTTATAACTCCTAACAACACATTACAATACCGTATGTAAACTTAAAACTCCATAATAAACCTAATGAATTCGTTAGAGTCCTTTGAACATCGTACGACCACTCAGGACTTGTTACGACTTTGTATGCGACATTAGCAACAGGAAAAGCAATTTAGAATAATGTAGGATGCGTTAAATCTTTTGAAAACACCATACACCACCGTACGAAACATTAAAACTCCATAATAAACCTAATGAATTCTTCCGAGTGATTTGAACATCGTACAACAATCTAGAATATCTTACCAATCTGTATGCCACATTACCGCCTTGAAAAGCATGTTAGTATAACGTACGACACCTTACAACTCCTAACAAAACATTATAACACCGTACGTAAAATTAAAACTCCATAATAAACCTAATGAATTCATCCGAGTCCTTTGAACATCGTACGACAATTTAGAATATATTACGACTCTGTATGCCACATTACCGCCTTGAAAAGCATGTTAGTATAACGTACGACACCTTACAACACCTAACAAAACATTACAACACCGTACGTAAACTCAAAACTCCATAATAAACCTAATGAATTCGTCCGAGTCATTTGAACATCGTACAACAATTTAGAATATCTTACGACTCTGTATGCCACATTACCGCCTTGAAAATCATGTTAGTATAACCTAGGGCACCTTACAACTCCTAAAAACCCATTACAATACCGTACGAAAACTCAAAACTCCGTAATAAACCTAATGAATTTGTCCGAGTGATTTGAACATCGTACAACAATTTAGAATATCTTACCACTCTGTATGCCACATTACCGCCTGGAAAAGCAAGTTAGTATAACGTACGACACCTTACAACTCCTAACAAAATATTACAACACCGTACGTAAACTTAAAACTCCATAATAAACCTAATGAATTCATCCGAGTCCTTTGAACATCGTACGACAATTTAGAATATATTACGACTCTGTATGCCACATTACCGCCTTGAAAAGCATGTTAGTATAACGTACGACACCTTACAACACCTAACAAAACATTACAACACCGTACGTAAACTCAAAACTCCATAATAAACCTAATGAATTCGTCCGAGTCATTTGAACATCGTACAACAATTTAGAATATCTTACGACTCTGTATGCCACATTACCGCCTTGAAAATCATGTTAGTATAACCTAGGGCACCTTACAACTCCTAAAAACCCATTACAATACCGTACGAAAACTCAAAACTCCGTAATAAACCTAATGAATTTGTCCGAGTGATTTGAACATCGTACAACAATTTAGAATATCTTACCACTCTGTATGCCACATTACCGCCTGGAAAAGCAAGTTAGTATAACGTACGACACCTTACAACTCCTAACAAAATATTACAACACCGTACGTAAACTTAAAACTCCATAATAAACCTAATGAATTCATCCGAGTCCTTTGAACATCGTACGACAATTTAGAACATATTACGACTCTGTATGCCATATTACCGCGTTGAAAAGCATGTTAGTATAAAGTACGACACCATACAACTCCTAACAAAATATTACAACACCGTACGTAAACTAAAACTCCATAATAAACCTAATGAGTTCATCCGAGTCCTTTGAACATCGTACGACAATTTAGAATATATTACGACTCTGTATGCCACATTACCGCCTTGAAAAGCATGTTAGTATAACGTACGGCACCTTACAACACCTAACAAAACATTACAACACCGTACGTAAACTCAAAAATCCATAATAAACCTAATGAATTCGTCCGAGTCATTTGAACATCGTACAACAATTTCGAACATCTTACGACTCTGTATGCCACATTATCGCCTTGAAAATCATGTTAGTATAAGGTATGACACCTTATAACTCCTAACAACACATTACAATACCGTATGTAAACTTAAAACTCCATAATAAACCTAATGAATTCGTTAGAGTCCTTTGAACATCGTACGACCACTCAGGACTTGTTACGACTTTGTATGCGACATTAGCAACAGGAAAAGCAATTTAGAATAATGTAGGATGCGTTACATCTTTTGAAAACACCATACACCACCGTACGAAACATTAAAACTCCATAATAAACCTAATGAATTCTTCCGAGTGATTTGAACATCGTACAACAATCTAGAATATCTTACCACTCTGTATGCCACATTACCGCCTTGAAAAGCATGTTAGTATAACGTACGACACCTTACAACTCCTAACAAAACATTATAACACCGTACGTAAAATTAAAACTCCATAATAAACCTAATGAATTCATCCGAGTCCTTTGAACATCGTACGACAATTTAGAATATATTACGACTCTGTATGCCACATTACCGCCTTGAAAAGCATGTTAGTATAACGTACGACACCTTACAACACCTAACAAAACATTACAACACCGTACGTAAACTCAAAACTCCATAATAAACCTAATGAATTCGTCCGAGTCATTTGAACATCATACAACAATTTAGAATATCTTACGACTCTGTATGCCACATTACCGCCTTGAAAATCATGTTAGTATAACCTAGGGCACCTTACAACTCCTAAAAACCCATTACAATACCGTACGAAAACTCAAAACTCCGTAATAAACCTAATGAATTTGTCCGAGTGATTTGAACATCGTACAACAATTTAGAATATCTTACCACTCTGTATGCCACATTACCGCCTGGAAAAGCAAGTTAGTATAACGTACGACACCTTACAACTCCTAACAAAATATTACAACACTGTACGTAAACTTAAAACTCCATAATAAACCTAATGAATTCATCCGAGTCCTTTGAACATCGTACGACAATTTAGAACATATTACGACTCTGTATGCCATATTACCGCGTTGAAAAGCATGTTAGTATAACGTACGACACCATACAACTCCTAACAAAATATTACAACACCGTACGTAAACTAAAACTCCATAATAAACCTAATGAGTTCATCCGAGTCCTTTGAACATCGTACGACAATTTAGAATATATTACGACTCTGTATGCCACATTACCGCCTTGAAAAGCATGTTAGTATAACATACGACACCTTACAACACCTAACAAAACATTACAACACCGTACGTAAACTCAAAAATCCATAATAAACCTAATGAATTCGTCCGAGTCATTTGAACATCGTACAAAAATTTCGAACATCTTACGACTCTGTATGCCACATTATCGCCTTGAAAATCATGTTAGTATAAGGTATGACACCTTATAACTCCTAACAACACATTACAATACCGTATGTAAACTTAAAACTCCATAATAAACCTAATGAATTCGTTAGAGTCCTTTGAACATCGTACGACCACTCAGGACTTGTTACGACTTTGTATGCGACATTAGCAACAGGAAAAGCAATTTAGAATAATGTAGGATGCGTTACATCTTTTGAAAACACCATACACCACCGTACGAAACATTAAAACTCCATAATAAACCTAATGAATTCTTCCGAGTGATTTGAACATCGTACGACAATCTAGAATATCTTACCACTCTGTATGCCACATTACCGCCTTGAAAAGCATGTTAGTATAACGTACGACACCTTACAACTCCTAACAAAACATTATAACACCGTACGTAAAATTAAAACTCCATAATAAACCTAATGAATTCATCCGAGTCCTTTGAACATCGTACGACAATTTAGAATATATTACGACTCTGTATGCCACATTACCGCCTTGAAAAGCATGTTAGTATAACGTACGACACCTTACAACACCTAACAAAACATTACAACACCGTACGTAAACTCAAAACTCCATAATAAACCTAATGAATTCGTCCGAGTCATTTGAACATCGTACAACAATTTAGAATATCTTACGACTCTGTATGCCACATTACCGCCTTGAAAATCATGTTAGTATAACCTAGGGCACCTTACAACTCCTAAAAACCCATTACAATACCGTACGAAAACTCAAAACTCCGTAATAAACCTAATGAATTTGTCCGAGTGATTTGAACATCGTACAACAATTTAGAATATCTTACCACTCTGTATGCCACATTACCGCCTGGAAAAGCAAGTTAGTATAACGTACGACACCTTACAACTCCTAACAAAATATTACAACACCGTACGTAAACTTAAAAATCCATAATAAACCTAATGAATTCATCCGAGTCCTTTGAACACCGTACGGCAATTTAGAATATATTACGAATCTGTATGCCACATTACCGCCTTGAAAAGCATGTTAGTATAACGTACGACACCTTACAACTCCTAACAAAACATTACAACAACGTACGTAAACTAAAAACTCCATAATAAACCTAATGAGTTCATCCGAGTCCTTTGAACATCGTACGACAATTTAGAATATATTACGAAACTGTATGCCACATTACCGCCTTGAAAAGCATGTTAGTATAACGTACGGCACCTTACAACACCTAACAAAACATTACAACACCGTACGTAAACTCAAAACTCCATAATAAACCTAATGAATTCGTCCGAGTCATTTGAACATCGTACAACAATTTCGAACATCTTACGACTCTGTATGCCACATTATCGCCTTGAAAATCATGTTAGTATAAGGTATGACACCTTATAACTCCTAACAACACATTACAATAAGGTATGTAAACTTAAAACTCCATAATAAACCTAATGAATTCGTTAGAGTCCTTTGAACATCGTACGACCACTCAGGACTTGTTACGACTTTGTATGCGACATTAGCAACAGGAAAATCAATTTAGAATAATGTAGGATGCGTTACATCTTTTGAAAACACCATACACCACCGTACGAAACATTAAAACTCCATAATAAACCTAATGAATTCTTCCGAGTGATTTGAACATCGTACAACAATCTAGAATATCTTACCACTCTGTATGCCACATTACCGCCTTGAAAAGCATGTTAGTATAACGTACGACACCTTACAACTCCTAACAAAACATTATAACACCGTACGTAAAATTAAAACTCCATAATAAACCTAATGAATTCATCCGAGTCCTTTGAACATCGTACGACAATTTAGAATATATTACGACTCTGTATGCCACATTACCGCCTTGAAAAGCATGTTAGTATAACGTACGACACCTTACAACACCTAACAAAATATTACAACACTGTACGTAAACTTAAAACTCCATAATAAACCTAATGAATTTGTCCTAGTCCTTTGAACATCGTACGACAATTTAGAATATATTACGACTCTGTATGCCACATTACCGCCTTGAAAAGCATGTTAGTATAACGTACGGCACCTTACAACACCTAACAAAACATTACAACACCGTACGTAAACTCAAAAATCCATAATAAACCTAATGAATTCGTCCGAGTCATTTGAACATCGTACAAAAATTTCGAACATCTTACGACTCTGTATGCCACATTATCGCCTTGAAAATCATGTTAGTATAAGGTATGACACCTTATAACTCCTAACAACACATTACAATACCGTATGTAAACTTAAAACTCCATAATAAACCTAATGAATTCGTTAGAGTCCTTTGAACATCGTACGACCACTCAGGACTTGTTACGACTTTGTATGCGACATTAGCAACAGGAAAAGCAATTTAGAATAATGTAGGATGCGTTACATCTTTTGAAAACACCATACACCACCGTACGAAACATTAAAACTCCATAATAAACCTAATGAATTCTTCCGAGTGATTTGAACATCGTACGACAATCTAGAATATCTTACCACTCTGTATGCCACATTACCGCCTTGAAAAGCATGTTAGTATAACGTACGACACCTTACAACTCCTAACAAAACATTATAACACCGTACGTAAAATTAAAACTCCATAATAAACCTAATGAATTCATCCGAGTCCTTTGAACATCGTACGACAATTTAGAATATATTACGACTCTGTATGCCACATTACCGCCTTGAAAAGCATGTTAGTATAACGTACGACACCTTACAACACCTAACAAAACATTACAACACCGTACGTAAACTCAAAACTCCATAATAAACCTAATGAATTCGTCCGAGTCATTTGAACATCGTACAACAATTTAGAATATCTTACGACTCTGTATGCCACATTACCGCCTTGAAAATCATGTTAGTATAACCTAGGGCACCTTACAACTCCTAAAAACCCATTACAATACCGTACGAAAACTCAAAACTCCGTAATAAACCTAATGAATTTGTCCGAGTGATTTGAACATCGTACAACAATTTAGAATATCTTACCACTCTGTATGCCACATTACCGCCTGGAAAAGCAAGTTAGTATAACGTACGACACCTTACAACTCCTAACAAAATATTACAACACCGTACGTAAACTTAAAAATCCATAATAAACCTAATGAATTCATCCGAGTCCTTTGAACACCGTACGGCAATTTAGAATATATTACGAATCTGTATGCCACATTACCGCCTTGAAAAGCATGTTAGTATAACGTACGACACCTTACAACTCCTAACAAAACATTACAACAACGTACGTAAACTAAAAACTCCATAATAAACCTAATGAGTTCATCCGAGTCCTTTGAACATCGTACGACAATTTAGAATATATTACGAAACTGTATGCCACATTACCGCCTTGAAAAGCATGTTAGTATAACGTACGGCACCTTACAACACCTAACAAAACATTACAACACCGTACGTAAACTCAAAACTCCATAATAAACCTAATGAATTCGTCCGAGTCATTTGAACATCGTACAACAATTTCGAACATCTTACGACTCTGTATGCCACATTATCGCCTTGAAAATCATGTTAGTATAAGGTATGACACCTTATAACTCCTAACAACACATTACAATAAGGTATGTAAACTTAAAACTCCATAATAAACCTAATGAATTCGTTAGAGTCCTTTGAACATCGTACGACCACTCAGGACTTGTTACGACTTTGTATGCGACATTAGCAACAGGAAAATCAATTTAGAATAATGTAGGATGCGTTACATCTTTTGAAAACACCATACACCACCGTACGAAACATTAAAACTCCATAATAAACCTAATGAATTCTTCCGAGTGATTTGAACATCGTACAACAATCTAGAATATCTTACCACTCTGTATGCCACATTACCGCCTTGAAAAGCATGTTAGTATAACGTACGACACCTTACAACTCCTAACAAAACATTATAACACCGTACGTAAAATTAAAACTCCATAATAAACCTAATGAATTCATCCGAGTCCTTTGAACATCGTACGACAATTTAGAATATATTACGACTCTGTATGCCACATTACCGCCTTGAAAAGCATGTTAGTATAACGTACGACACCTTACAACACCTAACAAAATATTACAACACTGTACGTAAACTTAAAACTCCATAATAAACCTAATGAATTTGTCCTAGTCCTTTGAACATCGTACGACAATTTAGAATATATTACGACTCTGTATGCCACATTACCGCCTTGAAAAGCATGTTAGTATAACGTACGGCACCTTACAACACCTAACAAAACATTACAACACCGTACGTAAACTCAAAAATCCATAATAAACCTAATGAATTCGTCCGAGTCATTTGAACATCGTACAAAAATTTCGAACATCTTACGACTCTGTATGCCACATTATCGCCTTGAAAATCATGTTAGTATAAGGTATGACACCTTATAACTCCTAACAACACATTACAATACCGTATGTAAACTTAAAACTCCATAATAAACCTAATGAATTCGTTAGAGTCCTTTGAACATCGTACGACCACTCAGGACTTGTTACGACTTTGTATGCGACATTAGCAACAGGAAAAGCAATTTAGAATAATGTAGGATGCGTTACATCTTTTGAAAACACCATACACCACCGTACGAAACATTAAAACTCCATAATAAACCTAATGAATTCTTCCGAGTGATTTGAACATCGTACGACAATCTAGAATATCTTACCACTCTGTATGCCACATTACCGCCTTGAAAAGCATGTTAGTATAACGTACGACACCTTACAACTCCTAACAAAACATTATAACACCGTACGTAAAATTAAAACTCCATAATAAACCTAATGAATTCATCCGAGTCCTTTGAACATCGTACGACAATTTAGAATATATTACGACTCTGTATGCCACATTACCGCCTTGAAAAGCATGTTAGTATAACGTACGACACCTTACAACACCTAACAAAACATTACAACACCGTACGTAAACTCAAAACTCCATAATAAACCTAATGAATTCGTCCGAGTCATTTGAACATCGTACAACAATTTAGAATATCTTACGACTCTGTATGCCACATTACCGCCTTGAAAATCATGTTAGTATAACCTAGGGCACCTTACAACTCCTAAAAACCCATTACAATACCGTACGAAAACTCAAAACTCCGTAATAAACCTAATGAATTTGTCCGAGTGATTTGAACATCGTACAACAATTTAGAATATCTTACCACTCTGTATGCCACATTACCGCCTGGAAAAGCAAGTTAGTATAACGTACGACACCTTACAACTCCTAACAAAATATTACAACACCGTACGTAAACTTAAAAATCCATAATAAACCTAATGAATTCATCCGAGTCCTTTGAACACCGTACGGCAATTTAGAATATATTACGAATCTGTATGCCACATTACCGCCTTGAAAAGCATGTTAGTATAACGTACGACACCTTACAACTCTTAACAAAACATTACAACAACGTACGTAAACTAAAAACTCCATAATAAACCTAATGAGTTCATCCGAGTCCTTTGAACATCGTACGACAATTTAGAATATATTACGAAACTGTATGCCACATTACCGCCTTGAAAAGCATGTTAGTATAACGTACGGCACCTTACAACACCTAACAAAACATTACAACACCGTACGTAAACTCAAAACTCCATAATAAACTTAATGAATTCGTCCGAGTCATTTGAACATCGTACAACAATTTCGAACATCTTACGACTCTGTATGCCACATTATCGCCTTGAAAATCATGTTAGTATAAGGTATGACACCTTATAACTCCTAACAACACATTACAATAAGGTATGTAAACTTAAAACTCCATAATAAACCTAATGAATTCGTTAGAGTCCTTTGAACATCGTACGACCACTCAGGACTTGTTACGACTTTGTATGCGACATTAGCAACAGGAAAATCAATTTAGAATAATGTAGGATGCGTTACATCTTTTGAAAACACCATACACCACCGTACGAAACATTAAAACTCCATAATAAACCTAATGAATTCTTCCGAGTGATTTGAACATCGTACAACAATCTAGAATATCTTACCACTCAGTATGCCACATTACCGCCTTGAAAAGCATGTTAGTATAACGTACGACACCTTACAACTCCTAACAAAACAATATAACACCGTACGTAAAATTAAAACTCCATAATAAACCTAATGAATTCATCCGAGTCCTTTGAACATCGTACGACAATTTAGAATATATTACGACTCTGTATGCCACATTACCGCCTTGAAAAGCATGTTAGTATAACGTACGACACCTTACAACACCTAACAAAACATTACAACACCGTACGTAAACTCAAAACTCCATAATAAACCTAATGAATTCGTCCGAGTCATTTGAACATCATACAACAATTTAGAATATCTTACGACTCTGTATGCCACATTACCGCCTTGAAAATCATGTTAGTATAACCTAGGGCACCTTACAACTCCTAAAAACCCATTACAATACCGTACGAAAACTCAAAACTCCGTAATAAACCTAATGAATTTGTCCGAGTGATTTGAACATCGTACAACAATTTAGAATATCTTACCACTCTGTATGCCACATTACCGCCTGGAAAAGCAAGTTAGTATAACGTACGACACCTTACAACTCCTAACAAAATATTACAACACCGTACGTAAACTTAAAAATCCATAATAAACCTAATGAATTCATCCGAGTCCTTTGAACATCGTACGGCAATTTAGAATATATTACGAATCTGTATGCCACATTACCGCCTTGAAAAGCATGTTAGTATAACGTACGACACCTTACAACTCCTAACAAAACATTACAACAACGTACGTAAACTAAAAACTCCATAATAAACCTAATGAGTTCATCCGAGTCCTTTGAACATCGTACGACAATTTAGAATATATTACGAAACTGTATGCCACATTACCGCCTTGAAAAGCATGTTAGTATAACGTACGGCACCTTACAACACCTAACAAAACATTACAACACCGTACGTAAACTCAAAACTCCATAATAAACCTAATGAATTCGTCCGAGTCATTTGAACATCGTACAACAATTTCGAACCTCTTACGACTCTGTATGCCACATTATCGCCTTGAAAATCATGTTAGTATAAGGTATGACACCTTATAACTCCTAACAACACATTACAATACCGTATGTAAACTTAAAACTCCATAATAAACCTAATGAATTCGTTAGAGTCCTTTGAACATCGTACGACCACTCAGGACTTGTTACGACTTTGTATGCGACATTAGCAACAGGAAAATCAATTTAGAATAATGTAGGATGCGTTACATCTTTTGAAAACACCTTACACCACCGTACGAAACATTAAAACTCCATAATAAACCTAATGAATTCTTCCGAGTGATTTGAACATCGTACAACATTCTAGAATATCTTACCACTCTGTATGCCACATTACCGCCTTGAAAAGCATGTTAGTATAACGTACGACACCTTACAACTCCTAACAAAACATTACAACACCGTACGTAAACTTAAAACTCCATAATAAACCTAATGAATTCATCTGAGTCCATTGAACACCGTACGACAATTTAGAATATATTACGAAACTGTATGCCACATTACCGCCTTGAAAAGCATGTTAGTATAACGTACGGCACCTTACAACACCTAACAAAACATTACAACACCGTACGTAAACTCAAAACTCCATAATAAACCTAATGAATTCGTCCGAGTCATTTGAACATCGTACAACAATTTCGAACCTCTTACGACTCTGTATGCCACATTATCGCCTTGAAAATCATGTTAGTATAAGGTATGACACCTTATAACTCCTAACAACACATTACAATACCGTATGTAAACTTAAAACTCCATAATAAACCTAATGAATTCGTTAGAGTCCTTTGAACATCGTACGACCACTCAGGACTTGTTACGACTTTGTATGCGACATTAGCAACAGGAAAATCAATTTAGAATAATGTAGGATGCGTTACATCTTTTGAAAACACCTTACACCACCGTACGAAACATTAAAACTCCATAATAAACCTAATGAATTCTTCCGAGTGATTTGAACATCGTACAACAATCTAGAATATCTTACCACTCTGTATGCCACATTACCGCCTTGAAAAGCATGTTAGTATAACGTACGACACCTTACAACTCCTAACAAAACATTACAACACCGTACGTAAACTTAAAACTCCATAATAAACCTAATGAATTCATCTGAGTCCATTGAACACCGTACGACAATTTAGAATATATTACGAAACTGTATGCCACATTACCGCCTTGAAAAGCATGTTAGTATAACGTACGGCACCTTACAACACCTAACAAAACATTACAACACCGTACGTAAACTCAAAACTCCATAATAAACCTAATGAATTCGTCCGAGTCATTTGAACATCGTACAACAATTTAGAATATCTTACGACTCTGTATGCCACATTACCGCCTTGAAAATCATGTTAGTATAACCTAGGGCACCTTACAACTCCTAAAAACCCATTACAATACCGTACGAAAACTCAAAACTCCGTAATAAACCTAATGAATTTGTCCGAGTGATTTGAACATCGTACAATAATTTAGAATATCTTACCACTCTGTATGCCACATTACCGCCTGGAAAAGCAAGTTAGTATAACGTACGACACCTTACAACTCCTAACAAAATATTACAACACCGTACGTAAACTTAAAAATCCATAATAAACCTAATGAATTCATCCGAGTCCTTTGAACATCGTACGGCAATTTAGAATATATTACGAATCTGTATGCCACATTACCGCCTTGAAAAGCATGTTAGTATAACGTACGGCACCTTACAACACCTAACAAAACATTACAACACCGTACGTAAACTCAAAACTCCATAATAAACCTAATGAATTCGTCCGAGTCATTTGAACATCGTACAACAATTTCGAACATCTTACGACTCTGTATGCCACATTATCGCCTTGAAAATCATGTTAGTATAAGGTATGACACCTTATAACTCCTAACAACACATTACAATACCGTATGTAAACTTAAAACTCCATAATAAACCTAATGAATTCGTTAGAGTCCTTTGAACATCGTACGACCACTCAGGACTTGTTACGACTTTGTATGCGACATTAGCAACAGGAAAATCAATTTAGAATAATGTAGGATGCGTTACATCTTTTGAAAACACCTTACACCACCGTACGAAACATTAAAACTCCATAATAAACCTAATGAATTCTTCCGAGTGATTTGAACATCGTACAACAATCTAGAATATCTTACCACTCTGTATGCCACATTACCGCCTTGAAAAGCATGTTAGTATAACGTACGACACCTTACAACTCCTAACAAAACATTACAACACCGTACGTAAACTTAAAACTCCATAATAAACCTAATGAATTCATCCGAGTCCATTGAACACCGTACGACAATTTAGAATATATTACGAAACTGTATGCCACATTACCGCCTTGAAAAGCATGTTAGTATAACGTACGGCACCTTACAACACCTAACAAAACATTACAACACCGTACGTAAACTCAAAACTCCATAATAAACCTAATGAATTCGTCCGAGTCATTTGAACATCGTACAACAATTTCGAACATTTTACGACTCTGTATGCCACATTATCGCCATGAAAATCATGTTAGTATAAGGTATGACACCTTATAACTCCTAACAACACATTACAATACCGTATGTAAACTTAAAACTCCATAATAAACCTAATGAATTCGTTAGAGTCCTTTGAACATCGTACGACCACTCAGGACTTGTTACGACTTTTTATGCGACATTAGCAACAGGAAAATCAATTTAGAATAATGTAGGATGCGTTACATCTTTTGAAAACACCTTACACCACCGTACGAAACATTAAAACTCCATAATAAACCTAATGAATTCTTCCGAGTGATTTGAACATCGTACAACAATCTAGAATATCTTACCACTCTGTATGCCACATTACCGCCTTGAAAAGCATGTTAGTATAACGTACGACACCTTACAACTCCTAACAAAACATTACAACACCGTACGTAAACTTAAAACTCCATAATAAACCTAATGAATTCATCCGAGTCCTTTGAACACCGTACGACAATTTAGAATATATTACGACTCTGTATGCCACATTACCACCTTGAAAAGCATGTTAGTATAACGTACGACACCTTACAACACCTAACAAAACATTACAACACCGTACGTAAACTCAAAACTCCATAATAAACCTAATGAATTCGTCCGAGTCATTTGAACATCGTACAACAATTTAGAATATCTTACGACTCTGTATGCCACATTACCGCCTTGAAAATCATGTTAGTATAACCTAGGGCACCTTACAACTCCTAAAAACCCATTACAATACCGTACGAAAACTCAAAACTTCTTAATAAACCTAATGAATTTGTCCGAGTGATTTGAACATCGTACAACAATTTAGAATATCTTAGCTCTCTGTATGCCACATTACTGCCTTGAAAAGCAAGTTAGTATAACGTACGACACCTTACAACTCCTAACAAAATATTACAACACCGTACGTAAACTTAAAACTCCATAATAAACCTAATGAATTCATCCGAGTCCTTTGAACATCGTACGACAATTTAGAATATATTACGACTCTGTATGCCACATTACCGCCTTGAAAAGCATGTTAGTATAACGTACGACACCTTACAACACCTAACAAAACATTACAACACCGTACGTAAACTCAAAACTCCATAATAAACCTAATGAATTCGTCCGAGTCATTTGAACATCGTACAACAATTTAGAATATCTTACGACTCTGTATGCCACATTACCGCCTTGAAAATCATGTTAGTATAACCTAGGGCACCTTACAACTCCTAAAAACCCATTACAATACCGTACGAAAACTCAAAACTCCGTAATAAACCTAATGAATTTGTCCGAGTGATTTGAACATCGTACAATAATTTAGAATATCTTACCACTCTGTATGCCACATTACCGCCTGGAAAAGCAAGTTAGTATAACGTACGACACCTTACAACTCCTAACAAAATATTACAACACCGTACGTAAACTTAAAAATCCATAATAAACCTAATGAATTCATCCGAGTCCTTTGAACATCGTACGGCAATTTAGAATATATTACGAATCTGTATGCCACATTACCGCCTTGAAAAGCATGTTAGTATAACGTACGGCACCTTACAACACCTAACAAAACATTACAACACCGTACGTAAACTCAAAACTCCATAATAAACCTAATGAATTCGTCCGAGTCATTTGAACATCGTACAACAATTTCGAACATCTTACGACTCTGTATGCCACATTATCGCCTTGAAAATCATGTTAGTATAAGGTATGACACCTTATAACTCCTAACAACACATTACAATACCGTATGTAAACTTAAAACTCCATAATAAACCTAATGAATTCGTTAGAGTCCTTTGAACATCGTACGACCACTCAGGACTTGTTACGACTTTGTATGCGACATTAGCAACAGGAAAATCAATTTAGAATAATGTAGGATGCGTTACATCTTTTGAAAACACCTTACACCACCGTACGAAACATTAAAACTCCATAATAAACCTAATGAATTCTTCCGAGTGATTTGAACATCGTACAACAATCTAGAATATCTTACCACTCAGTATGCCACATTACCGCCTTGAAAAGCATGTTAGTATAACGTACGACACCTTACAACTCCTAACAAAACATTACAACATCGTACGTAAACTTAAAACTCCATAATAAACCTAATGAATTCATCCGAGTCCATTGAACACCGTACGACAATTTAGAATATATTACGAAACTGTATGCCACATTACCGCCTTGAAAAGCATGTTAGTATAACTTACGGCACCTTACAACACCTAACAAAACATTACAACACCGTACGTAAACTCAAAACTCCATAATAAACCTAATGAATTCGTCCGAGTCATTTGAACATCGTACAACAATTTCGAACATTTTACGACTCTGTATGCCACATTATCGCCATGAAAATCATGTTAGTATAAGGTATGACACCTTATAACTCCTAACAACACATTACAATACCGTATGTAAACTTAAAACTCCATAATAAACCTAATGAATTCGTTAGAGTCCTTTGAACATCGTACGACCACTCAGGACTTGTTACGACTTTTTATGCGACATTAGCAACAGGAAAATCAATTTAGAATAATGTAGGATGCGTTACATCTTTTGAAAACACCTTACACCACCGTACGAAACATTAAAACTCCATAATAAACCTAATGAATTCTTCCGAGTGATTTGAACATCGTACAACAATCTAGAATATCTTACCACTCTGTATGCCACATTACCGCCTTGAAAAGCATGTTAGTATAACGTACGACACCTTACAACTCCTAACAAAACATTACAACACCGTACGTAAACTTAAAACTCCATAATAAACCTAATGAATTCATCCGAGTCCTTTGAACACCGTACGACAATTTAGAATATATTACGACTCTGTATGCCACATTACCGCCTTGAAAAGCATGTTAGTATAACGTACGACACCTTACAACACCTAACAAAACATTACAACACCGTACGTAAACTCAAAACTCCATAATAAACCTAATGAATTCGTCCGAGTCATTTGAACATCGTACAACAATTTAGAATATCTTACGACTCTGTATGCCACATTACCGCCTTGAAAATCATGTTAGTATAACCTAGGGCACCTTACAACTCCTAAAAACCCATTACAATACCGTACGAAAACTCAAAACTTCTTAATAAACCTAATGAATTTGTCCGAGTGATTTGAACATCGTACAACAATTTAGAATATCTTAGCTCTCTGTATGCCACATTACTGCCTTGAAAAGCAAGTTAGTATAACGTACGACACCTTACAACTCCTAACAAAATATTACAACACCGTACGTAAACTTAAAACTCCATAATAAACCTAATGAATTCATCCGAGTCCTTTGAACATCGTACGACAATTTAGAATATATTACGACTCTGTATGCCACATTACCGCCTTGAAAAGCATGTTAGTATAACGTACGACACCTTACAACACCTAACAAAACATTACAACACCGTACGTAAACTCAAAACTCCATAATAAACCTAATGAATTCGTCCGAGTCATTTGAACATCGTACAACAATTTAGAATATCTTACGACTCTGTATGCCACATTACCGCCTTGAAAATCATGTTAGTATAACCTAGGGCACCTTACAACTCCTAAAAACCCATTACAATACCGTACGAAAACTCAAAACTCCGTAATAAACCTAATGAATTTGTCCGAGTGATTTGAACATCGTACAATAATTTAGAATATCTTACCACTCTGTATGCCACATTACCGCCTGGAAAAGCAAGTTAGTATAACGTACGACACCTTACAAC
Source organism: Tagetes erecta (assembly GCA_030867185.1). Classification (NCBI taxonomy): domain Eukaryota; kingdom Viridiplantae; phylum Streptophyta; class Magnoliopsida; order Asterales; family Asteraceae; genus Tagetes; species Tagetes erecta. The sequence goes on along the minus strand of CM061488.1, from coordinate 46,490,827 downwards.
TCCTAACAAAATATTACAACACCGTACGTAAACTTAAAAATCCATAATAAACCTAATGAATTCATCCGAGTCCTTTGAACATCGTACGGCAATTTAGAATATATTACGAATCTGTATGCCACATTACCGCCTTGAAAAGCATGTTAGTATAACGTACGGCACCTTACAACACCTAACAAAACATTACAACACCGTACGTAAACTCAAAACTCCATAATAAACCTAATGAATTCGTCCGAGTCATTTGAACATCGTACAACAATTTCGAACATCTTACGACTCTGTATGCCACATTATCGCCTTGAAAATCATGTTAGTATAAGGTATGACACCTTATAACTCCTAACAACACATTACAATACCGTATGTAAACTTAAAACTCCATAATAAACCTAATGAATTCGTTAGAGTCCTTTGAACATCGTACGACCACTCAGGACTTGTTACGACTTTGTATGCGACATTAGCAACAGGAAAATCAATTTAGAATAATGTAGGATGCGTTACATCTTTTGAAAACACCTTACACCACCGTACGAAACATTAAAACTCCATAATAAACCTAATGAATTCTTCCGAGTGATTTGAACATCGTACAACAATCTAGAATATCTTACCACTCAGTATGCCACATTACCGCCTTGAAAAGCATGTTAGTATAACGTACGACACCTTACAACTCCTAACAAAACATTACAACATCGTACGTAAACTTAAAACTCCATAATAAACCTAATGAATTCATCCGAGTCCATTGAACACCGTACGACAATTTAGAATATATTACGAAACTGTATGCCACATTACCGCCTTGAAAAGCATGTTAGTATAACTTACGGCACCTTACAACACCTAACAAAACATTACAACACCGTACGTAAACTCAAAACTCCATAATAAACCTAATGAATTCGTCCGAGTCATTTGAACATCGTACAACAATTTCGAACATTTTACGACTCTGTATGCCACATTATCGCCATGAAAATCATGTTAGTATAAGGTATGACACCTTATAACTCCTAACAACACATTACAATACCGTATGTAAACTTAAAACTCCATAATAAACCTAATGAATTCGTTAGAGTCCTTTGAACATCGTACGACCACTCAGGACTTGTTACGACTTTTTATGCGACATTAGCAACAGGAAAATCAATTTAGAATAATGTAGGATGCGTTACATCTTTTGAAAACACCTTACACCACCGTACGAAACATTAAAACTCCATAATAAACCTAATGAATTCTTCCGAGTGATTTGAACATCGTACAACAATCTAGAATATCTTACCACTCAGTATGCCACATTACCGCCTTGAAAAGCATGTTAGTATAACGTACGACACCTTACAACTCCTAACAAAACATTACAACACCGTACGTAAACTTAAAACTCCATAATAAACCTAATGAATTCATCCGAGTCCTTTGAACACCGTACGACAATTTAGAATATATTACGACTCTGTATGCCACATTACCGCCTTGAAAAGCATGTTAGTATAACGTACGACACCTTACAACACCTAACAAAACATTACAACACCGTACGTAAACTCAAAACTCCATAATAAACCTAATGAATTCGTCCGAGTCATTTGAACATCGTACAACAATTTAGAATATCTTACGACTCTGTATGCCACATTACCGCCTTGAAAATCATGTTAGTATAACCTAGGGCACCTTACAACTCCTAAAAACCCATTACAATACCGTACGAAAACTCAAAACTCCGTAATAAACCTAATGAATTTGTCCGAGTGATTTGAACATCGTACAATAATTTAGAATATCTTACCACTCTGTATGCCACATTACCGCCTGGAAAAGCAAGTTAGTATAACGTACGACACCTTACAACTCCTAACAAAATATTACAACACCGTACGTAAACTTAAAAATCCATAATAAACCTAATGAATTCATCCGAGTCCTTTGAACATCGTACGGCAATTTAGAATATATTACGAATCTGTATGCCACATTACCGCCTTGAAAAGCATGTTAGTATAACGTACGGCACCTTACAACACCTAACAAAACATTACAACACCGTACGTAAACTCAAAACTCCATAATAAACCTAATGAATTCGTCCGAGTCATTTGAACATCGTACAACAATTTCGAACATCTTACGACTCTGTATGCCACATTATCGCCTTGAAAATCATGTTAGTATAAGGTATGACACCTTATAACTCCTAACAACACATTACAATACCGTATGTAAACTTAAAACTCCATAATAAACCTAATGAATTCGTTAGAGTCCTTTGAACATCGTACGACCACTCAGGACTTGTTACGACTTTGTATGCGACATTAGCAACAGGAAAATCAATTTAGAATAATGTAGGATGCGTTACATCTTTTGAAAACACCTTACACCACCGTACGAAACATTAAAACTCCATAATAAACCTAATGAATTCTTCCGAGTGATTTGAACATCGTACAACAATCTAGAATATCTTACCACTCAGTATGCCACATTACCGCCTTGAAAAGCATGTTAGTATAACGTACGACACCTTACAACTCCTAACAAAACATTACAACACCGTACGTAAACTTAAAACTCCATAATAAACCTAATGAATTCATCCGAGTCCATTGAACACCGTACGACAATTTAGAATATATTACGAAACTGTATGCCACATTACCGCCTTGAAAAGCATGTTAGTATAACTTACGGCACCTTACAACACCTAACAAAACATTACAACACCGTACGTAAACTCAAAACTCCATAATAAACCTAATGAATTCGTCCGAGTCATTTGAACATCGTACAACAATTTCGAACATTTTACGACTCTGTATGCCACATTATCGCCATGAAAATCATGTTAGTATAAGGTATGACACCTTATAACTCCTAACAACACATTACAATACCGTATGTAAACTTAAAACTCCATAATAAACCTAATGAATTCGTTAGAGTCCTTTGAACATCGTACGACCACTCAGGACTTGTTACGACTTTTTATGCGACATTAGCAACAGGAAAATCAATTTAGAATAATGTAGGATGCGTTACATCTTTTGAAAACACCTTACACCACCGTACGAAACATTAAAACTCCATAATAAACCTAATGAATTCTTCCGAGTGATTTGAACATCGTACAACAATCTAGAATATCTTACCACTCAGTATGCCACATTACCGCCTTGAAAAGCATGTTAGTATAACGTACGACACCTTACAACTCCTAACAAAACATTACAACACCGTACGTAAACTTAAAACTCCATAATAAACCTAATGAATTCATCCGAGTCCTTTGAACACCGTACGACAATTTAGAATATATTACGACTCTGTATGCCACATTACCGCCTTGAAAAGCATGTTAGTATAACGTACGACACCTTACAACACCTAACAAAACATTACAACACCGTACGTAAACTCAAAACTCCATAATAAACCTAATGAATTCGTCCGAGTCATTTGAACATCGTACAACAATTTAGAATATCTTACGACTCTGTATGCCACATTACCGCCTTGAAAATCATGTTAGTATAACCTAGGGCACCTTACAACTCCTAAAAACCCATTACAATACCGTACGAAAACTCAAAACTTCTTAATAAACCTAATGAATTTGTCCGAGTGATTTGAACATCGTACAACAATTTAGAATATCTTAGCTCTCTGTATGCCACATTACTGCCTTGAAAAGCAAGTTAGTATAACGTACGACACCTTACAACTCCTAACAAAATATTACAACACCGTACGTAAACTTAAAACTCCATAATAAACCTAATGAATTCATCCGAGTCCTTTGAACATCGTACGACAATTTAGAATATATTACGACTCTGTATGCCACATTACCGCCTTGAAAAGCATGTTAGTATAACGTACGACACCTTACAACACCTAACAAAACATTACAACACCGTACGTAAACTCAAAACTCCATAATAAACCTAATGAATTCGTCCGAGTCATTTGAACATCGTACAACAATTTAGAATATCTTACGACTCTGTATGCCACATTACCGCCTTGAAAATCATGTTAGTATAACCTAGGGCACCTTACAACTCCTAAAAACCCATTACAATACCGTACGAAAACTCAAAACTTCTTAATAAACCTAATGAATTTGTCCGAGTGATTTGAACATCGTACAACAATTTAGAATATCTTAGCTCTCTGTATGCCACATTACTGCCTTGAAAAGCAAGTTAGTATAACGTACGACACCTTACAACTCCTAACAAAATATTACAACACCGTACGTAAACTTAAAACTCCATAATAAACCTAATGAATTCATCCGAGTCCTTTGAACATCGTACGACAATTTAGAATATATTACGACTCTGTATGCCACATTACCGCCTTGAAAAGCATGTTAGTATAACGTACGACACCTTACAACACCTAACAAAACATTACAACACCGTACGTAAACTCAAAACTCCATAATAAACCTAATGAATTCGTCCGAGTCATTTGAACATCGTACAACAATTTAGAATATCTTACGACTCTGAATGCCACATTACCGCCTTGAAAATCATGTTAGTATAACCTAGGGCACCTTACAACTCCTAAAAACCCATTACAATACCGTACGAAAACTCAAAACTTCTTAATAAACCTAATGAATTTGTCCGAGTGATTTGAACATCGTACAACAATTTAGAATATCTTAGCTCTCTGTATGCCACATTACCGCCTTGAAAAGCAAGTTAGTATAACGTACGACACCTTACAACTCCTAACAAAATATTACAACACCGTACGTAAACTTAAAACTCCATAATAAACCTAATGAATTCATCCGAGTCCTTTGAACATCGTACGACAATTTAGAATATATTACGACTCTGTATGCCACATTACCGCCTTGAAAAGCATGTTAGTATAACGTACGACACCTTACAACACCTAACAAAACATTACAACACCGTACGTAAACTCAAAACTCCATAATAAACCTAATGAATTCGTCCGAGTCATTTGAACATCGTACAACAATTTCGAACATCTTACGACTCTGTATGCCACATTATCGCCTTGAAAATCATGTTAGTATAAGGTATGACACCTTACAACTCCTAACAACACAATACAATACCATATGTAAACTTAAAACTCCATAATAAACCTAATGAATTCGTTAGAGTCCTTTGAACATCGTACGACCACTCAGGACTTGTTACGACTTTGTATGCGACATTAGCAACAGGAAAAGCAATTTAGAATAATGTAGAATGCGTTACATCTTTTGAGAACACCTTACACCACCGTACGAAACATGAAAACTCCATAATAAACCTAATGAATTCGTCCGAGTGATTTGAACATCGTACATCAATTTAGAATATCTTACCACTCTGTATGGCACATTACCGCCTTGAAAAGCATGTTAGTATAACGTACGACACCTTACAACTCCTAACAAAATATTACAACACCGTACGTAAACTTAAAACTCCATAATAAACCTAATGAATTCATCTGAGTCCTTTGAACATCGTACGCCAATTTAGAATATATTACGACTCTGTATGCCACATTACCGCCTTGAAAAGCATGTTAGTATAACGTACGACACCTTACAACACCTAACAAAACATTACAACACCATCCGTAAACTCAAAACTCCATAATAAACCTAACGAATTTGTCCGAGTCATTTGAACTTCGTACAACAATTTAGAATATCTTACGACTCTGTATGCCAAATTACCGCCTTGAAAATCATGTTAGTATAACCTAGGGCACCTTACAACTCCTAACAAAACATTACAACACCGTACGTAAACTCAAAACTCCATAATAAACCTAATGAATTCGTCCGAGTCATTTGAACATCGTACGACAATTTAGAATATATTACGACTCTGTATGCCACATTACCGCCTTGAAAAGCATGTTAGTTTAACGTATGACACTTTACAACTCCTAACAACACATTACAATACCGTATGTAAACTTAAAACTCCATAATAAACCTAATGAATTCGTTAGAGTCCTTTGAACATCGTACGACCACTCAGGACTTGTTACGACTTTGTATCCAACATTAGCAACAGGAAAATCAATTTAGAATAATGTAGGATGCGTTACATGTTTTGAGAACACCTTACACCACCGTACGAAACATTAAAACTCCATAATAAACCTAATGATATCGTCCGAGAGATTTTAACATCATACATCAATTTAGAATATCTTACCACTCTGTATGCCACATTACCGCCTTGAAAAGCATGTTAGTATAACGTACGACACCTTACAACGCCTAACTAAATATTACAACACCGTACGTAAACTTAAAACTCCATAATAAACCTAATGAATTCATCCGAGTCCTTTGAACATCGTACGACAATTTAGAATATAATACGACTCTGTATGCCACATTACCGCCTTGAAAAGCATGTTAGTATAACGTACGGCACCTTACAACACCTAACAAAACATTACAACACCGTACGTAAACTCAAAACTCCGTAATAAACCTAATGAATTCGTCCGAGTGATTTGAACATCGTACAACAATTTAGAATATCTTACCACTTTGTATACCACATTACCGCCTTGAAAAGCATGTTAGTATAACGTACGACACGTTACAACTCCTAACAAAATATTACAACACCGTACGTAAACATAAAACTCCATAATAAACCTAATGAATTCATCCGAGTCCTTTGAACATCGTACGACAATTAAGAATATATTACGAATCTGTATGCCACATTACCGCCTTGAAAAGCATGTTAGTATAACGTACGACACCTTACAACTCCTAACAAAACATTACAACACCGTACGTAAACTTAAAACTCCATAATAAACCTAATGAGTTCATCCGAGTCCTTTGAACCTCGTACGACAATATAGAATATATTACGACTCTGTATGCCACATTACCGCCTTGAAAAGCATGATAGTATAACGTACGGCACCTTACAACACCTAACAAAACATTACAACACCGTACGTAAACTCAAAACTCCATAATAAACCTAATGAATTCGTCCGAGTCATTTGAACATCGTACAACAATTTCGAACATCTTACGACTCTGTATGCCACATTATCGCCTTGAAAATCATGTTAGTATAAGGTATGACACCTTACAACTCCTAACAACACATTACAATACCGTATGTACACTTAAAACTCCATAGTAAACCTAATGAATTCGTTAGAGTCCTTTGAACATCGTACGACCACTCAGGACTTGTTACGACTTTGTATGCGACATTAGCAACAGGAAAAGCAATTTAGAATAATGTAGAATGCGTTACATCTTTTGAGAACACCTTACACCACCGTACGAAACATTAAAACTCCATAATAAACCTAATGAATTCGTCCGAGTGATTTGAACATCGTACATCAATTTAGAATATCTTACCACTCTGTATGCCACATTACCGCCTTGAAAAGCATGTTAGTATAACGTACGACACCTTACAACTCCTAACAAAATATTACAACACCGTACGTAAACTTAAAACTCCATAATAAACCTAATGAATTCATCTGAGTCCTTTGAACATCGTACCACAATTTAGAATATATTACGACTCTGTATGCCATATTACCGCCTTGAAAAAGCATGTTAGTATAACGTACGACACCTTACAACACCTAACAAAACATTACAACACCATCCGTAAACTCAAAACTCTGTAATAAACCTAATGAATTCGTCCGAGTCATTTGAACATCGTACGACAATTTAGAATATATTACGACTCTGTATGCCACATTACCGCCTTGAAAAGCATGTTAGTTTAACGTATGACACTTTACAACTCCTAACAACACATTACAATACCGTATGTAAACTTAAAACTCCATAATAAACCTAATGAATTCGTTAGAGTCCTTTGAACATCGTACGACCACTCAGGACTTGTTACGACTTTGTATGCAACATTAGCAACAGGAAAATCAATTTAGAATAATGTAGGATGCGTTACATCTTTTGAGAACACCTTACACCACCGTACGAAACATTAAAACTCCATAATAAACCTAATGATATCGTCCGAGTGATTTGAACATCGTACATCAATTTAGAATATCTTACCACTCTGTATGCCACATTACCGCCTTGAAAAGCATGTTAGTATAACGTACGACACCTTACAACTCCTAACTAAATATTACAACACCGTACGTAAACTTAAAACTCCATAATAAACCTAATGAATTCATCCGAGTCCTTTGAACATCGTATGACAATTTAGAATATAATACGACTCTGTATGCCACATTACCGCCTTGAAAAGCATGTTAGTATAACGTACGGCACCTTACAACACCTAACAAAACATTACAACACCGTACGTAAACTCAAAACTCCATAATAAACCTAATGAATTTGTCCGAGTCATTTGAACATCGTACAACAATTTCGAACATCTTACGACTCTGTATGCCACATTATCGCTTGAAAATCATGTTAGTATAAGGTATGACACCTTATAACTCCTAACAATACATTACAATACCGTATGTAAACTTAAATCTCCATAATAAACCTAATGAATTCGTTAGAGTCCTTTGAACATCGTACGACCACTCAGGACTTGTTACGACTTTGTATGCGACATTAGCAACAGGAAAAGCAATTTAGAATAATGTAGGATGCGTTACATCTTTTTAGACACCTTACACCACCGTACGAAACATTAAAACTCCATAATAAACCTAATGAATTCGCCCGAGTGATTTGAACATCGTACAAAAATTTAGAATATCTTACCATTCTGTATACCACAATACCGCCTTGAAAAGCATGTTTGTATAACGTACGACACCTTACAACTCCTAACAAAACATTACAACACCGTACGTAAACTTAAAACTCCATAATAAACCTAATGAATTCATCTGAGTCCTTTGAACATCGTACGACAATTTAGTATATAATACGACTCTGTATGCCACATTACCGCCTTGAAAAGCATGTTAGTATAACGTACGGCACCTTACAAGACCTAACAAAACATTACAACACCGTACGTAAACTCAAAACTCCATAATAAACCTAATGAATTCGTCCGAGTCATTTGAACATCGTACAACAATTTCGAACATCTTACGACTCTGTATGCCACATTATCGCCTTGAAAATCATGTTAGTATAAGGTATGACACCTTATAACTCCTAAGAATACATTACAATACCGTATGTAAACTTAAATCTCCATAATAAACCTAATGAATTCGTTAGAGTCCTTTGAACATCGTACGACCACTCAGGACTTGTTACGACTTTGTATGCAACATTAGCAACAGGAAAATCAATTTAGAATAATGTAGGATGCGTTACATCTTTTGAGAACACCTTACACCACCGTACGAAACATTAAAACTCCATAATAAACCTAATGATATCGTCCGAGTGATTTGAACATCGTACATCAATTTAGAATATCTTACCACTCTGTATGCCACATTACCGCCTTGAAAAGCATGTTAGTATAACGTACGACACCTTACAACTCCTAACTAAATATTACAACACCGTACGTAAACTTAAAACTCCATAATAAACCTAATGAATTCATCCGAGTCCTTTGAACATCGTATGACAATTTAGAATATAATACGACTCTGTATGCCACATTACCGCCTTGAAAAGCATGTTAGTATAACGTACGGCACCTTACAACACCTAACAAAACATTACAACACCGTACGTAAACTCAAAACTCCATAATAAACCTAATGAATTTGTCCGAGTCATTTGAACATCGTACAACAATTTCGAACATCTTACGACTCTGTATGCCACATTATCGCTTGAAAATCATGTTAGTATAAGGTATGACACCTTATAACTCCTAACAATACATTACAATACCGTATGTAAACTTAAATCTCCATAATAAACCTAATGAATTCGTTAGAGTCCTTTGAACATCGTACGACCACTCAGGACTTGTTACGACTTTGTATGCGACATTAGCAACAGGAAAAGCAATTTAGAATAATGTAGGATGCGTTACATCTTTTTAGACACCTTACACCACCGTACGAAACATTAAAACTCCATAATAAACCTAATGAATTCGCCCGAGTGATTTGAACATCGTACAAAAATTTAGAATATCTTACCATTCTGTATACCACAATACCGCCTTGAAAAGCATGTTTGTATAACGTACGACACCTTACAACTCCTAACAAAACATTACAACACCGTACGTAAACTTAAAACTCCATAATAAACCTAATGAATTCATCTGAGTCCTTTGAACATCGTACGACAATTTAGTATATAATACGACTCTGTATGCCACATTACCGCCTTGAAAAGCATGTTAGTATAACGTACGGCACCTTACAAGACCTAACAAAACATTACAACACCGTACGTAAACTCAAAACTCCATAATAAACCTAATGAATTCGTCCGAGTCATTTGAACATCGTACAACAATTTCGAACATCTTACGACTCTGTATGCCACATTATCGCCTTGAAAATCATGTTAGTATAAGGTATGACACCTTATAACTCCTAAGAATACATTACAATACCGTATGTAAACTTAAATCTCCATAATAAACCTAATGAATTCGTTAGAGTCCTTTGAACATCGTACGACCACTCAGGACTTGTTACGACTTTGTATGCGACATTAGCAACAGGAAAAGCAATTTAGAATAATGTAGGATGCGTTACATCTTTTGAGACACCTTACACCACCGTACGAAACATTAAAACTCCATAATAAACCTAATGAATTCGTCCGAGTGATTTGAACATCGTACAAAAATTTAGAATATCTTACCATTCTGTATGCCACAATACCGCCTTGAAAAGCATGTTAGTATAACGTACGACACCTTACAACTCCTAACAAAACATTACAACACCGTACGTAAACTTAAAACTCCATAATAAACCTAATGAATTCATCTGAGTCCTTTGAACATCGTACGACAATTTAGTATATAATACGACTCTGTATGCCACATTACCGCCTTGAAAAGCATGTTAGTATAACGTACGGCACCTTACAAGACCTAACAAAACATTACAACACCGTACGTAAACTCAAAACTCCATAATAAACCTAATGAATTCGTCCGAGTCATTTGAACATCGTACAACAATTTCGAACATCTTACGACTCTGTATGCCACATTATCGCCTTGAAAATCATGTTAGTATAAGGTATGACACCTTATAACTCCTAACAATACATTACAATACCGTATGTAAACTTAAATCTCCATAATAAACCTAATGAATTCGTTAGAGTCCTTTGAACATCGTACGACCACTCAGGACTTGTTACGACTTTGTATGCGACATTAGCAACAGGAAAAGCAATTTAGAATAATGTAGGATGCGTTACATCTTTTGAGACACCTTACACCACCGTACGAAACATTAAAACTCCATAATAAACCTAATGAATTCGTCCGAGTGATTTGAACATCGTACAAAAATTTAGAATATCTTACCATTCTGTATGCCACAATACCGTCTTGAAAAGCATGTTAGTATAACGTACGACACCTTACAACTCCTAACAAAACATTACAACACCGTACGTAAACTTAAAACTCCATAATAAACCTAATGAATTCATCTGAGTCCTTTGAACATCGTACGACAATTTAGTATATAATACGACTCTGTATGCCACATTACCGCCTTGAAAAGCATGTTAGTATAACGTACGGCACCTTACAAGACCTAACAAAACATTACAACACCGTACGTAAACTCAAAACTCCATAATAAACCAAATGAATTCGTCCGAGTCATTTGAACATCGTACAACAATTTCGAACATCTTACGACTCTGTATGCCACATTATCGCCTTGAAAATCATGTTAGTATAAGGTATGACACCTTATAACTCCTAACAATACATTACAATACCGTATGTAAACTTAAATCTCCATAATAAACCTAATGAATTCGTTAGAGTCCTTTGAACATCGTACGACCACTCAGGACTTGTTACGACTTTGTATGCGACATTAGCAACAGGAAAAGCAATTTACAATTATGTAGGATGCGTTACATCTTTTTAGACACCTTACACCACCGTACGAAACATTAAAACTCCATAATAAACCTAATGAATTCGTCCGAGTGATTTGAACATCGTACAAAAATTTAGAATATCTTACCATTCTGTATGCCACAATACCGCCTTGAAAAGCATGTTTGTATAACGTACGACACCTTACAACTCCTAACAAAACATTACAACACCGTACGTAAACTTAAATCTCCATAATAAACCTAATGAATTCATCCGAGTCCTTTGAACATCGTACGACAATTTAGAATATTTTACGACTCTGTATGCCACATTACCGCCTTGAAAAGCATGTTAGTATAACGTACGGCACCTTACAACACCTAACAAAACGTTACAACACCGTACGTACACTCAAAACTCCATAATAAACCTAATGAATTCGTCCGAGTCATTTGAACATCGTACAACAATTTAGAATACTTACGACTCTGTATGCCACATTACCGCCTTGAAAATCATGTTAGTATAACCTAGCGCACCTTACAACTCCTAAGACCCCATTACAATACCGTGCGTAAACTTAAAACTCCATAGTAAACCTAATGAATTCGTTAGAGTCCTTTGAACATCGTACGACCACTCAAGACTTGTTACGACTTTGTATGCGACATTAGCAACAGGAAAAGCAATTTAGAATAATGTAGGATGCGTTACATCTTTTGAGAACACCTTACACCACCGTACGAAACATTAAAACTCCATAATAAACCTAATGAATTCGTCCGAGTGATTTGAACATCGTACGACAATTTAGAATATAATACGACTCTGTATGCCACATTACCGCCTTGAAAAGCATGTTAGTATAACGTACGGCACCTTACAAGACCTAACAAAACATTACAACACCGTACGTAAACTTAAAACTCCATAATAAACCTAATGAGTTCATCCGAGTCCTTTGAACATCGTACGAAAATTTAGAATATATTACGACTCTGTACGCCACATTACCGCCTTGAAAAGAATGTTAGTATAACGTACGGCACCTTACAACACCTAACAAAACATTACAACACCGTACGTAAACTCAAAACTCCATAATAAACCTAATGTATTCATCTGAGTGCTTTGAACATCGTACGACAATTTAGAATATAATACGACTCTGTATGCCACATTACCGCCTTGAAAAGCATGTTAGTATAACGTACGGCACCTTACAAGACCTAACAAAACATTACAACACCGTACGTAAACTCAAAACTCCATAATAAACCTAATGAATTCGTCCGAGTCATTTGAACATCGTACAACAATTTCGAACATCTTACGACTCTGTATGCCACATTATCGCCTTGAAAATCATGTTAGTATAAGGTATGACACCTTATAACTCCTAACAATACATTACAATACCGTATGTAAACTTAAATCTCCATAATAAACCTAATGAATTCGTTAGAGTCCTTTGAACATCGTACGACCACTCAGGACTTGTTACGACTTTGTATGCGACATTAGCAACAGGAAAAGCAATTTAGAATAATGTAGGATGCGTTACATCTTTTTAGACACCTTACACCACCGTACGAAACATTAAAACTCCATAATAAACCTAATGAATTCGTCCGAGTGATTTGAACATCGTACAACAATTTAGAATATCTTACCACTCTGAATGCCACATTACCGCCTTGAAAAGCATGTTAGTATAATGTACGACACCTTACAACTCCTAACAAAACATTACAACACCGTACGTAAACTTAAAACTCCATAATAAACCTAATGAGTTCATCCGAGTCCTTTGAACATCGTACGAAAATTTAGAATATATTACGACTCTGTACGCCACATTACCGCATTGAAAAGAATGTTAGTATAACGTACGGCACCTTACAACACCTAACAAAACATTACAACACCGTACGTAAACTCAAAACTCCATAATAAACCTAATGAATTCATCTGAGTCCTTTGAACATCGTACGACAATTTAGAATATAATACGACTCTGTATGCCACATTACCGCCTTGAAAAGCATGTTAGTATAACGTACGGCACCTTACAAGACCTAACAAAACATTACAACACCGTACGTAAACTCAAAACTCCATAATAAACCTAATGAATTCATCTGAGTCCTTTGAACATCGTACGACAATTTAGAATATAATACGACTCTGTATGCCACATTACCGCCTTGAAAAGCATGTTAGTATAACGTACGGCACCTTACAAGACCTAACAAAACATTACAACACCGTACGTAAACTCAAAACTCCATAATAAACCTAATGAATTCGTCCGAGTCATTTGAACATCGTACAACAATTTCGAACATCTTACGACTCTGTATGCCACATTATCGCCTTGAAAATCATGTTAGTATAAGGTATGACACCTTATAACTCCTAACAATACATTACAATACCGTATGTAAACTTAAATCTCCATAATAAACCTAATGAATTCGTTAGAGTCCTTTGAACATCGTACGACCACTCAGGACTTGTTACGACTTTGTATGCGACATTAGCAACAGGAAAAGCAATTTAGAATAATGTAGGATGCGTTACATCTTTTGAGACACCTTACACCACCGTACGAAACATTAAAACTCCATAATAAACCTAATGAATTCGTCCGAGTGATTTGAACATCGTACAAAAATTTAGAATATCTTACCATTCTGTATGCCACAATACCGTCTTGAAAAGCATGTTAGTATAACGTACGACACCTTACAACTCCTAACAAAACATTACAACACCGTACGTAAACTTAAAACTCCATAATAAACCTAATGAATTCATCTGAGTCCTTTGAACATCGTACGACAATTTAGTATATAATACGACTCTGTATGCCACATTACCGCCTTGAAAAGCATGTTAGTATAACGTACGGCACCTTACAAGACCTAACAAAACATTACAACACCGTACGTAAACTCAAAACTCCATAATAAACCAAATGAATTCGTCCGAGTCATTTGAACATCGTACAACAATTTCGAACATCTTACGACTCTGTATGCCACATTATCGCCTTGAAAATCATGTTAGTATAAGGTATGACACCTTATAACTCCTAACAATACATTACAATACCGTATGTAAACTTAAATCTCCATAATAAACCTAATGAATTCGTTAGAGTCCTTTGAACATCGTACGACCACTCAGGACTTGTTACGACTTTGTATGCGACATTAGCAACAGGAAAAGCAATTTACAATTATGTAGGATGCGTTACATCTTTTTAGACACCTTACACCACCGTACGAAACATTAAAACTCCATAATAAACCTAATGAATTCGTCCGAGTGATTTGAACATCGTACAAAAATTTAGAATATCTTACCATTCTGTATGCCACAATACCGCCTTGAAAAGCATGTTTGTATAACGTACGACACCTTACAACTCCTAACAAAACATTACAACACCGTACGTAAACTTAAATCTCCATAATAAACCTAATGAATTCATCCGAGTCCTTTGAACATCGTACGACAATTTAGAATATTTTACGACTCTGTATGCCACATTACCGCCTTGAAAAGCATGTTAGTATAACGTACGGCACCTTACAACACCTAACAAAACGTTACAACACCGTACGTACACTCAAAACTCCATAATAAACCTAATGAATTCGTCCGAGTCATTTGAACATCGTACAACAATTTAGAATACTTACGACTCTGTATGCCACATTACCGCCTTGAAAATCATGTTAGTATAACCTAGCGCACCTTACAACTCCTAAGACCCCATTACAATACCGTGCGTAAACTTAAAACTCCATAGTAAACCTAATGAATTCGTTAGAGTCCTTTGAACATCGTACGACCACTCAAGACTTGTTACGACTTTGTATGCGACATTAGCAACAGGAAAAGCAATTTAGAATAATGTAGGATGCGTTACATCTTTTGAGAACACCTTACACCACCGTACGAAACATTAAAACTCCATAATAAACCTAATGAATTCGTCCGAGTGATTTGAACATCGTACGACAATTTAGAATATAATACGACTCTGTATGCCACATTACCGCCTTGAAAAGCATGTTAGTATAACGTACGGCACCTTACAAGACCTAACAAAACATTACAACACCGTACGTAAACTTAAAACTCCATAATAAACCTAATGAGTTCATCCGAGTCCTTTGAACATCGTACGAAAATTTAGAATATATTACGACTCTGTACGCCACATTACCGCCTTGAAAAGAATGTTAGTATAACGTACGGCACCTTACAACACCTAACAAAACATTACAACACCGTACGTAAACTCAAAACTCCATAATAAACCTAATGTATTCATCTGAGTGCTT
Source organism: Tagetes erecta (assembly GCA_030867185.1). Classification (NCBI taxonomy): domain Eukaryota; kingdom Viridiplantae; phylum Streptophyta; class Magnoliopsida; order Asterales; family Asteraceae; genus Tagetes; species Tagetes erecta. The sequence goes on along the minus strand of CM061488.1, from coordinate 46,474,443 downwards.
TGAACATCGTACGACAATTTAGAATATAATACGACTCTGTATGCCACATTACCGCCTTGAAAAGCATGTTAGTATAACGTACGGCACCTTACAAGACCTAACAAAACATTACAACACCGTACGTAAACTCAAAACTCCATAATAAACCTAATGAATTCGTCTGAGTCATTTGAACATCGTACAACAATTTCGAACATCTTACGACTCTGTATGCCACATTATCGCCTTGAAAATCATGTTAGTATAAGGTATGACACCTTATAACTCCTAACAATACATTACAATACCGTATGTAAACTTAAATCTCCATAATAAACCTAATGAATTCGTTAGAGTCCTTTGAACATCGTACGACCACTCAGGACTTGTTACGACTTTGTATGCGACATTAGCAACAGGAAAAGCAATTTAGAATAATGTAGGATGCGTTACATCTTTTTAGACACCTTACACCACCGTACGAAACATTAAAACTCCATAATAAACCTAATGAATTCGTCCGAGTGATTTGAACATCGTACAACAATTTAGAATATCTTACCACTCTGAATGCCACATTACCGCCTTGAAAAGCATGTTAGTATAATGTACGACACCTTACAACTCCTAACAAAACATTACAACACCGTACGTAAACTTAAAACTCCATAATAAACCTAATGAGTTCATCCGAGTCCTTTGAACATCGTACGAAAATTTAGAATATATTACGACTCTGTACGCCACATTACCGCATTGAAAAGAATGTTAGTATAACGTACGGCACCTTACAACACCTAACAAAACATTACAACACCGTACGTAAACTCAAAACTCCATAATAAACCTAATGAATTCATCTGAGTCCTTTGAACATCGTACGACAATTTAGAATATAATACGACTCTGTATGCCACATTACCGCCTTGAAAAGCATGTTAGTATAACGTACGGCACCTTACAAGACCTAACAAAACATTACAACACCGTACGTAAACTCAAAACTCCATAATAAACCTAATGAATTCATCTGAGTCCTTTGAACATCGTACGACAATTTAGAATATAATACGACTCTGTATGCCACATTACCGCCTTGAAAAGCATGTTAGTATAACGTACGGCACCTTACAAGACCTAACAAAACATTACAACACCGTACGTAAACTCAAAACTCCATAATAAACCTAATGAATTCGTCCGAGTCATTTGAACATCGTACAACAATTTCGAACATCTTACGACTCTGTATGCCACATTATCGCCTTGAAAATCATGTTAGTATAAGGTATGACACCTTATAACTCCTAACAATACATTACAATACCGTATGTAAACTTAAATCTCCATAATAAACCTAATGAATTCGTTAGAGTCCTTTGAACATCGTACGACCACTCAGGACTTGTTACGACTTTGTATGCGACATTAGCAACAGGAAAAGCAATTTAGAATAATGTAGGATGCGTTACATCTTTTTAGACACCTTACACCACCGTACGAAACATTAAAACTCCATAATAAACCTAATGAATTCGTCCGAGTGATTTGAACATCGTACAACAATTTAGAATATCTTACCACTCTGAATGCCACATTACCGCCTTGAAAAGCATGTTAGTATAATGTACGACACCTTACAACTCCTAACAAAACATTACAACACCGTACGTAAACTTAAAACTCCATAATAAACCTAATGAGTTCATCCGAGTCCTTTGAACATCGTACGAAAATTTAGAATATATTACGACTCTGTACGCCACATTACCGCATTGAAAAGAATGTTAGTATAACGTACGGCACCTTACAACACCTAACAAAACATTACAACACCGTACGTAAACTCAAAACTCCATAATAAACCTAATGAATTCATCTGAGTCCTTTGAACATCGTACGACAATTTAGAATATAATACGACTCTGTATGCCACATTACCGCCTTGAAAAGCATGTTAGTATAACGTACGGCACCTTACAAGACCTAACAAAACATTACAACACCGTACGTAAACTCAAAACTCCATAATAAACCTAATGAATTCATCTGAGTCCTTTGAACATCGTACGACAATTTAGAATATAATACGACTCTGTATGCCACATTACCGCCTTGAAAAGCATGTTAGTATAACGTACGGCACCTTACAAGACCTAACAAAACATTACAACACCGTACGTAAACTCAAAACTCCATAATAAACCTAATGAATTCGTCCGAGTCATTTGAACATCGTACAACAATTTCGAACATCTTACGACTCTGTATGCCACATTATCGCCTTGAAAATCATGTTAGTATAAGGTATGACACCTTATAACTCCTAACAATACATTACAATACCGTATGTAAATAAATCTCCATAATAAACCTAATGAATTCGTTAGAGTCCTTTGAACATCGTACGACCACTCAGGACTTGTTACGACTTTGTATGCGACATTAGCAACAGGAAAAGCAATTTAGAATAATGTAGGATGCGTTACATCTTTTTAGACACCTTACACCACCGTACGAAACATTAAAACTCCATAATAAACCTAATGAATTCGTCCGAGTGATTTGAACATCGTACAAAAATTTAGAATATCTTACCATTCTGTATGCCACAATACCACCTTGAAAAGCATGTTAGTATAACGTACGACACCTTACAACTCCTAACAAAAATTACGACACCGTACGTAAACTTAAATCTCCATAATAAACCTAATGAATTCATCTGAGTCCTGTGAACATCGTACGACAATTTAGAATATAATACGACTCTGTATGCCACATTACCGCCTTGAAAAGCATGTTAGTATAACGTACGGCACCTTACAAGACCTAACAAAACATTACAACACCGTACGTAAACTTAAAACTCCATAATAAACCTAATGAGTTCATCCGAGTCCTTTGAACATCGTACGAAAATTTAAAATATATTACGACTCTGTACGCCACATTACCGCCTTGAAAAGAATGTTAGTATAACGTACGGCACCTTACAACACCTAACAAAACATTACAACACCGTACGTAAACTCAAAACTCCATAATAAACCTAATGTATTCATCTGAGTCCTTTGAACATCGTACGACAATTTAGAATATAATACGACTCTGTATGCCACATTACCGCCTTGAAAAGCATGTTAGTATAACGTACGACACCTTACAAGACCTAACAAAACATTACAACACCGTACGTAAACTCAAAACTCCATAATAAACCTAATGAATTCGTCCGAGTCATTTGAACATCGTACAACAATTTCGAACATCTTACGACTCAGTATGCCACATTATCGCCTTGAAAATCATGTTAGTATAAGGTATGACACCTTATAACTCCTAACAATACATTACAATACCGTATGTAAACTTAAATCTCCATAATAAACCTAATGAATTCGTTAGAGTCCTTTGAACATCGTACGACCACTCAGGACTTGTTACGACTTTGTATGCGACATTAGCAACAGGAAAAGCAATTTAGAATAATGTAGGATGCGTTACATCTTTTTAGACACCTTACACCACCGTACGAAACATTAAAACTCTATAATAAACCTAATGAATTCGTCCGAGTGATTTGAACATCGTACAAAAATTTAGAATATCTTACCATTCTGTATGCCACAATACCGCCTTGAAAAGCATGTTAGTATAACGTACGACACCTTACAACTCCTAACAAAACATTACAACACCGTACGTAAACTTAAATCTCCATAATAAACCTAATGAATTCATCTGAGTCCTGTGAACATCGTACGACAATTTAGAATATAATACGACTCTGTATGCCACATTACCGCCTTGAAAAGCATGTTAGTATAACGTACGGCACCTTACAAGACCTAACAAAACATTACAACACCGTACGTAAACTTAAAACTCCATAATAAACCTAATGAGTTCATCCGAGTCCTTTGAACATCGTACGAAAATTTAGAATATATTACGACTCTGTACGCCACATTACCGCCTTGAAAAGAATGTTAGTATAACGTACGGCACCTTACAACACCTAACAAAACATTACAACACCGTACGTAAACTCAAAACTCCATAATAAACCTAATGAATTCATCTGAGTCCTTTGAACATCGTACGACAATTTAGAATATAATACGACTCTGTATTCCACATTACCGCCTTGAAAAGCATGTTAGTATAACGTACGGCACCTTACAAGACCTAACAAAACATTACAACACCGTACGTAAACTCAAAACTCCATAATAAACCTAATGAATTCGTCCGAGTCATTTGAACATCGTACAACAATTTCGAACATCTTACGACTCTGTATGCCACATTATCGCCTTGAAAATCATGTTAGTATAAGGTATGACACCTTATAACTCCTAACAATACATTACAATACCGTATGTAAACTTAAATCTCCATAATAAACCTAATGAATTCGTTATAGTCCTTTGAACATCGTACGACCACTCAGGACTTGTTACGACTTTGTATGCGACATTAGCAACAGGAAAAGCAATTTAGAATAATGTAGGATGCGTTACATCTTTTTAGACACCTTACACCACCGTACGAAACATTAAAACTCCATAATAAACCTAATGAATTCGTCCGAGTGATTTGAACATCGTACAAAAATTTAGAATATCTTACCATTCTGTATGCCACAATACCACCTTGAAAAGCATGTTAGTATAACGTACGACACCTTACAACTCCTAACAAAACATTACAACACCGTACGTAAACTTAAATCTCCATAATAAACCTAATGAATTCATCTGAGTCCTGTGAACATCGTACGACAATTTAGAATATAATACGACTCTGTATGCCACATTACCGCCTTGAAAAGCATGTTAGTATAACGTACGGCACCTTACAAGACCTAACAAAACATTACAACACCGTACGTAAACATAAAACTCCATAATAAACCTAATGAGTTCATCCGAGTCCTTTGAACATCGTACGAAAATTTAGAATATATTACGACTCTGTACACCACATTACCGCCTTGAAAAGAATGTTAGTATAACGTACGGCACCTTACAACACCTAACAAAACATTACAACACCGTACGTAAACTCAAAACTCCATAATAAACCTAATGAATTCATCTGAGTCCTTTGAACATCGTACGACAATTTAGAATATAATACGACTCTGTATGCCACATTACCGCCTTGAAAAGCATGTTAGTATAACGTACGGCACCTTACAAGACCTAACAAAACATTACAACACCGTACGTAAACTTAAAACTCCATAATAAACCTAATGAGTTCATCCGAGTCCTTTGAACATCGTACAAAAATTTAGAATATATTACGACTCTGTACGCCACATTACCGCCTTGAAAAGAATGTTAGTATAACGTACGGCACCTTACAACACCTAACAAAACATTACAACACCGTACGTAAACTCAAAACTCCATAATAAACCTAATGAATTCATCTGAGTCCTTTGAACATCGTACGACAATTTAGAATATAATACGACTCTGTATGCCACATTACCGCCTTGAAAAGCATGTTAGTATAACGTACGGCACCTTACAAGACCTAACAAAACATTACAACACCGTACGTAAACTTAAAACTCCATAATAAACCTAATGAGTTCATCCGAGTCCTTTGAACATCGTACGAAAATTTAGAATATATTACGACTCTGTACGCCACATTACCGCCTTGAAAAGAATGTTAGTATAACGTACGGCACCTTACAAGACCTAACAAAACATTACAACACCGTACGTAAACTTAAAACTCCATAATAAACCTAATGAGTTCATCCGAGTCCTTTGAACATCGTACGAAAATTTAGAATATATTACGACTCTGTACGCCACATTACCGCCTTGAAAAGAATGTTAGTATAACGTACGGCACCTTACAACACCTAACAAAACATTACAACACCGTACGTAAACTCAAAACTCCATAATAAACCTAATGAATTCGTCCGAGTCATTTGAACATCGTACAACAATTTCGAACATCTTACGACTCTGTATGCCACATTATCGCCTTGAAAATCATGTTAGTATAAGGTATGACACCTTATAACTCCTAACAATACATTACAATACCGTATGTAAACTTAAATCTCCATAATAAACCTAATGAATTCGTTAGAGTCCTTTGAACATCGTACGACCACTCAGGACTTGTTACGACTTTGTATGCGACATTAGCAACAGGAAAAGCAATTTAGAATAATGTAGGATGCGTTACATCTTTTTAGACACCTTACACCACCGTACGAAACATTAAAACTCCATAATAAACCTAATGAATTCGTCCGAGTGATTTGAACATCGTACAAAAATTTAGAATATCTTACCATTCTGTATGCCACAATACCGCCTTGAAAAGCATGTTAGTATAACGTACGACACCTTACAACTCCTAACAAAACATTACAACACCGTACGTAAACTTAAATCTCCATAATAAACCTAATGAATTCATCCGAGTCCTTTGAACATCGTACGACAATTTAGAATATATTACGACTATGTATGCCACATTACCGCCTTGAAAAGCATGTTAGAATAACGTACGGCACCTTACAACACCTAACAAAACGTTACAACACCGTACGTACACTCAAAACTCCATAATAAACCTAATGAATTCGTCCGAGTCATTTGAACATCGTACAACAATTTAGAATACTTACGACTCTGTATGCCACATTACCGCCTTGAAAATCATGTTAGTATAACCTAGGGCACCTTACAACTCCTAAGACCCCATTACAATACCGTGCGTAAACTTAAAACTCCATAGTAAACCTAATGAATTCGTTAGAGTCCTTTGAACATCGTACGACCACTCAGGACTTGTTACGACTTTGTATGCGACATTAGCAACAGGAAAAGCAATTTAGAATAATGTAGGATGCGTTACATCTTTTTAGACACCTTACACCACCGTACGAAACATTAAAACTCCATAATAAACCTAATGAATTCGTCCGAGTGATTTGAACATCGTACAAAAATTTAGAATATCTTACCATTCTGTATGCCACAATACCGCCTTGAAAAGCATGTTAGTATAACGTACGACACCTTACAACTCCTAACAAAACATTACAACACCGTACGTAAACTTAAATCTCCATAATAAACCTAATGAATTCATCCGAGTCCTTTGAACATCGTACGACAATTTAGAATATATTACGACTATGTATGCCACATTACCGCCTTGAAAAGCATGTTAGTATAACGTACGGCACCTTACAACACCTAACAAAACGTTACAACACCGTACGTACACTCAAAACTCCATAATAAACCTAATGAATTCGTCCGAGTCATTTGAACATCGTACAACAATTTAGAATACTTACGACTCTGTATGCCACATTACCGCCTTGAAAATCATGTTAGTATAACCTAGGGCACCTTACAACTCCTAAGACCCCATTACAATACCGTGCGTAAACTTAAAACTCCATAGTAAACCTAATGAATTCGTTAGAGTCCTTTGAACATCGTACGACCACTCAGGACTTGTTACGACTTTGTATGCGACATTAGCAACAGGAAAAGCAATTTAGAATAATGTAGGATGCGTTACATCTTTTGAGAACACCTTACACCACCGTACGAAACATTAAAACTCCATAATAAACCTAATGAATTCGTCCGAGTGATTTGAACATCGTACAACAATTTAGAATATCTTACCACTCTGAATGCCACATTACCGCCTTGAAAAGCATGTTAGTATAATGTACGACACCTTACAACTCCTAACAAAACATTACAACAACGTACGTAAACTTAAAACTCCATAATAAACCTAATGAGTTCATCCGAGTCCTTTGAACATCGTACGAAAATTTAGAATATATTACGACTCTGTACGCCACATTACCGCCTTGAAAAGAATGTTAATATAACGTACGGCACCTTACAACACCTAACAAAACATTACAACACCGTACGTAAACTCAAAACTCCATAATAAACCTAATGAATTCATCTGAGTCCTTTGAACATCGTACGACAATTTAGAATATAATACGACTTTGTATGACACATTACCGCCTTGAAAAGCATGTTAGTATAACGTACGGCACCTTACAAGACCTAACAAAACATTACAACACCGTACGTAAACTCAAAACTCCATAATAAACCTAATGAATTAGTCCGAGTCATTTGAACATCGTACAACAATTTCGAACATCTTACGACTCTGTATGCCACATTATCGCCTTGAAAATCATGTTAGTATAAGGTATGACACCTTATAACTCCTAACAATACATTACAATACCGTATGTAAACTTAAATCTCCATAATAAACCTAATGAATTCGTTATAGTCCTTTGAACATCGTACGACCACTCAGGACTTGTTACGACTTTGTATGCGACATTAGCAACAGGAAAAGCAATTTAGAATAATGTAGGATGCGTTACATCTTTTTAGACACCTTACACCACCGTACGAAACATTAAAACTCCATAATAAACCTAATGAATTCGTCCGAGTGATTTGAACATCGTACAAAAATTTAGAATATCTTACCATTCTGTATGCCACAATACCACCTTGAAAAGCATGTTAGTATAACGTACGACACCTTACAACTCCTAACAAAACATTACAACACCGTACGTAAACTTAAATCTCCATAATAAACCTAATGAATTCATCTGAGTCCTGTGAACATCGTACGACAATTTAGAATATAATACGACTCTGTATGCCACATTACCGCCTTGAAAAGCATGTTAGTATAACGTACGGCACCTTACAAGACCTAACAAAACATTACAACACCGTACGTAAACTCAAAACTCCATAATAAACCTAATGAATTCGTCCGAGTCATTTGAACATCGTACAACAATTTCGAACATCTTACGACTCTGTATGCCACATTATCGCCTTGAAATCATGTTAGTATAAGGTATGACACCTTATAACTCCTAACAATACATTACAATACCGTATGTAAACTTAAATCTCCATAATAAACCTAATGAATTCGTTATAGTCCTTTGAACATCGTACGACCACTCAGGACTTGTTACGACTTTCTATGCGACATTAGCAACAGGAAAAGCAATTTAGAATAATGTAGGATGCGTTACATCTTTTTAGACACCTTACACCACCGTACGAAACATTAAAACTCCATAATAAACCTAATGAATTCGTCCGAGTGATTTGAACATCGTACAAAAATTTAGAATATCTTACCATTCTGTATGCCACAATACCACCTTGAAAAGCATGTTAGTATAACGTACGACACCTTACAACTCCTAACAAAACATTACAACACCGTACGTAAACTTAAATCACCATAATAAACCTAATGAATTCATCTGAGTCCTGTGAACATCGTACGACAATTTAGAATATAATACGACTCTGTATGCCACATTACCGCCTTGAAAAGCATGTTAGTATAACGTACGGCACCTTACAAGACCTAACAAAACATTACAACACCGTACGTAAACTCAAAACTCCATAATAAACCTAATGAATTCGTCCGAGTCATTTGAACATCGTACAACAATTTCGAACATCTTACGACTCTGTATGCCACATTATCGCCTTGAAAATCATGTTAGTATAAGGTATGACACCTTATAACTCCTAACAATACATTACAATACCGTATGTAAACTTAAATCTCCATAATAAACCTAATGAATTCGTTAGAGTCCTTTGAACATCGTACGACCACTCAGGACTTGTTACGACTTTGTATGCGACATTAGCAACAGGAAAAGCAATTAAGAATAATGTAGGGTGCGTTACATCTTTTTAGACACCTTACACCACCGTACGAAACATTAAAACTCCATAATAAACCTAATGAATTTGTCCGAGTGATTTGAACATCGTACAAAAATTTAGAATATCTTACCATTCTGTATGCCACAATACCGCCTTGAAAAGCATGTTAGTATAACGTACGACACCTTACAACTCCTAACAAAACATTACAACACCGTACGTAAACTTAAATCTCCATAATAAACCTAATGAATTCATCTGAGTCCTGTGAACATCGTACGACAATTTAGAATATAATACGACTCTGTATGCCACATTACCCCCTTTAAAAGCATGTTAGTATAACGTACGGCACCTTACAAGACCTAACAAAACATTACAACACCGTACGTAAACTCAAAACTCCATAATAAACCTAATGAATTCGTCCGAGTCATTTGAACATCGTACAACAATTTCGAACATCTTACGACTCTGTATGCCACATTACCGCCTTGAAAATCATGTTAGTATAACCTAGGGCACCTTACAACTCCTAAGACCCCATTACAATACCGTGCTTAAACTTAAAACTCCATAGTAAACCTAATGAATTCGTTAGAGTCCTTTGAACATCGTACGACCACTCAGGACTTGTTACGACTTTGTATGCGACATTAGCAACAGGAAAAGCAATTTAGAATAATGTAGGATGCGTTACATCTTTTGAGAACACCTTACACCACCGTACTAAACATTAAAACTCCATAATAAACCTAATGAATTCGTCCGAGTGATTTGAACATCATACAACAATTTAGAATATCTTACCACTCTGAATGCCACATTACCGCCTTAAAAAGCATGTTAGTATAACGTATGACACCTTACAACTCCTAACAAAACATTACAACACCGTACGTAAACTTAAAACTCCATAATAAACCTAAAGAATTTATCTGAGTCCTTTGAACATCGTACGACAATTTAGAATATATTACGACTCTGTATGCCACATTACCGCCTTGAAAAGCATGTTAGTATAACGTACGGCACCTTACAACACCTAACAAAACATTACAACACCGTACGTAAACTCAAAACTCCATAATAAACCTAATGAATTCGTCCGAGTCATTTGAACATCGTACAACAATTTAGAATATCTTACGACTCTGTATGCCACATTACCGCCTTGAAAATCATGTTAGTATAACCTAGGGCACCTTACAACTCCTAAGACCCCATTACAATACCGTGCGTAAACTTAAAACTCCATAGTAAACCTAATGAATTCGTTAGAGTCCTTTGAACATCGTACGACCACTCAGGACTTGTTACGACTTTGTATGCGACATTAGCAACAGGAAAAGCAATTTAGAATAATGTAGGATGCGTTACATCTTTTTAGACACCTTACACCACCGTACGAAACATTAAAACTCCATAATAAACCTAATGAATTCGTCCGAGTGATTTGAACATCGTACAAAAATTTAGAATATCTTACCATTCTGTATGCCACAATACCACCTTGAAAAGCATGTTAGTATAACGTACGACACCTTACAACTCCTAACAAAACATTACAACACCGTACGTAAACTTAAATCTCCATAATAAACCTAATGAATTCATCTGAGTCCTGTGAACATCGTACGACAATTTAGAATATAATACGACTCTGTATGCCACATTACCGCCTTGAAAAGCATGTTAGTATAACGTACGGCACCTTACAAGACCTAACAAAACATTACAACACCGTACGTAAACTCAAAACTCCATAATAAACCTAATGAATTCGTCCGAGTCATTTGAACATCGTACAACAATTTCGAACATCTTACGACTCTGTATGCCACATTATCGCCTTGAAAATCATGTTAGTATAAGGTATGACACCTTATAACTCCTAACAATACATTACAATACCGTATGTAAACTTAAATCTCCATAATAAACCTAATGAATTCGTTATAGTCCTTTGAACATCGTACGACCACTCAGGACTTGTTACGACTTTGTATGCGACATTAGCAACAGGAAAAGCAATTTAGAATAATGTAGGATGCGTTACATCTTTTTAGACACCTTACACCACCGTACGAAACATTAAAACTCCATAATAAACCTAATGAATTCGTCCGAGTGATTTGAACATCGTACAAAAATTTAGAATATCTTACCATTCTGTATGCCACAATACCACCTTGAAAAGCATGTTAGTATAACGTACGACACCTTACAACTCCTAACAAAACATTACAACACCGTACGTAAACTTAAATCTCCATAATAAACCTAATGAATTCATCTGAGTCCTGTGAACATCGTACGACAATTTAGAATATAATACGACTCTGTATGCCACATTACCGCCTTGAAAAGCATGTTAGTATAACGTACGGCACCTTACAAGACCTAACAAAACATTACAACACCGTACGTAAACTCAAAACTCCATAATAAACCTAATGAATTCGTCCGAGTCATTTGAACATCGTACAACAATTTCGAACATCTTACGACTCTGTATGCCACATTATCGCCTTGAAAATCATGTTAGTATAAGGTATGACACCTTATAACTCCTAACAATACATTACAATACCGTATGTAAACTTAAATCTCCATAATAAACCTAATGAATTCGTTAGAGTCCTTTGAACATCGTACGACCACTCAGGACTTGTTACGACTTTGTATGCGACATTAACAACAGGAAAAGCAATTAAGAATAATGTAGGGTGCGTTACATCTTTTTAGACACCTTACACCACCGTACGAAACATTAAAACTCCATAATAAACCTAATGAATTTGTCCGAGTGATTTGAACATCGTACAAAAATTTAGAATATCTTACCATTCTGTATGCCACAATACTGCCTTGAAAAGCATGTTAGTATAACGTACGACACCTTACAACTCCTAACAAAACATTACAACACCGTACGTAAACTTAAATCTCCATAATAAACCTAATGAATTCATCTGAGTCCTGTGAACATCGTACGACAATTTAGAATATAATACGACTCTGTATGCCACATTACCCCATTTAAAAGCATGTTAGTATAACGTACGACACCTTACAAGACCTAACAAAACATTACAACACCGTACGTAAACTCAAAACTCCATAATAAACCTAATGAATTCGTCCGAGTCATTTGAACATCGTACAACAATTTCGAACATCTTACGACTCTGTATGCCACATTACCGCCTTGAAAATCATGTTAGTATAACCTAGGGCACCTTACAACTCCTAAGACCCCATTACTATACCGTGCTTAAACTTAAAACTCCATAGTAAACCTAATGAATTCGTTAGAGTCCTTTGAACATCGTACGACCACTCAGGACTTGTTACGACTTTGTATGCGACATTAGCAACAGGAAAAGCAATTTAGAATAATGTAGGATGCGTTACATCTTTTGAGAACACCTTACACCACCGTACGAAACATTAAAACTCCATAATAAACCTAATGAATTCGTCCGAGTGATTTGAACATCATACAACAATTTAGAATATCTTACCACTCTGAATGCCACATTACCGCCTTAAAAAGCATGTTAGTATAACGTATGACACCTTACAACTCCTAACAAAACATTACAACACCGTACGTAAACTTAAAACTCCATAATAAACCTAAAGAATTTATCTGAGTCCTTTGAACATCGTACGACAATTTAGAATATATTACGACTCTGTATGCCACATTACCGCCTTGAAAAGCATGTTAGTATAACGTACGGCACCTTACAACACCTAACAAAACATTACAACACCGTACGTAAACTCAAAACTCCATAATAAACCTAATGAATTCGTCCGAGTCATTTGAACATCGTACAACCATTTAGAATATCTTACGACTCTGTATGCCACATTACCGCCTTGAAAATCATGTTAGTATAACCTAGGGCACCTTACAACTCCTAAGACCCCATTACAATACCGTGCGTAAACTTAAAACTCCATAGTAAACCTAATGAATTCGTTAGAGTCCTTTGAACATCGTACGACCACTCAGGACTTGTTACGACTTTGTATGCGACATTAGCAACAGGAAAAGCAATTTAGAATAATGTAGGATGCGTTACATCTTTTTAGACACCTTACACCACCGTACGAAACATTAAAACTCCATAATAAACCTAATGAATTCGTCCGAGTGATTTGAACATCGTACAAAAATTTAGAATATCTTACCATTCTGTATGCCACAATACCACCTTGAAAAGCATGTTAGTATAACGTACGACACCTTACAACTCCTAACAAAACATTACAACACCGTACGTAAACTTAAATCTCCATAATAAACCTAATGAATTCATCTGAGTCCTGTGAACATCGTACGACAATTTAGAATATAATACGACTCTGTATGCCACATTACCGCCTTGAAAAGCATGTTAGTATAACGTACGGCACCTTACAAGACCTAACAAAACATTACAACACCGTACGTAAACTCAAAACTCCATAATAAACCTAATGAATTCGTCCGAGTCATTTGAACATCGTACAACAATTTCGAACATCTTACGACTCTGTATGCCACATTATCGCCTTGAAAATCATGTTAGTATAAGGTATGACACCTTATAACTCCTAACAATACATTACAATACCGTATGTAAACTTAAATCTCCATAATAAACCTAATGAATTCGTTATAGTCCTTTGAACATCGTACGACCACTCAGGACTTGTTACGACTTTGTATGCGACATTAGCAACAGGAAAAGCAATTTAGATTAATGTAGGATGCGTTACATCTTTTTAGACACCTTACACCACCGTACGAAACATTAAAACTCCATAATAAACCTAATGAATTCGTCCGAGTGATTTGAACATCGTACAAAAATTTAGAATATCTTACCATTCTGTATGCCACAATACCACCTTGAAAAGCATGTTAGTATAACGTACGACACCTTACAACTCCTAACAAAACATTACAACACCGTACGTAAACTTAAATCTCCATAATAAACCTAATGAATTCATCTGAGTCCTGTGAACATCGTACGACAATTTAGAATATAATACGACTCTGTATGCCACATTACCGCCTTGAAAAGCATGTTAGTATAACGTACGGCACCTTACAAGACCTAACAAAACATTACAACACCGTACGTAAACTCAAAACTCCATAATAAACCTAATGAATTCGTCCGAGTCATTTGAACATCGTACAACAATTTCGAACATCTTACGACTCTGTATGCCACATTATCGCCTTGAAAATCATGTTAGTATAAGGTATGACACCTTATAACTCCTAACAATACATTACAATACCGTATGTAAACTTAAATCTCCATAATAAACCTAATGAATTCGTTAGAGTCCTTTGAACATCGTACGACCACTCAGGACTTGTTACGACTTTGTATGCGACATTAGCAACAGGAAAAGCAATTAAGAATAATGTAGGGTGCGTTACATCTTTTTAGACACCTTACACCACCGTACGAAACATTAAAACTCCATAATAAACCTAATGAATTTGTCCGAGTGATTTGAACATCGTACAAAAATTTAGAATATCTTACCATTCTGTATGCCACAATACCGCCTTGAAAAGCATGTTAGTATAACGTACGACACCTTACAACTCCTAACAAAACATTACAACACCGTACGTAAACTTAAATCTCCATAATAAACCTAATGAATTCATCTGAGTCCTGTGAACATCGTACGACAATTTAGAATATAATACGACTCTGTATGCCACATTACCCCATTTAAAAGCATGTTAGTATAACGTACGGCACCTTACAAGACCTAAAAAAACATTACAACACCGTACGTAAACTCAAAACTCCATAATAAACCTAATGAATTCGTCCGAGTCATTTGAACATCATACAACAATTTCGAACATCTTACGACTCTGTATGCCACATTACCGCCTTGAAAATCATGTTAGTATAACCTAGGGCACCTTACAACTCCTAAGACCCCATTACAATACCGTGCTTAAACTTAAAACTCCATAGTAAACCTAATGAATTCGTTAGAGTCCTTTGAACATCGTACGACCACTCAGGACTTGTTACGACTTTGTATGCGACATTAGCAACAGGAAAAGCAATTTAGAATAATGTAGGATGCGTTACATCTTTTGAGAACACCTTACACCACCGTACGAAACATTAAAACTCCATAATAAACCTAATGAATTCGTCCGAGTGATTTGAACATCATACAACAATTTAGAATATCTTACCACTCTGAATGCCACATTACCGCCTTAAAAAGCATGTTAGTATAACGTATGACACCTTACAACTCCTAACAAAACATTACAACACCGTACGTAAACTTAAAACTCCATAATAAACCTAAAGAATTTATCTGAGT
Source organism: Tagetes erecta (assembly GCA_030867185.1). Lineage (NCBI taxonomy): Eukaryota > Viridiplantae > Streptophyta > Magnoliopsida > Asterales > Asteraceae > Tagetes > Tagetes erecta. The sequence goes on along the minus strand of CM061488.1, from coordinate 46,458,319 downwards.
CCTTTGAACATCGTACGACAATTTAGAATATATTACGACTCTGTATGCCACATTACCGCCTTGAAAAGCATGTTAGTATAACGTACGGCACCTTACAACACCTAACAAAACATTACAACACCGTACGTAAACTCAAAACTCCATAATAAACCTAATGATTTCGTCCGAGTCATTTGAACATCGTACAACAATTTAGAATATCTTACGACTCTGTATGCCACATTACCGCCTTGAAAATCATGTTAGTATAACCTAGGGCACCTTACAACTCCTAAGACCCCATTACAATACCGTGCGTAAACTTAAAACTCCATAGTAAACCTAATGAATTCGTTAGAGTCCTTTGAACATCGTACGACCACTCAGGACTTGTTACGACTTTGTATGCGACATTAGCAACAGGGAAAGCAATTTAGAATAATGTAGGATGCGTTACATCTTTTGAGAACACCTTACACCACCGTACGAAACATTAAAACTCCATAATAAACCTAATGAATTCGTCCAAGTGATTTGAACATCGTACAACAATTTAGAATATCTTACCACTCTGAATGCCACATTACCGCCTTGAAAAGCATGTTAGTATAATGTACGACACCTTACAACTCCTAACAAAACATTACAACACCGTACGTAAACTTAAAACTCCATAATAAACCTAATGAATTCATCCGAGTCCTTTGAAAATCGTACGACAATTTAGAATATATTACGACTATGTACGCCACATTACCGCCTTGAAAAGAATGTTAGTATAACGTACGGCACCTTACAACACCTAACAAAACATTACAACACCGTACGTAAACTCAAAACTCCATAATAAACCTAATGAATTCGTCCGAGTCATTTGAACATCGTACAACAATTTAGAATATCTTAAGACTCTGTATGCCACATTACCGCCTTGAAAATCATGTTAGTATAACCTAGGGCACCTTACAACACCTAACAAAACATTACAACACCGTACGTAAACTCAAAACTCCATAATAAACCTAATGAATTCGTCCGAGTCATTTGAACATCTTACAACAATTTAGAATATCTTACGACTCTGTATGCCACATTACCGCCTTGAAAATCATGTTAGTGTAACCTAGGGCACCTTACAACTCCTAAGACCCCATTACAATACCGTGCGTAAACTTAAAACTCCATAGTAAACCTAATGAATTCGTTAGAGTCCTTTGAACATCGTACGACCACTCAGGACTTGTTACGACATTGTATGCGACATTAGCAACAGGGAAAGCAATTTAGAATAATGTAGGATGCGTTACATCTTTTGAGAACACCTTACACCACCGTACGAAACATTAAAACTCCATAATAAACCTAATGAATTCGTCCAAGTGATTTGAACATCGTACAACAATTTAGAATATCTTACCACTCTGAATGCCACATTACCGCCTTGAAAAGCATGTTAGTATAATGTACGACACCTTACAACTCCTAACAAAACATTACAACACCGTACGTAAACTTAAAACTCCATAATAAACCTAATGAATTCATCCGAGTCCTTTGAAAATCGTACGACAATTTAGAATATATTACGACTCTGTACGCCACATTACCGCCTTGAAAAGAATGTTAGTATAACGTACGGCACCTTACAACACCTAACAAAACATTACAACACCGTACGTAAACTCAAAACTCCATAATAAACCTAATAAATTCGTCCGAGTCATTTGAACATCGTACAACAATTTAGAATATCTTACGACTCTGTATGCCACATTACCGCCTTGAAAATCATGTTAGTATAACCTAGGGCACCTTACAACACCTAACAAAACATTACAACACCGTACGTAAACTCAAAACTCCATAATAAACCTAATGAATTCGTCCGAGTCATTTGAACATCGTACAACAATTTAGAATATCTTACGACTCTGTATGCCACATTACCTCCTTGAAAATCATGTTAGTATAACCTAGGGCACCTTACAACTCCTAAGACCCCATTACAATACCGTGCGTAAACTTAAACCTCCATAGTAAACCTAATGAATTCGTTAGAGTCCTTTGAACATCGTACGACCACTCAGGACTTGTTACGACTTTGTATGCGACATTAGCAACAGGGAAAGCAATTTAGAATAATGTAGGATGCGTTACATCTTTTGAGAACACCTTACACCACCGTACGAAACATTAAAACTCCATAATAAACCTAATGAATTCGTCCAAGTGATTTGAACATCGTACAACAATTTAGAATATCTTACCACTCTGAATGCCACATTACCGCCTTGAAAAGCATGTTAGTATAATGTACGACACCTTACAACTCCTAACAAAACATTACAACACCGTACGTAAACTTAAAACTCCATAATAAACCTAATGAATTCATCCGAGTCCTTTGAAAATCGTACGACAATTTAGAATATATTACGACTCTGTACGCCACATTACCGCCTTGAAAAGAATGTTAGTATAACGTACGGCACCTTACAACACCTAACAAAACATTACAACACCGTACGTAAACTCAAAACTCCATAATAAACCTAATGAATTCGTCCGAGTCATTTGAACATCGTACAACAATTTAGAATATCTTACGACTCTGTATGCCACATTACCGCCTTGAAAATCATGTTAGTATAACCGAGGGCACCTTACAACTCCTAAGAACCCATTACAATACAGTACGTAAACTTAAAACTCCATAGTAAACCTAATGAATTCGTCCAAGTCCTTTAAACGTCAGACGACCACTCGGGACTTGTTACGACTTTGTATGCGACATTAGCAACAGGAAAAGCAATTTAGAATAATGTAGGATGCGTTACATCTTTTGAGAACACCTTACACCACCGTACGAAACATTAAAACTCCATAATAAACCTAATAAATTCATCCGATTCCTTTTAACATCGTACGACAATTTAGAATATATTACGACTCTGTATGCCACATTACCGCCTTGAAAAGAATGTTAGTATAACGTACGGCACCTTACAACACCTAACAAAACATTACAACACCGTACGTAAACTCAAAACTCCATAATAAACCTAATGAATTCGTCCGAGTCATTTGAACATCGTACAACAATTTAGAATATCTTACGACTCTGTATGCCACATTACCGCCTTGAAAATCATGTTAGTATAACCTAGGGAACCTTACAACTCCTAAGACCCCATTACAATACCGTGCGTAAACATAAAACTCCATAGTAAACCTAATGAATTCGTTAGAGTCCTTTGAACATCGTACGACCACTCAGGACTTGTTACGACTTTGTATGCGACATTAGCAACAGGAAAAGCAATTTGAATAATGTAGGATGCGTTACATCTTTTGAGAACACCTTACACCACCGTACGAAACATTAAAACTCCATAATAAACCTAATGAATTCGTCCGAGTGATTTGAACATCGTACAACAATTTAGAATATCTTACCACTCTGAATGCCACACTACGGCCTTAAAAAGCATGTTAGTATAACGTACGACACCTTACAACTCCTAACAAAACATTACAACACCGTACGTAAACTTAAAACTCCATAATAAACCTAAAGAATTTATCTGAGTCCTTTGAACATCGTACGACAATTTAGAATATATTACGACTCTGTATGCCACATTACCGCCTTGAAAAGCATGTTAGTATAACGTACGGCACCTTACAACACCTAACAAAACATTACAACACCGTACGTAAACTCAAAACTCCATAATAAACCTAATGAATTCGTCCGAGTCATTTGAACATCGTACAACAATTTAGAATATCTTACGACTCTGTATGCCACATTACCGCCTTGAAAATCATGTTAGTATAACCTAGGGAACCTTACAACTCCTAAGACCCCATTACAATACCGTGCGTAAACATAAAACTCCATAGTAAACCTAATGAATTCGTTAGAGTCCTTTGAACATCGTACGACCACTCAGGACTTGTTACGACTTTGTATGCGACATTAGCAACAGGAAAAGCAATTTGAATAATGTAGGATGCGTTACATCTTTTGAGAACACCTTACACCACCGTACGAAACATTAAAACTCCATAATAAACCTAATGAATTCGTCCGAGTGATTTGAACATCGTACAACAATTTAGAATATCTTACCACTCTGAATGCCACATTACCGCCTTAAAAAGCATGTTAGTATAACGTACGACACCTTACAACTCCTAACAAAACATTACAACACCGTACGTAAACTTAAAACTCCATAATAAACCTAAAGAATTTATCTGAGTCCTTTGAACATCGTACGACAATTTAGAATATATTACGACTCTGTATGCCACATTACCGCCTTGAAAAGCATGTTAGTATAACGTACGGCACCTTACAACACCTAACAAAACATTACAACACCGTACGTAAACTCAAAACTCCATAATAAACCTAATGAATTCGTCCGAGTCATTTGAACATCGTACAACAATTTAGAATATCTTACGACTCTGTATGCCACATTACCGCCTTGAAAATCATGTTAGTATAACCTAGGGCACCTTACAACACCTAACAAAACATTACAACACCGTACGTAAACTCAAAACTCCATAATAAACCTAATGAATTCGTCCGAGTCATTTGAACATCGTACAACAATTTAGAATATCTTACGACTCTGTATGCCACATTACCGCCTTGAAAATCATGTTAGTATAACCTAGGGCACCTTACAACTCCTAAGACCCCATTACAATACCGTGCGTAAACTTAAAACTCCATAGTAAACCTAATGAATTCGTTAGAGTCCTTTGAACATCGTACGACCACTCAGGACTTGTTACGACTTTGTATGCGACATTAGCAACAGGGAAAGCAATTTAGAATAATGTAGGATGCGTTACATCTTTTGAGAACACCTTACACCACCGTACGAAACATTAAAACTCCATAATAAACCTAATGAATTCGTCCAAGTGATTTGAACATCGTACAACAATTTAGAATATCTTACCACTCTGAATGCCACATTACCGCCTTGAAAAGCATGTTAGTATAATGTACGACACCTTACAACTCCTAACAAAACATTACAACACCGTACGTAAACTTAAAACTCCATAATAAACCTAATGAATTCATCCGAGTCCTTTGAAAATCGTACGACAATTTAGAATATATTACGACTCTGTACGCCACATTACCGCCTTGAAAAGAATGTTAGTATAACGTACGGCACCTTACAACACCTAACAAAACATTACAACACCGTACGTAAACTCAAAACTCCATAATAAACCTAATGAATTCGTCCGAGTCATTTGAACATCGTACAACAATTTAGAATATCTTACGACTCTGTATGCCACATTACCGCCTTGAAAATCATGTTAGTATAACCTAGGGCACCTTACAACACCTAACAAAACATTACAACACCGTACGTAAACTCAAAACTCCATAATAAACCTAATGAATTCGTCCGAGTCATTTGAACATCGTACAACAATTTAGAATATCTTACGACTCTGTATGCCACATTACCGCCTTGAAAATCATGTTAGTATAACCTAGGGCACCTTACAACTCCTAAGACCCCATTACAATACCGTGCGTAAACTTAAAACTCCATAGTAAACCTAATGAATTCGTTAGAGTCCTTTGAACATCGTACGACCACTCAGGACTTGTTACGACTTTGTATGCGACATTAGCAACAGGGAAAGCAATTTAGAATAATGTAGGATGCGTTACATCTTTTGAGAACACCTTACACCACCGTACGAAACATTAAAACTCCATAATAAACCTAATGAATTCGTCCAAGTGATTTGAACATCGTACAACAATTTAGAATATCTTACCACTCTGAATGCCACATTACCGCCTTGAAAAGCATGTTAGTATAATGTACGACACCTTACAACTCCTAACAAAACATTACAACACCGTACGTAAACTTAAAACTCCATAATAAACCTAATGAATTCATCCGAGTCCTTTGAAAATCGTACGACAATTTAGAATATATTACGACTCTGTACGCCACATTACCGCCTTGAAAAGAATGTTAGTATAACGTACGGCACCTTACAACACCTAACAAAACATTACAACACCGTACGTAAACTCAAAACTCCATAATAAACCTAATGAATTCGTCCGAGTCATTTGAACATCGTACAACAATTTAGAATATCTTACGACTCTGTATGCCACATTACCGCCTTGAAAATCATGTTAGTATAACCGAGGGCACCTTACAACTCCTAAGAACCCATTACAATACAGTACGTAAACTTAAAACTCCATAGTAAACCTAATGAATTCGTCCAAGTCCTTTAAACGTTAGACGACCACTCAGGACTTGTTACGACTTTGTATGCGACATTAGCAACAGGAAAAGCAATTTAGAATAATGTAGGATGCGTTACATCTTTTGAGAACACCTTACACCACCGTACGAAACATTAAAACTCCATAATAAACCTAATAAATTCATCCGATTCCTTTGAACATCGTATGACAATTTAGAATATATTACGACTCTGTATGCCACATTACCGCCTTGAAAAGAATGTTAGTATAACGTACGGCACCTTACAACACCTAACAAAACATTACAACACCGTACGTAAACTCAAAACTCCATAATAAACCTAATGAATTCGTCCGAGTCATTTGAACATCGTACAACAATTTAGAATATCTTACGACTCTGTATGCCACATTACCGCCTTGAAAATCATGTTAGTATAACCTAGGGAACCTTACAACTCCTAAGACCCCATTACAATACCGTGCGTAAACATAAAACTCCATAGTAAACCTAATGAATTCGTTAGAGTCCTTTGAACATCGTACGACCACTCAGGACTTGTTACGACTTTGTATGCGACATTAGCAACAGGAAAAGCAATTTGAATAATGTAGGATGCGTTACATCTTTCGAGAACACCTTACACCACCGTACGAAACATTAAAACTCCATAATAAACCTAATGAATTCGTCCGAGTGATTTGAACATCGTACAACAATTTAGAATATCTTACCACTCTGAATGCCACATTACCGCCTTAAAAAGCATGTTAATATAACGTACGACACCTTACAACTCCTAACAAAACATTACAACACCGTACGTAAACTTAAAACTCCATAATAAACCTAAAGAATTTATCTGAGTCCTTTGAACATCGTACGACAATTTAGAATATATTACGACTCTGTATGCCACATTACCGCCTTGAAAAGCATGTTAGTATAACGTACGACACCTTACAACACCTAACAAAACATTACAACACCGTACGTAAACTCAAAACTCCATAATAAACCTAATGAATTCGTCGGAGTCATTTGAACATCGTACAACAATTTAGAATATCTTACGACTCTGTATGCCACATTACCGCCTTGAAAATCATGTTAGTATAACCTAGGGCACCTTACAACTCCTAAGACCCCATTACAATACCGTGCGTAAACTTAAAACTCCATAGTAAACCTAATGAATTCGTTAGAGTCCTTTGAACATCGTACGACCACTCAGGACTTGTTACGACTTTGTATGCGACATTATCAACAGGGAAAGCAATTTAGAATAATGTAGGATGCGTTACATCTTTTGAGAACACCTTGCACCACCGTACGAAACATTAAAACTCCATAATAAACCTAATGAATTCGTCCAAGTGATTTGAACATCGTACAACAATTTAGAATATCTTACCACTCTGAATGCCACATTACCGCCTTGAAAAGCATGTTAGTATAATGTACGACACCTTACAACTCCTAACAAAACATTACAACACCGTACGTAAACTTAAAACTCCATAATAAACCTAATGAATTCATCCGAGTCCTTTGAAAATCGTACGACAATTTAGAATATATTACGACTCTGTACGCCACATTACCGCCTTGAAAAGAATGTTAGTATAACGTACGGCACCTTACAACACCTAACAAAACATTACAACACCGTACGTAAACTCAAAACTCCATAATAAACCTAATGAATTCGTCCGAGTCATTTGAACATCGTACAACAATTTAGAATATCTTACGACTCTGTATGCCACATTACCGCCTTGAAAATCATGTTAGTATAACCTAGGGCACCTTACAACACCGTACGTAAACTCAAAACTCCATAATAAACCTAATGAATTCGTCCGAGTCATTTGAACATCGTACAACAATTTAGAATATCTTACGACTCTGTATGCCACATTACCGCCTTGAAAATCATGTTAGTATAACCTAGGGCACCTTACAACTCCTAAGACCCCATTACAATACCGTGCGTAAACTTAAAACTCCATAGTAAACCTAATGAATTCGTTAGAGTCCTTTGAACATCGTACGACCACTCAGGACTTGTTACGACTTTGTATGCGACATTAGCAACAGGGAAAGCAATTTAGAATAATGTAGGATGCGTTACATCTTTTGAGAACACCTTACACCACCGTACGAAACATTAAAACTCCATAATAAACCTAATGAATTGGTCCAAGTGATTTGAACATCGTACAACAATTTAGAATATCTTACCACTCTGAATGCCACATTACCGCCTTGAAAAGCATGTTAGTATAATGTACGACACCTTACAACTCCTAACAAAACATTACAACACCGTACGTAAACTTAAAACTCCATAATAAACCTAATGAATTCATCCGAGTCCTTTGAAAATCGTACGACAATTTAAAATATATTACGACTCTGTACGCCACATTACCGCCTTGAAAAGAATGTTAGTATAACGTACGGCACCTTACAACACCTAACAAAACATTACAACACCGTACGTAAACTCAAAACTCCATAATAAACCTAATGAATTCGTCCGAGTCATTTGAACATCGTACAACAATTTAGAATATCTTACGACTCTGAATGCCACATTACCGCCTTGAAAATCATGTTAGTATAACCTAGGGCACCTTACAACACCTAACAAAACATTACAACACCGTACGTAAACTCAAAACTCCATAATAAACCTAATGAATTCGTCCGAGTCATTTGAACATCGTACAACAATTTATAATATCTTACGACTCTGTATGCCACATTACCGCCTTGAAAATCATGTTAGTATAACCTAGGGCACCTTACAACTCCTAAGACCCCATTACAATACCGTGCGTAAACTTAAAACTCCATAGTAAACCTAATGAATTCGTTAGAGTCCTTTGAACATCGTACGACCACTCAGGACTTGTTACGACTTTGTATGCGACATTAGCAACAGGGAAAGCAATTTAGAATAATGTAGGATGCGTTACATCTTTTGAGAACACCTTACACCACCGTACGAAACATTAAAACTCCATAATAAACCTAATGAATTCGTCCAAGTGATTTGAACATCGTACAACAATTTAGAATATCTTACCACTCTGAATGCCACATTACCGCCTTGAAAAGCATGTTAGTATAATGTACGACACCTTACAACTCCTAACAAAACATTACAACACCGTACGTAAACTTAAAACTCCATAATAAACCTAATGAATTCATCCGAGTCCTTTGAAAATCGTACGACAATTTAGAATATATTACGACTCTGTACGCCACATTACCGCCTTGAAAAGAATGTTAGTATAACGTACGGCACCTTACAACACCTAACAAAACATTACAACACCGTACGTAAACTCAAAACTCCATAATAAACCTAATGAATTCGTCCGAGTCATTTGAACATCGTACAACAATTTAGAATATCTTACGACTCTGTATGCCACATTACCGCCTTGAAAATCATGTTAGTATAACCGAGGGCACCTTACAACTCCTAAGAACCCATTACAATACAGTACGTAAACTTAAAACTCCATAGTAAACCTAATGAATTCGTCCAAGTCCTTTAAACGTCAGACGACCACTCAGGACTTGTTACGACTTTGTATGCGACATTAGCAACAGGAAAAGCAATTTAGAATAATGTAGGATGCGTTACATCTTTTGAGAACACCTCACACCACCGTACGAAACATTAAAACTCCATAATAAACCTAATAAATTCATCCGATTCCTTTGAACATCGTACGACAATTTAGAATATATTACGACTCTGTATGCCACATTACCGCCTTGAAAAGAATGTTAGTATAACGTACGGCACCTTATAACACCTAACAAAACATTACAACACCGTACGTAAACTCAAAACTCCATAATAAACCTAATGAATTCGTCCGAGTCATTTGAACATCGTACAACAATTTAGAATATCTTACGACTCTGTATGCCACATTACCGCCTTGAAAATCATGTTTGTATAACCTAGGGAACCTTACAACTCCTAAGACCCCATTACAATACCGTGCGTAAACATAAAACTCCATAGTAAACCTAATGAATTCGTTAGAGTCCTTTGAACATCGTACGACCACTCAGGACTTGTTACGACTCTGTATGCGACATTAGCAACAGGGAAAACAATTTAGAATAATGTAGGATGCGTTACATCTTTTGAGAACACCTTACACCACCGTACGAAACATTAAAACTCCATAATAAACCTAATGAATTCGTCCAAGTGATTTGAACATCGTACAACAATTTAGAATATCTTACCACTCTGAATGCCACATTACCGCCTTGAAAAGCATGTTAGTATAATGTACGACACCTTACAACTCCTAACAAAACATTACAACACCGTACGTAAACTTAAAACTCCATAATAAACCTAATGAATTCATCCGAGTCCTTTGAAAATCGTACGACAATTTAGAATATATTACGACTCTGTACGCCACATTACCGCCTTGAAAAGAATGTTAGTATAACGTACGGCACCTTACAACACCTAACAAAACATTACAACACCGTACGTAAACTCAAAACTCCATAATAAACCTAATGAATTCGTCCGAGTCATTTGAACATCGTACAACAATTTAGAATATCTTACGACTCTGTATGCCACATTACCGCCTTGAAAATCATGTTAGTATAACCGAGGGCACCTTACAACTCCTAAGAACCCATTACAATACAGTACGTAAACTTAAAACTCCATAGTAAACCTAATGAATTCGTCCAAGTCCTTTAAACGTCAGACGACCACTCAGGACTTGTTACGACTTTGTATGCGACATTAGCAACAGGAAAAGCAATTTAGAATAATGTAGGATGCGTTACATCTTTTGAGAACACCTCACACCACCGTACGAAACATTAAAACTCCATAATAAACCTAATAAATTCATCCGATTCCTTTGAACATCGTACGACAATTTAGAATATATTACGACTCTGTATGCCACATTACCGCCTTGAAAAGAATGTTAGTATAACGTACGGCACCTTATAACACCTAACAAAACATTACAACACCGTACGTAAACTCAAAACTCCATAATAAACCTAATGAATTCGTCCGAGTCATTTGAACATCGTACAACAATTTAGAATATCTTACGACTCTGTATGCCACATTACCGCCTTGAAAATCATGTTAGTATAACCTAGGGAACCTTACAACTCCTAAGACCCCATTACAATACCGTGCGTAAACATAAAACTCCATAGTAAACCTAATGAATTCGTTAGAGTCCTTTGAACATCGTACGACCACTCAGGACTTGTTACGACTCTGTATGCGACATTAGCAACAGGGAAAACAATTTAGAATAATGTAGGATGCGTTACATCTTTTGAGAACACCTTACACCACCGTACGAAACATTAAAACTCCATAATAAACCTAATGAATTCGTCCAAGTGATTTGAACATCGTACAACAATTTAGAATATCTTACCACTCTGAATGCCACATTACCGCCTTGAAAAGCATGTTAGTATAATGTACGACACCTTACAACTCCTAACAAAACATTACAACACCGTACGTAAACTTAAAACTCCATAATAAACCTAATGAATTCATCCGAGTCCTTTGAAAATCGTACGACAATTTAGAATATATTACGACTCTGTACGCCACATTACCGCCTTGAAAAGAATGTTAGTATAACGTACGGCACCTTACAACACCTAACAAAACATTACAACACCGTACGTAAACTCAAAACTCCATAATAAACCTAATGAATTCGTCCGAGTCATTTGAACATCGTACAACAATTTAGAATATCTTACGACTCTGTATGCCACATTACCGCCTTGAAAATCATGTTAGTATAACCTAGGGCACCTTACAACTCCTAAGAACCCATTACAATACAGTACGTAAACTTAAAACTCCATAGTAAACCTAATGAATTCGTACGAGTCCTTTAAACGTCACACGACCACTCAGGACTTGTTACGACTTTGTATGCGACATTAGCAACAGGAAAAGCAATTTAGAATAATGTAGGATGCGTTACATCTTTTGAGAACACCTTACACCACCGTACGAAACATTAAAACTCCATAATAAACCTAATGAATTCATCCGAGTCCTTTGAACATCGTACGACAATTTAGAATATATTACGACTCTGTACGCCACATTACCGCCTTGAAAAGAATGTTAGTATAACGTACGGCACCTTACAACACCTAACAAAACATTACAACACCGTACGTAAACTCAAAACCCCATAATAAACCTAATGAATTCGTCCGAGTCATTTGAACATCGTACAACAATTTAGAATATCTTACGACTCTGTATGCCACATTACCGCCTTGAAAATCATGTTAGTATAACCTAGGGCACCTTACAACTCCTAAGAACCCATTACAATACAGTACGTAAACTTAAAACTCCATAGTAAACCTAATGAATTCGTCCGAGTCCTTTAAACGTCAGACGACCACTCAAGACTTGTTACGACTTTGTATGCGACATTAGCAACAGGAAAAGCAATTTAGAATAATGTAGGATGCGTTACATCTTTTGAGAACACCTTACACCACCGTACGAAACATTAAAACTCCATAATAAACCTAATGAATTCATCCGAGTCCTTTGAACATCGTACGACAATTTAGAATATATTACGACTCTGTACGCCACATTACCGCCTTGAAAAGAATGTTAGTATAACGTACGGCACCTTACAACACCTAACAAAACATTACAACACCGTACGTAAACTCAAAACTCCATAATAAACCTAATGAATTCGTCCGAGTCATTTGAACATCGTACAACAATTTAGAATATCTTACGACTCTGTATGCCACATTACCGCCTTGAAAATCATGTTAGTATAACCTAGGGCACCTTACAACTCCTAAGAACCCATTACAATACAGTACGTAAACTTAAAACTCCATAGTAAACCTAATGAATTCGTACGAGTCCATTAAACGTCACACGACCACTCAGGACTTGTTACGACTTTGTATGCGACATTAGCAACAGGAAAAGCAATTTAGAATAATGTAGGATGCGTTACATCTTTTGAGAACACCTTACACCACCGTACGAAACATTAAAACTCCATAATAAACCTAATGAATTCATCCGAGTCCTTTGAACATCGTACGACAATTTAGAATATATTACGACTCTGTACGCCACATTACCGCCTTGAAAAGAATGTTAGTATAACGTACGGCACCTTACAACACCTAACAAAACATTACAACACCGTACGTAAACTCAAAACCCCATAATAAACCTAATGAATTCGTCCGAGTCATTTGAACATCGTACAACAATTTAGAATATCTTACGACTCTGTATGCCACATTACCGCCTTGAAAATCATGTTAGTATAACCTAGGGCACCTTACAACTCCTAAGAACCCATTACAATACAGTACGTAAACTTAAAACTCCATAGTAAACCTAATGAATTCGTCCGAGTCCTTTAAACGTCAGACGACCACTCAAGACTTGTTACGACTTTGTATGCGACATTAGCAACAGGAAAAGCAATTTAGAATAATGTAGGATGCGTTACATCTTTTGAGAACACCTTACACCACCGTACGAAACATTAAAACTCCATAATAAACCTAATGAATTCATCCGAGTCCTTTGAACATCGTACGACAATTTAGAATATATTACGACTCTGTACGCCACATTACGGCCTTGAAAAGAATGTTAGTATAACGTACGGCACCTTACAACACCTAACAAAACATTACAACACCGTACGTAAACTCAAAACTCCATAATAAACCTAATGAATTCGTCCGAGTCATTTGAACATCGTACAACAATTTAGAATATCTTACGACTCTGTATGCCACATTACCGCCTTGAAAATCATGTTAGTATAACCTAGGGCACCTTACAACTCCTAAGAACCCATTACAATACAGTACGTAAACTTAAAACTCCATAGTAAACCTAATGAATTCGTCCGAGTCCTTTAAACGTCAGACGACCACTCAAGACTTGTTACGACTTTGTATGCGACATTAGCAACAGGAAAAGCAATTTAGAATAATGTAGGATGCGTTACATCTTTTGAGAACACCTTACACCACCGTACGAAACATTAAAACTCCATAATAAACCTAATGAATTCATCCGAGTCCTTTGAACATCGTACGACAATTTAGAATATATTACGACTCTGTACGCCACATTACCGCCTTGAAAAGAATGTTAGTATAACGTACGGCACCTTACAACACCTAACAAAACATTACAACACCGTACGTAAACTCAAAACTCCATAATAAACCTAATGAATTCGTCCGAGTCATTTGAACATCGTACAACAATTTAGAATATCTTACGACTCTGTATGCCACATTACCGCCTTGAAAATCATGTTAGTATAACCTAGGGCACCTTACAACTCCTAAGAACCCATTACAATACAGTACGTAAACTTAAAACTCCATAGTAAACCTAATGAATTCGTCCGAGTCCTTTAAACGTCAGACGACCACTCAAGACTTGTTACGACTTTGTATGCGACATTAGCAACAGGAAAAGCAATTTAGAATAATGTAGGATGCGTTACATCTTTTGAGAACACCTTACACCACCGTACGAAACATTAAAACTCCATAATAAACCTAATGAATTCATCCGAGTCCTTTGAACATCGTACGACAATTTAGAATATATTACGACTCTGTACGCCACATTACCGCCTTGAAAAGAATGTTAGTATAACGTACGGCACCTTACAACACCTAACAAAACATTACAACACCGTACGTAAACTCAAAACTCCATAATAAACCTAATGAATTCGTCCGAGTCATTTGAACATCGTACAACAATTTAGAATATCTTACGACTCTGTATGCCACATTACCGCCTTGAAAATCATGTTAGTATAACCTAGGGCACCTTAAAACTCCTAAGAACCCATTACAATACAGTACATAAACTTAAAACTCCATAGTAAACCTAATGAATTCGTCCGAGTCCTTTAAACGTCAGACGACCACTCAGGACTTGTTACGACTTTGTATGCGACATTAGCAACAGGAAAAGCAATTTAGAATAATGTAGGATGCGTTACATCTTTTGAGAACACCTTACACCACCGTACGAAACATTAAAACTCCATAATAAACCTAATGAATTCATCCGAGTCCTTTGAAAATCGTACGACAATTTAGAATATATTACGACTCTGTACGCCACATTACCGCCTTGAAAAGAATGTTAGTATAACGTACGGCACCTTACAACACCTAACAAAACATTACAACACCGTACGTAAACTCAAAACTCCATAATAAACCTAATGAATTCGTCCGAGTCATTTGAACATCGTACAACAATTTAGAATATCTTACGACTCTGTATGCCACATTACCGCCTTGAAAATCATGTTAGTATAACCTAGGGCACCTTAAAACTCCTAAGAACCCATTACAATACAGTACGTAAACTTAAAACTCCATAGTAAACCTAATGAATTCGTCCGAGTCCTTTAAACGTCAGACGACCACTCAGGACTTGTTACGACTTTGTATGCGACATTAGCAACAGGAAAAGCAATTTAGAATAATGTAGGATGCGTTACATCTTTTGAGAACACCTTACACCACCGTACGAAACATTAAAACTCCATAATAAACCTAATGAATTCATCCGAGTCCTTTGAAAATCGTACGACAATTTAGAATATATTACGACTCTGTACGCCACATTACCGCCTTGAAAAGAATGTTAGTATAACGTACGGCACCTTACAACACCTAACAAAACATTACAACACCGTACGTAAACTCAAAACTCCATAATAAACCTAATGAATTCGTCCGAGTCATTTGAACATCGTACAACAATTTAGAATATCTTACGACTCTGTATGCCACATTACCGCCTTGAAAATCATGTTAGTATAACCGAGGGCACCTTACAACTCCTAAGAACCCATTACAATACAGTACGTAAACTTAAAACTCCATAGTAAACCTAATGAATTCGTTAGAGTCCTTTGAACATCGTACGACCACTCAGGACTTGTTACGACTCTGTATGCGACATTAGCAACAGGGAAAACAATTTAGAATAATGTAGGATGCGTTACATCTTTTGAGAACACCTTACACCACCGTACGAAACATTAAAACTCCATAATAAACCTAATGAATTCGTCCAAGTGATTTGAACATCGTACAACAATTTAGAATATCTTACCACTCTGAATGCCACATTACCGCCTTGAAAAGCATGTTAGTATAATGTACGACACCTTACAACTCCTAACAAAACATTACAACACCGTACGTAAACTTAAAACTCCATAATAAACCTAATGAATTCATCCGAGTCCTTTGAAAATCGTACGACAATTTAGAATATATTACGACTCTGTACGCCACATTACCGCCTTGAAAAGAATGTTAGTATAACGTACGGCACCTTACAACACCTAACAAAACATTACAACACCGTACGTAAACTCAAAACTCCATAATAAACCTAATGAATTCGTCCGAGTCATTTGAACATCGTACAACAATTTAGAATATCTTACGACTCTGTATGCCACATTACCGCCTTGAAAATCATGTTAGTATAACCGAGGGCACCTTACAACTCCTAAGAACCCATTACAATACAGTACGTAAACTTAAAACTCCATAGTAAACCTAATGAATTCGTCCAAGTCCTTTAAACGTCAGACGACCACTCAGGACTTGTTACGACTTTGTATGCGACATTAGCAACAGGAAAAGCAATTTAGAATAATGTAGGATGCGTTACATCTTTTGAGAACACCTCACACCACCGTACGAAACATTAAAACTCCATAATAAACCTAATAAATTCATCCGATTCCTTTGAACATCGTACGACAATTTAGAATATATTACGACTCTGTATGCCACATTACCGCCTTGAAAAGAATGTTAGTATAACGTACGGCACCTTATAACACCTAACAAAACATTACAACACCGTACGTAAACTCAAAACTCCATAATAAACCTAATGAATTCGTCCGAGTCATTTGAACATCGTACAACAATTTAGAATATCTTACGACTCTGTATGCCACATTACCGCCTTGAAAATCATGTTAGTATAACCTAGGGAACCTTACAACTCCTAAGACCCCATTACAATACCGTGCGTAAACATAAAACTCCATAGTAAACCTAATGAATTCGTTAGAGTCCTTTGAACATCGTACGACCACTCAGGACTTGTTACGACTCTGTATGCGACATTAGCAACAGGGAAAACAATTTAGAATAATGTAGGATGCGTTACATCTTTTGAGAACACCTTACACCACCGTACGAAACATTAAAACTCCATAATAAACCTAATGAATTCGTCCAAGTGATTTGAACATCGTACAACAATTTAGAATATCTTACCACTCTGAATGCCACATTACCGCCTTGAAAAGCATGTTAGTATAATGTACGACACCTTACAACTCCAAACAAAACATTACAACACCGTACGTAAACTTAAAACTCCATAATAAACCTAATGAATTCATCCGAGTCCTTTGAAAATCGTACGACAATTTAGAATATATTACGACTCTGTACGCCACATTACCGCCTTGAAAAGAATGTTAGTATAACGTACGGCACCTTACAACACCTAACAAAACATTACAACACCGTACGTAAACTCAAAACTCCATAATAAACCTAATGAATTCGTCCGAGTCATTTGAACATCGTACAACAATTTAGAATATCTTACGACTCTGTATGCCACATTACCGCCTTGAAAATCATGTTAGTATAACCTAGGGCACCTTACAACTCCTAAGAACCCATTACAATACAGTACGTAAACTTAAAACTCCATAGTAAACCTAATGAATTCGTACGAGTCCTTTAAACGTCACACGACCACTCAGGACTTGTTACGACTTTGTATGCGACATTAGCAACAGGAAAAGCAATTTAGAATAATGTAGGATGCGTTACATCTTTTGAGAACACCTTACACCACCGTACGAAACATTAAAACTCCATAATAAACCTAATGAATTCATCCGAGTCCTTTGAACATCGTACGACAATTTAGAATATATTACGACTCTGTACGCCACATTACCGCCTTGAAAAGAATGTTAGTATAACGTACGGCACCTTACAACACCTAACAAAACATTACAACACCGTACGTAAACTCAAAACCCCATAATAAACCTAATGAATTCGTCCGAGTCATTTGAACATCGTACAACAATTTAGAATATCTTACGACTCTGTATGCCACATTACCGCCTTGAAAATCATGTTAGTATAACCTAGGGCACCTTACAACTCCTAAGAACCCATTACAATACAGTACGTAAACTTAAAACTCCATAGTAAACCTAATGAATTCGTCCGAGTCCTTTAAACGTCAGACGACCACTCAAGACTTGTTACGACTTTGTATGCGACATTAGCAACAGGAAAAGCAATTTAGAATAATGTAGGATGCGTTACATCTTTTGAGAACACCTTACACCACCGTACGAAACATTAAAACTCCATAATAAACCTAATGAATTCATCCGAGTCCTTTGAACATCGTACGACAATTTAGAATATATTACGACTCTGTACGCCACATTACCGCCTTGAAAAGAATGTTAGTATAACGTACGGCACCTTACAACACCTAACAAAACATTACAACACCGTACGTAAACTCAAAACTCCATAATAAACCTAATGAATTCGTCCGAGTCATTTGAACATCGTACAACAATTTAGAATATCTTACGACTCTGTATGCCACATTACCGCCTTGAAAATCATGTTAGTATAACCTAGGGCACCTTACAACTCCTAAGAACCCATTACAATACAGTACGTAAACTTAAAACTCCATAGTAAACCTAATGAATTCGTACGAGTCCATTAAACGTCACACGACCACTCAGGACTTGTTACGACTTTGTATGCGACATTAGCAACAGGAAAAGCAATTTAGAATAATGTAGGATGCGTTACATCTTTTGAGAACACCTTACACCACCGTACGAAACATTAAAACTCCATAATAAACCTAATGAATTCATCCGAGTCCTTTGAACATCGTACGACAATTTAGAATATATTACGACTCTGTACGCCACATTACCGCCTTGAAAAGAATGTTAGTATAACGTACGGCACCTTACAACACCTAACAAAACATTACAACACCGTACGTAAACTCAAAACCCCATAATAAACCTAATGAATTCGTCCGAGTCATTTGAACATCGTACAACAATTTAGAATATCTTACGACTCTGTATGCCACATTACCGCCTTGAAAATCATGTTAGTATAACCTAGGGCACCTTACAACTCCTAAGAACCCATTACAATACAGTACGTAAACTTAAAACTCCATAGTAAACCTAATGAATTCGTCCGAGTCCTTTAAACGTCAGACGACCACTCAAGACTTGTTACGACTTTGTATGCGACATTAGCAACAGGAAAAGCAATTTAGAATAATGTAGGATGCGTTACATCTTTTGAGAACACCTTACACCACCGTACGAAACATTAAAACTCCATAATAAACCTAATGAATTCATCCGAGTCCTTTGAACATCGTACGACAATTTAGAATATATTACGACTCTGTACGCCACATTACCGCCTTGAAAAGAATGTTAGTATAACGTACGGCACCTTACAACACCTAACAAAACATTACAACACCGTACGTAAACTCAAAACTCCATAATAAACCTAATGAATTCGTCCGAGTCATTTGAACATCGTACAACAATTTAGAATATCTTACGACTCTGTATGCCACATTACCGCCTTGAAAATCATGTTAGTATAACCTAGGGCACCTTACAACTCCTAAGAACCCATTACAATACAGTACGTAAACTTAAAACTCCATAGTAAACCTAATGAATTCGTCCGAGTCCTTTAAACGTCAGACGACCACTCAAGACTTGTTACGACTTTGTATGCGACATTAGCAACAGGAAAAGCAATTTAGAATAATGTAGGATGCGTTACATCTTTTGAGAACACCTTACACCACCGTACGAAACATTAAAACTCCATAATAAACCTAATGAATTCATCCGAGTCCTTTGAACATCGTACGACAATTTAGAATATATTACGACTCTGTACGCCACATTACCGCCTTGAAAAGAATGTTAGTATAACGTACGGCACCTTACAACACCTAACAAAACATTACAACACCGTACGTAAACTCAAAACTCCATAATAAACCTAATGAATTCGTCCGAGTCATTTGAACATCGTACAACAATTTAGAATATCTTACGACTCTGTATGCCACATTACCGCCTTGAAAATCATGTTAGTATAACCTAGGGCACCTTAAAACTCCTAAGAACCCATTACAATACAGTACGTAAACTTAAAACTCCATAGTAAACCTAATGAATTCGTCCGAGTCCTTTAAACGTCAGACGACCACTCAGGACTTGTTACGACTTTGTATGCGACATTAGCAACAGGAAAAGCAATTTAGAATAATGTAGGATGCGTTACATCTTTTGAGAACACCTTACACCACCGTACGAAACATTAAAACTCCATAATAAACCTAATGAATTCATCCGAGTCCTTTGAACATCGTACGACAATTTAGAATATATTACGACTCTGTATGCCACATTACCGCCTTGAAAAGAATGTTAGAATAACGTACGGCACCTTACAACACCTAACAAAACATTACAACACCGTACGTAAACTCAAAACTCCATAATAAACCTAATGAATTCGTCCGAGTCATTTGAACATCGTACAACAATTTAGAATATCTTACGACTCTGTATGCCACATTACCGCCTTGAAAATCATGTTAGTATAACCTAGGGCACCTTACAACTCCTAAGAACCCATTACAATACAGTACGTAAACTTAAAACTCCATAGTAAACCTAATGAATTCGTCCGAGTCCTTTAAACGTCAGACGACCACTCAAGACTTGTTACGACTTTGTATGCGACATTAGCAACAGGAAAAGCAATTTAGAATAATGTAGGATGCGTTACATCTTTTGAGAACACCTTACACCACCGTACGAAACATTAAAACTCCATAATAAACCTAATGAATTCATCCGAGTCCTTTGAACATCGTACGACAATTTAGAATATATTACGACTCTGTATGCCACATTACCGCCTTGAAAAGAATGTTAGAATAACGTACGGCACCTTACAACACCTAACAAAACATTACAACACCGTACGTAAACTCAAAACTCCATAATAAACCTAATGAATTCGTCCGAGTCATTTGAACATCGTACAACAATTTAGAATATCTTACGACTCTGTATGCCACATTACCGCCTTGAAAATCATGTTAGTATAACCTAGGGCACCTTACAACTCCTAAGAACCCATTACAATACAGTACGTAAACTTAAAACTCCATAGTAAACCTAATGAATTCGTCCGAGTCCTTTAAACGTCAGACGACCACTCAAGACTTGTTACGACTTTGTATGCGACATTAGCAACAGGAAAAGCAATTTAGAATAATGTAGGATGCGTTACATCTTTTGAGAACACCTTACACCACCGTACGAAACATTAAAACTCCATAATAAACCTAATGAATTCATCCGAGTCCTTTGAACATCGTACGACAATTTAGAATATATTACGACTCTGTACGCCACATTACCGCCTTGAAAAGAATGTTAGTATAACGTACGGCACCTTACAACACCTAACAAAACATTACAACACCGTACGTAAACTCAAAACTCCATAATAAACCTAATGAATTCGTCCGAGTCATTTGAACATCGTACAACAATTTAGAATATCTTACGACTCTGTATGCCACATTACCGCCTTGAAAATCATGTTAGTATAACCTAGGGCACCTTACAACTCCTAAGAACCCATTACAATACAGTACGTAAACTTAAAACTCCATAGTAAACCTAATGAATTCGTCCGAGTCCTTTAAACGTCAGACGACCACTCAGGACTTGTTACGACTTTGTATGCGACATTAGCAACAGGAAAAGCAATTTAGAATAATGTAGGATGCGTTACATCTTTTGAGAACACCTTACACCACCGTACGAAACATTAAAACTCCATAATAAACCTAATGAATTCATCCGAGTCCTTTGAACATCGTACGACAATTTAGAATATATTACGACTCTGTATGCCACATTACCGCCTTGAAAAGAATGTTAGAATAACGTACGGCACCTTACAACACCTAACAAAACATTACAACACCGTACGTAAACTCAAAACTCCATAATAAACCTAATGAATTCGTCCGAGTCATTTGAACATCGTACAACAATTTAGAATATCTTACGACTCTGTATGCCACATTACCGCCTTGAAAATCATGTTAGTATAACCTAGGGCACCTTACAACTCCTAAGAACCCATTACAATACAGTACGTAAACTTAAAACTCCATAGTAAACCTAATGAATTCGTCCGAGTCCTTTAAACGTCAGACGACCACTCAGGACTTGTTACGACTTTGTATGCGACATTAGCAACAGGAAAAGCAATTTAGAATAATGTAGGATGCGTTACATCTTTTGAGAACACCTTACACCACCGTACGAAACATTAAAACTCCATAATAAACCTAATGAATTCATCCGAGTCCTTTGAACATCGTACGACAATTTAGAATATATTACGACTCTGTACGCCACATTACCGCCTTGAAAAGAATGTTAGTATAACGTACGGCACCTTACAACACCTAACAAAACATTACAACACCGTACGTAAACTCAAAACTCCATAATAAACCTAATGAATTCGTCCGAGTCATTTGAACATCGTACAACAATTTAGAATATCTTACGACTCTGTATGCCACATTACCGCCTTGAAAATCATGTTAGTATAACCTAGGGCACCTTACAACTCCTAAGAACCCATTACAATACAGTACGTAAACTTAAAACTCCATAGTAAACCTAATGAATTCGTCCGAGTCCTTTAAACGTCAGACGACCACTCAGGACTTGTTACGACTTTGTATGCGACATTAGCAACAGGAAAAGCAATTTAGAATAATGTAGGATGCGTTACATCTTTTGAGAACACCTTACACCACCGTACGAAACATTAAAACTCCATAATAAACCTAATGAATTCATCCGAGTCCTTTGAACATCGTACGACAATTTAGAATATATTACGACTCTGTATGCCACATTACCGCCTTGAAAAGAATGTTAGAATAACGTACGGCACCTTACAACACCTAACAAAACATTACAACACCGTACGTAAACTCAAAACTCCATAATAAACCTAATGAATTCGTCCGAGTCATTTGAACATCGTACAACAATTTAGAATATCTTACGACTCTGTATGCCACATTACCGCCTTGAAAATCATGTTAGTATAACCTAGGGCACCTTACAACTCCTAAGAACCCATTACAATACAGTACGTAAACTTAAAACTCCATAGTAAACCTAATGAATTCGTCCGAGTCCTTTAAACGTCAGACGACCACTCAGGACTTGTTACGACTTTGTATGCGACATTAGCAACAGGAAAAGCAATTTAGAATAATGTAGGATGCGTTACATCTTTTGAGAACACCTTACACCACCGTACGAAACATTAAAACTCCATAATAAACCTAATGAATTCATCCGAGTCCTTTGAACATCGTACGACAATTTAGAATATATTACGACTCTGTACGCCACATTACCGCCTTGAAAAGAATGTTAGTATAACGTACGGCACCTTACAACACCTAACAAAACATTACAACACCGTACGTAAACTCAAAACTCCATAATAAACCTAATGAATTCGTCCGAGTCATTTGAACATCGTACAACAATTTAGAATATCTTACGACTCTGTATGCCACATTACCGCCTTGAAAATCATGTTAGTATAACCTAGGGCACCTTAAAACTCCTAAGAACCCATTACAATACAGTACGTAAACTTAAAACTCCATAGTAAACCTAATGAATTCGTCCGAGTCCTTTAAACGTCAGA
Source organism: Tagetes erecta (assembly GCA_030867185.1). Taxonomy (NCBI): domain Eukaryota; kingdom Viridiplantae; phylum Streptophyta; class Magnoliopsida; order Asterales; family Asteraceae; genus Tagetes; species Tagetes erecta. Next base: position 46,434,017 of record CM061488.1, on the reverse strand, counting down.
CGACCACTCAGGACTTGTTACGACTTTGTATGCGACATTAGCAACAGGAAAAGCAATTTAGAATAATGTAGGATGCGTTACATCTTTTGAGAACACCTTACACCACCGTACGAAACATTAAAACTCCATAATAAACCTAATGAATTCATCCGAGTCCTTTGAACATCGTACGACAATTTAGAATATATTACGACTCTGTATGCCACATTACCGCCTTGAAAAGAATGTTAGAATAACGTACGGCACCTTACAACACCTAACAAAACATTACAACACCGTACGTAAACTCAAAACTCCATAATAAACCTAATGAATTCGTCCGAGTCATTTGAACATCGTACAACAATTTAGAATATCTTACGACTCTGTATGCCACATTACCGCCTTGAAAATCATGTTAGTATAACCTAGGGCACCTTACAACTCCTAAGAACCCATTACAATACAGTACGTAAACTTAAAACTCCATAGTAAACCTAATGAATTCGTCCGAGTCCTTTAAACGTCAGACGACCACTCAAGACTTGTTATGACTTTGTATGCGACATTAGCAACAGGAAAAGCAATTTAGAATAATGTAGGATGCGTTACATCTTTTGAGAACACCTTACACCACCGTACGAAACATTAAAACTCCATAATAAACCTAATGAATTCATCCGAGTCCTTTGAACATCGTACGACAATTTAGAATATATTACGACTCTGTACGCCACATTACCGCCTTGAAAAGAATGTTAGTATAACGTACGGCACCTTACAACACCTAACAAAACATTACAACACCGTACGTAAACTCAAAACTCCATAATAAACCTAATGAATTCGTCCGAGTCATTTGAACATCGTACAACAATTTAGAATATCTTACGACTCTGTATGCCACATTACCGCCTTGAAAATCATGTTAGTATAACCTAGGGCACCTTAAAACTCCTAAGAACCCATTACAATACAGTACGTAAACTTAAAACTCCATAGTAAACCTAATGAATTCGTCCGAGTCCTTTAAACGTCAGACGACCACTCAGGACTTGTTACGACTTTGTATGCGACATTAGCAACAGGAAAAGCAATTTAGAATAATGTAGGATGCGTTACATCTTTTGAGAACACCTTACACCACCGTACGAAACATTAAAACTCCATAATAAACCTAATGAATTCATCCGAGTCCTTTGAACATCGTACGACAATTTAGAATATATTACGACTCTGTATGCCACATTACCGCCTTGAAAAGAATGTTAGAATAACGTACGGCACCTTACAACACCTAACAAAACATTACAACACCGTACGTAAACTCAAAACTCCATAATAAACCTAATGAATTCGTCCGAGTCATTTGAACATCGTACAACAATTTAGAATATCTTACGACTCTGTATGCCACATTACCGCCTTGAAAATCATGTTAGTATAACCTAGGGCACCTTACAACTCCTAAGAACCCATTACAATACAGTACGTAAACTTAAAACTCCATAGTAAACCTAATGAATTCGTCCGAGTCCTTTAAACGTCAGACGACCACTCAAGACTTGTTACGACTTTGTATGCGACATTAGCAACAGGAAAAGCAATTTAGAATAATGTAGGATGCGTTACATCTTTTGAGAACACCTTACACCACCGTACGAAACATTAAAACTCCATAATAAACCTAATGAACTCATCCGAGTCCTTTGAACATCGTACGACAATTTAGAATATATTACGACTCTGTACGCCACATTACCGCCTTGAAAAGAATGTTAGTATAACGTACGGCACCTTACAACACCTAACAAAACATTACAACACCGTACGTAAACTCAAAACTCCATAATAAACCTAATGAATTCGTCCGAGTCATTTGAACATCGTACAACAATTTAGAATATCTTACGACTCTGTATGCCACATTACCGCCTTGAAAATCATGTTAGTATAACCTAGGGCACCTTACAACTCCTAAGAACCCATTACAATACAGTACGTAAACTTAAAACTCCATAGTAAACCTAATGAATTCGTCCGAGTCCTTTAAACGTCAGACGACCACTCAGGACTTGTTACGACTTTGTATGCGACATTAGCAACAGGAAAAGCAATTTAGAATAATGTAGGATGCGTTACATCTTTTGAGAACACCTTACACCACCGTACGAAACATTAAAACTCCATAATAAACCTAATGAATTCATCCGAGTCCTTTGAACATCGTACGACAATTTAGAATATATTACGACTCTGTATGCCACATTACCGCCTTGAAAAGAATGTTAGAATAACGTACGGCACCTTACAACACCTAACAAAACATTACAACACCGTACGTAAACTCAAAACTCCATAATAAACCTAATGAATTCGTCCGAGTCATTTGAACATCGTACAACAATTTAGAATATCTTACGACTCTGTATGCCACATTACCGCCTTGAAAATCATGTTAGTATAACCTAGGGCACCTTACAACTCCTAAGAACCCATTACAATACAGTACGTAAACTTAAAACTCCATAGTAAACCTAATGAATTCGTCCGAGTCCTTTAAACGTCAGACGACCACTCAAGACTTGTTACGACTTTGTATGCGACATTAGCAACAGGAAAAGCAATTTAGAATAATGTAGGATGCGTTACATCTTTTGAGAACACCTTACACCACCGTACGAAACATTAAAACCCCATAATAAACCTAATGAATTCATCCGAGTCCTTTGAACATCGTACGACAATTTAGAATATATTACGACTCTGTACGCCACATTACCGCCTTGAAAAGAATGTTAGTATAACGTACGGCACCTTACAACACCTAACAAAACATTACAACACCGTACGTAAACTCAAAACTCCATAATAAACCTAATGAATTCGTCCGAGTCATTTGAACATCGTACAACAATTTAGAATATCTTACGACTCTGTATGCCACATTACTGCCTTGAAAATCATGTTAGTATAACCTAGGGCACCTTACAACTCCTAAGAACCCATTACAATACAGTACGTAAACTTAAAACTCCATAGTAAACCTAATGAATTCGTCCGAGTCCTTTAAACGTCAGACGACCACTCAGGACTTGTTACGACTTTGTATGCGACATTAGCAACAGGAAAAGCAATTTAGAATAATGTAGGATGCGTTACATCTTTTGAGAACACCTTACACCACCGTATGAAACATTAAAACTCCATAATAAACCTAAAGAATTCATCCGAGTCCTTTGAACATCGTACGACAATTTAGAATATATTACGACTCTGTATGCCACATTACCGCCTTGAAAAGAATGTTAGTATAACGTACGGCACCTTACAACAACTAAGAAAACATTACAACACCGTACGTAAACTCAAAACTCCATAATAAACCTAATGAATTCGTCCGAGTCATTTGAACATCGTACAACAATTTAGAATATCTTACGACTCTGTATGCCACATTACCGCCTTGAAAATCATGTTAGTATAACCTAGGGCACCTTACAACTCCTAAGAACCCATTACAATACAGTACGTAAACTTAAAACTCCATAGTAAACCTAATGAATTCGTCCGAGTCCTTTAAACGTCAGACGACCACTCAGGACTTGTTACGACTTTGTATGCGACATTAGCAACAGGAAAAGCAATTTAGAATAATGTAGGATGCGTTACATCTTTTGAGAACACCTTACACCACCGTACGAAACATTAAAACTCCATAATAAACCTAATAAATTCATCCGATTCCTTTGAACATCGTACGACAATTTAGAATATATTACGACTCTGTATGCCACATTACCGCCTTGAAAAGAATGTTAGTATAACGTACGGCACCTTACAACACCTAACAAAACATTACAACACCGTACGTAAACTCAAAACTCCATAATAAACCTAATGAATTCGTCCAAGTCATTTGAACATCGTACAAAAATTTAGAATATCTTACGACTCTGTATGCCACATTACCGCCTTGAAAATCATGTTAGTATAACCTAGGGAACCTTACAACTCCTAAGACCCCATTACAATACCGTGCGTAAACTTAAAACTCCATAGTAAACCTAATGAATTCGTTAGAGTCCTTTGAACATCGTACGACCACTCAGGACTTGTTACGACTCTGTATGCGACATTAGCAACAGGGAAAGCAATTTAGAATAATGTAGGATGCGTTACATCTTTTGAGAACACCTTACACCACCGTACGAAACATTAAAACTCCATAATAAACCTAATGAATTCGTCCAAGTGATTTGAACATCGTACAACAATTTAGAATATCTTACCACTCTGAATGCCACATTACCGCCTTGAAAAGCATGTTAGTATAATGTACGACACCTTACAACTCCTAACAAAACATTACAACACCGTACGTAAACTTAAAACTCCATAATAAACCTAATGAATTCATCCGAGTCCTTTGAAAATCGTACGACAATTTAGAATATATTACGACTCTGTACGCCACATTACCGCCTTGAAAAGAATGTTAGTATAACGTATGGCACCTTACAACACCTAACAAAACATTACAACACCGTACGTAATCTCAAAACTCCATAATAAACCTAATGAATTCGTCCGAGTCATTTGAACATCGTACAACAATTTAGAATATCTTACGACTCTGTATGCCACATTACCGCCTTGAAAATCATGTTAGTATAACCTAGGGCACCTTACAACTCCTAAGAACCCATTACAATACAGTACGTAAACTTAAAACTCCATAGTAAACCTAATGAATTCGTACGAGTCCTTTAAACGTCACACGACCACTCAGGACTTGTTACGACTTTGTATGCGACATTAGCAACCGGAAAAGCAATTTAGAATAATGTAGGATGCGTTACATCTTTTGAGAACACCTTACACCACCGTACGAAACATTAAAACTCCATAATAATCCTAATGAATTCATCCGAGTCCTTTGAACATCGTACGACAATTTAGAATATATTACGAATCTGTACGCCACATTACCGCCTTGAAAAGAATGTTAGTATAACGTACGGCACCTTACAACACCTAACAAAACATTACAACACCGTACGTAAACTCAAAACCCCATAATAAACCTAATGAATTCGTCCGAGTCATTTGAACATCGTACAACAATTTAGAATATCTTACGACTCTGTATGCCACATTACCGCCTTGAAAATCATGTTAGTATAACCTAGGGCACCTTACAACTCCTAAGAACCCATTACAATACAGTACGTAAACTTAAAACTCCATAGTAAACCTAATGAATTCGTCCGAGTCCTTTAAACGTCAGACGACCACTCAAGACTTGTTACGACTTTGTATGCGACATTAGCAACAGGAAAAGCAATTTAGAATAATGTAGGATGCGTTACATCTTTTGAGAACACCTTACACCACCGTACGAAACATTAAAACTCCATAATAAACCTAATGAATTCATCCGAGTCCTTTGAACATCGTACGACAATTTAGAATATATTACGACTATGTACGCCACATTACCGCCTTGAAAAGAATGTTAGTATAACGTACGGCACCTTACAACACCTAACAAAACATTACAACACCGTACGTAAACTCAAAACTCCATAATAAACCTAATGAATTCGTCCGAGTCATTTGAACATCGTACAACAATTTAGAATATCTTACGACTCTGTATGCCACATTACCGCCTTGAAAATCATGTTAGTATAACCTAGGGCACCTTACAACTCCTAAGAACCCATTACAATACAGTATGTAAACTTAAAACTCCATAGTAAACCTAATGAATTCGTACGAGTCCTTTAAACGTCACACGACCACTCAGGACTTGTTACGACTTTGTATGCGACATTAGCAACAGGAAAAGCAATTTAGAATAATGTAGGATGCGTTACATCTTTTGAGAACACTTTACACCACCGTACGAAACATTAAAACTCCATAATAAACCTAATGAATTCATCCGAGTCCTTTGAACATCGTACGACAATTTAGAATATATTACGAATCTGTACGCCACATTACCGCCTTGAAAAGAATGTTAGTATAACGTACGGCACCTTACAACACCTAACAAAACATTACAACACCGTACGTAAACTCAAAACCCCATAATAAACCTAATGAATTCGTCCGAGTCATTTGAACATCGTACAACAATTTAGAATATCTTACGACTCTGTATGCCACATTACCGCCTTGAAAATCATGTTAGTATAACCTAGGGCACCTTACAACTCCTAAGAACCCATTACAATACAGTACGTAAACTTAAAACTCCATAGTAAACCTAATGAATTCGTCCGAGTCCTTTAAACGTCAGACGACCACTCAAGACTTGTTACGACTTTGTATGCGACATTAGCAACAGGAAAAGCAATTTAGAATAATGTAGGATGCGTTACATCTTTTGAGAACACCTTACACCACCGTACGAAACATTAAAACTCCATAATAAACCTAATGAATTCATCCGAGTCCTTTGAACATCGTACGACAATTTAGAATATATTACGACTCTGTACGCCACATTACCGCCTTGAAAAGAATGTTAGTATAACGTACGGCACCTTACAACACCTAACAAAACATTACAACACCGTACGTAAACTCAAAACTCCATAATAAACCTAATGAATTCGTCCGAGTCATTTGAACATCGTACAACAATTTAGAATATCTTACGACTCTGTATGCCACATTACCGCCTTGAAAATCATGTTAGTATAACCTAGGGCACCTTACAACTCCTAAGAACCCATTACAATACAGTACGTAAACTTAAAACTCCATAGTAAACCTAATGAATTCGTCCGAGTCCTTTAAACGTCAGACGACCACTCAGGACTTGTTACGACTTTGTATGCGACATTAGCAACAGGAAAAGCAATTTAGAATAATGTAGGATGCGTTACATCTTTTAAGAACACCTTACACCAGCGTACGAAACATTAAAACTCCATAATAAACCTAATGAATTCATCCGAGTCCTTTGAACATCGTATGACAATTTAGAATATATTACGACTCTGTATGCCACATTACCGCCTTGAAAAGAATGTTAGTATAACGTACGGCACCTTACAACACCTAACAAAACATTACAACACCGTACGTAAACTCAAAACTCCATAATAAACCTAATGAATTCGTCCGAGTCATTTGAACATCGTACAACAATTTAGAATATCTTACGACTCTGTATGCCACATTACCGCCTTGAAAATCATGTTAGTATAACCTAGGGAACCTTACAACTCCTAAGACCCCATTACAATACCGTGCGTAAACTTAAAACTCCATAGTAAACCTAATGAATTCGTTAGAGTCCTTTGAACATCGTACGACCACTCAGGACTTGTTACGACTTTGTATGCGACATTAGCAACAGGAAAAGCAATTTAGAATAATGTAGGAAGCGTTACATCTTTTGAGAACACCTTACACCACCGTACGAAACAATAAAACTCCATAATAAACCTAATGAATTCGTCCGAGTGATTTGAACATCGTACAACAATTTAGAATATCTTACCACTCTGAATGCCACATTACCGCCTTAAAAAGCATGTTAGTACAACGTACGACACCTTACAACTCCTAACAAAACATTACAACACCGTACGTAAACTTAAAATTCCATAATAAACCTAAAGAATTCATCTGAGTCCATTGAACATCGTACGACAATTTAGAATATATTACGACTCTGTATGCCACATTACCGCCTTGAAAAGCATGTTAGTATAACGTACGGCACCTTACAACACCTAAGAAAACATTACAACACCGTACGTAAACTCAAAACTCCATAATAAACCTAATGAATTCGTCCGAGTCATTTGAACATCGTACAACAATTTAGAATATCTTACGAATCTGTATGCCACATTACCGCCTTGAAAATCATGTTAGTATAACCTAGGGCACCTTACAACTCCTAAGACCCCATTAGAATACCGTGCGTAAACTTAAAACTCCATAGTAAACCTAATGAATTCGTTAGAGTCCTTTGAACATCGTACGACCACTCAGGACTTGTTACGACTTTGTATGCGACATTAGCAACAAGAAAAGCAATTTAGAATAATGTAGGATGCGTTATATCTTTTGAGAACACCTTACACCACCGTACGAAACATTAAACCTCCATAATAAACCTAATGAATTCGTCCGAGTGATTTGAACATCGTACAACAATTTAGAATATCTTACCACTCTGAATGCCACATTACCGCCTTGAAAAGCATGTTAGTATAACATACGACACCTTACAACTCCTAACAAAACATTACAACACCGTACGTAAACTTAAAACTCCATAATAAACCTAATGAATTCATCCGAGTCCTTTGAACATCGTACGACAATTTAGAATATATTACGACTCTGTACGCCACATTACCGCCTTGAAAAGAATGTTAGTATAACGTACGGCACCTTACAACACCTAACAAAACATTACAACACCGTACGTAAACTCAAAACTCCATAATAAACCTAATGAATTCGTCCGAGTCATTTGAACATCGTACAACAATTTAGAATATCTTACGACTCTGTATGCCACATTACCGCCTTGAAAATCATGTTAGTATAACCTAGGGCACCTTACAACTCCTAAGAACCCATTACAATACAGTACGTAAACTTAAAACTCCATAGTAAACCTAATGAATTCGTCCGAGTCCTTTAAACGTCAGACGACCACTCAGGACTTGTTACGACTTTGTATGCGACATTAGCAACAGGAAAAGCAATTTAGAATAATGTAGGATGCGTTACATCTTTTGAGAACACCTTACACCACCGTACGAAACATTAAAACTGCATAATAAACCTAATGAATTCGTCCGAGTGATTTGAACATAGTATAATAATTTAGAATATCTTACCACTCTGTATGCCACAATACCGCCTTGAAAAGCATGTTAGTATAACGTACGACACCTTACAACTCCTAACAAAACATTACAACACCGTACGTAAACTTAAAACTCCATAATAAACCTAATGAATTCATCTGAGTCTTTGAACATCGTACGACAATTTAGAATATATTACGACTCTGTATGCCACATTACCGCCTTGAAAAGCATGTTAGTATAACGTACGGCACCTTACAACACCTAACAAAACATTACAACACCGTACGTAAACTCAAAACTCCATAATAAACCTAATGAATTCGTCCGAGTCATTTGAACATCGTACAACAATTTAGAATATCTTACGACTCTGTATGCCACATTACCGCCTTGAAAATCATGTTAGTATAACCTAGGGAACCTTACAACTCCTAAGACCCCATTACAATACCGTGCGTAAACTTAAAACTCCATAGTAAACCTAATGAATTCGTTAGAGTCCTTTGAACATCGTACGACCACTCAGGACTTGTTACGACTTTGTATGCGACATTAGCAACAGGAAAAGCAATTTAGAATAATGTAGGATGCGTTATATCTTTTGAGAACACCTTACACCACCGTACGAAACATTAAACCTCCATAATAAACCTAATGAATTCGTCCGAGTGATTTGAACATCGTACAACAATTTAGAATATCTTACCACTCTGAATGCCACATTACCGCCTTGAAAAGCATGTTAGTATAACATACGACACCTTACAACTCCTAACAAAACATTACAACACCGTACGTAAACTTAAAACTCCATAATAAACCTAATGAATTCATCCGAGTCCTTTGAACATCGTACGACAATTTAGAATATATTACGACTCTGTACGCCACATTACGGCCTTGAAAAGAATGTTAGTATAACGTACGGCACCTTACAACACCTAACAAAACATTACAACACCGTACGTAAACTCAAAACTCCATAATAAACCTAATGAATTCGTCCGAGTCATTTGAACATCGTACAACAATTTAGAATATCTTACGACTCTGTATGCCACATTACCGCCTTGAAAATCATGTTAGTATAACCTAGGGCACCTTACAACTCCTAAGAACCCATTACAATACAGTACGTAAACTTAAAACTCCATAGTAAACCTAATGAATTCGTCCGAGTCCTTTAAACGTCAGACGACCACTCAGGACTTGTTACGACTTTGTATGCGACATTAGCAACAGGAAAAACAATTTAGAATAATGTAGGATGCGTTACATCTTTTGAGAACACCTTACACCACCGTACGAAACATTAAAACTCCATAATAAACCTAATGAATTCGTCCGAGTGATTTGAACATAGTATAATAATTTAGAATATCTTACCACTCTGTATGCCACAATAGCGCCTTGAAAAGCATGTTAGTATAACGTACGACACCTTACAACTCCTAACAAAACATTACAACACCGTACGTAAACTTAAAACTCCATAATAAACCTAATGAATTCATCTGAGTCTTTGAACAACGTACGACAATTTAGAATATATTACGACTCTGTATGCCACATTACCGCCTTGAAAAGCATGTTAGTATAACGTACGGCACCTTACAACACCTAACAAAACATTACAACACCGTACGTAAACTCAAAACTCCATAATAAACCTAATGAATTCGTCCGAGTCATTTGAACATCGTACAACAATTTAGAATATCTTACGACTCTGTATGCCACATTACCGCCTTGAAAATCATGTTAGTATAACCTAGGGAACCTTACAACTCCTAAGACCCCATTACAATACCGTGCGTAAACATAAAACTCCATAGTAAACCTAATGAATTCGTTAGAGTCCTTTGAACATCGTACGACCACTCAGGACTTGTTACGACTTTGTATGCGACATTAGCAACAAGAAAAGCAATTTAGAATAATGTAGGATGCGTTACATCTTTTGAGAACACCTTACACCACCGTACGAAACATTAAAACTCCATAATAAACCTAAAGAATTCGTCCGAGTGATTTGAACATAGTACAAAAATTTAGAATATCTTACAACTCTGTATGCCACAATACCCCCTTGAAAAGCATGTTAGTATAACGTACGACACCTTACAACTCCTAACAAAACATTACAACACCGTACGTAAACTTAAAAGTCCATAATAAACCTAATGAATTCATCCGAGCCCTTTGAACATCGTACGCCAATTTAGAATATATTACGACTCTGTATGCCACATTACCGCCTTGAAAAGCATGTTAGTATAACGTACGGCACCTTACAACACCTAACAAAACATTACAACACCGTACGTAAACTCAAAACTCCATAATAAACCTAATGAATTCGTCCGAGTCATTTGAACATCGTACAACAATTTAGAATATCTTACGAGTCTGTATGCCACATTACCGCCTTGAAAATCATGTTAGTATAACGTACGGCACCTTACAACACCTAACAAAACATTACAACACCGTACGTAAACTCAAAACTCCATAATAAACCTAATGAATTCGTCCGAGTCATTTGAACATCGTACAACAATTTAGAATATCTTAAGACTCTGTATGCCACATTACCGCCTTGAAAATCATGTTAGTATAACCTAGGGCACCTTACAACTCCTATGACCCCATTACAATACCGTGCGTAAACTTAAAACTCCATAGTAAACCTAATGAATTCGTTAGAGTCCTTTGAACATCGTACGACCACTCAGGACTTGTTACGACTTTGTATGCGACATTAGCAACATGAAAAACAATTTAGAATAATGTAGGATGCGTTACATCTTTTGAGAACACCTTACACCACCGTACGAAACATTTAAACTCCATAATAAACCTAATGAATTCGTCCGAGTGATTTGAACATAGTACAAAAATTTAGAATATCTTACAACTCTGTATGCCACAATACCGCCTTGAAAAGCATGTTAGTATAACGTACGACACCTTACAACTCCTAACAAAACATTACAACACCGTACGTAAAATTAAAACTCCATAATAAACCTAGTGAATTCATCCGAGTTATTTGAACATCGTACAAAAATTTAGAATATATTACGACTCTGTACGCCACATTACCGCCTTGAAAAGAATGTTAGTATAACGTACGGCACCTTACAACACCTAACAAAACATTACAACACCGTACGTAAACTCAAAACTCCATAATAAACCTAATGAATTCGTCCGAGTCATTTGAACATCGTACAACAATTTAGAATATCTTACGACTCTGTATGCCACATTACCGCCTTGAAAATCATGTTAGTATAACCTAGGGCACCTTACAACTCCTAAGAACCCATTACAATACAGTACGTAAACTTAAAACTCCATAGTAAACCTAATGAATTCGTCCGAGTCCTTTAAACGTCAGACGACCACTCAGGACTTGTTACGACTTTGTATGCGACATTAGCAACAGGAAAAACAATTTAGAATAATGTAGGATGCGTTACATCTTTTGAGAACACCTTACACCACCGTACGAAACATTAAAACTCCATAATAAACCTAATGAATTCGTCCGAGTGATTTGAACATAGTATAATAATTTAGAATATCTTACCACTCTGTATGCCACAATAGCGCCTTGAAAAGCATGTTAGTATAACGTACGACACCTTACAACTCCTAACAAAACATTACAACACCGTACGTAAACTTAAAACTCCATAATAAACCTAATGAATTCATCTGAGTCTTTGAACAACGTACGACAATTTAGAATATATTACGACTCTGTATGCCACATTACCGCCTTGAAAAGCATGTTAGTATAACGTACGGCACCTTACAACACCTAACAAAACATTACAACACCGTACGTAAACTCAAAACTCCATAATAAACCTAATGAATTCGTCCGAGTCATTTGAACATCGTACAACAATTTAGAATATCTTACGACTCTGTATGCCACATTACCGCCTTGAAAATCATGTTAGTATAACCTAGGGAACCTTACAACTCCTAAGACCCCATTACAATACCGTGCGTAAACATAAAACTCCATAGTAAACCTAATGAATTCGTTAGAGTCCTTTGAACATCGTACGACCACTCAGGACTTGTTACGACTTTGTATGCGACATTAGCAACAAGAAAAGCAATTTAGAATAATGTAGGATGCGTTACATCTTTTGAGAACACCTTACACCACCGTACGAAACATTAAAACTCCATAATAAACCTAAAGAATTCGTCCGAGTGATTTGAACATAGTACAAAAATTTAGAATATCTTACAACTCTGTATGCCACAATACCCCCTTGAAAAGCATGTTAGTATAACGTACGACACCTTACAACTCCTAACAAAACATTACAACACCGTACGTAAACTTAAAAGTCCATAATAAACCTAATGAATTCATCCGAGCCCTTTGAACATCGTACGCCAATTTAGAATATATTACGACTCTGTATGCCACATTACCGCCTTGAAAAGCATGTTAGTATAACGTACGGCACCTTACAACACCTAACAAAACATTACAACACCGTACGTAAACTCAAAACTCCATAATAAACCTAATGAATTCGTCCGAGTCATTTGAACATCGTACAACAATTTAGAATATCTTACGAGTCTGTATGCCACATTACCGCCTTGAAAATCATGTTAGTATAACGTACGGCACCTTACAACACCTAACAAAACATTACAACACCGTACGTAAACTCAAAACTCCATAATAAACCTAATGAATTCGTCCGAGTCATTTGAACATCGTACAACAATTTAGAATATCTTAAGACTCTGTATGCCACATTACCGCCTTGAAAATCATGTTAGTATAACCTAGGGCACCTTACAACTCCTATGACCCCATTACAATACCGTGCGTAAACTTAAAACTCCATAGTAAACCTAATGAATTCGTTAGAGTCCTTTGAACATCGTACGACCACTCAGGACTTGTTACGACTTTGTATGCGACATTAGCAACATGAAAAACAATTTAGAATAATGTAGGATGCGTTACATCTTTTGAGAACACCTTACACCACCGTACGAAACATTTAAACTCCATAATAAACCTAATGAATTCGTCCGAGTGATTTGAACATAGTACAAAAATTTAGAATATCTTACAACTCTGTATGCCACAATACCGCCTTGAAAAGCATGTTAGTATAACGTACGACACCTTACAACTCCTAACAAAACATTACAACACCGTACGTAAAATTAAAACTCCATAATAAACCTAGTGAATTCATCCGAGTTATTTGAACATCGTACAAAAATTTAGAATATATTACGACTCTGTACGCCACATTACCGCCTTGAAAAGAATGTTAGTATAACGTACGGCACCTTACAACTCCGAACAAAACATTACAACACCGTACGTAAAATTAAAACTCCATAATAAACCTAATGAATTCATCCGAGTCATTTGAACATCGTACAACAATTTAGAATATTTTACGACTTTGTATGCCACATTACCGCTTTGAAAATCATGTTAGTATTACGTAGGACACCTTACAACTCCTAACAACACATTACACTACCGTATGTAAACTTAAAACTCCATAGTAAACCTAATGAATTCGTCCGAGTTATTTGAACATCGTACACCAATTTAGAATATCTTACGACTCTGTATGCCACATTACCGCCTTGAAAATCATGTTAGTATAACGTATGACACCATGCAACTCCTAACAACACATTACAATACCGCACGCAAACTTAAAACTCCATAATAAACCTAATGAATTCGTTAGACTCCTTTGAACATCGTACGACCACACAGGACTTGTTACGACTTTGTATTCGACATTAGCAACAGGAAAAGCAATTTAGAATAATTTAGGATGCGCTACATCTTTTGAGAACACCTTACACCACCGTACGAAACATTAAAACTCCATAATAAACCTAATGAATTTGTCCGAGTGATTTGAACATCGTACAACAATTTAGAATATCTTACCACTCTGAATGCCACATTACCGCCTTGAAAAGCATGTTAGTATAACGTACAACACCTTCCAACTCCTAACAAAAAATTACAACACCGTACGTAAACTTAAAACTCCATAATAAACCTAATGAATTCATCCGAGTCCTTTGAACATCGTACGACAATTTAGAATATATTACGACTCTGTACTCCACATTACCGCCTTGAAAAGAATGTTAGTATAACGTACGGCACCTTACAACTCCGAACAAAACATTACAACACCGTACGTAAAATTAAAACTCCATAATAAACCTAATGAATTCATCCGAGTCATTTGAACATCGTACAACAATTTAGAATATATTACGACTCTGTATGCCACATTACCGCATTGAAAATCATGTTAGTATTACGTAGGACACCTTACAACTCCTAACAACACATTACAATACCGTATGTAAACTTAAAACTCAATAGTAAACCTAATGAATTCGTCCGAGTCATTTGAACATCGTACACCAATTTAGAATATCTTACGACTCTGTATGCCACATTACCGCCTTGAAAATCATGTTAGTATAACGTATGACACCATACAACTCCTAACAACACATTACAATACCGCACGCAAACTTAAAACTCCATAATAAACCTAATGAATTCGTTAGACTCCTTTGAACATCGTACGACCACACATGACTTGTTATGACTTTGTATGCGACATTAGCAACAGGAAAAGCAATTTAGAATAATTTAGGATGCGTTACATCTTTTGAGAACACCTTACACCACCGTACGAAACATTAAAACTCCATAATAAACCTAATGAATTCGTCCGAGTGATTTGAACATCGTACAACAATTTAGAATATCTTACCACTCTGAATGCCACATTACCGCCTTGAAAAGCATGTTAGTATAACGTACGACACCTTACAACTCCTAACAAAACATTACAACACCGTACGTAAACTTAAAACTCCATAATAAACCTAATGAATTCATCCGAGTCCTTTGAACATCGTACGACAATTTAGAATATATTACGACTCTGTACGCCACATTACCGCCTTGAAAAGAATGTTAGTATAACGTACGGCACCTTACAACTCCGAACAAAATATTACAACACCATACGTAAAATTAAAACTCCATAAAAAACCTAATGAATTCATCCGAGTCATATGAACATCGTACAACAATTTATAATATATTACGACTCTGTATGCCACATTACCGCATTGAAAATCATGTTAGTATTACGTAGGACACCTTACAACTCCTAACAACACCTTACAATACCGTATGTAAACTTAAAACTCAATAGTAAACCTAATGAATTCGTCTGAGTCATTTGAACATCGTACACCAATTTAGAATATCTTACGACTCTGTATGCCACATTACCGCCTTGAAAATCATGTTAGTATAACGTATGACACCATACAACTCCTAACAACACATTACAATACCGCACGCAAACTTAAAACTCCATAATAAACCTAATGAATTCGTTAGAGTCCTTTGAACATCGTACGACCACTCAGGACTTGTTACGACTTTGTATGCGACATTAGCAACAGGAAAAGTAATTTAGAATAATTTAGGATGCGTTACATCTTTTGAGAACACCTTACACCACCGTACGAAACATTAAAACTCCATAATAAACCTAATGAATTCGTCCGAGTGATTTGAACATCGTACAACAATTTAGAATATCTTACCACTCTGAATGCCACATTATCGCCTTGAAAAGCATGTTAGTATAACGTACGACACCTTACAACTCCTAACAAAACATTACAACACCGTACGTAAACTTAAAACTCCATAATAAACCTAATGAATTCATCCGAGTCCTTTGAACATCGTACGGCAATTTAGAATATATTACGACTCTGTACGCCACATTACCGCCTTGAAAAGAATGTTAGTATAACGTACGGCACCTTACAACTCCGAACAAAACATTACAACACCGTACGTAAAATTAAAACTCCATAATAAACCTAATGAATTCATCCGAGTCATTTGAACATCGTACAACAATTTAGAATATTTTACGACTTTGTATGCCACATTACCGCTTTGAAAATCATGTTAGTATTACGTAGGACACCTTACAACTCCTAACAACACATTACAATACCGTATGTAAACTTAAAACTCCATAGTAAACCTAATGAATTCGTCCGAGTTATTTGAACATCGTACACCAATTTAGAATATCTTACGACTCTGTATGCCACATTACCGCCTTGAAAATCATGTTAGTATAACGTATGACACCATGCAACTCCTAACAACACATTACAATACCGCACGCAAACTTAAAACTCCATAATAAACCTAATGAATTCGTTAGACTCCTTTGAACATCGTACGACCACACAGGACTTGTTACGACTTTGTATTCGACATTAGCAACAGGAAAAGCAATTTAGAATAATTTAGGATGCGCTACATCTTTTGAGAACACCTTACACCACCGTACGAAACATTAAAACTCCATAATAAACCTAATGAATTCGTCCGAGTGATTTGAACATCGTACAACAATTTAGAATATCTTACCACTCTGAATGCCACATTACCGCCTTGAAAAGCATGTTAGTATAACGTACAACACCTTACAACTCCTAACAAAACATTACAACACCGTACGTAAACTTAAAACTCCATAATAAACCTAATGAATTCATCCGAGTCCTTTGAACATCGTACGACAATTTAGAATATATTACGACTCTGTACGCCACATTACCGCCTTGAAAAGAATGTTAGTATAACGTACGGCACCTTACAACTCCGAACAAAACATTACAACACCGTACGTAAAATTAAAACTCCATAATAAACCTAATGAATTCATCCGAGTCATTTGAACATCGTACAACAATTTAGAATATATTACGACTCTGTATGCCACTTTACCGCATTGAAAATCATGTTAGTATTACGTAGGACACCTTACAACTCCTAACAACACATTACAATACCGTATGTAAACTTAAAACTCAATAGTAAACCTAATGAATTCGTCCGAGTCATTTGAACATCGTACACCAATTTAGAATATCTTACGACTCTGTATGCCACATTACCGCCTTGAAAATCATGTTAGTATAACGTATGACACCATACAACTCCTAACAACACATTACAATACCGCACGCAAACTTAAAACTCCATAATAAACCTAATGAATTCGTTAGAGTCCTTTGAACATCGTACGACCACACATGACTTGTTACGACTTTGTATGCGACATTAGCAACAGGAAAAGCAATTTAGAATAATTTAGGATGCGTTACATCTTTTGAGAACACCTTACACCACCGTACGAAACATTAAAACTCCATAATAAACCTAATGAATTCGTCCGAGTGATTTGAACATCGTACAACAATTTAGAATATCTTACCACTCTGAATGCCACATTACCGCCTTGAAAAGAATGTTAGTATAACGTACGGCACCTTACAACTCCGAACAAAACATTACAACACCGTACGTAAACTTAACACTCCATAATAAACCTAATGAATTAATCCGAGTCATTTGAACATCGTACAAAAATTTAGAATATTTTACGACTTTGTATGCCACATTACCACATTGAAAATCATGTTAGTATTACGTAGGACACCTTACAACTCCTAACAACACATTACAATACCGTATGTAAACTTAAAACTCCATAGTAAACCTAATGAATTCGTCCGAGTCATTTAAACATCGTACAACAATTTAGAATATTTTACGACTTTGTATGCCACATCACCGCATTGAAAATCATGTTAGTATTACGTAGGACACCTTACAACTCCTAACAACACATTACAATACCGTATGTAAACTTAAAACTCCATAGTAAACCTAATGAATTCATCCGAGTCATTTGAACATCGTACAATATTTAAAATATATTACGACTCTGTATGCCACATTACCACATTGAAAATCATGTTAGTATTACGTAGGACACCTTACAACTCCTAACAACACATTACAATACCGTATGTAAACTTAAAACTCCATAGTAAACCTAATGAATTCGTCCGAGTCATTTGAACATCATACAACAATTTAGAATATCTTACGACTCTGTATGCCACATTACCGCCTTGAAAAGCATGTTAGTATAACGTACGGCACCTTACAACACCTAACAAAACATTACAACACCGTACGTAAACTCAAAACTCCATAATAAACCTAATGAATTCGTCCGAGTCATTTGAACATCATACAACAATTTAGAATATCTTACGACTCTGTATGCCATATTACCGCCTTAAAAATCATGTTAGTATAACCTAGGGCACCTTACAACTCCTAAGACCCCATTACAATACCGTGCGTAAACTTAAAACTCCATATTAAACCTAATGAATTCGTTAGAGTCCTTTGAACATCGTACGACCACTCAGGACTTGTTACGACTTTGTATGCGACATTAGCAACAGGAAAAGCAATTTAGAATAATGTAGGATGCGTTACATCTTTTGAGAACACCTTACACCACCGTACGAAACATTAAAACTCCATAATAAACCTAATGAATTCGTCCGAGTGATTTGAACATCGTACAACAATTTAGAATATCTTACCACTCTGAATGCCACATTACCGCCTTGAAAAGCATGTTAGTATGACGTACGACACCTTACAACTCCTAACAAAACATTACAACACCGTACATAAACTTAAAATTCCATAATAAACCTAATGAATTCATCCGAGTCCTTTGAACATCGTACGGCAATTTAGAATATATTACGACTCTGTACGCCACATTACCGCCTTGAAAAGAATGTTAGTATAACGTACGGCACCTTACAACTCCGAACCAAACATTACAACACCGTACGTAAAATTAAAACTCCATAATAAACCTAATGAATTCATCCGACTCTGTAAAACATCGTACAATATTTAAAATATATTACGACTCTGTATGCCACATTACCACATTGAAAATCATGTTAGTATTACGTAGGACACCTTACAACTCCTAACAACACATTACAATACCGTATGTAAACTTAAAACTCCATAGTAAACCTAATGAATTCGTCCGAGTCATTTGAACATCGTACAACAATTTAGAATATCTTACGACTCTGTATGCCACATTACCGCCTTGAAAAGCATGTTAGTATAACGTACGGCACCTTACAACACCTAACAAAACATTACAACACCGTACGTAAACTCAAAACTCCATAATAAACCTAATGAATTCGTCCGAGTCATTTGAACACCATACAACAATTTAGAATATCTTAAGACTCTGTATGCCATATTACCGCCTTGAAAATCATGTTAGTATAACCTAGGGCACCTTATAACTCCTAAGACCCCATTACAATACCGTGCGTAAACTTAAAACTCCATATTAAACCTAATGAATTCGTTAGAGTCCTTTGAACATCGTACGACCACTCAGGACTTGTTACGACTTTGTATGCGACATTAGCAACAGGAAAAGCAATTTAGAATAATGTAGGATGCGTTACATCTTTTGAGAACACCTTACACCACCGTACGAAACATTAAAACTCCATAATAAACCTAATGAATTCGTCCGAGTGATTTGAACATCGTACAACAATTTAGAATATCTTACCACTCTGAATGCCACATTACCGCCTTGAAAAGCATGTTAGTATGACGTACGACACCTTACAACTCCTAACAAAACATTACAACACCGTACATAAACTTAAAACTCCATAATAAACCTAATGAATTCATCCGAGTCCTTTGAACATCGTACGGCAATTTAGAATATATTACGACTCTGTACGCCACATTACCGCCTTGAAAAGAATGTTAGTATAACGTACGGCACCTTATAACTCCGAACAAAACATTACAACACCGTACGTAAAATTAAAACTCCATAATAAACCTAATGAATTCATCCGAGTCATTTGAACATCGTACAACAATTTAGAATATATTACGACTCTGTATGCCACATTACCGCATTGAAAATCATGTTAGTATTACGTAGGACACCTTACAACTCCTAACAACACCTTACAATACCGTATGTAAACTTAAAACTCCATAGTAAACCTAATGAATTCGTCCGAGTCATTTGAACATCGTACACCAATTTAGAATATCTTACGACTCTGTATGCCACATTACGGCCTTGAAAATCATGTTAGTATAACGTATGACACCATACAACTCCTAACAACACATTACAATACCGCACGCAAACTTAAAACTCAATAATAAACCTAATGAATTCGTTAGAGTCCTTTGAACATCGTACGACCACTCAGGACTTGTTACGACTTTGTATGCGACATTAGCAACAGGAAAAGTAATTTAGAATAATTTAGGATGCGTTACATCTTTTGAGAACACCTTACACCACCGTACGAAACATTAAAACTCCATAATAAACCTAATGAATTCGTCCGAGTGATTTGAACATCGTACAACAATTTAGAATATCTTACCACTCTGAATGCCACATTACCGCCTTGAAAAGCATGTTGGTATAACGTACGACACCTTACAACTCCTAACAAAACATTACAACACCGTACGTAAACTTAAAACTCCATAATAAACCTAATGAATTCATCCGAGTCCTTTGAACATCGTACGGCAATTTAGAATATATTACGACTCTGTACGCCACATTACCGCCTTGAAAAGAATGTTAGTATAACGTACGGCACCTTACAACTCCGAACAAAACATTACAACACCGTACGTAAAATTAAAACTCCATAATAAACCTAATGAATTCATCCGAGTTATTTGAACATCGTACAAAAATTTAGAATATATTACGACTCTGTACGCCACATTACCGCCTTGAAAAGAATGTTAGTATAACGTACGGCACCTTACAACTCCGAACAAAACATTACAACACCGTACGTAAACTTAACACTCCATAATAAACCTAATGAATTCATCCGAGTCATTTGAACATCGTACAAAAATTTAGAATATTTTACGAATTTGTATGCCACATTACCACATTGAAAATCATGTTAGTATTACGTAGGACACCTTACAACTCCTAACAACACATTACAATACCGTATGTAAACTTAAAACTCCATAGTAAACCTAATGAATTCGTCCGAGTCATTTAAACATCGTACAACAATTTAGAATATTTTACGACTTTGTATGCCACATTACCGCATTGAAAATCATGTTAGTATTACGTAGGACACCTTACAACTCCTAACAACACATTACAATACCGTATGTAAACTTAAAACTCCATAGTAAACCTAATGAATTCGTCCGAGTCATTTGAACATCATACAACAATTTAGAATATCTTACGACTCTGTATGCCATATTACCGCCTTGAAAATCATGTTAGTATAACCTAGGGCACCTTACAACTCCTAAGACCCCATTACAATACCGTGCGTAAACTTAAAACTCCATATTAAACCTAATGAATTCGTTAGAGTCCTTTGAACATCGTACGACCACTCAGGACTTGTTACGACTTTATATGCGACATTAGCAACAGGAAAAGCAATTTAGAATAATGTAGGATGCGTTACATCTTTTGAGAACACCTTACACCACCGTACGAAACATTAAAACTCCATAATAAACCTAATGAATTCGTCCGAGTGATTTGAACATCGTACAACAATTTAGAATATCTTACCACTCTGAATGCCACATTACCGCCTTGAAAAGCATGTTAGTATAACGTACGACACCTTACAACTCCTAACAAAACATTACAACACCGTACGTAAAATTAAAACTCCATAATAAACCTAATGAATTCATCCGAGTTATTTGAACATTGTACAAAAATTTAGAATATATTACGACTCTGTACGCCACATTACCGCCTTGAAAAGAATGTTAGTATAACGTACGGCACCTTACAACTCCGAACAAAACA
Organism: Tagetes erecta; assembly: GCA_030867185.1. Lineage (NCBI taxonomy): Eukaryota > Viridiplantae > Streptophyta > Magnoliopsida > Asterales > Asteraceae > Tagetes > Tagetes erecta. The sequence continues at coordinate 46,411,315 of CM061488.1, read as the reverse complement.
TTACAACACCGTACGTAAACTTAACACACCATAATTACCTAATGAATTCGTCCGAGTCTTTTAAACATCGTACGACAATTTAGAATATATTACGAATCTGTACGCCACATTACCGCCTTGAAAAGAATGTTAGTATAACGTACGGCACCTTACAACTCCGAACAAAACATTACAACACCGTACGTAAAATTAAAACTCCATAATAAACCTAATGAATTCGTCCGAGTCATTTGAACATCGTACAACAATTTAGAATATATTACGACTCTGTACGCCACATTACCGCCTTGAAAAGAATGTTAGTATAACGTACGGCACCTTACAACTCCGAACAAAACATTTCAACACCGTACGTAAACTTAACACTCCATAATAAACCTAATGAATTCATCCGAGTCATTTGAACATCGTACAACAATTTAGAATATTTTACGACTTTGTATGCCACATTACCGCATTGAAAATCATGTTAGTGTTACGTAGGACACCTTACAACTCCTAACAACACATTACAATACCGTATGTAAACTTAAAACTCCATAGTAAACCTAATGAATTCGTCCGAGTCATTTGAACATCGTACACCAATTTAGAATATCTTACGACTCTGTATGCCACATTACCGCCTTGAAAATCATGTTAGTATAACGTATGACACCATACAACTCCTAACAACACATTTCAATACCGCACGCAAACTTAAAACTCCATAATAAACCTAATGAATTCGTTAGACTCCTTTGAACATCGTACGACCACACAGGACTTGTTACGACTTTGTATGCGACATTAGCAACAGGAAAAGCAATTTAGAATAATTTAGGATGCGTTACATCTTTTGAGAACACCTTACACCACCGTACGAAACATTAAAACTCCATAATAAACCTAATGAATTCGTCCGAGTGATTTGAACATCGTAGGACAATTTAGAACATCTTACCACTCTGAATGCCACATTACCGCCTTGAAAAGCATGTTAGTATAACGTACGACACCTTACAACTCCTAACAAAACATTACAACACCGTACGTAAACTTAAAACTCCATAATTACCTAATGAATTCATCTGAGTCCTTTGAACATCGTACGACAATTTAGAATATATTACGAATCTGTACGCCACATTACCGCCTTGAAAAGAATGTTAGTATAACGTACGGCACCTTACAACTCCGAACAAAACATTACAACACCGTACGTAAAATTAAAACTCCATAATAAACCTAATGAATTCATCCGAGTCATTTGAACATCGTACAACAATTTAGAATATATTACGACTCTGTATGCCACATTACCGCATTGAAAATCATGTTAGTATTACGTAGGACACCTTACAACTCCTAACAACACATTACAATACCGTATGTAAACTTAAAACTCCATAGTAAACCTAATGAATTCGTCCTAGTCATTTGAACATCGTACAACAATTTAGAATATCTTACGACTCTATATGCCACATTACCTCCTTGAAAATCATGTTAGTATAACGTATGACACCATACAACTCCTAACAACACATTACAATACCGCACGCAAACTTAAAACTCCATAATAAACCTAATGAATTCGTTAGAGTCCATTGAACATCGTACGACCACTCTGGACTTGTTACTACTTTGTATGCGACATTAGCAACAGGAAAAGCAATTTAGAAAAATGTAGGATGCGTTACATCTTTTGAGAACACCTTACACCACCGTACGAAACATTAAAACTCCATAATAAACCTAATGAATTCGTCCGAGTGATTTGAACATCGTACAACAATTTCGAATATCTTACCACTCTGTATGCCACATTACCGCCTTGAAAAGCATGTTAGTATAACGTACGACATCTTACAACTCCTAACAAAACATTACAACACCGTACATAAACTTAAAACTCCATAATAAACCAAATGAATTTATCCGAGTCCTTTGAACATCGTACGACAATTTAGAATACATTACGACTCTGTATGCCACATTACCGCCTTGAAAAGCATGTTAGTATAACGTACGACACCTTACAACTCCTAACAAAACATTACAACACCGTACGTAAACTTGAAACTCCATAATAAACCTAATGAATTCATCCGAGTCCTTTGAACATCGTACGACAATTTAGAATATATTACGACTCTATACGCCACATTACCGCCTTGAAAAGAATGTTAGTATAACGTACGACACCTTACAACTCCGAACAAAACATTACAACACCGTACGTAAACTTAAAACTCCATAATAAACCTAATGAATTCATCCGAGTCATTTGAACATCGTACAACAATTTAGAATATATTACGACTTTGTATGCCACATTACCCCATTGAAAATCATGTTAGTATTACGTAGGACACCTTACAACTCCTAACAACACATTACAATACCGTATGTAAACTTAAAACTCCATAGTAAACCTAATGAATTCGTCCGAGTCATTTGAACATCGTACAACAATTTAGAATATCTTACGACTCTGTATGCCACATTACCGCCTTGAAAATCATGTTAGTATAACGTACGACACATTACAACTCCTAACAACACATTACAATACCGCACGCAAACGTAAAACTCCATAATAAACCTAATGAATTCGTTAGAGTCCTTTGAACATCGTACGACCACTCAGGACTTGTTACTACTTTTTATGCGACATTAGCAACAGGAAAAGCAATTTAGAAAAATGTAGGATGCGTTACATCTTTTGAGAACACCTTACATCACCGTACGAAACATTAAAACTCCATAATAAACCTAATGAATTCGTCCGAGTGATTTGAACATCGTACAACAATTTAGAATATCTTACCACTCTGAATGCCACATTACCGCCTTGAAAAGCATATTAGTATAACGTACGACACCTTACAACTCCTAACAAAACATTACAACACCGTACGTAAACTTAAAATTCCATAATAAACCTAATGAATTCATCCGAGTCCTTTGAACATCGTACGACAATTTAGAATATATTACGACTCTGTACGCCACCTTACCGCCTTGAAAAGAATGTTAGTATAACGTACGGCACCTTACAACTCCGAACAAAACATTACAACACCGTACGTAAACTTAAAACTCTATAATAAACCTAATGAATTCATCCGAGTCCTTTGAACATCGTACGACAATTTAGAATATATTACGACTCTGTACGCCACATTACCGCCTTGAAAAGAATGTTAGTATAACGTACGGCACCTTACAACTCCGAACAAAACATTACAACACCGTACGTAAACTTAAAACTCCATAATAAACCTAATGAATTCGTTAGAGTCCTTTGAAAATTGTACGACCACTCAGGACTTGTTACGACTTTGTATGCGACAATAGCAACAGGAAAAGCAATTTAGAATAATGTTGGATGCGTTATATCTTTTGAGAACACCTTACACCACCGTACGAAACATTAAAACTCCATAATAAACCTAATGAATTCGTCCGAGTGATTTGAACATCGTACAACAATTTAGAATATCTTAACACTCTGAATGCCACATTACCGCCTTGAAAAGCATGTTAGTATAACGTACGACACCTTACAACTCCTAACAAAACATTACAACACCGTACGTAAACTTAAAATTCCATAATAAACCTAATGAATTCATCCGAGTCCTTTGAACATCGTACGACAATTTAGAATATATTACGACTCTGTACGCCACCTTACCGCCTTGAAAAGAATGTTAGTATAACGTACGGCACCTTACAACTCCGAACAAAACATTACAACACCGTACGTAAACTTAAAACTCTATAATAAACCTAATGAATTCATCCGAGTCCTTTGAACATCGTACGACAATTTAGAATATATTACGACTCTGTACGCCACATTACCGCCTTGAAAAGAATGTTAGTATAACGTACGGCACCTTACAACTCCGAACAAAACATTACAACACCGTACGTAAACTTAAAACTCCATAATAAACCTAATGAATTCGTTAGAGTCCTTTGAAAATTGTACGACCACTCAGGACTTGTTACGACTTTGTATGCGACAATAGCAACAGGAAAAGCAATTTAGAATAATGTTGGATGCGTTATATCTTTTGAGAACACCTTACACCACCGTACGAAACATTAAAACTCCATAATAAACCTAATGAATTCGTCCGAGTGATTTGAACATCGTACAACAATTTAGAATATCTTAACACTCTGAATGCCACATTACCGCCTTGAAAAGCATGTTAGTATAACGTACGACACCTTACAACTCCTAACAAAACATTACAACACCGTACGTAAACTTAAAATTCCATAATAAACCTAATGAATTCATCCGAGTCCTTTGAACATCGTACGACAATTTAGAATATATTACGACTCTGTACGCCACCTTACCGCCTTGAAAAGAATGTTAGTATAACGTACGGCACCTTACAACTCCGAACAAAACATTACAACACCGTACGTAAACTTAAAACTCTATAATAAACCTAATGAATTCATCCGAGTCCTTTGAACATCGTACGACAATTTAGAATATATTACGACTCTGTACGCCACATTACCGCCTTGAAAAGAATGTTAGTATAACGTACGGCACCTTACAACTCCGAACAAAACATTACAACACCGTACGTAAACTTAAAACTCCATAATAAACCTAATGAATTCGTTAGAGTCCTTTGAAAATTGTACGACCACTCAGGACTTGTTACGACTTTGTATGCGACAATAGCAACAGGAAAAGCAATTTAGAATAATGTTGGATGCGTTATATCTTTTGAGAACACCTTACACCACCGTACGAAACATTAAAACTCCATAATAAACCTAATGAATTCGTCCGAGTGATTTGAACATCGTACAACAATTTAGAATATCTTAACACTCTGAATGCCACATTACCGCCTTGAAAAGCATGTTAGTATAACGTACGACACCTTACAACTCCTAACAAAACATTACAACACCGTACGTAAACTTAAAACTCCATAATAAACCTAATGAATTCATCCGAGTCCTTTGAACTTCGTACGACAATTTAGAATATATTACGACTCTGTATGCCACATTACCGCCTTGAAAAGCTTGTTAGTATTACGTAGGACACCTTACAACTCCTAACAACACATTACAATACCGTATGTAAACTTAAAACTCCATAGTAAACCTAATGAATTCGTCCGAGTCATTTGAACATCGTACAACAATTTAGAATATCTTACGACTCTGTATGCCACATTACCGCCTTGAAAATCATGTTAGTATAACTTATGACACCTTACAACTCCTAACAACACATTACAATACCGCACGCAAACTTAAAACTCCATAATAAACCTAATGAATTCGTTAGAGTCCATTGAACATCATACGACCACTCTGGACTTGTTACTACTTTGTATGCGACATTAGCAACAGGAAAAGCAATTTAGAAAAATGTACGATGCGTTACATCTTTTGAGAACACCTTACACCACCGTACGAAACATTAAAACTCCATAATAAACCTAATGAATTCGTTCGAGTGATTTGAACATCGTACAACAATTTCGAATATCTTACCACCCTGTATTACACATTACCGCCTTGAAAAGCATGTTAGTATAACGTACGACACCTTACAACTCCTAACAAAACATTACAACACCGTACATAAACTAAAAACTCCATAATAAACCTAATGAATTCGTCCGAGTCATTTGAACATCGTACAACAATTTAGAATATCTTACGACTCTGTATGCCACATTACCGCCTTGAAAATCATGTTAGTATAACGTATGACACCTTACAACTCCTAACAACACATTACAATACCGCACGCAAACTTAAAACTCCATAATAAACCTAATGAATTCGTTAGAGTCCATTGAACATCGTTCGACCACTCTGGACTTGTTACTACTTTGTATGCGACATTAGCAACAGGAAAAGCAATTTAGAAAAATGTAGGATGCGTTACATCTTTTGAGAACACCTTACACCACCGTACGAAACATTAAAACTCCATAATAAACCTAATGAATTCGTCCGAGTGATTTGAACATCGTACAACAATTTCGAATATCTTACCACTCTGTATGCCACATTACCGCCTTGAAAAGCATGTTAGTATAACGTATGACACCTTACAACTCCTAACAAAACATTACAACACCGTACATAAACTTAAAACTCCATAATAAACCAAATGAATTTATCCGAGTCCTTTGAACATCGTACGACAATTTAGAATACATTACGACTCTGTATGCCACATTACCGCCTTGAAAAGCATGTTAGTATAACGTACGACACCTTACAACTCCTAACAAAACATTACATCACCGTACGTAAACTTGAAACTCCATAATAAACCTAATGAATTCATCCGAGTCCTTTGAACATCGTACGACAATTTAGAATATATTACGACTCTATACGCCACATTACCGCCTTGAAAAGAATGTTAGTATAACGTACGGCACCTTACAACTCCGAACAAAACATTACAACACCGTACGTAAACTTAAAACTCCATAATAAACCTAATGAATTCATCCGAGTCATTTGAACATCGTACAACAATTTAGAATATATTACGACTTTGTATGCCACATTACCCCATTGAAAATCATGTTAGTATTACGTAGGACACCTTACAACTCCTAACAACACATTACAATACCGTATGTAAACTTAAAACTCCATAGTAAACCTAATGAATTCGTCCGAGTCATTTGAACAGCGTACAACAGATTAGAATATCTTACGACTCTATATGCCACACTACCGCCTTGAAAATCATGTTAGTATAACGTATGACACCTTACAACTCATAACAAAACATTACAATACAGCACGCAAACTTAAAACTCCATAATAAACCTAATGAATTGGTTAGAGTCCTTTGAACATCGTATGACCACTCAGGACTTGTTACTACTTTGTATGCGACATTAGCAACAGGAAAAGCAATTTAGAAAAATGTAGGATGTGTTACATCTTTTGAGAACACCTTACACCACCGTACGAAACATTAAAACTCCATAATAAACCTAATGAATTCGTTCGAGTGATTTGAACATCGTACAACAATTTCGAATATCTTACCACCCAGTATTACACATTACCGCCTTGAAAAGCATGTTAGTATAACGTACGACACCTTACAACTCCTAACAAAACATTACAACACCGTACATAAACTAAAAACTCCATAATAAACCTAATGAATTCGTCCGAGTCATTTGAACATCGTACAACAATTTAGAATATCTTACGACTCTGTATGCCACATTACCGCCTTGAAAATCATGTTAGTATAACGTATGACACCTTACAACTCCTAACAACACATTACAATACCGCACGCAAACTTAAAACTCCATAATAAACCTAATGAATTCGTTAGAGTCCATTGAACATCGTACGACCACTCTGGACTTGTTACTACTTTGTATGCGACATTAGCAACAGGAAAAGCAATTTAGAAAAATGTAGGATGCGTTACATCTTTTGAGAACACCTTACACCACCGTACGAAACATTAAAACTCCATAATAAACCTAATGAATTCGTCCGAGTGATTTGAACATCGTACAACAATTTCGAATATCTTACCACTCTGTATGCCACATTACCGCCTTGAAAAGCATGTTAGTATAACGTACGACACCTTACAACTCCTAACAAAACATTACAACACCGTACATAAACTTAAAACTCCATAATAAACCAAATGAATTTATCCGAGTCCTTTGAACATCGTACGACAATTTAGAATACATTACGACTCTGTATGCCACATTACCGCCTTGAAAAGCATGTTAGTATAACGTACGACACCTTAAAACTCCTAACAAAACATTACAACACCGTACGTAAACTTGAAACTCCATAATAAACCTAATGAATTCATCCGAGTCCTTTGAACATCGTACGACAATTTAGAATATATTACGACTCTATACGCCACATTACCGCCTTGAAAAGAATGTTAGTATAACGTACGGCACCTTACAACTCCGAACAAAACATTACAACACCGTACGTAGACTTAAAACTCCATAATAAACCTAATGAATTCATCCGAGTCATTTGAACATCGTACAACAATTTAGAATATGTTACGACTTTGTATGCCACATTACCCCATTGAAAATCATGTTAGTATTACGTAGGACACCTTACAACTCCTAACAACACATTACAATACCGTATGTAAACTTAAAACTCCATAGTAAACCTAATGAATTCGTCCGAGTCATTTGAACAGCGTACAACAATTTAGAATATCTTACGACTCTATATGCCACACTACCGCCTTGAAAATCATGTTAGTATAACGTATGACACCTTACAACTCATAACAAAACATTACAATACAGCACGCAAACTTAAAACTCCATAATAAACCTAATGAATTGGTTAGAGTCCTTTTAACATCGTATGACCACTCAGGACTTGTTACTACTTTGTATGCGACATTAGCAACAGGAAAAGCAATTTAGAAAAATGTAGGATGTGTTACATCTTTTGAGAACACCTTACACCACCGTACGAAACATTAAAACTCCATAATAAACCTAATGAATTCGTTCGAGTGATTTGAACATCGTACAACAATTTCGAATATCTTACCACCCAGTATTACACATTACCGCCTTGAAAAGCATGTTAGTATAACGTACGACACCTTACAACTCCTAACAAAACATTACAACACCGTACATAAACTAAAAACTCCATAATAAACCTAATGAATTCGTCCGAGTCATTTGAACATCGTACAACAATTTAGAATATCTTACGACTCTGTATGCCACATTGCCGCCTTGAAAATCATGTTAGTATAACGTATGACACCTTACAACTCCTAACAACACATTACAATACCGCACGCAAACTTAAAACTCCATAATAAACCTAATGAATTCGTTAGAGTCCATTGAACATCGTACGACCACTCTGGACTTGTTACTACTTTGTATGCGACATTAGCAACAGGAAAAGCAATTTAGAAAAATGTAGGATGCGTTACATCTTTTGAGAACACCTTACACCACCGTACGAAACATTAAAACTCCATAATAAACCTAATGAATTCGTCCGAGTGATTTGAACATCGTACAACAATTTCGAATATCTTACCACTCTGTATGCCACATTACCGCCTTGAAAAACATGTTAGTATAACGTACGACACCTTACAACTCCTAACAAAACATTACAACACCGTACATAAACTTAAAACTCCATAATAAACCAAATGAATTTATCCGAGTCCTTTGAACATCGTACGACAATTTAGAATACATTACGACTCTGTATGCCACATTACCGCCTTGAAAAGCATGTTAGTATAACGTACGACACCTTACAACTCCTAACAAAACATTACAACACCGTACGTAAACTTGAAACTCCATAATAAACCTAATGAATTCATCCGAGTCCTTTGAACATCGTACGACAATTTAGAATATATTACGACTCTATACGCCACATTACCGCCTTGAAAAGAATGTTAGTATAACGTACGGCACCTTACAACTCCGAACAAAACATTACAACACCGTACGTAAACTTAAAACTCCATAATAAACCTAATGAATTCATCCGAGTCATTTGAACATCGTACAACAATTTAGAATATATTACGACTTTGTATGCCACATTACCCCATTGAAAATCATGTTAGTATTACGTAGGACACCTTACAACTCCTAACAACACATTACAATACCGTATGTAAACTTAAAACTCCATAGTAAACCTAATGAATTCGTCCGAGTCATTTGAACAGCGTACAACAATTTAGAATATCTTACGACTCTATATGCCACACTACCGCCTTGAAAATCATGTTAGTATAACGTATGACACCTTACAACTCATAACAACACATTACAATACAGCACGCAAACTTAAAACTCCATAATAAACCTAATGAATTGGTTAGAGTCCTTTGAACATCGTATGACCACTCAGGACTTGTTACTACTTTGTATGCGACATTAGCAACAGGAAAAGCAATTTAGAAAAATGTAGGATGTGTTACATCTTTTGAGAACACCTTACACCACCGTACGAAACATTAAAACTCCATAATAAACCTAATGAATTCGTTCGAGTGATTTGAACATCGTACAACAATTTCGAATATCTTACCACCCTGTATTACACATTACCGCCTTGAAAAGCATGTTAGTATAACGTACGACACCTTACAACTCCTAACAAAACATTACAACACCGTACATAAACTAAAAACTCCATAATAAACCTAATGAATTCGTCCGAGTCATTTGAACATCGTACAACAATTTAGAATATCTTACGACTCTGTATGCCACATTACCGCCTTGAAAATCATGTTAGTATAACGTATGACACCTTACAACTCCTAACAACACATTACAATACCGCACGCAAACTTAAAACTCCATAATAAACCTAATGAATTCGTTAGAGTCCATTGAACATCGTACGACCACTCGGGACTTGTTACTACTTTGTATGCGACATTAGCAACAGGAAAAGCAATTTAGAAAAATGTAGGATGCGTTACATCTTTTGAGAACACCTTACACCACCGTACGAAACATTAAAACTCCATAATAAACCTAATGAATTCGTCCGAGTGATTTGAACATCGTACAACAATTTCGAATATCTTACCACTCTGTATGCCACATTACCGCCTTGAAAAGCATGTTAGTAAAACGTACGACACCTTACAACTCCTAACAAAACATTACAACACCGTACATAAACTTAAAACTCCATAATAAACCAAATGAATTTATCCGAGTCCTTTGAACATCGTACGACAATTTAGAATACATTACGACTCTGTATGCCACATTACCGCCTTGAAAAGCATGTTAGTATAACGTACGACACCTTACAACTCCTAACAAAACATTACAACACCGTACGTAAACTTAAAACTCCATAATAAACCTAATGAATTCATCCGAGTCCTTTGAACATCGTACGACAATTTAGAATACATTACGACTCTGTATGCCACATTACCGCCTTGAAAAGCATGTTAGTATAACGTACGACACCTTACAACTCCTAACAAAACATTACAACACCGTACGTAAACTTGAAACTCCATAATAAACCTAATGAATTCATCCGAGTCCTTTGAACATCGTACGACAATTTTGAATATATTACGACTCTATACGCCACATTACCGCCTTGAAAAGAATGTTAGTATAACGTACGGCACCTTACAACTCCGAACAAAACATTACAACACCGTACGTAAACTTAAAACTCCATAATAAACCTAATGAATTCATCCGAGTCATTTGAACATCGTACAATAATTTAGAATATATTATGACTTTGTATGCCACATTACCCCATTGAAAATCATGTTAGTATTACGTAGGACACCTTACAACTCCTAACAACACATTACAATACCGTATGTAAACTTAAAACTCCATAGTAAACCTAATGAATTCGTCCGAGTCATTTGAACAGCGTACAACAATTTAGAATATCTTACGACTCTATATGCCACACTACCGCCTTGAAAATCATGTTAGTATAACGTATGACACCTTACAACTCATAACAACACATTACAATACAGCACGCAAACTTAAAACTCCATAATAAACCTAATGAATTGGTTAGAGTCCTTTGAACATCGTATGACCACTCAGGACTTGTTACTACTTTGTATGCGACATTAGCAACAGGAAAAGCAATTTAGAAAAATGTAGGATGTGTTACATCTTTTGAGAACACCTTACACCACCGTACGAAACATTAAAACTCCATAATAAACCTAATGAATTCGTTCGAGTGATTTGAACATCGTACAACAATTTCGAATATCTTACCACCCTGTATTACACATTACCGCCTTGAAAAGCATGTTAGTATAACGTACGACACCTTACAACTCCTAACAAAACATTACAACACCGTACATAAACTAAAAACTCCATAATAAACCTAATGAATTCGTCCGAGTCATTTGAACATCGTACAACAATTTAGAATATCTTACGACTCTGTATGCCACATTACCGCCTTGAAAATCATGTTAGTATAACGTATGACACCTTACAACTCCTAACAACACATTACAATACCGCACGCAAACTTAAAACTCCATAATAAACCTAATGAATTCGTTAGAGTCCATTGAACATCGTACGACCACTCGGGACTTGTTACTACTTTGTATGCGACATTAGCAACAGGAAAAGCAATTTAGAAAAATGTAGGATGCGTTACATCTTTTGAGAACACCTTACACCACCGTACGAAACATTAAAACTCCATAATAAACCTAATGAATTCGTCCGAGTGATTTGAACATCGTACAACAATTTCGAATATCTTACCACTCTGTATGCCACATTACCGCCTTGAAAAGCATGTTAGTATAACGTACGACACCTTACAACTCCTAACAAAACATTACAACACCGTACATAAACTTAAAACTCCATAATAAACCAAATGAATTTATCCGAGTCCTTTGAACATCGTACGACAATTTAGAATACATTACGACTCTGTATGCCACATTACCGCCTTGAAAAGCATGTTAGTATAACGTACGACACCTTACAACTCCTAACAAAACATTACAACACCGTACGTAAACTTAAAACTCCATAATAAACCTAATGAATTCATCCGAGTCCTTTGAACATCGTACGACAATTTAGAATACATTACGACTCTGTATGCCACATTACCGCCTTGAAAAGCATGTTAGTATAACGTACGACACCTTACAACTCCTAACAAAACATTACAACACCGTACGTAAACTTGAAACTCCATAATAAACCTAATGAATTCATCCGAGTCCTTTGAACATCGTACGACAATTTAGAATATATTACGACTCTATACGCCACATTATCGCCTTGAAAAGAATGTTAGTATAACGTACGGCACCTTACAACTCCGAACAAAACATTACAACACCGTACGTAAACTTAAAACTCCATAATAAACTTAATGAATTCATCCGAGTCATTTGAACATCGTACAACAATTTAGAATATATTACGACTTTGTATGCCACATTACCCCATTGAAAATCATGTTAGTATTACGTAGGACACCTTACAACTCCTAACAACACATTACAATACCGTATGTAAACTTAAAACTCCATAGTAAACCTAATGAATTCGTCCGAGTCATTTGAACAGCGTACAACAATTTAGAATATCTTACGACTCTATATGCCACACTACCGCCTTGAAAATCATGTTAGTATAACGTATGACACCTTACAACTCATAACAACACATTACAATACAGCACGCAAACTTAAAACTCCATAATAAACCTAATGAATTGGTTAGAGTCCTTTGAACATCGTATGACCACTCAGGACTTGTTACTACTTTGTATGCGACATTAGCAACAGGAAAAGCAATTTAGAAAAATGTAGGATGTGTTACATCTTTTGAGAACACCTTACACCACCGTACGAAACATTAAAACTCCATAATAAACCTAATGAATTCGTTCGAGTGATTTGAACATCGTACAACAATTTCGAATATCTTACCACCCTGTATTACACATTACCGCCTTGAAAAGCATGTTAGTATAACGTACGACACCTTACAACTCCTAACAAAACATTACAACACCGTACATAAACTAAAAACTCCATAATAAACCTAATGAATTCGTCCGAGTCATTTGAACATCGTACAACAATTTAGAATATCTTACGACTCTGTATGCCACATTACCGCCTTGAAAATCATGTTAGTATAACGTATGACACCTTACAACTCCTAACAACACATTACAATACCGCACGCAAACTTAAAACTCCATAATAAACCTAATGAATTCGTTAGAGTCCATTGAACATCGTACGACCACTCGGGACTTGTTACTACTTTGTATGCGACATTAGCAACAGGAAAAGCAATTTAGAAAAATGTAGGATGCGTTACATCTTTTGAGAACACCTTACACCACCGTACGAAACATTAAAACTCCATAATAAACCTAATGAATTCGTCCGAGTGATTTGAACATCGTACAACAATTTCGAATATCTTACCACTCTGTATGCCACATTACCGCCTTGAAAAGCATGTTAGTATAACGTACGACACCTTACAACTCCTAACAAAACATTACAACACCGTACATAAACTTAAAACTCCATAATAAACCAAATGAATTTATCCGAGTCCTTTGAACATCGTACGACAATTTAGAATACATTACGACTCTGTATGCCACATTACCGCCTTGAAAAGCATGTTAGTATAACGTACGACACCTTACAACTCCTAACAAAACATTACAACACCGTACGTAAACTTAAAACTCCATAATAAACCTAATGAATTCATCCGAGTCCTTTGAACATCGTACGACAATTTAGAATACATTACGACTCTGTATGCCACATTACCGCCTTGAAAAGCATGTTAGTATAACGTACGACACCTTACAACTCCTAACAAAACATTACAACACCGTACGTAAACTTGAAACTCCATAATAAACCTAATGAATTCATCCGAGTCCTTTGAACATCGTACGACAATTTAGAATATATTACGACTCTATACGCCACATTATCGCCTTGAAAAGAATGTTAGTATAACGTACGGCACCTTACAACTCCGAACAAAACATTACAACACCGTACGTAAACTTAAAACTCCATAATAAACTTAATGAATTCATCCGAGTCATTTGAACATCGTACAACAATTTAGAATATATTACGACTTTGTATGCCACATTACCCCATTGAAAATCATGTTAGTATTACGTAGGACACCTTACAACTCCTAACAACACATTACAATACCGTATGTAAACTTAAAACTCCATAGTAAACCTAATGAATTCGTCCGAGTCATTTGAACAGCGTACAACAATTTAGAATATCTTACGACTCTATATGCCACACTACCGCCTTGAAAATCATGTTAGTATAACGTATGACACCTTACAACTCATAACAACACATTCAATACAGCACGCAAACTTAAAACTCCATAATAAACCTAATGAATTGGTTAGAGTCCTTTGAACATCGTATGACCACTCAGGACTTGTTACTACTTTGTATGCGACATTAGCAACAGGAAAAGCAATTTAGAAAAATGTAGGATGCGATCTTTTGAGAACACCTTACACCACCGTACGAAACATTAAAACTCCAGATTAAACCTAATGAATTAGTCCGAGTGATTTGAACATCATACAACAATTTAGAAAATATTACGACTCTGTATGCCACGTTACCACCTTGAAAATCATGTTAGTATAACGTACGACACCTTACAACACCTAACAAAACATTACAACACTGTACGTAAACTCAAAACTCCATAATAAACCTAATGAATTCATCCGAGTCATTTGAACATCGTACAACAATTTAGAATATCTTATGACTCTGTATGCCACATTACCGCCTTGAAAATCATGTTAGTATAACGTATGACAGGTTACAACTCCTAACAACACATTACAATACCGTATGTAAACTTAAAACTCCATAATAAACCTAATGAATTCGTTAGAGACCTTTGAACATCGTACAACCACTCAGGACTTGTTACGACTTTGTATGCGACATTAGCAACAGGAAAAGCAATTTAGAATAATGTAGGATGCGTTATATCTTTTGAGAACACCTTACACCACCGTACGAAACATTAAAACTCCATAATAAACCTAATGAATTCGTCTGAGTGATTTGAACATCGTACAACAATTTAGAATATCTTACCACTCTGAATGCCACATTACCGCCTTGAAAAGCATGTTAGTATAACGTACGACACCTTACAACTCCTAACAAAACATTACAACACCGTACGTAAACTTAAAACTCCATAATAAACCTAATGAATTCATCCGAGTCCTTTGAACATCGTACGGCAATTTAGAATATATTACGACTCTGTACGCCACATTACCGCCTTGAAAAGAATGTTAGTATAACGTACGGCACCTTACAACTCCGAACAAAACATTACAACACCGTACGTAAACTTAAAACTCTATAATAAACCTAATGAATTCATCCGAGTCCTTTGAACATCGTACGACAATTTAGAATATATTACGACTCTGTACGCCACATTACCGCCTTGAAAAGAATGTTAGTATAACGTACGCCACCTTACAACTCCGAACAAAACATTACAACACCGTACGTAAACTTAAAACTCCATAATAAACCTAATGAATTCATCCGAGTCATTTGAACATCGTACAACAATTTAGAATATATTACGACTCTGTATGCCACATTACCGCCTTGAAAAGCATGTTAGTATAACGTACGACACCTTACAACTCCTAACAAAACATTACAACACCGTACATAAACTAAAAACTCCATAATAAACCTAATGAATTCGTCCGAGTCATTTGAACATCGTACAACAATTTAGAATATCTTACGACTCTGTATGCCACATTACCGCCTTGAAAATCATGTTAGTATAACGTATGACACCTTACAACTCTTAACAACACATTACAATACCGCACGCAAACTTAAAACTCCATAATAAACCTAATGAATTCGTTAGAGTCCATTGAACATCGTACGACCACTCGGGACTTGTTACTACTTTGTATGCGACATTAGCAACAGGAAAAGCAATTTAGAATAATGTAGGATGCGTTACATCTTTTGAGAACACCTAACACCACCGTACGAAACATTAAAACTCCATAATAAACCTAATGAATTCGTCCGAGTGATTTGAACATCGTACAACAATTTCGAATATCTTACCACTCTGTATGCCACATTACCGCCTTGAAAAGCATGTTAGTATAACGTACGACACCTTACAACTCCTAACAAAACATTACAACACCGTACATAAACTTAAAACTCCATAATAAACCAAATGAATTTATCCGAGTCCTTTGAACATCCTACGACAATTTAGAATACATTACGACTCTGTATGCCACATTACCGCCTTGAAAAGCATGTTAGTATAACGTACGACACCTTACAACTCCTAACAAAACATTACAACACCGTACGTAAACTTAAAACTCCATAATAAACCTAATGAATTCATCCGAGTCCTTTGAACATCGTACGACAATTTAGAATACATTACGACTCTGTATGCCACATTACCGCCTTGAAAAGCATGTTAGTATAACGTACGACACCTTACAACTCCTAACAAAACATTACAACACCGTACGTAAACTTGAAACTCCATAATAAACCTAATGAATTCATCCGAGTCCTTTGAACATCGTACGACAATTTAGAATATATTACGACTCTATACGCCACATTACCGCCTTGAAAAGAATGTTAGTATAACGTACGGCACCTTACAACTCCGAACAAAACATTACAACACCGTACGTAAACTTAAAACTCCATAATAAACCTAATGAATTCATCCGAGTCATTTGAACATCGTACAACAATTTAGAATATATTACGACTTTGTATGCCACATTACCCCATTGAAAATCATGTTAGTATTACGTAGGACACCTTACAACTCCTAACAACACATTACAATACCCTATGTAAACTTAAAACTCCATAGTAAACCTAATGAATTCGTCCGAGTCATTTGAACAGCGTACAACAATTTAGAATATCTTACGACTCTATATGCCACACTACCGCCTTGAAAATCATGTTAGTATAACGTATGACACCTTACAACTCATAACAACACATTCAATACAGCACGCAAACTTAAAACTCCATAATAAACCTAATGAATTGGTTAGAGTCCTTTGAACATCGTATGACCACTCAGGACTTGTTACTACTTTGTATGCGACATTAGCAACAGGAAAAGCAATTTAGAAAAATGTAGGATGCGTTACATCTTTTGAGAACACCTTACACCACCGTACGAAACATTAAAACTCCAGATTAAACCTAATGAATTAGTCCGAGTGATTTGAACATCATACAACAATTTAGAAAATATTACGACTCTGTATGCCACGTTACCACCTTGAAAATCATGTTAGTATAACGTACGACACCTTACAACACCTAACAAAACATTACAACACTGTACGTAAACTCAAAACTCCATAATAAACCTATAGAATTCATCCGAGTCATTTGAACATCGTACAACAATTTAGAATATCTTATGACTCTGTATGCCACATTACCGCCTTGAAAATCATGTTAGTATAACGTATGACACCTTACAACTCCTAACAACACATTACAATACCGTATGTAAACTTAAAACTCCATAATAAACCTAATGAATTCGTTAGAGACCTTTGAACATCGTACGACCACTCAGGACTTGTTACGACTTTGTATGCGACATTAGCAACAGGAAAAGCAATTTAGAATAATGTAGGATGCGTTATATCTTTTGAGAACACCTTACACCACCGTACGAAACATTAAAACTCCATAATAAACCTAATGAATTCGTCTGAGTGATTTGAACATCGTACAACAATTTAGAATATCTTACCACTCTGAATGCCACATTACCGCCTTGAAAAGCATGTTAGTATAACGTACGACACCTTACAACTCCTAACAAAACATTACAACACCGTACGTAAACTTAAAACTCCATAATAAACCTAATGAATTCATCCGAGTCCTTTGAACATCGTACGGCAATTTAGAATATATTACGACTCTGTACGCCACATTACCGCCTTGAAAAGAATGTTAGTATAACGTACGGCACCTTACAACTCCGAACAAAACATTACAACACCATACGTAAACTTAAAACTCTATAATAAACCTAATGAATTCATCCGAGTCCTTTGAACATCGAACGACAATTTAGAATATATTACGACTCTGTACGCCACATTACCGCCTTGAAAAGAATGTTAGTATAACGTACGCCACCTTACAACTCCGAACAAAACATTACAACACCGTACGTAAACTTAAAACTCCATAATAAACCTAATGAATTCATCCGAGTCATTTGAACATCGTACAACAATTTAGAATATATTACGACTCTGTATGCCACATTACCGCATTGAAAATCATGTTAGTATTACGTAGGACACCTTACAACTCCTAACAACACATTACAATACCGTATGTAAACTTAAAACTCCATAGTAAACCTAATGAATTCGTCCGAGTCATTTGAACATCGTACAACAATTTAGAATATATTACGACTCTGTATGCCACATTACCGCCTTGAAAATCATGTTAGTATAACGTATGACACCTTACAACTCCTAACAACACATTACAATACCGCACGCAAACTTAAAACTCCATAATAAACCTAATGAATGCGTTAGAGACCTTTGAACATCGTACGACCACTCAGGACTTGTTACGACTTTGTATGCGACATTAGCAACAGGAAAAGCAATTTAGAATAATGTAGGATGCGTTATATCTTTTGAGAACACCTTACACCACCGTACGAAACATTAAAACTCCATAATAAACCTAATGAATTCGTCTGAGTGATTTGAACATCGTACAACAATTTAGAATATCTTACCACTCTGAATGCCACATTATTGCCTTGAAAAGCATGTTAGTATAACGTACGACACCTTACAACTCCTAACAAAACATTACAACACCGTACGTAAACTTAAAACTCCATAATAAACCTAATGAATTCATCCGAGTCCTTTGAACATCGTACGGCAATTTAGAATATATTACGACTCTGTACGCCACATTACCGCCTTGAAAAGAATGTTAGTATAACGTACGGCACCTTACAACTCCGAACAAAACATTACAACACCATACGTAAACTTAAAACTCTATAATAAACCTAATGAATTCATCCGAGTCCTTTGAACATCGTACGACAATTTAGAATATATTACGACTCTGTACGCCACATTACCGCCTTGAAAAGAATGTTAGTATAACGTACGCCACCTTACAACTCCGAACAAAACATTACAACACCGTACGTAAACTTAAAACTCCATAATAAACCTAATGAATTCATCCGAGTCATTTGAACATCGTACAACAATTTAGAATATATTACGACTCTGTATGCCACATTACCGCATTGAAAATCATGTTAGTATTACGTAGGACACCTTACAACTCCTAACAACACATTATAATACCGTATGTAAACTTAAAACTCCATAGTAAACCTAATGAATTCGTCCGAGTCATTTGAACATCGTACAACAATTTAGAATATCTTACGACTCTGTATGCCACATTACCGCCTTGAAAATCATGTTAGTATAACGTATGACACCTTACAACTCCTAACTACACATTACAATACCGCACGCAAATTTAAAACTCCATAATAAACCTAATGAATTTGTTAGAGTCCTTTGAACATCGTACGACCACTCAGGACTTGTTACCACTTTGTATGCGACATTAGCAACAGGAAAAGCAATTTAGAAAAATGTAGGATGCGTTACATCTTTTGAGAACACCTTACACCACCGTACGAAACATTAAAACTCCATAATAAACCTAATGAATTCGTCCGAGTGATTTGAACATCGTACAACAATTTAGAATATCTTACCACTCTGTATGCCACATTACAGCCTTGAAAAGCATGTTCGTATAACGTACGACACCTTACAACTCCTAACAAAACATTACAACACCGTACATAAACATAAAACTCCATAATAAACCTAATGAATTCATCCGAGTCCTTTGAACATCGTACGACAATTTAGAATATATTACGACTCTTTATGCCACATTACCGCCTTGAAAAGCATGTTAGTATAACGTACGACACCTTACAACATCTAACAAAACATTACAACACTGTACGTAAACTCAAAACTCCATAATAAACCTAATGAATTCGTCCGAGTCATTTGAACATCGTACAACAATTTAGAATATCTTACCACTCTGAATGCCACATTACCGCCTTGAAAAGCATGTTATTATAACGTACGACACCTTACAACTCCTAATAAAACATTACCACACCGTACGTAAACTTAAAACTCCATAATAAACCTAATGAATTCGTTAGAGTCCTTTGAACATCGTACGACCACTCAGAACTTGTTACGACTTTGTATGCGACATTAGCAACAGGAAAAGCAATTTAGAATAATGTAGGATGCGTTACATCTTTTGAGAACACCTTACACCACCGTACGAAACATTAAAACTCCATAATAAACCTAATGAATTTGTCCGAGTGATTTGAACATCGTACAACAATTTAGAATATCTTACCACTCTGAATGCCACATTACCGCCTTTAAAAGCATGTTAGTATAACGTACGACACCTTACAACTGCTAACAAAACATTACATCACCGTTCGTAAACTTAAAACTCCATAATAAACCTAATGAATTCATCCGACTCGTTTGAACATCGTACGACAATTTAGAATATATTACGACTCTGTACACCACATTACCACCTTGAAAAGAATGTTAGTATAACGTACAGCACCTTACAACTCCGAACAAAACATTACAACACCGTACGTAAACTTAAAACTCCATAATAAACCTAATGAATTCATCCGAGTCATTTGAACATCGTACAACAATTTAGAATATATTACGACTCTGTATGCCACATTACCGCATTGAAAATCATGTTAGTATTACGTAGAACACCTTACAACTCCTAACAACACATTATAATACCGTATGTAAACTTAAAACTCCATAGTAAACCTAACGAATTCGTCCGAGTCATTTGAACATCGTACAACAATTTAGAATATCTTACGACTCTGTATTCCACATTACCGCCTTGAAAATCATGTTAGTATAACGTATGACACCTTACAACTCCTAACTACACATTACAATACCGCACGCAAATTTAAAACTCCATAATAAACCTAATGAATTTGTTAGAGTCCTTTGAACATCGTACGACCACTCAGGACTTGTTACCACTTTGTATGCGACATTAGCAACAGGAAAAGCAATTTAGAAAAATGTAGGATGCGTTACATCTTTTGAGAACACCTTACACCACCGTACGAAACATTAAAACTCCATAATAAACCTAATGAATTCGTCCGAGTGATTTGAACATCGTACAACAATTTAGAATATCTTACCACTCTGTATGCCACATTACAGCCTTGAAAAGCATGTTAGTATAACGTACGACACCTTACAACTCCTAACAAAACATTACAACACCGTACATAAACTTAAAACTCCATAATAAACCTAATGAATTCATCCGAGTCCTTTGAACATCGTACAACAATTTAGAATATATTACGACTCTGTATGCCATATTACCGCCTTGAAAAGCATGTTAGTATAACTTACGGCACCTTACAACACCTAACAAAACATTACAACACTGTACGTAAACTCAAAACTCCATAATAAATCTAATGAATTCGTCCGAGTCATTTGAACATCGTACAACAATTTAGAATATCTTACGACTCTGTATGCCACATTACCGCCTTGAAAATCATGTTAGTATAACGTATGACAACTTACAACTCCTAACAACACATTACAATACCGTATGTAAACTTAAAACTCCATAATAAACCTAATGAATTCGTTAGAGTCCTTTGAACATCATACGACCACTCAGGACTTGTTATGACTTTGAATGCGACATTAGCAACAGGTAAAGCAATTTAGAATAATGTAGGATGCGTTACATCTTTTGAGAAAACCTTACACCACCGTACGAAACATTAAAACTCCATAATAAACCTAATGAATTCGTCCGAGTGATTTGAACATCGTACAACAATTTAGAATATCTTACCACTCTGTATGCCACATTACTGCCTTGAAAAGCATGTTAGTATAACGTACGACACCTTACAACTCCTAACGAAACATTACAACACCGTACATAAACTTAAAACTCCATAATAAACCTAATGAATTCATCCGAGTCCTTTGAACATCGTACAACAATTTAGAATATATTACGACTCTGTATGCCATATTACCGCCTTGAAAAGCATGTTAGTATAACTTACGGCACCTTACAACACCTAACAAAACATTACAACACTGTACGTAAACTCAAAACTCCATAATAAATCTAATGAATTCGTCCGAGTCATTTGAACATCGTACAACAATTTAGAATATCTTACGACTCCGTATGCCACATTACCGCCTTGAAAATCATGTTAGTATAATGTAAGACACCTTACAACTCCTAACAACACATTACAATACCGTATGTAAACTTAAAACGTCATAATAAACCTAATGAATTCGTTAGAGTACTTTGAACATCATACGACCACTCAGGACTTGTTACGACTTTGTATGCGACATTAGCAACAGGAAAAGCAATTTAAAATAATGTAGGATGCGTTACATCGTTTGAGAACACCTTACACCACCGTACGAAACATTAAAACTCCATAATAAACCTAATGAATTTGTCCGAGTGATTTGAACATTGTACAACAATTTAGAATATCTTACCACTCTGAATGCCACATTACCGCCTTGAAAAGCATGTTAGTATAACGTACGACACCTTACAACTGCTAACAAAACATTACAACACCGTACGTAAACTTAAAACTCCATAATAAGCCTAATGAATTCATCCGACTCCTTTGAACATCGTACGACAATTTAAAATATATTACGACTCTGTACGCCACATTACCACCTTGAAAAGAATGTTAGTATAACGTACGGCACCTTACAACTCCGAACAAAACATTACAACACCGTACGTAAACTTAACACTCCATAATAAACCTAATGAATTCATCCGAGTCATTTGAACATCGTACAACAATTTAGAATATATTACGACTCTGTATGCCACATTACCGCATTGAAAATCATGTTAGTATTACGTAGGACACCTTACAACTCCTAACAACACATTATAATACCGTATGTAAACTTAAAACTCCATAGTAAACCTAATGAATTCGTCCGAGTCATTTGAACATCGTACAACAATTTAGAATATCTTACGACTCTGTATGCCACATTACCGCCTTGAAAATCATGTTAGTATAACGTATGACACCTTACAACTCCTAACTACACATTACAATACCGCACGCAAATTTAAAACTCCATAATAAACCTAATGAATTTGTTAGAGTCCTTTGAACATCGTACGACCACTCAGGACTTGTTACCACTTTGTATGCGACATTAGCAACAGGAAAAGCAATTTAGAAAAATGTAGGATGCGTTACATCTTTTGAGAACACCTTACACCACCGTACGAAACATTAAAACTCCATAATAAACCTAATGAATTCGTCCGAGTGATTTGAACATCGTACAACAATTTAGAATATCTTACCACTCTGAATGCCACATTACCACCTTGAAAAGCATGTTAGTATAACGTACGACACCTTACAACTCCTAACAAAACATTACAACACCGTACGTAAACTTAAACCTCCATAATAAACCTAATGAATTCATCCGAGTCCTTTGAACATCGTACGACAATTTAGAATATATTACGACTCTTTATGCAACATTACCACCTTGAAAAGCATGTTAGTATAACGTACGGCACCTTACAACACCTAACAAAACATTACAACACTGTACGTAAACTCAAAACTCCATAATAAACCTAATGAATTCGTCCGAGTCATTTGAACATCGTACAACAATTTATAATATCTTATGACTCTGTACGCCACATTACCGCCTTGAAAATCATGTTAGTATAACGTATGACAACTTACAACTCCTAACAACACATTACAATACCGTATGTAAACTTAAAACTCCATAATAAACCTAATGAATTCGTTAGAGTCCTTTGAACATCATACGACCACTCAGGACTTGTTATGACTTTGAATGCGACATTAGCAACAGGTAAAGCAATTTAGAATAATGTAGGATGCGTTACATCTTTTGAGAAAACCTTACACCACCGTACGAAACATTAAAACTCCATAATAAACCTAATGAATTCGTCCGAGTGATTTGAACATCGTACAACAATTTAGAATATCTTACCACTCTGTATGCCACATTACTGCCTTGAAAAGCATGTTAGTATAACGTACGACACCTTACAACTCCTAACGAAACATTACAACACCGTACATAAACTTAAAACTCCATAATAAACCTAATGAATTCATCCGGGTCCTTTGAACATCGTACAACAATTTAGAATATATTACGACTCTGTATGCCATATTACCGCCTTGAAAAGCATGTTAGTATAACTTACGGCACCTTACAACACCTAACAAAACATTACAACACTGTACGTAAACTCAAAACTCCATAATAAATCTAATGAATTCGTCCGAGTCATTTGAACATCGTACAACAATTTAGAATATCTTACGACTCCGTATGCCACATTACCGCCTTGAAAATCATATTAGTATAACATATGACAACTTACAACTCCTAACAACACATTACAATACCGTATGTAAACTTAAAACTCCATAATAAACCTAATGAATTCGTTAGAGTGCTTTGAACATCGTACGACCACTCAGGACTTGTTACGACTTTGTATGCGGCATTAGCAACAGGAAAAGCAATTTAGAATAATGTAGGATGCGTTACATCTTTTGAGAACACCTTACACCACCGTACGAAACATTAAAACTTCATAATAAACCTAATGAATTCGTCCGAGTGATTTGAACATCATACAACAATTTAGAATATCTTACCACTCTGAATGCCACATTACCGCCTTGAAAAGCATGTTATTATAACGTACGACACCTTACAACTCCTAATAAAACATTACCACACCGTACGTAAACTTAAAACTCCATAATAAACCTAATGAATTCATCCGAGTCCTTTGAACATCGTACTACAATTTAGAATATATTACGACTCTGTACGCCACATTACCGCCTTGAAAAGAATGTTAGTATAACGTACGGCACCTTACAACTCCGAACAAAACATTACAACACCGTACGTAAACTTAAAACTCCATAATAAACCTAATGAATTCATCCGAGTCATTTGAGCATCGTACAACAAATTAGAATATATTACGACTCTGTATGCCACATTACCGCATTGAAAATCATGTTAGTATTACGTAGGACACTTACAACTCCTAACAACACATTACAATACCGTAAGTAAACTTAAAACTCCATAGTAAAACTAATGAATTCGTCCGAGTCATTTAAACATCGTACAACAATTTAGAATATCTTACGACTCTGTATGCCACATTACCGCCTTGAAAATCATGTTAGTATAACGTATGACACCTTACAACTCCTAACAACACATTACAATACCGCACGCAAACTTAAAACTCCATAATAAACCTAATGAATTTGTTAGAGTCCTTTGAACATCGTTCTCCCACTCAGGACTTGTTACTACTTTGTATGTGACATTAGCAACAGGAAAAGCAATTTAGAAAAATGTAGGATGCGTTACATCTTTTGAGAACACCTTACACCACCGTACGAAACATTAAAACTCCATAATAAACCTAATGAATTCGTCCGAGTGATTTGAACATCGTACAACAATTTAGAATATCTTACCACTCTGAATGCCACATTACCACCTTGAAAAGCATGTTAGTATAACGTACGACACCTTACAACTCCTAACAAAACATTACAACACCGTACGTAAACTTAAACCTCCATAATAAACCTAATGAATTCATCCGAGTCCTTTGAACATCGTACGACAATTTAGAATATATTACGACTCTTTATGCAACATTACCACCTTGAAAAGCATGTTAGTATAACGTACGGCACCTTACAACACCTAACAAAACATTACAACACTGTACGTAAACTCAAAACTCCATAATAAACCTAATGAATTCGTCCGAGTCATTTGAACATCGTACAACAATTTATAATATCTTATGACTCTGTACGCCACATTACCGCCTTGAAAATCATGTTAGTATAACGTATGACAACTTACAACTCCTAACAACACATTACAATACCGTATGTAAACTTAAAACTCCATAATAAACCTAATGAATTCGTTAGAGTCCTTTGAACATCATACGACCACTCAGGACTTGTTATGACTTTGAATGCGACATTAGCAACAGGTAAAGCAATTTAGAATAATGTAGGATGCGTTACATCTTTTGAGAAAACCTTACACCACCGTACGAAACATTAAAACTCCATAATAAACCTAATGAATTCGTCCGAGTGATTTGAACATCGTACAACAATTTAGAATATCTTACCACTCTGTATGCCACATTACTGCCTTGAAAAGCATGTTAGTATAACGTACGACACCTTACAACTCCTAACGAAACATTACAACACCGTACATAAACTTAAAACTCCATAATAAACCTAATGAATTCATCCGGGTCCTTTGAACATCGTACAACAATTTAGAATATATTACGACTCTGTATGCCATATTACCGCCTTGAAAAGCATGTTAGTATAACTTACGGCACCTTACAACACCTAACAAAACATTACAACACTGTACGTAAACTCAAAACTCCATAATAAATCTAATGAATTCGTCCGAGTCATTTGAACATCGTACAACAATTTAGAATATCTTACGACTCCGTATGCCACATTACCGCCTTGAAAATCATATTAGTATAACATATGACAACTTACAACTCCTAACAACACATTACAATACCGTATGTAAACTTAAAACTCCATAATAAACCTAATGAATTCGTTAGAGTGCTTTGAACATCGTACGACCACTCAGGACTTGTTACGACTTTGTATGCGGCATTAGCAACAGGAAAAGCAATTTAGAATAATGTAGGATGCGTTACATCTTTTGAGAACACCTTACACCACCGTACGAAACATTAAAACTTCATAATAAACCTAATGAATTCGTCCGAGTGATTTGAACATCGTACAACAATTTAGAATATCTTACCACTCTGAATGCCACATTACCGCCTTGAAAAGCATGTTATTATAACGTACGACACCTTACAACTCCTAATAAAACATTACCACACCGTACGTAAACTTAAAACTCCATAATAAACCTAATGAATTCATCCGAGTCCTTTGAACATCGTACTACAATTTAGAATATATTACGACTCTGTACGCCACATTACCGCCTTGAAAAGAATGTTAGTATAACGTACGGCACCTTACAACTCCGAACAAAACATTACAACACCGTACGTAAACTTAAAACTCCATAATAAACCTAATGAATTCATCCGAGTCATTTGAGCATCGTACAACAAATTAGAATATATTACGACTCTGTATGCCACATTACCGCATTGAAAATCATGTTAGTATTACGTAGGACACTTACAACTCCTAACAACACATTACAATACCGTAAGTAAACTTAAAACTCCATAGTAAAACTAATGAATTCGTCCGAGTCATTTAAACATCGTACAACAATTTAGAATATCTTACGACTCTGTATGCCACATTACCGCCTTGAAAATCATGTTAGTATAACGTATGACACCTTACAACTCCTAACAACACATTACAATACCGCACGCAAACTTAAAACTCCATAATAAACCTAATGAATTTGTTAGAGTCCTTTGAACATCGTTCTCCCACTCAGGACTTGTTACTACTTTGTATGTGACATTAGCAACAGGAAAAGCAATTTAGAAAAATGTAGGATGCGTTACATCTTTTGAGAACACCTTACACCACCGTACGAAACATTAAAACTCCATAATAAACCTAATGAATTCGTCCGAGTGATTTGAACATCGTACAACAATTTAGAATATCTTACCACTCTGTATGCAACATTACCGCATTGAAAAGCATGTTAGTATAACGTACGACACCTTACAACTACTAACAAAACATTACAACACCGAACATAAACTTTAAACTCCATCATAAACCTAATGAATTCATACGAGTCCTTTGAATATCGTACGACAATTTAGAATATATTACGACTCTGTATGCCACATTATCGCCTTGAAAAGCATGTTAGTATAACGTACGGCACCTTACAAGACCTAACAAAACATTACAACACTGTACGTAAACTGAAAACTCCATAATAAACCTAATGAATTCGTCCTAGTCATTTGAACATCGTACAACAATTTAGAATATCTTATCACTCTGTATGCCACATTAGCGCCTTGAAAAGCATGTTAGTATAACGTATGACACCTTACAACTCCTAACAACACATTACAATACCTTATGTAAACTTAAAACTCCATAATAAACCTAATGAATTCGTTAGAGTCCTTTGAACATCGTATGACCACTCAGGACTTGTTACGACTTTGTATGCGACATTAGCAACAGGAAAAGCAATTTAGAATAATGTAGGATGCGTTACATCTTTTGAGAACACCTTACACCACCGTACGAAACATTTAAACTCCATAATAAACCTAATGAATTCGTCCGAGTGATTTGAACATCGTACAACAATTTAGAATATCTTACCACTCTGTATGCCACATTACCGCCTTGAAAAGCATGTTAGTATAACGTACGACACCTTACAACTCTTATCAAAATATTACATGTTAGGGCTTATTTCCGTTGAAGATTTACTTTGTACTTTGTTTTATACATTTTGTATAGTTTAGGGTTTATTTTGTATTTTCCCTAAATGTATTGTTGCATAAAGCATGTAGTAAGAGAATGTTAGAGAGAGTGTCTAAATCACAATTACACGTTAGAGAGAGTTAACTGTGTGTGATTACATTCTCATGCATTTTTACTACAATATTTGCTTTGATCATCAATACAAAGAGAATTATTAAGTAATGAATTGTGTTGCTGATTGAACTGTGTTTGTGTACTAATCATTCTGATCATTGAGCGATATATCGATCCAATTGAACCTATCAATTGGTATCAGAGCAGTTGGTATTGTGTTCTTCGCTATTCATCAAGCATAACACATCAATATTGCTCAAAAATCATGATCTGAATGAATTGTTGCTGTTTTTAGTTGTGATTTATCATCGCAATCACTTCTAATTCACATCAATTGTGCAAATTCCATCAGATTATCATCAGATCTGAGGAATTAAGAAGAAGAGAAAATTTACTGTTCGATCGAAATTTTGCTCAAATTCATCAAAATTTGATCATGTTTTGGATTGATTGAGATTAGGGATTGATAATCAGACCATTTCACTGTGGGTGTGATTTTTGAAGAAATTGGACGACAATTTAGAATATATTACGACTCTTTATGCAACATTACCACCTTGAAAAGCATGTTAGTATAACGTACGGCACCTTACAACACCTAACAAAACATTACAACACTGTACGTAAACTCAAAACTCCATAATAAACCTAATGAATTCGTCCGAGTCATTTGAACATCGTACAACAATTTATAATATCTTATGACTCTGTACGCCACATTACCGCCTTGAAAATCATGTTAGTATAACGTATGACAACTTACAACTCCTAACAACACATTACAATACCGTATGTAAACTTAAAACTCCATAATAAACCTAATGAATTCGTTAGAGTCCTTTGAACATCATACGACCACTCAGGACTTGTTATGACTTTGAATGCGACATTAGCAACAGGTAAAGCAATTTAGAATAATGTAGGATGCGTTACATCTTTTGAGAAAACCTTACACCACCGTACGAAACATTAAAACTCCATAATAAACCTAATGAATTCGTCCGAGTGATTTGAACATCGTACAACAATTTAGAATATCTTACCACTCTGTATGCCACATTACTGCCTTGAAAAGCATGTTAGTATAACGTACGACACCTTACAACTCCTAACGAAACATTACAACACCGTACATAAACTTAAAACTCCATAATAAACCTAATGAATTCATCCGGGTCCTTTGAACATCGTACAACAATTTAGAATATATTACGACTCTGTATGCCATATTACCGCCTTGAAAAGCATGTTAGTATAACTTACGGCACCTTACAACACCTAACAAAACATTACAACACTGTACGTAAACTCAAAACTCCATAATAAATCTAATGAATTCGTCCGAGTCATTTGAACATCGTACAACAATTTAGAATATCTTACGACTCCGTATGCCACATTACCGCCTTGAAAATCATGTTAGTATAACATATGACAACTTACAACTCCTAACAACACATTACAATACCGTATGTAAACTTAAAACTCCATAATAAACCTAATGAATTCGTTAGAGTGCTTTGAACATCGTACGACCACTCAGGACTTGTTACGACTTTGTATGCGGCATTAGCAACAGGAAAAGCAATTTAGAATAATGTAGGATGCGTTACATCTTTTGAGAACACCTTACACCACCGTACGAAACATTAAAACTTCATAATAAACCTAATGAATTCGTCCGAGTGATTTGAACATCGTACAACAATTTAGAATATCTTACCACTCTGAATGCCACATTACCGCCTTGAAAAGCATGTTATTATAACGTACGACACCTTACAACTCCTAATAAAACATTACCACACCGTACGTAAACTTAAAACTCCATAATAAACCTAATGAATTCATCCGAGTCCTTTGAACATCGTACTACAATTTAGAATATATTACGACTCTGTACGCCACATTACCGCCTTGAAAAGAATGTTAGTATAACGTACGGCACCTTACAACTCCGAACAAAACATTACAACACCGTACGTAAACTTAAAACTCCATAATAAACCTAATGAATTCATCCGAGTCATTTGAGCATCGTACAACAAATTAGAATATATTACGACTCTGTATGCCACATTACCGCATTGAAAATCATGTTAGTATTACGTAGGACACTTACAACTCCTAACAACACATTACAATACCGTAAGTAAACTTAAAACTCCATAGTAAACCTAATGAATTCGTCCGAGTCATTTAAACATCGTACATCAATTTAGAATATCTTACGACTCTGTATGCCACATTACCGCCTTGAAAATCATGTTAGTATAACGTATGACACCTTACAACTCCTAACAACACATTACAATACCACACGCAAACTTAAAACTCCATAATAAACCTAATGAATTTGTTAGAGTCCTTTGAACATCGTTCTCCCACTCAGGACTTGTTACTACTTTGTATGTGGCATTAGCAACAGGAAAAGCAATTTAGAAAAATGTAGGATGCGTTACATCTTTTGAGAACACCTTACACCACCGTACGAAACATTAAAACTCCATAATAAACCTAATGAATTCGTCCGAGTGATTTGAACATCGTACAACAATTTAGAATATCTTACCACTCTGTATGCAACATTACCGCATTGAAAAGCATGTTAGTATAACGTACGACACCTTACAACTACTAACAAAACATTACAACACCGTACATAAACTTAAAACTCCATCATAAACCTAATGAATTCATACGAGTCCTTTGAATATCGTACGACAATTTAGAATATATTACGACTCTGTATGCCACATTATCGCCTTGAAAAGCATGTTAGTATAACGTACGGCACCTTACAAGACCTAACAAAACATTACAACACTGTACGTAAACTGAAAACTCCATAATAAACCTAATGAATTCGTCCTAGTCATTTGAACATCGTACAACAATTTAGAATATCTTATCACTCTGTATGCCACATTAGCGCCTTGAAAAGCATGTTAGTATAACGTATGACACCTTACAACTCCTAACAACACATTACAATACCTTATGTAAACTTAAAACTCCATAATAAACCTAATGAATTCGTTAGAGTCCTTTGAACATCGTATGACCACTCAGGACTTGTTACGACTTTGTATGCGACATTAGCAACAGGAAAAGCAATTTAGAATAATGTAGGATGCGTTACATCTTTTGAGAACACCTTACACCACCGTACGAAACATTTAAACTCCATAATAAACCTAATGAATTCGTCCGAGTGATTTGAACATCGTACAACAATTTAGAATATCTTACCACTCTGTATGCCACATTACCGCCTTGAAAAGCATGTTAGTATAACGTACGACACCTTACAACTCTTATCAAAATATTACATGTTAGGGCTTATTTCCGTTGAAGATTTGCTTTGTACTTTGTTTTATACATTTTGTATAGTTTAGGGTTTATTTTGTATTTTCCCTAAATGTATTGTTGCATAAAGCATGTAGTAAGAGAATGTTAGAGAGAGAGTCTAAATCACAATTACACGTTAGAGAGAGTTAACTGTGTGTGATTACATTCTCATGCATTTTTACTACAATATTTGCTTTGATCATCAATACAAAGAGAATTATTAAGTAATGAATTGTGTTGCTGATTGAACTGTGTTTGTGTACTAATCATTCTGATCATTGAGCGATATATCGATCCAATTGAACCTATCAATTGGTATCAGAGCAGTTGGTATTGTGTTCTTCGCTATTCATCAAGCAAAACACATCAATATTGCTCAAAAATCATGATCTGAATGAATTGTTGCTGTTTTTAGTTGTGATTTATCATCGCAATCACTTCTAATTCACATCAATTGTGCAAATTCCATCAGATTATCATCAGATCTGAGGAATTAAGAAGAAGAGAAAATTTACTGTTCGATCGAAATTTTGCTCAAATTCATCAAAATTTGATCATGTTTTGGATTGATTGAGATTAGGGATTGATAATCAGACCATTTCACTGTGGGTGTGATTTTTGAAGAAATTGGACAAGTTTTTGTGAAAACCCAGAAAATTCGTTTGACGAAGATGATGAACAGTATGAACAGGTTGAAGATTAACTAGCCGGGTGATAAAATTGACTTAGACAAAAGTTTTGGACTTAGATTTGTGAACAATTAGGTCATGTGCAGCCGTGTGAAGGTGATTTTGTCTAGACGGGTAAAGAATTTGCAAGAAAAAGGTTGTACTGTTCAGCCGGATCAAGAACTATTCAGCCGGGTGATCAACTGTTCAGCCGGGTGATCAACATTCTACCCGGGTGACTTACTACTGTTCAGACGGGTGATCAACTGTTCAGCCGGGTAAACAACTTTGCTGCCGCGTGATCAACAACTGTTCAGCCGTGTAAAGCCTTTTTGCCATGTCAAGTTCTCGCCGTGTCAAGTTTGTTGCCGTGTCAAGTTATCTGTCCAGCCGGGTAACTGTTCTGCCGGGTGAAGATTACAAAGGTTACAACTGTTTAGACGGGTGAAGACTATTCTTAGCCGGGTGAAGATCAAAATTCACTGTTCAGCGGGGTGAAAGAAGAATTTTTCACTGTTCAACCGTGTGACTCAATTTTAGTTTTTCAAACTTTGTTATCTTATCTTGTCATTATTTACTTGTCTTTATTTCAGTATTTTAACCGTTTCTTTTCAAAAATCAACAAAAATCAAAAATATTTTCTTTAAACTTTTTTTTTTTAAAATGGCACCTAATGAAGATTCTGATAACCGTGTTCCTAGACTTGTTAACCGTGCAGATTTCAAGAATTGGACAATCAGATTAAAGCATCATCTTTGCTCGATTGACAATGATCTTTGGAAGTCAATTGATAAGGGTCCTCACATCCCAACACAAACAGCTCCGGATAGTGCAAGTACATACACCAAAGACTCTACTGAACCTTATCCAGAAGATAATCTATCAGCAGAAGACTTAAGGAAAGTGAAGAATGATAGCAAAGCCTACTCTTTGATGTGTAAAGGACTGCCACTACAAGTACTGTCAAGGTTGGATACTTATCAGACGGGTTATACATTGTTCAAAGCCTTGAAGTCAATCTGTGAAGGAGGTGAACAACTCAGAAGTCTCAAGAAGCAAAAACTGAAGAGACAATTGGAACTTTTTGAACATATAGCTGGAGAATCTGTGCACCAGATGATGAATAGATTTGTTCATCTAACTACGGAGATGACAAATGTGGGTGCAAAGACAGATCTTCAAGATTTGAATGACAGATTATTATGTGCTCTTCCATCATCGTGGAAACAAACTGTGACACTACTGAAGCATACTGAAAAGTTTCCGATGGATTTGGATCTGCTCATTGCAAAGATAGAGGAAGTAGAGATTGATGAAAGTTCTAGAAATACTGACAGAACTTGTTCACATGCTCAGTACAAGTACACTGTGAATCCTGCTAACACTGTGGAGAATCCCTTTTTGGCTCAAGAATCTGCGAAGATTGATGAAGAGGGTGATTTATTTGTTGGTGCAAGTTTTTATACTGATTCGTCATACATTCCAAATTCACCAACTTATTCTCAACCTCAATCTCCACCAAGAGCTCAAGTTCAAAGTCAATCAATGAAATCAGAAAGTTCAAGTTCGACAGTTCAAGCCAATGTAAAAGATGTGATGAACATCTTGTTACAAGATGATGAGACGAAGACTGCTTTTACTGCATTCATGGCAAGCTTTCAAGCTTATCAAGGAAGTCATTTGTCTCAAATGGACGTTGTGCTTCAAGATCTATTTGAAATGGATCCTGACGATGTTGAGGAAATGGATTTGAATTGGCAAATGGTGATGGTTGCATATCGAACACAGAAACATGCATATGTTAACCGAAGCTACAAGCCGCATGCAAACAAGACAGTTGGATTTGACAAATCAAAGGCCAGATGTTTCAACTGTAACTGCTATGGTCATTTTTCAAGGGAATGCCAGGCTCATAAGAATCAGAACTACAATGATCAAGCAAGTTCAAGTGGACAGAATCAAGGTCAAGGTCAAAGCTCGCAACAGTGTTCAAGCTATCAACATAGAAATCAATGTTTCATGCAGAAACCATATATATCAAAGTCTTCGTATGCCAAAACTGGAAGATGAAGGCAAGAAGCCAGAAGATCAGACAAAAGCATTGGTGGTTAGTGTAAAAGATGGATACGACTGGAGTGCTTATGCAGAACAGTTTACATCTGATCTTACATCAAATCTGGCGTTAGTCTGTGAAATTGAAGAAGATTGGTCTGAAGGAGGGGATGGTAAAGTGTCTGAAGATGTGAGTGAAGATTCTGAAGAATATGACTGGAGTGCAAAGTCAGATCCTGTTGAAGAATCTGAACCAGAAGTTGCGCTTATGGCTACATCCAGTGAGTCTTCATCATCTACTAAACAACCAAAGGTTAGTAACGAATTACCCCCTAACTATGTTCCTTTGCCTATTGATGTTAAAGAAAGGTTATGTTCTGAACAATGCATTCAACAAGTAGAACATTATCGAACTCATTCTTTTAAAATTGGTGACAAATTAAGCAAACATGAAAAAATTCATGAACAACTTAAAATTGATCACAAAATTGCTGATGAGAAGATATTGTCACTTAAAGAATCTTGGAACAAAACTTTAAAGGATTTGGAACTTGTGACCAAACAACTTGAAGAAATGACAAAGAACTTTGAACAAGAAAAAGTTGCTCATGCTGTCACACAAGTTGAATTAACAAAAGTGAAAAGTTGTAAAACAATGGTGAGACAACTTATGAGTGAAAGAGGTAACAAAAGCAAAACAGGGTTGGGTTTCACTCATGAACCAATGCCTAAATCAATCACACAAACTTTACCTGAAAACTTTAATGAATTTGATCATTCACCTGAAAATGAACGAAAATTCAAAGAAATTCAAAGAAGTAAATCCGAATCCGAAGGATCTGAAGTGTTGATTGAAAGATTGAAAGAAGAAGATGGTGTAACGACTGAAGCTGATGATGAAGCTAGCAACAAATCAGAGCCTATTCTGATTCAACTTGTTGAATATCCTGAACTGAATCCCAAGCCAGAAGAAAAGGTGAAGGATGAAGCTGAATTTTCTGGATACAATGATCCTGAATACATCAGGTGGAAGAATGAACAGAAGGCGCAAGTTGCTGATCAACTGATCAAGAAGCAAGAAGTGAAAAAGACTGAAGTTTCGAATGCAAAAATGCATAAATTAAAATCGAAAGCCAATCAATCTGAAACAAAACAGTCAAAAGGTAAAAGTGTCATAAAATCGAATGACAACACAAAAGCTCAAACTGTTAAAACTGAAAATGTTAAACATGTTAAGAAGAAAGTCTCAAAAGGTAAAACAATTAAGTTTGTGTCTGCAGGAACTTTTGATTTTAACGGATTTATGGTAAACCAATCAATTCTTCAATCAAATCTAACTCTGGTCTGAAAACAGGTTCAGGTCCTAAGTCTTCCGCTGTCAATGATAAAAGAATTGAATCAACAAAGGTAACCAAACAAGATAGTTTAAAATCGAACCAAGTTTCCAAGCAAGCAAAATCACAATCAAAATCTCCACAAAAGAATCAAGTTAATCTAAAACCGACCAAAACTGATAATGAATCACGAGTGGGTTCAACATCAAAAGTTAACAATCGGCTTTTTCGAATTAGTAAGAAACATTGTGAGATTTATGATCGTTATAATCATGTTACTGCTGAATGTTTCTTTAACAAGTACTGCAGTTACTGTGACAAAAGAAATCATTCTTCAGAAGAATGTTTTTATAACAAATTTTGTGATATCTGTGAAAGAAAGAACCATGACACAAAAGATTGTTTCTTTCGGAAAAACTCATCAAGAGACATGACTCCGTTTCCAAATTTTCAAAGAAATCAATCATTTGGTTTTCAAAATGTTAATCAAAGTCATTCTCCTGTTTTGAGAAATTTCAATCGAAACAATTCTGGTTTTAATAACTTTTCATCAAGAAATGTGCAGGTTAATAGTTTTAAACCAAGAGCTTTGATGGTGAGAAATCAGAAATTTGAAAATAACCTTGATCCTAAGTTAGAGGAAAGGTTCATTGCTTTAAGAAGAAAGCAAACAAATCAAGCCGTTGGGCGAAACAGTTTTCAACCAAATCTCTCAAATGAAACAAATTTTCAAAATCTTCATTATCAACAAGTTACTATTACAGATAGATTCGGAAAACCCAAGACCATGTGGGCCTGGGTTGACCAAACTAACTAAGTGATTGTTGAAATGCAGGTGCGCCCTCGAAGACCTATCAACTCATGGTTTGTTGATAGTGGGTGTAGCCGGCATATGACAGGCAATCATGCCTTGCTTCAAGATTTTAAGCTAAAGAATGGTACACATGTTGCATTTGGAGGAGATGCTTGTGGTAAAATAACTGGAGAAGGAACTGTGTCAAATGGGGTCATTAGCTTTGATAAAGTCAACTACTGTGCACAGTTGAACTTTAATTTGCTAAGTGTATCTCAAATTTGTGATAAATCTTATTCGACATTGTTAGATGATTCTTTTTGCTATATACTCAAACCAGGTTTCAAGATTGACAATGAATGGGTGGTGGTTAAAGCTCCAAGAGATCGTGATGTATACAAGCTTGATATGTCACAGATTGATGCTGAAACCGAAACTACTTGTCTCATTGCTCATACATCAAATGATGAGAGTCAGCTTTGGCATAGACGGCTGGGACATTCAAACTTCAGAAACATGAACCGACTGGTGACTGGAAATCATGTTGTGGGAATACCATCAAAGAAGTTCTCTACAACTGATCTCTGTCCAGCTTATTTGAAAGGAAAACAACACTGAATGTCTTTTAAGTCCAAGCAAGAACACTCCATTTCAAAACCCTTGCAGATGCTACATATGGATCTTTTCGGGCCAACAAATGTTCAAAGCATTGGAAAGAAGTCTTATTGTTTTGTCATCATTGACGATTTCACTAGATTCTCTTGGGTTTATTTCTTGCATGTTAAATCTGAAACTGCTGAGTTGCTAAAAGAATTTATTATCAAAGTTGAAAATCAGTTGGATTGTAAAGTAAAAATCTTAAGAAGTGATAATGGAACCGAATTGAAAAATGCTAATGTCGATTTGTTTTGTGCAGAAAAAGGAATTGCGCGGCAATTTAGTGCTCCAGGAACGCCTCAACAAAACGGGGTTGCGGAACGGAAAAATCGGACACTGATTGAAGCAGCAAGATCCATGCTCGCAGATGCCAAAATCCCTATCACTTTCTGGGACGAAGCTATTGCTACTGCGTGTTTTGTACAAAACAGGACATTATTGGTTCAGGATAAACAGAAAACATCTTATGAGTTGTTATTTGGAAGAAAACCGAATATTTCATACTTGAAAACATTTGGTTGTCCTGTATCGATTCTAAATTGAAGTGATCATCTCGGGAAATTTGAGTCAAAATCTGACGATGGATTTTTTCTTGGTTACTCGTCTGTTTCAAAAGCTTATCGAGTTTTTAATAGCAAAACTAACACTGTTATTGAAACTATTAACGTTAAGTTTTTAGAAAATTAATTTCCGTTAGTGGCTCATGGTCCCGAATGGTTATTTGATTTAGATTCGTTATCAAAATCTTTCAATTCTAACTTGTTTGATTTTTCAGGAAAAACGAGTAAAGAATCAGGGACTTGGGATGTTTTAGCGATGATTCTGATAATGACGATGATAGCAATCTCAATTCTGAGTATCCATTCATGTCATTTCATAATCCTGATCATGTCAAATCTAGTCAAACTCCGGGTCCTTCTGGCTCTCAAGAAGATCAAGAATCAAACATTCTTGGTGATGATGTTAATCCGCAAGTTTCTCCTAATGATGGTGGATCTGTTCAGAATCAACCATCATCAGATCCGAATGTTGAAGTTGTTCCAGAATCATTTGACTACTTCATCAATTCACCGGATCAAGTTCCTAATTTCACTCCGCATGAGTCTACAATTTTACAAGATCTACCGAATCTGAATCAGTCTAATCTGGAGACGCAAGTTGAAGGTGACGTTATACCAACTCATGGAGTTCATAGGAATCATCCTGTTTCTCAGATTATTGGGCCTTTGAATCAGCGAACTATGAGAAGTCAGACTAAACATGCAAACGTTTGTCTTTATTCATGTTTTCCTTCTCAAGTGGTGCCAAAGAACATTTCAGAAGCGTTGCAAGATAATAGTTGGAATGAAGCCATGCAAGAGGAGTTACTTCAATTTCGCAAACAAGAGGTTTGGAAATTAGTGGACTTACCTGAAGGAGAAAATGCGATTGGTACAAGATGGTTGTACAAGAACAAGCCAGATGAACGTGGTATTGTTGTGAGAAACAAAGCCAGACTTATAGCACAAGGCTACACTCAAGAAGAAGGTATTGACTATGAAGAAGTGTTTGCTCCGGTCGCTCGACTTGAAGCTATTCGTGTCTTTTTAGCTTATGCCTCTTTTATGAAGTTCAAAGTGTTTCAAATGGACGTTAAAGGCGCTTTTCTATATGGACCAATTACCGATGATGTATACGTCAGACAACCTCCTGGGTTTGAAGATCCTGATTATCCACATTGTGTATACAAATTGAGCAAAGCTTTATATGGTCTACATCAAGCTCCAAAGATTTAGTACGAGACGTTATCTAAACATTTGCTGGAACATGGATTTACAAGAGGTCAGATTGATCCAACTTTATTTATGAAGCGGGAAAATGAAGATCTTTTATGTGTTCAAGTGTATGTGGATGATATCATCTTTGGACCAACAAGTGCGTCCATGTGCAAAGAGTTTGAAGAAATTATGAAGTCAAGATTTCAGATGAGTTCGATGGGGGAGATTAATTTCTTTCTCGGATTGCAAGTAAAACAGTCAGCAGACGGAATTTTTATCAACCAATCAAAGTTTGTTGAGAAGTTGCTGAAAAAATTCAAGATGCAAGATTGTCAAACTATTCGAACGCCATCTGATGTGAATTGCAAGATACAACCGGATCCGAAAGGCAAATCCGTTGATCAAACACTGTACAGATCAATGATTAGTTCACTGATGTATCTTACTGCATGACGGCCAGACATTATGTATGCTGTATGTGTGTGCGCCAGATATCAGTCTATTCCAAAAGAGTCGCACCTGGTTGCTGTTAAACGTATTTTCAGATACCTTAAAGGGAAACCGAATCTCGGGTTATGGTATCCTTATGAAGGCAATTTTGAATTATATAGTTATTCTGACAGTGATTTTGGTGGGTGTGCTCTTGACAGGAAATCGACTACGGGTGGATGTCAATTTCTGGGTCCTAGACTTGTTTCTTGGCAATGCAAAAAGCAGACCAACGTTTCTGTATCCACAGCTGAAGAAGAGTATATCGCTGCATCTGCAGGATGTTCTCAAGTTTTGTGGTTACAAAACCAATTGCTTGACTCGGGTTTAATTTTCTCAAAACTCCTATTTACATAGATAATATTGCGTCTATATTCATTATTGCTAATCCTGTTCAACACTCAAAAACCAAACATATCGAAATTCGATATCACTTTCTCAGAGACAACTCTGAAAAAGGTTTAATAATTTTGATTAAAATTCATACCGACAAACAACTGGCAGATCTTTTCACAAAATCTTTCTTGTCAGGGCGGTTTGAATTCTTAATTCAATCCATAGGGTTAATCAACCATGATTAATTCTAATTTTTGAAAATCTACAAAAATCAGAAAATATAAAAGTAAAAAATAGAATAAGTCGATGTCATGTATTGATTCCTTTGTCTTTTATTTTTTTTTTGTTTTGCATTGTGTGTGCATGAAAAAAAAAGCAAATACAAAAATATAAAAGCAAAAAGAAACAGAAATATCATGTCATAAGAATCTATATTGCAAAAAGTGAGAAATGATAGTTACACTAGACATTATTTGTTACATCATTTTTAAATAAAGACTGATGAAATTGGTGACAAATTAAGCAAACATGAAAAAATTCATGAACAACTTAAAATTGATCACAAAATTGCTGATGAGAAGATATTGTCACTTAAAGAATCTTGGAACAAAACTTTAAAGGATTTGGAACTTGTGACCAAACAACTTGAAGAAATGACAAAGAACTTTGAACAAGAAAAAGTTGCTCATGCTGTCACACAAGTTGAATTAACAAAAGTGAAAAGTTGTAAAACAATGGTGAGACAACTTATGAGTGAAAGAGGTAACAAAAGCAAAACAGGGTTGGGTTTCACTCATGAACCAATGCCTAAATCAATCACACAAACTTTACCTGAAAACTTTAATGAATTTGATCATTCACCTGAAAATGAACGAAAATTCAAAGAAATTCAAAGAAGTAAATCCGAATCCGAAGGATCCGAAGTGTTGATTGAAAGTTTGAAAGAAGAAGATGGTGTGACCACTGAAGCTGATGATGAAGCTAGAAACAAATCAGAGCCTATTCTGATTCAACTTGTTGAATATCCTGAACTGAATCCCAAGCCAGAAGAAAAGGTGAAGGATGAAGGTGAATTTTCAGGATATAATGATCCTGAATACATCAAGTGGAAGAAGGAACAGAAGGCGCAAGTTGCTGATCAACTGATCAAGAAGCAAGAAGTGAAAAAGACTGAAGTTTCGAATGCAAAAGTGCAGAAATTAAAATCGA
The DNA here is from genome assembly GCA_030867185.1 of Tagetes erecta. Classification (NCBI taxonomy): domain Eukaryota; kingdom Viridiplantae; phylum Streptophyta; class Magnoliopsida; order Asterales; family Asteraceae; genus Tagetes; species Tagetes erecta. Next base: position 46,369,126 of record CM061488.1, on the reverse strand, counting down.
AAATCAATCTATCTGAAACGAAACAGTCAAAAGGTAAAAGTGTCATAAAATCGAAGGACAACACCAAAGCTCAAATTGTTGAAACTGAAAATGTTAAACCGGTCAAGAAGAAAGTGACAAAAGGTAAAACTATTAAGTTTGTGTCTGCAGGAACTTTTGATTTAAACGGATCTTATGGTAAACCAATCAATTCTCCAATCAAATCTAACTCTGGTCTGAAAACAGGTTCATGTCCTAAGTCTTCCGCTGTCAATGATAAAAGAATTGAATAAAAAAGGTTAACCAAACAAGGTGTGTTAAAATCGAACCAAATTCCCAAGCAAGCAAATTCACAATCAAAATCTCCACAAAAGAATCAAGTTAATCTAAAACCGAACAAAACTGATAATGAATCACGAGTGGGTTCAACATCAAAAGTTAACAATCGGCTCTTTAGGATTAGCAAGAAACATTGTGAGATATGTGATCGTTATAACCATGCAACTGCTGAATGTTTCTTTAACAGGTACTGCAGTTACTGTGACAAAAGAAATCATTCTTCAGAAGAATGTTTTTATAACAAATTTTGTGATATTTGTGAGAGGAGAAATCATGACACAAAGGATTGTTTCTTTCGAACAAACTCAACAAGAGAAATGACTCCGTTTTCAAATTTTCAAAGAAATCAATCTTTTGGTTTTCAAAATGTTAATCAAAGTCATTCTCCTGTTTTGAGAAATTTCAATCGAAACAATTCTGGTTGAAACAATTTTGCATCAAGAAATATGCAGGTTAACAGTTTTAAACCAAGAGCTTTGATGGTAAGAAATCAGAAGTTTGAAAATAACGTTGATCCTAAGTTAGAGGAAAGGTTCAGTGCTTTAAGAAGAAAGCAATCAAATCACGCCTATGGGCGAAACAGTTTTCAAAATCTCTCAAATGAAACAAGTTTTCAAAATATTCATTATCAACAAGTTTTCAAAATCTTCATTATCAACAAGTTGCTTCAAGACTTTAAGCTGAAGAATGGTACACACGTTGCATTTGGAGGTGATGCCGGTGGTAAAATAACAGGAGAGGGATATGTGATCGTTTTAACCATGCAACTGCTGAATGTTTCTTTAACAGGTACTGCAGTTACTGTGACAAAAGAAATCATTCTTCAGAAGAATGTTTTTATAACAAATACTGTGATATTTGTGAAAGAAGAAACCATGACACAAAGGATTGTTTCTTTCGAACAAACTCAACAAGAGAAATGACACCAATTTCAAATTTTCGAAGAAATCTGTCATTTGCTTTTCAAAATGTTAATCAAAGTCATTCTCCTGTCTTGAGAAATTTCAATCAAAACAATTCTGGTTTAAACAATTTTGCATCAAAAAATATGCAGGTTAACAGTTTTAAACCAAGAGCTTTATTGGTCAGAAATCAAAAGTTTGAAAATAACTTTGATCCTAAATTAGAGGAAAGGTTTATGGCTTTGAGAAGAAAGCAACCACTTCACGCCAATGGGCGAAACAACAATTTTCAGCGTCAAAATCTCTTAAATGAAACAAATTTTCAAAATATTCAATATCAACAAGTTACTATTGTAGATAGATTCGGAAAACCCAAGACCGTGTGGGCCTGGGTTGACCAAACTAACTAAGTGATTGTTGAAATGCAGGTACGCCCAAGAAGACCTATCAACTCATGGTTCGTTGATAGTGGGTGTAGCCGGCATATGACAGGCAACCATGCCTTGCTTCAAGACTTTAAGCTGAAAAATGGTACACACGTGGCATTTGGAGGTGATGCTGGTGGTAAAATCACAGGAGAAGGAACTGTTTCAAATGGGGTCATTAGTTTTGATAAAGTCAACTACTGTGCATAGTTGAACTTTAATTTACTAAGTGTATCTCAAATCTGTGATAAATCTTATTCAACTCTATTTGATGATTCTTTCTGTTATATACTCAAACCAGGTTTTAAGATTGAAAATGAATGGGTGGTGGTTAAAGCTCCAAGAGATCGTGATGTATACAAGCTGGATATGTCGTAGATTGATGCTGAAACCGAAACCACTTGTCTCATTGCTCATGCTTCAAATGATGAGAGTCAGCTTTGGCATAGACGGCTGGGCCATTCAAATTTCAGAAACATGAACCGACTGGTTACTGGAAATCATGCTGTGGGAATACCTTCAAAGAAGTTCTCTACAACTGATCTCTGTCCAGCGTGTTTGAAAGGAAAACAGCATAGGATGTCTTTTAAGTCCAAGCAACAAAACTCCATTTCAAAACCCTTGCAGATGCTACATATGGATCTTTTCGGACCAACAAATGTGCAAAGCATCGGAAAGAAGTCTTACTGTTTTGTCATTATTGACGATTTCACTAGATTTTCTTGGGTTTATTTTTTGCATGTTAAATCTGAAACTGCCGAGTTATTAAAATAATTTATCATCAAAGTTGAAAACAAATTGGAGTGTAAAGTAAAAATTTTAAGAAGTGATAATGGAACTGAATTTAAGAACGCTAATGTTGATTTATTTTGTGCAGAAAAGGGGATTGCTAGACAATTTAGTGCGCCAAGAACGCCTCAACAAAATGGGGTTGCGAAACGGAAAAACCGGACACTGATTGAAGCAGCAAGATCCATGCTCGCAGATGCCAAAATCCCTATCACTTTTTGGGACGAAGGTATTGCTACTGCATGTTTTGTACAAAATAGAACATTATTGGTTCAAGACAAACAGAAAACATCTTATGAGTTGTTATTATGAAGAAAACCAAATATTTCTTACTTGAAAGCATTTGGTTGTCCTGTATCGATTTTAAATCTAAGTGAGCATCTCGGGAAGTTTGAGTCAAAATCTAACGATGGATTTTTCCTTGGTTATTCGTCTGTTTCTAAAGCTTATCGGGTTTTTAATAGCAAAACAAATACTGTTATTGAAACTATTAACATAAAGTTTTTAGAAAATTCATTTCTGTTAGTGGCTCATGGTCCCGAATGGTTATTTGATTTAGATTCGTTATCGAAATCTTTCAATTCTAACTTATTTGTTTTTTCAGGAAAAACAAACAAAGAATCAGGCGACTTGGGATGCTTTAGTGACGATTCTGATAATGACGATGATGGAAATCTCAGTACGGAGTATCCATTCATGTCTTTTCACAATCCTGATCATGTCAAATCCAGTCAAGATCCGGGTCCTTCTGGTTCTCAAGAAGATCAAGATTCTAACATTCTTGGTGATGATGTTAATCCGCAAAATTCTCCTAATGATGGTGGATCTGTTCAGAATCAACCATCATCCGATCCGAATGTTGAAGTTGTTCCAGAATCGTTTGATTACTTCATCAATTCACCGGATCAAGTTCCTAATTTCACTCCGCATACTTCTTCCATTCTACAAGATCTACCGAATCTGAATCAGTCGAATCTGGAGACGCAAGTTCAAGGTGAAGACATACCAACTCATCGAATTCACAAGAAACATCCTGTCTCTCAGATTATTGGACCGTTGAATCAGAGAACTACAAGAAGTCAGACTGAGCAAGCAAATATCTGTCTTTATTCATGTTTTCTTTCTCAAGTGGTGCCAAAGAACATTTCAGAAGCGCTGCAAGATAATAGTTGGATTGAAGCTATGCAAGAGGAGTTACTTCAATTTCGCAAACAAGAAGTTTGGAAATTAGTGGACTTACCTGAAGGAGAAAATGCAATAGGTACAAGATGGTTGTACAAAAACAAGCCAGATGAACGTGGCATTGTTGTGAGAAATAAAGCCAGACTTATTGCACAAGGTTACACTCAGGAAGAGGGTATTGATTATGAAGAAGTGTTTGCTCCGGTCGCTCGACTTGAAGCTATTCGTGTCTTCTTAGCCTATGCCTCCTTCATGAAGTTTAAGGTGTTTCAAATGGACGTCAAAGGTGCTTTTCTGTATGGACCAATTACAGATGATGTATATGTCAGACAACCTCCTAGTTTTGAAGATCCTGACTATCCTCGTCGTGTATACAAGTTGAGTAAAGCTCTATATGGTCTACATCAAGCTCCAAGGATCTGGTACGAGACGCTATCTAAGCATTTACTAGAACATGGGTTTACAAGAGGTCAGATTGATCCAACTTTGTTTATGAAGAGGGAGAATGAAGATCTTTTATGTGTTCAAGTGTATGTGGATGATATCATCTTTGGATCAACCAGTGCGTCCATGTGCAAAGAGTTTGAAGAAATCATGAAGTCAAGATTCCAGATGAGTTCGATGGGGGAGATTAATTTCTTTCTTGGATTGCAAGTAAAACAATCAGCAGACGGAATTTTTATCAACCAATCAAAGTTCGTTGAGAAGTTGCTGAAAAAATTCAAGATGCAAGATTGCCAGACTATCCGAACTCCATCTGATGTGAACTGCAAGATTCAACCGGATCCGAAAGGCAAATCCGTTGATCAAACACTATACAGATCAATGATTGGTTCACTGATGTATCTTACTGCATCAAGGCCAGACATCATGTATGCTGTATGTGTATGCGCAAGATATCAGTCTGATCCAAAAGAGTCGCATCTGATTTCTATTAAACGTATTTTCAGATACCTTAAAGGGAAGCCAAATCTCGGGTTATGGTATCCTTATGAAGGAAATTTTGAATTATATAGTTATTCTGAAAGTGATTTTGGTGGGTGTGCTCTTGACAGGAATTCGACTTCTGGTCGATGTCAATTTCTGGGTCCTAGACTTGTCTCTTGGCAATGCAAGAAGCAGACCAACGTTTCTGTATCCACAGCTGAAGCAGAGTATATCGCTGCATCTGCAGGATGTTCTCAAGTTTTATGGTTACAAAACCAGTTGCTTGACTACGGGTTTAACTTTCTTAAAACTCCTATTTACATAGACAATACTGCTACTATGTTCATTACTGCTAATCCTGTTCAACACTCAAAAACCAAACATATCGAAATTCGATATCACTTTCTCAGAGACAACTCTGAAAAAGGTTTAATAATTTTGATTAAGGTTCATACTGACAAACAACTGGCAGATCTTTTCACAAAATCTTTTTTGTCAGGACGGTTTGAATTCTTAGTTCAATCCATAGGATTAATCAATCATGATTGATTCTATTTTTCGAAAACAAAACAAAAATTAGAAAAATATAAAATCCAAAAAAAAAAGATAATAAGTTGATGTCAAGTATTGATTCCTTTGTCTTTTATTTTATTGTTTTGCATTGTGTGCTTGCATGAAAAAGAAAATAGAAAAGCAAAAACAAAATATAAAAGCAAAAAGAAAAGAAAATATCATGTCATAAGAATCTATGTTGCAAAAAGTGAGAAATGATAGTTACACTAGACATTATTTGTTACATCATTTTTAAATAAAGACTGATGAATGTTAATTGATGTGCTAGATAGCTCAGGCAATTAGACTGAACAAGTAAGTTGATTGTTGACAAATATAAACTTAATGATCTTTGTGTTAAGTTCCATTGTTATACATGTCTAAATATATATCTTTTGATGCATTGCTTGTGATGATAGTTGTGCATGATCGGGTAACGATGCAGTCTTTTCAGTGTGATGAACCGCATCGTGAGCTTCTTTGTTGTGGTATGCACAGACCTGAAGTCTCACACGAAGTCTCTTTTGAGCTTCAAGGTGCAGCTAAAGATTCCCAAAGTTGGAACAAAAAGAGTTCCAAATGTAGACCATCACCAAAACAAAAATTCCAAAAAGGAATTCAGAAGATTTCCAAGGGGAACAATAGGAAATGAAAAATTCCAAAATGGAATTAAAAAGAAGTCCCAAAGTGGACCAAATCCGAATAGAACCCAGATTCCACACTATTTATGACTGTAAGTGACCAGGTTTTGTGCAATATGCATTCAGGTAGTGTTTGATAAGGAAATATGTTGACATATGTATACATGTGGGTCACATAAGTCATTTTAATCGAACCTTAATTATCATCATGATACTGAAAAAGTAAGTGTGTCAACTCGAGCTAATTGGTATGTTTTCATATCATCACTCAATCAAACATAAGTCAAATGTCTATTCAAAACTTGCAAAACATGTTCAGATAATGTGTGGTATGATCTCACTGCGATATTTTGATTCATTGCATTGCATATGTCTTTAATTTAATGTGTGTGCTTTGTGTGTGCAGGCATATGGAATCTTTATTGACACATCGACATCCTTGTTAAACTTAGAAATTTCAAGTTTAGGGGGAGAATAAATTGAAGAAGAAAAATATTTACAAAAATCCAAAAATATGTTGAATAAGTGTGTTTTGAATGAACAAGATTATGTGGTATGAAAAACAAAAGTATTGGATGTGTTAAAAACAAACCCAAGGTCTTGTAATGTGTTTTTCAAAAATTGCTTCGGGATATAGAAATTTTGGTTGTGCAAAAATATTTGTGTGAAAATTAAAGAAAAAGAAAAGGGAATTTAAATTGTATTAAATTTGTTGCCCTAGAAATGTTGTTGATTAATTAATGTGACAAATTCTTTTAAGGATGTCTTGTCTAATTAATATGTCGAGAATGTTTGCAGGTGCAATAAATGCTGTTGAAAAAGTCAACAGACGAGAAAAAGTGAAGAAAATTGCTCAAGTGTTGTAGCCGGGCAAAGATATCAAAGACAACTGTTCTGCCGGGTAATGAAGACACTGTTTAGCCGGGCAATGTTGTGTGTTTGATATGAGCCAGGTGATTGAGAAAAAGAAGTGAAGCCGGGTGAAGATTATGACTACTGTACAGCCGGGCAATGAACATGTCAAATCTATGCCGGGTGAAGAAGTCATAGACATCTGCCGGGTGACAAGTTATGCCACTATACAGCCGGGTAAAAGAGAAGTTACCTTGCCGTGTAAGTGAATAACACTATGTTGCCGGGTAATGAAGAAAGCATGCCGGGTGATATAGAAGACAACTGTGTTGCCGGGTAATGAAGAAAACATGCCGGGTGATATAGAAGACAACTGTGTTGCCGGGTTATGAAGAAAGCAAGCCGGGTGATAAAAGACAAATGTGTTGCCGGGTGATGGTATCACTATGCAGCCGGGTAATGAACAAACTGGTTATTGTACAAGCCGGGTGATGTTGTGAAGACTACTATGCTGCCGGGTGATGAGTAAAAGCAAACAGGTGTAGTTGTTCCTAACCTTTACCCGTCTCTACAGTGACTTACCCGTCTCTACAGTGATTGACCCGTCAAGTGTTTTCTACATGTTTTATGTTGACCCGTCCATGTTGTGACCCGTCCCAAAGTTCATGACCCGTCCCAACAGTGACTGAGGCGGCTCAACAGTGCTTGACCCGTCAAGGCTTTTTGGGATTTTATGCTTACCCGTCCCAAGTTGTTGACCCGGCACCTCAAGTTTGACCTAATTTTTAACCATATAAAAACCCGCCTCTTCACAAACACTTATCATTTTTCACTCACTCTTTCAAGCAAATCCTCTGTACTTAAATCGTTGTTTATCATATTCAATCGTTTGTTCTGTAACAAGTCTGATCGATTGAATAAGGTATTGTTTATGTGATTTGTTCTTGATAAACCTGCAAATCGACCGATAAAATGAAAAACGATGATGAACAGTGTTTTTGATCACTGAATCGACACTTTGATTGTGTGTGTTAAAACCAAAATCGAATGTTGTTCTAAGTGTAAAATCTGTCGATCATTAACAATCAAACACTCATTTGCACCAAAAATCCTTAAAATCAACAAAATCAATGAAAATCACTCATAACTGTCAACCGCCATGGATGAACTTTGAACAATTCATAAGTGTTAACTTCAAACTGACAAAATATGTGTTAAACATTAACAAATCATTGTTAAAACTAAGATTAACATGCTAAACAACTTCATCTTATACTTGGCAAATTTATGTTCTTAAAGTGTTAAACTGTTAAATTGAAAAATGTTGTATAATCATTAAAAATTCAAAGTTGTTTTGATCAAAATGATGAAAATCAGTTTGTTAGATCAATTTAGGAGTTAAAATGATTATGTAAATGATTTACTTTTTAACTGTTGTTCAAACACTTATGAAAATTTGAAATTTATTAATGAAGAATCTAACACATTTGTCTTGTTTGTTGTTGTTTTTGTTTTAACAGATGGAGAATCTTAAGTTTGAACCTAAGCACAATCTGGTAGCATGTTTAGATGAGTTTATTCCTGAAACTGAAGGTTACAGAGATATGATCAAGTTCATCAAGAGGACAAAGTATGTGTATGCTATGTGTGCCAAGCCGGTCATATATGCAAGGTTGATTAAAAGCTTTTGGAGAACAGCTGAGGTGATCAGGAATGATGCTGGAGTGAATGTTGTTAGAGGAAACATCACTAGAGAGTTAGTTTTGACTGTCTCTGAAGAAACAATCAGAACAGCTTTGAGGATTGATGAGGATGAAGTAGGAGCTAATGATGAGTTGACTATGGCTGAATGTCAAGCGTGCTTTGTAAATATGGGACATCCTCCTGCATTTCCAAAGTCACAATTCTATAGAGCAAGGTTGGGGAAGAAAAGGAAGCTATTGTGTTATGTTGTCCAACAGTGCATGTCAAGGAGGAGTGCAGGTTTTGACAACTTCCCATCTGATATAGCATCTCCGATTGTTGCTATAGCTGAGAACAAACCATTAAACATGTCGAAATGGATTATGAATGGGTTTGTATTTAATTTGGTTAAAGGCAAAAGATTCAAGTTTCTCATGTACCCGAGATTCTTGCAGTTGATGATCAATGTTGCCTATCCCATTATCAGAGATGAAGGAGTTGTTGGAGGGATACTGTATACTGAGGACATGAACGATCTATCTTATAGGAAGATGAGTATCGGGAATGTGCCAAGTGTTGATCTATTTAACTATATGAGAGATATAGCAAATAATGTAGAAGATGTTGATGTTGTTTATCATCATATTTCACATGGAGAGATAGTAAATCCACAGGACCTTGTTGATGAGGTGCCTGATAATCTATTGGATGATGATGAGTATGCTGCTCGTCATGCAGAAGATGAAGAAGATGGATATGAGGATGATGAAAATGATGATAATGACAGTGATGGTGATGAAGATGAAGATAATGAAAGTGATGGTGAAGAAGATGATGATAGTGGAAATGATGGTGGTGATGATGCTGAATCTGTTTTAGAGGAGGCAGAGAATATTGAAATTGCTGAACCAATGGAATTGGAGATACAAAATGTCGAAGTTATTGAACCTGCTTTGATTGAAAAACCTGTTGAGGTTACTTGTGGTGAAACAGAAGTGGTAGTTGAAGTTGCTAAGCCCATCACAAAACAGTATGTTAGATCTCGAAGATCTAAATCTGTAGTTGAGAAAGTGTTGATTGAACCTGAACAGATAGACGTTGTTCAAATAGCTCAGGAAGTAATGGCAGAAGTTGAGTCTATTGCACAGATAGTCGATGAAGCTGATGCTGGCATTACTGATCCTATTCCTATTGATATACCCACCACATCGTCTCCAGTTGCTGAAAACATTGAACAAATTTTGGAGTCTTCGCCAAAAATTGTTTCAAGTGTTGATGAGAATGAGGATAAGAAGAAGATTGCTGAACTTGAAGAGATGGTAGCCAAACTCTTGGATGCAAATGAACAGTTGAAAGCTTCAAATGATAGAAAGAAGAAAAGGTTAGAAGAGTTCTGGGTTACTTACAAAGAGAATCTTGAAACTTTCAAATCTTTGGATGCTGATCATGTTAAGTTGATGTCTGAACATGAAGAGTTGAAGGCTGAGTATGATAAGTTGAAAGAGGAGCATGAAAACTTGAAGTATGATTATAAAGAGTTGAAGGCTGAATGTAATACTCTTGATGCTGAGAAAGAAATGTTGGAGAAATGGTTGGAAGAAACTCGATCAAAGAAGTCAGGGTCCTCTTCAGACAAAGATTTTTCAGATGAGGTTATGGAAGTGACTGATCCTTCTCAAGAAGCAAAAGTTTATTATACTCGAGCACGTGGTACAACTAATGTGGGCATAAGGGTTGAAACTCCAATAGTTATTCCCGATGAAGCTGTTGCTGATTCTGTCAATTCTGACAAAGCTGAGGGAAAAAGGAAGTTAGATGCAGTACCGGAAATTACGGGTGATGAAAGTTGTAGTAAAAAGGCGAGATTGGAAGAAACAGTGCAGATTGAGCAGATTCAATCTGTGGCTGTAGTTGAATCTGAGGTAGTTGAGTTGGCAAAGGCAGATGAGACTGTGACTGATGCTGAAATTGATAAATCAGTTCAGATTGAGCCGATTCAATCTGAAGCTGTTGTAGTTGAAGAAGTGACCGAAGCTGTTGAACTGGTTGAGAATGTACCTGAAACTGTAACAGAAGAAGCAAGTCAATTTGAGCCGGTTCAAACTGATAATGCACCAATGATCGAGGCATTAGATGATCTTGATGACATAGATTTCACAGAATCTGAACCAGAAGCTGAGCCTGAAGCCAATCCTGATCATGAGATTCCAGAAGACTTACCTGAAAGATTTGCTTATCTTGAGAAGATGAAGTACAATGCAGTGTATCTGAATGGGCTGACTGTGAGTCAAATCAACGAAGAGTATGAAAAGTGTTTGGTAGCTCAAGATAAAGCTGCTGCTGATGAGAAAGAGTTTGTGATGGAGATTGGAGAATGGACGCCACTTCAAGAGAGTTTAAACATTGAAGATTTACCTCCAACTGAGCTCTATCACCAAAATCCTGAAGAGATGTCTACCAGAAATATGCGAGACTGGCTGAGCTCAAGGAATTATCCGTATAGAACTTTGAAGAGATTGAAACAAGAGTCACTGAGGAAAATTGTTGTAAGTTTTATGAAGACGGAGAAGCTGTACAATCGCATGTTCTATCTTGATTACAACAATCCTCAATACTACGAGCTGACAAAAAGATACAAAGTTCTCGGACCTAAAGAAATACCGGTGATGGCTTTACCAGAGAATGCGCACAAGAAAAGGCACGAGTTGATGGATATGTTTCCAAGTGAAGTGAAGTCATATAACATACCTATGGATGTACGTGAATCATGGCACAAATCAGCCACAGCAGGTGATGTTGTTAGATCACTGCTGAGCAAGGGTCAGTCAATTGCTGAACTTCTTGATTCGATGATCGTGCCGGAAAAGTCCAAGAAGGTAAAGATTATTTCATGGAAATATGACGAGGTGTTTGATGCGTTCATGATAAAGAGAGTTAATGGTTTATGCGATGTTTACCATTACTACTCTAGCATTTTCAAGTTAGAAGTTCAAGATTTGAAAGAATTGCACAAGCTTAGACTGATAAATCACACGCATGCTGAGCGTGGTGATAAATGTGCAATGCTACTAGATGCCGGAATAAGTCGATCACTGAAATACTTAGATTTCAGAGGTCAACAGGAGGACAGCGCATATGTTCAAGCAAAGAAACAAAGAAAGAAGAAGAAGTTGGTGGTTAGTGAGGATATGTACCTAGAGGAATTTTCTGATGAATATTTTGATAAGGTAACTAATCCGGGGTTGAAAGTAATAGATGGTTCTCAAGCGACGAAGCCAATTCTTAAAGTTTTCTACAATCAGGAAACTTTTGAGTTCAAAATTGTGCGAAACATGGATGATTGGGATAAAGATATGATTACTTTATTTAGTACTTTTGAGCTGAAATTATTGCATCCATCGTACATTGATTATCTGAGAAGTTATAGAATGGAAAGATGCAAGGACAAACTTGCTGAAGCGGATCGAAATTTGTTTGTGGTGATGATTGAGGTGATAGCAGCTGCATCAGAAAAGATTCGAGTAAGGAAGGCATTACTCAACTCTAATCTTGTGAAAGTTGATATTTCTGAGATAGAATTTATGAGAGAGACTGCGAAGGGAACTTTGGAGGTGCAAGTCAAAGGGAGAGAGCTGCCTTATGAATTTTACGCTAACATTAATTTTGCAGGTTTAAATCTTGATTCTCTGAGACGTATGAATGCCTGCCCAATCCTTACAAACGAGTCCAAACCAAGACAATCAAAGATTGCAGAAAAGTTCAAGTCATGCATAGAAGAAGCATTGAAAGAACAAGAAGAATTCAATGGGAAAGAGTTGCTGGATATCAAAGAAGAACCAGAAGATTGGTGAGAGAGATTGAAGCTGAACAAGATGAAAAATTGTTTGAAGATTTTGCTGAAGATTCAAAGATAAATCTTAGGGGGAGTACTGTTAGGGCTATTTCCTAGTTAAGATTTACTTTGTATTTGTTTATACTTTTATGTATAGTTTAGGGTTTATCTTGTATTTTCCCTAAAATGTATTTTGTTGCTTAAAGCATGTAGTGAGAGAGTGTGAGGTGAGAGGCTAGATCACTAATTCACGTTAGAGAGAGAACTAAGTGTGTGTGATTTATTTTCTCCTGCATTTGTACTACAAAATCTGCTTTGATCATCAATATACAAAGAGAATTATTAGTAATGAATTGCGTTTGTGATTGAACTGTGTTTGTGTGCAAATCATTCTGATCTTGTGAGTGATATTACGATCCAATTGAACCTATCAGCCGGGTAAATAAATGAAATCTTTATCTAGCCGTGTAAGTGAAGAACATTATGCAGCCGGGTAAGTATTACAACTGTGTTGCCGGGTGATGAAGAAAAGCAAGCCTGGTGATGAAGAAGATCACTATGCAGCCGGGTAATGAACAAAAGGTCATTGTGCAAGCCGGGTGATAAAGAAGACTACTATGCAGCCGGGTGATGGGTAAAACCAAAACAGGTGTAGTTGTTCCTAACCTTTACCTGTCTCTACAGTGTCTTACCCGTCTCTACAGTGTCTTACCCGTCTCTATAGTGACTGACCCGTCCAAGTGTTTTCATGTTTTTATGTTGACCCGTCCCATGTTGTGACCCGTCCCAAAGTACTTGACCCGTCTCAACAGTGTTTGATGCGGCTCAACAGTGCATGACCCGTCTAGGCTTATTGGGCTTTAAGGCTTACCCGTCCCAAATTGTTGACCCGTCCCAATTTGTTTGACCTAATTTTTCAATTATATAAAAACCCGCCTCTTCATAACACTTATCATTTTTCACAAAGTTTTTCAAGCAAAATCCCATGTACCACAAATCGTACATAACTTTTGTTCAATCGATTATTCTGTAACAAGTTTGATTGATTGAATAAGGTATATTTTAAGTGATTCGACCTTGATAAACCGGCATATCGATCGTTAAAACGAAAAGTGATGATGAACAGTACTTTGATCACTGAATCGACACTTTGATTTTATGTGTTAAAATTGAAATCGAACGTTGTACTAGGTGTAATAAGTGTCGATCATCAACAATCATTCATTAATTTGCATCAAATTGCTTAAAATCAACAGAATCAACTCAAATTTGCTCATAACTGTCGAACCGCCATTGATGACCTATTGAATGTTCTTAAGTTTTAACTTCAAAATGATGAAATGTGTGTTAAGTAGTGACAAATCAAAGTTAAAACTGAACTAAAACATGTTATTAAACTTCATCATACTAATTTCAGATTTGTGTTACTAAGTGCTTAAACTGTTAAGTGTAATATATTATATGATCATTGATTCACAAAGGTTTTTATTAAACAAAATGATGAAAATCAGATTGTTAGATCAACTTAGGTGTTAAAATGATTATGTGATTGTTTCACATTATAACTTTTTGTTTAAACACTTATGCAAATTTGTTATTTTTGAATGAAAAATCTAACTCATGTGTATTGTTTTTGTCAAACAGATGGAGAATCTCAAGTTTGAACCCAAGCATAATTTGGTTGCATGTTTGGATGAATCTATTCCAGAGACTGAGGGTTATAGAGATATGATCAGATTCATCAAGAGAACCAAGTATGTGTATGCTATGTGTGCGAAGCCTATGATCTATGCTAGACTCATCAAGAGTTTTTGGAGAACAGCTGAGGTTGTGACTGATGAGGCTGGAGTGTTTGTTGTTAGAGGAAACATCACTAGAGATTTACAGTTGACTGTGTCTGAAGAGTCTATCAGAACAGCACTAAGGATTGATGATGATGAAGCTGGTGCCAATGATGAGCTGACAACTGCTGAGTGTCAGGCATGTTTTGTGAATATGGGTCATCCTCCCATATTTCCAAAATCGCAGTTTGTTAGAGCTCGGTTGGGAAAGAAGTGGAAGTTACTTTGCTATGTGATACAACAATGCATGTCTAGAAGGAGTGCTGGTTTTGATAACTTTCCTTCTGACATCGCATCTCCGATTGTTGCTATTGCAGAGAACAAATCTTTCAATATGTCGAAATGGATTATGAAAGGGTTTGTATTCAATTTGGTCAAAGGCAAAAGGTTCAAGCTTCTCATGTATCCGAGATTCTTGCAACTCATGATAAATGTTGCATATCCCATCATCAGAGAAGAAGGATTTGCTGGAGGAATATTGTATACTGAGGATATGAATGATTTATCATACAGAAAGATGAGTATTGGAGGAGTTGAAAGTGTTGAATTGTTTGATTGTATGCGGGATATAGCAAACAATGAGGAGGATATTGAGATTGTGTATCATCACATATCACATGGAGAGATTGTAAATCCTTAGGAACTAGTGGATGAGGTGCTAGACAACTTATTAGATGATGATGATGAGTATTTTGCTCGACATCCAGAAGAGGAAGATGAGTCTGAGAAAGATGAGAATGAAGGAAAAGATGATAGTGATGATAGTGATGATGATGGTGTTGATGATGGAAAGGAGATGATAATGCTGAATCAGTTTCTGAGGAAGCAGAAAATGTTGAGGTTGATGAACCAATGGAAATTGAGATAGAAAATGTTGAAGCTATAGAATCAGCTGAGATTGATGAACCTGTTGAGGTTGAAGCCGTAGAAGAAATGATTGTTGAAGTTCCTAAGGATATCACAGTGCAGTATGTTAGATCACGAAGATCGAAATCTGTGATCGATCCTATTATTGTAGAGGAACCAAGTGTGTTTGAAAATGTGGATGTGCCTGAACAGATTGACATTGTTCAGATTGCACAGGAAGTAATGGCTGAAGTGGAGACTGTGGCACAGACAGTCGATGATACTGATGACTGTATGATAGTGACTGCACCAGTTGATATTGCCACATCCTCCAAAACTGCTGAAAACATTGATGAACCAAAGGAGTCTTCACCTAAGGTTGCACCAGATGTTGATTTAAATGAAGAAAAAGACAAAGTTTTTTCATTTGGAAAGGATGGTAGCCAAACTCTTGGATGCTAATGAGCAGATGAAAGCGTCTAATGAAAGAAAGAAGAAGAGATTAGAAGAGTTTTGGGCTACGCATCAGAAAAACTTAGAAATTTTTAAAGCATTAGATGCGGATCATGAAAAACTGAAGGCTGATCATGAACAGTTAAAAGCTGACTATGAAGAGTTGCAAGCAGAATGCAACACTTTACGTGCTGAAAAAGAAGTATTGGAGAACTGGATAAAAGAGGAGGAGGCTTTGAGTTCAGAATCGGACAAGGATTTTATGGTAGAAGAAGACGTTGGATTGTCTGAGACTCCTATGGACTTCACAGTCTATCAAACTAGATCACAACGATCTAAGACTGTGACAGAACCAAGTGTAGAATCTGTCCCTATTCCTGATGTAGCTGTTGATACTGTCAATCTTGACAAAGCTGAGGGAAAACACAAACTGGATGATGTGGCTGAGATTACTGAAGAATTTGTTGCGAAGAAAACCAGACTGGAAGAAACAGTTCAGATTGAGCCGATTCAATCTGAATCTGTAACTGGAACTGAAGTGTCTGAGGTGGCGAAGGTGGATGAGATTGTGAAAGAAACTGAAACTGATAAAACAGGTCAGATTGAGCCGATTCAATCTGAATCTGTAGTGGCAGCAAAAGTGCCTGAAGTAGTTGAAGTTGTTGAGAATGTGCCAGAAACTGTTACTGAAGAAGCATTTCAGTTTGATCCGGTTCAAACTGAAACTGCACCGATGATAGAGGCACTGGATGATTTGGATGATATAGATTTCACTGAGTCTGAACCTGAAGCTAATCCAGATGATGTGATACCAGCTGATCTGCCTAAACGTTTTGCTTACTTAGAGAAGATGAAGTATAATCCAGTGTATCTGAATGGGCTGACAGTGAGTCAAATCAATGAAGAATACGAAAAGTGTTTGAATGCTCAAGATAAAGCAACTGCTGATGAAAAAAAAATTGTGGTTGAGATGGGTGAATGGACACCACTCCAAGAGAGCCTGAATATTGATGATTTACCTCCTGAAGAACTTTATCATCAAAATCCAGAAGAAATGTCAAGTAGAAACATGCGTGAATGGTTGAGTTCGAGGCACTATCCATACAAGACGATGAAAAGACTGAAGCATGAATCACTGAAGAAGATTGACGTAAGTTTTATGAAGACTGAGAAAATGTATAACCGCATGTTTTTCTTGGACTACAACAACCCACAGTACTATGAGCTGACTAAGAGATACAAAGTGCTCGAACCCAAAGAGATTACTGTGATGGCTTTACCAGAAGATGCACACAAGAAGAGGAAAGAACTGATAGACATGTTTCCAAGTGAGATGAAAGCATATAACATTCCAGTGGATGTACGAGAATCATGGCACAAGTCTGCCACAACAGGTGATGTTGTGAGATCACTGCTTAGTAAAGGTCAGTCAGTTGCTGAACTTCTTGATTCTATGATCGTGCCGGCCAAGTCCAAAAATGTGAAGATTATAGCTTGGAAATATGATGAAGTGTTTGATGCGTTTTTGATAAAAAGAGTTAATGGTTTGTGCGTTGTCTACCATTATTACTCAAGCATTTTTAAATTGGAAGTGCAAGATTTGAAGGAGTTGCACAAATTGAGATTGATTAATCACACGCATGCTGAGCGTGGTGACAAATGTGCAATGTTGCTAGATGCTGGAATTAGTCGTATGCCAAAATATTTGGAGTTCAGAGGGCAACAAGAAGATAGTGCATATGTTAAAATGAAGAAAACGAAGAAAGCCAAGAAGTTGATTATGTGAGATATGTTTTTGGAAGAGTTTTCGGATGAATATTTTGATAAAGTCACAGATCCAGGGTTGAAAGTGATTGATGGTACACAAGCAACGAAACCAATTCTAAAGTTTTTCTACAATCAGGAAACTTACGAGCTAAAATTGGTACGTAATTTGGATGACTGGGATAAGGATATGATCACATTATTTAGCACATTCGAGCTAAAATTGCTACATCCATCTTACATCGATCATTTGCGAAATTACACAATGGAGAAGTGCAAAGATAAAGTTGCTGAAGCTGATAAAAAATTGTTTGTGGTGATGATCGAAGTGATTGCTGCTGCTTCTGAGAAAATCCGTCTAAGGAAGGCATTACTCAATGCTAACCTTGTGAAAATGGATATTCCGGAGATTGAATTTATGCGTGTGACTGCGAAGGGTACACTAGAAGTGCAAGCCAAAGGGCAAGAAATGCCATATGAATTTTATGCTAACATTGACTTTGTAGGTTTGACTCTTGATACTCTGAAACGCATGAATGACTGTGCCATCCTTACAAATGAATCAAAGCCGAGACAAGCAAAGATCGCTGAGAAGTTCAAGTCATGCATCGAGGAAGCATTAAAAGAACAAGAAGAATACAAACGAAAGCAGTTGCTGGATGTTAAAGAAGAGACTGAAGATTGGTGAGAGATTGGAGCTGAAAAAGCAAAAGATGAAAACTGTTGAAGAATTTTGAAGTCCAAAGATAAATCTTAAGGGGAGTACTGTTAAGGCTTATTTCCGTTTAAGATTTACTTTGTACTTTGTATTATACATTTTGTATAGTTTAGGGTTTATTTTGTATTTTCCCAAAATGTATTGTTGCATAAAGCATGTAGTAAGAGAATGTTAGAGAGAGAGTCTAGATCACAATTACACGTTAGAGAGAGAGAGTTAACTGTGTGTGATTACATTCTCCTGCATTTTGTACTACAATATTTGCTTTGATCATCAATACAAAGAGAATTATTAAGTAATGAATTGTGTTGCTGATTGAACTGTGTTTGTGTACTAATCATTCTGATCATTGAGCGATATATCGATCCAATTGAACCTATCATTACAACATCGTAGGTAAACTTAAAACTCCATAATAAACCTAATGAATTCATCCGAGTCCTTTGAACATCGTACGACAATTTAGAATATATTACGACTCTGTATGCCACATTACCGCCTTGAAAAGCATGTTAGTATAACGTACGGCACCTTACAACTCCTAACAAAACATTACAACAGCGTACGTATACTTAAACTCCATAATAAACCTAATGAATTCGTTAGAGTCCTTTGAACATCGTACGAGCACTCAGGACTTGTTACGACTTTGTATGCGACATTAGCAACAGGAAAAGCAATTTAGAATAATGTAGGATGCGTTACATCTTTTGAGAACACCTTACACCACCGTACGAAACATTAAAACTCCATAATAAACCTAATGAATTCGTCCGAGTGATTTGAACATCGTACAACAATTTAGAATATCTTACCACTTTCTATGCCACATTACCGCCTTGAAAAGAATGTTAGAATAACGTACGACACCTTACAACTTC
Organism: Tagetes erecta; assembly: GCA_030867185.1. Lineage (NCBI taxonomy): Eukaryota > Viridiplantae > Streptophyta > Magnoliopsida > Asterales > Asteraceae > Tagetes > Tagetes erecta. Next base: position 46,350,520 of record CM061488.1, on the reverse strand, counting down.
TAACAAAACATTACAACACCGTACGTAAACTTAAAACTCCATAATAAACCTAATGAATTCATCCGAGTCCTTTGAACATCGTACGACAATTTAGTATATATTACGACTCTGTACACCACATTACCGCCTTGAAAAGAATGTTAGTATAACGTACAACACCTTACAACTCCGAACAAAACATTACAACACCGTACGTTAACTTAAAACTCCATAATAAACCTAATGAATTCATCCGAGTCATTTGAACATTGTACAACAATTTAGAATATATTACGACTCTGTATGCCACATTACCGCATTCAAAATCATGTTAGTATTACGTAGGACACCTTACAACTCTTAACAACACATTACAATACCGTATGTAAACTTAAAACTCCATAGTAAACCTAATGAATTCGTCCGAGTCATTTGAACATCGTACAACAATTTAGAATATCTTACGACTCTGTATGCCACATTACCGCCTTGAAAATCATGTTAGTATAACGTATGACACCTTACAACACCTAACAACACATTACAATACCGCACGCAAAATTAAAACTCCATAATAAACCTAATGAATTTGTTAGAGTCCTTTGAACATCGTACGACCACTCAGGACTTGTTACTACTTTGTATGCGACATTAGCAACAGGAAAAGCAATTTAGAAAAATGTAGGATGCGTTACATCTTTTGAGAACACCTTACACCACCGTACGAAACATTAATACTCCATAATAAACCTAATGAATTCGTCCGAGTGATTTGAACATCGTACAACAATTTAGAATATCTTACCACTCTGTATGCCACATTACCGCCTTGAAAAGCATGTTAGTATAACGTACGACACCTTACAACTCCTAACAAAACATTACAACATCGTACATAAACTTAAAACTCCATAATAAACCTAATGAATTCATCCGAGTCCTTTGAACATCGTACGACAATTTAGTATATATTACGACTTTGTATGCCACATTACCGTCTTGAAAAGCGTGTTAGTATAACGTACGGCACCTTACAACACCTAACAAAACATTACAACACTGTACGTAAACTCAAAACTCCATAATAAACCTAATGAATTCGTCCGAGTCATTTGAACATCGTACAACAATTTAGAATATCTTATGACTCTGTATGCCACATTACCGCCTTGAAAATCATGTTAGTATAACGTATGACACCTTACAACTCCTAACAACACATTACAATACCGTATGTAAACTTAAAACTCCATAATAAAACTAAAGAATTCGTTAGAGTCCTTTGAACATCGTATGACCACTCAGGACTTGTTACGACTTTGTATGCGACATTAGCAACAGGAAAAGCAATTTAGAATAATGTAGGATGCGTTACATCTTTTGAGAACACCTTACACCACCGTACGAAACATTAAAACTCCATAATAAACCTAATGAATTCGTCCGAGTGATTTGAACATCGTACAACAATTTAGAATATTTTACCACTCTGTATGCCACATTACCGCCTTGAAAAGCATGTTAGTATAACGTATGACACCTTACAACTCTTAACAAAATATTACAACATCGTACTTAAACTTAAAACTCGATAATAAACCTAATGAATTCATCTGAGTCCTTTGAACATCGTACGACAATTTAGAATATATTACGACTCTGTATGCCACATTACCGCCTTGAAAAGCATGTTAGTATAACGTACGGCACCTTACAACTCCTAACAAAACATTACAACACCGTACGTATACTTAAACTCCATAATAAACCTAATGAATTCGTTAGAGTCCTTTGAACATCGTACGACCACTCAGGACTTGTTACGACTTTGTATGCGACATTAGCAACAGGAAAAGGAAATTAGAATAATGTAGGATGCGTTACATCTTTTGAGAACACCTTACACCACCGTACGAAACATTAAAACTCCATAATAAACCTAATGAATTCATCCGAGTGATTTGAACATCGTACAACAATTTAGAATATGTTACCACTCTGTATGCCACATTACCGCCTTGAAAAGCATGTTAGTATAACGTACGACACCTTACAACTCCTAACAAAACATTACAACATCGAACGTAAACTTAAAACTCCATAATAAACCTAATGAATTCATCCGAGTCCTTTGAACATCGTACGACAATTTAGAATATATTACGACTCTGTATGCCACATTACCGCCTTGAAAAGCATGTTAGTATAACGTACGGCACCTTACAACACCAGCAAAACATTACAACACTGTACGTAAACTCAAAACTCCATAATAAACGTACTGAATTCGTCCGAGTCATTTTAATATCGTACAACAATTTAGAATATCTTATGACTCTGTATGCCACATTACCGCCTTGAAAATCATGTTAGTATAACGTATGACACCTTACAACTCCTAACAACACATTACAATACCGTATGTAAACTTAAAACTCCATAATAAACCTAATGAATTCGTTAGAGTCCTTTGAACATCGTACGACCACTCAGGACTTGTTACGACTTTGTAATCGACATTAGCAACAGGAAAAGCAATTTAGAATAATGTAGGATGCGTTACATCTTTTGAGAACACCTTACACCACCGTACGAAACATTAAAACTCCATAATAAACCTAATGAATTCGTCCGAGTGATTTGAACATCGTACAACAATTTAGAATATCTTGCCACTCTGTATGCCACATTACCGCATTGAAAAGAATGTTAGTATAACGTACGACACCTTACAACTCCTAACAAAATATTACAACATCGTACGTAAACTTAAAACTCCATAATAAACCTAATGAATTCATCTGAGTCCTTTGAACATCGTACGACAATTTAGAATATATTACGACTCTGTATGCCACATTACCGCCTTGAAAAGCATGTTAGTATAACGTACGGCACCTTACAACTCCTAACAAAACATTACAACACCGTACGTATACTTAAACTCCATAATAAACCTAATGAATTCGTTAGAGTCCTTTGAACATCGTACGACCACTCAGGACTTGTTAAGACTTTGTATGCGACATTAGCAACAGGAAAAGCAAATTAGAATAATGTAGGATGCGTTACATCTTTTGAGAACACCTTACACCACAGTACAAAACATTAAAACTCCATAATAAACCTAATGAATTCGTCCGAGTGATTTGAACATCGTACAACAATTTAGAATATGTTACCACTCTGTATGCCACATTACCGCCTTGAAAAGCATGTTAGTATAACGTACGACACCTTACAACTCCTAACAAAACATTACAACATCGTACGTAAACTTAAAACTCAATAATAAACCTAATGAATTCATCCGAGTCCTTTGAACATCGTACGACAATTTAGAATATATTACGACTCTGTATGCCACATTACCGCCTTGAAAAGCATGTTAGTATAACGTACGGCACCTTACAACACCAGCAAAACATTACAACACTGTACGTAAACTCAAAACTCCATAATAAACGTACTGAATTCGTCCGAGTCATTTTAACATCGTACAACAATTTAGAATATCTTATGACTCTGTATGCCACATTACCGCCTTGAAAATCATGTTAGTATAACGTATGACACCTTACAACTCCTAACAACACATTACAATACCGTATGTAAACTTAAAACTCCATAATAAACCTAATGAATTCGTTAGAGTCCTTTGAACATCGTACGACCACTCAGGACTTGTTACGACTTTGTAATCGACATTAGCAACAGGAAAAGCAATTTAGAATAATGTAGGATGCGTTACATCTTTTGAGAACACCTTACACCACCGTACGAAACATTAAAACTCCATAATAAACCTAATGAATTCGTCCGAGTGATTTGAACATCGTACAACAATTTAGAATATCTTGCCACTCTGTATGCCACATTACCGCATTGAAAAGAATGTTAGTATAACGTACGACACCTTACAACTCCTAATAAAATATTACAACATCGTACGTAAACTTAAAACTCCATAATAAACCTAATGAATTCATCTGAGTCCTTTGAACATCGTACGACAATTTAGAATATATTACGACTCTGTATGCCACATTACCGCCTTGAAAAGCATGTTAGTATAACGTACGGCACCTTACAACTCCTAACAAAACATTACAACACCGTACGTATACTTAAACTCCATAATAAACCTAATGAATTCGTTAGAGTCCTTTGAACATCGTACGACCACTCAGGACTTATTACGACTTTGTATGCGACATTAGCAACAGGAAAAGCAAATTAGAATAATGTAGGATGCGTTACATCTTTTGAGAACACCTTACACCACCGTACAAAACATTAAAACTCCATAATAAACCTAATGAATTCGTCCGAGTGATTTGAACATCGTACAACAATTTAGAATATGTTACCACTCTGTATGCCACATTACCGCCTTGAAAAGCATGTTAGTATAACGTACGACACCTTACAACTCCTAACAAAACATTACAACATCGTACGTAAACTTAAAACTCAATAATAAACCTAATGAATTCATCCGAGTCCTTTGAACATCGTACGACAATTTAGAATATATTACGACTCTGTATGCCACATTACCGCCTTGAAAAGCATGTTAGTATAACGTACGGCACCTTACAACACCAGCAAAACATTACAACACTGTACGTAAACTCAAAACTCCATAATAAACGTACTGAATTCGTCCGAGTCATTTTAACATCGTACAACAATTTAGAATATCTTATGACTCTGTATGCCACATTACCGCCTTGAAAATAATGTTAGTATAACGTATGACACCTTACAACTCCTAACAACACATTACAATACCGTATGTAAACTTAAAACTCCATAATAAACCTAAAGAATTCGTTAGAGTCCTTTGAACATCGTATGACCACTCAGGACTTGTTACGACTTTGTATGCGACATTAGCAACAGGAAAAGCAATTTAGAATAATGTAGGATGCGTTACATCTTTTGAGAACACCTTACACCACCGTACGAAACATTAAAACTCCATAATAAACCTAATGAATTCGTCCGAGTGATTTGAACATCGTACAACAATTTAGAATATTTTACCACTCTGTATGCCACATTACCGCCTTGAAAAGCATGTTAGTATAACGTACGACACCTTACAACTCTTAACAAAATATTACAACATCGTACGTAAACTTAAAACTCCATAATAAACCTAATGAATTCATCCGAGTCCTTTGAACATCGTACGACAATTTAGAATATATTACGACTCTGTATGCCACATTACCGCCTTGAAAAGCATGTTAGTATAAGTTACGAAACCTTACAACTCCTAACAAAACATTACAACACCGTACGTATACTTAAACTCCATAATAAACCTAATGAATTCGTTAGAGTCCTTTGAACATCGTACGACCACTCAGGACTTGTTACGACTTTGTATGCGAAATTAGCAACAGGAAAAGCAAATTAGAATAATGTAGGATGCGTTACATCTTTCGAGAACACCTTACACCACCGTACGAAACATTAAAACTCCATAATAAACCTAATGAATTCGTCCGAGTGATTTGAACATCGTACAACAATTTAGAATATGTTACCACTCTGTATGCCACATTACCGCCTTGAAAAGCATGTTAGTATAATGTACGACACCTTACAACTCCTAACAAAACATTACAACATCGTACGTAAACTTAAAAGTCCATAATAAACCTAATGAATTCATCCGAGTCCTTTGAACAGCGTACGACAATTTAGAATATATTACGACTCTGTATGCCACATTACCGCCTTGAAAAGCATGTTAGTATAACGTACGGCACCTTACAACACCAGCAAAACATTACAACACTGTACGTAAACTCAAAACTCCATAATAAACGTACTGAATTCGTCCGAGTCATTTTAACATCGTACAACAATTTAGAATATCTTATGACTCTGTATGCCACATTACCGCCTTGAAAATCATGTTAGTATAACGTATGACACCTTACAACTCCTAACAACACATTACAATACCGTATGTAAACTTAAAACTCCATAATAAACCTAATGAATTCGTTAGAGTCCTTTGAACATCGTATGACCACTCAGGACTTGTTACGACTTTGTATGCGACATTAGCAACAGGAAAAGCAATTTAGAATAATGTAGGATGCGTTACATCTTTTGAGAACACCTTACACCACCGTACGAAACATTAAAACTCCATAATAAACCTAATGAATTCGTCCGAGTGATTTGAACATCGTACAACAATTTAGAATATTTTACCACTCTGTATGCCACATTACCGCCTTGAAAAGCATGTTAGTATAACGTACGACACCTTACAACTCCTAACAAAACATTACAACATCGTACGTAAACTTAAAAGTCCATAATAAACCTAATGAATTCATCCGAGTCCTTTGAACAGCGTACGGCAATTTAGAATATATTACGACTCTGTATGCCACATTACCGCCTTGAAAAGCATGTTAGTATAACGTACGGCACCTTACAACACCAGCAAAACATTACAACACTGTACGTAAACTCAAAACTCCATAATAAACGTACTGAATTCGTCCGAGTCATTTTAACATCGTACAACAATTTAGAATATCTTATGACTCTGTATGCCACATTATCGCCTTGAAAATCTTGTTAGTATAACGTATGACACCTTACAACTCCTAACAACACATTACAATACCGTATGTAAACTTAAAACTCCATAATAAACCTAATGAATTCGTCCGAGTCATTTGAACATCGTACGACCACTAAGGACTTGTTACGACTCTGTATGCGAAATTAGCAACAGGAAAAGCAATTTAGAATAATGTAGGATGCGTTACAACCTTTGAGAACACCTTACACCACCGTACGAAAGATTAAAACTCCATAATAAACCTAATGAATTCGTCCGAGTAATTTGAACACCATACAACAATTTGGAATATATTACGACTTTGTATGCCACATTACCTCCTTGAAAAGCATGTTAGTATAACGTACGGCACCTTACAAATCCTAACAAAACATTACAACACCGTACGTAAACTTAAAACTCCATAATAAACCTAATGAATTCGTCCGAGTCATTTGAACATCATACGACCACTCAGGACTTGTTACGACTCTGTATGCGAAATTAGCAACAGGAAAAGCAATTTAGAATAATGTAGGATGCGTTACAACTTTTGAGAACACCTTACACCACCGTACGAAAGATTAAAACTCCATAATAAACCTAATGAATTCGTCCGAGTAATTTGAGCACCATACAACAATTTGGAATATATTACGACTCAGTATGCCACATTACCGCCTTGAAAAGCATGTTAGTATAACGTACGGCACCTTACAACTCCTAACAAAACATTACAACACCGTACGTAAACTTAAAACTCCATAATAAACCTAATGAATTCGTCCGAGTCATTTGAACATCGTACGACCACTCAGGACTTGTTACGACTCTGTATGCGAAATTAGTAACAGGAAAAGCAATTTAGAATAATGTAGGATGCGTTACAACCTTTGAGAACACCTTACACCACCGTACGAAAGATTAAAACTCCATAATAAACCTAATGAATTCGTCCGAGTAATTTGAACACCATACAACAATTTGGAATATATTACGACTCTGTATGCCACATTACCTCCTTGAAAAGCATGTTAGTATAACGTACGGCACCTTACAAATCCTAACAAAACATTACAACACCGTACGTAAACTTAAAACTCCATAATAAACCTAATGAATTCGTCCGAGTCATTTGAACATCATACGACCACTCAGGACCTGTTACGACTCTGTATGCGAAATTAGCAACAGGAAAAGCAATTTAGAATAATGTAGGATGCGTTACAACTTTTGAGAACACCTTACACCACCGTACGAAAGATTAAAACTCCATAATAAACCTAATGAATTCGTCCGAGTAATTTGAGCACCATACAACAATTTGGAATATATTACGACTCAGTATGCCACATTACCGCCTTGAAAAGCATGTTAGTATAACGTACGACACCTTACAACTCCTAACAAAACATTACAACATCGTACGTAAACTTAAAACTCAATAATAAACCTAATGAATTCATCCGAGTCCTTTGAACATCGTACGACAATTTAGAATATATTACGACTCTGTATGCCACATTACCGCCTTGAAAAGCATGTTAGTATAACGTACGGCACCTTACAACACCAGCAAAACATTACAACACTGTACGTAAACTCAAAACTCCATAATAAACGTACTGAATTCGTCCGAGTCATTTTAACATCGTACAACAATTTAGAATATCTTATGACTCTGTATGCCACATTACCGCCTTGAAAATAATGTTAGTATAACGTATGACACCTTACAACTCCTAACAACACATTACAATACCGTATGTAAACTTAAAACTCCATAATAAACCTAAAGAATTCGTTAGAGTCCTTTGAACATCGTATGACCACTCAGGACTTGTTACGACTTTGTATGCGACATTAGCAACAGGAAAAGCAATTTAGAATAATGTAGGATGCGTTACATCTTTTGAGAACACCTTACACCACCGTACGAAACATTAAAACTCCATAATAAACCTAATGAATTCGTCCGAGTGATTTGAACATCGTACAACAATTTAGAATATTTTACCACTCTGTATGCCACATTACCGCCTTGAAAAGCATGTTAGTATAACGTACGACACCTTACAACTCTTAACAAAATATTACAACATCGTACGTAAACTTAAAACTCCATAATAAACCTAATGAATTCATCCGAGTCCTTTGAACATCGTACGACAATTTAGAATATATTACGACTCTGTATGCCACATTACCGCCTTGAAAAGCATGTTAGTATAACGTACGAAACCTTACAACTCCTAACAAAACATTACAACACAGTACGTATACTTAAACTCCATAATAAACCTAATGAATTCGTTAGAGTCCTTTGAACATCGTACGACCACTCAGGACTTGTTACGACTTTGTATGCGAAATTAGCAACAGGAAAAGCAAATTAGAATAATGTAGGATGCGTTACATCTTTCGAGAACACCTTACACCACCGTACGAAACATTAAAACTCCATAATAAACCTAATGAATTCGTCCGAGTGATTTGAACATCGTACAACAATTTAGAATATGTTACCACTCTGTATGCCACATTACCGCCTTGAAAAGCATGTTAGTATAATGTACGACACCTTACAACTCCTAACAAAACATTACAACATCGTACGTAAACTTAAAAGTCCATAATAAACCTAATGAATTCATCCGAGTCCTTTGAACAGCATACGACAATTTAGAATATATTACGACTCTGTATGCCACATTACCGCCTTGAAAAGCATGTTAGTATAACGTACGGCACCTTACAACACCAGCAAAACATTACAACACTGTACGTAAACTCAAAACTCCATAATAAACGTACTGAATTCGTCCGAGTCATTTTAACATCGTACAACAATTTAGAATATCTTATGACTCTGTATGCCACATTACCGCCTTGAAAATAATGTTAGTATAACGTATGACACCTTACAACTCCTAACAACACATTACAATACCGTATGTAAACTTAAAACTCCATAATAAACCTAAAGAATTCGTTAGAGTCCTTTGAACATCGTATGACCACTCAGGACTTGTTACGACTTTGTATGCGACATTAGCAACAGGAAAAGCAATTTAGAATAATGTAGGATGCGTTACATCTTTTGAGAACACCTTACACCACCGTACGAAACATTAAAACTCCATAATAAACCTAATGAATTCGTCCGAGTGATTTGAACATCGTACAACAATTTAGAATATTTTACCACTCTGTATGCCACATTACCGCCTTGAAAAGCATGTTAGTATAACGTACGACACCTTACAACTCTTAACAAAATATTACAACATCGTACGTAAACTTAAAACTCCATAATAAACCTAATGAATTCATCCGAGTCCTTTGAACATCGTACGACAATTTAGAATATATTACGACTCTGTATGCCACATTACCGCCTTGAAAAGCATGTTAGTATAACGTACGAAACCTTACAACTCCTAACAAAACATTACAACACCGTACGTATACTTAAACTCCATAATAAACCTAATGAATTCGTTAGAGTCCTTTGAACATCGTACGACCACTCAGGACTTGTTACGACTTTGTATGCGAAATTAGCAACAGGAAAAGCAAATTAGAATAATGTAGGATGCGTTACATCTTTCGAGAACACCTTACACCACCGTACGAAACATTAAAACTCCATAATAAACCTAATGAATTCGTCCGAGTGATTTGAACATCGTACAACAATTTAGAATATGTTACCACTCTGTATGCCACATTACCGCCTTGAAAAGCATGTTAGTATAATGTACGACACCTTACAACTCCTAACAAAACATTACAACATCGTACGTAAACTTAAAAGTCCATAATAAACCTAATGAATTCATCCGAGTCCTTTGAACAGCATACGACAATTTAGAATATATTACGACTCTGTATGCCACATTACCGCCTTGAAAAGCATGTTAGTATAACGTACGGCACCTTACAACACCAGCAAAACATTACAACACTGTACGTAAACTCAAAACTCCATAATAAACGTACTGAATTCGTCCGAGTCATTTTAACATCGTACAACAATTTAGAATATCTTATGACTCTGTATGCCACATTACCGCCTTGAAAATAATGTTAGTATAACGTATGACACCTTACAACTCCTAACAACACATTACAATACCGTATGTAAACTTAAAACTCCATAATAAACCTAAAGAATTCGTTAGAGTCCTTTGAACATCGTATGACCACTCAGGACTTGTTACGACTTTGTATGCGACATTAGCAACAGGAAAAGCAATTTAGAATAATGTAGGATGCGTTACATCTTTTGAGAACACCTTACACCACCGTACGAAACATTAAAACTCCATAATAAACCTAATGAATTCGTCCGAGTGATTTGAACATCGTACAACAATTTAGAATATTTTACCACTCTGTATGCCACATTACCGCCTTGAAAAGCATGTTAGTATAACGTACGACACCTTACAACTCTTAACAAAATATTACAACATCGTACGTAAACTTAAAACTCCATAATAAACCTAATGAATTCATCCGAGTCCTTTGAACATCGTACGACAATTTAGAATATATTACGACTCTGTATGCCACATTACCGCCTTGAAAAGCATGTTAGTATAACGTACGAAACCTTACAACTCCTAACAAAACATTACAACACCGTACGTATACTTAAACTCCATAATAAACCTAATGAATTCGTTAGAGTCCTTTGAACATCGTACGACCACTCAGGACTTGTTACGACTTTGTATGCGAAATTAGCAACAGGAAAAGCAAATTAGAATAATGTAGGATGCGTTACATCTTTCGAGAACACCTTACACCACCGTACGAAACATTAAAACTCCATAATAAACCTAATGAATTCGTCCGAGTGATTTGAACATCGTACAACAATTTAGAATATGTTACCACTCTGTATGCCACATTACCGCCTTGAAAAGCATGTTAGTATAATGTACGACACCTTACAACTCCTAACAAAACATTACAACATCGTACGTAAACTTAAAAGTCCATAATAAACCTAATGAATTCATCCGAGTCCTTTGAACAGCATACGACAATTTAGAATATATTACGACTCTGTATGCCACATTACCGCCTTGAAAAGCATGTTAGTATAACGTACGGCACCTTACAACACCAGCAAAACATTACAACACTGTACGTAAACTCAAAACTCCATAATAAACGTACTGAATTCGTCCGAGTCATTTTAACATCGTACAACAATTTAGAATATCTTATGACTCTGTATGCCACATTACCGCCTTGAAAATAATGTTAGTATAACGTATGACACCTTACAACTCCTAACAACACATTACAATACCGTATGTAAACTTAAAACTCCATAATAAACCTAAAGAATTCGTTAGAGTCCTTTGAACATCGTATGACCACTCAGGACTTGTTACGACTTTGTATGCGACATTAGCAACAGGAAAAGCAATTTAGAATAATGTAGGATGCGTTACATCTTTTGAGAACACCTTACACCACCGTACGAAACATTAAAACTCCATAATAAACCTAATGAATTCGTCCGAGTGATTTGAACATCGTACAACAATTTAGAATATTTTACCACTCTGTATGCCACATTACCGCCTTGAAAAGCATGTTAGTATAACGTACGACACCTTACAACTCTTAACAAAATATTACAACATCGTACGTAAACTTAAAACTCCATAATAAACCTAATGAATTCATCCGAGTCCTTTGAACATCGTACGACAATTTAGAATATATTACGACTCTGTATGCCACATTACCGCCTTGAAAAGCATGTTAGTATAACGTACGAAACCTTACAACTCCTAACAAAACATTACAACACCGTACGTATACTTAAACTCCATAATAAACCTAATGAATTCGTTAGAGTCCTTTGAACATCGTACGACCACTCAGGACTTGTTACGACTTTGTATGCGAAATTAGCAACAGGAAAAGCAAATTAGAATAATGTAGGATGCGTTACATCTTTCGAGAACACCTTACACCACCGTACGAAACATTAAAACTCCATAATAAACCTAATGAATTCGTCCGAGTGATTTGAACATCGTACAACAATTTAGAATATGTTACCACTCTGTATGCCACATTACCGCCTTGAAAAGCATGTTAGTATAATGTACGACACCTTACAACTCCTAACAAAACATTACAACATCGTACGTAAACTTAAAAGTCCATAATAAACCTAATGAATTCATCCGAGTCCTTTGAACAGCATACGACAATTTAGAATATATTACGACTCTGTATGCCACATTACCGCCTTGAAAAGCATGTTAGTATAACGTACGGCACCTTACAACACCAGCAAAACATGACAACACTGTACGTAAACTCAAAACTCCATAATAAACGTACTGAATTCGTCCGAGTCATTTTAACATCGTACAACAATTTAGAATATCTTATGACTTTGTATGCCACATTACCGCCTTGAAAATCATGTTAGTATAATGTATGACACCTTACAACTCCTAACAACACATTACAATACCGTATGTAAACTTAAAACTCCATAATAAACCTAAAGAATTCGTTAGAGTCCTTTGAACATCGTATGACCACTCAGGACTTGTTACGACTTTGTATGCGACATTAGCAACAGGAAAAGCAATTTAGAATAATGTAGGATGCGTTACATCTTTTGAGAAAAACTTACACCACCGTACGAAACATTAAAACTCCATAATAAACCTAATGAATTCGTCCGAGTGATTTGAACATCGTACAACAATTTAGAATATTTTACCACTCTGTATGCCACATTACCGCCTTGAAAAGCATGTTAGTATAACGTACGACACCTTACAACTCTTAACAAAATATTACAACATCGTACGTAAACTTAAAACTCCATAATAAACCTAATGAATTCATCCGAGTCCTTTGAACATCGTACGACAATTTAGAATATATTACGACTCTGTATGCCACATTACCGCCTTGAAAAGCATGTTAGTATAACGTACGACACCTTACAACTCCTAACAAAACATTACAACACCGTACGTATACTTAAACTCCATAATAAACCTAATGAATTCGTTAGAGTCCTTTGAACATCGTATGACCACTCAGGACTTGTTACGACTTTGTATGCGACATTAGCAACAGGAAAAGCAATTTAGAATAATGTAGGATGCGTTACATCTTTTGAGAACACCTTACACCACCGTACGAAACATTAAAACTCCATAATAAACCTAATGAATTCGTCCGAGTGATTTGAACATCGTACAACAATTTAGAATATTTTACCACTCTGTATGCCACATTACCGCCTTGAAAAGCATGTTAGTATAACGTACGACACCTTACAACTCCTAACAAAATATTACAACATCATACGTAAACTTAAAACTCCATAATAAACCTAATGAATTCATCCGAGTCCTTTGAACATCGTACGACAATTTAGAATATATTACGACTCTGTATGCCACATTACCGCCTTGAAAAGCATGTTAGTATAACGTACGACACCTTACAACTCCTAACAAAACATTACAACACCGTACGTATACTTAAACTCCATAATAAACCTAATGAATTCGTTAGAGTCCTTTGAACATCGTACGACCACTCAGGACTTGTTACGACTTTGTATGCGAAATTAGCAACAGGAAAAGCAAATTAGAATAATGTAGGATGCGTTACATCTTTCGAGAACACCTTACACCACCGTACGAAACATTAAAACTCCATAATAAACCTAATGAATTCGTCCGAGTGATTTGAACATCGTACAACAATTTAGAATATGTTACCACTCTGTATGCCACATTACCGCCTTGAAAAGCATGTTAGTATAACGTACGACACCTTACAACTCCTAACAAAACATTACAACATCGTACGTAAACTTAAAACTTCATAATAAACCTAATGAATTCATCCGAGTCCTTTGAACAGCATACGACAATTTAGAATATACTACAACTCTGTATGCCACATTACCGCCTTGAAAAGCATGTTAGTATAACGTACGACACCTTACAACTCCTAACAAAACATTACAACACCGTACGTATACTTAAACTCCATAATAAACCTAATGAATTCGTTAGAGTCCTTTGAACATCGTACGACCACTCAGGACTTGTTACGACTTTGTATGCGAAATTAGCAACAGGAAAAGCAAATTAGAATAATGTAGGATGCGTTACATCTTTCGAGACCACCTTACACCACCGTACGAAACATTAAAACTCCATAATAAACCTAATGAATTCGTCCGAGTGATTTGAACATCGTACAACAATTTAGAATATGTTACCACTCTGTATGCCACATTACCGCCTTGAAAAGCATGTTAGTATAACGTACGACAACTTACAACTCCTAACAAAACATTACAACATCGTACGTAAACTTAAAACTCCATAATAAACCTAATGAATTCATCCGAGTCCTTTGAACATCGTACGACAATTTAGAATATATTACGACTCTGTATGCCACATTACCGCCTTGAAAAGCATGTTAGTATAACGTACGGCACCTTACAACACCAGCAAAACATTACAACACTTTACGTAAACTCAAAACTCCATAATAAACGTACTGAATTCGTCCGAGTCATTTTAACATCGTACAACAATTTAGAATATCTTATGACTCTGTATGCCACATTACCGCCTTGAAAATCATGTTAGTATAACGTATGACACCTTACAACTCCTAACAACACATTACAATACCGTATGTAAACTTAAAACTCCATAATAAACCTAAAGAATTCGTTAGAGTCCTTTGAACATCGTATGACCACTCAAGACTTGTTACGACTTTGTATGCGACATTAGCAACAGGAAAAGCAATATAGAATAATGTAGGATGCGTTACATCTTTTGAAAACACCTTACACCACCGTACGAAACATTAAAACTCCATAATAAACCTAATGAATTCGTCCGAGTGATTTGAACATCGTACAACAATTTAGAATATTTTACCACTCTGTATGCCACATTACCGCCTTGAAAAGCATGTTAGTATAACGTACGACACCTTACAACTCTTAACAAAATATTACAACATCGTACGTAAACTTAAAACTCCATAATAAACCTAATGAATTCATCCGAGTCCTTTGAACATCGTACGACAATTTAGAATATATTACGACTCTGTATGCCACATTACCTCCTTGAAAAGCATGTTAGTATAACGTACGACACCTTACAACTCCTAACAAAACATTACAACACCGTACGTATACTTAAACTCCATAATAAACCTAATGAATTCGTTAGAGTCCTTTGAACATCGTACGACCACTCAGGACTTGTTACGACTTTGTATGCAAAATTAGCAATAGTAAAAGCAAATTAGAATAATGTAGGATGCGTTACATCTTTTGAGAACACCTTACACCACCGTACGAAACATTAAAACTCCATAAAAAACCTAATGAATTCGTCCGAGTGATTTGAACATCGTACAACAATTTAGAATATGTTACCACTCTGTATGCCACATTACCGCTTTGAAAAGCTTGTTAGTATAACGTACGACACCTTACAACTCCTAACAAAACATTACAACATCGTACGTAAACTTAAAACTCCATAATAAACCTAATGAATTCATCCGAGTCCTTTGAACATCGTACGACAATTTAGAATATATTACGACTATGTATGCCACATTACCGCCTTGAAAAGCATGTTAGTATAACGTACGGCACCTTACAACACCAGCAAAACATTACAACACTGTACGTAAACTCAAAACTCCATAATAAACGTACTGAATTCGTCCGAGTCATTTTAACATCGTACAACAATTTAGAATATCTTATGACTCTGTATGCCACATTACCGCCTTGAAAATCATGTTAGTATAACGTATGACACCTTACAACTCCTAACAACACATTACAATACCATATGTAAACTTAAAACTCCATAATTAACCTAATGAATTCGTTAGAGTCATTTGAACATCGTACGACCACTCAGGACTTGTTACGACTTTGTAATCGACATTAGCAACAGGAAAAGCAATTTAGAATAATGTAGGATGCGTTACATCTTTTGAGAACACCTTACACCACCGTACGAAACATTAAAACTCCATAATAAACCTAATGAATTCGTCCGAGTGATTTGAACATCGTACAACAATTTAGAATATCTTACCACTCTGTATGCCACATTACCGCCTTGAAAAGAATGTTAGTATAACGTACGACACCTTACAACTCCTAACAAAATATTACAACATCGTACGTAAACTTAAAACTCCATAATAAACCTAATGAATTCATCCGAGTCCTTTGAACATCGTACGACAATTTAGAATATATTACGACTCTGTATGCCACATTACCGCCTTGAAAAGCATGTTAGTATAACGTACGGCACCTTACAACTCCTAACAAAACATTACAACACCGTACGTATACTTAAACTCCATAATAAACCTAATGAATTCGTTAGAGTCCTTTGAACATCGTACGACCACTCAGGACTTGTTACGACTTTGTATGCGACATTAGCAACAGGAAAAGCAAATTAGAATAATGTAGGATGCGTTACATCTTTTGAGAACACCTTACACCACCGTACGAAACATTAAAACTCCATAATAAACCTAATGAATTCGTCCGAGTGATTTGAACATCGTACAACAATTTAGATTATGTTACCACTCTGTATGCCACATTACCGCCTTGAAAAGCATGTTGGTATAACGTACGACACCTTACAACTCCTAACAAAACATTACAACATTGTACGTAAACTTAAAACTCAATAATAAACCTAATGAATTCATCCGAGTCCTTTGAACATCGTACGACAATTTAGAATATATTACGACCCTGTATGCCACATTACCGCCTTGAAAAGCATGTTAGTATAACGTACGGCACCTTTCAACACCAGCAAAACATTACAACACTGTACGTAAACTCAAAACTCCATAATAAACGTACTGAATTCGTCCGAGTCATTTTAACATCGTACAACAATTTAGAATATCTTATGACTCTGTATGCCACATTACCGCCTTGAAAATCATGTTAGTATAACGTATGACACCTTACAACTCCTAACAACACATTACAATACCGTATGTAAACTTAAAACTCCATAATAAACCTAATGAATTCGTTAGAGTCCTTTGAACATCGTACGACCACTCAGGACTTGTTACGACTTTGTAATCGACATTAGCAACAGGAAAAGCAATTTAGTATAATGTAGGATGCGTTACATCTTTTGAGAACACCTTACACCACCGTACGAAACATTAAAACTCCATAATAAACCTAATGAATTCCTCCGAGTGATTTGAACATCGTACAACAATTTAGAATATCTTACCACTCTGTATGCCACATTACCGCCTTGAAAAGAATGTTAGTATAACGTACGACACCTTACAACTCCTAACAAAATATTACAACATCGTACGTAAACTTAAAACTCCATAATAAACCTAATGAATTCATCCGAGTCCTTTGAACATCTTACGACAATTTAGAATATATTACGACTCTGTATGCCACATTACCGCCTTGAAAAGCATGTTAGTATAACGTACGGCACCTTACAACTCCTAACAAAACATTACAACACCGTACGTATACTTAAACTCCATAATAAACCTAATGAATTCGTAAGAGTCCTTTGAACATCGTACGACCACCCAGGACTTGTTACGACTTTGTATGCGACATTAGCAACAGGAAAAGCAAATTAGAATAATGTAGGATGCGTTACATCTTTTGACAACACCTTACACCACCGTACGAAACATTAAAACTCCATAATAAACCTAATGAATTCGTCCGAGTGATTTGAACATCGTACAACAATTTAGATTATGTTACCACTCTGTATGCCACATTACCGCCTTGAAAAGCATGTTAGTATAACGTACGACACCTTACAACTCCTAACAAAACATTACAACATCGTACGTAAACTTAATACTCAATAATAAACCTAATGAATTCATCCGAGTCCTTTGAACATCGTACGACAATTTAGAATATATTACGACTCTGTATGCCACATTACCGCCTTGAAAAGCATGTTAGTATAACGTACGGCACCTTACAACTCCTAACAAAACATTACAACACCGTACGTATACTTAAACTCCATAATAAACCTAATGAATTCGTTAGAGTCCTTTGAACATCGTACGACCACTCAGGACTTGTTACGACTTTGTATGCGACATTAGCAACAGGAAAAGCAAATTAGAATAATGTAGGATGCGTTACATCTTTTGAGAACACCTTACACCACCGTACGAAACATTAAAACTCCATAATAAACCTAATGAATTCGTCCGAGTGATTTGAACATCGTACAACAATTTAGATTATGTTACCACTCTGTATGCCACATTACCGCCTTGAAAAGCATGTTAGTATAACGTACGACACCTTTGAACTCCTAACAAAACATTACAACATCGTACGTAAACTTAAAACTCAATAATAAACCTAATGAATTCATCCGAGTCCTTTGAACATCGTACGACAATTTAGAATATATTACGACCATGTATGCCACATTACCGCCTTGAAAAGCATGTTAGTATAACGTACGGCACCTTTCAACACCAGCAAAACATTACAACACTGTACGTAAACTCAAAACTCCATAATAAACGTACTAAATTCGTCCGAGTCATTTTAACATCGTACAACAATTTAGAATATCTTATGACTCTGTATGCCACATTACCGCCTTGAAAATCATATTAGTATAACGTATGACACCTTACAACTCCTAACAACACATTACAATACCGTATGTAAACTTAAAACTCCATAATAAACCTAATGAATTCGTTAGAGTCCTTTGAACATCGTACGACCACTCAGGACTTGTTACGACTTTGTAATCGACATTAGCAACAGGAAAAGCAATTTAGTATAATGTAGGATGCGTTACATCTTTTGAGAACACCTTACACCACCGTACGAAACATTAAAACTCCATAATAAACCTAATGAATTCCTCCGAGTGATTTGAACATCGTACAACAATTTAGAATATCTTACCACTCTGTATGCCACATTACCGCCTTGAAAAGAATGTTAGTATAACGTACGACACCTTACAACTCCTAACAAAATATTACAACATCGTACGTAAACTTAAAACTCCATAATAAACCTAATGAATTCATCCGAGTCCTTTGAACATCTTACGAAAATTTAGAATATATTACGACTCTGTATGCCACATTACCGCCTTGAAAAGCATGTTAGTATAACGTACGGCACCTTACAACTCCTAACAAAACATTACAACACCGTACGTATACTTAAACTCCATAATAAACCTAATGAATTCGTTAGAGTCCTTTGAACATCGTACGACCACTCAGGACTTGTTACGACTTTGTATGCGACATTAGCAACAGGAAAAGCAAATTAGAATAATGTAGGATGCGTTACATCTTTTGACAACACCTTACACCACCGTACGAAACATTAAAACTCCATAATAAACCTAATGAATTCGTCCGAGTGATTTGAACATCGTACAACAATTTAGATTATGTTACCACTCTGTATGCCACATTACCGCCTTGAAAATCATGTTAGTATAACGTATGACACCTTACAACTCCTAACAACACATTACAATACCGTATGTAAACTTAAAACTCCATAATAAACCTAATGAATTCGTTAGAGTCCTTTGAACATCGTACGACCACTCAGGACTTGTTACGACTTTGTAATCGACATTAGCAACAGGAAAAGCAATTTAGAATAATGTAGGATGTGTTACATCTTTTGAGAACACCTTACACCACCGTACGAAACATTAAAACTCCATAATAAACATAATGAATTCGTCCGAGTGATTTGAACATCGTACAACAATTTAGAATATCTTACCATTATGTATGCCACATTACCGCCTTGAAAAGAATGTTAGTATAACGTACGACACCTTACAACTCCTAACAAAATATTACAACATCGTACGTAAACTTAAAACTCCATAATAAACCTAATGAATTCATCCGAGTCCTTTGAACATCGTACGCCAATTTAGAATATATTACGACTCTGTATGCCACATTACCGCCTTGAAAAGCATGTTAGTATAACGTACGGCACCTTACAACTCCTAACAAAACATTACAACACCGTACGTATACTTAAACTCCATAATAAACCTAATGAATTCGTAAGAGTCCTTTGAACATCGTACGACCACCCAGGACTTGTTACGACTTTGTATGCGACATTAGCAACAGGAAAAGCAAATTAGAATAATGTAGGATGCGTTACATCTTTTGAGAACACCTTACACCACCGTACGAAACATTAAAACTCCATAAAAAACCTAATGAATTCGTCCGAGTGATTTGAACATCGTACAACAATTTAGAATATGTTACCACTCTGTATGCCACATTACCGCTTTGAAAAGCTTGTTAGTATAACGTACGACACCTTACAACTCCTAACAAAACATTACAACATCGTACGTAAACTTAAAACTCCATAATAAACCTAATGAATTCATCCGAGTCCTTTGAACATCGTACGACAATTTAGAATATATTACGACTATGTATGCCACATTACCGCCTTGAAAAGCATGTTAGTATAACGTACGGCACCTTACAACACCAGCAAAACATTACAACACTGTACGTAAACTCAAAACTCCATAATAAACGTACTGAATTCGTCCGAGTCATTTTAACATCGTACAACAATTTAGAATATCTTATGACTCTGTATGCCACATTACCGCCTTGAAAATCATGTTAGTATAACGTATGACACCTTACAACTCCTAACAACACATTACAATACCATATGTAAACTTAAAACTCCATAATTAACCTAATGAATTCGTTAGAGTCATTTGAACATCGTACGACCACTCAGGACTTGTTACGACTTTGTAATCGACATTAGCAACAGGAAAAGCAATTTAGAATAATGTAGGATGCGTTACATCTTTTGAGAACACCTTACACCACCGTACGAAACATTAAAACTCCATAATAAACCTAATGAATTCGTCCGAGTGATTTGAACATCGTACAACAATTTAGAATATCTTACCACTCTGTATGCCACATTACCGCCTTGAAAAGAATGTTAGTATAACGTACGACACCTTACAACTCCTAACAAAATATTACAACATCGTACGTAAACTTAAAACTCCATAATAAACCTAATGAATTCATCCGAGTCCTTTGAACATCGTACGACAATTTAGAATATATTACGACTCTGTATGCCACATTACCGCCTTGAAAAGCATGTTAGTATAACGTACGGCACCTTACAACTCCTAACAAAACATTACAACACCGTACGTATACTTAAACTCCATAATAAACCTAATGAATTCGTTAGAGTCCTTTGAACATCGTACGACCACTCAGGACTTGTTACGACTTTGTATGCGACATTAGCAACAGGAAAAGCAAATTAGAATAATGTAGGATGCGTTACATCTTTTGAGAACACCTTACACCACCGTACGAAACATTAAAACTCCATAATAAACCTAATGAATTCGTCCGAGTGATTTGAACATCGTACAACAATTTAGATTATGTTACCACTCTGTATGCCACATTACCGCCTTGAAAAGCATGTTGGTATAACGTACGACACCTTACAACTCCTAACAAAACATTACAACATTGTACGTAAACTTAAAACTCAATAATAAACCTAATGAATTCATCCGAGTCCTTTGAACATCGTACGACAATTTAGAATATATTACGACCCTGTATGCCACATTACCGCCTTGAAAAGCATGTTAGTATAACGTACGGCACCTTTCAACACCAGCAAAACATTACAACACTGTACGTAAACTCAAAACTCCATAATAAACGTACTGAATTCGTCCGAGTCATTTTAACATCGTACAACAATTTAGAATATCTTATGACTCTGTATGCCACATTACCGCCTTGAAAATCATGTTAGTATAACGTATGACACCTTACAACTCCTAACAACACATTACAATACCGTATGTAAACTTAAAACTCCATAATAAACCTAATGAATTCGTTAGAGTCCTTTGAACATCGTACGACCACTCAGGACTTGTTACGACTTTGTAATCGACATTAGCAACAGGAAAAGCAATTTAGTATAATGTAGGATGCGTTACATCTTTTGAGAACACCTTACACCACCGTACGAAACATTAAAACTCCATAATAAACCTAATGAATTCCTCCGAGTGATTTGAACATCGTACAACAATTTAGAATATCTTACCACTCTGTATGCCACATTACCGCCTTGAAAAGAATGTTAGTATAACGTACGACACCTTACAACTCCTAACAAAATATTACAACATCGTACGTAAACTTAAAACTCCATAATAAACCTAATGAATTCATCCGAGTCCTTTGAACATCTTACGACAATTTAGAATATATTACGACTCTGTATGCCACATTACCGCCTTGAAAAGCATGTTAGTATAACGTACGGCACCTTACAACTCCTAACAAAACATTACAACACCGTACGTATACTTAAACTCCATAATAAACCTAATGAATTCGTAAGAGTCCTTTGAACATCGTACGACCACCCAGGACTTGTTACGACTTTGTATGCGACATTAGCAACAGGAAAAGCAAATTAGAATAATGTAGGATGCGTTACATCTTTTGACAACACCTTACACCACCGTACGAAACATTAAAACTCCATAATAAACCTAATGAATTCGTCCGAGTGATTTGAACATCGTACAACAATTTAGATTATGTTACCACTCTGTATGCCACATTACCGCCTTGAAAAGCATGTTAGTATAACGTACGACACCTTACAACTCCTAACAAAACATTACAACATCGTACGTAAACTTAATACTCAATAATAAACCTAATGAATTCATCCGAGTCCTTTGAACATCGTACGACAATTTAGAATATATTACGACTCTGTATGCCACATTACCGCCTTGAAAAGCATGTTAGTATAACGTACGGCACCTTACAACTCCTAACAAAACATTACAACACCGTACGTATACTTAAACTCCATAATAAACCTAATGAATTCGTTAGAGTCCTTTGAACATCGTACGACCACTCAGGACTTGTTACGACTTTGTATGCGACATTAGCAACAGGAAAAGCAAATTAGAATAATGTAGGATGCGTTACATCTTTTGAGAACACCTTACACCACCGTACGAAACATTAAAACTCCATAATAAACCTAATGAATTCGTCCGAGTGATTTGAACATCGTACAACAATTTAGATTATGTTACCACTCTGTATGCCACATTACCGCCTTGAAAAGCATGTTAGTATAACGTACGACACCTTTGAACTCCTAACAAAACATTACAACATCGTACGTAAACTTAAAACTCAATAATAAACCTAATGAATTCATCCGAGTCCTTTGAACATCGTACGACAATTTAGAATATATTACGACCATGTATGCCACATTACCGCCTTGAAAAGCATGTTAGTATAACGTACGGCACCTTTCAACACCAGCAAAACATTACAACACTGTACGTAAACTCAAAACTCCATAATAAACGTACTAAATTCGTCCGAGTCATTTTAACATCGTACAACAATTTAGAATATCTTATGACTCTGTATGCCACATTACCGCCTTGAAAATCATATTAGTATAACGTATGACACCTTACAACTCCTAACAACACATTACAATACCGTATGTAAACTTAAAACTCCATAATAAACCTAATGAATTCGTTAGAGTCCTTTGAACATCGTACGACCACTCAGGACTTGTTACGACTTTGTAATCGACATTAGCAACAGGAAAAGCAATTTAGTATAATGTAGGATGCGTTACATCTTTTGAGAACACCTTACACCACCGTACGAAACATTAAAACTCCATAATAAACCTAATGAATTCCTCCGAGTGATTTGAACATCGTACAACAATTTAGAATATCTTACCACTCTGTATGCCACATTACCGCCTTGAAAAGAATGTTAGTATAACGTACGACACCTTACAACTCCTAACAAAATATTACAACATCGTACGTAAACTTAAAACTCCATAATAAACCTAATGAATTCATCCGAGTCCTTTGAACATCTTACGAAAATTTAGAATATATTACGACTCTGTATGCCACATTACCGCCTTGAAAAGCATGTTAGTATAACGTACGGCACCTTACAACTCCTAACAAAACATTACAACACCGTACGTATACTTAAACTCCATAATAAACCTAATGAATTCGTTAGAGTCCTTTGAACATCGTACGACCACTCAGGACTTGTTACGACTTTGTATGCGACATTAGCAACAGGAAAAGCAAATTAGAATAATGTAGGATGCGTTACATCTTTTGACAACACCTTACACCACCGTACGAAACATTAAAACTCCATAATAAACCTAATGAATTCGTCCGAGTGATTTGAACATCGTACAACAATTTAGATTATGTTACCACTCTGTATGCCACATTACCGCCTTGAAAATCATGTTAGTATAACGTATGACACCTTACAACTCCTAACAACACATTACAATACCGTATGTAAACTTAAAACTCCATAATAAACCTAATGAATTCGTTAGAGTCCTTTGAACATCGTACGACCACTCAGGACTTGTTACGACTTTGTAATCGACATTAGCAACAGGAAAAGCAATTTAGAATAATGTAGGATGTGTTACATCTTTTGAGAACACCTTACACCACCGTACGAAACATTAAAACTCCATAATAAACATAATGAATTCGTCCGAGTGATTTGAACATCGTACAACAATTTAGAATATCTTACCATTATGTATGCCACATTACCGCCTTGAAAAGAATGTTAGTATAACGTACGACACCTTACAACTCCTAACAAAATATTACAACATCGTACGTAAACTTAAAACTCCATAATAAACCTAATGAATTCATCCGAGTCCTTTGAACATCGTACGCCAATTTAGAATATATTACGACTCTGTATGCCACATTACCGCCTTGAAAAGCATGTTAGTATAACGTACGGCACCTTACAACTCCTAACAAAACATTACAACACCGTACGTATACTTAAACTCCATAATAAACCTAATGAATTCGTAAGAGTCCTTTGAACATCGTACGACCACCCAGGACTTGTTACGACTTTGTATGCGACATTAGCAACAGGAAAAGCAAATTAGAATAATGTAGGATGCGTTACATCTTTTGAGAACACCTTACACCACCGTACGAAACATTAAAACTCCATATTAAACCTAATGAATTCGTCCGAGTGATTTGAACATCGTACAACAATTTAGAATATGTTACCACTTTGTATGCCACATTACCGCCTTGAAAAGCATGTTAGTATAACGTACGACACCTTACAACTCCTAACAAAACATTACAACATCGTACGTAAACTTAAAACTCAATAATAAACCTAATGAATTCATCCGAGTCCTTTGAGCATCGTACGACAATTTAGAATATATTACGACTCTGTATATGCCACATTACCGCCTTGAAAAGCATGTTAGTATAACGTACGGCACCTTACAACACCAGCAAAACATTACAACACTGTACGTAAACTCAAAACTCCATAATAAACGTACTGAATTCGTCCGAGTCATTTTAACATCGTACAACAATTTAGATTATGTTACCACTCTGTATGCCACATTACCGCCTTGAAAAGCATGTTAGTATAACGTACGACACCTTACAACTCCTAACAAAACATTACAACATCGTACGTAAACTTAAAACTCAATAATAAACCTAATGAATTCATCCGAGTCCTTTGAACATCGTACGACAATTTAGAATATATTACGACCCTGTATGCCACATTACCGCCTTGAAAATCATGTTAGTATAACGTACGGCACCTTTCAACACCAGCAAAACATTACAACACTGTACGTAAACTCAAAACTCCATAATAAACGTACTGAATTCGTCCGAGTCATTTTAACATCGTACAACAATTTAGAATATCTTATGACTCTGTATGCCACATTACCGCCTTGAAAATCATGTTAGTATAACGTATGACACCTTACAACTCCTAACAACACATTACAATACCGTATGTAAACTTAAAACTCCATAATAAACCTAATGAATTCGTTAGAGTCCTTTGAACATCGTACGACCA
Organism: Tagetes erecta; assembly: GCA_030867185.1. Taxonomy (NCBI): domain Eukaryota; kingdom Viridiplantae; phylum Streptophyta; class Magnoliopsida; order Asterales; family Asteraceae; genus Tagetes; species Tagetes erecta. The sequence goes on along the minus strand of CM061488.1, from coordinate 46,323,780 downwards.
CTCAGGACTTGTTACGACTTTGTAATCGACATTAGCAACAGGAAAAGCAATTTAGTATAATGTAGGATGCGTTACATCTTTTGAGAACACCTTACACCACCGTACGAAACATTAAAACTCCATAATAAACCTAATGAATTCCTCCGAGTGATTTGAACATCGTACAACAATTTAGAATATCTTACCACTCTGTATGCCACATTACCGCCTTGAAAAGAATGTTAGTATAACGTACGACACCTTACAACTCCTAACAAAATATTACAACATCGTACGTAAACTTAAAACTCCATAATAAACCTAATGAATTCATCCGAGTCCTTTGAACATCTTACGACAATTTAGAATATATTACGACTCTGTATGCCACATTACCGCCTTGAAAAGCATGTTAGTATAACGTACGGCACCTTACAACTCCTAACAAAACATTACAACACCGTACGTATACTTAAACTCCATAATAAACCTAATGAATTCGTTAGAGTCCTTTGAACATCGTACGACCACTCAGGACTTGTTACGACTTTGTATGCGACATTAGCAACAGGAAAAGCAAATTAGAATAATGTAGGATGCGTTACATCTTTTGACAACACCTTACACCACCATACGAAACATTAAAGCTCCATAATAAACCTAATGAATTCGTCCGAGTGATTTGAACATCGTACAACAATTTAGAATATGTTACCACTCTGTATGCCACATTACCGCCTTGAAAAGCATGTTAGTATAACGTACGACACCTTACAACTCCTAACAAAACATTACAACATCGTACGTAAACTTAAAACTCCATAATAAACCTAATGAATTCATCCGAGTCCTTTGAACATCGTACGACAATTTAGAATATATTACGACTCTGTATGCCACATTACCGCCTTGAAAAGCATGTTAGTATAACGTACGGCACCTTACAACACCAGCAAAACATTACAACACTGTACGTAAACTCAAAACTCCATAATAAACGTACTGAATTCGTCCGAGTCATTTTAACATCGTACAACAATTTAGAATATCTTATGACTCTGTATGCCACATTACCGCCTTGAAAATCATGTTAGTATAACGTATGACACCTTACAACTCCTAACAACACATTACAATACCATATGTAAACTTAAAACTCCATAATTAACCTAATGAATTCGTTAGAGTCATTTGAACATCGTACGACCACTCAGGACTTGTTACGACTTTGTAATCGACATTAGCAACAGGAAAAGCAATTTAGAATAACGTAGGATGCGTTACATCTTTTGAGAACACCTTACACCACCGTACGAAACATTAAAACTCCATAATAAACCTAATGAATTCGTCCGAGTGATTTGAACATCATACAACAATTTAGAATATCTTACCACTCTGTATGCCACATTACCGCCTTGAAAAGAATGTTAGTATAACGTACGACACCTTACAACTCCTAACAAAATATTACAACATCGTACGTAAACTTAAAACTCCATAATAAACCTAATGAATTCATCCGAGTCCTTTGAACATCGTACGACAATTTAGAATATATTACGACTCTGTATGCCACATTACCGCCTTGAAAAGCATGTTAGTATAACGTACGGCACCTTACAACTCCTAACAAAACATTACAACACCGTACGTATACTTAAACTCCATAATAAACCTAATGAATTCGTTAGAGTCCTTTGAACATCGTACGACCACTCAGGACTTGTTACGACTTTGTATGCGACATTAGCAACAGGAAAAGCAAATTAGAATAATGTAGGATGCGTTACATCTTTTGACAACACCTTACACCACCGTACGAAACATTAAAACTCCATAATAAACCTAATGAATTCGTCCGAGTGATTTGAACATCGTACAACAATTTAGATTATGTTACCACTCTGTATGCCACATTACCGCCTTGAAAAGCATGTTAGTATAACGTACGACACCTTACAACTCCTAACAAAACATTACAACATCGTACGTAAACTTAATACTCAATAATAAACCTAATGAATTCATCCGAGTCCTTTGAACATCGTACGACAATTTAGAATATATTACGACTCTGTATGCCACATTACCGCCTTGAAAAGCATGTTAGTATAACGTACGGCACCTTACAACTCCTAACAAAACATTACAACACCGTACGTATACTTAAACTCCATAATAAACCTAATGAATTCGTTAGAGTCCTTTGAACATCGTACGACCACTCAGGACTTGTTACGACTTTGTATGCGACATTAGCAACAGGAAAAGCAAATTAGAATAATGTAGGATGCGTTACATCTTTTAAGAACACCTTACACCACCGTACGAAACATTAAAACTCCATAATAAACCTAATGAATTCGTCCGAGTGATTTGAACATCGTACAACAATTTAGATTATGTTACCACTCTGTATGCCACATTACCGCCTTGAAAAGCATGTTAGTATAACGTACGACACCTTTGAACTCCTAACAAAACATTACAACATCGTACGTAAACTTAAAACTCAATAATAAACCTAATGAATTCATCCGAGTCCTTTGAACATCGTACGACAATTTAGAATATATTACGACCCTGTATGCCACATTACCGCCTTGAAAAGCATGTTAGTATAACGTACGGCACCTTTCAACACCAGCAAAACATTACAACACTGTACGTAAACTCAAAACTCCATAATAAACGTACTGAATTCGTCCGAGTCATTTTAACATCGTACAACAATTTAGAATATCTTATGACTCTGTATGCCACATTACCGCCTTGAAAATCATATTAGTATAACGTATGACACCTTACAACTCCTAACAACACATTACAATACCGTATGTAAACTTAAAACTCCATAATAAACCTAATGAATTCGTTAGAGTCCTTTGAACATCGTACGACCACTCAGGACTTGTTACGACTTTGTAATCGACATTAGCAACAGGAAAAGCAATTTAGTATAATGTAGGATGCGTTACATCTTTTGAGAACACCTTACACCACCGTACGAAACATTAAAACTCCATAATAAACCTAATGAATTCCTCCGAGTGATTTGAACATCGTACAACAATTTAGAATATCTTACCACTCTGTATGCCACATTACCGCCTTGAAAAGAATGTTAGTATAACGTACGACACCTTACAACTCCTAACAAAATATTACAACATCGTACGTAAACTTAAAACTCCATAATAAACCTAATGAATTCATCCGAGTCCTTTGAACATCTTACGAAAATTTAGAATATATTACGACTCTGTATGCCACATTACCGCCTTGAAAAGCATGTTAGTATAACGTACGGCACCTTACAACTCCTAACAAAACATTACAACACCGTACGTATACTTAAACTCCATAATAAACCTAATGAATTCGTTAGAGTCCTTTGAACATCGTACGACCACTCAGGACTTGTTACGACTTTGTATGCGACATTAGCAACAGGAAAAGCAAATTAGAATAATGTAGGATGCGTTACATCTTTTGACAACACCTTACACCACCGTACGAAACATTAAAACTCCATAATAAACCTAATGAATTCGTCCGAGTGATTTGAACATCGTACAACAATTTAGATTATGTTACCACTCTGTATGCCACATTACCGCCTTGAAAATCATGTTAGTATAACGTATGACACCTTACAACTCCTAACAACACATTACAATACCGTATGTAAACTTAAAACTCCATAATAAACCTAATGAATTCGTTAGAGTCCTTTGAACATCGTACGACCACTCAGGACTTGTTACGACTTTGTAATCGACATTAGCAACAGGAAAAGCAATTTAGAATAATGTAGGATGTGTTACATCTTTTGAGAACACCTTACACCACCGTACGAAACATTAAAACTCCATAATAAACCTAATGAATTCGTCCGAGTGATTTGAACATCGTACAACAATTTAGAATATCTTACCATTATGTATGCCACATTACCGCCTTGAAAAAAATGTTAGTATAACGTACGACACCTTACAACTCCTAACAAAATATTACAACATCGTACGTAAACTTAAAACTCCATAATAAACCTAATGAATTCATCCGAGTCCTTTGAACATCGTACGCCAATTTAGAATATATTACGACTCTGTATGCCACATTACCGCCTTGAAAAGCATGTTAGTATAACGTACGGCACCTTACAACTCCTAACAAAACATTACAACACCGTACGTATACTTAAACTCCATAATAAACCTAATGAATTCGTAAGAGTCCTTTGAACATCGTACGACCACCCAGGACTTGTTACGACTTTGTATGCGACATTAGCAACAGGAAAAGCAAATTAGAATAATGTAGGATGCGTTACATCTTTTGAGAACACCTTACACCACCGTACGAAACATTAAAACTCCATATTAAACCTAATGAATTCGTCCGAGTGATTTGAACATCGTACAACAATTTAGAATATGTTACCACTCTGTATGCCACATTACCGCCTTGAAAAGCATGTTAGTATAACGTACGACACCTTACAACTCCTAACAAAACATTACAACATCGTACGTAAACTTAAAACTCAATAATAAACCTAATGAATTCATCCGAGTCCTTTGAGCATCGTACGACAATTTAGAATATATTACGACTCTGTATATGCCACATTACCGCCTTGAAAAGCATGTTAGTATAACGTACGGCACCTTACAACACCAGCAAAACATTACAACACTGTACGTAAACTCAAAACTCCATAATAAACGTACTGAATTCGTCCGAGTCATTTTAACATCGTACAACAATTTAGATTATGTTACCACTCTGTATGCCACATTACCGCCTTGAAAAGCATGTTAGTATAACGTACGACACCTTACAACTCCTAACAAAACATTACAACATCGTACGTAAACTTAAAACTCAATAATAAACCTAATGAATTCATCCGAGTCCTTTGAACATCGTACGACAATTTAGAATATATTACGACCCTGTATGCCACATTACCGCCTTGAAAATCATGTTAGTATAACGTACGGCACCTTTCAACACCAGCAAAACATTACAACACTGTACGTAAACTCAAAACTCCATAATAAACGTACTGAATTCGTCCGAGTCATTTTAACATCGTACAACAATTTAGAATATCTTATGACTCTGTATGCCACATTACCGCCTTGAAAATCATGTTAGTATAACGTATGACACCTTACAACTCCTAACAACACATTACAATACCGTATGTAAACTTAAAACTCCATAATAAACCTAATGAATTCGTTAGAGTCCTTTGAACATCGTACGACCACTCAGGACTTGTTACGACTTTGTAATCGACATTAGCAACAGGAAAAGCAATTTAGTATAATGTAGGATGCGTTACATCTTTTGAGAACACCTTACACCACCGTACGAAACATTAAAACTCCATAATAAACCTAATGAATTCCTCCGAGTGATTTGAACATCGTACAACAATTTAGAATATCTTACCACTCTGTATGCCACATTACCGCCTTGAAAAGAATGTTAGTATAACGTACGATACCTTACAACTCCTAACAAAATATTACAACATCGTACGTAAACTTAAAACTCCATAATAAACCTAATGAATTCATCCGAGTCCTTTGAACATCTTACGACAATTTAGAATATATTACGACTCTGTATGCCACATTACCGCCTTGAAAAGCATGTTAGTATAATGTACGGCACCTTACAACTCCTAACAAAACATTACAACACCGTACGTATACTTAAACTCCATAATAAACCTAATGAATTCGTTAGAGTCCTTTGAACATCGTACGACCACTCAGGACTTGTTACGACTTTGTATGCGACATTAGCAACAGGAAAAGCAAATTAGAATAATGTAGGATGCGTTACATCTTTTGACAACACCTTACACCACCGTACGAAACATTAAAACTCCATAATAAACCTAATGAATTCGTCCGAGTGATTTGAACATCGTACAACAATTTAGATTATGTTACCACTCTGTATGCCACATTACCGCCTTGAAAATCATGTTAGTATAACGTATGACACCTTACAACTCCTAACAACACATTACAATACCGTATGTAAACTTAAAACTCCATAATAAACCTAATGAATTCGTTAGAGTCCTTTGAACATCGTACGACCACTCAGGACTTGTTACGACTTTGTAATCGACATTAGCAACAGGAAAAGCAATTTAGAATAATGTAGGATGTGTTACATCTTTTGAGAACACCTTACACCACCGTACGAAACATTAAAACTCCATAATAAACCTAATGAATTCGTCCGAGTGATTTGAACATCGTACAACAATTTAGAATATCTTACCATTATGTATGCCACATTACCGCCTTGAAAAAAATGTTAGTATAACGTACGACACCTTACAACTCCTAACAAAATATTACAACATCGTACGTAAACTTAAAACTCCATAATAAACCTAATGAATTCATCCGAGTCCTTTGAACATCGTACGCCAATTTAGAATATATTACGACTCTGTATGCCACATTACCGCCTTGAAAAGCATGTTAGTATAACGTACGGCACCTTACAACTCCTAACAAAACATTACAACACCGTACGTATACTTAAACTCCATAATAAACCTAATGAATTCGTAAGAGTCCTTTGAACATCGTACGACCACCCAGGACTTGTTACGACTTTGTATGCGACATTAGCAACAGGAAAAGCAAATTAGAATAATGTAGGATGCGTTACATCTTTTGAGAACACCTTACACCACCGTACGAAACATTAAAACTCCATATTAAACCTAATGAATTCGTCCGAGTGATTTGAACATCGTACAACAATTTAGAATATGTTACCACTCTGTATGCCACATTACCGCCTTGAAAAGCATGTTAGTATAACGTACGACACCTTACAACTCCTAACAAAACATTACAACATCGTACGTAAACTTAAAACTCAATAATAAACCTAATGAATTCATCCGAGTCCTTTGAGCATCGTACGACAATTTAGAATATATTACGACTCTGTATATGCCACATTACCGCCTTGAAAAGCATGTTAGTATAACGTACGGCACCTTACAACACCAGCAAAACATTACAACACTGTACGTAAACTCAAAACTCCATAATAAACGTACTGAATTCGTCCGAGTCATTTTAACATCGTACAACAATTTAGATTATGTTACCACTCTGTATGCCACATTACCGCCTTGAAAAGCATGTTAGTATAACGTACGACACCTTACAACTCCTAACAAAACATTACAACATCGTACGTAAACTTAAAACTCAATAATAAACCTAATGAATTCATCCGAGTCCTTTGAACATCGTACGACAATTTAGAATATATTACGACCCTGTATGCCACATTACCGCCTTGAAAATCATGTTAGTATAACGTACGGCACCTTTCAACACCAGCAAAACATTACAACACTGTACGTAAACTCAAAACTCCATAATAAACGTACTGAATTCGTCCGAGTCATTTTAACATCGTACAACAATTTAGAATATCTTATGACTCTGTATGCCACATTACCGCCTTGAAAATCATGTTAGTATAACGTATGACACCTTACAACTCCTAACAACACATTACAATACCGTATGTAAACTTAAAACTCCATAATAAACCTAATGAATTCGTTAGAGTCCTTTGAACATCGTACGACCACTCAGGACTTGTTACGACTTTGTAATCGACATTAGCAACAGGAAAAGCAATTTAGTATAATGTAGGATGCGTTACATCTTTTGAGAACACCTTACACCACCGTACGAAACATTAAAACTCCATAATAAACCTAATGAATTCCTCCGAGTGATTTGAACATCGTACAACAATTTAGAATATCTTACCACTCTGTATGCCACATTACCGCCTTGAAAAGAATGTTAGTATAACGTACGATACCTTACAACTCCTAACAAAATATTACAACATCGTACGTAAACTTAAAACTCCATAATAAACCTAATGAATTCATCCGAGTCCTTTGAACATCTTACGACAATTTAGAATATATTACGACTCTGTATGCCACATTACCGCCTTGAAAAGCATGTTAGTATAATGTACGGCACCTTACAACTCCTAACAAAACATTACAACACCGTACGTATACTTAAACTCCATAATAAACCTAATGAATTCGTTAGAGTCCTTTGAACATCGTACGACCACTCAGGACTTGTTACGACTTTGTATGCGACATTAGCAACAGGAAAAGCAAATTAGAATAATGTAGGATGCGTTACATCTTTTGACAACACCTTACACCACCGTACGAAACATTAAAACTCCATAATAAACCTAATGAATTCGTCCGAGTGATTTGAACATCGTACAACAATTTAGATTATGTTACCACTCTGTATGCCACATTACCGCCTTGAAAAGCATGTTAGTATAACGTAAGACACCTTACAACTCCTAACAAAACATTACAACATCGTACGTAAACTTAATACTCAATAATAAACCTAATGAATTCATCCGAGTCCTTTGAACATCGTATGACAATTTAGAATATATTACGACCCTGTATGCCACATTACCGCCTTGAAAAGCATGTTAGTATAACGTACGGCACCTTACAACGCCAGCAAAACATTACAACACTGTACGTAAACTCAAAACTCCATAATAAACGTACTGAATTCGTCCGAGTCATTTTAACATCGTACAACAATTTAGAATATCTTATGACTCTGTATGCCACATTACCGCCTTGAAAATCATGTTAGTATAACGTATGACACCTTACAACTACTAACAACACATTACAATACCGTATGTAAACTTAAAACTCCATAATAAACCTAATGAATTCGTTAGAGTCCTTTGAACATCGTACGACCACTCAGGACTTGTTACGACTTTGTAATCGACATTAGCAACAGGAAAAGCAATTTAGAATAATGTAGGATGCGTTACATCTTTTGAGAACACCTTACACCACCGTACGAAACATTAAAACTCCATAATAAACCTAATGAATTCGTCCGAGTGATTTGAACATCGTACAACAATTTAGAATATCTTGCCACTCTGTATGCCACATTACCGCCTTGAAAAGAATGTTAGTATAACGTACGACACCTTACAACTCCTAACAAAATATTACAACATCGTACGTAAACTTAAAACTCCATAATAAACCTAATGAATTCATCCGAGTCCTTTGAACATCTTACGACAATTTAGAATATATTACGACTCTGTATGCCACATTACCGCCTTGAAAAGCATGTTAGTATAACGTACGGCACCTTACAACTCCTAACAAAACATTACAACACCGTACGTATACTTAAACTCCATAATAAACCTAATGAATTCGTTAGAGTCCTTTGAACATCGTACGACCACTCAGGACTTGTTACGACTTTGTATGCGACATTAGCAACAGGAAAAGCAAATTAGAATAATGTAGGATGCGTTACATCTTTTGACAACACCTTACACCACCGTACGAAACATTAAAACTCCATAATAAACCTAATGAATTCGTCCGAGTGATTTGAACATCGTACAACAATTTAGATTATGTTACCACTCTGTATGCCACATTACCGCCTTGAAAAGCATGTTAGTATAACGTACGACACCTTACAACTCCTAACAAAACATTACAACATCGTACGTAAACTTAATACTCAATAATAAACCTAATGAATTCATCCGAGTCCTTTGAACATCGTACGACAATTTAGAATATATTACGACCCTGTATGCCACATTACCGCCTTGAAAAGCATGTTAGTATAACGTACGGCACCTTACAACGCCAGCAAAACATTACAACACTGTACGTAAACTCAAAACTCCATAATAAACGTACTGAATTCGTCCGAGTCATTTTAACATCGTACAACAATTTAGAATATCTTATGACTCTGTATGCCACATTACCGCCTTGAAAATCATGTTAGTATAACGTATGACACCTTACAACTCCTAACAACACATTACAATACCGTATGTAAACTTAAAACTCCATAATAAACCTAATGAATTCGTTAGAGTCCTTTGAACATCGTACGACCACTCAGGACTTGTTACGACTTTGTAATCGACATTAGCAACAGGAAAAGCAATTTAGAATAATGTAGGATGCGTTACATCTTTTGAGAACACCTTACACCACCGTACGAAACATTAAAACTCCATAATAAACCTAATGAATTCGTCCGAGTGATTTGAACATCGTACAACAATTTAGAATATCTTGCCACTCTGTATGCCACATTACCGCCTTGAAAAGAATGTTAGTATAACGTACGACACCTTACAACTCCTAACAAAATATTACAACATCGTACGTAAACTTAAAACTCCATAATAAACCTAATGAATTCATCCGAGTCCTTTGAACATCTTACGACAATTTAGAATATATTACGACTCTGTATGCCACATTACCGCCTTGAAAAGCATGTTAGTATAACGTACGGCACCTTACAACTCCTAACAAAACATTACAACACCGTACGTATACTTAAACTCCATAATAAACCTAATGAATTCGTTAGAGTCCTTTGAACATCGTACGACCACTCAGGACTTGTTACGACTTTGTATGCGACATTAGCAACAGGAAAAGCAAATTAGAATAATGTAGGATGCGTTACATCTTTTGACAACACCTTACACCACCGTACGAAACATTAAAACTCCATAATAAACCTAATGAATTCGTCCGAGTGATTTGAACATCGTACAACAATTTAGATTATGTTACCACTCTGTATGCCACATTACCGCCTTGAAAAGCATGTTAGTATAACGTACGACACCTTACAACTCCTAACAAAACATTACAACATCGTACGTAAACTTAATACTCAATAATAAACCTAATGAATTCATCCGAGTCCTTTGAACATCGTACGACAATTTAGAATATATTACGACCCTGTATGCCACATTACCGCCTTGAAAAGCATGTTAGTATAACGTACGGCACCTTACAACGCCAGCAAAACATTACAACACTGTACGTAAACTCAAAACTCCATAATAAACGTACTGAATTCGTCCGAGTCATTTTAACATCGTACAACAATTTAGAATATCTTATGACTCTGTATGCCACATTACCGCCTTGAAAATCATGTTAGTATAACGTATGACACCTTACAACTCCTAACAACACATTACAATACCGTATGTAAACTTAAAACTCCATAATAAACCTAATGAATTCGTTAGAGTCCTTTGAACATCGTACGACCACTCAGGACTTGTTACGACTTTGTAATCGACATTAGCAACAGGAAAAGCAATTTAGAATAATGTAGGATGCGTTACATCTTTTGAGAACACCTTACACCACCGTACGAAACATTAAAACTCCATAATAAACCTAATGAATTCGTCCGAGTGATTTGAACATCGTACAACAATTTAGAATATCTTGCCACTCTGTATGCCACATTACCGCCTTGAAAAGAATGTTAGTATAACGTACGACACCTTACAACTCCTAACAAAATATTACAACATCGTACGTAAACTTAAAACTCCATAATAAACCTAATGAATTCATCCGAGTCCTTTGAACATCTTACGACAATTTAGAATATATTACGACTCTGTATGCCACATTACCGCCTTGAAAAGCATGTTAGTATAACGTACGGCACCTTACAACTCCTAACAAAACATTACAACACCGTACGTATACTTAAACTCCATAATAAACCTAATGAATTCGTTAGAGTCCTTTGAACATCGTACGACCACCCAGGACTTGTTACGACTTTGTATGCGACATTAGCAACAGGAAAAGCAAATTAGAATAATGTAGGATGCGTTACATCTTTTGACAACACCTTACACCACCGTACGAAACATTAAAACTCCATAATAAACCTAATGAATTCGTCTGAGTGATTTGAACATCGTACAACAATTTAGAATATGTTACCACTCTGTATGCCACATTACCGCCTTGAAAAGCATGTTAGTATAACGTACGACACCTTACAACTCCTAACAAAACATTACAACATCGTACGTAAACTTAATACTCAATAATAAACCTAATGAATTCATCCGGGTCCTTTGAGCATCGTACGACAATTTAGAATATATTACGACCCTGTATGCCACATTACCGCCTTGAAAAGCATGTTAGTATAACGTACGGCACCTTACAACGCCAGCAAAACATTACAACACTGTACGTAAACTCAAAACTCCATAATAAACGTACTGAATTCGTCCGAGTCATTTTAACATCGTACAAAAATTTAGAATATCTTATGACTCTGTATGCCACATTACCGCCTTGAAAATCATGTTAGTATAACGTATGACACCTTACAACTCCTAACAACACATTACAATACCGTATGTAAACTTAAAACTCCATAATAAACCTAATGAATTCGTTAGAGTCCTTTGAACATCGTACGACCACTCAGGACTTGTTACGACTTTGTAATCGACATTAGCAACAGGAAAAGCAATTTAGAATAATGTAGGACGCGTTACATCTTTTGAGAACACCTTACACCACCGTACGAAACATTAAAACTCCATAATAAACCTAATGAATTCGTCCGAGTGATTTGAACATCGTACAACAATTTAGAATATCTTACCATTATGTATGCCACATTACCGCCTTGAAAAGAATGTTAGTATAACGTACGACACCTTACAACTCCTAACAAAATATTACAACATCGTACGTAAACTTAAAACTCCATAATAAACCTAATGAATTCATCCGAGTCCTTTGAACATCGTACGCCAATTTAGAATATATTACGACTCTGTATGCCACATTACCGCCTTGAAAAGCATGTTAGTATAACGTACGGCACCTTACAACTCCTAACAAAACATTACAACACCGTACGTATACTTAAACTCCATAATAAACCTAATGAATTCGTTAGAGTCCTTTGAACATCGTACGACCACCCAGGACTTGTTACGACTTTGTATGCGACATTAGCAACAGGAAAAGCAAATTAGAATAATGTAGGATGCGTTACAGCTTTTGAGAACACCTTACACCACCGTACGAAACATTAAAACTCCATATTAAACCTAATGAATTCGTCTGAGTGATTTGAACATCGTACAACAATTTAGAATATGTTACCACTCTGTATGCCACATTACCGCCTTGAAAAGCATGTTAGTATAACGTACGACACCTTACAACTCCTAACAAAACATTACAACATCGTACGTAAACTTAAAACTCAATAATAAACCTAATGAATTCATCCGAGTCCTTTGAGCATCGTACGACAATTTAGAATATATTACGACTCTGTATATGCCACATTACCGCCTTGAAAAGCATGTTAGTATAACGTACGGCACCTTACAACACCAGCAAAACATTACAACACTGTACGTAAACTCAAAACTCCATAATAAACGTACTGAATTCGTCCGAGTCATTTTAACATCGTACAACAATTTAGAATATCTTATGACTCTGTATGCCACATTACCGCCTTGAAAATCATGTTAGTATAGCGTATGACACCTTACAACTCCTAACAACACATTACAATACCGTATGTAAACTTAAAACTCCATAATAAACCTAATGAATTCGTTAGAGTCCTTTGAACATCGTACGACCACTCAGGACTTGTTACGACTTTGTAATCGACATTAGCAACAGGAAAAGCAATTTAGAATAATGTAGGATGCGTTACATCTTTTGAGAACACCTTACACCACCGTACGAAACATTAAAACTCCATAATAAACCTAATGAATTCGTCCGAGTGATTTGAACATCGTACAACAATTTAGAATATCTTGCCACTCTGTATGCCACATTACCGCCTTGAAAAGAATGTTAGTATAACGTACGACACCTTACAACTCCTAACAAAATATTACAACATCGTACGTAAACTTAAAACTCCATAATAAACCTAATGAATTCATCCGAGTCCTTTGAACATCGTACGCCAATTTAGAATATATTACGACTCTGTATGCCACATTACCGCCTTGAAAAGCATGTTAGTATAACGTACGGCACCTTACAACTCCTAACAAAACATTACAACACCGTACGTATACTTAAACTCCATAATAAACCTAATGAATTCGTTAGAGTCCTTTGAACATCGTACGACCACCCAGGACTTGTTACGACTTTGTATGCGACATTAGCAACAGGAAAAGCAAATTAGAATAATGTAGGATGCGTTACATCTTTTGACAACACCTTACACCACCGTACGAAACATTAAAACTCCATAATAAACCTAATGAATTCGTCCGAGTGATTTGAACATCGTACAACAATTTAGATTATGTTACCACTCTGTATGCCACATTACCGCCTTGAAAAGCATGTTAGTATAACGTACGACACCTTACAACTCCTAACAAAACATTACAACATCGTACGTAAACTTAAAACTCAATAATAAACCTAATGAATTCATCCGAGTCCTTTGAGCATCGTACGACAATTTAGAATATATTACGACCCTGTATGCCACATTACCGCCTTGAAAAGCATGTTAGTATAACGTACGGCACCTTACAACACCAGCAAAACATTACAACACTGTACGTAAACTCAAAACTCCATAATAAACGTACTGAATTCGTCCGAGTCATTTTAACATCGTACAACAATTTAGAATATCTTATGACTCTGTATGCCACATTACCGCCTTGAAAATCATGTTAGTATAACGTATGACACCTTACAACTCCTAACAACACATTACAATACCGTATGTAAACTTAAAACTCCATAATAAACCTAATGAATTCGTTAGAGTCCTTTGAACATCGTACGACCACTCAGGACTTGTTACGACTTTGTAATCGACATTAGCAACAGGAAAAGCAATTTAGAATAATGTAGGATGCGTTACATCTTTTGAGAACACCTTACACCACCGTACGAAACATTAAAACTCCATAATAAACCTAATGAATTCGTCCGAGTGATTTGAACATCGTACAACAATTTAGAATATCTTACCATTATGTATGCCACATTACCGCCTTGAAAAGAATGTTAGTATAACGTACGACACCTTACAACTCCTAACAAAATATTACAACATCGTACGTAAACTTAAAACTCCATAATAAACCTAATGAATTCATCCGAGTCCTTTGAACATCGTACGCCAATTTAGAATATATTACGACTCTGTATGCCACATTACCGCCTTGAAAAGCATGTTAGTATAACGTACGACACCTTACAACTCCTAACAAAACATTACAACACCGTACGTATACTTAAACTCCATAATAAACCTAATGAATTCGTTAGAGTCCTTTGAACATCGTACGACCACTCAGGACTTGTTACGACTTTGTATGCGACATTAGCAACAGGAAAAGCAAATTAGAATAATGTAGGATGCGTTACATCTTTTGAGAACACCTTACACCACCGTACGAAACATTAAAACTCCATAATAAACCTAATGAATTCGTCCGAGTGATTTGAACATCGTACAACAATTTAGATTATGTTACCACTCTGTATGCCACATTACCGCCTTGAAAAGCATGTTAGTATAACGTACGACAGCTTACAACTCCTAACAAAACATTACAACATCGTACGTAAACTTAAAACTCAATAATAAACCTAATGAATTCATCCGAGTCCTTTGAACATCGTACGACAACTTAGAATATATTACGACCCTGTATGCCACATTACCGCCTTGAAAAGCATGTTAGTATAACGTACGACACCTTACAACACCAACAAAACATTACAACACTGTACGTAAACTCAAAACTCCATAATAAACGTACTGAATTCGTCCGAGTCATTTTAACATCGTACAACAATTTAGAATATCTTATTACTCTGTATGCCACATTACCGCCTTGAAAATCATGTTAGTATAACGTATGACACCTTACAACTCCTAACAACACATTACAATACCGTATGTAAACTTAAAACTCCATAATAAACCTAATGAATTCGTTAGAGTCCTTTGAACATCGTACGACCACTCAGGACTTGTTACGACTTTGTAATCGACATTAGCAACAGGAAAAGCAATTTAGAATAATGTAGGATGCGTTACATCTTTTGAGAACACCTTACACCACCGTACGAAACATTAAAACTCCATAATAAACCTAATGAATTCGTCCGAGTGATTTGAACATCGTACAACAATTTAGAATATCTTACCATTATGTATGCCACATTACCGCCTTGAAAAGAATGTTAGCATAACGTACGACACCTTACAACTCCTAACAAAATATTACAACATCGTACGTAAACTTAAAACTCCATAATAAACCTAATGAATTCATCCGAGTCCTTTGAACATCGTACGACAATTTAGAATATATTACGACTCTGTATGCCACATTACCGCCTTGAAAAGCATGTTAGTATAACGTACGGCACCTTACAACTCCTAACAAAACATTACAACACCGTACGTATACTTAAACTCCATAATAAACCTAATGAATTCGTTAGAGTCCTTTGAACATCGTACGACCACTCAGGACTTGTTACGACTTTGTATGCGACATTAGCAACAGGAAAAGCAAATTAGAATAATGTAGGATGTGTTACATCTTTTGAGAACACCTTACACCACCGTACGAAACATTAAAACTCCATAATAAACCTAATGAATTCGTCCGAGTGATTTGAACATCGTACAACAATTTAGATTATGTTACCACTCTGTATGCCACATTACCGCCTTGAAAAGCATGTTAGTATAACGTACGACAGCTTACAACTCCTAACAAAACATTACAACATCGTACGTAAACTTAAAACTCAATAATAAACCTAATGAATTCATCCGAGTCCTTTGAACATCGTACGACAACTTAGAATATATTACGACCCTGTATGCCACATTACCGCCTTGAAAAGCATGTTAGTATAACGTACGGCACCTTACAACACCAACAAAACATTACAACACTGTACGTAAACTCAAAACTCCATAATAAACGTACTGAATTCGTCCGAGTCATTTTAACATCGTACAACAATTTAGAATATCTTATTACTCTGTATGCCACATTACCGCCTTGAAAATCATGTTAGTATAACGTATGACACCTTACAACTCCTAACAACACATTACAATACCGTATGTAAACTTAAAACTCCATAATAAACCTAATGAATTCGTTAGAGTCCTTTGAACATCGTACGACCACTCAGGACTTGTTACGACTTTGTAATCGACATTAGCAACAGGAAAAGCAATTTAGAATAATGTAGGATGCGTTACATCTTTTGAGAACACCTTACACCACCGTACGAAACATTAAAACTCCATAATAAACCTAATGAATTCGTCCGAGTGATTTGAACATCGTACAACAATTTAGAATATCTTACCATTATGTATGCCACATTACCGCCTTGAAAAGAATGTTAGTATAACGTATGACACCTTACAACTCCTAACAAAATATTACAACATCGTACGTAAACTTAAAACTCCATAATAAACCTAATGAATTCATCCGAGTCCTTTGAACATCGTACGACAATTTAGAATATATTACGACTCTGTATGCCACATTACCGCCTTGAAAAGCATGTTAGTATAACGTACGGCACCTTACAACTCCTAACAAAACATTACAACACCGTACGTATACTTAAACTCCATAATAAACCTAATGAATTCGTTAGAGTCCTTTGAACATCGTACGACCACTCAGGACTTGTTACGACTTTGTATGCGACATTAGCAACAGGAAAAGCAAATTAGAATAATGTAGGATGCGTTACATCTTTTGAGAACACCTTACACCACCGTACGAAACATTAAAACTCCATAATAAACCTAATGAATTCGTCCGAGTGATTTGAACATCGTACAACAATTTAGATTATGTTACCACTCTGTATGCCACATTACCGCCTTGAAAAGCATGTTAGTATAACGTACGACAGCTTACAACTCCTAACAAAACATTACAACATCGTACGTAAACTTAAAACTCAATAATAAACCTAATGAATTCATCCGAGTCCTTTGAACATCGTACGACAACTTAGAATATATTACGACCCTGTATGCCACATTACCGCCTTGAAAAGCATGTTAGTATAACGTACGGCACCTTACAACACCAACAAAACATTACAACACTGTACGTAAACTCAAAACTCCATAATAAACGTACTGAATTCGTCCGAGTCATTTTAACATCGTACAACAATTTAGAATATCTTATTACTCTGTATGCCACATTACCGCCTTGAAAATCATGTTAGTATAACGTATGACACCTTACAACTCCTAACAACACATTACAATACCGTATGTAAACTTAAAACTCCATAATAAACCTAATGAATTCGTTAGAGTCCTTTGAACATCGTACGACCACTCAGGACTTGTTACGACTTTGTAATCGACATTAGCAACAGGAAAAGCAATTTAGAATAATGTAGGATGCGTTACATCTTTTGAGAACACCTTACACCACCGTACGAAACATTAAAACTCCATAATAAACCTAATGAATTCGTCCGAGTGATTTGAACATCGTACAACAATTTAGAATATCTTACCATTATGTATGCCACATTACCGCCTTGAAAAGAATGTTAGTATAACGTATGACACCTTACAACTCCTAACAAAATATTACAACATCGTACGTAAACTTAAAACTCCATAATAAACCTAATGAATTCATCCGAGTCCTTTGAACATCGTACGCCAATTTAGAATATATTACGACTCTGTATGCCACATTACCGCCTTGAAAAGCATGTTAGTATAACGTACGGCACCTTACAACTCCTAACAAAACATTACAACACCATACGTATACTTAAACTCCATAATAAACCTAATGAATTCGTTAGAGTCCTTTGAACATCGTACGACCACTCAGGACTTGTTACGACTTTGTATGCGACATTAGCAACAGGAAAAGCAAATTAGAATAATGTAGGATGCGTTACATCTTTTGAGAACACCTTACACCACCGTACGAAACATTAAAACTCCATATTAAACCTAATGAATTCGTCCGAGTGATTTGAACATCGTACAACAATTTAGAATATGTTACCACTCTGTATGCCACATTACCGCCTTGAAAAGCATGTTAGTATAACGTACGACACCTTACAACTCCTAACAAAACATTACAACATCGTACGTAAACTTAAAACTCAATAATAAACCTAATGAATTCATCCGAGTCCTTTGAGCATCGTACGACAATTTAGAATATATTACGACTCTGTATATGCCACATTACCGCCTTGAAAAGCATGTTAGTATAACGTACGGCACCTTACAACACCAGCAAAACATTACAACACTGTACGTAAACTCAAAACTCCATAATAAACGTACTGAATTCGTCCGAGTCATTTTAACATCGTACAACAATTTAGAATATCTTATTACTCTGTATGCCACATTACCGCCTTGAAAATCATGTTAGTATAACGTATGACACCTTACAACTCCTAACAACACATTACAATACCGTATGTAAACTTAAAACTCCCTAATAAACCTAATGAATTCGTTAGAGTCCTTTGAACATCGTACGACCACTCAGGACTTGTTACGACTTTGTAATCGACATTAGCAACAGGAAAAGCAATTTAGAATAATGTAGGATGCGTTACATCTTTTGAGAACACCTTACACCGCCGTACGAAACATTAAAACTCCATAATAAACCTAATGAATTCGTCCGAGTGATTTGAACATCGTACAACAATTTAGAATATCTTACCATTATGTATGCCACATTACCGCCTTGAAAAGAATGTTAGTATAACGTACGACACCTTACAACTCCTAACAAAATATTACAACATCGTACGTAAACTTAAAACTCCATAATAAACCTAATGAATTCATCCGAGTCCTTTGAACATCGTACGCCAATTTAGAATATATTACGACTCTGTATGCCACATTACCGCCTTGAAAAGCATGTTAGTATAACGTACGGCACCTTACAACTCCTAACAAAACATTACAACACCGTACGTATACTTAAACTCCATAATAAACCTAATGAATTCGTTAGAGTCCTTTGAACATCGTACGACCACTCAGGACTTGTTACGACTTTGTATGCGACATTAGCAACAGGAAAAGCAAATTAGAATAATGTAGGATGCGTTACATCTTTTGAGAACACCTTACACCACCGTACGAAACATTAAAACTCCATATTAAACCTAATGAATTCGTCCGAGTGATTTGAACATCGTACAACAATTTAGAATATGTTACCACTCTGTATGCCACATTACCGCCTTGAAAAGCATGTTAGTATAACGTACGACACCTTACAACTCCTAACAAAACATTACAACATCGTACGTAAACTTAAAACTCAATAATAAACCTAATGAATTCATCCGAGTCCTTTGAGCATCGTACGACAATTTAGAATATATTACGACTCTGTATATGCCGCATTACCGCCTTGAAAAGCATGTTAGTATAACGTACGGCACCTTACAACACCAGCAAAACATTACAACACTGTACGTAAACTCAAAACTCCATAATAAACGTACTGAATTCGTCCGAGTCATTTTAACATCGTACAACAATTTAGAATATCTTATGACTCTGTATGCCACATTACCGCCTTGAAAATCATGTTAGTATAACGTATGACACCTTACAACTCCTAACAACACATTACAATACCGTATGTAAACTTAAAACTCCATAATAAACCTAATGAATTCGTTAGAGTCCTTTGAACATCGTACGACCACTCAGGACTTGTTACGACTTTGTAATCGACATTAGCAACAGGAAAAGCAATTTAGAATAATGTAGGATGCGTTACATCTTTTGAGAACACCTTACACCACCGTACGAAACATTAAAACTCCATAATAAACCTAATGAATTCGTCCGAGTGATTTGAACATCGTACAACAATTTAGAATATCTTACCATTATGTATGCCACATTACCGCCTTGAAAAGAATGTTAGTATAACGTACGACACCTTACAACTCCTAACAAAATATTACAACATCGTACGTAAACTTAAAACTCCATAATAAACCTAATTAATTCATCCGAGTCCTTTGAACATCGTACGACAATTTAGAATATATTACGACTCTTTATGCCACATTACCGCCTTGAAAAGCATGTTAGTATAACGTACGGCACCTTACAACTCCTAACAAAACATTACAACACCGTACGTATACTTAAACTCCATAATAAACCTAATGAATTCGTTAGAGTCCTTTGAACATCGTACGACCACTCAGGACTTGTTACGACTTTGTATGCGACATTAGCAACAGGAAAAGCAAATTAGAATAATGTAGGATGCGTTACATCTTTTGAGAACACCTTACACCACCGTACGAAACATTAAAACTCCATATTAAACCTAATGAATTCGTCCGAGTGATTTGAACATCGTACAACAATTTAGAATATGTTACCACTCTGTATGCCACATTACCGCCTTGAAAAGCATGTTAGTATAACGTACGACACCTTACAACTCCTAACAAAACATTACAACATCGTACGTAAACTTAAAACTCAATAATAAACCTAATGAATTCATCCGAGTCCTTTGAGCATCGTACGACAATTTAGAATATATTACGACTCTGTATATGCCGCATTACCGCCTTGAAAAGCATGTTAGTATAACGTACGGCACCTTACAACACCAGCAAAACATTACAACACTGTACGTAAACTCAAAACTCCATAATAAACGTACTGAATTCGTCCGAGTCATTTTAACATCGTACAACAATTTAGAATATCTTATGACTCTGTATGCCACATTACCGCCTTGAAAATCATGTTAGTATAACGTATGACACCTTACAACTCCTAACAACACATTACAATACCGTATGTAAACTTAAAACTCCATAATAAACCTAATGAATTCGTTAGAGTCCTTTGAACATCGTACGACCACTCAGGACTTGTTACGACTTTGTAATCGACATTAGCAACAGGAAAAGCAATTTAGAATAATGTAGGATGCGTTACATCTTTTGAGAACACCTTACACCACCGTACGAAACATTAAAACTCCATAATAAACCTAATGAATTCGTCCGAGTGATTTGAACATCGTACAACAATTTAGAATATCTTACCATTATGTATGCCACATTACCGCCTTGAAAAGAATGTTAGTATAACGTACGACACCTTACAACTCCTAACAAAATATTACAACATCGTACGTAAACTTAAAACTCTATAATAAACCTAATTAATTCATCCGAGTCCTTTGAACATCGTACGACAATTTAGAATATATTACGACTCTGTATGCCACATTACCGCCTTGAAAAGCATGTTAGTATAACGTACGGCACCTTACAACTCCTAACAAAACATTACAACACCGTACGTATACTTAAACTCCATAATAAACCTAATGAATTCGTTAGAGTCCTTTGAACATCGTACGACCACTCAGGACTTGTTACGACTTTGTATGCGACATTAGCAACAGGAAAAGCAAATTAGAATAATGTAGGATGCGTTACATCTTTTGAGAACACCTTACACCACCGTACGAAACATTAAAACTCCATATTAAACCTAATGAATTCGTCCGAGTGATTTGAACATCGTACAACAATTTAGAATATGTTACCACTTTGTATGCCACATTACCGCCTTGAAAAGCATGTTAGTATAACGTACGACACCTTACAACTCCTAACAAAACATTACAACATCGTACGTAAACTTAAAACTCAATAATAAACCTAATGAATTCATCCGAGTCCTTTGAGCATCGTACGACAATTTAGAATATATTACGACTCTGTATATGTCGCATTACCGCCTTGAAAAGCATGTTAGTATAACGTACGGCACCTTACAACACCAGCAAAACATTACAACACTGTACGTAAACTCAAAACTCCATAATAAACGTACTGAATTCGTCCGAGTCATTTTAACATCGTACAACAACTTAGAATATCTTATGACTCTGTATGCCACATTACCGCCTTGAAAATCATGTTAGTATAACGTATGACACCTTACAACTCCTAACAACACATTACAATACCGTATGTAAACTTAAAACTCCATAATAAACCTAATGAATTCGTTAGAGTCCTTTGAACATCGTACGACCACTCAGGACTTGTTACGACTTTGTAATCGACATTAGCAACAGGAAAAGCAATTTAGAATAATGTAGGATGCGTTACATCTTTTGAGAACACCTTACACCACCGTACGAAACATTAAAACTCCATAATAAACCTAATGAATTCGTCCGAGTGATTTGAACATCGTACAACAATTTAGAATATCTTACCATTATGTATGCCACATTACCGCCTTGAAAAGAATGTTAGTATAACGTACGACACCTTACAACTCCTAACAAAATATTACAACATCGTACGTAAACTTAAAACTCCATAATAAACCTAATTAATTCATCCGAGTCCTTTGAACATCGTACGACAATTTAGAATATATTACGACTCTGTATGCCACATTACCGCCTTGAAAAGCATGTTAGTATAACGTACGGCACCTTACAACTCCTAACAAAACATTACAACACCGTACGTATACTTAAACTCCATAATAAACCTAATGAATTCGTTAGAGTCCTTTGAACATCGTACGACCACTCAGGACTTGTTACGACTTTGTATGCGACATTAGCAACAGGAAAAGCAAATTAGAATAATGTAGGATGCGTTACATCTTTTGAGAACACCTTACACCACCGTACGAAACATTAAAACTCCATATTAAACCTAATGAATTCGTCCGAGTGATTTGAACATCGTACAACAATTTAGAATATGTTACCACTCTGTATGCCACATTACCGCCTTGAAAAGCATGTTAGTATAACGTACGACACCTTACAACTCCTAACAAAACATTACAACATCGTACGTAAACTTAAAACTCAATAATAAACCTAATGAATTCATCCGAGTCCTTTGAGCATCGTACGACAATTTAGAATATATTACGACTCTGTATATGCCGCATTACCGCCTTGAAAAGCATGTTAGTATAACGTACGGCACCTTACAACACCAGCAAAACATTACAACACTGTACGTAAACTCAAAACTCCATAATAAACGTACTGAATTCGTCCGAGTCATTTTAACATCGTACAACAATTTAGAATATCTTATGACTCTGTATGCCACATTACCGCCTTGAAAATCATGTTAGTATAACGTATGACACCTTACAACTCCTAACAACACATTACAATACCGTATGTAAACTTAAAACTCCATAATAAACCTAATGAATTCGTTAGAGTCCTTTGAACATCGTACGACCACTCAGGACTTGTTACGACTTTGTAATCGACATTAGCAACAGGAAAAGCAATTTAGAATAATGTAGGATGCGTTACATCTTTTGAGAACACCTTACACCACCGTACGAAACATTAAAACTCCATAATAAACCTAATGAATTCGTCCGAGTGATTTGAACATCGTACAACAATTTAGAATATCTTACCATTATGTATGCCACATTACCGCCTTGAAAAGAATGTTAGTATAACGTACGACACCTTACAACTCCTAACAAAATATTACAACATCGTACGTAAACTTAAAACTCCATAATAAACCTAATTAATTCATCCGAGTCCTTTGAACATCGTACGACAATTTAGAATATATTACGACTCTGTATGCCACATTACCGCCTTGAAAAGCATGTTAGTATAACGTACGGCACCTTACAACTCCTAACAAAACATTACAACACCGTACGTATACTTAAACTCCATAATAAACCTAATGAATTCGTTAGAGTCCTTTGAACATCGTACGACCACTCAGGACTTGTTACGACTTTGTATGCGACATTAGCAACAGGAAAAGCAAATTAGAATAATGTAGGATGCGTTACATCTTTTGAGAACACCTTACACCACCGTACGAAACATTAAAACTCCATATTAAACCTAATGAATTCGTCCGAGTGATTTGAACATCGTACAACAATTTAGAATATGTTACCACTCTGTATACCACATTACCGCCTTGAAAAGCATGTTAGTATAACGTACGACACCTTACAACTCCTAACAAAACATTACAACATCGTACGTAAACTTAAAACTCAATAATAAACCTAATGAATTCATCCGAGTCCTTTGAGCATCGTACGACAATTTAGAATATATTACGACTCTGTATATGCCACATTACCGCCTTGAAAAGCATGTTAGTATAACGTACGGCACCTTACAACACCAGCAAAACATTACAACACTGTACGTAAACTCAAAACTCCATAATAAACGTACTGAATTCGTCCGAGTCATTTTAACATCGTACAACAATTTAGAATATCTTATGACTCTGTATGCCACATTACCGCCTTGAAAATCATGTTAGTATAACGTATGACACCTTACAACTCCTAACAACACATTACAATACCGTATGTAAACTTAAAACTCCATAATAAACCTAATGAATTCGTTAGAGTCCTTTGAACATCGTACGACCACTCAGGACTTGTTACGACTTTGTAATCGACATTAGCAACAGGAAAAGCAATTTACAATAATGTAGGATGCGTTACATCTTTTGAGAACACCTTACACCGCCGTACGAAACATTAAAACTCCATAATAAACCTAATGAATTCGTCCGAGTGATTTGAACATCGTACAACAATTTAGAATATGTTACCACTCTGTATGCCACATTACCGCCTTGAAAAGAATGTTAGTATAACGTACGACACCTTACAACTCCTAACAAAATATTACAACATCGTACGTAAACTTAAAACTCCATAATAAACCTAATGAATTCATCCGAGTCCTTTGAACATCATACGACAATTTAGAATATATTACGACTCTGTATGCCACATTACCGCCTTGAAAAGCATGTTAGTATAACGTACGGCACCTTACAACTCCTAACAAAACATTACAACACCGTACGTATACTTAAACTCCATAGTAAACCTAATGAATTCGTTAGAGTCCTTTGAACATCGTACGACCACTCAGGACTTGTTACGACTTTGTATGCGACATTAGCAACAGGAAAAGCAAATTAGAATAATGTAGGATGCGTTACATATTTTGAGAACACCTTACACCACCGTACGAAACATTAAAACTCCATAATAAACCTAATGAATTCGTCCGAGTGATTTGAACATCGTACAACAATTTAGAATATGTTACCACTCTGTATACCACATTACCGCCTTGAAAAGCATGTTAGTATAACGTACGACACCTTACAACTCCTAACAAAACATTACAACATCGTACGTAAACTTAAAACTCAATAATAAACCTAATGAATTCATCCGAGTCCTTTGAGCATCGTACGACAATTTAGAATATATTACGACTCTGTATATGCCACATTACCGCCTTGAAAAGCATGTTAGTATAACGTACGGCACCTTACAACACCAGCAAAACATTACAACACTGTACGTAAACTCAAAACTCCATAATAAACGTACTGAATTCGTCCGAGTCATTTTAACATCGTACAACAATTTAGAATATCTTATGACTCTGTATGCCACATTACCGCCTTGAAAATCATGTTAGTATAACGTATGACACCTTACAACTCCTAACAACACATTACAATACCGTATGTAAACTTAAAACTCCATAATAAACCTAATGAATTCGTTAGAGTCCTTTGAACATCGTACGACCACTCAGGACTTGTTACGACTTTGTAATCGACATTAGCAACAGGAAAAGCAATTTACAATAATGTAGGATGCGTTACATCTTTTGAGAACACCTTACACCGCCGTACGAAACATTAAAACTCCATAATAAACCTAATGAATTCGTCCGAGTGATTTGAACATCGTACAACAATTTAGAATATGTTACCACTCTGTATGCCACATTACCGCCTTGAAAAGAATGTTAGTATAACGTACGACACCTTACAACTCCTAACAAAATATTACAACATCGTACGTAAACTTAAAACTCCATAATAAACCTAATGAATTCATCCGAGTCCTTTGAACATCATACGACAATTTAGAATATATTACGACTCTGTATGCCACATTACCGCCTTGAAAAGCATGTTAGTATAACGTACGGCACCTTACAACTCCTAACAAAACATTACAACACCGTACGTATACTTAAACTCCATAGTAAACCTAATGAATTCGTTAGAGTCCTTTGAACATCGTACGACCACTCAGGACTTGTTACGACTTTGTATGCGACATTAGCAACAGGAAAAGCAAATTAGAATAATGTAGGATGCGTTACATATTTTGAGAACACCTTACACCACCGTACGAAACATTAAAACTCCATAATAAACCTAATGAATTCGTCCGAGTGATTTGAACATCGTACAACAATTTAGAATATGTTACCACTCTGTATACCACATTACCGCCTTGAAAAGCATGTTAGTATAACGTACGACACCTTACAACTCCTAACAAAACATTACAACATCGTACGTAAACTTAAAACTCAATAATAAACCTAATGAATTCATCCGAGTCCTTTGAGCATCGTACGACAATTTAGAATATATTACGACTCTGTATATGCCACATTACCGCCTTGAAAAGCATGTTAGTATAACGTACGGCACCTTACAACACCAGCAAAACATTACAACACTGTACGTAAACTCAAAACTCCATAATAAACGTACTGAATTCGTCCGAGTCATTTTAACATCGTACAACAATTTAGAATATCTTATGACTCTGTATGCCACATTACCGCCTTGAAAATCATGTTAGTATAACGTATGACACCTTACAACTCCTAACAACACATTACAATACCGTATGTAAACTTAAAACTCCATAATAAACCTAATGAATTCGTTAGAGTCCTTTGAACATCGTACGACCACTCAGGACTTGTTACGACTTTGTAATCGACATTAGCAACAGGAAAAGCAATTTACAATAATGTAGGATGCGTTACATCTTTTGAGAACACCTTACACCGCCGTACGAAACATTAAAACTCCATAATAAACCTAATGAATTCGTCCGAGTGATTTGAACATCGTACAACAATTTAGAATATGTTACCACTCTGTATGCCACATTACCGCCTTGAAAAGAATGTTAGTATAACGTACGACACCTTACAACTCCTAACAAAATATTACAACATCGTACGTAAACTTAAAACTCCATAATAAACCTAATGAATTCATCCGAGTCCTTTGAACATCATACGACAATTTAGAATATATTACGACTCTGTATGCCACATTACCGCCTTGAAAAGCATGTTAGTATAACGTACGGCACCTTACAACTCCTAACAAAACATTACAACACCGTACGTATACTTAAACTCCATAGTAAACCTAATGAATTCGTTAGAGTCCTTTGAACATCGTACGACCACTCAGGACTTGTTACGACTTTGTATGCGACATTAGCAACAGGAAAAGCAAATTAGAATAATGTAGGATGCGTTACATATTTTGAGAACACCTTACACCACCGTACGAAACATTAAAACTCCATAATAAACCTAATGAATTCGTCCGAGTGATTTGAACATCATACAACAATTTAGAATATGTTACCACTCTGTATGCCACATTACCGCCTTGAAAAGCATGTTAGTATAACGTACGACACCTTACAACTCCTAACAAAACATTACAACATCGTACGTAAACTTAAAACTCAATAATAAACCTAATGAATTCATCCGAGTCCTTTGAGCATCGTACGACAATTTAGAATATATTACGACTCTGTATATGCCACATTACCGCCTTGAAAAGCATGTTAGTATAACGTACGGCATCTTACAACACCAGCAAAACATTACAACACTGTACGTAAACTCAAAACTCCATAATAAACGTACTGAATTCGTCCGAGTCATTTTAACATCGTACAACAATTTAGAATATCTTATGACTCTGTATGCCACATTACCGCCTTGAAAATCATGTTAGTATAACGTATGACACCTTACAACTCCTAACAACATATTACAATACCGTACGTAAACTTAAAACTCCATAATAAACCTAATGAATTCGTTAGAGTCCTTTGAACATCGTACGACCACTCAGGACTTGTTACGACTTTGTAATCGACATTAGCAACAGGAAAAGCAATTTAGATTAATGTAGGATGCGTTACATCTTTTGAGAACACCTTACACCACCGTACGAAACATTAAAACTCCATAATAAACCTAATGAATTCGTCCGAGTGATTTGAACATCGTACAACAATTTAGAATATCTTACCATTACGTATGCCACATTACCGCCTTGAAAATAATGTTAGTATAACGTACGACACCTTACAACTCCTAACAAAACATTACAACATCGTACGTAAACTTAAAACTCAATAATAAACCTAATGAATTCATCCGAGTCCTTTGAGAATCGTACGACAATTTAGAATATATTACGACTCTGTATATGCCACATTACCGCCTTGAAAAGCATGTTAGTATAACGTACGGCACCTTACAACACCAGCAAAACATTACAACACTGTACGTAAACTCAAAACTCCATAATAAACGTACTGAATTCGTCCGAGTCATTTTAACATCGTACAACAATTTAGAATATCTTATGACTCTGTATGCCACATTACCGCCTTGAAAATCATGTTAGTATAACGTATGACACCTTACAACTCCTAACAACATATTACAATACCGTACGTAAACTTAAAACTCCATAATAAACCTAATGAATTCGTTAGAGTCCTTTGAACATCGTACGACCACTCAGGACTTGTTACGACTTTGTAATCGACATTAGCAACAGGAAAAGCAATTTAGATTAATGTAGGATGCGTTACATCTTTTGAGAACACCTTACACCACCGTACGAAACATTAAAACTCCATAATAAACCTAATGAATTCGTCCGAGTGATTTGAACATCGTACAACAATTTAGAATATCTTACCATTACGTATGCCACATTACCGCCTTGAAAATAATGTTAGTATAACGTACGACACCTTACAACTCCTAACAAAACATTACAACATCGTACGTAAACTTAAAACTCAATAATAAACCTAATGAATTCATCCGAGTCCTTTGAGAATCGTACGACAATTTAGAATATATTACGACTCTGTATATGCCACATTACCGCCTTGAAAAGCATGTTAGTATAACGTACGGCACCTTACAACACCAGCAAAACATTACAACACTGTACGTAAACTCAAAACTCCATAATAAACGTACTGAATTCGTCCGAGTCATTTTAACATCGTACAACAATTTAGAATATCTTATGACTCTGTATGCCACATTACCGCCTTGAAAATCATGTTAGTATAACGTATGACACCTTACAACTCCTAACAACACATTACAATACCGTATGTAAACTTAAAACTCCATAATAAACCTAATGAATTCGTTAGAGTCCTTTGAACATCGTACGACCACTCAGGACTTGTTACGACTTTGTAAACGACATTAGCAACAGGAAAAGCAATTTAGAATAATGTAGGATGCGTTACATCTTTTGAGAACACCTTACACCACCGTACGAAACATTAAAACTCCATAATAAACCTAATGAATTCGTCCGAGTGATTTGAACATCGTATAACAATTTAGAATATCTTACCACTCTGTATGCCACATTACCGCCTTGAAAAGAATATTAGTATAACGTACGACACCTTACAACTCCTAACAAAATATTACAACATCGTACGTAAACTTAAAACTCCATAATAAACCTAATGAATTCATCCGAGTCCTTTGAACATCGTACGACAATTTAGAATATATTACGACTATGTATGCCACATTACCGCCTTGAAAATCATGTTAGTATTACGTACGGCACCTTACAACTCCTAACAAAACATTACAACACCATACGTAAACTTAAACTCCATAATAAACCTAATGAATCTGTCCGAGTCATTTGAACATTGTACAACAATTTAGAATATCTTACGACTCTGTATGCCACATTACCACCTTGAAAATCATGTTAGTATAACCTAGGGCACCTTACAACTCCTAACAACCCATTACAATACCGTACGTAAACTTAAAACTCCATAGTAAACCTAATGAATTCTTCCGAGTCCTTTAAACATCAGACGACCACTCAGGACTTGTTACGACTTTGTATGCGACATTAGCAACAGGAAAAGCATTTTAGAATAATGTAGGATGCGATACATCTTTTGAGAACTCCTTACACCACCGTACGAAACATTAAAACTACATAATAAACCTAATGAATTCGTCCGAGTGATTTGAACATCGTACAACAATTTAGAATATCTTACCACTCTGTATGCCACATTACCGCCTTGAAAAGCATGTTAGTATAACGTACGACACCTTACAACTCCTATCAAAACATTACAACATCGTACGTAAACTTAAAACTCCATAATAAACCTAATGAATTCATCCGAGTCCTTTGAACATCGTACGACAATTTAGAATATATTACGACTCTGTATGCCACATTACCGTCTTGAAAATCATGTTAGTATAACGTACGGCACCTTACAACACCTAACAAAACATTACAACACTGTACGTAAACTCAAAACTCCATAATAAACCTAATGAATTCGTCCGAGTCATTTGAACATCATACAACAATTTAGAATATCTTATGACTCTGTATGCCACATTACCGCCTTGAAAATCATGTTAGTATAACGTATGACATCTTACAACTCCTAACAACACATTACAATACCGTTTGTAAACTTAAAACTCCATAATAAACCTAAAGAATTCGTTAGAGTCCTTTGAACATCGTACGACCACTCAGGACTTGTTACGACTTTGTATGCGACATTAGCAACAGGAAAAGCAATTTAGAATAATGTAGGATGCGTTACATCTTTTGAGAACACCTTAGACCACGGTACGAAACATTAAAACTCCATAGTAAACCTAATGAATTCGTCCGAGTGATTTGAACATCGTACAACAATTTAGAATATTTTACCACTCTGTATGCCACATTACCGCCTTGAAAAGCATGTTACTATAACGTACGACACCTTACAACTCTTAACAAAATATTACAACATCGTACGTAAACTTAAAACTCCATAATAAACCTAATGAATTCATCCGAGTCCTTTGAACATCGTACGCCAATTTAGAATATATTACGACTCTGTATGCCACATTACCGCCTTGAAAAGCATGTTAGTATAACGTACGGCACCTTACAACTCCTAACAAAACATTACAACACCGTACGTATACATAAACTCCATAATAAACCTAATGAATTCGTTAGAGTCCTTTGAACATCGTACAACCACTCAGGACTTGTTACGACTTTGTATGCGACATTAGCAACAGGAAAAGCAAATTAGAATAATGTAGGATGCGTTACATCTTTTGAGAACACCTTAGACCACCGTACGAAACATTAAAACTCCATAATAAACCTAAAGAATTCGTCCGAGTGATTTGAACATCGTACAACAATTTAGAATATGTTACCACTCTGTATGCCACATTACCGCCTTGAAAAGCATGTTAGTATAACGTACGACACCTTACAACTCCTAACAAAAGATTACAACATCGTACGTAAACTTAAAACTCCATAATAAACCTAATGAATTCATCCGAGTCCTTTGAACATCGTACGACAATTTAGAATATATTACGACTCTGTATGCCACATTACCGCCTTGAAAAGCATGTTAGTATAACGTACGACACCTTACAACACCTAACAAAACATTACAACACTGTACGTAAACTCAAAACTCCATAATAAACGCAATGAATTCGTCCGAGTCATTTTAACATCATACAACAATTTAGAATATCTTATGACTCTGTATGCCACATTACCGCCTTGAAAATCATGTTAGTATAACGTATGGCACCTTACAACTCCTAACAACACATTACAATACCGTATGTAAACTTAAAACTCCATAATAAACCTAATGAATTCGTTAGAGTCCTTTGATCATCGTACGACCACTCAGGACTTGTTACGACTTTTTATGCGACATTAGCAACAGGAAAAACAATTTAGAATAATGTAGGATGCGTTACATCTTTTGAGAACACCTTAGACCACGGTACGAAACATTAAAACTCCATAGTAAACCTAATGAATTCGTCCGAGTGATTTGAACATCGTACAACAATTTAGAATATTTTACCACTCTGTATGCCACATTACCGCCTTGAAAAGCATGTTACTATAATGTACGACACCTTACAACTCTTAACAAAATATTACAACATCGTACGTAAACTTAAAACTCCATAATAAACCTAATGAATTCATCCGAGTCCTTTGAACATCGTACGCCAATTTAGAATATATTACGACTCTGTATGCCACATTACCGCCTTGAAAAGCATGTTAGTATAACGTACGGCACCTTACAGCTCCTAACAAAACATTACAACACCGTACGTATACATAAACTCCATAATAAACCTAATGAATTCGTTAGAGTCCTTTGAACATCGTACAACCACTCAGGACTTGTTACGACTTTGTATGCGACATTAGCAACAGGAAAAGCAAATTAGAATAATGTAGGATGCGTTACATCTTTTGAGAACACCTTAGACCACCGTACGAAACATTAAAACTCCATAATAAACCTAAAGAATTCGTCCGAGTGATTTGAACATCGTACAACAATTTAGAATATGTTACCACTCTGTATGCCACATTACCGCCTTGAAAAGCATGTTAGTATAACGTACGACACCTTACAACTCCTAACAAAAGATTACAACATCGTACGTAAACTTAAAACTCCATAATAAACCTAATGAATTCATCCGAGTCCTTTGAACATCGTACGACAATTTAGAATATATTACGACTCTGTATGCCACATTACCGCCTTGAAAAGCATGTTAGTATAACGTACGACACCTTACAACACCTAACAAAACATTACAACACTGTACGTAAACTCAAAACTCCATAATAAACGTAATGAATTCGTCCGAGTCATTTTAACATCATACAACAATTTAGAATATCTTATGACTCTGTATGCCACATTACCGCCTTGAAAATCATGTTAGTATAACGTATGGCACCTTACAACTCCTAACAACACATTACAATACCGTATGTAAACTTAAAACTCCATAATAAACCTAATGAATTCGTTAGAGTCCTTTGATCATCGTACGACCACTCAGGACTTGTTACGACTTTGTATGCGACATTAGCAACAGGAAAAGCAATTTAGAATAATGTAGGATGCGTTACATCTTTTGAGAACACCTTAGACCACGGTACGAAACATTAAAACTCCATAGTAAACCTAATGAATTCGTCCGAGTGATTTGAACATCGTACAACAATTTAGAATATTTTACCACTCTGTATGCCACATTACCGCCTTGAAAAGCATGTTACTATAACGTACGACACCTTACAACTCTTAACAAAATATTACAACATCGTACGTAAACTTAAAACTCCATAATAAACCTAATGAATTCATCCGAGTCCTTTGAACATCGTACGCCAATTTAGAATATATTACGACTCTGTATGCCACATTACCGCCTTGAAAAGCATGTTAGTATAACGTATGGCACCTTACAACTCCTAACAAAACATTACAATACCGTATGTAAACTTAAAACTCCGTAATAAACCTAATGAATTCGTTAGAGTCCTTTGAACATCGTACGACCACTCAGGACTTGTTACGACTTTGTAATCGACATTAGCAACAGGAAAAGCAATTTAGAATAATGTAGGATGCGTTACATCTTTTGAGAACACCTTACACCACCGTACGAAACATTAAAACTCCATAATAAACCTAATGAATTAGTCCGAGTGATTTGAACATCGTACAACAATTTAGAATATCTTACCATTATGTATGCCACATTACCGCCTTGAAAAGAATGTTAGTATAACGTACGACACCTTACAACTCCTAACAAAATATTACAACATCGTACGTAAACTTAAAACTCCATAATAAACCTAATTAATTCATCCGAGTCCTTTGAACATCGTACGACAATTTAGAATATATTACGACTCTGTATGCCACATTACCGCCTTGAAAAGCATGTTAGTATAACGTACGGCACCTTACAACTCCTAACAAAACATTACAACACCGTACGTATACTTAAACTCCATAATAAACCTAATGAATTCGTTAGAGTCCTTTGAACATCGTACGACCACTCAGGACTTGTTACGACTTTGTATGTGACATTAGCAACAGGAAAAGCAAATTAGAATAATGTAGGATGCGTTACATCTTTTGAGAACACCTTACACCACCGTACGAAACATTAAAACTCCATATTAAACCTAATGAATTCGTCCGAGTGATTTGAACATCGTACAACAATTTAGAATATGTTACCACTCTGTATGCCACATTACCGCCTTGAAAAGCATGTTAGTATAACGTACGACACCTTACAACTCCTAACAAAACATTACAACATCGTACGTAAACTTAAAACTCAATAATAAACCTAATGAATTCATCCGAGTCCTTTGAGCATCGTACGACAATTTAGAATATATTACGACTCTGTATATGCCACATTACCGCCTTGAAAAGCATGTTAGTATAACGTACAGCACCTTACAACACCAGCAAAACATTACAACACTGTACGTAAACTCAAAACTCCATAATAAACGTACTGAATTCGTCCGAGTCATTTTAACATCGTACAACAATTTAGAATATCTTATGACTCTGTATGCCACATTACCGCCTTGAAAATCATGTTAGTATAACGTATGACACCTTACAACTCCTAACAACACATTACAATACCGTATGTAAACTTAAAACTCCATAATAAACCTAATGAATTCGTTAGAGTCCTTTGAACATCGTACGACCACTCAGGACTTGTTACGACTTTGTAATCGACATTAGCAACAGGAAAAGCAATTTAGATTAATGTAGGATGCGTTACATCTTTTGAGAACACCTTACACCACCGTACGAAACATTAAAACACCATAATAAACCTAATGAATTCGTCCGAGTGATTTGAACATCGTACAACAATTTAGAATATCTTACCATTACGTATGCCACATTACCGCCTTGAAAATAATGTTAGTATAACGTACGACACCTTACAACTCCTAACAAAATATTACAACATCGTACGTAAACTTAAAACTCCATAATAAACCTAATGAATTCATCCGAGTCCTTTGAACATCGTACGACAATTTAGAATATATTACGACTATGTATGCCACATTACCGCCTTGAAAAGCATGTTAGTATTACGTACGAC
Source organism: Tagetes erecta (assembly GCA_030867185.1). Lineage (NCBI taxonomy): Eukaryota > Viridiplantae > Streptophyta > Magnoliopsida > Asterales > Asteraceae > Tagetes > Tagetes erecta. Next base: position 46,287,528 of record CM061488.1, on the reverse strand, counting down.
ACCTTACAGCTCCTAACAAAACATTACAACACCGTACGTAAACTTAAACTCCATAATAAACCTAATGAATTCGTCCGAGTCATTTGAACATTGTACAACAATTTAGAATATCTTACGACGCTGTATGCCACATTACCGCCTTGAAAATCATGTTAGTATAACCTAGGGCACCTTACAACTCCTAACAACTCATTACAATACCGTACATAAACTTAAAACTCCATAGTAAACCTAATGAATTCTTCCGAGTCCTTTAAACATCAGACGACCACTCAGGACTTGTTACGACTTTGTATGCGACATTAGCAACTGGAAAAGCATTTTAGAATAATGTAGGATGCGTTACATCTTTTGAGAACACCTTACACCACCGTACGAAACATTAAAACTCCATAATAAACCTAATGAATTCGTCCGAGTGATTTGAACATCGTACAACAATTTAGAATATCTTACCACTCTGTATGCCACATTACCGCCTTGAAAAGCATGTTAGTATAACGTACGACACCTTACAACTCCTAACAAAACATTACAACACCGTACATAAACTTAAAACTCCATAATAAACCTAATGAATTCATCCGAGTCCTTTGAACATCGTACGACAATTTAGAATATATTACGACTCTGAATGCCACATTACCGTCTTGAAAAGCATGTTAGTATAACGTACGGCACCTTACAACACCTAACAAAACATTACAACACTGTACGTAAACTCAAAACTCCATAATAAACCTAATGAATTCGTCCGAGTCATTTGAACATCGTACAACAATTTAGAATATCTTATGACTCTGTATGCCACATTACCGCCTTGAAAATCATGTTAGTATAACGTATGACACCTTACAACTCCTAACAACACATTACAATACCGTATGTAAACTTAAAACTCCATAATAAACCTAAAGAATTCGTTAGAGTCCTTTGAACATCGTATGACCACTCAGGACTTGTTACGACTTTGAATGCGACATTAGCAACAGGAAAAGCAATTTAGAATAATGTAGGATGCGTTACATCTTTTGAGAACACCTTACACCACTGTACGAAACATTAAAACTCCATAATAAACCTAATGAATTCGTCCGAGTGATTTGAACATCGTACAACAATTTAGAATATTTTACCACTCTGTATGCCACATTACCGCCCTGAAAAGCATGTTAGTATAACGTACGACACCTTACAACTCTTAACAAAATATTACAACATCGTACGTAAACTTAAAACTCCATAATAAACCTAATGAATTCATCCGAGTCCTTTGAACATCGTACGCCAATTTAGAATATATTACGACTCTGTATGCCACATTACCGCCTTGAAAAGCATGTTAGTATAACGTACGGCACCTTACAACTCCTAACAAAACATTACAACACCGTACGTATACTTAAACTCCATAATAAACCTAATGAATTCGTTAGAGTCCTTTAACATCGTACGACCACTCAGGACTTGTTACGACTTTGTATGCGACATTAGCAACAGGAAAAGCAAATTAGAATAATGTAGGATGCGTTACATCTTTTGAGAACACCTTAGACCACCGTACGAAACATTAAAACTCCATAATAAACCTAATGAATTCGTCCGAGTGATTTGAACATCGTACAACAATTTAGAATATGTTACCACTCTGTATGCCACATTACCGCCTTGAAAAGAATGTTAGTATAACGTACCACACCTTACAACTCCTAACAAAATATTACAACATCGTACGTAAACTTAAAACTCCATAATAAACCTAATGAATTCATCCGAGTCCTTTGAACATCGTACGACAATTTAGAATATATTACGACTATGTATGACACATTACCGCCTTGAAAAGCATGTTAGTATTACGTACGGCACCTTACAGCTCCTAACCAAACATTACAACACCGTACGTAAACTTAAACTCCATAATAAACCTAATGAATTCGTCCGAGTCATTTGAACATTGTACAACAATTTAGAATATCTTACGACTCTGTATGCCACATTACCGCCTTGAAAATCATGTTAGTATAACCTAGGGCACCTTACAACTCCTAACAACCCATTACAATACCGTACGTAAACTTAAAACTCCATAGTAAACCTAATGAATTCGTCCGATTCCTTTAAACATCAGACGACCACTCAGGACTTGTTACGACTTTGTATGCGACATTAGCAACAGGAAAAGCAATTTAGAATAATGTAGGATGTGTTACATCTTTTGAGAACACCTTACACCACCGTACGAAACATTAAAACTCCATAATAAACCTAATGAATTCGTCCGAGTGATTTGAACATCGTACAACAATTTAGAATATCTTACCACTCTGAATGCCACATTACCGCCTTGAAAAGCATGTTAGTATAACGTACGACACCTTACAACTCCTAACAAAATATTACAACATCGTACGTAAACTTAAAACTCCATAATAAACCTAATGAATTCATCCGAGTCCTTTGAACATCGTACGACAATTTAGAATATATTACGACTATTTATGCCACATTACCGCCTTGAAAAGCATGTTAGTATTACGTACGGCACCTTACAGTTCCTAACAAAACATTACAACACCGTACGTAAACTTAAACTCCATAATAAACCTAATGAATTCGTCCGAGTCATTTGAACATTGTACAACAATTTAGAATATCTTACGACTCTGTATGCCACATTACCGCCTTGAAAATCATGTTAGTATAACCTAGGGCACCTTACAACTCTTAACAACCCATTACAATACCGTACGTAAACTTAAAACTCCATAGTAAACCTAATGAATTCTTCCGAGTCCTTTAAACATAAGACGACCACTCAGGACTGGTTACGACTTTGTATGCGACATTAGCAACAGGAAAAGCATTTTAGAATAATGTAGGATGCGTTACATCTTTTGAGAACACCTTACACCACCGTACGAAACATTAAAACTCCATAATAAACCTAATGAATTCATCCGAGTGATTTGAACATCGTACAACAATTTAGAATATTTTACCACTCTGTATGCCACATTACCGCCCTGAAAAGCATGTTAGTATAACGTACGACACCTTACAACTCTTAACAAAATATTACAACATCGTACGTAAACTTAAAACTCCATAATAAACCTAATGAATTCATCCGAGTCCTTTAAACATCGTACGCCAATTTAGAATATATTACGACTCTGTATCCCACATTACCGCCTTGAAAAGCATGTTAGTATAACGTACGGCACCTTACAACTCCTAACAAAACATTACAACACCGTATGTATACTTAAACTCCATAATAAACCTAATGAATTCGTTAGAGTCCTTTGAACATCGTACGACCACTCAGGACTTGTTACGACTTTGTATGCGACATTAGCAACAGGAAAAGCAAATTAGAATAATGTAGGATGCGTTACATCTTTTGGGAACACCTTAGACCACCGTACGAAACATTAAAACTCCATAATAAACCTAATGAATTCGTCCGAGTGATTTGAACATCGTACAACAATTTAGAATATGTTACCACTCTGTATGCCACATTACCGCCTTGAAAAGCATGTTAGTATAACGTACGACACCTTACAACTCCTAACAAAACATTACAACATCGTACGTAAACTTAAAACTCCATAATAAACCTAATGAATTCATCCGAGTCCTTTGAACATCGTACGACAATTTAGAATATATTACGACTCTGTATGCCACATTACCGCCTTGAAAAGCATGTTAGAATAACGTACGGCACCTTACAACACCTAACAAAACATTACAACACTGTACGTAAACTCAAAACTCCATAATAAACGTAATGAATTCGTCCGAGTCATTTTAACATCGTACAACAATTTAGAATATCTTATGACTCTGTATGCCACATTAGCGCCTTGAAAATCATGTTAGTATAACGTATGACACCTTACAACTCCTAACAACACATTACAATACCATATGTAAACTTAAAACTCCATAATAAACCTAATGAATTCGTTAGAGTCCTTTGAACATCGTACGACCACTCAGGATTTGTAATCAACATTAGCAACAGAAAAAGCAATTTAGAATAATGTAGGATGCGTTACATCTTTTGAGAACACCTTACACCACCGTACGAAACCTTAAAACTCCATAATAAACCTAATGAATTCGTCCGAGTGATTTGAACATCGTACAACAATTTAGAATATGTTACCACTCTGTATGCCACATTACCGCCTTGAAAAGCATGTTAGTATAACGTACGGCACCTTACAGCTCCTAACAAAACATTACAACACCGTACGTAAACTTAAACTCCATAATAAACCTAATGAATTCGTCCGAGTCATTTGAACATTGTACAACAATTTAGAATATCTTACGACTCTGTATGCCACATTACCGCCTTGAAAATCATGTTAGTATAACCTAGGGCACCTTACAACTCCTAACAACCCATTACAATACCATACGTAAACTTAAAACTCCATAGTAAACCTAATGAATTCTTCCGAGTCCTTTAAACATAAGACGACCACTCAGGACTTGTTACGACTTTGTATGCGACATTAGCAACAGGAAAAGCATTTTAGAATAATGTAGGATGCGTTACATCTTTTCAGAACACCTTACACCACCGTACGAAACATTAAAACTCCATAATAAACCTAATGAATTCATCCGAGTGATTTGAACATCGTACAACAATTTAGAATATTTTACCACTCTGTATGCCACATTACCGCCCTGAAAAGCATGTTAGTATAACGTACGACACCTTACAACTCTTAACAAAATATTACAACATCGTACGTAAACTTAAAACTCCATAATAAACCTAATGAATTCATCCGAGTCCTTTGAACATCGTACGCCAATTTAGAATATATTACGACTCTGTATGCCACATTACCGCCTTGAAAAGCATGTTAGTATAACGTACGGCACCTTACAACTCCTAACAAAACATTACAACACCGTACGTATACTTAAACTCCATAATAAACCTAATGAATTCGTTAGAGTCCTTTGAACATCGTACGACCACTCAGGACTTGTTACGACTTTGTATGCGACATTAGCAACAGGAAAAGCAAATTAGAATAATGTAGGATGCGTTACATCTTTTGAGAACACCTTAGACCACCGTACGAAACATTAAAACTCCATAATAAACCTAATGAATTCGTCCGAGTGATTTGAACATCGTACAACAATTTAGAATATGTTACCACTCTGTATGCCACATTACCGCCTTGAAAAGCATGTTAGTATAACGTACGACACCTTACAACTCCTAACAAAACATTACAACATCGTACGTAAACTTAAAACTCCATAATAAACCTAATGAATTCATCCGAGTCCTTTGAACATCGTACGACAATTTAGAATATATTACGACTCTGTATGCCACATTACCGCCTTGAAAAGCATGTTAGTATAACGTACGGCACCTTACAACACCTAACAAAACATTACAATACCATATGTAAACTTAAAACTCCATAATAAACCTAATGAATTCGTTAGAGTCCTTTGAACATCGTACGACCACTCAGGACTTGTTATGACTTTGTAATCAACATTAGCAACAGAAAAAGCAATTCAGAATAATGTAGGATGCGTTACATCTTTTGAGAACACCTTACACCACCGTACGAAACATTAAAACTCCATAATAAACCTAATGAATTCGTCCGAGTGATTTGAACATCGTACAACAATTTAGAATATGTTACCACTCTGTATGCCACATTACCGCCTTGAAAAGCATGTTAGTATAACGTACGACACCTTACAACTCCTAACAAAACATTACAACATCATACGAAAACTTAAAACTCCATAATAAACCTAATGAATTCATCCGAGTCCTTTGAACATCGTACGCCAATTTAGAATATATTACGACTCTGTATGCCACATTACCGCCTTGAAAAGCATGTTAGTATAACGTACGGCACCTTACAACTCCTAACAAAACATTACAACACCGTACGTATACTTAAACTCCATAATAAACCTAATGAATTCGTTAGAGTCCTTTGAACATCGTACGACCACTCAGGACTTGTTACGACTTTGTATGCGACATTAGCAACAGGAAAAGCAAATTAGAATAATGTAGGATGCGTTACATCTTTTGAGAACACCTTAGACCACCGTACGAAACATTAAAACTCCATAATAAACCTAATGAATTCGTCCGAGTGATTTGAACATCGTACAACAATTTAGAATATGTTACCACTCTGTATGCCACATTACCGCCTCGAAAAGCATGTTAGTATAACGTACGACACCTTACAACTCCTAACAAAACATTACAACATCGTACGTAAACTTAAAACTCCATAATAAACCTAATGAATTCATCCGAGTCCTTTGAACATCGTACGACAATTTAGAATATATTACGACTCTGTATGCCACATTACCGCCTTGAAAAGCATGTTAGTATAACGTACGGCACCTTACAACACCTAACAAAACATTACAACACTGTACGTAAACTCAAAACTCCATAATAAACGTAATGAATTCGTTCGAGTCATTTTAACATCGTACAACAATTTAGAATATCTTATGATTCGGTATGCCACATTACCGCCTTGAAAATCATGTTGGTATAACATATGACACCTTACAACTCCTAACAACACATTACAATACCATATGTAAACTTAAAACTCCATAATAAACCTAATGAATTCGTTAGAGTCCTTTGAACATCGTACGACCACTCAGGACTTGTTATGACTTTGTAATCAACATTAGCAACAGAAAAAGCAATTTAGAATAATGTAGGATGCGTTACATCTTTTGAGAACACCTTACACCACCGTACGAAACATTAAAACTCCATAATAAAGCTAATGAATTCGTCCGAGTGATTTGAACATCGTACAACAATTTAGAATATGTTACCACTCTGTATGCCACATTACTGCCTTGAAAAGCATGTTAGTATAACGTACGACACATTACAACTCCTAACAAAACATTATAACATCATACGTAAACTTAAAACTCCATAATAAACCTAATGAATTCATCCGAGTCCTTTGAACATCGTACGCCAATTTAGAATATATTTCGACTCTGTATGCCACATTACCGCCTTGAAAAGCATGTTAGTATAACGTACGGCACCTTACAACTCCTAACAAAACATTACAACACCGTACGTATACTTAAACTCCATAATAAGCCTAATGAATTCGTTAGAGTCCTTTGAACATCGTACGACCACTCAGGACTTGTTACGACTTTGTATGCGACATTAGCAACAGGAAAAGCAAAATAAGAATAATGTAGGATGCGTTACATCTTTTGAAAACACCTTAGACCACCGTACGAAACATTAAAACTCCATAATAAACCTAATGAATTCGTCCGAGTGATTTGAACATCGTACAACAATTTAGAATATGTTACCACTCTGTATGCCACATTACCGCCTTGAAAAGCATGTTAGTATAACGTATGACACCTTACAACTCCCAACAAAACATTACAACATCGTACGTAAACTTAAAACTCCATAATAAACCTAATGAATTCATCCGAGTCCTTTGAACATCGTACGCCAATTTAGAATATATTACGATTCTGTATGCCACATTACCGCCTTGAAAAGCATGTTAGTATAACGTACGGCACCTTACAACTCCTAACAAAACATTACAACACCGTACGTATACTTAAACTCCATAATAAGCCTAATGAATTCGTTAGAGTCCTTTAAACATCGTACGACCACTCAAGACTTGTTACGACTTTGTATGCGACATTAGCAACAGGAAAAGCAAATTAGAATAATGTAGGATGCGTTACATCTTTTGAAAACACCTTAGACCACCGTACGAAACATTAAAACTCCATAATAAACCTAATGAATTCGTCCGAGTGATTTGAACATCGTACAACAATTTAGAATATGTTACCACTCTGTATGCCACATTACCGCCTTGAAAAGCATGTTAGTATAACGTACGACACATTACAACTCCTAACAAAACATTATAACATCATACGTAAACTTAAAACTCCATAATAAACCTAATGAATTCATCCGAGTCCTTTGAACATCGTACGCCAATTTAGAATATATTTCGACTCTGTATGCCACATTACCGCCTTGAAAAGCATGTTAGTATAACGTACGGCACCTTACAACTCCTAACAAAACATTACAACACCGTACGTATACTTAAACTCCATAATAAGCCTAATGAATTCGTTAGAGTCCTTTGAACATCGTACGACCACTCAGGACTTGTTACGACTTTGTATGCGACATTAGCAACAGGAAAAGCAAAATAAGAATAATGTAGGATGCGTTACATCTTTTGAAAACACCTTAGACCACCGTACGAAACATTAAAACTCCATAATAAAACTAATGAATTCGTCCGAGTGATTTGAACATCGTACAACAATTTAGAATATGTTACCACTCTGTATGCCACATTACCGCCTTGAAAAGCATGTTAGTATAACGTATGACACCTTACAACTCCCAACAAAACATTACAACATCGTACGTAAACTTAAAACTCCATAATAAACCTAATGAATTCATCCGAGTCCTTTGAACATCGTACGCCAATTTAGAATATATTACGATTCTGTATGCCACATTACCGCCTTGAAAAGCATGTTAGTATAACGTACGGCACCTTACAACTCCTAACAAAACATTACAACACCGTACGTATACTTAAACTCCATAATATGCCTAATGAATTCGTTAGAGTCCTTTAAACATCGTACGACCACTCAAGACTTGTTACGACTTTGTATGCGACATTAGCAACAGGAAAAGCAAATTAGAATAATGTAGGATGCGTTACATCTTTTGAAAACACCTTAGACCACCGTACGAAACATTAAAACTCCATAATAAACCTAATGAATTCGTCCGAGTGATTTGAACATCGTACAACAATTTAGAATATGTTACCACTCTGTATGCCACATTACCGCCTTGAAAAGCATGTTAGTATAACGTATGACACCTTACAACTCCCAACAAAACATTACAACATCGTACGTAAACTTAAAACTCCATAATAAACCTAATGAATTCATCCGAGTCCTTTGAACATCGTACGCCAATTTAGAATATATTACGATTCTGTATGCCACATTACCGCCTTGAAAAGCATGTTAGTATAACGTACGGCACCTTACAACTCCTAACAAAACATTACAACACCGTACGTATACTTAAACTCCATAATAAGCCTAATGAATTCGTTAGAGTCCTTTAAACATCGTACGACCACTCAAGACTTGTTACGACTTTGTATGCGACATTAGCAACAGGAAAAGCAAATTAGAATAATGTAGGATGCGTTACATCTTTTGAAAACACCTTAGACCACCGTACGAAACATTAAAACTCCATAATAAACCTAATGAATTCGTCCGAGTGATTTGAACATCGTACAACAATTTAGAATATGTTACCACTCTGTATGCCACATTACCGCCTTGAAAAGCATGTTAGTATAAGGTACGACACATTACAACTCCTAACAAAACATTATAACATCATACGTAAACTTAAAACTCCATAATAAACCTAATGAATTCATCCGAGTCCTTTGAACATCGTACGCCAATTTAGAATATATTTCGACTCTGTATGCCACATTACCGCCTTGAAAAGCATGTTAGTATAACGTACGGCACCTTACAACTCCTAACAAAACATTACAACACCGTACGTATACTTAAACTCCATAATAAGCCTAATGAATTCGTTAGAGTCCTTTGAACATCGTACGACCACTCAGGACTTGTTACGACTTTGTATGCGACATTAGCAACAGGAAAAGCAAAATAAGAATAATGTAGGATGCGTTACATCTTTTGAAAACACCTTAGACCACCGTACGAAACATTAAAACTCCATAATAAACCTAATGAATTCGTCCGAGTGATTTGAACATCGTACAACAATTTAGAATATGTTACCACTCTGTATGCCACATTACCGCCTTGAAAAGCATGTTAGTATAACGTATGACACCTTACAACTCCCAACAAAACATTACAACATCGTACGTAAACTTAAAACTCCATAATAAACCTAATGAATTCATCCGAGTCCTTTGAACATCGTACGCCAATTTAGAATATATTATGATTCTGTATGCCACATTACCGCCTTGAAAAGCATGTTAGTATAACGTACGGCACCTTACAACTCCTAACAAAACATTACAACACCGTACGTATACTTAAACTCCATAATAAGCCTAATGAATTCGTTAGAGTCCTTTAAACATCGTACGACCACTCAAGACTTGTTACGACTTTGTATGCGACATTAGCAACAGGAAAAGCAAATTAGAATAATGTAGGATGCGTTACATCTTTTGAAAACACCTTAGACCACCGTACGAAACATTAAAACTCCATAATAAACCTAATGAATTCGTCCGAGTGATTTGAACATCGTACAACAATTTAGAATATGTTACCACTCTGTATGCCACATTACCGCCTTGAAAAGCATGTTAGTATAACGTACGACACCTTACAACTCCTAACAAAATATTACAACATCGTACGTAAACTTAAAACTCCATAATAAACCTAATGAATTCATCCGAGTCCTTTGAACATCGTACGACAATTTAGAATATATTACGACTCTGTATGCCACATTACCGCCTTGAAAAGCATGTTAGTATAACGTACGGCACCTTACAACTCCTAACAAAACATTACAACACCGTATGTATACTTAAACTCCATAATAAACCTAATGAATTCGTTAGAGTCCTTTGAACATCGTACGACCACTCAGGACTTGTTACGACTTTGTATGCGACATTAGCAACAGGAAAAGCAAATTAGAATAATGTAGGATGCGTTACATCTTTTGGGAACACCTTAGACCACCGTACGAAACATTAAAACTCCATAATAAACCTAATGAATTCGTCCGAGTGATTTGAACATCGTACAACAATTTAGAATATGTTACCACTCTGTATGCCACATTACCGCCTTGAAAAGCATGTTAGTATAACGTACGACACCTTACAACTCCTAACAAAACATTACAACATCGTACGTAAACTTAAAACTCCATAATAAACCTAATGAATTCATCCGAGTCCTTTGAACATCGTACGACAATTTAGAATATATTACGACTCTGTATGCCACATTACCGCCTTGAAAAGCATGTTAGTATAACGTACGGCACCTTACAACACCTAACAAAACATTACAACACTGTACGTAAACTCAAAACTCCATAATAAACGTAATGAAGTCGTCCGAGTCATTTTAACATCGTACAACAATTTAGAATATCTTATGACTCTGTATGCCACATTAGCGCCTTGAAAATCATGTTAGTATAACGTATGACACCTTACAACTCCTAACAACACATTACAATACCATATGTAAACTTAAAACTCCATAATAAACCTAATGAATTCGTTAGAGTCCTTTGAACATCGTACGACCACTCAGGACTTGTTATGACTTTGTAATCAACATTAGCAACAGAAAAAGCAATTTAGAATAATGTAGGATGCGTTACATCTTTTGAGAACACCTTACACCACCGTACGAAACCTTAAAACTCCATAATAAACCTAATGAATTCGTCCGAGTGATTTGAACATCGTACAACAATTTAGAATATGTTACCACTCTGTATGCCACATTACCGCCTTGAAAAGCATGTTAGTATAACGTACGACACCTTACAACTCCTAACAAAACATTAAAACATCATACGTAAACTTAAAACTCCATAATAAACCTAATGAATTCATCCGAGTCCTTTGAACATCGTACGCCAATTTAGTATATATTACGACTCTGTATGCCACATTACCGCCTTGAAAAGCATGTTAGTATAACGTACGGCACCTTACAGCTCCTAACAAAACATTACAACACCGTACGTAAACTTAAACTCCATAATAAACGTAATGAATTCGTCCGAGTCATTTGAACATTGTACAACAATTTAGAATATCTTACGACTCTGTATGCCACATTACCGCCTTGAAAATCATGTTAGTATAACCTAGGGCACCTTACAACTCCTAACAACCCATTACAATACCATACGTAAACTTAAAACTCCATAGTAAACCTAATGAATTCTTCCGAGTCCTTTAAACATAAGACGACCACTCAGGACTTGTTACGACTTTGTATGCGACATTAGCAACAGGAAAAGCATTTTAGAATAATGTAGGATGCGTTACATCTTTTCAGAACACCTTACACCACCGTACGAAACATTAAAACTCCATAATAAACCTAATGAATTCATCCGAGTGATTTGAACATCGTACAACAATTTAGAATATTTTACCACTCTGTATGCCACATTACCGCCCTGAAAAGCATGTTAGTATAACGTACGACACCTTACAACTCTTAACAAAATATTACAACATCGTACGTAAACTTAAAACTCCATAATAAACCTAATGAATTCATCCGAGTCCTTTGAACATCGTACGCCAATTTAGAATATATTACGACTCTGTATGCCACATTACCGCCTTGAAAAGCATGTTAGTATAACGTACGGCACCTTACAACTCCTAACAAAACATTACAACACCATACGTATACTTAAACTCCATAATAAACCTAATGAATTCGTTAGAGTCCTTTGAACATCGTACGACCACTCAGGACTTGTTACGACTTTGTATGCGACATTAGCAACAGGAAAAGCAAATTAGAATAATGTAGGATGCGTTACATCTTTTGAGAACACCTTAGACCACCGTACGAAACATTAAAACTCCATAATAAACCTAATGAATTCGTCCGAGTGATTTGAACATCGTACAACAATTTAGAATATGTTACCACTCTGTATGCCACATTACCGCCTTGAAAAGCATGTTAGTATAACGTACGACACCTTACAACTCCTAACAAAACATTACAACATCGTACGTAAACTTAAAACTCCATAATAAACCTAATGAATTCATCCGAGTCCTTTGAACATCGTACGACAATTTAGAATATATTACGACTCTGTATGCCACATTACCGCCTTGAAAAGCATGTTAGTATAACGTACGGCACCTTACAACACCTAACAAAACATTACAACACTATACGTAAACTCAAAACTCCATAATAAACGTAATGAATTCGTCCGAGTCATTTTAACATCGTACAACAATTTAGAATATCTTATGACTCTGTATGCCACATTACCGCCTTAAAAATCATGTTAGTATAACGTATGACACCTTACAACTCCTAACAACACATTACAATACCATATGTAAACTTAAAACTCCATAATAAACCTAATGAATTCGTTAGAGTCCTTTGAACATCGTACGACCACTCAGGACTTGTTATGACTTTGTAATCAACATTAGCAACAGAAAAAGCAATTCAGAATAATGTAGGATGCGTTACATCTTTTGAGAACACCTTACACCACCGTACGAAACATTAAAACTCCATAATAAACCTAATGAATTCGTCCGAGTGATTTGAACATCGTACAACAATTTAGAATATGTTACCACTCTGTATGCCACATTACCGCCTTGAAAAGCATGTTAGTATAACGTACGACACCTTACAACTCCTAACAAAACATTACAACATCATACGTAAACTTAAAACTCCATAATAAACCTAATGAATTCATCCGAGTCCTTTGAACATCGTACGCCAATTTAGAATATATTACGACTCTGTATGCCACATTACCGCCTTGAAAAGCATGTTAGTATAACGTACGGCACCTTACAACTCCTAACAAAACATTACAACACCGTACGTATACTTAAACTCCATAATAAACCTAATGAATTCGTTAGAGTCCTTTGAACATCGTACGACCACTCAGGACTTGTTACGACTTTGTATGCGACATTAGCAACAGGAAAAGCAAATTAGAATAATGTAGGATGCGTTACATCTTTTGAGAACACCTTAGACCACCGTACGAAACATTAAAACTCCATAATAAACCTAATGAATTCGTCCGAGTGATTTTAACATCGTACAACAATTTAGAATATGTTACCACTCTGTATGCCACATTACCGCCTTGAAAAGCATGTTAGTATAACGTACGACACCTTACAACTCCTAACAAAACATTACAACATCGTACGTAAACTTAAAACTCCATAATAAACCTAATGAATTCATCCGAGTCCTTTGAACATCGTACGACAATTTAGAATATATTACGACTCTGTATGCCACATTACCGCCTTGAAAAGCATGTTAGTATAACGTACGGCACCTTACAACACCTAACAAAACATTACAACACTGTACGTAAACTCAAAACTCCATAATAAACGTAATGAATTCGTTCGAGTCATTTTAACATCGTACAACAATTTAGAATATCTTATGATTCGGTATGCCACATTACCGCCTTGAAAATCATGTTGGTATAACATATGACACCTTACAACTCCTAACAACACATTACAATACCATATGTAAACTTAAAACTCCATAATAAACCTAATGAATTCGTTAGAGTCCTTTGAACATCGTACGACCACTCAGGACTTGTTATGACTTTGTAATCAACATTAGCAACAGAAAAAGCAAATTAGAATAATGTAGGATGCGTTACATCTTTTGAAAACACCTTAGACCACCGTACGAAACATTAAAACTCCATAATAAACCTAATGAATTCGTCCGAGTGATTTGAACATCGTACAACAATTTAGAATATGTTACCACTCTGTATGCCACATTACTGCCTTGAAAAGCATGTTAGTATAACGTACGACACATTACAACTCCTAACAAAACATTATAACATCATACGTAAACTTAAAACTCCATAATAAACCTAATGAATTCATCCGAGTCCTTTGAACATCGTACGCCAATTTAGAATATATTTCGACTCTGTATGCCACATTACCGCCTTGAAAAGCATGTTAGTATAACGTACGGCACCTTACAACTCCTAACAAAACATTACAACACCGTACGTATACTTAAACTCCATAATAAGCCTAATGAATTCGTTAGAGTCCTTTGAACATCGTACGACCACTCAGGACTTGTTACGACTTTGTATGCGACATTAGCAACAGGAAAAGCAAAATAAGAATAATGTAGGATGCGTTACATCTTTTGAAAACACCTTAGACCACCGTACGAAACATTAAAACTCCATAATAAACCTAATGAATTCGTCCGAGTGATTTGAACATCGTACAACAATTTAGAATATGTTACCACTCTGTATGCCACATTACCGCCTTGAAAAGCATGTTAGTATAACGTATGACACCTTACAACTCCCAACAAAACATTACAACATCGTACGTAAACTTAAAACTCCATAATAAACCTAATGAATTCATCCGAGTCCTTTGAACATCGTACGCCAATTTAGAATATATTACGAGTCTGTATGCCACATTACCGCCTTGAAAAGCATGTTAGTATAACGTACGGCACCTTACAACTCCTAACAAAACATTACAACACCGTACGTATACTTAAACTCCATAATAAGCCTAATGAATTTGTTAGAGTCCTTTAAACATCGTACGACCACTCAAGACTTGTTACGACTTTGTATGCGACATTAGCAACAGGAAAAGCAAATTAGAATAATGTAGGATGCGTTACATCTTTTGAAAACACCTTAGACCACCGTACGAAACATTAAAACTCCATAATAAACCTAATGAATTCGTCCGAGTGATTTGAACATCGTACAACAATTTAGAATATGTTACCACTCTGTATGCCACATTACCGCCTTGAAAAGCATGTTAGTATAACGTACGACACATTACAACTCCTAACAAAACATTATAACATCATACGTAAACTTAAAACTCCATAATAAACCTAATGAATTCATCCGAGTCCTTTGAACATCGTACGCCAATTTAGAATATATTTCGACTCTGTATGCCACATTACCGCCTTGAAAAGCATGTTAGTATAACGTACGGCACCTTACAACTCCTAACAAAACATTACAACACCGTACGTATACTTAAACTCCATAATAAGCCTAATGAATTCGTTAGAGTCCTTTGAACATCGTACGACCACTCAGGACTTGTTACGACTTTGTATGCGACATTAGCAACAGGAAAAGCAAAATAAGAATAATGTAGGATGCGTTACATCTTTTGAAAACACCTTAGACCACCGTACGAAACATTAAAACTCCATAATAAACCTAATGAATTCGTCCGAGTGATTTGAACATCGTACAACAATTTAGAATATGTTACCACTCTGTATGCCACATTACCGCCTTGAAAAGCATGTTAGTATAACGTATGACACCTTACAACTCCCAACAAAACATTACAACATCGTACGTAAACTTAAAACTCCATAATAAACCTAATGAATTCATCCGAGTCCTTTGAACATCGTACGCCAATTTAGAATATATTACGATTCTGTATGCCACATTACCGCCTTGAAAAGCATGTTAGTATAACGTACGGCACCTTACAACTCCTAACAAAACATTACAACACCGTACGTATACTTAAACTCCATAATAAGCCTAATGAATTCGTTAGAGTCCTTTAAACATCGTACGACCACTCAAGACTTGTTACGACTTTGTATGCGACATTAGCAACAGGAAAAGCAAATTAGAATAATGTAGGATGCGTTACATCTTTTGAAAACACCTTAGACCACCGTACGAAACATTAAAACTCCATAATAAACCTAATGAATTCGTCCGAGTGATTTGAACATCGTACAACAATTTAGAATATGTTACCACTCTGTATGCCACATTACCGCCTTGAAAAGCATGTTAGTATAACGTACGACACATTACAACTCCTAACAAAACATTATAACATCATACGTAAACATAAAACTCCATAATAAACCTAATGAATTCATCCGAGTCCTTTGAACATCGTACGCCAATTTAGAATATATTTCGACTCTGTATGCCACATTACCGCCTTGAAAAGCATGTTAGTATAACGTACGGCACCTTACAACTCCTAACAAAACATTACAACACCGTACGTATACTTAAACTCCATAATAAGCCTAATGAATTCGTTAGAGTCCTTTGAACATCGTACGACCACTCAGGACTTGTTACGACTTTGTATGCGACATTAGCAACAGGAAAAGCAAAATAAGAATAATGTAGGATGCGTTACATCTTTTGAAAACACCTTAGACCACCGTACGAAACATTAAAACTCCATAATAAACCTAATGAATTCGTCCGAGTGATTTGAACATCGTACAACAATTTAGAATATGTTACCACTCTGTATGCCACATTACCGCCTTGAAAAGCATGTTAGTATAACGTATGACACCTTACAACTCCCAACAAAACATTACAACATCGTACGTAAACTTAAAACTCCATAATAAACCTAATGAATTCATCCGAGTCCTTTGAACATCGTACGCCAATTTAGAATATATTACGATTCTGTATGCCACATTACCGCCTTGAAAAGCATGTTAGTATAACGTACGGCACCTTACAACTCCTAACAAAACATTACAACACCGTACGTATACTTAAACTCCATAATAAGCCTAATGAATTCGTTAGAGTCCTTTAAACATCGTACGACCACTCAAGACTTGTTACGACTTTGTATGCGACATTAGCAACAGGAAAAGCAAATTAGAATAATGTAGGATGCGTTACATCTTTTGAAAACACCTTAGACCACCGTACGAAACATTAAAACTCCATAATAAACCTAATGAATTCGTCCGAGTGATTTGAACATCGTACAACAATTTAGAATATGTTACCACTCTGTATGCCACATTACCGCCTTGAAAAGCATGTTAGTATAACGTACGACACATTACAACTCCTAACAAAACATTATAACATCATACGTAAACATAAAACTCCATAATAAACCTAATGAATTCATCCGAGTCCTTTGAACATCGTACGCCAATTTAGAATATATTTCGACTCTGTATTCCACATTACCGCCTTGAAAAGCATGTTAGTATAACGTACGGCACCTTACAACTCCTAACAAAACATTACAACACCGTACGTATACTTAAACTCCATAATAAGCCTAATGAATTCGTTAGAGTCCTTTGAACATCGTACGACCACTCAGGACTTGTTACGACTTTGTATGCGACATTAGCAACAGGAAAAGCAAAATAAGAATAATGTAGGATGCGTTACATCTTTTGAAAACACCTTAGACCACCGTACGAAACATTAAAACTCCATAATAAACCTAATGAATTCGTCCGAGTGATTTGAACATCGTACAACAATTTAGAATATGTTACCACTCTGTATGCCACATTACCGCTTTGAAAAGCATGTTAGTATAACGTATGACACCTTACAACTCCCAACAAAACATTACAACATCGTACGTAAACTTAAAACTCCATAATAAACCTAATGAATTCATCCGAGTCCTTTGAACATCGTACGCCAATTTAGAATATATTACGATTCTGTATGCCACATTACCGCCTTGAAAAGCATGTTAGTATAACGTACGGCACCTTACAACTCCTAACAAAACATTACAACACCGTACGTATACTTAAACTCCATAATAAGCCTAATGAATTCGTTAGAGTCCTTTAAACATCGTACGACCACTCAAGACTTGTTACGACTTTGTATGCGACATTAGCAACAGGAAAAGCAAATTAGAATAATGTAGGATGCGTTACATCTTTTGAAAACACCTTAGACCACCGTACGAAACATTAAAACTCCATAATAAACCTAATGAATTCGTCCGAGTGATTTGAACATCGTACAACAATTTAGAATATGTTACCACTCTGTATGCCACATTACCGCCTTGAAAAGCATGTTAGTATAACGTACGACACCTTACAACTCCTAACAAAACATTACAACATCGTACGTAAACTTAAAACTCCATAATAAACCTAATGAATTCATCCGAGTCCTTTGAACATCGTACGCCAATTTAGAATATATTACGATTCTGTATGCCACATTACCGCCTTGAAAAGCATGTTAGTATAACGTACGGCACCTTACAACTCCTAACAAAACATTACAACACCGTACGTATACTTAAACTCCATAATAAGCCTAATGAATTCGTTAGAGTCCTTTAAACATCGTACGACCACTCAAGACTTGTTACGACTTTGTATGCGACATTAGCAACAGGAAAAGCAAATTAGAATAATGTAGGATGCGTTACATCTTTTGAAAACACCTTAGACCACCGTACGAAACATTAAAACTCCATAATAAACCTAATGAATTCGTCCGAGTGATTTGAACATCGTACAACAATTTAGAATATGTTACCACTCTGTATGCCACATTACCGCCTTGAAAAGCATGTTAGTATAACGTACGACACCTTACAACTCCTAACAAAACATTACAACATCGTACGTAAACTTAAAACTCCATAATAAACCTAATGAATTCATCCGAGTCCTTTGAACATCGTACGACAATTTAGAATATATTACGACTCTGTATGCCACATTACCGCCTTGAAAAGCATGTTAGTATAACTTACGGCACCTTACAACACCTAACAAAACATTACAACACTGTACGTAAACTCAAAACTCCATAATAAACGTAATGAATTCGTCCGAGTCATTTTTACATCGTACAACAATTTAGAATATCTCATGACTCTGTATGCCACATTACCGCCTTGAAAATCATGTTAGTATAACGTATGACACCTTACAACTCCTAACAACACATTACAATACCGTATGTAAACTTAAAACTCCATAATAAACCTAATGAATTCGTTAGAGTCCTTTGAACATCGTACGACCACTCAGGACTTGTTACGACTTGGTAATCAACATTAGCAACAGGAAAAGCAATTTAGAATAATGTAGGATGCGTTACATCTTTTGAGAACACCTTACACCACCGTACGAAACATTAAAACTCCATAATAAACCTAATGAATTCGTCCGAGTGATTTGAACATCGTACAACAATTTAGAATATGTTACCACTCTGTATGCCACATTACCGCCTTGAAAAGCATGTTAGTATAACGTACGACACCTTACAACTCCTAACAAAACATTACAACATCATACGTAAACTTAAAACTCCATAATAAACCTAATGAATTCATCCGAGTCCTTTGAACATCGTACGCCAATTTAGAATATATTACGACTCTGTATGCCACATTACCGCCTTGAAAAGCATGTTAGTATAACGTACGGCACCTTACAACTCCTAACAAAACATTACAACACCGTACGTATACTTAAACTCCATAATAAGCCTAATGAATTCGTTAGAGTCCTTTAAACATCGTACGACCACTCAAGACTTGTTACGACTTTGTATGCGACATTAGCAACAGGAAAAGCAAATTAGAATAATGTAGGATGCGTTACATCTTTTGAAAACACCTTAGACCACCGTACGAAACATTAAAACTCCATAATAAACCTAATGAATTCGTCCGAGTGATTTGAACATCGTACAACAATTTAGAATATGTTACCACTCTGTATGCCACATTACCGCCTTGAAAAGCATGTTAGTATAACGTACGACACCTTACAACTCCTAACAAAACATTACAACATCGTACGTAAACTTAAAACTCCATAATAAACCTAATGAATTCATCCGAGTCCTTTGAACATCGTACGACAATTTAGAATATATTACGACTCTGTATGCCACATTACCGCCTTGAAAAGCATGTTAGTATAACTTACGGCACCTTACAACACCTAACAAAACATTACAACACTGTACGTAAACTCAAAACTCCATAATAAACGTAATGAATTCGTCCGAGTCATTTTTACATCGTACAACAATTTAGAATATCTCATGACTCTGTATGCCACATTACCGCCTTGAAAATCATGTTAGTATAACGTATGACACCTTACAACTCCTAACAACACATTACAATACCGTATGTAAACTTAAAACTCCATAATAAACCTAATGAATTCGTTAGAGTCCTTTGAACATCGTACGACCACTCAGGACTTGTTACGACTTGGTAATCAACATTAGCAACAGGAAAAGCAATTTAGAATAATGTAGGATGCGTTACATCTTTTGAGAACACCTTACACCACCGTACGAAACATTAAAACTCCATAATAAACCTAATGAATTCGTCCGAGTGATTTGAACATCGTACAACAATTTAGAATATGTTACCACTCTGTATGCCACATTACCGCCTTGAAAAGCATGTTAGTATAACGTACGACACCTTACAACTCCTAACAAAACATTACAACATCATACGTAAACTTAAAACTCCATAATAAACCTAATGAATTCATCCGAGTCCTTTGAACATCGTACGCCAATTTAGAATATATTACGACTCTGTATGCCACATTACCGCCTTGAAAAGCATGTTAGTATAACGTACGGCACCTTACAACTCCTAACAAAACATTACAACACCGTACGTATACTTAAACTCCATAATAAGCCTAATGAATTCGTTAGAGTCCTTTAAACATCGTACGACCACTCAAGACTTGTTACGACTTTGTATGCGACATTAGCAACAGGAAAAGCAAATTAGAATAATGTAGGATGCGTTACATCTTTTGAAAACACCTTAGACCACCGTACGAAACATTAAAACTCCATAATAAACCTAATGAATTCGTCCGAGTGATTTGAACATCGTACAACAATTTAGAATATGTTACCACTCTGTATGCCACATTACCGCCTTGAAAAGCATGTTAGTATAACGTACGACACCTTACAACTCCTAACAAAACATTACAACATCGTACGTAAACTTAAAACTCCATAATAAACCTAATGAATTCATCCGAGTCCTTTGAACATCGTACGACAATTTAGAATATATTACGACTCTGTATGCCACATTACCGCCTTGAAAAGCATGTTAGTATAACTTACGGCACCTTACAACACCTAACAAAACATTACAACACTGTACGTAAACTCAAAACTCCATAATAAACGTAATGAATTCGTCCGAGTCATTTTTACATCGTACAACAATTTAGAATATCTCATGACTCTGTATGCCACATTACCGCCTTGAAAATCATGTTAGTATAACGTATGACACCTTACAACTCCTAACAACACATTACAATACCGTATGTAAACTTAAAACTCCATAATAAACCTAATGAATTCGTTAGAGTCCTTTGAACATCGTACGACCACTCAGGACTTGTTACGACTTGGTAATCAACATTAGCAACAGGAAAAGCAATTTAGAATAATGTAGGATGCGTTACATCTTTTGAGAACACCTTACACCACCGTACGAAACATTAAAACTCCATAATAAACCTAATGAATTCGTCCGAGTGATTTGAACATCGTACAACAATTTAGAATATGTTACCACTCTGTATGCCACATTACCGCCTTGAAAAGCATGTTAGTATAACGTACGACACCTTACAACTCCTAACAAAACATTACAACATCATACGTAAACTTAAAACTCCATAATAAACCTAATGAATTCATCCGAGTCCTTTGAACATCGTACGCCAATTTAGAATATATTACGACTCTGTATGCCACATTACCGCCTTGAAAAGCATGTTAGTATAACGTACGGCACCTTACAACTCCTAACAAAACATTACAACACCGTACGTATACTTAAACTCCATAATAAACCTAATGAATTCGTTAGAGTCCTTTGAACATCGTACGACCACTCAGGACTTGTTACGACTTTGTATGCGACATTAGCAACAGGAAAAGCAATTTAGAATAATGTAGGATGCGTTACATCTTTTGAGAACACCTTAGACCACCGTACGAAAAATTAAAACTCCATAATAAACCTAATGAATTCGTCCGAGTGATTTGAACATCATACAACAATTTAGAATATGTTACCACTCTGTATGCCACATTACCGCCTTGAAAAGCATGTTAGTATAACGTACGACACCTTACAACTCCTAACAAAATATTACAACATCGTACGTAAACTTAAAACTCCATAATAAACCTAATGAATTCATCCGAGTCCTTTGAACATCGTACGACAATTTAGAATATATTACGACTCTGTATGCCACATTACCGCCTTGAAAAGCATGTTAGTATAACTTACGGCACCTTACAACACCTAACAAAACATTACAACACTGTACGTAAACTCAAAACTCCATAATAAACGTAATGAATTTGTCCGAGTCATTTTTACATCGTACAACAATTTAGAATATCTCATGACTCTGTATGCCACATTACCGCCTTGAAAATCATGTTAGTATAACGTATGACACCTTACAACTCCTAACAACACATTACAATACCGTATGTAAACTTAAAACTCCATAATAAACCTAATGAATTCGTTAGAGTCCTTTGAACATCGTACGACCACTCAGGACTTGTTACGACTTTGTAATCAACATTAGCAACAGGAAAAGCAATTTAGAATAATGTAGGATGCGTTACATCTTTTGAGAACACCTTACACCACCGTACGAAACATTAAAACTCCATAATAAACCTAATGAATTCGTCCAAGTGATTTGAACATCGTACAACAATTTAGAATATCTTACCACTCTGTATGCCACATTACCGCCTTGAAAAGAATGTTAGTATAACGTACCACACCTTACAACTCCTAACAAAATATTACAACATCGTACGTAAACTTAAAACTCCATAATAAACCTAATGAATTCATCCGAGTCCTTTGAACATCGTACAACAATTTAGAATATATTACGACTATGTATGCCACATTACCGGCTTGAAAAGCATGTTAGTATTACGTACGGCACCTTACAACTCCTACCAAAACATTACAACACCGTACGTAAACTTAAACTCCATAATAAACCTAATGAATTCGTCCTAGTCATTTGAACATTGTACAACAATTTAGAATATCTTATGACTCTGTATGCCACATTACCGCCTTGAAAATCATGTTAGTATAACGTATGACACCTTACAACTCCTAACAACACATTACAATACCGTATGTAAACTTAAAACTCCATAATAAACCTAAAGAATTCGTTAGAGTCCTTTGAACATCGTACGGCCACTCAGGACTTGTTACGACTTTGTATGCGACATTAGCAACAGGAAAAGCAATTTAGAATAATGTAGGATGCGTTACATCTTTTAAGAACACCTTACAGCACCGTACGAAACATTAAAACTCCATAATAAACCTAATGAATTCGTCCGAGTGATTTGAACATCATACAACAATTTAGAATATGTTACCACTCTATATGCCACATTACCGCCTTGAAAAACATGTTAGTATAACGTACGACACCTTACAACTCTTAACAAAATATTACAACATCGTACGTAAACTTAAAACGCCATAATAAACCTAATGAATTCATCCGTGTCCTTTGAACATCGTACGGCAATTTAGAATATATTACGACTTTGTATGCCACATTACCGCCTTGAAAAGCATGTTAGTATAACGTACGGCACCTTACAACTCCTAACAAAACATTACAACACCGTACGTATACTTAAACTCCATAATAAACCTAATGAATTCGTTAGAGTCCTTTGAACATCGTACGACCACTCAAGACTTGTTACGACTTTATATGCGACATTAGCAACAGGAAAAGCAAATTAGAATAATGTAGGATGCGTTACATCTTTTGAGAACACCTTAGACCACTGTACGAAACATTAAAACTCCATAATAAACCTAATGAATTCGTTCGAGCGATTTGAACATCGTACAACAATTTAGAATATGTTACCACTCTGTATGCCACATTACCGCCTTGAAAAGCATGTTAGTATAACGTACGACACCTTACAACTCCTAACAAAACATTACAACATCGTACGTAAACTTAAAACTCCATAATAAACCTAATGAATTCATCCGAGTCCTTTGAACATCGTACGACAATTTAGAATATATTACGACTCTGTATGCCACATTACCGCCTTGAAAAGCATGTTAGTATAACGTACGTCACCTTACAACACCTAACAAAACATTACAACACTGTACGTAAACTCAAAACTCCATAATAAGCGTAATGAATTCGTCCGAGTCATTTTAACATCGTACAACAATTTAGAATATCTTATGACTCTGTATGCCACATTACCGCCTTGAAAATCATGTTAGTATAACGTATGACACCTTACAACTCCTAACAACACATTACAATACCGTATGTAAACTTAAAACTCCATAATAAACCTAATGAATTCGTTAGAGTCCTTTGAACATCGTACGACCACTCAGGACTTGTTACGACTTTGTAATCGACATTAGCAACAGGTAAAGCAATTTAGAATAATGTAGGATGCGTTACATCTTTTGAGAACACCTTACACCACCGTACGAAACATTAAAACTCCATAATAAACCTAATGAATTCGTCCGAGTGATTTGAACATCGTACAACAATTTAGAATATCTTACCACTCTGTATGCCACATTACCGCCTTGAAAAGAATGTTAGTATAACGTATGACACCTTACAACTCCTAACAAAATATTACAACATCGTACGTAAACTTAAAACTCCATAATAAACCTAATGAATTCATCCGAGTCCTTTGAACATCGTACGACAATTTAGAATATATTACGACTCTGTATGCCACATTACCGCCTTGAAAAGCATGTTAGTATAACGTACGGCACCTTACAACTCCTAACAAAACATTACAACACCGTACGTATACTTAAACTCCTTAATAAACCTAATGAATTCGTTAGAGTCCTTTGAACATCGTACGACCACTCAGGACTTGTTACGACTTTGTATGCGACATTAGCAACAGGAAAAGCAATTTAGAATAATGTAGGATGCGTTACATCTTTTGAGAACACCTTACACCACTGTACGAAACATTAAAACTCCATAATAAACCTAATGAATTCGTCCGAGTGAATTGAACATCGTACAACAATTTAGAATATCTTACCACTCTGTATGCCACATTACCGCCTTGAAAAACATGTTAGTATAACGTACGACACCTTACAACTCTTAACAAAATATTACAACATCGTACGTAAACTTAAAACTCCATAATAAACCTAATGAATTCATCCGTGTCCTTTGAACATCGTACGGCAATTTAGAATATATTACGACTCTGTATGCCACATTACCGCATTGAAAAGCATGTTAGTATAACGTACGGCACCTTACAACTCCTAACAAAACATTACAACACCGTACGTATACTTAAACTCCATAATAAACCTAATGAATTCGTTAGAGTCCTTTGAACATCGTACGACCACTCAAGACTTGTTACGACTTTATATGCGACATTAGCAACAGGAAAAGCAAATTAGAATAATGTAGGATGCGTTACATCTTTTGAGAACACCTTAGACCACTGTACGAAACATTAAAACTCCATAATAAACCTAATGAATTCGTCCGAGCGATTTGAACATCGTACAACAATTTAGAATATGTTACCACTCTGTATGCCACATTACCGCCTTGAAAAGCATGTTAGTATAACGTACGACACCTTACAACTCCTAACAAAACATTACAACATCGTACGTAAACTTAAAACTCCATAATAAACCTAATGAATTCATCCGAGTCCTTTGAACATCGTACGACAATTTAGAATATATTACGACTCTGTATGCCACATTACCGCCTTGAAAAGCATGTTAGTATAACGTACGGCACCTTACAACACCTAACAAAACATTACAACACTGTACGTAAACTCAAAACTCCATAATAAGCGTAATGAATTCGTCCGAGTCATTTTAACATCGTACAACAATTTAGAATATCTTATGACTCTGTATGCCACATTACTGCCTTGAAAATCATGTTAGTATAACGTATGACACCTTACAACTCCTAACAACACATTACAATACCGTATGTAAACTTAAAACTCCATAATAAACCTAATGAATTCGTTAGAGTCCTTTGAACATCGTACGACCACTCAGGACTTGTTACGACTTTGTAATCGACATTAGCAACAGGTAAAGCAATTTAGAATAATGTAGGATGCGTTACATCTTTTGAGAACACCTTACACCACCGTACGAAACATTAAAACTCCATAATAAACCTAATGAATTCGTCCGAGTGATTTGAACATCGTACAACAATTTAGAATATCTTACCACTCTGTATGCCACATTACCGCCTTGAAAAGAATGTTAGTATAACGTATGACACCTTACAACTCCTAACAAAATATTACA
This sequence comes from Tagetes erecta, assembly GCA_030867185.1. Lineage (NCBI taxonomy): Eukaryota > Viridiplantae > Streptophyta > Magnoliopsida > Asterales > Asteraceae > Tagetes > Tagetes erecta. The sequence goes on along the minus strand of CM061488.1, from coordinate 46,260,340 downwards.
ACATCGTACGTAAACTTAAAACTCCATAATAAACCTAATGAATTCATCCGAGTCCTTTGAACATCGTACGACAATTTAGAATATATTACGACTCTGTATGCCACATTACCGCCTTGAAAAGCATGTTAGTATAACGTACGGCACCTTACAACTCCTAACAAAACATTACAACACCGTACGTATACTTAAACTCCATAATAAACCTAATGAATTCGTTAGAGTCCTTTGAACATCGTACGACCACTCAGGACTTGTTACGAATTTGTATGCGACATTAACAACAGGAAAAGCAATTTAGAATAATGTAGAATGCGTTACATCTTTTGAGAACACCTTACACCACTGTACGAAACATTAAAACTCCATAATAAACCTAATGAATTCGTCCGAGTGATTTGAACATCGTACAACAATTTAGAATATCTTACCACTCTGTATGCCACATTACCGCCTTGAAAAACATGTTAGTATAACGTACGACACCTTACAACTCTTAACAAAATATTACAACATCATACGTAAACTTAAAACTCCATAATAAACCTAATGAATTCATCCGATTCCTTTGAACATCGTACGACAATTTAGAATATATTACGACTCTGTATGCCACATTACCGCCTTGAAAAGCATGTTAGTATAATGTACGACACCTTACAACTCCTAACAAAACATTACAACACCGTACGTAAACTTAAACTCCATAATAAACCTAATGAATTCGTCCGAGTCATTTGAACATTGTACAACAATTTAGAATATCTTACGACTCTGGATGCCACATTATCGCCTTGAAAATCATGTTAGTATAACCTAGGGCACCTTACAACTCCTAACAACCCATTACAATACCGTATGTAAACTTAAAACTCCATAGTAAACCTAATGAATTATTCTGAGTCCTTTAAACATCAGACGACCACTCAGGACTTGTTACGACTTTGTATGCGACATTAGCAACAGGAAAAGCATTTTAGAATAATGTAGGATGCGTACATCTTTTGAGAACACCTTACACCACCGTACGAAATATTAAAATTCCATAATAAACCTAATGAATTCGTCCGAGTGATTTTAACATCGTACAACAATTTAGAATATCTTACCACTCTGTATGCCACATTACCGCCTTGAAAAGAATGTTAGTATAACGTACGCACCTTACAACACCTAACAAAACATTACAACACTGTACGTAAACTCAAAACTCCATAATAAGCGTAATGAATTCGTCCGAGTCATTTTAACATCGTACAACAATTTAGAATATCTTATGACTCTGTATGCCACATTACCGCCTTGAAAATCATGTTAGTATAACGTATGACACCTTACAACTCCTAACAACACATTACAATACCGTATGTAAACTTAAAACTCCATAATAAACCTAATGAATTCGTTAGAGTCCTTTGAACATCGTACGACCACTCAGGACTTGTTACGACTTTGTAATCGACATTAGCAACAGGAAAAGCAATTTAGAATAATGTAGGATGCGTTACATCTTTTGAGAACACCTTACACCACCGTACGAAACATTAAAACTCCATAATAAACCTAATGAATTCGTCCGAGTGATTTGAACATCGTACAACAATTTAGAATATCTTACCACTCTGTATGCCACATTACCGCCTTGAAAAGAATGTTAGTATAACGTATGACACCTTACAACTCCTAACAAAATATTACAACATCGTACTTAAACTTAAAACTCCATAATAAACCTAATGAATTCATTGGAGTCCTTTGAACATCGTACGACAATTTAGAATATATTACGACTCTGTATGCCACATTACCGCCTTGAAAAGCATGTTAGTATAACGTACGACACCTTACAACTCCATACAAAACATTACAACACCGTACGTATACTTAAACTCCATAATAAACCTAATGAATTCGTTAGAGTCCTTTGAACATCGTACGACCACTCAGGACTTGTTACGACTTTGTATGCGACATTAGCAACAGGAAAAGCAATTTAGAATAATGTAGGATGCGTTACATCTTTTGAGACCACCTTACACCACCGTACGAAACATTAAAACTCCATAATAAACCTAATGAATTCGTCCGAGTGATTTGAACATCGTACAACAATTTAGAATATCTTACCACTCTGTATGCCACATTACCGCCTTGAAAAACATGTTAGTATAACGTACGACACCTTACAACTCTTAACAAAATATTACAACATCGTACGTAAACTTAAAACTCCAGAATAAACCTAATGAATTCATCCGAGTCCTTTGAACATCGTACGACAATTTAGAATATATTACGACTCTGTATGCCACATTACCGCCTTGAAAAGCATGTTAGTATAACGTACGGCACCTTACAACTCCTAACAAAACATTACAACACCGTACGTATACTTAAACTCCATAATAAACCTAATGAATTCGTTAGAGTCCTTTGAACATCGTACGACCACTCAGGACTTGTTACGACTTTGTATGCGACATTAGCAACAGGAAAAGCAATTTAGAATAATGTAGGATGCGTTACATCTTTTGAGAACACCTTACACCACCGTACGAAACATTAAAACTCCATAATAAACCTAATGAATTCGTCCGAGTGATTTGAACATCGTACAACAATTTAGAATATCTTACCACTCTGTATGCCACATTACCGCCTTGAAAAGAATGTTAGTATAACGTACGACACCTTACAACTCCTAACAAAATATTACAACATCGTACGTAAACTTAAAACTCCATAATAAACCTAATAAATTCATCCGAGTCCTTTGAACATCGTACGACAATTTAGAATATATTACGACTATGTATGCCACATTACCGCCTTGAAAAGCATGTTAGTATTACGTACGATACCTTACAACTCCTAACAAAACATTACAACACCGTACGTAAACTTAAACTCCATAATAAACCTAATGAATTCGTCCGAGTCATTTGAACATTGTACAACAATTTAGAATATCTTACGACTCTATATGCCACATTACCGCCTTGAAAATCATGTTAGTATAACCTAGGGCACCTTACAACTCCTAACAACCCATTACAATACCGTACGTAAACTTAAAACTCCATAGTAAACCTAATGAATTCTTCCGAGTCCTTTAAACATCAGGCGACCACTCAGGACTTGTTACGACTTTGTATGCGACATTAGCAACAGGAAAAGCATTTTAGAATCATGTAGGATGCGTTACATCTTTTGAGAACACCCTACACCATCGTACGAAACATTAAAACTCCATAATAAATGTAATGAATTCGTCCGATTGATTTGAACATCGTACAACAATTTAGAATATCTTACCACTCTGTATGCCACATTACCGCCTTCAAAAGCATGTTAGTATAACGTACGACACCTTACAACTCCTAACAAAGAATTACAACATCGTACTTAAACTTAAAACTCCATAATAAACCTAATGAATTCATCCGAGTCCTTTGAACATCGTACGACAATTTAGAATATATTACGACTCTGTATGCCACATTACTGCCTTGAAAAGAATGTTAGTATAACGTACGGCACCTTACAACTCCGAACAAAACATTACAACTCCGTACGTAAACTTAAAACTCCATAATAAACCTAATGAATTTATCCGAGTCATTTGAACATCGTACAACAATTTAGAATATCTTACGACTCTGTATGCCACATTACTGCCTTGAAAATCATGTTAGTATAACGTAGGACACCTTACAACTCCTAACAACACATTACAATACCGTATGTAAACTTAAAACTCCATAGTAAACCTAATGAATTCGTCCAAGTCATTTGAACATCGTACAACAATTTAGAATATCTTACGACTCTGTATGCCACATTACCGCCTTGAAAATCATGTTAGTATAACGTATGACACCTTACAACTCCTAACAACCCATTACAATACCGTACGTAAACTTAAAACTCCATAGTAAACCTAATGAATTTGTCCGAGTCCTTTAAACATCAGACGACCACTCAGGACTTGTTACGACTTTGTATGCGACATTAGCAACAGAAAAAGCAATTTAGAATAATGTAGGATGCGTTACATCTTATGAGAACACCTTACACCACCGTACGAAACATTAAAACTCCATAACAAACCTAATGAATTCGTCCGAGTGATTTGAACATCGTACAACAATTTAGAATATCTTACCACTCTGTATGCCACATTACCGCCTTGAAAAGCATGTTAGTATAACGTACGACACCTTACAACTCCTAACAAAGCATTACAACACCGTACGTAAACTTAAAACTCCATAATAAACCTAATGAATTCATCCGAGTCCTTTGAACATCGTACGACAATTTAGAATATATTACGACTCTGTATGCCACATTACCGCCTTGAAAAGCATGTTAGTATAACGTACGGCACCTTACAACTCCTAACAAAACATTACAACACCGTACGTATACTTAAACTCCATAATAAACCTAATGAATTCGTTAGAGTCCTTTGAACATCGTACGACCACTCAGGACTTGTTACGACTTTGTATGCGACATTAGCAACAGGAAAAGCAATTTAGAATAATGTAGGATGCGTTACATCTTTTGAGAACACCTTACACCACCGTACGAAACATTAAAACTCCATAATAAACCTAATGAATTCGTCCGAGTGATTTGAACATCGTACAACAATTTAGAATATCTTACCACTCTGTATGCCACATTACCGCCTTGAAAAGAATGTTAGTATAACGTACGACACCTTACAACTCCTAACAAAATATTACAACATCGTACGTAAACTTTAAACTCCATAATAAACCTAATGAATTCATCCGAGTCCTTTGAACATCGTACGACAATTTAGAATATATTACGACTATGTATGCCACATTACCGCCTTGAAAAGCATGTTAGTATTACGTACGACACCTTACAACTCCTAACAAAACATTACAACACCGTACATAAACTTAAACTCCATAATAAACCTAATGAATTCGTCCGAGTCATTTGAACATTGTACAACAATTTAGAATATCTTACGACTCTATATGCCACATTACCGCCTTGAAAATCATGTTAGTATAACCTAGGGCACCTTACAACTCCTAACAACCCATTACAATACCGTACGTAAACTTAAAACTCCATAGTAAACCTAATGAATTCTTCCGAGTCCTTTAAACATCAGACGACCACTCTGGACTTGTTACGACTTTGTATGCGACATTAGCAACTGGAAAAGCATTTTAGAATAATGTAGGATGCGTTACATCTTTTGAGAACACCTTACACCAACGTACGAAACATTAAAACTCCATAATAAATGTAATGAATTCGTCCGATTGATTTGAACATCGTACAACAATTTAGAATATCTTACCACTCTGTATGCCACATTACCGCCTTCAAAAGCATGTTAGTATAACGTACGACACCTTACAACTCCTAACAAAGAATTACAACACCGTACTTAAACTTAAAACTCCATAATAAACCTAATGAATTCATCCGAGTCCTTTGAACATCGTACGACAATTTAGAATATATTACGACTCTGTGTGCCACATTACTGCCTTGAAAAGAATGTTAGTATAACGTACGGCACCTTACAACTCCGAACAAAACATTACAACACCGTACGTAAACTTAAAACTCCATAATAAACCTAATGAATTTATCCGAGTGATTTGAACATCGTACAACAATTTAGAATATCTTACCACTCTGTATGCCACATTACCGCCTTGAAAAACATGTTAGTATAACGTACGACACTTTACAACTCTTAACAAAATATTACAACATCGTACGTAAACTTAAAACTCCATAATAAACCTAATGAATTCATCCGAGTCCTTTGAACATCGTACGACAATTTAGAATATATTACGACTCTGTATGCCACATTACCGCCTTGAAAAGCATGTTAGTATAACGTACGGCACCTTACAACTCCTAACAAAACATTACAACACCGTACGTATACTTAAACTCCATAATAAACCTAATGAATTCGTTAGAGTCCTTTGAACATCGTACGACCACTCAGGACTTGTTACGACTTTGTATGCGACATTAGCAACAGGAAAAGCAATTTAGAATAATGTAGGATGCGTTACATCTTTTGAGAACACCTTACACCACCGTACGAAACATTAAAACTCCATAATAAACCTAATGAATTCGTCCGAGTGATTTGAACATCGTACAACAATTTAGAATATCTTACCACTCTGTATGCCACATTACCGCCTTGAAAAGAATGTTAGTATAACGTACGACACCTTACAACTCCTAACAAAATATTACAACATCGTACGTAAACTTAAAACTCCATAATAAACCTAATAAATTCATCCGAGTCCTTTGAACATCGTACGACAATTTAGAATATATTACGACTATGTATGCCACATTACCGCCTTGAAAAGCATGTTAGTATTACGTACGACACCTTACAACTCCTAACAAAACATTACAACACCGTACGTAAACTTAAACTCCATAATAAACCTAATGAATTCGTCCGAGTCATTTGAACATTGTACAACAATTTAGAATATCTTACGACTCTATATGCCACATTACCGCCTTGAAAATCATGTTAGTATAACCTAGGGCACCTTACAATTCCTAACAACCCATTACAATACCGTACGTAAACTTAAAACTCCATAGTAAACCTAATGAATTCTTCCGAGTCCTTTAAACATCAGGCGACCACTCAGGACTTGTTACGACTTTGTATTCGACATTAGCAACAGGAAAAGCATTTTAGAATCATGTAGGATGCGTTACATCTTTTGAGAACACCCTACACCATCGTACGAAACATTAAAACTCCATAATAAATGTAATGAATTCGTCCGATTGATTTGAACATCGTACAACAATTTAGAATATCTTACCACTCTGTATGCCACATTACCGCCTTCAAAAGCATGTTAGTATAACGTACGACACCTTACAACTCCTAACAAAGAATTACAACATCGTACTTAAACTTAAAACTCCATAATAAACCTAATGAATTCATCCGAGTCCTTTGAACATCGTACGACAATTTAGAATATATTACGACTCTGTATGCCACATTACTGCCTTGAAAAGAATGTTAGTATAACGTACGGCACCTTACAACTCCGAACAAAACATTACAACTCCGTACGTAAACTTAAAACTCCATAATAAACCTAATGAATTTATCCGAGTCATTTGAACATCGTACAACAATTTAGAATATCTTACGACTCTGTATGCCACATTACTGCCTTGAAAATCATGTTAGTATAACGTAGGACACCTTACAACTCCTAACAACACATTACAATACCGTATGTAAACTTAAAACTCCATAGTAAACCTAATGAATTCGTCCAAGTCATTTGAACATCGTACAACAATTTAGAATATCTTACGACTCTGTATGCCACATTACCGCCTTGAAAATCATGTTAGTATAACGTATGACACCTTACAACTCCTAACAACCCATTACAATACCGTACGTAAACTTAAAACTCCATAGTAAACCTAATGAATTTGTCCGAGTCCTTTAAACATCAGACGACCACTCAGGACTTGTTACGACTTTGTATGCGACATTAGCAACAGAAAAAGCAATTTAGAATAATGTAGGATGCGTTACATCTTATGAGAACACCTTACACCACCGTACGAAACATTAAAACTCCATAACAAACCTAATGAATTCGTCCGAGTGATTTGAACATCGTACAACAATTTAGAATATCTTACCAATCTGTATGCCACATTACCGCCTTGAAAAGCATGTTAGTATAACGTACGACACCTTACAACTCCTAACAAAGCATTACAACACCGTACGTAAACTTAAAACTCCATAATAAACCTAATGAATTCATCCGAGTCCTTTGAACATCGTACGACAATTTAGAATATATTACGACTCTGTATGCCAGATTACCGCCTTGAAAAGCATGTTAGTATAACGTACGGCACCTTACAACTCCTAAAAAAACATTACAACACCGTACGTATACTTAAACTCCATAATAAACCTAATGAATTCGTTAGAGTCCTTTGAACATCGTACGACCACTCAGGACTTGTTACGACTTTGTATGCGACATTAGCAACAGGAAAAGCAATTTAGAATAATGTAGGATGCGTTACATCTTTTGAGAACACCTTACACCACCGTACGAAACATTAAAACTCCATAATAAACCTAATGAATTCGTCCGAGTGATTTGAACATCGTACAACAATTTAGAATATCTTACCACTCTGTATGCCACATTACCGCCTTGAAAAGAATGTTAGTATAACGTACGACACCTTACAACTCCTAACAAAATATTACAACATCGTACGTAAACTTTAAACTCCATAATAAACCTAATGAATTCATCCGAGTCCTTTGAACATCGTACGACAATTTAGAATATATTACGACTATGTATGCCACATTACCGCCTTGAAAAGCATGTTAGTATTACGTACGACACCTTACAACTCCTAACAAAACATTACAACACCGTACATAAACTTAAACTCCATAATAAACCTAATGAATTCGTCCGAGTCATTTGAACATTGTACAACAATTTAGAATATCTTACGACTCTATATGCCACATTACCGCCTTGAAAATCATGTTAGTATAACCTAGGGCACCTTACAACTCCTAACAACCCATTACAATACCGTACGTAAACTTAAAACTCCATAGTAAACCTAATGAATTCTTCCGAGTCCTTTAAACATCAGACGACCACTCTGGACTTGTTACGACTTTGTATGCGACATTAGCAACTGGAAAAGCATTTTAGAATAATGTAGGATGCGTTACATCTTTTGAGAACACCTTACACCAACGTACGAAACATTAAAACTCCATAATAAATGTAATGAATTCGTCCGATTGATTTGAACATCGTACAACAATTTAGAATATCTTACCACTCTGTATGCCACATTACCGCCTTCAAAAGCATGTTAGTATAACGTACGACACCTTACAACTCCTAACAAAGAATTACAACACCGTACTTAAACTTAAACTCCATAATAAACCTAATGAATTCATCCGAGTCCTTGAACATCGTACGACAATTTAGAATATATTACGACTCTGTGTGCCACATTACTGCCTTGAAAAGAATGTTAGTATAACGTACGGCACCTTACAACTCCGAACAAAACATTACAACACCGTACGTAAACTTAAAACTCCATAATAAACCTAATGAATTTATCCGAGTCATTTGAACATCGTACAACAATTTAGAATATCTTACCACTCTGTATGCCACATTACCGCCTTGAAAAGCATGTTAGTATAACGTATGACACCTTACAACTCCTAACAAAACATTACAACATCGTACGTAAACTTAAAACTCCATAATAAACCTAATGAATTCATCCGAGTCCTTTGAACATCGTACGACAATTTAGAATATATTACGACTCTGTATGCCACATTACCGCCTTGAAAAACATGTTAGTATAACGTACGGCACCTTACAACACCTAACAAAACATTACAACACTGTACGTAAACTCAAAACTCCATAATAAACCTAATGAATTTGTCCGAGTCATTTGAACATCGTACAACAATTTAGAATATCTTATGACTCTGTATGCCACATTACCGCCTTGAAAGTCATGGTAGTATAACGTATGACACCTTACAACTCCTAACAACACATTACAATACCGTATGTAAACTTAAAACTCCATAATAAACCTAATGAATTCGTTAGAGTACTTTGAACATCGTACGACCACTCAGGACTTGTTACGACTTTGTATGTGACATTAGCAACAGGAAAAACAAATTAGAATAATGTAGGATGCGTTACATCTTTTGAGAACACCTTACACCACCGTACGAAACATTAAAACTCCATAATAAACCTAATGAATTCGTCCGAGTGATTTGAACATCGTACAAAAATTAAGAATATCTTACCACTCCGTATGCCACATTACCGCCTTGAAAAGCATGTTAGTATAACGTATGACACCTTACAACTCCTAACAAAACATTACAACATCGTACGTAAACTTAAAACTCCATAATAAACCTAATGAATTCATCCGAGTCCTTTGAACATCGTACGACAATTTAGAATATATTACGACTCTGTATGCCACATTACTGCCTTGAAAAGCATGTTAGTATAACGTATGACACCTTACAACTCCTAACAACACATTACAATACCGTATGTAAACTTAAAACTCCATAATAAACCTAATGAATTAGTTAGAGTCCTTTGAACATCGTACGACCACTCAGGACTTGCTACGACTTTGTATGCAACATTAGCAACAGGAAAAGCAATTTAGAATAATGTAGGATGCGTTACATCTTTTGAGAACACCTTACACCACCGTACGAAACATTAAAACTCCATAATAAACGTAATGAATTCGTCCGATTGATTTGAACATCGTACAACAATTAAGAATATCTTACCACTCTGTATGCCACATTACCGCCTTGAAAAGCATGTTAGTATAACGTATGACACCTTACAACTCCTAACAAAACATTACAACATCGTACGTAAACTTAAAACTCCGTAATAAACCTAATGAATTCATCCGAGTCCTTTGAACATCGTACGACAATTTAGAATATATTACGACTCTGTATGCCACATTACCGCCTTGAAAAACATGTTAGTATAACGTACGGCACCTTACAACACCTAACAAAACATTACAACACTGTACGTAAACTCAAAACTCCATAATAAACCTAATGAATTCGTCCGAGTCATTTGAACATCGTACAACAATTTAGAATATCTTATGACTCTGTATGCCACATTACCGCCTTGAAAGTCATGGTAGTATAACGTATGACACCTTACAACTCCTAACAACACATTACAATACCGTATGTAAACTTAAAACTCCATAATAAACCTAATGAATTCGTTAGAGTACTTTGAACATCGTACGACCACTCAGGACTTGTTACGACTTTGTATGTGACATTAGCAACAGGAAAAACAAATTAGAATAATGTAGGATGCGTTACATCTTTTGAGAACACCTTACACCACCGTACGAAACATTAAAACTCCATAATAAACCTAATGAATTCGTCCGAGTGATTTGAACATCGTACAAAAATTAAGAATATCTTACCACTCCGTATGCCACATTACCGCCTTGAAAAGCATGTTAGTATAACGTATGACACCTTACAACTCCTAACAAAACATTACAACATCGTACGTAAACTTAAAACTCCATAATAAACCTAATGAATTCATCCGAGTCCTTTGAACATCGTACGACAATTTAGAATATATTACGACTCTGTATGCCACATTACCGCCTTGAAAAGCATGTTAGTATAACGTACGACACCTTACAACACCTAACAAAACATTACAACACTGTACGTAAACTCAAAACTCCATAATAAACCTAATGAATTCGTCCGAGTCATTTGAACATCGTACAACAATTTAGAATATCTTATGACTCTGTATGCCACATTACCGCCTTGAAAATCATGTTAGTATAACGTATGACACCTTACAACTCCTAACAACACATTACAATACCGTATGTAAACTTAAAACTCCATAATAAACCTAATGAATTAGTTAGAGTCCTTTGAACATCGTACGACCACTCAGGACTTGCTACGACTTTGTATGCAACATTAGCAACAGGAAAAGCAATTTAGAATAATGTAGGATGCGTTACATCTTTTGAGAACACCTTACACCACCGTACGAAACATTAAAACTCCATAATAAACGTAATGAATTCGTCCGATTGATTTGAACATCGTACAACAATTAAGAATATCTTACCACTCTGTATGCCACATTACCGCCTTGAAAAGCATGTTAGTATAACGTATGACACCTTACAACTCCTAACAAAACATTACAACATCGTACGTAAACTTAAAACTCCATAATAAACCTAATGAATTCATCTGAGTCCTTTGAACATCGTACGACAATTTAGAATATATTACGACTCTGTATGCCACATTACCGCCATGAAAAGCATGTTAGTATAACGTACGGCACCTTACAACACCTAACAAAACATTACAACACTGTACGTAAACTCAAAACTCCATAATAAACCTAATGAATTCGTCCGAGTCATTTGAACATCGTACAGCAATTTAGAATATCTTATGACTCTGTATGCCACATTACCGCCTTGAAAATCATGGTAGTATAACGTATGACACCTTACAACTCCTAACAACACATTACAATACCGTATGTAAACTTAAAACTCCATAATAAACCTAATGAATTCGTTAGAGTCCTTTGAACATCGTACGACCACTCAGGACTTGTTACGACTTTGTATGCGACATTAGCAACAGGAAAAGCAAATTAGAATAATGTAGGATGCGTTACATCTTTTGAGAGCACCTTACACCACCGTACGAAACATTAAAACTCCATAATAAACCTAATGAATTCGTCCGAGTGATTTGAACATCGTACAACAATTAAGAATATCTTACCACTCTGTATGCCACATTAACGCCTTGAAAAGCATGTTAGTATAACGTGTGACACCTTACAACTCTTAACAAAACATTTCAACATCGTACGTAAACTTAAAACTCCATAATAAACCTAATGAATTCATCCGAGTCCTTTGAACATCGTACGACAATTTAGAATATATTACGACTCTGTATGCCACATTACCGCCTTGAAAAGCATGTTAGTATAACGTACGGCACCTTACAACACCTAACAAAACATTACAACACTGTACGTAAACTCAAAACTCCATAATAAACCTAATGAATTCGTCCGAGTCATTTGAACATCGTACAACAATTTAGAATATCTTATGACTCTGTATGCCACATTACCGCCTTGAAAATCATGTTAGTATAACGTATGACACCTTACAACTCCTAACAACACATTACAATACCGTATGTAAACTTAAAACTCCATAATAAACCTAATGAATTCGTTAGAGTCCTTTGAACATCGTACGACCACTCAGGACTTGCTACGACTTTGTATGCAACATTAGCAACAGGAAAAGCAATTTAGAATAATGTAGGATGCGTTACATCTTTTGAGAACACCTTACACCACCGTACGAAACATTAAAACTCCATAAAAAACGTAATGATTTCGTCCGATTGATTTGAACATCGTACAACAATTTAGAATATCTTACCACTCTATATGCCACATTACCGCCTTGAAAAGCATGTTAGTATAACGTACGACACCTTACAACTCCTAACAAAGAATTACAACACCGTACTTAAACATAAAACTCCATAATAAACCTAATGAATTCATCCGAGTCCTTTGAACATCGTACGACAATTTAGAATATATTACGACTCTGTATGCCACATTACCGCCATGAAAAGCATGTTAGTATAACGTACGGCACCTTACAACACCTAACAAAACATTACAACACTGTACGTAAACTCAAAACTCCATAATAAACCTAATGAATTCGTCCGAGTCATTTGAACATCGTACAACAATTTAGAATATCTTATGACTCTGTATGCCACATTACCGCCTTGAAAATCATGGTAGTATAACGTATGACACCTTACAACTCCTAACAACACATTACAATACCGTATGTAAACTTAAAACTCCATAATAAACCTAATGATTTCGTTAGAGTCCTTTGAACATCGTACGACCACTCAGGACTTGTTACGACTTTGTATGCGACATTAGCAACAGGAAAAGCAAATTAGAATAATGTAGGATGCGTTACATCTTTTGAGAACACCTTACACCACCGTACGAAACATTAAAACTCCATTAGAAACCTAATGAATTCGTCCGAGTGATTTGAACATCGTACAACAATTAAGAATATCTTACCACTCTGTATGCCACATTACCGCCTTGAAAAGCATGTTAGTATAACGTATGACACCTTACAACTCCTAACAAAACATTACAACATCGTACGTAAACTTAAAACTCCATAATAAACCTAATGAATTCATCCGAGTCCTTTGAACATCGTACGACAATTTAGAATATATTACGACTCTGTATGCCACATTACCGCCTTGAAAAGCATGTTAGTATAACGTACGGCACCTTACAACACCTAACAAAACATTACAACACTGTACGTAAACTCAAAACTCCATAATGAATTCGTCCGAGTCATTTGAACATCGTACAACAATTTAGAATATCTTATGACTCTGTATGCCACATTACCGCCTTGAAAATCATGGTAGTATAACGTATGACACCTTACAACTCCTAACAACACATTACAATACCGTATGTAAACTTAAAACTCCATAATAAACCTAATGAATTCGTTAGAGTCCTTTGAACATCGTACGACCACTCAGGACTTGTTACGACTTTGTATGCGACATTAGCAACAGGAAAAGCAAATTAGAATAATGTTGGATGCGTTACATCTTTTGAGAACACCTTACACCACCGTACGAAACATTAAAACTCCATAATAAACCTAATGAATTCGTCCGAGTGATTTGAACATCGTACAACAATTAAGAATATCTTACCACTCTGTATGCCACATTACCGCCTTGAAAAGCATGTTAGTATAACGTATGACACCTTACAACTCCTAACAAAACATTACAACATCGTACGTAAACTTAAAACTCCATAATAAACCTAATGAATTCATCCGAGTCCTTTGAACATCGTACGACAATTTAGAATATATTATGACTCTGTATGCCACATTACCGCCTTGAAAAACATGTTAGTATAACGTACGGTACCTTACAACACCTAACAAAACATTACAACACTGTACGTAAACTCAAAACTCCATAATAAACCTAATGAATTCGTCCGAGTCATTTGAACATCGTACAACAATTTAGAATATCTTATGACTCTGTATTCCACATTACCGCCTTGAAAAACATGTTAGTATAACGTATGACACCTTACAACTCCTAACAACCCATTACAATACCGTACGTAAACTTAAAACTCCATAGTAAACCTAATGAATTCGTCCGAGTCCTTTAAACATCAGACGACCACTCAGGACTTGTTACGACTTTGTATGCGACATTAGCAACAGGAAAAGCAATTTAGAATAATGTAGGATGCGTTACATCTTTTGAGAACACCTTACACCACCGTACGAAACATTAAAACTCCATAAAAAACGTAATGATTTCGTCCGATTGATTTGAACATTGTACAACAATTTAGAATATCTTACCACTCTATATGCCACATTACCGCCTTGAAAAGCATGTTAGTATAACGTACGACACCTTACAACTCCTAACAAAGCATTACAACACCGTACGTAAACTTAAAACTCCATAATAAACCTAATGAATTCATCCGAGTCCTTTGAACATCGTACGATAATTTAGAACATATTACGACTCTGTATGCCACATTACCGCCATGAAAAGCATGTTAGTATAACGTACGGCACCTTACAACACCTAACAAAACATTACAACACTGTACGTAAACTCAAAACTCCATAATGAATTCGTCCGAGTCATTTGAACATCGTACAACAATTTAGAATATCTTATGACTCTGTATGCCACATTACCGCCTTGAAAATCATGGTAGTATAACGTATGACACCTTACAACTCCTAACAACACATTACAATACCGTATGTAAACTTAAAACTCCATAATAAACCTAATGAATTCGTTAGAGTCCTTTGAACATCGTACGACCACTCAGGACTTGTTACGACTTTGTATGCGACATTAGCAACAGGAAAAGCAAATTAGAATAATGTTGGATGCGTTACATCTTTTGAGAACACCTTACACCACCGTACGAAACATTAAAACTCCATAATAAACCTAATGAATTCGTCCGAGTGATTTGAACATCGTACAACAATTAAGAATATCTTACCACTCTGTATGCCACATTACCGCCTTGAAAAGCATGTTAGTATAACGTATGACACCTTACAACTCCTAACAAAACATTACAACATCGTACGTAAACTTAAAACTCCATAATAAACCTAATGAATTCATCCGAGTCCTTTGAACATCGTACGACAATTTAGAATATATTATGACTCTGTATGCCACATTACCGCCTTGAAAAACATGTTAGTATAACGTACGGTACCTTACAACACCTAACAAAACATTACAACACTGTACGTAAACTCAAAACTCCATAATAAACCTAATGAATTCGTCCGAGTCATTTGAACATCCTACAACAATTTAGAATATCTTATGACTCTGTATTCCACATTACCGCCTTGAAAAACATGTTAGTATAACGTATGACACCTTACAACTCCTAACAACCCATTACAATACCGTACGTAAACTTAAAACTCCATAGTAAACCTAATGAATTCGTCCGAGTCCTTTAAACATCAGACGACCACTCAGGACTTGTTACGACTTTGTATGCGACATTAGCAACAGGAAAAGCAATTTAGAATAATGTAGGATGCGTTACATCTTTTGAGAACACCTTACACCACCGTACGAAACATTAAAACTCCATAAAAAACGTAATGATTTCGTCCGATTGATTTGAACATTGTACAACAATTTAGAATATCTTACCACTCTATATGCCACATTACCGCCTTGAAAAGCATGTTAGTATAACGTACGACACCTTACAACTCCTAACAAAGCATTACAACACCGTACGTAAACTTAAAACTCCATAATAAACCTAATGAATTCATCCGAGTCCTTTGAACATCGTACGATAATTTAGAACATATTACGACTCTGTATGCCACATTACCGCCATGAAAAGCATGTTAGTATAACGTACGGCACCTTACAACACCTAACAAAACATTACAACACTGTACGTAAACTCAAAACTCCATAATGAATTCGTCCGAGTCATTTGAACATCGTACAACAATTTAGAATATCTTATGACTCTGTATGCCACATTACCGCCTTGAAAATCATGGTAGTATAACGTATGACACCTTACAACTCCTAACAACACATTACAATACCGTATGTAAACTTAAAACTCCATAATAAACCTAATGAATTCGTTAGAGTCCTTTGAACATCGTACGACCACTCAGGACTTGTTACGACTTTGTATGCGACATTAGCAACAGGAAAAGCAAATTAGAATAATGTTGGATGCGTTACATCTTTTGAGAACACCTTACACCACCGTACGAAACATTAAAACTCCATAATAAACCTAATGAATTCGTCCGAGTGATTTGAACATCGTACAACAATTAAGAATATCTTACCACTCTGTATGCCACATTACCGCCTTGAAAAGCATGTTAGTATAACGTATGACACTTTACAACTCCTAACAAAACATTACAACATCGTACGTAAACTTAAAACTCCATAATAAACCTAATGAATTCATCCGAGTCCTTTGAACATCGTACGACAAATTAGAATATATTATGACTCTGTATGCCACATTACCGCCTTGAAAAACATGTTAGTATAACGTACGGTACCTTACAACACCTAACAAAACATTACAACACTGTACGTAAACTCAAAACTCCATAATAAACCTAATGAATTCGTCCGAGTCATTTGAACATCGTACAACAATTTAGAATATCTTATGACTCTGTATTCCACATTACCGCCTTGAAAAACATGTTAGTATAACGTATGACACCTTACAACTCCTAACAACCCATTACAATACCGTACGTAAACTTAAAACTCCATAGTAAACCTAATGAATTCGTCCGAGTCCTTTAAACATCAGACGACCACTCAGGACTTGTTACGACTTTGTATGCGACATTAGCAACAGGAAAAGCAATTTAGAATAATGTAGGATGCGTTACATCTTTTGAGAACACCTTACACCACCGTACGAAACATTAAAACTCCATAAAAAACGTAATGATTTCGTCCGATTGATTTGAACATTGTACAACAATTTAGAATATCTTACCACTCTATATGCCACATTACCGCCTTGAAAAGCATGTTAGTATAACGTACGACACCTTACAACTCCTAACAAAGCATTACAACACCGTACGTAAACTTAAAACTCCATAATAAACCTAATGAATTCATCCGAGTCCTTTGAACATCGTACGATAATTTAGAACATATTACGACTCTGTATGCCACATTACCGCCATGAAAAGCATGTTAGTATAACGTACGGCACCTTACAACACCTAACAAAACATTACAACACTGTACGTAAACTCAAAACTCCATAATGAATTCGTCCGAGTCATTTGAACATCGTACAACAATTTAGAATATCTTATGACTCTGTATGCCACATTACCGCCTTGAAAATCATGGTAGTATAACGTATGACACCTTACAACTCCTAACAACACATTACAATACCGTATGTAAACTTAAAACTCCATAATAAACCTAATGAATTCGTTAGAGTCCTTTGAACATCGTACGACCACTCAGGACTTGTTACGACTTTGTATGCGACATTAGCAACAGGAAAAGCAAATTAGAATAATGTTGGATGCGTTACATCTTTTGAGAACACCTTACACCACCGTACGAAACATTAAAACTCCATAATAAACCTAATGAATTCGTCCGAGTGATTTGAACATCGTACAACAATTAAGAATATCTTACCACTATGTATGCCACATTACCGCCTTGAAAAGCATGTTAGTATAACGTATGACACCTTACAACTCCTAACAAAACATTACAACATCGTACGTAAACTTAAAACTCCATAATAAACCTAATGAATTCATCCGAGTCCTTTGAACATCGTACGACAATTTAGAATATATTATGACTCTGTATGCCACATTACCGCCTTGAAAAACATGTTAGTATAACGTACGGTACCTTACAACACCTAACAAAACATTACAACACTGTACGTAAACTCAAAACTCCATAATAAACCTAATGAATTCGTCCGAGTCATTTGAACATCGTACAACAATTTAGAATATCTTATGACTCTGTATTCCACATTACCGCCTTGAAAAACATGTTAGTATAACGTATGACACCTTACAACTCCTAACAACCCATTACAATACCGTACGTAAACTTAAAACTCCATAGTAAACCTAATGAATTCGTCCGAGTCCTTTAAACATCAGACGACCACTCAGGACTTGTTACGACTTTGTATGCGACATTAGCAACAGGAAAAGCAAATTAGAATAATGTTGGATGCGTTACATCTTTTGAGAACACCTTACACCACCGTACGAAACATTAAAACTCCATAATAAACCTAATGAATTCATCCGAGTGATTTGAACATCGTACAACAATTTAGAATATCTTACCACTCTGTATGCCACATTACCGCCTTGAAAAGCATGTTAGTATAACGTACGACACCTTACAACTCCTAACAAAGCATTACAACACCGTACGTAAACTTAAAACTCCATAATAAACCTAATGAATTCATCCGATTCCTTTGAACATCGTACGGTAATTTAGAACATATTACGACTCTGTATGCCACATTACCGCCATGAAAAGCATGTTAGTATAACGTACGGCACCTTACAACACCTAACAAAACATTACAACACTGTACGTAAACTCAAAACTCCACAATGAATTCGTCCGAGTCATTTGAACATCGTACAACAATTTAGAATATCTTATGACTCTGTATGCCACATTACCGCCTTGAAAATCATGGTAGTATAACGTATGACACCTTACAACTCCTAACAACACATTACAATACCGTATGTAAACTTAAAACTCCATAATAAACCTAATGAATTCGTTAGAGTCCTTTGAACATCGTACGACCACTCAGGACTTGTTACGACTTTGTATGCGACATTAGCAACAGGAAAAGCAAATTAGAATAATGTTGGATGCGTTACATCTTTTGAGAACACCTTACACCACCGTACGAAACATTAAAACTCCATAATAAACCTAATGAATTCATCCGAGTGATTTGAACATCGTACAACAATTAAGAATATCTTACCACTCTGTATGCCACATTACCGCCTTGAAAAGCATGTTAGTATAACGTATGACACCTTACAACTCCTAACAAAACATTACAACATCGTACGTAAACTTAAAACTCCATAATAAACCTAATGAATTCATCCGAGTCCTTTGAACATCGTACGACAATTTAGAATATATTATGACTCTGTATGCCACATTACCGCCTTGAAAAACATGTTAGTATAACGTACGGTACCTTACAACACCTAACAAAACATTACAACACTGTACGTAAACTCAAAACTCCATAATAAACCTAATGAATTCGTCCGAGTCATTTGAACATCGTACAACAATTTAGAATATCTTATGACTCTGTATTCCACATTACCGCCTTGAAAATCATGTTAGTATAACGTATGACACCTTACAACTCCTAACAACCCATTACAATACCGTACGTAAACTTAAAACTCCATAGTAAACCTAATGAATTCGTCTGAGTCCTTTAAACATCAGACGACCACTCAGGACTTGTTACGACTTTGTATGCGACATTAGCAACAGGAAAAGCAATTTAGAATAATGTAGGATGCGTTACATCTTTTGAGAACACCTTACACCACCTTACGAAACATTAAAACTCCATAAAAAACGTAATGATTTCGTCCGATTGATTTGAACATTGTACAACAATTTAGAATATCTTACCACTCTGTATGCCACATTACCGCCTTGAAAAGCATGTTAGTATAACGTACGACACCTTACAACTCCTAACAAAGCATTACAACACCGTACGTAAACTTAAAACTCCATAATAAACCTAATGAATTCATCCGAGTCCTTTGAACATCGTACGATAATTTAGAACATATTACGACTCTGTATGCCACATTACCGCCATGAAAAGCATGTTAGTATAACGTACGGCACCTTACAACACCTAACAAAACATTACAACACTGTACGTAAACTCAAAACTCCATAATGAATTCGTCCGAGTCATTTGAACATCGTACAACAATTTAGAATATCTTATGACTCTGTATGCCACATTACCGCCTTGAAAATCATGGTAGTATAACGTATGACACCTTACAACTCCTAACAACACATTACAATACCGTATGTAAACTTAAAACTCCATAATAAACCTAATGAATTCGTTAGAGTCCTTTGAACATCGTACGACCACTCAGGACTTGTTACGACTTTGTATGCGACATTAGCAACAGGAAAAGCAAATTAGAATAATGTTGGATGCGTTACATCTTTTGAGAACACCTTACACCACCGTACGAAACATTAAAACTCCATAATAAACCTAATGAATTCGTCCGAGTGATTTGAACATCGTACAACAATTAAGAATATCTTACCACTCTGTATGCCACATTACCGCCTTGAAAAGCATGTTAGTATAACGTATGACACCTTACAACTCCTAACAAAACATTACAACATCGTACGTAAACTTAAAACTCCATAATAAACCTAATGAATTCATCCGAGTCCTTTGAACATCGTACGACAATTTAGAATATATTATGACTCTGTATGCCACATTACCGCCTTGAAAAACATGTTAGTATAACGTACGGTACCTTACAACACCTAACAAAACATTACAACACTGTACGTAAACTCAAAACTCCATAATAAACCTAATGAATTCGTCCGAGTCATTTGAACATCGTACAACAATTTAGAATATCTTATGACTCTGTATTCCACATTACCGCCTTGAAAAACATGTTAGTATAACGTATGACACCTTACAACTCCTAACAACCCATTACAATACCGTACGTAAACTTAAAACTCCATAGTAAACCTAATGAATTCGTCCGAGTCCTTTAAACATCAGACGACCACTCAGGACTT
The DNA here is from genome assembly GCA_030867185.1 of Tagetes erecta. Classification (NCBI taxonomy): domain Eukaryota; kingdom Viridiplantae; phylum Streptophyta; class Magnoliopsida; order Asterales; family Asteraceae; genus Tagetes; species Tagetes erecta. Next base: position 46,238,565 of record CM061488.1, on the reverse strand, counting down.
GTTACGACTTTGTATGCGACATTAGCAACAGGAAAAGCAATTTAGAATAATGTAGGATGCGTTACATCTTTTGAGAACACCTTACACCACCGTACGAAACATTAAAACTCCATAAAAAACGTAATGATTTCGTCCGATTGATTTGAACATTGTACAACAATTTAGAATATCTTACCACTCTATATGCCACATTACCGCCTTGAAAAGCATGTTAGTATAACGTACGACACCTTACAACTCCTAAAAAAGCATTACAACACCGTACGTAAACTTAAAACTCCATAATAAACCTAATGAATTCATCCGAGTCCTTTGAACATCGTACGATAATTTAGAACATATTACGACTCTGTATGCCACATTACCGCCATGAAAAGCATGTTAGTATAACGTACGGCACCTTACAACACCTAACAAAACATTACAACACTGTACGTAAACTCAAAACTCCATAATGAATTCGTCCGAGTCATTTGAACATCGTACAACAATTTAGAATATCTTATGACTCTGTATGCCACATTACCGCCTTGAAAATCATGGTAGTATAACGTATGACACCTTACAACTCCTAACAACACATTACAATACCGTATGTAAACTTAAAACTCCATAATAAACCTAATGAATTCGTTAGAGTCCTTTGAACATCGTACGACCACTCAGGACTTGTTACGACTTTGTATGCGACATTAGCAACAGGAAAAGCAAATTAGAATAATGTTGGATGCGTTACATCTTTTGAGAACACCTTACACCACCGTACGAAACATTAAAACTCCATAATAAACCTAATGAATTCATCCGAGTGATTTGAACATCGTACAACAATTAAGAATATCTTACCACTCTGTATGCCACATTACCGCCTTGAAAAGCATGTTAGTATAACGTATGACACCTTACAACTCCTAACAAAACATTACAACATCGTACGTAAACTTAAAACTCCATAATAAACCTAATGAATTCATCCGAGTCCTTTGAACATCGTACGACAATTTAGAATATATTATGACTCTGTATGCCACATTACCGCCTTAAAAAACATGTTAGTATAACGTACGGTACCTTACAACACCTAACAAAACATTACAACACTGTACGTAAACTCAAAACTCCATAATAAACCTAATGAATTCGTCCGAGTCATTTGAACATCGTACAACAATTTAGAATATCTTATGACTCTGTATTCCACATTACCGCCTTGAAAATCATGTTAGTATAACGTATGACACCTTACAACTCCTAACAACCCATTACAATACCGTACGTAAACTTAAAACTCCATAGTAAACCTAATGAATTCGTCCGAGTCCTTTAAACATCAGACGACCACTCAGGACTTGTTACGACTTTGTATGCGACATTAGCAACAGGAAAAGCAATTTAGAATAATGTAGGATGCGTTACATCTTTTGAGAACACCTTACACCACCGTACGAAACATTAAAACTCCATAAAAAACGTAATGATTTCGTCCGATTGATTTGAACATTGTACAACAATTTAGAATATCTTACCACTCTGTATGCCACATTACCGCCTTGAAAAGCATGTTAGTATAACGTACGACACCTTACAACTCCTAACAAAGCATTACAACACCGTACGTAAACTTAAAACTCCATAATAAACCTAATGAATTCATCCGATTCCTTTGAACATCGTACGATAATTTAGAACATATTACGACTCTGTATGCCACATTACCGCCATGAAAAGCATGTTAGTATAACGTACGGCACCTTACAACACCTAACAAAACATTACAACACTGTACGTAAACTCAAAATTCCATAATGAATTCGTCCGAGTCATTTGAACATCGTACAACAATTTAGAATATCTTATGACTCTGTATGCCACATTACCGCCTTGAAAATCATGGTAGTATAACGTATGACACCTTACAACTCCTAACAACACATTACAATACCGTATGTAAACTTAAAACTCCATAATAAACCTAATGAATTCGTTAGAGTCCTTTGAACATCGTACGACCACTCAGGACTTGTTACGACTTTGTATGCGACATTAGCAACAGGAAAAGCAAATTAGAATAATGTTGGATGCGTTACATCTTTTGAGAACACCTTACACCACCGTACGAAACATTAAAACTCCATAATAAACCTAATGAATTCGTCCGAGTGATTTGAACATCGTACAACAATTAAGAATATCTTACCACTCTGTATGACACATTACCGCCTTGAAAAGCATGTTAGTATAACGTATGACACCTTACAACTCCTAACAAAACATTACAACATCGTACGTAAACTTAAAACTCCATAATAAACCTAATGAATTCATCCGAGTCCTTTGAACATCGTACGATAATTTAGAACATATTACGACTCTGTATGCCACATTACCGCCATGAAAAGCATGTTAGTATAACGTACGGCACCTTACAACACCTAACAAAACATTACAACACTGTACGTAAACTCAAAACTCCATAATGAATTCGTCCGAGTCATTTGAACATCGTACAACAATTTAGAATATCTTATGACTCTGTATGCCACATTACCGCCTTGAAAATCATGGTAGTATAACGTATGACACCTTACAACTCCTAACAACACATTACAATACCGTATGTAAACTTAAAACTCCATAATAAACCTAATGAATTCGTTAGAGTCCTTTGAACATCGTACGACCACTCAGGACTTGTTACGACTTTGTATGCGACATTAGCAACAGGAAAAGCAAATTAGAATAATGTTGGATGCGTTACATCTTTTGAGAACACCTTACACCACCGTACGAAACATTAAAACTCCATAATAAACCTAATGAATTCATCCGAGTGATTTGAACATCGTACAACAATTAAGAATATCTTACCACTCTGTATGCCACATTACCGCCTTGAAAAGCATGTTAGTATAACGTATGACACCTTACAACTCCTAACAAAACATTACAACATCGTACGTAAACTTAAAAGTCCATAATAAACCTAATGAATTCATCCGAGTCCTTTGAACATCGTACGACAATTTAGAATATATTATGACTCTGTATGCCACATTACCGCCTTAAAAAACATGTTAGTATAACGTACGGTACCTTACAACACCTAACAAAACATTACAACACTGTACGTAAACTCAAAACTCCATAATAAACCTAATGAATTCGTCCGAGTCATTTGAACATCGTACAACAATTTAGAATATCTTATGACTCTGTATTCCACATTACCGCCTTGAAAATCATGTTAGTATAACGTATGACACCTTACAACTCCTAACAACCCATTACAATACCGTACGTAAACTTAAAACTCCATAGTAAACCTAATGAATTCGTCCGAGTCCTTTAAACATCAGACGACCACTCAGGACTTGTTACGACTTTGTATGCGACATTAGCAACAGGAAAAGCAATTTAGAATAATGTAGGATGCGTTACATCTTTTGAGAACACCTTACACCACCGTACGAAACATTAAAACTCCATAAAAAACGTAATGATTTCGTCCGATTGATTTGAACATTGTACAACAATTTAGAATATCTTACCACTCTGTATGCCACATTACCGCCTTGAAAAGCATGTTAGTATAACGTACGACACCTTACAACTCCTAACAAAGCATTACAACACCGTACGTAAACTTAAAACTCCATAATAAACCTAATGAATTCATCCGATTCCTTTGAACATCGTACGATAATTTAGAACATATTACGACTCTGTATGCCACATTACCGCCATGAAAAGCATGTTAGTATAACGTACGGCACCTTACAACACCTAACAAAACATTACAACACTGTACGTAAACTCAAAATTCCATAATGAATTCGTCCGAGTCATTTGAACATCGTACAACAATTTAGAATATCTTATGACTCTGTATGCCACATTACCGCCTTGAAAATCATGGTAGTATAACGTATGACACCTTACAACTCCTAACAACACATTACAATACCGTATGTAAACTTAAAACTCCATAATAAACCTAATGAATTCGTTAGAGTCCTTTGAACATCGTACGACCACTCAGGACTTGTTACGACTTTGTATGCGACATTAGCAACAGGAAAAGCAAATTAGAATAATGTTGGATGCGTTACATCTTTTGAGAACACCTTACACCACCGTACGAAACATTAAAACTCCATAATAAACCTAATGAATTCGTCCGAGTGATTTGAACATCGTACAACAATTAAGAATATCTTACCACTCTGTATGCCACATTACCGCCTTGAAAAGCATGTTAGTATAACGTATGACACCTTACAACTCCTAACAAAACATTACAACATCGTACGTAAACTTAAAACTCCATAATAAACCTAATGAATTCATCCGAGTCCTTTGAACATCGTACGACAATTTAGAATATATTATGACTCTGTATGCCACATTACCGCCTTGAAAAACATGTTAGTATAACGTACGGTACCTTACAACACCTAACAAAACATTACAACACTGTACGTAAACTCAAAACTCCATAATAAACCTAATGAATTCGTCCGAGTCATTTGAACATCGTACAACAATTTAGAATATCTTATGACTCTGTATTCCACATTACCGCCTTGAAAATCATGTTAGTATAACGTATGACACCTTACAACTCCTAACAACCCATTACAATACCGTACGTAAACTTAAAACTCCATAGTAAACCTAATGAATTCGTCCGAGTCCTTTATACATCAGACGACCACTCAGGACTTGTTACGACTTTGTATGCGACATTAGCAACAGGAAAAGCAATTTAGAATAATGTAGGATGCGTTACATCTTTTGAGAACACCTTACACCACCGTAAGAAACATTAAAACTCCATAAAAAACGTAATGATTTCGTCCGATTGATTTGAACATTGTACAACAATTTAGAATATCTTACCACTCTGTATGCCACATTACCGCCTTGAAAAGCATGTTAGTATAACGTACGACACCTTACAACTCCTAACAAAGCATTACAACACCGTACGTAAACTTAAAACACCATAATAAACCTAATGAATTCATCCGAGTCCTTTGAACATCGTACGATAATTTAGAACATATTACGACTCTGTATGCCACATTACCGCCTTGAAAAGCATGTTAGTATAATGTACGACACCTTACAACTCCTAACAAAACATTACAACACCGTACGTATACTTAAACTCCATAATAAACCTAATGAATTCGTTAGAGTCCTTTGAACATCGTACGACCACTCAGGACTTGTTACGACTTTGTATGCGACATTAGCAACAGGAAAAGCAAATTAGAATAATGTAGGATGCGTTACATCTTTTGAGAACACCTTACACCACCGTACGAAACATTAAAACTCCATTAGAAACCTAATGAATTCGTCCGAGTGATTTGAACATCGTACAACAATTAAGAATATCTTACCACTCTGTATGCCACATTACCGCCTTGAAAAGCATGTTAGTATAACGTATGACACCTTACAACTCCTAACAAAACATTACAACATCGTACGTAAACTTAAAACTCCATAATAAACCTAATGAATTCATCCGAGTCCTTTGAACATCGTACGACAATTTAGAATATATTACGACTCTGTATGCCACATTACCGCCTTGAAAAGCATGTTAGTATAACGTACGGCACCTTACAACACCTAACAAAACATTACAACACTGTACGTAAACTCAAAACTCCATAATAAACCTAATGAATTCGTCCGAGTCATTTGAACATCGTACAACAATTTAGAATATCTTATGACTCTGTATGCCACATTACCGCCTTGAAAATCATGTTAGTATAACGTATGACACCTTACAACTCCTAACAACACATTACAATACCGTATGTAAACTTAAAACTCCATAGTAAACCTAATGAATTCGTCCGAGTCCTTTAAACATCAGACGACCACTCAGGACTTGTTACGACTTTGTATGCGACATTAGCAACAGGAAAAGCAATTTAGAATAATGTAGGATGCGTTACATCTTTTGAGAACACCTTACACCACCGTACGAAACATTAAAACTCCATAAAAAACGTAATGATTTCGTCCGATTGATTTGAACATCGTACAACAATTTAGAATATCTTACCACTCTGTATGCTACATTACCTCCTTGAAAAGCACGTTAGTATAACGTACGACACCTTACAACTCCTAACAAAGAATTACAACACCGTACTTAAACATAAAACTCCATAATAAACCTATTGAATTCATCCGAGTCCTTTGAACATCGTACGACAATTTAGAATATATTACGACTCTGTATGCCACATTACCGCCATGAAAAGCATGTTAGTATAACGTACGACACCTTACAACACCTAACAAAACATTACAACACTGTACGTAAACTCAAAACTCCATAATAAACCTAATGAATTCGTCCGAGTCATTTGAACATCGTACAACAATTTAGAATATCTTATGACTCTGTATGCCACATTACCGCCTTGAAAATCATGGTAGTATAACGTATGACACCTTACAACTCCTAACAACACATTACAATACCGTATGTAAACTTAAAACTCCATAATAAACCTAATGAATTCGTTAGAGTCCTTTGAACATCGTACGACCACTCAGGACTTGTTACGACTTTGTATGCGACATTAGCAACAGGAAAAGCAAATTAGAATAATGTTGGATGCGTTACATCTTTTGAGAACACCTTACACCACCGTACGAAACATTAAAACTCCATAATAAACCTAATGAATTCGTCCGAGTGATTTGAACATCGTACAACAATTAAGAATATCTTACCACTCTGTATGCCACATTACAGCCTTGAAAAGCATGTTAGTATAACGTATCACACCTTACAACTCCTAACAAAACATTACAACATCGTACGTAAACTTAAAACTCCATAATAAACCTAATGAATTCATTCGAGTCCTTTGAACATCGTACGACAATTTAGAATATATTATGACTCTGTATGCCACATTACCGCCTTGAAAAACATGTTAGTATAACGTACGGTACCTTACAACACCTAACAAAACATTACAACACTGTACGTAAACTCAAAACTCCATAATAAACCTAATGAATTCGTCCGAGTCATTTGAACATCGTACAACAATTTAGAATATCTTATGACTCTGTATGCCACATTACCGCCTTGAAAATCATGGTAGTATAACGTATGACACCTTACAACTCCTAACAACACATTACAATACCGTATGTAAACTTAAAACTCCATAATAAACCTAATGAATTCGTTAGAGTCCTTTGAACATCGTACGACCACTCAGGACTTGTTACGACTTTGTATGCGACATTAGCAACAGGAAAAGCAAATTAGAATAATGTTGGATGCGTTACATCTTTTGAGAACACCTTACACCACGGTACGAAACATTAAAACTCCATAATAAACCTAATGAATTCGTCCGAGTGATTTGAACATCGTACAACAATTAAGAATATCTTACCACTCTGTATGCCACATTACCGCCTTGAAAAGCATGTTAGTATAACGTATGACACCTTACAACTCCTAACAAAACATTACAACATCGTACGTAAACTTAAAACTCCATAATAAACCTAATGAATTCATCCGAGTCCTTTGAACATCGTACGACAATTTAGAATATATTATGACTCTGTATGCCACATTACCGCCTTGAAAAACATGTTATTATAACGTACGGTACCTTACAACACCTAACAAAACATTACAACACTGTACGTAAACTCAAAACTCCATAATAAACCTAATGAATTCGTCCGAGTCATTTGAACATCGTACAACAATTTAGAATATCTTATGACTCTGTATTCCACATTACCGCCTTGAAAATCATGTTAGTATAACGTATGACACCTTACAACTCCTAACAACCCATTACAATACCGTACGTAAACTTAAAACTCCATAGTAAACCTAATGAATTCGTCCGAGTCCTTTAAACATCAGACGACCACTCAGGACTTGTTACGACTTTGTATGCGACATTAGCAACAGGAAAAGCAATTTAGAATAATGTAGGATGCGTTACATCTTTTGAGAACACCTTACACCACCGTACGAAACATTAAAACTCCATAAAAAACGTAATGATTTCGTCCGATTGATTTGAACATTGTACAACAATTTAGAATATCTTACCACTCTGTATGCCACATTACCGCCTTGAAAAGCATGTTAGTATAACGTACGACACCTTACAACTCCTAACAAAGCATTACAACACCGTACGTAAACTTAAAACTCCATAATAAACCTAATGAATTCATCCGAGTCCTTTGAACATCGTACGATAATTTAGAACATATTACGACTCTGTATGCCACATTACCGCCTTGAAAAGCATGTTAGTATAACGTACGACACCTTACAACTCCTAACAAAACATTACAACACCGTACGTATACTTAAACTCCATAATAAACCTAATGAATTCGTCCGAGTCATTTGAACATCGTACAACAATTTAGAATATCTTATGACTCTGTATGCCACATTACCGCCTTGAAAATCATGGTAGTATAACGTATGACACCTTACAACTCCTAACAACACATTACAATACCGTATGTAAACTTAAAACTCCATAATAAACCTAATGAATTCGTTAGAGTCCTTTGAACATCGTACGACCACTCAGGACTTGTTACGACTTTGTATGCGACATTAGCAACAGGAAAAGCAAATTAGAATAATGTTGGATGCGTTACATCTTTTGAGAACACCTTACACCACGTTACGAAACATTAAAACTCCATAATAAACCTAATGAATTCGTCCGAGTGATTTGAACATCGTACAACAATTAAGAATATCTTACCACTCTGTATGCCACATTACCGCCTTGAAAAGCATGTTAGTATAACGTATGACACCTTACAACTCCTAACAAAACATTACAACATCGTACGTAAACTTAAAACTCCATAATAAACCTAATGAATTCATCCGAGTCCTTTGAACATCGTACGACAATTTAGAATATATTATGACTCTGTATGCCACATTACCGCTTTGAAAAACATGTTATTATAACGTACGGTACCTTACAACACCTAACAAAACATTACAACACTGTACGTAAACTCAAAACTCCATAATAAACCTAATGAATTTGTCCGAGTCATTTGAACATCGTACAACAATTTAGAATATCTAATGACTCTGTATTCCACATTACCGCCTTGAAAATCATGTTAGTATAACGTATGACACCTTACAACTCCTAACAACCCATTACAATACCGTACGTAAACTTAAAACTCCATAGTAAACCTTATGAATTCGTCCGAGTCCTTTAAACATCAGACGACCACTCAGGACTTGTTACGACTTTGTATGCGACATTAGCAACAGGAAAAGCAAATTAGAATAATGTTGGATGCGTTACATCTTTTGAGAACACCTTACACCACGGTACGAAACATTAAAACTCCATAATAAACCTAATGAATTCGTCCGAGTGATTTGAACATCGTACAACAATTAAGAATATCTTACCACTCTGTATGCCACATTACCGCCTTGAAAAGCATGTTAGTATAACGTATGACACCTTACAACTCCTAACAAAACATTACAACATCGTACGTAAACTTAAAACTCCATAATAAACCTAATGAATTCATCCGAGTCCTTTGAACATCGTACGACAATTTAGAATATATTATGACTCTGTATGCCACATTACCGCCTTGAAAAACATGTTATTATAACGTACGGTACCTTACAACACCTAACAAAACATTACAACACTGTACGTAAACTCAAAACTCCATAATAAACCTAATGAATTCGTCCGAGTCATTTGAACATCGTACAACAATTTAGAATATCTTATGACTCTGTATGCCACATTACCGCCTTGAAAATCATGTTAGTATAACGTATGACACCTTACAACTCCTAACAACACATTACAATACCGTATGTAAACTTAAAACTCCATAATAAACCTAATGAATTAGTTAGAGTCCTTTGAACATCGTACGACCACTCAGGACTTGCTACGACTTTGTATGCAACATTAGCAACAGGAAAAGCAATTTAGAATAATGTAGGATGCGTTACATCTTTTGAGAACACCTTACACCACCGTACGAAACATTAAAACTCCATAATAAACGTAATGAATTCGTCCGATTGATTTGAACATCGTACAACAATTAAGAATATCTTACCACTCTGTATGCCACATTACCGCCTTAAAAGCATGTTAGTATAACGTATGACACCTTACAACTCCTAACAAAACATTACAACATCGTACGTAAACTTAAAACTCCATAATAAACCTAATGAATTCATCTGAGTCCTTTGAACATCGTACGACAATTTAGAATATATTACGACTCTGTATGCCACATTACCGCCATGAAAAGCATGTTAGTATAACGTACGGCACCTTACAACACCTAACAAAACATTACAACACTGTACGTAAACTCAAAACTCCATAATAAACCTAATGAATTCGTCCGAGTCATTTGAACATCGTATAGCAATTTAGAATATCTTATGACTCTGTATGCCACATTACCGCCTTGAAAATCATGGTAGTATAACGTATGACACCTTACAACTCCTAACAACACATTACAATACCGTATGTAAACTTAAAACTCCATAATAAACCTAATGAATTCGTTAGAGTCCTTTGAACATCGTACGACCACTCAGGACTTGTTACGACTTTGTATGCGACATTAGCAACAGGAAAAGCAAATTAGAATAATGTAGGATGCGTTACATCTTTTGAGAGCACCTTACACCACCGTACGAAACATTAAAACTCCATAATAAACCTAATGAATTCGTCCGAGTGATTTGAACATCGTACAACAATTAAGAATATCTTACCACTCTGTATGCCACATTAACGCCTTGAAAAGCATGTTAGTATAACGTGTGACACCTTACAACTCCTAACAAAACATTTCAACATCGTACGTAAACTTAAAACTCCATAATAAACCTAATGAATTCATCCGAGTCCTTTGAACATCGTACGACAATTTAGAATATATTACGACTCTGTATGCCACATTACCGCCTTGAAAAGCATGTTAGTATAACGTACGGCACCTTACAACACCTAACAAAACATTACAACACTGTACGTAAACTCAAAACTCCATAATAAACCTAATGAATTCGTCCGAGTCATTTGAACATCGTACAACAATTTAGAATATCTTATGACTCTGTATGCCACATTACCGCCTTGAAAATCATGTTAGTATAACGTATGACACCTTACAACTCCTAACAACACATTACAATACCGTATGTAAACTTAAAACTCCATAATAAACCTAATGAATTCGTTAGAGTCCTTTGAACATCGTACGACCACTCAGGACTTGCTACGACTTTGTATGCAACATTAGCAACAGGAAAAGCAATTTAGAATAATGTAGGATGCGTTACATCTTTTGAGAACACCTTACACCACCGTACGAAACATTAAAACTCCATAAAAAACGTAATGATTTCGTCCGATTGATTTGAACATCGTACAACAATTTAGAATATCTTACCACTCTATATGCCACATTACCGCCTTGAAAAGCATGTTAGTATAACGTACGACACCTTACAACTCCTAACAAAGAATTACAACACCGTACTTAAACATAAAACTCCATAATAAACCTAATGAATTCATCCGAGTCCTTTGAACATCGTACGACAATTTAGAATATATTACGACTCTGTATGCCACATTACCGCCATGAAAAGCATGTTAGTATAACGTACGGCACCTTACAACACCTAACAAAACATTACAACACTGTACGTAAACTCAAAACTCCATAATAAACCTAATGAATTCGTCCGAGTCATTTGAACATCGTACAACAATTTAGAATATCTTATGACTCTGTATGCCACATTACCGCCTTGAAAATCATGGTAGTATAACGTATGACACCTTACAACTCCTAACAACACATTACAATACCGTATGTAAACTTAAAACTCCATAATAAACCTAATGATTTCGTTAGAGTCCTTTGAACATCGTACGACCACTCAGGACTTGTTACGACTTTGTATGCGACATTAGCAACAGGAAAAGCAAATTAGAATAATGTAGGATGCGTTACATCTTTTGAGAACACCTTACACCACCGTACGAAACATTAAAACTCCATTAGAAACCTAATGAATTCGTCCGCGTGATTTGAACATCGTACAACAATTAAGAATATCTTACCACTCTGTATGCCACATTACCGCCTTGAAAAGCATGTTAGTATAACGTATGACACCTTACAACTCCTAATAAAACATTACAACATCGTACGTAAACTTAAAACTCCATAATAAACCTAATGAATTCATCCGAGTCCTTTGAACATCGTACGACAATTTAGAATATATTACGACTCTGTATGCCACATTACCGCCTTGAAAAGCATGTTAGTATAACGTACGGCACCTTACAACACCTAACAAAACATTACAACACTGTACGTAAACTCAAAACTCCATAATGAATTCGTCCGAGTCATTTGAACATCGTACAACAATTTAGAATATCTTATGACTCTGTATGCCACATTACCGCCTTGAAAATCATGGTAGTATAACGTATGACACCTTACAACTCCTAACAACACATTACAATACCGTATGTAAACTTAAAACTCCATAATAAACCTAATGAATTCGTTAGAGTCCTTTGAACATCGTACGACCACTCAGGACTTGTTACGACTTTGTATACGACATTAGCAACAGGAAAAGCAAATTAGAATAATGTTGGATGCGTTACATCTTTTGAGAACACCTTACACCACCGTACGAAACATTAAAACTCCATAATAAACCTAATGAATTCGTCCGAGTGATTTGAACATCGTACAACAATTAAGAATATCTTACCACTCTTTATGCCACATTACCGCCTTGAAAAGCATGTTAGTATAACGTATGACACCTTACAACTCCTAACAAAACATTACAACATCGTACGTAAACTTAAAACTCCATAATAAACCTAATGAATTCATCCGAGTCCTTTGAACATCGTACGACAATTTAGAATATATTATGACTCTGTATGCCACATTACCGCCTTGAAAAACATGTTAGTATAACGTACGGTACCTTACAACACCTAACAAAACATTACAACACTGTACGTAAACTCAAAACTCCATAATAAACCTAATGAATTCGTCCGAGTCATTTGAACATCGTACAACAATTTAGAATATCTTATGACTCTGTATTCCACATTACCGCCTTGAAAAACATGTTAGTATAACGTATGACACCTTACAACTCCTAACAACCCATTACAATACCGTACGTAAACTTAAAACTCCATAGTAAACCTAATGAATTCGTCCGAGTCCTTTAAACATCAGACGACCACTCAGGACTTGTTACGACTTTGTATGCGACATTAGCAACAGGAAAAGCAAATTAGAATAATGTAGGATGCGTTACATCTTTTGAGAACACCTTACACCACCGTACGAAACATTAAAACTCCATAATAAACCTAATGAATTCGTCCGAGTGATTTGAACATCGTACAACAATTAAGAATATCTTACCACTCTGTATGCCACATTACCGCCTTGAAAAGCATGTTAGTATAACGTATGACACCTTACAACTCCTAACAAAACATTACAACATCGTACGTAAACTTAAAACTCCATAATAAACCTAATGAATTCATCCGAGTCCTTTGAACATCGTACGACAATTTAGAATATATTACGACTCTGTATGCCACATTACCGCCTTGAAAAGCATGTTAGTATAACGTACGGCACCTTACAACACCTAACAAAACATTACAACACTGTACGTAAACTCAAAACTCCATAATAAACCTAATGAATTCGTCCGAGTCATTTGAACATCGTACAACAATTTAGAATATCTTATGACTCTTTATGCCACATTACCGCCTTGAAAATCATGTTAGTATAACGTATGACACCTTACAACTCCTAACAACACATTACAATACAGTATGTATACTTAAAACTCCATAATAAACCTAATGAATTCGTTAGAGTCCTTTGAACATCGTACGACCACTCAGGACTTGTTACGACTTTGTATGCGAAATTAGCAACAGGAAAAGAAATTTAGAATAATGTAGGATGCGTTACATCTTTTGAGAACACCTTACACCATCGTACGAAACATTAAAACTCCATAATAAACCTAATGAATTCGTCCGAGTGATTTGAACATCGTACAACAATTTAGAATATCTTATCACTCTGTATGCCACATTATCGCCTTCAAAAGAATGTTAGTATAATGTACGACACCTTACAACTCCTAACAAAATATTACAACATCGTACGTAAACTTAAGACTCCATAATAAACCTAATGAATTCGTCCGAGTCATTTGAACATCGTACGACAATTTAGAATATCTTATGACTCTGTATGCCACATTACCGCCTTGAAAATTATGTTAGTATAACGTATGACACCGTACAACTCCTAACAACACATTACAATACAGTATGTATACTTAAAACTCCATAATAAACCTAATGAATTCGTTAGAGTCCTTTGAACATCGTACGACCACTCAGGACTTGTTACGACTTTGTATGCGACATTAGCAACAGGAAAAGAAATTTAGAATAATGTAGGATGCGTTACATCTTTTGAGAACACCTTACACCATCGTACGAAACATTAAAACTCCATAATAAACCTAATGAATTCGTCCGAGTGATTTGAACATCGTACAACAATTTAGAATATCTTATCACTCTGTATGCCACATTATCGCCTTCAAAAGAATGTTAGTATAATGTACGACACCTTACAACTCCTAACAAAATATTACAACATCGTACGTAAACTTAAGACTCCATAATAAACCTAATGAATTTATCCGAGTCCTTTGATCATCGTACGACAATTTAGAATATATTACGACTCTATATGCCACATTACCGCCTTGAAAAGCATGTTAGTATAACGTACGGCACCTTACAACTCCTAACAACACATTACAATACCGTATGTAAACTTAAAACTCCATAATAAACCTAATGAATTCGTTAGAGTCCTTTGAACATCGTACGACCACTCAAGACTTGTTACGACTTTGTATGCGACATTAGCAACAGGAAAAGCAAATTAGAATAATGTAGGATGCGTTACATCTTTTGAGAACACCTTACACCACCGTACGAAACATTAAAACTCCATAATAAACCTAATGAATTCGTCCGAGTGATTTGAACATCGTACAACAATTAAGAATATCTTACCACTCTGTATGCCACATTACCGCCTTGAAAAGCATGTTAGTATAACGTATGACACCTTACAACTCCTAACAAAACATTACAACATCGTACGTAAACTTAAAACTCCATAATAAACCTAATGAATTCATCCGAGTCCTTTGAACATCGTACGACAATTTAGAATATATTACGACTCTGTATGCCACATTACCGCCTTGAAAAGCATGTTAGTATAACGTACGGCACCTTACAACACCTAACAAAACATTACAACACTGTATGTAAACTCAAAACTCCATAATAAACCTAATGAATTCGTCCGAGTCATTTGAACATCGTACAACAATTTAGAATATCTTATGACTCTGTATGCCACATTATCTCCTTGAAAATCATGTTAGTATAACGTATGACACCTTACAACTCCTAACAACACATTACAATACCGTATGTAAACTTAAAACTCCATAATAAACCTAATGAATTCGTTAGAGTCCTTTGAACATCGTACGACCACTCAGGACTTGTTACGACTTTGTATGCGACATTAGCAACAGGAAAAGCAATTTAGAATAACGTAGGATGCGTTACATCTTTGGAGAACACCTTACACCACCGTACGAAACATTAAAACTCCATAATAAACCTAATGAATTCGTCCGAGTGATTTGAACATCGTACAACAATTAAGAATATCTTACCACTCTGTATGCCACATTACCGCCTTGAAAAGAATGTTAGTATAACGTACGGCACCTTACAACTCCGAACAAAACATTACAACACCGTACGTAAACTTAAAAGTCCATAATAAACCTAATGAATTCATCCGAGTCATTTGAACATCGTACAACAATTTAGAATATCTTACGACTCTGTATGCCACATCACCGCCTTGATTATCATGTTAGTATAACGTAGGACACCTTACAACTCCTAACAACACATTACCATACCGTATGTAAACTTAAAACTCCATAGTAAACCTAATGAATTCGTCCGAGTCATTTGAACATCGTACACCAATTTAGAATATCTTACGACTCTGTATGCCACATTACTGCCTTGAAAATCATGTTAATATAACGTATGACACCTTACAACTCCTAACAACCCATTTAAATACCGTACGTAAACTTAAAACTCCATAGTAAACCTAATGAATTCGTCCGAGTCCTTTGAACATCAGACGACCACTCAGGACTTGTTACGACTTTGTTTGCGACATTAGCAACAGGAAAAGCAATTTTGAATAATGCAGGATGCGTTACATCTTTTGAGAACACCTTACACCACTGTACGAAACATTAAAACTCCATAATAAACGTAATGAAATCGTCCGATTGATTTGGAAATCGTACAACAATTTAGAATATCTTGCCACTCTGTATGCCACATTACCGCCTTGAAAAGCATGTTAGTATAACGTACGACACCTTACAACTCCTAACAAAGCATTACAACACCATACGTAAACTTAAAACTCCATAATAAACCTAATGAATTCATCCGAGTCCTTTGAACATTGTACTACAATTTAGAATATATTACGACTCTGTATGCCACATTACCACCTTGAAAAGAATGTTAGTATAACGTACGGCACCTTACAACTCCGAACAAAACATTACAACACCGTACGTAAACTTAAAACTCCATAATAAACCTAATGAATTCATCCGAGTCATTTGAACATCGTACAACAATTTAGAATATCTTACGACTCTGTATGCCACATCACCGCCTTGAAAATCATGTTAGTATAACGTACGACACCTTACAACTCCTAACAACACATTACAATACCGTATGTAAACTTAAAACTCCATAGTAAACCTAATGAATTCGTCCGAGTCATTTGAACATCGTACGACAATTTAGAATATCTTACGACTCTGTATGCCACATTACCGCCTTGAAAATCATGTTAATATAACGTATGACACCTTACAACTCCTAACAACCCATTTAAATACCGTACGTAAACTTAAAACTCCATAGTAAACCTAATGAATTCGTCCGAGTCCTTTGAACATCAGACGACCACTCAGGACTTGTTACGACTTTGTTTGCGTCATTAGCAACAGGAAAAGCAATTTAGAATAATGCAGGATGCGTTACATCTTTTGAGAACACCTTACACCACTGTACGAAACATTAAAACTCCATAATAAACGTAATGAAATCGTCCGATTGATTTGGAAATCATACAACAATTTAGAATATCTTGCCACTCTGTATGCCACATTACCGCCTTGAAAATCATGTTAGTATAACGTATGACACCTTACAACTCCTAACAACCGATTACAATACCGTACGTAAACTTAAAACTCCATAGTAAACCTAATGAATTCATCCGAGTCCTTTAAACATCACACGACCACTCAAGACTTGTTACGACTTTGTATGCGACATTAGCAACAGGAAAAGCAATTTAGAATAATGTAGGATGCGTTACATCTTTTGAGAACACCTTACACCACCGTACGAAACATTAAAACTCCATAATAAACGTAATGAATTCGTCCGATTGATTTGAACATCGTACAACAATTTAGAATATCTTACCACTCTATATGCCACATTACCGCCTTGAAAAGAATGTTAGTATAACATACAACACCGTACGTAAACTTAAAACTCCATAATAAAGCTAATGAATTCATCCGAGTCCTTTGAACATCGTACGACAATTTAGAATATATTACGACTCTGTATGCCACATTACCGCCTTGAAAAGAATGTTAGTATAACGTACGGCACCTTACAACTCCGAACAAAACATTACAACACCGTACGTAAACTTAAAACTCCATAATAAACCTAATGAATTCATCCGAGTCATTTGAACATCGTACAACAATTTAGAATATCTTACGACTCTGTATGCCACATCACCGCCTTGAATATCATGTTAGTATAACGTAGGACACCTTACAACTCCTAACAACACATTATCATACCGTATGTAAACTTAAAACTCCATAGTAAACCTAATGAATTCGTCCGAGTCATTTGAACATCGTACAACAATTTAGAATATCTTACGACTCTGTATGCCACATTCCTGCCTTGAAAATCATGTTAATATAACGTATGACACCTTACAACTCCTAACAACCCATTTAAATACCGTACGTAAACTTAAAACTCCATAGTAAACCTAATGAATTCGTCCGAGTCCTTTGAACATCAGACGACCACTCAGGACTTGTTACGACTTTGTTTGCGACATTAGCAACAGGAAAAGCAATTTAGAATAATGCAGGATGCGTTACATCTTTTGAGAACACCTTACACCACTGTACGAAACATTAAAACTCCATAATAAACGTAATGAAATCGTCCGATTGATTTGGAAATCGTACAACAATTTAGAATATCTTGCCACTCTGTATGCCACATTACCGCCTTGAAAAGCATGTTAGTATAACGTACGACACCTTACAACTCCTAACAAAGCATTACAACACCATACGTAAACTTAAAACTCCATAATAAACCTAATGAATTCATCCGAGTCCTTTGAACATTGTACTACAATTTAGAATATATTACGACTCTGTATGCCACATTACCAACTTGAAAAGAATGTTAGTATAACGTACGGCATCTTACAACTCCGAACAAAACATTACAACACCGTACGTAAACTTAAAACTCCATAATAAACCTAATGAATTCATCCGAGTCATTTGAACATCGTACAACAATTTAGAATATCTTACGACTCAGTATGCCACATCACCGCCTTGAAAATCATCTTAGTATAACGTACGACACCTTACAACTCCTAACAACACATTACAATATCGTATGTAAACTTAAAACTCCATAGTAAACCTAATGAATTCGTCCGAGTCATTTGAACATCGTACGACAATTTAGAATATCTTACGACTCTGTATGCCACATTACCGCCTTGAAAATCATGTTAATATAACGTATGACACCTTACAACTCCTAACAACCCATTTAAATACCGTACGTAAACTTAAAACTCCATAGTAAACCTAATGAATTCGTCCGAGTCCTTTGAACATCAGACGACCACTCAGGACTTGTTACGACTTTGTTTGTGACATTAGCAACAGGAAAAGCAATTTAGAATAATGCAGGATGCGTTACATCTTTTGAGAACACCTTACACCACTGTACGAAACATTAAAACTTCATAATAAACGTAATGAAATCGTCCGATTGATTTGGAAATCGTACAACAATTTAGAATATCTTGCCACTCTGTATGCCACATTACCGCCTTGAAAAGCATGTTAGTATAACGTACGACACCTTACAACTCCTAACAAAGCATTACAACACCATACGTAAACTTAAAACTCCATAATAATCCTAATGAATTCATCCGAGTCCTTTGAACATTGTACTACAATTTAGAATATATTACGACTCTGTATGCCACATTACCACCTTGAAAAGAATGTTAGTATAACGTACGGCACCTTACAACTCCGAACAAAACATTACAACACCGTACGTAAACTTAAAACTCCATAATAAACCTAATGAATTCATCCGAGTCATTTGAACATCGTACAACAATTTAGAATATCTTACGACTCTGTATGCCACATCACCGCCTTGAAAATCATGTTAGTATAACGTACGACACCTTACAACTCCTAACAACACATTACAATACCGTATGTAAACTTAAAACTCCATAGTAAACCTAATGAATTCGTCCGAGTCATTTGAACATCGTACGACAATTTAGAATATCTTACGACTCTGTATGCCACATTACCGCCTTGAAAATCATGTTAATATAACGTATGACACCTTACAACTCCTAACAACCCATTTAAATACCGTACGTAAACTTAAAACTCCATAGTAAACCTAATGAATTCGTCCCAGTCCTTTGAACATTGTACTACAATTTAGAATATATTACGACTCTGTATGCCACATTACCACCTTGAAAAGAATGTTAGTATAACGTACGGCACCTTACAACTACGAACAAAACATTACAACACCGTACGTAAACTTAAAACTCCATAATAAACCTAATGAATTCATCCGAGTCATTTGAACATCGTACAACAATTTAGAATATCTTACGACTCTGTATGCCACATCACCGCCTTGAAAATCATGTTAGTATAACGTACGACACCTTACAACTCCTAACAACACATTACAATACCGTATGTAAACTTAAAACTCCATAGTAAACCTAATGAATTCGTCCGAGTCATTTGAACATCGTACGACAATTTAGAATATCTTACGACTCTGTATGCCACATTACCGCCTTGAAAATCATGTTAATATAACGTATGACACCTTACAACTCCTAACAACCCATTTAAATACCGTACGTAAACTTAAAACTCCATAGTAAACCTAATGAATTCGTCCGAGTCCTTTGAACATCAGACGACCACTCAGGACTTGTTACGACTTTGTTTGTGACATTAGCAACAGGAAAAGCAATTTAGAATAATGCAGGATGCGTTACATCTTTTGAGAACACCTTACACCACTGTACGAAACATTAAAACTCCATAATAAACGTAATGAAATCGTCCGATTGATTTGGAAATCGTACAACAATTTAGAATATCTTGCCACTCTGTATGCCACATTACCGCCTTGAAAAGCATGTTAGTATAACGTACGACACCTTACAACTCCTAACAAAGCATTACAACACCATACGTAAACTTAAAACTCCATAATAAACCTAATGAATTCATCCGAGTCCTTTGAACATTGTACTACAATTTAGAATATATTACGACTCTGTATGCCACATTACCACCTTGAAAAGAATGTTAGTATAACGTACGGCACCTTACAACTCCGAACAAAACATTACAACACCGTACGTAAACTTAAAACTCCATAATAAACCTAATGAATTCATCCGAGTCATTTGAACATCGTACAACAATTTAGAATATCTTACGACTCTGTATGCCACATCACCGCCTTGAAAATCATGTTAGTATAACGTACGACACCTTACAACTCCTAACAACACATTACAATACCGTATGTAAACTTAAAACTCCATAGTAAACCTAATGAATTCGTCCGAGTCATTTGAACATCGTACGACAATTTAGAATATCTTACGACTCTGTATGCCACATTACCGCCTTGAAAATCATGTTAATATAACGTATGACACCTTACAACTCCTAACAACCCATTTAAATACCGTACGTAAACTTAAAACTCCATAGTAAACCTAATGAATTCGTCCGAGTCCTTTGAACATCAGACGACCACTCAGGACTTGTTACGACTTTGTTTGCGACATTAGCAACAGGAAAAGCAATTTAGAATAATGCAGGATGCGTTACATCTTTTGAGAACACCTTACACCACTGTACGAAACATTAAAACTCCATAATAAACGTAATGAAATCGTCCGATTGATTTGGAAATCGTACAACAATTTAGAATATCTTGCCACTCTGTATGCCACATTACCGCCTTGAAAATCATGTTAGTATAACGTATGACACCTTACAACTCCTAACAACCCATTACAATACCGTACGTAAACTTAAAACTCCATAATAAACCTAATGAATTCATCCGAGTCCTTTGAACATCACACGACCACTCAGGACTTGTTACGATTTTGTATGCGACATTAGCAACAGGAAAAGCAATTTAGAATAATGTAGGATGCGTTACATCTTTTGAGAACACCTTACACCACCGTACGAAACATTAAAACTCCATAATAAACGTAATGAATTCGTCCGATTGATTTGAACATCGTACAACAATTTAGAATATCTTACCACTCTGTATGCCACATTACCGCCTTGAAAAGAATGTTAGTATAACGTACAACACCGTACGTAAACTTAAAACTCCATAATAAAGCTAATGAATTCATCCGAGTCCTTTGAACATCGTACGACAATTTAGAATATATTACGACTCTGTATGCCACATTACCGCCTTGAAAAGAATGTTAGTATAACGTACGGCACCTTACAACTCCGAACAAAACATTACAACACCGTACGTAAACTTAAAACTCCATAAAAAACCTAATGAATTCATCCGAGTCATTTGAACATCGTACAACAATTTAGAATATCTTACGACTCTGTATGCCACATCACCGCCTTGAATATCATGTTAGTATAACGTACGACACCTTACAACTCCTAACAACACATTACAATACCGTATGTAAACTTAAAACTCCATAGTAAACCTAATGAATTCGTCCGAGTCATTTGAACATCGTACGACAATTTAGAATATCTTACGACTCTGTATGCCACATTACCGCCTTGAAAATCATGTTAATATAACGTATGACACCTTACAACTCCTAACAACCCATTTAAATACCGTACGTAAACTTAAAACTCCATAGTAAACCTAATGAATTCGTCCGAGTCCTTTGAACATCAGACGACCACTCAGGACTTGTTACGACTTTGTTTGTGACATTAGCAACAGGAAAAGCAATTTAGAATAATGCAGGATGCGTTACATCTTTTGAGAACACCTTACACCACTGTACGAAACATTAAAACTCCATAATAAACGTAATGAAATCGTCCGATTGATTTGGAAATCGTACAACAATTTAGAATATCTTGCCACTCTGTATGCCACATTACCGCCTTGAAAAGCATGTTAGTATAACGTACGACACCTTACAACTCCTAACAAAGCATTACAACACCATACGTAAACTTAAAACTCCATAATAAACCTAATGAATTCATCCGAGTCCTTTGAACATTGTACTACAATTTAGAATATATTACGACTCTGTATGCCACATTACCACCTTGAAAAGAATGTTAGTATAACGTACGGCACCTTACAACTCCGAACAAAACATTACAACACCGTACGTAAACTTAAAACTCCATAATAAACCTAATGAATTCATCCGAGTCATTTGAACATCGTACAACAATTTAGAATATCTTACGACTCTGTATGCCACATCACCGCCTTGAAAATCATGTTAGTATAACGTACGACACCTTACAACTCCTAACAACACATTACAATACCGTATGTAAACTTAAAACTCCATAGTAAACCTAATGAATTCGTCCGAGTCATTTGAACATCGTACGACAATTTAGAATATCTTACGACTCTGTATGCCACATTACCGCCTTGAAAATCATGTTAATATAACGTATGACACCTTACAACTCCTAACAACCCATTTAAATACCGTACGTAAACTTAAAACTCCATAGTAAACCTAATGAATTCGTCCGAGTCCTTTGAACATCAGACGACCACTCAGGACTTGTTACGACTTTGTTTGCGACATTAGCAACAGGAAAAGCAATTTAGAATAATGCAGGATGCGTTACATCTTTTGAGAACACCTTACACCACTGTACGAAACATTAAAACTCCATAATAAACGTAATGAAATCGTCCGATTGATTTGGAAATCGTACAACAATTTAGAATATCTTGCCACTCTGTATGCCACATTACCGCCTTGAAAATCATGTTAGTATAACGTATGACACCTTACAACTCCTAACAACCCATTACAATACCGTACGTAAACTTAAAACTCCATAATAAACCTAATGAATTCATCCGAGTCCTTTGAACATCACACGACCACTCAGGACTTGTTACGATTTTGTATGCGACATTAGCAACAGGAAAAGCAATTTAGAATAATGTAGGATGCGTTACATCTTTTGAGAACACCTTACACCACCGTACGAAACATTAAAACTCCATAATAAACGTAAAGAATTCGTCCGATTGATTTGAACATCGTACAACAATTTAGAATATCTTACCACTCTGTATGCCACATTACCGCCTTGAAAAGAATGTTAGTATAACGTACAACACCGTACGTAAACTTAAAACTCCATAATAAAGCTAATGAATTCATCCGAGTCCTTTGAACATCGTACGACAATTTAGAATATATTACGACTCTGTATGCCACATTACCGCCTTGAAAAGAATGTTAGTATGACGTACGGCACCTTACAACTCCGAACAAAACATTACAACACCGTACGTAAACTTAAAACTCCATAAAAAACCTAATGAATTCATCCGAGTCATTTGAACATCGTACAACAATTTAGAATATCTTACGACTCTGTATGCCACATCACCGCCTTGAATATCATGTTAGTATAACGTAGGACACCTTACAACTCCTAACAACACATTACCATACCGTATGTAAACTTAAAACTCCATAGTAAACCTAATGAATTCGTCCGAGTCATTTGAACATCGTACAACAATTTAGAATATCTTACGACTCTGTATGCCACATTACTGCCTTGAAAATCATGTTAATATAACGTATGACACCTTACAACTCCTAACAACCCATTTAAATACCGTACGTAAACTTAAAACTCCATAGTAAACCTAATGAATTCGTCCGAGTCCTTTGAACATCAGACGACCACTCAGGACTTGTTACGACTTTGTTTGCGACATTAGCAACAGGAAAAGCAATTTAGAATAATGAAGGATGCGTTACATCTTTTGAGAACACCTTACACCACTGTACGAAACATTAAAACTCCATAATAAACGTAATGAAATCGTCCGATTGATTTGAACATCGTACAACAATTTAGAATATCTTACCACTCTGTATGCCACATTACCGCCTTGAAAAGAATGTTAGTATAACGTACAACACCGTACGTAAACTTAAAACTCCATAATAAAGCTAATGAATTCATCCGAGTCCTTTGAACATCGTACGACAATTTAGAATATATTACGACTCTGTATGCCACATTACCGCCTTGAAAAGAATGTTAGTATAACGTACGGCACCTTACAACTCCGAACAAAACATTACAACACCGTACGTAAACTTAAAACTCCATAAAAAACCTAATGAATTCATCCGAGTCATTTGAACATCGTACAACAATTTAGAATATCTTACGACTCTGTATGCCACATCACCGCCTTGAATATCATGTTAGTATAACGTAGGACACCTTACAACTCCTAACAACACATTACCATACCGTATGTAAACTTAAAACTCCATAGTAAACCTAATGAATTCGTCCGAGTCATTTGAACATCGTACAACAATTTAGAATATCTTACGACTCTGTATGCCACATTACTGCCTTGAAAATCATGTTAATATAACGTATGACACCTTACAACTCCTAACAACCCATTTAAATACCGTACGTAAACTTAAAACTCCATAGTAAACCTAATGAATTCGTCCGAGTCCTTTGAACATCAGACGACCACTCAGGACTTTTTACGACTTTGTTTGCGACATTAGCAACAGGAAAAGCAATTTAGAATAATGCAGGATGCGTTACATCTTTTGAGAACACCTTACACCACTGTACGAAACATTAAAACTCCATAATAAACGTAATGAAATCGTCCGATTGATTTGGAAATCGTACAACAATTTAGAATATCTTGCCACTCTGTATGCCACATTACCGCCTTGAAAATCATGTTAATATAACGTATGACACCTTACAACTCCTAACAACCCATTTAAATACCGTACGTAAACTTAAAACTCCATAGTAAACCTAATGAATTCGTCCCAGTCCTTTGAACATTGTACTACAATTTAGAATATATTACGACTCTGTATGCCACATTACCACCTTGAAAAGAATGTTAGTATAACGTACGGCACCTTACAACTCCGAACAAAACATTACAACACCGTACGTAAACTTAAAACTCCATAATAAACCTAATGAATTCATCCGAGTCATTTGAACATCGTACAACAATTTAGAATATCTTACGACTCTGTATGCCACATCACCGCCTTGAAAATCATGTTAGTATAACGTACGACACCTTACAACTCCTAACAACACATTACAATACCGTATGTAAACTTAAAACTCCATAGTAAACCTAATGAATTCGTCCGAGTCATTTGAACATCGTACGACAATTTAGAATATCTTACGACTCTGTATGCCACATTACCGCCTTGAAAATCATGTTAATATAACGTATGACACCTTACAACTCCTAACAACCCATTTAAATACCGTACGTAAACTTAAAACTCCATAGTAAACCTAATGAATTCGTCCGAGTCCTTTGAACATCAGACGACCACTCAGGACTTGTTACGACTTTGTTTGTGACATTAGCAACAGGAAAAGCAATTTAGAATAATGCAGGATGCGTTACATCTTTTGAGAACACCTTACACCACTGTACGAAACATTAAAACTCCATAATAAACGTAATGAAATCGTCCGATTGATTTGGAAATCGTACAACAATTTAGAATATCTTGCCACTCTGTATGCCACATTACCGCCTTGAAAAGCATGTTAGTATAACGTACGACACCTTACAACTCCTAACAAAGCATTACAACACCATACGTAAACTTAAAACTCCATAATAAACCTAATGAATTCATCCGAGTCCTTTGAACATTGTACTACAATTTAGAATATATTACGACTCTGTATGCCACATTACCACCTTGAAAAGAATGTTAGTATAACGTACGGCACCTTACAATTCCGAACAAAACATTACAACACCGTACGTAAACTTAAAACTCCATAATAAACCTAATGAATTCATCCGAGTCATTTGAACATCGTACAACAATTTAGAATATCTTACGACTCTGTATGCCACATCACCGCCTTGAAAATCATGTTAGTATAACGTACGACACCTTACAACTCCTAACAACACATTACAATACCGTATGTAAACTTAAAACTCCATAGTAAACCTAATGAATTCGTCCGAGTCATTTGAACATCGTACGACAATTTAGAATATCTTACGACTCTGTATGCCACATTACCGCCTTGAAAATCATGTTAATATAACGTATGACACCTTACAACTCCTAACAACCCATTTAAATACCGTACGTAAACTTAAAACTCCATAGTAAACCTAATGAATTCGTCCCAGTCCTTTGAACATTGTACTACAATTTAGAATATATTACGACTCTGTATGCCACATTACCACCTTGAAAAGAATGTTAGTATAACGTACGGCACCTTACAACTCCGAACAAAACATTACAACACCGTACGTAAACTTAAAACTCCATAATAAACCTAATGAATTCATCCGAGTCATTTGAACATCGTACAACAATTTAGAATATCTTACGACTCTGTATGCCACATCACCGCCTTGAAAATCATGTTAGTATAACGTACGACACCTTACAACTCCTAACAACACATTACAATACCGTATGTAAACTTAAAACTCCATAGTAAACCTAATGAATTCGTCCGAGTCATTTGAACATCGTACGACAATTTAGAATATCTTACGACTCTGTATGCCACATTACCGCCTTGAAAATCATGTTAATATAACGTATGACACCTTACAACTCCTAACAACCCATTTAAATACCGTACGTAAACTTAAAACTCCATAGTAAACCTAATGAATTCGTCCGAGTCCTTTGAACATCAGACGACCACTCAGGACTTGTTACGACTTTGTTTGTGACATTAGCAACAGGAAAAGCAATTTAGAATAATGCAGGATGCGTTACATCTTTTGAGAACACCTTACACCACTGTACGAAACATTAAAACTCCATAATAAACGTAATGAAATCGTCCGATTGATTTGGAAATCGTACAACAATTTAGAATATCTTGCCACTCTGTATGCCACATTACCGCCTTGAAAAGCATGTTAGTATAACGTACGACACCTTACAACTCCTAACAAAGCATTACAACACCATACGTAAACTTAAAACTCCATAATAAACCTAATGAATTCATCCGAGTCCTTTGAACATTGTACTACAATTTAGAATATATTACGACTCTGTATGCCACATTACCACCTTGAAAAGAATGTTAGTATAACGTACGGCACCTTACAACTCCGAACAAAACATTACAACACCGTACGTAAACTTAAAACTCCATAATAAACCTAATGAATTCATCCGAGTCATTTGAACATCGTACAACAATTTAGAATATCTTACGACTCTGTATGCCACATCACCGCCTTGAAAATCATGTTAGTATAACGTACGACACCTTACAACTCCTAACAACACATTACAATACCGTATGTAAACTTAAAACTCCATAGTAAACCTAATGAATTCGTCCGAGTCATTTGAACATCGTACGACAATTTAGAATATCTTACGACTCTGTATGCCACATTACCGCCTTGAAAATCATGTTAATATAACGTATGACACCTTACAACTCCTAACAACCCATTTAAATACCGTACGTAAACTTAAAACTCCATAGTAAACCTAATGAATTCGTCCGAGTCCTTTGAACATCAGACGACCACTCAGGACTTGTTACGACTTTGTTTGCGACATTAGCAACAGGAAAAGCAATTTAGAATAATGCAGGATGCGTTACATCTTTTGAGAACACCTTACACCACTGTACGAAACATTAAAACTCCATAATAAACGTAATGAAATCGTCCGATTGATTTGGAAATCGTACAACAATTTAGAATATCTTGCCACTCTGTATGCCACATTACCGCCTTGAAAATCATGTTAGTATAACGTATGACACCTTACAACTCCTAACAACCCATTACAATACCGTACGTAAACTTAAAACTCCATAATAAACCTAATGAATTCATCCGAGTCCTTTGAACATCACACGACCACTCAGGACTTGTTACGATTTTGTATGCGACATTAGCAACAGGAAAAGCAATTTAGAATAATGTAGGATGCGTTACATCTTTTGAGAACACCTTACACCACCGTACGAAACATTAAAACTCCATAATAAACGTAATGAATTCGTCCGATTGATTTGAACATCGTACAACAATTTAGAATATCTTACCACTCTGTATGCCACATTACCGCCTTGAAAAGAATGTTAGTATAACGTACAACACCGTACGTAAACTTAAAACTCCATAATAAAGCTAATGAATTCATCCGAGTCCTTTGAACATCGTACGACAATTTAGAATATATTACGACTCTGTATGCCACATTACCGCCTTGAAAAGAATGTTAGTATAACGTACGGCACCTTACAACTCCGAACAAAACATTACAACACCGTACGTAAACTTAAAACTCCATAAAAAACCTAATGAATTCATCCGAGTCATTTGAACATCGTACAACAATTTAGAATATCTTACGACTCTGTATGCCACATCACCGCCTTGAATATCATGTTAGTATAACGTAGGACACCTTACAACTCCTAACAACACATTACCATACCGTATGTAAACTTAAAACTCCATAGTAAACCTAATGAATTCGTCCGAGTCATTTGAACATCGTACAACAATTTAGAATATCTTACGACTCTGTATGCCACATTACTGCCTTGAAAATCATGTTAATATAACGTATGACACCTTACAACTCCTAACAACCCATTTAAATACCGTACGTAAACTTAAAACTCCATAGTAAACCTAATGAATTCGTCCGAGTCCTTTGAACATCAGACGACCACTCAGGACTTGTTACGACTTTGTTTGCGACATTAGCAACAGGAAAAGCAATTTAGAATAATGCAGGATGCGTTACATCTTTTGAGAACACCTTACACCACTGTACGAAACATTAAAACTCCATAATAAACGTAATGAAATCGTCCGATTGATTTGGAAATCGTACAACAATTTAGAATATCTTGCCACTCTGTATGCCACATTACCGCCTTGAAAATCATGTTAGTATAACGTATGACACCTTACAACTCCTAACAACCCATTACAATACCGTACGTAAACTTAAAACTCCATAATAAACCTAATGAATTCATCCGAGTCCTTTGAACATCACACGACCACTCAGGACTTGTTACGATTTTGTATGCGACATTAGCAACAGGAAAAGCAATTTAGAATAATGTAGGATGCGTTACATCTTTTGAGAACACCTTACACCACCGTACGAAACATTAAAACTCCATAATAAACGTAATGAATTCGTCCGATTGATTTGAACATCGTACAACAATTTAGAATATCTTACCACTCTGTATGCCACATTACCGCCTTGAAAAGAATGTTAGTATAACGTACAACACCGTACGTAAACTTAAAACTCCATAATAAAGCTAATGAATTCATCCGAGTCCTTTGAACATCGTACGACAATTTAGAATATATTACGACTCTGTATGCCACATTACCGCCTTGAAAAGAATGTTAGTATAACGTACGGCACCTTACAACTCCGAACAAAACATTACAACACCGTACGTAAACTTAAAACTCCATAAAAAACCTAATGAATTCATCCGAGTCATTTGAACATCGTACAACAATTTAGAATATCTTACGACTCTGTATGCCACATCACCGCCTTGAATATCATGTTAGTATAACGTAGGACACCTTACAACTCCTAACAACACATTACCATACCGTATGTAAACTTAAAACTCCATAGTAAACCTAATGAATTCGTCCGAGTCATTTGAACATCGTACAACAATTTAGAATATCTTACGACTCTGTATGCCACATTACTGCCTTGAAAATCATGTTAATATAACGTATGACACCTTACAACTCCTAACAACCCATTTAAATACCGTACGTAAACTTAAAACTCCATAGTAAACCTAATGAATTCGTCCGAGTCCTTTGAACATCAGACGACCACTCAGGACTTTTTACGACTTTGTTTGCGACATTAGCAACAGGAAAAGCAATTTAGAATAATGCAGGATGCGTTACATCTTTTGAGAACACCTTACACCACTGTACGAAACATTAAAACTCCATAATAAACGTAATGAAATCGTCCGATTGATTTGGAAATCGTACAACAATTTAGAATATCTTGCCACTCTGTATGCCACATTACCGCCTTGAAAAGCATGTTAGTATAACGTACGACACCTTACAACTCCTAACAAAGCATTACAACACCATACGTAAACTTAAAACTCCATAATAAACCTAATGAATTCATCCGAGTCCTTTGAACATTGTACTACAATTTAGAATATATTACGACTATGTATGCCACATTACCACCTTGAAAAGAATGTTAGTATAACGTACGGCACCTTACAACTCCGAACAAAACATTACAACACCGTACGTAAACTTAAAACTCCATAATAAACCTAATGAATTCATCCGAGTCATTTGAACATCGTACAACAATTTAGAATATCTTACGACTCTGTATGCCACATCACCGCCTTGAAAATCATGTTAGTATAACGTACGACACCTTACAACTCCTAACAACACATTACAATACCGTATGTAAACTTAAAACTCCATAGTAAACCTAATGAATTCGTCCGAGTCATTTGAACATCGAACGACAATTTAGAATATCTTACGACTCTGTATGCCACATTACCGCCTTGAAAATCATGTTAATATAACGTATGACACCTTACAACTCCTAACAACCCATTTAAATACCGTACGTAAACTTAAAACTCCATAGTAAACCTAATGAATTCGTCCGAGTCCTTTGAACATCAGACGACCACTCAGGACTTGTTACGACTTTGTTTGCGACATTAGCAACAGGAAAAGCAATTTAGAATAATGCAGGATGCGTTACATCTTTTGAGAACACCTTACACCACTGTACGAAACATTAAAACTCCATAATAAACGTAATGAAATCGTCCGATTGATTTGGAAATCGTACAACAATTTAGAATATCTTGCCACTCTGTATGCCACATTACCGCCTTGAAAAGCATGTTAGTATAACGTACGACACCTTACAACTCCTAACAAAGCATTACAACACCATACGTAAACTTAAAACTCCATAATAAACCTAATGAATTCATCCGAGTCCTTTGAACATTGTACTACAATTTAGAATATATTACGACTCTGTATGCCACATTACCACCTTGAAAAGAATGTTAGTATAACGTACGGCACCTTACAACTCCGAACAAAACATTACAACACCGTACGTAAACTTAAAACTCCATAATAAACCTAATGAATTCATCCGAGTCATTTGAACATCGTACAACAATTTAGAATATCTTACGACTCTGTATGCCACATCACCGCCTTGAAAATCATGTTAGTATAACGTACGACACCTTACAACTCCTAACAACACATTACAATACCGTATGTAAACTTAAAACTCCATAGTAAACCTAATGAATTCGTCCGAGTCATTTGAACATCGTACGACAATTTAGAATATCTTACGACTCTGTATGCCACATTACCGCCTTGAAAATCATGTTAATATAACGTATGACACCTTACAACTCCTAACAACCCATTTAAATACCGTACGTAAACTTAAAACTCCATAGTAAACCTAATGAATTCGTCCGAGTCCTTTGAACATCAGACGACCACTCAGGACTTGTTACGACTTTGTTTGTGACATTAGCAACAGGAAAAGCATTTTAGAATAATGCAGGATGCGTTACATCTTTTGAGAACACCTTACACCACTGTACGAAACTTTAAAACTCCATAATAAACCTAATGAATTCATCCGAGTCCTTTGAACATTGTACTACAATTTAGAATATATTACGACTCTGTATGCCACATTACCACCTTGAAAAGAATGTTAGTATAACGTACGGCACCTTACAACTCCGAACAAAACATTACAACACCGTACGTAAACTTAAAACTCCATAATAAACCTAATGAATTCATCCGAGTCATTTGAACATCGTACAACAATTTAGAATATCTTACGACTCTGTATGCCACATCACCGCCTTGAATATCATGTTAGTATAACGTAGGACACCTTACAACTTCTAACAACACATTACCATACCGTAAGTAAACTTAAAACTCCATAGTAAACCTAATGAATTCGTCCGAGTCATTTGAACATCGTACGACAATTTAGAATATCTTACGACTCTGTATGCCACATTACTGCCTTGAAAATCATGTTAATATAACGTATGACACCTTACAACTCCTAACAACCCATTTAAATACCGTACGTAAACTTAAAACTCCATAGTAAACCTAATGAATTCGTCCGAGTCCTTTGAACATCAGACGACCACTCAGGACTTGTTACGACTTTGTTTGCGACATTAGCAACAGGAAAAGCAATTTAGAATAATGCAGGATGCGTTACATCTTTTGAGAACACCTTACACCACTGTACGAAACATTAAAACTCCATAATAAACGTAATGAAATCGTCCGATTGATTTGGAAATCGTACAACAATTTAGAATATCTTGCCACTCTGTATGCCACATTACCGCCTTGAAAAGCATGTTAGTATAACGTACGACACCTTACAACTCCTAACAAAGCATTACAACACCATACGTAAACTTAAAACTCCATAATAAACCTAATGAATTCATCCGAGTCCTTTGAACATTGTACTACAATTTAGAATATATTACGACTCTGTATGCCACATTACCACCTTGAAAAGAATGTTAGTATAACGTACGGCACCTTACAACTCCGAACAAAACATTACAACACCGTACGTAAACTTAAAACTCCATAACAAACCTAATGAATTCATCCGAGTCATTTGAACATCGTACAACAATTTAGAATATCTTACGACTCTGTATGCCACATCACCGCCTTGAAAATCATCTTAGTATAACGTACGACACCTTACAACTCCTAACAACACATTACAATACCGTATGTAAACTTAAAACTCCATAGTAAACCTAATGAATTCGTCCGAGTCATTTGAACATCGTACGACAATTTAGAATATCTTACGACTCTGTATGCCACATTACCGCCTTGAAAATCATGTTAATATAACGTATGACACCTTACAACTCCTAACAACCCATTTAAATACCGTACGTAAACTTAAAACTCCATAGTAAACCTAATGAATTCGTCCGAGTCCTTTGAACATCAGACGACCACTCAGGACTTGTTACGACTTTGTTTGTGACATTAGCAACAGGAAAAGCAATTTAGAATAATGCAGGATGCGTTACATCTTTTGAGAACACCTTACACCACTGTACGAAACATTAAAACTCCATAATA
Organism: Tagetes erecta; assembly: GCA_030867185.1. Classification (NCBI taxonomy): domain Eukaryota; kingdom Viridiplantae; phylum Streptophyta; class Magnoliopsida; order Asterales; family Asteraceae; genus Tagetes; species Tagetes erecta. Next base: position 46,204,336 of record CM061488.1, on the reverse strand, counting down.
AACGTAATGAAATCGTCCGATTGATTTGGAAATCGTACAACAATTTAAAATATCTTGCCACTCTGTATGCCACATTACCGCCTTGAAAAGCATGTTAGTATAACGTACGACACCTTACAACTCCTAACAAAGCATTACAACACCATACGTAAACTTAAAACTCCATAATAAACCTAATGAATTCATCCGAGTCCTTTGAACATTGTACTACAATTTAGAATATATTACGACTCTGTATGCCACATTACCACCTTGAAAAGAATGTTAGTATAACGTACGGCACCTTACAACTCCGAACAAAACATTACAACACCGTACGTAAACTTAAAACTCCATAACAAACCTAATGAATTCATCCGAGTCATTTGAACATCGTACAACAATTTAGAATATCTTACGACTCTGTATGCCACATCACCGCCTTGAAAATCATCTTAGTATAACGTACGACACCTTACAACTCCTAACAACACATTACAATACCGTATGTAAACTTAAAACTCCATAGTAAACCTAATGAATTCGTCCGAGTCATTTGAACATCGTACGACAATTTAGAATATCTTACGACTCTGTATGCCACATTACCGCCTTGAAAATCATGTTAATATAACGTATGACACCTTACAACTCCTAACAACCCATTTAAATACCGTACGTAAACTTAAAACTCCATAGTAAACCTAATGAATTCGTCCGAGTCCTTTGAACATCAGACGACCACTCAGGACTTGTTACGACTTTGTTTGTGACATTAGCAACAGGAAAAGCAATTTAGAATAATGCAGGATGCGTTACATCTTTTGAGAACACCTTACACCACTGTACGAAACATTAAAACTCCATAATAAACGTAATGAAATCGTCCGATTGATTTGGAAATCGTACAACAATTTAAAATATCTTGCCACTCTGTATGCCACATTACCGCCTTGAAAATCATGTTAGTATAACGTACGACACCTTACAACTCCTAACAAAGCATTACAACACCATACGTAAACTTAAATGTAAAACCCTAAATTTTGACGTAAGTATATGTCGATAATGGGGGGGTGTCCATGTAAATAGCGTGTTGAATAAAAAGTCCTAATGTATATAGATAAACCCTAGGGGTGATAGAGGACTTAAAATGAAGAACGTGGGCGAAAACGGAACTCAAATCGGAGTTATAACGAAGCGGGAAATGCGAAAATACCTGAGGAATGCCCGAAAACTTCTTTCGAGCATATCTTGACTTAGAGGAAGAGTTACGGAGCCCATAATATATGAATTCCACGTGTTTCGACGAGAGGAATCTGAAAATGTGGGTTAGGCGACCCGCGCATCAAAGGGTAGGCCCTTGCGTGTATCGCTTAGTGCCAGTCGGGTGCAAAACAGCTGGCAGCCACTCACCATCTACGCGATACGCGCAGATGGTGCATGTGGGCTGCGCGTATCGCCTGGAACAGCCCAGACAGCCTATTTAAAGGGGTGCAACCCCCCTTCACTTGTGCTCAAAGTTCTATCTCTCTCTAGAACGTTTTAGAGAGAGAAACCAGTCCGTTTTGTTGCGGAATCGCGCCTCGAGTGCGGTACCCTGCGTCGGAACGCTGCTTCGAGTTTCGGGCGCGTGTAGATCGCTTAGCGTGCGTCGAGGTTCTGTCCGAGTGAAGAACGGTGATCATCAAGGTGTTGCGCGACTGAAGATCGGTGATCGACGAGGTAATAGTCTTTTATTCTCGATCTAGTTTAGGATGGGAATCGGGTTGGGAACTCGATGGGAATGCGGGGTGAAGATACCCGCATAGCACGAGGGACGTGCTAGGGGAAATAGTTGCGGGATTAAACACCCGCAACTAACGGGTAGATTACCCGGGGAGGGTGCGGGTTGAATATCCGTACCCTAGGGGTATGATATCCGTTGTGTACGGGTAACATATCTCTGTAGGATTCGTTTAGATCCCCGAGGTGTGGGATTTGGTAGGCGTAGGTGGCAACGACTCGTGTCTAGTCTTATGCTTCGTTAGTTATGCCCTAGGACTTACATAGTCTTAGGAATCGTTATTTATAACGTTGTGATATCGCGTTATAGGTGGATTATAGCTATTGAGATTGATTGTCGATATAGCTATTTGTGTGATCGTGAAGATATCCATTTGGATTGATTGTTGGGATTAGATCAAGGACCGAAGCTAGTTGGAGAAGGATTTCAAGAGAAGAGGTGTTACAGATGTCAGCAATCAGGACATCTCTCAAGATCGTGTCCGACGATTAAGTGCTATAATTGTCAGGAAACAGGGCATTTTAGGAATGATTGCCCTAAAATTAAAGGAGGAAAGAACCCAGCCAAAGGGCGGGTGTTTGTTATGAAGAAGGGTGATGATAAAGAAGTTAATGAGGATGTTGTGGCAGGTATGTTCCCTCTAAACAACGTTTATGCTAAGGTTTTATTTGACACGGGTGCAAATAAGAGTTTTGTGTCAACTTCCTTTGGTAAATACCTAGGAAAAGAACCTGTAGTGTTAGATTCTTTTTATGAGGTAGAAACCGCAAATGGAGGAAGTGATGTGATAACAGTAGTGTATAAGGATTGCTTGCTTAATTTAAATGGTGTTGAGTTTCCAGTTGATGTTATGCCTATGAACTTGTGTGGTTATGATGTAGTCATAGGAATGGACTGGTTAACTTATAATCGAGCCCAAGTTGATTGTGAGAAAAAGTTGGTTAGGGTATGTAAGTCAGATGGTGAAACATTAGTGGTTAAGGGAGATAGTAACGGAGGTAATATCCGGATGATATCTGCAATTAAGGCTAGTAAATGTTTGATGAAAGGTTGTGAGGCTTTTATAGCCTATGCTTTAGATTCTAAGCCTGAAAAGCAGATTTCGGATATCCCAGTCGTATGTGATTACCCTGACGTGTTTCCGGATGACTTACCTGGACTCCCTCCCAACCGACAAATCGAATTTCGAATCGATTTAATACCTGAAGCAAGGCCGATTGCGAAGGCTCCTTATCGTTTGGCGCCCTCCGAATTGCAAGAACTGATGAAGCAAGTCCAGGAGTTGCTCGACTTAGGCTTCATTAGACCGAGTTCATCCCCTTGGGGTGCACCAGTGTTGTTTGTGAAGAAGAAAGACGGCTCCATGCGGATGTGCATTGACTATCGTGAGCTGAACAAGTTAACAATTAAGAACAAGTATCCTTTGCCGAGGATAGCCGATCTGTTTGATCAGCTGCAAGGAGCCAGCTATTTTTCCAAGATCGATCTTAGGTCTGGATACCATCAACTAAAGGTGAGGGAAGAGGATATTCCGAAGACTGCTTTTAGAACCCGTTATGGGCACTATGAGTTTTTGGTTATGTCCTTTGGATTAACCAATGCCCCTGCAGCATTCATGGATCTTATGAACAGAGTCTGCAAGCCATATTTAGACAAGTTCGTCATTGTCTTTATTGATGATATTTTGGTCTATTCGAGAGATCAAAATGATCATACTAAACACCTGAAGAAGGTTTTGGAGACTCTTAGGCAAGAGAAGCTGTACGCTAAGTTCTCCAAGTGTGATTTTTGGAAGAGAGAAGTTCAATTTCTCGGGCATGTGATAAATGAAGCTGGTGTTCAGGTAAATCCAACTAAGATAGAGGCTATAATGAAATGGGAAGTCCCGAAGACTCCCACGGAAATTAGAAGCTTCTTAGGTTTAGCTGGGTACTACCGAAGATTTATCAAGGACTTCTCTAAGATTGCTACACCGATGACTACATTAACGCGGAAGAAGGCTGAGTTCAAATGGGGACCCGAGCAAGAGGAAGCCTTTAGTGTCTTGAAGAAGAAGCTTTGTAGCGCTCCAATCCTTTCATTACCCGAAGGTAATGAGGATTTTGTGGTATGTTGCGATGCCTCGCCTAATGGTCTTGGTTGCGTGCTGATGCAACGAGAGAAGGTCATTGCCTATGCATCACGACAACTAAGCGTTCATGAGAAACGTTACACCACACATGATTTGGAATTAGGTGCCATAGTGTTTGCCTTGAAGACTTGGCGACACTATCTTTATGGTACTAAATTCGTGATATATTCTGATCACAAAAGCCTCCAACACCTTTTTGATCAGAAGGAGCTAAATATGAGGCAACGTAGATGGATGGAATTACTTAGCGATTATGATTGTGAGATCAAATACCACCCTGGCAAGGCCAATGTGGTGGCAGACGCCCTGAGTCGAAAGGAAAGGGTTAAACCCATTAAAGTAAGGGCTTTGCAGATCATTGTAACGATTGATTGGAAGGATCAGATCGTTGAAGCTCAGACAAATGCCTTGAAGGAAGAAAGCATCAGGAAGGAGCAAATGGTGGGAAAGGAAGGTTTGTTGACAAAAGGAAAGGATGATATTCTAAGGTTTGGATCAAGAATTTGGATACCAAAGTTTGGAGGTATCCAGGATAAGATTCTTGATGAAACCCACAAGTCTAAGTACTCAATTCATCCTGGAACGGATAAGATGTTCAAGAGCTTGAAAGAATATTATTGGTGGCCCAATATGAAGAGATCAATTGCACAGTATGTGCAAAGGTGCTTGACTTGTTTACAAGTTAAGATAGAACATCAGAAACCAGCAGGTCTGTTACAACAGATAGAATTACCAGTTTGGAAGTGGGAAAGAATAACAATGGATTATGTCACGAAGCTCCCAAGAACTCGTGCAGGGCATAATGCCATATGGGTGATTGTGGATCGATTGACCAAGTCGTCCCATTTCATACCATATAACGAGAGCTACTCACAAGAGAAGATGGCGAAATTGTATATCAAGGAGATTGTGAGTAGACATGGCGTGCCACTTTCGATCATCTCTGACAGAGATAGTCGATTCACGTCAAGGTTTTGGGCAAGTTTGCAGAAAGATCTAGGATCTACATTGAATTTGAGCACGGCATATCATCCTCAAACCGATGGGCAGAGTGAGCGTACGATCCAAACCCTTGAGGATATGCTGCGTGCGTGTGTGATTGACTTTAGTGGTAGTTGGGATGAATTCTTACCATTGGTTGAGTTTTCATACAACAATAGTTATCACACCAGCATAGGAATGGCAACATTTGAAGCACTTTTTGGAAGAAAGTGCAGAACTCCTGTTTGTTGGACGGAAGTTGGGGAGGATCAGTTGTGTAGTATAGAGATGATGCTGGAAACAACTGATAAAATCCAACAGATTAGGCAAAGGCTGAAAGCTGCCCAGGATAGGCAGAAAAGTTATGCTGACGTCCGTAGAAGGCCTTTAGAATTCAAAGTCGGAGATTACGTGATGTTGAAAGTATCTCCTTGGAAAGGAGTGGTGAGATTTATCAATCGAGGAAAGTTAGCCCCGAGGTACATTGGTCCATTTAAGGTTGTTGCGAGAATTGGGAAAGTTGCTTATAAGCTTGAGTTACCGGAAACCTTGAAAGGTGTACACGATACCTTTCATGTGTCAAACTTAAGGAAATGTTTGGCGGACCCGAATCAAGCTGTACCTCTCGAAGATGTTCAAGTAAGCGAGAATCTATCTTTTACTGAGAGGCCAGTAAAGATTCTTGATACTCAAGAAAGAAAGTTGAGAAAGAAAAGAATCCGGTTAGTGTTGGTCCAATAGGAAGGACAAAGAGGACCGGAGAAAACTTGGGAATTGGCTAGTGAGATGAAAGCCAAATATCCTCAGTTATTTTTGTAATACTCGAATTTCGAAGACGAAATTCTTTTAAAGAGGGGAGAAATGTAAAACCCTAAATTTTGACGTAACTATATGTCGATAATGGGCGGGTGTCCATGTAAATAGCGTGTTGAATAAAAAGTCCTAATGTATATAGATAAACCCTAGGGGTGATAGAGGACTTAAAATGAAGAACGTGGGCGAAAACGGAACTCAAATCGGAGTTATAACGAAGCGGGAAATGCGAAAATACTTGAGGAATGCCCGAAAACTTCTTTCGAGCATATCTTGACTTAGAGGAAGAGTTACGGAGCCCATAATATATGAATTCCACGTGTTTCGACGAGAGGAATCTGAAAATGTGGGTTAGGCGACCCGCGCATCAAAGGGTAGGCCCTTGCGTGTATCGCTTAGTGCCAGTCGGGTGCAAAACAGCTGGCAGCCACTCACCATCTACGCGATACGCGCAGATGGTGCATGTGGGCTGCGCGTATCGCCTGGAACAGCCCAGACAGCCTATTTAAAGGGGTGCAACCCCCCTTCACTTGTGCTCAAAGTTCTATCTCTCTCTAGAACGTTTTAGAGAGAGAAACCAGTCCGTTTTGTTGCGGAATCGCGCCTCGAGTGCGGTACCCTGCGTCGGAACGCTGCTTCGAGTTTCGGGCGCGTGTAGTTCGCTTAGCGTGCGTCGAGGTTCTGCCCGAGTGAAGAACGGTGATCATCAAGGTGTTGCGCGACTGAAGATCGGTGATCGACGAGGTAATAGTCTTTCATTCTCGATCTAGTTTAGGATGGGAATCGGGTTGGGAACTCGATGGGAATGCGGGGTGAAGATACCCGCATAGCACGAGGGACGTGCTAGGGGAAATAGTTGCGGGATTAAACACCCGCAACTAACGGGTAGATTACCCGGGGAGGGTGCGGGTTGAATATCCGTACCCTAGGGGTATGATATCCGTTGTGTACGGGTAACATATCTCTGTAGGATTCGTTTAGATCCCCGAGGTGTGGGATTTGGTAGGCGTAGGTGGCAACGACTCGTGTCTAGTCTTATGCTTCGTTAGTTATGCCCTAGGACTTACATAGTCTTAGGAATCGTTATTTATAACGTTGTGATATCGCGTTATAGGTGGATTATAGCTATTGAGATTGATTGTCGATATAGCTATTTGTGTGATCGTGAAGATATCCATTTGGATTGATTGTTGGGATTAGATCAAGGACCGAAGCTAGTTGTGAGCTTGTTGTGATCTTGTTGAGGTGAGTTCATACACTTAAACTCTTTTGAAATGATTGTATGTTTTACAAAACTGGATGTGTTGCTTAAACCTGTTTTGGTTGTAAATGATTGTGAGTTTTTGTATAAACTCTTTTGGATTGGTTGTGTTCTTAAACTGTTGTTTTTGAACGGTTGGCTAGCATTCTACGGTAAATATCGGGCAATACCACTTCTGTTTTTAGGGTGACGGGCGGTAAACTCAGTGAAGGGTATATGCATATATTCTGCTCCAGCGCAGACGTGCCTGACGGAGTTGTTGAGGGGTTTATCGTATTGACTGTGTATATTTATCTGATGATGCTAGTATGTTTATGAAATGCTTGTAAGTGATGGAGTTAGTGGTAACTCTTTGATCAATGGAGCTTGGCAACTCGTTGATCAAGGTTTTTACAAGTATTTGGTTGGATGTTTTGTAATGTTTTGTAAAATGTTTTATTATGAACTCACCAGCGTAAGCTGACCCTTTCTTTTAAACTTTTTGGCACACATCTAGGTGTCGTGTGATGCAGGAAAGCACTGTTGAGGCTAGAGCAGGTAGAGGGCTTGCGGGCTTAGAAGATAGACGCTCTGGACCTAGAATAGTTGCTAGCTTTAGTATGTTAATGTTATGTATCAAACAAACAATTGTCGTTTTGTAATCAATGTATTGTATATATGAAGTTTAATGTATGCACAACTTTAAGTTTTAAGCTGTGTGTATGTATGTTGTTGTTCCGCTGCGTTGCTCCTGATATCCATTCGTCACACGCGATAACCCCCGGGGCAACCATCTCCTGGGACCGCCCGCCGTGTTGGGGTTGTGACATTAAAACTCCATAATAAACCTAATGAATTCATCCGAGTCCTTTGAACATTGTACTACAATTTAGAATATATTACGACTCTGTATGCCACATTACCACCTTGAAAAGAATGTTAGTATAACGTACGGCACCTTACAACTCCGAACAAAACATTACAACACCGTACGTAAACTTAAAACTCCATAATAAACCTAATGAATTCATCCGAGTCATTTGAACATCGTACAACAATTTAGAATATCTTACGACTCTGTATGCCACATCACCGCCTTGAAAATCATCTTAGTATAACGTACGACACCTTACAACTCCTAACAACACATTACAATACCGTATTTAAACTTAAAACTCCATAGTAAACCTAATGAATTCGTCCGAGTCATTTGAACATCGTACGACAATTTAGAATATCTTACGACTCTGTATGTCACATTACCGCCTTGAAAATCATGTTAATATAACGTATGACACCTTACAACTCCTAACAACCCATTTAAATACCGTACGTAAACTTAAAACTCCATAGTAAACCTAATGAATTCGTCCGAGTCCTTTGAACATCAGACGACCACTCAGGACTTGTTACGACTTTGTTTTCGACATTAGCAACAGGAAAAGCAATTTAGAATAATGCAGGATGCGTTACATCTTTTGAGAACACCTTACACCACTGTACGAAACATTAAAACTCCATAATAAACGTAATGAAATCGTCCGATTGATTTGGAAATCGTACAACAATTTAGAATATCTTGCCACTCTGTATGCCACATTACCGCCTTGAAAAGCATGTTAGTATAACGTACGACACCTTACAACTCCTAACAAAGCATTACAACACCATACGTAAACTTAAAACTCCATAATAAACCTAATGAATTCATCTGAGTCCTTTGAACATTGTACTACAATTTAGAATATATTACGACTCTGTATGCCACATTACCATCTTGAAAAGAATGTTAGTATAACGTACGGCACCTTACAACTCCGAACAAAACATTACAACACCGTACGTAAACTTAAAACTCCATAATAAACCTAATGAATTCATCCGAGTCATTTGAACATCGTACAACAATTTAGAATATCTTACGACTCTGTATGCCACATCACCGCCTTGAAAATCATGTCAGTATAACGTACGACACCTTACAACTCCTAACAACACATTACAATACCGTATGTAAACTTAAAACTCCATAGTAAACCTAATGAATTCGTCCGAGTCATTTGAACATCGTACGACAATTTAGAATATCTTACGACTCTGTATGCCACATTACCGCCTTGAAAATCATGTTAATATAACGTATGACACCTTACAACTCCTAACAACCCATTTAAATACCGTACGTAAACTTAAAACTCCATAGTAAACCTAATGAATTCGTCCGAGTCCTTTGAACATCAGACGACCACTCAGGACTTGTTACGACTTTGTTTTCGACAATAGCAACAGGAAAAGCAATTTAGAATAATGCAGGATGCGTTACATCTTTTGAGAACACCTTACACCACTGTACGAAACATTAAAACTCCATAATAAACGTAATGAAATCGTCCGATTGATTTGGAAATCGTACAACAATTTAGAATATCTTGCCACTCTGTATGCCACATTACCGCCTTGAAAAGCATGTTAGTATAACGTACGACACCTTACAACTCCTAACAAAGCATTACAACACCATACGTAAACTTAAAACTCCATAATAAACCTAATGAATTCATCCGAGTCCTTTGAACATTGTACTACAATTTAGAATATATTACGACTCTGTATGCCACATTACCACCTTGAAAAGAATGTTAGTATAACGTACGGCACCTTACAACTCCGAACAAAACATTACAACACCGTACGTAAACTTAAAACTCCATAATAAACCTAATGAATTCATCCGAGTCATTTGAACATCGTACAACAATTTAGAATATCTTACGACTCTGTATGCCACATCACCGCCTTGAAAATCATGTTAGTATAACGTACGACACCTTACAACTCCTAACAACACATTACAATACCGTATGTAAACTTAAAACTCCATAGTAAACCTAATGAATTCGTCCGAGTCATTTGAACATCGTACGACAATTTAGAATATCTTACGACTCTGTATGCCACATTACCGCCTTGAAAATCATGTTAATATAACGTATGACACCTTACAACTCCTAACAACCCATTTAAATACCGTACGTAAACTTAAAACTCCATAGTAAACCTAATGAATTCGTCCGAGTCCTTTGAACATCAGACGACCACTCAGGACTTGTTACGACTTTGTTTTCGACATTAGCAACAGGAAAAGCAATTTAGAATAATGCAGGATGCGTTACATCTTTTGAGAACACCTTACACCACTGTACGAAACATTAAAACTCCATAATAAACGTAATGAAATCGTCCGATTGATTTGGAAATCGTACAACAATTTAGAATATCTTGCCACTCTGTATGCCACATTACCGCCTTGAAAAGCATGTTAGTATAACGTACGACACCTTACAACTCCTAACAAAGCATTACAACACCATACGTAAACTTAAAACTCCATAATAAACCTAATGAATTCATCCGAGTCCTTTGAACATTGTACTACAATTTAGAATATATTACGACTCTGTATGCCACATTACCACCTTGAAAAGAATGTTAGTATAACGTACGGCACCTTACAACTCCGAACAAAACATTACAACACCGTACGTAAACTTAAAACTCCATAATAAACCTAATGAATTCATCCGAGTCATTTGAACATCGTACAACAATTTAGAATATCTTACGACTCTGTATGCCACATCACCGCCTTGAAAATCATCTTAGTATAACGTACGACACCTTACAACTCCTAACAACACATTACAATACCGTATTTAAACTTAAAACTCCATAGTAAACCTAATGAATTCGTCCGAGTCATTTGAACATCGTACGACAATTTAGAATATCTTACGACTCTGTATGTCACATTACCGCCTTGAAAATCATGTTAATATAACGTATGACACCTTACAACTCCTAACAACCCATTTAAATACCGTACGTAAACTTAAAACTCCATAGTAAACCTAATGAATTCGTCCGAGTCCTTTGAACATCAGACGACCACTCAGGACTTGTTACGACTTTGTTTTCGACATTAGCAACAGGAAAAGCAATTTAGAATAATGCAGGATGCGTTACATCTTTTGAGAACACCTTACACCACTGTACGAAACATTAAAACTCCATAATAAACGTAATGAAATCGTCCGATTGATTTGGAAATCGTACAACAATTTAGAATATCTTGCCACTCTGTATGCCACATTACCGCCTTGAAAAGCATGTTAGTATAACGTACGACACCTTACAACTCCTAACAAAGCATTACAACACCATACGTAAACTTAAAACTCCATAATAAACCTAATGAATTCATCTGAGTCCTTTGAACATTGTACTACAATTTAGAATATATTACGACTCTGTATGCCACATTACCACCTTGAAAAGAATGTTAGTATAACGTACGGCACCTTACAACTCCGAACAAAACATTACAACACCGTACGTAAACTTAAAACTCCATAATAAACCTAATGAATTCATCCGAGTCATTTGAACATCGTACAACAATTTAGAATATCTTACGACTCTGTATGCCACATCACCGCCTTGAAAATCATGTCAGTATAACGTACGACACCTTACAACTCCTAACAACACATTACAATACCGTATGTAAACTTAAAACTCCATAGTAAACCTAATGAATTCGTCCGAGTCATTTGAACATCGTACGACAATTTAGAATATCTTACGACTCTGTATGCCACATTACCGCCTTGAAAATTATGTTAATATAACGTATGACACCTTACAACTCCTAACAACCCATTTAAATACCGTACGTAAACTTAAAACTCCATAGTAAACCTAATGAATTCGTCCGAGTCCTTTGAACATCAGACGACCACTCAGGACTTGTTACGACTTTGTTTTCGACAATAGCAACAGGAAAAGCAATTTAGAATAATGCAGGATGCGTTACATCTTTTGAGAACACCTTACACCACTGTACGAAACATTAAAACTCCATAATAAACGTAATGAAATCGTCCGATTGATTTGGAAATCGTACAACAATTTAGAATATCTTGCCACTCTGTATGCCACATTACCGCCTTGAAAAGCATGTTAGTATAACGTACGACACCTTACAACTCCTAACAAAGCATTACAACACCATACGTAAACTTAAAACTCCATAATAAACCTAATGAATTCATCCGAGTCCTTTGAACATTGTACTACAATTTAGAATATATTACGACTCTGTATGCCACATTACCACCTTGAAAAGAATGTTAGTATAACGTACGGCACCTTACAACTCCGAACAAAACATTACAACACCGTACGTAAACTTAAAACTCCATAATAAACCTAATGAATTCATCCGAGTCATTTGAACATCGTACAACAATTTAGAATATCTTACGACTCTGTATGCCACATCACCGCCTTGAAAATCATGTTAGTATAACGTACGACACCTTACAACTCCTAACAACACATTACAATACCGTATGTAAACTTAAAACTCCATAGTAAACCTAATGAATTCGTCCGAGTCATTTGAACATCGTACGACAATTTAGAATATCTTACGACTCTGTATGCCACATTACCGCCTTGAAAATCATGTTAATATAACGTATGACACCTTACAACTCCTAACAACCCATTTAAATACCGTACGTAAACTTAAAACTCCATAGTAAACCTAATGAATTCGTCCGAGTCCTTTGAACATCAGACGACCACTCAGGACTTGTTACGACTTTGTTTTCGACATTAGCAACAGGAAAAGCAATTTAGAATAATGCAGGATGCGTTACATCTTTTGAGAACACCTTACACCACTGTACGAAACATTAAAACTCCATAATAAACGTAATGAAATCGTCCGATTGATTTGGAAATCGTACAACAATTTAGAATATCTTGCCACTCTGTATGCCACATTACCGCCTTGAAAAGCATGTTAGTATAACGTACGACACCTTACAACTCCTAACAAAGCATTACAACACCATACGTAAACTTAAAACTCCATAATAAACCTAATGAATTCATCCGAGTCCTTTGAACATTGTACTACTATTTAGAATATATTACGACTCTGTATGCCACATTACCACCTTGAAAAGAATGTTAGTATAACGTACGGCACCTTACAACTCCGAACAAAACATTACAACACCGTACGTAAACTTAAAACTCCATAATAAACCTAATGAATTCATCCGAGTCATTTGAGCATCGTACAACAATTTAGAATATCTTACGACTCTGTATGCCACATCACCGCCTTGAAAATCATCTTAGTATAACGTACGACACCTTACAACTCCTAACAACACATTACAATACCGTATGTAAACTTAAAACTCCATAGTAAACCTAATGAATTCGTCCGAGTCATTTGAACATCGTACGACAATTTAGAATATCTTACGACTCTGTATGCCACATTACCGCCTTGAAAATCATGTTAATATAACGTATGACACCTTACAACTCCTAACAACCCATTTAAATACCGTACGTAAACTTAAAACTCCATAGTAAACCTAATGAATTCGTCCGAGTCCTTTGAACATCAAACGACCACTCAGGATTTGTTACGACTTTGTTTGTCACATTAGCAAAAGGAAAAGCAATTTAGAATAATGCAGGATGCGTTACATCTTTTGAGAACACCTTACACCACTGTACGAAACATTAAAACTCCATAATAAACGTAATGAAATCGTCCGATTGATTTGGAAATCGTACAACAATTTAGAATATCTTGCTACTCTGTATGCCACATTACCGCCTTGAAAAGCATGTTAGTATAACGTACGACACCTTACAACTCCTAACAAAGCATTACAACACCATACGTAAACTTAAAACTCCATAATAAACCTAATGAATTCATCCGAGTCCTTTGAACATTGTACTACAATTTAGAATATATTACGACTCTGTATGCCACATTACCACCTTGAAAAGAATGTTAGTATAACGTACGGCACCTTACAACTCCGAACAAAACATTACAACACCGTACGTAAACTTAAAACTCCATAATAAACCTAATGAATTCATCCGAGTCATTTGAACATCGTACAACAATTTAGAATATCTTACGACTCTGTATGCCACATCACCGCCTTGAAAATCATGTTAGTATAACGTACGACACCTTACAACTCCTAACAACACATTACAATACCGTATGTAAACTTAAAACTCCATAGTAAACCTAATGAATTCGTCCGAGTCATTTGAACATCGTACGACAATTTAGAATATCTTACGACTCTGTATGCCACATTACCGCCTTGAAAATCATGTTAATATAACGTATGACACCTTAAAACTCCTAACAACCCATTTAAATACCGTACGTAAACTTAAAACTCCATAGTAAACCTAATGAATTCGTCCGAGTCCTTTGAACATCAGACGACCACTCAGGACTTGTTACGACTTAGTTTTCGACATTAGCAACAGGAAAAGCAATTTAGAATAATGCAGGATGCGTTACATCTTTTGAGAACACCTTACACCACTGTACGAAACATTAAAACTCCATAATAAACGTAATGAAATCGTCCGATTGATTTGGAAATCGTACAACAATTTAGAATATCTTGCTACTCTGTATGCCACATTACCGCCTTGAAAAGCATGTTAGTATAACGTACGACACCTTACAACTCCTAACAAAGCATTACAACACCATACGTAAACTTAAAACTCCATAATAAACCTAATGAATTCATCCGAGTCCTTTGAACATTGTACTACAATTTAGAATATATTACGACTCTGTATGCCACATTACCACCTTGAAAAGAATGTTAGTATAACGTACGGCACCTTACAACTCCTAACAAAACATTACAACACCGTACGTAAACTTAAAACTCCATAATAAACCTAATGAATTCATCCGAGTCATTTGAGCATCGTACAACAATTTAGAATATCTTACGACTCTGTATGCCACATCACCGCCTTGAAAATCATCTTAGTATAACGTACGACACCTTACAACTCCTAACAACACATTACAATACCGTATGTAAACTTAAAACTCCATAGTAAACCTAATGAATTCGTCCGAGTCATTTGAACATCGTACGACAATTTAGAATATCTTACGACTCTGTATGCCACATTACCGCCTTGAAAATCATGTTAATATAACGTATGACACCTTACAACTCCTAACAACCCATTTAAATACCGTACGTAAACTTAAAACTCCATAGTAAACCTAATGAATTCGTCCGAGTCCTTTGAACATCAAACGACCACTCAGGATTTGTTACGACTTTGTTTGTCACATTAGCAAAAGGAAAAGCAATTTAGAATAATGCAGGATGCGTTACATCTTTTGAGAACACCTTACACCACTGTACGAAACATTAAAACTCCATAATAAACGTAATGAAATCGTCCGATTGATTTGGAAATCGTACAACAATTTAGAATATCTTGCTACTCTGTATGCCACATTACCGCCTTGAAAAGCATGTTAGTATAACGTACGACACCTTACAACTCCTAACAAAGCATTACAACACCATACGTAAACTTAAAACTCCATAATAAACCTAATGAATTCATCCGAGTCCTTTGAACATTGTACTACAATTTAGAATATATTACGACTCTGTATGCCACATTACCACCTTGAAAAGAATGTTAGTATAACGTACGGCACCTTACAACTCCGAACAAAACATTACAACACCGTACGTAAACTTAAAACTCCATAATAAACCTAATGAATTCATCCGAGTCATTTGAACATCGTACAACAATTTAGAATATCTTACGACTCTGTATGCCACATCACCGCCTTGAAAATCATGTTAGTATAACGTACGACACCTTACAACTCCTAACAACACATTACAATACCGTATGTAAACTTAAAACTCCATAGTAAACCTAATGAATTCGTCCGAGTCATTTGAACATCGTACGACAATTTAGAATATCTTACGACTCTGTATGCCACATTACCGCCTTGAAAATCATGTTAATATAACGTATGACACCTTAAAACTCCTAACAACCCATTTAAATACCGTACGTAAACTTAAAACTCCATAGTAAACCTAATGAATTCGTCCGAGTCCTTTGAACATCAGACGACCACTCAGGACTTGTTACGACTTAGTTTTCGACATTAGCAACAGGAAAAGCAATTTAGAATAATGCAGGATGCGTTACATCTTTTGAGAACACCTTACACCACTGTACGAAACATTAAAACTCCATAATAAACGTAATGAAATCGTCCGATTGATTTGGAAATCGTACAACAATTTAGAATATCTTGCTACTCTGTATGCCACATTACCGCCTTGAAAAGCATGTTAGTATAACGTACGACACCTTACAACTCCTAACAAAGCATTACAACACCATACGTAAACTTAAAACTCCATAATAAACCTAATGAATTCATCCGAGTCCTTTGAACATTGTACTACAATTTAGAATATATTACGACTCTGTATGCCACATTACCACCTTGAAAAGAATGTTAGTATAACGTACGGCACCTTACAACTCCTAACAAAACATTACAACACCGTACGTAAACTTAAAACTCCATAATAAACCTAATGAATTCATCCGAGTCATTTGAGCATCGTACAACAATTTAGAATATCTTACGACTCTGTATGCCACATCACCGCCTTGAAAATCATCTTAGTATAACGTACGACACCTTACAACTCCTAACAACACATTACAATACCGTATGTAAACTTAAAACTCCATAGTAAACCTAATGAATTCGTCCGAGTCATTTGAACATCGTACGACAATTTAGAATATCTTACGACTCTGTATGCCACATTACCGCCTTGAAAATCATGTTAATATAACGTATGACACCTTACTACTCCTAACAACCCATTTAAATACCGTACGTAAACTTAAAACTCCATAGTAAACCTAATGAATTCGTCCGAGTCCTTTGAACATCAAACGACCACTCAGGATTTGTTACGACTTTGTTTGTCACATTAGCAAAAGGAAAAGCAATTTAGAATAATGCAGGATGCGTTACATCTTTTGAGAACACCTTACACCACTGTACGAAACATTAAAACTCCATAATAAACGTAATGAAATCGTCCGATTGATTTGGAAATCGTACAACAATTTAGAATATCTTGCCACTCTGTATGCCACATTACCGCCTTGAAAAGCATGTTAGTATAACGTACGACACCTTACAACTCCTAACAAAGCATTACAACACCATACGTAAACTTAAAACTCCATAATAAACCTAATGAATTCATCCGAGTCCTTTGAACATTGTACTACAATTTAGAATATATTACGACTCTGTATGCCACATTACCACCTTGAAAAGAATGTTAGTATAACGTACGGCACCTTACAACTCCGAACAAAACATTACAACACCGTACGTAAACTTAAAACTCCATAATAAACCTAATGAATTCATCCGAGTCATTTGAACATCGTACAACAATTTAGAATATCTTACGACTCTGTATGCCACATCACCGCCTTGAAAATCATGTTAGTATAACGTACGACACCTTACAACTCCTAACAACACATTACAATACCGTATGTAAACTTAAAACTCAATAGTAAACCTAATGAATTCGTCCGAGTCATTTGAACATCGTACGACAATTTAGAATATCTTACGACTCTGTATGCCACATTACCGCCTTGAAAATCATGTTAATATAACGTATGACACCTTACAACTCCTAACAACCCATATAAATACCGTACGTAAACTTAAAACTCCATAGTAAACCTAATGAATTCGTCCGAGTCCTTTGAACATCAGACGACCACTCAGGACTTGTTACGACTTTGTTTGCGACATTAGCAACAGGAAAAGCAATTTAGAATAATGCAGGATGCGTTACATCTTTTGAGAACACCTTACACCAATGTACGAAACATTAAAACTCCATAATAAACGTAATGAAATCGTCCAATTTATTTGGAAATCGTACAACAATTTAGAATATCTTGCCACTCTGTATGCCACATTACCGCCTTGAAAATCATGTTAGTATAACGTATGACACCTTACAACTCCTAACAACCCATTACAATACCGTACGTAAACTTAAAACTCCATAGTAAACCTAATGAATTCATCCGAGTCCTTTAAATATCACACGACCACTCAGGACTTGTTACGACTTTGTATGCGACATTAGCAACAGGAAAAGCAATTTAGAATAATGTAGGATGCGTTACATCTTTTGAGAACACCTTACACCACCGTACGAAACATTAAAACTCCATAATAAACGTAATGAATTCGTCCGATTGATTTGAACATCGTACAACAATTTAGAATATCTTACCACTCTGTATGCCACATTACCGTTTTGAAAAGAATGTTAGTATAACGTACAACACCGTACGTAAACTTAAAACTCCATAATAAAGCTAATGAATTCATCCGACTCCTTTGAACATCGTACGACAATTTAGAATATATTACTACTCTGTATGCCACATTACCGCCTTGAAAAGAATGTTAGTATAACGTACGGCACCTTACAACTCCGAACAAAACATTACAACACCGTACGTAAACTTAAAACTCCATAATAAACCTAATGAATTCATCCGAGTCATTTGAACATCGTACAACAATTTAGAATATCTTACGACTCTGTATGCCACATCACCGCCTTGAATATCATGATAGTATAACGTAAGACACCTTACAACTCCTAACAACACATTACAATACCGTATGTAAACTTAAAACTCCATAGTAAGCCTAATGAATTCGTCCGAGTCATTTGAACATCGTACAACAATTTAGAATATCTTACGACTCTGTATGCCACATTACCGCCTTGAAAATCATGTTAATATAACGTATGACACCTTACAACTCCTAACAACCCATTTAAATACCGTACGTAAACTTAAAACTCATAGTAAACCTAATGAATTCGTCCGAGTCCTTTGAACATCAGACGACCACTCAGGACTTGTTACGACTTTGTTTGCGACATTAGCAACAGGAAAAGCAATTTAGAATAATGCAGGATGCGTTACATCTTTTGAGAACACCTTACACCACTGTACGAAACATTAAAACTCCATAATAAACGTAATGAAATCGTCCGATTGATTTGGAAATCGTACAACAATTTAGAATATCTTGCCACTCTGTATGCCACATTACCGCCTTGAAAAGCATGTTAGTATAACGCACGACACCTTACAACTCCTAACAAAGCATTACAACACCATACGTAAACTTAAAACTCCATAATAAACCTAATGAATTCATCAGAGTCCTTTGAACATTGTACTACACCTTAGAATATATTACGACTCTGTATGCCACATTACCACCTTGAAAAGAAGGTTAGTATAACGTACGGCACCTTACAACTCCGAACAAAACATTACAACACCGTACGTAAACTTAAAACTCCATAATAAACCTAATGAATTCATCCGAGTCATTTGAACATCGTACAACAATTTAGAATATCTTACGACTCTGTATGCCACATCACCGCCTTGAAAATCATGTTACTATAACGTACGACACCTTACAACTCCTAACAACACATTACAATACCGTATGTAAACTTAAAACTCCATAGTAAACCTAATGAATTCGTCCGAGTCATTTGAACATCGTACGACAATTTAGAATATCTTACGACTCTGTATGCCACATTACCGCCTTGAAAATCATGTTAATATAACGTATGACACCTTACAACTCCTAACAACCCATATAAATACCGTACGTAAACTTAAAACTCCATAGTAAACCTAATGAATTCGTCCGAGTCCTTTGAACATCAGACGACCACTCAGGACTTGTTACGACTTTGTTTGCGACATTAGCAACAGGAAAAGCAATTTAGAATAATGCAGGATGCGTTACATCTTTTGAGAACACCTTACACCAATGTACGAAACATTAAAACTCCATAATAAACGTAATGCAATCGTCCAATTTATTTGGAAATCGTACAACAATTTAGAATATCTTGCCACTCTGTATGCCACATTACCGCCTTGAAAATCATGTTAGTATAACGTATGACACCTTACAACTCCTAACAACCCATTACAATACCGTACGTAAACTTAAAACTCCATAGTAAACCTAATGAATTCATCCGAGTCCTTTAAATATCACACGACCACTCAGGACTTGTTACGACTTTGTATGCGACATTAGCAACAGGAAAAGCAATTTAGAATAATGTAGGATGCGTTACATCTTTTGAGAACACCTTACACCACCGTACGAAACATTAAAACTCCATAATAAACGTAATGAATTCGTCCGATTGATTTGAACATCGTACAACAATTTAGAATATCTTACCACTCTGTATGCCACATTACCGTTTTGAAAAGAATGTTAGTATAACGTACAACACCGTACGTAAACTTAAAACTCCATAATAAAGCTAATGAATTCATCCGACTCCTTTGAACATCGTACGACAATTTAGAATATATTACTACTCTGTATGCCACATTACCGCCTTGAAAAGAATGTTAGTATAACGTACGGCACCTTACAACTCCGAACAAAACATTACAACACCGTACGTAAACTTAAAACTCCATAATAAACCTAATGAATTCATCCGAGTCATTTGAACATCGTACAACAATTTAGAATATCTTACGACTCTGTATGCCACATCACCGCCTTGAATATCATGATAGTATAACGTAAGACACCTTACAACTCCTAACAACACATTACAATACCGTATGTAAACTTAAAACTCCATAGTAAGCCTAATGAATTCGTCCGAGTCATTTGAACATCGTACAACAATTTAGAATATCTTACGACTCTGTATGCCACATTCCGCCTTGAAAATCATGTTAATATAACGTATGACACCTTACAACTCCTAACAACCCATTTAAATACCGTACGTAAACTTAAAACTCATAGTAAACCTAATGAATTCGTCCGAGTCCTTTGAACATCAGACGACCACTCAGGACTTGTTACGACTTTGTTTGCGACATTAGCAACAGGAAAAGCAATTTAGAATAATGCAGGATGCGTTACATCTTTTGAGAACACCTTACACCACTGTACGAAACATTAAAACTCCATAATAAACGTAATGAAATCGTCCGATTGATTTGGAAATCGTACAACAATTTAGAATACTTGCCACTCTGTATGCCACATTACCGCCTTGAAAAGCATGTTAGTATAACGCACGACACCTTACAACTCCTAACAAAGCATTACAACACCATACGTAAACTTAAAACTCCATAATAAACCTAATGAATTCATCAGAGTCATTTGAACATTGTACTACAATTTAGAATATATTACGACTCTGTATGCCACATTACCACCTTGAAAAGAAGGTTAGTATAACGTACGGCACCTTACAACTCCGAACAAAACATTACAACACCGTACGTAAACTTAAAACTCCATAATAAACCTAATGAATTCATCCGAGTCATTTGAACATCGTACAACAATTTAGAATATCTTACGACTCTGTATGCCACATCACCGCCTTGAATATCATGATAGTATAACGTAAGACACCTTACAACTCCTAACAACACATTACAATACCGTATGTAAACTTAAAACTCCATAGTAAGCCTAATGAATTCGTCCGAGTCATTTGAACATCGTACAACAATTTAGAATATCTTACGACTCTGTATGCCACATTACCGCCTTGAAAATCATGTTAATATAACGTATGACACCTTACAACTCCTAACAACCCATTTAAATACCGTACGTAAACTTAAAACTCATAGTAAACCTAATGAATTCGTCCGAGTCCTTTGAACATTAGACGACCACTCAGGACTTGTTACGACTTTGTTTGCGACATTAGCAACAGGAAAAGCAATTTAGAATAATGCAGGATGCGTTACATCTTTTGAGAACACCTTACACCACTGTACGAAACATTAAAACTCCATAATAAACGTAATGAAATCGTCCGATTGATTTGGAAATCGTACAACAATTTAGAATATCTTGCCACTCTGTATGCCACATTACCGCCTTGAAAAGCATGTTAGTATAACGCACGACACCTTACAACTCCTAACAAAGCATTACAACACCATACGTAAACTTAAAACTCCATAATAAACCTAATGAATTCATCAGAGTCCTTTGAACATTGTACTACAATTTAGAATATATTACGACTCTGTATGCCACATTACCACCTTGAAAAGAAGGTTAGTATAACGTACGGCACCTTACAACTCCGAACAAAACATTACAACACCGTACGTAAACTTAAAACTCCATAATAAACCTAATGAATTCATCCGAGTCGTTTGAACATCGTACAACAATTTAGAATATCTTACGACTCTGTATGCCACATCACCGCCTTGAAAATCATGTTACTATAACGTACGACACCTTACAACTCCTAACAACACATTACAATACCTTATGTAACTTAAAACTCCATAGTAAACCTAATGAATTCGTCCGAGTCATTTGAACATCGTACAACAATTTAAAATATCTTACGACTCTGTATGCCACATTACAGCCTTGAAAATCATGTTAGTATAACGTATGACACCTTACAACTCCTAACAACCCATTACAATACCGTACGTAAACTTAAAACTCCATAGTAAACCTAATGAATTCATCCGAGTCCTTTAAACATCACACGACCACTCAGGACTTGTTACGACTTTGTATGCGACATTAGTAACAGGAAAAGCAATTTAGAATAATGTAGGATGCGTTACATCTTTTGAGAACACCTTACACCACCGTACGAAACATTAAAACTCCATAATAAACGTAATGAATTCGTCCGATTGATTTGAACATCGTACAACAATTTAGAATATCTTACCACTCTGTATGCCACATTACCGCCTTGAAAAGCATGTTAGTATAACGTACAACACCGTACGTAAACTTAAAACTCCATAATAAACCTAATGAATTCATCCGAGTCCTTTGAACATCGTACGACAATTTAGAATATATTACGACTCTGTATGCCACATTACCTCCTTGAAAAGAATGTTAGTATAACGTACGTCACCTTACAACTCCGAACAAAACATTACAACACCGTACGTAAACTTAAAACTCCATAATAAACCTAATGAATTCATCCGAGTCATTTGAACATCGTACAACAATTTAGAATATCTTACGACTCTGTATGCCACATCACCGCCTTGAATATCATGTTAGTATAACGTATGACACCTTACAACTCCTAACAACCCATTTAAATACCGTACGTAAACTTAAAACTCCATAGTAAACCTAATGAATTCGTCCGAGTCCTTTGAACATCAGACGACCACTCAGGACTTGTTACGACTTTGTATGCGACATTAGCAACAGGAAAAGCAATTTAGAATAATGTAGGATGTGTTACATCTTTTGAGAACACCTTACACCACTGTACGAAACATTAAAACTCCATTATAAATGTAATGAATTCGTCCGATTGATTTGGAAATCGTACAACAATTTAGAATATCTTACCACTCTGTATGCCACATTACCGCCTTGAAAAGCATGTTAGTATAACGTACGACACCTTACAACTCCTAACAAAGCATTACAACACCGTACGTAAACTTAAAACTCCATAATAAACCTAATGAATTCATCCGAGTCCTTTGAACATCGTACGACAATTTAGAATATATTACGACTCTGTATGCCACATTACCGCCTTGAAATGAATGTTAGTATAACATATGGCACCTTACCACTCCGAACAAAACATTACAACACCGTACGTAAACTTAAAACTCCATAATAAACCTAATGAATTCATCCGAGTCATTTGAACATCGTATAACAATTTAGAATATCTTACGACTCTTTATGCCACATCACCGCCTTGAATATCATGTTAGTATAACGTATGACACCTTACAACTCCTAACAACACATTACAATACCGTATGTAAACTAAAAACTCCATAGTAAACCTAATGAATTCGTCCGAGTCATTTGAACATCGTACACCAATTTAGAATATCTTACGACTCTGTATGCCACATTACTTCCTTGAAAATCATGTTAATATAATGTATGACACCTTACAACTCCTAACAACTCATTTAAATACCGTTCGAAAACTTAAAACTCCATAGTAAACCTAATGAATTCGTCAGAGTCCTTTGAACATCAGACGACCACTCAGGACTTGTTACGACTTTGTATGCGACATTAGCAACAGGAAAAGCAATTTAGAATAATGCAGGATACGTTACATCTTTTGAGAACACCTTACACCACTATACGAAACATTAAAACTCCATAATAAACGTAATGAATTCGTCCGATTGATTTGGAAATCGTACAACAATTTAGAATATCTTGCCACTCTGTATGACACATTACCGCCTTGAAAAGCATGTTAGTATAACGTACGACACCTTACAACTCCTAACAAAGCATTACAACACCGTACGTAAACTTAAAACTCCATAATAAACCTAATGAATTCATCCGAGTCCTTTGAACATCGTACGACAATTTAGAATATATTACGACTCTGTATGCCACATTACCGCCTTAAAAAGAATGTTAGTATAACGTACGGCACCTTACAACTCCGAACAAAACATTACAACACCGTACGTAAACTTAAAACTCCATAATAAACCTAATGAATTCATCCGAGTCATTTGAACATCGTACAACAATTTAGAATATCTTACGACTCTGTATGCCACATCACCGCCTTGAATATCATGTTAGTATAACGTAAGACACCTTACAACTCCTAACAACACATTACAATACCGTATGTAAACTTAAAAATCCATAGTAAACCTAATGAATTCGTCCGAGTCATTTGAACATCGTACACCAATTTAGAATATCTTACGACTCTGTATGCCACATTACTGCCTTGAAAATCATGTTAATATAATGTATGACACCTTACAACTCCTAACAACCCATTTAAATACCGTTCGAAAACTTAAAACTCCATAGTAAACCAAATGAATTCGTCCGAGTCCTTTGAACATCAGACGACCACTCAGGACTTGTTACGACTTTGTATGCGACATTAGCAACAGGAAAAGCAATTTAGAATAATGCAGGATGCGTTACATCTTTTGAGAACACCTTACACCACTGTACGAAACATTAAAACTCCATAATAAACGTAATGAATTCGTCCGATTGATTTGGAAATCGTACAACAATTTAGAATATCTTGCCACTCTGTATGCCACATTACCGCCTTGAAAAGCATGTTAGTATAACGTACGACACCTTACTACTCCTAACAAAGCATTACAACACCATACGTAAACTTAAAACTCCATAATAAACCTAATGAATTCATCCGAGTCCTTTGAACATTGTACTACAATTTAGAATATATTACGACTCTGTATGCCACATTACCACCTTGAAAAGAATGTTAGTATAACGTACGGCACCTTACAACTCCGAACAAAACATTACAACAACGTACGTAAACTTAAAACTCCATAATAAACCTAATGAATTCATCCGAGTCATTTGGACATCGTACAACAATTTAGAATATCTTACGACTCTGTATGCCACATCACCGACTTGAAAATCATGTTAGTATAACGTACGACACCTTACAACTCCTAACAACACATTACAATACCGTATGTAAACTTAAAACTCCATAGTAAACCTAATAAATTCGTCCAAGTCATTTGAACATCGTACAACAATTTAGAATATCTTACGACTCTGTATGCCACATTACCGCCTTGAAAATCATGTTAGTATAACGTATGACACCTTACAACTCCTAACAACCCATTACAATACCGTACGTAAACTTAAAACTCCATAGTAAACCTAATGAATTCATCCGAGTCTTTTAAACATCAGACGACCTCTCAGGACTTGTTATGACTTTGTATGCGACATTAGCAACAGGAAAAGCAATTTAGAATAATGTAGGATGCGTTACATCTTTTGAGAACACCTTACACCACCGTACGAAACATTAAAACTCCATAATAAACGTAATGAATTCGTCCGATTGATTTGAACATCGTACAAGAATTTAGAATATCTTACCACTCTGTATGCCACATTACCGCCTTGAAAAGCATGTTAGTATTACGTACAACACCGTACGTAAACTTAAAACTCCATAATAAACCTAATGAATTCATCCGAGTCCTTTGAACATCGTACGACAATTTAGAATATATTACGACTCTGTATGCCACATTACCGCCTTAAAAAGAATGTTAGTATAACGTACGGCACCTTACCACTCCGAACAAAACATTACAACACCGTACGTAAACTTAAAACTCCATAATAAACCTAATGAATTCATCCGAGTCATTTGAACATCGTATAACAATTTAGAATATCTTACGACTCTTTATGCCACATCACCGCCTTGAATATCATGTTAGTATAACGTAGGACACCTTATAACTCCTAACAACACATTACAATACCGTATGTAAACTTAAAAATCCATAGTAAACCTAATGAATTCGTCCGAGTCATTTGAACATCGTACACCAATTTAGAATATCTTACGACTCTGTATGCCACATTACTGCCTTGAAAATCATGTTAATATAATGTATGACACCTTACAACTCCTAACAACCCATTTAAATACCGTTCGAAAACTTAAAACTCCATAGTAAACCTAATGAATTCGTCCGAGTCCTTTGAACATCAGACGACCACTCAGGACTTGTTACGACTTTGTATGCGACATTAGCAACAGGAAAAGAAATTTAGAATAATGCAGGATGCGTTACATCTTTTGAGAACACCTTACACCACTATACGAAACATTAAAACTCCATAATAAACGTAATGAATTCGTCCGATTGATTTGGAAATCGTACAACAATTTAGAATATCTTGCCACTCTGTATGCCACATTACCGCCTTGAAAAGCATGTTAGTATAACGTACGACACCTTACTACTCCTAACAAAGCATTACAACACCATACGTAAACTTAAAACTCCATAATAAACCTAATGAATTCATCCGAGTCCTTTGAACATTGTACTACAATTTAGAATATATTACGACTCTGTATGCCACATTACCACCTTGAAAAGAATGTTAGTATAACGTACGGCACCTTACAACTCCGAACAAAACATTACAACAACGTACGTAAACTTAAAACTCCATAATAAACCTATTGAATTCATCCGAGTCATTTGGACATCGTACAACAATTTAGAATATCTTACGACTCTGTATGCCACATCACCGACTTGAAAATCATGTTAGTATAACGTACGACACCTTACAACTCCTAACAACACATTACAATACCGTATGTAAACTTAAAACTCCATAGTAAACCTAATGAATTCGTCCAAGTCATTTGAACATCGTACAACAATTTAGAATATCTTACGACTCTGTATGCCACATTACCGCCTTGAAAATCATGTTAGTATAACGTATGACACCTTACAACTCCTAACAACCCATTACAATACCGTACGTAAACTTAAAACTCCATAGTAAACCTAATGAATTCATCCGAGTCCTTTAAACATCAGACGACCACTCAGGACTTGTTATGACTTTGTATGCGACATTAGCAACAGGAAAAGCAATTTAGAATAATGTAGGATGCGTTACATCTTTTGAGAACACCTTACACCACCGTACGAAACATTAAAACTCCATAATAAACGTAATGAATTCGTCCGATTGATTTGAACATCGTACAACAATTTAGAATATCTTACCACTGTATGCCACATTACCGCCTTGAAAAGCATGTTAGTATAACGTACAACACCGTACGTAAACTTAAAACTCCATAATAAACCTAATGAAATCATCCGAGTCCTTTGAACATCGTACGACAATTTAGAATATATTACGACTCTGTATGCCACATTACCGCCTTAAAAAGAATGTTAGTATAACGTACGGCACCTTACAACTCCGAACAAAACATTACAACACCGTACGTAAACTTAAAACTCCATAATAAACCTAATGAATTCATCCGAGTCATTTGAACATCGTACAACAATTTAGAATATCTTACGACTCTGTATGCCACATCACCGCCTTGAATATCATGTTAGTATAACGTAAGACACCTTACAACTCCTAACAACACATTACAATACCGTATGTAAACTTAAAACTCCATAGTAAACCTAATGAATTCGTCCGAGTCATTTGAACATCGTACACCAATTTAGAATATCTTACGACTCTGTATGCCACATTACTGCCTTGAAAATGATGTTAATATAATGTATGACACCTTACAACTCCTAACAACCCATTTAAATACCGTTCGAAAACTTAAAACTCCATAGTAAACCTAATGAATTCGTCCGAGTCCTTTGAACATCAGACGACCACTCAGGACTTGTTACGACTTTGTATGCGACATTAGCAACAGGAAAAGCAATTTAGAATAATGCAGGATGCGTTACATCTTTTGAGAACACCTTACACCACTGTACGAAACATTAAAACTCCATAATAAATGTAATGAATTCGTCCGATTGATTTGGAAATCGTACAACAATTTAGAATATCTTACCACTCTGTATGCCACATTACCGCCTTGAAAAGCATGTTAGTATAACGTACGACACCTTACAACTCCTAACAAAGCATTACAACACCATACGTAAACTTAAAACTCCATAATAAACCTAATGAATTCATCCGAGTCCTTTGAACATTGTACTACAATTTAGAATATATTACGACTCTGTATGCCACATTACCACCTTGAAAAGAATGTTAGTATAACGTACGGCACCTTACAACTCCGAACAAAACATTACAACAACGTACGTAAACTTAAAACTCCATAATAAACCTAATGAATTCATCCGAGTCATTTGGACATCGTACAACAATTTAGAATATCTTACGACTCTGTATGCCACATCACCGACTTGAAAATCATGTTAGTATAACGTACGACACCTTACAACTCCTAACAACACATTACAATACCGTATGTAAACTTAAAACTCCAAAGTAAACCTAATGAATTCGTCCAAGTCATTTGAACATCGTACAACAATTTAGAATATCTTACGACTCTGTATGCCACATTACCGCCTTGAAAATCATGTTAGTATAACGTATGACACCTTACAACTCCTAACAACCCATTACAATACCGTACGTAAACTTAAAACTCCATAGTAAACCTAATGAATTCATCCGAGTCTTTTAAACATCAGACGACCTCTCAGGACTTGTTATGACTTTGTATGCGACATTAGCAACAGGAAAAGCAATTTAGAATAATGTAGGATGCGTTACATCTTTTGAGAACACCTTACACCACCGTACGAAACATTAAAACTCCATAATAAACGTAATGAATTCGTCCGATTGATTTGAACATCGTACAACAATTTAGAATATCTTACCACTCTGTATGCCACATTACCGCCTTGAAAAGCATGTTAGTATAACGTACAACACCGTACGTAAACTTAAAACTCCATAATAAACCTAATGAATTCATCCGAGTCCTTTGAACATCGTACGACAATTTAGAATATATTACGACTCTGTATGCCACATTACCGCCTTAAAAAGAATGTTAGTATAACGTACGGCACCTTACAACTCCGAACAAAACATTACAACACCGTACGTAAACTTAAAACTCCATAATAAACCTAATGAATTCATCCGAGTCATTTGAACATCGTACAACAATTTAGAATATCTTACGACTCTGTATGCCACATCACCGCCTTGAATATCATGTTAGTATAACGTAAGACACCTTACAACTCCTAACAACACATTACAATACCGTATGTAAACTTAAAACTCCATAGTAAACCTAATGAATTCGTCCGAGTCATTTGAACATCGTACACCAATTTAGAATATCTTACGACTCTGTATGCCACATTACTGCCTTGAAAATCATGTTAATATAATGTATGACACCTTACAACTCCTAACAACCCATTTAAATACCGTTCGAAAACTTAAAACTCCATAGTAAACCTAATGAATTCGTCCGAGTCCTTTGAACATCAGACGACCACTCAGGACTTGTTACGACTTTGTATGCGACATTAGCAACAGGAAAAGCAATTTAGAATAATGCAGGATGCGTTACATCTTTTGAGAACACCTTACACCACTATACGAAACATTAAAACTCCATAATAAACGTAATGAATTCGTCCGATTGATTTGGAAATCGTACAACAATTTAGAATATCTTGCCACTCTGTATGCCACATTACCGCCTTGAAAAGCATGTTAGTATAACGTACGACACCTTACAACTCCTAACAAAGCATTACAACACCATACGTAAACTTAAAACTCCATAATAAACCTAATGAATTCATCCGAGTCCTTTGAACATTGTACTACAATTTAGAATATATTACGACTCTGTATGCCACATTACCACCTTGAAAAGAATGTTAGTATAACGTACGGCACCTTACAACTCCGAACAAAACATTACAACAACGTACGTAAACTTAAAACTCCATAATAAACCTAATGAATTCATCCGAGTCATTTGGACATCGTACAACAATTTAGAATATCTTACGACTCTGTATGCCACATCACCGACTTGAAAATCATGTTAGTATAACGTACGACACCTTACAACTCCTAACAACACATTACAATACCGTATGTAAACTTAAAACTCCATAGTAAACCTAATGAATTCGTCCAAGTCATTTGAACATCGTACAACAATTTAGAATATCTTACGACTCTGTATGCCACATTACCGCCTTGAAAATCATGTTAGTATAACGTATGACACCTTACAACTCCTAACAACCCATTACAATACCGTACGTAAACTTAAAACTCCATAGTAAACCTAATGAATTCATCCGAGTCCTTTAAACATCAGACGACCACTCAGGACTTGTTATGACTTTGTATGCGACATTAGCAACAGGAAAAGCAATTTAGAATAATGTAGGATGCGTTACATCTTTTGAGAACACCTTACACCACCGTACGAAACATTAAAACTCCATAATAAACGTAATGAATTCGTCCGATTGATTTGAACATCGTACAACAATTTAGAATATCTTACCACTCTGTATGCCACATTACCGCCTTGAAAAGCATGTTAGTATAACGTACAACACCGTACGTAAACTTAAAACTCCATAATAAACCTAATGAATTCATCCGAGTCCTTTGAACATCGTACGACAATTTAGAATATATTACGACTCTGTATGCCACATTACCGCCTTAAAAAGAATGTTAGTATAACGTACGGCACCTTACAACTCCGAACAAAACATTACAACACCGTACGTAAACTTAAAACTCCATAATAAACCTAATGAATTCATCCGAGTCATTTGAACATCGTACAACAATTTAGAATATCTTACGACTCTGTATGCCACATCACCGCCTTGAATATCATGTTAGTATAACGTAATACACCTTACAACTCCTAACAACACATTACAATACCGTATGTAAACTTAAAACTCCATAGTAAACCTAATGAATTCGTCCGAGTCATTTGAACATTGTACACCAATTTAGAATATCTTACGACTCTGTATGCCACATTACCGCCTTGAAAATCATGTTAATATAACGTATGACACCTTACAACTCCTAACAACCCATTTAAATACCGTACGTAAACTTAAAACTCCATAGTAAACCTAATGAATTCGTCCGAGTCCTTTGAACATCAGACGACCACTCAGGACTTGTTACGACTTTGTATGCGACATTAGCAACAGGAAAAGCAATTTAGAATAATGCAGGATGCGTTACATCTTTTGAGAACACCTTACACCACTGTACGAAACATTAAAACTCCATAATAAACGTAATGAATTCGTCCGATTGATTTGGAAATCGTACAACAATTTAGAATATCTTACCACTCTGTATGCCACATTACCGCTTTGAAAAGCATGTTAGTATAACGTACGACACCTTACAACTCCTAACAAAGCATTACAACACCGTACGTAAACTTAAAACTCCATAATAAACCTAATGAATTCGTCCGAGTCCTTTGAATATCGTACGACAATTTAGAATATATTACGACTCTGTATGCCACATTACGGCCTTAAAAAGAATGTTAGTATAACGTACGGCACCTTACAACTCCGAACAAAACATTACAACACCGTACGTAAACTTAAAACTCCATAATAAACCTAATGAATTCATCCGAGTCATTTGAACATCGTACAACAATTTAGAATATCTTACGACTCTGTATGCCACATCACCGCCTTGAATATCATGTTAGTATAACGTAGGACACCTTACAACTCCTAACAACACATTACAATACCGTATGTAAACTTAAAACTCCATAGTAAACCTAATGAATTCGTCCGAGTCATTTGAACATCGTACAACAATTTAGAATATCTTACGACTCTGTATGCCACATTACCGCCTTGAAAATCATGTTAGTATAACGTATGACACCTTACAACTCCTAACAACCCATTTCAATACCGTACGTAAACTTAAAACTCCATAGTAAACCTAATGAATTCATCCGAGTCCTTTAAACATCAGACGACCACTCAGGACTTGTTATGACTTTGTATGCGACATTAGCAACAGGAAAAGCAATTTAGAATAATGTAGGATGCGTTACATCTTTTGAGAACACCTTACACCACCGTACGAAACATTAAAACTCCATAATAAATGTAATGAATTCGTCCGATTGATTTGAACATCGTACAACAATTTAGAATATCTTACCACTCTGTATGCCACATTACCGCCTTGAAAAGCATGTTAGTATAACGTACAACACCGTACGTAAACTTAAAACTCCACAATAAACCTAATGAATTCATCCGAGTCCTTTGAACATCGTACGACAATTTAGAATATATTACGACTCTGTATGCCACATTACCGCCTTAAAAAGAATGTTAGTATAACGTACGGCACCTTACAACTCCGAACAAAACATTACAACACCGTACGTAAACTTAAAACTCCATAATAAACCTAATGAATTCATCCGATTGATTTGGAAATCGTACAACAATTTAGAATATCTTACCACTCTGTATGCCACATTACCGCTTTGAAAAGCATGTTAGTATAACGTACGACACCTTACAACTCCTAACAAAGCATTACAACACCGTACGTAAACTTAAAACTCCATAATAAACCTAATGAATTCGTCCGAGTCCTTTGAATATCGTACGACAATTTAGAATATATTACGACTCTGTATGCCACATTACCGCCTTAAAAAGAATGTTAGTATAACGTACGGCACCTTACAACTCCGAACAAAACATTACAACACCGTACGTAAACTTAAAACTCCATAATAAACCTAATGAATTCATCCGAGTCATTTGAACATCGTACAACAATTTAGAATATCTTACGACTCTGTATGCCACATCACCGCCTTGAATATCATGTTAGTATAACGTAGGACACCTTACAACTCCTAACAACACATTACAGTACTGTATGTAAACTTAAAACTCCATAGTAAACCTAATGAATTCGTCCGAGTCATTTGAACATCGTACACCAATTTAGAATATCTTACGACTCTGTATGCCACATTACCGCCTTGAAAATCATGTTAATATAACGTATGACACCTTACAACTCCTAACAACCCATTTAAATATCGTACGTAAACTTAAAACTCCATAGTAAACCTAATGAATTCGTCCGAGTCCTTTGAACATCAGACGACCACTCAGGACTTGTTACGACTTTGTATGCGACATTAGCAACAGGAAAAGCAATTTAGAATAATGCAGGATGCGTTACATCTTTTGAGAACACCTTACACCACTGTACGAAACATTAAAACTCCATAATAAACGTAATGAATTCGTCCGATTGATTTGGAAATCGTACAACAATTTAGAATATCTTACCACTCTGTATGCCACATTACCGCTTTGAAAAGCATGTTAGTATAACGTACGACACCTTACAACTCCTAACAAAGCATTACAACACCGTACGTAAACTTAAAACTCCATAATAAACCTAATGAATTCATCCGAGTCCTTTGAACATCGTATGAAAATTTAGAATATATTACGACTCTGTACGCCACATTACCGCCTTGAAAAGAATGTTAGTATAACGTACGGCACCTTACAACTCCGAACAAAACATTACAACACCGTACGTAAACTTAAAACTCCATAATAAACCTAATGAATTCGTCCGAGTCCTTTGAACATCAGACGACCACTCAGGACTTGTTACGACTTTGTATGCGACATTAGCAACAGGAAAAGCAATTTAGAATAATGCAGGATGCGTTACATCTTTTGAGAACACCTTACACCACTGTACGAAACATTAAAACTCCATAATAAACGTAATGAATTCGTCCGATTGATTTGGAAATCGTACAACAATTCAGAAAATCTTACCACTCTGTATGCCACATTACCGCTTTGAAAAGTATGTTAGTATAACGTACGACACCTTACAACTCCTAACAAAGCATTACAACACCGTACGTAAACTTAAAACTCCATAATAAACCTAATGAATTCATCCGAGTCCTTTGAACATCGTACGAAAATTTAGAATATAT
The DNA here is from genome assembly GCA_030867185.1 of Tagetes erecta. Classification (NCBI taxonomy): domain Eukaryota; kingdom Viridiplantae; phylum Streptophyta; class Magnoliopsida; order Asterales; family Asteraceae; genus Tagetes; species Tagetes erecta. Next base: position 46,169,894 of record CM061488.1, on the reverse strand, counting down.
TACGACTCTGTATGCCACATTACCGCCTTGAAAAGAATGTTAGTATAACGTACGGCACCTTACAACTCCGAACAAAACATTACAACACCGTACGTAAACTTAAAACTCCATAATAAACCAAATGAATTCGTCCGAGTCCTTTGAACATCAGACGACCACTCAGGACTTGTTACGACTTTGTATGCGACATTAGCAACAGGAAAAGCAATTTAGAATAATGCAGGATGCGTTACATCTTTTGAGAACACCTTACACCACTGTACGAAACATTAAAACTCCATAATAAACGTAATGAATTCGTCCGATTGATTTGGAAATCGTACAACAATTCAGAATATCTTACCACTCTGTATGCCACATTACCGCTTTGAAAAGTATGTTAGTATAACGTACGACACCTTACAACTCCTAACAAAGCATTACAACACCGTACGTAAACTTAAAACTCCATAATAAACCTAATGAATTCATCCGAGTCCTTTGAATATCGTACGACAATTTAGAATATATTACGACTCTGTATGCCACATTACCGCCTTGAAAAGAATGTTAGTATAACGTACGGCACCTTACAACTCCGAAAAAAACATTACAACACCGTACGTAAACTTAAAACTCCATAATAAACCTAATGAATTCATCCGAGTCATTTGAACATCGTACAACAATTTAGAATATCTTACGACTCTGTATGCCACATCACCGCCTTGAATATCATGTTAGTATAACGTAGGACACCTTACAACTCCTAACAACACATTACAGTACCGTATGTAAACGTAAAACTCCATAGTAAACCTAATGAATTCGTCCGAGTCATTTGAACATCGTACACCAATTTAGAATATCTTACGACTCTGTATGCCACATTACCGCCTTGAAAATCATGTTAATATAACGTATGACACCTTACAACTCCTAACAACCCATTTAAATACCGTACGTAAACTTAAAACTCCATAGTAAACCTAATGAATTCGTCCGAGTCCTTTGAACATCAGACGACCACTCAGGACTTGTTACGACTTTGTATGCGACATTAGCAACAGGAAAAGCAATTTAGAATAATGCAGGATGCGTTACATCTTTTGAGAACACCTTACACCACTGTACGAAACATTAAAACTCCATAATAAACGTAATGAATTCGTCCGATTGATTTGGAAATCGTACAACAATTTAGAATATCTTACCACTCTGTATGCCACATTACCGCTTTGAAAAGCATGTTAGTATAACGTACGACACCTTACAACTCCTAACAAAGCATTACAACACCGTACGTAAACTTAAAACTCCATAATAAACCTAATGAATTCATCCGAGTCGTTTGAACATCGTATGAAAATTTAGAATATATTACGACTCTGTATGCCACATTACCGCCTTGAAAAGAATGTTAGTATAACGTACGGCACCTTACAACTCCGAACAAAACATTACAACACCGTACGTAAACTTAAAACTCCATAATAAACCTAATGAATTCGTCCGAGTCCTTTGAACATCAGACGACCACTCAGGACTTGTTACGACTTTGTATGCGACATTAGCAACAGGAAAAGCCATTTAGAATAATGCAGGATGCGTTACATCTTTTGAGAACACCTTACACCACTATACGAAACATTAAAACTCCATAATAAACGTAATGAATTCGTCCGATTGATTTGGAAATCGTACAACAATTCAGAATATCTTACCACTCTGTATGCCACATTACCGCTTTGAAAAGTATGTTAGTATAACGTACGACACCTTACAACTCCTAACAAAGCATTACAACACCGTACGTAAACTTAAAACTCCATAATAAACCTAATGAATTCATCCGAGTCCTTTGAACATCGTATGAAAATTTAGAATATATTACGACTCTGTATGCCACATTACCGCCTTGAAAAGAATGTTAGTATAACGTACGGCACCTTACAACTCCGAACAAAACATTACAACACCGTACGTAAACTTAAAACTCCATAATAAACCTAATGAATTCGTCCGAGTCCTTTGAACATCAGACGACCACTCAGGACTTGTTACGACTTTGTATGCGACATTAGCAACAGGAAAAGCAATTTAGAATAATGCAGGATGCGTTACATCTTTTGAGAACACCTTACACCACTGTACGAAACATTAAAACTCCATAATAAACGTAATGAATTCGTCCGATTGATTTGGAAATCGTACAACAATTTAGAATATCTTACCACTCTGTATGCCACATTACCGCTTTGAAAAGCATGTTAGTATAACGTACGACACCTTACAACTCCTAACAAAGCATTACAACACCGTACGTAAACTTAAAACTCCATAATAAACCTAATGAATTCATCCGAGTCGTTTGAACATCGTATGAAAATTTAGAATATATTACGACTCTGTATGCCACATTACCGCCTTGAAAAGAATGTTAGTATAACGTACGGCACCTTACAACTCCGAACAAAACATTACAACACCGTACGTAAACTTAAAACTCCATAATAAACCAAATGAATTCGTCCGAGTCCTTTGAACATCAGACGACCACTCAGGACTTGTTACGACTTTGTATGCGACATTAGCAACAGGAAAAGCAATTTAGAATAATGCAGGATGCGTTACATCTTTTGAGAACACCTTACACCACTGTACGAAACATTAAAACTCCATAATAAACGTAATGAATTCGTCCGATTGATTTGGAAATCGTACAACAATTCAGAATATCTTACCACTCTGTATGCCACATTACCGCTTTGAAAAGTATGTTAGTATAACGTACGACACCTTACAACTCCTAACAAAGCATTACAACACCGTACGTAAACTTAAAACTCCATAATAAACCTAATGAATTCATCCGAGTCCTTTGAATATCGTACGACAATTTAGAATATATTACGACTCTGTATGCCACATTACCGCCTTGAAAAGAATGTTAGTATAACGTACGGCACCTTACAACTCCGAAAAAAACATTACAACACCGTACGTAAACTTAAAACTCCATAATAAACCTAATGAATTCATCCGAGTCATTTGAACATCGTACAACAATTTAGAATATCTTACGACTCTGTATGCCACATCACCGCCTTGAATATCATGTTAGTATAACGTAGGACACCTTACAACTCCTAACAACACATTACAGTACCGTATGTAAACGTAAAACTCCATAGTAAACCTAATGAATTCGTCCGAGTCATTTGAACATCGTACACCAATTTAGAATATCTTACGACTCTGTATGCCACATTACCGCCTTGAAAATCATGTTAATATAACGTATGACACCTTACAACTCCTAACAACCCATTTAAATACCGTACGTAAACTTAAAACTCCATAGTAAACCTAATGAATTCGTCCGAGTCCTTTGAACATCAGACGACCACTCAGGACTTGTTACGACTTTGTATGCGACATTAGCAACAGGAAAAGCAATTTAGAATAATGCAGGATGCGTTACATCTTTTGAGAACACCTTACACCACTGTACGAAACATTAAAACTCCATAATAAACGTAATGAATTCGTCCGATTGATTTGGAAATCGTACAACAATTTAGAATATCTTACCACTCTGTATGCCACATTACCGCTTTGAAAAGCATGTTAGTATAACGTACGACACCTTACAACTCCTAACAAAGCATTACAACACCGTACGTAAACTTAAAACTCCATAATAAACCTAATGAATTCATCCGAGTCGTTTGAACATCGTATGAAAATTTAGAATATATTACGACTCTGTATGCCACATTACCGCCTTGAAAAGAATGTTAGTATAACGTACGGCACCTTACAACTCCGAACAAAACATTACAACACCGTACGTAAACTTAAAACTCCATAATAAACCTAATGAATTCGTCCGAGTCCTTTGAACATCAGACGACCACTCAGGACTTGTTACGACTTTGTATGCGACATTAGCAACAGGAAAAGCCATTTAGAATAATGCAGGATGCGTTACATCTTTTGAGAACACCTTACACCACTATACGAAACATTAAAACTCCATAATAAACGTAATGAATTCGTCCGATTGATTTGGAAATCGTACAACAATTCAGAATATCTTACCACTCTGTATGCCACATTACCGCTTTGAAAAGTATGTTAGTATAACGTACGACACCTTACAACTCCTAACAAAGCATTACAACACCGTACGTAAACTTAAAACTCCATAATAAACCTAATGAATTCATCCGAGTCCTTTGAACATCGTATGAAAATTTAGAATATATTACGACTCTGTATGCCACATTACCGCCTTGAAAAGAATGTTAGTATAACGTACGGCACCTTACAACTCCGAACAAAACATTACAACACCGTACGTAAACTTAAAACTCCATAATAAACCTAATGAATTCGTCCGAGTCCTTTGAACATCAGACGACCACTCAGGACTTGTTACGACTTTGTATGCGACATTAGCAACAGGAAAAGCAATTTAGAATAATGCAGGATGCGTTACATCTTTTGAGAACACCTTACACCACTGTACGAAACATTAAAACTCCATAATAAACGTAATGAATTCGTCCGATTGATTTGGAAATCGTACAACAATTTAGAATATCTTACCACTCTGTATGCCACATTACCGCTTTGAAAAGCATGTTAGTATAACGTACGACACCTTACAACTCCTAACAAAGCATTACAACACCGTACGTAAACTTAAAACTCCATAATAAACCTAATGAATTCATCCGAGTCGTTTGAACATCGTATGAAAATTTAGAATATATTACGACTCTGTATGCCACATTACCGCCTTGAAAAGAATGTTAGTATAACGTACGGCACCTTACAACTCCGAACAAAACATTACAACACCGTACGTAAACTTAAAACTCCATAATAAACCTAATGAATTCGTCCGAGTCCTTTGAACATCAGACGACCACTCAGGACTTGTTACGACTTTGTATGCGACATTAGCAACAGGAAAAGCCATTTAGAATAATGCAGGATGCGTTACATCTTTTGAGAACACCTTACACCACTATACGAAACATTAAAACTCCATAATAAACGTAATGAATTCGTCCGATTGATTTGGAAATCGTACAACAATTCAGAATATCTTACCACTCTGTATGCCACATTACCGCTTTGAAAAGTATGTTAGTATAACGTACGACACCTTACAACTCCTAACAAAGCATTACAACACCGTACGTAAACTTAAAACTCCATAATAAACCTAATGAATTCATCCGAGTCCTTTGAACATCGTATGAAAATTTAGAATATATTACGACTCTGTATGCCACATTACCGCCTTGAAAAGAATGTTAGTATAACGTACGGCACCTTACAACTCCGAACAAAACATTACAACACCGTACGTAAACTTAAAACTCCATAATAAACCTAATGAATTCGTCCGAGTCCTTTGAACATCAGACGACCACTCAGGACTTGTTACGACTTTGTATGCGACATTAGCAACAGGAAAAGCAATTTAGAATAATGCAGGATGCGTTACATCTTTTGAGAACACCTTACACCACTGTACGAAACATTAAAACTCCATAATAAACGTAATGAATTCGTCCGATTGATTTGGAAATCGTACAACAATTCAGAATATCTTACCACTCTGTATGCCACATTACCGCTTTGAAAAGTATGTTAGTATAACGTACGACACCTTACAACTCCTAACAAAGCATTACAACACCGTACGTAAACTTAAAACTCCATAATAAACCTAATGAATTCATCCGAGTCCTTTGAACATCGTACGAAAATTTAGAATATATTACGACTCTGTATGCCACATTACCGCCTTGAAAAGAATGTTAGTATAACGTACGGCACCTTACAACTCCGAAAAAAACATTACAACACCGTATGTAAACTTAAAACTCCATAATAAACCTAATGAATTCATCCGAGTCATTTGAACATCGTACAACAATTTAGAATATCTTACGACTCTGTATGCCACATCACCGCCTTGAATATCATGTTAGTATAACGTAGGACACCTTACAACTCCTAACAACACATTACAGTACCGTATGTAAACGTAAAACTCCATAGTAAACCTAATGAATTCGTCCGAGTCATTTGAACATCGTACACCAATTTAGAATATCTTACGACTCTGTATGCCACATCACCGCCTTGAATATCATGTTAGTATAACGTAGGACACCTTACAACTCCTAACAACACATTACAGTACCGTATGTAAACGTAAAACTCCATAGTAAACCTAATGAATTCGTCCGAGTCATTTGAACATCGTACACCAATTTAGAATATCTTACGACTCTGTATGCCACATTACCGCCTTGAAAATCATGTTAATATAACGTATGACACCTTACAACTCCTAACAACCCATTTAAATACCGTACGTAAACTTAAAACTCCATAGTAAACCTAATAAATTCGTCCGAGTCCTTTGAACATCAGACGACCACTCAGGACTTGTTACGACTTTGTATGCGACAATAGCAACAGGAAAAGCAATTTAGAATAATGCAGGATGCGTTACATCTTTTGAGAACACCTTACACCACTGTACGAAACATTAAAACTCCATAATAAACGTAATGAATTCGTCCGATTGATTTGGAAATCGTACAACAATTTAGAATATCTTACCACTCTGTATGCCACATTACCGCTTTGAAAAGCATGTTAGTATAACGTACGACACCTTACAACTCCTAACAAAGCATTACAACACCGTACGTAAACTTAAAACTCCATAATAAACCTAATGAATTCATCCGAGTCCTTTGAACATCGTATGAAAATTTAGAATATATTACGACTCTGTATGCCACATTACCGCCTTGAAAAGAATGTTAGTATAACGTACGGCACCTTACAACTCCGAACAAAACATTACAACACCGTACGTAAACTTAAAACTCCATAATAAACCTAATGAATTCGTCCGAGTCCTTTGAACATCAGACGACCACTCAGGACTTGTTACGACTTTGTATGCGACATTAGCAACAGGAAAAGCAATTTAGAATAATGCAGGATGCGTTACATCTTTTGAGAACACCTTACACCACTGTACGAAACATTAAAACTCCATAATAAACGTAATGAATTCGTCCGATTGATTTGGAAATCGTACAACAATTCAGAATATCTTACCACTCTGTATGCCACATTACCGCTTTGAAAAGTATGTTAGTATAACGTACGACACCTTACAACTCCTAACAAAGCATTACAACACCGTACGTAAACTTAAAACTCCATAATAAACCTAATGAATTCATCCGAGTCCTTTGAACATCGTACGAAAATTTAGAATATATTACGACTCTGTATGCCACATTACCGCCTTGAAAAGAATGTTAGTATAACGTACGGCACCTTACAACTCCGAACAAAACATTACAACACCATACGTAAACTTAAAACTCCATAATAAACCTAATGAATTCGTCCGAGTCCTTTGAACATCAGACGACCACTCAGGACTTGTTACGACTTTGTATGCGACATTAGCAACAGGAAAAGCAATTTAGAATAATGCAGGATGCGTTACATCTTTTGAGAACACCTTACACCACTGTACGAAACATTAAAACTCCATAATAAACGTAATGAATTCGTCCGATTGATTTGGAAATCGTACAACAATTCAGAATATCTTACCACTCTGTATGCCACATTACCGCTTTGAAAAGGATGTTAGTATAACGTACGACACCTTACAACTCCTAACAAAGCATTACAACACCGTACGTAAACTTAAAACTCCATAATAAACCTAATGAATTCATCCGAGTCCTTTGAATATCGTACGACAATTTAGAATATATTACGACTCTGTATGCCACATTACCGCCTTGAAAAGAATGTTAGTATAACGTACGGCACCTTACAACTCCGAAAAAAACATTACAACACCGTACGTAAACTTAAAACTCCATAATAAACCTAATGAATTCATCCGAGTCATTTGAACATCGTACAACAATTTAGAATATCTTACGACTCTGTATGCCACATCACCGCCTTGAATATCATGTTAGTATAACGTAGGACACCTTACAACTCCTAACAACACATTACAGTACCGTATGTAAACTTAAAACTCCATAGTAAACCTAATGAATTCGTCCGAGTCATTTGAACATCGTACACCAATTTAGAATATCTTACGACTCTGTATGCCACATTACCGCCTTGAAAATCATGTTAATATAACGTATGACACCTTACAACTCCTAACAACCCATTTAAATACCGTACGTAAACTTAAAACTCCATAGTAAACCTAATGAATTCGTCCGAGTCCTTTGAACATCAGACGACAACTCAGGACTTGTTACGACTTTGTATGCGACATTAGCAACAGGAAAAGCAATTTAGAATAATGCAGGATGCGTTACATCTTTTGAGAACACCTTACACCACTGTACGAAACATTAAAACTCCATAATAAACGTAATGAATTCGTCCGATTGATTTGGAATCGTACAACAATTTAGAATATCTTACCACTCTGTATGCCACATTACCGCTTTGAAAAGCATGTTAGTATAACGTACGACACCTTACAACTCCTAACAAAGCATTACAACACCGTACGTAAACTTAAAAGTCCATAATAAACCTAATGAACTCATTCGAGTCCTTTGAACATCGTACGACAATTTAGAATATATTACGACTTTGTATGCCACATTACCGCCTTGAAAAGAATGTTAGTATAACGTACGGCACCTTACAACTCCGAACAAAACATTACAACACCGTACGTAAACTTAAAACTCCATAATAAACCTAATGAATTCGTCCGAGTCCTTTGAACATCAGACGACCACTCAGGACTTGTTACGACTTTGGATGCGACATTAGCAACAGGAAAAGCAATTTAGAATAATGCAGGATGCGTTACATCTTTTGAGAACACCTTACACCACTGTACGAAAAATTAAAACTCCATAATAAACGTAATGAATTCGTCCGATTGATTTGGAAATCGTACAACAATTCAGAATATCTTACCACTCTGTATGCCACATTACCGCTTTGAAAAGCATGTTAGTATAACGTACGACACCTTACAACTCCTAACAAAGCATTACAACACCGTACGTAAACTTAAAACTCCATAATAAACCTAATGAATTCATCCGAGTCCTTTGAACATCGTACGACAATTTAGAATATATTACGACTCTGTATGCCACATTACCGCCTTGAAAAGAATGTTAGTATAACGTACGGCACCTTACAACTCTGAATAAAACATTACAACACCGTACGTAAACTTAAAACTCCATAATAAACCTAATGAATTCATCCGAGTCATTTGAACATCGTACAACAATTTAGAATATCTTACGACTCTGTATGCCACATCACCGCCTTGAATATCATGTTAGTATAACGTAGGACACCTTACAACTCCTAACAACACATTACAGTACCGTATGTAAACTTAAAACTCCATAGTAAACCTAATTAATTCGTCCGAGTCATTTGAACATCGTACACCAATTTAGAATATCTTACGACTCTGTATGCCACATTACCAGCTTGAAAATCATGTTAATATAACGTATGACACCTTACAACTCCTAACAACCCATTTAAATACCGTACGTAAACTTAAAACTCCATAGTAAACCTAATGAATTTGTCCGAGTCCTTTGAACAAAAGACGACCACTCAGGACTTGTTACGACTTTGTATGCGACATTAGCAACAGGAAAAGCAATTTAGAATAATGCAGGATGCGTTACATCTTTTGAGAACACCTTACACCACTGTACGAAACATTAAAACTCCATAATAAACGTAATGAATTCGTCCGATTGATTTGGAAATCGTACAACAATTCAGAATATCTTACCACTCTGTATGCCACATTACCGCTTTGAAAAGCATGTTAGTATAACGTACGACACCTTACAACTCCTAACAAAGCATTACAACACCGTACGTAAACTTAAAACTCCATAATAAACCTAATGAATTCATCCGAGTCCTTTGAACATCGTACGACAATTTAGAATATATTACGACTCTGTATGCCACATTACCGCCTTGAAAAGAATGTTAGTATAACGTACGGCACCTTACATCTCCGAACAAAACATTACAACACCGTATGTAAACTTAAAACTCCATAATAAACCTAATGAATTCGTCCGAGTCCTTTGAACATCAGACGACCACTCAGGACTTGTTACGACTTTGTATGCGACATTAGCAACAAGAAAAGCAATTTAGAATAATGTAGGATGCGTTACATCTTTTGAGAACACCTTACACCACTGTACGAAACATTAAAACTCCATAATAAACGTAATGAATTCGTCCGATTGATTTGGAAATCGTACAACAATTCAGAATATCTTACCACTCTGTATGCCACATTACCGCTTTGAAAAGCATGTTAGTATAACGTACGACACCTTACAACTCCTAACAAAGCATTACAACACCGTACGTAAACTTAAAACTCCATAATAAACCTAATGAATTCATCCGAGTCCTTTGAACATCGTACGACAATTTAGAATATATTACGACTCTGTATGCCACATTACCGCCTTGAAAAGAATGTTAGTATAACGTACGGCACCTTACAACTCCGAATAAAACATTACAACACGGTACGTAAACTTAAAACTCCATAATAAACCTAATGAATTCATCCGAGTCATTTGAACATCGTACAACAATTTAGAATATCTTACGACTCTGTATGCCACATCACCGCCTTGAATATCATGTTAGTATAACATAGGACACCTTACAACTCCTAACAACACATTACAGTACCGTATGTAAACTTAAAACTCCATAGTAAACCTAATGAATTCTTCCGAGTCATTTGAACATCGTACACCAATTTAGAATATCTTACGACTCTGTATGCCACATTACCGCCTTGAAAATCATGTTAATATAACGTATGACACCTTACAACTCCTAACAACCCATTTAAATACCGTACGTAAACTTAAAACTCCATAGTAAACCTAATAAATTCGTCCGAGTCCTTTGAACATCAGACGACCACTCAGGACTTGTTACGACTTTGTATGCGACATTAGCAACAGGAAAAGCAATTTAGAATAATGCAGGATGCGTTACATCTTTTGAGAACACCTTACACCACTGTACGAATCATTAAAACTCCATAATAAACGTAATGAATTCGTCCGATTGATTTGGAAATCGTACAACAATTTAGAATATCTTACCACTCTGTATGCCACATTACCGCTTTGAAAAGCATGTTAGTATAACGTACGACACCTTACAACTCCTAACAAAGCATTACAACACCGTACGTAAACTTAAAAGTCCATAATAAACCTAATGAATTCATCCGAGTCATTTGAACATCGTACAACAATTTAGAATATCTTACGACTCTGTATGCCACATCACCGCCTTGAATATCATGTTAGTATAACGTAGGACACCTTACAACTCCTAACAACACATTACAGTACCGTATGTAAACTTAAAACTCCATAGTAAACCTAATTAATTCGTCCGAGTCATTTGAACATCGTACACCAATTTAGAATATCTTACGACTCTGTATGCCACATTACCAGCTTGAAAATCATGTTAATATAACGTATGACACCCTACAACTCCTAACAACCCATTTAAATACCGTACGTAAACTTAAAACTCCATAGTAAACCTAATGAATTTGTCCGAGTCCTTTGAACATAAGACGACCACTCAGGACTTGTTACGACTTTGTATGCGACATTAGCAACAGGAAAAGCAATTTAGAATAATGCAGGATGCGTTACATCTTTTGAGAACACCTTACACCACTATACGAAACATTAAAACTCCATAATAAACGTAATGAATTCGTCCGATTGATTTGGAAATCGTACAACAATTCAGAATATCTTACCACTCTGTATGCCACATTACCGCTTTGAAAAGCATGTTAGTATAACGTACGACACCTTACAACTCCTAACAAAGCATTACAACACCGTACGTAAACTTAAAAGTCCATAATAAACCTAATGAATTCATCCGAGTCCTTTGAACATCGTACGACAATTTAGAATATATTACGACTCTGTATGCCACATTACCGCCTTGAAAAGAATGTTAGTATAACGTACGACACCTTACATCTCCGAACAAAACATTACAACACCGTACGTAAACTTAAAACTCCATAATAAACCTAATGAATTCGTCCGAGTCCTTTGAACATCAGACGACCACTCAGGACTTGTTACGACTTTGTATGCGACATTAGCAACAAGAAAAGCAATTTAGAATAATGTAGGATGTGTTACATCTTTTGAGAACACCTTACACCACTGTACGAAACATTAAAACTCCATAATAAACGTAATGAATTCGTCCGATTGATTTGGAAATCGTACAACAATTCAGAATATCTTACCACTCTGTATGCCACATTACCGCTTTGAAAAGCATGTTAGTATAACGTACGACACCTTACAACTCCTAACAAAGCATTACAACACCGTACGTAAACTTAAAACTCCATAATAAACCTAATGAATTCATCCGAGTCATTTGAACATCGTACAACAATTTAGAATATCTTACGACTCTGTATGCCACATCACCGCCTTGAATATCATGTTAGTATAACATAGGACACCTTACAACTCCTAACAACACATTACAGTACCGTATGTAAACTTAAAACTCCATAGTAAACCTAATGAATTCTTCCGAGTCATTTGAACATCGTACACCAATTTAGAATATCTTACGACTCTGTATGCCACATTACCGCCTTGAAAATCATGTTAATATAACGTATGACACCTTACAACTCCTAACAACACATTACAGTACCGTATGTAAACTTAAAACTCCATAGTAAACCTAATGAATTCTTCCGAGTCATTTGAACATCGTACACCAATTTAGAATATCTTACGACTCTGTATGCCACATTACCGCCTTGAAAATCATGTTAATATAACGTATGACACCTTACAACTCCTAACAACCCATTTAAATACCGTACGTAAACTTAAAACTCCATAGTAAACCTAATAAATTCGTCCGAGTCCTTTGAACATCAGACGACCACTCAGGACTTGTTACGACTTTGTATGCGACATTAGCAACAGGAAAAGCAATTTAGAATAATGCAGGATGCGTTACATCTTTTGAGAACACCTTACACCACTGTACGAATCATTAAAACTCCATAATAAACGTAATGAATTCGTCCGATTGATTTGGAAATCGTACAACAATTTAGAATATCTTACCACTCTGTATGCCACATTACCGCTTTGAAAAGCATGTTAGTATAACGTACGACACCTTACAACTCCTAACAAAGCATTACAACACCGTACGTAAACTTAAAAGTCCATAATAAACCTAATGAATTCATCCGAGTCCTTTGAACATCGTACGACAATTTAGAATTTATTACGACTCTGTATGCCACATTACCGCCTTGAAAAGAATGTTAGTATAACGTACGGCACCTTACAACTCCGAACAAAACATTACAACACCGTACGTAAACTTAAAACTCCATAATAAACCTAATGAATTCGTCCGAGTCCTTTGAACATCAGACGACCACTCAGGACTTGTTACGACTTTGTATGCGACATTAGCAACAGGAAAAGCAATTTAGAATAATGCAGGATGCGTTACATCTTTTGAGAACACCTTACACCACTGTACGAAACATTAAAACTCCATAATAAACGTAATGAATTCGTCCGATTGATTTGGAAATCGTACAACAATTCAGAATATCTTACCACTCTGTATGCCACATTACCGCTTTGAAAAGCATGTTAGTATAACGTACGACACCTTACAACTCCTAACAAAGCATTACAACACCGTACGTAAACTTAAAAGTCCATAATAAACCTAATGAATTCATCCGAGTCCTTTGAACATCGTACGACAATTTAGAATTTATTACGACTCTGTATGCCACATTACCGCCTTGAAAAGAATGTTAGTATAACGTACGGCACCTTACAACTCCGAACAAAACATTACAACACCGTACGTAAACTTAAAACTCCATAATAAACCTAATGAATTCGTCTGAGTCCTTTGAACATCAGACGACCACTCAGGACTTGTTACGACTTTGTATGCGACATTAGCAACAGGAAAAGCAATTTAGAATAATGCAGGATGCGTTACATCTTTTGAGAACACCTTACACCACTGTACGAAACATTAAAACTCCATAATAAACGTAATGAATTCGTCCGATTGATTTGGAAATCGTACAACAATTCAGAATATTTTACCATTCTGTATGCCACATTACCGCTTTGAAAAGCATGTTAGTATAACGTACGACACCTTACAACTCCTAACAAAGCATTACAACACCGTACGTAAACTTAAAAGTCCATAATAAACCTAATGAATTCATCCGAGTCCTTTGAACATCGTACGACAATTTAGAATTTATTACGACTCTGTATGCCACATTACCGCCTTGAAAAGAATGTTCGTATAACGTACGGCACCTTACAACTCCGAATAAAACATTACAACACCGTACGTAAACTTAAAACTCCATAATAAACCTAATGAATTCATCCGAGTCATTTGAACATCGTACAACAATTTAGAATATCTTACGACTCTGTATGCCACTTCACCGCCTTGAATATCATGTTAGTATAACATAGGACACCTTACAACTCCTAACAACACATTACAGTACCGTATGTAAACTTAAAACTCCATAGTAAACCTAATGAATTCTTCCGAGTCATTTGAACATCGTACACCAATTTAGAATATCTTACGACTCTGTATGCCACATTACCGCCTTGAAAATCATGTTAATATAACGTATGACACCTTACAACTCCTAACAACCCATTTAAATACCGTACGTAAACTTAAAACTCCATAGTAAACCTAATAAATTCGTCCGAGTCCTTTGAACATCAGACGACCACTCAGGACTTGTTACGACTTTGTATGCGACATTAGCAACAGGAAAAGCAATTTAGAATAATGCAGGATGCGTTACATCTTTTGAGAACACCTTACACCACTGTACGAATCATTAAAACTCCATAATAAACGTAATGAATTCGTCCGATTGATTTGGAAATCGTACAACAATTTAGAATATCTTACCACTCTGTATGCCACATTACCCCTTTGAAAAGCATGTTAGTATAACGTACGACACCTTACAACTCCTAACAAAGCATTACAACACCGTACGTAAACTTAAAAGTCCATAATAAACCTAATGAATTCATCCGAGTCCTTTGAACATCGTACGACAATTTAGAATTTATTACGACTCTGTATGCCACATTACCGCCTTGAAAAGAATGTTAGTATAACGTACGGCACCTTACAACTCCGAACAAAACATTACAACACCGTACGTAAACTTAAAACTCCATAATAAACCTAATGAATTCGTCCGAGTCCTTTGAACATCAGACGACCACTCAGGACTTGTTACGACTTTGTATGCGACATTAGCAACAAGAAAAGCAATTTAGAATAATGCAGGATGCGTTACATCTTTTGAGAACACCTTACACCACTGTACGAAACATTAAAACTCCATAATAAACGTAATGAATTCGTCCGATTGATTTGGAAATCGTACAACAATTCAGAATATCTTACCACTCTGTATGCCACATTAGCGCTTTGAAAAGCATGTTAGTATAACGTACGACACCTTACAACTCCTAACAAAGCATTACAACACCGTACGTAAACTTAAAAGTCCATAATAAACCTAATGAATTCATCCGAGTCCTTTGAACATCGTACGACAATTTAGAATTTATTACGACTCTGTATGCCACATTACCGCCTTGAAAAGAATGTTAGTATAACGTACGGCACCTTACAACTCCGAACAAAACATTACAACACCGTACGTAAACTTAAAACTCCATAATAAACCTAATGAATTCATCCGAGTCCTTTGAACATCAGACGACCACTCAGGACTTGTTACGACTTTGTATGCGACATTAGCAACAGGAAAAGCAATTTAGAATAATGCAGGATGCGTTACATCTTTTGAGAACACCTTACACCACTGTACGAAACATTAAAACTCCATAATAAACATAATGAATTCGTCCGATTGATTTGGAAATCGTACAACAATTCAGAATATCTTACCACTCTGTATGCCACATTACCGCTTTGAAAAGCATGTTAGTATAACGTACGACACCTTACAACTCCTAACAAAGCATTACAACACCGTACGTAAACTTAAAAGTCCATAATAAACCTAATGAATTCATCCGAGTCCTTTGAACATCGTACGACAATTTAGAATTTATTACGACTCTGTATGCCACATTACCGCCTTGAAAAGAATGTTAGTATAACGTACGGCACCTTACAACTCCGAACAAAACATTACAACACCGTACGTAAACTTAAAACTCCATAATAAACCTAATGAATTCGTCCGAGTCCTTTGAACATCAGACGACCACTCAGGACTTGTTACGACTTTGTATGCGACATTAGCAACAGGAAAAGCAATTTAGAATAATGCAGGATGCGTTACATCTTTTGAGAACACCTTACACCACTGTACGAATCATTAAAACTCCATAATAAACGTAATGAATTCGTCCGATTGATTTGGAAATCGTACAACAATTCAGAATATCTTACCACTCTGTATGCCACATTACCGCTTTGAAAAGCATGTTAGTATAACGTACGACACCTTACAACTCCTAACAAAGCATTACAACACCGTACGTAAACTTAAAAGTCCATAATAAACCTAATGAATTCATCCGAGTCCTTTGAACATCGTACGACAATTTAGAATTTATTACGACTCTGTATGCCACATTACCGCCTTGAAAAGAATGTTCGTATAACGTACGGCACCTTACAACTCCGAATAAAACATTACAACACCGTACGTAAACTTAAAACTCCATAATAAACCTAATGAATTCATCCGAGTCATTTGAACATCGTACAACAATTTAGAATATCTTACGACTCTGTATGCCACTTCACCGCCTTGAATATCATGTTAGTATAACATAGGACACCTTACAACTCCTAACAACACATTACAGTACCGTATGTAAACTTAAAACTCCATAGTAAACCTAATGAATTCTTCCGAGTCATTTGAACATCGTACACCAATTTAGAATATCTTACGACTCTGTATGCCACATTACCGCCTTGAAAATCATGTTAATATAACGTATGACACCTTACAACTCCTAACAACCCATTTAAATACCGTACGTAAACTTAAAACTCCATAGTAAACCTAATAAATTCGTCCGAGTCCTTTGAACATCAGACGACCACTCAGGACTTGTTACGACTTTGTATGCGACATTAGCAACAGGAAAAGCAATTTAGAATAATGCAGGATGCGTTACATCTTTTGAGAACACCTTACACCACTGTACGAATCATTAAAACTCCATAATAAACGTAATGAATTCGTCCGATTGATTTGGAAATCGTACAACAATTTAGAATATCTTACCACTCTGTATGCCACATTACCCCTTTGAAAAGCATGTTAGTATAACGTACGACACCTTACAACTCCTAACAAAGCATTACAACACCGTACGTAAACTTAAAAGTCCATAATAAACCTAATGAATTCATCCGAGTCCTTTGAACATCGTACGACAATTTAGAATTTATTACGACTCTGTATGCCACATTACCGCCTTGAAAAGAATGTTAGTATAACGTACGGCACCTTACAACTCCGAACAAAACATTACAACACCGTACGTAAACTTAAAACTCCATAATAAACCTAATGAATTCGTCCGAGTCCTTTGAACATCAGACGACCACTCAGGACTTGTTACGACTTTGTATGCGACATTAGCAACAAGAAAAGCAATTTAGAATAATGCAGGATGCGTTACATCTTTTGAGAACACCTTACACCACTGTACGAAACATTAAAACTCCATAATAAACGTAATGAATTCGTCCGATTGATTTGGAAATCGTACAACAATTCAGAATATCTTACCACTCTGTATGCCACATTAGCGCTTTGAAAAGCATGTTAGTATAACGTACGACACCTTACAACTCCTAACAAAGCATTACAACACCGTACGTAAACTTAAAAGTCCATAATAAACCTAATGAATTCATCCGAGTCCTTTGAACATCGTACGACAATTTAGAATTTATTACGACTCTGTATGCCACATTACCGCCTTGAAAAGAATGTTAGTATAACGTACGGCACCTTACAACTCCGAACAAAACATTACAACACCGTACGTAAACTTAAAACTCCATAATAAACCTAATGAATTCATCCGAGTCCTTTGAACATCAGACGACCACTCAGGACTTGTTACGACTTTGTATGCGACATTAGCAACAGGAAAAGCAATTTAGAATAATGCAGGATGCGTTACATCTTTTGAGAACACCTTACACCACTGTACGAAACATTAAAACTCCATAATAAACATAATGAATTCGTCCGATTGATTTGGAAATCGTACAACAATTCAGAATATCTTACCACTCTGTATGCCACATTACCGCTTTGAAAAGCATGTTAGTATAACGTACGACACCTTACAACTCCTAACAAAGCATTACAACACCGTACGTAAACTTAAAAGTCCATAATAAACCTAATGAATTCATCCGAGTCCTTTGAACATCGTACGACAATTTAGAATTTATTACGACTCTGTATGCCACATTACCGCCTTGAAAAGAATGTTAGTATAACGTACGGCACCTTACAACTCCGAACAAAACATTACAACACCGTACGTAAACTTAAAACTCCATAATAAACCTAATGAATTCGTCCGAGTCCTTTGAACATCAGACGACCACTCAGGACTTGTTACGACTTTGTATGCGACATTAGCAACAGGAAAAGCAATTTAGAATAATGCAGGATGCGTTACATCTTTTGAGAACACCTTACACCACTGTACGAATCATTAAAACTCCATAATAAACGTAATGAATTCGTCCGATTGATTTGGAAATCGTACAACAATTCAGAATATCTTACCACTCTGTATGCCACATTACCGCTTTGAAAAGCATGTTAGTATAACGTACGACACCTTACAACTCCTAACAAAGCATTACAACACCGTACGTAAACTTAAAACTCCATAATAAACCTAATGAATTCATCCGAGTCCTTTGAAAATCGTACGACAATTTAGAATATATTACGACTCTGTATGCCACATTACCGCCTTGAAAAGAATGTTAGTATAACGTACGGCACCTTACAACTCCGAACAAAACATTACAACACCGTACGTAAACTTAAAACTCCATAATAAACCTAATGAATTCGTCCGAGTCCTTTGAACATCAGACGACCACTCAGGACTTGTTACGACTTTGTATGCGACATTAGCAACAGGAAAAGCAATTTAGAATAATGCAGGATGCGTTACATCTTTTGAGAACACCTTACACCACTGTACGAAACATTAAAACTCCATAATAAACGTAATGAATTCGTCCGATTGATTTGGAAATCGTACAACAATTCAGAATATCTTACCACTCTGTATGCCACATTACCGCTTTGAAAAGCATGTTAGTATAACGTACGACACCTTACAACTCCTAACAAAGCATTACAACACCGTACGTAAACTTAAAAGTCCATAATAAACCTAATGAATTCATCCGAGTCCTTTGAACATCGTACGACAATTTAGAATTTATTACGACTCTGTATGCCACATTACCGCCTTGAAAAGAATGTTAGTATAACGTACGGCACCTTACAACTCCGAACAAAACATTACAACACCGTACGTAAACTTAAAACTCCATAATAAACCTAATGAATTCGTCTGAGTCCTTTGAACATCAGACGACCACTCAGGACTTGTTACGACTTTGTATGCGACATTAGCAACAGGAAAAGCAATTTAGAATAATGCAGGATGCGTTACATCTTTTGAGAACACCTTACACCACTGTACGAAACATTAAAACTCCATAATAAACGTAATGAATTCGTCCGATTGATTTGGAAATCGTACAACAATTCAGAATATTTTACCATTCTGTATGCCACATTACCGCTTTGAAAAGCATGTTAGTATAACGTACGACACCTTACAACTCCTAACAAAGCATTACAACACCGTACGTAAACTTAAAAGTCCATAATAAACCTAATGAATTCATCCGAGTCCTTTGAACATCGTACGACAATTTAGAATTTATTACGACTCTGTATGCCACATTACCGCCTTGAAAAGAATGTTCGTATAACGTACGGCACCTTACAACTCCGAATAAAACATTACAACACCGTACGTAAACTTAAAACTCCATAATAAACCTAATGAATTCATCCGAGTCATTTGAACATCGTACAACAATTTAGAATATCTTACGACTCTGTATGCCACTTCACCGCCTTGAATATCATGTTAGTATAACATAGGACACCTTACAACTCCTAACAACACATTACAGTACCGTATGTAAACTTAAAACTCCATAGTAAACCTAATGAATTCTTCCGAGTCATTTGAACATCGTACACCAATTTAGAATATCTTACGACTCTGTATGCCACATTACCGCCTTGAAAATCATGTTAATATAACGTATGACACCTTACAACTCCTAACAACCCATTTAAATACCGTACGTAAACTTAAAACTCCATAGTAAACCTAATAAATTCGTCCGAGTCCTTTGAACATCAGACGACCACTCAGGACTTGTTACGACTTTGTATGCGACATTAGCAACAGGAAAAGCAATTTAGAATAATGCAGGATGCGTTACATCTTTTGAGAACACCTTACACCACTGTACGAATCATTAAAACTCCATAATAAACGTAATGAATTCGTCCGATTGATTTGGAAATCGTACAACAATTTAGAATATCTTACCACTCTGTATGCCACATTACCCCTTTGAAAAGCATGTTAGTATAACGTACGACACCTTACAACTCCTAACAAAGCATTACAACACCGTACGTAAACTTAAAAGTCCATAATAAACCTAATGAATTCATCCGAGTCCTTTGAACATCGTACGACAATTTAGAATTTATTACGACTCTGTATGCCACATTACCGCCTTGAAAAGAATGTTAGTATAACGTACGGCACCTTACAACTCCGAACAAAACATTACAACACCGTACGTAAACTTAAAACTCCATAATAAACCTAATGAATTCGTCCGAGTCCTTTGAACATCAGACGACCACTCAGGACTTGTTACGACTTTGTATGCGACATTAGCAACAAGAAAAGCAATTTAGAATAATGCAGGATGCGTTACATCTTTTGAGAACACCTTACACCACTGTACGAAACATTAAAACTCCATAATAAACGTAATGAATTCGTCCGATTGATTTGGAAATCGTACAACAATTCAGAATATCTTACCACTCTGTATGCCACATTAGCGCTTTGAAAAGCATGTTAGTATAACGTACGACACCTTACAACTCCTAACAAAGCATTACAACACCGTACGTAAACTTAAAAGTCCATAATAAACCTAATGAATTCATCCGAGTCCTTTGAACATCGTACGACAATTTAGAATTTATTACGACTCTGTATGCCACATTACCGCCTTGAAAAGAATGTTAGTATAACGTACGGCACCTTACAACTCCGAACAAAACATTACAACACCGTACGTAAACTTAAAACTCCATAATAAACCTAATGAATTCATCCGAGTCCTTTGAACATCAGACGACCACTCAGGACTTGTTACGACTTTGTATGCGACATTAGCAACAGGAAAAGCAATTTAGAATAATGCAGGATGCGTTACATCTTTTGAGAACACCTTACACCACTGTACGAAACATTAAAACTCCATAATAAACATAATGAATTCGTCCGATTGATTTGGAAATCGTACAACAATTCAGAATATCTTACCACTCTGTATGCCACATTACCGCTTTGAAAAGCATGTTAGTATAACGTACGACACCTTACAACTCCTAACAAAGCATTACAACACCGTACGTAAACTTAAAAGTCCATAATAAACCTAATGAATTCATCCGAGTCCTTTGAACATCGTACGACAATTTAGAATTTATTACGACTCTGTATGCCACATTACCGCCTTGAAAAGAATGTTAGTATAACGTACGGCACCTTACAACTCCGAACAAAACATTACAACACCGTACGTAAACTTAAAACTCCATAATAAACCTAATGAATTCGTCCGAGTCCTTTGAACATCAGACGACCACTCAGGACTTGTTACGACTTTGTATGCGACATTAGCAACAGGAAAAGCAATTTAGAATAATGCAGGATGCGTTACATCTTTTGAGAACACCTTACACCACTGTACGAATCATTAAAACTCCATAATAAACGTAATGAATTCGTCCGATTGATTTGGAAATCGTACAACAATTCAGAATATCTTACCACTCTGTATGCCACATTACCGCTTTGAAAAGCATGTTAGTATAACGTACGACACCTTACAACTCCTAACAAAGCATTACAACACCGTACGTAAACTTAAAACTCCATAATAAACCTAATGAATTCATCCGAGTCCTTTGAAAATCGTACGACAATTTAGAATATATTACGACTCTGTATGCCACATTACCGCCTTGAAAAGAATGTTAGTATAACGTACGGCACCTTACAACTCCGAACAAAACATTACAACACCGTACGTAAACTTAAAACTCCATAATAAACCTAATGAATTCGTCCGAGTCCTTTGAACATCAGACGACCACTCAGGACTTGTTACGACTTTGTATGCGACATTAGCAACAGGAAAAGCAATTTAGAATAATGCAGGATGCGTTACATCTTTTGAGAACACCTTACACCACTGTACGAATCATTAAAACTCCATAATAAACGTAATGAATTCGTCCGATTGATTTGGAAATCGTACAACAATTCAGAATATCTTACCACTCTGTATGCCACATTAGCGCTTTGAAAAGCATGTTAGTATAACGTACGACACCTTACAACTCCTAACAAAGCATTACAACACCGTACGTAAACTTAAAAGTCCATAATAAACCTAATGAATTCATCCGAGTCCTTTGAACATCGTACGACAATTTAGAATTTATTACGACTCTGTATGCCACATTACCGCCTTGAAAAGAATGTTAGTATAACGTACGGCACCTTACAACTCCGAACAAAACATTACAACACCGTACGTAAACTTAAAACTCCATAATAAACCTAATGAATTCATCCGAGTCCTTTGAACATCAGACGACCACTCAGGACTTGTTACGACTTTGTATGCGACATTAGCAACAGGAAAAGCAATTTAGAATAATGCAGGATGCGTTACATCTTTTGAGAACACCTTACACCACTGTACGAAACATTAAAACTCCATAATAAACATAATGAATTCGTCCGATTGATTTGGAAATCGTACAACAATTCAGAATATCTTACCACTCTGTATGCCACATTACCGCTTTGAAAAGCATGTTAGTATAACGTACGACACCTTACAACTCCTAACAAAGCATTACAACACCGTACGTAAACTTAAAAGTCCATAATAAACCTAATGAATTCATCCGAGTCCTTTGAACATCGTACGACAATTTAGAATTTATTACGACTCTGTATGCCACATTACCGCCTTGAAAAGAATGTTAGTATAACGTACGGCACCTTACAACTCCGAACAAAACATTACAACACCGTACGTAAACTTAAAACTCCATAATAAACCTAATGAATTCGTCCGAGTCCTTTGAACATCAGACGACCACTCAGGACTTGTTACGACTTTGTATGCGACATTAGCAACAGGAAAAGCAATTTAGAATAATGCAGGATGCGTTACATCTTTTGAGAACACCTTACACCACTGTACGAATCATTAAAACTCCATAATAAACGTAATGAATTCGTCCGATTGATTTGGAAATCGTACAACAATTCAGAATATCTTACCACTCTGTATGCCACATTACCGCTTTGAAAAGCATGTTAGTATAACGTACGACACCTTACAACTCCTAACAAAGCATTACAACACCGTACGTAAACTTAAAACTCCATAATAAACCTAATGAATTCATCCGAGTCCTTTGAAAATCGTACGACAATTTAGAATATATTACGACTCTGTATGCCACATTACCGCCTTGAAAAGAATGTTAGTATAACGTACGGCACCTTACAACTCCGAACAAAACATTACAACACCGTACGTAAACTTAAAACTCCATAATAAACCTAATGAATTCGTCCGAGTCCTTTGAACATCAGACGACCACTCAGGACTTGTTACGACTTTGTATGCGACATTAGCAACAGGAAAAGCAATTTAGAATAATGCAGGATGCGTTACATCTTTTGAGAACACCTTACACCACTGTACGAATCATTAAAACTCCATAATAAACGTAATGAATTCGTCCGATTGATTTGGAAATCGTACAACAATTCAGAATATCTTACCACTCTGTATGCCACATTACCGCTTTGAAAAGCATGTTAGTATAACGTACGACACCTTACAACTCCTAACAAAGCATTACAACACCGTACGTAAACTTAAAAGTCCATAATAAACCTAATGAATTCATCCGAGTCCTTTGAAAATCGTACGACAATTTAGAATATATTACGACTCTGTATGCCACATTACCGCCTTGAAAAGAATGTTAGTATAACGTACGGCACCTTACAACTCCGAACAAAACATTACAACACCGTACGTAAACTTAAAACTCCATAATAAACCTAATGAATTCGTCCGAGTCCTTTGAACATCAGACGACCACTCAGGACTTGTTACGACTTTGTATGCGACATTAGCAACAGGAAAAGCAATTTAGAATAATGCAGGATGCGTTACATCTTTTGAGAACACCTTACACCACTGTACGAATCATTAAAACTCCATAATAAACGTAATGAATTCGTCCGATTGATTTGGAAATCGTACAACAATTCAGAATATCTTACCACTCTGTATGCCACATTACCGCTTTGAAAAGCATGTTAGTATAACGTACGACACCTTACAACTCCTAACAAAGCATTACAACACCGTACGTAAACTTAAAAGTCCATAATAAACCTAATGAATTCATCCGAGTCCTTTGAAAATCGTACGACAATTTAGAATATATTACGACTCTGTATGCCACATTACCGCCTTGAAAAGAATGTTAGTATAACGTACGGCACCTTACAACTCCGAACAAAACATTACAACACCGTACGTAAACTTAAAACTCCATAATAAACCTAATGAATTCGTCCGAGTCCTTTGAACATCAGACGACCACTCAGGACTTGTTACGACTTTGTATGCGACATTAGCAACAGGAAAAGCAATTTAGAATAATGCAGGATGCGTTACATCTTTTGAGAACACCTTACACCACTGTACGAATCATTAAAACTCCATAATAAACGTAATGAATTCGTCCGATTGATTTGGAAATCGTACAACAATTCAGAATATCTTACCACTCTGTATGCCACATTACCGCTTTGAAAAGCATGTTAGTATAACGTACGACACCTTACAACTCCTAACAAAGCATTACAACACCGTACGTAAACTTAAAACTCCATAATAAACCTAATGAAATCATCCGAGTCCTTTGAAAATCGTACGACAATTTAGAATATATTACGACTCTGTATGCCACATTACCGCCTTGAAAAGAATGTTAGTATAACGTACGGCACCTTACAACTCCGAACAAAACATTACAACACCGTACGTAAACTTAAAACTCCATAATAAACCTAATGAATTCGTCCGAGTCCTTTGAACATCAGACGACCACTCAGGACTTTTTACGACTTTGTATGCGACATTAGCAACAGGAAAAGCAATTTAGAATAATGCAGGATGCGTTACATCTTTTGAGAACACCATACACCACTGTACGAATCATTAAAACTCCATAATAAACGTAATGAATTCGTCCGATTGATTTGGAAATCGTACAACAATTCAGAATATCTTACCACTCTGTATGCCACATTACCTCTTTGAAAAGCATGTTAGTATAACGTACGACACCTTACAACTCCTAACAAAGCATTACAACACCGTACGTAAACTTAAAACTCCATAATAAACCTAATGAATTCATCCGAGTCCTTTGAAAATCGTACGACAATTTAGAATATATTACGACTCTGTATGCCACATTACCGCCTTGAAAAGAATGTTAGTATAACGTACGGCACCTTACAACTCCGAACAAAACATTACAACACCGTACGTAAACTTAAAACTCCATAATAAACCTAATGAATTCGTCCTAGTCCTTTGAACATCAGACGACCACTCAGGACTTGTTACGACTTTGTATGCGACATTAGCAACAGGAAAAGCAATTTAGAATAATGCAGGATGCGTTACATCTTTTGAGAACACCTTACACCACTGTACGAATTATTAAAACTCCATAACAAACGTAATGAATTCGTCCGATTGATTTGGAAATCGTACAACAATTCAGAATATCTTACCACTCTGTATGCCACATTACCGCTTTGAAAAGCATGTTAGTATAACGTACGACACCTTACAACTCCTAACAAAGCATTACAACACCGTACGTAAACTTAAAACTCCATAATAAACCTAATGAATTCATCCGAGTCCTTTGAAAATCGTACGACAATTTAGAATATATTACGACTCTGTATGCCACATTACCGCCTTGAAAAGAATGTTAGTATAACGTACGGCACCTTACAACTCCGAACAAAACATTACAACACCGTACGTAAACTTAAAACTCCATAATAAACCTAATGAATTCGTCCGAGTCCTTTGAACATCAGACGACCACTCAGGACTTGTTACGACTTTGTATGCGACATTAGCAACAGGAAAAGCAATTTAGAATAATGCAGGATGCGTTACATCTTTTGAGAACACCTTACACCACTGTACGAATCATTAAAACTCCATAATAAACGTAATGAATTCGTCCGATTGATTTGGAAATCGTACAACAATTTAGAATATCTTACCACTCTGTATGCCACATTACCGCTTTGAAAAGCATGTTAGTATAACGTACGACACCTTACAACTCCTAACAAAGCATTACAACACCGTACGTAAACTTAAAAGTCCATAATAAACCTAATGAATTTATCCGAGTCCTTTGAACATCGTACGACAATTTAGAATTTATTACGACTCTGTATGCCACATTACCGCCTTGAAAAGAATGTTAGTATAACGTACGGCACCTTACAACTCCGAACAAAACATTACAACACCGTACGTAAACTTAAAACTCCATAATAAACCTAATGAATTCGTCCGAGTCCTTTGAACATCAGACGACCACTCAGGACTTGTTACGACTTTGTATGCGACATTAGCAACATGAAAAGAAATTTAGAATAATGCAGGATGCGTTACATCTTTTGAGAACACCTTACACCACTGTACGAAACATTAAAACTCCATAATAAACGTAATGAATTCGTCCGATTGATTTGGAAATCGTACAACAATTCAGAATATCTTACCACTCTGTATGCCACATTACCGCTTTGAAAAGCGTGTTAGTATAACGTACGACACCTTACAACTCCTAACAAAGCATTACAACACCGTACGTAAACTTAAAAGTCCATAATAAACCTAATGAATTCATCCGAGTCCTTTGAACATCGTACAACAATTCAGAATATTTTACCATTCTGTATGCCACATTACCGCTTTGAAAAGCATGTTAGTATAACGTACGACACCTTACAACTCCTAACAAAGCATTACAACACCGTACGTAAACTTAAAAGTCCATAATAAACCTAATGAATTTATCCGAGTCCTTTGAACATCGTACGATAATTTAGAATTTATTACCACTCTGTATGCCACATTACCGCCTTGAAAAGAATGTTAGTATAACGTACGGCACCTTACAACTCCGAACAAAACATTACAACACCGTGCGTAAACTTAAAACTCCATAATAAACCTAATGAATTCGTCCGAGTCCTTTGAACATCAGACGACCACTCAGGACTTTTTACGACTTTGTATGCGACATTAGCAACAGGAAAAGCAATTTAGAATAATGCAGGATGCGTTACATATTTTGAGAACACCATACACCACTGTACGAATCATTAAAACTCCATAATAAACGTAATGAATTCGTCCGATTGATTTGGAAATCGTACAACAATTCAGAATATCTTACCACTCTGTATGCCACATTACCGCTTTGAAAAGCATGTTAGTATAACGTACGACACCTTACAACTCCTAACAAAGCATTACAACACCGTACGTAAACTTAAAACTCCATAATAAACCTAATGAATTCATCCGAGTCCTTTGAAAATCGTACGACAATTTAGAATATTTTACGACTCTGTATGCCACATTACCGCCTTGAAAAGAATGTTAGTATAACGTACGGCACCTTACAACTCCGAACAAAACATTACAACACCGTACGTAAACTTAAAACTCCATAATAAACCTAATGAATTCGTCCTAGTCCTTTGAACATCAGACGACCACTCAGGACTTGTTACGACTTTGTATGCGACATTAGCAACAGGAAAAGAAATTTAGAATAATGCAGGATGCGTTACATCTTTTGAGAACACCTTACACCACTGTACGAAACATTAAAACTCCATAATAAACGTAATGAATTCGTCCGATTGATTTGGAAATCGTACAACAATTCAGAATATCTTACCACTCTGTATGCCACATTACCGCTTTGAAAAGCGTGTTAGTATAACGTACGACACCTTACAACTCCTAACAAAGCATTACAACACCGTACGTAAACTTAAAAGTCCATAATAAACCTAATGAATTCATCCGAGTCCTTTGAACATCGTACAACAATTCAGAATATTTTACCATTCTGTATGCCACATTACCGCTTTGAAAAGGATGTTAGTATAACGTACGACACCTTACAACTCCTAACAAAGCATTACAACACCGTACGTAAACTTAAAAGTCCATAATAAACCTAATGAATTTATCCGAGTCCTTTGAACATCGTACGATAATTTAGAATTTATTACCACTCTGTATGCCACATTACCGCCTTGAAAAGAATGTTAGTATAACGTACGGCACCTTACAACTCCGAACAAAACATTACAACACCGTACGTAAACTTAAAACTCCATAATAAACCTAATGAATTCGTCCGAGTCCTTTGAACATCAGACGACCACTCAGGACTTTTTACGACTTTGTATGCGACATTAGCAACAGGAAAAGCAATTTAGAATAATGCAGGATGCGTTACATATTTTGAGAACACCATACACCACTGTACGAATCATTAAAACTCCATAATAAACGTAATGAATTCGTCCGATTGATTTGGAAATCGTACAACAATTCAGAATATCTTACCACTCTGTATGCCACATTACCGCTTTGAAAAGCATGTTAGTATAACGTACGACACCTTACAACTCCTAACAAAGCATTACAACACCGTACGTAAACTTAAAACTCCATAATAAACCTAATGAATTCATCCGAGTCCTTTGAAAATCGTACGACAATTTAGAATATATTACGACTCTGTATGCCACATTACCGCCTTGAAAAGAATGTTAGTATAACGTACGGCACCTTACAACTCCGAACAAAACATTACAACACCGTACGTAAACTTAAAACTCCATAATAAACCTAATGAATTCGTCCTAGTCCTTTGAACATCAGACGACCACTCAGGACTTGTTACGACTTTGTATGCGACATTAGCAACAGGAAAAGAAATTTAGAATATTGCAGGATGCGTTACATCTTTTGAGAACACCTTTCACCACTGTACGAAACATTAAAACTCCATAATAAACGTAATGAATTCGTCCGATTGATTTGGAAATCGTACAACAATTCAGAATATCTTACCACTCTGTATGCCACATTACCGCTTTGAAAAGCGTGTTAGTATAACGTACGACACCTTACAACTCCTAACAAAGCATTACAACACCGTACGTAAACTTAAAAGTCCATAATAAACCTAATGAATTCATCCGAGTCCTTTGAACATCGTACAACAATTCAGAATATTTTACCATTCTGTATGCCACATTACCGCTTTGAAAAGCATGTTAGTATAACGTACGACACCTTACAACTCCTAACAAAGCATTACAACACCGTACGTAAACTTAAAAGTCCATAATAAACCTAATGAATTTATCCGAGTCCTTTGAACATCGTACGATAATTTAGAATTTATTACCACTCTGTATGCCACATTACCGCCTTGAAAAGAATGTTAGTATAACGTACGGCACCTTACAACTCCGAACAAAACATTACAACACCGTACGTAAACTTAAAACTCCATAATAAACCTAATGAATTCGTCCGAGTCCTTTGAACATCAGACGACCACTCAGGACTTTTTACGACTTTGTATGCGACATTAGCAACAGGAAAAGCAATTTAGAATAATGCAGGATGCGTTACATATTTTGAGAACACCATACACCACTGTACGAATCATTAAAACTCCATAATAAACGTAATGAATTCGTCCGATTGATTTGGAAATCGTACAACAATTCAGAATATCTTACCACTCTGTATGCCACATTACCGCTTTGAAAAGCATGTTAGTATAACGTACGACACCTTACAACTCCTAACAAAGCATTACAACACCGTACGTAAACTTAAAACTCCATAATAAACCTAATGAATTCATCCGAGTCCTTTGAAAATCGTACGACAATTTAGAATATATTACGACTCTGTATGCCACATTACCGCCTTGAAAAGAATGTTAGTATAACGTACGGCACCTTACAACTCCGAACAAAACATTACAACACCGTACGTAAACTTAAAACTCCATAATAAACCTAATGAATTCGTCCTAGTCCTTTGAACATCAGACGACCACTCAGGACTTGTTACGACTTTGTATGCGACATTAGCAACAGGAAAAGCAATTTAGAATAATGCAGGATGCGTTACATCTTTTGAGAACACCTTACACCACTGTACGAATTATTAAAACTCCATAACAAACGTAATGAATTCGTCCGATTGATTTGGAAATCGTACAACAATTCAGAATATCTTACCACTCTGTATGCCACATTACCGCTTTGAAAAGCATGTTAGTATAACGTACGACACCTTACAACTCCTAACAAAGCATTACAACACCGTACGTAAACTTAAAACTCCATAATAAACCTAATGAATTCATCCGAGTCCTTTGAAAATCGTACGACAATTTAGAATATATTACGACTCTGTATGCCACATTACCGCCTTGAAAAGAATGTTAGTATAACGTACGGCACCTTACAACTCCGAACAAAACATTACAACACCGTACGTAAACTTAAAACTCCATAATAAACCTAATAAATTCGTCCGAGTCCTTTGAACATCAGACGACCACTCAGGACTTGTTACGACTTTGTATGCGACATTAGCAACAGGAAAAGCAATTTAGAATAATGCAGGATGCGTTACATCTTTTGAGAACACCTTACACCACTGTACGAATCATTAAAACTCCATAATAAACGTAATGAATTCGTCCGATTGATTTGGAAATCGTACAACAATTTAGAATATCTTACCACTCTGTATGCCACATTACCGCTTTGAAAAGCATGTTAGTATAACGTACGACACCTTACAACTCCTAACAAAGCATTACAACACCGTACGTAAACTTAAAAGTCCATAATAAACCTAATGAATTTATCCGAGTCCTTTGAACATCGTACGACAATTTAGAATTTATTACGACTCTGTATGCCACATTACCGCCTTGAAAAGAATGTTAGTATAACGTACGGCACCTTACAACTCCGAACAAAACATTACAACACCGTACGTAAACTTAAAACTCCATAATAAACCTAATGAATTCGTCCGAGTCCTTTGAACATCAGACGACCACTCAGGACTTGTTACGACTTTGTATGCGACATTAGCAACAGGAAAAGAAATTTAGAATAATGCAGGATGCGTTACATCTTTTGAGAACACCTTACACCACTGTACGAATCATTAAAACTCCATAATAAACGTAATGAATTCGTCCGATTGATTTGGAAATCGTACAACAATTTAGAATATCTTACCACTCTGTATGCCACATTACCGCTTTGAAAAGCATGTTAGTATAACGTACGACACCTTACAACTCCTAACAAAGCATTACAACACCGTACGTAAACTTAAAAGTCCATAATAAACCTAATGAATTTATCCGAGTCCTTTGAACATCGTACGACAATTTAGAATTTATTACGACTCTGTATGCCACATTACCGCCTTGAAAAGAATGTTAGTATAACGTACGGCACCTTACAACTCCGAACAAAACATTACAACACCGTACGTAAACTTAAAACTCCATAATAAACCTAATGAATTCGTCCGAGTCCTTTGAACATCAGACGACCACTCAGGACTTGTTACGACTTTGTATGCGACATTAGCAACAGGAAAAGCAATTTAGAATAATGCAGGATGCGTTACATCTTTTGAGAACACCTTACACCACTGTACGAATCATTAAAACTCCATAATAAACGTAATGAATTCGTCCGATTGATTTGGAAATCGTACAACAATTTAGAATATCTTACCACTCTGTATGCCACATTACCGCTTTGAAAAGCATGTTAGTATAACGTACGACACCTTACAACTCCTAACAAAGCATTACAACACCGTACGTAAACTTAAAAGTCCATAATAAACCTAATGAATTTATCCGAGTCCTTTGAACATCGTACGACAATTTAGAATTTATTACGACTCTGTATGCCACATTACCGCCTTGAAAAGAATGTTAGTATAACGTACGGCACCTTACAACTCCGAACAAAACATTACAACACCGTACGTAAACTTAAAACTCCATAATAAACCTAATGAATTCGTCCGAGTCCTTTGAACATCAGACGACCACTCAGGACTTGTTACGACTTTGTATGCGACATTAGCAACAGGAAAAGAAATTTAGAATAATGCAGGATGCGTTACATCTTTTGAGAACACCTTACACCACTGTACGAAACATTAAAACTCCATAATAAACGTAATGAATTCGTCCGATTGATTTGGAAATCGTACAACAATTCAGAATATCTTACCACTCTGTATGCCACATTACCGCTTTGAAAAGCGTGTTAGTATAACGTACGACACCTTACAACTCCTAACAAAGCATTACAACACCGTACGTAAACTTAAAAGTCCATAATAAACCTAATGAATTCATCCGAGTCCTTTGAACATCGTACAACAATTCAGAATATTTTACCATTCTGTATGCCACATTACCGCTTTGAAAAGCATGTTAGTATAACGTACGACACCTTACAACTCCTAACAAAGCATTACAACACCGTACGTAAACTTAAAACTCCATAATAAACCTAATGAATTCATCCGAGTCCTTTGAACACCGTACGACAATTTAGAATATATTACGACTCTGTATGCCACATTACCACCTTGAAAAGAATGTTAGTATAACGTACGGCACCTTACAACTCCGAACAAAACATTACAACACCGTACGTAAACTTAAAACTCCATAGTAAACCTAATGAATTCGTCCGAGTCCTTTGAACATCAGACGACCACTCAGGACTTGTTACGACTTTGTATGCGACATTAGCAACAGGAAAAGCAATTTAGAATAATGCAGGATGCGTTACATCTTTTGAGAACACCTTACACCACTGTACGAAACATTAAAACTCCATAATAAACGTAATGAATTCGTCCGATTGATTTGGAAATCGTACAACTATTCAGAATATCTTACCACTCTGTATGCCACATTACCGCTTTGAAAAACATGTTAGTATAACGTACGACACCTTATAACTCCTAACAAAGCATTACAACACCGTACGTAAACTTAAAAGTCCATAATAAACCTAATGAATTCATCCGAGTCCTTGGAACATCGTACGAGAATTTAGAATTTATTACGACTCTGTATGCCACATTACCGCCTTGAAAAGAATGTTAGTATAACGTACGGCACCTTACAACTCCGAACAAAACATTACAACACCGTACGTAAACATAAAACTCCATAATAAACCTAATGAATTCGTCCGAGTCCTTTGAACATCAGACGACCACTCAGGACTTGTTACGACTTTGTATGCGACATTAGCAACAGGAAAAGCAATTTAGAATAATGCTGGATGCGTTACATCTTTTGAGAACACCTTACACCACTGTACGAATCATTAAAACTCCATAATAAACGTAATGAATTCGTCCGATTGATTTGGAAATCGTACAACAATTCAGAATATCTTACCACTCTGTATGCCACATTACCGCTTTGAAAAGCATGTTAGTATAACGTACGACACCTTACAACTCCTAACAAAGCATTACAACACCGTACGTAAACTTAAAAGTCCATAATAAACCTAATGAATTCATCCGAGTCCTTTGAACATGGTACGACAATTTAGAATTTATTACGACTCTGTATGCCACATTACCGCCTTGAAAAGAATGTTAGTATAACGTACGGCACCTTACAACTCCGAACAAAACATTACAACACCGTACGTAAACTTAAAACTCCATAATAAACCTAATGAATTCGTCCGAGTCCTTTGAACATCAGACGACCACTCAGGACTTGTTACGACTTTGTATGCGACATTAGCAACAGGAAAAGCAATTTAGAATAATGCAGGATGCGTTACATCTTTTGAGAACACCTTACACCACTGTACGAAACATTAAAACTCCATAATAAACGTAATGAATTCGTCCGATTGATTTGGAAATCGTACAACAATTCAGAATATCTTACCATTCTGTATGCCACATTACCGCTTTGAAAAGCATGTTAGTATAACGTACGACACCTTACAACTCCTAACAAAGCATTACAACACCGTACGTAAACTTAAAACTCCATAATAAACCTAATGAATTCATCCGAGTCCTTTGAACATCGTACGACAATTTAGAATATATTACGACTCTGTATGCCATATTACCGCCTTGAAAAGAATGTTAGTATAACGTACGGCACCTTACAACTCCGAACAAAACATTACAACACCGTACGTAAACTTAAAACTCCATAATAAACCTAATGAATTCGTCCGAGTCCTTTGAACATCAGACGACCACTCAGGACTTGTTACGACTTTGTATGCGACATTAGCAACAGGAAAAGCAATTTAGAATAATGCAGGATGCGTTACATCTTTTGAGAACACCTTACACCACTGTACGAATCATTAAAACTCCATAATAAACGTAATGAATTCGTCCGATTGATTTGGAAATCGTACAACAATTCAGAATATCTTACCACTCTGTATGCCACATTACCGCTTTGAAAAGCATGTTAGTATAACGTACGACACCTTACAACTCCTAACAAAGCATTACAACACCGTACGTAAACTTAAAACTCCATAATAAACCTAATGAATTCATCCGAGTCCTTTGAACATCGTACGACAATTTAGAATATATTACGACTCTGTATGCCACATTACCGCCTTGAAAAGAATGTTAGTATAACGTACGGCACCTTACAACTCCGAACAAAACATTACAACACCGTACGTAAACTTAAAACTCCATAATAAACCTAATGAATTCGTCCGAGTCCTTTGAACATCAGACGACCACTCAGGACTTGTTACGACTTTGTATGCGACATTAGCAACAGGAAAAGCAATTTAGAATAATGCAGGATGCGTTACATATTTTGAGAACACCTTACACCACTGTACGAATCATTAAAACTCCATAATAAACGTAATGAATTCGTCCGATTGATTTGGAAATCGTACAACAATTCAGAATATCTTACCACTCTGTATGCCACATTACCGCTTTGAAAAGCATGTTAGTATAACGTACGACACCTTACAACTCCTAACAAAGCATTACAACACCGTACGTAAACTTAAAACTCCATAATAAACCTAATGAATTCATCCGAGTCCTTTGAACATCGTACGACAATTTAGAATATATTACGACTCTGTATGCCACATTACCGCCTTGAAAAGAATGTTAGTATAACGTACGGCACCTTACAACTCCGAACAAAACATTACAACACCGTACGTAAACTTAAAACTCCATAATAAACCTAATGAATTCGTCCGAGTCCTTTGAACATCAGACGACCACTCAGGACTTGTTACGACTTTGTATGCGACATTAGCAACAGGAAAAGCAATTTAGAATAATGCAGGATGCGTTACATCTTTTGAGAACACCTTACACCACTGTACGAATCATTAAAACTCCATAATAAACGTAATGAATTCGTCCGATTGATTTGGAAATCGTACAACAATTTAGAATATCTTACCACTCTGTATGCCACATTACCGCTTTGAAAAGCATGTTAGTATAACGTACGACACCTTACAACTCCTAACAAAGCATTACAACACCGTACGTAAACTTAAAAGTCCATAATAAACCTAATGAATTCATCCGAGTCCTTTGAACATGGTACGACAATTTAGAATTTATTACGACTCTGTATGCCACATTACCGCCTTGAAAAGAATGTTAGTATAACGTACGGCACCTTACAACTCCGAACAAAACATTACAACACCGTACGTAAACTTAAAACTCCATAATAAACCTAATGAATTCGTCCGAGTCCTTTGAACATCAGACGACCACTCAGGACTTGTTACGACTTTGTATGCGACATTAGCAACAGGAAAAGCAATTTAGAATAATGCAGGATGCGTTACATCTTTTGAGAACACCTTACACCACTGTACGAAACATTAAAACTCCATAATAAACGTAATGAATTCATCCGATTGATTTGGAAATCGTACAACAATTCAGAATATCTTACCATTCTGTATGCCACATTACCGCTTTGAAAAGCATGTTAGTATAACGTACGACACCTTACAACTCCTAACAAAGCATTACAACACCGTACGTAAACTTAAAACTCCATAATAAACCTAATGAATTCATCCGAGTCCTTTGAACATCGTACGACAATTTAGAATATATTACGACTCTGTATGCCATATTACCGCCTTGAAAAGAATGTTAGTATAACGTACGGCACCTTACAACTCCGAACAAAACATTACAACACCGTACGTAAACTTAAAACTCCATAATAAACCTAATGAATTCGTCCGAGTCCTTTGAACATCACACGACCACTCAGGACTTTTTACGACTTTGTATGCGACATTAGCAACAGGAAAAGCAATTTAGAATAATGCAGGATGCGTTACATCTTTTGAGAACACCTTACACCACTGTACGAATCATTAAAACTCCATAATAAACGTAATGAATTCGTCCGATTGATTTGGAAATCGTACAACAATTCAGAATATCTTACCACTCTGTATGCCACATTACCGCTTTGAAAAGCATGTTAGTATAACGTACGACACCTTACAACTCCTAACAAAGCATTACAACACCGTACGTAAACTTAAAAGTCCATAATAAACCTAATGAATTCATCCGAGTCCTTTGAACATGGTACGACAATTTAGAATTTATTACGACTCTGTATGCCACATTACCGCCTTGAAAAGAATGTTAGTATAACGTACGGCACCTTACAACTCCGAACAAAACATTACAACACCGTACGTAAACTTAAAACTCCATAATAAACCTAATGAATTCGTCCGAGTCCTTTGAACATCAGACGACCACTCAGGACTTGTTACGACTTTGTATGCGACATTAGCAACAGGAAAAGCAATTTAGAATAATGCAGGATGCGTTACATCTTTTGAGAACACCTTACACCACTGTACGAAACATTAAAACTCCATAATAAACGTAATGAATTCGTCCGATTGATTTGGAAATCGTACAACAATTCAGAATATCTTACCATTCTGTATGCCACATTACCGCTTTGAAAAGCATGTTAGTATAACGTACGACACCTTACAACTCCTAACAAAGCATTACAACACCGTACGTAAACTTAAAACTCCATAATAAACCTAATGAATTCATCCGAGTCCTTTGAACATCGTACGACAATTTAGAATATATTACGACTCTGTATGCCATATTACCGCCTTGAAAAGAATGTTAGTATAACGTACGGCACCTTACAACTCCGAACAAAACATTACAACACCGTACGTAAACTTAAAACTCCATAATAAACCTAATGAATTCGTCCGAGTCCTTTGAACATCACACGACCACTCAGGACTTGTTACGACTTTGTATGCGACATTAGCAACAGGAAAAGCAATTTAGAATAATGCAGGATGCGTTACATCTTTTGAGAACACCTTACACCACTGTACGAATCATTAAAACTCCATAATAAACGTAATGAATTCGTCCGATTGATTTGGAAATCGTACAACAATTCAGAATATCTTACCACTCTGTATGCCACATTACCGCTTTGAAAAGCATGTTAGTATAACGTACGACACCTTACAACTCCTAACAAAGCATTACAACACCGTACGTAAACTTAAAACTCCATAATAAACCTAATGAATTCATCCGAGTCCTTTGAACATGGTACGACAATTTAGAATTTATTACGACTCTGTATGCCACATTACCGCCTTGAAAAGAATGTTAGTATAACGTACGGCACCTTACAACTCCGAACAAAACATTACAACACCGTACGTAAACTTAAAACTCCATAATAAACCTAATGAATTCGTCCGAGTCCTTTGAACATCAGACGACCACTCAGGACTTGTTACGACTTTGTATGCGACATTAGCAACAGGAAAAGCAATTTAGAATAATGCAGGATGCGTTACATCTTTTGAGAACACCTTACACCACTGTACGAAACATTAAAACTCCATAATAAACGTAATGAATTCGTCCGATTGATTTGGAAATCGTACAACAATTCAGAATATCTTACCATTCTGTATGCCACATTACCGCTTTGAAAAGCATGTTAGTATAACGTACGACACCTTACAACTCCTAACAAAGCATTACAACACCGTACGTAAACTTAAAACTCCATAATAAACCTAATGAATTCATCCGAGTCCTTTGAACATCGTACGACAATTTAGAATATATTACGACTCTGTATGCCATATTACCGCCTTGAAAAGAATGTTAGTATAACGTACGGCACCTTACAACTCCGAACAAAACATTACAACACCGTACGTAAACTTAAAACTCCATAATAAACCTAATGAATTCGTCCGAGTCCTTTGAACATCACACGACCACTCAGGACTTGTTACGACTTTGTATGCGACATTAGCAACAGGAAAAGCAATTTAGAATAATGCAGGATGCGTTACATCTTTTGAGAACACCTTACACCACTGTACGAATCATTAAAACTCCATAATAAACGTAATGAATTCGTCCGATTGATTTGGAAATCGTACAACAATTCAGAATATCTTACCACTCTGTATGCCACATTACCGCTTTGAAAAGCATGTTAGTATAACGTACGACACCTTACAACTCCTAACAAAGCATTACAACACCGTACGTAAACTTAAAACTCCATAATAAACCTAATGAATTCATCCGAGTCCTTTGAACATCGTACGACAATTTAGAATATATTACGACTCTGTATGCCACATTACCGCCTTGAAAAGAATGTTAGTATAACGTACGGCACCTTACAACTCCGAACAAAACATTACAACACCGTACGTAAACTTAAAACTCCATAATAAACCTAATGAATTCGTCCGAGTCCTTTGAACATCAGACGACCACTCAGGAGTTGTTACGACTTTGTATGCGACATTAGCAACAGGAAAAGCAATTTAGAATAATGCAGGATGCGTTACATTTTTTGAGAACACCTTACACCACTGTACGAATCATTAAAACTCCATAATAAACGTAATGAATTCGTCCGATTGATTTGGAAATCGTACAACAATTCAGAATATCTTACCACTCTGTATGCCACATTACCGCTTTGAAAAGCATGTTAGTATAACGTACGACACCTTACAACTCCTAACAAAGCATTACAACACCGTACGTAAACTTAAAACTCCATAATAAACCTAATGAATTCATCCGAGTCCTTTGAACATCGTACGACAATTTAGAATATATTACGACTCTGTATGCCACATTACCGCCTTGAAAAGAATGTTAGTATAACGTACGGCACCTTACAACTCCGAACAAAACATTACAACACCGTACGTAAACTTAAAACTCCATAATAAACCTAATGAATTCGTCCGAGTCCTTTGAACATCAGACGACCACTCAGGACTTGTTACGACTTTGTATGCGACATTAGCAACAGGAAAAGCAATTTAGAATAATGCAGGATGCGTTACATCTTTTGAGAACACCTTACACCACTGTACGAATCATTAAAACTCCATAATAAACGTAATGAATTCGTCCGATTGATTTGGAAATCGTACAACAATTTAGAATATCTTACCACTCTGTATGCCACATTACCGCTTTGAAAAGCATGTTAGTATAACGTACGACACCTTACAACTCCTAACAAAGCATTACAACACCGTACGTAAACTTAAAAGTCCATAATAAACCTAATGAATTCATCCGAGTCCTTTGAACATGGTACGACAATTTAGAATTTATTACGACTCTGTATGCCACATTACCGCCTTGAAAAGAATGTTAGTATAACGTACGGCACCTTACAACTCCGAACAAAACATTACAACACCGTACGTAAACTTAAAACTCCATAATAAACCTAATGAATTCGTCCGAGTCCTTTGAACATCAGACGACCACTCAGGAGTTGTTACGACTTTGTATGCGACATTAGCAACAGGAAAAGCAATTTAGAATAATGCAGGATGCGTTACATCTTTTGAGAACACCTTACACCACTGTACGAAACATTAAAACTCCATAATAAACGTAATGAATTCGTCCGATTGATTTGGAAATCGTACAACAATTCAGAATATCTTACCATTCTGTATGCCACATTACCGCTTTGAAAAGCATGTTAGTATAACGTACGACACCTTACAACTCCTAACAAAGCATTACAACACCGTACGTAAACTTAAAACTCCATAATAAACCTAATGAATTCATCCGAGTCCTTTGAACATCGTACGACAATTTAGAATATATTACGACTCTGTATGCCACATTACCGCCTTGAAAAGAATGTTAGTATAACGTACGGCACCTTACAACTCCGAACAAAACATTACAACACCGTACGTAAACTTAAAACTCCATAATAAACCTAATGAATTCGTCCGAGTCCTTTGAACATCAGACGACCACTCAGGACTTGTTACGACTTTGTATGCGACATTAGCAACAGGAAAAGCAATTTAGAATAATGCAGGATGCGTTACATCTTTTGAGAACACCTTACACCACTGTACGAATCATTAAAACTCCATAATAAACGTAATGAATTCGTCCGATTGATTTGGAAATCGTACAACAATTTAGAATATCTTACCACTCTGTATGCCACATTACCGCTTTGAAAAGCATGTTAGTATAACGTACGACACCTTACAACTCCTAACAAAGCATTACAACACCGTACGTAAACTTAAAAGTCCATAATAAACCTAATGAATTCATCCGAGTCCTTTGAACATGGTACGACAATTTAGAATTTATTACGACTCTGTATGCCACATTACCGCCTTGAAAAGAATGTTAGTATAACGTACGGCACCTTACAACTCCGAACAAAACATTACAACACCGTACGTAAACTTAAAACTCCATAATAAACCTAATGAATTCGTCCGAGTCCTTTGAACATCAGACGACCACTCAGGACTTGTTACGACTTTGTATGCGACATTAGCAACAGGAAAAGCAATTTAGAATAATGCAGGATGCGTTACATCTTTTGAGAACACCTTACACCACTGTACGAAACATTAAAACTCCATAATAAACGTAATGAATTCGTCCGATTGATTTGGAAATCGTACAACAATTCAGAATATCTTACCATTCTGTATGCCACATTACCGCTTTGAAAAGCATGTTAGTATAACGTACGACACCTTACAACTCCTAACAAAGCATTACAACACCGTACGTAAACTTAAAACTCCATAATAAACCTAATGAATTCATCCGAGTCCTTTGAACATCGTACGACAATTTAGAATATATTACGACTCTGTATGCCATATTACCGCCTTGAAAAGAATGTTAGTATAACGTACGGCACCTTACAACTCCGAACAAAACATTACAACACCGTACGTAAACTTAAAACTGCATAATAAACCTAATGAATTCGTCCGAGTCCTTTGAACATCAGACGACCACTCAGGACTTGTTACGACTTTGTATGCGACATTAGCAACAGGAAAAGCAATTTAGAATAATGTAGGATGCGTTACATCTTTTGAGAACACCTTACACCACTGTACGAAACATTAAAACTCCATAATAAACGTAATGAATTCGTCCGATTGATTTGGAAATCGTACAACAATTCAGAATATCTTACCATTCTGTATGCCACATTACCGCTTTGAAAAGCATGTTAGTATAACGTACGACACCTTACAACTCCTAACAAAGCATTACAACACCGTACGTAAACTTAAAACTCCATAATAAACCTAATGAATTCATCCGAGTCCTTTGAACATCGTACGACAATTTAGAATATATTACGACTCTGTATGCCACATTACCGCCTTGAAAAGAATGTTAGTATAACGTACGGCACCTTACAACTCCGAACAAAACATTACAACACCGTACGTAAACTTAAAACTCCATAATAAACCTAATGAATTCGTCCGAGTCCTTTGAACATCAGACGACCACTCAGGACTTGTTACGACTTTGTATGCGACATTAGCAACAGGAAAAGCAATTTAGAATAATGCAGGATGCGTTACATCTTTTGAGAACACCTTACACCACTGTACGAATCATTAAAACTCCATAATAAACGTAATGAATTCGTCCGATTGATTTGGAAATCGTACAACAATTTAGAATATCTTACCACTCTGTATGCCACATTACCGCTTTGAAAAGCATGTTAGTATAACGTACGACACCTTACAACTCCTAACAAAGCATTACAACACCGTACGTAAACTTAAAAGTCCATAATAAACCTAATGAATTCATCCGAGTCCTTTGAACATCGTACGACAATTTAGAATTTATTACGACTCTGTATGCCACATTACCGCCTTGAAAAGAATGTTAGTATAACGTACGGCACCTTACAACTCCGAACAAAACATTACAACACCGTACGTAAACTTAAAACTCCATAATAAACCTAATGAATTCGTCCGAGTCCTTTGAACATCAGACGACCACTCAGGACTTGTTACGACTTTGTATGCGACATTAGCAACAGGAAAAGCAATTTAGAATAATGCAGTATGCGTTACATCTTTTGAGAACACCTTACACCACTGTACGAAACATTAAAACTCCATAATAAACGTAATGAATTCATCCGATTGATTTGGAAATCGTACAACAATTCAGAATATCTTACCATTCTGTATGCCACATTACCGCTTTGAAAAGCATGTTAGTATAACGTACGACACCTTACAACTCCTAACAAAGCATTACAACACCGTACGTAAACTTAAAACTCCATAATAAACCTAATGAATTCATCTGAGTCCTTTGAACATCGTACGACAATTTATAATATATTACGACTCTGTATGCCACATTACCGCCTTGAAAAGAATGTTAGTATAACGTACGACACCTTACAACTCCGAACAAAACATTACAACACCGTACGTAAACTTAAAACTCCATAATAAACCTAATGAATTCGTCCGAGTCCTTTGAACATCAGACGACCACTCAGGACTTGTTACGACTTTGTATGCGACATTAGCAACAGGAAAAGCAATTTAGAATAATGTAGGATGCGTTACATCTTTTGAGAACACCTTACACCACTGTACGAAACATTAAAACTCCATAATAAACGTAATGAATTCGTCCGATTGATTTGGAAATCGTACAACAATTTAGAATATCTTACCACTCTGTATGCCACATTACCGCTTTGAAAAGCATGTTAGTATAACGTACGACACCTTACAACTCCTAACAAGGCATTACAACACCGTACGTAAACTTAAAAGTCCATAATAAACCTAATGAATTCATCCGAGTCCTTTGAACATGGTACGACAATTTAGAATTTATTACGACTCTGTATGCCACATTACCGCCTTGAAAAGAATGTTAGTATAACGTACGGCACCTTACAACAACGAACAAAACATTACAACACCGTACGTAAACTTAAAACTCCATAATAAACCGAATGAATTCGTCCGAGTCCTTTGAACATCAGACGACCACTCAGGACTTGTTACGACTTTGTATGCGACATTAGCAACA
Source organism: Tagetes erecta (assembly GCA_030867185.1). NCBI lineage: Eukaryota > Viridiplantae > Streptophyta > Magnoliopsida > Asterales > Asteraceae > Tagetes > Tagetes erecta. The sequence goes on along the minus strand of CM061488.1, from coordinate 46,125,497 downwards.
GGAAAAGCAATTTAGAATAATGCAGGATGCGTTACATCTTTTGAGAACACCTTACACCACTGTACGAAACATTAAAACTCCATAATAAACGTAATGAATTCGTCCGATTGATTTGGAAATCGTACAACAATTCAGAATATTTTACGATTCTGTATGCCACATTACCGCTTTGAAAAGCATGTTAGTATAACGTACGACACCTTACAACTCCTAACAAAGCATTACAACACCGTACGTAAACTTAAAACTCCATAATAAACCTAATGAATTCATCCGAGTCCTTTGAACATCGTACGACAATTTAGAATATATTACGACTCTGTATGCCACATTACCGCCTTGAAAAGAATGTTAGTATAACGTACGGCACCTTACAACTCCGAACAAAACATTACAACACCGTACGTAAACTTAAAACTCCATAATAAACCTAATGAATTCGTCCGAGTCCTTTGAACATCAGACGACCACTCAGGACTTGTTACGACTTTGTATGCGACATTAGCAACAGGAAAAGCAATTTAGAATAATGCAGGATGCGTTACATCTTTTGAGAACACCTTACACCACTGTACGAATCATTAAAACTCCATAATAAACGTAATGAATTCGTCCGATTGATTTGGAAATCGTACAACAATTTAGAATATCTTACCACTCTGTATGCCACATTACCGCTTTGAAAAGCATGTTAGTATAACGTACGACACCTTACAACTCCTAACAAAGCATTACAACACCGTACGTAAACTTAAAAGTCCATAATAAACCTAATGAATTCATCCGAGTCCTTTGAACATGGTACGACAATTTAGAATTTATTACGACTCTGTATGCCACATTACCGCCTTGAAAAGAATGTTAGTATAACGTACGGCACCTTACAACTCCGAACAAAACATTACAACACCGTACGTAAACTTAAAACTCCATAATAAACCTAATGAATTCGTCCGAGTCCTTTGAACATCAGACGACCACTCAGGACTTGTTACGACTTTGTATGCGACATTAGCAACAGGAAAAGCAATTTAGAATAATGCAGGATGCGTTACATCTTTTGAGAACACCTTACACCACTGTACGAAACATTAAAACTCCATAATAAACGTAATGAATTCGTCCGATTGATTTGGAAATCGTACAACAATTCAGAATATCTTACCATTCTGTATGCCACATTACCGCTTTGAAAAGCATGTTAGTATAACGTACGACACCTTACAACTCCTAACAAAGCATTACAACACCGTACGTAAACTTAAAACTCCATAATAAACCTAATGAATTCATCCGAGTCCTTTGAACATCGTACGACAATTTAGAATATATTACGACTCTGTATGCCATATTACCGCCTTGAAAAGAATGTTAGTATAACGTACGGCACCTTACAACTCCGAACAAAACATTACAACACCGTACGTAAACTTAAAACTCCATAATAAACCTAATGAATTCGTCCGAGTCCTTTGAACATCAGACGACCACTCAGGACTTGTTACGACTTTGTATGCGACATTAGCAACAGGAAAAGCAATTTAGAATAATGTAGGATGCGTTACATCTTTTGAGAACACCTTACACCACTGTACGAAACATTAAAACTCCATAATAAACGTAATGAATTCGTCCGATTGATTTGGAAATCGTACAACAATTCAGAATATCTTACCATTCTGTATGCCACATTACCGCTTTGAAAAGCATGTTAGTATAACGTACGACACCTTACAACTCCTAACAAAGCATTACAACACCGTACGTAAACTTAAAACTCCATAATAAACCTAATGAATTCATCCGAGTCCTTTGAACATCGTACGACAATTTAGAATATATTACGACTCTGTATGCCACATTACCGCCTTGATAAGAATGTTAGTATAACGTACGGCACCTTACAACTCCGAACAAAACATTACAACACCGTACGTAAACTTAAAACTCCATAATAAACCTAATGAATTCGTCCGAGTCATTTGAACATCAGACGACCACTCAGGACTTGTTACGACTTTGTATGCGACATTAGCAACAGGAAAAGCAATTTAGAATAATGTAGGATGCGTTACATCTTTTGAGAACACCTTACACCACTGTACGAAACATTAAAACTCCATAATAAACGTAATGAATTCGTCCGATTGATTTGGAAATCGTACAACAATTCAGAATATCTTACCATTCTGTATGCCACATTACCGCTTTGAAAAGCATGTTAGTATAACGTACGACACCTTACAACTCCTAACAAAGCATTACAACACCGTACGTAAACTTAAAACTCCATAATAAACCTAATGAATTCATCCGAGTCCTTTGAACATCGTACGACAATTTAGAATATATTACGACTCTGTATGCCACATTACCGCCTTGAAAAGAATGTTAGTATAACGTACGGCACCTTACAACTCCGAACAAAACATTACAACACCGTACGTAAACTTAAAACTCCATAATAAACCTAATGAATTCATCCGAGTCATTTGAACATCGTACAACAATTTAGAATATCTTACGACTCTGTTTGCCACATCACCGCCTTGAATATCATGTTAGTATAACGTAGGACACCTTACAACTCCTAACAACACATTACAGTACCGTATGTAAACTTAAAACTCCATAGTAAACCTAATGAATTCGTCCGAGTCATTTGAACATCGTACACCAATTTAGAATATCTTACGACTCTGTATGCCACATTACCGCCTTGAAAATCATGTTAATATAACGTATGACACCTTACAACTCCTAACAACCCATTTAAATACCGTACGTAAACTTAAAACTCCATAGTAAACCTAATGAATTCGTCCGAGTCCTTTGAACATCAGACGACCACTCAGGACTTGTTACGACTTTGTATGCGACATTAGCAACAGGAAAAGCAATTTAGAATAATGCAGGATGCGTTACATCTTTTGAGAACACCTTACACCACTGTACGAAACATTAAAACTCCATAATAAACGTAATGAATTCGTCCGATTGATTTGGAAATCGTACAACAATTTAGAATATCTTACCACTCTGTATGCCACATTACCGCTTTGAAAAGCATGTTAGTATAACGTACGACACCTTACAACTCCTAACAAAGCATTACAACACCGTACGTAAACTTAAAACTCCATAATAAACCTAATGAATTCATCTGAGTCCTTTGAACATCGTACAACAATTTAGAATATATTACGACTCTGTATGCCACACTACCGCCTTGAAAAGAATGTTAGTATAACGTACGGCACCTTACAACTCCGAACAAATCATTACAACACCGTACGTAAACTTAAAACTCCATAATAAACCTAATGAATTCATCCGAGTCATTTGAACATCGTACAACAATTTAGAATATCTTACGACTCTGTATGCCACATCACCGCCTTGAATATCGTTAGTATAACGTAGGACACCTTACAACTCCTAACAACACATTACAGTACCGTATGTAAACTTAAAACTCCATAGTAAACCTAATGAATTCGTCCGAGTCATTTGAACATCGTACACCAATTTAGAATATCTTACGACTCTGTATGCCACATTACCGCCTTGAAAATCATGTTAATATAACGTATGACACCTTACAACTCCTAACAACCCATTTAAATACCGTACGTAAACTTAAAACTCCATAGTAAACCTAATGAATTCGTCCGAGTCCTTTGAACATCAGATGACCACTCAGGACTTGTTACGACATTGTATGCGACATTAGCAACAGGAAAAGCAATTTAGAATAATGCAGGATGCGTTACATCTTTTGAGAACACCTTACACCACTGTACGAAACATTAAAACTCCATAATAAACGTAATGAATTCGTCCGATTGATTTGGAAATCGTACAACAATTTAGAATATCTTACCACTCTGTATGCCACATTACCGCTTTGAAAAGCATGTTAGTATAACGTACGACACCTTACAACTCCTAACAAAGCATTACAACACCGTACGTAAACTTAAAACTCCATAATAAACCTAATGAATTCATCCGAGTCCTTTGAACATCGTATGACAATTTAGAATATATTACGACTCTGTATGCCACATTACCGCCTTGAAAAGAATGTTAGTATAACGTACGGCACCTTACAACTCCGAACAAAACATTACAACACCGTACGTAAACTTAAAACTCCATAATAAACCTAATGAATTCATCCGAGTCATTTGAACATCGTACAACAATTTATAATATCTTACGACTCTGTATGCCACATCACCGCCTTGAATATCATGTTAGTATAACGTAGGACACCTTACAACTCCTAACAACACATTACAGTACCGTATGTAAACTTAAAACTCCATAGTAAACCTAATGAATTCGTCCGAGTCATTTGAACATCGTACACCAATTTAGAATATCTTACGACTCTGTATGCCACATTACCGCCTTGAAAATCATGTTAATATAACGTATGACACCTTACAACTCCTAACAACCCATTTAAATACCGTACGTAAACTTAAAACTCCATAGTAAACCTAATGAATTCGTCCGAGTCCTTTGAACATCAGACGACCACTCAGGACTTGTTACGACTTTGTATGCGACATTAGCAACAGGAAAAGCAATTTAGAATAATGCAGGATGCGTTACATCTTTTGAGAACACCTTACACCACTGTACGAAACATTAAAACTCCATAAGAAACGTAATGAATTCGTCCGATTGATTTGGAACTCGTACAACAATTTAGAATATTTTACCACTCTGTATGCCACATAACCGCTTTGAAAAGCATGTTAGTATAACGTACGACACCTTACAACTCCTAACAAAGCATTACAACACCGTACGTAAACTTAAAACTCCATAATAAACCTAATGACTTCATCCGAGTCCTTTGAACATCGTACGACAATTTAGAATATATTACGACTATGTATGCCACATTACCGCCTTGAAAAGAATGTTAGTATAACGTACGGCACCTTACAACTCCGAACAAAACATTACAACACCGTACGTAAACTTAAAACTCCATAATAAACCTAATGAATTCGTCCGAGTCCTTTGAACATCAGACGACCACTCAGGACTTGTTACGACTTTGTATGCGACATTAGCAACAGGAAAAGCAATTTAGAATAATGCAGGATGCGTTACATCTTTTGAGAACACCTTACACCATTGTACGAAACATTAAAACTCCATAATAAACGTAATGAATTCGTCCGATTGATTTGGAAATCGTACAACAATTTAGAATATCTTACCACTCTGTATGCCACATTACCGCTTTGAAAAGCATGTTAGTATAACGTACGACACCTTACAACTCCTAACAAAGCATTACAACACCGTACGTAAACTTAAAACTCCATAATAAACCTAATGAATTCATCCGAGTCCTTTGAACATCGTACGACAATTTAGAATATATTACGACTCTGTATGCCACATTACCGCCTTGAAAAGAATGTTAGTATAACGTACGGCACCTTACAACTCCGAACAAAACATTACAACACCGTACGTAAACTTAAAACTCCATAATAAACCTAATGAATTCATCCGAGTCATTTGAACATCGTACAACAATTTAGAATATCTTACGACTCTGTATGCCACATCACCGCCTTGAATATCATGTTAGTATAACGTAGGACACCTTACAACTCCTAACAACACATTACAGTACCGTATGTATACTTAAAACTCCATAGTAAACCTAATGAATTCGTCCGAGTCATTTGAACATCGTACACCAATTTAGAATATCTTACGACTCTGTATGCCACATTAACGCCTTGAAAATCATGTTAATATAACGTATGACAACTTACAACTCCTAACAACCTATTTAAATACCGTACGTAAACTTAAAACTCCATAGTAAACCTAATGAATTCGTCCGAGTCCTTTGAACATCAGACGACCACTCAGGACTTGTTACGACTTTGTATGCGACATTAGCAACAGGAAAAGCAATTTAGAATAATGCAGGATGCGTTACATCTTTTGAGAACACCTTACACCACTGTACGAAACATTAAAACTCCATAATAAACGTAATGAATTCGTCCGATTGATTTGGAAATCGTACAACAATTCAGAATATCTTACCACTCTGTATGCCACATTACCGCTTTGAAAAGAATGTTAGTATAACGTACGGCACCTTACAACTCCGAACAAAACATTACAACACCGTACGTAAACTTAAAACTCCATAATAAACCTAATGAATTCATCCGAGTCATTTGAACATCGTACAACAATTTATAATATCTTACGACTCTGTATGCCACATCACCGCCTTGAATATCATGTTAGTATAACGTAGGACACCTTACAACTCCTAACAACACATTACAGTACCGTATGTAAACTTAAAACTCCATAGTAAACCTAATGAATTCGTCCGAGTCATTTGAACATCGTACACCAATTTAGAATATCTTACGACTCTGTATGCCACATTACCGCCTTGAAAATCATGTTAATATAACGTATGACACCTTACAACTCCTAACAACCCATTTAAATACCGTACGTAAACTTAAAACTCCATAGTAAACCTAATGAATTCGTCCGAGTCCTTTGAACATCAGACGACCACTCAGGACTTGTTACGACTTTGTATGCGACATTAGCAACAGGAAAAGCAATTTAGAATAATGCAGGATGCGTTACATCTTTTGAGAACACCTTACACCACTGTACGAAACATTAAAACTCCATAAGAAACGTAATGAATTCGTCCGATTGATTTGGAACTCGTACAACAATTTAGAATATTTTACCACTCTGTATGCCACATAACCGCTTTGAAAACCATGTTAGTATAACGTACGACACCTTACAACTCCTAACAAAGCATTACAACACCGTACGTAAACTTAAAACTCCATAATAAACCTAATGACTTCATCCGAGTCCTTTGAACATCGTACGACAATTTAGAATATATTACGACTATGTATGCCACATTACCGCCTTGAAAAGAATGTTAGTATAACGTACGGCACCTTACAACTCCGAACAAAACATTACAACACCGTACGTAAACTTAAAACTCCATAATAAACCTAATGAATTCGTCCGAGTCCTTTGAACATCAGACGACCACTCAGGACTTGTTACGACTTTGTATGCGACATTAGCAACAGGAAAAGCAATTTAGAATAATGCAGGATGCGTTACATCTTTTGAGAACACCTTACACCACTGTACGAAACATTAAAACTCCATAATAAACGTAATGAATTCGTCCGATTGATTTGGAAATCGTACAACAATTCAGAATATCTTACCACTCTGTATGCCACATTACCGCTTTGAAAAGCATGTTAGTATAACGTACGACACCTTACAACTCCTAACAAAGCATTACAACACCGTACGTAAACTTAAAACTCCATAATAAACCTAATGAATTCATCCGAGTCCTTTGAACATCGTACGACAATTTAGAATATATTACGACTCTGTATGCCACATTACCGCCTTGAAAAGAATGTTAGTATAACGTACGGCACCTTACAACTCCGAACAAAACATTACAACACCGTACGTAAACTTAAAACTCCATAATAAACCTAATGAATTCATCCGAGTCATTTGAACATCGTACAACAATTTAGAATATCTTACGACTCTGTATGCCACATCACCGCCTTGAATATCATGTTAGTATAACGTAGGACACCTTACAACTCCTAACAACACATTACAGTACCGTATGTATACTTAAAACTCCATAGTAAACCTAATGAATTCGTCCGAGTCATTTGAACATCGTACACCAATTTAGAATATCTTACGACTCTGTATGCCACATTAACGCCTTGAAAATCATGTTAATATAACGTATGACAACTTACAACTCCTAACAACCTATTTAAATACCGTACGTAAACTTAAAACTCCATAGTAAACCTAATGAATTCGTCCGAGTCCTTTGAACATCAGACGACCACTCAGGACTTGTTACGACTTTGTATGCGACATTAGCAACAGGAAAAGCAATTTAGAATAATGCAGGATGCGTTACATCTTTTGAGAACACCTTACACCACTGTACGAAACATTAAAACTCCATAATAAACGTAATGAATTCGTCCGATTGATTTGGAAATCGTACAACAATTCAGAATATCTTACCACTCTGTATGCCACATTACCGCTTTGAAAAGAATGTTAGTATAACGTACGGCACCTTACAACTCCGAACAAAACATTACAACACCGTACGTAAACTTAAAACTCCATAATAAACCTAATGAATTCATCCGAGTCATTTGAACATCGTACAACAATTTATAATATCTTACGACTCTGTATGCCACATCACCGCCTTGAATATCATGTTAGTATAACGTAGGACACCTTACAACTCCTAACAACACATTACAGTACCGTATGTAAACTTAAAACTCCATAGTAAACCTAATGAATTCGTCCGAGTCATTTGAACATCGTACACCAATTTAGAATATCTTACGACTCTGTATGCCACATTACCGCCTTGAAAATCATGTTAATATAACGTATGACACCTTACAACTCCTAACAACCCATTTAAATACCGTACGTAAACTTAAAACTCCATAGTAAACCTAATGAATTCGTCCGAGTCCTTTGAACATCAGACGACCACTCAGGACTTGTTACGACTTTGTATGCGACATTAGCAACAGGAAAAGCAATTTAGAATAATGCAGGATGCGTTACATCTTTTGAGAACACCTTACACCACTGTACGAAACATTAAAACTCCATAAGAAACGTAATGAATTCGTCCGATTGATTTGGAACTCGTACAACAATTTAGAATATTTTACCACTCTGTATGCCACATAACCGCTTTGAAAACCATGTTAGTATAACGTACGACACCTTACAACTCCTAACAAAGCATTACAACACCGTACGTAAACTTAAAACTCCATAATAAACCTAATGACTTCATCCGAGTCCTTTGAACATCGTACGACAATTTAGAATATATTACGACTATGTATGCCACATTACCGCCTTGAAAAGAATGTTAGTATAACGTACGGCACCTTACAACTCCGAACAAAACATTACAACACCGTACGTAAACTTAAAACTCCATAATAAACCTAATGAATTCGTCCGAGTCCTTTGAACATCAGACGACCACTCAGGACTTGTTACGACTTTGTATGCGACATTAGCAACAGGAAAAGCAATTTAGAATAATGCAGGATGCGTTACATCTTTTGAGAACACCTTACACCACTGTACGAAACATTAAAACTCCATAATAAACGTAATGAATTCGTCCGATTGATTTGGAAATCGTACAACAATTCAGAATATCTTACCACTCTGTATGCCACATTACCGCTTTGAAAAGCATGTTAGTATAACGTACGACACCTTACAACTCCTAACAAAGCATTACAACACCGTACGTAAACTTAAAACTCCATAATAAACCTAATGAATTCATCCGAGTCCTTTGAACATCGTACGACAATTTAGAATATCTTACGACTCTGTATGCCACATCACCGCCTTGAATATCATGTTAGTATAACGTATGACACCTTACAACTCCTAACAACCCATTTAAATACCGTATGTAAACTTAAAACTCCATAGTAAACCTAATGAATTCGTCCGAGTCCTTTGAACATCAGACGACCACTCAGGACTTGTTACGACTTTGTATGCGACATTAGCAACAGGAAAAGCAATTTAGAATAATGCAGGATGCGTTACATCTTTTGAGAACACCTTACACCATTGTACGAAACATTAAAACTCCATAATAAACGTAATGAATTCGTCCGATTGATTTGGAAATCGTACAACAATTTAGAATATCTTACCACTCTGTATGCCACATTACCGCTTTGAAAAGCATGTTAGTATAACGTACGACACCTTACAACTCCTAACAAAGCATTACAACACCGTACGTAAACTTAAAACTCCATAATAAACCTAATGAATTCATCCGAGTCCTTTGAACATCGTACGACAATTTAGAATATATTACGACTCTGTATGCCACATTACCGCCTTGAAAAGAATGTTAGTATAACGTACGGCACCTTACAACTCCGAACAAAACATTACAACACCGTACGTAAACTTAAAACTCCATAATAAACCTAATGAATTCATCCGAGTCATTTGAACATCGTACAACAATTTAGAATATCTTACGACTCTGTATGCCACATCACCGCCTTGAATATCATGTTAGTATAACGTAGGACACCTTACAACTCCTAACAACACATTACAGTACCGTATGTATACTTAAAACTCCATAGTAAACCTAATGAATTCGTCCGAGTCATTTGAACATCGTACACCAATTTAGAATATCTTACGACTCTGTATGCCACATTAACGCCTTGAAAATCATGTTAATATAACGTATGACAACTTACAACTCCTAACAACCTATTTAAATACCGTACGTAAACTTAAAACTCCATAGTAAACCTAATGAATTCGTCCGAGTCCTTTGAACATCAGACGACCACTCAGGACTTGTTACGACTTTGTATGCGACATTAGCAACAGGAAAAGCAATTTAGAATAATGCAGGATGCGTTACATCTTTTGAGAACACCTTACACCACTGTACGAAACATTAAAACTCCATAATAAACGTAATGAATTCGTCCGATTGATTTGGAAATCGTACAACAATTCAGAATATCTTACCACTCTGTATGCCACATTACCGCTTTGAAAAGCATGTTATTATAACGTACGACACCTTACAACTCCTAACAAAGCATTACAACACCGTACGTAAACTTAAAACTCCATAATAAACCTAATGAATTCATCCGAGTCCTTTGAACATCGTACGACAATTTAGAATATATTACGACTCTGTATGCCACATTACCTCCTTGAAAAGAATGTTAGTATAACGTACGGCACCTTACAACTCCGAACAAAACATTACAACACCGTACGTAAACTTAAAACTCCATAATAAACCTAATGAATTCATCCGAGTCATTTGAACATCGTACAACAATTTAGAATATCTTACGACTCTGTATGCCACATCACCGCCTTGAATATCATGTTAGTATAACGTAGGACACCTTACAACTCCTAACAACACATTACAGTACCGTATGTAAACTTAAAACTCCATAGTAAACCTAATGAATTCGTCCGAGTCATTTGAACATCGTACACCAATTTAGAATATCTTACGACTCTGTATGCCACATTACCGCCTTGAAAATCATGTTAATATAACGTATGACACCTTACAACTCCTAAGAACCCATTTAAATACCGTACGTAAACTTAAAACTCCATAGTAAACCTAATGAATTCGTCCGAGTCCTTTGAACATCAGACGACCACTCAGGACTTGTTACGACTTTGTATGCGACATTAGCAACAGGAAAAGCAATTTAGAATAATGCAGGATGCGTTACATCTTTTGAGAACACCTTACACCACTGTACGAAACATTAAAACTCCATAATAAACGTAATGAATTCGTCCGATTGATTTGGAAATCGTACAACAATTCAGAATATCTTACCACTCTGTATGCCACATTACCGCTTTGAAAAGCATGTTATTAGAACGTACGACACCTTACAACTCCTAACAAAGCATTACAACACCGTACGTAAACTTAAAACTCCATAATAAACCTAATGAATTCATCCGAGTCCTTTGAACATCGTACGACAATTTAGAATATATTACGACTATGTATGCCACATTACCGCCTTGAATATCATGTTAGTATAACGTATGACACCTTACAACTCCTAACAACCCATTTAAATACCGTACGTAAACTTAAAACTCCATAGTAAACCTAATGAATTCGTCCGAGTCCTTTGAACATCAGACGACCACTCAGGACTTGTTACGACTTTGTATGCGACATTAGCAACAGGAAAAGCAATTTAGAATAATGCAGGATGCGTTACATCTTTTGAGAACACCTTACACCACTGTACGAAACATTAAAACTCCATAATAAACGTAATGAATTCGTCCGATTGATTTGGAAATCGTACAACAATTTAGAATATCTTACCACTCTGTATGCCACATTACCGCTTTGAAAAGCATGTTAGTATAACGTACGACACCTTACAACTCCTAACAAAGCATTACAACACCGTACGTAAACTTAAAACTCCATAATAAACCTAATGAATTCATCCGAGTCCTTTGAACATCGTACGACAATTTAGAATATATTACGACTCTGTATGCCACATTACCGCCTTGAAAAGAATGTTAGTATAACGTACGGCACCTTACAACTCCGAACAAAACATTACAACACCGTACGTAAACTTAAAACTCCATAATAAACCTAATGAATTCATCCGAGTCATTTGAACATCGTACAACAATTTAGAATATCTTACGACTCTGTATGCCACATCACCGCCTTGAATATCATGTTAGTATAACGTAGGACACCTTACAACTCCTAACAACACATTACAGTACCGTATGTAAACTTAAATCTCCATAGTAAACCTAATGAATTCGTCCGAGTCATTTGAACATCGTACACCAATTTAGAGTATCTTACGACTCTGTATGCCACATTAACGCCTTGAAAATCATGTTAATATAACGTATGACAACTTACAACTCCTAATAACCCATTTAAATACCGTACGTAAACTTAAAACTCCATAGTAAACCTAATAAATTCGTCCGAGTCCTTTGAACATCAGACGACCACTCAGGACTTGTTACGACTTTGTATGCGACATTAGCAACAGGAAAAGCAATTTAGAATAATGCAGGATGCGTTACATCTTTTGAGAACACCTTACACCACTGTACGAAACATTAAAACTCCATAATAAACGTAATGAATTCGTCCGATTGATTTGGAAATCGTACAACAATTCAGAATATCTTACCACTCTGTATGCCACATTACCGCTTTGAAAAGCATGTTATTATAACGTACGACACCTTACAACTCCTAACAAAGCATTACAACACCGTACGTAAACTTAAAACTCCATAATAAACCTAATGAATTCATCCGAGTCCTTTGAACATCGTACGACAATTTAGAATATATTACGACTCTGTATGCCACATTACCGCCTTGAAAAGAATGTTAGTATAACGCACGGCACCTTACAACTCCGAACAAAACATTACAACACCGTACGTAAACTTAAAACTCCATAATAAACCTAATGAATTCATCCGAGTCATTTGAACATCGTACAACAATTTAGAATATCTTACGACTCTGTATGCCACATCACCGCCTTGAATATCATGTTAGTATAACGTAGGACACCTTACAACTCCTAACAACACATTACAGTACCGTATGTAAACTTAAATCTCCATAGTAAACCTAATGAATTCGTCCGAGTCATTTGAACATCGTACACCAATTTAGAATATCTTACGACTCTGTATGCCACATTAACGCCATGAAAATCATGTTAATATAACATATGACAACTTACAACTCCTAACAACCCATTTAAATACCGTACGTAAACTTAAAACTCCATAGTAAACCTAATAAATTCGTCCGAGTCCTTTGAACATCAGACGACCACTCAGGACTTGTTACGACTTTGTATGCGACATTAGCAACAGGAAAAGCAATTTAGAATAATGCAGGATGCGTTACATCTTTTGAGAACACCTTACACCACTGTACGAAACATTAAAACTCCATAATAAACGTAATGAATTCGTCCGATTGATTTGGAAATCGTACAACAATTTAGAATATCTTACCACTCTGTATGCCACATTACCGCTTTGAAAAGCATGTTAGTATAACGTACGACACCTTACAACTCCTAACAAAGCATTACAACACCGTACGTAAACTTAAAACTCCATAATAAACCTAATGAATTCATCCGAGTCCTTTGAACATCGTACGACAATTTAGAATATATTACGACTCTGTATGCCACATTACCGCCTTGAAAAGAATGTTAGTATAACGTACGGCACCTTACAACTCCGAACAAAACATTACAACACCGTACGTAAACTTAAAACTCCATAATAAACCTAATGAATTCGTCCGAGTCCTTTGAACATCAGACGACCACTCAGGACTTGTTACGACTTTGTATGCGACATTAGCAACAGGAAAAGCAAGTTAGAATAATGCAGGATGCGTTACATCTTTTGAGAACACCTTACACCACTGTACGAAACATTAAAACTCCATAATAAACGTAATGAATTCGTCCGATTGATTTGGAAATCGAACAACAATTCAGAATATCTTACCACTCTGTATGCCACATTACCGCTTTGAAAAGCATGTTAGTATAACGTACGACACCTTAGAACTCCTAACAAAGCATTACAACACCGTACGTAAACTTAAAACTCCATAATAAACCTAATGAATTCATCCAAGTCCTTTGAACATCGTACGACAATTTAGAATATATTACGACTCTGTATGCCACATTACCGCCTTGAAAAGAATGTTAGTATAACGTACGGCACCTTACAACTCCGAACAAAACATTACAACACCGTACGTAAACTTAAAACTCCATAATAAACCTAATGAATTCATCCGAGTCATTTGAACATCGTACAACAATTTAGAATATCTTACGACTCTGTATGCCACATCACCGCCTTGAATATCATGTTAGTATAACGTAGGACACCTTACAACTCCTAACAACACATTACAGTACCGTATGTAAACTTAAATCTCCATAGTAAACCTAATGAATTCGTCCGAGTCATTTGAACATCGTACACCAATTTAGAATATCTTACGACTCTGTATGCCACATTAACGCCATGAAAATCATGTTAATATAACATATGACAACTTACAACTCCTAACAACCCATTTAAATACCGTACGTAAACTTAAAACTCCATAGTAAACCTAATAAATTCGTCCGAGTCCTTTGAACATCAGACGACCACTCAGGACTTGTTACGACTTTGTATGCGACATTAGCAACAGGAAAAGCAATTTAGAATAATGCAGGATGCGTTACATCTTTTGAGAACACCTTACACCACTGTACGAAACATTAAAACTCCATAATAAACGTAATGAATTCGTCCGATTGATTTGGAAATCGTACAACAATTTAGAATATCTTACCACTCTGTATGCCACATTACCGCTTTGAAAAGCATGTTAGTATAACGTACGACACCTTACAACTCCTAACAAAGCATTACAACACCGTACGTAAACTTAAAACTCCATAATAAACCTAATGAATTCATCCGAGTCCTTTGAACATCGTACGACAATTTAGAATATATTACGACTCTGTATGCCACATTACCGCCTTGAAAAGAATGTTAGTATAACGTACGGCACCTTACAACTCCGAACAAAACATTACAACACCGTACGTAAACTTAAAACTCCATAATAAACCTAATGAATTCGTCCGAGTCCTTTGAACATCAGACGACCACTCAGGACTTGTTACGACTTTGTATGCGACATTAGCAACAGGAAAAGCAAGTTAGAATAATGCAGGATGCGTTACATCTTTTGAGAACACCTTACACCACTGTACGAAACATTAAAACTCCATAATAAACGTAATGAATTCGTCCGATTGATTTGGAAATCGAACAACAATTCAGAATATCTTACCACTCTGTATGCCACATTACCGCTTTGAAAAGCATGTTAGTATAACGTACGACACCTTAGAACTCCTAACAAAGCATTACAACACCGTACGTAAACTTAAAACTCCATAATAAACCTAATGAATTCATCCAAGTCCTTTGAACATCGTACGACAATTTAGAATATATTACGACTCTGTATGCCACATTACCGCCTTGAAAAGAATGTTAGTATAACGTACGGCACCTTACAACTCCGAACAAAACATTACAACACCGTACGTAAACTTAAAACTCCATAATAAACCTAATGAATTCATCCGAGTCATTTGAACATCGTACAACAATTTAGAATATCTTACGACTCTGTATGCCACATCACCGCCTTGAATATCATGTTAGTATAACGTAGGACACCTTACAACTCCTAACAACACATTACAGTACCGTATGTAAACTTAAAACTCCATAGTAAACCTAATGAATTCGTCCGAGTCATTTGAACATCGTACACCAATTTAGAATATCTTACGACTCTGTATGCCACATTAACGCCTTGAAAATCATGTTAATATAACGTATGACAACTTACAACTCCTAACAACCCATTTAAATACCGTACGTAAACTTAAAACTCCATAGTAAACCTAATGAATTCGTCCGAGTCCTTTGAACATCAGACGACCACTCAGGACTTGTTACGACTTTGTATGCGACATTAGCAACAGGAAAAGCAATTTAGAATAATGCAGGATGCGTTACATCTTTTGAGAACACCTTACACCACTGTACGAAACATTAAAACTCCATAATAAACATAATGAATTCGTCCGATTGATTTGGAAATCGTACAACAATTCAGAATATCTTACCACTCTGTATGCCACATTACCGCTTTGAAAAGCATGTTATTATAACGTACGACACCTTACAACTCCTAACAAAGCATTACAACACCGTACGTAAAGTTAAAACTCCATAATAAACCTAATGAATTCATCCGAGTCCTTTGAACATCGTACGACAATTTAGAATATATTACGACTCTGTATGCCACATTACCGCCTTGAAAAGAATGTTAGTATAACGTACGGCACCTTACAACTCCGAACAAAACATTACAACACCGTACGTAAACTTAAAACTCCATAATAAACCTAATGAATTCATCCGAGTCATTTGAACATCGTACAACAATTTAGAATATCTTACGACTCTGTATGCCACATCACCGCCTTGAATATCATGTTAGTATAACGTAGGACACCTTACAACTCCTAACAACACATTACAGTACCGTATGTAAACTTAAAACTCCATAGTAAACCTAATGAATTCGTCCGAGTCATTTGAACATCGTACACCAATTTAGAATATCTTACGACTCTGTATGCCACATTACCGCCTTGAAAATCATGTTAATATAACGTATGACACCTTACAACTCCTAAGAACCCATTTAAATACCGTACGTAAACTTAAAACTCCATAGTAAACCTAATGAATTCGTCCGAGTCCTTTGAACATCAGACGACCACTCAGGACTTGCTACGACTTTGTATGCGACATTAGCAACAGGAAAAGCAATTTAGAATAATGCAGGATGCGTTACATCTTTTGAGAACACCTTACACCACTGTACGAAACATTAAAACTCCATAATAAACGTAATGAATTCGTCCGATTGATTTGGAAATCGTACAACAATTTAGAATATCTTACCACTCGGTATGCCACATTACCGCTTTGAAAAGCATGTCAGTATAACGTACGACTCCTTACAACTCCTAACAAAGCATTACAACACCGTACGTAAACTTAAAACTCCATAATAAACCTAATGAATTCATCCGAGTCCTTTGAACATCGTACGACAATTTAGAATATATTACGACTCTGTATGCCACATTACCGCCTTGAAAAGAATGTTAGTATAACGTACGGCACCTTACAACTCCGAACAAAACATTACAACACCGTACGTAAACTTAAAACTCCATAATAAACCTAATGAACTCATCCGAGTCATTTGAACATCGTACAACAATTTAGAATATCTTACGACTCTGTATGCCACATCACCGCCTTGAATATCATGTTAGTATAACGTAGGACACCTTACAACTCCTAACAACACATTACAGTACCGTATGTAAACTTAAAACTCCATAGTAAACCTAATGAATTCGTCCGAGTCATTTGAACATCGTACACCAATTTAGAATATCTTACGACTCTGTATGCCACATTACCGCCTTGAAAATCATGTTAATATAACGTATGACACCTTACAACTCCTAAGAACCCATTTAAATACCGTACGTAAACTTAAAACTCCATAGTAAACCTAATGAATTCGTCCGAGTCCTTTGAACATCAGACGACCACTCAGGACTTGTTACGACTTTGTATGCGACATTAGCAACAGGAAAAGCAATTTAGAATAATGCAGGATGCGTTACATCTTTTGAGAACACCTTACACCACTGTACGAAACATTAAAACTCCATAATAAACGTAATGAATTCGTCCGATTGATTTAGAAATCGTACAACAATTCAGAATATCTTACCACTCGGTATGCCACATTACCGCTTTGAAAAGCATGTTAGTATAACGTACGACACCTTACAACTCCTAACAAAGCATTACAACACCGTACGTAAACTTAAAACTCCATAATAAACCTAATGAATTCATCCGAGTCCTTTGAACATCGTACGACAATTTAGAATATATTACGACTCTGTATGCCACATTACCGCCTTGAAAAGAATGTTAGTATAACGTACGGCACCTTACAACTCCGAACAAAACATTACAACACCGTACGTAAACTTAAAACTCCATAATAAACCTAATGAATTCATCCGAGTCATTTGAACATCGTACAACAATTTAGAATATCTTACGACTCTGTATGCCACATCACCGCCTTGAATATCATGTTAGTATAACGTAGGACACCTTACAACTCCTAACAACACATTACAGTACCGTATGTAAACTTAAAACTCCATAGTAAACCTAATGAATTCATCCGAGTCATTTGAACATCGTACACCAATTTAGAATATCTTACGACTCTGTATGCCACATTACCGCCTTGAAAATCATGTTAATATAACGTATGACACCTTACAACTCCTAAGAACCCATTTAAATACCGTACGTAAACTTAAAACTCCATAGTAAACCTAATGAATTCGTCCGAGTCCTTTGAACATCAGACGACCACTCAGGACTTGTTACGACTTTGTATGCGACATTAGCAACAGGAAAAGCAATTTAGAATAATGCAGGATGCGTTACATCTTTTGAGAACACCTTACACCACTGTACGAAACATTAAAACTCCATAATAAACATAATGAATTCGTCCGATTGATTTGGAAATCGTACAACAATTCAGAATATCTTACCACTCTGTATGCCACATTACCGCTTTGAAAAGCATGTTATTATAACGTACGACACCTTACAACTCCTAACAAAGCATTACAACACCGTACGTAAAGTTAAAACTCCATAATAAACCTAATGAATTCATCCGAGTCCTTTGAACATCGTACGACAATTTAGAATATATTACGACTCTGTATGCCACATTACCGCCTTGAAAAGAATGTTAGTATAACGTACGGCACCTTACAACTCCGAACAAAACATTACAACACCGTACGTAAACTTAAAACTCCATAATAAACCTAATGAATTCATCCGAGTCATTTGAACATCGTACAACAATTTAGAATATCTTACGACTCTGTATGCCACATCACCGCCTTGAATATCATGTTAGTATAACGTAGGACACCTTACAACTCCTAACAACACATTACAGTACCGTATGTAAACTTAAAACTCCATAGTAAACCTAATGAATTCGTCCGAGTCATTTGAACATCGTACACCAATTTAGAATATCTTACGACTCTGTATGCCACATTACCGCCTTGAAAATCATGTTAATATAACGTATGACACCTTACAACTCCTAAGAACCCATTTAAATACCGTACGTAAACTTAAAACTCCATAGTAAACCTAATGAATTCGTCCGAGTCCTTTGAACATCAGACGACCACTCAGGACTTGTTACGACTTTGAATGCGACATTAGCAACAGGAAAAGCAATTTAGAATAATGCAGGATGCGTTACATCTTTTGAGAACACCTTACACCACTGTACGAAACATTAAAACTCCATAATAAACGTAATGAATTCGTCCGATTGATTTGGAAATCGTACAACAATTTAGAATATCTTACCACTCGGTATGCCACATTACCGCTTTGAAAAGCATGTTAGTATAACGTACGACACCTTACAACTCCTAACAAAGCATTACAACACCGTACGTAAACTTAAAACTCCATAATAAACCTAATGAATTCATCCGAGTCCTTTGAACATCGTACGACAATTTAGAATATATTACGACTCTGTATGCCACATTACCGCCTTGAAAAGAATGTTAGTATAACGTACGGCACCTTACAACTCCGAACAAAACATTACAACACCGTACGTAAACTTAAAACTCCATAATAAACCAAATGAATTCATCCGAGTCATTTGAACATCGTACAACAATTTAGAATATCTTACGACTCTGTATGCCACATCACCGCCTTGAATATCATGTTAGTATAACGTAGGACACCTTACAACTCCTAACAACACATTACAGTACCGTATGTAAACTTAAAACTCCATAGTAAACCTAATGAATTCGTCCGAGTCATTTGAACATCGTACACCAATTTAGAATATCTTACGACTCTGTATGCCACATTACCGCCTTGAAAATCATGTTAATATAACGTATGACACCTTACAACTCCTAAGAACCCATTTAAATACCGTACGTAAACTTAAAACTCCATAGTAAACCTAATGAATTCGTCCGAGTCCTTTGAACATCAGACGACCACTCAGGACTTGTTACGACTTTGTATGCGACATTAGCAACAGGAAAAGCAATTTAGAATAATGCAGGATGCGTTACATCTTTTGAGAACACCTTACACCACTGTACGAAACATTAAAACTCCATAATAAACGTAATGAATTCGTCCGATTGATTTGGAAATCGTACAACAATTTAGAATATCTTACCACTCGGTATGCCACATTACCGCTTTGAAAAGCATGTTAGTATAACGTACGACACCTTACAACTCCTAACAAAGCATTACAACACCGTACGTAAACTTAAAACTCCATAATAAACCTAATGAATTCATCCGAGTCCTTTGAACATCGTACGACAATTTAGAATATATTACGACTCTGTATGCCACATTACCGCCTTGAAAAGAATGTTAGTATAACGTACGGCACCTTACAACTCCGAACAAAACATTACAACACCGTACGTAAACTTAAAACTCCATAATAAACCTAATGAATTCATCCGAGTCATTTGAACATCGTACAACAATTTAGAATATCTTACGACTCTGTATGCCACATCACCGCCTTGAATATCATGTTAGTATAACGTAGGACACCTTACAACTCCTAACAACACATTACAGTACCGTATGTAAACTTAAAACTCCATAGTAAACCTAATGAATTCGTCCGAGTCATTTGAACATCGTACACCAATTTAGAATATCTTACGACTCTGTATGCCACATTACCGCCTTGAAAATCATGTTAATATAACGTATGACACCTTACAACTCCTAAGAACCCATTTAAATACCGTACGTAAACTTAAAACTCCATAGTAAACCTAATGAATTCGTCCGAGTCCTTTGAACATCAAACGACCACTCAGGACTTGTTACGACTTTGTATGCGACATTAGCAACAGGAAAAGCAATTTAGAATAATGCAGGATGCGTTACATCTTTTGAGAACACCTTACACCACTGTACGAAACATTAAAACTCCATAATAAACGTAATGAATTCGTCCGATTGATTTGGAAATCGTACAACAATTTAGAATATCTTACCACTCGGTATGCCACATTACCGCTTTGAAAAGCATGTTAGTATAACGTACGACACCTTACAACTCCTAACAAAGCATTACAACACCGTACGTAAACTTAAAACTCCATAATAAACCTAATGAATTCATCCGAGTCCTTTGAACATCGTACGACAATTTAGAATATATTACGACTCTGTATGCCACATTACCGCCTTGAAAAGAATGTTAGTATAACGTACGGCACCTTACAACTCCGAACAAAACATTACAACACCGTACGTAAACTTAAAACTCCATAATAAACCTAATGAATTCATCCGAGTCATTTGAACATCGTACAACAATTTAGAATATCTTACGACTCTGTATGCCACATCACCGCCTTGAATATCATGTTAGTATAACGTAGGACACCTTACAACTCCTAACAACACATTACAGTACCGTATGTAAACTTAAAACTCCATAGTAAACCTAATGAATTCGTCCGAGTCATTTGAACATCGTACACCAATTTAGAATATCTTACGACTCTGTATGCCACATTACCGCCTTGAAAATCATGTTAATATAACGTATGACACCTTACAACTCCTAAGAACCCATTTAAATACCGTACGTAAACTTAAAACTCCATAGTAAACCTAATGAATTCGTCCGAGTCCTTTGAACATCAGACGACCACTCAGGACTTGTTACGACTTTGTATGCGACATTAGCAACAGGAAAAGCAATTTAGAATAATGCAGGATGCGTTACATCTTTTGAGAACACCTTACACCACTGTACGAAACATTAAAACTCCATAATAAACGTAATGAATTCGTCCGATTGATTTGGAAATCGTACAACAATTTAGAATATCTTACCACTCGGTATGCCACATTACCGCTTTGAAAAGCATGTTAGTATAACGTACGACACCTTACAACTCCTAACAAAGCATTACAACACCGTACGTAAACTTAAAACTCCATAATAAACCTAATGAATTCATCCGAGTCCTTTGAACATCGTACGACAATTTAGAATATATTACGACTCTGTATGCCACATTACCGCCTTGAAAAGAATGTTAGTATAACGTACGGCACCTTACAACTCCGAACAAAACATTACAACACCGTACGTAAACTTAAAACTCCATAATAAACCTAATGAATTCGTCCGAGTCCTTTGAACATCAGACGACCACTCAGGACTTGTTACGACTTTGTATGCGACATTAGCAACAGGAAAAGCAATTTAGAATAATGCAGGATGCGTTACATCTTTTGAGAACACCTTACACCACTGTACGAAACATTAAAACTCCATAATAAACGTAATGAATTCGACCGATTGATTTGGAAATCGTACAACAATTCAGAATATCTTACCACTCTGTATGCCACATTACCGCTTTGAAAAGCATGTTAGTATAACGTACGACACCTTACAACTCCTAACAAAGCATTACAACACCGTACGTAAACTTAAAACTCCATAATAAACCTAATGAATTCATCCGAGTCCTTTGAACATCGTACGACAATTTAGAATATATTACGACTCTGTATGCCACATTACCGCCTTGAAAAGAATGTTAGTATAACGTACGACACCTTACAACTCCGAACAAAACATTACAACACCGTACGTAAACTTAAAACTCCATAATAAACCTAATGAATTCATCCGAGTCATTTGAACATCGTACAACAATTTAGAATATCTTACGACTCTGTATGCCACATCACCGCCTTGAATATCATGTTAGTATAACGTAGGACACCTTACAACTCCTAACAACACATTACAGTACCGTATGTAAACTTAAAACTCCATAGTAAACCTAATGAATTCGTCCGAGTCATTTGAACATCGTACACCAATTTAGAATATCTTACGACTCTGTATGCCACATTACCGCCTTGAAAATCATGTTAATATAACGTATGACACCTTACAACTCCTAAGAACCCATTTAAATACCGTACGTAAACTTAAAACTCCATAGTAAACCTAATGAATTCGTCCGAGTCCTTTGAACATCAGACGACCACTCAGGACTTGTTACGACTTTGTATGCGACATTAGCAACAGGAAAAGCAATTTAGAATAATGCAGGATGCGTTACATCTTTTGAGAACACCTTACACCACTGTACGAAACATTAAAACTCCATAATAAACGTAATGAATTCGTCCGATTGATTTGGAAATCGTACAACAATTTAGAATATCTTACCACTCGGTATGCCACATTACCGCTTTGAAAAGCATGTTAGTATAACGTACGACACCTTACAACTCCTAACAAAGCATTACAACACCGTACGTAAACTTAAAACTCCATAATAAACCTAATGAATTCATCCGAGTCCTTTGAACATCGTACGACAATTTAGAATATATTACGACTCTGTATGCCACATTACCGCCTTGAAAAGAATGTTAGTATAACGTACGGCACCTTACAACTCCGAACAAAACATTACAACACCGTACGTAAACTTAAAACTCCATAATAAACCTAATGAATTCGTCCGAGTCCTTTGAACATCAGACGACCACTCAGGACTTGTTACGACTTTGTATGCGACATTAGCAACAGGAAAAGCAATTTAGAATAATGCAGGATGCGTTACATCTTTTGAGAACACCTTACACCACTGTACGAAACATTAAAACTCCATAATAAACGTAATGAATTCGACCGATTGATTTGGAAATCGTACAACAATTCAGAATATCTTACCACTCTGTATGCCACATTACCGCTTTGAAAAGCATGTTAGTATAACGTACGACACCTTACAACTCCTAACAAAGCATTACAACACCGTACGTAAACTTAAAACTCCATAATAAACCTAATGAATTCATCCGAGTCCTTTGAACATCGTACGACAATTTAGAATATATTACGACTCTGTATGCCACATTACCGCCTTGAAAAGAATGTTAGTATAACGTACGACACCTTACAACTCCGAACAAAACATTACAACACCGTACGTAAACTTAAAACTCCATAATAAACCTAATGAATTCATCCGAGTCATTTGAACATCGTACAACAATTTAGAATATCTTACGACTCTGTATGCCACATCACCGCCTTGAATATCATGTTAGTATAACGTAGGACACCTTACAACTCCTAACAACACATTACAGTACCGTATGTAAACTTAAAACTCCATAGTAAACCTAATGAATTCGTCCGAGTCATTTGAACATCGTACACCAATTTAGAATATCTTACGACTCTGTATGCCACATTACCGCCTTGAAAATCATGTTAATATAACGTATGACACCTTACAACTCCTAAGAACCCATTTAAATACCGTACGTAAACTTAAAACTCCATAGTAAACCTAATGAATTCGTCCGAGTCCTTTGAACATCAGACGACCACTCAGGACTTGTTACGACTTTGTATGCGACATTAGCAACAGGAAAAGCAATTTAGAATAATGCAGGATGCGTTACATCTTTTGAGAACACCTTACACCACTGTACGAAACATTAAAACTCCATAATAAACGTAATGAATTCGTCCGATTGATTTGGAAATCGTACAACAATTTAGAATATCTTACCACTCGGTATGCCACATTACCGCTTTGAAAAGCATGTTAGTATAACGTACGACACCTTACAACTCCTAACAAAGCATTACAACACCGTACGTAAACTTAAAACTCCATAATAAACCTAATGAATTCATCCGAGTCCTTTGAACATCGTACGACAATTTAGAATATATTACGACTCTGTATGCCACATTACCGCCTTGAAAAGAATGTTAGTATAACGTACGGCACCTTACAACTCCGAACAAAACATTACAACACCGTACGTAAACTTAAAACTCCATAATAAACCTAATGAATTCGTCCGAGTCCTTTGAACATCAGACGACCACTCAGGACTTGTTACGACTTTGTATGCGACATTAGCAACAGGAAAAGCAATTTAGAATAATGCAGGATGCGTTACATCTTTTGAGAACACCTTACACCACTGTACGAAACATTAAAACTCCATAATAAACGTAATGAATTCGACCGATTGATTTGGAAATCGTACAACAATTCAGAATATCTTACCACTCTGTATGCCACATTACCGCTTTGAAAAGCATGTTAGTATAACGTACGACACCTTACAACTCCTAACAAAGCATTACAACACCGTACGTAAACTTAAAACACCATAATAAACCTAATGAATTCATCCGAGTCCTTTGAACATCGTACGACAATTTAGAATATATTACGACTCTGTATGCCACATTACCGCCTTGAAAAGAATGTTAGTATAACGTACGACACCTTACAACTCCGAACAAAACATTACAACACCGTACGTAAACTTAAAACTCCATAATAAACCTAATGAATTCATCCGAGTCATTTGAACATCGTACAACAATTTAGAATATCTTACGACTCTGTATGCCACATCACCGCCTTGAATATCATGTTAGTATAACGTAGGACACCTTACAACTCCTAACAACACATTACAGTACCGTATGTAAACTTAAAACTCCATAGTAAACCTAATGAATTCGTCCGAGTCATTTGAACATCGTACACCAATTTAGAATATCTTACGACTCTGTATGCCACATTAACGCCTTGAAAATCATGTTAATATAACGTATGACAACTTACAACTCCTAACAACCCATTTAAATACCGTACGTAAACTTAAAACTCCATAGTAAACCTAATGAATTCGTCCGAGTCCTTTGAACATCAGACGACCACTCAGGACTTGTTACGACTTTGTATGCGACATTAGCAACAGGAAAAGCAATTTAGAATAATGCAGGATGCGTTACATCTTTTGAGAACACCTTACACCACTGTACGAAACATTAAAACTCCATAATAAACATAATGAATTCGTCCGATTGATTTGGAAATCGTACAACAATTCAGAATATCTTACCACTCTGTATGCCACATTACCGCTTTGAAAAGCATGTTATTATAACGTACGACACCTTACAACTCCTAACAAAGCATTACAACACCGTACGTAAAGTTAAAACTCCATAATAAACCTAATGAATTCATCCGAGTCCTTTGAACATCGTACGACAATTTAGAATATATTACGACTCTGTATGCCACATTACCGCCTTGAAAAGAATGTTAGTATAACGTACGGCACCTTACAACTCCGAACAAAACATTACAACACCGTACGTAAACTTAAAACTCCATAATAAACCTAATGAATTCATCCGAGTCATTTGAACATCGTACAACAATTTAGAATATCTTACGACTCTGTATGCCACATCACCGCTTTGAATATCATGTTAGTATAACGTAAGACACCTTACAACTCCTAACAACACATTACAGTACCGTATGTAAACTTAAAACTCCATAGTAAACCTAATGAATTCGTCCGAGTCATTTGAACATCGTACACCAATTTAGAATATCTTACGACTCTGTATGCCACATTACCGCCTTGAAAATCATGTTAATATAACGTATGACACCTTACAACTCCTAAGAACCCATTTAAATACCGTACGTAAACTTAAAACTCCATAGTAAACCTAATGAATTCGTCCGAGTCCTTTGAACATCAGACGACCACTCAGGACTTGTTACGACTTTGTATGCGACATTAGCAACAGGAAAAGCAATTTAGAATAATGCAGGATGCGTTACATCTTTTGAGAACACCTTACACCACTGTACGAAACATTAAAACTCCATAATAAACGTAATGAATTCGTCCGATTGATTTGGAAATCGTACAACAATTTAGAATATCTTACCACTCGGTATGCCACATTACCGCTTTGAAAAGCATGTTAGTATAACGTACGACACCTTACAACTCCTAACAAAGCATTACAACACCGTACGTAAACTTAAAACTCCATAATAAACCTAATGAATTCATCCGAGTCCTTTGAACATCGTACGACAATTTAGAATATATTACGACTCTGTATGCCACATTACCGCCTTGAAAAGAATGTTAGTATAACGTACGGCACCTTACAACTCCGAACAAAACATTACAACACCGTACGTAAACTTAAAACTCCATAATAAACCTAATGAATTCGTCCGAGTCCTTTGAACATCAGACGACCACTCAGGACTTGTTACGACTTTGTATGCGACATTAGCAACAGGAAAAGCAATTTAGAATAATGCAGGATGCGTTACATCTTTTGAGAACACCTTACACCACTGTACGAAACATTAAAACTCCATAATAAACGTAATGAATTCGTCCGATTGATTTGGGAATCGTACAACAATTCAGAATATCTTACCACTCTGTATGCCACATTACCGCTTTGAAAAGCATGTTAGTATAACGTACGACACCTTACAACTCCTAACAAAGCATTACAACACCGTACGTAAACTTAAAACTCCATAATAAACCTAATGAATTCATCCGAGTCCTTTGAACATCGTACGACAATTTAGAATATCTTACGACTCTGTATGCCACATCACCGCCTTGAATATCATGTTAGTATAACGTATGACAACTTACAACTCCTAACAACCCATTTAAATACCGTACGTAAAGTTAAAACTCCATAGTAAACCTAATGAATTCGTCCGAGTCCTTTGAACATCAGACGACCACTCAGGACTTGTTACGACTTTGTATGCGACATTAGCAACAGGAAAAGCAATTTAGAATAATGCAGGATGCGTTACATCTTTTGAGAACACCTTACACCACTGTACGAAACATTAAAACTCCATAATAAACGTAATGAATTCGTCCGATTGTTTTGGAAATCGTACAACAATTTAGAATATCTTACCACTCTGTATGCCACATTACCGCTTTGAAAAGCATGTTAGTATAACGTACGACACCTTACAACTCCTAACAAAGCATTACAACACCGTACGTAAACTTAAAACTCCATAATAAACCTAATGAATTCATCCGAGTCCTTTGAACATCGTACGACAATTTAGAATATATTACGACTCTGTATGCCACATTACCGCCTTGAAAAGAATGTTAGTATAACGTACGGCACCTTACAACTCCGAGCAAAACATTACAACACCGTACGTAAACTTAAAACTCCATAATAAACCTAATGAATTCATCCGAGTCATTTGAACATCGTACAACAATTTAGAATATCTTACGACTCTGTATGCCACATCACCGCCTTGAATATCATGTTAGTATAACGTACGGCACCTTACAACTCCGAACAAAACATTACAACACCGTACGTAAACTTAAAACTCCATAATAAACCTAATGAATTCATCCGAGTCATTTGAACATCGTGCAATAATTTAGAATATCTTACGACTCTGTATGCCACATCACCGCCTTGAATATCATGTTAGTATAACGTAGGACACCTTACAACTCCTAACAACACATTACAGTACCGTATGTAAACTTAAAACTCCATAGTAAACCTAATGAATTCGTCCGAGTCATTTGAACATCGTACACCAATTTAGAATATCTTACGACTCTGTATGCCACATTACCGCCTTGAAAATCATGTTAATATAACGTATGACACCTTACAACTCCTAAGAACCCATTTAAATACCGTACGTAAACTTAAAACTCCATAGTAAACCTAATGAATTCGTCCGAGTCCTTTGAACATCAGACGACCACTCAGGACTTGTTACGACTTTGTATGCGACATTAGCAACAGGAAAAGCAATTTAGAATAATGCAGGATGCGTTACATCTTTTGAGAACACCTTACACCACTGTACGAAACATTAAAACTCCATAATAAACGTAATGAATTCGTCCGATTGATTTGGAAATCGTACAACAATTTAGAATATCTTACCACTCGGTATGCCACATTACCGCTTTGAAAAGCATGTTAGTATAACGTACGACACCTTACAACTCCTAACAAAGCATTACAACACCGTACGTAAACTTAAAACTCCATAATAAACCTAATGAATTCATCCGAGTCCTTTGAACATCGTACGACAATTTAGAATATATTACGACTCTGTATGCCACATTACCGCCTTGAAAAGAATGTTAGTATAACGTACGGCACCTTACAACTCCGAACAAAACATTACAACACCGTACGTAAACTTAAAACTCCATAATAAACCTAATGAATTCATCCGAGTCATTTGAACATCGTACAACAATTTAGAATATCTTACGACTCTGTATGCCACATCACCGCCTTGAATATCATGTTAGTATAACGTAGGACACCTTACAACTCCTAACAACACATTACAGTACCGTATGTAAACTTAAAACTCCATAGTAAACCTAATGAATTCGTCCGAGTCATTTGAACATCGTACACCAATTTAGAATATCTTACGACTCTGTATGCCACATTACCGCCTTGAAAATCATGTTAATATAACGTATGACACCTTACAACTCCTAAGAACCCATTTAAATACCGTACGTAAACTTAAAACTCCATAGTAAACCTAATGAATTCGTCCGAGTCCTTTGAACATCAGACGACCACTCAGGACTTGTTACGACTTTGTATGCGACATTAGCAACAGGAAAAGCAATTTAGAATAATGCAGGATGCGTTACATCTTTTGAGAACACCTTACACCACTGTACGAAACATTAAAACTCCATAATAAACGTAATGAATTCGTCCGATTGATTTGGAAATCGTACAACAATTTAGAATATCTTACCACTCGGTATGCCACATTACCGCTTTGAAAAGCATGTTAGTATAACGTACGACACCTTACAACTCCTAACAAAGCATTACAACACCGTACGTAAACTTAAAACTCCATAATAAACCTAATGAATTCATCCGAGTCCTTTGAACATCGTACGACAATTTAGAATATATTACGACTCTGTATGCCACATTACCGCCTTGAAAAGAATGTTAGTATAACGTACGGCACCTTACAACTCCGAACAAAACATTACAACACCGTACGTAAACTTAAAACTCCATAATAAACCTAATGAATTCGTCCGAGTCCTTTGAACATCAGACGACCACTCAGGACTTGTTACGACTTTGTATGCGACATTAGCAACAGGAAAAGCAATTTAGAATAATGCAGGATGCGTTACATCTTTTGAGAACACCTTACACCACTGTACGAAACATTAAAACTCCATAATAAACGTAATGAATTCGTCCGATTGATTTGGAAATCGTACAACAATTCAGAATATCTTACCACTCTGTATGCCACATTACCGCTTTGAAAAGCATGTTAGTATAACGTACGACACCTTACAACTCCTAACAAAGCATTACAACACCGTACGTAAACTTAAAACTCCATAATAAACCTAATGAATTCATCCGAGTCCTTTGAACATCGTACGACAATTTAGAATATATTACGACTCTGTATGCCACATTACCGCCTTGAAAAGAATGTTAGTATAACGTACGGCACCTTACAACTCCGAACAAAACATTACAACACCGTACGTAAACTTAAAACTCCATAATAAACCTAATGAATTCATCCGAGTCATTTGAACATCGTACAACAATTTAGAATATCTTACGATTCTGTATGCCACATTACCGCTTTGAAAATCATGTTAGTATAAACTAGGGCACCTTACAACTCCTAAGAACCCATTACAATACCGTACGTAAACTTAAAACTCCATAGGTAACCTAATGAATTCGTCCGAGTCCTTTAAACATCAGACGACCACTCAGGACTTGTTATGACTTTGTATGCGACATTAGCAACAGGATAAGCAATTTAGAATAATGTAGGATGCGTTACATCTTTTGAGAACACCTTACACCACCGTACGAAACATTAAAACTCCATAATAAACCTAATGAATTCGTCCGAGTGATTTGAACATCGTACAACAATTTAGAATATCTTACCACTCTGAATGCCACATTACCGCCTTGAAAAGCATGTTAGTATAACGTACGACACCTTATAACTCCTAACAAAATTTTACATTACAACACCGTACGTAAACTTAAAACTCTATAATAAACCAAATGAATTCATCTGAGTCCTTTGAACATCGTACGCCAATTTAGAATATATTACGACTCTGTATGCCACATTACCGCCTTGAAAAGAATGTTAGTATAACGTACGACACCTTACAACTCCGAACAAAACATTACAACACCGTACGTAAACTTAAAACTTCATAATATACCTAATGAATTCATCCGAGTCCTTTGAACATCGTACGACAATTTAGAATATATTACGACTCTGTATGCCACATTACCGCCCTGAAAAGAATGTTAGTATAACGTACGACACCTTACAACTCCGAACAAAACATTACAACACCATACGTAAACTTAAAACTCCATAATAAACCTAATGAATTCGTCGGAGTCATTTGAACATCGTACAACAATTTAGAATATCTTACGATTCTGTATGCCACATTACCGCTTTGAAAATCATGTTAGTATAACGTACGACACCTTACAACTCCGAACAAAACATTACAACACCGTACGTAAACTTAAAACTCCATAATAAACCTAATGAATTCATCCGAGTCCTTTGAACATCGTACGACAATTTAGAATATATTACGACTCTGTATGCCACATTACCGCCTTGAAAAGCATGTTAGTATAACGTATGGCACCTTACAACTCCTAACAAAACATTACAACACCGTACGTAAACTTAAAACTCCATAATAAACCTAATAAATTCGTCCGAGTCATTTGAACATCGTACAACAATTTAGAATATCTTACGATTCTGTATGCCACATTACCGCTTTGAAAATCATGTTAGTATAAACTAGGGCACCTTACAACTCCTAAGAACCCATTACAATACCGTACGTAAACTTAAAACTCCATAGGTAACCTAATGAATTCGTCCGAGTCCTTTAAACATCAGACGACCACTCAGGACTTGTTATGACTTTGTATGCGACATTAGCAACAGGATAAGCAATTTAGAATAATGTAGGATGCATTACATCTTTTGAGAACACCTTACACCACCGTACGAAACATTAAAACTCCATAATAAACCTAATGAATTCGTCCGAGTGATTTGAACATCGTACAACAATTTAGAATATCTTACCACTCTGAATGCCACATTACCGCCTTGAAAAGCATGTTAGTATAACGTACGACACCTTATAACTCCTAACAAAATTTTACATTACAACACCGTACGTAAACTTAAAACTCTATAATAAACCAAATGAATTCATCCGAGTCCTTTGAACATCGTACGAAAATTTAGAATATATTACGACTCTGTATCACACATTACCGCCTTGAAAAGAATGTTAGTATAACGTACGACACCTTACAACTCTGAACAAAACATTACAACACCGTACGTAAACTTAAAACTCCATAATAAACCTAATGAATTCATCCGAGTCCTTTGAACATCGTACGACAATTTAGAATATATTACGACTCTGTATGCCACATTACCGCCTTGAAAAGCATGTTAGTATAACGTACGGCACCTTACAACTCCTAACAAAACATTACAACACCGTACGAAAAACTTAAAACTCCATAATAAACCTAATGAATTCGTCCGAGTCATTTGAACATCGTACAACAATTTAGAATATCTTACGATTCTGTATGCCACATTACCGCTTTGAAAATCATGTTAGTATAAACTAGGGCACCTTACAACTCCTAAGAACCCATTACAATACCGTACGTAAACTTAAAACTCCATAGGTAACCTAATGAATTCGTCCAAGTCCTTTAAACATCAGACGACCACTCAGGACTTGTTATGACTTTGTATGCGACATTAGCAACAGGATAAGCAATTTAGAATAATGTAGGATGCGTTACATCTTTTGAGAACACCTTACACCACCGTACGAAACATTAAAACTCCATAATAAACCTAATGAATTCGTCCGAGTGATTTGAACATCGTACAACAATTTAGAATATCTTACCACTCTGAATGCCACATTACCGCCTTGAAAAGCATGTTAGTATAACGTACGACACCTTATAACTCCTAACAAAATTTTACAATACAACACCGTACGTAAACTTAAAACTCTATAATAAACCAAATGAATTCATCCGAGTCCTTTGAACATCGTACGACAATTTAGAATATATTACGACTCTGTATGCCACATTACCGCCTTGAAAAGAATGTTAGTATAACGTACGACACCTTACAACTCCGAACAAAACATTACAACACCGTACGTAAACTTAAAACTTCATAATATACCTAATGAATTCATCCGAGTCCTTTGAACATCGTACGACAATTTAGAATATATTACGACTCTGTATGCCACATTACCACCCTGAAAAGAATGTTAGTATAACGTACGACACCTTACAACTCCGAACAAAACATTACAACACCGTACGTAAACTTAAAATTCCATAATAAACCTAATGAATTCATCCGAGTCCTTTGAACATCGTACGACAATTTAGAATATATTACGACTCTGTATGCCACATTACCGCCTAGAAAAGCATGTTAGTATAACGTACGACACCTTACAACTCCTAACAAAACATTACAACACCGTACGTAAACTTAAAACTCCATAATAAACCTAATGAATTCGTCGGAGTCATTTGAACATCGTACAACAATTTAGAATATCTTACGATTCTGTATGCCACATTACCGCTTTGAAAATCATGTTAGTATAAACTAGGGCACCTTACAACTCCTAAGAACCCATTACAATACCGTACGTAAACTTAAAACTCCATAGGTAACCTAATGAATTCGTCCGAGTCCTTTAAACATTAGACTGTAACAACCCCATTTTTAGACTCATATTTTGTGAGAGAAGACCCACTAAGATACTATAATATTTGCCGGGCTATACCATTGGGCTCGGATTATTCCTAAGTGTTTAGGCGTGCCCAATATTAAAAACATTAGGCTAGACATAGTCTATCAAAACTTATCAATCGAATTATATTATTAAATCACCGACTCAACTAATAAAAAAAATAATAATAATAACCCGAACGAATTAACAAAATATATATATATATATATATATATATATATTAATATATATATATAATTATAGTTACGAACGTAATTGTAAATTGTATGACCAAGATAATTTCCAATCCAAATTTTTTTAAACATACGTTCGTTATCATTCAATTATATTGGTATTTTAAACAAATTGGATAATCCCATATACTCAATAATAATAAAGATATTCACAAAAAGGTTAATCCTCACATAAAATTCAAATTATGAAACAAACTCTATTTGATCCCTCCATGATCTTCGCATAGAACCCACCGAAACAAACGACTGTGGCTATAAAGTTTATTGAGATCCTCACAATTCAACACACCCCAACACCCTAGTATCTTTAAAAATTCCGGCGACAACCGGTTGCTGTACATCATCGGTACGTGCAGTGGAACGTGAATCACCGGATCATCGCGGGAAGTGGGAGCTGACAACTTGACATTCGGACGCTAAACGACTCGCAAACTCAACGGCTACAGACTTTGTTGTCGTGTTTACATCGCCCGAACCGCTAGTTCTTTCCTCACATAAGGTAATCTTGGTTATACTACAAACATGTAAATGATTCATGAACCTTTTGGGAAGTCTAAATTAAATATCAAAACCTTGCATGAAGATCGATATTATTTCATCCAAATTGCACACTGTAGCTTGCTTTCTTTGATTTGCTCTCTAAACAAATTGTTAAACAGTAAATATTTAAAGATGGAGGAGCAAATAGAATAAGTGGGTTTGGATGACATAATGGTTAGTCATTGTCGTGCTTTGTATGGGATTGAATACTTAAGTTAGAAGACTTTAATTAGCTCACCTAGATAGACCAAATGTTGAAGTCTAAACGAGTATATATAGTGATGTTTAAAACAATGGTATATGAATTTTTGTAAGTAGGCGTGTTTCTTTGTTGTCGTTGGATTGGTATGATTGAAGCCATTAACATACTTTGGTGGCCTTATACTGATTTTAGAATATACATATATATATGAATAAGGTAATAATTGAAACATTAAAATTAAAGACGCATCAAGCTATTACGTCATTAGACTATTACATAAATAATAGGCAACTTTAAATACGTAATTGAAAAATACATTAAAATTCAGAATGTTAATAACAATAACAATAACTACATAAAAAAAATCGTAGAGGACGACGGGTAAGATACTTAGATGGGTTAAAACCAAAAGCGGGGTTGAGCCGTCCTTAAGTCATAAAAGATCTTGCCCGCTTAATACATTCCGACTCATAAATAATAACGAGAACGTAACCAAGCATTATTATGTTATTAGTTGAGCAAGTCCTTATACGTGACACATGTGTTGTAGCCTTCGAGTAAGAAGAATTGCGATTCATTTGGGACTTTTGTTTTTGGAATAATCACTAACACTCTGAGGTGAGTTCATAGCCCCTATTTTTACTTTTTAATCTTTGGGGTGAGAAACATGCTTACATGTAAACTTATACGTTATTTATTCTAGAAATTTATACGCACTTATGTTTGTGATGCTTGTAGTCGATTTGTTGTTATTCTCATGGGTTTTAAACTATACTTGTCTCCTACTCTTAAGTCCCCTTTTAAGCTACACAACTAGTTAACTTCATTTTTAAGCTGGTGGATATGTTTGGATAGTACTATTCGGGTTGACACCCCCATTCAGGGTTGGTCGCGCCAACCACAGTCACGATACGACTAACTGGGTGAAAATATTCAATGTCAATTATAAACTTAGAATGCCCTTGAGACGGGGTATTCGTTGGGGCAAATGATTCTTGTCAGGAGGTTTAGTTGTGGACTCATGTTAATTACATCATATTTGCAATACTTGCTCGTTATATATTTTTGCTATACACACATAAACTTCATTACTGAGTCTAAAACCTGTGAATCTCACCAACTTTATAGTTGACCGTTTTTAGCATGTTTCTCAGGTGGCAATAACTAAGTAAGGTTGGAACTTTTGGCTTGGATACATTAGTGAAGAACATGGACCTCAATTGAGACTTTATTTGCATTAGACTTTACTTTCGTTATACTTATTTATTTATTTGGTGGACTTGTTTGCCCTCTTTGTTTGGATTTTTGTTTTCAAGTTTGAATCTTTGACACTATGGATCGGACTCGCGAGACATATCCGTGTCGAACGTATGTCACGACTCTTTTTAATGAAATTCATTTTTAGTATTCTCTTAAATACCAAGGGTTGTGAGATACGATCGCCGCGCCCCGGTGTTTCCGCCACCGGGGTGTGACAGATTGGTATCAGAGACAACGGTTATAGAGAACTAGGAGATCACCGACCTAGACTATAACCTAGTACCCCTCATATAGGCATGGTAGGATTAAGTGTCATTTTCAGTCTTTTATATCTATTTTTCGTCTTATTGTCGGCTTGCTATATAGACATGGCTAGAGGACAAAGCAAACAAGATGCTATTCCGATCGACGAATCACCTACGAGGGGAGAGCTACCGCCCTCTACTCCGGTTTCTCCCTTTAATGCGTCGGAGTTTGGCGCGAGCCGATTCGTACATTTACCTGAAAAAGAGAGTACCGAAGAGACAGAACCGACCATGGATGAAAGTGAATCATCCTCGACTAATAAAACTTCATCCGAATCGAGGCGTGTCAAGCCTTACGGGAAAGGAATTATGGAGGCCGATACTACCCCAAAAAGGCAAATTGCTCGCATGTTAGGGCGACCGACCGCCTTGTTTCCCGAAGGATGGAAAACTTTTACTCCTCGAGATGAAGCAGGCCCTTCAAGGCCGAGGTCATCACCGACTCAAGGAACATCATCAAGAGTTCGAGAAAAATGTCCAAGAGTGCATCATCGCGTGCCTCAAGGATATTATACGCCTTATCATCCATATAGTCAACTGAATCGTGTTACGCATTATAACCCATCTGGAGGGCGACAACATATTTCAGGACCTTCTCGTATACGTGACCCTCAGTCATCAAGTAAACCAACAAGTCTTCCTCTAGATTATCCGTATATAAACAGAGAATGGCTTCTCTACGAAAACTATAATAAGGTGGTGGCTGAGAGGGATGAAGCTCGAGCTCAACTTCAAGATTTAAGGATGATATATGAGAGCTTTATGGCATCAATTAGAGGAGTTGCACCAACAATGCGTCGTTATCCTCCATATTGAAGTCTTATTTTCGTACTATTTTATTCTATTTTATTATTTTTATTTCTATGACACGAGGTGAATTTTCTACTGCGTAGACCGTTTATTAGTTTTGGGTTTGGATTTCAATTTTCGTTTGTTGCATTATTTCGGATATTTGGTTTAAGTGGTTGAATAAGATTGTGGTTTTGACTCTTTATGGTGTGTATACTATTTTATAGTAATGTGATTCTTGTACTAGACATTAGTTGCTTTCAAAAATTCTGTAGTACTCATAACACCTATTTTATGTCTAGAATATGCCTCCTCGAAGAGACCCCACCGACCCCGATATTGCTGCTTTAATTGCCCAACAACTTGCAACTGTTATTCCACAAATCGTGACCCAGGTCAGTGAAACCATCCGAAACAACCCAGGTGGTTCAGGAGGAGCTACTGGTGGGAATAGGCGCGCCCATAAAGACTTCTTGTCATGTAAGCCACCAGAATTTCTGGGGACTGAAGGAGCAGTTGGAGCCATGAGGTGGATAGAGAAAATGGAGTCGATATTCGACCTTAGTGATTGTCCCAACAACTCAAGGGTGAAGTTTGCCGCTGGTACGTTTAAGGATAAAGCGCTAACATGGTGGAATGGTGAGGTTCGAGCAAGAGGATGAGAGGCGGCTACACGAATGACTTGGGAGGCCTTCAAGACCCTAATGACAACGGAGTATTGCCCAAAGAACGAAATGCAAAAGTTGGAGAATGAATTCTGGAACCATTCCATGGTTGGAGCCGACCACGCTGCTTATACCGATCGGTTCCATGATCTGTCAAAGTTGGTACCACATCTTGTCACTCCGGAGTCGAAAAGGATTGATCGCTACATCTGGGGTTTGGCTCCAGAGATTAGGGGAAACGTTCGTTCTAGTAATCCTACAACCATGCAGGCAGCTATACTGGCAGCTGGGACGATGACTGATGAGAAAGTTAGGACTGGGGAGTTAGTGAAAGCTGGTTCAGATGAGAAGAGGAAGAATGCTGAGAGCTCAGAAACGAAGGATGATGACGGGTCAGGTAAGAAGGCAAAGTTTGTAGGGAATTATGCTGCTACAACTCAGGAGAGAACTCAGTACAGTGGACCACACCCAAAGTGCAATAGGTGTAACTACCACCGAGGTGCATGTGCTACTTGTACAAATTGCAACCGAGTTGGTCATATTGCTAAGTACTGTCATCAGAACAACAATCAGGGACCAAGGAATGTACCGAATCAACAACCTAATCAGAGATCCTGCCATGAATGTGGTAGTACCGCGCACTTTCGTAACACATGTCCGCGCCTGAACAACGCCCGGGGTGACAATGCAAACCTGGGAAGGGCGAACGAGGGAAACAATGGGAGAGGAAACCAAGCTCAAAGGAATCAAGGCCAGGGAAATAATGCTCATGGGAGGGCATTTGTTTTGGGGACCAATGATGCTCGTCAAGACCCAACGCTCGTTATGGGTACGTTTCTTTTAAATCATCACTTCGTGACGGTATTATTTGACTCAGGAGTGGATACTTATTTTGTTTCAACTAGATTTGCACCATTACTTGATATATCCCCTACTAGTTTAGAAGATAAATACACTATTGAACTAGCAAATGGTAAAGTTCTTGAGGCTCATAGCATAATTAAGGGTTGTACGCTACACTTGAATGACCACCTATTTAGTATAGACCTTGTACCGTTCGAACTAAGAAGCTTTGACGTGATGCATGGCTTTACACTGAAAATTTAGTCTTAGATACTTGTGATACTAAAATTTCGAGGACGAAATTTTATAAGGATGGGAGAATGTAACAACCCCATTTTTAGACTCATATTTTGTGAGAGAAGACCCACTAAGATACTATAATATTTGCCGGGCTATACCATTGGGCTCGGATTATTCCTAAGTGTTTAGGCGTGACCAATATTAAAAACATTAGGCTAGACATAGTCTATCAAAACTTATCAATCGAATTATATTATTAAATCACCGACTCAACTAATAAAAAAATAATAATAATAACCCGAACGAATTAACAATATATATATATATATATATATATATATATATATATATATATATATATATATATATATATATATATATATATATATCTATACTACATTAATATACAAATTAGATGGGCATAATAGTCTTTTAACATTTTCCTTAATTTTCAACACAAAACCTAACAAACCCTAATTGAAGTTGAGTGATACAAAAATGTGAGAGAAAGGGATTCAAAATTCAAAAGCCAATCTCAAATCCTCCGCCTCCTTCACACGGGTTCTTTTGCCTCTACCGATTCCTGCATTTTCTTTTAGCAAGCCACTATATTTCCACAACAGTGAGAAGAAATAATCTGAATCAGCTTAATCACTGGCGAGCCCAAACTGATTCATAGCCAATCGTGGCTATGAAGCAGTAAGAGTCGATTCACGGTTCAGTGGTGTGGTACGCTTCGCCTATGGGTTAGATCCGACGAGCATGAAGTCTCCTAAAGCAACATAACTTCAAGGGTATGATGAATTCTGATTTTCTTAATGTTTTCATTTCAGTTCTAGGCTAAACTGGTTTATTTCGGATTTTCTTGGATGTTTGATCAATGATTTGAGTTGGCAAACGTTTTGTGTGCTAAACATTTGAGGGCTTATGTAATAGCAACACATAGGAGAGGGAACACTATACCTCATTTCAAGAAACTGCTTCTGGTACAACTGATTTATAGCAATTTAATTAGGTTTTTAGATTGCAGGAAAGGTTGTATTTGCTTGCTGTTGTTGTTTGTAATTTATATAAAACTGATCGATTACTGTTAGGGAAAAGCAATTTAGTGAATATCCTTGTCAAATGTTAATTGTTTATAACCATATTTTTTGTTTTTAAGTTGTAAATGTGTCAAAGATCTTGATTTCATACTATAGATTTGTAATCATGAACGAAAATGATATTTACCAAGCGAGTCAAAGTGTACGATTAAGGAAAACTATGGTTTTTATTATATTGCTTATCCTCCATTTAACAAAGACTAAATATCCTTTAACATATTCTGTACAAGTTACCATGATTTAGGCTGAAATAATGTTTGTTTATGTCATTGCTTGTGCAGATCAAAACATAAAGGACAATATTTGTGCTTTGTTGTTGTCTTTCCATGGTACCCCAACCTTTTTTCGTGCCTCGATCAATTGTTTGCAGGTACATTTGAAATGATAGGCTTAACATATTGCATTATAAGTGCATGGCATTTTTATAAATAACTTGCATTGGTTTTTAATATATGTTTAGTTGTGTTGAAGAAGATTTCTGTATTTATAGCACTAAAAGTGAATCAAAGAAGTTTATTATCTGATGTTATTGCTTAGTATTATATATACTTTTTGAATACATACTTTTAAGCTTGTTTCTGTTAAATTAGCCATGCATTGTTGCATTTACATACCGGCTTACATTATGACATTGCATTTACATTACGCGTTGTTGAATTTGTTTGCTTTTACAAAATGGGTGAAGAGTTAACGCGAGCAGCGACAAAAGCTCAGCAAAAATTCCCTGAAAATCACATGGAAATTAGAGGAAAAAGATTATTTAATGCAGTGGAGCTAATTAGTCATCTTATTGAATTCATGTACCAACTGCGAGGTCCATGCTCTTATGGCCTTTTAAGGTTGATGTTTATTGTGATAGAAACATTATCATGTTTATGCGATTCATGTTGTTTACCTAAGAAAATTGACCGAATAACTTAAATTTAAACAAAACAAATTTATAAAGTAAAATTTGTTATGCAGATGCAGCTGTTGGTATTTGTGTATGTGTATATAGCCGAATAACTACTTTTGTTTAACCAATTTTGTGTGCAGAAGTAGATAAACTACTTTTGTTTCTTAATGTGCAGATCAGAGAAAAAAATATGAGCTCTACTACTATATTTTCTACGATAGTTGATGGTTTTCTACTATCTTTGGTTGTTGATGAGTTCTGCAACTACAATCTGTAGTGGCAAATAGAAACCTTGACATTGAATATGGTGGGGTGATTATGGTTCTTACAGATCTCTTTTTTCCTCCATTTTATTATAATGACGAAAGTTCATTTTTTACTAAACACATGTTAATTTCTTTATTCAGA
This sequence comes from Tagetes erecta, assembly GCA_030867185.1. Lineage (NCBI taxonomy): Eukaryota > Viridiplantae > Streptophyta > Magnoliopsida > Asterales > Asteraceae > Tagetes > Tagetes erecta. The sequence continues at coordinate 46,083,661 of CM061488.1, read as the reverse complement.
TGACCATTGTTGAAGCTTATATATGACATCACTAAAGCAACAAATCCTGATGTTGAAGTTATGATGGGAAGCAATGAAGCATATCATTTTTATCGCTGGACATTGATTAAATGTTTGACACAAGATATATGGATTAACTAACACTTTTAATTTGCTCTTCTAATGGTCAGGTTTTGATACATTCGCATCACAACATCCTACCTCATCGCCTCATTGGGAGATCTTATTTTGACCAAAAAAAAGTCTAAAGGTTACTTTTTTTGCTTTCACTTGAATGTTGAGATAAATAGCATGTATAAACTGTAGCTTTATACATGGGTTCTTTCTTTATTTGTTATCCTTAGTATCTTGCAATCTGTGAGTGATAAAATGTAATTAAATATTGATGCATTTGTTAAAATGTGAAACTTAATGTTTGACAACTCTACTCTAAAGAGATAGTATGTTAATCAAGGGCATGTATACATTCTTATTTTTTTTGGTTCCTATGGTTTCATATCTGATGATGGATGTTGATAATTTATTACAAAAAATCAAGCTTGATATCAATTATAGAAAACTAAATTAACCTGTTGAAACTCCATAAATACAATCACATTATAGTTTGGAAGTTGTTCAGGCTTTTTAATAACTAATTTTTGTATTTCGGTGTGGACAGGCTTGTTGTGATTCGGTGTTGAAACTCCTTAGCTAATTATCTTACTGATGCTACATGTTTAGTTTATGTTTCATGTCTTGAAAGAGAATTAGTGCCCAGTTTGCTGATTATATGCTCTAATGAGGCTGCCAAACAAGTGTTAGAGCAGCTAGAGCATACGGGGCAAGAGAATTGAACCCAAACATCCAGTGAATCCAAATAGGTCACTGTAGTTATTAGTTAATGAAAGTCCGTGTGCTTTGAGGCAATTGAATTTCAACCAAGATATACAAATGCGGCTTTAATTTTGTGTTTCATCCGGTTAAGGTTAACTTATTGTTGCTTGAATTTCTTATGTTGGTACTCGGTATATGTTTGAAAAGAGGATGTTCGTTTTGTTTATAGACCGGAAAATGGATCTTAGCGGCTTAAACGTTTTAGAGAGATTTGTGACTTTGTGTAATTCAATTTACAGTGACAACGTCTCAAAGTAAAGATGGTGAAGCTGACAATGATTGGACGTGTCACTGATGGCCTTCCATTAGCTGAAGGACTCAATGATGGATCTGATATGCACGTTGGATGCAGAGTTCTAAAAACAGCAAGGTGATATAAGTAGTTATTTTGACCAAAAAAAGTTGAATATCTTTGATGTTATTGCTCAAATATTATGTAGTGCTATCAATGTTTGTGTTTGAATTTTTTTAAACAGGAACCTAAGGTGGCAAGAGACTAAACGATAACTTCTTTTTAGTGACTCTTTTGGCTCATGCATACAACAAAGTGAATTTGTGTTTTGTGCTCTTCAGGTATTTTATATGTATTTATGGTGCTTTTTTAAATTTTGCGAAAGCTTCATGCTCGGTTCTTAACAATGGAAACTTTACTTACTTGCAAAACATTGTGCAACTTAAGCTCAACGTTTATGGAAATAACTGGTAAATCTTCAAAGAAAATGAGTATGCTCAATGTTTGTGGCTGTTTAAGCTCAACGTTTGAAGGTAATCTCAGTGTATGTAATTCTGTTTTTGCATCTTGCAGTTCTATGAAGTGTAGCAAGACAATGCCTTGTTCAGTTGGTCACGAAGAACAAGATGCTCAAACATATGCTTCTTGGGTATGATTTTAGTTGTTTCTTAAAAGAACATTTGGCACTTTCACTTTTGAGGTCAAACATAAAGTTGGTTAGATATATATATATATATATATATATATATATATATATATATATATATATATATATATATTTGTGATGATTGATTGCATTCATTAGAAACAAATTAACACCTTGTGCAGGGTATCGTTTACTTGAAGTATGATAGTTGTAACAATGAAGAAACAAAACCAACTATTCGGTAATTCATCACAACTTCAATGTTCTAACATCATGGATATAATTTTCTATATTTTTAATTACTTTATGTTGTGTTTTAACTAATGCGGATACCTGATAATGACTGTATCTCTCATGAATACAGGTCGCCCCATCTTTTCTCATTGTGTGAATGGTGATTTCACTTTTTTATCGTTTATAGAATCATAGTTGATGCTACATTCTATCAACACATAATTTTTCGACTTCAAAATTGTGGGATAGGGGATGCATGCGTCCTGCTTTTTGGGGTTCCTGCTTTTTAGGGTTCAAGCTAAAAAGTTTAGAATGGAAGGCGATCTCGAGGTACTTCGCTGAACCCATCCTTAGTTTAGAATGCAGTTTCACCTCTTTTTAACTTACGAGTTTATTTGGGTTGTGTTATCTCAAACAGGTTAAATGAAAAAATTTAGCTATAAGGGAACATGTCAAAGGGGATGAAAGTCAACCAAAAGTCTATATGCATCCATTCTCCTAAATTGTTTTTCGTTAAAGATTTTTAGATTATTATTGTAACTAGAAAATTAGCCAGGGGTGCACGTTGCTGCAGCCATATGCACGCCGCTGCTGCTCCTGTTGCCTCCGTTGCTACTGCCGTTGCATTAGCAGTAGTGACAGCTGCATCCTGTTTCCGCCAAGATAGTAGCAGCAGGCTTTATAGTGGTACAACTGAAGTTGCAGCCAAAAACATGGAAGCAGGACCTGTTTGTTTGCATAACATGATAGATTTGAAGATCATAATTACAAACTCAAAGTTTCATATTGTTGATTTTTGGCATATATCACAGAAACTTGTACAAAAACTCTAAGCTGGCTATTACAAAAGGCATAGGTGGTGCTATTAGAAGGAGTGTTGTTACAGCCATGGTTAACATACAAAATACAAGTCATAGGCTGTGATGTTAGGAGTGTTGTTGTAGCCATAGTTAACATACAAAAACAATAATTAGTGGGAAATTTACAAAAGCACTGGTAGTTGTTATTCATAGCCACACCATTTTTTGACTTCAGTCTTGCTTCTCCTGGACTTATGTTTTGTTGTTGGTTATGCCTATGCATCAAGTTGACGTATGTTTTGTAGTCTTTGATCTACCTTGATCTCTATTATGGTTACACTTAGAATTTGCAACTTAAGGTTCATGTAAACTTTTATGTCTTTGCTATCATTCACACAGACTATATGTATTCGGCTATTTGCTATTGTTTGTAAATTATCGTTTTGAAGCCGTATCCTATTGTACAAAGTATTTACAATTTTTTATCTCCGCAGCATCGCGCGGGTATCCTACTAGTATATATATATAATTATAGTTACGAACGTAATTGTAAATTGTATGACCAAGATAATTTCCAATCCAAATTTTTTTAAACATACGTTCGTTATCATTTAATTATATTGGTATTTTAAACAAATTGGATAATCCCATATACTCAATAATAATAAAGATATTCACAAAAAGGTTAATCCTCACATAAAATTCAAATTATGAAACAAACTCTATTTGATCCCTCCATGATCTTCGCATAGAACCCACCGAAACAAACGACTGTGGCTATAAAGTTTATTGAGATCCTCACAATTCAACACACCCCAACACCCTAGTATCTTTAAAAATTCCGGCGACAACCGGTTGCTGTACATCATCGGTACGTGCAGTGGAACGTGAATCACCGGATCATCGCGGGAAGTGGGAGCTGACAACTTGACATTCGGACGCTAAACGACTCGCAAACTCAACGGTTACAGACTTTGTTGTCGTGTTTACATCGCCCGAACCGCTAGTTCTTTCCTCACATAAGGTAATCTTGGTTATACTACAAACATGTAAATGATTCATGAACCTTTTGGGAAGTCTAAATTAAATATCAAAACCTTGCATGAAGATCGATATTATTTCATCCAAATTGCACACTGTAGCTTGCTTTCTTTGATTTGCTCTCTAAACAAATTGTTAAACAGTAAATATTTAAAGATGGAGGAGCAAATAGAATAAGTGGGTTTGGATGACATAATGGTTAGTCGTTGTCGTGCTTTGTATGGGATTGAATACTTAAGTTAGAAGACTTTAATTAGCTCACCTAGATAGACCAAATGTTGAAGTCTAAACGAGTATATATAGTGATGTTTAAAACAATGGTATATGAATTTTTGTAAGTAGGCGTGTTTCTTTGTTGTCGTTGGATTGGTATGATTGAAGCCATTAACATACTTTGGTGGCCTTATACTGATTTTAGAATATACATATATATATGAATAAGGTAATAATTGAAACATTAAAATTAAAGACGCATCAAGCTATTACGTCATTAGACTATTACATAAATAATAGGCAACTTTAAATACGTAATTGAAAAATACATTAAAATTCAGAATGTTAATAACAATAACAATAACTACAGAAACAAAATCGTAGAGGACGACGGGTAAGATACTTAGATGGGTTAAAACCAAAAGCGGGGTTGAGCCGTCCTTAAGTCATAAAAGATCTTGCCCGCTTAATACATTCCGACTCATAAATAATAACGAGAATGTAACCAAGCATTATTATGTTATTAGTTGAGCAAGTCCTTATACGTGACACATGTGTTGTAGCCTTCGAGTAAGAAGAATTGCGATTCATTTGGGACTTTTGTTTTTGGAATAATCACTAACACTCTGAGGTGAGTTTACAGCCCCTATTTTTACTTTTTAATCTTTGGGGTGAGAAACATGCTTACATGTAAACTTATACGTTATTTATTCTTGAAATTTATACGCACTTATGTTTGTGATGCTTGTAGACGATTTGTTGTTATTCTCATGGGTTTTAAACTATACTTGTCTCATACTCTTAAGTCCCCTTTTAAGCTACACAACTAGTTAACTTCATTTTTAAGCCGGTGGATATGTTTGGATAGTACTATTCGGGTTGACACCCCCATTCAGGGTTGGTCGCGCCAACCACAGTCACGATACGACTAACTGGGTGAAAATATTCAAAGTCAATTATAAACTTAGAATGCCCTTGAGACGGGGTATTCGTTGGGGCAAATGATTCTTGTCAGGAGGTTTAGTTGTGGACTCATGTTAATTACATCATATTTGCAATACTTGCTCGTTATATATTTTTGCTATACACACATAAACTTCATTACTGAGTCTAAAACATGTGAATCTCACCAACTTTATAGTTGACCGTTTTTAGCATGTTTCTCAGGTGGCAATAACTAAGTAAGGTTGGAACTTTTGGCTTGGATACATTAGTGAAGAACATGGACCTTAATTGAGACTTTATTTGCATTAGACTTTACTTTCGTTATACTTATTTATTTATTTGGTGGACTTGTTTGCCCTCTTTGTTTGGATTTTTGTTTTCAAGTTTGAATCTTTGACACTATGGATCGGACTCGCGAGACATATCCGTGTCGAACGTATGTCACGACTCTTTTTAATGAAATTCATTTTTAGTATTCTCTTAAATACCAAGGGTTGTGAGATACGATCGCCGCGCCCCGGTGGTTCCGCCACCGGGGTGTGACATAGACGACCACTCAGGACTTGTTATGACTTTGTATGCGACATTAGCAACAGGATAAGCAATTTAGAATAATGTAGAATGCGTTACATCTTTTGAGAACACCTTACACCACCGTACGAAACATTAAAACTCCATAATAAACCTAATGAATTCGTCCGAGTGATTTGAACATCGTACAACAATTTAGAATATCTTACCACTCTGAATGCCACATTACCGCCTTGAAAAGCATGTTAGTATAACGTACGACACCTTATAACTCCTAACAAAACATTACAACACCGTACGTAAACTTAAAACTCTATAATAAACCAAATGAATTCATCCGAGTCCTTTGAACATCGTACGACAATTTAGAATATATTACGACTCTGTATGCCACATTACCGCCTTGAAAAGAATGTTAGTATAACGTACGACACCTTACAACTCCGAACAAAACATTACAACACCGTACGTAAACTTAAAACTCCATAATAAACCTAATGAATTCATCCGAGTCCTTTGAACATCGTACGACAATTTAGAATATATTACGACTCTGTATGCCACATTACCGCCTTGAAAAGCTTGTTAGTATAACGTACGGCACCTTACAAATCCTAACAAAACATTACAACACCGTACGTAAACTTAAAACTCCATAATAAACCTAATGAATTCGTCCGAGTCATTTGAACATCGTACAAAAATTTAGAATACCTTACGACTCTGTATGCCACATTACCGCCTTGAAAATCATGTTAGTATAACCTAGGGCACCTTACAACTCCTAAGAACCCATTACAATACCGTACGTAAACTTAAAACTCCATAGTAAACCTAATGAATTCGTCCGAGTCCTTTAAACAGCAGACGACCACTCAGGACTTGTTATGACTTTGTATGCGACATTAGCAACAGGAAAAGCAATTTAGAATAATGTAGGATGCGTTACATCTTTTGAGAACACCTTACACCACCGTACGAAACATTAAAACTCCATAATAAACCTAATGAATTCGTCCGAGTGATTTGAACATCGTAAAACAATTTAGAATATCTTACCACTCTGAATGCCACATTACCGCCTTGAAAAGCATGTTAGTATAACGTACGACACCTTACAACTCCTAACAAAATATTACAACACCGTACGTAAACTTAAAACGCCATAATAAACCAAATGAATTCATCTGAGTCCTTTGAACATCGTACGAAAATTTAGAATATATTACGACTCTGTATGCCACATTACCGCCCTGAAAAGAATGTTAGTATAACGTACGACACCTTACAACTCCGAACAAAACATTACAACACCGTACGTAAACTTAAAACTCCATAATAAACCTAATGAATTCATCCGAGTCCTTTGAACATCGTACGGCAATTTAGAATATATTACGACTCTGTATGCCACATTACCGCCTTGAAAAGCATGTTAGTATAACGTACGACACCTTACAACTCCTAACAAAACATTACAACACCGTACGTAAACTTAAAACTCCATAATAAACCTAATGAATTCGTCGGAGTCATTTGAACATCGTACAACAATTTAGAATATCTTACGATTCTGTATGCCACATTACCGCTTTGAAAATCATGTTAGTATAAACTAGGGCACCTTACAACTCCTAAGAACCCATTACAATACCGTACGTAAACTTAAAACTCCATAGGTAACCTAATGAATTCGTCCGAGTCCTTTAAACATCAGACGACCACTCAGGACTTGTTATGACTTTGTATGCGACATTAGCAACAGGATAAGCAATTTAGAATAATGTAGGATGCGTTACATCTTTTGAGAACACCTTACACCACCATACGAAACATTAAAACTCCATAATAACCCTAATGAATTCGTCCGAGTGATTTGAACATCGTACAACAATTTAGAATATCTTACCACTCTGAATGCCACATGACCGCCTTGAAAAGCATGTTAGTATAACGTACGACACCTTATAACTCTTAAACAAAACATTACAACACCGTACGTAAACTTAAAACTCTATAATAAACCAAATGAATTCATCCGAGTCCTTTGAACATCGTACGAAAACTTAGAATATATTACGACTCTGTATGCCACATTACCGCCTTGAAAAGAATGTTAGTATAACATACGACACCTTACAACTCCGAACAAAACATTACAACACCGTACGTAAACTTAAAACTCCATAATAAACCTAATGAATTCATCCGAGTCCTTTGAACATCGTACGACAATTTAGAATATATTACGACTCTGTATGCCACATTACCGCCTTGAAAAGCTTGTTAGTATAACGTACGGCACCTTACAAATCCTAACAAAACATTACAACACCGTACGTAAACTTAAAACTCCATAATAAACCTAATGAATTCGTCCGAGTCATTTGAACATCGTACAAAAATTTAGAATACCTTACGACTCTGTATGCCACATTACCGCCTTGAAAATCATGTTAGTATAACCTAGGGCACCTTACAACTCCTAAGAACCCATTACAATACCGTACGTAAACTTAAAACTCCATAGTAAACCTAATGAATTCGTCCGAGTCCTTTAAACAGCAGACGACCACTCAGGACTTGTTATGACTTTGTATGCGACATTAGCAACAGGAAAAGCAATTTAGAATAATGTAGGATGCGTTACCTCTTTTGAGAACACCTTACACCACCGTACGAAACATTAAAACTCCATAATAAACCTAATGAATTCGTCCGAGTGATTTGAACATCGTAAAACAATTTAGAATATCTTACCACTCTGAATGCCACATTACCGCCTTGAAAAGCATGTTAGTATAACGTACGACACCTTACAACTCCTAACAAAATATTACAACACCGTATGTAAACTTAAAACGCCATAATAAACCAAATGAATTCATCTGAGTCCTTTGAACATCGTACGAAAATTTAGAATATATTACGACTCTGTATGCCACATTACCGCCCTGAAAAGAATGTTAGTATAACGTACGACACCTTACAACTCCGAACAAAACATTACAACACCGTACGTAAACTTAAAACTCCATAATAAACCTAATGAATTCATCCGAGTCATTTGAACATCGTACGGCAATTTAGAATATATTACGACTCTGTATGCCACATTACCGCCTTGAAAAGCATGTTAGTATAACGTACGACACCTTACAACTCCTAACAAAACATTACAACACCGTACGTAAACTTAAAACTCCATAATAAACCTAATGAATTCGTCGGAGTCATTTGAACATCGTACAACAATTTAGAATATCTTACGATTCTGTATGCCACATTACCGCTTTGAAAATCATGTTAGTATAAACTAGGGCACCTTACAACTCCTAAGAACCATTACAATACCGTACGTAAACTTAAAACTCCATAGGTAACCTAATGAATTCGTCCGAGTCCTTTAAACATCAGACGACCACTCAGGACTTGTTATGACTTTGTATGCGACATTAGCAACAGGATAAGCAATTTAGAATAATGTAGGATGCGTTACATCTTTTGAGAACACCTTACACCACCATACGAAACATTAAAACTCCATAATAACCCTAATGAATTCGTCCGAGTGATTTGAACATCGTACAACAATTTAGAATATCTTACCACTCTGAATGCCACATGACCGCCTTGAAAAGCATGTTAGTATAACGTACGACACCTTATAACTCCTAACAAAACATTACAACACCGTACGTAAACTTAAAACTCTATAATAAACCAAATGAATTCATCCGAGTCCTTTGAACATCGTACGACAATTTAGAATATATTACGACTCTGTATGCCACATTACCGCCTTGAAAAGCATGTTAGTATAACGTACGGCACCTTACAACTCCTAACAAAACATTACAACACCGTACGAAAAACTTAAAACTCCATAATAAACCTAATGAATTCGTCCGAGTCATTTGAACATCGTACAACAATTTAGAATATCTTACGATTCTGTATGCCACATTACCGCTTTGAAAAATTTGGCAGGGCTGTTGTAATTCTATGCTACCAGCGGGAATTCGAGTCTCGCCGGGTTAACTAGGACTAGAATTGCGGAATTTCTATGTGAATCAAGATCTATAAAAGGAAGTTTTCCAATCACTGACTCAAACCCATTGTCAAATTCTACTCAGCGCAACGCAATATGGAGGTACTGATGGCAGAACGGCCCACTCAGGTCTTTCACAATAAAGTGATAGACGGAACTGCCATGAAACGACTTATTAGTCGATTTATTGATCACTATGGAATAGGATATACATCACATATCCTGGATCAAGTAAAGACTCTGGGTTTCCGACAAGCTACCGCCGCATCCATTTCATTAGGAATTGATGATCTTTTAACAATAGAAAATCATGTTAGTATAAACTAGGGCACCTTACAACTCCTAAGAACCCATTACAATACCGTACGTAAACTTAAAACTCCATAGGTAACCTAATGAATTCGTCCGAGTCCTTTAAACATCAGACGACCACTCAGGACTTGTTATGACTTAGTATGCGACATTAGCAACAGGATAAGCAATTTAGAATAATGTAGGATGCGTTACATCTTTTGAGAACACCTTACACCACCGTACGAAACATTAAAACTCCATAATAAACCTAATGAATTCGTCCGAGTGATTTGAACATCGTACAACAATTTAGAATATCTTACCACTCTGAATGCCACATTACCGCCTTGAAAAGCATGTTAGTATAACGTACGATACCTTATAACTCCTAACAAAATTTTACATTACAACACCGTCCGTAAACTTAAAACTTTATAATAAACCAAATGAATTCATCCGAGTCCTTTGAACATCGTACGACAATTTAGAATATATTACGACTCTGTATGCCACATTACCGCCTTGAAAAGAATGTTAGTATAACGTACGACACCTTACAACTCCGAACAAAACATTACAACACCGTACGTAAACTTAAAACTTCATAATATACCTAATGAATTCATCCGAGTCCTTTGAACATCGTACGACAATTTAGAATATATTACGACTCTGTAAGCCACATTACCGCCCTGAAAAGAATGTTAGTATAACGTACGACACCTTACAACTCCGAACAAAACATTACAACACCGTACGTAAACTTAAAACTCCATAATAAACCTAATGAATTCATCCGAGTCCTTTGAACATCGTACGACAATTTAGAATATATTACGACTCTGTATGCCACATTACCGCCTTGAAAAGCATGTTAGTATAACGTACGAAACCTTACAACTCCTAACAAAACATTACAACACCGTACGTAAACTTAAAACTCCATAATAAACCTAATGAATTCGTCGGAGTCATTTGAACATCGTACAACAATTTAGAATATCTTACGATTCTGTATGCCACATTACCGCTTTGTATAAACTAGGGCACCTTACAACTCCTAAGAACCCATTACAATACCGTACGTAAACTTAAAACTCCATAGGTAACCTAATGAATTCGTCCGAGTCCTTTAAACATCAGACGACCACTCAGGACTTGTTATGACTTTGTATGCGACATTAGCAACATGATAAGCAATTTAGAATAATGTAGGATGCGTTACATCTTTTGAGAACACCTTACACCACCGTACGAAACATTAAAACTCCATAATAACCCTAATGAATTCGTCCGAGTGATTTGAACATCGTACAACAATTTAGAATATCTTACCACTCTGAATGCCACATTACCGCCTTGAAAAGCATGTTAGTATAATGTACGACACCTTATAACTCCTAACAAAACATTACAACACCGTACGTAAACTTAAAACTCTATAATAAACCAAATGAATTCATCCGAGTCCTTTGAACATCGTACGACAATTTAGAATATATTACGACTCTGTATGCCACATTACCGCCTTGAAAAGCATGTTAGTATAACGTACGGCACCTTACAACTCCTAACAAAACATTACAACACCGTACGAAAAACTTAAAACTCCATAATAAACCTAATGAATTCGTCCGAGTCATTTTAACATCGTACAACAATTTAGAATATCTTACGATTCTGTATGCCACATTACCGCTTTGAAAATCATGTTAGTATAAACTAGGGCACCCTACAACTCCTAAGAACCCATTACAATACCGTACGTAAACTTAAAACTCCATAGGTAACCTAATGAATTCGTCCGAGTCCTTTAAACATCAGACGACCACTCAGGACTTGTTATGACTTTGTATGCGACATTAGCAACAGGATAAGCAATTTAGAATAATGTAGGATGCGTTACATCTTTTGAGAACACCTTACACCACCGTACGAAACATTAAAACTCCATAATAAACCTAATGAATTCGTCCGAGTGATTTGAACATCGTACAACAATTTAGAATATCTTACCACTCTGAATGCCACATTACCGCCTTGAAAAGCATGTTAGTATAACGTACGACACCTTATAACTCCTAACAAAATTTTACATTACAACACCGTACGTAAACTTAAAACTCTATAATAAACCAAATGAATTCATCCGAGTCCTTTGAACATCGTACGACAATTTAGAATATATTACGACTCTGTATGCCACATTACCGCCTTGAAAAGAATGTTAGTATAACGTACGACACCTTACAACTCCGAACAAAACATTACAACACCGTACGTAAACTTAAAACTCCATAATAAACCTAATGAATTCATCCGAGTCCTTTGAATATCGTACGACAATTTAGAATATATTACGACTCTGTATGCCACATTACCGCCTTGAAAAGCTTGTTAGTATAACGTACGGCACCTTACAACTCCTAACAAAACATTACAACACCGTACGTAAACTTAAAACTCCATAATAAACCTAATGAATTCGTCCGAGTCATTTGAACATCGTACAAAAATTTAGAATACCTTACGACTCTGTATGCCACATTGCCGCCTTGAAAATCATGTTAGTATAACCTAGGGCACCTTACAACTCCTAAGAACCCATTACAATACCGTACGTAAACTTAAAACTCCATAGTAAACCTAATGAATTCGTCCGAGTCCTTTAAACAGCAGACGACCACTCAGGACTTGTTATGACTTTGTATGCGACATTAGCAACAGGAAAAGCAATTTAGAATAATGTAGGATGCGTTACATCTTTTGAGAACACCTTACACCACCGTACGAAACATTAAAACTCCATAATAAACCTAATGAATTCGTCCGAGTGATTTGAACATCGTAAAACAATTTAGAATATCTTACCACTCTGAATGCCACATTACCGCCTTGAAAAGCATGTTAGTATAACGTACCACACCTTACAACTCCTAACAAAATATTACAACACCGTACGTAAACTTAAAACTCCATAATAAACCAAATGAATTCATCTGAGTCCTTTGAACATCGTACGAAAATTTAGAATATATTACGACTCTGTATGCCACATTACCGCCTTGAAAAGAATGTTAGTATAACGTACGACACCTTACAACTCCGAACAAAACATTACAACACCGTACGTAAACTTAAAACTCCATAATAAACCTAATGAATTCATCCGAGTCCTTTGAACATCGTACGACAATTTAGAATATATTACGACTCTGTATGCCACATTACCGCCTTGAAAAGCATGTTAGTATAACGTACGGCACCTTACAACTCCTAACAAAACATTACAACACCGTACGAAAAACTTAAAACTCCATAATAAACCTAATGAATTCGTCCGAGTCATTTGAACATCGTACAACAATTTAGAATATCTTACGACTCTGTATGCCACATTACCGCCTTGAAAATCATGTTAGTATAACCTAGGGCACCTTACAACTCCTAAGAACCCATTACAATACCGTACGTAAACTTAAAACTCCATAGTAAACCTAATGAATTCGTCCGAGTCCTTTAAACATCAGACGACCACTCAGGACTTGTTATGACTTTGTATGCGACATTAGCAACAGGATAAGCAGTTTAGAATAATGTAGGATGCGTTACATCTTTTGAGAACACCTTACACCACCGTACGAAACATTAAAACTCCATAATAACCCTAATGAATTCGTCCGAGTGATTTGAACATCGTACAACAATTTAGAATATCTTACCACTCTGAATGCCACATTACCGCCTTGAAAAGCATGTTAGTATAATGTACGACACCTTATAACTCCTAACAAAACATTACAACACCGTACGTAAACTTAAAACTCTATAATAAACCAAATGAATTCATCCGAGTCCTTTGAACATCGTACGAAAATTTAGAATATATTACGACTCTGTATGCCACATTACCGCCTTGAAAAGAATGTTAGTATAACGTACGACACCTTACAACTCCGAACAAAACATTACAACACCGTACGAAAACTTAAAACTCCATAATAAACCTAATGAATTCATCCGAGTCCTTTGAACATCGTACGACAATTTAGAATATATTACGACTCTGTATGCCACATTACCGCCTTGAAAAGCATGTTAGTATAACGTACGGCACCTTACAACTCCTAACAAAACATTACAACACCGTACGAAAAACTTAAAACTCCATAATAAACCTAATGAATTCGTCCGAGTCATTTTAACATCGTACAACAATTTAGAATATCTTACGATTCTGTATGCCACATTACCGCTTTGAAAATCATGTTAGTATAAACTAGGGCACCCTACAACTCCTAAGAACCCATTACAATACCGTACGTAAACTTAAAACTCCATAGGTAACCTATCGAATTCGTCCGAGTCCTTTAAACATCAGACGACCACTCAGGACTTGTTATGACTTTGTATGCGACATTAGCAACAGGATAAGCAATTTAGAATAATGTAGGATGCGTTACATCTTTTGAGAACACCTTACACCACCGTACGAAACATTAAAACTCCATAATAAACCTAATGAATTCGTCCGAGTGATTTGAACATCGTACAACAATTTAGAATATCTTACCACTCTGAATGCCACATTACCGCCTTCAAAAGCATGTTAGTATAACGTACGACACCTTATAACTCCTAACAAAATTTTACATTACAACACCGTACGTAAACTTAAAACTCTATAATAAACCAAATGAATTCATCCGAGTCCTTTGAACATCGTACGACAATTTAGAATATATTACGACTCTGTATGCCACATTACCGCCTTGAAAAGAATGTTAGTATAACGTACGACACCTTACAACTCCGAACAAAACATTACAACACCGTACGTAAACTTAAAACTCCATAATAAACCTAATGAATTCATCCGAGTCCTTTGAACATCGTACGACAATTTAGAATATATTACGACTCTGTATGCCACATTACCGCCTTGAAAAGCTTGTTAGTATAACGTACGGCACCTTACAACTCCTAACAAAACATTACAACACCGTACGTAAACTTAAAACTCCATAATAAACCTAATGAATTCGTCCGAGTCATTTGAACATCGTACAAAAATTTAGAATACCTTACGACTCTGTATGCCACATTACCGCCTTGAAAATCATGTTAGTATAACCTAGGGCACCTTACAACTCCTAAGAACCCATTACAATACCGTACGTAAACTTAAAACTCCATAGTAAACCTAATGAATTCGTCCGAGTCCTTTAAACAGCAGACGACCACTCAGGACTTGTTATGACTTTGAATGCGACATTAGCAACAGGAAAAGCAATTTAGAATAATGTAGGATGCGTTACATCTTTTGAGAACACCTTACACCACCGTACGAAACATTAAAACTCCATAATAAACCTAATGAATTCGTCCGAGTGATTTGAACATCGTAAAACAATTTAGAATATCTTACCACTCTGAATGCCACATTACCGCCTTGAAAAGCATGTTAGTATAACGTACGACACCTTACAACTCCTAACAAAATATTACAACACCGTACGTAAACTTAAAACTCCATAATAAACCAAATGAATTCATCTGAGTCCTTTGAACATCGTACGAAAATTTAGAATATATTACGACTCTGTATGCCACATTACCGCCTTGAAAAGAATGTTAGTATAACGTACGACACCTTACAACTCCGAACAAAACATTACAACACCGTACGTAAACTTAAAACTCCATAATAAACCTAATGAATTCATCCGAGTCCTTTGAACATCGTACGACAATTTAGAATATATTACGACTCTGTATGCCACATTACCGCCTTGAAAAGCATGTTAGTATAACGTACGGCACCTTACAACTCCTAACAAAACATTACAACACCGTACGAAAAACTTAAAACTCCATAATAAACCTAATGAATTCGTCCGAGTCATTTGAACATCGTACAACAATTTAGAATATCTTACGATTCTGTATGCCACATTACCGCTTTGAAAATCATGTTAGTATAAACTAGGGCACCTTACAACTCCTAAGAACCCATTACAATACCGTACGTAAACTTAAAACTCCATAGGTAACCTACTGAATTCGTCCGAGTCCTTTAAACATCAGACGACCACTCAGGACTTGTTATGACTTTGTATGCGACATTAGCAACAGGATAAGCAATTTAGAATAATGTAGGATGCGTTACATCTTTTGAGAACACCTTACACCACCGTACGAAACATTAAAACTCCATAATAAACCTAATGAATTCGTCCGAGTGATTTGAACATCGTACAACAATTTAGAATATCTTACCACTCTGAATGCCACATTACCGCCTTGAAAAGCATGTTAGTATAACTTACGACACCTTATAACTCCTAACAAAATTTTACATTACAATACCGTAGGTAAACTTAAAACTCTATAATAAACCAAATGAATTCATCCGAGTCCTTTGAACATTGTACGACAATTTAGAATATATTACGACTCTGTATGCCACATTACCGCCTTGAAAAGAATGTTAGTATAACGTACGACACCTTACAACTCCGAACAAAACATTACAACACCGTACGTAAACTTAAAACTTCATAATATACCTGATGAATTCATCCGAGTCCTTTGAACATCGTACGGCAATTTAGAATATATTACGACTCTGTATGCCACATTACCGCCCTAAAAAGAATGTTAGTATAACGTACGACACCTTACAACTCCGAACAAAACATTACAACACCGTACGTAAACTTAAAACTTCATAATATACCTAATGAATTCATCCGAGTCCTTTGAACATGGTACGACAATTTAGAATATATTACGACACTGTATGCCACATTACCGCCCTGAAAAGAATGTTAGTATAACGTACGACACCTTACAACTCCGAACAAAACATTACAACACCGTACGTAAACTTAAAACTTCATAATATACCTAATGAATTCATCCGAGTCCTTTGAACATCGTACGACAATTTAGAATATATTACGACTCTGTATGCCACATTACCGCCCTGAAAAGAATGTTAGTATAACGTACGACACCTTACAACTCCGAACAAAACATTACAACACCGTACGTAAACTTAAAACTTCATAATATACCTAATGAATTCATCCGAGTCCTTTGAACATCGTACGACAATTTAGAATATATTACGACTCTGTATGCCACATTACCGCCCTGAAAAGAATGTTAGTATAACGTACGACACCTTACAACTCCGAACAAAACATTACAACACCGTACGTAAACTTAAAACTCCATAATAAACCTAATGAATTCATCCGAGTCCTTTGAACATCGTACGACAATTTAGAATATATTACGACTCTGTATGCCACATTACCGCCTTGAAAAGCATGTTACTATAACGTACGACACCTTACAACTCCTAACAAAACATTACAACACCGTACGTAAACTTAAAACTCCATAATAAACCTAATGAATTCGTCGGAGTCATTTGAACATCGTACAACAATTTAGAATATCTTACGATTCTGTATGCCACATTACCGCTTTGTATAAACTAGGGCACCTTACAACTCCTAAGAACCCATTACAATACCGTACGTAAACTTAAAACTCCATAGGTAACCTAATGAATTCGTCCGAGTCCTTTAAACATCAGACGACCAATCAGGACTTGTTATGACTTTGTATGCGACATTAGCAACAGGATAAGCAATTTAGAATAATGTAGGATGCGTTACATCTTTTGAGAACACCTTACACCACCGTACGAAACATTAAAACTCCATAATAACCCTAATGAATTCGTCCGAGTGATTTGAACATCGTACAACAATTTAGAATATCTTACCACTCTGAATGCCACATTACCGCCTTGAAAAGCATGTTAGTATAATGTACGACACCTTATAACTCCTAACAAAACATTACAACACCGTACGTAAACTTAAAACTCTATAATAAACCAAATGAATTCATCCGAGTCCTTTGAACATCGTACGAAAATTTAGAATATATTACGACCCTGTATGCCACATTACCGCCTTGAAAAGAATGTTAGTATAACGTACGACACCTTACAACTCCGAACAAAACATTACAACACCGTACGTAAACTTAAAACTCCATAATAAACCTAATGAATTCATCCGAGTCCTTTGAACATCGTACGACAATTTAGAATATATTACGACTCTGTATGCCACATTACCGCCTTGAAAAGCATGTTAGTATAACGTACGACACCTTACAACTCCTAACAAAACATTACAACACCGTACGAAAAATTTAAAACTCCATAATAAACCTAATAAATTCGTCCGAGTCATTTTAACATCGTACAACAATTTAGAATATCTTACGATTCTGTATGCCACATTACCGCTTTGAAAATCATGTTAGTATAAACTAGGGCACCTTACAACTCCTAAGAACCCATTACAATACCGTACGTAAACTTAAAACTCCATAGGTAACCTAATGAATTCGTCCGAGTCCTTTAAACATCAGACGACCACTCAGGACTTGTTATGACTTTGTATGCGACATTAGCAACAGGATAAGCAATTTAGAATAATGTAGGATGCGTTACATCTTTTGAGAACACCTTACACCACCGTACGAAACATTAAAACTCCATAATAAACCTAATGAATTCGTCCGAGTGATTTGAACATCGTACAACAATTTAGAATATCTTACCACTCTGAATGCCACATTACCACCTTGAAAAGCATGTTAGTATAACGTACGACACCTTATAACTCCTAACAAAATTTTACATTACAACACCGTACGTAAACTTAAAACTCTATAATAAACCAAATGAATTCATCCGAGTCCTTTGAACATCGTACGACAATTTAGAATATATTACGACTCTGTATGCCACATTACCGCCTTGAAAAGAATGTTAGTATAACGTACGACACCTTACAACTCCGAACAAAACATTACAACACCGTACGTAAACTTAAAACTTCATAATATACCTAATGAATTCATCCGAGTCCTTTGAACATCGTACGACAATTTAGAATATATTACGACTCTGTATGCCACATTACCGCCCTGAAAAGAATGTTAGTATAACGTACGACACCTTACAACTCTGAACAAAACATTACAACACCGTACGTAAACTTAAAACTCCATAATAAACCTAATGAATTCATCCGAGTCCTTTGAACATCGTACGACAATTTAGAATATATTACGACTCTGTATGCCACATTACCGCCTTGAAAAGCATGTTAGTATAACGTACGACACCTTACAACTCCTAACAAAACATTACAACACCGTACGTAAACTTAAAACTCCATAATAAACCTAATGAATTCGTCGGAGTCATTTGAACATCGTACAACAATTTAGAATATCTTACGATTCTGTATGCCAAATTACCGCTTTGTATAAACTAGGGCACCTTACAACTACTAAGAACCCATTACAATACCGTACGTAAACTTAAAACTCCATAGGTAACCTAATGAATTCGTCCGAGTCCTTTAAAGATCAGACGACCACTCAGGACTTGTTATGACTTTGTATGCGACATTAGCAACAGGATAAGCAATTTAGAATAATGTAGGATGCGTTACATCTTTTGAGAACACCTTACACCACCGTACGAAACATTAAAACTCCATAATAACCCTAACTAATTCGTCCGAGTGATTTGAACATCGTACAACAATTTAGAATATCTTACCACTCTGAATGCCACATCACCGCCTTGAAAAGCATGTTAGTATAATGTACGACACCTTATAACTCCTAACAAAACATTACAACACCGTACGTAAACTTAAAACTCTATAATAAACCAAATGAATTCATCCGAGTCCTTTGAACATCGTACGAAAATTTAGAATATATTACGACTCTGTATGCCACATTACCGCCTTGAAAAGAATGTTAGTATAACGTACGACACCTTACAACTCCGAACAAAACATTACAACACCGTACGTAAACTTAAAACTCCATAATAAACCTAATGAATTCATCCGAGTCCTTTGAACATCGTACGACAATTTAGAATATATTACGACTCTGTATGCCACATTACCGCCTTGAAAAGCATGTTAGTATAACGTACGGCACCTTACAACTCCTAACAAAACATTACAACACCGTACGAAAAACTTAAAACTCCATAATAAACCTAATAAATTCGTCCGAGTCATTTTAACATCGTACAACAATTTAGAATATCTTACGATTCTGTATGCCACATTACCGCTTTGAAAATCATGTTAGTATAAACTAGGGCACCTTACAACTCCTAAGAACCCATTACAATACCGTACGTAAACTTAAAACTCCATAGGTAACCTAATGAATTCGTCCGAGTCCTTTAAACATCAGACGACCACTCAGGACTTGTTATGACTTTGTATGAGACATTAGCAACAGGATAAGCAATTTAGAATAATGTAGGATGCGTTACATCTTTTGAGAACACCTTACACCACCGTACGAAACATTAAAACTCCATAATAAACCTAATGAATTCGTCCGAGTGATTTGAACATCGTACAACAATTTAGAATATCTTACCACTCTGAATGCCACATTACCGCCTTGAAAAGCATGTTAGTATAACGTACGACACCTTATAACTCCTAACAAAATTTTACATTACAACACCGTACGTAAACTTAAAACTCTATAATAAACCAAATGAATTCATCCGAGTCCTTTGAACATCGTACGACAATTTAGAATATATTACGACTCTGTATGCCACATTACCGCCTTGAAAAGAATGTTAGTATAACGTACGAAACCTTACAACTCCGAACAAAACATTTCAACACCGTACGTAAACTTAAAACTCCATAATAAACCTAATGAACTCATCCGAGTCCTTTGAACATCGTACGCCAATTTAGAATATATTACGACTCTGTATGCCACATTACCGCCTTGAAAAGCATGTTAGTATAACGTACGACAGCTTACAACTCCTAACAAAACATTACAACACCGTACGAAAAACTTAAAACTCCATAATAAACCTAATGAATTCGTCCGAGTCATTTGAACATCGTACAACAATTTACAATATCTTACGATTCTGTATGCCACATTACCGCTTTGAAAATCATGTTAGTATAAACTAGGGCACCTACAACTCCTAAGAACCCATTACAATACCGTACGTAAACTTAAAACTCCATAGGTAACCTAATGAATTCGTCCGAGTCCTTTAAACATCAGACGACCAATCAGGACTTGTTATGACTTTGTATGCGACATTAGCAACAGGATAAGCAATTTAGAATAATGTAGGATGCGTTACATCTTTTGAGAACACCTTACACCACCGTACGAAACATTAAAACTCCATAATAACCCTAATGAATTCGTCCGAGTGATTTGAACATCGTACAACAATTTAGAATATCTTACCACTCTGAATGCCACATTACCGCCTTGAAAAGCATGTTAGTATAACGTACGACACCTTATAACTCCTAACAAAACATTACAACACCGTACGTAAACTTAAAACTCTATAATAAACCAAATGAATTCATCCGAGTCCTTTGAACATCGTACGAAAATTTAGAATATATTACGACTCTGTATGCCATATTACCGCCTTGAAAAGAATGTTAGTATAACGTACGACACCTTACAACTCCGAACAAAACATTACAACACCTTACGTAAACTTAAAACTCCATAATAAACCTAATGAATTCATCCGAGTCCTTTGAACATCGTACGACAATTTAGAATATATTACGACTCTGTATGTCACATTACCGCCTTGAAAAGCATGTTAGTATAACGTACGGCACCTTACAACTCCTAACAAAACATTACAACACCGTACGAAAAACTTAAAACTCCATAATAAACCTAATGAATTCGTCCGAGTCATTTGAACATCGTACAACAATTTACAATATCTTACGATTCTGTATGCCACATTACCGCTTTGAAAATCATGTTAGTATAAACTAGGGCACCTACAACTCCTAAGAACCCATTACAATACCGTACGTAAACTTAAAACTCCATAGGTAACCTAATGAATTCGTCCGAGTCCTTTAAACATCAGACGACCAATCAGGACTTGTTATGACTTTGTATGCGACATTAGCAACAGGATAAGCAATTTAGAATAATGTAGGATGCGTTACATCTTTTGAGAACACCTTACACCACCGTACGAAACATTAAAACTCCATAATAACCCTAATGAATTCGTCCGAGTGATTTGAACATCGTACAACAATTTAGAATATCTTACCACTCTGAATGCCACATTACCGCCTTGAAAAGCATGTTAGTATAACGTACGACACCTTATAACTCCTAACAAAACATTACAACACCGTACGTAAACTTAAAACTCTATAATAAACCAAATGAATTCATCCGAGTCCTTTGAACATCGTACGAAAATTTAGAATATATTACGACTCTGTATGCCATATTACCGCCTTGAAAAGAATGTTAGTATAACGTACGACACCTTACAACTCCGAACAAAACATTACAACACCTTACGTAAACTTAAAACTCCATAATAAACCTAATGAATTCATCCGAGTCCTTTGAACATCGTACGACAATTTAGAATATATTACGACTCTGTATGTCACATTACCGCCTTGAAAAGCATGTTAGTATAACGTACGGCACCTTACAACTCCTAACAAAACATTACAACACCGTACGAAAAACTTAAAACTCCATAATAAACCTAATGAATTCGTCCGAGTCATTTGAACATCGTACAACAATTTAGAATATCTTACGATTCTGTATGCCACATTACCGCTTTGAAAATCATGTTAGTATAAACTAGGGCACCTTACAACTCCTAAGAACCCATTACAATACCGTACGTAAACTTAAAACTCCATAGGTAACCTAATGAATTCGTCCGAGTCCTTTAAACATCAGACGACCACTCAGGACTTGTTATGACTTTGTATGCGACATTAGCAACAGGATAAGCAATTTAGAATAATGTAGGATGCGTTACATCTTTTGAGAACACCTTACACCACCGTACGAAACATTAAAACTCCATAATAAACCTAATGAATTCGTCCGAGTGATTTGAACATCGTACAACAATTTAGAATATCTTACCACTCTGAATGCCACATTACCGCCTTGAAAAGCATGTTAGTATAACGTACGACACCTTATAACTCCTAACAAAACATTACAACACCGTACGTAAACTTAAAACTCTATAATAAACCAAATGAATTCATCCGAGTCCTTTGAACATCGTACGAAAATTTAGAATATATTACGACTCTGTATGCCACATTACCGCCTTGAAAAGTATGTTAGTATAACGTACGACACCTTACAACTCCGAACAAAACATTACAACACCGTACTTAAACTTAAAACTCATAATAAACCTAATGAATTCATCCGAGTCCTTTGAACATCGTACGACAATTTAGAATATATTACGACTCTGTATGCCACATTACCGCCTTGAAAAGCATGTTAGTATAACGTACGGAACCTTACAACTCCTAACAAAACATTACAACACCGTACGAAAAACTTAAAACTCCATAATAAACCTAATGAATTCGTCCGAGTCATTTGAACATCGTACAACAATTTAGAATATCTTACGATTCTATATGCCACATTACCGCTTTGAAAATCATGTTAGTATAAACTAGGGCACCTTACAACTCCTAAGAACCCATTACAATACCGTATGTAAACTTAAAACTCCATAGGTAACCTAATGAATTCGTCCGAGTCCTTTAAACATCAGACGACCACTCAGGACTTGTTATGACTTTGTATGCGACATTAGCAACAGGATAAGCAATTTAGAATAATGTAGGATGCGTTACATCTTTTGAGAACACCTTACACCACCGTACGAAACATTAAAACTCCATAATAAACCTAATGAATTCGTCCGAGTGATTTGAACATCGTACAACAATTTAGAATTTCTTACCACTCTGAATGCCACATTACCGCCTTGAAAAGCATGTTAGTATAACATACGACACCTTATAACTCCTAACAAAATGTTACATTACAACACCGTACGTAAACTTAAAACTCTATAATAAACCAAATGAATTCATCCGAGTCCTTTGAACATCGTACGACAATTTAGAATATATTACGACTCTGTATGCCACATTACCGCCTTGAAAAGATTGTTAGTATAACGTACGACACCTTACAACTCCGAACAAAACATTACAACACCGTAAGTAAACTTAAAACTTCATAATATAACTAATGAATTCATCCGAGTCCTTTGAACATCGTATGACAATTTAGAATATTTTACGACTCTGTATGCCACATTACCGCCCTGAAAAGAATGTTAGTATAACGTACGACACCTTACAACTCCGAACAAAACATTACAACACCGTACGTAAACTTAAAACTCCATAATAAACCTAATGAATTCATCCGAGTCCTTTGAATATCGTACGAAAATTTAGAATATATTACCACTCTGTATGCCACATTACCGCCTTGAAAAGCATGTTAGTATAACGTACGACACCTTACAACTCCTAACAAAACATTACAACACCGTACGTAAACTTAAAACTCCATAATAAACCTAATGAATTCGTCGGAGTCATTTGAACATCGTACAACAATTTAGAATATCTTACGATTCTGTATGCCACATTACCGCTTTGAAAATCATGTTAGTATAAACTAGTGCACCTTACAACTCCTAAGAACCCATTACAATACCGTACGTAAACTTAAAACTCCATAGGTAACCTAATGAATTCGTCCGAGTCCTTTAAACATCAGACGACCACTCAGGACTTGTTATGACTTTGTATGCGACATTAGCAACAGGATAAGCAATTTAGAATAATGTAGGATGCGTTACATCTTTTGAGAACACCTTACACCACCGTACGAAACATTAAAACTCCATAATAACCCTATTGAATTCGTCCGAGTGATTTGAACATCGTACAACAATTTAGAATATCTTACCACTCTGAATGCCACATTACCGCCTTGAAAAGCATGTTAGTATAACGTACGACACCTTATAACTCCTAACAAAACATTACAACACCGTACGTAAACTTAAAACTCTATAATAAACCAAATGAATTCATCCGAGTCCTTTGAACATCGTACGAAAATTTAGAATATATTACGACTCTGTATGCCACATTACCGCCTTGAAAAGAATGTTAGTATAACGTACGACACCTTACAACTCCGAACAAAACATTACAACACCGTACGTAAACTTAAAACTCCATAATAAACCTAATGAATTCATCCGAGTCCTTTGAACATCGTACGACAATTTAGAATATATTACGACTCTGTATGCCACATTACCGCCTTGAAAAGCATGTTAGTATAACGTACGGCACCTTACAACTCCTAACAAAACATTACAACACCGTACGAAAAACTTAAAACTCCATAATAAACCTAATAAATTCGTCCGAGTCATTTTAACATCGTACAACAATTTAGAATATCTTACGATTCTGTATGCCACATTACCGCTTTGAAAATCATGTTAGTATAAACTAGGGCACCTTACAACTCCTAAGAACCCATTACAATACCGTACGTAAACTTAAAACTCCATAGGTAACCTAATGAATTCGTCCGAGTCCTTTAAACATCAGACGACCACTCAGGACTTGTTATGACTTTGTATGAGACATTAGCAACAGGATAAGCAATTTAGAATAATGTAGGATGCGTTACATCTTTTGAGAACACCTTACACCACCGTACGAAACATTAAAACTCCATAATAAACCTAATGAATTCGTCCGAGTGATTTGAACATCGTACAACAATTTAGAATATCTTACCACTCTGAATGCCACATTACCGCCTTGAAAAGCATGTTAGTATAACGTACGACACCTTATAACTCCTAACAAAATTTTACATTACAACACCGTACGTAAACTTAAAACTCTATAATAAACCAAATGAATTCATCCGAGTCCTTTGAACATCGTACGAAAATTTAGAATATATTACGACTCTGTATGCCATATTACCGCCTTGAAAAGAATGTTAGTATAACGTACGACACCTTACAACTCCGAACAAAACATTACAACACCTTACGTAAACTTAAAACTCCATAATAAACCTAATGAATTCATCCGAGTCCTTTGAACATCGTACGACAATTTAGAATATATTACGACTCTGTATGTCACATTACCGCCTTGAAAAGCATGTTAGTATAACGTACGGCACCTTACAACTCCTAACAAAACATTACAACACCGTACGAAAAACTTAAAACTCCATAATAAACCTAATGAATTCGTCCGAGTCATTTGAACATCGTACAACAATTTAGAATATCTTACGATTCTGTATGCCACATTACCGCTTTGAAAATCATGTTAGTATAAACTAGGGCACCTTACAACTCCTAAGAACCCATTACAATACCGTACGTAAACTTAAAACTCCATAGGTAACCTAATGAATTCGTCCGAGTCCTTTAAACATCAGACGACCACTCAGGACTTGTTATGACTTTGTATGCGACATTAGCAACAGGATAAGCAATTTAGAATAATGTAGGATGCGTTACATCTTTTGAGAACACCTTACACCACCGTACGAAACATTAAAACTCCATAATAAACCTAATGAATTCGTCCGAGTGATTTGAACATCGTACAACAATTTAGAATATCTTACCACTCTGAATGCCACATTACCGCCTTGAAAAGCATGTTAGTATAACGTACGACACCTTATAACTCCTAACAAAACATTACAACACCGTACGTAAACTTAAAACTCTATAATAAACCAAATGAATTCATCCGAGTCCTTTGAACATCGTACGAAAATTTAGAATATATTACGACTCTGTATGCCACATTACCGCCTTGAAAAGTATGTTAGTATAACGTACGACACCTTACAACTCCGAACAAAACATTACAACACCGTACTTAAACTTAAAACTCATAATAAACCTAATGAATTCATCCGAGTCCTTTGAACATCGTACGACAATTTAGAATATATTACGACTCTGTATGCCACATTACCGCCTTGAAAAGCATGTTAGTATAACGTACGGAACCTTACAACTCCTAACAAAACATTACAACACCGTACGAAAAACTTAAAACTCCATAATAAACCTAATGAATTCGTCCGAGTCATTTGAACATCGTACAACAATTTAGAATATCTTACGATTCTATATGCCACATTACCGCTTTGAAAATCATGTTAGTATAAACTAGGGCACCTTACAACTCCTAAGAACCCATTACAATACCGTATGTAAACTTAAAACTCCATAGGTAACCTAATGAATTCGTCCGAGTCCTTTAAACATCAGACGACCACTCAGGACTTGTTATGACTTTGTATGGGACATTAGCAACAGGATAAGCAATTTAGAATAATGTAGGATGCGTTACATCTTTTGAGAACACCTTACACCACCGTACGAAACATTAAAACTCCATAATAAACCTAATGAATTCGTCCGAGTGATTTGAACATCGTACAACAATTTAGAATATCTTACCACTCTGAATGCCACATTACCGCCTTGAAAAGCATGTTAGTATAACATACGACACCTTATAACTCCTAACAAAATTTTACATTACAACACCGTACGTAAACTTAAAACTCTATAATAAACCAAATGAATTCATCCGAGTCCTTTGAACATCGTACGGCAATTTAGAATATATTACGACTCTGTATGCCACATTACCGCCTTGAAAAGATTGTTAGTATAACGTACGACACCTTACAACTCCGAACAAAACATTACAACACCGTAAGTAAACTTAAAACTTCATAATATAACTAATGAATTCATCCGAGTCCTTTGAACATCGTATGACAATTTAGAATATTTTACGACTCTGTATGCCACATTACCGCCCTGAAAAGAATGTTAGTATAACGTACGACACCTTACAACTCCGAACAAAACATTACAACACCGTACGTAAACTTAAAACTCCATAATAAACCTAATGAATTCATCCGAGTCCTTTGAATATCGTACGAAAATTTAGAATATATTACCACTCTGTATGCCACATTACCGCCTTGAAAAGCATGTTAGTATAACGTACGACACCTTACAACTCCTAACAAAACATTACAACACCGTACGTAAACTTAAAACTCCATAATAAACCTAATGAATTCGTCGGAGTCATTTGAACATCGTACAACAATTTAGAATATCTTACGATTCTGTATGCCACATTACCGCTTTGAAAATCATGTTAGTATAAACTAGTGCACCTTACAACTCCTAAGAACCCATTACAATACCGTACGTAAACTTAAAACTCCATAGGTAACCTAATGAATTCGTCCGAGTCCTTTAAACATCAGACGACCACTCAGGACTTGTTATGACTTTGTATGCGACATTAGCAACAGGATAAGCAATTTAGAATAATGTAGGATGCGTTACATCTTTTGAGAACACCTTACACCACCGTACGAAACATTAAAACTCCATAATAACCCTATTGAATTCGTCCGAGTGATTTGAACATCGTACAACAATTTAGAATATCTTACCACTCTGAATGCCACATTACCGCCTTGAAAAGCATGTTAGTATAACGTACGACACCTTATAACTCCTAACAAAACATTACAACACCGTACGTAAACTTAAAACTCTATAATAAACCAAATGAATTCATCCGAGTCCTTTGAACATCGTACGAAAATTTAGAATATATTACGACTCTGTATGCCACATTACCGCCTTGAAAAGAATGTTAGTATAACGTACGACACCTTACAACTCCGAACAAAACATTACAACACCGTACGTAAACTTAAAACTCCATAATAAACCTAATGAATTCATCCGAGTCCTTTGAACATCGTACGACAATTTAGAATATATTACGACTCTGTATGCCACATTACCTCCTTGAAAAGCATGTTAGTATAACGTACGGCAGCTTACAACTCCTAACAAAACATTACAACACCGTACGTAAACTTAAAGTCCATAATAAACCTAATGAATTCGTCCGAGTCATTTGAACATCGTACAACAATTTAGAATATCTTACGATTCTGTATGCCACATTACCGCTTTGAAAATCATGTTAGTATAAACTTGGGCACCTTACAACTCCTAAGAACCCATTACAATACCGTACGTAAACTTAAAACTCCATAGGTAACCTAATGAATTCGTCCGAGTCCTTTAAACATCAGACGACCACTCAGGACTTGTTATGACTTTGTATGCGACATTAGCAACAGGATAAGCAATTTAGAATAATGTAGGATGCGTTACATCTTTTGAGAACACCTTACACCACCGTACGAAACATTAAAACTCCATAATAAACCTAATGAATTCGTCCGAGTGATTTGAACATCGTACAACAATTTAGAATATCTTACCACTCTGAATGCCACATTACCGCCTTGAAAAACATGTTAGTATAACATACGACACCTTATAACTCCTAACAAAATTTTACATTACAACACCGTACGTAAACTTAAAACTCTATAATAAACCAAATGAATTCATCCGAGTCCTTTGAACATCGTACGACAATTTAGAATATATTACGACTCTGTATGCCACATTACCGCCTTGAAAAGATTGTTAGTATAACGTACGACACCTTACAACTCCGAACAAAACATTACAACACCGTAAGTAAACTTAAAACTTCATAATATAACTAATGAATTCATCCGAGTCCTTTGAACATCGTATGACAATTTAGAATATTTTACGACTCTGTATGCCACATTACCGCCCTGAAAAGAATGTTAGTATAACGTACGACACCTTACAACTCCGAACAAAACATTACAACACCGTACGTAAACTTAAAACTCCATAATAAACCTAATGAATTCATCCGAGTCCTTTGAATATCGTACGAAAATTTAGAATATATTACCACTCTGTATGCCACATTACCGCCTTGAAAAGCATGTTAGTATAACGTACGACACCTTACAACTCCTAACAAAACATTACAACACCGTACGTAAACTTAAAACTCCATAATAAACCTAATGAATTCGTCGGAGTCATTTGAACATCGTACAACAATTTAGAATATCTTACGATTCTGTATGCCACATTACCGCTTTGAAAATCATGTTAGTATAAACTAGTGCACCTTACAACTCCTAAGAACCCATTACAATACCGTACGTAAACTTAAAACTCCATAGGTAACCTAATGAATTCGTCCGAGTCCTTTAAACATCAGACGACCACTCAGGACTTGTTATGACTTTGTATGCGACATTAGCAACAGGATAAGCAATTTAGAATAATGTAGGATGCGTTACATCTTTTGAGAACACCTTACACCACCGTACGAAACATTAAAACTCCATAATAACCCTATTGAATTCGTCCGAGTGATTTGAACATCGTACAACAATTTAGAATATCTTACCACTCTGAATGCCACATTACCGCCTTGAAAAGCATGTTAGTATAACGTACGACACCTTATAACTCCTAACAAAACATTACAACACCGTACGTAAACTTAAAACTCTATAATAAACCAAATGAATTCATCCGAGTCCTTTGAACATCGTACGAAAATTTAGAATATATTACGACTCTGTATGCCACATTACCGCCTTGAAAAGAATGTTAGTATAACGTACGACACCTTACAACTCCGAACAAAACATTACAACACCGTACGTAAACTTAAAACTCCATAATAAACCTAATGAATTCATCCGAGTCCTTTGAACATCGTACGACAATTTAGAATATATTACGACTCTGTATGCCACATTACCTCCTTGAAAAGCATGTTAGTATAACGTACGGCAGCTTACAACTCCTAACAAAACATTACAACACCGTACGTAAACTTAAAGTCCATAATAAACCTAATGAATTCGTCCGAGTCATTTGAACATCGTACAACAATTTAGAATATCTTACGATTCTGTATGCCACATTACCGCTTTGAAAATCATGTTAGTATAAACTTGGGCACCTTACAACTCCTAAGAACCCATTACAATACCGTACGTAAACTTAAAACTCCATAGGTAACCTAATGAATTCGTCCGAGTCCTTTAAACATCAGACGACCACTCAGGACTTGTTATGACTTTGTATGCGACATTAGCAACAGAATAAGCAATTTAGAATAATGTAGGATGCGTTACATCTTTTGAGAACACCTTACACCACCGTACGAAACATTAAAACTCCATAATAAACCTAATGAATTCGTCCGAGTGATTTGAACATCGTACAACAATTTAGAATATCTTACCACTCTGAATGCCACATTACCGCCTTCAAAAGCATGTTAGTATAACGTACGACACCTTATAACTCCTAACAAAACATTACAACACCATACGTAAACTTAAAACTCTATAATAAACCAAATGAATTCATCCGAGTCCTTTGAACATCGTACGAAAATTTAGAATATATTACGACTCTGTATGCCACATTACCGCCTTGAAAAGAATGTTAGTATAACGTACGACACCTTACAACTCCGAACAAAACATTACAACACCGTACGTAAACTTAAAACTCCATAATAAACCTAATGAATTCATCCGAGTCCTTTGAACATCGTACGACAATTTAGAATATATTACGACTCTGTATGCCACATTACCGCCTTGAAAAGCATGTTAGTATAACGTACGGCACCTTACAACTCCTAACAAAACATTACAACACCGTACGTAAACTTAAAACTCCATAATAAACCTAATGAATTCGTCCGAGTGATTTGAACATCATACAAAAATTTAGAATATCTTACGACTCTGTATGCCACATTACCGCCTTGAAAATCATGTTAGTATAACCTAGGGCACCTTACAACTCCTAAGAACCCATTACAATACCGTACGTAAACTTAAAACTCCATAGGTAACCTAATGAATTCGTCCGAGTCCTTTAAACATCAGACGACCACTCAGGACTTGTTATGACTTTGTATGCGACATTAGCAACAGGATAAGCAATTTAGAATAATGTAGGATGCGTTACATCTTTTGAGAACACCTTACACCACCGTACGAAACATTAAAACTCCATAATAAACCTAATGAATTCGTCCGAGTGATTTGAACATCGTACAACAATTTAGAATATCTTACCACTCCGAATGCCACATTACCGACTTGAAAAGCATGTTAGTATAACGTACGACACCTTATAACTCCTAACAAAATTTTACATTACAACACCGTACGTAAACTTAAAACTCTATAATAAACCAAATGAATTCATCCGAGTCCTTTGAACATCGTACGACAATTTAGAATATATTACGACTCTGTATGCCACATTACCGCCTTGAAAAGAATGTTAGTATAACGTACGACACCTTACAACTCCGAACAAAACATTACAACACCGTACGTAAACTTAAAACTCCATAATATACCTAATGAATTCATCCGAGTCCTTTGAACATCGTACGACAATTTTGAATATATTACGACTCTGTATGTCACATTACCGCCTTGAAAAGCTTGTTAGTATAACGTACGGCACCTTACAACTCCTAACAAAACATTACAACACCGTACGTAAACTTAAAGTCCATAATAAACCTAATGAATTCGTCCGAGTCATTTGAACATCGTACAAAAATTTAGAATATCTTACGACTCTGTATGCTACATTACCGCCTTGAAAATCATGTTAGTATAACCTAGGGCACCTTACAACTCCTAAGAACCCATTACAATACCGTACGTAAACTTAAAACTCCATAGGTAACCTAATGAATTCGTCCGAGTCCTTTAAACATCAGACGACCACTCAGGACTTGTTATGACTTTGTATGCGACATTAGCAACAGGATAAGCAATTTAGAATAATGTAGGATGCGTTACATCTTTTGAGAACACCTTACACCACCGTACGAAACATTAAAACTCCATAATAAACCTAATGAATTCGTCCGAGTGATTTGAACATCGTACAACAATTTAGAATATCTTACCACTCTGAATGCCACATTACCGCCTTGAAAAGCATGTTAGTATAACATACGACACCTTATAACTCCTAACAAAACATTACAACACCGTACGTAAACTTAAAACTCTATAATAAACCAAATGAATTCATCCGAGTCCTTTGAACATCGTACGAAAATTTAGAATATATTACGACTCTGTATGCCACATTACCGCCTTGAAAAGTATGTTAGTATAACGTACGACACCTTACAACTCCGAACAAAACATTACAACACCGTACTTAAACTTAAAACTCATAATAAACCTAATGAATTCATCCGAGTCCTTTGAACATCGTACGACAATTTAGAATATATTACGACTCTGTATGCCACATTACCGCCTTGAAAAGCATGTTAGTATAACGTACGGAACCTTACAACTCCTAACAAAACATTACAACACCGTACGAAAAACTTAAAACTCCATAATAAACCTAATGAATTCGTCCGAGTCATTTGAACATCGTACAACAATTTAGAATATCTTACGATTCTATATGCCACATTACCGCTTTGAAAATCATGTTAGTATAAACTAGGGCACCTTACAACTCCTAAGAACCCATTTCAATACCGTATGTAAACTTAAAACTCCATAGGTAACCTAATGAATTCGTCCGAGTCCTTTAAACATCAGACGACCACTCAGGACTTGTTATGACTTTGTATGCGACATTAGCAACAGGATAAACAATTTAGAATAATGTAGGATGCGTTACATCTTTTGAGAACACCTTACACCACCGTACGAAACATTAAAACTCCATAATAACCCTATTGAATTCGTCCGAGTGATTTGAACATCGTACAACAATTTAGAATATCTTACCACTCTGAATGCCACATTACCGCCTTGAAAAGCATGTTAGTATAACGTACGACACCTTATAACTCCTAACAAAACATTACAACACCGTACGTAAACTTAAAACTCTATAATAAACCAAATGAATTCATCCGAGTCCTTTGAACATCGTACGAAAATTTAGAATATATTACGACTCTGTATGCCACATTACCGCCTTGAAAAGAATGTTAGTATAACGTACGACACCTTACAACTCCGAACAAAACATTACAACACCGTACGTAAACTTAAAACTCCATAATAAACCTAATGAATTCATCCGAGTCCTTTGAACATCGTACGACAATTTAGAATATATTACGACTCTGTATGCCACATTACCTCCTTGAAAAGCATGTTAGTATAACGTACGGCAGCTTACAACTCCTAACAAAACATTACAACACCGTACGTAAACTTAAAGTCCATAATAAACCTAATGAATTCGTCCGAGTCATTTGAACATCGTACAACAATTTAGAATATCTTACGATTCTGTATGCCACATTACCGCTTTGAAAATCATGTTAGTATAAACTTGGGCACCTTACAACTCCTAAGAACCCATTACAATACCGTACGTAAACTTAAAACTCCATAGGTAACCTAATGAATTCGTCCGAGTCCTTTAAACATCAGACGACCACTCAGGACTTGTTATGACTTTGTATGCGACATTAGCAACAGAATAAGCAATTTAGAATAATGTAGGATGCGTTACATCTTTTGAGAACACCTTACACCACCGTACGAAACATTAAAACTCCATAATAAACCTAATGAATTCGTCCGAGTGATTTGAACATCGTACAACAATTTAGAATATCTTACCACTCTGAATGCCACATTACCGCCTTCAAAAGCATGTTAGTATAACGTACGACACCTTATAACTCCTAACAAAACATTACAACACCGTACGTAAACTTAAAACTCTATAATAAACCAAATGAATTCATCCGAGTCCTTTGAACATCGTACGAAAATTTAGAATATATTACGACTCTATATGCCACATTACCGCCTTGAAAAGAATGTTAGTATAACGTACGACACCTTACAACTCCGAACAAAACATTACAACACCGTACGTAAACTTAAAACTCCATAATAAACCTAATGAATTCATCCGAGTCCTTTGAACATCGTACGACAATTTAGAATATATTACGACTCTGTATGCCACATTACCGCCTTGAAAAGCATGTTAGTATAACGTACGGCACCTTACAACTCCTAACAAAACATTACAACACCGTACGTAAACTTAAAACTCCATAATAAACCTAATGAATTCGTCCGAGTGATTTGAACATCGTACAAAAATTTAGAATATCTTACGACTCTGTATGCCACATTACCGCCTTGAAAATCATGTTAGTATAACCTAGGGCACCTTACAACTCCTAAGAACCCATTACAATACCGTACGTAAACTTAAAACTCCATAGGTAACCTAATGAATTCGTCCGAGTCCTTTAAACATCAGACGACCACTCAGGACTTGTTATGACTTTGTATGCGACATTAGCAACAGGATAAGCAATTTAGAATAATGTAGGATGCGTTACATCTTTTGAGAACACCTTACACCACCGTACGAAACATTAAAACTCCATAATAAACCTAATGAATTCGTCCGAGTGATTTGAACATCGTACAACAATTTAGAATATCTTACCACTCCGAATGCCACATTACCGACTTGAAAAGCATGTTAGTATAACGTACGACACCTTATAACTCCTAACAAAATTTTACATTACAACACCGTACGTAAACTTAAAACTCTATAATAAACCAAATGAATTCATCCGAGTCCTTTGAACATCGTACGACAATTTAGAATATATTACGACTCTGTATGCCACATTACCGCCTTGAAAAGAATGTTAGTATAACGTACGACACCTTACAACTCCGAACAAAACATTACAACACCGTACGTAAACTTAAAACTCCATAATATACCTAATGAATTCATCCGAGTCCTTTGAACATCGTACGACAATTTTGAATATATTACGACTCTGTATGTCACATTACCGCCTTGAAAAGCTTGTTAGTATAACGTACGGCACCTTACAACTCCTAACAAAACATTACAACACCGTACGTAAACTTAAAGTCCATAATAAACCTAATGAATTCGTCCGAGTCATTTGAACATCGTACAAAAATTTAGAATATCTTACGACTCTGTATGCCACATTACCGCCTTGAAAATCATGTTAGTATAACCTAGGGCACCTTACAACTCCTAAGAACCCATTACAATACCGTACGTAAACTTAAAACTCCATAGGTAACCTAATGAATTCGTCCGAGTCCTTTAAACATCAGACGACCACTCAGGACTTGTTATGACTTTGTATGCGACATTAGCAACAGGATAAGCAATTTAGAATAATGTAGGATGCGTTACATCTTTTGAGAACACCTTACACCACCGTACGAAACATTAAAACTCCATAATAAACCTAATGAATTCGTCCGAGTGATTTGAACATCGTACAACAATTTAGAATATCTTACCACTCCGAATGCCACATTACCGACTTGAAAAGCATGTTAGTATAACGTACGACACCTTATAACTCCTAACAAAAATTTACATTACAACACCGTACGTAAACTTAAAACTCTATAATAAACCAAATGAATTCATCCGAGTCCTTTGAACATCGTACGACAATTTAGAATATATTACGACTCTGTATGCCACATTACCGCCTTGAAAAGAATGTTAGTATAACGTACGACACCTTACAACTCCGAACAAAACATTACAACACCGTACGTAAACTTAAAACTCCATAATATACCTAATGAATTCATCCGAGTCCTTTGAACATCGTACGACAATTTTGAATATATTACGACTCTGTATGTCACATTACCGCCTTGAAAAGCTTGTTAGTATAACGTACGACACCTTACAACTCCTAACAAAACATTACAACACCGTACGTAAACTTAAAGTCCATAATAAACCTAATGAATTCGTCCGAGTCATTTGAACATCGTACAAAAATTTAGAATATCTTACGACTCTGTATGCCACATTACCGCCTTGAAAATCATGTTAGTATAACCTAGGGCACCTTACAACTCCTAAGAACCCATTACAATACCGTACGTAAACTTAAAACTCCATAGGTAACCTAATGAATTCGTCCGAGTCCTTTAAACATCAGACGACCACTCAGGACTTGTTATGACTTTGTATGCGACATTAGCAACAGGATAAGCAATTTAGAATAATGTAGGATGCGTTACATCTTTTGAGAACACCTTACACCACCGTACGAAACATTAAAACTCCATAATAAACCTAATGAATTCGTCCGAGTGATTTGAACATCGTACAACAATTTAGAATATCTTACCACTCCGAATGCCACATTACCGACTTGAAAAGCATGTTAGTATAGCGTACGACACCTTATAACTCCTAACAAAATTTTACATTACAACACCGTACGTAAACTTAAAACTCTATAATAAACCAAATGAATTCATCCGAGTCCTTTGAACATCGTACGACAATTTAGAATATATTACGACTCTGTATGCCACATTACCGCCTTGAAAAGAATGTTAGTATAACGTACGACACCTTACAACTCCGAACAAAACATTACAACACCGTACGTAAACTTAAAACTCCATAATATACCTAATGAATTCATACGAGTCCTTTGAACATCGTACGACAATTTAGAATATATTACGACTCTGTATGCCACATTACCGCCTTGAAAAGCTTGTTAGTATAACGTACGGCACCTTACAACTCCTAACAAAACATTACAACACCGTACGTAAACTTAAAGTCCATAATAAACCTAATGAATTCGTCCGAGTCATTTGAACATCGTACAAAAATTTAGAATATCTTACGACTCTGTATGCCACATTACCACCTTGAAAATCATGTTAGTATAACCTAGGGCACCTTACAACTCCTAAGAACCCATTACAATACCGTACGTAAACTTAAAAATCCATAGTAAACCTAATGAATTCGTCCGAGTCCTTTAAACATCAGACGACCACTCAGGACTTGTTATGACTTTGTATGCGACATTAGCAACAGGATAAGCAATTTAGAATAATGTAGGATGCGTTACATCTTTTGAGAACACCTTTCATTACCGTACGAAACATTAAAACTCCATAATAACCCTAATGAATTCGTCCGAGTGATTTGAACATCGTACAACAATTTAGAATATCTTACCACTCTGAATGCCACATTACCGCCTTGAAAAGCATGTTAGTATAACGTACGACACCTTATAACTCCTAACAAAACATTACAACACCGTACGTAAACTTAAAACTCTATAATAAACCAAATGAATTCATCCGAGTCCTTTGAACATCGTACGAAAATTTAGAATATATTACGACTATGTATGCCACATTACCGCCTTGAAAAGAATGTTAGTATAGCGTACGACACCTTACAACTACGAACAAAACATTACAACACCGTACGTAAACTTAAAACTCCATAATAAACCTAATGAATTCATCCGAGTCCTTTGAACATCGTACGACAATTTAGAATATATTACGACTCTGTATGCCACATTACCGCCTTGAAAAGCATGTTAGTATAACGTACAACAGCTTACAACTCCTAACAAAACATTACAACACCGTACGTAAACTTAAAACTCCATAATAAACCTAATGAATTCGTCCGAGTCATTTGAACATCGTACAACAATTTAGAATATCTTACGATTCTGTATGCCACATTACCGCTTTGAAAATCATGTTAGTATAAACTAGGGCACCTTACAACTCCTAAGAACCCATTACAATACCGTACGTAAACTTAAAACTCCATAGGTAACCTAATGAATTCGTCCGAGTCCTTTAAACATCAGACGACCACTCAGGACTTGTTATGACTTTGTATGCGACATTAGCAACAGGATAAGCAATTTAGAATAATGTAGGATGCGTTACATCTTTTGAGAACACCTTACACCACCGTACGAAACATTAAAACTCCATAATAAACCTAATGAATTCGTCCGAGTGATTTGAACATCGTACAACAATTTAGAATATCTTACCATTCTGAATGCCACATTACCGCCTTGAAAAGCATGTTAGTATAACGTACGACACCTTATAACTCCTAACAAAATTTTACATTACAACACCGTACGTAAACTTAAGACTCAATAATAAACCAAATGAATTCATCCGAGTCCTTTGAACATCGTACGACAATTTAGAATATATTACGACTCTGTATGCCACATTACCGCCTTGAAAAGAATGTTAGTATAACGTACGACACCTTACAACTCCGAACAAAACATTACAACACCGTACGTAAACTTAAAACTCCATAATATACCTAATGAATTCATCCGAGTCCTTTGAACATCGTACGACAATTTAGAATATATTACGACTCTGTATGCCACATTACCGCCTTGAAAAGCTTGTTAGTATAACGTACGGCACCTTACAACTCCTAACAAAACATTACAACACCGTACGTAAACTTAAAGTCCATAATAAACCTAATGAATTCGTCCGAGTCATTTGAACATCGTACAAAAATTTAGAATATCTTACGACTCTGTATGCCACATTACCACCTTGAAAATCATGTTAGTATAACCTAGGGCACCTTACAACTCCTAAGAACCCATTACAATACCGTACGTAAACTTAAAAATCCATAGTAAACCTAATGAATTCGTCCGAGTCCTTTAAACATCAGACGACCACTCAGGACTTGTTATGACTTTGTATGCGACATTAGCAACAGGATAAGCAATTTAGAATAATGTAGGATGCGTTACATCTTTTGAGAACACCTTTCATTACCGTACGAAACATTAAAACTCAATAATAACCCTAATGAATTCGTCCGAGTGATTTGAACATCGTACAACAATTTAGAATATCTTACCACTCTGAATGCCACATTACCGCCTTGAAAAGCATGTTAGTATAACGTACGACACCTTATAACTCCTAACAAAACATTACAACACCGTACGTAAACTTAAAACTCTATAATAAACCAAATAAATTCATCCGAGTCCTTTGAACATCGTACGAAAATTTAGAATATATTACGACTATGTATGCCACATTACCGCCTTGAAAAGAATGTTAGTATAACGTACGACACCTTACAACTACGAACAAAACATTACAACACCGTACGTAAACTTAAAACTCCATAATAAACCTAATGAATTCATCCGAGTCCTTTGAACATCGTACGACAATTTAGAATATATTACGACTCTGTATGCCACATTACCGCCTTGAAAAGCATGTTAGTATAACGTACAACAGCTTACAACTCCTAACAAAACATTACAACACCGTACGTAAACTTAAAACTCCATAATAAACCTAATGAATTCGTCCGAGTCATTTGAACATCGTACAACAATTTAGAATATCTTACGATTCTGTATGCCACATTACCGCTTTGAAAATCATGTTAGTATAAACTAGGGCACCTTACAACTCCTAAGAACCCATTACAATACCGTACGTAAACTTAAAACTCCATAGGTAACCTAATGAATTCGTCCGAGTCCTTTAAACATCAGACGACCACTCAGGACTTGTTATGACTTTGTATGCGACATTAGCAACAGGATAAGCAATTTAGAATAATGTAGGATGCGTTACATCTTTTGAGAACACCTTACACCACCGTACGAAACATTAAAACTCCATAATAAACCTAATGAATTCGTCCGAGTGATTTGAACATCGTACAACAATTTAGAATATCTTACCATTCTGAATGCCACATTACCGCCTTGAAAAGCATGTTAGTATAACGTACGACACCTTATAACTCCTAACAAAATTTTACATTACAACACCGTACGTAAACTTAAGACTCAATAATAAACCAAATGAATTCATCCGAGTCCTTTGAACATCGTACGACAATTTAGAATATATTACGACTCTGTATGCCACATTACCGCCTTGAAAAGAATGTTAGTATAACGTACGACACCTTACAACTCCGAACAAAACATTACAACACCGTACGTAAACTTAAAACTCCATAATATACCTAATGAATTCATCCGAGTCCTTTGAACATCGTACGACAATTTAGAATATATTACGACTCTGTATGCCACATTACCGGCTTGAAAAGCTTGTTAGTATAACGTACGGCACCTTACAACTCCTAACAAAACATTACAACACCGTACGTAAACTTAAAGTCCATAATAAACCTAATGAATTCGTCCGAGTCATTTGAACATCGTACAAAAATTTAGAATATCTTACGACTCTGTATGCCACATTACCGCCTTGAAAATCATGTTAGTATAACCTAGGGCAC
Source organism: Tagetes erecta (assembly GCA_030867185.1). Taxonomy (NCBI): domain Eukaryota; kingdom Viridiplantae; phylum Streptophyta; class Magnoliopsida; order Asterales; family Asteraceae; genus Tagetes; species Tagetes erecta. The sequence goes on along the minus strand of CM061488.1, from coordinate 46,042,612 downwards.
CTTACAACTCCTAAGAACCCATTACAATAGCGTACGTAAACTTAAAACTCCATAGTAAACCTAATGAATTCGTCCGAGTCCTTTAAACATCAGACGACCACTCAGGACTTGTTATGACTATGTATGCGACATTAGCAACAGGATAAGCAATTTAGAATAATGTAGGATGCGTTACATCTTTTGAGAACACCTTACACCACAGTACGAAATATTAAAACTCCATAATAAACCTAATGAATTCGTCCGAGTGATTTGAACATCGTACAACAATTTAGAATATCTTACCACTCTGTATGCCACATTACCGCCTTGAAAAGAATGTTAGTATAACGTACGACACCTTACAACTCCGAACAAAACATTACAACACCGTACGTAAACTTAAAACTCCATAATATACCTAATGAATTCATTCTAGTCCTTTGAACATCGTACGACAATTTAGAATATATTACGACTCTGTATGCCACATTACCGCCTTGAAAAGCTTGTTAGTATAACGTACGTCACCTTACAACTCCTAACAAAACATTACAACACCGTACGTAAACTTAAAGTCCATAATAAACCTAATGAATTCGTCCGAGTCATTTGAACATCGTACAAAAATTTAGAATATCTTACGACTCTGTATGCCACATTACCGCCATGAAAATCATGTTAGTATAACCTAGGGCACCTTACAACTCCTAAGAACCCATTACAATACCGTACGTAAACTTAAAACTCCATAGTAAACCTAATGAATTCGTCCGAGTCCTTTAAACATCAGACGACCACTCAGGACTTGTTATGACTTTGTATGCGACATTAGCAACAGGATAAGCAATTTAGAATAATGTAGGATGCGTTACATCTTTTGAGAACACCTTTCATTACCGTACGAAACATTAAAACTCCATAATAACCCTAATGAATTCGTCCGAGTGATTTGAACATCGTACAACAATTTAGAATATCTTACCACTCTGAATGCCACATTACCGCCTTGAAAAGCATGTTAGTATAACGTACGACACCTTATAACTCCTAACAAAACATTACAACACCGTACGTAAACTTAAAACTCTATAATAAACCAAAATAATTCATCCGAGTCCTTTGAACATCGTACGAAAATTTAGAATATATTACGACTATGTATGCCACATTACCGCCTTGAAAAGAATGTTAGTATAACGTACGACACCTTACAACTCCGAACAAAACATTACAACACCGTACGTAAACTTAAAACTCCATAATAAACCTAATGAATTCATCCGAGTCCTTTGAACATCGTACGACAATTTAGAATATATTACGACTCTGTATGCCACATTACCGCCTTGAAAAGCATGTTAGTATAACGTACAACAGCTTACAACTCCGAACAAAACATTACAACACCGTACGTAAACTTAAAACTCCATAATAAACCTAATGAATTCGTCCGAGTCATTTGAACATCGTACAACAATTTAGAATATCTTACGATTCTGTATGCCACATTACCGCTTTGAAAATCATATTAGTATAAACTAGGGCACCTTACAACTCCTAAGAACCCATTACAATACCGTACGTAAACTTAAAACTCCATAGGTAACCTAATGAATTCGTCCGAGTCCTTTAAACATCAGACGACCACTCAGGACTTGTTATGACTTTGTATGCGACATTAGCAACAGGATAAGCAATTTAGAATAATGTAGGATGCGTTACATCTTTTGAGAACACCTTACACCACCGTACGAAACATTAAAACTCCATAATAAACCTAATGAATTCGTCCGAGTGATTTGAACATCGTACAACAATTTAGAATATCTTACCATTCTGAATGCCACATTACCGCCTTGAAAAGCATGTTAGTATAACGTACGACACCTTATAACTCCTAACAAAATTTTACATTACAACACCGCACGTAAACTTAAAACTCAATAATAAACCAAATGAATTCATCCGAGTCCTTTGAACATCGTACGACAATTTAGAATATATTACGACTCTGTATGCCACATTACCGCCTTGAAAAGAATGTTAGTATAACGTACGACACCTTACAACTCCGAACAAAACATTACAACACCGTACGTAAACTTAAAACTCCATAATATACCTAATGAATTCATCCGAGTCCTTTGAACATCGTACGACAATTTAGAATATATTACGACTCTGTATGCCACATTACCGCCTTGAAAAGCTTGTTAGTATAACGTACGGCACCTTACAACTCCTAACAAAACATTACAACACCGTACGTAAACTTAAAGTCCATAATAAACCTAATGAATTCGTCCGAGTCATTTGAACATCGTACAAAAATTTAGAATATCTTACGACTCTGTATGCCACATTACCGCCTTAAAAATCATGTTAGTATAACCTAGGGCACCTTACAACTCCTAAGAACCCATTACAATAGCGTACGTAAACTTAAAACTCCATAGTAAACCTAATGAATTCGTCCGAGTCCTTTAAACATCAGACGACCACTCAGGACTTGTTATGACTATGTATGCGACATTAGCAACAGGATAAGCAATTTAGAATAATGTAGGATGCGTTACATCTTTTGAGAACACCTTACACCACAGTACGAAATATTAAAACTCCATAATAAACCTAATGAATTCGTCCGAGTGATTTGAACATCGTACAACAATTTAGAATATCTTACCACTCTGTATGCCACATTACCGCCTTGAAAAGAATGTTAGTATAACGTACGACACCTTACAACTCCGAACAAAACATTACAACACCGTACGTAAACTTAAAACTCCATAATATACCTAATGAATTCATTCTAGTCCTTTGAACATCGTACGACAATTTAGAATATATTACGACTCTGTATGCCACATTACCGCCTTGAAAAGCTTGTTAGTATAACGTACGTCACCTTACAACTCCTAACAAAACATTACAACACCGTACGTAAACTTAAAGTCCATAATAAACCTAATGAATTCGTCCGAGTCATTTGAACATCGTACAAAAATTTAGAATATCTTACGACTCTGTATGCCACATTACCGCCATGAAAATCATGTTAGTATAACCTAGGGCACCTTACAACTCCTAAGAACCCATTACAATACCGTACGTAAACTTAAAACTCCATAGTAAACCTAATGAATTCGTCCGAGTCCTTTAAACATCAGACGACCACTCAGGACTTGTTATGACTTTGTATGCGACATTAGCAACAGGATAAGCAATTTAGAATAATGTAGGATGCGTTACATCTTTTGAGAACACCTTTCATTACCGTACGAAACATTAAAACTCCATAATAACCCTAATGAATTCGTCCGAGTGATTTGAACATCGTACAACAATTTAGAATATCTTACCACTCTGAATGCCACATTACCGCCTTGAAAAGCATGTTAGTATAACGTACGACACCTTATAACTCCTAACAAAACATTACAACACCGTACGTAAACTTAAAACTCTATAATAAACCAAAATAATTCATCCGAGTCCTTTGAACATCGTACGAAAATTTAGAATATATTACGACTATGTATGCCACATTACCGCCTTGAAAAGAATGTTAGTATAACGTACGACACCTTACAACTCCGAACAAAACATTACAACACCGTACGTAAACTTAAAACTCCATAATAAACCTAATGAATTCATCCGAGTCCTTTGAACATCGTACGACAATTTAGAATATATTACGACTCTGTATGCCACATTACCGCCTTGAAAAGCATGTTAGTATAACGTACAACAGCTTACAACTCCGAACAAAACATTACAACACCGTACGTAAACTTAAAACTCCATAATAAACCTAATGAATTCGTCCGAGTCATTTGAACATCGTACAACAATTTAGAATATCTTACGATTCTGTATGCCACATTACCGCTTTGAAAATCATGTTAGTATAAACTAGGGCACCTTACAACTCCTAAGAACCCATTACAATACCGTACGTAAACTTAAAACTCCATAGGTAACCTAATGAATTCGTCCGAGTCCTTTAAACATCAGACGACCACTCAGGACTTGTTATGACTTTGTATGCGACATTAGCAACAGGATAAGCAATTTAGAATAATGTAGGATGCGTTACATCTTTTGAGAACACCTTACACCACCGTACGAAACATTAAAACTCCATAATAAACCTAATGAATTCGTCCGAGTGATTTGAACATCGTACAACAATTTAGAATATCTTACCATTCTGAATGCCACATTACCGCCTTGAAAAGCATGTTAGTATAACGTACGACACCTTATAACTCCTAACAAAATTTTACATTACAACACCGTACGTAAACTTAAAACTCAATAATAAACCAAATGAATTCATCCGAGTCCTTTGAACATCGTACGACAATTTAGAATATATTACGACTCTGTATGCCACATTACCGCCTTGAAAAGAATGTTAGTATAACGTACGACACCTTACAACTCCGAACAAAACATTACAACACCGTACGTAAACTTAAAACTCCATAATATACCTAATGAATTCATCCGAGTCCTTTGAACATCGTACGACAATTTAGAATATATTACGACTCTGTATGCCACATTACCGCCTTGAAAAGCTTGTTAGTATAACGTACGGCACCTTACAACTCCTAACAAAACATTACAACACCGTACGTAAACTTAAAGTCCATAATAAACCTAATGAATTCGTCCGAGTCATTTGAACATCGTACAAAAATTTAGAATATCTTACGACTCTGTATGCCACATTACCGCCTTGAAAATCATGTTAGTATAACCTAGGGCACCTTACAACTCCTAAGAACCCATTACAATATCGTACGTAAACTTAAAACTCCATAGTAAACCTAATGAATTCGTCCGAGTCCTTTAAACATCAGACGACCACTCAGGACTTGTTATGACTATGTATGCGACATTAGCAACAGGATAAGCAATTTAGAATAATGTAGGATGCGTTACATATTTTGAGAACACCTTACACCACAGTACGAAATATTAAAACTCCATAATAAACCTAATGAATTCGTCCGAGTGATTTGAACATCGTACAACAATTTAGAATATCTTACCACTCTGTATGCCACATTACCGCCTTGAAAAGAATGTTAGTATAACGTACGACACCTTACAACTCCGAATAAAACATTACAACACCGTACGTAAACTTAAAACTCCATAATATACCTAATGAATTCATCCTAGTCCTTTGAACATCGTACGACAATTTAGAATATATTACGACTCTGTATGCCACATTACCGCCTTGAAAAGCTTGTTAGTATAACGTACGTCACCTTACAACTCCTAACAAAACATTACAACACCGTACGTAAACTTAAAGTCCATAATAAACCTAATGAATTCGTCCGAGTCATTTGAACATCGTACAAAAATTTAGAATATCTTACGACTCTGTATGCCACATTACCGCCATGAAAATCATGTTAGTATAACCTAGGGCACCTTACAACTCCTAAGAACCCATTACAATACCGTACGTAAACTTAAAACTCCATAGTAAACCTAATGAATTCGTCCGAGTCCTTTAAACATCACACGACCACTCAGGACTTGTTATGACTTTGTATGCGACATTAGCAACAGGATAAGCAATTTAGAATAATGTAGGATGCGTTACATCTTTTGAGAACACCTTTCATTACCGTACGAAACATTAAAACTCCATAATAACCCTAATGAATTCCTCCGAGTGATTTGAACATCGTACAACAATTTAGAATATCTTACCACTCTGAATGCCACATTACCGCCTTGAAAAGCATGTTAGTATAATGTACGACACCTTATAACTCCTAACAAAACATTACAACACCGTACGTAAACTTAAAACTCTATAATAAACCAAATGAATTCATCCGAGTCCTTTGAACATCGTACGAAAATTTAGAATATATTACGACTATGTATGCCACATTACCGCCTTGAAAAGAATGTTAGTATAACGTACGACACCTTACAACTCCGAACAAAACATTACAACACCGTACGTAAACTTAAAACTCCATAATAAACCTAATGAATTCATCCGAGTCCTTTGAACATCGTACGACAATTTAGAATATATTACGACTCTGTATGCCACATTACCGCCTTGAAAAGCATGTTAGTATAACGTACAACAGCTTACAACTCCTAACAAAACATTACAACACCGTACGTAAACTTAAAACTCCATAATAAACCTAATGAATTCGTCCGAGTCATTTGAACATCGTACAACAATTTAGAATATCTTACGATTCTGTATGCCACATTACCGCTTTGAAAATCATGTTAGTATAAACTAGGGCACCTTACAACTCCTAAGAACCCATTACTATACCGTACGTAAACTTAAAACTCCATAGGTAACCTAATGAATTCGTCCGAGTCCTTTAAACATCAGACGACCACTCAGGACTTGTTATGACTTTGTATGCGACATTAGCAACAGGATAAGCAATTTAGAATAATGTAGGATGCGTTACATCTTTTGAGAACACCTTACACCACCGTACGAAACATTAAAACTCCATAATAAACCTAATGAATTCGTCCGAGTGATTTGAACATCGTACAACAATTTAGAATATCTTACCATTCTGAATGCCACATTACCGCCTTGAAAAGCATGTTAGTATAACGTACGACACCTTATAACTCCTAACAAAATTTTACATTACAACACCGTACGTAAACTTAAAACTCAATAATAAACCAAATGAATTCATCCGAGTCCTTTGAACATCGTACGGCAATTTAGAATATATTACGACTCTGTATGCCACATTACCGCCTTGAAAAGAATGTTAGTATAACGTACGACACCTTACAACTCCGAACAAAACATTACAACACCGTACGTAAACTTAAAACTCCATAATATACCTAATGAATTCATCCGAGTCCTTTGAACATCGTACGACAATTTAGAATATATTACGACTCTGTATGCCACATTACCGCCTTGAAAAGCTTGTTAGTATAACGTACGGCACCTTACAACTCCTAACAAAACATTACAACACCGTACGTAAACTTAAAGTCCATAATAAACCTAATGAATTCGTCCGAGTCATTTGAACATCGTACAAAAATTTAGAATATCTTACGACTCTGTATGCCACATTACCGCCTTGAAAATCATGTTAGTATAACCTAGGGCACCTTACAACTCCTAAGAACCCATTACAATATCGTACGTAAACTTAAAACTCCATAGTAAACCTAATGAATTCGTCCGAGTCCTTTAAACATCAGACGACCACTCAGGACTTGTTATGACTATGTATGCGACATTAGCAACAGGATAAGCAATTTAGAATAATGTAGGATGCGTTACATCTTTTGAGAACACCTTACACCACAGTACGAAATATTAAAACTCCATAATAAACCTAATGAATTCGTCCGAGTGATTTGAACATCGTACAACAATTTAGAATATCTTACCACTCTGTATGCCACATTACCGCCTTGAAAAGAATGTTAGTATAACGTACGACACCTTACAACTCCGAATAAAACATTACAACACCGTACGTAAACTTAAAACTCCATAATATACCTAATGAATTCATCCTAGTCCTTTGAACATCGTACGACAATTTAGAATATATTACGACTCTGTATGCCACATTACCGCCTTGAAAAGCTTGTTAGTATAACGTACGTCACCTTACAACTCCTAACAAAACATTACAACACCGTACGTAAACTTAAAGTCCATAATAAACCTAATGAATTCGTCCGAGTCATTTGAACATCGTACAAAAATTTAGAATATCTTACGACTCTGTATGCCACATTACCGCCATGAAAATCATGTTAGTATAACCTAGGGCACCTTACAACTCCTAAGAACCCATTACAATACCGTACGTAAACTTAAAACTCCATAGTAAACCTAATGAATTCGTCCGAGTCCTTTAAACATCACACGACCACTCAGGACTTGTTATGACTTTGTATGCGACATTAGCAACAGGATAAGCAATTTAGAATAATGTAGGATGCGTTACATCTTTTGAGAACACCTTTCATTACCGTACGAAACATTAAAACTCCATAATAACCCTAATGAATTCCTCCGAGTGATTTGAACATCGTACAACAATTTAGAATATCTTACCACTCTGAATGCCACATTACCGCCTTGAAAAGCATGTTAGTATAACGTACGACACCTTATAACTCCTAACAAAACATTACAACACCGTACGTAAACTTAAAACTCTATAATAAACCAAATGAATTCATCCGAGTCCTTTGAACATCGTACGAAAATTTAGAATATATTACGACTATGTATGCCACATTACCGCCTTGAAAAGAATGTTAGTATAACGTACGACACCTTACAACTCCGAACAAAACATTACAACACCGTACGTAAACTTAAAACTCCATAATAAACCTAATGAATTCATCCGAGTCCTTTGAACATCGTACGACAATTTAGAATATATTACGACTCTGTATGCCACATTACCGCCTTGAAAAGCATGTTAGTATAACGTACAACAGCTTACAACTCCTAACAAAACATTACAACACCGTACGTAAACTTAAAACTCCATAATAAACCTAATGAATTCGTCCGAGTCATTTGAACATCGTACAACAATTTAGAATATCTTACGATTCTGTATGCCACATTACCGCTTTGAAAATCATGTTAGTATAAACTAGGGCACCTTACAACTCCTAAGAACCCATTACTATACCGTACGTAAACTTAAAACTCCATAGGTAACCTAATGAATTCGTCCGAGTCCTTTAAACATCAGACGACCACTCAGGACTTGTTATGACTTTGTATGCGACATTAGCAACAGGATAAGCAATTTAGAATAATGTAGGATGCGTTACATCTTTTGAGAACACCTTACACCACCGTACGAAACATTAAAACTCCATAATAAACCTAATGAATTCGTCCGAGTGATTTGAACATCGTACAACAATTTAGAATATCTTACCATTCTGAATGCCACATTACCGCCTTGAAAAGCATGTTAGTATAACGTACGACACCTTATAACTCCTAACAAAATTTTACATTACAACACCGTACGTAAACTTAAAACTCAATAATAAACCAAATGAATTCATCCGAGTCCTTTGAACATCGTACGACAATTTAGAATATATTACGACTCTGTATGCCACATTACCGCCTTGAAAAGAATGTTAGTATAACGTACGACACCTTACAACTCCGAACAAAACATTACAACACCGTACGTAAACTTAAAACTCCATAATATACCTAATGAATTCATCCGAGTCCTTTGAACATCGTACGACAATTTAGAATATATTACGACTCTGTATGCCACATTACCGCCTTGAAAAGCTTGTTAGTATAACGTACGGCACCTTACAACTCCTAACAAAACATTACAACACCGTACGTAAACTTAAAGTCCATAATAAACCTAATGAATTCGTCCGAGTCATTTGAACATCGTACAAAAATTTAGAATATCTTACGACTCTGTATGCCACATTACCGCCTTGAAAATCATGTTAGTATAACCTAGGGCACCTTACAACTCCTAAGAACCCATTACAATATCGTACGTAAACTTAAAACTCCATAGTATACCTAATGAATTCGTCCGAGTCCTTTAAACATCAGACGACCACTCAGGACTTGTTATGACTATGTATGCGACATTAGTAACAGGATAAGCAATTTAGAATAATGTAGGATGCGTTACATCTTTTGAGAACACCTTACACCAAAGTACGAAATATTAAAACTCCATAATAAACCTAATGAATTCGTCCGAGTGATTTGAACATCGTACAACAATTTAGAATATCTTACCACTCTGTATGCCACATTACCGCCTTGAAAAGAATGTTAGTATAACGTACGACACCTTACAACTCCGAACAAAACATTACAACACCGTACGTAAACTTAAAACTCCATAATATACCTAATGAATTCATCCTAGTCCTTTGAACATCGTACGACAATTTAGAATATATTACGACTCTGTATGCCACATTACCGCCTTGAAAAGCTTGTTAGTATAACGTACGTCACCTTATAACTCCTAACAAAACATTACAACACCGTACGTAAACTTAAAGTCCATAATAAACCTAATGAATTCGTCCGAGTCATTTGAACATCGTACAAAAATTTAGAATGTCTTACGACTCTGTATGCCACATTACCGCCTTGAAAATCATGTTAGTATAACCTAGGGCACCTTACAACTCCTAAGAACCCATTACAATACCGTACGTAAACTTAAAACTCCATAGTAAACCTAATGAATTCGTCCGACTCCTTTAAACATCAGACGACCACTCAGGACTTGTTATGACTTTGTATGCGACATTAGCAACAGTATAAGCAATTTAGAATAATGTAGGATGCGTTACATCTTTTGAGAACACCTTTCATTACCGTACGAAACATTAAAACTCCATAATAACCCTAATGAATTCCTCCGAGTGATTTGAACATCGTACAACAATTTAGAATATCTTACCACTCTGAATGCCACATTACCGCCTTGAAAAGCATGTTAGTATAACGTACGACACCTTATAACTCCTAACAAAACATTACAACACCGTACGTAAACTTAAAACTCTATAATAAACCAAATGAATTCATCCGAGTCCTTTGAACATCGTACGAAAATTTAGAATATATTACGACTATGTATGCCACATTACCGCCTTGAAAAGAATGTTAGTATAACGTACGACACCTTACAACTCTGAACAAAACATTACAACACCGTACGTAAACTTAAAACTCCATAATAAACCTAATGAATTCATCCGAGTCCTTTGAACATCGTACGACAATTTAGAATATATTACGACTCTGTATGCCACATTACCGCCTTGAAAAGCATGTTAGTATAACGTACGGCACCTTACAACTCCTAACAAAACATTACAACACCGTACGTAAACTTAAAACTCCATAATAAACCTAATGAATTCGTCCGAGTCATTTGACCATCGTACAACAATTTAGAATATCTTACGATTCTGTATGCCACATTACCGCTTTGAAAATCATGTTAGTATAAACTAGGGCACCATACAACTCCTAAGAACCCATTACAATACCGTACGTAAACTTAAAACTCCATAGGTAACCTAATGAATTCGTCCGAGTCCTTTAAACATCAGACGACCACTCAGGACTTGTTATGACTATGTATGCGACATTAGCAACAGGATAAGCAATTTAGAATAATGTAGGATGCGTTACATCTTTTGAGAACACCTTACACCACAGTACGAAATATTAAAACTCCATAATAAACCTAATGAATTCGTCCGAGTGATTTGAACATCGTACAACAATTTAGAATATCTTACCATTCTGAATGCCACATTACCGCCTTGAAAAGCATGTTAGTATAACGTACGACACCTTATAACTCCTAACAAAATTTTACATTACAACACCGTACGTAAACTTAAAACTCAATAATAAACCAAATGAATTCATTCGAGTCCTTTGAACATCGTACGACAATTTAGAATATATTACGACTCTGTATGCCACATTACCGCCTTGAAAAGAATGTTAGTATAACGTACGACACCTTACAACTCCGAACAAAACATTACAACACCGTACGTAAACTTAAAACTCCATCTTATACCTAATGAATTCATCCGAGTCCTTTGAACATCGTACGACAATTTAGAATATATTACGACTCTGTATGCCACATTACCGCCTTGAAAAGCTTGTTAGTATAACGTACGGCACCTTACAACTCCTAACAAAACATTACAACACCGTACGTAAACTTAAAGTCCATAATAAACCTAATGAATTAGTCCGAGTCATTTGAACATCGTACAAAAATTTAGAATATCTTACGACTCTGTATGCCACATTACCGCCTTGAAAATCATGTTAGTATAACCTAGGGCACCTTACAACTCCTAAGAACCCATTACAATACCGTACGTAAACTTAAAACTCCATAGTAAACCTAATGAATTCGTCCGAGTCCTTTAAACATCAGACGACCACTCAGGACTTGTTATGACTTTGTATGCGACATTAGCAACAGGATAAGCAATTTAGAATAATGTAGGATGCGTTACATCTTTTGAGAACACCTTTCATTACCGTACGAAACATTAAAACTCCATAATAACCCTAATGAATTCGTCCGAGTGATTTGAACATCGTACAACAATTTAGAATATCTTACCACTCTGAATGCCACATTACCGCCTTGAAAAGCATGTTAGTATAACGTACGACACCTTATAACTCCTAACAAAACATTACAACACCGTACGTAAACTTAAAACTCTATAATAAACCAAATGAATTCATCCGAGTCCTTTGAACATCGTACGAAAATTTAGAATATATTACGACTATGTATGCCACATTACCGCCTTGAAAAGAATGTTAGTATAACGTACGACACCTTACAACTCCGAACAAAACATTACAACACCGTACGTAAATTTAAAACTCCATAATAAACCTAATGAATTCATCCGAGTCCTTTGAACATCGTACGACAATTTAGAATATATTACGACTCTGTATGCCACATTACCGCCTTGAAAAGCATGTTAGTATAACGTACGGCACCTTACAACTCCTAACAAAACATTACAACACCGTACGTAAACTTAAAACTCCATAATAAACCTAATGAATTCTTCCGAGTCATTTGAACATCGTACAACAATTTAGAATATCTTACGATTCTGTATGCCACATTACCGCTTTGAAAATCATGTTAGTATAAACTAGGGCACCTTACAACTCCTAAGAACCCATTACAAAACCGTACGTAAACTTAAAACTCCATAGGTAACCTAATGAATTCGTCCGAGTCCTTTAAACATCAGACGACCACTCAGGACTTGTTATGACTATGTATGCGACATTAGCAACAGGATAAGCAATTTAGAATAATGTAGGATGCGTTACATCTTTTGAGACACCTTACACCACAGTACGAAACATTAAAACTCCATAATAACCCTAATGAATTCGTCCGAGTGATTTGAACATCGTACACCAATTTAGAATATCTTACCACTCTGAATGCCACATTACCGCCTTGAAAAGCATGTTAGTATAACGTACGACACCTTATAACTCCTAACAAAACATTACAACACCGTACGTAAACTTAAAACTCTATAATAAACCAAATGAATTAGTCCGAGTCATTTGAACATCGTACAAAAATTTAGAATATCTTACGACTCTGTATGCCACATTACCGCCTTGAAAATCATGTTAGTATAACCTAGGGCACCTTACAACTCCTAAGAACCCATTACAATACCGTACGTAAACTTAAAACTCCATAGTAAACCTAATGAATTCGTCCGAGTCCTTTAAACATCAGACGACCACTCAGGACTTGTTATGACTTTGTATGCGACATTAGCAACAGGATAAGCAATTTAGAATAATGTAGGATGCGTTACATCTTTTAAGAACACCTTTCATTACCGTACGAAACATTAAAACTCCATAATAACCCTAATGAATTCGTCCGAGTGATTTGAACATCGTACAACAATTTAGAATATCTTACCACTCTGAATGCCACATTACCGCCTTGAAAAGCATGTTAGTATAACGTACGACACCTTATAACTCCTAACAAAACATTACAACACCGTACGTAAACTTAAAACTCTATAATAAACCAAATGAATTCATCCGAGTCCTTTGAACATCGTACGAAAATTTTGAATATATTACGACTATGTATGCCACATTACCGCCTTGAAAAGAATGTTAGTATAACGTACGACACCTTACAACTCCGAACAAAACATTACAACACCGTACGTAAACTTAAAACTCCATAATAAACCTAATGAATTCATCCGAGTCCTTTGAACATCGTACGACAATTTAGAATATATTACGACTCTGTATGCCACATTACCGCCTTGAAAAGCATGTTAGTATAACGTACGGCACCTTACAACTCCTAACAAAACATTACAACACCGTACGTAAACTTAAAACTCCATAATAAACCTAATGAATTCTTCCGAGTCATTTGAACATCGTACAACAATTTAGAATATCTTACGATTCTGTATGCCACATTACCGCTTTGAAAATCATGTTAGTATAAACTAGGGCACCTTACAACTCCTAAGAACCCATTACAAAACCGTACGTAAACTTAAAACTCCATAGGTAACCTAATGAATTCGTCCGAGTCCTTTAAACATCAGACGACCACTCAGGACTTGTTATGACTATGTATGCGACATTAGCAACAGGATAAGCAATTTAGAATAATGTAGGATGCGTTACATCTTTTGAGACACCTTACACCACAGTACGAAATATTAAAACTCCATAATAAACCTAATGAATTCGTCCGAGTGATTTGAACATCGTACAACAATTTAGAATATCTTACCACTCTGTATGCCACATTACCGCCTTGAAAAGAATGTTAGTATAACGTACGACACCTTACAACTCCGAACAAAACATTACAACACCGTACGTAAACTTAAAACTCCATAATATACCTAATGAATTCATCCTAGTCCTTTGAACATCGTACGAAAATTTAGAATATATTACGACTATGTATGCCACATTACCGCCTTGAAAAGAATGTTAGTATAACGTACGACACCTTACAACTCCGAACAAAACATTACAACACCGTACGTAAACTTAAAACTCCATAATAAACCTAATGAATTCATCCGAGTCCTTTGAACATCGTACGGCAATTTAGAATATATTACGACTCTGTATGCCACATTACCGCCTTGAAAAGCATGTTAGTATAACGTACGGCACCTTACAACTCCTAACAAAACATTACAACACCGTACGTAAACTTAAAACTCCATAATAAACCTAATGAATTCGTCCGAGTCATTTGAACATCGTACAAAAATTTAGAATATCTTACGACTCTGTATGCCACATTACCGCCTTGAAAATCATGTTAGTATAACCTAGGGCACCTTACAACTCCTAAGAACCCATTACAATACCGTACGTAAACTTAAAACTCCATAGTAAACCTAATGAATTCGTCCGAGTCCTTTAAACATCAGACGACCACTCAGGACTTGTTATGACTTTGTATGCGACATTAGCAACAGGATAAGCAATTTAGAATAATGTAGGATGCGTTACATCTTTTGAGAACACCTTTCATTACCGTACGAAACATTAAAACTCCATAATAACCCTAATGAATTCGTCCGAGTGATTTGAACATCGTACAACAATTTAGAATATCTTACCACTCTGAATGCCACATTACCGCCTTGAAAAGCATGTTAGTATAACGTACGACACCTTATAACTCCTAACAAAACATTACAACACCGTACGTAAACTTAAAACTCTATAATAAACCAAATGAATTCATCCGAGTCCTTTGAACATCGTACGAAAATTTAGAATATATTACGACTATGTATGCCACATTACCGCCTTGAAAAGAATGTTAGTATAACGTACGACACCTTACAACTCCGAACAAAACATTACAACACCGTACGTAAACTTAAAACTCCATAATAAACCTAATGAATTCATCCGAGTCCTTTGAACATCGTACGACAATTTAGAATATATTACGACTCTGTATGCCACATTACCGCCTTGAAAAGCATGTTAGCTTAACGTACGGCACCTTACAACTCCTAAGAACCCATTACAATACCGTACGTAAACTTAAAACTCCATAGTAAACCTAATGAATTCGTCCGAGTCCTTTAAACATCAGACGAGCACTAAGGACTTGTTATGACTTTGTATGCGACATTAGCAACAGGATAAGCAATTTAGAATAATGTAGGATGCGTTACATCTTTTGAGAACACCTTTCATTACCGTACGAAACATTAAAACTCCATAATAACCCTAATGAATTCGTCCGAGTGATTTGAACATCGTACAACAATTTAGAATATCTTACCACTCTGAATGCCACATTACCGCCTTGAAAAGCATGTTAGTATAACGTACGACACCTTATAACTCCTAACAAAACATTACAACACCGTACGTAAACTTAAAACTCTATAATAAACCAAATGAATTCATCCGAGTCCTTTGAACATCGTACGAAAATTTAGAATATATTACGACTATGTATGCCACATTACCGCCTTGAAAAGAATGTTAGTATAACGTACGACACCTTACAACTCCGAACAAAACATTACAACACCATACGTAAACTTAAAACTCCATAATAAACCTAATGAATTCATCCGAGTCCTTTGAACATCGTACGACAATTTAGAATATATTACGACTCTGTATGCCACATTACCGCCTTGAAAAGCTTGTTAGTATAACGTACGGCACCTTACAACTCCTAACAAAACATTACAACACCGTACGTAAACTTAAAGTCCAGAATAAACCTAATGAATTCGTCCGAGTCATTTGAACATCGTACAAAAATTTAGAATATCTTACGACTCTGTATGCCACATTACCGCCTTGAAAATCATGTTAGTATAACCTAGGGCACCTCACAACTCCTAAGAACCCATTACAATACCGTACGTAAACTTAAAACTCCATAGTAAACCTAATGAATTCGTCCGAGTCCTTTAAACATCCGACGACCACTCAGGACTTGTTATGACTTTGTATGCGACATTAGCAACAGGAAAAGCAATTTAGAATAATGTAGGATGCGTTACATCTTTTGAGAACACCTTACACCACAGTACGAAATATTAAAACTCCATAATAAACCTAATGAATTCGTCCGAGTGATTTGAACATCGTACAACAATTTAGAATATCTTACCACTCTGAATGCCACATTACCGCCTTGAAAAGCATGTTAGTATAACCTACGACACCTTACAACTCCTAACAAAACATTACAACACCGTACGTAAACTTAAAGTCCAGAATAAACCTAATGAATTCGTCCGAGTCATTTGAACATCGTACAAAAATTTAGAATATCTTACGACTCTGTATGCCACATTACCGCCTTGAAAATCATGTTAGTATAACCTAGGGCACCTCACAACTCCTAAGAACCCATTACAATACCGTACGTAAACTTAAAACTCCATAGTAAACCTAATGAATTCGTCCGAGTCCTTTAAACATCCGACGACCACTCAGGACTTGTTATGACTTTGTATGCGACATTAGCAACAGGAAAAGCAATTTAGAATAATGTAGGATGCGTTACATCTTTTGAGAACACCTTACACCACAGTACGAAATATTAAAACTCCATAATAAACCTAATGAATTCGTCCGAGTGATTTGAACATCGTACAATAATTTAGAATATCTTACCACTCTGTATGCCACATTACCGCCTTGAAAAGAATGTTAGTATAACGTACGGCACCTTACAACTCCTAACAAAACATTACAACACCGTACGTAAACTTAAAGTCCAGAATAAACCTAATGAATTCAACCGAGTCCTTTGAACATCGTACGACAATTTAGAATATATTACGACTCTGTATGCCGCATTACCGCCTTGAAAAGCTTGTTAGTATAACGTACGGCACCTTACAACTCCTAACAAAACATTACAACACCGTACGTAAACTTAAAGTCCATAATAAACCTAATGAATTCGTCCGAGTCATTTGAACATCGTACAAAAATTTAGAATATCTTACGACTCTGTATGCCACATTACCGCCTTGAAAATCATGTTAGTATAACCTAGGGCACCTTACAACTCCTAAGAACCCATTACAATACCGTACGTAAACTTAAAACTCCATAGTAAACCTAATGAATTCGTCCGAGTCCTTTAAACATCAGACGACCACTCAGGACTTGTTATGACTTTGTATGCGACATTAGCAACAGGATAAGCAATTTAGAATAATGTAGGATGCGTTACATCTTTTGAGAACACCTTTCATTACCGTACGAAACATTAAAACTCCGTAGTAACCCTAATGAATTCGTCCGAGTGATTCGAACATCGTACAACAATTTAGAATATCTTACCACTCTGAATGCCACATTACCGCCTTGAAAAGCATGTTAGTATAACGTACGACACCTTATAACTCCTAACAAAACATTACAACACCGTACGTAAACTTAAAACTCTATAATAAACCAAATGAATTCATCCGAGTCCTTTGAACATCGTACGACAATTTAGAATATATTACGACTCTGTATGCCACATTACCGCCTTGAAAAGCATGTTAGTATAACGTACGACACCTTACAACTCCGAACAAAACATAACAACACCGTACGTAAACTTAAAACTACATAATAAACCTAATGAATTCATCCGAGTCCTTTGAACATCGTACGACAATTTAGAATATATTACGACTCTGTATGCCACATTACCGCCTTGAAAAGCATGTTAGTATAACGTACGGCACCTTACAACTCCTAACAAAACATTACAACACCGTACGTAAACTTAAAACTCCATAATAAACCTAATGAATTCGTCCGAGTCATTTGAACATCGTACAACAATTTAGAATATCTTACGATTCTGTATGCCACATTACCGCTTTGAAAATCATGTTAGTATAAACTAGGGCACCTTACAACTCCTAAGAACCCATTACAAAACCGTACGTAAACTTAAAACTCCATAGGTAACCTAATGAATTCGTCCGAGTCCTTTAAACATCAGACGACCACTCAGGACTTGTTATGACTATGTATGCGACATTAGCAACAGGATAAGCAATTTAGAATAATGTAGGATGCGTTACATCTTTTGAGAACACCTTACACCACAGTACGAAATATTAAAACTCCATAATAAACCTAATGAATTCGTCCGAGTGATTTGAACATCGTACAACAATTTAGAATATCTTACCACTCTGTATGCCACATTACCGCCTTGAAAAGAATGTTAGTATAACGTACGACACCTTACAACTCCGAACAAAACATTACAACACCGTACGTAAACTTAAAACTCCATAATATACCTAATGAATTCATCCTAGTCCTTTGAACATCGTACGAAAATTTAGAATATATTACGACTATGTATGCCACATTACCGCCTTGAAAAGAATGTTAGTATAACGTACGACACCTTACAACTCCGAACAAAACATTACAACACCGTACGTAGACTTAAAACTCCATAATAAACCTAATGAATTCATCCGAGTCCTTTGAACATCGTACGGCAATTTAGAATATATTACGACTTTGTATGCCACATTACCGCCTTGAAAAGCATGTTAGTATAACGTACGGCACCTTACAACTCCTAACAAAACATTACAACACCGTACGTAAACTTAAAACTCCATAATAAACCTAATGAATTCGTCCGAGTCATTTGAACATCGTACAACAATTTAGAATATCTTACGATTCTGTATGCCACATTACCGCTTTGAAAATCATGTTAGTATAAACTAGGGCACCTTACAACTCCTAAGAACCCATTACAATACCGTACGTAAACTTAAAACTCCATAGGTAACCTAATGAATTCGTCTGAGTCCTTTAAACATCAGACGACCACTCAGGACTTGTTATGACTATGTATGCGACATTAGCAACAGGATAAGCAATTTAGAATAATGTAGGATGCGTTACATCTTTTGAGAACACCTTACACCACAGTACGAAATATTAAAACTCCATAATAAACCTAATGAATTCGTCCGAGTGATTTGAACATCGTACAACAATTTAGAATATCTTACCACTCTGTATGCCACATTACCGCCTTGAAAAGAATGTTAGTATAACGTACGACACCTTACAACTCCGAACAAAACATTACAACACCGTACGTAAACTTAAAACTCCATAATATACCTAATGAATTCATCCTAGTCCTTTGAACATCGTACGAAAATTTAGAATATATTACGACTATGTATGCCACATTACCGCCTTGAAAAGAATGTTAGTATAACGTACGACACCTTACAACTCCGAACAAAACATTACAACACCGTACGTAGACTTAAAACTCCATAATAAACCTAATGAATTCATCCGAGTCCTTTGAACATCGTACGGCAATTTAGAATATATTACGACTTTGTATGCCACATTACCGCCTTGAAAAGCATGTTAGTATAACGTACGGCACCTTACAACTCCTAACAAAACATTACAACACCGTACGTAAACTTAAAACTCCATAATAAACCTAATGAATTCGTCCGAGTCATTTGAACATCGTACAACAATTTAGAATATCTTACGATTCTGTATGCCACATTACCGCTTTGAAAATCATGTTAGTATAAACTAGGGCACCTTACAACTCCTAAGAACCCATTACAATACCGTACGTAAACTTAAAACTCCATAGGTAACCTAATGAATTCGTCTGAGTCCTTTAAACATCAGACGACCACTCAGGACTTGTTATGACTATGTATGCGACATTAGCAACAGGATAAGCAATTTAGAATAATGTAGGATGCGTTACATCTTTTGAGAACACCTTACACCACAGTACGAAATATTAAAACTCCATAATAAACCTAATGAATTCGTCCGAGTGATTTGAACATCGTACAACAATTTAGAATATATTACCACTCTGTATGCCACATTACTGCCTTGAAAAGAATGTTAGTATAACGTACGACACCTTACAACTCCGAACAAAACATTACAACACCGTACGTAAACTTAAAACTCCATAATATACCTAATGAATTCATCCTAGTCCTTTGAACATCGTACGACAATTTAGAATATATTACGACTCTGTATGCCACATTACCGCCTTGAAAAGCTTGTTAGTATAACGTACGTCACCTTACAACTCCTAACAAAACATTACAACACCGTACGTAAACTTAAAGTCCATAATAAACCTAATGAATTCGTCCGAGTCATTTGAACATCGTACAAAAATTTAGAATATCTTACGACTCTGTATGCCACATTACCGCCTTGAAAATCATGTTAGTATAACCTAGGGCACCTTACAACTCCTAAGAACCCATTACAATACCGTACGTAAACTTAAAACTCCATAGTAAACCTAATGAATTCGTCCGAGTCCTTTAAACATCAGACGACCACTCAGGACTTGTTATGACTTTGTATGCGACATTAGCAACAGGATAAGCAATTTAGAATAATGTAGGATGCGTTACATCTTTTGAGAACACCTTTCATTACCGTACGAAACATTAAAACTCCATAGTAACCCTAATGAATTCGTCCGAGTGATTTGAACATCGTACAACAATTTAGAATATCTTACCACTCTGAATGCCACATTACCGCCTTGAAAAGCATGTTAGTATAACGTACGACACCTTATAACTCCTAACAAAACATTACAACACCGTACGTAAACTTAAAACTCTATAATAAACCAAATGAATTCATCCGAGTCCTTTGAACATCGTACGAAAATTTAGAATATATTACGACTATGTATGCCACATTACCGCCTTGAAAAGAATGTTAGTATAACGTACGACACCTTACAACTCCGAACAAAACATTACAACACCATACGTAAACTTAAAACTCCATAATAAACCTAATGATATCATCCGAGTCCTTTGAACATCGTACGACAATTTAGAATATATTACGACTCTGTATGCCACATTACCGCCTTGAAAAGCTTGTTAGTATAACGTACGGCACCTTACAACTCCTAACAAAACATTACAACACCGTACGTAAACTTAAAGTCCAGAATAAACCTAATGAATTCGTCCGAGTCATTTGAACATCGTACAAAAATTTAGAATATCTTACGACTCTGTATGCCACATTACCGCCTTGAAAATCATGTTAGTATAACCTAGGGCACCTTACAACTCCTAAGAACCCATTACAATACCGTACGTAAACTTAAAACTCCATAGTAAACCTAATGAATTCGTCCGAGTCCTTTAAACATCAGACGACCACTCAGGACTTGTTATGACTTTGTATGCGACATTAGCAACAGGATAAGCAATTTAGAATAATGTAGGATGCGTTACATCTTTTGAGAACACCTTTCATTACCGTACGAAACATTAAAACTCCATAGTAACCCTAATGAATTCGTCCGAGTGATTTGAACATCGTACAACAATTTAGAATATCTTACCATTCTGAATGCCACATTACCGCCTTGAAAAGCATGTTAGTATAACGTACGACACCTTATAACTCCTAACAAAACATTACAACACCGTACGTAAACTTAAAACTCTATAATAAACCAAATGAATTCATCCGAGTCCTTTGAACATCGTACGAAAATTTAGAATATATTACGACTATGTATGCCACATTACCGCCTTGAAAAGAATGTTAGTATAACGTACGACACCTTACAACTCCGAACAAAACATTACAACACCATACGTAAACTTAAAACTCCATAATAAACCTAATGATATCATCCGAGTCCTTTGAACATCGTACGACAATTTAGAATATATTACGACTCTGTATGCCACATTACCGCCTTGAAAAGCTTGTTAGTATAACGTACGGCACCTTACAACTCCTAACAAAACATTACAACACCGTACGTAAACTTAAAGTCCAGAATAAACCTAATGAATTCGTCCGAGTCATTTGAACATCGTACAAAAATTTAGAATATCTTACGACTCTGTATGCCACATTACCGCCTTGAAAATCATGTTAGTATAACCTAGGGCACCTCACAACTCCTAAGAACCCATTACAATACCGTACGTAAACTTAAAACTCCATAGTAAACCTAATGAATTCGTCCGAGTCCTTTAAACATCCGACGACCACTCAGGACTTGTTATGACTTTGTATGCGACATTAGCAACAGGAAAAGCAATTTAGAATAATGTAGGATGCGTTACATCTTTTGAGAACACCTTACACCACAGTACGAAATATTAAAACTCCATAATAAACCTAATGAATTCGTCCGAGTGATTTGAACATCGTACAACAATTTAGAATATCTTACCACTCTGAATGCCACATTACCGCCTTGAAAAGCATGTTAGTATAACCTACGACACCTTACAACTCCTAACAAAATATTACAACACCGTACGTAAACTTAAAACTCCATAATAAACCTAATGAATTCAACCGAGTCCTTTGAACATCGTACGACAATTTTGAATATATTACGACTCTGTATGCCGCATTACCGCCTTGAAAAGCATGTTAGTATAACGTACGGCACCTTACAACTCCTAACAAAACATTACAACACCGTACGTAAACTTAAAACTCCATAATAAACCTAATGAATTCGTCCGAGTCATTTGAACATTGTACAACAATTTAGAATATCTTACGACTCTGTATGCCACATTACCGCCTTGAAAATCATGTTAGTACAACCTAGGGCGCCTTACAACTCCTAAGAACCCATTACAATACCGTACGTAAACTTAAAACTCCATAGTAAACCTAATGAATTCGTCTGAGTCCTTTAAACATCAGACGACCACTCAGGACTTGTTACGACTTTGTATGCGACATTAGCAACAGGAAAAGCAATTTAGAATAATGGAGGATGCGTTACATCTTTTGAGAACACCTTACACCACCGTACGAAACATTAAATCTCCATAATAAACCTAATGAATTCGTCCGAGTGATTTGAACATCGTACAACAATTTAGAATATATTACCACTCTGTATGCCACATTACCGCCTTGAAAAGCATGTTAGTATAACGTACGACACCTTACAACTCCTAACAAAACATTACAACACCGTACGTAAACTTAAAACTCCATAATAAACCAAATGAATTCATCCTAGTCCTTTGAACATCGTACGACAATTTAGAATATCTTACGACTCTGTATGCCACATTACCGCCTTGAAAAGAATGTTAATATAACGTACGACACCTTACAACTCCGAACAAAACATTACAACACCGTACGTAAACTTAAAACTCCATAATATACCTAATGAATTCATCCGAGTCCTTTGGACATCATACGACAATTTAGAATATATTACGACTCTGTATGCCACATTACCGCCTTGAAAAGCTTGTTAGTATAACGTACGGCACCTTACAACTCCTAACAAAACATTACAACACCGTACGTAAACTTAAAGTCCAGAATAAACCTAATGAATTCGTCCGAGTCATTTGAACATCGTACAAAAATTTAGAATATCTTACGACTCTGTATGCCACATTACCGCCTTGAAAATCATGTTAGTATAACCTAGGGCACCTCACAACTCCTAAGAACCCATTACAATACCGTACGTAAACTTAAAACTCCATAGTAAACCTAATGAATTCGTCCGAGTCCTTTAAACATCAGACGACCACTCAGGACTTGTTACGACATTGTATGCGACATTAGCAACAGGAAAAGCAATTTAGAATAATGGAGGATGCGTTACATCTTTTGAGAACACCTTACACCACCGTACGAAACATTAAAACTCCATAATAAACCTAATGAATTCGTCCGAGTGATTTGAACATCGTACAACAATTTAGAATATATTACCACTCTGTATGCCACATTACCGCCTTGAAAAGCATGTTAGTATAACGTACGACACCTTACAACTCCGAACAAAACATTACAACACCGTACGTAAACTTAAAACTCCATAATAAAACTAATGAATTCATCCGAGTCCTTTGAACATCGTACGACAATTTAGAATATATTACGACTCTGTATGCCACATTACCGCCTTGAAAAGCTTGTTAGTATAACGTACGGCACCTTACAACTCCTAACAAAACATTACAACACCGTACGTAAACTTAAAGTCCATAATAAACCTAATGAATTCGTCCGAGTCATTTGAACATCGTACAAAAATTCAGAATATCTTACGACTCTGTATGCCACATTACCGCCTTGAAAATCATGTTAGTATAACGTACGACACCTTACAACTCATAACAAAACATTACAACACCGTACGTAAACTTAAAACTCCATAATAAACCTAATGAATTCGTCCGAGTCATTTGAACATCGTACAACAATTTAGAATATCTTACGACTCTGTATGCCACATTACCGCCTTGAAAATCATGTTAGTATAACCTAGGGCACCTTACAACTCCTAAGAACCCATTACAATACGGTACGTAAACTTAAAACTCCATAGTAAACTTAATGAATTCGTCCGAGTCCTTTAAACATCAGATGACCACTCAGGACTTGTTACGACTTTGTATGCGACATTAGCAACAGGAAAAGCAATTTAGAATAATGGAGGATGCGTTACATCTTTTGAGAACACCTTACACCACCGTACGAAACATTAAAACTCCATAATAAACCTAATGAATTCGTACGAGTGATTTGAACATCGTACAACAATTTAGAATATATTACCACTCTGTATGCCACATTACCGCCTTGAAAAGCATGTTAGTATAACGTACGACACCTTACAACTCCTAACAAAACATTACAACACCGTACGTAAACTTAAAACTCCATAATAAACCAAATGAATTCATCCGAGTCCTTTGAACATCGTACGAAAATTTAGAATATATTACGACTCTGTATGCCACATTACCGCCTTGAAAAGAATGTTAATATAACGTACGACACCTTACAACTCCGAAAAAAACATTACAACACCGTACGTAAACTTAAAACTCCATAATAAACCTAGTGAATTCATCCGAGTCCTTTGAACATCGTACGACAATTTAGAATATATTACGACTCTGTATGCCACATTACCGCCTTGAAAAGCATGTTAGTATAACGTACGGCACCTTACAACTCATAACAAAACATTACAACACCGTACGTAAACTTAAAACTCCATAATAAACCTAATGAATTCATCCGAGTCCTTTGAACATCGTACGACAATTTAGAATATATTACGACTCTGTATGCCACATTACCGCCTTGAAAAGCATGTTAGTATAACGTACGGCACCTTACAACTCATAACAAAACATTACAACACCGTACGTAAACTTAAAACTCCATAATAAACCTAATGAATTCATCCGAGTCCTTTGAACATCGTACGACAATTTAGAATATATTACGACTCTGTATGCCACATTACCGCCTTGAAAAGCATGTTAGTATAACGTACGGCACCTTACAACTCATAACAAAACATTACAACACCGTACGTAAACTTAAAACTCCATAATAAACCTAATGAATTCATCCGAGTCCTTTGAACATCGTACGACAATTTAGAATATATTACGACTCTGTATGCCACATTACCGCCTTGAAAAGCTTGTTAGTATAACGTACGGCACCTTACAACTCATAACAAAACATTACAACACCGTACGTAAACTTAAAACTCCATAATAAACCTAATGAATTCATCCGAGTCATTTGAACAACGTACAAAAATTTAGAATATCTTACGACTCTGTATGCCACATTACCGCCTTGAAAATCATGTTAGTATAACCTAGGGCACCTCCCAACTCCTAAGAACCCATTACAATACCGTACGTAAACTTAAAACTCCATAGTAAACATAATGAATTCGTCCGAGTCCTTTAAACATCAGACGACCACTCAGGACTTGTTATGACTTTGTATGCGACATTAGCAACAGGAAAAGCAATTTAGAATAATGTAGGATGCGTTACATCTTTTGAGAACACCTTACACCATAGTACGAAATATTAAAACTCCATAATAAACCTAATGAATTCGTCCGAGTGATTTGAACATCGTACAACAATTTAGAATATCTTACCACTCTGAATGCCACATTACCGCCTTGAAAAGCATGTTAGTATAACGTACGACACCTTACAACTCCTAACAAAATATTACAACACCGTACGTAAACTTAAAACTCCATAATAAACCTAATGAATTCATCCGAGTCCTTTGAACATCGTACGAAAATTTAGAATATATTACGACTTTGTATGCCACATTACCGCCTTGAAAAGAATGTTAATATAACGTACGACACCTTACAACTCCGAACAAAACATTACAACACCGTACGTAAACTTAAAACTCCATAATAAACCTAGTGAATTCATCCGAGTCCTTTGAACATCGTACGACAATTTAGAATATATTACGACTATGTATGCCACATTACCGCCTTGAAAAGCATGTTAGTATAACGTACGACACCTTACAACTCATAACAAAACATTACAACACCGTACGTAAACTTAAAACTCCATAATAAACCTAATGAATTCATCCGAGTCCTTTGAACATCGTACGACAATTTAGAATATATTACGACTCTGTATGCCACATTACCGCCTTGAAAAGCATGTTAGTATAACGTACGGCACCTTACAACTCATAACAAAACATTACAACACCGTACGTAAACTTAAAACTCCATAATAAACCTAATGAATTCATCCGAGTCCTTTGAACATCGTACGACAATTTAGAATATATTACGACTCTGTATGCCACATTACCGCCTTGAAAAGCTTGTTAGTATAACGTACGACACCTTACAACTCCTAACAAAACATTACAACACCGTACGTAAACTTAAAGTCCATAATAAACCTAATGAATTCGTCCGAGTCATTTGAACATCGTACAAAAATTTAGAATATCTTACGACTCTGTATGCCACATTACCGCCTTGAAAATCATGTTAGTATAACCTAGGGCACCTCACAACTCCTAAGAACCCATTACAATACCGTACGTAAACTTAAAACTCCATAGTAAACATAATGAATTCGTCCGAGTCCTTTAAACATCAGACGACCACTCAGGACTTGTTATGACTTTGTATGCGACATTAGCAACAGGTAAAGCAATTTAGAATAATGTAGGATGCGTTACATCTTTTGAGAACACCTTACACCACAGTACGAAATATTAAAACTCCATAATAAACCTAATGAATTCGTCCGAGTGATTTGAACATCGTACAACAATTTAGAATATCTTACAACTCTGAATGCCACATTACCGCCTTGAAAAGCATGTTAGTATAACGTACGACACCTTACAACTCCTAACAAAATATTACAACACCGTACGTAAACTTAAAACTCCATAATAAACCTAATGAATTCATCCGAGTCCTTTGAACATCGTACGAAAATTTAGAATATATTACGACTCTGTATGCCACATTACCGCCTTGAAAAGCATGTTAGTATAACGTACGACACCTTACAACTCCTAACAAAACATTACAACACCGTACGTAAACTTTAAACTCCATAATAAACCTAATGAATTCGTCCAAGTCATTTGAACATCGTACAACAATTTAGAATATCTTACGATTCTGTATGCCACATTACCGCTTTGAAAATCATGTTAGTATAAACTAGGGCACCTTACAACTCCTAAGAACCCATTACAATATCGTACGTAAACTTAAAACTCCATAGGTAACCTAATGAATTCGTCCGAGTCCTTTAAACATCAGACGACCACTCAGGAATTGTTATGACTTTGTATGCGACATTAGCAACAGGAAAAGCAATTTAGAATAATGTAGGATGCGTTACATCTTTTGAGAACACCTTACACCACCGTACGAAACATTAAAACTCCATAATAAACCTAATGAATTCGTGTGACATCTGCCCCTAACCCGAACCTGAATACCCGACTCGAACCCGAAACTATCTCTCTTTAATGTTTTCGTATTTACCTTTCTTTATATGTAACGCTTCATCATTACTAATATATTTAAATATGTCGGAATTTAATGTTATATCGTTTCAATAACACGACCGAAGTATTATTCAACGTTTACTAATTAATTTCTAAATACAATAATTTAATCTCAAAGTATATAAATTGTATTTTATAAAAGTGATTTAATTATTTAAGGTAAATACTATTAAAGTCTCAAAATAGGTATTTAACGTCAAAAGGAAGTAAAATGTAAAAACGTCAATTATATACATGCTACAAGTTTACGTGGTTAAGTTAGTTAGTCAAAATAAAGATTTAATTAACTTTGGATGAAAAGTGTAACTTTTAGAAACTTGTTTTAAAGTTCTAAGCTGAAAATAATAATCACACCAAAATGAAACGGCCAAAATGAAAGTTCTAATTAAATTAATTACCCAAACCCCCACCCAATCCCCCGCTTTTCCGTTTCTACTCCGGCGAAAGTTTCCGGTGACTCAAAATGAATACCGGCGATGTACACAACTCGTTTTTGGTCATTTTTGATTCAATTTAAAGATGGTAAAACACTCCTAATCAAGTTTCGAACCTGATGCGACTACTAAATTCATTAATTACATCGGTTTTGCAAGATTTAAATGCATATCCTTGTCGGCATTAACCCAAAAACGATTTGGATATCAGATTGGTGAATAGCAATTCGATTACATGTTTTAGAAACGTAAAACCGTTTAAATCAAGCATTTACCACCAATCAATTTAACGTAAATAACAGCTAATAGCCGATCAAATTCCTTGATCACTCCAACCGAAACCCATAACAAATTCGACGGTTTCTGGTTACAATCAAACTCAATTATCTTGTTCAAAACTGTCCCTGGTCACCGTTTTCACTCTCTGCATAATCATTTCCCCAACGACATCATCAGCAACATAATATTCGATCTTGCCCCTGTCCGAGACTTGCAACTCGCCTTATCTTCTCCAAATCGTGATTCTTAACTGCACTCGGAAATAGATTATCAATCATCTTGGATTTGCGAAGCAACCTAGAAGTTAAGTTGGGTTTTAACGTGTTAAACCGCCCGATTGAACCTTGAAACCACCGTTTTCTTCTTCATTACCAATCTATACCGATTCGATTCCAATCTAGTAAGTTTTATATGCATTTATATTCTTTATCTCATGTAAAATCAAAGCCCTAAGATTAATTTCTGTATTGTTATCGAATTCATGGTCAGATTCTAGGATTTTGTATTCTAGGGTTTATCAAGAAAATGGGGATTTATCTGATTTAAGTTATAATATTTTGTTTCTGAAGTTTAGCAATAACATTACTCAGGTCAACTGGTTACAACATATGAATCTGAACCAGAAGACCTGAGCTCGAATCCTGCTGATCTTTTTTTTTCATTAAATAAATTTTGTACTATTTTATTAACATAATAGTTTGTTACAAATACCATCATGAACAATATATAAAACTAAATAAAAATTTATAATCAAAAGTCATAAGATATAGTTTTATAAATTTCATTATTACAAATATTTTTAATTCTTTGAAAATACCATAAAAATGTATTTTAATACTTTTTAAATACATACAACATTTTGTATATAATAGATTATACAAATAAGACTTTTATGGACTTTGGTATACTTTAAAATTGTGTTAAACGTTTTAAAGTGTTTTTTTATATATAAAATACTTGTGACAATACATACGTATTGTTAAAATATATTATTTCGAATGCTATTGTTTATCAATCGTACTATTATTATTTCCCGTCGTAACGATTAAATAAGTTTACATATTTTTATATTGTTCACCGAAAACCCTAAATCCCCATTCCGAAACCCTAGAATCCCAATTTCCTTAGTTCATATTGTTTCTGGATCCTAGTTGCTATACTATTTGTTTTGTTTCTAAGTTAGGATTCTCATTTACTTAGGTGATTCTAGTATCTGGGAAATCCTCGGTTCAATTTAATCTGTTGCTATTTGTTTCGAGCCCGAGTTTCACTGTGAGTAAATTCACTCCCCTTTTTACTATTACGTTTTGGGGCTGAAATATGTTTCTAGTTACTATACAATGTTTTCGATTTTCTATTTGTTTTACAAAAGAGATCATAAAATGTGTTAGTCTTGACTCGCGACAAGATGCAATCCTTATGTGGTAGTTTAAAGTAGTATATTACTTGTAATTTCCACCGGTACAATGTTAGCGCTATTGGTCTGACAAACCCACCCACACTTTACAACATCGATAGGTGATTTAAACCCGGCGATTCTATGGTTGATTCTATGTTGCTAGTTACTACATGTGATGCTTGTTGCTACGTTGCTATGTCCCTTAGATGCTTAAACATTGTTGATAACTTACATATCGAGACGGTTAAATGACGGTTAAACGATGGTTATCAATTAATGTAACATGAGTGGTTCCTCATGACTTGTTGCTAAAGGTAACCCTGAGGGGTCTATGATTCTTGTTTCTATGAGTTCTATGGTCAAAGGTTGAGTAATATGACGAAATAGCTATGCATGTAAGATTGCGCAGCATATTATGATGATCTCGGATTTCTATACTATTATTTATCAATTGTGGTTTACTCACTAGCTTTAAATAGCTAACTTTATTTTCACATATTTCAGGTGATGCTTTGATATTGTTTTGCTGCTTTTGCCAAGACATAGGATTGCCTTGGACCTAGTTAAATAATAAAGATGTTTGCAATTATTGTTTCTGTTTTATTACTTTTGTCATTTCTATTTAAGACTCTTGTTCCAAATGTATTAATTATTATTTGGCTTAATAAATAAATACCATGTGCTTTGTTTACTATGGATATCCAATTCCAATGACAGCCCGGTGTTTCCGCCGCCGGGCGGGGTGTTACAATTCGTCCGAGTGATTTGAACATCGTACAACAATTTAGAATATCTTACCACTTTGAATGCCACATTACCGCCTTGAAAAGCATGTTAATATAACGTACGACACCTTATAACTCCTAACAAAACATTACAACACCGTACGTAAACTTAAAACTCTATAATAAACCAAATGAATTCATCCGAGTCCTTTGAACATCGTACGATAATTTAGAATATATTACGACTCTGTATGCCACATTACCGCCTTGAAAAGAATGTTAGTATAACGTACGACACCTTACAACTCCGAACAAAACCTACAACACCGTACGTAAACTTAAAACTCCATAATAAACCTAATGAATTCGTCCGAGTCATTTAAACATCGTACAACAATTTAGAATATCTTAGGATTATGTATGCCACATTACCGCTTTGAAAATCATGTTAGTATAACCTAGGGCACCTTACAACTCCTAAGAACCCATTACAATACCGTACGTAAACTTAAAACTCCATAGTAAACCTAATGAATTCGTCCGAGTCCTTTAAACATCAGACGACCACTTAGGACTTGTTATGACTTTGTATGCGACATTAGCAACAGGAAAAGCAATTTAGAATAATGTAGGATGCGTTACATCTTTTGAGAACACCTTACACCACCGTACGAAACATTAAAACTCCATAATAAACCTAATGAATTCGTCCGAGTGATTTGGACATCGTACAACAATTTAGAATATATTACCACTCTGTATGCCACATTACCGCATTGAAAAGCATGTTAGTATAACGTACGACACCTTACAACTCCTAACAAAACATTACAACACCGTACGTAAACTTAAAACTCCATAATAAACCAAATGAATTCATCCGAGTCCTTTGAACATCGTACGGAAATTTAGAATATATTACGACTCTGTATGCCACATTACCGCCTTGAAAAGAATGTTAGTATAACGTACGACACCTTACAACTCCGAACAAAACATTACAACACCATACGTAAACTTAAAACTCCATAATAAACCTAATGAATTCATCCGAGTCCTTTGAACATCGTACGACAATTTAGAATATATTACGACTCTGTATGCCACATTACCGCCTTGAAAAGCATGTTAGTATAACGTACGGCACCTTATAACTCCTAACAAAACATTACAACACCGTACGTAAACTTAAAACTCCATAATAAACCTAATGAATTCGTCCGAGTCATTTGAACATCGTACGACAATTTAGAATATCTTACGATTCTGTATGCCACATTACCGCTTTGAAAATCATGTTAGTATAAACTAGGGCACCTTACAACTCCTAAGAACCCATTACCATACCGTACGTAAACTTAAAACTCCATAGTAAACCTAATGATATCGTCCGAGTCCTTTAAACATCAGACGACCACTCAGGACTTGTTATGACTTTGTATGCGACATTAGCAACAGGATAAGCAATTTAGAATAATGTAGGATGCGTTACATCTTTTGAGAACACCTTACACCACCGTACGAAACATTAAAACTCCATAATAAACCTAATGAATTCGTCCGAGTGATTTGAACATCGTACAACAATTTAGAATATCTTACCACTCTGAATGCCACATTACCGCCTTGAAAAGCATGTTAGTATAACGTACGCCACCTTATAACTCCTAACAAAACATTACAACACCGTACGTAAACATAAAACTCTATAATAAACCAAATGAATTCATCCGAGTCCTTTGAACATCGTACGACAATTTAGAATATATTAAGACTCTGTATTCCACATTACCGCCTTAAAAATCATGTTAGTATAACCTAGGGCACCTTACAACTCCTAAGAACCCATTACAATACCGTACGTAAACTTAAAACTCCATAGTAAACCTAATGAATTCGTCCGAGTCCTTTAAACATCAGACGACCACTCAGGACTTATTACGACTTTGTATGCGACATTAGCAACAAGAAAAGCAATTTAGAATAATGGAGGATGCGTTACATCTTTTGAGAACACCTTACAACACCGTACGTAAACTTAAAACTCTATAATAAACCAAATGAATTCGTCCGAGTCCTTTGAACATCGTACGACAATTTAGAATATATTAAGACTCTGTATGCCACATTACCGCCTTGAAAAGAATGTTAGTATAACGTACGACACCTTACAACTCCGAACAAAACATTACAACACCGTACGTAAAGTTAAAACTCCATAATAAACCTAATGAATTCATCCAGGTCCTTTGAACATCGTACGACAATTTAGAATATACTACGACTCTGTATGCCACATTACCGCCTTGAAAAGCATGTTAGTATAACGTACGACACCAAACAACTCCTAACAAAATATTACAACACCGTACGTAAACTTAAAACTCCATAATAAACCTAATGAATTCATCCGAGTCCTTTGAACATCGTATGACAATTTAGAATATATTACGACTCTGTATGCCGCATTACCGCCTTGAAAAGCATGTTAGTATAACGTACGGCACCTTACAACTCTTAACAAAACATTACAACACCGTACGTAAACTTAAAACTCCATAATAAACCTAATGAATTCATCCGAGTCCTTTGAACATCGTACGACAATTTAGAATATATTACGACTCTGTATGCCACATTACCGCCTTGAAAAGCTTGTTAGTATAACGTACGACACCTTACAACTCCGAACAAAACATTACAACACCGTACGTAAACTTAAAACTCCATAATAAACCTAATGAATTCATCCGAGTCCTTTGAACATCGTACGACAATTTAGAATATACTACGACTCTGTATGCCACATTACCGCCTTGAAAAGCTTGTTAGTATAACGTACGGCACCTTACAACTCCTAACAAAACATTACAACACCGTACGTAAACTTAAAACTCCATAATAAACCTAATGAATTCTTCCGAGTCATTTGAACATCGTACAAAAATTTAGAATATCTTACGACTCTGTATGCCACATTACTGCCTTGAAAATCATGTTAGTATAACCTAGGGCACCTTACAACTCCTAAGAACCCATTACCATACCGTACGTAAACTTAAAACTCCATAGTAAACCTAATGATATCGTCCGAGTCCTTTAAACATCAGACGACCACTCAGGACTTGTTATGACTTTGTATGCGACATTAGCAACAGGATAAGCAATTTAGAATAATGTAGGATGCGTTACATCTTTTGAGAACACCTTACACCACCGTACGAAACATTAAAACTCCATAATAAACCTAATGAATTCGTCCGAGTGATTTGAACATCGTACAACAATTTAGAATATCTTACCACTCTGAATGCCACATTACCGCCTTGAAAAGCATGTTAGTATAACGTACGCCACCTTATAACTCCTAACAAAACATTACAACACCGTACGTAAACATAAAACTCTATAATAAACCAAATGAATTCATCCGAGTCCTTTGAACATCGTACGACAATTTAGAATATATTAAGACTCTGTATTCCACATTACCGCCTTAAAAATCATGTTAGTATAACCTAGGGCACCTTACAACTCCTAAGAACCCATTACAATACCGTACGTAAACTTAAAACTCCATAGTAAACCTAATGAATTCGTCCGAGTCCTTTAAACATCAGACGACCACTCAGGACTTATTACGACTTTGTATGCGACATTAGCAACAAGAAAAGCAATTTAGAATAATGGAGGATGCGTTACATCTTTTGAGAACACCTTACAACACCGTACGTAAACTTAAAACTCTATAATAAACCAAATGAATTCGTCCGAGTCCTTTGAACATCGTACGACAATTTAGAATATATTAAGACTCTGTATGCCACATTACCGCCTTGAAAAGAATGTTAGTATAACGTACGACACCTTACAACTCCGAACAAAACATTACAACACCGTACGTAAAGTTAAAACTCCATAATAAACCTAATGAATTCATCCAGGTCCTTTGAACATCGTACGACAATTTAGAATATACTACGACTCTGTATGCCACATTACCGCCTTGAAAAGCATGTTAGTATAACGTACGACACCAAACAACTCCTAACAAAATATTACAACACCGTACGTAAACTTAAAACTCCATAATAAACCTAATGAATTCATCCGAGTCCTTTGAACATCGTATGACAATTTAGAATATATTACGACTCTGTATGCCGCATTACCGCCTTGAAAAGCATGTTAGTATAACGTACGGCACCTTACAACTCTTAACAAAACATTACAACACCGTACGTAAACTTAAAACTCCATAATAAACCTAATGAATTCATCCGAGTCCTTTGAACATCGTACGACAATTTAGAATATATTACGACTCTGTATGCCACATTACCGCCTTGAAAAGCTTGTTAGTATAACGTACGACACCTTACAACTCCGAACAAAACATTACAACACCGTACGTAAACTTAAAACTCCATAATAAACCTAATGAATTCATCCGAGTCCTTTGAACATCGTACGACAATTTAGAATATACTACGACTCTGTATGCCACATTACCGCCTTGAAAAGCTTGTTAGTATAACGTACGGCACCTTACAACTCCTAACAAAACATTACAACACCGTACGTAAACTTAAAACTCCATAATAAACCTAATGAATTCTTCCGAGTCATTTGAACATCGTACAAAAATTTAGAATATCTTACGACTCTGTATGCCACATTACTGCCTTGAAAATCATGTTAGTATAACCTAGGGCACCTTACAACTCCTAAGAACCCATTACCATACCGTACGTAAACTTAAAACTCCATAGTAAACCTAATGATATCGTCCGAGTCCTTTAAACATCAGACGACCACTCAGGACTTGTTATGACTTTGTATGCGACATTAGCAACAGGATAAGCAATTTAGAATAATGTAGGATGCGTTACATCTTTTGAGAACACCTTACACCACCGTACGAAACATTAAAACTCCATAATAAACCTAATGAATTCGTCCGAGTGATTTGAACATCGTACAACAATTTAGAATATCTTACCACTCTGAATGCCACATTACCGCCTTGAAAAGCATGTTAGTATAACGTACGCCACCTTATAACTCCTAACAAAACATTACAACACCGTACGTAAACATAAAACTCTATAATAAACCAAATGAATTCATCCGAGTCCTTTGAACATCGTACGACAATTTAGAATATATTAAGACTCTGTATTCCACATTACCGCCTTAAAAATCATGTTAGTATAACCTAGGGCACCTTACAACTCCTAAGAACCCATTACAATACCGTACGTAAACTTAAAACTCCATAGTAAACCTAATGAATTCGTCCGAGTCCTTTAAACATCAGACGACCACTCAGGACTTATTACGACTTTGTATGCGACATTAGCAACAAGAAAAGCAATTTAGAATAATGGAGGATGCGTTACATCTTTTGAGAACACCTTACAACACCGTACGTAAACTTAAAACTCTATAATAAACCAAATGAATTCGTCCGAGTCCTTTGAACATCGTACGACAATTTAGAATATATTAAGACTCTGTATGCCACATTACCGCCTTGAAAAGAATGTTAGTATAACGTACGACACCTTACAACTCCGAACAAAACATTACAACACCGTACGTAAAGTTAAAACTCCATAATAAACCTAATGAATTCATCCGAGTCCTTTGAACATCGTACGACAATTTAAAATATACTACGACTTTGTATGCCACATTACCGCCTTGAAAAGCATGTTAGTATAACGTACGACACCAAACAACTCCTAACAAAATATTACAACACCGTACGTAAACTTAAAACTCCATAACAAACCTAATGAATTCATCCGAGTCCTTTGAACATCGTATGACAATTTAGAATATATTACGACTCTGTATGCCGCATTACCGCCTTGAAAAGCATGTTAGTATAACGTACGGCACCTTACAACTCTTAACAAAACATTACAACACCGTACGTAAACTTAAAACTCCATAATAAACCTAATGAATTCGTCCGAGTCATTTGAACATCGTACGACAATTTAGAATATCTTACGATTCTGTATGCCACATTACCGATTTGAAAATCATGTTAGTATAAACTAGGGCACCTTACAACTCCTAAGAACCCATTACAATACCGTACGTAAACTTAAAACTCCATATGTAACCTAATGATATCGTCCGAGTCCTTTAAACATCAGACGACCACTCAGGACTTGTTATGACTTTGTATGCGACATTAGCAACAGGATAAGCAATTTAGAATAATGTAGGATGCGTTACATATTTTGAGAACACCTTACACCACCGTACGAAACATTAAAACTCCATAATAAACCTAATGAATTCGTCCGAGTGATTTGAACATCGTACAACAATTTAGAATATATATTACCACTCTGTATGCCACATTACCGCCTTAAAAAGCATGTTAGTATAACGTACGACACCTTACAACTCCTAACAAAACATTACAACACCGTACGTAAACTTAAAACTCCATAATAAACCAAATGAATTCATCCGAGTCCTTTGAACATCGTACGAAAATTTAGAATATATTACGACTCTGTATGCCACATTACCGCCTTGAAAAGAATGTTAGTATAACGTACGACACCTTACAACTCCGAACAAAACATTACAACACCGTACGTAAACTTAAAACTCCATAATAAACCTAATGAATTCATCCGAGTCCTTTGAACATCGTACGACAATTTAGAATATATTACGACTCTGTATGCCACATTACCGCCTTGAAAAGCATGTTAGTATAACGTACGGCACCTTACAACTCCTAACAAAACATTACAACACCGTACATAAACTTAAAACTCCAGAATAAACCTAATGAATTCGTCCGAGTCATTTGAACATCGTACGACAATTTAGAATATCTTACGATTCTGTATGCCACATTACCGATTTGAAAATCATGTTAGTATAAACTAGGGCACCTTACAACTCCTAAGAACCCATTACAATACCGTACGTAAACTTAAAACTCCATATGTAACCTAATGATATCGTCCGAGTCCTTTAAACATCAGACGACCACTCAGGACTTGTTATGACTTTGTATGCGACATTAGCAACAGGATAAGCAATTTAGAATAATGTAGGATGCGTTACATATTTTGAGAACACCTTACACCACCGTACGAAACATTAAAACTCCATAATAAACCTAATGAATTCGTCCGAGTGATTTGAACATCGTACAACAATTTAGAATATATTACCACTCTGTATGCCACATTACCGCCTTGAAAAGCATGTTAGTATAACGTACGACACCTTACAACTCCTAACAAAACATTAAAACACCGTACGTAAACTTAAAACTCCATAATAAACCAAATGAATTCATCCGAGTCCTTTGAACATCGTACGAAAATTTATAATATATTACGACTCTGTATGCCATATTACCGCCTTGAAAAGAATGTTAGTATAACGTACGACACCTTACAACTCCGAACAAAACATTACAACACCTTACGTAAACTTAAAACTCCATAATAAACCTAATGAATTCATCCGAGTCCTTTGAACATCGTACGACAATTTAGAATATATTACGACTCTGTATGCCACATTACCGCCTTGAAAAGCATGTTAATATAACGTACGGCACCTTACAACTCCTAACAAAACATTACAACACCGTACATAAACTTAAAACTCCAGAATAAACCTAATGAATTCGTCCGAGTCATTTGAACATCGTACGACAATTTAGAATATCTTACGATTCTGTATGCCACATTACCGATTTGAAAATCATGTTAGTATAAATTAGGGCACCTTACAACTCCTAAGAACCCATTACAATACCGTACGTAAACTTAAAACTCCATATGTAACCTAATGATATCGTCCGAGTCCTTTAAAATCAGACGACCACTCAGGACTTGTTATGACTTTGTATGCGACATTAGCAACAGGATAAGCAATTTAGAATAATGTAGGATGCGTTACATATTTTGAGAACACCTTACACCACCGTACGAAACATTAAAACTCCATAATAAACCTAATGAATTCGTCCGAGTGATTTGAACATCGTACAACAATTTAGAATATATATTACCACTCTGTATGCCACATTACCGCCTTAAAAAGCATGTTAGTATAACGTACGACACCTTACAACTCCTAACAAAACATTACAACACCGTACGTAAACTTAAAACTCCATAATAAACCAAATGAATTCATCCGAGTCCTTTGAACATCGTACGAAAATTTAGAATATATTACGACTCTGTATGCCACATTACCGCCTTGAAAAGAATGTTAGTATAACGTACGACACCTTACAACTCCGAACAAAACATTACAACACCGTACGTAAACTTAAAACTCCATAATAAACCTAATGAATTCATCCGAGTCCTTTGAACATCGTACGACAATTTAGAATATATTACGACTCTGTATGCCACATTACCGCCTTGAAAAGCATGTTAGTATAACGTACGGCACCTTACAACTCCTAACAAAACATTACAACACCGTACATAAACTTAAAACTCCAGAATAAACCTAATGAATTCGTCCGAGTCATTTGAACATCGTACGACAATTTAGAATATCTTACGATTCTGTATGCCACATTACCGATTTGAAAATCATGTTAGTATAAACTAGGGCACCTTACAACTCCTAAGAACCCATTACAATACCGTACGTAAACTTAAAACTCCATATGTAACCTAATGATATCGTCCGAGTCCTTTAAACATCAGACGACCACTCAGGACTTGTTATGACTTTGTATGCGACATTAGCAACAGGATAAGCAATTTAGAATAATGTAGGATGCGTTACATATTTTGAGAACACCTTACACCACCGTACGAAACATTAAAACTCCATAATAAACCTAATGAATTCGTCCGAGTGATTTGAACATCGTACAACAATTTAGAATATATTACCACTCTGTATGCCACATTACCGCCTTGAAAAGCATGTTAGTATAACGTACGACACCTTACAACTCCTAACAAAACATTAAAACACCGTACGTAAACTTAAAACTCCATAATAAACCAAATGAATTCATCCGAGTCCTTTGAACATCGTACGAAAATTTATAATATATTACGACTCTGTATGCCATATTACCGCCTTGAAAAGAATGTTAGTATAACGTACGACACCTTACAACTCCGAACAAAACATTACAACACCTTACGTAAACTTAAAACTCCATAATAAACCTAATGAATTCATCCGAGTCCTTTGAACATCGTACGACAATTTAGAATATATTACGACTCTGTATGCCACATTACCGCCTTGAAAAGCATGTTAATATAACGTACGGCACCTTACAACTCCTAACAAAACATTACAACACCGTACATAAACTTAAAACTCCAGAATAAACCTAATGAATTCGTCCGAGTCATTTGAACATCGTACGACAATTTAGAATATCTTACGATTCTGTATGCCACATTACCGATTTGAAAATCATGTTAGTATAAATTAGGGCACCTTACAACTCCTAAGAACCCATTACAATACCGTACGTAAACTTAAAACTCCATATGTAACCTAATGATATCGTCCGAGTCCTTTAAAATCAGACGACCACTCAGGACTTGTTATGACTTTGTATGCGACATTAGCAACAGGATAAGCAATTTAGAATAATGTAGGATGCGTTACATATTTTGAGAACACCTTACACCACCGTACGAAACATTAAAACTCCATAATAAACCTAATGAATTCGTCCGAGTGATTTGAACATCGTACAACAATTTAGAATATATTACCACTCTGTATGCCACATTACCGCCTTGAAAAGCATGTTAGTATAA
This sequence comes from Tagetes erecta, assembly GCA_030867185.1. Lineage (NCBI taxonomy): Eukaryota > Viridiplantae > Streptophyta > Magnoliopsida > Asterales > Asteraceae > Tagetes > Tagetes erecta. The sequence continues at coordinate 46,001,399 of CM061488.1, read as the reverse complement.
CGTACGACACCTTACAACTCCTAACAAAACATTACAACACCGTACGTAAACTTAAAACTCCATAATAAACCAAATGAATTCATCTGAGTCCTTTGAACATCGTACGAAAATTTATAATATATTACGACTCTGTATGCCACATTACCGCCTTGAAAAGAATGTTAGTATAACGTACGACACCTTACAACTCCGAACAAAACATTACAACACCGTACGTAAACTTAAAACTCCATAATAAACCTAATGAATTCATCCGAGTCCTTTGAACATCGTACTACAATTTAGAATATATTACGACTCTGTATGCCACATTACCGCCCTGAAAAGCATGTTAGTATAACGTACGGCACCTTACAACTCCTAACAAAACATTACAACACCGTACATAAACTTAAAACTCCAGAATAAACCTAATTAATTCGTCCGAGTCATTTGAACATCGTACGACAATTTAGAATATCTTACGATTCGGTATGCCACATTACCGATTTGAAAATCATGTTAGTATAAACTAGGGCACCTTACAACTCCTAAGAACCCATTACAATACCGTACGTAAACTTAAAACTCCATATGTAACCTAATGATATCGTCCGAGTCCTTTAAACATCAGACGACCACTCAGGACTTGTTATGACTTTGTATGCGACATTAGCAACAGGATAAGCAATTTAGAATAATGTAGGATGCGTTACATATTTTGAGAACACCTTACACCACCGTACGAAACATTAAAACTCCATAATAAACCTAATGAATTCGTCCGAGTGATTTGAACATCGTACAACAATTTAGAATATATTACCACTCTGTATGCCACATTACCGCCTTGAAAAGCATGTTAGTATAACGTACGACACCTTACAACTCCTAACAAAACATTACAACACCGTACGTAAACTTAAAACTCCATAATAAACCAAATGAATTCATCCGAGTCCTTTGAACATCGTACGAAAATTTATAATATATTACGACTCTGTATGCCACATTACCGCCTTGGAAAGAATGTTAGTATAACGTACGACACCTTACAACTCCGAACAAAACATTACAACACCGTACGTAAACTTAAAATTCCATAATAAACCTAATGAATTCATCCGAGTCCTTTGAACATCGTACGACAATTTAGAATATATTACGACTCTGTATGCCACATTACCGCCTTGAAAAGCATGTTAGTATAACGTACGGCACCTTACAACTCCTAACAAAACATTACAACACCGTACGTAAACTTAAAACACCATAATAAACCTAATGAATTCGTCCGAGTCATTTGAACATCGTACGACAATTTAGAATATCTTACGATTCTGTATGCCACATTACCACTTTGAAAATCATGTTAGTATAAACTAGGGCACCTTACAACTCCTAAGAACCCATTACAATACCGTACGTAAACTTAAAACTCATATGTAACCTAATGATATCGTCCGAGTCCTTTAAACATCAGACGACCACTCAGGACTTGTTATGACTTTGTATGCGACATTAGCAACAGGATAAGCAATTTAGAATAATGTAGGATGCGTTACATCTTTTGAGAACACCTTACACCACCGTACGAAACATTAAAACTCCATAATAAACCTAATGAATTCGTCCAAGTGATTTGAATATCGTACAACAATTTAGAATATCTTACCACTCTGAATGCCACATTACCGCCTTGAAAAGCATGTTAGTATAACGTACGACACCTTACAACTCCTAACAAAATATTACAACACCGTACGTAAACTTAAAACTTAATAATAAACCTAATGAATTCATCCGAGTCCTTTGAACATCGTACGACAATTTAGAATATATTACGACTCTGTATGCCGCATTACCGCCTTGAAAAGCATGTTAGTATAACGTACGGCACCTTACAACTCTTAACAAAACATTACAACACCGTACGTAAACTTAAAACTCCATAATAAACCTAATGAATTCGTCCGAGTCATTTGAACATCGTACAACAATTTAGAATATCTTACGACTCTGTATGCCACATTACCGCCTTAAAAATCATGTTAGTATAACCTAGGGCACCTTACAACTCCTAAGAACCCATTACAATACCGTACGTAAACTTAAAACTCCATAGTAAACCTAATGAATTCGTCCGAGTCCTTTAAACATCAGACGACCACTCAGGACTTATTACGACTTTGTATGCGACATTAGCAACAAGAAAAGCAATTTAGAATAATGGAGGATGCGTTACATCTTTTGAGAACACCTTACACTACCGTACGAAACATTAAAACTCCATAATAAACCTAATGAATTCGTCCGAGTGATTTGAGCATCGTACAACAATTTAGAATATATTACCACTCTGTATGCCACATTACCGCCTTGAAAAGCATGTTAGTATAACGTACGACACCTTACAACTCCTAACAAAACATTACAACACCGTACGTAAACTTAAAACTCCATAATAAACCAAATGAATTCATCCGAGTCCTTTGAACATCGTACGAAAATTTATAATATATTACGACTCTGTATGCCACATTACCGCCTTGAAAAGAATGTTAGTATAACGTACGACACCTTACAACTCCGAACAAAACATTACAACACCGTACGTAAACTTAAAACTCCATAATAAACCTAATGAATTCATCCGAGTCCTTTGAACATCGTACTACAATTTAGAATATATTACGACTCTGTATGCCACATTACCGCCCTGAAAAGCATGTTAGTATAACGTACGGCACCTTACAACTCCTAACAAAACATTACAACACCGTACATAAACTTAAAACTCCAGAATAAACCTAATTAATTCGTCCGAGTCATTTGAACATCGTACGACAATTTAGAATATCTTACGATTCTGTATGCCACATTACCGATTTGAAAATCATGTTAGTATAAACTAGGGCACCTTACAACTCCTAAGAACCCATTACAATACCGTACGTAAACTTAAAACTCCATATGTAACCTAATGATATCGTCCGAGTCCTTTAAACATCAGACGACCACTCAGGACTTGTTATGACTTTGTATGCGACATTAGCAACAGGATAAGCAATTTAGAATAATGTAGGATGCGTTACATATTTTGAGAACACCTTACACCACCGTACGAAACATTAAAACTCCATAATAAACCTAATGAATTCGTCCGAGTGATTTGAACATCGTACAACAATTTAGAATATATTACCACTCTGTATGCCACATTACCGCCTTGAAAAGCATGTTAGTATAACGTACGACACCTTACAACTCCTAACAAAACATTACAACACCGTACGTAAACTTAAAACTCCATAATAAACCAAATGAATTCATCCGAGTCCTTTGAACATCGTACGAAAATTTATAATATATTACGACTCTGTATGCCACATTACCGCCTTGGAAAGAATGTTAGTATAACGTACGACACCTTACAACTCCGAACAAAACATTACAACACCGTACGTAAACTTAAAATTCCATAATAAACCTAATGAATTCATCCGAGTCCTTTGAACATCGTACGACAATTTAGAATATATTACGACTCTGTATGCCACATTACCGCCTTGAAAAGCATGTTAGTATAACGTACGGCACCTTACAACTCCTAACAAAACATTACAACACCGTACGTAAACTTAAAACACCATAATAAACCTAATGAATTCGTCCGAGTCATTTGAACATCGTACGACAATTTAGAATATCTTACGATTCTGTATGCCACATTACCACTTTGAAAATCATGTTAGTATAAACTAGGGCACCTTACAACTCCTAAGAACCCATTACAATACCGTACGTAAACTTAAAACTCATATGTAACCTAATGATATCGTCCGAGTCCTTTAAACATCAGACGACCACTCAGGACTTGTTATGACTTTGTATGCGACATTAGCAACAGGATAAGCAATTTAGAATAATGTAGGATGCGTTACATCTTTTGAGAACACCTTACACCACCGTACGAAACATTAAAACTCCATAATAAACCTAATGAATTCGTCCAAGTGATTTGAATATCGTACAACAATTTAGAATATCTTACCACTCTGAATGCCACATTACCGCCTTGAAAAGCATGTTAGTATAACGTACGACACCTTACAACTCCTAACAAAATATTACAACACCGTACGTAAACTTAAAACTTAATAATAAACCTAATGAATTCATCCGAGTCCTTTGAACATCGTACGACAATTTAGAATATATTACGACTCTGTATGCCGCATTACCGCCTTGAAAAGCATGTTAGTATAACGTACGGCACCTTACAACTCTTAACAAAACATTACAACACCGTACGTAAACTTAAAACTCCATAATAAACCTAATGAATTCGTCCGAGTCATTTGAACATCGTACAACAATTTAGAATATCTTACGACTCTGTATGCCACATTACCGCCTTAAAAATCATGTTAGTATAACCTAGGGCACCTTACAACTCCTAAGAACCCATTACAATACCGTACGTAAACTTAAAACTCCATAGTAAACCTAATGAATTCGTCCGAGTCCTTTAAACATCAGACGACCACTCAGGACTTATTACGACTTTGTATGCGACATTAGCAACAAGAAAAGCAATTTAGAATAATGGAGGATGCGTTACATCTTTTGAGAACACCTTACACTACCGTACGAAACATTAAAACTCCATAATAAACCTAATGAATTCGTCCGAGTGATTTGAGCATCGTACAACAATTTAGAATATATTACCACTCTGTATGCCACATTACCGCCTTGAAAAGCATGTTAGTATAACGTACGACACCTTACAACTCCTAACAAAACATTACAACACCGTACGTAAACTTAAAACTCCATAATAAACCAAATGAATTCATCCGAGTCCTTTGAACATCGTACGAAAATTTATAATATATTACGACTCTGTATGCCACATTACCGCCTTGAAAAGAATGTTAGTATAACGTACGACACCTTACAACTCCGAACAAAACATTACAACACCGTACGTAAACTTAAAACTCCATAATAAACCTAATGAATTCATCCGAGTCCTTTGAACATCGTACGATAATTTGGAATATATTACGACTCTGTATGCCACATTACCGCCTTGAAAAGCTTGTTAGTATAACGTACGACACCTTACAACTCCTAACAAAACATTACAACACCGTACGTAAACATAAAACTCCATAAAAAACCTAATGAATTCGTCCGAGTCATTTGAACATCGTACAACAATTTAGAATATCTTACGACTATGTATGCCACATTACCGCCTTGAAAATCATGTTAGTATAACCTAGGGCACCTTACAACTCCTAAGAACCCATTACAGTACCGTACGTAAACTTAAAACTCCATAGTAAACCTAATGAATTCGTCCGAGTCAATTAAACATCAGACGACCACTCAGGACTTGTTACGACTTTGTATGCGACATTAGCAACAGGAAAAGCAATTTAGAATATATTACCACTCTGTATGCCACATTACCGCCTTGAAAAGCATGTTAGTATAACGTACGACACCTTACAACTCCTAACAAAACATTACAACACCGTACGTAAACTTAAAACTCTATAATAAACCAAATGAATTCATCCGAGTCCTTTGAACATCGTACGAAAATTTAGAATATATTACGACTCTGTATGCCACATTACCGCCTTGAAAAGAATGTTAGTATAACGTACGACACCTTACAACTCCGAACAAAACATTACAACACCGTACGTAAACTTAAAACTCCATAATAAACCTAATGAATTCATCCGAGTCCTTTCAACATCGTACGACAATTTGGAATATATTACGACTCTGTATGCCACATTACCGCCTTGAAAAGCTTGTTAGTATAACGTACGACACCTTACAACTCCTAACAAAACATTACAACACCGTACGTAAACTTAAAACTCCATAATAAACCTAATGAATTCGTCCAAGTGATTTGAATATCGTACAACAATTTAGAATATCTTACCACTCTGAATGCCACATTACCGCCTTGAAAAGCATGTTAGTATAACGTACGACACCTTACAACTCCTAACAAAATATTACAACACCGTACGTAAACTTAAAACTTAATAATAAACCTAATGAATTCATCCGAGTCCTTTGAACATCGTACGACAATTTAGAATATATTACGACTCTGTATGCCGCATTACCGCCTTGAAAAGCATGTTAGTATAACGTACGGCACCTTACAACTCTTAACAAAACATTACAACACCGTACGTAAACTTAAAACTCCATAAAAAACCTAATGAATTCGTCCGAGTCATTTGAACATCGTACAACAATTTAGAATATCTTACGACTATGTATGCCACATTACCGCCTTGAAAATCATGTTAGTATAACCTAGGGCACCTTACAACTCCTAAGAACCCATTACAGTACCGTACGTAAACTTAAAACTCCATAGTAAACCTAATGAATTCGTCCGAGTCAATTAAACATCAGACGACCACTCAGGACTTGTTACGACTTTGTATGCGACATTAGCAACAGGAAAAGCAATTTAGAATATATTACCACTCTGTATGCCACATTACCGCCTTGAAAAGCATGTTAGTATAACGTACGACACCTTACAACTCCTAACAAAACATTACAACACCGTACGTAAACTTAAAACTCTATAATAAACCAAATGAATTCATCCGAGTCCTTTGAACATCGTACGAAAATTTAGAATATATTACGACTCTGTATGCCACATTACCGCCTTGAAAAGAATGTTAGTATAACGTACGACACCTTACAACTCCGAACAAAACATTACAACACCGTACGTAAACTTAAAACTCCATAATAAACCTAATGAATTCATCCGAGTCCTTCCAACATCGTACGACAATTTGGAATATATTACGACTCTGTATGCCACATTACCGCCTTGAAAAGCTTGTTAGTATAACGTACGACACCTTACAACTCCTAACAAAACATTACAACACCGTACGTAAACTTAAAACTCCATAATAAACCTAATGAATTCGTCCAAGTGATTTGAATATCGTACAACAATTTAGAATATCTCACCACTCTGAATGCCACATTACCGCCTTGAAAAGCATGTTAGTATAACGTACGACACCTTACAACTCCTAACAAAATATTACAACACCGTACGTAAACTTAAAACTTAATAATAAACCTAATGAATTCATCCGAGTCCTTTGAACATCGTACGACAATTTAGAATATATTACGACTCTGTATGCCGCATTACCGCCTTGAAAAGCATGTTAGTATAACGTACGGCACCTTACAACTCTTAACAAAACATTACAACACCGTACGTAAACTTAAAACTCCATAAAAAACCTAATGAATTCGTCCGAGTCATTTGAACATCGTACAACAATTTAGAATATCTTACGACTATGTATGCCACATTACCGCCTTGAAAATCATGTTAGTATAACCTAGGGCACCTTACAACTCCTAAGAACCCATTACAGTACCGTACGTAAACTTAAAACTCCATAGTAAACCTAATGAATTCGTCCGAGTCAATTAAACATCAGACGACCACTCAGGACTTGTTACGACTTTGTATGCGACATTAGCAACAGGAAAAGCAATTTAGAATATATTACCACTCTGTATGCCACATTACCGCCTTGAAAAGCATGTTAGTATAACGTACGACACCTTACAACTCCTAACAAAACATTACAACACCGTACGTAAACTTAAAACTCTATAATAAACCAAATGAATTCATCCGAGTCCTTTGAACATCGTACGAAAATTTAGAATATATTACGACTCTGTATGCCACATTACCGCCTTGAAAAGAATGTTAGTATAACGTACGACACCTTACAACTCCGAACAAAACATTACAACACCGTACGTAAACTTAAAACTCCATAATAAACCTAATGAATTCATCCGAGTCCTTCCAACATCGTACGACAATTTGGAATATATTACGACTCTGTATGCCACATTACCGCCTTGAAAAGCTTGTTAGTATAACGTACGACACCTTACAACTCCTAACAAAACATTACAACACCGTACGTAAACTTAAAACTCCATAATAAACCTAATGAATTCGTCCAAGTGATTTGAATATCGTACAACAATTTAGAATATCTTACCACTCTGAATGCCACATTACCGCCTTGAAAAGCATGTTAGTATAACGTACGACACCTTACAACTCCTAACAAAATATTACAACACCGTACGTAAACTTAAAACTTAATAATAAACCTAATGAATTCATCCGAGTCCTTTGAACATCGTACGACAATTTAGAATATATTACGACTCTGTATGCCGCATTACCGCCTTGAAAAGCATGTTAGTATAACGTACGGCACCTTACAACTCTTAACAAAACATTACAACACCGTACGTAAACTTAAAACTCCATAAAAAACCTAATGAATTCGTCCGAGTCATTTGAACATCGTACAACAATTTAGAATATCTTACGACTATGTATGCCACATTACCGCCTAGAAAATCATGTTAGTATAACCTAGGGCACCTTACAACTCCTAAGAACCCATTACAGTACCGTACGTAAACTTAAAACTCCATAGTAAACCTAATGAATTCGTCCGAGTCATTTAAACATCAGACGACCACTCAGGACTTGTTACGACTTTGTATGCGACATTAGCAACAGGAAAAGCAATTTAGAATATATTACCACTCTGTATGCCACATTACCGCCTTGAAAACCATGTTAGTATAACGTACGACACCTTACAACTCCTAACAAAACATTACAACACCGTACGTAAACTTAAAACTCTATAATAAACCAAATGAATTCATCCGAGTCCTTTGAACATCGTACGAAAATTTAGAATATATTACGACTCTGTATGCCACATTACCGCCTTGAAAAGAATGTTAGTATAACGTACGACACCTTACAACAACGAACAAAACATTACAACACCGTACGTAAACTTAAAACTCCATAATAAACCTAATGAATTCATCCGAGTCCTTTGAACATCGTACGACAATTTGGAATATATTACGACTCTGTATGCCACATTACCGCCTTGAAAAGCTTGTTAGTATAACGTACGACACCTTACAACTCCTAACAAAACATTACAACACCGTACGTAAACTTAAAACTCCATAATAAACCTAATGAATTCGTCCGAGTCATTTGAACATCGTACAACAATTTAGAATATCTTACGACTATGTATGCCACATTACCGCCTTGAAAATCATTTTAGTATAACCTAGGGCACCTTACAACTCCTAAGAACCCATTATAGTACCGTACGTAAACTTAAAAGTCCATAGTAAACCTAATGAATTCGTCCGAGTCATTTAAACATCAGACGACCACTCAGGACTTGTTACGACTTTGTATGCGACATTAGCAACAGGAAAAGCAATTTAGAATAATTACCACTCTGTATGCCACATTACCGCCTTGAAAAGCATGTTAGTATAACGTACGACACCTTACAACTCCTAACAAAACATTACAACACCGTACGTAAACTTAAAACTCCATAATAAACCAAATGAATTCATCCGAGTCCTTTGAACATCGTACGAAAATTTAGAATATATTACGACTCTGTATGCCACATTACCGCCTTGAAAAGAATGTTAGTATAACATACGACACCTTACAACTCCGAACAAAACATTACAACACCGTACGTAAACTTAAAACTCGATAATAAACCTAATGAATTCATCCGAGTCCTTTGAACATCGTACGACAATTTAGAATATATTACGACTCTATATGCCACATTACCGCCTTGAAAAGCTTGTTAGTATAACGTACTGCACCTTACAACTCCTAAGAAAACATTACAACACCGTACGTAAACTTAAAACTCCATAATAAACCTAATGAATTCGTCCGAGTCATTTGAACATCGTACAACAATTTAGAATATCTTACGACTCTGTATGCCACATTACCGCCTTGAAAATCATGTTAGTATAACCTAGGGCACCTTACAACTCCTAAGAACCCATTAAAATACCGTACGTAAACTTAAAACTCCATAGTAAACCTAATGAATTCGTCCGAGTCCTTTAAACATCAGACGACCACTCAGGACTTGCTATGACTTTGTATGCGACATTAGCAACAGGAAAAGCAATTTAGAATAATGTAGGATGCGTTACATCTTTTGAGAACACCTTACACCACCGTACGAAACATTAAAACTCCATAATAAACCTAATGAATTCATCCGAGTCCTTTGAACATCGTACGACAATTTAGAATATATTACGACTCTGTATGCCACATTACCGCCTTGAAAAGCATGTTAGTATAACGTACGGCACCTTACAACTCCTAAAAAAACATTACAACACCGTACGTAAACTTAAAACTCCATAATAAACCAAATGAATTCGTCCGAGTCATTTGAACATCGTACGACAATTTAGAATATCTTACGATTCTGTATGCCACATTACCGCTTTGAAAATCATGTTAGTATAAACTAGGGCACCTTACAACTCCTAAGAACCCATTACAATACCATACGTAAACTTAAAACTCCATAGGTAACCTAATGATATCGTCTGAGTCCTTTAAACATCAGACGACCACTCAGGACTTGTTATGACTTTGTATGCGACATTAGCAACAGGATAAGCAATTTAGAATAATGTAGGATGCGTTACATCTTTTGAGAACACCTTACACCACCGTACGAAACATTAAAACTCCATAATAAACCTAATGAATTCGTCCAAGTGATTTGAATATCGTACAACAATTTAGAATATCTTACCACTCTGAATGCCACATTACCGCCTTGAAAAGCATGTTAGTATAACGTACGACACCTTACAACTCCTAACAAAATATTACAACACCGTACGTAAACTTAAAACTCCATAATAAACCTAATGAATTCATCCGAGTCCTTTGAACATCGTACGACAATTTAGAATATATCACGACTCTGTATGCCGCATTACCGCCTTGAAAAGCATGTTAGTATAACGTACGGCACCTTACAACTCTTAACAAAACATTACAACATCGTACGTAAACTTAAAACTCCATAATAAACCTAATGAATTCGCCCGAGTCATTTGAACATCGTACAACAATTTAGAATATCTTACGACTTTGTATGCCACATTACCGCCTTAAAAATCATGTTAGTATAACCTAGGGCACCTTACAACTCCTAAGAACCCAATACAATACCGTACGTAAACTTAAAACTCCATAGTAAACCTAATGAATTCGTCCGAGTCCTTTAAACATCAGACGACCACTCAGGACTTATTACGACTTTGTATGCGACATTAGCAACAAGAAAAGCAATTTAGAATAATGGAGGATGCGTTACATCTTTTGAGAACACCTTACACTACCGTACGAAACATTAAAACTCCATAATAAACCTAATGAATTCGTCCGAGTGATTTGAACATCGTACAACAATTTAGAATATATTACCACTCTGTATGCCACATTACCGCCTTGAAAAGCATGTTAGTATAACGTACGACACCTTACAACTCCTAACAAAACATTACAACACCGTACGTAAACTTAAAACTCCATAATAAACCAAATGAATTCATCCGAGTCCTTTGAACATCGTACGAAAATTTATAATATATTACGACTCTGTATGCCACATTACCGCCTTGAAAAGAATGTTAGTATAACGTACGACACCTTACAACTCCGAACAAAACATTACAACACCGTACGTAAACTTAAAACTCCATAATAAACCTAATGAATTCATCCGAGTCCTTTGAACATCGTACGACAATTTGGAATATATTACGACTCTGTATGCCACATTACCGCCTTGAAAAGCTTGTTAGTATAACGTACGACACCTTACAAGTCCTAACAAAACATTACAACACCGTACGTAAACTTAAAACTCCATAATAAACCTAATGAATTCGTCCGAGTCATTTGAACATCGTACAACAATTTAGAATATCTTACGACTATGTATGCCACATTACCGCCTTGAAAATCATGTTAGTATAACCTAGGGCACCTTACAACTCCTAAGAACCCATTACAGTACCGTACGTAAACTTAAAACTCCATAGTAAACCTAATGAATTCGTCCGAGTCATTTAAACATCAGACGACCACTCAGGACTTGTTACGACTTTGTATGCGACATTAGCAACAGGAAAAGCAATTTAGAATAATTACCACTTTGTATGCCACATTACCGCCTTGAAAAGCATGTTAGTATAACGTACAACACCTTACAACTCCTAACAAAACATTACAACACCGTACGTAAACTTAAAACTCCATAATAAACCAAATGAATTCATCTGAGTCCTTTGAACATCGTACGAAAATTTAGAATATATTACGACTCTGTATGCCACATTACCGCCTTGAAAAGAATGTTAGTATAACGTACGACACCATACAACTCCGAACAAAACATTACAACACCGTACGTAAACTTAAAACTCCATAATAAACCTAATGAATTCATCCGAGTCCTTTGAACATCGTACGACAATTTAGAATATATTACGACTCTGTATGCCACATTACCGCCTTGAAAAGCATGTTAGTATAACGTACGGCACCTTACAACTCCTAACAAAACATTACAACACCGTACGTAAACTTAAAACTCCATAATAAACCAAATGAATTCGTCCGAGTCATTTGAACATCTTACGACAATTTAGAATATCTTACGATTCTGTATGCCACATTACCGCTTTGAAAATCATGTTAGTATAAACTAGGGCACCTTACAACTCCTAAGAACCCATTACAATACCATACGTAAACTTAAAACTCCATATGTAACCTAATGATATCGTCTGAGTCCTTTAAACATCAGACGACCACTCAGGACTTGTTATGACTTTGTATGCGACATTAGCAACAGGATAAGCAATTTAGAATAATGTAGGATGCGTTACATCTTTTGAGAACACCTTACACCACCGTACGAAACATTAAAACTCCATAATAAACCTAATGAATTCGTCCAAGTGATTTGAATATCGTACAACAATTTAGAATATCTTACCACTCTGAATGCCACATTACCGCCTTGAAAAGCATGTTAGTATAACGTACGACACCTTACAACTCCTAACAAAATATTACAACACCGTACGTAAACTTAAAACTCCATAATAAACCTAATGAATTCATCCGAGTCCTTTGAACATCGTACGACAATTTAGAATATATCACGACTCTGTATGCCGCATTACCGCCTTGAAAAGCATGTTAGTATAACGTACGACACCTTACAACTCTTAACAAAACATTACAACACCGTACGTAAACTTAAAACTCCATAATAAACCTAATGAATTCGTCCGAGTCATTTGAACATCGTACAACAATTTAGAATATCTTACGACTCTGTATGCCACATTACCGCCTTAAAAATCATGTTAGTATAACCTAGGGCACCTTACAACTCCTAAGAACCCATTACAATACCGTACGTAAACTTAAAACTCCATAGTAAACCTAATGAATTCGTCCGAGTCCTTTAAACATCAGACGACCACTCAGGACTTATTACGACTTTGTATGCGACATTAGCAACAAGAAAAGCAATTTAGAATAATGGAGGATGCGTTACATCTTTTGAGAACACCTTACACTACCGTACGAAACATTAAAACTCCATAATAAACCTAATGAATTCGTCCGAGTGATTTGAACATCGTACAACAATTTAGAATATATTACCACTCTGTATGCCACATTACCGCCTTGAAAAGCATGTTAGTATAACGTACGACACCTTACAACTCCTAACAAAACATTACAACACCGTACGTAAACTTAAAACTCCATAATAAACCAAATGAATTCATCCGAGTCCTTTGAACATCGTACGAAAATTTATAATATATTACGACTCTGTATGCCACATTACCGCCTTGAAAAGAATGTTAGTATAACGTACGAACCCTTACAACTCCGAACAAAACATTACAACACCGTACGTAAACTTAAAACTCCATAATAAACCTAATGAATTCATCCGAGTCCTTTGAACATCGTACGACAATTTGGAATATATTACGACTCTGTATGCCACATTACCGCCTTGAAAAGCTTGTTAGTATAACGTACGACACCTTACAAGTCCTAACAAAACATTACAACACCGTACGTAAACTTAAAACTCCATAATAAACCTAATGAATTCGTCCGAGTCATTTGAACATCGTACAACAATTTAGAATATCTTACGACTATGTATGCCACATTACCGCCTTGAAAATCATGTTAGTATAACCTAGGGCACCTTACAACTCCTAAGAACCCATTACAGTACCGTACGTAAACTTAAAACTCCATAGTAAACCTAATGAATTCGTCCGAGTCATTTAAACATCAGACGACCACTCAGGACTTGTTACGACTTTGTATGCGACATTAGCAACAGGAAAAGCAATTTAGAATAATTACCACTTTGTATGCCACATTACCGCCTTGAAAAGCATGTTAGTATAACGTACAACACCTTACAACTCCTAACAAAACATTACAACACCGTACGTAAACTTAAAACTCCATAATAAACCAAATGAATTCATCTGAGTCCTTTGAACATCGTACGAAAATTTAGAATATATTACGACTCTGTATGCCACATTACCGCCTTGAAAAGAATGTTAGTATAACGTACGACACCATACAACTCCGAACAAAACATTACAACACCGTACGTAAACTTAAAACTCCATAATAAACCTAATGAATTCATCCGAGTCCTTTGAACATCGTACGACAATTTAGAATATATTACGACTCTATATGCCACATTACCGCCTTGAAAAGCTTGTTAGTATAACGTACGGCACCTTACAACTCCTAACAAAACATTTCAACACCGTACGTAAACTTAAAACTCCATAGTAAACCTAATGAATTCGTCCGAGTCATTTAAACATCAGACGACCACTCAGGACTTGTTACGACTTTGTATGCGACATTAGCAACAGGAAAAGCAATTTAGAATAATTACCACTTTGTATGCCACATTACCGCCTTGAAAAGCATGTTAGTATAACGTACAACACCTTACAACTCCTAACAAAACATTACAACACCGTACGTAAACTTAAAACTCCATAATAAACCAAATGAATTCATCTGAGTCCTTTGAACATCGTACGAAAATTTAGAATATATTACGACTCTGTATGCCACATTACCGCCTTGAAAAGAATGTTAGTATAACGTACGACACCATACAACTCCGAACAAAACATTACAACACCGTACGTAAACTTAAAACTCCATAATAAACCTAATGAATTCATCCGAGTCCTTTGAACATCGTACGACAATTTAGAATATATTACGACTCTGTATGCCACATTACCGCCTTGAAAAGCATGTTAGTATAACGTACGGCACCTTACAACTCCTAACAAAACATTACAACACCGTACGTAAACTTAAAACTCCATAATAAACCAAATGAATTCGTCCGAGTCATTTGAACATCTTACGACAATTTAGAATATCTTACGATTCTGTATGCCACATTACCGCTTTGAAAATCATGTTAGTATAAACTAGGGCACCTTACAACTCCTAAGAACCCATTACAATACCATACGTAAACTTAAAACTCCATATGTAACCTAATGATATCGTCTGAGTCCTTTAAACATCAGACGACCACTCAGGACTTGTTATGACTTTGTATGCGACATTAGCAACAGGATAAGCAATTTAGAATAATGTAGGATGCGTTACATCTTTTGAGAACACCTTACACCACCGTACGAAACATTAAAACTCCATAATAAACCTAATGAATTCGTCCAAGTGATTTGAATATCGTACAACAATTTAGAATATCTTACCACTCTGAATGCCACATTACCGCCTTGAAAAGCATGTTAGTATAACGTACGACACCTTACAACTCCTAACAAAATATTACAACACCGTACGTAAACTTAAAACTCCATAATAAACCTAATGAATTCATCCGAGTCCTTTGAACATCGTACGACAATTTAGAATATATCACGACTCTGTATGCCGCATTACCGCCTTGAAAAGCATGTTAGTATAACGTACGACACCTTACAACTCTTAACAAAACATTACAACACCGTACGTAAACTTAAAACTCCATAATAAACCTAATGAATTCGTCCGAGTCATTTGAACATCGTACAACAATTTAGAATATCTTACGACTCTGTATGCCACATTACCGCCTTAAAAATCATGTTAGTATAACCTAGGGCACCTTACAACTCCTAAGAACCCATTACAATACCGTACGTAAACTTAAAACTCCATAGTAAACCTAATGAATTCGTCCGAGTCCTTTAAACATCAGACGACCACTCAGGACTTATTACGACTTTGTATGCGACATTAGCAACAAGAAAAGCAATTTAGAATAATGGAGGATGCGTTACATCTTTTGAGAACACCTTACACTACCGTACGAAACATTAAAACTCCATAATAAACCTAATGAATTCGTCCGAGTGATTTGAACATCGTACAACAATTTAGAATATATTACCACTCTGTATGCCACATTACCGCCTTGAAAAGCATGTTAGTATAACGTACGACACCTTACAACTCCTAACAAAACATTACAACACCGTACGTAAACTTAAAACTCCATAATAAACCAAATGAATTCATCCGAGTCCTTTGAACATCGTACGAAAATTTATAATATATTACGACTCTGTATGCCACATTACCGCCTTGAAAAGAATGTTAGTATAACGTACGACACCTTACAACTCCGAACAAAACATTACAACACCGTACGTAAACTTAAAACTCCATAATAAACCTAATGAATTCATCCGAGTCCTTTGAACATCGTACGACAATTTGGAATATATTACGACTCTGTATGCCACATTACCGCCTTGAAAAGCTTGTTAGTATAACGTACGACACCTTACAAGTCCTAACAAAACATTACAACACCGTACGTAAACTTAAAACTCCATAATAAACCTAATGAATTCGTCCGAGTCATTTGAACATCGTACAACAATTTAGAATATCTTACGACTATGTATGCCACATTACCGCCTTGAAAATCATGTTAGTATAACCTAGGGCACCTTACAACTCCTAAGAACCCATTACAGTACCGTACGTAAACTTAAAACTCCATAGTAAACCTAATGAATTCGTCCGAGTCATTTAAACATCAGACGACCACTCAGGACTTGTTACGACTTTGTATGCGACATTAGCAACAGGAAAAGCAATTTAGAATAATTACCACTTTGTATGCCACATTACCGCCTTGAAAAGCATGTTAGTATAACGTACAACACCTTACAACTCCTAACAAAACATTACAACACCGTACGTAAACTTAAAACTCCATAATAAACCAAATGAATTCGTCCGAGTCATTTGAACATCTTACGACAATTTAGAATATCTTACGATTCTGTATGCCACATTACCGCTTTGAAAATCATGTTAGTATAAACTAGGGCACCTTACAACTCCTAAGAACCCATTACAATACCATACGTAAACTTAAAACTCCATATGTAACCTAATGATATCGTCTGAGTCCTTTAAACATCAGACGACCACTCAGGACTTGTTATGACTTTGTATGCGACATTAGCAACAGGATAAGCAATTTAGAATAATGTAGGATGCGTTACATCTTTTGAGAACACCTTACACCACCGTACGAAACATTAAAACTCCATAATAAACCTAATGAATTCGTCCAAGTGATTTGAATATCGTACAACAATTTAGAATATCTTACCACTCTGAATGCCACATTACCGCCTTGAAAAGCATGTTAGTATAACGTACGACACCTTACAACTCCTAACAAAATATTACAACACCGTACGTAAACTTAAAACTCCATAATAAACCTAATGAATTCATCCGAGTCCTTTGAACATCGTACGACAATTTAGAATATATCACGACTCTGTATGCCGCATTACCGCCTTGAAAAGCATGTTAGTATAACGTACGACACCTTACAACTCTTAACAAAACATTACAACACCGTACGTAAACTTAAAACTCCATAATAAACCTAATGAATTCGTCCGAGTCATTTGAACATCGTACAACAATTTAGAATATCTTACGACTCTGTATGCCACATTACCGCCTTAAAAATCATGTTAGTATAACCTAGGGCACCTTACAACTCCTAAGAACCCATTACAATACCGTACGTAAACTTAAAACTCCATAGTAAACCTAATGAATTCGTCCGAGTCCTTTAAACATCAGACGACCACTCAGGACTTATTACGACTTTGTATGCGACATTAGCAACAAGAAAAGCAATTTAGAATAATGGAGGATGCGTTACATCTTTTGAGAACACCTTACACTACCGTACGAAACATTAAAACTCCATAATAAACCTAATGAATTCGTCCGAGTGATTTGAACATCGTACAACAATTTAGAATATATTACCACTCTGTATGCCACATTACCGCCTTGAAAAGCATGTTAGTATAACGTACGACACCTTACAACTCCTAACAAAACATTACAACACCGTACGTAAACTTAAAACTCCATAATAAACCAAATGAATTCATCCGAGTCCTTTGAACATCGTACGAAAATTTATAATATATTACGACTCTGTATGCCACATTACCGCCTTGAAAAGAATGTTAGTATAACGTACGACACCTTACAACTCCGAACAAAACATTACAACACCGTACGTAAACTTAAAACTCCATAATAAACCTAATGAATTCATCCGAGTCCTTTGAACATCGTACGACAATTTGGAATATATTACGACTCTGTATGCCACATTACCGCCTTGAAAAGCTTGTTAGTATAACGTACGACACCTTACAAGTCCTAACAAAACATTACAACACCGTACGTAAACTTAAAACTCCATAATAAACCTAATGAATTCGTCCGAGTCATTTGAACATCGTACAACAATTTAGAATATCTTACGACTATGTATGCCACATTACCGCCTTGAAAATCATGTTAGTATAACCTAGGGCACCTTACAACTCCTAAGAACCCATTACAGTACCGTACGTAAACTTAAAACTCCATAGTAAACCTAATGAATTCGTCCGAGTCATTTAAACATCAGACGACCACTCAGGACTTGTTACGACTTTGTATGCGACATTAGCAACAGGAAAAGCAATTTAGAATAATTACCACTTTGTATGCCACATTACCGCCTTGAAAAGCATGTTAGTATAACGTACAACACCTTACAACTCCTAACAAAACATTACAACACCGTACGTAAACTTAAAACTCCATAATAAACCAAATGAATTCATCTGAGTCCTTTGAACATCGTACGAAAATTTAGAATATATTACGACTCTGTATGCCACATTACCGCCTTGAAAAGAATGTTAGTATAACGTACGACACCATACAACTCCGAACAAAACATTACAACACCGTACGTAAACTTAAAACTCCATAATAAACCTAATGAATTCATCCGAGTCCTTTGAACATCGTACGACAATTTAGAATATATTACGACTCTATATGCCACATTACCGCCTTGAAAAGCTTGTTAGTATAACGTACGGCACCTTACAACTCCTAACAAAACATTTCAACACCGTACGTAAACTTAAAACTCCATAATAAACCTAATGAATTCGTCCGAGTCATTTGAACATCGTACAACAATTTAGAATATCTTACGACTCTGTATGCCACATTACCGCCTTGAAAATCATGTTAGTATAACCTAGGGCACCTTACAACTCCTAAGAACCCATTAAAATACCGTACGTAAACTTAAAACTCCATAGTAAACCTAATGAATTCGTCCGAGTCCTTTAAACATCAGACGACCACTCAGGACTTGCTATGACTTTGTATGCGACATTAGCAACAGGAAAAGCAATTTAGAATAATGTAGGATGCGTTACATCTTTTGAGAACACCTTACACCACCGTACGAAACATTAAAACTCCATAATAAACCTAATGAATTCGTCCGAGTGATTTGAACATCGTACAACAATTTAGAATATCTTACGACTCTGAATGCCACATTACCGCCTTGAAAAGCATGTTAGTATAACGTACGACACCTTACAACTCCTAACAAAACATTACAACACCGTACGTAAACTTAAAACTCCATAATAAACCAAATGAATTCATCCGAGTCCTTTGAACATCGTACGGAAATTTATAATATATTACGACTCTGTATGCCACATTACCGCCTTGAAAAGCATGTTAGTATAACGTACGACACCTTACAACTCCGAACAAAACATTACAACACCGTACGTAAACTTAAAACTCCATAATAAACCTAATGAATTCATCCGAGTCCTTTGAACATCGTACGACAATTTGGAATATATTACGACTCTGTATGCCACATTACCGCCTTGAAAAGCTTGTTAGTATAACGTACGACACCTTACAAGTCCTAACAAAACATTACAACACCGTACGTAAACTTAAAACTCCATAATAAACCTAATGAATTCGTCCGAGTCATTTGAACATCGTACAACAATTTAGAATATCTTACGACTATGTATGCCACATTACCGCCTTGAAAATCATGTTAGTATAACCTAGGGCACCTTACAACTCCTAAGAACCCATTATAGTACCGTACGTAAACTTAAAACTCCATAGTAAACCTAATGAATTCGTCCGAGCCATTTAAACATCAGACGACCACTCAGGACTTGTTACGACTTTGTATGCGACATTAGCAACAGGAAAAGCAATTTAGAATAATTACCACTTTGTATGCCACATTACCGCCTTGAAAAGCATGTTAGTATAACGTACGACACCTTACAACTCCTAACAAAACATTACAACACCGTACGTAAACTTAAAACTCCATAATAAACCAAATGAATTCATCCGAGTCCTTTGAACATCGTACGAAAATTTAGAATATATTACGACTCTGTATGCCACATTACCGCCTTGAAAAGAATGTTAGTATAACGTACGACACCTTACAACTCTGAACAAAACATTACAACACCGTACGTAAACTTAAAACTCCATAATAAACCTAATGAATTCATCCGAGTCCTTTGAACATCGTACGACAATTTAGAATATATTACGACTCTATATGCCACATTACCGCCTTGAAAAGCTTGTTAGTATAACGTACGACACCTTACAACTCCTAACAAAACATTTCAACACCGTACGTAAACTTAAAACTCCATAATAAACCTAATGAGTTCGTCCGAGTCATTTGAACATCGTACAACAATTTAGAATATCTTACAACTCTGTATGCCACATTACCGCCTTGAAAATCATGTTAGTATAACCTAGGGCACCTTACAACTCCTAAGAACCCATTAAAATACCGTACGTAAACTTAAAACTCCATAGTAAACCTAATGAATTCGTCCGAGTCCTTTAAACATCAGACGACCACTCAGGACTTGCTATGACTTTGTATGCGACATTAGCAACAGGAAAAGCAATTTAGAATAATGTAGGATGCGTTACATCTTTTGAGAACACCTTACACCACCGTACGAAACATTAAAACTCCATAATAAACCTAATGAATTCGTCCGAGTGATTTGAACATCGTACAACAATTTAGAATATCTTACGACTCTGAATGCCACATTACCGCCTTGAAAAGCATGTTAGTATAACGTACGACACCTTACAACTCCTAACAAAACATTACAACACCGTACGTAAACTTAAAACTCCATAATAAACCAAATGAATTCATCCGAGTCCTTTGAACATCGTACGGAAATTTATAATATATTACGACTCTGTATGCCACATTACCGCCTTGAAAAGCATGTTAGTATAACGTACGACACCTTACAACTCCGAACAAAACATTACAACACCGTACGTAAACTTAAAACTCCATAATAAACCTAATGAATTCATCCGAGTCCTTTGAACATCGTACAACAATTTGGAATATATTACGACTCTGTATGCCACATTACCGCCTTGAAAAGCTTGTTAGTATAACGTACGACACCTTACAAGTCCTAACAAAACATTACAACACCGTACGTAAACTTAAAACTCCATAATAAACCTAATGAATTCGTCCGAGTCATTTGAACATCGTACAACAATTTAGAATATCTTACGACTATGTATGCCACATTACCGCCTTGAAAATCATGTTAGTATAACCTAGGGCACCTTACAACTCCTAAGAACCCATTACAGTACCGTACGTAAACTTAAAACTCCATAGTAAACCTAATGAATTCGTCCGAGTCATTTAAACATCAGACGACCACTCAGGACTTGTTACGACTTTGTATGCGACATTAGCAACAGGAAAAGCAATTTAGAATAATTACCACTTTGTATGCCACATTACCGCCTTGAAAAGCATGTTAGTATAACGTACGACACCTTACAACTCCTAACAAAACATTACAACACCGTACGTAAACTTAAAACTCCATAATAAACCAAATGAATTCATCCGAGTCCTTTGAACATCGTACGAAAATTTAGAATATATTACGACTCTGTATGCCACATTACCGCCTTGAAAAGAATGTTAGTATAACGTACGACACCTTACAACTCTGAACAAAACATTACAACACCGTACGTAAACTTAAAACTCCATAATAAACCTAATGAATTCATCCGAGTCCTTTGAACATCGTACGACAATTTAGAATATATTACGACTCTATATGCCACATTACCGCCTTGAAAAGCTTGTTAGTATAACGTACGGCACCTTACAACTCCTAACAAAACATTTCAACACCGTACGTAAACTTAAAACTCCATAATAAACCTAATGAGTTCGTCCGAGTCATTTGAACATCGTACAACAATTTAGAATATCTTACAACTCTGTATGCCACATTACCGCCTTGAAAATCATGTTAGTATAACGTAGGGCACCTTACAACTCCTAAGAACCCATTAAAATACCGTACGTAAACTTAAAACTCCATAGTAAACCTAATGAATTCGTCCGAGTCCTTTAAACATCAGACGACCACTCAGGACTTGCTATGACTTTGTATGCGACATTAGCAACAGGAAAAGCAATTTAGAATAATGTAGGATGCGTTACATCTTTTGAGAACACCTTACACCACCGTACGAAACATTAAAACTCCATAATAAACCTAATGAATTCGTCCGAGTGATTTGAACATCGTACAACAATTTAGAATATCTTACGACTCTGAATGCCACATTACCGCCTTGAAAAGCATGTTAGTATAACGTACGACACCTTACAACCACTAACAAAACATTACAACACCGTACGTAAACTTAAAACTCCATAATAAACCAAATGAATTCATCCGAGTCCTTTGAACATCGTTCGAAAATTTATAATATATTACGACTCTGTATGCCACATTACCGCCTTGAAAAGCATGTTAGTATAACGTACGACACCTTACAACTCCGAACAAAACATTACAACACCAT
This sequence comes from Tagetes erecta, assembly GCA_030867185.1. Lineage (NCBI taxonomy): Eukaryota > Viridiplantae > Streptophyta > Magnoliopsida > Asterales > Asteraceae > Tagetes > Tagetes erecta. Next base: position 45,977,986 of record CM061488.1, on the reverse strand, counting down.
ACGTAAACTTAAAACTCCATAATAAACCTAATGAATTCATCCGAGTCCTTTGAACATCGTACGACAATTTGGAATATATTACGACTCTGTATGCCACATTACCGCCTTGAAAAGCTTGTTAGTATAACGTACGACACCTTACAAGTCCTAACAAAACATTACAACACCGTACGTAAACTTAAACCTCCATAATAAACCTAATGAATTCGTCCGAGTCATTTGAACATCGTACAACAATTTAGAATATCTTACGACTATGTATGCCACATTACCGCCTTGAAAATCATGTTAGTATAACCTAGGGCACCTTACAACTCCTAAGAACCCATTAAAATACCGTACGTAAACTTAAAACTCCATAGTAAACCTAATGAATTCGTCCGAGTCCTTTAAACATCAGACGACCACTCAGGACTTGCTATGACTTTGTATGCGACATTAGCAACAGGAAAAGCAATTTAGAATAATGTAGGATGCGTTACATCTTTTGAGAACACCTTACACCACCGTACGAAACATTAAAACTCCATAATAAACCTAATGAATTCGTCCGAGTGATTTGAACATCGTACAACAATTTAGAATATCTTACGACTCTGAATGCCACATTACCGCCTTGAAAAGCATGTTAGTATAACGTACGACACCTTACAACTCCTAACAAAATATTACAACACCGTACGTAAACTTAAAACTCCATAATAAACCTAATGAATTCATCCGAGTCCTTTGAACATCGTACGACAATTTAGAATATATTACGACTCTGTATGCCACATTACCGCCTTGAAAAGCATGTTAGTATAACGTACGACACCTTACAACTCCTAACAAAACATTACAACACCGAACGTAAACTTAAAACTCCGTAATAAACCTAATGAATTCGTCCGAGTCATTTGAACATCGTACAACAATTTAGAATATCTTACGACTCTGTATGCCACATTACCGCCTTGAAAATCATGTTAGTATAACCTAGGGCACCTTACAACTCCTAAGAACCCATTACAATACCGTACGTAAACTTAAAACTCCATAGTAAACCTAATAAATTCGTCTGAATCCTTTAAACATCAGACGACCACTCAGGACTTGTTACGACTTTGTATGCGACATTAGCCACAGGAAAAGCAATTTAGAATAATGGAGGATGCGTTACATCTTTTGAGAACACCTTACACCACCGTACGAAACATTAAAACTCCATAATAAACCTAATGAATTCGTCCGAGTGATTTGAGCATCGTACAACAATTTAGAATATATTACCACTCTGTATGCCACATTACCGCCTTGAAAAGCATGTTAGTATAACGTACGACACCTTACAACTCCTAACAAAACATTACAACACCGTACGTAAACTTAAAACTCCATAATAAACCTAATGAATTCGTCCGAGTGATTTGAACATCGTACAACAATTTAGAATATCTTACGACTCTGAATGCCACATTACCGCCTTGAAAAGCATGTTAGTATAACGTACGACACCTTACAACTCCGAACAAAACATTACAACAGCGTACGTAAACTTAAAACTCCATAATAAACCTAATAAATTCATCCGAGTCCTTTGAACATCGTACGACAATTTAGAATATATTATGACTCTGTATGCCACATTACCGCCTTGAAAAGCATGTTAGTATAACGTACGACACCTTACAACTCCTAACAAAACATTACAACACCGTACGTATACTTAAAACTCCATAATAAACCAAATGAATTCATTCGAGTCCTTTGAACATCGAACGAAAATTTAGAATATATTACGACTCTGTATGCCACATTACCGCCTTGAAAAGAATGTTAGTATAACGTACGACACCTTACAACTCCGAACAAAACATTACAACACCGTACGTAAACTTAAAACTCCATAATAAACCTAATGAATTCATCCGAGTCCTTTGAACATCGTACGACAATTTGGAATATATTACGACTCTGTATGCCACATTACCGCCTTGAAAAGCTTGTTAGTATAACGTACGACACCTTAAAACTCCTAACAAAACATTACAACATCGTACGTAAACTTAAAACTCCATAATAAACCTAATGAATTCGTCCGAGTCATTTGAACATCGTACAACAATTTAGAATATCTTACGACTATGTATGCCACATTACCGCCTTGAAAATCATGTTAGTATAACCTAGGGCACCTTACAACTCCTAAGAACCCATTACAATACCGTACGTAAACTTAAAACTCCATAGTAAACCTAATGAATTCGTCCGAGTCCTTTAAACATCAGACGACCACTCAGGACTTATTACGACTTTGTATGCGACATTAGCAACAAGAAAAGCAATTTAGAATAATGGAGGATGCGTTACATCTTTTGAGAACACCTTACAACACCGTACGTAAACTTAAAACTCTATAATAAACCAAATGAATTCGTCCGAGTCCTTTGAACATCGTACGACAATTTAGAATATATTAAGACTCTGTATGCCACATTACCGCCTTGAAAAGAATGTTAGTATAACGTACGACACCTTACAACTCCGAACAAAACATTACAACACCGTACGTAAAGTTAAAACTCCATAATAAACCTAATGAATTCATCCGAGTCCTTTGAACATCGTACGACAATTTAGAATATACTACGACTCTGTATGCCACATTACCGCCTTGAAAAGCATGTTAGTATAACGTACGACACCAAACAACTCCTAACAAAATATTACAACACCGTACGTAAACTTAAAACTCCATAATAAACCTAATGAATTCATCCGAGTCCTTTGAACATCGTATGACAATTTAGAATATATTACGACTCTGTATGCCGCATTACCGCCTTGAAAAGCATGTTAGTATAACGTACGGCACCTTACAACTCTTAACAAAACATTACAACACCGTACGTAAACTTAAAACTCCATAATAAACCTAATGAATTCGTCCGAGTCATTTGAACATCGTACGACAATTTAGAATATCTTACGATTCTGTATGCCACATTACCGATTTGAAAATCATGTTAGTATAAACTAGGGCACCTTACAACTCCTAAGAACCCATTACAATACCGTACGTAAACTTAAAACTCCATATGTAACCTAATGATATCGTCCGAGTCCTTTAAACATCAGACGACCACTCAGGACTTGTTATGACTTTGTATGCGACATTAGCAACAGGATAAGCAATTTAGAATAATGTAGGATGCGTTACATATTTTGAGAACACCTTACACCACCGTACGAAACATTAAAACTCCATAATAAACCTAATGAAATCGTCCGAGTGATTTGAACATCGTACAACAATTTAGAATATATATTACCACTCTGTATGCCACATTACCGCCTTGAAAAGCATGTTAGTATAACGTACGACACCTTACAACTCCTAACAAAACATTACAACACCGTACGTAAACTTAAAACTCCATAATAAACCAAATGAATTCATCCGAGTCCTTTGAACATCGTACGAAAATTTAGAATATATTACGACTCTGTATGCCACATTACCGCCTTGAAAAGAATGTTAGTATAACGTACGACACCTTACAACTCCGAACAAAACATTACAACACCGTACGTAAACTTAAAACTCCATAATAAACCTAATGAATTCGTCCGAGTCATTTAAACATCGTACAACAATTTAGAATATCTTAGGATTATGTATGCCACATTACCGCTTTGAAAATCATGTTAGTATAACCTAGGGCACCTTACAACTCCTAAGAACCCATTACAATACCGTACGTAAACTTAAAACTCCATAGTAAACCTAATGAATTCGTCCGAGTCCTTTAAACATCAGACGACCACTTAGGACTTGTTATGACTTTGTATGCGACATTAGCAACAGGAAAAGCAATTTAGAATAATGTAGGATGCGTTACATCTTTTGAGAACACCTTCCACCACCGTACGAAACATTAAAACTCCATAATAAACCTAATGAATTCGTCCGAGTGATTTGGACATCGTACAACAATTTAGAATATATTACCACTCTGTATGCCACATTACCGCATTGAAAAGCATGTTAGTATAACGTACGACAGCTTACACTCCTAACAAAACATTACAACACCGTACGTAAACTTAAAACTCCATAATAAACCAAATGAATTCATCCGAGTCCTTTGAACATCGTACGAAAATTTAGAATATATTACGACTCTGTATGCCACATTACCGCCTTGAAAAGAATGTTAGTATAACGTACGACACCTTACAACTCCGAACAAAACATTACAACACCATACGTAAACTTAAAACTCCATAATAAACCTAATGAATTCATTCGAGTCCTTTGAACATCGTACGACAATTTAGAATATATTACGACTCTGTATGCCACATTACCGCCTTGAAGTGCATGTTAGTATAACGTACGGCACCTTATAACTCCTAACAAAACATTACAACACCGTACGTAAACTTAAAACTCCATAATAAACCTAATGAATTCGTCCGAGTCATTTGAACATCGTACGACAATTTAGAATATCTTACGATTCTGTATGCCACATTACCGCTTTGAAAATCATGTTAGTATAAACTAGGGCACCTTACAACTCCTAAGAAACCATTACAATACTGTACGTAAACTTAAAACTCCATATGTAACCTAATGATATCGTCCGAGTCCTTTAAACATCAGACGACCACTCAGGATTGTTATGACTTTGTATGCGACATTAGCAACAGGATAAGCAATTTAGAATAATGTAGGATGCGTTACATCTTTTGAGAACACCTTACACCACCATACGAAATATTAAAACTCCATAATAAACCTAATGAATTCGTCCGAGTGATTTGAACATCGTACAACAATTTAGAATATCTTACCACTCTGAATGCCACATTATCGCCTTGAAAAGCATGTTAGTATAACGTACGACACCTTATAACTCCTAACAAAACATTACAACACCGTACGTAAACTTAAAACTCTATAATAAACCAAATGAATTCATCCGAGTCCTTTGAACATCGTACGACAGTTTAGAATATATTAAGACTCTGTATGCCACATTACCGCCTTGAAAAGAATGTTAGTATAACGTACGACACCTTACAACTCCGAACAAAACATTACAACACCGTACGTAAACTTAAAACTCCATAATAAACCTAATGAATTCATCCGAGTCCTTTGAACATCGTACGACAATTTAGAATATACTACGACTCTGTATGCCACATTACCGCCTTGAAAAGCTTGTTAGTATAACGTACGGCACCTTACAACTCCTAACAAAACATTACAACACCGTACGTAAACTTAAAACTCCATAATAAACCTAATGAATTCTTCCGAGTCATTTGAACATCGTACAAAAATTTAGAATATCTTACGACTCTGTATGCCACATTACCGCCTTGAAAATCATGTTAGTATAACCTAGGGCACCTTACAACTCCTAAGAACCCATTACCATACCGTACGTAAACTTAAAACTCCATAGTAAACCTAATGATATCGTCCGTGTCCTTTAAACATCAGACGACCACTCAGGACTTGTTATGACTTTGTATGCGACATTAGCAACAGGATAAGCAATTTAGAATAATGTAGGATGCGTTACATCTTTTGAGAACACCTTACACCACCGTACGAAACATTAAAACTCCATAATAAACCTAATGAATTCGTCCGAGTGATTTGAACATCGTACAACAATTTAGAATATCTTACCACTCTGAATGCCACATTACCGCCTTGAAAAGCATGTTAGTATAACGTACGACACCTTATAACTCCTAACAAAACATTACAACACCGTACGTAAACTTAAAACTCTATAATAAACCAAATGAATTCATCCGAGTCCTTTGAACATCGTACGACAATTTAGAATATATTAAGACTCTGTATGCCACATTACCGCCTTAAAAATCATGTTAGTATAACCTAGGGCACCTTACAACTCCTAAGAACCCATTACAATACCGTACGTAAACTTAAAACTCCATAGTAAACCTAATGAATTCGTCCGAGTCCTTTAAACATCAGACGACCACTCAGGACTTATTACGACTTTGTATGCGACATTAGCAACAAGAAAAGCAATTTAGAATAATGGAGGATGCGTTACATCTTTTGAGAACACCTTACAACACCGTACGTAAACTTAAAACTCTATAATAAACCAAATGAATTCGTCCGAGTCCTTTGAACATCGTACGACAATTTAGAATATATTAAGACTCTGTATGCCACATTACCGCCTTGAAAAGAATGTTAGTATAACGTACGACACCTTACAACTCCGAACAAAACATTACAACACCGTACGTAAAGTTAAAACTCCATAATAAACCTAATTAATTCATCCGAGTCCTTTGAACATCGTACGACAATTTAGAATATACTACGACTCTGTATGCCACATTACCGCCTTGAAAAGCATGTTAGTATAACGTACGACACCAAACAACTCCTAACAAAATATTACAACACCGTACGTAAACTTAAAACTCCATAATAAACCTAATGAATTCATCCGAGTCCTTTGAACATCGTATGACAATTTAGAATATATTACGACTCTGTATGCCGCATTACCGCCTTGAAAAGCATGTTAGTATAACGTACGGCACCTTACAACTCTTAACAAAACATTACAACACCGTACATAAACTTAAAACTCCATAATAAACCTAATGAATTCGTCCGAGTCATTTGAACATCGTACGACAATTTAGAATATCTTACGATTCTGTATGCCACATTACCGATTTGAAAATCATGTTAGTATAAACTAGGGCACCTTACAACTCCTAAGAACCCATTACAATACCGTACGTAAACTTAAAACTCCATATGTAACCTAATGATATCGTCCGAGTCCTTTAAACATCAGACGACCACTCAGGACTTGTTATGACTTTGTATGCGACATTAGCAACAGGATAAGCAATTTAGAATAATGTAGGATGCGTTACATATTTTGAGAACACCTTACACCACCGTACGAAACATTAAAACTCCATAATAAACCTAATGAAATCGTCCGAGTGATTTGAACATCGTACAACAATTTAGAATATATATTACCACTCTGTATGCCACATTACCGCCTTGAAAAGCATGTTAGTATAACGTACGACACCTTACAACTCCTAACAAAACATTACAACACCGTACGTAAACTTAAAACTCCATAATAAACCAAATGAATTCATCCGAGTCCTTTGAACATCGTACGAAAATTTAGAATATATTACGACTCTGTATGCCACATTACCGCCTTGAAAAGAATGTTAGTATAACGTACGACACCTTACAACTCCGAACAAAACATTACAACACCGTACGTAAACTTAAAACTCCATAATAAACCTAATGAATTCATCCGAGTCCTTTGAACATCGTACGACAATTTAGAATATATTACGACTCTGTATGCCACATTACCGCCTTGAAAAGCATGTTAGTATAACGTACGGCACCTTACAACTCCTAACAAAACATTACAACACCGTACATAAACTTAAAACTCCAGAATAAACCTAATGAATTCGTCTGAGTCATTTGAACATCGTACGACAATTTAGAATATCTTACGATTCTGTATGCCACATTACCGATTTGAAAATCATGTTAGTATAAACTAGGGCACCTTACAACTCCTAAGAACCCATTACAATACCGTACGTAAACTTAAAACTCCATAGTAAACCTAATGATATCGTCCGAGTCCTTTAAACATCAGACGACCACTCAGGACTTGTTATGACTTTGTATGCGACATTAGCAACAGGATAAGCAATTTAGAATAATGTAGGATGCGTTACTTCTTTTGAGAACACCTTACACCACCGTACGAAACATTAAAACTCCATAATAAACCTAATGAATTCGTCCGAGTGATTTGAACATCGTACAACAATTTAGAATATCTTACCACTCTGAATGCCACGTTACCGCCTTGAAAAGCATGTTAGTATAACGTACGACACCTTATAACTCCTAACAAAACATTACAACACCGTACGTAAACTTAAAACTCTATAATAAACCAAATGAATTCATCCGAGTCCTTTGAACATCGTACGACAATTTAGAATATATTAAGACTCTGTATGCCACATTACCGCCTTAAAAATCATGTTAGTATAACCTAGGGCACCTTACAACTCCTAAGAACCCATTACAATACCGTACGTAAACTTAAAACTCCATAGTAAACCTAATGAATTCGTCCAAGTCCTTTAAACATCAGACGACCACTCAGGACTTATTACGACTTTGTATGCGACATTAGCAACAAGAAAAGCAATTTAGAATAATGGAGGATGCGTTACATCTTTTGAGAACACCTTACAACACCGTACGTAAACTTAAAACTCTATAATAAACCAAATGAATTCGTCCGAGTCCTTTGAACATCGTACGACAATTTAGAATATATTAAGACTCTGTATGCCACATTACCGCCTTGAAAAGAATGTTAGTATAACGTACGACACCTTACAACTCCGAACAAAACATTACAACACCGTACGTAAAGTTAAAACTCCATAATAAACCTAATGAATTCATCCGAGTCCTTTGAACATCGTACGACAATTTAGAATATACTACGACTCTGTATGCCACATTACCGCCTTGAAAAGCATGTTAGTATAACGTACGACACCAAACAACTCCTAACAAAATATTACAACATCGTACGTAAACTTAAAACTCCATAATAAACCTAATGAATTCATCCGAGTCCTTTGAACATCGTATGACAATTTAGAATATATTACGACTCTGTATGCCGCATTACCGCCTTGAAAAGCATGTTAGTATAACGTACGGCACCTTACAACTCTTAACAAAACATTACAACACCGTACGTAAACTTAAAACTCCATAATAAACCTAATGAATTCGTCCGAGTCATTTGAACATCGTACGACAATTTAGAATATCTTACGATTCTGTATGCCACATTACCGATTTGAAAATCATGTTAGTATAAACTAGGGCACCTTACAACTCCTAAGAACCCATTACAATACCGTACGTAAACTTAAAACTCCATATGTAACCTAATGATATCGTCCGAGTCCTTTAAACATCAGACGACCACTCAGGACTTGTTATGACTTTGTATGCGACATTAGCAACAGGATAAGCAATTTAGAATAATGTAGGATGCGTTACATATTTTGAGAACACCTTACACCACCGTACGAAACATTAAAACTCCATAATAAACCTAATGAATTCGTCCGAGTGATTTGAACATCGTACAACAATTTAGAATATATATTACCACTCTGTATGCCACATTACCGCCTTGAAAAGCATGTTAGTATAACGTACGACACCTTACAACTCCTAACAAAACATTACAACACCGTACGTAAACTTAAAACTCCATAATAAACCAAATGAATTCATCCGAGTCCTTTGAACATCGTACGAAAATTTAGAATATATTACGAATCTGTATGCCACATTACCGCCTTGAAAAGAATGTTAGTATAACGTACGACACCTTACAACTCCGAACAAAACATTACAACACCGTACGTAAACTTAAAACTCCATAATAAACCTAATGAATTCATCCGAGTCCTTTGAACATCGTACGACAATTTAGAATATATTACGACTCTGTATGCCACATTACCGCCTTGAAAAGCATGTTAGTATAACGTACGGCACCTTACAACTCCTAACAAAACATTACAACACCGTACATAAACTTAAAACTCCAGAATAAACCTAATGAATTCGTCCGAGTCATTTGAACATCGTACGACAATTTAGAATATCTTACGATTCTGTATGCCACATTACCGATTTGAAAATCATGTTAGTATAAACTAGGGCACCTTACAACTCCTAAGAACCCATTACAATACCGTACGTAAACTTAAAACTCCATAGTAAACCTAATGATATCGTCCGAGTCCTTTAAACATCAGACGACCACTCAGGACTTGTTATGACTTTGTATGCGACATTAGCAACAGGATAAGCAATTTAGAATAATGTAGGATGCGTTACATCTTTTGAGAACACCTTACACCACCGTACGAAACATTAAAACTCCATAATAAACCTAATGAATTCGTCCGAGTGATTTGAACATCGTACAACAATTTAGAATATCTTACCACTCTGAATGCCACATTACCGCCTTGAAAAGCATGTTAGTATAACGTACGACACCTTATAACTCCTAACAAAACATTACAACACCGTACGTAAACTTAAAACTCTATAATAAACCAAATGAATTCATCCGAGTCCTTTGAACATCGTACGACAATTTAGAATATATTAAGACTCTGTATGCCACATTACCGCCTTAAAAATCATGTTAGTATAACCTAGGGCACCTTACAACTCCTAAGAACCCATTACAATACCGTACGTAAACTTAAAACTCCATAGTAAACCTAATGAATTTGTCCGAGTCCTTTAAACATCAGACGACCACTCAGGACTTATTACGACTTTGTATGCGACATTAGCAACAAGAAAAGCAATTTAGAATAATGGAGGATGCGTTACATCTTTTGAGAACACCTTACAACACCGTACGTAAACTTAAAACTCTATAATAAACCAAATGAATTCGTCCGAGTCCTTTGAACATCGTACGACAATTTAGAATATATTAAGACTCTGTATGCCACATTACCGCCTTGAAAAGAATGTTAGTATAACGTACGACACCTTACAACTCCGAACAAAACATTACAACACCGTACGTAAAGTTAAAACTCCATAATAAACCTAATGAATTCATCCGAGTCCTTTGAACATCGTACGACAATTTAGAATATACTACGACTCTGTATGCCACATTACCGCCTTGAAAAGCATGTTAGTATAACGTACGACACCAAACAACTCCTAACAAAATATTACAACACCGTACGTAAACTTAAAACTCCATAATAAACCTAATGAATTCATCCGAGTCCTTTGAACATCGTATGAAAATTTAGAATATATTACGACTCTGTATGCCGCATTACCGCCTTGAAAAGCATGTTAGTATAACGTACGGCACCTTACAACTCTTAACAAAACATTACAACACCGTACGTAAACTTAAAACTCCATAATAAACCTAATGAATTCGTCCGAGTCATTTGAACATCGTACGACAATTTAGAATATCTTACGATTCTGTATGCCACATTACCGATTTGAAAATCATGTTAGTATAAACTAGGGCACCTTACAACTCCTAAGAACCCATTACAATACCGTACGTAAACTTAAAACTCCATATGTAACCTAATGATATCGTCCGAGTCCTTTAAACATCAGACGACCACTCAGGACTTGTTATGACTTTGTATGCGACATTAGCAACAGGATAAGCAATTTAGAATAATGTAGGATGCGTTACATATTTTGAGAACACCTTACACCACCGTACGAAACATTAAAACTCCATAATAAACCTAATGAAATCGTCCGAGTGATTTGAACATCGTACAACAATTTAGAATATATATTACCACTCTGTATGCCACATTACCGCCTTGAAAAGCATGTTAGTATAACGTACGACACCTTACAACTCCTAACAAAACATTACAACACAGTACGTAAACTTAAAACTCCATAATAAACCAAATGAATTCATCCGAGTCCTTTGAACATCGTACGAAAATTTAGAATATATTACGACTCTGTATGCCACATTACCGCCTTGAAAAGAATGTTAGTATAACGTACGACACCTTACAACTCCGAACAAAACATTACAACACCGTACGTAAACTTAAAACTCCATAATAAACCTAATGAATTCATCCGAGTCCTTTGAACATCGTACGACAATTTAGAATATATTACGACTCTGTATGCCACATTACCGCCTTGAAAAGCATGTTAGTATAACGTACGGCACCTTACAACTCCTAACAAAACATTACAACACCGTACATAAACTTAAAACTCCAGAATAAACCTAATGAATTCGTCCGAGTCATTTGAACATCGTACGACAATTTAGAATATCTTACGATTCTGTATGCCACATTACCGATTTGAAAATCATGTTAGTATAAACTAGGGCACCTTACAACTCCTAAGAACCCATTACAATACCGTACGTAAACTTAAAACTCCATAGTAAACCTAATGATATCGTCCGAGTCCTTTAAACATCAGACGACCACTCAGGACTTGTTATGACTTTGTATGCGACATTAGCAACAGGATAAGCAATTTAGAATAATGTAGGATGCGTTACATCTTTTGAGAACACCTTACACCACCGTACGAAACATTAAAACTCCATAATAAACCTAATGAATTCGTCCGAGTGATTTGAACATCGTACAACAATTTAGAATATCTTACCACTCTGAATGCCACATTACCGCCTTGAAAAGCATGTTAGTATAACGTACGACACCTTATAACTCCTAACAAAACATTACAACACCGTACGTAAACTTAAAACTCTATAATAAACCAAATGAATTCATCCGAGTCCTTTGAACATCGTACGACAATTTAGAATATATTAAGACTCTGTATGCCACATTACCGCCTTAAAAATCATGTTAGTATAACCTAGGGCACCTTACAACTCCTAAGAACCCATTACAATACCGTACGTAAACTTAAAACTCCATAGTAAACCTAATGAATTTGTCCGAGTCCTTTAAACATCAGACGACCACTCAGGACTTATTACGACTTTGTATGCGACATTAGCAACAAGAAAAGCAATTTAGAATAATGGAGGATGCGTTACATCTTTTGAGAACACCTTACAACACCGTACGTAAACTTAAAACTCTATAATAAACCAAATGAATTCGTCCGAGTCCTTTGAACATCGTACGACAATTTAGAATATATTAAGACTCTGTATGCCACATTACCGCCTTGAAAAGAATGTTAGTATAACGTACGACACCTTACAACTCCGAACAAAACATTACAACACCGTACGTAAAGTTAAAACTCCATAATAAACCTAATGAATTCATCCGAGTCCTTTGAACATCGTACGACAATTTAGAATATACTACGACTCTGTATGCCACATTACCGCCTTGAAAAGCATGTTAGTATAACGTACGACACCAAACAACTCCTAACAAAATATTACAACACCGTACGTAAACTTAAAACTCCATAATAAACCTAATGAATTCATCCGAGTCCTTTGAACATCGTATGAAAATTTAGAATATATTACGACTCTGTATGCCGCATTACCGCCTTGAAAAGCATGTTAGTATAACGTACGGCACCTTACAACTCTTAACAAAACATTACAACACCGTACGTAAACTTAAAACTCCATAATAAACCTAATGAATTCGTCCGAGTCATTTGAACATCGTACGACAATTTAGAATATCTTACGATTCTGTATGCCACATTACCGATTTGAAAATCATGTTAGTATAAACTAGGGCACCTTACAACTCCTAAGAACCCATTACAATACCGTACGTAAACTTAAAACTCCATATGTAACCTAATGATATCGTCCGAGTCCTTTAAACATCAGACGACCACTCAGGACTTGTTATGACTTTGTATGCGACATTAGCAACAGGATAAGCAATTTAGAATAATGTAGGATGCGTTACATATTTTGAGAACACCTTACACCACCGTACGAAACATTAAAACTCCATAATAAACCTAATGAAATCGTCCGAGTGATTTGAACATCGTACAACAATTTAGAATATATATTACCACTCTGTATGCCACATTACCGCCTTGAAAAGCATGTTAGTATAACGTACGACACCTTACAACTCCTAACAAAACATTACAACACAGTACGTAAACTTAAAACTCCATAATAAACCAAATGAATTCATCCGAGTCCTTTGAACATCGTACGAAAATTTAGAATATATTACGACTCTGTATGCCACATTACCGCCTTGAAAAGAATGTTAGTATAACGTACGACACCTTACAACTCCGAACAAAACATTACAACACCGTACGTAAACTTAAAACTCCATAATAAACCTAATGAATTCATCCGAGTCCTTTGAACATCGTACGACAATTTAGAATATATTACGACTCTGTATGCCACATTACCGCCTTGAAAAGCATGTTAGTATAACGTACGGCACCTTACAACTCCTAACAAAACATTACAACACCGTACATAAACTTAAAACTCCAGAATAAACCTAATGAATTCGTCCGAGTCATTTGAACATCGTACGACAATTTAGAATATCTTACGATTCTGTATGCCACATTACCGATTTGAAAATCATGTTAGTATAAACTAGGGCACCTTACAACTCCTAAGAACCCATTACAATACCGTACGTAAACTTAAAACTCCATAGTAAACCTAATGATATCGTCCGAGTCCTTTAAACATCAGACGACCACTCAGGACTTGTTATGACTTTGTATGCGACATTAGCAACAGGATAAGCAATTTAGAATAATGTAGGATGCGTTACATCTTTTGAGAACACCTTACACCACCGTACGAAACATTAAAACTCCATAATAAACCTAATGAATTCGTCCGAGTGATTTGAACATCGTACAACAATTTAGAATATCTTACCACTCTGAATGCCACATTACCGCCTTGAAAAGCATGTTAGTATAACGTACGACACCTTATAACTCCTAACAAAACATTACAACACCGTACGTAAACTTAAAACTCTATAATAAACCAAATGAATTCATCCGAGTCCTTTGAACATCGTACGACAATTTAGAATATATTAAGACTCTGTATGCCACATTACCGCCTTAAAAATCATGTTAGTATAACCTAGGGCACCTTACAACTCCTAAGAACCCATTACAATACCGTACGTAAACTTAAAACTCCATAGTAAACCTAATGAATTTGTCCGAGTCCTTTAAACATCAGACGACCACTCAGGACTTATTACGACTTTGTATGCGACATTAGCAACAAGAAAAGCAATTTAGAATAATGGAGGATGCGTTACATCTTTTGAGAACACCTTACAACACCGTACGTAAACTTAAAACTCTATAATAAACCAAATGAATTCGTCCGAGTCCTTTGAACATCGTACGACAATTTAGAATATATTAAGACTCTGTATGCCACATTACCGCCTTGAAAAGAATGTTAGTATAACGTACGACACCTTACAACTCCGAACAAAACATTACAACACCGTACGTAAAGTTAAAACTCCATAATAAACCTAATGAATTCATCCGAGTCCTTTGAACATCGTACGACAATTTAGAATATACTACGACTCTGTATGCCACATTACCGCCTTGAAAAGCATGTTAGTATAACGTACGACACCAAACAACTCCTAACAAAATATTACAACACCGTACGTAAACTTAAAACTCCATAATAAACCTAATGAATTCATCCGAGTCCTTTGAACATCGTATGAAAATTTAGAATATATTACGACTCTGTATGCCGCATTACCGCCTTGAAAAGCATGTTAGTATAACGTACGGCACCTTACAACTCTTAACAAAACATTACAACACCGTACGTAAACTTAAAACTCCATAATAAACCTAATGAATTCGTCCGAGTCATTTGAACATCGTACGACAATTTAGAATATCTTACGATTCTGTATGCCACATTACCGATTTGAAAATCATGTTAGTATAAACTAGGGCACCTTACAACTCCTAAGAACCCATTACAATACCGTACGTAAACTTAAAACTCCATATGTAACCTAATGATATCGTCCGAGTCCTTTAAACATCAGACGACCACTCAGGACTTGTTATGACTTTGTATGCGACATTAGCAACAGGATAAGCAATTTAGAATAATGTAGGATGCGTTACATATTTTGAGAACACCTTACACCACCGTACGAAACATTAAAACTCCATAATAAACCTAATGAAATCGTCCGAGTGATTTGAACATCGTACAACAATTTAGAATATATATTACCACTCTGTATGCCACATTACCGCCTTGAAAAGCATGTTAGTATAACGTACGACACCTTACAACTCCTAACAAAACATTACAACACAGTACGTAAACTTAAAACTCCATAATAAACCAAATGAATTCATCCGAGTCCTTTGAACATCGTACGAAAATTTAGAATATATTACGACTCTGTATGCCACATTACCGCCTTGAAAAGAATGTTAGTATAACGTACGACACCTTACAACTCCGAACAAAACATTACAACACCGTACGTAAACTTAAAACTCCATAATAAACCTAATGAATTCATCCGAGTCCTTTGAACATCGTACGACAATTTAGAATATATTACGACTCTGTATGCCACATTACCGCCTTGAAAAGCATGTTAGTATAACGTACGGCACCTTACAACTCCTAACAAAACATTACAACACCGTACATAAACTTAAAACTCCAGAATAAACCTAATGAATTCGTCCGAGTCATTTGAACATCGTACGACAATTTAGAATATCTTACGATTCTGTATGCCACATTACCGATTTGAAAATCATGTTAGTATAAACTAGGGCACCTTACAACTCCTAAGAACCCATTACAATACCGTACGTAAACTTAAAACTCCATAGTAAACCTAATGATATCGTCCGAGTCCTTTAAACATCAGACGACCACTCAGGACTTGTTATGACTTTGTATGCGACATTAGCAACAGGATAAGCAATTTAGAATAATGTAGGATGCGTTACATCTTTTGAGAACACCTTACACCACCGTACGAAACATTAAAACTCCATAATAAACCTAATGAATTCGTCCGAGTGATTTGAACATCGTACAACAATTTAGAATATCTTACCACTCTGAATGCCACATTACCGCCTTGAAAAGCATGTTAGTATAACGTACGACACCTTATAACTCCTAACAAAACATTACAACACCGTACGTAAACTTAAAACTCTATAATAAACCAAATGAATTCATCCGAGTCCTTTGAACATCGTACGACAATTTAGAATATATTAAGACTCTGTATGCCACATTACCGCCTTAAAAATCATGTTAGTATAACCTAGGGCACCTTACAACTCCTAAGAACCCATTACAATACCGTACGTAAACTTAAAACTCCATAGTAAACCTAATGAATTTGTCCGAGTCCTTTAAACATCAGACGACCACTCAGGACTTATTACGACTTTGTATGCGACATTAGCAACAAGAAAAGCAATTTAGAATAATGGAGGATGCGTTACATCTTTTGAGAACACCTTACAACACCGTACGTAAACTTAAAACTCTATAATAAACCAAATGAATTCGTCCGAGTCCTTTGAACATCGTACGACAATTTAGAATATATTAAGACTCTGTATGCCACATTACCGCCTTGAAAAGAATGTTAGTATAACGTACGACACCTTACAACTCCGAACAAAACATTACAACACCGTACGTAAACTTAAAACTCCATAATAAACCTAATGAATTCGTCCGAGTCATTTGAACATCGTACGACAATTTAGAATATCTTACGATTCTGTATGCCACATTACCGATTTGAAAATCATGTTAGTATAAACTAGGGCACCTTACAACTCCTAAGAACCCATTACAATACCGTACGTAAACTTAAAACTCCATATGTAACCTAATGATATCGTCCGAGTCCTTTAAACATCAGACGACCACTCAGGACTTGTTATGACTTTGTATGCGACATTAGCAACAGGATAAGCAATTTAGAATAATGTAGGATGCGTTACATATTTTGAGAACACCTTACACCACCGTACGAAACATTAAAACTCCATAATAAACCTAATGAAATCGTCCGAGTGATTTGAACATCGTACAACAATTTAGAATATATATTACCACTCTGTATGCCACATTACCGCCTTGAAAAGCATGTTAGTATAACGTACGACACCTTACAACTCCTAACAAAACATTACAACACAGTACGTAAACTTAAAACTCCATAATAAACCAAATGAATTCATCCGAGTCCTTTGAACATCGTACGAAAATTTAGAATATATTACGACTCTGTATGCCACATTACCGCCTTGAAAAGAATGTTAGTATAACGTACGACACCTTACAACTCCGAACAAAACATTACAACACCGTACGTAAACTTAAAACTCCATAATAAACCTAATGAATTCATCCGAGTCCTTTGAACATCGTACGACAATTTAGAATATATTACGACTCTGTATGCCACATTACCGCCTTGAAAAGCATGTTAGTATAACGTACGGCACCTTACAACTCCTAACAAAACATTACAACACCGTACATAAACTTAAAACTCCAGAATAAACCTAATGAATTCGTCCGAGTCATTTGAACATCGTACGACAATTTAGAATATCTTACGATTCTGTATGCCACATTACCGATTTGAAAATCATGTTAGTATAAACTAGGGCACCTTACAACTCCTAAGAACCCATTACAATACCGTACGTAAACTTAAAACTCCATAGTAAACCTAATGATATCGTCCGAGTCCTTTAAACATCAGACGACCACTCAGGACTTGTTATGACTTTGTATGCGACATTAGCAACAGGATAAGCAATTTAGAATAATGTAGGATGCGTTACATCTTTTGAGAACACCTTACACCACCGTACGAAACATTAAAACTCCATAATAAACCTAATGAATTCGTCCGAGTGATTTGAACATCGTACAACAATTTAGAATATCTTACCACTCTGAATGCCACATTACCGCCTTGAAAAGCATGTTAGTATAACGTACGACACCTTATAACTCCTAACAAAACATTACAACACCGTACGTAAACTTAAAACTCTATAATAAACCAAATGAATTCATCCGAGTCCTTTGAACATCGTACGACAATTTAGAATATATTAAGACTCTGTATGCCACATTACCGCCTTAAAAATCATGTTAGTATAACCTAGGGCACCTTACAACTCCTAAGAACCCATTACAATACCGTACGTAAACTTAAAACTCCATAGTAAACCTAATGAATTTGTCCGAGTCCTTTAAACATCAGACGACCACTCAGGACTTATTACGACTTTGTATGCGACATTAGCAACAAGAAAAGCAATTTAGAATAATGGAGGATGCGTTACATCTTTTGAGAACACCTTACAACACCGTACGTAAACTTAAAACTCTATAATAAACCAAATGAATTCGTCCGAGTCCTTTGAACATCGTACGACAATTTAGAATATATTAAGACTCTGTATGCCACATTACCGCCTTGAAAAGAATGTTAGTATAACGTACGACACCTTACAACTCCGAACAAAACATTACAACACCGTACGTAAAGTTAAAACTCCATAATAAACCTAATGAATTCATCCGAGTCCTTTGAACATCGTACGACAATTTAGAATATACTACGACTCTGTATGCCACATTACCGCCTTGAAAAGCATGTTAGTATAACGTACGACACCAAACAACTCCTAACAAAATATTACAACACCGTACGTAAACTTAAAACTCCATAATAAACCTAATGAATTCATCCGAGTCCTTTGAACATCGTATGAAAATTTAGAATATATTACGACTCTGTATGCCGCATTACCGCCTTGAAAAGCATGTTAGTATAACGTACGGCACCTTACAACTCTTAACAAAACATTACAACACCGTACGTAAACTTAAAACTCCATAATAAACCTAATGAATTCGTCCGAGTCATTTGAACATCGTACGACAATTTAGAATATCTTACGATTCTGTATGCCACATTACCGATTTGAAAATCATGTTAGTATAAACTAGGGCACCTTACAACTCCTAAGAACCCATTACAATACCGTACGTAAACTTAAAACTCCATATGTAACCTAATGATATCGTCCGAGTCCTTTAAACATCAGACGACCACTCAGGACTTGTTATGACTTTGTATGCGACATTAGCAACAGGATAAGCAATTTAGAATAATGTAGGATGCGTTACATATTTTGAGAACACCTTACACCACCGTACGAAACATTAAAACTCCATAATAAACCTAATGAAATCGTCCGAGTGATTTGAACATCGTACAACAATTTAGAATATATATTACCACTCTGTATGCCACATTACCGCCTTGAAAAGCATGTTAGTATAACGTACGACACCTTACAACTCCTAACAAAACATTACAACACAGTACGTAAACTTAAAACTCCATAATAAACCAAATGAATTCATCCGAGTCCTTTGAACATCGTACGAAAATTTAGAATATATTACGACTCTGTATGCCACATTACCGCCTTGAAAAGAATGTTAGTATAACGTACGACACCTTACAACTCCGAACAAAACATTACAACACCGTACGTAAACTTAAAACTCCATAATAAACCTAATGAATTCATCCGAGTCCTTTGAACATCGTACGACAATTTAGAATATATTACGACTCTGTATGCCACATTACCGCCTTGAAAAGCATGTTAGTATAACGTACGGCACCTTACAACTCCTAACAAAACATTACAACACCGTACATAAACTTAAAACTCCAGAATAAACCTAATGAATTCGTCCGAGTCATTTGAACATCGTACGACAATTTAGAATATCTTACGATTCTGTATGCCACATTACCGATTTGAAAATCATGTTAGTATAAACTAGGGCACCTTACAACTCCTAAGAACCCATTACAATACCGTACGTAAACTTAAAACTCCATAGTAAACCTAATGATATCGTCCGAGTCCTTTAAACATCAGACGACCACTCAGGACTTGTTATGACTTTGTATGCGACATTAGCAACAGGATAAGCAATTTAGAATAATGTAGGATGCGTTACATCTTTTGAGAACACCTTACACCACCGTACGAAACATTAAAACTCCATAATAAACCTAATGAATTCGTCCGAGTGATTTGAACATCGTACAACAATTTAGAATATCTTACCACTCTGAATGCCACATTACCGCCTTGAAAAGCATGTTAGTATAACGTACGACACCTTATAACTCCTAACAAAACATTACAACACCGTACGTAAACTTAAAACTCTATAATAAACCAAATGAATTCATCCGAGTCCTTTGAACATCGTACGACAATTTAGAATATATTAAGACTCTGTATGCCACATTACCGCCTTAAAAATCATGTTAGTATAACCTAGGGCACCTTACAACTCCTAAGAACCCATTACAATACCGTACGTAAACTTAAAACTCCATAGTAAACCTAATGAATTTGTCCGAGTCCTTTAAACATCAGACGACCACTCAGGACTTATTACGACTTTGTATGCGACATTAGCAACAAGAAAAGCAATTTAGAATAATGGAGGATGCGTTACATCTTTTGAGAACACCTTACAACACCGTACGTAAACTTAAAACTCTATAATAAACCAAATGAATTCGTCCGAGTCCTTTGAACATCGTACGACAATTTAGAATATATTAAGACTCTGTATGCCACATTACCGCCTTGAAAAGAATGTTAGTATAACGTACGACACCTTACAACTCCGAACAAAACATTACAACACCGTACGTAAAGTTAAAACTCCATAATAAACCTAATGAATTCATCCGAGTCCTTTGAACATCGTACGACAATTTAGAATATACTACGACTCTGTATGCCACATTACCGCCTTGAAAAGCATGTTAGTATAACGTACGACACCAAACAACTCCTAACAAAATATTACAACACCGTACGTAAACTTAAAACTCCATAATAAACCTAATGAATTCATCCGAGTCCTTTGAACATCGTATGAAAATTTAGAATATATTACGACTCTGTATGCCGCATTACCGCCTTGAAAAGCATGTTAGTATAACGTACGGCACCTTACAACTCTTAACAAAACATTACAACACCGTACGTAAACTTAAAACTCCATAATAAACCTAATGAATTCGTCCGAGTCATTTGAACATCGTACGACAATTTAGAATATCTTACGATTCTGTATGCCACATTACCGATTTGAAAATCATGTTAGTATAAACTAGGGCACCTTACAACTCCTAAGAACCCATTACAATACCGTACGTAAACTTAAAACTCCATATGTAACCTAATGATATCGTCCGAGTCCTTTAAACATCAGACGACCACTCAGGACTTGTTATGACTTTGTATGCGACATTAGCAACAGGATAAGCAATTTAGAATAATGTAGGATGCGTTACATATTTTGAGAACACCTTACACCACCGTACGAAACATTAAAACTCCATAATAAACCTAATGAAATCGTCCGAGTGATTTGAACATCGTACAACAATTTAGAATATATATTACCACTCTGTATGCCACATTACCGCCTTGAAAAGCATGTTAGTATAACGTACGACACCTTACAACTCCTAACAAAACATTACAACACAGTACGTAAACTTAAAACTCCATAATAAACCAAATGAATTCATCCGAGTCCTTTGAACATCGTACGAAAATTTAGAATATATTACGACTCTGTATGCCACATTACCGCCTTGAAAAGAATGTTAGTATAACGTACGACACCTTACAACTCCGAACAAAACATTACAACACAGTACGTAAACTTAAAACTCCATAATAAACCTAATGAATTCATCCGAGTCCTTTGAACATCGTACGACAATTTAGAATATATTACGACTCTGTATGCCACATTACCGCCTTGAAAAGCATGTTAGTATAACGTACGGCACCTTACAACTCCTAACAAAACATTACAACACCATACATAAACTTAAAACTCCAGAATAAACCTAATGAATTCGTCCGAGTCATTTGAACATCGTACGACAATTTAGAATATCTTACGATTCTGTATGCCACATTACCGATTTGAAAATCATGTTAGTATAAACTAGGGCACCTTACAACTCCTAAGAACCCATTACAATACCGTACGTAAACTTAAAACTCCATATGTAACCTAATGATATCGTCCGAGTCCTTTAAACATCAGACGACCACTCAGGACTTGTTATGACTTTGTATGCGACATTAGCAACAGGATAAGCAATTTAGAATAATGTAGGATGCGTTACATATTTTGAGAACACCTTACACCACCGTACGAAACATTAAAACTCCATAATAAACCTAATGAATTCGTCCGAGTGATTTGAACATCGTACAACAATTTAGAATATATATTACCACTCTGTATGCCACATTACCGCCTTGAAAAGCATGTTAGTATAACGTACGACACCTTACAACTCCTAACAAAACATTACAACACAGTACGTAAACTTAAAACTCCATAATAAACCAAATGAATTCATCCGAGTCCTTTGAACATCGTACGAAAATTTAGAATATATTACGACTCTGTATGCCACATTACCGCCTTGAAAAGAATGTTAGTATAACGTACGACACCTTACAACTCCGAACAAAACATTACAACACCGTACGTAAACTTAAAACTCCATAATAAACCTAATGAATTCATCCGAGTCCTTTGAACATCGTACGACAATTTAGAATATATTACGACTCTGTATGCCACATTACCGCCTTGAAAAGCATGTTAGTATAACGTACGGCACCTTACAACTCCTAACAAAACATTACAACACCGTACATAAACTTAAAACTCCAGAATAAACCTAATGAATTCGTCCGAGTCATTTGAACATCGTACGACAATTTAGAATATCTTACGATTCTGTATGCCACATTACCGATTTGAAAATCATGTTAGTATAAACTAGGGCACCTTACAACTCCTAAGAACCCATTACAATACCGTACGTAAACTTAAAACTCCATATGTAACCTAATGATATCGTCCGAGTCCTTTAAACATCAGACGACCACTCAGGACTTGTTATGACTTTGTATGCGACATTAGCAACAGGATAAGCAATTTAGAATAATGTAGGATGCGTTACATATTTTGAGAACACCTTACACCACCGTACGAAACATTAAAACTCCATAATAAACCTAATGAATTCGTCCGAGTGATTTGAACATCGTACAACAATTTAGAATATATTACCACTCTGTATGCCACATTACCGCCTTGAAAAGCATGTTAGTATAACGTACGACACCTTACAACTCCTAACAAAACATTAAAACACCGTACGTAAACTTAAAACTCCATAATAAACCAAATGAATTCATCCGAGTCCTTTGAACATCGTACGAAAATTTATAATATATTACGACTCTGTATGCCACATTACCGCCTTGAAAAGAATGTTAGTATAACGTACGACACCTTACAACTCCGAACAAAACATTACAACACCTTACGTAAACTTAAAACTCCATAATAAACCTAATGAATTCATCCGAGTCCTTTGAACATCGTACGACAATTTAGAATATATTACGACTCTGTATGCCACATTACCGCCTTGAAAAGCATGTTAGTATAACGTACGGCACCTTACAACTCCTAACAAAACATTACAACACCGTACATAAACTTAAAACTCCAGAATAAACCTAATGAATTCGTCCGAGTCATTTGAACATCGTACGACAATTTAGAATATCTTACGATTCTGTATGCCACATTACCGATTTGAAAATCATGTTAGTATAACGTACGACACCAAACAACTCCTAACAAAATATTACAACACCGTACGTAAACTTAAAACTCCATAATAAACCTAATGAATTCATCCGAGTCCTTTGAACATCGTATGACAATTTAGAATATATTACGACTCTGTATGCCGCATTACCGCCTTGAAAAGCATGTTAGTATAACGTACGGCACCTTACAACTCTTAACAAAACATTACAACACCGTACGTAAACTTAATACTCCATAATAAACCTAATGAATTCGTCCGAGTCATTTGAACATCGTACGACAATTTAGAATATCTTACGATTCTGTATGCCACATTACCGATTTGAAAATCATGTTAGTATAAACTAGGGCACCTTACAACTCCTAAGAACCCATTACAATACCGTACGTAAACTTAAAACTCCATATGTAACCTAATGATATCGTCCGAGTCCTTTAAACATCAGACGACCACTCAGGACTTGTTATGACTTTGTATGCGACATTAGCAACAGGATAAGCAATTTAGAATAATGTAGGATGCGTTACATATTTTGAGAACACCTTACACCACCGTACGAAACATTAAAACTCCATAATAAACCTAATGAATTCGTCCGAGTGATTTGAACATCGTACAACAATTTAGAATATATATTACCACTCTGTATGCCACATTACCGCCTTGAAAAGCATGTTAGTATAACGTACGACACCTTACAACTCCTAACAAAACATTACAACACCGTACGTAAACTTAAAACTCCATAATAAACCAAATGAATTCATCCGAGTCCTTTGAACATCGTACGAAAATTTAGAATATATTACGACTCTGTATGCCACATTACCGCCTTGAAAAGAATGTTAGTATAACGTACGACACCTTACAACTCCGAACAAAACATTACAACACCGTACGTAAACTTAAAACTCCATAATAAACCTAATGAATTCATCCGAGTCCTTTGAACATCGTACGACAATTTAGAATATATTACGACTCTGTATGCCACATTACCGCCTTGAAAAGCATGTTAGTATAACGTACGGCACCTTACAACTCCTAACAAAACATTACAACACCGTACATAAACTTAAAACTCCAGAATAAACCTAATGAATTCGTCCGAGTCATTTGAACATCGTACGACAATTTAGAATATCTTACGATTCTGTATGCCACATTACCGATTTGAAAATCATGTTAGTATAAACTAGGGCACCTTACAACTCCTAAGAACCCATTACAATACCGTACGTAAACTTAAAACTCCATATGTAACCTAATGATATCGTCCGAGTCCTTTAAACATCAGACGACCACTCAGGACTTGTTATGACTTTGTATGGGACATTAGCAACAGGATAAGCAATTTAGAATAATGTAGGATGCGTTACATATTTTGAGAACACCTTACACCACCGTACGAAACATTAAAACTCCATAATAAACCTAATGAATTCGTCCGAGTGATTTGAACATCGTACAACAATTTAGAATATATTACCACTCTGTATGCCACATTACCGCCTTGAAAAGCATGTTAGTATAACGTACGACACCTTACAACTCCTAACAAAACATTAAAACACCGTACGTAAACATAAAACTCCATAATAAACCAAATGAATTCATCCGAGTCCTTTGAACATCGTACGACAATTTAGAATATCTTACGATTCTGTATGCCACATTACCGATTTGAAAATCATGTTAGTATAAACTAGGGCACCTTACAACTCCTAAGAACCCATTACAATACCGTACGTAAACTTAAAACTCCATAGTAAACCTAATGATATCGTCCGAGTCCTTTAAACATCAGACGACCACTCAGGACTTGTTATGACTT
Organism: Tagetes erecta; assembly: GCA_030867185.1. NCBI lineage: Eukaryota > Viridiplantae > Streptophyta > Magnoliopsida > Asterales > Asteraceae > Tagetes > Tagetes erecta. The sequence continues at coordinate 45,951,699 of CM061488.1, read as the reverse complement.
TGTATGCGACATTAGCAACAGGATAAGCAATTTAGAATAATGTAGGATGCGTTACATCTTTTGAGAACACCTTACACCACCGTACGAAACATTAAAACTCCATAATAAACCTAATGAATTCGTCCGAGTGATTTGAACATCGTACAACAATTTAGAATATCTTACCACTCTGAATGCCACATTACCGCCTTGAAAAGCATGTTAGTATAACGTACGACACCTTATAACTCCTAACAAAACATTACAACACCGTACGTAAACTTAAAACTCTATAATAAACCAAATGAATTCATCCGAGTCCTTTGAACATCGTACGACAATTTAGAATATATTAAGACTCTGTATGCCACATTACCGCCTTAAAAATCATGTTAGTATAACCTAGGGCACCTTACAACTCCTAAGAACCCATTACAATACCGTACGTAAACTTAAAACTCCATAGTAAACCTAATGAATTTGTCCGAGTCCTTTAAACATCAGACGACCACTCAGGACTTATTACGACTTTGTATGCGACATTAGCAACAAGAAAAGCAATTTAGAATAATGGAGGATGCGTTACATCTTTTGAGAACACCTTACAACACCGTACGTAAACTTAAAACTCTATAATAAACCAAATGAATTCGTCCGAGTCCTTTGAACATCGTACGACAATTTAGAATATATTAAGACTCTGTATGCCACATTACCGCCTTGAAAAGAATGTTAGTATAACGTACGACACCTTACAACTCCGAACAAAACATTACAACACCGTACGTAAAGTTAAAACTCCATAATAAACCTAATGAATTCATCCGAGTCCTTTGAACATCGTACGACAATTTAGAATATACTACGACTCTGTATGCCACATTACCGCCTTGAAAAGCATGTTAGTATAACGTACGACACCAAACAACTCCTAACAAAATATTACAACACCGTACGTAAACTTAAAACTCCATAATAAACCTAATGAATTCATCCGAGTCCTTTGAACATCGTATGAAAATTTAGAATATATTACGACTCTGTATGCCGCATTACCGCCTTGAAAAGCATGTTAGTATAACGTACGGCACCTTACAACTCTTAACAAAACATTACAACACCGTACGTAAACTTAAAACTCCATAATAAACCTAATGAATTCGTCCGAGTCATTTGAACATCGTACGACAATTTAGAATATCTTACGATTCTGTATGCCACATTACCGATTTGAAAATCATGTTAGTATAAACTAGGGCACCTTACAACTCCTAAGAACCCATTACAATACCGTACGTAAACTTAAAACTCCATATGTAACCTAATGATATCGTCCGAGTCCTTTAAACATCAGACGACCACTCAGGACTTGTTATGACTTTGTATGCGACATTAGCAACAGGATAAGCAATTTAGAATAATGTAGGATGCGTTACATATTTTGAGAACACCTTACACCACCGTACGAAACATTAAAACTCCATAATAAACCTAATGAAATCGTCCGAGTGATTTGAACATCGTACAACAATTTAGAATATATATTACCACTCTGTATGCCACATTACCGCCTTGAAAAGCATGTTAGTATAACGTACGACACCTTACAACTCCTAACAAAACATTACAACACAGTACGTAAACTTAAAACTCCATAATAAACCAAATGAATTCATCCGAGTCCTTTGAACATCGTACGAAAATTTAGAATATATTACGACTCTGTATGCCACATTACCGCCTTGAAAAGAATGTTAGTATAACGTACGACACCTTACAACTCCGAACAAAACATTACAACACAGTACGTAAACTTAAAACTCCATAATAAACCTAATGAATTCATCCGAGTCCTTTGAACATCGTACGACAATTTAGAATATATTACGACTCTGTATGCCACATTACCGCCTTGAAAAGCATGTTAGTATAACGTACGGCACCTTACAACTCCTAACAAAACATTACAACACCATACATAAACTTAAAACTCCAGAATAAACCTAATGAATTCGTCCGAGTCATTTGAACATCGTACGACAATTTAGAATATCTTACGATTCTGTATGCCACATTACCGATTTGAAAATCATGTTAGTATAAACTAGGGCACCTTACAACTCCTAAGAACCCATTACAATACCGTACGTAAACTTAAAACTCCATATGTAACCTAATGATATCGTCCGAGTCCTTTAAACATCAGACGACCACTCAGGACTTGTTATGACTTTGTATGCGACATTAGCAACAGGATAAGCAATTTAGAATAATGTAGGATGCGTTACATATTTTGAGAACACCTTACACCACCGTACGAAACATTAAAACTCCATAATAAACCTAATGAATTCGTCCGAGTGATTTGAACATCGTACAACAATTTAGAATATATATTACCACTCTGTATGCCACATTACCGCCTTGAAAAGCATGTTAGTATAACGTACGACACCTTACAACTCCTAACAAAACATTACAACACAGTACGTAAACTTAAAACTCCATAATAAACCAAATGAATTCATCCGAGTCCTTTGAACATCGTACGAAAATTTAGAATATATTACGACTCTGTATGCCACATTACCGCCTTGAAAAGAATGTTAGTATAACGTACGACACCTTACAACTCCGAACAAAACATTACAACACCGTACGTAAACTTAAAACTCCATAATAAACCTAATGAATTCATCCGAGTCCTTTGAACATCGTACGACAATTTAGAATATATTACGACTCTGTATGCCACATTACCGCCTTGAAAAGCATGTTAGTATAACGTACGGCACCTTACAACTCCTAACAAAACATTACAACACCGTACATAAACTTAAAACTCCAGAATAAACCTAATGAATTCGTCCGAGTCATTTGAACATCGTACGACAATTTAGAATATCTTACGATTCTGTATGCCACATTACCGATTTGAAAATCATGTTAGTATAAACTAGGGCACCTTACAACTCCTAAGAACCCATTACAATACCGTACGTAAACTTAAAACTCCATATGTAACCTAATGATATCGTCCGAGTCCTTTAAACATCAGACGACCACTCAGGACTTGTTATGACTTTGTATGCGACATTAGCAACAGGATAAGCAATTTAGAATAATGTAGGATGCGTTACATATTTTGAGAACACCTTACACCACCGTACGAAACATTAAAACTCCATAATAAACCTAATGAATTCGTCCGAGTGATTTGAACATCGTACAACAATTTAGAATATATTACCACTCTGTATGCCACATTACCGCCTTGAAAAGCATGTTAGTATAACGTACGACACCTTACAACTCCTAACAAAACATTAAAACACCGTACGTAAACTTAAAACTCCATAATAAACCAAATGAATTCATCCGAGTCCTTTGAACATCGTACGAAAATTTATAATATATTACGACTCTGTATGCCACATTACCGCCTTGAAAAGAATGTTAGTATAACGTACGACACCTTACAACTCCGAACAAAACATTACAACACCTTACGTAAACTTAAAACTCCATAATAAACCTAATGAATTCATCCGAGTCCTTTGAACATCGTACGACAATTTAGAATATATTACGACTCTGTATGCCACATTACCGCCTTGAAAAGCATGTTAGTATAACGTACGGCACCTTACAACTCCTAACAAAACATTACAACACCGTACATAAACTTAAAACTCCAGAATAAACCTAATGAATTCGTCCGAGTCATTTGAACATCGTACGACAATTTAGAATATCTTACGATTCTGTATGCCACATTACCGATTTGAAAATCATGTTAGTATAACGTACGACACCAAACAACTCCTAACAAAATATTACAACACCGTACGTAAACTTAAAACTCCATAATAAACCTAATGAATTCATCCGAGTCCTTTGAACATCGTATGACAATTTAGAATATATTACGACTCTGTATGCCGCATTACCGCCTTGAAAAGCATGTTAGTATAACGTACGGCACCTTACAACTCTTAACAAAACATTACAACACCGTACGTAAACTTAATACTCCATAATAAACCTAATGAATTCGTCCGAGTCATTTGAACATCGTACGACAATTTAGAATATCTTACGATTCTGTATGCCACATTACCGATTTGAAAATCATGTTAGTATAAACTAGGGCACCTTACAACTCCTAAGAACCCATTACAATACCGTACGTAAACTTAAAACTCCATATGTAACCTAATGATATCGTCCGAGTCCTTTAAACATCAGACGACCACTCAGGACTTGTTATGACTTTGTATGCGACATTAGCAACAGGATAAGCAATTTAGAATAATGTAGGATGCGTTACATATTTTGAGAACACCTTACACCACCGTACGAAACATTAAAACTCCATAATAAACCTAATGAATTCGTCCGAGTGATTTGAACATCGTACAACAATTTAGAATATATATTACCACTCTGTATGCCACATTACCGCCTTGAAAAGCATGTTAGTATAACGTACGACACCTTACAACTCCTAACAAAACATTACAACACCGTACGTAAACTTAAAACTCCATAATAAACCAAATGAATTCATCCGAGTCCTTTGAACATCGTACGAAAATTTAGAATATATTACGACTCTGTATGCCACATTACCGCCTTGAAAAGAATGTTAGTATAACGTACGACACCTTACAACTCCGAACAAAACATTACAACACCGTACGTAAACTTAAAACTCCATAATAAACCTAATGAATTCATCCGAGTCCTTTGAACATCGTACGACAATTTAGAATATATTACGACTCTGTATGCCACATTACCGCCTTGAAAAGCATGTTAGTATAACGTACGGCACCTTACAACTCCTAACAAAACATTACAACACCGTACATAAACTTAAAACTCCAGAATAAACCTAATGAATTCGTCCGAGTCATTTGAACATCGTACGACAATTTAGAATATCTTACGATTCTGTATGCCACATTACCGATTTGAAAATCATGTTAGTATAAACTAGGGCACCTTACAACTCCTAAGAACCCATTACAATACCGTACGTAAACTTAAAACTCCATATGTAACCTAATGATATCGTCCGAGTCCTTTAAACATCAGACGACCACTCAGGACTTGTTATGACTTTGTATGGGACATTAGCAACAGGATAAGCAATTTAGAATAATGTAGGATGCGTTACATATTTTGAGAACACCTTACACCACCGTACGAAACATTAAAACTCCATAATAAACCTAATGAATTCGTCCGAGTGATTTGAACATCGTACAACAATTTAGAATATATTACCACTCTGTATGCCACATTACCGCCTTGAAAAGCATGTTAGTATAACGTACGACACCTTACAACTCCTAACAAAACATTAAAACACCGTACGTAAACATAAAACTCCATAATAAACCAAATGAATTCATCCGAGTCCTTTGAACATCGTACGAAAATTTATAATATATTACGACTCTGTATGCCACATTACCGCCTTGAAAAGAATGTTAGTATAACGTACGACACCTTACAACTCCGAACAAAACATTACAACACCTTACGTAAACTTAAAACTCCATAATAAACCTAATGAATTCATCCGAGTCCTTTGAACATCGTACGACAATTTAGAATATATTACGACTCTGTATGCCACATTACCGCCTTGAAAAGCATGTTAGTATAACGTACGGCACCTTACAACTCCTAACAAAACATTACAACACCGTACATAAACTTAAAACTCCAGAATAAACCTAATGAATTCGTCCGAGTCATTTGAACATCGTACGACAATTTAGAATATCTTACGATTCTGTATGCCACATTACCGATTTGAAAATCATGTTAGTATAAATTAGGGCACCTTACAACTCCTAAGAACCCATTACAATACCGTACGTAAACTTAAAACTCCATATGTAACCTAATGATATCGTCCGAGTCCTTTAAACATCAGACGACCACTCAGGACTTGTTATGACTTTGTATGCGACATTAGCAACAGGATAAGCAATTTAGAATAATGTAGGATGCGTTACATATTTTGAGAACACCTTACACCACCGTACGAAACATTAAAACTCCATAATAAACCTAATGAATTCGTCCGAGTGATTTGAACATCGTACAACAATTTAGAATATATATTACCACTCTGTATGCCACATTACCGCCTTGAAAAGCATGTTAGTATAACGTACGACACCTTACAACTCCTAACAAAACATTACAACACCGTACGTAAACTTAAAACTCCATAATAAACCAAATGAATTCATCCGAGTCCTTTGAACATCGTACGAAAATTTAGAATATATTACGACTCTGTATGCCACATTACCGCCTTGAAAAGAATGTTAGTATAACGTACGACACCTTACAACTCCGAACAAAACATTACAACACCGTACGTAAACTTAAAACTCCATAATAAACCTAATGAATTCATCCGAGTCCTTTGAACATCGTACGACAATTTAGAATATATTACGACTCTGTATGCCACATTACCGCCTTGAAAAGCATGTTAGTATAACGTACGGCACCTTACAACTCCTAACAAAACATTACAACACCGTACATAAACTTAAAACTCCAGAATAAACCTAATGAATTCGTCCGAGTCATTTGAACATCGTACGACAATTTAGAATATCTTACGATTCTGTATGCCACATTACCGATTTGAAAATCATGTTAGTATAAACTAGGGCACCTTACAACTCCTAAGAACCCATTACAATACCGTACGTAAACTTAAAACTCCATATGTAACCTAATGATATCGTCCGAGTCCTTTAAACATCAGACGACCACTCAGGACTTGTTATGACTTTATATGCGACATTAGCAACAGGATAAGCAATTTAGAATAATGTAGGATGCGTTACATATTTTGAGAACACCTTACACCACCGTACGAAACATTAAAACTCCATAATAAACCTAATGAATTCGTCCGAGTGATTTGAACATCGTACAACAATTTAGAATATATTACCACTCTGTATGCCACATTACCGCCTTGAAAAGCATGTTAGTATAACGTACGACACCTTACAACTCCTAACAAAACATTAAAACACCGTACGTAAACATAAAACTCCATAATAAACCAAATGAATTCATCCGAGTCCTTTGAACATCGTACGAAAATTTATAATATATTACGACTCTGTATGCCACATTACCGCCTTGAAAAGAATGTTAGTATAACGTACGACACCTTACAACTCCGAACAAAACATTACAACACCTTACGTAAACTTAAAACTCCATAATAAACCTAATGAATTCATCCGAGTCCTTTGAACATCGTACGACAATTTAGAATATATTACGACTCTGTATGCCACATTACCGCCTTGTAAAGCATGTTAGTATAACGTACGGCACCTTACAACTCCTAACAAAACATTACAACACCGTACATAAACTTAAAACTCCAGAATAAACCTAATGAATTCGTCCGAGTCATTTGAACATCGTACGACAATTTAGAATATCTTACGATTCTGTATGCCACATTACCGATTTGAAAATCATGTTAGTATAAATTAGGGCACCTTACAACTCCTAAGAACCCATTACAATACCGTACGTAAACTTAAAACTCCATATGTAACCTAATGATATCGTCCGAGTCCTTTAAACATCAGACGACCACTCAGGACTTGTTATGACTTTGTATGCGACATTAGCAACAGGATAAGCAATTTAGAATAATGTAGGATGCGTTACATATTTTGAGAACACCTTACACCACCGTACGAAACATTAAAACTCCATAATAAACCTAATGAATTCGTCCGAGTGATTTGAACATCGTACAACAATTTAGAATATATTACCACTCTGTATGCCACATTACCGCCTTGAAAAGCATGTTAGTATAACGTACGACACCTTACAACTCCTAACAAAACATTAAAACACCGTACGTAAACTTAAAACTCCATAATAAACCAAATGAATTCATCTGAGTCCTTTGAACATCGTACGAAAATTTATAATATATTACGACTATGTATGCCACATTACCGCCTTGAAAAGCATGTTAGTATAACGTACGACACCTTACAACTCCGAACAAAACATTACAACACCGTACGTAAACTTAAAACTCCATAATAAACCAAATGAATTCATCCGAGTCCTTTGAACATCGTACGAAAATTTAGAATATATTACGACTCTGTATGCCACATTACCGCCTTGAAAAGAATGTTAGTATAACGTACGACACCTTACAACTCCGAACAAAACATTACAACACCGTACGTAAACTTAAAACTCCATAATAAACCTAATGAATTCATCCGAGTCCTTTGAACATCGTACGACAATTTAGAATATATTACGACTCTGTATGCCACATTACCGCCTTGAAAAGCATGTTAGTATAACGTACGGCACCTTACAACTCCTAACAAAACATTACAACACCGTACATAAACTTAAAACTCCAGAATAAACCTAATGAATTCGTCCGAGTCATTTGAACATCGTACGACAATTTAGAATATCTTACGATTCTGTATGCCACATTACCGATTTGAAAATCATGTTAGTATAAACTAGGGCACCTTACAACTCCTAAGAACCCATTACAATACCGTACGTAAACTTAAAACTCCATATGTAACCTAATGATATCGTCCGAGTCCTTTAAACATCAGACGACCACTCAGGACTTGTTATGACTTTGTATGCGACATTAGCAACAGGATAAGCAATTTAGAATAATGTAGGATGCGTTACATATTTTGAGAACACCTTACACCACCTTACGAAACATTAAAACTCCATAATAAACCTAATGAATTCGTCCGAGTGATTTGAACATCGTACAACAATTTAGAATATATTACCACTCTGTATGCCACATTACCGCCTTGAAAAGCATGTTAGTATAACGTACGACACCTTACAACTCCTAACAAAACATTAAAACACCGTACGTAAACTTAAAACTCCATAATAAACCAAATGAATTCATCCGAGTCCTTTGAACATCGTACGAAAATTTATAATATATTTCGACTCTGTATGCCACATTACCGCCTTGAAAAGAATGTTAGTATAACGTACGACACCTTACAACTCCGAACAAAACATTACAACACCTTACGTAAACTTAAAACTCCATAATAAACCAAATGAATTCATCCGAGTCCTTTGAACATCGTACGAAAATTTATAATATATTACGACTCTGTATGCCACATTACCGCCTTGGAAAGAATGTTAGTATAACGTACGACACCTTACAACTCCGAACAAAACATTACAACACCTTACGTAAACTTAAAACTCCATAATAAACCTAATGAATTCATCCGAGTCCTTTGAACATCGTACGAAAATTTATAATATATTACGACTCTGTATGCCACATTACCGCCTTGAAAAGAATGTTAGTATAACGTACGACACCTTACAACTCCGAACAAAACATTACAACACCTTACGTAAACTTAAAACTCCATAATAAACCTAATGAATTCATCCGAGTCCTTTGAACATCGTACGACAATTTAGAATATATTACGACTCTGTATACCACATTACCGCCTTGAAAAGCATGTTAGTATAACGTACGGCACCTTACAACTCCTAACAAAACATTACAACACCGTACATAAACTTAAAACTCCAGAATAAACCTAATGAATTCGTCCGAGTCATTTGAACATCGTACGACAATTTAGAATATCTTACGATTCTGTATGCCACATTACCGATTTGAAAATCATGTTAGTATAAATTAGGGCACCTTACAACTCCTAAGAACCCATTACAATACCGTACGTAAACTTAAAACTCCATATGTAACCTAATGATATCGTCCGAGTCCTTTAAACATCAGACGACCACTCAGGACTTGTTATGACTTTGTATGCGACATTAGCAACAGGATAAGCAATTTAGAATAATGTAGGATGCGTTACATATTTTGAGAACACCTTACACCACCGTACGAAACATTAAAACTCCATAATAAACCTAATGAATTCGTCCGAGTGATTTGAACATCGTACAACAATTTAGAATATATTACCACTCTGTATGCCACATTACCGCCTTGAAAAGCATGTTAGTATAACGTACGACACCTTACAACTCCTAACAAAACATTAAAACACCGTACGTAAACTTAAAACTCCATAATAAACCAAATGAATTCATCTGAGTCCTTTGAACATCGTACGAAAATTTATAATATATTACGACTATGTATGCCACATTACCGCCTTGAAAAGCATGTTAGTATAACGTACGACACCTTACAACTCCGAACAAAACATTACAACACCGTACGTAAACTTAAAACTCCATAATAAACCAAATGAATTCATCCGAGTCCTTTGAACATCGTACGAAAATTTAGAATATATTACGACTCTGTATGCCACATTACCGCCTTGAAAAGAATGTTAGTATAACGTACGACACCTTACAACTCCGAACAAAACATTACAACACCGTACGTAAACTTAAAACTCCATAATAAACCTAATGAATTCATCCGAGTCCTTTGAACATCGTACGACAATTTAGAATATATTACGACTCTGTATGCCACATTACCGCCTTGAAAAGCATGTTAGTATAACGTACGGCACCTTACAACTCCTAACAAAACATTACAACACCGTACATAAACTTAAAACTCCAGAATAAACCTAATGAATTCGTCCGAGTCATTTGAACATCGTACGACAATTTAGAATATCTTACGATTCTGTATGCCACATTACCGATTTGAAAATCATGTTAGTATAAACTAGGGCACCTTACAACTCCTAAGAACCCATTACAATACCGTACGTAAACTTAAAACTCCATATGTAACCTAATGATATCGTCCGAGTCCTTTAAACATCAGACGACCACTCAGGACTTGTTATGACTTTGTATGCGACATTAGCAACAGGATAAGCAATTTAGAATATTGTAGGATGCGTTACATATTTTGAGAACACCTTACACCACCGTACGAAACATTAAAACTCCATAATAAACCTAATGAATTCGTCCGAGTGATTTGAACATCGTACAACAATTTAGAATATATTACCACTCTGTATGCCACATTACCGCCTTGAAAAGCATGTTAGTATAACGTACGACACCTTACAACTCCTAACAAAACATTAAAACACCGTACGTAAACTTAAAACTCCATAATAAACCAAATGAATTCATCCGAGTCCTTTGAACATCGTACGAAAATTTATAATATATTTCGACTCTGTATGCCACATTACCGCCTTGAAAAGAATGTTAGTATAACGTACGACACCTTACAACTCCGAACAAAACATTACAACACCTTACGTAAACTTAAAACTCCATAATAAACCTAATGAATTCATCCGAGTCCTTTGAACATCGTACGACAATTTAGAATATATTACGACTCTGTATGCCACATTACCGCCTTGAAAAGCATGTTAGTATAACGTACGGCACCTTACAACTCCTAACAAAACATTACAACACCGTACATAAACTTAAAACTCCAGAATAAACCTAATGAATTCGTCCGAGTCATTTGAACATCGTACGACAATTTAGAATATCTTACGATTCTGTATGCCACATTACCGATTTGAAAATCATGTTAGTATAAATTAGGGCACCTTACAACTCCTAAGAACCCATTACAATACCGTACATAAACTTAAAACTCCATATGTAACCTAATGATATCGTCCGAGTCCTTTAAACATCAGACGACCACTCAGGACTTGTTATGACTTTGTATGCGACATTAGCAACAGGATAAGCAATTTAGAATAATGTAGGATGCGTTACATATTTTGAGAACACCTTACACCACCGTACGAAACATTAAAACTCCATAATAAACCTAATGAATTCGTCCGAGTGATTTGAACATCGTACAACAATTTAGAATATATTACCACTCTGTATGCCACATTACCGCCTTGAAAAGCATGTTAGTATAACGTACGACACCTTACAACTCCTAACAAAACATTACAACACCGTACGTAAACTTAAAACTCCATAATAAACCAAATGAATTCATCCGAGTCCTTTGAACATCGTACGAAAATTTATAATATATTACGACTCTGTATGCCACATTACCGCCTTGGAAAGAATGTTAGTATAACGTACGACACCTTACAACTCCGAACAAAACATTACAACACCGTACGTAAACTTAAAATTCCATAATAAACCTAATGAATTCATCCGAGTCCTTTGAACATCGTACGACAATTTAGAATATATTACGACTCTGTATGCCACATTACCGCCTTGAAAAGCATGTTAGTATAACGTACGGCACCTTACAACTCCTAACAAAACATTACAACACCGTACGTAAACTTAAAACTCCATAATAAACCTAATGAATTCGTCCGAGTCATTTGAACATCGTACGACAATTTAGAATATCTTACGATTCTGTATGCCACATTACCACTTTGAAAATCATGTTAGTATAAACTAGGGCACCTTACAACTCCTAAGAACCCATTACAATACCGTACGTAAACTTAAAACTCATATGTAACCTAATGATATCGTCCGAGTCCTTTAAACATCAGACGACCACTCAGGACTTGTTATGACTTTGTATGCGACATTAGCAACAGGATAAGCAATTTAGAATAATGTAGGATGCGTTACATCTTTTGAGAACACCTTACACCACCGTACGAAACATTAAAACTCCATAATAAACCTAATGAATTCGTCCGAGTGATTTGAACATCGTACAACAATTTTGAATATATTACCACTCTGTATGCCACATTACCGCCTTGAAAAGCATGTTAGTATAACGTACGACACCTTACAACTCCTAACAAAACATTAAAACACCGTACGTAAACTTAAAACTCCATAATAAACCAAATGAATTCATCCGAGTCCTTTGAACATCGTACGAAAATTTATAATATATTACGACTCTGTATGCCACATTACCGCCTTGAAAAGAATGTTAGTATAACGTACGACACCTTACAACTCCGAACAAAACATTACAACACCTTACGTAAACTTAAAACTCCATAATAAACCTAATGAATTCATCCGAGTCCTTTGAACATCGTACGACAATTTAGAATATATTACGACTCTGTATGCCACATTACCGCCTTGAAAAGCATGTTAGTATAACGTACGGCACCTTACAACTCCTAACAAAACATTACAACACCGTACATAAACTTAAAACTCCAGAATAAACCTAATGAATTCGTCCGAGTCATTTGAACATCGTACGACAATTTAGAATATCTTACGATTCTGTATGCCACATTACCGATTTGAAAATCATGTTAGTATAAATTAGGGCACCTTACAACTCCTAAGAACCCATTACAATACCGTACGTAAACTTAAAACTCCATATGTAACCTAATGATATCGTCCGAGTCCTTTAAACATCAGACGACCACTCAGGACTTGTTATGACTTTGTATGCGACATTAGCAACAGGATAAGCAATTTAGAATAATGTAGGATGCGTTACATATTTTGAGAACACCTTACACCACCGTACGAAACATTAAAACTCCATAATAAACCTAATGAATTCGTCCGAGTGATTTGAACATCGTACAACAATTTAGAATATATTACCACTCTGTATGCCACATTACCGCCTTGAAAAGCATGTTAGTATAACGTACGACACCTTACAACTCCTAACAAAACATTACAACACCGTACGTAAACTTAAAACTCCATAATAAACCAAATGAATTCATCTGAGTCCTTTGAACATCGTACGAAAATTTATAATATATTACGACTCTGTATGCCACATTACCGCCTTGAAAAGAATGTTAGTATAACGTACGACACCTTACAACTCCGAACAAAACATTACAACACCGTACCTAAACTTAAAACTCCATAATAAACCTAATGAATTCATCCGAGTCCTTTGAACATCGTACTACAATTTAGAATATATTACGACTCTGTATGCCACATTACCGCCCTGAAAAGCATGTTAGTATAACGTACGGCACCTTACAACTCCTAACAAAACATTACAACACCGTACATAAACTTAAAACTCCAGAATAAACCTAATTAATTCGTCCGAGTCATTTGAACATCGTACGACAATTTAGAATATCTTACGATTCTGTATGCCACATTACCGATTTGAAAATCATGTTAGTATAAACTAGTGCACCTTACAACTCCTAAGAACCCATTACAATACCGTACGTAAACTTAAAACTCCATATGTAACCTAATGATATCGTCCGAGTCCTTTAAACATCAGACGACCACTCAGGACTTGTTATGACTTTGTATGCGACATTAGCAACAGGATAAGCAATTTAGAATAATGTAGGATGCATTACATATTTTGAGAACACCTTACACCACCGTACGAAACATTAAAACTCCATAATAAACCTAATGAATTCGTCCGAGTGATTTGAACATCGTACAACAATTTAGAATATATTACCACTCTGTATGCCACATTACCGCCTTGAAAAGCATGTTAGTATAACGTACGACACCTTACAACTCCTAACAAAACATTAAAACACCGTACGTAAACTTAAAACTCCATAATAAACCAAATGAATTCATCCGAGTCCTTTGAACATCGTACGAAAATTTATAATATATTACGACTCTGTATGCCACATTACCGCCTTGAAAAGAATGTTAGTATAACGTACGACACCTTACAACTCCGAACAAAACATTACAACACCTTACGTAAACTTAAAACTCCATAATAAACCTAATGAATTCATCCGAGTCCTTTGAACATCGTACGACAATTTAGAATATATTACGACTCTGTATGCCACATTACCGCCTTGAAAAGCATGTTAGTATAACGTACGGCACCTTACAACTCCTAACAAAACATTACAACACCGTACATAAACTTAAAACTCCAGAATAAACCTAATGAATTCGTCCGAGTCATTTGAACATCGTACGACAATTTAGAATATCTTACGATTCTGTATGCCACATTACCGATTTGAAAATCATGTTAGTATAAATTAGGGCACCTTACAACTCCTAAGAACCCATTACAATACCGTACGTAAACTTAAAACTCCATATGTAACCTAATGATATCGTCCGAGTCCTTTAAACATCAGACGACCACTCAGGACTTGTTATGACTTTGTATGCGACATTAGCAACAGGATAAGCAATTTAGAATAATGTAGGATGCGTTACATATTTTGAGAACACCTTACACCACCGTACGAAACATTAAAACTCCATAATAAACCTAATGAATTCGTCCGAGTGATTTGAACATCGTACAACAATTTAGAATATATTACCACTCTGTATGCCACATTACCGCCTTGAAAAGCATGTTAGTATAACGTACGACACCTTACAACTCCTAACAAAACATTACAACACCGTACGTAAACTTAAAACTCCATAATAAACCAAATGAATTCATCTGAGTCCTTTGAACATCGTACGAAAATTTATAATATATTACGACTCTGTATGCCACATTACCGCCTTGAAAAGAATGTTAGTATAACGTACGACACCTTACAACTCCGAACAAAACATTACAACACCGTACGTAAACTTAAAACTCCATAATAAACCTAATGAATTCATCCGAGTCCTTTGAACATCGTACTACAATTTAGAATATATTACGACTCTGTATGCCACATTACCGCCCTGAAAAGCATGTTAGTATAACGTACGGCACCTTACAACTCCTAACAAAACATTACAACACCGTACATAAACTTAAAACTCCAGAATAAACCTAATTAATTCGTCCGAGTCATTTGAACATCGTACGACAATTTAGAATATCTTACGATTCTGTATGCCACATTACCGATTTGAAAATCATGTTAGTATAAACTAGTGCACCTTACAACTCCTAAGAACCCATTACAATACCGTACGTAAACTTAAAACTCCATATGTAACCTAATGATATCGTCCGAGTCCTTTAAACATCAGACGACCACTCAGGACTTGTTATGACTTTGTATGCGACATTAGCAACAGGATAAGCAATTTAGAATAATGTAGGATGCATTACATATTTTGAGAACACCTTACACCACCGTACGAAACATTAAAACTCCATAATAAACCTAATGAATTCGTCCGAGTGATTTGAACATCGTACAACAATTTAGAATATATTACCACTCTGTATGCCACATTACCGCCTTGAAAAGCATGTTAGTATAACGTACGACACCTTACAACTCCTAACAAAACATTAAAACACCGTACGTAAACTTAAAACTCCATAATAAACCAAATGAATTCATCCGAGTCCTTTGAACATCGTACGAAAATTTATAATATATTACGACTCTGTATGCCACATTACCGCCTTGAAAAGAATGTTAGTATAACGTACGACACCTTACAACTCCGAACAAAACATTACAACACCTTACGTAAACTTAAAACTCCATAATAAACCTAATGAATTCATCCGAGTCCTTTGAACATCGTACGACAATTTAGAATATATTACGACTCTGTATGCCACATTACCGCCTTGAAAAGCATGTTAGTATAACGTACGGCACCTTACAACTCCTAACAAAACATTACAACACCGTACATAAACTTAAAACTCCAGAATAAACCTAATGAATTCGTCCGAGTCATTTGAACATCGTACGACAATTTAGAATATCTTACGATTCTGTATGCCACATTACCGATTTGAAAATCATGTTAGTATAAATTAGGGCACCTTACAACTCCTAAGAACCCATTACAATACCGTACGTAAACTTAAAACTCCATATGTAACCTAATGATATCGTCCGAGTCCTTTAAACATCAGACGACCACTCAGGACTTGTTATGACTTTGTATGCGACATTAGCAACAGGATAAGCAATTTAGAATAATGTAGGATGCGTTACATATTTTGAGAACACCTTACACCACCGTACGAAACATTAAAACTCCATAATAAACCTAATGAATTCGTCCGAGTGATTTGAACATCGTACAACAATTTAGAATATATTACCACTCTGTATGCCACATTACCGCCTTGAAAAGCATGTTAGTATAACGTACGACACCTTACAACTCCTAACAAAACATTACAACACCGTACGTAAACTTAAAACTCCATAATAAACCAAATGAATTCATCTGAGTCCTTTGAACATCGTACGAAAATTTATAATATATTACGACTCTGTATGCCACATTACCGCCTTGAAAAGAATGTTAGTATAACGTACGACACCTTACAACTCCGAACAAAACATTACAACACCGTACGTAAACTTAAAACTCCATAATAAACCTAATGAATTCATCCGAGTCCTTTGAACATCGTACTACAATTTAGAATATATTACGACTCTGTATGCCACATTACCGCCCTGAAAAGCATGTTAGTATAACGTACGGCACCTTACAACTCCTAACAAAACATTACAACACCGTACATAAACTTAAAACTCCAGAATAAACCTAATTAATTCGTCCGAGTCATTTGAACATCGTACGACAATTTAGAATATCTTACGATTCTGTATGCCACATTACCGATTTGAAAATCATGTTAGTATAAACTAGGGCACCTTACAACTCCTAAGAACCCATTACAATACCGTACGTAAACTTAAAACTCCATATGTAACCTAATGATATCGTCCGAGTCCTTTAAACATCAGACGACCACTCAGGACTTGTTATGACTTTGTATGCGACATTAGCAACAGGATAAGCAATTTAGAATAATGTAGGATGCGTTACATATTTTGAGAACACCTTACACCACCGTACGAAACATTAAAACTCCATAATAAACCTAATGAATTCGTCCGAGTGATTTGAACATCGTACAACAATTTAGAATATATTACCACTCTGTATGCCACATTACCGCCTTGAAAAGCATGTTAGTATAACGTACGACACCTTACAACTCCTAACAAAACATTAAAACACCGTACGTAAACTTAAAACTCCATAATAAACCAAATGAATTCATCCGAGTCCTTTGAACATCGTACGAAAATTTATAATATATTACGACTCTGTATGCCACATTACCGCCTTGAAAAGAATGTTAGTATAACGTACGACACCTTACAACTCCGAACAAAACATTACAACACCTTACGTAAACTTAAAACTCCATAATAAACCTAATGAATTCATCCGAGTCCTTTGAACATCGTACGACAATTTAGAATATATTACGACTCTGTATGCCACATTACCGCCTTGAAAAGCATGTTAGTATAACGTACGGCACCTTACAACTCCTAACAAAACATTACAACACCGTACATAAACTTAAAACTCCAGAATAAACCTAATGAATTCGTCCGAGTCATTTGAACATCGTACGACAATTTAGAATATCTTACGATTCTGTATGCCACATTACCGATTTGAAAATCATGTTAGTATAAATTAGGGCACCTTACAACTCCTAAGAACCCATTACAATACCGTACGTAAACTTAAAACTCCATATGTAACCTAATGATATCGTCCGAGTCCTTTAAACATCAGACGACCACTCAGGACTTGTTATGACTTTGTATGCGACATTAGCAACAGGATAAGCAATTTAGAATAATGTAGGATGCGTTACATATTTTGAGAACACCTTACACCACCGTACGAAACATTAAAACTCCATAATAAACCTAATGAATTCGTCCGAGTGATTTGAACATCGTACAACAATTTAGAATATATTACCACTCTGTATGCCACATTACCGCCTTGAAAAGCATGTTAGTATAACGTACGACACCTTACAACTCCTAACAAAACATTACAACACCGTACGTAAACTTAAAACTCCATAATAAACCAAATGAATTCATCTGAGTCCTTTGAACATCGTACGAAAATTTATAATATATTACGACTCTGTATGCCACATTACCGCCTTGAAAAGAATGTTAGTATAACGTACGACACCTTACAACTCCGAACAAAACATTACAACACCGTACGTAAACTTAAAACTCCATAATAAACCTAATGAATTCATCCGAGTCCTTTGAACATCGTACTACAATTTAGAATATATTACGACTCTGTATGCCACATTACCGCCCTGAAAAGCATGTTAGTATAACGTACGGCACCTTACAACTCCTAACAAAACATTACAACACCGTACATAAACTTAAAACTCCAGAATAAACCTAATTAATTCGTCCGAGTCATTTGAACATCGTACGACAATTTAGAATATCTTACGATTCTGTATGCCACATTACCGATTTGAAAATCATGTTAGTATAAACTAGGGCACCTTACAACTCCTAAGAACCCATTACAATACCGTACGTAAACTTAAAACTCCATATGTAACCTAATGATATCGTCCGAGTCCTTTAAACATCAGACGACCACTCAGGACTTGTTATGACTTTGTATGCGACATTAGCAACAGGATAAGCAATTTAGAATAATGTAGGATGCGTTACATATTTTGAGAACACCTTACACCACCGTACGAAACATTAAAACTCCATAATAAACCTAATGAATTCGTCCGAGTGATTTGAACATCGTACAACAATTTAGAATATATTACCACTCTGTATGCCACATTACCGCCTTGAAAAGCATGTTAGTATAACGTACGACACCTTACAACTCCTAACAAAACATTAAAACACCGTACGTAAACTTAAAACTCCATAATAAACCAAATGAATTCATCCGAGTCCTTTGAACATCGTACGAAAATTTATAATATATTACGACTCTGTATGCCACATTACCGCCTTGAAAAAAATGTTAGTATAACGTACGACACCTTACAACTCCGAACAAAACATTACAACACCTTACGTAAACTTAAAACTCCATAATAAACCTAATGAATTCATCCGAGTCCTTTGAACATCGTACGACAATTTAGAATATATTACGACTCTGTATGCCACATTACCGCCTTGAAAAGCATGTTAGTATAACGTACGGCACCTTACAACTCCTAACAAAACATTACAACACCGTACATAAACTTAAAACTCCAGAATAAACCTAATGAATTCGTCCGAGTCATTTGAACATCGTACGACAATTTAGAATATCTTACGATTCTGTATGCCACATTACCGATTTGAAAATCATGTTAGTATAAATTAGGGCACCTTACAACTCCTAAGAACCCATTACAATACCGTACGTAAACTTAAAACTCCATATGTAACCTAATGATATCGTCCGAGTCCTTTAAACATCAGACGACCTCTCAGGACTTGTTATGACTTTGTATGCGACATTAGCAACAGGATAAGCAATTTAGAATAATGTAGGATGCGTTACATATTTTGAGAACACCTTACACCACCGTACGAAACATTAAAACTCCATAATAAACCTAATGAATTCGTCCGAGTGATTTGAACATCGTACAACAATTTAGAATATATTACCACTCTGTATGCCACATTACCGCCTTGAAAAGCATGTTAGTATAACGTACGACACCTTACAACTCCTAACAAAACATTACAACACCGTACGTAAACTTAAAACTCCATAAAAAAACCAAATGAATTCATCTGAGTCCTTTGAACATCGTACGAAAATTTATAATATATTACGACTCTGTATGCCACATTACCGCCTTGAAAAGAATGTTAGTATAACGTACGACACCTTACAACTCCGAACAAAACATTACAACACCGTACGTAAACTTAAAACTCCATAATAAACCTAATGAATTCATCCGAGTCCTTTGAACATCGTACTACAATTTAGAATATATTACGACTCTGTATGCCACATTACCGCCCTGAAAAGCATGTTAGTATAACGTACGGCACCTTACAACTCCTAACAAAACATTACAACACCGTACATAAACTTAAAACTCCAGAATAAACCTAATTAATTCGTCCGAGTCATTTGAACATCGTACGACAATTTAGAATATCTTACGATTCTGTATGCCACATTACCGATTTGAAAATCATGTTAGTATAAACTAGGGCACCTTACAACTCCTAAGAACCCATTACAATACCGTACGTAAACTTAAAACTCCATATGTAACCTAATGATATCGTCCGAGTCCTTTAAACATCAGACGACCACTCAGGACTTGTTATGACTTTGTATGCGACATTAGCAACAGGATAAGCAATTTAGAATAATGTAGGATGCGTTACATATTTTGAGAACACCTTACACCACCGTACGAAACATTAAAACTCCATAATAAACCTAATGAATTCGTCCGAGTGATTTGAACATCGTACAACAATTTAGAATATATTACCACTCTGTATGCCACATTACCGCCTTGAAAAGCATGTTAGTATAACGTACGACACCTTACAACTCCTAACAAAACATTAAAACACCGTACGTAAACTTAAAACTCCATAATAAACCAAATGAATTCATCCGAGTCCTTTGAACATCGTACGAAAATTTATAATATATTACGACTCTGTATGCCACATTACCGCCTTGAAAAAAATGTTAGTATAACGTACGACACCTTACAACTCCGAACAAAACATTACAACACCTTACGTAAACTTAAAACTCCATAATAAACCTAATGAATTCATCCGAGTCCTTTGAACATCGTACGACAATTTAGAATATATTACGACTCTGTATGCCACATTACCGCCTTGAAAAGCATGTTAGTATAACGTACGGCACCTTACAACTCCTAACAAAACATTACAACACCGTACATAAACTTAAAACTCCAGAATAAACCTAATGAATTCGTCCGAGTCATTTGAACATCGTACGACAATTTAGAATATCTTACGATTCTGTATGCCACATTACCGATTTGAAAATCATGTTAGTATAAATTAGGGCACCTTACAACTCCTAAGAACCCATTACAATACCGTACGTAAACTTAAAACTCCATATGTAACCTAATGATATCGTCCGAGTCCTTTAAACATCAGACGACCTCTCAGGACTTGTTATGACTTTGTATGCGACATTAGCAACAGGATAAGCAATTTAGAATAATGTAGGATGCGTTACATATTTTGAGAACACCTTACACCACCGTACGAAACATTAAAACTCCATAATAAACCTAATGAATTCGTCCGAGTGATTTGAACATCGTACAACAATTTAGAATATATTACCACTCTGTATGCCACATTACCGCCTTGAAAAGCATGTTAGTATAACGTACGACACCTTACAACTCCTAACAAAACATTACAACACCGTACGTAAACTTAAAACTCCATAATAAACCAAATGAATTCATCTGAGTCCTTTGAACATCGTACGAAAATTTATAATATATTACGACTCTGTATGCCACATTACCGCCTTGAAAAGAATGTTAGTATAACGTACGACACCTTACAACTCCGAACAAAACATTACAACACCGTACGTAAACTTAAAACTCCATAATAAACCTAATGAATTCATCCGAGTCCTTTGAACATCGTACTACAATTTAGAATATATTACGACTCTGTATGCCACATTACCGCCCTGAAAAGCATGTTAGTATAACGTACGGCACCTTACAACTCCTAACAAAACATTACAACACCGTACATAAACTTAAAACTCCAGAATAAACCTAATTAATTCGTCCGAGTCATTTGAACATCGTACGACAATTTAGAATATCTTACGATTCTGTATGCCACATTACCGATTTGAAAATCATGTTAGTATAAACTAGGGCACCTTACAACTCCTAAGAACCCATTACAATACCGTACGTAAACTTAAAACTCCATATGTAACCTAATGATATCGTCCGAGTCCTTTAAACATCAGACGACCACTCAGGACTTGTTATGACTTTGTATGCGACATTAGCAACAGGATAAGCAATTTAGAATAATGTAGGATGCGTTACATATTTTGAGAACACCTTACACCACCGTACGAAACATTAAAACTCCATAATAAACCTAATGAATTCGTCCGAGTGATTTGAACATCGTACAACAATTTAGAATATATTACCACTCTGTATGCCACATTACCGCCTTGAAAAGCATGTTAGTATAACGTACGACACCTTACAACTCCTAACAAAACATTAAAACACCGTACGTAAACTTAAAACTCCATAATAAAACAAATGAATTCATCCGAGTCCTTTGAACATCGTACGAAAATTTATAATATATTACGACTCTGTATGCCACATTACCGCCTTGAAAAAAATGTTAGTATAACGTACGACACCTTACAACTCCGAACAAAACATTACAACACCTTACGTAAACTTAAAACTCCATAATAAACCTAATGAATTCATCCGAGTCCTTTGAACATCGTACGACAATTTAGAATATATTACGACTCTGTATGCCACATTACCGCCTTGAAAAGCATGTTAGTATAACGTACGGCACCTTACAACTCCTAACAAAACATTACAACACCGTACATAAACTTAAAACTCCAGAATAAACCTAATGAATTCGTCCGAGTCATTTGAACATCGTACGACAATTTAGAATATCTTACGATTCTGTATGCCACATTACCGATTTGAAAATCATGTTAGTATAAATTAGGGCACCTTACAACTCCTAAGAACCCATTACAATACCGTACGTAAACTTAAAACTCCATATGTAACCTAATGATATCGTCCGAGTCCTTTAAACATCAGACGACCTCTCAGGACTTGTTATGACTTTGTATGCGACATTAGCAACAGGATAAGCAATTTAGAATAATGTAGGATGCGTTACATATTTTGAGAACACCTTACACCACCGTACGAAACATTAAAACTCCATAATAAACCTAATGAATTCGTCCGAGTGATTTGAACATCGTACAACAATTTAGAATATATTACCACTCTGTATGCCACATTACCGCCTTGAAAAGCATGTTAGTATAACGTACGACACCTTACAACTCCTAACAAAACATTACAACACCGTACGTAAACTTAAAACTCCATAATAAACCAAATGAATTCATCTGAGTCCTTTGAACATCGTACGAAAATTTATAATATATTACGACTCTGTATGCCACATTACCGCCTTGAAAAGAATGTTAGTATAACGTACGACACCTTACAACTCCGAACAAAACATTACAACACCGTACGTAAACTTAAAACTCCATAATAAACCTAATGAATTCATCCGAGTCCTTTGAACATCGTACTACAATTTAGAATATATTACGACTCTGTATGCCACATTACCGCCCTGAAAAGCATGTTAGTATAACGTACGGCACCTTACAACTCCTAACAAAACATTACAACACCGTACATAAACTTAAAACTCCAGAATAAACCTAATTAATTCGTCCGAGTCATTTGAACATCGTACGACAATTTAGAATATCTTACGATTCTGTATGCCACATTACCGATTTGAAAATCATGTTAGTATAAACTAGGGCACCTTACAACTCCTAAGAACCCATTACAATACCGTACGTAAACTTAAAACTCCATATGTAACCTAATGATATCGTCCGAGTCCTTTAAACATCAGACGACCACTCAGGACTTGTTATGACTTTGTATGCGACATTAGCAACAGGATAAGCAATTTAGAATAATGTAGGATGCGTTACATATTTTGAGAACACCTTACACCACCGTACGAAACATTAAAACTCCATAATAAACCTAATGAATTCGTCCGAGTGATTTGAACATCGTACAACAATTTAGAATATATTACCACTCTGTATGCCACATTACCGCCTTGAAAAGCATGTTAGTATAACGTACGACACCTTACAACTCCTAACAAAACATTACAACACCGTACGTAAACTTAAAACTCCATAATAAACCAAATGAATTCATCCGAGTCCTTTGAACATCGTACGAAAATTTATAATATATTACGACTCTGTATGCCACATTACCGCCTTGGAAAGAATGTTAGTATAACGTACGACACCTTACAACTCCGAACAAAACATTACAACACCGTACGTAAACTTAAAATTCCATAATAAACCTAATGAATTCATCCGAGTCCTTTGAACATCGTACGACAATTTAGAATATATTACGACTCTGTATGCCACATTACCGCCTTGAAAAGCATGTTAGTATAACGTACGGCACCTTACAACTCCTAACAAAACATTACAACACCGTACGTAAACTTAAAACTCCATAATAAACCTAATGAATTCGTCCGAGTCATTTGAACATCGTACGACAATTTAGAATATCTTACGATTCTGTATGCCACATTACCACTTTGAAAATCATGTTAGTATAAACTAGGGCACCTTACAACTCCTAAGAACCCATTACAATACCGTACGTAAACTTAAAACTCATATGTAACCTAATGATATCGTCCGAGTCCTTTAAACATCAGACGACCACTCAGGACTTGTTATGACTTTGTATGCGACATTAGCAACAGGATAAGCAATTTAGAATAATGTAGGATGCGTTACATCTTTTGAGAACACCTTACACCACCGTACGAAACATTAAAACTCCATAATAAACCTAATGAATTCGTCCAAGTGATTTGAATATCGTACAACAATTTAGAATATCTTACCACTCTGAATGCCACATTACCGCCTTGAAAAGCATGTTAGTATAACGTACGACACCTTACAACTCCTAACAAAATATTACAACACCGTACGTAAACTTAAAACTTAATAATAAACCTAATGAATTCATCCGAGTCCTTTGAACATCGTACGATAATTTAGAATATATTACGACTCTGTATGCCGCATTACCGCCTTGAAAAGCATGTTAGTATAACGTACGGCACCTTACAACTCTTAACAAAACATTACAACACCGTACGTAAACTTAAAACTCCATAATAAACCTAATGAATTCGTCCGAGTCATTTGAACATCGTACAATAATTTAGAATATCTTACGACTCTGTATGCCACATTACCGCCTTAAAAATCATGTTAGTATAACCTAGGGCACCTTACAACTCCTAAGAACCCATTACAATACCGTACGTAAACTTAAAACTCCATAGTAAACCTAATGAATTCGTCCGAGTCCTTTAAACATCAGACGACCACTCAGGACTTATTACGACTTTGTATGCGACATTAGCAACAAGAAAAGCAATTTAGAATAATGGAGGATGCGATACATCTTTTGAGAACACCTTACACTACCGTACGAAACATTAAAACTCCATAATAAACCTAATGAATTCGTCCGAGTGATTTGAGCATCGTACAACAATTTAGAATATATTACCACTCTGTATGCCACATTACCGCCTTGAAAAGCATGTTAGTATAACGTACGACACCTTACAACTCCTAACAAAACATTACAACACCGTACGTAAACTTAAAACTCCATAATAAACCAAATGAATTCATCCGAGTCCTTTGAACATCGTACGAAAATTTAGAATATATTACGACTCTGTATGCCACATTACCGCCTTGAAAAGAATGTTAGTATAACGTACGACACCTTACAACTCCGAACAAAACATTACAACACCATACGTAAACTTAAAACTCCATAATAAACCTAATGAATTCATCCGAGTCCTTTAAACATCGTACGACAATTTAGTATAACGTACGGCACCTTATAACTCCTAACAAAACATTACAACACCGTACGTAAACTTAAAACTCCATAATAAACCTAATGAATTCGTCCGAGTCATTTGAACATCGTACGACAATTTAGAATATCTTACGATTCTGTATGCCACATTACCGCTTTGAAAATCATGTTAGTATAAACTAGGGCACCTTACAACTCCTAAGAACCCATTACAATACCGTACGTAAACTTAAAACTCCATATGTAACCTAATGATATCGTCCGAGTCCTTTAAACATCAGACGACCACTCAGGATTGTTATGACTTTGTATGCGACATTAGCAACAGGATAAGCAATTTAGAATAATGTAGGATGCGTTACATCTTTTGAGAACACCTTACACCACCATACGAAATATTAAAACTCCATAATAAACCTAATGAATTCGTCCGAGTGATTTGAACATCGTACAACAATTTAGAATATCTTACCACTCTGAATGCCACATTACCGCCTTGAAAAGCATGTTAGTATAACGTACGACACCTTATAACTCCTAACAAAACATTACAACACCGTACGTAAACATAAAACTCTATAATAAACCAAATGAATTCATCCGAGTCCTTTGAACATCGTACGACAGTTTAGAATATATTAAGACTCTGTATGCCACATTACCGCCTTGAAAAGAATGTTAGTATAACGTACGACACCTTACAACTCCGAACAAAACATTACAACACCGTACGTAAACTTAAAACTCCATAATAAACCTAATGAATTCATCCGAGTCCTTTGAACATCGTACGACAATTTAGAATATACTACGACTCTGTATGCCACATTACCGCCTTGAAAAGCTTGTTAGTATAACGTACGGCACCTTACAACTCCTAACAAAACATTACAACACCGTACGTAAACTTAAAACTCCATAATAAACCTAATGAATTCGTCCGAGTCATTTGAACATCGTACGACAATTTAGAATATCTTACGATTCTGTATGCCACATTACCGCTTTGAAAATCATGTTAGTATAAACTAGGGCACCTTACAACTCCTAAGAACCCATTACAATACCGTACGTAAACTTAAAACTCCATATGTAACCTAATGATATCGTCCGAGTCCTTTAAACATCAGACGACCACTCAGGATTGTTATGACTTTGTATGCGACATTAGCAACAGGATAAGCAATTTAGAATAATGTAGGATGCGTTACATCTTTTGAGAACACCTTACACCACCGTACGAAATATTAAAACTCCATAATAAACCTAATGAATTCGTCCGAGTGATTTGAACATCGTACAACAATTTAGAATATCTTACCACTCTGAATGCCACATTACCGCCTTGAAAAGCATGTTAGTATAACGTACGACACCTTATAACTCCTAACAAAACATTACAACACCGTACGTAAACATAAAACTCTATAATAAACCAAATGAATTCATCCGAGTCCTTTGAACATCGTACGACAGTTTAGAATATATTAAGACTCTGTATGCCACATTACCGCCTTGAAAAGAATGTTAGTATAACGTACGACACCTTACAACTCCGAACAAAACATTACAACACCGTACGTAAACTTAAAACTCCATAATAAACCTAATGAATTCATCCGAGTCCTTTGAACATCGTACGACAATTTAGAATATACTACGACTCTGTATGCCACATTACCGCCTTGAAAAGCTTGTTAGTATAACGTACGGCACCTTACAACTCCTAACAAAACATTACAACACCGTACGTAAACTTAAAACTCCATAATAAACCTAATGAATTCTTCCGAGTCATTTGAACATCGTACAAAAATTTAGAATATCTTACGACTCTGTATGCCACATTACCGCCTTGAAAATCATGTTAGTATAACCTAGGGCACCTTACAACTCCTAAGAACCCATTACCATACCGTACGTAAACTTAAAACTCCATAGTAAACCTAATGATATCGTCCGAGTCCTTTAAACATCAGACGACCACTCAGGACTTGTTATGACTTTGTATGCGACATTAGCAACAGGATAAGCAATTTAGAATAATGTAGGATGCGTTACATCTTTTGAGAACACCTTACACCACCGTACGAAACATTAAAACTCCATAATAAACCTAATGAATTCGTCCGAGTGATTTGAACATCGTACAACAATTTAGAATATCTTACCACTCTGAATGCCACATTACCGCCTTGAAAAGCATGTTAGTATAACGTACGACACCTTATAACTCCTAACAAAACATTACAACACCGTACGTAAACTTAAAACTCTATAATAAACCAAATGAATTCATCCGAGTCCTTTGAACATCGTACGACAATTTAGAATATATTAAGACTCTGTATGCCACATTACCGCCTTAAAAATCATGTTAGTATAACCTAGGGCACCTTACAACTCCTAAGAACCCATTACAATACCGTACGTAAACTTAAAACTCCATAGTAAACCTAATGAATTCGTCCGAGTCCTTTAAACATCAGACGACCACTCAGGACTTATTACGACTTTGTATGCGACATTAGCAACAAGAAAAGCAATTTAGAATAATGGAGGATGCGTTACATCTTTTGAGAACACCTTACAACACCGTACGTAAACTTAAAACTCTATAATAAACCAAATGAATTCGTCCGAGTCCTTTGAACATCGTACGACAATTTAGAATATATTAAGACTCAGTATGCCACATTACCGCCTTGAAAAGAATGTTAGTATAACGTACGACACCTTACAACTCCGAACAAAACATTACAACACCGTACGTAAAGTTAAAACTCCATAATAAACCTAATGAATTCATCCGAGTCCTTTGAACATCGTACGACAATTTAGAATATACTACGACTCTGTATGCCACATTACCGCCTTGAAAAACATGTTAGTATAACGTACGACACCAAACAACTCCTAACAAAATATTACAACACCGTACGTAAACTTAAAACTCCATAATAAACCTAATGAATTCATCCGAGTCCTTTGAACATCGTATGACAATTTAGAATATATTACGACTCTGTATGCCGCATTACCGCCTTGAAAAGCATGTTAGTATAACGTACGGCACCTTACAACTCCTAACAAAACATTACAACACCGTACGTAAACTTAAAACTCCATATGTAACCTAATGATATCGTCCGAGTCCTTTAAACATCAGACGACCACTCAGGATTGTTATGACTTTGTATGCGACATTAGCAACAGGATAAGCAATTTAGAATAATGTAGGATGCGTTACATCTTTTGAGAACACCTTACACCACCGTACGAAATATTAAAACTCCATAATAAACCTAATGAATTCGTCCGAGTGATTTGAACATCGTACAACAATTTAGAATATCTTACCACTCTGAATGCCACATTACCGCCTTGAAAAGCATGTTAGTATAACGTACGACACCTTATAACTCCTAACAAAACATTACAACACCGTACGTAAACTTAAAACTCCATAATAAACCAAATGAATTCATCCGAGTCCTTTGAACATCGTACGAAAATTTAGAATATATTACGACTCTGTATGCCACATTACCGCCTTGAAAAGAATGTTAGTATAACGTACGACACCTTACAACTCCGAACAAAACATTACAACACCGTACGTAAACTTAAAACTCCATAATAAACCTAATGAATTCATCCGAGTCCTTTGAACATCGTACGACAATTTAGAATATACTACGACTCTGTATGCCACATTACCGCCTTGAAAAGCTTGTTAGTATAACGTACGGCACCTTACAACTCCTAACAAAACATTACAACACCGTACGTAAACTTAAAACTCCATAATAAACCTAATGAATTCTTCCGAGTCATTTGAACATCGTACAAAAATTTAGAATATCTTACGACTCTGTATGCCACATTACCGCCTTGAAAATCATGTTAGTATAACCTAGGGCACCTTACAACTCCTAAGAACCCATTACCATACCGTACGTAAACTTAAAACTCCATAGTAAACCTAATGATATCGTCCGAGTCCTTTAAACATCAGACGACCACTCAGGACTTGTTATGACTTTGTATGCGACATTAGCAACAGGATAAGCAATTTAGAATAATGTAGGATGCGTTACATCTTTTGAGAACACCTTACACCACCGTACGAAACATTAAAACTCCATAATAAACCTAATGAATTCGTCCGAGTGATTTGAACATCGTACAACAATTTAGAATATCTTACCACTCTGAATGCCACATTACCGCCTTGAAAAGCATGTTAGTATAATGTACGACACCTTATAACTCCTAACAAAACATTACAACACCGTACGTAAACTTAAAACTCTATAATAAACCAAATGAATTCATCCGAGT
Organism: Tagetes erecta; assembly: GCA_030867185.1. NCBI lineage: Eukaryota > Viridiplantae > Streptophyta > Magnoliopsida > Asterales > Asteraceae > Tagetes > Tagetes erecta. The sequence continues at coordinate 45,920,846 of CM061488.1, read as the reverse complement.
CCTTTGAACATCGTACGACAATTTAGAATATATTAAGACTCTGTATGCCACATTACCGCCTTAAAAATCATGTTAGTATAACCTAGGGCACCTTACAACTCCTAAGAACCCATTACAATACCGTACGTAAACTTAAAACTCCATAGTAAACCTAATGAATTCGTCCGAGTCCTTTAAACATCAGACGACCACTCAGGACTTATTACGACTTTGTATGCGACATTAGCAACAAGAAAAGCAATTTAGAATAATGGAGGATGCGTTACATCTTTTGAGAACACCTTACAACACCGTACGTAAACTTAAAACTCTATAATAAACCAAATGAATTCGTCCGAGTCCTTTGAACATCGTACGACAATTTAGAATATATTAAGACTCTGTATGCCACATTACCGCCTTGAAAAGAATGTTAGTATAACGTACGACACCTTACAACTCCGAACAAAACATTACAACACCGTACGTAAAGTTAAAACTCCATAATAAACCTAATGAATTCATCCGAGTCCTTTGAACATCGTACGACAATTTAGAATATACTACGACTCTGTATGCCACATTACCGCCTTGAAAAGCATGTTAGTATAACGTACGACACCAAACAACTCCTAACAAAATATTACAACACCGTACGTAAACTTAAAACTCCATAATAAACCTAATGAATTCATCCGAGTCCTTTGAACATCGTATGACAATTTAGAATATATTACGACTCTGTATGCCGCATTACCGCCTTGAAAAGCATGTTAGTATAACGTACGGCACCTTACAACTCTTAACAAAACATTACAACACCGTACGTAAACTTAAAACTCCATAATAAACCTAATGAATTCGTCCGAGTCATTTGAACATCGTACGACAATTTAGAATATCTTACGATTCTGTATGCCACATTACCGATTTGAAAATCATGTTAGTATAACTAGGGCACCTTACAACTCCTAAGAACCCATTACAATACCGTACGTAAACTTAAAACTCCATATGTAACCTAATGATATCGTCCGAGTCCTTTAAACATCAGACGACCACTCAGGACTTGTTATGACTTTGTATGCGACATTAGCAACAGGATAAGCAATTTAGAATAATGTAGGATGCGTTACATATTTTGAGAACACCTTACACCACCGTACGAAACATTAAAACTCCATAATAAACCTAATGAAATCGTCCGAGTGAGTTGAACATCGTACAACAATTTAGAATATATATTACCACTCTGTATGCCACATTACCGCCTTGAAAAGCATGTTAGTATAACGTACGACACCTTACAACTCCTAACAAAACATTACAACACCGTACGTAAACTTAAAACTCCATAATAAACCAAATGAATTCATCCGAGTCCTTTGAACATCGTACGAAAATTTAGAATATATTACGACTCTGTATGCCACATTACCGCCTTGAAAAGAATGTTAGTATAACGTACGACACCTTACAACTCCGAACAAAACATTACAACACCGTACGTAAACTTAAAACTCCATAATAAACCTAATGAATTCATCCGAGTCCTTTGAACATCGTACGACAATTTAGAATATATTACGACTCTGTATGCCACATTACCGCCTTGAAAAGCATGTTAGTATAACGTACGGCACCTTACAACTCCTAACAAAACATTACAACACCGTACATAAACTTAAAACTCCAGAATAAACCTAATGAATTCGTCCGAGTCATTTGAACATCGTACGACAATTTAGAATATCTTACGATTCTGTATGCCACATTACCGATTTGAAAATCATGTTAGTATAAACTAGGGCACCTTACAACTCCTAAGAACCCATTACAATACCGTACGTAAACTTAAAACTCCATAGTAAACCTAATGATATCGTCCGAGTCCTTTAAACATCAGACGACCACTCAGGACTTGTTATGACTTTGTATGCGACATTAGCAACAGGATAAGCAATTTAGAATAATGTAGGATGCGTTACATCTTTTGAGAACACCTTACACCACCGTACGAAACATTAAAACTCCATAATAAACCTAATGAATTCGTCCGAGTGATTTTAACATCGTACAACAATTTAGAATATCTTACCACTCTGAATGCCACATTACCGCCTTGAAAAGCATGTTAGTATAACGTACGACACCTTATAACTCCTAACAAAACATTACAACACCGTACGTAAACTTAAAACTCTATAATAAACCAAATGAATTCATCCGAGTCCTTTGAACATCGTACGACAATTTAGAATATATTAAGACTCTGTATGCCACATTACCGCCTTAAAAATCATGTTAGTATAACCTAGGGCACCTTACAACTCCTAAGAACCCATTACAATACCGTACGTAAACTTAAAACTCCATAGTAAACCTAATGAATTCGTCCGAGTCCTTTAAACATCAGACGACCACTCAGGATTATTACGACTTTGTATGCGACATTAGCAACAAGAAAAGCAATTTAGAATAATGGAGGATGCGTTACATCTTTTGAGAACACCTTACAACACCGTACGTAAACTTAAAACTCTATAATAAACCAAATGAATTCGTCCGAGTCCTTTGAACATCGTACGACAATTTAGAATATATTAAGACTCTGTATGCCACATTACCGCCTTGAAAAGAATGTTAGTATAACGTAAGACACCTTACAACTCCGAACAAAACATTACAACACCGTACGTAAAGTTAAAACTCCATAATAAACCTAATGAATTCATCCGAGTCCTTTGAACATCGTACGACAATTTAGAATATATTACGACTCTGTATGCCACATTACCGCCTTGAAAAGCATGTTAGTATAACGTACGGCACCTTACAACTCCTAACAAAACATTACAACACCGTACATAAACTTAAAACTCCAGAATAAACCTAATGAATTCGTCCGAGTCATTTGAACATCGTACGACAATTTAGAATATCTTACGATTCTGTATGCCACATTACCGATTTGAAAATCATGTTAGTATAAACTAGGGCACCTTACAACTCCTAAGAACCCATTACAATACCGTACGTAAACTTAAAACTCCATAGTAAACCTAATGATATCGTCCGAGTCCTTTAAACATCAGACGACCACTCAGGACTTGTTATGACTTTGTATGCGACATTAGCAACAGGATAAGCAATTTAGAATAATGTAGGATGCGTTACATCTTTTGAGAACACCTTACACCACCGTACGAAACATTAAAACTCCATAATAAACCTAATGAATTCGTCCGAGTGATTTTAACATCGTACAACAATTTAGAATATCTTACCACTCTGAATGCCACATTACCGCCTTGAAAAGCATGTTAGTATAACGTACGACACCTTATAACTCCTAACAAAACATTACAACACCGTACGTAAACTTAAAACTCTATAATAAACCAAATGAATTCATCCGAGTCCTTTGAACATCGTACGACAATTTAGAATATATTAAGACTCTGTATGCCACATTACCGCCTTAAAAATCATGTTAGTATAACCTAGGGCACCTTACAACTCCTAAGAACCCATTACAATACCGTACGTAAACTTAAAACTCCATAGTAAACCTAATGAATTCGTCCGAGTCCTTTAAACATCAGACGACCACTCAGGACTTATTACGACTTTGTATGCGACATTAGCAACAAGAAAAGCAATTTAGAATAATGGAGGATGCGTTACATCTTTTGAGAACACCTTACAACACCGTACGTAAACTTAAAACTCTATAATAAACCAAATGAATTCGTCCGAGTCCTTTGAACATCGTACGACAATTTAGAATATATTAAGACTCTGTATGCCACATTACCGCCTTGAAAAGAATGTTAGTATAACGTAAGACACCTTACAACTCCGAACAAAACATTACAACACCGTACGTAAAGTTAAAACTCCATAATAAACCTAATGAATTCATCCGAGTCCTTTGAACATCGTACGAAAATTTAGAATATATTACGACTCTGTATGCCACATTACCGCCTTGAAAAGAATGTTAGTATAACGTACGACACCTTACAACTCCGAACAAAACATTACAACACCGTACGTAAACTTAAAACTCCATAATAAACCTAATGAATTCATCCGAGTCCTTTGAACATCGTACGACAATTTAGAATATATTACGACTCTGTATGCCACATTACCGCCTTGAAAAGCATGTTAGTATAACGTACGGCACCTTACAACTCCTAACAAAACATTACAACACCGTACATAAACTTAAAACTCCAGAATAAACCTAATGAATTCGTCCGAGTCATTTGAACATCGTACGACAATTTAGAATATCTTACGATTCTGTATGCCACATTACCGATTTGAAAATCATGTTAGTATAAACTAGGGCACCTTACAACTCCTAAGAACCCATTACAATACCGTACGTAAACTTAAAACTCCATAGTAAACCTAATGATATCGTCCGAGTCCTTTAAACATCAGACGACCACTCAGGACTTGTTATGACTTTGTATGCGACATTAGCAACAGGATAAGCAATTTAGAATAATGTAGGATGCGTTACATCTTTTGAGAACACCTTACACCACCGTACGAAACATTAAAACTCCATAATAAACCTAATGAATTCGTCCGAGTGATTTGAACATCGTACAACAATTTAGAATATCTTACCACTCTGAATGCCACATTACCGCCTTGAAAAGCATGTTAGTATAACGTACGACACCTTATAACTCCTAACAAAACATTACAACACCGTACGTAAACTTAAAACTCTATAATAAACCAAATGAATTCATCCGAGTCCTTTGAACATCGTACGACAATTTAGAATATATTAAGACTCTGTATGCCACATTACCGCCTTAAAAATCATGTTAGTATAACCTAGGGCACCTTACAACTCCTAAGAACCCATTACAATACCGTACGTAAACTTAAAACTCCATAGTAAACCTAATGAATTCGTCCGAGTCCTTTAAACATCAGACGACCACTCAGGACTTATTACGACTTTGTATGCGACATTAGCAACAAGAAAAGCAATTTAGAATAATGGAGGATGCGTTACATCTTTTGAGAACACCTTACAACACCGTACGTAAACTTAAAACTCTATAATAAACCAAATGAATTCGTCCGAGTCCTTTGAACATCGTACGACAATTTAGAATATATTAAGACTCTGTATGCCACATTACCGCCTTGAAAAGAATGTTAGTATAACGTACGACACCTTACAACTCCGAACAAAACATTACAACACCGTACGTAAAGTTAAAACTCCATAATAAACCTAATGAATTCATCCGAGTCCTTTGAACATCGTACGACAATTTAGAATATACTACGACTCTGTATGCCACATTACCGCCTTGAAAAGCATGTTAGTATAACGTACGACACCAAACAACTCCTAACAAAATATTACAACACCGTACGTAATCTTAAAACTCCATAATAAACCTAATGAATTCATCCGAGTCCTTTGAACATCGTATGACAATTTAGAATATATTACGACTCTGTATGCCGCATTACCGCCTTGAAAAGCATGTTAGTATAACGTACGGCACCTTACAACTCTTAACAAAACATTACAACACCGTACGTAAACTTAAAACTCCATAATAAACCTAATGAATTCGTCCGAGTCATTTGAACATCGTACGACAATTTAGAATATCTTACGATTCTGTATGCCACATTACCGATTTGAAAATCATGTTAGTATAAACTAGGGCACCTTACAACTCCTAAGAACCCATTACAATACCGTACGTAAACTTAAAACTCCATATGTAACCTAATGATATCGTCCGAGTCCTTTAAACATCAGACGACCACTCAGGACTTGTTATGACTTTGTATGCGACATTAGCAACAGGATAAGCAATTTAGAATAATGTAGGATGCGTTACATATTTTGAGAACACCTTACACCACCGTACGAAACATTAAAACTCCATAATAAACCTAATGAATTCGTCCGAGTGATTTGAACATCGTACAACAATTTAGAATATATATTACCACTCTGTATGCCACATTACCGCCTTGAAAAGCATGTTAGTATAACGTACGACACCTTACAACTCCTAACAAAACATTACAACACCGTACGTAAACTTAAAACTCCATAATAAACCAAATGAATTCATCCGAGTCCTTTGAACATCGTACGAAAATTTAGAATATATTACGACTCTGTATGCCACATTACCGCCTTGAAAAGAATGTTAGTATAACGTACGACACCTTACAACTCCGAACAAAACATTACAACACCGTACGTAAACTTAAAACTCCATAATAAACCTAATGAATTCATCCGAGTCCTTTGAACATCGTACGACAATTTAGAATATATTACGACTCTGTATGCCACATTACCGCCTTGAAAAGCATGTTAGTATAACGTACGGCACCTTACAACTCCTAACAAAACATTACAACACCGTACATAAACTTAAAACTCCAGAATAAACCTAATGAATTCGTCCGAGTCATTTGAACATCGTACGACAATTTAGAATATCTTACGATTCTGTATGCCACATTACCGATTTGAAAATCATGTTAGTATAAACTAGGGCACCTTACAACTCCTAAGAACCCATTACAATACCGTACGTAAACTTAAAACTCCATATGTAACCTAATGATATCGTCCGAGTCCTTTAAACATCAGACGACCACTCAGGACTTGTTATGACTTTGTATGCGACATTAACAACAGGATAAGCAATTTAAAATTATGTAGGATGCGTTACATATTTTGAGAACACCTTACACCACCGTACGAAACATTAAAACTCCATTATAAACCTAATGAATTCGTCCGAGTGATTTGAACATCGTACAACAATTTAGAATATATTACCACTCTGTATGCCACATTACCGCCTTGAAAAGCATGTTAGTATAACGTACGACACCTTACAACTCCTAACAAAACATTAAAACACCGTACGTAAACTTAAAACTCCATAATAAACCAAATGAATTCATCCGAGTCCTTTGAACATCGTACGAAAATTTATAATATATTACGACTCTGTATGCCACATTACCGCCTTGAAAAGAATGTTAGTATAACGTACGACACCTTACAACTCCGAACAAAACATTACAACACCTTACGTAAACTTAAAACTCCATAATAAACCTAATGAATTCATCCGAGTCCTTTGAACATCGTACGACAATTTAGAATATATTACGACTCTGTATGCCACATTACCGCCTTGAAAAGCATGTTAGTATAACGTACGGCACCTTACAACTCCTAACAAAACATTACAACACCGTACATAAACTTAAAACTCCAGAATAAACCTAATGAATTCGTCCGAGTCATTTGAACATCGTACGACAATTTAGAATATCTTACGATTCTGTATGCCACATTACCGATTTGAAAATCATGTTAGTATAAATTAGGGCACCTTACAACTCCTAAGAACCCATTACAATACCGTACGTAAACTTAAAACTCCATATGTAACCTAATGATATCGTCCGAGTCCTTTAAACATCAGACGACCACTCAGGACTTGTTATGACTTTTTATGCGACATTAGCAACAGGATAAGCAATTTAGAATAATGTAGGATGCGTTACATATTTTGAGAACACCTTACACCACCGTACGAAACATTAAAACTCCATAATAAACCTAATGAATTCGTCCGAGTGATTTGAACATCGTACAACAATTTAGAATATATTACCACTCTGTATGCCACATTACCGCCTTGAAAAGCATGTTAGTATAACGTACGACACCTTACAACTCCTAACAAAACATTACAACACCGTACGTAAACTTAAAACTCCATAATAAACCAAATGAATTCATCTGAGTCCTTTGAACATCGTACGAAAATTTATAATATATTACGACTCTGTATGCCACATTACCGCCTTGAAAAGAATGTTAGTATAACGTACGACACCTTACAACTCCGAACAAAACATTACAACACCGTACGTAAACTTAAAACTCCATAATAAACCTAATGAATTCATCCGAGTCCTTTGAACATCGTACTACAATTTAGAATATATTACGACTCTGTATGCCACATTACCGCCCTGAAAAGCATGTTAGTATAACGTACGGCACCTTACAACTCCTAACAAAACATTACAACACCGTACATAAACTTAAAACTCCAGAATAAACCTAATTAATTCGTCCGAGTCATTTGAACATCGTACGACAATTTAGAATATCTTACGATTCTGTATGACACATTACCGATTTGAAAATCATGTTAGTATAAACTAGGGCACCTTACAACTCCTAAGAACCCATTACAATACCGTACGTAAACTTAAAACTCCAAATGTAACCTAATGATATCGTCCGAGTCCTTTAAACATCAGACGACCACTCAGGACTTGTTATGACTTTGTATGCGACATTAGCAACAGGATAAGCAATTTAGAATAATATAGGATGCGTTACATATTTTGAGAACACCTTACACCACCGTACGAAACATTAAAACTCCATAATAAACCTAATGAATTCGTCCGAGTGATTTGAACATCGTACAACAATTTAGAATATATTACCACTCTGTATGCCACATTACCGCCTTGAAAAGCATGTTAGTATAACGTACGACACCTTACAACTCCTAACAAAACATTACAACACCGTACGTAAACTTAAAACTCCATAATAAACCAAATGAATTCATCCGAGTCCTTTGAACATCGTACGAAAATTTATAATATATTACGACTCTGTATGCCACATTACCGCCTTGGAAAGAATGTTAGTATAACGTACGACACCTTACAACTCCGAACAAAACATTACAACACCGTACGTAAACTTAAAATTCCATAATAAACCTAATGAATTCATCCGAGTCCTTTGAACATCGTACGACAATTTAGAATATATTACGACTCTGTATGCCACATTACCGCCTTGAAAAGCATGTTAGTATAACGTACGGCACCTTACAACTCCTAACAAAACATTACAACACCGTACGTAAACTTAAAACTCCATAATAAACCTAATGAATTCGTCCGAGTCATTTGAACATCGTACGACAATTTAGAATATCTTACGATTCTGTATGCCACATTACCACTTTGAAAATCATGTTAGTATAAACTAGGGCACCTTACAACTCCTAAGAACCCATTACAATACCGTACGTAAACTTAAAACTCATATGTAACCTAATGATATCGTCCGAGTCCTTTAAACATCAGACGACCACTCAGGACTTGTTATGACTTTGTATGCGACATTAGCAACAGGATAAGCAATTTAGAATAATGTAGGATGCGTTACATCTTTTGAGAACACCTTACACCACCGTACGAAACATTAAAACTCCATAATAAACCTAATGAATTCGTCCAAGTGATTTGAATATCGTACAACAATTTAGAATATCTTACCACTCTGAATGCCACATTACCGCCTTGAAAAGCATGTTAGTATAACGTACGACACCTTACAACTCCTAACAAAATATTACAACACCGTACGTAAACTTAAAACTTAATAATAAACCTAATGAATTCATCCGAGTCCTTTGAACATCGTACGGCAATTTAGAATATATTACGACTCTGTATGCCGCATTACCGCCTTGAAAAGCATGTTAGTATAACGTACGGCACCTTACAACTCTTAACAAAACATTACAACACCGTACGTAAACTTAAAACTCCATAATAAACCTAATGAATTCGTCCGAGTCATTTGAACATCGTACAACAATTTAGAATATCTTACGACTCTGTATGCCACATTACCGCCTTAAAAATCATGTTAGTATAACCTAGGGCACCTTACAACTCCTAAGAACCCATTACAATACCGTACGTAAACTTAAAACTCCATAGTAAACCTAATGAATTCGTCCGAGTCCTTTAAACATCAGACGACCACTCAGGACTTATTACGACTTTGTATGCGACATTAGCAACAAGAAAAGCAATTTAGAATAATGGAGGATGCGTTACATCTTTTGAGAACACCTTACACTACCGTACGAAACATTAAAACTCCATAATAAACCTAATGAATTCGTCCGAGTGATTTGAGCATCGTACAACAATTTAGAATATATTACCACTCTGTATGCCACATTACCGCCTTGAAAAGCATGTTAGTATAACGTACGACACCTTACAACTCCTAACAAAACATTACAACACCGTACGTAAACTTAAAACTCCATAATAAACCAAATGAATTCATCCGAGTCCTTTGAACATCGTACGAAAATTTATAATATATTACGACTCTGTATGCCACATTACCGCCTTGAAAAGAATGTTAGTATAACGTACGACACCTTACAACTCCGAACAAAACATTACAACACCGTACGTAAACTTAAAACTCCATAATAAACCTAATGAATTCATCCGAGTCCTTTGAACATCGTACGATAATTTGGAATATATTACGACTCTGTATGCCACATTACCGCCTTGAAAAGCTTGTTAGTATAACGTACGACACCTTACAACTCCTAACAAAACATTACAACACCGTACGTAAACTTAAAACTCCATAAAAAACCTAATGAATTCGTCCGAGTCATTTGAACATCGTACAACAATTTAGAATATCTTACGACTATGTATGCCACATTACCGCCTTGAAAATCATGTTAGTATAACCTAGGGCACCTTACAACTCCTAAGAACCCATTACAGTACCGTACGTAAACTTAAAACTCCATAGTAAACCTAATGAATTCGTCCGAGTCAATTAAACATCAGACGACCACTCAGGACTTGTTACGACTTTGTATGCGACATTAGCAACAGGAAAAGCAATTTAGAATATATTACCACTCTGTATGCCACATTACCGCCTTGAAAAGCATGTTAGTATAACGTACGACACCTTACAACTCCTAACAAAACATTACAACACCGTACGTAAACTTAAAACTCCATAATAAACCAAATGAATTCATCTGAGTCCTTTGAACATCGTACGAAAATTTATAATATATTACGACTCTGTATGCCACATTACCGCCTTGAAAAGAATGTTAGTATAACGTACGACACCTTACAACTCCGAACAAAACATTACAACACCGTACGTAAACTTAAAACTCCATAATAAACCTAATGAATTCATCCGAGTCCTTTGAACATCGTACTACAATTTAGAATAAATTACGACTCTGTATGCCACATTACCGCCCTGAAAAGCATGTTAGTATAACGTACGGCACCTTACAACTCCTAACAAAACATTACAACACCGTACATAAACTTAAAACTCCAGAATAAACCTAATTAATTCGTCCGAGTCATTTGAACATCGTACGACAATTTAGAATATCTTACGATTCTGTATGCCACATTACCGATTTGAAAATCATGTTAGTATAAACTAGGGCACCTTACAACTCCTAAGAACCCATTACAATACCGTACGTAAACTTAAAACTCCATATGTAACCTAATGATATCGTCCGAGTCCTTTAAACATCAGACGACCACTCAGGACTTGTTATGACTTTGTATGCGACATTAGCAACAGGATAAGCAATTTAGAATAATGTAGGATGCGTTACATATTTTGAGAACACCTTACACCACCGTACGAAACATTAAAACTCCATAATAAACCTAATGAATTCGTCCGAGTGATTTGAACATCGTACAGCAATTTAGAATATATTACCACTCTGTATGCCACATTACCGCCTTGAAAAGCATGTTAGTATAACGTACGACACCTTACAACTCCTAACAAAACATTACAACACCGTACGTAAACTTAAAACTCCATAATAAACCAAATGAATTCATCTGAGTCCTTTGAACATCGTACGAAAATTTATAATATATTACGACTCTGTATGCCACATTACCGCCTTGAAAAGAATGTTAGTATAACGTACGACACCTTACAACTCCGAACAAAACATTACAACACCGTACGTAAACTTAAAACTCCATAACAAACCTAATGAATTCATCCGAGTCCTTTGAACATCGTACTACAATTTAGAATATATTACGACTCTGTATGCCACATTACCGCCCTGAAAAGCATGTTAGTATAACGTACGGCACCTTACAACTCCTAACAAAACATTACAACACCGTACATAAACTTAAAACTCCAGAATAAACCTAATTAATTCGTCCGAGTCCTTTAAACATCAGACGACCACTCAGGACTTATTACGACTTTGTATGCGACATTAGCAACAAGAAAAGCAATTTAGAATAATGGAGGATGCGTTACATCTTTTGAGAACACCTTACACTACCGTACGAAACATTAAAACTCCATAATAAACCTAATGAATTCGTCCGAGTGATTTGAGCATCGTACAACAATTTAGAATATATTACCACTCTGTATGCCACATTACCGCCTTGAAAAGCATGTTAGTATAACGTACGACACCTTACAACTCCTAACAAAACATTACAACACCGTACGTAAACTTAAAACTCCATAATAAACCAAATGAATTCATCCGAGTCCTTTGAACATCGTACGAAAATTTATAATATATTACGACTCTGTATGCCACATTACCGCCTTGAAAAGAATGTTAGTATAACGTACGACACCTTACAACTCCGAACAAAACATTACAACACGGTACGTAAACTTAAAACTCCATAATAAACCTAATGAATTCATCCGAGTCCTTTGAACATCGTACGATAATTTGGAATATATTACGACTCTGTATGCCACATTACCGCCTTGAAAAGCTTGTTAGTATAACGTACGACACCTTACAACTCCTAACAAAACATTACAACACCGTACGTAAACTTAAAACTCCATAAAAAACCTAATGAATTCGTCCGAGTCATTTGAACATCGTACAACAATTTAGAATATCTTACGACTATGTATGCCACATTACCGCCTTGAAAATCATGTTAGTATAACCTAGGGCACCTTACAACTCCTAAGAACCCATTACAGTACCGTACGTAAACTTAAAACTCCATAGTAAACCTAATGAATTCGTCCGAGTCAATTAAACATCAGACGACCACTCAGGACTTGTTACGACTTTGTATGCGACATTAGCAACAGGAAAAGCAATTTAGAATATATTACCACTCTGTATGCCACATTACCGCCTTGAAAAGCATGTTAGTATAACGTACGACACCTTACAACTCCTAACAAAACATTACAACACCGTACGTAAACTTAAAACTCTATAATAAACCAAATGAATTCATCCGAGTCCTTTGAACATCGTACGAAAATTTAGAATATATTACGACTCTGTATGCCACATTACCGCCTTGAAAAGAATGTTAGTATAACGTACGACACCTTACAACTCCGAACAAAACATTACAACACCGTACGTAAACTTAAAACTCCATAATAAACCTAATGAATTCATCCGAGTCCTTTCAACATCGTACGACAATTTGGAATATATTACGACTCTGTATGCCACATTACCGCCTTGAAAAGCTTGTTAGTATAACGTACGACACCTTACAACTCCTAACAAAACATTACAACACCGTACGTAAACTTAAAACTCCATAATAAACCTAATGAATTCGTTCAAGTGATTTGAATATCGTACAACAATTTAGAATATCTTACCACTCTGAATGCCACATTACCGCCTTGAAAAGCATGTTAGTATAACGTACGACACCTTACAACTCCTAACAAAATATTACAACACCGTACGTAAACTTAAAACTTAATAATAAACCTAATGAATTCATCCGAGTCCTTTGAACATCGTACGGCAATTTAGAATATATTACGACTCTGTATGCCGCATTACCGCCTTGAAAAGCATGTTAGTATAACGTACGGCACCTTACAACTCTTAACAAAACATTACAACAACGTACGTAAACTTAAAACTCCATAAAAAACCTAATGAATTCGTCCGAGTCATTTGAACATCGTACAACAATTTAGAATATCTTACGACTATGTATGCCACATTACCGCCTTGAAAATCATGTTAGTATAACCTAGGGCACCTTACAACTCCTAAGAACCCATTACAGTACCGTACGTAAACTTAAAACTCCATAGTAAACCTAATGAATTCGTCCGAGTCATTTAAACATCAGACGACCACTCAGGACTTGTTACGACTTTGTATGCGACATTAGCAACAGGAAAAGCAATTTAGAATATATTACCACTCTGTATGCCACATTACCGCCTTGAAAAGCATGTTAGTATAACGTACGACACCTTACAACTCCTAACAAAACATTACAACACCGTACGTAAACTTAAAACTCTATAATAAACCAAATGAATTCATCCGAGTCCTTTGAACATCGTACGAAAATTTAGAATATATTACGACTCTGTATGCCACATTACCGCCTTGAAAAGAATGTTAGTATAACGTACGACACCTTACAACTCCGAACAAAACATTACAACACCGTACGTAAACTTAAAACTCCATAATAAACCTAATGAATTCATCCGAGTCCTTTGAACATCGTACGACAATTTGGAATATATTACGACTCTGTATGCCACATTACCGCCTTGAAAAGCTTGTTAGTATAGCGTACGACACCTTACAACTCCTAACAAAACATTACAACACCGTACGTAAACTTAAAACTCCATAATAAACCTAATGAATTCGTCCGAGTCATTTGAACATCGTACAACAATTTAGAATATCTTACGACTATGTATGCCACATTACCGCCTTGAAAATCATGTTAGTATAACCTAGGGCACCTTACAACTCCTAAGAACCCATTACAGTACCGTACGTAAACTTAAAACTCCATAGTAAACCTAATGAATTCGTCCGAGTCATTTAAACATCAGACGACCACTCAGGACTTGTTACGACTTTGTATGCGACATTAGCAACAGGAAAAGCAATTTAGAATATATTACCACTCTGTATGCCACATTACCGCCTTGAAAAGCATGTTAGTATAACGTACGACACCTTACAACTCCTAACAAAACATTACAACACCGTACGTAAACTTAAAACTCTACAATAAACCAAATGAATTCATCCGAGTCCTTTGAACATCGTACGAAAATTTAGAATATATTACGACTCTGTATGCCACATTACCGCCTTGAAAAGAATGTTAGTATAACGTACGACACCTTACAACTCCGAACAAAACATTACAACACCGTACGTAAACTTAAAACTCCATAATAAACCTAATGAATTCATCCGAGTCCTTTGAACATCGTACGACAATTTGGAATATATTACGACTCTGTATGCCACATTACCGCCTTGAAAAGCTTGTTAGTATAGCGTACGACACCTTACAACTCCTAACAAAACATTACAACACCGTACGTAAACTTAAAACTCCATAATAAACCTAATGAATTCGTCCGAGTCATTTGAACATCGTACAACAATTTAGAATATCTTACGACTATGTATGCCACATTACCGCCTTGAAAATCATGTTAGTATAACCTAGGGCACCTTACAACTCCTAAGAACCCATTACAGTACCGTACGTAAACTTAAAACTCCATAGTAAACCTAATGAATTCGTCCGAGTCATTTAAACATCAGACGACCACTCAGGACTTGTTACGACTTTGTATGCGACATTAGCAACAGGAAAAGCAATTTAGAATAATTACCACTCTGTATGCCACATTACCGCATTGAAAAGCATGTTAGTATAACGTACGACACCTTACAACTCCTAACAAAACATTACAACACCGTACGTAAACTTAAAACTCCATAATAAACCAAATGAATTCATCCGAGTCCTTTGAACATCGTACGAAAATTTAGAATATATTACGACTCTGTATGCCACATTACCGCCTTGAAAAGAATGTTAGTATAACATACGACACCTTACAACTCCGAACAAAACATTACAACACCGTACGTAAACTTAAAACTCGATAATAAACCTAATGAATTCATCCGAGTCCTTTGAACATCGTACGACAATTTAGAATATATTACGACTCTATATGCCACATTATGCCTTGAAAAGCTTGTTAGTATAACGTACTGCACCTTACAACTCTTAAGAAAACATTACAACACCGTACGTAAACTTAAAACTCCATAATAAACCTAATGAATTCGTCCGAGTCAATTGAACATCGTACAACAATTTAGAATATCTTACGACTCTGTATGCCACATTACCGCCTTGAAAATCATGTTTGTATAACCTAGGGCACCTTACAACTCCTAAGAACCCATTAAAATACCGTACGTAAACTTAAAACTCCATAGTAAACCTAATGAATTCGTCCGAGTCCTTTAAACATCAGACGACCACTCAGGACTTGCTATGACTTTGTATGCGACATTAGCAACAGGAAAAGCAATTTAGAATAATGTAGGATGCGTTACATCTTTTGAGAACACCTTACACCACCGTACGAAACATTAAAACTCCATAATAAACCTAATGAATTCGTACGAGTGATTTGAACATCGTACAACAATTTAGAATATCTTACGACTCTAAATGCCATATTACCGCCTTGAAAAGCATGTTAGTATAACGTACGACACCTTACAACTCCTAACAAAATATTACAACACCGTACGTAAACTTAAAACTCCATAATAAACCTAATTAATTCATCCGAATCCTTTGAACATCGTACGACAATTTAGAATATATTACGACTCTGTATGCCACATTACCGCCTTGAAAAGCATGTTAGTATAACGTACGGCACCTTACAACTCCTAACAAAACATTACAACACCGTACGTAAACTTAAAACTCCATAATAAACCTAATGAATTCGTCCGAGTCATTTGAACATCGTACGACAATTTAGAATATCTTACGATTCTGTATGCCACATTACCGCTTTGAAAATCATGTTAGTATAAACTAGGGCACCTTACAACTCCTAAGAACCCATTACAATACCATACGTAAACTTAAAACTCCATATGTAACCTAATGATATCGTCTGAGTCCTTTAAACATCAGACGACCACTCAGGACTTGTTATGACTTTGTATGCGACATTAGCAACAGGATAAGCAATTTAGAATAATGTAGGATGCGTTACATCTTTTGAGAACACCTTACACCACCGTACGAAACATTAAAACTCCATAATAAACCTAATGAATTCGTCCAAGTGATTTGAATATCGTACAACAATTTAGAATATCTTACCACTCTGAATGCCACATTACCGCCTTGAAAAGCATGTTAGTATAACGTACGACACCTTACAACTCCTAACAAAATATTACAACACCGTACGTAAACTTAAAACTCCATAATAAACCTAATGAATTCATCCGAGTCCTTTGAACATCGTACGACAATTTAGAATATATCACGACTCTGTATGCCGCATTACCGCCTTGAAAAGCATGTTAGTATAACGTACGGCACCTTACAACTCTTAACAAAACATTACAACACCGTACGTAAACTTAAAACTCCATAATAAACCTAATGAATTCGTCCGAGTCATTTGAACATCGTACAACAATTTAGAATATCTTACGACTCTGTATGCCACATTACCGCCTTAAAAATCATGTTAGTATAACCTAGGGCACCTTACAACTCCTAAGAACCCATTACAATACCGTACGTAAACTTAAAACTCCATAGTAAACCTAATGAATTCGTCCGAGTCCTTTAAACATCAGACGACCACTCAGGACTTATTACGACTTTGTATGCGACATTAGCAACAAGAAAAGCAATTTAGAATAATGGAGGATGCGTTACATCTTTTGAGAACACCTTACACTACCGTACGAAACATTAAAACTCCATAATAAACCTAATGAATTCGTCCGAGTGATTTGAACATCGTACAACAATTTAGAATATACTACCACTCTGTATGCCACATTACCGCCTTGAAAAGCATGTTAGTATAACGTACGACACCTTACAACTCCTAACAAAACATTACAACGCCGTACGTAAACTTAAAACTCCATAATAAACCAAATGAATTCATCCGAGTCCTTTGAACATCATACGAAAATTTATAATATATTACGACTCTGTATGCCACATTACCGCCTTGAAAAGAATGTTAGTATAACGTACGACACCTTACAACTCCGAACAAAACATTACAACACCGTACGTAAACTTAAAACTCCATAATAAACCTAATGAATTCATCCGAGTCCTTTGAACATCGTACGACAATTTGGAATATATTACGACTCTGTATGCCACATTACCGCCTTGAAAAGCTTGTTAGTATAACGTACGACACCTTACAAGTCCTAACAAAACATTACAACACCGTACGTAAACTTAAAACTCCATAATAAACCTAATGAATTCGTCCGAGTCATTTGAACATCGTACAACAATTTAGAATATCTTACGACTATGTATGCCACATTACCGCCTTGAAAATCATGTTAGTATAACCTAGGGCACCTTACAACTCCTAAGAACCCATTACAGTACCGTACGTAAACTTAAAACTCCATAGTAAACCTAATGAATTCGTCCGAGTCATTTAAACATCAGACGACCACTCAGGACTTGTTACGACTTTGTATGCGACATTAGCAACAGGAAAAGCAATTTTGAATAATTACCACTTTGTATGCCACATTACCGCCTTGAAAAGCATGTTAGTATAACGTACAACACCTTACAACTCCTAACAAAACATTACAACACCGTACGTAAACTTAAAACTCCATAATAAACCAAATGAATTCATCTGAGTCCTTTGAACATCGTACGAAAATTTAGAATATATTACGACTCTGTATGCCACATTACCGCCTTGAAAAGAATGTTAGTATAACGTACGACACCATACAACTCCGAACAAAACATTACAACACCGTACATAAACTTAAAACTCCATAATAAACCTAATGAATTCATCCGAGTCCTTTGAACATCGTACGACAATTTAGAATATATTACGACTCTATATGCCACATTACCGCCTTGAAAAGCTTGTTAGTATAACGTACGGCACCTTACAACTCCTAACAAAACATTTCAACACCGTACGTAAACTTAAAACTCCATAATAAACCTAATGAATTCGTCCGAGTCATTTGAACATCGTACAACAATTTAGAATATCTTACGACTCTGTATGCCACATTACCGCCTTGAAAATCATGTTAGTATAACCTAGGGCACCTTACAACTCCTAAGAACCCATTAAAATACCGTACGTAAACTTAAAACTCCATAGTAAACCTAATGAATTCGTCCGAGTCTTTTAAACATCAGACGACCACTCAGGACTTGCTATGACTTTGTATGCGACATTAGCAACAGGAAAAGCAATTTAGAATAATGTAGGATGCGTTACATCTTTTGAGAACACCTTACACCACCGTACGAAACATTAAAACTCCATAATAAACCTAATGAATTCGTCCGAGTGATTTGAACATCGTACAACAATTTAGAATATCTTACGACTCTGAATGCCACATTACCGCCTTGAAAAGCATGTTAGTATAACGTACGACACCTTACAACTCCTAACAAAACATTACAACACCGTACGTAAACTTAAAACTCCATAATAAACCAAATGAATTCATCCGAGTCCTTTGAACATCGTACGAAAATTTATAATATATTACGACTCTGTATGCCACATTACCGCCTTGAAAAGCATGTTAGTATAACGTACGACACCTTACAACTCCGAACAAAACATTACAACACCGTACGTAAACTTAAAACTCCATAATAAACCTAATGAATTTATCCGAGTCCTTTGAACATCGTACGACAATTTGGAATATATTACGACTCTGTATGCCACATTATCGCCTTGAAAAGCTTGTTAGTATAACGTACGACACCTTACAAGTCCTAACAAAACATTACAACACCGTACGTAAACTTAAAACTCCATAATAAACCTAATGAATTCGTCCGAGTCATTTGAACATCGTACAACAATTTAGAATATCTTACGACTATGTATGCCACATTACCGCCTTGAAAATCATGTTAGTATAACCTAGGGCACCTTACAACTCCTAAGAACCCATTACAGTACCGTACGTAAACTTAAAACTCCATAGTAAACCTAATGAATTCGTCCGAGTCATTTAAACATCAGACGACCACTCAGGACTTGTTACGACTTTGTATGCGACATTAGCAACAGGAAAAGCAATTTAGAATAATTACCACTTTGTATGCCACATTACCGCCTTGAAAAGCATGTTAGTATAACGTACGACACCTTACAACTCCTAACAAAACATTACAACACCGTACGTAAACTTAAAACTCCATAATAAACCAAATGAATTCATCCGAGTCCTTTGAACATCGTACGAAAATTTAGAATATATTACGACTCTGTATGCCACATTACCGCCTTGAAAAGAATGTTAGTATAACGTACGACACCTTACAACTCCGAACAAAACATTACAACACCGTACGTAAACTTAAAACTCCATAATAAACCTAATGAATTCATCCGAGTCCTTTGAACATCGTACGACAATTTAGAATATATTACGACTCTATATGCCACATTACCGCCTTGAAAAGCTTGTTAGTATAACGTACGACACCTTACAACTCCTAACAAAACATTTCAACACCGTACGTAAACTTAAAACTCCATAATAAACCTAATGAGTTCGTCCGAGTCATTTGAACATCGTACAACAATTTAGAATATCTTACAACTCTGTATGCCACATTACCGCCTTGAAAATCATGTTAGTATAACCTAGGGCACCTTACAACTCCTAAGAACCCATTAAAATACCGTACGTAAACTTAAAACTCCATAGTAAACCTAATGAATTCGTCCGAGTCCTTTAAACATCAGACGACCACTCAGGACTTGCTATGACTTTGTATGCGACATTAGCAACAGGAAAAGCAATTTAGAATAATGTAGGATGCGTTACATCTTTTGAGAACACCTTACACCACCGTACGAAACATTAAAACTCCATAATAAACCTAATGAATTCGTCCGAGTGATTTGAACATCGTACAACAATTTAGAATTTCTTACGACTCTGAATGCCACATTACCGCCTTGAAAAGCATGTTAGTATAACGTACGACACCTTACAACTCCTAACAAAACATTACAACACCGTACGTAAACTTAAAACTCCATAATAAACCAAATGAATTCATCTGAGTCCTTTGAACATCGTACGAAAATTTATAATATATTACGACTCTGTATGCCACATTACCGCCTTGAAAAGCATGTTAGTATAACGTACGACACCTTACAACTCCGAACAAAACATTACAACACCGTACGTAAACTTAAAACTCCATAATAAACCTAATGAATTTATCCGAGTCCTTTGAACATCGTACGACAATTTGGAATATATTACGACTCTGTATGCCACATTACCGCCTTGAAAAGCTTGTTAGTATAACGTACGACACCTTACAAGTCCTAACAAAACATTACAACACCGTACGTAAACTTAAAACTCCATAATAAACCTAATGAATTCGTCCGAGTCATTTGAACATCGTACAACAATTTAGAATATCTTACGACTATGTATGCCA
The DNA here is from genome assembly GCA_030867185.1 of Tagetes erecta. NCBI lineage: Eukaryota > Viridiplantae > Streptophyta > Magnoliopsida > Asterales > Asteraceae > Tagetes > Tagetes erecta. Next base: position 45,899,369 of record CM061488.1, on the reverse strand, counting down.
CATTACCGCCTTGAAAATCATGTTAGTATAACCTAGGGCACCTTACAACTCCTAAGAACCCATTACAGTACCGTACGTAAACTTAAAACTCCATAGTAAACCTAATGAATTCGTCCGAGTCATTTAAACATCAGACGACCACTCAGGACTTGTTACGACTTTGTATGCGACATTAGCAACAGGAAAAGCAATTTAGAATAATTACCACTTTGTATGCCACATTACCGCCTTGAAAAGCATGTTAGTATAACGTACGACACCTTACAACTCCTAACAAAACATTACAACACCGTACGTAAACTTAAAACTCCATAATAAACCAAATGAATTCATCCGAGTCCTTTGAACATCGTACGAAAATTTAGAATATATTACGACTCTGTATGCCACATTACCGCCTTGAAAAGAATGTTAGTATAACGTACGACACCTTACAACTCCGAACAAAACATTACAACACCGTACGTAAACTTAAAACTCCATAATAAACCTAATGAATTCATCCGAGTCCTTTGAACATCGTACGACAATTTGGAATATATTACGACTCTGTATGCCACATTATCGCCTTGAAAAGCTTGTTAGTATAACGTACGACACCTTACAAGTCCTAACAAAACATTACAACACCGTACGTAAACTTAAAACTCCATAATAAACCTAATGAATTCGTCCGAGTCATTTGAACATCGTACAACAATTTAGAATATCTTACGACTATGTATGCCACATTACCGCCTTGAAAATCATGTTAGTATAACCTAGGGCACCTTACAACTCCTAAGAACCCATTACAGTACCGTACGTAAACTTAAAACTCCATAGTAAACCTAATGAATTCGTCCGAGTCATTTAAACATCAGACGACCACTCAGGACTTGTTACGACTTTGTATGCGACATTAGCAACAGGAAAAGCAATTTAGAATAATTACCACTTTGTATGCCACATTACCGCCTTGAAAAGCATGTTAGTATAACGTACGACACCTTACAACTCCTAACAAAACATTACAACACCGTACGTAAACTTAAAACTCCATAATAAACCAAATGAATTCATCCGAGTCCTTTGAACATCGTACGAAAATTTAGAATATATTACGACTCTGTATGCCACATTACCGCCTTGAAAAGAATGTTAGTATAACGTACGACACCTTACAACTCCGAACAAAACATTACAACACCGTACGTAAACTTAAAACTCCATAATAAACCTAATGAATTCATCCGAGTCCTTTGAACATCGTACGACAATTTAGAATATATTACGACTCTATATGCCACATTACCGCCTTGAAAAGCTTGTTAGTATAACGTACGACACCTTACAACTCCTAACAAAACATTTCAACACCGTACGTAAACTTAAAACTCCATAATAAACCTAATGAGTTCGTCCGAGTCATTTGAACATCGTACAACAATTTAGAATATCTTACAACTCTGTATGCCACATTACCGCCTTGAAAATCATGTTAGTATAACCTAGGGCACCTTACAACTCCTAAGAACCCATTAAAATACCGTACGTAAACTTAAAACTCCATAGTAAACCTAATGAATTCGTCCGAGTCCTTTAAACATCAGACGACCACTCAGGACTTGCTATGACTTTGTATGCGACATTAGCAACAGGAAAAGCAATTTAGAATAATGTAGGATGCGTTACATCTTTTGAGAACACCTTACACCACCGTACGAAACATTAAAACTCCATAATAAACCTAATGAATTCGTCCGAGTGATTTGAACATCGTACAACAATTTAGAATTTCTTACGACTCTGAATGCCACATTACCGCCTTGAAAAGCATGTTAGTATAACGTACGACACCTTACAACTCCTAACAAAACATTACAACACCGTACGTAAACTTAAAACTCCATAATAAACCAAATGAATTCATCTGAGTCCTTTGAACATCGTACGAAAATTTATAATATATTACGACTCTGTATGCCACATTACCGCCTTGAAAAGCATGTTAGTATAACGTACGACACCTTACAACTCCGAACAAAACATTACAACACCGTACGTAAACTTAAAACTCCATAATAAACCTAATGAATTTATCCGAGTCCTTTGAACATCGTACGACAATTTGGAATATATTACGACTCTGTATGCCACATTACCGCCTTGAAAAGCTTGTTAGTATAACGTACGACACCTTACAAGTCCTAACAAAACATTACAACACCGTACGTAAACTTAAAACTCCATAATAAACCTAATGAATTCGTCCGAGTCATTTGAACATCGTACAACAATTTAGAATATCTTACGACTATGTATGCCACATTACCGCCTTGAAAATCATGTTAGTATAACCTAGGGCACCTTACAACTCCTAAGAACCCATTACAGTACCGTACGTAAACTTAAAACTCCATAGTAAACCTAATGAATTCGTCCGAGTCATTTAAACATCAGACGACCACTCAGGACTTGTTACGACTTTGTATGCGACATTAGCAACAGGAAAAGCAATTTAGAATAATTACCACTTTGTATGCCACATTACCGCCTTGAAAAGCATGTTAGTATAACGTACGACACCTTACAACTCCTAACAAAACATTACAACACCGTACGTAAACTTAAAACTCCATAATAAACCAAATGAATTCATCCGAGTCCTTTGAACATCGTACGAAAATTTAGAATATATTACGACTCTGTATGCCACATTACCGCCTTGAAAAGAATGTTAGTATAACGTACGACACCTTACAACTCCGAACAAAACATTACAACACCGTACGTAAACTTAAAACTCCATAATAAACCTAATGAATTCATCCGAGTCCTTTGAACATCGTACGACAATTTAGAATATATTACGACTCTATATGCCACATTACCGCCTTGAAAAGCTTGTTAGTATAATGTACGGCACCTTACAACTCCTAACAAAACATTTCAACACCGTACGTAAACTTAAAACTCCATAATAATCCTAATGAGTTCGTCCGAGTCATTTGAACATCGTACAACAATTTAGAATATCTTACAACTCTGTATGCCACATTACCGCCTTGAAAATCATGTTAGTATAACCTAGGGCACCTTACAACTCCTAAGAACCCATTAAAATACCGTACGTAAACTTAAAACTCCATAGTAAACCTAATGAATTCGTCCGAGTCCTTTAAACATCAGACGACCACTCAGGACTTGCTATGACTTTGTATGCGACATTAGCAACAGGAAAAGCAATTTAGAATAATGTAGGATGCGTTACATCTTTTGAGAACACCTTACACCACCGTACGAAACATTAAAACTCCATAATAAACCTAATGAATTCGTCCGAGTGATTTGAACATCGTACAACAATTTAGAATATCTTACGACTCTGAATGCCACATTACCGCCTTGAAAAGCATGTTAGTATAACGTACGACACCTTACAACTCCTAACAAAATATTACAACACCGTACGTAAACTTAAAACTCCATAATAAACCTAATGAATTCATCCGAGTCCTTTGAACATCGTACGACAATTTAGAATATATTACGACTCTGTATGCCACATTACCGCCTTGAAAAGCATGTTAGTATAACGTACGACACCTTACAACTCCTAACAAAACATTACAACACCGAACGTAAACTTAAAACTCCGTAATAAACCTAATGAATTCGTCCGAGTCATTTGAACATCGTACAACACTTTAGAATATCTTACGACTCTGTATGCCACATTACCGCCTTGAAAATCATGTTAGTATAACCTAGGGCACCTTACAACTCCTAAGAACCCATTACAATACCGTACGTAAACTTAAAACTCCATAGTAAACCTAATAAATTCGTCTGAATCCTTTAAACATCAGACGACCACTCAGGACTTGTTACGACTTTGTATGCGACATTAGCCACAGGAAAAGCAATTTAGAATAATGGAGGATGCGTTACATCTTTTGAGAACACCTTACACCACCGTACGAAACATTAAAACTCCATAATAAACCTAATGAATTCGTCCGAGTGATTTGAACATCGTACAACAATTTAGAATATATTACCACTCTGTATGCCACATTACCGCCTTGAAAAGCATGTTAGTATAACGTACGACACCTTACAACTCCTAACAAAACATTACAACACCGTACGTAAACTTAAAACTCCATAATAAACCAAATGAATTCATCCGAGTCCTTTGAACATCGTACGAAAATTTAGAATATATTACGACTCTGTATGCCACATTACCGCCTTGAAAAGAATGTTAGTATAACGTACGACACCTTACAACTCCGAACAAAACATTACAACAGCGTACGTAAACTTAAAACTCCATAATAAACCTAATGAATTCATCCGAGTCCTTTGAACATCGTACGACAATTTAGAATATATTATGACTCTGTATGCCACATTACCGCCTTGAAAAGCATGTTAGTATAACGTACGACACCTTACAACTCCTAACAAAACATTACAACACCGTACGTATACTTAAAACTCCATAATAAACCAAATGAATTCATTCGAGTCCTTTGAACATCGAACGAAAATTTAGAATATATTACGACTCTGTATGCCACATTACCGCCTTGAAAAGAATGTTAGTATAACGTACGACACCTTACAACTCCGAACAAAACATTACAACACCGTACGTAAACTTAAAACTCCATAATAAACCTAATGAATTCATCCGAGTCCTTTGAACATCGTACGACAATTTGGAATATATTACGACTCTGTATGCCACATTACCGCCTTGAAAAGCTTGTTAGTATAACGTACGACACCTTAAAACTCCTAACAAAACATTACAACATCGTACGTAAACTTAAAACTCCATAATAAACCTAATGAATTCGTCCGAGTCATTTGAACATCGTACAACAATTTAGAATATCTTACGACTATGTATGCCACATTACCGCCTTGAAAATCATGTTAGTATAACCTAGGGCACCTTACAACTCCTAAGAACCCATTACAGTACCGTACGTAAACTGAAAACTCCATAGTAAACCTAATGAATTCGTCCGAGTCATTTAAACATCAGACGACCACTCAGGACTTGTTACGACTTTGTATGCGACATTAGCAACAGGAAAAGCAATTTAGAATATATTACCACTCTGTATGCCACATTACCGCCTTGAAAATCATGTTAGTATAACGTACGACACCTTACAACTCCTAACAAAACATTACAACACCGTACGTAAACTTAAAACTCCATAATAAACCAAATGAATTCATCCGAGTCCTTTGAACATCGTACGAAAATTTAGAATATATTACGACTCTGTATGCCACATTACCGCCTTGAAAAGAATGTTAGTATAACGTACGACACCTTACAACTCCGAACAAAACATTACAACACCGTACGTAAACTTAAAACTCCATAATAAACCTAATGAATTCATCCGAGTCCTTTGAACATCGTACGACAATTTGGAATATATTACGACTCTGTATGCCACATTACCGCCTTGAAAAGCTTGTTAGTATAACGTACGACACCTTACAACTCCTAACAAAACATTACAACATCGTACGTAAACTTAAAACTCCATAATAAACCTAATGAATTCGTCCGAGTCATTTGAACATCGTACAACAATTTAGAATATCTTACGACTATGTATGCCACATTACCGCCTTGAAAATCATGTTAGTATAACCTAGGGCACCTTACAACTCCTAAGAACCCATTACAGTACCGTACGTAAACTGAAAACTCCATAGTAAACCTATGAATTCGTCCGAGTCATTTAAACATCAGACGACCACTCAGGACTTGTTACGACTTTGTATGCGACATTAGCAACAGAAAAAGCAATTTAGATTAATTACCACTCTGTATGCCACATTACCGCCTTGAAAAGCATGTTAGTATAACGTACGACACCTTACAACTCCTAACAAAACATTACAACACCGTACGTAAACTTAAAACTCCATAATAAACCAAATGAATTCATCCGAGTCCTTTGAACATCGTACGAAAATTTAGAATATATTACGACTCTGTATGCCACATTACCGCCTTGAAAAGAATGTTAGTATAACGTACGACACCTTACAACTCCGAACAACACATTACAACACCGTACGTAAACTTAAAACTCCATAATAAACCTAATGAATTCATCCGATTCCTTTGAACATCGTACGACAATTTGGAATATATTACGACTCTGTATGCCACATTACCGCCTTGAAAAGCTTGTTAGTATAACGTACGACACCTTACAACTCCTAACAAAACATTACAACACCGTACGTAAACTTAAAACTCCATAATAAACCTAATGAATTCGTCCGAGTCATTTGAACATCGTACAACAATTTAGAATATCTTACGACTATGTATGCCACATTACTGCCTTGAAAATCATGTTAGTATAACCTAGGGCACCTTACAACTCCTAAGAACCCATTACAGTACCGTACGTAAACTTAAAACTCCATAGTAAACCTAATGAATTCGTCCGAGTCATTTAAACATCAGACGACCACTCAGGACTTGTTACGACTTTGTATGCGACATTAGCAACAGGAAAAGCAATTTAGAATATATTACCACTCTGTATGCCACATTACCGCCTTGAAAAGCATGTTAGTATAACGTACGACACCTTACAACTCCTAACAAAACATTACAACACCGTACGTAAACTTAAAACTCCATAATAAACCAAATGAATTCATCCGAGTCCTTTGAACATCGTACGAAAATTTATAATATATTACGACTCTGTATGCCACATTACCGCCTTGAAAAGAATGTTAGTATAACGTACGATACCTTACAACTCCGAACAAAACATTACAACACCGTACGTAAACTTAAAACTCCATAATAAACCTAATGAATTCATCCGAGTCCTTTGAACATCGTACGACAATTTGGAATATATTACGACTCTGTATGCCACATTACCGCCTTGAAAAGCTTGTTAGTATAACGTACGACACCTTACAACTCCTAACAAAACATTACAACACCGTACGTAAACTTAAAACTCCATAATAAACCTAATGAATTCGTCCGAGTCATTTGAACATCGTACAACAATTTAGAATATCTTACGACTATGTATGCCACATTACCGCCTTAAAAATCATGTTAGTATAACCTAGGGCACCTTACAACACCTAAGAACCCATTACAGTACCGTACGTAAACTGAAAACTCCATAGTAAACCTAATGAATTCGTCCTAGTCATTTAAACATCAGACGACCACTCAGGACTTGTTACGACTTTGTATGCGACATTAGCAACAGAAAAAGCAATTTAGATTAATTACCACTCTGTATGCCACATTACCGCCTTGAAAAGCATGTTAGTATAACGTACGACACCTTACAACTCCTAACAAAACATTACAACACCGTACGTAAACTTAAAACTCCATAATAAACCAAATGAATTCATCCGAGTCCTTTGAACATCGTACGAAAATTTAGAATATATTACGACTCTGTATGCCACATTACCGCCTTGAAAAGAATGTTAGTATAACGTACGACACCTTACAACTCCGAACAACACATTACAACACCGTACGTAAACTTAAAACTCCATAATAAACCTAATGAATTCATCCGATTCCTTTGAACATCGTACGACAATTTGGAATATATTACGACTCTGTATGCCACATTACCGCCTTGAAAAGCTTGTTAGTATAACGTACGACACCTTACAACTCCTAACAAAACATTACAACACCGTACGTAAACTTAAAACTCCATAATAAACCTAATGAATTCGTCCGAGTCATTTGAACATCGTACAACAATTTAGAATATCTTACGACTATGTATGCCACATTACTGCCTTGAAAATCATGTTAGTATAACCTAGGGCACCTTACAACTCCTAAGAACCCATTACAGTACCGTACGTAAACTTAAAACTCCATAGTAAACCTAATGAATTCGTCCGAGTCATTTAAACATCAGACGACCACTCAGGACTTGTTACGACTTTGTATGCGACATTAGCAACAGGAAAAGCAATTTAGAATATATTACCACTCTGTATGCCACATTACCGCCTTGAAAATCATGTTAGTATAACGTACGACACCTTACAACTCCTAACAAAACATTACAACACCGTACGTAAACTTAAAACTCCATAATAAACCAAATGAATTCATCCGAGTCCTTTGAACATCGTACGAAAATTTAGAATATATTACGACTCTGTATGCCACATTACCGCCTTGAAAAGAATGTTAGTATAACGTACGACACCTTACAACTCCGAACAAAACATTACAACACCGTACGTAAACTTAAAACTCCATAATAAACCTAATGAATTCATCCGAGTCCTTTGAACATCGTACGACAATTTGGAATATATTACGACTCTGTATGCCACATTACCGCCTTGAAAAGCTTGTTAGTATAACGTACGACACCTTACAACTCCTAACAAAACATTACAACATCGTACGTAAACTTAAAACTCCATAATAAACCTAATGAATTCGTCCGAGTCATTTGAACATCGTACAACAATTTAGAATATCTTACGACTATGTATGCCACATTACCGCCTTGAAAATCATGTTAGTATAACCTAGGGCACCTTACAACTCCTAAGAACCCATTACAGTACCGTACGTAAACTGAAAACTCCATAGTAAACCTATGAATTCGTCCGAGTCATTTAAACATCAGACGACCACTCAGGACTTGTTACGACTTTGTATGCGACATTAGCAACAGAAAAAGCAATTTAGATTAATTACCACTCTGTATGCCACATTACCGCCTTGAAAAGCATGTTAGTATAACGTACGACACCTTACAACTCCTAACAAAACATTACAACACCGTACGTAAACTTAAAACTCCATAATAAACCAAATGAATTCATCCGAGTCCTTTGAACATCGTACGAAAATTTAGAATATATTACGACTCTGTATGCCACATTACCGCCTTGAAAAGAATGTTAGTATAACGTACGACACCTTACAACTCCGAACAACACATTACAACACCGTACGTAAACTTAAAACTCCATAATAAACCTAATGAATTCATCCGATTCCTTTGAACATCGTACGACAATTTGGAATATATTACGACTCTGTATGCCACATTACCGCCTTGAAAAGCTTGTTAGTATAACGTACGACACCTTACAACTCCTAACAAAACATTACAACACCGTACGTAAACTTAAAACTCCATAATAAACCTAATGAATTCGTCCGAGTCATTTGAACATCGTACAACAATTTAGAATATCTTACGACTATGTATGCCACATTACTGCCTTGAAAATCATGTTAGTATAACCTAGGGCACCTTACAACTCCTAAGAACCCATTACAGTACCGTACGTAAACTTAAAACTCCATAGTAAACCTAATGAATTCGTCCGAGTCATTTAAACATCAGACGACCACTCAGGACTTGTTACGACTTTGTATGCGACATTAGCAACAGGAAAAGCAATTTAGAATATATTACCACTCTGTATGCCACATTACCGCCTTGAAAAGCATGTTAGTATAACGTACGACACCTTACAACTCCTAACAAAACATTACAACACCGTACGTAAACTTAAAACTCCATAATAAACCAAATGAATTCATCCGAGTCCTTTGAACATCGTACGAAAATTTATAATATATTACGACTCTGTATGCCACATTACCGCCTTGAAAAGAATGTTAGTATAACGTACGATACCTTACAACTCCGAACAAAACATTACAACACCGTACGTAAACTTAAAACTCCATAATAAACCTAATGAATTCATCCGAGTCCTTTGAACATCGTACGACAATTTGGAATATATTACGACTCTGTATGCCACATTACCGCCTTGAAAAGCTTGTTAGTATAACGTACGACACCTTACAACTCCTAACAAAACATTACAACACCGTACGTAAACTTAAAACTCCATAATAAACCTAATGAATTCGTCCGAGTCATTTGAACATCGTACAACAATTTAGAATATCTTACGACTATGTATGCCACATTACTGCCTTGAAAATCATGTTAGTATAACCTAGGGCACCTTACAACTCCTAAGAACCCATTACAGTACCGTACGTAAACTTAAAACTCCATAGTAAACCTAATGAATTCGTCCGAGTCATTTAAACATCAGACGACCACTCAGGACTTGTTACGACTTTGTATGCGACATTAGCAACAGGAAAAGCAATTTAGAATATATTACCACTCTGTATGCCACATTACCGCCTTGAAAATCATGTTAGTATAACGTACGACACCTTACAACTCCTAACAAAACATTACAACACCGTACGTAAACTTAAAACTCCATAATAAACCAAATGAATTCATCCGAGTCCTTTGAACATCGTACGAAAATTTAGAATATATTACGACTCTGTATGCCACATTACCGCCTTGAAAAGAATGTTAGTATAACGTACGACACCTTACAACTCCGAACAAAACATTACAACACCGTACGTAAACTTAAAACTCCATAATAAACCTAATGAATTCATCCGAGTCCTTTGAACATCGTACGACAATTTGGAATATATTACGACTCTGTATGCCACATTACCGCCTTGAAAAGCTTGTTAGTATAACGTACGACACCTTACAACTCCTAACAAAACATTACAACATCGTACGTAAACTTAAAACTCCATAATAAACCTAATGAATTCGTCCGAGTCATTTGAACATCGTACAACAATTTAGAATATCTTACGACTATGTATGCCACATTACCGCCTTGAAAATCATGTTAGTATAACCTAGGGCACCTTACAACTCCTAAGAACCCATTACAGTACCGTACGTAAACTGAAAACTCCATAGTAAACCTATGAATTCGTCCGAGTCATTTAAACATCAGACGACCACTCAGGACTTGTTACGACTTTGTATGCGACATTAGCAACAGAAAAAGCAATTTAGATTAATTACCACTCTGTATGCCACATTACCGCCTTGAAAAGCATGTTAGTATAACGTACGACACCTTACAACTCCTAACAAAACATTACAACACCGTACGTAAACTTAAAACTCCATAATAAACCAAATGAATTCATCCGAGTCCTTTGAACATCGTACGAAAATTTAGAATATATTACGACTCTGTATGCCACATTACCGCCTTGAAAAGAATGTTAGTATAACGTACGACACCTTACAACTCCGAACAACACATTACAACACCGTACGTAAACTTAAAACTCCATAATAAACCTAATGAATTCATCCGATTCCTTTGAACATCGTACGACAATTTGGAATATATTACGACTCTGTATGCCACATTACCGCCTTGAAAAGCTTGTTAGTATAACGTACGACACCTTACAACTCCTAACAAAACATTACAACACCGTACGTAAACTTAAAACTCCATAATAAACCTAATGAATTCGTCCGAGTCATTTGAACATCGTACAACAATTTAGAATATCTTACGACTATGTATGCCACATTACTGCCTTGAAAATCATGTTAGTATAACCTAGGGCACCTTACAACTCCTAAGAACCCATTACAGTACCGTACGTAAACTTAAAACTCCATAGTAAACCTAATGAATTCGTCCGAGTCATTTAAACATCAGACGACCACTCAGGACTTGTTACGACTTTGTATGCGACATTAGCAACAGGAAAAGCAATTTAGAATATATTACCACTCTGTATGCCACATTACCGCCTTGAAAAGCATGTTAGTATAACGTACGACACCTTACAACTCCTAACAAAACATTACAACACCGTACGTAAACTTAAAACTCCATAATAAACCAAATGAATTCATCCGAGTCCTTTGAACATCGTACGAAAATTTATAATATATTACGACTCTGTATGCCACATTACCGCCTTGAAAAGAATGTTAGTATAACGTACGATACCTTACAACTCCGAACAAAACATTACAACACCGTACGTAAACTTAAAACTCCATAATAAACCTAATGAATTCATCCGAGTCCTTTGAACATCGTACGACAATTTGGAATATATTACGACTCTGTATGCCACATTACCGCCTTGAAAAGCTTGTTAGTATAACGTACGACACCTTACAACTCCTAACAAAACATTACAACACCGTACGTAAACTTAAAACTCCATAATAAACCTAATGAATTCGTCCGAGTCATTTGAACATCGTACAACAATTTAGAATATCTTACGACTATGTATGCCACATTACCGCCTTAAAAATCATGTTAGTATAACCTAGGGCACCTTACAACACCTAAGAACCCATTACAGTACCGTACGTAAACTGAAAACTCCATAGTAAACCTAATGAATTCGTCCTAGTCATTTAAACATCAGACGACCACTCAGGACTTGTTACGACTTTGTATGCGACATTAGCAACAGAAAAAGCAATTTAGATTAATTACCACTCTGTATGCCACATTACCGCCTTGAAAAGCATGTTAGTATAACGTACGACACCTTACAACTCCTAACAAAACATTACAACACCGTACGTAAACTTAAAACTCCATAATAAACCAAATGAATTCATCCGAGTCCTTTGAACATCGTACGAAAATTTAGAATATATTACGACTCTGTATGCCACATTACCGCCTTGAAAAGAATGTTAGTATAACGTACGACACCTTACAACTCCGAACAACACATTACAACACCGTACGTAAACTTAAAACTCCATAATAAACCTAATGAATTCATCCGATTCCTTTGAACATCGTACGACAATTTGGAATATATTACGACTCTGTATGCCACATTACCGCCTTGAAAAGCTTGTTAGTATAACGTACGACACCTTACAACTCCTAACAAAACATTACAACACCGTACGTAAACTTAAAACTCCATAATAAACCTAATGAATTCGTCCGAGTCATTTGAACATCGTACAACAATTTAGAATATCTTACGACTATGTATGCCACATTACTGCCTTGAAAATCATGTTAGTATAACCTAGGGCACCTTACAACTCCTAAGAACCCATTACAGTACCGTACGTAAACTTAAAACTCCATAGTAAACCTAATGAATTCGTCCGAGTCATTTAAACATCAGACGACCACTCAGGACTTGTTACGACTTTGTATGCGACATTAGCAACAGGAAAAGCAATTTAGAATATATTACCACTCTGTACGCCACATTACCGCCTTGAAAAGCATGTTAGTATAACGTACGACACCTTACAACTCCTAACAAAACATTACAACACCGTACGTAAACTTAAAACTCCATAATAAACCAAATGAATTCATCCGAGTCCTTTGAACATCGTACGAAAATTTATAATATATTACGACTCTGTATGCCACATTACCGCCTTGAAAAGAATGTTAGTATAACGTACGATACCTTACAACTCCGAACAAAACATTACAACACCGTACGTAAACTTAAAACTCCATAATAAACCTAATGAATTCATCCGAGTCCTTTGAACATCGTACGACAATTTGGAATATATTACGACTCTGTATGCCACATTACCGCCTTGAAAAGCTTGTTAGTATAACGTACGACACCTTACAACTCCTAACAAAACATTACAACACCGTACGTAAACTTAAAACTCCATAATAAACCTAATGAATTCGTCCGAGTCATTTGAACATCGTACAACAATTTAGAATATCTTACGACTATGTATGCCACATTACCGCCTTGAAAATCATGTTAGTATAACCTAGGGCACCTTACAACTCCTAAGAACCCATTACAGTACCGTACGTAAACTGAAAACTCCATAGTAAACCTAATGAATTCGTCCGAGTCATTTAAACATCAGACGACCACTCAGGACTTGTTACGACTTTGTATGCGACATTAGCAACAGAAAAAGCAATTTAGATTAATTACCACTCTGTATGCCACATTACCGCCTTGAAAAGCATGTTAGTATAACGTACGACACCTTACAACTCCTAACAAAACATTACAACACCGTACGTAAACTTAAAACTCCATAATAAACCAAATGAATTCATCCGAGTCCTTTGAACATCGTACGAAAATTTAGAATATATTACGACTCTGTATGCCACATTACCGCCTTGAAAAGAATGTTAGTATAACGTACGACACCTTACAACTCCGAACAAAACATAACAACACCGTACGTAAACTTAAAACTCCATAATAAACCTAAGGAATTCATCCGAGTCCTTTGAACATCGTACGACAATTTGGAATATATTACGACTCTGTATGCCACATTACCGCCTTGAAAAGCTTGTTAGTATAACGTACGACACCTTACAACTCCTAACAAAACATTACAACACCGTACGTAAACTTAAAACTCCATAATAAACCTAATGAATTCGTCCGAGTCATTTGAACATCGTACAACAATTTAGAATATCTTACGACTATGTATACCACATTACCGCCTTGAAAATCATGTTAGTATAACCTAGGGCACCTTACAACTCCTAAGAACCCATTATAGTACCGTACGTAAACTTAAAACTCCATAGTAAACCTAATGAATTCGTCCGAGTCATTTAAACATCAGACGACCACTCAGGACTTGTTACGACTTTGTATGCGACATTAGCAATAGGAAAAGCAATTTAGAATATATTACCACTCGGTATGCCACATTACCGCCTTGAAAAGCATGTTAGTATAACGTACTACACCTTACAACTCCTAACAAAACATTACAACACCGTACGTAAACTTAAAACTCCATAATAAACCAAATGAATTCATCCGAGTCCTTTGAACATCGTACGAAAATTTATAATATATTACGACTCTGTATGCCACATTACCGCCTTGAAAAGAATGTTAGTATAACGTACGATACCTTACAACTCCGAACAAAACATTACAACACCGTACGTAAACTTAAAACTCCATAATAAACCTAATGAATTCATCCGAGTCCTTTGAACATCGTACGACAATTTGGAATATATTACGACTCTGTATGCCACATTACCGCCTTGAAAAGCTTGTTAGTATAACGTACGACACCTTACAACTCCTAACAAAACATTACAACACCGTACGTAAACTTAAAACTCCATAATAAACCTAATGAATTCGTCCGAGTCATTTGAACATCGTACAACAATTTAGAATATCTTACGACTATGTATGCCACATTACCGCCTTAAAAATCATGTTAGTATAACCTAGGGCACCTTACAACACCTAAGAACCCATTACAGTACCGTACGTAAACTGAAAACTCCATAGTAAACCTAATGAATTCGTCCTAGTCATTTAAACATCAGACGACCACTCAGGACTTGTTACGACTTTGTATGCGACATTAGCAACAGAAAAAGCAATTTAGATTAATTACCACTCTGTATGCCACATTACCGCCTTGAAAAGCATGTTAGTATAACGTACGACACCTTACAACTCCTAACAAAACATTACAACACCGTACGTAAACTTAAAACTCCATAATAAACCAAATGAATTCATCCGAGTCCTTTGAACATCGTACGAAAATTTAGAATATATTACGACTCTGTATGCCACATTACCGCCTTGAAAAGAATGTTAGTATAACGTACGACACCTTACAACTCCGAACAACACATTACAACACCGTACGTAAACTTAAAACTCCATAATAAACCTAATGAATTCATCCGATTCCTTTGAACATC
Organism: Tagetes erecta; assembly: GCA_030867185.1. NCBI lineage: Eukaryota > Viridiplantae > Streptophyta > Magnoliopsida > Asterales > Asteraceae > Tagetes > Tagetes erecta. Next base: position 45,883,730 of record CM061488.1, on the reverse strand, counting down.
GTACGACAATTTGGAATATATTACGACTCTGTATGCCACATTACCGCCTTGAAAAGCTTGTTAGTATAACGTACGACACCTTACAACTCCTAACAAAACATTACAACACCGTACGTAAACTTAAAACTCCATAATAAACCTAATGAATTCGTCCGAGTCATTTGAACATCGTACAACAATTTAGAATATCTTACGACTATGTATGCCACATTACTGCCTTGAAAATCATGTTAGTATAACCTAGGGCACCTTACAACTCCTAAGAACCCATTACAGTACCGTACGTAAACTTAAAACTCCATAGTAAACCTAATGAATTCGTCCGAGTCATTTAAACATCAGACGACCACTCAGGACTTGTTACGACTTTGTATGCGACATTAGCAACAGGAAAAGCAATTTAGAATATATTACCACTCTGTACGCCACATTACCGCCTTGAAAAGCATGTTAGTATAACGTACGACACCTTACAACTCCTAACAAAACATTACAACACCGTACGTAAACTTAAAACTCCATAATAAACCAAATGAATTCATCCGAGTCCTTTGAACATCGTACGAAAATTTATAATATATTACGACTCTGTATGCCACATTACCGCCTTGAAAAGAATGTTAGTATAACGTACGATACCTTACAACTCCGAACAAAACATTACAACACCGTACGTAAACTTAAAACTCCATAATAAACCTAATGAATTCATCCGAGTCCTTTGAACATCGTACGACAATTTGGAATATATTACGACTCTGTATGCCACATTACCGCCTTGAAAAGCTTGTTAGTATAACGTACGACACCTTACAACTCCTAACAAAACATTACAACACCGTACGTAAACTTAAAACTCCATAATAAACCTAATGAATTCGTCCGAGTCATTTGAACATCGTACAACAATTTAGAATATCTTACGACTATGTATGCCACATTACCGCCTTGAAAATCATGTTAGTATAACCTAGGGCACCTTACAACTCCTAAGAACCCATTACAGTACCGTACGTAAACTGAAAACTCCATAGTAAACCTAATGAATTCGTCCGAGTCATTTAAACATCAGACGACCACTCAGGACTTGTTACGACTTTGTATGCGACATTAGCAACAGAAAAAGCAATTTAGATTAATTACCACTCTGTATGCCACATTACCGCCTTGAAAAGCATGTTAGTATAACGTACGACACCTTACAACTCCTAACAAAACATTACAACACCGTACGTAAACTTAAAACTCCATAATAAACCAAATGAATTCATCCGAGTCCTTTGAACATCGTACGAAAATTTAGAATATATTACGACTCTGTATGCCACATTACCGCCTTGAAAAGAATGTTAGTATAACGTACGACACCTTACAACTCCGAACAAAACATAACAACACCGTACGTAAACTTAAAACTCCATAATAAACCTAAGGAATTCATCCGAGTCCTTTGAACATCGTACGACAATTTGGAATATATTACGACTCTGTATGCCACATTACCGCCTTGAAAAGCTTGTTAGTATAACGTACGACACCTTACAACTCCTAACAAAACATTACAACACCGTACGTAAACTTAAAACTCCATAATAAACCTAATGAATTCGTCCGAGTCATTTGAACATCGTACAACAATTTAGAATATCTTACGACTATGTATACCACATTACCGCCTTGAAAATCATGTTAGTATAACCTAGGGCACCTTACAACTCCTAAGAACCCATTATAGTACCGTACGTAAACTTAAAACTCCATAGTAAACCTAATGAATTCGTCCGAGTCATTTAAACATCAGACGACCACTCAGGACTTGTTACGACTTTGTATGCGACATTAGCAATAGGAAAAGCAATTTAGAATATATTACCACTCGGTATGCCACATTACCGCCTTGAAAAGCATGTTAGTATAACGTACTACACCTTACAACTCCTAACAAAACATTACAACACCGTACGTAAACTTAAAACTCCATAATAAACCAAATGAATTCATCCGAGTCCTTTGAACATCGTACGAAAATTTATAATATATTACGACTCTGTATGCCACATTACCGCCTTGAAAAGAATGTTAGTATAACGTACGATACCTTACAACTCCGAACAAAACATTACAACACCGTACGTAAACTTAAAACTCCATAATAAACCTAATGAATTCATCCGAGTCCTTTGAACATCGTACGACAATTTGGAATATATTACGACTCTGTATGCCACATTACCGCCTTGAAAAGCTTGTTAGTATAACGTACGACACCTTACAACTCCTAACAAAACATTACAACACCGTACGTAAACTTAAAACTCCATAATAAACCTAATGAATTCGTCCGAGTCATTTGAACATCGTACAACAATTTAGAATATCTTACGACTATGTATGCCACATTACCGCCTTGAAAATCATGTTAGTATAACCTAGGGCACCTTACAACTCCTAAGAACCCATTACAGTACCGTACGTAAACTGAAAACTCCATAGTAAACCTAATGAATTCGTCCGAGTCATTTAAACATCAGACGACCACTCAGGACTTGTTACGACTTTGTATGCGACATTAGCAACAGAAAAAGCAATTTAGATTAATTACCACTCTGTATGCCACATTACCGCCTTGAAAAGCATGTTAGTATAACGTACGACACCTTACAACTCCTAACAAAACATTACAACACCGTACGTAAACTTAAAACTCCATAATAAACCAAATGAATTCATCCGAGTCCTTTGAACATCGTACGAAAATTTAGAATATATTACGACTCTGTATGCCACATTACCGCCTTGAAAAGAATGTTAGTATAACGTACGACACCTTACAACTCCGAACAAAACATTACAACACCGTACGTAAACTTAAAACTCCATAATAAACCTAAGGAATTCATCCGAGTCCTTTGAACATCGTACGACAATTTGGAATATATTACGACTCTGTATGCCACATTACCGCCTTGAAAAGCTTGTTAGTATAACGTACGACACCTTACAACTCCTAACAAAACATTACAACACCGTACGTAAACTTAAAACTCCATAATAAACCTAATGAATTCGTCCGAGTCATTTGAACATCGTACAACAATTTAGAATATCTTACGACTATGTATGCCACATTACCGCCTTGAAAATCATGTTAGTATAACCTAGGGCACCTTACAACTCCTAAGAACCCATTATAGTACCGTACGTAAACTTAAAACTCCATAGTAAACCTAATGAATTCGTCCGAGTCATTTAAACATCAGACGACCACTCAGGACTTGTTACGACTTTGTATGCGACATTAGCAATAGGAAAAGCAATTTAGAATATATTACCACTCTGTATGCCACATTACCGCCTTGAAAAGCATGTTAGTATAACGTACTACACCTTACAACTCCTAACAAAACATTACAACACCGTACGTAAACTTAAAACTCCATAATAAACCAAATGAATTCATCCGAGTCCTTTGAACATCGTACGAAAATTTATAATATATTACGACTCTGTATGCCACATTACCGCCTTGAAAAGAATGTTAGTATAACGTACGATACCTTACAACTCCGAACAAAACATTACAACACCGTACGTAAACTTAAAACTCCATAATAAACCTAATGAATTCATCCGAGTCCTTTGAACATCGTACGACAATTTGGAATATATTACGACTCTGTATGCCACATTACCGCCTTGAAAAGCTTGTTAGTATAACGTACGACACCTTACAACTCCTAACAAAACATTACAACACCGTACGTAAACTTAAAACTCCATAATAAACCTAATGAATTCGTCCGAGTCATTTGAACATCGTACAACAATTTAGAATATCTTACGACTATGTATGCCACATTACCGCCTTGAAAATCATGTTAGTATAACCTAGGGCACCTTACAACTCCTAAGAACCCATTACAGTACCGTACGTAAACTGAAAACTCCATAGTAAACCTAATGAATTCGTCCGAGTCATTTAAACATCAGACGACCACTCAGGACTTGTTACGACTTTGTATGCGACATTAGCAACAGAAAAAGCAATTTAGATTAATTACCACTCTGTATGCCACATTACCGCCTTGAAAAGCATGTTAGTATAACGTACGACACCTTACAACTCCTAACAAAACATTACAACACCGTACGTAAACTTAAAACTCCATAATAAACCAAATGAATTCATCCGAGTCCTTTGAACATCGTACGAAATTTTAGAATATATTACGACTCTGTATGCCACATTACCGCCTTGAAAAGAATGTTAGTATAACGTACGACACCTTACAACTCCGAACAAAACATTACAACACCGTACGTAAACTTAAAACTCCATAATAAACCTAAGGAATTCATCCGAGTCCTTTGAACATCGTACGACAATTTGGAATATATTACGACTCTGTATGCCACATTACCGCCTTGAAAAGCTTGTTAGTATAACGTACGACACCTTACAACTCCTAACAAAACATTACAACACCGTACGTAAACTTAAAACTCCATAATAAACCTAATGAATTCGTCCGAGTCATTTGAACATCGTACAACAATTTAGAATATCTTACGACTATGTATGCCACATTACCGCCTTGAAAATCATGTTAGTATAACCTAGGGCACCTTACAACTCCTAAGAACCCATTATAGTACCGTACGTAAACTTAAAACTCCATAGTAAACCTAATGAATTCGTCCGAGTCATTTAAACATCAGACGACCACTCAGGACTTGTTACGACTTTGTATGCGACATTAGCAATAGGAAAAGCAATTTAGAATATATTACCACTCTGTATGCCACATTACCGCCTTGAAAATCATGTTAGTATAACGTACTACACCTTACAACTCCTAACAAAACATTACAACACCGTACGTAAACTTAAAACTCCATAATAAACCAAATGAATTCATCCGAGTCCTTTGAACATCGTACGCAAATTTAGAATATATTACGACTCTGTATGCCACATTACCGCCTTGAAAAGAATGTTAGTATAACGTACGACACCTTACAACTCCGAACAAAACATTACAACACCGTACGTAAACTTAAAACTCCATAATAAACCTAATGAATTCATCCGAGTCCTTTGAACATCGTACGGCAATTTGGAATATATTACGACTCTGTATGCCACATTACTGCCTTGAAAAGCTTGTTAGTATAACGTACGACACCTTACAACTCCTAACAAAACATTACAACACCGTACGTAAACTTAAAACTCCATAATAAACCTAATGAATTCGTCCGAGTCATTTGAACATCGTACAACAATTTAGAATATCTTACGACTATGTATGCCACATTACCGCCTTGAAAATCATGTTAGTATAACCTAGGGCACCTTACAACTCCTAAGAACCCATTACAGTACCGTACGTAAACTGAAAACTCCATAGTAAACCTAATGAATTCGTCCGAGTCATTTAAACATCAGACGACCACTCAGGACTTGTTACGACTTTGTATGCGACATTAGCAACAGAAAAAGCAATTTAGAATAATTACCACTCTGTATGCCACATTACCGCCTTGAAAAGCATGTTAGTATAACGTACGACACCTTACAACTCCTAACAAAACATTACAACACCGTACGTAAACTTAAAACTCCATAATAAACCAAATGAATTCATCCGAGTCCTTTGAACATCGTAAGAAAATTTAGAATATATTACGACTCTGTATGCCACATTACCGCCTTGAAAAGAATGTTAGTATAACGTACGACACCTTACAACTCCGAACAAAACATTACAACACCGTACGTAAACTTAAAACTCCATAATAAACCTAATGAATTCATCCGAGTCCTTTGAACATCGTACGACAATTTGGAATATATTACGATTCTGTATGCCACATTACCGCCTTGAAAAGCTTGTTAGTATAACGTACGGCACCTTACAACTCCTAACAAAACATTTCAACACCGTACGTAAACTTAAAACTCCATAATAAACCTAATGAATTCGTCCGAGTCATTTGAACATCGTACAACAATTTAGAATATCTTACGACTCTGTATGCCACATTACCGCCTTGAAAATCATGTTAGTATAACCTAGGGCACCTTACAACTCCTAAGAACCCATTAAAATACCGTACGTAAACTTAAAACTCCATAGTAAACCTAATGAATTCGTCCGAGTCCTTTAAACATCAGACGACCACTCAGGACTTGCTATGACTTTGTATGCGACATTAGCAACAGGAAAAGCAATTTAGAATAATGTAGGATGCGTTACATCTTTTGAGAACACCTTACACCACCGTACGAAACATTAAAACTCCATAATAAACCTAATGAATTCGTCTGAGTGATTTGAACATCGTACAACAATTTAGAATATCTTACGACTCTGAATGCCACATTACCGCCTTGAAAAGCATGTTAGTATAACGTACGACACCTTACAACTCCTAACAAAATATTACAACACCGTACGTAAACTTAAAACTCCATAATAAACCTAATGAATTCATCCGAGTCCTTTGAACATCGTACGACAATTTAGAATATATTACGACTCTGTATGCCACATTACCGCCTTGAAAAGCATGTTAGTATAACGTACGGCACCTTACAACTCCTAACAAAACATTACAACACCGAACGTAAACTTAAAACTCCATAATAAACCTAATGAATTCGTCCGAGTCATTTGAACATCGTACAACAATTTAGAATATCTTACGACTCTGTATGCCACATTACCGCCTTGAAAATCATGTTAGTATAACCTAAGGCACCTTACAACTCCTAAGAACCCATTACAATACCGTACGTAAACTTAAAACTCCATAGTAAACCTAATAAATTCGTCTGAATCCTTTAAACATCAGACGACCACTCAGGACTTGTTACGACTTTGTATGCGACATTAGCCACAGGAAAAGCAATTTAGAATAATGGAGGATGTGTTACATCTTTTGAGAACACCTTACACCACCGTACGAAACATTAAAACTCCATAATAAACCTAATGAATTCGTCCGAGTGATTTGAACATCGTACAACAATTTAGAATATATTACCACTCTGTATGCCACATTACCGCCTTGAAAAGCATGTTAGTATAACGTACGACACCTTACAACTCCTAACAAAACATTACAACACCGTACGTAAACTTAAAACTCCATAATAAACCAAATGAATTCGTCCGAGTGATTTGAACATCGTACGAAAATTTAGAATATATTACGACTCTGTATGCCACATTACCGCGTTGAAAAGAATGTTAGTATAACGTACGACACCTTACAACTCCGAACAAAACATTACAACATCGTACGTAAACTTAAAACTCCATAATAAACCTAATGAATTCATCCGAGTCCTTTGAACATCGTACGACAATTTAGAATATATTATGACTCTGTATGCCACATTACCGCCTTGAAAAGCATGTTAGTATAACGTACGGCACCTTACAACTCCTAACAAAACATTACAACACCGTACGTAAACTTAAAACTCCATAATAAACCTAATGATTTCGTCCGAGTCATTTGAACATCGTACAACAATTTAGAATATCTTACGATTCTGTATGCCGAATTACCGCTTTGAAAATCATGTTAGTATAACCTAGGGCATCTTACAACTCCTAAGAACCCATTACAATACCGTACGTAAACATAAAACTCCATAGTAAACCTAATGAATTCGTCCGAGTCCTTTAAACATCAGACGACCACTCAGGACTTGTTATGACTTTGTATGCGACATTAGCAAGAGGAAAAGCAATTTAGAATAATGTAGGATGCGTTTCATCTTTTGAGAACACCTTACACCACCGTACGAAACATTAAAACTCCATAATAAACCTAATGAATTCGTCCGAGTGATTTGAACATCGTACAACAATTTAGAATATCCTACCACTCTGAATGCCACATTACCGCCTTGAAAAGCATGTTAGTATAACGTACGGCACCTTATAACTCCTAACAAAACATTACAACACCGTACGTAAACTTAAAACTCTATAATAAACCAAATGAATTCATCCGAGTCCTTTGAACATCGTACGACAATTTAGAATATATTACGACTCTGTATGCCACATTACCGCCTTGAAAAGAATGTTAGTATAACGTATGACACCTTACAACTCCGAACAAAACATTACAACACCGTACGTAAACTTAAAACTCCATAATAAACCTAATGAATTCATCCGAGTCCTTTGAACATCGTACGACAATTTGGAATATATTACGACTCTGTATGCCACATTACCGCCTTGAAAAGCTTGTTAGTATAACGTACGACACCTTACAACTCCTAACAAAACATTACAACACTGTACGTAAACTTAAAACTCCATAATAAACCTAATGAATTCGTCCGAGTCATTTGAACATCGTACAATAATTTAGAATACCTTACGACTCTGTATGCCACATTAACGCCTTGAAAATCATGTTAGTATAACCTAGGGCACCTTACAACTCCTAAGAACCCATTACAATACCGTACGTAAACATAAAACTCCATAGTAAACCTAATGAATTCGTCCGAATCCTTTAAACATCAGACGACCACTCAGGACTTGTTACGACTTTGTATGCGACATTAGCAACAGGAAAAGCAATTTAGAATAATGGCGGATGCGTTACATCTTTTGAGAACACCTTACACCACCGTACGAAACATTAAAACTCCATAATAAACCTAATGAATTCGTCCGAGTGATTTGAACATCGTACAACAATTTAGAATATATTACCACTCTGTATGCCACATTACCGCCTTGAAAAGCATGTTAGTATAACGTACGACACCTTATAACTCCTAACAAAACATTACAACACCGTACGTAAACTTAAAACTCCATAATAAACCAAATGAATTCATCCGAGTCCTTTGAACATCGTACGAAAATTTAGAATATCTTACGACTCTGTATGCCACATTACCGCCTTGAAAAGAATGTTAGTATAAAGTACGACACCTTACAACTCCGAACAAAACATTACAACACCGTACGTAAACTTAAAACTCCATAATAAACCTAATGAATTCATCCGAGTCCTTTGAACATCGTACGACAATTTAAAATATATTATGACTCTGTATGCCACATTACCGCCTTGAAAAGCATGTTAGTATAACGTACGGCACCTTACAACTCCTAATAAAACATTACAACACCGTACGTAAACTTAAAACTCCATAATAAACCTAATGAATTCGTCCGAGTCATTTGAACATCGTACAACAATTTAGAATATCTTACGATTCTGTATGCCACATTACCGCTTTGAAAATCATGTTAGTATAAACTAGGGCACCTTACAACTCCTAAGAACCCATTACAATACCGTACGTAAACTTAAAACTCCATAGTAAACCTAATGAACTCGTCTGAGTCCTTTGAACATCAGACGACCACTCAGGACTTGTTATGACTTTTTATGCGACATTAGCAAGAGGAAAAGCAATTTAGAATAATGTAGGATGCGTTACATCTTTTGAGAACACCTTACACCACCGTACGAAACATTAAAACTCCATAATAAACCTAATGAATTCGTCCGAGTGATTTGAACATCGTACAACAATTTAGAATATCCTACCACTCTGAATGCCACATTACCGCCTTGAAAAGCATGTTAGTATAACGTACGACACCTTATAACTCCTAACAAAACATTACAACACCGTACGTAAACTTAAAACTCTATAATAAACCAAATGAATTCATCCGAGTCCTTTGAACATCGTACGACAATTTAGAATATATTACGACTCTGTATGCCACATTACCGCCTTGAAAAGAATGTTAGTATAACGTACGACACCTTACAACTCCGAACAAAACATTACAACACCGTACGTAAACTTAAAACTCCATAATAAACCTAATGAATTCATCCGAGTCCATTGAACATCGTACGACAATTTAGAATATATTACGACTCTGTATGCCACATTACCGCCTTGAAAAGCAAGTTAGTATAACGTACGTCACCTTACAACTCCTAACAAAACATTACAACACCGTACGTAAACTTAAAACTCCATAATAAACCTAATGAATTCGTCCGAGTCATTTGAACATCGTACAACAATTTAGAATATCTTACGATTCTGTATGCCACATTACCGCTTTGAAAATCATGTTAGTATAAACTAGGGCACCTTACAACTCCTAAGAACCCATTACAATACCGTACGTAAACTTAAAACCCCATAGTAAACCTAATGAATTCGTCTGAGTCCTTTAAACATCAGACGGCCACTCAGGACTTGTTATGACTTTGTATGCGACATTAGCAAGAGGAAAAGCAATTTAGAATAATGTAGGATGCGTTACATCTTTTGAGAACACCTTACACCACCGTACGAAACATTAAAACTCCATAATAAACCTAATGAATTCGTCCGAGTGATTTGAACATCGTACAACAATTTAAAATATCTTACCACTCTGAATGCCACATTACCGCCTTGAAAAGCATGTTAGTATAACGTACGACACCTTATAACTCCTAACAAAACATTACAACACCGTACGTAAACTTAAAACTCTATAATAAACCAAATGAATTCATCCGAGTCCTTTGAACATCGTACGACAATTTAGAATATATTACGACTCTGTATGCCACATTACCGCCTTGAAAAGAATGTTAGTATAACGTACGACACCTTACAACTCCGAACAAAACATTACAACACCGTACGTAAACTTAAAACTCCATAATAAACCTAATGAATTCATCCGAGTCCTTTGAACATCGTACGACAATTTAGAATATATTACGACTCTGTATGCCACATTACCGCCTTGAAAAGCATGTTAGTATAACGTACGGCACCTTACAAGTCCTAACAAAACATTACAACACCGTACGTAAACTTAAAACTCCATAACAAACCTAATGAATTCGTCCGAGTCATTTGAACATCGTACAACAATTTAGAATATCTTACGATTCTGTATGCCACATTACCGCTTTGAAAATCATGTTAGTATAACCTAGGGCACCTTACAACTCCTAAGAACCCATTACAATACCGTACGTAAACTTAAAACTCCATAGTAAACATAATGAATTCGTCCGAGTCCTTTAAACATCAGACGACCACTTAGAACTTGTTATGACTTTGTATGCGACATTAGCAACAGGAAAACCAATTTAGAATAATGTAGGATGCGTTGCATCTTTTGAGAACACCTTACACCACAGTACGAAACATTAAAACTCCATAATAAACCTAATGAATTCGTCCGAGTGATTTGAACATCGTACAACAATTTAGAATATCTTACCACTCTGAATGCCACATTACCGCCTTGAAAAGCATGTTAGTATAACGTATGACACCTTACAACTCCTAACAAAATATTACAACACCGTACGTAAACATAAAACTCCATAATAAACCTAATGAATTCATCCGAGTCCTTTGAACATCGTACGACAATTTAGAATATATTACGACTCTGTATGCCACATTACCGCCTTGAAAAGAATGTTAGTATAACGTACGACACCTTACAACTCCGAACAAAACATTACAACACCGTACGTAAACTTAAAACTCCATAATAAACCTAATGAATTCATCCGAGTCCTTTGAACATCGTACAACAATTTAGAATATATTACCACTCTGTATGCCACATTACCGCCTTGAAAAGCATGTTAGTATAACGTACGACACCTTATAACTCCTAACAAAACATTACAACACCGTACGTAAACTTAAAACTCTATAATAAACCAAATGAATTCATCCGAGTCCTTTGAACATCGTACGACAATTTAGAATATATTACGACTCTGTATGCCACATTACCGCCTTGAAAAGAATGTTAGTATAACGTACGACACCTTACAACTCCGAACAAAACATTACAACACCGTACGTAAACTTAAAACTCCATAACAAACCTAATGAATTCGTCCGAGTCATTTGAACATCGTACAACAATTTAGAATATCTTACGATTCTGTATGCCACATTACCGCTTTGAAAATCATGTTAGTATAACCTAGGGCACCTTACAACTCCTAAGAACCCATTACAATACCGTACGTAAACTTAAAACTCCATAGTAAACATAATGAATTCGTCCGAGTCCTTTAAACATCAGACGACCACTTAGAACTTGTTATGACTTTGTATGCGACATTAGCAACAGGAAAAGCAATTTAGAATAATGTAGGATGCGTTGCATCTTTTGAGAACACCTTACACCACAGTACGAAACATTAAAACTCCATAATAAACCTAATGAATTCGTCCGAGTGATTTGAACATCGTACAACAATTTAGAATATCTTACCACTCTGAATGCCACATTACCGCCTTGAAAAGCATGTTAGTATAACGTATGACACCTTACAACTCCTAACAAAATATTACAACACCGTACGTAAACATAAAACTCCATAATAAACCTAATGAATTCATCCGAGTCCTTTGAACATCGTACGACAATTTAGAATATATTACGACTCTGTATGCCACATTACCGCCTTGAAAAGAATGTTAGTATAACGTACGACACCTTACAACTCCGAACAAAACAATACAACACCGTACGTAAACTTAAAACTCTATAATAAACCAAATGAATTCATCCGAGTCCTTTGAACATCGTACGACAATTTAGAATATATTACGACTCTGTATGCCACATTACCGCCTTGAAAAGAATGTTAGTATAACGTACGACACCTTACAACTCCGAACAAAACATTACAACACCGTACGTAAACTTAAAACTCCATAATAAACCTAATGAATTCATCCGAGTCCTTTGAACATCGTACGACAATTTAGAATATATTACGACTCTGTATGCCACATTACCGCCTTGAAAAGCATGTTAGTATAACGTACGGCACCTTACAACTCCTAACAAAACATTACAACACCGTACGTAAACTTAAAACTCCATAATAAACCTAATGAATTCATCCGAGTCCTTTGAACATCGTACAACAATTTAGAATATATTACCACTCTGTATGCCACATTACCGCCTTGAAAAGCATGTTAGTATAACGTACGACACCTTATAACTCCTAACAAAACATTACAACACCGTACGTAAACTTAAAACTCTATAATAAACCAAATGAATTCATCCGAGTCCTTTGAACATCGTACGACAATTTAGAATATATTACCACTCTGTATGCCACATTACCGCCTTGAAAAGAATGTTAGTATAACGTACGACACCTTACAACTCCGAACAAAACATTACAACACCGTACGTAAACTTAAAACTCCATAACAAACCTAATGAATTCGTCCGAGTCATTTGAACATCGTACAACAATTTAGAATATCTTACGATTCTGTATGCCACATTACCGCTTTGAAAATCATGTTAGTATAACCTAGGGCACCTTACAACTCCTAAGAACCCATTACAATACCGTACGTAAACTTATAACTCCATAGTAAACATAATGAATTCGTCCGAGTCCTTTAAACATCAGACGACCACTTAGAACTTGTTATGACTTTGTATGCGACATTAGCAACAGGAAAAGCAATTTAGAATAATGTAGGATGCGTTGCATCTTTTGAGAACACCTTACACCACAGTACGAAACATTAAAACTCCATAATAAACCTAATGAATTCGTCCGAGTGATTTGAACATCGTACAACAATTTAGAATATCTTACCACTCTGAATGCCACATTACCGCCTTGAAAAGCATGTTAGTATAACGTATGACACCTTACAACTCCTAACAAAATATTTGTCACACCCTCAATTTCCACTAACGGAGTTCTACCGTTTAGGGCGTGACATGCCAGGATCTCATTGCTATTAGTTACATTGAACGACCTCTATATGAATTTAAAAACCAACATTAACAAAAACCATGTTTAAAATACGTTTCAGTGCGGAAGCATAAATAAAAATTCCTACAATTCAATGCGTAAACCACGCGTCCAAAAACAAAAGTTAATAAAAATGAAAAGAGTAATTAGATGCAAATACGACTCAACCAAATCATGCTCCTAATCCGTGCACAGTACCTGAGAAAGACATGCTAAATCGTGTCAACACTAGGTTGGTGAGTTCACAGGTTTAGATAATCATAAAAAATACAACAACAGCCGATAATGTAAAATACAATTATATCGTTGGGTAGCGAACCCAGTTTCTTATTATTTAAGCGTTTTGATACCGAGCTGACTGAGATGTATATGCGCCTCGACACCATTGCTACAACAATGGACCAACAACATAGGACAATTCACACCTACCCGGCTCCCAGCCGAGGGTGGGGTTTGTCAAACCCAGTAGTACTACCCGAACTTCCTCGCTATACCCCGTATATTAACGGCTCGAAGATTTAGTGAGGACTTTAACAACTTGTTACGTTTACGCTTAATAATCAAGAGATATAAAGTAAATACAATTATCAAATTTAGTTTTGTGCATGCTTTCTCCCCCAACAGGAAAATAGTAAAAGGGGCCGTGAAACTCACCTTAGATGTGCGCAGCTACAAATAATTAGAAAAAGTTATAATTTCCAAGTCCAACCAACGACCTGCTTGAGTTATGCCAATTAGACACAATTTACGCTAATAGAGTTCACGTTCGGTTTCACGTTCCCGGTTCGGTTTCATACCAATCCCCAACTAATTTCGTTATTTAACTCAATTTATATTCAATTATTATCAACCAATAACTTAATCATTTGTTTTTTTTTTAAACCTTCATGCTTATATATATTTAATATATATATACACACAACATATTTCATCATACACAAAATCATCATGTAACTTATTTTATCACACTTTTACTTTATATTAAGCATCATACTAATTCATCATCTCTATCCTTATTATACACACATATATTTAATCATGTTTAAGAATACAACACATACATATATATTATAAACTGATCGAGAACACTTATATTCGTATCACACACCCATCACATACATATACACTCATCCCTTCATTATTGTTATATTATCAATCTTAAAATTATAAAATTATCATTTTTAGCATACTATCATCATCATTATGTTATCGTACACAATAAAAATGAAACATATTTTGTTGGCTAATTCAAAAACTCACGCACACACCTATGGATACCCAAACATAAGAATGCGCATGTATATATATACATCTACACACTACTGCCATGTTTATTCATACATACGCCATATTTATTCATACAAACACACACCACCATATATATTTAGATACATACTCTATCTTGCATACAAAACTTTGTTTGATTCATCCCCTTATGACTTGAAATCCCACATATATATACCTACGTATACTTGTTCTTACGTTGTCGTACTACAATATATCAACATATATTATACATTATAAACAATCAGACTCATATTCGTTGACCTCATATTATTTTATTCTATATATACATTCTAAGATCATGAATTATCATAATATAAGCTGCAATAAATTAATATATATATATATATAGCCAATAATGTAGATGACGATGTATATATATATATATATATATACTATATACTTTCATGTAAAGTAGGTTTGTTTGTTTTTAATACATATAGTCACACACACAAGGTCACGTAAAAACACGGTCATACAATCACTTATATATATTCACTAGTTCACCATTGACGTTTAAATCCATACCGCACCCGTGAAACCGAAACCAAGACCGAAACTCGAAACAAACGAATAGTATACATACCGAAGAAACGAGTAAGGATGCGAGATGCTTTTTGAGAGTTGCAGCGCTTATTGCGGTGGTCCTGGGTGACCGGAGTTGGAAAACGGTTGTGACAGTGGCGGTGGTGACTACGACGAACTGCGGCAGCGAGCGGTGGTTGTGGTGATATTCACAACAGATGGCACGGTGGTTATTGTGGTGGTTGGTGCTAGCGGAGAAAGGGTGCTCGGAGGTGGACCGGTGCTGATGGAAGTCGCGATTGGCGAAGAGGCGTTTAGGGTTAGAATGAAGCTAGGTGACGGGTGGGGAAGTTGATGTATATAAGTTTTGAAATATTACAATTTGGTCCCTAGAGGTTTGAATATATGAAACTTGTTTCCAAAGTTTAATGAATTAACTTTTAGTAAATTACCATTTGAACCCTGTACTTTGTATGACGTATAGTACTTTGTATGACGTATAGAACTTTACGGAGTCATTCCTTTAACCTTTCAACAATTTTCGACTCGTGCGACCTAATAACTCCTCGAATTACTAATGTTCGCTCATTGTGATCCAATAATTGCTCGAATTATTATTTTTGTAATAAATATTTATAGAGTTATTACTTTAAACTAATACTAACATAAATTGGTAAAGTTTGGCTAACGACGTTAACCCAAAATTGTCGGGTGTCACAATATTACAACACCGTACGTAAACATAAAACTCCATAATAAACCTAATGAATTCATCCGAGTCCTTTGAACATCGTACGACAATTTAGAATATATTACGACTCTGTATGCCACATTACCGCCTTGAAAAGAATGTTAGTATAACGTACGACACCTTACAACTCCGAACAAAACAATACAACACCGTACGTAAACTTAAAACTCTATAATAAACCAAATGAATTCATCCGAGTCCTTTGAACATCGTACGACAATTTAGAATATATTACGACTCTGTATGCCACATTACCGCCTTGAAAAGAATGTTAGTATAACGTACGACACCTTACAACTCCGAACAAAACATTACAACACCGTACGTAAACTTAAAACTCCATAATAAACCTAATGAATTCATCCGAGTCCTTTGAACATCGTACGACAATTTAGAATATATTACGACTCTGTATGCCACATTACCGCCTTGAAAAGCATGTTAGTATAACGTACGGCACCTTACAACTCCTAACAAAACATTACAACACCGTACGTAAACTTAAAACTCCATAATAAACCTAATGAATTCGTCCGAGTCGTTTGAACATCGTACAACAATTTAGAATATCTTACGATTCTGTATGCCACATTACGGCTTTGAAAATCATGTTAGTATAACCTAGGGCACCTTACAACTCCTAAGAACCCATTACAATACCGTACGTAAACTTAAAACTCCATAGTAAACATAATGAATTCGTCCGAGTCCATTAAACATCAGACGACCACTTAGGACTTGTTATGACTTTGTATGCGACATTGGCAACAGGAAAAGCAATTTAGAATAATGTAGGATGCATTACATCTTTTGAGGACACCTTACACCACAGTACGAAACATTAAAACTCCATAATAAACCTAATGAATTCGTCCGAGTGATTTGAACATCGTACAACAATTTAGAATATCTTACCACTCTGAATGCCACATTACCGCCTTGAAAAGCATGTTAGTATAACGTACGACACCTTACAACGCCTAACAAAATATTACAACACCGTACGTAAATATAAAACTCCATAATAAACCTAATGAATTCATCCGAGTCCTTTGAACATCGTACAACAATTTAGAATATATTACCACTCTGTATGCCACATTACCGCCTTGATAAGCATGTTAGTATAACGTACGACACCTTACAACTCCTAACAAAACATTACAACACCGTACGTAAACTTAAAACTCCATAATAAACCAAATGAATTCATCCGAGTCCTTTGAACATCGTACGACAATTTAGAATATATTACGACTCTGTATGCCACATTACCGCCTTGAAAAGAATGTTAGTATAACGTACGACACCTTACAACTCCGAACAAAACATTACAACACCGTACGTAAACTTAAAACTCCATAATAAACCTAATGAATTCATCCGAGTCCTTTGAACATCGTACAACAATTTAGAATATATTACCACTCTGTATGCCACATTACCGCCTTGAAAAGCATGTTAGTATAACGTACGACACCTTTTAACTCCTAACAAAACATTACAACACCGTACGTAAACTTAATACTCTATAATAAACCAAATGAATTCATCCGAGTCCTTTGAACATCGTACGACAATTTAGAATATATTACGACTCTGTATGCCACATTACCGCCTTGAAAAGAATGTTAGTATAACGTACGACCCCTTACAACTCCGAACAAAACATTACAACACCGTACGTAAACTTAAAACTCCATAATAAACCTAATGAATTCATCCGAGTCCTTTGAACATCGTACGACAATTTAGAATATATTACGACTCTGTATGCCACATTACCGCCTTGAAAAGCATGTTAGTATAACGTACGGCACCTTACAACTCCTAACAAAACATTACAACACCGTACGTAAACTTAAAACTCCATAATAAACCTAATGAATTCGTCCGAGTCGTTTGAACATCGTACAACAATTTAGAATATCTTACGATTCTGTATGCCACATTACCGCTTTGAAAATCATGTTAGTATAACCTAGGGCACCTTACAACTCCTAAGAACCCATTACAATATCGTACGTAAACTTAAAACTCCATAGTAAACATAATGAATTCGTCTGAGTCCTTTAAACATCAGACGACCACTTAGGACTTGTTATGACTTTGTATGCGACATTAGCAACAAGAAAAGCAATTTAGAATAATGTTGGATGCATTACATCTTTTGAGAACACCTTACACCACAGTACGAAACATTAAAACTCCATAATAAACCTAATGAATTCGTCAGAGTGATTTGAACATCGTACAACAATTTAGAATATCTTACCACTCTGAATGCCACATTACCGCCTTGAAAAGCATGTTAGTATAACGTACGACACCTTACAACTCCTAACAAAATATTACAACACCGTACGTAAATATAAAACTCCATAATAAACCTAATGAATTCATCCGAGTCCTTTGAACATCGTACGACAATTTAGAATATATTACGACTCTGTATGCCACATTACCTCCTTGAAAAGAATGTTAGTATAACGTACGACACCTTACAACTCCGAACAAAACATTACAACACTGTACGTAAACTTAAAACTCCATAATAAACCTAATGAATTCATCCGAGTCCTTTGAACATCGTACAACAATTTAGAATATATTACCACTCTGTATGCCACATTACCGCCTTGAAAAGCATGTTAGTATAACGTACGACACCTTACAACTCCTAACAAAACATTACAACACCGTACGTAAACTTAAAACTCCATAATAAACCAAATGAATTCATCCGAGTCCTTTGAACATCGTACGACAATTTAGAATATATTACGACTCTGTATGCCACATTACCGCCTTGAAAAGAATGTTAGTATAACGTACGACACCTTACAACTCCGAACAAAACATTACAACACCGTACGTAAACTTAAAACTCCATAATAAACCTAATGAATTCATCCGAGTCCTTTGAACATCGTACAACAATTTAGAATATATTACCACTCTGTATGCCACATTACCGCCTTGAAAAGCATGTTAGTATAACGTACGACACCTTTTAACTCCTAACAAAACATTACAACACCGTACGTAAACTTAATACTCTATAATAAACCAAATGAATTCATCCGAGTCCTTTGAACATCGTACGACAATTTAGAATATATTACGACTCTGTATGCCACATTACCGCCTTGAAAAGAATGTTAGTATAACGTACGACCCCTTACAACTCCGAACAAAACATTACAACACCGTACGTAAACTTAAAACTCCATAATAAACCTAATGAATTCATCCGAGTCGTTTGAACATCGTACGACAATTTAGAATATATTACGACTCTGTATGCCACATTACCGCCTTGAAAAGCATGTTAGTATAACGTACGGCACCTTACAACTCCTAACAAAACATTACAACACCGTACGTAAACTTAAAACTCCATAATAAACCTAATGAATTCGTCCGAGTCGTTTGAACATCGTACAACAATTTAGAATATCTTACGATTCTGTATGCCACATTACCGCTTTGAAAATCATGTTAGTATAACCTAGGGCACCTTACAACTCCTAAGAACCCATTACAATATCGTACGTAAACTTAAAACTCCATAGTAAACATAATGAATTCGTCTGAGTCCTTTAAACATCAGACGACCACTTAGGACTTGTTATGACTTTGTATGCGACATTAGCAACAAGAAAAGCAATTTAGAATAATGTTGGATGCATTACATCTTTTGAGAAGACCTTACACCACAGTACGAAACATTAAAACTCCATAATAAACCTAATGAATTCGTCAGAGTGATTTGAACATCGTACAACAATTTAGAATATCTTACCACTCTGAATGCCACATTACCGCCTTGAAAAGCATGTTAGTATAACGTACGACACCTTACAACTCCTAACAAAATATTACAACACCGTACGTAAACATAAAACTCCATAATAAACCTAATGAATTCATCCGAGTCCTTTGAACATCGTACGACAATTTAGAATATATTACGACTCTGTATGCCACATTACCTCCTTGAAAAGAATGTTAGTATAACGTACGACACCTTACAACTCCGAACAAAACATTACAACACCGTACGTAAACTTAAAACTCCATAATAAACCTAATGAATTCATCCGAGTCCTTTGAACATCGTACAACAATTTAGAATATATTACCACTCTGTATGCCACATTACCGCCTTGAAAAGCATGTTAGTATAACGTACGACACCTTACAACTCCTAACAAAACATTACAACACCGTACGTAAACTTAAAACTCCATAATAAACCAAATGAATTTATCCGAGTCCTTTGAACATCGTACGAAAATTTATAATATATTACGACTCTGTATGCCACATTAGCGCCTTGAAAAGAATGTTAGTATAACGTACGACACCTTACAACTCCGAACAAAACATTACAACACCGTACGTAAACTTAAAACTCCATAATAAACCTAATGAATTCATCCGAGTCTTTTGAACATCGTACGACAATTTAGAATATATTACGACTCTGTATGTCACATTACCGCCTTGAAAAGCATGTTAGTATAACGTACGGCACCTTACAACTCCTAACAAAACATTACAACACCGTACGTAAACTTAAAACTCCATAATAAACCTAATGAATTCGTCCGAGTCATTTGAACATCGTACAACAATTTAGAATATCTTACGATTCTGTATGCCACATAACCGCTTTGAAAATCATGTTAGTATAAACTAGGGCACCTTACAACTCGTAAGAACCCATTACAATACCGTAAGTAAACTTAAAACTCCATAGTAAACCTAATGAATTCGTCCGAGTCCTTTAAACATCAGACAACCACTTAGGACTTGTTATGACTTTGTATGCGACATTAGCAAGAGGAAAAGCAATTTAGAATAATGTAGGATGCGTTACATCTTTTGAGAACACCTTACACCACCGTACGAAACATTAAAACTCCATAATAAACCTAATGAATTCGTCCGAGTGATTTGATCATCGTACAACAATTTAGAATATCTTACCACTCTGAATGCCACATTACCGCCTTGAAAAGCATGTTAGTATAACGTACGACACCTTAGAACTCCTAACAAAACATTACAACACCGTACGTAAACTTAAAACTCCATAATAAACCTAATGAATTCGTCCGAGTCGTTTGAACATCGTACAACAATTTAGAATATCTTACGATTCTGTATGCCACATTACGGCTTTGAAAATCATGTTAGTATAACCTAGGGCACCTTACAACTCCTAAGAACCCATTACAATACCGTACGTAAACTTAAAAGTCCATAGTAAACATAATGAATTCGTCCGAGTCCATTAAACATCAGACGACCACTTAGGACTTGTTATGACTTTGTATGCGACATTAGCAACAGGAAAAGCAATTTAGAATAATGTAGGATGCATTACATCTTTTGAGGACACCTTACACCACAGTACGAAACATTAAAACTCCATAATAAACCTAATGAATTCGTCCGAGTCGTTTGAACATCGTACAACAATTTAGAATATCTTACCACTCTGAATGCCACATTACCGCCTTGAAAAGCATGTTAGTATAACGTACGACACCTTACAACTCCTAACAAAATATTACAACACCGTACGTAAACATAAAACTCCATAATAAACCTAATGAATTCATCCGAGTCCTTTGAACATCGTACGACAATTTAGAATATATTACGACTCTGTATGCCACATTACCTCCTTGAAAAGAATGTTAGTATAACGTACGACACCTTACAACTCCGAACAAAACATTACAACACTGTACGTAAACTTAAAACTCCATAATAAACCTAATGAATTCATCCGAGTCCTTTGAACATCGTACAACAATTTAGAATATATTACCACTCTGTATGCCACATTACCGCCTTGAAAAGCATGTTAGTATAACATACGACACCTTACAACTCCTAACAAAACATTACAACATCGTACGTAAACTTAAAACTCCATAATAAACCAAATGAATTCATCCGAGTCCTTTGAACATCGTACGACAATTTAGAATATATTACGACTCTGTATGCCACATTACCGCCTTGAAAAGAATGTTAGTATAACGTACGACACCTTACAACTCCGAACAAAACATTACAACACCGTACGTAAACTTAAAACTCCATAATAAACCTAATGAATTCATCCGAGTCCTTTGAACATCGTACAACAATTTAGAATATATTACCACTCTGTATGCCACATTACCGCCTTGAAAAGCATGTTAGTATAACGTACGACACCTTTTAACTCCTAACAAAACATTACAACACCGTACGTAAACTTAATACTCTATAATAAACCAAATGAATTCATCCGAGTCCTTTGAAAATCGTATGACAATTTAGAATATATTACGACTCTGTATGCCACATTACCGCCTTGAAAAGAATGTTAGTATAACGTACGACCCCTTACAACTCCGAACAAAACATTACAACACCGTACGTAAACTTAAAACTCCATAATAAACCTAATGAAATCATCCGAGTCCTTTGAACATCGTACGACAATTTAGAATATATTACGACTCTGTATGCCACATTACCGCCTTGAAAAGCATGTTAGTATAACGTACGGCACCTTACAACTCCTAACAAAACATTACAACACCGTACGTAAACTTAAAACTCCATAATAAACCTAATGAATTCGTCCGAGTCGTTTGAACATCGTACAACAATTTAGAATATCTTACGATTCTGTATGCCACATTACCGCTTTGAAAATCATGTTAGTATAACCTAGGGCACCTTACAACTCCTAAGAACCCATTACAATATCGTACGTAAACTTAAAACTCCATAGTAAACATAATGAATTCGTCCGAGTCCTTTAAACATCAGACGACCACTTAGGACTTGTTATGACTTTGTATGCGACATTAGCAACAAGAAAAGCAATTTAGAATAATGTAGGATGCATTACATCTTTTGAGAACACCTTACACCACAGTACGAAACATTAAAACTCCATAATAAACCTAATGAATTCGTCAGAGTGATTTGAACATCGTACAACAATTTAGAATATCTTACCACTCTGAATGCCACATTACCACCTTGAAAAGCATGTTAGTATAACGTACGACACCTTACAACTCCTAACAAAATATTACAACACCGTACGTAAACATAAAACTCCATAATAAACCTAATGAATTCATCCGAGTCCTTTGAACATCGTACGACAATTTAGAATATATTACGACTCTGTATGCCACATTACCTCCTTGAAAAGAATGTTAGTATAACGTACGACACCTTACAACTCCGAACAAAACATTACAACACTGTACGTAAACTTAAAACTCCATAATAAACCTAATGAATTCATCCGAGTCCTTTGAACATCGTACAACAATTTAGAATATATTACCACTCTGTATGCCACATTACCGCCTTGAAAAGCATGTTAGTATAACATACGACACCTTACAACTCCTAACAAAACATTACAACATCGTACGTAAACTTAAAACTCCATAATAAACCAAATGAATTCATCCGAGTCCTTTGAACATCGTACGACAATTTAGAATATATTACGACTCTGTATGCCACATTACCGCCTTGAAAAGAATGTTAGTATAACGTACGACACCTTACAACTCCGAAAAAAACATTACAACACCGTACGTAAACTTAAAACTCCATAATAAACCTAATGAATTCATCCGAGTCCTTTGAACATCGTACAACAATTTAGAATATATTACCACTCTGTATGCCACATTACCGCCTTGAAAAGCATGTTAGTATAACGTACGACACCTTTTAACTCCTAACAAAACATTACAACACCGTACGTAAACTTAATACTCTATAATAAACCAAATGAATTCATCCGAGTCCTTTGAAAATCGTATGACAATTTAGAATATATTACGACTCTGTATGCCACATTACCGCCTTGAAAAGAATGTTAGTATAACGTACGACCCCTTACAACTCCGAACAAAACATTACAACACCGTACGTAAACTTAAAACTCCATAATAAACCTAATGAATTCATCCGAGTCCTTTGAACATCGTACGACAATTTAGAATATATTACGACTCTGTATGCCACATTACCGCCTTGAAAAGCATGTTAGTATAACGTACGGCACCTTACAACTCCTAACAAAACATTACAACACCGTACGTAAACTTAAAACTCCATAATAAACCTAATGAATTCGTCCGAGTCGTTTGAACATCGTACAACAATTTAGAATATCTTACGATTCTGTATGCCACATTACCGCTTTGAAAATCATGTTAGTATAACCTAGGGCACCTTACAACTCCTAAGAACCCATTACAATATCGTACGTAAACTTAAAACTCCATAGTAAACATAATGAATTCGTCCGAGTCCTTTAAACATCAGACGACCACTTAGGACTTGTTATGACTTTGTATGCGACATTAGCAACAAGAAAAGCAATTTAGAATAATGTAGGATGCATTACATCTTTTGAGAACACCTTACACCACAGTACGAAACATTAAAACTCCATAATAAACCTAATGAATTCGTCAGAGTGATTTGAACATCGTACAACAATTTAGAATATCTTACCACTCTGAATGCCACATTACCACCTTGAAAAGCATGTTAGTATAACGTACGACACCTTACAACTCCTAACAAAATATTACAACACCGTACGTAAACATAAAACTCCATAATAAACCTAATGAATTCATCCGAGTCCTTTGAACATCGTACGACAATTTAGAATATATTACGACTCTGTATGCCACATTACCTCCTTGAAAAGAATGTTAGTATAACGTACGACACCATACAACTCCGAACAAAACATTACAACACCGTACGTAAACTTAAAACTCCATAATAAACCTAATGAATTCATCCGAGTCCTTTGAACATCGTACAACAATTTAGAATATATTACCACTCTGTATGCCACATTACCGCCTTGAAAAGCATGTTAGTATAACGTACGACACCTTTTAACTCCTAACAAAACATTACAACACCGTACGTAAACTTAATACTCTATAATAAACCAAATGAATTCATCCGAGTCCTTTGAAAATCGTATGACAATTTAGAATATATTACGACTCTGTATGCCACATTACCGCCTTGAAAAGAATGTTAGTATAACGTACGACCCCTTACAACTCCGAACAAAACATTACAACACCGTACGTAAACTTAAAACTCCATAATAAACCTAATGAAATCATCCGAGTCCTTTGAACATCGTACGACAATTTAGAATATATTACGACTCTGTATGCCACATTACCGCCTTGAAAAGCATGTTAGTATAACGTACGGCACCTTACAACTCCTAACAAAACATTACAACACCGTACGTAAACTTAAAACTCCATAATAAACCTAATGAATTCGTCCGAGTCGTTTGAACATCGTACAACAATTTAGAATATCTTACGATTCTGTATGCCACATTACCGCTTTGAAAATCATGTTAGTATAACCTAGGGCACCTTACAACTCCTAAGAACCCATTACAATATCGTACGTAAACTTAAAACTCCATAGTAAACATAATGAATTCGTCCGAGTCCTTTAAACATCAGACGACCACTTAGGACTTGTTATGACTTTGTATGCGACATTAGCAACAAGAAAAGCAATTTAGAATAATGTAGGATGCATTACATCTTTTGAGAACACCTTACACCACAGTACGAAACATTAAAACTCCATAATAAACCTAATGAATTCGTCAGAGTGATTTGAACATCGTACAACAATTTAGAATATCTTACCACTCTGAATGCCACATTACCACCTTGAAAAGCATGTTAGTATAACGTACGACACCTTACAACTCCTAACAAAATATTACAACACCGTACGTAAACATAAAACTCCATAATAAACCTAATGAATTCATCCGAGTCCTTTGAACATCGTACGACAATTTAGAATATATTACGACTCTGTATGCCACATTACCTCCTTGAAAAGAATGTTAGTATAACGTACGACACCTTACAACTCCGAACAAAACATTACAACACTGTACGTAAACTTAAAACTCCATAATAAACCTAATGAATTCATCCGAGTCCTTTGAACATCGTACAACAATTTAGAATATATTACCACTCTGTATGCCACATTACCGCCTTGAAAAGCATGTTAGTATAACATACGACACCTTACAACTCCTAACAAAACATTACAACATCGTACGTAAACTTAAAACTCCATAATAAACAAATGAATTCATCCGAGTCCTTTGAACATCGTACGACAATTTAGAATATATTACGACTCTGTATGCCACATTACCGCCTTGAAAAGAATGTTAGTATAACGTACGACACCTTACAACTCCGAAAAAAACATTACAACACCGTACGTAAACTTAAAACTCCATAATAAACCTAATGAATTCATCCGAGTCCTTTGAACATCGTACAACAATTTAGAATATATTACCACTCTGTATGCCACATTACCGCCTTGAAAAGCATGTTAGTATAACGTACGACACCTTTTAACTCCTAACAAAACATTACAACACCGTACGTAAACTTAATACTCTATAATAAACCAAATGAATTCATCCGAGTCCTTTGAAAATCGTATGACAATTTAGAATATATTACGACTCTGTATGCCACATTACCGCCTTGAAAAGAATGTTAGTATAACGTACGACCCCTTACAACTCCGAACAAAACATTACAACACCGTACGTAAACTTAAAACTCCATAATAAACCTAATGAATTCATCCGAGTCCTTTGAACATCGTACGACAATTTAGAATATATTACGACTCTGTATGCCACATTACCGCCTTGAAAAGCATGTTAGTATAACGTACGGCACCTTACAACTCCTAACAAAACATTACAACACCGTACGTAAACTTAAAACTCCATAATAAACCTAATGAATTCGTCCGAGTCGTTTGAACATCGTACAACAATTTAGAATATCTTACGATTCTGTATGCCACATTACCGCTTTGAAAATCATGTTAGTATAACCTAGGGCACCTTACAACTCCTAAGAACCCATTACAATATCGTACGTAAACTTAAAACTCCATAGTAAACATAATGAATTCGTCCGAGTCCTTTAAACATCAGACGACCACTTAGGACTTGTTATGACTTTGTATGCGACATTAGCAACAAGAAAAGCAATTTAGAATAATGTAGGATGCATTACATCTTTTGAGAACACCTTACACCACAGTACGAAACATTAAAACTCCATAATAAACCTAATGAATTCGTCAGAGTGATTTGAACATCGTACAACAATTTAGAATATCTTACCACTCTGAATGCCACATTACCACCTTGAAAAGCATGTTAGTATAACGTACGACACCTTACAACTCCTAACAAAATATTACAACACCGTACGTAAACATAAAACTCCATAATAAACCTAATGAATTCATCCGAGTCCTTTGAACATCGTACGACAATTTAGAATATATTACGACTCTGTATGCCACATTACCTCCTTGAAAAGAATGTTAGTATAACGTACGACACCATACAACTCCGAACAAAACATTACAACACCGTACGTAAACTTAAAACTCCATAATAAACCTAATGAATTCATCCGAGTCCTTTGAACATCGTACAACAATTTAGAATATATTACCACTCTGTATGCCACATTACCGCCTTGAAAAGCATGTTAGTATAACGTACGACACCTTTTAACTCCTAACAAAACATTACAACACCGTACGTAAACTTAATACTCTATAATAAACCAAATGAATTCATCCGAGTCCTTTGAAAATCGTATGACAATTTAGAATATATTACGACTCTGTATGCCACATTACCGCCTTGAAAAGAATGTTAGTATAACGTACGACCCCTTACAACTCCGAACAAAACATTACAACACCGTACGTAAACTTAAAACTCCATAATAAACCTAATGAATTCATCCGAGTCCTTTGAACATCGTACGACAATTTAGAATATATTACGACTCTGTATGCCACATTACCGCCTTGAAAAGCATGTTAGTATAACGTACGGCACCTTACAACTCCTAACAAAACATTACAACACCGTACGTAAACTTAAAACTCCATAATAAACCTAATGAATTCGTCCGAGTCGTTTGAACATCGTACAACAATTTAGAATATCTTACGATTCTGTATGCCACATTACCGCTTTGAAAATCATGTTAGTATAACCTAGGGCACCTTACAACTCCTAAGAACCCATTACAATATCGTACGTAAACTTAAAACTCCATAGTAAACATAATGAATTCGTCCGAGTCCTTTAAACATCAGACGACCACTTAGGACTTGTTATGACTTTGTATGCGACATTAGCAACAAGAAAAGCAATTTAGAATAATGTAGGATGCATTACATCTTTTGAGAACACCTTACACCACAGTACGAAACATTAAAACTCCATAATAAACCTAATGAATTCGTCAGAGTGATTTGAACATCGTACAACAATTTAGAATATCTTACCACTCTGAATGCCACATTACCACCTTGAAAAGCATGTTAGTATAACGTACGACACCTTACAACTCCTAACAAAATATTACAACACCGTACGTAAACATAAAACTCCATAATAAACCTAATGAATTCATCCGAGTCCTTTGAACATCGTACGACAATTTAGAATATATTACGACTCTGTATGCCACATTACCTCCTTGAAAAGAATGTTAGTATAACGTACGACACCATACAACTCCGAACAAAACATTACAACACCGTACGTAAACTTAAAACTCCATAATAAACCTAATGAATTCATCCGAGTCCTTTGAACATCGTACAACAATTTAGAATATATTACCACTCTGTATGCCACATTACCGCCTTGAAAAGCATGTTAGTATAACGTACGACACCTTACAACTCCTAACAAAACATTACAACACCGTACGTAAACTTAAAACTCCATAATAAACCAAATGAATTCATCCGAGTCCTTTGAACATCGTACGAAAATTTATAATATATTACGACTCTGTATGCCACATTACCGCCTTGAAAAGAATGTTAGTATAACGTACGACACCTTACAACTCCGAACAAAACATTACAACACCGTACGTAAACTTAAAACTCCATAATAAACCTAATGAATTCATCTGAGTCCTTTGAACATCGTACGACAATTTAGAATATATTACGACTCTGTATGCCACATTACCGCCTTGAAAAGCATGTTAGTATAACGTACGGCACCTTACAACTCCTAACAAAACATTACAACACCGTACGTAAACTTAAAACTCCATAATAAACCTAGTTACTTCGTCCGAGTCATTTGAACATCGTACAACAATTTAGAATATCTTACGATTCTGTATGCCACATTACCGCTTTGAAAATCATGTTAGTATAACCTAGGGCACCTTACAACTCCTAAGAACCCATTACAATACCGTACGTAAACTTAAAACTCCATAGTAAACCTAATGAATTCGTCCGAGTCCTTTAAACATCAGACGACCACTTAGGACTTGTTATGACTTTGTATGCGACATTAGCAAGAGGAAAAGCAATTTAGAATAATGTAGGATGCGTTACATCTTTTGAGAACACCTTACACCACCGTACGAAACATTAAAACTCCATAATAAACCTAATGAATTCGTCCGAGTGATCTGAACATCATACAACAATTTAGAATATCTTACCACTCTGAATGCCACATTACCGCCTTGAAAAGCATGTTAGTATAACGTACGACACCTTATAACTCCTAACAAAACATTACAACACCGTACGTAAACTTAAAACTCTATAATAAACCAAATGAATTCATCCGAGTCCTTTGAACATCGTACGACAATTTAGAATATATTACGACTCTGTATGCCACATTACCGCCTTGAAAAGAATGTTAGTATAACGTACGACACCTTACAACTCCGAACAAAACATTACAACACCGTACGTAAACTTAAAACTCCATAATAAACCTAATGAATTCATCCGAGTCCTTTGAACATCATACGACAATTTAGAATATATTACGACTCTGTATGCCACATTACCGCCTTGAAAAGCATGTTAGTATAACGTACGGCACCTTACAACTCCTAACAAAACATTACAACACCGTACGTAAACTTAAAACTCCATAATAAACCTAATGAATTCGTCCGAGTCATTTGAACATCGTACAACAATTTAGAATATCTTACGATTCTGTATGCCACATAACCGCTTTGAAAATCATGTTAGTATAAACTAGGGCACCTTACAACTTGTAAGAACCCATTACAATACCGTAAGTAAACTTAAAACTCCATAGTAAACCTAATGAATTCGTCCGAGTCCTTTAAACATCAGACAACCACTTAGGACTTGTTATGACTTTGTATGCGACATTAGCAAGAGGAAAAGCAATTTAGAATAATGTAGGATGCGTTACATCTTTTGAGAACACCTTACACCACCGTTCGAAACATTAAAACTCCATAATAAACCTAATGAATTCGTCCGAGTGATTTGAACATCGTACAACAATTTAGAATATCTTACCACTCTGAATGCCACATTACCGCCTTGAAAAGCATGTTAGTATAACGTACGACACCTTATAACTCCTAACAAAACATTACAACACCGTACGTAAACTTAAAACTCTATAATAAACCAAATGAATTCATCCGAGTCCTTTGAACATCGTACGACAATTTAGAATATATTACGACTTTGTATGCCACATTACCGACTTGAAAAGAATGTTAGTATAACGTACGACACCTTACAACTCCTGTGACATCTGCCCCAAACCCGAATCCGAATGCCCGACTCAAACCCGAAGTTGTTATCCTTTAAATTGTAATCGTAATTTATTTTTCTTCAAATGTGACGTCTATTATTATTGTGGTGAATAAACGCATTTAATTCTACGTTATCCTCGTCTCAATTAAATAATCGTATTTACATCGCAAA
The DNA here is from genome assembly GCA_030867185.1 of Tagetes erecta. NCBI lineage: Eukaryota > Viridiplantae > Streptophyta > Magnoliopsida > Asterales > Asteraceae > Tagetes > Tagetes erecta. The sequence continues at coordinate 45,852,397 of CM061488.1, read as the reverse complement.
ATATTCACGCATATCTAATAATTATATTCGTGGCAATAAAACTCAATATATATATATATAAATAGATATATATATATATATAGCTCGTTAAATAAAATTATGGAAATCGTTAAACAAAAACGCTGCTACGACTCGAAATAGTCTTGTAATGACGTAAACGAGCTAAAACTATAAAAAACGTCACTAATATAATTGTTACGTTTCAATTTAGTTAAGCTGGATAGTTAAAATATATATATACTTAACCTTGGGCTAAATCTGTCAATTTACAAACTATTATTTAAAACTTATAATAACTAAATATAATAACCAGAAAGATCAGGGACTAAAGTGTAACATCTGCATAACCCAGCCCCCACCCCTGTTGACCCCGTATTTCCGGCACCTACCTCCGGCGAGGTTGGCCGGACTCCGGTAACACTCCGGCGAAACAAATATTGTCATTTACAGCTACTTTTAGCTCAATTAAAGCCACAGAAACAATCGTGGGCATGATTCGAACACAATACCATGACCTTTTGGTCACTTAATCGTTCAATTCAATGAGTATTTACAAATCAAAGCCGGTTTCAATACCCACAACCTCAAATCGTTTCATAAACGCATAAAACGGTAAATTACATTAACAAGGGTTATCAACCGAGCGTCTTGAAATCAATGGTAACAATCAATTAACATTATCACACCGAGTTAACGTCCAATTAATCAAATTTCTGTCGTAACCAACTCTTAACCCAATCGACCGCTTCCGGTACACCAAAACACAATTCATTTGACATAAACATTTCCATTTATCCGCTATTTCTCTATGCTGTTTCAATTTCTCTCAAAAACATCAAAGATTCAAGTTTGATTTGCAAACCCGTCGCTTTGTTCTTCGTCTCTACGGACTCAGTTCTTCACCAATCAAGTAAGTATTTTATATCAAAACGATCACGATCCAACGTAGATTAAAAGCCCTCTATTAGTTTTGAATTTGATTCACTGGTTTGATCGAATTGGATTGATCTTGAATCTAGGGCTTGTATTGAAAGGATTGTTCTTGGTTATTAAAAGTCAAAACAATTTAAAAACGAGCTTATTCAACAAAAAGCTTTCTGGTCTGCTGGTTAGTGTGTTAAATATGAGAGGCAAGGTCACGGGTTCGACCCTTCTTGCCTTCTTTTCTTTAAATATTTATGTTTTATATATTGAACCTTAAACTTATACTTTTCTAAATAACCTAAATGATTTCTTTTATGTTAAGTATACTTGCAAGATTTAAAAACATACAAATATACTACAAAAAGGAGAAATACTTATAAAAGTATACTATACGAAGACACAATTACATCTCGTATCTAAATTCCCAAATTATATTTTGAAATCCTAATTTTCAATTGGTACTTTAAAACCCTAAATTCCCAAATTATATTTTAAAACCCTAATTTCCAATTGGTACTTTAAAACCCTAAATTCCCAAATTATATTTTGAAACCCTAATTCCCAATTGGTACGTTAAAACCCTAATTTTCCAAATTATATTTTGAAACCCTAAATTCCCAAATCCGAAGCCCTAAAAGTTCTAGTTTCTTGATTCTAGTAATTGTGTTACTTGCTTCGTTTCTAAATTAGGTTTTCCCGGTTAATTAGGTGATTCTAATATCTGGGCGATCCTCGGTTCTTTCTAGTTGCGATTCTAATGTTACTATTATCTTTGGATTTTAAGGTGAGTAAACTCACTCCCCTTTTTCCATTTTACTATTTTGGGGCTGAAATATGTCTTTTACTATATTGCGTTTCTATTCGTTTTCTAAAAGAGATCATACAAATATGTTAATCTAGTTCGCGGCTTGATGCAATCTTATGTGTTAGTTAAAAGTAGTTTTATTGCTTTGTAATCCCACCGGTACAATGTTAGCGCTAATGGTTTGACAAACCCACCTGCTTGTACAACATCGATAGGTGATTTAAACCCGGCCTTTCTAATTCCATGTTTACTATGTCGAGATGCTATGTTGCTATACTATGTTGCTATGCTATGATGCTATACTATGCCATGTCCCTAAATTGCGAAATGATGACTTATATATCGAGACGGTAAACGACGGTTATTAAAAGTTATCATCATTTATTACATGAGTGGTTCTCATGACAAATGGCTAAACGAGATACTATGGTTTCTATTGTGGTTGGTGTGCTATTCTATTCTAGGGGTCCTGGTAGGGTGATATCACTACAACAAAAATGGCTTTTTAGGACCTTTTGTGTGGGACGCTTGTAAAAGATGGTCTCAAAATACTATTTAATAGGACGAATGAAATCTTGGGGTCCTTTTATAATATACTCTAGTAAATCGGTGTCCTAAAAAGTTATTTAATAGGATGGATGACTTTTTGGGGTCCTATTATCATATAACTTAATAAGACACTTTGAATGTAGATCCTAATAATGTAATTTATAAGACATTAAGTTGATGGTGTCCCATTATGTGGTAATGTAATAGGACACCGGAAGAAAGGAGGTCCTATTATAACATTACTTAATAAGACACTTTTTAGTTGAGTCTTAAGTGTTCAGTATTATAGGACCCTTTCTAGTTAAAGTCATATTAGAACATGAGTTAATTGGACACTTGACATTTGAGTATTATAACTTTAACCTTATAGGACGCTTAATCATTATGGTTTTATAATAACACATCGTAATAGGACACTCGATATTTGAGTCATAAAACATCAGTTTTATAGGATGCTTATTTGTTATGTGTTTCGCTTTTCTGTCGACACCCCCTGTTTTTGTTTTCATTGTTTCATGTTAAACAAAAGTATTAAAAACATAGAGCGGAAAAACAATGTTTAGAAACCGGAAAATGAAAAATGTTAAATAAAAATTACGTAGTTTTAATATATTGTTTTAAATTTTTTAATCAAAACTACGTAGTTTTGAGGTGTTTCGCGTATAAGTTACACGCATAACAGCCTCGTATTCACTTTCCCCATGTAATAAATAACTTTTGCAACATTTTAAGGTTAAATAAAATAAACTACCATAATTGAGGGGTGCTAAATGAAAATTGTAAATAATGTTCACCCAACCCAAACCGACCCCCCCTTTTTCTAGATCATCATCATCGTTACTTTTCTTCCTAGTCGGCTGGATTTGAAATCAAACACACACACACACATCGACAACCATCCCACCATCTCGTCTCTCTGATATGCTGCACCGGCGACCGCCGCCGTCATCCCGTATCTGGCCACCATCATTCAAACACTCCTCTATCCTAAGATTCCGGCCGGTAAGCATTATGATTCGCTAAGCATTCTGATTCGCTGGGTTTCATTTTCGGTCATGTTTCGGGTCTGTTATCATGTTCGTGTTACAGTAATAGTGTATGCATGTGTGCGGTAGTATGTATAACCATATGTGTATGTATATGAAAAGCATGCGAGATATATACATTAATACATGTATATGTGTACTGTTGTTTGTATATGTATGTGTGTGAATTGTGTATGTACTGTTGTATGTAAGTGATGGTATGAGTATATATGTAGATTGGGCATGGTTAGCAAGTGTACGTATATAAGCATTTATATATAGGCGCAGCATGTAAGAGCAGAATGTATGATTGTTTATATGTAAGTTAGTGTGCAACATGAATTTTATGTTAATATGTATGTATATATGCCATCAATGTAAGTATGTAGTGTATATAAATCAAAATGTATGTATATGTTTATCATGCTACTTGTATTCGTCACATTACGGTTTCATTTTCGGTTCGTTCCGGGTTTCGTTACGGGATACCGTTGACCTCGGTTCGATGTATCTATGTATGTGAATATTTACGTGGATTCCCAGCTTATATGAATGTGTGTGTAAAGCGAAATAGCAACCGTATGTATGCAATCGGTGATAGGGTGCATATATGTACGTCAATAGTTAGTGTGAAATTGTATGGTTAATTCCTAATCAATATTCTTATTGACTAACTATTAGTTTTTGTCTGCATCCAGATTATTGGTTCTTGATTATATGACCTTTTACTTGTCAGGGTCTAATTATTTCTTGTTATTGTCTTATATGCGTTCATTTGTTTAGAATTTTAGTTTTTGTTACATGTTTATTTTGTACTCACATAGTCATAGTTTAAATTACTTATCATGGCTATACTCACTATATGACATGTTTGCTTTGAGACTTGAAGCTTAACTAGAGTGCCATAAGGCAACTCCTTTGCCTTAGAATTGGACTATACTAACTAATTAAATGTATTGATTTTCGACTATCTTTTTCATATGCATTACTAACTTGTGATTTTTTTATCATAAAGCTGGAAGAGATGCGGTTTTGCACTGAACGATCAAAAGAAATTTATTTGGGTTATCTTATATTTGGTATATAACTATTTTATCAACTTTTAATATACTAACAAGCTTATATTTATGTAGGATGCATACCTTAGAAAGATAATAGAGAAGCATGGGACCATCAAAGAACAACATCCACCGGTTGATTATGATTGTTGGCTTGATAGTACAGGAAGGGCCAAGAGTTGTATGGGATAGGATCATCAGATCCGTATTTCGTTGTGAAAGGAAAAGAGTCTGATCCTCGACGTCAGGACTAACACAAGCTTCACTCCAAAAATCGCAGCATGAGGTAAGATTATTGTTATATTTAGCTATGAATGAGTGTCAAAATATTACGTTTGTATATTGAAAATGATAGGAAATGATAGGTCTCATATGTACCAGTTTGTTAGGATGATTTAGGTTATAGCTGATGATGATTTATGATCTACATAACAAGAAACAATATTAAATTATTAGTTTTTCATGTATCTCTATTTTCTCCCATGATCATTGCTTTTTGGTTTTAACGAAGAATATGTTATTCATATTTATTTGTTAAACAAACAAATAAATAATCATCCTTATAATTACAATTACTAATCAAATGATTTAATATATATTTCTGCAGTTCCGACTACAAACTACAAACGCAAGATGAGATGCAACAAGTTGATTAAGATGAAAGAAAACATGCGAGAGGAGATGCAACAATAAATGCAGAAGGAGATGTGACAAGAATTGGTCTCTATGCTTAAACATTTGGGTATTAGTCATTGCAATTATGAACTGTAGATTTGTTTAGTTATTGTACCATTGGATTATGTAAACATTATATGTTTGAATTCAGATTGTGGTTATGTAATTGGAACTAGAATGTGGTTATGTAGTTGGATGTTGATTATGGTTAAAGAGACCAAATTGTATTATGTTTCAGTTAGATTTAAAAAATGAATTCAGATTGTGGTTTTGCAACAACTTTGCGACAAAAAGGTTGTCGCAATTTTTACTTTTATCTAGTAGTGGATACATTATAAGGGTCCTATAAATTAATTTTTAAGGACGCTTGTACGTGTATCATAAAATTAAAAGTAAGTAGCCATATGTTGTAACATTGTAAAAGTGTCCTTATATGTTTTTATTAGGAGGCTTTTTTAGTTGTTCATATACATATTATGCGACCATAAAATTGGTTTCATAATCTTATTCGGGATATTAGGACCATTTTCTTAGTACTAAAGTACCAATACTGTTACATTAAAAGGGTCCTATAAATTAATTTTTAAGGACGCTTGTACGTGTATCATAAGATTAAAATAAGTAGCCACATATTGTATCATTGTAAAAGTGTCCTTATATGTTTTTATTAGGACGCTTTTTAGGTTGTTCATAGACATATTATGGGACCATAAAATTGGTTTCATAATCTTATTTGCGATATTAGGACGCTTTTTAAGTTCCAGGACTTATTACAACCCCTTTACATGAAACGCTTTTACTATTGGTCCTATTAAATGAAAGGTCCTATAAAGTATTATTATAGGACACTTTTGGGCGTACTAAAAACCCAATTTTGTTGTAGTGTATTACGAAATTACTATACATGTGGGATTGCGCAGCATATCTTGTTGATCTCGGATTTCAATACTATTACTATTCAATTTGGGTTTTACTCACTAGCTTGTGTAGCTAACTTTATTTTCACATATTTCAGGTGATGCTTATGATTATTTTGCTGCTTTTGCCAAGACATAGGATTGCCTTGGACCTAGTTTAATTAATAAAGACGATTGCATTTACTGTTTCGGTTTTATTACTTTTGTCGTATCCATTTAAGACCGATGTTCTAAACTTACTATATCATTATTAAACGTAATAAATAAATACCATGTGCTTTGTTTACTATGGATATCCAATTCCAATGACAGCCCGGTGTTTCCGCCGCCGGGCGGGGTGTCACAGTTGGTATCAGAGCCATGGTTATAGGGAACTAGGATAGGGTATTAGAAACACACCGACCTAGACTATAACCTAAGAATCCTTAGTGCAAATAGATGTACTCAGGAATTCTTTTGAACTTATTTGTTTTCCTTCTACGAACCTTTTCTATGCTTTTCTTAATATCATTTCTTATCCGATTTCGCGAAGGAGCTACAAGAGACTCGTCTGCAAGATTAGGATCTTTTCTCTTTGTGGAATCTCGTCATCGTCTTAAGTGAGTTTGAAACGTGGGAAACGTGTGCAATCTGGAAGGGGGAACGCCTGTATCACGGACATCCTGTCTAAGGCAAATCATTTCGTATAAATCTCTTTAAGAGACCTGTATGCTTACCTGGGGATGTACGAGATGAGTGTGAACCTATAGGCTAAAGCACGCTTTCTCGAATACGTTGAAAACGAACTTAACACTTTGATAAGTCATCAGTGTCCAAAACCAAGACACACTCCTAAGCCAATGAAATTTCATTTTCTTAATGATTCTATGATTTTCATCTCTACGATTTATAATTATTTCTATGAATTTCTATAGTGATTCAAATGATATTCCAACTTCATTTACTAATGTTTCTAAAGTTTCTAAGTGATTTTCTATGATATGTTCAAAGGATTCTACGATGTTCTAAGTACTATCACTATTTCATTTAATCGAAATTTCTAAAGTTTCTAAAGTTTCTACGTGATTTTCTATGGTATGTTTCAAAAGATTCTATGATATTCTAAGTGGAACGAGTTGCTATTATTACATCGGATGTTTCTATCGGTCAAAGATGTTGCTACAAAACCTTGTTATTCTACGTTTCATCATTCCATTTGTTTTCTAAGCTACAATAATACTTATGCGATATACTCGCTAGCTTATCCATATAGCACAATTACACCATTGTGAGCCAAACATTCCAATTCAAAACTAAGACATATCTCAATCGAATTATCCAAAACTTCAGATCATGCATATATCGATTACCGAATCTAAGTCGTACTTATAATTCTAAATCAAATATCAACTCTCCAATCAAAGGTTCGTTATGATTTCTAAATTATAGTCAAGGCTAAATTCCATAACTAAATAAAAGTTAACGGATTTGCTATTCTTATAAGCTAATGTATTTGAATCGAACGTCTACCCTCAAAATATTTCAACTTGACTTCTATAGTCAAAAGTTTCAAAACTACTCATTCAACTATAAGATTCTAATCCAATTTCTAATTCATCATTACCACTATAAATCTACTATTAAATTATGAACTAACCATCAAAACAAGTACTCGTTAATCAACTACACGATACTATCCATGAATTCGTTATTCAAATCTAACGAGAACTCCTTACACAACTATTCCCGAACTCATTCAACTAAGTGTTTTCATCTATACATATGACCACCAACGAAATTCTACGCAACTAGTCTTCATGAACTAATCCAAACCCAATGTTTTTCATTTATAAACTCGTTACCCTAACACATCGTGTAATCAACGGACTTTGTAAAACTAACGGTATTCGATTCTATTAAAATAATTTTCTTATTTTCCAAACAAATATATATACATATATATATATTTTAAAAAAAAAAATTTAATAACATTTTGGTCTTAGTATCTTGTAAAAAAAAAATAGATATATATATATACATATAAATTTCGTGATAAATGGTTTCTTTAAAAAGTGATTGGTCATTCTAACGTCGGCCAAATATTCACACAAACATTTTCCCGTTTCTCAAATACGACACAAAGACTTGCAACAAACACCATGACTTCTGTTTTTTTCCAATACCAAGTACTTATAACTTAAATTGTGTCGTTTATTTTCAAATCAACCCTCTTATCTATGGTAAAGATCAAAACTTGCAACTTCTTAGTTAGTTTTTAAAACTACATTATAGAAAAACAGCATCACTTCTTATAAACTTATTTACCCCCTACATCTGGTATACCTAAAGCTGTTGGTCATATAAATACAAATACCTTAAAAGTTAAATCCAATTGGAACTAAGTGATCTATTCATTCGAACTATAATTTGGGTTATCCGCATTATCAAGTTTTCTTGAAACTAATTTTTCTAAAGATCCCAATAAACTATATTATTACATGTACACCATCAACTAATGCTTATGAACTGGTCAATATCAGAAAACCTAGATAAATATATCTTACACACATAGAGCTGATTTTCACAAACTTAAGTGTTACTATCCTAGTACACGAATTTGACTATCTATATCGTTGAACAAAGTTATTCGTATGAACAATGTCTACCTGAGGGACGTTAGTCTCTTCTGAATCATCAATCTACTTATCATCTTAATATGATTTTCCAAAGTACTATTTCTATCAAGTATAATAACAAATCCTATACGTATCATCATTTTAACCTGAAATTGTTGTGTACTTCTGACTCGCACGTGATCGAATGAACTGTGTAGTCCATGCAAAAACTGAAGTAATTACGGGTGCACACGGAATTATGAAAGTTGGTGCATGGGAACCATAGTAAGTTTTGTCTTGTGTAGCTGGACCATATTTAATCATCTTATTTTCACTTCACTTATTTACTCATTTTACTAATGGCATATAAGCCACTTAGTTATGTGTAAGGTTACTTAATTCGTTCAAAACATTCTAATAATCACGACTATTCTCGATGATCATTTAAATAATTCTAAATCCATATACTTAAAATATTTCATTTGCAAGTTGGTCTCCTATTCTATTCCTATATTGAGTAGCGAATAAAATTTATTCGAATCTACATACAAATAGTTCTACCGAACTCTTAAAAGTGAAAAGAGTTAAACAAACCATTCTCAATGAGACAAAGCAAATTAAAAATAAATAACTTCTTAATCTCGTTATTTCAAAATCGTGTCTCAATCAAAATCTTTCCATTGATCGAATTCTCAAGAGTTTTCTTGCGAGATGAAACACCCTACGAGAGTGGGCAGTGTTCATCCCGTGTTTCATGTTTCTAATATGAAGAAGTACTTATTCAACAAAAATCTCATTGTGCATATCGCTAATGAATCGATGTAACTTATTGAACGGCCATTGGAAAATATGGACCGTGAAGTCAAACAACTAAAGCGTAATCAGATATCAATCGTGAATGATCGTTAAAGATCAAAATGTGAACATGAATTTAAGAACAAATGAAGTTTAAATAACCGTACCTTTTTGCTTCATCTTCTTCTACTTCGGTTTGAGCAAATTTCGGGACGAAATTTCTATAAGGAGGGGAGACTGTGACATCTGCCCCAAACCCGAATCCGAATGCCCGACTCAAACCCGAAGTTGTTATCCTTTAAATTGTAATCGTAATTTATTTTTCTTCAAATGTGACGTCTATTATTATTGTGGTGAATAAACGCATTTAATTCTACGTTATCCTCGTCTCAATTAAATAATCGTATTTACATCGCAAAATATTCACGCATATCTAATAATTATTATTCGTGGCAATAAAACTCAATATATATATATAAATAGATATATATATATATATATAGCTCGTTAAATAAAATTATGGAAATCGTTAAACAAAAACGCTGCTACGACTCGAAATAGTCTTGTAATGACGTAAACGAGCTAAAACTATAAAAAAACGTCACTAATATAATTGTTACGTTTCAATTTAGTTAAGCTGGATAGTTAAGATATATATATACTTAACCTTGGGCTAAATCTGTCAATTTACAAACTATTATTTAAAACTTATAATAACTAAATATAATAACCAGAAAGATCAGGGACTAAAGTGTAACATCTGCATAACCCAGCCCCCACCCCTGTTGACCCCGTATTTCCGGCGCCTACCTCCGGCGAGGTTGGCCGGACTCCGGTAACACTCCGGCGAAACAAATATTGTCATTTACAGCTACTTTTAGCTCAATTAAAGCCACAGAAACAATCGTGGGCATGATTCGAACACAATACCATGACCTTTTGGTCACTTAATCGTTCAATTCAATGAGTATTTACAAATCAAAGCCGGTTTCAATACCCACAACCTCAAATCGTTTCATAAACGCATAAAACGGTAAATTACATTAACAAGGGTTATCAACCGAGCGTCTTGAAATCAATGGTAACAATCAATTAACATTATCACACCGAGTTAACGTCCAATTAATCAAATTTCTGTCGTAACCAACTCTTAACCCAATCGACCGCTTCCGGTACACCAAAACACAATTCATTTGACATAAACATTTCCATTTATCCGCTATTTCTCTATGCTGTTTCAATTTCTCTCAAAAACATCAAAGATTCAAGTTTGATTTGCAAACCCGTCGCTTTGTTCTTCGTCTCTACGGACTCAGTTCTTCACCTATCAAGTAAGTATTTTATATCAAAACGATCACGATCCAACGTAGATTAAAAGCCCTCTATTAGTTTTGAATTTGATTCACTGGTTTGATCGAATTGGATTGATCTTGAATCTAGGGCTTGTATTGAAAGGATTGTTCTTGGTTATTAAAAGTCAAAACAATTTAAAAACGAGCTTATTCAACAAAAAGCTTTCTGGTCTGCTGGTTAGTGTGTTAAATATGAGAGGCAAGGTCACGGGTTCGACCCTTCTTGCCTTCTTTTCTTTAAATATTTATGTTTTATATATTGAACCTTAAACTTATACTTTTCTAAATAACCTAAATGATTTCTTTTATGTTAAGTATACTTGCAAGATTTAAAAACATACAAATATACTACAAAAAGGAGAAATACTTATAAAAGTATACTATACGAAGACACAATTACATCTCGTATCTAAATTCCCAAATTATATTTTGAAATCCTAATTTTCAATTGGTACTTTAAAACCCTAAATTCCCAAATTATATTTTAAAACCCTAATTTCCAATTGGTACTTTAAAACCCTAAATTCCCAAATTATATTTTGAAACCCTAATTCCCAATTGGTACGTTAAAACCCTAATTTTCCAAATTATATTTTGAAACCCTAAATTCCCAAATCCGAAGCCCTAAAAGTTCTAGTTTCTTGATTCTAGTAATTGTGTTACTTGCTTCGTTTCTAAATTAGGTTTTCCCGGTTAATTAGGTGATTCTAATATCTGGGCGATCCTCGGTTCTTTCTAGTTGCGATTCTAATGTTACTATTATCTTTGGATTTTAAGGTGAGTAAACTCACTCCCCTTTTTCCATTTTACTATTTTGGGGCTGAAATATGTCTTTTACTATATTGCGTTTCTATTCGTTTTCTAAAAGAGATCATACAAATATGTTAATCTAGTTCGCGGCTTGATGCAATCTTATGTGTTAGTTAAAAGTAGTTTTATTGCTTTGTAATCCCACCGGTACAATGTTAGCGCTAATGGTTTGACAAACCCACCTGCTTGTACAACATCGATAGGTGATTTAAACCCGGCCTTTCTAATTCCATGTTTACTATGTCGAGATGCTATGTTGCTATACTATGTTGCTATGCTATGATGCTATACTATGCCATGTCCCTAAATTGCGAAATGATGACTTATATATCGAGACGGTAAACGACGGTTATTAAAAGTTATCATCATTTATTACATGAGTGGTTCTCATGACAAATGGCTAAACGAGATACTATGGTTTCTATTGTGGTTGGTGTGCTATTCTATTCTAGGGGTCCTGGTAGGGTGATATTACGAAATTACTATACATGTGGGATTGCGCAGCATATCTTGTTGATCTCGGATTTCAATACTATTACTATTCAATTTGGGTTTTACTCACTAGCTTGTGTAGCTAACTTTATTTTCACATATTTCAGGTGATGCTTATGATTATTTTGCTGCTTTTGCCAAGACATAGGATTGCCTTGGACCTAGTTTAATTAATAAAGACGATTGCATTTACTGTTTCGGTTTTATTACTTTTGTCGTATCCATTTAAGACCGATGTTCTAAACTTACTATATCATTATTAAACGTAATAAATAAATACCATGTGCTTTGTTTACTATGGATATCCAATTCCAATGACAGCCCGGTGTTTCCGCCGCCGGGCGGGGTGTCACAACTCCGAACAAAACATTACAACACCGTACGTAAACTTAAAACTCCATAATAAACCTAATGAATTCATCTGAGTCCTTTGAACATCGTACGACAATTTAGAATATATTACGACTCTGTATGCCACATTACCGCCTTGAAAAGCATGTTAGTATAACGTACGGCACCTTACAACTCCTAACAAAACATTACAACACCGTACGTAAACTTAAAACTCCATAATAAACCTAGTTACTTCGTCCGAGTCATTTGAACATCGTACAACAATTTAGAATATCTTACGATTTTGTATGCCACATTACCGCTTTGAAAATCATGTTAGTATAACCTAGGGCACCTTACAACTCCTAAGAACCCATTACAATACCGTACGTAAACTTCAAACTCCATAGTAAACCTAATGAATTCGTCCGAGTCCTTTAAACATCAGACGACCACTTAGGACTTGTTATGACTTTGTATGCGACATTAGCAAGAGGAAAAGCAATTTAGAATAATGTAGGATGCGTTACATATTTTGAGAACACCTTACACCACCGTACGAAACATTAAAACTCCATAATAAACCTAATGAATTCTTCCGAGTGATTTGAACATCGTACAACAATTTAGAATATCTTACCACTCTGAATGCCACATTACCGCCTTGAAAAGCATGTTAGTATAACGTACGACACCTTATAACTCCTAACAAAACATTACAACACCGTACGTAAACTTAAAACTCTATAATAAACCAAATGAATTCATCCGAGTCCTTTGAACATCGTACGACAATTTAGAATATATTACGACTCTGTATGCCACATTACCGCCTTGAAAAAAATGTTAGTATAACGTACGACACCTTACAACTCCGAACAAAACATTACAACACCGTACGTAAACTTAAAACTCCATAATAAACCTAATGAATTCATCCGAGTCCTTTGAACATCGTACGACAATTTAGAATATATTACGACTCTGTATGCCACATTACCGCCTTGAAAAGCATGTTAGTATAACGTACGGCACCTTACAACTCCTAACAAAACATTACAACACCGTACGTAAACTTAAAACTCCATAATAAACCTAGTTACTTCGTCCGAGTCATTTGAACATCGTACAACAATTTAGAATATCTTACGATTCTGTATGCCACATTACCGCTTTGAAAATCATGTTAGTATAACCTAGGGCACCTTACAACTCCTAAGAACCCATTACAATACCGTACGTAAACTTCAAACTCCATAGTAAACCTAATGAATTCGTCCGAGTCCTTTAAACATCAGACGACCACTTAGGACTTGTTATGACTTTGTATGCGACATTAGCAAGAGGAAAAGCAATTTAGAATAATGTAGGATGCGTTACATCTTTTGAGAACACCTTACACCACCGTACGAAACATTAAAACTCCATAATAAACCTAATGAATTCGTCCGAGTGATTTGAACATCGTACAACAATTTAGAATATCTTACCACTCTGAATGCCACATTACCGCCTTGAAAAGCATGTTAGTATAACGTACGACACCTTATAACTCCTAACAAAACATTACAACACCGTACGTAAACTTAAAACTCTATAATAAACCAAATGAATTCATCCGAGTCCTTTGAACATCGTACGACAATTTAGAATATATTACGACTCTGTATGCCACATTACCGCCTTGAAAAGAATGTTAGTATAACGTACGACACCTTACAACTCCGAACAAAACATTACAACACCGTACGTAAACTTAAAACTCCATAATAAACCTAATGAATTCATCCGAGTCCTTTGAACATCGTACGACAATTTAGAATATACTACGACTCTGTATGCCACATTACCGCCTTGAAAAGCATGTTAGTATAACGTACGGCACCTTACAACTCCTAACAAAACATTACAACACCGTACGTAAACTTAAAACTCCATAATAAACCTAGTTAATTCGTCCGAGTCATTTGAACATCTTACAACAATTTAGAATATCTTACGATTCTGTATGCCACATTACCGCTTTGAAAATCATGTTAGTATAACCTAGGGCACCTTACAACTCCTAAGAACCCATTACAAAACCGTACGTAAACTTAAAACTCCATAGTAAACATAATGAATTCGTCCGAGTCCTTTAAACATCAGACGACCACATAGGACTTGTTATGACTTTGTATGCGACATTGGCAACAGGAAAAGCAATTTAGAATAATGTAGGATGCGTTACATCTTTTGAGAACACCTTACACCACAGTACGAAACATTAAAACTCCATAATAAACCTAATGAATTCGTCCGAGTGATTTGAACATCGTACAACAATTTAGAATATCTTACCACTCTGAATGCCACATTACCGCCTTGAAAACCATGTTAGTATAACGTACGACACCTTACAACTCCTAACAAAATAATACAACACCGTACGTAAACATAAAACTCCATAATAAACCTAATGAATTCATCCGAGTCCTTTGAACATCGTACGACAATTTAGACTATATTACGACTCTGTATGCCACATTACCGCCTTGAAAAGAATTTTAGTATAACGTACGACACCTTACAACTCCGAACAAAACATTACAACACCGTACGTAAACATAAAACTCCATAATAAACCTAATGAATTCATCCGAGTCCTTTGAACATCGTACGACAATTTAGAATATATTACGACTCTGTATGCCACATTACCGCCTTGAAAAGAATGTTAGTATAACGTACGACACCTTACAACTCCGAACAAAACATTACAACACCGTACGTAAACTTAAAACTCCATAATAAACCTAATGAATTCATCCGAGTCCTTTGAACATCGTACGACAATTTATAATATATTACGACTCTGTATGCCACATTACCGCCTTGAAAAGAATGTTAGTATAACGTACGAAACCTTACAACTCCGAACAAAACATTACAACACCGTACGTAAACTTAAAACTCCATAATAAACCTAATGAATTCATCCGAGTCCTTTGAACATCGTACGACAATTTAGAATATATTACGACTCTGTATGCCACATTACCGCCTTGAAAAGCATGTTAGTATAACGTACGGCACCTTACAACTCCTAACAAAACATTACAACACCGTACGTAAACTTAAAACTCCATAATAAACCTAGTTACTTCGTCCGAGTCATTTGAACATCGTACAACAATTTAGAATATCTTACGATTTTGTATGCCACATTACCGCTTTGAAAATCATGTTAGTATAACCTAGGGCACCTTACAACTCCTAAGAACCCATTACAATACCGTACGTAAACTTCAAACTCCATAGTAAACCTAATGAATTCGTCCGAGTCCTTTAAACATCAGACGACCACTTAGGACTTGTTATGACTTTGTATGCGACATTAGCAAGAGGAAAAGCAATTTAGAATAATGTAGGATGCGTTACATCTTTTGAGAACACCTTACACCACCGTACGAAACATTAAAACTCCATAATAAACCTAATGAATTCGTCCGAGTGATTTGAACATCGTACAACAATTTAGAATATCTTACCACTCTGAATGCCACATTACCGCCTTGAAAAGCATGTTAGTATAACGTACGACACCTTATAACTCCTAACAAAACATTACAACACCGTACGTAAACTTAAAACTCTATAATAAACCAAATGAATTCATCCGAGTCCTTTGAACATCGTACGACAATTTAGAATATATTACGACTCTGTATGCCACATTACCGCCTTGAAAAGAATGTTAGTATAACGTACGACACCTTACAACTCCGAACAAAACATTACAACACCGTACGTAAACATAAAACTCCATAATAAACCTAATGAATTCATCCGAGTCCTTTGAACATCGTACGACAATTTAGAATATATTACGACTCTGTATGCCACATTACCGCCTTGAAAAGCATGTTAGTATAACGTACGGCACCTTACAACTCCTAACAAAACATTACAACACCGTACGTAAACTTAAAACTCCATAATAAACCTAGTTAATTCGTCCGAGTCATTTGAACATCTTACAACAATTTAGAATATCTTACGATTCTGTATGCCACATTACCGCTTTGAAAATCATGTTAGTATAACCTAGGGCACCTTACAACTCCTAAGAACCCATTACAATACCGTACGTAAACTTAAAACTCCATAGTAAACATAATGAATTCGTCCGAGTCCTTTAAACATCAGACGACCACATAGGACTTGTTATGACTTTGTATGCGACATTAGCAACAGGAAAAGCAATTTAGAATAATGTAGGATGCGTTACATCTTTTGAGAACACCTTACACCACAGTACGAAACATTAAAACTCCATAATAAACCTAATGAATTCGTCCGAGTGATTTGAACATCGTACAACAATTTAGAATATCTTACCACTCTGAATGCCACATTACCGCCTTGAAAAGCATGTTAGTATAACGTACGACACCTTACAACTCCTAACAAAATAATACAACACCGTACGTAAACATAAAACTCCATAATAAACCTAATGATTTCATCCGAGTCCTTTGAACATCGTACGACAATTTAGAATATATTACGACTCTGTATGCCACATTACCGCCTTGAAAAGAATGTTAGTATAACGTACGACACCTTACAACTCCGAACAAAACATTACAACACCGTACGTAAACATAAAACTCCATAATAAACCTAATGAATTCATCCGAGTCCTTTGAACATCGTACGACAATTTAGAATATATTACGACTCTGTATGCCACATTACCGCCTTGAAAAGAATGTTAGTATAACGTACGACACCTTACAACTCCGAACAAAACATTACAACACCGTACGTAAACTTAAAACTCCATAATAAACCTAATGAATTCATCCGAGTCCTTTGAACATCGTACGACAATTTATAATATATTACGACTCTGTATGCCACATTACCGCCTTGAAAAGAATGTTAGTATAACGTACGAAACCTTACAACTCCGAACAAAACATTACAACACCGTACGTAAACTTAAAACTCCATAATAAACCTAATGAATTCATCCGAGTCCTTTGAACATCGTACGACAATTTAGAATATATTACGACTCTGTATGCCACATTACCGCCTTGAAAAGCATGTTAGTATAACGTACGGCACCTTACAACTCCTAACAAAACATTACAACACCGTACGTAAACTTAAAACTCCATAATAAACCTAATGAATTCGTCCGAGTCATTTGAACATCGTACAACAATTTAGAATATCTTACGATTCTGTATGCCACATAACCGCTTTGAAAATCATGTTAGTATAAACTAGGGCACCTTACAACTCCTAAGAACCCATTACAACACCGTACATAAACTTAAAACTCCATAGTAAACCTAATGAATTCGTCCGAGTCCTTTAAACATCAGACGACCACTCAGGACTTGTTATGACTTTGTATGCGACATTAGCAAGAGGAAAAGCAATTTAGAATAATGTAGGATGTGTTACATCTTTTGAGAACACCTTACACCACCGTACGAAACATTAAAACTCCATAATAAACCTAATGAATTCGTCCGAGTGATTTTAACATCGTACAACAATTTAGAATATCTTACCACTCTGAATGCCACATTACCGCCTTGAAAAGCATGTTAGTATAACGTACGACACCTTATAACTCCTAACAAAACATTACAACACCGTACGTAAACTTAAAACTCTATAATAAACCAAATGAATTCATCCGAGTCCTTTGAACATCGTACAACAATTTAGAATATATTACGACTCTGTATGCCACATTACCGCCTTGAAAAGAATGTTAGTATAACGTACGACACCTTACAACTCCGAACAAAACATTACAACACCGTACGTAAACTTAAAACTCCATAATAAACCTAATGAATTCATCCGAGTCCTTTGAACATCGTACGACAATTTAGAATATATTACGACTCTGTATGTCACATTACCGCCTTGAAAAGAATGTTAGTATAACGTACGACACCTTACAACTCCGAACAAAACATTACAACACCGTACGTAAACTTAAAACTCCATAATAAACCTAATGAATTCATCCGAGTCCTTTGAACATCGTACGGCAATTTATAATATATTACGACTCTGTATGCCACATTACCGCCTTGAAAAGAATGTTAGTATAACGTACGAAACCTTACAACTCCGAACAAAACATTACAACACCGTACGTAAACTTAAAACTCCATAATAAACCTAATGAATTCATCCGAGTCCTTTGAACATCGTACGACAATTTAGAATATATTACCACTCTGTATGCCACATTACCGCCTTGAAAAGCATGTTAGTATAACGTACGGCACCTTACAACTCCTAACAAAACATTACAACACCGTACGTAAACTTAAAACTCCATAATAAACCTAATGAATTCGTCCGAGTCATTTGAACATCGTACAACAATTTAGAATATCTTACGATTCTGTATGCCACATAACCGCTTTGAAAATCATGTTAGTATAAACTAGGGCACCTTACAACTCCTAAGAACCCATTACAACACCGTACATAAACTTAAAACTCCATAGTAAACCTAATGAATTCGTCCGAGTCCTTTAAACATCAGACGACCACTCAGGACTTGTTATGACTTTGTATGCGACATTAGCAAGAGGAAAAGTGTGACACCCCGCCCGGCGGCGGAAACACCGGGCTGTCAAGTAAATTGGATATCAATAGTACAAAGCACATGGCACACTAAAAGCATATTTTAATATTATTAAGGCAATAAATGTCGTGACATAAATGATGAATAAGTAGTCATAAATTCATAAATAAAGCCGACAACCGAAGCAATTTATTATTCATTTATTCTAGGTCCAACAGCATCCTATGTCTTGAAAAGCATAAAACGCTCAAAACGTCACCTGAAATATGTAAAAATAAAGTTAGCTATTTAAAGCTAGTGAGTAAACCACAGTTGATAAATAATATTATAGAAAATCCGAGATCATCATAATATGCTGCGCAATCTTACATGCATAGCTATTTCATCATATTACTCAACCTTTAACCATAGAACACATGAACACATTGAACACACATTGAACACCATCATTGTATAGCAACTTGTAATCATTTGTCATGAGGAACCAAATCATGGTGCAATTAGTGATAACTTTCATTTAACCGTCATTTAACCGTCTCGAATGTAAGTTATCAAAAATTGTTTTAGCATCGAAGGGACATAGTAACATAGCAACAAGTATCACAGTATAGTAACTAGTAACCATTGAATAGAATCGCCGGGTTTAAATCACCTATCGATGTTGTAAAGTGTAGGTGGGTTTGTCAGACCATTAGCGCTAACATTGTACCGGTGGAAATTACAAGTAATATACTACTTTAAACTACCACATAAGATTGCATCAAGCCGCGAACTAGATTAACATATTAAATGATCTCATTTGAAAATAGAAACAAAAAAACGAAAACCGAAAGCATTGTATAGTAATGAACATATTTCAGCCCCAAAATGTAATAGTAAAAAGGGGAGTGAATTTACTCACCTTGAAATGCAATGGCTAGATAACCGAAATAGAAACGCAACAATAACGAACCGAGGTTTGCCCAAATATTAGTATCGCCTAATTAATTGGGAAAAACCCTAACTTAGAAACGAAACAATAATATAGCAACAAGGATCAAAACCAGAAAATCTAGGGTTTCGGATTTGGGATTTTAGGGTTTTAAATTACAAATTTGAAATTAGGGTTCTAAATTACAAATTTGAAATTAGGGTTTTAAATTACAAATTGAGATTTTGGTACGAAACGTAATAGTATTTTCGTAATTGAAAAAAATATATATTTTATAAGAACCATTTTTAGTTTTCTATTAAAATATTTGTACAATTTTAAAATATGTATAAACATGTAATTTTTATTATTATTAGTATATATTTGAATTTATAAGTTTTTAACACTTAATGTATTTAACAAAGAGAATATTAATTGGTTTATTTGTAATTATAGTTTCAATGTTAATAATATGTAAAGAATCTGAAAAATATATAAAAAAAAACAGAATATAAGGCCATGGGACTCGAACCCATGGCCAATTCGCCAACAACAACACAGCCCAACCACCAGGCCACAACATCTTTTTGTTTTTAAACTCGATTATCAATTATTTTATTCATTAGTAACAACCAACACCCATTTCATATTCAAACCCTAGATCAAAGGTCCATCGAATTCGTTCAATCTGTTAGTCCAAGACCAAATCAAACATAGGGCTTTTAATCCCCATGAAATCACGATCATTTTGATATAAAACACTTACTTGATTATGAAGATTTGACACGGGTTCGGATGGGGAAGAAAGTCGACTGTTCTTACTTGATTTACGAACAATCTGGAATAGATAAGAAGGATTTGATGGATTGAGAAGATGTAGGTAACAAAGAGGATTCAAATGAACATAAGAACTACCTGATATGGTTCCCTGAAGGTGAAGAACAAATGTCGCCGGAAATTTTATTTTGGTCGAATGGGTTTGGTTAATTGTAGAGAAAAACAGAACGTTTTGGTGTTAGAAATGTGTTATTCGGTTACGAGAGATGGTTAGGGGATGATTAGATCGTCAATTACGGGTATAATTTTGGTAATGATAATTTCAATTCAAATCTATCAATCGATTCGGCTTTAAAACTCGCTGTAACCGCGTATTCGTCGATTAGGAAGGTTCGAACCTGGTTAAGGAGGGATTTATGAATAATTTGGTCGATATAATTATGGATATTACGCGTAAAAACTGTCTTGCCGGAAAACAGCCTTTGACCGGAGTTGCGCCGGCGATGGCGCCGGAATCACGGGTAAATCTGGAAGGGGGGTTTGGGTTTTATAATTTTACAAAACCAGCCCCTCATGTTTCATTTTGGGTTTAATTATGGTTAAGACTTCTAGTTTAAGTTTTACATGTTACGTATTTGGCCCAAAGTTAGTTTTATACATTATATTAACTAATTAACTTAACTACGTTAACTTGTAACGTTATGGGTTTGACGTTTTTGTAACTTTAGCTCGGTTAGAACGTTAAGGGACTATTTGTAGACTTAGACGCGTTTTTGTTCAACAATTTTTTATAAGATCTCTTTTATAAAACATATTTCGAGATTTATCATTACAAATCGTAATTATTTAATACATATAGTTATTTGCGAGGTAAAATACGATCGATTAATTGAGACGGGAATAACGTAGAATCCAATTTATTTATTAATAACCATAATAACGAACGTTACATTTTCGGAAATAAATACGAATACGTTAAAAATAGATAACTTCGGATTCGAGTCGGGTATTCGGGTGCGGGTTTGGGCAGATGTCACAGTCTCCCCTCCTTATAGAAATTTCGTCCCGAAATTTGCTCAAACCGAAGAAGAAGAAGATGAAGCAAAAAGATGCGGAGATTAAGCTTTCATTTGGATCCCCATGTTCACAATCTTTTTATAAACTTTGAACGTGACACATAAATACTAGCTTTGTAGTTATTATTATGAGAGAATTTGATCCATGGGAGATTAATTTTTCGATTGGAACATGATTTTAAATAATCGAGATTAAGAGGTTATTTATTTTTAATTTACCTTTGAATAGAGTTCGGTTGAATTTATTGTATGGAGATTTGAATAAGCGTTAACTGCTATTCATAAAGGAATGAAATTTCAACTTGTGAATAAAATATTTTAAGGAAATAGATTTAGAATGGTTTAAATGAAGGTCGGAAATAATCATGATTAATAGAACGGACGAAACAGATAAAATAACTTTACGTATAGTTAAACGAATTAGACGTTATTAGTAAAGTCTGTAAATGAGTCAAGTGAAAATAAGATGATTAAATATGGCCCAACTACACAAGACAAAACTTACTATGGTTCTCATGCACCAACTTTCGTAATTCCGTGTGCACCCGTAATTAATTCAGTTTTTGCATGGGCTCCACAGTTCATTCGATCACGTGTGAGTCAGAAGTGCACAAAAATTTTTAGTTACTGATACACATAGGTTCCAAATCATAATCAATATCATTTAGTTCGTGTGGAGTATAGCTTAAGATGATAAGAAAATTTATGATTCGAGAGAGTTGAGTTTATTAGGTGGTCACTGCTCTTGTAAATAGTTTTGTTGACCTACACGGCTAGTCAAATTCGAGTACCCAAATTGTAAACAACTTAAGGTTTTTTTTTTTATTATTATTATTATTATTTTTTTTTTTATATGAAAACCCACTTTTTGTGTGAGATGTAGACGTCATTTGAAGTTAAGTTCATAAGTATTCATTTATAGTTCGGATGCATAGGTCATCCGATTCCTATTGGATTCGTTTTTATTTTTAAACGTTTAAGTTCATATAACACAAGCTCTTAGGTAAATCAATGTATTGATTATGGAAGTAGACGTTGTTATAAGAGATGACATTGTTGTTGTTTTTTTTTTTTATAGTGTGGTTTTAAAAGAAAACTACATAGTTAATAAATGTATAAAAAGCTGAAGGTTTTAAATCTTTATCATAGATAAGGGGACTGATTTGAAAATACATAAACGACACAATCTAAGTTTTAAGTACCCGGTATTTGAAAGCATATAACATGGTGCCTGTGGCAAGTCTTTGTATTATAATTTGGAAGACGTGATAATGCTGTGTAATCATTAAAATAACCAATCCCTTTTGAAGAAATCATTTATCATAAATAATTTTTTTTAAATTCTTTTAGAAGATAAGGAAATCATTTTTTTTTTATTAACTATCGGTTGGTAGTTTTACAAAAACTGCATATTAAACATGGCATTTTAGGTAGAAAGTTTATGAGTAAGACACATTGAGTTTGAATGAGTTTATTGAAGCGAGAGGTATAGAATTTCACTAGTGATCATATATATACAAATGGAATATTGTAGTTCAATAAGCTTAAAATAGTTGTGTAGTGAGTTCACGTTAAGTTCCGGAAAACGAATTTATGAATAGCGTCATTTAGTGATGGATTAGAAGTCGGATTAGAATCTGATGATTAGATGAGTGTTTTAAACAATAATTGAGTATTAAGATCAAGTTAAGATACTTTAGGAGTAAACGTTCGATTCGTAAATCAAACGAATGCGTTGACATAGCAAAATAGTAAATCTGTTACAAGATTTCAGGAATCATGAATTAAGTCCTTGGTTTGGAATTCGATAATTGAATTGAGATTAGAGGTATGCCTTAGATTTGGTATTTGGTATTTGTTTTGAAGTTTTGATATTTGGATTGAGGTTAGTCAAATATATCTTAGTTTTGATTTAGAACATTTGGTTCGCGATGGCATTAGCGATTCGTTCACGTCTTGTTGTCATTCTACAAGAGATGATAGAAGAAGGATTTTCATGAGACATCAGAAAATTTTGAATAACTTAAGTTGTAATGAAATTTCGTATTGAATAAAAAGGACAATTGTACTTTGAAATTTTTTTTTTATTTTTTTCATAAAATTTTTAGAACCCATAACGTAGTAATCACTTGAACACCATTGAAATGTAAATGAGCAAACTTGAAATAACATTTGAATAATATAGAAACCCATTAGAATAAATCTGAAATCATAGAAAATAATAATCATGGAATCCATAAGTAAATAGAATTTGAAGGCTTAGGAATGTGTCTAGGTTTTGGACACTTAAGACTTATCAAAGTGTTAAGTTCGTTTTCAACGTATCCGAGAAGACGTGCTTTAGCCTATAGGGTCACACTCATCTCGTCCATCCCCAGGTAAGCATACAAGTCTCTTAAAGAGATTTATACGAAATGCTTTGCCTTAGTCAGGATGTCCGTGATACAGGCGTTCCCCCTTCCGGATTGCACACGTTCCCACGTTTCAAACTTACTTAAGACGATGACGAGATTCCACAAAGAGAAGATCCCAATCATACAGACGAGTCTCTTGTAGCTCCCTTGCGAAATCGGATAAGAAATGAGATTAAGAAAAACATAGAAAGGTTCGTATAAGGAAAACAAATAATTGCAAAAGAACTTCAAAGTACAAGTATTTGAACTAAGGACACTTAGGTTATAGTCTAGGCCGGTGTGTTTCTAATACCCTATCCTAGTTCCCTATAACCATGGCTCTGATACCAAACTGTGACACCCCGCCCGGCGGCGGAAACACCGGGCTGTCAAGTAAATTGGATATCAATAGTACAAAGCACATGGCACACTAAAAGCATATTTTAATATTATTAAGGCAATAAATGTCGTGACATAAATGATGAATAAGTAGTCATAAATTCATAAATAAAGCCGACAACCGAAGCAATTTATTATTCATTTATTCTAGGTCCAACAGCATCCTATGTCTTGAAAAGCATAAAACGCTCAAAACGTCACCTGAAATATGTAAAAATAAAGTTAGCTATTTAAAGCTAGTGAGTAAACCACAGTTGATAAATAATATTATAGAAAATCCGAGATCATCATAATATGCTGCGCAATCTTACATGCATAGCTATTTCATCATATTACTCAACCTTTAACCATAGAACACATGAACACATTGAACACACATTGAACACCATCATTGTATAGCAACTTGTAATCATTTGTCATGAGGAACCAACTCATGGTGCAATTAGTGATAACTTTCATTTAACCGTCATTTAACCGTCTCGAATGTAAGTTATCAAAAATTGTTTTAGCATCGAAGGGACATAGTAACATAGCAACAAGTATCACAGTATAGTAACTAGTAACCATTGAATAGAATCGCCGGGTTTAAATCACCTATCGATGTTGTAAAGTGTAGGTGGGTTTGTCAGACCATTAGCGCTAACATTGTACCGGTGGAAATTACAAGTAATATACTACTTTAAACTACCACATAAGATTGCATCAAGCCGCGAACTAGATTAACATATTAAATGATCTCATTTGAAAATAGAAACAAAGAAACGAAAACCGAAAGCATTGTATAGTAATGAACATATTTCAGCCCCAAAATGTAATAGTAA
Source organism: Tagetes erecta (assembly GCA_030867185.1). Taxonomy (NCBI): domain Eukaryota; kingdom Viridiplantae; phylum Streptophyta; class Magnoliopsida; order Asterales; family Asteraceae; genus Tagetes; species Tagetes erecta. The sequence goes on along the minus strand of CM061488.1, from coordinate 45,827,082 downwards.
AAAGGGGAGTGAATTTACTCACCTTGAAATGCAATGGCTAGATAACCGAAATAGAAACGCAACAATAACGAACCGAGGTTTGCCCAAATATTAGTATCGCCTAATTAATTGGGAAAAACCCTAACTTAGAAACGAAACAATAATATAGCAACAAGGATCAAAACCAGAAAATCTAGGGTTTCGGATTTGGGATTTTAGGGTTTTAAATTACAAATTTGAAATTAGGGTTTTAAATTACAAATTGAGATTTTGGTACGAAACGTAATAGTATTTTCGTAATTGAAAAAAATATATATTTTATAAGAACCATTTTTAGTTTTCTATTAAAATATTTGTACAATTTTAAAATATGTATAAACATGTAATTTTTATTATTATTAGTATATATTTGAATTTATAAGTTTTTAACACTTAATGTATTTAACAAAGAGAATATTAATTGGTTTATTTGTAATTATAGTTTCAATGTTAATAATATGTAAAGAATCTGAAAAATATATAAAAAAAAACAGAATATAAGGCCATGGGACTCGAACCCATGGCCAATTCGCCAACAACAACACAGCCCAACCACCAGGCCACAACATCTTTTTGTTTTTAAACTCGATTATCAATTATTTTATTCATTAGTAACAACCAACACCCATTTCATATTCAAACCCTAGATCAAAGGTCCATCGAATTCGTTCAATCTGTTAGTCCAAGACCAAATCAAACATAGGGCTTTTAATCCCCATGAAATCACGATCATTTTGATATAAAACACTTACTTGATTATGAAGATTTGACACGGGTTCGGATGGGGAAGAAAGTCGACTGTTCTTACTTGATTTACGAACAATCTGGAATAGATAAGAAGGATTTGATGGATTGAGAAGATGTAGGTAACAAAGAGGATTCAAATGAACATAAGAACTACCTGATATGGTTCCCTGAAGGTGAAGAACAAATGTCGCCGGAAATTTTATTTTGGTCGAATGGGTTTGGTTAATTGTAGAGAAAAACAGAACGTTTTGGTGTTAGAAATGTGTTATTCGGTTACGAGAGATGGTTAGGGGATGATTAGATCGTCAATTACGGGTATAATTTTGGTAATGATAATTTCAATTCAAATCTATCAATCGATTCGGCTTTAAAACTCGCTGTAACCGCGTATTCGTCGATTAGGAAGGTTCGAACCTGGTTAAGGAGGGATTTATGAATAATTTGGTCGATATAATTATGGATATTACGCGTAAAAACTGTCTTGCCGGAAAACAGCCTTTGACCGGAGTTGCGCCGGCGATGGCGCCGGAATCACGGGTAAATCTGGAAGGGGGGTTTGGGTTTTATAATTTTACAAAACCAGCCCCTCATGTTTCATTTTGGGTTTAATTATGGTTAAGACTTCTAGTTTAAGTTTTACATGTTACGTATTTGGCCCAAAGTTAGTTTTATACATTATATTAACTAATTAACTTAACTACGTTAACTTGTAACGTTATGGGTTTGACGTTTTTGTAACTTTAGCTCGGTTAGAACGTTAAGGGACTATTTGTAGACTTAGACGCGTTTTTGTTCAACAATTTTTTATAAGATCTCTTTTATAAAACATATTTCGAGATTTATCATTACAAATCGTAATTATTTAATACATATAGTTATTTGCGAGGTAAAATACGATCGATTAATTGAGACGGGAATAACGTAGAATCCAATTTATTTATTAATAACCATAATAACGAACGTTACATTTTCGGAAATAAATACGAATACGTTAAAAATAGATAACTTCGGATTCGAGTCGGGTATTCGGGTGCGGGTTTGGGCAGATGTCACAAAAAGCAATTTAGAATAATGTAGGATGTGTTACATCTTTTGAGAACACCTTACACCACCGTACGAAACATTAAAACTCTATAATAAACCTAATGAATTCGTCCGAGTGATTTTAACATCGTACAACAATTTAGAATATCTTACCACTCTGAATGCCACATTACCGCCTTGAAAAGCATGTTAGTATAACGTACGACACCTTATAACTCCTAACAAAACATTACAACACCGTACGTAAACTTAAAACTCTATAATAAACCAAATGAATTCATCCGAGTCCTTTGAACATCGTACAACAATTTAGAATATATTACGACTCTGTATGCCACATTACCGCCTTGAAAAGAATGTTAGTATAACGTACGATACCTTACAACTCCGAACAAAACATTACAACACCGTACGTAACCTTAAAACTCCATAATAAACCTAATGAATTCATCCGAGTCCTTTGAACATCGTACGACAATTTAGAATATATTACGACTCTGTATGCCACATTACCGCCTTGAAAAGCATGTTAGTATAACGTACGGCACCTTACAACTCCTAACAAAACATTACAACACCGTACGTAAACTTAAAACTCCATAATAAACCTAGTTACTTCGTCCGAGTCATTTGAACATCGTACAACAATTTAGAATATCTTACGATTCTGTATGCCACATTACCGCTTTGAAAATCATGTTAGTATAACCTAGGGCACCTTACAACTCCTAAGAACCCATTACAATACCGTACGTAAACTTCAAACTCCATAGTAAACCTAATGAATTCGTCCGAGTCCTTTAAACATCAGACGACCACTTAGGACTTGTTATGACTTTGTATGCGACATTAGCAACAGGAAAAGCAATTTAGAATAATGTAGGATGCGTTACATCTTTTGAGAACACCTTACACCACAGTACGAAACATTAAAACTCCATAATAAACCTAATGAATTCGTCCGAGTGATTTGAACATCGTACAACAATTTAGAATATCTTACCACTCTGAATGCCACATTACGGCCTTGAAAAGCATGTTAGTATAACGTACGACACCTTATAACTCCTAACAAAACATTACAACACCGTACGTAAACTTAAAACTCTATAATAAACCAAATGAATTCATCCGAGTCCTTTGAACATCGTACGACAATTTAGAATATATTACGACTCTGTATGCCACATTACCGCCTTGAAAAGAATGTTAGTATAACGTACGACACCTTACAACTCCGAACAAAACATTACAACACCGTACGTAAACTTAAAACTCCATAATAAACCTAATGAATTCATCCGAGTCCTTTGAACATCGTACGACAATTTAGAATATATTACGACTCTGTATGCCACATTACCGCCTTGAAAAGCATGTTAGTATAACGTACGGCACCTTACAACTCCTAACAAAACATTACAACACCGTACGTAAACTTAAAACTCCATAATAAACCTAGTTAATTCGTCCGAGTCATTTGAACATCTTACAACAATTTAGAATATCTTACGATTCTGTATGCCACATTACCGCTTTGAAAATCATGTTAGTATAACCTAGGGCACCTTACAACTCCTAAGAACCCATTACAATACCGTACGTAAACTTAAAACTCCATAGTAAACATAATGAATTCGTCCGAGTCCTTTAAACATCAGACGACCACATAGGACTTGTTATTACTTTGTATGCGACATTAGCAACAGGAAAAGCAATTTAGAATAATGTAGGATGCGTTACATCTTTTGAGAACACCTTACACCACAGTACGAAACATTAAAACTCCATAATAAACCTAATGAATTCGTCCGAGTGATTTGAACATCGTACAACAATTTAGAATATCTTACCACTCTGAATGCCACATTACCGCCTTGAAAAGCATGTTAGTATAACGTACGACACCTTACAACTCCTAACAAAATAATACAACACCGTACGTAAACATAAAACTCCATAATAAACCTAATGAATTCATCCGAGTCCTTTGAACATCGTACGACAATTTAGAATATATTACGACTCTGTATGCCACATTACCGCCTTGAAAAGCATGTTAGTATAACGTACGACACCTTACAACTCCTAACAAAACATTACAACACCGTACGTAAACTTAAAACTCCATAATAAACCTAGTTACTTCGTCCGAGTCATTTGAACATCGTACAACAATTTAGAATATCTTACGATTCTGTATGCCACATTACCGCTTTGAAAATCATGTTAGTATAACCTAGGGCACCTTACAACTCCTAAGAACCCATTACAATACCGTACGTAAACTTCAAACTCCATAGTAAACCTAATGAATTCGTCCGAGTCCTTTAAACATCAGACGACCACTTAGGACTTGTTATGACTTTGTATGCGACATTAGCAACAGGAAAAGCAATTTAGAATAATGTAGGATGCGTTACATCTTTTGAGAACACCTTACACCACAGTACGAAACATTAAAACTCCATAATAAACCTAATGAATTCGTCCGAGTGATTTGAACATCGTACAACAATTTAGAATATCTTACCACTCTGAATGCCACATTACGGCCTTGAAAAGCATGTTAGTATAACGTACGACACCTTATAACTCCTAACAAAACATTACAACACCGTACGTAAACTTAAAACTCTATAATAAACCAAATGAATTCATCCGAGTCCTTTGAACATCGTACGACAATTTAGAATATATTACGACTCTGTATGCCACATTACCGCCTTGAAAAGAATGTTAGTATAACGTACGACACCTTACAACTCCGAACAAAACATTACAACACCGTACGTAAACTTAAAACTCCATAATAAACCTAATGAATTCATCCGAGTCCTTTGAACATCGTACGACAATTTAGAATATATTACGACTCTGTATGCCACATTACCGCCTTGAAAAGCATGTTAGTATAACGTACGGCACCTTACAACTCCTAACAAAACATTACAACACCGTACGTAAACTTAAAACTCCATAATAAACCTAGTTAATTCGTCCGAGTCATTTGAACATCTTACAACAATTTAGAATATCTTACGATTCTGTATGCCGCATTACCTCTTTGAAAATCATGTTAGTATAACCTAGGGCACCTTACAACTCCTAAGAACCCATTACAATACCGTACGTAAACTTAAAACTCCATAGTAAACATAATGAATTCGTCCGAGTCCTTTAAACATCAGACGACCACATAGGACTTGTTATTACTTTGTATGCGACATTAGCAACAGGAAAAGCAATTTAGAATAATGTAGGATGCGTTACATCTTTTGAGAACACCTTACACCACAGTACGAAACATTAAAACTCCATAATAAACCTAATGAATTCGTCCGAGTGATTTGAACATCGTACAACAATTTAGAATATCTTACCACTCTGAATGCCACATTACCGCCTTGAAAAGCATGTTAGTATAACGTACGACACCTTACAACTCCTAACAAAATAATACAACACCGTACGTAAACATAAAACTCCATAATAAACCTAATGAATTCATCCGAGTCCTTTGAACATCGTACGACAATTTAGAATATATTACGACTCTGTATGCCACATTACCGCCTTGAAAAGCATGTTAGTATAACGTACGGCACCTTACAACTCCTAACAAAACATTACAACACCGTACGTAAACTTAAAACTCCATAATAAACCTAGTTACTTCGTCTGAGTCATTTGAACATCGTACAACAATTTAGAATATCTTACGATTCTGTATGCCACATTACCGCTTTGAAAATCATGTTAGTATAACCTAGGGCACCTTACAACTCCTAAGAACCCATTACAATACCGTACGTAAACTTCAAACTCCATAGTAAACCTAATGAATTCGTCCGAGTCCTTTAAACATCAGACGACCACTTAGGACTTGTTATGACTTTGTATGCGACATTAGCAACAGGAAAAGCAATTTAGAATAATGTAGGATGCGTTACATCTTTTGAGAACACCTTACACCACAGTACGAAACATTAAAACTCCATAATAAACCTAATGAATTCGTCCGAGTGATTTGAACATCGTAAAACAATTTAGAATATCTTACCACTCTGAATGCCACATTACGGCCTTGAAAAGCATGTTAGTATAACGTACGACACCTTATAACTCCTAACAAAACATTACAACACCGTACGTAAACTTAAAACTCTATAATAAACCAAATGAATTCATCCGAGTCCTTTGAACATCGTACGACAATTTAGAATATATTACGACTCTGTATGCCACATTACCGCCTTGAAAAGAATGTTAGTATAACGTACGACACCTTACAACTCCGAACAAAACATTACAACACCGTACGTAAACTTAAAACTCCATAATAAACCTAATGAATTCATCCGAGTCCTTTGAACATCGTACGACAATTTAGAATATATTACGACTCTGTATGCCACATTACCGCCTTGAAAAGCATGTTAGTATAACGTACGGCACCTTACAACTCCTAACAAAACATTACAACACCGTACGTAAACTTAAAACTCCATAATAAACCTAGTTAATTCGTCCGAGTCATTTGAACATCTTACAACAATTTAGAATATCTTACGATTCTGTATGCCACATTACCGCTTTGAAAATCATGTTAGTATAACCTAGGGCACCTTACAACTCCTAAGAACCCATTACAATACCGTACGTAAACTTAAAACTCCATAGTAAACATAATGAATTCGTCCGAGTCCTTTAAACATCAGACGACCACATAGGACTTGTTATGACTTTGTATGCGACATTAGCAACAGGAAAAGCAATTTAGAATAATGTAGGATGCGTTACATCTTTTGAGAACACCTTACACCACAGTACGAAACATTAAAACTCCATAATAAACCTAATGAATTCGTCCGAGTGATTTGAACATCGTACAACAATTTAGAATATCTTACCACTCTGAATGCCACATTACCGCCTTGAAAAGCATGTTAGTATAACGTACGACACCTTACAACTCCTAACAAAATAATACAACACCGTACGTAAACATAAAACTCCATAATAAACCTAATGAATTCATCCGAGTCCTTTGAACATCGTACGACAATTTAGAATATATTACGACTCTGTATGCCACATTACCGCCTTGAAAAGAATGTTAGTATAACGTACGACACCTTACAACTCCGAACAAAACATTACAACACCGTACGTAAACATAAAACTCCATAATAAACCTAATGAATTCATCCGAGTCCTTTGAACATCGTACGACAATTTAGAATATATTACGACTCTGTATGCCACATTACCGCCTTGAAAAGAATGTTAGTATAACGTACGACACCTTACAACTCTGAACAAAACATTACAACACCGTACGTAAACTTAAAACTCCATAATAAACCTAGTTAATTCGTCCGAGTCATTTGAACATCTTACAACAATTTAGAATATCTTACGATTCTGTATGCCACATTACCGCTTTGAAAATCATGTTAGTATAACCTAGGGCACCTTACAACTCCTAAGAACCCATTACAATACCGTACGTAAACTTAAAACTCCATAGTAAACATAATGAATTCGTCCGAGTCCTTTAAACATCAGACGACCACATAGGACTTGTTATGACTTTGTATGCGACATTAGCAACAGGAAAAGCAATTTAGAATAATGTAGGATGCGTTACATCTTTTGAGAACACCTTACACCACAGTACGAAACATTAAAACTCCATAATAAACCTAATGAATTCGTCCGAGTGATTTGAACATCGTACAACAATTTAGAATATCTTACCACTCTGAATGCCACATTACGGCCTTGAAAAGCATGTTAGTATAACGTACGACACCTTATAACTCCTAACAAAACATTACAACACCGTACGTAAACTTAAAACTCTATAATAAACCAAATGAATTCATCCGAGTCCTTTGAACATCGTACGACAATTTAGAATATATTACGACTCTGTATGCCACATTACCGCCTTGAAAAGAATGTTAGTATAACGTACGACACCTTACAACTCCGAACAAAACATTACAACACCGTACGTAAACTTAAAACTCCATAATAAACCTAATGAATTCATCCGAGTCCTTTGAACATCGTACGACAATTTAGAATATATTACGACTCTGTATGCCACATTACCGCCTTGAAAAGCATGTTAGTATAACGTACGGCACCTTACAACTCCTAACAAAACATTACAACACCGTACGTAAACTTAAAACTCCATAATAAACCTAGTTAATTCGTCCGAGTCATTTGAACATCTTACAACAATTTAGAATATCTTACGATTCTGTATGCCACATTACCGCTTTGAAAATCATGTTAGTATAACCTAGGGCACCTTACAACTCCTAAGAACCCATTACAATACCGTACGTAAACTTAAAACTCCATAGTAAACATAATGAATTCGTCCGAGTCCTTTAAACATCAGACGACCACATAGGACTTGTTATGACTTTGTATGCGACATTAGCAACAGGAAAAGCAATTTAGAATAATGTAGGATGCGTTACATCTTTTGAGAACACCTTACACCACAGTACGAAACATTAAAACTCCATAATAAACCTAATGAATTCGTCCGAGTGATTTGAACATCGTACAACAATTTAGAATATCTTACCACTCTGAATGCCACATTACCGCCTTGAAAAGCATGTTAGTATAACGTACGACACCTTACAACTCCTAACAAAATAATACAACACCGTACGTAAACATAAAACTCCATAATAAACCTAAAGAATTCATCCGAGTCCTTTGAACATCGTACGACAATTTAGAATATATTACGACTCTGTATGCCACATTACCGCCTTGAAAAGAATGTTAGTATAACGTACGACACCTTACAACTCCGAACAAAACATTACAACACCGTACGTAAACATAAAACTCCATAATAAACCTAATGAATTCATCCGAGTCCTTTGAACATCGTACGACAATTTAGAATATATTACGACTCTGTATGCCACATTACCGCCTTGAAAAGAATGTTAGTATAACGTACGACACCTTACAACTCTGAACAAAACATTACAACACCGTACGTAAACTTAAAACTCCATAATAAACCTAGTTAATTCGTCCGAGTCATTTGAACATCTTACAACAATTTAGAATATCTTACGATTCTGTATGCCACATTACCGCTTTGAAAATCATGTTAGTATAACCTAGGGCACCTTACAACTCCTAAGAACCCATTACAATACCGTACGTAAACTTAAAACTCCATAGTAAACATAATGAATTCGTCCGAGTCCTTTAAACATCAGACGACCACATAGGACTTGTTATGACTTTGTATGCGACATTAGCAACAGGAAAAGCAATTTAGAATAATGTAGGATGCGTTACATCTTTTGAGAACACCTTACACCACAGTACGAAACATTAAAACTCCATAATAAACCTAATGAATTCGTCCGAGTGATTTGAACATCGTACAACAATTTAGAATATCTTACCACTCTGAATGCCACATTACGGCCTTGAAAAGCATGTTAGTATAACGTACGACACCTTATAACTCCTAACAAAACATTACAACACCGTACGTAAACTTAAAACTCTATAATAAACCAAATGAATTCATCCGAGTCCTTTGAACATCGTACGACAATTTAGAATATATTACGACTCTGTATGCCACATTACCGCCTTGAAAAGAATGTTAGTATAACGTACGACACCTTACAACTCCGAACAAAACATTACAACACCGTACGTAAACTTAAAACTCCATAATAAACCTAATGAATTCATCCGAGTCCTTTGAACATCGTACGACAATTTAGAATATATTACGACTCTGTATGCCACATTACCGCCTTGAAAAGCATGTTAGTATAACGTACGGCACCTTACAACTCCTAACAAAACATTACAACACCGTACGTAAACTTAAAACTCCATAATAAACCTAGTTAATTCGTCCGAGTCATTTGAACATCTTACAACAATTTAGAATATCTTACGATTCTGTATGCCACATTACCGCTTTGAAAATCATGTTAGTATAACCTAGGGCACCTTACAACTCCTAGGAACCCATTACAATACCGTACGTAAACTTAAAACTCCATAGTAAACATAATGAATTCGTCCGAGTCCTTTAAACATCAGACGACCACATAGGACTTGTTATGACTTTGTATGCGACATTAGCAACAGGAAAAGCAATTTAGAATAATGTAGGATGCGTTACATCTTTTGAGAACACCTTACACCACAGTACGAAACATTAAAACTCCATAATAAACCTAATGAATTCGTCCGAGTGATTTGAACATCGTACAACAATTTAGAATATCTTACCACTCTGAATGCCACATTACCGCCTTGAAAAGCATGTTAGTATAACGTACGACACCTTACAACTCCTAACAAAATAATACAACACCGTACGTAAACATAAAACTCCATAATAAACCTAATGAATTCATCCGAGTCCTTTGAACATCGTACGACAATTTAGAATATATTACGACTCTGTATGCCACATTACCGCCTTGAAAAGAATGTTAGTATAACGTACGACACCTTACAACTCCGAACAAAACATTACAACACCGTACGTAAACATAAAACTCCATAATAAACCTAATGAATTCATCCGAGTCCTTTGAACATCGTACGACAATTTAGAATATATTACGACACTGTATGCCACATTACCGCCTTGAAAAGAATGTTAGTATAACGTACGACACCTTACAACTCTGAACAAAACATTACAACACCGTACGTAAACTTAAAACTCCATAATAAACCTAGTTAATTCGTCCGAGTCATTTGAACATCTTACAACAATTTAGAATATCTTACGATTCTGTATGCCACATTACCGCTTTGAAAATCATGTTAGTATAACCTAGGGCACCTTACAACTCCTAAGAACCCATTACAATACCGTACGTAAACTTAAAACTCCATAGTAAACATAATGAATTCGTCCGAGTCCTTTAAACATCAGACGACCACATAGGACTTGTTATGACTTTGTATGCGACATTAGCAACAGGAAAAGCAATTTAGAATAATGTAGGATGCGTTACATCTTTTGAGAACACCTTACACCACAGTACGAAACATTAAAACTCCATAATAAACCTAATGAATTCGTCCGAGTGATTTGAACATCGTACAACAATTTAGAATATCTTACCACTCTGAATGCCACATTACCGCCTTGAAAAGCATGTTAGTATAACGTACGACACCTTACAACTCCTAACAAAACATTACAACACCGTACGTAAACTTAAAACTCCATAATAAACCTAGTTACTTCGTCCGAGTCATTTGAACATCGTACAACAATTTAGAATATCTTACGATTCTGTATGCCACATTACCGCTTTGAAATTCATGTTAGTATAACCTAGGGCACTTTACAACTCCTAAGAACCCATTACAATACCGTACGTAAACTTCAAACTCCATAGTAAACCTAATGAATTCGTCCGAGTCCTTTAAACATCAGACGACCACTTAGGACTTGTTATGACTTTGTATGCGACATTAGCAACAGGAAAAGCAATTTAGAATAATGTAGGATGCGTTACATCTTTTGAGAACACCTTACACCACAGTACGAAACATTAAAACTCCATAATAAACCTAATGAATTCGTCCGAGTGATTTGAACATCGTACAACAATTTAGAATATCTTACCACTCTGAATGCCACATTACGGCCTTGAAAAGCATGTTAGTATAACGTACGACACCTTATAACTCCTAACAAAACATTACAACACCGTACGTAAACTTAAAACTCTATAATAAACCAAATGAATTCATCCGAGTCCTTTGAACATCGTACGACAATTTAGAATATATTACGACTCTGTATGCCACATTACCGCCTTGAAAAGAATGTTAGTATAACGTACGACACCTTACAACTCCGAACAAAACATTACAACACCGTACGTAAACTTAAAACTCCATAATAAACCTAATGAATTCATCCGAGTCCTTTGAACATCGTACGACAATTTAGAATATATTACGACTCTGTATGCCACATTACCGCCTTGAAAAGCATGTTAGTATAACGTACGGCACCTTACAACTCCTAACAAAACATTACAACACCGTACGTAAACTTAAAACTCCATAATAAACCTAGTTAATTCGTCCGAGTCATTTGAACATCTTACAACAATTTAGAATATCTTACGATTCTGTATGCCACATTACCGCTTTGAAAATCATGTTAGTATAACCTAGGGCACCTTACAACTCCTAAGAACCCATTACAATACCGTACGTAAACTTAAAACTCCATAGTAAACATAATGAATTCGTCCGAGTCCTTTAAACATCAGACGACCACATAGGACTTGTTATGACTTTGTATGCGACATTAGCAACAGGAAAAGCAATTTAGAATAATGTAGGATGCGTTACATCTTTTGAGAACACCTTACACCACAGTACGAAACATTAAAACTCCATAATAAACCTAATGAATTCGTCCGAGTGATTTGAACATCGTACAACAATTTAGAATATCTTACCACTCTGAATGCCACATTACCGCCTTGAAAAGCATGTTAGTATAACGTACGACACCTTACAACTCCTAACAAAATAATACAACACCGTACGTAAACATAAAACTCCATAATAAACCTAAAGAATTCATCCGAGTCCTTTGAACATCGTACGACAATTTAGAATATATTACGACTCTGTATGCCACATTACCGCCTTGAAAAGAATGTTAGTATAACGTACGACACCTTACAACTCCGAACAAAACATTACAACACCGTACGTAAACATAAAACTCCATAATAAACCTAATGAATTCATCCGAGTCCTTTGAACATCGTACGACAATTTAGAATATATTACGACTCTGTATGCCACATTACCGCCTTGAAAAGAATGTTAGTATAACGTACGACACCTTACAACTCTGAACAAAACATTACAACACCGTACGTAAACTTAAAACTCCATAATAAACCTAATGAATTCATCCGAGTCCTTTGAACATCGTACGACAATTTATAATATATTACGACTCTGTATGCCACATTACCGCCTTGAAAAGAATGTTAGTATAACGTACAAAACCTTACAACTCCGAACAAAACATTACAACACCGTACGTAAACTTAAAACTCCATAATAAACCTAATGAATTCATCCGAGTCCTTTGAACATCGTACGACAATTTAGAATATATTACGACTCTGTATGCCACATTACCGCCTTGAAAAGCATGTTAGTATAACGTACGGCACCTTACAACTCCTAACAAAACATTACAACACCGTACGTAAACTTAAAACTCCATAATAAACCTAATGAATTCGTCCGAGTCATTTGAACATCGTACAACAATTTAGAATATCTTACGATTCTGTATGCCACATAACCGCTTTGAAAATCATGTTAGTATAAACTAGGGCACCTTATAACTCCTAAGAACCCATTACAATACCGTACATAAACTTAAAACTCCATAGTAAACCTAATGAATTCGTCCGAGTCCTTTAAACATCAGACGACCACTCAGGACTTGTTATGACTTTGTATGCGACATTAGCAAGAGGAAAAGCAATTTAGAATAATGTAGGATGCGTTACATCTTTTGAGAACACCTTACACCACCGTACGAAACATTAAAACTCCATAATAAACCTAATGAATTCGTCCGAGTGATTTGAACATCGTACAACAATTTAGAATATCTTACCACTCTGAATGCCACATTACCGCCTTGAAAAGCATGTTAGTATAACGTACGACACCTTATAACTCCTAACAAAACATTACAACACCGTACGTAAACTTAAAACTCTATAATAAACCAAATGAATTCATCCGAGTCCTTTGAACATCGTACAACAATTTAGAATAATTACGACTCTGTATGCCACATTACCGCCTTGAAAAGAATGTTAGTATAACGTACGACACCTTACAACTCCGAACAAAACATTACAACACCGTACGTAAACTTAAAACTCCATAATAAACCTAATGAATTCATCCGAGTCCTTTGAACATCGTACGACAATTTAGAATATATTACGACTCTTTATGCCACATTACCGCCTTGAAAAGCATGTTAGTATAACGTACGACACCTTACAACTCCTAACAAAACATTACAACACCGTACGTAAACTTAAAACTCCATAATAAACCTAATGAATTCGTCCGAGTCATTTGAACATCGTACAACAATTTAGAATATCTTACGATTCTGTATGCCACATTACCGCTTTGAAAATCATGTTAGTATAACCTTGGGCACCTTACAACTCCTAAGAACCATTACAATACCGTACGTAAACTTAAAACTCCATAGTAAACCTAATGAATTCGTCCGAGTCCTTTAAACATCAGACGACCACTTTGGACTTGTTATGACTTTGTATGCGACATTAGCAACAGGAAAAGCAATTTAGAATAATGTAGGATGCGTTACATCTTTTGAGAACACCTTACACCACAGTACGAAACATTAAAACTCCATAATAAACCTAATGAATTCGTCCGAGTGATTTGAACATCGTAAAACAATTTAGAATATCTTACCACTCTGAATGCCACATTACCGCCTTGAAAAGCATGTTAGTATAACGTACGACACCTTACAACTCCTAACAAAATAATACAACACCGTACGTAAACATAAAACTCCATAATAAACCTAATGAATTCATCCGAGTCCTTTGAACATCGTACGACAATTTAGAATATATTACGACTCTGTATGCCACATTACCGCCTTGAAAAGAATGTTAGTATAACGTACGACACCTTACAACTCCGAACAAAACATTACAACACCGTACGTAAACATAAAACTCCATAATAAACCTAATAAAGTCATCCGAGTCCTTTGAACATCGTACGACAATTTAGAATATATTACGACTCTGTATGCCACATTACCGCCTTGAAAAGAATGTTAGTATAACGTACGACACCTTACAACTCCGAACAAAACATTACAACACCGTACGTAAACTTAAAACTCCATAATAAACCTAATGAGTTCATCCGAGTCCTTTGAACATCGTACGACAATTTAGAATATATTACGACTCTGTATGCCACATTACCGCCTTGAAAAGCATGTTAGTATAACGTACGGCACCTTACAACTACTAACAAAACATTACAACACCGTACGTAAACTTAAAACTCCATAATAAACCTAATGAATTCGTCCGAGTCATTTGAACATCGTACAACAATTTAGAATATCTTACGATTCTGTATGCCACATAACCGCTTTGAAAATCATGTTAGTATAAACTAGGGCACCTTACAACTCCTAAGAACCCATTACAATACCGTACGTAAACTTAAAACTCCATAGTAAACCTAATGAATTCGTCAGAGTCCTTTAAACATCTGACGACCACTTTGGACTTGTTATGACTTTGTATGCGACATTAGCAACAGGAAAAGCAATTTAGAATAATGTAGGATGCGTTACATCTTTTGAGAACACCTTACACCACCGTACGAAACATTAAAACTCCATAATAAACCTAATGAATTCGTCCGAGTGATTTGAACATCGTACAACAATTTAGAATATCTTACCACTCTGAATGCCACATTACCGCCTTGAAAAGCATGTTAGTATAACGTACGACACCTTATAACTCCTAACAAAACATTACAACACCGTACGTAAACTTAAAACTCTATAATAAACCAAATGAATTCATCCGAGTCCTTTGAACATCGTACAACAATTTAGAATAATTACGACTCTGTATGCCACATTACCGCCTTGAAAAGAATGTTAGTATAACGTACGACACCTTACAACTCCGAACAAAACATTACAACACCGTACGTAAACTTAAAACTCCATAATAAACCTAATGAATTCATCCGAGTCCTTTGAACATCGTACGACAATTTAGAATATATTACGACTCTTTATGCCACATTACCGCCTTGAAAAGCATGTTAGTATAACGTACGACACCTTACAACTCCTAACAAAACATTACAACACCGTACGTAAACTTAAAACTCCATAATAAACCTAATGAATTCGTCCGAGTCATTTGAACATCGTACAACAATTTAGAATATCTTACGATTCTGTATGCCACATTACCGCTTTGAAAATCATGTTAGTATAACCTTGGGCACCTTACAACTCCTAAGAACCATTACAATACCGTACGTAAACTTAAAACTCCATAGTAAACCTAATGAATTCGTCCGAGTCCTTTAAACATCAGACGACCACTTTGGACTTGTTATGACTTTGTATGCGACATTAGCAACAGGAAAAGCAATTTAGAATAATGTAGGATGCGTTACATCTTTTGAGAACACCTTACACCACAGTACGAAACATTAAAACTCCATAATAAACCTAATGAATTCGTCCGAGTGATTTGAACATCGTAAAACAATTTAGAATATCTTACCACTCTGAATGCCACATTACCGCCTTGAAAAGCATGTTAGTATAACGTACGACACCTTACAACTCCTAACAAAATAACACAACACCGTACGTAAACATAAAACTCCATAATAAACCTAATGAATTCATCCGAGTCCTTTGAACATCGTACGACAATTTAGAATATATTACGACTCTGTATGCCACATTACCGCCTTGAAAAGAATGTTAGTATAACGTACGACACCTTACAACTCCGAACAAAACATTACAACACCGTACGTAAACATAAAACTCCATAATAAACCTAATAAAGTCATCCGAGTCCTTTGAACATCGTACGACAATTTAGAATATATTACGACTCTGTATGCCACATTACCGCCTTGAAAAGAATGTTAGTATAACGTACGACACCTTACAACTCCGAACAAAACATTACAACACCGTACGTAAACTTAAAACTCCATAATAAACCTAATGAGTTCATCCGAGTCCTTTGAACATCGTACGACAATTTAGAATATATTACGACTCTGTATGCCACATTACCGCCTTGAAAAGCATGTTAGTATAACGTACGGCACCTTACAACTACTAACAAAACATTACAACACCGTACGTAAACTTAAAACTCCATAATAAACCTAATGAATTCGTCCGAGTCATTTGAACATCGTACAACAATTTAGAATATCTTACGATTCTGTATGCCACATAACCGCTTTGAAAATCATGTTAGTATAAACTAGGGCACCTTACAACTCCTAAGAACCCATTACAATACCGTACGTAAACTTAAAACTCCATAGTAAACCTAATGAATTCGTCCGAGTCCTTTAAACATCTGACGACCACTTTGGACTTGTTATGACTTTGTATGCGACATTAGCAACAGGAAAAGCAATTTAGAATAATGTAGGATGCGTTACATCTTTTGAGAACACCTTACACCACCGTACGAAACATTAAAACTCCATAATAAACCTAATGAATTCGTCCGAGTGATTTGAACATCGTACAACAATTTAGAATATCTTACCACTCTGAATGCCACATTACCGCCTTGAAAAGCATGTTAGTATAACGTACGACACCTTATAACTCCTAACAAAACATTACAACACCGTACGTAAACTTAAAACTCTATAATAAACCAAATGAATTCATCCGAGTCCTTTGAACATCGTACAACAATTTAGAATAATTACGACTCTGTATGCCACATTACCGCCTTGAAAAGAATGTTAGTATAACGTACGACACCTTACAACTCCGAACAAAACATTACAACACCGTACGTAAACTTAAAACTCCATAATAAACCTAATGAATTCATCCGAGTCCTTTGAACATCGTACGACAATTTAGAATATATTACGACTCTTTATGCCACATTACCGCCTTGAAAAGCATGTTAGTATAACGTACGACACCTTACAACTCCTAACAAAACATTACAACACCGTACGTAAACTTAAAACTCCATAATAAACCTAATGAATTCGTCCGAGTCATTTGAACATCGTACAACAATTTAGAATATCTTACGATTCTGTATGCCACATTACCGCTTTGAAAATCATGTTAGTATAACCTTGGGCACCTTACAACTCCTAAGAACCATTACAATACCGTACGTAAACTTAAAACTCCATAGTAAACCTAATGAATTCGTCCGAGTCCTTTAAACATCAGACGACCACTTTGGACTTGTTATGACTTTGTATGCGACATTAGCAACAGGAAAAGCAATTTAGAATAATGTAGGATGCGTTACATCTTTTGAGAACACCTTACACCACAGTACGAAACATTAAAACTCCATAATAAACCTAATGAATTCGTCCGAGTGATTTGAACATCGTAAAACAATTTAGAATATCTTACCACTCTGAATGCCACATTACCGCCTTGAAAAGCATGTTAGTATAACGTACGACACCTTACAACTCCTAACAAAATAATACAACACCGTACGTAAACATAAAACTCCATAATAAACCTAATGAATTCATCCGAGTCCTTTGAACATCGTACGACAATTTAGAATATATTACGACTCTGTATGCCACATTACCGCCTTGAAAAGAATGTTAGTATAACGTACGACACCTTACAACTCCGAACAAAACATTACAACACCGTACGTAAACATAAAACTCCATAATAAACCTAATAAAGTCATCCGAGTCCTTTGAACATCGTACGACAATTTAGAATATATTACGACTCTGTATGCCACATTACCGCCTTGAAAAGAATGTTAGTATAACGTACGACACCTTACAACTCCGAACAAAACATTACAACACCGTACGTAAACATAAAACTCCATAATAAACCTAATAAAGTCATCCGAGTCCTTTGAACATCGTACGACAATTTAGAATATATTACGACTCTGTATGCCACATTACCGCCTTGAAAAGAATGTTAGTATAACGTACGACACCTTACAACTCCGAACAAAACATTACAACACCGTACGTAAACTTAAAACTCCATAATAAACCTAATGAGTTCATCCGAGTCCTTTGAACATCGTACGACAATTTAGAATATATTACGACTCTGTATGCCACATTACCGCCTTGAAAAGCATGTTAGTATAACGTACGGCACCTTACAACTACTAACAAAACATTACAACACCGTACGTAAACTTAAAACTCCATAATAAACCTAATGAATTCGTCCGAGTCATTTGAACATCGTACAACAATTTAGAATATCTTACGATTCTGTATGCCACATAACCGCTTTGAAAATCATGTTAGTATAAACTAGGGCACCTTACAACTCCTAAGAACCCATTACAATACCGTACGTATACTTAAAACTCCATAGTAAACCTAATGAATTCGTCCGAGTCCTTTAAACATCAGACGACCACTTTGGACTTGTTATGACTTTGTATGCGACATTAGCAACAGGAAAAGCAATTTAGAATAATGTAGGATGCGTTACATCTTTTGAGAACACCTTACACCACAGTACGAAACATTAAAACTCCATAATAAACCTAATGAATTCGTCCGAGTGATTTGAACATCGTAAAACAATTTAGAATATCTTACCACTCTGAATGCCACATTACCGCCTTGAAAAGCATGTTAGTATAACGTACGACACCTTACAACTCCTAACAAAATAATACAACACCGTACGTAAACATAAAACTCCATAATAAACCTAATGAATTCATCCGAGTCCTTTGAACATCGTACGACAATTTAGAATATATTACGACTCTGTATGCCACATTACCGCCTTGAAAAGAATGTTAGTATAACGTACGACACCTTACAACTCCGAACAAAACATTACAACACCGTACGAAAACATAA
Organism: Tagetes erecta; assembly: GCA_030867185.1. Taxonomy (NCBI): domain Eukaryota; kingdom Viridiplantae; phylum Streptophyta; class Magnoliopsida; order Asterales; family Asteraceae; genus Tagetes; species Tagetes erecta. The sequence continues at coordinate 45,807,516 of CM061488.1, read as the reverse complement.
AACTCCATAATAAACCTAATGAATTCATCCGAGTCCTTTGAACATCGTACGACAATTTAGAATATATTACGACTCTGTATGCCACATTACCGCCTTGAAAAGAATGTTAGTATAACGTACGACACCTTACAACTCCGAACAAAACATTACAACACCGTACGTAAACTTAAAACTCCATAATAAACCTAATGAATTCATCCGAGTCCTTTGAACATCGTACGACAATTTATAATATATTACGACTCTGTATGCCACATTACCGCCTTGAAAAGAATGTTAGTATAACGTACGAAACCTTACAACTCCGAACAAAACATTACAACACCGTACGTAAACTTAAAACTCCATAATAAACCTAATGAATTCATCCGAGTCCTTTGAACATCGTACGACAATTTAGAATATATTACGACTCTGTATGCCACATTAGCGCCTTGAAAAGCATGTTAGTATAACGTACGGCACCTTACAACTCCTAACAAAACATTACAACACCGTACGTAAACTTAAAACTCCATAATAAACCTAATGAATTCGTCTGAGTCATTTGAACATCGTACAACAATTTAGAATATCTTACGATTCTGTATGCCACATAACCGCTTTGAAAATCATGTTAGTATAAACTAGGGCACCTTACAACTCCTAAGAACCCATTACAATACCGTACATAAACTTAAAACTCCATAGTAAACCTAATGAATTCGTCCGAGTCCTTTAAACATCAGACGACCACTCAGGACTTGTTATGACTTTGTATGCGACATTAGCAAGAGGAAAAGCAATTTAGAATAATGTAGGATGCGTTACATCTTTTGAGAACACCTTACACCACCGTACGAAACATTAAAACTCCATAATAAACCTAATGAATTCGTCCGAGTGATTTGAACATCGTACAACAATTTAGAATATCTTACCACTCTGAATGCCACATTACCGCCTTGAAAAGCATGTTAGTATAACGTACGACACCTTATAACTCCTAACAAAACATTACAACACCGTACGTAAACTTAAAACTCTATAATAAACCAACATGAATTCATCCGAGTCCTTTGAACATCGTACAACAATTTAGAATAATTACGACTCTGTATGCCACATTACCGCCTTGAAAAGAATGTTAGTATAACGTACGACACCTTACAACTCCGAACAAAACATTACAACACCGTACGTAAACTTAAAACTCCATAATAAACCTAATGAATTCATCCGAGTCCTTTGAACAGCGTACGACAATTTAGAATATATTACGACTCTTTATGCCACATTACCGCCTTGAAAAGCATGTTAGTATAACGTACGGCACCTTACAACTCCTAACAAAACATTACAACACCGTACGTAAACTTAAAACTCCATAATAAACCTAATGAATTCGTCCGAGTCATTTGAACATCGTACAACAATTTAGAATATCTTACGATTCTGTATGCCACATTACCGCTTTGAAAATCATGTTAGTATAACCTTGGGCACCTTACAACTCCTAAGAACCATTACAATACCGTACGTAAACTTAAAACTCCATAGTAAACCTAATGAATTCGTCCGAGTCCTTTAAACATCAGATGACCACTTTGGACTTGTTATGACTTTGTATGCGACATTAGCAACAGGAAAAGCAATTTAGAATAATGTAGGATGCGTTACATCTTTTGAGAACACCTTACACCACAGTACGAAACATTAAAACTCCATAATAAACCTAATGAATTCGTCCGAGTGATTTGAACATCGTAAAACAATTTAGAATATCTTACCACTCTGAATGCCACATTACCGCCTTGAAAAGCATGTTAGTATAACGTACGACACCTTACAACTCCTAACAAAATAATACAACACCGTACGTAAACATAAAACTCCATAATAAACCTAATGAATTCATCCGAGTCCTTTGAACATCGTACGACAATTTAGAATATATTACGACTCTGTATGCCACATTACCGCCTTGAAAAGAATGTTAGTATAACGTACGACACCTTACAACTCCGAACAAAACATTACAACACCGTACGTAAACTTAAAACTCCATAATAAACCTAATGAATTCATCCGAGTCCTTTGAACATCGTACGACAATTTATAATATATTACGACTCTGTATGCCACATTACCGCCTTGAAAAGAATGTTAGTATAACGTACGAAACCTTACAACTCCGAACAAAACATTACAACACCGTACGTAAACTTAAAACTCCATAATAAACCTAATGAATTCATCCGAGTCCTTTGAACATCGTACAACAATTTAGAATATATTACGACTCTGTATGCCACATTAGCGCCTTGAAAAGCATGTTAGTATAACGTACGGCACCTTACAACTCCTAACAAAACATTACAACACCGTACGTAAACTTAAAACTCCATAATAAACCTAATGAATTCGTCCGAGTCATTTGAACATCGTACAACAATTTAGAATATCTTACGATTCTGTATGCCACATAACCGCTTTGAAAATCATGTTAGTATAAACTAGGGCACCTTACAACTCCTAAGAACCCATTACAATACCGTACATAAACTTAAAACTCCATAGTAAACCTAATGAATTCGTCCGAGTCCTTTAAACATCAGACGACCACTCAGGACTTGTTATGACTTTGTATGCGACATTAGAGGAAAAGCAATTTAGAATAATGTAGGATGCGTTACATCTTTTGAGAACACCTTACACCACCGTACGAAACATTAAAACTCCATAATAAACCTAATGAATTCGTCCGAGTGATTTGAACATCGTACAACAATTTAGAATATCTTACCACTCTGAATGCCACATTACCGCCTTGAAAAGCATGTTAGTATAACGTACGACACCTTATAACTCCTAACAAAACATTACAACACCGTACGTAAACTTAAAACTCTATAATAAACCAAATGAATTCATCCGAGTCCTTTGAACATCGTACAACAATTTAGAATAATTACGACTCTGTATGCCACATTACCGCCTTGAAAAGAATGTTAGTATAACGTACGACACCTTACAACTCCGAACAAAACATTACAACACCGTACGTAAACTTAAAACTCCATAATAAACCTAATGAATTCATCCGAGTCCTTTGAACATCGTACGACAATTTAGAATATATTACGACTCTTTATGCCACATTACCGCCTTGAAAAGCATGTTAGTATAACGTACGGCACCTTACAACTCCTAACAAAACATTACAACACCGTACGTAAACTTAAAACTCCATAATAAACCTAATGAATTCGTCCGAGTCATTTGAACATCGTACAACAATTTAGAATATCTTACGATTCTGTATGCCACATTACCGCTTTGAAAATCATGTTAGTATAACCTTGGGCACCTTACAACTCCTAAGAACCATTACAATACCGTACGTAAACTTAAAACTCCATAGTAAACCTAATGAATTCGTCCGAGTCCTTTAAACATCAGACGACCACTTTGAACTTGTTATGACTTTGTATGCGACATTAGCAACAGGAAAAGCAATTTAGAATAATGTAGGATGCGTTACATCTTTTGAGAACACCTTACACCACAGTACGAAACATTAAAACTCCATAATAAACCTAATGAATTCGTCCGAGTGATTTGAACATCGTAAAACAATTTAGAATATCTTACCACTCTGAATGCCACATTACCGCCTTGAAAAGCATGTTAGTATAACGTACGACACCTTACAACTCCTAACAAAATAATACAACACCGTACGTAAACATAAAACTCCATAATAAACCTAATGAATTCATCCGAGTCCTTTGAACATCGTACGACAATTTAGAATATATTACGACTCTGTATGCCACATTACCGCCTTGAAAAGAATGTTAGTATAACGTACGACACCTTACAACTCCGAACAAAACATTACAACACCGTACGTAAACTTAAAACTCCATAATAAACCTAATGAATTCATCCGAGTCCTTTGAACATCGTACGACAATTTATAATATATTACGACTCTGTATGCCACATTACCGCCTTGAAAAGAATGTTAGTATAACGTACGAAACCTTACAACTCCGAACAAAACATTACAACACCGTACGTAAACTTAAAACTCCATAATAAACCTAATGAATTCATCCGAGTCCTTTGAACATCGTACAACAATTTAGAATATATTACGACTCTGTATGCCACATTAGCGCCTTGAAAAGCATGTTAGTATAACGTACGGCACCTTACAACTCCTAACAAAACATTACAACACCGTACGTAAACTTAAAACTCCATAATAAACCTAATGAATTCGTCCGAGTCATTTGAACATCGTACAACAATTTAGAATATCTTACGATTCTGTATGCCACATAACCGCTTTGAAAATCATGTTAGTATAAACTAGGGCACCTTACAACTCCTAAGAACCCATTACAATACCGTACATAAACTTAAAACTCCATAGTAAACCTAATGAATTCGTCCGAGTCCTTTAAACATCAGACGACCACTCAGGACTTGTTATGACTTTGTATGCGACATTAGCAAGAGGAAAAGCAATTTAGAATAATGTAGGATGCGTTACATCTTTTGAGAACACCTTACACCACCGTACGAAACATTAAAACTCCATAATAAACCTAATGAATTCGTCCGAGTGATTTGAACATCGTACAACAATTTAGAATATCTTACCACTCTGAATGCCACATTACCGCCTTGAAAAGCATGTTAGTATAACGTACGACACCTTATAACTCCTAACAAAACATTACAACACCGTACGTAAACTTAAAACTCTATAATAAACCAAATGAATTCATCCGAGTCCTTTGAACATCGTACAACAATTTAGAATAATTACGACTCTGTATGCCACATTACCGCCTTGAAAAGAATGTTAGTATAACGTACGACATCTTACAACTCCGAACAAAACATTACAACACCGTACGTAAACTTAAAACTCCATAATAAACCTAATGAATTCATCCGAGTCCTTTGAACATCGTACGACAATTTAGAATATATTACGACTCTTTATGCCACATTACCGCCTTGAAAAGCATGTTAGTATAACGTACGGCACCTTACAACTCCTAACAAAACATTACAACACCGTACGTAAACTTAAAACTCCATAATAAACCTAATGAATTCGTCCGAGTCATTTGAACATCGTACACCAATTTAGAATATCTTACGATTCTGTATTCCACATTACCGCTTTGAAAATCATGTTAGTATAACCTTGGGCACCTTACAACTCCTAAGAACCATTACAATACCGTACGTAAACTTAAAACTCCATAGTAAACCTAATGAATTCGTCCGAGTCCTTTAAACATCAGACGACCACTTTGGACTTGTTATGACTTTGTATGCGACATTAGCAACAGGAAAAGCAATTTAGAATAATGTAGGATGCGTTACATCTTTTGAGAACACCTTACACCACAGTACGAAACATTAAAACTCCATAATAAACCTAATGAATTCGTCCGAGTGATTTGAACATCGTAAAACAATTTAGAATATCTTACCACTCTGAATGCCACATTACCGCCTTGAAAAGCATGTTAGTATAACGTACGACACCTTACAACTCCTAACAAAATAATACAACACCATACGTAAACATAAAACTCCATAATAAACCTAATGAATTCATCCGAGTCCTTTGAACATCGTACGACAATTTAGAATATATTACGACTCTGTATGCCACATTACCGCCTTGAAAAGAATGTTAGTATAACGTACGACACCTTACAACTCCGAACAAAACATTACAACACCGTACGTAAACTTAAAACTCCATAATAAACCTAATGAATTCGTCCGAGTCATTTGAACATCGTACAACAATTTAGAATATCTTACGATTCTGTATGCCACATTACCGCTTTGAAAATCATGTTAGTATAACCTTGGGCACCTTACAACTCCTAACAAAATAATACAACACCGTACGTAAACATAAAACTCCATAATAAACCTAATGAATTCATCCGAGTCCTTTGAACATCGTACAACAATTTAGAATAATTACGACTCTGTATGCCACATTACCGCCTTGAAAAGAATGTTAGTATAACGTACGACATCTTACAACTCCGAACAAAACATTACAACACCGTACGTAAACTTAAAACTCCATAATAAACCTAATGAATTCATCCGAGTCCTTTGAACATCGTACGACAATTTAGAATATATTACGACTCTTTATGCCACATTACCGCCTTGAAAAGCATGTTAGTATAACGTACGGCACCTTACAACTCCTAACAAAACATTACAACACCGTACGTAAACTTAAAACTCCATAATAAACCTAATGAATTCGTCCGAGTCATTTGAACATCGTACAACAATTTAGAATATCTTACGATTCTGTATGCCACATTACCGCTTTGAAAATCATGTTAGTATAACCTTGGGCACCTTACAACTCCTAAGAACCATTACAATACCGTACGTAAACTTAAAACTCCATAGTAAACCTAATGAATTCGTCCGAGTCCTTTAAACATCAGACGACCACTTTGAACTTGTTATGACTTTGTATGCGACATTAGCAACAGGAAAAGCAATTTAGAATAATGTAGGATGCGTTACATCTTTTGAGAACACCTTACACCACTGTACGAAACATTAAAACTGCATAATAAACCTAATGAATTCGTCCGAGTGATTTGAACATCGTACAACAATTTAGAATATCTTACCACTCTGAATGCCACATTACCGCCTTGAAAAGCATGTTAGTATAACGTACGACACCTTATAACTCCTAACAAAACATTACAACACCGTACGTAAACTTAAAACTCTATAATAAACCAAATGAATTCATCCGAGTCCTTTGAACATCGTACAACAATTTAGAATAATTACGACTCTGTATGCCACATTACCGCCTTGAAAAGAATGTTAGTATAACGTACGACATCTTACAACTCCGAACAAAACATTACAACACCGTACGTAAACTTAAAACTCCATAATAAACCTAATGAATTCGTCCGAGTGATTTGAACATCGTACAACAATTTAGAATATCTTGCCACTCTGTATGCCACATTACCGCCTTGAAAAGAATGTTAGTATAACGTACGACACCTTACAACTCCTAACAAAATATTACAACATCGTACGTAAACTTAAAACTCCATAATAAACCTAATGAATTCATCCGAGTCCTTTGAACATCGTACGACAATTTAGAATATATTACGACTCTTTATGCCACATTACCGCCTTGAAAAGCATGTTAGTATAACGTACGGCACCTTACAACTCCTAACAAAACATTACAACACCGTACGTAAACTTAAAACTCCATAATAAACCTAATGAATTCGTCCGAGTCATTTGAACATCGTACAACAATTTAGAATATCTTACGATTCTGTATGCCACATTACCGCTTTGAAAATCATGTTAGTATAACCTTGGGCACCTTACAACTCCTAAGAACCATTACAATACCGTACGTAAACTTAAAACTCCATAGTAAACCTAATGAATTCGTCCGAGTCCTTTAAACATCAGACGACCACTTTGGACTTGTTATGACTTTGTATGCGACATTAGCAACAGGAAAAGCAATTTAGAATAATGTAGGATGCGTTACATCTTTTGAGAACACCTTACACCACAGTACGAAACATTAAAACTCCATAATAAACCTAATGAATTCGTCCGAGTGATTTGAACATCGTAAAACAATTTCGAATATCTTACCACTCTGAATGCCACATTACCGCCTTGAAAAGCATGTTAGTATAACGTACGACACCTTACAACTCCTAACAAAATAATACAACACCGTACGTAAACATAAAACTCCATAATAAACCTAATGAATTCATCAGAGTCCTTTGAACATCGTACAACAATTTAGAATAATTACGACTCTGTATGCCACATTACCGCCTTGAAAAGAATGTTAGTATAACGTACGACATCTTACAACTCCGAACAAAACATTACAACACCGTACGTAAACTTAAAACTCCATAATAAACCTAATGAATTCATCCGAGTCCTTTGAACATCGTACGACAATTTAGAATATATTACGACTCTTTATGCCACATTACCGCCTTGAAAAGCATGTTAGTATAACGTACGGCACCTTACAACTCCTAACAAAACATTACAACACCGTACGTAAACTTAAAACTCCATAATAAACCTAATGAATTCGTCCGAGTCATTTGAACATCGTACACCAATTTAGAATATCTTACGATTCTGTATTCCACATTACCGCTTTGAAAATCATGTTAGTATAACCTTGGGCACCTTACAACTCCTAAGAACCATTACAATACCGTACGTAAACTTAAAACTCCATAGTAAACCTAATGAATTCGTCCGAGTCCTTTAAACATCAGACGACCACTTTGGACTTGTTATGACTTTGTATGCGACATTAGCAACAGGAAAAGCAATTTAGAATAATGTAGGATGCGTTACATCTTTTGAGAACACCTTACACCACAGTACGAAACATTAAAACTCCATAATAAACCTAATGAATTCGTCCGAGTGATTTGAACATCGTAAAACAATTTAGAATATCTTACCACTCTGAATGCCACATTACCGCCTTGAAAAGCATGTTAGTATAACGTACGACACCTTACAACTCCTAACAAAATAATACAACACCGTACGTAAACATAAAACTCCATAATAAACCTAATGAATTCATCCGAGTCCTTTGAACATCGTACGACAATTTAGAATATATTACGACTCTGTATGCCACATTACCGCCTTGAAAAGAATGTTAGTATAACGTACGACACCTTACAACTCCGAACAAAACATTACAACACCGTACGTAAACTTAAAACTCCATAATAAACCTAATGAATTCATCCGAGTCCTTTGAACATCGTACGACAATTTAGAATATATTACGACTCTTTATGCCACATTACCGCCTTGAAAAGCATGTTAGTATAACGTACGGCACCTTACAACTCCTAACAAAACATTACAACACCGTACGTAAACTTAAAACTCCATAATAAACCTAATGAATTCGTCCGAGTCATTTGAACATCGTACAACAATTTAGAATATCTTACGATTCTGTATGCCACATTACCGCTTTGAAAATCATGTTAGTATAACCTTGGGCACCTTACAACTCCTAAGAACCATTACAATACCGTACGTAAACTTAAAACTCCATAGTAAACCTAATGAATTCGTCCGAGTCCTTTAAACATCAGACGACCACTTTGGACTTGTTATGACTTTGTATGCGACATTAGCAACAGGAAAAGCAATTTAGAATAATGTAGGATGCGTTACATCTTTTGAGAACACCTTACACCACAGTACGAAACATTAAAACTCCATAATAAACCTAATGAATTCGTCCGAGTGATTTGAACATCGTAAAACAATTTAGAATATCTTACCACTCTGAATGCCACATTACCGCCTTGAAAAGCATGTTAGTATAACGTACGACACCTTACAACTCCTAACAAAATAATACAACACCGTACGTAAACATAAAACTCCATAATAAACCTAATGAATTCATCCGAGTCCTTTGAACATCGTACGACAATTTAGAATATATTACGACTCTGTATGCCACATTACCGCCTTGAAAAGAATGTTAGTATAACGTACGACACCTTACAACTCCGAACAAAACATTACAACACCGTACGTAAACTTAAAACTCCATAATAAACCTAATGAATTCATCCGAGTCCTTTGAACATCGTACGACAATTTAGAATATATTACGACTCTTTATGCCACATTACCGCCTTGAAAAGCATGTTAGTATAACGTACGGCACCTTACAACTCCTAACAAAACATTACAACACCGTACGTAAACTTAAAACTCCATAATAAACCTAATGAATTCGTCCGAGTCATTTGAACATCGTACAACAATTTAGAATATCTTACGATTCTGTATGCCACATTACCGCTTTGAAAATCATGTTAGTATAACCTTGGGCACCTTACAACTCCTAAGAACCATTACAATACCGTACGTAAACTTAAAACTCCATAGTAAACCTAATGAATTCGTCCGAGTCCTTTAAACATCAGACGACCACTTTGGACTTGTTATGACTTTGTATGCGACATTAGCAACAGGAAAAGCAATTTAGAATAATGTAGGATGCGTTACATCTTTTGAGAACACCTTACACCACAGTACGAAACATTAAAACTCCATAATAAACCTAATGAATTCGTCCGAGTGATTTGAACATCGTAAAACAATTTAGAATATCTTACCACTCTGAATGCCACATTACCGCCTTGAAAAGCATGTTAGTATAACGTACGACACCTTACAACTCCTAACAAAATAATACAACACCGTACGTAAACATAAAACTCCATAATAAACCTAATGAATTCATCAGAGTCCTTTGAACATCGTACGACAATTTAGAATATATTACGACTCTGTATGCCACATTACCGCCTTGATAAGAATGTTAGTATAACGTACGACACCTTACAACTCCGAACAAAACATTACAACACCGTACGTAAACTTAAAACTCCATAATAAACCTAATGAATTCATCCGAGTCCTTTGAACATCGTACGACAATTTATAATATATTACGACTCTGTATGCCACATTACCGCCTTGAAAAGAATGTTAGTATAACGTACGAAACCTTACAACTCCGAACAAAACATTACAACACCGTACGTAAACTTAAAACTCCATAATAAACCTAATGAATTCATCCGAGTCCTTTGAACATCGTACAACAATTTAGAATATATTACGACTCTGTATGCCACATTAGCGCCTTGAAAAGCATGTTAGTATAACGTACGGCACCTTACAACTCCTAACAAAACATTACAACACCGTACGTAAACTTAAAACTCCATAATAAACCTAATGAATTCGTCCTAGTCATTTGAACATCGTACAACAATTTAGAATATCTTACGATTCTGTATGCCACATAACCGCTTTGAAAATCATGTTAGTATAAACTAGGGCACCTTACAACTCCTAAGAACCCATTACAATACCGTACATAAACTTAAAACTCCATAGTAAACCTAATGAATTCGTCCGAGTCCTTTAAACATCAGACGACCACTCAGGACTTGTTATGACTTTGTATGCGACATTAGCAAGAGGAAAAGCAATTTAGAATAATGTAGGATGCGTTACATCTTTTGAGAACACCTTACACCACCGTACGAAACATTAAAACTCCATAATAAACCTAATGAATTCGTCCGAGTGATTTGAACATCGTACAACAATTTAGAATATCTTACCACTCTGAATGCCACATTACCGCCTTGAAAAGCATGTTAGTATAACGTACGACACCTTATAACTCCTAACAAAACATTACAACACCGTACGTAAACTTAAAACTCTATAATAAACCAAATGAATTCATCCGAGTCCTTTGAACATCGTACAACAATTTAGAATAATTACGACTCTGTATGCCACATTACCGCCTTGAAAAGAATGTTAGTATAACGTACGACATCTTACAACTCCGAACAAAACATTACAACACCGTACGTAAACTTAAAACTCCATAATAAACCTAATGAATTCATCCGAGTCCTTTGAACATCGTACGACAATTTAGAATATATTACGACTCTGTATGCCACATTAGCGCCTTGAAAAGCATGTTAGTATAACGTACGGCACCTTACAACTCCTAACAAAACATTACAACACCGTACGTAAACTTAAAACTCCATAATAAACCTAATGAATTCGTCCGAGTCATTTGAACATCGTACAACAATTTAGAATATCTTACGATTCTGTATGCCACATAACCGCTTTGAAAATCATGTTAGTATAAACTAGGGCACCTTACAACTCCTAAGAACCCATTACAATACCGTACATAAACTTAAAACTCCATAGTAAACCTAATGAATTCGTCCGAGTCCTTTAAACATCAGACGACCACTCAGGACTTGTTATGACTTTGTATGCGACATTAGCAAGAGGAAAAGCAATTTAGAATAATGTAGGATGCGTTACATCTTTTGAGAACACCTTACACCACCGTACGAAACATTAAAACTCCATAATAAACCTAATGAATTCGTCCGAGTGATTTGAACATCGTACAACAATTTAGAATATCTTACCACTCTGAATGCCACATTACCGCCTTGAAAAGCATGTTAGTATAACGTACGACACCTTATAACTCCTAACAAAACATTACAACACCGTACGTAAACTTAAAACTCTATAATAAACCAAATGAATTCATCCGAGTCCTTTGAACATCGTACAACAATTTAGAATAATTACGACTCTGTATGCCACATTACCGCCTTGAAAAGAATGTTAGTATAACGTACGACATCTTACAACTCCGAACAAAACATTACAACACCGTACGTAAACTTAAAACTCCATAATAAACCTAATGAATTCATCCGAGTCCTTTGAACATCGTACGACAATTTAGAATATATTACGACTCTTTATGCCACATTACCGCCTTGAAAAGCATGTTAGTATAACGTACGGCACCTTACAACTCCTAACAAAACATTACAACACCGTACGTAAACTTAAAACTCCATAATAAACCTAATGAATTCGTCCGAGTCATTTGAACATCGTACAACAATTTAGAATATCTTACGATTCTGTATTCCACATTACCGCTTTGAAAATCATGTTAGTATAACCTTGGGCACCTTACAACTCCTAAGAACCATTACAATACCGTACGTAAACTTAAAACTCCATAGTAAACCTAATGAATTCGTCCGAGTCCTTTAAACATCAGACGACCACTTTGGACTTGTTATGACTTTGTATGCGACATTAGCAACAGGAAAAGCAATTTAGAATAATGTAGGATGCGTTACATCTTTTGAGAACACCTTACACCACAGTACGAAACATTAAAACTCCATAATAAACCTAATGAATTCGTCCGAGTGATTTGAACATCGTAAAACAATTTAGAATATCTCACCACTCTGAATGCCACATTACCGCCTTGAAAAGCATGTTAGTATAACGTACGACACCTTACAACTCCTAACAAAATAATACAACACCGTACGTAAACATAAAACTCCATAATAAACCTAATGAATTCATCCGAGTCCTTTGAACATCGTACAACAATTTAGAATAATTACGACTCTGTATGCCACATTACCGCCTTGAAAAGAATGTTAGTATAACGTACGACATCTTACAACTCCGAACAAAACATTACAACACCGTACGTAAACTTAAAACTCCATAATAAACCTAATGAATTCATCCGAGTCCTTTGAACATCGTACGACAATTTAGAATATATTACGACTCTTTATGCCACATTACCGCCTTGAAAAGCATGTTAGTATAACGTACGGCACCTTACAACTCCTAACAAAACATTACAACACCGTACGTAAACTTAAAACTCCATAATAAACCTAATGAATTCGTCCGAGTCATTTGAACATCGTACAACAATTTAGAATATCTTACGATTCTGTATTCCACATTACCGCTTTGAAAATCATGTTAGTATAACCTTGGGCACCTTACAACTCCTAAGAACCATTACAATACCGTACGTAAACTTAAAACTCCATAGTAAACCTAATGAATTCGTCCGAGTCCTTTAAACATCAGACGACCACTTTGGACTTGTTATGACTTTGTAAGCGACATTAGCAACAGGAAAAGCAATTTAGAATAATGTAGGATGCGTTACATCTTTTGAGAACACCTTACACCACAGTACGAAACATTAAAACTCCATAATAAACCTAATGAATTCGTCCGAGTGATTTGAACATCGTAAAACAATTTAGAATATCTTACCACTCTGAATGCCACATTACCGCCTTGAAAAGCATGTTAGTATAACGTACGACACCTTACAACTCCTAACAAAATAATACAACACCGTACGTAAACATAAAACTCCATAATAAACCTAATGAATTCATCCGAGTCCTTTGAACATCGTACGACAATTTAGAATATATTACGACTCTGTATGCCACATTACCGCCTTGAAAAGAATGTTAGTATAACGTACGACACCTTACAACTCCGAACAAAACATTACAACACCGTACGTAAACTTAAAACTCCATAGTAAACCTAATGAATTCATCCGAGTCCTTTGAACATCGTACGACAATTTATAATATATTACGACTCTGTATGCCACATTACCGCCTTGAAAAGAATGTTAGTATAACGTACGAAACCTTACAACTCCGAACAAAACATTACAACACCGTACGTAAACTTAAAACTCCATAATAAACCTAATGAATTCATCCGAGTCCTTTGAACATCGTACGACAATTTAGAATATATTACGACTCTGTATGCCACATTACCGCCTTGAAAAGCATGTTAGTATAACGTACGGCACCTTACAACTCCTAACAAAACATTACAACACCGTACGTAAACTTAAAACTCCGTAATAAACCTAATGAATTCGTCCGAGTCATTTGAACATCGTACAACAATTTAGAATATCTTACGATTCTGTATGCCACATAACCGCTTTGAAAATCATGTTAGTATAAACTAGGGCACCTTACAACTCCTAAGAACCCATTACAATACCGTACATAAACTTAAAACTCCATAGTAAACCTAATGAATTCGTCCGAGTCCTTTAAACATCAGACGACCACTCAGGACTTGTTATGACTTTGTATGCGACATTAGCAAGAGGAAAAGCAATTTAGAATAATGTAGGATGCGTTACATCTTTTGAGAACACCTTACACCCCTGTACGAAACATTAAAACTCCATAATAAACCTAATGAATTCGTCCGAGTGATTTGAACATCGTACAACAATTTAGAATATCTTACCACTCTGAATGCCACATTACCGCCTTGAAAAGCATGTTAGTATAACGTACGACACCTTATAACTCCTAACAAAACATTACAACACCGTACGTAAACTTAAAACTCTATAATAAACCAAATGAATTCATCCGAGTCCTTTGAACATCGTACAACAATTTAGAATAATTACGACTCTGTATGCCACATTACCGCCTTGAAAAGAATGTTAGTATAACGTACGACATCTTACAACTCCGAACAAAACATTACAACACCGTACGTAAACTTAAAACTCCATAATAAACCTAATGAATTCATCCGAGTCCTTTGAACATCGTACGACAATTTAGAATATATTACGACTCTTTATGCCACATTACCGCCTTGAAAAGCATGTTAGTATAACGTACGGCACCTTACAACTCCTAACAAAACATTACAACACCGTACGTAAACTTAAAACTCCATAATAAACCTAATGAATTCGTCCGAGTCATTTGAACATCGTACAACAATTTAGAATATCTTACGATTCTGTATTCCACATTACCGCTTTGAAAATCATGTTAGTATAACCTTGGGCACCTTACAACTCCTAAGAACCATTACAATACCGTACGTAAACTTAAAACTCCATAGTAAACCTAATGAATTCGTCCGAGTCCTTTAAACATCAGACGACCACTTTGGACTTGTTATGACTTTGTATGCGACATTAGCAACAGGAAAAGCAATTTAGAATAATGTACGATGCGTTACATCTTTTGAGAACACCTTACACCACAGTACGAAACATTAAAACTCCATAATAAACCTAATGAATTCGTCCGAGTGATTTGAACATCGTAAAACAATTTAGAATATCTTACCACTCTGAATGCCACATTACCGCCTTGAAAAGCATGTTAGTATAACGTACGACACCTTACAACTCCTAACAAAATAATACAACACCGTACGTAAACATAAAACTCCATAATAAACCTAATGAATTCATCCGAGTCCTTTGAACATCGTACGACAATTTAGAATATATTACGACTCTGTATGCCACATTACCGCCTTGAAAAGAATGTTAGTATAACGTACGACACCTTACAACTCCGAACAAAACATTACAACACCGTACGTAAACTTAAAACTCCATAATAAACCTAATGAATTCATCCGAGTCCTTTGAACATCGTACGACAATTTATAATATATTACGACTCTGTATGCCACATTACCGCCTTGAAAAGAATGTTAGTATAACGTACGAAACCTTACAACTCCGAACAAAACATTACAACACCGTACGTAAACTTAAAACTCCATAATAAACCTAATGAATTCATCCGAGTCCTTTGAACATCGTACAACAATTTAGAATATATTACGACTCTGTATGCCACATTACCGCCTTGAAAAGCATGTTAGTATAACGTACGGCACCTTACAACTCCTAACAAAACATTACAACACCGTACGTAAACTTAAAACTCCATAATAAACCTAATGAATTCGTCCGAGTCATTTGAACATCGTACAACAATTTAGAATATCTTACGATTCTGTATGCCACATAACCGCTTTGAAAATCATGTTAGTATAAACTAGGGCACCTTACAACTCCTAAGAACCCATTACAATACCGTACATAAACTTAAAACTCCATAGTAAACCTAATGAATTCGTCCGAGTCCTTTAAACATCAGACGACCACTCAGGACTTGTTATGACTTTGTATGCGACATTAGCAAGAGGAAAAGCAATTTAGAATAATGTAGGATGCGTTACATCTTTTGAGAACACCTTACACCACCGTACGAAACATTAAAACTCCATAATAAACCTAATGAATTCGTCCGAGTGATTTGAACATCGTACAACAATTTAGAATATCTTACCACTCTGAATGCCACATTACCGCCTTGAAAAGCATGTTAGTATAACGTACGACACCTTATAACTCCTAACAAAACATTACAACACCGTACGTAAACTTAAAACTCTATAATAAACCAAATGAATTCATCCGAGTCCTTTGAACATCGTACAACAATTTAGAATAATTACGACTCTGTATGCCACATTACCGCCTTGAAAAGAATGTTAGTATAACGTACGACACCTTACAACTCCGAACAAAACATTACAACACCGTACGTAAACTTAAAACTCCATAATAAACCTAATGAATTCATCCGAGTCCTTTGAACATCGTACGACAATTTAGAATATATTACGACTCTTTATGCCACATTACCGCCTTGAAAAGCATGTTAGTATAACGTACGGCACCTTACAACTCCTAACAAAACATTACAACACCGTACGTAAACTTAAAACTCCATAATAAACCTAATGAATTCGTCCGAGTCATTTGAACATCGTACAACAATTTAGAATATCTTACGATTCTGTATGCCACATTACCGCTTTGAAAATCATGTTAGTATAACCTTGGGCACCTTACAACTCCTAAGAACCATTACAATACCGTACGTAAACTTAAAACTCCATAGTAAACCTAATGAATTCGTCCGAGTCCTTTAAACATCAGACGACCACTTTGGACTTGTTATGACTTTGTATGCGACATTAGCAACAGGAAAAGCAATTTAGAATAATGTAGGATGCGTTACATCTTTTGAGAACACCTTACACCACAGTACGAAACATTAAAACTCCATAATAAACCTAATGAATTCATCCGAGTCCTTTGAACATCGTACGACAATTTAGAATATATTACGACTCTGTATGCCACATTACCGCCTTGAAAAGAATGTTAGTATAACGTACGAAACCTTACAACTCCGAACAAAACATTACAACACCGTACGTAAACTTAAAACTCCATAATAAACCTAATGAATTCATCCGAGTCCTTTGAACATCGTACGACAATTTAGAATATATTACGACTCTGTATGCCACATTACCGCCTTGAAAAGCATGTTAGTATAACGTACGGCACCTTACAACTACTAACAAAACATTACAACACCGTACGTAAACTTAAAACTCCATAATAAACCTAATGAATTCGTCCGAGTCATTTGAACATCGTACAACAATTTAGAATATCTTACGATTCTGTATGCCACATAACCGCTTTGAAAATCATGTTAGTATAAACTAGGGCACCTTACAACTCCGAAGAACCCATTACAATACCGTACATAAACTTAAAACTCCATAGTAAACCTAATGAATTCGTCCGAGTCCTTTAAACATCAGACGACCACTCAGGACTTGTTATGACTTTGTATGCGACATTAGCAAGAGGAAAAGCAATTTAGAATAATGTAGGATGCGTTACATCTTTTGAGAACACCTTACACCACCGTACGAAACATTAAAACTCCATAATAAACCTAATGAATTCGTCCGAGTGATTTGAACATCGTACAACAATTTAGAATATCTTACCACTCTGAATGCCACGTTACCGCCTTGAAAAGCATGTTAGTATAACGTACGACACCTTATAACTCCTAACAAAACATTACAACACCGTACGTAAACTTAAAACTCTATAATAAACCAAATGAATTCATCCGAGTCCTTTGAACATCGTACAACAATTTAGAATAATTACGACCCTGTATGCCACATTACCGCCTGATCGTGAGGTCGTAGTCTCACTCAAATACAAACCAAATACTACTAAATAGTTAGCGGTAAGTGGGTATCGAACACAGGGAGTTGGTGGAATATGTGTATATCAGATAGTTGCAAGTAACTATTATGAGCTAAAATAAAACAAAAGTAAATTCAGAGATTTTTGGATTTATTGATTGAACTAGGAAATTAACGGAAAGTAACAGATTAATTTAAAAACTAAGTATTCAGTAATGAGAAGAATGTTCCCCCTTGGTCTCTGGATTTCAACAAGTGATGATGTCAATGTTCAATTGGGAAGAACTTCATAGACATAATTCGTGAGTGTGTGTTAATGTGTGATAAAAGGGGACTAAGTACTTGAATTAAAACAATGCAAGGTTATCACCCGATGATCAGTATCGACTAAATTATCCACCCCAATCCCAACCACTAGATCAAGATTGCCTATGGCACCAAGAACATATGATTGAAATTACAAAGATAAACAAAACGACCCGTTACACATAACACATAATCACCATCACAATTAATCAAAAGATCAAATCATTATCCCACAAATACATAAACATTAACAATATCGCAGTTGATAATCCATACAACCAAGGGAAAACATAAATAAACTAGCCACACATTGTTTCACAAACCAAATAGCAAATAAATATGAAATCCATGAGAATCAAGAAGGAATTACAATAGATCCGAGTAGCCAAATGTTGTTGTTTCCACCTAAAAAGCTTATCACAATCGCCCAAAATCGCCTCTAAGTCGTCTCCTAATGATAAGATACCCAAAAGACCCCAAAAATCCCGTTTTGTAACAGCTGTTACGAGTTCAAGTCTGGGTTCACCGTAGCTTACGGTGCCACCGTAAGCTACGGTGGGTAACATTTTCCTACGCTAATTCTATTCTGCAGTACGGTGCTAATTTTCACCTCTATCCACCGTAGCTTACGGTGATGCCGTAGGCTACGGTGGTTGATGGACAACTTGATGTTCTTCTTTCACTTTCTCCCGTTCATTGTCACCATTATGCTTCATTTTAGATTCGAGCGTACCTGAGATAAAAGCAACCGTAGTTATCTAATTCAAGACAATTACGCGATTAAAAAGGGGAATTACGTATATATTTAAAGCATTCAAGGGTCGTCCAAAGGACTACCCGTCACATCCCCACACTTGACCGTTGCTTGCCCTCAAGCAACTCACCCATTTGCATTTGCAATTCACTGAAAATTTCATGTTAATAATCAGCACGTTCAACCATCTCTCGTTTACCCAAGACATATCCACCATGACTCACACTATCACCCCTCACAAAAATCACTCTTCTCAGCTCGTTTCTGGATTGGTGAAAAATGCACCAATAGCACTCAAAGCACATGTGTGATCAAGCAACATAAGCTCGAACAATCATCGAACCTCCACCAATTAATCACATGAACATAGAGACAATCAAGAGGATTTACGGTTATGATGGGGTTAGGCTTATGGTGCGGAGTGGGAAATATTTTAGTGACGAAATGATTCAACCCGACCTCTTTCCTACATCCATTACCACTTTTCATTTTATTCCTTTCCCTTCTCTCGAATAGTTCTTTTCTTTCACGTAGAGACATCTTCAACCATTTCACTTATTACTTATATTCACTCCTTTCTTTTTTTTTTCTTTTTTTTTTCGTCTCTTGTTTTTTTTTCAATAAACAACCATTCCGATCTTCAACACTTCACAAACCTTCCTTCTTTTTGTTAGACCGGGTTGAATCACAAGGGTTAATATTTTTGGGAACGTAGGCTAAGGGTTTCAATTAATAGGCAATAGGCTCAAAATGGCTACTACGGACCAAACCCCCGCCCCTCTCATGCCCAGACTCATATATGTAATGTATGAGGCCCCAACCCTCCATATCCCACACTCGCACACATCCAGACGAGGCTGTCCTAATTACCTCTGTCATCCCCATATACATGCTCATTATGGTCTTGGGACGTATGTTTTATGCGAGTTCTAGTGCTTCACCACACATTGCCACTCTCAATCAAATAACAATTTATAAACTGAAATGTGTGTGGCTCAATCACTCACCATGTAGGGGTATATGGGTTGCCGATGAATCGTGTGAGTCAACCCTAAAATGCCCTTGGGTAAACAACTTCCTCCAACCCCGTGCTTATCAACATGATTTCTCCATAAAAGCAACAAAAATTTTTTTTTCTTTTTTTTTTTTATAAAAAATTTAATATTCCCTCATCCCCACACTTGGGATACATTGCCCCCAATGTATGGTTTTGAAAAGAACAACAACGACCAAGGACTAAAAACATTAACACCGCCACAAACACCAACCCAAAATACTAGCATATGAATCTAAAGACACAACCCAACCATCCACCCAAACAAAAACCGAAAAACAACTATTGATACAAAATGTACAAATTGAAACCGGGCACACCTGATCTGAATCACAATCCAAAGAGGGATCGCACGACCGATCCTAATGCTCCCATTCCAAATGCTCCGCTATCTTCGTCTTCACCACCTGCTCCTTCAGCTTGTTGACTCTGTGTAGAGCTCCCCTCACCACCGGTCTGATAATTCATCCATTGTCCCGTACGTGGGTCTACCCATTGAGACTGATGTAGTGGTGGAACAGGGTAATATCCACTACCATCATACGGAGATAATGTGGTGTAATCCACAATCGGTGGGTCAGGTGTGATTGGGCGACCTCCAAGATAGTCGTCACGCATCCGTCTATTTCTATCATCATTATAACAATTGTTCATTTCCATCTCATGAGCATAAAATTGAGCCCTATCACGATCCAACTGACTGTCGTTGTTTCGCTTTAGTGCCCTCTCCACACTCGCCCCCATGAACGTTTGATGATCAAATAGCATCTGGTTACAATCAGACCACTCAGAGAATGCCGGAGGCCTTCGGCGTTCTACCACTTGCTCCATGGTTCCAAAATGTGCCCAATTATGATCATAGGGTTGTTGTGCATAATCAAATGCACTCCCTATGTAACCCGACTGTGCCCCAAACCCGAATTCTCCACTCCTAGGTCCAGATCCTCCTGCAGTTATGTTTGCATCATCCTGATAATCATCATCTCCACTTGGAGCTTCCTCACTATCTACATTTTCTTCCTCACCCGGCCCTAGTGGTGGGGCATCATCCTTCAGTTCCCTCCATCTCTGACCCTCACTCTTCAATCTATGGTCCCTCTCAGTCTCTTTATACTCCCAACCAGGCCCCAAGTTCCTCAAATCCAATGGTTTAGATTTCTTGTAGGACCCTTTGTCCCCAGCTTCAATTGCCCCATACTTCTTCAACAATGCTGTTATTAACCGACAATGGGGAATTATTTTCCTTTCTGAACTGTTTCTGCTGATCCAGATGTTATTCATTGCCAAAAAACGAAAAGGCACAAGTGGTGTGCCTTTCATCAACATATAGAGTATTGGCACCTCAGGATACCTAACCTCAACCTTGTCGCCTCGTCTCGGTATGACATTCAGCTGACATATGATTAACAACAACTTTGCTTCAATTTGCAAATTCTTTCTATAAAGTTTCCCATGAGTGGTGCCAGGCAAAAACAAGGCGTCTAACATTGCGTTCCATCTTGGATGCTTGTCGGGATGGTAGTACAAATCATCTAAATTTGGGTACATGTAATGATTTGCAGGCTTACTGTCAAATTTCGCGACCCTTCGCAATGTATCAAAAGACATTTCCACTTCAATTCCATTAACAGTACCAATCAACCTCATCTTTGACGGGTGGTTAAACGGGGGACATTTCAAAGTGGCAACCCACTCTTGTATTTCAGTGTCGAATAGAGTCTTGACTTCCCCATCATAACATCTTAAAGCAGCTTCCCAACCCAACGCTTCAAATTTTTCAATGATCCCAAACAATTCAAATAATTCACCTTTTACTTCCTTCTCACAAATAAATGCGTCCTTGTGTTGGGTCAACGCATTCATTTGGTCATGAAACAGTTCAGCTTGCCACCCTTCATGTTGACTTGTCAATAACCCAGATGTCCATTCCGGCTTCGGACCTCTTCCTAGTGCTTCCTCCTCTGGGTCTTGATCAACCGCCCTTCTTTTACTTTGATGAGCCGTTGCTTGTCTTGACGATTCTGCAACTTCCTTACCTTTTTTTCCTCGAGGCATCTGCAACCACAAACACCATACATCAAATTAGCTTCCAGTTATTACCCCTATCCCCACACTTGCTTGTTACTATGGTTGTGGATATAAGCCAAATAAGATAAAATGAACATGATAACTAAATTTTTAAGATTTAACCCCATATTGCATAAAATTAACTTTCACACTCAACATCCACAACCATAACCATTACAAAGTTTACCATACTCATACCAACTAACATACTACAAGCAAGTGTGTAAAAGTAGGAACATGAACTTACAACCATCCCACATTGTACCATAATTAACCAAAAATCATCGCATACCTTTGCTTTGTAGAATAAGAGTACACCAACAACTTGAAGACAACCCAAAACCCACTTAATCACCACAAATTTTCGGAACACTACACCAATAAAACTCAACCCTAGCAACCAAGCCTTCCAAAACCGAGCACAAATCCTTAATCCTTATGCAATTTTGATCAAGATTGACCCAAAATTCATGAGATATGGTGAAGAATTGAAAGATTTTGAAGGTTGGGAGTAATAGAAGTTAGGGTTTTTGTTTTGGGGAAGAAAGTAATGAAAGTGTTGTTTAGGTTGGTGAAAAGGGGGTAAAATCCCGTATGTAGGGTTGTGTGGTGATTAATTCTCCAATTTTTTAAAAAAAAAATTTTTTTTTTTTTTTTTACCAGATGCTGCCGTAAGCTACGGCCCCACCGTAAGCTACGGTGGGTATGAAAACAAAAAAATTCACCGTATCACAGAGTTGCTTCACCGTAGTGAAAAATACAACCACCGTAAGCTACGGCGAAAATGACAATTTTTCAATTTTCAAATTTTTTTTTTTTTTTTTTTTTTTTTTTTTAATAAATAGATAAGAAAATAACACTAAACTAACTAATGATATTTCCTACCCCCCATTGAAAGGAATGGTGTCCCCAACATTAACCTAAAACAAAATTACGAAATAAGCAAAAATAACTATACAAACATACTTACAATCCACAAACCTGGCCCTTTCAATCATTACCGTCCTCAAGCGGGTGAAGAAGGTAGCTCATCGTATCAACTTCAAGCATGTTGATATCATTTCCCTCCAAGTATGGTTTGAGCCGATGTCCATTCACCACTTGCCTCACTTGGTCTTTTGTATCTTCGATTTCCACTTCACCAAATTGTCCCACTCGAACAATCACATATGGTCCCATCCATTTGCTCTTTAACTTTCCGGGAAAGAACTTAAGTCTTGAATTATACAACCACACTTTTTGGCCTTCCTCAAAGACTCTTTTCCGCAATTTTGCATCATGAACTCGTTTTAACTTGTCTTTGTAAGCAGATGCACACTCATACGCTTCATCCCTAATCTCTTCCAACTCACATAACTTCAACTTCCTTAACCCACCGGCTTCATTGTACTCCATATTAACACTTTTGATCGCCCACAAAGCTCGATGTGCTAACTCCATTGGTAAGTGACAACCTTTTCCATAAACTAACCGATAAGGGGTGGTGCCAATTGGGGTCTTATATGCTGTCCGATAAGCCCATAATGCATCATCCAACTTCACCGACCAATCCTTCCTATCGACCCGAACAGTTTTCATTAAAATCTCTTTGATTTGTCGATTTGAGACCTCAACTTGACCACTTGTTTGCGGGTGATATGGGGTTGCAATTCTATGATTTACATTGTACCGCTTCAACAACTTGCCAAAATTGAAATTCTTGAAGTGTGACCCACCATCACTAATGATCACCCGCGGTATCCCAAAACGTGCAAAGATGTTAGATTGAACAAACTTACATACCACAGCGTGATCATTTGTCCTTGTTGCAATTGCTTCAACCCACTTTGACACATAATCTACCGCCACAAGGATATATAAATAACCACATGAATTTGGAAAAGGGCCCATAAAGTCAATGCCCCATACATCAAAAATATCAACCACCAAAATTGGTTGTAGTGGCATTTCATCTCGTTTTGATATACTCCCCATCTTTTGACAATTCACGCAATTTTTCGCGTACTCACTTGCATCTTTGAAAATTGTGGGCCAATAAAAACCACAAGTGAGTACCTTATACCCCGTTTTCTGCCCACTAAAGTGGCCTCCACACGCGGACGAATGAGCATGAGTTAAAATCTCCTTAACCTCGTCTTCGGGAACACATCTTCTTAAAATTTGATCCGCACCGATCTTGAACAAATCGGGTTCATCCCAAATGTATTGTTTCACTTGTGCTAGAAACTGTTGTCTTCTTTTCTTCACCCAATGTTGTGGCATCACACCATTTGCCAAGTAGTTTACAAAATGAGCATACCAAGGTGCAAGGGAGACTGTCAACAAGTATTCATCCGGGAATTGTTCATTAATCTCACTCGTATCGTCCACTCCTTCTAAAGGAATCCGGGACAAATGATCCGCAACCACATTCTCACAACCCTTCTTGTCCCGAATTTCTAAATCGAATTCTTGCAACAGTAAGACCCATCTGATTAATCTCGGTTTTGCATCCTTCTTTGCCATCAAATGTCGAACTGCACTGTGATCAGAATAGACCACTACCTTGCTTCCCCAAATGTATGACCGAAATTTCTCTAAAGCATACACCACCGCAAGTAATTCCTTTTCGGTTGTGGTGTAATTTAGCTGTGTTTCAGATAATGTCTTGCTTGCATAATAGATCACAACAGGCTTCTTGTCAATCCTTTGCCCCAGCACAGCTCCAATTGTGTTGTCACTTGCATCACACATTATTTCAAATGGTTTTGTCCAATCCGGAGGTTGTAAAATGGGAGCCTGTACTAACTGTTCCTTCAAAACACAAAAAGCTTGCAAACATTCATTAGTAAATTCAAAGGGAACATCCTTCAATAAGAGATTACACAAAGGTTTCGTTATAACACTAAAGCCTTTAATGAATCTCCTATAAAACCCTGCATGTCCCAAAAATGATCTCACCCCTTTGATATTTGTAGGAGGTGGTAAAGACGAAATAACTTGTATTTTTGCCCTGTCCACCTCCATTCCCCGTTTGGACACAACATGGCCCAACACAATACCCTCTTGTACCATAAAATGACTTTTCTCCCAACTTAAAACCAAATTTGTTTCAACACATCTTTTTAACACTTTTTCTAATTCATTAAGACATGTTTCAAACGTTTGACCAAAAACTGAAAAGTCATCCATGAATACCTCAAGTGTGTCCCCAACCATATCCGAAAAGATGCTCATCATGCAACGTTGGAACGTGGCTGGGGCATTACATAGCCCAAACGGCATCCTTCGAAAAGCAAAAGTACCGTATGGACATGTAAAAGTGGTCTTGTGTTGGTCCTCCGGATGAATGGCCACTTGATTGTATCCCGAATACCCATCCAAAAAACAATAAAATTTTTGACCCGAAAGTTTCTCAATTATTTGGTCAATAAAGGGTAGTGGGAAATGGTCTTTTGAAGTGGCCGAATTCAATTTCCGATAATCAATACACACCCGCCACCCGGTTACCGGTCGGGTGGCGATTTGCTCACCATTCTCATCTTTGATTACCTGGATGCCGGCTTTCTTAGGTACTACCTGTGTAGGACTTACCCATGCGCTATCCGAAATAGGATAGATGATCCCCGCATCCAACCATTTGATAACTTCCTTCTTCACCACTTCCTTCAAGTTAGGATTTAACCTCCTTTGAGCTTCACGTGTCGGCTTTGCATCTTCATTGGTAATGATCTTGTGCATCACTATGGAAGGACTAATACCTTTCAAATCTGCTATTGTCCACCCAATTGCTGCTTTGTTAGCTTCCAACACTTGCATGAGCTTATGTTCTTGTTCTTCCTCCAGATTAGATGCTATAATTACCGGCAAGGTTTCATCTTCTCCCAAAAATACATACTTCAAATGATCCGGTAAAAGCTTCAAATCCACCTTGGGTGGGCATTCCAAAGACGGTCTTGTGTCAGAATTAATCTCTGCTGGTAAGTTCTCAAATTGATGAGACCAAGGTGGTCTCCCTTCTTGTGTGGCCAATACTTCTTGCTTTTGTTCCTCCATCCGCAATGCACACACCTGTACCTGTTCAGAAAAATCACACACACAAGCTTCCACCGAATCTTCCTCATATGCATGAGGGTCACACCTGTCAATCAAGTCTACCATATAACACTCATCACTTTCATTAAAGTGAGAATTGTTAGTAAACACATTTAAAACCATTTGGCGATTTCCAAATGCCATTTTTACCGTACCAAACCTGCAATCAATTCGGGCATGCGCTGTACTCAAGAATGGCCGACCTAAAATAACAGTTGGGCTTTGGTTCGGATCAACCGAAGCATAATCCAACACCAAAAAGTCGACAGGATAATAAAACTCCTTTACCTGCACAATCACGTCCCGCACAATTCCTCGCGGAACTTTATGAGACGAATCGGCTAACACAACCGTTGTGTCAACCCGCTTCAATGGACCAAAATCGTATTGGTCATATAAACTTCCCGGTAGAATACTCACCCCAGCTCCAAGATCTAATAATGCTTTAGACATTTTAAAATTACCAACTTGTATGTCTATCAACGGTGTTCCCGGATCTTGGAGCTTGGGTGGGAGATCTCCCATTAACACAGCACTTACTCTTTCAGTTAAATTAACCCGCGTAGGCACCTTCCCTTTTCGTTTTAAAGTACACAATTCCTTTAAAAATTTTGCATACGCGGGAATTTTCTTAATTGCCTCAAGTAACGGAATGTTAACCTTGACTTGTTTAAAAACATCCAACAACTCATCTTTTTCCAAAGATGTGTGGGAAATCACATTCTTTTTGCCCGGGTCAACCAAAGCCGAAGGAAATGGTACTTGGCTTTGGTCCACCTCTTTGTCATTCTGATTCATATTTTCCTTGGAAACTGGTTTTGCAAAAGGTTTTGCAAAAGTGTTTTCTTTCAAAACATTGTTTTGGAACATTGGTTCCTCCTCATCACTTTCCATCCCGGTAATATCCTCAACCACCCCTTCAATTAAATCCGATGAAACTGGTTTTTTATATTCTTTACCACTTCTCAAAACATTCACATGATTAATAGAAACATTACGAGTAGTAGAGTGGGAGGGATTTACCTTAGTGTCACTTGGAAGTTGACCTTTGTTCTTCTTGAGATTTGCCACATCCGTTGCAAGTTGACCCATTTGATTGGTTAAGGATTGTATGGCCTTGTCTCGAATGTCATCCTTTTGGGCTCGGGCTTCATCAAATTGATTCCTTCTTTGCATTTCTTGTTGCATTGACTTGAGCATATCCATTACTTCATTACCACTTGATGAAGCTTGACCCGAAGCATTCCCTTGATCATTGCTTGTTGCTTGAAATGGCCTTTGCCACCCTTGATTGTTCCCTCCTCTATAATTTCCTTGCGGACTTTGATATTGTTGGCGAGGGACATAGTTACCTTGGGGCTTTCCTTGAAAGTTCGGGTTAGACTGATTTGCCGGGTTCCCGTAACTAAAGTTTGGATGGTTCCTCAAACCCGGATGATAGGTGTTTGAATTCATGTTGTAATTTCTACCACCGCCCCCTTGCCCTTGAATAGCATTCACTTCCTCTATTTGTTCAAGTGTCATTGTGCAATCATCCACAGTGTGTCCCAACTCATTGCAATTGGTACAAACATTATAAACCTGATTTGTGGTTTGTACATTACCATCATCCACTGCATGAACCGGAGCTCGTGTAATAACCGGTCGTGCTCCCCTTGAAGATTGAGCCTTCCTCTTTGATGTGACCGCCATTTGTTCCAAAAATGCCCAATCATCTTGCTCATAATTAGTACCAAATGTACCATTCGTGATAGACATCAAATCACGAGCATCCTCAGAATGAAGCCCCTCATGAAATGCATTCAACAATTCCCACAAGTCAATTCCATGGTGCGGGCAATTCTTAATCATCAAATTGAAGCGTTCAAATGCTTCATGAAACATCTCACCAGATTGTTGTTGGAAGCTTCTTAGACCACGTCGTGCATCATTAGTCTTTTGAGCAGTGAAAAATTCTTCCAAAAACCTTTGTTGCATTTCAGCCCATGTGTAAATCGAAGCAGATGGCAAAGTATAAAACCACCTCTTTGCTCTATCCTCCAATGAAAACTGAAATAGCACCAATTTAACATCATCTGAGGAGAAACCTTGACCACCGATAGTATTACAAATTGAATCATATGCCTCCAAGTGAAAGTAAGGTTCTTCCGTTGCTAACCCTTTGTACTTTGGCAGACTTTGAAGAGAATTCGTTCTAACTTCAAAAGTTCTTCCTTGATGATTTTGAGGAATCACTACCGGTGAGGGGTTGTTTGTGATAACTGGACGAAAATGTGCTTCAATGCCCCGAGCAGCTTCCCAATTATGTCTTCTTGGGACACCTAACCGAACTCTTGGTCGCGGAGGACCCATTGGTCTTTGAACTGGTTGGTGAGGCACAAATTGTGGAGGTTGCTGTTGGAACCCGAATCCCGCTTGTTGCTGAAGAATTGGTCTTTGAAATTGCGGTCTTGGTGGCCCCTGTGGTTGTAACTGATGTGGTACCACTTGTAACTGAGGTCTAACAAATCCTTGCCCTTGCCCATAATTGTACTCACCCGCATTTCCTTCACCCATATACGCATAACCATCATCATCATACCTCATATACTCCTCAGTGAACCCATCATTGTGTACATCTCCTCCAGCTCCTGGATCTTGCCAGGCTGAATAAGGTGAAGATTGTACCTCGGGTTGTCCGGGTTGTTGGAATGAAGGAGTGGTATGGACTATATATGATGATTGGGGGTTCGGTTGTTGTGTTGAAGATGATTGTCCTGATGATGGAAAGAAAGCTGAAAATGGTGGGATAGTATCCAATGAAGTGTAGCTAAATACCGGGTTGGGTTGAGTACCGGTGGGTAAGGTGGTGTTGTTTGGTTGAGGTGTAGACGATGGAGGTGTGGATGGTGTTGTTTGGCCAAGGGTGGGTGGTGGTGGTGGCATACTAGGATTCATTGTGCTGACTGGTGAACTGATAACTTTATTTTCTCGGTGTAAAATTCTGTTCCTTCTTGCAGCTCTTTCAATTTCTGGATCGAAAGCTAATGGTGATGACGATTGAGAGTTTCTAGTACGCATGCACCTGTATCAACCTGCACCTGCACACTAACACACCCAACGTAAATCCCGAAAAATAACGAATAACAATTAAGATAACACACGTTGCGCACTACTCCCCGGCAACGGCACCAATTTGATCGTGAGGTCGTAGTCTCACTCAAATACAAACCAAATACTACTAAATAGTTAGCGGTAAGTGGGTATCGAACACAGGGAGTTGGTGGAATATGTGTATATCAGATAGTTGCAAGTAACTATTATGAGCTAAAATAAAACAAAAGTAAATTCAGAGATTTTTGGATTGATTGATTGAACTAGGAAATTAATGGAAAGTAACAGATTAATTTAAAAACTAAGTATTCAGTAATGAGAAGAATGTTCCCCCTTGGTCTCTGGATTTCAACAAGTGATGATGTCAATGTTCAATTGGGAAGAACTACATAGACATAATTCGTGAGTGTGTGTTAATGTGTGATAAAAGGGGACTAAGTACTTGAATTAAAACAATGCAAGGTTATCACCCGATGATCAGTATCGACTAAATTATCCACCCCAATCCCAACCACTAGATCAAGATTGCCTATGGCACCAAGAACATATGATTGAAATTACAAAGATAAACAAAACGACCCGTTACACATAACACATAATCACCATCACAATTAATCAAAAGATCAAATCATTATCCCACAAATACATAAACATTAACAATATCGCAGTTGATAATCCATACAACCAAGGGAAAACATAAATAAACTAGCCACACATTGTTTCACAAACCAAATAGCAAATAAATATGAAATCCATGAGAATCAAGAAGGAATTACAATAGATCCGAGTAGCCAAATGTTGTTGTTTCCACCTAAAAAGCTTATCACAATCGCCCAAAATCGCCTCTAAGTCGTCTCCTAATGATAAGATACCCAAAAGACCCCAAAAATCCCGTTTTGTAACAGCTGTTACGAGTTCAAGTCTGGGTTCACCGTAGCTTACGGTGCCACCGTAAGCTACGGTGGGTAACATTTTCCTACGCTAATTCTATTCTGCAGTACGGTGCTAATTTTCACCTCTATCCACCGTAGCTTACGGTGATGCCGTAGGCTACGGTGGTTGATGGACAACTTGATGTTCTTCTTTCACTTTCTCCCGTTCATTGTCACCATTATGCTTCATTTTAGATCCGAGCGTACCTGAGATAAAAGCAACCGTAGTTATCTAATTCAAGACAATTACGCGATTAAAAAGGGGAATTACGTATATATTTAAAGCATTCAAGGGTCGTCCAAAGGACTACCCGTCACCGCCTTGAAAAGAATGTTAGTATAACGTACGACACCTTACAACTCCGAACAAAACATTACAACACCGTACGTAAACTTAAAACTCCATAATAAACCTAATGAATTCATCCGAGTCCTTTGAACATCGTACGACAATTTAGAATATATTACGACTCTTTATGCCACATTACCGCCTTGAAAAGCATGTTAGTATAACGTACGGCACCTTACAACTCCTAACAAAACATTACAACACCGTACGTAAACTTAAAACTCCATAATAAACCTAATGAATTCGTCCGAGTCATTTGAACATCGTACAACAATTTAGAATATCTTACGATTCTGTATGCCACATTACCGCTTTGAAAATCATGTTAGTATAACCTTGGGCACCTTACAACTCCTAAGAACCATTACAATACCGTACGTAAACTTAAAACTCCATAGTAAACCTAATGAATTCGTCCGAGTCCTTTAAACATCAGACGACCACTTTGGACTTGTTATGACTTTGTATGCGACATTAGCAACAGGAAAAGCAATTTAGAATAATGTAGGATGCGTTACATCTTTTGAGAACACCTTACACCACAGTACGAAACATTAAAACTCCATAATAAACCTAATGAATTCGTCCGAGTGATTTGAACATCGTAAAACAATTTAGAATATCTTACCACTCTGAATGCCACATTACCGCCTTGAAAAGCATGTTAGTATAACGTACGACACCTTACAACTCCTAACAAAATAATACAACACCGTACGTAAACATAAAACTCCATAATAAACCTAATGAATTCATCCGAGTCCTTTGAACATCGTACGACAATTTAGAATATATTACGACTCTGTATGCCACATTACCGCCTTGAAAAGAATGTTAGTATAACGTACGACACCTTACAACTCCGAACAAAACATTACAACACCGTACGTAAACATAAAACTCCATAATAAACCTAATAAATTCATCCGAGTCCTTTGAACATCGTACGACAATTTAGAATATATTACGACTCTGTATGCCACATTACCGCCTTGAAAAGAATGTTAGTATAACGTACGACACCTTACAACTCCGAACAAAACATTACAACACCGTACGTAAACTTAAAACTCCATAATAAACCTAATGGGTTCATCCGAGTCCTTTGAACATCGTACGACAATTTAGAATATATTACGACTCTGTATGCCACATTACCGCCTTGAAAAGCATGTTAGTATAACGTACGGCACCTTACAACTACTAACAAAACATTACAACACCGTACGTAAACTTAAAACTCCATAATAAACCTAATGAATTCGTCCGAGTCATTTGAACATCGTACAACAATTTAGAATATCTTACGATTCTGTATGCCACATAACCGCTTTGAAAATCATGTTAGTATAAACTAGGGCACCTTACAACTCCTAAGAACCCATTACAATACCGTACGTAAACTTAAAACTCCATAGTAAACATAATGAATTCGTCCGAGTCCTTTAAACATCAGACGACCACTTAGGACTTGTTATGATTTTGTATGCGACATTAGCAACAGGAAAAGCAATTTAGAATAATGTAGGATGCGTTACATCTTTTGAGAACACCTTACACCACAGTACGAAACATTAAAACTCCATAATAAACCTAATGAATTCGTCCGAGTGATTTGAACATCGTACAACAATTTAGAATATCTTACCACTCTGAATGCCACATTACCGCCTTGAAAAGCATGTTAGTATAACGTACGACACCTTACAACTCCTAACAAAATAATACAACACCGTACGTAAACATAAAACTCCATAATAAACCTAATGAATTCATCCGAGTCCTTTGATCATCGTACGACAATTTAGAATATATTACGACTCTGTATGCCACATTACCGCCTTGAAAAGAATGTTAGTATAACGTACGACACCTTACAACTCCGAACAAAACATTACAACACCGTACGTAAACATAAAACTCCATAATAAACCTAATGAATTCATCCGAGTCCTTTGAACATCGTACGACAATTTAGAATATATTACGACTCTGTATGCCACATTACCGCCTTGAAAAGAATGTTAGTATAACGTACGACACCTTACAACTCCGAACAAAACATTACAACACCGTACGTAAACTTAAAACTCCATAATAAACCTAATGAATTCATCCGAGTCCTTTGAACATCGTACGACAATTTATAATATATTACGACTCTGTATGCCACATTACCGCCTTGAAAAGAATGTTAGTATAACGTACGAAACCTTACAACTCCGAACAAAACATTACAACACCGTACGTAAACTTAAAACTCCATAATAAACCTAATGAATTCATCCGAGTCCTTTGAACATCGTACGACAATTTAGAATATATTACGACTCTGTATGCCACATTACCGCCTTGAAAAGCATCTTAGTACAACGTACGGCACCTTACAACTCCTAACAAAACATTACAACACCGTACGTAAACTTAAAACTCCATAATAAACCTAATGAATTCGTCCGAGTCATTTGAACATCGTACAACAATTTAGAATATCTTACGATTCGGTATGCCACATAACCGCTTTGAAAATCATGTTAGTATAAACTAGGGCACCTTACAACTCCTAAGAACCCATTACAATACCGTACATAAACTTAAAACTCCATAGTAAACCTAATGAATTCGTCCGAGTCCTTTAAACATCAGACGACCACTCAGGACTTGTTATGACTTTGTATGCGACATTAGCAAGAGGAAAAGCAATTTAGAATAATGTAGGATGCGTTACATCTTTTGAGAACACCTTACACCACCGTACGAAACATTAAAACTCCATAATAAACCTAATGAATTCGTCCGAGTGATTTGAACATCGTACAACAATTTAGAATATCTTACCACTCTGAATGCCACATTACCGCCTTGAAAAGCATGTTAGTATAACGTACGACACCTTATAACTCCTAACAAAACATTACAACACCGTACGTAAACTTAAAACTCTATAATAAACCAAATGAATTCATCCGAGTCCTTTGAACATCGTACAACAATTTAGAATATATTACGACTCTGTATGCCACATTACCGCCTTGAAAAGAATGTTAGTATAACGTACGACACCTTACAACTCCGAACAAAACATTACAACACCGTACGTAAACTTAAAACTCCATAATAAACCTAATGAATTCATCCGAGTCCTTTGAACATCGTACGACAATTTATAATATATTACGACTCTTTATGCCACATTACCGCCTTGAAAAGCATGTTAGTATAACGTACGGCACCTTACAACTCCTAACAAAACATTACAACACCGTACGTAAACTTAAAACTCCATAATAAACCTAATGAATTCGTCCCAGTCATTTGAACGTCGTACAACAATTTAGAATATCTTACGATTCTGTATGCCACATTACCGCTTTGAAAATCATGTTAGTATAACCTAGGGCACCTTACAACTCCTAAGAACCATTACAATACCGTACGTAAACTTAAAACTCCATAGTAAACCTAATGAATTCGTCCGAGTCCTTTAAACATCAGACGACCACTTTGGACTTGTTATGACTTTGTATGCGACATTAGCAACAGGAAAAGCAATTTAGAATAATGTAGGATGCGTTACATCTTTTGAGAACACCTTACACCACAGTACGAAACATTAAAACTCCATAATAAACCTAATGAATTCGTCCGAGTGATTTGAACATCGTAAAACAATTTAGAATATCTTACCACTCTGAATGCCACATTACCGCCTTGAAAAGCATGTTAGTATAACGTACGACACCTTACAACTCCTAACAAAATAATACAACACCGTACGTAAACATAAAACTCCATAATAAACCTAATGAATTCATCCGAGTCCTTTGAACATCGTACGACAATTTAGAATATATTACGACTCTGTATGCCACATTACCGCCTTGAAAAGAATGTTAGTATAACGTACGACACCTTACAACTCCGAACAAAACATTACAACACCGTACGTAAACATAAAACTCCATAATAAACCTAATGAATTCATCCGAGTCCTTTAAACATCGTACGACAATTTAGAATATATTACGACTCTGTATGCCACATTACCGCCTTGAAAAGAATGTTAGTATAACGTACGACACCTTACAACTCCGAACAAAACATTACAACACCGTACGTAAACTTAAAACTCCATAATAAACCTAATGAATTCATCCGAGTCCTTTGAACATCGTACGACAATTTAGAATATATTACGACTCTGTATGCCACATTACCGCCTTGAAAAGCATGTTAGTATAACGTACGGCACCTTACAACTCCTAACAAAACATTACAACACCGTACGTAAACTTAAAACTCCATAATAAACCTAATGAATTCGTCCGAGTCATTTGAACATCGTACAACAATTTAGAATATCTTACGATTCTGTATGCCACATAACCGCTTTGAAAATCATGTTAGTATAAACTAGGGCACCTTACAACTCCTAAGAACCCATTACAATACCGTATGTAAACTTAAAACTCCATAGTAAACCTAATGAATTCGTCCGAGTCCTTTAAACATCAGACGACCACTTTGGACTTGTTATGACTTTGTATGCGACATTAGCAACAGGAAAAGCAATTTAGAATAATGTAGGATGCGTTACATCTTTTGAGAACACCTTACACCACAGTACGAAACATTAAAACTCCATAATAAACCTAATGAATTCGTCCGAGTGATTTGAACATCGTAAAACAATTTAGAATATCTTACCACTCTGAATGCCACATTACCGCCTTGAAAAGCATGTTAGTATAACGTACGACACCTTACAACTCCTAACAAAATAATACAACACCGTACGTAAACATAAAACTCCATAATAAACCTAATGAATTCATCCGAGTCCTTTGAACATCGTACGACAATTTAGAATATATTACGACTCTGTATGCCACATTACCGCCTTGAAAAGAATGTTAGTATAACGTACGACACCTTACAACTCCGAACAAAACATTACAACACCGTACGTAAACTTAAAACTCCATAATAAACCTAATGAATTCATCCGAGTCCTTTGAACATCGTACGACAATTTAGAATATCTTACGATTCTGTATGCCACATTACCGCTTTGAAAATCATGTTAGTATAACCTAGGGCACCTTACAACTCCTAAGAACCATTACAATACCGTACGTAAACTTAAAACTCCATAGTAAACCTAATGAATTCGTCCGAGTCCTTTAAACATCAGACGACCACTTTGGACTTGTTATGACTTTGTATGCGACATTAGCAACAGGAAAAGCAATTTAGAATAATGTAGGATGCGTTACATCTTTTGAGAACACCTTACACCACAGTACGAAACATTAAAACTCCATAATAAACCTAATGAATTCGTCCGAGTGATTTGAACATCGTAAAACAATTTAGAATATCTTACCACTCTGAATGCCACATTACCGCCTTGAAAAGCATGTTAGTATAACGTACGACACCTTACAACTCCTAACAAAATAATACAACACCGTACGTAAACATAAAACTCCATAATAAACCTAATGAATTCATCCGAGTCCTTTGAACATCGTACGACAATTTAGAATATATTACGACTCTGTATGCCACATTACCGCCTTGAAAAGAATGTTAGTATAACGTACGACACCTTACAACTCCGAACAAAACATTACAACACCGTACGTAAACATAAAACTCCATAATAAACCTAATGAATTCATCCGAGTCCTTTAAACATCGTACGACAATTTAGAATATATTACGACTCTGTATGCCACATTACCGCCTTGAAAAGAATGTTAGTATAACGTACGACACCTTACAACTCCGAACAAAACATTACAACACCGTACGTAAACTTAAAACTCCATAATAAACCTAATGAATTCATCCGAGTCCTTTGAACATCGTACGACAATTTAGAATATATTACGACTCTGTATGCCACATTACCGCCTTGAAAAGCATGTTAGTATAACGTACGGCACCTTACAACTCCTAACAAAACATTACAACACCGTACGTAAACTTAAAACTCCATAATAAACCTAATGAATTCGTCCGAGTCATTTGAACATCGTACAACAATTTAGAATATCTTACGATTCTGTATGCCACATAACCGCTTTGAAAATCATGTTAGTATAAACTAGGGCACCTTACAACTCCTAAGAACCCATTACAATACCGTATGTAAACTTAAAACTCCATAGTAAACCTAATGAATTCGTCCGAGTCCTTTAAACATCAGACGACCACTTTGGACTTGTTATGACTTTGTATGCGACATTAGCAACAGGAAAAGCAATTTAGAATAATGTAGGATGCGTTACATCCTTTGAGAACACCTTACACCACAGTACGAAACATTAAAACTCCATAATAAACCTAATGAATTCGTCCGAGTGATTTGAACATCGTAAAACAATTTAGAATATCTTACCACTCTGAATGCCACATTACCGCCTTGAAAAGCATGTTAGTATAACGTACGACACCTTACAACTCCTAACAAAATAATACAACACCGTACGTAAACATAAAACTCCATAATAAACCTAATGAATTCATCCGAGTCCTTTGAACATCGTACGACAATTTAGAATATATTACGACTCTGTATGCCACATTACCGCCTTGAAAAGAATGTTAGTATAACGTACGACACCTTACAACTCCGAACAAAACATTACAACACCGTACGTAAACTTAAAACTCCATAATAAACCTAATGAATTCATCCGAGTCCTTTGAACATCGTACGACAATTTAGAATATATTACGACTCTGTATGCCACATTACCGCCTTGAAAAGCATGTTAGTATAACGTACGGCACCTTACAACTCCTAACAAAACATTACAACACCGTACGTAAACTTAAAACTCCATAATAAACCTAATGAATTCGTCTGAGTCATTTGAACATCGTACAACAATTTAGAATATCTTACGATTCTGTATGCCACATAACCGCTTTGAAAATCATGTTAGTATAAACTAGGGCACCTTACAACTCCTAAGAACCCATTACAATACCGTATGTAAACTTAAAACTCCATAGTAAACCTAATGAATTCGTCCGAGTCCTTTAAACATCAGACGACCACTTTGGACTTGTTATGACTTTGTATGCGACATTAGCAACAGGAAAAGCAATTTAGAATAATGTAGGATGCGTTACATCTTTTGAGAACACCTTACACCACAGTACGAAACGTTAAAACTCCATAATAAACCTAATGAATTCGTCCGAGTGATTTGAACATCGTAAAACAATTTAGAATATCTTACCACTCTGAATGCCACATTACCGCCTTGAAAAGCATGTTAGTATAACGTACGACACCTTACAACTCCTAACAAAATAATACAACACCGTACGTAAACATAAAACTCCATAATAAACCTAATGAATTCATCCGAGTCCTTTGAACATCGTACGACAATTTAGAATATATTACGAATCTGTATGCCACATTACCGCCTTGAAAAGAATGTTAGTATAACGTACGACACCTTACAACTCCGAACAAAACATTACAACACCGTACGTAAACTTAAAACTCCATAATAAACCTAATGAATTCATCCGAGTCCTTTGAACATCGTACGACAATTTAGAATATATTACGACTCTGTATGCCACATTACCGCCTTGAAAAGCATGTTAGTATAACGTACGACACCTTACAACTCCTAACAAAACATTACAACACCGTACGTAAACTTAAAACTCCATAATAAACCTAATGAATTCGTCCGAGTCATTTGAACATCGTACAACAATTTAGAATATCTTACGATTCTGTATGCCACATAACCGCATTGAAAATCATGTTAGTATAAACTAGGGCACCTTACAACTCCTAAGAACCCATTACAATACCGTACGTAAACTTAAAACTCCATAGTAAACCTAATGAATTCGTCCGAGTCCTTTAAACATCAGACGACCACTCAGGACTTGTTATGACTTTGTATGCGACATTAGCAAGAGGAAAAGCAATTTAGAATAATGTAGGATGCGTTACATCTTTTGAGAACACCTTACACCACCGTACGAAACATTAAAACTCCATAATAAACCTAATGAATTCGTCCGAGTGATTTGAACATCGTACAATAATTTAGAATATCTTACCACTCTGAATGCCACATTACCGCCTTGAAAAGCATGTTAGTATAACGTACGACACCTTATAACTCCTAACAAAACATTACAACACCGTACGTAAACTTAAAACTCTATAATAAACCAAATGAATTCATCCGAGTCCTTTGAACATCGTACGACAATTTAGAATATATTACGACTCTGTATGCCACATTACCGCCTTGAAAAGAATGTTAGTATAACGTACGACACCTTACAACTCCGAACAAAACATTACAACACCGTACGTAAACTTAAAACTCCATAATAAACCTAATGAATTCATCCGAGTCCTTTGAACATCGTACGACAATTTAGAATATATTACGACTCTGTATGCCACATTACCGCCTTGAAAAGCATGTTAGTATAACGTACGGCACCTTACAACTCCTAACAAAACATTACAACACCGTACGTAAACTTAAAACTCCATAATAAACCTAATGAATTCGTCCGAGTCATTTGAACATCGTACAACAATTTAGAATATCTTACGATTCTGTATGCCACATAACCGCTTTGAAAATCATGTTAGTATAAACTAGGGCACCTTACAACTCCTAAGAACCCATTACAATACCGTATGTAAACTTAAAACTCCATAGTAAACCTAATGAATTCGTCTGAGTCCTTTAAACATCAGACGACCACTTTGGACTTGTTATGACTTTGTATGCGACATTAGCAACAGGAAAAGCAATTTAGAATAATGTAGGATGCGTTACATCTTTTGAGAACACCTTACACCACAGTACGAAACATTAAAACTCCATAATAAACCTAATGAATTCGTCCGAGTGATTTGAACATCGTAAAACAATTTAGAATATCTTACCACTCTGAATGCCACATTACCGCCTTGAAAAGCATGTTAGTATAACGTACGACACCTTACAACTCCTAACAAAATAATACAACACCGTACGTAAACATAAAACTCCATAATAAACCTAATGAATTCATCCGAGTCCTTTGAACATCGTACGACAATTTAGAATATATTACGAATCTGTATGCC
Organism: Tagetes erecta; assembly: GCA_030867185.1. NCBI lineage: Eukaryota > Viridiplantae > Streptophyta > Magnoliopsida > Asterales > Asteraceae > Tagetes > Tagetes erecta. The sequence continues at coordinate 45,767,304 of CM061488.1, read as the reverse complement.
ACATTACCGCCTTGAAAAGAATGTTAGTATAACGTACGACACCTTACAACTCCGAACAAAACATTACAACACCGTACGTAAACTTAAAACTCCATAATAAACCTAATGAATTCATCCGAGTCCTTTGAACATCGTACGACAATTTAGAATATATTACGACTCTGTATGCCACATTACCGCCTTGAAAAGCATGTTAGTATAACGTACGGCACCTTACAACTCCTAACAAAACATTACAACACCGTACGTAAACTTAAAACTCCATAATAAACCTAATGAATTCGTCCGAGTCATTTGAACATCGTACAACAATTTAGAATATCTTACGATTCTGTATGCCACATAACCGCATTGAAAATCATGTTAGTATAAACTAGGGCACCTTACAACTCCTAAGAACCCATTACAATACCGTACGTAAACTTAAAACTCCATAGTAAACCTAATGAATTCGTCCGAGTCCTTTAAACATCAGACGACCACTCAGGACTTGTTATGACTTTGTATGCGACATTAGCAAGAGGAAAAGCAATTTAGAATAATGTAGGATGCGTTACATCTTTTGAGAACACCTTACACCACCGTACGAAACATTAAAACTCCATAATAAACCTAATGAATTCGTCCGAGTGATTTGAACATCGTACAATAATTTAGAATATCTTACCACTCTGAATGCCACATTACCGCCTTGAAAAGCATGTTAGTATAACGTACGACACCTTATAACTCCTAACAAAACATTACAACACCGTACGTAAACTTAAAACTCTATAATAAACCAAATGAATTCATCCGAGTCCTTTGAACATCGTACGACAATTTAGAATATATTACGACTCTGTATGCCACATTACCGCCTTGAAAAGAATGTTAGAATAACGTACGACACCTTACAACTCTGAACAAAAAATTACAACACCGTACGTAAACATAAAACTCCATAATAAACCTAATGAATTCATCCGAGTCCTTTGAACATCGTACGGCAATTTAGAATATATTACGACTCTGTATGCCACATTACCGCCTTGAAAAGCATGTTAGTATAACGTACGGCACCTTACAACTCCTAACAAAACATTACAACACCGTACGTAAACTTAAAACTCCATAATAAACCTAATGAATTCGTCCGAGTCATTTGAACATCGTACAACAATTTAGAATATCTTACGATTCTGTATGCCACATTACCGCTTTGAAAATCATGTTAGTATAACCTAGGGCACCTTACAACTCCTAAGAACCATTACAATACCGTACGTAAACTTAAAACTCCATAGTAAACCTAATGAATTCGTCCGAGTCCTTTAAACATCAGACGACCACTTTGGACTTGTTATGACTTTGTATGCGACATTAGCAACAAGAAAAGCAATTTAGAATAATGTAGGATGCGTTACATCTTTTGAGAACACCTTACACCACAGTACGAAACATTAAAACTCCATAATAAACCTAATGAATTCGTCCGAGTGATTTGAACATCGTAAAATAATTTAGAATATCTTACCACTCTGAATGCCACATTACCGCCTTGAAAAGCATGTTAGTATAACGTACGACACCTTACAACTCCTAACAAAATAATACAACACCGTACGTAAACATAAAACTCCATAATAAACCTAATGAATTCATCCGAGTCCTTTGAACATCGTACGACAATTTAGAATATATTACGACTCTGTATGCCACATTACCGCCTTGAAAAGAATGTTAGTATAACGTACGACACCTTACAACTCCGAACAAAACATTACAACACCGTACGTAAACATAAAACTCCATAATAAACCTAATGAATTCATCCGAGTCCTTTGAACATCGTACGACAATTTAGAATATATTACGACTCTGTATGCCACATTACCGCCTTGAAAAGAATGTTAGTATAACGTACGACACCTTACAACTCCGAACAAAACATTACAACACCGTACGTAAACTTAAAACTCCATAATAAACCTAATGAATTCATCCGAGTCCTTTGAACATCGTACGACAATTTAGAATATATTACGACTCTGTATGCCACATTATCGCCTTGAAAAGCATGTTAGTATAACGTACGGCACCTTACAACTCCTAACAAAACATTACAACACCGTACGTAAACTTAAAACTCCATAATAAACCTAATGAATTCGTCCGAGTCATTTGAACATCGTACAACAATTTAGAATATCTTACGATTCTGTATGCCACATAACCGCATTGAAAATCATGTTAGTATAAACTAGGGCACCTTACAACTCCTAAGAACCCATTACAATACCGTACGTAAACTTAAAACTCCATAGTAAACCTAATGAATTCGTCCGAGTCCTTTAAACATCAGACGACCACTCAGGACTTGTTATGACTTTGTATGCGACATTAGCAAGAGGAAAAGCAATTTAGAATAATGTAGGATGCGTTACATCTTTTGAGAACACCTTACACCACCGTACGAAACATTAAAACTCCATAATAAACCTAATGAATTCGTCCGAGTGATTTGAACATCGTACAATAATTTAGAATATCTTACCACTCTGAATGCCACATTACCGCCTTGAAAAGCATGTTAGTATAACGTACGACACCTTATAACTCCTAACAAAACATTACAACACCGTACGTAAACTTAAAACTCTATAATAAACCAAATGAATTCATCCGAGTCCTTTGAACATCGTACGACAATTTAGAATATATTACGACTCTGTATGCCACATTACCGCCATGAAAAGAATGTTAGTATAACGTACGACACCTTACAACTCTGAACAAAAAATTACAACACCGTACGTAAACATAAAACTCCATAATAAACCTAATGAATTCATCCGAGTCCTTTGAACATCGTACGACAATTTAGAATATATTACGACTCTGTATGCCACATTACCGCCTTGAAAAGCATGTTAGTATAACGTACGGCACCTTACAACTCCTAACAAAACATTACAACACCGTACGTAAACTTAAAACTCCATAATAAACCTAATGAATTCGTCCGAGTCATTTGAACATCGTACAACAATTTAGAATATCTTACGATTCTGTATGCCACATTACCGCTTTGAAAATCATGTTAGTATAACCTAGGGCACCTTACAACTCCTAAGAACCATTACAATACCGTACGTAAACTTAAAACTCCATAGTAAACCTAATGAATTCGTCCGAGTCCTTTAAACATCAGACGACCACTTTGGACTTGTTATGACTTTGTATGCGACATTAGCAACAGGAAAAGCAATTTAGAATAATGTAGGATGCGTTACATCTTTTGAGAACATCTTACACCACAGTACGAAACATTAAAACTCCATAATAAACCTAATGAATTCGTCCGAGTGATTTGAACATCGTAAAACAATTTAGAATATCTTACCACTCTGAATGCCACATTACCGCCTTGAAAAGCATGTTAGTATAACGTACGACACCTTACAACTCCTAACAAAATAATACAACACCGTACGTAAACATAAAACTCCATAATAAACCTAATGAATTCATCCGAGTCCTTTGAACATCGTACGACAATTTAGAATATATTACGACTCTGTATGCCACATTACCGCCTTGAAAAGAATGTTAGTATAACGTACGACACCTTACAACTCCGAACAAAACATTACAACACCGTACGTAAACATAAAACTCCATAATAAACCTAATGAATTCATCCGAGTCCTTTGAACATCGTACGACAATTTAGAATATATTACGACTCTGTATGCCACATTACCGCCTTGAAAAGAATGTTAGTATAACGTACGACACCTTACAACTCCTAACAAAACATTACAACACCGTACGTAAACTTAAAACTCCATAATAAACCTAATGAATTCGTCCGAGTCATTTGAACATCGTACAACAATTTAGAATATCTTACGATTCTGTATGCCACATAACCGCTTTGAAAATCATGTTAGTATAAACTAGGGCACCTTACAACTCCTAAGAACCCATTACAATACCGTACGTAAACTTAAAACTCCATAGTAAACCTAATGAATTCGTCCGAGTCCTTTAAACATCAGACGACCACTTTGGACTTGTTATGACTTTGTATGCGACATTAGCAACAGGAAAAGCAATTTAGAATAATGTAGGATGCGTTACATCTTTTGAGAACACCTTACACCACAGTACGAAACATTAAAACTCCATAATAAACCTAATGAATTCGTCCGAGTGATTTGAACATCGTAAAACAATTTAGAATATCTTACCACTCTGAATGCCACATTACAGCCTTGAAAAGCATGTTAGTATAACGTACGACACCTTACAACTCCTAACAAAATAATACAACACCGTACGTAAACATAAAACTCCATAATAAACCTAATGAATTCATCCGAGTCCTTTGAACATCGTACGACAATTTAGAATATATTACGACTCTGTATGCCACATTACCGCCTTGAAAAGCATGTTAGTATAACGTACGGCACCTTACAACTCCTAACAAAACATTACAACACCGTACGTAAACTTAAAACTCCATAATAAACCTAATGAATTCGTCCGAGTCATTTGAACATCGTACAACAATTTAGAATATCTTACGATTCTGTATGCCACATAACCGCTTTGAAAATCATGTTAGTATAAACTAGGGCACCTTACAACTCCTAAGAACCCATTACAATACCGTACGTAAACTTAAAACTCCATAGTAAACCTAATGAATTCGTCCGAGTCCTTTAAACATCAGACGACCACTTTGGACTTGTTATGACTTTGTATGCGACATTAGCAACAGGAAAAGCAATTTAGAATACTGTAGGATGCGTTACATCTTTTGAGAACACCTTACACCACAGTACGAAACATTAAAACTCCATAATAAACCTAATGAATTCGTCCGAGTGATTTGAACATCGTAAAACAATTTAGAATATCTTACCACTCTGAATGCCACATTACCGCCTTGAAAAGCATGTTAGTATAACGTACGACACCTTACAACTCCTAACAAAATAATACAACACCGTACGTAAACATAAAACTCCATAATAAACCTAATGAATTCATCCGAGTCCTTTGAACATCGTACGACAATTTAGAATATATTACGACTCTGTATGCCACATTACCGCCTTGAAAAGAATGTTAGTATAACGTACGACACCTTACAACTCCGAACAAAACATTACAACACCGTACGTAAACTTAAAACTCCATAATACACCTAATGAATTCATCCGAGTCCTTTGAACATCGTACGACAATTTAGAATATATTACGACTCTGTATGCCACATTACCGCCTTGAAAAGCATGTTAGTATAACGTACGGCACCTTACAACTCCTAACAAAACATTACAACACCGTACGTAAACTTAAAACTCCATAATAAACCTAATGAATTCGTCCGAGTCATTTGAACATCGTACAACAATTTAGAATATCTTACGATTCTGTATGCCACATAACCGCATTGAAAATCATGTTAGTATAAACTAGGGCACCTTACAACTCCTAAGAACCCATTACAATACCGTACGTAAACTTAAAACTCCATAGTAAACCTAATGAATTCGTCCGAGTCCTTTAAACATCAGACGACCACTCAGGACTTGTTATGACTTTGTATGCGACATTAGCAAGAGGAAAAGCAATTTAGAATAATGTAGGATGCGTTACATCTTTTGAGAACACATTACACCACCGTACGAAACATTAAAACTCCATAATAAACCTAATGAATTCGTCCGAGTGATTTGAACATCGTACAATAATTTAGAATATCTTACCACTCTGAATGCCACATTACCGCCTTGAAAAGCATGTTAGTATAACGTACGACACCTTATAACTCCTAACAAAACATTACAACACCGTACGTAAACTTAAAACTCTATAATAAACCAAATGAATTCATCCGAGTCCTTTGAACATCGTACGACAATTTAGAATATATTACGACTCTGTATGCCACATTACCGCCTTGAAAAGAATGTTAGTATAACGTACGACACCTTACAACTCTGAACAAAAAATTACAACACCGTACGTAAACATAAAACTCCATAATAAACCTAATGAATTCATCCGAGTCCTTTGAACATCGTACGACAATTTAGAATATATTACGACTCTGTATGCCACATTACCGCCTTGAAAAGCATGTTAGTATAACGTACGGCACCTTACAACTCCTAACAAAACATTACAACACCGTACGTAAACTTAAAACTCCTCAATAAACCTAATGAATTCGTCCGAGTCATTTGAACATCGTACAACAATTTAGAATATCTTACGATTCTGTATGCCACATTACCGCTTTGAAAATCATGTTAGTATAACCTAGGGCACCTTACAACTCCTAAGAACCCATTACAATACCGTACGTAAACTTAAAACTCAATAGTAAACCTAATGAATTCGTCCGAGTCCTTTAAACATCAGACGACCACTTAGGACTTGTTATAACTTTATATGCGACTTTAGCAACAGGAAAAGCAATTTAGAATAATGTAGGATGCGTTACATCTTTTGAGAACACCTTACACCACCGTACGAAACATTAAAACTCCATAATAAACCTAATGAATTCGTCCGAGTGATTTGAACATCGTACAACAATTTAGAATATCTTACCACTCTGAATGCCACATTACCGCCTTGAAAAGCATGTTAGTATAACGTACGACACCTTACAAGTCCTAACAAAATATTACAACATCGTACGTAAACATAAAACTCCATAATAAACCTAATGAATTCATCCGAGCCCTTTGAACATCGTACGACAATTTTGAATATATTACGACTCTGTATGCCACATTACCGCCTTGAAAAGAATGTTAGTATAACGTACGACACCTTACAACTCCGAACAAAACATTACAACATCGTACGTAAACTTAAAACTCCATAATAAACCTAATGAATTCATCCGAGTCCTTTGAACATCGTACGACAATTTAGAATATATTACGACTCTGTATGCCACATTACCGCCTTGAAAAGCATGTTAGTATAACGTACGGCACCTTACAACTCCTAACAAAACATTACAACACCGTACGTAAACTTAAAACTCCATAATAAACCTAATGAATTCGTCCGAGTCATTTGAACATCGTACAACAATTTAGAATATCTTACGATTCTGTATGCCACATAACCGCATTGAAAATCATGTTAGTATAAACTAGGGCACCTTACAACTCCTAAGAACCCATTACAATACCGTACGTAAACTTAAAACTCCATAGTAAACCTAATGAATTCGTCCGAGTCCTTTAAACATCAGACGACCACTCAGGACTTGTTATGACTTTGTATGCGACATTAGCAAGAGGAAAAGCAATTTAGAATAATGTAGGATGCCTTACATCTTTTGAGAACACATTACACCACCGTACGAAACATTAAAACTCCATAATAAACCTAATGAATTCGTCCGAGTGATTTGAACATCGTACAATAATTTAGAATATCTTACCACTCTGAATGCCACATTACCGCCTTGAAAAGCATGTTAGTATAACGTACGACACCTTATAACTCCTAACAAAACATTACAACACCGTACGTAAACTTAAAACTCTATAATAAACCAAATGAATTCATCCGAGTCCTTTGAACATCGTACGACAATTTAGAATATATTACGACTCTGTATGCCACATTACCGCCTTGAAAAGAATGTTAGTATAACGTACGACACCTTACAACTCAGAACAAAAAATTACAACACCGTACGTAAACATAAAACTCCATAATAAACCTAATGAATTCATCCGAGTCCTTTGAACATCGTACGACAATTTAGAATATATTACGACTCTGTATGCCACATTACCGCCTTGAAAAGCATGTTAGTATAACGTACGGCACCTTACAACTCCTAACAAAACATTACAACACCGTACGTAAACTTAAAACTCCATAATAAACCAAATGAATTCGTCCGAGTCATTTGAACATCGTACAACAATTTAGAATATCTTACGATTTTGTATGCCACATTACCGCTTTGAAAATCATGTTAGTATAACCTAGGGCACCTTACAACTCCTGAGAACCCATTACAATACCGTACGTAAACTTAAAACTCCATAGTAAACCTAATGAATTCGTCCGAGTCCTTTAAACATCAGACGACCACTTAGGACTTGTTACAACTTTATATGCGACTTTAGCAACAGGAAAAGCAATTTAGAATAATGTAGGATGCGTTACATCTTTTGAGAACACCTTACACCACCGTACGAAACATTAAAACTCCATAATAAACCTAATGAATTCGTCCGAGTGATTTGAACATCGTACAATAATTTAGAATATCTTACCACTCTGAATGCCACATTACCGCCTTGAAAAGCATGTTAGTATAACGTACGACACCTTATAACTCCTAACAAAACATTACAACACCGTACGTAAACTTAAAACTCTATAATAAACCAAATGAATTCATCCGAGTCCTTTGAACATCGTACGACAATTTAGAATATATTACGACTCTGTATGCCACATTACCGCCTTGAAAAGAATGTTAGTATAACGTACGACACCTTACAACTCAGAACAAAAAATTACAACACCGTACGTAAACATAAAACTCCATAATAAACCTAATGAATTCATCCGAGTCCTTTGAACATCGTACGACAATTTAGAATATATTACGACTCTGTATGCCACATTACCACCTTGAAAAGCATGTTAGTATAACGTACGGCACCTTACAACTCCTAACAAAACATTACAACACCGTACGTAAACTTAAAACTCCATAATAAACCAAATGAATTCGTCCGAGTCATTTGAACATCGTACAACAATTTAGAATATCTTACGATTTTGTATGCCACATTACCGCTTTGAAAATCATGTTAGTATAACCTAGGGCACCTTACAACTCCTAAGAACCCATTACAATACCGTACGTAAACTTAAAACTCAATAGTAAACCTAATGAATTCGTCCGAGTCCTTTAAACATCAGACGACCACTTAGGACTTGTTATAACTTTATATGCGACTTTAGCAACAGGAAAAGCAATTTAGAATAATGTAGGATGCGTTACATCTTTTGAGAACACCTTACACCACCGTACGAAACATTAAAACTCCATAATAAACCTAATGAATTCGTCCGAGTGATTTGAACATCGTACAACAATTTCGAATATCTTACCACTCTGAATGCCACATTACCGCCTTGAAAAGCATGTTAGTATAACGTACGACACCTTACAAGTCCTAACAAAATATTACAACACCGTACGTAAACATAAAACTCCATAATAAACCTAATGAATTCATCCGAGCCCTTTGAACATCGTACGACAATTTTGAATATATTACGACTCTGTATGCCACATTACCGCCTTGAAAAGAATGTTAGTATAACGTACGACACCTTACAACTCCGAACAAAACATTACAACACCGTACGTAAACTTAAAACTCCATAATAAACCTAATGAATTCATCCGAGTCCTTTGAACATCGTACGACAATTTAGAATATATTACGACTCTGTATGCCACATTACCGCCTTGAAAAACATGTTAGTATAACGTACGGCACCTTACAACTCCTAACAAAACATTACAACACTGTACGTAAACTTAAAACTCCATAATAAACCTAATGAATTCGTCCGAGTCATTTGAACATCGTACAACAATTTAGAATATCTTACGATTCTGTATGCCACATTACCGCCTTGAAAAGAATGTTAGTATAACGTACGACACGTTACAACTCCGAACAAAACATTACACCACAGTACGAAACATTAAAACTCCATAATAAACCTAATGAATTCGTCCGAGTGATTTGAACATCGTACAACAATTTAGAATATCTTACCACTCTGAATGCCACATTACCGCCTTGAAAAGCATGTTAGTATAACGTACGACACCTTACAACTCCTAACAAAATAATACAACACCGTACGTAAACATAAAACTCCATAATAAACCTAATGAATTCATCCGAGTCCTTTGAACATCGTACGACAATTTAGAATATATTACGACTCTGTATGCCACATTACCGCCTTGAAAAGAATGTTAGTATAACGTACGACACGTTACAACTCCGAACAAAACATTACACCACAGTACGAAACATTAAAACTCCATAATAAACCTAATGAATTCGTACGAGTGATTTGAACATCGTACAACAATTTAGAATATCTTACCACTCTGAATGCCACATTACCGCCTTGAAAAGCATTTTAGTATAACGTACGACACCTTACAACTCCTAACAAAATAATACAACACCGTACGTAAACATAAAACTCCATAATAAACCTAATGAATTCATCCGAGTCCTTTGAACATCGTACGACAATTTAGAATATATTACGACTCTGTATGCCACATTACCGCCTTGAAAAGCATGTTAGTATAACGTACGGCACCTTACAACTCCTAACAAAACATTACAACACCGTACGTAAACTTAAAACTCCATAATAAACCTAATGAATTAGTCCGAGTCATTTGAACATCGTACAACAATTTAGAATATCTTACGATTCTGTATGCCACATTACCGCTTTGAAAATCATGTTAGTATAACCTAGGGCACCTTACAACTCCTAAGAACCCATTACAATACCGTACGTAAACTTAAAACTCAATAGTAAACCTAATGAATTCGTCCGAGTCCTTTAAACATCAGACGACCATTTAGGACTTGTTATAACTTTATATGCGACTTTAGCAACAGGAAAAGCAATTTAGAATAATGTAGGATGCGTTACATCTTTTGAGAACACCTTACACCACCGTACGAAACATTAAAACTCCATAATAAACCTAATGAATTCGTCCGAGTGATTTGAACATCGTACAACAATTTAGAATATCTTACCACTCTGAATGCCACATTACCGCCTTGAAAAGCATGTTAGTATAACGTACGACACCTTACAAGTCCTAACAAAATATTACAACACCGTACGTAAACATAAAACTCCATAATAAACCTAATGAATTCATCCGAGCCCTTTGAACATCGTACGACAATTTTGAATATATTACGACTCTGTATGCCACATTACCGCCTTGAAAAGAATGTTAGTATAACGTACGACACCTTACAACTCCGAACAAAACATTACAACACCGTACGTAAACTTAAAACTCCATAATAAACCTAATGAATTCATCCGAGTCCTTTGAACATCGTACGGCAATTTAGAATATATTACGACTCTGTATGCCACATTACCGCCTTGAAAAACATGTTAGTATAACGTACGGCACCTTACAACTCCTAACAAAACATTACAACACCGTACGTAAACTTAAAACTCCATAATCAACCTAATGAATTCGTCCGAGTCATTTGAACATCGTACAACAATTTAGAATATCTTACGATTCTGTATGCCACATTACCGCCTTGAAAAGAATGTTAGTATAACGTACGACACGTTACAACTCCGAACAAAACATTACACCACAGTACGAAACATTAAAACTCCATAATAAACCTAATGAATTCGTCCGAGTGATTTGAACATCGTACAACAATTTAGAATATCTTACCACTCTGAATGCCACTTTACCGCCTTGAAAAGCATGTTAGTATAACGTACGACACCTTACAACTCCTAACAAAATAATACAACACCGTACGTAAACATAAAACTCCATAATAAACCTAATGAATTCATCCGAGTCCTTTGAACATCGTACGACAATTTAGAATATATTACGACTCTGTATGCCACATTACCGCCTTGAAAAGAATGTTAGTATAACGTACGACACGTTACAACTCCGAACAAAACATTACACCACAGTACGAAACATTAAAACTCCATAATAAACCTAATGAATTCGTCCGAGTGATTTGAACATCGTACAACAATTTAGAATATCTTACCACTCTGAATGCCACATTACCGCCTTGAAAAGCATGTTAGTATAACGTACGACACCTTACAACTCCTAACAAAATAATACAACACCGTACGTAAACATAAAACTCCATAATAAACCTAATGAATTCATCCGAGTCCTTTGAACATCGTACGACAATTTAGAATATATTACGACTCTGTATGCCACATTACCGCCTTGAAAAGCATGTTAGTATAACGTACGGCACCTTACAACTCCTAACAAAACATTACAACACCGTACGTAAACTTAAAACTCCATAATAAACCTAATGAATTCGTCCGAGTCATTTGAACATCGTACAACAATTTAGAATATCTTACGATTCTGTATGCCACATTACCGCTTTGAAAATCATGTTAGTATAACCTAGGGCACCTTACAACTCCTAAGAACCCATTACAATACCGTACGTAAACTTAAAACTCAATAGTAAACCTAATGAATTCGTCCGAGTCCTTTAAACATCAGACGACCACTTAGGACTTGTTATAACTTTATATGCGACTTTAGCAATAGGAAAAGCAATTTAGAATAATGTAGGATGCGTTACATCTTTTGAGAACACCTTACACCACCGTACGAAACATTAAAACTCCATAATAAACCTAATGAATTCGTCCGAGTGATTTGAACATCGTACAACAATTTAGAATATCTTACCACTCTGAATGCCACATTACCGCCTTGAAAAGCATGTTAGTATAACGTACGACACCTTACAAGTCCTAACAAAATATTACAACACCGTACGTAAACATAAAACTCCATAATAAACCTAATGAATTCATCCGAGCCCTTTGAACATCGTACGACAATTTTGAATATATTACGACTCTGTATGCCACATTACCGCCTTGAAAAGAATGTTAGTATAACGTACGACACCTTACAACTCCGAACAAAACATTACAACACCGTACGTAAACTTAAAACTCCATAATAAACCTAATGAATTCATCCGAGTCCTTTGAACATCGTACGACAATTTAGAATATATTACGACTCTGTATGCCACATTACCGCCTTGAAAAGCATGTTAGTATAACGTACGGCACCTTACAACTCCTAACAAAACATTACAACACCGTACGTAAACTTAAAACTCCATAATAAACCTAATGAATTCGTCCGAGTCATTTGAACATCGTACAACAATTTAGAATATCTTACGATTCTGTATGCCACATTACCGCCTTGAAAAGAATGTTAGTATAACGTACGACACGTTACAACTCCAAACAAAACATTACACCACAGTACGAAACATTAAAACTCCATAATAAACCTAATTAATTCGTCCGAGTGATTTGAACATCGTACAACAATTTAGAATATCTTACCACTCTGAATGCCACATTACCGCCTTGAAAAGCATGTTAGTATAACGTACGACACCTTACAACTCCTAACAAAATAATACAACACCGTACGTAAACATAAAACTCCATAATAAACCTAATGAATTCATCCGAGTCCTTTGAACATCGTACGACAGTTTAGAATATATTACGACTCTGTATGCCACATTACCGCCTTGAAAAGAATGTTAGTATAACGTACGACACGTTACAACTCCGAACAAAACATTACAACACCGTACGTAAACTTAAAACTCCATAATAAACCTAATGAATTCGTCCGAGTGATTTGAACATCGTACAACAATTTAGAATATCTTACCACTCTGAATGCCACATTACCGCCTTGAAAAGCATGTTAGTATAACGTACGACACCTTACAACTCCTAACAAAATAATACAACACCGTACGTAAACATAAAACTCCATAATAAACCTAATGAATTCATCCGAGTCCTTTGAACATCGTACGACAATTTAGAATATATTACGACTCTGTATGCCACATTACCGCCTTGAAAAGCATGTTAGTATAACGTACGGCACCTTACAACTCCTAACAAAACATTACAACACCGTACGTAAACTTAAAACTCCATAATAAACCTAATGAATTCGTCCGAGTCATTTGAACATCGTACAACAATTTAGAATATCTTACGATTCTGTATGCCACATTACCGCTTTGAAAATCATGTTAGTATAACCTAGGGCACCTTACAACTCCTAAGAACCCATTACAATACCGTACGTAAACTTAAAACTCAATAGTAAACCTAATGAATTCGTCCGAGTCCTTTAAACATCAGACGACCACTTAGGACTTGTTATAACTTTATATGCGACTTTAGCAATAGGAAAAGCAATTTAGAATAATGTAGGATGCGTTACATCTTTTGAGAACACCTTACACCACCGTACGAAACATTAAAACTCCATAATAAACCTAATGAATTCGTCCGAGTGATTTGAACATCGTACAACAATTTAGAATATCTTACCACTCTGAATGCCACATTACCGCCTTGAAAAGCATGTTAGTATAACGTACGACACCTTACAAGTCCTAACAAAATATTACAACACCGTACGTAAACATAAAACTCCATAATAAACCTAATGAATTCATCCGAGCCCTTTGAACATCGTACGACAATTTTGAATATATTACGACTCTGTATGCCACATTACCGCCTTGAAAAGAATGTTAGTATAACGTACGACACCTTACAACTCCGAACAAAACATTACAACACCGTACGTAAACTTAAAACTCCATAATAAACCTAATGAATTCATCCGAGTCCTTTGAACATCGTACGACAATTTAGAATATATTACGACTCTGTATGCCACATTACCGCCTTGAAAAGCATGTTAGTATAACGTACGGCACCTTACAACTCCTAACAAAACATTACAACACCGTACGTAAACTTAAAACTCCATAATAAACCTAATGAATTCGTCCGAGTCATTTGAACATCGTACAACAATTTAGAATATCTTACGATTCTGTATGCCACATTACCGCCTTGAAAAGAATGTTAGTATAACGTACGACACGTTACAACTCCGAACAAAACATTACAACACCGTACGTAAACTTAAAACTCCATAATAAACCTAATGAATTCGTCCGAGTGATTTGAACATCGTACAACAATTTAGAATATCTTACCACTCTGAATGCCACATTATCGCCTTGAAAAGCATGTTAGTATAACGTACGACACCTTACAACTCCTAACAAAATAATACAACACCGTACGTAAACATAAAACTCCATAATAAACCTAATGAATTCATCCGAGTCCTTTGAACATCGTACGACAATTTAGAATATATTACGTCTCTGTATGCCACATTACCGCCTTGAAAAGAATGTTAGTATAACGTACGACACCTTACAACTCCGAACAAAACATTACAACACCGTACGTAAACTTAAAACTCCATAATAAACCTAATGAATTCATCCGAGTCCTTTGAACATCGTACGACAATTTAGAATATATTACGACTCTGTATGCCACATTACCGCCTTGAAAAGCATGTTAGTATAACGTACGGCACCTTACAACTCCTAACAAAACATTACAACACCGTACGTAAACTTAAAACTCCATAATAAACCTAATGAATTCGTCCGAGTCACTTGAACATCGTACAACAATTTAGAATATCTTACGATTCTGTATGCCACATAACCGCTTTGAAAATCATGTTAGTATAAACTAGGGCACCTTACAACTCCTAAGAACCCATTACAATACCGTACGTAAACTTAAAACTCCATAGTAAACCTAATGAATTCGTCCGAGTCCTTTAAACATCAGACGACCACTCAGGACTTGTTATGACTTTGTATGCGACATTAGCAAGAGGAAAAGCAATTTAGAATAATGTAGGATGCGTTACATCTTTTGAGAACACCTTACACCACCGTACGAAACATTAAAACTCCATAATAAACCTAATGAATTCGTCCGAGTGATTTGAACATCGTACAACAATTTAGAATATCTTACCACTCTGAATGCCACATTACCGCCTTGAAAAGCATGTTAGTATAACGTACGACACCTTATAACTCCTAACAAAACATTACACCACCGTACGAAACATTAAAACTCCATAATAAACCTAATGAATTCGTCCGAGTGATTTGAACATCGTACAACAATTTAGAATATCTTACCACTCTGAATGCCACATTACCGCCTTGAGAAGCATGTTAGTATAACGTACGACACCTTACAACTCCTAACAAAATATTACAACACCGTACGTAAACGTAAAACTCCAGAATAAACCTAATGAATTCATCCAAGCCCTTTGAACATCGTACGACAATTTTGAATATATTACGACTCTGTATGCCACATTACCGCCTTGAAAAGAATGTTAGTATAACGTACGACACCTTACAACTCCGAACAAAACATTACAACACCGTACGTAAACTTAAAACTCCATAATAAACCTAATGAATTCATCCGAGTCCTTTGAACATCGTACGACAATTTAGAATATATTACGACTCTGTATGCCACATTACCGCCTTGAAAAGCATGTTAGTATAACGTACGGCACCTTACAACTCCTAACAAAACATTACAACACCGTACGTAAACTTAAAACTCCATAATAAACCTAATGAATTCGTCCGAGTCATTTGAACATCGTACAACAATTTAGAATATCTTACGATTCTGTATGCCACATTACCGCCTTGAAAAGAATGTTAGTATAACGTACGACACGTTACAACTCCGAACAAAACATTACACCACAGTACGAAACATTAAAACTCCATAATAAACCTAATGAATTCGTCCGAGTGATTTGAACATCGTACAACAATTTAGAATATCTTACCACTCTGAATGCCACATTACTGCCTTGAAAAGCATGTTAGTATAACGTACGACACCTTACAACTCCTAACAAAATAATACAACACCGTACGTAAACATAAAACTCCATAATAAACCTAATGAATTCATCCGAGTCCTTTGAACATCGTACGACAATTTAGAATATATTACGACTCTGTATGCCACATTACCGCCTTGAAAAGAATGTTAGTATAACGTACGACACGTTACAACTCCGAACAAAACATTACAATACCGTACGTAAACTTAAAACTCCATAATAAACCTAATGAATTCGTCCGAGTGATTTGAACATCGTACAACAATTTAGAATATCTTACCACTCTGAATGCCACATTACCGCCTTGAAAAGCATGTTAGTATAACGTACGACACCTTACAACTCCTAACAAAATAATACAACACCGTACGTAAACATAAAACTCCATAATAAACCTAATGAATTCATCCGAGTCCTTTGAACATCGTACGACAATTTAGAATATATTACGACTCTATATGCCACATTACCGCTTTGAAAAGAATGTTAGTATAACGTACGACACCTTACAACTCCGAACAAAACATTACAACACCGTACGTAAACTTAAAACTCCATAATAAACCTAATGAATTCATCCGAGTCCTTTGAACATCGTAGGACAATTTAGAATATATTACGACTCTGTATGCCACATTACCGCCTTGAAAAGCATGTTAGTATAACGTACGGCACCTTACAACTCCTAACAAAACATTACAACACCGTACGTAAACTTAAAACTCCATAATAAACCTAATGAATTCGTCCGAGTCATTTCAACATCGTACAACAATTTAGAATATCTTACGATTCTGTATGCCACATTACCGCTTTGAAAATCATGTTAATATAACCTAGGGAACCTTACAACTCCTAAGAACCCATTACAATACCGTACGTAAACTTAAAACTCCATAGTAAACCTAATGAATTCGTCCGAGTTCTTTAAACATCAGACGACCACTTAGGACTTGTTATGACTTTATATGCGACATTAGCAACAGGAAAAGCAATTTAGAATAATGTAGGATGCGTTACATCTTTTGAGAACACCTTACACCACCGTACGAAACATTAAAACTCCATAATAAACCTAATGAATTCGTCCGAGTGATTTGAACATCGTACAACAATTCAGAATATCTTACCACTCTGAATGCCACATTACCGCCTTGAAAAGCATGTTAGTATAACGTACGACACCTTACAACTCCTAACAAAATATTACAACACCGTACGTAAACATAAAACTCCATAATAAACCTAATGAATTCATCCGAGCCCTTTGAACATCGTACGACAATTTAGAATATATTACGACTCTGTATGCCACATTACCGCCTTGAAAAGAATGTTAGTATAACGTACGACACCTTACAACTTCGAACAAAACATTACAACACCGTACGTAAACTTAAAACTCCATAATAAACCTAATGAATTCATCCGAGTCCTTTGAACATCGTACGACAATTTAGAATATAAAACGACTCTGTATGACACATTACCGCCTTGAAAAGCATGTTAGTATAACGTACGGCACCTTACAACTCCTAACAAAACATTACAACACCGTACGTAAACTTAAAACTCCATAATAAACCAAATGAATTCGTCCGAGTCATTTGAACATCATACAACAATTTAGAATATCTTACGATTCTGTATGCCACATTAGCGCTTTGAAAATCATGTTAGTATAACCTAGGGCACCTTACAACTCCTAAGAACCCATTACAATACCGTACGTAAACTTAAAACTCCATAATAAACCTAATGAATTCGTCCGAGTCCTTTAAACATCAGACGACCACTTAGGACTTGTTATGACTTTATATGCGACATTAGCAACAGGAAAAGCAATTTAGAATAATGTAGGATGCGTTACATCTTTTGAGAACACCTTACACCACCGTACGAAACATTAAAACTCCATAATAAACCTAATGAATTCGTCCGAGTGATTTGAACATCGTACAACAATTTAGAATATCTTACCACTCTGAATGCCACATTACCGCCTTGAAAAGCATGTTAGTATAACGTACGACACCTTACAACACCTAACAAAATATTACAACACCGTACGTAAACATAAAACTCCATAATAAACCTAATGAATTCATCCGAGTCCTTTGAACATCATACGACAATTTAGAATATATTACGACTCTATATGTCACATTACCGCCTTGAAAAGCTTGTTAGTATAACGTACGACATCTTACAACTCCTAACAAAACATTACAGCACCGTACGTAAACTTAAAACTCCATAATAAACCTAATGAATTCGTCCGAGTCATTTGAACATCGTACAACAATTTAGAATATCTTACGATTCTGTATGCCACATTACCGCTTTGAAAATCATGTTAGTATAAACAAGGGCACCTTACAACTCCTAAGAACCCATTACAATATCGTACGTAAACTTAAAACTCCATAGTAAACCTAATGAATTCGTCCGAGTCCTTTAAACATCAGACGACCACTTAGGACTTGTTATAACTTTATATGCGACTTTAGCAACAGGAAAAGCAATTTAGAATAATGTAGGATGCGTTACATCTTTTGAGAACACCTTACACCACCGTACGAAACATTAAAACTCCATAATAAACCTAATGAATTCGTCCGAGTGATTTGAACATCGTACAACAATTTAGAATATCTTACCACTCTGAATGCCACATTACCGCCTTGAAAAGCATGTTAGTATAACGTACGACACCTTACAACTCCTAACAAAATATTACAACACCGTACGTAAACGTAAAACTCCAGAATAAACCTAAT
Source organism: Tagetes erecta (assembly GCA_030867185.1). Lineage (NCBI taxonomy): Eukaryota > Viridiplantae > Streptophyta > Magnoliopsida > Asterales > Asteraceae > Tagetes > Tagetes erecta. The sequence continues at coordinate 45,747,819 of CM061488.1, read as the reverse complement.
GAATTCATCCGAGCCCTTTGAACATCGTACGACAATTTTGAATATATTACGACTCTGTATGCCACATTACCGCCTTGAAAAGAATGTTAGTATAACGTACGACACCTTACAACTCCGAACAAAACATTACAACACCGTACGTAAACTTAAAACTCCATAATAAACCTAATGAATTCATCCGAGTCCTTTGAACATCGTACGACAATTTAGAATATATTACGACTCTGTATGCCACATTACCGCCTTGAAAAGCATGTTAGTATAACGTACGGCACCTTACAACTCCTAACAAAACATTACAACACCGTACGTAAACTTAAAACTCCATAATAAACCTAATGAATTCGTCCGAGTCATTTGAACATCGTACAACAATTTAGAATATCTTACGATTCTGTATGCCACATTACCGCCTTGAAAAGAATGTTAGTATAACGTACGACACGTTACAACTCCGAACAAAACATTACACCACAGTACGAAACATTAAAACTCCATAATAAACCTAATGAATTCGTCCGAGTGATTTGAACATCGTACAACAATTTAGAATATCTTACCACTCTGAATGCCACATTACCGCCTTGAAAAGCATGTTAGTATAACGTACGACACCTTACAACTCCTAACAAAATAATACAACACCGTACGTAAACATAAAACTCCATAATAAACCTAATGAATTCATCCGAGTCCTTTGAACATCGTACGACAATTTAGAATATATTACGACTCTGTATGCCACATTACCGCCTTGAAAAGAATGTTAGTATAACGTACGACACGTTACAACTCCGAACAAAACATTACAACACCGTACGTAAACTTAAAACTCCATAATAAACCTAATGAATTCGTCCGAGTGATTTGAACATCGTACAACAATTTAGAATATCTTACCACTCTGAATGCCACATTACCGCCTTGAAAAGCATGTTAGTATAACGTACGACACCTTACAACTCCTAACAAAATAATACAACACCGTACGTAAACATAAAACTCCATAATAAACCTAATGAATTCATCCGAGTCCTTTGAACATCGTACGACAATTTAGAATATATTACGACTCTATATGCCACATTACCGCTTTGAAAAGAATGTTAGTATAACGTACGACACCTTACAACTCCGAACAAAACATTACAACACCGTACGTAAACTTAAAACTCCATAATAAACCTAATGAATTCATCCGAGTCCTTTGAACATCGTACGACAATTTAGAATATATTACGACTCTGTATGCCACATTACCGCCTTGAAAAGCATGTTAGTATAACGTACGGCACCTTACAACTCCTAACAAAACATTACAACACCGTACGTAAACTTAAAACTCCATAATAAACCTAATGAATTCGTCCGAGTCATTTCAACATCGTACAACAATTTAGAATGTCTTACGATTCTGTATGCCACATTACCGCTTTGAAAATCATGTTAGTATAACCTAGGACACCTTACAACTCCTAAGAACCCATTACAATACCGTACGTAAACTTAAAACTCCATAGTAAACCTAATGAATTCGTCCGAGTCCTTTAAACATCAGACGACCACTTAGGACTTGTTATGACTTTATATGCGACATTAGCAACAGGAAAAGCAATTTAGAATAATGTAGGATGCGTTACATCTTTTGAGAACACCTTACACCACCGTACGAAACATTAAAACTCCATAATAAACCTAATGAATTCATCCGAGTGATTTGAACATCGTACAACAATTCAGAATATCTTACCACTCTGAATGCCACATTACCGCCTTGAAAAGCATGTTAGTATAACGTACGACACCTTACAACTCCTAACAAAATATTACAACACCGTACGTAAACATAAAACTCCATAATAAACCTAATGAATTCATCCGAGCCCTTTGAACATCGTACGACAATTTAGAATATATTACGACTCTATATGCCACATTACCGCCTTGAAAAGAATGTTAGTATAACGTACGACACCTTACAACTTCGAACAAAACATTACAACACCGTACGTAAACTTAAAACTCCATAATAAACCTAATGAATTCATCCGAGTCCTTTGAACATCGTACGACAATTTAGAATATATTACGACTCTGTATGACACATTACCGCCTTGAAAAGCATGTTAGTATAACGTACGGCACCTTACAACTCCTAACAAAACATTACAACACCGTACGTAAACTTAAAACTCCATAATAAACCTAATGAATTCGTCCGAGTCATTTGAACATCATACAACAATTTAGAATATCTTACGATTCTGTATGCCACATTAGCGCTTTGAAAATCATGTTAGTATAACCTAGGGCACCTTACAACTCCTAAGAACCCATTACAATACCGTACGTAAACTTAAAACTCCATAATAAACCTAATGAATTCGTCCGAGTCATTTGAACATCGTACAACAATTTAGAATATCTTACGATTCTGTATGCCACATTACCGCCTTGAAAAGAATGTTAGTATAACGTACGACACGTTACAACTCCGAACAAAACATTACACCACAGTACGAAACATTAAAACTCCATAATAAACCTAATGAATTTGTCCGAGTGATTTGAACATCGTACAACAATTTAGAATATCTTACCACTCTGAATGCCACATTACCGCCTTGAAAAGCATGTTAGTATAACGTACGACACCTTACAACTCCTAACAAAATAATACAACACCGTACGTAAACATAAAACTCCATAATAAACCTAATGAATTCATCTGAGTCCTTTGAACATCGTACGACAATTTAGAATATATTACGACTCTGTATGCCACATTACCGCCTTGAAAAGAATGTTAGTATAACGTACGACACGTTACAACTCCGAACAAAACATTACAACACCGTACGTAAACTTAAAACTCCATAATAAACCTAATGAATTCGTCCGAGTGATTTGAACATCGTACAACAATTTAGAATATCTTACCACTCTGAATGCCACATTACCGCCTTGAAAAGCATGTTAGTATAACGTACGACACCTTACAACTCCTAACAAAATAATACAACACCGTACGTAAACATAAAACTCCATAATAAACCTAATGAATTCATCCGAGTCCTTTGAACATCGTACGACAATTTAGAATATATTACGACTCTATATGCCACATTACCGCTTTGAAAAGAATGTTAGTATAACGTACGACACCTTACAACTCCGAACAAAACATTACAACACCGTACGTAAACTTAAAACTCCATAATAAACCTAATGAATTCGTCCGAGTCATTTGAACATCATACAACAATTTAGAATATCTTACGATTCTGTATGCCACATTAGCGCTTTGAAAATCATGTTAGTATAACCTAGGGCACCTTACAACTCCTAAGAACCCATTACAATACCGTACGTAAACTTAAAACTCCATAATAAACCTAATGAATTCGTCCGAGTCCTTTAAACATCAGACGACCACTTAGGACTTGTTATGACTTTATATGCGACATTAGCAACAGGAAAAGCAATTTAGAATAATGTAGGATGCGTTACATCTTTTGAGAACACCTTACACCACCGTACGAAACATTAAAACTCCATAATAAACCTAATGAATTCGTCCGAGTGATTTGAACATCGTACAACAATTTAGAATATCTTACCACTGTGAATGCCACATTACCGCCTTGAAAAGCATGTTAGTATAACGTACGACACCTTACAACACCTAACAAAATATTACAACACCGTACGTAAACATAAAACTCCATAATAAACCTAATGAATTCATCCGAGTCCTTTGAACATCATACGACAATTTAGAATATATTACGACTCTATATGTCACATTACCGCCTTGAAAAGCTTGTTAGTATAACGTACGACATCTTACAACTCCTAACAAAACATTACAGCACCGTACGTAAACTTAAAACTCCATAATAAACCTAATGAATTCGTCCGAGTCATTTGAACATCGTACAACAATTTAGAATATCTTACGATTCTGTATGCCACATTACCGCTTTGAAAATCATGTTAGTATAAACTAGGGCACCTTACAACTCCAAAGAACCCATTACAATATCGTACGTAAACTTAAAACTCCATAGTAAACCTAATGAATTCGTCCGAGTCCTTTAAACATCGTACGACAATTTAGAATATATTACGACTCTGTATGCCACATTACCGCCTTGAAAAGCATGTTAGTATAACGTACGGCACCTTACAACTCCTAACAAAACATTACAACACCGTACGTAAACTTAAAACTCCATAATAAACCTAATGAATTCGTCCGAGTCATTTGAACATCGTACAACAATTTAGAATATCTTACGATTCTGTATGCCACATTACCGCTTTGAAAATCATGTTAGTATAACCTAGGGCACCTTACAACTCCTAAGAACCCATTACAATACCGTACGTAAACTTAAAACTCCATAGTAAACCTAATGAATTCGTCCGAGTCCTTTAAACATCAGACGACCACTCAGGACTTGTTATGACTTTGTATGCGACATTAGCAAGAGGAAAAGCAATTTAGAATAATGTAGGATGCGTTACATCTTTTGAGAACACCTTACACCACCGTACGAAACATTAAAACTCCATAATAAACCTAATGAATTCGTCCGAGTGATTTGAACATCGTACAATAATTTAGAATATCTTACCACTCTGAATGCCACATTACCGCCTTGAAAAGCATGTTAGTATAACGTACGACACCTTATAACTCCTAACAAAACATTACAACACCGTACGTAAACTTAAAACTCTATAATAAACCAAATGAATTCATCCGAGTCCTTTGAACATCGTACGACAATTTAGAATATATTACGACTCTGTATGCCACATTACCGCCTTGAAAAGAATGTTAGTATAACGTACGACACCTTACAACTCTGAACAAAAAATTACAACACCGTACGTAAACATAAAACTCCATAATAAACCTAATGAATTCATCCGAGTCCTTTGAACATCGTACGACAATTTAGAATATATTACGACTCTGTATGCCACATTACCGCCTTGAAAAGCATGTTAGTATAACGTACGGCACCTTACAACTCCTAACAAAACATTACAACACCGTACGTAAACTTAAAACTCCATAATAAACCTAATGAATTCGTCCGAGTCATTTGAACATCGTACAACAATTTAGAATATCTTACGATTCTGTATGCCACATTACCGCCTTGAAAAGAATGTTAGTATAACGTACGACACGTTACAACTCCGAACAAAACATTACACCACAGTACGAAACATTAAAACTCCATAATAAACCTAATGAATTCGTCCGAGTGATTTGAACATCGTACAACAATTTAGAATATCTTACCACTCTGAATGCCACATTACCGCCTTGAAAAGCATGTTAGTATAACGTACGACACCTTACAACTCCTAACAAAATAATACAACACCGTACGTAAACATAAAACTCCATAATAAACCTAATGAATTCATCCGAGTCCTTTGAACATCGTACGACAATTTAGAATATATTACGACTCTGTATGCCACATTACCGCCTTGAAAAGAATGTTAGTATAACGTACGACACGTTACAACTCCGAACAAAACATTACAACACCGTACGTAAACTTAAAACTCCATAATAAACCTAATGAATTCGTCCGAGTGATTTGAACATCGTACAACAATTTAGAATATCTTACCACTCTGAATGCCACATTACCAGCCTTGAAAAGCATGTTAGTATAACGTACGACACCTTACAACTCCTAACAAAATAATACAACACCGTACGTAAACATAAAACTCCATAATAAACCTAATGAATTCATCCGAGTCCTTTGAACATCGTACGACAATTTAGAATATATTACGACTCTATATGCCACATTACCGCTTTGAAAAGAATGTTAGTATAACGTACGACACCTTACAACTCCGAACAAAACATTACAACACCGTACGTAAACTTAAAACTCCATAATAAACCTAATGAATTCATCCGAGTCCTTTGAACATCATACGACAATTTAGAATATATTACGACTCTGTATGCCACATTACCGCCTTGAAAAGCATGTTAGTATAACGTACGGCACCTTACAACTCCTAACAAAACATTACAACACCGTACGTAAACTTAAAACTCCATAATAAACCTAATGAATTCGTCCGAGTCATTTCAACATCGTACAACAATTTAGAATATCTTACGATTCTGTATGCCACATTACCGCTTTGAAAATCATGTTAGTATAACCTAGGGCACCTTACAACTCCTAAGAACCCATTACAATACCGTACGTAAACTTAAAACTCCATAGTAAACCTAATGAATTCGTCCGAGTCCTATAAACATCAGACGACCACTTAGGACTTGTTATGACTTTATATGCGACATTAGCAACAGGAAAAGCAATTTAGAATAATGTAGGATGCGTTACATCTTTTGAGAACACCTTACACCACCGTACGAAACATTAAAACTCCATAATAAACCTAATGAATTCGTCCGAGTGATTTGAACATCGTACAACAATTCAGAATATCTTACCACTCTGAATGCCACATTACCGCCTTGAAAAGCATGTTAGTATAACGTACGACACCTTACAACTCCTAACAAAATATTACAACACCGTACGTAAACATAAAACTCCATAATAAACCTAATGAATTCATCCGAGCCCTTTGAACATCGTACGACAATTTAGAATATATTACGACTCTGTATGCCACATTACCGCCTTGAAAAGAATGTTAGTATAACGTACGACACCTTACAACTTCGAACAAAACATTACAACACCGTACGTAAACTTAAAACTCCATAATAAACCTAATGAATTCATCCGAGTCCTTTGAACATCGTACGACAATTTAGAATATATTACGACTCTGTATGACACATTACCGCCTTGAAAAGCATGTTAGTATAACGTACGGCACCTTACAACTCCTAACAAAACATTACAACACCGTACGTAAACTTAAAACTCCATAATAAACCTAATGAATTCGTCCGAGTCATTTGAACATCATACAACAATTTAGAATATCTTACGATTCTGTATGCCACATTACCGCTTTGAAAATCATGTTAGTATAACCTAGGGCACCTTACAACTCCTAAGAACCCATTACAATACCGTACGTAAACTTAAAACTCCATAGTAAACCTAATGAATTCGTCCGAGTCCTTTAAACATCAGACGACCACTCAGGACTTGTTATGACTTTGTAGGCGACATTAGCAAGAGGAAAAGCAATTTAGAATAATGTAGTATGCGTTACATCTTTTGAGAACACCTTACACCACCGTACGAAACATTAAAACTCCATAATAAACCTAATGAATTCGTCCGAGTGATTTGAACATCGTACAATAATTTAGAATATCTTACCACTCTGAATGCCACATTACCGCCTTGAAAAGCATGTTTGTATAACGTACGACACCTTATAACTCCTAACAAAACATTACAACACCGTACGTAAACTTAAAACTCTATAATAAACCAAATGAATTCATCCGAGTCCTTTGAACATCGTACGACAATTTAGAATATATTACGACTCTGTATGCCACATTACCGCCTTGAAAAGAATGTTAGTATAACGTACGACACCTTACAACTCTGAACAAAAAATTACAACACCGTACGTAAACATAAAACTCCATAATAAACCTAATGAATTCATCCGAGTCCTTTGAACATCGTACGACAATTTAGAATATATTACGACTCTGTATGCCACATTACCGCCTTGAAAAGCATGTTAGTATAACGTACGGCACCTTACAACTCCTAACAAAACATTACAACACCGTACGTAAACTTAAAACTCCATAATAAACCTAATGAATTCGTCCGAGTCATTTGAACATCGTACAACAATTTAGAATATCTTACGATTCTGTATGCCACATTACCGCTTTGAAAATCATGTTAGTATAACCTAGGGCACCTTACAACTCCTAAGAACCCATTACAATACCGTACGTAAACTTAAAACTCCATAGTAAACCTAATGAATTCGTCCGAGTCCTTTAAACATCAGACGACCACTTAGGACTTGTTATAACTTTATATGCGACTTTAGCAACAGGAAAAGCAATTTAGAATAATGTAGGATGCGTTACATCTTTTGAGAACACCTTACACCACCGTACGAAACATTAAAACTCCATAATAAACCTAATGAATTCGTCCGAGTGATTTGAACATCGTACAACAATTTAGAATATCTTACCACTCTGAATGCCACATTACCGCCTTGAAAAGCATGTTAGTATAACGTACGACACCTTACAACTCCTAACAAAATATTACAACACCGTACGTAAACGTAAAACTCCAGAATAAACCTAATGAATTCATCCAAGCCCTTTGAACATCGTACGACAATTTTGAATATATTACGACTCTGTATGCCACATTACCGCCTTGAAAAGAATGTTAGTATAACGTACGACACCTTACAACTCCGAACAAAACATTACAACACCGTACGTAAACTTAAAACTCCATAATAAACCTAATGAATTCATCCGAGTCCTTTGAACATCGTACGACAATTTAGAATATATTACGACTCTGTATGCCACATTACCGCCTTGAAAAGCATGTTAGTATAACGTACGGCACCTTACAACTCCTAACAAAACATTACAACACCGTACGTAAACTTAAAACTCCATAATAAACCTAATGAATTCGTCCGAGTCATTTGAACATCGTACAACAATTTAGAATATCTTACGATTCTGTATGCCACATTACCGCCTTGAAAAGAATGTTAGTATAACGTACGACACGTTACAACTCCGAACAAAACATTACACCACAGTACGAAATATTAAAACTCCATAATAAACCTAATGAATTCGTCCGAGTGATTTGAACATCGTACAACAATTTAGAATATCTTACCACTCTGAATGCCACATTACCGCCTTGAAAAGCATGTTAGTATAACGTACGACACCTTACAACTCCTAACAAAATAATACAACACCGTACGTAAACATAAAACTCCATAATAAATCTAATGAATTCATCCGAGTCCTTTGAACATCGTACGACAATTTAGAATATATTACGACTCTGTATGCCACATTACCGCCTTGAAAAGAATGTTAGTATAACGTACGACACGTTACAACTCCGAACAAAACATTACAACACCGTACGTAAACTTAAAACTCCATAATAAACCTAATGAATTCGTCCGAGTGATTTGAACATCGTACAACAATTTAGAATATCTTACCACTCTGAATGCCACATTACCAGCCTTGAAAAGCATGTTAGTATAACGTACGACACCTTACAACTCCTAACAAAATAATACAACACCGTACGTAAACATAAAACTCCATAATAAACCTAATGAATTCATCCGAGTCCTTTGAACATCGTACGACAATTTAGAATATATTACGACTCTATATGCCACATTACCGCTTTGAAAAGAATGTTAGTATAACGTACGACACCTTACAACTCCGAACAAAACATTACAACACCGTACGTAAACTTAAAACTCCATAATAAACCTAATGAATTCATCCGAGTCCTTTGAACATCATACGACAATTTAGAATATATTACGACTCTGTATGCCACATTACCGCCTTGAAAAGCATGTTAGTATAACGTACGGTACCTTACAACTCCTAACAAAACATTACAACACCGTACGTAAACTTAAAACTCCATAATAAACCTAATGAATTCGTCCGAGTCATTTCAACATCGTACAACAATTTAGAATATCTTACGATTCTGTATGCCACATTACCGCTTTGAAAATCATGTTAGTATAACCTAGGGCACCTTACAACTCCTAAGAACCCATTACAATACCGTACGTAAACTTAAAACTCCATAGTAAACCTAATAAATTCGTCCGAGTCCTATAAACATCAGACGACCACTTAGGACTTGTTATGACTTTATATGCGACATTAGCAACAGGAAAAGCAATTTAGAATAATGTAGGATGCGTTACATCTTTTGAGAACACCTTACACCACCGTACGAAACATTAAAACTCCATAATAAACCTAATGGATTCGTCCGAGTGATTTGAACATCGTACAACAATTCAGAATATCTTATCACTCTGAATGCCACATTACCGCCTTGAAAAGCATGTTAGTATAACGTACGACACCTTACAACTCCTAACAAAATATTACAACACCGTACGTAAACATAAAACTCCATAATAAACCTAATGAATTCATCCGAGCCCTTTGAACATCGTACGACAATTTAGAATATATTACGACTCTGTATGCCACATTACCGCCTTGAAAAGAATGTTAGTATAACGTACGACACCTTACAACTTCGAACAAAACATTACAACACCGTACGTAAACTTAAAACTCCATAATAAACCTAATGAATTCATCCGAGTCCTTTGAACATCGTACGACAATTTAGAATATATTACGACTCTGTATGACACATTACCGCCTTGAAAAGCATGTTAGTATAACGTACGGCACCTTACAACTCCTAACAAAACATTACAACACCGTACGTAAACTTAAAACTCCATAATAAACCTAATGAATTCGTCCGAGTCATTTGAACATCATACAACAATTTAGAATATCTTACGATTCTGTATGCCACATTACCGCTTTGAAAATCATGTTAGTATAACCTAGGGCACCTTACAACTCCTAAGAACCCATTACAATACCGTACGTAAACTTAAAACTCCATAGTAAACCTAATGAATTCGTCCGAGTCCTTTAAACATCAGACGACCACTCAGGACTTGTTATGACTTTGTAGGCGACATTAGCAAGAGGAAAAGCAATTTAGAATAATGTAGGATGCGTTACATCTTTTGAGAACACCTTACACCACCGTACGAAACATTAAAACTCCATAATAAACCTAATGAATTCGTCCGAGTGATTTGAACATCGTACAATAATTTAGAATATCTTACCACTCTGAATGCCACATTACCGCCTTGAAAAGCATGTTTGTATAACGTACGACACCTTATAACTCCTAACAAAACATTACAACACCGTACGTAAACTTAAAACTCTATAATAAACCAAATGAATTCATCCGAGTCCTTTGAACATCGTACGACAATTTAGAATATATTACGACTCTGTATGCCACATTACCGCCTTGAAAAGAATGTTAGTATAACGTACGACACCTTACAACTCTGAACAAAAAATTACAACACCGTACGTAAACATAAAACTCCATAATAAACCTAATGAATTCATCCGAGTCCTTTGAACATCGTACGACAATTTAGAATATATTACGACTCTGTATGCCACATTACCGCCTTGAAAAGCATGTTAGTATAACGTACGACACCTTACAACTCCTAACAAAACATTACAACACCGTACGTAAACTTAAAACTCCATAATAAACCTAATGAATTCGTCCGAGTCATTTGAACATCGTACAACAATTTAGAATATCTTACGATTCTGTATGCCACATTACCGCTTTGAAAATCATGTTAGTATAACCTAGGGCACCTTACAACTCCTAAGAACCCATTACAATACCGTACGTAAACTTAAAACTCCATAGTAAACCTAATGAATTCGTCCGAGTCCTTTAAACATCAGACGACCACTTAGGACTTGTTATAACTTTATATGCGACTTTAGCAACAGGAAAAGCAATTTAGAATAATGTAGGATGCGTTACATCTTTTGAGAACACCTTACACCACCGTACGAAACATTAAAACTCCATAATAAACCTAATGAATTCGTCCGAGTGATTTGAACATCGTACAACAATTTAGAATATCTTACCACTCTGAATGCCACATTACCGCCTTGAAAAGCATGTTAGTATAACGTACGACACCTTACAACTCCTAACAAAATATTACAACACCGTACGTAAACGTAAAACTCCAGAATAAACCTAATGAATTCATCCAAGCCCTTTGAACATCGTACGACAATTTTGAATATATTACGACTCTGTATGCCACATTACCGCCTTGAAAAGAATGTTAGTATAACGTACGACACCTTACAACTCCGAACAAAACATTACAACACCGTACGTAAACTTAAAACTCCATAATAAACCTAATGAATTCATCCGAGTCCTTTGAACATCGTACGACAATTTAGAATATATTACGACTCTGTATGCCACATTACCGCCTTGAAAAGCATGTTAGTATAACGTACGGCACCTTACAACTCCTAACAAAACATTACAACACCGTACGTAAACTTAAAACTCCATAATAAACCTAATGAATTCGTCCGAGTCATTTGAACATCGTACAACAATTTAGAATATCTTACGATTCTGTATGCCACATTACCGCCTTGAAAAGAATGTTAGTATAACGTACGACACGTTACAACTCCGAACAAAACATTACACCACAGTACGAAACATTAAAACTCCATAATAATCCTAATAAATTCGTCCGAGTGATTTGAACATCGTACAACAATTTAGAATATCTTACCACTCTGAATGCCACATTACCGCCTTGAAAAGCATGTTAGTATAACGTACGACACCTTACAACTCCTAACAAAATAATACAACACCGTACGTAAACATAAAACTCCATAATAAACCTAATGAATTCATCCGAGTCCTTTGAACATCGTACGACAATTTAGAATATATTACGACTCTGTATGCCACATTACCGCCTTGAAAAGAATGTTAGTATAACGTACGACACGTTACAACTCCGAACAAAACATTACAACACCGTACGTAAACTTAAAACTCCATAATAAACCTAATGAATTCGTCCGAGTGATTTGAACATCGTACAACAATTTAGAATATCTTACCACTCTGAATGCCACATTACCGCCTTGAAAAACATGTTAGTATAACGTACGACACCTTACAACTCCTAACAAAATAATACAACACCGTACGTAAACATAAAACTCCATAATAAACCTAATGAATTCATCCGAGTCCTTTGAACATCGTACGACAATTTAGAATATATTACGACTCTATATGCCACATTACCGCTTTGAAAAGAATGTTAGTATAACGTACGACACCTTACAACTCCGAACAAAACATTACAACACCGTACGTAAACTTAAAACTCCATAATAAACCTAATGAATTCATCCGAGTCCTTTGAACATCGTACGACAATTTAGAATATATTACAACTCTGTATGCCACATTACCGCCTTGAAAAGCATGTTAGTATAACGTACGGCACCTTACAACTCCTAACAAAACATTACAACACCGTACGTAAACTTAAAACTCCATAATAAACCTAATGAATTCGTCCGAGTCATTTCAACATCGTACAACAATTTAGAATATCTTACGATTCTGTATGCCACATTACCGCTTTGAAAATCATGTTAGTATAACCTAGGGCACCTTACAACTCCTAAGAACCCATTACAATACCGTACGTAAACTTAAAACTCCATAGTAAACCTAATGAATTCGTCCGAGTCCTTTAAACATCAGACGACCACTTAGGACTTGTTATGACTTTATATGCGACATTAGCAACAGGAAAAGCAATTTAGAATAATGTAGGATGCGTTACATCTTTTGAGAACACCTTACACCACCGTACGAAACATTAAAACTCCATAATAAACCTAATGAATTCGTCCGAGTGATTTGAACATCGTACAACAATTCAGAATATCTTACCACTCTGAATGCCACATTACCACCTTGAAAAGCATGTTAGTATAACGTACGACACCTTACAACTCCTAACAAAATATTACAACACCGTACGTAAACATAAAACTCCATAATAAACCTATTGAATTCATCCGAGCCCTTTGAACATCGTACGACAATTTAGAATATATTACGACTCTGTATGCCACATTACCGCCTTGAAAAGAATGTTAGTATAACGTACGACACCTTAAAACTTCGAACAAAACATTACAACACCGTACGTAAACTTAAAACTCCATAATAAACCTAATGAATTCATCCGAGTCCTTTGAACATCGTACGACAATTTAGAATATATTACGACTCTGTATGACACATTACCGCCTTGAAAAGCATGTTAGTATAACGTACGGCACCTTACAACTCCTAACAAAACATTACAACACCGTACGTAAACTTAAAACTCCATAATAAACCTAATGAATTCGTCCGAGTCATTTGAACATCATACAACAATTTAGAATATCTTACGATTCTGTATGCCACATTAGCGCTTTGAAAATCATGTTAGTATAACCTAGGGCACCTTACAACTCCTAAGAACCCATTACAATACCGTACGTAAACTTAAAACTCCATAGTAAACCTAATGAATTCGTCCGAGTCCTTTAAACATCAGACGACCACTTAGGACTTGTTATGACTTTATATGCGACATTAGCAACAGGAAAAGCAATTTAGAATAATGTAGGATGCGTTACATCTTTTGAGAACACCTTACACCACCGTACGAAACATTAAAACTCCATAATAAACCTAATGAATTCGTCCGAGTGATTTGAACATCGTACAACAATTCAGAATATCTTACCACTCTGAATGCCACATTACCACCTTGAAAAGCATGTTAGTATAACGTACGACACCTTACAACTCCTAACAAAATATTACAACACCGTACGTAAACATAAAACTCCATAATAAACCTATTGAATTCATCCGAGCCCTTTGAACATCGTACGACAATTTAGAATATATTACGACTCTGTATGCCACATTACCGCCTTGAAAAGAATGTTAGTATAACGTACGACACCTTAAAACTTCGAACAAAACATTACAACACCGTACGTAAACTTAAAACTCCATAATAAACCTAATGAATTCATCCGAGTCCTTTGAACATCGTACGACAATTTAGAATATATTACGACTCTGTATGACACATTACCGCCTTGAAAAGCATGTTAGTATAACGTACGGCACCTTACAACTCCTAACAAAACATTACAACACCGTACGTAAACTTAAAACTCCATAATAAACCTAATGAATTCGTCCGAGTCATTTGAACATCATACAACAATTTAGAATATCTTACGATTCTGTATGCCACATTAGCGCTTTGAAAATCATGTTAGTATAACCTAGGGCACCTTACAACTCCTAAGAACCCATTACAATACCGTACGTAAACTTAAAACTCCATAATAAACCTAATGAATTCGTCCGAGTCCTTTAAACATCAGACGACCACTTAGGACTTGTTATGACTTTATATGCGACATTAGCAACAGGAAAAGCAATTTAGAATAATGTAGGATGCGTTACATCTTTTGAGAACACCTTACACCACCGTACGAAACATTAAAACTCCATAATAAACCTAATGAATTCGTCCGAGTGATTTGAACATCGTACAACAATTTAGAATATCTTACCACTCTGAATGCCACATTACCGCCTTGAAAAGCATGTTAGTATAACGTACGACACCTTACAACACCTAACAAAATATTACAACACCGTACGTAAACATAAAACTCCATAATAAACCTAATGAATTCATCCGAGTCCTTTGAACATCATACGACAATTTAGAATATATTACGACTCTATATGTCACATTACCGCCTTGAAAAGCTTGTTAGTATAACGTACGACATCTTACAACTCCTAACAAAACATTACAGCACCGTACGTAAACTTAAAACTCCATAATAAACCTAATGAATTCGTCCGAGTCATTTGAACATCGTACAACAATTTAGAATATCTTACGATTCTGTATGCCACATTACCGCTTTGAAAATCATGTTAGTATAAACTAGGGCACCTTACAACTCCAAAGAACCCATTACAATATCGTACGTAAACTTAAAACTCCATAGTAAACCTAATGAATTCGTCCGAGTCCTTTAAACATCAGACGACCACTCAGGACTTGTTATGACTTTGTAGGCGACATTAGCAACAGGAAAAGTAATTTAGAATAATGTAGGATGCGTTACATCTTTTGAGAACACCTTACACCACCGTACGAAACAATAAAACTTCATAATAAACCTAATGAATTCGTCTGAGTGATTTGAACATCGTACAACAATTTAGATTATCTTACCACTCTGAATGCCACATTACCGCCTTGAAAAGCATGTTAGTATAACGTACGACACCTTATAACTCCTAACAAAACATTACAACACCGTACGTAAACTTAAAACTCTATAATAAACCTAATGAATTCGTCCGAGTCATTTGAACATCGTACAACAATTTAGAATATCTTACGATTCTGTATGCCACATTACCGCTTTGAAAATCATGTTAGTATAACCTAGGGCACCTTACAACTCCTAAGAACCCATTACAATACCGTACGTAAACTTAAAACTCCATAGTAAACCTAATGAATTCGTCCGAGTCCTTTAAACATCAGACGACCACTTAGGACTTGTTATGACTTTATATGCGACATTAGCAACAGGAAAAGCAATTTAGAATAATGTAGGATGCGTTACATCTTTTGAGAACACCTTACACCACCGTACGAAACATTAAAACTCCATAATAAACCTAATGAATTCGTCCGAGTGATTTGAACATCGTACAACAATTCAGAATATCTTACCACTCTGAATGCCACATTACCGCCTTGAAAAGCATGTTAGTATAACGTACGACACCTTACAACTCCTAACAAAATATTACAACACCGTACGTAAACATAAAACTCCATAATAAACCTAATGAATTCATCCGAGCCCTTTGAACATCGTACGACAATTTAGAATATATTACGACTCTGTATGCCACATTACCGCCTTGAAAAGAATGTTAGTATAACGTACGACACCTTACAACTTCGAACAAAACATTACAACACCGTACGTAAACTTAAAACTCCATAATAAACCTAATGAATTCATCCGAGTCCTTTGAACATCGTACGACAATTTAGAATATATTACGACTCTGTATGACACATTACCCCCTTGAAAAGCATGTTAGTATAACGTACGGCACCTTACAACTCCTAACAAAACATTACAACACCGTACGTAAACTTAAAACTCCATAATAAACCTAATGAATTCGTCCGAGTCATTTGAACATCGTACAACAATTTAGAATATCTTACGATTCTGTATGCCACATTACCGCTTTGAAAATCATGTTAGTATAACCTAGGGCACCTTACAACTCCTAAGAACCCATTACAATACCGTACGTAAACTTAAAACTCCATAGTAAACCTAATGAATTCGTCCGAGTCCTTTAAACATCAGACGACCACTTAGGACTTGTTATGACTTTATATGCGACATTAGCAACAGGAAAAGCAATTTAGAATAATGTAGGATGCGTTACATCTTTTGAGAACACCTTACACCACCGTACGAAACATTAAAACTCCATAATAAACCTAATGAATTCGTCCGAGTGATTTGAACATCGTACAACAATTCAGAATATCTTACCACTCTGAATGCCATATTACCGCCTTGAAAAGCATGTTAGTATAACGTACGACACCTTACAACTCCTAACAAAATATTACAACACCGTACGTAAACATAAAACTCCATAATAAACCTAATGAATTCATCCGAGCCCTTTGAACATCGTACGACAATTTAGAATATATTACGACTCTGTATGCCACATTACCGCCTTGAAAAGAATGTTAGTATAACGTACGACACCTTACAACTTCGAACAAAACATTACAACACCGTACGTAAACTTAAAACTCCATAATAAACCTAATGAATTCATCCGAGTCCTTTGAACATCGTACGACAATTTAGAGTATATTACGACTCTGTATGACACATTACCGCCTTGAAAAGCATGTTAGTATAACGTACGGCACCTTACAACTCCTAACAAAACATTAAAACACCGTACGTAAACTTAAAACTCCATAATAAACCTAATGAATTCGTCCGAGTCATTTGAACATCGTACAACAATTTAGAATATCTTACGATTCTGTATGCCACATTACCGCTTTGAAAATCATGTTAGTATAACCTAGGGCACCGTACAACTCCTAAGAACCCATTATAATACCGTACGTAAACTTAAAACTCCATAGTAAACCTAATGAATTCGTCCGAGTCCTTTAAACATCAGACGACCACTTAGGACTTGTTATGACTTTATATGCGACATTAGCAACAGGAAAAGCAATTTAGAATAATGTAGGATGCGTTACATCTTTTGAGAACACCTTACACCACCGTACGAAACATTAAAACTCCATAATAAACCTAATGAATTCGTCCGAGTGATTTGAACATCGTACAACAATTCAGAATATCTTACCACTCTGAATGCCACATTACCGCCTTGAAAAGCATGTTAGTATAACGTACGACACCTTACAACTCCTAACAAAATATTACAACACCGTACGTAAACATAAAACTCCATAATAAACCTAATGAATTCATCCGAGCCCTTTGAACATCGTACGACAATTTAGAATATATTACGACTCTGTATGCCACATTACCGCCTTGAAAAGAATGTTAGTATAACGTACGACACCTTACAACTTCGAACAAAACATTACAACACCGTACGTAAACTTAAAACACCATAATAAACCTAATGAATTCATCCGAGTCCTTTGAACATCGTACGACAATTTAGAATATATTACGACTCTGTATGACACATTACCGCCTTGAAAAGCATGTTAGTATAACGTAAGGCACCTTACAACTCCTAACAAAACATTACAGCACCGTACGTAAACTTAAAACTCCATAATAAACCTAATGAATTCGTCCGAGTCCTTTGAACATCGTACAACAATTTAGAATATCTTACGATTCTGTATGCCACATTACCGCTTTGAAAATCATGTTAGTATAACCTAGGGCACCTTACAACTCCTAAGAACCCATTACAATACCGTACGTAAACTTAAAACTCCATAGTAAACCTAATGATTTCGTCCGAGTCCTTTAAACATCAGACGACCACTTAGGACTTGTTATGACTTTATATGCGACATTAGCAACAGGAAAAGCAATTTAGAATAATGTAGGATGCGTTACATCTTTTGAGAACACCTTACACCACCGTACGAAACATTAAAACTCCATAATAAACCTAATGAATTCGTCCGAGTGATTTGAACATCGTACAACAATTCAGAATATCTTACCACTCTGAATGCCACATTACCGCCTTGAAAAGCATGTTAGTATAACGTACGACACCTTACAACTCCTAACAAAATATTACAACACCGTACGTAAACATAAAACTCCATAATAAACCTAATGAATTCATCCGAGCCCTTTGAACATCGTACGACAATTTAGAATATATTACGACTCTGTATGCCACATTACCGCCTTGAAAAGAATGTTAGTATAACGTACGACACCTTACAACTTCGAACAAAACATTACAACACCGTACGTAAACTTAAAACTCCATAACAAACCTAATGAATTCATCCGAGTCCTTTGAACATCGTACGACAATTTAGAATATATTACGACTCTGTATGACACATTACCGCCTTGAAAAGCATGTTAGTATAACGTACGGCACCTTACAACTCCAAACAAAACATTACAGCACCGTACGCAAACTTAAAACTCCATAATAAACCTAATGAATTCGTCCGAGTCCTTTGAACATCGTACAACAATTTAGAATATCTTACGATTCTGTATGCCACATTACCGCTTTGAAAATCATGTTAGTATAACCTAGGGCACCTTACAACTCCTAAGAACCCATTACAATACCGTACGTAAACTTAAAACTCCATAATAAACCTAATGAATTCGTCCGAGTCCTTTAAACATCAGACAACCACTTAGGACTTGTTATGACTTTATATGCGACATTAGCAACAGGAAAAGAAATTTAGAATAATGTAGGATGCGTTACATCTTTTGAGAACACCTTACACCACCGTACGAAACAATAAAACTTCATAATAAACCTAATGAATTCGTCTGACTGATTTGAACATCGTACAAAAATTTAGATTATCTTACCACTCTGAATGCCACATTACCGCCTTGAAAAGCATGTTAGTATAACGTACGACACCTTATAACTCCTAACAAAACATTACAACACCGTACGTAAACTTAAAACTCTATAATAAACCAAATGAATTCATCCGAGTCCTGTGAACATCATACGACAATTTAGAATATATTACGACTCTGTATGCCACATTACCGCCTTGAAAAGAATGTTAGTATAACATACGACACCTTACAACTCCGAACAAAACATTACAACACCGTACGTAAACTTAAAACTCCATAATAAACCTAATGAATTCATCCGAGTCCTTTGAACATCGTACGACAATTTAGAATATATTACGACTCTGTATGCCACATTACCGCCTTGAAAAGCATGTTAGTATAACGTACGGCACCTTACAACTCCTAACAAAACATTACAACACCGTACGTAAACTTAAAACTCCATAATAAACCTAATGAATTCGTCCGAGTCATTTGAGCATCGTACAACAATTTAGAATATCTTACGATTCTGTATGCCACATTACCTCTTTGAAAATCATGTTAGTATAACCTAGGGCACCTTACAACTCCTAAGAACCCATTACAATACCGTACGTAAACTTAAAACTCCATAGTAAACCTAATGAATTCGTCCGAGTCCTTTGAACATCGTACAACAATTTAGAATATCTTACGATTCTGTATGCCACATTACCGCTTTGAAAATCATGTTCGTATAACCTAGGGCACCTTACAACTCCTAAGAACCCATTACAATACCGTACGTAAACTTAAAACTCCATAATAAACCTAATGAATTCGTCCGAGTCCTTTAAACATCAGACAACCACTTAGGACTTGTTATGACTTTATATGCGACATTAGCAACAGGAAAAGAAATTTAGAATAATGTAGGATGCGTTACATCTTTTGAGAACACCTTACACCACCGTACGAAACAATAAAACTCCATAATAAACCTAATGAATTCGTCCGAGTGATTTGAACATCGTACAACAATTTAGAATATCTTACCACTCTGAATGCCACATTACCGCCTTGAAAAGCATGTTAGTATAACGTACGACACCTTACAACACCTAACAAAATATTACAACACCGTACGTAAACATAAAACTCCATAATAAACCTAATGAATTCATCCGAGTCCTTTGAACATCGTACGACAATTTAGAATATATTACGACTCTATATGCCACATTACCGCCTTGAAAAGCATGTTAGTATAACGTACGACATCTTACAACTCCTAACAAAACATTACAGCACCGTACGTAAACTTAAAACTCCATAATAAACCTAATGAATTCGTCCGAGTCCTTTAAACATCAGACGACCACTCATGACTTGTTATGACTTTGTATGCGACATTAGCAACAGGAAAAGCAATTTAGAATAATGTAGGATGCGTTACATCTTTTGAGAACACCTTACACCACCGTACGAAACAATAAAACTTCATAATAAACATAATGAATTCGTCTGAGTGATTTGAACATCGTACAACAATTTAGATTATCTTACCACTCTGAATGCCACATTACCGCCTTGAAAAGCATGTTAGTATAACGTACGACACCTTATAACTCCTAACAAACCATTACAACACCGTACGTAAACTTAAAACTCTATAATAAACCAAATGAATTCATCCGAGTCCTTTGAACATCGTACGACAATTTAGAATATATTACGACTCTGTATGCCACATTATCGCCTTGAAAAGCATGTTAGTATAACCTACGGCACCTTACAACTCCTAACAAAACATTACAACACCATACGTAAACTTAAAACTCCATAATAAACCTAATGAATTCGTCCGAGTCATTTGAACATCGTACAACAATTTAGAATATCTTACGATTCTGTATGCCACATTACCGCTTTGAAAATCATGTTAGTATAACCTAGGGCACCTTACAACTCCTAAGAACCCATTACAATACCGTACGTAAACTTAAAACTCCATAGTAAACCTAATGAATTCGTCCGAGTCCTTTGAACATCGTACAACAATTTAGAATATCTTACGATTCTGTATGCCACATTACCGCTTTGAAAATCATGTTAGTATAACCTAGGGCACCTTACAACTCCTAAGAACCCATTACAATACCGTACGTAAACTTAAAACTCCATAATAAACCTAATGAATTCGTCCGAGTCCTTTAACCATCAGACAACCACTTAGGACTTGTTATGACTTTATATGCGACATTAGCAACAGGAAAAGAAATTTAGAATAATGTAGGATGCGTTACATCTTTTGAGAACACCATACACCACCGTACGAAACAATAAAACTCCATAATAAACCTAATGAATTCGTCCGAGTGATTTGAACATCGTACAACAATTTAGAATATCTTACCACTCTGAATGCCACATTACCGCCTTGAAAAGCATGTTAGTATAACGTACGACACCTTACAACACCTAACAAAATATTACAACACCGTACGTAAACATAAAACTCCATAATAAACCTAATGAATTCATCCGAGTCCTTTGAACATCGTACGACAATTTAGAATATATTACGACTCTATATGCCACATTACCGCCTTGAAAAGCATGTTAGTATAACGTACGACATCTTACAACTCCTAACAAAACATTACAGCACCGTACGTAAACTTAAAACTCCATAATAAACCTAATGAATTCGTCCGAGTCCTTTAAACATCAGACGACCACTCAGGACTTGTTATGACTTTGTATGCGACATTAGCAACAGGAAAAGCAATTTAGAATAATGTAGGATGCGTTACATCTTTTGAGAACACCTTACACCACCGTACGAAACAATAAAACTCCATAATAAACCTAATGAATTCGTCCGAGTGATTTGAACATCGTACAACAATTTAGAATATCTTACCACTCTGAATGCCACATTACCGCCTTGAAAAGCATGTTAGTATAACGTACGACACCTTACAACACCTAACAAAATATTACAACACCGTACGTAAACATAAAACTCCATAATAAACCTAATGAATTCATCCGAGTCCTTTGAACATCGTACGACAATTTAGAATATATTACGACTCTATATGCCACTTTACCGCCTTGAAAAGCATGTTAGTATAACCTACGGCACCTTACAACTCCTAACAAAACATTACAACACCATACGTAAACTTAAAACTCCATAATAAACCTAATGAGTTCGTCCGAGTCATTTGAACATCGTACAACAATTTAGAATATCTTACGATTCTGTATGCCACATTACCGCTTTGAAAATCATGTTAGTATAACCTAGGGCACCTTACAACTCCTAAGAACCCATTACAATACCGTACGTAAACTTAAAACTCCATAGTAAACCTAATGAATTCGTCCGAGTCCTTTGAACATCGTACAACAATTTAGAATATCTTACGATTCTGTATGCCACATTACCGCTTTGAAAATCATGTTAGTATAACCTAGGGCACCTTACAACTCCTAAGAACCCATTACAATACCGTACGTAAACTTAAAACTCCATAATAAACCTAATGAATTCGTCCGAGTCCTTTAACCATCAGACAACCACTTAGGACTTGTTATGACTTTATATGCGACATTAGCAACAGGAAAAGAAATTTAGAATAATGTAGGATGCGTTACATCTTTTGAGAACACCATACACCACCGTACGAAACAATAAAACTCCATAATAAACCTAATGAATTCGTCCGAGTGATTTGAACATCGTACAACAATTTAGAATATCTTACCACTCTGAATGCCACATTACCGCCTTGAAAAGCATGTTAGTATAACGTACGACACCTTACAACACCTAACAAAATATTACAACACCGTACGTAAACATAAAACTCCATAATAAACCTAATGAATTCATCCGAGTCCTTTGAACATCGTACGACAATTTAGAATATATTACGACTCTATATGCCACATTACCGCCTTGAAAAGCATGTTAGTATAACGTACGACATCTTACAACTCCTAACAAAACATTACAGCACCGTACGTAAACTTAAAACTCCATAATAAACCTAATGAATTCGTCCGAGTCCTTTAAACATCAGACGACCACTCAGGACTTGTTATGACTTTGTATGCGACATTAGCAACAGGAAAAGCAATTTAGAATAATGTAGGATGCGTTACATCTTTTGAGAACACCTTACACCACCGTACGAAACAATAAAACTCCATAATAAACCTAATGAATTCGTCCGAGTGATTTGAACATCGTACAACAATTTAGAATATCTTACCACTCTGAATGCCACATTACCGCCTTGAAAAGCATGTTAGTATAACGTACGACACCTTACAACACCTAACAAAATATTACAACACCGTACGTAAACATAAAACTCCATAATAAACCTAATGAATTCATCCGAGTCCTTTGAACATCGTACGACAATTTAGAATATATTACGACTCTATATGCCACTTTACCGCCTTGAAAAGCATGTTAGTATAACCTACGGCACCTTACAACTCCTAACAAAACATTACAACACCATACGTAAACTTAAAACTCCATAATAAACCTAATGAGTTCGTCCGAGTCATTTGAACATCGTACAACAATTTAGAATATCTTACGATTCTGTATGCCACATTACCGCTTTGAAAATCATGTTAGTATAACCTAGGGCACCTTACAACTCCTAAGAACCCATTACAATACCGTACGTAAACTTAAAACTCCATAGTAAACCTAATGAATTCGTCCGAGTCCTTTGAACATCGTACAACAATTTAGAATATCTTACGATTCTGTATGCCACATTACCGCTTTGAAAATCATGTTAGTATAACCTAGGGCACCTTACAACTCCTAAGAACCCATTACAATACCGTACGTAAACTTAAAACTCCATAATAAACCTAATGAATTCGTCCGAGTCCTTTAAACATCAGACAACCACTTAGGACTTGTTATGACTTTATATGCGACATTAGCAACAGGAAAAGAAATTTAGAATAATGTAGGATGCGTTACATCTTTTGAGAACACCTTACACCACCGTACGAAACAATAAAACTCCATAATAAACCTAATGAATTCGTCCGAGTGATTTGAACATCGTACAACAATTTAGAATATCTTACCACTCTGAATGCCACATTACCGCCTTGAAAAGCATGTTAGTATAACGTACGACACCTTACAACACCTAACAAAATATTACAACACCGTACGTAAACATAAAACTCCATAATAAACCTAATGAATTCATCCGAGTCCTTTGAACATCGTACGACAATTTAGAATATATTACGACTCTATATGCCACATTACCGCCTTGAAAAGCATGTTAGTATAACGTACGACATCTTACAACTCCTAACAAAACATTACAGCACCGTACGTAAACTTAAAACTCCATAATAAACCTAATGAATTCGTCCGAGTCCTTTAAACATTAGACGACCACTCAGGACTTGTTATGACTTTGTATGCGACATTAGCAACAAGAAAAGCAATTTAGAATAATGTAGGATGCGTTACATCTTTTGAGAACACCTTACACCACCGTACGAAACAATAAAACTCCATAATAAACCTAATGAATTCGTCCGAGTGATTTGAACATCGTACAACAATTTAGAATATCTTACCACTCTGAATGCCACATTACCGCCTTGAAAAGCATGTTAGTATAACGTACGACACCTTACAACACCTAACAAAATATTACAACACCGTACGTAAACATAAAACTCCATAATAAACCTAATGAATTCATCCGAGTCCTTTGAACATCGTACGACAATTTAGAATATATTACGACTCTATATGCCACATTACCGCCTTGAAAAGCATGTTAGTATAACCTACGGCACCTTACAACTCCTAACAAAACATTACAACACCATACGTAAACTTAAAACTCCAAAATAAACCTAATGAATTCGTCCGAGTCATTTGAACATCGTACAACAATTTAGAATATCTTACGATTCTGTATGCCACATTACCGCTTTGAAAATCATGTTAGTATAACCTAGGGCACCTTACAACTCCTAAGAACCCATTACAATACCGTACGTAAACTTAAAACTCCATAGTAAACCTAATGAATTCGTCCGAGTCCTTTGAACATCGTACAACAATTTAGAATATCTTACGATTCTGTGTGCCACATTACCGCTTTGAAAATCATGTTAGTATAACTGTTGGTCCATAATGATCGTGATTTCAGTGCTTTGTTGACTTGTTTAACACAAATATGTCCAAACTTGAAGAACAAAGTGTATATTAACCAAACAACCCAATATCAAGATCTAACACACAAATGAGGTAAATAAGCTACAATGATAAGTAGAATAAGCTCCTAGCACCTCAAATAGAACGATTACACAACACAATCAGTGAGAAATGGCTTGGATAAAAGATGTGCAAAAGTTGTATTAAGTGAAGATAAGGTTACAATATATAGCAGTGTTAGGTTCGCTGATAGATTCGCTCTAGCGAATCTATCCAGCGAACCAACACAGGTTCGCTGGGCACATAGGTTCGCCCAGTCGATACCTTAATACAAAAGACATGATGACCTGCGGGCGAATCTATAGATTCGCCCGTAGGTTCGCTAGCACTAATACAAATACAAGTTAAACAATTACAAACAAAAGTAACACCGACAAGCCGGTGAGTCCAACCTATACATAGTGACTATCAATACTCCCCCTAGGTTGGACCTCACCTGGGGAAGTCTTCTGATTAGCTCCGGCTTTATGGCTTCAAAGATGTTCAATAAACGCTCCTGCCCTTTCTTTGATCCCGGCCATTGGGTTTGTAAAGTCTTCAGTTCCGGCCTCATCTTCACTTAAATTCAACATCGAATCTACAAACTCAGTATCAGCGACCTCAGTATCAGGCTCAAGTTGAACTGTCGTCTCCGCCTGTTTTTCTGCAGTTGGTTCCTCGCTAATTACATCCAAATCAATCACTTCTACAGGTTTCTCAAACCTCTGTTCAATAGTTCGATCAAGCTGTCTTGTCAGATCATCCATGTCCATTTTCTGATCATCCGTCCTCCTCAACCTCTCATTCACAGCTTTCAGTTCTGCACGAATCCCCCGGGCTTTATTTGCGACCTTCACGAACAGGTTCGCTTCAGCAGCAGTGTCATCTCCAGCCCCGTGCTTAATCCTGTTCTCACACAAAACCTTCAGATCCTCATCACAGAAGGAGAAGACCTCCATAGGATCAAACAAACGTATTTCAGGACGGTCTTCCCCTTTAAGTCTGATAACAGCTTCACCCGTACTGTTATCGTAAAACCATTTAAGAAACTCCTGCAGTCGGGGTGGCTGAGTGTCTGGGACCCTAACCCTTGTCATCACCTTTGGTGCAGCTATCTTTAACACAATCTTGCCCTTCCACGACACCCAATGTTTATCCTCCTTCTGCCTCATCCTCTTCGGCTTTTGGTACCCGAATTGAACAAAATCAGTCTTGGCAGCCTCCTGAATAGCAGCTTCGAACGCGCAAGCCCTGCCACTATCTTCCTTTCCCAGTAATGGCAGCTCTGCCAGTCTACGCAAATCCCATCTAGGAAAGGTGGCGAAGTGCTTTCGGTTCTTGACATACGTAATATCTCCGCCCCTCCTTTTGATCATGTAAGCCTCCACCAAACAGTTGTACTTCCATGCAATGATCTGTCTATCTTGCTGTTTGGTGTTGGGTTCATCTAAGTGCTGGAATATTGGTACTTCAGGAACCACTTCTTCTTCCTTTCTAAACCACTCAGACTTGTCTAGCTTAGCATGTTCGAACTGGTAACTCATTCCCTTTTCCTCAACTTTATAATTCTCTGGCTCATCATCTAAATCTTCTTCACTATCACCATCAACATCAGACTCAGGCTCATCTACCAAAGTATAATCCTCACCAGATCCACCGACCACTTCCTCTCCCTCAAACACGTCTAAATTAATCCCCATATCTTCATCAAACTCTTCCTCAACTGCCTTTCCCTTTCCTTTATCACCAAAATCAACATCCATTAACGGATACTTTGCAATATCCGTTAAGGAGTTCAGTTCTGCCTCTGTCATTGCCGGTTCAGTCCCAACATTCTTCTTCAAATCATTTAGCTCTTTGAAGACCCTCACAATCAGACATTGCTGGTCCTTCATCATTCTTCCCATCTCATATATGACAGTAGACTTCTCAGCATCCTGTTTTTCCAACTCTTCATACTTCACTTTCAAATCCACCAGTTCAGCCTTCAAACTTTCAACCTCAACCTTCAACTCATTTCCGGACCCAGCAGATGTACCCCCTATATCGTGCTTCGCCTTCTTTGATCCTTCAGCGTTTGTATCAGACCTTTTCTTTGTTCTCAGTTCCCTGCCAGCATCAATTTCATCTTGGATCTCATCCACTTCCCTATCAAACGAATAATCCTTTTCTTTGGCATAGGCTTTCCGTTTCCTGATCTTCTTCTCGACCACCTCGATATTTTCTCCGCCCCGTTTCCTTTCCGTTTCCATCAGCCTCTGTATATACACCCATCTGTCAGCAGTATACATGTTTTCCCATAGGTATGCAGACCTTCCCACACAATCTGATCGCACCGATTTACAATCCTTGAAGATCCTGGAATGCATATCCCATACTTTCAGCTCAGTCCCAACAACCGGCAGATTCGGTAATTTGTCATTCAGTACCATCTGAATGAACCTCGGATACATTAACCACTTGATGCCCTTTGTAGCGTGAATGTTCTCAAGAATGTAGTGGAAGATCAGCTTCGCTAGATTTGCTTTCTGCCCTCGGCAGAACAGCACCATGGCTCGAGCCCAGTCCAAGTTTAACCCGTCCGTGCCCCCTTTCCTATGATCCAGGCACATGATGAACACGTGAGCAATGTACCTCCACTCCTGGATCAAGTAGGATTTAACAAACTCCATTTTCTTTTCCCCGGGCATCGGACCCTCATACCCAGTAGTCCGGAGTGCCCCATACACATCCTCAGCAGACATATTTACCTCATCACCAACATCTTCTTCTAATCTTAGAATCCTAGCCAAATCAGCTTCCGTAAACACCAAGTCGTAACCGCAGACTTTGGCACAGATTCGTGACGGCTGCACCGACACATTCATGACCGCAGTTCGCCAGAAATCCCGAACGTGCGTCTCGTATATAGTTGGTGAGTGAGAGATGGCATAGTGTATATGTGACGACTTCAGCCATTTGATTGCATCTCTATAGCTCCCGGCCTTTTCATGGTTTTCGTCAAGTAAAGCACACATGTTGTGCTTTTTCTCGAAGAATAACGTCGACATTGTGCCTGAGAAATAAACGGAGATTGATCAGAAACGAAGATTTGAAAAAAACAGTTAATAGATTCGCTGGAAATTAGGTTCGCTGGTATAGCGAACCTGAGATTTTGACACAAGAACCTATAGATTCGCTGACATGAAAAATCAGTCATTGTTGTCGAGCGAATGTATAGGTTCGCTAGAAACAGTCGGGCGAATCTATGTTGTTGCGCGGGCAGCATAACGACATAGGTTCGCTCGAAGTTTTGAACTTTCGTTCAGATTCGCCAGACGAACACTTAGGTTCGCTGGAAACCCTAGTTTTTGAGAAACGGCCAGAATCACAAACAATCAACCATTATTAGGCATATAAAGCAACAAACAGGTAGTACAATCACTAAACGAGGCTATTATGAAGAAAAACCCTAACATTTAACACACAATCAGTCTTTTAAACACTATATAATCAAAGATCGACAGATTTAATAGACTTAAGATGCGATTAAGGGTTCAAAACACAGATTAAGTTGAAATCGATTACATACCGGACAATAAAGTGATGTTTAATGTGTGAAAAATCGGTGAAAAGGTGAGAATCGAACGTTCGGCGGTTTGAAATTGAAAAAGTCGTGCTACAGTAGATGACAGCGAATGTTTGAAAAACTTCGCTGTCACAGCCTATATATACACACATAGGTTCGCTGGCAGACAGTCTAGCGAACTTAATACAGGCCAGCGAACTTATGTACAGCGAACTTTTAGGTTCGCCAGAAGACCAAGAGTCAAAAATCAACATACGGCGGCGGTGCAGAAGAGGTTGCGGGCGAACCTGAGATTTGGGCGAACCTGTAGATTCGCTCGCAGGTTCGCTCGCACACAAAATACAATATTTTTGATTTTTCTAAAATTTTAAAATCTTTGTAAAACCGTGAAAACGTCCCACGATATCAACGCTCCAAAAATAAACATATACACATATAATCCTAAAATTTAAAAATAAAAAGAAGTAAAAAGAAGTAAAATGAAATAAGATAAAAATAAAATAATAAAAAATTAACAAGAGACGGTTTTAAGCGCTAGAAAGGATATATATTCTTCATGATGTTTTTTGAGTAGAATCCGGAGAATCATCGATTGGCGGGATTGCAGATATGTTTGTCCATTTAAACCCATGCCTTAGTCCTTTCAACAGGAGATCAGCAGCTTCTTTTATCATGTTTTCGGTTTGATTGAAGAAACTCAGACAACTCGGTCCCCACAGACATCTAGGTAAAAAGAACAAATTCTGTCATCAGGGTATATCTGAGCAATACGATTGACTTTGCTTGAATTTCAATGATCAACTTTTGAATGTTGACCGATGCGTTTGTTTCTTTTGACACTTGTGCAATTTTTGCATCTTTTCTTTGTGAGTGGGGCTTGTCAGCAATTGATTCATTTTGAATACAATGCGACTTATTATTTGGGTAACTCAAATAGTCTAGAGCTCCAGGTCTATACCGACGTATAACAGAGGAGATAAACATTTGAGCATGCTCGGTGAATCTTCAGGTCAATACTTTCGTATAGCAGAGAAGATCCACCAACTCCAGGTCAATACTTCCGTATAGCAGAGGAGTTAAGCACTTGACTCAAAACGTTCTGAGGAGTTAACAAGTAACTCACTCAGAGGCATTTCCGAAGAGCATCACTAGCAGCTTTTTATTTTATTTGTTTTGCATACTAGAAACTCGATTCGGGGATAGGGCGAGGGTGATTTGGGATTTTTAGGGAAATCAAGACAAAGATTTTGACGCTCTCAACCTATTTTTGACAGAACCATTATCTTTGTGCAATCCAAACATGTCAAGGGGATAATCCTTGTTGTCGAGATCTTGAGCGTTATGTTTGGCTGCACAATCACTGTTTACTTTGTTTTCGGGCTGAGCCTATCTGACATATCCCAAACGCAATGCATCTGACCTCCTTCAACGACTCTTCAACATCAATCAAAATGGAGATCCTGAAATAGCAAAATTTGAAAAACTATAAATAGTTAATCTTTGTATATCTCCCCCAAAATTTCTATATAATAGCCGTCTAATAAGAAATTTTTGTTTTTCAGATTTTCTTAATATATAAATATAGAAAAAATAAAAAGAAGATAAAGTAAAATAAAGAAACGGAGCAATGAATCGAGTGACCCACGGATTCTTCAAAGAAGAAAAAGAAAAGATTATTTACATATTAACAAATGGATTCTCACAGAAAAAGGTTTTTCAAAAAGATATAAGTCCAAGCATGGAGATCAATTCATAAAAACGTGGTTTGTCAAAAGTTTTCGTGAAAAGATCAGCTTTTTGCTTTCTAGTTTCGATAGGAATAATATCAATAAACCTCTTTTCCTGAGCATCCCTGATTGCATGAATTCTCGTTTCAATGTGCTTGGTTCGAGTGTGATGAATAGGATTCTTGGCAATTCCAACAGCAGCTTCATTATCACAAAAGAGTGGCGTATGAAGAAAGTTGATGCCATAATCCATCATCTGATGTTGAATCCACAGCACTTGGCAACAGCAACTTGAAGCAGCAATATATTCTGCTTCTCCTGTGGACAGAGAGACAGTTGTTTGTTTCTTGCTTTGCCATGAAACAAGACATTCTCCAAGGTATTGACATCCACCAGTGACTGATTTCCTGTTAATCCTGCAACCAGCATGATCACTATCAGAAAAAGCATGTAAATCAAAGTTCCCACCTTTTGGGTACCAAAGTCCCAAACGAGAGGAACCCTTAAGGTAACGAAAAATTCGTTTAACAGCTTTCTCATGTGATTCTTTTGGATTGGCTTGGAAGCGAGCACAGTAACACACGGCAAATGTAATATCTGGACGACTTGCAGTCAGATACATGAGAGATCCGATCATCGAGCGATACCGATGAGCGTCCACAGGATTCCCATTATCATCGGAAGTAAGGCATGTTTGAGCTGTAAAAGGGATTAATTCAGGAGAAGAATCATCCATGCCAAACTTCGTGAGGATTTCTTTGATATATTTCTCTTGGTGGATTAGAATTCCATCAGGCTTTTCCTCCACTTGCAGCCCCAAGAAGAAACACATCTCCCCCATTATTGTCATCTCAAAACGATCCATCATCACCTTCTCAAATTCTCTACACAACCCTTCATTTGTCGAACCAAAAATGATATCATCAACATACACCTGAACGATCAGCAGCTCGCCATCTACCTCCTTCTTGAATAATGTCATATCTATAGCCCCACGTGAGAAACCTTTGCTGAGAAGATACTGTGTCAGAGTTTCATACCAGATCCGAGGAGCTTGATGTAACCCATACAAGGATTTATCAAGCTTGTAAACCTTTGACGGGAAATCTGGATCCTCGAAACCCGGTGGTTGACATACGTAGATCTCCTCATCAATATCTCCGTATAGAAATGCACATTTTACATCCATCTGATAAACTTTAAAGTTTTTGTTCGCGGCGTGAGCAAGAAAGATTCTGATGGCTTCCAGGCGAGCTACTGGAGCAAAAACTTCGGTGTAGTCGATCCCATCCTCTTGAGCAAACCCTTGAACAACCAGTCTCGCTTTGTTTCTGATTACAACACCACGATCATCTGGCTTGTTACGGAAAACCCATTTAGTGCCAATTGGACACTTGTTAGGAGGAAGATCAACCAGTTCCCAAACTTTGAGCTTCCTGAATTGCTGCAGTTCCATTTGCATGGCATCCACCCAACTCGGATCTTCAAGTGCCTGCTTATAATTCTTTGGAACAACTTGAGACAGAAAGGCAGCATAAAGACATTCATTAATCAAACCGCTCTGACTCCGGGTTCGCACACCATCGGTAATAGATCCAATGATATAATCGTGAGGATGGTTTTTCAGGGTTTTGAAGTCAGTGTTGAGTAGTAAAGGATTTTGATCGGTTGAGGGTGTTTGATTTGATGGCTGTGGAGGTGTAGGTGATGGGATGGTAGTGGATGTGGATGGAATATCTGATGGAGAAGTTTGAACAGTATGAGGTGGTGGAATATCTGGTGGAGGTGATGGGATGTCAAATGAAGTGGGAGGTAGTTGTGTAGTGGAAGTGGAAGGTTGTGATTGTGATGGTATGGGTGTATGATTGAAAATAGAAACCGATGTGTGTGGAATGATATCGTCATCGTCAGAGTCAGGAAGATTAAATGATTTGAAAATGGTGGTGGAATCATAAAACCAAGCCGGTTCACTACCAATACTGGTAGTGTTTGATTCCTGCCAATCAACATAGTAGGACTCTTGCACAATCCGCGTTCGCTTGTTGTAAACGCGATACGCCTTTTGCGTGTTAGAGTATCCCACAAAGAAGCATTCATCAGAGACAGCACCAAACTTCGTCTTCTGATCTTGAGTATTCAAAAGAGTGCAAGAACAACCAAAGGGGCGTAGAAAATCGATCAGCGGCTTAATCCCTCGAAACAGTTGGTATGAAGTCTTCATCTTTTCCTTGACAATCAGTACCCTGTTAAGAACATAAGCTGCACAATTAACCGCTTCAGCCCAGAAAATAATTGGAAGTTTTGACTCGATCAGCATAGTTCTAGCGGCCTCAACAAGAATTCGATTCTTCCTTTCAGCAACACCATTTTGTTGTGGTGTTCGGGCAGCGCTAAACTGTCTGAGAATACCCCGTTGTTCACAGAAGGAGTTGAAGATGTGGTTTCTGAATTCAGTTCCGTTATCGCTTCTTATGGCTTGAACCTTCTTCTTTCCAAGAACCTCTATTAGAGGTATCAGCTTCATCAATTCTTCGGCAGTCTCACTCTTGTTTGCCATGAATCTCACCCAGGTGTACCTAGAGTAATCATCTGTGACAACCAAGCAATAAGACTTTTTAGCAATAGATTTAACACTTATTGGACCGAATAAATCAGTATGTAACAATTCGAGGGGTTCTGAGATGGTATTTGTAATTTTAAGTTTATGTGGCTTGTTGTGCTGTTTTCCTTTAGCACAAGCCATGCATTTTTCAACCACTGAAAAGTCTTTGAGTGGTAAACCCCTAACCAAATTGTTCTTAACCAATTTATTCAGAATTTTAAAATTGATGTGTCCTAAACGTTTATGCCACAAAAATGATTCAAAAGATGAAGCTTTAGACAGGAGACATGTCACGGTGGAATTTGATTCCTGTGAACCCATATTCAACATATAGGTGTCATTTCGTCTCGGAGCTCGCATGATCACCATATCTTCGGGAATAGTAAACTCTGGCTTCAAGAACAGGCATTCATTTGGAAGAAACATTACAGGAATATTTTTATCACAGATTTGTGATACACTCAGTAGATTGAATGCCAGTTCTGGAACATAGTTGACGTCTTCCAAAGTAAGTGAGCCATTTGAGACTTCTCCTTGACCAATCATCTTCCCACCTTTCTTATCTCCCGCAAAAGCAACATAACCTCCATTTATGATCCTATAGTTAGTAAGAAGATCCTTCAATCCTGTCATATGTCTGGAACATCCGCTGTCAATATGCCAATGACTATTTACAACGGCATTTGAATGCTCCTGACATTTATTAAAAGAAATGAAAAGTTAGACCTTTAAAATTGGCACCCAAGCTTTTGTGTACTTGGGTGGAGAAGCAGATGAAGAATTACAAAAGAAATTATTTACAAAAGTGTTTAATCTTTTTCCGAAAGATTTTTGCTTTGAGCTATTTTGGATTATCTTAGGGCATTGCTTGACAGTGTGACCAGTATTTCCACATTTAAAACAGTGAGACTTCAAGCCAGTTTTAGGAACTCTGTTAACAGGAATTTTATCCATTTCAATTTCCTCATCACATTCAGACAGTTGTGAGTTGCAGTCACTGTAAGTGTCATAGAGTTCTTTTAACTTACCTGTTGTGACTTTAACTGTATCAGATTCAGGTTTTGGTTTAAGAATGTATGAAAAAGATGATTCCTTCTCTTTTGGCTTTGAAATTCTCACAGGTGTGAAAGATGGAATTTGGTGAGTGAAGAACTTTTGAAAACAGTTTGTTTTAGTTTGACTTTCAGAGACATGACCTGAAAGTTTGTCTTTGTCATTCACACACACATTTTCATTCAAATCATCATTCAACACATTAGGGTTTGAAGTAGAGCACCCTAAATTACTATTAAACATGAAATTGTCTGAATATGTCACATTACTACAAACAGGATTAACTAAACAAATGTCTTCAAAAGACTTCTTGGAATCAGAACTACTGCAATCACTACTGCCAGAACAACCGAGCCCAACACTTCCACCATATGCGTAATCTTCTCTAACTTCCTTAAGGTTTACTTCACTTAAACCTGCAATGGAACTGTCAGTATCATTCTGCATAATCTTTTGAATTAACTCATTTGAGGGATGAGGAATAGGTGTAGGAGAATAACAGAAAGTACTGGGTGGAGGATATGCATATGATTCTTTGTTACTAAAACCCAAACATGTCTTAACTCTGGCCCCCCTTTGTTTTTGGCAGAGTTCCTCCCTTTTCATACCAGATATAGTCCACTGCTGCAATTTGTTTTTAAGTTTTCTTGCTTCAAATTCAGCAAGTGTATTAACCTAGGGCACCTTACAACTCCTAAGAACCCATTACAATACCGTACGTAAACTTAAAACTCCATAATAAACCTAATGAATTCGTCCGAGTCCTTTAAACATCAGACAACCACTTAGGACTTGTTATGACTTTATATGCGACATTAGCAACAGGAAAAGAAATTTAGAATAATGTAGGATGCGTTACATCTTTTGAGAACACCTTACACCACCGTACGAAACAATAAAACTCCATAATAAACCTAATGAATTCGTCCGAGTGATTTGAACATCGTACAACAATTTAGAATATCTTACCACTCTGAATGCCACATTACCGCCTTGAAAAGCATGTTAGTATAACGTACGACACCTTACAACACCTAACAAAATATTACAACACCGTACGTAAACATAAAACTCCATAATAAACCTAATGAATTCATCCGAGTCCTTTGAACATCGTACGACAATTTAGAATATATTACGACTCTATATGCCACATTACCGCCTTGAAAAGCATGTTAGTATAACGTACGACATCTTACAACTCCTAACAAAACATTACAGCACCGTACGTAAACTTAAAACTCCATAGTAAACCTAATGAATTCGTCCGAGTCCTTTAAACATCAGACAACCACTTAGGACTTGTTATGACTTTATATGCGACATTAGCAACAGGAAAAGAAATTTAGAATAATGTAGGATGCGTTACATCTTTTGAGAACACCTTACACCACCGTACGAAACAATAAAACTCCATAATAAACCTAATGAATTCGTCCGAGTGATTTGAACATCGTACAACAATTTAGAATATCTTACCACTCTGAATGCCACATTACCGCCTTGAAAAGCATGTTAGTATAACGTACGACACCTTACAACACCTAACAAAATATTACAACACCGTACGTAAACATAAAACTCCATAATAAACCTAATGAATTCATCCGAGTCCTTTGAACATCGTACGACAATTTAGAATATATTACGACTCTATATGCCACATTACCGCCTTGAAAAGCATGTTAGTATAACGTACGACATCTTACAACTCCTAACAAAACATTACAGCACCGTACGTAAACTTAAAACTCCATAATAAACCTAATGAATTCGTCCGAGTCCTTTAAACATCAGACGACCACTCAGGACTTGTTATGACTTTGTATGCGACATTAGCAACAGGAAAAGCAATTTAGAATAATGTAGGATGCGTTACATCTTTTGAGAACACCTTACACCACCGTACGAAACAATAAAACTTCATAATAAACCTAATGAATTCGTCTGAGTGATTTGAACATCGTACAACAATTTAGATTATCTTACCACTCTGAATGCCACATTACCGCCTTGAAAAGCATGTTAGTATAACGTACGACACCTTATAACTCCTAACAAAACATTACAACACCGTACGTAAACTTAAAACTCTATAATAAACCAAATGAATTCATCCGAGTCCTTTGAACATCGTACGACAATTTAGAATATATTACGACTCTGTATGCCACATTACCGCCTTGAAAAGCATGTTAGTATAACCTACGGCACCTTACAACTCCTAACAAAACATTACAAAACCATACGTAAACTTAAAACTCCAAAATAAACCTAATGAATTCGTCCGAGTCATTTGAACATCGTACAACAATTTAGAATATCTTACGATTCTGTATGCCACATTACCGCTTTGAAAATCATGTTAGTATAACCTAGGGCACCTTACAACTCCTAAGAACCCATTACAATACCGTACGTAAACTTAAAACTCCATAGTAAACCTAATGAATTCGTCCGAGTCCTTTGAACATCGTACAACAATTTAGAATATCTTACGATTCTGTATGCCACATTACCGCTTTGAAAATCATGTTAGTATAACCTAGGGCACCTTACAACTCCTAAGAACCCATTACAATACCGTACGTAAACTTAAAACTCCATAATAAACCTAATGAATTCGTCCGAGTCCTTTAAACATCAGACAACCACTTAGGACTTGTTATGACTTTATATGCGACATTAGCAACAGGAAAAGAAATTTAGAATAATGTAGGATGCGTTACATCTTTTGAGAACACCTTACACCACCGTACGAAACAATAAAACTCCATAATAAACCTAATGAATTCGTCCGAGTGATTTGAACATCGTACAACAATTTAGAATATCTTACCACTCTGAATGCCACATTACCGCCTTGAAAAGCATGTTAGTATAACGTACGACACCTTACAACACCTAACAAAATATTACAACACCGTACGTAAACATAAAACTCCATAATAAACCTAATGAATTCATCCGAGTCCTTTGAACATCGTACGACAATTTAGAATATATTACGACTCTATATGCCACATTACCGCCTTGAAAAGCATGTTAGTATAACGTACGACATCTTACAACTCCTAACAAAACATTACAGCACCGTACGTAAACTTAAAACTCCATAGTAAACCTAATGAATTCGTCCGAGTCCTTTAAACATCAGACAACCACTTAGGACTTGTTATGACTTTATATGCGACATTAGCAACAGGAAAAGAAATTTAGAATAATGTAGGATGCGTTACATCTTTTGAGAACACCTTACACCACCGTACGAAACAATAAAACTCCATAATAAACCTAATGAATTCGTCCGAGTGATTTGAACATCGTACAACAATTTAGAATATCTTACCACTCTGAATGCCACATTACCGCCTTGAAAAGCATGTTAGTATAACGTACGACACCTTACAACACCTAACAAAATATTACAACACCGTACGTAAACATAAAACTCCATAATAAACCTAATGAATTCATCCGAGTCCTTTGAACATCGTACGACAATTTAGAATATATTACGACTCTATATGCCACATTACCGCCTTGAAAAGCATGTTAGTATAACGTACCACATCTTACAACTCCTAACAAAACATTACAGCACCGTACGTAAACTTAAAACTCCATAATAAACCTAATGAATTCGTCCGAGTCCTTTAAACATCAGACGACCACTCAGGACTTGTTATGACTTTGTATGCGACATTAGCAACAGGAAAAGCAATTTAGAATAATGTAGGATGCGTTACATCTTTTGAGAACACCTTACACCACCGTACGAAACAATAAAACTTCATAATAAACCTAATGAATTCGTCTGAGTGATTTGAACATCGTACAACAATTTAGATTATCTTACCACTCTGAATGCCACATTACCGCCTTGAAAAGCATGTTAGTATAACGTACGACACCTTATAACTCCTAACAAAACATTACAACACCGTACGTAAACTTAAAACTCTATAATAAACCAAATGAATTCATCCGAGTCCTTTGAACATCGTACGACAATTTAGAATATATTACGACTCTGTATGCCACATTACCGCCTTGAAAAGCATGTTAGTATAACCTACGGCACCTTACAACTCCTAACAAAACATTACAACACCATACGTAAACTTAAAACTCCAAAATAAACCTAATGAATTCGTCCGAGTCATTTGAACATCGTACAACAATTTAGAATATCTTACGATTCTGTATGCCACATTACCGCTTTGAAAATCATGTTAGTATAACCTAGGGCACCTTACAACTCCTAAGAACCCATTACAATACCGTACGTAAACTTAAAACTCCATAGTAAACCTAATGAATTCGTCCGAGTCCTTTGAACATCGTACAACAATTTAGAATATCTTACGATTCTGTATGCCACATTACCGCTTTGAAAATCATGTTAGTATAACCTAGGGCACCTTACAACTCCTAAGAACCCATTACAATACCGTACGTAAACTTAAAACTCCATAATAAACCTAATGAATTCGTCCGAGTCCTTTAAACATCAGACAACCACTTAGGACTTGTTATGACTTTATATGCGACATTAGCAACAGGAAAAGAAATTTAGAATAATGTAGGATGCGTTACATCTTTTGAGAACACCTTACACCACCGTACGAAACAATAAAACTCCATAATAAACCTAATGAATTCGTCCGAGTGATTTGAACATCGTACAACAATTTAGAATATCTTACCACTCTGAATGCCACATTACCGCCTTGAAAAGCATGTTAGTATAACGTACGACACCTTACAACACCTAACAAAATATTACAACACCGTACGTAAACATAAAACTCCATAATAAACCTAATGAATTCATCCGAGTCCTTTGAACATCGTACGACAATTTAGAATATATTACGACTCTATATGCCACATTACCGCCTTGAAAAGCATGTTAGTATAACGTACGACATCTTACAACTCCTAACAAAACATTACAGCACCGTACGTAAACTTAAAACTCCATAGTAAACCTAATGAATTCGTCCGAGTCCTTTAAACATCAGACAACCACTTAGGACTTGTTATGACTTTATATGCGACATTAGCAACAGGAAAAGAAATTTAGAATAATGTAGGATGCGTTACATCTTTTGAGAACACCTTACACCACCGTACGAAACAATAAAACTCCATAATAAACCTAATGAATTCGTCCGAGTGATTTGAACATCGTACAACAATTTAGAATATCTTACCACTCTGAATGCCACATTACCGCCTTGAAAAGCATGTTAGTATAACGTACGACACCTTACAACACCTAACAAAATATTACAACACCGTACGTAAACATAAAACTCCATAATAAACCTAATGAATTCATCCGAGTCCTTTGAACATCGTACGACAATTTAGAATATATTACGACTCTATATGCCACATTACCGCCTTGAAAAGCATGTTAGTATAACGTACGACATCTTACAACTCCTAACAAAACATTACAGCACCGTACGTAAACTTAAAACTCCATAATAAACCTAATGAATTCGTCCGAGTCCTTTAAACATCAGACGACCACTCAGGACTTGTTATGACTTTGTATGCGACATTAGCAACAGGAAAAGCAATTTAGAATAATGTAGGATGCGTTACATCTTTTGAGAACACCTTACACCACCGTACGAAACAATAAAACTTCATAATAAACCTAATGAATTCGTCTGAGTGATTTGAACATCGTACAACAATTTAGATTATCTTACCACTCTGAATGCCACATTACCGCCTTGAAAAGCATGTTAGTATAACGTACGACACCTTATAACTCCTAACAAAACATTACAACACCGTACGTAAACTTAAAACTCTATAATAAACCAAATGAATTCATCCGAGTCCTTTGAACATCGTACGACAATTTAGAATATATTACGACTCTGTATGCCACATTACCGCCTTGAAAAGCATGTTAGTATAACCTACGGCACCTTACAACTCCTAACAAAACATTACAACACCATACGTAAACTTAAAACTCCAAAATAAACCTAATGAATTCGTCCGAGTCATTTGAACATCGTACAACAATTTAGAATATCTTACGATTCTGTATGCCACATTACCGCTTTGAAAATCATGTTAGTATAACCTAGGGCACCTTACAACTCCTAAGAACCCATTACAATACCGTACGTAAACTTAAAACTCCATAGTAAACCTAATGAATTCGTCCGAGTCCTTTGAACATCGTACAACAATTTAGAATATCTTACGATTCTGTATGCCACATTACCGCTTTGAAAATCATGTTAGTATAACCTAGGGCACCTTACAACTCCTAAGAACCCATTACAATACCGTACGTAAACTTAAAACTCCATAATAAACCTAATGAATTCGTCCGAGTCCTTTAAACATCAGACAACCACTTAGGACTTGTTATGACTTTATATGCGACATTAGCAACAGGAAAAGAAATTTAGAATAATGTAGGATGCGTTACATCTTTTGAGAACACCTTACACCACCGTACGAAACAATAAAACTCCATAATAAACCTAATGAATTCGTCCGAGTGATTTGAACATCGTACAACAATTTAGAATATCTTACCACTCTGAATGCCACATTACCGCCTTGAAAAGCATGTTAGTATAACGTACGACACCTTACAACACCTAACAAAATATTACAACACCGTACGTAAACATAAAACTCCATAATAAACCTAATGAATTCATCCGAGTCCTTTGAACATCGTACGACAATTTAGAATATATTACGACTCTATATGCCACATTACCGCCTTGAAAAGCATGTTAGTATAACGTACGACATCTTACAACTCCTAACAAAACATTACAGCACCGTACGTAAACTTAAAACTCCATAGTAAACCTAATGAATTCGTCCGAGTCCTTTAAACATCAGACAACCACTTAGGACTTGTTATGACTTTATATGCGACATTAGCAACAGGAAAAGAAATTTAGAATAATGTAGGATGCGTTACATCTTTTGAGAACACCTTACACCACCGTACGAAACAATAAAACTCCATAATAAACCTAATGAATTCGTCCGAGTGATTTGAACATCGTACAACAATTTAGAATATCTTACCACTCTGAATGCCACATTACCGCCTTGAAAAGCATGTTAGTATAACGTACGACACCTTACAACACCTAACAAAATATTACAACACCGTACGTAAACATAAAACTCCATAATAAACCTAATGAATTCATCCGAGTCCTTTGAACATCGTACGACAATTTAGAATATATTACGACTCTATATGCCACATTACCGCCTTGAAAAGCATGTTAGTATAACGTACGACATCTTACAACTCCTAACAAAACATTACAGCACCGTACGTAAACTTAAAACTCCATAATAAACCTAATGAATTCGTCCGAGTCCTTTAAACATCAGACGACCACTCAGGACTTGTTATGACTTTGTATGCGACATTAGCAACAGGAAAAGCAATTTAGAATAATGTAGGATGCGTTACATCTTTTGAGAACACCTTACACCACCGTACGAAACAATAAAACTTCATAATAAACCTAATGAATTCGTCTGAGTGATTTGAACATCGTACAACAATTTAGATTATCTTACCACTCTGAATGCCACATTACCGCCTTGAAAAGCATGTTAGTATAACGTACGACACCTTATAACTCCTAACAAAACATTACAACACCGTACGTAAACTTAAAACTCTATAATAAACCAAATGAATTCATCCGAGTCCTTTGAACATCGTACGACAATTTAGAATATATTACGACTCTGTATGCCACATTACCGCCTTGAAAAGCATGTTAGTATAACCTACGGCACCTTACAACTCCTAACAAAACATTACAACACCATACGTAAACTTAAAACTCCAAAATAAACCTAATGAATTCGTCCGAGTCATTTGAACATCGTACAACAATTTAGAATTTCTTACGATTCTGTATGCCACATTACCGCTTTGAAAATCATGTTAGTATAACCTAGGGCACCTTACAACTCCTAAGAACCCATTACAATACCGTACGTAAACTTAAAACTCCATAGTAAACCTAATGAATTCGTCCGAGTCCTTTGAACATCGTACAACAATTTAGAATATCTTACGATTCTGTATGCCACATTACCGCTTTGAAAATCATGTTAGTATAACCTAGGGCACCTTACAACTCCTAAGAACCCATTACAATACCGTACGTAAACTTAAAACTCCATAATAAACCTAATGAATTCGTCCGAGTCCTTTAAACATCAGACAACCACTTAGGACTTGTTATGACTTTATATGCGACATTAGCAACAGGAAAAGAAATTTAGAATAATGTAGGATGCGTTACATCTTTTGAGAACACCTTACACCACCGTACGAAACAATAAAACTCCATAATAAACCTAATGAATTCGTCCGAGTGATTTGAACATCGTACAACAATTTAGAATATCTTACCACTCTGAATGCCACATTACCGCCTTGAAAAGCATGTTAGTATAACGTACGACACCTTACAACACCTAACAAAATATTACAACACCGTACGTAAACATAAAACTCCATAATAAACCTAATGAATTCATCCGAGTCCTTTGAACATCGTACGACAATTTAGAATATATTACGACTCTATATGCCACATTACCGCCTTGAAAAGCATGTTAGTATAACGTACGACATCTTACAACTCCTAACAAAACATTAC
This sequence comes from Tagetes erecta, assembly GCA_030867185.1. Lineage (NCBI taxonomy): Eukaryota > Viridiplantae > Streptophyta > Magnoliopsida > Asterales > Asteraceae > Tagetes > Tagetes erecta. Next base: position 45,703,990 of record CM061488.1, on the reverse strand, counting down.
AGCACCGTACGTAAACTTAAAACTCCATAGTAAACCTAATGAATTCGTCCGAGTCCTTTAAACATCAGACAACCACTTAGGACTTGTTATGACTTTATATGCGACATTAGCAACAGGAAAAGAAATTTAGAATAATGTAGGATGCGTTACATCTTTTGAGAACACCTTACACCACCGTACGAAACAATAAAACTCCATAATAAACCTAATGAATTCGTCCGAGTGATTTGAACATCGTACAACAATTTAGAATATCTTACCACTCTGAATGCCACATTACCGCCTTGAAAAGCATGTTAGTATAACGTACGACACCTTACAACACCTAACAAAATATTACAACACCGTACGTAAACATAAAACTCCATAATAAACCTAATGAATTCATCCGAGTCCTTTGAACATCGTACGACAATTTAGAATATATTACGACTCTATATGCCACATTACCGCCTTGAAAAGCATGTTAGTATAACGTACGACATCTTACAACTCCTAACAAAACATTACAGCACCGTACGTAAACTTAAAACTCCATAATAAACCTAATGAATTCGTCCGAGTCCTTTAAACATCAGACGACCACTCAGGACTTGTTATGACTTTGTATGCGACATTAGCAACAGGAAAAGCAATTTAGAATAATGTAGGATGCGTTACATCTTTTGAGAACACCTTACACCACCGTACGAAACAATAAAACTTCATAATAAACCTAATGAATTCGTCTGAGTGATTTGAACATCGTACAACAATTTAGATTATCTTACCACTCTGAATGCCACATTACCGCCTTGAAAAGCATGTTAGTATAACGTACGACACCTTATAACTCCTAACAAAACATTACAACACCGTACGTAAACTTAAAACTCTATAATAAACCAAATGAATTCATCCGAGTCCTTTGAACATCGTACGACAATTTAGAATATATTACGACTCTGTATGCCACATTACCGCCTTGAAAAGCATGTTAGTATAACCTACGGCACCTTACAACTCCTAACAAAACATTACAACACCATACGTAAACTTAAAACTCCAAAATAAACCTAATGAATTCGTCCGAGTCATTTGAACATCGTACAACAATTTAGAATATCTTACGATTCTGTATGCCACATTACCGCTTTGAAAATCATGTTAGTATAACCTAGGGCACCTTACAACTCCTAAGAACCCATTACAATACCGTACGTAAACTTAAAACTCCATAGTAAACCTAATGAATTCGTCCGAGTCCTTTGAACATCGTACAACAATTTAGAATATCTTACGATTCTGTATGCCACATTACCGCTTTGAAAATCATGTTAGTATAACCTAGGGCACCTTACAACTCCTAAGAACCCATTACAATACCGTACGTAAACTTAAAACTCCATAATAAACCTAATGAATTCGTCCGAGTCCTTTAAACATCAGACAACCACTTAGGACTTGTTATGACTTTATATGCGACATTAGCAACAGGAAAAGAAATTTAGAATAATGTAGGATGCGTTACATCTTTTGAGAACACCTTACACCACCGTACGAAACAATAAAACTCCATAATAAACCTAATGAATTCGTCCGAGTGATTTGAACATCGTACAACAATTTAGAATATCTTACCACTCTGAATGCCACATTACCGCCTTGAAAAGCATGTTAGTATAACGTACGACACCTTACAACACCTAACAAAATATTACAACACCGTACGTAAACATAAAACTCCATAATAAACCTAATGAATTCATCCGAGTCCTTTGAACATCGTACGAAAATTTAGAATATATTACGACTCTATATGCCACATTACCGCCTTGAAAAGCATGTTAGTATAACGTACGACATCTTACAACTCCTAACAAAACATTACAGCACCGTACGTAAACTTAAAACTCCATAATAAACCTAATGAATTCGTCCGAGTCATTTGAACATCGTACAACAATTTAGAATATCTTACGATTCTGTATGCCACATTACCGCTTTGAAAATCATGTTAGTATAAACTAGGGCACCTTACAACTCCTAAGAACCCATTACAATATCGTACGTAAACTTAAAACTCCATAGTAAACCTAATGAATTCGTCCGAGTCCTTTAAACATCAGACGACCACTCAGGACTTGTTATAACTTTGTATGCGACATTAGCAACAGGAAAAACAATTTAGAATAATGTAGGATGCGTTACATCTTTTGAGAACACCTTACACCACCGTACGAAACATTAAAACTCCATAATAAACCTAATGAATTCGTCCGAGTGATTTGAACATCGTACAAAAATTTAGATTATCTTACCACTCTGAATGCCACATTACCGCCTTGAAAAGCATGTTAGTATAACGTACGACACCTTATAACTCCTAACAAAACATTACAACACCGTACGTAAACTTAAAACTCTATAATAAACCAAATGAATTCATCCGAGTCCTGTGAACATCATACGACAATTTAGAATATATTACGACTCTGTATGCCACATTACCGCCTTGAAAAGAATGTTAGTATAACGTACGACACCTTACAACTCCGAACAAAACATTACAACACCGTACGTAAACTTAAAACTTCATAATAAACCTAATGAATTCATCCGAGTCCTTTGAACATCGTACGACAATTTAGAATATATTACGACTCTGTATGCCACATTACCGCCTTGAAAAGCATGTTAGTATAACGTACGGCACCTTACAACTCCTAACAAAACATTACAACACCGTACGTAAACTTAAAACTCCATAATAAACCTAATGAATTCGTCCGAGTCATTTGAACATCGTACAACAATTTAGAATATCTTACGATTCTGTATGCCACATTACCTCTTTGAAAATCATGTTAGTATAACCTAGGGCACCTTACAACTCCTAAGAACCCATTACAATACCGTACGTAAACTTAAAACTCCATAGTAAAGCTAATGAATTCGTCCGAGTCCTTTGAACATCGTACAACAATTTAGAATATCTTACGATTCTGTATGCCACATTACCGCTTTGAAAATCATGTTAGTATAACCTAGGGCACCTTACAACTCCTAAGAACCATTACAATACCGTACGTAAACTTAAAACTCCATAATAAACCTAATGAATTCGTCAGAGTCCTTTAAACATCAGACAACCACTTAGGACTTGTTATGACTTTATATGCGACATTAGCAACAGGAAAAGAAATTTAGAATAATGTAGGATGCGTTACATCTTTTGAGAACACCTTACACCACCGTACAAAACAATAAAACTCCATAATAAACCTAATGAATTCGTCCGAGTGATTTGAACATCGTACAACAATTTAGAATATCTTACCACTCTGAATGCCACATTACCGCCTTGAAAAGCATGTTAGTATAACGTACGACACCTTACAACACCTAACAAAATATTACAACACCGTACGTAAACATAAAACTCCATAATAAACCTAATGAATTCATCCGAGTCCTTTGAACATCGTACGACAATTTAGAATATATTACGACTCTATATGCCACATTACCGCCTTGAAAATCATGTTAGTATAACGTACGACATCTTACAACTCCTAACAAAACATTACAGCACCGTACGTAAACTTAAAACTCCATAATAAACCTAATGAATTCGTCCGAGTCATTTGAACATCGTACAACAATTTAGAATATCTTACGATTCTGTATGCCACATTACCGCTTTGAAAATCATGTTAGTATAAACTAGGGCACCTTACAACTCCTAAGAACCCATTACAATATCGTACGTAAACTTAAAACTCCATAGTAAACCTAATGAATTCGTCCGAGTCCTTTAAACATCAGACAACCACTTAGGACTTGTTATGACTTTATATGCGACATTAGCAACAGGAAAAGAAATTTAGAATAATGTAGGATGCGTTACATCTTTTGAGAACACCTTACACCACCGTACAAAACAATAAAACTCCATAATAAACCTAATGAATTCGTCCGAGTGATTTGAACATCGTACAACAATTTAGAATATCTTACCACTCTGAATGCCACATTACCGCCTTGAAAAGCATGTTAGTATAACGTACGACACCTTACAACACCTAACAAAATATTACAACACCGTACGTAAACATAAAACTCCATAATAAACCTAATGAATTCATCCGAGTCCTTTGAACATCGTACGACAATTTAGAATATATTACGACTCTATATGCCACATTACCGCCTTGAAAAGCATGTTAGTATAACGTACGACATCTTACAACTCCTAACAAAACATTACAGCACCGTACGTAAACTTAAAACTCCATAATAAACCTAATGAATTCGTCCGAGTCATTTGAACATCGTACAACAATTTAGAATATCTTACGATTCTGTATGCCACATTACCGCTTTGAAAATCATGTTAGTATAAACTAGGGCACCTTACAACTCCTAAGAACCCATTACAATATCGTACGTAAACTTAAAACTCCATAGTAAACCTAATGAATTCGTCCGAGTCCTTTAAACATCAGACAACCACTTAGGACTTGTTATGACTTTATATGCGACATTAGCAACAGGAAAAGAAATTTAGAATAATGTAGGATGCGTTACATCTTTTGAGAACACCTTACACCACCGTACCAAAACAATAAAACTCCATAATAAACCTAATGAATTCGTCCGAGTGATTTGAACATCGTACAACAATTTAGAATATCTTACCACTCTGAATGCCACATTACCGCCTTGAAAAGCATGTTAGTATAACGTACGACACCTTACAACACCTAACAAAATATTACAACACCGTACGTAAACATAAAACTCCATAATAAACCTAATGAATTCATCCGAGTCCTTTGAACATCGTACGACAATTTAGAATATATTACGACTCTATATGCCACATTACCGCCTTGAAAAGCATGTTAGTATAACGTACGACATCTTACAACTCCTAACAAAACATTACAGCACCGTACGTAAACTTAAAACTCCATAATAAACCTAATGAATTCGTCCGAGTCATTTGAACATCGTACAACAATTTAGAATATCTTACGATTCTGTATGCCACATTACCGCTTTGAAAATCATGTTAGTATAAACTAGGGCACCTTACAACTCCTAAGAACCCATTACAATATCGTACGTAAACTTAAAACTCCATAGTAAACCTAATGAATTCGTCCGAGTCATTTGAACATCGTACAACAATTTAGAATATCTTACGATTCTGTATGCCACATTACCGCTTTGAAAATCATGTTAGTATAACCTAGGGCACCTTACAACTCCTAAGAACCCATTACAATACCGTACGTAAACTTAAAACTCCATAGTAAACCTAATGAATTCGTCCGAGTCCTTTGAACATCGTACAACAATTTAGAATATCTTACGATTCTGTATGCCACATTACCGCTTGGAAAATCATGTTAGTATAACCTAGGGCACCTTACAACTCCTAAGAACCCATTACAATACCGTACGTAAACTTAAAACTCCATAATAAACCTAATGAATTCGTCCGAGTCCTTTAAACATCAGACAACCACTTAGGACTTGTTATGACTTTATATGCGACATTAGCAACAGGAAAAGAAATTTAGAATAATGTAGGATGCGTTACATCTTTTGAGAACACCTTACACCACCGTACAAAACAATAAAACTCCATAATAAACCTAATGAATTCGTCCGAGTGATTTGAACATCGTACAACAATTTAGAATATCTTACCACTCTGAATGCCACATTACCGCCTTGAAAAGCATGTTAGTATAACGTACGACACCTTACAACACCTAACAAAATATTACAACACCGTACGTAAACATAAAACTCCATAATAAACCTAATGAATTCATCCGAGTCCTTTGAACATCGTACGACAATTTAGAATATATTACGACTCTATATGCCACATTACCGCCTTGAAAAGCATGTTAGTATAACGTACGACATCTTACAACTCCTAACAAAACATTACAGCACCGTACGTAAACTTAAAACTCCATAATAAACCTAATGAATTCGTCCGAGTCATTTGAACATCGTACAACAATTTAGAATATCTTACGATTCTGTATGCCACATTACCGCTTTGAAAATCATGTTAGTATAAACTAGGGCACCTTACAACTCCTAAGAACCCATTACAATATCGTACGTAAACTTAAAACTCCATAGTAAACCTAATGAATTCGTCCGAGTCCTTTAAACATCAGACAACCACTTAGGACTTGTTATGACTTTATATGCGACATTAGCAACAGGAAAAGAAATTTAGAATAATGTAGGATGCGTTACATCTTTTGAGAACACCTTACACCACCGTACAAAACAATAAAACTCCATAATAAACCTAATGAATTCGTCCGAGTGATTTGAACATCGTACAACAATTTAGAATATCTTACCACTCTGAATGCCACATTACCGCCTTGAAAAGCATGTTAGTATAACGTACGACACCTTACAACACCTAACAAAATATTACAACACCGTACGTAAACATAAAACTCCATAATAAACCTAATGAATTCATCCGAGTCCTTTGAACATCGTACGACAATTTAGAATATATTACGACTCTATATGCCACATTACCGCCTTGAAAAGCATGTTAGTATAACGTACGACATCTTACAACTCCTAACAAAACATTACAGCACCGTACGTAAACTTAAAACTCCATAATAAACCTAATGAATTCGTCCGAGTCATTTGAACATCGTACAACAATTTAGAATATCTTACGATTCTGTATGCCACATTACCGCTTTGAAAATCATGTTAGTATAAACTAGGGCACCTTACAACTCCTAAGAACCCATTACAATATCGTACGTAAACTTAAAACTCCATAGTAAACCTAATGAATTCGTCCGAGTCCTTTAAACATCAGACAACCACTTAGGACTTGTTATGACTTTATATGCGACATTAGCAACAGGAAAAGAAATTTAGAATAATGTAGGATGCGTTACATCTTTTGAGAACACCTTACACCACCGTACCAAAACAATAAAACTCCATAATAAACCTAATGAATTCGTCCGAGTGATTTGAACATCGTACAACAATTTAGAATATCTTACCACTCTGAATGCCACATTACCGCCTTGAAAAGCATGTTAGTATAACGTACGACACCTTACAACACCTAACAAAATATTACAACACCGTACGTAAACATAAAACTCCATAATAAACCTAATGAATTCATCCGAGTCCTTTGAACATCGTACGACAATTTAGAATATATTACGACTCTATATGCCACATTACCGCCTTGAAAAGCATGTTAGTATAACGTACGACATCTTACAACTCCTAACAAAACATTACAGCACCGTACGTAAACTTAAAACTCCATAATAAACCTAATGAATTCGTCCGAGTCATTTGAACATCGTACAACAATTTAGAATATCTTACGATTCTGTATGCCACATTACCGCTTTGAAAATCATGTTAGTATAAACTAGGGCACCTTACAACTCCTAAGAACCCATTACAATATCGTACGTAAACTTAAAACTCCATAGTAAACCTAATGAATTCGTCCGAGTCATTTGAACATCGTACAACAATTTAGAATATCTTACGATTCTGTATGCCACATTACCGCTTTGAAAATCATGTTAGTATAACCTAGGGCACCTTACAACTCCTAAGAACCCATTACAATACCGTACGTAAACTTAAAACTCCATAGTAAACCTAATGAATTCGTCCGAGTCCTTTGAACATCGTACAACAATTTAGAATATCTTACGATTCTGTATGCCACATTACCGCTTGGAAAATCATGTTAGTATAACCTAGGGCACCTTACAACTCCTAAGAACCCATTACAATACCGTACGTAAACTTAAAACTCCATAATAAACCTAATGAATTCGTCCGAGTCCTTTAAACATCAGACAACCACTTAGGACTTGTTATGACTTTATATGCGACATTAGCAACAGGAAAAGAAATTTAGAATAATGTAGGATGCGTTACATCTTTTGAGAACACCTTACACCACCGTACAAAACAATAAAACTCCATAATAAACCTAATGAATTCGTCCGAGTGATTTGAACATCGTACAACAATTTAGAATATCTTACCACTCTGAATGCCACATTACCGCCTTGAAAAGCATGTTAGTATAACGTACGACACCTTTACGATTCTGTATGCCACATTACCGCTTTGAAAATCATGTTAGTATAACCTAGGGCACCTTACAACTCCTAAGAACCCATTACAATACCGTACGTAAACTTAAAACTCCATAATAAACCTAATGAATTCGTCTGAGTCCTTTAAACATCAGACAATCACTTAGGACTTGTTATGACTTTATATGCGACATTAGCAACAGGAAAAGAAATTTAGAATAATGTAGGATGCGTTACATCTTTTGAGAACACCTTACACCACCGTACGAAACAATAAAACTCCATAATAAACCTAATGAATTCGTCCGAGTGATTTGAACATCGTACACCAATTTAGAATATCTTACCACTCTGAATGCCACATTACCGCCTTGAAAAGCATGTTAGTATAACGTACGACACCTTACAACACCTAACAAAATATTACAACACCGTACGTAAACATAAAACTCCATAATAAACCTAATGAATTCATCCGAGTCCTATGAACATCGTACGACAATTTAGAATATATTACGACTCTATATGCCACATTACCGCCTTGAAAAGCATGTTAGTATAACGTACGACATCTTACAACTCCTAACAAAACATTACAGCACCGTACGTAAACTTAAAACTCCATAATAAACCTAATGAATTCGTCCGAGTCATTTGAACATCGTACAACAATTTAGAATATCTTACGATTCTGTATGCCACATTACCGCTTTGAAAATCATGTTAGTATAAACTAGGGCACCTTACAACTCCTAAGAACCCATTACAATATCGTACGTAAACTTAAAACTCCATAGTAAACCTAATGAATTCGTCCGAGTCATTTGAACATCGTACAACAATTTAGAATATCTTACGATTCTGTATGCCACATTACCGCTTTGAAAATCATGTTAGTATAACCTAGGGCACCTTACAACTCCTAAGAACCCATTACAATACCGTACGTAAACTTAAAACTCCATAGTAAACCTAATGAATTCGTCCGAGTCCTTTGAACATCGTACAACAATTTAGAATATCTTACGATTCTGTATGCCACATTACCGCTTTGAAAATCATGTTAGTATAACCTAGGGCACCTTACAACTCCTAAGAACCCATTACAATACCGTACGTAAACATAAAACTCCATAATAAACCTAATGAATTCGTCCGAGTCCTTTAAACATCAGACAACCACTTAGGACTTGTTATGACTTTATATGCGACATTAGCAACAGGAAAAGAAATTTAGAATAATGTAGGATGCGTTACATCTTTTGAGAACACCTTACACCACCGTACGAAACAATAAAACTCCATAATAAACCTAATGAATTCGTCCGAGTGATTTGAACATCGTACAACAATTTAGAATATCTTACCACTCTGAATGCCACATTACCGCCTTGAAAAGCATGTTAGTATAACGTACGACACCTTACAACACCTAACAAAATATTACAACACCGTACGTAAACATAAAACTCCATAATAAACCTAATGAATTCATCCGAGTCCTTTGAACATCGTACGACAATTTAGAATATATTGCGACTCTATATGCCACATTACCGCCTTGAAAAGCATGTTAGTATAACGTACGACATCTTACAACTCCTAACAAAACATTACAGCACCGTACGTAAACTTAAAACTCCATAATAAACCTAATGAATTCGTCCGAGTCATTTGAACATCGTACAACAATTTAGAATATCTTACGATTCTGTATGCCATATTACCGCTTTGAAAATCATGTTAGTATAAACTAGGGCACCTTACAACTCCTAAGAACCCATTACAATATCGTACGTAAACTTAAAACTCCATAGTAAACCTAATGAATTCGTCCGAGTCCTTTAAACATCAGACGACCACTCAGGACTTGTTATGACTTTGTATGCGACATTAGCAACAGGAAAAACAATTTAGAATAATGTAGGATGCGTTACATCTTTTGAGAACACCTTACACCACCGTACGAAACATTAAAACTCCATAATAAACCTAATGAATTCGTCCGAGTGATTTGAACATCGTACAAAAATTTAGATTATCTTACCACTCTGAATGCCACATTACCGCCTTGAAAAGCATGTTAGTATAACGTACGACACCTTATAACTCCTAACAAAACATTACAACACCGTACGTAAACTTAAAACTCTATAATAAACCAAATGAATTCATCCGAGTCCTGTGAACATCATACGACAATTTAGAATATATTACGACTCTGTATGCCACATTACCGCCTTGAAAAGAATGTTAGTATAACGTACGACACCTTACAACTCCGAACAAAACATTACAACACCGTACGTAAACTTAAAACTCCATAATAAACCTAATGAATTCATCCGAGTCCTTTGAACATCGTACGACAATTTAGAATATATTACGACTCTGTATGCCACATTACCGCCTTGAAAAGCATGTTAGTATAACGTACGGCACCTTACAACTCCTAACAAAACATTACAACACCGTACGTAAACTTAAAACTCCATAATAAACCTAATGAATTCGTCCGAGTCATTTGAACATCGTACAACAATTTAGAATATCTTACGATTCTGTATGCCACATTACCTCTTTGAAAATCATGTTAGTATAACCTAGGGCACCATACAACTCCTAAGAACCCATTACAATACCGTACGTAAACTTAAAACTCCATAGTAAACCTAATGAATTCGTCCGAGTCCTTTGAACATCGTACAACAATTTAGAATATCTTACGATTCTGTATGCCACATTACCGCTTTGAAAATCATGTTAGTATAACCTAGGGCACCTTACAACTCCTAAGAACCCATTACAATACCGTACGTAAACTTAAAACTCCATAATAAACCTAATGAATTCGTCTGAGTCCTTTAAACATCAGACAATCACTTAGGACTTGTTATGACTTTATATGCGACATTAGCAACAGGAAAAGAAATTTAGATTAATGTAGGATGCGTTACATCTTTTGAGAACACCTTACACCACCGTACGAAACAATAAAACTCCATAATAAACCTAATGAATTCGTCCGAGTGATTTGAACATCGTACACCAATTTAGAATATCTTACCACTCTGAATGCCACATTACCGCCTTGAAAAGCATGTTAGTATAACGTACGACACCTTACAACACCTAACAAAATATTACAACACCGTACGTAAACATAAAACTCCATAATAAACCTAATGAATTCATCCGAGTCCTATGAACATCGTACGACAATTTAGAATATATTACGACTCTATATGCCACATTACCGCCTTGAAAAGCATGTTAGTATAACGTACGACATCTTACAACTCCTAACAAAACATTACAGCACCGTACGTAAACTTAAAACTCCATAATAAACCTAATGAATTCGTCCGAGTCATTTGAACATCGTACAACAATTTAGAATATCTTACGATTCTGTATGCCACATTACCGCTTTGAAAATCATGTTAGTATAAACTAGGGCACCTTACAACTCCTAAGAACCCATTACAATATCGTACGTAAACTTAAAACTCCATAGTAAACCTAATGAATTCGTCCGAGTCATTTGAACATCGTACAACAATTTAGAATATCTTACGATTCTGTATGCCACATTACCGCTTTGAAAATCATGTTAGTATAACCTAGGGCACCTTACAACTCCTAAGAACCCATTACAATACCGTACGTAAACTTAAAACTCCATAATAAACCTAATGAATTCGTCTGAGTCCTTTAAACATCAGACAATCACTTAGGACTTGTTATGACTTTATATGCGACATTAGCAACAGGAAAAGAAATTTAGATTAATGTAGGATGCGTTACATCTTTTGAGAACACCTTACACCACCGTACGAAACAATAAAACTCCATAATAAACCTAATGAATTCGTCCGAGTGATTTGAACATCGTACACCAATTTAGAATATCTTACCACTCTGAATGCCACATTACCGCCTTGAAAAGCATGTTAGTATAACGTACGACACCTTACAACACCTAACAAAATATTACAACACCGTACGTAAACATAAAACTCCATAATAAACCTAATGAATTCATCCGAGTCCTATGAACATCGTACGACAATTTAGAATATATTACGACTCTATATGCCACATTACCGCCTTGAAAAGCATGTTAGTATAACGTACGACATCTTACAACTCCTAACAAAACATTACAGCACCGTACGTAAACTTAAAACTCCATAATAAACCTAATGAATTCGTCCGAGTCATTTGAACATCGTACAACAATTTAGAATATCTTACGATTCTGTATGCCACATTACCGCTTTGAAAATCATGTTAGTATAAACTAGGGCACCTTACAACTCCTAAGAACCCATTACAATATCGTACGTAAACTTAAAACTCCATAGTAAACCTAATGAATTCGTCCGAGTCATTTGAACATCGTACAACAATTTAGAATATCTTACGATTCTGTATGCCACATTACCGCTTTGAAAATCATGTTAGTATAACCTAGGGCACCTTACAACTCCTAAGAACCCATTACAATACCGTACGTAAACTTAAAACTCCATAGTAAACCTAATGAATTCGTCCGAGTCCTTTGAACATCGTACAACAATTTAGAATATCTTACGATTCTGTATGCCACATTACCGCTTTGAAAATCATGTTAGTATAACCTAGGGCACCTTACAACTCCTAAGAACTCATTACAATACCGTACGTAAACTTAAAACTCCATAATAAACCTAATGAATTCGTCCGAGTCCTTTAAACATCAGACAACCACTTAGGACTTGTTATGACTTTATATGCGACATTAGCAACAGGAAAAGAAATTTAGAATAATGTAGGATGCGTTACATCTTTTGAGAACACCTTACACCACCGTACGAAACAATAAAACTCCATAATAAACCTAATGAATTCGTCCGAGTGATTTGAACATCGTACAACAATTTAGAATATCTTACCACTCTGAATGCCACATTACCGCCTTGAAAAGCATGTTAGTATAACGTACGACACCTTACAACACCTAACAAAATATTACAACACCGTACGTAAACATAAAACTCCATAATAAACCTAATGAATTCATCCGAGTCCTTTGAACATCGTACGACAATTTAGAATATATTACGACTCTATATGCCACATTACCGCCTTGAAAAGCATGTTAGTATAACGTACGACATCTTACAACTCCTAACAAAACATTACAGCACCGTACGTAAACTTAAAACTCCATAATAAACCTAATGAATTCGTCCGAGTCATTTGAACATCGTACAACAATTTAGAATATCTTACGATTCTGTATGCCATATTACCGCTTTGAAAATCATGTTAGTATAAACTAGGGCACCTTACAACTCCTAAGAACCCATTACAATATCGTACGTAAACTTAAAACTCCATAGTAAACCTAATGAATTCGTCCGAGTCCTTTAAACATCAGACGACCACTCAGGACTTGTTATGACTTTGTATGCGACATTAGCAACAGGAAAAACAATTTAGAATAATGTAGGATGCGTTACATCTTTTGAGAACACCTTACACCACCGTACGAAACATTAAAACTCCATAATAAACCTAATGAATTCGTCCGAGTGATTTGAACATCGTACAAAAATTTAGATTATCTTACCACTCTGAATGCCACATTACCGCCTTGAAAAGCATGTTAGTATAACGTACGACACCTTATAACTCCTAACAAAACATTACAACACCGTACGTAAACTTAAAACTCTATAATAAACCAAATGAATTCATCCGAGTCCTGTGAACATCATACGACAATTTAGAATATATTACGACTCTGTATGCCACATTACCGCCTTGAAAAGAATGTTATTATAACGTACGACACCTTACAACTCCGAACAAAACATTACAACACCGTACGTAAACTTAAAACTCCATAATAAACCTAATGAATTCATCCGAGTCCTTTGAACATCGTACGACAATTTAGAATATATTACGACTCTGTATGCCACATTACCGCCTTGAAAAGCATGTTAGTATAACGTACGGCACCTTACAACTCCTAACAAAACATTACAACACCGTACGTAAACTTAAAACTCCATAATAAACCTAATGAATTCGTCCGAGTCATTTGAACATCGTACAACAATTTAGAATATCTTACGATTCTGTATGCCACATTACCGCTTTGAAAATCATGTTAGTATAACCTAGGGCACCTTACAACTCCTAAGAACCCATTACAATACCGTACGTAAACTTAAAACTCCATAGTAAACCTAATGAATTCGTCCGAGTCCTTTGAACATCGTACAACAATTTAGAATATCTTACGATTCTGTATGCCACATCACCGCTTTGAAATTCATGTTAGTATAACCTAGGGCACCTTACAACTCCTAAGAACCCATTACAATACCGTACGTAAACTTAAAACTCCATAATAAACCTAATGAATTCGTCCGAGTCCTTTAAACATCAGACAACCACTTAGGACTTGTTATGACTTTATATGCGACATTAGCAACAGGAAAAGAAATTTAGAATAATGTAGGATGCGTTACATCTTTTGAGAACACCTTACACCACCGTACGAAACAATAAAACTCCATAATAAACCTAATGAATTCGTCCGAGTGATTTGAACATCGTACAACAATTTAGAATATCTTACCACTCTGAATGCCACATTACCGCCTTGAAAATCATGTTAGTATAACGTACGACACCTTACAACACCTAACAAAATATTACAACATCGTACGTAAACATAAAACTCCATAATAAACCTAATGAATTCATCCGAGTCCTTTGAACATCGTACGACAATTTAGAATATATTACGACTCTATATGCCACATTACCGCCTTGAAAAGCATGTTAGTATAACGTACGACATCTTACAACTCCTAACAAAACATTACAGCACCGTACGTAAACTTAAAACTCCATAATAAACCTAATGAATTCGTCCGAGTCATTTGAACATCGTACAACAATTTAGAATATCTTACGATTCTGTATGCCATATTACCGCTTTGAAAATCATGTTAGTATAAACTAGGGCACCTTACAACTCCTAAGAACCCATTACAATATCGTACGTAAACTTAAAACTCCATAGTAAACCTAATGAATTCGTCCGAGTCCCTTAAACATCAGACGACCACTCAGGACTTGTTATGACTTTGTATGCGACATTAGCAACAGGAAAAACAATTTAGAATAATGTAGGATGCGTTACATCTTTTGAGAACACCTTACACCACCGTACGAAACATTAAAACTCCATAATAAACCTAATGAATTCGTCCGAGTGATTTGAACATCGTACAAAAATTTAGATTATTTTACCCCTCTGAATGCCACATTACCGCCTTGAAAAGCATGTTAGTATAACGTACGACACCTTATAACTCCTAACAAAACATTACAACACCGTACGTAAACTTAAAACTCTATAATAAACCAAATGAATTCATCCGAGTCCTGTGAACATCATACGACAATTTAGAATATATTACGACTCTGTATGCCACATTACCGCCTTGAAAAGAATGTTAGTATAACGTACGACACCTTACAACTCCGAACAAAACATTACAACACCGTACGTAAACTTAAAACTCCATAATAAACCTAATGAATTCATCCGAGTCCTTTGAACATCGTACGACAATTTAGAATATATTACGACTCTGTATGCCACATTACCGCCTTGAAAAGCATGTTAGTATAACGTACGGCACCTTACAACTCCTAACAAAACATTACAACACCGTACGTAAACTTAAAACTCCATAATAAACCTAATGAATTCGTCCGAGTCATTTGAACATCGTACAACAATTTAGAATATCTTACGATTCTGTATGCCACATTACCTCTTTGAAAATCATGTTAGTATAACCTAGGGCACCTTACAACTCCTAAGAACCCATTACAATACCGTTCGTAAACTTAAAACTCCATAGTAAACCTAATGAATTCGTCCGAGTCCTTTGAACATCGTACAACAATTTAGAATATCTTACGATTCTGTATGCCACATTACCGCTTTGAAAATCATGTTAGTATAACCTAGGGCACCTTACAACTCCTAAGAACCCATTACAATACCGTACGTAAACTTAAAACTCCATAATAAACCTAATGAATTCGTCCGAGTCCTTTAAACATCAGACAACCACTTAGGACTTGTTATGACTTTATATGCGACATTAGCAACAGGAAAAGAAATTTAGAATAATGTAGGATGCGTTACATCTTTTGAGAACACCTTACACCACCGTAGAAAACAATAAAACTCCATAATAAACCTAATGAATTCGTCCGAGTGATTTGAACATCGTACAACAATTTAGAATATCTTACCACTCTGAATGCCACATTACCGCCTTGAAAAGCATGTTAGTATAACGTACGACACCTTACAACACCTAACAAAATATTACAACACCGTACGTAAACATAAAACTCCATAATAAACCTAATGAATTCATCCGAGTCCTTTGAACATCGTACGACAATTTAGAATATATTACGACTCTATATGCCACATTACCGCCTTGAAAAGCATGTTAGTATAACGTACGACATCTTACAACTCCTAACAAAACATTACAGCACCGTACGTAAACTTAAAACTCCATAATAAACCTAATGAATTCGTCCGAGTCATTTGAACATCGTACAACAATTTAGAATATCTTACGATTCTGTATGCCACATTACCGCTTTGAAAATCATGTTAGTATAAACTAGGGCACCTTACAACTCCTAAGAACCCATTACAACATCGTACGTAAACTTAAAACTCCATAGTAAACCTAATGAATTCGTCCGAGTCCTTTAAACATCAGACAACCACTTAGGACTTGTTATGACTTTATATGCGACATTAGCAACAGGAAAAGAAATTTAGAATAATGTAGGATGCGTTACATCTTTTGAGAACACCTTACACCACCGTACAAAACAATAAAACTCCATAATAAACCTAATGAATTCGTCCGAGTGATTTGAACATCGTACAACAATTTAGAATATCTTACCACTCTGAATGCCACATTACCGCCTTGAAAAGCATGTTAGTATAACGTACGACACCTTACAACACCTAACAAAATATTACAACACCGTACGTAAACATAAAACTCCATAATAAACCTAATGAATTAATCCGAGTCCTTTGAACATCGTACGACAATTTAGAATATATTACGACTCTATATGCCACATTACCGCCTTGAAAAGCATGTTAGTATAACGTACGACATCTTACAACTCCTAACAAAACATTACAGCACCGTACGTAAACTTAAAACTCCATAATAAACCTAATGAATTCGTCCGAGTCATTTGAACATCGTACAACAATTTAGAATATCTTACGATTCTGTATGCCACATTACCGCTTTGAAAATCATGTTAGTATAAACTAGGGCACCTTACAACTCCTAAGAACCCATTACAATATCGTACGTAAACTTAAAACTCCATAGTAAACCTAATGAATTCGTCCGAGTCCTTTAAACATCAGACGACCACTCAGGACTTGTTATGACTTTGTATGCGACATTAGCAACAGGAAAAGCAATTTAGAATAATGTAGGATGCGTTACATCTTTTGAGAACACCTTACACCACCGTACGAAACAATAAAACTCCATAATAAACCTAATGAATTCGTCCGAGTGATTTGAACATCGTACAACAATTTAGAATATCTTACCACTCTGAATGCCACATTACCGCCTTGAAAAGCATGTTAGTATAACGTACGACACCTTACAACACCTAACAAAATATTACAACACCGTACGTAAACATAAAACTCCATAATAAACCTAATGAATTAATCCGAGTCCTTTGAACATCGTACGACAATTTAGAATATATTACGACTCTATATGCCACATTACCGCCTTGAAAAGCATGTTAGTATAACGTACGACATCTTACAACTCCTAACAAAACATTACAGCACCGTACGTAAACTTAAAACTCCATAATAAACCTAATGAATTCGTCCGAGTCATTTGAACATCGTACAACAATTTAGAATATCTTACGATTCTGTATGCCACATTACCGCTTTGAAAATCATGTTAGTATAAACTAGGGCACCTTACAACTCCTAAGAACCCATTACAACATCGTACGTAAACTTAAAACTCCATAGTAAACCTAATGAATTCGTCCGAGTCCTTTAAACATCAGACAACCACTTAGGACTTGTTATGACTTTATATGCGACATTAGCAACAGGAAAAGAAATTTAGAATAATGTAGGATGCGTTACATCTTTTGAGAACACCTTACACCACCGTACAAAACAATAAAACTCCATAATAAACCTAATGAATTCGTCCGAGTGATTTGAACAACGTACAACAATTTAGAATATCTTACCACTCTGAATGCCACATTACCGCCTTGAAAAGCATGTTAGTATAACGTACGACACCTTACAACACCTAACAAAATATTACAACACCGTACGTAAACATAAAACTCCATAATAAACCTATTGAATTAATCCGAGTCCTTTGAACATCGTACGACAATTTAGAATATATTACGACTCTATATGCCACATTACCGCCTTGAAAAGCATGTTAGTATAACGTACGACATCTTACAACTCCTAACAAAACATTACAGCACCGTACGTAAACTTAAAACTCCATAATAAACCTAATGAATTCGTCCGAGTCATTTGAACATCGTACAACAATTTAGAATATCTTACGATTCTGTATGCCACATTACCGCTTTGAAAATCATGTTAGTATAAACTAGGGCACCTTACAACTCCTAAGAACCCATTACAATATCGTACGTAAACTTAAAACTCCATAGTAAACCTAATGAATTCGTCCGAGTCCTTTAAACATCAGACGACCACTCAGGACTTGTTATGACTTTGTATGCGACATTAGCAACAGGAAAAGCAATTTAGAATAATGTAGGATGCGTTACATCTTTTGAGAACACCTTACACCACCGTACGAAACAATAAAACTCCATAATAAACCTAATGAATTCGTCCGAGTGATTTGAACATCGTACAACAATTTAGAATATCTTACCACTCTGAATGCCACATTACCGCCTTGAAAAGCATGTTAGTATAACGTACGACACCTTACAACACCTAACAAAATATTACAACACCGTACGTAAACATAAAACTCCATAATAAACCTAATGAATTCATCCGAGTCCTTTGAACATCGTACGACAATTTAGAATATATTACGACTCTATATGCCACATTATCGCCTTGAAAAGCATGTTAGTATAACGTACGACATCTTACAACTCCTAACAAAACATTACAGCACCGTACGTAAACTTAAAACTCCATAATAAACCTAATGAATTCGTCCGAGTCATTTGAACATCGTACAACAATTTAGAATATCTTACGATTCTGTATGCCATATTACCGCTTTGAAAATCATGTTAGTATAAACTAGGGCACCTTACAACTCCTAAGAACCCATTACAATATCGTACGTAAACTTAAAACTCCATAGTAAACCTAATGAATTCGTCCGAGTCCTTTAAACATCAGACGACCACTCAGGACTTGTTATGACTTTGTATGCGACATTAGCAACAGGAAAAACAATTTAGAATAATGTAGGATGCGTTACATCTTTTGAGAACACCTTACACCACCGTACGAAACATTAAAACTCCATAATAAACCTAATGAATTCGTCCGAGTGATTTGAACATCGTACAAAAATTTAGATTATTTTACCACTCTGAATGCCACATTACCGCCTTGAAAAGCATGTTAGTATAACGTACGACACCTTATAACTCCTAACAAAACATTACAACACCGTACGTAAACTTAAAACTCTATAACAAACCAAATGAATTCATCCGAGTCCTGTGAACATCATACGACAATTTAGAATATATTACGACTCTGTATGCCACATTACCGCCTTGAAAAGAATGTTAGTATAACGTACGACACCTTACAACTCCGAACAAAACATTACAACACCGTACGTAAACTTAAAACTCCATAATAAACCTAATGAATTCATCCGAGTCCTTTGAACATCGTACGACAATTTAGAATATATTACGACTCTGTATGCCACATTACCGCCTTGAAAAGCATGTTAGTATAACGTACGGCACCTTACAACTCCTAACAAAACATTACAACACCGTACGTAAACTTAAAACTCCATAATAAACCTAATGAATTCGTCCGAGTCATTTGAACATCGTACAACAATTTAGAATATCTTACGATTCTGTATGCCACATTACCTCTTTGAAAATCATGTTAGTATAACCTAGGGCACCTTACAACTCCTAAGAACCCATTACAATACCGTACGTAAACTTAAAACTCCATAGTAAACCTAATGAATTCGTCCGAGTCCTTTGAACATCGTACAACAATTTAGAATATCTTACGATTCTGTATGCCACATTACCGCTTTGAAAATCATGTTAGTATAACCTAGGGCACCTTACAACTCCTAGGAACCCATTACAATATCGTACGTAAACTTAAAACTCCATAATAAACCTAATGAATTCGTCCGAGTCCTTTAAACATCAGACAACCACTTAGGACTTGTTATGACTTTATATGCGACATTAGCAACAGGAAAAGAAATTTAGAATAATGTAGGATGCGTTGCATCTTTTGAGAACACCTTACACCACCGTACAAAACAATAAAACTCCATAATAAACCTAATGAATTCGTCCGAGTGATTTGAACATCGTACAACAATTTAGAATATCTTACCACTCTGAATGCCACATTACCGCCTTGAAAAGCATGTTAGTATAACGTACGACATCTTACAACTCCTAACAAAACATTACAGCACCGTACGTAAACTTAAAACTCCATAATAAACCTAATGAATTCGTCCGAGTCATTTGAACATCGTACAACAATTTAGAATATCTTACGATTCTGTATGCCACATAACCGCTTTGAAAATCATGTTAGTATAAACTAGGGCACCTTACAACTCCTAAGAACCCATTACAATATCGTACGTAAACTTAAAACTCCATAGTAAACCTAATGAATTCGTCCGAGTCCTTTAAACATCAGACAACCACTTAGGACTTGTTATGACTTTATATGCGACATTAGCAACAGGAAAAGAAATTTAGAATAATGTAGGATGCGTTACATCTTTTGAAAACACCTTACACCACCGTACATAACAATAAAACTCCATAATAAACCTAATGAATTCGTCCGAGTGATTTGAACATCGTACAACAATTTAGAATATCTTACCACTCTGAATGCCACATTACCGCCTTGAAAAGCATGTTAGTATAACGTACGACACCTTACAACACCTAACAAAATATTACAACACCGTACGTAAAC
The DNA here is from genome assembly GCA_030867185.1 of Tagetes erecta. Taxonomy (NCBI): domain Eukaryota; kingdom Viridiplantae; phylum Streptophyta; class Magnoliopsida; order Asterales; family Asteraceae; genus Tagetes; species Tagetes erecta. Next base: position 45,682,492 of record CM061488.1, on the reverse strand, counting down.
ATAAAACTCCATAATAAACCTAATGAATTCATCCGAGTCCTTTGAACATCGTACGACAATTTAGAATATATTACGACTCTATATGCCACATTACCGCCTTGAAAAGCATGTTAGTATAACGTACGACATCTTACAACTCCTAACAAAACATTACAGCACCGTACGTAAACTTAAAACTCCATAATAAACCTAATGAATTCGTCCGAGTCATTTGAACATCGTACAACAATTTAGAATATCTTACGATTCTGTATGCCACATTACCGCTTTGAAAATCATGTTAGTATAAACTAGGGCACCTTACAACTCCTAAGAACCCATTACAATATCGTACGTAAACTTAAAACTCCATAGTAAACCTAATGAATTCGTCCGAGTCCTTTAAACATCAGACGACCACTCAGGACTTGTTATGACTTTGTATGTGACATTAGCACCAGGAAAAGCAATTTAGAATAATGTAGGATGCGTTACATCTTTTGAGAACACCTTACACCACCGTACGAAACAATAAAACTTCATAATAAACCTAATGAATTCGTCTGAGTGATTTGAACATCGTACAACAATTTAGATTATCTTACCACTCTGAATGCCACATTACCGCCTTGAAAAGCATGTTAGTATAACGTACGACACCTTATAACTCCTAACAAAACATTACAACACCGTACGTAAACTTAAAACTCTATAATAAACCAAATGAATTCATCCGAGTCCTTTGAACATCGTACGACAATTTAGAATATATTACGACTCTGTATGCCACATTACCGCCTTGAAAAGCATGTTAGTATAACGTACGACACCTTACAACTCCTAACAAAACATTACAAAACCATACGTAAACTTAAAACTCCATAATAAACCTAATGAATTCGTCCGAGTCATTTGAACATCGTACAACAATTTAGAATATCTTAAGATTCTGTATGCCACATTACCGCTTTGAAAATCATGTTAGTATAACCTAGGGCACCTTACAACTCCTAAGAACTCATTACAATACCGTACGTAAACTTAAAATTCCATAATAAACCTAATGAATTCGTCTGAGTCCTTTAAACATCAGACGACCACTTAGGACTTGTTATGACTTTATATGCGACATTAGCAACAGGAAAAACAATTTAGAATAATGTAGGATGCGTTACATCTTTTGAGAACACCTTACACCACCGTACAAAACAATAAAACTCCATAATAAACCTAATGAATTCGTCCGAGTGATTTGAACATCGTACAACAATTTAGAATATCTTACCACTCTGAATGCCACACTACCGCCTTGAAAAGCATGTTAGTATAACGTACGACACCTTACAACACCTAACAAAATATTACAACACCGTACGTAAACATAAAACTCCATAATAAACCTAATGAATTCATCCGAGTCCTTTGAACATCGTACGACAATTTAGAATATATTACGACTCTATATGCCACATTACCGCCTTGAAAAGCATGTTAGTATAACGTACGACATCTTACAACTCCTAACAAAACATTACAGCACCGTACGTAAACTTAAAACTCCATAATAAACCTAATGAATTCGTCCGAGTCATTTGAACATCATACAACAATTTAGAATATCTTACGATTCTGTATGCCACATTACCGCTTTGAAAATCATGTTAGTATAAACTAGGGCACCTTACAACTCCTAAGAACGCATTACAATATCGTACGTAAACTTAAAACTCCATAGTAAACCTAATGAATTAGTCCGAGTGGTTTGAACATCGTACAACAATTTAGAATATCTTACCACTCTGAATGCCACATTACCGCCTTGAAAAGCATGTTAGTATAACGTACGACACCTTACAACACCTAACAAAATATTACAACACCGTACGTAAACATAAAACTCCATAATAAACCTAATGAATTCATCCGAGTCGTTTGAACATCGTACGACAATTTAGAATATATTACGACTCTATATGCCACATTACCGCCTTGAAAAGCATGTTAGTATAACGTACGACATCTTACAACTCCTAACAAAACATTACAGCACCGTACGTAAACTTAAAACTCCATAATAAACCTAATGAATTCGTCCGAGTCATTTGAACATCGTACAACAATTTAGAATATCTTACGATTCTGTATGCCACATTACCGCTTTGAAAATCATGTTAGTATAAACTAGGGCACCTTACAACTCCTAAGAACCCATTACAATATCGTACGTAAACTTAAAACTCCATAGTAAACCTAACGAATTCGTCCGAGTCCTTTAAACATCAGACGACCACTCAGGACTTGTTATGACTTTGTATGCGACATTAGCAACAGGAAAAGCAATTTAGAATAATGTAGGATGCGTTACATCTTTTGAGAACACCTTACACCACCGTACGAAACAATAAAACTTCATAATAAACCAAATGAATTCGTCTGAGTGATTTGAACATCGTACAACAATTTAGATTATCTTACCACTCTGAATGCCACATTACCGCCTTGAAAAGCATGTTAGTATAACGTACGACACCTTATAACTCCTAACAAAACATTACAACACCGTACGTAAACTTAAAACTCTATAATAAACCAAATGAATTCATCCGAGTCCTTTGAACATCGTACGACAATTTAGAATATATTACGACTCTGTATGCCACATTACCGCCTTGAAAAGCATGTTAGTATAACGTACGACACCTTACAACTCCTAACAAAACATTACAAAACCATACGTAAACTTAAAACTCCATAATAAACCTAATGAATTCGTCCGAGTCATTTGAACATCGTACAACAATTTAGAATATCTTACGATTCTGTATGCCACATTACCGCTTTGAAAATCATGTTAGTATAACCTAGGGCACCTTACAACTCCTAAGAACTCATTACAATACCGTACGTAAACTTAAAATTCCATAATAAACCTAATGAATTCGTCTGAGTCCTTTAAACATCAGACGACCACTTAGGACTTGTTATGACTTTATATGCGACATTAGCAACAGGAAAAACAATTTAGAATAATGTAGGATGCGTTACATCTTTTGAGAACACCTTACACCACCGTACAAAACAATAAAACTCCATAATAAACCTAATGAATTCGTCCGAGTGATTTGAACATCGTACAACAATTTAGAATATCTTACCACTCTGAATGCCACACTACCGCCTTGAAAAGCATGTTAGTATAACGTACGACACCTTACAACACCTAACAAAATATTACAACACCGTACGTAAACATAAAACTCCATAATAAACCTAATGAATTCATCCGAGTCCTTTGAACATCGTACGACAATTTAGAATATATTACGACTCTATATGCCACATTACCGCCTTGAAAAGCATGTTAGTATAACGTACGACATCTTACAACTCCTAACAAAACATTACAGCACCGTACGTAAACTTAAAACTCCATAATAAACCTAATGAATTCGTCCGAGTCATTTGAACATCATACAACAATTTAGAATATCTTACGATTTTGTATGCCACATTACCGCTTTGAAAATCATGTTAGTATAAACTAGGGCACCTTACAACTCCTAAGAACCCATTACAATATCGTACGTAAACTTAAAACTCCATAGTAAACCTAATGAATTAGTCCGAGTGGTTTGAACATCGTACAACAATTTAGAATATCTTACCACTCTGAATGCCACATTACCGCCTTGAAAAGCATGTTAGTATAACGTACGACACCTTACAACACCTAACAAAATATTACAACACCGTACGTAAACATAAAACTCCATAATAAACCTAATGAATTCATCCGAGTCGTTTGAACATCGTACGACAATTTAGAATATATTACGACTCTATATGCCACATTACCGCCTTGAAAAGCATGTTAGTATAACGTACGACATCTTACAACTCCTAACAAAACATTACAGCACCGTACGTAAACTTAAAACTCCATAATAAACCTAATGAATTCGTCCGAGTCATTTGAACATCGTACAACAATTTAGAATATCTTACGATTCTGTATGCCACATTACCGCTTTGAAAATCATGTTAGTATAAACTAGGGCACCTTACAACTCCTAAGAACCCATTACAATATCGTACGTAAACTTAAAACTCCATAGTAAACCTAATGAATTCGTCCGAGTCCTTTAAACATCAGACGACCACTCAGGACTTGTTATGACTTTGTATGCGACATTAGCAACAGGAAAAGCAATTTAGAATAATGTAGGATGCGTTACATCTTTTGAGAACACCTTACACCACCGTACGAAACAATAAAACTTCATAATAAACCTAATGAATTCGTCTGAGTGATTTGAACATCGTACAACAATTTAGATTATCTTACCACTCTGAATGCCACATTACCGCCTTGAAAAGCATGTTAGTATAACGTACGACACCTTATAACTCCTAACAAAACATTACAACACCGTACGTAAACTTAAAACTCTATAATAAACCAAATGAATTCATCCGAGTCCTGTGAACATCATACGACAATTTAGAATATATTACGACTCTGTATGCCACATTACCGCCTTGAAAAGAATGTTAGTATAACGTACGACACCTTACAACTCCGAACAAAACATTACAACACCGTACGTAAACTTAAAACTCCATAATAAACCTAATGAATTCATCCGAGTCCTTTGAACATCGTACGACAATTTAGAATATATTACGACTCTGTATGCCACATTACCGCCTTGAAAAGCATGTTAGTATAACGTACGGCACCTTACAACTCCTAACAAAACATTACAACACCGTACGTAAACTTAAAACTCCATAATAAAACTAATGAATTCGTCCGAGTCATTTGAACATCGTACAACAATTTAGAATATCTTACGATTCTGTATGCCACATTACCTCTTTGAAAATCATGTTAGTATAACCTAGGGCACCTTACAACTCCTAAGAACCCATTACAATACCGTACGTAAACTTAAAACTCCATAGTAAACCTAATGAATTCGTCCGAGTCCTTTGAACATCGTACAACAATTTAGAATATCTTACGATTCTGTATGCCACATTACCGCTTTGAAAATCATGTTAGTATAACCTAGGGCACCTTACAACTCCTAAGAACCCATTACAATACCGTACGTAAACTTAAAACTCCATAATAAACCTAATGAATTCGTCCGAGTCCTTTAAACATCAGACAACCACTTAGGACTTGTTATGACTTTATATGCGACATTAGCAACAGGAAAAGAAATTTAGAATAATGTAGGATGCGTTACATCTTTTGAGAACACCTTACACCACCGTACGAAACAATAAAACTCCATAATAAACCTAATGAATTCGTCCGAGTGATTTGAACATCGTACAATAATTTAGAATATCTTACCACTCTGAATGCCACATTACCGCCTTGAAAAGCATGTTAGTATAACGTACGACACCTTACAACACCTAACAAAATATTACAACACCGTACGTAAACATAAAACTCCATAATAAACCTAATGAATTCATCCGAGTCCTTTGAACATCGTACGACAATTTAGAATATATTACGACTCTATATGCCACATTACCGCCTTGAAAAGCATGTTAGTATAACGTACGACATCTTACAACTCCTAACAAAACATTACAGCACCGTACGTAAACTTAAAACTCCATAATAAACCTAATGAATTCGTCCGAGTCCTTTAAACATCAGACGACCACTCAGGACTTGTTATGACTTTGTATGCGACATTAGCAACAGGAAAAGCAATTTAGAATAATGTAGGATGCGTTACATCTTTTGCGAACACCTTACACCACCGTACGAAACAATAAAACTTCATAATAAACCTAATGAATTCGTCTGAGTGATTTGAACATCGTACAACAATTTAGATTATCTTACCACTCTGAATGCCACATTACCGCCTTGAAAAGCATGTTAGTATAACGTACGACACCTTATAACTCCTAACAAAACATTACAACACCGTACGTAAACTTAAAACTCTATAATAAACCAAATGAATTCATCCGAGTCCTTTGAACATCGTACGACAATTTAGAATATATTACGACTCTGTATGCCACATTACCGCCTTGAAAAGCATGTTAGTATAACGTACGACACCTTACAACTCCTAACAAAACATTACAAAACCATACGTAAACTTAAAACTCCATAATAAACCTAATGAATTCGTCCGAGTCATTTGAACATCGTACAACAATTTAGAATATCTTACGATTCTGTATGCCACATTACCGCTTTGAAAATCATGTTAGTATAACCTAGGGCACCTTACAACTCCTAAGAACTCATTACAATACCGTACGTAAACTTAAAATTCCATAATAAACCTAATGAATTTGTCTGAGTCCTTTAAACATCAGACGACCACATAGGACTTGTTATGACTTTATATGCGACATTAGCAACAGGAAAAACAATTTAGAATAATGTAGGATGCGTTACATCTTTTGAGAACACCTTACACCACCGTACGAAACATTAAAACTCCATAATATACCTAATGAATTCGTCCGAGTGATTTGAACATCGTACAAAAATTTAGATTATCTTACCACTCTGAATGCCACATTACCGCCTTGAAAAGCATGTTAGTATAACGTACGACACCTTATAACTCCTAACAAAACATTACAACACCGTACGTAAACTTAAAACTCTATAATAAACCAAATGAATTCATCCGAGTCCTGTGAACATCATACGACAATTTAGAATATATTACGACTCTGTATGCCACATTACCGCCTTGAAAAGAATGTTAGTATAAAGTACGACACCTTACAACTCCGAACAAAACATTACAACACCGTACGTAAACTTAAAACTCCATAATAAACCTAATGAATTCATCCGAGTCCTTTGAACATCGTACGACAATTTAGAATATATTACGACTCTGAATGCCACATTACCGCCTTGAAAAGCATGTTAGTATAACGTACGACACCTTATAACTCCTAACAAAACATTACAACACCGTACGTAAACTTAAAACTCTATAATAAACCAAATGAATTCATCCGAGTCCTGTGAACATCATACGACAATTTAGAATATATTACGACTCTGTATGCCACATTACCGCCTTGAAAAGAATGTTAGTATAACGTACGACACCTTACAACTCCGAACAAAACATTACAACACCGTACGTAAACTTAAAACTCCATAATAAACCTAATGAATTCATCCGAGTCCTTTGAACATCGTACGACAATTTAGAATATATTACGACTCTGTATGCCACATTACCGCCTTGAAAAGCATGTTAGTATAACGTACGGCACCTTACAACTCCTAACAAAACATTACAACACCGTACGTAAACTTAAAACTCCATAATAAAACTAATGAATTCGTCCGAGTCATTTGAACATCGTACAACAATTTAGAATATCTTACGATTCTGTATGCCACATTACCTCTTTGAAAATCATGTTAGTATAACCTAGGGCACCTTACAACTCCTAAGAACCCATTACAATACCGTACGTAAACTTAAAACTCCATAGTAAACCTAATGAATTCGTCCGAGTCCTTTGAACATCGTACAACAATTTAGAATATCTTACGATTCTGTATGCCACATTACCGCTTTGAAAATCATGTTAGTATAACCTAGGGCACCTTACAACTCCTAAGAACCCATTACAATACCGTACGTAAACTTAAAACTCCATAATAAACCTAATGAATTCGTCCGAGTCCTTTAAACATCAGACAACCACTTAGGACTTGTTATGACTTTATATGCGACATTAGCAACAGGAAAAGAAATTTAGAATAATGTAGGATGCGTTACATCTTTTGAGAACACCTTACACCACCGTACGAAACAATAAAACTCCATAATAAACCTAATGAATTCGTCCGAGTGATTTGAACATCGTACAATAATTTAGAATATCTTACCACTCTGAATGCCACATTACCGCCTTGAAAAGCATGTTAGTATAACGTACGACACCTTACAACACCTAACAAAATATTACAACACCGTACGTAAACATAAAACTCCATAATAAACCTAATGAATTCATCCGAGTCCTTTGAACATCGTACGACAATTTAGAATATATTACGACTCTATATGCCACATTACCGCCTTGAAAAGCATGTTAGTATAACGTACGACATCTTACAACTCCTAACAAAACATTACAGCACCGTACGTAAACTTAAAACTCCATAATAAACCTAATGAATTCGTCCGAGTCCTTTAAACATCAGACGACCACTCAGGACTTGTTATGACTTTGTATGCGACATTAGCAACAGGAAAAGCAATTTAGAATAATGTAGGATGCGTTACATCTTTTGCGAACACCTTACACCACCGTACGAAACAATAAAACTTCATAATAAACCTAATGAATTCGTCTGAGTGATTTGAACATCGTACAACAATTTAGATTATCTTACCACTCTGAATGCCACATTACCGCCTTGAAAAGCATGTTAGTATAACGTACGACACCTTATAACTCCTAACAAAACATTACAACACCGTACGTAAACTTAAAACTCTATAATAAACCAAATGAATTCATCCGAGTCCTTTGAACATCGTACGACAATTTAGAATATATTACGACTCTGTATGCCACATTACCGCCTTGAAAAGCATGTTAGTATAACGTACGACACCTTACAACTCCTAACAAAACATTACAAAACCATACGTAAACTTAAAACTCCATAATAAACCTAATGAATTCGTCCGAGTCATTTGAACATCGTACAACAATTTAGAATATCTTACGATTCTGTATGCCACATTACCGCTTTGAAAATCATGTTAGTATAACCTAGGGCACCTTACAACTCCTAAGAACTCATTACAATACCGTACGTAAACTTAAAATTCCATAATAAACCTAATGAATTTGTCTGAGTCCTTTAAACATCAGACGACCACATAGGACTTGTTATGACTTTATATGCGACATTAGCAACAGGAAAAACAATTTAGAATAATGTAGGATGCGTTACATCTTTTGAGAACACCTTACACCACCGTACGAAACATTAAAACTCCATAATATACCTAATGAATTCGTCCGAGTGATTTGAACATCGTACAAAAATTTAGATTATCTTACCACTCTGAATGCCACATTACCGCCTTGAAAAGCATGTTAGTATAACGTACGACACCTTATAACTCCTAACAAAACATTACAACACCGTACGTAAACTTAAAACTCTATAATAAACCAAATGAATTCATCCGAGTCCTGTGAACATCATACGACAATTTAGAATATATTACGACTCTGTATGCCACATTACCGCCTTGAAAAGAATGTTAGTATAAAGTACGACACCTTACAACTCCGAACAAAACATTACAACACCGTACGTAAACTTAAAACTCCATAATAAACCTAATGAATTCATCCGAGTCCTTTGAACATCGTACGACAATTTAGAATATATTACGACTCTGTATGCCACATTACCGCCTTGAAAAGCATGTTAGTATAACGTACGACACCTTACAACTCCTAACAAAACATTACAACACCGTACGTAAACTTAAAACTCCATAATAAAACTAATGAATTCGTCCGAGTCATTTGAACATCGTACAACAATTTAGAATATCTTACGATTCTGTATGCCACATTACCTCTTTGAAAATCATGTTAGTATAACCTAGGGCACCTTACAACTCCTAAGAACCCATTACAATACCGTAGGTAAACTTAAAACTCCATAGTAAACCTAATGAATTCGTCCGAGTCATTTGAACATCGTACAACAATTTAGAATATCTTACGATTCTGTATGCCACATTACCGCTTTGAAAATCATGTTAGTATAAACTAGGGCACCTTACAACTCCTAAGAACCCATTACAATATCGTACGTAAACTTAAAACTCCATAGTAAACCTAATGAATTCGTCCGAGTCCTTTAAACATCAGACGACCACTCAGGACTTGTTATGACTTTGTATGCGACATTAGCAACAGGAAAAGCAATTTAGAATAATGTAGGATGCGTTACATCTTTTGAGAACACCTTACACCACCGTACGAAACAATAAAACTTCATAATAAACCTAATGAATTCGTCTGAGTGATTTGAACATCGTACAACAATTTAGATTATCTTACCACTCTGAATGCCACATTACCGCCTTGAAAAGCATGTTAGTATAACGTACGACACCTTATAACTCCTAACAAAACATTACAACACCGTACGTAAACTTAAAACTCTATAATAAACCAAATGAATTCATCCGAGTCCTGTGAACATCATACGACAATTTAGAATATATTACGACTCTGTATGCCACATTACCGCCTTGAAAAGAATGTTAGTATAACGTACGACACCTTACAACTCCGAACAAAACATTACAACACCGTACGTAAACTTAAAACTCCATAATAAACCTAATGAATTCATCCGAGTCCTTTGAACATCGTACGACAATTTAGAATATATTACGACTCTGTATGCCACATTACCGCCTTGAAAAGCATGTTAGTATAACGTACGGCACCTTACAACTCCTAACAAAACATTACAACACCGTACGTAAACTTAAAACTCCATAATAAACCAAATGAATTCATCCGAGTCCTGTGAACATCATACGACAATTTAGAATATATTACGACTCTGTATGCCACATTACCGCCTTGAAAAGAATGTTAGTATAAAGTACGACACCTTACAACTCCGAACAAAACATTACAACACCGTACGTAAACTTAAAACTCCATAATAAACCTAATGAATTCATCCGAGTCCTTTGAACATCGTACGACAATTTAGAATATATTACGACTCTGTATGCCACATTACCGCCTTGAAAAGCATGTTAGTATAACGTACGACACCTTACAACTCCTAACAAAACATTACAACACCGTACGTAAACTTAAAACTCCATAATAAAACTAATGAATTCGTCCGAGTCATTTGAACATCGTACAACAATTTAGAATATCTTACGATTCTGTATGCCACATTACCTCTTTGAAAATCATGTTAGTATAACCTAGGGCACCTTACAACTCCTAAGAACCCATTACAATACCGTAGGTAAACTTAAAACTCCATAGTAAACCTAATGAATTCGTCCGAGTCATTTGAACATCGTACAACAATTTAGAATATCTTACGATTCTGTATGCCACATTACCGCTTTGAAAATCATGTTAGTATAAACTAGGGCACCTTACAACTCCTAAGAACCCATTACAATATCGTACGTAAACTTAAAACTCCATAGTAAACCTAATGAATTCGTCCGAGTCCTTTAAACATCAGACGACCACTCAGGACTTGTTATGACTTTGTATGCGACATTAGCAACAGGAAAAGCAATTTAGAATAATGTAGGATGCGTTACATCTTTTGAGAACACCTTACACCACCGTACGAAACAATAAAACTTCATAATAAACCTAATGAATTCGTCTGAGTGATTTGAACATCGTACAACAATTTAGATTATCTTACCACTCTGAATGCCACATTACCGCCTTGAAAAGCATGTTAGTATAACGTACGACACCTTATAACTCCTAACAAAACATTACAACACCGTACGTAAACTTAAAACTCTATAATAAACCAAATGAATTCATCCGAGTCCTGTGAACATCATACGACAATTTAGAATATATTACGACTCTGTATGCCACATTACCGCCTTGAAAAGAATGTTAGTATAACGTACGACACCTTACAACTCCGAACAAAACATTACAACACCGTACGTAAACTTAAAACTCCATAATAAACCTAATGAATTCATCCGAGTCCTTTGAACATCGTACGACAATTTAGAATATATTACGACTCTGTATGCCACATTACCGCCTTGAAAAGCATGTTAGTATAACGTACGGCACCTTACAACTCCTAACAAAACATTACAACACCGTACGTAAACTTAAAACTCCATAATAAAACTAATGAATTCGTCCGAGTCATTTGAACATCGTACAACAATTTAGAATATCTTACGATTCTGTATGCCACATTACCTCTTTGAAAATCATGTTAGTATAACCTAGGGCACCTTACAACTCCTAAGAACCCATTACAATACCGTACGTAAACTTAAAACTCCATAGTAAACCTAATGAATTCGTCCGAGTCCTTTGAACATCGTACAACAATTTAGAATATCTTACGATTCTGTATGCCACATTACCGCTTTGAAAATCATGTTAGTATAACCTAGGGCACCTTACAACTCCTAAGAACCCATTACAATACCGTACGTAAACTTAAAACTCCATAATAAACCTAATGAATTCGTCCGAGTCCTTTAAACATCAGACAACCACTTAGGACTTGTTATGACTTTATATGCGACATTAGCAACAGGAAAAGAAATTTAGAATAATGTAGGATGCGTTACATCTTTTGAGAACACCTTACACCACCGTACGAAACAATAAAACTCCATAATAAACCTAATGAATTCGTCCGAGTGATTTGAACATCGTACAACAATTTAGAATATCTTACCACTCTGAATGCCACATTACCGCCTTGAAAAGCATGTTAGTATAACGTACGACACCTTACAACACCTAACAAAATATTACAACACCGTACGTAAACATAAAACTCCATAATAAACCTAATGAATTCATCCGAGTCCTTTGAACATCGTACGACAATTTAGAATATATTACGACTCTATATGCCACATTACCGCCTTGAAAAGCATGTTAGTATAACGTACGACATCTTACAACTCCTAACAAAACATTACAGCACCGTACGTAAACTTAAAACTCCATAATAAACCTAATGAATTCGTCCGAGTCCTTTAAACATCAGACGACCACTCAGGACTTGTTATGACTTTGTATGCGACATTAGCAACAGGAAAAGCAATTTAGAATAATGTAGGATGCGTTACATCTTTTGAGAACACCTTACACCACCGTACGAAACAATAAAACTTCATAATAAACCTAATGAATTCGTCTGAGTGATTTGAACATCGTACAACAATTTAGATTATCTTACCACTCTGAATGCCACATTACCGCCTTGAAAAGCATGTTAGTATAACGTACGACACCTTATAACTCCTAACAAAACATTACAACACCGTACGTAAACTTAAAACTCTATAATAAACCAAATGAATTCATCCGAGTCCTTTGAACATCGTACGACAATTTAGAATATATTACGACTCTGTATGCCACATTACCGCCTTGAAAAGCATGTTAGTATAACGTACGACACCTTACAACTCCTAACAAAACATTACAAAACCATACGTAAACTTAAAACTCCATAATAAACCTAATGAATTCGTCCGAGTCATTTGAACATCGTACAACAATTTAGAATATCTTACGATTCTGTATGCCACATTACCGCTTTGAAAATCATGTTAGTATAACCTAGGGCACCTTACAACTCCTAAGAACTCATTACAATACCGTACGTAAACTTAAAATTCCATAATAAACCTAATGAATTTGTCTGAGTCCTTTAAACATCAGACGACCACATAGGACTTGTTATGACTTTATATGCGACATTAGCAACAGGAAAAACAATTTAGAATAATGTAGGATGCGTTACATCTTTTGAGAACACCTTACACCACCGTACGAAACATTAAAACTCCATAATATACCTAATGAATTCGTCCGAGTGATTTGAACATCGTACAAAAATTTAGATTATCTTACCACTCTGAATGCCACATTACCGCCTTGAAAAGCATGTTAGTATAACGTACGACACCTTATAACTCCTAACAAAACATTACAACACCGTACGTAAACTTAAAACTCTATAATAAACCAAATGAATTCATCCGAGTCCTGTGAACATCATACGACAATTTAGAATATATTACGACTCTGTATGCCACATTACCGCCTTGAAAAGAATGTTAGTATAAAGTACGACACCTTACAACTCCGAACAAAACATTACAACACCGTACGTAAACTTAAAACTCCATAATAAACCTAATGAATTCATCCGAGTCCTTTGAACATCGTACGACAATTTAGAATATATTACGACTCTGTATGCCACATTACCGCCTTGAAAAGCATGTTAGTATAACGTACGACACCTTACAACTCCTAACAAAACATTACAACACCGTACGTAAACTTAAAACTCCATAATAAAACTAATGAATTCGTCCGAGTGATTTGAACATCGTACAACAATTTAGAATATCTTACGATTCTGTATGCCACATTACCTCTTTGAAAATCATGTTAGTATAACCTAGGGCACCTTACAACTCCTAAGAACCCATTACAATACCGTAGGTAAACTTAAAACTCCATAGTAAACCTAATGAATTCGTCCGAGTCCTTTGAACATCGTACAACAATTTAGAATATCTTACGATTCTGTATGCCACATTACCGCTTTGAAAATCATGTTAGTATAACCTAGGGCACCTTACAACTCCTAAGAACCCATTACAATACCGTACGTAAACTTAAAACTCCATAATAAACCTAATGAATTCGTCCGAGTCCTTTAAACATCAGACAACCACTTAGGACTTGTTATGACTTTATATGCGACATTAGCAACAGGAAAAGAAATTTAGAATAATGTAGGATGCGTTACATCTTTTGAGAACACCTTACACCACCGTACGAAACAATAAAACTCCATAATAAACCTAATGAATTCGTCCGAGTGATTTGAACATCGTACAACAATTTAGAATATCTTACCACTCTGAATGCCACATTACCGCCTTGAAAAGCATGTTAGTATAACGTACGACACCTTACAACACCTAACAAAATATTACAACACCGTACGTAAACATAAAACTCCATAATAAACCTAATGAATTCATCCGAGTCCTTTGAACATCGTACGACAATTTAGAATATATTACGACTCTATATGCCACATTACCGCCTTGAAAAGCATGTTAGTATAACGTACGACATCTTATAACTCCTAACAAAACATTACAGCACCGTACGTAAACTTAAAACTCCATAATAAACCTAATGAATTCGTCCGAGTCCTTTAAACATCAGACGACCACTCAGGACTTGTTATGACTTTGTATGCGACATTAGCAACAGGAAAAGCAATTTAGAATAATGTAGGATGCGTTACATCTTTTGAGAACACCTTACACCACCGTACGTAACAATAAAACTTCATAATAAACCTAATGAATTCGTCTGAGTGATTTGAACATCGTACAACAATTTAGATTATCTTACCACTCTGAATGCCACATTACCGCCTTGAAAAGCATGTTAGTATAACGTACGACACCTTATAACTCCTAACAAAACATTACAACACCGTACGTAAACTTAAAACTCTATAATAAACCAAATGAATTCATCCGAGTCCTTTGAACATCGTACGACAATTTAGAATATATTACGACTCTGTATGCCACATTACCGCCTTGAAAAGCATGTTAGTATAACCTACGGCACCTTACAACTCCTAACAAAACATTACAACACCATACGTAAACTTAAAACTCCATAATAAACCTAATGAATTCGTCCGAGTCATTTGAACATCGTACAACAATTTAGAATATCTTACGATTCTGTATGCCACATTACCGCTTTGAAAATCATGTTAGTATAACCTAGGGCACCTTACAACTCCTAAGAACCCATTACAATACCGTACGTAAACTTAAAACTCCATAGTAAACCTAATGAATTCGTCCGAGTCCTTTGAACATCGTACAACAATTTAGAATATCTTACGATTCTGTATGCCACATTACCGCTTTGAAAATCATGTTAGTATAACCTAGGGCACCTTACAACTCCTAAGAACCCATTACAATACCGTACGTAAACTTAAAACTCCATAATAAACCTAATGAATTCGTCCGAGTCCTTTAAACATCAGACAACCACTTAGGACTTGTTATGACTTTATATGCGACATTAGCAACAGGAAAAGAAATTTAGAATAATGTAGGATGCGTTACATCTTTTGAGAACACCTTACACCACCGTACAAAACAATAAAACTCCATAATAAACCTAATGAATTCGTCCGAGTGATTTGAACATCGTACAACAATTTAGAATATCTTACCACTCTGACTGCCACATTACCGCCTTGAAAAGCATGTTAGTATAACGTACGACATCTTACAACTCCTAACAAAACATTACAGCACCGTACGTAAACTTAAAACTCCATAGTAAACCTAATGAATTCGTCCGAGTCATTTGAACATCGTACAACAATTTAGAATATCTTACGATTCTGTATGCCACATTACCGCTTTGAAAAGCATGTTAGTATAACCTAGGGCACCTTACAACTCCTAAGAACCCATTACAATACCGTACGTAAACTTAAAACTCCATAATAAACCTAATGAATTCGTCCGAGTCCTTTAAACATCAGACGACCACTCAGGACTTGTTATGACTTTGTATGCGACATTAGCAACAGGAAAAGCAATTTAGAATAATGTAGGATGCGTTACATCTTTTGAGAACACCTTACACCACCGTACGAAACAATAAAACTTCATAATAAACCTAATGAATTCGTCTGAGTGATTTGAACATCGTACAACAATTTAGATTATCTTAACACTCTGAATGCCACATTACCGCCTTGAAAAGCATGTTAGTATAACGTACGACACCTTATAACACCTAACAAAATATTACAACACCGTACGTAAACATAAAACTCCATAATAAACCAAATGAATTCATCCGAGTCCTTTGAACGTCGTACGACAATTTAGAATATATTACGACTCTGTATGCCACATTACCGCCTTGAAAAGCATGTTAGTATAACGTACGACATCTTACAACTCCTAACAAAACATTACAGCACCGTACGTAAACTTAAAACTCCATAATAAACCTAATGAATTCGTCCGAGTCATTTGAACATCGTACAACAATTTAAAATATCTTACGATTCTGTATGCCACATTACCGCTTTGAAAATCATGTTAGTATAAACTAGGGCACCTTACAACTCCTAAGAACCCATTACAATATCGTACGTAAACTTAAAACTCCATAGTAAACCTAATGAATTCGTCCGAGTCCTTTAAACATCAGACGACCACTCAGGACTTGTTATGACTTTGTATGCGACATTAGCAACAGGAAAAGCAATTTAGAATAATGTAGGATGCGTTACATCTTTTGAGAACACCTTACACCACCGTACGAAACAATAAAACTTCATAATAAACCTAATGAATTCGTCTGAGTGATTTGAACATCGTACAACAATTTAGATTATCTTAACACTCTGAATGCCACATTACCGCCTTCAAAAGCATGTTAGTATAACGTACGACACCTTATAACTCCTAACAAAACATTACAACACCGTACGTAAACTTAAAACTCTATAATAAACCAAATGAATTCATCCGAGTCCTTTGAACATCGTACGGCAATTTAGAATATATTACGACTCTGTATGCCACATTACCGCCTTGAAAAGCATGTTAGTATAACGTACGGCACCTTACAACTCCTAACAAAACATTACAACACCATACGTAAACTTAAAACTCCATAATAAACCTAATGAATTCGTCCGAGTCATTTGAACATCGTACAACAATTTAGAATATCTTTAGATTCTGTATGCCACATTACCGCTTTGAAAATCATGTTAGTATAACCTAGGGCACCTTACAACTCCTAAGAACCCATTACAATACCGTACGTAAACTTAAAACTCCATAATAAACCTAATGAATTCGTCTGAGTCCTTTAAACATCAGACGACCACTCAGGACTTGTTATGACTTTGTATGCGACAATAGCAACAGGAAAAGCAATTTAGAATAATGTAGGATGCGTTACATCTTTTGAGAACACCTTACACCACCGTACGAAACAATAAAACTTCATAATAAACCTAATGAATTCGTCTGAGTGATTTGAACATCGTACAACAATTTAGATTATCTTAACACTCTGAATGCCACATTACCGCCTTGAAAAGCATGTTAGTATAACGTACGACACCTTATAACTCCTAACAAAACATTACAACACCGTACGTAAACTTAAAACTCTATAATAAAACAAATGAATTCATCCGAGTCCTTTGAACATCGTACGACAATTTAGAATATATTACGACTCTGTATGCCACATTACCGCCTTGAAAAGCATGTTAGTATAACGTACGGCATCTTACTACTCCTAACAAAACATTACAACACCGTAAGTAAACTTAAAACTCCATAATAAACCTAATGAATTCGTCCCAGTCATTTGAACATCGTACAAAAATTTAGAATATCTTACGACTCTGTATGTCACATTACCGCCTTGAAAATCATGTTAGTATAACCTAGGGCACCTTACAACTCCTAAGAACGCATTACAATATTGTATGTAAACTTAAAACTCCATAGTAAACCTAATGAATTCGTCCGAGTCCTTTAAACATCAGACGACCACTTAGGACTTGTTATGACTTTGTATGCGACATTAGCAACAGGAAAAGCAATTTAGAATAATGTAGGATGCTTTACATCTTTTGAGAACACCTTACACCACCGTACGAAACATTAAAACTGCATAATAAACCTAATGAATTCGTCCGAGTGATTTGAACATCGTACAACAATTTAGAATATCTTACCACTCTGAATGCGACATTACCGCCTTGAAAAGCATGTTAGTATAACGTACGACACCTTACAACTCCTAACAAAATATTACAACACCGTACGTAAACATAAAACTCCATAAGAAACCTAATGAATTCATCCGAGTCCTTTGAACATCGTACGACAATTTAGAATATATTACGACTCTATATGCCACATTACCGCCTTGAAAAGCATGTTAGTATAACGTACGGCATCTTACAACTCCTAACAAAACATTACAACACCGTACGTAAACTTAAAACTCCATAATAAACCTAATGAATTCGTCCGAGTCATTTGAACATCGTACAAAAATTTAGAATATCTTACGAATCTGTATGCCACATTACCGCCTTGAAAATCATGTTAGTATTACCTAGGCACCTTGCAACTCCTAAGAACCCATTACAATACCGTACGTAAACTTAAAACTCCATAGTAAACCTAATGAATTCGTCCGAGTCCTTTAAACATCAGACGACCACTCAGGACTTGTTACGACTTTGTATGCGACATTAGCAACAGGAAAAGCAATTTAGAATAATGGAGGATGCGTTACATCTTTTGAGAACACCTTACACCACCGTGCGAAACATTAAAACTCCATAATAAACGTAATGAATTCGTCCGAGTGATTTGAACATCGTACAACAATTTAGAATATATTACCACTCTGTATGCCACATTACCGCCTTGAAAAGCATGTTAGTATAACGTACGACACCTTACAACTCCTAACAAAACATTACAACACCGTACGTAAACTTAAAACTCCATAATAAACCAAATGAATTCATCCGAGTCCTTTGAACATCGTACGAAAATTTAGAATATATTACGACTCTGTATGCCACATTACCGCTATGCAAATAATGTTAGTATAACGTACGACACCTTACAACACCGAACAAAACATTACAACACCGTACGTAAACTTAAAACTCCATAATAAACCTAATGAATTCGTCCGAGTCATTTGAACATCGTACAACAATTTAGAATATCTTACGATTCTGTATGCCACATTACCGCTTTGAAAATCATGTTAGTATAACCTAGGGCACCTTACAACTCCTAAGAACCCATTACAATACCGTATGTAAACTTAAAACTCCATAGTAAACCTAATGAATTCGTCTGAGTCCTTTAAACATCAGACGACCACTTAGGACTTGTTATGACTTTGTATGCGACATTAGCAACATGAAAAGCAATTTAGAATAATGAAGGATGCGTTACATCTTTTGAGAACACCTTACACCACCGTACGAAACATTAAAACTGCATAATAAACCTAATGAATTCGTCCGAGTGATTTGAACATCGTACAACAATTTAGAATATCTTACCACTCTGAATGCCACATTACCGCCTTGAAAAGCATGTTAGTATAACGTACGACACCTTACAACTCCTAACAAAATATTACAACACCGTACGTAAACATAAAACTCCATAAGAAACCTAATGAATTCATCCGAGTCCTTTGAACATCGTACGACAATTTAGAATATATTACGACTCTATATGCCACATTACCGCCTTGAAAAGCATGTTAGTATAACGTACGGCATCTTACAACTCCTAACAAAACATTACAACACCGTACGTAAACTTAAAACTCCATAATAAACCTAATGAATTCGTCCGAGTCATTTGAACATCGTACAAAAATTTAGAATATCTTACGACTCTGTATGTCACATTACCGCCTTGAAAATCATGTTAGTATAACCTAGGGCACCTTACAACTCCTAAGAACGCATTACAATACCGTATGTAAACTTAAAACTCCATAGTAAACCTAATGAATTCGTCCGAGTCCTTTAAACATCAGACGACCACTTAGGACTTGTTATGACTTTGTATGCGACATTAGCAACAGGAAAAGCAATTTAGAATAATGGAGGATGCGTTACATCTTTTGAGAACACCTTACACCACCGTACGAAACATTAAAACTGCATAATAAACCTAATGAATTCGTCCGAGTGATTTGAACATCGTACAACAATTTAGAATATCTTACCACTCTGAATGCCACATTACCGCCTTGAAAAGCATGTTAGTATAACGTACGACACCTTACAACTCCTAACAAAATATTACAACACCGTACGTAAACATAAAACTCCATAAGAAACCTAATGAATTCATCCGAGTCCTTTGAACATCGTACGACAATTTAGAATATATTACGACTCTATATGCCACATTACCGCCTTGAAAAGCATGTTAGTATAACGTACGGCATCTTACAACTCCTAACAAAACATTACAACACCGTACGTAAACTTAAAACTCCATAATAAACCTAATGAATCCGTCCGAGTCATTTGAACATCGTACAAAAATTTAGAATATCTTACGACTCTGTATGTCACATTACCGCCTTGAAAATCATGTTAGTATAACCTAGGGCACCTTACAACTCCTAAGAACGCATTACAATACCGTATGTAAACTTAAAACTCCATAGTAAACCTAATGAATTCGTCCGAGTCCTTTAAACATCAGAGGACCACTTAAGACTTGTTATGACTTTGTATGCGACATTAGCAACAGGAAAAGCAATTTAGAATAATGTAGGATGCTTTACATATTTTGAGAACACCTTACACCACCGTACGAAACATTAAAACTGCATAATAAACCTAATGAATTCGTCCGAGTGATTTGAACATCGTACAACAATTTAGAATATCTTACCACTCTGAATGCCACATTACCGCCTTGAAAAGCATGTTAGTATAACGTACGACACCTTACAACTCCTAACAAAATATTACAACACCGTACGTAAACATAAAACTCCATAAGAAACCTAATGAATTCATCCGAGTCCTTTGAACATCGTACGACAATTTAGAATATATTACGACTCTATATGCCACATTACCGCCTTGAAAAGCATGTTAGTATAACGTACGGCATCTTACAACTCCTAACAAAACATTACAACACCGTACGTAAACTTAAAACTCCATAATAAACCTAATGAATTCGTCCGAGTCATTTGAACATCGTACAAAAATTTAGAATATCTTACGACTCTGTATGTCACATTACCGCCTTGAAAATCATGTTAGTATAACCTAGGGCACCTTACAACTCCTAAGAACGCATTACAATACCGTATGTAAACTTAAAACTCCATAGTAAACCTAATGAATTCGTCCGAGTCCTTTAAACATCAGAGGACCACTTAGGACTTGTTATGACTTTGTATGCGACATTAGCAACAGGAAAAGCAATTTAGAATAATGTAGGATGCTTTACATATTTTGAGAACACCTTACACCACCGTACGAAACATTAAAACTGCATAATAAACCTAATGAATTCGTCCGAGTGATTTGAACATCGTACAACAATTTAGAATATCTTACCACTCTGAATGCCACATTACCGCCTTGAAAAGCATGTTAGTATAACGTACGACACCTTACAACTCCTAACAAAATATTACAACACCGTACGTAAACATAAAACTCCATAAGAAACCTAATGAATTCATCCGAGTCCTTTGAACATCGTACGACAATTTAGAATATATTACGACTCTATATGCCACATTACCGCCTTGAAAAGCATGTTAGTATAACGTACGGCATCTTACAACTCCTAACAAAACATTACAACACCGTACGTAAACTTAAAACTCCATAATAAACCTAATGAATTCGTCCGAGTCATTTGAACATCGTACAAAAATTTAGAATATCTTACGACTCTGTATGTCACATTACCGCCTTGAAAATCATGTTAGTATAACCTAGGGCACCTTACAACTCCTAAGAACGCATTACAATACCGTATGTAAACTTAAAACTCCATAGTAAACCTAATGAATTCGTCCGAGTCCTTTAAACATCAGAGGACCACTTAGGACTTGTTATGACTTTGTATGCGACATTAGCAACAGGAAAAGCAATTTAGAATAATGTAGGATGCTTTACATATTTTGAGAACACCTTACACCACCGTACGAAACATTAAAACTGCATAATAAACCTAATGAATTCGTCCGAGTGATTTGAACATCGTACAACAATTTAGAATATCTTACCACTCTGAATGCCACATTACCGCCTTGAAAAGCATGTTAGTATAACGTACGACACCTTACAACTCCTAACAAAATATTACAACACCGTACGTAAACATAAAACTCCATAAGAAACCTAATGAATTCATCCGAGTCCTTTGAACATCGTACGACAATTTAGAATATATTACGACTCTATATGCCACATTACCGCCTTGAAAAGCATGTTAGTATAACGTACGGCATCTTACAACTCCTAACAAAACATTACAACACCGTACGTAAACTTAAAACTCCATAATAAACCTAATGAATTCGTCCGAGTCATTTGAACATCGTACAAAAATTTAGAATATCTTACGACTCTGTATGTCACATTACCGCCTTGAAAATCATGTTAGTATAACCTAGGGCACCTTACAACTCCTAAGAACGCATTACAATACCGTATGTAAACTTAAAACTCCATAGTAAACCTAATGAATTCGTCCGAGTCCTTTAAACATCAGAGGACCACTTAGGACTTGTTATGACTTTGTATGCGACATTAGCAACAGGAAAAGCAATTTAGAATAATGTAGGATGCTTTACATATTTTGAGAACACCTTACACCACCGTACGAAACATTAAAACTGCATAATAAACCTAATGAATTCGTCCGAGTGATTTGAACATCGTACAACAATTTAGAATATCTTACCACTCTGAATGCCACATTACCGCCTTGAAAAGCATGTTAGTATAACGTACGACACCTTACAACTCCTAACAAAATATTACAACACCGTACGTAAACATAAAACTCCATAAGAAACCTAATGAATTCATCCGAGTCCTTTGAACATCGTACGACAATTTAAAATATATTACGACTCTATATGCCACATTACCGCCTTGAAAAGCATGTTAGTTTAACGTACGGCATCTTACAACTCCTAACAAAACATTACAACACCGTACGTAAACTTAAAACTCCATAATAAACCTAATGAATTCGTCCGAGTCATTTGAACATCGTATAAAAATTTAGAATATCTTACGACTCTGTATGCCACATTACCGCCTTGAAAATCATGTTAGTATAACCTAGGGCACCTTACAACTCCTAAGAACCCATTACAATACCGTACGTAAACTTAAAACTCCATAGTAAACCTAATGAATTCGTCCGAGTCCTTTAAACATCAGACGACCACTTAGGACTTGTTATGACTTTGTATGCGACATTAGCAACAGGAAAAGCAATTTAGAATAATGGAGGATGCGTTACATCTTTTGAGAACACCTTACACCACCGTACGAAACATTAAAACTGCATAATAAACCTAATGAATTCGTCCGAGTGATTTGAACATCGTACAACAATTTAGAATATCTTACCACTCTGAATGCCACATTACCGCCTTGAAAAGCATGTTAGTATAACGTACGACACCTTACAACTCCTAACAAAATATTACAACACCGTACGTAAACATAAAACTCCATAAGAAACCTAATGAATTCATCCGAGTCCTTTGAACATCGTACGACAATTTAGAATATATTACGACTCTATATGCCACATTACCGCCTTGAAAAGCATGTTAGTATAACGTACGGCATCTTACAACTCCTAACAAAACATTACAACACCGTACGTAAACTTAAAACTCCATAATAAACCTAATGAATTCGTCCGAGTCATTTGAACATCGTACAAAAATTTAGAATATCTTACGACTCTGTATGTCACATTACCGCCTTGAAAATCATGTTAGTATAACCTAGGGCACCTTACAACTCCTAAGAACGCATTACAATACCGTATGTAAACTTAAAACTCCATAGTAAACCTAATGAATTCGTCCGAGTCCTTTAAACATCAGACGACCACTTAGGACTTGTTATGACTTTGTATGCGACATTAGCAACAGGAAAAGCAATTTAGAATAATGTAGGATGCTTTACATATTTTGAGAACACCTTACACCACCGTACGAAACATTAAAACTGCATAATAAACCTAATGAATTCGTCCGAGTGATTTGAACATCGTACAACAATTTAGAATATCTTACCACTCTGAATGCCACATTACCGCCTTGAAAAGCATGTTAGTATAACGTACGACACCTTACAACTCCTAACAAAATATTACAACACCGTACGTAAACATAAAACTCCATAAGAAACCTAATGAATTCATCCGAGTCCTTTGACCATCGTACGACAATTTAAAATATATTACGACTCTATATGCCACATTACCGCCTTGAAAAGCATGTTAGTATAACGTACGACACCTTACAACTCCTAACAAAACATTACAACACCGTACGTAAACTTAAAACTCCATAATAAACCAAATGAATTCATCCGAGTCCTTTGAACATCGTACGAAAATTTAGAATATATTACGACTCTGTATGCCACATTACCGCCTTGCAAATAATGTTAGTATAACGTACGACACCTTACAACACCGAACAAAACATTACAACACCGTACGTAAACTTAAAACTCCATAATAAACCTAATGAATTCATCCGAGTCCTTTGAACATCGTACGACAATTTAGAATATATTACGACTCTGTATGCCAGATTACCGCCTTGAAAAGCATGTTAGTATAACGTACGGCACCTTACAACTCCTAACAAAACATTACAACACCGTACGTAAACTTAAAACTCCATAATAAACCTAATGAATTCGTCCGAGTCATTTGAACATCGTACAACAATTTAGAATATCTTACGATTCTGTATGCCACATTACCGCTTTGAAAATCATGTTAGTATAACCAAGGGCACCTTACAACTCCTAAGAACGCATTACAATACCGTACGTAAACTTAAAACTCCATAGTAAACCTAATGAATTCGTCCGAGTCCTTTAAACATCAGACGACCACTCAGGACTTGTTACGACTTTGTATGCGACATTAGCAACAGGAAAAGCAATTTAGAATAATGGAGGATGCGTTACATCTTTTGAGAACACCTTACACCACCGTACGAAACATTAAAACTCCATAATAAACCTAATGAATTCATCCCAGTGATTTGAACATCGTACAACAATTTAGAATATATTACCACTCTGTATGCCACATTACCGCCTTGAAAAGCATGTTAGTATAACGTACGACACCTTACAACTCCTAACAAAACATTACAACACCGTACGTAAACTTAAAACTCCATAATAAACCAAATGAATTCATCCGAGTCCTTTGAACATCGTACGAAAATTTAGAATATATTACAACTCTGTATGCCACATTACCGCCTTGCAAATAATGTTAGTATAACGTACGACACCTTACAACACCGAACAAAACATTACAACACCGTACGTAAACTTAAAACTCCATAATAAACCTAATGAATTCATCCGAGTCCTTTGAACATCGTACGACAATTTAGAATATATTACGACTCTGTATGCCACATTACCGCCTTGAAAAGCATGTTAGTATAACGTACGGCACCTTACAACTCCTAACAAAACATTACAGCACCGTACGTAAACTTAAAACTCCATAATAAACCTAATGAATTCGTCCGAGTCATTTGAACATCGTACAACAATTTAGAATATCTTACGATTCTGTATGCCACATTACCGCTTTGAAAATCATGTTAGTATAACCTAGGGCACCTTACAACTCCTAAGAACGCATTACAATACCGTATGTAAACTTAAAACTCCATAGTAAACCTAATGAATTCGTCCGAGTCCTTTAAACATCAGACGACCATCTAGGACTTGTTATGACTTTGTATGCGACATTAGCAACAGGAAAAGCAATTTAGAATAATGTAGGATGCTTTACATCTTTTGAGAACACCTTACACCACCGTACGAAACATTAAAACTGCATAATAAACCTAATGAATTCGTCCGAGTGATTTGAACATCGTACAACAATTTAGAATATCTTACCACTCTGAATGCCACATTACCGCCTTGAAAAGCATGTTAGTATAACGTACGACACCTTACAACTCCTAACAAAATATTACAACACCGTACGTAAACATAAAACTCCATAAGAAACCTAATGAATTCATCCGAGTCCTTTGAACATCGTACGACAATTTAAAATATATTACGACTCTATATGCCACATTACCGCCTTGAAAAGCATGTTAGTATAACGTACGGCATCTTACAACTCCTAACAAAACATTACAACACCGTACGTAAACTTAAAACTCCATAATAAACCTAATGAATTTGAACATCGTATAAAAATTTAGAATATCTTACGACTCTGTATGCCACATTACCGCCTTGAAAATCATGTTAGTATAACCTAGGGCACCTTACAACTCCTAAGAACCCATTACAATACCGTACGTAAACTTAAAACTCCATAGTAAACCTAATGAATTCGTCCGAGTCCTTTAAACATCAGACGACCACTCAGGACTTGTTACGACTTTGTATGCGACATTAGCAACAGGAAAAGCAATTTAGAATAATGGAAAATGCGTTACATCTTTTGAGAACACCTTACACCACCGTACGAAACATTAAAACTCCATAATAAACCTAATGAATTCGTCCGAGTGATTTGAACATCGTACAACAATTTAGAATATATTACCACTCTGTATGCCACATTACCGCCTTGAAAAGCATGTTAGTATAACGTACGACACCTTACAACTCCTAACAAAACATTACAACACCGTACGTAAACTTAAAACTCCATAATAAACCAAATGAATTCATCCGAGTCCTTTGAACATCGTACGAAAATTTAGAATATATTACGACTCTGTATGCCACATTACCGCCTTGCAAATAATGTTAGTATAACGTACGACACCTTACAACACCGAACAAAACATTACAACACCGTACGTAAACTTAAAACTCCATAATAAACCTAATGAATTCATCCGAGTCCTTTGAACATCGTACGACAATTTAGAATATATTACGACTCTGTATGCCACATTACCGCCTTGAAAAGCATGTTAGTATAACGTACGGCACCTTACAACTCCTAACAAAACATTACAACACCGTACGTAAACTTAAAACTCCATAATAAACCTAATGAATTCGTCCGAGTCATTTGAACATCGTACAACAATTTAGAATATCTTACGATTCTGTATGCCACATTACCGCTTTGAAAATCATGTTAGTATAACCTAGGGCACCTTACAACTCCTAAGAACGCATTACAATACCGTACGTAAACTTAAAACTCCATAGTAAACCTAATGAATTCGTCCGAGTCCTTTAAACATCAGACGACCACTCAGGACTTGTTACGACTTTGTATGCGACATTAGCAACAGGAAAAGCAATTTAGAATAATGGAGGATGCGTTACATCTTTTGAGAACACCTTACACCACCGTACGAAACATTAAAACTCCATAATAAACCTAATGATATCATCCGAGTGATTTGAACATCGTACAACAATTTAGAATATATTACCACTCTGTATGCCACATTACCGCCTTGAAAAGCATGTTAGTATAACGTACGACACCTTACAACTCCTAACAAAACATTACAACACCGTACGTAAACTTAAAACTCCATAATAAACCAAATGAATTCATCCGAGTCCTTTGAACATCGTACGAAAATTTAGAATATATTACAACTCTGTATGCCACATTACCGCCTTGCAAATAATGTTAGTATAACGTACGACACCTTACAACACCGAACAAAACATTACAACACCGTACGTAAACTTAAAACTCCATAATAAACCTAATGAATTCATCCGAGTCCTTTGAACATCGTACGACAATTTAGAATATATTACGACTCTGTATGCCACATTACCGCCTTGAAAAGCATGTTAGTATAACGTACGGCACCTTACAACTCCTAACAAAACATTACAACACCGTACGTAAACTTAAAACTCCATAATAAACCTAATGAATTCGTCCGAGTCATTTGAACATCGTACAACAATTTAGAATATCTTACGATTCTGTATGCCACATTACCGCTTTGAAAATCATGTTAGTATAACCTAGGGCACCTTACAACTCCTAAGAACGCATTACAATACCGTATGTAAACTTAAAACTCCATAGTAAACCTAATGAATTCGTCCGAGTCCTTTAAACATCAGACGACCATCTAGGACTTGTTATGACTTTGTATGCGACATTAGCAACAGGAAAAACAATTTAGAATAATGTAGGATGCTTTACATCTTTTGAGAACACCTTACACCACCGTACGAAACATTAAAACTGCATAATAAACCTAATGAATTCGTCCGAGTGATTTGAACATCGTACAACAATTTAGAATATCTTACCACTCTGAATGCCACATTACCGCCTTGAAAAGCATGTTAGTATAACGTACGACACCTTACAACTCCTAACAAAATATTACAACACCGTACGTAAACATAAAACTCCATAAGAAACCTAATGAATTCATCCGAGTCCTTTGAACATCGTACGACAATTTAAAATATATTACGACTCTATATGCCACATTACCGCCTTGAAAAGCATGTTAGTATAACGTACGGCATCTTACAACTCCTAACAAAACATTACAACACCGTACGTAAACTTAAAACTCCATAATAAACCTAATGAATTCGTCCGAGTCATTTGAACATCGTATAAAAATTTAGAATATCTTACGACTCTGTATGCCACATTACCGCCATGAAAATCATGTTAGTATAACCTAGGGCACCTTACAACTCCTAAGAACCCATTACAATACCGTACGTAAACTTAAAACTCCATAGTAAACCTAATGAATTCGTCCGAGTCCTTTAAACATCAGACGACCACTCAGGACTTGTTACGACTTTGTATGCGACATTAGCAACAGGAAAAGCAATTTAGAATAATGGAGGATGCGTTACATCTTTTGAGAACACCTTACACCACCGTACGAAACATTAAAACTCCATAATAAACCTAATGAATTCGTCCGAGTGATTTGAACATCGTACAACAATTTAGAATATATTACCACTCTGTATGCCACATTACCGCCTTGAAAAGCATGTTAGTATAACGTACGACACCTTACAACTCCTAACAAAACATTACAACACCGTACGTAAACTTAAAACTCCATAATAAACCAAATGAATTCATCCGAGTCCTTTGAACATCGTACGAAAATTTAGAATATATTACGACTCTATATGCCACATTACCGCCTTGAAAAGAATGTTAGTATAACGTACGAAACCTTACAACTCCGAACAAAACATTACAACACCGTACCTAAACTTAAAACTCCATAATAAACCTAATGAATTCATCCGAGTCCTTTGAACATCGTACGCCAATTTAGAATATATTACGACTCTGTATGCCACATTACCGACTTGAAAAGCATGTTAGTATAATGTACGGCACCTTACAACTCCTAACAAAACATTACAACACCGTACGTAAACTTAAATCTCCATAATAAACCTAATGAATTCGTCCGAGTCATTTGAACATCGTACAACAATTTAGAATATCTTACGATTCTGTATGCCACATTACCGCTTTGAAAATCATGTTAGTATAAACTAGGGCACCTTACAACTCCTAAGAACCCATTACAATACCGTACGTAAACTTAAAACTCCGTAGTAAACCTAATGAATTCGTCCGAGTCCTTTAAATATCAGACGACCACTCAGGACTTGTTATGACTTTGTATGCGACATTAGAAACAGGTAAAGCAATTTAGAATAATGTAGGATGCGTTACATATTTTGAGAACACCTTACACCACCGTACGAAACATTAAAACTCCATAATAAACCTAATGAATTCGTCCGAGTGATTTGAACATCGTACAACAATTTAGAATATCTTACCACTCTGAATGCCACATTACCGCCTTGAAAAGCATGTTAGTATAACGTACGACACCTTATAACTCCTAACAAAACATTACAACACCGTACGTAAACTAAAAACTCTATAATAAACCAAATGAATTCATCCGAGTCCTTTGAACATCGTACGAAAATTTAGAATATATTACGACTCTGTATGCCACATTACCGCCTTGCAAATAATGTTAGTATAACGTACGACACCTTACAACACCGAACAAAACATTACAACACCGTACGTAAACTTAAAACTCCATAATAAACCTAATGAATTCATCCGAGTCCTTTGAACATCGTACGACAATTTAGAATATATTACGACTCTGTATGCCACATTACCGCCTTGAAAAGCATGTTAGTATAACGTACGGCACCTTACAACTCCTAACAAAACATTACAACACCGTACGTAAACTTAAAACTCCATAATAAACCTAATGAATTCGTCCGAGTCATTTGAACATCGTACAACAATTTAGAATATCTTACGATTCTGTATGCCACATTACCGCTTTGAAAATCATGTTAGTATAACCTAGGGCACCTTACAACTCCTAAGAACGCATTACAATATTGTATGTAAACTTAAAACTCCATAGTAAACCTAATGAATTCGTCCGAGTCCTTTAAACATCAGACGACCACTTAGGACTTGTTATGACTTTGTATGCGACATTAGCAACAGGAAAAGCAATTTAGAATAATGTAGGATGCTTTACATCTTTTGAGAACACCTTACACCACCGTACGAAACATTAAAACTGCATAATAAACCTAATGAATTCGTCCGAGTGATTTGAACATCGTAAAACAATTTAGAATATCTTACCACTCTGAATGCCACATTACCGCCTTGAAAAGCATGTTAGTATAACGTACGACACCTTACAACTCCTAACAAAATATTGCAACACCGTACGTAAACATAAAACTCCATAAGAAACCTAATGAATTCATCTGAGTCCTTTGAACATCGTACGACAATTTAGAATATATTACGATCTGTATGCCACATTACCGCCTTGAAAAGAATGTTAGTATAACGTACGACACCTTACAACTCCGAACAAAACATTACAACACCGTACGTAAACTTAAAACTCCATAATAAACCTAATGAATTCATCCGAGTCCTTTGAACATCGTACGACAATTTAGAATATATTACGACTCTGTATGTCACATTACCGCTTTGAAAATCATGTTAGTATAACCTAGGGCACCTTACAACTCCTAAGAACCCATTACAAAACAGTACGTAAACTTAAAACTCAATAGTAAACCTAATGAATTCGTCCGAGTCCTTTAAACATCAGACGACCACTCAGGACTTGTTATGACTTTGTATGCGACATTAGCAACAGGAAAAGCAATTTAGAATAATGTATGATGCGTTACATCTTTTGAGAACACCTTACACCACCGTACGAAACATTAAAACTCCTTAATAAACCTAATGAATTCGTCCGAGTGATTTGAACATCGTACAACAATTTAGAATATCTTACCACTATGAATGCCACATTACCCCCTTGAAAAGCATGTTAGTATACGTACGACACCTTACAACTCCTAACAAAATATTACAACACCGTACGTAAACTTAAAACTCCATAATAAACCTAATGACTTCATCCGAGTCCTTTGAACATCGTACGACAATTTAGAATTTATTACGACTCTGTATGCCACATTACCGCCTTGAAAAGCATGTTAGTATAACGTACGGCACCTTATAACTCCTAACAAAACATTACAACACCGTAAGTAAACTTAAAACTCCATAATAAACCTAATGAATTCATCCGAGTCAATTGAACATCGTACAACAATTTAGAATATCTTACGACTCTGTATGCCACATTACCGCCTTGAAAATCATGTTAGTATAACCTAGGGCACCTTACAACTCCTAAGAACCCATTACAATACCGTACGTAAACTTAAAACTCCATAGTAAACCTAATGAATTCATCCGAGTACTTTAAACATAAGACGACCACTAAGGACTTGTTACGACTTTGTATGCGACATTAGCAACAGGAAAAGCAATTTAGAATAATGGAGGATGCATTACATCTTTTGAGAACACCTTACACCAACGTACGAAACATTAAAACTCCATAATAAACCTAATGAATTCGTCCGAGTGATTTGAACATCATACAACAATTTAGAATATCTTACCACTCTGTATGCCACATTACCGCCTTGAAAAACATGTTAGTATAACGTACGACACCTTACAACTCCTAACAAAACAATACAACACCGTACGTAAACTTAAAACTCCATAATAAACCAAATGAATTCATCCGAGTCCTTTGAACATCGTACGACAATTTAGAATATATTACGATCTGTATGCCACATTACCGCCTTGAAAAGAATGTTAGTATAACGTACGACACCTTACAACTCCGAACAAAACATTACAACACCGTACGTAAACTTAAAACTCCATAATAAACCTAATGAATTCATCCGAGTCCTTTGAACATCGTACGACAATTTAGAATATATTACGACTCTGTATGCCACATTACCGCCTTGAAAAGCATGTTAGTATAACGTACGGCACCTTACAACTCCTAACAAAACATTACAACACCGTACGTAAACTTAAAACTCCATAATAAACCTAATGAATTCGTCCGAGTCATTTGAACATCGTACAACAATTTAGAATATCTTACGATTCTGTATGCCACATTACCGCTTTGAAAATCATGTTAGTATAACCTAGGGCACCTTACAACTCCTAAGAACGCATTACAATACTGTATGTAAACTTAAAACTCCATAG
Source organism: Tagetes erecta (assembly GCA_030867185.1). Classification (NCBI taxonomy): domain Eukaryota; kingdom Viridiplantae; phylum Streptophyta; class Magnoliopsida; order Asterales; family Asteraceae; genus Tagetes; species Tagetes erecta. The sequence goes on along the minus strand of CM061488.1, from coordinate 45,649,175 downwards.
TAAACCTAATGAATTCGTCCGAGTCCTTTAAACATCAGACGACCACTTAGGACTTGTTATGACTTTGTATGCGACATTAGCAACAGGAAAAGAAATTTAGAATAATGTAGGATGCTTTACATCTTTTGAGAACACCTTACACCACCGTACGAAACATTAAAACTGCATAATAAACCTAATGAATTCGTCCGAGTGATTTGAACATCGTAAAACAATTTAGAATATCTTACCACTCTGAATGCCACATTACCGCCTTGAAAAGCATGTTAGTATAACGTACGACACCTTACAACTCCTAACAAAATATTGCAACACCGTACGTAAACATAAAACTCCATAAGAAACCTAATGAATTCATCTGAGTCCTTTGAACATCGTACGACAATTTAGAATATATTACGATCTGTATGCCACATTACCGCCTTGAAAAGAATGTTAGTATAACGTACGACACCTTACAACTCCGAACAAAACATTATAACACCATACGTAAACTTAAAACTCCATAATAAACCTAATGAATTCATCCGAGTCCTTTGAACATCGTACGACAATTTAGAATATATTACGACTCTGTATGCCACATTACCGCCTTGAAAAGCATGTTAGTATAACGTACGACACCTTACAACTCCGAACAAAACATTATAACACCGTACGTAAACTTAAATCTCCATAATAAACCTAATGAATTCGTCCGAGTCATTTGAACATCGTACAACAATTTAGAATATCTTACGATTCTGTATGCCACATTACCGCTTTGAAAATCATGTTAGTATAAACTAGGGCACCTTACAACTCCTAAGAACCCATTACAATACCGTACGTAAACTTAAAACTCCGTAGTAAACCTAATGAATTCGTCCGAGTGCTTTAAACATCAGACGACCACTCAGGACTTGTTATGACTTTGTATGCGACATTAGAAACAGGTAAAGCAATTTAAAATAATGTAGGATGCGTTACATATTTTGAGAACACCTTACACCACCGTACGAAACATTAAAACTCCATAATAAACCTAATGAATTCGTCCGAGTGATTTGAACATCGTACAACAATTTAGAATATCTTACCACTCTGAATGCCACATTACCGCCTTGAAAAGCATGTTAGTATAACGTACGACACCTTATAACTCCTAACAAAACATTACAACACCGTACGTAAACTTAAAACTCTATAATAAACCAAATGAATTCATCCGAGTCCTTTGAACATCGTACGACAATTTAGAATATATTACGACTTTGTATGCCACATTACCGCCTTGAAAAGAATGTTAGTATAACGTACGACACCTTACAACTCCGAACAAAACATTACAACACCATACGTAAACTTAAAACTCTATAATAAACCTAATGAATTCATCTGAGTCCTTTGAACATCGTACGACAATTTAGAATATATTACGACTCTGTATGCCACATTACCGCCTTGAAAAGCATGTTAGTATAACGTACGGCACCTTACAACTCCTAACAAAACATTATGTGACATCTGCCCCGAACCCGAACCCGAATGCCCGACTCGAACCCGAGATTACCCATCTTTAACGTACTCGTAATTGTCCCTTTAAATGTAACGTTTCGCTAATAAAAATATACGTATAAATACGTCGAACCTTACGTCATCCTCGTCTTTAATGTATAACGACAAAAATTTCATTCAACGGTTACTAATTAAATACTAAATACAATTATTTAATCTTCAAAGTAAATATTTACATTATATATGTATATATTGTATTTTATAAAAGAAATTTTATAAAGATTATTAAAGATAAGAACGTATTAAAGTCTTGAAATAAATATTAACGTCAGGAACGAAGGAAAAACGTAAAAACGTCACTTATATAATCGTTACGTCTCAACTCGGTCAGATGGGTTGGTTAAAATAGGTGTTTAATTAACTTTGGGGTGAAATTGTCAAGTTTCAAACTTGAATTAAAATATATATCAACTAAATAAATAATCAACCAAACTTCAAGGGTTGAAAGTGTAATGTTTAAATTAATTACCCAAACCCCACACAATCTCCCGTGTTTCCGTTTGCTGCTGTTCCGGTGACTTTGGCCGGCATTCGGCCATTTCCGGCGAGTCCAAAACCTTATATTTCTAGCCGTTTTGATTAATTTTAAAGCCGGTAAAATGTGTAGGAGTGAGTTTCGAACCCAATCAAGACTATTGGTTTGCTTTTACTGCTCAAATGAAATCAATTCCACCATGTTCATAACCTCCGGCCGAGTTAAAACCCAATTAAACATAAACATGCGTTTCAATCAAAAGTGAATTAATAAAAACGATCATCTCGACGATTCAAGTCTGTTAACACTAATTAATCTAGTTTTAATCACCTAATTAAACCTCAATTAATCTCAAATATCTCGCAACCAAAACCGAACTCGTTAGACTACTTCCCAGCAAAATTAATCAAATTCATTCGACAAAAACAATCTCCTAAACTCGTTTTCGCACTCTGTAATTCCAATTGCAGTCGAAATCATCTAAATAGCAGTCCTTGATTCATAACCCGTCGTCGTTGTTCTTCGTCTCAATCGGTTCATTCGTCACCAAACAAGTAAGTTCTTTACATTAAAATGATCCTTGCCACGCCATGAACAAAAGCCCTATGTCTAATTTCTGTATCATGATCGAAATCGTGTTCAATTTCGTGAAATGGTGTTCTAGGGTTTGTACACAAATGGGGTTTTAGTTTAAAACGGGTTAAAACCTTTTTATTTCAATATGAAATCACTAATTGAATTTGGTCTGCTGGTTTAATTTGTGTGTTTGTGAACGTGAGGTCCCTGGTTCGAAACCAGGGACAAGCAGATTCTTTTTAATTTTTTTGTTTAATGCTTTATCATTTTGTTGCAATTATCTTAAACCTAATACTAATACCATATTCTACATTTTATAAAAACATATAAATCTTACAAAATATAGCCAAAACCATTATTTATATAAACTTAGTTTTATAAAATCTAATATTACAAATACTTTTAAATTATATAAAAATACTATTAAAATGTATTTTGAATACTTACAAAATGTATACAAATTTTTATAAATAAGGTTTATACAAATAAGACTTGTAAATGGACTTTTAAATACATTGAATTTGTGTAAGAGTTTTAAACTAAAATAACATATTTTTGTTACATTATATGATTGCGGTTCAAAATATATTGTTAAAGTTGTTATCGTTTATCAAAATAATTATTATTACTATTGTTATTGTTTGAATAAACGGGCTATATATTTTAGACGATTAACGGAAAAACCCCAAATCCCAAATCCGAAACCTAGAATTCCAATTTCCTTTGACTTCTATTTTTCCAATTCTAGATTTTCATACAATATGTTTTACTAAGTTAGGATTGTCACTTAATTAGGTGATTCTAATATTTGGACGATCCTCGGTTCTATTTTGTTTACTATTTGTTTCGTGCCCGAGTTTAAGGTGAGTAAATTCACTCCCCATTTTACTTTTGCATTTTGGGGCTGAAACGTGTTCTATTACAATACAATGTTTTCCAGTTTCTATTTTATTTTTCAACAGAGATCATAAAATATGTTAGTCTTGTTCCGGGCAAGATCTAAACTTATGTGGTAGTTTAAAGTAGTATTATTACTTTGTAATCCCAGCGGTACAATGTTAGCGCTAATGGTCTGACAAACCCACCTACATGTACAACAACGATAGGTGATTTAAACCCGTCCATACAATTACAATGTTACGAGTTGCTATTCGATGTTACAAGTTGCTATACGATGATACAAGTTGCTATTGCTATGCCATGTCCCTAAGTTGCTAAATAATTAATGATAACTTAAATATCGAGACGGTTACGAGACGGTTGCTTAAAAGTTATCGTTAATTAATACATGAGTTGGTTCCTCATGATAAATGGCTACAAGTTACGTTACAATTATGGTTTACAATGTGTGTGCAAGGGGTCATGGTCGAGAATGATATGAAATAGCTATGCATGTAGGCTTGCGCAGCATATTATGATGATCTCGGATTTTCTATATTACTATGTATCAACTTGTGGTTTACTCACTAGCTTTAAATAGCTAACTTTATTTTCACATGTTTCAGGTGATGCTTATGATTATTTTGCTGCTTTTGCCAAGACATAGGATTGCCTTGGACCTAGAATAATAAATCGGACAATTGCATTTACTGTTTTCGGTTTTATTACTTTTGTCGTATCCACTTAAGACTCATGTACTAAACTTACTATATCATTATTAAACTAAATAAATAAATACCATGTGCTTTGCCTACTATTGATATCCAATTCAATGACAGCCCGGTGTTTCCGCTGCCGGGCGGGGTGTCACAGTTTGGTATCAGAGCCATGGTTATAGGGAACTAGGATAGGGTATTAGAAACACACCGACCTAGACTATAACCTAAGAGTCCTTAGTGCAAATAGTTTGTGCTTAGAAAACTCTTCTAGAACTTACCTCCTTATTTCTTTTTATGTACATTTATATGTCTTTCCTTTATCTATTTCTTATCCGATTTCGCGAAGGAACTAAAAGAGACTCTTCTGTGTGATTAGGATCTTTCTCTTTGTGGAATCTCGTCATCGTCTTAAGTAAGTTCGAAACGTGGGAACGTGTGCAATCTGGAAGGGGGAACGCCTGTATCACGGACATCCTGTCTAAGGCAAGCATTTCGTATAAATCTCTTTAAGAGACCTGTATGCTTACCTGGGGATGTACGAGATGAGTGTGAACCTATAGGCTAAAGCACGCCTTCTCGAATACGTTGAGAACGAACTTAGCACTTTGATAAGTCTTAAGTGTCCAAAACCAAGACACATTCCTAAGCCTTCAAATCCTACTTACTTAACGACTTTATGATTATCATTTTCTATGATTTCAAATTTATTTCAATGGGTTTATATATTATTTCAAATGTTATTTCAAGGTTGTTAACTTACATTTCAATGATTTCAAATTGATTACTATTATATGTGTTTCTAAAGATTCTATGAAATTCAAAGTACAATTGTCCTTTCAATTCAATCCAAAATTCCAATACAACTTATGTTATCTCAAAAATTTTCTATGTCTCATGAAATTCTTTTTCTATCTTATCTTGTAGAATGGCAACTAGACGTGAACGACTTGCTAATACTATTGCGACCCAAATGGCTAATATATCACCTAATCTCGTGACTCAACTCAATAATGCTAATCAAAACGCTCAGCCTAAGACTCCTCACTGTACTCTAAAGTACTTCAATTCTTGCGGTCCAACAAAATTCTTTGGTAATGAAGGGGCTACTGGTCTTCTCCAATGGTATGAAAGTATGGAGAGTACCTTCGTTAACTGCGAGTGTCCCGAAAACTTCAAAGTCCGCTATGCCACGAGTGTCCTCCAAAAGGGTGCTTTGACTTGGTGGAATGATGAGAAACGTAGACGTGGTGATGATGAAATCTCTGAAATGACTTGGGATGAATTCAAAACCGCCATGACTGATAAATATTGCCCTCCTAGCGAAATTCGTAAACTCGAGGGTGAATTCTGGGGTCTCAAACAAGACAGTGGTGAAAATGTGGCCTACAATGATCGTTTTTCTCAGCTCAGTACTCTGTGTCCTAATATGGTCACTCCCGAATCCCGTGGTATTGAACAGTATATTGGAGGTTTGCCAATGACTATCCAAGATGCTGTTTGGGGTAGTAAGCCAGCTACTGTGGGTGAGGCAATGACTTTGGCCGGTCGCCTTACCGAAAATCATGTTCAAGCTGGTTCTCTGTTTCGTAAGGGTAACAAAAAGTCCAAAGGTTCTTCTAGTGATGATTCTAAACCATCTGAGGATGATTCTTATAAGGGTTTTAAGCCCGAATCCTCATCTCATTCCAAGAAGCGAAAGAACAATGCCACCAACTATGCAATAACTGCTCCTAAGGCACCGCAAGGGGGCGATACAAATCAAAAGTCTTATTTGGGAATTCTACCCAAATGCAATCAATGTCCTTTTCATCATGCTCCTGAAACTCCATGTTTTAAATGCTCTGTTTGTCAACGTTATGGGCATGTGGCAAAAGATTGTTGGAAAAATGCTAATAATAATCGGGGTAATCAAGGTCGTGCTTGTTTCAATTGTGGCGATCCGACTCATTTCCGCAACAATTGTCCTCAACCTATTAATGTGAACGTGAACACCAATGCTAATGCTAATCAAGTGGGTCGTGCTAGAACTTTCAATATCAACACTAATCAAGCCCAAGCAAATAATGACGTCGTGAACGATATGCTCCCCAAATGATCATTAAGTTTCTATTTTAATTTATTCGTGTGCCGACAAGAACTATGTTTCATTAATGTTTGTTATCACTTACTATTTTGTCATGTTGAACTTGATAATCCTTATGTAGCGAATGAGACAAAGTGTTTCTATCAGTTTTTATATTTATGGTGCAAACTTGAACTTCAAGCTCTTGTTTTTCATGATTATCTCTTGCCTTACGTTTAACTCAAGAGTTTATGCGCTAAGATTATGTCGCGTGTTTCGCTCATGTCAATGTAAAGACAAAGAAACTTAACTCGTTCCGTATGTGCGTCGATCGCAAGCTTAATAATAATACTAATAAATGCAAAGTTATCAAACAAATAAATAAATAACCTATTTCCCATAGTTCAAAGTTGAAGAAATGTTTAGCTGATAAAAACCTCTTTGTGCCTAAATCCAAAATTCCAAATCGATGAATCCATGCAACTTATCGAACGGCCTATAGAAAATTTTGGACCGTGAAGTGTCCGTCCGCATCTCTTCGTTCCATCTCTTTCTTCGGTTTGAGCAAATTTCGGGACGAAATTTCTATAAGGAGGGGAGACTGTGACATCTGCCCCGAACCCGAACCCGAATGCCCGACTCGAACCGGAGATTACCCATCTTTAACGTACTCGTAATTGTCCCTTTAAATGTAACGTTTCGCTAATAAAAATATACGTATAAATACGTCGAACCTTACGTCATCCTTGTCTTTAATGTATAACGACAAAAATTTCATTCAACGGTTACTAATTAAATACTAAATACAATTATTTAATCTTCAAAGTAAATATTTACATTATATATGTATATATTGTATTTTATAAAAGAAATTTTATAAAGATTATTAAAGATAAGAACGTATTAAAGTCTTGAAATAAATATTAACGTCAGGAACGAAGGAAAAACGTAAAAACGTCACTTATATAATCGTTACGTCTCAACTCGGTCAGATGGGTTGGTTAAAATAGGTGTTTAATTAACTTTGGGGTGAAATTGTCAAGTTTCAAACTTGAATTAAAATATATATCAACTAAATAAATAATCAACCAAACTTCAAGGGTTGAAAGTGTAATGTTTAAATTAATTACCCAAACCCCACACAATCTCCCGTGTTTCCGTTTGCTGCTGTTCCGGTGACTTTGGCCGGCATTCGGCCATTTCCGGCGAGTCCAAAACCTTATATTTCTAGCCGTTTTGATTAATTTTAAAGCCGGTAAAATGTGTAGGAGTGAGTTTCGAACCCAATCAAGACTATTGGTTTGCTTTTACTGCTCAAATGAAATCAATTCCACCATGTTCATAACCTCCGGCCGAGTTAAAACCCAATTAAACATAAACATGCGTTTCAATCAAAAGTGAATTAATAAAAACGATCATCTCGACGATTCAAGTCTGTTAACACTAATTAATCTAGTTTTAATCACCTAATTAAACCTCAATTAATCTCAAATATCTCGCAACCAAAACCGAACTCGTTAGACTACTTCCCAGCAAAATTAATCAAATTCATTCGACAAAAACAATCTCCTAAACTCGTTTTCGCACTCTGTAATTCCAATTGCAGTCGAAATCATCTAAATAGCAGTCCTTGATTCATAACCCGTCGTCGTTGTTCTTCGTCTCAATCGGTTCATTCGTCACCAAACAAGTAAGTTCTTTACATTAAAATGATCCTTGCCACGCCATGAACAAAAGCCCTATGTCTAATTTCTGTATCATGATCGAAATCGTGTTCAATTTCGTGAAATGGTGTTCTAGGGTTTGTACACAAATGGGGTTTTAGTTTAAAACGGGTTAAAACCTTTTTATTTCAATATGAAATCACTAATTGAATTTGGTCTGCTGGTTTAATTTGTGTGTTTGTGAACGTGAGGTCCCTGGTTCGAAACCAGGGACAAGCAGATTCTTTTTAATTTTTTTGTTTAATGCTTTATCATTTTGTTGCAATTATCTTAAACCTAATACTAATACCATATTCTACATTTTATAAAAACATATAAATCTTACAAAATATAGCCAAAACCATTATTTATATAAACTTAGTTTTATAAAATCTAATATTACAAATACTTTTAAATTATATAAAAATACTATTAAAATGTATTTTGAATACTTACAAAATGTATACAAATTTTTATAAATAAGGTTTATACAAATAAGACTTGTAAATGGACTTTTAAATACATTGAATTTGTGTAAGAGTTTTAAACTAAAATAACATATTTTTGTTACATTATATGATTGCGGTTCAAAATATATTGTTAAAGTTGTTATCGTTTATCAAAATAATTATTATTACTATTGTTATTGTTTGAATAAACGGGCTATATATTTTAGACGATTAACGGAAAAACCCCAAATCCCAAATCCGAAACCTAGAATTCCAATTTCCTTTGACTTCTATTTTTCCAATTCTAGATTTTCATACAATATGTTTTACTAAGTTAGGATTGTCACTTAATTAGGTGATTCTAATATTTGGACGATCCTCGGTTCTATTTTGTTTACTATTTGTTTCGTGCCCGAGTTTAAGGTGAGTAAATTCACTCCCCATTTTACTTTTGCATTTTGGGGCTGAAACGTGTTCTATTACAATACAATGTTTTCCAGTTTCTATTTTATTTTCAACAGAGATCATAAAATATGTTAGTCTTGTTCCGGGCAAGATCTAAACTTATGTGGTAGTTTAAAGTAGTATCATTACTTTGTAATCCCAGCGGTACAATGTTAGCGCTAATGGTCTGACAAACCCACCTACATGTACAACAACGATAGGTGATTTAAACCCGTCCATACAATTACAATGTTACGAGTTGCTATTCGATGTTACAAGTTGCTATACGATGATACAAGTTGCTATTGCTATGCCATGTCCCTAAGTTGCTAAATAATTAATGATAACTTAAATATCGAGACGGTTACGAGACGGTTGCTTAAAAGTTATCGTTAATTAATACATGAGTTGGTTCCTCATGATAAATGGCTACAAGTTACGTTACAATTATGGTTTACAATGTGTGTGCAAGGGGTCATGGTCGAGAATGATATGAAATAGCTATGCATGTAGGCTTGCGCAGCATATTATGATGATCTCGGATTTTCTATATTACTATGTATCAACTTGTGGTTTACTCACTAGCTTTAAATAGCTAACTTTATTTTCACATGTTTCAGGTGATGCTTATGATTATTTTGCTGCTTTTGCCAAGACATAGGATTGCCTTGGACCTAGAATAATAAATCGGACAATTGCATTTACTGTTTTCGGTTTTATTACTTTTGTCGTATCCACTTAAGACTCATGTACTAAACTTACTATATCATTATTAAACTAAATAAATAAATACCATGTGCTTTGCCTACTATTGATATCCAATTCAATGACAGCCCGGTGTTTCCGCTGCCGGGCGGGGTGTCACAGTTTGGTATCAGAGCCATGGTTATAGGGAACTAGGATAGGGTATTAGAAACACACCGACCTAGACTATAACCTAAGAGTCCTTAGTGCAAATAGTTTGTGCTTAGAAAACTCTTCTAGAACTTACCTCCTTATTTCTTTTTATGTACATTTATATGTCTTTCCTTTATCTATTTCTTATCCGATTTCGCGAAGGAACTAAAAGAGACTCTTCTGTGTGATTAGGATCTTTCTCTTTGTGGAATCTCGTCATCGTCTTAAGTAAGTTCGAAACGTGGGAACGTGTGCAATCTGGAAGGGGGAACGCCTGTATCACGGACATCCTGTCTAAGGCAAGCATTTCGTATAAATCTCTTTAAGAGACCTGTATGCTTACCTGGGGATGTACGAGATGAGTGTGAACCTATAGGCTAAAGCACGCCTTCTCGAATACGTTGAGAACGAACTTAGCACTTTGATAAGTCTTAAGTGTCCAAAACCAAGACACATTCCTAAGCCTTCAAATCCTACTTACTTAACGATTTTATGATTATCATTTTCTATGATTTCAAATTTATTTCAATGGGTTTATATATTATTTCAAATGTTATTTCAAGGTTGTTAACTTACATTTCAATGATTTCAAAGTGATTACTATTATATGTGTTTCTAAAGATTCTATGAAATTCAAAGTACAATTGTCCTTTCAATTCAATCCAAAATTCCAATACAACTTATGTTATCTCAAAAATTTTCTATGTCTCATGAAATTCTTTTTCTATCTTATCTTGTAGAATGGCAACTAGACGTGAACGACTTGCTAATACTATTGCGACCCAAATGGCTAATATATCACCTAATCTCGTGACTCAACTCAATAATGCTAATCAAAACGCTCAGCCTAAGACTCCTCACTGTACTCTAAAGTACTTCAATTCTTGCGGTCCAACAAAATTCTTTGGTAATGAAGGGGCTACTGGTCTTCTCCAATGGTATGAAAGTATGGAGAGTACCTTCGTTAACTGCGAGTGTCCCGAAAACTTCAAAGTCCGCTATGCCACGAGTGTCCTCCAAAAGGGTGCTTTGACTTGGTGGAATGATGAGAAACGTAGACGTGGTGATGATGAAATCTCTGAAATGACTTGGGATGAATTCAAAACCGCCATGACTGATAAATATTGCCCTCCTAGCGAAATTCGTAAACTCGAGGGTGAATTCTGGGGTCTCAAACAAGACAGTGGTGAAAATGTGGCCTACAATGATCGTTTTTCTCATCTCAGTACTTTGTGTCCTAATATGGTCACTCCCGAATCCCGTGGTATTGAACAGTATATTGGAGGTTTGCCAATGACTATCCAAGATGCTGTTTGGGGTAGTAAGCCAGCTACTGTGGGTGAGGCAATGACTTTGGCCGGTCGCCTTACCGAAAATCATGTTCAAGCTGGTTCTCTGTTTCGTAAGGGTAACAAAAAGTCCAAAGGTTCTTCTAGTGATGATTCTAAACCATCGGAGGATGATTCTTATAAGGGTTTTAAGCCCGAATCCTCATCTCATTCCCAGAAGCGAAAGAACAATGCCACCAACTATGCAATAACTGCTCCTAAGGCACCGCAAGGGGGCGATACAAATCAAAAGTCTTATTTGGGAATTCTACCCAAATGCAATCAATGTCCTTTTCATCATGCTCCTGAAACTCCATGTTTTAAATGCTCTGTTTGTCAACGTTATGGGCATGTGGCAAAAGATTGTTGGAAAAATGCTAATAATAATCGGGGTAATCAAGGTCGTGCTTGTTTCAATTGTGGCGATCCGACTCATTTCCGCAACAATTGTCCTCAACCTATTAATGTGAACGTGAACACCAATGCTAATGCTAATCAAGTGGGTCGTGCTAGAACTTTCAATATCAACACTAATCAAGCCCAAGCAAATAATGACGTCGTGAACGATATGCTCCCCAAATGATCATTAAGTTTCTATTTTAATTTATTCGTGTGCCGACAAGAACTATGTTTCATTAAAGTTTGTTATCACTTACTATTTTGTCATGTTGAACTTGATAATCCTTATGTAGCGAATGAGACAAAGTGTTTCTATCAGTTTTTATATTTATGGTGCAAACTTGAACTTCAAGCTCTTGTTTTTCATGATTATCTCTTGCCTTACGTTTAACTCAAGAGTTTATGCGCTAAGATTATGTCGCGTGTTTCGCTCATGTCAATGTAAAGACAAAGAAACTTAACTCGTTCCGTATGTGCGTCGATCGCAAGCTTAATAATAATACTAATAAATGCAAAGTTATCAAACAAATAAATAAATAACCTATTTCCCATAGTTCAAAGTTGAAGAAATGTTTAGCTGATAAAAACCTCTTTGTGCCTAAATCCAAAATTCCAAATCGATGAATCCATGCAACTTATCGAACGGCCTATAGAAAATTTTGGACCGTGAAGTGTCCGTCCGCATCTCTTCGTTCCATCTCTTTCTTCGGTTTGAGCAAATTTCGGGACGAAATTTCTATAAGGAGGGGAGACTGTGACATCTGCCCCGAACCCGAACCCGAATGCCCGACTCGAACCGGAGATTACCCATCTTTAACGTACTCGTAATTGTCCCTTTAAATGTAACGTTTCGCTAATAAAAATATACGTATAAATACGTCGAACCTTACCTCATCCTTGTCTTTAATGTATAACGACAAAAATTTCATTCAACGGTTACTAATTAAATACTAAATACAATTATTTAATCTTCAAAGTAAATATTTACATTATATATGTATATATTGTATTTTATAAAAGAAATTTTATAAAGATTATTAAAGATAAGAACGTATTAAAGTCTTGAAATAAATATTAACGTCAGGAACGAAGGAAAAACGTAAAAACGTCACTTATATAATCGTTACGTCTCAACTCGGTCAGATGGGTTGGTTAAAATAGGTGTTTAATTAACTTTGGGGTGAAATTGTCAAGTTTCAAACTTGAATTAAAATATATATCAACTAAATAAATAATCAACCAAACTTCAAGGGTTGAAAGTGTAATGTTTAAATTAATTACCCAAACCCCACACAATCTCCCGTGTTTCCGTTTGCTGCTGTTCCGGTGACTTTGGCCGGCATTCGGCCATTTCCGGCGAGTCCAAAACCTTATATTTCTAGCCGTTTTGATTAATTTTAAAGCCGGTAAAATGTGTAGGAGTGAGTTTCGAACCCAATCAAGACTATTGGTTTGCTTTTACTGCTCAAATGAAATCAATTCCACCATGTTCATAACCTCCGGCCGAGTTAAAACCCAATTAAACATAAACATGCGTTTCAATCAAAAGTGAATTAATAAAAACGATCATCTCGACGATTCAAGTCTGTTAACACTAATTAATCTAGTTTTAATCACCTAATTAAACCTCAATTAATCTCAAATATCTCGCAACCAAAACCGAACTCGTTAGACTACTTCCCAGCAAAATTAATCAAATTCATTCGACAAAAACAATCTCCTAAACTCGTTTTCGCACTCTGTAATTCCAATTGCAGTCGAAATCATCTAAATAGCAGTCCTTGATTCATAACCCGTCGTCGTTGTTCTTCGTCTCAATCGGTTCATTCGTCACCAAACAAGTAAGTTCTTTACATTAAAATGATCCTTGCCACGCCATGAACAAAAGCCCTATGTCTAATTTCTGTATCATGATCGAAATCGTGTTCAATTTCGTGAAATGGTGTTCTAGGGTTTGTACACAAATGGGGTTTTAGTTTAAAACGGGTTAAAACCTTTTTATTTCAATATGAAATCACTAATTGAATTTGGTCTGCTGGTTTAATTTGTGTGTTTGTGAACGTGAGGTCCCTGGTTCGAAACCAGGGACAAGCAGATTCTTTTTAATTTTTTTGTTTAATGCTTTATCATTTTGTTGCAATTATCTTAAACCTAATACTAATACCATATTCTACATTTTATAAAAACATATAAATCTTACAAAATATAGCCAAAACCATTATTTATATAAACTTAGTTTTATAAAATCTAATATTACAAATACTTTTAAATTATATAAAAATACTATTAAAATGTATTTTGAATACTTACAAAATGTATACAAATTTTTATAAATCAGGTTTATACAAATAAGACTTGTAAATGGACTTTTAAATACATTGAATTTGTGTAAGAGTTTTAAACTAAAATAACATATTTTTGTTACATTATATGATTGCGGTTCAAAATATATTGTTAAAGTTGTTATCGTTTATCAAAATAATTATTATTACTATTGTTATTGTTTGAATAAACGGGCTATATATTTTAGACGATTAACGGAAAAACCCCAAATCCCAAATCCGAAACCTAGAATTCCAATTTCCTTTGACTTCTATTTTTCCAATTCTAGATTTTCATACAATATGTTTTACTAAGTTAGGATTGTCACTTAATTAGGTGATTCTAATATTTGGACGATCCTCGGTTCTATTTTGTTTACTATTTGTTTCGTGCCCGAGTTTAAGGTGAGTAAATTCACTCCCCATTTTACTTTTGCATTTTGGGGCTGAAACGTGTTCTATTACAATACAATGTTTTCCAGTTTCTATTTTATTTTTCAACAGAGATCATAAAATATGTTAGTCTTGTTCCGGGCAAGATGCAAACTTATGTGGTAGTTTAAAGTAGTATTATTACTTTGTAATCCCAGCGGTACAATGTTAGCGCTAATGGTCTGACAAACCCACCTACATGTACAACAACGATAGGTGATTTAAACCCGTCCATACAATTACAATGTTACGAGTTGCTATTCGATGTTACAAGTTGCTATACGATGATACAAGTTGCTATTGCTATGCCATGTCCCTAAGTTGCTAAATAATTAATGATAACTTAAATATCGAGACGGTTGCTTAAAAGTTATCGTTAATTAATACATGAGTTGGTTCGTCATGATAAATGGCTACAAGTTACGTTACAATTATGGTTTACAATGTGTGTGCAAGGGGTCATGGTCGAGAATGATATGAAATAGCTATGCATGTAGGCTTGCGCAGCATATTATGATGATCTCGGATTTTCTATATTACTATGTATCAACTTGTGGTTTACTCACTAGCTTTAAATAGCTAACTTTATTTTCACATGTTTCAGGTGATGCTTATGATTATTTTGCTGCTTTTGCCAAGACATAGGATTGCCTTGGACCTTGAATAATAAATCGGACAATTGCATTTACTGTTTTCGGTTTTATTACTTTTGTCGTATCCACTTAAGACTCATGTACTAAACTTACTATATCATTATTAAACTAAATAAATAAATACCATGTGCTTTGCCTACTATTGATATCCAATTCAATGACAGCCCGGTGTTTCCGCTGCCGGGCGGGGTGTCACACATTACAACACCGTACGTAAACTTAAAACTCCATAATAAACCTAATGAATTCGTCCGAGTCATTTGAACATCGTACAACAATTTAGAATATCTTACGATTCTGTATGCCACATTACCACTTTGAAAATCATGTTAGTATAACCTAGGGCACCTTACAACTCCTAAGAACCCATTACAATACCGTACGTAAACTTAAAACTCCATAGTAAACCTAATGAATTCGTCCGAGTCCTTTAAACATCAGACGACCACTCAGGACTTGTTATGACTTTGTATGCGACATTCGCAACAGGAAAAGCAATTTAGAATAATGTAGGATGCGTTACATCTTTTGAGAACACCTTACACCACCGTACGAAACATTAAAACCCCATAATAAACCTAATGAATTCGTCCGAGTGATTTGAACATCATACAACAATTTAGAATATCTTACCACTCTGTATGCCACATTACCGCCTTGAAAAGCATGTTAGTATAACGGACGACACCTTACAACTCCTAACAAAACAATACAACACCGTACGTAAACTTAAAACTCCATAATAAACCAAATGAATTCATCCGAGTCCTTTGAACATCGTACGACAATTTAGAATATATTACGATCTGTATGCCATATTACCGCCTTGAAAAGAATGTTAGTATAACGTACGACACCTTACAACTCCGAACAAAACATTACAACACCGTACGTAAACTTAAAACTCCATAATAATCCTAATGAATTCATCCGAGTCCTTTGAACATCGTACGACAATTTAGAATATATTACGACTCTGTATGCCACATTCCCGCTTTGAAAATCATGTTAGTATAACCTAGGGCACCTTACAACTCCTAAGAACCCATTACAATACCGTACGTAAACTTAAAACTCAATAGTAAACCTAATGAATTCGTCCGAGTCCTTTAAACATCAGACGACCACTCAGGACTTGTTATGACTTTGTATGCGACATTAGCAACAGGAAAAGCAATTTAGAATAATGTATGATGCGTTACATCTTTTGAGAACACCTTACACCACCGTACGAAACATTAAAACTCCTTAATAAACCTAATGAATTCGTCCGAGTGATTTGAACATCGTACAACAATTTAGAATATCTTACCACTATGAATGCCACATTACCGCCTTGAAAAGCATGTTAGTATAACGTACGATACCTTACAACTCCTAACAAAATATTACAACACCGTACGTAAACTTAAAACTCCATAATAAACCTAATGACTTCATCCGAGTCCTTTGAACATCGTACGACAATTTAGAATTTATTACGACTCTGTATGCCACATTACCGCCTTGAAAAGCATGTTAATATAACGTACGACACCTTATAACTCCTAACAAAACATTACAACACCGTAAGTAAACTTAAAACTCCATAATAAACCTAATGAATGCATCCGAGTCAATTGAACATCGTACAACAATTTAGAATATCTTACGACTCTGTATGCCACATTACCGCCCTGAAAATCATGTTAGTATAACCTAGGGCACCTTACAACTCCTAAGAACCCATTACAATACCGTACGTAAACTTAAAACTCCATAGTAAACCTAATGAATTCATCCGAGTACTTTAAACATCAGACGACCACTGAGGACTTGTTACGACTTTGTATGCGACATTAGCAACAGGAAAAGCAATTTAGAATAATGGGGGATGCATTACATCTTTTGAGAACACCTTACACCAACGTACGAAACATTAAAACTCCATAATAAACCTAATGAATTCGTCCGAGTGATTTGAACATCATACAACAATTTAGAATATCTTACCACTCTGTATGCCACATTACCGCCTTGAAAAACATGTTAGTATAACGTACGACACCTTACAACTCCTAACAAAACAATACAACACCGTACGTAAACTTAAAACTCCATAATAAACCAAATGAATTCATCCGAGTCCTTTGAACATCGTACGACAATTTAGAATATATTACGATCTGTATGCCACATTACCGCCTTGAAAAGAATGTTAGTATAACGTACGACACCTTACAACTCCGAACAAAACATTACAACACCGTACGTAAACTTAAAACTCCATAATAAACCTAATGAATTCATCCGAGTCCTTTGAACATCGTACGACAATTTAGAATATATTACGACTCTGTATGCCACATTACCGCCTTGAAAAGCATGTTAGTATAACGTACGGCACCTTACAACTCCTAACAAAACATTACAACACCGTACGTAAACTTAAAACTCCATAATAAACCTAATGAATTCATCCGAGTCATTTGAACATCGTACAACAATTTAGAATATCTTACGACTCTGTATGCCACATTACCGCCTTGAAAATCATGTTAGTATAACCTAGGGCACCTTATAACTCCTAAGAACCCATTACAATACCGTACGTAAACTTAAAACTCCATAGTAAACCTAATGAATTCGTCCGAGTCCTTTAAACATCAGACGACCACTGAGGACTTGTTACGACTTTGTATGCGACATTAGCAACAGGAAAAGCAATTTAGAATAATGGAGGGTGCGTTACATCTTTTGAGAACACCTTACACCACCGTACGAAACATTAAAACTCCATAATAAACCTAAAGAATTCGTCCGAGTGATTTGAACATCATACAAAAATTTAGAATATCTTACCACTCTGTATGCCACATTACCGCCTTGAAAAGCAAGTTAGTATAACGTACGACAGCTTACAACTCCTAACGAAACCATACAACACCGTACGTAAACTTAAAACTCCATAATAAACCAAATGAATTCATCCGAGTCCTTTGAACATCGTACGACAATTTAGAATATATTACGATCTGTATGCCACATTACCGCCTTGAAAAGAATGTTAGTATAACGTACGACACCTTACAACTCCGAACAAAACATTACAACACCGTACGTAAACTTAAAACTCCATAATAAACCTAATGAATTCATCCGAGTCCTTTGAACATCGTACGACAATTTAGAATATATTACGACTCTGTATGCCACATTACCGCCTTGAAAAGCATGTTAGTATAACGTACGGCACCTTATAACTCCTAACAAAACATTACAACACCGTAAGTAAACTTAAAACTCCATAATAAACCTAATGAATTCATCCGAGTCAATTGAACATCGTACAACAATTTAGAATATCTTACGACTCTGTATGCCACATTACCGCCTTGAAAATCATGTTAGTATAACCTAGGGCACCTTACAACTCCTAAGAACCCATTACAATACCGTACGTAAACTTAAAACTCCATAGTAAACTACTGAATTCGTCCGAGTCCTTTAAACATCAGACGACCACTGAGGACTTGTTACGACTTTGTATGCGACATTAGCAACAGGAAAAGCAATTTAGAATAATGGAGGATGCGTTACATCTTTTGAGAACACCTTACACCAACGTACGAAACATTAAAACTCCATAATAAACCTAATGAATTCGTCCGAGTGATTTGAACATCATACAACAATTTAGAATATCTTACCACTCTGTATGCCACATTACCGCCTTGAAAAACATGTTAGTATAACGTACGACACCTTACAACTCCTAACAAAACAATACAACACCGTACGTAAACTTAAAACTCCATAATAAACCAAAGGAATTCATCCGAGTCCTTTGAACATCGTACGACAATTTAGAATATATTACGATCTGTATGCCACATTACCGCCTTGAAAAGAATGCTAGTATAACGTACGACACCTTACAACTCCGAACAAAACATTACAACACCGTACGTAAACTTAAAACTCCATAATAAACCTAATGAATTCATCTGAGTCCTTTGAACATCGTACGACAATTTAGAATATATTACGACTCTGTATGCCACATTACCGCCTTGAAAAGCATGTTAGTATAACGTACCGCACCTTACAACTCCTAACAAAACATTACAACACCGTACGTAAACTTAAAACTCCATAATAAACCTAATGAATTCGTCCGAGTCATTTGAACATCGTACAACAATTTAGAATATCTTACGATTCTGTATGCCACATTACTGCTTTGAAAATCATGTTAGTATAACCTAGGGCACCTTACAACTCCTAAGAACGCATTACAATACTGTATGTAAACTTAAAACTCCATAGTAAACCTAATGAATTCGTCCGAGTCCTTTAAACATCAGACGACCACTTAGGACTTGTTATGACTTTGTATGCGACATTAGCAACAGGAAAAGCAATTTAGAATAATGTAGGATGCTTTACATCTTTTGAGAACACCTTACACCACCGTACGAAACATTAAAACTGCATAATAAACCTAATGAATTCGTCCGAGTGATTTGAACATCGTAAAACAATTTAGAATATCTTACCACTCTGAATGCCACATTACCGCCTTGAAAAGCATGTTAGTATAACGTACGACACCTTACAACTCCTAACAAAATATTGCAACACCGTACGTAAACATAAAACTCCATAAGAAACCTAATGAATTCATCTGAGTCCTTTGAACATCGTACGACAATTTAGAATATATTACGATCTGTATGCCACATTACCGCCTTGAAAAGAATGTTAGTATAACGTACGACACCTTACAACTCCGAACAAAACATTATAACATCGTACGTAAACTTAAAACTCCATAATAAACCTAATGAATTCATCCGAGTCCTTTGAACATCGTACGACAATTTAGAATATATTACGACTCTGTATGCCACATTACCGCCTTGAAAAGCATGTTAGTATAACGTACGACACCTTACAACTCCGAACAAAACATTATAACACCGTACGTAAACTTAAATCTCCATAATAAACCTAATGAATTCGTCCGAGTCATTTGAACATCGTACAACAATTTAGAATATCTTACGATTCTGTATGCCACATTACCGCTTTGAAAATCATGTTAGTATAAACTAGGGCACCTTACAACTCCTAAGAACCCATTACAATACCGTACGTAAACTTAAAACTCCGTAGTAAACCTAATGAATTCGTCCGAGTCCTTTAAACATCAGACGACCACTCAGGACTTGTTATGACTTTGTATGCGACATTAGAAACAGGTAAAGCAATTTAAAATAATGTAGGATGCGTTACATATTTTGAGAACACCTTACACCACCGTACGAAACATTAAAACTCCATAATAAACCTAATGAATTCGTCCGAGTGATTTGAACATCGTACAACAATTTAGAATATCTTACCACTCTGAATGCCACATTACCGCCTTGAAAAGCATGTTAGTATAACGTACGACACCTTACAACTCCTAACAAAACAATACAACACCGTACGTAAACTTAAAACTCCATAATAAACCAAATGAATTCATCCGAGTCCTTTGAACATCGTACGACAATTCAGAATATATTACGATCTGTATGCCATATTACCGCCTTGAAAAGAATGTTAGTATAACGTACGACACCTTACAACTCCGAACAAAACATTACAACACCGTACGTAAACTTAAAACTCCATAATAAACCTAATGAATTCATCCGAGTCCTTTGAACATCGTACGACAATTTAGAATATATTACGACTCTGTATGCCACATTACCGCTTTGAAAATCATGTTAGTATAACCTAGGGCACCATACAACTCCTAACAACCCATTACAATACCGTACGTAAACTTAAAACTCAATAGTAAACCTAATGAATTCGTCCGAGTCCTTTAAACATCAGACGACCACTCAGGACTTGTTATGACTTTGTATGCAACATTAGCAACAGGAAAAGAAATTTAGAATAATGTATGATGCGTTACATCTTTTGAGAACACCTTACACCACCGTACGAAACATTAAAACTCCTTAATAAACCTAATGAATTCGTCCGAGTCATTTGAACATCGTACAACAATTTAGAATATCTTACCACTATGAATGCCACATTACCGCCTTGAAAAGCATGTTAGTATAACGTACGACACCTTACAACTCCTAACAAAACAATACAACACCGTACGTAAACTTAAAACTCCATAATAAACCAAATGAATTCATCCGAGTCCTTTGAACATCGTACGACAATTTAGAATATATTACGATCTGTATGCCACATTACCGCCTTGAAAAGAATGTTAGTATAACGTACGACACCTTACAACTCCGAACAAAACATTACAACACCGTACGTAAACTTAAAACTCCATAATAAACCTAATGAATTCATCCGAGTCCTTTGAACATCGTACGACAATTTAGAATATATTACGATCTGTATGCCACATTACCGCCTTGAAAAGAATGTTAGTATAACGTACGACACCTTACAACTCCGAACAAAACATTATAACACCGTACGTAAACTTAAAACTCCATAATAAACCTAATGACTTCATCCGAGTCCTTTGAACATCGTACGACAATTTAGAATTTATTACGACTCTGTATGCCACATTACCGCCTTGAAAAGCATGTTAGTATAACGTACGGCACCTTATAACTCCTAACAAAACATTACAACACCGTAAGTAAACTTAAAACTCCATAATAAACCTAATGAATTCATCCTAGTCAATTGAACATCGTACAACAATTTAGAATATCTTACGACTCTGTATGCCACATTACCGCCTTGAAAATCATGTTAGTATAACCTAGGGCACCTTACAACTCCTAAGAACCCATTACAATACCGTACGTAAACTTAAAACTCCATAGTAAACCTAATGAATTCATCCGAGTAATTTAAACATCAGACGACCACTGAGGACTTGTTACGACTTTGTATGTGACATTAGCAACAGGAAAAGCAATTTAGAATAATGGAGGATGCATTACATCTTTTGAGAACACCTTACACCAACGTACGAAACATTAAAACTCCATAATAAACCTAATGAATTCGTCCGAGTGATTTGAACATCATACAACAATTTAGAATATCTTACCACTCTGTATGCCACATTACCGCCTTGAAAAACATGTTAGTATAACGTACGACACCTTACAACTCCTAACAAAACAATACAACACCGTACGTAAACTTAAAACTCCATAATAAACCAAATGAATTCATCCGAGTCCTTTGAACATCGTACGACAATTTAGAATATATTACGATCTGTATGCCACATTACCGCCTTGAAAAGAATGTTAGTATAACGTACGACACCTTACAACTCCGAACAAAACATTACAACACCGTACGTAAACTTAAAACTCCATAATAAACCTAATGAATTCATCCGAGTCCTTTGAACATCGTACGACAATTTAGAATATATTACGACTCTGTATGCCACATTACCGCCTTGAAAAGCATGTTAGTATAACGTACGGCACCTTACAACTCCTAACAAAACATTACAACACCGTACGTAAACTTAAAACTCCATAATAAACCTAATGAATTCATCCGAGTCATTTGAACATCGTACAACAATTTAGAATATCTTACGACTCTGTATGCCACATTACCGCCTTGAAAATCATGTTAGTATAACCTAGGGCACCTTATAACTCCTAAGAACCCATTACAATACCGTACGTAAACTTAAAACTCCATAGTAAACCTAATGAATTCGTCCGAGTCCTTTAAACATCAGACGACCACTGAGGACTTGTTACGACTTTGTATGCGACATTAGCAACAGGAAAAGCAATTTAGAATAATGGAGGGTGCGTTACATCTTTTGAGAACACCTTACACCAACGTACGAAACATTAAAACTCCATAATAAACCTAATGAATTCGTCCGAGTGATTTGAACATCATACAACAATTTAGAATATCTTACCACTCTGTATGCCACATTACCGCCTTGAAAAGCATGTTAGTATAACGTACGACACCTTACAACTCCTAACAAAACAATACAACACCGTACGTAAACTTAAAACTCCATAATAAACCAAATGAATTCATCCGAGTCCTTTGAACATCGTACGACAATTTAGAATATATTACGATCTGTATGCCACATTACCGCCTTGAAAAGAATGTTAGTATAACGTACGACACCTTACAACTCCGAACAAAACATTACAACACCGTACGTAAACTTAAAACTCCATAATAAACCTAATGAATTCATCCGAGTCCTTTGAACATCGTACGACAATTTAGAATATATTACGACTCTGTATGCCACATTACCGCCTTGAAAAGCATGTTAGTATAACGTACGGCACCTTACAACTCCTAACAAAACATTACAACACCGTACGTAAACTTAAAACTCCATAATAAACCTAATGAATTCATCCGAGTCATTTGAACATCGTACAACAATTTAGAATATCTTACGACTCTGTATGCCACATTACCGCCTTGAAAATCATGTTAGTATAACCTAGGGCACCTTATAACTCCTAAGAACCCATTACAATACCGTACGTAAACTTAAAACTCCATAGTAAACCTAATGAATTCGTCCGAGTCCTTTAAACATCAGACGACCACTGAGGACTTGTTACGACTTTGTATGCGACATTAGCAACAGGAAAAGCAATTTAGAATAATGGAGGGTGCGTTACATCTTTTGAGAACACCTTACACCAACGTACGAAACATTAAAACTCCATAATAAACCTAATGAATTCGTCCGAGTGATTTGAACATCATACAACAATTTAGAATATCTTACCACTCTGTATGCCACATTACCGCCTTGAAAAGCATGTTAGTATAACGTACGACACCTTACAACTCCTAACAAAACAATACAACACCGTACGTAAACTTAAAACTCCATAATAAACCAAATGAATTCATCCGAGTCCTTTGAACATCGTACGACAATTTAGAATATATTACGATCTGTATGCCACATTACCGCCTTGAAAAGAATGTTAGTATAACGTACGACACCTTACAACTCCGAACAAAACATTACAACACCGTACGTAAACTTAAAACTCCATAATAAACCTAATGAATTCATCCGAGTCCTTTGAACATCGTACGACAATTTAGAATATATTACGACTCTGTATGCCACATTACCGCCTTGAAAAGCATGTTAGTATAACGTACGGCACCTTACAACTCCTAACAAAACATTACAACACCGTACGTAAACTTAAAACTCCATAATAAACCTAATGAATTCATCCGAGTCATTTGAACATCGTACAACAATTTAGAATAGATATACGACTCTGTATGCCACATTACCGCCTTGAAAATCATGTTAGTATAACCTAGGGCACCTTATAACTCCTAAGAACCCATTACAATACCGTACGTAAACTTAAAACTCCATAGTAAACCTAATGAATTCGTCCGAGTCCTTTAAACATCAGACGACCACTAAGGACTTGTTACGACTTTGTATGCGACATTAGCAACAGGAAAAGCAATTTAGAATAATGGAGGATGTGTTACATCTTTTGAGAACACCTTACACCACCGTACGAAACATTAAAACTCCATAATAAACCTAATGAATTCGTCCGAGTGATTTGAACATCATACAAAAATTTAGAATATCTTACCACTCTGTATGCCACATTACCGCCTTGAAAAGCATGTTAGTATAACGTACGACAGCTTACAACTCCTAACGAAACCATACAACACCGTACGTAAACTTAAAACTCCATAATAAACCAAATGAATTCATCCGAGTCCTTTGAACATCGTATGACAATTTAGAATATATTACGATCTGTATGCCACATTACCGCCTTGAAAAGAATGTTAGTATAACGTACGACACCTTACAACTCCGAACAAAACATTACAACACCGTACGTAAACTTAAAACTCCATAATAAACCTAATGAATTCATCCGAGTCCTTTGAACATCGTACGACAATTTAGAATATATTACGACTCTGTATGCCACATTACCGCCTTGAAAAGCATGTTAGTATAACGTACGGCACCTTACAACTCCTAACAAAACATTACAACACCGTACGTAAACTTAAAACTCCATAATAAACCTAATGAATTCATCCGAGTCATTTGAACATCGTACAACAATTTAGAATATCTTACGACTCTGTATGCCACATTACCGCCTTGAAAATCATGTTAGTATAACCTAGGGCACCTTATAACTCCTAAGAACCCATTACAATACCGTACGTAAACTTAAAACTCCATAGTAAACCTAATGAATTCGTCCGAGTCCTTTAAACATCAGACGACCACTGAGGACTTGTTACGACTTTGTATGCGACATTAGCAACAGGAAAAGCAATTTAGAATAATGGAGGGTGCGTTACATCTTTTGAGAACACCTTACACCAACGTACGAAACATTAAAACTCCATAATAAACCTAATGAATTCGTCCGAGTGATTTGAACATCATACAACAATTTAGAATATCTTACCACTCTGTATGCCACATTACCGCCTTGAAAAGCATGTTAGTATAACGTACGACACCTTACAACTCCTAACAAAACAATACAACACCGTACGTAAACTTAAAACTCCATAATAAACCAAATGAATTCATCCGAGTCCTTTGAACATCGTACGACAATTTAGAATATATTACGATCTGTATGCCACATTACCGCCTTGAAAAGAATGTTAGTATAACGTACGACACCTTACAACTCCGAACAAAACATTACAACACCGTACGTAAACTTAAAACTCCATAATAAACCTAATGAATTCATCCGAGTCCTTTGAACATCGTACGACAATTTAGAATATATTACGACTCTGTATGCCACATTACCGCCTTGAAAAGCATGTTAGTATAACGTACGGCACCTTACAACTCCTAACAAAACATTACAACACCGTACGTAAACTTAAAACTCCATAATAAACCTAATGAATTCATCCGAGTCATTTGAACATCGTACAACAATTTAGAATAGATATACGACTCTGTATGCCACATTACCGCCTTGAAAATCATGTTAGTATAACCTAGGGCACCTTATAACTCCTAAGAACCCATTACAATACCGTACGTAAACTTAAAACTCCATAGTAAACCTAATGAATTCGTCCGAGTCCTTTAAACATCAGACGACCACTGAGGACTTGTTACGACTTTGTATGCGACATTAGCAACAGGAAAAGCAATTTAGAATAATGGAGGATGCGTTACATCTTTTGAGAACACCTTACACCACCGTACGAAACATTAAAACTCCATAATAAACCTAATGAATTCGTCCGAGTGATTTGAACATCATACAAAAATTTAGAATATCTTACCACTCTGTATGCCACATTACCGCCTTGAAAAGCATGTTAGTATAACGTACGACAGCTTACAACTCCTAACGAAACCATACAACACCGTACGTAAACTTAAAACTCCATAATAAACCAAATGAATTCATCCGAGTCCTTTGAACATCGTACGACAATTTAGAATATATTACGATCTGTATGCCACATTACCGCCTTGAAAAGAATGTTAGTATAACGTACGACACCTTACAACTCCGAACAAAACATTACAACACCGTACGTAAACTTAAAACTCCATAATAAACCTAATGAATTCATCCGAGTCCTTTGAACATCGTACGACAATTTAGAATATATTACGACTCTGTATGCCACATTACCGCCTTGAAAAGCATGTTAGTATAACGTACGGCACCTTACAACTCCTAACAAAACATTACAACACCGTACGTAAACTTATAACTCCATAATAAACCTAATGAATTCGTCCGAGTCATTTGAACATCGTACAACAATTTAGAATATCTTACGATTCTGTATGCCACATTACCGCTTTGAAAATCATGTTAGTATAACCTAGGGCACCTTACAACTCCTAAGAACCCATTACAATACCGTACGTAAACTTAAAACTCCATAGTAAACCTAATGAATTCGTCCGAGTCCTTTAAACATCAGACGACCACTCAGGACTTGTTATGACTTTGTATGCGACATTAGCAACAGCAAAAGCAATTTAGAATAATGTATGATGCGTTACATCTTTTGAGAACACCTTACACCACCGTACGAAACATTAAAACTCCATAATAAACCTAATGAATTCGTCCGAGTGATTTGAACATCGTACAACAATTTAGAATATCTTACCACTATGAATGCCACATTACCGCCTTGAAAAGCATGTTAGTATAACGTACGACACCTTACAACTCCTAACAAAATATTACAACACCGTACGTAAACTTAAAACTCCATAATAAACCTAATGAATTCATCCGAGTCCTTTGAACATCGTATGACAATTTAGAATATATTACGACTCTGTATGCCACATTACCGCCTTGAAAAGCATGTTAGTATAACGTACGGCACCTTATAACTCCTAACAAAACATTACAACACCGTAAGTAAACTTAAAACTCCATAATAAACCTAATGAATTCATCCGAGTCAATTGAAGATCGTACAACAATTTAGAATATCTTACGACTCTGTATGCCACATTACCGCCTTGAAAATCATGTTAGTATAACATTGGGCACCTTACAACTCCTAAGAACCCATTACAATACCGTACGTAAACTTAAAACTCCATAGTAAACCTAATGAATTCGTCCGAGTCCTTTAAACATCAGACGACCACTGAGGACTTGTTACGACTTTGTATGCGACATTAGCAACAGGAAAAGCAATTTAGAATAATGGAGGATGCGTTACATCTTTTGAGAACACCTTACACCAACGTACGAAACATTAAAACTCCATAATAAACCTAATGAATTCTTCCGAGTGATTTGAACATCATACAACAATTTAGAATATCTTACCACTCTGTATGCCACATTACCGCCTTGAAAAGCATGTTAGTATAACGTACGACACCTTACAATCCTAACAAAACAATACAACACCGTACGTAAACTTAAAACTCCATAATAAACCAAATGAATTCATCCGAGTCCTTTGAACATCGTACGACAATTTAGAATATATTACGATCTGTATGCCACATTACCGCCTTGAAAAGAATGTTAGTATAATGTACGATACCTTACAACTCCGAACAAAACATTACAACACCGTACGTAAACTTAAAACTCCATAAAAAACCTAATGAATTCATCCGAGTCCTTTGAACATCGTACGACAATTTAGAATATATTACGACTCTGTATGCCACATTACCGCCTTGAAAAGCATGTTAGTATAACGTACGGCACCTTATAACTCCTAACAAAACATTACAACACCGTACGTAAACTTAAAACTCCATAATAAACCTAATGAATTCATCCGAGTCATTTGAACATCGTACAACAATTTAGAATATCTTACGACTCTGTATGCCACATTACCGCCTTGAAAATCATGTTAGTATAACCTAGGGCACCTTACAACTCCTAAGAACCCATTACAATACCGTACGTAAACTTAAAACTCCATAGTAAACCTAATGAATTCGTCCGAGTCCTTTAAACATCAGACGACCACTCAGGACTTGTTATGACTTTGTATGCCACATTAGCAACAGGAAAAGCAATTTAGAATAATGTATGATGCGTTACATCTTTTGAGAACACCTTACACCACCGTACGAAACATTAAAACTCCATAATAAACCTAATGAATTCGTCCGAGTGATTTGAACATCGTACAACAATTTAGAATATCTTACCACTATGAATGCCACATTACCGCCTTGAAAAGCATGTTAGTATAACGTACGACACCTTACAACTCCTAACAAAATATTACAACACCGTACGTAAACTTAAAACTCCATAATAAACCTAATGACTTCATCCGAGTCCTTTGAACATCGTACGACAATTTAGAATATATTACGACTCTGTATGCCACATTACCGCCTTGAAAAGCATGTTAGTATAACGTACGGCACCTTATAACTCCTAACAAAACATCACAACAACGTACGTAAACTTAAAACTCCATAATAAACCTAATGAATTCATCCGAGTCATTTGAACATCGTACAACAATTTAGAATATCTTACGACTCTGTATGCCATATTACCGCCTTGAAAATCATGTTAGTATAACCTAGGGCACCTTACAACTCCTAAGAACCCATTACAATACCGTACGTAAACTTAAAACTCCATAGTAAACCTAATGAATTCGTCCGAGTCCTTTAAACATCAGACGACCACTCAGGACTTGTTATGACTTTGTATGCAACATTAGCAACAGGAAAAGCAATTTAGAATAATGTATGATGCGTTACATCTTTTGAGAACACCTTACACCACCGTACGAAACATTAAAACTCCATAATAAACCTAATGAATTCGTCCGAGTGATTTGAACATCGTACAACAATTTAGAATATCTTACCACTATGAATGCCACATTACCGCCTTGAAAAGCATGTTAGTATAACGTACGACACCTTACAACTCCTAACAAAATATTACAACACCGTACGTAAACTTAAAACTCCATAATAAACCTAATGACTTCATCCGAGTCCTTTGAACATCGTACGACAATTTAGAATATATTACGACTCTGTATGCCACATTACCGCCTTGAAAAGAATGTTAGTATAACGTACGACACCTTACAACTCCGAACAAAACATTACAACACCGTACGTAAACTTAAAACTCCATAATAAACCTAATGAATTCATCCGAGTCCTTTGAACATCGTACGACAATTTAGAATATATTACGACTCTGTATGCCACATTACCGCCTTGAAAAGCATGTTAGTATAACGTACGGCACCTTACAACTCCTAACAAAACATTACAACACCGTACGTAAACTTAAAACTCCGTAATAAACCTAATGAATTCATCCGAGTCGTTTGAACATCGTACAACAATTTAGAATATCTTACGACTCTGTATGCCACATTACCGCCTTGAAAATCATGTTAGTATAACCTAGGGCACCTTATAACTCCTAAGAACCCATTACAATACCGTACGTAAACTTAAAACTCCATAGTAAACCTAATGAATTCGTCGGAGTCCTTTAAACATCAGACGACCACTGAGGACTTGTTACGACTTTGTATGCGACATTAGTAACAGGAAAAGCAATTTAGAATAATGGAGGATGCGTTACATCTTTTGAGAACACCTTACACCACCGTACGAAACATTAAAACTCCATAATAAACCTAATAAATTCTTCCGAGTGATTTGAACATCATACAACAATTTAGAATATCTTACCACTCTGTATGCCACATTACCGCCTTGAAAAGCATGTTAGTATAACGTACGACAGCTTACAACTCCTAACAAAACAATACAACACCGTACGTAAACTTAAAACTCCATAATAAACCAAATGAATTCATCCGAGTCCTTTGAACATCGTACGACAATTTAGAATATATTACGATCTGTATGCCACATTACCGCCTTGAAAAGAATGTTAGTATAACGTACGACACCTTACAACTCCGAACAAAACATTACAACACCGTACGTAAACTTAAAACTCCATAATAAACCTAATGAATTCATCCGAGTCCTTTGAACATCGTACGACAATTTAGAGTATATTACGACTTTGTATGCCACATTACCGCCTTGAAAAGCATGTTAGTATAACGTACGGCACCTTATAACTCCTAACAAAACATTACAACACCGTAAGTAAACTTAAAACTCCATAATAAACCTAATGAATTCATCCGAGTCAATTGAACATCGTACAACAATTTAGAATATCTTACGACTCTGTATGCCACATTACCGCCTTGAAAATCATGTTAGTATAACATTGGGCACCTTACAACTCCTAAGAACCCATTACAATACCGTACGTAAACTTAAAACTCCATAGTAAACCTAATGAATTCGTCCGAGTCCTTTAAACATCAGACGACCACTGAGGACTTGTTACGACTTTGTATGCGACATTAGCAACAGGAAAAGCAATTTAGAATAATGGAGGATGCGTTACATCTTTTGAGAACACCTTACACCAACGTACGAAACATTAAAACTCCATAATAAACCTAATGAATTCTTCCGAGTGATTTGAACATCATACAACAATTTAGAATATCTTACCACTCTGTATGCCACATTACCGCCTTGAAAAGCATGTTAGTATAACGTACGACACCTTACAATCCTAACAAAACAATACAACACCGTACGTAAACTTAAAACTCCATAATAAACCAAATGAATTCATCCGAGTCCTTTGAACATCGTACGACAATTTAGAATATATTACGATCTGTATGCCACATTACCGCCTTGAAAAGAATGTTAGTATAATGTACGATACCTTACAACTCCGAACAAAACATTACAACACCGTACGTAAACTTAAAACTCCATAATAAACCTAATGAATTCATCCGAGTCCTTTGAACATCGTACGACAATTTAGAATATATTACGACTCTGTATGCCACATTACCGCCTTGAAAAGCATGTTAGTATAACGTACGGCACCTTATAACTCCTAACAAAACATTACAACACCGTACGTAAACTTAAAACTCCATAATAAACCTAATGAATTCATCCGAGTCATTTGAACATCGTACAACAATTTAGAATATCTTACGACTCTGTATGCCACATTACCGCCTTGAAAATCATGTTAGTATAACCTAGGGCACCTTACAACTCCTAAGAACCCATTACAATACCGTACGTAAACTTAAAACTCCATAGTAAACCTAATGAATTCGTCCGAGTCCTTTAAACATCAGACGACCACTCAGGACTTGTTATGACTTTGTATGCCACATTAGCAACAGGAAAAGCAATTTAGAATAATGTATGATGCGTTACATCTTTTGAGAACACCTTACACCACCGTACGAAACATTAAAACTCCATAATAAACCTAATGAATTCGTCCGAGTGATTTGAACATCGTACAACAATTTAGAATATCTTACCACTATGAATGCCACATTACCGCCTTGAAAAGCATGTTAGTATAACGTACGACACCTTACAACTCCTAACAAAATATTACAACACCGTACGTAAACTTAAAACTCCATAATAAACCTAATGACTTCATCCGAGTCCTTTGAACATCGTACGACAATTTAGAATATATTACGACTCTGTATGCCACATTACCGCCTTGAAAAGCATGTTAGTATAACGTACGGCACCTTATAACTCCTAACAAAACATCACAACAACGTACGTAAACTTAAAACTCCATAATAAACCTAATGAATTCATCCGAGTCATTTGAACATCGTACAACAATTTAGAATATCTTACGACTCTGTATGCCATATTACCGCCTTGAAAATCATGTTAGTATAACCTAGGGCACCTTACAACTCCTAAGAACCCATTACAATACCGTACGTAAACTTAAAACTCCATAGTAAACCTAATGAATTCGTCCGAGTCCTTTAAACATCAGACGACCACTCAGGACTTGTTATGACTTTGTATGCAACATTAGCAACAGGAAAAGCAATTTAGAATAATGTATGATGCGTTACATCTTTTGAGAACACCTTACACCACCGTACGAAACATTAAAACTCCATAATAAACCTAATGAATTCGTCCGAGTGATTTGAACATCGTACAACAATTTAGAATATCTTACCACTATGAATGCCACATTACCGCCTTGAAAAGCATGTTAGTATAACGTACGACACCTTACAACTCCTAACAAAATATTACAACACCGTACGTAAACTTAAAACTCCATAATAAACCTAATGACTTCATCCGAGTCCTTTGAACATCGTACGACAATTTAGAATATATTACGACTCTGTATGCCACATTACCGCCTTGAAAAGAATGTTAGTATAACGTACGACACCTTACAACTCCGAACAAAACATTACAACACCGTACGTAAACTTAAAACTCCATAATAAACCTAATGAATTCATCCGAGTCCTTTGAACATCGTACGACAATTTAGAATATATTACGACTCTGTATGCCACATTACCGCCTTGAAAAGCATGTTAGTATAACGTACGGCACCTTACAACTCCTAACAAAACATTACAACACCGTACGTAAACTTAAAACTCCGTAATAAACCTAATGAATTCATCCGAGTCGTTTGAACATCGTACAACAATTTAGAATATCTTACGACTCTGTATGCCACATTACCGCCTTGAAAATCATGTTAGTATAACCTAGGGCACCTTATAACTCCTAAGAACCCATTACAATACCGTACGTAAACTTAAAACTCCATAGTAAACCTAATGAATTCGTCGGAGTCCTTTAAACATCAGACGACCACTGAGGACTTGTTACGACTTTGTATGCGACATTAGTAACAGGAAAAGCAATTTAGAATAATGGAGGATGCGTTACATCTTTTGAGAACACCTTACACCACCGTACGAAACATTAAAACTCCATAATAAACCTAATAAATTCTTCCGAGTGATTTGAACATCATACAACAATTTAGAATATCTTACCACTCTGTATGCCACATTACCGCCTTGAAAAGCATGTTAGTATAACGTACGACAGCTTACAACTCCTAACAAAACAATACAACACCGTACGTAAACTTAAAACTCCATAATAAACCAAATGAATTCATCCGAGTCCTTTGAACATCGTACGACAATTTAGAATATATTACGATCTGTATGCCACATTACCGCCTTGAAAAGAATGTTAGTATAACGTACGACACCTTACAACTCCGAACAAAACATTACAACACCGTACGTAAACTTAAAACTCCATAATAAACCTAATGAATTCATCCGAGTCCTTTGAACATCGTACGACAATTTAGAGTATATTACGACTTTGTATGCCACATTACCGCCTTGAAAAGCATGTTAGTATAACGTACGGCACCTTATAACTCCTAACAAAACATTACAACACCGTAAGTAAACTTAAAACTCCATAATAAACCTAATGAATTCATCCGAGTCAATTGAACATCGTACAACAATTTAGAATATCTTACGACTCTGTATGCCACATTACCGCCTTGAAAATCATGTTAGTATAACATTGGGCACCTTACAACTCCTAAGAACCCATTACAATACCGTACGTAAACTTAAAACTCCATAGTAAACCTAATGAATTCGTCCGAGTCCTTTAAACATCAGACGACCACTGAGGACTTGTTACGACTTTGTATGCGACATTAGCAACAGGAAAAGCAATTTAGAATAATGGAGGATGCGTTACATCTTTTGAGAACACCTTACACCAACGTACGAAACATTAAAACTCCATAATAAACCTAATGAATTCTTCCGAGTGATTTGAACATCATACAACAATTTAGAATATCTTACCACTCTGTATGCCACATTACCGCCTTGAAAAGCATGTTAGTATAACGTACGACACCTTACAATCCTAACAAAACAATACAACACCGTACGTAAACTTAAAACTCCATAATAAACCAAATGAATTCATCCGAGTCCTTTGAACATCGTACGACAATTTAGAATATATTACGATCTGTATGCCACATTACCGCCTTGAAAAGAATGTTAGTATAATGTACGATACCTTACAACTCCGAACAAAACATTACAACACCGTACGTAAACTTAAAACTCCATAATAAACCTAATGAATTCATCCGAGTCCTTTGAACATCGTACGACAATTTAGAATATATTACGACTCTGTATGCCACATTACCGCCTTGAAAAGCATGTTAGTATAACGTACGGCACCTTATAACTCCTAACAAAACATTACAACACCGTACGTAAACTTAAAACTCCATAATAAACCTAATGAATTCATCCGAGTCATTTGAACATCGTACAACAATTTAGAATATCTTACGACTCTGTATGCCACATTACCGCCTTGAAAATCATGTTAGTATAACCTAGGGCACCTTACAACTCCTAAGAACCCATTACAATACCGTACGTAAACTTAAAACTCCATAGTAAACCTAATGAATTCGTCCGAGTCCTTTAAACATCAGACGACCACTCAGGACTTGTTATGACTTTGTATGCCACATTAGCAACAGGAAAAGCAATTTAGAATAATGTATGATGCGTTACATCTTTTGAGAACACCTTACACCACCGTACGAAACATTAAAACTCCATAATAAACCTAATGAATTCGTCCGAGTGATTTGAACATCGTACAACAATTTAGAATATCTTACCACTATGAATGCCACATTACCGCCTTGAAAAGCATGTTAGTATAACGTACGACACCTTACAACTCCTAACAAAATATTACAACACCGTACGTAAACTTAAAACTCCATAATAAACCTAATGACTTCATCCGAGTCCTTTGAACATCGTACGACAATTTAGAATATATTACGACTCTGTATGCCACATTACCGCCTTGAAAAGCATGTTAGTATAACGTACGGCACCTTATAACTCCTAACAAAACATCACAACAACGTACGTAAACTTAAAACTCCATAATAAACCTAATGAATTCATCCGAGTCATTTGAACATCGTACAACAATTTAGAATATCTTACGACTCTGTATGCCATATTACCGCCTTGAAAATCATGTTAGTATAACCTAGGGCACCTTACAACTCCTAAGAACCCATTACAATACCGTACGTAAACTTAAAACTCCATAGTAAACCTAATGAATTCGTCCGAGTCCTTTAAACATCAGACGACCACTCAGGACTTGTTATGACTTTGTATGCGACATTAGCAACAGGAAAAGCAATTTAGAATAATGTATGATGCGTTACATCTTTTGAGAACACCTTACACCACCGTACGAAACATTAAAACTCCATAATAAACCTAATGAATTCGTCCGAGTGATTTGAACATCGTACAACAATTTAGAATATCTTACCACTATGAATGCCACATTACCGCCTTGAAAAGCATGTTAGTATAACGTACGACACCTTACAACTCCTAACAAAATATTACAACACCGTACGTAAACTTAAAACTCCATAATAAACCTAATGACTTCATCCGAGTCCTTTGAACATCGTACGACAATTTAGAATATATTACGACTCTGTATGCCACATTACCGCCTTGAAAAGAATGTTAGTATAACGTACGACACCTTACAACTCCGAACAAAACATTACAACACCGTACGTAAACTTAAAACTCCATAATAAACCTAATGAATTCATCCGAGTCCTTTGAACATCGTACGACAATTTAGAATATATTACGACTCTGTATGCCACATTACCGCCTTGAAAAGCATGTTAGTATAACGTACGGCACCTTACAACTCCTAACAAAACATTACAACACCGTACGTAAACTTAAAACTCCGTAATAAACCTAATGAATTCATCCGAGTCGTTTGAACATCGTACAACAATTTAGAATATCTTACGACTCTGTATGCCACATTACCGCCTTGAAAATCATGTTAGTATAACCTAGGGCACCTTATAACTCCTAAGAACCCATTACAATACCGTACGTAAACTTAAAACTCCATAGTAAACCTAATGAATTCGTCGGAGTCCTTTAAACATCAGACGACCACTAAGGACTTGTTACGACTTTGTATGCGACATTAGTAACAGGAAAAGCAATTTAGAATAATGGAGGATGCGTTACATCTTTTGAGAACACCTTACACCACCGTACGAAACATTAAAACTCCATAATAAACCTAATAAATTCTTCCGAGTGATTTGAACATCATACAACAATTTAGAATATCTTACCACTCTGTATGCCACATTACCGCCTTGAAAAGCATGTTAGTATAACGTACGACAGCTTACAACTCCTAACAAAACAATACAACACCGTACGTAAACTTAAAACTCCATAATAAACCAAATGAATTCATCCGAGTCCTTTGAACATCGTACGACAATTTAGAATATATTACGATCTGTATGCCACATTACCGCCTTGAAAAGAATGTTAGTATAACGTACGACACCTTACAACTCCGAACAAAACATTACAACACCGTACGTAAACTTAAAACTCCATAATAAACCTAATGAATTCATCCGAGTCCTTTGAACATCGTACGACAATTTAGAATATATTACGACTCTGTGTGCCACATTACCGCCTTGAAAAGCATGTTAGTATAACGTACGGCACCTTACAACTCCTAACAAAACATTACAACACCGTACGTAAACTTAAAACTCCATAATAAACCTAATGAATTCGTCCGAGTCATTTGAACATCGTACAACAATTTAGAATATCTTACGATTCTGTATGCCACATTACCGCTTTGAAAATCATGTTAGTATAACCTAGGGCACCTTACAACTCCTAAGAACCCATTAAAATACCGTACGTAAACTTAAAACTCCATAGTAAACCTAATGAATTCGTCCGAGTCCTTTAAACATCAGACGACCACTCAGGACTTGTTATGACTGTATGCGACATTAGCAACAGGAAAAGCAATTTAGAATAATGTATGATGCGTTACATCTTTTGAGAACACCCAACACCACCGTACGAAACATTAAAACTCCATAATAAACCTAATGAATTCGTCCGAGTGATTTGAACATCGTACAACAATTTAGAATATCTTACCACTCTGTATGCCACATTACCGCCTTGAAAAGCATGTTAGTATAACGTACGACAGCTTACAACTCCTAACAAAACAATACAACACCGTACGTAAACTTAAAACTCCATAATAAACCAAATGAATTCATCCGAGTCCTTTGAACATCGTACGACAATTTAGAATATATTACGATCTGTATGCCACATTACCGCCTTGAAAAGAATGTTAGTATAACGTACGACACCTTACAACTCCGAACAAAACATTACAACACCGTACGTAAACTTAAAACTCCATAATAAACCTAATGAATTCATCCGAGTCCTTTGAACATCGTACGACAATTTAGAATATATTACGACTCTGTATGCCACATTACCGCCTTGAAAAGCATGTTAGTATAACGTACGACACCTTACAACTCCTAACAAAACATTACAACACCGTACGTAAACTTAAAACTCCATAATAAACCTAATGAATTCGTCCGAGTCATTTGAACATCGTACAACAATTTAGAATATCTTACGATTCTGTATGCCACATTACCGCTTTGAAAATCATGTTAGTATAACCTAGGGCACCTTACAACTCCTAAGAACCCATTAAAATACCGTACGTAAACTTAAAACTCCATAGTAAACCTAATGATATCGTCCGAGTCCTTTAAACATCAGACGACCACTCAGGACTTGTTATGACTTTGTATGCGACATTAGCAACAGCAAAAGCAATTTAGAATAATGTATGATGCGTTACATCTTTTGAGAACACCCAACACCACCGTACGAAACATTAAAACTCCATAATAAACCTAATGAATTCGTCCGAGTGATTTGAACATCGTACAACAATTTAGAATATCTTACCACTCTGTATGCCACATTACCGCCTTGAAAAGCATGTTAGTATAACGTACGACAGCTTACAACTCCTAACAAAACAATACAACACCGTACGTAAACTTAAAACTCCATAATAAACCAAATGAATTCATCCGAGTCCTTTGAACATCGTACGACAATTTAGAATATATTACGATCTGTATGCCACATTACCGCCTTGAAAAGAATGTTAGTATAACGTACGACACCTTACAACTCCGAACAAAACATTACAACACCGTACGTAAACTTAAAACTCCATAATAAACCTAATGAATTCATCCGAGTCCTTTGAACATCGTACGACAATTTAGAATATATTACGACTCTGTATGCCACATTACCGCCTTGAAAAGCATGTTAGTATAACGTACGGCACCTTACAACTCCTAACAAAACATTACAACACCGTACGTAAACTTAAAACTCCATAATAAACCTAATGAATTCGTCCGAGTCATTTGAACATCGTACAACAATTTAGAATATCTTACGATTCTGTATGCCACATTACCGCTTTGAAAATCATGTTAGTATAACCTAGGGCACCTTACAACTCCTAAGAACCCATTAAAATACCGTACGTAAACTTAAAACTCCATAGTAAACCTAATGAATTCGTCCGAGTCCTTTAAACATCAGACGACCACTCAGGACTTGTTATGACTTTGTATGCGACATTAGCAACAGGAAAAGCAATTTAGAATAATGTATGATGCGTTACATCTTTTGAGAACACCCAACACCACCGTACGAAACATTAAAACTCCATAATAAACCTAATGAATTCGTCCGAGTGATTTGAACATCGTACAACAATTTAGAATATATTACCACTATGAATGCCACATTACCGCCTTGAAAAGCATGTTAGTATAACGTACGACACCTTACAACTCCTAACAAAATATTACAACACCGTACGTAAACTTAAAACTCCATAATAAACCTAATGACTTCATCCGAGTCCTTTGAACATCGTACGACAATTTAGAATATATTACGACTCTGTATGCCACATTACCGCCTTGAAAAGAATGTTAGTATAACGTACGATACCTTACAACTCCGAACAAAACATTACAACACCGTACGTAAACTTAAAACTCCATAATAAACCTAATGAATTCATCCGAGTCCTTTGAACATCGTACGACAATTTAGAATATCTTACGATTCTGTATGCCACATTACCGCTTTGAAAATCATGTTAGTATAACCTAGGGCACCTTACAACTCCTAAGAACCCATTACAATACCGTACGTAAACTTAAAACTCCATAGTAAACCTAATGAATTCGTCCGAGTCCTTTAAACATCAGACGACCACTCAGGACTTGTTATGACTTTGTATGCGACATTAGCAACAGGAAAAGCAATTTAGAATAATGTATGATGCGTTACATCTTTTGAGAACACCTTACACCACCGTACGAAACATTAAAACTCCATAATAAACCTAATGAATTCGTCCGAGTGATTTGAACATCGTACAACAATTTAGAATATCTTACCACTATGAATGCCACATTACCGCCTTGAAAAGCATGTTAGTATAACGTACGACACCTTACAACTCCTAACAAAATATTACAACACCGTACGTAAACTTAAAACTCCATAATAAACCTAATGACTTCATCCGAGTCCTTTGAACATCGTACGACAATTTAGAATATATTACGACTCTGTATGCCACATTACCGCCTTGAAAAGAATGTTAGTATAACGTACGATACCTTACAACTCCGAACAAAACATTACAACACCGTACGTAAACTTAAAACTCCATAATAAACCTAATGAATTCATCCGAGTCCTTTGAACATCGTACGACAATTTAGAATATATTACGACTCTGTATGCCACATTACCGCCTTGAAAAGCATGTTAGTATAACGTACGACACCTTACAACTCCTAACAAAACATTACAACACTGTACGTAAACTTAAAACTCCATAATAAACCTAATGAATTCATCCGAGTCATTTGAACATCGTACAACAATTTAGAATATCTTACGACTCTGTATGCCACATTACCGCCTTGAAAATCTTGTTAGTATAACCTAGGGCACCTTATAACTCCTAAGAACCCATTAGAATACCGTACGTAAACTTAAAACTCCATAGTAAACCTAATGAATTCGTCAGAGTCCTTTAAACATCAGACGACCACTGAGGACTTGTTACGACTTTGTTTGCGACATTAGCAACAGGAAAAGCAATTTAGAATAATGGAGGATGCGTTACATCTTTTGAGAACACCTTACACCACCGTACGAAACATTAAAACTCCATAATAAACCTAATGAATTCGTCCGAGTGATTTGAACATCGTACAACAATTTAGAATATCTTACCACTATGAATGCCACATTACCGCCTTGAAAAGCATGTTAGTATAACGTACGACACCTTACAACTCCTAACAAAATATTACAACACCGTACGTAAACTTAAAACTCCATAATAAACCTAATGACTTCATCCGAGTCCTTTGAACATCGTACGACAATTTAGAATATATTACGACTCTGTATGCCACATTACCGCCTTGAAAAGAATGTTAGTATAACGTACGACACCTTACAACTCCGAACAAAACATTACAACACCGTACGTAAACTTAAAACTCCATAATAAACCTAATGAATTCATCCGAGTCCTTTGAACATCGTACGACAATTTAGAATATATTACGACTCTGTATGCCACATTACCGCCTTGAAAAGCATGTTAGTATAACGTACGGCACCTTACAACTCCTAACAAAACATTACAACACCGTACGTAAACTTAAAACTCCATAATAAACCTAATGAATTCATCCGAGTCGTTTGAACATCGTACAACAATTTAGAATATCTTACGACTCTGTATGCCACATTACCGCCTTGAAAATCATGTTAGTATAACCTAGGGCACCTTATAACTCCTAAGAACCCATT
This sequence comes from Tagetes erecta, assembly GCA_030867185.1. Taxonomy (NCBI): domain Eukaryota; kingdom Viridiplantae; phylum Streptophyta; class Magnoliopsida; order Asterales; family Asteraceae; genus Tagetes; species Tagetes erecta. The sequence continues at coordinate 45,607,926 of CM061488.1, read as the reverse complement.
ACAATATCGTACGTAAACTTAAAACTCCATAGTAAACCTAATGAATTCGTCCGAGTCCTTTAAACATCAGACGACCACTGAGGACTTGTTACGACTTTGTATGCGACATTAGCAACAGGAAAAGCAATTTAGAATAATGGAGGATGCGTTACATCTTTTGAGAACACCTTACACCACCGTACGAAACATTAAAACTCCATAATAAACCTAATGAATTCTTCCGAGTGATTTGAACATCATACAACAATTTAAAATATCTTACCACTCTGTATGCCACATTACCGCCTTGAAAAGCATGTTAGTATAACGTACGACAGCTTACAACTCCTAACAAAACAATACAACACCGTACGTAAACTTAAAACTCCATAATAAACCAAATGAATTCATCCGAGTCCTTTGAACATCGTACGACAATTTAGAATATATTACGATATGTATGCCACATTACCGCCTTGAAAAGAATGTTAGTATAACGTACGACACCTTACAACTCCGAACAAAACATTACAACACCGTACGTAAACTTAAAACTCCATAATAAACCTAATGAATTCATCCGAGTCCTTTGAACATCGTACGACAATTTAGAATATATTACGACTCTGTATGCCACATTACCGCCTTGAAAAGCATGTTAGTATAACGTACGGCACCTTACAACTCCTAACAAAACATTACAACACCGTACGTAAACTTAAAACTCCATAATAAACCTAATGAATTCGTCCGAGTCATTTGAACATCGTACAACAATTTAGAATATCTTACGATTCTGTATGCCACATTACCGCTTTGAAAATCATGTTAGTATAACCTAGGGCACCTTACAACTCCTAAGAACCCATTAAAATACCGTACGTAAACTTAAAACTCCATAGTAAACCTAATGAATTCGTCCGAGTCCTTTAAACATCAGACGACCACTCAGGACTTGTTATGACTTTGTATGCGACATTAGCAACAGGAAAAGCAATTTAGAATAATGTATGATGCGTTACATCTTTTGAGAACACCTTACACCACCGTACGAAACATTAAAACTCCATAATAAACCTAATGAATTCGTCCGAGTGATTTGAACATCGTACAACAATTTAGAATATCTTACCACTATGAATGCCACATTACCGCCTTGAAAAGCATGTTAGTATAACGTACGACACCTTACAACTCCTAACAAAATATTACAACACCGTACGTAAACTTAAAACTCCATAATAAACCTAATGACTTCATCCGAGTCCTTTGAACATCGTACGACAATTTAGAATATATTACGACTCTGTATGCCACATTACTGTGACATCTACCCCCGAAACCCGAATCCGAACGCCCGACCCGAACCCGAGTTCATCCCCTTTTATCTTGTGTTCATATTTAATCTTTAAAATGTAACGTTCGTCATCATTGTCATAAATAATCACCTTGGACGTTACGTTATTCTTATCTTATTTAATCGATCGTTTTATGGTCGCAAAATACCTACATGTACCAAATAAATACTATTTGTAATAATAAATCTCAAAAATGTATATATGTATATATATATATATATAGTCTATAAAAGGGATTTTATAAAAAGTTACTAAACAAGATTGTTTCCGAGTCTTGGAAGAGTCATTCGATGTCAAAAACGAGTTAAAAATAATGAAAGGTCACTTATATAAACGTTTCATCTCGACTCGGTTAAGTCGGTTAGTTAGTATAACTTATAAATTAACTTTAGGTCAAACTTGTAATTTTTAAAAACTTAATTTAAAGTTATTAAACAAAAAAAACATATTGAAAACTATAGGGGGCTATTGTGTAACATTTATATAAAACCAAACCTTGCCCCCCTCTAACCCGTGAATCCGGCGAACTCGCCGGCGCCCCTTTTCCGGCCACCTGCAGTTTTTCCGGCGAAGCCTTATCGACGCGTTTTATCCAATTTTAATCGACCAAAACTTTCCTAATCAATTTCTAATCATGTTCGAACCCCCCTTTGAGGTTTAAAACGCGTTTACAGCCGTTTTCTTTGCCGAATTGATTATGTAATTCAATTCGAAATCGCTATTTCCGTATATAGATTACTAATCAACAATTAAATCATTCCTTATACTCATTTTCACTCGTCTAATTCTTTCCAAACACCATAACACTTCAATCTCATTCTGCATTTACCGAAAACGTCCGACCAAAAACAAATTCCGGCGAGGCCATCGTTTCCTACTTTCCGGTCATTGTTACAGGTAGTGTGTATACTTATTTGAATCCCCTTGATCATCTAAACCTCTCTAACACATCAATTTCGTCTAATCTCAGTTCCAGATTCACAACAATTGGTCAACTCAGTCGTTCCTTTTTCTTTCTCAATCCATATCAATTCGTTGGTTAACAAGTAAGTGTAATACATCAACATGTTCGTGATTTAATGGGGATTAAAAGCCCCATGTTTAATTTGGATTTGATTAAAAGATTTGAACGAATTTAATGGATCTTGGTTCTAGGGCTTGAACATGAAATGGGTATTGGTGATTAATAAAGGTTAAAAGAATTGGCAATTGGTTTTATTAACAAAAAATGAATCTGGACTAGTGGTTTGTTCTCTGTTTGTGGATGGATTGGTCCCAGGTTCGATTCTCCTTGCCTTGTTTTTATAAAAACACATTTTTATACACTTTAAACATTAATATATAATCTTCTTATAACCCAAAATAACATATTTGAAGTTAAATATATTTTAAGGATTAAAAACATGTAATTTGAATACTTTTATACAAATAACAATATCACATGTTTATGTTTGTTATTACAAATATTATTTAATAAAAAAAAACTAAAAATGGATTTGTATAAAATGCATATAATAAAAAAATACATTTACTTTTCGTATCTAAATCTCAATTCGTATTTCAAAACCCTAATTCCCAATTGATAATTTAAAACCCTAAATCCCAAATCCGAAACCCTAGATTTCAGATTTTGATTCTTGTTACTATTGTTTCGTTTCTAAGTTAGGGTTTTTCCCAATTAATTAGGTGGTACTAATATTTGGGCAACCCTTGGTTCGTTATAGCTGCGTTTCTAACGATTCGAATATATTTGCATTTCGAGGTGAGTAAACTCACTCCCCTTTTTACTGTTTTGCTTTTGGGGCTGAAATATGCGTTTCAATATTATACTACGGTTTTCGTTTCGTTGTTTCTATTTCAAAATGAGATCATAAAATGTGTTAATCTTGTCGGCCGCTTGATGCAAAATTATGTGATAGTCAATGTAGTTGTATTATTTGTAATTTCCGCCGGTACGATATTAGCGCTAATGGTTTGACAAACCCACCTACGTGTATTTCAAAATAGGTGATTTGACCCGGTGATTCTTTGGTTGATTCGTTAGGATAGTTACTGTTACTATACTGTGATACTTGTTGCTACGTTGCTATGTCCCTTCGATGCTTAAACAATTATTGATAACTTGTATATCGAGACGGTTAAATGACGGTTAAACGAAAGTTATCAATATTTGTAACATGAGTGGTTCTCATGGCTTGTTGCTAAAGTTACCCCACGGGGTTCAAGGTACTTGGATTCGTTATTGGTTTCGTTGGTCTTGGTTGAGTAATATGATGAAATTGCTATGCACATAAGCTTGCGAAACATATTTATAATGATCTCGGATTTCATATTATGTACTATTAACTGTGTTTTTACTCACTAGCTAATTCCTTAGCTAACTTATTTTACACGTATTTCAGGTGGCGTTTTGAACGTTTTATGCTTTGCAAGACATAGGATGCTTTTGGACCTAGAATAAATGAATAATAAATTACTATTGTTGTTGACTTTTATTTCTGCTTTATGACTACTTATTTCTTATTTATGTCACGACAGTTATGCCTTAATAATATTAAAATATGTTTTTTTAGTGTGTCATGTGCTTTGTACTATTGATATCCAATTCGCTTGACAACCCGGTGTTTCCGCCGCCGGGCGGGGTGTCACAGTTTGGTATCAGAGCCATGGTTATAGGGAACTAGGATAGGGTATTAGAAACACACCGACCTAGACTATAACCTAAGAGTCCTTACTGCAATAGATGTACTTAGGAATTCTTTTGAACTTATTTGTTTTTTTTTCCTTCTACGAACCTTTCTATGCTTTTCTTAATCTCATTTATTATCCGATTTCGCGAAGGAGCTACAAGAGACTCGTCTGTATGATTGGGATCTTCTCTTTGTGGAATCTCGTCATCGTCTTAAGTAAGTTTGAAAACATGGGAACGTGTGCAATCCGGAAGGGGGAACGCCTGTATCACGGGCATCCTGTCTAAGGCAAAGCATTTCGTATAAATCTCTTTAAGAGACCTGTATGCTTACCTGGGGATGTACGAGATGAGTGTGAACCTATAGGCTAAAGCACGCTTTCTCGAATACGTTGAAAACGAACTTAACACTTTGATAAGTCATTAGTGTCCAAAACCAAGACACACTCCTAAGCCTTTAAATTTCATTTTCTTAATGATTCTATGAATTTCTTTCCTACGATTTATAATTATTTCCATGAACTTCTATAGTGATTCAAATAATATTTCAAATTCATTTACGAATATTTCTAAAGTTTCTAAGTGATTTTCTATGGCACGTTTCAAAGGATTCTAAGATGTTTTAAGTACTACTACTATTTCATTTAATCAAAATTTCTAAAGTTTCTAAAGCTTCTAAGTGATTTCCTATGGTATGTTTCAAAAGATTCTATGATATTCTAAATGGAACGAGGTGTTACTATTACATCGGATGTTTCTATCGGTCAAAGATTTTGTTACAAAACCGTGTTATTCTACGTTTCATCATTCCATTTGTTTCAAGCTACAATAATACTTATGCGATATACTCGCTAGCTTATCCATTAACACAATTATACCATTGTAAACCAAACATTTCAAATCAAAACTAAGACATATCTCTATCGGATTATCCAAAACTTCAAATCATATACCAATTATCAAATCTAAGGCATACTTCAAATCCCAAATCGATTATCGACTCTCTAAAGGTTTGTTATGATTCTGAATTCTGGTCAAGGCTAAATTTCATAACTAAATAAAAGTTAACGGATTTTGCTATTCTTATAAGCTAACGTATTTGAATCGAACGTCTACCCTCAAAATATTTCAACTTGACTTCTATACTCAAATAATTTCAAAACTACTCATATAACTATAAGATTCTAATCCAATTTCTAATCCATCATTAAAACTATAAATCTACTATCAAATTATGAACTAACCATCAAAACAAGTACTCGTTAATCAACTGCAAGATGCTATCCATGAATTCGTTATCCAACCCCAACGAGAACTCACTACACAACTATTCCCGAACTAATTCAACTAAATGTTTTCATTTATACATATGACCACTAATGAAATTTTACGCAACTAGTTTTCATGCACAAGTCTAAACCTAATGTATTTCATTTATAAACTAGTTACTCTAACGCAATGTATAATCAACGGACTTTGTAAAACTACCGAAATTCAATTCTATTGAAATAATTTTCTTACTTTTTTTTTTCCAAATAAAAATATTATATATTAAAAAAAAAATTAATAGAATAAAATAATTAAAACAACCTTTTGGTTTTACCATTTTGAAAGATTTAATATATATGTATAAAGTATATGCAATTCATCATAAATAACTTCTTTAAAAAGAGATTTGTTATTCTAACGTTCGTCAAATATTTACACAAGATTTCCCCGTTTCTCAAATATGACACAAAGACTCGCAACAAACGCTATGTCTTATGTTTTCCAATACCAAGTACTTACAACATAAATTGTGACGTTTATTTTCAAAACAATCCTCTTAATCATGGTAAAGATTAAAACTTTCAACTTTTTACTTAGCTTTAAAAAAAAAAAAAAAAAAACTACATTATAGAAAAACAACATCACCTCTTATAGACTTATTTACCTCATAGTCAGTACATCTGGCTGTTGTTCAAACATATTAGGAACTAAGTGATCTATTCATTCGAATTATAAATTGGATTATCCACATTATCAACTTTTCATGAAAACTATTCTTTCTACAAATCCTAATAAACTATATTATTACATGTACACCAACAACTAATGCTTATGAACTGGGCAATATACGAAAACTTAGACAATTACATCTTACACACATAGAGTCGGTTTTTACAAACTTAAGTGTTGCTATTCTAGTACTCGAACTTGTCTATCTATATCGATGAACAAAATTATTTATATGAGCAATGTCTACCTAATGAATTTTAGATTTTCTTTTGAATCATCAATCTACCTATCATCTTAAACTGATTTTTCCCAAGTACTATTTCTATCGGGTATGATATCAATACCTATGCGTATCATCACTTTAACTTAAATTTTTCAAACTCGCACGTGATCGAATGAACTGTGGAGTCCATGCAAAAACTGAAGTAATTACGGGTGCACACGGAATTATGAAAGTTGGTGCATGAGAACCATAGTAAGTTTTGTCTTGTGTAGTTGGGTCATATTTAATCATCTTATTTTCACTTGACTTGCTTACTCATTTTACCAATTGCATCTAAGCCACTTAATTATGTGTAAGGTTACTTTATTCGGTTCATCCATTCTTTTAATCATAGTTATTCTCGATGGTCATTTAAATTACTCTAAATTCATATACTTAAAACGGTTTATTCGCAAGTTGACATCCTATTTCATTCCTATATTGAGTAGCAAATAATATTTGTTCGAATCTCCATACAATTAGTTCACCTGAACTCCTATAAGTGAAAAGAGTTAAATAAACAAATGAGTCAAAACAAATTAAAAATAAATAACTTCTTAATCTCGTGTCTCAATCTAAATGTTTCATCTCCTTCTACTTCAGTTTGAGCAAATTTCGGGACGAAATTTCTATAAGGAGGGGAGATTGTGACATCTACCCCCGAAACCCGAATCCGAACGCCCGACCCGAACCCGAGTTCATCCCCTTTTATCTTGTATTCATATTTAATCTTTAAAATGTAACGTTCGTCATCATTGTCATAAATAATTACGTTGGACGTTACGTTATTCTTATCTTATTTAATCGATCGTTTTATGGTCGCAAAATACCTACATGTACCAAATAAATACTATTTGTAATAATAAATCTCAAAAATGTATATATGTATATATATATATAGTCTATAAAAGGGATTTTATAAAAAGTTACTAAACAAGATTGTTTCCGAGTCTTGGAAGAGTCATTCGATGTCAAAAACGAGTTAAAAATAATGAAAGGTCACTTATATAAACGTTTCATCTCGACTCGGTTAAGTCGGTTAGTTAGTATAACTTATAAATTAACTTTAGGTCAAACTTGTAATTTTTAAAAACTTAATTTAAAGTTATTAAACAAAAAAAAACATATTGAAAACTATAGGGGGCTATTGTGTAACATTTATATAAAACCAAACCTTGCCCCCCTCTAACCCGTGAATCCGGCGAACTCGCCGGCGCCCCTTTTCCGGCCACCTGCAGTTTTTCCGGCGAAGCCTTATCGACGCGTTTTATCCAATTTTAATCGACCAAAACTTTCCTAATCAATTTCTAATCATGTTCGAACCCCCCTTTGAGGTTTAAAACGCGTTTACAGCCGTTTTCTTTGCCGAATTGATTATGTAATTCAATTCGAAATCGCTATTTCCGTATATAGATTACTAATCAACAATTAAATCATTCCTTATACTCATTTTCACTCGTCTAATTCTTTCCAAACACCATAACACTTCAATCTCATTCTGCATTTACCGAAAACGTCCGACCAAAAACAAATTCCGGCGAGGCCATCGTTTCCTACTTTCCGGTCATTGTTACAGGTAGTGTGTATACTTATTTGAATCCCCTTGATCATCTAAACCTCTCTAACACATCAATTTCGTCTAATCTCAGTTCCAGATTCACAACAATTGGTCAACTCAGTCGTTCCTTTTTCTTTCTCAATCCATATCAATTCGTTGGTTAACAAGTAAGTGTAATACATCAACATGTTCGTGATTTCATGGGGATTAAAAGCCCCATGTTTAATTTGGATTTGATTAAAAGATTTGAACGAATTTAATGGATCTTGGTTCTAGGGCTTGAACATGAAATGGGTATTGGTGATTAATAAAGGTTAAAAGAATTGGCAATTGGTTTTATTAACAAAAAATGAATCTGGACTAGTGGTTTGTTCTCTGTTTGTGGATGGATTGGTCCCAGGTTCGATTCTCCTTGCCTTGTTTTTATAAAAACACATTTTTATACACTTTAAACATTAATATATAATCTTCTTATAACCCAAAATAACATATTTGAAGTTAAATCTATTTTAAGGATTAAAAACATGTAATTTGAATACTTTTATACAAATAACAATATCACATGTTTATGTTTGTTATTACAAATATTATTTAATAAAAAAAAACTAAAAATGGATTTGTATAAAATGCATATAATAAAAAAATACATTTACGTTTCGTATCTAAATCTCAATTCGTATTTCAAAACCCTAATTCGCAATTGATAATTTAAAACCCTAAATCCCAAATCCGAAACCCTAGATTTCAGATTTTGATTCTTGTTACTATTATTTCGTTTCTAAGTTAGGGTTTTTCCCAATTAATTAGGTGGTACTAATATTTGGGCAACCCTTGGTTCGTTATAGCTGCGTTTCTAACGATTCGAATATATTTGCATTTCGAGGTGAGTAAACTCACTCCCCTTTTTACTGTTTTGCTTTTGGGGCTGAAATATGCGTTTGAATATTATACTACGGTTTTCGTTTCGTTGTTTCTATTTCAAAATGAGATCATAAAATGTGTTAATCTTGTCGGCCGCTTGATGCAAAATTATGTGATAGTCAATGTAGTTGTATTATTTGTAATTTCCGCCGGTACGATATTAGCGCTAATGGTTTGACAAACCCACCTACGTGTATTTCAAAATAGGTGATTTGACCCGGTGATTCTTTGGTTGATTCGTTAGGATAGTTACTGTTACTATACTGTGATACTTGTTGCTACGTTGCTATGTCCCTTCGATGCTTAAACAATTATTGATAACTTGTATATCGAGACGGTTAAATGACGGTTAAACGAAAGTTATCAATATTTGTAACATGAGTGGTTCTCATGGCTTGTTGCTAAAGTTACCCCACGGGGTTCAAGGTACTTGGATTCGTTATTGGTTTCGTTGGTCTTGGTTGAGTAATATGATGAAATTGCTATGCACATAAGCTTGCGAAACATATTTATAATGATCTCGGATTTCATATTATGTACTATTAACTGTGTTTTTACTCACTAGCTAATTCCTTAGCTAACTTATTTTACACGTATTTCAGGTGGCGTTTTGAACGTTTTATGCTTTGCAAGACATAGGATGCTTTTGGACCTAGAATAAATGAATAATAAATTACTATTGTTGTTGACTTTTATTTCTGCTTTATGACTACTTATTTCTTATTTATGTCACGACAGTTGTGCCTTAATAATATTAAAATATGTTTTTTTAGTGTGCCATGTGCTTTGTACTATTGATATCCAATTCGCTTGACAACCCGGTGTTTCCGCCGCCGGGCGGGGTGTCACAATTACCGCCTTGAAAAGAATGTTAGTATAACGTACGACACCTTACAACTCCGAACAAAACATTACAACACCGTACGTAAACTTAAAACTCCATAATAAACCTAATGAATTCATCCGAGTCCTTTGAACATCGTACGACAATTTAGAATATATTACGACTCTGTATGCCACATTACCGCCTTGAAAAGCATGTTAGTATAACGTACGGCACCTTATAACACCTAACAAAACATTACAACACCGTACGTAAACTTAAAACTCCATAATAAACCTAATGAATTCATCCGAGTCATTTGAACATTGTACAACAATTTAGAATATCTTACGACTCTGTATGCCACATTACCGCCTTGAAAATCATGTTAGTATAACCTAGGGCACCTTACAACTCCTAAGAACCCATTACAATACCGTACGTAAACATAAAACTCCATAGTAAACCTAATGAATTCGTCCGAGTCCTTTCAACATCAGACGACCACTCAGGACTTGTTACGATTTTGTATGCGACATTAGAAACAGGAAAAGCAATTTAGAATAATGTAGGATGCGTTACATCTTTTGAGAACACCTTACACGACCGTACGAAAACATTAAAACTCCATAATAAACCTAATGAATTCGTCCGAGTGATTTGAACATCGTACAACAATTTAGAATATCTTACCACGCTGAATGCCACATTACCGCCTTGAAAAGCATGTTAGTATAACGTACGACACCTTACAACTCCTAACAAAACATTACAACACCGTACGTAAACTTAAAACTCCATAATAAACCTAATGAATTCATCCGAGTCCTTTGAACATCGTACGACAATTTAGAATATATTACGACTCTGTATGCCACATTACCGCCTTGAAAAGCATGTTAGTATAACGTACGGCACCTTATAACTCCTAACAAAACATTACAACACCGTACGTAAACTTAAAACTCCATAATAAACCTAATGAATTCATCCGAGTCATTTGAACATTGTACAACAATTTAGTATATCTTACGACTCTGTATGCCACATTACCGCCTTGAAAATCATGTTAGTATAACCTAGGGCACCTTACAACTCCTAAGAACCCATTACAATACCGTACGTAAACATAAAACTCCATAGTAAACCTAATGAATTCGTCCGAGTCCTTTCAACACCAGACGACCACTCAGGACTTGTTACGATTTTGTATGCGACATTAGAAACAGGAAAAGCAATTTAGAATAATGTAGGATGCGTTACATCTTTTGAGAACACCTTACACGACCGTACGAAAACATTAAAACTCCATAATAAACCTAATGAATTCGTCCGAGTGATTTGAACATCGTACAACAATTTAGAATATCTTACCACGCTGAATGCCACATTACCGCCTTGAAAAGCATGTTAGTATAACGTACGACACCTTACAACTCCTAACAAAATATTACAACACCGTACGTAAACTTAAAACTCCATAATAAACCTAATGAATTCATCCGAGTCATTTGAACATCGTACGACAATTTAGAATATATTACGACTTTATATGCCACATTACCGCCTTGAAAAGCATGTTAGTATAACGTACGGCACCTTACAACACCTAACAAAACATTACAACACCGTACGTAAACTCAAAACTCCATAATAAACCTAATGAATTCGTCCGAGTCATTTGAACATCGTACAACAATTTAGAATATCTCACGACTCTGTATGCCACATTACCGCCTTGAAAATCATGTTAGTATAACCTAGGGCACCTTACAACTCCTAAGAACCCATTACAATACCGTACGTAAACATAAAACTCCATAGTAAACCTAATGAATTCGTCCGAGTCCTTTCAACATCAGACGACCACTCAGGACTTGTTACGATTTTGTATGCGACATTAGAAACAGGAAAAGCAATTTAGAATAATGTAGGATGCGTTACATCTTTTGAGAACACCTTACACGACCGTACGAAAACATTAAAACTCCATAATAAACCTAATGAATTCGTCCGAGTGATTTGAACATCGTACAACAATTTCGAATATCTTACCACGCTGAATGCCACATTACCGCCTTGAAAAGCATGTTAGTATAACGTACGACACCTTACAACTCCTAACAAAATATTACAACACCGTACGTAAACTTAAAACTCCATAATAAACCTAATGAATTCATCCGAGTCATTTGAACATCGTACGACAATTTAGAATATATTACGACTTTATATGCCACATTACCGCCTTGAAAAGCATGTTAGTATAACGTACGGCACCTTACAACACCTAACAAAACATTACAACACCGTACGTAAACTCAAAACTCCATAATAAACCTAATGAATTCGTCCGAGTCATTTGAACATCGTACAACAATTTAGAATATCTCACGACTCTGTATGCCACATTACCGCCTTGAAAATCATGTTAGTATAACCTAGGGCACCTTACAACTCTTAAGAACCCATTACAATACCGTACGTAAACATAAAACTCCATAGTAAACCTAATGAATTCGTCCGAGTCCTTTCAACATCAGACGACCACTCAGGACTTGTTACGATTTTGTATGCGACATTAGAAACAGGAAAAGCAATTTAGAATAATGTACGATGCGTTACATCTTTTGAGAACACCTTACACCACCGTACGAAAACATTAAAACTCCATAATAAACCTAATGAATTCGTCCGAGTGATTTGAACATCGCACAACAATTTAGAATATTTTACCACGCTGAATGCCACATTACCGCCTTGAAAAGCATGTTAGTATAACGTACGACACCTTACAACTCCTAACAAAATATTACAACACCGTACGTAAACTTAAAACTCCATAATAAACCTAATGAATTCATCCGAGTCATTTGAACATCGTATGACAATTTAGAATATATTACGACTTTGTATGCCACATTACCGCCTTGAAAAGCATGTTAGTATAACGTACGGCACCTTACAACACCTAACAAAACATTACAACACCGTACGTAAACTCAAAACTCCAAAATAAACCTAATGAATTCGTCCGAGTCATTTGAACATCGTACAACAATTTATAATATCTTACGACTCTGTATGCCACATTACCTCCTTGAAAATCATGTTAGTATAACCTAGGGCACCTTAAAACTCCTAAGAACCCATTACAATACCGTACGTAAACATAAAACTCCATAGTAAACCTAATGAATTCGTCCGAGTCCTTTCAACATCAGACGACCACTCAGGACTTGTTACGATTTTGTATGCGACATTAGAAACAGGAAAAGCAATTTAGAATAATGTACGATGCGTTACATCTTTTGAGAACACCTTACACCACCGTACGAAAACATTAAAACTCCATAATAAACCTAATGAATTCGTCCGAGTGATTTGAACATCGTACAACAATTTAGAATATTTTACCACGCTGAATGCCACATTACCGCCTTGAAAAGCATGTTAGTATAACGTACGACACCTTACAACTCCTAACAAAATATTACAACACCGTACGTAAACTTAAAATTCCATAATAAACCTAATGAATTCATCCGAGTCATTTGAACATCGTATGACAATTTAGAATATATTACGACTTTGTATGCCACATTACCGCCTTGAAAAGCATGTTAGTATAACGTACGGCACCTTACAACACCTAACAAAACATTACAACACCGTACGTAAACTCAAAACTCCAAAATAAACCTAATGAATTCGTCCGAGTCATTTGAACATCGTACAACAATTTATAATATCTTACGACTCTGTATGCCACATTACCTCCTTGAAAATCATGTTAGTATAACCTAGGGCACCTTAAAACTCCTAAGAACCCATTACAATACCGTACGTAAACATAAAACTCCATAGTAAACCTAATGAATTCGTCCGAGTCCTTTCAACATCAGACGACCACTCAGGACTTGTTACGATTTTGTATGCGACATTAGAAACAGGAAAAGCAATTTAGAATAATGTACGATGCGTTACATCTTTTGAGAACACCTTACACCACCGTACGAAAACATTAAAACTCCATAATAAACCTAATGAATTCGTCCGAGTGATTTGAACATCGTACAACAATTTAGAATATCTTACCACGCTGAATGCCACATTACCGCCTTGAAAAGCATGTTAGTATAACGTACGACACCTTACAACTCCTAACAAAATATTACAACACCGTACGTAAACTTAAAACTCCATAATAAACCTAATGAATTCATCCGAGTCATTTGAACATCGTACGACAATTTAGAATATATTACGACTTTATATGCCACATTACCGCCTTGAAAAGCATGTTAGTATAACGTACGGCACCTTACAACACCTAACAAAACATTACAACACTGTACGTAAACTCAAAACTCCATAATAAACCTAATGAATTCGTCCGAGTCATTTGAACATCGTACAACAATTTAGAATATCTCACGACTCTGTATGCCACATTACCGCCTTGAAAATCATGTTAGTATAACCTAGGGCACCTTACAACTCCTAAGAACCCATTACAATACCGTACGTAAACATAAAACTCCATAGTAAACCTAATGAATTCGTCCGAGTCCTTTCAACATCAGACGACCACTCAGGACTTGTTACGATTTTGTATGCGACATTAGAAACAGGAAAAGCAATTTAGAATAATGTAGGATGCGTTACATCTTTTGAGAACACCTTACACGACCGTACGAAAACATTAAAACTCCATAATAAACCTAATGAATTCGTCCGAGTGATTTGAACATCGTACAACAATTTCGAATATCTTACCACGCTGAATGCCACATTACCGCCTTGAAAAGCATGTTAGTATAACGTACGACACCTTACAACTCCTAACAAAATATTACAACACCGTACGTAAACTTAAAACTCCATAATAAACCTAATGAATTCATCCGAGTCATTTGAACATCGTACGACAATTTAGAATATATTACGACTTTATATGCCACATTACCGCCTTGAAAAGCATGTTAGTATAACGTACGGCACCTTACAACACCTAACAAAACATTACAACACCGTACGTAAACTCAAAACTCCATAATAAACCTAATGAATTCGTCCGAGTCATTTGAACATCGTACAACAATTTAGAATATCTCACGACTCTGTATGCCACATTACCGCCTTGAAAATCATGTTAGTATAACCTAGGGCACCTTACAACTCTTAAGAACCCATTACAATACCGTACGTAAACATAAAACTCCATAGTAAACCTAATGAATTCGTCCGAGTCCTTTCAACATCAGACGACCACTCAGGACTTGTTACGATTTTGTATGCGACATTAGAAACAGGAAAAGCAATTTAGAATAATGTACGATGCGTTACATCTTTTGAGAACACCTTACACCACCGTACAAAAACATTAAAACTCCATAATAAACCTAATGAATTCGTCCGAGTGATTTGAACATCGTACAACAATTTAGAATATTTTACCACGCTGAATGCCACATTACCGCCTTGAAAAGCATGTTAGTATAACGTACGACACCTTACAACTCCTAACAAAATATTACAACACCGTACGTAAACTTAAAACTCCATAATAAACCTAATGAATTCATCCGAGTCATTTGAACATCGTATGACAATTTAGAATATATTACGACTTTGTATGCCACATTACCGCCTTGAAAAGCATGTTAGTATAACGTACGGCACCTTGCAACACCTAACAAAACATTACAACACCGTACGTAAACTCAAAACTCCAAAATAAACCTAATGAATTCGTCCGAGTCATTTGAACATCGTACAACAATTTATAATATCTTACGACTCTGTATGCCACATTACCTCCTTGAAAATCATGTTAGTATAACCTAGGGCACCTTAAAACTCCTAAGAACCCATTACAATACCGTACGTAAACATAAAACTCCATAGTAAACCTAATGAATTCGTCCGAGTCCTTTCAACATCAGACGACCACTCAGGACTTGTTACGATTTTGTATGCGACATTAGAAACAGGAAAAGCAATTTAGAATAATGTACGATGCGTTACATCTTTTGAGAACACCTTACACCACCGTACGAAAACATTAAAACTCCATAATAAACCTAATGAATTCGTCCGAGTGATTTGAACATCGTACAACAATTTAGAATATTTTACCACGCTGAATGCCACATTACCGCCTTGAAAAGCATGTTAGTATAACGTACGACACCTTACAACTCCTAACAAAATATTACAACACCGTACGTAAACTTAAAATTCCATAATAAACCTAATGAATTCATCCGAGTCATTTGAACATCGTATGACAATTTAGAATATATTACGACTTTGTATGCCACATTACCGCCTTGAAAAGCATGTTAGTATAACGTACGGCACCTTACAACACCTAACAAAACATTACAACACCGTACGTAAACTCAAAACTCCAAAATAAACCTAATGAATTCGTCCGAGTCATTTGAACATCGTACAACAATTTATAATATCTTACGACTCTGTATGCCACATTACCTCCTTGAAAATCATGTTAGTATAACCTAGGGCACCTTAAAACTCCTAAGAACCCATTACAATACCGTACGTAAACATAAAACTCCATAGTAAACCTAATGAATTCGTCCGAGTCCTTTCAACATCAGACGACCACTCAGGACTTGTTACGATTTTGTATGCGACATTAGAAACAGGAAAAGCAATTTAGAATAATGTACGATGCGTTACATCTTTTGAGAACACCTTACACCACCGTACGAAAACATTAAAACTCCATAATAAACCTAATGAATTCGTCCGAGTGATTTGAACATCGTACAACAATTTAGAATATCTTACCACGCTGAATGCCACATTACCGCCTTGAAAAGCATGTTAGTATAACGTACGACACCTTACAACTCCTAACAAAATATTACAACACCGTACGTAAACTTAAAACTCCATAATAAACCTAATGAATTCATCCGAGTCATTTGAACATCGTACGACAATTTAGAATATATTACGACTTTATATGCCACATTACCGCCTTGAAAAGCATGTTAGTATAACGTACGGCACCTTACAACACCTAACAAAACATTACAACACCGTACGTAAACTCAAAACTCCATAATAAACCTAATGAATTCGTCCGAGTCATTTGAACATCGTACAACAATTTAGAATATCTCACGACTCTGTATGCCACATTACCGCCTTGAAAATCATGTTAGTATAACCTAGGGCACCTTACAACTCCTAAGAACCCATTACAATACCGTACGTAAACATAAAACTCCATAGTAAACCTAATGAATTCGTCCGAGTCCTTTCAACATCAGACGACCACTCAGGACTTGTTACGATTTTGTATGCGACATTAGAAACAGGAAAAGCAATTTAGAATAATGTAGGATGCGTTACATCTTTTGAGAACACCTTACACGACCGTACGAAAACATTAAAACTCCATAATAAACCTAATGAATTCGTCCGAGTGATTTGAACATCGTACAACAATTTCGAATATCTTACCACGCTGAATGCCACATTACCGCCTTGAAAAGCATGTTAGTATAACGTACGACACCTTACAACTCCTAACAAAATATTACAACACCGTACGTAAACTTAAAACTCCATAATAAACCTAATGAATTCATCCGAGTCATTTGAACATCGTACGACAATTTAGAATATATTACGACTTTATATGCCACATTACCGCCTTGAAAAGCATGTTAGTATAACGTACGGCACCTTACAACACCTAACAAAACATTACAACACCGTACGTAAACTCAAAACTCCATAATAAACCTAATGAATTCGTCCGAGTCATTTGAACATCGTACAACAATTTAGAATATCTCACGACTCTGTATGCCACATTACCGCCTTGAAAATCATGTTAGTATAACCTAGGGCACCTTACAACTCCTAAGAACCCATTACAATACCGTACGTAAACATAAAACTCCATAGTAAACCTAATGAATTCGTCCGAGTCCTTTCAACATCAGACGACCACTGAGGACTTGTTACGATTTTGTATGCGACATTAGAAACAGGAAAAGCAATTTAGAATAATGTAGGATGCGTTACATCTTTTGAGAACACCTTACACGACCGTACGAAAACATTAAAACTCCATAATAAACCTAATGAATTCGTCCGAGTGATTTGAACATCGTACAACAATTTCGAATATCTTACCACGCTGAATGCCACATTACCGCCTTGAAAAGCATGTTAGTATAACGTACGACACCTTACAACTCCTAACAAAATATTACAACACCGTACGTAAACTTAAAACTCCATAATAAACCTAATGAATTCATCCGAGTCATTTGAACATCGTACGACAATTTAGAATATATTACGACTTTATATGCCACATTACCGCCTTGAAAAGCATGTTAGTATAACGTACGGCACCTTACAACACCTAACAAAACATTACAACACCGTACGTAAACTCAAAACTCCATAATAAACCTAATGAATTCGTCCGAGTCATTTGAACATCGTACAACAATTTAGAATATCTCACGACTCTGTATGCCACATTACCGCCTTGAAAATCATGTTAGTATAACCTAGGGCACCTTACAACTCTTAAGAACCCATTACAATACCGTACGTAAACATAAAACTCCATAGTAAACCTAATGAATTCGTCCGAGTCCTTTCAACATCAGACGACCACTCAGGACTTGTTACGATTTTGTATGCGACATTAGAAACAGGAAAAGCAATTTAGAATAATGTACGATGCGTTACATCTTTTGAGAACACCTTACACCACCGTACGAAAACATTAAAACTCCATAATAAACCTAATGAATTCGTCCGAGTGATTTGAACATCGTACAACAATTTAGAATATCTTACCACGCTGAATGCCACATTACCGCCTTGAAAAGCATGTTAGTATAACGTACGACACCTTACAACTCCTAACAAAATATTACAACACCGTACGTAAACTTAAAACTCCATAATAAACCTAATGAATTCATCCGAGTCATTTGAACATCGTACGACAATTTAGAATATATTACGACTTTATATGCCACATTACCGCCTTGAAAAGCATGTTAGTATAACGTACGGCACCTTACAACACCTAACAAAACATTACAACACCGTACGTAAACTCAAAACTCCATAATAAACCTAATGAATTCGTCCGAGTCATTTGAACATCGTACAACAATTTAGAATATCTCACGACTCTGTATGCCACATTACCGCCTTGAAAATCATGTTAGTATAACCTAGGGCACCTTACAACTCCTAAGAACCCATTACAATACCGTACGTAAACATAAAACTCCATAGTAAACCTAATGAATTCGTCCGAGTCCTTTCAACATCAGACGACCACTCAGGACTTGTTACGATTTTGTATGCGACATTAGAAACAGGAAAAGCAATTTAGAATAATGTAGGATGCGTTACATCTTTTGAGAACACCTTACACGACCGTACGAAAACATTAAAACTCCATAATAAACCTAATGAATTCGTCCGAGTGATTTGAACATCGTACAACAATTTCGAATATCTTACCACGCTGAATGCCACATTACCGCCTTGAAAAGCATGTTAGTATAACGTACGACACCTTACAACTCCTAACAAAATATTACAACACCGTACGTAAACTTAAAACTCCATAATAAACCTAATGAATTCATCCGAGTCATTTGAACATCGTACGACAATTTAGAATATATTACGACTTTATATGCCACATTACCGCCTTGAAAAGCATGTTAGTATAACGTACGGCACCTTACAACACCTAACAAAACATTACAACACCGTACGTAAACTCAAAACTCCATAATAAACCTAATGAATTCGTCTGAGTCATTTGAACATCGTACAACAATTTAGAATATCTCACGACTCTGTATGCCACATTACCGCCTTGAAAATCATGTTAGTATAACCTAGGGCACCTTACAACTCCTAAGAACCCATTACAATACCGTACGTAAACATAAAACTCCATAGTAAACCTAATGAATTCGTCCGAGTCCTTTCAACATCAGACGACCACTCAGGACTTGTTACGATTTTGTATGCGACATTAGAAACAGGAAAAGCAATTTAGAATAATGTAGGATGCGTTACATCTTTTGAGAACACCTTACACGACCGTACGAAAACATTAAAACTCCATAATAAACCTAATGAATTCGTCCGAGTGATTTGAACATCGTACAACAATTTCGAATATCTTACCACGCTGAATGCCACATTACCGCCTTGAAAAGCATGTTAGTATAACGTACGACACCTTACAACTCCTAACAAAATATTACAACACCGTACGTAAACTTAAAACTCCATAATAAACCTAATGAATTCATCCGAGTCATTTGAACATCGTACGACAATTTAGAATATATTACGACTTTATATGCCACATTACCGCCTTGAAAAGCATGTTAGTATAACGTACGGCACCTTACAACACCTAACAAAACATTACAACACCGTACGTAAACTCAAAACTCCATAATAAACCTAATGAATTCGTCCGAGTCATTTGAACATCGTACAACAATTTAGAATATCTCACGACTCTGTATGCCACATTACCGCCTTGAAAATCATGTTAGTATAACCTAGGGCACCTTAAAACTCCTAAGAACCCATTACAATACCGTACGTAAACATAAAACTCCATAGTAAACCTAATGAATTCGTCCGAGTCCTTTCAACATCAGACGACCACTCAGGACTTGTTACGATTTTGTATGCGACATTAGAAACATGAAAAGCAATTTAGAATAATGTAGGATGCGTTACATCTTTTGAGAACACCTTACACCACCGTACGAAAACATTAAAACTCCATAATAAACCTAATGAATTCGTCTGTGTGATTTGAACATCGTAAACAATTTAGAATATCTTACCACGCTGAATGCCACATTACCGCCTTGAAAAGCATGTTAGTATAACGTACGACACCTTACAACTCCTAACAAAATATTACAACACCGTACGTAAACTTAAAACTCCATAATAAACCTAATGAATTCATCCGAGTCATTTGAACATCGTACGACAATTTAGAATATATTACGGCTTTGTATGCCACATTACCGCCTTGAAAAGCATGTTAGTATAACGTACGGCACCTTACAACACCTAACAAAACATTACAACACCGTACGTAAACTCAAAACTCCATAATAAACCTAATGAATTCGTCCGAGTCATTTGAACATCGTACAACAATTTAGAATATCTCACGACTCTGTATGCCACATTACCGCCTTGAAAATCATGTTAGTATAACCTAGGGCACCTTACAACTCCTAAGAACCCATTACAATACCGTACGTAAACATAAAACTCCATAGTAAACCTAATGAATTCGTCCGAGTCCTTTCAACATCAGACGACCACTCAGGACTTGTTACGATTTTGTATGCGACATTAGAAACAGGAAAAGCAATTTAGAGTAATGTAGGATGCGTTACATCTTTTGAGAACATCTTACACCACCGTACGAAAACATTAAAACTCCATAATAAACCTAATGAATTCGTCCGAGTGATTTGAACATCGTACAACAATTTAGAATATCTTACCACGCTGAATGCCACATTACCGCCTTGAAAAGCATGTTAGTATAACGTACGACACCTTACAACTCCTAACAAAATATTACAACACCGTACGTAAACTTAAAACTCCATAATAAACCTAATGAATTCATCCGAGTCATTTGAACATCGTACGACAATTTAGAATATATTACGACTTTGTATGCCACATTACCGCCTTGAAAAGCATGTTAGTATAGCGTACGGCACCTTACAACACCTAACAAAACATTACAACACCATACGTAAACTCAAAACTCCATAATAAACCTAATGAATTCGTCCGAGTCATTTGAACATCGTACAACAATTTAGAATATCTTACGACTCTGTATGCCACATTACCGCCTTGAAAATCATGTTAGTATAACCTAGGGCACCTTACAACTCCTAAGAACCCATTACAATACCGTACGTAAACATAAAACTCCATAGTAAACCTAATGAATTCGTCCGAGTCCTTTCAACATCAGACGACCACTCAGGACTTGTTACGATTTTGTATGCGACATTAGAAACAGGAAAATCAATTTAGAATAATGTAGGATGCGTTACATCTTTTTAGAACACCTTACACCACCGTACGAAAACATTAAAACTCCATAATAAACCTATTGAATTCGTCCGAGTGATTTTAACATCGTACAACAATTTAGAATATCTTACCACGCTGAATGCCACATTACCGCCTTGAAAAGCATGTTAGTATAACGTACGACACCTTACAACTCCTAACAAAATATTACAACACCGTACGTAAACTTAAAACTCCATAATAAACCTAAAGAATTCATCCGAGTCATTTGAACATCGTACGACAATTTAGAATATATTACGACTTTGTATGCCACATTACCGCCTTGAAAAGCATGTTAGTATAACGTACGACACCTTACAACACCTAACAAAACATTACAACACCGTACGTAAACTCAAAACTCCATAATAAACCTAATGAATTCGTCCGAGTCATTTGAACATCGTACAACAATTTAGAATATCTCACGACTCTGTATGCCACATTACCGCCTTGAAAATCATGTTAGTATAACCTAGGGCACCTTACAACTCCTAAGAACCCATTACAATACCGTACGTAAACATAAAACTCCATAGTAAACCTAATGAATTCGTCCGAGTCCTTTCAACATCAGACGACCACTCAGGACTTGTTACGATTTTGTATGCGACATTAGAAACAGGAAAAGCAATTTAGAGTAATGTAGGATGCGTTACATCTTTTGAGAACACCTTACACCACCGTACGAAAACATTAAAACTCCATAATAAACCTAATGAATTCGTCCGAGTGATTTGAACATCGTACAACAATTTAGAATATCTTACCACGCTGAATGCCACATTACCGCCTTGAAAAGCATGTTAGTATAACGTACGACACCTTACAACTCCTAACAAAATATTACAACACCGTACGTAAACTTAAAACTCCATAATAAACCTAATGAATTCATCCGAGTCATTTGAACATCGTACGACAATTTAGAATATATTACGACTTTGTATGCCACATTACCGCCTTGAAAAGCATGTTAGTATAGCGTACGGCACCTTACAACACCTAACAAAACATTACAACACCATACGTAAACTCAAAACTCCATAATAAACCTAATGAATTCGTCCGAGTCATTTGAACATCGTACAACAATTTAGAATATCTTACGACTCTGTATGCCACATTACCGCCTTGAAAATCATGTTAGTATAACCTAGGGCACCTTACAACTCCTAAGAACCCATTACAATACCGTACGTAAACATAAAACTCCATAGTAAACCTAATGAATTCGTCCGAGTCCTTTCAACATCAGACGACCACTCAGGACTTGTTACGATTTTGTATGCGACATTAGAAACAGGAAAATCAATTTAGAATAATGTAGGATGCGTTACATCTTTTTAGAACACCTTACACCACCGTACGAAAACATTAAAACTCCATAATAAACCTATTGAATTCGTCCGAGTGATTTTAACATCGTACAACAATTTAGAATATCTTACCACGCTGAATGCCACATTACCGCCTTGAAAAGCATGTTAGTATAACGTACGACACCTTACAACTCCTAACAAAATATTAGAACACCGTACGTAAACTTAAAACTCCATAATAAACCTAATGAATTCATCCGAGTCATTTGAACATCGTACGACAATTTAGAATATATTACGACTTTGTATGCCACATTACCGCCTTGAAAAGCATGTTAGTATAACGTACGGCACCTTACAACACATAACAAAACATTACAACACCGTACGTAAACTCAAAACTCCATAATAAACCTAATGAATTCGTCCGAGTCATTTGAACATCGTACAACAATTTAGAATATCTCACGACTCTGTATGCCACATTACCGCCTTGAAAATCATGTTAGTATAACCTAGGGCACCTTACAACTCCTAAGAACCCATTACAATACCGTACGTAAACATAAAACTCCATAGTAAACCTAATGAATTCGTCCGAGTCCTTTCAACATCAGACGACCACTCAGGACTTGTTACGATTTTGTATGCGACATTAGAAACAGGAAAAGCAATTTAGAGTAATGTAGGATGCGTTACATCTTTTGAGAACACCTTACACCACCGTACGAAAACATTAAAACTCCATAATAAACCTAATGAATTCGTCCGAGTGATTTGAACATCGTACAACAATTTAGAATATCTTACCACGTTGAATGCCACATTACCGCCTTGAAAAGCATGTTAGTATAACGTACGACACCTTACAACTCCTAACAAAATATTACAACACCGTACGTAAACTTAAAACTCCATAATAAACCTAATGAATTCATCCGAGTCATTTGAACATCGTACGACAATTTAGAATATATTACGACTTTGTATGCCACATTACCGCCTTGAAAAGCATGTTAGTATAGCGTACGGCACCTTACAACACCTAACAAAACATTACAACACCATACGTAAACTCAAAACTCCATAATAAACCTAATGAATTCGTCCGAGTCATTTGAACATCGTACAACAATTTAGAATATCTTACGACTCTGTATGCCACATTACCGCCTTGAAAATCATGTTAGTATAACCTAGGGCACCTTACAACTCCTAAGAACCCACTACAATACCGTACGTAAACATAAAACTCCATAGTAAACCTAATGAATTCGTCCGAGTCCTTTCAACATCAGACGACCACTCAGGACTTGTTACGATTTTGTATGCGACATTAGAAACAGGAAAATCAATTTAGAATAATGTAGGATGCGTTACATCTTTTTAGAACACCTTACACCACCGTACGAAAACATTAAAACTCCATAATAAACCTATTGAATTCGTCCGAGTGATTTTAACATCGTACAACAATTTAGAATATCTTACCACGCTGAATGCCACATTACCGCCTTGAAAAGCATGTTAGTATAACGTACGACACCTTACAACTCCTAACAAAATATTACAACACCGTACGTAAACTTAAAACTCCATAATAAACCTAATGAATTCATCCGAGTCATTTGAACATCGTACGACAATTTAGAATATATTACGACTTTGTATGCCACATTACCGCCTTGAAAAGCATGTTAGTATAACGTACGGCACCTTACAACACCTAACAAAACATTACAACACCGTACGTAAACTCAAAACTCCATAATAAACCTAATGAATTCGTCCGAGTCATTTGAACATCGTACAACAATTTAGAATATCTCACGACTCTGTATGCCACATTACCGCCTTGAAAATCATGTTAGTATAACCTAGGGCACCTTACAACTCCTAAGAACCCATTACAATACCGTACGTAAACATAAAACTCCATAGTAAACCTAATGAATTCGTCCGAGTCCTTTCAACATCAGACGACCACTCAGGACTTGTTACGATTATGTAAGCGACATTAGAAACAGGAAAAGCAATTTAGAGTAATGTAGGATGCGTTACATCTTTTGAGAACACCTTACACCACCGTACAAAAACATTAAAACTCCATAATAAACCTAATGAATTCGTCCGAGTGATTTGAACATCGTACAACAATTTAGAATATCTTACCACGCTGAATGCCACATTACCGCCTTGAAAAGCATGTTAGTATAACGTACGACACCTTACAACTCCTAACAAAATATTACAACACCGTACGTAAACTTAAAACTCCATAATAAACCTAATGAATTCATCCGAGTCATTTGAACATCGTACGACAATTTAGAATATATTACGACTTTGTATGCCACATTACCGCCTTGAAAAGCATGTTAGTATAGCGTACGACACCTTACAACACCTAACAAAACATTACAACACCATACGTAAACTCAAAACTCCATAATAAACCTAATGAATTCGTCCGAGTCATTTGAACATCGTACAACAATTTAGAATATCTTACGACTCTGTATGCCACATTACCGCCTTGAAAATCATGTTAGTATAACCTAGGGCACCTTACAACTCCTAAGAACCCATTACAATACCGTACGTAAACATAAAACTCCATAGTAAACCTAATGAATTCGTCCGAGTCCTTTCAACATCAGACGACCACTCAGGACTTGTTACGATTTTGTATGCGACATTAGAAACAGGAAAATCAATTTAGAATAATGTAGGATGCGTTACATATTTTTAGAACACCTTACACCACCGTACGAAAACATTAAAACTCCATAATAAACCTAATGAATTCGTCCGAGTGATTTTAACATCGTACAACAATTTAGAATATCTTACCACGCTGAATGCCACATTACCGCCTTGAAAAGCATGTTAGTATAACGTACGACACCTTACAACTCCTAACAAAATATTACAACACCGTACGTAAACTTAAAACTCCATAATAAACCTAATGAATTCATCCGAGTCATTTGAACATCGTACGACAATTTAGAATATATTACGACTTTGTATGCCACATTACCGCCTTGAAAAGCATGTTAGTATAACGTACGGCACCTTACAACACCTAACAAAACATTACAACACCGTACGTAAACTCAAAACTCCATAATAAACCTAATGAATTCGTCCGAGTCATTTGAACATCGTACAACAATTTAGAATATCTCACGACTCTGTATGCCACATTACCGCCTTGAAAATCATGTTAGTATAACCTAGGGCACCTTACAACTCCTAAGAACCCATTACAATACCGTACGTAAACATAAAACTCCATAGTAAACCTAATGAATTCGTCCGAGTCCTTTCAACATCAGACGACCACTCAGGACTTGTTACGATTTTGTATGCGACATTAGAAACAGGAAAAACAATTTAGAGTAATGTAGGATGCGTTACATCTTTTGAGAACACCTTACACCACCGTACAAAAACATTAAAACTCCATAATAAACCTAATGAATTCGTCCGAGTGATTTGAACATCGTACAACAATTTAGAATATCTTACCACGCTGAATGCCACATTACCGCCTTGAATAGCATGTTAGTATAACGTACGACACCTTACAACTCCTAACAAAATATTACAACACCGTACGTAAACTTAAAACTCCATAATAAACCTAATGAATTCATCCGAGTCATTTGAACATCGTACGACAATTTAGAATATATTACGACTTTGTATGCCACATTACCGCCTTGAAAAGCATGTTAGTATAGCGTACGACACCTTACAACACCTAACAAAACATTACAACACCATACGTAAACTCAAAACTCCATAATAAACCTAATGAATTCGTCCGAGTCATTTGAACATCGTACAACAATTTAGAATATCTTACGACTCTGTATGCCACATTACCGCCTTGAAAATCATGTTAGTATAACCTAGGGCACCTTACAACTCCTAAGAACCCATTACAATACCGTACGTAAACATAAAACTCCATAGTAAACCTAATGAATTCGTCCGAGTCCTTTCAACATCAGACGACCACTCAGGACTTGTTACGATTTTGTATGCGACATTAGAAACAGGAAAATCAATTTAGAATAATGTAGGATGCGTTACATCTTTTTAGAACACCTTACACCACCGTACGAAAACATTAAAACTCCATAATAAACCTAATGAATTCGTCCGAGTGATTTTAACATCGTACAACAATTTAGAATATCTTACCACGCTGAATGCCACATTACCGCCTTGAAAAGCATGTTAGTATAACGTACGACACCTTACAACTCCTAACAAAATATTACAACACCGTACGTAAACTTAAAACTCCATAATAAACCTAATGAATTCATCCGAGTCATTTAAACATCGTACGACAATTTAGAATATATTACGACTTTGTATGCCACATTACCGCCTTGAAAAGCATGTTAGTATAACGTACGGCACTTTACAACACCTAACAAAACATTACAACACCGTACGTAAACTCAAAACTCCATAATAAACCTAATGAATTTGTCCGAGTCATTTGAACATCGTACAACAATTTAGAATATCTCACGACTCTGTATGCCACATTACCGCCTTGAAAATCATGTTAGTATAACCTAGGGCACCTTACAACTCCTAAGAACCCATTACAATACCGTACGTAAACATAAAACTCCATAGTAAACCTAATGAATTCGTCCGAGTCCTTTCAACATCAGACGACCACTCAGGACTTGTTACGATTTTGTATGCGACATTAGAAACAGGAAAAGCAATTTAGAATAATGTAGGATGCGTTACATCTTTTGAGAACACCTTACACCACCGTACGAAAACATTAAAACTCCATAATAAACCTAATGAATTCGTCCGAGTGATTTGAACATCGTACAACAATTTAGAATATCTTACCACGCTGAATGCCACATTACCGCCTTGAAAAGCATGTTAGTATAACGTACGACACCTTACAACTCCTAACAAAATATTACAACACCGTACGTAAACTTAAAACTCCATAATAAACCTAATGAATTCATCCGAGTCATTTGAACATCGTACGACAATTTAGAATATATTACGACTTTGTATGCCACATTACCGCCTTGAAAAGCATGTTAGTATAAGGTACGGCACCTTACAACACCTAACAAAACATTACAACACCGTACGTAAACTCAAAACCCCATAATAAACCTAATGAATTCGTCCGAGTCATTTGAACATCGTACAACAATTTAGAATATCTTACGACTCTGTATGCCACATTACCGCCTTGAAAATCATGTTAGTATAACCTAGGGCACCTTACAACTCCTAAGAACCCATTACAATACTGTACGTAAACATAAAACTCCATAGTAAACCTAATGAATTCGTCCGAGTCCTTTCAACATCAGACGACCACTCAGGACTTGTTACGATTTTGTATGCGACATTAGAAACAGGAAAAACAATTTAGAATAATGTAGGATGCGTTACATCTTTTGAGAACACCTTACACCACCGTACGAAAACATTAAAACTCCATAATAAACCTAATGAATTCGTCTGAGTGATTTGAACATTGTACAACAATTTAGAATATCTTACCACGCTGAATGCCACATTACCGCCTTGAAAAGCATGTTAGTATAACGTACGACACCTTACAACTCCTAACAAAATATTACAACACCGTACGTAAACTTAAAACTCCATAATAAACCTAATGAATTCATCCGAGTCATTTGAACATCGTACGACAATTTAGAGTATATTACGACTTTGTATGCCACATTACCGCCTTGAAAAGCATGTTAGTATAACGTACGGCACCTACAATACCTAACAAAACATTACAAGACCGTACGTAAACTAAAAACTCCATAATAAACCTAATGAATTCGTCCGAGTCATTTGAACATCGTACAACAATTTAGAATATCTTACGACTCTGTATGCCACATTACCGCCTTGAAAATCATGTTAGTATAACCTAGGGCACCTTACAACTCCTAAGAACCCATTGCAATACTGTACGTAAACTTAAAACTCCATAGTAAACCTAATGTATTCGTCCGAGTCCTTTAAACATCAGACGACCACTCAGGACTTGTTACGACTTTGTATGCGACATTAGCAACAGGAAAAGCAATTTAAAATAATGTAGGATGCGTTACATCTTTTGAGAACACCTTACACCACCGTACGAAAACATTAAAACTCCATAATAAACCTAATGAATTCGTCCGAGTGATTTGAACATCGTACAACAATTTAGAATATCTTACCACGCTGAATGCCACATTACCGCCTTGAAAAGCATGTTAGTATAACGTACGACACCTTACAACTCCTAACAAAATATTACAACACCGTACGTAAACTTAAAACTCCATAATAAACCTAATGAATTCATCCGAGTCATTTGAACATCGTACGACAATTTAGAATATATTACGACTTTGTATGCCACATTACCGCCTTGAAAAGCATGTTAGTATAACGTACGGCACCTTACAACACCTAACAAAACAATACAACACCGTACGTAAACTCAAAACTCCATAATAAACCTAATGAAGTCGTCCGAGTCATTTGAACATCGTACAACAATTTAGAATATCTTACGACTCTGTATGCCACATTACCGCCTTGAAAATCATGTTAGTATAACCTAGGGCACCTTACAACTCCTAAGAACCCATTACAATACCGTACGTAAACATAAAACTCCATAGTAAACCTAATGAATTCGTCCGAGTCCTTTCAACATCAGACGACCACTCAGGACTTGTTACGATTTTGTATGCGACATTAGAAACAGGAAAAGCAATTTAGAATAATGTAGGATGCGTTACATCTTTTGAGAACACCTTACACCACCGTACGAAATCATTAAAACTCCATAATAAACCTAATGAATTCGTCCGAGTGATTTGAACATTGTACAACAATTTAGAATATCTTACCACGCTGAATGCCACATTACCGCCTTGAAAAGCATGTTAGTATAACGTACGACACCTTACAACTCCTAACAAAATATTACAACACCGTACGTAAACTTAAAACTCCATAATAAACCTAATGAATTCATCCGAGTCATTTGAACATCGTACGACAATTTAGAATATATTACGACTTTGTATGCCACATTACCGCCTTGAAAAGCATGTTAGTATAGCGTACGGCACCTTACAACACCTAACAAAACATTACAACACCGTACGTAAACTCAAAACTCCATAATAAACCTAATGAATTCGTCCGAGTCATTTGAACATCGTACAACAATATAGAATATCTTACGACTCTGTATGCCACATTACCGCCTTGAAAATCATGTTAGTATAACCTAGGGCACCTTACAACTCCTAAGAACCCATTACAATACCGTACGTAAACATAAAACTCCATAGTAAACCTAATGAATTCGTCCGAGTCCTTTCAACATCAGACGACCACTCAGGACTTGTTACGATTTTGTATGGGACATTAGAAACAGGAAAAGCAATTTAGAATAATGTAGGATGCGTTACATCTTTTGAGAACACCTTACACCACCGTACGAAAACATTAAAACTCCATAATAAACCTAATGAATTCGTCCGAGTGATTTGAACATTGTACAACAATTTAGAATATCTTACCACGCTGAATGCCACATTACCGCCTTGAAAAGCATGTTAGTATAACGTACGACACCTTACAACTCCTAACAAAATATTACAACACCGTACGTAAACTTAAAACTCCATAATAAACCTAATGAATTCATCCGAGTCATTTGAACATCGTACGACAATTTAGAATATATTACGACTTTGTATGCCACATTACCGCCTTGAAAAGCATGTTAGTATAGCGTACGACACCTTACAACACCTAACAAAACATTACAACACCGTACGTAAACTCAAAACTCCATAATAAACCTAATGAATTCGTCCGAGTCATTTGAACATCGTACAACAATATAGAATATCTTACGACTCTGTATGCCACATTACCGCCTTGAAAATCATGTTAGTATAACCTAGGGCACCTTACAACTCCTAAGAACCCATTACAATACCGTACGTAAACATAAAACTCCATAGTAAACCTAATGAATTCGTCCGAGTCCTTTCAACATCAGACGACCACTCAGGACTTGTTACGATTTTGTATGCGACATTAGAAACAGGAAAAGCAATTTAGAATAATGTAGGATGCGTTACATCTTTTGAGAACACCTTACACCACCGTACGAAAACATTAAAATTCCATAATAAACCTAATGAATTCGTCCGAGTGATTTGAACATCGTACAACAATTTAGAATATCTTACCACGCTGAATGCCACATTACCGCCTTGAAAAGCATGTTAGTATAACGTACGACACCTTACAACTCCTAACAAAATATTACAACACCGTACGTAAACTTAAAACTCCATAATAAACCTAATGAATTCATCCGAGTCATTTGAACATCGTACGACAATTTAGAATATATTACGACTTTGTATGCCACATTACCGCCTTGAAAAGCATGTTAGTATAACGTACGGCACCTTACAACACCTAACAAAACATTACAACACCGTACGTAAACTCAAAACTTAATAAACCTAATGAATTCGTCCGAGTCATTTGAACATCGTACAACAATTTAGAATATCTTACGACTCTGTATGCCACATTACCGCCTTCAAAATCATGTTAGTATAACCTAGGGCACCTTACAACTCCTAAGAACCCATTACAATACCGTACGTAAACATAAAACTCCATAGTAAACCTAATGAATTCGTCCGAGTGCTTTCAACATCAGACGACCACTCAGGACTTGTTACGATTTTGTATACGACATTAGAAACAGGAAAAGCAATTTAGAATAATGTAGGATGCGTTACATCTTTTGAGAACACCTTACACCACCGTACGAAAAAATTAAAACTCCATAATAAACCTAATGAATTCTTCCGAGTGATTTGAACATCGTACAACAATTTAGAATATCTTACCACGCTGAATGCCACATTACCGCCTTGAAAAGCATGTTAGTATAACGTACGACACCTTACAACTCCTAACAAAATATTACAACACCGTACGTAAACTTAAAACTCCATAATAAACCTAATGAATTCATCCGAGTCATTTGAACATCGTACGACAATTTAGAGTATATTACGACTTTGTATGCCACATTACCGGCTTGAAAAGCATGTTAGTATAACGTATGGCACCTTACAACACCTAACAAAACATTACAACACCGTACGTAAACTCAAAACTCCATAATAAACCTAATGAATTCGTCCGAGTCATTTGAACATCGTACAACAATTTAGAATATCTCACGACTCTGTATGCCACATTACCGCCTTGAAAATCATGTTAGTATAACCTAGGGCACCTTACAACTCCTAAGAACCCATTACAATACCGTACGTAAACATAAAACTCCATAGTAAACCTAATGAATTCGTCCGAGTCCTTTCAACCTCAGACGACCACTCAGGACTTGTTACAATTTTGTATGCGACATTAGAAACAGGAAAAACAATTTAGAATAATGTAGGATGCGTTACATCTTTTGAGAACACCTTACACCACCGTACGAAAACATTAAAACTCCATAATAAACCTAATGAATTCGTCCGAGTGATTTGAACATTGTACAACAATTTAGAATATCTTACCACGCTGAATGCCACATTACCGCCTTGAAAAGCATGTTAGTATAACGTACGACACCTTACAACTCCTAACAAAATATTACAACACCGTACGTAAACTTAAAACTCCATAATAAACCTAATGAATTCATCCGAGTCATTTGAACATCGTACGACAATTTAGAATATATTACGACTTTGTATGCCACATTACCGCCTTGAAAAGCATGTTAGTATAGCGTACGGCACCTTACAACACCTAACAAAACATTACAACACCGTACGTAAACTCAAAACTCTATAATAAACCTAATGAATTCGTCCGAGTCATTTGAACATCGTACAACAATATAGAATATCTTACGACTCTGTATGCCACATTACCGCCTTGAAAATCATGTTAGTATAACCTAGGGCACCTTACAACTCCTAAGAACCCATTACAATACCGTACGTAAACATAAAACTCCATAGTAAACCTAATGAATTCGTCCGAGTCCTTTCAACATCAGACGACCACTCAGGACTTGTTACGATTTTGTATGCGACATTAGAAACAGGAAAAGCAATTTAGAATAATGTAGGATGCGTTACATCTTTTGAGAACACCTTACACCACCGTACGAAAACATTAAAACTCCATAATAAACCTAATGAATTCGTCCGAGTGATTTGAACATCGTACAACAATTTAGAATATCTTACCACGCTGAATGCCACATTACCGCCTTGAAAAGCATGTTAGTATAACGTACGACACCTTACAACTCCTAACAAAATATTATAACACCGTACGTAAACTTAAAACTCCATAATAAACCTAATGAATTCATCCGAGTCATTTGAACATTGTACGACAATTTAGAATATATTACGACTTTGTATGCCACATTACCGCCTTGAAAAGCATGTTAGTATAGCGTACGACACCTTACAACACCTAACAAAACATTACAACACCGTACGTAAACTCAAAACTCCATAATAAACCTAATGAATTCGTCCGAGTCATTTGAACATCGTACAACAATTTAGAATATCTTACGACTCTGTATGCCACATTACCGCCTTGAAAATCATGTTAGTATAACCTAGGGCACCTTACAACTCCTAAGAACCCATTACAATACCGTACGTAAACATAAAACTCCATAGTAAACCTAATGAATTCGTCCGAGTCCTTTCAACATCAGACGACCACTCAGGACTTGTTACGATTTTGTATGCGACATTAGAAACAGGAAAAGCAATTTAGAATAATGTAGGATGCGTTACATCTTTTGAGAACACCTTACACCACCGTACGAAAACATTAAAACTCCATAATAAACCTAATGAATTCGTCCGAGTGATTTGAACATCGTACAACAATTTAGAATATCTTACCACGCTGAATGCCACATTACCGCCTTGAAAAGCATGTTAGTATAACGTACGACACCTTACAACTCCTAACAAAATATTATAACACCGTACGTAAACTTAAAACTCCATAATAAACCTAATGAATTCATCCGAGTCATTTGAACATTGTACGACAATTTAGAATATATTACGACTTTGTATGCCACATTACCGCCTTGAAAAGCATGTTAGTATAGCGTACGACACCTTACAACACCTAACAAAACATTACAACACCGTACGTAAACTCAAAACTCCATAATAAACCTAATGAATTCGTCCGAGTCATTTGAACATCGTACAACAATTTAGAATATCTTACGACTCTGTATGCCACATTACCGCCTTGAAAATCATGTTAGTATAACCTAGGGCACCTTACAACTCCTAAGAACCCATTACAATACCGTACGTAAACATAAAACTCCATAGTAAACCTAATGAATTCGTCCGAGTCCTTTCAACATCAGACGACCACTCAGGACTTGTTACGATTTTGTATGCGACATTAGAAACAGGAAAAGCAATTTAGAATAATGTAGGATGCGTTACATCTTTTGAGAACACCTTACACCACCGTACGAAAACATTAAAACTCCATAATAAACCTAATGAATTCGTCCGAGTGATTTGAACATTGTACAACAATTTAGAATATCTTACCACGCTGAATGCCACATTACCGCCTTGAAAAGCATGTTAGTATAACGTACGACACCTTACAACTCCTAACAAAATATTACAACACCGTACGTAAACTTAAAACTCCATAATAAACCTAATGAATTCATCCGAGTCATTTGAACATCGTACGACAATTTAGAATATATTACGACTTTGTATGCCACATTACCGCCTTGAAAAGCATGTTAGTATAACGTACGACACCTTACAACACCTAACAAAACATTACAACACCGTACGTAAACTCAAAACTCCATAATAAACCTAATGAATTCGTCCGAGTCATTTGAACATCGTACAACAATTTAGAATATCTTACGACTCTGTATGCCACATTACCGCCTTGAAAATCATGTTAGTATAACCTAGGGCACCTTACAACTCCTAAGAACCCATTGCAATACCGTACGTAAACTTAAAACTCCATAGTAAACCTAATGTATTCGTCCGAGTCCTTTAAACATCAGACGACCACTCAGGACTTGTTACGATTTTGTATGCGACATTAGAAACAGAAAAAGCAATTTAGAATAATGTAGGATGCGTTACATCTTTTGAGAACACCTTACACCACCGTACGAAAAAATTAAAACTCCATAATAAACCTAATGAATTCGTCCGAGTGATTTGAACATCATACAACAATTTAGAATATCTTATCACGCTGAATGCCACATTACCGCCTTGAAAAGCATGTTAGTATAACGTACGACACCTTACAACTCCTAACAAAATATTATAACACCGTACGTAAACTTAAAACTCCATAATAAACCTAATGAATTCATCCGAGTCATTTGAACATTGTACGACAATTTAGAATATATTACGACTTTGTATGCCACATTACCGCCTTGAAAAGCATGTTAGTATAGCGTACGACACCTTACAACACCTAACAAAACATTACAACACCGTACGTAAACTCAAAACTCCATAATAAACCTAATGAATTCGTCCGAGTCATTTGAACATCGTACAACAATTTAGAATATCTTACGACTCTGTATGCCACATTACCGCCTTGAAAATCATGTTAGTATAACCTAGGGCACCTTACAACTCCTAAGAACCCATTACAATACCGTACGTAAACATAAAACTCCATAGTAAACCTAATGAATTCGTCCGAGTCCTTTCAACATCAGACGACCACTCAGGACTTGTTACGATTTTGTATGCGACATTAGAAACAGGAAAAGCAATTTAGAATAATGTAGGATGCGTTACATCTTTTGAGAACACCTTACACCACCGTACGAAAACATTAAAACTCCATAATAAACCTAATGAATTCGTCCGAGTGATTTGAACATCGTACAACAATTTAGAATATCTTACCACGCTGAATGCCACATTACCGCCTTGAAAAGCATGTTAGTATAACGTACGACACCTTACAACTCCTAACAAAATATTATAACACCGTACGTAAACTTAAAACTCCATAATAAACCTAATGAATTCATCCGAGTCATTTGAACATTGTACGACAATTTAGAATATATTACGACTTTGTATGCCACATTACCGCCTTGAAAAGCATGTTAGTATAGCGTACGACACCTTACAACACCTAACAAAACATTACAACACCGTACGTAAACTCAAAACTCCATAATAAACCTAATGAATTCGTCCGAGTCATTTGAACATCGTACAACAATTTAGAATATCTTACGACTCTGTATGCCACATTACCGCCTTGAAAATCATGTTAGTATAACCTAGGGCACCTTACAACTCCTAAGAACCCATTACAATACCGTACGTAAACATAAAACTCCATAGTAAACCTAATGAATTCGTCCGAGTCCTTTCAACATCAGACGACCACTCAGGACTTGTTACGATTTTGTATGCGACATTAGAAACAGGAAAAGCAATTTAGAATAATGTAGGATGCGTTACATCTTTTGAGAACACCTTACACCACCGTACGAAAACATTAAAACTCCATAATAAACCTAATGAATTCGTCCGAGTGATTTGAACATTGTACAACAATTTAGAATATCTTACCACGCTGAATGCCACATTACCGCCTTGAAAAGCATGTTAGTATAACGTACGACACCTTACAACTCCTAACAAAATATTACAACACCGTACGTAAACTTAAAACTCCATAATAAACCTAATGAATTCATCCGAGTCATTTGAACATCGTACGACAATTTAGAATATATTACGACTTTGTATGCCACATTACCGCCTTGAAAAGCATGTTAGTATAACGTACGACACCTTACAACACCTAACAAAACATTACAACACCGTACGTAAACTCAAAACTCCATAATAAACCTAATGAATTCGTCCGAGTCATTTGAACATCGTACAACAATTTAGAATATCTTACGACTCTGTATGCCACATTACCGCCTTGAAAATCATGTTAGTATAACCTAGGGCACCTTACAACTCCTAAGAACCCATTGCAATACCGTACGTAAACTTAAAACTCCATAGTAAACCTAATGTATTCGTCCGAGTCCTTTAAACATCAGACGACCACTCAGGACTTGTTACGATTTTGTATGCGACATTAGAAACAGAAAAAGCAATTTAGAATAATGTAGGATGCGTTACATCTTTTGAGAACACCTTACACCACCGTACGAAAAAATTAAAACTCCATAATAAACCTAATGAATTCGTCCGAGTGATTTGAACATCATACAACAATTTAGAATATCTTATCACGCTGAATGCCACATTACCGCCTTGAAAAGCATGTTAGTATAACGTACGACACCTTACAACTCCTAACAAAATATTACAACACCGTACGTAAACTTAAAACTCCATAATAAACCTAATGAATTCGTCCGAGTCATTTGAACATCGTACAACAATTTAGAATATCTTACGACTCTGTATGCCACATTACCGCCTTGAAAATCATGTTAGTATAACCTAGGGCACCTTACAACTCCTAAGAACCCATTACAATACCGTACGTAAACATAAAACTCCATAGTAAACCTAATGAATTCGTCCGAGTCCTTTCAACATCAGACGACCACTCAGGACTTGTTACGATTTTGTATGCGACATTAGAAACAGGAAAAGCAATTTAGAATAATGTAGGATGCGTTACATCTTTTGAGAACACCTTACACCACCGTACGAAAACATTAAAACTCCATAATAAACCTAATGAATTCGTCCGAGTGATTTGAACATCGTACAACAATTTAGAATATCTTACCACGCTGAATGCCACATTACCGCCTTGAAAAGCATGTTAGTATAACGTACGACACCTTACAACTCCTAACAAAATATTATAACACCGTACGTAAACTTAAAACTCCATAATAAACCTAATGAATTCATCCGAGTCATTTGAACATTGTACGACAATTTAGAATATATTACGACTTTGTATGCCACATTACCGCCTTGAAAAGCATGTTAGTATAGCGTACGACACCTTACAACACCTAACAAAACATTACAACACCGTACGTAAACTCAAAACTCCATAATAAACCTAATGAATTCGTCCGAGTCATTTGAACATCGTACAACAATTTAGAATATCTTACGACTCTGTATGCCACATTACCGCCTTGAAAATCATGTTAGTATAACCTAGGGCACCTTACAACTCCTAAGAACCCATTACAATACCGTACGTAAACATAAAACTCCATAGTAAACCTAATGAATTCGTCCGAGTCCTTTCAACATCAGACGACCACTCAGGACTTGTTACGATTTTGTATGCGACATTAGAAACAGGAAAAGCAATTTAGAATAATGTAGGATGCGTTACATCTTTTGAGAACACCTTACACCACCGTACGAAAACATTAAAACTCCATAATAAACCTAATGAATTCGTCCGAGTGATTTGAACATTGTACAACAATTTAGAATATCTTACCACGCTGAATGCCACATTACCGCCTTGAAAAGCATGTTAGTATAACGTACGACACCTTACAACTCCTAACAAAATATTACAACACCGTACGTAAACTTAAAACTCCATAATAAACCTAATGAATTCATCCGAGTCATTTGAACATCGTACGACAATTTAGAATATATTACGACTTTGTATGCCACATTACCGCCTTGAAAAGCATGTTAGTATAACGTACGACACCTTACAACACCTAACAAAACATTACAACACCGTACGTAAACTCAAAACTCCATAATAAACCTAATGAATTCGTCCGAGTCATTTGAACATCGTACAACAATTTAGAATATCTTACGACTCTGTATGCCACATTACCGCCTTGAAAATCATGTTAGTATAACCTAGGGCACCTTACAACTCCTAAGAACCCATTGCAATACCGTACGTAAACTTAAAACTCCATAGTAAACCTAATGTATTCGTCCGAGTCCTTTAAACATCAGACGACCACTCAGGACTTGTTACGATTTTGTATGCGACATTAGAAACAGAAAAAGCAATTTAGAATAATGTAGGATGCGTTACATCTTTTGAGAACACCTTACACCACCGTACGAAAAAATTAAAACTCCATAATAAACCTAATGAATTCGTCCGAGTGATTTGAACATCATACAACAATTTAGAATATCTTATCACGCTGAATGCCACATTACCGCCTTGAAAAGCATGTTAGTATAACGTACGACACCTTACAACTCCTAACAAAATATTACAACACCGTACGTAAACTTAAAACTCCATAATAAACCTAATGAATTCATCCGAGTCATTTGAACATCGTACGACAATTTAGAGTATATTACGACTTTGTATGCCACATTACCGCCTTGAAAAGCATGTTAGTATAACGTACGACACCTTACAACACCTAACAAAACATTACAACACCGTACGTAAACTCAAAACTCCATAATAAACCTAATGAATTCGTCCGAGTCATTTGAACATCGTACAACAATTTAGAATATCTTACGACTTTGTATGCCACATTACCGCCTTGAAAATCATGTTAGTATAACCTAGGGCACCTTACAACTCCTAAGAACCCATTGCAATACCGTACGTAAACTTAAAACTCCATAGTAAACCTAATGTATTCGTCCGAGTCCTTTAAACATCAGACGACCACTCAGGACTTGTTACGACTTTGTATGCGACATTTGCAACAGGAAAAGCAATTTAAAATAATGTAGGATGCGTTACATCTTTTGAGAACACCTTACACCACCGTACGAAAACATTAAAACTCCATAATAAACCTAATGAATTCGTCCGAGTGATTTGAACATCGTACAACAATTTAGAATATCTTACCACTCTGAATGCCACATTACCGCCTTGAAAAGCATGTTAGTATAACGTACGACACCTTACAACTCCTAACAAAATATTACAACACCGTACGTAAACTTAAAACTCCATACTAAACCTAATGAATTCATCTGAGTCCTTTGAACATCTTACGACAATTTAGAATATATTACGACTCTGTATGCCACATTACCGCCTTGAAAAGCATGTTAGTATAACGTACGACACCTTACAACTCCTAACAAAATATTACAACACCGTACGTAAACTTAAAACTCCATAATAAACCTAATGAATTCATCCGAGTCATTTGAACATCGTACGACAATTTAGAATATATTACGACTTTGTATGCCACATTACCGCCTTGAAAAGCATGTTAGTATAGCGTACGGCACCTTACAACACCTAACAAAACATTACAACACCGTACGTAAACTCAAAACTCCATAATAAACCTAATGAATTCGTCCGAGTCATTTGAACATCGTACAACAATTTAGAATATCTTACGACTCTGTATGCCACATTACCCCCTTGAAAATCATGTTAGTATAACCTAGGGCACCTTACAACTCCTAAGAACCCATTACAATACCGTACGTAAACATAAAACTCCATAGTAAACCTAATGAATTCGTCCGAGTCCTTTCAACATCAGACGACCACTCAGGACTTGTTACGATTTTGTATGCGACATTAGAAACAGGAAAAGCAATTTAGAATAATGTAGGATGCGTTACATCTTTTGAGAACACCTTACACCACCGTACGAAAACATTAAAACTCCATAATAAACCTAATGAATTCGTCCGAGTGATTTGAACATTGTACAACAATTTAGAATATCTTACCACGCTGAATGCCACATTACCGCCTTGAAAAGCATGTTAGTATAACGTACGACACCTTACAACTCCTAACAAAATATTACAACACCGTACGTAAACTTAAAACTCCATAATAAACCTAATGAATTCATCCGAGTCATTTGAACATCGTACGACAATTTAGAATATATTACGACTTTGTATGCCACATTACCGCCTTGAAAAGCATGTTAGTATAGCGTACGGCACCTTACAACACCTAACAAAACA
Source organism: Tagetes erecta (assembly GCA_030867185.1). NCBI lineage: Eukaryota > Viridiplantae > Streptophyta > Magnoliopsida > Asterales > Asteraceae > Tagetes > Tagetes erecta. The sequence goes on along the minus strand of CM061488.1, from coordinate 45,566,759 downwards.
TTACAACACCGTACGTAAACTCAAAACTCCATAATAAACCTAATGAATTCGTCCGAGTCATTTGAACATCGTACAACAATATAGAATATCTTACGACTCTGTATGCCACATTACCGCCTTGAAAATCATGTTAGTATAACCTAGGGCACCTTACAACTCCTAAGAACCCATTACAATACCGTACGTAAACATAAAACTCCATAGTAAACCTAATGAATTCGTCCGAGTCCTTTCAACATCAGACGACCACTCAGGACTTGTTACGATTTTGTATGCGACATTAGAAACAGGAAAAGCAATTTAGAATAATGTAGGATGCGTTACATCTTTTGAGAACACCTTACACCACCGTACGAAAACATTAAAACTCCATAATAAACCTAATGAATTCGTCCGAGTGATTTGAACATTGTACAACAATTTAGAATATCTTACCACGCTGAATGCCACATTACCGCCTTGAAAAGCATGTTAGTATAACGTACGACACCTTACAATTCCTAACAAAATATTACAACACCGTACGTAAACTTAAAACTCCATAATAAACCTAATGAATTCATCCGAGTCATTTGAACATCGTACGACAATTTAGAATATATTACGACTTTGTATGCCACATTACCGCCTTGAAAAGCATGTTAGTATAGCGTACGGCACCTTACAACACCTAACAAAACATTACAACACCGTACGTAAACTCAAAACTCCATAATAAACCTAATGAATTCATCCGAGTCATTTGAACATCGTACAACAATTTAGAATATCTTACGACTCTGTATGCCACATTACCCCCTTGAAAATCATGTTAGTATAACCTAGGGCACCTTACAACTCCTAAGAACCCATTACAATACCGTACGTAAACATAAAACTCCATAGTAAACCTAATGAATTCGTCCGAGTCCTTTCAACATCAGACGACCACTCAGGACTTGTTACGATTTTGTATGCGACATTAGAAACAGGAAAAGCAATTTAGAATAATGTAGGATGCGTTACATCTTTTGAGAACACCTTACACCACCGTACGAAAAAATTAAAACTCCATAATAAACCTAATGAATTCGTCCGAGTGATTTGAACATCATACAACAATTTAGAATATCTTATCACGCTGAATGCCACATTACCGCCTTGAAAAGCATGTTAGTATAACGTACGACACCTTACAACTCCTAACAAAATATTATAACACCGTACGTAAACTTAAAACTCCATAATAAACCTAATGAATTCATCCGAGTCATTTGAACATTGTACGACAATTTAGAATATATTACGACTTTGTATGCCACATTACCGCCTTGAAAAGCATGTTAGTATAGCGTACGACACCTTACAACACCTAACAAAACATTACAACACCGTACGTAAACTCAAAACTCCATAATAAACCTAATGAATTCGTCCGAGTCATTTGAACATCGTACAACAATTTAGAATATCTTACGACTCTGTATGCCACATTACCGCCTTGAAAATCATGTTAGTATAACCTAGGGCACCTTACAACTCCTAAGAACCCATTACAATACCGTACGTAAACATAAAACTCCATAGTAAACCTAATGAATTCGTCCGAGTCCTTTCAACATCAGACGACCACTCAGGACTTGTTACGATTTTGTATGCGACATTAGAAACAGGAAAAGCAATTTAGAATAATGTAGGATGCGTTACATCTTTTGAGAACACCTTACACCACCGTACGAAAACATTAAAACTCCATAATAAACCTAATGAATTCGTCCGAGTGATTTGAACATCGTACAACAATTTAGAATATCTTACCACGCTGAATGCCACATTACCGCCTTGAAAAGCATGTTAGTATAACGTACGACACCTTACAACTCCTAACAAAATATTATAACACCGTACGTAAACTTAAAACTCCATAATAAACCTAATGAATTCATCCGAGTCATTTGAACATTGTACGACAATTTAGAATATATTACGACTTTGTATGCCACATTACCGCCTTGAAAAGCATGTTAGTATAGCGTACGACACCTTACAACACCTAACAAAACATTACAACACCGTACGTAAACTCAAAACTCCATAATAAACCTAATGAATTCGTCCGAGTCATTTGAACATCGTACAACAATTTAGAATATCTTACGACTCTGTATGCCACATTACCGCCTTGAAAATCATGTTAGTATAACCTAGGGCACCTTACAACTCCTAAGAACCCATTACAATACCGTACGTAAACATAAAACTCCATAGTAAACCTAATGAATTCGTCCGAGTCCTTTCAACATCAGACGACCACTCAGGACTTGTTACGATTTTGTATGCGACATTAGAAACAGGAAAAGCAATTTAGAATAATGTAGGATGCGTTACATCTTTTGAGAACACCTTACACCACCGTACGAAAACATTAAAACTCCATAATAAACCTAATGAATTCGTCCGAGTGATTTGAACATTGTACAACAATTTAGAATATCTTACCACGCTGAATGCCACATTACCGCCTTGAAAAGCATGTTAGTATAACGTACGACACCTTACAATTCCTAACAAAATATTACAACACCGTACGTAAACTTAAAACTCCATAATAAACCTAATGAATTCATCCGAGTCATTTGAACATCGTACGACAATTTAGAATATATTACGACTTTGTATGCCACATTACCGCCTTGAAAAGCATGTTAGTATAGCGTACGGCACCTTACAACACCTAACAAAACATTACAACACCGTACGTAAACTCAAAACTCCATAATAAACCTAATGAATTCGTCCGAGTCATTTGAACATCGTACAACAATATAGAATATCTTACGACTCTGTATGCCACATTACCGCCTTGAAAATCATGTTAGTATAACCTAGGGCACCTTACAACTCCTAAGAACCCATTACAATACCGTACGTAAACATAAAACTCCATAGTAAACCTAATGAATTCGTCCGAGTCCTTTCAACATCAGACGACCACTCAGGACTTGTTACGATTTTGTATGCGACATTAGAAACAGGAAAAGCAATTTAGAATAATGTAGGATGCGTTACATCTTTTGAGAACACCTTACACCACCGTACGAAAACATTAAAACTCCATAATAAACCTAATGAATTCGTCCGAGTGATTTGAACATCGTACAACAATTTAGAATATCTTACCACGCTGAATGCCACATTACCGCCTTGAAAAGCATGTTAGTATAACGTACGACACCTTACAACTCCTAACAAAATATTACAACACCGTACGTAAACTTAAAACTCCATAATAAACCTAATGAATTCATCCGAGTCATTTGAACATCGTACGACAATTTAGAATATATTACGACTTTGTATGCCACATTACCGCCTTGAAAAGCATGTTAGTATAGCGTACGGCACCTTACAACACCTAACAAAACATTACAACACCGTACGTAAACTCAAAACTCCATAATAAACCTAATGAATTCGTCCGAGTCATTTGAACATCGTACAACAATATAGAATATCTTACGACTCTGTATGCCACATTACCGCCTTCAAAATCATGTTAGTATAACCTAGGGCACCTTACAACTCCTAAGAACCCATTACAATACCGTACGTAAACATAAAACTCCATAGTAAACCTAATGAATTCGTCCGAGTCCTTTCAACATCAGACGACCACTCAGGACTTGTTACGATTTTGTATGCGACATTAGAAACAGGAAAAGCAATTTAGAATAATGTAGGATGCGTTACATCTTTTGAGAACACCTTACACCACCGTACGAAAACATTAAAACTCCATAATAAACCTAATGAATTCGTCCGAGTGATTTGAACATTGTACAACAATTTAGAATATCTTACCACGCTGAATGCCACATTACCGCCTTGAAAAGCATGTTAGTATAACGTACGACACCTTACAATTCCTAACAAAATATTACAACACCGTACGTAAACTTAAAACTCCATAATAAACCTAATGAATTCATCCGAGTCATTTGAACATCGTACGACAATTTAGAATATATTACGACTTTGTATGCCACATTACCGCCTTGAAAAGCATGTTAGTATAGCGTACGGCACCTTACAACACCTAACAAAACATTACAACACCGTACGTAAACTCAAAACTCCATAATAAACCTAATGAATTCGTCCGAGTCATTTGAACATCGTACAACAATATAGAATATCTTACGACTCTGTATGCCACATTACCGCCTTGAAAATCATGTTAGTATAACCTAGGGCACCTTACAACTCCTAAGAACCCATTACAATACCGTACGTAAACATAAAACTCCATAGTAAACCTAATGAATTCGTCCGAGTCCTTTCAACATCAGACGACCACTCAGGACTTGTTACGATTTTGTATGCGACATTAGAAACAGGAAAAGCAATTTAGAATAATGTAGGATGCGTTATATCTTTTGAGAACACCTTACACCACCGTACGAAAACATTAAAACTCCATAATAAACCTAATGAATTCGTCCGAGTGATTTGAACATCGTACAACAATTTAGAATATCTTACCACGCTGAATGCCACATTACCGCCTTGAAAAGCATGTTAGTATAACGTACGACACCTTACAACTCCTAACAAAATATTACAACACCGTACGTAAACTTAAAACTCCATAATAAACCTAATGAATTCATCCGAGTCATTTGAACATCGTACGACAATTTAGAATATATTACGACTTTGTATGCCACATTACCGCCTTGAAAAGCATGTTAGTATAACGTACGGCACCTTACAACACCTAACAAAACATTACAACACCGTACGTAAACTCAAAACTTAATAAACCTAATGAATTCGTCCGAGTCATTTGAACATCGTACAACAATTTAGAATATCTTACGACTCTGTATGCCACATTACCGCCTTCAAAATCATGTTAGTATAACCTAGGGCACCTTACAACTCCTAAGAACCCATTACAATACCGTACGTAAACATAAAACTCCATAGTAAACCTAATGAATTCGTCCGAGTGCTTTCAACATCAGACGACCACTCAGGACTTGTTACGATTTTGTATACGACATTAGAAACAGGAAAAGCAATTTAGAATAATGTAGGATGCGTTACATCTTTTGAGAACACCTTACACCACCGTACGAAAAAATTAAAACTCCATAATAAACCTAATGAATTCGTCCGAGTGATTTGAACATCGTACAACAATTTAGAATATCTTACCACGCTGAATGCCACATTACCGCCTTGAAAAGCATGTTAGTATAACGTACGACACCTTACAACTCCTAACAAAATATTACAACACCGTACGTAAACTTAAAACTCCATAATAAACCTAATGAATTCATCCGAGTCATTTGAACATCGTACGACAATTTAGAGTATATTACGACTTTGTATGCCACATTACCGGCTTGAAAAGCATGTTAGTATAACGTACGGCACCTTACAACACCTAACAAAACATTACAACACCGTACGTAAACTCAAAACTCCATAATAAACCTAATGAATTCGTCCGAGTCATTTGAACATCGTACAACAATTTAGAATATCTTACGACTCTGTATGCCACATTACCCCCTTGAAAATCATGTTAGTATAACCTAGGGCACCTTACAACTCCTAAGAACCCATTACAATACTGTACGTAAACATAAAAATCCATAGTAAACCTAATGAATTCGTCCGAGTCCTTTCAACCTCAGACGACCACTCAGGACTTGTTACGATTTTGTATGCGACATTAGAAACAGGAAAAACAATTTAGAATAATGTAGGATGCGTTACATCTTTTGAGAACACCTTACACCACCGTACGAAAACATTAAAACTCCATAATAAACCTAATGAATTCGTCCGAGTGATTTGAACATTGTACAACAATTTAGAATATCTTACCACGCTGAATGCCACATTACCGCCTTGAAAAGCATGTTAGTATAACGTACGACACCTTACAACTCCTAACAAAATATTACAACACCGTACGTAAACTTAAAACTCCATAATAAACCTAATGAATTCATCCGAGTCATTTGAACATCGTACGACAATTTAGAATATATTACGACTTTGTATGCCACATTACCGCTTTGAAAAGCATGTTAGTATAGCGTACGGCACCTTACAACACCTAACAAAACATTACAACACCGTACGTAAACTCAAAACTCCATAATAAACCTAATGAATTCGTCCGAGTCATTTGAACATCGTACAACAATTTAGAATATCTTACGACTCTGTATGCCACATTACCGCCTTGAAAATCATGTTAGTATAACCTAGGGCACCTTACAACTCCTAAGAATCCATTACAATACCGTACGTAAACATAAAACTCCATAGTAAACCTAATGAATTCGTCCGAGTCCTTTCAACATCAGACGACCACTCAGGACTTGTTACGATTTTGTATGCGACATTAGAAACAGGAAAAGCAATTTAGAATAATGTAGGATGCGTTACATCTTTTGAGAACACCTTACACCACCGTACGAAAACATTAAAACTCCATAATAAACCTAATGAATTCGTCCGAGTGATTTGAACATTGTACAACAATTTAGAATATCTTACCACGCTGAATGCCACATTACCGCCTTGAAAAGCATGTTAGTATAACGTACGACACCTTACAACTCCTAACAAAATATTACAACACCGTACGTAAACTTAAAACTCCATAATAAACCTAATGAATTCATCCGAGTCATTTGAACATCGTACGACAATTTAGAATATATTACGACTTTGTATGCCACATTACCGCCTTGAAAAGCATGTTAGTATAGCGTACGGCACCTTACAACACCTAACAAAACATTACAACACCGTACGTAAACTCAAAACTCCATAATAAACCTAATGAATTCGTCCGAGTCATTTGAACATCGTACAACAATTTAGAATATCTTACGACTCTGTATGCCACATTACCGCCTTGAAAATCATGTTAGTATAACCTAGGGCACCTTACAACTCCTAAGAACCCATTACAATACCGTACGTAAACATAAAACTCCATAGTAAACCTAATGAATTCGTCCGAGTCCTTTCAACATCAGACGACCACTCAGGACTTGTTACGATTTTGTATGCGACATTAGAAACAGGAAAAGCAATTTAGAATAATGTAGGATGCGTTACATCTTTTGAGAACACCTTACACCACCGTACGAAAACATTAAAACTCCATAATAAACCTAATGACTTCGTCCGAGTGATTTGAACATTGTACAACAATTTAGAATATCTTACCACGCTGAATGCCACATTACCGCCTTGAAAAGCATGTTAGTATAACGTACGACACCTTACAACTCCTAACAAAATATTACAACACCGTACGTAAACTTAAAACTCCATAATAAACCTAATGAATTCATCCGAGTCATTTGAACATCGTACGACAATTTAGAATATATTACGACTTTGTATGCCACATTACCGCCTTGAAAAGCATGTTAGTATAGCGTACGGCACCTTACAACACCTAACAAAACATTACAACACCGTACGTAAACTCAAAACTCTATAATAAACCTAATGAATTCGTCCGAGTCATTTGAACATCGTACAACAATATAGAATATCTTACGACTCTGTATGCCACATTACCGCCTTGAAAATCATGTTAGTATAACCTAGGGCACCTTACAACTCCTAAGAACCCATTACAATACCGTACGTAAACATAAAACTCCATAGTAAACCTAATGAATTCGTCCGAGTCCTTTCAACATCAGACGACCACTCAGGACTTGTTACGATTTTGTATGCGACATTAGAAACAGGAAAAGCAATTTAGAATAATGTAGGATGCGTTACATCTTTTGAGAACACCTTACACCACCGTACGAAAACATTAAAACTCCATAATAAACCTAATGAATTCGTCCGAGTGATTTGAACATCGTACAACAATTTAGAATATCTGTTGGACCTGAATTGTAGTCTAATATTATCAACACAGTCAAAGTCAACAAAAGTCAACGTCCGGTCAAAGTCCACGTAAAAAGTCAAATGGCGCGTTAGAGACGAAGAACCGAGTCAAGACGTTGAAGTTGTTTTATGTCTAGGATCGTTAATGTAATAAATATATTTTGTGTCAACAAAATATATTTAATCTAGCTTTAGACATGTTTTAGCCTTTTAACTTGTTATTTTCTAATTAAACTAAGTCTAGGGGGTTAATATGTAATTAAGTGGATTGAACATTCACTATATATAGATTAGTTTGATTAGGGTTTGGGAGGCTTGAATGAGCATTTGATTGGGGTCTTTCATGTAAACATCTTATGCAATCAATTTTATAGATCAAATCTGTGTTTTTATGAGTGTTCTTCATTTGTTCATCACTATTTTACCATTTTGATCCAAAATCTTCACAAGTTACTGATTCAATAGCGTTTTGGGACTAACAATTGGTATCAGAGCCTAATAGAGATCCAATTGAGTCATGTTATTGAAGATTTTGTTACTGAATTGAATAATTTAGAAGAAATTTTAGAGAGAGAAAGTAGATCTGGAGGGTTTCTAGAGAGAGAAACCAGATCTGAGTTTTGAATCTTCATCCAAATCCCAGATCTACAACATTTCGTGGTAGATCTTCACTTATAATCAGCAAAAACATCATTTCAACTTCAAAAGTTACAAGAAATCAGAAGAAAAAGTGCAGATCTAAGTGTTTCTCTCACACACAGTGTGTGTGTGTTCTTGGTGTTCTTCGAATCTTCAAATCTGCAAAAACCAGCGAATCTAGTTAAAATCTGAACGAAAGTTCAAAATTTTGAGCGAATCTATACAAAGCATTTGCATAGATTCGCCCGTTGTTCTTAGCGAACCTATAAGTTCGCTCGACACTTTGTAGGCCAGCGAACCTACAGTTTCTTGACACCTTTTCTGCACCAACAATCACACAAACATCAAACCAAGCCAGCGAACCTATAGTTTCTTGACACCTTTTCTACACCAACAATCACACAAACATCAAACCAAAACTAACAAACAATTACAACCAACACCAGCAACTAACCAAAACCATACCCGAAATCAAAACCCAAACCTTAGATCCATACACCAAAACCTAAACCCGAACTACATCCTTACCCTAACCCGATACCCTAAGTTTGACCCGACCCGTTTCCCTAACCCGTTCACACCCCAAACCCGTTTTCAAACCATTTTAAACCCAAAATCAAAACCATTTCAAACAAAAAGAAAAGGGTAGAAGAAGAAACGGATCTTTTGAGCTTGTGATGCTTTTGTTGTTGTCGTCGGTCGAGTAAACAGCAAGAAAAGAAGCAGCAGCAACTGTGGTTGTTTTCCGACGTGTATAAAACAAAGAAGAACGAGTACTTGTTCTTTGACAGTAACTAGGAAACAAGTTTCAGATTTGTGGTTTTGAAAAGAAAAACGAGGAAGAACAATAGCGATCTGTGTTGTGGTTGTGCTGTAGAAGAAGACGTTGATGTTGTGTTGTTGCGCTGTGTTGTACTGTTAACAAGAAGAAAACGGGCAGCAGCTTGTTTGTTGTGTGTTGTTACAGCAGAAAGAACAAGGAGCAGCAGCAGATGGTCTTTATGTTGTGCTGCTGTTGATAAAACAAACCGAAGAAGAGAGATCTGTGAGATTTGTTGTTGTTATATTGTGTTGTTACAACAGATCGAGTGTGTTGTTGAAGATCTTGTGAATTTGCTGTATGTGTGTTTGTGTGTTTGTTGATGTTGCTTTTCATACTTACAGCCAAAGAAGAAGAGAAGATTGATCTTGTGTTTAACGTGAGAGAGAGATGGGAGTATGTGTGTGTTTGAGTTATAAGAAGATAAGGTTGTTTATTTTTTTTTAGTAGAGAAAAGTAAGTAGTGGTTGGATGAGGAACGTTTGAAAAGAAAAAGCAAAAAGATGGTCTTTGAAGTGTTGTCTACATCTTCATTAAGAAAGACAATATGAATCAGACAAAATAGTGACCTTGAATGTCTTTTTTAAAAATAAATTAAGGGTTCATAACACTTAATATTGAAAATGAGTTTATAAAACATTAAAAATAGAAACGTGAGTCGCAAAAGTTTGAAATATTATTGGACCGTTTTCATTTCAACATGGTCGGGATTTAGCATTTTAAATATTGGGCCATTTTTTTGTTGGAGTCGGTTTCGTATTTCTCGCCGGGTGTTAAAGTTAAAATTTTATGGGCGTTTTCATTAAACTCGTCATTAAATTTTGAAAAGTGACATCTTTGGCCGGGTTTTTATATTGTCAGTTTTTGGGTCAAAGTTTGTTTGTTGAGACGAAAGTTTTATCTGTGGCCGGGACTTTCTAAAATTTATTTTTAGGCCAAATTTTAAACGGGTTTTCGATTAAAAAAAAAATGGCTTATGCAGAACTTTTTAAATCATTCGAATCTGATGATCTCACAACGGCACAAAGCCGGTTTGATAATTTTGCAGTTTTAAAGAAAGAAAGGATGCCCGTGTTTCTTGATCGATTTGTGATGGTGGCAAATAACCTGAAGAAGCATGATCCAAAACTCGGAAATCATGAACAGGTTCAGCGATTGCTTGATTCTCTCCCACCAGAGTGGAGTTCACATGGAAAATCGATGAGAAGAGAAAGAGGATTTCCTGATTACAAACTGGTGGAGGTGATGAACAAACTAAAAGAAATGGAGTTGGATATCAAACGTCGTGAGTACGATGAAGCGATGTCTCTGAATTCAAAGATCACCTCAATCTCCAAAGAGAAACCAGAAGAGATATCAGTTTCTACCTCCAATTTCAAAGGTTTACCGAAACCTGAAATTGAAAAGGTACAAGGGGAGATTAAGCAGACATCAGTGGGTAAAGATGGAGCAGAATTAAATGATAAAGCTTGTGATGCTGAGAATGAGGAGGAACAAAAGACAAATACCAGAGTCTGCAACTGCAAGAAGGCTCTTGCTTCTGAACAAATCATCATGGAGCTTCCATACGAGACAGTTCAGGATATGTGTTCTTCAGATTGCAGAACTCGTTTATTTGGTATTTATGAAGCTAACAAATTGTTAATCGAAAATGAAAAATATTTGACTCAGGTAAATAAAGAACTTAAACTTAACGAGTCAAAATATTTTGTCAAATTAAGAGAAGCTTTGAAAGAAAATGAACATTTGAAAACAAATCTTTTGAAAAGTAATGTGGAAGTCAATATGCTAACTGAACGTGTCGCCCTGGCTGAGTTTGAAACCAGTAAGTTGCAAACGAAACTCGAAAAATGGACAATTTCGGGGATGAAACTTGAGGATTTAATCAAAAGCCAACGGGGGGCTCGTATTAAGACTGGGTTGGGTCATGAGGATAAGGCTTTTGTATATCCTCCTCCCAGCACTTACTGTTACTCTCCTACACCAACTCCACACCCGACCAATGAGTTGATTCATGAAATAATTCAGAAAGATACTGATAGTTTGTATGAAGGATTGGAGAATGTGAATCTTAAAGAGGTGCGAGATGATTATGAGTCTCCGATTGGTATTGGATACAGTAAACCGGATGCTGTCAGTCAAGACAATGATTGTTCAGTTAACGGTGTTAGTAAATCTGTACAATCTGTTTCTTCTAACTTCTTTGAAAAGTTTAAAGCAGGTGAAATTCCTACTTTTGAGCCTGTCCTGACTGTGAAGGAAGAGATAAAGCTGGATTCACGTAATCATCAAGCTGTCAATCAAGATCCGTTGGATGCAGAGGTACTTATTGAAGACTGGACAAGTTCAGATGATGAATCAAAGACAAAGGAGAGCCTCGGAGATTCAAAGATCAACATGTCATCTGAAACTGTTAAATCAAAAATGCTTCCAAAACCTGAATCAAGACAAATCCGGATCTCAGTCCCAGCTGCAAAACAGGAAAGCCATCGATCAAAAGCTCAAAAGAAGAAGACTTCACCTCTGTCCATCATATCTCAAGTTTGTAAAAGACTTGAGAACAAGCAAGTGAAGATCTTATCTCCCATCCAACAACCCACAACTCAACAAAAGAAGTCACAAGTTTGTTCCTCTTCAACAACTAAACATAAGACGCCAAAAGCTTCTCAACAAGTTGCATCAAGCTCGAAGAAAGCCCCACCCCCAGCTGCTCCATACGAGCCAGTCAAGCATCAAAAGCCATTCAAGGCTTGTTTCAAGTGTGGAAAAGGTGATCACGTGCTCAAGAAATGCCCAAAAGGACATGTTTCGGACGGTAAAGGCAAACATGTTTGCTTCTCTGGATCAGTGTCTAGAAAGAATCCTCCACATGGTAAAGGTAAACAGGTTTGTTTATTTGAATTTCAAGTTAATAATCATACATCTTTGAATGGTCGGATGACGAACATTCCATCCCTACCGTCTCATGTGAAGCCGGTTTCACATGATTCAAAGATGAATGTAACAACATCACCAAAACAAAATTCTTTCTCCGCGGGACTTAAACAGAAAATGATTTCCAAATTTAACTTTTTCAAATCGAAAATGTTTGAACCTAAACAAATTTGGCAAATTAAAAAGAAAGAGGAAAAGATAAGTGATACAAGAACAGGTTGTGTGCATAGACAGGTGTCTTACACTGATGAAAAAGGAACGCCCAGGACTACGATGGCCTGGGTTCCCCTTTCTAACTAATCTGTTGATGAGTGCAGGAATATTTCAGGAGGACTGTTAGTAATCCGGTTTACTGACAGAAAATGTTCCTTATTCAAATTTTGAGGCGGAACAAACAGGTTATGGTTCTGATATCTTATCCACATTCTGGATCTTTCTTTGATTTTCACAGCCACTGCATTTTTCCTTGATAACTCATTTATAATATTTTGATAGGGTAATATGGAAGGCGTTTCTTTGGTAATTTCTATTTTATATATTGTAAATAGTTAAAAACAAAAAAAATTAAAAAAAAGGGGGGAGTCTAACATTTTTACTTGTATTTTTTATCAAGTTTTCTCATCCCTTTAAGGTCGCTCTTGAGTCTTTTGAAAATTTCAATTTTGTGCTGAAATAGAAATTTTGGGGGAGTAAAATCTCAAATGAAAATGAATTGAATATCATTACTGCAAAGCCCTTTCTGTGTAAATATTTTGTGTCCTTTGAAGGTTTCAGGTTTGTATGGAAAGCATCTGAAGGAGGATATTGATTTGTGTTATGATGTGTCAATAGGCTCAGCCCGAATACAATTAGACATCAATTTTGTGATCAAACTAAATTCAAAAAGAGCTCGGTGATGAGGAGTACTTTCACAGACATTTGGCCTGCACAAAGTAATAAGTTTTGACAAAAATGGGTTGAGAGCGTCAAATCTTTGCCTTGATTTCCCCAAATATCCCAAATCACCCTCACCCTATCCCTGAATTGAGTTTCTAGTTAGCAAAACAAAATAAAAAGCTGCTAGTGTTGCTCTTCAGAAAAACCTCTGAGTGAGTTACTTGTTAACTCCTCAGAATGTATTGAGTCAAAGTGCTTAACTCCTCTGCTATACGGAAGTATTGACCTGGAGTTGGTGGATCTTCTCTGCTATACGGAAGTATTGACCTGAAGATTCACCGAGCATGCTCAAATGTTTATCTCCTCTGTTATACGTCGGTATAGACCTGAAGCTCTAAACCATTTGAGTTTCCCAAATAATAAGTCGCAATGTGTTCAAAAGAATCATTGCTGACAAGCTCCTCTCCCAAAAAATGCAAAAATGCAGAAAGTTAAAAGAGGCTCATGAATTGATCAATATTCAAGATTTGATCCAAGAAATTCAAGCAAAGTCAATCATATTGCTCAATAAACCCTGATGATAAAACAAGTTACTTTCCTGAATGTCTGTGAAAACCAAGTCACTTGAGTTTCTTCAAATCGAACCAAAACATGATAAGATCGTCACAGATTGTCTGTTGAAAGGAACAAGGCATGGGTTTAAATGGACAAACATATTGACAATCTAGCCAAGTCTTTGTTTCTCTGGATGGTTGCTCGAAACTCATTATCTGATATCCTTTCATGACGTTTTTATTTTATTTTATTTTCTGTTTGGGTTCTTGAGTCTTGTTGGTCGTGTGTACCTTTTGGGATGTGTTCTCTTTGTCAAAAAAATATATTTGTGATCTTGTCGGACTCGTCCTCTCATTTCCGAATTTTTAATTTTTAATTAAAAAAAAAATCCAAAAAGATTTTTAATCTCAAATTATTTTCAAGTCTTCCATATTATGCTATTAAAATGTTATCATTTTCACATGCATTTCACGGGAAATTGCACACACAAACGGACACGGGTTCGTTTGTTTTCATACACAAATAAACACGGGTTTATTTTGTTTAATGAAATGATCTAATGAGAAATCTCGAGATTTTGTTTGTGATTGTGTTACAGATATTTGCTGCAAGTGATGGCCGATCATCAGTTGAGCAAAGCACCTGACCAGAGAACCTGTTCCTCAAAGTTTTGCAGAAGATACCGAGCTAGGAATCCTCCTCCTACATCTTCTGAAGCACTCAAGAAAAGTTTGTTAGAAAGCAGTTCCAGATTTTACGAAAGTAGCACGCGAAATGGGGGAGCATACAATATGGGGGAGCTTGTGAGATTAAGGATCTTCAGCAACATAATTTGGAAAGCATAAGTCTTGGGGGAGTTTTGTTGGATCAAAAATTAAGACTGAAGCTTACCAAATTGAAGATCCAACAGTATTGACTTATCGGTGCTGAACACGATGCAAGACGTTGATAATAATAGACTATGGGGGAGTATTGTTGGACCTGAATTGTAGTCTAATATTATCAACACAGTCAAAGTCAACAAAAGTCAACGTCCGGTCAAAGTCCACGTAAAAAGTCAAATGGCGCGTTAGAGACGAAGAACCGAGTCAAGACGTTGAAGTTGTTTTATGTCTAGGATCGTTAATGTAATAAATATATTTTGTGTCAACAAAATATATTTAATCTAGCTTTAGACATGTTTTAGCCTTTTAACTTGTTATTTTCTAATTAAACTAAGTCTAGGGGGTTAATATGTAATTAAGTGGATTGAACATTCACTATATATAGATTAGTTTGATTAGGGTTTGGGAGGCTTGAATGAGCATTTGATTGGGGTCTTTCATGTAAACATCTTATGCAATCAATTTTATAGATCAAATCTGTGTTTTTATGAGTGTTCTTCATTTGTTCATCACTATTTTACCATTTTGATCCAAAATCTTCACAAGTTACTGATTCAATAGCGTTTTGGGACTAACAATATCTTACCACGCTGAATGCCACATTACCGCCTTGAAAAGCATGTTAGTATAACGTACGACACCTTACAACTCCTAACAAAATATTACAACACCGTACGTAAACTTAAAACTCCATAATAAACCTAATGAATTCATCCGAGTCATTTGAACATCGAACGACAATTTAGAATATATTACGACTTTGTATGCCACATTACCGCCTTGAAAAGCATGTTAGTATAGCGTACGGCACCTTACAACACCTAACAAAACATTACAACACCGTACGTAAACTCAAAACTCCATAATAAACCTAATGAATTCGTCCGAGTCATTTGAACATCGTACAACAATTTAGAATATCTTACGACTCTGTATGCCACATTACCGCCTTGAAAATCATGTTAGTATAACCTAGGGCACCTTACTACTCCTAAGAACCCATTACAATACCGTACGTAAACATAAAACTCCATAGTAAACCTAATGAATTCGTCCGAGTCCTTTCAACCTCAGACGACCACTCAGGACTTGTTACGATTTTGTATGCGACATTAGAAACAGGAAAAGCAATTTAGAATAATGTAGGATGCGTTACATCTTTTGAGAACACCTTACACCACCGTACGAAAACATTAAAACTCCATAATAAACCTAATGAATTCGTCCGAGTGATTTGAACATTGTACAACAATTTAGAATATCTTACCACGCTGAATGCCACATTACCACCTTGAAAAGCATGTTAGTATAACGTACGACACCTTACAACTCCTAACAAAATATTACAACACCGTACGTAAACTTAAAACTCCATAATAAACCTAATGAATTCATCCGAGTCATTTGAACATCGTACGACAATTTAGAATATATTACGACTTTGTATGCCACATTACCGCCTTGAAAAGCATGTTAGTATAGCGTACGGCACCTTACAACACCTAACAAAACATTACAACACCGTACGTAAACTCAAAACTCCATAATAAACCTAATGAATTCGTCCGAGTCATTTGAACATCGTACAACAATATAGAATATCTTACGACTCTGTATGCCACATTACCGCCTTGAAAATCATGTTAGTATAACCTAGGGCACCTTACAACTCCTAAGAACCCATTACAATACCGTACGTAAACATAAAACTCCATAGTAAACCTAATGAATTCGTCCGAGTCCTTTCAACATCAGACGACCACTCAGGACTTGTTACGACTTTGTATGCGACATTAGAAACAGGAAAAGCAATTTAGAATAATGTAGGATGCGTTACATCTTTTGAGAACACCTTACACCACCGTACGAAAACATTAAAACTCCATAATAAACCTAATGAATTCGTCCGAGTGATTTGAACATCGTACAACAATTTAGAATATCTTACCACGCTGAATGCCACATTACCGCCTTGAAAAGCATGTTAGTATAACGTACGACACCTTACAACTCCTAACAAAATATTACAACACCGTACGTAAACTTAAAACTCCATAATAAACCTAATGATTTCATCCGAGTCATTTGAACATCGTACGACAATTTAGAATATATTACGACTTTGTATGCCACATTACCGCCTTGAAAAGCATGTTAGTATAGCGTACGGCACCTTACAACACCTAACAAAACATTACAACACCGTACGTAAACTCAAAACTCCATAATAAACCTAATGAATTCGTCCGAGTCATTTGAACATCGTACAACAATTTAGAATATCTTACGACTCTGTATGCCACATTACCGCCTTGAAAATCATGTTAGTATAACCTAGGGCACCTTACAACTCCTAAGAACCCATTACAATACCGTACGTAAACATAAAACTCCATAGTAAACCTAATGAATTCGTCCGAGTCCTTTCAACATCAGACGACCACTCAGGACTTGTTACGATTTTGTATGCGACATTAGAAACATGAAAAGCAATTTAGAATAATGTAGGATGCGTTACATCTTTTGAGAACACCTTACACCACCGTACGAAAACATTAAAACTCCATAATAAACCTAATGAATTCGTCCGAGTGATTTGAACATCGTACAACAATTTAGAATATCTTACCACGCTGAATGCCACATTACCGCCTTGAAAAGCATGTTAGTATAACGTACGACACCTTACAACTCCTAACAAAATATTACAACACCGTACGTAAACTTAAAACTCCATAATAAACCTAATGAATTCATCCGAGTCATTTGAACATTGTACGGCAATTTAGAATATATTACGACTTTGTATGCCACATTACCGCCTTGAAAAGCATGTTAGTATAGCGTACGGCACCTTACAACACCTAACAAAACATTACAACACCGTACGTAAACTCAAAACTCCATAATAAACCTAATGAATTCGTCCGAGTCATTTGAACATCGTACAACAATTTAGAATATCTTACGACTCTGTATGCCACATTACCGCCTTGAAAATCATGTTAGTATAACCTAGGGCACCTTACAACTCCTAAGAACCCATTACAATACCGTACGTAAACATAAAACTCCATAGTAAACCTAATGAATTCGTCCGAGTCCTTTCAACATCAGACGACCACTCAGGACTTGTTACGATTTTGTATGCGACATTAGAAACATGAAAAGCAATTTAGAATAATGTAGGATGCGTTACATCTTTTGAGAACACCTTACACCACCGTACGAAAACATTAAAACTCCATAATAAACCTAATGAATTCGTCCGAGTGATTTGAACATCGTACAACAATTTAGAATATCTTACCACGCTGAATGCCACATTACCGCCTTGAAAAGCATGTTAGTATAACGTACGACACCTTACAACTCCTAACAAAATATTACAACACCGTACGTAAACTTAAAACTCCATAATAAACCTAATGAATTCATCCGAGTCATTTGAACATTGTACGGCAATTTAGAATATATTACGACTTTGTATGCCACATTACCGCCTTGAAAAGCATGTTAGTATAGCGTACGGCACCTTACAACACCTAACAAAACATTACAACACCGTACGTAAACTCAAAACTCCATAATAAACCTAATGAATTCGTCCGAGTCATTTGAACATCGTACAACAATTTAGAATATCTTACGACTCTGTATGCCACATTACCGCCTTGAAAATCATGTTAGTATAACCTAGGGCACCTTACAACTCCTAAGAACCCATTACAATACCGTACGTAAACATAAAACTCCATAGTAAACCTAATGAATTCGTCCGAGTCCTTTCAACATCAGACGACCACTCAGGACTTGTTACGATTTTGTATGCGACATTAGAAACAGGAAAAGCAATTTAGAATAATGTAGGATGCGTTACATCTTTTGAGAACACCTTACACCACCGTACGAAAACATTAAAACTCCATAATAAACCTAATGAATTCGTCCGAGTGATTTGAACATTGTACAACAATTTAGAATATCTTACCACGCTGAATGCCACATTACCGCCTTGAAAAGCATGTTAGTATAACGTACGACACCTTACAACTCCTAACAAAATATTACAACACCGTACGTAAACTTAAAACTCCATAATAAACCTAATGAATTCATCCGAGTCATTTGAACATCGTACGACAATTTAGAATATATTACGACTTTGTATGCCACATTACCGCCTTGAAAAGCATGTTAGTATAGCGTACGGCACCTTACAACACCTAACAAAACATTACAACACCGTACGTAAACTCAAAACTCCATAATAAACCTAATGAATTCGTCCGAGTCATTTGAACATCGTACAACAATATAGAATATCTTACGACTCTGTATGCCACATTACCGCCTTGAAAATCATGTTAGTATAACCTAGGGCACCTTACAACTCCTAAGAACCCATTACAATACCGTACGTAAACATAAAACTCCATAGTAAACCTAATGAATTCGTCCGAGTCCTTTCAACATCAGACGACCACTCAGGACTTGTTACGATTTTGTATGCGACATTAGAAACAGGAAAAGCAATTTAGAATAATGTAGGATGCGTTACATCTTTTGAGAACACCTTACACCACCGTACGAAAACATTAAAACTCCATAATAAACCTAATGAATTCGTCCGAGTGATTTGAACATCGTACAACAATTTAGAATATCTTACCACGCTGAATGCCACATTACCGCCTTGAAAAGCATGTTAGTATAACGTACGACACCTTACAACTCCTAACAAAATATTACAACACCGTACGTAAACTTAAAACTCCATAATAAACCTAATGATTTCATCCGAGTCATTTGAACATTGTACGACAATTTAGAATATATTACGACTTTGTATGCCACATTACCGCCTTGAAAAGCATGTTAGTATAGCGTACGGCACCTTACAACACCTAACAAAACATTACAACACCGTACGTAAACTCAAAACTCCATAATAAACCTAATGAATTCGTCCGAGTCATTTGAACATCGTACAACAATTTAGAATATCTTACGACTCTGTATGCCACATTACCGCCTTGAAAATCATGTTAGTATAACCTAGGGCACCTTACAACTCCTAAGAACCCATTACAATACCGTACGTAAACATAAAACTCCATAGTAAACCTAATGAATTCGTCCGAGTCCTTTCAACATCAGACGACCACTCAGGACTTGTTACGATTTTGTATGCGACATTAGAAACAGGAAAAGCAATTTAGAATAATGTAGGATGCGTTACATCTTTTGAGAACACCTTACACCACCGTACGAAAACATTAAAACTCCATAATAAACCTAATGAATTCGTCCGAGTGATTTGAACATTGTACAACAATTTAGAATATCTTACCACGCTGAATGCCACATTACCGCCTTGAAAAGCATGTTAGTATAACGTACGACACCTTACAACTCCTAACAAAATATTACAACACCGTACGTAAACTTAAAACTCCATAATAAACCTAATGAATTCATCCGAGTCATTTGAACATCGTACGACAATTTAGAATATATTACGACTTTGTTTGCCACATTACCGCCTTGAAAAGCATGTTAGTATAGCGTACGGCACCTTACAACACCTAACAAAACATTACAACACCGTACGTAAACTCAAAACTCCATAATAAACCTAATGAATTCGTCCGAGTCATTTGAACATCGTACAACAATATAGAATATCTTACGACTCTGTATGCCACATTACCGCCTTGAAAATCATGTTAGTATAACCTAGGGCACCTTACAACTCCTAAGAACCCATTACAATACCGTACGTAAACATAAAACTCCATAGTAAACCTAATGAATTCGTCCGAGTCCTTTCAACATCAGACGACCACTCAGGACTTGTTACGATTTTGTATGCGACATTAGAAACAGGAAAAGCAATTTAGAATAATGTAGGATGCGTTACATCTTTTGAGAACACCTTACACCACCGTACGAAAACATTAAAACTCCATAATAAACCTAATGAATTCGTCCGAGTGATTTGAACATCGTACAACAATTTAGAATATCTTACCACGCTGAATGCCACATTACCGCCTTGAAAAGCATGTTAGTATAACGTACGACACCTTACATCTCCTAACAAAATATTACAACACCGTACATAAACTTAAAACTCCATAATAAACCTAATGAATTCATCCGAGTCATTTGAACATTGTACGACAATTTAGAATATATTACGACTTTGTTTGCCACATTACCGCCTTGAAAAGCATGTTAGTATAGCGTACGGCACCTTACAACACCTAACAAAACATTACAACACCGTACGTAAACTCAAAACTCCATAATAAACCTAATGAATTCGTCCGAGTCATTTGAACATCGTACAACAATATAGAATATCTTACGACTCTGTATGCCACATTACCGCCTTGAAAATCATGTTAGTATAACCTAGGGCACCTTACAACTCCTAAGAACCCATTACAATACCGTACGTAAACATAAAACTCCATAGTAAACCTAATGAATTCGTCCGAGTCCTTTCAACATCAGACGACCACTCAGGACTTGTTACGATTTTGTATGCGACATTAGAAACAGGAAAAGCAATTTAGAATAATGTAGGATGCGTTACATCTTTTGAGAACACCTTACACCACCGTACGAAAACATTAAAACTCCATAATAAACCTAATGAATTCGTCCGAGTGATTTGAACATCGTACAACAATTTAGAATATCTTACCACGCTGAATGCCACATTACCGCCTTGAAAAGCATGTTAGTATAACGTACGACACCTTACAACTCCTAACAAAATATTACAACACCGTACATAAACTTAAAACTCCATAATAAACCTAATGAATTCATCCGAGTCATTTGAACATTGTACGACAATTTAGAATATATTACGACTTTGTATGCCACATTACCGCCTTGAAAAGCATGTTAGTATAGCGTACGGCACCTTACAACACCTAACAAAACATTACAACACCGTATGTAAACTCAAAACTCCATAATAAACCTAATGAATTCGTCCGAGTCATTTGAACATCGTACAACAATTTAGAATATCTTACGACTCTGTATGCCACATTACCGCCTTGAAAATCATGTTAGTATAACCTAGGGCACCTTACAACTCCTAAGAACCCATTACAATACCGTACGTAAACATAAAACTCCATAGTAAACCTAATGAATTCGTCCGAGTCCTTTCAACATCAGACGACCACTCAGGACTTGTTACGATTTTGTATGCGACATTAGAAAGAGGAAAAGCAATTTAGAATAATGTAGGATGCGTTACATCTTTTGAGAACACCTTACACCACCGTACGAAAACATTAAAACTCCATAATAAACCTAATGAATTCGTCCGAGTGATTTGAACATTGTACAACAATTTAGAATATCTTACCACGCTGAATGCCACATTACCGCCTTGAAAAGCATGTTAGTATAACGTACGACACCTTACAACTCCTAACAAAATATTACAACACCGTACGTAAACTTAAAACTCCATAATAAACCTAATGAATTCATCCGAGTCATTTGAACATCGTACGACAATTTAGAATATATTACGACTTTGTATGCCACATTACCACCTTGAAAAGCATGTTAGTATAGCGTACGGCACCTTACAACACCTAACAAAACATTACAACACCGTACGTAAACTCAAAACTCCATAATAAACCTAATGAATTCGTCCGAGTCATTTGAACATCGTACAACAATTTAGAATATCTTACGACTCTGTATGCCACATTACCGCCTTGAAAATCATGTTAGTATAACCTAGGGCACCTTACAACTCCTAAGAACCCATTACAATACCGTACGTAAACATAAAACTCCATAGTAAACCTAATGAATTCGTCCGAGTCCTTTCAACATCAGACGACCACTCAGGACTTGTTACGATTTTGTATGCGACATTAGAAACAGGAAAAGCAATTTAGAATAATGTAGGATGCGTTACATCTTTTGAGAACACCTTACACCACCGTACGAAAACATTAAAACTCCATAATAAACCTAATGAATTCGTCCGAGTGATTTGAACATTGTACAACAATTTAGAATATCTTACCACGCTGAATGCCACATTACCGCCTTGAAAAGCATGTTAGTATAACGTACGACACCTTACAACTCCTAACAAAATATTACAACACCGTACGTAAACTTAAAACTCCATAATAAACCTAATGAATTCATCCGAGTCATTTGAACATCGTACGACAATTTAGAATATATTACGACTTTGTATGCCACATTACCGCCTTGAAAAGCATGTTAGTATAGCGTACGGCACCTTACAACACCTAACAAAACATTACAACACCGTACGTAAACTCAAAACTCCATAATAAACCTAATGAATTCGTCCGAGTCATTTGAACATCGTACAACAATATAGAATATCTTACGACTCTGTATGCCACATTACCGCCTTGAAAATCATGTTAGTATAACCTAGGGCACCTTACAACTCCTAAGAACCCATTACAATACCGTACGTAAACATAAAACTCCATAGTAAACCTAATGAATTCGTCCGAGTCCTTTCAACATCAGACGACCACTCAGGACTTGTTACGATTTTGTATGCGACATTAGAAACAGGAAAAGCAATTTAGAATAATGTAGGATGCGTTACATCTTTTGAGAACACCTTACACCACCGTACGAAAACATTAAAACTCCATAATAAACCTAATGAATTCGTCCGAGTGATTTGAACATCGTACAACAATTTAGAATATCTTACCACGCTGAATGCCACATTACCGCCTTGAAAAGCATGTTAGTATAACGTACGACACCTTACAACTCCTAACAAAATATTACAACACCGTACGTAAACTTAAAACTCCATAATAAACCTAATGATTTCATCCGAGTCATTTGAACATTGTACGACAATTTAGAATATATTACGACTTTGTATGCCACATTACCGCCTTGAAAAGCATGTTAGTATAGCGTACGGCACCTTACAACACCTAACAAAACATTACAACACCGTACGTAAACTCAAAACTCCATAATAAACCTAATGAATTCGTCCGAGTCATTTGAACATCGTACAACAATTTAGAATATCTTACGACTCTGTATGCCACATTACCGCCTTGAAAATCATGTTAGTATAACCTAGGGCACCTTACAACTCCTAAGAACCCATTACAATACCGTACGTAAACATAAAACTCCATAGTAAACCTAATGAATTCGTCCGAGTCCTTTCAACATCAGACGACCACTCAGGACTTGTTACGATTTTGTATGCGACATTAGAAACAGGAAAAGCAATTTAGAATAATGTAGGATGCGTTACATCTTTTGAGAACACCTTACACCACCGTACGAAAACATTAAAACTCCATAATAAACCTAATGAATTCGTCCGAGTGATTTGAACATTGTACAACAATTTAGAATATCTTACCATGCTGAATGCCACATTACCGCCTTGAAAAGCATGTTAGTATAACGTACGACACCTTACAACTCCTAACAAAATATTACAACACCGTACGTAAACTTAAAACTCCATAATAAACCTAATGAATTCATCCGAGTCATTTGAACATCGTACGACAATTTAGAATATATTACGACTTTGTTTGCCACATTACCGCCTTGAAAAGCATGTTAGTATAGCGTACGGCACCTTACAACACCTAACAAAACATTACAACACCGTACGTAAACTCAAAACTCCATAATAAACCTAATGAATTCGTCCGAGTCATTTGAACATCGTACAACAATATAGAATATCTTACGACTCTGTATGCCACATTACCGCCTTGAAAATCATGTTAGTATAACCTAGGGCACCTTACAACTCCTAAGAACCCATTACAATACCGTACGTAAACATAAAACTCCATAGTAAACCTAATGAATTCGTCCGAGTCCTTTCAACATCAGACGACCACTCAGGACTTGTTACGATTTTGTATGCGACATTAGAAACAGGAAAAGCAATTTAGAATAATGTAGGATGCGTTACATCTTTTGAGAACACCTTACACCACCGTACGAAAACATTAAAACTCCATAATAAACCTAATGAATTCGTCCGAGTGATTTGAACATCGTACAACAATTTAGAATATCTTACCACGCTGAATGCCACATTACCGCCTTGAAAAGCATGTTAGTATAACGTACGACACCTTACAACTCCTAACAAAATATTACAACACCGTACCTAAACTTAAAACTCCATAATAAACCTAATGAATTCATCCGAGTCATTTGAACATTGTACGACAATTTAAAATATATTACGACTTTGTATGCCACATTACCGCCTTGAAAAGCATGTTAGTATAGCGTACGGCACCTTACAACACCTAACAAAACATTACAACACCGTACGTTAACTCAAAACTCCATAATAAACCTAATGAATTCGTCCGAGTCATTTGAACATCGTACAACAATTTAGAATATCTTACGACTCTGTATGCCACATTACCGCCTTGAAAATCATGTTAGTATAACCTAGGGCACCTTACAACTCCTAAGAACCCATTACAATACCGTACGTAAACATAAAACTCCATAGTAAACCTAATGAATTCGTCCGAGTCCTTTCAACATCAGACGACCACTCAGGACTTGTTACGATTTTGTATGCGACATTAGAAACAAGAAAAGCAATTTAGAATAATGTAGGATGCGTTACATCTTTTGAGAACACCTTACACCACCGTACGAAAACATTAAAACTCCATAATAAACCTAATGAATTCGTCCGAGTGATTTGAACATTGTACAACAATTTAGAATATCTTACCACGCTGAATGCCACATTACCGCCTTGAAAAGCATGTTAGTATAACGTACGACACCTTACAACTCCTAACAAAATATTACAACACCGTACGTAAACTTAAAACTCCATAATAAACCTAATGAATTCATCCGAGTCATTTGAACATCGTACGACAATTTAGAATATATTACGACTTTGTATGCCACATTACCGCCTTGAAAAGCATGTTAGTATAGCGTACGGCACCTTACAACACCTAACAAAACATTACAACACCGTACGTAAACTCAAAACTCCATAATAAACCTAATGAATTCGTCCGAGTCATTTGAACATCGTACAACAATTTAGAATATCTTACGACTCTGTATGCCACATTACCGCCTTGAAAATCATGTTAGTATAACCTAGGGCACCTTACAACTCCTAAGAACCCATTACAATACAGTACGTAAACATAAAACTCCCTAGTAAACCTAATGAATTCGTCCGAGTCCTTTCAACATCAGACGACCACTCAGGACTTGTTACGATTTTGTATGCGACATTAGAAACAGGAAAAGCAATTTAGAATAATGTAGGATGCGTTACATCTTTTGAGAACACCTTACACCACCGTACGAAAACATTAAAACTCCATAATAAACCTAATGAATTCGTCCGAGTGATTTGAACATTGTACAACAATTTAGAATATCTTACCACGCTGAATGCCACATTACCGCCTTGAAAAGCATGTTAGTATAACGTACGACACCTTACAACTCCTAACAAAATATTACAACACCGTACGTAAACTTAAAACTCCATAATAAACCTAATGAATTCATCCGAGTCATTTGAACATCGTACGACAATTTAGAATATATTACGACTTTGTATGCCACATTACCGCCTTGAAAAGCATGTTAGTATAGCGTACGGCACCTTACAACACCTAACAAAACATTACAACACCGTACGTAAACTCAAAACTCCATAATAAACCTAATGAATTCGTCCGAGTCATTTGAACATCGTACAACAATATAGAATATCTTACGACTCTGTATGCCACATTACCGCCTTGAAAATCATGTTAGTATAACCTAGGGCACCTTACAACTCCTAAGAACCCATTACAATACCGTACGTAAACATAAAACTCCATAGTAAACCTAATGAACTCACTCGAGTGCTTTCAACATCAGACGACCACTCAAGACTTGTTACGATTTTGTATACGACCTTAGAAACAGGAAAAGCAATTTAGAATAATGTAGGATGCGTTACATCTTTTGAGAACACCTTACACCACCGTACGAAAACATTAAAACTCCATAATAAACCTAATGAATTCGTCCGAGTGATTTGAACATCGTACAACAATTTAGAATATCTTACCACGCTGAATGCCACATTACCGCCTTGAAAAGCATGTTAGTATAACGTACGACACCTTACAATTCCTAACAAAATATTACAACACCGTACATAAACTTAAAACTCCATAATAAACCTAATGAATTCATCCGAGTCATTTGAACATTGTACGACAATTTAGAATATATTACGACTTTGTATGCCACATTACCGCCTTGAAAAGCATGTTAGTATAGCGTACGGCACCTTACAACACCTAACAAAACATTACAACACCGTACGTAAACTCAAAACTCCATAATAAACCTAATGAATTCGTCCGAGTCATTTGAACATCGTACAACAATTTAGAATATCTTACGACTCTGTATGCCACATTACCGCCTTGAAAATCATGTTAGTATAACCTAGGGCACCTTACAACTCCTAAGAACCCATTACAATACCGTACGTAAACATAAAACTCCATAGTAAACCTAATGAATTCGTCCGAGTCCTTTCAACATCAGACGACCACTCAGGACTTGTTACGATTTTGTATGCGACATTAGAAACAGGAAAAGCAATTTAGAATAATGTAGGATGCGTTACATCTTTTGAGAACACCTTACACCACCGTACGAAAACATTAAAACTCCATAATAAACCTAATGAATTCGTCCTAGTGATTTGAACATTGTACAACAATTTAGAATATCTTACCACGCTGAATGCCACATTACCGCCTTGAAAAGCATGTTAGTATAACGTACGACACCTTACAACTCCTAACAAAATATTACAACACCGTACGTAAACTTAAAACTCCATAATAAACCTAATGAATTCATCCGAGTCATTTGAACATCGTACGACAATTTAGAATATATTACGACTTTGTATGCCACATTACCGCCTTGAAAAGCATGTTAGTATAGCGTACGGCACCTTACAACACCTAACAAAACATTACAACACCGTACGTAAACTCAAAACTCCATAATAAACCTAATGAATTCGTCCGAGTCATTTGAACATCGTACAACAATTTAGAATATCTTACGACTCTGTATGCCACATTACCGCCTTGAAAATCATGTTAGTATAACCTAGGGCACCTTACAACTCCTAAGAACCCATTACAATACCGTACGTAAACATAAAACTCCATAGTAAACCTAATGAACTCACTCGAGTGCTTTCAACATCAGACGACCACTCAGGACTTGTTACGATTTTGTATACGACATTAGAAACAGGAAAAGCAATTTAGAATAATGTAGGATGCGTTACATCTTTTGAGAACACCTTACACCACCGTACGAAAACATTAAAACTCCATAATAAACCTAATGAATTCGTCCGAGTGATTTGAACATCGTACAACAATTTAGAATATCTTACCACGCTGAATGCCACATTACCGCCTTGAAAAGCATGTTAGTATAACGTACGACACCTTACAATTCCTAACAAAATATTACAACACCGTACGTAAACTTAAAACTCCATAATAAACCTAATGAATTCATCCGAGTCATTTGAACATTGTACGACAATTTAGAATATATTACGACTTTGTATGCCACATTACCGCCTTGAAAAGCATGTTAGTATAGCGTACGGCACCTTACAACACCTAACAAAACATTACAACACCGTACGTAAACTCAAAACTCCATAATAAACCTAATGAATTCGTCCGAGTCATTTGAACATCGTACAACAATTTAGAATATCTTACGACTCTGTATGCCACATTACCGCCTTGAAAATCATGTTAGTATAACCTAGGGCACCTTACAACTCCTAAGAACCCATTACAATACCGTACGTAAACATAAAACTCCATAGTAAACCTAATGAATTCGTCCGAGTCCTTTCAACATCAGACGACCACTCAGGACTTGTTACGATTTTGTATGCGACATTAGAAACAGGAAAAGCAATTTAGAATAATGTAGGATGCGTTACATCTTTTGAGAACAACTTACACCACCGTACGAAAACATTAAAACTCCATAATAAACCTAATAAATTCGTCCGAGTGATTTGAACATTGTACAACAATTTAGAATATCTTACCACGCTGAATGCCACATTACCGCCTTGAAAAGCATGTTAGTATAACGTACGACACCTTACAACTCCTAACAAAATATTACAACACCGTACGTAAACTTAAAACTCCATAATAAACCTAATGAATTCATTCGAGTCATTTGAACATCGTACGACAATTTAGAATATATTACGACTTTGTATGCCACATTACCGCCTTGAAAAGCATGTTACTATAGCGTACGGCACCTTACAACACCTAACAAAACATTACAACACCGTACGTAAACTCAAAACTCCATAATAAACCTAATGAATTCGTCCGAGTCATTTGAACATCGTACAACAATTTAGAATATCTTACGACTCTGTATGCCACATTACCGCCTTGAAAATCATGTTAGTATAACCTAGGGCACCTTACAACTCCTAAGAACCCATTACAATACCGTACGTAAACATAAAACTCCATAGTAAACCTAATGAATTCGTCCGAGTGCTTTCAACATCAGACGACCACTCAGGACTTGTTACGATTTTGTATACGACATTAGAAACAGGAAAACCAATTTAGAATAATGTAGGATGCGTTACATCTTTTGAGAACACCTTACACCACCGTACGAAAACATTAAAACTCCATAATAAACCTAATAAATTCGTCCGAGTGATTTGAACATTGTACAACAATTTAGAATATCTTACCACGCTGAATGCCACATTACCGCCTTGAAAAGCATGTTAGTATAACGTACGACACCTTACAACTCCTAACAAAATATTACAACACCGTACGTAAACTTAAAACTCCATAATAAACCTAATGAATTCATCCGAGTCATTTGAACATCGTACGACAATTTAGAATATATTACGACTTTGTATGCCACATTACCGCCTTGAAAAGCATGTTACTATAGCGTACGGCACCTTACAACACCTAACAAAACATTACAACACCGTACGTAAACTCAAAACTCCATAATAAACCTAATGAATTCGTCCGAGTCATTTGAACATCGTACAACAATTTAGAATATCTTACGACTCTGTATGCCACATTACCGCCTTGAAAATCATGTTAGTATAACCTAGGGCACCTTACAACTCCTAAGAACCCATTACAATACCGTACGTAAACATAAAACTCCATAGTAAACCTAATGAATTCGTCCGAGTGCTTTCAACATCAGACGACCACTCAGGACTTGTTACGATTTTGTATGCGACATTAGAAACAGGAAAAGCAATTTAGAATAATGTAGGATGCGTTACATCTTTTGAGAACACCTTACACCACCGTACGAAAACATTAAAACTCCATAATAAACCTAATGAATTCGTCCGAGTGATTTGAACATCGTACAACAATTTAGAATATCTTACCACGCTGAATGCCACATTACCGCCTTGAAAAGCATGTTAGTATAACGTACGACACCTTACAACTCCTAACAAAATATTACAACACCGTACGTAAACTTAAAACTCCATAATAAACCTAATGAATTCATCCGAGTCATTTGAACATTGTACGACAATTTAGAATATATTACGACTTTGTATGCCACATTACCGCCTTGAAAAGCATGTTAGTATAGCGTACGGCACCTTACAACACCTAACAAAACATTACAACACCGTACGTAAACTCAAAACTCCATAGTAAACCTAATGAATTCGTCCGAGTCATTTGAACATCGTACAACAATTTAGAATATCTTACGACTCTGTATGCCACATTACCGCCTTGAAAATCATGTTAGTATAACCTAGGGCACCTTACAACTCCTAAGAACCCATTACAATACCGTACGTAAACATAAAACTCCATAGTAAACCTAATGAATTCGTCCGAGTCCTTTCAACATCAGACGACCACTCAGGACTTGTTACGATTTTGTATGCGACATTAGAAACAGGAAAAGCAATTTAGAATAATGTAGGATGCGTTACATCTTTTGAGAACACCTTACACCACCGTACGAAAACATTTAAACTCCATAATAAACCTAATGAATTCGTCCGAGTGATTTGAACATTGTACAACAATTTAGAATATCTTACCACGCTGAATGCCACATTACCGCCTTGAAAAGCATGTTAGTATAACGTACGACACCTTACAACTCCTAACAAAATATTACAACACCGTACGTAAACTTAAAACTCCATAATAAACCTAATGAATTCATCCGAGTCATTTGAACATCGTACGACAATTTAGAATATATTACGACTTTGTATGCCACATTACCGCCTTGAAAAGCATGTTAGTATAGCGTACGGCACCTTACAACACCTAACAAAACATTACAACACCGTACGTAAACTCAAAACTCCATAATAAACCTAATGAATTCGTCCGAGTCATTTGAACATCGTACAACAATTTAGAATATCTTACGACTCTGTATGCCACATTACCGCCTTGAAAATCATGTTAGTATAACCTAGGGCACCTTACAACTCCTAAGAACCCATTACAATACAGTACGTAAACATAAAACTCCCTAGTAAACCTAATGAATTCGTCCGAGTCCTTTCAACATCAGACGACCACTCAGGACTTGTTACGATTTTGTATGCGACATTAGAAACAGGAAAAGCAATTTAGAATAATGTAGGATGCGTTACATCTTTTGAGAACACCTTACACCACCGTACGAAAACATTAAAACTCCATAATAAACCTAATGAATTCGTCCGAGTGATTTGAACATTGTACAACAATTTAGAATATCTTACCACGCTGAATGCCACATTACCGCCTTGAAAAGCATGTTAGTATAACGTACGACACCTTACAACTCCTAACAAAATATTACAACACCGTACGTAAACTTAAAACTCCATAATAAACCTAATGAATTCATCCGAGTCATTTGAACATCGTACGACAATTTAGAATATATTACGACTTTGTATGCCACATTACCGCCTTGAAAAGCATGTTAGTATAGCGTACGGCACCTTACAACACCTAACAAAACATTACAACACCGTACGTAAACTCAAAACTCCATAATAAACCTAATGAATTCGTCCGAGTCATTTGAACATCGTACAACAATATAGAATATCTTACGACTCTGTATGCCACATTACCGCCTTGAAAATCATGTTAGTATAACCTAGGGCACCTTACAACTCCTAAGAACCCATTACAATACCGTACGTAAACATAAAACTCCATAGTAAACCTAATGAACTCACTCGAGTGCTTTCAACATCAGACGACCACTCAGGACTTGTTACGATTTTGTATACGACCTTAGAAACAGGAAAAGCAATTTAGAATAATGTAGGATGCGTTACATCTTTTGAGAACACCTTACACCACCGTACGAAAACATTAAAACTCCATAATAAACCTAATGAATTCGTCCGAGTGATTTGAACATCGTACAACAATTTAGAATATCTTACCACGCTGAATGCCACATTACCGCCTTGAAAAGCATGTTAGTATAACGTACGACACCTTACAATTCCTAACAAAATATTACAACACCGTACATAAACTTAAAACTCCATAATAAACCTAATGAATTCATCCGAGTCATTTGAACATTGTACGACAATTTAGAGTATATTACGACTTTGTATGCCACATTACCGCCTTGAAAAGCATGTTAGTATAGCGTACGGCACCTTACAACACCTAACAAAACATTACAACACCGTACGTAAACTCAAAACTCCATAATAAACCTAATGAATTCGTCCGAGTCATTTGAACATCGTACAACAATTTAGAATATCTTACGACTCTGTATGCCACATTACCGCCTTGAAAATCATGTTAGTATAACCTAGGGCACCTTACAACTCCTAAGAACCCATTACAATACCGTACGTAAACATAAAACTCCATAGTAAACATAATGAATTCGTCCGAGTCCTTTCAACATCAGACGACCACTCAGGACTTGTTACGATTTTGTATGCGACATTAGAAACAGGAAAAGCAATTTAGAATAATGTAGGATGCGTTA
The DNA here is from genome assembly GCA_030867185.1 of Tagetes erecta. Classification (NCBI taxonomy): domain Eukaryota; kingdom Viridiplantae; phylum Streptophyta; class Magnoliopsida; order Asterales; family Asteraceae; genus Tagetes; species Tagetes erecta. The sequence continues at coordinate 45,533,945 of CM061488.1, read as the reverse complement.
CATCTTTTGAGAACACCTTACACCACCGTACGAAAACATTAAAACTCCATAATAAACCTAATGAATTCGTCCTAGTGATTTGAACATTGTACAACAATTTAGAATATCTTACCACGCTGAATGCCACATTACCGCCTTGAAAAGCATGTTAGTATAACGTACGACACCTTACAACTCCTAACAAAATATTACAACACCGTACGTAAACTTAAAACTCCATAATAAACCTAATGAATTCATCCGAGTCATTTGAACATCGTACGACAATTTAGAATATATTACGACTTTGTATGCCACATTACCGCCTTGAAAAGCATGTTAGTATAGCGTACGGCACCTTACAACACCTAACAAAACATTACAACACCGTACGTAAACTCAAAACTCCATAATAAACCTAATGAATTCGTCCGAGTCATTTGAACATCGTACAACAATTTAGAATATCTTACGACTCTGTATGCCACATTACCGCCTTGAAAATCATGTTAGTATAACCTAGGGCACCTTACAACTCCTAAGAACCCATTACAATACCGTACGTAAACATAAAACTCCATAGTAAACCTAATGAACTCACTCGAGTGCTTTCAACATCAGACGACCACTCAGGACTTGTTACGATTTTGTATACGACATTAGAAACAGGAAAAGCAATTTAGAATAATGTAGGATGCGTTACATCTTTTGAGAACACCTTACACCACCGTACGAAAACATTAAAACTCCATAATAAACCTAATGAATTCGTCCGAGTGATTTGAACATCGTACAACAATTTAGAATATCTTACCACGCTGAATGCCACATTACCGCCTTGAAAAGCATGTTAGTATAACGTACGACACCTTACAATTCCTAACAAAATATTACAACACCGTACGTAAACTTAAAACTCCATAATAAACCTAATGAATTCATCCGAGTCATTTGAACATTGTACGACAATTTAGAATATATTACGACTTTGTATGCCACATTACCGCCTTGAAAAGCATGTTAGTATAGCGTACGGCACCTTACAACACCTAACAAAACATTACAACACCGTACGTAAACTCAAAACTCCATAATAAACCTAATGAATTCGTCCGAGTCATTTGAACATCGTACAACAATTTAGAATATCTTACGACTCTGTATGCCACATTACCGCCTTGAAAATCATGTTAGTATAACCTAGGGCACCTTACAACTCCTAAGAACCCATTACAATACCGTACGTAAACATAAAACTCCATAGTAAACCTAATGAATTCGTCCGAGTCCTTTCAACATCAGACGACCACTCAGGACTTGTTACGATTTTGTATGCGACATTAGAAACAGGAAAAGCAATTTAGAATAATGTAGGATGCGTTACATCTTTTGAGAACAACTTACACCACCGTACGAAAACATTAAAACTCCATAATAAACCTAATAAATTCGTCCGAGTGATTTGAACATTGTACAACAATTTAGAATATCTTACCACGCTGAATGCCACATTACCGCCTTGAAAAGCATGTTAGTATAACGTACGACACCTTACAACTCCTAACAAAATATTACAACACCGTACGTAAACTTAAAACTCCATAATAAACCTAATGAATTCATTCGAGTCATTTGAACATCGTACGACAATTTAGAATATATTACGACTTTGTATGCCACATTACCGCCTTGAAAAGCATGTTACTATAGCGTACGGCACCTTACAACACCTAACAAAACATTACAACACCGTACGTAAACTCAAAACTCCATAATAAACCTAATGAATTCGTCCGAGTCATTTGAACATCGTACAACAATTTAGAATATCTTACGACTCTGTATGCCACATTACCGCCTTGAAAATCATGTTAGTATAACCTAGGGCACCTTACAACTCCTAAGAACCCATTACAATACCGTACGTAAACATAAAACTCCATAGTAAACCTAATGAATTCGTCCGAGTGCTTTCAACATCAGACGACCACTCAGGACTTGTTACGATTTTGTATACGACATTAGAAACAGGAAAACCAATTTAGAATAATGTAGGATGCGTTACATCTTTTGAGAACACCTTACACCACCGTACGAAAACATTAAAACTCCATAATAAACCTAATAAATTCGTCCGAGTGATTTGAACATTGTACAACAATTTAGAATATCTTACCACGCTGAATGCCACATTACCGCCTTGAAAAGCATGTTAGTATAACGTACGACACCTTACAACTCCTAACAAAATATTACAACACCGTACGTAAACTTAAAACTCCATAATAAACCTAATGAATTCATCCGAGTCATTTGAACATCGTACGACAATTTAGAATATATTACGACTTTGTATGCCACATTACCGCCTTGAAAAGCATGTTACTATAGCGTACGGCACCTTACAACACCTAACAAAACATTACAACACCGTACGTAAACTCAAAACTCCATAATAAACCTAATGAATTCGTCCGAGTCATTTGAACATCGTACAACAATTTAGAATATCTTACGACTCTGTATGCCACATTACCGCCTTGAAAATCATGTTAGTATAACCTAGGGCACCTTACAACTCCTAAGAACCCATTACAATACCGTACGTAAACATAAAACTCCATAGTAAACCTAATGAATTCGTCCGAGTGCTTTCAACATCAGACGACCACTCAGGACTTGTTACGATTTTGTATGCGACATTAGAAACAGGAAAAGCAATTTAGAATAATGTAGGATGCGTTACATCTTTTGAGAACACCTTACACCACCGTACGAAAACATTAAAACTCCATAATAAACCTAATGAATTCGTCCGAGTGATTTGAACATCGTACAACAATTTAGAATATCTTACCACGCTGAATGCCACATTACCGCCTTGAAAAGCATGTTAGTATAACGTACGACACCTTACAACTCCTAACAAAATATTACAACACCGTACGTAAACTTAAAACTCCATAATAAACCTAATGAATTCATCCGAGTCATTTGAACATTGTACGACAATTTAGAATATATTACGACTTTGTATGCCACATTACCGCCTTGAAAAGCATGTTAGTATAGCGTACGGCACCTTACAACACCTAACAAAACATTACAACACCGTACGTAAACTCAAAACTCCATAATAAACCTAATGAATTCGTCCGAGTCATTTGAACATCGTACAACAATTTAGAATATCTTACGACTCTGTATGCCACATTACCGCCTTGAAAATCATGTTAGTATAACCTAGGGCACCTTACAACTCCTAAGAACCCATTACAATACCGTACGTAAACATAAAACTCCATAGTAAACCTAATGAATTCGTCCGAGTCCTTTCAACATCAGACGACCACTCAGGACTTGTTACGATTTTGTATGCGACATTAGAAACAGGAAAAGCAATTTAGAATAATGTAGGATGCGTTACATCTTTTGAGAACACCTTACACCACCGTACGAAAACATTAAAACTCCATAATAAACCTAATAAATTCGTCCGAGTGATTTGAACATTGTACAACAATTTAGAATATCTTACCACGCTGAATGCCACATTACCGCCTTGAAAAGCATGTTAGTATAACGTACGACACCTTACAACTCCTAACAAAATATTACAACACCGTACGTAAACTTAAAACTCCATAATAAACCTAATGAATTCATCCGAGTCATTTGAACATCGTACGACAATTTAGAATATATTACGACTTTGTATGCCACATTACCGCCTTGAAAAGCATGTTACTATAGCGTACGGCACCTTACAACACCTAACAAAACATTACAACACCGTACGTAAACTCAAAACTCCATAATAAACCTAATGAATTCGTCCGAGTCATTTGAACATCGTACAACAATTTAGAATATCTTACGACTCTGTATGCCACATTACCGCCTTGAAAATCATGTTAGTATAACCTAGGGCACCTTACAACTCCTAAGAACCCATTACAATACCGTACGCAAACATAAAACTCCATAGTAAACCTAATGAATTCGTCCGAGTGCTTTCAACATCAGACGACCACTCAGGACTTGTTACGATTTTGTATACGACATTAGAAACAGGAAAACCAATTTAGAATAATGTAGGATGCGTTACATCTTTTGAGAACACCTTACACCACCGTACGAAAAAATTAAAACTCCATAATAAACCTAATGAATTCGTCCGAGTGATTTGAACATCGTACAACAATTTAGAATATCTTACCACGCTGAATGCCACATTACCGCCTTGAAAAGCATGTTAGTATAACGTACGACACCTTACAACTCCTAACAAAATATTACAACACCGTACGTAAACTTAAAACTCCATAATAAACCTAATGAATTCATCCGAGTCATTTGAACATCGTACGACAATTTAGAGTATATTAAGACTTTGTATGCCACATTACCGCCTTGAAAAGCATGTTAGTATAACGTACGGCACCTTACAACACCTAACAAAACATTACAACACCGTACGTAAACTCAAAACTCCATAATAAACCTAATGAATTCGTCCGAGTCATTTGAACATCGTACAACAATTTAGAATATCTTACGACTCTGTATGCCACATTACCGCCTTGAAAATCATGTTAGTATAACCTAGGGCACCTTACAACTCCTAAGAACCCATTGCAATACCGTACGTAAACTTAAAACTCCATAGTAAACCTAATGTATTCGTCCGAGTCCTTTAAACATCAGACGACCACTCAGGACTTGTTACGACTTTGTATGCGACATTAGCAACAGGAAAAGCAATTTAAAATAATGTAGGATGCGTTACATCTTTTGAGAACACCTTACACCACCGTACGAAAACATTAAAACTCCATAATAAACCTAATGAATTCGTCCGAGTGATTTGAACATCATACAACAATTTAGAATATCTTACCACTCTGAATGCCACATTACCGCCTTGAAAAGCATGTTAGTATAACGTACGACACCTTACAACTCCTAACAAAATATTACAACACCGTACGTAAACTTAAAACTCCATACTAAACCTAATGAATTCATCTGAGTCCTTTGAACATCTTACGACAATTTAGAATATATTACGACTCTGTATGCCACATTACCGCCTTGAAAAGAATGTTAGTATAACGTATGGCACCATACAACTCCTAACAAAACATTACAACACCGTACGTAAACTTAAAACTCCATAATAAACCTAATGAATTCGTCCGAGTCATTTGAACATCGTACAACAATTTAGAATATCTTACGACTCTGTATGCCACATTACCGCCTTGAAAATCATGTTAGTATAACCTAGGGCACCTTACAACTCCTAAGAACCCATTACAATACCGTACGTAAACATAAAACTCCATAGTAAACCTAATGAATTCGTCCGAGTGCTTTCAACATCAGACGACCACTCAGGACTTGTTACGATTTTGTATGCGACATTAGAAACAGGAAAAGCAATTTAGAATAATGTAGGATGCGTTACATCTTTTGAGAACACCTTACACCACCGTACGAAAAAATTAAAACTCCATAATAAACCTAATGAATTCGTCCGAGTGATTTGAACATCGTACAACAATTTAGAATATCTTACCACGCTGAATGCCACATTACCGCCTTGAAAAGCATGTTAGTATAACGTACGACACCTTACAACTCCTAACAAAATATTACAACACCGTACGTAAACTTAAAACTCCATAATAAACCTAATGAATTCATCCGAGTCATTTGAACATCGTACGACAATTTAGAGTATATTACGACTTTGTATGCCACATTACCGCCTTGAAAAGCATGTTAGTATAACGTACGGCACCTTACAACACCTAACAAAACATTACAACACCGTACGTAAACTCAAAACTCCATAATAAACCTAATGAATTCGTCCGAGTCATTTGAACATCGTACAACAATTTAGAATATCTTACGACTCTGTATGCCACATTACCGCCTTGAAAATCATGTTAGTATAACCTAGGGCACCTTACAACTCCTAAGAACCCATTGCAATACGGTACGTAAACTTAAAACTCCATAGTAAACCTAATGTATTCGTCCGAGTCCTTTAAACATCAGACGACCACTCAGGACTTGTTACGACTTTGTATGCGACATTAGCAACAGGAAAAGCAATTTAAAATAATGTAGGATGCGTTACATCTTTTGAGAACACCTTACACCACCGTACGAAAACATTAAAACTCCATAATAAACCTAATGAATTCGTCCGAGTGATTTGAACATCGTACAACAATTTAGAATATCTTACCACTCTGAATGCCACATTACCGCCTTGAAAAGCATGTTAGTATAACGTACGACACCTTACAACTCCTAACAAAATATTACAACACCGTACGTAAACTTAAAACTCCATAATAAACCTAATGAATTCATCCGAGTCATTTGAACATCGTACAACAATTTAGAATATCTTACGACTCTGTATGCCACATTACCGCCTTGAAAATCATGTTAGTATAACCTAGGGCACCTTACAACTCCTAAGAACCCATTGCAATACGGTACGTAAACTTAAAACTCCATAGTAAACCTAATGTATTCGTCCGAGTCCTTTAAACATCAGACGACCACTCAGGACTTGTTACGACTTTGTATGCGACATTAGCAACAGGAAAAGCAATTTAAAATAATGTAGGATGCGTTACATCTTTTGAGAACACCTTACACCACCGTACGAAAACATTAAAACTCCATAATAAACCTAATGAATTCGTCCGAGTGATTTGAACATCGTACAACAATTTAGAATATCTTACCACTCTGAATGCCACATTACCGCCTTGAAAAGCATGTTAGTATAACGTACGACACCTTACAACTCCTAACAAAATATTTCAACACCGTACGTAAACTTAAAACTCCATACTAAACCTAATGAATTCATCTGAGTCCTTTGAACATCTTACGACAATTTAGAATATATTACGACTCTGTATGCCACATTACCGCCTTGAAAAGAATGTTAGTATAACGTATGGCACCATACAACTCCTAACAAAACATTACAACACCGTACGTAAACTTAAAACTCCATAATAAACCTAATGAATTCGTCCGAGTCATTTGAACATCGTACAACAATTTAGAATATCTTACGACTCTGTATGCCACATTACCGCCTTGAAAATCATGTTAGTATAACCTAGGGCACCTTACAACTCCTAAGAACCCATTACAATACCGTACGTAAACATAAAACTCCATAGTAAACCTAATGAATTCGTCCGAGTGCTTTCAACATCAGACGACCACTCAGGACTTGTTACGATTTTGTATGCGACATTAGAAACAGGAAAAACAATTTAGAATAATGTAGGATGCGTTACATCTTTTGAGAACACCTTACACCACCGTACGAAAAAATTAAAACTCCATAATAAACCTAATGAATTCGTCCGAGTGATTTGAACATCGTACAACAATTTAGAATATCTTACCACGCTGAATGCCACATTACCGCCTTGAAAAGCATATTAGTATAACGTACGACACCTTACAACTCCTAACAAAATATTACAACACCGTTCGTAAACTTAAAACTCCATAATAAACCTAATGAATTCATCCGAGTCATTTGAACATCGTACGACAATTTAGAGTATATTACGACTTTGTATGCCACATTACCGCCTTGAAAAGCATGTTAGTATAACGTACGGCACCTTACAACACCTAACAAAACATTACAACACCGTACGTAAACTCAAAACTCCATAATAAACCTAATGAATTCGTCCGAGTCATTTGAACATCGTACAACAATTTAGAATATCTTACGACTCTGTATGCCACATTACCGCCTTGAAAATCATGTTAGTATAACCTAGGGCACCTTACAACTCCTAAGAACCCATTGCAATACCGTACGTAAACTTAAAACTCCATAGTATACCTAATGTATTCGTCCGAGTCCTTTAAACATCAGACGACCACTCAGGACTTGTTACGACTTTGTATGCGACATTAGCAACAGGAAAAGCAATTTAAAATAATGTAGGATGCGTTACATCTTTTGAGAACACCTTACACCACCGTACGAAAACATTAAAACTCCATAATAAACCTAATGAATTCGTCCGAGTGATTTGAACATCGTACAACAATTTAGAATATCTTACCACTCTGAATGCCACATTACCGCCTTGAAAAGCATGTTAGTATAACGTACGACACCTTACAACTCCTAACAAAATATTACAACACCGTACGTAAACTTAAAACTCCATAATAAACCTAATGAATTCATCTGAGTCCTTTGAACATCTTACGACAATTTAGAATATATTACGACTCTGTATGCCACATTACCGCCTTGAAAAGAATGTTAGTATAACGTATGGCACCATACAACTCCTAACAAAACATTACAACACCGTACGTAAACTCAAAACTCCATAATAAACCTAATGAATTCGTCCGAGTCATTTGAACATCGTACAACAATTTAGAATATCTTACGACTCTGTATGCCACATTACCGCCTTGAAAATCATGTTAGTATAACCTAGGGCACCTTACAACTCCTAAGAACCAATTACAATACCGTACGTAAACATAAAACTCCATAGTAAACCTAATGAATTCGTCCGAGTGCTTTCAACATCAGACGACCACTCAGGACTTGTTACGATTTTGTATACGACATTAGAAACAGGAAAAGCAATTAAGAATAATGTAGGATGCGTTACATCTTTTGAGAACACCTTACACCACCGTACGAAAAAATTAAAACTCCATAATAAACCTAATGAATTCGTCCGAGTGATTTGAACATCGTACAACAATTTAGAATATCTTACCACGCTGAATGCCACATTACCGCCTTGAAAAGCATGTTAGTATAACGTACGACACCTTACAACTCCTAACAAAATATTACAACACCGTACATAAACTTAAAACTCCATAATAAACCTAATGAATTCATCCGAGTCATTAGAACATTGTACGACAATTTAGAATATATTACGACTTTGTATGCCACATTACCGCCTTGAAAAGCATGTTAGTATAGCGTACGGCACCTTACAACACCTAACAAAACATTACAACACCGTACGTAAACTCAAAACTCCATAATAAACCTAATGAATTCGTCCGAGTCATTTGAACATCGTACAACAATTTAGAATATCTTACGACTCTGTATGCCACATTACCGCCTTGAAAATCATGTTAGTATAACCTAGGGCACCTTACAACTCCTAAGAACCCATTGCAATACCGTACGTAAACTTAAAACTCCATAGTAAACCTAATGTATTCGTCCGAGTCCTTTAAACATCAGACGACCACTCAGGACTTGTTACGACTTTGTATGCGACATTAGCAACAGGAAAAGCAATTTAAAATAATGTAGGATGCGTTACATCTTTTGAGAACACCTTACACCACCGTACGAAAACATTAAAACTCCATAATAAACCTAATGAATTCGTCCGAGTGATTTGAACATCGTACAACAATTTAGAATATCTTACCACTCTGAATGCCACATTACCGCCTTGAAAAGCATGTTAGTATAACGTACGACACCTTACAACTCCTAACAAAATATTACAACACCGTACGTAAACTTAAAACTCCATAATAAACCTAATGAATTCATCCGAGTCCTTTGAACATCTTACGACAATTTAGAATATATTACGACTCTGTATGCCACATTACCGCCTTGAAAAGAATGTTAGTATAACGTATGGCACCATACAACTCCTAACAAAACATTACAACACCGTACGTAAACTTAAAACTCCATAATAAACCTAATGAATTCGTCCGAGTCATTTGAACATCGTACAACAATTTAGAATATCTTACGACTCTGTATGCCACATTACTGCCTTGAAAATCATGTTAGTATAACCTAGGGCACCTTACAACTCCTAAGAACCCATTACAATACCGTACGTAAACATAAAACTCCATAGTAAACCTAATGAATTCGTCCGAGTGCTTTCAACATCAGACGACCACTCAGGACTTGTTACGATTTTGTATGCGACATTAGAAACAGGAAAAGCAATTTAGAATAATGTAGGATGCGTTACATCTTTTGAGAACACCTTACACCACCGTACGAAAAAATTAAAACTCCATAATAAACCTAATGAATTCGTCCGAGTGATTTGAACATCGTACAACAATTTAGAATATCTTACCACGCTGAATGCCACATTACCGCCTTGAAAAGCATGTTAGTATAACGTACGACACCTTACAACTCCTAACAAAATATTACAACACCGTACGTAAACTTAAAACTCCATAATAAACCTAATGAATTCATCCGAGTCATTTGAACATCGTACGACAATTTAGAGTATATTACGACTTTGTATGCCACATTACCGCCTTGAAAAGCATGTTAGTATAACGTACGGCACCTTACAACACCTAACAAAACATTACAACACCGTACGTAAACTCAAAACTCCATAATAAACCTAATGAATTCGTCCGAGTCATTTGAACATCGTACAACAATTTAGAATATCTTACGACTCTGTATGCCACATTACCGCCTTGAAAATCATGTTAGTATAACCTAGGGCACCTTACAACTCCTAATAACCCATTGCAATACCGTACGTAAACTTAAAACTCCATAGTAAACCTAATGTATTCGTCCGAGTCCTTTAAACATCAGACGACCACTCAGGACTTGTTACGACTTTGTATGCGACATTAGCAACAGGAAAAGCAATTTAAAATAATGTAGGATGCGTTACATCTTTTGAGAACACCTTACACCACCGTACGAAAACATTAAAACTCCATAATAAACCTAATGAATTCGTCCGAGTGATTTGAACATCGTACAACAATTTAGAATATCTTACCACTCTGAATGCCACATTACCGCCTTGAAAAGCATGTTAGTATAACGTACGACACCTTACAACTCCTAACAAAATATTACAACACCGTACGTAAACTTAAAACTCCATAATAAACCTAATGAATTCATCCGAGTCATTTGAACATCGTACGACAATTTAGAGTATATTACGACTTTATATGCCACATTACCGCCTTGAAAAGCATGTTAGTATAACGTACGGCACCTTACAACACCTAACAAAACATTACAACACCGTACGTAAACTCAAAACTCCATAATAAACCTAATGAATTCGTCCGAGTCATTTGAACATCGTACAACAATTTAGAATATCTTACGACTCTGTATGCCACATTAACGCCTTGAAAATCATGTTAGTATAACCTAGGGCACCTTACAACTCCTAAGAACCCATTGCAATACCGTACGTAAACTTAAAACTCCATAGTAAACCTAATGTATTCGTCCGAGTCCTTTAAACATCAGACGACCACTCAGGACTTGTTACGACTTTGTATGCGACATTAGCAACAGGAAAAGCAATTTAAAATAATGTAGGATGCGTTACATCTTTTGAGAACACCTTACACCACCGTACGAAAACATTAAAACTCCATAATAAACCTAATGAATTCGTCCGAGTGATTTGAACATCGTACAACAATTTAGAATATCTTACCACTCTGAATGCCACATTACCGCCTTGAAAAGCATGTTAGTATAACGTACGACACCTTACAACTCCTAACAAAATATTACAACACCGTACGTAAACTTAAAACTCCATACTAAACCTAATGAATTCATCTGAGTCCTTTGAACATCTTACGACAATTTAGAATATATTACGACTCTGTATGCCACATTACCGCCTTGAAAAGAATGTTAGTATAACGTATGGCATCATACAACTCCTAACAAAACATTACAACACCGTACGTAAACTTAAAACTCCATAATAAACCTAATGAATTCGTCCGAGTCATTTGAACATCGTACAACAATTTAGAATATCTTACGACTCTGTATGCCACATTACCGCCTTGAAAATCATGTTAGTATAACCTAGGGCACCTTACAACTCCTAAGAACCCATTACAATACCGTATGTAAACATAAAACTTCATAGTAAACCTAATGAATTCGTCCGAGTGCTTTCAACATCAGACGACCACTCAGGACTTGTTACGATTTTGTATGCGACATTAGAAACAGGAAAAGCAATTTAGAATAATGTAGGATGCGTTACATCTTTTGAGAACACCTTACACCACCGTACGAAAAAATTAAAACTCCATAATAAACCTAATGAATTCGTCCGAGTGATTTGAACATCGTACAACAATTTAGAATATCTTACCACGCTGAATGCCACATTACCGCCTTGACAAGCATGTTAGTATAACGTACGACACCTTACAACTCCTAACAAAATATTACAACACCGTACGTAAACTTAAAACTCCATAATAAACCTAATGAATTCATCCGAGTCATTTGAACATCGTACGACAATTTAGAGTATATTACGACTTTGTATGCCACATTACCGCCTTGAAAAGCATGTTAGTATAACGTACGACACCTTACAACACCTAACAAAACATTACAACACCGTACGTAAACTCAAAACTCCATAATAAACCTAATGAATTCGTTCGAGTCATTTGAACATCGTACAACAATTTAGAATATCTTACGACTCTGTATGCCACATTACCGCCTTGAAAATCATGTTAGTATAACCTAGGGCACCTTACAACTCCTAAGAACCCATTGCAATACTGTACGTAAACTTAAAACTCCATAGTAAACCTAATGTATTCGTCCGAGTCCTTTAAACATCAGACGACCACTCAGGACTTGTTACGACTTTGTATGCGACATTAGCAACAGGAAAAGCAATTTAAAATAATGTAGGATGCGTTACATCTTTTGAGAACACCTTACACCACCGTACGAAAACATTAAAACTCCATAATAAACCTAATGAATTCGTCCGAGTGATTTGAACATCGTACAACAATTTAGAATATCTTACCACTCTGAATGCCACATTACCGCCTTGAAAAGCATGTTAGTATAACGTACGACACCTTACAACTCCTAACAAAATATTACAACACCGTACGTAAACTTAAAACTCCATAATAAACCTAATGAATTCATCCGAGTCCTTTGAACATCTTACGACAATTTAGAATATATTACGACTCTGTATGCCACATTACCGCCTTGAAAAGAATGTTAGTATAACGTATGGCACCATACAACTCCTAACAAAACATTACAACACCGTACGTAAACTTAAAACTCCATAATAAACCTAATGAATTCGTCCGAGTCATTTGAACATCGTACAACAATTTAGAATATCTTACGACTCTGTATGCCACATTACCGCCTTGAAAATCATGTTAGTATAACCTAGGGCACCTTACAACTCCTAAGAACCCATTACAACACCGTACGTAAACATAAAACTCCATAGTAAACCTAATGAATTCGTCCGAGTGCTTTCAACATCAGACGACCACTCAGGACTTGTTACGATTTTGTATGCGACATTAGAAACAGGAAAAGCAATTTAGAATAATGTAGGATGCGTTACATCTTTTGAGAACACCTTACACCACCGTACGAAAAAATTAAAACTCCATAATAAACCTAATGAATTCGTCCGAGTGATTTGAACATCGTACAACAATTTAGAATATCTTACCACGCTGAATGCCACATTACCGCCTTGAAAAGCATGTTAGTATAACGTACGACACCTTACAACTCCTAACAAAATATTACAACACCGTACGTAAACTTAAAACTCCATAATAAACCTAATGAATTCATCCGAGTCATTTGAACATCGTACGACAATTTAGAGTATATTACGACTTTGTATGCCACATTACCGCCTTGAAAAGCATGTTAGTATAACGTACGGCACCTTACAACACCTAACAAAACATTACAACACCGTACGTAAACTCAAAACTCCATAATAAACCTAATGAATTCGTCCGAGTCATTTGAACATCGTACAACAATTTAGAATATCTTACGACTCTGTATGCCACATTACCGCCTTGAAAATCATGTTAGTATAACCTAGGGCACCTTACAACTCCTAATAACCCATTGCAATACCGTACGTAAACTTAAAACTCCATAGTAAACCTAATGTATTCGTCCGAGTCCTTTAAACATCAGACGACCACTCAGGACTTGTTACGACTTTGTATGCGACATTAGCAACAGGAAAAGCAATTTAAAATAATGTAGGATGCGTTACATCTTTTGAGAACACCTTACACCACCGTACGAAAACATTAAAACTCCATAATAAACCTAATGAATTCGTCCGAGTGATTTGAACATCGTACAACAATTTAGAATATCTTACCACTCTGAATGCCACATTACCGCCTTGAAAAGCATGTTAGTATAACGTACGACACCTTACAACTCCTAACAAAATATTACAACACCGTACGTAAACTTAAAACTCCATAATAAACCTAATGAATTCATCCGAGTCATTTGAACATCGTACGACAATTTAGAGTATATTACGACTTTATATGCCACATTACCGCCTTGAAAAGCATGTTAGTATAACGTACGGCACCTTACAACACCTAACAAAACATTACAACACCGTACGTAAACTCAAAACTCCATAATAAACCTAATGAATTCGTCCGAGTCATTTGAACATCGTACAACAATTTAGAATATCTTACGACTCTGTATGCCACATTAACGCCTTGAAAATCATGTTAGTATAACCTAGGGCACCTTACAACTCCTAAGAACCCATTGCAATACCGTACGTAAACTTAAAACTCCATAGTAAACCTAATGTATTCGTCCGAGTCCTTTAAACATCAGACGACCACTCAGGACTTGTTACGACTTTGTATGCGACATTAGCAACAGGAAAAGCAATTTAAAATAATGTAGGATGCGTTACATCTTTTGAGAACACCTTACACCACCGTACGAAAACATTAAAACTCCATAATAAACCTAATGAATTCGTCCGAGTGATTTGAACATCGTACAACAATTTAGAATATCTTACCACTCTGAATGCCACATTACCGCCTTGAAAAGCATGTTAGTATAACGTACGACACCTTACAACTCCTAACAAAATATTACAACACCGTACGTAAACTTAAAACTCCATACTAAACCTAATGAATTCATCTGAGTCCTTTGAACATCTTACGACAATTTAGAATATATTACGACTCTGTATGCCACATTACCGCCTTGAAAAGAATGTTAGTATAACGTATGGCACCATACAACTCCTAACAAAACATTACAACACCGTACGTAAACTTAAAACTCCATAATAAACCTAATGAATTCGTCCGAGTCATTTGAACATCGTACAACAATTTAGAATATCTTACGACTCTGTATGCCACATTACCGCCTTGAAAATCATGTTAGTATAACCTAGGGCACCTTACAACTCCTAAGAACCCATTACAACACCGTACGTAAACATAAAACTCCATAGTAAACCTAATGAATTCGTCCGAGTGCTTTCAACATCAGACGACCACTCAGGACTTGTTACGATTTTGTATGCGACATTAGAAACAGGAAAAGCAATTTAGAATAATGTAGGATGCGTTACATCTTTTGAGAACACCTTACACCACCGTACGAAAAAATTAAAACTCCATAATAAACCTAATGAATTCGTCCGAGTGATTTGAACATCGTACAACAATTTAGAATATCTTACCACGCTGAATGCCACATTACCGCCTTGAAAAGCATGTTAGTATAACGTACGACACCTTACAACTCCTAACAAAATATTACAACACCGTACGTAAACTTAAAACTCCATAATAAACCTAATGAATTCATCCGAGTCATTTGAACATCGTACGACAATTTAGAGTATATTACGACTTTGTATGCCACATTACCGCCTTGAAAAGCATGTTAGTATAACGTACGGCACCTTACAACACCTAACAAAACATTACAACACCGTACGTAAACTCAAAACTCCATAATAAACCTAATGAATTCGTCCGAGTCATTTGAACATCGTACAACAATTTAGAATATCTTACGACTCTGTATGCCACATTACCGCCTTGAAAATCATGTTAGTATAACCTAGGGCACCTTACAACTCCTAATAACCCATTGCAATACCGTACGTAAACTTAAAACTCCATAGTAAACCTAATGTATTCGTCCGAGTCCTTTAAACATCAGACGACCACTCAGGACTTGTTACGACTTTGTATGCGACATTAGCAACAGGAAAAGCAATTTAAAATAATGTAGGATGCGTTACATCTTTTGAGAACACCTTACACCACCGTACGAAAACATTAAAACTCCATAATAAACCTAATGAATTCGTCCGAGTGATTTGAACATCGTACAACAATTTAGAATATCTTACCACTCTGAATGCCACATTACCGCCTTGAAAAGCATGTTAGTATAACGTACGACACCTTACAACTCCTAACAAAATATTACAACACCGTACGTAAACTTAAAACTCCATAATAAACCTAATGAATTCATCCGAGTCATTTGAACATCGTACGACAATTTAGAGTATATTACGACTTTATATGCCACATTACCGCCTTGAAAAGCATGTTAGTATAACGTACGGCACCTTACAACACCTAACAAAACATTACAACACCGTACGTAAACTCAAAACTCCATAATAAACCTAATGAATTCGTCCGAGTCATTTGAACATCGTACAACAATTTAGAATATCTTACGACTCTGTATGCCACATTAACGCCTTGAAAATCATGTTAGTATAACCTAGGGCACCTTACAACTCCTAAGAACCCATTGCAATACCGTACGTAAACTTAAAACTCCATAGTAAACCTAATGTATTCGTCCGAGTCCTTTAAACATCAGACGACCACTCAGGACTTGTTACGACTTTGTATGCGACATTAGCAACAGGAAAAGCAATTTAAAATAATGTAGGATGCGTTACATCTTTTGAGAACACCTTACACCACCGTACGAAAACATTAAAACTCCATAATAAACCTAATGAATTCGTCCGAGTGATTTGAACATCGTACAACAATTTAGAATATCTTACCACTCTGAATGCCACATTACCGCCTTGAAAAGCATGTTAGTATAACGTACGACACCTTACAACTCCTAACAAAATATTACAACACCGTACGTAAACTTAAAACTCCATACTAAACCTAATGAATTCATCTGAGTCCTTTGAACATCTTACGACAATTTAGAATATATTACGACTCTGTATGCCACATTACCGCCTTGAAAAGAATGTTAGTATAACGTATGGCACCATACAACTCCTAACAAAACATTACAACACCGTACGTAAACTTAAAACTCCATAATAAACCTAATGAATTCGTCCGAGTCATTTGAACATCGTACAACAATTTAGAATATCTTACGACTCTGTATGCCACATTACCGCCTTGAAAATCATGTTAGTATTGTGACACCCCGCCCGGCGGCGGAAACACCGGGCTGTCATTGGAATTGGATATCAATAGTAGGCAAAGCACATGGTATTTATTTATTTAGTTTAATAATGATATAGTAAGTTTAGTACATGAGTCTTAAATGGATACGACAAAAGTAATAAAACCGAAATAGTAACTGCAAATGTTTGATTTATTATTCTAGGTCCAAGGCAATCCTATGTCTTGGCAAAAGCAGCAGAAATAATCAAGCAACACCTGAAATATGTAAAAATAAAGTTAGCTATTTAAAGCTAGTGAGTAAACCACAGTTTGAATACATAAATATATAGAAATCCGAGATCATCATTATATGCTGCGCAATCTTACATGCATAGCTATTTCATATCATTCTCGACCATGACACCTTGAACACACATTGAAACCATCATTGTATAGTAACTTGTAACCATTTGTCATGAGGAACCAACTCATGTTGTAAATTAAAGATAACCTTTTTTAGTAACCGTCACGTAACCGTCTCGATATAGGTTATCAATAATTATTTTTGCAACTTAGGGACATAGCATAGCAACTTGTAACATAGCAACTTGTGACAAAGCAACTTGTAACATAGCAACTTGTAACATTGAAATTGAATGGCCGGGTTTAAATCACCTGTTTTGAAATACATGCAGGTGGGTTTGTCAAACCATTAGCGCTAACATTGTACCGGTGGGATTACTAAGTAACAATACTACTTTAAACTACCACATAAGGATTGCATCTTGCTGCAGACAAGACTAACACATTTAATGATCTCATTTGAAAATAGGAACAAAGAAACGAAAACCGAAAACATTGGATAGTAATTGAACATATTTCAGCCCCAAAATGTAAAAGTAAAAAGGGGAGTGATTTTACTCACCTTGAATCTCGGGCACGGAACAAATAGTAAATAGTCTTAAATAGAACCGAGGATTGTCCAAATATTAGAATCACCTAATTAAATGACAATCCTAACTTAGTAAAACATATTGTATAGAAACTAGCATTGGAAAAATAGAAGTCAAAGGAAATTGGAATTCTAGGGTTTCGGATTGAGATTTGGGG
The DNA here is from genome assembly GCA_030867185.1 of Tagetes erecta. Taxonomy (NCBI): domain Eukaryota; kingdom Viridiplantae; phylum Streptophyta; class Magnoliopsida; order Asterales; family Asteraceae; genus Tagetes; species Tagetes erecta. Next base: position 45,515,516 of record CM061488.1, on the reverse strand, counting down.
GTTTTTCGTTAGATGACTAAAATATATAAACTAGTTTATAGCAATAGAAATATTAATTATTTTGATAAATAATAGAAACTTCAATTAGATATTTTTAACAATTTACGTAATGTCAAAATATATATATTTTTTAGAAATACTTTTAAAACATTTATATAATTATGAGATAGTTAAAATTCTATACAAAAACCTTATTTGTATAATCTACTATTTATAATAGTTGAATTTATAAAACTTAATTTATACTAAATAATGGTTTTATAAAACTTATAAAGTTTTGACAAGTTACATTTTTATATATGAAAAGGATTAGGATTTATATTATGCAAACTAGTTAAAATTAGTAAAATGTATTAAAATCAATAAAAATAAATGAGATGGAGGAGCCTGGGTTCGAACCCGGGTCACCTAATTCACCATCACTGGTACAAACCAGACGCGCTATGTTTCATTGTTGTTTAAAACTGACGAGAAATATTTTTAACAAGTTATAAAAGATTACCCCAAATTGTACATAAACCCTAGAACACAAAATCACCAAATTGGTCGATCAAATGATCTTGAATCTCAAATTAAGCTTAGGGCTTTGATTCAAGAATTGATCAGGATCATTTTAACATCAAAAACTTACTTGATTATGGATGAATCGGATCGATGAGAATGAAGAACAGAGACGCGACGGGTTGGGAATCAAACTTGAGTTCTTGGTGTTTTCGATTGGAATTGAGATAACAGGGAGAGAGGGGAAGTTCCAGGGAATGAAAATGTCGAAGGAATTGAAATAATTTGGTCTGGATCATATTGAACGGCTTATGACTTGATTACGGGTTAATTGAGTTAAATTGGTGTTTAATTTGTTGATTTTAATACAATTGAACGTTACTGGATGATTCTAAACGTTGTAATATTCGTTTTAGTTATTTCAATTTGTTGCGTTTAGGCGTTTTGGTCGATTTAGTTAATGTGGGTTTTAATGTTCGGTTTAGAAACGGGAAATTAAACGACCACACAGTGATTGAAGGCCGATAAACAGTGGCAACAGATTTGAATCTAGTAGAGGATCATTTTTCATAGGTTTAATTGGGTTAAAAGTGTGTAAAACCGGTTTTTTTGTTCTCGCCGGAAAACGGCGCCGGCGCCGGAGTGGCTGCCGGAAGTACGGGCTGCACGAAGGGGGGGGAATCAGGTTTGGGATTTTACATGTTCAGTCCCTGTGCTTTCATTAGTATTTATTTAGTTAACATAAGTTTTAAATACAAGTTTCACTTTTGACAGTTTTGGCCCAAAGTTAATATATGTAGATTTTAACTAAATAATCCAACCGAGTTGAGACGTAACGATTATATAAGTGACGTTTTTATGTTTTTGTTTCGTTCTTGACGTTAATATTTATTTCAAGACTTGATAGTATTTATTTCAAATAATCTTTATTAAAACTCTTTTATAAAATACAATATATATATAGTGTATATATATACTTTGAAAATTAAATAATTGTATTTAGTATTTAATTAGGTAAACGTTGAATAATAATTTGGTCGTTATACATTAAAGACGAGAATGACGTTAGACTCGACATATTTATATATATAGTTTTAACGACGAAACATTACATTTAAGGGAGATAGATACGAATATATTACAAACGGACGATTTCGGGTTCGAGTCGGGCATTCGGGTTCTCGTTCGGGGCAGATGTCACAGTCTCCCCTCCTTAAAGAAATTTCGTCCCGAAATTTGCTCAAACCGAACAGAAGATGAAACGAAAAGATGTGATTATTTAGCATTCCATTATGAATGTACTTACGTTGTTTAGCTCTTCACATTTGCACAAAGATACGTTAGTCAACTGGAGTTGAATTAGAATTTACCAACTAAGAACTAGATGATGTTATGACAAATGGTAATATGTGCAAACAATAGTTAAATTTTGAGTTCTATATGATAAGAATTGAGTTGATTAGGTAATCTTTACCAAAATGATAATTTTGTTCGTAGATACAAGTAGTCAGGTTCGAGTACCAAAGTTGTACCAACATAAGTTTTTGAAAACCAACTTCATGTGTGTAAGATGTAGATGTCAATTGTTCATGGTATTGCCAAGTTCATAAGCATTGGATGATGATATACATAAATAATCTAGTTTTATTAGGCCTTTTTTTTTTTATAAAAAAACTAAATGATCAAATGATGGATTTATTAAATAAATTTTCGTTTATCTTTACCATAGATAAGGGGATTGATTTGAAAATAAGTGAATGACACAGTCTAAGTTTCGAGTATTCGATATTGAAAAACATAAATCATGACAATTGTTGCAAGTCTTTATAACATATTTGAAAAGAAAAAAAAACGTGGAAATGTTGTGTGTAAACCTATCCCTTTTTAAAGAAATCATTTTTCATAAATTTTAAATTGTTTTTTTTTTTAAAGTACATATATATATTCGTTTGGGAAAATAAGGAAATCATTCTAATAAAATTAATTACTGGTTGGTGGTTTTACAAAAACCGCAGATAAAACATTGTATTTTAGGTAGAGAGTTTATACGTAAGATATGTTGTGTTTGGATGAGTTTATAGAAACGAGATGTATAAAATTTCATTAGTGGTCATTTATACAAATGAAATATAATTATTAGTTCATTGAACTTAGGAATAATTGTGTAGTGAGTTCACGTTAAGTTTTGGAAAATGAATTCATAAATTATCGTTTAATGGTAGATTAGAAATTGGATAAGAATTTCATAATTAGATGAGTGGTTTAGACAACACTTGAGTATTGAGATCAAGTTGAGATAGTTTGGAGGTAAACGTTGGATTCATAATCAAAAGAATGCGTCGACATAGTCAATCCGTTACGAGATTTCAGGAATCATGAATTAAGTCTTTAACTTAGGATTCGATAATTGAATTGAGATTAGAAGTATGCCTTATATTTGGTATTTGGTATTTGTTTTGAAGTTTCGATAATTTGATTGAGGTTAGTAAATATATCTTAGTTTTGATTTAGAACTTTTGGGTCGCGTTGGTATTAGCGAGTCGTAATCACTTGGGAATGATAGAATAGAAAACGAATTTCGTGAGACTTAAGAAAATTTTGGATAACACAAGTTGTAATGGAATTTTGGATTGAATGGAAACGATAATTGTACTTTGAGTTTTCATAGAATCTTGAGAAACACATATCATAGTAATCACTTTGAAATCATTGAAATGTAAATTAGAAAACTTGAAATAGCATTTGAAATAATATGGAAACCCATTGAAATAAATTTGAAATCATAGAAAATGATAATCATAAAATCGTTTAAATAGATAGAATTTGAAGACTTGGGAATGTGTCTTGGTTTTGGACACTTAAGACTTATCAAAGTGCTAAGTTTGTTCTCAACGTATTCGAGAAGGCGTGCTTTAGCCTATAGGTTCACACTCATCTCGTACATCCCCAGGTAAGCATACAGGTCTCTTAAAGAGATTTATACGAAATGCTTGCCTTAGACAGGATGTCCGTGATACAGGCGTTCCCCCTTCCAGATTGCACACGTTCCCACGTTTCAAACTTACTTAAGACGATGACGAGATTCCACAAAGAGAAAGATCCTAATCACACAGAAGAGTCTCTTGTAGTTCCTTCGCGAAATCGGATAAGAAATAGATAAAGGAAAGACATAGAAATGTTCATAAAAAGAATTAAGGAGGTAAGTTCTAGAAGAGTTTTCTAAGCACAAACTATTTGCACTAAGGACTCTTAGGTTATAGTCTAGGTCGGTGTGTTTCTAATACCCTATCCTAGTTCCCTATAACCATGGCTCTGATACCAAACTGTGACACCCCGCCCGGCGGCGGAAACACCGGGCTGTCATTGGAATTGGATATCAATAGTAGGCAAAGCACATGGTATTTATTTATTTAGTTTAATAATGATATAGTAAGTTTAGTACATGAGTCTTAAATGGATACGACAAAAGTAATAAAACCGAAATAGTAACTGCAAATGTTTGATTTATTATTCTAGGTCCAAGGCAATCCTATGTCTTGGCAAAAGCAGCAGAAATAATCAAGCAACACCTGAAATATGTAAAAATAAAGTTAGCTATTTAAAGCTAGTGAGTAAACCACAGTTTGAATACATAAATATATAGAAATCCGAGATCATCATTATATGCTGCGCAATCTTACATGCATAGCTATTTCATATCATTCTCGACCATGACACCTTGAACACACATTGAAACCATCATTGTATAGTAACTTGTAACCATTTGTCATGAGGAACCAACTCATGTTGTAAATTAAAGATAACCTTTTTTAGTAACCGTCACGTAACCGTCTCGATATAGGTTATCAATAATTATTTTTGCAACTTAGGGACATAGCATAGCAACTTGTAACATAGCAACTTGTGACAAAGCAACTTGTAACATAGCAACTTGTAACATTGAAATTGAATGGCCGGGTTTAAATCACCTGTTTTGAAATACATGCAGGTGGGTTTGTCAAACCATTAGCGCTAACATTGTACCGGTGGGATTACTAAGTAACAATACTACTTTAAACTACCACATAAGGATTGCATCTTGCTGCAGACAAGACTAACACATTTAATGATCTCATTTGAAAATAGGAACAAAGAAACGAAAACCGAAAACATTGGATAGTAATTGAACATATTTCAGCCCCAAAATGTAAAAGTAAAAAGGGGAGTGATTTTACTCACCTTGAATCTCGGGCACGGAACAAATAGTAAATAGTCTTAAATAGAACCGAGGATTGTCCAAATATTAGAATCACCTAATTAAATGACAATCCTAACTTAGTAAAACATATTGTATAGAAACTAGCATTGGAAAAATAGAAGTCAAAGGAAATTGGAATTCTAGGGTTTCGGATTGAGATTTGGGGGTTTTTCGTTAGATGACTAAAATATATAAACTAGTTTATAGCAATAGAAATAATAATTATTTTGATAAATAATAGAAACTTCAATTAGATATTTTTAACAATTTACGTAATGTCAAAATATATATATTTTTTAGAAATACTTTTAAAACATTTATATAATTATGAGATAGTTAAAATTCTATACAAAAACCTTATTTGTATAATCTACTATTTATAATAGTTGAATTTATAAAACTTAATTTATACTAAATAATGGTTTTATAAAACTTATAAAGTTTTGACAAGTTACATTTTTATATATGAAAAGGATTAGGATTTATATTATGCAAACTAGTTAAAATTAGTAAAATGTATTAAAATCAATAAAAATAAATGAGATGGAGGAGCCTGGGTTCGAACCCGGGTCACCTAATTCACCATCACTGGTACAAACCAGACGCGCTATGTTTCATTGTTGTTTAAAACTGACGAGAAATATTTTTAACAAGTTATAAAAGATTACCCCAAATTGTACATAAACCCTAGAACACAAAATCACCAAATTGGTCGATCAAATGATCTTGAATCTCAAATTAAGCTTAGGGCTTTGATTCAAGAATTGATCAGGATCATTTTAACATCAAAAACTTACTTGATTATGGATGAATCGGATCGATGAGAATGAAGAACAGAGACGCGACGGGTTGGGAATCAAACTTGAGTTCTTGGTGTTTTCGATTGGAATTGAGATAACAGGGAGAGAGGGGAAGTTCCAGGGAATGAAAATGTCGAAGGAATTGAAATAATTTGGTCTGGATCATATTGAACGGCTTATGACTTGATTACGGGTTAATTGAGTTAAATTGGTGTTTAATTTGTTGATTTTAATACAATTGAACGTTACTGAATGATTCTAAACGTTGTAATATTCGTTTTAGTTATTTCAATTTGTTGCGTTTAGGCGTTTTGGTCGATTTAGTTAATGTGGGTTTTAATGTTCGGTTTAGAAACGGGAAATTAAACGACCACACAGTGATTGAAGGCCGATAAACAGTGGCAACAGATTTGAATCTAGTAGAGGATCATTTTTCATAGGTTTAATTGGGTTAAAAGTGTGTAAAACCGGTTTTTTTGTTCTCGCCGGAAAACGGCGCCGGCGCCGGAGTGGCTGCCGGAAGTACAGGCTGCACGAAGGGGGGGGGATCAGGTTTGGGATTTTACATGTTCAGTCCCTGTGCTTTCATTAGTATTTATTTAGTTAACATAAGTTTTAAATACAAGTTTCACTTTTGACAGTTTTGGCCCAAAGTTAATATATGTAGATTTTAACTAAATAATCCAACCGAGTTGAGACGTAACGATTATATAAGTGACGTTTTTATGTTTTTGTTTCGTTCTTGACGTTAATATTTATTTCAAGACTTGATAGTATTTATTTCAAATAATCTTTATTAAAACTCTTTTATAAAATACAATATATATATAGTGTATATATATACTTTGAAAATTAAATAATTGTATTTAGTATTTAATTAGGTAAACGTTGAATAATAATTTGGTCGTTATACATTAAAGACGAGAATGACGTTAGACTCGACATATTTATATATATAGTTTTAACGACGAAACATTACATTTAAGGGAGATAGATACGAATATATTACAAACGGACGATTTCGGGTTCGAGTCGGGCATTCGGGTTCTCGTTCGGGGCAGATGTCACAAGTATAACCTAGGGCACCTTACAACTCCTAAGAACCCATTACAATACCGTATGTAAACATAAAACTTCATAGTAAACCTAATGAATTCGTCCGAGTGCTTTCAACATCAGACGACCACTCAGGACTTGTTACGATTTTGTATGCGACATTAGAAACAGGAAAAGCAATTTAGAATAATGTAGGATGCGTTACATCTTTTGAGAACACCTTACACCACCGTACGAAAAAATTAAAACTCCATAATAAACCTAATGAATTCGTCCGAGTGATTTGTGTGACATCTGCCCCAAACCCGAACCCGAATGCCCGACTCGAACCCGAAGTTGTTATCATTTCAGTTGTAATCACATTTATTTTTCTTCAAAATGTAACGTTTATCATTATTATTATGAATAAACGCATTGATTCTACGTTATTCCCGTCTCAATTAAATTTACATCGCAAAATATTCCTGCATATCAAATAATTATTATTTGAGACAATAAAACTCAAGATATATATGTATATAAATAAATATATGTCTAGTTCGTAAACAAAAAAAAAACTATTTAAAATGTTAAACAAAAACGCTTCTAAGTCTCGAAATAGTCTCGTAAGGGCTTAAACGAACTAAAACTATAAAAACGTCACTTGTACAAACGTTACGTCTCAACATAATTAAGTTTGTTAACTAATATAACTTATAAATTAACTTTGAGCCAAAACTGTCAATTTACAAACTATTAATAAAACTTAACCCATCTTTTAAACAATAGATAAAACAAGAGGGACCAATACTGTAAAATCATAATTGACCCAGCCCCACCCCCATTCACCCGTGTTTCCGGTAACCCAACTTCGCCGGTGCCGGCGAATTTTCCGGCCAACGTTTTCGGCTCCGGCGAAGCTTTTTAACACTTAAAAATACTATTTTAACGTCCAAAAATCGTTTCTAAATGCTTATTGGTAGGTTTCGAACCCCTGAAAGCTTTTAAAACCCGGTTACAACGAGTTTTAAACTCGAATTGATTGTGACTTTTTACAATCCGAAACCATCCTCTTCAATGATCTTTAATTGACATTAAGAAAAACGGTTCCATGACGTTTTGGTAATCTTTTACCTCCGTTTAACATAGCCAAATCATAAAAACATTATTCTTTTTCTCTGCAGTCGTCTGGATCGAATCAAATTGTATATTTTTCCGGCGAGTCACCGTTTTCCATCCTTGGGACACCATCTTGGGTAATTTCTAGGTTCGTTTTACTCCTTTTGATCTTATCGATCGTTCTAAACCATCAATTTCGTCTCTTTCAGTTCCAGATTCCTAAAATTCTTCAAGAACAGTCGACTTGGGTTCATATTCACATCCGTGTCCAATCTACACCATCAAGTAAGTGTAATACATCAAAATGACCGTGATACAATATAGATTAAAAGCCCTCTGTTAGATTTGGATTTGATTAACAAGATTAAACGAATTTGGACGATCTTGAATCTAGGGTTTGGATTGAAAAAGGGAGTTCTTGGGTTATAACACTTAAAACAGTTTAAAAACGAATTTAGAAACAAAAGGTGCATCTGGCTTGGTGGTTTGTATGCTTACTGTTAACCTGTAGGTCACAGGTTCGAACCCCACTAGCCTCATTTCTTTAATTTTCATATTTTTCACTTTTAAATTATTTAATTATACTTTTCTAATAACCTAATATAATATATTTAAGGCGAAACTATTTTATTAGCTTAAAAACATAAGTTTAATATTTCAAGAAAACTAAAAATGGTTTCGTATAAAATATATTTAATACAAAATACTGCAACGTTTCGTACAAAACCCTAAATCCCAAATTGTATTTCAAAACCCTAAATTCCCAAATTGTATTTCAAAACCCTAAATCCCAAATTGTATTTCAAAACCCTAAATCCCAAATTGTATTTCAAAACCCTAAATCCCAAATTGTATTTCAAAACCCTAAATCCCAAATTGTATTTCAAAACCCTAAATCCCAAATTGTATTTCAAAACCCTAAATCCCAAATTGTATTTCAAAAACCCTAAATCCCAAATCTTAAATCCGAAACCCTAGAAATTCTATTTTCTTGATTCTAGTTATTACGTTACCTGCTTCGTTTCTAAATTAGGTTTTCCCGGTTAATTAGGTGATTCTAATGTCTGGGCGATCCTCGGTTCTTTCTTGTTGCGATTCTAGTGTTACTATTATCTTTGGATTTTAAGGTGAGTAAACTCACTCCCCTTTTTACTGTTTACGTTTTTGGGGCTGAAATACGTGTTTCTATAATACAACAGTTTCTTTTGATGTTTCTATTTTCGAAAATGAGATCATTAGATGTGTTAATCATGTTTGGCCGCATGTAGCAAAATTGTGTGATAGTCAATATTAGTTATATTATCTTGTAATTTCCACCGGACAATGTTAGCGCTAATGGCTTGACAAGCCCACCTACATTAATGGCCTGATAGGTGATTTAACCCGGCGATTCTTTTGTTGATTCTTTAGGTTGGATTCTAGTTACTATTTGTGATGCTTGTTGCTACGATGCTACGTCCCTTTCGATGCTTAAACATTTACTGATAATTTATATATCGAGACGGTTAAATGACGGTTAAAACGATAATTATCAGTATTTGTAACATGAGTGGTTCCTCATGACTTGTTGCTAAAGGTTACCCTGCGGGGTCTATGGTACTTGTTTCTATGTGATTCTATGGTCACGGTTGAGATATATATGATGAAATTGCTATGCACATGAGATTGCGAAACACAATCTATAATGATCTCGGATTTTATACTATGTACTATTAACTGTGTTTTACTCACTAGCTAATTCTTTAGCTAACTTATTTTACACGTTTTTCAGGTGGAGTTTGATTCGGTTTTGTTTCAAGACACGTAGGATGCTTCGGACCTAGAATAAAAAGGACAATAAATAATATTCAATTTGCCGTTTCTGTTACAATTTTAAGACTGTTTGAATGCTTATTTATGTCACGACATTAAGGCTTAATTAATACTAAAATATACTTTTAGTGTGCCATGTGCTTTGTACTTTGATATCCGATCCACTTGACGCGCCCGGTGTTTTCCGCCGCCGGGCGGGGTGTCACAGTTTGGTATCAGAGCCATGGTTATAGGGAACTAGGATAGGGTATTAGAAACACACCGTCCTAGACTATAACCTAAGAGTCCTTAGTGCAAATAGATGTACTTAGGAATTCTTTTGAACTTATTTGTTTTCCTTCTACGAACCTTTCTATGCTTTTCTTAATCTCATTTCTTATCCGATTTCGCGAAGGAGCTACAAGAGACTCGTCTGTGTGATTGGGATCTTCTCTTTGTGGAATCTCGTCATCGTCTTAAGTAAGTTTGAAAACGTGAGAACGTGTGCAATCCGGAAGGGGGAACACCTGTATCACGGACATCCTGTCTAAGGCAAAGCATTTCGTATAAATCTCTTTAAGAGACCTGTATGCTTACCTGGGGATGTACGAGATGAGTGTGAACCTATAGGCTAAAGCACGCTTTCTCGAATACGTTGAAAACGAACTTAACACTTTGATAAGTCCTTAGTGTCCAAAACCAAGACACACTCTTAAGCCATTGAAATTTCATTTTCTTAATGATTCTTTGATTTTCATTCCTACGATTTATAATTATTTTCTATGAATTTTTATAGTGATTCAAATGATATTCCAACTTCATTTACTAATGTTTCTAAAGTTTCTAAGTGATCTTCTATGATATGTTCAAAGGATTCTACGATGTTCTAAGTACTAACACCATTTCATTTAATCGAAATTTCTAAAGTTTCTAAACTTTCTACGTGATTTTCTATGGTATGTTTCAAAAGATTCTATGATGTTTTAAGTGGAACGAGTTGCTATTATTACATCGGATGTTTCTATCGGTCAAAGATGTTGCTACAAAACCGTGTTATTCTACGTTTCATCATTCCATTTGTTTTCTAAGCTACAATAACACTTATGCGATATACTCGCTAGCTTATCCATATAGCACAATTACACCATTGTAAACCAAACATTTCAATTCAAAACTAAGACATATCTCAATCGAATTATTCAAAACTTCAGATCATGCATATATCGAATACCGAATCTAAGTCGTACTTATAAATTCTAAATCAAATATCAACTCTCCAATCAAAGGTTCGTTATGATTTCTAAATTATAGTCAAGACTAAATTCCATAACTAAATAAAAGTTAGCGGATTTTGCTATTCTTATAAGCTAATGTATTTGAATCGAACGTCTACCCTTAAAATATTTCAACTTGACTTCTATACTCAGATAGATTCCAAACTACTCATCTAACTACAAGATTCTAATCCAATTTCTAATCTATCATTAAAACGATAAATCTACTATCAAATTATGAACTAACCATCAAAACATGTACTCGTTAATCAACTACAGGATACTATCCATGAATTCGTTATCCAAATCTAACGAGAACTCACTACACAACTATTCTCGAACTCATTTAACTAAATGTTTCATCTATACATATGACCACCAACGAAATTCTACGCAACTAGTCTTCATGAACTAATCCAAACCCAATGTGGTTCATTTATAAACTCGTTACCCTAACACAACGTGTAATCAACGGACTTTGTAAAACTAACGGTATTCGATTCTATTAAAATAATTTTCTCATTTTCCCAAACAAATATATATACATACATATATATATTTTAAAAAAAAAATTTAATAACATTTTGGTCTTAGTATCTTGTTTAAAAAAATTAGATATATATATATATACATATAAATTTCGTGATAAATGGTTTCTTTAAAAAGTGATTGGTCATTCTAACGTCGGCCAAATATTTACACAAACATTTTCCCGTTTCTCAAATACGACACAAAGACTTGCAACAAACACCATGACTTCTGTTTTTTTTTCAATACCAAGTACTTATAACTTAAATTGTGTCGTTTATTTTCAAATCAACCCTCTTATCTGTGGTAAAGATCAAAACTTGAAACTTCTTAGTTAGTTTTTAAAACTACATTATAGAAAAACAGCATCACCTCTTATAAACTTATTTACCCCCTACATCTGGTATACCTAAAGCTGTTGGTGATATAAATACAAATACCTTAAAAGTTAAATCCAATTGGAACTAAGTGATCTATTCATTCGAACTATAATTTGGGTTATCCGCATTATTAAATTTTCTTAAAACTAATTTTTCTAAAGATCCCAATAAACTATATTATTACATGTACACCATCAACTAATGCTTATGAACTGGTCAATATCAGAAAACCTAGATAAATATATCTTACACACATAGAGCTGATTTTCACAAACTTAAGTGTTACTATCCTAGTACACGAATTTGACTATCTATATCGTTGAACAAAGTTATTCATATGAACAATGTCTACCTGCGGGACGTTAGACTCTTCTGAATCATCAATCTACTTATCATCTTAATATGATTTTCCAAAGTACTATTTCTATCAAGTATAATAACAAATCCTATACGTATCATCATTTTAACCTGAAATTGTTGTGTACTTCTGACTCGCACGTGATCGAATGAACTGTGGAGTCCATGCAAAAACTGAAGTAATTACGGGTGCACACGGAATTATGAAAGTTGGTGCATGGGAACCATAGTAAGTTTTGTCTTGTGTAGTTGGACCATATTTAATCATCTTATTTTCACTTGACTTGTTTACTCATTTTACTAATTGCATATAAGCTACTTAACTATGTGTAAGGTTACTTAATTCGTTTCAAACATTCTATTAGTCCCGACTATTCTCGATGATCATTCAAATAATTCTAAATCCATATACTTAAAGTGTTTCATTTGCAAGTTGGTACCTTATTCTATTCCTATATTGTGTAGCAAATAAAATTTAATCGAATCTACATACAAATAGTTCAACCGAACTCTTATAAGCGAAAAGAGTTAAAATGAGACAAAGCAAATTAAAAATAAATAACTTCTTAACCCTGTTATTTAAAATCGTGTCTCAATCAAAATGCTCATTTTTTTCCATTGATCGAATTCTCAAGAGTTTCTTGCGAGATGAAACTCCCTACGAAAGTGGACAGTATTCATCCCGTGTTTCATGTTTCTAATCTGAAAAGTACTTATCCGATAAAAATCTCTGTGTGCATATCGATAAGGAATCGATGCAATTTATTGAACGGCCATTGAAAGTTATGGACCGTGAAGTCAAACGACTCAAGCGTAATCTGATATCAATCGTTAATGATCGTTAAAACTCAAAATGTGAACATGAATTTAAGACCAAACGAAGTTTAAGTATCCGCACCTTCTGCCTCATTTTCTTCTACTTCGGTTTGAGCAAATTTCGGGACGAAATTTCTATAAGGAGGGGAGACTGTGACATCTGCCCCAAACCCGAACCCGAATGCCCGACTCGAACCCGAAGTTGTTATCATTTCAGTTGTAATCACATTTATTTTTCTTCAAAATGTAACGTTTATCATTATTATTATGAATAAACGCATTGATTCTACGTTATTCCCGTCTCAATTAAATTTACATCGCAAAATATTCCTGCATATCAAATAATTATTATTTGAGACAATAAAACTCAAGATATATATGTATATAAATAAATATATGTCTAGTTCGTAAACAAAAAAAAACTATTAAAAATGTTAAACAAAAACGCTTCTAAGTCTCGAAATAGTCTCGTAAGGGCTTAAACGAACTAAAACTATAAAAACGTCACTTGTACAAACGTTACGTCTCAACATAATTAAGTTTGTTAACTAATATAACTTATAAATTAACTTTGAGCCAAAACTGTCAATTTACAAACTATTAATAAAACTTAACCCATCTTTTAAACAATAGATAAAACAAGAGGGACCAATACTGTAAAATCATAATTGACCCAGCCCCACCCCCATTCACCCGTGTTTCCGGTAACCCAACTTCGCCGGTGCCGGCGAATTTTCCGGCCAACGTTTTCGGCTCCGGCGAAGCTTTTTAACACTTAAAAATACTATTTTAACGTCCAAAAATCGTTTCTAAATGCTTATTGGTAGGTTTCGAACCCCTGAAAGCTTTTAAAACCCGGTTACAACGAGTTTTAAACTCGAATTGATTGTGACTTTTTACAATCCGAAACCATCCTCTTCAATGATCTTTAATTGACATTAAGAAAAACGGTTCCATGACGTTTTGGTAATCTTTTACCTCCGTTTAACATAGCCAAATCATAAGAACATTATTCTTTTTCTCTGCAGTCGTCTGGATCGAATCAAATTGTATATTTTTCCGGCGAGTCACCGTTTTCCATCCTTGGGACACCATCTTGGGTAATTTCTAGGTTCGTTTTACTCCTTTTGATCTTATCGATTGTTCTAAACCATCAATTTCGTCTCTTTCAGTTCCAGATTCCTAAAATTCTTCAAGAACAGTCGACTTGGGTTCATATTCACATCCGTGTCCAATCTACACCATCAAGTAAGTGTAATACATCAAAATGACCGTGATACAATATAGATTAAAAGCCCTCTGTTGGATTTGGATTTGATTAACAAGATTAAACGAATTTGGACGATCTTGAATCTAGGGTTTGGATTGAAAAAGGGAGTTCTTGGGTTATAACACTTAAAACAGTTTAAAAACGAATTTAGAAACAAAAGGTGCATCTGGCTTGGTGGTTTGTATGCTTACTGTTAACCTGTAGGTCACAGGTTCGAACCCCACTAGCCTCATTTCTTTAATTTTCATATTTTTCACTTTTAAATTATTTAATTATACTTTTCTAATAACCTAATATAATATATTTAAGGCGAAACTATTTTATTAGCTTAAAAACATAAGTTTAATATTTCAAGAAAACTAAAAATGGTTTCGTATAAAATATATTTAATACAAAATACTGCAACGTTTCGTACAAAACCCTAAATCCCAAATTGTATTTCAAAACCCTAAATTCCCAAATTGTATTTCAAAACCCTAAATCCCAAATTGTATTTCAAAACCCTAAATCCCAAATTGTATTTCAAAACCCTAAATCCCAAATTGTATTTCAAAACCCTAAATCCCAAATTGTATTTCAAAACCCTAAATCCCAAATTGTATTTCAAAACCCTAAATCCCAAATTGTATTTCAAAAACCCTAAATCCCAAATCTTAAATCCGAAACCCTAGAAATTCTATTTTCTTGATTCTAGTTATTACGTTACCTGCTTCGTTTCTAAATTAGGTTTTCCCGGTTAATTAGGTGATTCTAATGTCTGGGCGATCCTCGGTTCTTTCTTGTTGCGATTCTAGTGTTACTATTATCTTTGGATTTTAAGGTGAGTAAACTCACTCCCCTTTTTACTGTTTACGTTTTTGGGGCTGAAATACGTGTTTCTATAATACAACAGTTTCTTTTGATGTTTCTATTTTCGAAAATGAGATCATTAGATGTGTTAATCATGTTTGGCCGCATGTAGCAAAATTGTGTGATAGTCAATATTAGTTATATTATCTTGTAATTTCCACCGGACAATGTTAGCGCTAATGGCTTGACAAGCCCACCTACATTAATGGCCTGATAGGTGATTTAACCCGGCGATTCTTTTGTTGATTCTTTAGGTTGGATTCTAGTTACTATTTGTGATGCTTGTTGCTACGATGCTACGTCCCTTTCGATGCTTAAACATTTACTGATAATTTATATATCGAGACGGTTAAATGACGGTTAAAACGATAATTATCAGTATTTGTAACATGAGTGGTTCCTCATGACTTGTTGCTAAAGGTTACCCTGCGGGGTCTATGGTACTTGTTTCTATGTGATTCTATGGTCACGGTTGAGATATATATGATGAAATTGCTATGCACATGAGATTGCGAAACACAATCTATAATGATCTCGGATTTTATACTATGTACTATTAACTGTGTTTTACTCACTAGCTAATTCTTTAGCTAACTTATTTTACACGTTTTTCAGGTGGAGTTTGATTCGGTTTTGTTTCAAGACACGTAGGATGCTTCAGACCTAGAATAAAAAGGACAATAAATAATATTCAATTTGCCGTTTCTGTTACAATTTTAAGACTGTTTGAATGCTTATTTATGTCACGACATTAAGGCTTAATTAATACTAAAATATACTTTTAGTGTGCCATGTGCTTTGTACTTTGATATCCGATCCACTTGACGCGCCCGGTGTTTTCCGCCGCCGGGCGGGGTGTCACAATTTGAACATCGTACAACAATTTAGAATATCTTACCACGCTGAATGCCACATTACCGCCTTGACAAGCATGTTAGTATAACGTACGACACCTTACAACTCCTAACAAAATATTACAACACCGTACGTAAACTTAAAACTCCATAATAAACCTAATGAATTCATCCGAGTCATTTGAACATCGTACGACAATTTAGAGTATATTACGACTTTGTATGCCACATTACCGCCTTGAAAAGCATGTTAGTATAACGTACGACACCTTACAACACCTAACAAAACATTACAACACCGTACGTAAACTCAAAACTCCATAATAAACCTAATGAATTCGTCCGAGTCATTTGAACATCGTACAACAATTTAGAATATCTTACGACTCTGTATGCCACATTACCGCCTTGAAAATCATGTTAGTATAACCTAGGGCACCTTACAACTCCTAAGAACCCATTGCAATACTGTACGTAAACTTAAAACTCCATAGTAAACCTAATGTATTCGTCCGAGTCCTTTAAACATCAGACGACCACTCAGGACTTATTACGACTTTGTATGCGACATTAGCAACAGGAAAAGCAATTTAAAATAATGTAGGATGCGTTACATCTTTTGAGAACACCTTACACCACCGTACGAAAACATTAAAACTCCATAATAAACCTAATGAATTCGTCCGAGTGATTTGAACATCGTATAACAATTTAGAATATCTTACCACGCTGAATGCCACATTACCGCCTTGAAAAGCATGTTAGTATAACGTACGACACCTTACAACTCCTAACAAAATATTACAACACCGTACGTAAACTTAAAACTCCATAATAAACCTAATGAATTCATCCGAGTCATTTGAACATCGTACAACAATTTAGAATATCTTATGACTCTGTATGCCACATTACCGCCTTGAAAATCATGTTATTATAACCTAGGGCACCTTACAACTCCTAAGAACCCATTACAATACCGTACATAAACTTAAAACTCCATAGTAAACCTAATGAATTCGTCTGAGTCCTTTGAACATCTTACGACAATTTAGAATATATTACGACTCTGTATGCCACATTACCGCCTTGAAAAGAATGTTAGTATAACGTATGGCACCATACAACTCCTAACAAAACATTACAACACCGTACGTAAACTTAAAACTCCATAATAAACCTAATGAATTCGTCCGAGTCATTTGAACATCGTACAACAATTTAGAATATCTTACGACTCTGTATGCCACATTACCGCCTTGAAAATCATGTTATTATAACCTAGGGCACCTTACAACTCCTAAGAACCCATTACAATACCGTACATAAACTTAAAACTCCATAGTAAACCTAATGAATTCGTCTGAGTCCTTTGAACATCTTACGACAATTTAGAATATATTACGACTCTGTATGCCACATTACCGCCTTGAAAAGAATGTTAGTATAACGTATGGCACCATACAACTCCTAACAAAACATTACAACACCGTACGTAAACTCAAAACTCCATAATAAACCTAATGAATTCGTCCGAGTCATTTGAACATCGTACAACAATTTAGAATATCTTACGACTCTGTATGCCACATTAACGCCTTGAAAATCATGTTAGTATAACCTAGGGCACCTTACAACTCCTAAGAACCCATTGCAATACCGTACGTAAACTTAAAACTCCATAGTAAACCTAATGTATTCGTCCAAGTCCTTTAAACATCAGACGACCACTCAGGACTTGTTACGACTTTGTATGCGACATTAGCAACAGGAAAAGCAATTTAAAATAATGTAGGATGCGTTACATCTTTTGAGAACACCTTACACCACCGTACGAAAACATTAAAACTCCATAATAAACCTAATGAATTCGTCCGAGTGATTTGAACATCGTACAACAATTTAGAATATCTTACCACTCTGAATGCCACATTACCGCCTTGAAAAGCATGTTAGTATAACGTACGACACCTTACAACTCCTAACAAAATATTACAACACCGTACGTAAACTTAAAACTCCATACTAAACCTAATGAATTCATCTGAGTCCTTTGAACATCTTACGACAATTTAGAATATATTACGACTCTGTATGCCACATTACCGCCTTGAAAAGAATGTTAGTATAACGTATGGCACCATACAACTCCTAACAAAACATTACAACACCGTACGTAAACTTAAAACTCCATAATAAACCTAATGAATTCGTCCGAGTCATTTGAACATCGTACAACAATTTAGAATATCTTACGACTCTGTATGCCACATTACCGCCTTGAAAATCATGTTAGTATAACCTAGGGCACCTTACAACTCCTAAGAACCCATTACAATACCGTATGTAAACATAAAACTTCATAGTAAACCTAATGAATTCGTCCGAGTGCTTTCAACATCAGACGACCACTCAGGACTTGTTACGATTTTGTATGCGACATTAGAAACAGGAAAAGCAATTTAGAATAATGTAGGATGCGTTACATCTTTTGAGAACACCTTACACCACCGTACGAAAAAATTAAAACTCCATAATAAACCTAATGAATTCGTCCGAGTGATTTGAACATCGTACAACAATTTAGAATATCTTACCACGCTGAATGCCACATTACCGCCTTGACAAGCATGTTAGTATAACGTACGACACCTTACAACTCCTAACAAAATATTACAACACCGTACGTAAACTTAAAACTCCATAATAAACCTAATGAATTCATCCGAGTCATTTGAACATCGTACGACAATTTAGAGTATATTACGACTTTGTATGCCACATTACCGCCTTGAAAAGCATGTTAGTATAACGTACGACACCTTACAACACCTAACAAAACATTACAACACCGTACGTAAACTCAAAACTCCATAATAAACCTAATGAATTCGTCCGAGTCATTTGAACATCGTACAACAATTTAGAATATCTTACGACTCTGTATGCCACATTACCGCCTTGAAAATCATGTTAGTATAACCTAGGGCACCTTACAACTCCTAAGAACCCATTGCAATACTGTACGTAAACTTAAAACTCCATTGTAAACCTAATGTATTCGTCCGAGTCCTTTAAACATCAGACGACCACTCAGGACTTATTACGACTTTGTATGCGACATTAGCAACAGGAAAAGCAATTTAAAATAATGTAGGATGCGTTACATCTTTTGAGAACACCTTACACCACCGTACGAAAACATTAAAACTGCATAATAAACCTAATGAATTCGTCCGAGTGATTTGAACATCGTATAACAATTTAGAATATCTTACCACGCTGAATGCCACATTACCGCCTTGAAAAGCATGTTAGTATAACGTACGACACCTTACAACTCCTAACAAAATATTACAACACCGTACGTAAACTTAAAACTCCATAATAAACCTAATGAATTCATCCGAGTCATTTGAACATCGTACAACAATTTAGAATATCTTACGACTCTGTATGCCACATTACCGCCTTGAAAATCATGTTATTATAACCTAGGGCACCTTACAACTCCTAAGAACCCATTACAATACCGTACATAAACTTAAAACTCCATAGTAAACCTAATGAATTCGTCTGAGTCCTTTGAACATCTTACGACAATTTAGAATATATTACGACTCTGTATGCCACATTACCGCCTTGAAAAGAATGTTAGTATAACGTATGGCACCATACAACTCCTAACAAAACATTACAACACCGTACGTAAACTTAAAACTCCATAATAAACCTAATGAATTCGTCCGAGTCATTTGAACATCGTACAACAATTTAGAATATCTTACGACTCTGTATGCCACATTACCGCCTTGAAAATCATGTTATTATAACCTAGGGCACCTTACAACTCCTAAGAACCCATTACAATACCGTACATAAACTTAAAACTCCATAGTAAACCTAATGAATTCGTCTGAGTCCTTTGAACATCTTACGACAATTTAGAATATATTACGACTCTGTATGCCACATTACCGCCTTGAAAAGAATGTTAGTATAACGTATGGCACCATACAACTCCTAACAAAACATTACAACACCGTACGTAAACTCAAAACTCGATAATAAACCTAATGAATTCGTCCGAGTCATTTGAACATCGTACAACAATTTAGAATATCTTACGACTCTGTATGCCACATTAACGCCTTGAAAATCATGTTAGTATAACCTAGGGCACCTTACAACTCCTAAGAACCCATTGCAATACCGTACGTAAACTTAAAACTCCATAGTAAACCTAATGTATTCGTCCAAGTCCTTTAAACATCAGACGACCACTCAGGACTTGTTACGACTTTGTATGCGACATTAGCAACAGGAAAAGCAATTTAAAATAATGTAGGATGCGTTACATCTTTTGAGAACACCTTACACCACCGTACGAAAACATTAAAACTCCATAATAAACCTAATGAATTCGTCCGAGTGATTTGAACATCGTACAACAATTTAGAATATCTTACCACTCTGAATGCCACATTACCGCCTTGAAAAGCATGTTAGTATAACGTACGACACCTTACAACTCCTAACAAAATATTACAACACCGTACGTAAACTTAAAACTCCATACTAAACCTAATGAATTCATCTGAGTCCTTTGAACATCTTACGACAATTTAGAATATATTACGACTCTGTATGCCACATTACCGCCTTGAAAAGAATGTTAGTATAACGTATGGCACCATACAACTCCTAACAAAACATTACAACACCGTACGTAAACTTAAAACTCCATAATAAACCTAATGAATTCGTCCGAGTCATTTGAACATCGTACAACAATTTAGAATATCTTACGACTCTGTATGCCACATTACCGCCTTGAAAATCATGTTAGTATAACCTAGGGCACCTTACAACTCCTAAGAACCCATTACAATACCGTATGTAAACATAAAACTTCATAGTAAACCTAATGAATTCGTCCGAGTGCTTTCAACATCAGACGACCACTCAGGACTTGTTACGATTTTGTATGCGACATTAGAAACAGGAAAAGCAATTTAGAATAATGTAGGATGCGTTACATCTTTTGAGAACACCTTACACCACCGTACGAAAAAATTAAAACTCCATAATAAACCTAATGAATTCGTCCGAGTGATTTGAACATCGTACAACAATTTAGAATATCTTACCACGCTGAATGCCACATTACCGCCTTGACAAGCATGTTAGTATAACGTACGACACCTTACAACTCCTAACAAAATATTACAACACCGTACGTAAACTTAAAACTCCATAATAAACCTAATGAATTCATCCGAGTCATTTGAACATCGTACGACAATTTAGAGTATATTACGACTTTGTATGCCACATTACCGCCTTGAAAAGCATGTTAGTATAACGTACGACACCTTACAACACCTAACAAAACATTACAACACCGTACGTAAACTCAAAACTCCATAATAAACCTAATGAATTCGTCCGAGTCATTTGAACATCGTACAACAATTTAGAATATCTTACGACTCTGTATGCCACATTACCGCCTTGAAAATCATGTTAGTATAACCTAGGGCACCTTACAACTCCTAAGAACCCATTGCAATACTGTACGTAAACTTAAAACTCCATAGTAAACCTAATGTATTCGTCCGAGTCCTTTAAACATCAGACGACCACTCAGGACTTATTACGACTTTGTATGCGACATTAGCAACAGGAAAAGCAATTTAAAATAATGTAGGATGCGTTACATCTTTTGAGAACACCTTACACCACCGTACGAAAACATTAAAACTCCATAATAAACCTAATGAATTCGTCCGAGTGATTTGAACATCGTATAACAATTTAGAATATCTTACCACGCTGAATGCCACATTACCGCCTTGAAAAGCATGTTAGTATAACGTACGACACCTTACAACTCCTAACAAAATATTACAACACCGTACGTAAACTTAAAACTCCATAATAAACCTAATGAATTCATCCGAGTCATTTGAACATCGTACAACAATTTAGAATAGCTTACGACTCTGTATGCCACATTACCGCCTTGAAAATCATGTTATTATAACCTAGGGCACCTTACAACTCCTAAGAACCCATTACAATACCGTACATAAACTTAAAACTCCATAGTAAACCTAATGAATTCGTCCGAGTCCTTTCAACATCAGACGACCACTCAGGACTTGTTACGATTTTGTATGCGACATTAGAAACAGGAAAAACAATTTAGAATAATGTAGGATGCGTTACATCTTTTGAGAACACCTTAGACCACCGTACGAAAACATTAAAACTCCATAATAAACCTAATGAATTCGTCCGAGTGATTTGAACATTGTACAACAATTTAGAATATCTTACCACGCTGAATGCCACTTTACCGCCTTGAAAAGCATGTTAGTATAACGTACGACACCTTACAACTCCTAACAAAATATTACAACACCGTACGTAAACTTAAAACTCCATAATAAACCTAATGAATTCATCCGAGTCATTTGAACATCGAACGACAATTTAGAATATATTACGACTTTGTATGCCACATTACCGCCTTGAAAAGCATGTTAGTATAGCGTACGGCACCTTACAACACCTAACAAAACATTACAACACCGTACGTAAACTCAAAACTCCATAATAAACCTAATGAATTCGTCCGAGTCATTTGAACATCGTACAATAATTTAGAATATCTTACGACTCTGTATGCCACATTACCGCCTTGAAAATCATGTTAGTATAACCTAGGGCACCTTACAACTCCTAAGAACCCATTACAATACCGTACGTAAACATAAAACTCCATAGTAAACCTAATGAATTCGTCCGAGTCCTTTCAACATCAGACGACCACTCAGGACTTGTTACGATTTTGTATGCGACATTAGAAACAGGAAAAGCAATTTAGAATAATGTAGGATGCGTTACATCTTTTGAGAACACCTTACACCACCGTACGAAAACATTAAAACTCCATAATAAACCTAATGAATTCGTCCGAGTGATTTGAACATCGTACAACAATTTAGAATATCTTACCACGTTGAATGCCACATTACCGCCTTGAAAAGCATGTTAGTATAACGTACGACACCTTACAACTCCTAACAAAATATTACTACACCGTACGTAAACTTTAAACTCCATAATAAACCTAATGAATTCATCCGAGTCATTTGAGCATCGTACGACAATTTAGAGTATATTACGACTTTGTATGCCACATTACCGCCTTGAAAAGCATGTTAGTATAACGTACGGCACCTTACAACACCTAACAAAACATTACAACACCGTACGTAAACTCAAAACTCCATAATAAACCTAATGAATTCGTCCGAGTCATTTGAACATCGTACAACAATTTAGAATATCTTACGACTCTGTATGCCACATTACCGCCTTGAAAATCATGTTAGTATAACCTAGGGCACCTTACAACTCCTAAGAACCCATTACAATACCGTACGTAAACATAAAATTCCATAGTAAACCTAATGAATTCGTCCGAGTGCTTTCAACATCAGACGACCACTCAGGACTTGTTACGATTTTGTATGCGACATTAGAAACAGGAAAAGCAATTTAGAATAATGTAGGATGCGTTACATCTTTTGAGAACACCTTACACCACCGTACGAAAAAATTAAAACTCCATAATAAACCTAATGAATTCGTCCGAGTGATTTGAACATCGTACAACAATTTAAAATATCTTACCACGCTGAATGCCACATTACCGCCTTGAAAAGCATGTTAGTATAACGTACGACACCTTACAACTCCTAACAAAATATTACAACACCGTACGTAAACTTAAAACTCCATAATAAACCTAATGAATTCATCCGAGTCATTTGAACATCGT
This sequence comes from Tagetes erecta, assembly GCA_030867185.1. Lineage (NCBI taxonomy): Eukaryota > Viridiplantae > Streptophyta > Magnoliopsida > Asterales > Asteraceae > Tagetes > Tagetes erecta. The sequence continues at coordinate 45,491,853 of CM061488.1, read as the reverse complement.
ACGACAATTTAGAGTATATTACGACTTTGTATGCCACATTACCGCCTTGAAAAGCATGTTAGTATAACGTACGGCACCTTACAACACCTAACAAAACATTACAACACCGTACGTAAACTCAAAACTCCATAATAAACCTAATGAATTCGTCTGAGTCATTTGAACATCGTACAACAATTTAGAATATCTTACGACTCTGTATGCCACATTACCGCCTTGAAAATCATGTTAGTATAACCTAGGGCACCTTACAACTCCTAAGAACCCATTGCAATACCGTACGTAAACTTAAAACTCCATAGTAAACCTAATGTATTCGTCCGAGTCCTTTAAACATCAGACGACCACTCAAGACTTGTTACGACTTTGTATGCGACATTAGCAACAGGAAAAGCAATTTAAAATAATGTAGGATGCGTTACATCTTTTGAGAACGCCTTACACCACCGTACGAAAACATTAAAACTCCATAATAAACCTAATGAATTCGTCCGAGTGATTTGAACATCGTACAACAATTTAGAATATCTTACCACTCTGAATGCCACATTACCGCCTTGAAAAGCATGTTAGTATAACGTACGACACCTTACAACTCCTAACAAAATATTACAACACCGTACGTAAACATAAAACTCCATAATAAACCTAATGAATTCATCCGAGTCATTTGAACATCGTACAACAATTTAGAATATCTTACGACTCTGTATGCCACATTACCGCCTTGAAAATCATGTTAGTATAACCTAGGGCACCTTACAACTCCTAAGAACCCATTACAATACCGTACGTAAACATATAACTCCATAGTAAACCTAATGAATTCGTCCGAGTGCTTTCAACATCAGACGACCACTCAGGACTTGTTACGATTTTGTATGCGACATTAGAAACAGGAAAAGCAATTTAGAATAATGTAGGATGCGTTACATCTTTTGAGAACACCTTACACCACCGTACGAAAAAATTAAAACTCCATAATAAACCTAATGAATTCGTCCGAGTGATTTGAACATCGTACAACAATTTAGAATATCTTACCACGCTGAATGCCACATTACCACCTTGAAAAGCATGTTAGTATAACGTACGACACCTTACAACTCCTAACAAAATATTACAACACCGTACGTAAACTTAAAACTCCATAATAAACCTAATGAATTCATCCGAGTCATTTGAACATCGTACGAAAATTTAGAGTATATTACGACTTTGTATGCCACATTACCGCCTTGAAAAGCATGTTAGTATAACGTACGGCACCTTACAACACCTAACAAAACATTACAACACCGTACGTAAACTCAAAACTCCATAATAAACCTAATGAATTCGTCCGAGTCATTTGAACATCGTACAACAATTTAGAATATCTTACGACTCTGTATGCCACATTACCGCCTTGAAAATCATGTTAGTATAACCTAGGGCACCTTACAACTCCTAAGAACCCTTTACAATACCGTACGTAAACATAAAACCCCATAGTAAACCTAATGAATTCGTCCGAGTGCTTTCAACATCAGACGACCACTCAGGACTTGTTACGATTTTGTATGCGACATTAGCAACAGGAAAATCAATTTAAAATAATGTAGGATGCGTTACATCTTTTGAGAACACCTTACACCACCGTACGAAAACATTAAAACTCCATAATAAACCTAATGAATTCGTCCGAGTGATTTGAGCATCGTACAACAATTTAGAATATCTTACCACTCTGAATGCCACATTACCGCCTTGAAAAGCATGTTAGTATAACGTACGACACCTTACAACTCCTAACAAAATATTACAACACCGTACGTAAACTTAAAACTCCATAATAAACCTAATGAATTCATCCGAGTCATTTGAACATCGTACAACAATTTAGAATATCTTACGACTCTGTATGCCACATTACCGCCTTGAAAATCATGTTAGTATAACCTAGGGCACCTTACAACTCCTAAGAACCCATTGCAATACCGTACGTAAACTTAAAACTCCATAGTAAACCTAATGTATTCGTCCGAGTCCTTTAAACATCAGACGACCACTCAGGACTTGTTACGACTTTGTATGCGACATTAGCAACAGGAAAAGCAATTTAAAATAATGTAGGATGCGTTACATCTTTTGTGAACACCTTACACCACCGTACGAAAACATTAAAACTCCATAATAAACCTAATGAATTCGTCCGAGTGATTTGAACATCGTACAACAATTTAGAATATCTTACCACTCTGAATGCCACATTACCGCCTTGAAAAGCATGTTAGTATAACGTACGACACCTTACAACTCCGAACAAAACATTACAACACCGTACGTAAACTTAAAACTCCATAATAAACCTAATGAATTCATCCGAGTCCTTTGAACATCGTACGACAATTTAGAATATATTACGACTCTGTATGTCACATTACCGCTTTGAAAATCATGTTAGTATAACCTAGGGCACCTTACAACTCCTAAGAACCCATTACAATACCGTACGTAAACATAAAATTCCATAGTAAACCTAATGAATTCGTCCGAGTGCTTTCAACATCAGACGACCACTCAGGACTTGTTACGATTTTGTATGCGACGTTAGAAACAGGAAAAGCAATTTAGAATAATGTAGGATGCGTTACATCTTTTGAGAACACCTTACACCACCGTACGAAAAAATTAAAACTCCATAATAAACCTAATGAATTCGTCCGAGTGATTTGAACATCGTACAACAATTTAAAATATCTTACAAAATATTACAACACCGTACGTAATATTTTGTTACGACTCAAGACTTGTTACGACTTTGTATGCGACATTAGCAACAGGAAAAGCAATTTAAAATAATGTAGGATGCGTTACATCTTTTGAGAACACCTTACACCACCGTACGAAAACATTAAAACTCCATAATAAACCTAATGAATTCGTCCGAGTGATTTGAACATCGTACAACAATTTAGAATATCTTACGACTCTGAATGCCACATTACCGCCTTGAAAAGCATGTTAGTATAACGTACGACACCTTACAACTCCTAACAAAATATTACAACACCGTACGTAAACTTAAAACTCCATAATAAACCTAATGAATTCATCCGAGTCATTTGAACATCGTACAACAATTTAGAATATCTTACGACTCTGTATGCCACATTACCGCCTTGAAAATCATGTTAGTATAACCTAGGGCACCTTACAACTCCTAAGAACCCATTACAATACCGTACGTAAACATATAACTCCATAGTAAACCTAATGAATTCGTCCGAGTGCTTTCAACATCAGACGACCACTCAGGACTTGTTACGATTTTGTATGCGACATTAGAAACAGGAAAAGCAATTTAGAATAATGTAGGATGCGTTACATCTTTTGAGAACACCTTACACCACCGTACGAAAAAATTAAAACTCCATAATAAACCTAATGAATTCGTCCGAGTGATTTGAACATCGTACAACAATTTAGAATATCTTACCACGCTGAATGCCACATTACCACCTTGAAAAGCATGTTAGTATAACGTACGACACCTTACAACTCCTAACAAAATATTACAACACCGTACGTAAACTTAAAACTCCATAATAAACCTAATGAATTCATCCGAGTCATTTGAACATCGTACGACAATTTAGAGTATATTACGACTTTGTATGCCACATTACCGCCTTGAAAAGCATGTTAGTATAACGTACGGCACCTTACAACACCTAACAAAACATTACAACACCGTACGTAAACTCAAAACTCCATAATAAACCTAATGAATTCGTCCGAGTCATTTGAACATCGTACAACAATTTAGAATATCTTACGACTCTGTATGCCACATTACCGCCTTGAAAATCATGTTAGTATAACCTAGGGCACCTTACAACTCCTAAGAACCCATTACAATACCGTACGTAAACATAAAACCCCATAGTAAACCTAATGAATTCGTCCGAGTGCTTTCAACATCAGACGACCACTCAGGACTTGTTACGATTTTGTATGCGACATTAGCAACAGGAAAAGCAATTTAAAATAATGTAGGATGCGTTACATCTTTTGAGAACACCTTACACCACCGTACGAAAACATTAAAACTCCATAATAAACCTAATGAATTCGTCCGAGTGATTTGAACATCGTACAACAATTTAAAATATCTTACCACGCTGAATGCCACATTACCGCCTTGAAAAGCATGTTAGTATAACGTACGACACCTTACAACTCCTAACAAAATATTACAACACCGTACGTAAACTTAAAACTCCATAATAAACCTAATGAATTCATCCGAGTCATTTGAACATCGTACGACAATTTAGAGTATATTACGACTTTGTATGCCACATTACCGCCTTGAAAAGCATGTTAGTATAACGTACGGCACCTTACAACACCTAACAAAACATTACAACACCGTACGTAAACTCAAAACTCCATAATAAACCTAATGAATTCGTCCGAGTCATTTGAACATCGTACAACAATTTAGAATATCTTACGACTCTGTATGCCACATTACCGCCTTGAAAATCATGTTAGTATAACCTAGGGCACCTTACAACTCCTAAGAACCCATTACAATACCGTACGTAAACATAAAATTCCATAGTAAACCTAATGAATTCGTCCGAGTGCTTTCAACATCAGACGACCACTCAGGACTTGTTACGATTTTGTATGCGACATTAGAAACAGGAAAAGCAATTTAGAATAATGTAGGATGCGTTACATCTTTTGAGAACACCTTACACCACCGTACGAAAAAATTAAAACTCCATAATAAACCTAATGAATTCGTCCGAGTGATTTGAACATCGTACAACAATTTAAAATATCTTACCACGCTGAATGCCACATTACCGCCTTGAAAAGCATGTTAGTATAACGTACGACACCTTACAACTCCTAACAAAATATTACAACACCGTACGTAAACTTAAAACTCCATAATAAACCTAATGAATTCATCCGAGTCATTTGAACATCGTACGACAATTTAGAGTATATTACGACTTTGTATGCCACATTACCGCCTTGAAAAGCATGTTAGTATAACGTACGGCACCTTACAACACCTAACAAAACATTACAACACCGTACGTAAACTCAAAACTCCATAATAAACCTAATGAATTCGTCCGAGTCATTTGAACATCGTACAACAATTTAGAATATCTTACGACTCTGTATGCCACATTACCGCCTTGAAAATCATGTTAGTATAACCTAGGGCACCTTACAACTCCTAAGAACCCATTGCAATACCGTACGTAAACTTAAAACTCCATAGTAAACCTAATGTATTCGTCCGAGTCCTTTAAACATCAGACGACCACTCAAGACTTGTTACGACTTTGTATGCGACATTAGCAACAGGAAAAGCAATTTAAAATAATGTAGGATGCGTTACATCTTTTGAGAACACCTTACACCACCGTACGAAAACATTAAAACTCCATAATAAACCTAATGAATTCGTCCGAGTGATTTGAACATCGTACAACAATTTAGAATATCTTACCACTCTGAATGCCACATTACCGCCTTGAAAAGCATGTTAGTATAACGTACGACACCTTACAACTCCTAACAAAATATTACAACACCGTACGTAAACTTAAAACTCCATAATAAACCTAATGAATTCATCCGAGTCATATGAACATCGTACAACAATTTAGAATATCTTACGACTCTGTATGCCACATTACCGCCTTGAAAATCATGTTAGTATAACCTAGGGCACCTTACAACTCCTAAGAACCCATTACAATACCGTACGTAAACATATAACTCCATAGTAAACCTAATGAATTCGTCCGAGTGCTTTCAACATCAGACGACCACTCAGGACTTGTTACGATTTTGTATGCGACATTAGAAACAGGAAAAGCAATTTAGAATAATGTAGGATGCGTTACATCTTTTGAGAACACCTTACACCACCGTACGAAAAAATTAAAACTCCATAATAAACCTAATGAATTCGTCCGAGTGATTTGAACATCGTACAACAATTTAGAATATCTTACCACGCTGAATGCCACATTACCACCTTGAAGAGCATGTTAGTATAACGTACGACACCTTACAACTCCTAACAAAATATTACAACACCGTACGTAAACTTAAAACTCCATAATAAACCTAATGAATTCATCCGAGTCATTTGAACATCGTACGACAATTTAGAGTATATTACGACTTTGTATGCCACATTACCGCCTTGAAAAGCATGTTAGTATAACGTACGGCACCTTACAACACCTAACAAAACATTACAACACCGTACGTAAACTCAAAACTCCATAATAAACCTAATGAATTCGTCCGAGTCATTTGAACATCGTACAACAATTTAGAATATCTTACGACTCTGTATGCCACATTACCGCCTTGAAAATCATGTTAGTATAACCTAGGGCACCTTACAACTCCTAAGAACCCATTACAATACCGTACGTAAACATAAAACCCCATAGTAAACCTAATGAATTCGTCCGAGTGCTTTCAACATCAGACGACCACTCAGGACTTGTTACGATTTTGTATGCGACATTAGCAACAGGAAAAGCAATTTAAAATAATGTAGGATGCGTTACATCTTTTGAGAACACCTTACACCACCGTACGAAAACATTAAAACTCCATAATAAACCTAATGAATTCGTCCGAGTGATTTGAACATCGTACAACAATTTAGAATATCTTACCACTCTGAATGCCACATTACCGCCTTGAAAAGCATGTTAATATAACGTACGACACCTTACAACTCCTAACAAAATATTACAACACCGTACGTAAACTTAAAACTCCATAATAAACCTAATGAATTCATCCGAGTCATTTGAACATCGTACAACAATTTAGAATATCTTACGACTCTGTATGCCACATTACCGCCTTGAAAATCATGTTAGTATAACCTAGGGCACCTTACAACTCCTAAGAACCCATTGCAATACCGTACGTAAACTTAAAACTCCATAGTAAACCTAATGTATTCGTCCGAGTCCTTTAAACATCAGACGACCACTCAGGACTTGTTACGACTTTGTATGCGACATTAGCAACAGGAAAAGCAATTTAAAATAATGTAGGATGCGTTACATCTTTTGAGAACACCTTACACCACCGTACGAAAACATTAAAACTCCATAATAAACCTAATGAATTCGTCCGAGTGATTTGAACATCGTACAACAATTTAGAATATCTTACCACTCTGAATGCCACATTACCGCCTTGAAAAGCATGTTAGTATAACGTACGACACCTTACAACTCCTAACAAAATATTACAACACCGTACGTAAACTTAAAACTCCATAATAAACCTAATGAATTCATCCGAGTCATTTGAACATCGTACGACAATTTAGAGTATATTACGACTTTGTATGCCACATTACCTGCTTGAAAAGCATGTTAGTATAACGTACGGCACCTTACAACACCTAACAAAACATTACAACACCGTACGTAAACTCAAAACTCCATAATAAACCTAATGAATTCGTCCGAGTCATTTGAACATCGTACAACAATTTAGAATACCTTACGACTCTGTATGCCACATTACCGCCTTGAAAATCATGTTAGTATAACCTAGGGCACCTTACAACTCCTAAGAACCCATTACAATACCGTACGTAAACATAAAACTCCATAGTAAACCTAATGAATTCGTCCGAGTGCTTTCAACATCAGACGACCACTCAGGACTTGTTACGATTTTGTATGCGACATTAGAAACAGGAAAAGCAATTTAGAATAATGTAGGATGCGTTACATCTTTTGAGAACACCTTACACCACCGTACGAAAAAATTAAAACTCCATAATAAACCTAATGAATTCGTCCGAGTGATTTGAACATCGTACAACACTTTAGAATATCTTACCACGCTGAATGCCACATTACCGCCTTGAAAAGCATGTTAGTGTAACGTACGACACCTTACAACTCCTAACAAAATATTACAACACCGTACGTAAACTTAAAACTCCATAATAAACCTAATGAATTCGTCCGAGTGATTTGAACATCGTACAACAATTTAGAATATCTTACCACGCTGAATGCCACATTACCACCTTGAAAAGCATGTTAGTATAACGTACGACACCTTACAACTCCTAACAAAACATTACAACACCGTACGTAAACTCAAAACCCCATAATAAACCTAATGAATTCGTCCGAGTCATTTGAACATCGTACAACAATTTAGAATATCTTACGACTCTGTATGCCACATTACCGCCTTGAAAATCATGTTAGTATAACCTAGGGCACCTTACAACTCCTAAGAACCCATTGCAATACCGTACGTAAACTTAAAACTCCATAGTAAACCTAATGTATTCGTCCGAGTCCTTTAAACATCAGACGACCACTCAGGACTTGTTACGACTTTGTATGCGACATTAGCAACAGGAAAAGCAATTTAAAATAATGTAGGATGCGTTACATCTTTTGAGAACACCTTACACCACCGTACGAAAACATTAAAACTCCATAATAAACCTAATGAATTCGTCCGAGTGATTTGAACATCGTACAACAATTTAGAATATCTTACCACTCTGAATGCCACATTACCGCCTTGAAAAGCATGTTAGTATAACGTACGACACCTTACAACTCCTAACAAAATATTACAACACCGTACGTAAACTTAAAACTCCATAATAAACCTAATGAATTCATCCGAGTCATTTGAACATCGTACGACAATTTAGAGTATATTACGACTTTGTATGCCACATTACCGCCTTGAAAAGCATGTTAGTATAACGTACGGCACCTTACAACACCTAACAAAACATTACAACACCGTACGTAAACTCAAAACTCCATAATAAACCTAATGAATTCGTCCGAGTCATTTGAACATCGTACAACAATTTAGAATATCTTACGACTCTGTATGCCACATTACCGCCTTGAAAATCATGTTAGTATAACCTAGGGCACCTTACAACTCCTAAGAACCCATTACAATACCGTACGTAAACATAAAACTCCATAGTAAACCTAATGAATTCGTCCGAGTGCTTTCAACATCAGACGACCACTCAGGACTTGTTACGATTTTGTATGCGACATTAGAAACAGGAAAAGCAATTTAGAATAATGTAGGATGCGTTACATCTTTTGAGAACACCTTACACCACCGTACGAAAAAATTAAAACTCCATAATAAACCTAATGAATTCGTCCGAGTGATTTGAACATCGTACAACACTTTAGAATATCTTACCACGCTGAATGCCACATTACCGCCTTGAAAAGCATGTTAGTGTAACGTACGACACCTTACAACTCCTAACAAAATATTACAACACCGTACGTAAACTTAAAACTCCATAATAAACCTAACGAATTCGTCCGAGTGATTTGAACATCGTACAACAATTTAGAATATCTTACCACGCTGAATGCCACATTACCACCTTGAAAAGCATGTTAGTATAACGTACGACACCTTACAACTCCTAACAAAACATTACAACACCGTACGTAAACTCAAAACCCCATAATAAACCTAATGAATTCGTCCGAGTCATTTGAACATCGTACAACAATTTAGAATATCTTACGACTCTGTATGCCACATTACCGCCTTGAAAATCATGTTAGTATAACCTAGGGCACCTTACAACTCCTAAGAACCCATTACAATACCGTACGTAAACATAAAACTCCATAGTAAACCTAATGAATTCGTCCGAGTGCTTTCAACATCAGACGACCACTCAGGACTTGTTACGATTTTGTATGCGACATTAGAAACAGGAAAAGCAATTTAGAATAATGTAGGATGCGTTACATCTTTTGAGAACACCTTACACCACCGTACGAAAAAATTAAAATTCCATAATAAACCTAATGAATTCGTCCGAGTGATTTGAACATCGTACAACACTTTAGAATATCTTACCACGCTGAATGCCACATTACCGCCTTGAAAAGCATGTTAGTGTAACGTACGACACCTTACAACTCCTAACAAAATATTACAACACCGTACGTAAACTTAAAACTCCATAATAAACCTAATGAATTCGTCCGAGTGATTTGAACATCGTACAACAATTTAGAATATCTTACCACGCTGAATGCCACATTACCACCTTGAAAAGCATGTTAGTATAACGTACGACACCTTACAACTCCTAACAAAATATTACAACACCGTACGTAAACTTAAAACTCCATAATAAACCTAATGAATTCATCCGAGTCATTTGAACATCGTACGACAATTTAGAGTATATTACGACTTTGTATGCCACATTACCGCCTTGAAAAGCATGTTAGTATAACGTACGGCACCTTACAACACCTAACAAAACATTACAACACCGTACGTAAACTCAAAACTCCATAATAAACCTAATGAATTCGTCCGAGTCATTTGAACATCGTACAACAATTTAGAATATCTTACGACTCTGTATGCCACATTACCGCCTTGAAAATCATGTTAATATAACCTAGGGCACCTTACAACTCCTAAGAACCCATTGCAATACCGTACGTAAACTTAAAACTCCATAGTAAACCTAATGTATTCGTCCGAGTCCTTTAAACATCAGACGACCACTCAGGACTTGTTACGACTTTGTATGCGACATTAGCAACAGGAAAAGCAATTTAAAATAATGTAGGATGCGTTACATCTTTTGAGAACACCTTACACCACCGTACGAAAACATTAAAACTCCATAATAAACCTAATGAATTCGTCCGAGTGATTTGAACATCGTACAACAATTTAGAATATCTTACCACTCTGAATGCCACATTACCGCCTTGAAAAGCATGTTAGTATAACGTACGACACCTTACAACTCCTAACAAAATATTACAACACCGTACGTAAACTTAAAACTCCATAATAAACCTAATGAATTCATCCGAGTCATTTGAACATCGTACGACAATTTAGAGTATATTACGACTTTGTATGCCACATTACCGCCTTGAAAAGCATGTTAGTATAACGTACGACACCTTACAACTCCTAACAAAATATTACAACACCGTACGTAAACTTAAAACTCCATAATAAACCTAATGAATTCATCCGAGTCATTTGAACATCGTACGACAATTTAGAGTATATTACGACTTTGTATGCCACATTACCGCCTTGAAAAGCATGTTAGTATAACGTACGGCACCTTACAACACCTAACAAAACATTACAACACCGTACGTAAACTCAAAACTCCATAATAAACCTAATGAATTCGTCCGAGTCATTTGAACATCGTACAACAATTTAGAATATCTTACGACTCTGTATGCCACATTACCGCCTTGAAACTCATGTTAGTATAACCTAGGGCACCTTACAACTCCTAAGAACCCATTGCAATACCGTACGTAAACTTAAAACTCCATAGTAAACCTAATGTATTCGTCCGAGTCCTTTAAACATCAGACGACCACTCAAGACTTGTTACGACTTTGTATGCGACATTAGCAACAGGAAAAGCAATTTAAAATAATGTAGGATGCGTTACATCTTTTGAGAACACCTTACACCACCGTACGAAAACATTAAAACTCCATAATAAACCTAATGAATTCGTCCGAGTGATTTGAACATCGTACAAAAATTTAGAATATCTTACCACTCTGAATGCCACATTACCGCCTTGAAAAGCATGTTAGTATAACGTACGACACCTTACAACTCCTAACAAAATATTACAACACCGTACGTAAACTTAAAACTCCATAATAAACCTAATGAATTCATCCGAGTCATTTGAACATCGTACGACAATTTAGAGTATATTACGACTTTGTATGCCACATTACCGCCTTGAAAAGCATGTTAGTATAACGTACGGCACCTTACAACACCTAACAAAACATTACAACACCGTACGTAAACTCAAAACTCCATAATAAACCTAATGAATTCGTCCGAGTCATTTGAACATCGTACAACAATTTAGAATATCTTACGACTCTGTATGCCACATTACCGCCTTGAAACTCATGTTAGTATAACCTAGGGCACCTTACAACTCCTAAGAACCCATTGCAATACCGTACGTAAACTTAAAACTCCATAGTAAACCTAATGTATTCGTCCGAGTCCTTTAAACATCAGACGACCACTCAAGACTTGTTACGACTTTGTATGCGACATTAGCAACAGGAAAAGCAATTTAAAATAATGTAGGATGCGTTACATCTTTTGAGAACACCTTACACCACCGTACGAAAACATTAAAACTCCATAATAAACCTAATGAATTCGTCCGAGTGATTTGAACATCGTACAAAAATTTAGAATATCTTACCACTCTGAATGCCACATTACCGCCTTGAAAAGCATGTTAGTATAACGTACGACACCTTACAACTCCTAACAAAATATTACAACACCGTACGTAAACTTAAAACTCCATAATAAACCTAATGAATTCATCCGAGTCATTTGAACATCGTACGACAATTTAGAGTATATTACGACTTTGTATGCCACATTACCGCCTTGAAAAGCATGTTAGTATAACGTACGGCACCTTACAACACCTAACAAAACATTACAACACCGTACGTAAACTCAAAACTCCATAATAAACCTAATGAATTCGTCCGAGTCATTTGAACATCGTACAACAATTTAGAATATCTTACGACTCTGTATGCCACATTACCGCCTTGAAACTCATGTTAGTATAACCTAGGGCACCTTACAACTCCTAAGAACCCATTGCAATACCGTACGTAAACTTAAAACTCCATAGTAAACCTAATGTATTCGTCCGAGTCCTTTAAACATCAGACGACCACTCAAGACTTGTTACGACTTTGTATGCGACATTAGCAACAGGAAAAGCAATTTAAAATAATGTAGGATGCGTTACATCTTTTGAGAACACCTTACACCACCGTACGAAAACATTAAAACTCCATAATAAACCTAATGAATTCGTCCGAGTGATTTGAACATCGTACAAAAATTTAGAATATCTTACCACTCTGAATGCCACATTACCGCCTTGAAAAGCATGTTAGTATAACGTACGACACCTTACAACTCCTAACAAAATATTACAACACCGTACGTAAACTTAAAACTCCATAATAAACCTAATGAATTCATCCGAGTCATTTGAACATCGTACAACAATTTAGAATATCTTACGACTCTGTATGCCACATTACCGCCTTGAAAATCATGTTAGTATAACCTAGGGCACCTTACAACTCCTAAGAACCCATTACAATACCGTACGTAAACATATAACTCCATAGTAAACCTAATGAATTCGTCCGAATGCTTTCAACATCAGACGACCACTCAGGACTTGTTACGATTTTGTATGCGACATTAGAAACAGGAAAAGCAATTTAGAATAATGTAGGATGCGTTACATCTTTTGAGAACACCTTACACCACCATACGAAAAAATTAAAATTCCATAATAAACCTAATGAATTCGTCCGAGTGATTTGAACATCGTACAACACTTTAGAATATCTTACCACGCTGAATGCCACATTACCGCCTTGAAAAGCATGTTAGTGTAACGTACGACACCTTACAACTCCTAACAAAATATTACAACACCGTACGTAAACTTAAAACTCCATAATAAACCTAATGAATTCGTCCGAGTGATTTGAACATCGTACAACAATTTAGAATATCTTACCACGCTGAATGCCACATTACCACCTTGAAAAGCATGTTAGTATAACGTACGACACCTTACAACTCCTAACAAAATATTACAACACCGTACGTAAACTTAAAACTCCATAATAAACCTAATGAATTCATCCGAGTCATTTGAACATCGTACGACAATTTAGAGTATATTACGACTTTGTATGCCACATTACCGCCTTGAAAAGCATGTTAGTATAACGTACGGCACCTTACAACACCTAACAAAACATTACAACACCGTACGTAAACTCAAAACTCCATAATAAACCTAATGAATTCGTCCGAGTCATTTGAACATCGTACAACAATTTAGAATATCTTACGACTCTGTATGCCACATTACCGCCTTGAAAATCATGTTAATATAACCTAGGGCACCTTACAACTGCTAAGAACCCATTGCAATACCGTACGTAAACTTAAAACTCCATAGTAAACCTAATGTATTCGTCCGAGTCCTTTAAACATCAGACGACCACTCAGGACTTGTTACGACTTTGTATGCGACATTAGCAACAGGAAAAGCAATTTAAAATAATGTAGGATGCGTTACATCTTTTGAGAACACCTTACACCACCGTACGAAAACATTAAAACTCCATAATAAACCTAATGAATTCGTCCGAGTGATTTGAACATCGTACAACAATTTAGAATATCTTACCACTCTGAATGCCACATTACCGCCTTGAAAAGCATGTTAGTATAACGTACGACACCTTACAACTCCTAACAAAATATTACAACACCGTACGTAAACTTAAAACTCCATAATAAACCTAATGAATTCATCCGAGTCATTTGAACATCGTACGACAATTTATAGTATATTACGACTTTGTATGCCACATTACCGCCTTGAAAAGCATGTTAGTATAACGTACGGCACCTTACAACACCTAACAAAACATTACAACACCGTACGTAAACTCAAAACTCCATAATAAACCTAATGAATTCGTCCGAGTCATTTGAACATCGTACAACAATTTAGAATATCTTACGACTCTGTATGCCACATTACCGCCTTGAAAATCATGTTAATATAACCTAGGGCACCTTACAACTCCTAAGAACCCATTGCAATACCGTACGTAAACTTAAAACTCCATAGTAAACCTAATGTATTCGTCCGAGTCCTTTAAACATCAGACGACCACTCAGGACTTGTTACGACTTTGTATGCGACATTAGCAACAGGAAAAGCAATTTAAAATAATGTAGGATGCGTTACATCTTTTGAGAACACCTTACACCACCGTACGAAAACATTAAAACTCCATAATAAACCTAATGAATTCGTCCGAGTGATTTGAACATCGTACAACAATTTAGAATATCTTACCACTCTGAATGCCACATTACCGCCTTGAAAAGCATGTTAGTATAACGTACGACACCTTACAACTCCTAACAAAATATTACAACACCGTACGTAAACTTAAAACTCCATAATAAACCTAATGAATTCATCCGAGTCATTTGAACATCGTACGACAATTTAGAGTATATTACGACTTTGTATGCCACATTACCGCCTTGAAAAGCATGTTAGTATAACGTACGACACCTTACAACTCCTAACAAAATATTACAACACCGTACGTAAACTTAAAACTCCATAATAAACCTAATGAATTCATCCGAGTCATTTGAACATCGTACGACAATTTAGAGTATATTACGACTTTGTATGCCACATTACCGCCTTGAAAAGCATGTTAGTATAACGTACGACACCTTACAACTCCTAACAAAATATTACAACACCGTACGTAAACTTAAAACTCCATAATAAACCTAATGAATTCATCCGAGTCATTTGAACATCGTACGACAATTTAGAGTATATTACGACTTTGTATGCCACATTACCGCCTTGAAAAGCATGTTAGTATAACGTACGACACCTTACAACTCCTAACAAAATATTACAACACCGTACGTAAACTTAAAACTCCATAATAAACCTAATGAATTCATCCGAGTCATTTGAACATCGTACGACAATTTAGAGTATATTACGACTTTGTATGCCACATTACCGCCTTGAAAAGCATGTTAGTATAACGTACGGCACCTTACAACACCTAACAAAACATTACAACACCGTACGTAAACTCAAAACTCCATAATAAACCTAATGAATTCGTCCGAGTCATTTGAACATCGTACAACAATTTAGAATATCTTACGACTCTGTATGCCACATTACCGCCTTGAAAATCATGTTAGTATAACCTAGGGCACCTTACAACTCCTAAGAACCCATTGCAATACCGTACGTAAACTTAAAACTCCATAGTAAACCTAATGTATTCGTCCGAGTCCTTTAAACATCAGACGACCACTCAAGACTTGTTACGACTTTGTATGCGACATTAGCAACAGGAAAAGCAATTTAAAATAATGTAGGATGCGTTACATCTTTTGAGAACACCTTACACCACCGTACGAAAACATTAAAACTCCATAATAAACCTAATGAATTCGTCCGAGTGATTTGAACATCGTACAACAATTTAGAATATCTTACCACTCTGAATGCCACATTACCGCCTTGAAAAGCATGTTAGTATAACGTACGACACCTTACAACTCCTAACAAAATATTACAACACCGTACGTAAACTTAAAACTCCATAATAAACCTAATGAATTCATCCGAGTCATTTGAACATCGTACAACAATTTAGAATATCTTACGACTCTGTATGCCACATTACCGCCTTGAAAATCATGTTAGTATAACCTAGGGCACCTTACAACTCCTAAGAACCCATTACAATACCGTACGTAAACATATAACTCCATAGTAAACCTAATGAATTCGTCCGAGTGCTTTCAACATCAGACGACCACTCAGGACTTGTTACGATTTTGTATGCGACATTAGAAACAGGAAAAGCAATTTAGAATAATGTAGGATGCGTTACATCTTTTGAGAACACCTTACACCACCGTACGAAAAAATTAAAACTCCATAATAAACCTAATGAATTCGTCCGAGTGATTTGAACATCGTACAACAATTTAGAATATCTTACCACGCTGAATGCCACATTACCGCCTTGAAAAGCATGTTAGTATAACGTACGACACCTTACAACTCCTAACAAAATATTACAACACCGTACGTAAACTTAAAACTCCATAATAAACCTAATGAATTCATCCGAGTCATTTGAACATCGTACGACAATTTAGAGTATATTACGACTTTGTATGCCACATTACCGCCTTGAAAAGCATGTTAGTATAACGTACGGCACCTTACAACACCTAACAAAACATTACAACACCGTACGTAAACTCAAAACTCCATAATAAACCTAATGAATTCGTCCGAGTCATTTGAACATCGTACAACAATTTAGAATATCTTACGACTCTGTATGCCACATTACCGCCTTGAAAATCATGTTAGTATAACCTAGGGCACCTTACAACTCCTAAGAACCCATTACAATACCGTACGTAAACATAAAACTCCATAGTAAACCTAATGAATTCGTCCGAGTGCTTTCAACATCAGACGACCACTCAGGACTTGTTACGATTTTGTATGCGACATTAGCAACAGGAAAAGCAATTTAAAATAATGTAGGATGCGTTACATCTTTTGAGACCACCTTACACCACCGTACGAAAACATTAAAACTCCATAATAAACCTAATGAATTCGTCCGAGTGATTTGAACATCGTACAACAATTTAGAATATCTTACCACTCTGAATGCCACATTACCGCCTTGAAAAGCATGTTAGTATAACGTACGACACCTTACAACTCCTAACAAAATATTACAACACCGTACGTAAACTTAAAACTCCATAATAAACCTAATGAATTCATCCGAGTCATTTGAACATCGTACAACAATTTAGAATATCTTACGACTCTGTATGCCACATTACCGCCTTGAAAATCATATTAGTATAACCTAGGGCACCTTACAACTCCTAAGAACCCATTGCAATACCGTACGTAAACTTAAAACTCCATAGTAAACCTAATGTATTCGTCCGAGTCCTTTAAACATCAGACGACCACTCAGGACTTGTTACGACTTTGTATGCGACATTAGCAACAGGAAAAGCAATTTAAAATAATGTAGGATGCGTTACATCTTTTGAGAACACCTTACACCACCGTACAAAAACATTAAAACTCCATAATAAACCTAATGAATTCGTCCGAGTGATTTGAACATCGTACAACAATTTAGAATATCTTACCACTCTGAATGCCACATTACCGCCTTGAAAAGCATGTTAGTATAACGTACGACACCTTACAACTCCTAACAAAATGTTACAACACCGTACGTAAACTTAAAACTCCATAATAAACCTAATGAATTCATCCGAGTCATTTGAACATCGTACGACAATTTAGAGTATATTACGACTTTGTATGCCACATTACCGCCTTGAAAAGCATGTTAGTATAACGTACGGCACCTTACAACACCTAACAAAACATTACAACACCGTACGTAAACTCAAAACTCCATAATAAACCTAATGAATTCGTCCGAGTCATTTGAACATCGTACAACAATTTAGAATATCTTACGACTCTGTATGCCACATTACCGCCTTGAAAATCATGTTAGTATAACCTAGGGCACCTTACAACTCCTAAGAACCCATTACAATACCGTACGTAAACATAAAACTCCATAGTAAACCTAATGAATTCGTCCGAGTGCTTTCAACATCAGACGACCACTCAGGACTTGTTACGATTTTGTATGCGACATTAGAAACAGGAAAAGCAATTTAGAATAATGTAGGATGCGTTACATCTTTTGAGAACACCTTACACCACCGTACGAAAAAATTAAAACTCCATAATAAACCTAATGAATTCGTCCGAGTGATTTGAACATCGTACAACAATTTAGAATATCTTACCACGCTGAATGCCACATTACCGCCTTGAAAAGCATGTTAGTATAACGTACGACACCTTACAACTCCTAACAAAATATTCAACACCGTACGTAAACTTAAAACTCCATAATAAACCTAATGAATTCATCCGAGTCATTTGAACATCGTACGACAATTTAGAGTATATTACGACTTTGTATGCCACATTACCGCCTTGAAAAGCATGTTAGTATAACGTACGGCACCTTACAACACCTAACAAAACATTACAACACCGTACGTAAACTCAAAACTCCATAATAAACCTAATGAATTCGTCCGAGTCATTTGAACATCGTACAACAATTTAGAATATCTTACGACTCTGTATGCCACATTACCGCCTTGAAAATCATGTTAATATAACCTAGGGCACCTTACAACTCCTAAGAACCCATTGCAATACCGTACGTAAACTTAAAACTCCATAGTAAACCTAATGTATTCGTCCGAGTCCTTTAAACATCAGACGACCACTCAGGACTTGTTACGACTTTGTATGCGACATTAGCAACAGGAAAAGCAATTTAAAATAATGTAGGATGCGTTACATCTTTTGAGAACACCTTACACCACCGTACGAAAACATTAAAACTCCATAATAAACCTAATGAATTCGTCCGAGTGATTTGAACATCGTACAACAATTTAGAATATCTTACCACTCTGAATGCCACATTACCGCCTTGAAAAGCATGTTAGTATAACGTACGACACCTTACAACTCCTAACAAAATATTACAACACCGTACGTAAACTTAAAACTCCATAATAAACCTAATGAATTCATCCGAGTCATTTGAACATCGTACGACAATTTAGAGTATATTACGACTTTGTATGCCACATTACCGCCTTGAAAAGCATGTTAGTATAACGTACGACACCTTACAACTCCTAACAAAATATTACAACACCGTACGTAAACTTAAAACTCCATAATAAACCTAATGAATTCATCCGAGTCATTTGAACATCGTACGACAATTTAGAGTATATTACGACTTTGTATGCCACATTACCGCCTTGAAAAGCATGTTAGTATAACGTACGGCACCTTACAACACCTAACAAAACATTACAACACCGTACGTAAACTCAAAACTCCATAATAAACCTAATGAATTCGTCCGAGTCATTTGAACATCGTACAACAATTTAGAATATCTTACGACTCTGTATGCCACATTACCGCCTTGAAAATCATGTTAGTATAACCTAGGGCACCTTACAACTCCTAAGAACCCATTGCAATACCGTACGTAAACTTAAAATTCCATAGTAAACCTAATGTATTCGTCCGAGTCCTTTAAACATCAGACGACCACTCAAGACTTGTTACGACTTTGTATGCGACATTAGCAACAGGAAAAGCAATTTAAAATAATGTAGGATGCGTTACATCTTTTGAGAACACCTTACACCACCGTACGAAAACATTAAAACTCCATAATAAACCTAATGAATTCGTCCGAGTGATTTGAACATCGTACAACAATTTAGAATATCTTACCACTCTGAATGCCACATTACCGCCTTGAAAAGCATGTTAGTATAACGTACGACACCTTACAACTCCTAACAAAATATTACAACACCGTACGTAAACTTAAAACTCCATAATAAACCTAATGAATTCATCCGAGTCATTTGAACATCGTACAACAATTTAGAATATCTTACGACTCTGTATGCCACATTACCGCCTTGAAAATCATGTTAGTATAACCTAGGGCACCTTACAACTCCTAAGAACCCATTACAATACCGTACGTAAACATATAACTCCATAGTAAACCTAATGAATTCGTCCGAGAGCTTTCAACATCAGACGACCACTCAGGACTTGTTACGATTTTGTATGCGACATTAGAAACAGGAAAAGCAATTTAGAATAATGTAGGATGCGTTACATCTTTTGAGAACACCTTACACCACCGTACGAAAAAATTAAAACTCCATAATAAACCTAATGAATTCGTCCGAGTGATTTGAACATCGTACAACAATTTAGAATATCTTACCACGCTGAATGCCACATTACCGCCTTGAAAAGCATGTTAGTATAACGTACGACACCTTACAACTCCTAACAAAATATTACAACACCGTACGTAAACTTAAAACTCCATAATAAACCTAATGAATTCATCCGAGTCATTTGAACATCGTACGACAATTTAGAGTATATTACGACTTTGTATGCCACATTACCGCCTTGAAAAGCATGTTAGTATAACGTACGGCATCTTACAACACCTAACAAAACATTACAACACCGTACGTAAACTCAAAACTCCATAATAAACCTAATGAATTCGTCCGAGTCATTTGAACATCGTACAACAATTTAGAATATCTTACGACTCTGTATGCCACATTACCGCCTTGAAAATCATGTTAGTATAACCTAGGGCACCTTACAACTCCTAAGAACCCATTACAATACCGTACGTAAACATAAAACTCCATAGTAAACCTAATGAATTCGTCCGAGTGCTTTCAACATCAGACGACCACTCAGGACTTGTTACAATTTTGTATGCGACATTAGCAACAGAAAAAGCAATTTAAAATAATGTAGGATGCGTTACATCTTTTGAGAACACCTTACACCACCGTACGAAAACATTAAAACTCCATAATAAACCTAATGAATTCGTCCGAGTGATTTGAACATCGTACAACAATTTAGAATATCTTACCACTCTGAATGCCACATTACCGCCTTGAAAAGCATGTTAGTATAACGTACGACACCTTACAACTCCTAACAAAATATTACAACACCGTACGTAAACTTAAAACTCCATAATAAACCTAATGAATTCATCCGAGTCATTTGAACATCGTACAACAATTTAGAATATCTTACGACTCTGTATGCCACATTACCGCCTTGAAAATCATATTAGTATAACCTAGGGCACCTTATGTGACACCCCGCCCGGTGGCGGAAAACACCGGGCTGTCATAGAATTGGATATCCGTAGTAAACAAAGCGCATGGTATTACTTTTATTAAAGTCTAATAGTTATTGTCATAAGTTTGGCAAAACCCAAGTCTTAAATGCAAAACGACAAATTCATAACAGCAGTAAATGAAATAGTCAAGTTTAGTATTATTTCTAGGTCCAAGTCCCTATGTCTTGAATAGCAAAGAAATAAGCCAAAATCACGCGCCACCTGAAATACGCGAAAATAAAGTTAGCTACACAAGCTAGTGAGTAAAACCCAATTGAATAGTAATAGTATTGAAATCCGAGATCAACAAGATATGCTGCGCAATCCCATATGTATAGTAATTTTGTAATATTACTCGACCAGGACCCCTAGAATAGAATAGCACACCAACCACAATAGAAACCATAGTATCTCGTCTAGCCATTTGTCATGAGAACCACTCATGTAATAAATAATGATGACTTTTAATAACCGTCGTTTACCGTCTCGATATATAAGTCATCATTTAGCAATTTAGGGACATGGCATAGTATAGCATCATAGCATAGCAACATAGTATAGCAACATAGTATAGCAACATAGCATCTCGACATAGTAAACATGGAATTAGAAAGGCCGGGTTTAAATCACCTATCGATGTTGTACAAGCAGGTGGGTTTGTCAAACCATTAGCGCTAACATTGTACCGGTGGGATTACAAAGCAATAAAACTACTTTTAACTAACACATACGATTGCATCCAGCGGCCAAACTAGACTAACATATTTGTATGATCTCTTTTAGAAAACGAATAGAAAACGCAATATAGTAAAAGACGTATTTCAGCCCCAAAATAGTAAATAGAAAAAGGGGAGTGAGTTTACTCACCTGAACAATATAGATAATAGCACGCAAGAAAGTAATTAAATAGAATCGAGGATCGCCCAGATATTAGAATCACCTAATTAACCGGGAAAACCTAATTTAGAAACGAGACAAATAATATAGTAGCTAGAATCAATAACTTAGAAATTCTAGGGTTTTGGATTTGGGATTTTAGGGTTTTAAATTATAAATTGAAAATTAGGGTTTCAAAATATAATTTGGGAATTTAGGGTTTTAAATCCAATTTAGGGTTTCAAAACCCAATTTGGGAATTTAGGGTTTTAAATCCAATTTAGGGTTTCAAAATCCAATTTGGGAATTTAGGGTTTTGGAATACAATTTGGGGATTTAGGGTTTTATACGAAACGTTGCAGTATTTTGTATTAAATATATTTTATACGAAACCATTTTTAGATTAAACTTATATTTTAAGCTAATAAAATAGTTTCATCTTAAATATATTATTAGGTTATTAGAAAAGTATAATTAAATGATTTAAAAGTGAAAAATAAGGAGATTAAAGAAATGGGGTCAGCAAGGTTCGAACCCGTGACCTAAAGGTTCACAGCAAGTATACAAACCACCAGACCAGAAAGCTTTTTGTTGATTAAACTCGTTTTTAAATTGTTTTAACGTTTATAATCCAAGAACACTTTTCATTACAAGCCCTAGAACACGAATCATACCAATTCGTTTAATCCAGTGAATGAAATCCAAAACCAATAGAGGGCTTTTAATCACCATTGAATCGTGATCATTTTGATATATAATACTTACTTGATTGATGATGAATTGGATCAAAGATGAACGAAGAACAAAACGGCTGATTGAAAAACCAAATTGGTAGATTTAAGCCGTTGAATTGCAATTACACGTCCAGATTTCTTCAACGAGATCATATGAATCAAAACCCCAGGTTAATTGCAGAAACTAACGAGAATTTGATGTGCAATGGGTGTGTTGCAGGTTCGAACAAATGGAGAATCAAACACCGAGTTCTCCTGATTTTTGATAGAAATTAAGATACCAGGGAGTGAAAGGGATAGGAATGAAGTATATTGAACCATTCAATTTGATCCCTTGCTTTGTAAAAACTGTCGAACGAGTCTCGAGTTGAATACGAGATGTTTTGGATTAATTGAACTTTAATTTGGTGTTTTAATTCCAGTTAATTGCTAGAAACGGCTTCTATTTGATGCAGGGATCATTTTCGTTGCTTCAATTCACTGATATTGTGCGTTTTTAGTCGATTGGAATTAATGAGTTTAATGGGTGTTAGAAACCGATTTGCAAATTGAGTTTGGACGAGTATTTGGTTGTTTATAGGACAATTAAATGGTGATAACGAGTTCGAACGTCGCAGAGGATCATTTTATATGGGTTCGTTTGAGTTGAAATGGTTCAAAAACCTTGTTTTTTGGTGTTGCCGGAGTTCGGGATTTTCCGGCAACCACGCCGGAACAGTGGTGCCGGAAACACGGGGGTGAGGGGCGGGGGCTGGGTAAGTTGTGTAATATTATTATTTACATAGTTAGTCCTTTATGTTTTAGTTGTTTTAAGTTAGTAGTTATAAGTTTAATAATAGTTTGTAAATTGGCAGTTTTGGCCCAAAGTTAATTATATATATCTTTTAACTAACTAACTAACTTGACCAAAGTGAAACGTAACAATTTTATACGTGACGTTTTTATAGTTTTGATACGTTGAAGCCGTTACGAGGCTATTTCGAGGCTTAGGAGCGTTTTCGTTTAACAATTTTTATGTGATTACTTTTATACACTATATATATATATATATATATATATATATATATATTTTCTTGAGATTTGTGTAATAGAAATAGTGTTTATTTAGTACACATAGATATTTCGTGACGTTGAGTCCGATGTATTTATTATTTGTCATAATGAACGTTACATTTTAGAACAATGATTATGAGTACATATATAAGAGATAAACGACTTCGGGTCCGAGTCGGGCATTCGGGTTCGGTTTTGGGGCAGATGTCACAGTCTCCCCTCCTTATATAAATTTCGTCCCGAAATTTGCTCAAACCGAAGTAGAAGAAGATGAAGCAAAGAGATCATCGTTAGGCGGCAAAAGATAACGATTTTTACTGAAAGTTTCATCGAATTCGCGATAATCGGGACATATACGGAATGGGTCATCTTTCTTTCAGCACGAGCCAAAACGCGACATAACTCTAACGCATATGCTTTTGAGTTTCAACGCAAGGCAAAAGTTTCAACCGTCGAAACCACTGAGAGTCATAGACAAAAGTTAAACATGGAGGGAATGTGACCTTGAAATGTAAGTTCGCACCATAAATATAAAAACCAATAGAAACATTTTTTTTTTTTTTTTTTTTCGCTTCGACTACCACATAAAGATTATCGAGTCTAACACAGTTAATAGCAAATGATGAAACACAATCAAATGAAACAAAAGTCTTATCGGCCTCCAAATAAAATAGAAACGTAGAAATCATTTGGGAATCATATCGTTCACCACGTCATTGTTAGCTTGAGCTTGATTAGCGATGATATTGAAGGTTCTAGCACGACCAGCTTGGTTAGCATTAGCGTTGGTGTTCACGTTGACATTGATAGGTTGAGGACAATCGTTGCGGAAATGAGTTGGATCACCACAGTTGAAACAAGCACGACCTTGATTACCCCGATTATTATTATTCCAACAATCTTTAGCCAGATGCCCATGACGTTGACAAACAGAACATTTAAAACATGGAGTTTCGGGCGCATGATGAAAAGGACATTGGTTGCATTTGGGCAAGAACCCCGTATAAGGCTTACGGTTATCATTACCCCTTTGCGGTGCCATAGGAGGAGCAGGAGCAGCAATAGCATAGTTGGTGGCATTGTTCTTACGCTTCTTGGAATTGAATGAGGATTCGGGCTTAAAACCCTTATAAGAATCATCCTCAGATGATTTAGAGTCATCACTAGAAGAACTTTTAGACTTTTTGTTACCCTTACGAAACAGAGAGCCAGCTTGCACATGATTTTCAGTAAGGCGACCGGCTAAAGTCATTGCCTCACCTACAGTAGCTGGCTTACTACCCCAAACAGCATCTTGGATAGTCATTGGCAGACCTCCGATATATTGCTCAATGCCACGAGAATCAGGAGTAACCATATTAGGACACAAAGTACTGAGCTGGGAGAAACGATCATTATAAGCCACATTATCACCACTATCTTGCTTAAGACCCCAGAATTCGCCCTCGAGTTTACGAATCTCGCTAGGAGGACAATACTTATTAGTCATGTTGGTTTTGAACACGGTCCAGGTTAAAGCTGTTACAGCGGCTTCACCGAGCCTACGCTTTTCATCATTCCACCAAGTCAAAGCACCCTTTTGAAGAACACTTGTTGCATATCGGACTTTGAGGTTTTCAGGGCAATCACAATTAACAAAAGTACTCTCCATGCTTTCAAACCATTGGAGAAGTCCCGTAGCCCCTTCGTTACCGATAAATTTGGTTGGACCACACGAGTTGAAGTACTTAAGAGTACACTTAGGCTCATTGTTTTGATTAGCATTATTAAGTTGGTTCACGAGATTAGGCAAAATATTAGCCATTTGGGTCGCGATAACATTAGCAAGTCGTTGATTTCTACCCGCCATTCTACAATATAGAAAACGATTTCGTGAGACATGGAACATTCTTTTTAAAACATAGTTCATAGTAAACACTTATTGAATTTGAATGGTATTTAGAAATATATAGAATCTCCTTAGAAAACACTTCATAGTAAACATTTAGAAACCATAGAAACACAATCAAATAGTTTAGGGTGACATTTTAAAATCACAAAGAACTCATAGAAATAATTAGAATTTATAGAAAAATGATAGTATTAGAAAAATGATTAAATGGAATTTGAAGGCTTAGGAATGTGTCTGGGTTTGGACACTCAAGACTTATCAAAGTGTTAAGTTCGTTTTCAACGTATTCGAGAAAGCGTGCTTTAGCCTATAGGTTCACACTCATCTCGAACATCCCCAGGTAAGCATACAGGTCTCTTAAAGAGATTTATACGAAATGCTTGCCTTAGACAGGATGTCCGTGATACAGGCGTTCCCCCTTCCAGATTGCACACGTTTCCCACGTTCTCAAACTCACTTAAGACGATGACGAGATTCCACAAAGAGAAAGATCCTAATCTTACAGACGAGTCTCTTGTAGCTCCTTCGCGAAATCGGTTAAGAATTGAGATAAAGAAAAGACATAGAATAATTCATAGAAATAATAAATAAATGAATAAATAAATTCTGAAGAGTTCTCTAAGCACATTAATTTTGCACTAAGGACTCTTAGGTTATAGTCTAGGTCGGTGTGTTTCTAATACCCTATCCTAGTTCTCTATAACCATGGCTCTGATACCAACTGTGACACCCCGCCCGGTGGCGGAAAACACCGGGCTGTCATAGAATTGGATATCCGTAGTAAACAAAGCGCATGGTATTACTTTTATTAAAGTCTAATAGTTATTGTCATAAGTTTGGCAAAACCCAAGTCTTAAATGCAAAACGACAAATTCATAACAGCAGTAAATGAAATAGTCAAGTTTAGTATTATTTCTAGGTCCAAGTCCCTATGTCTTGAATAGCAAAGAAATAAGCCAAAATCACGCGCCACCTGAAATACGCGAAAATAAAGTTAGCTACACAAGCTAGTGAGTAAAACCCAATTGAATAGTAATAGTATTGAAATCCGAGATCAACAAGATATGCTGCGCAATCCCATATGTATAGTAATTTTGTAATATTACTCGACCAGGACCCCTAGAATAGAATAGCACACCAACCACAATAGAAACCATAGTATCTCGTCTAGCCATTTGTCATGAGAACCACTCATGTAATAAATAATGATGACTTTTAATAACCGTCGTTTACCGTCTCGATATATAAGTCATCATTTAGCAATTTAGGGACATGGCATAGTATAGCATCATAGCATAGCAACATAGTATAGCAACATAGTATAGCAACATAGCATCTCGACATAGTAAACATGGAATTAGAAAGGCCGGGTTTAAATCACCTATCGATGTTGTACAAGCAGGTGGGTTTGTCAAACCATTAGCGCTAACATTGTACCGGTGGGATTACAAAGCAATAAAACTACTTTTAACTAACACATACGATTGCATCCAGCGGCCAAACTAGACTAACATATTTGTATGATCTCTTTTAGAAAACGAATAGAAAACGCAATATAGTAAAAGACGTATTTCAGCCCCAAAATAGTAAATAGAAAAAGGGGAGTGAGTTTACTCACCTGAACAATATAGATAATAGCACGCAAGAAAGTAATTAAATAGAATCGAGGATCGCCCAGATATTAGAATCACCTAATTAACCGGGAAAACCTAATTTAGAAACGAGACAAATAATATAGTAGCTAGAATCAATAACTTAGAAATTCTAGGGTTTTGGATTTGGGATTTTAGGGTTTTAAATTATAAATTGAAAATTAGGGTTTCAAAATATAATTTGGGAATTTAGGGTTTTAAATCCAATTTTGGGTTTCAAAACCCAATTTGGGAATTTAGGGTTTTAAATCCAATTTAGGGTTTCAAAATCCAATTTGGGAATTTAGGGTTTTGGAATACAATTTGGGGATTTAGGGTTTTATACGAAACGTTGCAGTATTTTGTATTAAATATATTTTATACGAAACCATTTTTAGATTAAACTTATATTTTAAGCTAATAAAATAGTTTCATCTTAAATATATTATTAGGTTATTAGAAAAGTATAATTAAATGATTTAAAAGTGAAAAATAAGGAGATTAAAGAAATGGGGTCAGCAAGGTTCGAACCCGTGACCTAAAGGTTCACAGCAAGTATACAAACCACCAGACCAGAAAGCTTTTTGTTGATTAAACTCGTTTTTAAATTGTTTTAACGTTTATAATCCAAGAACACTTTTCATTACAAGCCCTAGTAAACGAATCATACCAATTCGTTTAATCCAGTGAATGAAATCCAAAACCAATAGAGGGCTTTTAATCACCATTGAATCGTGATCATTTTGATATATAATACTTACTTGATTGATGATGAATTGGATCAAAGATGAACGAAGAACAAAACGGCTGATTGAAAAACCAAATTGGTAGATTTAAGCCGTTGAATTGCAATTACACGTCCAGATTTCTTCAACGAGATCATATGAATCAAAACCCCAGGTTAATTGCAGAAACTAACGAGAATTTGATGTGCAATGGGTGTGTTGCAGGTTCGAACAAATGGAGAATCAAACACCGAGTTCTCCTGATTTTTGATAGAAATTAAGATACCAGGGAGTGAAAGGGATAGGAATGAAGTATATTGAACGATTCAATTTGATCCCTTGCTTTGTAAAAACTGTCGAACGAGTCTCGAGTTGAATACGAGATGTTTTGGATTAATTGAACTTTAATTTGGTGTTTTAATTCCAGTTAATTGCTAGAAACGGCTTCTATTTGATGCAGGGATCATTTTGGTTGCTTCAATTCACTGATATTGTGCGTTTTTAGTCGATTGGAATTAATGAGTTTAATGGGTGTTAGAAACCGATTTGCAAATTGAGTTTGGACGAGTATTTGGTTGTTTATAGGACAATTAAATGGTGATAACGAGTTCGAACGTCGCAGAGGATCATTTTATATGGGTTCGTTTGAGTTGAAATGGTTCAAAAACCTTGTTTTTTGGTGTTGCCGGAGTTCGGGATTTTCCGGCAACCACGCCGGAACAGTGGTGCCGGAAACACGGGGGTGAGGGGCGGGGGCTGGGTAAGTTGTGTAATATTATTATTTACATAGTTAGTCCTTTATGTTTTAGTTGTTTTAAGTTAGTAGTTATAAGTTTAATAATAGTTTGTAAATTGGCAGTTTTGGCCCAAAGTTAATTATATATATCTTTTAACTAACTAACTAACTTGACCAAAGTGAAACGTAACAATTTTATACGTGACGTTTTTATAGTTTTGATACGTTGAAGCCGTTACGAGGCTATTTCGAGGCTTAGGAGCGTTTTCGTTTAACAATTTTTATGTGATTACTTTTATACACTATATATATATATATATATATATATTTTCTTGAGATTTGTGTAATAGAAATAGTGTTTATTTAGTACACATAGATATTTCGTGACGTTGAGTCCGATGTATTTATTATTTGTCATAATGAACGTTACATTTTAGAACAATGATTATGAGTACATATATAAGAGATAAACGACTTCTGGTCCGAGTCGGGCATTCGGGTTCGGTTTTGGGGCAGATGTCACACCTTACAACTCCTAAGAACCCATTGCAATACCGTACGTAAACTTAAAACTCCATAGTAAACCTAATGTATTCGTCCGAGTCCTTTAAACATCAGACGACCACTCAGGACTTGTTACGACTTTGTATGCGACATTAGCAACAGGAAAAGCAATTTAAAATAATGTAGGATGCGTTACATCTTTTGAGAAAACCTTACACCACCGTACGAAAACATTAAAACTCCATAATAAACCTAATGAATTCGTCCGAGTGATTTGAACATCGTACAACAATTTAGAATATCTTACCACTCTGAATGCCACATTACCGCCTTGAAAAGCATGTTAGTATAACGTACGACACCTTACAACTCCTAACAAAATGTTACAACACCGTACGTAAACTTAAAACTCCATAATAAACCTAATGAATTCATCCGAGTCATTTGAACATCGTACGACAATTTAGAGTATATTACGACTTTGTATGCCACATTACCGCCTTGAAAAGCATGTTAGTATAACGTACGGCACCTTACAACACCTAACAAAACATTACAACACCGTACGTAAACTCAAAACTCCATAATAAACCTAATGAATTCGTCCGAGTCATTTGAACATCGTACAACAATTTAGAATATCTTACGACTCTGTATGCCACATTACCGCCTTGAAAATCATGTTAGTATAACCTAGGGCACCTTACAACTCCTAAGAACCCATTGCAATACTGTACGTAAACTTAAAACTCCATAGTAAACCTAATGTATTCGTCCGAGTCCTTTAAACATCAGACGACCACTCAGGACTTGTTACGACTTTGTATGCGACATTAGCAACAGGAAAAGCAATTTAAAATAATGTAGGATGCGTTACATCTTTTGAGAACACCTTACACCACCGTACGAAAACATTAAAACTCCATAATAAACCTAATGAATTCGTCCGAGTGATTTGAACATCGTACAACAATTTAGAATATCTTACCACTCTGAATGCCACATTACCGCCTTGAAAAGCATGTTAGTATAACGTACGACACCTTACAACTCCTAACAAAATATTACAACACCGTACGTAAACTTAAAACTCCATAATAAACCTAATGAATTCATCCGAGTCATTTGAACATCGTACGACAATTTAGAGTATATTACGACTCTGTATGCCACATTACCGCCTTGAAAATCATGTTAGTATAACCTAGGGCACCTTACAACTCCTAAGAACCCATTACAATACCGTACGTAAACATATAACTCCATAGTAAACCTAATGAATTCGTCCGAGTGCTTTCAACATCAGACGACCACTCAGGACTTGTTACGATTTTGTATGCGACATTAGAAACAGGAAAAGCAATTTAGAATAATGTAGGATGCGTAACATCTTTTGAGAACACCTTACACCACCGTACGAAAAAATTAAAACTCCATAATAAACCTAATGAATTCGTCCGAGTGATTTGAACATCGTACAACAATTTAGAATATCTTACCACGCTGAATGCCACATTACCGCCTTGAAAAGCATGTTAGTATAACGTACGACACCTTACAACTCCTAACAAAATATTACAACACCGTACGTAAACTTAAAACTCCATAATAAACCTAATGAATTCATCCGAGTCATTTGAACATCGTACGACAATTTAGAGTATATTACGACTTTGTATGCCACATTACCGCCTTGAAAAGCATGTTAGTAAAACCTACGGCACCTTACAACACCTAACAAAACATTACAACACCGTACGTAAACTCAAAACTCCATAATAAACCTAATGAATTCGTCCGAGTCATTTGAACATCGTACAACAATTTAGAATATCTTACGACTCTGTATGCCACATTACCGCCTTGAAAATCATGTTAGTATAA
Organism: Tagetes erecta; assembly: GCA_030867185.1. Lineage (NCBI taxonomy): Eukaryota > Viridiplantae > Streptophyta > Magnoliopsida > Asterales > Asteraceae > Tagetes > Tagetes erecta. The sequence goes on along the minus strand of CM061488.1, from coordinate 45,460,205 downwards.
CCTAGGGCACCTTACAACTCCTAAGAACCCATTACAATACCGTACGTAAACATAAAACTCCATAGTAAACCTAATGAATTCGTCCGAGTGCTTTCAACATCAGACGACCACTCAGGACTTGTTACGATTTTGTATGCGACATTAGCAACAGGAAAAGCAATTTAAAATAATGTAGGATGCGTTACATCTTTTGAGAACACCTTACACCACCGTACGAAAACATTAAAACTCCATAATAAACCTAATGAATTCGTCCGAGTGATTTGAACATCGTACAACAATTTAGAATATCTTACCACTCTGAATGCCACATTACCGCCTTGAAAAGCATGTTAGTATAACGTACGACACCTTACAACTCCTAACAAAATATTACAACACCGTACGTAAACTTAAAACTCCATAATAAACCTAATGAATTCATCCGAGTCATTTGAACATCGTACAACAATTTAGAATATCTTACGACTCTGTATGCCACATTACCGCCTTGAAAATCATATTAGTATAACCTAGGGCACCTTACAACTCCTAAGAACCCATTGCAATACCGTACGTAAACTTAAAACTCCATAGTAAACCTAATGTATTCGTCCGAGTCCTTTAAACATCAGACGACCACTCAGGACTTGTTACGACTTTGTATGCGACATTAGCAACAGGAAAAGCAATTTAAAATAATGTAGGATGCGTTACATCTTTTGAGAACACCTTACACCACCGTACGAAAACATTAAAACTCCATAATAAACCTAATGAATTCGTCCGAGTGATTTGAACATCGTACAACAATTTAGAATATCTTACCACTCTGAATGCCACATTACCACCTTGAAAAGCATGTTAGTATAACGTACGACACCTTACAACTCCTAACAAAATGTTACAACACCGTACGTAAACTTAAAACTCCATAATAAACCTAATGAATTCATCCGAGTCATTTGAACATCGTACGACAATTTAGAGTATATTACGACTTTGTATGCCACATTACCGCCTTGAAAAGCATGTTAGTATAACGTACGGCACCTTACAACACCTAACAAAACATTACAACACCGTACGTAAACTCAAAACTCCATAATAAACCTAATGAATTCGTCCGAGTCATTTGAACATCGTACAACAATTTAGAATATCTTACGACTCTGTATGCCACATTACCGCCTTGAAAATCATGTTAGTATAACCTAGGGCACCTTACAACTCCTAAGAACCCATTACAATACCGTACGTAAACATAAAACTCCATAGTAAACCTAATGAATTCGTCCGAGTGCGTTCAACATCAGACGACCACTCAGGACTTGTTACGATTTTGTATGCGACATTAGAAACAGGAAAAGCAATTTAGAATAATGTAGGATGCGTTACATCTTTTGAGAACACCTTACACCACCGTACGAAAAAATTAAAACTCCATAATAAACCTAATGAATTCGTCCGAGTGATTTGAACATCGTACAACAATTTAGAATATCTTACCACGCTGAATGCCACATTACCGCCTTGAAAAGCATGTTAGTATAACGTACGACACCTTACAACTCCTAACAAAATATTACAACACCGTACGTAAACTTAAAACTCCATAATAAACCTAATGAATTCATCCGAGTCATTTGAACATCGTACGACAATTTAGAGTATATTACGACTTTGTATGCCACATTACCGCCTTGAAAAGCATGTTAGTATAACGTACGGCACCTTACAACACCTAACAAAACATTACAACACCGTACGTAAACTCAAAACTCCATAATAAACCTAATGAATTCGTCCGAGTCATTTGAACATCGTACAACAATTTAGAATATCTTACGACTCTGTATGCCACATTACCGCCTTGAAAATCATGTTAATATAACCTAGGGCACCTTACAACTCCTAAGAACCCATTGCAATACCGTACGTAAACTTAAAACTCCATAGTAAACCTAATGTATTCGTCCGAGTCCTTTAAACATCAGACGACCACTCAGGACTTGTTACGACTTTGTATGCGACATTAGCAACAGGAAAAGCAATTTAAAATAATGTAGGATGCGTTACATCTTTTGAGAACACCTTACACCACCGTACGAAAACATTAAAACTCCATAATAAACCTAATGAATTCGTCCGAGTGATTTGAACATCGTACAACAATTTAGAATATCTTACCACTCTGAATGCCACATTACCTCCTTGAAAAGCATGTTAGTATAACGTACGACACCTTACAACTCCTAACAAAATATTACAACACCGTACGTAAACTTAAAACTCCATAATAAACCTAATGAATTCATCCGAGTCATTTGAACATCGTACGACAATTTAGAGTATATTACGACTTTGTATGCCACATTACCGCCTTGAAAAGCATGTTAGTATAACGTACGACACCTTACAACTCCTAACAAAATATTACAACACCGTACGTAAACTTAAAACTCCATAATAAACCTAATGAATTCATCCGAGTCATTTGAACATCGTACGACAATTTAGAGTATATTACGACTTTGTATGCCACATTACCGCCTTGAAAAGCATGTTAGTATAACGTACGTCACCTTACAACACCTAACAAAACATTACAACACCGTACGTAAACTCAAAACTCCATAATAAACCTAATGAATTCGTCCGAGTCATTTGAACATCGTACAACAATTTAGAATATCTTACGACTCTGTATGCCACATTACCGCCTTGAAAATCATGTTAGTATAACCTAGGGCACCTTCCAACTCCTAAGAACCCATTGCAATACCGTACGTAAACTTAAAACTCCATAGTAAACCTAATGTATTCGTCCGAGTCCTTTAAACATCAGACGACCACTCAGGACTTGTTACGACTTTGTATGCGACATTAGCAACAAGAAAAGCAATTTAAAATAATGTAGGATGCGTTACATCTTTTGAGAACACCTTACACCACCGTACGAAAACATTAAAACTCCATAATAAACCTAATGAATTCGTCCGAGTGATTTGAACATCGTACAACAATTTAGAATATCTTACCACTCTGAATGCCACATTACCGCCTTGAAAAGCATGTTAGTATAACGTACGACACCTTACAACTCCTAACAAAATATTACAACACCGTACGTAAACTTAAAACTCCATAATAAACCTAATGAATTCATCCGAGTCATTTGAACATCGTACAACAATTTAGAATATCTTACGACTCTGTATGCCACATTACCGCCTTGAAAATCATGTTAGTATAACCTAGGGCACCTTACAACTCCTAAGAACCCATTACAATACCGTACGTAAACATAAAACTCCATAGTAAACCAAATGAATTCGTCCGAGTGCTTTCAACATCAGACGACCACTCAGGACTTGTTACGATTTTGTATGCGACATTAGAAACAGGAAAAGCAATTTAGAATAATGTAGGATGCGTTACATCTTTTGAGAACACCTTACACCACCGTACGAAAAAAATTAAAACTCCATAATAAACCTAATGAATTCGTCCGAGTGATTTGAACATCGTACAACAATTTAGAATATCTTACCACGCTGAATGCCACATTACCGCCTTGAAAAGCATGTTAGTATAACGTACGACACCTTACAACTCCTAATAAAATATTACAACACCGTACGTAAACTTAAAACTCCATAATAAACCTAATGAATTCATCCGAGTCATTTGAACATCGTACGACAATTTAGAGTATATTACGACTTTGTATGCCACATTACCGCCTTGAAAAGCATGTTAGTATAACGTACGGCACCTTACAACACCTAACAAAACATTACAACACCGTACGTAAACTCAAAACTCCATAATAAACCTAATGAATTCGTCCGAGTCATTTGAACATCGTACAACAATTTAGAATATCTTACGACTCTGTATGCCACATTACCGCCTTGAAAATCATGTTAGTATAACCTAGGGCACCTTCCAACTCCTAAGAACCCATTGCAATACCGTACGTAAACTTAAAACTCCATAGTAAACCTAATGTATTCGTCCGAGTCCTTTAAACATCAGACGACCACTCAGGACTTGTTACGACTTTGTATGCGATATTAGCAACAAGAAAAGCAATTTAAAATAATGTAGGATGCGTTACATCTTTTGAGAACACCTTACACCACCGTACGAAAACATTAAAACTCCATAATAAACCTAATGAATTCGTCCGAGTGATTTGAACATCGTACAACAATTTAGAATATCTTACCACTCTGAATGCCACATTACCGCCTTGAAAAGCATGTTAGTATAACGTACGACACCTTACAACTCCTAACAAAATATTACAACACCGTACGTAAACTTAAAACTCCATAATAAACCTAATGAATTCATCCGAGTCATTTGAACATCGTACAACAATTTAGAATATCTTACGACTCTGTATGCCACATTACCGCCTTGAAAATCATGTTAGTATAACCTAGGGCACCTTACAACTCCTAAGAACCCATTACAATACCGTACGTAAACATAAAACTCCATAGTAAACCTAATGAATTCGTCCGAGTGCTTTCAACATCAGACGACCACTCAGGACTTGTTACGATTTTGTATGCGACATTAGAAACAGGAAAAGCAATTTAGAATAATGTAGGATGCGTTACATCTTTTGAGAACACCTTACACCACCGTACGAAAAAAATTAAAACTCCATAATAAACCTAATGAATTCGTCCGAGTGATTTGAACATCGTACAACAATTTAGAATATCTTACCACGCTGAATGCCACATTACCGCCTTGAAAAGCATGTTAGTATAACGTACGACACCTTACAACTCCTAATAAAATATTACAACACCGTACGTAAACTTAAAACTCCATAATAAACCTAATGAATTCATCCGAGTCATTTGAACATCGTACGACAATTTAGAGTATATTACGACTTTGTATGCCACATTACCGCCTTGAAAAGCATGTTAGTATAACGTACGGCACCTTACAACACCTAACAAAACATTACAACACCGTACGTAAACTCAAAACTCCATAATAAACCTAATGAATTCGTCCGAGTCATTTGAACATCGTACAACAATTTAGAATATCTTACGACTCTGTATGCCACATTACCGCCTTGAAAATCATGTTAATATAATGTAGGGCACCTTACAACTCCTAAGAACCCATTGCAATACCGTACGTAAACTTAAAACTCCATAGTAAACCTAATGTATTCGTCCGAGTCCTTTAAACATCAGACGACCACTCAGGACTTGTTACGACTTTGTATGCGACATTAGCAACAGGAAAAGCAATTTAAAATAATGTAGGATGCGTTACATCTTTTGAGAACACCTTACACCACCGTACGAAAACATTAAAACTCCATAATAAACCTAATGAATTCGTCCGAGTGATTTGAACATCGTACAACAATTTAGAATATCTTACCACTCTGAATGCCACATTACCGCCTTGAAAAGCATGTTAGTATAACGTACGACACCTTACAACTCCTAACAAAATATTACAACACCGTACGTAAACTTAAAACTCCATAATAAACCTAATGAATTCATCCGAGTCATTTGAACATCGTACAACAATTTAGAATATCTTACGACTCTGTATGCCACATTACCGCCTTGAAAATCATGTTAGTATAACCTAGGGCACCTTACAACTCCTAAGAACCCATTACAATACCGTACGTAAACATAAAACTCCATAGTAAACCTAATGAATTCGTCCGAGTGCTTTCAACATCAGACGACCACTCAGGACTTGTTACGATTTTGTATGCGACATTAGAAACAGGAAAAGCAATTTAGAATAATGTAGGATGTGTTACATCTTTTGAGAACACCTTACACCACCGTACGAAAAAATTAAAACTCCATAATAAACCTAATGAATTCGTCCGAGTGATTTGAACATCGTACAACAATTTAGAATATCTTACCACGCTGAATGCCACATTACCGCCTTGAAAAGCATGTTAGTATAACGTACGACACCTTACAACTCCTAACAAAATATTACAACACCGTACGTAAACTTAAAACTCCATAATAAACCTAATGAATTCATCCGAGTCATTTGAACATCGTACGACAATTTAGAGTATATTACGACTTTGTATGCCACATTACCGCCTTGAAAAGCATGTTAGTATAACGTACGGCACCTTACAACACCTAACAAAACATTACAACACCGTACGTAAACTCAAAACTCCATAATAAACCTAATGAATTCGTCCGAGTCATTTGAACATCGTACAACAATTTAGAATATCTTACGACTCTGTATGCCACATTACCGCCTTGAAAATCATGTTAATATAACCTAGGGCACCTTACAACTCCTAAGAACCCATTGCAATACCGTACGTAAACTTAAAACTCCATAGTAAACCTAATGTATTCGTCCGAGTCCTTTAAACATCAGACGACCACTCAGGACTTGTTACGACTTTGTATGCGACATTAGCAACAGGAAAAGCAATTTAAAATAATGTAGGATGCGTTACATCTTTTGAGAACACCTTACACCACCGTACGAAAACATTAAAACTCCATAATAAACCTAATGAATTCGTCCGAGTGATTTGAACATCGTACAACAATTTAGAATATCTTACCACTCTGAATGCCACATTACCGCCTTGAAAAGCATGTTAGTATAACGTACGACACCTTACAACTCCTAACAAAATATTACAACACCGTACGTAAACTTAAAACTCCATACTAAACCTAATGAATTCATCTGAGTCCTTTGAACATCTTACGACAATTTAGAATATATTACGACTCTGTATGCCACATTACCGCCTTGAAAAGAATGTTAGTATAACGAATGGCACCATACAACTCCTAACAAAACATTACAACACCGTACGTAAACTTAAAACTCCATAATAAACCTAATGAATTCGTCCGAGTCATTTGAACATCGTACAACAATTTAGAATATCTTACGACTCTGTATGCCACATTACCGCCTTGAAAATCATGTTATTATAACCTAGGGCACCTTACAACTCCTAAGAACCCATTACAATACCCTACATAAACTTAAAACTCCATAGTAAACCAAATGAATTCGTCCGAGTCCTTTAAACATCAGACGACCACTCAGGACTTGTTACGACTTTGTATGCGACATTAGCAACAGGAAAAGCAATTTAGAATAATGTAGGATGTGTTACATCTTTTGAGAACACCTTACACCACCGTACGAAAACATTAAAACTCCATAATAAACCTAATGAATTCGTCCGAGTGATTTGAACATCGTACAACAATTTAGAATATCTTACCACTCTGAATGCCACATTACCGCCTTGAAAAGCATGTTAGTATAACGTACGACACCTTACAACTCCTAACAAAATATTACAACACCGTACGTAAACTTAAAACTCCATAATAAACCTAATGAATTCGTCCGAGTCATTTGAACATCGTATAACAATTTAGAATATCTTACGACTCTGTATGCCACATTACCGCCTTGAAAATCATGTTATTATAACCTAGGGCACCTTACAACTCCTAAGAACCCATTACAATACCCTACATAAACTTAAAACTCCATAGTAAACCAAATGAATTCGTCCGAGTCCTTTAAACATCAGACGACCACTCAGGACTTGTTACGACTTTGTATGCGACATTAGCAACAGGAAAAGCAATTTAGAATAATGTAGGATGTGTTACATCTTTTGAGAACACCTTACACCACCGTACGAAACATTAAAACTCCATAATAAACCTAATGACTTCGTCCGAGTGATTTGAACATCTTACAACAATTTAGAATATCTTACCACTCTGAATGCCACATTACCGCCTTGAAAAGCATGTTAGTATAACGTACGACACCTTAAAACTCCTAACAAAATATTACAACACCGTACGTAAACTTAAAACTCCATAATAAACCTAATGAATTCATCCGAGTCATTTGAACATCGTACGACAATTTAGAGTATATTACGACTTTGTATGCCACATTACCGCCTTGAAAAGCATGTTAGTATAACGTACGGCACCTTACAACACCTAACAAAACATTACAACACCGTACGTAAACTCAAAACTCCATAATAAACCTAATGAATTCGTCCGAGTCATTTGAACATCGTACAACAATTTAGAATATCTTACGACTCTGTATGCCACATTACCGCCTTGAAAATCATGTTAGTATAACCTAGGGCACCTTACAACTCCTAAGAACCCATTGCAATACCGTACGTAAACTTAAAACTCCATAGTAAACCTAATGTATTCGTCCGAGTCCTTTAAACATCAGACGACCACTCAGGACTTGTTACGACTTTGTATGCGACATTAGCAACAGGAAAAGCAATTTAAAATAATGTAGGATGCGTTACATCTTTTGAGAACACCTTACACCACCGTACGAAAACATTAAAACTCCATAATAAACCTAATGAATTCGTCCGAGTGATTTGAACATCGTACAACAATTTAGAATATCTTACCACTCTGAATGCCACATTACCGCCTTGAAAAGCATGTTAGTATAACGTACGACACCTTACAACTCCTAACAAAATATTACAACACCGTACGTAAACTTAAAACTCCATAATAAACCTAATGAATTCGTCCGAGTCATTTGAACATCGTACAACAATTTAGAATATCTTACGACTCTGTATGCCACATTACCGCCTTGAAAATCATGTTATTATAACCTAGGGCACCTTACAACTCCTAAGAACCCATTACAATACCCTACATAAACTTAAAACTCCATAGTAAACCAAATGAATTCGTCCGAGTCCTTTAAACATCAGACGACCACTCAGGACTTGTTACGACTTTGTATGCGACATTAGCAACAGGAAAAGCAATTTAGAATAATGTAGGATGTGTTACATCTTTTGAGAACACCTTACACCACCGTACGAAACATTAAAACTCCATAATAAACCTAATGACTTCGTCCGAGTGATTTGAACATCTTACAACAATTTAGAATATCTTACCACTCTGAATGCCACATTACCGCCTTGAAAAGCATGTTAGTATAACGTACGACACCTTAAAACTCCTAACAAAATATTACAACACCGTACGTAAACTTAAAACTCCATAATAAACCTAATGAATTCATCCGAGTCATTTGAACATCGTACGACAATTTAGAGTATATTACGACTTTGTATGCCACATTACCGCCTTGAAAAGCATGTTAGTATAACGTACGGCACCTTACAACACCTAACAAAACATTACAACACCGTACGTAAACTCAAAACTCCATAATAAACCTAATGAATTCGTCCGAGTCATTTGAACATCGTACAACAATTTAGAATATCTTACGACTCTGTATGCCACATTACCGCCTTGAAAATCATGTTAGTATAACCTAGGGCACCTTACAACTCCTAAGAACCCATTGCAATACCGTACGTAAACTTAAAACTCCATAGTAAACCTAATGTATTCGTCCGAGTCCTTTAAACATCAGACGACCACTCAGGACTTGTTACGACTTTGTATGCGACATTAGCAACAGGAAAAGCAATTTAAAATAATGTAGGATGCGTTACATCTTTTGAGAACACCTTACACCACCGTACGAAAACATTAAAACTCCATAATAAACCTAATGAATTCGTCCGAGTGATTTGAACATCGTACAACAATTTAGAATATCTTACCACTCTGAATGCCACATTACCGCCTTGAAAAGCATGTTAGTATAACGTACGACACCTTACAACTCCTAACAAAATATTACAACACCGTACGTAAACTTAAAACTCCATAATAAACCTAATGAATTCATCCGAGTCATTTGAACATCGTACAACAATTTAGAATATCTTACGACTCTGTATGCCACATTACCGCCTTGAAAATCATGTTAGTATAACCTAGGGCACCTTACAACTCCTAAGAACCCATTACAATACCGTACGTAAACATAAAACTCCATAGTAAACCTAATGAATTCGTCCGAGTCCTTTAAACATCAGACGACCACTCAGGACTTGTTACGACTTTGTATGCGACATTAGCAACAGGAAAAGCAATTTAAAATAATGTAGGATGCGTTACATCTTTTGAGAACACCTTACACCACCGTACGAAAACATTAAAACTCCATAATAAACCTAATGAATTCGTCCGAGTGATTTGAACATCGTACAACAATTTAGAATATCTTACCACTCTGAATGCCACATTACCGCCTTGAAAAGCATGTTAGTATAACGTACGACACCTTACAACTCCTAACAAAATATTACAACACCGTACGTAAACTTAAAACTCCATAATAAACCTAATGAATTCATCCGAGTCATTTGAACATCGTACAACAATTTAGAATATCTTACCACGCTGAATGCCACATTACCGCCTTGAAAAGCATGTTAGTATAACGTACGACACCTTACAACTCCTAACAAAATATTACAACACCGTACGTAAACTTAAAACTCCATAATAAACCTAATGAATTCATCCGAGTCATTTGAACATCGTACGACAATTTAGAGTATATTACGACTTTGTATGCCACATTACCGCCTTGAAAAGCATGTTAGTATAACGTACGGCACCTTACAACACCTAACAAAACATTACAACACCGTACGTAAACTCAAAACTCCATAATAAACCTAATGAATTCGTCCGAGTCATTTGAACATCGTACAACAATTTAGAATATCTTACGACTCTGTATGCCACATTACCGCCTTGAAAATCATGTTAGTATAACCTAGGGCACCTTACAACTCCTAAGAACCCATTGCAATACCGTACGTAAACTTAAAACTCCATAGTAAACCTAATGTATTCGTCCGAGTCCTTTAAACATCAGACGACCACTCAGGACTTGTTACGACTTTGTATGCGACATTAGCAACAGGAAAAGCAATTTAAAATAATGTAGGATGCGTTACATCTTTTGAGAACACCTTACACCACCGTACGAAAACATTAAAACTCCATAATAAACCTAATGAATTCGTCCGAGTGATTTGAACATCGTACAACAATTTAGAATATCTTACCACTCTGAATGCCACATTACCGCCTTGAAAAGCATGTTAGTATAACGTACGACACCTTACAACTCCTAACAAAATATTACAACACCGTACGTAAACTTAAAACTCCATAATAAACCTAATGAATTCATCCGAGTCATTTGAACATCGTACAACAATTTAGAATATCTTACGACTCTGTATGCCACATTACCGCCTTGAAAATCATGTTAGTATAACCTAGGGCACCTTACAACTCCTAAGAACCCATTACAATACCGTACGTAAACATAAAACTCCATAGTAAACCTAATGAATTCGTCCGAGTCCTTTAAACATCAGACGACCACTCAGGACTTGTTACGACTTTGTATGCGACATTAGCAACAGGAAAAGCAATTTAAAATAATGTAGGATGCGTTACATCTTTTGAGAACACCTTACACCACCGTACGAAAACATTAAAACTCCATAATAAACCTAATGAATTCGTCCGAGTGATTTGAACATCGTACAACAATTTAGAATATCTTACCACTCTGAATGCCACATTACCGCCTTGAAAAGCATGTTAGTATAACGTACGACACCTTACAACTCCTAACAAAATATTACAACACCGTACGTAAACTTAAAACTCCATAATAAACCTAATGAATTCATCCGAGTCATTTGAACATCGTACAACAATTTAGAATATCTTACCACGCTGAATGCCACATTACCGCCTTGAAAAGCATGTTAGTATAACGTACGACACCTTACAACTCCTAACAAAATATTACAACACCGTACGTAAACTTAAAACTCCATAATAAACCTAATGAATTCATCCGAGTCATTTGAACATCGTACGACAATTTAGAGTATATTACGACTTTGTATGCCACATTACCGCCTTGAAAAGCATGTTAGTATAACGTACGGCACCTTACAACACCTAACAAAACATTACAACACCGTACGTAAACTCAAAACTCCATAATAAACCTAATGAATTCGTCCGAGTCATTTGAACATCGTACAACAATTTAGAATATCTTACGACTCTGTATGCCACATTACCGCCTTGAAAATCATGTTAATATAACCTAGGGCACCTTACAACTCCTAAGAACCCATTGCAATACCGTACGTAAACTTAAAACTCCATAGTAAACCTAATGTATTCGTCCGAGTCCTTTAAACATCAGACGACCACTCAGGACTTGTTACGACTTTGTATGCGACATTAGCAACAGGAAAAGCAATTTAAAATAATGTAGGATGCGTTACATCTTTTGAGAACACCTTACACCACCGTACGAAAACATTAAAACTCCATAATAAACCTAATGAATTCGTCCGAGTGATTTGAACATCGTACAACAATTTAGAATATCTTACCAATCTGAATGCCACATTACCGCCTTGAAAAGCATGTTAGTATAACGTACGACACCTTACAACTCCTAACAAAATATTACAACACCGTACGTAAACTTAAAACTCCATAATAAACCTAATGAATTCATCCGAGTCATTTGAACATCGTACAACAATTTAGAATATCTTACGACTCTGTATGCCACATTACCGCCTTGAAAATCATGTTAGTATAACCTAGGGCACCTTACAACTCCTAAGAACCCATTACAATACCGTACGTAAACATAAAACTCCATAGTAAACCTAATGAATTCGTCCGAGTGCTTTCAACATCAGACGACCACTCAGGACTTGTTACGATTTTGTATGCGACATTAGAAACAGGAAAAGCAATTTAGAATAATGTAGGATGCGTTACATCTTTTGAGAACACCTTACACCACCGTACGAAAAAATTAAAACTCCATAATAAACCTAATGAATTCGTCCGAGTGATTTGAACATCGTACAACAATTTAGAATATCTTACCACGCTGAATGCAACATTACCGCCTTGAAAAGCATGTTAGTATAACGTACGACACCTTACAACTCCTAACAAAATATTACAACACCGTACGTAAACTTAAAGCTCCATAATAAACCTAATGAATTCATCCGAGTCATTTGAACATCGTACGACAATTTAGAGTATATTACGACTTTGTATGCCACATTACCGCCTTGAAAAGCATGTTAGTATAACGTACGGCACCTTACAACACCTAACAAAACATTACAACACCGTACGTAAACTCAAAACTCCATAATAAACCTAATGAATTCGTCCGAGTCATTTGAACATCGTACAACAATTTAGAATATCTTACGACTCTGTATGCCACATTACCGCCTTGAAAATCATGTTAATATAACCTAGGGCACCTTACAACTCCTAAGAACCCATTGCAATACCGTACGTAAACTTAAAACTCCATAGTAAACCTAATGTATTCGTCCGAGTCCTTTAAACATCAGACGACCACTCAGGACTTGTTACGACTTTGTATGCGACATTAGCAACAGGAAAAGCAATTTAAAATAATGTAGGATGCGTTACATCTTTTGAGAACACCTTACACCACCGTACGAAAACATTAAAACTCCATAATAAACCTAATGAATTCGTCCGAGTGATTTGAACATCGTACAACAATTTAGAATATCTTACCAATCTGAATGCCACATTACCGCCTTGAAAAGCATGTTAGTATAACGTACGACACCTTACAACTCCTAACAAAATATTACAACACCGTACGTAAACTTAAAACTCCATAATAAACCTAATGAATTCATCCGAGTCATTTGAACATCGTACAACAATTTAGAATATCTTACGACTCTGTATGCCACATTACCGCCTTGAAAATCATGTTAGTATAACCTAGGGCACCTTACAACTCCTAAGAACCCATTACAATACCGTACGTAAACATAAAACTCCATAGTAAACCTAATGAATTCGTCCGAGTGCTTTCAACATCAGACGACCACTCAGGACTTGTTACGATTTTGTATGCGACATTAGAAACAGGAAAAGCAATTTAGAATAATGTAGGATGCGTTACATCTTTTGAGAACACCTTACACCACCGTACGAAAAAATTAAAACTCCATAATAAACCTAATGAATTCGTCCGAGTGATTTGAACATCGTACAACAATTTAGAATATCTTACCACGCTGAATGCAACATTACCGCCTTGAAAAGCATGTTAGTATAACGTACGACACCTTACAACTCCTAACAAAATATTACAACACCGTACGTAAACTTAAAGCTCCATAATAAACCTAATGAATTCATCCGAGTCATTTGAACATCGTACGACAATTTAGAGTATATTACGACTTTGTATGCCACATTACCGCCTTGAAAAGCATGTTAGTATAACGTACGGCACCTTACAACACCTAACAAAACATTACAACACCGTACGTAAACTCAAAACTCCATAATAAACCTAATGAATTCGTCCGAGTCATTTGAACATCGTACAACAATTTAGAATATCTTACGACTCTGTATGCCACATTACCGCCTTGAAAATCATGTTAATATAACCTAGGGCACCTTACAACTCCTAAGAACCCATTGCAATACCGTACGTAAACTTAAAACTCCATAGTAAACCTAATGTATTCGTCCGAGTCCTTTAAACATCAGACGACCACTCAGGACTTGTTACGACTTTGTATGCGACATTAGCAACAGGAAAAGCAATTTAAAATAATGTAGGATGCGTTACATCTTTTGAGAACACCTTACACCACCGTACGAAAACATTAAAACTCCATAATAAACCTAATGAATTCGTCCGAGTGATTTGAACATCGTACAACAATTTAGAATATCTTACCACTCTGAATGCCACAATACCGCCTTGAAAAGCATGTTAGTATAACGTACGACACCTTACAACTCCTAACAAAATATTACAACACCGTACGTAAACTTAAAACTCCATACTAAACCTAATGAATTCATCTGAGTCCTTTGAACATCTTACGACAATTTAGAATATATTACGACTCTGTATGCCACATTACCGCCTTGAAAAGAATGTTAGTATAACGAATGGCACCATACAACTCCTAACAAAACATTACAACACCGTACGTAAACTTAAAACTCCATAATAAACCTAATGAATTCGTCCGAGTCATTTGAACATCGTACAACAATTTAGAATATCTTACGACTCTGTATGCCACATTACCGCCTTGAAAATCATGTTATTATAACCTAGGGCACGTTACAACTCCTAAGAACCCATTACAATACCCTACATAAACTTAAAACTCCATAGTAAACCAAATGAATTCGTCCGAGTCCTTTAAACATCAGACGACCACTCAGGACTTGTTACGACTTTGTATGCGACATTAGCAACAGGAAAAGCAATTTAGAATAATGTAGGATGTGTTACATCTTTTGAGAACACCTTACACCACCGTACGAAACATTAAAACTCCATAATAAACCTAATGACTTCGTCCGAGTGATTTGAACATCTTACAACAATTTAGAATATCTTACCACTCTGAATGCCACATTACCGCCTTGAAAAGCATGTTAGTATAACGTACGACACCTTAAAACTCCTAACAAAATATTACAACACCGTACGTAAACTTAAAACTCCATAATAAACCTAATGAATTCATCCGAGTCCTTTGAACATCTTACGACAATTTAGAATATATTAGGACTCTGTATGCCACATTACCGCCTTGAAAAGCATGTTAGTATAACGCATGGCACCATACAACTCGTAACAAAACATTACAACACCGTACGTAAACTTCAAACTCCATTATAAACCTAATGAATTCGTCCGAGTCATTTGAACATCGTACAACAATTTAGAATATCTTACGACTCTGTATGCCACAATACCGCCTTGAAAATCATGTTAGTATAACCTAGGGCACCTTACAACTCCTAAGAACCCATTACAATACCGTACGAAAACTTAAAACTCCATAGTAAACCTACAGAATTCGTCCTTGTCCTTTAAACATCAGACGACCACTCAAGACTTGTTACGACTTTGTATGCGACATTAGCAACAGGAAAAGCAATTTACAATAATGTAGGATGCGTTACATCTTTTGAGAACACCTTACACCACCGTACGAAACATTAAAACTCCATAATAAATCCAATAAATTCGTCCGAGTGATTTGAACATCGTACAACAATTTAGAATATCTTACCACTCTGAATGCCACATTACCGCCTTGAAAAGCATGTTAGTATAACGTATGACACCTTAAAACTCCTAACAAAATATTACAACACCGTACGTAAACTTAAAACTCCATAATAAACCTAATGAATTCATCCGAGTCATTTGAACATCGTACGACAATTTAAAATATATTACGACTTTGTATGCCACATTACCGCCTTGAAAAGCATGTTAGTATAACGTACGGCACCTTACAACACCTAACAAAACATTACAACACCGTACGTAAACTCAAAACTCCATAATAAACCTAATGAATTCGTCCGAGTCATTTGAACATCGTACAACAGTTTAGAATATCTTACGACTCTGTATGCCACATTACCGCCTTGAAAATCATGTTAGTATAACCTAGGGCACCTTACAACTCCTAAGAACCCATTACAATACCGTACGTAAACATAAAACTCCATAGTAAACCTAATGAATTCGTCCGAGTGCTTTCAACATCAGACGACCACTCAGGACTTGTTACGACTTTGTATGCGACATTAGCAACAGGAAAAGCAATTTAAAATAATGTAGGATGCGTTACATCTTTTGAGAACACCTTACACCACCGTACGAAAACATTAAAACTCCATAATAAACCTAATGAATTCGTCCGAGAGATTTGAACATCGTACAACAATTTAGAATATCTTACCACTCTGAATGCCACATTACCGCCTTGAAAAGCATGTTAGTATAACGTATGACACCTTAAAACTCCTAACAAAATATTACAACACCGTACGTAAACTTAAAACTCCATAATAAACCTAATGAATTCATCCGAGTCATTTGAACATCGTACGACAATTTAAAATATATTACGACTTTGTATGCCACATTACCGCCTTGAAAAGCATGTTAGTATAACGTACGGCACCTTACAACACCTAACAAAACATTACAACACCGTACGTAAACTCAAAACTCCATAATAAACCTAATGAATTCGTCCGAGTCATTTGAACATCGTACAACAATTTAGAATATCTTACGACTCTGTATGCCACATTACCGCCTTGAAAATCATGTTAGTATAACCTAGGGCACCTTACAACTCCTAAGAACCCATTACAATACCGTACGTAAACATAAAACTCCATAGTAAACCTAATGAATTCGTCCGAGTGCTTTCAACATCAGACGACCACTCAGGACTTGTTACGATTTTGTATGCGACATTAGAAACCGGAAAAGCAATTTAGAATAATGTAGGATGCGTTACATCTTTTGAGAACACCTTACACCACCGTACGAAAAAATTAAAACTCCATAATAAACCTAATGAATTCGTCCGAGTGATTTGAACATCGTACAACAATTTAGAATATCTTACCACGCTGAATGCCACATTACCGCCTTGAAAAGCATGTTAGTATAACGTACGACACCTTACAACTCCTAACAAAATATTACAACACCGTACGTAAACTTAAAACTCCATAATAAACCTAATGAATTCATCCGAGTCATTTGAACATCGTACGACAATTTAGAGTATATTACGACTTTGTATGCCACATTACCGCCTTGAAAAGCATGTTAGTATAACGTACGGCACCTTACAACACCTAACAAAACATTACAATACCGTACGTAAACTCAAAACTCCATAATAAACCTAATGAATTCGTCCGAGTCATTTGAACATCGTACAACAATTTAGAATATCTTACGACTCTGTATGCCACATTACCGCCTTGAAAATCATGTTAATATAACCTAGGGCACCTTACAACTCCTAAGAACCCATTGCAATACCGTACGTAAACTTAAAACTCCATAGTAAACCTAATGTATTCGTCCGAGTCCTTTAAACATCAGACGACCACTCAGGACTTGTTACGACTTTGTATGCGACATTAGCAACAGGAAAAGCAATTTAAAATAATGTAGGATGCGTTACATCTTTTGAGAACACCTTACACCACCGTACGAAAACATTAAAACTCCATAATAAACCTAATGAATTCGTCCGAGTGATTTGAACATCGTACAACAATTTAGAATATCTTACCACTCTGAATGCCACAATACCGCCTTGAAAAGCATGTTAGTATAACGTACGACACCTTACAACTCCTAACAAAATATTACAACACCGTACGTAAACTTAAAACTCCATACTAAACCTAATGAATTCATCTGAGTCCTTTGAACATCTTACGACAATTTAGAATATATTACGACTCTGTATGCCACATTACCGCCTTGAAAAGAATGTTAGTATAACGAATGGCACCATACAACTCCTAACAAAACATTACAACACCGTACGTAAACTTAAAACTCCATAATAAACCTAATGAATTCGTCCGAGTCATTTGAACATCGTACAACAATTTAGAATATCTTACGACTCTGTATGCCACATTACCGCCTTGAAAATCATGTTATTATAACCTAGGGCACGTTACAACTCCTAAGAACCCATTACAATACCCTACATAAACTTAAAACTCCATAGTAAACCAAATGAATTCGTCCGAGTCCTTTAAACATCAGACGACCACTCAGGACTTGTTACGACTTTGTATGCGACATTAGCAACAGGAAAAGCAATTTAGAATAATGTAGGATGTGTTACATCTTTTGAGAACACCTTACACCACCGTACGAAACATTAAAACTCCATAATAAACCTAATGACTTCGTCCGAGTGATTTGAACATCTTACAACAATTTAGAATATCTTACCACTCTGAATGCCACATTACCGCCTTGAAAAGCATGTTAGTATAACGTACGACACCTTAAAACTCCTAACAAAATATTACAACACCGTACGTAAACTTAAAACTCCATAATAAACCTAATGAATTCATCCGAGTCCTTTGAACATCTTACGACAATTTAGAATATATTACGACTCTGTATGCCACATTACCGCCTTGAAAAGCATGTTAGTATAACGCATGGCACCATACAACTCGTAACAAAACATTACAACACCGTACGTAAACTTCAAACTCCATAATAAACCTAATGAATTCGTCCGAGTCATTTGAACATCGTACAACAATTTAGAATATCTTACGACTCTGTATGCCACAATACCACCTTGAAAATCATGTTAGTATAACCTAGGGCACCTTACAACTCCTAAGAACCCATTACAATACCGTACGAAAACTTAAAACTCCATAGTAAACCTACTGAATTCGTCCTTGTCCTTTAAACATCAGACGACCACTCAAGACTTGTTACGACTTTGTATGCGACATTAGCAACGGGAAAAGCAATTTAGAATAATGTAGGATGCGTTACATCTTTTGAGAACACCTTACACCACCGTACGAAACATTAAAACTCCATAATAAATCCAATAAATTCGTCCGAGTGATTTGAACATCGTACAACAATTTAGAATATCTTACCACTCTGAATGCCACATTACCGCCTTGAAAAGCATGTTAGTATAACGTATGACACCTTAAAACTCCTAACAAAATATTACAACACCGTACGTAAACTTAAAACTCCATAATAAACCTAATGAATTCATCCGAGTCATTTGAACATCGTACGACAATTTAAAATATATTACGACTTTGTATGCCACATTACCGCCTTGAAAAGCATGTTAGTATAACGTACGGCACCTTACAACACCTAACAAAACATTACAACACCGTACGTAAACTCAAAACTCCATAATAAACCTAATGAATTCGTCCGAGTCATTTGAACATCGTACAACAATTTAGAATATCTTACGAGTCTGTATGCCACATTACCGCCTTGAAAATCATGTTAGTATAACCTAGGGCACCTTACAACTCCTAAGAACCCATTACAATACCGTACGTAAACATAAAACTCCATAGTAAACCTAATGAATTCGTCCGAGTGCTTTCAACATCAGACGACCACTCAGGACTTGTTACGATTTTGTATGCGACATTAGAAACCGGAAAAGCAATTTAGAATAATGTAGGATGCGTTACATCTTTTGAGAACACCTTACACCACCGTACGAAAAAATTAAAACTCCATAATAAACCTAATGAATTCGTCCGAGTGATTTGAACATCGTACAACAATTTAGAATATCTTACCACGCTGAATGCCACATTACCGCCTTGAAAAGCATGTTAGTATAACGTACGACACCTTACAACTCCTAACAAAATATTACAACACCGTACGTAAACTTAAAACTCCATAATAAACCTAATGAATTCATCCGAGTCATTTGAACATCGTACGACAATTTAGAGTATATTACGACTTTGTATGCCACATTACCGCCTTGAAAAGCATGTTAGTATAACGTACGGCACCTTACAACACCTAACAAAACATTACAATACCGTACGTAAACTCAAAACTCCATAATAAACCTAATGAATTCGTCCGAGTCATTTGAACATCGTACAACAATTTAGAATATCTTACGACTCTGTATGCCACATTACCGCCATGAAAATCATGTTAGTATAACCTAGGGCACCTTACAACTCCTAAGAACCCATTGCAATACCGTACGTAAACGTAAAACTCCATAGTAAACCTAATGTATTCGTCCGAGTCCTTTAAACATCAGACGACCACTCAGGACTTGTTACGACTTTGTATGCGACATTAGCAACAGGAAAAGCAATTTAAAATAATGTAGGATGCGTTACATCTTTTGAGAACACCTTACACCACCGTACGAAAACATTAAAACTCCATAATAAACCTAATGAATTCGTCCGAGTGATTTGAACATCGTACAACAATTTAGAATATCTTACCACTCTGAATGCCACATTACCGCCTTGAAAAGCATGTTAGTATAACGTATGACACCTTAAAACTCCTAACAAAATATTACAACACCGTACGTAAACTTAAAACTCCATAATAAACCTAATGAATTCATCCGAGTCATTTGAACATCGTACGACAATTTAAAATATATTACGACTTTGTATGCCACATTACCGCCTTGAAAAGCATGTTAGTATAACGTACGGCACCTTACAACACCTAACAAAACATTACAACACCGTACGTAAACTCAAAACTCCATAATAAACCTAATGAATTCGTCCGAGTCATTTGAACATCGTACAACAATTTAGAATATCTTACGACTCTGTATGCCACATTACCGCCTTGAAAATCATGTTAGTATAACCTAGGGCACCTTACAACTCCTAAGAACCCATTACAATACCGTACGTAAACATAAAACTCCATAGTAAACCTAATGAATTCGTCCGAGTGCTTTCAACATCAGACGACCACTCAGGACTTGTTACGATTTTGTATGCGACATTAGAAACCGGAAAAGCAATTTAGAATAATGTAGGATGCGTTACATCTTTTGAGAACACCTTACACCACCGTACGAAAAAATTAAAACTCCATAATAAACCTAATGAATTCGTCCGAGTGATTTGAACATCGTACAACAATTTAGAATATCTTACCACGCTGAATGCCACATTACCGCCTTGAAAAGCATGTTAGTATAACGTACGACACCTTACAACTCCTAACAAAATATTACAACACCGTACGTAAACTTAAAACTCCATAATAAACCTAATGAATTCATCCGAGTCATTTGAACATCGTACGACAATTTAGAGTATATTACGACTTTGTATGCCACATTACCGCCTTGAAAAGCATGTTAGTATAACGTACGGCACCTTACAACACCTAACAAAACATTACAATACCGTACGTAAACTCAAAACTCCATAATAAACCTAATGAATTCGTCCGAGTCATTTGAACATCGTACAACAATTTAGAATATCTTACGACTCTGTATGCCACATTACCGCCATGAAAATCATGTTAGTATAACCTAGGGCACCTTACAACTCCTAAGAACCCATTGCAATACCGTACGTAAACGTAAAACTCCATAGTAAACCTAATGTATTCGTCCGAGTCCTTTAAACATCAGACGACCACTCAGGACTTGTTACGACTTTGTATGCGACATTAGCAACAGGAAAAGCAATTTAAAATAATGTAGGATGCGTTACATCTTTTGAGAACACCTTACACCACCGTACGAAAACATTAAAACTCCATAATAAACCTAATGAATTCGTCCGAGTGATTTGAACATCGTACAACAATTTAGAATATCTTACCACTCTGAATGCCACATTACCGCCTTGAAAAGCATGTTAGTATAACGTATGACACCTTAAAACTCCTAACAAAATATTACAACACCGTACGTAAACTTAAAACTCCATAATAAACCTAATGAATTCATCCGAGTCATTTGAACATCGTACGACAATTTAAAATATATTACGACTTTGTATGCCACATTACCGCCTTGAAAAGCATGTTAGTATAACGTACGGCACCTTACAACACCTAACAAAACATTACAACACCGTACGTAAACTCAAAACTCCATAATAAACCTAATGAATTCGTCCGAGTCATTTGAACATCGTACAACAATTTAGAATATCTTACGACTCTGTATGCCACATTACCGCCTTGAAAATCATGTTAGTATAACCTAGGGCACCTTACAACTCCTAAGAACCCATTACAATACCGTACGTAAACATAAAACTCCATAGTAAACCTAATGAATTCGTCCGAGTGCTTTCAACATCAGACGACCACTCAGGACTTGTTACGATTTTGTATGCGACATTAGAAACCGGAAAAGCAATTTAGAATAATGTAGGATGCGTTACATCTTTTGAGAACACCTTACACCACCGTACGAAAAAATTAAAACTCCATAATAAACCTAATGAATTCGTCCGAGTGATTTGAACATCGTACAACAATTTAGAATATCTTACCACGCTGAATGCCACATTACCGTCTTGAAAAGCATGTTAGTATAACGTACGACACCTTACAACTCCTAACAAAATATTACAACACCGTACGTAAACTTAAAACTCCATAATAAACCTAATGAATTCATCCGAGTCATTTGAACATCGTACGACAATTTAGAGTATATTACGACTTTGTATGCCACATTACCGCCTTGAAAAGCATGTTAGTATAACGTACGGCACCTTACAACACCTAACAAAACATTACAACACCGTACGTAAACTCAAAACTCCATAATAAACCTAATGAATTCGTCCGAGTCATTTGAACATCGTACAACAATTTAGAATATCTTACGACTCTGTATGCCACATTACCGCCTTGAAAATCATGTTAGTATAACCTAGGGCACCTTACAACTCCTAAGAACCCATTGCAATACCGTATGTAAACTTAAAACTCCATAGTAAACCTAATGTATTCGTCCGAGTCCTTTAAACATCAGACGACCACTCAGGACTTGTTACGACTTTGTATGCGACATTAGCAACAGGAAAAGCAATTTAAAATAATGTAGGATGCGTTACATCTTTTGAGAACACCTTACACCACCGTACGAAAACATTAAAACTCCATAATAAACCTAATGAATTCGTCCGAGTGATTTGAACATCGTACAACAATTTAGAATATCTTACCACGCTGAATGCCACATTACCGCCTTGAAAAGCATGTTAGTATAACGTACGACACCTTACAACTCCTAACAAAATATTACAACACCGTACGTAAACTTAAAACTCCATAATAAACCTAATGAATTCATCCGAGTCATTTGAACATCGTACGACAATTTAGAGTATATTACGACTTTGTATGCCACATTACCGCCTTGAAAAGCATGTTAGTATAACGTACGGCACCTTACAACACCTAACAAAACATTACAACACCGTACGTAAACTCAAAACTCCATAATAAACCTAATGAATTCGTCCGAGTCATTTGAACATCGTACAACAATTTAGAATATCTTACGACTCTGTATGCCACATTACCGCCTTGAAAATCATGTTAGTATAACCTAGGGCACCTTACAACTCCTAAGAACCCATTGCAATACCGTACGTAAACTTAAAACTCCATAGTAAACCTAATGTATTCGTCCGAGTCCTTTAAACATCAGACGACCACTCAGGACTTGTTACGACTTTGTATGCGACATTAGCAACAGGAAAAGCAATTTAAAATAATGTAGGATGCGTTACATCTTTTGAGAACACCTTACACCACCGTACGAAAACATTAAAACTCCATAATAAACCTAATGAATTCGTCCGAGTGATTTGAACATCGTACAACAATTTAGAATATCTTACCACTCTGAATGCCACATTACCGCCTTGAAAAGCATGTTAGTATAACGTATGACACCTTAAAACTCCTAACAAAATATTACAACACCGTACGTAAACTTAAAACTCCATAATAAACCTAATGAATTCATCCGAGTCATTTGAACATCGTACGACAATTTAGAGTATATTACGACTTTGTATGCCACATTACCGCCTTGAAAAGCATGTTAGTATAACGTACGGCACCTTACAACACCTAACAAAACATTACAACACCGTACGTAAACTCAAAACTCCATAATAAACCTAATGAATTCGTCCGAGTCATTTGAACATCGTACAACAATTTAGAATATCTTACGACTCTGTATGCCACATTACCGCCTTGAAAATCATGTTAGTATAACCTAGGGCACCTTACAACTCCTAAGAACCCATTACAATACCGTACGTAAACATAAAACTCCATAGTAAACCTAATGAATTCGTCCGAGTGCTTTCAACATCAGACGACCACTCAGGACTTGTTACGATTTTGTATGCGACATTAGAAACAGGAAAAGCAATTTAGAATAATGTAGGATGCGTTACATCTTTTGAGAACACCTTACACCACCGTACGAAAAAATTAAAACTCCATAATAAACCTAATGAATTCGTCCGAGTGATTTGAACATCGTACAACAATTTAGAATATCTTACCACGCTGAATGCCACATTGCCGCCTTGAAAAGCATGTTAGTATAACGTACGACACCTTACAACTCCTAACAAAATATTACAACACCGTACGTAAACTTAAAACTCCATAATAAACCTAATGAATTCATCCGAGTCATTTGAACATCGTACGACAATTTAGAGTATATTACGACTTTGTATGCCACATTACCGCCTTGAAAAGCATGTTAGTATAACGTACGGCACCTTACAACACCTAACAAAACATTACAACACCGTACGTAAACTCAAAACTCCATAATAAACCTAATGAATTCGTCCGAGTCATTTGAACATCGTACAACAATTTAGAATATCTTACGACTCTGTATGCCACATTACCGCCTTGAAAATCATGTTAATATAACCTAGGGCACCTTACAACTCCTAAGAACCCATTGCAATACCGTACGTAAACTTAAAACTCCATAGTAAACCTAATGTATTCGTCCGAGTCCTTTAAACATCAGACGACCACTCAGGACTTGTTACGACTTTGTATGCGACATTAGCAACAGGAAAAGCAATTTAAAATAATGTAGGATGCGTTACATCTTTTGAGAACACCTTACACCACCGTACGAAAACATTAAAACTCCATAATAAACCTAATGAATTCGTCCGAGTGATTTGAACATCGTACAACAATTTAGAATATCTTACCACTCTGAATGCCACATTACCGCCTTGAAAAGCATGTTAGTATAACGTACGACACCTTACAACTCCTAACAAAATATTACAACACCGTACGTAAACTTAAAACTCCATAATAAACCTAATGAATTCATCCGAGTCATTTGAACATCGTACAACAATTTAGAATATCTTACCACGCTGAATGCCACATTACCGCCTTGAAAAGCATGTTAGTATAACGTACGACACCTTACAACTCCTAACAAAATATTACAACACCGTACGTAAACTTAAAACTCCATAATAAACCTAATGAATTCATCCGAGTCATTTGAACATCGTACGACAATTTAGAGTATATTACGACTTTGTATGCCACATAACCGCCTTGAAAAGCATGTTAGTATAACGTACGGCACCTTACAACACCTAACAAAACATTACAACACCGTACGTAAACTCAAAACTCCATAATAAACCTAATGAATTCGTCCGAGTCATTTGAACATCGTACAACAATTTAGAATATCTTACGACTCTGTATGCCACATTACCGCCTTGAAAATCATGTTAATATAACCTAGGGCACCTTACAACTCCTAAGAACCCATTGCAATACCGTACGTAAATTTAAAACTCCATAGTAAACCTAATGTATTCGTCCGAGTCCTTTAAACATCAGACGACCACTCAGGACTTGTTACGACTTTGTATGCGACATTAGCAACAGGAAAAGCAATTTAAAATAATGTAGGATGCGTTACATCTTTTGAGAACACCTTACACCACCGTACGAAAACATTAAAACTCCATAATAAACCTAATGAATTCGTCCGAGTGATTTGAACATCGTACAACAATTTAGAATATCTTACCACTCTGAATGCCACATTACCGCCTTGAAAAGCATGTTAGTATAACGTACGACACCTTACAACTCCTAACAAAATATTAAAACACCGTACGTAAACTTAAAACTCCATAATAAACCTAATGAATTCATCCGAGTCATTTGAACATCGTACAACAATTTAGAATATCTTACGACTCTGTATGCCACATTACCGCCTTGAAAATCATGTTAGTATAACCTAGGGCACCTTACAACTCCTAAGAACCCATTACAATACCGTACGTAAACATAAAACTCCATAGTAAACCTAATGAATTCGTCCGAGTGCTTTCAACATCAGACGACCACTCAGGACTTGTTACGATTTTGTATGCGACATTAGAAACAGGAAAAGCAATTTAGAATAATGTAGGATGCGTTACATCTTTTGAGAACACCTTACACCACCGTACGAAAAAATTAAAACTCCATAATAAACCTAATGAATTCGTCCGAGTGATTTGAACATCGTACAACAATTTAGAATATCTTACCACGCTGAATGCCACATTACCGCCTTGAAAAGCATGTTAGTATAACGTACGACACCTTACAACTCCTAACAAAATATTACAACACCGTACGTAAACTCAAAACTCCATAATAAACCTAATGAATTCGTCCGAGTCATTTGAACATCGTACAACAATTTAGAATATCTTACGACTCTGTATGCCACATTACCGCCTTGAAAATCATGTTAATATAACCTAGGGCACCTTACAACTCCTAAGAACCCATTGCAATACCGTACGTAAACTTAAAACTCCATAGTAAACCTAATGTATTCGTCTGAGTCCTTTAAACATCAGACGACCACTCAGGACTTGTTACGACTTTGTATGCGACATTAGCAACAGGAAAAGCAATTTAAAATAATGTAGGATGCGTTACATCTTTTGAGAACACCTTACACCACCGTACGAAAACATTAAAACTCCATAATAAACCTAATGAATTCGTCCGAGTGATTTGAACATCGTACAACAATTTAGAATATCTTACCACTCTGAATGCCACATTACCGCCTTGAAAAGCATGTTAGTATAACGTACGACACCTTACAACTCCTAACAAAATATTACAACACCGTACGTAAACTTAAAACTCCATACTAAACCTAATGAATTCATCTGAGTCCTTTGAACATCTTACGACAATTTAGAATATATTACGACTCTGTATGCCACATTACCGCCTTGAAAAGAATGTTAGTATAACGTATGGCACCATACAACTCCTAACAAAACATTACAACACCGTACGTAAACTTAAAACTCCATAATAAACCTAATGAATTCGTCCGAGTCATTTGAACATCGTACAACAATTTAGAATATCTTACGACTCTGTATGCCACATTACCGCCTTGAAAATCATGTTATTATAACCTAGGGCACCTTACAACTCCTAAGAACACATTACAATACCCTACATAAACTTAAAACTCCATAGTAAACCAAATGAATTCGTCCGAGTCCTTTAAACATCAGACGACCACTCAGGACTTGTTACGACTTTGTATGCGACATTAGCAACAGGAAAAGCAATTTAGAATAATGTAGGATGTGTTACATCTTTTGAGAACACCTTACACCACCGTACGAAACATTAAAACTCCATAATAAACCTAATGACTTCGTCCGAGTGATTTGAACATCTTACAACAATTTAGAATATCTTACCACTCTGAATGCCACATTACCGCCTTGAAAAGCATGTTAGTATAACGTACGACACCTTAAAACTCCTAACAAAATATTACAACACCGTACGTAAACTTAAAACTCCATAATAAACCTAATGAATTCATCCGAGTCCTTTGAACATCTTACGACAATTTAGAATATATTACGACTCTGTATGCCACATTACCGCCTTGAAAAGCATGTTAGTATAACGCATGGCACCATACAACTCGTAACAAAACATTACAACACCGTACGTAAACTTCAAACTCCATAATAAACCTAATGAATTCGTCCGAGTCATTTGAACATCGTACAACAATTTAGAATATCTTACGACTCTGTATGCCACAATACCGCCTTGAAAATCATGTTAGTATAACCTAGGGCACCTTACAACTCCTAAGAACCCATTACAATACCGTACGAAAATTTAAAACTCCATAGTAAACCTAATGTATTCGTCCGAGTCCTTTAAACATCAGACGACCACTCAGGACTTGTTACGACTTTGTATGCGACATTAGCAACAGGAAAAGCAATTTAAAATAATGTAGGATGCGTTACATCTTTTGAGAACACCTTACACCACCGTACGAAAACATTAAAACTCCATAATAAACCTAATGAATTCGTCCGAGTGATTTGAACATCGTACAACAATTTAGAATATCTTACCACTCTGAATGCCACATTACCGCCTTGAAAAGCATGTTAGTATAACGTACGACACCTTACAACTCCTAACAAAATATTACAACACCGTACGTAAACTTAAAACTCCATAATAAACCTAATGAATTCATCCGAGTCATTTGAACATCGTACAACAATTTAGAATATCTTACGACTCTGTATGCCACATTACCGCCTTGAAAATCATGTTATTATAACCTAGGGCACCTTACAACTCCTAAGAACACATTACAATACCCTACATAAACTTAAAACTCCATAGTAAACCAAATGAATTCGTCCGAGTCCTTTAAACATCAGACGACCACTCAGGACTTGTTACGACTTTGTATGCGACATTAGCAACAGGAAAAGCAATTTAGAATAATGTAGGATGTGTTACATCTTTTGAGAACACCTTACACCACCGTACGAAACATTAAAACTCCATAATAAACCTAATGACTTCGTCCGAGTGATTTGAACATCTTACAACAATTTAGAATATCTTACCACTCTGAATGCCACATTACCGCCTTGAAAAGCATGTTAGTATAACGTACGACACCTTAAAACTCCTAACAAAATATTACAACACCGTACGTAAACTTAAAACTCCATAATAAACCTAATGAATTCATCCGAGTCCTTTGAACATCTTACGACAATTTAGAATATATTACGACTCTGTATGCCACATTACCGCCTTGAAAAGCATGTTAGTATAACGCATGGCACCATACAACTCGTAACAAAACATTACAACACCGTACGTAAACTTCAAACTCCATAATAAACCTAATGAATTCGTCCGAGTCATTTGAACATCGTACAACAATTTAGAATATCTTACGACTCTGTATGCCACAATACCGCCTTGAAAATCATGTTAGTATAACCTAGGGCACCTTACAACTCCTAAGAACCCATTACAATACCGTACGAAAATTTAAAACTCCATAGTAAACCTAATGTATTCGTCCGAGTCCTTTAAACATCAGACGACCACTCAGGACTTGTTACGACTTTGTATGCGACATTAGCAACAGGAAAAGCAATTTAAAATAATGTAGGATGCGTTACATCTTTTGAGAACACCTTACACCACCGTACGAAAACATTAAAACTCCATAATAAACCTAATGAATTCGTCCGAGTGATTTGAACATCGTACAACAATTTAGAATATCTTACCACTCTGAATGCCACATTACCGCCTTGAAAAGCATGTTAGTATAACGTACGACACCTTACAACTCCTAACAAAATATTACAACACCGTACGTAAACTTAAAACTCCATAATAAACCTAATGAATTCATCCGAGTCATTTGAACATCGTACAACAATTTAGAATATCTTACGACTCTGTATGCCACATTACCGCCTTGAAAATCATGTTAGTATAACCTAGGGCACCTTACAACTCCTAAGAACCCATTACAATACCGTACGTAAACATAAAACTCCATAGTAAACCTAATGAATTCGTCCGAGTGCTTTCAACATCAGACGACCACTCAGGACTTGTTACGATTTTGTATGCGACATTAGAAACAGGAAAAGCAATTTAGAATAATGTAGGATGCGTTACATCTTTTGAGAACACCTTACACCACCGTACGAAAAAATTAAAACTCCATAATAAACCTAATGAATTCGTCCGAGTGATTTGAACATCGTACAACAATTTAGAATATCTTACCACGCTGAATGCCACATTACCGCCTTGAAAAGCATGTTAGTATAACGTACGACACCTTACAACTCCTAACAAAATATTACAACACCGTACGTAAACTCAAAACTCCATAATAAACCTAATGAATTCGTCCGAGTCATTTGAACATCGTACAACAATTTAGAATATCTTACGACTCTGTATGCCACATTACCGCCTTGAAAATCATGTTAATATAACCTAGGGCACCTTACAACTCCTAAGAACCCATTGCAATACCGTACGTAAACTTAAAACTCCATAGTAAACCTAATGTATTCGTCTGAGTCCTTTAAACATCAGACGACCACTCAGGACTTGTTACGACTTTGTATGCGACATTAGCAACAGGAAAAGCAATTTAAAATAATGTAGGATGCGTTACATCTTTTGAGAACACCTTACACCACCGTACGAAAACATTAAAACTCCATAATAAACTTAATGAATTCGTCCGAGTGATTTGAACATCGTACAACAATTTAGAATATCTTACCACTCTGAATGCCACATTACCGCCTTGAAAAGCATGTTAGTATAACGTACGACACCTTACAACTCCTAACAAAATATTACAACACCGTACGTAAACTTAAAACTCCATACTAAACCTAATGAATTCATCTGAGTCCTTTGAACATCTTACGACAATTTAGAATATATTACGACTCTGTATGCCACATTACCGCCTTGAAAAGAATGTTAGTATAACGTATGGCACCATACAACTCCTAACAAAACATTACAACACCGTACGTAAACTTAAAACTCCATAATAAACCTAATGAATTCGTCCGAGTCATTTGAACATCGTACAACAATTTAGAATATCTTACGACTCTGTATGCCACATTACCGCCTTGAAAATCATGTTATTATAACCTAGGGCACCTTACAACTCCTAAGAACCCATTACAATACCCTACATAAACTTAAAACTCCATAGTAAACCAAATGAATTCGTCCGAGTCCTTTAAACATCAGACGACCACTCAGGACTTGTTACGACTTTGTATGCGACATTAGCAACAGGAAAAGCAATTTAGAATAATGTAGGATGTGTTACATCTTTTGAGAACACCTTACACCACCGTACGAAACATTAAAACTCCATAATAAACCTAATGACTTCGTCCGAGTGATTTGAACATCTTACAACAATTTAGAATATCTTACCACTCTGAATGCCACATTACCGCCTTGAAAAGCATGTTAGTATAACGTACGACACCTTAAAACTCCTAACAAAATATTACAACACCGTACGTAAACTTAAAACTCCATAATAAACCTAATGAATTCATCCGAGTCCTTTGAACATCTTACGACAATTTAGAATATATTACGACTCTGTATGCCACATTACCGCCTTGAAAAGCATGTTAGTATAACGCATGGCACCATACAACTCGTAACAAAACATTACAACACCGTACGTAAACTTCAAACTCCATAATAAACCTAATGAATTCGTCCGAGTCATTTGAACATCGTACAACAATTTAGAATATCTTACGACTCTGTATGCCACAATACCGCCTTGAAAATCATGTTAGTATAACCTAGGGCACCTTACAACTCCTAAGAACCCATTACAATACCGTACGAAAATTTAAAACTCCATAGTAAACCTAATGTATTCGTCCGAGTCCTTTAAACATCAGACGACCACTCAGGACTTGTTACGACTTTGTATGCGACATTAGCAACAGGAAAAGCAATTTAAAATAATGTAGGATGCGTTACATCTTTTGAGAACACCTTACACCACCGTACGAAAACATTAAAACTCCATAATAAACCTAATGAATTCGTCCGAGTGATTTGAACATCGTACAACAATTTAGAATATCTTACCACTCTGAATGCCACATTACCGCCTTGAAAAGCATGTTAGTATAACGTACGACACCTTACAACTCCTAACAAAATATTACAACACCGTACGTAAACTTAAAACTCCATAATAAACCTAATGAATTCATCCGAGTCATTTGAACATCGTACAACAATTTAGAATATCTTACGACTCTGTATGCCACATTACCGCCTTGAAAATCATGTTAGTATAACCTAGGGCACCTTACAACTCCTAAGAACCCATTACAATACCGTACGTAAACATAAAACTCCATAGTAAACCTAATGAATTCGTCCGAGTGCTTTCAACATCAGACGACCACTCAGGACTTGTTACGATTTTGTATGCGACATTAGAAACAGGAAAAGCAATTTAGAATAATGTAGGATGCGTTACATCTTTTGAGAACACCTTACACCACCGTACGAAAAAATTAAAACTCCATAATAAACCTAATGAATTCGTCCGAGTGATTTGAACATCGTACAACAATTTAGAATATCTTACCACGCTGAATGCCACATTACCGCCTTGAAAAGCATGTTAGTATAACGTACGACACCTTACAACTCCTAACAAAATATTACAACACCGTACGTAAACTCAAAACTCCATAATAAACCTAATGAATTCGTCCGAGTCATTTGAACATCGTACAACAATTTAGAATATCTTACGACTCTGTATGCCACATTACCGCCTTGAAAATCATGTTAATATAACCTAGGGCACCTTACAACTCCTAAGAACCCATTGCAATACCGTACGTAAACTTAAAACTCCATAGTAAACCTAATGTATTCGTCTGAGTCCTTTAAACATCAGACGACAACTCAGGACTTGTTACGACTTTGTATGCGACATTAGCAACAGGAAAAGCAATTTAAAATAATGTAGGATGCGTTACATCTTTTGAGAACACCTTACACCACCGTACGAAAACATTAAAACTCCATAATAAACCTAATGAATTCGTCCGAATGATTTGAACATCGTACAACAATTTAGAATATCTTACCACTCTGAATGCCACATTACCGCCTTGAAAAGCATGTTAGTATAACGTACGACACCTTACAACTCCTAACAAAATATTACAACACCGTACGTAAACTTAAAACTCCATACTAAACCTAATGAATTCATCTGAGTCCTTTGAACATCTTACGACAATTTAGAATATATTACGACTCTGTATGCCACATTACCGCCTTGAAAAGAATGTTAGTATAACGTATGGCACCATACAACTCCTAACAAAACATTACAACACCGTACGTAAACTTAAAACTCCATAATAAACCTAATGAATTCGTCCGAGTCATTTGAACATCGTACAACAATTTAGAATATCTTACGACTCTGTATGCCACATTACCGCCTTGAAAATCATGTTATTATAACCTAGGGCACCTTACAACTCCTAAGAACCCATTACAATACCCTACATAAACTTAAAACTCCATAGTAAACCAAATGAATTCGTCCGAGTCCTTTAAACATCAGACGACCACTCAGGACTTGTTACGACTTTGTATGCGACATTAGCAACAGGAAAAGCAATTTAGAATAATGTAGGATGTGTTACATCTTTTGAGAACACCTTACACCACCGTACGAAACATTAAAACTCCATAATAAACCTAATGACTTCGTCCGAGTGATTTGAACATCTTACAACAATTTAGAATATCTTACCACTCTGAATGCCACATTACCGCCTTGAAAAGCATGTTAGTATAACGTACGACACCTTAAAACTCCTAACAAAATATTACAACACCGTACGTAAACTTAAAACTCCATAATAAACCTAATGAATTCATCCGAGTCCTTTGAACATCTTACGACAATTTAGAATATATTACGACTCTGTATGCCACATTACCGCCTTGAAAAGCATGTTAGTATAACGCATGGCACCATACAACTCGTAACAAAACATTACAACACCGTACGTAAACTTCAAACTCCATAATAAACCTAATGAATTCGTCCGAGTCATTTGAACATCGTACAACAATTTAGAATATCTTACGACTCTGTATGCCACATTACCGCCTTGAAAATCATGTTATTATAACCTAGGGCACCTTACAACTCCTAAGAACCCATTACAATACCCTACATAAACTTAAAACTCCATAGTAAACCAAATGAATTCGTCCGAGTCCTTTAAACATCAGACGACCACTCAGGACTTGTTACGACTTTGTATGCGACATTAGCAACAGGAAAAGCAATTTAGAATAATGTAGGATGTGTTACATCTTTTGAGAACACCTTACACCACCGTACGAAACATTAAAACTCCATAATAAACCTAATGACTTCGTCCGAGTGATTTGAACATCTTACAACAATTTAGAATATCTTACCACTCTGAATGCCACATTACCGCCTTGAAAAGCATGTTAGTATAACGTACGACACCTTAAAACTCCTAACAAAATATTACAACACCGTACGTAAACTTAAAACTCCATAATAAACCTAATGAATTCATCCGAGTCCTTTGAACATCTTACGACAATTTAGAATATATTACGACTCTGTATGCCACATTACCGCCTTGAAAAGCATGTTAGTATAACGCATGGCACCATACAACTCGTAACAAAACATTACAACACCGTACGTAAACTTCAAACTCCATAATAAACCTAATGAATTCGTCCGAGTCATTTGAACATCGTACAACAATTTAGAATATCTTACGACTCTGTATGCCACAATACCGCCTTGAAAATCATGTTAGTATAACCTAGGGCACCTTACAACTCCTAAGAACCCATTACAATACCGTACGAAAACGTAAAACTCCATAGTAAACCTACTGAATTCGTCCTTGTCCTTTAAACATCAGACGACCACTCAAGACTTGTTACGACTTTGTATGCGACATTAGCAACAGGAAAAGCAATTTAGAATAATGTAGGATGCGTTACATCTTTTGAGAACACCTTACACCACCGTACGAAACATTAAAACTCCATAATAAATCCAATAAATTCGTCCGAGTGATTTGAACATCGTACAACAATTTAGAATATCTTACCACTCTGAATGCCACATTACCGCCTTGAAAAGCATGTTAGTATAACGTATGACACCTTAAAACTCCTAACAAAATATTACAACACCGTACGTAAACTTAAAACTCCATAATAAACCTAATGAATTCATCCGAGTCATATGAACATCGTACAACAATTTAGAATATCTTACGACTCTGTATGCCACATTACCGCCTTGAAAATCATGTTAGTATAACCTAGGGCACCTTACAACTCCTAAGAACCCATTACAATACCCTACATAAACTTAAAACTCCATAGTAAACCAAATGAATTCGTCCGAGTCCTTTAAACATCAGACGACCACTCAGGACTTGTTACGACTTTGTATGCGACATTAGCAACAGGAAAAGCAATTTAGAATAATGTAGGATGTGTTACATCTTTTGAGAACACCTTACACCACCGTACGAAACATTAAAACTCCATAATAAACCTAATGACTTCGTCCGAGTGATTTGAACATCTTACAACAATTTAGAATATCTTACCACTCTGAATGCCACATTACCGCCTTGAAAAGCATGTTAGTATAACGTACGACACCTTAAAACTCCTAACAAAATATTACAACACCGTACGTAAACTTAAAACTCCATAATAAACCTAATGAATTCATCCGAGTCCTTTGAACATCTTACGACAATTTAGAATATATTACGACTCTGTATGCCACATTACCGCCTTGAAAAGCATGT
Source organism: Tagetes erecta (assembly GCA_030867185.1). Taxonomy (NCBI): domain Eukaryota; kingdom Viridiplantae; phylum Streptophyta; class Magnoliopsida; order Asterales; family Asteraceae; genus Tagetes; species Tagetes erecta. The sequence continues at coordinate 45,423,957 of CM061488.1, read as the reverse complement.
TAGTATAACGCATGGCACCATACAACTCGTAACAAAACATTACAACACCGTACGTAAACTTCAAACTCCATAATAAACCTAATGAATTCGTCCGAGTCATTTGAACATCGTACAACAATTTAGAATATCTTACGACTCTGTATGCCACAATACCGCCTTGAAAATCATGTTAGTATAACCTAGGGCACCTTACAACTCCTAAGAACCCATTACAATACCGTACGAAAACGTAAAACTCCATAGTAAACCTACTGAATTCGTCCTTGTCCTTTAAACATCAGACGACCACTCAAGACTTGTTACGACTTTGTATGCGACATTAGCAACAGGAAAAGCAATTTAGAATAATGTAGGATGCGTTACATCTTTTGAGAACACCTTACACCACCGTACGAAACATTAAAACTCCATAATAAATCCAATAAATTCGTCCGAGTGATTTGAACATCGTACAACAATTTAGAATATCTTACCACTCTGAATGCCACATTACCGCCTTGAAAAGCATGTTAGTATAACGTATGACACCTTAAAACTCCTAACAAAATATTACAACACCGTACGTAAACTTAAAACTCCATAATAAACCTAATGAATTCATCCGAGTCATTTGAACATCGTACGACAATTTAAAATATATTACGACTTTGTATGCCACATTACCGCCTTGAAAAGCATGTTAGTATAACGTACGGCACCTTACAACACCTAACAAAACATTACAACACCGTACGTAAACTCAAAACTCCATAATAAACCTAATGAATTCGTCCGAGTCATTTGAACATCGTACAACAATTTAGAATATCTTACGACTCTGTATGCCACATTACCGCCTTGAAAATCATGTTAGTATAACCTAGGGCACCTTACAACTCCTAAGAACCCATTACAATACCGTACGTAAACATAAAACTCCATAGTAAACCTAATGAATTCGTCCGTGTGCTTTCAACATCAGACGACCACTCAGGACTTGTTACGATTTTGTATGCGACATTAGAAACCGGAAAAGCAATTTAGAATAATGTAGGATGCGTTACATCTTTTGAGAACACCTTACACCACCGTACGAAAAAATTAAAACTCCATAATAAACCTAATGAATTCGTCCGAGTGATTTGCACATCGTACAACAATTTAGAATATCTTACCACGCTGAATGCCACATTACCGCCTTGAAAAGCATGTTAGTATAACGTACGACACCTTACAACTCCTAACAAAATATTACAACACCGTACGTAAACTTAAAACTCCATAATAAACCTAATGAATTCATCCGAGTCATTTGAACATCGTACGACAATTTAGAGTATATTACGACTTTGTATGCCACATTACCGCCTTGAAAAGCATGTTAGTATAACGTACGGCACCTTACAACACCTAACAAAACATTACAACACCGTACGTAAACTCAAAACTCCATAATAAACCTAATGAATTCGTCCGAGTCATTTGAACATCGTACAACAATTTAGAATATCTTACGACTCTGTATGCCACATTACCGCCTTGAAAATCATGTTAGTATAACCTAGGGCACCTTACAACTCCTAAGAACCCATTGCAATACCGTACGTAAACTTAAAACTCCATAGTAAACCTAATGTATTCGTCCGAGTCCTTTAAACATCAGACGACCACTCAGGACTTGTTACGACTTTGTATGCGACATTAGCAACAGGAAAAGCAATTTAAAATAATGTAGGATGCGTTACATCTTTTGAGAACACCTTACACCACCGTACGAAAACATTAAAACTCCATAATAAACCTAATGAATTCGTCCGAGTGATTTGAACAACGTACAACAATTTAGAATATCTTACCACTCTGAATGCCACATTACCGCCTTGAAAAGCATGTTAGTATAACGTACGACACCTTACAACTCCTAACAAAATATTACAACACCGTACGTAAACTTAAAACTCCATAATAAACCTAATGAATTCATCCGAGTCATTTGAACATCGTACGACAATTTAGAGTATATTACGACTTTGTATGCCACATTACCGCCTTGAAAAGCATGTTAGTATAACGTACGGCACCTTACAACACCTAACAAAACATTACAACACCGTACGTAAACTCAAAACTCCATAATAAACCTAATGAATTCGTCCGAGTCATTTGAACATCGTACAACAATTTAGAATATCTTACGACTCTGTATGCCACATTACCGCCTTGAAAATCATGTTATTATAACCTAGGGCAACTTACAACTCCTAAGAACCCATTACAATACCGTACATAAACTTAAAACTCCATAGTAAACCTAATGAATTCGTCCGAGTCCTTTAAACATCAGACGACCACTCAGGACTTGTTACGACTTTGTATGCGACATTAGCAACAGGAAAAGCAATTTAGAATAATGTAGGATGTGTTACATCTTTTGAGAACACCTCACACCACCGTACGAAACATTAAAACTCCATAATAAACCTAATGACTTCGTCCGAGTGATTTGAACATCGTACAACAATTTAGAATATCTTACCACTCTGAATGCCACATTACCGCCTTGAAAAGCATGTTAGTATAACGTACGACACATTACAACTCCTAACAAAATATTACAACACCGTACGTAAACTTAAAACTCCATAATAAACCTAATGAATTCATCCGAGTCCTTTGAACATCTTACGACAATTTAGAATATATTACGACTCTGTATGCCACATTACCGCCTTAAAAAGCATGTTAGTATAACGCATGGCACCATACATCTCCTAACAAAACATTACAACACCGTACGTAAACTTCAAACTCCATAATAAACCTAATGAATTCGTCCGAGTCATTTGAACATCGTACAACAATTTAGAATATCTTACGACTCTGTATGCCACAATACCGCCTTGAAAATCATGTTAGTCTAGCCTAGGGCACCTTACAACTCCTAAGAACCCATTACAATACCGTACGAAAACTTAAAACTCCATAATAAACCTACTGAATTCGTCCTTGTCCTTTAAACATCAGACGACCACTCAAGACTTGTTACGACTTTGTATGCGACATTAGCAACAGGAAAAGCAATTTAGAATAATGTAGGATGCGTTACATCTTTTGAGAACACCTTACACCACCGTACGAAACATTAAAACTCCATAATAAACCCAATAAATTCGTCCGAGTGATTTGAACATCGTACAACAATTAAGAATATCTTACCACTCTGAATGCCACATTACCGCCTTGAAAAGCATGTTAGTATAACGTATGACACCTTAAAACTCCTAACAAAATATTACAACACCGTACGTAAACTTAAAACTCCATAATAAACCTAATGAATTCATCCGAGTCATTTGAACATTGTACGACAATTTAGAATATATTACGACTTTGTATGCCACATTACCGCCTTGAAAAGCATGTTAGAATAACGTACGGCACCTTACAACACCTAAAAAAACATTACAACACCGTACGTAAACTCAAAACTCCATAATAAACCTAATGAATTCGTCCGAGTCATTTGAACATCGTACAACAATTTAGAATATCTTACGACTCTGTATGCCACATTACCGCCTTGAAAATCATGTTAGTATAACCTAGGGCACCTTACAACTCCTAAGAACCCATTGCAATACCGTACGTAAACATAAAACTCCATAGTAAACCTAATGAAATCGTCCGAGTCCTTTAAACATCAGACGACCACTCAGGACTTGTTACGATTTTGTATGCGACATTAGCAACAGGAAAAGCAATTTAGAATAATGTAGGATGCGTTACATCTTTTGAGAACACCTTACACCACCGTACGAAACATTAAAACTCCATAATAAACCTAATGAATTCGTCCGAGTGATTTGAACATCGTACAACAATTTAGAATATCTTACCACTCTGAATGCTACATTACCGCCTTGAAAAGCATGTTAGTATAACGTACGACACATTATAACTCCTAACAAAATATTACAACACCGTACGTAAACTTAAAACTCCATAATAAACCTAATGAATTCATCCGAGTCATTTGAACATCGTACGACAATTTAGAATATATATTACGACTTTGTATGCCACATTACCGCCTTGAAAAGCATGTTAGTATAACGTACGGCACCTTACAACACCTAACAAAACATTACAACACCGTACGTAAACTCAAAACTCCATAATAAACCTAATGAATTCGTCCGAGTCATTTGAACATCGTACAACAATTTAGAATATGATACGACTCTGTATGCCATATAACCGCCTTGAAAATCATGTTAGTATAACCTAGGGCACCTTACAACTCCTAAGAACCCATTGCAATACCGTACGTAAACATAAAACTCCATAGTAAACCTAATGAAATCGTCCGAGTCCTTTAAACATCAGACGACCACTCAGGACTTGTTACAATTTTGTATGCGACATTAGCAACAGGAAAAGCAATTTAGAATAATGTAGGATGCGTTACATCTTTTGAGAACACCTTACACCACCGTACGAAACATTAAAACTCCATAATAAACCTAATGAATTCGTCCGAGTGATTTGAACATCGTACAACAATTTAGAATATCTTACCACTCTGAATGCCACATTACCGCCTTGAAAAGCATGTTAGTATAACGTACGACACCTTAGAACTCCTAACAAAATATTACAACACCGTACGTAAACTTAAACCTCCATAATAAACCTAATGAATTCATCCGAGTCCTTTGAACATCGTACGACAATTTAGAATATATATTACGACTTTGTATGCCACATTACCGCCTTGAAAAACATGTTAGTATAACGTACGACACCATACAACACCTAACAAAACATTACAACACCGTACGTAAACTCAAAACTCCATAATAAACCTAATGAATTCGTCCGAGTCATTTGAACATCGTACAACAATTTAGAATATCTTACGACTCTGTATGCCACATTACCGCCTTGAAAATCATGTTAGTATAACCTAGGGCACCTTACAACTCCTAAGAACCCATTGCAATACCGTACGTAAACATAAAACTCCATAGTAAACCTAATGAAATCGTCCGAGTCCTTTAAACATCAGACGACCACTCAGGACTTGTTACGATTTTGTATGCGACATTAGCAACAGGAAAAGCAATTTAGAATAATGTAGGATGCGTTACATCTTTTGAGAACACCTTACACCACCGTACGAAACATTAAAACTCCATAATAAACCTAATGAATTCGTCCGAGTGATTTGAACATCGTACAACAATTTAGAATATCTTACCACTCTGAATGCTACATTACCGCCTTGAAAAGCATGTTAGTATAACGTACGACACATTATAACTCCTAACAAAATATTACAACACCGTACGTAAACTTAAAACTCCATAATAAACCTAATGAATTCATCCGAGTCATTTGAACATCGTACGACAATTTAGAATATATATTACGACTTTGTATGCCACATTACCGCCTTGAAAAGCATGTTAGTATAACGTACGGCACCTTACAACACCTAACAAAACATTACAACACCGTACGTAAACTCAAAACTCCATAATAAACCTAATGAATTCGTCCGAGTCATTTGAACATCGTACAACAATTTAGAATATGATACGACTCTGTATGCCATATAACCGCCTTGAAAATCATGTTAGTATAACCTAGGGCACCTTACAACTCCTAAGAACCCATTGCAATACCGTACGTAAACATAAAACTCCATAGTAAACCTAATGAAATCGTCCGAGTCCTTTAAACATCAGACGACCACTCAGGACTTGTTACAATTTTGTATGCGACATTAGCAACAGGAAAAGCAATTTAGAATAATGTAGGATGCGTTACATCTTTTGAGAACACCTTACACCACCGTACGAAACATTAAAACTCCATAATAAACCTAATGAATTCGTCCGAGTGATTTGAACATCGTACAACAATTTAGAATATCTTACCACTCTGAATGCCACATTACCGCCTTGAAAAGCATGTTAGTATAACGTACGACACCTTAGAACTCCTAACAAAATATTACAACACCGTACGTAAACTTAAACCTCCATAATAAACCTAATGAATTCATCCGAGTCCTTTGAACATCGTACGACAATTTAGAATATATATTACGACTTTGTATGCCACATTACCGCCTTGAAAAACATGTTAGTATAACGTACGACACCATACAACACCTAACAAAACATTACAACACCGTACGTAAACTCAAAACTCCATAATAAACCTAATGAATTCGTCCGAGTCATTTGAACATCGTACAACAATTTAGAATATCTTACGACTCTGTATGCCACATTACCGCCTTGAAAATCATGTTAGTATAACCTAGGGCACCTTACAACTCCTAAGAACCCATTGCAATACCGTACGTAAACATAAAACTCCATAGTAAACCTAATGAAATCGTCCGAGTCCTTTAAACATCAGACGACCACTCAGGACTTGTTACGATTTTGTATGCGACATTAGCAACAGGAAAAGCAATTTAGAATAATGTAGGATGCGTTACATCTTTTGAGAACACCTTACACCACCGTACGAAACATTAAAACTCCATAATAAACCTAATGAATTCGTCCGAGTGATTTGAACATCGTACAACAATTTAGAATATCTTACCACTCTGAATGCTACATTACCGCCTTGAAAAGCATGTTAGTATAACGTACGACACATTATAACTCCTAACAAAATATTACAACACCGTACGTAAACTTAAAACTCCATAATAAACCTAATGAATTCATCCGAGTCATTTGAACATCGTACGACAATTTAGAATATATATTACGACTTTGTATGCCACATTACCGCCTTGAAAAGCATGTTAGTATAACGTACGGCACCTTACAACACCTAACAAAACATTACAACACCGTACGTAAACTCAAAACTCCATAATAAACCTAATGAATTCGTCCGAGTCATTTGAACATCGTACAACAATTTAGAATATGATACGACTCTGTATGCCATATAACCGCCTTGAAAATCATGTTAGTATAACCTAGGGCACCTTACAACTCCTAAGAACCCATTGCAATACCGTACGTAAACATAAAACTCCATAGTAAACCTAATGAAATCGTCCGAGTCCTTTAAACATCAGACGACCACTCAGGACTTGTTACAATTTTGTATGCGACATTAGCAACAGGAAAAGCAATTTAGAATAATGTAGGATGCGTTACATCTTTTGAGAACACCTTACACCACCGTACGAAACATTAAAACTCCATAATAAACCTAATGAATTCGTCCGAGTGATTTGAACATCGTACAACAATTTAGAATATCTTACCACTCTGAATGCCACATTACCGCCTTGAAAAGCATGTTAGTATAACGTACGACACCTTAGAACTCCTAACAAAATATTACAACACCGTACGTAAACTTAAACCTCCATAATAAACCTAATGAATTCATCCGAGTCCTTTGAACATCGTACGACAATTTAGAATATATATTACGACTTTGTATGCCACATTACCGCCTTGAAAAACATGTTAGTATAACGTACGACACCATACAACACCTAACAAAACATTACAACACCGTACGTAAACTCAAAACTCCATAATAAACCTAATGAATTCGTCCGAGTCATTTGAACATCGTACAACAATTTAGAATATATTACGACTCTGTATGCCATATTACCGCCTTGAAAATCATGTTAGTATAACCTAGGGCACCTTACAACTCCTAAGAACCCATTGCAATACCGTACGTAAACATAAAACTCCATAGTAAACCTAATGAAATCGTCCGAGTCCTTTAAACATCAGACGACCACTCATGACTTGTTACGACTTTGTATGCGACATTAGCAACAGGAAAAGCAATTTAGAATAATGTAGGATGCGTTACATCTTTTGAGAACACCTTACACCACCGTACGAAACATTAAAACTCCATAATAAACCCAATAAATTCGTCCGAGTGATTTGAACATCGTACAACAATTTAGAATATCTTACCACTCTAAATGCCACATTACCGCCTTGAAAAGCATGTTAGTATAACGTATGACACCTTAAAACTCCTAACAAAATATTACAACACCGTACGTAAACTTAAAACTCCATAATAAACCTAATGAATTCATCCGAGTCATTTGAACATTGTACGACAATTTAGAATATATTACGACTTTGTATGCCACATTACCGCCTTGAAAAGCATGTTAGAATAACGTACGGCACCTTACAACACCTAAAAAAACATTACAACATCGTACGTAAACTCAAAACTCCATAATAAACCTAATGAATTCGTCCGAGTCATTTGAACATCGTACAACAATTTAGAATATCTTACGACTCTGTATACCACATTACCGCCTTGAAAATCATGTTAGTATAACCTAGGGCACCTTACAACTCCTAAGAACCCATTGCAATACCGTACGTAAACATAAAACTCCATAGTAAACCTAATGAAATCGTCCGAGTCCTTTAAACATCAGACGACCACTCAGGACTTGTTACGATTTTGTATGCGACATTAGCAACAGGAAAAGCAATTTAGAATAATGTAGGATGCGTTACATCTTTTGAGAACACCTTACACCACCGTACGAAACATTAAAACTCCATAATAAACCTAATGAATTCGTCCGAGTGATTTGAACATCGTACAACAATTTAGAATATCTTACCACTCTGAATGCCACATTACCGCCTTGAAAAGCATGTTAGTATAACGTACGACACATTACAACTCCTAACAAAATATTACAACACCGTACGTAAACTTAAAACTCCATAATAAACCTAATGAATTCATCCGAGTCATTTGAACATCGTACGACAATTTAGAATATATATTACGACTTTGTATGCCACATTACCGTCTTGAAAAGCATGTTAGTATAACGTACGGCACCTTACAACACCTAACAAAACATTACAACACCGTACGTAAACTCAAAACTCCATAATAAACCTAATGAATTCGTCCGAGTCATTTGAACGTCGTACAACAATTTAGAATATATTACGACTCTGTATGCCATATTACCGCCTTGAAAATCATGTTAGTATAACCTAGGGCACCTTACAACTCCTAAGAACCCATTGCAATACCGTACGTAAACATAAAACTCCATAGTAAACCTAATGAAATCGTCCGAGTCCTTTAAACATCAGACGACCACTCAGGACTTGTTACGATTTTGTATGCGACATTAGCAACAGGAAAAGCAATTTAGAATAATGTAGGATGCGTTACATCTTTTGAGAACACCTTACACCACCGTACGAAACATTAAAACTCCATAATAAACCTAATGAATTCGTCCGAGTGATTTGAACATCGTACAACAATTTAGAATATCTTACCACTCTGAATGCCACATTACCGCCTTGAAAAGCATGTTAGTATAACGTACGACACATTACAACTCCTAACAAAATATTACAACACCGTACGTAAACTTAAAACTCCATAATAAATCTAATGAATTCATCCGAGTCCTTTGAACATCTTACGACAATTTAGAATATATTATGACTCTGTATGCCACATTACCGCCTTGAAAAGCATGTTAGTATAACGCATGGCACCATACAACTCCTAACAAAACATTACAACACCGTACGTAAACTTCAAACTCCATAATAAACCTAATGAATTCGTCCGAGTCATTTGAACATCGTACAACAATTTAGAATATCTTACGACTCTGTATGCCACAATACCGCCTTGAAAATCATGTTAGTATAACCTAGGGCACCTTACAACTCCTAAGAACCCATTACAATACCGTACGAAAACTTAAAACTCCATAATAAACCTACTGAATTCGTCCTTGTCCTTTAAACATCAGACGACCACTCAAGACTTGTTACGACTTTGTATGCGACATTAGCAACAGGAAAAGCAATTTAAAATAATGTAGGATGCGTTACATCTTTTGAGCACACCTTACACCACCGTACGAAACATTAAAACTCCATAATAAACCCAATAAATTCGTCCGAGTGATTTGAACATCGTACAACAATTTAGAATATCTTACCACTCTGAATGCCACATTACCGCCTTGAAAAGCATGTTAGTATAACGTATGACACCTTAAAACTCCTAACAAAATATTACAACACCGTACGTAAACTTAAAACTCCATAATAAACCTAATGAATTCATCCGAGTCATTTGAACATTGTACGACAATTTAGAATATATTACGACTTTGTATGCGACATTACCGCCTTGAAAAGCATGTTAGAATAACGTACGGCACCTTACAACACCTAAAAAAACATTACAACACCGTACGTAAACTCAAAACTCCATAATAAACCTAATGAATTCGTCCGAGTCATTTGAACATCGTACAACAATTTAGAATATCTTACGACTCTGTATGCCACATTAGCGCCTTGAAAATCTTGTTAGTATAACCTAGGGCACCTTACAACTCCTAAGAACCCATTGCAATACCGTACGTAAACATAAAACTCCATAGTAAACCTAATGAAATCGTCCGAGTCCTTTAAACATAAGACGACCACTCAGGACTTGTTACGATTTTGTATGCGACATTAGCAACAGGAAAAGCAATTTAGAATAATGTAGGATGCGTTACATCTTTTGAGAACACCTTACACCACCTTACGAAACATTAAAACTCCATAATAAACCTAATGAATTCGTCCGAGTGATTTGAACATCGTACAACAATTTAGAATATCTTACCACTCTGAATGCCACATTACCGCCTTGAAAAGCATGTTAGTATAACGTACGACCCATTACAACTCCTAACAAAATATTACAACACTGTACGTAAACTTAAAACTCCATAATAAACCTAATGAATTCATCCGAGTCATTTGAACATCGTACGACAATTTAGAATATATATTACGACTTTGTATGCCACATTACCGCCTTGAAAAGCATGTTAGTATAATGTACGGCACCTTACAACACCTAACAAAACATTACAACAACGTACGTAAACTCAAAACTCCATAATAAACCTAATGAATTCGTCCGAGTCATTTGAACATCGTACAACAATTTAGAATATTTTACGACTCTGTATGCCACATTACCGCCTTGAAAATCATGTTAGTATAACCTAGGGCACCTTATAACTCCTAAGAACCCATTAAAATACCGTACGTAAACATAAAACTCCATAGTAAACCTAATGAATTCGTCCGAGTCCTTTAAACATCAGACGACCACTCAGGACTTGTTACGATTTTGTATGCGACATTAGCAACAGGAAAAGCAATTTAGAATAATGTAGGATGCGTTACATCTTTTGAGAACGCCTTACACCACCGTACGAAACATTAAAACTCCATACTAAACCTAATGAATTCGTCCGAGTGATTTGAACATCGTACAACAATTTAGAATATCTTACGACTCTGTATGCCACATTACCGCCTTGAAAATCTTGTTAGTATAACCTAGGGCACCTTACAACTCCTAAGAACCCATTGCAATACCGTACGTAAACATAAAACTCCATAGTAAACCTAATGAAATCGTCCGAGTCCTTTAAACATAAGACGACCACTCAGGACTTGTTACGATTTTGTATGCGACATTAGCAACAGGAAAAGCAATTTAGAATAATGTAGGATTCGTTACATCTTTTGAGAACACCTTACACCACCGTACGAAACATTAAAACTCCATAATAAACCCAATAAATTCGTCCGAGTGATTTGAACATCGTACAACAATTTAGAATATCTTACCACTCTGAATGCCACATTACCGCCTTGAAAAGCATGTTAGTATAACGTATGACACCTTAAAACTCCTAACAAAATATTACAACACCGTACGTAAACTTAAAACTCCATAATAAACCTAATGAATTCATCCGAGTCATTTGAACATTGTACGACAATTTAGAATATATTACGACTTTGTATGCCACATTACCGCCTTGAAAAGCATGTTAGAATAACGTACGGCACCTTACAACACCTAAAAAAACATTACAACATCGTACGTAAACTCAAAACTCCATAATAAACCTAATGAATTCGTCCGAGTCATTTGAACATCGTACAACAATTTAGAATATCTTACGACTCTGTATACCACATTACCGCCTTGAAAATCATGTTAGTATAACCTAGGGCACCTTACAACTCCTAAGAACCCATTGCAATACCGTACGTAAACATAAAACTCCATAGTAAACCTAATGAAATCGTCCGAGTCCTTTAAACATCAGACGACCACTCAGGACTTGTTACGATTTTGTATGCGACATTAGCAACAGGAAAAGCAATTTAGAATAATGTAGGATGCGTTACATCTTTTGAGAACACCTTACACCACCGTACGAAACATTAAAACTCCATAATAAACCTAATGAATTCGTCCGAGTGATTTGAACATCGTACAACAATTTAGAATATCTTACCACTCTGAATGCCACATTACCGCCTTGAAAAGCATGTTAGTATAACGTACGACACATTACAACTCCTAACAAAATATTACAACACCGTACGTAAACTTAAAACTCCATAATAAATCTAATGAATTCATCCGAGTCCTTTGAACATCTTACGACAATTTAGAATATATTATGACTCTGTATGCCACATTACCGCCTTGAAAAGCATGTTAGTATAACGCATGGCACCATACAACTCCTAACAAAACATTACAACACCGTACGTAAACTTCAAACTCCATAATAAACCTAATGAATTCGTCCGAGTCATTTGAACATCGTACAACAATTTAGAATATCTTACGACTCTGTATGCCACAATACCGCCTTGAAAATCATGTTAGTATAACCTAGGGCACCTTACAACTCCTAAGAACCCATTACAATACCGTACGAAAACTTAAAACTCCATAATAAACCTACTGAATTCGTCCTTGTCCTTTAAACATCAGACGACCACTCAAGACTTGTTACGACTTTGTATGCGACATTAGCAACAGGAAAAGCAATTTAAAATAATGTAGGATGCGTTACATCTTTTGAGCACACCTTACACCACCGTACGAAACATTAAAACTCCATAATAAACCCAATAAATTCGTCCGAGTGATTTGAACATCGTACAACAATTTAGAATATCTTACCACTCTGAATGCCACATTACCGCCTTGAAAAGCATGTTAGTATAACGTATGACACCTTAAAACTCCTAACAAAATATTACAACACCGTACGTAAACTTAAAACTCCATAATAAACCTAATGAATTCATCCGAGTCATTTGAACATTGTACGACAATTTAGAATATATTACGACTTTGTATGCGACATTACCGCCTTGAAAAGCATGTTAGAATAACGTACGGCACCTTACAACACCTAAAAAAACATTACAACACCGTACGTAAACTCAAAACTCCATAATAAACCTAATGAATTCGTCCGAGTCGTTTGAACATCGTACAACAATTTAGAATATCTTACGACTCTGTATGCCACATTAGCGCCTTGAAAATCTTGTTAGTATAACCTAGGGCACCTTACAACTCCTAAGAACCCATTGCAATACCGTACGTAAACATAAAACTCCATAGTAAACCTAATGAAATCGTCCGAGTCCTTTAAACATAAGACGACCACTCAGGACTTGTTACGATTTTGTATGCGACATTAGCAACAGGAAAAGCAATTTAGAATAATGTAGGATGCGTTACATCTTTTGAGAACACCTTACACCACCTTACGAAACATTAAAACTCCATAATAAACCTAATGAATTCGTCCGAGTGATTTGAACATCGTACAACAATTTAGAATATCTTACCACTCTGAATGCCACATTACCGCCTTGAAAAGCATGTTAGTATAACGTACGACCCATTACAACTCCTAACAAAATATTACAACACTGTACGTAAACTTAAAACTCCATAATAAACCTAATGAATTCATCCGAGTCATTTGAACATCGTACGACAATTTAGAATATATATTACGACTTTGTATGCCACATTACCGCCTTGAAAAGCATGTTAGTATAATGTACGGCACCTTACAACACCTAACAAAACATTACAACAACGTACGTAAACTCAAAACTCCATAATAAACCTAATGAATTCGTCCGAGTCATTTGAACATCGTACAACAATTTAGAATATTTTACGACTCTGTATGCCACATTACCGCCTTGAAAATCATGTTAGTATAACCTAGGGCACCTTATAACTCCTAAGAACCCATTAAAATACCGTACGTAAACATAAAACTCCATAGTAAACCTAATGAATTCGTCCGAGTCCTTTAAACATCAGACGACCACTCAGGACTTGTTACGATTTTGTATGCGACATTAGCAACAGGAAAAGCAATTTAGAATAATGTAGGATGCGTTACATCTTTTGAGAACGCCTTACACCACCGTACGAAACATTAAAACTCCATACTAAACCTAATGAATTCGTCCGAGTGATTTGAACATCGTACAACAATTTAGAATATCTTACGACTCTGTATGCCACATTACCGCCTTGAAAATCTTGTTAGTATAACCTAGGGCACCTTACAACTCCTAAGAACCCATTGCAATACCGTACGTAAACATAAAACTCCATAGTAAACCTAATGAAATCGTCCGAGTCCTTTAAACATAAGACGACCACTCAGGACTTGTTACGATTTTGTATGCGACATTAGCAACAGGAAAAGCAATTTAGAATAATGTAGGATTCGTTACATCTTTTGAGAACACCTTACACCACCGTACGAAACATTAAAACTCCATAATAAACCCAATAAATTCGTCCGAGTGATTTGAACATCGTACAACAATTTAGAATATCTTACCACTCTGAATGCCACATTACCGCCTTGAAAAGCATGTTAGTATAACGTATGACACCTTAAAACTCCTAACAAAATATTACAACACCGTACGTAAACTTAAAACTCCATAATAAACCTAATGAATTCATCCGAGTCATTTGAACATTGTACGACAATTTAGAATATATTACGACTTTGTATGCCACATTACCGCCTTGAAAAGCATGTTAGAATAACGTACGGCACCTTACAACACCTAAAAAAACATTACAACATCGTACGTAAACTCAAAACTCCATAATAAACCTAATGAATTCGTCCGAGTCATTTGAACATCGTACAACAATTTAGAATATCTTACGACTCTGTATACCACATTACCGCCTTGAAAATCATGTTAGTATAACCTAGGGCACCTTACAACTCCTAAGAACCCATTGCAATACCGTACGTAAACATAAAACTCCATAGTAAACCTAATGAAATCGTCCGAGTCCTTTAAACATCAGACGACCACTCAGGACTTGTTACGATTTTGTATGCGACATTAGCAACAGGAAAAGCAATTTAGAATAATGTAGGATGCGTTACATCTTTTGAGAACACCTTACACCACCGTACGAAACATTAAAACTCCATAATAAACCTAATGAATTCGTCCGAGTGATTTGAACATCGTACAACAATTTAGAATATCTTACCACTCTGAATGCCACATTACCGCCTTGAAAAGCATGTTAGTATAACGTACGACACATTACAACTCCTAACAAAATATTACAACACCGTACGTAAACTTAAAACTCCATAATAAACCTAATGAATTCATCCGAGTCATTTGAACATCGTACGACAATTTAGAATATATATTACGACTTTGTATGCCACATTACCGTCTTGAAAAGCATGTTAGTATAACGTACGGCACCTTACAACACCTAACAAAACATTACAACACCGTACGTAAACTCAAAACTCCATAATAAACCTAATGAATTCGTCCGAGTCATTTGAACGTCGTACAACAATTTAGAATATATTACGACTCTGTATGCCATATTACCGCCTTGAAAATCATGTTAGTATAACCTAGGGCACCTTACAACTCCTAAGAACCCATTGCAATACCGTACGTAAACATAAAACTCCATAGTAAACCTAATGAAATCGTCCAAGTCCTTTAAACATCAGACGACCACTCAGGACTTGTTACGATTTTGTATGCGACATTAGCAACAGGAAAAGCAATTTAGAATAATGTAGGATGCGTTACATCTTTTGAGAACACCTTACACCACCGTACGAAACATTAAAACTCCATAATAAACCTAATGAATTCGTCCGAGTGATTTGAACATCGTACAACAATTTAGAATATCTTACCACTCTGAATGCCACATTACCGCCTTGAAAAGCATGTTAGTATAACGTACGACACATTACAACTCCTAACAAAATATTACAACACCGTACGTAAACTTAAAACTCCATAATAAATCTAATGAATTCATCCGAGTCCTTTGAACATCTTACGACAATTTAGAATATATTATGACTCTGTATGCCACATTACCGCCTTGAAAAGCATGTTAGTATAACGCATGGCACCATACAACTCCTAACAAAACATTACAACACCGTACGTAAACTTCAAACTCCATAATAAACCTAATGAATTCGTCCGAGTCATTTGAACATCGTACAACAATTTAGAATATCTTACGACTCTGTATGCCACAATACCGCCTTGAAAATCATGTTAGTATAACCTAGGGCACCTTACAACTCCTAAGAACCCATTACAATACCGTACGAAAACTTAAAACTCCATAATAAGCCTACTGAATTCGTCCTTGTCCTTTAAACATCAGACGACCACTCAAGACTTGTTACGACTTTGTATGCGACATTAGCAACAGGAAAAGCAATTTAAAATAATGTAGGATGCGTTACATCTTTTGAGCACACCTTACACCACCGTACGAAACATTAAAACTCCATAATAAACCCAATAAATTCGTCCGAGTGATTTGAACATCGTACAACAATTTAGAATATCTTACCACTCTGAATGCCACATTACCGCCTTGAAAAGCATGTTAGTATAACGTATGACACCTTAAAACTCCTAACAAAATATTACAACACCGTACGTAAACTTAAAACTCCATAATAAACCTAATGAATTCATCCGAGTCATTTGAACATTGTACGACAATTTAGAATATATTACGACTTTGTATGCCACATTACCGCCTTGAAAAGCATGTTAGAATAACGTACGGCACCTTACAACACCTAAAAAAACATTACAACATCGTACGTAAACTCAAAACTCCATAATAAACCTAATGAATTCGTCCGAGTCATTTGAACATCGTACAACAATTTAGAATATCTTACGACTCTGTATACCACATTACCGCCTTGAAAATCATGTTAGTATAACCTAGGGCACCTTACAACTCCTAAGAACCCATTGCAATACCGTACGTAAACATAAAACTCCATAGTAAACCTAATGAAATCGTCCGAGTCCTTTAAACATCAGACGACCACTCAGGACTTGTTACGATTTTGTATGCGACATTAGCAACAGGAAAAGCAATTTAGAATAATGTAGGATGCGTTACATCTTTTGAGAACACCTTACACCACCGTACGAAACATTAAAACTCCATAATAAACCTAATGAATTCGTCCGAGTGATTTGAACATCGTACAACAATTTAGAATATCTTACCACTCTGAATGCCACATTACCGCCTTGAAAAGCATGTTAGTATAACGTACGACACATTACAACTCCTAACAAAATATTACAACACCGTACGTAAACTTAAAACTCCATAATAAACCTAATGAATTCATCCGAGTCATTTGAACATCGTACGACAATTTAGAATATATATTACGACTTTGTATGCCACATTACCGTCTTGAAAAGCATGTTAGTATAACGTACGGCACCTTACAACACCTAACAAAACATTACAACACCGTACGTAAACTCAAAACTCCATAATAAACCTAATGAATTCGTCCGAGTCATTTGAACGTCGTACAACAATTTAGAATATATTACGACTCTGTATGCCATATTACCGCCTTGAAAATCATGTTAGTATAACCTAGGGCACCTTACAACTCCTAAGAACCCATTGCAATACCGTACGTAAACATAAAACTCCATAGTAAACCTAATGAAATCGTCCAAGTCCTTTAAACATCAGACGACCACTCAGGACTTGTTACGATTTTGTATGCGACATTAGCAACAGGAAAAGCAATTTAGAATAATGTAGGATGCGTTACATCTTTTGAGAACACCTTACACCACCGTACGAAACATTAAAACTCCATAATAAACCTAATGAATTCGTCCGAGTGATTTGAACATCGTACAACAATTTAGAATATCTTACCACTCTGAATGCCACATTACCGCCTTGAAAAGCATGTTAGTATAACGTACGACACATTACAACTCCTAACAAAATATTACAACACCGTACGTAAACTTAAAACTCCATAATAAATCTAATGAATTCATCCGAGTCCTTTGAACATCTTACGACAATTTAGAATATATTATGACTCTGTATGCCACATTACCGCCTTGAAAAGCATGTTAGTATAACGCATGGCACCATACAACTCCTAACAAAACATTACAACACCGTACGTAAACTTCAAACTCCATAATAAACCTAATGAATTCGTCCGAGTCATTTGAACATCGTACAACAATTTAGAATATCTTACGACTCTGTATGCCACAATACCGCCTTGAAAATCATGTTAGTATAACCTAGGGCACCTTACAACTCCTAAGAACCCATTACAATACCGTACGAAAACTTAAAACTCCATAATAAGCCTACTGAATTCGTCCTTGTCCTTTAAACATCAGACGACCACTCAAGACTTGTTACGACTTTGTATGCGACATTAGCAACAGGAAAAGCAATTTAAAATAATGTAGGATGCGTTACATCTTTTGAGCACACCTTACACCACCGTACGAAACATTAAAACTCCATAATAAACCCAATAAATTCGTCCGAGTGATTTGAACATCGTACAACAATTTAGAATATCTTACCACTCTGAATGCCACATTACCGCCTTGAAAAGCATGTTAGTATAACGTATGACACCTTAAAACTCCTAACAAAATATTACAACACCGTACGTAAACTTAAAACTCCATAATAAACCTAATGAATTCATCCGAGTCATTTGAACATTGTACGACAATTTAGAATATATTACGACTTTGTATGCGACATTACCGCCTTGAAAAGCATGTTAGAATAACGTACGGCACCTTACAACACCTAAAAAAACATTACAACACCGTGCGTAAACTCAAAACTCCATAATAAACCTAATGAATTCGTCCGAGTCATTTGAACATCGTACAACAATTTAGAATATCTTACGACTCTGTATGCCACATTAGCGCCTTGAAAATCTTGTTAGTATAACCTAGGGCACCTTACAACTCCTAAGAACCCATTGCAATACCGTACGTAAACATAAAACTCCATAGTAAACCTAATGAAATCGTCCGAGTCCTTTAAACATAAGACGACCACTCAGGACTTGTTACGATTTTGTATGCGACATTAGCAACAGGAAAAGCAATTTAGAATAATGTAGGATGCGTTACATCTTTTGAGAACACCTTACACCACCTTACGAAACATTAAAACTCCATAATAAACCTAATGAATTCGTCCGAGTGATTTGAACATCGTACAACAATTTAGAATATCTTACCACTCTGAATGCCACATTACCGCCTTGAAAAGCATGTTAGTATAACGTACGACCCATTACAACTCCTAACAAAATATTACAACACTGTACGTAAACTTAAAACTCCATAATAAACCTAATGAATTCATCCGAGTCATTTGAACATCGTACGACAATTTAGAATATATATTACGACTTTGTATGCCACATTACCGCCTTGAAAAGCATGTTAGTATAATGTACGGCACCTTACAACACCTAACAAAACATTACAACAACGTACGTAAACTCAAAACTCCATAATAAACCTAATGAATTCGTCCGAGTCATTTGAACATCGTACAACAATTTAGAATATTTTACGACTCTGTATGCCACATTACCGCCTTGAAAATCATGTTAGTATAACCTAGGGCACCTTATAACTCCTAAGAACCCATTAAAATACCGTACGTAAACATAAAACTCCATAGTAAACCTAATGAATTCGTCCGAGTCCTTTAAACATCAGACGACCACTCAGGACTTGTTACGATTTTGTATGCGACATTAGCAACAGGAAAAGCAATTTAGAATAATGTAGGATGCGTTACATCTTTTGAGAACGCCTTACACCACCGTACGAAACATTAAAACTCCATACTAAACCTAATGAATTCGTCCGAGTGATTTGAACATCGTACAACAATTTAGAATATCTTACGACTCTGTATGCCACATTACCGCCTTGAAAATCTTGTTAGTATAACCTAGGGCACCTTACAACTCCTAAGAACCCATTGCAATACCGTACGTAAACATAAAACTCCATAGTAAACCTAATGAAATCGTCCGAGTCCTTTAAACATAAGACGACCACTCAGGACTTGTTACGATTTTGTATGCGACATTAGCAACAGGAAAAGCAATTTAGAATAATGTAGGATTCGTTACATCTTTTGAGAACACCTTACACCACCGTACGAAACATTAAAACTCCATAATAAACCTAATGAATTCGTCCGAGTGATTTGAACATCGTACAACAATTTAGAATATCTTACCACTCTGAATGCCACATTACCGCCTTGAAAAGCATGTTAGTATAACGTACGACCCATTACAACTCCTAACAAAATATTACAACACTGTACGTAAACTTAAAACTCCATAATAAACCTAATGAATTCATCCGAGTCATTTGAACATCGTACGACAATTTAGAATATATATTACGACTTTGTATGCCACATTACCGCCTTGAAAAGCATGTTAGTATAATGTACGGCACCTTACAACACCTAACAAAACATTACAACAACGTACGTAAACTCAAAACTCCATAATAAACCTAATGAATTCGTCCGAGTCATTTGAACATCGTACAACAATTTAGAATATTTTACGACTCTGTATGCCACATTACCGCCTTGAAAATCATGTTAGTATAACCTAGGGCACCTTATAACTCCTAAGAACCCATTAAAATACCGTACGTAAACATAAAACTCCATAGTAAACCTAATGAATTCGTCCGAGTCCTTTAAACATCAGACGACCACTCAGGACTTGTTACGATTTTGTATGCGACATTAGCAACAGGAAAAACAATTTAAAATAATGTAGGATGCGTTACATCTTTTGAGCACACCTTACACCACCGTACGAAACATTAAAACTCCATAATAAACCCAATAAATTCGTCCGAGTGATTTGAACATCGTACAACAATTTAGAATATCTTACCACTCTGAATGCCACATTACCGCCTTGAAAAGCATGTTAGTATAACGTATGACACCTTAAAACTCCTAACAAAATATTACAACACCGTACGTAAACTTAAAACTCCATAATAAACCTAATGAATTCATCCGAGTCATTTGAACATTGTACGACAATTTAGAATATATTACGACTTTGTATGCGACATTACCGCCTTGAAAAGCATGTTAGAATAACGTACGGCACCTTACAACACCTAAAAAAACATTACAACACCGTACGTAAACTCAAAACTCCATAATAAACCTAATGAATTCGTCCGAGTCATTTGAACATCGTACAACAATTTAGAATATCTTACGACTCTGTATGCCACATTAGCGCCTTGAAAATCTTGTTAGTATAACCTAGGGCACCTTACAACTCCTAAGAACCCATTGCAATACCGTACGTAAACATAAAACTCCATAGTAAACCTAATGAAATCGTCCGAGTCCTTTAAACATAAGACGACCACTCAGGACTTGTTACGATTTTGTATGCGACATTAGCAACAGGAAAAGCAATTTAGAATAATGTAGGATGCGTTACATCTTTTGAGAACACCTTACACCACCGTACGAAACATTAAAACTCCATAATAAACCTAATGAATTCGTCTGAGTGATTTGAACATCGTACAACAATTTAGAATATCTTACCACTCTGAATGCCATATTACCGCCTTGAAAAGCATGTTAGTATAACGTACGACCCATTACAACTCCTAACAAAATAGTACAACACTGTACGTAAACTTAAAACTCCATAATAAACCTAATGAATTCATCCGAGTCATTTGAACATCGTACGACAATTTAGAATATATATTACGACTTTGTATGCCACATTATCGCCTTGAAAAGCATGTTAGTATAATGTACGGCACCTTACAACACCTAACAAAACATTACAACAACGTACGTAAACTCAAAACTCCATAATAAACCTAATGAATTCGTCCGAGTCATTTGAACATCGTACAACAATTTAGAATATTTTACGACTCTGTATGCCACATTACCGCCTTGAAAATCATGTTAGTATAACCTAGGGCACCTTATAACTCCTAAGAACCCATTAAAATACCGTACGTAAACATAAAACTCCATAGTAAACCTAATGAATTCGTCCGAGTCCTTTAAACATCAGACAACCACTCAGGACTTGTTACGATTTTGTATGCGACATTAGCAACAGGAAAAGCAATTTAGAATAATGTAGGATGCGTTACATCTTTTGAGAACGCCTTACACCACCGTACGAAACATTAAAACTCCATACTAAACCTAATGAATTCGTCCGAGTGATTTGAACATCGTACAACAATTTAGAATATCTTACGACTCTATATGCCACATCACCGCCTTGAAAATCTTGTTAGTATAACCTAGGGCACCTTACAACTCCTAAGAACCCATTGCAATACCGTACGTAAACATAAAACTCCATAGTAAACCTAATGAAATCGTCCGAGTCCTTTAAACATAAGACGACCACTCAGGACTTGTTACGATTTTGTATGCGACATTAGCAACAGGAAAAGCAATTTAGAATAATGTAGGATGCGTTACATCTTTTGAGAACACCTTACACCACCGTACGAAACATTAAAACTCCATAATAAACCTAATGAATTCGTCCGAGTGATTTGAACATCGTACAGCAATTTAGAATATCTTACCACTCTGAATGCCACATTACCGCCTTGAAAAGCATGTTAGTATAACGTACGACCCATTACAACTCCTAACAAAATATTACAACACTGTACGTAAACTTAAAACTCCATAATAAACCTAATGAATTCATCCGAGTCATTTGAACATCGTACGACAATTTAGAATATATATTACGACTTTGTATGCCACATTACCGCCTTGAAAAGCATGTTAGTATAATGTACGGCACCTTACAACACCTAACAAAACATTACAACAACGTACGTAAACTCAAAACTCCATAATAAACCTAATGAATTCGTCCGAGTCATTTGAACATCGTACAACAATTTAGAATATCTTACGACTCTATATGCCACATCACCGCCTTGAAAATCTTGTTAGTATAACCTAGGGCACCTTACAACTCCTAAGAACCCATTGCAATACCGTACGTAAACATAAAACTCCATAGTAAACCTAATGAAATCGTCCGAGTCCTTTAAACATAAGACGACCACTCAGGACTTGTTACGATTTTGTATGCGACATTAGCAACAGGAAAAGCAATTTAGAATAATGTAGGATGCGTTACATCTTTTGAGAACACCTTACACCACCGTACGAAACATTAAAACTCCATAATAAACCTAATGAATTCGTCCGAGTGATTTGAACATCGTACAGCAATTTAGAATATCTTACCACTCTGAATGCCACATTACCGCCTTGAAAAGCATGTTAGTATAACGTACGACCCATTACAACTCCTAACAAAATATTACAACACTGTACGTAAACTTAAAACTCCATAATAAACCTAATGAATTCATCCGAGTCATTTGAACATCGTACGACAATTTAGAATATATATTACGACTTTGTATGCCACATTACCGCCTTGAAAAGCATGTTAGTATAATGTACGGCACCTTACAACACCTAACAAAACATTACAACAACGTACGTAAACTCAAAACTCCATAATAAACCTAATGAATTCGTCCGAGTCATTTGAACATCGTACAACAATTTAGAATATCTTACGACTCTGTATGCCACATTACCGCCATGAAAATCATGTTAGTATAACCTAGGGCACCTTACAAATCCTAAGAACCCATTACAGTACCGTACGTAAACATAAAACTCCATAGTAAACCTAATGAATTCGTCCTAGTCCTTTAAACATCAGACGACCACTCAGGACTTGTTACGATTTTGTATGCGACATTAGCAACAGGAAAAGCAATTTAGAATAATGTAGGATGCGTTACATCTTTTGAGAACACCTTACACCACCGTACGAAACATTAAAACTCCATAATAAACCTAATGAATTCGTCCGAGTGATTTGAACATCGTACAACAATTTAGAATATCTTACCACTCTGAATGCCACATTACCGCCTTGAAAAGCATGTTAGTATAACGTACGACCCATTACAACTCCTAACAAAATATTACAACACTGTACGTAAACTTAAAACTCCATAATAAACCTAATGAATTCATCCGAGTCATTTGAACATCGTACGACAATTTAGAATATATATTACGACTTTGTATGCCACATTACCGCCTTGAAAAGCATGTTAGTATAATGTACGGCACCTTACAACACCTAACAAAACATTACAACAACGTACGTAAACTCAAAACTCCATAATAAACCTAATGAATTCGTCCGAGTCATTTGAACATCGTACAACAATTTAGAATATCTTACGACTCTGTATGCCACATTACCGCCATGAAAATCATGTTAGTATAACCTAGGGCACCTTACAAATCCTAAGAACCCATTACAGTACCGTACGTAAACATAAAACTCCATAGTAAACCTAATGAATTCGTCCTAGTCCTTTAAACATCAGACGACCACTCAGGACTTGTTACGATTTTGTATGCGACATTAGCAACAGGAAAAGCAATTTAGAATAATGTAGGATGCGTTACATCTTTTGAGAACACCTTACACCACCGTACGAAACATTAAAACTCCATAATAAACCTAATGAATTCGTCCGAGTGATTTGAACATCGTACAACAATTTAGAATATCTTACCACTCTGAATGCCACATTACCGCCTTGAAAAGCATGTTAGTATAACGTACGACCCATTACAACTCCTAACAAAATATTACAACACTGTACGTAAACTTAAAACTCCATAATAAACCTAATGAATTCATCCGAGTCATTTGAACATCGTACGACAATTTAGAATATATATTACGACTTTGTATGCCACATTACCGCCTTGAAAAGCATGTTAGTATAATGTACGGCACCTTACAACACCTAACAAAACATTACAACAACGTACGTAAACTCAAAACTCCATAATAAACCTAATGAATTCGTCCGAGTCATTTGAACATCGTACAACAATTTAGAATATCTTACGACTCTGTATGCCACATTACCGCCATGAAAATCATGTTAGTATAACCTAGGGCACCTTACAAATCCTAAGAACCCATTACAGTACCGTACGTAAACATAAAACTCCATAGTAAACCTAATGAATTCGTCCTAGTCCTTTAAACATCAGACGACCACTCAGGACTTGTTACGATTTTGTATGCGACATTAGCAACAGGAAAAGCAATTTAGAATAATGTAGGATGCGTTACATCTTTTGAGAACACCTTACACCACCGTACGAAACATTAAAACTCCATAATAAACCTAATGAATTCGTCCGAGTGATTTGAACATCGTACAACAATTTAGAATATCTTACCACTCTGAATGCCACATTACCGCCTTGAAAAGCATGTTAGTATAACGTACGACACATTACAACTCCTAACAAAATATTACAACACTGTACGTAAACTTAAAACTCCATAATAAACCTAATGAATTCATCCGAGTCATTTGAACATCGTACGACAATTTAGAATATATATTACGACTTTGTATGCCACATTACCGCCTTGAAAAGCATGTTAGTATAATGTACGACACCTTACAACACCTAACAAAACATTACAACAACGTACGTAAACTCAAAACTCCATAATAAACCTAATGAATTCGTCCGAGTCATTTGAACATCGTACAACAATTTAGAATATTTTACGACTCTGTATGCCACATTACTGCCTTGAAAATCATGTTAGTATAACCTAGGGCACCTTACAACTCCTAAGAACCCATTAAAATACCGTACGTAAACATAAAACTCCATAGTAAACCTAATGAATTCATCCGAGTCCTTTAAACATCAGACGACCACTCAGGACTTGTTACGATTTTGTATGCGACATTAGCAACAGGAAAAGCAATTTAGAATAATGTAGGATGCGTTACATCTTTTGAGAACACCTTACACCACCGTACGAAACATTAAAACTCCATACTAAACCTAATGAATTCGTCCGAGTGATTTGAACATCGTACAACAATTTAGAATATCTTACCACTCTGAATGCCACATTACCGCCTTGAAAAGCATGTTAGTATAACGTACGACACCTTAGAACTCCTAACAAAATATTACAACACCGTACGTAAACTTAAACCTCCATAATAAACCTAATGAATTCATCCGAGTCCTTTGAACATCTTACGACAATTTAGAATATATTACGACTCTGTATGCCACATTACCGCCTTGAAAAGCATGATAGTATAACGTATGGCACCATACAACTCCTAACAAAACATTACAACACCGTACGTAAACTTAAAATTCAATAATAAACCTAATGAATTCGTCCGAGTCATTTGAACATCGTACAACAATTTAGAATATCTTACGACTCTGTATGCCACATTACCGCCATGAAAATCATGTTAGTATAACCTAGGGCACTTACAACTCCTAAGAACCCATTACAATACCGTACGTAAACATAAAACTCCATAGTAAACCTAATGAATTCGTCCTAGTCCTTTAAACATCAGACGACCACTCAGGACTTGTTACAATTTTGTATGCGACATTAGCAACAGGAAAAGCAATTTAGAATAATGTAGGATGCGTTACATCTTTTGAGAACACCTTACACCACCGTACGAAACATTAAAACTCCATAATAAACCTAATGAATTCGTCCGAGTGATTTGAACATCGTACAACAATTTAGAATATCTTACCACTCTGAATGCCACATTACCGCCTTGAAAAGCATGTTAGTATAACGTATGACCCATTACAACTCCTAACAAAATATTACAACACTGTACGTAAACTTAAAACTCCATAATAAACCTAATGAATTCATCCGAGTCATTTGAACATCGTACGACAATTTAGAATATATATTACGACTTTGTATGCCACATTACCGCCTTGAAAAGCATGTTAGTATAATGTACGGCACCTTACAACACCTAACAAAACATTACAACAACGTACGTAAACTCAAAACTCCATAATAAACCTAATGAATTCGTCCGAGTCATTTGAACATCGTACAACAATTTAGAATATTTTACGACTCTGTATGCCACATTACCGCCTTGAAAATCATGTTAGTATAACCTAGGGCACCTTATAACTCCTAAGAACCCATTAAAATACCGTACGTAAACATAAAACTCCATAGTAAACCTAATGAATTCGTCCGAGTCCTTTAAACATCAGACGACCACTCAGGACTTGTTACGATTTTGTATGCGACATTAGCAACAGGAAAAGCAATTTAGAATAATGTAGGATGCGTTACATCTTTTGAGAACGCCTTACACCACCGTACGAAACATTAAAACTCCATACTAAACCTAATGAATTCGTCCGAGTGATTTGAACATCGTACAACAATTTAGAATATCTTACGACTCTGTATGCCACATCACCGCCTTGAAAATCTTGTTAGTATAACCTAGGGCACCTTACAACTCCTAAGAACTCATTGCAATACCGTACGTAAACATAAAACTCCATAGTAAACCTAATGAAATCGTCCGAGTCCTTTAAACATAAGACGACCACTCAGGACTTGTTACGATTTTGTATGCGACATTAGCAACAGGAAAAGCAATTTAGAATAATGTAGGATGCGTTACATCTTTTGAGAACACCTTACACCACCGTACGAAACATTAAAACTCCATAATAAACCTAATGAATTCGTCCGAGTGATTTGAACATCGTACAACAATTTAGAATATCTTACCACTCTGAATGCCACATTACCGCCTTGAAAAGCATGTTAGTATAACGTACGACCCATTACAACTCCTAACAAAATATTACAACACTGTACGTAAACTTAAAACTCCATAATAAACCTAATGAATTCATCCGAGTCATTTGAACATCGTACGACAATTTAGAATATATATTACGACTTTGTATGCCACATTACCGCCTTGAAAAGCATGTTAGTATAATGTACGGCACCTTACAACACCTAACAAAACATTACAACAACGTACGTAAACTCAAAACTCCATAATAAACCTAATGAATTCGTCCGAGTCATTTGAACATCGTACAACAATTTAGAATATTTTACGACTCTGTATGCCACATTACCGCCTTGAAAATCATGTTAGTATAACCTAGGGCACCTTATAACTCCTAAGAACCCATTAAAATACCGTACGTAAACATAAAACTCCATAGTAAACCTAATGAATTCGTCCGAGTCCTTTAAACATCAGACGACCACTCAGGACTTGTTACGATTTTGTATGCGACATTAGCAACAGGAAAAGCAATTTAGAATAATGTAGGATGCGTTACATCTTTTGAGAACGCCTTACACCACCGTACGAAACATTAAAACTCCATACTAAACCTAATGAATTCGTCCGAGTGATTTGAACATCGTACAACAATTTAGAATATCTTACCACTATGAATGCCACATTACCGCCTTGAAAAGCATGTTAGTATAACGTACGACACCTTAGAACTCCTAACAAAATATTACAACACCGTACGTAAACTTAAACCTCCATAATAAACCTAATGAATTCATCCGAGTCCTTTGAACATCTTACGACAATTTAGAATATATTACGACTCTGTATGCCACATTACCGCCTTGAAAAACATGATATTATAACGTATGGCACCATATAACTCCTAACAAAACATTACAACACCGTACGTAAACTTAAAACTCAATAATAAACCTAATGAATTCGTCCGAGTCATTTGAACATCGTACAACAATTTAGAATATCTTACGACTCTGTATGCCACATGACCGCCATGAAAATCATGTTAGTATAACCTAGGGCACCTTACAACTCCTAAGAACCCATTACAATACCGTACGTAAACATAAAACTCCATAGTAAACCTAATGAATTCGTCCTAGTCCTTTAAACATCAGACGACCACTCAGGACTTGTTACGATTTTGTATGTGACATTAGCATCAGGAAAAGCAATTTAGAATAATGTAGGATGCGTTACATCTTTTGAGAACACCTTACACCACCGTACGAAACATTAAAACTCCATAATAAACCTAATGAATTCGTCCGAGTGATTTGAACATCGTACAACAATTTAGAATATCTTACCACTCTGAATGCCACATTACCGCCTTGAAAAGCAAGTTAGTATAACGTACGACACATTACAACTCCTAACAAAATATTACAACACCGTACGTAAACTTAAAACTCCATACTAAACCTAATGAATTCATCCGAGTCATTTGAACATCGTACGACAACTTAGAATATATATTACGACTTTGTATGCCACATTACCGCCTTGAAAAGCATGTTAGTATAACGTACGGCACCTTACAACACCTAACAAAACATTACAACACCGTACGTAAACTCAAAACTCCATAATAAACCTAATGAATTCGTCCGAGTCATTTGAACATCGTACAACAATTTAGAATATCTTACGACTCAGTATGCCACATTACCGCCATGAAAATCATGTTAGTATAACCTAGGGCACCTTACAAATCCTAAGAACCCATTACAATACCGTACGTAAACATAAAACTCCATAGTAAACCTAATGAATTCGTCCTAGTCCTTTAAACATCAGACGACCACTCAGGACTTGTTACGATTTTGTATGCGACATTAGCAACAGGAAAAGCAATTTAGAATAATGTAGGATGCGTTACATCTTTTGAGAACACCTTACACCACCGTACGAAACATTAAAACTCCATAATAAACCTAATGAATTCGTCCGAGTGATTTGAACATCGTACAACAATTTAGAATATCTTACCACTCTGAATGCCACATTACCGCCTTGAAAAGCATGTTAGTATAACGTACGACACATTACAACTCCTAACAAAATATTACAACACTGTACGTAAACTTAAAACTCCATAATAAACCTAATGAATTCATCCGAGTCATTTGAACATCGTACGACAATTTAGAATATATATTACGACTTTGTATGCCACATTACCGCCTTGAAAAGCATGTTAGTATAATGTACGGCACCTTACAACACCTAACAAAACATTACAACAACGTACGTAAACTCAAAACTCCATAATAAACCTAATGAATTCGTCCGAGTCATTTGAACATCGTACAACAATTTAGAATATTTTACGACTCTGTATGCCACATTACTGCCTTGAAAATCATGTTAGTATAACCTAGGGCACCTTACAACTCCTAAGAACCCATTAAAATACCGTACGTAAACATAAAACTCCATAGTAAACCTAATGAATTCGTCCGAGTCCTTTAAACATCAGACGACCACTCAGGACTTGTTACGATTTTGTATGCGACATTAGCAACAGGAAAAGCAATTTAGAATAATGTAGGATGCGTTACATCTTTTGAGAACACCTTACACCACCGTACGAAACATTAAAACTCCATACTAAACCTAATGAATTCGTCCGAGTGATTTGAACATCGTACAACAATTTAGAATATCTTACCACTCTGAATGCCACATTACCGCCTTGAAAAGCATGTTAGTATAACGTACGACACCTTAGAACTCCTAACAAAATATTACAACACCGTACGTAAACTTAAACCTCCATACTAAACCTAATGAATTCATCCGAGTCATTTGAACATCGTACGACAACTTAGAATATATATTACGACTTTGTATGCCACATTACCGCCTTGAAAAGCATGTTAGTATAATGTACGGCACCTTACAACACCTAACAAAACATTACAACAACGTACGTAAACTCAAAACTCCATAATAAACCTAATGAATTCGTCCGAGTCATTTGAACATCGTACAACAATTTAGAATATCTTACGACTCTATATGCCACATTACCGCCATGAAAATCATGTTAGTATAACCTAGGGCACCTTACAAATCCTAAGAACCCATTACAATACCGTACGTAAACATAAAACTCCATAGTAAACCTAATGAATTCGTCCTAGTCCTTTAAACATCAGACGACCACTCAGGACTTGTTACGATTTTGTATGCGACATTAGCAACAGGAAAAGCAATTTAGAATAATGTAGGATGCGTTACATCTTTTGAGAACACCTTACACCACCGTACGAAACATTAAAACTCCATAATAAACCTAATGAATTCGTCCGAGTGATTTGAACATCGTACAACAATTTAGAATATCTTACCACTCTGAATGCCAAATTACCGCCTTGAAAAGCATGTTAGTATAACGTACGACACATTACAACTCCTAACAAAATATTACAACACTGTACGTAAACTTAAAACTCCATAATAAACCTAATGAATTCATCCGAGTCATTTGAACATCGTACGACAATTTAGAATATATATTACGACTTTGTATGCCACATTACCGCCTTGAAAAGCATGTTAGTATAATGTACGGCACCTTACAACACCTAACAAAACATTACAACAACGTACGTAAACTCAAAACTCCATAATAAACCTAATGAATTCGTCCGAGTCATTTGAACATCGTACAACAATTTAGAATATTTTACGACTCTGTATGCCACATTACTGCCTTGAAAATCATGTTAGTATAACCTAGGGCACCTTACAACTCCTAAGAACCCATTAAAATACCGTACGTAAACATAAAACTCCATACTAAACCTAATGAATTCGTCCTAGTCCTTTAAACATCAGACGACCACTCAGGACTTGTTACGATTATGTATGCGACATTAGCAACAGGAAAAGCAATTTAGAATAATGTAGGATGCGTTACATCTTTTGAGAACACATTACACCACCGTACGAAACATTAAAACTCCATAATAAACCTAATGAATTCGTCCGAGTGATTTGAACATCGTACAACAATTTAGAATATCTTACCACTCTGAATGCCACATTACCGCCTTGAAAAGCATGTTAGTATAACGTACGACACCTTAGAACTCCTAACAAAATATTACAACACCGTACGTAAACTTAAACCTCCATAATAAACCTAATGAATTCATCCGAGTCCTTTGAACATCGTACGACAATTTAGAATATATTACGACTCTGTATGCCACATTACCGCCTTGAAAAGCATGATAGTATAACGTACGGCACCTTACAACACCTAACAAAACATTACAACACCGTACGTAAACTCAAAACTCCATAATAAACCTAATGAATTCGTCCGAGTCATTTGAACATCGTACAACAATTTAGAATATCTTACGACTCTGTATGCCACATTACCGCCATGAAAATCATGTTAGTATAACCTAGGGCACCTTACAACTCCTAAGAACCCATTACAATACCGTACGTAAACATAAAACTCCATAGTAAACCTAATGAATTCGTCCGAGTCCTTTAAACATCAGACGACCACTCAGGACTTGTTACGATTTTGTATGCGACATTAGCAACAGGAAAAGCAATTTAGAATAATGTAGGATGCGTTACATCTTTTGAGAACACCTTACACCAACGTACGAAACATTAAAACTCCATAATAAACCTAATGAATTCGTCCGAGTGATTTGAACATCGTACAACAATTTAGAATATCTTACCACTCTGAATGCCACATTACCGCCTTGAAAAGCAAGTTAGTATAACGTACGACACATTACAACTCCTAACAAAATATTACAACACCGTACGTAAACTTAAAACTCCATACTAAACCTAATGAATTCATCCGAGTCATTTGAACATCGTACGACAACTTAGAATATATATTACGACTTTGTATGCCACATTACCGCCTTGAAAAGCATGTTAGTATAATGTACGGCACCTTACAACACCTAACAAAACATTACAACAACGTACGTAAACTCAAAACTCCATAATAAACCTAATGAATTCGTCCGAGTCATTTGAACATCGTACAACAATTTAGAATATCTTACGACTCTATATGCCACATTACCGCCATGAAAATCATGTTAGTATAACCTAGGGCACCTTACAAATCCTAAGAACCCATTACAATACCGTACGTAAACATAAAACTCCATAGTAAACCTAATGAATTCGTCCTAGTCCTTTAAACATCAGACGACCACTCAGGACTTGTTACGATTTTGTATGCGACATTAGCAACAGGAAAAGCAATTTAGAATAATGTAGGATGCGTTACATCTTTTGAGAACACCTTACACCACCGTACGAAACATTAAAACTCCATAATAAACCTAATGAAATCGTCCGAGTGATTTGAACATCGTACAACAATTTAGAATATCTTACCACTCTGAATGCCAAATTACCGCCTTGAAAAGCATGTTAGTATAACGTACGACACATTACAACTCCTAACAAAATATTACAACACTGTACGTAAACTTAAAACTCCATAATAAACCTAATGAATTCATCCGAGTCATTTGAACATCGTACGACAATTTAGAATATATATTACGACTTTGTATGCCACATTACCGCCTTGAAAAGCATGTTAGTATAATGTACGGCACCTTACAACACCTAACAAAACATTACAACAACGTACGTAAACTCAAAACTCCATAATAAACCTAATGAATTCGTCCGAGTCATTTGAACATCGTACAACAATTTAGAATATTTTACGACTCTGTATGCCACATTACTGCCTTGAAAATCATGTTAGTATAACCTAGGGCACCTTACAACTCCTAAGAACCCATTAAAATACCGTACGTAAACATAAAACTCCATACTAAACCTAATGAATTCGTCCTAGTCCTTTAAACATCAGACGACCACTCAGGACTTGTTACGATTATGTATGCGACATTAGCAACAGGAAAAGCAATTTAGAATAATGTAGGATGCGTTACATCTTTTGAGAACACATTACACCACCGTACGAAACATTAAAACTCCATAATAAACCTAATGAATTCGTCCGAGTGATTTGAACATCGTACAACAATTTAGAATATCTTTCCACTCTGAATGCCACATTACCGCCTTGAAAAGCATGTTAGTATAACGTACGACACCTTAGAACTCCTAACAAAATATTACAACACCGTACGTAAACTTAAACCTCCATAATAAACCTAATGAATTCATCCGAGTCCTTTGAACATCTTACGACAATTTAGAATATATTACGACTCTGTATGCCACATTACCGCCTTGAAAAGCATGTTAGTATAACGTATGGCACCATACAACACCTAACAAAACATTACAACACCGTACGTAAACTTAAAATTCAATAATAAACCTAATGAATTCGTCCGAGTCATTTGAACATCGTACAACAATTTAGAATATCTTACGACTATGTATGCCACATTACCGCCATGAAAATCATGTTAGTATAACCTAGGGCACCTTACAACTCCTAAGAACCCATTACAATACCGTACGTAAACATAAAACTCCATAGTAAACCTAATGAATTCGTCCTAGTCCTTTAAACATCAGACGACCACTCAGGACTTGTTACGATTTTGTATGCGACATTAGCAACAGGAAAAGCAATTTAGAATAATGTAGGATGCGTTACATCTTTTGAGAACACCTTACACCACCATACGAAACATTAAAACTCCATAATAAACCTAATGAATTCGTCCGAGTGATTTGAACATCGTACAACAATTTAGAATATCTTACCACTCTGAATGCCACATTACCGCCTTGAAAAGCAAGTTAGTATAACGTACGACACATTACAACTCCTAACAAAATATTACAACACCGTACGTAAACTTAAAACTCCATACTAAACCTAATGAATTCATCCGAGTCATTTGAACATCGTACGACAACTTAGAATATATATTACGACTTTGTATGCCACATTACCGCCTTGAAAAGCATGTTAGTATAACGTACGGCACCTTACAACACCTAACAAAACATTACAACAACGTACGTAAACTCAAAACTCCATAATAAACCTAATGAATTCGTCCGAGTCATTTGAACATCGTACAACAATTTAGAATATCTTACGACTCTGTATGCCACATTACCGCCATGAAAATCATGTTAGTATAACCTAGGGCACCTTACAACTCCTAAGAACCCATTACAATACCGTACGTAAACATAAAACTCCATAGTAAACCTAATGAATTCGTCCTAGTCCTTTAAACATCAGACGACCACTCAGGACTTGTTACGATTTTGTATGCGACATTAGCAACAGGAAAAGCAATTTAGAATAATGTAGGATGCGTTACATCTTTTGAGAACACCTTACACCACCATACGAAACATTAAAACTCCATAATAAACCTAATGAATTCGTCCGAGTGATTTGAACATCGTACAACAATTTAGAATATCTTAGCACTCTGAATGCCACATTACCGCCTTGAAAAGCAAGTTAGTATAACGTACGACACATTACAACTCCTAACAAAATATTACAACACCGTACGTAAACTTAAAACTCCATACTAAACCTAATGAATTCATCCGAGTCATTTGAACATCGTACGACAACTTAGAATATATATTACGACTTTGTATGCCACATTACCGCCTTGAAAAGCATGTTAGTATAACGTACGGCACCTTACAACACCTAACAAAACATTACAACAACGTACGTAAACTCAAAACTCCATAATAAACCTAATGAATTCGTCCGAGTCATTTGAACATCGTACAACAATTTAGAATATTTTACGACTCTGTATGCCACATTACCACCTTGAAAATCATGTTAGTATAACCTAGGGCACCTTACAACTCCTAAGAACCCATTAGAATACCGTACGTAAACATAAAACTCCATAGTAAACCTAATGAATTCGTCCTAGTCCTTTAAACATTAGACGACCACTCAGGACTTGTTACGATTTTGTATGCGACATTAGCAACAGGAAAAGCAATTTAGAATAATGTAGGATGCGTTACATCTTTTGAGAACACATTACACCACCGTACGAAACATTATAACTCCATAATAAACCTAATGAATTCGTCCGAGTGATTTGAACATCGTACAACAATTTAGAATATCTTACCACTCTGAATGCCACATTACCGCCTTGAAAAGCAAGTTAGTATAACGTACGACACATTACAACTCCTAACAAAATATTACAACACCGTACGTAAACTTAAAACTCCATACTAAACCTAATGAATTCAACCGAGTCATTTGAACATCGTACGACAACTTAGAATATATATTACGACTTTGTATGCCACATTACCGCCTTGAAAAGCATGTTAGTATAACGTACGGCACCTTACAACACCTAACAAAACATTACAACAACGTACGTAAACTCAAAACTCCATAATAAACCTAATGAATTCGTCCGAGTCATTTGAACATCGTACAACAATTTAGAATATTTTACGACTCTGTATGCCACATTACCGCCTTGAAAATCATGTTAGTATAACCTAGGGCACCTTACAACTCCTAAGAACCCATTACAATACCGTACGTAAACATAAAACTCCATAGTAAACCTAATGAATTCGTCCTAGTCCTTTAAACATCAGACGACCACTCAGGACTTGTTACGATTTTGTATGCGACATTAGCAACAGGAAAAGCAATTTAGAATAATGTAGGATGCGTTACATCTTTTGAGAACACCTTACACCACCGTACGAAACATTAAAACTCCATAACAAACCTAATGAATTCGTCCGAGTGATTTGAACATCGTACAACAATTTAGAATATCTTACCACTCTGAATGCCACATTACCGCCTTGAAAAGCAAGTTAGTATAACGTACGACACATTACAACTCCTAACAAAATATTACAACACCGTACGTAAACTTAAAACTCCATACTAAACCTAATGAATTCATCCGATTCATTTGAACATCGTACGACAACTTAGAATATATATTACGAATTTGTATGCCACATTACCGCCTTGAAAAGCATGTTAGTATAACGTACGGCACCTTACAACACCTAACAAAACATTACAACAATGTACGTAAACTCAAAACTCCATAATAAACCTAATGAATTCGTCCGAGTCATTTGAACATCGTACAACAATTTAGAATATTTTACGACTCTGTATGCCACATTACCGCCTTGAAAATCATGTTAGTATAACCTAGGGCACCTTACAACTCCTAAGAACCCATTACAATATCGTACGTAAACATAAAACTCCATAATAAACCTAATGAATTCGTCCGAGTCCTTTAAACATGAGACGACCACTCAGGACTTGTTACGATTTTGTATGCGACATTAGCAACAGGAAAAGCAATTTAGAATAATGTAGGATGCGTTACATCTTTTTAGAACACCTTACACCACCGTACGAAACATTAAAACTCCATACTAAACCTAATGAATTCGTCCGAGTGATTTGAACATCGTACAACAATTTAGAATATCTTACCACTCTGAATGCCACATTACCGCCTTGAAAAGCAAGTTAGTATAACGTACGACACATTACAACTCCTAACAAAATATTACAACACCGTACGTAAACTTAAAACTCCATACTAAACCTAATGAATTCATCCGAGTCATTTTAACATCGTATGACAACTTAGAATATATATTACGAATTTGTATGCCACATTACCGCCTTGAAAAGCATGTTAGTATAACGTACGGCACCTTACAACACCTAACAAAACATTACAACAACGTACGTAAACTCAAAACTCCATAATAAACCTAATGAATTCGTCCGAGTCATTTGAACATCGTACAACAATTTAGAATATTTTACGACTCTGTATGCCACATTACCGCCTTGAAAATCATGTTAGTATAACCTAGGGCACCTTACAACTCCTAAGAACCCATTACAATACCGTACGTAAACATAAAACTCCATAGTAAACCTAATGAATTCGTCCGAGTCCTTTAAACATCAGACGACCACTCAGGACTTGTTACGATTTTGTATGCGACATTAGCAATAGGAAAACCAATTTAGAATAATGTAGGATGCGTTACATCTTTTGAGAACACCTTACACCACCGTACGAAACATTAAAACTCCATACTAAACCTAATGAATTCGTCCGAGTGATTTGAACATCGTACAACAATTTAGAATATCTTACCACTCTGAATGCCACATTACCGCCTTGAAAAGCATGTTAGTATAACGTACGACACCTTAGAACTCCTAACAAAATATTACAACACCGTACGTAAACTTAAAACTCCATACTAAACCTAATGAATTCATCTGAGTCCTTTAAACATCTTACGACAATTTAGAATATATTAAGACTCTGTATGCCACATTACCGCCTTGAAAAGAATGTTAGAATAACGTATGGCACCATACAACTCCTAGCAAAACATTACAACATCGTACTTAAACTTAAAACTCCATAATAAACCTAATGAATTCGTCCGAGTCATTTGAACATCATACAACAATTCAGAATATCTTACGACTCTGTATGCCACATTACCGCCTTGAAAATCATGTTAGTACAACCTAGGGCACCTTACAACTCCTAAGAACCCATTACAATACCGTACGTAAACTTAAAACTCCATAGTAAACCTAATGAATTCGTCTGAGTCCTTTAAACATCAGACGACCACTCAGGACTTGTTACGACTTTGTATGCGACATTACCAACAGGAAAAGCAATTTAGAATAATGTAGGATGCGTTACATCTTTTGAGAACACATTACACCACGGTACGAAACATTAAAACTCCATAATAAACCTAATGAATTCGTCCGAGTGATTTGAGCATCGTACAACAATTTAGAATATCTTACCACTCTGAATGCCACATTACCGCCTTGAAAAGCATGTTAGTATAACGTACGACACCTTACAACTCCTAACAAAATATTACAACACCGTACGTAAACTTAAAACTCCATAATAAACCTAATGAATTCATCCAAGTCATTTGAACATCGTACGACAATTTAGAATATATCTTACGACTTTATATGCCACATTACCGCCTTGAAAAGCATGTTAGTATAACGTACGGCACCTTACAACACCTAACAAAATATTACAACACCGTACGTAAACTCAAAACTCCATAATAAACCTAATGAATTCGTCCGAGTCATTCGAACATCGTACAACAATTTAGAATATCTTACGACTCTGTATGCCACATTACCGCATTGAAAATCATGTTAGTATAACCTAGGGCACCTTACAACTCCTAAGAACCCATTACAATACCGTACGTAAACATAAAACTCCATAGTAAACCTAATGAATTCGTCCGAGTCCTTTAAACATCAGACGACCACTCAGGACTTGTTACGATTTTGTATGCGACATTAGCAACAGGAAAAGCAATTTAGAATAATGTAGGATGCGTTACATCTTTTGAGAACACCTTACACCATCGTACGAAACATTAAAACTCCATAATAAACCTAATGATTTCGTCCGAGTGATTTGAACATCGTACAACAATTTAGAATATCTTACCACTCTGAATGCCACATTACCGCCTTGAAAAGCATGTTAGTATAACGTACGACACCTTAGAACTCCTAATAAAATATTACAACACCGTACGTAAACTTAAACCTCCATAATAAACCTAATGAATTCATCCGAGTCCTTTGAACATCGTACAACAATTTAGAATATCTTACGACTCTGTATGCCACATTACCGCCTTGAAATTCATGTTAGTATAACCTAGGGCACCTTACAACTCCTAAGAACCCATTGGAATACCGTACGTAAACTTAAAACTCCATAGTAAACCTAATGAATTCGTCCGAGTCCTTTAAACATCAGACGACCACTCAGGACTTGTTACGACTTTGTATGCGACATTAGCAACAGGAAAAGCAATTTAGAACAATGTAGGATGAGTTACATCTTTTGAGAACACCTTACACCACCGTACGAAACATTAAAACTCCATAATAAACCTAATGAATTCGTCCGAGTCATTTGAACATCGTACAACAATTTAGAATATCTTACGATTCTGAATGCCACATTACCGCCTTGAAAAGCATGTTAGTATAACGCACGACACCTTACAACTCCTAACAAAATATTACAACACCGTACGTAAACTTAAAACTCAATAATAAACCTAATGAATTCATCCGAGTCCTTTGAACATCTTACGACAATTTAGAATATATTACGACTCTGTATGCCACATTACCGCCTTGAAAAGCATGTTAGTATAACGTATGGCACCTTACAACTCCTAACCAAACATTACAACACCGTACGTAAACTTAAAACTCCATAATAAACCTAATGAATTCGTCCGAGTCATTTGAACATCGTACAACAATTTAGAATATCTTACGACTCTGTATGCCACATTACCGCCTTGAAAATCATGTTAGTATAACCTAGGGCACCTTACAACTCCTAAGAACCCATTACAATACCGTACGTAAACTTAAAACTCCATAGTAAACCTAATGAATTCATCCGAGTCCATTGAACATCTTACGATAATTTAAAATATATTACGACTCTGTATGCCACATTACCGCCTTGAAAATCATGTTAGTATAACCTAGGGCACCTTACAACTCCTAAGAACCCATTACAATACCGTACGTAAACTTAAAACTCCATAGTAAACCTAATGAATTCGTCCGAGTCCTTTAAACATCAGACGACCACTCAGGACTTGTTACGACTTTGTATGCGACATTAGAAACAGGAAAAGCAATTTAGAATAATGTAGGATGCGTTACATCTTTTGAGAACACCTTACACCACCGTACGAAACATTAAAACTCCATAATAAACCTAATGAATTCGTCCGAGTGATTTGAACATCGTACAAGAATTTAGAATACCTTACCACTCTGAATGCCACATTACCGCCTTGAAAAGCATGTTAGTATAACGTACGACACCTTACAACTCCTAACAAAATATTACAACACCGTACGTAAACTTAAAACTCAATAATAAACCTAATGAATTCATCCGAGTCCTTTGAACATCTTACGACAATTTAGAATATATTACGACTCTGTATGCCACATTACCGCCTTGAAAAGCATGTTAGTATAACGTATGGCACCTTACAACTCCTAACCAAACATTACCACACCGTACGTAAACTTAAAACTCCATAATAAACCTAATGAATTCGTCCGAGTCATTTGAACATCGTACAACAATTTAGAATATCTTACGACTCTGTATGCCACATTACCGCCTTGAAAATCATGTTAGTATAACCTAGGGCACCTTACAACTCCTAAGAACCCATTGGAACACCGTACATAAACTTAAAACTCCATAGTAAACCTAATGAATTCGTCCGAGTCCTTTAAACATCAGACGACCACTCAGGACTTTTTACGACTTTGTATGCGACATTAGCAACAGGAAAAGCAATTTAGAATAATGTAGGATGCGTTACATCTTTTGAGAACACCTTACACCACCATACGAAACATTAAAACTCCATAATAAACCTAGTGAATTCGTCTGAGTGATTTGAACATCGTACAAGAATTTAGAATATCTTACCACTCTGAATGCCACATTACCGCCTTGAAAAGCATGTTAGTATAACGTACGACACCTTACAACTCCTAACAAAATATTACAACACCGTACGTAAACTTAAAACTCAATAATAAACCTAATGAATTCATCCGAGTCCATTGAACATCTTACAACAATTTAGAATATCTTACCACTCTGAATGCCAAATTACCGCCTTGAAAAGCATGTTAGTATAACGTACGACACATTACAACTCCTAACAAAATATTACAACACTGTACGTAAACTTAAAACTCCATAATAAACCTAATGAATTCATCCGAGTCATTTGAACATCGTACGACAATTTAGAATATATATTACGACTTTGTATGCCACATTACCGCCTTGAAAAGCATGTTAGTATAATGTACGGCACCTTACAACACCTAACAAAACATTACAACAACGTACGTAAACTCAAAACTCCATAATAAACCTAATGAATTCGTCCGAGTCATTTGAACATCGTACAACAATTTAGAATATTTTACGACTCTGTATGCCACATTACTGCCTTGAAAATCATGTTAGTATAACCTAGGGCACCTTACAACTCCTAAGAACCCATTAAAATACCGTACGTAAACATAAAACTCCATACTAAACCTAATGAATTCGTCCTAGTCCTTTAAACATCAGACGACCACTCAGGACTTGTTACGATTATGTATGCGACATTAGCAACAGGAAAAGCAATTTAGAATAATGTAGGATGCGTTACATCTTTTGAGAACACATTACACCACCGTACGAAACATTAAAACTCCATAATAAACCTAATGAATTCGTCCGAGTGATTTGAACATCGTACAACAATTTAGAATATCTTTCCACTCTGAATGCCACATTACCGCCTTGAAAAGCATGTTAGTATAACGTACGACACCTTAGAACTCCTAACAAAATATTACAACACCGTACGTAAACTTAAACCTCCATAATAAACCTAATGAATTCATCCGAGTCCTTTGAACATCTTACGACAATTTAGAATATATTACGACTCTGTATGCCACATTACCGCCTTGAAAAGCATGTTAGTATAACGTATGGCACCATACAACACCTAACAAAACATTACAACACCGTACGTAAACTTAAAATTCAATAATAAACCTAATGAATTCGTCCGAGTCATTTGAACATCGTACAACAATTTAGAATATCTTACGACTATGTATGCCACATTACCGCCATGAAAATCATGTTAGTATAACCTAGGGCACCTTACAACTCCTAAGAACCCATTACAATACCGTACGTAAACATAAAACTCCATAGTAAACCTAATGAATTCGTCCTAGTCCTTTAAACATCAGACGACCACTCAGGACTTGTTACGATTTTGTATGCGACATTAGCAACAGGAAAAGCAATTTAGAATAATGTAGGATGCGTTACATCTTTTGAGAACACCTTACACCACCATACGAAACATTAA
Source organism: Tagetes erecta (assembly GCA_030867185.1). Lineage (NCBI taxonomy): Eukaryota > Viridiplantae > Streptophyta > Magnoliopsida > Asterales > Asteraceae > Tagetes > Tagetes erecta. Next base: position 45,380,815 of record CM061488.1, on the reverse strand, counting down.
AACTCCATAATAAACCTAATGAATTCGTCCGAGTGATTTGAACATCGTACAACAATTTAGAATATCTTACCACTCTGAATGCCACATTACCGCCTTGAAAAGCAAGTTAGTATAACGTACGACACATTACAACTCCTAACAAAATATTACAACACCGTACGTAAACTTAAAACTCCATACTAAACCTAATGAATTCATCCGAGTCATTTGAACATCGTACGACAACTTAGAATATATATTACGACTTTGTATGCCACATTACCGCCTTGAAAAGCATGTTAGTATAACGTACGGCACCTTACAACACCTAACAAAACATTACAACAACGTACGTAAACTCAAAACTCCATAATAAACCTAATGAATTCGTCCGAGTCATTTGAACATCGTACAACAATTTAGAATATCTTACGACTCTGTATGCCACATTACCGCCATGAAAATCATGTTAGTATAACCTAGGGCACCTTACAACTCCTAAGAACCCATTACAATACCGTACGTAAACATAAAACTCCATAGTAAACCTAATGAATTCGTCCTAGTCCTTTAAACATCAGACGACCACTCAGGACTTGTTACGATTTTGTATGCGACATTAGCAACAGGAAAAGCAATTTAGAATAATGTAGGATGCGTTACATCTTTTGAGAACACCTTACACCACCATACGAAACATTAAAACTCCATAATAAACCTAATGAATTCGTCCGAGTGATTTGAACATCGTACAACAATTTAGAATATCTTACCACTCTGAATGCCACATTACCGCCTTGAAAAGCAAGTTAGTATAACGTACGACACATTACAACTCCTAACAAAATATTACAACACCGTACGTAAACTTAAAACTCCATACTAAACCTAATGAATTCATCCGAGTCATTTGAACATCGTACGACAACTTAGAATATATATTACGACTTTGTATGCCACATTACCGCCTTGAAAAGCATGTTAGTATAACGTACGGCACCTTACAACACCTAACAAAACATTACAACAACGTACGTAAACTCAAAACTCCATAATAAACCTAATGAATTCGTCCGAGTCATTTGAACATCGTACAACAATTTAGAATATTTTACGACTCTGTATGCCACATTACCACCTTGAAAATCATGTTAGTATAACCTAGGGCACCTTACAACTCCTAAGAACCCATTAGAATACCGTACGTAAACATAAAACTCCATAGTAAACCTAATGAATTCGTCCTAGTCCTTTAAACATTAGACGACCACTCAGGACTTGTTACGATTTTGTATGCGACATTAGCAACAGGAAAAGCAATTTAGAATAATGTAGGATGCGTTACATCTTTTGAGAACACATTACACCACCGTACGAAACATTATAACTCCATAATAAACCTAATGAATTCGTCCGAGTGATTTGAACATCGTACAACAATTTAGAATATCTTACCACTCTGAATGCCACATTACCGCCTTGAAAAGCAAGTTAGTATAACGTACGACACATTACAACTCCTAACAAAATATTACAACACCGTACGTAAACTTAAAACTCCATACTAAACCTAATGAATTCAACCGAGTCATTTGAACATCGTACGACAACTTAGAATATATATTACGACTTTGTATGCCACATTACCGCCTTGAAAAGCATGTTAGTATAACGTACGGCACCTTACAACACCTAACAAAACATTACAACAACGTACGTAAACTCAAAACTCCATAATAAACCTAATGAATTCGTCCGAGTCATTTGAACATCGTACAACAATTTAGAATATTTTACGACTCTGTATGCCACATTACCGCCTTGAAAATCATGTTAGTATAACCTAGGGCACCTTACAACTCCTAAGAACCCATTACAATACCGTACGTAAACATAAAACTCCATAGTAAACCTAATGAATTCGTCCTAGTCCTTTAAACATCAGACGACCACTCAGGACTTGTTACGATTTTGTATGCGACATTAGCAACAGGAAAAGCAATTTAGAATAATGTAGGATGCGTTACATCTTTTGAGAACACCTTACACCACCGTACGAAACATTAAAACTCCATAACAAACCTAATGAATTCGTCCGAGTGATTTGAACATCGTACAACAATTTAGAATATCTTACCACTCTGAATGCCACATTACCGCCTTGAAAAGCAAGTTAGTATAACGTACGACACATTACAACTCCTAACAAAATATTACAACACCGTACGTAAACTTAAAACTCCATACTAAACCTAATGAATTCATCCGATTCATTTGAACATCGTACGACAACTTAGAATATATATTACGAATTTGTATGCCACATTACCGCCTTGAAAAGCATGTTAGTATAACGTACGGCACCTTACAACACCTAACAAAACATTACAACAATGTACGTAAACTCAAAACTCCATAATAAACCTAATGAATTCGTCCGAGTCATTTGAACATCGTACAACAATTTAGAATATTTTACGACTCTGTATGCCACATTACCGCCTTGAAAATCATGTTAGTATAACCTAGGGCACCTTACAACTCCTAAGAACCCATTACAATATCGTACGTAAACATAAAACTCCATAATAAACCTAATGAATTCGTCCGAGTCCTTTAAACATGAGACGACCACTCAGGACTTGTTACGATTTTGTATGCGACATTAGCAACAGGAAAAGCAATTTAGAATAATGTAGGATGCGTTACATCTTTTTAGAACACCTTACACCACCGTACGAAACATTAAAACTCCATACTAAACCTAATGAATTCGTCCGAGTGATTTGAACATCGTACAACAATTTAGAATATCTTACCACTCTGAATGCCACATTACCGCCTTGAAAAGCAAGTTAGTATAACGTACGACACATTACAACTCCTAACAAAATATTACAACACCGTACGTAAACTTAAAACTCCATACTAAACCTAATGAATTCATCCGAGTCATTTTAACATCGTATGACAACTTAGAATATATATTACGAATTTGTATGCCACATTACCGCCTTGAAAAGCATGTTAGTATAACGTACGGCACCTTACAACACCTAACAAAACATTACAACAACGTACGTAAACTCAAAACTCCATAATAAACCTAATGAATTCGTCCGAGTCATTTGAACATCGTACAACAATTTAGAATATTTTACGACTCTGTATGCCACATTACCGCCTTGAAAATCATGTTAGTATAACCTAGGGCACCTTACAACTCCTAAGAACCCATTACAATACCGTACGTAAACATAAAACTCCATAGTAAACCTAATGAATTCGTCCGAGTCCTTTAAACATCAGACGACCACTCAGGACTTGTTACGATTTTGTATGCGACATTAGCAATAGGAAAACCAATTTAGAATAATGTAGGATGCGTTACATCTTTTGAGAACACCTTACACCACCGTACGAAACATTAAAACTCCATACTAAACCTAATGAATTCGTCCGAGTGATTTGAACATCGTACAACAATTTAGAATATCTTACCACTCTGAATGCCACATTACCGCCTTGAAAAGCATGTTAGTATAACGTACGACACCTTAGAACTCCTAACAAAATATTACAACACCGTACGTAAACTTAAAACTCCATACTAAACCTAATGAATTCATCCGAGTCATTTGAACATCGTACGACAACTTAGAATATATATTACGACTTTGTATGCCACATTACCGCCTTGAAAAGCATGTTAGTATAACGTACGGCACCTTACAACACCTAACAAAACATTACAACAACGTACGTAAACTCAAAACTCCATAATAAACCTAATGAATTCGTCCGAGTCATTTGAACATCGTACAACAATTTAGAATATCTTACGACTCTGTATGCCACATTACCGCCATGAAAATCATGTTAGTATAACCTAGGGCACCTTACAACTCCTAAGAACCCATTACAATACCGTACGTAAACATAAAACTCCATAGTAAACCTAATGAATTCGTCCTAGTCCTTTAAACATCAGACGACCACTCAGGACTTGTTACGATTTTGTATGCGACATTAGCAACAGGAAAAGCAATTTAGAATAATGTAGGATGCGTTACATCTTTTGAGAACACCTTACACCACCATACGAAACATTAAAACTCCATAATAAACCTAATGAATTCGTCCGAGTGATTTGAACATCGTACAACAATTTAGAATATCTTACCACTCTGAATGCCACATTACCGCCTTGAAAAGCAAGTTAGTATAACGTACGACACATTACAACTCCTAACAAAATATTACAACACCGTACGTAAACTTAAAACTCCATACTAAACCTAATGAATTCATCCGAGTCATTTGAACATCGTACGACAACTTAGAATATATATTACGACTTTGTATGCCACATTACCGCCTTGAAAAGCATGTTAGTATAACGTACGGCACCTTACAACACCTAACAAAACATTACAACAACGTACGTAAACTCAAAACTCCATAATAAACCTAATGAATTCGTCCGAGTCATTTGAACATCGTACAACAATTTAGAATATTTTACGACTCTGTATGCCACATTACCACCTTGAAAATCATGTTAGTATAACCTAGGGCACCTTACAACTCCTAAGAACCCATTAGAATACCGTACGTAAACATAAAACTCCATAGTAAACCTAATGAATTCGTCCTAGTCCTTTAAACATTAGACGACCACTCAGGACTTGTTACGATTTTGTATGCGACATTAGCAACAGGAAAAGCAATTTAGAATAATGTAGGATGCGTTACATCTTTTGAGAACACATTACACCACCGTACGAAACATTATAACTCCATAATAAACCTAATGAATTCGTCCGAGTGATTTGAACATCGTACAACAATTTAGAATATCTTACCACTCTGAATGCCACATTACCGCCTTGAAAAGCAAGTTAGTATAATGTACGACACATTACAACTCCTAACAAAATATTACAACACCGTACGTAAACTTAAAACTCCATACTAAACCTAATGAATTCAACCGAGTCATTTGAACATCGTACGACAACTTAGAATATATATTACGACTTTGTATGCCACATTACCGCCTTGAAAAGCATGTTAGTATAACGTACGGCACCTTACAACACCTAACAAAACATTACAACAACGTACGTAAACTCAAAACTCCATAATAAACCTAATGAATTCGTCCGAGTCATTTGAACATCGTACAACAATTTAGAATATTTTACGACTCTGTATGCCACATTACCGCCTTGAAAATCATGTTAGTATAACCTAGGGCACCTTACAACTCCTAAGAACCCATTACAATACCGTACGTAAACATAAAACTCCATAGTAAACCTAATGAATTCGTCCTAGTCCTTTAAACATCAGACGACCACTCAGGACTTGTTACGATTTTGTATGCGACATTAGCAACAGGAAAAGCAATTTAGAATAATGTAGGATGCGTTACATCTTTTGAGAACACCTTACACCACCGTACGAAACATTAAAACTCCATAACAAACCTAATGAATTCGTCCGAGTGATTTGAACATCGTACAACAATTTAGAATATCTTACCACTCTGAATGCCACATTACCGCCTTGAAAAGCAAGTTAGTATAACGTACGACACATTACAACTCCTAACAAAATATTACAACACCGTACGTAAACTTAAAACTCCATACTAAACCTAATGAATTCATCCGATTCATTTGAACATCGTACGACAACTTAGAATATATATTACGAATTTGTATGCCACATTACCGCCTTGAAAAGCATGTTAGTATAACGTACGGCACCTTACAACACCTAACAAAACATTACAACAATGTACGTAAACTCAAAACTCCATAATAAACCTAATGAATTCGTCCGAGTCATTTGAACATCGTACAACAATTTAGAATATTTTACGACTCTGTATGCCACATTACCGCCTTGAAAATCATGTTAGTATAACCTAGGGCACCTTACAACTCCTAAGAACCCATTACAATATCGTACGTAAACATAAAACTCCATAATAAACCTAATGAATTCGTCCGAGTCCTTTAAACATGAGACGACCACTCAGGACTTGTTACGATTTTGTATGCGACATTAGCAACAGGAAAAGCAATTTAGAATAATGTAGGATGCGTTACATCTTTTTAGAACACCTTACACCACCGTACGAAACATTAAAACTCCATACTAAACCTAATGAATTCGTCCGAGTGATTTGAACATCGTACAACAATTTAGAATATCTTACCACTCTGAATGCCACATTACCGCCTTGAAAAGCAAGTTAGTATAACGTACGACACATTACAACTCCTAACAAAATATTACAACACCGTACGTAAACTTAAAACTCCATACTAAACCTAATGAATTCATCCGAGTCATTTTAACATCGTATGACAACTTAGAATATATATTACGAATTTGTATGCCACATTACCGCCTTGAAAAGCATGTTAGTATAACGTACGGCACCTTACAACACCTAACAAAACATTACAACAACGTACGTAAACTCAAAACTCCATAATAAACCTAATGAATTCGTCCGAGTCATTTGAACATCGTACAACAATTTAGAATATTTTACGACTCTGTATGCCACATTACCGCCTTGAAAATCATGTTAGTATAACCTAGGGCACCTTACAACTCCTAAGAACCCATTACAATACCGTACGTAAACATAAAACTCCATAGTAAACCTAATGAATTCGTCCGAGTCCTTTAAACATCAGACGACCACTCAGGACTTGTTACGATTTTGTATGCGACATTAGCAATAGGAAAACCAATTTAGAATAATGTAGGATGCGTTACATCTTTTGAGAACACCTTACACCACCGTACGAAACATTAAAACTCCATACTAAACCTAATGAATTCGTCCGAGTGATTTGAACATCGTACAACAATTTAGAATATCTTACCACTCTGAATGCCACATTACCGCCTTGAAAAGCATGTTAGTATAACGTACGACACCTTAGAACTCCTAACAAAATATTACAACACCGTATGTAAACTTAAAACTCCATACTAAACCTAATGAATTCATCTGAGTCCTTTAAACATCTTACGACAATTTAGAATATATTAAGACTCTGTATGCCACATTACCGCCTTGAAAAGAATGTTAGAATAACGTATGGCACCATACAACTCCTAGCAAAACATTACAACATCGTACTTAAACTTAAAACTCCATAATAAACCTAATGAATTCGTCCGAGTCATTTGAACATCATACAACAATTCAGAATATCTTACGACTCTGTATGCCACATTACCGCCTTGAAAATCATGTTAGTACAACCTAGGGCACCTTACAACTCCTAAGAACCCATTACAATACCGTACGTAAACTTAAAACTCCATAGTAAACCTAATGAATTCGTCTGAGTCCTTTAAACATCAGACGACCACTCAGGACTTGTTACGACTTTGTATGCGACATTACCAACAGGAAAAGCAATTTAGAATAATGTAGGATGCGTTACATCTTTTGAGAACACATTACACCACGGTACGAAACATTAAAACTCCATAATAAACCTAATGAATTCGTCCGAGTGATTTGAGCATCGTACAACAATTTAGAATATCTTACCACTCTGAATGCCACATTACCGCCTTGAAAAGCATGTTAGTATAACGTACGACACCTTACAACTCCTAACAAAATATTACAACACCGTACGTAAACTTAAAACTCCATAATAAACCTAATGAATTCATCCAAGTCATTTGAACATCGTACGACAATTTAGAATATATCTTACGACTTTATATGCCACATTACCGCCTTGAAAAGCATGTTAGTATAACGTACGGCACCTTACAACACCTAACAAAATATTACAACACCGTACGTAAACTCAAAACTCCATAATAAACCTAATGAATTCGTCCGAGTCATTCGAACATCGTACAACAATTTAGAATATCTTACGACTCTGTATGCCACATTACCGCATTGAAAATCATGTTAGTATAACCTAGGGCACCTTACAACTCCTAAGAACCCATTACAATACCGTACGTAAACATAAAACTCCATAGTAAACCTAATGAATTCGTCCGAGTCCTTTAAACATCAGACGACCACTCAGGACTTGTTACGATTTTGTATGCGACATTAGCAACAGGAAAAGCAATTTAGAATAATGTAGGATGCGTTACATCTTTTGAGAACACCTTACACCATCGTACGAAACATTAAAACTCCATAATAAACCTAATGATTTCGTCCGAGTGATTTGAACATCGTACAACAATTTAGAATATCTTACCACTCTGAATGCCACATTACCGCCTTGAAAAGCATGTTAGTATAACGTACGACACCTTAGAACTCCTAATAAAATATTACAACACCGTACGTAAACTTAAACCTCCATAATAAACCTAATGAATTCATCCGAGTCCTTTGAACATCGTACAACAATTTAGAATATCTTACGACTCTGTATGCCACATTACCGCCTTGAAATTCATGTTAGTATAACCTAGGGCACCTTACAACTCCTAAGAACCCATTGGAATACCGTACGTAAACTTAAAACTCCATAGTAAACCTAATGAATTCGTCCGAGTCCTTTAAACATCAGACGACCACTCAGGACTTGTTACGACTTTGTATGCGACATTAGCAACAGGAAAAGCAATTTAGAACAATGTAGGATGAGTTACATCTTTTGAGAACACCTTACACCACCGTACGAAACATTAAAACTCCATAATAAACCTAATGAATTCGTCCGAGTCATTTGAACATCGTACAACAATTTAGAATATCTTACGATTCTGAATGCCACATTACCGCCTTGAAAAGCATGTTAGTATAACGCACGACACCTTACAACTCCTAACAAAATATTACAACACCGTACGTAAACTTAAAACTCAATAATAAACCTAATGAATTCATCCGAGTCCTTTGAACATCTTACGACAATTTAGAATATATTACGACTCTGTATGCCACATTACCGCCTTGAAAAGCATGTTAGTATAACGTATGGCACCTTACAACTCCTAACCAAACATTACAACACCGTACGTAAACTTAAAACTCCATAATAAACCTAATGAATTCGTCCGAGTCATTTGAACATCGTACAACAATTTAGAATATCTTACGACTCTGTATGCCACATTACCGCCTTGAAAATCATGTTAGTATAACCTAGGGCACCTTACAACTCCTAAGAACCCATTACAATACCGTACGTAAACTTAAAACTCCATAGTAAACCTAATGAATTCATCCGAGTCCATTGAACATCTTACGATAATTTAAAATATATTACGACTCTGTATGCCACATTACCGCCTTGAAAATCATGTTAGTATAACCTAGGGCACCTTACAACTCCTAAGAACCCATTACAATACCGTACGTAAACTTAAAACTCCATAGTAAACCTAATGAATTCGTCCGAGTCCTTTAAACATCAGACGACCACTCAGGACTTGTTACGACTTTGTATGCGACATTAGAAACAGGAAAAGCAATTTAGAATAATGTAGGATGCGTTACATCTTTTGAGAACACCTTACACCACCGTACGAAACATTAAAACTCCATAATAAACCTAATGAATTCGTCCGAGTGATTTGAACATCGTACAAGAATTTAGAATACCTTACCACTCTGAATGCCACATTACCGCCTTGAAAAGCATGTTAGTATAACGTACGACACCTTACAACTCCTAACAAAATATTACAACACCGTACGTAAACTTAAAACTCAATAATAAACCTAATGAATTCATCCGAGTCCTTTGAACATCTTACGACAATTTAGAATATATTACGACTCTGTATGCCACATTACCGCCTTGAAAAGCATGTTAGTATAACGTATGGCACCTTACAACTCCTAACCAAACATTACCACACCGTACGTAAACTTAAAACTCCATAATAAACCTAATGAATTCGTCCGAGTCATTTGAACATCGTACAACAATTTAGAATATCTTACGACTCTGTATGCCACATTACCGCCTTGAAAATCATGTTAGTATAACCTAGGGCACCTTACAACTCCTAAGAACCCATTGGAACACCGTACATAAACTTAAAACTCCATAGTAAACCTAATGAATTCGTCCGAGTCCTTTAAACATCAGACGACCACTCAGGACTTTTTACGACTTTGTATGCGACATTAGCAACAGGAAAAGCAATTTAGAATAATGTAGGATGCGTTACATCTTTTGAGAACACCTTACACCACCATACGAAACATTAAAACTCCATAATAAACCTAGTGAATTCGTCTGAGTGATTTGAACATCGTACAAGAATTTAGAATATCTTACCACTCTGAATGCCACATTACCGCCTTGAAAAGCATGTTAGTATAACGTACGACACCTTACAACTCCTAACAAAATATTACAACACCGTACGTAAACTTAAAACTCAATAATAAACCTAATGAATTCATCCGAGTCCATTGAACATCTTACAACAATTTAAAATATATTACGACTCTGTATGCCACATTACCGCCTTGAAAAGCATGTTAGTATAACGTATGGCACCTTACAACTCCTAACCAAACATTACCACACCGTACGTAAACTTAAAACTCCATAATAAACCTAATGAATTCGTCCGAGTCATTTGAACATCGTACAACAATTTAGAATATCTTACGACTCTGTATGCCACATTACCGCCTTGAAAATCATGTTAGTATAACCTAGGGCACCTTACAACTCCTAAGAACCCATTACAATACCGTACGTAAACTTAAAACTCCATAGTAAACCTAATGAATTCATCCGAGTCCATTGAACATCTTACGATAATTTAAAATATATTACGACTCTGTATGCCACATTACCGCCTTGAAAATCATGTTAGTATAACCTAGGGCACCTTACAACTCCTAAGAACCCATTACAATACCGTACGTAAACATAAAACTCCATAGTAAACCTAATGAATTCGTCCGAGTCCTTTAAACATCAGACGACCACTCAGGACTTGTTACGATTTTGTATGCGACATTAGCAACAGGAAAAGCAATTTAGAATAATGTAGGATGCGTTACATCTTTTGAGAACACCTTACACCATCGTACGAAACATTAAAACTCCATAATAAACCTAATGATTTCGTCCGAGTGATTTGAACATCGTACAACAATTTAGAATATCTTACCACTCTGAATGCCACATTACCGCCTTGAAAAGCATGTTAGTATAACGTACGACACCTTAGAACTCCTAATAAAATATTACAACACCGTACGTAAACTTAAACCTCCATAATAAACCTAATGAATTCATCCGAGTCCATTGAACATCTTACAACAATTTAAAATATATTACGACTCTGTATGCCACATTACCGCCTTGAAAAGCATGTTAGTATAACGTATGGCACCTTACAACTCCTAACCAAACATTACCACACCGTACGTAAACTTAAAACTCCATAATAAACCTAATGAATTCGTCCGAGTCATTTGAACATCGTACAACAATTTAGAATATCTTACGACTCTGTATGCCACATTACCGCCTTGAAAATCATGTTAGTATAACCTAGGGCACCTTACAACTCCTAAGAACCCATTACAATACCGTACGTAAACTTAAAACTCCATAGTAAACCTAATGAATTCATCCGAGTCCATTGAACATCTTACGATAATTTAAAATATATTACGACTCTGTATGCCACATTACCGCCTTGAAAATCATGTTAGTATAACCTAGGGCACCTTACAACTCCTAAGAACCCATTACAATACCGTACGTAAACATAAAACTCCATAGTAAACCTAATGAATTCGTCCGAGTCCTTTAAACATCAGACGACCACTCAGGACTTGTTACGATTTTGTATGCGACATTAGCAACAGGAAAAGCAATTTAGAATAATGTAGGATGCGTTACATCTTTTGAGAACACCTTACACCATCGTACGAAACATTAAAACTCCATAATAAACCTAATGATTTCGTCCGAGTGATTTGAACATCGTACAACAATTTAGAATATCTTACCACTCTGAATGCCACATTACCGCCTTGAAAAGCATGTTAGTATAACGTACGACACCTTAGAACTCCTAATAAAATATTACAACACCGTACGTAAACTTAAACCTCCATAATAAACCTAATGAATTCATCCGAGTCCTTTGAACATCGTACAACAATTTAGAATATCTTACGACTCTGTATGCCACATTACCGCCTTGAAATTCATGTTAGTATAACCTAGGGCACCTTACAACTCCTAAGAACCCATTGGAATACCGTACGTAAACTTAAAACTCCATAGTAAACCTAATGAATTCGTCCGAGTCCTTTAAACATCAGACGACCACTCAGGACTTGTTACGACTTTGTATGCGACATTAGCAACAGGAAAAGCAATTTAGAACAATGTAGGATGAGTTACATCTTTTGAGAACACCTTACACCACCGTACGAAACATTAAAACTCCATAATAAACCTAATGAATTCGTCCGAGTCATTTGAACATCGTACAACAATTTAGAATATCTTACGATTCTGAATGCCACATTACCGCCTTGAAAAGCATGTTAGTATAACGCACGACACCTTACAACTCCTAACAAAATATTACAACACCGTACGTAAACTTAAAACTCAATAATAAACCTAATGAATTCATCCGAGTCCTTTGAACATCTTACGACAATTTAGAATATATTACGACTCTGTATGCCACATTACCGCCTTGAAAAGCATGTTAGTATAACGTATGGCACCTTACAACTCCTAACCAAACATTACAACACCGTACGTAAACTTAAAACTCCATAATAAACCTAATGAATTCGTCCGAGTCATTTGAACATCGTACAACAATTTAGAATATCTTACGACTCTGTATGCCACATTACCGCCTTGAAAATCATGTTAGTATAACCTAGGGCACCTTACAACTCCTAAGAACCCATTACAATACCGTACGTAAACTTAAAACTCCATAGTAAACCTAATGAATTCATCCGAGTCCATTGAACATCTTACGATAATTTAAAATATATTACGACTCTGTATGCCACATTACCGCCTTGAAAATCATGTTAGTATAACCTAGGGCACCTTACAACTCCTAAGAACCCATTACAATACCGTACGTAAACTTAAAACTCCATAGTAAACCTAATGAATTCGTCCGAGTCCTTTAAACATCAGACGACCACTCAGGACTTGTTACGACTTTGTATGCGACATTAGAAACAGGAAAAGCAATTTAGAATAATGTAGGATGCGTTACATCTTTTGAGAACACCTTACACCACCGTACGAAACATTAAAACTCCATAATAAACCTAATGAATTCGTCCGAGTGATTTGAACATCGTACAAGAATTTAGAATACCTTACCACTCTGAATGCCACATTACCGCCTTGAAAAGCATGTTAGTATAACGTACGACACCTTACAACTCCTAACAAAATATTACAACACCGTACGTAAACTTAAAACTCAATAATAAACCTAATGAATTCATCCGAGTCCTTTGAACATCTTACGACAATTTAGAATATATTACGACTCTGTATGCCACATTACCGCCTTGAAAAGCATGTTAGTATAACGTATGGCACCTTACAACTCCTAACCAAACATTACAACACCGTACGTAAACTTAAAACTCCATAATAAACCTAATGAATTCGTCCGAGTCATTTGAACATCGTACAACAATTTAGAATATCTTACGACTCTGTATGCCACATTACCGCCTTGAAAATCATGTTAGTATAACCTAGGGCACCTTACAACTCCTAAGAACCCATTACAATACCGTACGTAAACTTAAAACTCCATAGTAAACCTAATGAATTCATCCGAGTCCATTGAACATCTTACGATAATTTAAAATATATTACGACTCTGTATGCCACATTACCGCCTTGAAAATCATGTTAGTATAACCTAGGGCACCTTACAACTCCTAAGAACCCATTACAATACCGTACGTAAACATAAAACTCCATAGTAAACCTAATGAATTCGTCCGAGTCCTTTAAACATCAGACGACCACTCAGGACTTGTTACGATTTTGTATGCGACATTAGCAACAGGAAAAGCAATTTAGAATAATGTAGGATGCGTTACATCTTTTGAGAACACCTTACACCATCGTACGAAACATTAAAACTCCATAATAAACCTAATGATTTCGTCCGAGTGATTTGAACATCGTACAACAATTTAGAATATCTTACCACTCTGAATGCCACATTACCGCCTTGAAAAGCATGTTAGTATAACGTACGACACCTTAGAACTCCTAATAAAATATTACAACACCGTACGTAAACTTAAACCTCCATAATAAACCTAATGAATTCATCCGAGTCCTTTGAACATCGTACAACAATTTAGAATATCTTACGACTCTGTATGCCACATTACCGCCTTGAAATTCATGTTAGTATAACCTAGGGCACCTTACAACTCCTAAGAACCCATTGGAATACCGTACGTAAACTTAAAACTCCATAGTAAACCTAATGAATTCGTCCGAGTCCTTTAAACATCAGACGACCACTCAGGACTTGTTACGACTTTGTATGCGACATTAGCAACAGGAAAAGCAATTTAGAACAATGTAGGATGAGTTACATCTTTGAGAACACCTTACACCACCGTACGAAACATTAAAACTCCATAATAAACCTAATGAATTCGTCCGAGTCATTTGAACATCGTACAACAATTTAGAATATCTTACGATTCTGAATGCCACATTACCGCCTTGAAAAGCATGTTAGTATAACGCACGACACCTTACAACTCCTAACAAAATATTACAACACCGTACGTAAACTTAAAACTCAATAATAAACCTAATGAATTCATCCGAGTCCTTTGAACATCTTACGACAATTTAGAATATATTACGACTCTGTATGCCACATTACCGCCTTGAAGAGCATGTTAGTATAACGTATGGCACCTTACAACTCCTAACCAAACATTACAACACCGTACGTAAACTTAAAACTCCATAATAAACCTAATGAATTCGTCCGAGTCATTTGAACATCGTACAACAATTTAGAATATCTTACGACTCTGTATGCCACATTACCGCCTTGAAAATCATGTTAGTATAACCTAGGGCACCTTACAACTCCTAAGAACCCATTACAATACCGTACGTAAACTTAAAACTCCATAGTAAACCTAATGAATTCATCCGAGTCCATTGAACATCTTACGATAATTTAAAATATATTACGACTCTGTATGCCACATTACCGCCTTGAAAATCATGTTAGTATAACCTAGGGCACCTTACAACTCCTAAGAACCCATTACAATACCGTACGTAAACTTAAAACTCCATAGTAAACCTAATGAATTCGTCCGAGTCCTTTAAACATCAGACGACCACTCAGGACTTGTTACGACTTTGTATGCGACATTAGAAACAGGAAAAGCAATTTAGAATAATGTAGGATGCGTTACATCTTTTGAGAACACCTTACACCACCGTACGAAACATTAAAACTCCATAATAAACCTAATGAATTCGTCCGAGTGATTTGAACATCGTACAAGAATTTAGAATATCTTACGACTCTGTATGCCACATTACCGCCTTGAAAATCATGTTAGTATAACCTAGGGCACCTTACAACTCCTAAGAACCCATTACAATACCGTACGTAAACTTAAAACTCCATAGTAAACCTAATGAATTCATCCGAGTCCATTGAACATCTTACGATAATTTAAAATATATTACGACTCTGTATGCCACATTACCGCCTTGAAAATCATGTTAGTATAACCTAGGGCACCTTACAACTCCTAAGAACCCATTACAATACCGTACGTAAACTTAAAACTCCATAGTAAACCTAATGAATTCGTCCGAGTCCTTTAAACATCAGACGACCACTCAGGACTTGTTACGACTTTGTATGCGACATTAGAAACAGGAAAAGCAATTTAGAATAATGTAGGATGCGTTACATCTTTTGAGAACACCTTACACCACCGTACGAAACATTAAAACTCCATAATAAACCTAATGAATTCGTCCGAGTGATTTGAACATCGTACAAGAATTTAGAATACCTTACCACTCTGAATGCCACATTACCGCCTTGAAAAGCATGTTAGTATAACGTACGACACCTTACAACTCCTAACAAAATATTACAACACCGTACGTAAACTTAAAACTCAATAATAAACCTAATGAATTCATCCGAGTCCTTTGAACATCTTACGACAATTTAGAATATATTACGACTCTGTATGCCACATTACCGCCTTGAAAAGCATGTTAGTATAACGTATGGCACCTTACAACTCCTAACCAAACATTACAACACCGTACGTAAACTTAAAACTCCATAATAAACCTAATGAATTCGTCCGAGTCATTTGAACATCGTACAACAATTTAGAATATCTTACGACTCTGTATGCCACATTACCGCCTTGAAAATCATGTTAGTATAACCTAGGGCACCTTACAACTCCTAAGAACCCATTACAATACCGTACGTAAACTTAAAACTCCATAGTAAACCTAATGAATTCATCCGAGTCCATTGAACATCTTACGATAATTTAAAATATATTACGACTCTGTATGCCACATTACCGCCTTGAAAATCATGTTAGTATAACCTAGGGCACCTTACAACTCCTAAGAACCCATTACAATACCGTACGTAAACTTAAAACTCCATAGTAAACCTAATGAATTCGTCCGAGTCCTTTAAACATCAGACGACCACTCAGGACTTGTTACGACTTTGTATGCGACATTAGAAACAGGAAAAGCAATTTAGAATAATGTAGGATGCGTTACATCTTTTGAGAACACCTTACACCACCGTACGAAACATTAAAACTCCATAATAAACCTAATGAATTCGTCCGAGTGATTTGAACATCGTACAAGAATTTAGAATACCTTACCACTCTGAATGCCACATTACCGCCTTGAAAAGCATGTTAGTATAACGTACGACACCTTACAACTCCTAACAAAATATTACAACACCGTACGTAAACTTAAAACTCAATAATAAACCTAATGAATTCATCCGAGTCCTTTGAACATCTTACGACAATTTAGAATATATTACGACTCTGTATGCCACATTACCGCCTTGAAAAGCATGTTAGTATAACGTATGGCACTTTACAACTCCTAACCAAACATTACCACACCGTACGTAAACTTAAAACTCCATAATAAACCTAATGAATTCGTCCGAGTCATTTGAACATCGTACAACAATTTAGAATATCTTACGACTCTGTATGCCACATTACCGCCTTGAAAATCATGTTAGTATAACCTAGGGCACCTTACAACTCCTAAGAACCCATTGGAACACCGTACGTAAACTTAAAACTCCATAGTAAACCTAATGAATTCGTCCGAGTCCTTTAAACATCAGACGACCACTCAGGACTTTTTACGACTTTGTATGCGACATCAGCAACAGGAAAAGCAATTTAGAATAATGTAGGATGCGTTACATCTTTTGAGAACACCTTACACCACCATACGAAACATTAAAACTCCATAATAAACCTAGTGAATTCGTCTGAGTGATTTGAACATCGTACAAGAATTTAGAATATCTTACCACTCTGAATGCCACATTACCGCCTTGAAAAGCATGTTAGTATAACGTACGACACCTTACAACTCCTAACAAAATATTACAACACCGTACGTAAACTTAAAACTCAATAATAAACCTAATGAATTCATCCGAGTCCATTGAACATCTTACAACAATTTAAAATATATTACGACTCTGTATGCCACATTACCGCCTTGAAAAGCATGTTAGTATAACGTATGGCACCTTACAACTCCTAACCAAACATTACCACACCGTACGTAAACTTAAAACTCCATAATAAACCTAATGAATTCGTCCGAGTCATTTGAACATCGTACAACAATTTACAATATCTTACGACTCTGTATGCCACATTACCGCCTTGAAAATCATGTTAGTATAACCTAGGGCACCTTACAACTCCTAAGAACCCATTACAATACCGTACGTAAACTTAAAACTCCATAGTAAACCTAATGAATTCATCCGAGTCCATTGAACATCTTACGATAATTTAAAATATATTACGACTCTGTATGCCACATTACCGCCTTGAAAATCATGTTAGTATAACCTAGGGCACCTTACAACTCCTAAGAACCCATTACAATACCGTACGTAAACTTAAAACTCCATAGTAAACCTAATGAATTCGTCCGAGTCCTTTAAACATCAGACGACCACTCAGGACTTGTTACGACTTTGTATGCGACATTAGAAACAGGAAAAGCAATTTAGAATAATGTAGGATGCGTTACATCTTTTGAGAACACCTTACACCACCGTACGAAACATTAAAACTCCATAATAAACCTAATGAATTCGTCCGAGTGATTTGAACATCGTACAAGAATTTAGAATACCTTACCACTCTGAATGCCACATTACCGCCTTGAAAAGCATGTTAGTATAACGTACGACACCTTACAACTCCTAACAAAATATTACAACACCGTACGTAAACTTAAAACTCAATAATAAACCTAATGAATTCATCCGAGTCCTTTGAACATCTTACGACAATTTAGAATATATTACGACTCTGTATGCCACATTACCGCCTTGAAAAGCATGTTAGTATAACGTATGGTACCTTACAACTCCTAACAAAACATTACAACACTGTACGTAAACTTAAAACTCCATAATAAACCTAATGAATTCGTCCGAGTCATTTGAACATCGTACAACAATTTAGAATATCTTACGACTCTGTATGCCACATTACCGCCTTGAAAATCATGTTAGTATAACCTAGGGCACCTTACAACTCCTAAGAACCCATTACAATACCGTACGTAAACTTAAAACTCCATAGTAAACCTAATGAATTCGTCCGTGACCTTTAAACATCAGACGACCACTCAGGACTTTTTACGACTTTGTATGCGACATTAGCAACATAAAAAGAAATTTAGAATAATGTAGGATGCGTTAAATCTTTTGAGAACACCTTACACCACCGTACGAAACATTAAAACTCCATAATAAACCTAATGAATTCGTCTGAGTGATTTGAACATCGTACAAGAATTTAAAATATCTTACCACTCTGAATGCCACATTACCGCCTTGAAAAGCATGTTACTATAACGTACGACACCTTACAACTCCTAACAAAATATTACAACACCGTTGTAAACTTAAAACTCAATAATAAACCTAATGAATTCATCCGAGTCCTTTGAACATCTTACGACAATTTAAAATATATTACGACTCTGTATGCCACATTACCGCCTTGAAAAGCATGTTAGTATAACGTATGGCACCTTACAACTCCTAAGCAAACATTACAACACCGTACGTAAACATTAAAACTCCATAATAAACCTAATGAATTCGTCCGAGTCATTTGAACATCGTACAACAATTTAGAATATCTTACGACTCTGTATGCCACATTACCGCCTTGAAAATCATGTTAGTATAACCTAGGGCACCTTACAACTCCTAAGAACCCATTGGAATACCGTACGTAAACTTAAAACTCCATAGTAAACCTAATGAATTCGTCCGAGTCCTTTAAACATCAGACGACCACTCAGGACTTGTTACGACTTTGTATGCGACATTAGCAACAGGAAAAGCAATTTAGAATAATGTAGGATGAGTTACATCTTTTGAGAACACCTTACACCATCGTACGAAACATTAAAACTCCATAATAAACCTAATGAATTCGTCCGAGTGATTTGAACATCGTACAACAATTTAGAATATCTTACCACTCTGAATGCCACATTACCGCCTTGAAAAGCATGTTAGTATAACGTACGACACCTTAGAACTCCTAACAAAATATTACAACACCGTACGTAAACTTAAAACTCCATTATAAACCTAATGAATTCATCCGAGTACTTTGAACATCTTACGACAATTTAGAATATATTACGACTTTGTATGCCAAATTAAAACTCCATAATAAACCTAATGAATTCATCCGAGTCCTTTGAACATCGTACGACAATTTAGAATATATTACGACTCTGTATGCCACATTACCGCCTTGAAAAGAATGTTAGTATAACGTACGGCACCTTACAACTCCGAACAAAACATTACAACACCGTACGTAAACTTAAACTCCATAATAAACCTAATGAATTCATCCGAGTCCTTTGAACATCGTACGACAATTTAGAATATATTAAGACTCTGTATGCCACATTACCGCCTTGAAAAGCATGTAAGTATAACGTACGGCACCTTACAACTCCTAACAAAACATTACAACACCGTACGTAAACTTAAAACTCCATAATAAACCTAATGAATTCGTCCGAGTCATTTGAGCATCGTACAACAATTTAGAATATCTTACGATTCTGTATGCCACATTACCGCCTTGAAAATCATGTTAGTATAACCTAGGGCACCTTACAACTCCTAAGAACCCATTACAATACCATACGTAAACTTAAAACTCCATAGTAAACCTAATGAATTCGTCCGACTCCTTTAAACATCAGACGACCACTCAGGACTTGTTACGACTTTGTATGCGACATTAGCAACAGGAAAAGCAATTTAGATTAATGTAGGATGAGTTACATCTTTTGAGAACACCTTACACCACCGTACGAAACATTAAAACTCCATAATAAACCTAATGAATTCGTCCGAGTGACTTGAACATCGTACAACAATTTAGAATATCTTACCACCCTGAATGCCACATTACCGCCTTGAAAAGCATGTTAGTATAACGTACGACACCTTAGAACACCTAACAAAATATTACAACACCGTACGTAAACTTAAAACTCCATAATAAACCTAATGAATTCATCCGAGTACTTTGAATATCTTACGACAATTTAGAATATATTACGACTTTATATGCCAAATTAAATCTCCATAATAAACCTAATGAATTCATCCGAGTCCTTTGAACATCGTACGACAATTTAGAATATATTACGACTCTGTATGCCACATTACCGCCTTGAAAAGAATGTTAGTATAACGTACGGCACCTTACAACTCCGAACAAAACATTACAACATCGTACGTAAACTTAAACTCCATAATAAACCTAATGAATTCATCCGAGTCCTTTGAACATCGTACGACAATTTAGAATATATTACGACTCTGTATGCCACATTACCGCCTTGAAAAGCATGTAAGTATAACGTACGGCACCTTACAACTCCTAACAAAACATTACAACACCGTACGTAAACTTAAAACTCCATAATAAACCTAATGAATTCGTCCGAGTCATTTGAGCGTCGTACAACAATTTAGAATATCTTACGATTCTGTATGCCACATTACCGCCTTGAAAATCATGTTAGTATAACCTAGGGCACCTTACAACTCCTAAGAACCCATTACAATACCATACGTAAACTTAAAACTCCATAGTAAACCTAATGAATTCGTCCGAGTCCTTTAAACATCAGACGACCACTCAGGACTTGTTACGACTTTGTATGCGACATTAGCAACAGGAAAAGCAATTTAGAATAATGTAGGATGAGTTACATCTTTTGAGAACACCTTACACCACCGTACGAAACATTAAAACTCCATAATAAACCTAATGAATTCGTCCGAGTGATTTGAACATCGTACAAGAATTTAGAATACCTTACCACTCTGAATGCCACATTACCGCCTTGAAAAGCATGTTAGTATAACGTACGACACCTTACAACTCCTAACAAAATATTACAACACCGTACGTAAACTTAAAACTCAATAATAAACCTAATGAATTCATCCGAGTCCTTTGAACATCTTACGACAATTTAGAATATATTACGACTCTGTATGCCACATTACCGCCTTGAAAAGCATGTTAGTATAACGTATGGCACCTTACAACTCCTAACAAAACATTACAACACCGTACGTAAACTTAAAACTCCATAATAAACCTAATGAATTCGTCCGAGTCATTTGAGCGTCGTACAACAATTTAGAATATCTTACGATTCTGTATGCCACATTACCGCCTTGAAAATCATGTTAGTATAACCTAGGGCACCTTACAACTCCTAAGAACCCATTACAATACCATACGTAAACTTAAAACTCCATAGTAAACCTAATGAATTCGTCCGAGTCCTTTAAACATCAGACGACCACTCAGGACTTGTTACGACTTTGTATGCGACATTAGCAACAGGAAAAGCAATTTAGAATAATGTAGGATGAGTTACATCTTTTGAGAACACCTTACACCACCGTACGAAACATTAAAACTCCATAATAAACCTATTGAATTCGTCCGAGTGATTTGAACATCGTACAAGAATTTATAATACCTTACCACTATGAATGCCACATTACCGCCTTGAAAAGCATGTTAGTATAACGTACGACACCTTACAACTCCTAACAAAATATTACAACACCGTACGTAAACTTAAAACTCAATAATAAACCTAATGAATTCATCCGAGTCCTTTGAACATCTTACGATAATTTAGAATATATTACGACTCTGTATGCCACATTACCGCCTTGAAAAGCATGTTAGTATAACGTATGGCACCTTACAACTCCTAACAAAACATTACAACACTATACGTAAACTTAAAACTCCATAATAAACCTAATGAATTCGTCCGAGTCATTTGAACATCGTACAACAATTTAGAATATCTTACGACTCTGTATGCCACATTACCGCCTTGAAAATCATGTTAGTATAACCTAGGGAACCTTACAACTCCTAAGAACCCATTGGAACACCGTACGTAAACTTAAAACTCCATAGTAAACCTAATGAATTCGTCCGAGTCCTTTAAACATCAGACGACCACTCAGGACTTGTTACGACTTTGTATGCGACATTAGCAACAGGAAAAGCAATTTAGAATAATGTAGGATGAGTTACATCTTTTGAGAACACCTTACACCACCGTACGAAACATTAAAACTCCATAATAAACCTAATGAATTCGTCCGAGTGATTTGAACATCGTACAACAATTTAGAATATCTTACCACTCTGAATGCCACATTACCGCCTTGAAAAGCATGTTAGTATAACGTACGACACCTTAGAACTCCTAACAAAATATTACAACACCGTACGTAAACTTAAAACTCCATAATAAACCTAATGAATTCATCCGAGTACTTTGAACATCTTACGACAATTTAGAATATATTACGACTTTGTATGCCAAATTAAAACTCCATAATAAACCTAATGAATTCATCCAAGTCCTTTGAACATCGTACGACAATTTAGAATATATTACGACTCTGTATGCCACATTACCGCCTTGAAAAGAATGTTAGTATAACGTACGGCACCTTACAACTCCGAACAAAACATTACAACACCGTACGTAAACTTAAACTCCATAATAAACCTAATGAATTCATCCGAGTCCTTTGAACATCGTACGACAATTTAGAATATATTACGACTCTGTATGCCACATTACCGCCTTGAAAAGCATGTAAGTATAACGTACGGCACCTTACAACTCCTAACAAAACATTACAACACCGTACGTAAACTTAAAACTCCATAATAAACCTAATGAATTCGTCCGAGTCATTTGAGCGTCGTACAACAATTTAGAATATCTTACGATTCTGTATGCCACATTACCGCCTTGAAAATCATGTTAGTATAACCTAGCGCACCTTACAACTCCTAAGAACCCATTACAATACCATACGTAAACTTAAAACTCCATAGTAAACCTAATGAATTCGTCCGAGTCCTTTAAACATCAGACGACCACTCAGGACTTGTTACGACTTTGTATGCGACATTAGCAACAGGAAAAGCAATTTAGAATAATGTAGGATGAGTTACATCTTTTGAGAACACCTTACACCACCGTACGAAACATTAAAACTCCATAATAAACCTAATGAATTCGTCCGAGTGATTTGAACATCGTACAAGAATTTAGAATACCTTACCACTCTGAATGCCACATTACCGCCTTGAAAAGCATGTTAGTATAACGTACGACACCTTACAACTCCTAACAAAATATTACAACACCGTACGTAAACTTAAAACTCAATAATAAACCTAATGAATTCATCCGAGTCCTTTGAACATCTTACGACAATTTAGAATATATTACGACTCTGTATGCCACATTACCGCCTTGAAAAGCATGTTAGTATAACGTATGGCACCTTACAACTCCTAACAAAACATTACAACACCGTACGTAAACTTAAAACTCCATAATAAACCTAATGAATTCGTCCGAGTCATTTGAGCGTCGTACAACAATTTAGAATATCTTACGATTCTGTATGCCACATTACCGCCTTGAAAATCATGTTAGTATAACCTAGGGCACCTTACAACTCCTAAGAACCCATTACAATACCATACGTAAACTTAAAACTCCATAGTAAACCTAATGAATTCGTCCGAGTCCTTTAAACATCAGACGACCACTCAGGACTTGTTACGACTTTGTATGCGACATTAGCAACAGGAAAAGCAATTTAGAATAATGTAGGATGAGTTACATCTTTTGAGAACACCTTACACCACCGTACGAAACATTAAAACTCCATAATAAACCTAATGAATTCGTCCGAGTGATTTGAACATCGTACAAGAATTTAGAATACCTTACCACTCTGAATGCCACATTACCGCCTTGAAAAGCATGTTAGTATAACGTACGACACCTTACAACTCCTAACAAAATATTACAACACCGTACGTAAACTTAAAACTCAATAATAAACCTAATGAATTCATCCGAGTCCTTTGAACATCTTACGATAATTTAGAATATATTACGACTCTGTATGCCACATTACCGCCTTGAAAAGCATGTTAGTATAACGTATGGCACCTTACAACTCCTAACAAAACATTACAACACTGTACGTAAACTTAAAACTCCATAATAAACCTAATGAATTCGTCCGAGTCATTTGAACATCGTACAACAATTTAGAATATCTTACGACTCTGTATGCCACATTACCGCCTTGAAAATCATGTTTGTATAACCTAGGGAACCTTACAACTCCTAAGAACCCATTGGAACACCGTACGTAAACTTAAAACTCCATAGTAAACCTAATGAATTCGTCCGAGTCCTTTAAACATCAGACGACCACTCAGGACTTGTTACGACTTTGTATGCGACATTAGCAACAGGAAAAGCAATTTAGAATAATGTAGGATGAGTTACATCTTTTGAGAACACCTTACACCACCGTACGAAACATTAAAACTCCATAATAAACCTAATGAATTCGTCCGAGTGATTTGAACATCGTACAACAATTTAGAATATCTTACCACTCTGAATGCCACATTACCGCCTTGAAAAGCATGTTAGTATAACGTACGACACCTTAGAACTCCTAACAAAATATTACAACACCGTACGTAAACTTAAAACTCCATAATAAACCTAATGAATTCATCCGAGTACTTTGAACATCTTACGACAATTTAGAATATATTACGACTTTGTATGCCAAATTAAAACTCCATAATAAACCTAATGAATTCATCCAAGTCCTTTGAACATCGTACGACAATTTAGAATATATTACGACTCTGTATGCCACATTACCGCCTTGAAAAGAATGTTAGTATAACGTACGGCACCTTACAACTCCGAACAAAACATTACAACACCGTACGTAAACTTAAACTCCATAATAAACCTAATGAATTCATCCGAGTCCTTTGAACATCGTACGACAATTTAGAATATATTACGACTCTGTATGCCACATTACCGCCTTGAAAAGCATGTAAGTATAACGTACGGCACCTTACAACTCCTAACAAAACATTACAACACCGTACGTAAACTTAAAACTCCATAATAAACTAATGAATTCGTCCGAGTCATTTGAGCATCGTACAACAATTTAGAATATCTTACGATTCTGTATGCCACATTACCGCCTTGAAAATCATGTTAGTATAACCTAGGGAACCTTACAACTCCTAAGAACCCATTACAATACCATACGTAAACTTAAAACTCCATAGTAAACCTAATGAATTCGTCCGACTCCTTTAAACATCAGACGACCACTCAGGACTTGTTACGACTTTGTATGCGACATTAGCAACAGGAAAAGCAATTTAGAATAATGTAGGATGAGTTACATCTTTTGAGAACACCTTACACCACCGTACGAAACATTAAAACTCCATAATAAACCTAATGAATTCGTCCGAGTGATTTGAACATCGTACAACAATTTAGAATATCTTACCACCCTGAATGCCACATTACCGCCTTGAAAAGCATGTTAGTATAACGTACGACACCTTAGAACACCTAACAAAATATTACAACACCGTACGTAAACTTAAAACTCCATAATAAACCTAATGAATTCATCCGAGTCCTTTGAACATCGTACGACAATTTAGAATATATTACGACTCTGTATGCCACATTACCGCCTTGAAAAGCATGTAAGTATAACGTACGGCACCTTACAACTCCTAACAAAACATTACAACACCGTACGTAAACTTAAAACTCCAAAATAAACCTAATGAATTCTCCGAGTCATTTGAGCATCGTACAACAATTTAGAATATCTTACGATTCTGTATGCCACATTACCGCCTTGAAAATCATGTTAGTATAACCTAGGGAACCATACAACTCCTAAGAACCCATTACAATACCATACGTAAACTTAAAACTCCATAGTAAACCTAATGAATTCGTCCGACTCCTTTAAACATCAGACGACCACTCAGGACTTGTTACGACTTTGTATGCGACATTAGCAACAGGAAAAGCAATTTAGAATAATGTAGGATGAGTTACATCTTTTGAGAACACCTTACACCACCGTACGAAACATTAAAACTCCATAATAAACCTAATGAATTCGTCCGAGTGATTTGAACATCGTACAACAATTTAGAATATCTTACCACCCTGAATGCCACATTACCGCCTTGAAAAGCATGTTAGTATAACGTACGACACCTTAGAACACCTAACAAAATATTACAACACCGTACGTAAACTTAAAACTCCATAATAAACCTAATGAATTCATCCGAGTACTTTGAATATCTTACGACAATTTAGAATATATTACGACTTTATATGCCAAATTAAAACTCCATAATAAACCTAATGAATTCATCCGAGTCCTTTGAACATCGTACGACAATTTAGAATATATTACGACTCTGTATGCCACATTACCGCCTTGAAAAGAATGTTAGTATAACGTACGGCACCTTACAACTCCGAACAAAACATTACAACACCGTACGTAAACTTAAACTCCATAATAAACCTAATGAATTCATCCGAGTCCTTTGAACATCGTACGACAATTTAGAATATATTACGACTCTGTATGCCACATTACCGCCTTGAAAAGCATGTAAGTATAACGTACGGCACCTTACAACTCCTAACAAAACATTACAACACCGTACGTAAACTTAAACTCCATAATAAACCTAATGAATTCATCCGAGTCCTTTGAACATCGTACGACAATTTAGAATATATTACGACTCTGTATGCCACATTACCGCCTTGAAAAGCATGTAAGTATAACGTACGGCACCTTACAACTCCTAACAAAACATTACAACACCGTACGTAAACTTAAAACTCCATAATAAACCTAATGAATTCGTCCGAGTCATTTGAGCGTCGTACAACAATTTAGAATATCTTACGATTCTGTATGCAACATTACCGCCTTGAAAATCATGTTAGTATAACCTAGGGCACCTTACAACTCCTAAGAACCCATTACAATACCATACGTAAACTTAAAACTCCATAGTAAACCTAATGAATTCGTCCGAGTCCTTTAAACATCAGACGACCACTCAGGACTTGTTACGACTTTGTATGCGACATTAGCAACAGGAAAAGCAATTTAGAATAATGTAGGATGAGTTACATCTTTTGAGAACACCTTACAGCACCGTACGAAACATTAAAACTCCATAATAAACCTAATGAATTCGTCCGAGTGATTTGAACATCGTACAAGAATTTAGAATACCTTACCACTCTGAATGCCACATTACCGCCTTGAAAAGCATGTTAGTATAACGTACGACACCTTACAACTCCTAACAAAATATTACAACACCGTACGTAAACTTAAAACTCAATAATAAACCTAATGAATTCATCCGAGTCCTTTGAACATCTTACGACAATTTAGAATATATTACGACTCTGTATGCCACATTACCGCCTTGAAAAGCATGTTAGTATAACGTATGGCACCTTACAACTCCTAACAAAACATTACAACACCGTACGTAAACTTAAAACTCCATAATAAACCTAATGAATTCGTCCGAGTCATTTGAGCGTCGTACAACAATTTAGAATATCTTACGATTCTGTATGCCACATTACCGCCTTGAAAATCATGTTAGTATAACCTAGGGCACCTTACAACTCCTAAGAACCCATTACAATACCATACGTAAACTTAAAACTCCATAGTAAACCTAATGAATTCGTCCGAGTCCTTTAAACATCAGACGACCACTCAGGACTTGTTACGACTTTGTATGCGACATTAGCAACAGGAAAAGCAATTTAGAATAATGTAGGATGAGTTACATCTTTTGAGAACACCTTACACCACCGTACGAAACATTAAAACTCCATAATAAACCTAATGAATTCGTCCGAGTGATTTGAACATCGTACAAGAATTTAGAATACCTTACCACTCTGAATGCCACATTACCGCCTTGAAAAGCATGTTAGTATAACGTACGACACCTTACAACTCCTAACAAAATATTACAACACCGTACGTAAACTTAAAACTCAATAATAAACCTAATGAATTCATCCGAGTCCTTTGAACATCTTACGATAATTTAGAATATATTACGACTCTGTATGCCACATTACCGCCTTGAAAAGCATGTTAGTATAACGTATGGCACCTTACAACTCCTAACAAAACATTACAACACTGTACGTAAACTTAAAACTCCATAATAAACCTAATGAATTCGTCCGAGTCATTTGAACATCGTACAACAATTTAGAATATCTTACGACTCTGTATGCCACATTACCGCCTTGAAAATCATGTTAGTATAACCTAGGGAACCTTACAACTCCTAAGAACCCATTGGAACACCGTACGTAAACTTAAAACTCCATAGTAAACCTAATGAATTCGTCCGAGTCCTTTAAACATCAGACGACCACTCAGGACTTGTTACGACTTTGTATGCGACATTAGCAACAGGAAAAGCAATTTAGAATAATGTAGGATGAGTTACATCTTTTGAGAACACCTTACACCACCGTACGAAACATTAAAACTCCATAATAAACCTAATGAATTCGTCCGAGTGATTTGAACATCGTACAACAATTTAGAATATCTTACCACTCTGAATGCCACATTACCGCCTTGAAAAGCATGTTAGTATAACGTACGACACCTTAGAACTCCTAACAAAATATTACAACACCGTACGTAAACTTAAAACTCCATAATAAACCTAATGAATTCATCCGAGTACTTTGAACATCTTACGACAATTTAGAATATATTACGACTTTGTATGCCAAATTAAAACTCCATAATAAACCTAATGAATTCATCCAAGTCCTTTGAACATCGTACGACAATTTAGAATATATTACGACTCTGTATGCCACATTACGGCCTTGAAAAGAATGTTAGTTTAACGTACGGCACCTTACAACTCCGAACAAAACATTACAACACCGTACGTAAACTTAAACTCCATAATAAACCTAATGAATTCATCCGAGTCCTTTGAACATCGTACGACAATTTAGAATATATTACGACTCTGTATGCCACATTACCGCCTTGAAAAGCATGTAAGTATAACGTACGGCACCTTACAACTCCTAACAAAACATTACAACACCGTACGTAAACTTAAAACTCCATAATAAACCTAATGAATTCGTCCGAGTCATTTGAGCATCGTACAACAATTTAGAATATCTTACGATTCTGTATGCCACATTACCGCCTTGAAAATCATGTTAGTATAACCTAGGGAACCTTACAACTCCTAAGAACCCATTACAATACCATACGTAAACTTAAAACTCCATAGTAAACCTAATGAATTCGTCCGACTCCTTTAAACATCAGACGACCACTGAGGACTTGTTACGACTTTGTATGCGACATTAGCAACAGGAAAAGCAATTTAGAATAATGTAGGATGAGTTACATCTTTTGAGAACACCTTACACCACCGTACGAAACATTAAAACTCCATAATAAACCTAATGAATTCGTCCGAGTGATTTGAACATCGTACAACAATTTAGAATATCTTACCACCCTGAATGCCACATTACCGCCTTGAAAAGCATGTTAGTATAACGTACGACACCTTAGAACGCCTAACAAAATATTACAACACCGTACGTAAACTTAAAACTCCATAATAAACCTAATGAATTCATCCGAGTACTTTGAATATCTTACGACAATTTAGAATATATTACGACTTTATATGCCAAATTAAAACTTCATAATAAACCTAATGAATTCATCCGAGTCCTTTGAACATCGTACGACAATTTAGAATATATTACGACTATGTATGCCACATTACCGCCTTGAAAAGAATGTTAGTATAACGTACGGCACCTTACAACTCCGAACAAAACATTACAACACCGTACGTAAACTTAAACTCCATAATAAACCTAATGAATTCATCCGAGTCCTTTGAACATCGTACGACAATTTAGAATATATTACGACTCTGTATGCCACATTACCGCCTTGAAAAGCATGTAAGTATAACGTACGGCACCTTACAACTCCTAACAAAACATTACAACACCGTACGTAAACTTAAAACTCCATAATAAACCTAATGAATTCGTCCGAGTCATTTGAGCGTCGTACAACAATTTAAAATATCTTACGATTCTGTATGCCACATTACCGCCTTGAAAATCATGTTAGTATAACCTAGGGCACCTTACAACTCCTAAGAACCCATTACAATACCATACGTAAACTTAAAACTCCATAGTAAACCTAATGAATTCGTCCGAGTCCTTTAAACATCAGACGACCACTCATGACTTGTTACGACTTTGTATGCGACATTAGCAACAGGAAAAGCAATTTAGAATAATGTAGGATGAGTTACATCTTTTGAGAACACCTTACACCACCGTACGAAACATTAAAACTCCATAATAAACCTAATGAATTCGTCCGAGTGATTTGAACATCGTACAAGAATTTAGAATACCTTACCACTCTGAATGCCACATTACCGCTTTGAAAAGCATGTTAGTATAACGTACGACACCTTACAACTCCTAACAAAATATTACAACACCGTACGTAAACTTAAAACTCAATAATAAACCTAATGAATTCATCCGAGTCCTTTGAACATCTTACGACAATTTAGAATATATTACGACTCTGTATGCCACATTACCGCCTTGAAAAGCATGTTAGTATAACGTATGGCACCTTACAACTCCTAACAAAACATTACAACACCGTACGTAAACTTAAAACTCCATAATAAACCTAATGAATTCGTTCGAGTCATTTGAGCGTCGTACAACAATTTAGAATATCTTACGATTCTGTATGCCACATTACCGCCTTGAAAATCATGTTAGTATAACCTAGGGCACCTTACAACTCCTAAGAACCCATTACAATACCATACGTAAACTTAAAACTCCATAGTAAACCTAATGAATTCGTCCGAGTCCTTTAAAGATCAGACGACCACTCAGGACTTGTTACGACTTTGTATGCGACATTAGCAACAGGAAAAGCAATTTAGAATAATGTAGGATGAGTTACATCTTTTGAGAACACCTTACACCACCGTACGAAACATTAAAACTCCATAATAAACCTAATGAATTCGTCCGAGTGATTTGAACATCGTACAAGAATTTAGAATACCTTACCACTCTGAATGCCACATTACCGCCTTGAAAAGCATGTTAGTATAACGTACGACACCTTACAACTCCTAACAAAATATTACAACACCGTACGTAAACTTAAAACTCAATAATAAACCTAATGAATTCATCCGAGTCCTTTGAACATCTTACGACAATTTAGAATATATTATGACTCTGTATGCCACATTACCGCCTTGAAAAGCATGTTAGTATAACGTATGGCACCTTACAACTCCTAACAAAACATTACAACACTGTACGTAAACTTAAAACTCCATAATAAACCTAATGAATTCGTCCGAGTCATTTGAACATCGTACAACAATTTAGAATATCTTACGACTCTGTATGCCACATTACCGCCTTGAAAATCATGTTAGTATAACCTAGGGAACCTTACAACTCCTAAGAACCCATTGGAACACCGTACGTAAACTTAAAACTCCATAGTAAACCTAATGAATTCGTCCGAGTCCTTTAAACATCAGACGACCACTCAGGACTTGTTACGACTTTGTATGCGACATTAGCAACAGGAAAAGCAATTTAGAATAATGTAGGATGAGTTACATCTTTTGAGAACACCTTACACCACCGTACGAAACATTAAAACTCCATAATAAACCTAATGAATTCGTCCGAGTGATTTGAACATCGTACAACAATTTAGAATATCTTACCACTCTGAATGCCACATTACCGCCTTGAAAAGCATGTTAGTATAACGTACGACACCTTAGAACTCCTAACAAAATATTACAACACCGTACGTAAACTTAAAACTCCATAATAAACCTAATGAATTCATCCGAGTACTTTGAACATCTTACGACAATTTAGAATATATTACGACTTTGTATGCCAAATTAAAACTCCATAATAAACCTAATGAATTCATCCAAGTCCTTTGAACATCGTACGACAATTTAGAATATATTACGACTCTGTATGCCACATTACGGCCTTGAAAAGAATGTTAGTTTAACGTACGGCACCTTACAACTCCGAACAAAACATTACAACACCGTACGTAAACTTAAACTCCATAATAAACCTAATGAATTCATCCGAGTCCTTTGAACATCGTACGACAATTTAGAATATATTACGACTCTGTATGCCACATTACCGCCTTGAAAAGCATGTAAGTATAACGTACGGCACCTTACAACTCCTAACAAAACATTACAACACCGTACGTAAACTTAAAACTCCATAATAAACCTAATGAATTCGTCCGAGTCATTTGAGCATCGTACAACAATTTAGAATATCTTACGATTCTGTATGCCACATTACCGCCTTGAAAATCATGTTAGTATAACCTAGGGAACCTTACAACTCCTAAGAACCCATTACAATACCATACGTAAACTTAAAACTCCATAGTAAACCTAATGAATTCGTCCGACTCCTTTAAACATCAGACGACCACTGAGGACTTGTTACGACTTTGTATGCGACATTAGCAACAGGAAAAGCAATTTAGAATAATGTAGGATGAGTTACATCTTTTGAGAACACCTTACACCACCGTACGAAACATTAAAACTCCATAATAAACCTAATGAATTCGTCCGAGTGATTTGAACATCGTACAACAATTTAGAATATCTTACCACCCTGAATGCCACATTACCGCCTTGAAAAGCATGTTAGTATAACGTACGACACCTTAGAACGCCTAACAAAATATTACAACACCGTACGTAAACTTAAAACTCCATAATAAACCTAATGAATTCATCCGAGTACTTTGAATATCTTACGACAATTTAGAATATATTACGACTTTATATGCCAAATTAAAACTTCATAATAAACCTAATGAATTCATCCGAGTCCTTTGAACATCGTACGACAATTTAGAATATATTACGACTATGTATGCCACATTACCGCCTTGAAAAGAATGTTAGTATAACGTACGGCACCTTACAACTCCGAACAAAACATTACAACACCGTACGTAAACTTAAACTCCATAATAAACCTAATGAATTCATCCGAGTCCTTTGAACATCGTACGACAATTTAGAATATATTACGACTCTGTATGCCACATTACCGCCTTGAAAAGCATGTAAGTATAACGTACGGCACCTTACAACTCCTAACAAAACATTACAACACCGTACGTAAACTTAAAACTCCATAATAAACCTAATGAATTCGTCCGAGTCATTTGAGCGTCGTACAACAATTTAAAATATCTTACGATTCTGTATGCCACATTACCGCCTTGAAAATCATGTTAGTATAACCTAGGGCACCTTACAACTCCTAAGAACCCATTACAATACCATACGTAAACTTAAAACTCCATAGTAAACCTAATGAATTCGTCCGAGTCCTTTAAACATCAGACGACCACTCATGACTTGTTACGACTTTGTATGCGACATTAGCAACAGGAAAAGCAATTTAGAATAATGTAGGATGAGTTACATCTTTTGAGAACACCTTACACCACCGTACGAAACATTAAAACTCCATAATAAACCTAATGAATTCGTCCGAGTGATTTGAACATCGTACAAGAATTTAGAATACCTTACCACTCTGAATGCCACATTACCGCTTTGAAAAGCATGTTAGTATAACGTACGACACCTTACAACTCCTAACAAAAT
This sequence comes from Tagetes erecta, assembly GCA_030867185.1. NCBI lineage: Eukaryota > Viridiplantae > Streptophyta > Magnoliopsida > Asterales > Asteraceae > Tagetes > Tagetes erecta. The sequence goes on along the minus strand of CM061488.1, from coordinate 45,346,191 downwards.
ATTACAACACCGTACGTAAACTTAAAACTCAATAATAAACCTAATGAATTCATCCGAGTCCTTTGAACATCTTACGACAATTTAGAATATATTACGACTCTGTATGCCACATTACCGCCTTGAAAAGCATGTTAGTATAACGTATGGCACCTTACAACTCCTAACAAAACATTACAACACCGTACGTAAACTTAAAACTCCATAATAAACCTAATGAATTCGTTCGAGTCATTTGAGCGTCGTACAACAATTTAGAATATCTTACGATTCTGTATGCCACATTACCGCCTTGAAAATCATGTTAGTATAACCTAGGGCACCTTACAACTCCTAAGAACCCATTACAATACCATACGTAAACTTAAAACTCCATAGTAAACCTAATGAATTCGTCCGAGTCCTTTAAAGATCAGACGACCACTCAGGACTTGTTACGACTTTGTATGCGACATTAGCAACAGGAAAAGCAATTTAGAATAATGTAGGATGAGTTACATCTTTTGAGAACACCTTACACCACCGTACGAAACATTAAAACTCCATAATAAACCTAATGAATTCGTCCGAGTGATTTGAACATCGTACAAGAATTTAGAATACCTTACCACTCTGAATGCCACATTACCGCCTTGAAAAGCATGTTAGTATAACGTACGACACCTTACAACTCCTAACAAAATATTACAACACCGTACGTAAACTTAAAACTCAATAATAAACCTAATGAATTCATCCGAGTCCTTTGAACATCTTACGACAATTTAGAATATATTATGACTCTGTATGCCACATTACCGCCTTGAAAAGCATGTTAGTATAACGTATGGCACCTTACAACTCCTAACAAAACATTACAACACTGTACGTAAACTTAAAACTCCATAATAAACCTAATGAATTCGTCCGAGTCATTTGAACATCGTACAACAATTTAGAATATCTTACGACTCTGTATGCCACATTACCGCCTTGAAAATCATGTTAGTATAACCTAGGGAACCTTACAACTCCTAAGAACCCATTGGAACACCGTACGTAAACTTAAAACTCCATAGTAAACCTAATGAATTCGTCCGAGTCCTTTAAACATCAGACGACCACTCAGGACTTTTTACGACTTTGTATGCGACATTAGCAACAGGAAAAGCAATTTAGAATAATGTAGGATGCGTTACATCTTTTGAGAACACCTTACACCACCATACGAAACATTAAAACTCCATAATAAACCTAGTGAATTCGTCTGAGTGATTTGAACATCGTACAAGAATTTAGAATATCTTACCACTCTGAATGCCACATTACCGCCTTGAAAAGCATGTTAGTATAACGTACGACACCTTACAACTCCTAACAAAATATTACAACACCGTACGTAAACTTAAAACTCAATAATAAACCTAATGAATTCATCCGAGTCCATTGAACATCTTACGACAATTTAAAATATATTACGACTCTGTATGCCACATTACCGCCTTGAAAAGCATGTTAGTATAACGTATGGCACCTTACAACTCCTAACCAAACATTTCAACACCGTACGTAAACTTAAAACTCCATAATAAACCTAATGAATTCGTCCGAGTCATTTGAACATCGTACAACAATTTAGAATATCTTACGACTCTGTATGCCACATTACCGCCTTGAAAATCATGTTAGTATAACCTAGGGAACCTTACAACTCCTAAGAACCCATTGGAACACCGTACGTAAACTTAAAACTCCATAGTAAACCTAATGAATTCGTCCGAGTCCTTTAAACATCAGACGACCACTCAGGACTTTTTACGACTTTGTATGCGACATTAGCAACAGGAAAAGCAATTTAGAATAATGTAGGATGCGTTACATCTTTTGAGAACACCTTACACCACCATACGAAACATTAAAACTCCATAATAAACCTAGTGAATTCGTCTGAGTGATTTGAACATCGTACAAGAATTTAGAATATCTTACCACTCTGAATGCCACATTACCGCCTTGAAAAGCATGTAAGTATAACGTACGGCACCTTACAACTCCTAACAAAACATTACAACACCGTACGTAAACTTAAAACTCCATAATAAACCTAATGAATTCGTCCGAGTCATTTGAGCGTCGTACAACAATTTAAAATATCTTACGATTCTGTATGCCACATTACCGCCTTGAAAATCATGTTAGTATAACCTAGGGCACCTTACAACTCCTAAGAACCCATTACAATACCATACGTAAACTTAAAACTCCATAGTAAACCTAATGAATTCGTCCGAGTCCTTTAAACATCAGACGACCACTCAGGACTTGTTACGACTTTGTATGCGACATTAGCAACAGGAAAAGCAATTTAGAATAATGTAGGATGAGTTACATCTTTTGAGAACACCTTACACCACCGTACGAAACATTAAAACTCCATAATAAACCTAATGAATTCGTCCGAGTGATTTGAACATCGTACAAGAATTTAGAATACCTTACCACTCTGAATGCCACATTACCGCTTTGAAAAGCATGTTAGTATAACGTACGACACCTTACAACTCCTAACAAAATATTACAACACCGTACGTAAACTTAAAACTCAATAATAAACCTAATGAATTCATCCGAGTCCTTTGAACATCTTACGACAATTTAGAATATCTTACGACTCTGTATGCCACATTACCGCCTTGAAAATCATGTTAGTATAACCTAGGGAACCTTACAACTCCTAAGAACCCATTGGAACACCGTACGTAAACTTAAAACTCCATAGTAAACCTAATGAATTCGTCCGAGTCCTTTAAACATCAGACGACCACTCAGGACTTTTTACGACTTTGTATGCGACATTAGCAACAGGAAAAGCAATTTAGAATAATGTAGGATGCGTTACATCTTTTGAGAACACCTTACACCACCATACGAAACATTAAAACTCCATAATAAACCTAGTGAATTCGTCTGAGTGATTTGAACATCGTACAAGAATTTAGAATATCTTACCACTCTGAATGCCACATTACCGCCTTGAAAAGCATGTTAGTATAACGTACGACACCTTACAACTCCTAACAAAATATTACAACACCGTACGTAAACTTAAAACTCAATAATAAACCTAATGAATTCATCCGAGTCCATTGAACATCTTACGACAATTTAAAATATATTACGACTCTGTATGCCACATTACCGCCTTGAAAAGCATGTTAGTATAACGTATGGCACCTTACAACTCCTAACCAAACATTTCAACACCGTACGTAAACTTAAAACTCCATAATAAACCTAATGAATTCGTCCGAGTCATTTGAACATCGTACAACAATTTAGAATATCTTACGACTCTGTATGCCACATTACCGCCTTGAAAATCATGTTAGTATAACCTAGGGAACCTTACAACTCCTAAGAACCCATTGGAACACCGTACGTAAACTTAAAACTCCATAGTAAACCTAATGAATTCGTCCGAGTCCTTTAAACATCAGACGACCACTCAGGACTTTTTACGACATTGTATGCGACATTAGCAACAGGAAAAGCAATTTAGAATAATGTAGGATGCGTTACATCTTTTGAGAACACCTTACACCACCATACGAAACATTAAAACTCCATAATAAACCTAGTGAATTCGTCTGAGTGATTTGAACATCGTACAAGAATTTAGAATATCTTACCACTCTGAATGCCACATTACCGCCTTGAAAAGCATGTAAGTATAACGTACGGCACCTTACAACTCCTAACAAAACATTACAACACCGTACGTAAACTTAAAACTCCATAATAAACCTAATGAATTCGTCCGAGTCATTTGAGCGTCGTACAACAATTTAAAATATCTTACGATTCTGTATGCCACATTACCGCCTTGAAAATCATGTTAGTATAACCTAGGGCACCTTACAACTCCTAAGAACCCATTACAATACCATACGTAAACTTAAAACTCCATAGTAAACCTAATGAATTCGTCCGAGTCCTTTAAACATCAGACGACCACTCAGGACTTGTTACGACTTTGTATGCGACATTAGCAACAGGAAAAGCAATTTAGAATAATGTAGGATGAGTTACATCTTTTGAGAACACCTTACACCACCGTACGAAACATTAAAACTCCATAATAAACCTAATGAATTCGTCCGAGTGATTTGAACATCGTACAAGAATTTAGAATACCTTACCACTCTGAATGCCACATTACCGCTTTGAAAAGCATGTTAGTATAACGTACGACACCTTACAACTCCTAACAAAATATTACAACACCGTACGTAAACTTAAAACTCAATAATAAACCTAATGAATTCATCCGAGTCCTTTGAACATCTTACGACAATTTAGAATATATTACGACTCTGTATGCCACATTACCGCCTTGAAAAGCATGTTAGTATAACGTATGGCACCTTACAACTCCTAACAAAACATTACAACACCGTACGTAAACTTAGAACTCCATAATAAACCTAATGAATTCGTCCGAGTCATTTGAGCGTCGTACAACAATTTAGAATATCTTACGATTCTGTATGCCACATTACCGCCTTGAAAATCATGTTAGTATAACCTAGGGCACCTTACAACTCCTAAGAACCCATTACAATACCATACGTAAACTTAAAACTCCATAGTAAACCTAATGAATTCGTCCGAGTCCTTTAAACATCAGACGACCACTCAGGACTTGTTACGACTTTGTATGCGACATTAGCAACAGGAAAAGCAATTTAGAATAATGTAGGATGAGTTACATCTTTTGAGAACACCTTACACCACCGTACGAAACATTAAAACTCCATAATAAACCTAATGAATTCGTCCGAGTGATTTGAACATCGTACAAGAATTTAGAATACCTTACCACTCTGAATGCCACATTACCGCCTTGAAAAGCATGTTAGTATAACGTACGACACCTTACAACTCCTAACAAAATATTACAACACCGTACGTAAACTTAAAACTCAATAATAAACCTAATGAATTCATCCGAGTCCTTTGAACATCTTACGACAATTTAGAATATATTACGACTCTGTATGCCACATTACCGCCTTGAAAAGCATGTTAGTATAACGTATGGCACCTTAGAACTCCTAACAAAACATTACAACACCGTACGTAAACTTAGAACTCCATAATAAACCTAATGAATTCGTCCGAGTCATTTGAACATCGTACAACAATTTAGAATATCTTACGACTCTGTATGCCACATTACCGCCTTGAAAATCATGTTAGTATAACCTAGGGAACCTTACAACTCCTAAGAACCCATTGGAACACCGTACGTAAACTTAAAACTCCATAGTAAACCTAATGAATTCGTCCGAGTCCTTTAAACATCAGACGACCACTCAGGACTTTTTACGACTTTGTATGCGACATTAGCAACAGGAAAAGCTATTTAGAATAATGTAGGATGCGTTACATCTTTTGAGAACACCTTACACCACCATACGAAACATTAAAACTCCATAATAAACCTAGTGAATTCGTCTGAGTGATTTGAACATCGTACAAGAATTTAGAATATCTTACCACTCTGAATGCCACATTACCGCCTTGAAAAGCATGTTAGTATAACGTACGACACCTTACAACTCCTAACAAAATATTACAACACCGTACGTAAACTTAAAACTCAATAATAAACCTAATGAATTCATCCGAGTCCATTGAACATCTTACGACAATTTAAAATATATTACGACTCTGTATGCCACATTACCGCCTTGAAAAGCATGTTAGTATAACGTATGGCACCTTACAACTCCTAACCAAGCATTACAACACCGTACGTAAACTTAAAACTCCATAATAAACCTAATGAATTCGTCCGAGTCATTTGAACATCGTACAACAATTTAGAATATCTTACGACTCTGTATGCCACATTACCGCCTTGAAAATCATGTTAGTATAACCTAGGGTGTCACACCCCCAAAATCCACTAACGGAGTTTTACCGTTAAATGTGTGACAAACCAGGATCTCAGTCATTAGTTACACCAAACGACACTATATGAATTTAAAACAAACGTGTCTCATTAAATGAGAAAATTTATTACAGAGTTAACGTTTAAAAGTTTGCGGAAGCGTAATCGAAATGTAATGCCATAATATTAAATGGAACTAAATGCGCAGTACACGCGCCCAATACAAGATACAAAGCTTAAATAGACATTAAACTCAAATCATGGTTTGTAATGCACGAAAATGTTTAAATGGTAAGACGTGACTCCATGCCATGTCCTAAGTGCGTGGTACCTCAATGACCTGTAAAAGTGAAAGTCTAACAAGTGTCAACACGACGGTTGGTGAGTTCACAAAGTAGTATAAAACAAGCAGTTCAGTTGTAAGCAGATTATTAAATTAAGTATGTCATTGTAGGTAGCTAATCTACAGCACATGTCCTTAGAGGCGTAATGTATCTGACCGAAGCTGACGTATGTACACATTAAGTGCAGTTTGCCTGTTCGTACATCCCAGCAGGATGCACTGTAAGTATGTTAGGTCATTCAACACCCGTTCGACAGGTCCTTCTGTCGTGCTAGCGCGACTAGCCCGGGTGGGGTTTGTCAAACCCAGTAGTACTACTCAAAATTTCCCCGCTATTTTCACAAATACTAACGGTCAACTAGGTATCCATGAGGTCTTTCATGAACAAAATAAAAGTGCTCTAATCCAGACATGCGACATACAAAATTCGTAAATCCGTAAAAGTATTTGTCCGAGTTCAGCCCATGAAAGGGTATCATAGTAAAAGTCCGAGTTCAACCCATAAAAGGGTATCATAGTAAAAGTCCGAGTTCAACCCATAAAAGGGTATCATAGTAAAAGTCCGAGTTCAACCCATAAAAGGGTATAACAGTAAAAGTGCGGTTTAGTGAACTCACCTTAAGTAGCACAGCAAAAATAGTTAACAGCACACGCAGTATAAAATACGGCAACCTAAATAACAATAGGTCGATTAATGTGCGTTCATGTAGGGTCATAGTACCCTATGCATCCAAAAGGTCAACAGTTCATGTGAGTGTGGTTTAGTTTCACTTTTTGACCACGTTTGACTTTTTGTCCATGTTTGACCAAGTTTGACTTTCAGTTGACTTTTGGTCTAAGTTTGACTTTTAGTTGACCCGAGTTGACCCACGACCCGTTGGTGATTTGTTAAGTGTAAACACGTTACATTTGGTGTATTTGACTAAATCATATTTGCACATCACATCATATTTCACGTATTCAACAAATAGAAGTTTCAATTCCACAAAAGTTTCCATTATAGGAAAGTCGAACCTTTAGAGCATACATGAACAATTCGACATCCTAAGCATGTCAGCTATTATACAAATACCATAGTGCGTTATACAAGTCATCAACACATATCTTTACTTTGTAGTCGTTAATATACAACACATTAGTGAGTATGGTCACTTTTACGCATAATATAGTATTTACATGTTTTGTGCAACTAGCAAGGTAGCAATCTTCATCATGGCATCTTAGTTATTAGCACACCATTTAGACTTCAACAAAACAATTCCAAGCAACTGTCCTACTAACCAACTAGCACCTACCAATGTCCTTTCATGACCAAGGCATGTTTACTAAGCATCACATGCCTACAAACATTCATATGCAAGTCCCAACCATGTTTATACATTCGAAATTACTAAACATTCTTCCTAGTAAATTTTCATGTCAAAAAGTTTCTACCTTTAGCAAGTGTCCTAAGCCAAGACGAATTCATACGTTCAAGCAATCAAATTTCGTCTAACACATCTTCTAAACACGCTAGTAAGTCCATAACAATCACTAGACGTCCATAACATGCAATTTCACATGATCAAGAATACAAAAGTTACTATTTTTAGTAATCTAACATAACAATCATGCAATTTCACAATTAAGAAATCAATCTTCATCCGAATCATCATCTAATTACAAATACAATCCTATTTTCTCAATTCCAATCATGCAACATCAAGTTTCAATGATTCCATACTAAACCCTAGTTTCATAAACACACTTTTTGTACCAATTTCATCATCTAATCACCAAACTAGCCATTAACACACAAACAATAAACCAATTCCACAACATGATATCGATTTGGCCAATTTGGATGAACTAGGGTTTCATGCCTTACAATTTTCGAAACATATATGAAGTTTTTAGGAATGAAACTTACTCGTAATGTGTTTATAACTTAAACTAGCAAGCAATAACACCACCAAAGATCCAACACAACCGAACATCATCACTTGACGAACCAAGCAGCCGAATTATTCAACTGGCCATAACTTTTTCATCGCTACGAGTTAGAAGGTGTATTTACTATCATTGGAACCGTCTCGTCGAGACGAAGATTTTGATATATAATAGGCCTCGTGACGACGTCGGAGCTGGCCGGAATCTGGCCGGAAAGGTGACGGCTTCAAGGAAAGAAAAACATTTTTTATAAAACTAGGTTTAGGAATTGTTAATTTTTGTTAGATGTTAAGTTGGGTTGGGCCTTGGGCCATCATAGGTCACATGGGTGATCCACGGGCCCCGTTTTGTTTCGGTTTTGCAAACACCATGAAAATCTTTCTCAAATGTTCATTTTTGTTTCGTAAGGGTTACCGAAATCCGCAAACGGTTAAAACCGGTAAATACGCGGTTACACGAAAATTCAACAATTAAGCACACATAACAGTTAAAATGTATTATTATTGTATTCGCATTCATTTAAGATCACCAACGCCCGGGTATTAACTCGTGTGGTCGTTTCGTGTGAATATTTATATAACGGTTTGCACATTTAATTCATCAAATTAAATGAAAAGTATAATTGCGTTAACGTGACTAACAGAGTTTAACTAACGAAGTTAACCTGAATTTGTCGGGTGTCACATCATCCCCTTGTTGAAAGAATTTTCGTCCCGAAAATTGGATACGGTCGTTAAAATAGGTTTCGAGTTGTCACACAATGTTCCCAAAAACCTTTCAGTCACATAACGTATAAGTTCACTAATTTTATATTTATTTAGTTGTTCGGAATTATTATTTTATTAACTCACCAACATCCGTGTATTAACTCACGTGATCTGGTAATTCCTTGGATTGTCGTTACATGTAACTGTTTGTGTAATATGTAGCACGTTTAACTCAACTCATTAAAGATGGAGTATAATTTCATTAATAGAAGTAACGAGATTTTGTTAACGGGGTTAATCTGAAATTCTCGGGTGTTACATCATCCCCTTGTTGAAAGAATTTTCGTCCCGAAAATTTAACCAATAGTATTAGTATTAGATGTTGTCATTTGAAATAATTAAAGATGCTTGTACATTATTTGATTTTTCACACTACTACGTAACTCTGGTCCATGCTTCTAAATTCTAGCTAACTTCGACTATAGTGGTCTTATAGTGTTTGGGTATTCTGAATTCTTTGCCTAATATTTTAACTGATTTTTCCGTGAAACGTTGTTGTTCATCGATTGGGACGACGAGTGTTCCATTACGTAAGAGCTTGATTAGGTTGCAGACATCAGAAATGTTGTGTACCATGTTTATCCTTTAACACTGATCCAGTCAATGGTCTAGAAGGCCAATACCCTAGGGTTTGAAATGGTCTAATGTGTATTATGATTTTGATGGAATTCCAGATTTTTTTTTTTGTTTTTTTTTTTTTTTGAATGGGATTTACAAATTGCGATTTCTATATTGTATATTTCGGGGATTTAGGTTAATGCGTTCCACGTTGTTATTAGCTACCCGAGGACCGAGTACTAACAGAAGGGTTCATTTATTGGTATAGATTATTAGACTAGGACACTTGTGTACAAGTTACACCATGTATAGGTACTTGACTTCATTAAAGGAACGTTGCCAAAACACGGTCTAAAGGATGTCATGGACCTTCTAAAAACAGATGAGAAATGAGTTTTGATACTATCTATATGTTCGGACGTACGTGAATTAAGCAAGAATGATCAAGGAACTTAATAAGTATTCATGATTCGTTGTAGTCGATAGAAAAGTTGTTGGATGATGATGTAGGGTAAAATGTTGTTAATGTTTGCTTACTGAAATAGTATAAAAATGAAAGTGTCTATGTTACATGAAGCGTTCCTAATCCTTTGGACTACAATCGATTTTCTCTTTGATGGGATCCGAGTGTTACGGTTAGAAGTGTGCCCGGGGGCATATGATATGTCAAACATTTTCTCACTGAGAAGGTTTTCAAGAATGTTATCTTAGACTTCGCCATACCTTTGTTTCCATAGTTGTTACAATTACAATACCTCAATATCTCGTTCCACTTCCTGCGTATGATCACAGTTTCATACTGGTCATCTCATTACTAAGTTCCTAATTTGTTGTTTAGTGTTTCAACCTAGATAGTTTTATGGCTGCGTTACCGTATTATCAAGCTCTTGTTGTTACGTGATTTCCGTTGTATCTTTAGATTTTAATTCCTACAATATTAGCCGAAAACAGGTGTTTTTATGGGCACATATTTTAATTGAACTCCAGGGTAATGTTTATAAGGGTGTGAGGGAGTATCCGATAAACAAACCATTTTCTCATAGAGGCAGGTTCCATTAGATTTGTAAGCCGACATTAGGTGGGGATTTGATTCGGTTATTCTTTATGGAGAGATCGTTTTAGTCCAGTTCATTATTTGTGATTATAGCTCCCTAACCTACTAGGTGAGGGTTCCCGTATTAAACAGTAATATTCTAGCTGTGATTTTTATAACGGGATTCATCGTACGGTAGTGTTTAGATTCACCATTTGAGGATATAGAAGACGATGAGGTATAACAGTCCGATTTAAAGTCTAGGGTTCCAAGTTCATTAACGGATTAGAAATGATCTCATGTTATATCATTACATGTGTCGGGTGGCTTCAGTATCATCATATCTTATATGGTTTCCTCTACTAGGACCTTCACAAGTTAAAATAGCTAGGTTAAAGTTTCTTACATGGCGGCTAAACACTTTTTATTAAGGAAGCTAATTAAGTTTAATATGGAAATTGCTGGATAATAGAGCTTCTATGAAGGGACGTCAGGCGTCCAAAGTGCCAAAGGATAACCAGAGTATCAATATTATGTTTCTTGGCAATTACAAAGGTGTACCGGGAATGGAACAAATTAGAAAGCGGTTACCCTGGACCGTAATGAGTGAATCTCCCTCAGAACATCAACTGGTAGTGTTGGTTTATTGTTGATGGTGGTAATCATCAACAGAATTCTTAGAGTCGTGAAATGTATTCCAGATCAGAATTTATATGCGTGTGTTAGTTATGAAATGTTTGGTTTTTGTTGTTATTGTGAATAAAGGATATATGAAAGTTATAATTTATCTGAGTACATAGTAGGTTACCCTATAAGTGATAGATCAAATAGCTTTATAAGAAATTTCGTGTTTATCTATGGAAGTTCCCCAGGTTAATTATCGGCTTGGTTTCAGGTCCACATCCAACGTACCGTTAGTGTTTATATATAGGGTGTACCGCAGCTAACCCACCACACCACCAGCACCTTGAAGGCGTACTTGTCACCCACTAACATTCATGTCTTCTTTACTAAGTCATTCAAAGGGTTGAGGAAAATGAATATATATTAAAGGAAATGGTAACATTGTAATATACATACTGTAACATCGGTTATCTATTGAAATTTTATGTGATTCTAATGTGAATAATCACAAATCGAGACTTTTACAATGCTTAACTTGGTTCAGTTATGTGAATAATCGAGTAGAGGAGTTTGAATATATATTAAGATAGATAAAATGTAGATAAGGTTTTAAAAGTAGATGTTCTTAAGAAAAAAAAAATAATTAGTCCCAAAACGTGTTTTACAACAGTGGAGATGTAGATTGGGTGTGAGAATTAACATTTACGAGAGTGTTGGATTAAGATGAGCCATCCAACTAGATCGAAACGTATACATACCACACGTGTGGTTCGTTGGTGCATCGTTAATAGTAGGAACATCATGAGCCATAATTATTTTTGGGTAACATGTTATCAGAAACAACTTGAAGTTCTGTTTATCTTGAAGAATTGTGAAAAGAAATTGAGAATAAGTTATGATTAGGTGACGTACTTCTAGGATGAGTCTGGTATGATACGAGGTATTTACATGGATGTTTAAGCGATATAGACTTATTCACAAGAGTGATTTTGAATGTGCAATATTACACGGTTGGTTTATCATATCAACAGGAGGTTATTTTTAAATAAGTTGTTAGCTTTATAAGGCTCCTCCATGGAGTCTTAACAATTATAGAGTTTGTTTAACAATCTTTTGTAGATACAATGATGTTAAGATGTTACCGATTTGTTGGCAAGAGGTCATAGTACGTCGACCATAAATTAAAGCATCTCATTATGTATCACAAGGTTGTGACTTCCGTAGGATAAATGTTTCAACAGGTGGATTCAGATTGGTTATATGTGAAATGAGTCGTATCATTAGGGGACAAATATAGTAGTAGCCAAACATTATCAGGTTTTCAGCAGAGATCTTTGTTCTTATTTGTCTGTCACCAAGGAAAGATTTCAATTATCTTTAATTTAGGTATATAAGGTAAAACGTATGTAGTTTAAAGATAAACTTATCATAAGCCATCAAAGGTTGTATTGTAATTGTATATCATCCATAGGTGGGTTTTATGGGTTCAGTCAAGCATAAACTTGGTATTAGTGCGTTATTTAGAGATGGATGTTTCCTTCAGATGAATTTGTACTGATTGGTTCATTACCGTTGTGTGTCTTCTTGGGTACTACCGACATGGCAGACTTTGCCAGGATCATCGTGTACCTGTAAATTCACCATTACGTTGCGCACCCGTAATCGTCAATTTACCTTACACAATCACCCAAGTTCGTCTCCCACCGGGTACATTAATCTTACGTTTAGTTATGTTCTTGGATTTACATTCATCCGTGTGGCATTGCTATTCCATAACAAGTATTGAGCGGTATAAGTGTATGATAAACCTATAAGTAGGAGATAACTACACTAGATGTATAGGACACCAACAGACTATCAGTGTGCTGTATCAATGGGTCGCATGTATCAGGTATGGTGTAAGTTCATACTAAGTGTAAGACTACTAGTCTAGGCATAATCTGGGTGTACAATGTGTATAAGCAGTAGTAATATCAAATCAAGTGAATAACATGTAGTGGATCACACAGTAAGTGACATGTTACAACTAATAATGTCTCATATTAAGTAACATGCTGTAGCACACGAACGTGTCGTATAATAAGTAATTTGTAATAGCACGTAGGAGGTCACATAAGTAATAAGTCATGACCTCACTAGGAATGAGTTTCTGGACAAAAATCCATTACTGTTGTTCATGTACCTCTATACCTTAGGCATCGGTCTCTGCCGGTTGGTTGCCATAATGAGGTAGGTAATTCAAAACTGAATTGTCAAGGCTTCATACGAAACCAGTTTGTTGCCATAGTCATGTAAGTTTCAAGTTATAATGAAATGTAATCGTTTCTCAACTAAGGCCCCTAAAAAAAAAAATTTTGGCCTAAAAAGCGGGATAACTTTTGAACAAGGTCATTGTCAAATATTTCTCATGTATACTTCAGTGAACAATTCAAAAACTAGCAGATACATACCTAGTTTAAACTTCACTAGAAGAGCAAGTCACTACAAAAAAAAAACTTTTGCTCTAAAGTGTTACATAATACAAACTAGTCACTTCATATAATGCTAGTGTATGTGTAAATACGTGTATATGGGTCACAAATAAATTTTCACAAGTGCAACTAATGTCATTTCTGGAATCAAGTGTGTACAAGTCCCTAACCCATAATAAGTTAATAAATAATTCACTCGGTGCAACTAATGTAGTGTACAGTTATAGTCTAGAATGCAATGCAATGCAAACCTAGTTCGCTATAACCAATGGCTCTGATACCAATCTGTCACACCCCCAAAATCCACTAACGGAGTTTTACCGTTAAATGTGTGACAAACCAGGATCTCAGTCATTAGTTACACCAAACGACACTATATGAATTTAAAACAAACGTGTCTCATTAAATGAGAAAATTTATTACAGAGTTAACGTTTAAAAGTTTGCGGAAGCGTAATCGAAATGTAATGCCATAATATTAAATGGAACTAAATGCGCAGTACACGCGCCCAATACAAGATACAAAGCTTAAATAGACATTAAACTCAAATCATGGTTTGTAATGCACGAAAATGTTTAAATGGTAAGACGTGACTCCATGCCATGTCCTAAGTGCGTGGTACCTCAATGACCTGTAAAAGTGAAAGTCTAACAAGTGTCAACACGACGGTTGGTGAGTTCACAAAGTAGTATAAAACAAGCAGTTCAGTTGTAAGCAGATTATTAAATTAAGTATGTCATTGTAGGTAGCTAATCTACAGCACATGTCCTTAGAGGCGTAATGTATCTGACCGAAGCTGACGTATGTACACATTAAGTGCAGTTTGCCTGTTCGTACATCCCAGCAGGATGCACTGTAAGTATGTTAGGTCATTCAACACCCGTTCGACAGGTCCTTCTGTCGTGCTAGCGCGACTAGCCCGGGTGGGGTTTGTCAAACCCAGTAGTACTACTCAAAATTTCCCCGCTATTTTCACAAATACTAACGGTCAACTAGGTATCCATGAGGTCTTTCATGAACAAAATAAAAGTGCTCTAATCCAGACATGCGACATACAAAATTCGTAAATTCGTAAATCCGTAAAAGTATTTGTCCGAGTTCAGCCCATGAAAGGGTATCATAGTAAAAGTCCGAGTTCAACCCATAAAAGGGTATCATAGTAAAAGTCCGAGTTCAACCCATAAAAGGGTATCATAGTAAAAGTCCGAGTTCAACCCATAAAAGGGTATAACAGTAAAAGTGCGGTTTAGTGAACTCACCTTAAGTAGCACAGCAAAAATAGTTAACAGCACACGCAGTATAAAATACGGCAACCTAAATAACAATAGGTCGATTAATGTGCGTTCATGTAGGGTCATAGTACCCTATGCATCCAAAAGGTCAACAGTTCATGTGAGTGTGGTTTAGTTTCACTTTTTGACCACGTTTGACTTTTTGTCCATGTTTGACCAAGTTTGACTTTCAGTTGACTTTTGGTCTAAGTTTGACTTTTAGTTGACCCGAGTTGACCCACGACCCGTTGGTGATTTGTTAAGTGTAAACACGTTACATTTGGTGTATTTGACTAAATCATATTTGCACATCACATCATATTTCACGTATTCAACAAATAGAAGTTTCAATTCCACAAAAGTTTCCATTATAGGAAAGTCGAACCTTTAGAGCATACATGAACAATTCGACATCCTAAGCATGTCAGCTATTATACAAATACCATAGTGCGTTATACAAGTCATCAACACATATCTTTACTTTGTAGTCGTTAATATACAACACATTAGTGAGTATGGTCACTTTTACGCATAATATAGTATTTACATGTTTTGTGCAACTAGCAAGGTAGCAATCTTCATCATGGCATCTTAGTTATTAGCACACCATTTAGACTTCAACAAAACAATTCCAAGCAACTGTCCTACTAACCAACTAGCACCTACCAATGTCCTTTCATGACCAAGGCATGTTTACTAAGCATCACATGCCTACAAACATTCATATGCAAGTCCCAACCATGTTTATACATTCGAAATTACTAAACATTCTTCCTAGTAAATTTTCATGTCAAAAAGTTTCTACCTTTAGCAAGTGTCCTAAGCCAAGACGAATTCATACGTTCAAGCAATCAAATTTCGTCTAACACATCTTCTAAACACGCTAGTAAGTCCATAACAATCACTAGACGTCCATAACATGCAATTTCACATGATCAAGAATACAAAAGTTACTATTTTTAGTAATCTAACATAACAATCATGCAATTTCACAATTAAGAAATCAATCTTCATCCGAATCATCATCTAATTACAAATACAATCCTATTTTCTCAATTCCAATCATGCAACATCAAGTTTCAATGATTCCATACTAAACCCTAGTTTCATAAACACACTTTTTGTACCAATTTCATCATCTAATCACCAAACTAGCCATTAACACACAAACAATAAACCAATTCCACAACATGATATCGATTTGGCCAATTTGGATGAACTAGGGTTTCATGCCTTACAATTTTCGAAACATATATGAAGTTTTTAGGAATGAAACTTACTCGTAATGTGTTTATAACTTAAACTAGCAAGCAATAACACCACCAAAGATCCAACACAACCGAACATCATCACTTGACGAACCAAGCAGCCGAATTATTCAACTGGCCATAACTTTTTCATCGCTACGAGTTAGAAGGTGTATTTACTATCATTGGAACCGTCTCGTCGAGACGAAGATTTTGATATATAATAGGCCTCGTGACGACGTCGGAGCTGGCCGGAATCTGGCCGGAAAGGTGACGGCTTCAAGGAAAGAAAAACATTTTTTATAAAACTAGGTTTAGGAATTGTTAATTTTTGTTAGATGTTAAGTTGGGTTGGGCCTTGGGCCATCATAGGTCACATGGGTGATCCACGGGCCCCGTTTTGTTTCGGTTTTGCAAACACCATGAAAATCTTTCTCAAATGTTCATTTTTGTTTCGTAAGGGTTACCGAAATCCGCAAACGGTTAAAACCGGTAAATACGCGGTTACACGAAAATTCAACAATTAAGCACACATAACAGTTAAAATGTATTATTATTGTATTCGCATTCATTTAAGATCACCAACGCCCGGGTATTAACTCGTGTGGTCGTTTCGTGTGAATATTTATATAACGGTTTGCACATTTAATTCATCAAATTAAATGAAAAGTATAATTGCGTTAACGTGACTAACAGAGTTTAACTAACGAAGTTAACCTGAATTTGTCGGGTGTCACATAGGGCACCTTACAACTCCTAAGAACCCATTACAATACCATACGTAAACTTAAAACTCCATAGTAAACCTAATGAATTCGTCCGAGTCCTTTAAACATCAGACGACCACTCAGGACTTTTTACGACTTTGTATGCGACATTAGCAACAGGAAAAGCTATTTAGAATAATGTAGGATGCGTTACATCTTTTGAGAACACCTTACACCACCATACGAAACATTAAAACTCCATAATAAACCTAGTGAATTCGTCTGAGTGATTTGAACATCGTACAAGAATTTAGAATATCTTACCACTCTGAATGCCACATTACCGCCTTGAAAAGCATGTTAGTATAACGTACGACACCTTACAACTCCTAACAAAATATTACAACACCGTACGTAAACTTAAAACTCAATAATAAACCTAATGAATTCATCCGAGTCCATTGAACATCTTACGACAATTTAAAATATATTACGACTCTGTATGCCACATTACCGCCTTGAAAAGCATGTTAGTATAACGTATGGCACCTTACAACTCCTAACCAAACATTACAACACCGTACGTAAACTTAAAACTCCATAATAAACCTAATGAATTCGTCCGAGTCATTTGAACATCGTACAACAATTTAGAATATCTTACGACTCTGTATGCCACATTACCGCCTTGAAAATCATGTTAGTATAACCTAGGGCACCTTACAACTCCTAAGAACCCATTGGAATACCGTACGTAAACTTAAAACTCCATAGTAAACCTAATGAATTCGTCCGAGTCCTTTAAACATCAGACGACCACTCAGGACTTTTTACGACTTTGTATGCGACATTAGCAACAGGAAAAGCAATTTAGAATAATGTAGGATGCGTTACATCTTTTGAGAACACCTTACACCACCATACGAAACATTAAAACTCCATAATAAACCTAGTGAATTCGTCTGAGTGATTTGAACATCGTACAAGAATTTAGAATATCTTACCACTCTGAATGCCACATTGCCGCCTTGAAAAGCATGTTAGTATAACGTACGACACCTTACAACTCCTAACAAAATATTACAACACCGTATGTAAACTTAAAACTCAATAATAAACCTAATGAGTTCATCCGAGTCCATTGAACATCTTACGACAATTTAAAATATATTACGACTCTGTATGCCACATTACCGCCTTGAAAAGCATGTTAGTATAACGTATGGCACCTTACAACTCCTAACCAAACATTACAACACCGTACGTAAACTTAAAACTCCATAATAAACCTAATGAATTCGTCCGAGTCATTTGAACATCGTACAACAATTTAGAATATCTTACGACTCTGTATGCCACATTACCGCCTTGAAAATCATGTTAGTATAACCTAGGGCACCTTACAACTCCTAAGAACCCATTGGAATACCGTACGTAAACTTAAAACTCCATAGTAAACCTAATGAATTCGTCCGAGTCCTTTAAACATCAGACGACCACTCAGGACTTTTTACGACTTTGTATGCGACATTAGCAACAGGAAAAGCAATTTAGAATAATGTAGGATGCGTTACATCTTTTGAGAACACCTTACACCACCATACGAAACATTAAAACTCCATAATAAACCTAGTGAATTCGTCTGAGTGATTTGAACATCGTACAAGAATTTAGAATATCTTACCACTCTGAATGCCACATTGCCGCCTTGAAAAGCATGTTAGTATAACGTACGACACCTTACAACTCCTAACAAAATATTACAACACCGTACGTAAACTTAAAACTTAATAATAAACCTAATGAATTCATCCGAGTCCTTTGAACATCTTACGACAATTTAGAATATATTACGACTCTGTATGCCACATTACCGCCTTGAAAAGCATGTTAGTATAACGTATGGCACCTTACAACTCCTAACAAAACATTACAACACCGTACGTAAACTTAAAACTCCATAATAAACCTAATGAATTCGTCCGAGTCATTTGAACATCGTACAACAATTTAGAATATCTTACGACTCTGTATGCCACATTACCGCCTTGAAAATCATGTTAGTATAACCTAGGGAACCTTACAACTCCTAAGAACCCATTGGAACACCGTACGTAAACTTAAAACTCCATAGTAAACCTAATGAATTCGTCCGAGTCCTTTAAACATCAGACGACCACTCAGGACTTTTTACGACTTTGTATGCGACATTAGCAACAGGAAAAGCTATTTAGAATAATGTAGGATGCGTTACATCTTTTGAGAACACCTTACACCACCATACGAAACATTAAAACTCCATAATAAACCTAGTGAATTCGTCTGAGTGATTTGAACATCGTACAAGAATTTAGAATATCTTACCACTCTGAATGCCACATTACCGCCTTGAAAAGCATGTTAGTATAACGTACGACACCTTACAACTCCTAACAAAATATTACAACACCGTACGTAAACTTAAAACTCAATAATAAACCTAATGAATTCATCCGAGTCCATTGAACATCTTACGACAATTTAAAATATATTACGACTCTGTATGCCACATTACCGCCTTGAAAAGCATGTTAGTATAACGTATGGCACCTTACAACTCCTAACCAAACATTACAACACCGTACGTAAACTTAAAACTCCATAATAAACCTAATGAATTCGTCCGAGTCATTTGAACATCGTACAACAATTTAGAATATCTTACGACTCTGTATGCCACATTACCGCCTTGAAAATCATGTTAGTATAACCTAGGGCACCTTACAACTCCTAAGAACCCATTGGAATACCGTACGTAAACTTAAAACTCCATAGTAAACCTAATGAATTCGTCCGAGTCCTTTAAACATCAGACGACCACTCAGGACTTTTTACGACTTTGTATGCGACATTAGCAACAGGAAAAGCAATTTAGAATAATGTAGGATGCGTTACATCTTTTGAGAACACCTTACACCACCATACGAAACATTAAAACTCCATAATAAACCTAGTGAATTCGTCTGAGTGATTTGAACATCGTACAAGAATTTAGAATATCTTACCACTCTGAATGCCACATTGCCGCCTTGAAAAGCATGTTAGTATAACGTACGACACCTTACAACTCCTAACAAAATATTACAACACCGTATGTAAACTTAAAACTCAATAATAAACCTAATGAGTTCATCCGAGTCCATTGAACATCTTACGACAATTTAAAATATATTACGACTCTGTATGCCACATTACCGCCTTGAAAAGCATGTTAGTATAACGTATGGCACCTTACAACTCCTAACCAAACATTACAACACCGTACGTAAACTTAAAACTCCATAATAAACCTAATGAATTCGTCCGAGTCATTTGAACATCGTACAACAATTTAGAATATCTTACGACTCTGTATGCCACATTACCGCCTTGAAAATCATGTTAGTATAACCTAGGGCACCTTACAACTCCTAAGAACCCATTGGAATACCGTACGTAAACTTAAAACTCCATAGTAAACCTAATGAATTCGTCCGAGTCCTTTAAACATCAGACGACCACTCAGGACTTTTTACGACTTTGTATGCGACATTAGCAACAGGAAAAGCAATTTAGAATAATGTAGGATGCGTTACATCTTTTGAGAACACCTTACACCACCATACGAAACATTAAAACTCCATAATAAACCTAGTGAATTCGTCTGAGTGATTTGAACATCGTACAAGAATTTAGAATATCTTACCACTCTGAATGCCACA
This sequence comes from Tagetes erecta, assembly GCA_030867185.1. Lineage (NCBI taxonomy): Eukaryota > Viridiplantae > Streptophyta > Magnoliopsida > Asterales > Asteraceae > Tagetes > Tagetes erecta. The sequence continues at coordinate 45,325,569 of CM061488.1, read as the reverse complement.
TTACCGCCTTGAAAAGCATGTTAGTATAACGTACGACACCTTACAACTCCTAACAAAATATTACAACACCGTACGTAAACTTAAAACTCAATAATAAACCTAATGAATTCATCCGAGTCCATTGAACATCTTACGACAATTTAAAATATATTACGACTCTGTATGCCACATTACCGCCTTGAAAAGCATGTTAGTATAACGTATGGCACCTTACAACTCCTAACCAAACATTACAACACCGTACGTAAACTTAAAACTCCATAATAAACCTAATGAATTCGTCCGAGTCATTTGAACATCGTACAACAATTTAGAATATCTTACGACTCTGTATGCCACATTACCGCCTTGAAAATCATGTTAGTATAACCTAGGGCACCTTACAACTCCTAAGAACCCATTGGAATACCGTACGTAAACTTAAAACTCCATAGTAAACCTAATGAATTCGTCCGAGTCCTTTAAACATCAGACGACCACTCAGGACTTTTTACGACTTTGTATGCGACATTAGCAACAGGAAAAGCAATTTAGAATAATGTAGGATGCGTTACATCTTTTGAGAACACCTTACACCACCATACGAAACATTAAAACTCCATAATAAACCTAGTGAATTCGTCTGAGTGATTTGAACATCGTACAAGAATTTAGAATATCTTACCACTCTGAATGCCACATTGCCGCCTTGAAAAGCATGTTAGTATAACGTACGACACCTTACAACTCCTAACAAAATATTACAACACCGTATGTAAACTTAAAACTCAATAATAAACCTAATGAGTTCATCCGAGTCCATTGAACATCTTACGACAATTTAAAATATATTACGACTCTGTATGCCACATTACCGCCTTGAAAAGCATGTTAGTATAACGTATGGCACCTTACAACTCCTAACCAAACATTACAACACCGTACGTAAACTTAAAACTCCAAAATAAACCTAATGAATTCGTCCGAGTCATTTGAACATCGTACAACAATTTAGAATATCTTACGACTCTGTATGCCACATTACCGCCTTGAAAATCATGTTAGTATAACCTAGGGCACCTTACAACTCCTAAGAACCCATTACAATACCGTACGTAAACTTAAAACTCCATAGTAAACCTAATGAATTCGTCCGAGACCTTTAAACATCAGACGACCACTCAGGACTTTTTACGACTTTGTATGCGACATTAGCAACAGGAAAAGAAATTTAGAATAATGTAGGATGCGTTACATCTTTTGAGAACACCTTACACCACCGTACGAAACATTAAAACTCCATAATAAACCTAATGAATTCGTCTGAGTGATTTGAACATCGTACAAGAATTTAAAATATCTTACCACTCTGAATGCCACATTACCGCCTTGAAAAGCATGTTACTATAACGTACGACACCTTACAACTCCTAACAAAATATTACCACACCGTTGTAAACTTAAAACTCAATAATAAACCTAATGAATTCATCCGAGTCCTTTGAACACCTTACGACAATTTAAAATATATTACGACTCTGTATGCCACATTACCGCCTTGAAAAGCATGTTAGTATAACGTATGGCACCTTACAACTCCTAAGCAAACATTACAACACCGTACGTAAACATTAAAACTCCATAATAAACCTAATGAATTCGTCCGAGTCATTTGAACATCGTACAACAATTTAGAATATCTTACGACTCTGTATGCCACATTACCGCCTTGAAAATCATGTTAGTATAACCTAGGGCACCTTACAACTCCTAAGAACCCATTGGAATACCGTACGTAAACTTAAAACTCCATAGTAAACCTAATGAATTCGTCCGAGTCCTTTAAACATCAGACGACCACTCAGGACTTTTTACGACTTTGTATGCGACATTAGCAACAGGAAAAGCAATTTAGAATAATGTAGGATGCGTTACATCTTTTGAGAACACCTTACACCACCATACGAAACATTAAAACTCCATAATAAACCTAGTGAATTCGTCTGAGTGATTTGAACATCGTACAAGAATTTAGAATATCTTACCACTCTGAATGCCACATTGCCGCCTTGAAAAGCATGTTAGTATAACGTACGACACCTTACAACTCCTAACAAAATATTACAACACCGTATGTAAACTTAAAACTCAATAATAAACCTAATGAATTCATCCGAGTCCATTGAACATCTTACGACAATTTAAAATATATTACGACTCTGTATGCCACATTACCGCCTTGAAAAGCATGTTAGTATAACGTATGGCACCTTACAACTCCTAACCAAACATTACAACACCGTACGTAAACTTAAAACTCCAAAATAAACCTAATGAATTCGTCCGAGTCATTTGAACATCGTACAACAATTTAGAATATCTTACGACTCTGTATGCCACATTACCGCCTTGAAAATCATGTTAGTATAACCTAGGGCACCTTACAACTCCTAAGAACCCATTACAATACCGTACGTAAACTTAAAACTCCATAGTAAACCTAATGAATTCGTCCGAGACCTTTAAACATCAGACGACCACTCAGGACTTTTTACGACTTTGTATGCGACATTAGCAACAGGAAAAGAAATTTAGAATAATGTAGGATGCGTTACATCTTTTGAGAACACCTTACACCACCGTACGAAACATTAAAACTCCATAATAAACCTAATGAATTCGTCTGAGTGATTTGAACATCGTACAAGAATTTAAAATATCTTACCACTCTGAATGCCACATTACCGCCTTGAAAAGCATGTTACTATAACGTATGACACCTTACAACTCCTAACAAAATATTACCACACCGTTGTAAACTTAAAACTCAATAATAAACCTAATGAATTCATCCGAGTCCTTTGAACATCTTACGACAATTTAAAATATATTACGACTCTGTATGCCACATTACCGCCTTGAAAAGCATGTTAGTATAACGTATGGCACCTTACAACTCCTAAGCAAACATTACAACACCGTACGTAAACATTAAAACTCCATAATAAACCTAATGAATTCGTCCGAGTCATTTGAACATCGTACAACAATTTAGAATATCTTACGACACTGTATGCCACATTACCGCCTTGAAAATCATGTTAGTATAACCTAGGGCACCTTACAACTCCTAAGAACCCATTGGAATACCGTACGTAAACTTAAAACTCCATAGTAAACCTAATGAATTCGTCCGAGTCCATTAAACATCAGACGACCACTCAGGACTTGTTACGACTTTGTATGCGACATTAGCAACAGGAAAAGCAATTTAGAATAATGTAGGATGAGTTACATCTTTTGAGAACACCTTACACCACCGTACGAAACATTAAAACTCCATAATAAACCTAATGAATTCGTCCGAGTGATTTGAACATCGTACAACAATTTAGAATATCTTACCACTCTGAATGCCACATTACCGCCTTGAAAAGCATGTTAGTATAACGTACGACACCTTAGAACTCCTAACAAAATATTACAACACCGTACGTAAACTTAAAACTCCATAATAAACCTAATGAATTCATCCGAGTACTTTGAACATCTTACGACAATTTAGAATATATTACGACTTTGTATGCCAAATTAAAACTCCATAATAAACCTAATGAATTCATCTGAGTCCTTTGAACATCGTACGACAATTTAGAATATATTACGACTCTGTATGCCACATTACCGCCTTGAAAAGAATGTTAGTATAACGTACGGCACCTTACAACTCCGAACAAAACATTACAACGCCGTACGTAAACTTAAACTCCATAATAAACCTAATGAATTCATCCGAGTCCTTTGAACATCGTACGACAATTTAGAATATATTACGACTCTGTATGCCACATTACCGCCTTGAAAAGCATGTAAGTATAACGTACGGCACCTTACAACTCCTAACAAAACATTACGACACCGTACGTAAACTTAAAACTCCATAATAAACCTAATGAATTCGTCCGAGTCATTTGAGCATCGTACAACAATTTAGAATATCTTACGATTCTGTATGCCACATTACCGCCTTGAAAATCATGTTAGTATAACCTAGGGCACCTTACAACTCCTAAGAACCCATTACAATACCATACGTAAACTTAAAACTCCATAGTAAACCTAATGAATTCGTCCGAGTCCTTTAAACATCAGACGACCACTCAGGACTTGTTACGACTTTGTATGCGACATTAGCAACAGGAAAAGCAATTTAGAATAATGTAGGATGAGTTACATCTTTTGAGAACACCTTACACCACCGTACGAAACATTAAAACTCCATAATAAACCTAATGAATTCGTCCGAGTGATTTGAACATCGAACAACAATTTAGAATATCTTACCACCCTGAATGCCACATTACCGCCTTGAAAAGCATGTTAGTATAACGTACGACACCTTAGAACACCTAACAAAATATTACAACACCGTACGTAAACTTAAAACTCCATAATAAACCTAATGAATTCATCCGAGTACTTTGAATATCTTACGACAATTTAGAATATATTACGACTTTATATGCCAAATTAAAACTCCATAATAAACCTAATGAATTCATCCGAGTCCTTTGAACATCGTACGACAATTTAGAATATATTACGACTCTGTATGCCACATTACCGCCTTGAAAAGAATGTTAGTATAACGTACGGCACCTTACAACTCCGAACAAAACATTACAACACCGTACGTAAACTTAAACTCCATAATAAACCTAATGAATTCATCCGAGTCCTTTGAACATCGTACGACAATTTAGAATATATTACGACTCTGTATGCCACATTACCGCCTTGAAAAGCATGTAAGTATAACGTACGGCACCTTACAACTCCTAACAAAACATTACAACACCGTACGTAAACTTAAAACTCCATAATAAACCTAATGAATTCGTCCGAGTCATTTGAGCATCGTACAACAATTTAGAATACCTTACGATTCTGTATGCCACATTACCGCCTTGAAAATCATGTTAGTATAACCTAGGGCACCTTACAACTCCTAAGAACCCATTACAATACCATACGTAAACTTAAAACTCCATAGTAAACCTAATGAATTCGTCCGAGTCCTTTAAACATCAGACGACCACTCAGGACTTGTTACGACTTTGTATGCGACATTAGCAACAGGAAAAGCAATTTAGAATAATGTAGGATGAGTTACATCTTTTGAGAACACCTTACACCACCGTACGAAACATTAAAACTCCATAATAAACCTAATGAATTCGTCCGAGTGATTTGAACATCGTACAACAATTTAGAATATCTTACCACCCTGAATGCCACATTACCGCCTTGAAAAGCATGTTAGTATAACGTACGACACCTTAGAACACCTAACAAAATATTACAACACCGTACGTAAACTTAAAACTCCATAATAAACCTATTGAATTCATCCGAGTACTTTGAATATCTTACGACAATTTAGAATATATTACGACTTTATATGCCAAATTAAAACTCCATAATAAACCTAATGAATTCATCCGAGTCCTTTGAACATCGTACGACAATTTAGAATATATTACGACTCTGTATGCCACATTACCGCCTTGAAAAGAATGTTAGTATAACGTACGGCACCTTACAACTCCGAACAAAACATTACAACACCGTACGTAAACTTAAACTCCATAATAAACCTAATGAATTCATCCGAGTCCTTTGAACATCGTACGACAATTTAGAATATATTACGACTCTGTATGCCACATTACCGCCTTGAAAAGCATGTAAGTATAACGTACGGCACCTTACAACTCCTAACAAAACATTACAACACCGTACGTAAACTTAAAACTCCATAATAAACCTAATGAATTCGTCCGAGTCATTTGAGCATCGTACAACAATTTAGAATATCTTACGATTCTGTATGCCACATTACCGCCTTGAAAATCATGTTAGTATAACCTAGGGCACCTTACAACTCCTAAGAACCCATTACAATACCATACGTAAACTTAAAACTCCATAGTAAACCTAATGAATTCGTCCGAGTCCTTTAAACATCAGACGACCACTCAGGACTTGTTACGACTTTGTATGCGACATTAGCAACAGGAAAAGCAATTTAGAATAATGTAGGATGAGTTACATCTTTTGAGAACACCTTACACCACCGTACGAAACATTAAAACTCCATAATAAACCTAATGAATTCGTCCGAGTGATTTGAACATCGTACAACAATTTAGAATATCTTAACACCTTGAATGCCACATTACCGCCTTGAAAAGCATGTTAGTATAACGTACGACACCTTAGAACTCCTAACAAAATATTACAACACCGTACGTAAACTTAAAACTCCATAATAAACCTAATGAATTCATCCGAGTACTTTGAACATCTTACGACAATTTAGAATATATTACGACTTTGTATGCCAAATTAAAACTCCATAATAAACCTAATGAATTCATCCGAGTCCTTTGAACATCGTACGACAATTTAGAATATATTACGACTCTGTATGCCACATTACCGCCTTGAAAAGAATGTTAGTATAACGTACGGCACCTTACAACTCCGAACAAAACATTACAACACCGTACGTAAACTTAAAACTCCATAATAAACCTAATGAATTAAACCGAGTCCGTTGAACATCATACGACAATTTAGAATATATTACGACTCTGTATGCCACATTACCGCCTTGAAAAGCATGTAAGTATAACGTACGGCACCTTACAACTCCTAACAAAACATTACAACACCGTACGTAAACTTAAAACTCCATAATAAACCTAATGAATTCGTCCGAGTCATTTGAACATCGTACAAAAATTTAGAATATCTTACGACTCTGTATGCCACATTACCGCCTTGAAAATCATGTTAGTATAACCTAAGGCACCTTACAACTCCTTAGAACCCATTGCAATACCGTACGTAAACTTAAAACTCCATAGTAAACCTAATGAATTCGTCCGAGTCCTTTAAACATCAGACGACCACTCAGTACTTGTTACGACTTTGTATGCGACATTAGCAACAGGAAAAGCAATTTAGAATAATGTAGGATGCGTTACATCTTTTGAGAACACCTTACACCACCGTACGAAACATTAAAACTCCATAATAAACCTAATGAATTCGTCCGAGTGATTTGAACATCGTACAACAATTTAGAATATCTTATGTGACACCCCGCCCTGCGGCGGAAAACACCGGGCGCGTCAAGTGAATCGGATATCAGTAGTACAAAGCACATGGCACTAAAAGCATGTTTTAATATTAATTATGCAATAATGTCGTGACAAAATAAGGCAAACGAACAGTTTTAAAATTGTAACAGAAACCGTCAAATATATATTGTTTATTGTCTTTTTATTCTAGGTCCGAAGCATCATACGTGTCTTGAACCAAAACTGAATCAAACTTCACCTGGAAAACATGTAAAATAAGTTAGCTAAAGATTTAGCTAGTGAGTAAAACACAATTAATAGTACATAGTATAAAATCCGAGATCATTATAGATTGTGTTTCGCAATCTCATGTGCATATATCTCAACCATGACCATAGAAACACATAGAAACAAGTATCATAGACCCCGCAGGGTTACCTTTAGCAACAAGTCATGAGGAACCAACTCATGTTACATTTATTGCTAACCATCGTTTAGCCGTCATTTAACCGTCTCGATATGCAAGTTATCAAAATTGTTTAAGCATCTAAGGGACATAGCATCGTAGCAACAAGCATCACTTGTAGTAACTAGTAACATAGAATCAACCAAAGAATCGTCGGTTCAAAATCACCTATCAGGCCATTAATGTAGGTGGGCTTGTCAAGCCATTAGCGCTAACATTGTACCGGTGGAAATTACAAGATAATATAACTAATATTGACTACCACACAATTTTGCTACATGCGGCCAAACACGATTAACACATCTAATGATCTCATTTTCGAAAATAGAAACATCAAAAGAAACCGTTGTATTATAGAAACACGTAGTTCAGCCCCAAAAACGTAAACAGTAAAAAGGGGAGTGAGTTTACTCACCTTAAAATCCAAAGATAATAGTAACACTAGAATCGCAACTAGAAAGAACCGAGGATCGCCCAGATATTAGAATCACCTAAATAGCCGGGAAAACCTAATTTAGAAACGAAGCAAGTAACGTAATAACTAGAATCAAGAAAGTAGAACTTCTAGGGTTTCATATTTGGGAATTTAGGGTTTCAAAATATAATTTGGGAAGTTAGGATTTTAACGTACCAATTGAAAATTAGGGTTTCAAAATATAATTTGGGAATTTAGGGTTTCAAAATATAATTTGGGAATTTAGGGTTTTAACATACCAATTGAAAATTAGGGTTTCAAAATATAATTTGGGAATTTAGGGTTTTAACGTACCAATTGAAAATCATGGTTTTAAAGTACCAATATCTTTATAATAATCCATTTTTAGTTTTATACTTGAAATAATACTTGTACACAACTTTAAGAATATATATATATATATATATATATATATATATATATAACATAAATTATAAGTAAATGAATTAAAGCATAAAAATTAAGGAAAAAGTAGTCTATGGGAGTCAAACCCACGACCAAACAATCCACATCCAACGCCCTAACCGCTGGACTAGATGCACTTTTTGTTTATTATTTCGTTTTTAAATTGTTTTTAACTGTTAAAAACCAAGAACTCCCTTTTGTCAATCCAAGCCCTAGAACAAGAATCAATCTAATTCGTTCAAACCAGTGAATCAAATCCAAAACAAGTAGAGGGCTTTTAATCAGAACGAACACACTAGCATTTTGATATAAAATACTTACTTGATTGTTGCATAAACGGGTCGATGAAGACGATGAACAGGGGGCGACGGGTTTGGGATCGAACCCAGAATTTTGCTAATGTTCTGTGTGAATTGAGATCACCGAGAGAGAATGCGAGTACAGGTGTGAGAATTGGACGATTGAATTGTGTTATCTCGACCAAAAACAGTACGAACGGGTTCGGGTTAGTCGCCGAGTTAATTGAGAATAATTGGGTATTAAATCGTTAATTAAAGTATGATTAGATGTTATTAACATCTTCAATTCACTCCGAGGATCGTTTTGTGTTAACCAATTTATTGATTTCAGACGTTTTGAGACGATTTGAGTTGTGGGTGTTTGAACCGGTTTTAGATTTGAAGATTTGGAGGTGGTTTCGAGTTCGAGCATGGTCCACGATCATTTTGTATAAATTTGTTTGGTCGAATCGGCTTTAAAACGGTATTTAGATACCTCGCCGGAGATGGCGTTTTTCCGGCCAACTTGCCGGAGTAATAAAGTGCCGGAAGTACGGGTAGATGGGCTGGGGGCTGGGTTAAACATATATTTACGTAATTTGTCCTTTATGTTTTGCTAACTTAATAATTTGAGTTTTTAAACTTTAATTACTAGTTTAAAAGTTGACAGATTTAGTCCAAAGTTAATTTATAAGTTATATTAGTTAATAAACTTAACTATGTTGAGACGTAACATTTATATAAGTGACGTTTTCATTGTTTTAGTTCGTTTAAGCCATTAGGAGACTATTTCGAGACTTAGAAGCGTTTTTGTTTAACGTTTTTAATAATTTTCTTTTACGAACTATATATATATATATATTTTGAGATTTATTGTTCCAAATAATATTTATCTGATGTATGAGAATATTTTGCGACATAAGTACAATTATTTAATTGAGACGGGAATAACTTAGAATCCAATGCGTTTATTCATAATAATAATAATGAACGTTACATTTTGAGGAAATAAATACGATTACAATTTAAAGGATAACAACTTCGGGTTCGAGTCGGGCATTCGGGTTCGGGTTTGGGGCAGATGTCACAGTCTCCCCTCCTTATAGAAATTTCGTCCCGAAATTTGCTCAAACCGAAGTAAAAGAAGATGAAGCAAAAAGATGCGATGCTTGGCTTTCATTTGGTCTTAAATTCCTGTTCACATTTTGAGTTTCAACGATCATTAACGATTGGTATCTGATTACGCTTGAGTTGTTTGACTTCACGGTCCATGATTTCCAATGGCCGTTCAATAAATTGCATCGATTCATTATCGATATGTACAATGAGATTTTTTATCGGATAAGTACTTCTTCAGATTAGAAACATTAGAAACGTGGATCACAGGACGGACACTACCCAATTCCTCAGGCAGTTCCAATTCATATGAAACTTTATTAAATGAGAATTCGATCAATGGAAAGATGAGCATTTTGATTGAGACACGATTTTAAATAACGAGATCAAGAAGTTATTTATTTTTAATTTGCTTTGTCTCACTGAGAACTATTTGTATGTAGATTCAAATAAATTTTATTTGCTACTTAATATAGGAATAGAATAGGATACCAACTAGCGAATGAAATATTTTAAGTATATGGATTTAGAATTATTTAAATGATCATCGAGAATAGTCGTGATTAATAGATTGTTTGAAACGAATTAAGTAACCTTACACATAATTAAGTGGCTTATATGCAATTAGTAAAATGAGTAAACAAAGTGAAAATAAGATGATTAAATATGGCCCAGCTACACAAGACAAAACTTACTATGGATCCCATGCACCAACTTTCATAATTCCGTGTGCACCCGTAATTACTTTAGTTTTTGCATGGACTCCATAGTTCATTCGATCACGTGCGAGTCAGAAGTCCACAATAATTTTTGGTTAAAATGATGATACGTGTGACACCCGACATTTTTTAGTTAACACCGTTAACTTGTTCCGTTAGTTGTCATTAATTTTATAGTAATTAATGCGACATTTATTTGTAAAAGTAAATTGCTAGTAACTAACTAATAAACTAAATAATTATTATTTTGTTTATCTCGTGAGTTAAACGAGAGACGTTCGTTATGTTCTTAGTTCCTTCCGTTCTTTCGGTTATCGTCTTTTAATAAAACATGAGCTAGTGAAGTTCATGGTTCGTTTTGTAAATGTTTAAAAGTTAAATTAATTTACTTTGGGAATAAGTTAATACATTATGAAACTTCAGGGTCTAATGTGTAAATAATATAATTAAATAGCTTAACCCAACCCTAACCCCCATAGCCCATCGACGGCAACTCCAACCCCCCCCTCCCCCGTTCCTTCTTCTCTGCTCGCCGGCCGTCAAGGGGAGGAGAAGCAGCAACCACTCCGGCGAACCCCCACTCGTTCATCCCTCTCTCGTCTCTCCTTACCGTCGAAGAAGAAGAAGAAGTAGCGCAGCAGCAGCAGCCGCTGAGTCCCCTGCAAACCACCACCATTGATTCCGGCAGACCTGTAAATCCGGAAATCGCCACCTTCAACATCACCTCGTTGTTTATCGCTACAACCTCCGGTACGTATCGTTTCGGTCGATTATCACTTTGTCTCGTTTTGTTTTGGTTACGGTTTCGCGGGTACGATCGGGTTAAGGGTTGCAATAGTGAACTGCTGTAAATATGTATGATTCAATACGAGTATTTATATGTATGTATGCCTTCTTGCTATGTATAAATGGAAATATATATTGGCGTGAACATATAGATTGTCACAATGGCCATGACAGAATGAGTATGCTATGCTTATATATGTGCAAATGTATGTAATTATTGATCGTCTATACGTGATGGAATTGAGCTAATAATAGGTATGTACCATCTATATATATATATATATATATATATATATATATATATGCAACAGTAGGTAGACAAGAGATATATGCATGTTTATATAGAAAGATAGGCACAAGTCTATATATATATATATATAAATGAGTGACGATATATGTAAGTGTTGATAGGTACAAGAAGATGATTATATAATGGTATAATTATGTGGATATATATGCGGGTGCTTATATAAGTTGGAGATGAAAGTGTGTGGGTGCGTGTTAACTGATAAGTATGTGTTAATAATACATGGTAGGAGTTATGTTTTGATAATAGAGTACCATGGTGTGTCTACAAGATTATGATGAATATGAGTACATTGAGTTCATGTGTAATTTGTTATTGGTATATGTCAATACAAGTATGAGTATGGTAGATAATAAACTAATGATAATATGATGGTTAAGGATGATGTGAACGAGTAACTACTAAAGCATGTTAATTGAATGGTAATAATGTGATGACTATATGGTAATAGCTTGATGATTGGATAGTAATGATACGATGATAATGTAAGCGTGTGTGTGACTTCATAATGTGTATTAATGCAATATATATATATGTGTGTGTATATGTAGGTATGTATGTACTCCTGCAATTTACGTATTTTATACATAAAGTTGCTTTATTCAATTGAATTTTTATAGTGAAAAAAAAAAATATAAGTATGTTAGATGAGTCACATGTCAAAATTCATTTCATTACATGATTATTATATTAAGGAATTAGATGCGAAACCGAAACGGGAACACGAAACCGAACATGAACATTAATAGAGTAATTTGTACCTAACTAATGGAACTTAAACAGGTATTTGGTCGAACTTGGAAATTATAATTTCTTTTCCTAATTACTGGTAGCTGTGCAACCTAAGGTGAGTTTCACTGCCCCTTTTACTCTTACTTACTCTTTTTGGGAGAGATGCAAGTGGTACGTTTTCTTTTCTTTTCATGGATTAGTAAGATAGTATGATCACATGGGTACCTAGTGTCAGTACTTTTGCCTTACGTTTGGACCGTTAATTATATTGCAAAGCGAGGAAATTTTGAGTAGTACTACTGGGTTTGACAAACCCCATCCGGGCTGGTCGCGCCAGCACGACTTGAGGTCGAACGGGTGTTTAGTTGTCCTATCTTTTACCGTGTCTGGGAGACATTGGCTTGAGGCGTTCATTTCTTTACATTACTGTCAGCTTCGGTCGTAAACACTTTCGTACACTAGTGTAACATGCATAGTAGTCTAGCTAACTACTTGATATACTATTGGATTACTGAATCTGCTTTTAAAACTTAATTTCTAGTTTTATAAACCTGTGAACTCATCAACTTTATGTTGATACACTTTAGCTTGCATTCTCAGGTCGTTGAAGGTTTGAGCATCTGGTAGGACATGGCATGCATTACTGCACTTGCATATTTTGAACTTATGTTTTAAAGTTTTCTCACCTGCATTGCTTTGGGCGCGTGTTTTGCGCATTTACTTTCTTAAACCTTGGTTGGTTTGGATTTATATTACTTTATGCTTCCGCAGTTTACATTTACTCTGAAACGGTTTTCTCATTTACGAGGCACGTATGGTTTTCATAATTCATATAGTGTCGTTTGTGTAACTAATGACTGAGATCCTGGTTTGTCGCACTCTTAACGGTAAAACTCCGTTAGTGGAATTTGGGGGTGTGACAATACGTATAGGTATTGATATCATACTTGATAGAAATAGTACTTGGGAATATCATACTAACATGATAAGTAGATTGATGGATTCAGAAGAAACTAACGTCCATTAGGTAGACATTGCTCATATAAATAACTTTGTTCAACGATATAGATAGTCAAATTCGAGTACTAGGATAGTAACACTTAAGTTTGTGAAAATCGACTCTATGTGTGTAAGATGTAATTATCTAAGTTTTCTGATATTGACCAGTTCATAAGTATTAGTTGATGGTGTACATGTACTAATATAGCTTATTAGGATTTTTAGAAAAATTTGATTCATGAAAATTTGATAATGTGGATAATCCGATTTATAGTCCGAAAGAATATATCACTTAGTTCCTATTAGATTCGATTTTTAAGATGTTTGAATTTATATGACCAACCGCTTTAGTTAGACCAGATGTATTGACTATGGAGATAAACAAGTTTATAAGAGATGGTGTTGTTTTTCTATAATGTAGTTTTAAAGGCTAAATAAAAAGTTGAAAGTTTTAATCTTTACCATAGATAAGAGAATTGAATTGAAAATATGCGACACAATTTAAGTTATAAGTACTTGGTATTGGAAAAAAACAGAAGTCATGGTGTTTTTTGCAAGTCTTTGTGTCGTATTTGAGAAACGGGAAAATGTTTGTGTAAATATTTGGCCGACGTTAGAATGACCAATCACTTTTTAAAGAAACCATTTATCACGAAATTTATATGTATATATATATATCTTTTTTTTTTTACAAGATACTAAGACCAAAAGGTTATTAAATTTTTTTTTAAAATATATATATGTATATAAGTTTGTTTGGGAAGATAAGAAAATTATTTTAATAGAATCGAATACCTTTAATTTTACAAAATTCATTGATTACACGTTGTGTTAGGGTAACGAGTTTATAAATGAAACACATTGGGTTTGGATTAGTTCATGAAGACTAGTTGCGTAGAATTTCGTTGGTGGTCATATGTATAGATGAAACATTTAGTTAAATGAGTTCGAGAATAGTTGTGTAGTGAGTTCTCGTTAGATTTGGATAACGAATTCATGGATAGTATCCTGTAGTTGATTAACGAGTACATGTTTTGTAGGTTAGTTCATAATTTGATAGTAGATATATCGTTTTAATGATAGATTAGAAATTGGATTAGAATCTTGTAGTAAGAAGAGTAGTTTGGAATTTATCTGAGTATAGAAGTCAAATTGAAATATTTTAAGGGTAGACGTTCGATTCAAATACATTAGCTTATAAGAATAGCAAAATCCGCTAACTTTTATTTAGTTATGGAATTTAGCCTTGACTATAATTTAGAAATCATAACGAACCTTTGATTGGAGAGTTGATATTTGATTTAGAATTATAAGTACGACTTAGATTCGGTAATCGATATACGCATGATCTGAAGTTTTGGATAATTCGATTGAGATATGTCTTAGTTTGAATTGAAATGTTTGGTTTACAATGGTGTAATTGTGCTATATGGATAAGCTAGCGAGTATATCGCATAAGTATTATTGTAGCTTAGAAAACAAATGGAATGATGAAACATAGAATAACACGGTTTTGTAGCAACATCTTCGACCGATAGAAACATCCGATGTAATAATAGCAACTCGTTCCTCTTAGAATATCATAGAATCATTTGAAACATACTATAGAAAATCACGTAGAAAGTTTAGAAACTTTAGAAATTTCGATTAAATGAAATAGTGATAGTACTTAGAACATCGTAGAATCCTTTGAACATATCAAAGAAAATCACTTAGAAACTTTAGAAACATTAGTAAATGAAGTTGGAATATCATTTGAATCACTATAAAAATTCATAGAAATAATTATAAATCGTAGGAATGAGAATCATAGAATCATTAAGAAAATGAAATTCGACGGCTTAGGAGTGTGTCTTGGTTTTGGACACTAATGACTTATCAAAGTGCTAAGTTCGTTTTTCAACGTAGTCGAGAAGGCGTGCTTTAGCCTATAGGTTCACACTCATCTCGTACATCCCCAGGTAAGCATACAGGTCTCTTAAAGAGATTTATACGAAATGCTTTGCCTTAGACAGGATGTCCGTGATACAGGTGTTCCCCCTTCCGGATTGCACACGTTCCCACGTTTTCAAACTTACTTAAGACAATGACAAGATTTCACAAAGAGAAGATCCCAATCATGCAGACGAGTCTCTTGTAGCTCCTTCGCGAAATCGGATAAGAAATGAGATTATGAAAAGCATAGAAAGATTCGTAAAGGAAAACAAACAAGTTCAAAAGAATTCCTGAGTACATCGATTTGCACTAAGGACTCTTAGGTTATAGTCTAGGTCGGTGTGTTTCTAATACCCTATCCTAGTTCCCTATAACCATGGCTCTGATACCAAACTGTGACACCCCGCCCGGCGGCGGAAAACACCGGGCGCGTCAAGTGAATCGGATATCAGTAGTACAAAGCACATGGCACTAAAAGCATATTTTAATATTAATTAAGCAATAATGTCGTGACAAAATAAGGCAAACGAACAGTCTTAAAATTGTAACAGAAACTGTCAAATATATATTGTTTATTGTCTTTTTATTCTAGGTCCGAAGCATCCTACGTGTCTTGAACCAAAACTGAATCAAACTTCACCTGAAAAACGTGTAAAATAAGTTAGCTAAAGATTTAGCTAGTGAGTAAAACACAATTAATAGTACATAGTATAAAATCCGAGATCATTATAGATTGTGTTTCGCAATCTCATGTGCATAGTAATTTCAGCATATATCTCAACCATGACCATAGAAACACATAGAAACAAGTATCATACACCCCGCAGGGTTACCTTTAGCAACAAGTCATGAGGAACCAACTCATGTTACATTTATTGATAACCATCGTTTAACCGTCATTTAACCGTCTCGATATGCAAGTTATCAAAAATGTTTAAGCATCTAAGGGACATAGCATCGTAGCAACAAGCATCACATGTAGTAACTAGTAACATAGAATCAACCAAAGAATCGCCGGGTCAAAATCACCTATCAGGCCATTAATGTAGGTGGGCTTGTCAAGCCATTAGCGCTAACATTGTACCGTTGGAAATTACAAGATAATATAACTAATATTGACTACTACACAATTTTGCTACATGCGGCCAAACACGATTAACACATCTAATGATCTCATTTTCGAAAATAGAAACATCAAAAGAAACCGTTGTATTATAGAAACACGTACTTCAGCCCCAAAAACGTAAACAGTAAAAAGGGGAGTGAGTTTACTCACCTTAAAATCCAAAGATAATAGTAACACTAGAATCGCAACTAGAAAGAACCGAGGATCGCCCAGATATTAGAATCACCTAATTAGCCGGGAAAACCTAATTTAGAAACGAAGCAAGTAACGTAATAACTAGAATCAAGAAAGTAGAACTTCTAGGGTTTCATATTTGGGAATTTAGGGTTTCAAAATATAATTTGGAAAGTTAGGGTTTTAACGTACCAACTGAAAATTAGGGTTTCAAAATATAATTTGAGAATTTAGGGTTTCAAAATATAATTTGTGAATTTAGGGTTTTAACATAACAATTGAAAATTAGGGTTTCAAAATATAATTTGGGAATTTAGGGTTTTAACGTACCAATTGAAAATCATGGTTTTAAAGTACCAATATCTTTATAATAATCCATTTTTAGTTTTATACTTGAAATAATACTTGTACACAACTTTAAGATATATATATATATATATATATATATATATATATATATATATATATATATATATACATAAATTATAAGTAAATGAATTAAAGCATAAAAATTAAGGAAAAAGTAGTCTGTGGGACTCGAACCCACGACCAAACAATCCACATCCAACGCCCTAACCGCTGGACTAGATGCACTTTTTGTTTATTATTTCGTTTTTAAATTGTTTTTAACTGTTAAAATCCAAGAACTCCCTTTTGTCAATCCAAGCCCTAGAACAAGAATCAATCTAATTAGTTCAAACCAGTGAATCAAATCCAAAACAAGTAGAGGGCTTTTAATCAGAACGAACACACGAGCATTTTGATATAAAATACTTACTTGATTGTTGCATAAACGGGTCGATGAAGACGATGAACAGGGGGCGACGGGTTTGGGATCGAACCCAGAATTTTGCTAATGTTCTGTGTGAATTGAGATCACCGAGAGAGAATGCGAGTACATGTGTGAGAATTGGACGATTGAATTGTGTTATCTCGACCAAAAACAGTACGAACGGGTTCGGGTTAGTCGCCGAGTTAATTGAGAATAATTGGGTATTAAATCGTTAATTAAAGTCTGATTAGATGTTATTAACATCTTCAATTCACTCCGAGGATCGTTTTGTGTTAACCAATTTATTGATTTTAGACGTTTTGAGACGATTTGAGTTGTGGGTGTTTGAACCGGTTTTAGATTTGAAAATACACATTTAATCAAGTGATTAAACGAAGATTTGGAGGTGGTTTCTAGTTCGAGCATGGTCCACGATCATTTTGTATAAATTTGTTTGGTCGAATCGGCTTTAAAACGGTATTTAGATACCTCGCCGGAGATGGCGTTTTTCCGGCCAACTTGCCGGAGTAATAAAGTGCCGGAAGTACGGGTAGATGGGGTGGGGGCTGGGTTAAACATATATTTACGTAATTGGTCCTTTATGTTTTGCTAACTTAATAATTTGAGTTTTTAAACTTTAATTACTAGTTTAAAAGTTGACAGATTTAGTCCAAAGTTAATTTATAAGTTATATTAGTTAATAAACTTAACTATGTTGAGACGTAACATTTATATAAGTGACGTTTTCATGGTTTTAGTTCGTTTAAGCCATTAGGAGACTATTTCGAGACTTAGAAGCGTTTTTGTTTAACGTTTTTAATAATTTTCTTTTACGAACTCTCTATATATATATATAGATTTATATGTCTTGAGATTAATTGTTCCAAATAATATTTATCTGATGTATGAGAATATTTTGCGACATAAGTACAATTATTTAATTGAGACGGAAATAACTTAGAATCCAATGCGTTTATTCATAATAATAATAATGAACGTTACATTTTGAGGAAATAAATACGATTACAATTTAAAGGATAACAACTTCGGGTTCGAGTCGGGCATTCGGGTTCGGGTTTGGGGCAGATGTCACATCTTACCACTCTGAATGCCACATTACCGCCTTGAAAAGCATGTTAGTATAACGTACGACACCTTACAACTCCTAAAAAAAATATTACAACACCGTACGTAAACTTAAAACTCCATAATAAACCTAATGAATTCGTCTGAGTGATTTGAACATCGTACAACAATTTAGAATATCTTACCACTATGTATGCCAAATTACCGCCTTGAAAAGCATGTTAGTATAACGTACGACACCTTATAACTCCTAAGAAAACATTACAACACCGTACGTAAACTTAAAACTCCATAATAAACCTAATTAATTCGTCCGAGTCATTTGAACATCGTACAACAATTTAGAATATCTTACGACTCTGTATGCCACATTACCGCCTTAAAAATCATGTTAGTATAACCTAGGGCACCTTACAACTCCTAAGAACGCATTGCAATACCGTACGTAAACTTAAAACTCCATAGTAAACCTAATGAATTCGTCCGAGTCCTTTAAACATCAGACGACCACTCAGTACTTGTTACGAATTTGTATGCGACATTAGCAACAGGAAAAGCAATTTAGAATAATGTAGGATGCGTTACATCTTTTGAGAACACCTTACACCACCGTACGAAACATTAAAACTCCATAATAAACCTAATGAATTCGTCCGAGTGATTTGAACATCGTAGAACAATTTAGAATATCTTACCACTCTGAATGCCACATTACCGCCTTGAAAAGCATGTTAGTATAACGTACGACACCTTACAACTCCTAACAAAATATTACAACACCGTACGTAAACTTAAAACTCCATAATAAACCTAATGAATTCGTCCGAGTGATTTGAACATCGTACAACAATTTAGAATATCTTACCACTATGTATGCCACATTACCGCCTTGAAAAGCATGTTAGTATAACGTACGGCACCTTACAACTCCTAAGAAAACATTACAACACCGTACGTAAACTTAAAACTCCATAATAAACCTAATTAATTCGTCCGAGTCATTTGAACATCGTACAAAAATTTAGAATATCTTACGACTCTGTATGCCACATTACCGCCTTGAAAATCATGTTAGTATAACCTAGGGCACCTTACAACTCCTAAGAACCCATTGCAATACCGTACGTAAACTTAAAACTCCATAGTAAACCTAATGAATTCGTCCGAGTCCTTTAAACATCAGACGACCACTCAGTACTTGTTACGACTTTGTATGCGACATTAGCAACAGGAAAAGCAATTTAGAATAATGTAGGATGCGTTACATCTTTTGAGAACACCTTACACCACCGTACGAAACATTAAAACTCCATAATAAACCTTATGAATTCGTCCGAGTGATTTGAACATCGTAGAACAATTTAGAATATCTTACCACTCTGAATGCCACATTACCGCCTTGAAAAGCATGTTAGTATAACGTACGACACCTTACAACTCCTAACAAAATATTACAACACCGTACGTAAACTTAAAACTCCATAATAAACCTAATGAATTCGTCCGAGTGATTTGAACATCGTACAACAATTTAGAATATCTTACCACTATGTATGCCAAATTACCGCCTTGAAAAGCATGTTAGTATAACGTACGACACCTTATAACTCCTAAGAAAACATTACAACACCGTACGTAAACTTAAAACTCCATAATAAACCTAATTAATTCGTCCGAGTCATTTGAACATCGTACAACAATTTAGAATATCTTACGACTCTGTATGCCACATTACCGCCTTAAAAATCATGTTAGTATAACCTAGGGCACCTTACAACTCCTAAGAACGCATTGCAATACCGTACGTAAACTTAAAACTCCATAGTAAACCTAATGAATTCGTCCGAGTCCTTTAAACATCAGACGACCACTCAGTACTTGTTACGACTTTGTATGCGACATTAGCAACAGGAAAAGCAATTTAGAATAATGTAGGATGCGTTACATCTTTTGAGAACACCTTACACCACCGTACGAAACATTAAAACTCCATAATAAACCTAATGAATTCGTCCGAGTGATTTGAACATCGTAGAACAATTTAGAATATCTTACCACTCTGAATGCCACATTACCACCTTGAAAAGCATGTTAGTATAACGTACGACACCTTACAACTCCTAACAAAATATTACACCACCGTACGTAAACTTAAAACTCCATAATAAACCTAATGAATTCGTCCGAGTGATTTGAACATCGTACAACAATTTAGAATATCTTACCACTATGTATGCCATATTACCGCCTTGAAAAGCATGTTAGTATAACGTACGGCACCTTACAACTCCTAAGAAAACATTACAACACCGTACGTAAACTTAAAACTCCATAATAAACCTAATTAATTCGTCCGAGTCATTTGAACATCGTACAAAAATTTAGAATATCTTACGACTCTGTATGCCACATTACCGCCTTGAAAATCATGTTAGTATAACCTAGGGCACCTTACAACTCCTAATAACCCATTGCAATACCGTACGTAAACTTAAAACTCCATAGTAAACCTAATGAATTCGTCCGAGTCCTTTAAACATCAGACGACCACTCAGTACTTGTTACGAATTTGTATGCTACATTAGCAACAGGAAAAGCAATTTAGAATAATGTAGGATGCGTTACATCTTTTGAGAACACCTTACACCACCGTACGAAACATTAAAACTCCATAATAAACCTAATGAATTCGTCCGAGTGATTAGAACATCGGACAACAATTTAGAATATCTTACCACTCTGAATGTCACATTACCGCCTTGAAAAGCATGTTAGTATAACGTACGACACCTTACAACTCCTAACAAAATATTACAACACCGTACGTAAACTTAAAACTCCATAATAAACCTAATGAATTCGTCCGAGTGATTTGAACATCGTACAACAATTTAGAATATCTTACCACTATGTATGCCATATTACCGCCTTGAAAAGCATGTTAGTATAACGTACGACACCTTACAACTCCTAAGAAAACATTACAACACCGTACGTAAACTTAAAACTCCATAATAAACCTAATGAATTCGTCCGAGTCATTTGAACATCGTACAACAATTTAGAATATCTTACGACTCTGTATGCCACATTACCGCCTTGAAAATCATGTTAGTATAACCTAGGGCACCTTACAACTCCTAAGAACCCATTGCAATACCGTACGTAAACTTAAAACTCCATAGTAAACTTAATGAATTCGTCCGAGTCCTTTAAACATCAGACGACCACTCAGTACTTGTTACGACTTTGTATGCGACATTAGCAACAGGAAAAGCAATTTAGAATAATGTAGGATGCGTTACATCTTTTGAGAACACCTTACACCACCGTACGAAACATTAAAACTCCATAATAAACATAATGAATTCGTCCGAGTGATTTGAACATCGT
The DNA here is from genome assembly GCA_030867185.1 of Tagetes erecta. Classification (NCBI taxonomy): domain Eukaryota; kingdom Viridiplantae; phylum Streptophyta; class Magnoliopsida; order Asterales; family Asteraceae; genus Tagetes; species Tagetes erecta. The sequence goes on along the minus strand of CM061488.1, from coordinate 45,303,673 downwards.
ACAACAATTTAGAATATCTTACCACTCTGAATGCCACATTACCGCCTTGAAAAGCATGTTAGTATAACGTATGACACCTTGCAACTCCTAACAAAATATTACAACACCGTACGTAAACTTAAAACTCCATAATAAACCTAATGAATTCATCCGAATCCTTTGAACATCGTACGACAATTTAGAATATATTACGACTCTGTATGCCACATTACCGCCTTGAAAAGCATGTTAGTATAACGTACGGCACCTTACAACTCCTAAGAACCCATTACAATACCATACGTAAACTTAAAACTCCATAGGAAACCTAATGAATTCGTCCGAGTCCTTTAAACATCAGACGACCACTCAGGACTTGTTACGCCTTTGTATGCGACATTAGCAACAGGAAAAGCAATTTAGAATAATGTAGGATGCGTTACATCTTTTGAGAACACCTTACACCACCGTACGTAACATTAAAACTCCATAATAAACCTAATGAATTCGTCCGAGTGATTTGAACATCGTAGAACAATTTAGAATATCTTACCACTCTGAATGCCACATTACCACCTTGAAAAGCATGTTAGTATAACGTACGACACCTTACAACTCCTAACAAAATATTACACCACCGTACGTAAACTTAAAACTCCATAATAAACCTAATGAATTCGTCCGAGTGATTTGAACATCGTACAACAATTTAGAATATCTTACCACTATGTATGCCATATTACCGCCTTGAAAAGCATGTTAGTATAACGTACGGCACCTTACAACTCCTAAGAAAACATTACAACACCGTACGTAAACTTAAAACTCCATAATAAACCTAATTAATTCGTCCGAGTCATTTGAACATCGTACAAAAATTTAGAATATCTTACGACTCTGTATGCCACATTACCGCCTTGAAAATCATGTTAGTATAACCTAGGGCACCTTACAACTCCTAATAACCCATTGCAATACCGTACGTAAACTTAAAACTCCATAGTAAACCTAATGAATTCGTCCGAGTCCTTTAAACATCAGACGACCACTCAGTACTTGTTACGAATTTGTATGCTACATTAGCAACAGGAAAAGCAATTTAGAATAATGTAGGATGCGTTACATCTTTTGAGAACACCTTACACCACCGTACGAAACATTAAAACTCCATAATAAACCTAATGAATTCGTCCGAGTGATTAGAACATCGGACAACAATTTAGAATATCTTACCACTCTGAATGTCACATTACCGCCTTGAAAAGCATGTTAGTATAACGTACGACACCTTACAACTCCTAACAAAATATTACAACACCGTACGTAAACTTAAAACTCCATAATAAACCTAATGAATTCGTCCGAGTGATTTGAACATCGTACAACAATTTAGAATATCTTACCACTATGTATGCCATATTACCGCCTTGAAAAGCATGTTAGTATAACGTACGACACCTTACAACTCCTAAGAAAACATTACAACACCGTACGTAAACTTAAAACTCCATAATAAACCTAATGAATTCGTCCGAGTCATTTGAACATCGTACAACAATTTAGAATATCTTACGACTCTGTATGCCACATTACCGCCTTGAAAATCATGTTAGTATAACCTAGGGCACCTTACAACTCCTAAGAACCCATTGCAATACCGTACGTAAACTTAAAACTCCATAGTAAACTTAATGAATTCGTCCGAGTCCTTTAAACATCAGACGACCACTCAGTACTTGTTACGACTTTGTATGCGACATTAGCAACAGGAAAAGCAATTTAGAATAATGTAGGATGCGTTACATCTTTTGAGAACACCTTACACCACCGTACGAAACATTAAAACTCCATAATAAACATAATGAATTCGTCCGAGTGATTTGAACATCGTACAACAATTTAGAATATCTTACCACTCTGAATGCCACATTACCGCCTTGAAAAGCATGTTAGTATAACGTATGACACCTTGCAACTCCTAACAAAATATTACAACACCGTACGTAAACTTAAAACTCCATAATAAACCTAATGAATTCGTCCGAGTGATTTGAACATCGTACAACAATTTAGAATATCTTACCACTATGTATGCCATATTACCGCCTTGAAAAGCATGTTAGTATAACGTACGACACCTTACAACTCCTAAGAAAACATTACAACACCGTACGTAAACTTAAAACTCCATAATAAACCTAATGAATTCGTCCGAGTCATTTGAACATCGTACAACAATTTAGAATATCTTACGACTCTGTATGCCACATTACCGCCTTGAAAATCATGTTAGTATAACCTAGGGCACCTTACAACTCCTAAGAACCCATTGCAATACCGTACGTAAACTTAAAACTCCATAGTAAACTTAATGAATTCGTCCGAGTCCTTTAAACATCAGACGACCACTCAGTACTTGTTACGACTTTGTATGCGACATTAGCAACAGGAAAAGCAATTTAGAATAATGTAGGATGCGTTACATCTTTTGAGAACACCTTACACCACCGTACGAAACATTAAAACTCCATAATAAACATAATGAATTCGTCCGAGTGATTTGAACATCGTACAACAATTTAGAATATCTTACCACTCTGAATGCCACATTACCGCCTTGAAAAGCATGTTAGTATAACGTATGACACCTTGCAACTCCTAACAAAATATTACAACACCGTACGTAAACTTAAAACTCCATAATAAACCTAATGAATTCATCCGAATCCTTTGAACATCGTACGACAATTTAGAATATATTACGACTCTGTATGCCACATTACCGCCTTGAAAAGCATGTTAGTATAACGTACGGCACCTTACAACTCCTAAGAACCCATTACAATACCATACGTAAACTTAAAACTCCATAGGAAACCTAATGAATTCGTCCGAGTCCTTTAAACATCAGACGACCACTCAGGACTTGTTACGCCTTTGTATGCGACATTAGCAACAGGAAAAGCAATTTAGAATAATGTAGGATGCGTTACATCTTTTGAGAACACCTTACACCACCGTACGTAACATTAAAACTCCATAATAAACCTAATGAATTCGTCCGAGTGAGTTGAACATCGTACAACAATTTAGAATATCTTACCACTATGTATGCCATATTACCGCTTTGAAGAGCATGTATAACGTACGACACCTTACAACTCCTAAGAAAACATTACAACACCGTACGTAAACTTAAAACTCCATGATAAACCTAATGAATTCATCCGAGTCATTTGAACATCGTACAACAATTTGGAATATCTTACGACTCTGTATGCCACATTACCGCCTTGAAAATCATGTTAGTATAACCTAGGGCACCTTACAACTCGTAAGAACCCATTGGAATACCGTACGTAAACTTAAAACTCCATAGTAAACCTAATGAATTCGTCCGAGTCCTTTAAACATCAGACGACCACTCAGGACTTGTTACGAGTTTCTATGCGACATTAGCAACAGGAAAAGCAACTTAGAATAATGTAAGATGAGTTACATCTTTTGATAACACCTTACACCACCGTACGAAACATTAAAACTCCATAATAAACCTAATGAATTCGTCCGAGTGATTTGAACATCGTACAACAATTTAGAATATCTTACCACTCTGAATGCCACATTACCGCCTTGAAAAGCATGTTAGTATAACGTATGACACCTTACAACTCCTAAGAAAACATTACAACACCGTACGTAAACTTAAAACTCCATAATAAACCTAATGAATTCGTCCGAGTCATTTGAACATCGTACAACAATTTAGAATATCTTACGACTCTGTATGCCACATTACCGCCTTGAAAATCATGTTAGTATAACCTAGGGCACCTTACAACTCCTAAGAACCCATTGCAATACCGTACGTAAACTTAAAACTCCATAGTAAACTTAATGAATTCGTCCGAGTCCTTTAAACATCAGACGACCACTCAGGACTTGTTACGACTTTGTATGCGACATTAGCAACAGGAAAAGCAATTTAGAATAATGTAGGATGCGTTACATCTTTTGAGAACACCTTACACCACCGTACGAAACATTAAAACTCCATAATAAACATAATGAATTCGTCCGAGTGAGTTGAACATCGTACAACAATTTAGAATATCTTACCACTCTGAATGCCACATTACCGCCTTGAAGAGCATGTTAGTATAACGTATGACACCTTGCAACTCCTAACAAAATATTACAACACCGTACGTAAACTTAAAACTCCATAATAAACCTAATGAATTCATCCGAATCCTTTGAACATCGTACGACAATTTAGAATATATTACGACTCTGTATGCCACATTACCGCCTTGAAAAGCATGTTAGTATAACGTACGGCACCTTACAACTCCTAAGAACCCATTACAATACCATACGTAAACTTAAAACTCCATAGGAAACCTAATGAATTCGTCCGAGTCCTTTAAACATCAGACGACCACTCAGGACTTGTTACGCCTTTGTATGCGACATTAGCAACAGGAAAAGCAATTTAGAATAATGTAGGATGCGTTACATCTTTTGAGAACACCTTACACCACCGTACGTAACATTAAAACTCCATAATAAACCTAATGAATTCGTCCGAGTGAGTTGAACATCGTACAACAATTTAGAATATCTTACCACTATGTATGCCATATTACCGCTTTGAAGAGCATGTATAACGTACGACACCTTACAACTCCTAAGAAAACATTACAACACCGTACGTAAACTTAAAACTCCATGATAAACCTAATGAATTCATCCGAGTCATTTGAACATCGTACAACAATTTGGAATATCTTACGACTCTGTATGCCACATTACCGCCTTGAAAATCATGTTAGTATAACCTAGGGCACCTTACAACTCGTAAGAACCCATTGGAATACCGTACGTAAACTTAAAACTCCATAGTAAACCTAATGAATTCGTCCGAGTCCTTTAAACATCAGACGACCACTCAGGACTTGTTACGAGTTTGTATGCGACATTAGCAACAGGAAAAGCAACTTAGAATAATGTAAGATGAGTTACATCTTTTGATAACACCTTACACCACCGTACGAAACATTAAAACTCCATAATAAACCTAATGAATTCGTCCGAGTGATTTGAACATCGTACAACAATTTAGAATATCTTACCACTCTGAATGCCACATTACCGCCTTGAAAAGCATGTTAGTATAACGTATGACACCTTGCAACTCCTAACAAAATATTACAACACCGTACGTAAACTTAAAACTCCATAATAAACCTAATGAATTCATCCGAATCCTTTGAACATCGTACGACAATTTGGAATATATTACGACTCTGTATGCCACATTACCGCCTTGAAAAGCATGTTAGTATAACGTACGGCACCCTACAACTCCTAAGAACCCATTACAATACCATACGTAAACTTAAAACTCCATAGGAAACCTAATGAATTCGTCCGAGTCCTTTAAACATCAGACGACCACTCAGGACTTGTTACGCCTTTGTATGCGACATTAGCAACAGGAAAAGCAATTTAGAATAATGTAGGATGCGTTACATCTTTTGAGAACACCTTACACCACCGTACGAAACATTATAACTCCATAATAAACCTAAAGAATTCGTCCGAGTGAGTTGAACATCGTACAACAATTTAGAATATCTTACCACTATGTATGCCATATTACCGCTTTGAAGAGCATGTTAGTATAACGTACGACACCTTACAACTCCTAAGAAAACATTACAACACCGTACGTAAACTTAAAACTCCATGATAAACCTAATGAATTCATCCGAGTCATTTGAACATCGTACAACAATTTGGAATATCTTACGACTCTGTATGCCACATTACCGCCTTGAAAATCATGTTAGTATAACCTAGGGCACCTTACAACTCGTAAGAACCCATTGGAATACCGTACGTAAACTTAAAACTCCATAGTAAACCTAATGAATTCGTCCGAGTCCTTTAAACATCAGACGACCACTCAGGACTTGTTACGACTTTGTATGCGACATTAGCAACAGGAAAAGCAATTTAGAATAATGTAGGATGCGTTACATCTTTTGAGAATACCTTACACCACCGTACGAAACATTAAAACTCCATAATAAACCTAATGAATTCGTCCGAGTGATTTGAACATCGTACTACAATTTAGAATATCTTACCACTCTGAATGCCACATTACCGACTTGAAAAGCATGTTAGTATAACGTACGACACCTTGCAACTCCTAACAAAATATTACAACACCGTACGTAAACTTAAAACTCCATAATAAACCTAATTAATTCATCCGAATCCTTTGAACATCGTACGACAATTTAGAATATATTACGAATCTGTATGCCACATTACCGCCTTGAAAAGCATGTTAGTATAACGTACGGCACCTTACAACTCCTAACAAAACATTACAACACCGTACGTAAACTTAAAACTCCATAATAAACCTAATGAATTCGTCCGAGTCATTTGAACATTGTACAACAATTTAGAATATCTTACGATTCTGTATGCCACATTACAGCCTTGAAAATCATGTTAGTATAAACTAGGGCACCTTACAACTCCTAAGAACCCATTACAATACCATACGTAAACTTAAAACTCCATAGGAAACCTAATGAATTCGTCCGAGTCCTTTAAACATCAGACGACCACTCAGGACTTGTTACGCCTTTGTATGCGACATTAGCAACAGGAAAAGCAATTTAGAATAATGTAGGATGCGTTACATCTTTTGAGAACACCTTACACCACCGTACGTAACATTAAAACTCCATAATAAACCTAATGAATTCGTCCGAGTGAGTTGAACATCGTACAACAATTTAGAATATCTTACCACTATGTATGCCATATTACCGCTTTGAAGAGCATGTTAGTATAACGTACGACACCTTACAACTCCTAAGAAAACATTACAACACCGTACGTAAACTTAAAACTCCATGATAAACCTAATGAATTCATCCGAGTCATTTGAACATCGTACAACAATTTGGAATATCTTACGACTCTGTATGCCACATTACCGCCTTGAAAATCATGTTAGTATAACCTAGGGCACCTTACAACTCGTAAGAACCCATTGGAATACCGTACGTAAACTTAAAACTCCATAGTAAACCTAATGAATTCGTCCGAGTCCTTTAAACATCAGACGACCACTCAGGACTTGTTACGAGTTTGTATGCGACATTAGCAACAGGAAAAGCAACTTAGAATAATGTAAGATGAGTTACATCTTTTGATAACACCTTACACCACCGTACGAAACATTAAAACTCCATAATAAACCTAATGAATTCGTCCGAGTGATTTGAACATCGTACAACAATTTAGAATATCTTACCACTCTGAATGCCACATTACCGCCTTGAAAAGCATGTTAGTATAACGTATGACACCTTGCAACTCCTAACAAAATATTACAACACCGTACGTAAACTTAAAACTCCATAATAAACCTAATGAATTCATCCGAATCCTTTGAACATCGTACGACAATTTGGAATATATTACGACTCTGTATGCCACATTACCGCCTTGAAAAGCATGTTAGTATAACGTACGGCACCCTACAACTCCTAAGAACCCATTACAATACCATACGTAAACTTAAAACTCCATAGGAAACCTAATGAATTCGTCCGAGTCCTTTAAACATCTGACGACCACTCAGGACTTGTTACGCCTTTGTATGCGACATTAGCAACAGGAAAAGCAATTTAGAATAATGTAGGATGCGTTACATCTTTTGAGAACACCTTACACCACCGTACGAAACATTAAAACTCCATAATAAACCTAAAGAATTCGTCCGAGTGAGTTGAACATCGTACAACAATTTAGAATATCTTACCACTATGTATGCCATATTACCGCTTTGAAGAGCATGTTAGTATAACGTACGACACCTTACAACTCCTAAGAAAACATTACAACACCGTACGTAAACTTAAAACTCCATGATAAACCTAATGAATTCATCCGAGTCATTTGAACATCGTACAACAATTTGGAATATCTTACGACTCTGTATGCCACATTACCGCCTTGAAAATCATGTTAGTATAACCTAGGGCACCTTACAACTCGTAAGAACCCATTGAAATACCGTACGTAAACTTAAAACTCCATAGTAAACCTAATGAATTCGTCCGAGTCCTTTAAACATCAGACGACCACTCAGGACTTGTTACGACTTTGTATGCGACATTAGCAACAGGAAAAGCAATTTAGAATAATGTAGGATGCGTTACATCTTTTGAGAATACCTTACACCACCGTACGAAACATTAAAACTCCATAATAAACCTAATGAATTCGTCCGAGTGATTTGAACATCGTACTACAATTTAGAATATCTTACCACTCTGAATGCCACATTACCGACTTGAAAAGCATGTTAGTATAACGTACGACACCTTGCAACTCCTAACAAAATATTACAACACCGTACGTAAACTTAAAACTCCATAATAAACCTAATTAATTCATCCGAATCCTTTGAACATCGTACGACAATTTAGAATATATTACGACTCTGTATGCCACATTACCGCCTTGAAAAGCATGTTAGTATAACGTACGGCACCTTACAACTCCTAACAAAACATTACAACACCGTACGTAAACTTAAAACTCCATAATAAACCTAATGAATTCGTCCGAGTCATTTGAACATTGTACAACAATTTAGAATATCTTACGATTCTGTATGCCACATTACAGCCTTGAAAATCATGTTAGTATAACCTAGGGCACCTTACAACTCCTAAGAACCCATTACAATACCATACGTAAACTTAAAACTCCATAGTAAACCTAATGAATTCGTCCGAGTCCTTTAAACATCAGACGACCACTCAGGACTTGTTACGACTTTGTATGCGACATTAGCAACAGGAAAAGCAACTTAGAATAATGTAAGATGAGTTACATCTTCTGATAACACCTTACACCACCGTACGAAACATTAAAACTCCATAATAAACCTAATGAATTCGTCCGAGTGATTTGAACATCGTACAACAATTTAGAATATCTTACCACTCTGAATGCCACATTACCGCCTTGAAAAGCATGTTAGTATAACGTATGACACCTTGCAACTCCTAACAAAATATTACAACACCGTACGTAAACTTAAAACTCCATAATAAACCTAATGAATTCATCCGAATCCTTTGAACATCGTACGACAATTTAGAATATATTACGACTCTGTATGCCACATTACCGCCTTGAAAAGCATGTTAGTATAACGTACGGCACCTTACAACTCCTAAGAACCCATTACAATACCATACGTAAACTTAAAACTCCATAGGAAACCTAATGAATTCGTCCGAGTCCTTTAAACATCAGACGACCACTCAGGACTTGTTACGCCTTTGTATGCGACATTAGCAACAGGAAAAGCAATTTAGAATAATGTAGGATGCGTTACATCTTTTGAGAACACCTTACACCACCGTACGTAACATTAAAACTCCATAATAAACCTAATGAATTCGTCCGAGTGAGTTGAACATCGTACAACAATTTAGAATATCTTACCACTATGTATGCCATATTACCGCTTTGAAGAGCATGTTAGTATAACGTACGACACCTTACAACTCCTAAGAAAACATTACAACACCGTACGTAAACTTAAAACTCCATGATAAACCTAATGAATTCATCCGAGTCATTTGAACATCGTACAACAATTTGGAATATCTTACGACTCTGTATGCCACATTACCGCCTTGAAAATCATGTTAGTATAACCTAGGGCACCTTACAACTCGTAAGAACCCATTGGAATACCGTACGTAAACTTAAAACTCCATAGTAAACCTAATGAATTCGTCCGAGTCCTTTAAACATCAGACGACCACTCAGGACTTGTTACGAGTTTGTATGCGACATTAGCAACAGGAAAAGCAACTTAGAATAATGTAAGATGAGTTACATCTTTTGATAACACCTTACACCACCGTACGAAACATTAAAACTCCATAATAAACCTAATGAATTCGTACGAGTGATTTGAACATCGTACAACAATTTAGAATATCTTACCACTCTGAATGCCACATTACCGCCTTGAAAAGCATGTTAGTATAACGTATGACACCTTGCAACTCCTAACAAAATATTACAACACCGTACGTAAACTTAAAACTCCATAATAAACCTAATGAATTCATCCGAATCCTTTGAACATCATACGACAATTTAGAATATATTACGACTCTGTATGCCACATTACCGCCTTGAAAAGCATGTTAGTATAACGTACGGCACCCTACAACTCCTAAGAACCCATTACAATACCATACGTAAACTTAAAACTCCATAGGAAACCTAATGAATTCGTCCGAGTCCTTTAAACATCAGACGACCATTCAGGACTTGTTACGCCTTTGTATGCGACATTAGCAACAGGAAAAGCAATTTAGAATAATGTAGGATGCGTTACATCTTTTGAGAACACCTTACACCACCGTACGAAACATTAAAACTCCATAATAAACCTAAAGAATTCGTCCGAGTGAGTTGAACATCGTACAACAATTTAGAATATCTTACCACTATGTATGCCATATTACCGCTTTGAAGAGAATGTTAGTATAACGTACGACACCTTACAACTCCTAAGAAAACATTACAACACCGTACGTAAACTTAAAACTCCATGATAAACCTAATGAATTCATCCGAGTCATTTGAACATCGTACAACAATTTGGAATATCTTACGACTCTGTATGCCACATTACCGCCTTGAAAATCATGTTAGTATAACCTAGGGCACCTTACAACTCGTAAGAACCCATTGGAATACCGTACGTAAACTTAAAACTCCATAGTAAACCTAATGAATTCGTCCGAGTCCTTTAAACATCAGACGACCACTCAGGACTTGTTACGACTTTGTATGCGACATTAGCAACAGGAAAAGCAATTTAGAATAATGTAGGATGCGTTACATCTTTTGAGAATACCTTACACCACCGTACGAAACATTAAAACTCCATAATAAACCTAATGAATTCGTCCGAGTGATTTGAACATCGTACTACAATTTAGAATATCTTACCACTCTGAATGCCACATTACCGACTTGAAAAGCATGTTAGTATAACGTACGACACCTTGCAACTCCTAACAAAATATTACAACACCGTACGTAAACTTAAAACTCCATAATAAACCTAATTAATTCATCCGAATCCTTTGAACATCGTACGACAATTTAGAATATATTACGACTCTGTATGCCACATTACCGCCTTGAAAAGCATGTTAGTATAACGTACGGCACCTTACAACTCCTAACAAAACATTACAACACCGTACGTAAACTTAAAACTCCATAATAAACCTAATGAATTCGTCCGAGTCATTTGAACATTGTACAACAATTTAGAATATCTTACGATTCTGTATGCCACATTACAGCCTTGAAAATCATGTTAGTATAAACTAGGGCACCTTACAACTCCTAAGAACCCATTACAATACCATACGTAAACTTAAAACTCCATAGGAAACCTAATGAATTCGTCCGAGTCCTTTAAACATCAGACGACCACTCAGGACTTGTTACGCCTTTGTATGCGACATTAGCAACAGGAAAAGCAATTTAGAATAATGTAGGATGCGTTACATCTTTTGAGAACACCTTACACCACCGTACGTAACATTAAAACTCCATAATAAACCTAATGAATTCGTCCGAGTGAGTTGAACATCGTACAACAATTTAGAATATCTTACCACTATGTATGCCATATTACCGCTTTGAAGAGCATGTTAGTATAACGTACGACACCTTACAACTCCTAAGAAAACATTACAACACCGTACGTAAACTTAAAACTCCATGATAAACCTAATGAATTCATCCGAGTCATTTGAACATCGTACAACAATTTGGAATATCTTACGACTCTGTATGCCACATTACCGCCTTGAAAATCATGTTAGTATAACCTAGGGCACCTTACAACTCGTAAGAACCCATTGGAATACCGTACGTAAACTTAAAACTCCATAGTAAACCTAATGAATTCGTCCGAGTCCTTTAAACATCAGACGACCACTCAGGACTTGTTACGAGTTTGTATGCGACATTAGCAACAGGAAAAGCAACTTAGAATAATGTAAGATGAGTTACATCTTTTGATAACACCTTACACCACCGTACGAAACATTAAAACTCCATAATAAACCTAATGAATTCGTCCGAGTGATTTGAACATCGTACAACAATTTAGAATATCTTACCACTCTGAATGCCACATTACCGCCTTGAAAAGCATGTTAGTATAACGTATGACACCTTGCAACTCCTAACAAAATATTACAACACCGTACGTAAACTTAAAACTCCATAATAAACCTAATGAATTCATCCGAATCCTTTGAACATCGTACGACAATTTAGAATATATTACGACTCTGTATGCCACATTACCGCCTTGAAAAGCATGTTAGTATAACGTACGGCACCCTACAACTCCTAAGAACCCATTACAATACCATACGTAAACTTAAAACTCCATAGGAAACCTAATGAATTCGTCCGAGTCCTTTAAACATCAGACGACCACTCAGGACTTGTTACGCCTTTGTATGCGACATTAGCAACAGGAAAAGCAATTTAGAATAATGTAGGACGCGTTACATCTTTTGAGAACACCTTACACCACCGTACGAAACATTAAAACTCCATAATAAACCTAAAGAATTCGTCCGAGTGAGTTGAACATCGTACAACAATTTAGAATATCTTACCACTATGTATGCCATATTACCGCTTTGAAGAGCATGTTAGTATAACGTACGACACCTTACAACTCCTAAGAAAACATTACAACACCGTACGTAAACTTAAAACTCCATGATAAACCTAATGAATTCATCCGAGTCATTTGAACATCGTACAACAATTTGGAATATCTTACGACTCTGTATGCCACATTACCGCCTTGAAAATCATGTTAGTATAACCTAGGGCACCTTACAACTCGTAAGAACCCATTGGAATACCGTACGTAAACTTAAAACTCCATAGTAAACCTAATGAATTCGTCCGAGTCCTTTAAACATCAGACGACCACTCAGGACTTGTTACGACTTTGTATGCGACATTAGCAACAGGAAAAGCAATTTAGAATAATGTAGGATGCGTTACATCTTTTGAGAATACCTTACACCACCGTACGAAACATTAAAACTCCATAATAAACCTAATGAATTCGTCCGAGTGATTTGAACATCGTACTACAATTTAGAATATCTTACCACTCTGAATGCCACATTACCGACTTGAAAAGCATGTTAGTATAACGTACGACACCTTGCAACTCCTAACAAAATATTACAACACCGTACGTAAACTTAAAACTCCATAATAAACCTAATTAATTCATCCGAATCCTTTGAACATCGTACGACAATTTAGAATATATTACGACTCTGTATGTGATGTGCGTGAAAGTATATATATTTTTATAAAGATTTTTCACACAAATTTAGTTTTAAAAGGGGTTTTCACCTAAAAATACTAAATCACACACAGAAAGGCAAGTGTACCTATCGGCTAGTAATATAGTAAAAACGGTAAGAACCGGATATCAATCCGTGGACACGGTAGCTCTCGATACTAAACGTTTGTTAATGTTTGTCCGAATAAAGAGCGAATTTTTGGGTTTTTCTTAAACTAGCATACAAGGAAAATATTAAACTAAGAGAATTTAAACTAGAGGAATAAAACTATGGAATTAAGGTATTATCTAGACTAAGAATCCACTTAACCTTGATGATGAAAACTATTAATGGTGAAGTCAATTTTTCTTATAGGAATAACTAGACTCCGATTAAGGAAATCTAACCAAAATGATTCTTTGGAAAACTAGAACGATAAACACATCCTAATCACCTAAAATCATACAATTAAGTCCAATTAATGTCTTTTATGTCAAGAACTAAAGGTAAACTAGTCATCCGCTAAAATGTCCTAGTTTCATAACTAAAGGAAAACTAGAACGATAATCACATCCTAATCACCAATAATTACGTAAAGTAGACAAAATCATGAAATATTCCAACATGTAATTCTCAAACTAAGTCATGCAAATCTAGATATTGTGGCCACAATTCCAAACCTACACATCTAACATGTCTAAGAAATTACAATATCACAATCATCTTTTCAAATATCTTGTGAAAGAAAGCACACTTGTCTAATTTCATGTCATCTAACATTCCAATCATCATTTCTAATATCATGGCATAAATCCTACAAAATTCATTTATAAGATTTACAAACAAATATCAAGAAGATGGGTTTTTCAACATGTCAACTTCCTAACATTCATCAACATCATATGACAATAAAATTTGACAAGCATACAACATCATTGAAATATTACCATAACTTCATCATTGATCTTAACATAAAACATCACCAAAATATTCAAGTTTCATTCATCATCAAGGCATAAGTATCATCCTAATCTAGATAATATGAGTATTTAGCCCATAAGGCTTACAAAAACTACAAGAAACATGATTAAACTAGCTAAAAACATGATTAAACTAATTAAAACGTTCAAACCGAAAACAAGCAAGGAGAAGGAAAATGGTTGGTTGATGATTCTTGAGTCTTCTATGGCTTCCAATGGCTTCCAATGGCTTCCAAAACACTCAAAATCAGTGAAACTTAGTGTAATTTTGCTCCAAAAACTCAACAACCCGTAATGAATGAACACAAGGCTTTTTATAGCAAAACAGCAGATGTGCACTACCTGGCGCACGGTCGTGCTCTAGGTCGTGCTGGTAGCTACAGTGTTTTCTTTTTCGCCCAGGCATTTCGCAGTTTCCATTTTCAGCAAAATCTCGATTCCCGTCTCGAGGTGGCAGGAGCACGACCGTGCTTAGACCAGGCACGGTCGTGCTTGAGTCAAAATCACGGGCACGTCCTTGAAATGTGCGGCACGGGCTTGTGACGATCTCGGAGACGATGTGAGCACGGGCGTGCTTGGCTGGCGCACGGTCGTGCTCAAGTCAGGATTACGAGCACGTCCTTGTGCACAGCCTGTGCACCCGAGTGAAGAACACGGGTCGTGCTTTTGACCTGTTTTCTTCAATTTCTCTTGAAAATGCGTCTTTTCTCCGTTCTTTTCTTCGGTGGTTTGTCTTGGCTGTAAAATCACAAAAACCACAATTTAGTACTTAAACTAATGAAATTACAACCAATTAATAACTAAATCCGGGTTAAATGTGAAGAATAAATATGTATATTTCTATACATATCAAACATCCCCACACTTGAACTTTGCTTGTCCTCAAGCAAACTTAATTGAACAAGATCTCCAATGGCAACAATAAACAAATTAAACAACAAGCAAAATAACTTCAAAGGGGGAGAAAACAAATAGTTGGCATCAAAGAAGCAAATGATCAAAAATGCAATGGTAACTATTAAGACATGCTTCACCTCTTGAATCCCTAACAAGCACGACCTTACCCTCTCACAATGTTCACACACACTCGGATGATTTATGGACATACATGTAAGAAGTATGTTTAGAACACTCAACGCCAAGTCAATGAATCATACATTATCATAAGCTTGTGCAAAAATCAAATCTCCATCAACTAGTATAAAACAATTGCATAAATCAAGAGGACTTGGTTTGGGTTTTGGTTCGGTGGTGGTAGAGGTGTGGAATTTGGAATGAGAAAATGGGTAGAAGGCGTTAAAACTCGGCGGTTAAATAACTAACTAATTCATACAAAACTAATAATAAAACCATTATGGTTTTTCCGGACGGAGAAGGGATTCCATCATAAAGTACTCAAAACTTCCTCTTCTTTTGCACAATTTCACCTTAATTGTGGTGAAAGCCTCTTTTCGATTTTTCGATTTTTTTTTTTTTTTTTTTTTTTTTTTTTTTTGACATCAACTAAACATATGATCATGATTAGCAAAAATTGACTACTTGAATAGGCTAAATAAACGATGAGATAATACAAGAACCGACCGAGTTTAAACAAAAAGAATTTGAAATATAAGAGGTTTCGGGGTGGTGAAGTGGGGGTTATCTAGTGGCTAGGTTTGGATGGATAACTACATGAAAATGGCGGTGAAGATGGGTGTCCTAATGCCTCAATCATTACGCAATGTCTTAAATTGTGATCTTGAAATGTATATATAACACAAGTTCTAAAATGTATAAAACATCCGGCACACTCAATTCCAACAAAAACAAGAGCAACAATGTGATATAAAGCTAGAAAGGCTAAAAAAAATTTACTCTCGCAAATGGAAGGGGTGGGGTGTGTAAGGCATGACATGTAGTTCATCATTTAGCTCACACGCTTAATGGTTGCCACAAAAAATTTAACGCATTTACTTCCCTTATCAACTATTTCTTTTGCAAAAACACCCTTTTTTATTATCTTGCTTCGTTGGTTGATTTGTCAAAAATGAGTTTTTTTTAATTGCCACAAAAATTAATGTTGGAGATTTTGCAAAAATAAATAAGCTAAGGACAAGAACAAGTTTCCATTCAAGCATATCCTCCCCACACTTGAATTGCACATTGTCCCCAATGTGCAACAAAAAATGCAAAGCAAATTGATATCAATAAGAATGCATGGAGGTAAAGAAGAAAATGCTCCCCTGTCAGAATCGGGGCGCGCGTGTGCTTTGAAATTCACGAGTGCCATGTTCATCCACCTGCAACCAAAAATAAAACTACACCAAACGTTTACACTACTAAATCATCAACTCATCACCAATCATCCAACCAAATTAAAATAAAATAAAAGCTAGATTAAACAAAAATATTAAAATCTAAAAGTCTGTACGCATGGATCACAATAGTAACAATTCAGTCATGACATCAACAAACAAAAATACCAACAATCAAACAGAAAAAATGCATCAGATCTTCAAACTGGAACATCAACTAATTATCTTGATTTGCCCCTGAACCGCTTGCTCCGTCTTGGCGTGACCGCTTCTGACCAGGATTTTGCCCAAAAGATGCGTACGTGAAAGGAGGGGTAGGCAGGTCGTAGTGATGGTAGGCAGCAGCAACCTATTGAGATGAGAACAGCCAGTCAAACCCTCTCCGTGTCTCATCTTGAATGGATTCGAGCATGGAGCCTTGTCGCTCCTGCTCAAGGCTGAATGCATCCATTCGTTGCCGCTGCAACTCGATATCACTACGCATGTCGGTTTGGGCGGTCTCAAATTCTACGAAACGGCTCCACATCTGTGGAACCGTAGGGATCGCGGCAGCATCAGCAGCATCGAGATTGTCCATAAAACTCATAAAGTCATCATGCTGAGTCCCCCCAGCTGCAAACGTGGTGCCTCCTACATTCTCCGGCTCCCTATTGTCAGCAACATCCTCCTCTTCATCTTCAGGCTCCTCCTCAGCTGGGATAGGATCCCATATCCGTCCCTCCTTGTCTTTCAAACGCCAGCCTGCTGGAGTTTGAACGACAAGGGTCATGTAGCGAAGAGTCCGAAGGTCGAGGGCCGGTGTATCGTAAATAAGTGTCAGAGTAGCAACATTCTCTGGGGTTAACAGCCCCAAAGACTCTGCCATCTGAGTCACGTAAATCCCACCGCAAATCTGGCTGCTATGCAGTTTGCCAGAAGATGTAACCAAATAGTTTGCCAGGCAATGACCGAGATTAATATTCTCCCTGCGAATGAAGCAGAACAGGAAGAATAGATCTCGGGTAGAGACGTTTCCTACGCTATCACCACGTAGGCAGATGGTTCCCACCAGGACTCGATGAATGAATCGATGCAACGGATCCCTCAACTTCGTAGCCTTAGCGGTTCTTGCCGCATAAGGACCCGATGCGACCTCTTCCCAAAACCTTGCCTTCTCAAAATCACTTCTGAAGTCATGCAACCCATCTTTCGCCATTCTTTGTGAAAACTCGGCTACAGACATCTTTCGCCATACCCCCCCTAAACGAAATCGTACTCCATGACGTTTCCTGTAGATATCCCGTGAAGGATAACTAAACTGGAATGTCGCGAAGAACTCTATGATCAATTCAGTATATTGTGGATGCTGAATTGAAAATAGTCTCGTCCAGGGAGGGGTCATCATGGGCTGCATACGGCCGTTTTGGTTCAGGCTCTCGACTAAGTCCCAGTTCAAGTAACGAGCGCACTCAATCTGATGTCGGCGCTCCCACAATATATGAAGAGCGGGCATGCATGGTCGGTCATGTTTGTCGCTAGAATCGAATTGTAGCCACTCGTGATCCATCTGTACAAACACAGCTAAAAAGTCAGAAAAAATGACGGGAAAATGAAGAAGAAAAACACAAAATTTGGGCAAACAGAAGAGATGCACGACCGTGCTTTGACCAGGCACGGTCGTGCTTAGGTCAAAGTTCTCGGGAACACAGGCAGTGCGCCAACCGCACGACCTGTGCGTTCATCGGGAAGCACGGTCGTGCGCAGGTCGCGCACGGTCGTGCTTGAGCCAAGTTGCTCGGAAGCACAGGCAGTGCGCCAACAGCACTACCTCCATGACTAGAGCACGGTCGTGCGTCTGAGGAGCACGGTCGTGCTCTGTACCTGCTACAGTTATGACGAAGAAAAATCCCAAAAAACTCAGAAAAATCACTACTATTTGCCACAAACATCAAAATCTAACAAAGGGGAAAGGATCTAGACGACAATAACAAGAAAAACAACCCTAAAAACTAAGATTTCAAGCAACAATCGGACAAGAATGGTGTTCATCTCCATTCAAGCCCTAGAAATCTAAAACTAGGAATTAAAACACAAAAAGAGTAGATGGATCGAGGTTACATACCGAGATTGAGAAGGAATTTGGAAGAAACGAGTGGAATGGAGTGGAATCGCGTTTTGGTACTGTAGATCGAGTAGGTGGCTGTAATGGAGGTTGGGGAAAAGTGAAAGTGAATTGTGGAGAAGAAGATAAATGTAAAAATCTGATTTTTCGTACAAACGCACGGTCGTGCCCTGTGTGGCACGGTCGTGCCATTCTGGCCCCGCACGGTCGTGCCTTTAGGAGCACGGTCGTGCTGATCATCAGTTTTTACATTTTTCGACATTTTTACTCATTTGGGCACCAAAACGTCAATTCCCTTCGATTATACACTCGCAAAAACAACTAAAACAAACCAAAGGATGTTTCGGATCTTCACATGTCACCCTCTCTCCTTCGAGATGCAAACAAAGATTTCAAAAACTCGTACAAAAACAACAATGACAATAAAAGAAAACAAATAACAATAAAAGAAAACAAATAACAAAGTAAATAAACACACGAACATCCGGGCTCCCTCCCGGCAGGGCTTAGTTTATGGAGTCCTTAGCTAGACTCATGTTCCCCGAATTTATTTGTTCTTGGGGTGGAGTGCAAGAACCTCCAAAGCCATGTCAATCGGTCCTTCAACATAAACTTTCAATCTATGACCATTGACTTTAAAGACTCCTCCGTCATCATGTGAGATCTCAACGGTACCATATGGAAACACCTTCTTCACCGTGTATGGACCGGACCATCGAGATTTCAACTTACCTGGAAACAAACGCAACCTCGAATTGTATAGCAACACACGATCCCCCACTTGGAATTCTTTGTGGTCCTTCAAGCGGCGATCGTGTAAATTCTTGGTTCGTTCCTTGTAAATGGTGGAATTGGCATAGGCTTGATTTCTCAATTCCTCCAGCTCGTGAATCTGGAGAAATCGAGTGTCACCTGAGTTTGTCAGGTCCAGATTAACGGCTTTTAATGCCCAATAAGCCTTATGTTCCAATTCCACAGGAAGATGACACGCCTTTCCATAAATCAACCTAAAGGGAGTGGTGCCTATAGGTGTCTTGTATGCAGTTCGAAAGGCCCAAAGTGCATCATCTAATTTCTCCGACCAATCCTTACGGTTTTGACTAACCGTTTTCTCAAGAATTCGTTTGATGCCCCTATTAGTGACCTCCACTTGTCCACTGGTTTGTGGATGATATGACGTTGAAAATCTATGGTTCACTCCATAGCGTGACAACGCCCTTTCCAATTGGGAATTGCAGAAATGCGTCCCACGGTCACTAATGAGTGCTTTGGGGGCACCAAAGCGAGAGAACAACTTCTTCAAAAACTTGACAACTACCCTGGCATCATTAGTGGGCAAGGCCTGAGCCTCCGCCCACTTAGAAACATAATCAACCGCCACCAGGGTATATTTATTGCCATAAGAAGTTGGGAAAGGTCCCATAAAGTCAATACCCCAGACATCAAAAATTTCACAGACTTGGATACTGTTCTGGGGCATCTCATTTCTGGAAGAGATGTTGCTTGCCCTTTGGCAAGCATCACAAGCACGGATCATATCATGAGCATCACGGAAGATGGTGGGCCAGAAGAAACCAGCATCAAAAACCTTCTTCGCAGTGAGAGTCGCTCCATGATGTCCTCCTGTGGGTCCTTCATGGCAGTGGTGTAGGATTTTAGAAGCCTCCTCTCCATACACACATCTGCGTACAATCTGATCTGCTCCAACTCTGAACAGATAAGGATCCTCCCACAGGTAGTGCTTCACGTCAGCAAAGAATTTCCTCTTTTGCTGGTGAGTCAAACCCTTCAACACAATACCACTTGCCAAATAATTGGCAAAGTCGGCGAACCAAGGATGCTCATCTTCATGCGTCTGTATGTGCATGAGGGACTCGTGGGGAAAATTGTCATTTATGTGTAACCCCACGTGTTCCTCTGAAGCTGGGCACTCAAGACGTGAAAGATGATCTGCTGCAACATTTTCAGCACCCTTTTTGTCACGGATCTCAATATCAAACTCTTGCAGCAACAAGATCCAGCGTATCAATCGGGGTTTAGCATCTTGTTTGCTGAAAAGATAACGAAGAGCAGCATGATCCGTAAACACAATGGTTTTGGAGAGGACAAGATAAGATCTGAATTTGTCGAATGCAAAGACCACAGCCAAGAGCTCTTTCTCAGTGGTGGTGTAATGCTCTTGTGCGTCATTCAGGGTCTTGCTCGCATAATAAATCGGATGAAAATGCTTATCTTTCCTTTGCCCCAAGATCGCCCCTACTGCAAAGTCACTCGCATCACACATCAACTCGAATGGTAAAGACCAATCGGGGGCTACCATGATAGGAGCATTGACGAGTTTTTCTTTCAGAAACTGAAATGCTTTTAAGCATTCATTGGAGAAGACAAAAGGGGCGTCTTTCTCAAGGAGCTGTGTCATAGGCCTGGCGATCTTAGAAAAATCTTTGATAAATCGCCTGTAGAAACCAGCATGGCCCAAAAAGCTCCGAATGGCTTTCACTGAGGTAGGAGGGGGTAGCCTAGAAATGGTATCAATTTTGGCTCGGTCAACCTCAAGACCCTCCTGTGAGATCTTGTGCCCTAAAACAATGCCCTCCTTCACCATGAAGTGACATTTTTCCCAATTAAGCACAAGATTGGTTTCCTCACACCTCGTCAACATTTTCTTCAGATTTGTGAGACAATGATCAAAAGAGCTCCCATATACAGAAAAATCATCCATGAAAACCTCCATGGAGTCCTCGATCATGTCATGGAAAATGGCTACCATGCAGCGCTGGAAGGTAGCTGGGGCATTGCACAGTCCAAAGGGCATCCGTCGGTAGGCGAATGTGCCATAAGGACATGTGAATGTCGTCTTCTCCTGATCAGGAGGAGAAATGGGGATTTGAAAGTACCCCGAGAAACCATCAAGAAAACAATAGAACATCCTCCCAGATAAGCGTTCAAGCATCTGATCAATGAAAGGGAGGGGGAAATGATCTTTTCTCGTAGCATCGTTGAGTTTGCGATAATCAATGCAAACTCTCCAACCAGTGACGGTGCGAGTAGGAATCAACTCATTCCTCTCGTTAGTGACCACCGTCATCCCTCCTTTCTTCGGGACAACCTGTACCGGACTCACCCATGCAGAATCAGAAATCGGGTAAATCAACCCAGCATCAAGTAGTTTAATCACCTCTTTCTTTACGACCTCTTGCATATTAGGATTGAGGCGTCTCTGATGCTGTACAACAGGTTTGAAGTCCTCCTCCATCAAGATTTTATGGGTACAAAAGGATGGATTGATCCCTTTTATATCCATAATCTTCCACGCGATTGCCTTTTTATGCAGTTTCAAAACCTCAAGTAATCTCGCCTTCTCGTCACTCGTTAAATCAGAAGAAATGATGACAGGTAAACCGGACTCACCATCCAAGAAAGCATACTCTAAATGGCTAGGTAGCTCTTTAAGTTCAACTGGTGGTGGGTCCTCGACAGAAGGTCGTGACTTGGGTTCAGCATTGCAATCAATAACCTCAAAGACCTCTGGACATGAGAAAGAGTCATGGTCAACAAGAAATATCGTCTCCTCAACGGAGGTGTCATGGTGAACTGAATCCCATGTTTGATTAGGAATTAACTGTGTGTCCAGGGCCTTTTCATCAAATGTGTCATGTAACTGATTACTCACACATGTGTCAATAGTGTCAATGAAATACAGTGAGTCATCCTGACTTTGTGGATGCTGCATAGATCTCCCAATATCAAAAGTCACCTCTTCGTCATCAACCCGAAGAGTAAGTCTGCCCGTGCAAACATCAATCAAAGCTCTAGCCGTGGCTAGGAATGGGCGACCTAAGATAAGGGGTACATTCTTATCCTCATCCATATCAAGAATAACAAAGTCGACTGGGAATACAAATCTGTCAATTTTCACCAGCATATTCTCAACTATACCCCGCGGGTATTTCACTGATCGGTCAGCAAGCTGGATACTCATACGTGTTGGCTTTGGTTCTCCTAGGTCGAGCTTAGCAAAAACCGCGTATGGCATTAGGTTTATGCTAGCACCTAGGTCAGCCAGAGCATTGCTGACAGACAAACTACCAATCAAACAAGGGATAGTGAAACTCCCAGGATCATTCATCTTCTTTGGTAGTTTGTTTTGGAGAATAGCTGAACACTCCTCATTCAAAGTAACATGAGACAGCTCCTCGAGTTTCTTTTTGTTTGTGAGGAGGTCTTTCAAGAATTTCGCATACTTGGGCATTTGAGCAAGGGCCTCAACAAATGGTAAATTGATGTGAAGTTGCTTAAAAAGCTCGAGGAATTTTCCATAATGTTCCTCCATTTTCTGCTTTTTAAGTCTGCCCGGATATGGAATGGGAGGATTGTATGGTTTGACTGGCTCCTTGGACCGTGCTGTACTTGCTGGGCTTCGCCTCAGTTGCACCTCATCCGGAGACTCAGTCTCTTCTTCTTCAACAACCGGCTGTGAAGAAGGTGATGGAACAGGCTCAGTGGTTTTGCCACTTCTTGTCGTGATGGCTTTGACATGACCTTTTGGATTCGTCTCAGTGTTGCCTGGAAGGCCACCCTGAGGTCTCTCAGAAAGAAGTTTGGCAATTTGCCCGACCTGGTTTTCAATGTTTTGCAAAGAAGCTTTCTGATTTCTCAGTTCAGTTTCATTTTTCAGGAATCGATCTTCAGTATATCGATTTTGTTTCTCAGAATTGGCTAACAGTCTAGCCATCATGTCCTCCATAGTAGCTTTCCCTTCTTGTGAGGGTTGTGAGCTACTACTGGGTCCCTGATTATGGAGTGAAGCTTGTGGAGGACGGGACTGGAAGGATTGAGTTTGAGTTTGCTGAAATGGGGGACGCTGATTGAATCCGGGTGGTTGCTGGTTTAGGGAACCAGACCTCCAACCGAAATTTGGGTGATTCCTCCACCCAGGATTATAAGTATTGTTGTAGGGATTGTTCTGGGGACGAGTCTGGTTACCCATGAAATCAATCTGCTCGTGCATCATTTCCCCCATCTGACAATCACTACCTGGATGCGGCCCCCCGCATAACTCACAGCAGGTATGAACACGATTTACCTACATTTGAGCGACTTTTGTGGAGAGAGCCTCCAACTGAGCAGTTAAAGCAGTGTAGGAGTCAACTTGGTGAACTCCATGACGAGATGTCCTAGATCGCGGAGCGTGACTAGAATAGCTCTTCGCGGCTACCCTTTCGAGCATATCGTATGCTTCTTGCGGTCTCTTTTTGCCGAAGTCCCCATTCGCGTGCATGTCGAGAAGTTGCTGACTCTGCGGTTCTAAAGCATTGTAAAACGTGTCGCAAAATTTCCATAGTTCTAAACCGTGGTGTGGGACCTTTCGAGCAATGTCCTTGAATCGTTCCCATGCATCGTGGATGGACTCGCCATCATCCTGCTCAAACGCGTGAAGTCTAGCCCTAAGCTTTGAGGTTTTCTCAGCAGGAAAATACTTCTCCAGAAATTTCTCGGCCATCTGAGTCCAAGAAGTAATGGATCCGGAGGGAAGTGAAACCAACCAGGCTTTGGCTCGGTCCCGTAAGGAAAACGGAAACAACCTAAGCCGGATAGCATCATCAGAAGCGCCATTGATTTTGAAAGTAGCGCAAATTTCAAGAAAGCTATTGAGATGGGCGTTAGGATCCTCGTGATCCTTACCGTCGAACTGACACATGTTCTGGACCATTTGAATGGTACTGGATTTGATTTCAAAATTGTTCGCTTCGACAGTAGGCCTCTCGATACTCCAGGCCAGATCATTTAGTGATGGTTTGCCGAAATTGGCGATTGTTCTTTGATCGTCGGGTTCCGCCATTTGTTCTTCCTCCTCACCGGATGTGTTGTCTTCTAACGTGTCGCCCTCGATTGCAGCGGCTACGAGGCGGGACCGCACTCGCAGCCTTCGATGTAAATTTCGCTCCGGTTCTGAAGATGGTTCGACGATATCGGCGACCGGAGTTGTGGACATACACGATTGACAATAAAAGAAAAGACAATGACGAAACTATTCCTAAAAATAAAAATAAAATAAAAATAAAATAAAAATCAAGTCGAGAGAAAAATTACACACAAGGTATCAACAATGGTCAAATCACTAACTCGAATCGTTCTCGAAATCACCGTGTCCCCGGCAACGGCGCCAAAAACTTGATGTGCGTGAAAGTATATATATTTTTATAAAGATTTTTCACACAAATTTAGTTTTAAAAGGGGTTTTCACCTAAAAATACTAAATCACACACAGAAAGGCAAGTGTACCTATCGGCTAGTAATATAGTAAAAACGGTAAGAACCGGATATCAATCCGTGGACACGGTAGCTCTCGATACTAAACGTTTGTTAATGTTTGTCCGAATAAAGAGCGAATTTTTGGGTTTTTCTTAAACTAGCATACAAGGAAAATATTAAACTAAGAGAATTTAAACTAGAGGAATAAAACTATGGAATTAAGGTATTATCTAGACTAAGAATCCACTTAACCTTGATGATGAAAACTATTAATGGTGAAGTCAATTTTTCTTATAGGAATAACTAGACTCCGATTAAGGAAATCTAACCAAAATGATTCTTTGGAAAACTAGAACGATAAACACATCCTAATCACCTAAAATCATACAATTAAGTCCAATTGATGTCTTTTATGTCAAGAACTAAAGGTAAACTAGTCATCCGCTAAAATGTCCTAGTTTCATAACTAAAGGAAAACTAGAACGATAATCACATCCTAATCACCAATAATTACGTAAAGTAGACAAAATCATGAAATATTCCAACATGTAATTCTCAAACTAAGTCATGCAAATCTAGATATTGTGGCCACAATTCCAAACCTACACATCTAACATGTCTATGAAATTACAATATCACAATCATCTTTTCAAATATCTTGTGAAAGAAAGCACACTTGTCTAATTTCATGTCATCTAACATTCCAATCATCATTTCTAATATCGAGGCATAAATCCTACAAAATTCATTTATAAGATTTACAAACAAATATCAAGAAGATGGGTTTTTCAACATGTCAACTTCCTAACATTCATCAACATCATATGACAATAAAATTTGACAAGCATACAACATCATTGAAATATTACCATAACTTCATCATTGATCTTAACATAAAACATCACCAAAATATTCAAGTTTCATTCATCATCAAGGCATAAGTATCATCCTAATCTAGATAATATGAGTATTTAGCCCATAAGGCTTACAAAAACTACAAGAAACATGATTAAACTAGCTAAAAACATGATTAAACTAATTAAAACGTTCAAACCGAAAACAAGCAAGGAGAAGGAAAATGGTTGGTTGATGATTCTTGAGTCTTCTATGGCTTCCAATGGCTTCCAATGGCTTCCAAAACACTCAAAATCAGTGAAACTTAGTGTAATTTTGCTCCAAAAACTCAACAACCCGTAATGAATGAACACAAGGCTTTTTATAGCAAAACAGCAGATGTGCACTACCTGGCGCACGGTCGTGCTCCAGGTCGTGCTGGTAGCTACAGTGTTTTCTTTTTCGCCCAGGCATTTCGCAGTTTCCATTTTCAGCAAAATCTCGATTCCCGTCTCGAGGTGGCAGGAGCACGACCGTGCTTAGACCAGGCACGGTCGTGCTTGAGTCAAAATCACGGGCACGTCCTTGAAATGTGCGGCACGAGCTTGTGACGATCTCGGAGACGATGTGAGCACGGGCGTGCTTGGCTGGCGCACGGTCGTGCTCAAGTCAGGATTACGAGCACGTCCTTGTGCACAGCCTGTGCACCCGAGTGAAGAACACGGGTCGTGCTTTTGACCTGTTTTCTTCAATTTCTCTTGAAAATGCGTCTTTTCTCCGTTCTTTTCTTCGGTGGTTTGTCTTGGCTGTAAAATCACAAAAACCACAATTTAGTACTTAAACTAACGAAATTACAACCAATTAATAACTAAATCCGGGTTAAATGTGAAGAATAAATATGTATATTTCTATACATATCAGTATGCCACATTACCGCCTTGAAAAGCATGTTAGTATAACGTACGGCACCTTACAACTCCTAACAAAACATTACAACACCGTACGTAAACTTAAAACTCCATAATAAACCTAATGAATTCGTCCGAGTCATTTGAACATTGTACAACAATTTAGAATATCTTACGATTCTGTATGCCACATTACAGCCTTGAAAATCATGTTAGTATAACCTAGGGCACCTTACAACTCCTAAGAACCCATTACAATACCATACGTAAACTTAAAACTCCATAGTAAACCTAATGAATTCGTCCGAGTCCTTTAAACATCAGACGACCACTCAGGACTTGTTACGACTTTGTATGCGACATTAGCAACAGGAAAAGCAACTTAGAATAATGTAAGATGAGTTACATCTTCTGATAACACCTTACACCACCGTACGAAACATTAAAACTCCATAATAAACCTAATGAATTCGTCCGAGTGATTTGAACATCGTACAACAATTTAGAATATCTTACCACTCTGAATGCCACATTACCGCCTTGAAAAGCATGTTAGTATAACGTATGACACCTTGCAACTCCTAACAAAATATTACAACACCGTACGTAAACTTAAAACTCCATAATAAACCTAATGAATTCATCCGAATCCTTTGAACATCGTACGACAATTTAGAATATATTACGACTCTGTATGCCACATTACCGCCTTGAAAAGCATGTTAGTATAACGTACGGCACCTTACAACTCCTAAGAACCCATTACAATACCATACGTAAACTTAAAACTCCATAGGAAACCTAATGAATTCGTCCGAGTCCTTTAAACATCAGACGACCACTCAGGACTTGTTACGCCTTTGTATGCGACATTAGCAACAGGAAAAGCAATTTAGAATAATGTAGGATGCGTTACATCTTTTGAGAACACCTTACACCACCGTACGTAACATTAAAACTCCATAATAAACCTAATGAATTCGTCCGAGTGAGTTGAACATCGTACAACAATTTAGAATATCTTACCACTATGTATGCCATATTACCACTTTGAAGAGCATGTTAGTATAACGTACGACACCGTACAACTCCTAAGAAAACATTACAACACCTTACGTAAACTTAAAACTCCATGATAAACCTAATGAATTCATCCGAGTCATTTGAACATCGTACAACAATTTGGAATATCTTACGACTCTGTATGCCACATTACCGCCTTGAAAATCATGTTAGTATAACCTAGGGCACCTTACAACTCGTAAGAACCCATTGGAATACCGTACGTAAACTTAAAACTCCATAGTAAACCTAATGAATTCGTCCGAGTCCTTTAAACATCAGACGACCACTCAGGACTTGTTACGAGTTTGTATGCGACATTAGCAACAGGAAAAGCAACTTAGAATAATGTAAGATGAGTTACATCTTTTGATAACACCTTACACCACCGTACGAAACATTAAAACTCCATAATAAACCTAATGAATTCGTCCGAGTGATTTGAACATCGTACAACAATTTAGAATATCTTACCACTCTGAATGCCACATTACCGCCTTGAAAAGCATGTTAGTATAACGTACGACACCTTGCAACTCCTAACAAAATATTACAACACCGTACGTAAACTTAAAACTCCATAATAAACCTAATGAATTCATCCGAATCCTTTGAACATCGTACGACAATTTAGAATATATTACGACTCTGTATGTCACATTACCGCCTTGAAAAGCATGTTAGTATAACGTACGGCACCTTACAACTCCTAAGAACCCATTACAATACCATACGTAAACTTAAAACTCCATAGGAAACCTAATGAATTCGTCTGAGTCCTTTAAACATCAGACGACCACTCAGGACTTGTTACGCCTTTGTATGCGACATTAGCAACAGGAAAAGCAATTGAGAATAATGTAGGATGCGTTACATCTTTTGAGAACACCTTACACCACCGTACGAAACATTAAAACTCCATAATAAACCTAATGAATTCGTCCGAGTGAGTTGAACATCGTACAACAATTTAGAATATCTTACCTCTATGTATGCCATATTACCGCTTTGAAGAGCATGTTAGTATAACGTACGACACCTTACAACTCCTAAGAAAACATTACAACACCGTACGTAAACTTAAAACTCCATGATAAACCTAATGAATTCGTCCGAGTCATTTGAACATCGTACAACAATTTAGAATATCTTACGACTCTGTATGCCACATTACCGCCTTGAAAATCATGTTAGTATAACCTAGGGCACCTTACAACTCCTAAGAACCCAATGCAATAACGTACGTAAACTTAAAACTCCATAGTAAACCTAATGAATTCGTCCGAGTCCTTAAAACATCAGACGACCACTCAGTACTTGTTACGACTTTGTATGCGACATTAGCAACAGGAAAAGCAATTTAGAATAATGTAGGATGCGTTACATCTTTTGAGAATACCTTACACCACCGTAAGAAACATTAAAACTCCATAATAAACCTAATGAATTCGTCCGAGTGATTTGAACATCATACTACAATTTAGAATATCTTACCACTCTGAATGCCACATTACCGACTTGAAAAACATGTTAGTATAACGTACGACACCTTGCAACTCCTAACAAAATATTACAACACCGTACGTAAACTTAAAACTCCATAATAAACCTAATGAATTCATCCGAATCCTTTGAACATCGTACGACAATTTAGAATATATTACGACTCTGTATGTCACATTACCGCCTTGAAAAGCATGTTAGTATAACGTACGGCACCTTACAACTCCTAAGAACCCATTACAATACCATACGTAAACTTAAAACTCCATAGGAAACCTAATGAATTCGTCTGAGTCCTTTAAACATCAGACGACCACTCAGGACTTGTTACGCCTTTGTATGCGACATTAGCAACAGGAAAAGCAATTGAGAATAATGTAGGATGCGTTACATCTTTTGAGAACACCTTACACCACCGTACGAAACATTAAAACTCCATAATAAACCTAATGAATTCGTCCGAGTGAGTTGAACATCGTACAACAATTTAGAATATCTTACCTCTATGTATGCCATATTACCGCTTTGAAGAGCATGTTAGTATAACGTACGACACCTTACAACTCCTAAGAAAACATTACAACACCGTACGTAAACTTAAAACTCCATGATAAACCTAATGAATTCGTCCGAGTCATTTGAACATCGTACAACAATTTAGAATATCTTACGACTCTGTATGCCACATTACCGCCTTGAAAATCATGTTAGTATAACCTAGGGCACCTTACAACTCCTAAGAACCCAATGCAATAACGTACGTAAACTTAAAACTCCATAGTAAACCTAATGAATTCGTCCGAGTCCTTAAAACATCAGACGACCACTCAGTACTTGTTACGACTTTGTATGCGACATTAGCAACAGGAAAAGCAATTTAGAATAATGTAGGATGCGTTACATCTTTTGAGAATACCTTACACCACCGTAAGAAACATTAAAACTCCATAATAAACCTAATGAATTCGTCCGAGTGATTTGAACATCGTACTACAATTTAGAATATCTTACCACTCTGAATGCCACATTACCGCCTTGAAAAGCATGTTAGTATAACGTACGACACCTTGCAACTCCTAACAAAATATTACAACACCGTACGTAAACTTAAAACTCCATAATAAACCTAATGAATTCATCCGAATCCTTTGAACATCGTACGACAATTTAGAATATATTACGACTCTGTATGTCACATTACCGCCTTGAAAAGCATGTTAGTATAACGTACGGCACCTTACAACTCCTAAGAACCCATTACAATACCATACGTAAACTTAAAACTCCATAGGAAACCTAATGAATTCGTCTGAGTCCTTTAAACATCAGACGACCACTCAGGACTTGTTACACCTTTGTATGCGACATTAGCAACAGGAAAAGCAATTGAGAATAATGTAGGATGCGTTACATCTTTTGAGAACACCTTACACCACCGTACGAAACATTAAAACTCCATAATAAACCTAATGAATTCGTCCGAGTGAGTTGAACATCGTACAACAATTTAGAATATCTTACCTCTATGTATGCCATATTACCGCTTTGAAGAGCATGTTAGTATAACGTACGACACCTTACAACTCCTAAGAAAATATTACAACACCGTACGTAAACTTAAAACTCCATGATAAACCTAATGAATTCGTCCGAGTCATTTGAACATCGTACAACAATTTAGAATATCTTACGACTCTGTATGCCACATTACCGCCTTGAAAATCATGTTAGTATAACCTAGGGCACCTTACAACTCCTAAGAACCCAATGCAATAACGTACGTAAACTTAAAACTCCATAGTAAACCTAATGAATTCGTCCGAGTCCTTAAAACATCAGACGACCACTCAGTACTTGTTACGACTTTGTATGCGACATTAGCAACAGGAAAAGCAATTTAGAATAATGTAAGATGAGTTACATCTTCTGATAACACCTTACACCACCGTACGAAACATTAAAACTCCATAATAAACTTAATGAATTCGTCCGAGTGATTTGAACATCGTACAACAATTTAGAATATCTTACCACTCTGAATGCCACATTACCGCCTTGAAAAGCATGTTAGTATAACGTATGACACCTTGCAACTCCTAACAAAATATTACAACACCGTACGTAAACTTAAAACTCCATAATAAACCTAATGAATTCATCCGAATCCTTTGAACATCGTACGACAATTTAGAATATATTACGACTCTGTATGCCACATTACCGCCTTGAAAAGCATGTTAGTATAACGTACGGCACCTTACAACTCCTAAGAACCCATTACAATACCATACGTAAACTTAAAACTCCATAGGAAACCTAATGAATTCGTCCGAGTCCTTTAAACATCAGACGACCACTCAGGACTTGTTACGCCTTTGTATGCGACATTAGCAACAGGAAAAGCAATTTAGAATAATGTAGGATGCGTTACATCTTTTGAGAACACCTTACACCACCGTACGTAACATTAAAACTCCATAATAAACCTAATGAATTCGTCCGAGTGAGTTGAACATCGTACAACAATTTAGAATATCTTACCACTATGTATGCCATATTACCGCTTTGAAGAGCATGTTAGTATAACGTACGACACCTTACAACTCCTAAGAAAACATTACAACACCGTACGTAAACTTAAAACTCATTGATAAACCTAATGAATTCATCCGAGTCATTTGAACATCGTACAACAATTTGGAATATCTTACGACTCTGTATGCCACATTACCGCCTTGAAAATCATGTTAGTATAACCTAGGGCACCTTACAACTCGTAAGAACCCATTGGAATACCGTACGTAAACTTAAAACTCCATAGTAAACCTAATGAATTCGTCCGAGTCCTTAAAACATCAGACGACCACTCAGTACTTGTTACGACTTTGTATGCGAC
Source organism: Tagetes erecta (assembly GCA_030867185.1). NCBI lineage: Eukaryota > Viridiplantae > Streptophyta > Magnoliopsida > Asterales > Asteraceae > Tagetes > Tagetes erecta. Next base: position 45,271,383 of record CM061488.1, on the reverse strand, counting down.
ATTAGCAACAGGAAAAGCAATTTAGAATAATGTAGGATGCGTTACATCTTTTGAGAATACCTTACACCACCGTACGAAACATTAAAACTCCATAATAAACCTAATGAATTCGTCCGAGTGATTTGAACATCGTACTACAATTTAGAATATCTTACCACTCTGAATGCCACATTACCGACTTGAAAAGCATGTTAGTATAACGTACGACACCTTGCAACTCCTAACAAAATATTACAACACCGTACGTAAACTTAAAACTCCATAATAAACCTAATTAATTCATCCGAATCCTTTGAACATCGTACGACAATTTAGAATATATTACGACTCTGTATGCCACATTACCGCCTTGAAAAGCATGCTAGTATAACGTACGGCACCTTACAACTCCTAACAAAACATTACAACACCGTACGTAAACTTAAAACTCCATAATAAACCTAATGAATTCGTCCGAGTCATTTGAACATTGTACAACAATTTAGAATATCTTACGATTCTGTATGCCACATTACAGCCTTGAAAATCATGTTAGTATAACCTAGGGCACCTTACAACTCCTAAGAACCCATTACAATACCATACGTAAACTTAAAACTCCATAGTAAACCTAATGAATTCGTCCGAGTCCTTTAAACATCAGACGACCACTCAGGACTTGTTACGACTTTGTATGCGACATTAGCAACAGGAAAAGCAACTTAGAATAATGTAAGATGAGTTACATCTTCTGATAACACCTTACAGCACCGTACGAAACATTAAAACTCCATAATAAACCTAATGAATTCGTCCGAGTGATTTGAACATCGTACAACAATTTAGAATATCTTACCACTCTGAATGCCACATTACCGCCTTGAAAAGCATGTTAGTATAACGTATGACACCTTGCAACTCCTAACAAAATATTACAACACCGTACGTAAACTTAAAACTCCATAATAAACCTAATGAATTCATCCGAATCCTTTGAACATCGTACGACAATTTAGAATATATTACGACTCTGTATGCCACATTACCGCCTTGAAAAGCATGTTAGTATAACGTACGGCACCTTACAACTCCTAAGAACCCATTACAATACCATACGTAAACTTAAAACTCCATAGGAAACCTAATGAATTCGTCCGAGTCCTTTAAACATCAGACGACCACTCAGGACTTGTTACGCCTTTGTATGCGACATTAGCAACAGGAAAAACAATTTAGAATAATGTAGGATGCGTTACATCTTTTGAGAACACCTTACACCACCGTACGTAACATTAAAACTCCATAATAAACCTAATGAATTCGTCCGAGTGAGTTGAACATCGTACAACAATTTAGAATATCTTACCACTATGTATGCCATATTACCGCTTTGAAGAGCATGTTAGTATAACGTACGACACCTTACAACTCCTAAGAAAACATTACAACACCGTACGTAAACTTAAAACTCATTGATAAACCTAATGAATTCATCCGAGTCATTTGAACATCGTACAACAATTTGGAATATCTTACGACTCTGTATGCCACATTACCGCCTTGAAAATCATGTTAGTATAACCTAGGGCACCTTACAACTCGTAAGAACCCATTGGAATACCGTACGTAAACTTAAAACTCCATAGTAAACCTAATGAATTCGTCCGAGTCCTTAAAACATCAGACGACCACTCAGTACTTGTTACGACTTTGTATGCGACATTAGCAACAGGAAAAGCAATTTAGAATAATGTAGGATGCGTTACATCTTTTGAGAATACCTTACACCACCGTACGAAACATTAAAACTCCATAATAAACCTAATGAATTCGTCCGAGTGATTTGAACATCGTACTACAATTTAGAATATCTTACCACTCTGAATGCCACATTACCGACTTGAAAAGCATGTTAGTATAACGTACGACACCTTGCAACTCCTAACAAAATATTACAACACCGTACGTAAACTTAAAACTCCATAATAAACCTAATTAATTCATCCGAATCCTTTGAACATCGTACGACAATTTAGAATATATTACGACTCTGTATGCCACATTACCGCCTTGAAAAGCATGTTAGTATAACGTACGACACCTTACAACTCCTAACAAAACATTAAAACACCGTACGTAAACTTAAAACTCCATAATAAACCTAATGAATTCGTCCGAGTCATTTGAACATTGTACAACAATTTAGAATATCTTACGATTCTGTATGCCACATTACAGCCTTGAAAATCATGTTAGTATAACCTAGGGCACCTTACAACTCCTAAGAACCCATTACAATACCATACGTAAACTTAAAACTCCATAGTAAACCTAATGAATTCGTCCGAGTCCTTTAAACATCAGACGACCACTCAGGACTTGTTACCACTTTGTATGCGACATTAGCAACAGGAAAAGCAACTTAGAATAATGTAAGATGAGTTACATCTTCTGATAACCCCTTACACCACCGTACGAAACATTAAAACTCCATAATAAACCTAATGAATTCGTCCGAGTGATTTGAACATCGTACAACAATTTAGAATATCTTACCACTCTGAATGCCACATTACCGCCTTGAAAAGCATGTTAGTATAACGTATGACACCTTGCAACTCCTAACAAAATATTACAACACCGTACGTAAACTTAAAACTCCATAATAAACCTAATGAATTCATCCGAATCCTTTGAACATCGTACGACAATTTAGAATATATTACGACTCTGTATGCCACATTACCGCCTTGAAAAGCATGTTAGTATAACGTACGGCACCTTACAACTCCTAAGAACCCATTACAATACCATACGTAAACTTAAAACTCCATAGGAAACCTAATGAATTCGTCCGAGTCCTTTAAACATCAGACGACCACTCAGGACTTGTTACGCCTTTGTATGCGACATTAGCAACAGGAAAAGCAATTTAGAATAATGTAGGATGCGTTACATCTTTTGAGAACACCTTACACCACCGTACGTAACATTAAAACTCCATAATAAACCTAATGAATTCGTCCGAGTGAGTTGAACATCGTACAACAATTTAGAATATCTTACCACTATGTATGCCATATTACCACTTTGAAGAGCATGTTAGTATAACGTACGACACCGTACAACTCCTAAGAAAACATTACAACACCTTACGTAAACTTAAAACTCCATGATAAACCTAATGAATTCATCCGAGTCATTTGAACATCGTACAACAATTTGGAATATCTTACGACTCTGTATGCCACATTACCGCCTTGAAAATCATGTTAGTATAACCTAGGGCACCTTACAACTCGTAAGAACCCATTGGAATACCGTACGTAAACTTAAAACTCCATAGTAAACCTAATGAATTCGTCCGAGTCCTTTAAACATCAGACGACCACTCAGGACTTGTTACGAGTTTGTATGCGACATTAGCAACAGGAAAAGCAACTTAGAATAATGTAAGATGAGTTACATCTTTTGATAACACCTTACACCACCGTACGAAACATTAAAACTCCATAATAAACCTAATGAATTCGTCCGAGTGATTTGAACATCGTACAACAATTTAGAATATCTTACCACTCTGAATGCCACATTACCGCCTTGAAAAGCATGTTAGTATAACGTACGACACCTTGCAACTCCTAACAAAATATTACAACACCGTACGTAAACTTAAAACTCCATAATAAACCTAATGAATTCATCCGAATCCTTTGAACATCGTACGACAATTTAGAATATATTACGACTCTGTATGTCACATTACCGCCTTGAAAAGCATGTTAGTATAACGTACGGCACCTTACAACTCCTAAGAACCCATTACAATACCATACGTAAACTTAAAACTCCATAGGAAACCTAATGAATTCGTCTGAGTCCTTTAAACATCAGACGACCACTCAGGACTTGTTACGCCTTTGTATGCGACATTAGCAACAGGAAAAGCAATTGAGAATAATGTAGGATGCGTTACATCTTTTGAGAACACCTTACACCACCGTACGAAACATTAAAACTCCATAATAAACCTAATGAATTCGTCCGAGTGAGTTGAACATCGTACAACAATTTAGAATATCTTACCTCTATGTATGCCATATTACCGCTTTGAAGAGCATGTTAGTATAACGTACGACACCTTACAACTCCTAAGAAAACATTACAACACCGTACGTAAACTTAAAACTCCATGATAAACCTAATGAATTCGTCCGAGTCATTTGAACATCGTACAACAATTTAGAATATCTTACGACTCTGTATGCCACATTACCGCCTTGAAAATCATGTTAGTATAACCTAGGGCACCTTACAACTCCTAAGAACCCAATGCAATAACGTACGTAAACTTAAAACTCCATAGTAAACCTAATGAATTCGTCCGAGTCCTTAAAACATCAGACGACCACTCAGTACTTGTTACGACTTTGTATGCGACATTAGCAACAGGAAAAGCAATTTAGAATAATGTAGGATGCGTTACATCTTTTGAGAATACCTTACACCACCGTAAGAAACATTAAAACTCCATAATAAACCTAATGAATTCGTCCGAGTGATTTGAACATCATACTACAATTTAGAATATCTTACCACTCTGAATGCCACATTACCGACTTGAAAAACATGTTAGTATAACGTACGACACCTTGCAACTCCTAACAAAATATTACAACACCGTACGTAAACTTAAAACTCCATAATAAACCTAATGAATTCATCCGAATCCTTTGAACATCGTACGACAATTTAGAATATATTACGACTCTGTATGTCACATTACCGCCTTGAAAAGCATGTTAGTATAACGTACGGCACCTTACAACTCCTAAGAACCCATTACAATACCATACGTAAACTTAAAACTCCATAGGAAACCTAATGAATTCGTCTGAGTCCTTTAAACATCAGACGACCACTCAGGACTTGTTACGCCTTTGTATGCGACATTAGCAACAGGAAAAGCAATTGAGAATAATGTAGGATGCGTTACATCTTTTGAGAACACCTTACACCACCGTACGAAACATTAAAACTCCATAATAAACCTAATGAATTCGTCCGAGTGAGTTGAACATCGTACAACAATTTAGAATATCTTACCTCTATGTATGCCATATTACCGCTTTGAAGAGCATGTTAGTATAACGTACGACACCTTACAACTCCTAAGAAAACATTACAACACCGTACGTAAACTTAAAACTCCATGATAAACCTAATGAATTCGTCCGAGTCATTTGAACATCGTACAACAATTTAGAATATCTTACGACTCTGTATGCCACATTACCGCCTTGAAAATCATGTTAGTATAACCTAGGGCACCTTACAACTCCTAAGAACCCAATGCAATAACGTACGTAAACTTAAAACTCCATAGTAAACCTAATGAATTCGTCCGAGTCCTTAAAACATTAGACGACCACTCAGTACTTGTTACGACTTTGTATGCGACATTAGCAACAGGAAAAGCAATTTAGAATAATGTAGGATGCGTTACATCTTTTGAGAATACCTTACACCACCGTAAGAAACATTAAAACTCCATAATAAACCTAATGAATTCGTCCGAGTGATTTGAACATCGTACTACAATTTAGAATATCTTACCACTCTGAATGCCACATTACCGCCTTGAAAAGCATGTTAGTATAACGTACGACACCTTGCAACTCCTAACAAAATATTACAACACCGTACGTAAACTTAAAACTCCATAATAAACCTAATGAATTCATCCGAATCCTTTGAACATCGTACGACAATTTAGAATATATTACGACTCTGTATGTCACATTACCGCCTTGAAAAGCATGTTAGTATAACGTACGGTACCTTACAACTCCTAAGAACCCATTACAATACCATACGTAAACTTAAAACTCCATAGGAAACCTAATGAATTCGTCTGAGTCCTTTAAACATCAGACGACCACTCAGGACTTGTTACACCTTTGTATGCGACATTAGCAACAGGAAAAGCAATTGAGAATAATGTAGGATGCGTTACATCTTTTGAGAACACCTTACACCACCGTACGAAACATTAAAACTCCATAATAAACCTAATGAATTCGTCCGAGTGAGTTGAACATCGTACAACAATTTAGAATATCTTACCTCTATGTATGCCATATTACCGCTTTGAAGAGCATGTTAGTATAACGTACGACACCTTACAACTCCTAAGAAAACATTACAACACCGTACGTAAACTTAAAACTCCATGATAAACCTAATGAATTCGTCCGAGTCATTTGAACATCGTACAACAATTTAGAATATCTTACGACTCTGTATGCCACATTACCGCCTTGAAAATCATGTTAGTATAACCTAGGGCACCTTACAACTCCTAAGAACCCAATGCAATAACGTACGTAAACTTAAAACTCCATAGTAAACCTAATGAATTCGTCCGAGTCCTTAAAACATCAGACGACCACTCAGTACTTGTTACGACTTTGTATGCGACATTAGCAACAGGAAAAGCAATTTAGAATAATGTAAGATGAGTTACATCTTCTGATAACACCTTACACCACCGTACGAAACATTAAAACTCCATAATAAACTTAATGAATTCGTCCGAGTGATTTGAACATCGTACAACAATTTAGAATATCTTACCACTCTGAATGCCACATTACCGCCTTGAAAAGCATGTTAGTATAACGTATGACACCTTGCAACTCCTAACAAAATATTACAACACCGTACGTAAACTTAAAACTCCATAATAAACCTAATGAATTCATCCGAATCCTTTGAACATCGTACGACAATTTAGAATATATTACGACTCTGTATGCCACATTACCGCCTTGAAAAGCATGTTAGTATAACGTACGGCACCTTACAACTCCTAAGAACCCATTACAATACCATACGTAAACTTAAAACTCCATAGGAAACCTAATGAATTCGTCCGAGTCCTTTAAACATCAGACGACCACTCAGGACTTGTTACGCCTTTGTATGCGACATTAGCAACAGGAAAAGCAATTTAGAATAATGTAGGATGCGTTACATCTTTTGAGAACACCTTACACCACCGTACGTAACATTAAAACTCCATAATAAACCTAATGAATTCGTCCGAGTGAGTTGAACATCGTACAACAATTTAGAATATCTTACCACTATGTATGCCATATTACCGCTTTGAAGAGCATGTTAGTATAACGTACGACACCTTACAACTCCTAAGAAAACATTACAACACCGTACGTAAACTTAAAACTCATTGATAAACCTAATGAATTCATCCGAGTCATTTGAACATCGTACAACAATTTGGAATATCTTACGACTCTGTATGCCACATTACCGCCTTGAAAATCATGTTAGTATAACCTAGGGCACCTTACAACTCGTAAGAACCCATTGGAATACCGTACGTAAACTTAAAACTCCATAGTAAACCTAATGAATTCGTCCGAGTCCTTAAAACATCAGACGACCACTCAGTACTTGTTACGACTTTGTATGCGACATTAGCAACAGGAAAAGCAATTTAGAATAATGTAGGATGCGTTACATCTTTTGAGAATACCTTACACCACCGTACGAAACATTAAAACTCCATAATAAACCTAATGAATTCGTCCGAGTGATTTGAACATCGTACTACAATTTAGAATATCTTACCACTCTGAATGCCACATTACCGACTTGAAAAGCATGTTAGTATAACGTACGACACCTTGCAACTCCTAACAAAATATTACAACACCGTACGTAAACTTAAAACTCCATAATAAACCTAATTAATTCATCCGAATCCTTTGAACATCGTACGACAATTTAGAATATATTACGACTCTGTATGCCACATTACCGCCTTGAAAAGCATGCTAGTATAACGTACGGCACCTTACAACTCCTAACAAAACATTACAACACCGTACGTAAACTTAAAACTCCATAATAAACCTAATGAATTCGTCCGAGTCATTTGAACATTGTACAACAATTTAGAATATCTTACGATTCTGTATGCCACATTACAGCCTTGAAAATCATGTTAGTATAACCTAGGGCACCTTACAACTCCTAAGAACCCATTACAATACCATACGTAAACTTAAAACTCCATAGTAAACCTAATGAATTCGTCCGAGTCCTTTTAACATCAGACGACCACTCAGGACTTGTTACGACTTTGTATGCGACATTAGCAACAGGAAAAGCAACTTAGAATAATGTAAGATGAGTTACATCTTCTGATAACACCTTACAGCACCGTACGAAACATTAAAACTCCATAATAAACCTAATGAATTCGTCCGAGTGATTTGAACATCGTACAACAATTTAGAATATCTTACCACTCTGAATGCCACATTACCGCCTTGAAAAGCATGTTAGTATAACGTATGACACCTTGCAACTCCTAACAAAATATTACAACACCGTACGTAAACTTAAAACTCCATAATAAACCTAATGAATTCATCCGAATCCTTTGAACATCGTACGACAATTTAGAATATATTACGACTCTGTATGCCACATTACCGCCTTGAAAAGCATGTTAGTATAACGTACGGCACCTTACAACTCCTAAGAACCCATTACAATACCATACGTAAACTTAAAACTCCATAGGAAACCTAATGAATTCGTCCGAGTCCTTTAAACATCAGACGACCACTCAGGACTTGTTACGCCTTTGTATGCGACATTAGCAACAGGAAAAACAATTTAGAATAATGTAGGATGCGTTACATCTTTTGAGAACACCTTACACCACCGTACGTAACATTAAAACTCCATAATAAACCTAATGAATTCGTCCGAGTGAGTTGAACATCGTACAACAATTTAGAATATCTTACCACTATGTATGCCATATTACCGCTTTGAAGAGCATGTTAGTATAACGTACGACACCTTACAACTCCTAAGAAAACATTACAACACCGTACGTAAACTTAAAACTCATTGATAAACCTAATGAATTCATCCGAGTCATTTGAACATCGTACAACAATTTGGAATATCTTACGACTCTGTATGCCACATTACCGCCTTGAAAATCATGTTAGTATAACCTAGGGCACCTTACAACTCGTAAGAACCCATTGGAATACCGTACGTAAACTTAAAACTCCATAGTAAACCTAATGAATTCGTCCGAGTCCTTAAAACATCAGACGACCACTCAGTACTTGTTACGACTTTGTATGCGACATTAGCAACAGGAAAAGCAATTTAGAATAATGTAGGATGCGTTACATCTTTTGAGAATACCTTACACCACCGTACGAAACATTAAAACTCCATAATAAACCTAATGAATTCGTCCGAGTGATTTGAACATCGTACTACAATTTAGAATATCTTACCACTCTGAATGCCACATTACCGACTTGAAAAGCATGTTAGTATAACGTACGACACCTTGCAACTCCTAACAAAATATTACAACACCGTACGTAAACTTAAAACTCCATAATAAACCTAATTAATTCATCCGAATCCTTTGAACATCGTACGACAATTTAGAATATATTACGACTCTGTATGCCACATTACCGCCTTGAAAAGCATGTTAGTATAACGTACGACACCTTACAACTCCTAACAAAACATTAAAACACCGTACGTAAACTTAAAACTCCATAATAAACCTAATGAATTCGTCCGAGTCATTTGAACATTGTACAACAATTTAGAATATCTTACGATTCTGTATGCCACATTACAGCCTTGAAAATCATGTTAGTATAACCTAGGGCACCTTACAACTCCTAAGAACCCATTACAATACCATACGTAAACTTAAAACTCCATAGTAAACCTAATGAATTCGTCCGAGTCCTTTAAACATCAGACGACCACTCAGGACTTGTTACCACTTTGTATGCGACATTAGCAACAGGAAAAGCAACTTAGAATAATGTAAGATGAGTTACATCTTCTGATAACCCCTTACACCACCGTACGAAACATTAAAACTCCATAATAAACCTAATGAATTCGTCCGAGTGATTTGAACATCGTACAACAATTTAGAATATCTTACCACTCTGAATGCCACATTACCGCCTTGAAAAGCATGTTAGTATAACGTATGACACCTTGCAACTCCTAACAAAATATTACAACACCGTACGTAAACTTAAAACTCCATAATAAACCTAATGAATTCATCCGAATCCTTTGAACATCGTACGACAATTTAGAATATATTACGACTCTGTATGCCACATTACCGCCTTGAAAAGCATGTTAGTATAACGTACGGCACCTTACAACTCCTAAGAACCCATTACAATACCATACGTAAACTTAAAACTCCATAGGAAACCTAATGAATTCGTCCGAGTCCTTTAAACATCAGACGACCACTCAGGACTTGTTACGCCTTTGTATGCGACATTAGCAACAGGAAAAGCAATTTAGAATAATGTAGGATGCGTTACATCTTTTGAGAACACCTTACACCACCGTACGTAACATTAAAACTCCATAATAAACCTAATGAATTCGTCCGAGTGAGTTGAACATCGTACAACAATTTAGAATATCTTACCACTATGTATGCCATATTACCGCTTTGAAGAGCATGTTAGTATAACGTACGGCACCTTACAACTCCTAAGAAAACATTACAACACCGTACGTAAACTTAAAACTCATTGATAAACCTAATGAATTCATCCGAGTCATTTGAACATCGTACAACAATTTGGAATATCTTACGACTCTGTATGCCACATTACCGCCTTGAAAATCATGTTAGTATAACCTAGGGCACCTTACAACTCGTAAGAACCCATTGGAATACCGTACGTAAACTTAAAACTCCATAGTAAACCTAATGAATTCGTCCGAGTCCTTTAAACATCAGACGACCACTCAGGACTTGTTACGAGTTTGTATGCGACATTAGCAACAGGAAAAGCAACTTAGAATAATGTAAGATGAGTTACATCTTTTGATAACACCTTACACCACCGTACGAAACATTAAAACTCCATAATAAACCTAATGAATTCGTCCGAGTGATTTGAACATCGTACAACAATTTAGAATATCTTACCACTCTGAATGCCACATTACCGCCTTGAAAAGCATGTTAGTATAACGTATGACACCTTGCAACTCCTAACAAAATATTACAACACCGTACGTAAACTTAAAACTCCATAATAAACCTAATGAATTCATCCGAATCCTTTGAATATCGTACGACAATTTAGAATATATTACGACTCTGTATGCCACATTACCGCCTTGAAAAGCATGTTAGTATAACGTACGGCACCCTACAACTCCTAAGAACCCATTACAATACCATACGTAAACTTAAAACTCCATAGGAAACCTAATGAATTCGTCCGAGTCCTTTAAACATCAGACGACCACTCAGGACTTGTTACGCCTTTGTATGCGACATTAGCAACAGGAAAAGCAATTTAGAATAATATAGGATGCGTTACATCTTTTGAGAACACCTTACACCACCGTACGTAACATTAAAACTCCATAATAAACCTAATGAATTCGTCCGAGTGAGTTGAACATCGTACAACAATTTAGAATATCTTACCACTATGTATGCCATATTACCGCTTTGAAGAGCATGTTAGTATAACGTACGACACCTTACAACTCCTAAGAAAACATTACAACACCGTACGTAAACTTAAAACTCATTGATAAACCTAATGAATTCATCCGAGTCATTTGAACATCGTACAACAATTTGGAATATCTTACGACTCTGTATGCCACATTACCGCCTTGAAAATCATGTTAGTATAACCTAGGGCACCTTACAACTCGTAAGAACCCATTGGAATACCGTACGTAAACTTAAAACTCCATAGTAAACCTAATGAATTCGTCCGAGTCCTTTAAACATCAGACGACCACTCAGGACTTGTTACGAGTTTGTATGCGACATTAGCAACAGGAAAAGCAACTTAGAATAATGTAAGATGAGTTACATCTTTTGATAACACCTTACACCACCGTACGAAACATTAAAACTCCATAATAAACCTAATGAATTCGTCCGAGTGATTTGAACATCGTACAACAATTTAGAATATCTTACCACTCTGAATGCCACATTACCGCCTTGAAAAGCATGTTAGTATAACGTATGACACCTTGCAACTCCTAACAAAATATTACAACACCGTACGTAAACTTAAAACTCCATAATAAACCTAATGAATTCATCCGAATCCTTTGAACATCGTACGACAATTTAGATTATATTACGACTCTGTATGCCACATTACCGCCTTGAAAAGCATGTTAGTATAACGTACGGCACCCTACAACTCCTAAGAACCCATTACAATACCATACGTAAACTTAAAACTCCATAGGAAACCTAATGAATTCGTCCGAGTCCTTTAAACATCAGACGACCACTCAGGACTTGTTACGCCTTTGTATGCGACATTAGCAACAGGAAAAGCAATTTAGAATAATATAGGATGCGTTACATCTTTTGAGAACACCTTACACCACCGTACGTAACATTAAAACTCCATAATAAACCTAATGAATTCGTCCGAGTGAGTTGAACATCGTACAACAATTTAGAATATCTTACCACTATGTATGCCATATTACCGCTTTGAAGAGCATGTTAGTATAACGTACGACACCTTACAACTCCTAAGAAAACATTACAACACCGTACGTAAACTTAAAACTCATTGATAAACCTAATGAATTCATCCGAGTCATTTGAACATCGTACAACAATTTGGAATATCTTACGACTCTGTATGCCACATTACCGCCTTGAAAATCATGTTAGTATAACCTAGGGCACCTTACAACTCGTAAGAACCCATTGGAATACCGTACGTAAACTTAAAACTCCATAGTAAACCTAATGAATTCGTCCGAGTCCTTTAAACATCAGACGACCACTCAGGACTTGTTACGAGTTTGTATGCGACATTAGCAACAGGAAAAGCAACTTAGAATAATGTAAGATGAGTTACATCTTTTGATAACACCTTACACCACCGTACGAAACATTAAAACTCCATAATAAACCTAATGAATTCGTCCGAGTGATTTGAACATCGTACAACAATTTAGAATATCTTACCACTCTGAATGCCACATTACCGCCTTGAAAAGCATGTTAGTATAACGTATGACACCTTGCAACTCCTAACAAAATATTACAACACCGTACGTAAACTTAAAACTCCATAATAAACCTAATGAATTCATCCGAATCCTTTGAACATCGTACGACAATTTAGATTATATTACGACTCTGTATGCCACATTACCGCCTTGAAAAGCATGTTAGTATAACGTACGGCACCCTACAACTCCTAAGAACCCATTACAATACCATACGTAAACTTAAAACTCCATAGGAAACCTAATGAATTCGTCCGAGTCCTTTAAACATCAGACGACCACTCAGGACTTGTTACGCCTTTGTATGCGACATTAGCAACAGGAAAAGCAATTTAGAATAATGTAGGATGCGTTACATCTTTTGAGAACACCTTACACCACCGTACGAAACATTAAAACTCCATAATAAACCTAATGAATTCGTCCGAGTGATTTGAACATCGTACTACAATTTAGAATATCTTACCACTCTGAATGCCACATTACCGACTTGAAAAGCATGTTAGTATAACGTACGACACCTTGCAACTCCTAACAAAATATTACAACACCGTACGTAAACTTAAAACTCCATAATAAACCTAATTAATTCATCCGAATCCTTTGAACATCGTACGACAATTTAGAATATATTACGACTCTGTATGCCACATTACCGCCTTGAAAAGCATGCTAGTATAACGTACGGCACCTTACAACTCCTAACAAAACATTACAACACCGTACGTAAACTTAAAACTCCATAATAAACCTAATGAATTCGTCCGAGTCATTTGAACATTGTACAACAATTTAGAATATCTTACGATTCTGTATGCCACATTACAGCCTTGAAAATCATGTTAGTATAACCTAGGGCACCTTACAACTCCTAAGAACCCATTACAATACCATACGTAAACTTAAAACTCCATAGTAAACCTAATGAATTCGTCCGAGTCCTTTAAACATCAGACGACCACTCAGGACTTGTTACGACTTTGTATCCGACATTAGCAACAGGAAAAGCAACTTAGAATAATGTAAGATGAGTTACATCTTCTGATAACACCTTACAGCACCGTACGAAACATTAAAACTCCATAATAAACCTAATGAATTCGTCCGAGTGATTTGAACATCGTACAACAATTTAGAATATCTTACCACTCTGAATGCCACATTACCGCCTTGAAAAGCATGTTAGTATAACGTATGACACCTTGCAACTCCTAACAAAATATTACAACACCGTACGTAAACTTAAAACTCCATAATAAACCTAATGAATTCATCCGAATCCTTTGAACATCGTACGACAATTTAGAATATATTACGACTCTGTATGCCACATTACCGCCTTGAAAAGCATGTTAGTATAACGTACGGCACCTTACAACTCCTAAGAACCCATTACAATACCATACGTAAACTTAAAACTCCATAGGAAACCTAATGAATTCGTCCGAGTCCTTTAAACATCAGACGACCACTCAGGACTTGTTACGCCTTTGTATGCGACATTAGCAACAGGAAAAACAATTTAGAATAATGTAGGATGCGTTACATCTTTTGAGAACACCTTACACCACCGTACGTAACATTAAAACTCCATAATAAACCTAATGAATTCGTCCGAGTGAGTTGAACATCGTACAACAATTTAGAATATCTTACCACTATGTATGCCATATTACCGCTTTGAAGAGCATGTTAGTATAACGTACGACACCTTACAACTCCTAAGAAAACATTACAACACCGTACGTAAACTTAAAACTCATTGATAAACCTAATGAATTCATCCGAGTCATTTGAACATCGTACAACAATTTGGAATATCTTACGACTCTGTATGCCACATTACCGCCTTGAAAATCATGTTAGTATAACCTAGGGCACCTTACAACTCGTAAGAACCCATTGGAATACCGTACGTAAACTTAAAACTCCATAGTAAACCTAATGAATTCGTCCGAGTCCTTAAAACATCAGACGACCACTCAGTACTTGTTACGACTTTGTATGCGACATTAGCAACAGGAAAAGCAATTTAGAATAATGTAGGATGCGTTACATCTTTTGAGAATACCTTACACCACCGTACGAAACATTAAAACTCCATAATAAACCTAATGAATTCGTCCGAGTGATTTGAACATCGTACTACAATTTAGAATATCTTACCACTCTGAATGCCACATTACCGACTTGAAAAGCATGTTAGTATAACGTACGACACCTTGCAACTCCTAACAAAATATTACAACACCGTACGTAAACTTAAAACTCCATAATAAACCTAATTAATTCATCCGAATCCTTTGAACATCGTACGACAATTTAGAATATATTACGACTCTGTATGCCACATTACCGCCTTGAAAAGCATGTTAGTATAACGTACGACACCTTACAACTCCTAACAAAACATTAAAACACCGTACGTAAACTTAAAACTCCATAATAAACCTAATGAATTCGTCCGAGTCATTTGAACATTGTACAACAATTTAGAATATCTTACGATTCTGTATGCCACATTACAGCCTTGAAAATCATGTTAGTATAACCTAGGGCACCTTACAACTCCTAAGAACCCATTACAATACCATACGTAAACTTAAAACTCCATAGTAAACCTAATGAATTCGTCCGAGTCCTTTAAACATCAGACGACCACTCAGGACTTGTTACCACTTTGTATGCGACATTAGCAACAGGAAAAGCAACTTAGAATAATGTAAGATGAGTTACATCTTCTGATAACCCCTTACACCACCGTACGAAACATTAAAACTCCATAATAAACCTAATGAATTCGTCCGAGTGATTTGAACATCGTACAACAATTTAGAATATCTTACCACTCTGAATGCCACATTACCGCCTTGAAAAGCATGTTAGTATAACGTATGACACCTTGCAACTCCTAACAAAATATTACAACACCGTACGTAAACTTAAAACTCCATAATAAACCTAATGAATTCATCCGAATCCTTTGAACATCGTACGACAATTTAGAATATATTACGACTCTGTATGCCACATTACCGCCTTGAAAAGCATGTTAGTATAACGTACGGCACCTTACAACTCCTAAGAACCCATTACAATACCATACGTAAACTTAAAACTCCATAGGAAACCTAATGAATTCGTCCGAGTCCTTTAAACATCAGACGACCACTCAGGACTTGTTACGCCTTTGTATGCGACATTAGCAACAGGAAAAGCAATTTAGAATAATGTAGGATGCGTTACATCTTTTGAGAACACCTTACACCACCGTACGTAACATTAAAACTCCATAATAAACCTAATGAATTCGTCCGAGTGAGTTGAACATCGTACAACAATTTAGAATATCTTACCACTATGTATGCCATATTACCGCTTTGAAGAGCATGTTAGTATAACGTACGGCACCTTACAACTCCTAAGAAAACATTACAACACCGTACGTAAACTTAAAACTCATTGATAAACCTAATGAATTCATCCGAGTCATTTGAACATCGTACAACAATTTGGAATATCTTACGACTCTGTATGCCACATTACCGCCTTGAAAATCATGTTAGTATAACCTAGGGCACCTTACAACTCGTAAGAACCCATTGGAATACCGTACGTAAACTTAAAACTCCATAGTAAACCTAATGAATTCGTCCGAGTCCTTTAAACATCAGACGACCACTCAGGACTTGTTACGAGTTTGTATGCGACATTAGCAACAGGAAAAGCAACTTAGAATAATGTAAGATGAGTTACATCTTTTGATAACACCTTACACCACCGTACGAAACATTAAAACTCCATAATAAACCTAATGAATTCGTCCGAGTGATTTGAACATCGTACAACAATTTAGAATATCTTACCACTCTGAATGCCACATTACCGCCTTGAAAAGCATGTTAGTATAACGTATGACACCTTGCAACTCCTAACAAAATATTACAACACCGTACGTAAACTTAAAACTCCATAATAAACCTAATGAATTCATCCGAATCCTTTGAACATCGTACGACAATTTAGAATATATTACGACTCTGTATGCCACATTACCGCCTTGAAAAGCATGTTAGTATAACGTACGGCACCCTACAACTCCTAAGAACCCATTACAATACCATACGTAAACTTAAAACTCCATAGGAAACCTAATGAATTCGTCCGAGTCCTTTAAACATCAGACGACCACTCAGGACTTGTTACGCCTTTGTATGCGACATTAGCAACAGGAAAAGCAATTTAGAATAATATAGGATGCGTTACATCTTTTGAGAACACCTTACACCACCGTACGTAACATTAAAACTCCATAATAAACCTAATGAATTCGTCCGAGTGAGTTGAACATCGTACAACAATTTAGAATATCTTACCACTATGTATGCCATATTACCGCTTTGAAGAGCATGTTAGTATAACGTACGACACCTTACAACTCCTAAGAAAACATTACAACACCGTACGTAAACTTAAAACTCATTGATAAACCTAATGAATTCATCCGAGTCATTTGAACATCGTACAACAATTTGGAATATCTTACGACTCTGTATGCCACATTACCGCCTTGAAAATCATGTTAGTATAACCTAGGGCACCTTACAACTCGTAAGAACCCATTGGAATACCGTACGTAAACTTAAAACTCCATAGTAAACCTAATGAATTCGTCCGAGTCCTTTAAACATCAGACGACCACTCAGGACTTGTTACGAGTTTGTATGCGACATTAGCAACAGGAAAAGCAACTTAGAATAATGTAAGATGAGTTACATCTTTTGATAACACCTTACACCACCGTACGAAACATTAAAACTCCATAATAAACCTAATGAATTCGTCCGAGTGATTTGAACATCGTACAACAATTTAGAATATCTTACCACTCTGAATGCCACATTACCGCCTTGAAAAGCATGTTAGTATAACGTATGACACCTTGCAACTCCTAACAAAATATTACAACACCGTACGTAAACTTAAAACTCCATAATAAACCTAATGAATTCATCCGAATCCTTTGAACATCGTACGACAATTTAGATTATATTACGACTCTGTATGCCACATTACCGCCTTGAAAAGCATGTTAGTATAACGTACGGCACCCTACAACTCCTAAGAACCCATTACAATACCATACGTAAACTTAAAACTCCATAGGAAACCTAATGAATTCGTCCGAGTCCTTTAAACATCAGACGACCACTCAGGACTTGTTACGCCTTTGTATGCGACATTAGCAACAGGAAAAGCAATTTAGAATAATATAGGATGCGTTACATCTTTTGAGAACACCTTACACCACCGTACGTAACATTAAAACTCCATAATAAACCTAATGAATTCGTCCGAGTGAGTTGAACATCGTACAACAATTTAGAATATCTTACCACTATGTATGCCATATTACCGCTTTGAAGAGCATGTTAGTATAACGTACGACACCTTACAACTCCTAAGAAAACATTACAACACCGTACGTAAACTTAAAACTCATTGATAAACCTAATGAATTCATCCGAGTCATTTGAACATCGTACAACAATTTGGAATATCTTACGACTCTGTATGCCACATTACCGCCTTGAAAATCATGTTAGTATAACCTAGGGCACCTTACAACTCGTAAGAACCCATTGGAATACCGTACGTAAACTTAAAACTCCATAGTAAACCTAATGAATTCGTCCGAGTCCTTTAAACATCAGACGACCACTCAGGACTTGTTACGAGTTTGTATGCGACATTAGCAACAGGAAAAGCAACTTAGAATAATGTAAGATGAGTTACATCTTTTGATAACACCTTACACCACCGTACGAAACATTAAAACTCCATAATAAACCTAATGAATTCGTCCGAGTGATTTGAACATCGTACAACAATTTAGAATATCTTACCACTCTGAATGCCACATTACCGCCTTGAAAAGCATGTTAGTATAACGTATGACACCTTGCAACTCCTAACAAAATATTACAACACCGTACGTAAACTTAAAACTCCATAATAAACCTAATGAATTCATCCGAATCCTTTGAACATCGTACGACAATTTAGATTATATTACGACTCTGTATGCCACATTACCGCTTTGAAAAGCATGTTAGTATAACGTACGGCACCCTACAACTCCTAAGAACCCATTACAATACCATACGTAAACTTAAAACTCCATAGGAAACCTAATGAATTCGTCCGAGTCCTTTAAACATCAGACGACCACTCAGGACTTGTTACGCCTTTGTATGCGACATTAGCAACAGGAAAAGCAATTTAGAATAATGTAGGATGCGTTACATCTTTTGAGAACACCTTACACCACCGTACGTAACATTAAAACTCCATAATAAACGTAATGAATTCGTCCGAGTGAGTTGAACATCGTACAACAATTTAGAATATCTTACCACTATGTATGCCATATTACCGCTTTGAAGAGCATGTTAGTATAACGTACGACACCTTACAACTCCTAAGAAAACATTACAACACCGTACGTAAACTTAAAACTCATTGATAAACCTAATGAATTCATCCGAGTCATTTCAACATCATACAACAATTTGGAATATCTTACGACTCTGTATGCCACATTACCGCCTTGAAAATCATGTTAGTATAACCTAGGGCACCTTACAACTCATAAGAACCCATTGGAATACCGTACGTAAACTTAAAACTCCATAGTAAACCTAATGAATTCGTCCGAGTCCTTTAAACATCAGACGACCACTCAGGACTTGTTACGAGTTTGTATGCGACATTAGCAACAGGAAAAGCAACTTAGAATAATTTAAGATGAGTTACATCTTTTGATAACACCTTACACCACCGTACGAAACATTAAAACTCCATAATAAACCTAATGAATTCGTCCGAGTGATTTGAACATCGTACTACAATTTAGAATATCTTACCACTCTGAATGCCACATTACCGCCTTGAAAAGCATGTTAGTATAACGTATGACACCTTGCAACTCCTAACAAAATATTACAACACCGTACGTAAACTTAAAACTCCATAATAAACCTAATGAATTCATCCGAATCCTTTGAACATCGTACGACAATTTAGAATATATTACGACTCTGTATGCCACATTACCGCCTTGAAAAGCATGTTAGTATAACGTACGGCACCCTACAACTCCTAAGAACCAATTACAATACCATACGTAAACTTAAAACTCCATAGGAAACCTAATGAATTCGTCCGAGTCCTTTAAACATCAGACGACCACTCAGGACTTGTTACGCCTTTGTATGCGACATTAGCAACAGGAAAAGCAATTTAGAATAATGTAGGATGCGTTACATCTTTTGAGAACACCTTACACCACCGTACGAAACATTAAAACTCCATAATAAACCTAATGAAGTCGTCCGAGTGAGTTGAACATCGTACAACAATTTAGAATATCTTACCTCTATGTATGCCATATTACCGCTTTGAAGAGCATGTTAGTATAACGTACGACACCTTACAACTCCTAAGAAAACATTACAACACCGTACGTAAACTTAAAACTCCATGATAAACCTAATGAATTCGTCCGAGTCATTTGAACATCGTACAACAATTTAGAATATCTTACGACTCTGTATGCCACATTACCGCCTTGAAAATCATGTTAGTATAACCTAGGGCACCTTACAACTCCTAAGAACCCAATGCAATAACGTACGTAAACTTAAAACTCCATAGTAAACCTAATGAATTCGTCCGAGTCCTTAAAACATCAGACGACCACTCAGTACTTGTTACGACTTTGTATGCGACATTAGCAACAGGAAAAGCAATTTAGAATAATGTAGGATGCGTTACATCTTTTGAGAATACCTTACACCACCGTACGAAACATTAAAACTCCACAATAAACCTAATGAATTCGTCCGAGTGATTTGAACATCGTACTACAATTTAGAATATCTTACCACTCTGAATGCCACATTACCGACTTGAAAAGCATGTTAGTATAACGTACGACACCTTGCAACTCCTAACAAAATATTACAACACCGTACGTAAACTTAAAACTCCATAATAAACCTAATTAATTCATCCGAATCCTTTGAACATCGTACGACAATTTAGAATATATTACGACTCTGTATGCCACATTACCGCCTTGAAAAGCATGTTAGTATAACGTACGACACCTTACAACTCCTAACAAAACATTACAACACCGTACGTAAACTTAAAACTCCATAATAAACCTAATGAATTCGTCCGAGTCATTTGAACATTGTACTACAATTTAGAATATCTTACGATTCTGTATGCCACATTACAGCCTTGAGAATCATGTTAGTATAACCTAGGGCACCTTACAACTCCTAAGAACCCATTACAATACCATACGTAAACTTAAAACTCCATAGTAAACCTAATGAATTCGTCCGAGTCCTTTAAACATCAGACGACCACTCAGGACTTGTTACGACTTTGTATGCGACATTAGCAACAGGAAAAGCAACTTAGAATAATGTAAGATGAGTTACATCTTTTGATAACACCTTACACCACCGTACGAAACATTAAAACTCCATAATAAACCTAATGAATTCGTCCGAGTGATTTGAACATCGTACAACAATTTAGAATATCTTACCACTCTGAATGCCACATTACCGCCTTGAAAAGCATGTTAGTATAACGTATGACACCTTGCAACTCCTAACAAAACATTACAACACCGTACGTAAACTTAAAACTCCATAATAAACCTAATGAATTCGTCCGAGTCATTTGAACATTGTACAACAATTTAGAATATCTTACGATTCTGTATGCCACATTACAGCCTTGAAAATCATGTTAGTATAACCTAGGGCACCTTACAACTCCTAAGAACCCATTACAATACCATACGTAAACTTAAAACTCCATAGTAAACCTAATGAATTCATCCGAGTCCTTTAAACATCAGACGACCACTCAGGACTTGTTACGACTTTGTATGCGACATTAGCAACAGGAAAAGCAACTTAGAATAATGTAAGATGAGTTACATCTTTTGATAACACCTTACACCACCGTACGAAACATTAAAACTCCATAATAAACCTAATGAATTCGTCCGAGTGATTTGAACATCGTACAACAATTTAGAATATCTTACCACTCTGAATGCCACATTACCGCCTTGAAAAGCATGTTAGTATAACGTATGACACCTTGCAACTCCTAACAAAATATTACAACACCGTACGTAAACTTAAAACTTCATAATAAACCTAATGAATTCATCCGAATCCTTTGAACATCGTACGACAATTTAGAATATATTACGACTCTGTATGCCACATTACCGCCTTGAAAAGCATGTTAGTATAACGTACGGCACCTTACAACTTCTAAGAACCCATTACAATACCATACGCAAACTTAAAACTCCATAGGAAACCTAATGAATTCGTCCGAGTCCTTTAAACATCAGACGACCACTCAGGACTTGTTACGCCTTTGTATGCGACATTAGCAACAGGAAAAGCAATTTAGAATAATGTAGGATGCGTTACATCTTTTGAGAACACCTTACACCACCGTACGTAACATTAAAACTCCATAATAAACCTAATGAATTCGTCCGAGTGAGTTGAACATCGTCCAACAATTTAGAATATCTTACCACTATGTATGCCATATTACCGCTTTGAAGAGCATGTTAGTATAACGTACGACACCTTACAACTCCTAAGAAAACATTACAACACCGTACGTAAACTTAAAACTCCATGATAAACCTAATGAATTCATCCGAGTCATTTGAACATCGTACAACAATTTGGAATATCTTACGACTCTGTATGCCACATTACCGCCTTGAAAATCATGTTAGTATAACCTAGGGCACCTTACAACTCGTAAGAACCCATTGGAATACCGTACGTAAATTTAAAACTCCATAGTAAACCTACTGAATTCGTCCGAGTCCTTTAAACATCAGACGACCACTCAGGACTTGTTACGACTTTGTATGCGACATTAGCAACAGGAAAAGCAACTTAGAATAATGTAAGATGAGTTACATCTTTTGATAACACCTTACACCACCGTACGAAACATTAAAACTCCATAATAAACCTAATGAATTCGTCCGAGTGATTTGAACATCGTACAACAATTTAGAATATCTTACCACTCTGAATGCCACATTACCGCCTTGAAAAGCATGTTAGTATAACGTATGACACCTTGCAACTCCTAACAAAATATTACAACACCGTACGTAAACTAAAAACTCCATAATAAACCTAATGAATTCATCCGAATCCTTTGAACATCGTACGACAATTTAGAATATATTACGACTCTGTATGCCACATTACCGCCTTGAAAAGCATGTTAGTATAACGTACGGCACCTTACAACTCCTAAGAACCCATTACAATACCATACGTAAACTTAAAACTCCATAGGAAACCTAATGAATTCGTCCGAGTCCTTTAAACATCAGACGACCACTCAGGACTTGTTACGCCTTTGTATGCGACATTAGCAACAGGAAAAGCAATTTAGAATAATGTAGGATGCGTTACATCTTTTGAGAACACCTTACACCACCGTACGAAACATTAAAACTCCATAATAAACCTAATGAAGTCGTCCGAGTGAGTTGAACATCGTACAACAATTTAGAATATCCTACCTCTATGTATGCCATATTACCGCTTTGAAGAGCATGTTAGTATAACGTACGACACCTTACAACTCCTAAGAAAACATTACAACACCGTACGTAAAATTAAAACTCCATGATAAACCTAATGAATTCGTCCGAGTCATTTGAACATCGTACAACAATTTAGAATATCTTACGACTCTGTATGCCACATTACCGCCTTGAAAATCATGTTAGTATAACCTAGGGCACCTTACAACTCCTAAGAACCCAATGCAATAACGTACGTAAACTTAAAACTCCATAGTAAACCTAATGAATTCGTCCGAGTCCTTAAAACATCAAACGACCACTCAGTACTTGTTACGACTTTGTATGCGACATTAGCAACAGGAAAAGCAATTTAGAATAATGTAGGATGCGTTACATCTTTTGAGAATACCTTACACCACCGTACGAAACATAAAAACTCCATAATAAACCTAATGAATTCGTCCGAGTGATTTGAACATCGTACAACAATTTAGAATATCTTACCACTCTGAATGCCACATTACCGCCTTGAAAAGCATGTTAGTATAACGTATGACACCTTGCAACTCCTAACAAAACATTACAACACCGTACGTAAACTTAAAACTCCATAATAAACCTAATGAATTCGTCCGAGTCATTTGAACATTGTACAACAATTTAGAATATCTTACGATTCTGTATGCCACATTACAGCCTTGAAAATCATGTTAGTATAACCTAGGGCACCTTACAACTCCTAAGAACCCATTACAATACCATACGTAAACTTAAAACTCCATAGTAAACCTAATGAATTCGTCCGAGTCCTTTAAACATCAGACGACCACTCAGGACTTGTTACGACTTTGTATGCGACATTAGCAACAGGAAAAGCAACTTAGAATAATGTAAGATGAGTTACATCTTTTGATAACACCTTACACCACCGTACGAAACATTAAAACTCCATAATAAACCTAATGAATTCGTCCGAGTGATTTGAACATCGTACAACAATTTAGAATATCTTACCACTCTGAATGCCACATTACCGCCTTGAAAAGCATGTTAGTATAACGTATGACACCTTGCAACTCCTAACAAAATATTACAACACCGTACGTAAACTTAAAACTCCATAATAAACCTAATGAATTCATCCGAATCCTTTGAACATCGTACGACAATTTAGAATATATTACGACTCTGTATGCCACATTACCGCCTTGAAAAGCATGTTAGTATAACGTACGACACCTTACAACTCCTAAGAACCCATTACAATACCATACGCAAACTTAAAACTCCATAGGAAACCTAATGAATTCGTCCGAGTCCTTTAAACATCAGACGACCACTCAGGACTTGTTACGCCTTTGTATGCGACATTAGCAACAGGAAAAGCAATTTAAAATAATGTAGGATGCGTTACATCTTTTGAAAACACCTTACACCACCGTACGTAACATTAAAACTCCATAATAAACCTAATGAATTCGTCCGAGTGAGTTGAACATCGTCCAACAATTTAGAATATCTTACCACTATGTATGCCATATTACCGCTTTGAAGAGCATGTTAGTATAACGTACGACACCTTACAACTCCTAAGAAAACATTACAACACCGTACGTAAACTTAAAACTCCATGATAAACCTAATGAATTCATCCGAGTCATTTGAACATCGTACAACAATTTGGAATATCTTACGACTCTGTATGCCACATTACCGCCTTGAAAATCATGTTAGTATAACCTAGGGCACCTTACAACTCGTAAGAACCCATTGGAATACCGCACGTAAATTTAAAACTCCATAGTAAACCTACTGAATTCGTCCGAGTACTTTAAACATCAGATGACCACTCAGGACTTGTTACGACTTTGTATGCGACATTAGCAACAGGAAAAGCAACTTAGAATAATGTAAGATGAGTTACATCTTTTGGTAACACCTTACACCACCGTACGAAACATTAAAACTCCATAATAAACCTAATGAATTCGTCCGAGTGATTTGAACATCGTACAACAATTTAGAATATCTTACCACTCTGAATGCCACATTACCGCCTTGAAAAGCATGTTAGTATAACGTATGACACCTTGCAACTCCTAACAAAATATTACAACACCGTACGTAAACTAAAAACTCCATAATAAACCTAATGAATTCATCCGAATCCTTTGAACATCGTACGACAATTTAGAATATATTACGACTCTGTATGCCACATTATCGCCTTGAAAAGCATGTTAGTATAACGTACGGCACCTTACAACTCCTAAGAACCCATTACAATACCATACGTAAACTTAAAACTCCATAGGAAACCTAATTAATTCGTCCGAGTCCTTTAAACATCAGACGACCACTCAGGACTTGTTACGCCTTTGTATGCGACATTAGCAACAGGAAAAGCAATTTAGAATAATGTAGGATGCGTTACATCTTTTGAGAACACCTTACACCACCGTACGAAACATTAAAACTCCATAATAAACCTAATGAAGTCGTCCGAGTGAGTTGAACATCGTACAACAATTTAGAATATCTTACCTCTATGTATGCCATATTACCGCTTTGAAGAGCATGTTAGTATAACGTACGACACCTTACAACTCCTAAGAAAACATTACAACACCGTACGTAAACTTAAAACTCCATGATAAACCTAATGAATTCGTCCGAGTCATTTGAACATCGTACAACAATTTAGAATATCTTACGACTCTGTATGCCACATTACCGCCTTGAAAATCATGTTAGTATAACCTAGGGCACCTTACAACTCCTAAGAACCCAATGCAATAACGTACGTAAACTTAAAACTCCATAGTAAACCTAATGAATTCGTCCGAGTCCTTAAAACATCAAACGACCACTCAGTACTTGTTACGACTTTGTATGCGACATTAGCAACAGGAAAAGCAATTTAGAATAATGTAGGATGCGTTACATCTTTTGAGAATACCTTACACCACCGTACGAAACATTAAAACTCCATAATAAACCTAATGAATTCGTCCGAGTGATTTGAACATCGTACAACAATTTAGAATATCTTACCACTCTGAATGCCACATTACCGCCTTGAAAAGCATGTTAGTATAACGTATGACACCTTGCAACTCCTAACAAAACATTACAACACCGAACGTAAACTTAAAACTCCATAATAAACCTAATGAATTCGTCCGAGTCATTTGAACATTGTACAACAATTTAGAATATCTTACGATTCTGTATGCCACATTACAGCGTTGAAAATCATGTTAGTATAACCTAGGGCACCTTACAACTCCTAAGAACCCATTACAATACCATACGTAAACTTAAAACTCCATAGTAAACCTAATGAATTCGTCCGAGTCCTTTAAACATCAGACGACCACTCAGGACTTGTTACGACTTTGTATGCGACATTAGCAACAGGAAAAGCAACTTAGAATAATGTAAGATGAGTTACATCTTTTGATAACACCTTACACCACCGTACGAAACATTAAAACTCCATAATAAACCTAATGAATTCGTCCGAGTGATTTGAACATCGTACAACAATTTAGAATATCTTACCACTCTGAATGCCACATTACCGCCTTGAAAAGCATGTTAGTATAACGTATGACACCTTGCAACTCCTAACAAAATATTACAACACCGTACGTAAACTTAAAACTCCATAATAAACCTAATGAATTCATCCGAATCCTTTGAACATCGTACGACAATTTAGAATATATTACGACTCTGTATGCCACATTACCGCCTTGAAAAGCATGTTAGTATAACGTACGGCACCTTACAACTCCTAAGAACCCATTACAATACCATACGCAAACTTA
Source organism: Tagetes erecta (assembly GCA_030867185.1). Lineage (NCBI taxonomy): Eukaryota > Viridiplantae > Streptophyta > Magnoliopsida > Asterales > Asteraceae > Tagetes > Tagetes erecta. The sequence continues at coordinate 45,243,759 of CM061488.1, read as the reverse complement.
AAACTCCATAGGAAACCTAATGAATTCGTCCGAGTCCTTTAAACATCAGACGACCACTCAGGACTTGTTACGCCTTTGTATGCGACATTAGCAACAGGAAAAGCAATTTAGAATAATGTAGGATGCGTTACATCTTTTGAGAACACCTTACACCACCGTACGTAACATTAAAACTCCATAATAAACCTAATGAATTCGTCCGAGTGAGTTGAACATCGTCCAACAATTTAGAATATCTTACCACTATGTATGCCATATTACCGCTTTGAAGAGCATGTTAGTATAACGTACGACACCTTACAACTCCTAAGAAAACATTACAACACCGTACGTAAACTTAAAACTCCATGATAAACCTAATGAATTCATCCGAGTCATTTGAACATCGTACAACAATTTGGAATATCTTACGACTCTGTATGCCACATTACCGCCTTGAAAATCATGTTAGTATAACCTAGGGCACCTTACAACTCGTAAGAACCCATTGGAATACCGTACGTAAATTTAAAACTCCATAGTAAACCTACTGAATTCGTCCGAGTCCTTTAAACATCAGACGACCACTCAGGACTTGTTACGACTTTGTATGCGACATTAGCAACATGAAAAGCAACTTAGAATAATGTAAGATGAGTTACATCTTTTGATAACACCTTACACCACCGTACGAAACATTAAAACTCCATAATAAACCTAATGAATTCGTCCGAGTGATTTGAACATCGTACAACAATTTAGAATATCTTACCACTCTGAATGCCACATTACCGCCTTGAAAAGCATGTTAGTATAACGTATGACACCTTGCAACTCCTAACAAAATATTACAACACCGTACGTAAACTAAAAACTCCATAATAAACCTAATGAATTCATCCGAATCCTTTGAACATCGTACGACAATTTAGAATATATTACGACTCTGTATGCCACATTACCGCCTTGAAAAGCATGTTAGTATAACGTACGGCACCTTACAACTCCTAAGAACCCATTACAATACCATACGTAAACTTAAAATGTGACACCCCGTAAATTCTGGTTAACACGTTAACTACCTTTTAACTATTCCGTTAAGTTTTATATAAGTTTTAGGTTAGTTTTGTAATTAATTAAACTAATTATAAACTTTAAAAGCTAACTAAATAATCTATTAATGTGTAAGGGCCAGAAATGTAAATTAAAAATTAAAAAGCCCAACCCACCCGTCACACCCCTTCTTCCTAGACATATCGCGACACAAACACACACTCATATCATAAACCCTAGCAGCGGCCGCACCACCACACCAGCTGCACCTCCATATTCATTATACCACGTCGGTTTCATCCCCGCATCGCAACAGTCTCGTTTCGCCTCACCGTACGCATCATCACTGCTGTTCGAAACGTCAACGGAACCGGAAATAGCCGCAACAGTCCCGTCCGATCATCTTCAACGTTTTTCCGGTAAGACTCGCGAACCATAATCGTGTATGTGACATGTATATACATATATATGTTAGCAAATTCGAGCAGCAAGAATGTTAGTTGATCTCTCTTTGGTTAACAGTAGGCAGCGAACCATCGAACCCGTCTCGTCAAGAACGCGTGCAACAACGGCAGCCCTCACCGTCTACCTTTTCTCGTCGCCATTAACGAACCTGAACAGCAGCCGAAAACGCTGTTGGTTCCGATCGTCTTTTCCGATTAGTCTCCGGTGAGTTTCGTGACCCGTAGACTTGTATACGTGATCGATGTGTGAGACAATATCGTATGTATGTATATATATGTTACCTGCGTATTCATGTATAGCAGCGACAATAACAGAAAATAGTATGAATGTTGTAGGTATATATATGTATGCGCTGTATGTATATCGGCTGTGTATGTATGTGTTGTTTATGCAATCTGGTGTGTCTAAGTATACATGTATGTGTGTGATCTGCTATGTATGTGTGTGATGTGTGTTTACATGGAACTAAGCATGAGATCTTATTATATATGTATGTAGAGTAAATATAAACAAATTGTATTCGTATGGTTGTATGCGATGGGTGTGTACGGGCAGCATGCATTTTGTATACATACATATATATATTACAGAGAGTGTATGTGTGCTGCTATATATATACATATATGTATGTGAAATGTTCAAGTATGTATGATAATATGATATGGTGTGTAACAACGTGTATGTATATATGTATGATCAAGGTGTGATAGTAGATTTATATTCATGTTGTATGTATGCGTAGGTATGAAAGTGAATTCAGATAAGAATATGTATGTTGTATGTATGCCTATGTGTGCTAAGAATGTATGTATGTATATTGAACAATAGAAACAAAAGCATGTATGCGTTAATGGTATGTGTACGTGTGTGAATGTATAGTGTATATGAATGTAAGCAACAAGATCTTGACAGATTGATAAACATAAATATATATGACCGAGATTATGCAAATATGAATATGAAACAAGAATAGCAATATCCGTAGTGTGTAGTATCATATGTATTTTATGTGTGTAGGTATGAAATGGGAACCAATAGATATATATGCGTTGTGTGCACTTGGAGTATGTAAAAACATATGGGGTATAGTATAGATATGGTAAATGCGTGTATAGTATGGACGACATGAAGTATATGAATACATGAACTCAATGGAATATATGTGTTAGTGATTGTAAGTATATATGTTTATAAATATCTATACCTATATGTAAATATTCTACGCTTATATAAAACGCAAGTTTGTAGTTATTAATTTCGGGAAAATTTAATAAGCAGGATTGTAGAACGGTTTAGGTTCTCTGTTGCATTCGTGCTGTTGCTTTTACTGTGCATTCTAAGGTGAGTTCTTTGCCCGCTTTTAAATATTTTTCGGGGAGAAAACATACAAATGTTTTTAACGCGCCTTCGGGCAACTATTTATAGCGCCTTCGGGCGGACTGTATTTTTATGCCTTCGGGCAGGGCCTTCGGGCAAAACTTTATGCCTTCGGGCAATTATTTTACAGAGCCTTCGGGCAAGGTTTTTAAACAGCCTTGGGCTGAGTTTTATACCTTCGGGTAGGGCCTTCGGGCAACGGTTTTAAACAGCCTTGGGCTGAGGTTTTCGCCTTCGGGCAGGGCCTTCGGGCAACGGTTTTGATAAAACAAAGTTCTATTGTCTAACTGTTTATTTTACTGAGCATGATTCCACCCAACCCTAAAGTCCTTTCCTTTTTGTCGAGATTATTAATATACAGTGGGTATAACGGGGAAATTTGAGTAGTACTACGGGTTCGGCAGACCCCATCATGCTGGATTGGTTTCCAGGTGGTGCAAATTGTCCTTTAACTTTTGGTCACCCGTCGTGGTGGTAACAAGGCAACCTTATCGTATCGTTCAGTTTAATCTCGACGTGCTCATGTAGTAAACGAGGTGGTCTAGCTAACCAGCAATAGTAATGATGTTTATCGGTTAAACGGTTTCAGTATTTTTATATACTCTTGTTACTTAAACTCATTGAACTCACCAACATTATTTGTTGACTCGTTTTAGTATGTTTTCTCAGGTGGCTAGGAGCTGTGCACGTAGGACATATCATGCATGAGTCGTTTAATTTGTTTTGAAACTTTATTTACCTTGTTGGTCTTATTGAAAACAATTATTGGTTTTGTGCTAAACTGTTGAGCACAAGTTTATTTAAATAATGGATTTGTTTGAAAGCTTCCGCTAAACTTTGAATACTTACATTTTATACTCTGAGTTTTGGGTTAATGTCTGAGATAAACTTTTATTTAAAACGTCGAGTCAGTGTTACTGTAACTAATGGCTTGAGATCCTGGTATGTCACACGCCTAACGGATACCCCGTTTGTGAAAAATTTAGGGTGTGACAGATTGGTATCAGAGCCATAAGTTATAGGGAACTAGCAATTCATTGCATATAGTCTATAACTTTAAGCATTTGCATTAGTTACACTCACACTGCACAGTAGAATCATAGTTAGAAATTAGAGTTTGTTTGCCTATACGTGTTACATTTTACGTGCTTGCCTGATATATGATCTTTGTAGTCTAAGAATCCTTATACGAAATACTCTGTCCTTATCCCAAACATGAATTTAATTTTTCCGCTTAAATCTGATTCTTCTTCGCGGAATGTGGTTGAGACATCTTCTCAAGGCGTAAAGAGGCCAAGAGTATGAGCCTGACGATTACAACTGTTTTGAACCGTTTGAGTATCCCTTCTAGAGTTTGTAAAGTGGAGCATAAGTTATTCAGCAGTTCATTCCTTCTTTTCAAAATACGTTAAATTTTGTAAGCCCAGAAAACCGATTTTTATTCAAAATTTTTTTTTTCTCACTCTGTTGAAAGCGTGGTGACAACAAAAACGCATTAAGTATGAAACACTCAAATCATAAAGACTAAGACAGTGAAGTTATCAGTAGTGATTTTCTTTCATTAAGTACTTTGTTCTATTCTTTTAAACCTTCTCCATATTGTCACACTTATCTTATTTTCATCAAGTTGGTGCTTGTTGCACTCGTGAAAACTTGTGACTCGAAGAGGCGTGTCTTGAAGTTGAATACGTATGGTATTCTTGTTTTACATTAAGACTGGTTGGATCAGATTGTCACATGCCTTATTGCAGAAGTTTTTGACAAAGTTGCTTCTAAGTATACCATACCTCTCTTATACTTCCTATATTCGGAATAATATAAATTATCGTATGAATAAGCACAAAACAATAAGCATGATAAAACTAAATACTAAAGCCCATGATGGGAGACAAATTAGGGTGATTGTGTAAGGTAAATTGACGATTACGGGTGCGCAACGTAATGGTGAATTTACAGGTGCACGATGATCCTGGTAAGACCTGTCATGTGGGCTAAACCCAAAACCCAGAATGGAAGAAACAACACAACACAGATTCACCGGAAACAAACTCCATTTATGTAAGTAGCGCATTGATGTTGAGATTATCCTTAATCGGCACTTATAAAACTCCTTCTATGAATGGTAGACACGTACAATGCACCTATGTGTAGTAAACAATTATAATACAACCTCACATTACAAATCCAAAAGTTCATCTCTAAACTACATACAATTTACCTTATACACCTAGGTACAAGAGGATTAAATTACAGAAATAACAACATGCAAATAATAGTAAGGAACTACTTAAGCAAACTTAATAGGGATTCTACTACTAATTACTGATTCTTAAAAGTAATAATTCAACCTGTCTGCAAGCAATCTAAATATTTTTCAATATAAACATCTACCTTGTAAAGTCACAAGTTCATGATACAATGAGACGTTTTAAACTCTGATTAGCGTGTGATGACCTCTTACTCAACATCAATAATAACTTAATATCATGGTTTTCTCAATCGAACATTAAACAATCTTTGTAACTGTAAGGGTCCCTGGGGGGAGCCCTATAAAACTACGACTTATTTGGGAAAACTCCTTCCTGTCAGAATAAATCAACCACATAAGATCTCTTATACATGATTACTCCTCGTGAATGCATTGTAATTACTATTTGCATCTCCAATGTTGTAAAACGTGCTTTGGATCTAAAGCTTCTTTTATCCATCTAGAACATTTAAATCCATAAACATTATCCATATACAGTAAAAAAAAAAAAAAAAAAAAAACATATTCAAATCACATGACCAAATAGTTCGCGTAACAGCAGTAACCCAACTTAAGCGTTATTAATGTCGCAAGTCTGTAATCGATGACCTTCGAACTTGTTACGAACGCGTGTTTCTTATGAACACTACTCCATCTATCATTTATAAGGTAATACACTATAAACCTAGACACTTATAACTTTCCGATAATCATTGTTCACAGTGATTATAGAAACTAAGTGATTTTTCGTAACTACCCCCCCCCCCCCCGGATATAAATTTGAATATCCTTCACGACTTTAAAGATTCACATGATGAATAATATTGTCCACAATAAACAATTGATACCAACTAGAAGTTCAGAATAACAATCTCTTGTTTAGTTCATCCAATATTCATTGCATCTGCTGAGAAATATAATAATTGATGCTCTCATTTTCATTTGACACTCCAATCGCGCACTATTCTTCTTTCAAAGCTTATGTTAATTTAAGAGAATCCACCTTGTATGTAATTAACGGGCTTGATCAAAACTATTTAAAGCGAGATGAAAGCAATTGTTACCTAATCGTTCCAAACCATGAAAATACTAACAGGGGAAACTGTCTGTTTATAGAAAATAGTTAAGCTACACAAATCCAAGTAATGAAATAACACGACATTCTTATCTAACCCGTTACCAGACCAGACTATTATCTCTCGCCATTTCTTAAACATCCTAATGGCGAATTCGAATGTTATCACTCAATGAAGCTTGAGATCAAAATTATTGCTAATCTTATTATTTGAACTCTTATCTAATCCCTGTGTAAAGTAAAACATGTATTTTAAAAGGAATATTGTTAGATCACCTTAAAAGACCTACACGATTGAATTAATCTCATATTCGAATAAAAAGATAAGATTCCAGAAAACTCTCTATGAGAAACGCTTGACGTATCAGAGACTTCTAATCGTAACACTCAGATTTCATCAACAATAAAACTTATTGTACTCCCATGACTAGGAACAACTCATGTAACATCGACTCTTTTGGTTTAACACTACTTCAGTACGTAAAATAAATAAACAAATAAATAAATAAATAAATAAATAAAATTAACAATCTATTATCTTATGTCTTATAATTACTTGTTCTATCCAACATAGAAATCCAGTAACTATCAAAGAAAGAAATACTTATTAAATTTCTTTATCATTTTTGCTTAAAACATGTACTTTCGAAACATATAAGTAGTGTTATTATTCATCCTTCTCCATCTATTCTTAGAAATTTTATGTCACTCATTATGTCCGCGTGTTGATAACGCTCCTTTTAATAAATTAGAGTACCTACACACGGTTGAGTCTATTTAATGATCTCTAAGAATATATAATTCTTTAGTTAAGATACAATCCTTAAATATCTGAATAATAACTTCAAACTCATTGATATAAATGTCTTGAAACATTCTAAACATAAGACGTCCTTTATAAATGGAAAATTTCCCCATACATCGAAAGTTCACCGACCCCCCCCCCTCTATAAATTGAACCATTCGACATCCTGCAAAGGATTGGTCAAATATTTCTCAGTGTCTCGAACCATATGGAGTACCCCCGGAGAGAAACTCGATATGCCGCTTAACATCTTTAAAGCGACGAATGATTATTTTCTTTAAGGAATTAGTTGAATTGGTGAGCCGAGATTCCAAAACATCCAAATATAGTAAGATTCTTATTATTAAAGTTCGTTGAAATTCAAAGAGTGAACCGAAGTTCACGTAAGATGCATAAAATCTAGTAATGTACGAACACCCTTGATTATTCAAAACCTCAACGCCATACGCTAATGCTAATGGTTAAATTTCGGGACGAAATTTCTTTTAACAAGAGGATGATGTGATGATCTGAAAATTTTTCTTTTCATTGTTCTATTTCGTTGCAGACAACCAACGACACGACGTAATTTTCGGGACGAAAATTCTTTTAACAAGGGGATGATGTGACACCCCGTAAATTCTGGTTAACACGTTAACTACCTTTTAACTATTCCGTTAAGTTTTATATAAGTTTTAGGTTAGTTTTGTAATTAATTAAACTAATTATAAACTTTAAAAGCTAACTAAATAATCTATTAATGTGTAAGGGCCAGAAATGTAAATTAAAAATTAAAAAGCCCAACCCACCCGTCACACCCCTTCTTCCTAGACATATCGCGACACAAACACACACTCATATCATAAACCCTAGCAGCGGCCGCACCACCACACCAGCTGCACCTCCATATTCATTATACCACGTCGGTTTCATCCCCGCATCGCAACAGTCTCGTTTCGCCTCACCGTACGCATCATCACTGCTGTTCGAAACGTCAACGGAACCGGAAATAGCCGCAACAGTCCCGTCCGATCATCTTCAACGTTTTTCCGGTAAGACTCGCGAACCATAATCGTGTATGTGACATGTATATACATATATATGTTAGCAAATTCGAGCAGCAAGAATGTTAGTTGATCTCTCTTTGGTTAACAGTAGGCAGCGAACCATCGAACCCGTCTCGTCAAGAACGCGTGCAACAACGGCAGCCCTCACCGTCTCCCTTTTCTCGTCGCCATTAACGAACCTGAACAGCAGCCGAAAACGCTGTTGGTTCCGATCGTCTTTTCCGATTAGTCTCCGGTGAGTTTCGTGACCCGTAGACTTGTATACGTGATCGATGTGTGAGACAATATCGTATGTATGTATATATATGTTACCTGCGTATTCATGTATAGCAGCGACAATAACAGAAAATAGTATGAATGTTGTAGGTATATATATTTATGCGCTGTATGTATATCGGCTGTGTATGTATGTGTTGTTTATGCAATCTGGTGTGTCTAAGTATACATGTATGTGTGTGATCTGCTATGTATGTGTGTGATGTGTGTTTACATGGAACTAAGCATGAGATCTTATTATATATGTATGTAGAGTAAATATAAACAAATTGTATTCGTATGGTTGTATGCGATGGGTGTGTACGGGCAGCATGCATTTTGTATACATACATATATATATTACAGAGAGTGTATGTGTGCTGCTATATATATACATATATGTATGTGAAATGTTCAAGTATGTATGATAATATGATATGGTGTGTAACAACGTGTATGTATATATGTATGATCAAGGTGTGATAGTAGATTTATATTCATGTTGTATGTATGCGTAGGTATGAAAGTGAATTCAGATAAGAATATGTATGTTGTATGTATGCCTATGTGTGCTAAGAATGTATGTATGTATATTGAACAATAGAAACAAAAGCATGTATGCGTTAATGGTATGTGTACGTGTGTGAATGTATAGTGTATATGAATGTAAGCAACAAGATCTTGACAGATTGATAAACATAAATATATATGACCGAGATTATGCAAATATGAATATGAAACAAGAATAGCAATATCCGTAGTGTGTAGTATCATATGTATTTTATGTGTGTAGGTATGAAATGGGAACCAATAGATATATATGCGTTGTGTGCACTTGGGGTATGTAAAAACATATGGGGTATAGTATAGATATGGTAAATGCGTGTATAGTATGGACGACATGAAGTATATGAATACATGAACTCAATGGAATATATGTGTTAGTGATTGTAAGTATATATGTTTATAAATATCTATACCTATATGTAAATATTCTACGCTTATATAAAACGCAAGTTTGTAGTTATTAATTTCGGGAAAATTTAATAAGCAGGATTGTAGAACGGTTTAGGTTCTCTGTTGCATTCGTGCTGTTGCTTTTACTGTGCATTCTAAGGTGAGTTCTTTGCCCGCTTTTAAATATTTTTCGGGGAGAAAACATACAAATGTTTTTAACGCGCCTTCGGGCAACTATTTATAGCGCCTTCGGGCGGACTGTATTTTTATGCCTTCGGGCAGGGCCTTCGGGCAATTATTTTACAGAGCCTTCGGGCAAGGTTTTTAAACAGCCTTGGGCTGAGTTTTATACCTTCGGGTAGGGCCTTCGGGCAACGGTTTTAAACAGCCTTGGGCTGAGGTTTTCGCCTTCGGGCAGGGCCTTCGGGCAACGGTTTTGATAAAACAAAGTTCTATTGTCTAACTGTTTATTTTACTGAGCACGATTCCACCCAACCCTAAAGTCCTTTCCTTTTTGTCGAGATTATTAATATACAGTGGGTATAACGGGGAAATTTGAGTAGTACTACGGGTTCGGCAGACCCCATCATGCTGGATTGGTTTCCAGGTGGTGCAAATTGTCCTTTAACTTTTGGTCACCCGTCGTGGTGGTAACAAGGCAACCTTATCGTATCGTTCAGTTTAATCTCGACGTGCTCATGTAGTAAACGAGGTGGTCTAGCTAACCAGCAATAGTAATGATGTTTATCGGTTAAACGGTTTCAGTATTTTTATATACTCTTGTTACTTAAACTCATTGAACTCACCAACATTATTTGTTGACTCGTTTTAGTATGTTTTCTCAGGTGGCTAGGAGCTGTGCACGTAGGACATATCATGCATGAGTCGTTTAATTTGTTTTGAAACTTTATTTACCTTGTTGGTCTTATTGAAAACAATTATTGGTTTTGTGCTAAACTGTTGAGCACAAGTTTATTTAAATAATGGATTTGTTTGAAAGCTTCCGCTAAACTTTGAATACTTACATTTTATACTCTGAGTTTTGGGTTAATGTCTGAGATAAACTTTTATTTAAAACGTCGAGTCAGTGTTACTGTAACTAATGGCTTGAGATCCTGGTATGTCACACGCCTAACGGATACCCCGTTTGTGAAAAATTTAGGGTGTGACATAAAACTCCATAGGAAACCTAATGAATTCGTCCGAGTCCTTTAAACATCAGACGACCACTCAGGACTTGTTACGCCTTTGTATGCGACATTAGCAACAGGAAAGCAATTTAGAATAATGTAGGATGCGTTACATCTTTTGAGAACACCTTACACCACCGTACGAAACATTAAAACTCCATAATAAACCTAATGAAGTCGTCCGAGTGAGTTGAACATCGTACAACAATTTAGAATATCTTACCTCTATGTATGCCATATTACCGCTTTGAAGAGCATGTTAGTATAACGTACGACACCTTACAACTCCTAAGAAAACATTACAACACCGTACGTAAACTTAAAACTCCATGATAAACCTAATGAATTCGTCCGAGTCATTTGAACATCGTACAAAAATTTAGAATATCTTACGACTCTGTATGCCACATTACCGCCTTGAAAATCATGTTAGTATAACCTAGGGCACCTTACAACTCCTAAGAACCCAATGCAATAACGTACGTAAACTTAAAACTCCATAGTAAACCTAATGAATTCGTCCGAGTCCTTAAAACATCAAACGACCACTCAGTACTTGTTACGACTTTGTATGCGACATTAGCAACAGGAAAAGCAATTTAGAATAATGTAGGATGCGTTACATCTTTTGAGAATACCTTACACCACCGTACGAAACGATAAAACTCCATAATAAACCTAATGAATTCGTCCGAGTGATTTGAACATCGTACTACAATTTAGAATATCTTACCACTCTGAATGCCACATTACCGACTTGAAAAGCATGTTAGTATAACGTACGACACCTTGCAACTCCTAACAAAATATTACAACACCGTACGTAAACTTAAAACTCCATAATAAACCTAATTAATTCATCCGAATCCTTTGAACATCGTACGACAATTTAGAATATATTACGACTCTGTATGCCACATTACCGCCTTGAAAAGCATGTTAGTATAACGTACGGCACCTTACAACTCCTAACAAAACATTACAACACCGTACGTAAACTTAAAACTCCATAATAAACCTAATGAATTCGTCCGAGTCATTTGAACATTGTACAACAATTTGGAATATCTTACGATTCTGTATGCCACATTACAGCCTTGAAAATCATGTTAGTATAACCTAGGGCACCTTACAACTCCTAAGAACCCATTACAATACCATACGTAAACTTAAAACTCCATAGTAAACCTAATAAATTCGTCCGAGTCCTTTAAACATCAGACGACCACTCAGGACTTGTTACGACTTTGTATGCGACATTAGCAACAGGAAAAGCAATTTAGAATAATGTAGGATGCGTTACATCTTTTGAGAACACCTTACACCATCGTACGAAACATTAAAACTCCATAATAAACCTAATGAATTCATCCGAGTCTTTTGAACATCGTACGACAATTTAGAATATATTACGACGCTGTATGCCACATTACCGCCTTGAAGAGCATGTTAGTATAACGTACGGCACCTTACAACTCCTAAGAAAACATTACAACACCGTACCTAAACTTAAAACTCCATGATAAACCTAATGAATTCGTCCGAGTCATTTGAACATCGTACAACAATTTAGAATATCTTACGACTCTGTATGCCACATTACCGCCTTGAAAATCATGTTAGTATAATCTAGGGCACCTTACAACTCCTAAGAACCCATAGCAATAGCGTACGTAAACTTAAAACTTCATAGTAAACCTAATGAATTCGTCCGAGTCCTTTAAACATCAGACGACCACTCAGTACTTGTTACGACTCTGTATGCGACATTAGCAACAGGAAAAGCAATTTAGAATAATGTAGGATGCGTTACATCTTTTGAGAACACCTTACACCACCGTACGAAACCTTAAAACTCCATAATAAACCTAATGAATTCGTCCGAGTGATTTGAACATCGTACAACAATTTAGAATATCTTACCACTCTGAATGCCACATTACCGCCTTGAAAAGCATGTTAGTATAACGTACGACACCTTGCAACTCCTAACAAAATATTACAACACCGTACGTAAACTTAAAACTCCATAATAAACCTAATGAATTCATCCGAATCCTTTGAACATCGTACGACAATTTAGAATATATTACGACTCTGTATGCCACATTACTGCCTTGAAAAGCATGTTAGTATAACGTACGGCACCTTACAACTCCTAACAAAACAATACAACACCGTACGTAAACTTAAAACTCCATAATAAACCTAATGAATTCGTCCGAGTCATTTGAACATCGTACAACAATTTAGAATATCTTACGATTCTGTATGACACATTACAGCCTTGAAAATCATGTTAGTATAACCTAGGGCACCTTACAACTCCTAAGAACCCATTACAATACCATACGTAAACTTAAAACTCCATAGTAAACCTAATGAATTCGTCCGAGTCCTTTAAACATCAGACGACCACTCAGGACTTGTTACGACTTTATATGCGACATTAGCAACAGGAAAATCAATTTAGAATAATGTAGGATGCGTTACATCTTTTGAGAACACCTTACACCATCGTACGAAACATTAAAACTCCATAATAAACCTAATGAATTCATCCGAGTCTTTTGAACATCGTACGACAATTTAGAATATATTACGACTCTGTATGCCACATTACCGCCTTGAAAAGCATGTAAGTATAACGTACGGCACCTTACAACTCCTAACAAAACATTACAACACCGTACGTAACTTAAAACTCCATAATAAACCTAATGAATTCGTCCGAGTCATTTGAACATCGTACAACAATTTAGAATATCTTACGATTCTGTATGCCACATTACCGCCTTGAAAATCATGTTAGAATAACCTAGGGCACCTTACAACTCCTAAGAACCCATTACAATACCATACGTAAACTTAAAACTCCATAGTAAACCTAATGAATTCGTCTGAGTCCTTTAAACATAAGACGACCACTCAGTACTTGTTACGACTTTGTATGCGACATTAGCAACAGGAAAAGCAATTTAGAATAATGTAGGATGCGTTACATCTTTTGAGAACACCTTACACCACCGTACGAAACATTAAAACTCCATAATAAACCTAATGAAGTCGTCCGAGTGAGTTGAACATCGTACAACAATTTAGAATATCTTACCTCTATGTATGCCATATTACCGCTTTGAAGAGCATGTTAGTATAACGTACGACACCTTACAACTCCAAAGAAAACATTACAACACCGTACGTAAACTTAAAACTCCATGATAAACCTAATGAATTCGTCCGAGTCATTTGAACATCGTACAACAATTTAGAATATCTTACGACTCTGTATGCCACATTACCGCCTTGAAAATCATGTTAGTATAACCTAGGGCACCTTACAACTCCTAAGAAACCAATGCAATAACGTACGTAAACATAAAACTCCATAGTAAACCTAATGAATTCGTCTGAGTCCTTTAAACATCAGACGACCACTCAGGACTTGTTACGACTTTGTATGCGACATTAGCAACAGGAAAAGCAATTTAGAATAATGTAGGATGCGTTACATCTTTTGAGAACACCTTACACCATCGTACGAAACATTAAAACTCCATAATAAACCTAATGAATTCATCCGAGTCTTTTGAACATCGTACGAAAATTTAGAATATCTTACGACTCTGTATGCCACATTACCGCCTTGAAAATCATGTTAGTATAACCTAGGGCACCTTACAACTCCTAAGAACCCATAGCAATACCGTACGTAAACTTAAAACTCCATAGTAAACCTAATGAATTCGTCCGAGTCCTTTAAACATCAGACGACCACTCAGTACTTGTTACGACTTTGTATGCGACATTAGCAACAGGAAAAGCAATTTAGAATAATGTAGGATGCGTTACATCTTTTGAGAACACCTTACACCACCGTACGAAACCTTAAAACTCCATAATAAACCTAATGAATTCGTCCGAGTGATTTGAACATCGTACAACAATTTAGAATATCTTACCACTCTGAATGCCACATTACCGCCTTGAAAAGCATGTTAGTATAACGTACGACACCTTGCAACTCCTAACAAAATATTACAACACCGTACGTAAACTTAAAACTCCATAATAAACCTAATGAATTCATCCGAATCCTTTGAACATCGTACGACAATTTAGAATATATTACGACTCTGTATGCCACATTACCGCCTTGAAGAGCATGTTAGTATAACGTACGGCACCTTACAACTCCTAAGAAAACATTACAACACCGTACCTAAACTTAAAACTCCATGATAAACCTAATGAATTCGTCCGAGTCATTTGAACATCGTACAACAATTTAGAATATCTTACGACTCTGTATGCCACATTACCGCCTTGAAAATCATGTTAGTATAATCTAGGGCACCTTACAACTCCTAAGAACCCATAGCAATAGCGTACGTAAACTTAAAACTCCATAGTAAACCTAATGAATTCGTCCGAGTCCTTTAAACATCAGACGACCACTCAGTACTTGTTACGACTCTGTATGCGACATTAGCAACAGGAAAAGCAATTTAGAATAATGTAGGATGCGTTACATCTTTTGAGAACACCTTACACCACCGTACGAAACCTTAAAACTCCATAATAAACCTAATGAATTCGTCCGAGTGATTTGAACATCGTACAACAATTTAGAATATCTTACCACTCTGAATGCCACATTACCGCCTTGAAAAGCATGTTAGTATAACGTACGACACCTTGCAACTCCTAACAAAATATTACAACACCGTACGTAAACTTAAAACTCCATAATAAACCTAATGAATTCATCCGAATCCTTTGAACATCGTACGACAATTTAGAATATATTACGACTCTGTATGCCACATTACTGCCTTGAAAAGCATGTTAGTATAACGTACGGCACCTTACAACTCCTAACAAAACAATACAACACCGTACGTAAACTTAAAACTCCATAATAAACCTAATGAATTCGTCCGAGTCATTTGAACATCGTACAACAATTTAGAATATCTTACGATTCTGTATGACACATTACAGCCTTGAAAATCATGTTAGTATAACCTAGGGCACCTTACAACTCCTAAGAACCCATTACAATACCATACGTAAACTTAAAACTCCATAGTAAACCTAATGAATTCGTCCGAGTCCTTTAAACATCAGACGACCACTCAGGACTTGTTACGACTTTATATGCGACATTAGCAACAGGAAAATCAATTTAGAATAATGTAGGATGCGTTACATCTTTTGAGAACACCTTACACCATCGTACGAAACATTAAAACTCCATAATAAACCTAATGAATTCATCCGAGTCTTTTGAACATCGTACGACAATTTAGAATATATTACGACTCTGTATGCCACATTACCGCCTTGAAAAGCATGTAAGTATAACGTACGGCACCTTACAACTCCTAACAAAACATTACAACACCGTACGTAACTTAAAACTCCATAATAAACCTAATGAATTCGTCCGAGTCATTTGAACATCGTACAACAATTTAGAATATCTTACGATTCTGTATGCCACATTACCGCCTTGAAAATCATGTTAGAATAACCTAGGGCACCTTACAACTCCTAAGAACCCATTACAATACCATACGTAAACTTAAAACTCCATAGTAAACCTAATGAATTCGTCTGAGTCCTTTAAACATAAGACGACCACTCAGTACTTGTTACGACTTTGTATGCGACATTAGCAACAGGAAAAGCAATTTAGAATAATGTAGGATGCGTTACATCTTTTGAGAACACCTTACACCACCGTACGAAACATTAAAACTCCATAATAAACCTAATGAAGTCGTCCGAGTGAGTTGAACATCGTACAACAATTTAGAATATCTTACCTCTATGTATGCCATATTACCGCTTTGAAGAGCATGTTAGTATAACGTACGACACCTTACAACTCCTAAGAAAACATTACAACACCGTACGTAAACTTAAAACTCCATGATAAACCTAATGAATTCGTCCGAGTCATTTGAACATCGTACAACAATTTAGAATATCTTACGACTCTGTATGCCACATTACCGCCTTGAAAATCATGTTAGTATAACCTAGGGCACCTTACAACTCCTAAGAAACCAATGCAATAACGTACGTAAACATAAAACTCCATAGTAAACCTAATGAATTCGTCTGAGTCCTTTAAACATCAGACGACCACTCAGGACTTGTTACGACTTTGTATGCGACATTAGCAACAGGAAAAGCAATTTAGAATAATGTAGGATGCGTTACATCTTTTGAGAACACCTTACACCATCGTACGAAACATTAAAACTCCATAATAAACCTAATGAATTCATCCGAGTCTTTTGAACATCGTACGAAAATTTAGAATATCTTACGACTCTGTATGCCACATTACCGCCTTGAAAATCATGTTAGTATAACCTAGGGCACCTTACAACTCCTAAGAACCCATAGCAATACCGTACGTAAACTTAAAACTCCATAGTAAACCTAATGAATTCGTCCGAGTCCTTTAAACATCAGACGACCACTCAGTACTTGTTACGACTTTGTATGCGACATTAGCAACAGGAAAAGCAATTTAGAATAATGTAGGATGCGTTACATCTTTTGAGAACACCTTACACCACCGTACGAAACCTTAAAACTCCATAATAAACCTAATGAATTCGTCCGAGTGATTTGAACATCGTACAACAATTTAGAATATCTTACCACTCTGAATGCCACATTACCGCCTTGAAAAGCATGTTAGTATAACGTACGACACCTTGCAACTCCTAACAAAATATTACAACACCGTACGTAAACTTAAAACTCCATAATAAACCTAATGAATTCATCCGAATCCTTTGAACATCGTACGACAATTTAGAATATATTACGACTCTGTATGCCACATTACTGCCTTGAAAAGCATGTTAGTATAACGTACGACACCTTACAACTCCTAACAAAACATTACAACACCGTACGTAAACTTAAAACTCCATAATAAACCTAATGAATTCGTCCGAGTCATTTGAACATCGTACAACAATTTAGAATATCTTACGATTCTGTATGCCACATTACAGCTTTGAAAATCATGTTAGTATAACCTAGGGCACCTTACAACTCCTAAGAACCCATTACAATACCATACGTAAACTTAAAACTCCATAGTAAACCTAATGAATTCGTCCGAGTCCTTTAAACATCAGACGACCACTCAGGACTTGTTACGACTTTATATGCGACATTAGCAACAGGAAAATCAATTTAGAATAATGTAGGATGCGTTACATCTTTTGAGAACACCTTACACCATCGTACGAAACATTAAAACTCCATAATAAACCTAATGAATTCATCCGAGTCTTTTGAACATCGTACGACAATTTAGAATATATTACGACTCTGTATGCCACATTACCGCCTTGAAAAGCATGTAAGTATAACGTACGGCACCTTACAACTCCTAACAAAACATTACAACACCGTACGTAACTTAAAACTCCATAATAAACCTAATGAATTCGTCCGAGTCATTTGAACATCGTACAACAATTTAGAATATCTTACGATTCTGTATGCCACATTACCGCCTTGAAAATCATGTTAGAATAACCTAGGGCACCTTACAACTCCTAAGAACCCATTACAATACCATACGTAAACTTAAAACTCCATAGTAAACCTAATGAATTCGTCTGAGTCCTTTAAACATAAGACGACCACTCAGTACTTGTTACGACTTTGTATGCGACATTAGCAACAGGAAAAGCAATTTAGAATAATGTAGGATGCGTTACATCTTTTGAGAACACCTTACACCACCGTACGAAACATTAAAACTCCATAATAAACCTAATGAAGTCGTCCGAGTGAGTTGAACATCGTACAACAATTTAGAATATCTTACCTCTATGTATGCCATATTACCGCTTTGAAGAGCATGTTAGTATAACGTACGACACCTTACAACTCCTAAGAAAACATTACAACACCGTACGTAAACTTAAAACTCCATGATAAACCTAATGAATTCGTCCGAGTCATTTGAACATCGTACAACAATTTAGAATATCTTACGACTCTGTATGCCACATTACCGCCTTGAAAATCATGTTAGTATAACCTAGGGCACCTTACAACTCCTAAGAACCCATTACAATACCATACGTAAACTTAAAACTCCATAGTAAACCTAATGAATTCGTCCGAGTCCTTTAAACATCAGACGACCACTCAGGACTTGTTACGACTTTATATGCGACATTAGCAACAGGAAAATCAATTTAGAATAATGTAGGATGCGTTACATCTTTTGAGAACACCTTACACCATCGTACGAAACATTAAAACTCCATAATAAACCTAATGAATTCATCCGAGTCTTTTGAACATCGTACGACAATTTAGAATATATTACGACTCTGTATGTCACATTACCGCCTTGAAAAGCATGTAAGTATAACGTACGGCACCTTACAACTCCTAACAAAACATTACAACACCGTACGTAACTTAAAACTCCATAATAAACCTAATGAATTCGTCCGAGTCATTTGAACATCGTACAACAATTTAGAATATCTTACGATTCTGTATGCCACATTACCGCCTTGAAAATCATGTTAGAATAACCTAGGGCACCTTACAACTCCTAAGAACCCATTACAATACCATACGTAAACTTAAAACTCCATAGTAAACCTAATGAATTCGTCTGAGTCCTTTAAACATAAGACGACCACTCAGTACTTGTTACGACTTTGTATGCGACATTAGCAACAGGAAAAGCAATTTAGAATAATGTAGGATGCGTTACATCTTTTGAGAACACCTTACACCACCGTACGAAACATTAAAACTCCATAATAAACCTAATGAAGTCGTCCGAGTGAGTTGAACATCGTACAACAATTTAGAATATCTTACCTCTATGTATGCCATATTACCGCTTTGAAGAGCATGTTAGTATAACGTACGACACCTTACAACTCCTAAGAAAACATTACAACACCGTACGTAAACTTAAAACTCCATGATAAACCTAATGAATTCGTCCGAGTCATTTGAACATCGTACAACAATTTAGAATATCTTACGACTCTGTATGCCACATTACCGCCTTGAAAATCATGTTAGTATAACCTAGGGCACCTTACAACTCCTAAGAAACCAATGCAATAACGTACGTAAACATAAAACTCCATAGTAAACCTAATGAATTCGTCTGAGTTCTTTAAACATCAGACGACCACTCAGGACTTGTTACGACTTTGTATGCGACATTAGCAACAGGAAAAGCAATTTAGAATAATGTAGGATGCGTTACATCTTTTGAGAACACCTTACACCATCGTACGAAACATTAAAACTCCATAATAAACCTAATGAATTCATCCGAGTCTTTTGAACATCGTACGACAATTTAGAATATCTTACGACTCTGTATGCCACATTACCGCCTTGAAAATCATGTTAGTATAACCTAGGGCACCTTACAACTCCTAAGAACCCATAGCAATACCGTACGTAAACTTAAAACTCCATAGTAAACCTAATGAATTCGTCCGAGTCCTTTAAACATCAGACGACCACTCAGTACTTGTTACGCCTTTGTATGCGACATTAGCAACAGGAAAAGCAATTTAGAATAATGTAGGATGCGTTACATCTTTTGAGAACACCTTACACCACCGTACGAAACATTAAAACTCCATAATAAACCTAATGAATTCATCCGAGTGATTTGAACATCGTACAACAATTTAGAATATCTTACCACTCTGAATGCCACATTACCGCCTTGAAAAGCATGTAAGTATAACGTACGGCACCTTACAACTCCTAACAAAACATTACAACACCGTACGTAAGTTAAAACTCCATAATAAACCTAATGAATTCGTCCGAGTCATTTGAACATCGTACAACAATTTAGAATATATTACGATTCTGTATGCCACATTACCGCCTTGAAAATCATGTTAAAATAACCTAGGGCACCTTACAACTCCTAAGAACCCATTACAATACCATACGTAAACTTAAAACTCCATAGTAAACCTAATGAATTCGTCCGAGTCCTTTAAACATAAGACGACCACTCAGTACTTGTTACGACTATGTATGCGACATTAGCAACAGGAAAAGCAATTTAGAATAATGTAGGATGCGTTACATCTTTTGAGAACACCTTACACCACCGTACGAAACATTAAAACTCCATAATAAACCTCATGAATTCGTCCGAGTGATTTGAACATGGTACAACAATTTAGAATATCTTACCACTCTGAATGCCACATTACCGCCTTGAAAAGCATGTTAGTATAATGTACGACACCTTGCAACTCCTAACAAAATATTACAACACCGTACTTAAACATTAAAACTCCATAATAAGCCTAATGAATTCATCCGAGTCCTTTGAACATCGTACGACAATTTAGAATATATTACGACTCTGTATGCCACATTACCGCTTTGAAAAGCATGTAATTATAACGTACGGCACCTTACAACTCCTAACAAAACATTACAACACCGTACGTAAACTTAAAACTCCATAATAAACCTAATGAATTCGTCCGAGTCATTCGAACATCGTACAACAATTTAGAATATCTTACGATTCTGTATGCCACATTACCGCCTTGAAAATCATGTTAGAATAACCTAGGGCACCTTACAACTCCTAAGAACCCATTACAATACCATACGTAAACTTAAAACTCAATAGTAAACCTAATGAATTCGTCCGAGTCCTTTAAACATCGGACGACCACTCAGGACTTGTTACGCCTTTGTATGCGACATTAGCAACAGGAAAAGCAATTTAGAATAATGTAGGATGCGTTACATCTTTTGAGAACACCTTACACCACCGTACGAAACATTAAAACTCCATAATAAACCTAATGAATTCGTCCGAGTGATTTGAACATCGTACAACAATATAAAATATCTTACCACTATGTATGCCATATTACCGCTTTGAAGAGCATGTTAGTATAACGTACGACACCTTACAACTCCTAAGAAAACATTACAACACCGTACGTAAACTTAAAACTCCATGATAAACCTAATGAATTCGTCCGAGTCATTTGAACATCGTACAACAATTTAGAATATCTTACGACTCTGTATGCCACATTACCGCCTTGAAAATCATGTTAGTATAACCTAGGGCACCTTACAACTCCTAAGAACCCATTGCAATACCGTACGTAAACTTAAAACTCCATAGTAAACCTAATGAATTCGTCCGAGTCCTTTAAACATCAGACGACCACTCAGTACTTGTTACGACTTTGTATGCGACATTAGCAACAGGAAAAGCAATTTAGAATAATGTAGGTTGCGTTACATCTTTTGAGAACACCTTACACCACCGTACGAAACATTAAAACTCCATAATAAACCTAATGAATTCGTCAGAGTGATTTGAACATCGTACAACAAATTAGAATATCTTACCACTCTGAATGCCACATTACCGCCTTGAAAAACATGTCAGTATAACGTACGACACCTTGCAACTCCTAACAAAATATTACAACACCGTATGTAAACTTAAAACTCCATAATAAACCTAATGAATTCTTCCGAATCCTTTGAAAATCGTACGACAATTTAGAATATATTACGACTCTGTATGCCACATTACCGCCTTGAAAAGTATGTTAGTATTACGTACGGCACCTTACAACTCCTAACAAAACATTACAACACCGTACGTAAACTTAAAACTCCATAATAAACCTAATGAATTCGTCCGAGTCATTTGAACATCGTAAAACAATTTAGAATATCTTACGATTCTGTATGCCACATTACCGCCTTGAAAATCATGTTAGTATAACCTAGGGCACCTTACAACTCCTAAGAACCCATTACAATACCGTACGTAAACTTAAAACTCCATAGTAAACTTAATGAATTCGTCCGAGTCCTTTAAACATCAGACGACCACTCAGGACTTTTTACGACTTTGTATGCGACATTGGCAACAGGAAAAGCAACTTAGAATAATGTAGGATGCGTTACATCTTTTGAGAACACCTTACACCACCGTACGAAACATGAAAACTCCATAATAAACCTAATGAATTCATCCGATTCCTTTGAACATCGTACGACAATTTAGAATATATTACGACTCTGTATGCCACATTACCGCCTTGAAAAGCATGTAAGTATAACGTACGGCACCTTACAACTCCTAACAAAACATTACAACACCGTACGTAAACTTAAAACTCCATAATAAACCTAATGAATTCGACCGAGTCATTCGAACATCGTACAACAATTTAGAATATCTTACGACTCTGTATGCCACATTACCGCCTTGAAAATCATGTTAGTATAACCTAGGGCACCTTACAACTCCTAAGAACCCAATGCAATAACGTACGTAAACTTAAAACTCCATAGTAAACCTAATGAATTCGTCCGAGTCCTTAAAACATCAAACGACCACTCAGTACTTGTTACGACTTTGTATGCGACATTAGCAACAGGAAAAGCAATTTAGAATAATGTAGGATGCGTTACATCTTTTGAGAATACCTTACACCACCGTACGAAACGATAAAACTCCATAATAAACCTAATGAATTCGTCCGAGTGATTTGAACATCGTACTACAATTTAGAATATCTTACCACTCTGAATGCCACATTACCGACTTGAAAAGCATGTTAGTATAACGTACGACACCTTGCAACTCCTAACAAAATATTACAACACCGTACGTAAACTTAAAACTCCATAATAAACCTAATTAATTCATCCGAATCCTTTGAACATCGTACGACAATTTAGAATATATTACGACTCTGTATGCCACATTACCGCCTTGAAAAGCATGTTAGTATAACGTACGGCACCTTACAACTCCTAACAAAACATTACAACACCGTACGTAAACTTAAAACTCCATAATAAACCTAATGAATTCGTCCGAGTCATTTGAACATTGTACAACAATTTGGAATATCTTACGATTCTGTATGCCACATTACAGCCTTGAAAATCATGTTAGTATAACCTAGGGCACCTTACAACTCCTAAGAACCCATTACAATACCATACGTAAACTTAAAACTCCATAGTAAACCTAATAAATTCGTCCGAGTCCTTTAAACATCAGACGACCACTCAGGACTTGTTACGACTTTGTATGCGACATTAGCAACAGGAAAAGCAATTTAGAATAATGTAGGATGCGTTACATCTTTTGAGAACACCTTACACCATCGTACGAAACATTAAAACTCCATAATAAACCTAATGAATTCATCCGAGTCTTTTGAACATCGTACGACAATTTAGAATATATTACGACGCTGTATGCCACATTACCGCCTTGAAGAGCATGTTAGTATAACGTACGACACCTTACAACTCCTAAGAAAACATTACAACACCGTACCTAAACTTAAAACTCCATGATAAACCTAATGAATTCGTCCGAGTCATTTGAACATCGTACAACAATTTAGAATATCTTACGACTCTGTATGCCACATTACCGCCTTGAAAATCATGTTAGTATAATCTAGGGCACCTTACAACTCCTAAGAACCCATAGCAATAGCGTACGTAAACTTAAAACTCCATAGTAAACTTAATGAATTCGTCCGAGTCCTTTAAACATCAGACGACCACTCAGTACTTGTTACGACTCTGTATGCGACATTAGCAACAGGAAAAGCAATTTAGAATAATGTAGGATGCGTTACATCTTTTGAGAACACCTTACACCACCGTACGAAACCTTAAAACTCCATAATAAACCTAATGAATTCGTCCGAGTGATTTGAACATCGTACAACAATTTAGAATATCTTACCACTCTGAATGCCACATTACCGCCTTGAAAAGCATGTTAGTATAACGTACGACACCTTGCAACTCCTAACAAAATATTACAACACCGTACGTAAACTTAAAACTCCATAATAAACCTAATGAATTCATCCGAATCCTTTGAACATCGTACGACAATTTAGAATATATTACGACTCTGTATGCCACATTACTGCCTTGAAAAGCATGTTAGTATAACGTACGGCACCTTACAACTCCTAACAAAACAATACAACACCGTACGTAAACTTAAAACTCCATAATAAACCTAATGAATTCGTCCGAGTCATTTGAACATCGTACAACAATTTAGAATATCTTACGATTCTGTATGACACATTACAGCCTTGAAAATCATGTTAGTATAACCTAGGGCACCTTACAACTCCTAAGAACCCATTACAATACCATACGTAAACTTAAAACTCCATAGTAAACCTAATGAATTCGTCCGAGTCCTTTAAACATCAGACGACCACTCAGGACTTGTTACGACTTTATATGCGACATTAGCAACAGGAAAATCAATTTAGAATAATGTAGGATGCGTTACATCTTTTGAGAACACCTTACACCATCGTACGAAACATTAAAACTCCATAATAAACCTAATGAATTCATCCGAGTCTTTTGAACATCGTACGACAATTTAGAATATATTACGACTCTGTATGCCACATTACCGCCTTGAAAAGCATGTAAGTATAACGTACGGCACCTTACAACTCCTAACAAAACATTACAACACCGTACGTAACTTAAAACTCCATAATAAACCTAATGAATTCGTCCGAGTCATTTGAACATCGTACAACAATTTAGAATATCTTACGATTCTGTATGCCACATTACCGCCTTGAAAATCATGTTAGAATAACCTAGGGCACCTTACAACTCCTAAGAACCCATTACAATACCATACGTAAACTTAAAACTCCATAGTAAACCTAATGAATTCGTCTGAGTCCTTTAAACATAAGACGACCACTCAGTACTTGTTACGACTTTGTATGCGACATTAGCAACAGGAAAAGCAATTTAGAATAATGTAGGATGCGTTACATCTTTTGAGAACACCTTACACCACCGTACGAAACATTAAAACTCCATAATAAACCTAATGAAGTCGTCCGAGTGAGTTGAACATCGTACAACAATTTAGAATATCTTACCTCTATGTATGCCATATTACCGCTTTGAAGAGCATGTTAGTATAACGTACGACACCTTACAACTCCTAAGAAAACATTACAACACCGTACGTAAACTTAAAACTCCATGATAAACCTAATGAATTCGTCCGAGTCATTTGAACATCGTACAACAATTTAGAATATCTTACGACTCTGTATGCCACATTACCGCCTTGAAAATCATGTTAGTATAACCTAGGGCACCTTACAACTCCTAAGAAACCAATGCAATAACGTACGTAAACATAAAACTCCATAGTAAACCTAATGAATTCGTCTGAGTCCTTTAAACATCAGACGACCACTCAGGACTTGTTACGACTTTGTATGCGACATTAGCAACAGGAAAAGCAATTTAGAATAATGTAGGATGCGTTACATCTTTTGAGAACACCTTACACCATCGTACGAAACATTAAAACTCCATAATAAACCTAATGAATTCATCCGAGTCTTTTGAACATCGTACGAAAATTTAGAATATCTTACGACTCTGTATGCCACATTACCGCCTTGAAAATCATGTTAGTATAACCTAGGGCACCTTACAACTCCTAAGAACCCATAGCAATACCGTACGTAAACTTAAAACTCCATAGTAAACCTAATGAATTCGTCCGAGTCCTTTAAACATCAGACGACCACTCAGTACTTGTTACGACTTTGTATGCGACATTAGCAACAGGAAAAGCAATTTAGAATAATGTAGGATGCGTTACATCTTTTGAGAACACCTTACACCACCGTACGAAACCTTAAAACTCCATAATAAACCTAATGAATTCGTCCGAGTGATTTGAACATCGTACAACAATTTAGAATATCTTACCACTCTGAATGCCACATTACCGCCTTGAAAAGCATGTTAGTATAACGTACGACACCTTGCAACTCCTAACAAAATATTACAACACCGTACGTAAACTTAAAACTCCATAATAAACCTAATGAATTCATCCGAATCCTTTGAACATCGTACGACAATTTAGAATATATTACGACTCTGTATGCCACATTACTGCCTTGAAAAGCATGTTAGTATAACGTACGACACCTTACAACTCCTAACAAAACATTACAACACCGTACGTAAACTTAAAACTCCATAATAAACCTAATGAATTCGTCCGAGTCATTTGAACATCGTACAACAATTTAGAATATCTTACGATTCTGTATGCCACATTACAGCCTTGAAAATCATGTTAGTATAACCTAGGGCACCTTACAACTCCTAAGAACCCATTACAATAGCATACGTAAACTTAAAACTCCATAGTAAACCTAATGAATTCGTCCGAGTCCTTTAAACATCAGACGACCACTCAGGACTTGTTACGACTTTATATGCGACATTAGCAACAGGAAAATCAATTTAGAATAATGTAGGATGCGTTACATCTTTTGAGAACACCTTACACCATCGTACGAAACATTAAAACTCCATAATAAACCTAATGAATTCATCCGAGTCTTTTGAACATCGTACGACAATTTAGAATATATTACGACTCTGTATGCCACATTACCGCCTTGAAAAGCATGTAAGTATAACGTACGGCACCTTACAACTCCTAACAAAACATTACAACACCGTACGTAACTTAAAACTCCATAATAAACCTAATGAATTCGTCCGAGTCATTTGAACATCGTACAACAATTTAGAATATCTTACGATTCTGTATGCCACATTACCGCCTTGAAAATCATGTTAGAATAACCTAGGGCACCTTACAACTCCTAAGAACCCATTACAATACCATACGTAAACTTAAAACTCCATAGTAAACCTAATGAATTCGTCTGAGTCCTTTAAACATAAGACGACCACTCAGTACTTGTTACGACTTTGTATGCGACATTAGCAACAGGAAAAGCAATTTAGAATAATGTAGGATGCGTTACATCTTTTGAGAACACCTTACACCACCGTACGAAACATTAAAACTCCATAATAAACCTAATGAAGTCGTCCGAGTGAGTTGAACATCGTACAACAATTTAGAATATCTTACCTCTATGTATGCCATATTACCGCTTTGAAGAGCATGTTAGTATAACGTACGACACCTTACAACTCCTAAGAAAACATTACAACACCGTACGTAAACTTAAAACTCCATGATAAACCTAATGAATTCGTCCGAGTCATTTGAACATCGTACAACAATTTAGAATATCTTACGACTCTGTATGCCACATTACCGCCTTGAAAATCATGTTAGTATAACCTAGGGCACCTTACAACTCCTAAGAAACCAATGCAATAACGTACGTAAACATAAAACTCCATAGTAAACCTAATGAATTCGTCTGAGTTCTTTAAACATCAGACGACCACTCAGGACTTGTTACGACTTTGTATGCGACATTAGCAACAGGAAAAGCAATTTAGAATAATGTAGGATGCGTTACATCTTTTGAGAACACCTTACACCATCGTACGAAACATTAAAACTCCATAATAAACCTAATGAATTCATCCGAGTCTTTTGAACATCGTACGACAATTTAGAATATCTTACGACTCTGTATGCCACATTACCGCCTTGAAAATCATGTTAGTATAACCTAGGGCACCTTACAACTCCTAAGAACCCATAGCAATACCGTACGTAAACTTAAAACTCCATAGTAAACCTAATGAATTCGTCCGAGTCCTTTAAACATCAGACGACCACTCAGTACTTGTTACGCCTTTGTATGCGACATTAGCAACAGGAAAAGCAATTTAGAATAATGTAGGATGCGTTACATCTTTTGAGAACACCTTACACCACCGTACGAAACATTAAAACTCCATAATAAACCTAATGAATTCGTCCGAGTGATTTGAACATCGTACAACAATTTAGAATATCTTACCACTCTGAATGCCACATTACCGCCTTGAAAAGCATGTAAGTATAACGTACGGCACCTTACAACTCCTAACAAAACATTACAACACCGTACGTAAGTTAAAACTCCATAATAAACCTAATGAATTCGTCCGAGTCATTTGAACATCGTACAACAATTTAGAATATATTACGATTCTGTATGCCACATTACCGCCTTGAAAATCATGTTAAAATAACCTAGGGCACCTTACAACTCCTAAGAACCCATTACAATACCATACGTAAACTTAAAACTCCATAGTAAACCTAATGAATTCGTCCGAGTCCTTTAAACATAAGACGACCACTCAGTACTTGTTACGACTATGTATGCGACATTAGCAACAGGAAAAGCAATTTAGAATAATGTAGGATGCGTTACATCTTTTGAGAACACCTTACACCACCGTACGAAACATTAAAACTCCATAATAAACCTCATGAATTCGTCCGAGTGATTTGAACATGGTACAACAATTTAGAATATCTTACCACTCTGAATGCCACATTACCGCCTTGAAAAGCATGTTAGTATAATGTACGACACCTTGCAACTCCTAACAAAATATTACAACACCGTACTTAAACATTAAAACTCCATAATAAGCCTAATGAATTCATCCGAGTCCTTTGAACATCGTATGACAATTTAGAATATATTACGACTCTGTATGCCACATTACCGCTTTGAAAAGCATGTAATTATAACGTACGGCACCTTACAACTCCTAACAAAACATTACAACACCGTACGTAAACTTAAAACTCCATAATAAACCTAATGAATTCGTCCGAGTCATTCGAACATCGTACAACAATTTAGAATATCTTACGATTCTGTATGCCACATTACCGCCTTGAAAATCATGTTAGAATAACCTAGGGCACCTTACAACTCCTAAGAACCCATTACAATACCATACGTAAACTTAAAACTCAATAGTAAACCTAATGAATTCGTCCGAGTCCTTTAAACATCAGACGACCACTCAGGACTTGTTACGCCTTTGTATGCGACATTAGCAACAGGAAAAGCAATTTAGAATAATGTAGGATGCGTTACATCTTTTGAGAACACCTCACACCACCGTACGAAACATTAAAACTCCATAATAAACCTAATGAATTCGTCCGAGTGATTTGAACATCGTACAACAATTTAGAATAACTTACCACTATGTATGCCATATTACCGCTTTGAAGAGCATGTTAGTATAACGTACGACACCTTACAACTCATAAGAAAACATTACAACACTGTACGTAAACTTAAAATTCCATGATAAACCTAATGAATTCGTCCGAGTCATTTGAACATCGTACAACAATTTAGAATATCTTACGACTCTGTATGACACATTACCGCCTTGAAAATCATGTTAGTATAACCTAGGGCACCTTACAACTCCTAAGAACCCATTACAATACCATACGTAAACTTAAAACTCCATAGTAAACCTAATGAATTCGTCCGAGTCCTTTAAACATCAGACGACCACTCAGGACTTGTTACGACTTTATATGCGACATTAGCAACAGGAAAATCAATTTAGAATAATGTAGGATGCGTTACATCTTTTGAGAACACCTTACACCATCGTACGAAACATTAAAACTCCATAATAAACCTAATGAATTCATCCGAGTCTTTTGAACATCGTACGACAATTTAGAATATATTACGACTCTGTATGCCATATTACCGCTTTGAAGAGCATGTTAGTATAACGTACGACACCTTACAACTCCTAAGAAAACATTACAACACCGTACGTAAACTTAAAACTCCATGATAAACCTAATGAATTCGTCCGAGTCATTTGAACATCGTACAACAATTTAGAATATCTTACGACTCTGTATGCCACATTACCGCCTTGAAAATCATGTTAGTATAACCTAGGGCACCTTACAACTCCTAAGAACCCATTGCAATACCGTACGTAAACTTAAAACTCCATAGTAAACCTAATGAATTCGTCCGAGTCCTTTAAACATCAGACGACCACTCAGTACTTGTTACGACTTTGTATGCGACATTAGCAACAGGAAAAGCAATTTAGAATAATGTAGGTTGCGTTACATCTTTTGAGAACACCTTACACCACCGTACGAAACATTAAAACTCCATAATAAACCTAATGAATTCGTCAGAGTGATTTGAACATCGTACAACAAATTAGAATATCTTACCACTCTGAATGCCACATTACCGCCTTGAAAAACATGTCAGTATAACGTACGACACCTTGCAACTCCTAACAAAATATTACAACACCGTATGTAAACTTAAAACTCCATAATAAACCTAATGAATTCTTCCGAATCCTTTGAAAATCGTACGACAATTTAGAATATATTACGACTCTGTATGCCACATTACCGCCTTGAAAAGTATGTTAGTATTACGTACGGCACCTTACAACTCCTAACAAAACATTACAACACCGTACGTAAACTTAAAACTCCATAATAAACCTAATGAATTCGTCCGAGTCATTTGAACATCGTACAACAATTTAGAATATCTTACGATTCTGTATGCCACATTACCGCCTTGAAAATCATGTTAGTATAACCTAGGGCACCTTACAACTCCTAAGAACCCATTACAATACCGTACGTAAACTTAAAACTCCATTGTAAACTTAATGAATTCGTCCGAGTCCTTTAAACATCAGACGACCACTCAGGACTTTTTACGACTTTGTATGCGACATTGGCAACAGGAAAAGCAACTTAGAATAATGTAGGATGCGTTACATCTTTTGAGAACACCTTACACCACCGTACGAAACATGAAAACTCCATAATAAACCTAATGAATTCATCCGATTCCTTTGAACATCGTACGACAATTTAGAATATATTACGACTCTGTATGCCACATTACCGCCTTGAAAAGCATGTAAGTATAACGTACGGCACCTTACAAGTCCTAACAAAACATTACAACACCGTACGTAAACTTAAAACTCCATAATAAACCTAATGAATTCGACCGAGTCATTCGAACATCGTACAACAATTTAGAATATCTTACGATTCTGTATGCCACATTACCGCCTTGAAAATCATGTTAGAATAACCTAGGGCACCTTACAACTCCTAAGAACCCATTACAATACCATACGTAAACTTAAAACTCCATAGTAAACCTAATGAATTCGTCCGAGTCCTTTAAACATCGGACGACCACTCAGGACTTGTTACGCCTTTGTATGCGACATTAGCAACAGGAAAAGCAATTTAGAATAATGTAGGATGCGTTACATCTTTTGAGAACACCTTACACCACCGTACGAAACATTAAAGCTCCATAATAAACCTAATGAATTCGTCCGAGTGATTTGAACATCGTACAACAATATAGAATATCTTACCACTATGTATGCCATATTACCGCTTTGAAGAGCATGTTAGTATAACGTACGACACCTTACAACTCCTAAGAAAACATTACAACATCGTACGTAAACTTAAAACTCCATGATAAACCTAATGAATTCGTCCGAGTCATTTGAACATCGTACAACAATTTAGAATATCTTACGATTCTGTATGCCACATTACCGCCTTGAAAATCATGTTAGTATAACCTAGGGCACCTTACAACTCCTAAGAACCCATTGCAATACCGTACGTAAACTTAAAACTCCATAGTAAACCTAATGAATTCGTCCGAGTCCTTTAAACATCAGACGACCACTCAGTACTTGTTACGACTTTCTATGCGACATTAGCAACAGGAAAAGCAATTTAGAATAATGTAGGTTGCGTTACATCTTTTGAGAACACCTTACACCACCGTACGAAACATTAAAACTCCATAATAAACCTAATGAATTCGTCCGAGTGATTTGAACATCGTACAACAAATTAGAATATCTTACCACTCTGAATGCCACATTACCGCCTTGAAAAGCATGTTAGTATAACGTACGACACCTTACAACTCCTAACAAAATATTACAACACCGTACGTAAACTTAAAACTCCATAATAAACCTAATGAATTCTTCCGAATCCTTTGAAAATCGTACGACAATTTAGAATATATTACGACTCTGTATGCCACATTACCGCCTTGAAAAGCATGTTAGTATTACGTACGGCACCTTACAACTCCTAACAAAACATTACAACACCGTACGTAAACTTAAAACTCCATAATAAACCTAATGAATTCGTCCGAGTCATTTGAACATCGTACAACAATTTAGAATATCTTACGATTCTGTATGCCACATTACCGCCTTGAAAATCATGTTAGTATAACCTAGGGCACCTTACAACTCCTAAGAACCCATTGCAATACCGTACGTAAACTTAAAACTCCATAGTAAACCTAATGAATTCGTCCGAGTCCTTTAAACATCAGACGACCACTCAGTACTTGTTACGACTTTGTATGCGACATTAGCAACAGGAAAAGCAATTTAGAATAATGTAGGTTGCGTTACATCTTTTGAGAACACCTTACACCACCGTACGAAACATTAAAACTCCATAATAAACCTAATGAATTCGTCAGAGTGATTTGAACATCGTACAACAATTTAGAATATCTTACCACTCTGAATGCCACATTACCGCCTTGAAAAGCATGTTAGTATAACGTACGACACCTTGCAACTCCTAACAAAATATTACAACACCGTACGTAAACTTAAAACTCCATAATAAAACTAATGAATTCGTCCGAGTCATTTGAACATCGTACAACAATTTAAAATATCTTACGAATCTGTATGCCACATTACCGCCTTGAAAATCATGTTAGTATAACCTAGGGCACCTTACAACTCCTAAGAACCAATTACAATACCATACGTAAACTTAAAACTCCATAGTAAACCTAATGAATTCGTCCGAGTCCTTTAAACATCAGACGACCACTCAGGACTTGTTACGACTTTGTATGCGACATTAGCAACAGGAAAAGCAATTTAGAATAATGTAGGATGCGTTACATCTTTTGAGATCACCTTACACCACCGTACGAAACATTAAAACTCCATAATAAACCTAATGAATTCATCCGAGTCCTTTAAACATCGTACGACAATTTAGAATATATTACGACTCTGTATGCCACATTACCGCCTTGAAAAGCATGTAAGTATAACGTACGGCACCTTAAAACTCCTAACAAAACATTACAACACCGTACGTAAACTTAAAACTCCATAATAAACCTAATGAATTCGTCCGAGTCATTTGAACATCGTACAACAATTTAGAATATCTTACGATTCTGTATGCCACATTACCGCCTTGAAAATCATGTTAGAATAACCTAGGGCACCTTACAACTCCTAAGAACCCATTACAATACCATACGTAAACTTAAAACTCAATAGTAAACCTAATGAATTCGTCCGAGTCCTTTAAACATCAGACGACCACTCAGGACTTGTTACGCCTTTGTATGCGACATTAGCAACAGGAAAAGCAATTTAGAATAATGTAGGATGCGTTACATCTTTTGAGAACACCGTACACCACCGTACGAAACATTAAAACTCCATAATAAACCTAATGAATTCATCCGAGTCCTTTGAACATCGTACGACAATTTAGAATATATTACGACTCTGTATGCCACATTACCGCCTTGAAAAGCATGTAAGTATAACGTACGGCACCTTACAACTCCTAAAAAAACATTACAACATCGTACGTAAACTTAAAACTCCATAATAAACCTAATGAATTCGTCTGAGTCATTTGAACATCGTACAACAATTTAGAATATCTTACGACTCTGTATGACACATTACCGCCTTGAAAATCATGTTAGTATAACCTAGGGCACCGTACAACTCCTAAGAACCCATTACAATACCATACGTAAACTTAAAACTCAATAGTAAACCTAATGAATTCGTCCGAGTCCTTTAAACATCAGACGACCACTCAGTACTTGTTACGACTTTGTATGCGACATTAGCAACAGGAAAAGCAATTTAGAATAATGTAGGTTGCGTTACATCTTTTGAGAACACCTTACACCACCGTACGAAACATTAAAACTCCATAATAAACCTAATGAATTCGTCAGAGTGATTTGAACATCGTACAACAATTTAGAATATCTTACCACTCTGAATGCCACATTACCGCCTTGAAAAGCATGTTAGTATAACATACGACACCTTGCAACTCCTAACAAAATATTACAACACCGTACGTAAACTTAAAACTCCATAATAAAACTAATGAATTCGTCCGAGTCATTTGAACATCGTACAACAATTTAGAATATCTTACGAATCTGTATGCCACATTACCGCCTTGAAAATCATTTTAGTATAACCTAGGGCACCTTACAACTCCTAAGAACCAATTACAATACCATACGTAAACTTAAAACTCCATAGTAAACCTAATGAATTCGTCCGAGTCCTTTAAACATCAGACGACCACTCAGGACTTGTTACGACTTTGTATGCGACATTAGCAACAGGAAAAGCAATTTAGAATAATGTAGGATGCGTTACATCTTTTGAGATCACCTTACACCACCGTACGAAACATTAAAACTCCATAATAAACCTAATGAATTCATCCGAGTCCTTTAAACATCGTACGACAATTTAGAATATATTACGACTCTGTATGCCACATTACCGCCTTAAAAAGCATGTAAGTATAACGTACGGCACCTTACAACTCCTAACAAAACATTACAACACCGTACGTAAACTTAAAACTCCATAATAAACCTAATGAATTCGTCCGAGTCATTTGAACATCGTACAACAATTTAGAATATCTTACGATTCTGTATGCCACATTACCGCCTTGAAAATCATGTTAGAATAACCTAGGGCACCTTACAACTCCTAAGAACCCATTACAATACCATACGTAAACTTAAAACTCAATAGTAAACCTAATGAATTCGTCCGAGTCCTTTAAACATCAGACGACCACTCAGGACTTGTTACGCCTTTGTATGCGATATTAGCAACAGGAAAAGCAATTTAGAATAATGTAGGATGCGTTACATCTTTTGAGAACACCGTACACCACCGTACGAAACATTAAAACTCCATAATAAACCTAATGAATTCATCCGAGTCCTTTGAACATCGTACGACAATTTAGAATATATTACGACTCTGTATGCCACATTACCGCCTTGAAAAGCATGTAAGTATAACGTACGGCACCTTACAACTCCTAAAAAAACATTACAACACCGTACGTAAACTTAAAACTCCATAATAAACCTAATGAATTCGTCTGAGTCATTTGAACATCGTACAACAATTTAGAATATCTTACGACTCTGTATGACACATTACCGCCTTGAAAATCATGTTAGTATAACCTAGGGCACCGTACAACTCCTAAGAACCCATTACAATACCATACGTAAACTTAAAACTCAATAGTAAACCTAATGAATTCGTCCGAGTCCTTTAAACATCAGACGACCACTCAGTACTTGTTACGACTTTGTATGCGACATTAGCAACAGGAAAAGCAATTTAGAATAATGTAGGTTGCGTTACATCTTTTGAGAACACCTTACACCACCGTACGAAACATTAAAACTCCATAATAAACCTAATGAATTCGTCAGAGTGATTTGAACATCGTACAACAATTTAGAATATCTTACCACTCTGAATGCCACATTACCGCCTTGAAAAGCATGTTAGTATAACATACGACACCTTGCAACTCCTAACAAAATATTAC
Source organism: Tagetes erecta (assembly GCA_030867185.1). Taxonomy (NCBI): domain Eukaryota; kingdom Viridiplantae; phylum Streptophyta; class Magnoliopsida; order Asterales; family Asteraceae; genus Tagetes; species Tagetes erecta. Next base: position 45,207,682 of record CM061488.1, on the reverse strand, counting down.
AACACCGTACGTAAACTTAAAACTTCATAATAAAACTAATGAATTCGTCCGAGTCATTTGAACATCGTACAACAATTTAGAATATCTTACGAATCTGTATGCCACATTACCGCCTTGAAAATCATGTTAGTATAACCTAGGGCACCTTACAACTCCTAAGAACCAATTACAATACCATACGTAAACTTAAAACTCCATAGTAAACCTAATGAATTCGTCCGAGTCCTTTAAACATCAGACGACCACTCAGGACTTGTTACGACTTTGTATGCGACATTAGCAACAGGAAAAGCAATTTAGAATAATGTAGGATGCGTTACATCTTTTGAGATCACCTTACACCACCGTACGAAACATTAAAACTCCATAATAAACCTAATGAATTCATCCGAGTCCTTTAAACATCGTACGACAATTTAGAATATATTACGACTCTGTATGCCACATTACCGCCTTAAAAAGCATGTAAGTATAACGTACGGCACCTTACAACTCCTAACAAAACATTACAACACCGTACGTAAACTTAAAACTCCATAATAAACCTAATGAATTCGTCCGAGTCATTTGAACATCGTACAACAATTTAGAATATCTTACGATTCTGTATGCCACATTACCGCCTTGAAAATCATGTTAGAATAACCTAGGGCACCTTACAACTCCTAAGAACCCATTACAATACCATACGTAAACTTAAAACTCAATAGTAAACCTAATGAATTCGTCCGAGTCCTTTAAACATCAGACGACCACTCAGGACTTGTTACGCCTTTGTATGCGACATTAGCAACAGGAAAAGCAATTTAGAATAATGTAGGATGCGTTACATCTTTTGAGAACACCGTACACCACCGTACGAAACATTAAAACTCCATAATAAACCTAATGAATTCATCCGAGTCCTTTGAACATCGTACGACAATTTAGAATATATTACGACTCTGTATGCCACATTACCGCCTTGAAAAGCATGTAAGTATAACGTACGGCACCTTACAACTCCTAAAAAAACATTACAACACCGTACGTAAACTTAAAACTCCATAATAAACCTAATGAATTCGTCTGAGTCATTTGAACATCGTACAACAATTTAGAATATCTTACGACTCTGTATGACACATTACCGCCTTGAAAATCATGTTAGTATAACCTAGGGCACCGTACAACTCCTAAGAACCCATTACAATACCATACGTAAACTTAAAACTCAATAGTAAACCTAATGAATTCGTCCGAGTCCTTTAAACATCAGACGACCACTCAGTACTTGTTACGACTTTGTATGCGACAATAGCAACAGGAAAAGCAATTTAGAATAATGTAGGTTGCGTTACATCTTTTGAGAACACCTTACACCACCGTACGAAACATTAAAACTCCATAATAAACCTAATGAATTCGTCAGAGTGATTTGAACATCGTACAACAATTTAGAATATCTTACCACTCTGAATGCCACATTACCGCCTTGAAAAGCATGTTAGTATAACGTACGACACCTTGCAACTCCTAACAAAATATTACAACACCGTACGTAAACTTAAAACTCCATAATAAAACTAATGAATTCGTCCGAGTCATTTGAACATCGTACAACAATTTAGAATATCTTACGAATCTGTATGCCACATTACCGCCTTGAAAATCATGTTAGTATAACCTAGGGCACCTTACAACTCCTAAGAACCAATTACAATACCATACGTAAACTTAAAACTCCATAGTAAACCTAATGAATTCGTCCGAGTCCTTTAAACATCAGACGACCACTCAGGACTTGTTACGACTTTGTATGCGACATTAGCAACAGGAAAAGCAATTTAGAATAATGTAGGATGCGTTACATCTTTTGAGATCACCTTACACCACCGTACGAAACATTAAAACTCCATAATAAACCTAATGAATTCATCCGAGTCCTTTAAACATCGTACGACAATTTAGAATATATTACGACTCTGTATGCCACATTACCGCCTTAAAAAGCATGTAAGTATAACGTACGGCACCTTACAACTCCTAACAAAACATTACAACACCGTACGTAAACTTAAAACTCCATAATAAACCTAATGAATTCGTCCGAGTCATTTGAACATCGTACAACAATTTAGAATATCTTACGATTCTGTATGCCACATTACCGCCTTGAAAATCATGTTAGAATAACCTAGGGCACCTTACAACTCCTAAGAACCCATTACAATACCATACGTAAACTTAAAACTCAATAGTAAACCTAATGAATTCGTCCGAGTCCTTTAAACATCAGACGACCACTCAGGACTTGTTACGCCTTTGTATGCGACATTAGCAACAGGAAAAGCAATTTAGAATAATGTAGGATGCGTTACATCTTTTGAGAACACCGTACACCACCGTACGAAACATTAAAACTCCATAATAAACCTAATGAATTCATCCGAGTCCTTTGAACATCGTACGACAATTTAGAATATATTACGACTCTGTATGCCACATTACCGCCTTGAAAAGCATGTAAGTATAACGTACGGCACCGTACAACTCCTAACAAAACATTACAACACCGTACGTAAACTTAAAACTCCATAATAAACCTAATGAATTCGTCCGAGTCATTTGAACATCGTACAACAATTTAGAATATCTTACGATTCTGTATGCCACATTACCGCCTTGAAAATCATGTTAGAATAACCTAGGGCACCTTACAACTCCTAAGAACCCATTACAATACCATACGTAAACTTAAAACTCAATAGTAAACCTAATGAATTCGTCCGAGTCCTTTAAACATCAGACGACCACTCAGGACTTGTTACGCCTTTGTATGCGACATTAGCAACAGGAAAAAGCAATTTAGAATAATGTAGGATGCGTTACATCTTTTGAGAACACCTTACACCACCGTACGAAACATTAAAACTCCATAATAAACCTAATGATTTCGTCCGAGTGATTTGAACATCGTACAACAATTTAGAATAACTTACCACTATGTATGCCATATTACCGCTTTGAAGAGCATGTTAGTATAACGTACGACACCTTACAACTCCAAAGAAAACATTACAACACCGTACGTAAACTTAAAATTCCATGATAAACCTAATTAATTCGTCCGAGTCATTTGAACATCGTACAACAATTTAGAATATCTTACGACTCTGTATGACACATTACCGCCTTGAAAATCATGTTAGTATAACCTAGGGCACCGTACAACTCCTAAGAACCCATTACAATACCATACGTAAACTTAAAACTCAATAGTAAACCTAATGAATTCGTCCGAGTCCTTTAAACATCAGACGACCACTCAGGACTTGTTACGCCTTTGTATGCGACATTAGCAACAGGAAAAGCAATTTAGAATAATGTAGGATGCGTTACATCTTTTGAGATCACCTTACACCACCGTACGAAACATTAAAACTCCATAACAAACCTAATGAATTCGTCCGAGTCCTTTAAACATCGTACGACAATTTAGAATATATTACGACTCTGTATGCCACATTACCGCCTTGAAAAGCATGTAAGTATAACGTACGGCACCTTACAACTCCTAACAAAACATTACAACACCGTACGTAAACTTAAAACTCCATAATAAACCTAATGAATTCGTCCGAGTCATTTGAACATCGTACAACAATTTAGAATATCTTACGACTCTGTATGACACATTACCGCCTTGAAAATCATGTTAGAATAACCTAGGGCACCTTACAACTCCTAAGAACCCATTACAATACCATACGTAAACTTAAAACTCAATAGTAAACCTAATGAATTCGTCCGAGTCCTTTAAACATCAGACGACCACTCAGGACTTGTTACGCCTTTGTATGCGACATTAGCAACAGGAAAAGCAATTTAGAATAATGTAGGATGCGTTACATCTTTTGAGATCACCTTACACCACCGTACGAAACATTAAAACTCCATAATAAACCTAATGAATTCGTCCGAGTCCTTTAAACATCGTACGACAATTTAGAATATATTACGACTCTGTATGCCACATTACCGCCTTGAAAAGCATGTAAGTATAACGTACGGCACCTTACAACTCCTAACAAAACATTACAACACCGTACGTAAACTTAAAACTCCATAATAAACCTAATGAATTCGTCCGAGTCATTTGAACATCGTACAACAATTTAGAATATCTTACGATTCTGTATGCCACATTACCGCCTTGAAAATCATGTTAGAATAACCTAGGGCACCTTACAACTCCTAAGAACCCATTACAATACCATACGTAAACTTAAAACTCAATAGTAAACCTAATGAATTCGTCCGAGTCCTTTAAACATCAGACGACCACTCAGGACTTGTTACGCCTTTGTATGCGACATTAGCAACAGGAAAAGCAATTTAAAATAATGTAGGATGCGTTACATCTTTTGAGAACACCGTACACCACCGTACGAAACATTAAAACTCCATAATAAACCTAATGAATTCATCCGAGTCCTTTGAACATCGTACGACAATTTAGAATATATTACGACTCTGTATGCCACATTACCGCCTTGAAAAGCATGTAAGTATAACGTACGGCACCTTACAACTCCTAACAAAACATTACAACACCGTACGTAAACTTAAAACTCCATAATAAACCTAATGAATTCGTTCGAGTCATTTGAACATCGTACAACAATTTAGAATATCTTACGACTCTGTATGACACATTACCGCCTTGAAAATCATGTTAGTATAACCTAGGGCACCGTACAACTCCTAAGAACCCATTACAATACCATACGTAAACTTAAAACTCAATAGTAAACCTAATGAATTCGTCCGAGTCCTTTAAACATCAGACGACCACTCAGGACTTGTTACGCCTTTGTATGCGACATTAGCAACAGGAAAAGCAATTTAGAATAATGTAGGATGCGTTACATCTTTTGAGATCACCTTACACCACCGTACGAAACATTAAAACTCCATAATAAACCTAATGAATTCGTCCGAGTCCTTTAAACATCGTACGACAATTTAGAATATATTACGACTCTGTATGCCACATTACCGCCTTGAAAAGCATGTAAGTATAACGTACGGCACCTTACAACTCCTAACAAAACATTACAACACCGTACGTAAACTTAAAACTCCATAATAAACCTAATGAATTCGTCCGAGTCATTTGAACATCGTACAACAATTTAGAATATCTTACGACTCTGTATGACACATTACCGCCTTGAAAATCATGTTAGAATAACCTAGGGCACCTTACAACTCCTAAGAACCCATTACAATACCATACGTAAACTTAAAACTCAATAGTAAACCTAATGAATTCGTCCGAGTCCTTTAAACATCCGACGACCACTCAGGACTTGTTACGCCTTTGTATGCGACATTAGCAACAGGAAAAGCAATTTAGAATAATGTAGGATGCGTTACATCTTTTGAGATCACCTTACACCACCGTACGAAACATTAAAACTCCATAATAAACCTAATGAATTCGTCCGAGTCCTTTAAACATCGAACGACAATTTAGAATATATTACGACTCTGTATGCCACATTACCGCCTTGAAAAGCATGTAAGTATAACGTACGGCACCTTACAACTCCTAACAAAACATTACAACACCGTACGTAAACTTAAAACTCCATAATAAACCTAATGAATTCGTCCGAGTCATTTGAACATCGTACAACAATTTAGAATATCTTACGATTCTGTATGCCACATTACCGCCTTGAAAATCATGTTAGTATAACCTAGGGCACCGTACAACTCCTAAGAACCCATTACAATACCATACGTAAACTTAAAACTCAATAGTAAACCTAATGAATTCGTCCGAGTCCTTTAAACATCAGACGACCACTCAGGACTTGTTACGCCTTTGTATGCGACATTAGCAACAGGAAAAGCAATTTAGAATAATGTAGGATGCGTTACATCTTTTGAGATCACCTTACACCACCGTACGAAACATTAAAACTCCATAATAAACCTAATGAATTCGTCCGAGTCCTTTAAACATCGTACGACAATTTAGAATATATTACGACTCTGTATGCCACATTACCGCCTTGAAAAGCATGTAAGTATAACGTACGGCACCTTACAACTCCTAACAAAACATTACAACACCGTACGTAAACTTAAAACTCCATAATAAACCTAATGAATTCGTCCGAGTCATTTGAACATCGTACAACAATTTAGAATATCTTACGACTCTGTATGACACATTACCGCCTTGAAAATCATGTTAGAATAACCTAGGGCACCTTACAACTCCTAAGAACCCATTACAATACCATACGTAAACTTAAAACTCAATAGTAAACCTAATGAATTCGTCCGAGTCCTTTAAACATCCGACGACCACTCAGGACTTGTTACGCCTTTGTATGCGACATTAGCAACAGGAAAAGCAATTTAGAATAATGTAGGATGCGTTACATCTTTTGAGATCACCTTACACCACCGTACGAAACATTAAAACTCCATAATAAACCTAATGAATTCGTCCGAGTCCTTTAAACATCGAACGACAATTTAGAATATATTACGACTCTGTATGCCACATTACCGCCTTGAAAAGCATGTAAGTATAACGTACGGCACCTTACAACTCCTAACAAAACATTACAACACCGTACGTAAACTTAAAACTCCATAATAAACCTAATGAATTCGTCCGAGTCATTTGAACATCGTACAACAATTTAGAATATCTTACGATTCTGTATGCCACATTACCGCCTTGAAAATCATGTTAGAATAACCTAGGGCACCTTACAACTCCTAAGAACACATTACAATACCATACGTAAACTTAAAACTCAATAGTAAACCTAATGAATTCGTCCGAGTCCTTTAAACATCAGACGACCACTCAGGACTTGTTACGCCTTTGTATGCGACATTAGCAACAGGAAAAGCAATTTAGAATAATGTAGGATGCTTTACATCTTTTGAGAACACCTTACACCACCGTACGAAACATTAAAACTCCATAATAAACCTAATGAATTCATCCGAGTCCTTTGAACATCGTACGACAATTTAGAATATATTACGACTCTGTATGCCACATTACCGCCTTGAAAAGCATGTAAGTATAACGTACGGCACCTTACAACTCCTAACAAAACATTACAACACCGTACGTAAACTTAAAACTCCATAATAAACCTAATGAATTCGTCCGAGTCATTTGAACATCGTACAACAATTTAGAATATCTTACGATTCTTTATGCCACATTACCGCCTTGAAAATCATGTTAGAATAACCTAGGGCACCTTACAACTCCTAAGAACCCATTACAATACCATACGTAAACTTAAAACTCAATAGTAAACCTAATGAATTCGTCCGAGTCCTTTAAACATCAGACGACCACTCAGGACTTGTTACGCCTTTGTATGCGACATTAGCAACAGGAAAAGCAATTTAGAATAATGTAGGATGCGTTACATCTTTTGAGATCACCTTACACCACCGTACGAAACATTAAAACTCCATAATAAACCTAATGAATTCGTCCGAGTCCTTTAAACATCGTACGACAATTTAGAATATATTACGACTCTGTATGCCACATTACCGCCTTGAAAAGCATGTAAGTATAACGTACGGCACCTTACAACTCCTAACAAAACATTACAACACCGTACGTAAACTTAAAACTCCATAATAAACCTAATGAATTCGTCCGAGTCATTTGAACATCGTACAACAATTTAGAATATCTTACGATTCTGTATGCCACATTACCGCCTTGAAAATCATGTTAGAATAACCTAGGGCACCTTACAACTCCTAAGAACCCATTACAATACCATACGTAAACTTAAAACTCAATAGTAAACCTAATGAATTCGTCCGAGTCCTTTAAACATCAGACGACCACTCAGGACTTGTTACGCCTTTGTATGCGACATTAGCAACAGGAAAAGCAATTTAGAATAATGTAGGATGCTTTACATCTTTTGAGAACACCTTACACCACCGTACGAAACATTAAAACTCCATAATAAACCTAATGAATTCATCCGAGTCCTTTGAACATCGTACGACAATTTAGAATATATTACGACTCTGTATGCCACATTACCGCCTTGAAAAGCATGTAAGTATAACGTACGGCACCTTACAACTCCTAACAAAACATTACAACACCGTACGTAAACTTAAAACTCCATAATAAACCTAATGAATTCGTTCGAGTCATTTGAACATCGTACAACAATTTAGAATATCTTACGACTCTGTATGACACATTACCGCCTTGAAAATCATGTTAGTATAACCTAGGGCACCGTACAACTCCTAAGAACCCATTACAATACCATACGTAAACTTAAAACTCAATAGTAAACCTAATGAATTCGTCCGAGTCCTTTAAACATCAGACGACCACTCAGGACTTGTTACGCCTTTGTATGCGACATTAGCAACAGGAAAAGCAATTTAGAATAATGTAGGATGCGTTACATCTTTTGAGATCACCTTACACCACCGTACGAAACATTAAAACTCCATAATAAACCTAATGAATTCGTCCGAGTCCTTTAAACATCGTACGACAATTTAGAATATATTACGACTCTGTATGCCACATTACCGCCTTGAAAAGCATGTAAGTATAACGTACGGCACCTTACAACTCCTAACAAAACATTACAACACCGTACGTAAACTTAAAACTCCATAATAAACCTAATGAATTCGTCCGAGTCATTTGAACATCGTACAACAATTTAGAATATCTTACGACTCTGTATGACACATTACCGCCTTGAAAATCATGTTAGAATAACCTAGGGCACCTTACAACTCCTAAGAACCCATTACAATACCATACGTAAACTTAAAACTCAATAGTAAACCTAATGAATTCGTCCGAGTCCTTTAAACATCAGACGACCACTCAGGACTTGTTACGCCTTTGTATGCGACATTAGCAACAGGAAAAGCAATTTAGAATAATGTAGGATGCGTTACATCTTTTGAGATCACCTTACACCACCGTACGAAACATTAAAACTCCATAATAAACCTAATGAATTCGTCCGAGTCCTTTAAACATCGTACGACAATTTAGAATATATTACGACTCTGTATGCCACATTACCGCCTTGAAAAGCATGTAAGTATAACGTACGGCACCTTACAACTCCTAACAAAACATTACAACACCGTACGTAAACTTAAAACTCCATAATAAACCTAATGAATTCGTCCGAGTCATTTGAACATCGTACAACAATTTAGAATATCTTACGACTCTGTATGACACATTACCGCCTTGAAAATCATGTTAGAATAACCTAGGGCACCTTACAACTCCTAAGAACCCATTACAATACCATACGTAAACTTAAAACTCAATAGTAAACCTAATGAATTCGTCCGAGTCCTTTAAACATCAGACGACCACTCAGGACTTGTTACGCCTTTGTATGCGACATTAGCAACAGGAAAAGCAATTTAGAATAATGTAGGATGCGTTACATCTTTTGAGATCACCTTACACCACCGTACGAAACATTAAAACTCCATAATAAACCTAATGAATTCGTCCGAGTCCTTTAAACATCGAACGACAATTTAGAATATATTACGACTCTGTATGCCACATTACCGCCTTGAAAAGCATGTAAGTATAACGTACGGCACCTTACAACTCCTAACAAAACATTACAACACCGTACGTAAACTTAAAACTCCATAATAAACCTAATGAATTCGTCCGAGTCATTTGAACATCGTACAACAATTTAGAATATCTTACGATTCTGTATGCCACATTACCGCCTTGAAAATCATGTTAGAATAACCTAGGGCACCTTACAACTCCTAAGAACCCATTACAATACCATACGTAAACTTAAAACTCAATAGTAAACCTAATGAATTCGTCCGAGTCCTTTAAACATCAGACGACCACTCAGGACTTGTTACGCCTTTGTATGCGACATTAGCAACAGGAAAAGCAATTTAGAATAATGTAGGATGCGTTACATCTTTTGAGAACACCTTACACCACCGTACGAAACATTAAAACTCCATAATAGTCCTAATGAATTCGTCCGAGTGATTTGAACATCGTACAACAATTTAGAATAACTTACCACTATGTATGCCATATTACCGCTTTGAAGAGCATGTTAGTATAACGTACGACACCTTACAACTCCAAAGAAAACATTACAACACCGTACGTAAACTTAAAACTCCATAATAAACCTAATGAATTCGTCCGAGTCATTTGAACATCGTACAACAATTTAGAATATCTTACGACTCTGTATGACACATTACCGCCTTGAAAATCATGTTAGAATAACCTAGGGCACCTTACAACTCCTAAGAACCCATTACAATACCATACGTAAACTTAAAACTCAATAGTAAACCTAATGAATTCGTCCGAGTCCTTTAAACATCAGACGACCACTCAGGACTTGTTACGCCTTTGTATGCGACATTAGCAACAGGAAAAGCAATTTAGAATAATGTAGGATGCGTTACATCTTTTGAGATCACCTTACACCACCGTACGAAATATTAAAACTCCATAATAAACCTAATGAATTCGTCCGAGTCCTTTAAACATCGAACGACAATTTAGAATATATTACGACTCTGTATGCCACATTACCGCCTTGAAAAGCATGTAAGTATAACGTACGGCACCTTACAACTCCTAACAAAACATTACAACACCGTACGTAAACTTAAAACTCCATAATAAACCTAATGAATTCGTCCGAGTCATTTGAACATCGTACAACAATTTAGAATATCTTACGATTCTGTATGCCACATTACCGACTTGAAAATCATGTTAGAATAACCTAGGGCACCTTACAACTCCTAAGAACCCATTACAATACCATACGTAAACTTAAAACTCAATAGTAAACCTAATGAATTCGTCCGAGTCCTTTAAACATCAGACGACCACTCAGGACTTGTTACGCCTTTGTATGCGACATTAGCAACAGGAAAAGCAATTTAGAATAATGTAGGATGCGTTACATCTTTTGAGAACACCTTACACCACCGTACGAAACATTAAAACTCCATAATAGTCCTAATGAATTCGTCCGAGTGATTTGAACATCGTACAACAATTTAGAATAACTTACCACTATGTATGCCATATTACCGCTTTGAAGAGCATGTTAGTATAACGTACGACACCTTACAACTCCAAAGAAAACATTACAACACCGTACGTAAACTTAAAATTCCATGATAAACCTAATGAATTCGTCCGAGTCATTTGAACATCGTACAACAATTTAGAATATCTTACGACTCTGTATGACACATTACCGCCTTGAAAATCATGTTAGTATAACCTAGGGCACCGTACAACTCCTAAGAACCCATTACAATACCATACGTAAACTTAATACTCCATAGTAAACCTAATGAATTCGTCCGAGTCCTTTAAACATCAGACGACGACTCAGGACTTGTTACGCCTTTGTATGCGACATTAGCAACAGGAAAAGCAATTTAGAATAATGTAGGATGCGTTACATCTTTTGAGAACACCTTACACCACCGTACGAAACATTAAAACTCCATAATAAACCTAATGAATTCGTCCGAGTGATTTGAACATCGTACAACAATTTAGAATAACTTACCACTATGTATGCCATATTACCGCTTTGAAGAGCATGTTAGTATAACGTACGACACCTTACAACTCCTAAGAAAACATTACAACACCGTACGTAAACTTAAAATTCCATGATAAACCTAATGAATTCGTCCGAGTCATTTGAACATCGTACAACAATTTAGAATATTTTACGACTCTGTATGACACATTACCGCCTTGAAAATCATGTTAGTATAACCTAGGGCACCTTACAACTCCTAAGAACCCATTACAATACCATATGTAAACTTAAAACTCCATAGTAAACCTAATGAATTCGTCCGAGTCCTTTAAACATCAGACGACCACTCAGGACTTGTTACGCCTTTGTATGCGACATTAGCAACAGGAAAAGCAATTTAGAATAATGTAGGATGCGTTACATCTTTTGAGAACACCTTACACCACCGTACGAAACATTAAAACTCCATAATAAACCTAATGAATTCGTCCGAGTGATTTGAACATCGTACAACAATTTAGAATAACTTACCACTATGTATGCCATATTACCGCTTTGAAGAGCATGTTAGTATAACGTACGACACCTTACAACTCCTAAGAAAACATTACAACACCGTACGTAAACTAAAAATTCCATGATAAACCTAATGAATTCGTCCGAGTCATTTGAACATCGTACAACAATTTAGAATATCTTACGACTCTATATGACACATTACCGCCTTGAAAATCATGTTAGTATAACCTAGGGCACCTTACAACTCCTAAGAACCCATTACAATACCATATGTAAACTTAAAACTCCATAGTAAACCTAATGAATTCGTCCGAGTCCTTTAAACATCAGACGACCACTCAGGACTTGTTACACCTTTGTATGCGACATTAGCAACAGGAAAAGCAATTTAGAATAATGTAGGATGCGTTACATCTTTTGAGAACACCTTACACCACCGTACGAGACATTAAAACTCCATAATAAACCTAATGAATTCGTCCGAGTGATTTGAACATCGTACAACAATTTAGAATAACTTACCACTATGTATGCCATATTACCGCTTTGAAGAGCATGTTAGTATAACGTACGACACCTTACAACTCCTAAGAAAACATTACAACACCGTACGTAAACTTAAAATTCCATGATAAACCTAATGAATTCGTCCGAGTCATTTGAACATCGTACAACAATTTAGAATATCTTACGACTCTGTATGACACATTACCGCCTTGAAAATCATGTTAGTATAACCTAGGGCACCTTACAACTCCTAAGAACCCATTACAATACCATACGTAAACTTAAAACTCCATAGTAAACCTAATGAATTCGCTCGAGTCCTTTAAACATCAGACGACCACTCAGGACTTGTTACGTCTTTTTATGCGACATTAGCAACAGGAAAAGCAATTTAGAATAATGTAGGATGCGTTACATCTTTTGAGAACACCTTACACCACTGTACGAAACATTAAAACTCCATAATAAACCTAATGAATTCGTCCGAGTGATTTGAACATCGTACAACAATATAGAATATCTTACCACTATGTATGCCATATTACCGCTTTGAAGAGCATGTTAGTATAACGTACGACACCTTACAACTCCTAAGAAAACATTACAACACCGTACGTAAACTTAAAACTCCATGATAAACCTAATGAATTCGTCCGAGTCATTTGAACATCGTACAACAATTTAGAATATCTTACGACTCTGTATGACACATTACCGCCTTGAAAATCATGTTAGTATAACCTAGGGCACCTTACAACTCCTAAGAACCCATTGCAATACCGTACGTAAACTTAAAACTCCATAGTAAACCTAATGAATTCGTCCGAGTCCTTTAAACATCAGACGACCACTCAGTACTTGTTACGACTTTGTATGCGACATTAGCAACAGGAAAAGCAATTTAGAATAATGTAGGTTGCGTTACATCTTTTGAGAACACCTTACACCACCGTACGAAACATTAGAACTCCATAATAAACCTAATGAATTCGTCAGAGTGATTTGAACATCGTACAACAATTTAGAATATCTTACCACTCTGAATGCCACATTACCGCCTTGAAAAGCATGTTAGTATAACGTACGACACCTTGCAACTCCTAACAACATATTACAACACCGTACGTAAACTTAAAACTCCATAATAAACCTAATGAATTCGTCCGAGTCATTTGAACATCGTACAACAATTTAGAATATCTTACGATTCTGTATGCCACATTACCGACTTGAAAATCATGTTAGAATAACCTAGGGCACCTTACAACTCCTAAGAACCCATTACAATAACATACGTAAACTTAAAACTCAATAGTAAACCTAATGAATTCGTCCGAGTCCTTTAAACATCAGACGACCACTCAGGACTTGTTACACCTTTGTATGCGACATTAGCAACAGGAAAAGCAATTTGGAATAATGTAGGATGCGTTACATCTTTTGAGAACACCTTACACCACCGTACGAGACATTAAAACTCCATAATAAACCTAATGAATTCGTCCGAGTGATTTGAACATCGTACAACAATTTAGAATAACTTACCACTATGTATGCCATATTACCGCTTTGAAGAGCATGTTAGTATAACGTACGACACCTTTCAACTCCAAAGAAAACATTACAACACCGTACGTAAACTTAAAATTCCATGATAAACCTAATGAATTCGTCCGAGTCATTTGAACATCGTACAACAATTTAGAATATCTTACGACTCTGTATGACACATTACCGCCTTGAAAATCATGTTAGTATAACCTAGGGCACCTTACAACTCCTAAGAACCCATTACAATACCATACGTAAACTTAAAACTCCATAGTAAACCTAATGAATTCGTCCGAGTCCTTTAAACATCAGACGACCACTCAGGACTTGTTATGCCTTTGTATGCGACATTAGCAACAGGAAAAGCAATTTAGAATAATATAGGATGCGTTACATCTTTTGAGAACACCTTACACCACTGTACGAAACATTAAAACTCCATAATAAACCTAATGAATTCGTCCGAGTGATTTGAACATCGTACAACAATATAGAATATCTTACCACTATGTATGCCATATTACCGCTTTGAAGAGCATGTTAGTATAACGTACGACACCTTACAACTCCTAAGAAAACATTACAACACCGTACGTAAACTTAAAACTCCATGATAAACCTAATGAATTCGTCCGAGTCATTTGAACATCGTACAACAATTTAGAATATCTTACGACTCTGTATGACACATTACCGCCTTGAAAATCATGTTAGTATAACCTAGGGCACCTTACAACTCATAAGAACCCATTGCAATACCGTACGTAAACTTAAAACTCCATAGTAAACCTAATGAATTCATCTGAGTCCTTTAAACATCAGACGACCACTCAGGACTTGTTACACCTTTGTATGCAACATTAGCAACAGGAAAAGCAATTTAGAATAATGTAGGATGCGTTACATCTTTTGAGAACACCTTACACCACCGTACGAGACATTAAAACTCCATAATAAACCTAATGAATTCGTCCGAGTGATTTGAACATCGTACAACAATTTAGAATAACTTACCACTATGTATGCCATATTACCGCTTTGAAGAGCATGTTAGTATAACGTACGACACCTTACAACTCCTAAGAAAACATTACAACACCGTACGTAAACTTAAAATTCCATGATAAACCTAATGAATTCGTCCGAGTCATTTGAACATCGTACAACAATTTAGAATATCTTACGACTCTATATGACACATTACCGCCTTGAAAATCATGTTAGTATAACCTAGGGCACCTTACAACTCCTAAGAACCCATTACAATACCATATGTAAACTTAAAACTCCATAGTAAACCTAATGAATTCGTCCGAGTCCTTTAAACATCAGACGACCACTCAGGACTTGTTACACCTTTGTATGCGACATTAGCAACAGGAAAAGCAATTTAGAATAATGTAGGATGCGTTACATCTTTTGAGAACACCTTACACCACCGTACGAGACATTAAAACTCCATAATAACCCTAATGAATTCGTCCGAGTGATTTGAACATCGTACAACAATTTAGAATAACTTACCACTATGTATGCCATATTACCGCTTTGAAGAGCATGTTAGTATAACGTACGACACCTTACAACTCCTAAGAAAACATTACAACACCGTACGTAAACTTAAAATTCCATGATAAACCTAATGAATTCGTCCGAGTCATTTGAATATCGTACAACAATTTAGAATATCTTACGACTCTGTATGACACATTACCGCCTTGAAAATCATGTTAGTATAACCTAGGGCACCTTACAACTCCTAAGAACCCATTACAATACCATACGTAAACTTAAAACTCCATAGTAAACCTAATGAATTCGCTCGAGTCCTTTAAACATCAGACGACCACTCAGGACTTGTTACGTCTTTTTATGCGACATTAGCAACAGGAAAAGCAATTTAGAATAATGTAGGATGCGTTACATCTTTTGAGAACACCTTACACCACTGTACGAAACATTAAAACTCCATAATAAACCTAATGAATTCGTCCGAGTGATTTGAACATCGTACAACAATATAGAATATCTTACCACTATGTATGCCATATTACCGCTTTGAAGAGCATGTTAGTATAACGTACGACACCTTACAACTCCTAAGAAAACATTACAACACCGTACGTAAACTTAAAACTCCATGATAAACCTAATGAATTCGTCCGAGTCATTTGAACATCGTACAACAATTTAGAATATCTTACGACTCTGTATGACACATTACCGCCTTGAAAATCATGTTAGTATAACCTAGGGCACCTTACAACTCCTAAGAACCCAGTGCAATACCGTACGTAATCTTAAAATTCCATAGTAAACCTAATGAATTCGTCCGAGTCCTTTAAACATCACACGACCACTCAGTACTTGTTACGACTTTGTATGCGACATTAGCAACAGGAAAAGCAATTTAGAATAATGTAGGTTGCGTTACATCTTTTGAGAACACCTTACACCACCGTACGAAACATTAAAACTCCATATTAAACCTAATGAATTCGTCAGAGTGATTTGAACATCGTACAACAATTTAGAATATCTTACCACTCTGAATGCCACATTACCGCCTTGAAAAGCATGTTAGTATAACGTACGACACCTTACAACTCCTAACAACATATTACAACACCGTACGTAAACTTAAAACTCCATAATAAACCTAATGAATTCGTCCGAGTCATTTGAACATCGTACAACAATTTAGAATATCTTACGATTCTGTATGCCACATTACCGACTTGAAAATCATGTTAGAATAACCTAGGGCACCTTACAACTCCTAAGAACCCATTACAATAACATACGTAAACTTAAAACTCAATAGTAAACCTAATGAATTCGTCCGAGTACTTTAAACATCAGACGACCACTCAGGACTTGTTACGCCTTTATATGCGACATTAGCAACAGGAAAAGCAATTTAGAATAATGTAGGATGCGTTACATCTTTTGAGAACACCTTACACCACTTTACGAAACATTAAAACTCCATAATAAACCTAATGAATTCGTCCGAGTGATTTGAACATCGTACAACAATATAGAATATCTTACCACTATGTATGCCATATTACCGCTTTGAAGAGCATGTTAGTATAACGTACGACACCTTACAACTCCTAAGAAAACATTACAACACCGTACGTAAACTTAAAACTCCATGATAAACCTAATGAATTCGTCCGAGTCATTTGAACATCGTACAACAATTTAGAATATCTTACGACTCTGTATGCCACATTACCGCCTTGAAAATCATGTTAGTATAACCTAGGGCACCTTACAACTCCTAAGAACCCATTGCAATACCGTAAGTAAACTTAAAACTCCATAGTAAACCTAATGAATTCGTCCGAGTCCTTTAAACATCAGACGACCACTCAGTACTTGTTACGACTTTGTATGCGACATTAGCAACAGGAAAAGCAATTTAGAATAATGTAGGTTGCGTTACATCTTTTGAGAACACCTTACACCACCGTACGAAACATTAAAACTCCATAATAAACCTAATGAATTCGTCAGAGTGATTTGAACATCGTACAACAATTTAGAATATCTTACCACTCTGAATGCCACATTACCGCCTTGAAAAGCATGTTAGTATAACGTACGACACCTTGCAACTCCTAACAACATATTACAACACCGTACGTAAACTTAAAACTCCATAATAAACCTAATGAATTCGTCCGAGTCATTTGAACATCGTACAACAATTTAGAATATCTTACGATTCTGTATGCCACATTACCGACTTGAAAATCATGTTAGAATAACCTAGGGCACCTTACAACTCCTAAGAACCCATTACAATAACATACGTAAACTTAAAACTCAATAGTAAACCTAATGAATTCGTCCGAGTCCTTTAAACATCAGACGACCACTCAGGACTTGTTACGCCTTTGTATGCGACATTAGCAACAGGAAAAGCAATTTAGAATAATGTAGGATGCGTTACATCTTTTGAGAACACCTTACACCACCGTACGAAACATTAAAACTCCATAATAAACCTTATGAATTCGTCCGAGTGATTTGAACATCGTACAACAATTTAGAATAACTTACCACTATGTATGCCATATTACCGCTTTGAAGAGCATGTTAGTATAACGTACGACACCTTACAACTCCTAAGAAAACATTACAACACCGTACGTAAACTTAAAATTCCATGATAAACCTAATGAATTCGTCCGAGTCATTTGAACATCGTACAACAATTTAGAATATCTTACGACTCTGTATGACACATTACCGCCTTGAAAATCATGTTAGTATAACCTAGGGCACCTTACAACTCCTAAGAACCCATTACAATACCATACGTAAACTTAAAACTCCATAGTAAACCTAATGATTTCGTCCGAGTCCTTTAAACATCAGACGACCACTCAGGACTTGTTACGCCTTTGTATGCGACATTAGCAACAGGAAAAGCAATTTAGAATAATGTAGGATGCGTTACATCTTTTGAGAACACCTTACACCACTGTACGAAACATTAAAATTCCATAATAAACCTAATGAATTCGTCCGAGTGATTTGAACATCGTACAACAATATAGAATATCTTACCACTATGTATGCCATATTACCGCTTTGAAGAGCATGTTAGTATAACGTACGACACCTTACAACTCCTAAGAAAACATTACAACACCGTACGTAAACTTAAAACTCCATGATAAACCTATTGAATTCGTCCGAGTCATTTGAACATCGTACAACAATTTAGAATATCTTACGACTCTGTATGCCACATTACCGCCTTGAAAATCATGTTAGTATAACCTAGGGCACCTTACAACTCCTAAGAACCCATTGCAATACCGTACGTAAACTTAAAACTCCATAGTAAACTAATGAATTCGTCCGAGTCCTTTAAACATCAGACGACCACTCAGTACTTGTTACGACTTTGTATGCGACATTAGCAACAGGAAAAGCAATTTAGAATAATGTAGGTTGCGTTACATCTTTTGAGAACACCTTACACCACCGTACGAAACATTAAAACTCCATAATAAACCTAATGAATTCGTCAGAGTGATTTGAACATCGTACAACAATTTAGAATATCTTACCACTCTTAATGCCACATTACCGCCTTGAAAAGCATGTTAGTATAACGTACGACACCTTGCAACTCCTAACAACATATTACAACACCGTACGTAAACTTAAAACTCCATAATAAACCTAATGAATTCGTCCGAGTCATTTGAACATCGTAAAACAATTTAGAATATCTTACGATTCTGTATGCCACATTACCGACTTGAAAATCATGTTAGAATAACCTAGGGCACCTTACAACTCCTAAGAACCCATTACAATAACATACGTAAACTTAAAACTCAATAGTAAACCTAATGAATTCGTCCGAGTCCTTTAAACATCAGACGACCACTCAGGACTTGTTACGCCTTTGTATGCGACATTAGCAACAGGAAAAGCAATTTAGAATAATGTAGGATGCGTTACATCTTTTGAGAACACCTTACACCACCGTACGAAACATTAAAACTCCATAATAAACCTTATGAATTCGTCCGAGTGATTTGAACATCGTACAACAATTTAGAATAACTTACCACTATGTATGCCATATTACCGCTTTGAAGAGCATGTTAGTATAACGTACGACACCTTACAACTCCTAAGAAAACATTACAACACCGTACGTAAACTTAAAATTCCATGATAAACCTAATGAATTCGTCCGAGTCATTTGAACATCGTACAACAATTTAGAATATCTTACGACTCTTTATGACATATTACCGCCTTGAAAATCATGTTAGTATAACCTAGGGCACCTTACAACTCCTAAGAACCCATTACAATACCATACGTAAACTTAAAACTCCATAGTAAACCTAATGAATTCGTCCGAGTCCTTTAAACATCAGACGACCACTCAGGACTTGTTACGCCTTTGTATGCGACATTAGCAACAGGAAAAACAATTTAGAATAATGTAGGATGCGTTACATCTTTTGAGAACACATTACACCACCGTACGAAACATTAAAACTCCATAATAAACCTAATGAATTCGTCAGAGTGATTTGAACATCGTACAACAATTTAGAATATCTTACCACTCTGAATGCCACATTACCGCCTTGAAAAGCATGTTAGTATAACGTACGACACCTTGCAACTCCTAACAACATATTACAACACCGTACGTAAACTTAAAACTCCATAATAAACCTAATGAATTCGTCCGAGTCATTTGAACATCGTACAACAATTTAGAATATCTTACGATTCTGTATGCCACATTACTGACTTGAAAATCATGTTAGAATAACCTAGGGCACCTTACAACTCCTAAGAACCCATTACAATAACATACGTAAACTTAAAACTCAATAGTAAACCTAATGAATTCGTCCGAGTCCTTTAAACATCAGACGACCACTCAGGACTTGTTACGCCTTTGTATGCGACATTAGCAACAGGAAAAGCAATTTAGAATAATGTAGGATGCGTTACATCTTTTGAGAACACCTTACACCACCGTACGAAACATTAAAACTCCATAATAAACCTTATGAATTCGTCCGAGTGATTTGAACATCGTACAACAATTTAGAATAACTTACCACTATGTATGCCATATTACCGCTTTGAAGAGCATGTTACTATAACGTACGACACCTTACAACTCCTAAGAAAACATTACAACACCGTACGTAAACTTAAAATTCCATGATAAACCTAATGAATTCGTCCGAGTCATTTGAACATCGTACAACAATTTAGAATATCTTACGACTCTGTATGACACATTACCGCCTTGAAAATCATGTTAGTATAACCTAGGGCACCTTACAACTCCTAAGAACCCATTACAATACCATACGTAAACTTAAAACTCCATAGTAAACCTAATGATTTCGTCCGAGTCCTTTAAACATCAGACGACCACTCAGGACTTGTTACGCCTTTGTATGCGACATTAGCAACAGGAAAAGCAATTTAGAATAATGTAGGATGCGTTACATCTTTTGAGAACACCTTACACCACTGTACGAAACATTAAAACTCCATAATAAACCTAATGAATTCGTCCGAGTGATTTGAACATCGTACAACAATATAGAATATCTTACCACTATGTATGCCATATTACCGCTTTGAATAGCATGTTAGTATAACGTACGACACCTTACAACTCCTAAGAAAACATTACAACACCGTACGTAAACTTAAAACTCCATGATAAACCTAATGAATTCGTCCGAGTCATTTGAACATCGTACAACAATTTAGAATATCTTACGACTCTGTATGCCACATTACCGCCTTGAAAATCATGTTGGTATAACCTAGGGCACCTTACAACTCCTAAGAACCCATTGCAATACCGTACGTAAACTTAAAACTCCATAGTAAACTAATGAATTCGTCCGAGTCCTTTAAACATCAGACGACCACTCAGTACTTGTTACGACTTTGTATGCGACATTAGCAACAGGAAAAGCAATTTAGAATAATGTAGGTTGCGTTACATCTTTTGAGAACACCTTACACCACCGTACGAAACATTAAAACTCCATAATAAACCTAATGAATTCGTCAGAGTGATTTGAACATCGTACAACAATTTAGAATATCTTACCACTCTGAATGCCACATTACCGCCTTGAAAAGCATGTTAGTATAACGTACGACACCTTGCAACTCCTAACAACATATTACAACACCGTACGTAAACTTAAAACTCCATAATAAACCTAATGAATTCGTCCGAGTCATTTGAACATCGTACAACAATTTAGAATATCTTACGATTCTGTATGCCACATTACCGACTTGAAAATCATGTTAGAATAACCTAGGGCACCTTACAACTCCTAAGAACCCATTACAATAACATACGTAAACTTAAAACTCAATAGTAAACCTAATGAATTCGTCCGAGTCCTTTAAACATCAGACGACCACTCAGGACTTGTTACGCCTTTGTATGCGACATTAGCAACAGGAAAAGCAATTTAGAATAATGTAGGATGCGTTACATCTTTTGAGAACACCTTACACCACCGTACGAAACATTAAAACTCCATAATAAACCTTATGAATTCGTCCGAGTGATTTGAACATCGTACAACAACTTAGAATAACTTACCACTATGTATGCCATATTACCGCTTTGAAGAGCATGTTAGTATAACGTACGACACCTTACAACTCCTAAGAAAACATTACAACACCGTACGTAAACTTAAAATTCCATGATAAACCTAATGAATTCGTCCGAGTCATTTGAACATCGTACAACAATTTAGAATATCTTACGACTCTTTATGACACATTACCGCCTTGAAAATCATGTTAGTATAACCTAGGGCACCTTACAACTCCTAAGAACCCATTACAATACCATACGTAAACTTAAAACTCCATAGTAAACCTAATGAATTCGTCCGAGTCCTTTAAACATCAGACGACCACTCAGGACTTGTTACGCCTTTGTATGCGACATTAGCAACAGGAAAAACAATTTAGAATAATGTAGGATGCGTTACATCTTTTGAGAACACATTACACCACCGTACGAAACATTAAAACTCCATAATAAACCTAATGAATTCGTCCGAGTGATTTGAACATCGTACAACAATATAGAATATCTTACCACTATGTATGCCATATTACCGCTTTGAAGAGCATGTTAGTATAACGTACGACACCTTACAACTCCTAAGAAAACATTACAACACCGTACGTAAACTTAAAATTCCATGATAAACCTAATGAATTCGTCCGAGTCATTTGAACATCGTACAACAATTTAGAATATCTTACGACTCTTTATGACATATTACCGCCTTGAAAATCATGTTAGTATAACCTAGGGCACCTTACAACTCCTAAGAACCCATTACAATACCATACGTAAACTTAAAACTCCATAGTAAACCTAATGAATTCGTCCGAGTCCTTTAAACATCAGACGACCACTCAGGACTTGTTACGCCTTTGTATGCGACATTAGCAACAGGAAAAACAATTTAGAATAATGTAGGATGCGTTACATCTTTTGAGAACACATTACACCACCGTACGAAACATTAAAACTCCATAATAAACCTAATGAATTCGTCAGAGTGATTTGAACATCGTACAACAATTTAGAATATCTTACCACTCTGAATGCCACATTACCGCCTTGAAAAGCATGTTAGTATAACGTACGACACCTTGCAACTCCTAACAACATATTACAACACCGTACGTAAACTTAAAACTCCATAATAAACCTAATGAATTCTTCCGAGTCATTTGAACATCGTACAACAATTTAGAATATCTTACGATTCTGTATGCCACATTACCGACTTGAAAATCATGTTAGAATAACCTAGGGCACCTTACAACTCCTAAGAACCCATTACAATAACATACGTAAACTTAAAACTCAATAGTAAACCTAATGAATTCGTCCGAGTCCTTTAAACATCAGACGACCACTCAGGACTTGTTACGCCTTTGTATGCGACATTAGCAACAGGAAAAGCAATTTAGAATAATGTAGGATGCGTTACATCTTTTGAGAACACCTTACACCACCGTACGAAACATTAAAACTCCATAATAAACCTTATGAATTCGTCCGAGTGATTTGAACATCGTACAACAACTTAGAATAACTTACCACTATGTATGCCATATTACCGCTTTGAAGAGCATGTTAGTATAACGTACGACACCTTACAACTCCTAAGAAAACATTACAACACCGTACGTAAACTTAAAATTCCATGATAAACCTAATGAATTCGTCCGAGTCATTTGAACATCGTACAACAATTTAGAATATCTTACGACTCTTTATGACACATTACCGCCTTGAAAATCATG
Organism: Tagetes erecta; assembly: GCA_030867185.1. NCBI lineage: Eukaryota > Viridiplantae > Streptophyta > Magnoliopsida > Asterales > Asteraceae > Tagetes > Tagetes erecta. The sequence goes on along the minus strand of CM061488.1, from coordinate 45,183,587 downwards.
TTAGTATAACCTAGGGCACCTTACAACTCCTAAGAACCCATTACAATAACATACGTAAACTTAAAACTCAATAGTAAACCTAATGAATTCGTCCGAGTCCTTTAAACATCAGACGACCACTCAGGACTTGTTACGCCTTTGTATGCGACATTAGCAACAGGAAAAGCAATTTAGAATAATGTAGGATGCGTTACATCTTTTGAGAACACCTTACACCACCGTACGAAACATTAAAACTCCATAATAAACCTTATGAATTCGTCCGAGTGATTTGAACATCGTACAACAATTTAGAATAACTTACCACTATGTATGCCATATTACCGCTTTGAAGAGCATGTTAGTATAACGTACGACACCTTACAACTCCTAAGAAAACATTACAACACCGTACGTAAACTTAAAATTCCATGATAAACCTAATGAATTCGTCCGAGTCATTTGAACATCGTACAACAATTTAGAATATCTTACGACTCTTTATGACATATTACCGCCTTGAAAATCATGTTAGTATAACCTAGGGCACCTTACAACTCCTAAGAACCCATTACAATACCATACGTAAACTTAAAACTCCATAGTAAACCTAATGAATTCGTCCGAGTCCTTTAAACATCAGACGACCACTCAGGACTTGTTACGCCTTTGTATGCGACATTAGCCACAGGAAAAACAATTTAGAATAATGTTGGATGCGTTACATCTTTTGAGAACACATTACACCACCGTACGAAACATTAAAACTCCATAATAAACCTAATGAATTCGTCAGAGTGATTTGAACATCGTACAACAATTTAGAATATCTTACCACTCTGAATGCCACATTACCGCCTTGAAAAGCATGTTAGTATAACGTACGACACCTTGCAACTCCTAACAACATATTACAACACCGTACGTAAACTTAAAACTCCATAATAAACCTAATGAATTCGTCCGAGTCATTTGAACATCGTACAACAATTTAGAATATCTTACGATTCTGTATGCCACATTACCGACTTGAAAATCATGTTAGAATAACCTAGGGCACCTTACAACTCCTAAGAACCCATTACAATAACATACGTAAACTTAAAACTCAATAGTAAACCTAATGAATTCGTCCGAGTCCTTTAAACATCAGACGACCACTCAGGACTTGTTACGCCTTTGTATGCGACATTAGCAACAGGAAAAGCAATTTAGAATAATGTAGGATGCGTTACATCTTTTGAGAACACCTTACACCACCGTACGAAACATTAAAATTCCATAATAAACCTTATGAATTCGTCCGAGTGATTTGAACATCGTACAACAATTTAGAATAACTTACCACTATGTAAGCCATATTACCGCTTTGAAGAGCATGTTAGTATAACGTACGACACCTTACAACTCCTAAGAAAACATTACAACACCGTACGTAAACTTAAAATTCCATGATAAACCTAATGAATTCGTCCGAGTCATTTGAACATCGTACAACAATTTAGAATATCTTACGACTCTGTATGACACATTACCGCCTTGAAAATCATGTTAGTATAACCTAGGGCACCTTACAACTCCTAAGAACCCATTACAATACCATACGTAAACTTAAAACTCCATAGTAAACCTAATGATTTCGTCCGAGTCCTTTAAACATCAGACGACCACTCAGGACTTGTTACGCCTTTGTATGCGACATTAGCAACAGGAAAAGCAATTTAGAATAATGTAGGATGCGTTACATCTTTTGAGAACACCTTACACCACCGTACGAAACATTAAAACTCCATAATAAACCTAATGAATTCGTCAGAGTGATTTGAACATCGTACAACAATATAGAATATCTTACCACTATGTATGCCATATTACCGCTTTGAAGAGCATGTTAGTATAACGTACGACACCTTACAACTCCTAAGAAAACATTACAACACCGTACGTAAACTTAAAATTCCATGATAAACCTAATGAATTCGTCCGAGTCATTTGAACATCGTACAACAATTTAGAATATCTTACGACTCTTTATGACATATTACCGCCTTGAAAATCATGTTAGTATAACCTAGGGCACCTTACAACTCCTAAGAACCCATTACAATACCATACGTAAACTTAAAACTCCATAGTAAACCTAATGAATTCGTCCGAGTCCTTTAAACATCAGACGACCACTCAGGACTTGTTACGCCTTTGTATGCGACATTAGCAACAGGAAAAACAATTTAGAATAATGTAGGATGCGTTACATCTTTTGAGAACACATTACACCACCGTACGAAACATTAAAACTCCATAATAAACCTAATGAATTCGTCAGAGTGATTTGAACATCGTACAACAATTTAGAATATCTTACCACTCTGAATGCCACATTACCGCCTTGAAAAGCATGTTAGTATAACGTACGACACCTTGCAACTCCTAACAACATATTACAACACCGTACGTAAACTTAAAACTCCATAATAAACCTAATGAATTCGTCCGAGTCATTTGAACATCGTACAACAATTTAGAATATCTTACGATTCTGTATGCCACATTACCGACTTGAAAATCATGTTAGAATAACCTAGGGCACCTTACAACTCCTAAGAACCCATTACAATAACATACGTAAACTTAAAACTCAATAGTAAACCTAATGAATTCGTCCGAGTCCTTTAAACATCAGACGACCACTCAGGACTTGTTACGCCTTTGTATGCGACATTAGCAACAGGAAAAGCAATTTAGAATAATGTAGGATGCGTTACATCTTTTGAGAACACCTTACACCACCGTACGAAACATTAAAACTCCATAATAAACCTTATGAATTCGTCCGAGTGATTTGAACATCGTACAACAACTTAGAATAACTTACCACTATGTATGCCATATTACCGCTTTGAAGAGCATGTTAGTATAACGTACGACACCTTACAACTCCTAAGAAAACATTACAACACCGTACGTAAACTTAAAATTCCATGATAAACCTAATGAATTCGTCCGAGTCATTTGAACATCGTACAACAATTTAGAATATCTTACGACTCTTTATGACACATTACCGCCTTGAAAATCATGTTAGTATAACCTAGGGCACCTTACAACTCCTAAGAACCCATTACAATACCATACGTAAACTTAAAACTCCATAGTAAACCTAATGAATTCGTCCGAGTCCTTTAAACATCAGACGACCACTCAGGACTTGTTACGCCTTTGTATGCGACATTAGCAACAGGAAAAACAATTTAGAATAATGTAGGATGCGTTACATCTTTTGAGAACACATTACACCACCGTACGAAACATTAAAACTCCATAATAAACCTAATGAATTCGTCCGAGTGATTTGAACATCGTACAACAATATAGAATATCTTACCACTATGTATGCCATATTACCGCTTTGAAGAGCATGTTAGTATAACATACGACACCTTACAACTCCTAAGAAAACATTACAACACCGTACGTAAACTTAAAACTCCATGATAAACCTAATGAATTCGTCCGAGTCATTTGAACATCGTACAACAATTTAGAATATCTTACGACTCTGTATGCCACATTACCGCCTTGAAAATCATGTTAGTATAACCTAGGGCACCTTACAACTCCTAAGAACCCATTGCAATACCGTACGTAAACTTAAAACTCCATAGTAAACTAATGAATTCGTCCGAGTCCTTTAAACATCAGACGACCACTCAGTACTTGTTACGACTTTGTATGCGACATTAGCAACAGGAAAAGCAATTTAGAATAATGTAGGTTGCGTTACATCTTTTGAGAACACCTTACACCACCGTACGAAACATTAAAACTCCATAATAAACCTAATGAATTCGTCAGAGTGATTTGAACATCGTACAACAATTTAGAATATCTTACCACTCTGAATGCCACATTACCGCCTTGAAAAGCATGTTAGTATAACGTACGACACCTTGCAACTCCTAACAACATATTACAACACCGTACGTAAACTTAAAACTCCATAATAAACCTAATGAATTCGTCCGAGTCATTTGAACATCGTACAACAATTTAGAATATCTTACGATTCTGTATGCCACATTACCGACTTGAAAATCATGTTAGAATAACCTAGGGCACCTTACAACTCCTAAGAACCCATTACAATAACATACGTAAACTTAAAACTCAATAGTAAACCTAATGAATTCGTCCGAGTCCTTTAAACATCAGACGACCACTCAGGACTTGTTACGCCTTTGTATGCGACATTAGCAACAGGAAAAGCAATTTAGAATAATGTAGGATGCGTTACATCTTTTGAGAACACCTTACACCACCGTACGAAACATTAAAACTCCATAATAAACCTTATGAATTCGTCCGAGTGATTTGAACATCGTACAACAATTTAGAATAACTTACCACTATGTATGCCATATTACCGCTTTGAAGAGCATGTTAGTATAACGTACGACACCTTACAACTCCTAAGAAAACATTACAACACCGTACGTAAACTTAAAATTCCATGATAAACCTAATGAATTCGTCCGAGTCATTTGAACATCGTACAACAATTTAGAATATCTTACGACTCTTTATGACTCATTACCGCCTTGAAAATCATGTTAGTATAACCTAGGGCACCTTACAACTCCTAAGAACCCATTACAATACCATACGTAAACTTAAAACTCCATAGTAAACCTAATGAATTCGTCCGAGTCCTTTAAACATCAGACGACCACTCAGGACTTGTTACGCCTTTGTATGCGACATTAGCAACAGGAAAAACAATTTAGAATAATGTAGGATGCGTTACATCTTTTGAGAACACATTACACCACCGTACGAAACATTAAAACTCCATAATAAACCTAATGAATTCGTCCGAGTGATTTGAACATCGTACAACAATATAGAATATCTTACCACTATGTATGCCATATTACCGCTTTGAAGAGCATGTTAGTATAACATACGACACCTTACAACTCCTAAGAAAACATTACAACACCGTACGTAAACTTAAAACTCCATGATAAACCTAATGAATTCGTCCGAGTCATTTGAACATCGTACAACAATTTAGAATATCTTACGACTCTGTATGCCACATTACCGCCTTGAAAATCATGTTAGTATAACCTAGGGCACCTTACAACTCCTAAGAACCCATTGCAATACCGTACGTAAACTTAAAACTCCATAGTAAACTAATGAATTCGTCCGAGTCCTTTAAACATCAGACGACCACTCAGTACTTGTTACGACTTTGTATGCGACATTAGCAACAGGAAAAGCAATTTAGAATAATGTAGGTTGCGTTACATCTTTTGAGAACACCTTACACCACCGTACGAAACATTAAAACTCCATAATAAACCTAATGAATTCGTCAGAGTGATTTGAACATCGTACAACAATTTAGAATATCTTACCACTCTGAATGCCACATTACCGCCTTGAAAAGCATGTTAGTATAACGTACGACACCTTGCAACTCCTAACAACATATTACAACACCGTACGTAAACTTAAAACTCCATAATAAACCTAATGAATTCGTCCGAGTCATTTGAACATCGTACAACAATTTAGAATATCTTACGATTCTGTATGCCACATTACCGACTTGAAAATCATGTTAGAATAACCTAGGGCACCTTACAACTCCTAAGAACCCATTACAATAACATACGTAAACTTAAAACTCAATAGTAAACCTAATGAATTCGTCCGAGTCCTTTAAACATCAGACGACCACTCAGGACTTGTTACGCCTTTGTATGCGACATTAGCAACAGGAAAAGCAATTTAGAATAATGTAGGATGCGTTACATCTTTTGAGAACACCTTACACCACCGTACGAAACATTAAAACTCCATAATAAACCTTATGAATTCGTCCGAGTGATTTGAACATCGTACAACAATTTAGAATAACTTACCACTATGTATGCCATATTACCGCTTTGAAGAGCATGTTAGTATAACGTACGACACCTTACAACTCCTAAGAAAACATTACAACACCGTACGTAAACTTAAAATTCCATGATAAACCTAATGAATTCGTCCGAGTCATTTGAACATCGTACAACAATTTAGAATATCTTACGACTCTTTATGACTCATTACCGCCTTGAAAATCATGTTAGTATAACCTAGGGCACCTTACAACTCCTAAGAACCCATTACAATACCATACGTAAACTTAAAACTCCATAGTAAACCTAATGAATTCGTCCGAGTCCTTTAAACATCAGACGACCACTCAGGACTTGTTACGCCTTTGTATGCGACATTAGCAACAGGAAAAACAATTTAGAATAATGTAGGATGCGTTACATCTTTTGAGAACACATTACACCACCGTACGAAACATTAAAACTCCATAATAAACCTAATGAATTCGTCCGAGTGATTTGAACATCGTACAACAATATAGAATATCTTACCACTATGTATGCCATATTACCGCTTTGAAGAGCATGTTAGTATAACATACGACACCTTACAACTCCTAAGAAAACATTACAACACCGTACGTAAACTTAAAACTCCATGATAAACCTAATGAATTCGTCCGAGTCATTTGAACATCGTACAACAATTTAGAATATCTTACGACTCTGTATGCCACATTACCGCCTTGAAAATCATGTTAGTATAACATAGGGCACCTTACAACTCCTAAGAACCCATTGCAATACCGTACGTAAACTTAAAACTCCATAGTAAACCTAATGAATTCGTCCGAGTCCTTTAAACATCAGACGACCACTCAGTACTTGTTACGACTTTGTATGCGACATTAGCAACAGGAAAAGCAATTTAGAATAATGTAGGTTGCGTTACATCTTTTGAGAACACCTTACACCACCGTACGAAACATTAAAACTCCATAATAAACCTAATGAATTCGTCAGAGTGATTTGAACATCGTACAACAATTTAGAATATCTTACCACTCTGAATGCCACATTACCGCCTTGAAAAGCATGTTAGTATAACGTACGACACCTTGCAACTCCTAACAAAATATTACAACACCGTACGTAAACTTAAAACTCCATAATAAACCTAATGAATTCTTCCGAATCCTTTGAACATCGTACGACAATTTAGAATATATTACGACTCTGTATGCCACATTACCGCCTTGAAAAGCATGTTAGTATAACGTACGGCACCTTACAACTCCTAACAAAACATTACAACACCGTACGTAAACTTAAAACTCCATAATAAACCTAATGAATTCGTCCGAGTCATTTGAACATCGTACAACAATTTAGAATATTTTACGATTCTGTATGCCACATTACCGCCTTGAAAATCATGTTAGAATAACCTAGGGCACCTTACAACTCCTAAGAACCCATTACAATACCATACGTAAACTTAAAACTCCATAGTAAACCTAATGAATTCGTCCGAGTCCTTTAAACATCAGACGACCACTCAGGACTTGTTACGCCTTTGTATGCGACATTAGCAACAGGAAAAGCAATTTAGAATAATGTAGGATGCGTTACATCTTTTGAGAACACCTTACACCACCGTACGAAACATTAAAACTCCATAATAAACCTAATGAATTCATCCGAGTCCTTTGAACATCGTACGACAATTTAGAATATATTACGACTCTGTATGCCACATTACCGCCTTGAAAAGCATGTAAGTATAACGTACGGCACCTTACAACTCCTAACAAAACATTACAACACCGTACGTAAACTTAAAACTCCATAATAAACCTAATGAATTCGTCCGAGTCATATGAACATCGTACAACAATTTAGAATATCTTACGATTCTGTATGCCACATTACCGCCTTGAAAATCATGTTAGAATAACCTAGGGCACCTTACAACTCCTAAGAACACATTACAATACCATACGTAAACTTAAAACTCAATAGTAAACCTAATGAATTCGTCCGAGTCCTTTAAACATCAGACTACCACTCAGGACTTGTTACGCCTTTGTATGCGACATTAGCAACAGGAAAAGCAATTTAGAATAATGTAGGATGCGTTACATCTTTTGAGAACACCTTACACCACCGTACGAAACATTAAAACTCCATAGTAAACCTAATGAATTTGTCCGAGTCCTTTAAACATCAGACGACCACTCAGGACTTGTTACGCCTTTGTATGCGACATTAGCAACAGGAAAAGCAATTTAGAATAATGTAGGATGCGTTACATCTTTTGAGAACACCTTACACCACCGTACGAAACATTAAAACTCCATAATAAACCTAATGAATTCATCCGAGTCCTTTGAACATCGTACGACAATTTAGAATATATTACGACTCTGTATGCCACATTACCGCCTTGAAAAGCATGTAAGTATAACGTACGGCACCTTACAACTCCTAACAAAACATTACAACACCGTACGTAAACTTAAAACTCCATAATAAACCTAATGAATTCGTCCGAGTCATATGAACATCGTACAACAATTTAGAATATCTTACGATTCTGTATGCCACATTACCGCCTTGAAAATCATGTTAGAATAACCTAGGGCACCTTACAACTCCTAAGAACACATTACAATACCATACGTAAACTTAAAACTCAATAGTAAACCTAATGAATTCGTCCGAGTCCTTTAAACATCAGACTACCACTCAGGACTTGTTACGCCTTTGTATGCGACATTAGCAACAGGAAAAGCAATTTAGAATAATGTAGGATGCGTTACATCTTTTGAGAACACCTTACACCACCGTACGAAACATTAAAACTCCATAGTAAACCTAATGAATTCGTCCGAGTCCTTTAAACATCAGACGACCACTCAGGACTTGTTACGCCTTTGTATGCGACATTAGCAACAGGAAAAGCAATTTAGAATAATGTAGGATGCGTTACATCTTTTGAGAACACCTTACACCACCGTACGAAACATTAAAACTCCATAATAAACCTAATGAATTCATCCGAGTCCTTTGAACATCGTACGACAATTTAGAATATATTACGACTCTGTATGCCACATTACCGCCTTGAAAAGCATGTAAGTATAACGTACGGCACCTTACAACTCCTAACAAAACATTACAACACCGTACGTAAACTTAAAACTCCATAATAAACCTAATGAATTCGTCCGAGTCATATGAACATCGTACAACAATTTAGAATATCTTACGATTCTGTATGCCACATTACCGCCTTGAAAATCATGTTAGAATAACCTAGGGCACCTTACAACTCCTAAGAACACATTACAATACCATACGTAAACTTAAAACTCAATAGTAAACCTAATGAATTCGTCCGAGTCCTTTAAACATCAGACTACCACTCAGGACTTGTTACGCCTTTGTATGCGACATTAGCAACAGGAAAAGCAATTTAGAATAATGTAGGATGCGTTACATCTTTTGAGAACACCTTACACCACCGTACGAAACATTAAAACTCCATAATAAACCTAATGGATTCGTCCGAGGGATTTGAACATCGTACAACAATTTAGAATAACTTACCACTATGTATGCCATATTACCGCTTTGAAGAGCATGTTAGTATAACGTACGACACCTTACAACTCCTAAGAAAACATTACATCACCGTACGTAAACTTAAAATTCCATGATAAACCTAATGAATTCGTCCGAGTCATTTGAACATCGTACAACAATTTAGAATATCTTACGACTCTGTATGACACATTACCGCCTTGAAAATCATGTTTGTATAACCTAGGGCACCTTACAACTCCTAAGAACCCATTGCAATACCGTACGTAAACTTAAAACTCCATAGTAAACCTAATGAATTCGTCCGAGTCCTTTAAACATCAGACGACCACTCAGTACTTGTTACGACTTTGTATGCGACATTAGCAACAGGAAAAACAATTTAGAATAATGTAGGTTGCGTTACATCTTTTGAGAACACCTTACACCACCGTACGAAACATTAAAACTCCATAATAAACCTAATGAATTCGTCAGAGTGATTTGAACATCGTACAACAATTTAGAATATCTTACCACTCTGAATGCCACATTACCGCCTTGAAAAGCATGTTAGTATAACGTACGACACCTTGCAAGTCCTAACAACATATTACAACACCGTACGTAAACTTAAAACTCCATAATAAACCTAATGAATTCGTCCGAGTCATTTGAACATCGTACAACAATTTAGAATATCTTACGATTCTGTATGCCACATTACCGACTTGAAAATCTTGTTAGAATAACCTAGGGCACCTTACAACTCCTAAGAACCCATTACAATAACATACGTAAACTTAAAACTCAATAGTAAACCTAATGAATTCGTCCGAGTCCTTTAAACATCAGACGACCACTCAGGACTTGTTACGCCTTTGTATGCGACATTAGCAACAGGAAAAGCAATTTAGAATAATGTAGGATGCGTTACATCTTTTGAGAACACCTTACACCACCGTACGAAACATTAAAACTCCATAATAAACCTAATGAATTCGTCAGAGTGATTTGAACATCGTACAACAATTTAGAATATCTTACCACTCTGAATGCCACATTACCGCCTTGAAAAGCATGTTAGTATAACGTACGACACCTTACAACTCCTAACAAAATATTACAACACCGTACGTAAACTTAAAACTCCATAATAAACCTAATGAATTCTTCCGAATCCTTTGAACATCGTACGACAATTTAGAATATATTACGACTCTGCATGCCACATTACCGCCTTGAAAAGCATGTTAGTATAACGTACGGCACCTTACAACTCCTAACAAAACATTACAACACCGTACGTAAACTTAAAACTCCATAATAAACCTAATGAATTCGTCCGAGTCATTTGAACATCGTACAACAATTTAGAATATCTTACGATTCTGTATGCCACATTACCGCCTTGAAAATCATGTTTGAATAACCTAGGGCACCTTACAACTCCTAAGAACCCATTACAATACCATACGTAAACTTAAAACTCCATAGTAAACCTAATGAATTCGTCCGAGTACTTTAAACATCAGACTACCACTCAGGACTTGTTACGCCTTTGTATGCGACATTAGCAACAGGAAAAGCAATTTAGAATAATGTAGGATGCGTTACATCTTTTGAGAACACCTTACACCACCGTACGAAACATTAAAACTCCATAATAAACCTAATGAATTCGTCCGAGTGATTTGAACATCGTACAACAATTTAGAATAACTTACCACTATGTATGCCATATTACCGCTTTGAAGAGCATGTTAGTATAACGTACGACACCTTACAACTCCTAAGAAAACATTACAACACCGTACGTAAACTTAAAATTCCATGATAAACCTAATGAATTCGTCCGAGTCATTTGAACATCGTACAACAATTTAGAATATCTTACGACTCTGTATGACACATTACCGCCTTGAAAATCATGTTAGTATAACCTAGGGCACCTTACAACTCCTAAGAACCCATTGCAATACCGTACGTAAACTTAAAACTCCATAGTAAACCTAATGAATTCGTCCGAATCCTTTAAACATCTGACGACCACTCAGTACTTGTTACGACTTTGTATGCGACATTAGCAACAGGAAAAGCAATTTCGAATAATGTAGGTTGCGTTACATCTTTTGAGATCACCTTACACCACCGTACGAAACATTAAAACTCCATAATAAACCTAATCAATTCGTCAGAGTGATTTGAACATCGTACAACAATTTAGAATATCTTACCACTCTGAATGCCAAATTACCGCCTAGAAAAGCATGTTAGTATAACGTATGACACCTTGCAACTCCTAACAACATATTACAACACCGTACGTAAACTTAAAACTCCATAATAAACCTAATGAATTCGTCCGAGTCATTTGAACATCGTACAACAATTTAGAATATCTTACGATTCTGTATGCCACATTACCGACTTGAAAATCATGTTAGAATAACCTAGGGCACCTTACAACTCCTAAGAACCCATTACAATAACATACGTAAACTTAAAACTCAATAGTAAACCTAATGAATTCGTCCGAGTCCTTTAAACATCAGACGCCCACTCAGGACTTGTTACACCTTTGTATGCGACATTAGCAACAGGAAAAGCAATTTAGAATAATGTAGGATGCGTTACATCTTTTGAGAACACCTTACACCACCGTACGAAACATTAAAACTCCATAATAAACCTAATGAATTCGTCAGACTGATTTGAACATCGTACAACAATTTAGAATATCTTACCACTCTGAATGCCACATTACCGCCTTGAAAAACATGTTAGTATAACGTACGACACCTTGCAACTCCTAACAAAATATTACAACACCGTACGTAAACTTAAAACTCCATAATAAACCTAATGAATTCTTCCGAATCCTTTGAACATCGTACGACAATTTAGAATATATTACGACTCTGTATGCCACATTACCGCCTTGAAAAGCATGTTAGTATAACGTACGGCACCTTACAACTCCTAACAAAACATTACAACACCGTACGTAAACTTAAAACTCCATAATAAACCTAATGAATTCGTCCGAGTCATTTGAACATCGTACAACAATTTAGAATATCTTACGATTCTGTATGCCACATTACCGCCTTGAATATCATGTTAGAATAACCTAGGGCACCTTACAACTCCTAAGAACCCATTACAATACCATACGTAAACTTAAAACTCCATAGTAAACCTAATGAATTCGTCCGAGTCCTTTAAACATCAAACGACCACTCAGGACTTGTTACGCCTTTGTATGCGACATTAGCAACAGGAAAAACAATTTAGAATAATGTAGGATGCGTTACATCTTTTGAGAACACCTTACACCACCGTACGAAACATTAAAACTCCATAATAAACCTAATGAATTCATGCGAGTCCTTTGAACATCGTACGACAATTTAGAATATATTACGACTCTGTATGCCACATTACCGCCTTGAAAAGCATGTAAGTATAACGTACGGCACCTTACAACTCCTAACAAAACATTACAACACCGTACGTAAACTTAAAACTCCATAATAAACCTAATGAATTCGTCCGAGTCATATGAACATCGTACAACAATTTAGAATATCTTACGATTCTGTATGCCACATTACCGCCTTGAAAATCATGTTAGAATAACCTAGGGCACCTTACAATTCCTAAGAACACATTACAATACCATACGTAAACTTAAAACTCAATAGTAAACCTAATGAATTCGTCCGAGTCCTTTAAACATCAGACTACCACTCAGGACTTGTTACGCCTTTGTATGCGACATTAGCAACAGGAAAAGCAATTTAGAATAATGTAGGATGCGTTACATCTTTTGAGAACACCTTACACCACCGTACGAAACATTAAAACTCCTTAATAAACCTAATGAATTCGTCCGAGTGATTTGAACATCGTACAACAATTTAGAATAACTTACCACTATGTATGCCATATTACCGCTTTGAAGAGCATGTTAGTATAACGTACGGCACCTTACAACTCCTAAGAAAACATTACAACACCGTACGTAAACTTAAAATTCCATGATAAACCTAATGAATTCGTCCGAGTCATTTGAACATCGTACAACAATTTAGAATATCTTACGACTCTGTATGACACATTACCGCCTTGAAAATCATGTTTGTATAACCTAGGGCACCTTACAACTCCTAAGAACCCATTACAATACCATACATAAACTTAAAACTCCATAGTAAATCTAATGAATTCGTCCGAGTCCTTTAAACATCAGACTACCACTCAGGACTTGTTACGCCTTTGTATGCGACATTAGCAACAGGAAAAGCAATTTAGAATAATGTAGGATGCGTTACATCTTTTGAGAACACCTTACACCACCGTACGAAACATTAAAACTCCTTAATAAACCTAATGAATTCGTCCGAGTGATTTGAACATCGTACAACAATTTAGAATAACTTACCACTATGTATGCCATATTACCGCTTTGAAGAGCATGTTAGTATAACGTACGGCACCTTACAACTCCTAAGAAAACATTACAACACCGTACGTAAACTTAAAATTCCATGATAAACCTAATGAATTCGTCCGAGTCATTTGAACATCGTACAACAATTTAGAATATCTTACGACTCTGTATGACACATTACCGCCTTGAAAATCATGTTTGTATAACCTAGGGCACCTTACAACTCCTAAGAACCCATTACAATACCATACGTAAACTTAAAACTCCATAGTAAACCTAATGAATTCGTCCGAGTCCTTTAAACATCAGACGACCACTCAGTACTTGTTACGACTTTGTATGCGACATTAGCAACAGGAAAAGCAATTTAGAATAATGTAGGTTGCGTTACATCTTTTGAGAACACCTTACACCACCGTACGAAACATTAAAACTCCATAATAAACCTAATGAATTCGTCAGAGTGATTTGAACATCGTACAACAATATAGAATATCTTACCACTCTGAATGCCACATTACCGCCTTGAAAAGCATGTTAGTATAACGTACGACACCTTGCAACTCCTAACAAAATATTACAACACCGTACGCAAACTTAAAACTCCATAATAAACCTAATGAATTCTTCCGAATCCTTTGAACATCGTACGACAATTTAGAATATATTACGACTCTGTATGCCACATTACCGCCTTGAAAAGCATGTTAGTATAACGGACGGCACCTTACAACTCCTAACAAAACATTACAACACCGTACGTAAACTTAAAACTCCATAATAAACCTAATGAATTCGTCCGAGTCATTTGAACATCGTACAACAATTTAGAATATCTTACGATTCTGTATGCCACATTACCGCCTTGAAAATCATGTTAGAATAACATAGGGCACCTTACAACTCCTAAGAACCCATTACAATACCATACGTAAACTTAAAACTCCATAGTAAACCTAATGAATTCGTCCGAGTCCTTTAAATATTAGACGACCACTCAGGACTTGTTACGCCTTTGTATGCGACATTAGCAACAGGAAAAGCAATTTAGAATAATGTAGGATGCGTTACATCTTTTGAGAACACCTTGCACCACCATACGAAACATTAAAACTCCATAATAAACCTAATGAATTCGTCCGAGTGATTTGAACATCGTATAACAATTTAGAATAACTTACCACTATGTATGCCATATTACCGCTTTGAAGAGCATCTTAGTATAACGTACGACACCTTACAACTCCTAAGAAAACATTATAACACCATACGTAAACTTAAAATTCCATGATAAACCTAATGAATTCGTCCGAGTCATTTGAACATCGTACAACAATTTAGAATATCTTACGACTCTGTATGACACATTACCGCCTTGAAAATCATGTTAGTATAACCTAGGGCACCTTACAACTCCTAAGAACCCATTACAATACCATACATAAACTTAAAACTCCATAGTAAACCTAATGAATTCGTCCGAGTCCTTTAAACATCAGACGACCACTCAGGACTTGTTACGCCTTTGTATGCGACATTAGCAACATGAAAAGCAATTTAGAATAATGTTGGATGCGTTACATCTTTTGAGAACACCTTACACCACCGTACGAAACATTAAAACTCCATAATAAACCAAATGAATTCGTCCGAGTGATTTGAACATTGTACAACAATTTAGAATATCTTACCACTCTGTATGCCATATTACCGCCTTGAAAAGCATTTTAGTATAACGTACGACACATTACAACTCCTAAGAAAACATTACAACACCGTACGTAAACTTAAAACTCCATGATAAACCTAATGAATTCGTCCGAGTCATTTGAACATCGTACAACAATTTAGAATATCTTACGACTCTGTATGCCACATTACCGCCTTGAAAATCATGTTAGTATAACCTAGGGCACCTTACAACTCCTAAGAACCCATTGCAATACCGTACGTAAACTTAAAACTCCATAGTAAACCTAATGAATTCGTCCGAGTCCTTTAAACATCAGACGACCACTCAGAACTTGTTACGACTTTGAATGCGACATTAGCAACAGGAAAAGCAATTTAGAATAATGTTGGATGCGTTACATCTTTTTAGAACCCCTTACACCACCGTACGAAACATTAAAACTCCATAATAAACCTAATGAATTCGTCCGAGTGATTTGAACATCGTACAACAATTTAGAATATCTTACCACTCTGAATGCCACATTACCGCCTTGAAAAGCATGTTAGTATAACGTACGACACCTTACAACTCCTAACAAAATATTACAACACCGTACCTAAACTTAAAACTCCATAATAAACTTAATGAATTCATCCGAGTCCTTTGAACATCTTACGACAATTTAGAATATATTACGACTCTGTATGCCACATTACCGCCTTGAAAAGCATGTTAGTATAACGTATGGCACTTTACAACTCCTAACAAAACATTACAACACCGTACGTAAACTTAAAACTCCATAATAAACCTAATGAATTCGTCCGAGTCATTTGAACATCGTACAACAATTTAGAATATCTTACTACTCTGTATGCCACATTACCGCCTTGAAAATCATGTTAGTATAACCTAGGGCACCTTACAACTCCTAAGAACCCATTGCAATACCGTACGTAAACTTAAAACTCCATAGTAAACCTAATGAATTCGTCCGAGTCCTTTAAACATCAGACGACCACTCAGAACTTGTTACGACTTTGTATGCGACATTAGCAACAGGAAAAACAATTTAGAATAATGTTGGATGCGTTACATCTTTTGAGAACCCCTTACACCACCGTACGAAACATTAAAACTCCATAATAAACCTAATGAATTCGTCCGAGTGATTTGAACATCGTACAACAATTTAGAATATCTTACCACTCTGAATGCCACATTACCGCCTTGAAAAGCATGTTAGTATAACGTACGACACCTTACAACTCCTAACAAAATATTACAACACCGTACCTAAACTTAAAACTCCATAATAAACCTAATGAATTCATCCGAGTCCTTTGAACATCTTACGACAATTTAGAATATATTACGAATCTGTATGCCACATTACCGCCTTGAAAAGCATGTTAGTATAACGTATGGCACCTTACAACTCCTAACAAAACATTACAACACCGTACGTAAACTTAAAACTCCATAATAAACCTAATGAATTCGTCCGAGTCATTTGAACATCGTACAACAATTTAGAATATCTTACGACTCTGTATGCCACATTACCGCCTTGAAAATCATGTTAGTATAACCTAGGGCACCTTACAACTCCTAAGAACCCATTGCAATACCGTACGTAAACTTAAAACTCGATAGTAAACCTAATGAATTCGTCCGAGTCCTTTAAACATCAGACGACCACTCAGGACTTGTTACGACTTTGTATGCGACATTAGTAATAGGAAAAGCAATTTAGAATAATGTAGGATGCGTTACATCTTTTGAGAACACCTTACACCACCGTACGAAACATTAAAACTCCATAATAAACCTAATGAATTCGTCCGAGTGATTTGAACATCGTACAACAATTTAGAATATCTTACCACTCTGAATGCTACATTACCGCCTTGAAAAGCATGTTAGTATAACGTACGACACCTTAGAACTCCTAACAAAATATTACAACACCGTACGTAAACTTAAAACTCCATAATAAACCTAATGAATTCATCCGAGTCCTTTGAACATCTTACGACAATTTAGAATATATTACGACTCTGTATGACACATTACCGCCTTGAAAATCATGTTTGTATAACCTAGGGCACCTTACAACTCCTAAGAACCCATTACAATACCATACGTAAACTTAAAACTCCATAGTAAACCTAATGAATTCGTCCGAGTCCTTTAAACATCAGACGACCACTCAGTACTTGTTACGACTTTGTATGCGACATTAGCAACAGGAAAAGCAATTTAGAATAATGTAGGTTGCGTTACATCTTTTGAGAACACCTTACACCACCGTACGAAACATTAAAACTCCATAATAAACCTAATGAATTCGTCAGAGTGATTTGAACATCGTACAACAATATAGAATATCTTACCACTCTGAATGCCACATTACCGCCTTGAAAAGCATGTTAGTATAACGTACGACACCTTGCAACTCCTAACAAAATATTACAACACCGTACGTAAACTTAAAACTCCATAATAAACCTAATGAATTCTTCCGAATCCTTTGAACATCGTACGACAATTTAGAATATATTACGACTCTGTATGCCACATTACCGCCTTGAAAAGCATGTTAGTATAACGGACGGCACCTTACAACTCCTAACAAAACATTACAACACCGTACGTAAACTTAAAACTCCATAATAAACCTAATGAATTCGTCCGAGTCATTTGAACATCGTACAACAATTTAGAATATCTTACGATTCTGTATGCCACATTACCGCCTTGAAAATCATGTTAGAATAACATAGGGCACCTTACAACTCCTAAGAACCCATTACAATACCATACGTAAACTTAAAACTCCATAGTAAACCTAATGAATTCGTCCGAGTCCTTTAAATATTAGACGACCACTCAGGACTTGTTACGCCTTTGTATGCGACATTAGCAACAGGAAAAGCAATTTAGAATAATGTAGGATGCGTTACATCTTTTGAGAACACCTTGCACCACCATACGAAACATTAAAACTCCATAATAAACCTAATGAATTCGTCCGAGTGATTTGAACATCGTATAACAATTTAGAATAACTTACCACTATGTATGCCATATTACCGCTTTGAAGAGCATCTTAGTATAACGTACGACACCTTACAACTCCTAAGAAAACATTATAACACCATACGTAAACTTAAAATTCCATGATAAACCTAATGAATTCGTCCGAGTCATTTGAACATCGTACAACAATTTAGAATATCTTACGACTCTGTATGACACATTACCGCCTTGAAAATCATGTTAGTATAACCTAGGGCACCTTACAACTCCTAAGAACCCATTACAATACCATACATAAACTTAAAACTCCATAGTAAACCTAATGAATTCGTCCGAGTCCTTTAAACATCAGACGACCACTCAGGACTTGTTACGCCTTTGTATGCGACATTAGCAACAGGAAAAGCAATTTAGAATAATGTTGGATGCGTTACATCTTTTGAGAACACCTTACACCACCGTACGAAACATTAAAACTCCATAATAAACCAAATGAATTCGTCCGAGTGATTTGAACATTGTACAACAATTTAGAATATCTTACCACTCTGTATGCCATATTACCGCCTTGAAAAGCATTTTAGTATAACGTACGACACATTACAACTCCTAAGAAAACATTACAACACCGTACGTAAACTTAAAACTCCATGATAAACCTAATGAATTCGTCCGAGTCATTTGAACATCGTACAACAATTTAGAATATCTTACGACTCTGTATGCCACATTACCGCCTTGAAAATCATGTTAGTATAACCTAGGGCACCTTACAACTCCTAAGAACCCATTGCAATACCGTACGTAAACTTAAAACTCCATAGTAAACCTAATGAATTTGTCCGAGTCCTTTAAACATCAGACGACCACTCAGAACTTGTTACGACTTTGAATGCGACATTAGCAACAGGAAAAGCAATTTAGAATAATGTTGGATGCGTTACATCTTTTGAGAACCCCTTACACCACCGTACGAAACATTAAAACTCCATAATAAACCTAATGAATTCGTCCGAGTGATTTGAACATCGTACAACAATTTAGAATATCTTACCACTCTGAATGCCACATTACCGCCTTGAAAAGCATGTTAGTATAACGTACGACACCTTACAACTCCTAACAAAATATTACAACACCGTACCTAAACTTAAAACTCCATAATAAACCTAATGAATTCATCCGAGTCCTTTGAACATCTTACGACAATTTAGAATATATTACGACTCTGTATGCCACATTACCGCCTTGAAAAGCATGTTAGTATAACGTATGGCACTTTACAACTCCTAACAAAACATTACAACACCGTACGTAAACTTAAAACTCCATAATAAACCTAATGAATTCGTCCGAGTCATTTGAACATCGTACAACAATTTAGAATATCTTACTACTCTGTATGCCACATTACCGCCTTGAAAATCATGTTAGTATAACCTAGGGCACCTTACAACTCCTAAGAACCCATTGCAATACCGTACGTAAACTTAAAACTCCATAGTAAACCTAATGAATTCGTCCGAGTCCTTTAAACATCAGACGACCACTCAGAACTTGTTACGACTTTGTATGCGACATTAGCAACAGGAAAAACAATTTAGAATAATGTTGGATGCGTTACATCTTTTGAGAACCCCTTACACCACCGTACGAAACATTAAAACTCCATAATAAACCTAATGAATTCGTCCGAGTGATTTGAACATCGTACAACAATTTAGAATATCTTACCACTCTGAATGCCACATTACCGCCTTGAAAAGCATGTTAGTATAACGTACGACACCTTACAACTCCTAACAAAATATTACAACACCGTACCTAAACTTAAAACTCCATAATAAACCTAATGAATTCATCCGAGTCCTTTGAACATCTTACGACAATTTAGAATATATTACGACTCTGTATGCCACATTACCGCCTTGAAAAGCATGTTAGTATAACGTATGGCACTTTACAACTCCTAACAAAACATTACAACACCGTACGTAAACTTAAAACTCCATAATAAACCTAATGAATTCGTCCGAGTCATTTGAACATCGTACAACAATTTAGAATATCTTACTACTCTGTATGCCACATTACCGCCTTGAAAATCATGTTAGTATAACCTAGGGCACCTTACAACTCCTAAGAACCCATTGCAATACCGTACGTAAACTTAAAACTCCATAGTAAACCTAATGAATTCGTCCGAGTCCTTTAAACATCAGACGACCACTCAGAACTTGTTACGACTTTGTATGCGACATTAGCAACAGGAAAAACAATTTAGAATAATGTTGGATGCGTTACATCTTTTGAGAACCCCTTACACCACCGTACGAAACATTAAAACTCCATAATAAACCTAATGAATTCGTCCGAGTGATTTGAACATCGTACAACAATTTAGAATATCTTACCACTCTGAATGCCACATTACCGCCTTGAAAAGCATGTTAGTATAACGTACGACACCTTACAACTCCTAACAAAATATTACAACACCGTACCTAAACTTAAAACTCCATAATAAACCTAATGAATTCATCCGAGTCCTTTGAACATCTTACGACAATTTAGAATATATTACGAATCTGTATGCCACATTACCGCCTTGAAAAGCATGTTAGTATAACGTATGGCACCTTACAACTCCTAACAAAACATTACAACACCGTACGTAAACTTAAAACTCCATAATAAACCTAATGAATTCGTCCGAGTCATTTGAACATCGTACAACAATTTAGAATATCTTACGACTCTGTATGCCACATTACCGCCTTGAAAATCATGTTAGTATAACCTAGGGCACCTTACAACTCCTAAGAACCCATTGCAATACCGTACGTAAACTTAAAACTCGATAGTAAACCTAATGAATTCGTCCGAGTCCTTTAAACATCAGACGACCACTCAGGACTTGTTACGACTTTGTATGCGACATTAGTAATAGGAAAAGCAATTTAGAATAATGTAGGATGCGTTACATCTTTTGAGAACACCTTACACCACCGTACGAAACATTAAAACTCCATAATAAACCTAATGAATTCGTCCGAGTGATTTGAACATCGTACAACAATTTAGAATATCTTACCACTCTGAATGCTACATTACCGCCTTGAAAAGCATGTTAGTATAACGTACGACACCTTAGAACTCCTAACAAAATATTACAACACCGTACGTAAACTTAAAACTCCATAATAAACCTAATGAATTCATCCGAGTCCTTTGAACATCTTACGACAATTTAGAATATATTACGACTCTGTATGCCAAATTACCGCCTTGAAAAGAATGTTAGTATAATGTACAGCACCTTATAACTCCGAACAAAACATTACAACACCGTACGTAAACTTAAAACTCCATAATAAACCTAATGAATTCGTCCGAGTCATTTGAACATCGTACAAAAATTTAGAATATCTTACGACTCTGTATGCCACATTACCGTCTTGAAATTCATGTTAGTATAACCTAGGGCACCTTACAACTCCTAAGAACCCATTACAATACCGTACGTAAACTTAAAACTCCATAGTAAACCTAATGAATTCGTCCGAGTCCTTTAAACATCAGACGACCACTCAGGACTTGTTACGACTTTGTATGCGACATTAGTAACAGGAAAAGCAATTTAGAATAATGTAGGATGCGTTACATCTTTTGAGAACACCTTACACCACCGTACGAAACATTAAAACTCCATAATAAACCTAATGAATTCGTCCGAATGATTTGAACATCGTACAACCATTTAGAATATCTTACCACTCTGAATGCCACATTACCGCCTTGAAAAGCATGTTAGTATAACGTACGACAGCTTAGAACTCCTAACAAAATATTACAACAATGTACGTAAACTTAAAACTCCATAATAAACCTAATGAATTCATCCGAGTCCTTTGAACATCTTACGACAATTTAGAATATATTACGACTCTGTATGCCAAATTACCGCCTTGAAAAGAATGTTAGTATAACGTACAGCACCTTATAACTCCGAACAAAACATTACAACACCGTACGTAAACTTAAAACTCCATAATAAACCTAATGAATTCGTCCGAGTCATTTGAACATCGTACAACAATGTAGAATATCTTACGACTCTGTATTCCACATTACCGTTTTGAAAGTCATGTTAGTATAACCTAGGGCACCTTACAACTCCTAAAAACGCATTACAATATCGTACGTAAACTTAAAACTCGATAGTAAACCTAATGAATTCATCCGAGTCCTTTAAACATCAGACGACCACTCAGGACTTGTTACGACTTTGTATGCGACATTAGTAACAGGAAAAGCAATTTAGAATAATGTAGGATGCGTTACATCTTTTGAGAACACCTTACACCACCGTACGAAACATTAAAACTCCATAATAAACCTAATGAATTCATCCGAGTGATTTGAACATCGTACAACAATTTAGAATATCTTACCACTCTGAATGCCACATTACCGCCTTGAAAAGCATGTTAGTATAACGTACGACACCTTAGAACTCCTAACAAAATATTACAACACCGTACGTAAACTTAAAACTCCATAATAAACCTAATGAATTCATCCGAGTCCTTTGAACATCTTACGACAATTTAGAATATATTACGACTCTGTATGCCAAATTACCGCCTTGAAAAGAATGTTAGTATAACGTACAACACCTTATAACTCCGAACAAAACATTACAACACCGTACGTAAACTTAAAACTCCATAATAAACCTAATGAATTTGTCCGAGTCATTTGAACATCGTACAACAATGTAGAATATCTTACGACTCTGTATTCCACATTACCGTCTTGAAAGTCATGTTAGTATAACCTAGGGCACCTTACAACTCCTAAGAACGCATTACAATATCGTACGTAAACTTAAAACTCGATAGTAAACCTAATGAATTCGTCCGAGTCCTTTAAACATCAGACGACCACTCAGGACTTGTTACGACTTTGTATGCGACATTAGTAACAGGAAAAGCAATTTAGAATAATGTAGGATGCGTTACATCTTTTGAGAACACCTTACACCACCGTACGAAACATTAAAACTCCATAATAAACCTAATGAATTCGTCCGAGTGATTTGAACATCGTACAACAATTTAGAATATCTTACCACTCTGAATGCCACATTACCGCCTTGAAAAGCATGTTAGTATAACGTACGACACCTTAGAACTCCTAACAAAATATTACAACACCGTACGTAAACTTAAAACTCCATAATAAACCTAATGAATTCATCCGAGTCCTTTGAACATCTTACGACAATTTAGAATATATTACGACTCTGTATGCCAAATTAACGCCTTGAACAGAATGTTAGTATAACGTACAACACCTTATAACTCCGAACAAAACATTACAACACCGTACGTAAACTTAAAACTCCATAATAAACCTAATGAATTCGTCCGAGTCATTTGAACATCGTACAACAATGTAGAATATCTTACGACTCTGTATGCCACATTACCGTCTTGAAAGTCTTGTTAGTATAACCTAGGGCACCTTACAACTCCTAAGAACGCATTACAATATCGTACGTAAACTTAAAACTCGATAGTAAACCTAATGAATTCGTCCGAGTCCTTTAAACATCAAACGACCACTCAGGACTTGTTACGACTTTGTATGCGACATTAGTAACAGGAAAAGCAATTTAGAATAATGTAGGATGCGTTACATCTTTTGAGAACACCTTACACCACCGTACGAAACATTAAAACTCCATAATAAACCTAATGAATTCGTCCGAGTGATTTGAACATCGTACAACAATTTAGAATATCTTACCACTCTGAATGCCACATTACCGCCTTGAAAAGCATGTTAGTATAACGTACGACACCTTAGAACTCCTAACAAAATATTACAACACCGTACGTAAACTTAAAACTCCATAATAAACCTAATGAATTCATCCGAGTCCTTTGAACATCTTACGACAATTTAGAATATATTACGACTCTGTATGCCAAATTACCGCCTTGAAAAGAATATTAGTATAACGTACAGCACCTTATAACTCCGAACAAAACATTACAACACCGTACGTAAACTTAAAACTCCATAATAAACCTAATGAATTCGTCCGAGTCATTTGAACATCGTACAACAATGTAGAATATCTTACGACTCTGTATTCCACATTACCGTCTTGAAAGTCATGTTAGTATAACCTAGGGCACCTTACAACTCCTAAGAACGCATTACAATATCGTACGTAAACTTAAAACTCGATAGTAAACCTAATGAATTCGTCCGAGTCCTTTAAACATCAGACGACCACTCAGGACTTGTTACGACTTTGTATGCGACATTAGTAACAGGAAAAGCAATTTAGAATAATGTAGGATGCGTTACATCTTTTGAGAACACCTTACACCACCGTACGAAACATTAAAACTCCATAATAAACCTAATGAATTCGTCCGAGTGATTTGAACATCGTACAACAATTTAGAATATCTTACCACTCTGAATGCTACATTACCGCCTTGAAAAGCATGTTAGTATAACGTACGACACCTTAGAACTCCTAACAAAATATTACAACACCGTACGTAAACTTAAAACTCCATAATAAACCTAATGAATTCATCCGAGTCCTTTGAACATCTTACGACAATTTAGAATATATTACGACTCTGTATGCCAAATTACCGCCTTGAAAAGAATGTTAGTATAACGTACAGCACCTTATAACTCCGAACAAAACATTACAACACCGTACGTAAACTTAAAACTCCATAATAAACCTAATGAATTCGTCCGAGTCATTTGAACATCGTACAACAATGTAGAATATCTTACGACTCTGTATTCCACATTACCGTCTTGAAAGTCATGTTAGTATAACCTAGGGCACCTTACAACTCCTAAGAACGCATTACAATATCGTACGTAAACTTAAAACTCGATAGTAAACCTAATGAATTCGTCCGAGTCCTTTAAACATCAGACGACCACTCAGGACTTGTTACGACTTTGTATGCGACATTAGTAACAGGAAAAGCAATTTAGAATAATATAGGATGCGTTACATCTTTTGAGAACACCTTACACCACCGTACGAAACATTAAAACTCCATAATAAACCTAATGAATTCGTCCGAGTGATTTGAACATCGTACAACAATTTAGAATATCTTACCACTCTGAATGCTACATTACCGCCTTGAAAAGCATGTTAGTATAACGTACGACACCTTAGAACTCCTAACAAAATATTACAACAACGTACGTAAACTTAAAACTCCATAATAAACCTAATGAATTCATCCGAGTCCTTTGAACATCTTACGACAATTTAGAATATATTACGACTCTGTATGCCAAATTACCGCCTTGATAAGAATGTTAGTATAACGTACAGCACCTTATAACTCCGAACAAAACATTACAACACCGTACGTAAACTTAAAACTCCATAATAAACCTAATGAATTCGTCCGAGTCATTTGAACATCGTACAACAATTTAGAATATCTTACGATTCTGTATGCCACATTACCGTTTTGAAATTCATGTTAGTATAACCTAGGGCACCTTACAACTCCTAAGAACCCATTACAATACCGTACGTAAACTTAAAACTCCATAGTAAACCTAATGAATTCGTCCGAGTCCTTTAAACATCAGACGACCACTCAGGACTTGTTACGACTTTGTATGCGACATTAGTAACAGGAAAAGCAATTTAGAATAATGTAGGATGCGTTACATCTTTTGAGAACACCTTACACCACCGTACGAAACATTAAAACTCCATAATAAACCTAATGAATTCGTCCGAATGATTTGAACATCGTACAACCATTTAGAATATCTTACCACTCTGAATGCCACATTACCGCCTTGAAAAGCATGTTAGTATAACGTACGACACCTTAGAACTCCTAACAAAATATTACAACAATGTACGTAAACTTAAAACTCCATAATAAACCTAATGAATTCATCCGAGTCCTTTGAACATCTTACGACAATTTAGAATATATTACGACTCTGTATGCCAAATTACCGCCTTGAAAAGAATGTTAGTATAACGTACAGCACCTTATAACTCCGAACAAAACATTACAACACCGTACGTAAACTTAAAACTCCATAATAAACCTAATGAATTCGTCCGAGTCATTTGAACATCGTACAACAATGTAGAATATCTTACGACTCTGTATTCCACATTACCGTCTTGAAAGTCATGTTAGTATAACCTAGGGCACCTTACAACTCCTAAGAACGCATTACAATATCGTACGTAAACTTAAAACTCGATAGTAAACCTAATGAATTCGTCCGAGTCCTTTAAACATCAGACGACCACTCAGGACTTGTTACGACTTTGTATGCGACATTAGTAACAGGAAAAGCAATTTAGAATAATGTAGGATGCGTTACATCTTTTGAGAACACCTTACACCACCGTACGAAACATTAAAACTCCATAATAAACCTAATGAATTCATCCGAGTGATTTGAACATCGTACAACAATTTAGAATAACTTACCACTCTGAATGCCACATTACCGCCTTGAAAAGCATGTTAGTATAACGTACGACACCTTAGAACTCCTAACAAAATATTACAACACCGTACGTAAACTTAAAACTCCATAATAAACCTAATGAATTCATCCGAGTCCTTTGAACATCTTACGACAATTTAGAATATATTACGACTCTGTATGCCAAATTACCGCCTTGAAAAGAATGTTAGTATAACGTACAGCACCTTATAACTCCGAACAAAACATTACAACACCGTACGTAAACTTAAAACTCCATAATAAACCTAATGAATTCGTCCGAGTCATTTGAACATCGTCCAACAATGTAGAATATCTTACGACTCTGTATTCCACATTACCGTCTTGAAAGTCATGTTAGTATAACCTAGGGCACCTTACAACTCCTAAGAACGCATTACAATATCGTACGTAAACTTAAAACTCGATAGTAAACCTAATGAATTCGTCCGAGTCCTTTAAACATCAGACGACCACTCAGGACTTGTTACGACTTTGTATGCGACATTAGTAACAGGAAAAGCAATTTAGAATAATGTAGGATGCGTTACATCTTTTGAGAACACCTTACACCACCGTACGAAACATTAAAACTCCATAATAAACCTAATGAATTCGTCCGAGTGATTTGAACATCGTACAACAATTTAGAATATCTTACCACTCTGAATGCCACATTACCGCCTTGAAAAGCATGTTAGTATAACGTACGACACCTTAGAACTCCTAACAAAATATTACAACACCGTACGTAAACTTAAAACTCCATAATAAACCTAATGAATTCATCCGAGTCCTTTGAACATCTTACGACAATTTAGAATATATTACGACTCTGTATGCCAAATTACCGCCTTGAAAAGAATGTTAGTATAACGTACAGCACCTTATAACTCCGAACAAAACATTACAACACCGTACGTAAACTTAAAACTCCATAATAAACCTAATGAATTCGTCCGAGTCATTTGAACATCGTACAACAATGTAGAATATCTTACGACTCTGTATGCCACATTACCGTCTTGAAAGTCATGTTAGTATAACCTAGGGCACCTTACAACTCCTAAGAACGCATTACAATATCGTACGTAAACTTAAAACTCGATAGTAAACCTAATGAATTCGTCCGAGTCCTTTAAACATCAGACGACCACTCAGGACTTGTTACGACTTTGTATGCGACATTAGTAATAGGAAAAGCAATTTAGAATAATGTCGGATGCGTTACATCTTTTGAGAACACCTTACACCACTGTACGAAACATTAAAACTCCATAATAAACCTAATGAATTCGTCCGAGTGATTTGAACATCGTACAACAATTTAGAATATCTTACCACTCTGAATGCTACATTACCGCCTTGAAAAGCATGTTAGTATAACGTACGACACCTTAGAACTCCTAACAAAATATTACAACACCGTACGTAAACTTAAAACTCCATAATAAACCTAATGAATTCATCCGAGTCCTTTGAACATCTTACGACAATTTAGAATATATTACGACCCTGTATGCCAAATTACCTCCTTGAAAAGAATGTTAGTATAACGTACAGCACCTTATAACTCCGAACAAAACATTACAACACCGTACGTAAACTTAAAACTCCATAATAAACCTAATGAATTCGTCCGAGTCATTTGAACATCGTACAACAATGTAGAATATCTTACGACTCTGTATTCCACATTACCGTCTTGAAAGTCATGTTAGTATAACCTAGGGCACCTTACAACTCCTAAGAACGCATTACAATATCGTACGTAAACTTAAAACTCGATAGTAAACCTAATGAATTCGTCCGAGTCCTTTAAACATCAGACGACCACTCAGGACTTGTTACGACTTTGTATGCGACATTAGTAACAGGAAAAGCAATTTAGAATAATGTAGGATGCGTTACATCTTTTGAGAACACCTTACACCACCGTACGAAACATTAAAACTCCATAATAAACCTAATGAATTCGTCCGAGTGATTTGAACATCGTACAACAATTTAGAATATCTTACCACTCTGAATGCCACATTACCGCCTTGAAAAGCATGTTAGTATAACGTACGACACCTTAGAACTCCTAACAAAATATTACAACACCGTACGTAAACTTATAACTCCATAATAAACCTAATGAATTCATCCGAGTCCTTTGAACATCTTACGACAATTTAGAATATATTATGACTCTGTATGCCAAATTACCGCCTTGAAAAGAATGTTAGTATAACGTACAGCACCTTATAACTCCGAACAAAACATTACAACACCGTACGTAAACTTAAAACTCCATAATAAACCTAATGAATTCGTCCGAGTCATTTGAACATCGTACAACAATGTAGAATATCTTACGACTCTGTATGCCACATTACCGTCTTGAAAGTCATGTTAGTATAACCTAGGGCACCTTACAACTCCTAAGAACGCATTACAATATCGTACGTAAACTTAAAAGTCGATAGTAAACCTAATGAATTCGTCCGAGTCCTTTAAACATCAGACGACCACTCAGGACTTGTTACGACTTTGTATGCGACATTAGTAATAGGAAAAGCAATTTAGAATAATGTAGGATGCGTTACATCTTTTGAGAACACCTTACACCACCGTACGAAACATTAAAACTCCATAATAAACCTAATGAATTCGTCCGAGTGATTTGAACATCGTACAACAATTTAGAATATCTTACCACTCTGAATGCTACATTACCGCCTTGAAAAGCATGTTAGTATAACGTACGACACCTTAGAACTCCTAACAAAATATTACAACACCGTACGTAAACTTAAAACTCCATAATAAACCTAATGAATTCATCCGAGTCCTTTGAACATCTTACGACAATTTAGAATATATTACGACTCTGTATGCCAAATTACCGCCTTGAAAAGAATGTTAGTATAACGTACAGCACCTTATAACTCCGAACAAAACATTACAACACCGTACGTAAACTTAAAACTCCATAATAAACCTAATGAATTCGTCCGAGTCATTTGAACATCGTACAACAATTTAGAATATCTTACGACTCTGTATGCCACATTACCGTCTTAAAATTCATGTTAGTATAACCTAGGGCACCTTACAACTCCTAAGAACCCATTACAATACCGTACGTAAACTTAAAACTCCATAGTAAACCTAATGAATTCGTCCGAGTCCTTTAAACATCAGACGACCACTCAGGAATTGTTACGACTTTGTATGCGACATTAGTAACAGGAAAAGCAATTTAGAATAATGTAGGATGCGTTACATCTTTTGAGAATACCTTACACCACCGTACGAAACATTAAAACTCCATAATAAACCTAATGAATTCGTCCGAGTGATTTGAACATCGTACAACAATTTAGAATATCTTACCACTCTGAATGCCACATTACCGCCTTGAAAAGCATGTTAGTATAACGTACGACACCTTAGAACACCTAACAAAATATTACAACAATGTACGAAAACTTAAAACTCCATAATAAACCTAATGAATTCATCCGAGTCCTTTGAACATCTTACGACAATTTAGAATATATTACGACTCTGTATGCCAAATTACCGCCTTGAAAAGAATGTTAGTATAAAGTACAGCACCTTATAACTCCGAACAAAACATTACAACACCGTACGTAAACTTAAAACTCCATAATAAACCTAATGAATTCGTCCGAGTCATTTGAACATCGTACAACAATTTAGAATATCTTACGACTCTGTATGCCACATTACCGTCTTGAAATTCATGTTAGTATAACCTAGGGCACCTTACAACTCCTAAGAACCCATTACAATACCGTACGTAAACTTAAAACTCGATAGTAAACCTAATGAATTCGTCCGAGTCCTTTAAACATCAGACGACCACTCAGGACTTGTTACGACTTTGTAGCGACATTAGTAACAGGAAAAGCAATTTAGAATAATGTTGGATGCGTTACATCTTTTGAGAACACCTTACACCACCGTACGAAACATTAAAACTCCATAATAAACCTAATGAATTCGTCCGAGTGATTTGAACATCGTACAACAATTTAGAATATCTTACCACTCTGAATGCCACATTACCGCCTTGAAAAGCATGTTAGTATAACGTACGACACCTTACAACTCCTAACAAGACATTACAACCCGTACGAAAACTTAAAACTCCATAATAAACCTAATGAATTCATCCGAGTCCTTTGAACATCTTACGACAATTTAGAATATATTAC
Source organism: Tagetes erecta (assembly GCA_030867185.1). Taxonomy (NCBI): domain Eukaryota; kingdom Viridiplantae; phylum Streptophyta; class Magnoliopsida; order Asterales; family Asteraceae; genus Tagetes; species Tagetes erecta. The sequence goes on along the minus strand of CM061488.1, from coordinate 45,152,177 downwards.
GACTCTGTATGCCAAATTACCGCCTTGAAAAGAATGTTAGTATAACGTACAGCACCTTATAACTCCGAACAAAACATTACAACACCGTACGTAAACTTAAAACTCCATAATAAACCTAATGAATTCGTCAGAGTCATTTGAACATCGTACGACAATTTAGAATATCTTACGATTCTGTATGCCGCATTACCGCCTTGAAAATCATGTTAGTATAACCTAGGGCACCTTACAACACCTAAGAACCCATTACAATACCGTACGTAAACTTAAAACTCCATAGTAAACCTAATGAATTCGTCCGAGTCCTTTAAACATCAGACGACCACTCAGGACTTGTTACGACTTTGTATGCGACATTAGTAACAGGAAAAGCAATTTAGAATAATGTAGGATGCGTTACATCTTTTGAGAACACCTTACACCACCGTACGAAACATTAAAACTCCATAATAAACCTAATGAATTCGTCCGAGTGATTTGAACATCGTACAACAATTTAGAATATCTTACCACTCTGAATGCCACATTACCGCCTTGAAAAGCATGTTAGTATAACGTACGACACCTTAGAACACCTAACAAAATATTACAACAATGTACGAAAACTTAAAACTCCATAATAAACCTAATGAATTCATCCGAGTCCTTTGAACATCTTACGACAATTTAGAATATATTACGACTCTGTATGCCAAATTACCGCCTTGAAAAGAATGTTAGTATAAAGTACAGCACCTTATAACTCCGAACAAAACATTACAACACCGTACGTAAACTTAAAACTCCATAATAAACCTAATGAATTCGTCCGAGTCATTTGAACATCGTACAACAATTTAGAATATCTTACGACTCTGTATGCCACATTACCGTCTTGAAATTCATGTTAGTATAACCTAGGGCACCTTACAACTCCTAAGAACCCATTACAATACCGTACGTAAACTTAAAACTCGATAGTAAACCTAATGAATTCGTCCGAGTCCTTTAAACATCAGACGACCACTCAGGACTTGTTACGACTTTGTAGCGACATTAGTAACAGGAAAAGCAATTTAGAATAATGTAGGATGCGTTACATCTTTTGAGAACACCTTACACCACCGTACAAAACATTAAAACTCCATAATAAACCTAATGAATTCGTCCGAGTGATTTGAACATCGTACAACAATTTAGAATATCTTACCACTCTGAATGCCACATTACCGCCTTGAAAAGCATGTTAGTATAACGTACGACACCTTACAACTCCTAACAAAACATTACAACACCGTACGAAAACTTAAAACTCCATAATAAACCTAATGAATTCATCCGAGTCCTTTGAACATCTTACGACAATTTAGAATATATTACGACTCTGTATGCCAAATTACCGCCTTGAAAAGAATGTTAGTATAACGTACAGCACCTTATAACTCCGAACAAAACATTACAACACCATACGTAAACTTAAAACTCCATAATAAACCTAATGAATTCGTCAGAGTCATTTGAACATCGTACAACAATTTAGAATATCTTACGATTCTGTATGCCGCATTACCGTCTTGAAATTCATGTTAGTATAACCTAGGGCACCTTACAACTCCTAAGAACCCATTACAATACCGTACGTAAACTTAAAACTCGATAGTAAACCTAATGAATTCGTCCGAGTCCTTTAAACATCAGACGACCACTCAGGACTTGTTACGACTTTGTATGCGACATTAGTAACAGGAAAAGCAATTTAGAATAATGTAGGATGCGTTACATCTTTTGAGAACACCTTACACCACCGTACGAAACATTAAAACTCCATAATAAACCTAATGAATTCGTCCGAGTGATTTGAACATCGTACAACAATTTAGAATATCTTACCACTCTGAATGCCACATTACCGCCTTGAAAAGCATGTTAGTATAACGTACGACACCTTAGAACTCCTAACAAAATATTACAACACCGTACGTAAACTTATAACTCCATAATAAACCTAATGAATTCATCCGAGTCCTTTGAACATCTTACGACAATTTAGAATATATTATGACTCTGTATGCCAAATTACCGCCTTGAAAAGAATGTTAGTATAACGTACAGCACCTTATAACTCCGAACAAAACATTACAACACCGTACGTAAACTTAAAACTCCATAATAAACCTAATGAATTCGTCCGAGTCATTTGAACATCGTACAACAATGTAGAATATCTTACGACTCTGTATGCCACATTACCGTCTTGAAAGTCATGTTAGTATAACCTAGGGCACCTTACAACTCCTAAGAACGCATTACAATATCGTACGTAAACTTAAAAGTCGATAGTAAACCTAATGAATTCGTCCGAGTCCTTTAAACATCAGACGACCACTCAGGACTTGTTACGACTTTGTATGCGACATTAGTAATAGGAAAAGCAATTTAGAATAATGTAGGATGCGTTACATCTTTTGAGAACACCTTACACCACCGTACGAAACATTAAAACTCCATAATAAACCTAATGAATTCGTCCGAGTGATTTGAACATCGTACAACAATTTAGAATATCTTACCACTCTGAATGCTACATTACCGCCTTGAAAAGCATGTTAGTATAACGTACGACACCTTAGAACTCCTAACAAAATATTACAACACCGTACGTAAACTTAAAACTCCATAATAAACCTAATGAATTCATCCGAGTCCTTTGAACATCTTACGACAATTTAGAATATATTACGACTCTGTATGCCAAATTACCGCCTTGAAAAGAATGTTAGTATAACGTACAGCACCTTATAACTCCGAACAAAACATTACAACACCGTACGTAAACTTAAAACTCCATAATAAACCTAATGAATTCGTCCGAGTCATTTGAACATCGTACAACAATTTAGAATATCTTACGACTCTGTATGCCACATTACCGTCTTAAAATTCATGTTAGTATAACCTAGGGCACCTTACAACTCCTAAGAACCCATTACAATACCGTACGTAAACTTAAAACTCCATAGTAAACCTAATGAATTCGTCCGAGTCCTTTAAACATCAGACGACCACTCAGGAATTGTTACGACTTTGTATGCGACATTAGTAACAGGAAAAGCAATTTAGAATAATGTAGGATGCGTTACATCTTTTGAGAATACCTTACACCACCGTACGAAACATTAAAACTCCATAATAAACCTAATGAATTCGTCCGAGTGATTTGAACATCGTACAACAATTTAGAATATCTTACCACTCTGAATGCCACATTACCGCCTTGAAAAGCATGTTAGTATAACGTACGACACCTTAGAACACCTAACAAAATATTACAACAATGTACGAAAACTTAAAACTCCATAATAAACCTAATGAATTCATCCGAGTCCTTTGAACATCTTACGACAATTTAGAATATATTACGACTCTGTATGCCAAATTACCGCCTTGAAAAGAATGTTAGTATAAAGTACAGCACCTTATAACTCCGAACAAAACATTACAACACCGTACGTAAACTTAAAACTCCATAATAAACCTAATGAATTCGTCCGAGTCATTTGAACATCGTACAACAATTTAGAATATCTTACGACTCTGTATGCCACATTACCGTCTTGAAATTCATGTTAGTATAACCTAGGGCACCTTACAACTCCTAAGAACCCATTACAATACCGTACGTAAACTTAAAACTCGATAGTAAACCTAATGAATTCGTCCGAGTCCTTTAAACATCAGACGACCACTCAGGACTTGTTACGACTTTGTAGCGACATTAGTAACAGGAAAAGCAATTTAGAATAATGTTGGATGCGTTACATCTTTTGAGAACACCTTACACCACCGTACGAAACATTAAAACTCCATAATAAACCTAATGAATTCGTCCGAGTGATTTGAACATCGTACAACAATTTAGAATATCTTACCACTCTGAATGCCACATTACCGCCTTGAAAAGCATGTTAGTATAACGTACGACACCTTACAACTCCTAACAAGACATTACAACCCGTACGAAAACTTAAAACTCCATAATAAACCTAATGAATTCATCCGAGTCCTTTGAACATCTTACGACAATTTAGAATATATTACGACTCTGTATGCCAAATTACCGCCTTGAAAAGAATGTTAGTATAACGTACAGCACCTTATAACTCCGAACAAAACATTACAACACCGTACGTAAACTTAAAACTCCATAATAAACCTAATGAATTCGTCAGAGTCATTTGAACATCGTACGACAATTTAGAATATCTTACGATTCTGTATGCCGCATTACCGCCTTGAAAATCATGTTAGTATAACCTAGGGCACCTTACAACACCTAAGAACCCATTACAATACCGTACGTAAACTTAAAACTCCATAGTAAACCTAATGAATTCGTCCGAGTCCTTTAAACATCAGACGACCACTCAGGACTTGTTACGACTTTGTATGCGACATTAGTAACAGGAAAAGCAATTTAGAATAATGTAGGATGCGTTACATCTTTTGAGAACACCTTACACCACCGTACGAAACATTAAAACTCCATAATAAACCTAATGAATTCGTCCGAGTGATTTGAACATCGTACAACAATTTAGAATATCTTACCACTCTGAATGCCACATTACCGCCTTGAAAAGCATGTTAGTATAACGTACGACACCTTAGAACACCTAACAAAATATTACAACAATGTACGAAAACTTAAAACTCCATAATAAACCTAATGAATTCATCCGAGTCCTTTGAACATCTTACGACAATTTAGAATATATTACGACTCTGTATGCCAAATTACCGCCTTGAAAAGAATGTTAGTATAAAGTACAGCACCTTATAACTCCGAACAAAACATTACAACACCGTACGTAAACTTAAAACTCCATAATAAACCTAATGAATTCGTCCGAGTCATTTGAACATCGTACAACAATTTAGAATATCTTACGACTCTGTATGCCACATTACCGTCTTGAAATTCATGTTAGTATAACCTAGGGCACCTTACAACTCCTAAGAACCCATTACAATACCGTACGTAAACTTAAAACTCGATAGTAAACCTAATGAATTCGTCCGAGTCCTTTAAACATCAGACGACCACTCAGGACTTGTTACGACTTTGTAGCGACATTAGTAACAGGAAAAGCAATTTAGAATAATGTAGGATGCGTTACATCTTTTGAGAACACCTTACACCACCGTACAAAACATTAAAACTCCATAATAAACCTAATGAATTCGTCCGAGTGATTTGAACATCGTACAACAATTTAGAATATCTTACCACTCTGAATGCCACATTACCGCCTTGAAAAGCATGTTAGTATAACGTACGACACCTTACAACTCCTAACAAAACATTACAACACCGTACGAAAACTTAAAACTCCATAATAAACCTAATGAATTCATCCGAGTCCTTTGAACATCTTACGACAATTTAGAATATATTACGACTCTGTATGCCAAATTACCGCCTTGAAAAGAATGTTAGTATAACGTACAGCACCTTATAACTCCGAACAAAACATTACAACACCATACGTAAACTTAAAACTCCATAATAAACCTAATGAATTCGTCAGAGTCATTTGAACATCGTACAACAATTTAGAATATCTTACGATTCTGTATGCCGCATTACCGTCTTGAAATTCATGTTAGTATAACCTAGGGCACCTTACAACTCCTAAGAACCCATTACAATACCGTACGTAAACTTAAAACTCGATAGTAAACCTAATGAATTCGTCCGAGTCCTTTAAACATCAGACGACCACTCAGGACTTGTTACGACATTGTATGCGACATTAGTAACAGGAAAAGCAATTTAGAATAATGTAGGATGCGTTACATCTTTTGAGAACACCTTACACCACCGTACGAAACATTAAAACTCCATAATAAACCTAATGAATTCGTCCGAGTGATTTGAACATCGTACAACAATTTAGAATATCTTACCACTCTGAATGCCACATTACCGCCTTGAAAAGCATGTTAGTATAACGTACGACACCTTACAACTCCTAACAAAACATTACAACACCGTACGAAAACTTAAAACTCTATAATAAACCTAATGAATTCATCCGAGTCCTTTGAACATCTTACGACAATTTAGAATATATTACGACTCTGTATGCCAAATTACCGCCTTGAAAAGAATGTTAGTATAACGTACAGCACCTTATAACTCCGAACAAAACATTACAACACCGTACGTAAACTTAAAACTCCATAATAAACCTAATGAATTCGTCAGAGTCATTTGAACATCGTACAACAATTTAGAATATCTTACGATTCTGTATGCCGCATTACTATCTTGAAATTCATGTTAGTATAACCTAGGGCACCTTACAACTCCTAAGAACCCATTACAATACCGTACGTAAACTTAAAACTCGATAGTAAACCTAATGAATTCGTCCGAGTCCTTTAAACATCAGACGACCACTCAGGACTTGTTACGACTTTGTATGCGACATTAGTAACAGGAAAAGCAATTTAGAATAATGTAGGATGCGTTACATCTTTTGAGAACACCTTACACCACCGTACGAAACATTAAAACTCCATAATAAACCTAATGAATTCGTCCGAGTGATTTGAACATCGTACAACAATTTAGAATATCTTACCACTCTGAATGCCACATTACCGCCTTGAAAAGCATGTTAGTATAACGTACGACACCTTACAACTCCTAACAAGACATTACAACCCGTACGAAAACTTAAAACTCCATAATAAACCTAATGAATTCATCCGAGTCCTTTGAACATCTTACGACAATTTAGAATATATTACGACTCAGTATGCCAAATTACCGCCTTGAAAAGAATGTTAGTATAACGTACAGCACCTTATAACTCCGAACAAAACATTACAACACCGTACGTAAACTTAAAACTCCATAATAAACCTAATGAATTCGTCAGAGTCATTTGAACATCGTACAACAATTTAGAATATCTTACGATTCTGTATGCCGCATTACCGTCTTGAAATTCATGTTAGTATAACCTAGGGCACCTTACAACTCCTAAGAACCCATTACAATACCGTACGTAAACTTAAAACTCGATAGTAAACCTAATGAATTCGTCCGAGTCCTTTAAACATCAGACGACCACTCAGGACTTGTTACGACTTTGTATGCGACATTAGTAACAGGAAAAGCAATTTAGAATAATGTAGGATGCGTTACATCTTTTGAGAACACCTTACTCCACCGTACGAAACATTAAAACTCCATAATAAACCTAATGAATTCGTCCGAGTGATTTGAACATCGTACAACAATTTAGAATATCTTACCACTCTGAATGCCACATTACCGCCTTGAAAAGCATGTTAGTATAACGTACGACACCTTACAACTCCTAACAAGACATTACAACCCGTACGAAAACTTAAAACTCCATAATAAACCTAATGAATTCATCCGAGTCCTTTGAACATCTTACGACAATTTAGAATATATTACGACTCAGTATGCCAAATTACCGCCTTGAAAAGAATGTTAGTATAACGTACAGCACCTTATAACTCCGAATAAAACATTACAACACCGTACGTAAACTTAAAACTCCATATTAAACCTAATGAATTCGTCAGAGTCATTTGAACATCGTACAACAATTTAGAATATCTTACGATTCTGTATGCCGCATTACCGTCTTGAAATTCATGTTAGTATAACCTAGGGCACCTTACAACTCCTAAGAACCCATTACAATACCGTACGTAAACTTAAAACTCGATAGTAAACCTAATGAATTCGTCCGAGTCCTTTAAACATCAGACGACCACTCAGGACTTGTTACGACTTTGTATGCGACATTAGTAACATGAAAAGCAATTTAGAATAATGTAGGATGCGTTACATCTTTTGAGAACACCTTACACCACCGTACGAAACATTAAAACTCCATAATAAACCTAATGAATTCGTCCGAGTGATTTGAACATCGTACAACAATTTAGAATATCTTACCACTCTGAATGCCACATTACCGCCTTGAAAAGCATGTTAGTATAACGTACGACACCTTACAACTCCTAACAAAACATTACAACACCGTACGAAAACTTAAAACTCCATAATAAACCTAATGAATTCATCCGAGTCCTTTGAACATCTTACGACAATTTAGAATATATTACGACTCTGTATGCCAAATTACCGCCTTGAAAAGAATGTTAGTATAACGTACAGCACCTTATAACTCCGAACAAAACATTACCACACCGTACGTAAACTTAAAACTCCATAATAAACCTAATGAATTCGTCAGAGTCATTTGAACATCGTACAACAATTTAGAATATCTTACGATTCTGTATGCCGCATTACTGTCTTGAAATTCATGTTAGTATAACCTAGGGCACCTTACAACTCCTAAGAACCCATTACAATACCGTACGTAAACTTAAAACTCGATAGTAAACCTAATGAATTCGTCCGAGTCCTTTAAACATCAGACGACCACTCAGGACTTGTTACGACTTTGTACGCGACATTAGTAACAGGAAAAGCAATTTAGAATAATGTAGGATGCGTTACATCTTTTGAGAACACCTTACACCACCGTACGAAACATTAAAACTCCATAATAAACCTAATGAATTCGTCCGAGTGATTTGAACATCGTACAACAATTTAGAATATCTTACCACTCTGAATGCCACATTACCGCCTTGAAAAGCATGTTAGTATAACGTACGACACCTTACAACTCCTAACAAGACATTACAACCCGTACGAAAACTTAAAACTCCATAATAAACCTAATGAATTCATCCGAGTCCTTTGAACATCTTACGACAATTTAGAATATATTACGACTCTGTGTGCCAAATTACCGCCTTGAAAAGAATGTTAGTATAACGTACAGCACCTTATAACTCCGAACAAAACATTACAACACCGTACGTAAACTTAAAACTCTATAATAAACCTAATGAATTCGTCAGAGTCATTTGAACATCGTACGACAATTTAGAATATCTTACGATTCTGTATGCCGCATTACCGCCTTGAAAATCATGTTAGTATAACCTAGGGCACCTTACAACACCTAAGAACCCATTACAATACCGTACGTAAACTTAAAACACCATAGTAAACCTATTGAATTCGTCCGAGTCCTTTAAACATCAGACGACCACTCAGGACTTGTTACGACTTTGTATGCGACATTAGCAACAGGAAAAGCAATTTAGAATAATGTAGGATGCGTTACATCTTTTGAGAACACCTTACACCACCGTACGAAACATTAAAACTCCATAATAAACCTAATGAATTCATCCGAGTGATTTGAACATTGTACAACAATTTAGAATATCTTACCACTCTGTATGCCATATTACCGCCTTGAAAAGCATTTTAGTATAACGTACGACACCTTACAACTCCTAACAAAACATTACAACGCCGTACGTAAACTTAAAACTCCATAATAAACATAATGAATTCGTCCCAGTCATTTGAACATCGAAATACAATTTAGAAAATCTTACGACACTATATGCCACATTACCGCCTTGAAAATCATGTTAGTATAACGTATGGCACCTTACAACTCCGAACAAAACATTACAACACCGTACGTAAACTTAAAACTCCATAATAAACCTAATGAATTCATCTGAGTCCTTTGAACATCGTACGACAATTTAGAATATATTACGACTGTGTATGCCACATTACCGCCTTGAAAATCATGTTAGTATAACCTAGGGCACCTTACAACACCTAAGAACCCATTACAATACCGTACGTAAACTTAAAACACCATAGTAAACCTATTGAATTCGTCCGAGTCCTTTAAACATCAGACGACCACTCAGGACTTGTTACGACTTTGTATGCGACATTAGCAACAGGAAAAGCAATTTAGAATAAATTAGGATGCGTTACATCTTTTGAGAACACCTTACACCACCGTACGAAACATTAAAACTCCATAATAAACCTAATGAATTCATCCGAGTGATTTGAACATTTTACAACAATTTAGAATATCTTACCACTCTGTATGCCATATTACCGCCTTGAAAAGCATTTTAGTATAACGTACGACACCTTACAACTCCTAACAAAACATTACAACGCCGTACGTAAACTTAAAACTCCATAATAAACATAATGAATTCGTCCCAGTCATTTGAACATCGTAATACAATTTAGAAAATCTTACGACTCTGTATGTCACATTACCGCCTTGAAAATCATGTTAGTATAACGTATGGCACCTTACAACTCCGAACAAAACATTACAACACCGTACGTAAACTTAAAACTCCATAATAAACCTAATGAATTCGTCCGAGTCATTTGAACATCGTACAACAATTTAGAATATCTTACGATTTTGTATGCCACATTACCGCTTTGAAAATCATGTTAGTATAACCTAGGGTAACTTACAACTCATAAGAACCCATTATATTACCGTACGTAATCTTAAAACTCCATAGTAAACCTAATGAATTCGTCCGAGTCCATTAAACATCAGACGACCACACAGGACTTGTTACGACTTGCTATGCGACATTAGCAACAGGAAAAACAATTTAGAATAATGTAGGATGTGTTACATAATTTGAGAACACCTTACACCACCGTACGAAACATTAAAACTCCATAATAAACCTAATGAATTCGTCCGAGTGATTTGAACATCGTACAACAATTTAGAATATCTTACCACTCTGAATGCCACATTACCGCCTTGAAAAGCATGTTAGTATAACGTACGACATCTTACAACTCCTAACAAAACATTACAACACCGTACGTAAACTTAAAACTCCATAATAAACCTAATGAATTCATCCGAGTCCTTTGAACATCGTACGACAATTTAGAATATATTACGACTCTGTATGCCACATTACCGCCTTGAAAAGCATGTTAGTATAACGTACGGCACCTTACAACTCCTAACAAAACATTACAACACCGTACGTTAACTTAAAACTCCATAATAAACCTAATGAATTCGTCAGAGTCATTTGAACATCGTACAACAATTTAGAATATCTTACGATTCTGTATGCCGCATTACCGCCTTGAAAATCATGTTAGTACAACCTAGGGCACCTTACAACACCTAAGAACCCATTACAATACCGTACGTAAACTTAAATCACCATAGTAAACCTATTGAATTCGTCCGAATCCATTAAACATCAGACGACCACTCAGGACTTGTTACGACTTTGTATGCGACATTAGCAACAGGAAAAACAATTTAGAATAATGTAGGATGTGTTACATAATTTGAGAACACCTTACACCACCGTACAAAACATTAAAACTCCATAATAAACCTAATGAATTCGTCAGAGTGATTTGAACATCATACAACAATTTAGAATATCTTACCACTCTATATTCCATATTACGGCCTTGAAAAGCATGTTAGTATAACGTACGACACCTTACAACTCCTAACAAAACATTACAACGCCGTAGGTAAACATAAAACTCCATAATAAACTTAATGAATTCGTCCGAGTCATTTGAACATCGTACAACAATTTAGAATATCTTACGACTCTGTATGCCACATTACCGTCTTGAAAGTCATGTTAGTATAACCTAGGGCACCTTACAACTCCTAAGAACCCATTACAATACCGTACGTAAACTTAAAACTCGATAGTAAACCTAATGAATTCGTCCGAGTCCTTTAAACATCAGACGACCACTCAGGACTTGTTACGACTTTGTATGCGACATTAGTAACAGGAAAAGCAATTTAGAATAATGTAGGATGCGTTACATCTTTTGAGAACACCTTACACCACCGTACGAAACATTAAAACTCCATAATAAACCTACTGAATTCGTCCGAGTGATTTGAACATCGTACAACAATTTAGAATATCTTACCACTCTGAATGCCACATTACCGCCTTGAAAAGCATGTTAGTATAACGTACGACATCTTACAACTCCTAACAAAACATTACAACACCGTACGTAAACTTAAAACTCCATAATAAACCTAATGAATTCATCCGAGTCCTTTGAACATCGTACGACAATTTAGAATATATTACGACTCTGTATGCCACATTACCGCCTTGAAAAGCATGTTAGTATAACGTACGGCACCTTACAACTCCTAACAAAACATTACAACACCGTACGTTAACTTAAAACTCCATAATAAACCTAATGAATTCGTCATAGTCATTTGAACATCGTACAACAATTTAGAATATCTTACGATTCTGTATGCCGCATTACCGCCTTGAAAATCATGTTAGTATAACCTAGGGCACCTTACAACACCTAAGAACCCATTACAATACCGTACGTAAACTTAAAACACCATAGTAAACCTATTGAATTCGTCCGAGTCCTTTAAACATCAGACGACCACTCAGGACTTGTTACGACTTTGTATGCGACATTAGCAACACGTAAAGCAATTTAGAATAATGTAGGATGCGTTACAAATTTTGAGAACAGCTTACACCACCGTACGAAACATTAAAACTCCATAATAAACCTAATGAATTCATCCGAGTGATTTGAACATTGTACAACAATTTAGAATATCTTACCACTCTGTATGCCATATTACCGCCTTGAAAAGCATGTTAGTATAACGTACGACACCTTACAACTCCTAACAAAACATTACAACGCCGTACGTAAACTTAAAACTCCATAATAAACATAATGAATTCGTCCCAGTCATTTGAACATCGTACAACAATTTAGAATATCTTACGACTCTGTATGCCACATTACCGCCTTGAAAATCATGTTAGTATAACGTATGGCACCTTACAACTCGGAACAAAACATTACAACACCGTACGTAAACTTAAAACTCCATAATAAACCTAATGAATTCATCTGAGTCCTTTGAACATCGTACGACAATTTAGAATATATTACGACTGTGTATGCCACATTACCGCCTTGAAAATCATGTTAGTATAACGTATGGCATCTTACAACTCCGAACAAAACATTACAACACCGTACGTAAACTTAAAATTCCATAATAAACCTAATGAATTCATCCGAGTCCTTTGAACATCGTACGACAATTTAGAATATATTACGACTATGTATGCCACATTACCGCCTTGAAAAACATGTTAGTATAACGTATGGCACCATACAACTCCTAACAAAACATTACAACACCGTACGTAAATTTAAAACTCCATAATAAACCTAATGAATTCGTCCGAGTCATTTGAACATCGTACAACAATTTAGAATATCTTACGATTCTGTATGCCACATTACCGCCTTGAAAAACATGTTAGTATAACCTAGGGCACCTTACAACTCCTAAGAACCCATTACAATACCGTACGTAAACTTAAAACTCCATAGTAAACCTAATGAATTCGTCCGAGTCCATTAAACATCAGACGACCACTCAGGACTTGTTACGACTTTGTATGCGACATTAGCAACAGGAAAAGCAATTTAGAATAATGTAGGATGCGTTACATCTTTTGAGAACACCTTACACCACCGTACGAAACATTAAAACTCCATAATAAACCTAATGAATTCGTCCGAGTGATTTGAACATCGTACAACAATTTAGAATATCTTACCACTCTATATGCCATATTACGGCCTTGAAAAGCATGTTAGTATAACGTTCGACACCTTACAACTCCTAACAAAACATTACAACGCCGTACGTAAACTTAAAACTCCATAATAAACCTAATGAATTCGTCCGAGTCATTTGAACATCGTACAACAATTTAGAATATCTTACGACTCTGTATGCCACATTACCGTCTTGAAAGTCATGTTAGTATAACCTAGGGCACCTTACAACTCCTAAGAACCCATTACAATACCGTACGTAAACTTAAAACTCGATAGTAAACCTAATGAATTCGTCCGAGTCCTTTAAACATCAGACGACCACTCAGGACTTGTTACGACTTTGTATGCGACATTAGTAACAGGAAAAGCAATTTAGAATAATGTAGGATGCGTTACATCTTTTGAGAACACCTTACACCACCGTACGAAACATTAAAACTCCATAATAAACCTACTGAATTCGTCCGAGTGATTTGAACATCGTACAACAATTTATAATATCTTACCACTCTGAATGCCACATTACCGCCTTGAAAAGCATGTTAGTATAACGTACGACATCTTACAACTCCTAACAAAACATTACAACACCGTACGTAAACCTAAAACTCCATAATAAACCTAATGAATTCATCCGAGTCATTTGAACATCGTACGACAATTTAGAATATATTACGACTCTGTATGCCACATTACCGCCTTGAAAAGCATGTTAGTATAACGTACGGCACCTTACAACTCCTAACAAAACATTACAACACCGTACGTTAACTTAAAACTCCATAATAAACCTAATGAATTCGTCATAGTCATTTGAACATCGTACAACAATTTAGAATATCTTACGATTCTGTATGCCGCATTACCGCCTTGAAAATCATGTTAGTATAACCTAGGGCACCTTACAACACCTAAGAACCCATTACAATACCGTACGTAAACTTAAAACACCATAGTAAACCTATTGAATTCGTCCGAGTCCTTTAAACATCAGACGACCACTCAGGACTTGTTACGACTTTGTATGCGACATTAGCAACACGAAAAGCAATTTAGAATAATGTAGGATGCGTTACATCTTTTGAGAACAGCTTACACCACCGTACGAAACATTAAAACTCCATAATAAACCTAATGAATTCATCCGAGTGATTTGAACATTGTACAACAATTTAGAATATCTTACCACTCTGTATGCCATATTACCGCCTTGAAAAGCATGTTAGTATAACGTACGACACCTTACAACTCCTAACAAAACATTACAACGCCGTACGTAAACTTAAAACTCCATAATAAACATAATGAATTCGTCCCAGTCATTTGAACATCGTACAACAATTTAGAATATCTTACGACTCTGTATGCCACATTACCGCCTTGAAAATCATGTTAGTATAACGTATGGCATCTTACAACTCGGAACAAAACATTACAACACCGTACGTAAACTTAAAACTCCATAATAAACCTAATGAATTCATCTGAGTCTTTTGAACATCGTACGACAATTTAGAATATATTACGACTGTGTATGCCACATTACCGCCTTGAAAATCATGTTAGTATAACGTATGGCATCTTACAACTCCGAACAAAACATTACAACACCGTACGTAAACTTAAAATTCCATAATAAACCTAATGAATTCATCCGAGTCCTTTGAACATCGTACGGCAATTTAGAATATATTACGACTATGTATGCCACATTACCGCCTTGAAAAACATGTTAGTATAACGTATGGCACCATACAACTCCTAACAAAACATTACAACACCGTACGTAAATTTAAAACTCCATAATAAACCTAATGAATTCGTCCGAGTCATTTGAACATCGTACAACAATTTAGAATATCTTACGATTCTGTATGCCACATTACCGCCTTGAAAAACATGTTAGTATAACCTAGGGCACCTTACAACTCCTAAGAACCCATTACAATACCGTACGTAAACTTAAAACTCCATAGTAAACCTAATGAATTCGTCCGAGTCCATTAAACATCAGACGACCACTCAGGACTTGTTACGACTTTGTATGCGACATTAGCAACAGGAAAAGCAATTTAGAATAATGTAGGATGCGTTACATCTTTTGAGAACACCTTACACCACCGTACGAAACATTAAAACTCCATAATAAACCTAATGAATTCGTCCGAGTGATTTGAACATCGTACAACAATTTAGAATATCTTACCACTCTATATGCCATATTACGGCCTTGAAAAGCATGTTAGTATAACGTTCGACACCTTACAACTCCTAACAAAACATTACAACGCCGTACGTAAACTTAAAACTCCATAATAAACCTAATGAATTCGTCCGAGTCATTTGAACATCGTACAACAATTTAGAATATCTTACGACTCTGTATGCCACATTACCGCCGTGA
Source organism: Tagetes erecta (assembly GCA_030867185.1). Taxonomy (NCBI): domain Eukaryota; kingdom Viridiplantae; phylum Streptophyta; class Magnoliopsida; order Asterales; family Asteraceae; genus Tagetes; species Tagetes erecta. Next base: position 45,136,176 of record CM061488.1, on the reverse strand, counting down.
AAATCATGTTGTATAACCTAGGGCACCTTACAACTCCTAAGAACCCATTACAATACCGTACGTAAACTTAAAACTCCATAGTAAACCTAATGAATTCGTCCGAGTCCATTAAACATCAGACGACCACTCAGGACTTGTTACGACTTTGTATGCGACATTAGCAACAGGAAAAGCAATTTACAATAATGTAGGATGCGTTACATCTTTTGAGAACACCTTACACCACCGTACGAAACATTAAAACTCCATAATAAACCTAATGAATTCGTCCGAGTGATTTGAACATTGTACAACAATTTAGAATATCTTACCACTCTGTATGCCATATTACCGGCTTGAAAAGCATGTTAGTATAACGTACGACACCTTACAACTCCTAACAAAACATTACAACGCCGTACGTAAACTTAAAACTCCATAATAAACCTAATGAATTCATCCGAGTCCTTTGAACATCGTACGACAATTTAGAATATATTACGACTCTGTATGCCACCTTACCGCCTTGAAAAGCATGTTAGTATAACGTACGGCACCTTACAACTCCTAACAAAACATTACAACACCGTACGTTAACTTAAAACTCCATAATAAACCTAATGAATTCGTCAGAGTCATTTGAACATCGTACAACAATTTAGAATATCTTACGATTCTGTATGCCGCATTACCGCCTTGAAAATCATGTTAGTATAACCTAGGGCACCTTACAACACCTAAAAACCCATTACAATACCGTACGTAAACTTAAAACACCATAGTAAACCTATTGAATTCGTCCGAGTCCTTTAAACATCAGACGACCACTCAGGACTTGTTACGACTTTGTATGCGACATTAGCAACAGGAAAAGCAATTTAGAATAATGTAGGATGCGTTACATCTTTTGAGAACACCTTACACCACCGTACGAAACATTAAAACTCCATAATAAACCTAATGAATTCGTCCGAGTGATTTGAACATTGTACAACAATTTAGAATATCTTACCACTCTGTATGCCATATTACCGCCTTGAAAAGCATGTTAGTATAACGTACGACACCTTACAACTCCTAACAAAACATTACAACGCCGTACGTAAACTTAAAACTCCATAATAAACATAATGAATTCGTCCCAGTCATTTGAACATCGTACAACAATTTAGAATATCTTACGACTCTGTATGCCACATTACCGCCTTGAAAATCATGTTAGTATAACGTATGGCACCTTACAACTCGGAACAAAACATTACAACACCGTACGTAAACTTAAAACTCCATAATAAACCTAATGAATTCATCTGAGTCTTTTGAACATCGTACGACAATTTAGAATATATTACGACTGTGTATGCCACATTACCGCCTTGAAAATCATGTTAGTATAACGTATGGCATCTTACAACTCCGAACAAAACATTACAACACCGTACGTAAACTTAAAATTCCATAATAAACCTAATGAATTCATCCGAGTCCTTTGAACATCGTACGGCAATTTAGAATATATTACGACTATGTATGCCACATTACCGCCTTGAAAAACATGTTAGTATAACGTATGGCACCATACAACTCCTAACAAAACATTACAACACCGTACGTAAATTTAAAACTCCATAATAAACCTAATGAATTCGTCCGAGTCATTTGAACATCGTACAACAATTTAGAATATCTTACGATTCTGTATGCCACATTACCGCCTTGAAAAACATGTTAGTATAACCTAGGGCACCTTACAACTCCTAAGAACCCATTACAATACCGTACGTAAACTTAAAACTCCATAGTAAACCTAATGAATTCGTCCGAGTCCATTAAACATCAGACGACCACTCAGGACTTGTTACGACTTTGTATGCGACATTAGCAACAGGAAAAGCAATTTAGAATAATGTAGGATGCGTTACATCTTTTGAGAACACCTTACACCACCGTACGAAACATTAAAACTCCATAATAAACCTAATGAATTCGTCCGAGTGATTTGAACATCGTACAACAATTTAGAATATCTTACCACTCTATATGCCATATTACGGCCTTGAAAAGCATGTTAGTATAACGTTCGACACCTTACAACTCCTAACAAAACATTACAGCGCCGTACGTAAACTTAAAACTCCATAATAAACCTAATGAATTCGTCCGAGTCATTTGAACATCGTACAACAATTTAAAATATCTTACGACTCTGTATGCCACATTACCGCCGTGAAAATCATGTTGTATAACCTAGGGCACCTTACAACTCCTAAGAACCCATTACAATACCGTACGTAAACTTAAAACTCCATAGTAAACCTAATGAATTCGTCCGAGTCCATTAAACATCAGACGACCACTCAGGACTTGTTACGACTTTGTATGCGACATTAGCAACAGGAAAAGCAATTTAGAATAATGTAGGATGCGTTACATCTTTTGAGAACACCTTACACCACCGTACGAAACATTAAAACTCCATAATAAACCTAATGAATTCGTCCGAGTGATTTGAACATCGTACAACAATTTATAATATCTTACCACTCTGAATGCCACATTACCGGCTTGAAAAGCATGTTAGTATAACGTACGACATCTTACAACTCCTAACAAAACATTACAACACCGTACGTAAACCTAAAACTCCATAATAAACCTAATGAATTCATCCGAGTCCTTTGAACATCGTACGACAATTTAGAATATATTACGACTCTGTATGCCACATTACCGCCTTGAAAAGCATGTTAGTATAACGTACGGCACCTTACAACTCCTAACAAAACATTACAACACCGTACGTTAACTTAAAACTCCATAATAAACCTAATGAATTCGTCATAGTCATTTGAACATCGTACAACAATTTAGAATATCTTACGATTCTGTATGCCGCATTACCGCCTTGAAAATCATCTTAGTATAACCTAGGGCACCTTACAACACCTAAGAACCCATTACAATACCGTACGTAAACTTAAAACACCATAGTAAACCTATTGAATTCGTCCGAGTCCTTTAAACATCAGACGACCACTCAGGACTTGTTACGACTTTGTATGCGACATTAGCAACACGAAAAGCAATTTAGAATAATGTAGGATGCGTTACATCTTTTGAGAACAGCTTACACCACCGTACGAAACATTAAAACTCCATAATAAACCTAATGAATTCATCCGAGTGATTTGAACATTGTACAACAATTTAGAATATCTTACCACTCTGTATGCCATATTACCGCCTTGAAAAGCATGTTAGTATAACGTACGACACCTTACAACTCCTAACAAAACATTACAACGCCGTACGTAAACTTAAAACTCCATAATAAACATAATGAATTCGTCCCAGTCATTTGAACATCGTACAACAATTTAGAATATCTTACGACTCTGTATGCCACATTACCGCCTTGAAAATCATGTTAGTATAACGTATGGCACCTTACAACTCGGAACAAAACATTACAACACCGTACGTAAACTTAAAACTCCATAATAAACCTAATGAATTCATCTGAGTCTTTTGAACATCGTACGACAATTTAGAATATATTACGACTGTGTATGCCACATTACCGCCTTGAAAATCATGTTAGTATAACGTATGGCATCTTACAACTCCGAACAAAACATTACAACACCGTACGTAAACTTAAAATTCCATAATAAACCTAATGAATTCATCCGAGTCCTTTGAACATCGTACGGCAATTTAGAATATATTACGACTATGTATGCCACATTACCGCCTTGAAAAACATGTTAGTATAACGTATGGCACCATACAACTCCTAACAAAACATTACAACACCGTACGTAAATTTAAAACTCCATAATAAACCTAATGAATTCGTCCGAGTCATTTGAACATCGTACAACAATTTAGAATATCTTACGATTCTGTATGCCACATTACCGCCTTGAAAAACATGTTAGTATAACCTAGGGCACCTTACAACTCCTAAGAACCCATTACAATACCGTACGTAAACTTAAAACTCCATAGTAAACCTAATGAATTCGTCCGAGTCCATTAAACATCAGACGACCACTCAGGACTTGTTACGACTTTGTATGCGACATTAGCAACAGGAAAAGCAATTTAGAATAATGTAGGATGCGTTACATCTTTTGAGAACACCTTACACCACCGTACGAAACATTAAAACTCCATAATAAACCTAATGAATTCGTCCGAGTGATTTGAACATCGTACAACAATTTAGAATATCTTACCACTCTATATGCCATATTACGGCCTTGAAAAGCATGTTAGTATAACGTTCGACACCTTACAACTCCTAACAAAACATTACAACGCCGTACGTAAACTTAAAACTCCATAATAAACCTAATGAATTCGTCCGAGTCATTTGAACATCGTACAACAATTTAGAATATCTTACGACTCTGTATGCCACATTACCGCCGTGAAAATCATGTTGTATAACCTAGGGCACCTTACAACTCCTAAGAACCCATTACAATACCGTACGTAAACTTAAAACTCCATAGTAAACCTAATGAATTCGTCCGAGTCCATTAAACATCAGACGACCACTCAGGACTTGTTACGACTTTGTATGCGACATTAGCAACAGGAAAAGCAATTTAGAATAATGTAGGATGCGTTACATCTTTTGAGAACACCTTACACCACCGTACGAAACATTAAAACTCCATAATAAACCTAATGAATTCGTCCGAGTGATTTGAACATTGTACAACAATTTAGAATATCTTACCACTCTGTATGCCATATTACCGGCTTGAAAAGCATGTTAGTATAACGTACGACACCTTACAACTCCTAACAAAACATTACAACGCCGTACGTAAACTTAAAACTCCATAATAAACCAAATGAATTCATCCGAGTCCTTTGAACATCGTACGACAATTTAGAATATATTACGACTCTGTATGCCACCTTACCGCCTTGAAAAGCATGTTAGTATAACGTACGGCACCTTACAACTCCTAACAAAACATTACAACACCGTACGTTAACTTAAAACTCCATAATAAACCTAATGAATTCGTCAGAGTCATTTGAACATCGTACAACAATTTAGAATATCTTACGATTCTGTATGCCGCATTACCGCCTTGAAAATCATGTTAGTATAACCTAGGGCACCTTACAACACCTAAAAACCCATTACAATACCGTACGTAAACTTAAAACACCATAGTAAACCTATTGAATTCGTCCGAGTCCTTTAAACATCAGACGACCACTCAGGACTTGTTACGACTTTGTATGCGACATTAGCAACAGGAAAAGCAATTTAGAATAATGTAGGATGCGTTACATCTTTTGAGAACACCTTACACCACCGTACGAAACATTAAAACTCCATAATAAACCTAATGAATTCGTCCGAGTGATTTGAACATTGTACAACAATTTAGAATATCTTACCACTCTGTATGCCATATTACCGGCTTGAAAAGCATGTTAGTATAACGTACGACACCTTACAACTCCTAACAAAACATTACAACGCCGTACGTAAACTTAAAACTCCATAATAAACATAATGAATTCGTCCCAGTCATTTGAACATCGTACAACAATTTAGAATATCTTACGACTCTGTATGCCACATTACCGCCTTGAAAATCATGTTAGTATAACCTAGGGCACCTTACAACTCCTAAGAACCCATTACAATACCGTACGTAAACTTAAAACTCCATAGTAAACCTAATGAATTCGTCCGAGTCCATTAAACATCAGACGACCACTCAGGACTTGTTACGACTTTGTATGCGACATTAGCAACAGGAAAAGCAATTTAGAATAATGTAGGATGCGTTACATCTTTTGAGAACACCTTACACCACCGTACGAAACATTAAAACTCCATAATAAACCTAATGAATTCGTCCGAGTGATTTGAACATTGTACAACAATTTAGAATATCTTACCACTCTGTATGCCATATTACCGGCTTGAAAAGCATGTTAGTATAACGTACGACACCTTACAACTCCTAACAAAACATTACAACGCCGTACGTAAACTTAAAACTCCATAATAAACCTAATGAATTCATCCGAGTCCTTTGAACATCGTACGACAATTTAGAATATATTACGACTCTGTATGCCACATTACCGCCTTGAAAAGCATGTTAGTATAACGTACGGCACCTTACAACTCCTAACAAAACATTACAACACCGTACGTTAACTTAAAACTCCATAATAAACCTAATGAATTCGTCAGAGTCATTTGAACATCGTACAACAATTTAGAATATCTTACGATTCTGTATGCCGCATTACCGCCTTGAAAATCATGTTAGTATAACCTAGGGCACCTTACAACACCTAAAAACCCATTACAATACCGTACGTAAACTTAAAACACCATAGTAAACCTATTGAATTCGTCCGAGTCCTTTAAACATCAGACGACCACTCAGGACTTGTTACGACTTTGTATGCGACATTAGCAACAGGAAAAGCAATTTAGAATAATGTAGGATGCGTTACATCTTTTGAGAACACCTTACACCACCGTACGAAACATTAAAACTCCATAATAAACCTAATGAATTCGTCCGAGTGATTTGAACATTGTACAACAATTTAGAATATCTTACCACTCTGTATGCCATATTACCGGCTTGAAAAGCATGTTAGTATAACGTACGACACCTTACAACTCCTAACAAAACATTACAACGCCGTACGTAAACTTAAAACTCCATAATAAACATAATGAATTCGTCCCAGTCATTTGAACATCGTACAACAATTTAGAATATCTTACGACTCTGTATGCCACATTACCGCCTTGAAAATCATGTTAGTATAACGTATGGCACCTTACAACTCCGAACAAAACATTACAACACCGTACGTAAACTTAAAACTCCATAATAAACCTAATGAATTCATCTGAGTCCTTTGAACATCGTACAACAATTTAGAATATCTTACGACTCTGTATGCCACATTACCGCCTTGAAAATCATGTTAGTATAACGTATGGCATCTTACAACTCCGAACAAAACATTACAACACCGTACGTAAACTTAAAATTCCATAATAAACCTAATGAATTCATCCGAGTCCTTTGAACATCGTACGACAATTTAGAATATATTACGACTCTGTATGCCACATTACCGCCTTGAAAAGCATGTTAGTATAACGTACGGCACCTTACAACTCCTAACAAAACATTACAACACCGTACGTTAACTTAAAACTCCATAATAAACCTAATGAATTCGTCAGAGTCATTTGAACATCGTACAACAATTTAGAATAACTTACGATTCTGTATGCCGCATTACCGCCTTGAAAATCATGTTAGTATAACCTAGGGCACCTTACAACACCTAAAAACCCATTACAATACCGTACGTAAACTTAAAACACCATAGTAAACCTATTAAATTCGTCCGAGTCCTTTAAACATCAGACGGCCACTCAGGACTTGTTACGACTTTGTATGCGACATTAGCAACAGGAAAAGCAATTTAGAATAATGTAGGATGCGTTACATCTTTTGAGAACAGCTTACACCACCGTACGAAACATTAAAACTCCATAATAAACCTAATGAATTCATCCGAGTGATTTGAACATTGTACAACAATTTAGAATATCTTACCACTCTGTATGCCATATTACCGCCTTGAAAAGCATGTTAGTATAACGTACGACACCTTACAACTCCTAACAAAACATTACAACGCCGTACGTAAACTTAAAACTCCATAATAAACATAATGAATTCGTCCCAGTCATTTGAACATCGTACAACAATTTAGAATATCTTACGACTCTGTATGCCACATTACCGCCTTGAAAATCATGTTAGTATAACGTATGGCACCTTACAACTCCGAACAAAACATTACAACACCGTACGAAAACTTAAAACTCCATAATAAACCTAATGAATTCATCTGAGTCCTTTGAACATCGTACAACAATTTAGAATATCTTACGACTCTGTATGCCACATTACCGCCTTGAAAATCATGTTAGTATAACGTATGGCATCTTACAACTCCGAACAAAACATTACAACACCGTACGTAAACTTAAAATTCCATAATAAACCTAATGAATTCGTCCGAGTCATTTGAACATCGTACAACAATTTAGAATATCTTACGATTCTGTATGCCACATTACCGCCTTGAAAAACATGTTAGTATAACCTAGGGCACCTTACAACTCCTAAGAACCCATTACAATACCGTACGTAAACTTAAAACTCCATAGTAAACCTAATGAATTCGTCCGAGTCCATTAAACATCAGACGACCACTCAGGACTTGTTACGACTTTGTATGCGACATTAGCAACAGGAAAAGCAATTTAGAATAATGCAGGATGCGTTACATCTTTTGAGAACACCTTACACCACCGTACGAAACATTAAAACTCCATAATAAACCTAATGAATTCGTCCGAGTGATTTGAACATTGTACAACAATTTAGAATATCTTACCACTCTGTATGCCATATTACCGCCTTGAAAAGCATGTTAGTATAACGTACGACACCTTACAACTCCAAACAAAACATTACAACGCCGTACGTAAACTTAAAACTCCTTAATAAACATAATGAATTCGTCACAGTCATTTGAACATCGTACAACAATTTAGAATATCTTACGACTCTGTATGCCACATTACCGCCTTGAAAATCATGTTAGTATAACGTATGGCACCTTACAACTCCGAACAAAACATTACAACACCGTACGTAAACTTTAAACTCCATAATAAACCTAATGAATTCATCTGAGTCCTTTGAACATCGTACAACAATTTAGAATATCTTACGACTCTGTATGCCACATTACCGCCTTGAAAATCATGTTAGTATAACGTATGGCATCTTACAACTCCGAACAAAACATTACAACACCGTACGTAAACTTAAAATTCCATAATAAACCTAATGAATTCATCCGAGTCCTTTGAACATCATACGACAATTTAGAATATATTACGACTGTGTATGCCACATTACCGCCTTGAAAAACATGTTAGTATAACGTATGGCACCATACAACTCCTAACAAAACATTACAACACCGTACGTAAATTTAAAACTCCATAATAAACCTAATGAATTCGTCCGAGTCATTTGAACATCGTACAACAATTTCGAATATCTTACGATTCTGTATGCCACATTACCGCCTTGAAAAACATGTTAGTATAACCTAGGGCACCTTACAACTCCTAAGAACCCATTACAATACCGTACGTAAACTTAAAACTCCATAGTAAACCTAATGAATTCGTCCGAGTCCATTAAACATCAGACGACCACTCAGGACTTGTTACGACTTTGTATGCGACATTAGCAACAGGAAAAGCAATTTAGAATAATGTAGGATGCGTTACATCTTTTGAGAACACCTTACACCACCGTACGAAACATTAAAACTCCATAATAAACCTAATGAATTCGTCCGAGTGATTTGAACATTGTACAACAATTTAGAATATCTTACCACTCTGTATGCCATATTACCGCCTTGAAAAGCATGTTAGTATAACGTACGACACCTTACAACTCCAAACAAAATATTACAACGCCGTACGTAAACTTAAAACTCCTTAATAAACATAATGAATTCGTCACAGTCATTTGAACATCGTACAACAATTTAGAATATCTTACGACTCTGTATGCCACATTACCGCCTTGAAAATCATGTTAGTATAACGTATGGCACCTTACAACTCCGAACAAAACATTACAACACCGTACGTAAACTTAAAACTCCATAATAAACCTAATGAATTCATCTGAGTCCTTTGAACATCGTACGAAAATTTAGAATATATTACGACTGTGTATGCCACATTACCGCCTTGAAAAACATGTTAGTATAACGTATGGCACCATACAACTCCTAACAAAACATTACAACACCGTACGTAAACTTAAAACTCCATAATAAACCTAATGAATTCGTCCGAGTCATTTGAACATCGTACAACAATTTAGAATATCTTACGATTCTGTATGCCACATTACCGCCTTGAAAATCATGTTAGTATAACCTTGGGCACCTTACAACTCCTAAGAACCCATTACTATACCGTACGTAAACTTAAAACTACATAGTAAACCTAATGAATTCGTCCGAGTCCATTAAACATCAGACGACCACTCATGACTTGTTACGACTTTGTATGCGACATTAGCAACAGGAAAAACAATTTAGAATAATGTAGGATGTGTTACATAATTTGAGAACACCTTACACCACCGTACGAAACATTAAAACTCCATAATAAACCTAATGAATTCGTCAGAGTGATTTGAACATCGTACAACAATTTAGAATATCTTACCACTCTATATGCCATATTACGGCCTTGAAAAGCATGTTAGTATAACGTACGACACCTTACAACTCCTAACAAAACATTACAACGTCGTACGTAAACTTAAAACTCCATAATAAACCTAATGAATTCGTCCGAGCCATTTGAACATCGTACAACAATTTAGAATATCTTACGACTCTGTATGCCACATTACCGTCTTGAAAGTCATGTTAGTATAACCTAGGGCACCTTACAACTCCTAAGAACCCATTACAATACCGTACGTAAACTTAAAACTCGATAGTAAACCTAATGAATTCATCTGAGTCCTTTGAACAACGTACGACAATTTAGAATATATTACGACTGTGTATGCCACATTACCGCCTTGAAAAACATGTTAGTATAACGTATGGCACCATACAACTCCTAACAAAACATTACAACACCGTACGTAAACTTAAAACTCCATAATAAACCTAATGAATTCGTACGAGTCATTTGAACATCGTACAACAATTTAGAATATCTTACGATTCTGTATGCCACATTACCGCCTTGAAAATCATGTTAGTATAACCTTGGGCACCTTACAACTCCTAAGAACCCATTACAATACCGTACGTAAACTTAAAACTCCATAGTAAACCTAATGAATTCGTCCGAGTCCATTAAACATCAGACGACCACTCATGACTTGTTACGACTTTGTATGCGACATTAGCAACATTAAAAACAATTTAGAATAATGTAGGATGTGTTACATAATTTGAGAACACCTTACACCACCGTACGAAACATTAAAACTCCATAATAAACCTAATGAATTCGTCAGAGTGATTTGAACATCGTACAACAATTTAGAATATCTTACCACTCTATATGCCATATTACGGCCTTGAAAAGCATGTTAGTATAACGTACGACACCTTACAACTCCTAACAAAACATTACAACGTCGTACGTAAACTTAAAACTCCATAATAAACCTAATGAATTCGTACGAGTCATTTGAACATCGTACAACAATTTAGAATATCTTACGATTCTGTATGCCACATTACCGCCTTGAAAATCATGTTAGTATAACCTTGGGCACCTTACAACTCCTAAGAACCCATTACAATACCGTACGTAAACTTAAAATTCCATAGTAAACCTAATGAATTCGTCCGAGTCCATTAAACATCAGACGACCACTCATGACTTGTTACGACTTTGTATGCGACATTAGCAACAGGAAAAACAATTTAGAATAATGTAGGATGTGTTACATAATTTGAGAACACCTTACACCACCGTACGAAACATTAAAACTCCATAATAAACCTAATGAATTCGTCAGAGTGATTTGAACATCGTACAACAATTTAGAATATCTTACCACTCTATATGCCATATTACGGCCTTGAAAAGCATGTTAGTATAACGTACGACACCTTACAACTCCTAACAAAACATTACAACGTCGTACGTAAACTTAAAACTCCATAATAAACCTAATGAATTCGTACGAGTCATTTGAACATCGTACAACAATTTAGAATATCTTACGATTCTGTATGCCACATTACCGCCTTGAAAATCATGTTAGTATAACCTTGGGCACCTTACAACTCCTAAGAACCCATTACAATACCGTACGTAAACTTAAAACTCCATAGTAAACCTAATGAATTCGTCCGAGTCCATTAAACATCAGACGACCACTCATGACTTGTTACGACTTTGTATGCGACATTAGCAACAGGAAAAACAATTTAGAATAATGTAGGATGTGTTACATAATTTGAGAACACCTTACACCACCGTACGAAACATTAAAACTCCATAATAAACCTAATGAATTCGTCAGAGTGATTTGAACATCGTACAACAATTTAGAATATCTTACCACTCTATATGCCATATTACGGCCTTGAAAAGCATGTTAGTATAACGTACGACACCTTACAACTCCTAACAAAACATTACAACGTCGTACGTAAACTTAAAACTCCATAATAAACCTAATGAATTCGTACGAGTCATTTGAACATCGTACAACAATTTAGAATATCTTACGATTCTGTATGCCACATTACCGCCTTGAAAATCATGTTAGTATAACCTTGGGCACCTTACAACTCCTAAGAACCCATTACAATACCGTACGTAAACTTAAAACTCCATAGTAAACCTAATGAATTCGTCCGAGTCCATTAAACATCAGACGACCACTCATGACTTGTTACGACTTTGTATGCGACATTAGCAACAGGAAAAACAATTTAGAATAATGTAGGATGTGTTACATAATTTGAGAACACCTTACACCACCGTACGAAACATTAAAACTCCATAATAAACCTAATGAATTCGTCAGAGTGATTTGAACATCGTACAACAATTTAGAATATCTTACCACTCTATATGCCATATTACGGCCTTGAAAAGCATGTTAGTATAACGTACGACACCTTACAACTCCTAACAAAACATTACAACGTCGTACGTAAACTTAAAACTCCATAATAAACCTAATGAATTCGTACGAGTCATTTGAACATCGTACAACAATTTAGAATATCTTACGAATCTGTATGCCACATTACCGCCTTGAAAATCATGTTAGTATAACCTTGGGCACCTTACAACTCCTAAGAACCCATTACAATACCGTACGTAAACTTAAAACTCCATAGTAAACCTAATGAATTCGTCCGAGTCCATTAAACATCAGACGACCACTCATGACTTGTTACGACTTTGTATGCGACATTAGCAACAGGAAAAACAATTTAGAATAATGTAGGATGTGTTACATAATTTGAGAACACCTTACACCACCGTACGAAACATTAAAACTCCATAATAAACCTAATGAATTCGTCCGAGTGATTTGAACATTGTACAACAATTTAGAATATCTTACCACTCTGTATGCCATATTACCGCCTTGAAAAGCATGTTAGTATAACGTACGACACCTTACAACTCCAAACAAAACATTACAACGCCGTACGTAAACTTAAAACTCCTTAATAAACATAATGAATTCGTCACAGTCATTTGAACATCGTACAACAATTTAGAATATCTTACGACTCTGTATGTCACATTACCGCCTTGAAAATCATGTTAGTATAACGTATGGCACCTTACAACTCCGAACAAAACATTACAACACCGTACGTAAACTTAAAACTCCATAATAAACCTAATGAATTCATCTGAGTCCTTTGAACATCGTACGACAATTTAGAATATATTACGACTGTGTATGCCACATTACCGCCTTGAAAAACATGTTAGTATAACGTATGGCACCATACAACTCCTAACAAAACATTACAACACCGTACGTAAATTTAAAACTCCATAATAAACCTAATGAATTCGTCCGAGTCATTTGAACATCGTACAACAATTTAGAATATCTTACGATTCTGTATGCCACATTACCGCCTTGAAAAACATGTTAGTATAACCTAGGGCACCTTACAACTCCTAAGAACCCATTACAATACCGTACGTAAACTTAAAACTCCATAGTAAACCTAATGAATTCGTCCGAGTCCATTAAACATCAGACGACCACTCAGGACTTGTTACGACTTTGTATGCGACATTAGCAACAGGAAAAGCAATTTAGAATAATGTAGGATGCGTTACATCTTTTGAGAACACCTTACACCACCGTACGAAACATTAAAACTCCATAATAAACCTAATGAATTCGTCAGAGTGATTTGAACATCGTACAACAATTTAGAATATCTTACCACTCTATATGCCATATTACGGCCTTGAAAAGCATGTTAGTATAACGTACGACACCTTACAACTCCTAACAAAACATTACAACGTCGTACGTAAACTTAAAACTCCATAATAAACCTAATGAATTCGTCCGAGCCATTTGAACATCGTACAACAATTTAGAATATCTTACGACTCTGTATGCCACATTACCGTCTTGAAAGTCATGTTAGTATAACCTAGGGCACCTTACAACTCCTAAGAACCCATTACAATACCGTACGTAAACTTAAAACTCGATAGTAAACCTAATGAATTCATCTGAGTCCTTTGAACAACGTACGACAATTTAGAATATATTACGACTGTGTATGCCACATTACCGCCTTGAAAAACATGTTAGTATAACGTATGGCACCATACAACTCCTAACAAAACATTACAACACCGTACGTAAACTTAAAACTCCATAATAAACCTAATGAATTCGTACGAGTCATTTGAACATCGTACAACAATTTAGAATATCTTACGATTCTGTATGCCACATTACCGCCTTGAAAATCATGTTAGTATAACCTTGGGCACCTTACAACTCCTAAGAACCCATTACAATACCGTACGTAAACTTAAAACTCCATAGTAAACCTAATGAATTCGTCCGAGTCCATTAAACATCAGACGACCACTCATGACTTGTTACGACTTTGTATGCGACATTAGCAACAGGAAAAACAATTTAGAATAATGTAGGATGTGTTACATAATTTGAGAACACCTTACACCACCGTACGAAACATTAAAACTCCATAATAAACCTAATGAATTCGTCAGAGTGATTTGAACATCGTACAACAATTTAGAATATCTTACCACTCTATATGCCATATTACGGCCTTGAAAAGCATGTTAGTATAACGTACGACACCTTACAACTCATAACAAAACATTACAACGTCGTACGTAAACTTAAAACTCCATAATAAACCTAATGAATTCGTCCGAGCCATTTGAACATCGTACAACAATTTAGAATATCTTACGACTCTGTATGCCACATTACCGTCTTGAAAGTCATGTTAGTATAACCTAGGGCACCTTACAACTCCTAAGAACCCATTACAATACCGTACGTAAACTTAAAACTCGATAGTAAACCTAATGAATTCATCTGAGTCCTTTGAACATCGTACGACAATTTAGAATATATTACGACTGTGTATGCCACATTACCGCCTTGAAAAACATGTTAGTATAACGTATGGCACCATACAACTCCTAACAAAACATTACAACACCGTACGTAAATTTAAAACTCCATAATAAACCTAATGAATTCGTCCGAGTCATTTGAACATCGTACAACAATTTAGAATATCTTACGATTCTGTATGCCACATTACCGCCTTGAAAAACATGTTAGTATAACCTAGGGCACCTTACAACTCCTAAGAACCCATTACAATACCGTACGTAAACTTAAAACTCCATAGTAAACCTAATGTATTCGTCCGAGTCCATTAAACATCAGACGACCACTCAGGACTTGTTACGACTTTGTATGCGACATTAGCAACAGGAAAAGCAATTTAGAATAATGTAGGATGCGTTACATCCTTTGAGAACACCTTACACCACCGTACGAAACATTAAAACTCCATAATAAACCTAATGAATTCGTCCGAGTGATTTGAACATTGTACAACAATTTAGAATATCTTACCACTCTGTATGCCATATTACCGCCTTGAAAAGCATGTTAGTATAACGTACGACACCTTACAACTCCAAACAAAACATTACAACGCCGTACGTAAACTTAAAACTCCTTAATAAACATAATGAATTCGTCACAGTAATTTGAACATCGTACAACAATTTAGAATATCTTACGACTCAGTATGTCACATTACCGCCTTGAAAATCATGTTAGTATAACGTATGGCACCTTACAACTCCGAACAAAACATTACAACACCGTACGTAAACTTAAAACTCGATAGTAAACCTAATGAATTCATCTGAGTCCTTTGAACATCGTACGACAATTTAGAATATATTACGACTGTGTATGCCACATTACCGCCTTGAAAAACATGTTAGTATAACGTATGGCACCATACAACTCCTAACAAAACATTACAACACCGTACGTAAATTTAAAACTCCATAATAAACCTAATGAATTCGTCCGAGTCATTTGAACATCGTACAACAATTTAGAATATCTTACGATTCTGTATGCCACATTACCGCCTTGAAAAACATGTTAGTATAACCTAGGGCACCTTACAACTCCTAAGAACCCATTACAATACCGTACGTAAACTTAAAACTCCATAGTAAACCTAATGAATTCGTCCGAGTCCATTAAACATCAGACGACCACTCAGGACTTGTTACGACTTTGTATGCGACATTAGCAACAGGAAAAGCAATTTAGAATAATGTAGGATGCGTTACATCTTTTGAGAACACCTTACACCACCGTACGAAACATTAAAACTCCATAATAAACCTAATGAATTCGTCCGAGTGATTTGAACATTGTACAACAATTTAGAATATCTTACCACTCTGTATGCCATATTACCGCCTTGAAAAGCATGTTAGTATAACGTACGACACCTTACAACTCCAAACAAAACATTACAACGCCGTACGTAAACTTAAAACTCCTTAATAAACATACTGAATTCGTCACAGTCATTTGAACATCGTACAACAATTTAGAATATCTTACGACTCTGTATGTCACATTACCGCCTTGAAAATCATGTTAGTATAACGTATGGCACCTTACAACTCCGAACAAAACATTACAACACCGTACGTAAACTTAAAACTCCATAATAAACCTAATGAATTCATCTGAGTCCTTTGAACATCGTACGACAATTTAGAATATATTACGACTGTGTATGCCACATTACCGCCTTGAAAAACATGTTAGTATAACGTATGGCACCATACAACTCCTAACAAAACATTACAACACCGTACGTAAATTTAAAACTCCATAATAAACCTAATGAATTCGTCCGAGTCATTTGAACATCGTACAACAATTTAGAATATCTTACGATTCTGTATGCCACATTACCGCCTTGAAAAACATGTTAGTATAACCTTGGGCACCTTACAACTCCTAAGAACCCATTACAATACCGTACGTAAACTTAAAACTCCATAGTAAACCTAATGAATTCGTCCGAGTCCATTAAACATCAGACGACCACTCATGACTTGTTACGACTTTGTATGCGACATTAGCAACAGGAAAAACAATTTAGAATAATGTAGGATGTGTTACATAATTTGAGAACACCTTACACCACCGTACGAAACATTAAAACTCCATAATAAACCTAATGAATTCGTCTGAGTGATTTGAACATCGTACAACAATTTAGAATATCTTACCACTCTATATGCCATATTACGGCCTTGAAAAGCATGTTAGTATAACGTACGACACCTTACAACTCCTAACAAAACATTACAACGTCGTACGTAAACTTAAAACTCTATAATAAACCTAATGAATTCGTCCGAGCCATTAGAACATCGTACAACAATTTAGAATATCTTACGACTCTGTATGCCACATTACCGTCTTGAAAGTCATGTTAGTATAACCTAGGGCACCTTACAACTCCTAAGAACCCATTACAATACCGTACGTAAACTTAAAACTCGATAGTAAACCTAATGAATTCATCTGAGTCCTTTGAACATCGTACGACAATTTAGAATATATTACGACTGTGTATGCCACATTACCGCCTTGAAAAACATGTTAGTATAACGTATGGCAACATACAACTCCTAACAAAACATTACAACACCGTACGTAAATTTAAAACTCCATAATAAACCTAATGAGTTCGTCCGAGTCATTTGAACATCGTACAACAATTTAGAATATCTTACGATTCTGTATGCCACATTACCGCCTTGAAAAACATGTTAGTATAACCTAGGGCACCTTACAACTCCTAAGAACCCATTACAATACCGTACGTAAACTTAAAACTCCATAGTAAACCTAATGAATTCGTCCGAGTCCATTAAATATCAGACGACCACTCAGGACTTGTTACGACTTTGTATGCGACATTAGCAACAGGAAAAGCAATTTAGAATAATGTAGGATGCGTTACATCTTTTGAGAACACCTTACACCACCGTACGAAACATTAAAACTCCATAATAAACCTAATGAATTCGTCCGAGTGATTTGAACATCGTACAACAATTTAGAATATCTTACCACTCTGAATGCCACATTACCGCCTTGAAAAGCATGTTAGTATAACGTACGACATCTTACAACTCCTAACAAAACATTACAACACCGTACATAAACTTAAAACTCCATAATAAACCTAATGAATTCATCCGAGTCCTTTGAACATCGTACGACAATTTAGAATATATTACGACTCTGTATGCCACATTACCGCCTTGAAAAGCATGTTAGTATAACGTACGGCACCTTACAACTCCTAACAAAACATTACAACATTGTACGTTAACTTAAAACTCCATAATAAACCTAATGAATTCGTCAGAGTCATTTGAACATCGTACAACAATTTAGAATATCTTATGATTCTGTATGCCGCATTACCGCCTTGAAAATCATGTTAGTATAACCTAGGGCACCTTACAACACCTAAGAACCCATTATAATACCGTACGTAAACTTAAAACACCATAGTAAACCTATTGAATTCGTCCGAGTCCTTTAAACATCAGACGACCACTCAGGACTTGTTACGACTTTGTATGCGACATTAGCAACAGGAAAAACAATTTAGAATAATGTAGGATGTGTTACATAATTTGAGAACACCTTACACCACCGTACGAAACATTAAAACTCCATAACAAACCTAATGAATTCGTCAGAATGATTTGAACATCGTACAACAATTTAGAATATCTTACCACTCTATATGCCATATTACGGCCTTGAAAAGCATGTTAGTATAACGTACGACACCTTACAACTCCTAACAAAACATTACAACGCCGTACGTAAACTTAAAACTCCATAATAAACCTAATGAATTCGTCCGAGTCATTTAAACATCGTACAACAATTTAGAATATCTTACGACTCTGTATGCCACATTACCGTCTTGAAAGTCATGTTAGTATAACCTAGGGCACCTTACAACTCCTAAGAACCCATTACAATACCGTACGTAAACTTAAAACTCGATAGTAAACCTAATGAATTCGTCCGAGTCCTTTAAACATCAGACGACCACTCAGGACTTGTTACGACTTTGTATGCGACATTAGTAACAGGAAAAGCAATTTAGAATAATGTAGGATGCGTTACATCTTTTGAGAACACCTTACACCACCGTACGAAACATTAAAACTCCATAATAAACCTAATGAATTCGTCCGAGTGATTTGAACATGGCACAACAATTTAGAATATCTTACCACTCTGAATGCCACATTACCGCCTTGAAAAGCATGTTAGTATAACGTACGACATCTTACAACTCCTAACAAAACATTACAACACCGTACGTAAACTTAAAACTCCATAATAAACCTAATGAATTCATCCGAGTCCTTTGAACATCGTACGACAATTTACAATATATTACGACTCTGTATGCCACATTACCGCATTGAAAAGCATGTTAGTATAACGTACGGCACCTTACAACTCCTAACAAAACATTACAACATTGTACGTTAACTTAAAACTCCATAATAAACCTAATGAATTCGTCAGAGTCATTTGAACATCGTACAACAATTTAGAATATCTTATGATTCTGTATGCCGCATTATCGCCTTGAAAATCATGTTAGTATAACCTAGGGCACCTTACAACACCTAAGAACCCATTACAATACCGTACGTAAACTTAAAACACCATAGTAAACCTATTGAATTCGTCCGAGTCCTTTAAACATCAGACGACCACTCAGGACTTGTTACGACTTTGTATGCGACATTAGCAACAGGAAAAACAATTTAGAATAATGTAGGATGTGTTACATAATTTGAGAACACCTTACACCACCGTACGAAACATTAAAACTCCATAATAAACCTAATGAATTCGTCAGAATGATTTGAACATCGTACAACAATTTAGAATATCTTACCACTCTATATGCCATATTACGGCCTTGAAAAGCATGTTAGTATAACGTACGACACCTTACAACTCCTAACAAAACATTACAACGCCGTACGTAAACTTAAAACTCCATAATAAACCTAATGAATTCGTCCGAGTCATTTAAACATCGTACAACAATTTAGAATATCTTACGACTCTGTATGCCACATTACCGTCTTGAAAGTCATGTTAGTATAACCTAGGGCACCTTACAACTCCTAAGAACCCATTACAATACCGAACGTAAACTTAAAACTCGATAGTAAACCTAATGAATTCGTCCGAGTCCTTTAAACATCAGACGACCACTCAGGACTTGTTACGACTTTGTATGCGACATTAGTAACAGGAAAAGCAATTTAGAATAATGTAGGATGCGTTACATCTTTTGAGAACACCTTACACCACCGTACGAAACATTAAAACTCCATAATAAACCTAATGAATTCGTCCGAGTGATTTGAACATGGCACAACAATTTAGAATATCTTACCACTCTGAATGCCACATTACCGCCTTGAAAAGCATGTTAGTATAACGTACGACATCTTACAACTCCTAACAAAACATTACAACACCGTACGTAAACTTAAAACTCCATAATAAACCTAATGAATTCATCTGAGTCCTTTTAACATCGTACGACAATTTAGAATATATTACGACTCTGTATGCCACATTACCGCCTTGAAAAGCATGTTAGTATAACGTACGGCACTTTACAACTCCTAACAAAACATTACAACACCGTACGTTAACTTAAAACTCCATAATAAACCTAATGAATTCGTCAGAGTCATTTGAACATCGTACAACAATTTAGAATATCTTACGATTCTGTATGCCGCATAACCGCCTTGAAAATCATGTTAGTATAACCTAGGGCACCTTACAACACCTAAGAACCCATTACAATACCGTACGTAAACTTAAAACACCATAGTAAACCTATTGAATTCGTCCAAATCCATTAAACATCAGACGACCACTCAGGACTTGTTACGACTTTGTATGCGACATTAGCAACAGGAAAAACAATTTAGAATAATGTAGGATGTGTTACATAATTTGAGAACACCTTACACCACCGTACGAAACATTAAAACTCCATAATAAACCTAATGAATTCGTCAGAGTGATTTGAACATCGTACAACAATTTAGAATATCTTACCACTCTATATGCCATATTACGGCCTTGAAAAGCATGTTAGTATAACGTACGACACCTTACAACTCCTAACAAAACATTACAACGTCGTACGTAAACTTAAAACTCCATAATAAACCTAATGAATTCGTCCGAGTCAATTGAACATCGTACAACAATTTAGAATATCTTACGACTCTGTATGCCACATTACCGTCTTGAAAGTCATGTTAGTATAACCTAGGGCACCTTACAACTCCTAAGAACCCATTACAATACCGTACGTAAACTTAAAACTCGATAGTAAACCTAATGAATTCGTCCGAGTCCTTTAAACATCAGACGACCACTCAGGACTTGTTACGACTTTGTATGCGATATTAGTAACAGGAAAAGCAATTTAGAATAATGTAGGATGCGTTACATCTTTTGAGAACACCTTACACCACCGTACGAAACATTAAAACTCCATAATAAACCTAATGAATTCGTCAGAGTGATTTGAACATCGTACAACAATTTAGAATATCTTACCACTCTATATGCCATATTACGGCCTTGAAAAGCATGTTAGTATAACGTACGACACCTTACAACTCCTAACAAAACATTACAACGTCGTACGTAAACTTAAAACTCCATAATAAACCTAATGAATTCGTCCGAGTCATTTGAACATCGTACAACAATTTAGAATATCTTACGACTCTGTATGCCACATTACCGTCTTGAAAGTCATGTTAGTATAACCTAGGGCACCTTACAACTCCTAAGAACCCATTACAATACCGTACGTAAACTTAAAACTCGATAGTAAACCTAATGAATTCGTCCGAGTCCTTTAAACATCAGACGACCACTCAGGACTTGTTACGACTTTGTATGCGACATTAGTAACAGGAAAAGCAATTTAGAATAATGTAGGATGCGTTACATCTTTTGAGAACACCTTACACCACCGTACGAAACATTAAAACTCCATAATAAACCTAATGAATTCGTCCGAGTGATTTGAACATGGCACAACAATTTAGAATATCTTACCACTCTGAATGCCACATTACCGCCTTGAAAAGCATGTTAGTATAACGTACGACATCTTACAACTCCTAACAAAACATTACAACACCGTACGTAAACTTAAAACTCCATAGTAAACCTAATGAATTCATCTGAGTCCTTTTAACATCGTACGACAATTTAGAATATATTACGACTCTGTATGCCACATTACCGCCTTGAAAAGCATGTTAGTATAACGTACGGCACTTTACAACTCCTAACAAAACATTACAACACCGTACGTTAACTTAAAACTCCATAATAAACCTAATGAATTCGTCAGAGTCATTTGAACATCGTACAACAATTTAGAATATCTTACGATTCTGTATGCCGCATTACCGCCTTGAAAATCATGTTAGTATAACCTAGGGCACCTTACAACACCTAAGAACCCATTACAATACCGTACGTAAACTTAAAACACCATAGTAAACCTATTGAATTCGTCCAAATCCATTAAACATCAGACGACCACTCAGGACTTGTTACGACTTTGTATGCGACATTAGCAACAGGAAAAACAATTTAGAATAATGTAGGATGTGTTACATAATTTGAGAACACCTTACACCACCGTACGAAACATTAAAACTCCATAATAAACCTAATGAATTCGTCAGAGTGATTTGAACATCGTACAACAATTTAGAATATCTTACCACTCTATATGCCATATTACGGCCTTGAAAAGCATGTTAGTATAACGTACGACACCTTACAACTCCTAACAAAACATTACAACGCCGTACGTAAACTTAAAACTCCATAATAAACCTAATGAATTCGTCCGAGTCATTTGAACATCGTACAACAATTTAGAATATCTTACGACTCTGTATGCCACATTACCGTCTTGAAAGTCATGTTAGTATAACCTAGGTGTCACACCCCCAAAGTCCACAAACGGAGTTTTACCGTTAAGTGTGTGACAAACTAGGATCTCAGTCATTAGTTACACCAAACGACACTATATGAATTTAAAACATACGTGTCTCAATAAATGAGAAATTTATTACAGAGTTGACATTTAAAAGTTTGCGGAAGCGTAAACGAAATGTAATGCCGAAATATTAAATGGAAACTAAATGCGCAGTACACGCGTCCAATACAAGGTACAAAGTTCAAATAGACATTAACTCAAAACATGGGTCGTAATGGATGAAAAATGTTTAAATGAAAAGCCGTGACTCCATGCCATGTCCTAAGTGCGTGGTACCTCAGTGACCTGTAAAAGTGAAAGTCTAACAAGTGTCAACACGACGGTTGGTGAGTTCACATAGTAAGTATGAAACCAAGTAAGTTCAGTTGCAAGCAGAAATATAAATTAAGTATGTCATTGTAGGTAGCTAATCTACAGCACATGTCCTTAGAGGCGTAATGTATCTGACCGAAGCTGACGTATGTACACATTAAGTGCAGTTTGCCTATTCGTACATCCCAGCAGGATGCACTGTAAGTATGTTAGGTCATTCAACACCCGTTCGACAGGTCCTTCTGTCGTGCTAGCGCGACTAGCCCGGGTGGGGTTTGTCAAACCCAGTAGTACTACTCAAAATTTCCCCGCTATTTCACAAATACTAACGGTCAACTAGGTATCCATGAGGACTTTCATGAACAAAATAAAAGTTGCTCTAATCCAGACATGCGACATACAGAATTTGTAAATCCGTAAAAGTATTTGTCCGAGTTCAGCCCATGAAAGGGTATCATAGTAAAAGTCCGAGTTCAACCCATAAAAGGGTATAACAGTAAAAGTGCGGTTTAGTGAACTCACCTTAAGTAGCACAGCAAAAATAGTTAACAGCACACGCAATATATAATACGGCAACCTAAATAACAATAGGTCGATTAATGTGCGTTCATGTAGGGTCATAGTACCCTATGCATCCAAATGGTCAACAGTTCATGCGAGTGTGGTTTAGTTTCACTTTTTGACCACGTTTGACTTTTTGTCCATGTTTGACCAAGTTTGACTTTCAGTTGACCCGAGTTGACCCACGACCCGTTGGTGATTTGTTAAGTGTAAACAAGTTACATTTGGTGTATTTGACTAAATCATATTTGCACATCACATCATATTTCGCGTATTCAACAAATAGAAGTTTCAATTCCACAAAAGCTTCCATTATAGGAGAGTCGAACCTTTAGAGCATACATGAACAATTCGACATCCTAAGCATGTCAACTATTATACAAATACCATAGTACGTTATACAAGTCATCAACACATATCATTACTTTGTAGTCGTTAATATACAACACATTAGTGAGTATGGTCACTTCTACGCATAATATAGTATTTACATGTTTTGTGCAACTAGCAAGGTAGCAATCTTCATCATGGCATCTTAACTAATAGCACACACCATTTAGACTTCAACAACCATACTTTTAAGCAATCGTTCTACTAACCAATTAGCATCTACCAAAGTCCTCTCGTTACCAAGACATGTTTTCTAAGTACCACATGCTTACAAACACTCAAATGCAAGTCCAAACCATGTTTACATATCCGAAATTACTAAACATGTCTCCTAGTCAATTTTCATGTCAAAAAGTTTCTACATTTAGTAAGTGTTCCAAACCAAGTCGAATTCACACGTTCAATTGCTCAAAATTCATCTAACCTATCTTCCAAACATATTAGCAAGTCCATAACAATCACTAGACGTCCATAACATGCAATTTCACATGATCAAGAATACAAAAGTTACTATTTTTAGTAATCTAACATAACAATCATGCAATTTCACAATTAAGAAATCAATCTTCATCCGAATCATCATCTAATTACAAATACAATCCTATTTTCTCAATTCCAATCATGCAACATCAAGTTTCAATGATTCCATACTAAACCCTAGTTTCATAAACACACTTTTTGTACCAATTTCATCATCTAATCACCAAACTAGCCATTAACACACAAACAATAAACCAATTCCACAACATGATATCGATTTGGCCAATTTGGATGAACTAGGGTTTCATGCCTTACAATTTTCGAAACATATATGAAGTTTTTAGGAATGAAACTTACTCGTAATGTGTTTATAACTTAAACTAGCAAGCAATAACACCACCAAAGATCCAACACAACCGAACATCATCACTTGACGAACCAAGCAGCCGAATTATTCAACTGGCCATAACTTTTTCATCGCTACGAGTTAGAAGGTGTATTTACTATCATTGGAACCGTCTCGTCGAGACGAAGATTTTGATATATAATAGGCCTCGTGACGACGTCGGAGCTGGCCGGAATCTGGCCGGAAAGGTGACGGCTTCAAGGAAAGAAAAACATTTTTTTATAAAACTAGGTTTAGGAATTGTTAATTTTTGTTAGATGTTAAGTTGGGTTGGGCCTTGGGCCATCATGGGTCACATGGGTGATCCACGGGCCCCGTTTTGTTTCGGTTTTGCAAACACCATGAAAATCTTTCTCAAATGTTCATTTTTGTTTCGTAAGGGTTACCGAAATCCGCAAACGGTTAAAACCGGTAAATACGCGGTTACACGAAAATTCAACAATTAAGCACACATAACAGCTAAAATGTATTATTATTGTATTCGCATTCATTTAAGATCACCAACGCCCGGGTATTAACTCGTGTGGTCGTTTCGTGTGAATATTTATATAACGGTTTGCACATTTAATTCATCAAATTAAATGAAAAGTATAATTGCGTTAACGTGACTAACAGAGTTTAACTAACGAAGTTAACCTGAATTTGTCGGGTGTCACATCATCCCCTTGTTGAAAGAATTTTCGTCCCGAAAATTGGATACGGTCGTTAAAATAGGTTTCGAGTTGTCACACAATGTTCCCAAAAACCTTTCAGTCACATAACGTATAAGTTCACTAATTTTATATTTATTTAGTTGTTCGGAATTATTATTTTATTAACTCACCAACATCCGTGTATTAACTCATGTGATCTGGTAATTCCTTGGATTGTCGTTACATGTAACTGTTTGTGTAATATGTAGCACGTTTAACTCAACTCATTAAAGATGGAGTATAATTTCATTAATAGAAGTAACGAGATTTTGTTAACGGGGTTAATCTGAAATTCTCGGGTGTTACATCATCCCCTTGTTGAAAGAATTTTCGTCCCGAAAATTTAACCAATAGTATTAGTATTAGATGTTGTCATTTGAAATAATTAAAAATGCTTGTACATTATTTGATTTTTCACACTACTACGTAACTCTGGTCCATGCTTCTAAATTCTAGCTAACTTCGGCTATAGTGGTCTTATAGTGTTTGGGTATTCTGAATTCTTTGCCTAATATTTTAACTGATTTTTCCGTGAAACGTTGTTGTTCATCGATTGGGACGACGAGTGTTCCATTACGTAAGAGCTTGATTAGGTTGCAGAAATCAGAAATGTTGTGTACCATGTTTATCCTTTAACACTGATCCAGTCAATGGTCTAGAAGGCCAATACCCTAGGGTTTGAAATGGTCTAATGTGTATTATGATTTTGATGGAATTCCAGATTTTTTTTTTTGTTTTTTTTTTTGAATGGGATTTACAAATTGCGATTTCTATACTGTATATTTCGGGGATTTAGGTTAATGCGTTCCACGTTGTTATTAGCTACCCGAGGACCGAGTACTAACAGAAGGGTTCATTTATTGGTATAGATTATTAGACTAGGACACTTGTGTACAAGTTACACCATGTATAGGTACTTGACTTCATTAAAGGAACGTTGCCAAAACACGGTCTAAAGGATGTCATGGACCTTCTAAAAACAGATGAGAAATGAGTTTTGATACTATCTATATGTTCGGACGTACGTGAATTAAGCAAGAATGATCAAGGAACTTAATAAGTATTCATGATTCGTTGTAGTCGATAGAAAAGTTGTTGGATGATGATGTAGGGTAAAATGTTGTTAATGTTTGCTTACTGAAATAGTATAAAAATGAAAGTGTCTATGTTACATGAAGCGTTCCTAATCCTTTGGACTACAACCGATTTTCTCTTTGATGGGATCCGAGTGTTACGGTTAGAAGTGTGCCTGGGGGCATATGATATGTCAAACATTTTCTCACTGAGAAGGTTTTCAAGAATGTTATCTTAGACTTCGCCATACCTTTGTTTCCATAGTTGTTACAATTACAATACCTCAATATCTCGTTCTACTTCCTGCGTATGATCACAGTTTCATACTGGTCATCTCATTACTAAGTTCCTAATTTGTTGTTTAGTGTTTCAACCTAGATAGTTTTATGGCTACGTTACCGTATTATCAAGCTCTTGTTGTTACGTGATTTCCGTTGTATCTTTAGATTTTAATTCCTACAATATTAGCCGAAAACAGGTGTTTTTATGGGCACATATTTTAATTGAACTCCAGGGTAATGTTTACAAGGGTGTGAGGGAGTATCCGAAAAACAAACCATTTTCTCATAGAGGCAGGTTCCATTAGATTTGTAAGTCGACATTAGGTGGGGATTTGATTCGGTTATTCTTTATGGAGAGATCGTTTTAGTCCAGTTCATTATTTGTGATTATAGCTCCCTAACCTACTAGGTGAGGGTTCCCGTATTAAACAGTAATATTCTAGCTGTGATTTTTATAACGGGATTCATCGTACGGTAGTGTTTAGATTCACCATTTGAGGATATAGAAGACGATGAGGTATAACAGTCCGATTTAAAGTCTAGGGTTCCAAGTTCATTAACGGATTAGAAATGATCTCATGTTATATCATTACATGTGTCGGGTGGCTTCAGTATCATCATATCTTATATGGTTTCCTCTACTAGGACCTTCACAAGTTAAAATAGCTAGGTTAAAGTTTCTTACATGGCGGCTAAACACTTTTTATTAAGGAAGCTAATTAAGTTTAATATGGAAATTGCTGGATAATAGAGCTTCTATGAAGGGACGTCAGGCGTCCAAAGTGCCAAAGGATAACCAGAGTATCAATATTATGTTTCTTGGCAATTACAAAGGTGTACCGGGAATGGAACAAATTAGAAAGCGGTTACCCTGGACCGTAATGAGTGAATCTCCCTCAGAACATCAACTAGTAGTGTTGGTTTATTGTTGATGGTGGTAATCATCAACAGAATTCTTAGAGTCGTGAAATGTATTCCAGATCAGAATTTATATGCGTGTGTCAGTTATGAAATGTTTGGTTTTTGTTGTTATTGTGAATAAAGGATATATGAAAGTTATACTTTATCTGAGTACCTAGTAGGTTACCCTATAAGTGATAGATCAAACAACTTTATAAGAAGTTTCGTGTTTAGATATTAGAGTCTCCCAGTTTAATTATCGGTTTGGTTTCAGGTCCACATCCAACGTATCGTTAGTGTTTATATATAGGGTGTACCGCAACTAACCCACCACACCACCAGCACCTTGAAGGTGTATACGTCACGTACTAACATTCTTACATGCTTTACTAAGTCATTCAAATGGAAACATTATAATATATATAAGGTAATTTCGGGTAGTCATTAAAATTTTGTGTGGTTCGAATGTGAATAATCACAAACTTGAGATTTTTAAGAAAGCTTAACTTGAATTCTGCTCTACCAAGCAGGTAAAGAGGTTTGTATATATATCGCGATGTACAGAATGTAGATAATGTTTTTTTTTTTTTTTAATTACATATAGGTTCTTTAAAGAGGAGGATAATAATAACGATAATAATAATTATACGATAAATTAAATCCAACACATGTTTTACAATAATGGGGATGTAGATTGGGTGTATTGGTTAACTTTTACAAGAGTCCTGGATCGAGACAAGTCATCCAACTAAATCGAACCGTATACGTACCACACGTGTGGTTTGCCAGTGCATCGTTAACATTTGGAACGTCTTGAGTCGGAAATATTTCTAGGTAACTTATTATCAGGAATAACTTAAATTCTGTTTATCTTGGAGAATCGGGATAGAAAATTGAGAATAGGCTACGATTAGGTGAAGTACTTCTCAGATGAGCCTGGTATGTTACGAGGTATTCAGATGAAGGTTTAAGTGCTACCGATTTACTTCACACGAAGTGATTTTGAATGAGCATTATTACGCGGTTGCTTTATCGTATCAACCAAAGTTTTATTATATATATATTTTATAAGTTCATAGCTTTATTAGACTCCTCCATGGAATCCTAAAGATTATAGGGTTGGTTAACATTCGCTTGCAGAACCAATGATGTTAAGATGTTACCGACCGTTGGTAGGAGGTCATAGTATACTGACTAGAATTTAAAACATCCCATCAAGTATCTTAAGTTTGTAACTTTAGTAAGGTAAATGTTTCAACTGGTGGATTCAGATTGACTATATATGCAATGAGTCATCCTCACTAGAGGACAATTATAGTAGTAGTGAAACATTATTTGGTTCGTCAACAAAGATCTTAGTTCTTATTTGTGTGTCATCAAGGAAAGATTTCAATTATCTTTAATTTAGGTGTATATGGTTGAATGTATGTAGTTTAAAGATAAACTTATCATATGTCATCAAAGGTTGTATTGTAATTGTATACCCTCCGTATATGGATTTTATGGGTTCGGTCAAGCATAGACTTGATTTCGGTACGTTATTTAGAGATGGATGTTTGTTTCAGATGAATTTGTACTGATTGGTTCATTACTGTTGTGTGTCTTCTTGGGTACTACCGACATGGCAGACTTTTCTAGGATCATCATGTACCTGTAAATTCACCATTACGTTGCGCACCCGTAATCGTCAATTTACCTTACACAATCACCCAAGTTCGTCTCCCACCGGGTACATTAATCTTACGTTTAGTTATGCTCTTGAATTTACATTTATCCGTATGATAATGCTATCCCATGTCAAGTATTGAATGTAATTAAGTGTATGGTAATCCTATAAATAGGAGATAACTACACTAGATATATAGGACTCTAACAGACTATCAGTGTGATGTATCAATGGGTCGCACGTATCAGGTATGGTGTAAGTTCATACTAAGTGTAAGACTACTAGTCTAGGCACAATCTGAGTGTACGACGTGTATAAGCAGTAGTAATATCAAATCAAGTAAGTAACATGTAGTGGATCACACAGTAAGTGACATGTTACAACTAATAATGTCTCATATTAAGTAACATGCTGTAGCACACGAACGTGTCGTATAATAAGTAATTTGTAATAGCACGTAGGAGGTCACATAAGTAATAAGTCATGACCTCACTAGGAATGAGTTTCTGGACAAAAATCCATTACTGTTGTTCATGTACCTCTATACCTTAGGCATCGGTCTCTGCCGGTTGGTTGCCATAATGAGGTAGGTAATTCAAAACTGAATTGTCAAGGCTTCATACGAAACCAGTTTGTTGCCATAGTCATGTAAGTTTCAAGTTATAATGAAATGTAATCGTTTCTCAACTAAGGCCCCTAAAAAAAAATTTGGCCTAAAAAGCGGGATAACTTTTGAACAAGGTCATTGTCAAATATTTCTCATGTATACTTCAGTGAACAATTCAAAAACTAGCAGATACATACCTAGTTTAAACTTCACTAGAAGAGCAAGTCACTAAAAAAAAAAACTTTTGCTCTAAAGTGTTACATAATACAAACTAGTCACTTCATGTAATGCTAGTGTAGGCGTGTGTATGTGTATATCACATGTATGTGGGTCATAAATAAATTTTCACAAGTCCAACTAATGTCAGTTCTGAAATCACGCGTGTACAAGTCACTAACCAATACTAAGTTCATAAATAATTCACTCGGTGCAACTAATGTAGTGTACAGTTATAGTCTAGAATGCAATGCAGTGCAAACCTAGTTCGCTCTAACCAATGGCTCTGATACCAATCTGTCACACCCCCAAAGTCCACAAACGGAGTTTTACCGTTAAGTGTGTGACAAACTAGGATCTCAGTCATTAGTTACACCAAACGACACTATATGAATTTAAAACATACGTGTCTCAATAAATGAGAAATTTATTACAGAGTTGACATTTAAAAGTTTGCGGAAGCGTAAACGAAATGTAATGCCGAAATATTAAATGGAAACTAAATGCGCAGTACACGCGTCCAATACAAGGTACAAAGTTCAAATAGACATTAACTCAAAACATGGGTCGTAATGGATGAAAAATGTTTAAATGAAAAGCCGTGACTCCATGCCATGTCCTAAGTGCGTGGTACCTCAGTGACCTGTAAAAGTGAAAGTCTAACAAGTGTCAACACGACGGTTGGTGAGTTCACATAGTAAGTATGAAACCAAGTAAGTTCAGTTGCAAGCAGAAATATAAATTAAGTATGTCATTGTAGGTAGCTAATCTACAGCACATGTCCTTAGAGGCGTAATGTATCTGACCGAAGCTGACGTATGTACACATTAAGTGCAGTTTGCCTGTTCGTACATCCCAGCAGGATGCACTGTAAGTATGTTAGGTCATTCAACACCCGTTCGACAGGTCCTTCTGTCGTGCTAGCGCGACTAGCCCGGGTGGGGTTTGTCAAACCCAGTAGTACTACTCAAAATTTCCCCGCTATTTCACAAATACTAACGGTCAACTAGGTATCCATGAGGACTTTCATGAACAAAATAAAAGTTGCTCTAATCCAGACATGCGACATACAGAATTTGTAAATCCGTAAAAGTATTTGTCCGAGTTCAGCCCATGAAAGGGTATCATAGTAAAAGTCCGAGTTCAACCCATAAAAGGGTATAACAGTAAAAGTGCGGTTTAGTGAACTCACCTTAAGTAGCACAGCAAAAATAGTTAACAGCACACGCAATATATAATACGGCAACCTAAATAACAATAGGTCGATTAATGTGCGTTCATGTAGGGTCATAGTACCCTATGCATCCAAATGGTCAACAGTTCATGCGAGTGTGGTTTAGTTTCACTTTTTGACCACGTTTGACTTTTTGTCCATGTTTGACCAAGTTTGACTTTCAGTTGACCCGAGTTGACCCACGACCCGTTGGTGATTTGTTAAGTGTAAACAAGTTACATTTGGTGTATTTGACTAAATCATATTTGCACATCACATCATATTTCGCGTATTCAACAAATAGAAGTTTCAATTCCACAAAAGCTTCCATTATAGGAAAGTCGAACCTTTAGAGCATACATGAACAATTCGACATCCTAAGCATGTCAACTATTATACAAATACCATAGTACGTTATACAAGTCATCAACACATATCATTACTTTGTAGTCGTTAATATACAACACATTAGTGAGTATGGTCACTTCTACGCATAATATAGTATTTACATGTTTTGTGCAACTAGCAAGGTAGCAATCTTCATCATGGCATCTTAACTAATAGCACACACCATTTAGACTTCAACAACCATACTTTTAAGCAATCGTTCTACTAACCAATTAGCATCTACCAAAGTCCTCTCGTTACCAAGACATGTTTTCTAAGTACCACATGCTTACAAACACTCAAATGCAAGTCCAAACCATGTTTACATATCCGAAATTACTAAACATGTCTCCTAGTCAATTTTCATGTCAAAAAGTTTCTACATTTAGTAAGTGTTCCAAACCAAGTCGAATTCACACGTTCAATTGCTCAAAATTCATCTAACCTATCTTCCAAACATATTAGCAAGTCCATAACAATCACTAGACGTCCATAACATGCAATTTCACATGATCAAGAATACAAAAGTTACTATTTTTAGTAATCTAACATAACAATCATGCAATTTCACAATTAAGAAATCAATCTTCATCCGAATCATCATCTAATTACAAATACAATCCTATTTTCTCAATTCCAATCATGCAACATCAAGTTTCAATGATTCCATACTAAACCCTAGTTTCATAAACACACTTTTTGTACCAATTTCATCATCTAATCACCAAACTAGCCATTAACACACAAACAATAAACCAATTCCACAACATGATATCGATTTGGCCAATTTGGATGAACTAGGGTTTCATGCCTTACAATTTTCGAAACATATATGAAGTTTTTAGGAATGAAACTTACTCGTAATGTGTTTATAACTTAAACTAGCAAGCAATAACACCACCAAAGATCCAACACAACCGAACATCATCACTTGACGAACCAAGCAGCCGAATTATTCAACTGGCCATAACTTTTTCATCGCTACGAGTTAGAAGGTGTATTTACTATCATTGGAACCGTCTCGTCGAGACGAAGATTTTGATATATAATAGGCCTCGTGACGACGTCGGAGCTGGCCGGAATCTGGCCGGAAAGGTGACGGCTTCAAGGAAAGAAAAACATTTTTTTATAAAACTAGGTTTAGGAATTGTTAATTTTTGTTAGATGTTAAGTTGGGTTGGGCCTTGGGCCATCATGGGTCACATGGGTGATCCACGGGCCCCGTTTTGTTTCGGTTTTGCAAACACCATGAAAATCTTTCTCAAATGTTCATTTTTGTTTCGTAAGGGTTACCGAAATCCGCAAACGGTTAAAACCGGTAAATACGCGATTACACGAAAATTCAACAATTAAGCACACATAACAGCTAAAATGTATTATTATTGTATTCGCATTCATTTAAGATCACCAACGCCCGGGTATTAACTCGTGTGGTCGTTTCGTGTGAATATTTATATAACGGTTTGCACATTTAATTCATCAAATTAAATGAAAAGTATAATTGCGTTAACGTGACTAACAGAGTTTAACTAACGAAGTTAACCTGAATTTGTCGGGTGTCACACTAGGGCACCTTACAACTCCTAAGAACCCATTACAATACCGTACGTAAACTTAAAACTCGATAGTAAACCTAATGAATTCGTCCGAGTCCTTTAAACATCAGACGACCACTCAGGACTTGTTACGACTTTGTATGCGACATTAGTAACAGGAAAAGCAATTTAGAATAATGTAGGATGCGTTACATCTTTTGAGAACACCTTACACCACCGTACGAAACATTAAAACTCCATAATAAACCTAATGAATTCGTCAGAGTGATTTGAACATCGTACAACAATTTAGAATATCTTACCACTCTATATGCCATATTACGGCCTTGAAAAGCATGTTAGTATAACGTACGACACCTTACAACTCCTAACAAAACATTACAACGTCGTACGTAAACTTAAAACTGCATAATAAACCTAATGAATTCGTCCGAGTCATTTGAACATCGTACAACAATTTAGAATATCTTACGACTCTGTATGCCACATTACCGTCTTGAAAGTCATGTTAGTATAACCTAGGGCACCTTACAACTCCTAAGAACCCATTACAATACCGTACGTAAACTTAAAACTCGATAGTAAACCTAATGAATTCGTCCGAGTCCTTTAAACATCAGACGACCACTCAGGACTTGTTACGACTTTGTATGCGACATTAGTAACAGGAAAAGCAATTTAGAATAATGTAGGATGCGTTACATCTTTTGAGAACACCTTACACCACCGTACGAAACATTAAAACTCCATAATAAACCTAATGAATTCGTCCGAGTGATTTGAACATGGCACAACAATTTAGAATATCTTACCACTCTGAATGCCACATTACCGCCTTGAAAAGCATGTTAGTATAACGTACGACATCTTACAACTCCTAACAAAACATTACAACACCGTACGTAAACTTAAAACTCCATAATAAACCTAATGAATTCAT
This sequence comes from Tagetes erecta, assembly GCA_030867185.1. Classification (NCBI taxonomy): domain Eukaryota; kingdom Viridiplantae; phylum Streptophyta; class Magnoliopsida; order Asterales; family Asteraceae; genus Tagetes; species Tagetes erecta. The sequence continues at coordinate 45,101,125 of CM061488.1, read as the reverse complement.
CTGAGTCCTTTTAACATCGTACGACAATTTAGAATATATTACGACTCTGTATGCCACATTACCGCCTTGAAAAGCATGTTAGTATAACGTACGGCACTTTACAACTCCTAACAAAACATTACAACACCGTACGTTAACTTAAAACTCCATAATAAACCTAATGAATTCGTCAGAGTCATTTGAACATCGTACAACAATTTAGAATATCTTACGATTCTGTATGCCGCATTACCGCCTTGAAAATCATGTTAGTATAACCTAGGGCACCTTACAACACCTAAGAACCCATTACAATACCGTACGTAAACTTAAAACACCATAGTAAACCTATTGAATTCGTCCAAATCCATTAAACATCAGACGACCACTCAGGACTTGTTACGACTTTGTATGCGACATTAGCAACAGGAAAAACAATTTAGAATAATGTAGGATGTGTTACATAATTTGAGAACACCTTACACCACCGTACGAAACATTAAAACTCCATAATAAACCTAATGAATTCGTCAGAGTGATTTGAACATCGTACAACAATTTAGAATATCTTACCACTCTATATGCCATATTACGGCCTTGAAAAGCATGTTAGTATAACGTACGACACCTTACAACTCCTAACAAAACATTACAACGCCGTACGTAAACTTAAAACTCCATAATAAACCTAATGAATTCGTCCGAGTCATTTGAACATCGTACAACAATTTAGAATATCTTACGACTCTGTATGCCACATTACCGTGTTGAAAGTCATGTTAGTATAACCTAGGGCACCTTACAACTCCTAAGAACCCATTACAATACCGTACGTAAACTTAAAACTCGATAGTAAACCTAATGAATTCGTCCGAGTCCTTTAAACATCAGACGACCACTCAGGACTTGTTACGACTTTGTATGCGACATTAGTAACAGGAAAAGCAATTTAGAATAATGTAGGATGCGTTACATCTTTTGAGAACACCTTACACCACCGTACGAAACATTAAAACTCCATAATAAACCTAATGAATTCGTCAGAGTGATTTGAACATCGTACAACAATTTAGAATATCTTACCACTCTATATGCCATATTACGGCCTTGAAAAGCATGTTAGTATAACGTACGACACCTTACAACTCCTAACAAAACATTACAACGTCGTACGTAAACTTAAAACTGCATAATAAACCTAATGAATTCGTCCGAGTCATTTGAACATCGTACAACAATTTAGAATATCTTACGACTCTGTATGCCACATTACCGTCTTGAAAGTCATGTTAGTATAACCTAGGGCACCTTACAACTCCTAAGAACCCATTACAATACCGTACGTAAACTTAAAACTCGATAGTAAACCTAATGAATTCGTCCGAGTCCTTTAAACATCAGACGACCACTCAGGACTTGTTACGACTTTGTATGCGACATTAGTAACAGGAAAAGCAATTTAGAATAATGTAGGATGCGTTACATCTTTTGAGAACACCTTACACCACCGTACGAAACATTAAAACTCCATAATAAACCTAATGAATTCGTCCGAGTGATTTGAACATCGTACAACAATTTAGAATAACTTACCACTCTGAATGCCACATTACCGCCTTGAAAAGCATGTTAGTATAATGTACGACATCTTACAACTCCTAACAAAACATTACAACACCGTACGTAAACTTAAAACTCCATAATAAACCTAATGAATTCATCCGAGTCCTTTGAACATCGTACGACAATTTAGAATATATTACGACTCTATATGCCACATTACCGCCTTGAAAAGCATGTTAGTATAACGTACGGCACCTTACAACTCCTAACAAAACATTACAACACTGTACGTTAACTTAAAACTCCATAATAAACCCAATGAATTCGTCAGAGTCATTTGAACATCGTACACCAATTTAGAATATCTTACGATTCTGTATGCCGCATTACCGCCTTGAAAATCATGTTAGTATAACCTAGGGCACCTTACAACACCTAAGAACCCATTACAATACCGTACGTAAACTTAAAACACCATAGTAAACCTATTGAATTCGTCCGAGTCCTTTAAACATCAGACGACCACTCAGGACTTGTTACGACTTTGTATGCGACATTAGCAACAGGAAAAACAATTTAGAATAATGTAGGATGTGTTACATAATTTGAGAACACCTTACACCACCGTACGAAACATTAAAACTCCATAATAAACCTAATGAATTCGTCAGAGTGATTTGAACATCGTACAACAATTTAGAATATCTTACCACTCTATATGCCATATTACGGCCTTGAAAAGCATGTTAGTATAACGTACGACACCTTACAACTCCTAACAAAACATTACAACGCTGTACGTAAACTTAAAACTCCATAATAAACCTAATGAATTCGTCCGAGTCATTTGAACATCGTACAACAATTTAGAATATCTTACGACTCTGTATGTCACATTACCGTCTTGAAAGTCATGTTAGTATAACCTAGGGCACCTTACAACTCCTAAGAACCCATTACAATACCGTACGTAAACTTAAAACTCGATAGTAAACCTAATGAATTCGTCCGAGTCCTTTAAACATCAGACGACCACTCAGGACTTGTTACGACTTTGTATGCGACATTAGTAACAGGAAAAGCAATTTAGAATAATGTAGGATGCGTTACATCTTTTGAGAACACCTTACACCACCGTACGAAACATTAAAACTCCATAATAAACCTAATGAATTCGTCCGAGTGATTTGAACATCGTACAACAATTTAAAATATCTTACCACTCTGAATGCCACATTACCGCCTTGAAAAGCATGTTAGTATAATGTACGACATCTTACAACTCCTAACAAAACATTACAACACCGTACGTAAACTTAAAACTCCATAATAAACCTAATGAATTCATCCGAGTCCTTTGAACATCGTACGACAATTTAGAATATATTACGACTCTGTATGCCACATTACCGCCTTGAAAAGCATGTTAGTATAACGTACGGCACCTTACAACTCCTAACAAAACATTACAACACTGTACGTTAACTTAAAACTCCATAATAAACCTAATGAATTCGTCAGAGTCATTTGAACATCGTACAACAATTTAGAATATCTTACGATTCTGTATGCCGCATTACCGCCTTGAAAATCATGTTAGTATAACCTAGGGCACCTTACAACACCTAAGAACCCATTACAATACCGTACGTAAACTTAAAACACCATAGTAAACCTATTGAATTCGTCCGAGTCCTTTAAACATCAGACGACCACTCAGGACTTGTTACGACTTTGTATGCGACATTAGCAACAGGAAAAACAATTTAGAATAATGTAGGATGTGTTACATAATTTGAGAACACCTTACACCACCGTACGAAACATTAAAACTCCATAATAAACCTAATGAATTCGTCAGAGTGATTTGAACATCGTACAACAATTTAGAATATCTTACCACTCTGTATGCCATATTACGGCCTTGAAAAGCATGTTAGTATAACGTACGACACCTTACAACTCCTAACAAAACATTACAACGCCGTACGTAAACTTAAAACTCCATAATAAACCTAATGAATTCGTCCGAGTCATTTGAACATCGTACAACAATTTAGAATATCTTACGACTCTGTATGCCACATTACCGTCTTGAAAGTCATGTTAGTATAACCTAGGGCACCTTACAACTCCTAAGAACCCATTACAATACCGTACGTAAACTTAAAACTCGATAGTAAACCTAATGATATCGTCCGAGTCCTTTAAACATCAGACGACCACTCAGGACTTGTTACGACTTTGTATGCGACATTAGTAACAGGAAAAGCAATTTAGAATAATGTAGGATGCGTTACATCTTTTGAGAACACCTTACACCACCGTACGAAACATTAAAACTCCATAATAAACCTAATGAATTCGTCCGAGTGATTTGAACATGGCACAACAATTTCGAATATCTTACCACTCTGAATGCCACATTACCGCCTTGAAAAGCATGTTAGTATAACGTACGACATCTTACAACTCCTAACAAAACATTACAACACCGTACGTAAACTTAAAACTCCATAATAAACCTAATGAATTCATCTGAGTCCTTTGAACATCGTACGACAATTTAGAATATATTACGACTCTGTATGCCACATTACCGCCTTGAAAAGCATGTTAGTATAACGTACGGCACCTTACAACTCCTAACAAAACATTACAACACTGTACGTTAACTTAAAACTCCATAATAAACCTAATGAATTCGTCAGAGTCATTTGAACATCGTACAACAATTTAGAATATCTTACGATTCTGTATGCCGCATTACCACCTTGAAAATCATGTTAGTTTAACCTAGGGCACCTTACAACACCTAAGAACCCATTACAATACCGTACGTAAACTTAAAACACCATAGTAAACCTATTGAATTCGTCCGAGTCCTTTAAACATCAGACGACCACTCAGGACTTGTTACGACTTTGTATGCGACATTAGCAACAGGAAAAACAATTTAGAATAATGTAGGATGTGTTACATAATTTGAGAACACCTTACACCACCGTACGAAACATTAAAACTCCATAATAAACCTACTGAATTCGTCAGAGTGATTTGAACATCGTACAACAATTTAGAATATCTTACCACTCTATATGCCATATTACGGCCTTGAAAAGCATGTTAGTATAACGTACGACACCTTACAACTCCTAACAAAACATTACAACGCCGTACTTAAACTTAAAACTCCATAATAAACCTAATGAATTCGTCCGAGTCATTTGGACATCGTACAACAATTTAGAATATCTTACGACTCTGTATGCCACATTACCGTCTTGGAAGTCATGTTAGTATAACCTAGGGCACCTTACAACTCCTAAGAACCCATTACAATACCGTACGTAAACTTAAAACTCTATAGTAAACCTAATGAATTCGTCCGAGTCCTTTAAACATTAGACGACCACTCAGGACTTGTTACGACTTTGTATGCGACATTAGTAACAGGAAAAGCAATTTAGAATAATGTAGGATGCGTTATATCTTTTGAGAACACCTTACACCACCGTACGAAACATTAAAACTCCATAATAAACCTAATGAATTCGTCAGAGTGATTTGAACATCGTACAACAATTTAGAATATCTTACCACTCTATATGCCATATTACGGCCTTGAAAAGCATGTTAGTATAACGTACGACACCTTACAACTCCTAACAAAACATTACAACGCTGTACGTAAACTTAAAACTCCATAATAAACCTAATGAATTCGTCCGAGTCATTTGAACATCGTACAACAATTTAGAATATCTTACGACTCTGTATGCCACATTACCGTCTTGAAAGTCATGTTAGTATAACCTAGGGCACCTTACAACTCCTAAGAACCCATTACAATACCGTACGTAAACTTAAAACTCGATAGTAAACCTAATGAATTCGTCCGAGTCCTTTAAACATCAGACGACCACTCAGGACTTGTTACGACTTTGTATGCGACATTAGTAACAGGAAAAGCAATTTAGAATAATGTAGGATGCGTTACATCTTTTGAGAACACCTTACACCACCGTACGAAACATTAAAACTCCATAATAAACCTAATGAATTCGTCCGAGTGATTTGAACATCGTACAACAATTTAGAATATCTTACCACTCTGAATGCCACATTACCGCCTTGAAAAGCATGTTAGTATAATGTACGACATCTTACAACTCCTAACAAAACATTACAACACCGTACGTAAACTTAAAACTCTATAATAAACCTAATGAATTCATCCGAGTCCTTTGAACATCGTACGACAATTTAGAATATATTACGACTCTGTATGCCACATTACCGCCTTGAAAAGCATGTTAGTATAACGTACGGCACCTTACAACTCCTAACAAAACATTACAACACTGTACGTTAACTTAAAACTCCATAATAAACCTAATGAATTCGTCAGAGTCATTTGAACATCGTACAACAATTTAGAATATCTTACGATTCTGTATGCCGCATTACCGCCTTGAAAATCATGTTAGTATAACCTAGGGCACCTTACAACACCTAAGAACCCATTACAATACCGTACGTAAACTTAAAACACCATAGTAAACCTATTGAATTCGTCCGAGTCCTTTAAACATCAGACGACCACTCAGGACTTGTTACGACTTTGTATGCGACATTAGCAACAGGAAAAACAATTTAGAATAATGTAGGATGTGTTACATAATTTGAGAACACCTTACACCACCGTACGAAACATTAAAACTCCATAATAAACCTAATGAATTCGTCAGAGTGATTTGAACATCGTACAACAATTTAGAATATCTTACCACTCTATATGCCATATTACGGCCTTGAAAAGCATGTTAGTATAACGTACGACACCTTACAACTCCTAACAAAACATTACAACGCCGTACGTAAACTTAAAACTCCATAATAAACCTAATGAATTCGTCCGAGTCATTTGAACATCGTACAACAATTTAGAATATCTTACGACTCTGTATGCCACATTACCGTCTTGAAAGTCATGTTAGTATAACCTAGGGCACCTTACAACTCCTAAGAACCCATTACAATACCGTACGTAAACTTAAAACTCGATAGTAAACCTAATGATATCGTCCGAGTCCTTTAAACATCAGACGACCACTCAGGACTTGTTACGACTTTGTATGCGACATTAGTAACAGGAAAAGCAATTTAGAATAATGTAGGATGCGTTACATCTTTTGAGAACACCTTACACCACCGTACGAAACATTAAAACTCCATAATAAACCTAATGAATTCGTCCGAGTGATTTGAACATCGTACAACAATTTAGAATAACTTACCACTCTGAATGCCACATTACCGCCTTGAAAAGCATGTTAGTATAATGTACGACATCTTACAACTCCTAACAAAACATTACAACACCGTACGTAAACTTAAAACTCCATAATAAACCTAATGAATTCATCCGAGTCCTTTGAACATCGTACGACAATTTAGAATATATTACGACTCTATATGCCACATTACCGCCTTGAAAAGCATGTTAGTATAACGTACGGCACCTTACAACTCCTAACAAAACATTACAACACTGTACGTTAACTTAAAACTCCATAATAAACACAATGAATTCGTCAGAGTCATTTGAACATCGTACACCAATTTAGAATATCTTACGATTCTGTATGCCGCATTACCGCCTTGAAAATCATGTTAGTATAACCTAGGGCACCTTACAACACCTAAGAACCCATTACAATACCGTACGTAAACTTAAAACACCATAGTAAACCTATTGAATTCGTCCGAGTCCTTTAAACATCAGACGACCACTCAGGACTTGTTACGACTTTGTATGCGACATTAGCAACAGGAAAAACAATTTAGAATAATGTAGGATGTGTTACATAATTTGAGAACACCTTACACCACCGTACGAAACATTAAAACTCCATAATAAACCTAATGAATTCGTCAGAGTGATTTGAACATCGTACAACAATTTAGAATATCTTACCACTCTATATGCCATATTACGGCCTTGAAAAGCATGTTAGTATAACGTACGACACCTTACAACTCCTAACAAAACATTACAACGCTGTACGTAAACTTAAAACTCCATAATAAACCTAATGAATTCGTCCGAGTCATTTGAGAACACCTTACACCACCGTACGAAACATTAAAACTCCATAATAAGCCTAATGAATTCGTCCGAGTGATTTGAACATCGTACAACAATTTAAAATATCTTACCACTCTGAATGCCACATTACCGCCTTGAAAAGCATGTTAGTATAATGTACGACATCTTACAACTCCTAACAAAACATTACAACACCGTACGTAAACTTAAAACTCCATAATAAACCTAATGAATTCATCCGAGTCCTTTGAACATCGTACGACAATTTAGAATATATTACGACTCTGTATGCCACATTACCGCCTTGAAAAGCATGTTAGTATAACGTACGGCACCTTACAACTCCTAACAAAACATTACAACACTGTACGTTAACTTAAAACTCCATAATAAACCTAATGAATTCGTCAGAGTCATTTGAACATCGTACAACAATTTAGAATATCTTACGATTCTGTATGCCGCATTACCGCCTTGAAAATCATGTTAGTATAACCTAGGGCACCTTACAACACCTAAGAACCCATTACAATACCGTACGTAAACTTAAAACACCATAGTAAACCTATTGAATTCGTCCGAGTCCTTTAAACATCAGACGACCACTCAGGACTTGTTACGACTTTGTATGCGACATTAGCAACAGGAAAAACAATTTAGAATAATGTAGGATGTGTTACATAATTTGAGAACACCTTACACCACCGTACGAAACATTAAAACTCCATAATAAACCTAATGAATTCGTCAGAGTGATTTGAACATCGTACAACAATTTAGAATATCTTACCACTCTATATGCCATATTACGGCCTTGAAAAGCATGTTAGTATAACGTACGACACCTTACAACTCCTAACAAAACATTACAACGCCGTACGTAAACTTAAAACTCCATAATAAACCTAATGAATTCGTCCGAGTCATTTGAACATCGTACAACAATTTAGAATATCTTACGACTCTGTATGCCACATTACCGTCTTGAAAGTCATGTTAGTATAACCTAGGGCACCTTACAACTCCTAAGAACCCATTACAATACCGTACGTAAACTTAAAACTCGATAGTAAACCTAATGATATCGTCCGAGTCCTTTAAACATCAGACGACCACTCAGGACTTGTTACGACTTTGTATGCGACATTAGTAACAGGAAAAGCAATTTAGAATAATGTAGGATGCGTTACATCTTTTGAGAACACCTTACACCACCGTACGAAACATTAAAACTCCATAATAAACCTAATGAATTCGTCCGAGTGATTTGAACATGGCACAACAATTTCGAATATCTTACCACTCTGAATGCCACATTACCGCCTTGAAAAGCATGTTAGTATAACGTACGACATCTTACAACTCCTAACAAAACATTACAACACCGTACGTAAACTTAAAACTCCATAATAAACCTAATGAATTCATCTGAGTCCTTTGAACATCGTACGACAATTTAGAATATATTACGACTCTGTATGCCACATTACCGCCTTGAAAAGCATGTTAGTATAACGTACGGCACCTTACAACTCCTAACAAAACATTACAACACTGTACGTTAACTTAAAACTCCATAATAAACCTAATGAATTCGTCAGAGTCATTTGAACATCGTACAACAATTTAGAATATCTTACGATTCTGTATGCCGCATTACCACCTTGAAAATCATGTTAGTTTAACCTAGGGCACCTTACAACACCTAAGAACCCATTACAATACCGTACGTAAACTTAAAACACCATAGTAAACCTATTGAATTCGTCCGAGTCCTTTAAACATCAGACGACCACTCAGGACTTGTTACGACTTTGTATGCGACATTAGCAACAGGAAAAACAATTTAGAATAATGTAGGATGTGTTACATAATTTGAGAACACCTTACACCACCGTACGAAACATTAAAACTCCATAATAAACCTACTGAATTCGTCAGAGTGATTTGAACATCGTACAACAATTTAGAATATCTTACCACTCTATATGCCATATTACGGCCTTGAAAAGCATGTTAGTATAACGTACGACACCTTACAACTCCTAACAAAACATTACAACGCCGTACTTAAACTTAAAACTCCATAATAAACCTAATGAATTCGTCCGAGTCATTTGGACATCGTACAACAATTTAGAATATCTTACGACTCTGTATGCCACATTACCGTCTTGGAAGTCATGTTAGTATAACCTAGGGCACCTTACAACTCCTAAGAACCCATTACAATACCGTACGTAAACTTAAAACTCTATAGTAAACCTAATGAATTCGTCCGAGTCCTTTAAACATTAGACGACCACTCAGGACTTGTTACGACTTTGTATGCGACATTAGTAACAGGAAAAGCAATTTAGAATAATGTAGGATGCGTTATATCTTTTGAGAACACCTTACACCACCGTACGAAACATTAAAACTCCATAATAAACCTAATGAATTCGTCAGAGTGATTTGAACATCGTACAACAATTTAGAATATCTTACCACTCTATATGCCATATTACGGCCTTGAAAAGCATGTTAGTATAACGTACGACACCTTACAACTCCTAACAAAACATTACAACGCTGTACGTAAACTTAAAACTCCATAATAAACCTAATGAATTCGTCCGAGTCATTTGAACATCGTACAACAATTTAGAATATCTTACGACTCTGTATGCCACATTACCGTCTTGAAAGTCATGTTAGTATAACCTAGGGCACCTTACAACTCCTAAGAACCCATTACAATACCGTACGTAAACTTAAAACTCGATAGTAAACCTAATGAATTCGTCCGAGTCCTTTAAACATCAGACGACCACTCAGGACTTGTTACGACTTTGTATGCGACATTAGTAACAGGAAAAGCAATTTAGAATAATGTAGGATGCGTTACATCTTTTGAGAACACCTTACACCACCGTACGAAACATTAAAACTCCATAATAAACCTAATGAATTCGTCCGAGTGATTTGAACATCGTACAACAATTTAGAATATCTTACCACTCTGAATGCCACATTACCGCCTTGAAAAGCATGTTAGTATAATGTACGACATCTTACAACTCCTAACAAAACATTACAACACCGTACGTAAACTTAAAACTCTATAATAAACCTAATGAATTCATCCGAGTCCTTTGAACATCGTACGACAATTTAGAATATATTACGACTCTGTATGCCACATTACCGCCTTGAAAAGCATGTTAGTATAACGTACGGCACCTTACAACTCCTAACAAAACATTACAACACTGTACGTTAACTTAAAACTCCATAATAAACCTAATGAATTCGTCAGAGTCATTTGAACATCGTACAACAATTTAGAATATCTTACGATTCTGTATGCCGCATTACCGCCTTGAAAATCATGTTAGTATAACCTAGGGCACCTTACAACACCTAAGAACCCATTACAATACCGTACGTAAACTTAAAACACCATAGTAAACCTATTGAATTCGTCCGAGTCCTTTAAACATCAGACGACCACTCAGGACTTGTTACGACTTTGTATGCGACATTAGCAACAGGAAAAACAATTTAGAATAATGTAGGATGTGTTACATAATTTGAGAACACCTTACACCACCGTACGAAACATTAAAACTCCATAATAAACCTAATGAATTCGTCAGAGTGATTTGAACATCGTACAACAATTTAGAATATCTTACCACTCTATATGCCATATTACGGCCTTGAAAAGCATGTTAGTATAACGTACGACACCTTACAACTCCTAACAAAACATTACAACGCCGTACGTAAACTTAAAACTCCATAATAAACCTAATGAATTCGTCCGAGTCATTTGAACATCGTACAACAATTTAGAATATCTTACGACTCTGTATGCCACATTACCGTCTTGAAAGTCATGTTAGTATAACCTAGGGCACCTTACAACTCCTAAGAACCCATTACAATACCGTACGTAAACTTAAAACTCGATAGTAAACCTAATGATATCGTCCGAGTCCTTTAAACATCAGACGACCACTCAGGACTTGTTACGACTTTGTATGCGACATTAGTAACAGGAAAAGCAATTTAGAATAATGTAGGATGCGTTACATCTTTTGAGAACACCTTACACCACCGTACGAAACATTAAAACTCCATAATAAACCTAATGAATTCGTCCGAGTGATTTGAACATGGCACAACAATTTCGAATATCTTACCACTCTGAATGCCACATTACCGCCTTGAAAAGCATGTTAGTATAACGTACGACATCTTACAACTCCTAACAAAACATTACAACACCGTACGTAAACTTAAAACTCCATAATAAACCTAATGAATTCATCTGAGTCCTTTGAACATCGTACGACAATTTAGAATATATTACGACTCTGTATGCCACATTACCGCCTTGAAAAGCATGTTAGTATAACGTACGGCACCTTACAACTCCTAACAAAACATTACAACACTGTACGTTAACTTAAAACTCCATAATAAACCTAATGAATTCGTCAGAGTCATTTGAACATCGTACAACAATTTAGAATATCTTACGATTCTGTATGCCGCATTACCACCTTGAAAATCATGTTAGTTTAACCTAGGGCACCTTACAACACCTAAGAACCCATTACAATACCGTACGTAAACTTAAAACACCATAGTAAACCTATTGAATTCGTCCGAGTCCTTTAAACATCAGACGACCACTCAGGACTTGTTACGACTTTGTATGCGACATTAGCAACAGGAAAAACAATTTAGAATAATGTAGGATGTGTTACATAATTTGAGAACACCTTACACCACCGTACGAAACATTAAAACTCCATAATAAACCTACTGAATTCGTCAGAGTGATTTGAACATCGTACAACAATTTAGAATATCTTACCACTCTATATGCCATATTACGGCCTTGAAAAGCATGTTAGTATAACGTACGACACCTTACAACTCCTAACAAAACATTACAACGCCGTACTTAAACTTAAAACTCCATAATAAACCTAATGAATTCGTCCGAGTCATTTGGACATCGTACAACAATTTAGAATATCTTACGACTCTGTATGCCACATTACCGTCTTGGAAGTCATGTTAGTATAACCTAGGGCACCTTACAACTCCTAAGAACCCATTACAATACCGTACGTAAACTTAAAACTCTATAGTAAACCTAATGAATTCGTCCGAGTCCTTTAAACATTAGACGACCACTCAGGACTTGTTACGACTTTGTATGCGACATTAGTAACAGGAAAAGCAATTTAGAATAATGTAGGATGCGTTATATCTTTTGAGAACACCTTACACCACCGTACGAAACATTAAAACTCCATAATAAACCTAATGAATTCGTCAGAGTGATTTGAACATCGTACAACAATTTAGAATATCTTACCACTCTATATGCCATATTACGGCCTTGAAAAGCATGTTAGTATAACGTACGACACCTTACAACTCCTAACAAAACATTACAACGCTGTACGTAAACTTAAAACTCCATAATAAACCTAATGAATTCGTCCGAGTCATTTGAACATCGTACAACAATTTAGAATATCTTACGACTCTGTATGCCACATTACCGTCTTGAAAGTCATGTTAGTATAACCTAGGGCACCTTACAACTCCTAAGAACCCATTACAATACCGTACGTAAACTTAAAACTCGATAGTAAACCTAATGAATTCGTCCGAGTCCTTTAAACATCAGACGACCACTCAGGACTTGTTACGACTTTGTATGCGACATTAGTAACAGGAAAAGCAATTTAGAATAATGTAGGATGCGTTACATCTTTTGAGAACACCTTACACCACCGTACGAAACATTAAAACTCCATAATAAACCTAATGAATTCGTCCGAGTGATTTGAACATCGTACAACAATTTAGAATATCTTACCACTCTGAATGCCACATTACCGCCTTGAAAAGCATGTTAGTATAATGTACGACATCTTACAACTCCTAACAAAACATTACAACACCGTACGTAAACTTAAAACTCTATAATAAACCTAATGAATTCATCCGAGTCCTTTGAACATCGTACGACAATTTAGAATATATTACGACTCTGTATGCCACATTACCGCCTTGAAAAGCATGTTAGTATAACGTACGGCACCTTACAACTCCTAACAAAACATTACAACACTGTACGTTAACTTAAAACTCCATAATAAACCTAATGAATTCGTCAGAGTCATTTGAACATCGTACAACAATTTAGAATATCTTACGATTCTGTATGCCGCATTACCGCCTTGAAAATCATGTTAGTATAACCTAGGGCACCTTACAACACCTAAGAACCCATTACAATACCGTACGTAAACTTAAAACACCATAGTAAACCTATTGAATTCGTCCGAGTCCTTTAAACATCAGACGACCACTCAGGACTTGTTACGACTTTGTATGCGACATTAGCAACAGGAAAAACAATTTAGAATAATGTAGGATGTGTTACATAATTTGAGAACACCTTACACCACCGTACGAAACATTAAAACTCCATAATAAACCTAATGAATTCGTCAGAGTGATTTGAACATCGTACAACAATTTAGAATATCTTACCACTCTATATGCCATATTACGGCCTTGAAAAGCATGTTAGTATAACGTACGACACCTTACAACTCCTAACAAAACATTACAACGCCGTACGTAAACTTAAAACTCCATAATAAACCTAATGAATTCGTCCGAGTCATTTGAACATCGTACAACAATTTAGAATATCTTACGACTCTGTATGCCACATTACCGTCTTGAAAGTCATGTTAGTATAACCTAGGGCACCTTACAACTCCTAAGAACCCATTACAATACCGTACGTAAACTTAAAACTCTATAGTAAACCTAATGAATTCGTCCGAGTCCTTTAAACATTAGACGACCACTCAGGACTTGTTACGACTTTGTATGCGACATTAGTAACAGGAAAAGCAATTTAGAATAATGTAGGATGCGTTACATCTTTTGAGAACACCTTACACCACCGTACGAAACATTAAAACTCCATAATAAACCTAATGAATTCGTCAGAGTCATTTGAACATCGTACAACAATTTAGAATATCTTACGATTCTGTATGCCGCATTACCGCCTTGAAAATCATGTTAGTATAACCTAGGGCACCTTACAACACCTAAGAACCCATTACAATACCGTACGTAAACTTAAAACACCATAGTAAACCTATTGAATTCGTCAGAGTCCTTTAAACATCAGACGACCACTCAGGACTTGTTACGACTTTGTATGCGACATTAGCAACAGGAAAAACAATTTAGAATAATGTAGGATGTGTTACATAATTTGAGAACACCTTACACCACCGTACGAAACATTAAAACTCCATAATAAACCTAATGAATTCGTCAGAGTGATTTGAACATCGTACAACAATTTAGAATATCTTACCACTCTATATGCCATATTACGGCCTTGAAAAGCATGTTAGTATAACGTACGACACCTTACAACTCCTAACAAAACATTACAACGCCGTACGTAAACTTAAAACTCCATAATAAACCTAATGAATTCGTCCGAGTCATTTGAACATCGTACAACAATTTAGAATATCTTTCGACTCTGTATGCCACATTACCGTCTTGAAAGTCATGTTAGTATAACCTAGGGCACCTTACAACTCCTAAGAACCCATTACAATACCGTACGTAAACTTAAAACTCTATAGTAAACCTAATGAATTCGTCCGAGTCCTTTAAACATCAGACGACCACTCAGGACTTGTTACGACTTTGTATGCGACATTAGTAACAGGAAAAGCAATTTAGAATAATGTAGGATGCGTTACATCTTTTGAGAACACCTTACACCACCGTACGAAACATTAAAACTCCATAATAAACCTAATGAATTCGTTCGAGTGATTTGAACATGGCACAACAATTTAGAATATCTTACCACTCTGAATGCCACATTACCGCCTTGAAAAGCATGTTAGTATAACGTACGACATCTTACAACTCCTAACAAAACATTACAACACCGTACGTAAACTTAAAACTCCATAATAAACCTAATGAATTCATCTGAGTCCTTTTAACATCGTACGACAATTTAGAATATATTACGACTCTGTATGCCACATTACCGCCTTGAAAAGCATGTTAGTATAACGTACGACACTTTACAACTCCTAACAAAACATTACAACACCGTACGTTAACTTAAAACTCCATAATAAACCTAATGAATTCGTCAGAGTCATTTGAACATTGTACAACAATTTAGAATATCTTACGATTCTGTATGCCGCATTACCGCCTTGAAAATCATGTTAGTATAACCTAGGGCACCTTACAACACCTATGAACCCATTACAATACCGTACGTAAACTTAAAACACCATAGTAAACCTATTGAATTCGTCCAAATCCATTAAACATCAGACGACCACTCAGGACTTGTTACGACTTTGTATGCGACATTAGCAACAGGAAAAACAATTTAGAATAATGTAGGATGTGTTACATAATTTGAGAACACCTTACACCACCGTACGAAACATTAAAACTCCATAATAAACCTAATGAATTCGTCAGAGTGATTTGAACATCGTACAACAATTTAGAATATCTTACCACTCTATATGCCATATTACGGCCTTGAAAAGCATGTTAGTATAACGTACGACACCTTACAACTCCTAACAAAACATTACAACGTCGTACGTAAACTTAAAACTCCATAATAAACCTAATGAATTCGTCCGAGTCATTTGAACATCGTACAACAATTTAGAATATCTTACGACTCTGTATGCCACATTACCGTCTTGAAAGTCATGTTAGTATAACCTAGGGCACCTTACAACTCCTAAGAACCCATTACAATACCGTACGTAAACTTAAAACTCGATAGTAAACCTAATGAATTCGTCCGAGTCCTTTAAACATCAGACGACCACTCAGGACTTGTTACGACTTTGTATGCGACATTAGTAATAGGAAAAGCAATTTAGAATAATGTAGGATGCGTTACATCTTTTGAGAACACCTTACACCACCGTACGAAACATTAAAACTCCATAATAAACCTAATGAATTCGTCCGAGTGATTTGAACATCATACAACAATTTAGAATATCTTACCACTCTGAATGCCACATTACCGCCTTGAAAAGCATGTTAGTATAACGTACGACATCTTACAACTCCTAACAAAACATTACAACACCGTACGTAAACTTAAAACTCCAAAATAAAGCTAATGAATTCATCCGAGTCCTTTGAACATCGTACGACAATTTAGAATATATTACGACTCTGTATGCCACATTACCGCCTTGAAAAGCATGTTAGTATAACGTACGACACCTTACAACTCCTAACAAAACATTACAACACTGTACGTTAACTTAAAACTCCATAATAAACCTAATGAACTCGTCAGAGTCATTTGAACATCGTACAACAATTTAGAATATCTTACGATTCTGTATGCCGCATTACCGCCTTGAAAATAATGTTAGTATAACCTAGGGCACCTTACAACACCTAAGAACCCATTACAATACCGTACGTAAACTTAAAACACCATAGTAAACCTATTGAATTCGTCCAAATCCATTAAACATCAGACGACCACTCAGGACTTGTTACGACTTTGTATGCGACATTAGCAACAGGAAAAACAATTTAGAATAATGTAGGATGTGTTACATAATTTGAGAACACCTTACACCACCGTACGAAACATTAAAACTCCATATTAAACCTAATGAATTCGTCAGAGTGATTTGAACATCGTACAACAATTTAGAATATCTTACCACTCTATATGCCATATTACGGCCTTGAAAAGCATGTTAGTATAACGTACGACACCTTACAACTCCTAACAAAACATTACAACGTCGTACGTAAACTTAAAACTCCATAATAAACCTAATGATTTCGTCCGAGTCATTTGAACATCGTACAACAATTTAGAATATCTTACGACTCTGTATGCCACATTACCGTCTTGAAAGTCATGTTAGTATAACCTAGGGCACCTTACAACTCCTAAGAACCCATTACAATACCGTACGTAAACTTAAAACTCGATAGTAAACCTAATGAATTCGTCCGAGTCCTTTAAACATCAGACGACCACTCAGGACTTGTTACGACTTTGTATGCGACATTAGTAATAGGAAAAGCAATTTAGAATAATGTAGGATGCGTTACATCTTTTGAGAACACCTTACACCACCGTACGAAACATTAAAACTCCATAATAAACCTAATGAATTCGTCCGAGTGATTTGAACATCGTACAACAATTTAGAATATCTTACCACTCTGAATGCCACATTACCGCCTTGAAAAGCATGTTAGTATAACGTACGACATCTTACAACTCCTAACAAAACATTACAACACCGTACGTAAACTTAAAACTCCAAAATAAAGCTAATGAATTCATCCGAGTCCTTTGAACATCGTACGACAATTTAGAATATATTACGACTCTGTATGCCACATTACCGCCTTGAAAAGCATGTTAGTATAACGTACGACACCTTACAACTCCTAACAAAACATTACAACACTGTACGTTAACTTAAAACTCCATAATAATCCTAATGAACTCGTCAGAGTCATTTGAACATCGTACAACAATTTAGAATATCTTACGATTCTGTATGCCGCATTACCGCCTTGAAAATAATGTTAGTATAACCTAGGGCACCTTACAACACCTAAGAACCCATTACAATACCGTACGTAAACTTAAAACACCATAGTAAACCTATTGAATTCGTCCAAATCCATTAAACATCAGACGACCACTCAGGACTTGTTACGACTTTGTATGCGACATTAGCAACAGGAAAAACAATTTAGAATAATGTAGGATGTGTTACATAATTTGAGAACACCTTACACCACCGTACGAAACATTAAAACTCCATATTAAACCTAATGAATTCGTCAGAGTGATTTGAACATCGTACAACAATTTAGAATATCTTACCACTCTATATGCCATATTACGGCCTTGAAAAGCATGTTAGTATAACGTACGACACCTTACAACTCCTAACAAAACATTACAACGTCGTACGTAAACTTAAAACTCCATAATAAACCTAATGATTTCGTCCGAGTCATTTGAACATCGTACAACAATTTAGAATATCTTACGACTCTGTATGCCACATTACCGTCTTGAAAGTCATGTTAGTATAACCTAGGGCACCTTACAACTCCTAAGAACCCATTACAATACCGTACGTAAACTTAAAACTCGATAGTAAACCTAATGAATTCGTCCGAGTCCTTTAAACATCAGACGACCACTCAGGACTTGTTACGACTTTGTATGCGACATTAGTAATAGGAAAAGCAATTTAGAATAATGTAGGATGCGTTACATCTTTTGAGAACACCTTACACCACCGTACGAAACATTAAAACTCCATAATAAACCTAATGAATTCGTCCGAGTGATTTGAACATCGTACAACAATTTAGAATATCTTACCACTCTGAATGCCACATTACCGCCTTGAAAAGCATGTTAGTATAACGTACGACATCTTACAACTCCTAACAAAACATTACAACACCGTACGTAAACTTAAAACTCCAAAATAATGCTAATGAATTCATCCGAGTCCTTTGAACATCGTACGACAATTTAGAATATATTACGACTCTGTATGCCACATTACCGCCTTGAAAAGCATGTTAGTATAACGTACGACACCTTACAACTCCTAACAAAACATTACAACACTGTACGTTAACTTAAAACTCCATAATAAACCTAATGAACTCGTCAGAGTCATTTGAACATCGTACAACAATTTAGAATATCTTACGATTCTGTATGCCGCATTACCGCCTTGAAAATAATGTTAGTATAACCTAGGGCACCTTACAACACCTAAGAACCCATTACAATACCGTACGTAAACTTAAAACACCATAGTAAACCTATTGAATTCGTCCGAGTCCTTTAAACATCAGACGACCACTCAGGACTTGTTACGACTTTGTATGCGACATTAGCAACAGGACAAGCAATTTAGAATAATGTAGGATGCGTTACATCTTTTGAGAACACCTTACACCACCGTACGAAACATTAAAACTCCATAATAAACCTAATGAATTCATCCGAGTGATTTGAACATTGTACAACAATTTAGAATATCTTACCACTCTGTATGCCATATTACCGCCTTGAAAAGCATGTTAGTATAACCTACGACACCTTACAACTCCTAATAAAACATTACAACGCCGTACGTAAACTTAAAACTCCATAATAAACATAATGAATTCGTCCCAGTCATTTGAACATCGTACAACAATTTAGAATATCTTACGACTCTGTATGCCACATTACCGCCTTGAAAATCATGTTAGTATAATGTATGGCACCTTACAACTCCGAACAAAACATTACCACACCGTACGTAAACTTAAAACTCCACAATAAACCTAATGAATTCATCTGAGTCCTTTGAACATCGTACGACAATTTAGAATATATTACGACTGTGTATGCCACATTACCGCCTTGAAAAGCATGTTAGTATAACGTACGGCACCTTACAACTCCTAACATAACATTACAACACCGTACATAAACTTAAAACTCCATAATAAACCTAATGAATTCGTCCGAGTCATTTGAACATCGTACAACAACTTAGAATATCTTACGACTCTGTATGCCACATTACCGTCTTGAAGGTCATGTTAGTATAACCTAGGGCACCTTACAACTCCTAAGAACCCATTACAATACCGTACGTAAACTTAAAACTCGATAGTAAACCTAATGAATTCGTCCGAGTCCTTTAAACATCAGACGACCACTCAGGACTTGTTACGACTTTGTATGCGACATTAGTAACAGGAAAAGCAATTTAGTATAATGTAAGATGCGTTACATCTTTTGAGAACACCTTACACCATCGTACGAAACATTAAAACTCCATAATAAACCTAATGAATTCGTCAGAGTGATTTGAACATCGTACAACAATTTAGAATATCTTACCACTCTGAATGCCACATTACCGCCTTGAAAAGCATGTTAGTATAACGTACGACATCTTACAACTCCTAACAAAACATTACAACACCGTACGTAAACTTAAAACTCCATAATAAACCTAATGAATTCATCCGAGTCCTTTGAACATCGTACGACAATTTAGAATATATTACGACTCTGTATGCCACATTACCGCCTTGAAAAGCATGTTAGTATAACGTACGGCACCTTACAACTCCTAACAAAACATTACAACACCGTACGTTAACTTAAAACTCCATAATAAACCTAATGAATTCGTCAGAGTCATTTGAACATCGTACAACAATTTAGAATATCTTACGATTCTGTATGCCGCATTACCGCCTTGAAAATCATGTTAGTATAACCTAGGGCACCTTAGAACACCTAAGAACCCATTACAATACCGTACGTAAACTTAAATCACCATAGTAAACCTATTGAATTCGTCCGAATCCATTAAACATCAGACGACCACTCAGGACTTGTTACGACTTTGTATGCGACATTAGCAACAGGAAAAACAATTTAGAATAATGTAGGATGTGTTACATAATTTGAGAACACCTTACACCATCGTACGAAACATTAAAACTCCATAATAAACCTAATGAATTCGTCAGAGTGATTTGAACATCGTACAACAATTTAGAATATCTTACCACTCTATATGCCATATTACGGCCTTGAAAAGCATGTTAGTATAACGTACGACACCTTACAACTCCTAACAAAACATTACAACGTCGTACGTAAACTTAAAACTCCATAATAAACCTAATGAATTCGTCCGAGTCATTTGAACATCGTACAACAATTTAGAATATCTTACGACTCTGTATGCCACATTACCGTCTTGAAAGTCATGTTAGTATAACCTAGGGCACCTTACAACTCCTAAGAACCCATTACAATACCGTACGTAAACTTAAAACTCGATAGTAAACCTAATGAATTCGTCCGAGTCCTTTAAACATCAGACGACCACTGAGGACTTGTTACGACTTTGTATGCGACATTAGTAACAGGAAAAGCAATTTAGAATAATGTAGGATGCGTTACATCTTTTGAGAACACCTTACACCACCGTACGAAACATTAAAACTCCATAATAAACCTAATGAATTCGTCCGAGTGATTTGAACATCGTACAACAATTTAGAATATCTTACCACTCTGAATGCCACATTACCGCCTTGAAAAGCATGTTAGTATAACGTACGACATCTTACAACTCCTAACAAAACATTACAATACCGTACGTAAACTTAAAACTCCATAATAAACCTAATGAATTCATCCGAGTCCTTTGAACATCGTACGACAATTTAGAATATATTACGACTCTGTATGCCACATTACCGCCTTGAAAAGAATGTTAGTATAACGTACGGCACCTTACAACTCCTAACAAAACATTACAACACCGTACGTTAACTTAAAACTCCATAATAAACCTAATGAATTCGTCAGAGTCATTTGAACATCGTACAACAATTTAGAATATCTTACGATTCTGTATGCCGCATTACCGCCTTGAAAATAATGTTAGTATAACCTAGGGCACCTTACAACACCTAAGAACCCATTACAATACCGTACGTAAACTTAAAACACCATAGTAAACCTATTGAATTCGTCCGAGTCCTTTAAACATCAGACGACCACTTAGGACTTGTTACGACTTTGTATGCGACATTAGCAACAGGAAAAGCAATTTAGAATAATGTAGGATGCGTTACATCTTTTGAGAACACCTTACACCACCGTACGAAACATTAAAACTCCATAATAAACCTAATGAATTCGTCCGAGTGATTTGAACATCGTACAACAATTTAGAATATCTTACCACTCTGAATGCCACATTACCGCCTTGAAAAGCATGTTAGTATAACGTACGACATCTTACAACTCCTAACAAAACATTACAATACCGTACGTAAACTTAAAACTCCATAATAAACCTAATGAATTCATCCGAGTCCTTTGAACATCGTACGACAATTTAGAATATATTACGACTCTGTATGCCACATTACCGCCTTGAAAAGCATGTTAGTATAACGTACGGCACCTTACAACTCCTAAGAAAACATTACAACACCGTACGTTAACTTAAAACTCCATAATAAACCTAATGAATTCGTCAGAGTCATTTGAACATCGTACAACAATTTAGAATATCTTACGATTCTGTATGCCGCATTACCGCCTTGAAAATAATGTTAGTATAACCTAGGGCACCTTACAACACCTAAGAACCCATTACAATACCGTACGTAAACTTAAATCACCATAGTAAACCTATTGAATTCGTCCGAATCCATTAAACATCAGACGACCACTCAGGACTTGTTACGACTTTGTATGCGACATTAGCAACAGGAAAAACAATTTAGAATAATGTAGGATGTGTTACATAATTTGAGAACACCTTACACCACCGTACGAAACATTAAAACTCCATAATAAACCTAATGAATTCGTCAGAGTGATTTGAACATCGTACAACAATTTAGAATATCTTACCACTCTATATGCCATATTACGGCCTTGAAAAGCATGTTAGTATAACGTACGACACCTTACAACTCCTAACAAAACATTACAACGTCGTACGTAAACTTAAAACTCCATAATAAACCTAATGAATTCGTCCGAGTCATTTGAACATCGTACAACAATTTAGAATATCTTACGACTCTGTATGCCACATTACCGTCTTGAAAGTCATGTTAGTATAACCTAGGGCACCTTACAACTCCTAAGAACCCATTACAATACCGTACGTAAACTTAAAACTCGATAGTAAACCTAATGAATTCGTCCGAGTCCTTTAAACATCAGACGACCACTCAGGACTTGTTACGACTTTGTATGCGACATTAGTAACAGGAAAAGCTACTTAGAATAATGTAGGATGCGTTACATCTTTTGAGAACACCTTACACCACCGTACGAAACATTAAAACTCCATAATAAACCTAATGATTTCGTCCGAGTGATTTGAACATCGTACAACAATTTAGAATATCTTACCACTCTGAATGCCACATTACCGCCTTGAAAAGCATGTTAGTATAACGTACGACATCTTACAACTCCTAACAAAACATTACAATACCGTACGTAAACTTAAAACTCCATAATAAACCTAATGAATTCATCCGAGTCCTTTGAACATCGTACGACAATTTAGAATATATTACGACTCTGTATGCCACATTACCGCCTTGAAAAGCATGTTAGTATAACGTACGGCACCTTACAACTCCTAACAAAACATTACAACACCGTACGTTAACTTAAAACTCCATAATAAACCTAATGAATTCGTCAGAGTCATTTGAACATCGTACAACAATTTAGAATATCTTACGATTCTGTATGCCGCATTACCGCCTTGAAAATAATGTTAGTATAACCTAGGGCACCTTACAACACCTAAGAACCCATTACAATACCGTACGTAAACTTAAAACACCATAGTAAACCTATTGAATTCGTCCGAGTCCTTTAAACATCAGACGACCACTTAGGACTTGTTACGACTTTGTATGCGACATTAGCAACAGGAAAAGCAATTTAGAATAATGTAGGATGCGTTACATCTTTTGAGAACAGCTTACACCACCGTACGAAACATTAAAACTCCATAATAAACCTAATGAATTCGTCAGAGTGATTTGAACATCGTACAACAATTTAGAATATCTTACCACTCTATATGCCATATTACGGCGTTGAAAAGCATGTTAGTATAACGTACGACACCTTACAACTCCTAACAAAACATTACAACGTCGTACGTAAACTTAAAACTCCATAATAAACCTAATGAATTCGTCCGAGTCATTTGAACATCGTACAACAATTTAGAATATCTTACGACTCTGTATGCCACATTACCGTCTTGAAAGTCATGTTAGTATAACCTAGGGCACCTTACAACTCCTAAGAACCCATTACAATACCGTACGTAAACTTAAAACTCGATAGTAAACCTAATGAATTCGTCCGAGTCCTTTAAACATCAGACGACCACTCAGGACTTGTTACGACTTTGTATGCGACATTAGTAACAGGAAAAGCTACTTAGAATAATGTAGGATGCGTTACATCTTTTGAGAACACCTTACACCACCGTACGAAACATTAAAACTCCATAATAAACCTAATGAATTCGTCCGAGTGATTTGAACATCGTACAACAATTTAGAATATCTTACCACTCTGAATGCCACATTACCGCCTTGAAAAGCATGTTAGTATAACGTACGACATCTTACAACTCCTAACAAAACATTACAATACCGTACGTAAACTTAAAACTCCATAATAAACCTAATGAATTCATCCGAGTCCTTTGAACATCGTACGACAATTTAGAATATATTACGACTCTGTATGCCACATTACCGCCTTGAAAAGCATGTTAGTATAACGTACGGCACCTTACAACTCCTAACAAAACATTACAACACCGTACGTTAACTTAAAACTCCATAATAAACCTAATGAATTCGTCAGAGTCATTTGAACATCGTACAACAATTTAGAATATCTTACGATTCTGTATGCCGCATTACCGCCTTGAAAATAATGTTAGTATAACCTAGGGCACCTTACAACACCTAAGAACCCATTACAATACCGTACGTAAACTTAAAACACCATAGTAAACCTATTGAATTCGTCCGAGTCCTTTAAACATCAGACGACCACTTAGGACTTGTTACGACTTTGTATGCGACATTAGCAACAGGAAAAGCAATTTAGAATAATGTAGGATGCGTTACATCTTTTGAGAACACCTTACACCACCGTACGAAACATTAAAACTCCATAATAAACCTAATGAATTCGTCAGAGTGATTTGAACATCGTACAACAATTTAGAATATCTTACCACTCTATATGCCATATTACGGCGTTGAAAAGCATGTTAGTATAACGTACGACACCTTACAACTCCTAACAAAACATTACAACGTCGTACGTAAACTTAAAACTCCATAATAAACCTAATGAATTCGTCCGAATCATTTGAACATCGTACGACAATTTAGAATATATTACGACTCTGTATGCCACATTACCGTCTTGAAAGTCATGTTAGTATAACCTAGGGCACCTTACAACTCCTAAGAACCCATTACAATACCGTACGTAAACTTAAAACTCGATAGTAAACCTAATGAATTCGTCCAAGTCCTTTAAACATCAGACGACCACTCAGGACTTGTTACGACTTTGTATGCGACATTAGTAACAGGAAAAGCAATTTAGAATAATGTAGGATGCGTTACATCTTTTTAGAACACCTTACACCACCGTACGAAACATTAAAACTCCATAATAAACCTAATGAATTCGTCCGAGTGATTTGAACATCGTACAACAATTTAGAATATCTTACCACTCTGAATGCCACATTACCGCCTTGAAAAGCATGTTAGTATAACGTACGACATCTTACAACTCCTAACAAAACATTACAACACCGTACGTAAACTTAAAACTCCATAATAAACCTAATGAATTCATCCGAGTCCTTTGAACATCGTACGACAATTTAGAATATATTACGACTCTGTATGCCACATTACCGCCTTGAAAAGCATGTTAGTATAACGTACGGCACCTTACAACTCCTAACAAAACATTACAACACCGTACGTTAACTTAAAACTCCATAATAAACCTAATGAATTCGTCCGAGTCATTTGAACATCGTACAACAATTTAGAATATCTTACGACTCTGTATGCCACATTACCGTCTTGAAAGTCATGTTAGTATAACCTAGGGCACCTTACAACTCCTAAGAACCCATTACAATACCGTACGTAAACTTAAAACTCGATAGTAAACCTAATGAATTCGTCCGAGTCCTTTAAACATCAGACGACCACTCAGGACTTGTTACGACTTTGTATGCGACATCAGTAACAGGAAAAGCAATTTAGAATAATGTAGGATGCGTTACATCTTTTGAGAACACCTTTCACCACCGTACGAAACATTAAAACTCCATAATAAACCTAATGAATTCGTCCGAGTGATTTGAACATCGTACAACAATTTAGAATATCTTACCACTCTGAATGCCACATTACCGCCTTGAAAAGCATGTTAGTATAACATACGACATCTTACAACTCCTAACAAAACATTAGAACACCGTACGTAAACTTAAAACTCCATAATAAACCTAATGAATTCATCCAAGTCCTTTGAACATCGTACGACAATTTAGAATATATTACGACTCTGTATGCCACATTACCGTCTTGAAAGTCATGTTATTATAACCTAGGGCACCTTACAACTCCTAAGAACCCATTACAATACCGTACGTAAACTTAAAACTCGATAGTAAACCTAATGAATTCGTCCGAGTCCTTTAAACATAAGACGACCACTCAGGACTTGTTACGACTTTGTATGCGACATTAGTAACAGGAAAAGCAATTTAGAATAATGTAGGATGCGTTACATCCTTTGAGAACACCTTACACCACCGTACGAAACATTAAAACTCCATAATAAACCTAATGAATTCGTCCGAGTGATTTGAACATCGTACAACAATTTAGAATATCTTACCACTCTGAATGCCACATTACCGCCTTGAAAAGCATGTTAGTATAACGTACGACATCTTACAACTCCTAACAAAACATTACAACACCGTACGTAAACTTAAAACTCCATAATAAACCTAATGAATTCATCCGAGTCCTTTGAACATCGTACGACAATTTAGAATATATTACGACTCTGTATGCCACATTACCGCCTTGAAAAGCATGTTAGTATAACGTACGGCACCTTACAACTCCTAACAAAACATTACAACACCGTACGTTAACTTAAAACTCCATAATAAACCTAATGAATTCGTCAGAGTCATTTGAACATCGTACAACAATTTAGAATATCTTACGATTCTGTATGCCGCATTACCGCCTTGAAAATCATGTTAGTATAACCTAGGGCACCTTACAACACCTAAGAACCCATTACAATACCGTACGTAAACTTAAATCACCATAGTAAACCTATTGAATTCGTCCGAATCCATTAAACATCAGACGACCACTCAGGACTTGTTACGACTTTGTATGCGACATTAGCAACAGGAAAAACAATTTAGAATAATGTAGGATGTGTTACATAATTTGAGAACACCTTACACCACCGTACGAAACATTAAAACTCCATAACAAACCTAATGAATTCGTCAGAGTGATTTGAACATCGTACAACAATTTAGAATATCTTACCACTCTATATGCCATATTACCGCCTTGAAAATCATGTTAGTATAACGTATGGCACCTTACAACTCCGAACAAAACATTACAACACCGTACGTAAACTTAAAACTCCATAATAAACCTAATGAATTCATCTGAGTCATTTGAACATCGTACAACAATTTAAAATACCTTACGACTCTGTATGACACATTACCGCCTTGAAAAGCATGTTAGTATAACGCACAGCACCATACAACTCCTAACAAAACATTACAACACCGTACGTAAACTTAAAACTCCATAATAAACTTAATGAATTCGTCCGAGTCATTTGAACATTGTACAACAATTAAGAATATCTTATGACTCTGTATGCAACATTACCGCCTTGAAAAGCATGTTAGTATAACGTACAGCACCATACAACTCCTAACAAAACATTACAACACCGTACGTAAATTAAAACTTCATAATAAACCTAATGAATTCGTCCGAGTCCTTCGAACATCGTACGACAATTTAGAATATATTACGACTCTGTATGCCACATTACCGCCTTGAAAAGCATGTTAGTATAACGTACGACACCTGACAACTCCTAACAAAACATTACAACACCGTACGTAAACTTAAAACTCCGTAATAAACCTAATGAATTCGTCTGAGTCATTTGAACATCGTACAACAATTTAAAATACCTTACGACTCTGTATGCCACATTACCGCCTTGAAAAGCATGTTAGTATAACGTACGACACCTGACAACTCCTAACAAAACATTACAACACCGTACGTAAACTTAAAACTCCGTAATAAACCTAATGAATTCATCTGAGTCATTTGAACATCGTACAACAATTTAAAATACCTTACGACTCTGTATGCCACATTACCGCCTTGAAAAGCATG
This sequence comes from Tagetes erecta, assembly GCA_030867185.1. Taxonomy (NCBI): domain Eukaryota; kingdom Viridiplantae; phylum Streptophyta; class Magnoliopsida; order Asterales; family Asteraceae; genus Tagetes; species Tagetes erecta. Next base: position 45,072,246 of record CM061488.1, on the reverse strand, counting down.
TTAGTTTAACGTACAGCACCATACAACTCCTAGCAAAACATTACAACACCGTACGTAAAATTAAAACTCCATAATAAACCTAATGAATTCGTCCGACTCATTTGAACATCGTACGACAATTTAGAATATATTACGACTCTGTATGCCACATTACCGCCTTGAAAAGCATGTTAGTATAACGTAGGACACCTTACAACTCCTAACATAACATTACAACACCGTACGTAAACTTAAAACTCCATAATAAACCTAATGAATTCATCCGAGTCCTTTGAACATCGTACGACAATTTAGAATATATTACGACTCTGTACGCCACATTACCGCCTTGAAAAGTATGTTAGTATAACGTACGACACCTTAGAACTCCTAACAAAACATTACAACACCGTACGTAAACTCAAAACTCCATAATAAACCTAATGAATTCGTCCGAGTCATTTGAACATCGTACAACAATTTAGAATATCTTACGAATATGTATGCCACATTACCGCCTTGAAAATCATGTTAGTATAACGTAGGACACCTTACAACTCCTAGCAACATATTACAATACCGTACGTAAACTTAAAACTCCATACTAAACCTAATGAATTCGTCTGAGTCCATTAAACATTAGACGACCACTCAGGACTTGTTACGACTTTGTATGCAACATTAGCAACATGAAAAGCAATTTAGAATAATGTAGGATGCGTTACATCTTTTGAGAACAACTTTCACCACCGTACGAAACATTAAAACTCCATACTAAACCTAATGAATTCGTCCGAGTCATTTGAACATCGTACAATAATTTAGAATATCTTACGACTCTGTATGCCACATTACCGCTTTGAAAAGCATGTTAGTATAACGTAGGACACCTTACAACTCCTAACGAAACATTACAACACCGTACGTAAACTTAAAACTCCATAATAAACATAATGAATTCATCCGAGTCCTTTGAACATCGTACGACAATTTAGAATATATTACGACTCTGTATGCCACATTACCGCCTTGAAAAGTATGTTAGTATAACGTACGACACCTTAGAACTCCTAACAAAACATTACAACACCGTACGTAAACTTTAAACTCCATAATAAACCTAATGAATTCGTCCGAGTCATTTGAACATCGTACAATAATTTAGAATATCTTACGACTCTGTATGCCTTGAAAATCATGTTAGTATAACGTAGGACACCTTACAACTCCTAGCAACATATTACAATACCGTACGTAAACTTAAAACTCCATACTAAACCTAATGAATTCGTCTGAGTCCATTAAACATTAGACGACCACTCAGGACTTGTTACGACTTTGTATGCAACATTAGCAACATGAAAAGCAATTTAGAATAATGTAGGATGCGTTACATCTTTTGAGAACAACTTTCACCACCGTACGAAACATTAAAACTCCATACTAAACCTAATGAATTCGTCCGAGTCATTTGAACATCGTACAATAATTTAGAATATCTTACGACTCTGTATGCCACATTACCTTTTTGAAAAGCATGTTAGTATAACGTAGGACACCTTACAACTCCTAACGAAACATTACAACACCGTACGTAAACTTAAAACTCCATAATAAACATAATGAATTCATCCGAGTCCTTTGAACATCGTACGACAATTTAGAATATATTACGACTCTGTATGCCACATTACCGCCTTGAAAAGTATGTTAGTATAACGTACGACACCTTAGAACTCCTAACAAAACATTACAACACCGTACGTAAACTTTAAACTCCATAATAAACCTAATGAATTCGTCCGAGTCATTTGAACATCGTACAATAATTTAGAATATCTTACGACTCTGTATGCCTTGAAAATCATGTTAGTATAACGTAGGACACCTTACAACTCCTAACAACATATTACAATACCGTACGTGAACTTAAAACTCCATAGTAAACCTAATGAATTCGTCTGAGTCCATTAAACATTAGACGACCACTCAGGACTTGTTACGACTTTGTATGCAACATTAGCAACAGGAAAAGCAATTTAAAATAATGTAGGATGCGTTACATCTGTTGAGAACAACTTTCACCACCGTACGAAACATTAAAACTCCATACTAAACCTAATGAATTCGTCCGAGTCATGTGAACATCGTACAATAATTTAGAATATCTTACGACTCTGTATGCCACATTACCGCTTTGAAAAGCATGTTAGTATAACGTAGGACACCTTACAACTCCTAACAAAACATTACAACACCGTACGTAAACTTAAAACTCCATAATAAACCTAATGAATTCATCCGAGTCCTTTGAACATCGTACGACAATTTAGAATATATTACGACTCTCTATGCCACATTACCGTCTTGATAAGTATGTTAGTATAACGTACGGCACCTTAGAACTCCTAACAAAACATTACAACACCGTATGTAAACTCAAAACTCCATAATAAACCTAATGAATTCGTCCGAGTCATTTGAACATCGTACAACAATTTAGAATATCTTACGACTATGTATGACACATTACCGCCTTGAAAATCATGTTAGTATAACGTAGGACACCTTACAACTCCTAACAACATATTACAATACCGTACGTGAACTTAAAACTCCATAGTAAACCTAATGAATTCGTCTGAGTCCATTAAACATTAGACGACCACTCAGGACTTGTTACGACTTTGTATGCAACATTAGCAACAGGAAAAGCAAATTAAAATAATGTAGGATGCGTTACATCTGTTGAGAACAACTTTCACCACCGTACGAAACATTAAAACTCCATACTAAACCTAATGAATTCGTCTGAGTCATTTGAACATCGTACAATAATTTAGAATATCTTACGACTCTGTATGCCACATTACCGCTTTGAAAAGCATGTTAGTATAACGTAGGACACCTTACAACTCCTAACGAAACATTGCAACACCGTACGTAAACTTAAAAATCCATAATAAACCTAATGAATTCATCTGAGTCCTTTGAACATCGTACGACAATTTAGAATATATTACGACTCTGTATGCCACATTACCGCCTTGAAAAGTATGTTAGTATAACGTACGACACCTTACAACTCCTAACAAAACATTACAACACCGTACGTAAACTCAAAACTCGATAATAAACCTAATGAATTCGTCAGAGTCATTTGAACATCGTACAACAATTTAGAATATCTTACGACTATGTATGACACATTACCGCCTTGAAAATCATGTTAGTATAACGTAGGACACCTTACAACTCCTAACAACATATTACAATACCGTACGTAAATTTAAAACTCCATAGTAAACCTAATGAATTCGTCTGAGTCCATTAAACATTAGACGACCACTCAGGACTTGTTACGACTTTGTATGCAACATTAGCAACAGGAAAAGCAATTTAAAATAATGTAGGATGCGTTACATCTTTTGAGAACAACTTTCACCACCGTACGAAACATTAAAACTCCATACTAAACCTAATGAATTCGTCCGAGTCATTTGAACATCGTACAATAATTTAGAATATCTTACGACTCTGTATGCCACATTACCGCTTTGAAAAGCATGTTAGTATAACGTAGGACACCTTACAACTCCTAACAAAACATTACAACACCGTACGTAAACTTAAAACTCCATAATAAACCTAATGAATTCATCCGAGTCATTTGAACATCGTACAACAATTTAGAATATCTTACGACTATGTATGCCACATTACCGCCTTGAAAATCATGTTAGTATAACGTAGGATACCTTACAACTCCTAACAACATATTACAATACCGTACGTGAACTTAAAACTCCATAGTAAACGTAATGAATTCGTCTGAGTCCATTAAACATTAGACGACCACTCAGGACTTGTTACGACTTTGTATACAACATTAGCAACAGGAAAAGCAATTTAGAATAATGTAGGATGCGTTACATCTTTTGAGAACAACTTTCACCACCGTACGAAACATTAAAACTCCATACTAAACCTAATGAATTCGTCCGAGTCATTTGAACATCGTACAATAATTTAGAATATCTTACGACTCTGTATGCCACATTACCGCTTTGAAAAGCATGTTAGTATAACGTAGGACACCTTACAACTCCTAACAAAACATTACAACACCGTATGTAAACTTAAAACTCCATAATAAACCTAATGAATTCATCCGAGTCCTTTGAACATCGTACGACAATTTAGAATATATTACGACTCTCTATGCCACATTACCGTCTTGATAAGTATGTTAGTATAACGTACGGCACCTTAGAACTCCTAACAAAACATTACAACACCGTATGTAAACTCAAAACTCCATAATAAACCTAATGAATTCGTCCGAGTCATTTAAACATCGTACAACAATTTAGAATATCTTACGACTATGTATGACACATTACTGCCTTGAAAATCATGTTAGTATAACGTAGGACACCTTACAACTCCTAACAACATATTACAATACCGTACGTGAACTTAAAACTCCATAGTAAACGTAATGAATTCGTCTGAGTCCATTAAACATTAGACGACCACTCAGGACTTGTTACGACTTTGTATACAACATTAGCAACAGGAAAAGCAATTTAGAATAATGTAGGATGCGTTACATCTGTTGAGAACAACTTTCACCACCGTACGAAACATTAAAACTCCATACTAAACCTAATGAATTCGTCTGAGTCATTTGAACATCGTACAATAATTTAGAATATCTTACGACTCTGTATGCCACATTACCGCTTTGAAAAGCATGTTAGTATAACGTAGGACACCTTACAACTCCTAACGAAACATTGCAACACCGTACGTAAACTTAAAAATCCATAATAAACCTAATGAATTCATCTGAGTCCTTTGAACATCGTACGACAATTTAGAATATATTACGACTCTCTATGCCACATTACCGTCTTGATAAGTATGTTAGTATAACGTACCGCACCTTAGAACTCCTAACAAAACATTACAACACCGTATGTAAACTCAAAACTCCATAATAAACCTAATGAATTCGTCCGAGTCATTTGAACATCGTACAACAATTTAGAATATCTTACGACTATGTATGACACATTACCGCCTTGAAAATCATGTTAGTATAACGTAGGACACCTTACAACTCCTAACAACAAATTACAATACCGTACGTGAACTTAAAACTCCATAGTAAACCTAATGAATTCGTCTGAGTCCATTAAACATTAGACGACCACTCAGGACTTGTTACGACTTTGTATGCAACATTAGCAACAGGAAAAGCAATTTAAAATAATGTAGGATGCGTTACATCTGTTGAGAACAACTTTCACCACCGTACGAAACATTAAAACTTCATACTAAACCTAATGAATTCGTCTGAGTCATTTGAACATCGTACAATAATTTAGAATATCTTACGACTCTGTATGCCACATTACCGCTTTGAAAAGCATGTTAGTATAATGTAGGACACCTTACAACTCCTAACAAAACATTACAACACCGTACGTAAACTTAAAACTCCATAATAAACCTAATGAATTCATCCGAGTCCTTTGAACATCGTACGACAATTTAGAATATATTACGACTCTGTATGCCACATTACCGCCTTGAAAAGTATGTTAGTATAACGTACGACACCTTACAACTCCTAACAAAACATTACAACACCGTACGTAAACTCAAAACTCGATAATAAACCTAATGAATTCGTCAGAGTCATTTGAACATCGTACAACAATTTAGAATATCTTACGACTATGTATGACACATTACCGCCTTGAAAATCATGTTAGTATAACGTAGGACACCTTACAACTCCTAACAACATATTACAATACCGTACGTAAATTTAAAACTCCATAGTAAACCTAATGAATTCGTCTGAGTCCATTAAACATTAGACGACCACTCAGGACTTGTTACGACTTTGTATGCAACATTAGCAACAGGAAAAGCAATTTAAAATAATGTAGGATGCGTTACATCTTTTGAGAACAACTTTCACCACCGTACGAAACATTAAAACTCCATACTAAACCTAATGAATTCGTCCGAGTCATTTGAACATCGTACAATAATTTAGAATATCTTACGACTCTGTATGCCACATTACCGCTTTGAAAAGCATGTTAGTATAACGTAGGACACCTTACAACTACTAACAAAACACTACAACACCGTACGTAAACTTAAAACTCCATAATAAACCTAATGAATTCATCCGAGTCCTTTGAACATCGTACGGCAATTTAGTATATATTACGACTCTGTATGCCACATTACCGCCTTGAAAAGTATGTTAGTATAACGTACGACACCTTACAACTCCTAACAAAACATTACAACACCGTACGTAAACTCAAAACTCCATAATAAACCTAATGAATTCGTCCGAGTCATTTGAAAATCGTACAACAATTTAGAATATCTTACGACTATGTATGCCACATTACCGCCTTGAAAATCATGTTAGTATAACGTAGGATACCTTACAACTCCTAACAACATATTACAATACCGTACGTAAACTTAAAACTCCATAGTAAACGTAATGAATTCGTCTGAGTCCATTAAACATTAGACGACCACTCAGGACTTGTTACGACTTTGTATGCAACATTAGCAACAGGAAAAGCAATTTAGAATAATGTAGGATGCATTACATCTTTTGAGAACAACTTTCACCACCGTACGAAACATTAAAACTCCATACTAAACCTAATGAATTCGTTCGAGTCATTTGAACATCGTACAATAATTTATAATATCTTACGACTCTGTATGCCACATTACCGCTTTGAAAAGCATGTTAGTATAACGTAGGACACCTTACAACTCCTAACAAAACATTACAACACCGTACGTAAACTTAAAACTCCATAATAAACCTAATGAATTCATCCGAGTCCTTTGAACATCGTACGACAATTTAGAATATATTACGACTCTGTATGCCACATTACCGCCTTGAAAAGTATGTTAGTATAACGTACGACACCTTACAACTCCTAACAAAACATTACAACACCGTACGTAAACTCAAAACTCCATAATAAACCTAATGAATTCGTCAGACTCATTTGAACATCGTACAACAATTTAGAATATCTTACGACTATGTATGACACATTACCGCCTTGAAAATCATGTTAGTATAACGTAGGACACCTTACAACTCCTAACAACATATTACAATACCGTACGTAAATTTAAAACTCCATAGTAAACCTAATGAATTCGTCTGAGTCCATTAAACATTAGACGACCACTCAGGACTTGTTACGACTTTGTATGCAACATTAGCAACAGGTAAAGCAATTTAAAAAAATGTAGGATGCGTTACATCTTTTGAGAACAACTTTCACCACCGTACGAAACATTAAAACTCCATACTAAACCTAATGAATTCGTCCGAGTCATTTGAACATCGTACAATAATTTAGAATATCTTACGACTCTGTATGCCACATTACCGCTTTGAAAAGCATGTTAGTATAACGTAGGACACCTTACAACTACTAACAAAACACTACAACACCGTACGTAAACTTAAAACTCCATAATAAACCTAATGAATTCATCCGAGTCCTTTGAACATCGTACGGCAATTTAGTATATATTACGACTCTGTATGCCACATTACCGCCTTGAAAAGTATGTTAGTATAACGTACGACACCTTACAACTCCTAACAAAACATTACAACACCGTACGTAAACTCAAAAATCCATAATAAACCTAATGAATTCGTCCGAGTCATTTGAAAATCGTACAACAATTTAGAATATCTTACGACTATGTATGCCACATTACCGCCTTGAAAATCATGTTAGTATAACGTAGGATACCTTACAACTCCTAACAACATATTACAATACCGTACGTAAACTTAAAACTCCATAGTAAACGTAATGAATTCGTCTGAGTCCATTAAACATTAGACGACCACTCAGGACTTGTTACGACTTTGTATGCAACATTAGCAACAGGAAAAGCAATTTAGAATAATGTAGGATGCGTTACATCTTTTGAGAACAACTTTCACCACCGTACGAAACATTAAAACTCCATACTAAACCTAATGAATTCGTCCGAGTCATTTGAACATCGTACAACAATTTAGAATATCTTACGACTCTGTATGCCACATTACCGCTTTGAAAAACATGTTAGTATAACGTAGGACTCCTTACAACTCTTAACAAAACATTACAACACCGTACGTAAACTTAAAACTCCATAATAAACCTAATGAATTCATCCGAGTCCTTTGAACATCGTACGACAATTTAGAATATATTACGACTCTGTATGCCACATTACCGCCTTGAAAAGTATGTTAGTATAACGTACGGCACCTTACAACTCCTAACAAAACATTACAACACAGTACATAAACTCAAAACTCCATAATAAACCTAATGAATTCGTCGGAGTCATTTGAACATCGTACAACAATTTAGAATAACTTACGACTATGTATGACACATTACCGCCTTGAAAATCATGTTAGTATAACGTAGGACACCTTACAACTCCTAACAACATATTACAATACCGTACGTAAACTTAAAACTCCATAGTAAACCTAATGAATTCGTCTGAGTCCATTAAACATTAGACGACCACTCAGGACTTGTTACGACTTTGTATGCAACATTAGCAACAGGAAAAGCAATTTAGAATAATGTAGGATGCGTTACATCTTTTGAGAACAACTTTCACCACCGTAGGAAACATTAAAACTCCATACTAAACCTAATGAATTCGTCCGAGTCATTTGAACATCGTACAATAATTTAGAATATCTTACGACTCTGTATGCCACATTACCGCTTTGAAAAGCATGTTAGTATAACGTAGGACACCTTACAACTCCTAACAAAACATTACAACACCGTACGTAAACTTAAAACTCCATAATAAACCTAATGAATTCATCCGAGTCCTTTGAACATCGTACGGCAATTTAGTATATATTACGACTCTGTATGCCACATTACCGCCTTGAAAAGTATGTTAGTATAACGTACGACACCTTACAACTCCTAACAAAACATTACAACACCGTACGTAAACTCAAAAATCCATAATAAACCTAATGAATTCGTCCGAGTCATTTGAAAATCGTACAACAATTTAGAATATCTTACGACTATGTATGCCACATTACCGCCTTGAAAATCATGTTAGTATAACGTAGGATACCTTACAACTCCTAACAACATATTACAATACCGTACGTAAACTTAAAACTCCATAGTAAACGTAATGAATTCGTCTGAGTCCATTAAACATTAGACGACCACTCAGGACTTGTTACGACTTTGTATGCAACATTAGCAACAGGAAAAGCAATTTAGAATAATGTAGGATGCGTTACATCTTTTGAGAACAACTTTCACCACCGTACGAAACATTAAAACTCCATACTAAACCTAATGAATTCGTCCGAGTCATTTGAACATCGTACAACAATTTAGAATATCTTACGACTCTGTATGCCACATTACCGCTTTGAAAAACATGTTAGTATAACGTAGGACTCCTTACAACTCTTAACAAAACATTACAACACCGTACGTAAACTTAAAACTCCATAATAAACCTAATGAATTCATCCGAGTCCTTTGAACATCGTACGACAATTTAGAATATATTACGACTCTGTATGCCACATTACCGCCTTGAAAAGTATGTTAGTATAACGTACGGCACCTTACAACTCCTAACAAAACATTACAACACAGTACATAAACTCAAAACTCCATAATAAACCTAATGAATTCGTCGGAGTCATTTGAACATCGTACAACAATTTAGAATAACTTACGACTATGTATGACACATTACCGCCTTGAAAATCATGTTAGTATAACGTAGGACACCTTACAACTCCTAACAACATATTACAATACCGTACGTAAACTTAAAACTCCATAGTAAACCTAATGAATTCGTCTGAGTCCATTAAACATTAGACGACCACTCAGGACTTGTTACGACTTTGTATGCAACATTAGCAACAGGAAAAGCAATTTAGAATAATGTAGGATGCGTTACATCTTTTGAGAACAACTTTCACCACCGTAGGAAACATTAAAACTCCATACTAAACCTAATGAATTCGTCCGAGTCATTTGAACATCGTACAATAATTTAGAATATCTTACGACTCTGTATGCCACATTACCGCTTTGAAAAGCATGTTAGTATAACGTAGGACACCTTACAACTCCTAACAAAACATTACAACACCGTACGTAAACTTAAAACTCCATAATAAACTTAATGAATTCATCCGAGTCCTTTGAACATCGTACGGCAATTTAGTATATATTACGACTATGTATGCCACATTACCGCCTTGAAAAGTATGTTAGTATATTGTACGACACCTTACAACTCCTAACAAAACATTACAACACCGTACGTAAACTCAAAACTCCATAATAAACCTAATGAATTCGTCCGAGTCATTTGAACATCGTACAACAATTTAGAATATCTTACGACTATGTATGCCACATTACCGCCTTGAAAATCATGTTAGTATAACGTAGGACACCTTACAACTCCTAACAACATATTACAATACCGTACGTAAACTTAAAACCCCATAGTAAACGTAATGAATTCGTCTGAGTCCATTAAACATTAGATGACCACTCAGGACTTGTTACGACTTTGTATGCAACAATAGCAACAGGAAAAGCAATTTAGAATAATGTAGGATGCGTTACATCTTTTGAGAACAACTTTCACCACCGTACGAAACATTAAAACTCCATACTAAACCTAATGAATTCGTCCGAGTCATTTGAACATCGTACAACAATTTAGAATATCTTACGACTCTGTATGCCACATTACCGCTTTGAAAAGCATGTTAGTATAACGTAGGACTCCTTACAACTCTTAACAAAACATTACAACACCGTACGTAAACTTAAAACTCCATAATAAACCTAATGAATTCATCCGAGTCCTTTGAACATCGTACGACAATTTAGAATATATTACGACTCTGTATGCCACATTACCGCCTTGAAAAGTATGTTAGTATAACGTACGGCACCTTACAACTCCTAACAAAACATTACAACACAGTACGTAAACTCAAAACTCCATAATAAACCTAATGAATTCGTCGGAGTCATTTGAACATCGTACAACAATTTAGAATATCTTACGACTATGTATGCCACATTACCGCCTTGAAAATCATGTTAGTATAACGTAGGACACCTTACAACTCCTAACAACATATTACAATACCGTACGTAAACTTAAAACTCCATAGTAAACCTAATGAATTCGTCTGAGTCCATTAAACATTAGACGACCACCCAGGACTTGTTACGACTTTGTATGCAACATTAGCAACATGAAAAGCAATTTAGAATATTGTAGGATGCGTTACATCTTTTGAGAACAACTTTCACCACCGTACGAAACATTAAAACTCCATACTAAACCTAATGAATTCGTCCGAGTCATTTGAACATCGTACAACAATTTAGAATATCTTACGACTATGTATGCCACATTACCGCCTTGAAAATACAGTTAGTATAACGTAGGACACCTTACAACTCCTAACAACATATTACAATATCGTACGTAAACTTAAAACTCCATAGTAAACCTAATGAATTCGTCTGAGTCCATTAAACATTAGACGACCACTCAGGACTTGTTACGACTTTGTATGCAACATTAGCAACAGGAAAAGACATTTAGAATAATGTAGGATGCATTACAGCTTTTGAGAACAACTTTCACCACCGTACGAAACATTAAAACTCCATACTAAACCTAATGAATTCGTTCGAGTCATTTGAACATCGTACAACAATTTAGAATATCTTACGACCTTGTATGCCACATTACCGCTTTGAAAAGCATGTTAGTATAACGTAGGACTCCTTACAACTCTTAACAAAACATTACAACACCGTACGTAAACTTAAAACTCCATAATAAACCTTATGAATTCATCCGAGTCCTTTGAACATCGTACGACAATTTAGAATATATTACGACTCTGTATGCCACATTACCGCCTTGAAAAGTATGTTAGTATAACGTACGACACATTACAACTCCTAACAAAACATTACAACACAGTACGTAAACTCAAAACTCCATAATAAACCTAATGAATTCGTCGGAGTCATTTGAACATCGTACAACAATTTAGAATATCTTACGACTATGTATGCCACATTACCGCCTTGAAAATCATGTTAGTATAACGTAGGACACCTTACAACTCCTAACAACATATTACAATACCGTACGTAAACTTAAAACTCCATAGTAAACCTAATGAATTCGTCTGAGTCCATTAAACATTAGACGACCACTCAGGACTTGTTACGACTTTGTATGCAACATTAGCAACAGGAAAAGCAATTTAGAATATTGTAGGATGCGTTACATCTTTTGAGAACAACTTTCACCACCGTATGAAACATTAAAACTCCATACTAAACCTAATGAATTCGTTCGAGTCATTTGAACATCGTACAACAATTTAGAATATCTTACGACTCTGTATGCCACATTACCGCTTTGAAAAGCATGTTAGTATAACGTAGGGCACCTTACAACTCCTAACAAAACATTACAACACCGTACGTAAACTTAAAACTCCATAATAAACCTAATGAATTCATCGGAGTCCTTTGAACACCGTAGGACAATTTAGAATATATTACGACTCTGTATGCCACATTACCGCCTTGAAAAGTATGTTAGTATAACGTACGGCACCTTACAACTCCTAACAAAACATTACAACACCGTACGCAAACTCAAAACTCCATAATAAATCTAATGAATTCGTTCGAGTCATTTGAACATCGTACAACAATTTAGAATATCTTACGACTATGTATGCCACATTACCGCCTTGAAAATCATGTTAGTATAACGTAGGACACCTTACAACTCCTAACAACATATTACAATACCGTACGTAAACTTAAAACTCCATAGTAAACCTAATGAATTCGTCTGAGTCCATTAAACATTAGACGACCACTCAGGACTTGTTACGACTTTGTATGAAACATTAGCAACAGGAAAAGCAATTTAGAATAATGTACGATGCGTTACATCTTTTGAGAACAACTTTCACCACCGTACGAAACATTAAAACTCCATACTAAACCTAATGAATTCGTCCGAGTCATTTGAACATCGTACAATAATTTAGAATATCTTACGACTCTGTATGCCACATTACCGCTTTGAAAAGCATGTTAGTATAACGTAGGACACCTTACAACTCCTAACAAAACATTACAACACCGTACGTAAACTTAAAACTCCATAATAAACCTAATGAATTCATCCGAGTCCTTTGAACACCGTACGAAAATTTAGAATATATTACGACTCTGTATGCCACATTACCGCCTTGAAAAGTATGTTAGTATAACGTACGACACCTTACAACTCCTAACAAAACATTACAACACAGTACGTAAACTCAAAACTCCATAATAAACCTAATGAATTCGTCGGAGTCATTTGAACATCGTACAACAATTTAGAATATCTTACGACTATGTATGCCACATTACCGCCTTGAAAATCATGTTAGTATAACGTAGGACACCTTACAACTCCTAACAACATATTACAATACCGTACGTAAACTTAAAACTCCATAGTAAACCTAATGAATTCGTCTGAGTCCATTAAACATTAGACGACCACTCAGGACTTGTTACGACTTTGTATGCAACATTAGCAACAGGAAAAGCAATTTAGAATATTGTAGGATGCGTTACATCTTTTGAGAACAACTTTCACCACCGTACGAAACATTAAAACTCCATACTAAACCTAATGAATTCGTTCGAGTCATTTGAACATCGTACAACAATTTAGAATATCTTACGACTCTGTATGCCACATTACCGCTTTGAAAAGCATTTTAGTATAACGTAGGACTCCTTACAACTCTTAACAAAACATTACAACACCGTACATAAACTTAAAACTCCATAATAAACCTAATGAATTCATCCGAGTCCTTTGAACATCGTACGAAAATTTAGAATATATTACGACTCTGTATGCCACATTACCGCCTTGAAAAGTATGTTAGTATAACATACGGCACCTTACAATTCCTAACAAAAGATTACAACACAGTACGTAAACTCAAAACTCCATAATAAACCTAATGAATTCGTCGGAGTCATTTGAAAATCGTACAACAATTTAGAATATCTTACGACTATGTATGCCACATTACCGCCTTGAAAATCATGTTAGTATAACGTAGGACACCTTACAAATCCTAACAACATATTACAATATCGTACGTAAACTTAAAACTCCATAGTAAACCTAATGAATTCGTCTGAGTCCATTAAACATTAGACGACCACTCAGGACTTGTTACGACTTTGTATGCAACATTAGCAACAGGAAAAGCAATTTAGAATAATGTAGGATGCGTTACATCTTTTGAGAACAACTTTCACCACCGTTAGAAACATTAAAACTCCATACTAAACCTAATGAATTCGTCCGAGTCATTTGAACATCGTACAACAATTTAGAATATCTTACGACTCTGTATGCCACATTACCGCTTTGAAAAGCATGTTAGTATAACGTAGGACACCTTACAACTCCTAACAAAACATTACAACACCGTACGTAAACTTAAAACTCCATAATAAACCTAATGAATTCATCCGAGTCCTTTGAACACCGTAGGACAATTTAGAATATATTACGACTCTGTATGCCACATTACCGCCTTGAAAAGTATGTTAGTATAACGTACGGCACCTTACAACTCCTAACAAAACATTACAACACCGTACGTAAACTCAAAACTCCATAATAAATCTAATGAATTGGTTCGAGTCATTTGAACATCGTACAACAATTTAGAATATCTTACGACTATGTATGCCACATTACCGCCTTGAAAATCATGTTAGTATAACGTAGGACACCTTACAACTCCTAACAACATATTACAACTCCTAACAACATATTACAATACCGTACGTAAACTTAAAACTCCGTAGTAAACCTAATGAATTCGTCTGAGTCCATTAAACATTAGACGACCACTCAGGACTTGTTACGACTTTGTATGAAACATTAGCAACAGGAAAAGCAATTTAGAATAATGTAGGATGCGTTACATCTTTTGAGAACAACTTTCACCACCGTACGAAACATTAAAACTCCATACTAAACCTAATGAATTCGTCCGAGTCTTTTGAACATCGTACAACAATTTAGAATATCTTACGACTTTGTATGCCACATTACCGCTTTGAAAAGCATGTTAGTATAACGTAGGACACCTTACAACTCCTAACAAAACATTACAACACCGTACGTAAACTTAAAACTCTATAATAAACCTAATGAATTCATCCGAGTCCTTTGAACACCGTACGACAATTTAGAATATATTACGACTCTGTATGCCACATTACCGCCTTGAAAAGTATGTTAGTATAACGTACGGCACCTTACAACTCCTAACAAAACATTACAACACCGTACGTAAACTCAAAACTCCATAATAAATCTAATGAATTGGTTCGAGTCATTTGAACATCGTACAACAATTTAGAATATCTTACGACTATGTATGCCACATTACCGCCTTGAAAATCATGTTAGTATAACGTAGGACACCTTACAACTCCTAACAACATATTACAATACCGTACGTAAACTTAAAACTCCGTAGTAAACCTAATGAATTCGTCTGAGTCCATTAAACATTAGACGACCACTCAGGACTTGTTACGACTTTGTATGAAACATTAGCAACAGGAAAAGCAATTTAGAATAATGTAGGATGCGTTACATCTTTTGAGAACAACTTTCACCACCGTACGAAACATTAAAACTCCATACTAAACCTAATGAATTCGTCCGAGTCTTTTGAACATCGTACAACAATTTAGAATATCTTACGACTCTGTATGCCACATTACCGCTTTGAAAAGCATGTTAGTATAACGTAGGACACCTTACAACTCCTAACAAAACATTACAACACCGTACGTAAACATAAAACTCTATAATAAACCTAATAAATTCATCCGAGTCCTTTGAACACCGTACGACAATTTAGAATATATTACGACTCTGTATGCCACATTACCGCCTTGAAAAGTATGTTAGTATAACGTACGGCACCTTACAACTACTAACAAAACATTACAACACCGTACGTAAACTCAAAACTCCATAATAAACCTAATGAATTCGTCCGAGTCATTTGAACATCGTACAACAATTTAGAATATCTTACGACTATGTATGCCACATTACCGCCTTGAAAATCATGTTAGTATAACGTAGGACACCTTACAACTCCTAACAACATATTACAATACCGTACGTAAACTTAAAACTCCATAGTAAACCTAATGAATTCGTCTGAGTCCATTAAACATTAGACGACCACTCAGGACTTGTTACGACTTTGTATGCAACATTAGAAACATGAAAAGCAATTTAGAATAATGTAGGATGCATTACATCTTTTAAGAACAACTTTCACCACCGTACGAAACATTAAAACTCCATACTAAACCTAATGAATTCGTCCGAGTCATTTGAACATCGTACAACAATTTAGAATATCTTACGACTATGTATGCCACATTACCGCCTTGAAAATCATGTTAGTATAACGTAGGACACCTTACAACTCCTAACAACATATTACAATACCGTACGTAAACTTAAAACTCCATAGTAAACCTAATGAATTCGTCTGAGTCCATTAAACATTAGACGACCACTCAGGACTTGTTACGACTTTGTATGCAACATTAGCAACAGGAAAAGCAATTTAGAATATTGTAGGATGCGTTACATCTTTTGAGAACAACTTTGACCACCGTACGAAACATTAAAACTCCATACTAAACCTAATGAATTCGTTCGAGTCATTTGAACATCGTACAACAATTTAGAATATCTTACGACTCTGTATGCCACATTACCGCTTTGAAAAGCATTTTAGTATAACGTAGGACTCCTTACAACTCTTAACAAAACATTACAACACCGTACGAAAAATTAAAACTCCATAATAAACCTAATGAATTCATCCGAGTCCTTTGAACATCGTACGAAAATTTAGAATATATTACGACTCTGTATGCCACATTACCGCCTTGAAAAGTATGTTAGTATAACATACGGCACCTTACAATTCCTAACAAAAGATTACAACACAGTACGTAAACTCAAAACTCCATAATAAACCTAATGAATTCGTCGGAGACATTTGAAAATCGTACAACAATTTAGAATATCTTACGACTATGTATGCCACATTACCGCCTTGAAAATCATGTTAGTATAACGTAGGACACCTTACAACTCCTAACAACATATTACAATATCGTACGTAAACTTAAAACTCCATAGTAAACCTAATGAATTCGTCTGAGTCCATTAAACATTAGACGACCACTCAGGACTTGTTACGACTTTGTATGCAACATTAGCAACAGGAAAAGTCATTTAGAATAATGTAGGATGCGTTACATCTTTTGAGAACAACTTTCACCACCGTACGAAACATTAAAACTCCATACTAAACCTAATGAATTCGTCCGAGTCATTTGAACATCGTACAACAATTTAGAATATCTTACGACTATGTATGCCACATTACCGCCTTGAAAATCATGTTAGTATAACGTAGGACACCTTACAACTCCTAACAACATATTACAATACCGTACGTAAACTTAAAACTCCATAGTAAACCTAATGAATTCGTCTGAGTCCATTAAACATTAGACGACCACTCAGGACTTGTTACGACTTTGTATGCAACATTAGCAACAGGAAAAGCAATTTAGAATATTGTAGGATGCGTTACATCTTTTGAGAACAACTTTGACCACCGTACGAAACATTAAAACTCCATACTAAACCTAATGAATTCGTTCGAGTCATTTGAACATCGTACAACAATTTAGAATATCTTACGACTCTGTATGCCACATTACCGCTTTGAAAAGCATTTTAGTATAACGTAGGACTCCTTACAACTCTTAACAAAACATTACAACACCGTACGAAAAATTAAAACTCCATAATAAACCTAATGAATTCATCCGAGTCCTTTGAACATCGTACGAAAATTTAGAATATATTACGACTCTGTATGCCACATTACCGCCTTGAAAAGTATGTTAGTATAACATACGACACCTTACAATTCCTAACAAAAGATTACAACACAGTACGTAAACTCAAAACTCCATAATAAACCTAATGAATTCGTCGGAGACATTTGAAAATCGTACAACAATTTAGAATATCTTACGACTATGTATGCCACATTACCGCCTTGAAAATCATGTTAGTATAACGTAGGACACCTTACAACTCCTAACAACATATTACAATATCGTACGTAAACTTAAAACTCCATAGTAAACCTAATGAATTCGTCTGAGTCCATTAAACATTAGACGACCACTCAGGACTTGTTACGACTTTGTATGCAACATTAGCAACAGGAAAAGTCATTTAGAATAATGTAGGATGCGTTACATCTTTTGAGAACAACTTTCACCACCGTACGAAACATTAAAACTCCATACTAAACCTAATGAATTCGTCCGAGTCATTTGAACATCGTACAATAATTTAGAATATCTTACGACTCTGTATGCCACATTACCGCTTTGAAAAGCATGTTAGTATAACGTAGGACACCTTACAACTCCTAACAAAACATTACAACACCGTACGTAAACTTAAAACTCCATAATAAACCTAATGAATTCATCCGAGTCCTTTGAACACCGTACGACAATTTAGAATATATTACGACTCTGTATGCCACATTACCGCCTTGAAAAGTATGTTAGTATAACGTACGACACCTTACAACTCCTAACAAAACATTACAACACAGTACGTAAACTCAAAACTCCATAATAAACCTAATGAATTCGTCGGAGTCATTTGAACATCGTACAACAATTTAGAATATCTTACGACTATGTATGCCACATTACCGCCTTGAAAATCATGTTAGTATAACGTAGGACACCTTACAACTCCTAACAACATATTACAATACCGTACGTAAACTTAAAACTCCATAGTAAACCTAATGAATTCGTCTGAGTCCATTAAACATTAGACGACCATTACGACTTTGTATGCAACATTAGCAACAGGAAAAGCAATTTAGAATATTGTAGGATGCGTTACATCTTTTGAGAACAACTTTCACCACCGTACGAAACATTAAAACTCCATACTAAACCTAATGAATTCGTTCGAGTCATTTGAACATCGTACAACAATTTAGAATATCTTAGGACTCTGTATGCCACATTACCGCTTTGAAAAGCATTTTAGTATAACGTAGGACTCCTTACAACTCTTAACAAAACATTACAACACCGTACATAAACTTAAAACTCCATAATAAACCTAATGAATTCATCCGAGTCCTTTGAACATCGTACGAAAATTTAGAATATATTACGACTCTGTATGCCACATTACCGCCTTGAAAAGTATGTTAGTATAACATACGGCACCTTACAATTCCTAACAAAAGATTACAACACAGTACGTAAACTCAAAACTCCATAATAAACCTAATGAATTCGTCGGAGTCATTTGAAAATCGTACAACAATTTAGAATATCTTACGACTATGTATGCCACATTACCGCCTTGAAAATCATGTTAGTATAACGTAGGACACCTTACAAATCCTAACAACATATTACAATATCGTACGTAAACTTAAAACTCCATAGTAAACCTAATGAATTCGTCTGAGTCCATTAAACATTAGACGACCACTCAGGACTTGTTACGACTTTGTATGCAACATTAGCAACAGGAAAAGCAATTTAGAATAATGTAGGATGCGTTACATCTTTTGAGAACAACTTTCACCACCGTACGAAACATTAAAACTCCATACTAAACCTAATGAATTCGTCCGAGTCATTTGAACATCGTACAACAATTTAGAATATCTTACGACTCTGTATGCCACATTACCGCTTTGAAAAGCATGTTAGTATAACGTAGGACACCTTACAACTCCTAACAAAACAATACAACACCGTACGTAAACTTAAAACTCCATAATAAACCTAATGAATTCATCCGAGTCCTTTGAACACCGTAGGACAATTTAGAATATATTACGACTCTGTATGCCACATTACCGCCTTGAAAAGTATGTTAGTATAACGTACGGCACCTTACAACTCCTAACAAAACATTACAACACCGTACGTAAACTCAAAACTCCATAATAAATCTAATGAATTCGTTCGAGTCATTTGAACATCGTACAACAATTTAGAATATCTTACGACTATGTATGCCACATTACCGCCTTGAAAATCATGTTAGTATAACGTAGGACACCTTACAACTCCTAACAACATATTACAATACCGTACGTAAACTTAAAACTCCGTAGTAAACCTAATGAATTCGTCTGAGTCCATTAAACATTAGACGACCACTCAGGACTTGTTACGACTTTGTATGAAACATTAGCAACAGGAAAAGCAATTTAGAATAATGTAGGATGCGTTACATCTTTTGAGAACAACTTTCACCACCGTACGAAACATTAAAACTCCATACTAAACCTAATGAATTCGTCTGAGTCTTTTGAACATCGTACAACAATTTAGAATATCTTACGACTCTGTATGCCACATTACCGCTTTGAAAAGCATGTTAGTATAACGTAGGACACCTTACAACTCCTAACAAAACATTACAACACCGTACGTAAACTTAAAACTCCATAATAAACCTAATGAATTCATCCGAGTCCTTTGAACACCGTACGACAATTTAGAATATATTACGACTCTGTATGCCACATTACCGCCTTGAAAAGTATGTTAGTATAACGTACGGCACCTTACAACTACTAACAAAACATTACAACACCGTACGTAAACTCAAAACTCCATAATAAACCTAATGAATTCGTCCGAGTCATTTGAACATCGTACAACAATTTAGAATATCTTACGACTATGTATGCCACATTACCGCCTTGAAAATCATGTTAGTATAACGTAGGACACCTTACAACTCCTAACAACATATTACAATACCGTACGTAAACTTAAAACTCCATAGTAAACCTAATGAATTCGTCTGAGTCCATTAAACATTAGACGACCACTCAGGACTTGTTACGACTTTGTATGCAACATTAGAAACATGAAAAGCAATTTAGAATAATGTAGGATGCGTTACATCTTTTAAGAACAACTTTCACCACCGTACGAAACATTAAAACTCCATACTAAACCTAATGAATTCGTCCGAGTCATTTGAACATCGTACAACAATTTAGAATATCTTACGACTATGTATGCCACATTACCGCCTTGAAAATCATGTTAGTATAACGTAGGACACCTTACAACTCCTAACAACATATTACAATACCGTACGTAAACTTAAAACTCCATAGTAAACCTAATGAATTCGTCTGAGTCCATTAAACATTAGACGACCACTCAGGACTTGTTACGACTTTGTATGCAACATTAGCAACAGGAAAAGCAATTTAGAATATTGTAGGATGCGTTACATCTTTTGAGAACAACTTTCACCACCGTACGAAACATTAAAACTCCATACTAAACCTAATAAATTCGTTCGAGTCATTTGAACATCGTACAACAATTTAGAATATCTTACGACTCTGTATGCCACATTACCGCTTTGAAAAGCATTTTAGTATAACGTAGGACTCCTTACAACTCTTAACAAAACATTACAACACCGTACGAAAAATTAAAACTCCATAATAAACCTAATGAATTCATCCGAGTCCTTTGAACATCGTACGAAAATTTAGAATATATTACGACTCTGTATGCCACATTACCGCCTTGAAAAGTATGTTAGTATAACATACGGCACCTTACAGTTCCTAACAAAAGATTACAACACAGTACGTAAACTCAAAACTCCATAATAAACCTAATGAATTCGTCGGAGACATTTGAAAATCGTACAACAATTTAGAATATCTTACGACTATGTATGCCACATTACCGCCTTGAAAATCATGTTAGTATAACGTAGGACACCTTACAACTCCTAACAACATATTACAATATCGTACGTAAACTTAAAACTCCATAGTAAACCTAATGAATTCGTCTGAGTCCATTAAACATTAGACGACCACTCAGGACTTGTTACGACTTTGTATGCAACATTAGCAACAGGAAAAGTCATTTAGAATAATGTAGGATGCGTTACATCTTTTGAGAACAACTTTCACCACCGTACGAAACATTAAAACTCCATACTAAACCTAATGAATTCGTCCGAGTCATTTGAACATCGTACAACAATTTAGAATATCTTACGACTCTGTATGCCACATTACCGCTTTGAAAAGCATGTTAGTATAACGTAGGACACCTTACAACTCCTAACAAAACATTACAACATCGTACGTAAACTTAAAACTCCATAATAAACCTAATGAATTCATCCGAGTCCTTTGAACACCGTAGGACAATTTAGAATATATTACGACTCTGTATGCCACATTACCGCCTTGAAAAGTATGTTAGTATAACGTACGGCACCTTACAAGTACTAACAAAACATTACAACACCGTACGTAAACTCAAAACTCCATAATAAACCTAATGAATTCGTCCGAGTCATTTGAACATCGTACAACAATTTAGAATATCTTACGACTATGTATGCCACATTACCGCCTTGAAAATCATGTTAGTATAACGTAGGACACCTTACAACTCCTAACAACATATTACAATACCGTACGTAAACTTAAAACTCCATAGTAAACCTAATGAATTCGTCTGAGTCCATTAAACATTAGACGACCACTCAGGACTTGTTACGACTTTGTATGAAACATTAGCAACAGGAAAAGCAATTTAGAATAATGTAGGATGCGTTACATCTTTTGAGAACAACTTTCACCACCGTACGAAACATTAAAACTCCATACTAAACCTAATGAATTCGTCCGAGTCTTTTGAACATCGTACAACAATTTAGAATATCTTACGACTCTGTATGCCACATTACCGCTTTGAAAAGCATGTTAGTATAACGTAGGACACCTTACAACTCCTAACAAAACATTACAACACCGTACGTAAACTTAAAACTCCATAATAAACCTAATGAATTCATCCGAGTCCTGTGAACACCGTACGACAATTTAGAATATATTACGACTCTGTATGCCACATTACTGCCTTGAAAAGTATGTTAGTATAACGTACGGCACCTTACAACTACTAACAAAACATTACAACACCGTACGTAAACTCAAAACTCCATAATAAACCTAATGAATTCGTCCGAGTCATTTGAACATCGTACAACAATTTAGAATATCTTACGACTATGTATGCCACATTACCGCCTTGAAAATCATGTTAGTATAACGTAGGACACCTTACAACTCCTAACAACATATTACAATACCGTACGTAAACTTAAAACTCCATAGTAAACCTAATGAATTCGTCTGAGTCCATTAAACATTAGACGACCACTCAGGACTTGTTACGACTTTGTATGCAACATTAGAAACATGAAAAGCAATTTAGAATAATGTAGGATGCGTTACATCTTTTAAGAACAACTTTCACCACCGTACGAAACATTAAAACTCCATACTAAACCTAATGAATTCGTCCGAGTCATTTGAACATCGTACAACAATTTAGAATATCTTACGACTATGTATGCCACATTACCGCCTTGAAAATCATGTTAGTATAACGTAGGACACCTTACAACTCCTAACAACATATTACAATACCGTACGTAAACTTAAAACTCCATAGTAAACCTAATGAATTCGTCTGAGTCCATTAAACATTAGACGACCACTCAGGACTTGTTACGACTTTGTATGCAACATTAGCAACAGGAAAAGCAATTTAGAATATTGTAGGATGCGTTACATCTTTTGAGAACAACTTTCACCACCGTACGAAACATTAAAACTCCATACTAAACCTAATAAATTCGTTCGAGTCATTTGAACATCGTACAACAATTTAGAATATCTTACGACTCTGTATGCCACATTACCGCTTTGAAAAGCATTTTAGTATAACGTAGGACTCCTTACAACTCTTAACAAAACATTACAACACCGTACGAAAAATTAAAACTCCATAATAAACCTAATGAATTCATCCGAGTCCTTTGAACATCGTACGAAAATTTAGAATATATTACGACTCTGTATGCCACATTACCGCCTTGAAAAGTATGTTAGTATAACATACGGCACCTTACAGTTCCTAACAAAAGATTACAACACAGTACGTAAACTCAAAACTCCATAATAAACCTAATGAATTCGTCGGAGACATTTGAAAATCGTACAACAATTTAGAATATCTTACGACTATGTATGCCACATTACCGCCTTGAAAATCATGTTAGTATAACGTAGGACACCTTACAACTCCTAACAACATATTACAATATCGTACGTAAACTTAAAACTCCATAGTAAACCTAATGAATTCGTCTGAGTCCATTAAACATTAGACGACCACTCAGGACTTGTTACGACTTTGTATGCAACATTAGCAACAGGAAAAGTCATTTAGAATAATGTAGGATGCGTTACATCTTTTGAGAACAACTTTCACCACCGTACGAAACATTAAAACTCCATACTAAACCTAATGAATTCGTCCGAGTCATTTGAACATCGTACAACAATTTAGAATATCTTACGACTCTGTATGCCACATTACCGCTTTGAAAAGCATGTTAGTATAACGTAGGACACCTTACAACTCCTAACAAAACATTACAACATCGTACGTAAACTTAAAACTCCATAATAAACCTAATGAATTCATCCGAGTCCTTTGAACACCGTAGGACAATTTAGAATATATTACGACTCTGTATGCCACATTACCGCCTTGAAAAGTATGTTAGTATAACGTACGGCACCTTACAAGTACTAACAAAACATTACAACACCGTACGTAAACTCAAAACTCCATAATAAACCTAATGAATTCGTCCGAGTCATTTGAACATCGTACAACAATTTAGAATATCTTACGACTATGTATGCCACATTACCGCCTTGAAAATCATGTTAGTATAACGTAGGACACCTTACAACTCCTAACAACATATTACAATACCGTACGTAAACTTAAAACTCCATAGTAAACCTAATGAATTCGTCTGAGTCCATTAAACATTAGACGACCACTCAGGACTTGTTACGACTTTGTATGAAACATTAGCAACAGGAAAAGCAATTTAGAATAATGTAGGATGCGTTACATCTTTTGAGAACAACTTTCACCACCGTACGAAACATTAAAACTCCATACTAAACCTAATGAATTCGTCCGAGTCTTTTGAACATCGTACAACAATTTAGAATATCTTACGACTCTGTATGCCACATTACCGCTTTGAAAAGCATGTTAGTATAACGTAGGACACCTTACAACTCCTAACAAAACATAACAACACCGTACGTAAACTTAAAACTCCATAATAAACCTAATGAATTCATCCGAGTCCTGTGAACACCGTACGACAATTTAGAATATATTACGACTCTGTATGCCACATTACCGCCTTGAAAAGTATGTTAGTATAACGTACGACACCTTACAACTACTAACAAAACATTACAACACCGTACGTAAACTCAAAACTCCATAATAAACCTAATGAATTCGTCCGAGTCATTTGAACATCGTATAACAATTTAGAATATCTTACGACTATGTATGCCACATTACCGCCTTGAAAATCATGTTAGTATAACGTAGGACACCTTACAACTCCTAACAACATATTACAATACCGTACGTAAACTTAAAACTCCATAGTAAACCTAATGAATTCGTCTGAGTCCATTAAACATTAGACGACCACTCAGGACTTGTTACGACTTTGTATGCAACATTAGAAACATGAAAAGCAATTTAGAATAATGTAGGATGCGTTACATCTTTTAAGAACAACTTTCACCACCGTACGAAACATTAAAACTCCATACTAAACCTAATGAATTCGTCCGAGTCATTTGAACATCGTACAACAATTTAGAATATCTTACGACTCTGTATGCCACATTACCGCTTTGAAAAGCATGTTAGTATAACGTAGGACACCTTACAACTCCTAACAAAACATTACAACACCGTACGTAAACTTAAAACTCCATAATAAACCTAATGAATTCATCCGAGTCCTTTGAACAACGTACGACAATTTAGAATATATTACGACTCTGTATGCCACATTACCGCCTTGAAAAGTATGTTAGTATAACGTACGGCACCTTACAACTCCTAACAAAACATTACAACACCGTACGTAAACTCAAAACTCCATAATAAACCTTATGAATTCGTCCGAGTCATTTGAACATCGTACAACAATTTAGAATATCTTACGACTATGTATGCCACATTACCGCCTTGAAAATCATGTTAGTATAACGTAGGACACCTTACAACTCCTAACAACATATTACAATACCCTACGTAAACTTAAAACTCCATAGTAAACCTAATGAATTCGTCTGAGTCCATTAAACATTAGACGACCACTCAGGACTTGTTACGACTTTGTATGAAACATTAGCAACAGGAAAAGCAATTTAGAATAATGTAGGATGCGTTACATCTTTTGAGAACAACTTTCACCACCGTACGAAACATTAAAACTCCATACTAATTCTAATGAATTCGTCCGAGTCTTTTGAACATCGTACAACAATTTAGAATATCTTACGACTCTGTATGCCACATTACCGCTTTGAAAAGCATATTAGTATAACGTAGGACA
Organism: Tagetes erecta; assembly: GCA_030867185.1. Taxonomy (NCBI): domain Eukaryota; kingdom Viridiplantae; phylum Streptophyta; class Magnoliopsida; order Asterales; family Asteraceae; genus Tagetes; species Tagetes erecta. The sequence continues at coordinate 45,045,381 of CM061488.1, read as the reverse complement.
CCTTACAACTCCTAACAAAACATTACAACACCGTACGTAAACTTAAAACTCCATAATAAACCTAATGAATTCATCCGAGTCCTTTGAACACCGTACGACAATTTAGAATATATTACGACTCTGTATGCCACATTACCGCCTTGAAAAGTATGTTAGTATAACGTACGGCACCTTACAACTACTAACAAAACATTACAACACCGTACGTAAACTCAAAACTCCATAATAAACCTAATGAATTCGTCCGAGTCATTTGAACATCGTACAACAATTTAGAATATCTTACGACTATGTATGCCACATTACCGCCTTGAAAATCATGTTAGTATAACGTAGCACACCTTACAACTCCTAACAACATATTACAATACCGTACGTAAACTTAAAACTCCATAGTAAACCTAATGAATTCGTCTGAGTCCATTAAACATTAGACGACCACTCAGGACTTGTTACGACTTTGTATGCAACATTAGAAACATGAAAAGCAATTTAGAATAATGTAGGATGCGTTACATCTTTTAAGAACAACTTTCACCACCGTACGGAACATTAAAACTCCATACTAAACCTAATGAATTCGTCCGAGTCATTTGAACATCGTACAACAATTTAGAATATCTTACGACTCTGTATGCCACATTACCGCTTTGAAAAGCATGTTAGTATAACGTAGGACACCTTACAACTCCTAACAAAACATTACAACACCGTACGTAAACTTAAAACTCCATAATAAACCTAATGAATTCATCCGAGTCCTTTGAACACCGTACGACAATTTAGAATATATTACGACTCTGTATGCCACATTACCGCCTTGAAAAGTATGTTAGTATAACGTACGGCACCTTACAAGTACTAACAAAACATTACAACACCGTACGTAAACTCAAAACTCCATAATAAACCTAATGAATTCGTCCGAGTCATTTGAACATCGTACAACAATTTAGAATATCTTACGACTATGTATGCCACATTACCGCCTTGAAAATCATGTTAGTATAACGTAGGACACCTTACAACTCCTAACAACATATTAGAATACCGTACGTAAACTTAAAACTCCATAGTAAACCTAATGAATTCGTCTGAGTCCTTTAAACATTAGACGACCACTCAGGACTTGTTACGACTTTGTATGAAACATTAGCAACAGGAAAAGCAATTTAGAATAATGTAGGATGCGTTACATCTTTTGAGAACAACTTTCACCACCGTACGAAACATTAAAACTCCATACTAAACCTAATGAATTCGTCCGAGTCATTTGAACATCGTACAACAATTTAGAATATCTTACGACTCTGTATGCCACATTACCGCTTTGAAAAGCATGTTAGTATAACGTAGGACACCTTACAACTCCTAACAAAACATTACAACACCGTACGTAAACTTAAAACTCCATAATAAACCTAATGAATTCATCCGAGTCCTTTGAACACCGTACGACAATTTAGAATATATTACGACTCTGTATGCCACATTACCGCCTTGAAAAGTATGTTAGTATAACGTACGGCACCTTACAACTACTAACAAAACATTACAACACCGTACGTAAACTCAAAACTCCATAATAAACCTAATGAATTCGTCCGAGTCATTTGAACATCGTACAACAATTTAGAATATCTTACGACTATGTATGCCACATTACCGCCTTGAAAATCATGTTAGTATAACGTAGGACACCTTACAACTCCTAACAACATATTACAATACCGTACGTAAACTTAAAACTCCATAGTAAACCTAATGAATTCGTCTGAGTCCATTAAACATTAGACGACCACTCAGGACTTGTTACGACTTTGTATGCAACATTAGAAACATGAAAAGCAATTTAGAATAATGTAGGATGCGTTACATCTTTTAAGAACAACTTTCACCACCGTACGAAACATTAAAACTCCATACTAAACCTAATGAATTCGTCCGAGTCATTTGAACATCGTACAACAATTTAGAATATCTTACGACTCTGTATGCCACATTACCGCTTTGAAAAGCATGTTAGTATAACGTAGGACACCTTACAACTCCTAACAAAACATTACAACACCGTACGTAAACTTAAAACTCCATAATAAACCTAATGAATTCATCCGAGTCCTTTGAACAACGTACGACAATTTAGAATATATTACGACTCTGTATGCCACATTACCGCCTTGAAAAGTATGTTAGTATAACGTACGGCACCTTACAACTCCTAACAAAACATTACAACACCGTACGTAAACTCAAAACTCCATAATAAACCTAATGAATTCGTCCGAGTCATTTGAACATCGTACAACAATTTAGAATATCTTACGACTATGTATGCCACATTACCGCCTTGAAAATCATGTTAGTATAACGTAGGACACCTTACAACTCCTAACAACATATTACAATACCCTACGTAAACTTAAAACTCCATAGTAAACCTAATGAATTCGTCTGAGTCCATTAAACATTAGACGACCACTCAGGACTTGTTACGACTTTGTATGAAACATTAGCAACAGGAAAAGCAATTTAGAATAATGTAGGATGCGTTACATCTTTTGAGAACAACTTTCACCACCGTACGAAACATTAAAACTCCATACTAATTCTAATGAATTCGTCCGAGTCTTTTGAACATCGTACAACAATTTAGAATATCTTACGACTCTGTATGCCACATTACCGCTTTGAAAAGCATATTAGTATAACGTAGGACACCTTACAACTCCTAACAAAACATTACAACACCGTACGTAAACTTAAAACTCCATAATAAACCTAATGAATTCATCCGAGTCCTTTGAACACCGTACGACAATTTAGAATATATTACGACTCTGTATGCCACATTACCGCCTTGAAAAGTATGTTAGTATAACGTACGGCACCTTACAACTCCTAACAAAACATTACAACACCGTACGTAAACTCAAAACTCCATAATAAACCTAATGAATTCGTCCGAGTCATTTGAACATCGTACAACAATTTAGAATATCTTACGACTATGTATGCCACATTACCGCCTTGAAAATCATGTTAGTATAACGTAGGACACCTTACAACTCCTAACAACATATTACAATACCGTACGTAAACATAAAACTCCATAGTAAACCTAATGAATTCGTCTGAGTCCATTAAACATTAGACGACCACTCAGGACTTGTTACGACTTCGTATGCAACATTAGAAACATGAAAAGCAATTTAGAAGAATGTAGGATGCGTTACATCTTTTAAGAACAACTTTCACCACCGTACGAAACATTAAAACTCCATACTAAACCTAATGAATTCGTCCGAGTCATTTGAACATCGTACAACAATTTAGAATATCTTACGACTATGTATGACACATTACCGCCTTGAAAATCATGTTAGTATAACGTAGGACACCTTACAACTCCTAACAACATATTACAATACCGTACGTAAACATAAAACTCCATAGTAAACCTAATGAATTCGTCTGAGTCCATTAAACATTAGACGACCACTCAGGACTTGTTACGACTTTGTATGCAACATTAGAAACATGAAAAGCAATTTAGAATAATGTAGGATGCGTTACATCTTTTAAGAACAACTTTCACCACCGTACGAAACATTAAAACTCCATACTAAACCTAATGAATTCGTCCGAGTCATTTGAACATCGTACAACAATTTAGAATATCTTACGACTCTGTATGCCACATTACCGCTTTGAAAAGCATGTTAGTATAACGTAGGACACCTTACAACTCCTAACAAAACATTACAACACCGTACGTAAACTTAAAACTCCATAATAAACCTAATGAATTCATCCGAGTCCTTTGAACAACGTACGACAATTTAGAATATATTACGACTCTGTATGCCACATTACCGCCTTGAAAAGTATGTTAGTATAACGTACGGCACCTTACAACTCCTAACAAAACATTACAACACCGTACGTAAACTCAAAACTCCATAATAAACCTAATGAATTCGTCCGAGTCATTTGAACATCGTACAACAATTTAGAATATCTTACGACTATGTATGCCACATTACCGCCTTGAAAATCATGTTAGTATAACGTAGGACACCTTACAACTCCTAACAACATATTACAATACCGTACGTAAACATAAAACTCCATAGTAAACCTAATGAATTCGTCTGAGTCCATTAAACATTAGACGACCACTCAGGACTTGTTACGACTTCGTATGCAACATTAGAAACATGAAAAGCAATTTAGAAGAATGTAGGATGCGTTACATCTTTTAAGAACAACTTTCACCACCGTACGAAACATTAAAACTCCATACTAAACCTAATGAATTCGTCCGAGTCATTTGAACATCGTACAACAATTTAGAATATCTTACGACTATGTATGACACATTACCGCCTTGAAAATCATGTTAGTATAACGTAGGACACCTTACAACTCCTAACAACATATTACAATACCGTACGTAAACATAAAACTCCATAGTAAACCTAATGAATTCGTCTGAGTCCATTAAACATTAGACGACCACTCAGGACTTGTTACGACTTTGTATGCAACATTAGAAACATGAAAAGCAATTTAGAATAATGTAGGATGCGTTACATCTTTTAAGAACAACTTTCACCACCGTACGAAACATTAAAACTCCATACTAAACCTAATGAATTCGTCCGAGTCATTTGAACATCGTACAACAATTTAGAATATCTTACGACTCTGTATGCCACATTACCGCTTTGAAAAGCATGTTAGTATAACGTAGGACACCTTACAACTCCTAACAAAACATTACAACACCGTACGTAAACTTAAAACTCCATAATAAACCTAATGAATTCATCCGAGTCCTTTGAACAACGTACGACAATTTAGAATATATTACGACTCTGTATGCCACATTACCGCCTTGAAAAGTATGTTAGTATAACGTACGGCACCTTACAACTCCTAACAAAACATTACAACACCGTACGTAAACTCAAAACTCCATAATAAACCTAATGAATTCGTCCGAGTCATTTGAACATCGTACAACAATTTAGAATATCTTACGACTATGTATGCCACATTACCGCCTTGAAAATCATGTTAGTATAACGTAGGACACCTTACAACTCCTAACAACATATTACAATACCCTACGTAAACTTAAAACTCCATAGTAAACCTAATGAATTCGTCTGAGTCCATTAAACATTAGACGACCACTCAGGACTTGTTACGACTTTGTATGAAACATTAGCAACAGGAAAAGCAATTTAGAATAATGTAGGATGCGTTACATCTTTTGAGAACAACTTTCACCACCGTACGAAACATTAAAACTCCATACTAATTCTAATGAATTCGTCCGAGTCTTTTGAACATCGTACAACAATTTAGAATATCTTACGACTCTGTATGCCACATTACCGCTTTGAAAAGCATATTAGTATAACGTAGGACACCTTACAACTCCTAACAAAACATTACAACACCGTACGTAAACTTAAAACTCCATAATAAACCTAATGAATTCATCCGAGTCCTTTGAACACCGTACGACAATTTAGAATATATTACGACTCTGTATGCCACATTACCGCCTTGAAAAGTATGTTAGTATAACGTACGGCACCTTACAACTCCTAACAAAACATTACAACACCGTACGTAAACTCAAAACTCCATAATAAACCTAATGAATTCGTCCGAGTCATTTGAACATCGTACAACAATTTAGAATATCTTACGACTATGTATGCCACATTACCGCCTTGAAAATCATGTTAGTATAACGTAGGACACCTTACAACTCCTAACAACATATTACAATACCCTACGTAAACTTAAAACTCCATAGTAAACCTAATGAATTCGTCTGAGTCCATTAAACATTAGACGACCACTCAGGACTTGTTACGACTTTGTATGAAACATTAGCAACAGGAAAAGCAATTTAGAATAATGTAGGATGCGTTACATCTTTTGAGAACAACTTTCACCACCGTACGAAACATTAAAACTCCATACTAATTCTAATGAATTCGTCCGAGTCTTTTGAACATCGTACAACAATTTAGAATATCTTACGACTCTGTATGCCACATTACCGCTTTGAAAAGCATATTAGTATAACGTAGGACACCTTACAACTCCTAACAAAACATTACAACACCGTACGTAAACTTAAAACTCCATAATAAACCTAATGAATTCATCCGAGTCCTTTGAACACCGTACGACAATTTAGAATATATTACGACTCTGTATGCCACATAACCGCCTTGAAAAGTATGTTAGTATAACGTACGGCACCTTACAACTCCTAACAAAACATTACAACACCGTACGTAAACTCAAAACTCCATAATAAACCTAATGAATTCGTCCGAGTCATTTGAACATCGTACAACAATTTAGAATATCTTACGACTATGTATGCCACATTACCGCCTTGAAAATCATGTTAGTATAACGTAGGACACCTTACAACTCCTAACAACATATTACAATACCGTACGTAAACATAAAACTCCATAGTAAACCTAATGAATTCGTCTGAGTCCATTAAACATTAGACGACCACTCAGGACTTGTTACGACTTTGTATGCAACATTAGAAACATGAAAAGCAATTTAGAAGAATGTAGGATGCGTTACATCTTTTAAGAACAACTTTCACCACCGTACGAAACATTAAAACTCCATACTAAACCTAATGAATTCGTCCGAGTCATTTGAACATCGTACAACAATTTAGAATATCTTACGACTATGTATGACACATTACCGCCTTGAAAATCATGTTAGTATAACGTAGGACACCTTACAACTCCTAACAACATATTACAATACCGTACGTAAACATAAAACTCCATAGTAAACCTAATGAATTCGTCTGAGTCCATTAAACATTAGACGACCACTCAGGACTTGTTACGACTTTGTATGCAACATTAGAAACATGAAAAGCAATTTAGAATAATGTAGGATGCGTTACATCTTTTAAGAACAACTTTCACCACCGTACGAAACATTAAAACTCCATACTAAACCTAATGAATTCGTCCGAGTCATTTGAACATCGTACAACAATTTAGAATATCTTACGACTCTGTATGCCACATTACCGCTTTGAAAAGCATGTTAGTATAACGTAGGACACCTTACAACTCCTAACAAAACATTACAACACCGTACGTAAACTTAAAACTCCATAATAAACCTAATGAATTCATCCGAGTCCTTTGAACAACGTACGACAATTTAGAATATATTACGACTCTGTATGCCACATTACCGCCTTGAAAAGTATGTTAGTATAACGTACGGCACCTTACAACTCCTAACAAAACATTACAACACCGTACGTAAACTCAAAACTCCATAATAAACCTAATGAATTCGTCCGAGTCATTTGAACATCGTACAACAATTTAGAATATCTTACGACTATGTATGCCACATTACCGCCTTGAAAATCATGTTAGTATAACGTAGGACACCTTACAACTCCTAACAACATATTACAATACCCTACGTAAACTTAAAACTCCATAGTAAACCTAATGAATTCGTCTGAGTCCATTAAACATTAGACGACCACTCAGGACTTGTTACGACTTTGTATGAAACATTAGCAACAGGAAAAGCAATTTAGAATAATGTAGGATGCGTTACATCTTTTGAGAACAACTTTCACCACCGTACGAAACATTAAAACTCCATACTAATTCTAATGAATTCGTCCGAGTCTTTTGAACATCGTACAACAATTTAGAATATCTTACGACTCTGTATGCCACATTACCGCTTTGAAAAGCATATTAGTATAACGTAGGACACCTTACAACTCCTAACAAAACATTACAACACCGTACGTAAACTTAAAACTCCATAATAAACCTAATGAATTCATCCGAGTCCTTTGAACACCGTACGACAATTTAGAATATATTACGACTCTGTATGCCACATTACCGCCTTGAAAAGTATGTTAGTTTAACGTACGGCACCTTACAACTCCTAACAAAACATTACAACACCGTACGTAAACTCAAAACTCCATAATAAACCTAATGAATTCGTCCGAGTCATTTGAACATCGTACAACAATTTAGAATATCTTACGACTATGTATGCCACATTACCGCCTTGAAAATCATATTAGTATAACGTAGGACACCTTACAACTCCTAACAACATATTACAATACCGTACGTAAACTTAAAACTCCATAGTAAACCTAATGAATTCGTCTGAGTCCATTAAACATTAGACGACCACTCAGGACTTGTTACGACTTTGTATGAAACATTAGCAACAGGAAAACTAATTTAGAATAATGTAGGATGCGTTACATCTTTTGAGAACAACTTTCACCACCGTACGAAACATTAAAACTCCATACTAAACCTAATGAATTCGTCCGAGTCTTTTGAACATCGTACAACAATTTAGAATATCTTACGACTCTGTATGCCACATTACCGCTTTGAAAAGCATGTTAGTATAACGTAGGACACCTTACAACTCCTAACAAAACATTACAACACCGTACGTAAACTTAAAACTCCATAATAAACCTAATGAATTCATCCGAGTCCTTTGAACACCGTACGACAATTTAGAATATATTACGACTCTGTATGCCACATTACCGCCTTGATAAGTATGTTAATATAACGTACGGCACCTTACAACTCCTAACAAAACATTACAACACCGTACGTAAACTCAAAACTCCATAATAAACCTAATGAATTCGTCCGAGTCATTTGAACATCGTACAACAATTTAGAATATCTTACGACTATGTATGCCACATTACTGCCTTGAAAATCATGTTAGTATAACGTAGGACACCTTACAACTCCTAACAACATATTACAATACCGTACGTAAACTTAAAACTCCATAGTAAACCTAATGAATTCGTCTGAGTCCATTAAACATTAGACGACCACTCAGGACTTGTTACGACTTTGTATGCAACATTAGAAACATGAAAAGCAATTTAGAATAATGTAGGATGCGTTACATCTTTTAAGAACAACTTTCACCACCGTACGAAACATTAAAACTCCATACTAAACCTAATGAATTTGTCCGAGTCATTTGAACATCGTACAACAATTTAGAATATCTTACGACTCTGTATGCCACATTACCGCTTTGAAAAGCATGTTAGTATAACGTAGGACCCCTTACAACTCCTAACAAAACATTACAACACCGTACGTAAACTTAAAACTCCATAATAAACCTAATGAATTCATCCGAGTCCTTTGAACACCGTACGACAATTTAGAATATATTACGACTCTGTATGCCACATTACCGCCTTGAAAAGTATGTTAGTTTAACGTACGGCACCTTACAACTCCTAACAAAACATTACAACACCGTACGTAAACTCAAAACTCCATAATAAACCTAATGAATTCGTCCGAGTCATTTGAACATCGTACAACAATTTAGAATATCTTACGACTATGTATGCCACATTACCGCCTTGAAAATCATGTTAGTATAACGTAGGACACCTTACAACTCCTAACAACATATTACAATACCCTACGTAAACTTAAAACTCCATAGTAAACCTAATGAATTCGTCTGAGTCCATTAAACATTAGACGACCACTCAGGACTTGTTACGACTTTGTATGAAACATTAGCAACAGGAAAAGCAATTTAGAATAATGTAGGATGCGTTACATCTTTTGAGAACAACTTTCACCACCGTACGAAACATTAAAACTCCATACTAATTCTAATGAATTCGTCCGAGTCTTTTGAACATCGTACAACAATTTAGAATATCTTACGACTCTGTATGCCACATTACCGCTTTGAAAAGCATATTAGTATAACGTAGGACACCTTACAACTCCTAACAAAACATTACAACACCGTACGTAAACTTAAAACTCCATAATAAACCTAATGAATTCATCCGAGTCCTTTGAACACCGTACGACAATTTAGAATATATTACGACTCTGTATGCCACATTACCGCCTTGAAAAGTATGTTAGTTTAACGTACGGCACCTTACAACTCCTAACAAAACATTACAACACCGTACGTAAACTCAAAACTCCATAATAAACCTAATGAATTCGTCCGAGTCATTTGAACATCGTACAACAATTTAGAATATCTTACGACTATGTATGCCACATTACCGCCTTGAAAATCATGTTAGTATAACGTAGGACACCTTACAACTCCTAACAACATATTACAATACCGTACGTAAACTTAAAACTCCATAGTAAACCTAATGAATTCGTCTGAGTCCATTAAACATTAGACGACCACTCAGGACTTGTTACGACTATGTATGCAACATTAGAAACATGAAAAGCAATTTAGAATAATGTAGGATGCGTTACATCTTTTAAGAACAACTTTCACCACCGTACGAAACATTAAAACTCCATACTAAACCTAATGAATTCGTCCGAGTCATTTGAACATCGTACAACAATTTAGAATATCTTACGACTCTGTATGCCACATTACCGCTTTGAAAAGCATGTTAGTATAACGTAGGACACCTTACAACTCCTAACAAAACATTACAACACCGTACGTAAACTTAAAACTCCATAATAAACCTAATGAATTCATCCGAGTCCTTTGAACACCGTACGACAATTTAGAATATATTACGACTCTGTATGCCACATTACCGCCTTGAAAAGTATGTTAGTATAACGTACGGCACCTTACAACTCCTAACAAAATATTACAACACCGTACGTAAACTCAAAACACCATAATAAACCTAATGAATTCGTCCGAGTCATTTGAACATCGTACAACAATTTAGAATATCTTACGACTATGTATGCCACATTACCGCCTTGAAAATCATTTTAGTATAACGTAGGACACCTTCCAACTCCTAACAACATATTACAATACCGTACGTAAACTTAAAACTCCATAGTAAACCTAATGAATTCGTCTGAGTCCATTAAACATTAGACGACCACTCAGGACTTGTTACGACTTTGTATGAAACATTAGCAACAGGAAAAGCAATTTAGAATAATGTAGGATGCGTTACATCTTTTGAGAACAACTTTCACCACCGTACGAAACATTAAAACTCCATACTAAACCTAATCAATTCGTCCGAGTCTTTTGAACATCGTACAACAATTTAGAATATCTTACGACTCTGTATGCCACATTACCGCTTTGAAAAGCATGTTAGTATAACGTAGGACACCTTACAACTCCTAACAAAACATTACAACACCGTACGTAAACTTAAAACTCCATAATAAACCTAATGAATTCATCCGAGTCCTTTGAACACGGTACGACAATTTAGAATATATTACGACTCTGTATGCCGCATTACCGCCTTGAAAAGTATGTTAATATAACGTACGACACCATACATCTCCTAACAAAACATTACAACACCGTACGTAAACTCAAAACTCTATAATAAACCTAATGAATTCGTCCGAGTCATTTGAACATCGTACAACAATTTAGAATATCTTACGACTATGTATGCCACATTACCGCCTTGAAAATCATGTTAGTATAACGTAGGACACCTTACAACTGCTAACAACATATTACAATACCGTACGTAAACTTAAAACTCCATAATAAACCTAATGAATTCGTCTGAGTCCATTAAACATTAGACGACCACTCAGGACTTGTTACGACTTTGTATGCAACATTAGAAACATGAAAAGCAATTTAGAATAATGTAGGATGCGTTACATCTTTTAAGAACAACTTTCACCACCGTACGAAACATTAAAACTCCATACTAAACCTAATGAATTCGTCCGAGTCATTTGAACATCGTACAACAATTTAGAATATCTTACGACTCTGTATGCCACATTACCGCTTTGAAAAGCATGTTAGTATAACGTAGGACACCTTACAACTCCTAACAAAACATTACAACACCGTACGTAAACTTAAAACTCCATAATAAACCTAATGAATTCATCCGAGTCCTTTGAACACGGTACGACAATTTAGAATATATTACGACTCTGTATGCCGCATTACCGCCTTGAAAAGTATGTTAATATAACGTACGACACCATACAACTCCTAACAAAACATTACAACACCGTACGTAAACTCAAAACTCTATAATAAACCTAATGAATTCGTCCGAGTCATTTGAACATCGTACAACAATTTAGAATATCTTACGACTATGTATGCCACATTACCGCCTTGAAAATCATGTTAGTATAACGTAGGACACCTTACAACTGCTAACAACATATTACAATACCGTACGTAAACTTAAAACTCCATAATAAACCTAATGAATTCGTCTGAGTCCATTAAACATTAGACGACCACTCAGGACTTGTTACGACTTTGTATGCAACATTAGAAACATGAAAAGCAATTTAGAATAATGTAGGATGCGTTACATCTTTTAAGAACAACTTTCACCACCGTACGAAACATTAAAACTCCATACTAAACCTAATGAATTCGTCCGAGTCATTTGAACATCGTACAACAATTTAGAATATCTTACGACTCTGTATGCCACATTACCGCTTTGAAAAGCATGTTAGTATAACGTAGGACACCTTACAACTCCTAACAAAACATTACAACACCGTACGTAAACTTAAAACTCCATAATAAACCTAATGAATTCATCCGAGTCCTTTGAACACGGTACGACAATTTAGAATATATTACGACTCTGTATGCCACATTACCGCCTTGAAAAGTATGTTAATATAACGTACGACACCATACAACTCCTAACAAAACATTACAACACCGTACGTAAACTCAAAACTCTATAATAAACCTAATGAATTCGTCCGAGTCATTTGAACATCGTACAACAATTTAGAATATCTTACGACTATGTATGCCACATTACCGCCTTGAAAATCATGTTAGTATAACGTAGGACACCTTACAACTGCTAACAACATATTACAATACCGTACGTAAACTTAAAACTCCATAATAAACCTAATGAATTCGTCTGAGTCCATTAAACATTAGACGACCACTCAGGACTTGTTACGACTTTGTATGCAACATTAGAAACATGAAAAGCAATTTAGAATAATGTAGGATGCGTTACATCTTTTAAGAACAACTTTCACCACCGTACGAAACATTAAAACTCCATACTAAACCTAATGAATTCGTCCGAGTCATTTGAACATCGTACAACAATTTAGAATATCTTACGACTCTGTATGCCACATTACCGCTTTGAAAAGCATGTTAGTATAACGTAGGACACCTTACAACTCCTAACAAAACATTACAACACCGTACGTAAACTTAAAACTCCATAATAAACCTAATGAATTCATCTGAGTCCTTTGAACACGGTACGACAATTTAGAATATATTACGACTCTGTATGCCACATTACCGCCTTGAAAAGTATGTTAATATAACGTACGACACCATACAACTCCTAACAAAACATTACAACACCGTACGTAAACTCAAAACTCTATAATAAACCTAATGAATTCGTTCGAGTCATTTGAACATCGTACAACAATTTAGAATATCTTACGACTATGTATGCCACATTACCGCCTTGAAAATCATGTTAGTATAACGTAGGACACCTTACAACTGCTAACAACATATTACAATACCGTACGTAAACTTAAAACTCCATAATAAACCTAATGAATTCGTCTGAGTCCATTAAACATTAGACGACCACTCAGGACTTGTTACGACTTTGTATGCAACATTAGAAACATGAAAAACAATTTAGAATAATGTAGGATGCGGTACATCTTTTAAGAACAACTTTCACCACCGTACGAAACATTAAAACTCCATACTAAACCTAATGAATTCGTCCGAGTCAATTGAACATCGTACAACAATTTAGAATATCTTACGATTCTGTATGCCACATTACCGCTTTGAAAAGCATGTTAGTATAACGTTGGACACCTTACAACTCCTAACAAAACATTACAACACCGTACGTAAACTTAAAACTCCATAATAAACCTAATGAATTCATCCGAGTCCTTTGAACACCGTACGACAATTTAGAATATATTACGACTCTGTATGCCACATTACCGCCTTGAAAAGTATGTTAATATAACGTACGACACCTTACAACTCTTAACAAAACATTACAACACCGTACGTAAACTCAAAACTCCATAATAAACCTAATGAATTCGTCCGAGTCATTTGAACATCGTACAACAATTTAGAATATCTTACGACTATGTATGCCACATTACCGCCTTGAAAATCATGTTAGTATAACGTAGGACACCTTACAACTCCTAACAACATATTACAATACCGTACGTAAACTTAAAACTCCATAGTAAACCTAATGAATTCGTCTGAGTCCATTAAACATTAGACGACCACTCAGGACTTGTTACGACTTTGTATGCAACATTAGAAACATGAAAAGCAATTTAGAATAATGTAGGATGCGTTACATCTTTTAAGAACAACTTTCACCACCGTACGAAACATTAAAACTCCATACTAAACCTAATGAATTCGTCCGAGTCAATTGAACATCTTACAACAATTTAGAATATCTTACGACTCTGTATGCCACATTACCGCTTTGAAAAGCATGTTAGTATAACGTAGGACACCTTACAACTCCTAACAAAACATTACAACACCGTACGTAAACTTAAAACTCCATAATAAACCTAATGAATTCATCCGAGTCCTTTGAACACCGTACGACAATTTAGAATATATTACGACTCTGTATGCCACATTACCGCCTTGAAAAGTATGTTAATATAACGTACGACACCTTACAACTCTTAACAAAACATTACAACACCGTACGTAAACTCAAAACTCCATAATAAACCTAATGAATTCGTCCGAGTCATTTGAACATCGTACAACAATTTAGAATAGCTTACGACTATGTATGCCACATTACCGCCTTGAAAATCATGTTAGTATAACGTAGGACACCTTACAACTCCTAACAACATATTACAATACCGTACGTAAACTTAAAACTCCATAGTAAACCTAATGAATTCGTCTGAGTCCATTAAACATTAGACGACCACTCAGGACTTGTTACGACTTTGTATGCAACATTAGAAACATGAAAAGCAATTTAGAATAATGTAGGATGCGTTACATCTTTTAAGAACAACTTTCACCACCGTACGAAACATTAAAACTCCATACTAAACCTAATGAATTCGTCCGAGTCATTTGAACATCGTACAACAATTTAGAATATCTTACGACTCTGTATGCCACATTACCGCTTTGAAAAGCATGTTAGTATAACGTAGGACACCTTACAACTCCTAACAAAACATTACAACACCGTACGTAAACTTAAAACTCCATAATAAACCTAATGAATTCATCAGAGTCCTTTGAACACCGTACGACAATTTAGAATATATTACGACTCTGTATGCCACATTACCGCCTTGAAAAGTATGTTAGTATAACGTACGGCACCTTACAACTCCTAACAAAACATTACAACACCGTACGTAAACTCAAAACTCCATAATAAACCTAATGAATTCGTCCGAGTCATTTGAACATCGTACAACAATTTAGAATATCTTACGACTATGTATGCCACATTACCGCCTTGAAAATCATGTTAGTATAACGTAGGACACCTTACAACTCCTAACAACATATTACAATACCGTACGTAAACTTAAAA
Organism: Tagetes erecta; assembly: GCA_030867185.1. Classification (NCBI taxonomy): domain Eukaryota; kingdom Viridiplantae; phylum Streptophyta; class Magnoliopsida; order Asterales; family Asteraceae; genus Tagetes; species Tagetes erecta. Next base: position 45,029,693 of record CM061488.1, on the reverse strand, counting down.
CTCCATAGTAAACCTAATGAATTCGTCTGAGTCCATTAAACATTAGACGACCACTCAGGACTTGTTACAACTTTGTATGAAACATTAGCAACAGGAAAAGCAATTTAGAATAATGTAGGATGCGTTACATCTTTTGAGAACAACTTTCACCACCGTACGAAACATTAAAACTCCATACTAAACCTAATGAATTCGTCCGAGTCTTTTGAACATCGTACAACAATTTAGAATATCTTACGACTCTGTATGCCACATTACCGCTTTGAAAAGCATGTTAGTATAACGTAGGACACCTTACAACTCCTAACAAAACATTACAACACCGTACGTAAACTTAAAACTCCATAATAAACCTAATGAATTCATCCGAGTCCTTTGAACACCGTACGACAATTTAGAATATATTACGACTCTGTATGCCACATTACCGCCTTGAAAAGTATGTTAATATAACGTACGGCACTTTACAACTCCTAACAAAGCATTACAACACCGTACGTAAACTCAAAACTCCATAATAAACCTAATGAGTTCGTCCGAGTCATTTGAACATCGTACAACAATTTAGAATATCTTACGACTATGTATGCCACATTACCGCCTTGAAAATCATGTTAGTATAACGTAGGACACCTTACAACTCCTAACAACATATTACAATACCATACGTAAACTTAAAACTCCATAGTAAACCTAATGAATTCGTCTGAGTCCATTAAACATTAGACGACCACTCAGGACTTGTTACGACTTTGTATGCAACATTAGAAACATGAAAAGCAATTTAGAATAATGTAGGATGCGTTACATCTTTTAAGAACAACTTTCACCACCGTACGAAACATTAAAACTCCATACTAAACCTAATGAATTCGTCCGAGTCATTTGAACATCGTACAACAATTTAGAATATCTTACGACTCTGTATGCCACATTACCGCTTTGAAAAGCATGTTAGTATAACGTAGGACACCTTACAACTCCTAACAAAACATTACAACACCGTACGTAAACTTAAAACTCCATAATAAACCTAATGAATTCATCCGAGTCCTTTGAACACCGTACGACAATTTAGAATATATTACGACTCTGTATGCCACATTACCGCCTTGAAAAGTATGTTAGTATAACGTACGGCACCTTACAACTCCTAACAAAACATTACAACACCGTACGTAAACTCAAAACTCCATAATAAACCTAATGAATTCGTCCGAGTCATTTGAACATCGTACAACAATTTAGAATATCTTACGACTATGTATGCCACATTACCGCCTTGAAAATCATGTTAGTATAACGTAGGACACCTTACAACTCCTAACAACATATTACAATACCGTACGTAAACTTAAAACTCCATAGTAAACCTAATGAATTCGTCTGAGTCCATTAAACATTAGACGACCACTCAGGACTTGTTACGACTTTGTATGAAACATTAGCAACAGGAAAAGCAATTTAGAATAATGTAGGATGCGTTATATCTTTTGAGAACAACTTTCACCACCGTACGAAACATTAAAACTCCATACTAAACCTAATGAATTCGTCCGAGTCTTTTGAACATCGTACAACAATTTAGAATATCTTACGACTCTGTATGCCACATTACCGCTTTGAAAAGCATGTTAGTATAACGTAGGACACCTTACAACTCCTAACAAAACATTACAACACCGTACGTAAACTTAAAACTCCATAATAAACCTAATGAATTCATCCGAGTCCTTTGAACACCGTACGACAATTTAGAATATATTACGACTCTGTATGCCACATTACCGCCTTGAAAAGTATGTTAATATAACGTACGGCACTTTACAACTCCTAACAAAGCATTACAACACCGTACGTAAACTCAAAACTCCATAATAAACCTAATGAGTTCGTCCGAGTCATTTGAACATCGTACAACAATTTAGAATATCTTACGACTATGTATGCCACATTACCGCCTTGAAAATCATGTTAGTATAACGTAGGACACCTTACAACTCCTAACAACATATTACAATACCATACGTAAACTTAAAACTCCATAGTAAACCTAATGAATTCGTCTGAGTCCATTAAACATTAGACGACCACTCAGGACTTGTTACGACTTTGTATGCAACATTAGAAACATGAAAAGCAATTTAGAATAATGTAGGATGCGTTACATCTTTTAAGAACAACTTTCACCACCGTACGAAACATTAAAACTCCATACTAAACCTAATGAATTCGTCCGAGTCATTTGAACATCGTACAACAATTTAGAATATCTTACGACTCTGTATGCCACATTACCGCTTTGAAAAGCATGTTAGTATAACGTAGGACACCTTACAACTCCTAACAAAACATTACAAAACCGTACGTAAACTTAAAACTCCATAATAAACCTAATGAATTCATCCGAGTCCTTTGAACACCGTACGACAATTTAGAATATATTACGATTCTGTATGCCACATTACCGCCTTGAAAAGTATGTTAGTATAACGTACGGCACCTTACAACTCCTAACAAAACATTACAACACCGTACGTAAACTCAAAACTCCATAATAAACCTAATGAATTCGTCCGAGTCATTTGAACATCGTACAACAATTTAGAATATCTTACGACTATGTATGCCACATTTCCGCCTTGAAAATCATGTTAGTATAACGTAGGACACCTTACAACTCCTAACAACATATTACAATACCGTACGTAAACTTAAAACTCCATAGTAAACCTAATGAATTCGTCTGAGTCCATTAAACATTAGACGACCACTCAGGACTTGTTACGACTTTGTATGAAACATTAGCAACAGGAAAAGCAATTTAGAATAATGTAGGATGCGTTACATCTTTTGAGAACAACTTTCACCACCGTACGAAACATTAAAACTCCATACTAAACCTAATGAATTCGTCCGAGTCTTTTGAACATCGTACAACAATTTAGAATATCTTACGACTCTGTATGCCACATTACCGCTTTGAAAAGCTTGTTAGTATAACGTAGGACACCTTACAACTCCTAACAAAACATTACAACACCGTACGTAAACTTAAAACTCCATAATAAACCTAATGAATTCATCCGAGTCCTTTGAACACCGTACGACAATTTAGAATATACTACGACTCTGTATGCCACATTACCGCCTTGAAAAGTATGTTAATATAACGTACGACACATTACAACTCCTAACAAAGCATTACAACACCGTACGTAAACTCAAAACTCCATAATAAACCTAATGAATTCGTCCGAGTCATTTGAACATCGTACAACAATTTAGAATATCTTACGACTATGTATGCCACATTACCGCCTTGAAAATCATGTTAGTATAACGTAGGACACCTTACAACTCCTAACAACATATTACAATACCGTACGTAAACTTAAAACTCCATAGTAAACCTAATGAATTCGTCTGAGTCCATTAAACATTAGACGACCACTCAGGACTTGTTACGACTTTGTATGCAACATTAGAAACATGAAAAGCAATTTAGAATAATGTAGGATGCGTTACATCTTTTAAGAACAACTTTCACCACCGTACGAAACATTAAAACTCCATACTAAACCTAATGAATTCGTCCGAGTCATTTGAACATCGTACAACAATTTAGAATATCTTACGACTCTGTATGCCACATTACCGCTTTGAAAAGCATGTTAGTATAACGTAGGACACCTTACAACTCCTAACAAAACATTACAACACCGTACGTAAACTTAAAACTCCATAATAAACCTAATGAATTCATCCGAGTCCTTTGAACACCATACGGCAATTTAGAATATATTACGACTCTGTATGCCACATTACCGCCTTGAAAAGTATGTTAGTATAACGTACGGCACCTTACAACTCCTAACAAAACATTACAACACCGTACGTAAACTCAAAACTCCATAATAAACCTAATGAATTCGTCCGAGTCATTTGAACATCGTACAACAATTTAGAATATCTTACGACTATGTATGCCACATTACCGCCTTGAAAATCATGTTAGTATAACGTAGGACACTGTTAGGGTCATTTCCTTGTTAAGATTTACTTTGTATTTTTGTTTATATGTTTGTATAGTTTAGGGTTTATTATGTATTTTCCTTAAACTTGCATTTTGTTTGTTATAAGCATGTAGTGTGCGTGTGTTAGAGAGGGAGATCATTTTTACACTGTTAGAGAGAGAATTAACTGTGTGTGATTTTGTTTCTCCTGCACCTTGTACTACGAATTGCTTTGATCATCAATATACAGAGAATTATTTAGTATGGATTGTGTTTGTGATTGAATCGTTTGTTTTGTACTTGTTATTCTGATCATTGTGAGCGATTGAACGATCCAATTGAACCTATCAATTGGTATCAGAGCTTTCGGTATTGTGTTCTTCGCTGTTCTTAAGCAAAACACATCAAAATTGCTCGAAAAACAATGATCTGAAGGATTTGATCGTGTTTTTAGTTGTGATTTATCATCGTAATCACTCCTATACACATCGATTGTGCAGATTCTATCAGATCATCATCAGATCTGAAGAATTAAGAAGAATAGAAAAAGTTACTGTTCGATCAAATTTTTGCTCAATTTCATCAGATTTGATCATGTTTTGGATTGATTGATAAAAGGGATTGTTAATCGGACCTTTTCACAGCTTGTGTGTGAATTTTGGACAATTTGGACAAGTTTTAGACAAAACCCAGAAAATTCGTTTGACGAAAATGATGAACATTAAGAACTTGGTTGAAGATTAACTTGCCGGGTGAATATTTTGACTTAGACAATTTCCTTGGACTTAGATTTGTGAAGAAATTAGGTCCTGTGCAGCCGTGTAAGGGAATTTTGTTCTAGACGGGTGAAGAATTTGACTTGAAAAAGTGCTACTGTTCAGTCGGGTGATACACTGTTGTGCCGGGTAAAACACTGTTACGCTGGGTGAAGAAGAAAAAGTCAGCCGGGTAATATACTGTGTAGCCGGGTGATTAACAACTGTGCCGTGTGATCTTATACTGTTCAGCCGGACAAAGCTCTTTGTCGTGTCAAGTTTCTGCCGGGTCAAAACTATTGCCGTGTCAAGTTTAATTCTTGTTGCCGGGTAACTGTTCATCCGGGTGAAGAACAAAAGTATTTTCAACTGTTGAGCCGTCTAACTGTTCAGCCGTGTAAAGACTTTTTTTGCCGGGTGAAGAACAAAGACACTGTTTAGCCGGGTGAAGAAGGATTTTCACTGTTTTGCCGTGTGACTCATTTTTAGTTGTTCTTATTACTTGTTTCTTGTCTTGTCTTTAATTACTTGTCTTTATTTTAGTATTTTAATCACTTCTTTCCAAAAATTTACAAAAACCAAAAATATTTTCTTTAAAAAAAAAAATTGTTAAAATGGCTCCTAATGATGATTCTGATAACCGTGTTCCTAGACTTTTGAATCGTGCAGATTTCAAGAACTGGACCATCAGGTTGAGACATCACTTGTGTTCTATTGACAATGACTTGTGGAAGTCCATTGAGAAAGGTCCTCACATTCCAACTCAGACAGCACCAGATAGTGCAAGTACCTATACTAAAGATTCTACTACACCTTATCCGGAGGATAATTTGTCAGCAGAAGATCTAAGGAAGGTAAAGAATGATAGCAAGGCCTACTCTTTAATGTGCAAGGGGTTGCCTCTTCAAGTTCTGTCTAGATTGGATGCATATCAGACTGGTTATACATGTTTCAAAGCTTTGAAGTCGATATGTGAAGGAGGAGAACAATTAAGAAGTTTGAAGAAGTCGAAACTAAAAAGGCAATTAGAGTTGTTTGAACATATCAATGGAGAGACAGTACACCAGATGATGAACAGGTTTGTTCACTTAACTACTGAGATGTCAAACCTCGGAGTAAAGACTGAACTTCAAGACTTGAATGATCGATTGCTGAATGCTTTACCATCGTCTTGGAAGCAAACTGTTACTCTGTTGAAACATACTGAGAAATTTCCAATGGAACTTGATTTGCTTATTGGAAAGATAGAAGAAGTTGAAATTGATGAAGGATCTAGAAACACTGATAGATCAAGCTCACAAACTCAGTATAAGTATGTGGTAAATCATGCCAATACTGTGGAGAATGCTTTTCTTGCACAAGATGCAATGAAGTTTGAAGATGAGGGTGACTTATTCGTTGGTGCAAGTTTCTTTACTGATTCAGCATACTTTCCTAATTCACCGACTTATTCTCAACCTCAATCTCCACCAAGAGCTCAAGTTCAACCTCAGAATCAGATGAATCAGTCAGACAATCAAAGTTCAAATGTTCAAGCGAAAGTGAAAGACGTAATGAATATTCTGCTTCAAGATGACGAAACTAAAACTGCCTTTACTGCTTTTATGGCAAGTTTTCAAGCGTACCAAGGAAGTCATCTAAGTCAAATGGACGTGGTCCTTCAAGACTTATTTGAAATGGATCCAGTAGATGTTGAAGAAATGGATCTTAACTGGCAAATGGTTATGGTTGCTTATCGAACTCAAAAGCATGCATACGTTAATCGAAGTTACAAACCTCATGCTAACAAAACAGTTGGATTTGACAAATCTAAGGCCAGGTGCTTTAACTGTAATCAGTATGGTCATTTCTCAAGAGAATGCAAAGCTCCAAAGAATTTTAATGATCAAGCTAGTTCAAGCAATCAAGGTCAAGGTCAAAGTTCTCAACAGTCTACGAGTTATCAAGGCAGAAATCGGCGTTTCTTTCAGAAACCGTACCAAAGTCTTCCTATGCCTGAGTTGAAGGATAATGAAAAGAAGCCAGAAGACCAGACTAAAGCGTTAGTTGTAAGTGTACAAGACGGATACGACTGGAGTGCATATGCAGAACAGTTTACATCCGATCTTACCTCAAATCTGGCACTGGTTTGTGAAATTGAAGAAGACTGGTCGGAAGAAGGGGATGGAAAAATGGTTGATGATAGTGAAGATTCTGAAGAGTATGACTGGAGCGCAAAAGCAGATCCTACTGAAGAGACTGAAACCGAAGTTGCGTTAATGGCTACATCTAATGAGTCTTCATCTTCCACTGAGCAACCAAAGGTTAATTCTGAACTCCCTCCTAACTATATTCCATTACCAGCTGATGTGAAAGAAAGGTTGTGTTCTGAACAGTGTATTCAACAAGTGGAACATTATCGAACTCATTCATTTAAAATAGGTGACAAATTAAGCAAACATGAAAAGATTCATGAACAACTTAAAATTGATCACAAAATTTCTGATGAGAAGATTTTGTCACTAACTGAATCATGGAACAAAACTTTGAAAGAATTGGAACTTGTTACCAAACAACTTGAAGAAATGACAAAGAACTTTGAACAAGAAAAAGTTGAACATGCTGTCACACAAGTTGAATTAAAGAAAGTTAAAAGTTGTAAAACAATGGTTGAACAACTCATCAATGAAAGAGGTAACAAAAATAAAACCGGGTTGGGTTTTACTCATGAACCGATGCCAAATTCAATCACTCAAACCTTACCGGAAAACTTTAATGAATTTGATCATTCACCTGAAAATGAAAGAAAATTCAAAGAAATTCAAAGAAGTAAATCCGAGTCGGAAGGATCTGAGGTGTTGATCGAAAGCTTGAGAGAAAAAGATGGAATGACAACTGAAGCAGATGATGAAGCAAGCAACAAATCTGAAAACAAGCCGGAACCTGTTCTTATTCAACTGATTGAATATCCAAAGCTTAATCCAGAACCAGAATCGGTGAAGGAAGAAGGTGAATTTTCAGGATTCAATGATCCTGAGTATATCAAGTGGAAGAAAGAACAAAAAGCGCAAATTGCTGCTCAGTTAATCAAGACGCCAGAAGTAAAGAAAGCCGAAGTTTCAACTGCAAAGAAGCAGAAATCGAAAACAATGAACAATCAATCTGAAACGAAACAGTCAAAAGGCAAAAGTGTCTTAAAATCAAATGATAACACCAAAGTTCAAAGTGTTAAAACTGACAAAGCTCAAAACGTAAAATCTGTCAAGAAAATGTCAAAAGGTAAGACAATCAAGTTTGTGTCTGCAGGTACTTTCGACATGAACGGTTCTTATGGTAACCAAATCAATGCTCAAATCAAATCTAACTCTGGTCTGAAAACAGGTTCAGGTCCTAAGACTTCCGCTGTCAATGATAAGAGAATTGAAAACAAAAAGGTGACCAAACAGAACAGTTTAAAATCGAACCAAAGTCCCATGCAAGCAAAATCGCAAACAATGTCTCCACAGAAAAATGTTAATCTAAAACCGAACAACTATGATAATGAATCACGTTTTGGTTCAAATTCAAAAGTTAACAATCGGCTCTTTAGGATTAGCAAGAAATATTGTGAAATTTGTGATAGATATAATCATGCAACTGCTGAATGTTTCTTTAACAGGTACTGCAGTTTCTGTGACAAAAGAAATCATTCTTCAGAAGAATGTTATTTTAACAAGTTTTGTGATATCTGTGAAAGAACAAACCATGACACAAAGGATTGTTTCTTTCGATCAAACTCGACTAGAGGAATGACTCCATATTCAAACTTTCAAAGAAATAATTCATATGGTTTTCAAAATATGAGTCAAAGTCATTCTCCGGTTTTGAGAAATTTCAATCGAAACAATTCTGTTTCTAACTTGTCAAGAAGTGTGCAGGTTAACAATTTTAAGCCGAGAGCTTTGTTGGTAAGAAACCAAAATTTTGAAAACAACCTTGATCCTAAGCTAGAAGAAATGTTTAGTGCTTTGAGGAGAAAGCAATCATTGAACGCCAATGGGCGAAGTTATCAGCATCAAAATCTCATGAATGAAACAAATTTTCAAAATATTCAATATAAACAAGTTACAATTGCAGATAAATTCGGAAAACCCAAGACCGTGTGGGCCTGGGTTGACCAAACTAACTGAAAATGTTTGAATTGCAGGTACGCCCAAGAAGACCTATCAACTCATGGTTCGTTGATAGTGGGTGTAGCCGGCACATGACAGGCAACCATGCCTTGCTTCAGGATTTCAAGCAAAAGAATGGTACTCATGTAGCGTTTGGAGGTGATGCTGGTGGTAAAATCACAGGAGAAGGAACTGTTTCGAACGGGGTTATTAGTTTTGATAAAGTCAACTACTGTGCACAGTTGAACTTTAACTTACTAAGTGTCTCGCAAATTTGTGATAAATCCTATTCAACTCTTTTTGATGATTCTTTCTGTTATATTCTTAAACCAGGTTTCAAGATCGACAATGAGTGGGTAGTGGTGAAGGCACCTAGAGATCGTGATGTATACAAATTGGACATGTCACAGATTGATGCCGAAACCGAAACAACCTGTCTCATTGCCCATGCTTCAAATGATGAGAGTCAGCTTTGGCATAGACGGCTGGGACATTCCAACTTCAGAAACATGAATCGTTTGGTAACTGGAAATCACGCTGTGGGAATCCCATCGAAGAAATTCTCCACAACTGATCTTTGTCCAGCTTGTTTGAAGGGAAAACAGCATCGGATGTCTTTTAAGTCCAAGCTCGAAAACTCCATTTCAAAACCCTTGCAGATGCTACATATGGATCTATTTGGACCAACCAACGTTCAAAGCATCGGGAGAAAATCATATTGTTTAGTTATCATAGATGACTTTACGAGATTTTCATGGGTTTATTTTTTGCATGCAAAATCTGAAACAGCTGAATTATTAAAAGAATTTATCATTAAAGTTGAAAATCAATTGGAATGCAAAGTTAAAGTGTTAAGAAGTGATAATGGAACGGAATTTAAGAATGCTAATGTTGATTTATTTTGTGCAGAAAAGGGGATTGCTCGACAATTCAGTGCCCCTAGAACGCCTCAACAGAATGGGGTTGCGGAACGGAAAAACCGGACACTGATTGAAGCAGCAAGATCCATGCTCGCAGATGCCAAAATCCCGATCACTTTTTGGGACGAAGCTATTGCTACTGCGTGTTTTGTACAAAATAGAACATTATTAGTGCAAGATAAAAAGAAAACTTCTTATGAGTTGTTGTTTGGAAGGAAACCAAATATTTCTTACTTGAAAGCATTTGGTTGTCCGGTATCGATTTTAAATTTGAATGATCATCTCGTGAAGTTTGAGTCAAAATCTGACGATGGATTTTTCCTAGGATATTCGTCTGTTTCTAAAGCTTATCGGGTTTTTAATAGCAAAACAAATACTGTTATTGAAACTATCAACGTCAAGTTTTTGGAAAATTCGTTTCCTTTAGTGGCTCATGGTCCCGAATGGTTATTTGATTTAGATTCATTATCGAAATCCTTCAATTCTAACTTATTTGATTTTTCAGGAAACACAAGGAATGAATCAGGCGACTTAGGATGCTTTAGTGACGATTCTGATAATGACGAGGATGGAAATATCAACTCTGAATATCCATTCATGTCTTTTCACAATCCTGATCATGTCAAATCCAGTCAAGCTCCGGGTCCTTCTGGTTCTCATGAAAATCAAGAGTCGAACAATCAAGAAGAAGATGTGATTTCTCCTAATGATGGTGGATCTGTTCAGAATCAACCATCATCAGATCCGAATGGTGAAGCTGTTCCAGAATCTTTTGATTACTTCATCAATTCACCGGATCAAGTCCCAAATTTCACACCGCATACTTCTTCCATACTACAAGATCTACCAAATCTGAATACTTCTAATCTAGAGACTCAAGTGCAAGGAGGTGATATTCCCATTCATCGAATTCACAAGAAACAGGAAGTTTGGGCCGTTGAATCAGAGAACTACAAGAAGTCAGACAGAGCAAGCAAATGTTTGTCTTTACTCGTGTTTTCTATCTCAAGTGGTGCCAAAGAATATTTCAGAGGCGCTGAAAGATAACAGTTGGATTGAGGCCATGCAGGAGGAATTACTTCAGTTTCGCAAACAGGAAGTTTGGAAACTTGTGGACTTACCTGAAGGAGAGAACGCAATAGGTACAAGATGGTTGTACAAAAACAAGCCAGACGAACGTGGCATTGTGGTGAGAAACAAAGCAAGACTGATTGCACAGGGATACACTCAGGAAGAAGGCATTGATTACGAAGAGGTGTTTGCTCCGGTCGCAAGACTTGAAGCCATACGCGTTTTTCTTGCATATGCTTCTTTCATGAAGTTTAAAGTATTCCAAATGGACGTCAAAGGTGCTTTCTTGTATGGACCAATTACAGATGACGTATATGTCAGACAACCTCCGGGTTTCGAAGATCCTGACTATCCTCATCGTGTATACAAGTTGAGTAAAGCTCTATACGGTCTACACCAAGCTCCTAGAATCTGGTATGAGACACTATCCAAGCATTTACTAGAACATGGATTCACAAGAGGACAGATTGATCCAACTTTGTTTATGAAGAGGGAAAATGACGACTTATTGTGTGTTCAAGTATATGTGGACGATATTATCTTTGGTTCAACCAGTGCGTCAATGTGCAAAGAATTTGAAGAAATCATGAAGTCTAGATTCCAGATGAGTTCTATGGGGAGATTAACTTCTTTCTTGGATTACAAGTGAAACAGTCTGCTGACGGAATTTTCATCAATCAATCAAAATTCGTTGAGAAGTTGTTGAAGAAATTCAAGATGCAAGATTGTCAAACAATTAGAACTCCATCTGATGTGAACTGCAAGATTCAACCGGATCCAAAGGGCAAAGCAGTTGACCAAACACTATACAGGTCAATGATCGGTTCTCTGATGTATCTTACTGCATCAAGACCAGACATCCTGTACGCTGTGTGTGTATGCGCCAGATACCAGTCAGATCCGAAAGAGTCGCATCTTGTTGCTGTGAAGCGTATATTCAGATATCTCAAAGGGAAACCAAATCTTGGGTTATGGTATCCTTATGAAGGAAATTTTGAATTATATAGCTATTCTGACAGTGATTTTGGTGGTTGTGCTCTTGACAGGAAATCGACAACTGGTGGATGTCAATTTTTGGGTCCAAGGCTTGTCTCTTGGCAATGCAAGAAGCAGACCAATGTTTCTGTATCAACAGCTGAAGCAGAGTATATCGCTGCATCTGCAGGATGTTCTCAGGTTTTATGGTTACAAAATCAGTTGCTGGACTACGGGTTTAACTTTCTAAAAACTCCTATCTACATAGACAATACTGCTGCTATGTTTATAACTGCTAATCCTGTTCAACATTCTAAAACCAAACACATCGAAATTAGATATCATTTTTTAAGAGACAACTCTGAAAAGGGTTTAATAATTTTGATTAAGGTTCATACCGACAAACAACTGGCAGATCTTTTCACAAAATCTTTTTTGTCAGGACGGTTTGAATTCTTAATTCAATCCATAGGATTAATCAATCATGATTGATTCTATTTTTCGAAAACAAAACAAAAATCGGAAAAAATATAAAAGCCAAAAATATAATAAGTTGATGTTATATTTTGATTCCTTTGTCTTTTACTTTATGTTTTGCATTGTGTGTGCTTGCGTGAAAAGAAAATTAGAAAAGCCAAAACAAAATATAAAAGCAAAAAGAAAAGAAAATATCATTTCATAAGAATCTATATTGCACAAAGTGAGAAATGATAGTTACACTAGACATTATTTGGTACATCATTTTTAAATAAAGACTGATGAATGTTAGTTGATGTACTAGACAGCTCAGACAATTAGACTGAAAAAGTAAGTTCATTGTTGACAAACATAAACTTAATGATCTTTGTGTTAAGTTCCATTGTTATACATGTCTAGATATATATCTTTTGATACATTGCTTGTAATGATAGTTGTGCATGATCGGGTAACGATGTAGTCTTCTCAGTGTGATGAACCGCATCGTGAGCTTCTTTGTTGTGGTATCCACAGACCTGAAGTCTCACACGAAGTCTCTTTTGAGCTTCAAGATGCAGCAAAAGATTCCAAAATGGAACAAAAAGAGTCCCAAATGTGGACCAACACCCAACAAAAATTCCAAAATGGAATTCAGAAGATTCCCAAGGGGAACGATAGGAAAGAAAAATTCCCAAAGATGGAATTAAAAAGAAGTCCCAAAGTGGACCAAATCCGAATAGAACCCAGATTCCACACTGTGTATGACTGTAAGTGACCAGGTTTTGTGCAATATGCATTCAGGTAGTGTTTGATAAGGAAATATGTTGACATATGTATACATGTGGGTCACATAAGTCATTCTAATCGAACCTTAAATATCATCATGATACTGAAAAAGTAAGTGTGTCAACTCGAGCTAATTGGTATGTTTTCATATCATCACTCAATCAAGCATAAGTCAAATGTCTATTCAAAACTTGCAAAACATGTTCAGATAATGTGTGGTATGATCTCACTGCGATATTTTGATTCATTGCATTGCATATGTCTTTACTTTAATGTGTGTGTTTTGTGTGTGCAGGCATTTGGAATCATTATTGATACATCAACATCCTTGATAAACTTAAAAATTTCAAGAAATTTCAAGTTTAGGGGGAGAATAAGATTGAAGAAAATATCTACAAAAAAAAAAAAAAAAAAAAAAAAAAAAAAAATCCAAAAAATATTGTTTTGAATAAGTGTGTTTATGAATGAACAAGATTATGTGGGTATGAAAAGCAAGAGTTTTGGATATGTTAAAAACAAACCCAAGGTCTTGTAATTTATTTTTAAGAAATTGCTTCGGGATATAGAAAAATTGGTTGTGCAAAAACAATTTGAAAAAGAAAGAGAAAAATGAATTTTAATTGGAATTAAATTTGTTGCAATGTTTAATATTGTTTGATAGTTAATATGACAAACATTCTTTCTAAGGATATCTTGTCTAATTAATATGTCGGAGAATGTTTGCAGGTGCAATAAATGACGTTGAAAAAGTCAACAGACGAGAAAAATGAAGAAAATTGAACAAGTGTTATAGCCGGGTAAAGATATCAGATGCAACTATGCTGCCGGGTAAAGAACTGTTCTGCCGGGTAAGGTTGTAAGTCTGATACATGCCGAGTGATTGAGGAAAAGGTGAAGATATTGTGACCACTGTACAGCCGGGCAATGATCATGTCAAATACAGCCGGGTGAAGGTCATAGATATCTTGCCGGGTGACAAGTGTGTACTATACAGCCGGGTGAAAGAGAAGTCTTATTGCCTTGTAAAGGTATAACACTGTGTTGCCGGGTAATGAAGAAGATTGCCGTGTGAAGATAGTTGCCTTGTGAAGAAGGTTGCCGTGTAAAGAAGAAAGCAAGCCGGATGATGAAGGAAAGCAACTGTGTTGCCGGGTGATGAAGAGATATTGCCGGGTGATGTTGAAGATGACTATTCTGCCGGGTGATGAATAAAATCCCATCAGGTGTAGTTGTTCCTTAACCTGTACCCGTCACTACAGTGACTTACCCGTCTCTACAGTGTTTGACCCGTCAAGTGTTTTACATGTTTCTGACTTGTCTTATGTACTTGACCCGTCACTACAGTGTTTGACCCGTCACTACAGTACATGACCCGTCACTACAGTACTTGACCCGGCAAGGCTTATTGGGCTTTTTAAGCTTGCCCGTCACTTATGTTGACCCGACACTTAAAAAGTTTGACCTAAAAATTTTCGACGATACAAATACCGGCTCTTCACAAACACTTATCATTTCACACTTTCACTTTCACACAAACACTCTGAACATCAAATCGCCTTTGTTATCATATTCAATCTATTGCTCTATATCAAGATTAATCGATTGAATAAGATGGAAAATCTCAAGTTTGAACCTAAGCACAATTTGGTAGCATGCTTAGATGAATCACTTCCTGAGACAGAAGGTTATAGAGATATGATTAAGTTCATCAAGAGGACTAAGTATGTATATGCTATATGTGCCAAACCGGTCATATATGCAAGGCTGATCAAGAGCTTTTGGAGGACAGCAGAGGTTGTGAGGAATGAGAATGGTGATGCTATGGTTAGAGGGCATATCACTAGGGATTGGGTACTGAATGTTACAGAAGAAGCTATTAGGCAGGCCCTAAGGATAGATGAGGATGAGGTTGGTATGTTGGATGAACTGACTATGGAGGAATGCAAAGCTTGTTTTGTGAACATGGGACATCCACCTGTGTTTCCAAAGTCACAGTTTTTCAGAGCTAAGTTGGGAAGGAAATATAAGCTGCTATGTTATGTGGTACAGCAGTGCATGTCCAGGGGAGTGCAGGGTTTGATAATTTTCCTTCAGATATTGCCTCACCAATTGTGGCCATAGCAGAGAACAAACCGGTCAACATGTCGAGATGGATTATGAATGGTTTTGTGTTCAACTTGGTGAAAGGAAAGAGATTTAAGTTCCTCATGTACCCGAGGTTCTTACAGCTGATGATAAACATTGCTTATCCTATCATCAGATCTGAGGGTTATGCTGGAGGCATGTTGTATACTGAGGACATGAACGATCTCTCTTACCGAAAGATGAGTATCGGGAATGTGCCTGATATTGAATTGTTTGACTATATGCAAGATATAGTCAACAATGAAGAAGATATAGAAGGTGTATACTATCATATATCTCATGGTGAGATTGTGAATCCACTGGACCTTGTGGATGAGGTGCCAGACAATCTATTGGATGATGACGAGTACTTTGCTCGTCATCCAGAAGATGAAGAAGATGATGACAATGATGATGATAGTGATGGTGATGATGGTAATAATGATGGTGGTGATGATGCTGAATCTGAATCTAATTCAGAGGAGGCTGAGCCAATGGAGACTGAGGCAGAAGGAATTGAGAATGTAGAGATAGAAGAACCTGCTAAGGTTGCTTCTGTGGTTGAAGAAGTTGTTACTGAGATTCCAAGAGATGTTTCTGTACAATATGTTCGAAAGAAGAAGAAAACAGTAGAAAAACCCGAGGAGATTAATGTTTTAGAGATTGCACAGACAGTAATGGCCGAAGCTGAATCTATTGCACAGATAGATGAAGTGGATGCTGGCATTACTGATCCTATTACTGATGATTTACCCACCAATTCACCACAAGTTGCACAAATTGTTGAACAAGGTTTGGAGTCTTCACCAAACATTGGGTCACAGATTGAGGATGAAAAAGAGAAACGGATTGCTGAATTGGAGGAGATAGTTGAAAAACTGATTAAGGCAAATGATTTGTTGAAAGCCTCAAACGAGCGGAAAAAGAAAAGGTTTGATGAATATTGGGATATTCACAACCAGAATCTGAAAACTTTCAAAAAATTGGATGAGGATCATGTGAAATTAGTTGATGAACATGTGATTTTGAAAGGAGATTATGAAAAACTTAAGGATGAGCATGAAAATTTGAAATTTGATTACAAAGAATTACAAGCTGAGTGTAATACTTTGAATGCAGAAAAGGAAATGTTGGAAAAAGAGTTGGAAGATATGAAACCAAAGAAGGCTGGCTCATCTTCAGACAAAGATTTTTCTGATGGAATAATTGAAGTGACTGAATCAAATGTGCCAAAAGTTTATTTGACTAGGGCTCGAGGAACTACAAATGTTGGTATTTTGGTA
The DNA here is from genome assembly GCA_030867185.1 of Tagetes erecta. Lineage (NCBI taxonomy): Eukaryota > Viridiplantae > Streptophyta > Magnoliopsida > Asterales > Asteraceae > Tagetes > Tagetes erecta. The sequence continues at coordinate 45,013,177 of CM061488.1, read as the reverse complement.
GAATCACCAATTATCATTCCCGATGAAGCTGCTGCTGAAACTGTCAAGATGGACAAAGCTGAGGGAAAGAGGAAAATAGATGCTATACCGGAGATATTTGGTGATGAAGAAAGTTCGAAAAGGGCAAAAACTGATGAAACAGTGCAGATTGAGCCGATTCAATCTGTAGCTGTGACTGAGATTGAGAAAGTTGCTGAGACTGAGAGTGTGTTTGAAGCTGAGACTGAGATTGTATCGGAAGCTGAAACCGAAGTATTTGAAGCATCAGATAGTGAGAAAGATGTTGGCTCTGGAGATACAGTTCAGATTGAGCCGATTCAATCTGAAGCTGTGAATGTGACTGAAACAGAAGCTGAAGTGGCTAGTCAGTTTGAGCCGGTTCAAACTGATGAAGCACCTATGATAGAGGCGTTGGATGATTTAGACATAGATTGGACTGAGTCTGAGGATGACGCTGAGCCAGAACCAGTACAGAATACTGTTGAAGAATTGCCAGATGATTTGGATCAGAGGTTTGCTTATTTAGAGAGAATGAAGTATAACTCTGTATTTTTGAATGGGTTGACAGTGAGTCAGATTAATGAGGAGTATGAAAAGTGTATTACTGCTCAAGATAAAGCTGAAGCTGATCAGAAAGAGTTCGTGGTTGAGATGGGTGAATGGACTCCGATGCAAGAAAGCTTAAATATCGAAGACTTACCTCCTACTGAGCTTTATCATCAAAACCCAGATGAAATGACTGCTTATGAGATGCGAAGTTGGTTGAGTTCGAGGAACTATCCGTATAAAACTTTGCAAAGGTTGAAATCTGGATCTTTGAGGAAGATAGTGGTCAGTTTCATGAAAACAGAGAAAATGTACAATAGGATGTTTTATTTGGATTATAACAATCCTCAGTACTTTGAGCTGACGAAGAGATTTAAAGTACTTGGTCCAAAAGAGATTCCAGTGATGGCATTACCTGAAAATGCGCACAAAAAGAGGCATGAACTAATGGATATGTTTCCCAGTGAAGTCAAATCTTATAACATTCCAATGGAGGTGCGTGAGACTTGGCATAAGTCAGCAACAGCAGGTGACGTAGTGAGGTCGCTGCTGAGTAAAGGACAATCAATTGCTGATTTATTAGATTCTATGATTGTGCCTGAGAAAAATAAAAAGGTGAAGATAATCGCATGGAAATACGACGAAGTATTTGATGCTTTTATGATAAAGAGAGTGAATGGGTTATGTGACATCTATCATTACTACTCGAGCATCTTCAAATTGGAAGTTCAGGACTTGAAAGAATTACACAAACTAAGATTGATAAATCACACGCATGCTGAGCGTGGTGATAAGTGTGTAATATTGCTTGATGCTGGAATGAGTCGAACTGCTAAGTTTCTTGACTTTAGAGGCCAACAAGAAGATTCCGCATATGTACAAGCAAAGAAACAAAGGAAGAAGAAGAGACTGGTTGTGACTGAAGATATGTACCTTGAAGAATTCTCGGACGAATACTTTGACAAGGTGACAGATCCTGGTTTGAAAGTGATAGATGGTTCGCAATCGACAAAGCCTATACTCAAAGCGTTTTACAATCAGGAAACGTTTGAACTGAAGCTTGTTCGGAATTTGGAGGATTGGGATAAGGATATGATCACACTCTTTAGTACTTTTGAGTTGAAACTGCTGCATCCGTCATACATTGAGTTTTTGCGAAGTTACAAGATTGAAAAGTGCAAAGATAAACTTGCTGAAGCTGACAGAAATTTATTTACTGTAATGATAGAAGTAATTGCTGCTGCTTCGGAGAAGATTCGTGTGAGAAAGGCTTTACTCAATTCTAATCTCGTGAGGGTTGATATACCAGAGATAGAATATATGCGGATCAGTAGGAAGGGTACATTGGAGGTGAAAGTTCAAGGCCAAGAGATGCCATTTGAGTTTTATGCTAATATCGATTTTGCAGGTTTGAATCTGGATTCGCTTAGACGCATGAATGCTATACCAATTCTGACGAATGAATCCAAGCCTCGACAAGCTAAGATCGCTGAAAAATTCAAATCCTGTATTGAAGAAGCTTTAAAGGAACAAGAAAAGTACAAAGGACGAGAATTGCTGGATGTGAAGGAAGAACCAGAAGAATGGTAGAAAAAGATTGAAAACTGATGCTGATAAAAGAAGAAAAAGATTGAAGTTTTTGAAGATCGAAAGATAAATCTTAGGGGGAGTACTGTTAGGGTCATTTCCTTGTTATGATTTACTTTGTATTTTTGTTTATATGTTTGTATAGTTTAGGGTTTATTATGTATTTTCCTTAAACTTGCATTTTGTTTGTTATAAGCATGTAGTGTGCGTGTGTTAGAGAGGGAGATCATTTTTACACTGTTAGAGAGAGAATTAACTGTGTGTGATTTTGTTTCTCCTGCACCTTGTACTACGAATTGCTTTGATCATCAATATACAGAGAATTATTTAGTATGGAGTGTTTGTGATTGAATCGTTTGTTTTGTACTTGTTATTCTGATCATTGTGAGCGATTGAACGATCCAATTGAACCTATCAGACACCTTACAACTCCTAACAACATATTACAATACCGTACGTAAACTTAAAACTCCATAGTAAACCTAATGAATTCGTCTGAGTCCATTAAACATTAGACGACCACTCAGGACTTGTTACGACTTTGTATGAAACATTAGCAACAGGAAAAGCAATTTAGAATAATGTAGGATGCGTTACATCTTTTCAGAACAACTTTCACCACCGTACGAAACATTAAAACTCCATACTAAACCTAATGAATTCGTCCGAGTCTTTTGAACATCGTACAACAATTTAGAATATCTTACGACTCTGTATGCCACATTACCGCTTTGAAAAGCATGTTAGTATAACGTAGGACACCTTACAACTCCTAACAAAACATTACAACACCGTACGTAAACTTAAAACTCCATAATAAACCTAATGAATTCATCCGAGTCCTTTGTACACCGTACGACATGTTAGAATATATTACGACTCTGTATGCCACATTACCGCCTTGAAAAGTATGTTAATATAACGTACGGCACTTTACAACTCCTAACAAAGCATTACAACACCGTACGTAAACTCAAAACTCCATAATAAACCTAATGAATTCGTCCGAGTCATTTGAACATCGTACAACAATTTAGAATATCTTACGACTATGTATGCCACATTACCGCCTTGAAAACCATGTTAGTATAACGTAGGACACCTTACAACTCCTAACAACATATTACAATACCGGACGTAAACTTAAAACTCCATAGTAAACCTAATGAATTCGTCTGAGTCCATTAAACATTAGACGACCACTCAGGACTTGTTACAACTTTGTATGCAACATTAGAAACAAGAAAAGCAATTTAGAATAATGTAGGATGCGTTACATCTTTTAAGAACAACTTTCACCACCGTACGAAACATTAAAACTCCATACTAAACCTAATGAATTCGTCCGAGTCATTTGAACATCGTACAACAATTTAGAATATCTTACGACTCTGTATGCCACATTACCGCTTTGAAAAGCATGTTAGTATAACGTAGGACACCTTACAACTCCTAACAAAACATTACAACACTGTACGTAAACTTAAAACTCCATAATAAACCTAATGAATTCATCCGAGTCCTTTGAACACCGTACGACAATTTAGAATATATTACGACTCTGTATGCCACATTACCGCCTTGAAAAGTATGTTAGTATAACGTACGGCACCTTACAACTCCTAACAAAACATTACAACACCGTACGTAAACTCAAAACTCCATAATAAACCTAATGAATTCGTCCGAGTCATTTGAACATCGTACAACAATTTAGAATATCTTACGACTATGTATGCCACATTACCGCCTTGAAAATCATGTTAGTATAACGTAGGACACCTTACAACTCCTAACAACATATTACAATACCGTACGTAAACTTAAAACTCCATAGTAAACCTAATGAATTCGTCTGAGTCCATTAAACATTAGACGACCACTCAGGACTTGTTACGACTTTGTATGAAACATTAGCAACAGGAAAAGCAATTTAGAATAATGTAGGATGCGTTACATCTTTTGAGAACAACTTTCACCACCGTACGAAACATTAAAACTCCATACTAAACCTAATGAATTCGTCCGAGTCTTTTGAACATCGTACAACAATTTAGAATATCTTACGACTCTGTATGCCACATTACCGCTTTGAAAAGCATGTTAGTATAACGTAGGACACCTTACAACTCCTAACAAAACATTACAACACTGTACGTAAACTTAAAACTCCATAATAAACCTAATGAATTCATCCGAGTCCTTTGAACACCGTACGACAATTTAGAATATATTACGACTCTGTATGCCACATTACCGCCTTGAAAAGTATGTTAGTATAACGTACGGCACCTTACAACTCCTAACAAAACATTACAACACCGTACGTAAACTCAAAACTCCATAATAAACCTAATGAATTCGTCCGAGTCATTTGAACATCGTACAACAATTTAGAATATCTTACGACTATGTATGCCACATTACCGCCTTGAAAATCATGTTAGTATAACGTAGGACACCTTACAACTCCTAACAACATATTACAATACCGTACGTAAACTTAAAACTCCATAGTAAACCTAATGAATTCGTCTGAGTCCATTAAACATTAGACGACCACTCAGGACTTGTTACGACTTTGTATGAAACATTAGCAACAGGAAAAGCAATTTAGAATAATGTAGGATGCGTTACATCTTTTGAGAACAACTTTCACCACCGTACGAAACATTAAAACTCCATACTAAACCTAATGAATTCGTCCGAGTCTTTTGAACATCGTACAACAATTTAGAATATCTTACGACTCTGTATGCCACATTACCGCTTTGAAAAGCATGTTAGTATAACGTAGGACACCTTACAACTCCTAACAAAACATTAGAACACCGTACGTAAACTTAAAACTCCATAATAAACCTAATGAATTCATCCGAGTCCTTTGTACACCGTACGACATGTTAGAATATATTACGACTCTGTATGCCACATTACCGCCTTGAAAAGTATGTTAATATAACGTACGGCACTTTACAACTCCTAACAAAGCATTACAACACCGTACGTAAACTCAAAACTCCATAATAAACCTAATGAATTCGTCCGAGTCATTTGAACATCGTACAACAATTTAGAATATCTTACGACTATGTATGCCACATTACCGCCTTGAAAATCATGTTAGTATAACGTAGGACACCTTACAACTCCTAACAACATATTACAATACCGTACGTAAACTTAAAACTCCATAGTAAACCTAATGAATTCGTCTGAGTCCATTAAACATTAGACGACCACTCAGGACTTGTTACAACTTTGTATGCAACATTAGAAACATGAAAAGCAATTTAGAATAATGTAGGATGCGTTACATCTTTTAAGAACAACTTTCACCACCGTACGAAACATTAAAACTCCATACTAAACCTAATGAATTCGTCCGAGTCATTTGAACATCGTACAACAATTTAGAATATCTTACGACTCTGTATGCCACATTACCGCTTTGAAAAGCATGTTAGTATAACGTAGGACACCTTACAACTCCTAACAAAACATTACAACACTGTACGTAAACTTAAAACTCCATAATAAACCTAATGAATTCATCCGAGTCCTTTGAACACCGTACGACAATTTAGAATATATTACGACTCTGTATGCCACATTACCGCCTTGAAAAGTATGTTAGTATAACGTACGGCACCTTACAACTCCTAACAAAACATTACAACACCGTACGTAAACTCAAAACTCCATAATAAACCTAATGAATTCGTCCGAGTCATTTGAACATCGTACAACAATTTAGAATATCTTACGACTATGTATGCCACATTACCGCCTTGAAAATCATGTTAGTATAACGTAGGACACCTTACAACTCCTAACAACATATTACAATACCGTACGTAAACTTAAAACTCCATAGTAAACCTAATGAATTCGTCTGAGTCCATTAAACATTAGACGACCACTCAGGACTTGTTACGACTTTTTATGAAACATTAGCAACAGGAAAAGCAATTTAGAATAATGTAGGATGCGTTACATCTTTTGAGAACAACTTTCACCACCGTACGAAACATTAAAACTCCATACTAAACCTAATGAATTCGTCCGAGTCTTTTGAACATCGTACAACAATTTAGAATATCTTACGACTCTGTATGCCACATTACCGCTTTGAAAAGCATGTTAGTATAACGTAGGACACCTTACAACTCCTAACAAAACATTACAACACCGTACGTAAACTTAAAACTCCATAATAAACCTAATGAATTCATCCGAGTCCTTTGAACACCGTACGACAATTTAGAATATATTACGACTCTGTATGCCACATTACCGCCTTGAAAAGTATGTTAATATAACGTACGGCACTTTACAACTCCTAACAAAGAATTACAACACCGTACGTAAACTCAAAACTCCATAATAAACCTAATGAATTCGTCCGAGTCATTTGAACATCGTACAACAATTTAGAATATCTTACGACTATATATGCCACCTTACCGCCTTGAAAATCATGTTAGTATAACGTAGGACACCTTACAACTCCTAACAACATATTACAATACCGTACGTAAACTTAAAACTCCATAGTAAACCTAATGAATTCGTCTGAGTCCATTAAACATTAGACGACCACTCAGGACTTGTTACGACTTTGTATGCAACATTAGAAACATGAAAAGCAATTTAGAATAATGTAGGATGCGTTACATCTTTTAAGAACAACTTTCACCACCGTACGAAACATTAAAACTCCATACTAAACCTAATGAATTCGTCCGAGTCATTTGAACATCGTACAACAATTTAGAATATCTTACGACTCTTTATGCCACATTACCGCTTTGAAAAGCATGTTAGTATAACGTAGGACACCTTACAACTCCTAACAAAACATTACAACACCGTACGTAAACTTAAAACTCCATAATAAACCTAATGAATTCATCCGAGTCCTTTGAACACCGTACGACAATTTAGAATATATTACGACTCTGTATGCCACATTACCGCCTTGAAAAGTATGTTAGTATAACGTACGGCACCTTACAACTCCTAACAAAACATTACAACACCGTACGTAAACTCAAAACTCCATAATAAACCTAACGAATTCGTCCGAGTCATTTGAACATCGTACAACAATTTAGAATATCTTACGACTATGTATGCCACATTACCGCCTTGAAAATCATGTTAGTATAACGTAGGACACCTTACAACTCCTAACAACATATTACAATACCGTACGTAAACTTAAAACTCCATAGTAAACCTAATGAATTCGTCTGAGTCCATTAAACATTAGACGACCACTCAGGACTTGTTACGACTTTGTATGAAACATTAGCAACAGGAAAAGCAATTTAGAATAATGTAGGATGCGTTACATCTTTTGAGAACAACTTTCACCACCGTACGAAACATTAAAACTCCATACTAACCTAATGAATTCGTCCGAATCTTTTGAACATCGTACAACAATTTAGAATATCTTACGACTCTGTATGCCACATTACCGCTTTGAAAAGCATGTTAGTATAACGTAGGACACCTTACAACTCCTAACAAAACATTACAACACCGTACGTAAACTCAAAACTCCATAATAAACCTAATGAATTCGTCCGAGTCATTTGAACATCGTACAACAATTTAGAATATCTTACGACTATGTATGCCACATTACCGCCTTGAAAATCATGTTAGTATAACGTAGGACACCTTACAACTCCTAACAACATATTACAATACCGTACGTAAACTTAAAACTCCATAGTAAACCTAATGAATTCGTCTGAGTCCATTAAACATTAGACGACCACTCAGGACTTGTTACGACTTTTTATGAAACATTAGCAACAGGAAAAGCAATTTAGAATAATGTAGGATGCGTTACATCTTTTGAGAACAACTTTCACCACCGTACGAAACATTAAAACTCCATACTAAACCTAATGAATTCGTCCGAGTCTTTTGAACATCGTACAACAATTTAGAATATCTTACGACTCTGTATGCCACATTACCGCTTTGAAAAGCATGTTAGTATAACGTAGGACACCTTACAACTCCTAACAAAACATTACAACACCGTACGTAAACTTAAAACTCCATAATAAACCTAATGAATTCATCCGAGTCCTTTGAACACCGTACGACAATTTAGAATATATTACGACTATGTATGCCACATTACCGCCTTGAAAAGTATGTTAGTATAACGTACGGCACCTTACAACTCCTAACAAAACATTACAACACCGTACGTAAACTCAAAACTCCATAATAAACCTAACGAATTCGTCCGAGTCATTTGAACATCGTACAACAATTTAGAATATCTTACGACTATGTATGCCACATTACCGCCTTGAAAATCATGTTAGTATAACGTAGGACACCTTACAACTCCTAACAACATATTACAATACCGTACGTAAACTTAAAACTCCATAGTAAACCTAATGAATTCGTCTGAGTCCATTAAACATTAGACGACCACTCAGGACTTGTTACGACTTTGTATGAAACATTAGCAACAGGAAAAGCAATTTAGAATAATGTAGGATGCGTTACATCTTTTGAGAACAACTTTCACCACCGTACGAAACATTAAAACTCCATACTAAACCTAATGAATTCGTCCGAATCTTTTGAACATCGTACAACAATTTAGAATATCTTACGACTCTGTATGCCACATTACCGCTTTGAAAAGCATGTTAGTATAACGTAGGACACCTTACAACTCCTAACAAAACATTACAACACCGTACGTAAACTCAAAACTCCATAATAAACCTAATGAATTCGTCCGAGTCATTTGAACATCGTACAACAATTTAGAATATCTTACGACTATGTATGCCACATTACCGCCTTGAAAATCATGTTAGTATAACGTAGGACACCTTACAACTCCTAACAACATATTACAATACCGTACGTAAACTTAAAACTCCATAGTAAACCTAATGAATTCGTCTGAGTCCATTAAACATTAGACGACCACTCAGGACTTGTTACGACTTTTTATGAAACATTAGCAACAGGAAAAGCAATTTAGAATAATGTAGGATGCGTTACATCTTTTGAGAACAACTTTCACCACCGTACGAAACATTAAAACTCCATACTAAACCTAATGAATTCGTCCGAGTCTTTTGAACATCGTACAACAATTTAGAATATCTTACGACTCTGTATGCCACATTACCGCTTTGAAAAGCATGTTAGTATAACGTAGGACACCTTACAACTCCTAACAAAACATTACAACACCGTACGTAAACTTAAAACTCCATAATAAACCTAATGAATTCATCCGAGTCCTTTGAACACCGTACGACAATTTAGAATATATTACGACTCTGTATGCCACATTACCGCCTTGAAAAGTATGTTAATATAACGTACGGCACTTTACAACTCCTAACAAAGAATTACAACACCGTACGTAAACTCAAAACTCCATAATAAACCTAATGAATTCGTCCGAGTCATTTGAACATCGTACAACAATTTAGAATATCTTACGACTATATATGCCACATTACCGCCTTGAAAATCATGTTAGTATAACGTAGGACACCTTACAACTCCTAACAACATATTACAATACCGTACGTAAACTTAAAACTCCATAGTAAACCTAATGAATTCGTCTGAGTCCATTAAACATTAGACGACCACTCAGGACTTGTTACGACTTTGTATGCAACATTAGAAACATGAAAAGCAATTTAGAATAATGTAGGATGCGTTACATCTTTTAAGAACAACTTTCACCACCGTACGAAACATTAAAACTCCATACTAAACCTAATGAATTCGTCCGAGTCATTTGAACATCGTACAACAATTTAGAATATCTTACGACTCTTTATGCCACATTACCGCTTTGAAAAGCATGTTAGTATAACGTAGGACACCTTACAACTCCTAACAAAACATTACAACACCGTACGTAAACTTAAAACTCCATAATAAACCTAATGAATTCATCCGAGTCCTTTGAACACCGTACGACAATTTAGAATATATTACGACTCTGTATGCCACATTACCGCCTTGAAAAGTATGTTAGTATAACGTACGGCACCTTACAACTCCTAACAAAACATTACAACACCGTACGTAAACTCAAAACTCCATAATAAACCTAACGAATTCGTCCGAGTCATTTGAACATCGTACAACAATTTAGAATATCTTACGACTATGTATGCCACATTACCGCCTTGAAAATCATGTTAGTATAACGTAGGACACCTTACAACTCCTAACAACATATTACAATACCGTACGTAAACTTAAAACTCCATAGTAAACCTAATGAATTCGTCTGAGTCCATTAAACATTAGACGACCACTCAGGACTTGTTACGACTTTGTATGAAACATTAGCAACAGGAAAAGCAATTTAGAATAATGTAGGATGCGTTACATCTTTTGAGAACAACTTTCACCACCGTACGAAACATTAAAACTCCATACTAAACCTAATGAATTCGTCCGAATCTTTTGAACATCGTACAACAATTTAGAATATCTTACGACTCTGTATGCCACATTACCGCTTTGAAAAGCATGTTAGTATAACGTAGGACACCTTACAACTCCTAACAAAACATTACAACACCGTACGTAAACTTAAAACTCCATAATAAACCTAATGAATTCATCCGAGTCCTTAGAACACCGTACGACAATTTAGAATATATTACGACTCTGTATGCCACATTACCGCCTTGAAAAGTATGTTAATATAACGTACGGCACTTTACAACTCCTAACAAAGCATTACAACACCGTACGTAAACTCAAAACTCCATAATAAACCTAATGAATTCGTCCGAGTCATTTGAACATCGTACAACAATTTAGAATATCTTACGACTATGTATGCCACATTACCGCCTTGAAAATCATGTTAGTATAACGTAGGACACCTTACAACTCCTAACAACATATTACAATACCGTACGTAAACTTAAAACTCCATAGTAAACCTAATGAATTCGTCTGAGTCCATTAAACATTAGACGACCACTCAGGACTTGTTACGACTTTGTATGCAACATTAGAAACATGAAAAGCAATTTAGAATAATGTAGGATGCGTTACATCTTTTAAGAACAACTTTCACCACCGTACGAAACATTAAAACTCCATACTAAACCTAATGAATTCGTCCGAGTCATTTGAACATCGTACAACAATTTAGAATATCTTACGACTCTGTATGCCACATTACCGCTTTGAAAAGCATGTTAGTATAACGTAGGACACCTTACAACTCCTAACAAAACATTACAACACCGTACGTAAACTTAAAACTCCATAATAAACCTAATGAATTCATCCGAGTCCTTTGAACACCGTACGACAATTTAGAATATATTACGACTCTGTATGCCACATTACCGCCTTGAAAAGTATGTTAATATAACGTACGGCACTTTACAACTCCTAACAAAGAATTACAACACCGTACTTAAACTCAAAACTCCATAATAAACCTAATGAATTCGTCCGAGTCATTTGAACATCGTACAACAATTTAGAATATCTTACGACTATATATGCCACATTACCGCCTTGAAAATCATGTTAGTATAACGTAGGACACCTTACAACTCCTAACAACATATTACAATACCGTACGTAAACTTAAAACTCCATAGTAAACCTAATGAATTCGTCTGAGTCCATTAAACATTAGACGACCACTCAGGACTTGTTACGACTTTGTATGCAACATTAGAAACATGAAAAGCAATTTAGAATAATGTAGGATGCGTTACATCTTTTAAGAACAACTTTCACCACCGTACGAAACATTAAAACTCCATACTAAACCTAATGAATTCGTCCGAGTCATTTGAACATCGTACAACAATTTAGAATATCTTACGACTCTGTATGCCACATTACCGCTTTGAAAAGCATGTTAGTATAACGTAGGACACCTTACAACTCCTAACAAAACATTACAACACCGTACGTAAACTTAAAACTCCATAATAAACCTAATGAATTCATCCGAGTCCTTTGAACACCGTACGACAATTTAGAATATATTACGACTCTGTATGCCACATTACCGCCTTGAAAAGTATGTTAGTATAACGTACGACACCTTACAACTCCTAACAAAACATTACAACACCGTACGTAAACTCAAAACTCCATAATAAACCTAATGAATTCGTCCGAGTCATTTGAACATCGTACAACAATTTAGAATATCTTACGACTATGTATGCCACATTACCGCCTTGAAAATCATGTTAGTATAACGTAGGACACCTTACAACTCCTAACAACATATTACAATACCGTACGTAAACTTAAAACTCCATAGTAAACCTAATGAATTCGTCTGAGTCCATTAAACATTAGACGACCACTCAGGACTTGTTACGACTTTGTATGAAACATTAGCAACAGGAAAAGCAATTTAGAATAATGTAGGATGCGTTACATCTTTTGAGAACAACTTTCACCACCGTACGAAACATTAAAACTCCATACTAAACCTAATGAATTCGTCCGAGTCATTTGAACATCGTACAACAATTTAGAATATCTTACGACTCTGTATGCCACATTACCGCTTTGAAAAGCATGTTAGTATAACGTAGGACACCTTACAACTCCTAACAAAACATTACAACACCGTACGTAAACTTAAAACTCCATAATAAACCTAATGAATTCATCCGAGTCCTTTGAACACCGTACGACAATTTAGAATATATTACGACTCTGTATGCCACATTACCGCCTTGAAAAGTATGTTAGTATAACGTACGGCACCTTACAACTCCTAACAAAACATTACAACACCGTACGTAAACTCAAAACTCCATAATAAACCTAATGAATTCGTCCGAGTCATTTGAACATCGTACAACAATTTAGAATATCTTACGACTATGTATGCCACATTACCGCCTTGAAAATCATGTTAGTATAACGTAGGACACCTTACAACTCCTAACAACATATTACAATACCGTACGTAAACTTAAAACTCCATAGTAAACCTAATGAATTCGTCTGAGTCCTTAAACATTAGACGACCACTCAGGACTTGTTACGACTTTGTATGAAACATTAGCAACAGGAAAAGAAATTTAGAATAATGTAGGATGCGTTACATCTTTTGAGAACAACTTTCACCACCGTACGAAACATTAAAACTCCATACTAAACCTAATGAATTCGTCCGAGTCTTTTGAACATCGTACAACAATTTAGAATATCTTACGACTCTGTATGCCACATTACCGCTTTGAAAAGCATGTTAGTATAACGTAGGACACCTTACAACTCCTAACAAAACATTACAACACCGTACGTAAACTTAAAACTCCATAATAAACCTAATGAATTCATCCGAGTCCTTTGAACACCGTACGACAATTTAGAATATATTACGACTCTGTATGCCACATTACCGCCTTGAAAAGTATGTTAATATAACGTACGGCACTTTACAGCTCCTAACAAAGCATTACAACACCGTACGTAAACTCAAAACTCCATAATAAACCTAATGAATTCGTCCGAGTCATTTGAACATCGTACAACAATTTAGAATATCTTACGACTATGTATGCCACATTACCGCCTTGAAAATCATGTTAGTATAACGTAGGACACCTTACAACTCCTAACAACATATTACAATACCGTACGTAAACTTAAAACTCCATAGTAAAACCTAATGAATTCGTCTGAGTCCATTAAACATTAGACGACCACTCAGGACTTGTTACGACTTTGTATGCAACATTAGAAACATGAAAAGCAATTTAGAATAATGTAGGATGCGTTACATCTTTTAAGAACAACTTTCACCACCGTACGAAACATTAAAACTCCATACTAAACCTAATGAATTCGTCCGAGTCATTTGAACATCGTACAACAATTTAGAATATCTTACGACTCTGTATGCCACATTACCTCTTTGAAAAGCATGTTAGTATAACGTAGGACACCTTACAACTCCTAACAAAACATTACAACACCGTACGTAAACTTAAAACTCCATAATAAACCTAATGAATTCATCCGAGTCCTTTGAACACCGTAAGACAATTTAGAATATATTACGACTCTGTATGCCACATTACCGCCTTGAAAAGTATGTTAGTATAACGTACGGCACCTTACAACTCCTAACAAAACATTACAACACCGTACGTAAACTCAAAACTCCATAATAAACCTAATGAATTCGTCCGAGTCATTTGAACATCGTACAACAATTTAGAATATCTTACGACTATGTATGCCACATTACCGCCTTGAAAATCATGTTAGTATAACGTAGGACACCTTACAACTCCTAACAACATATTACAATACCGTACGTAAACTTAAAACTCCATAGTAAACCTAATGAATTCGTCTGAGTCCTTAAACATTAGACGACCACTCAGGACTTGTTACGACTTTGTATGAAACATTAGCAACAGGAAAAGAAATTTAGAATAATGTAGGATGCGTTACATCTTTTGAGAACAACTTTCACCACCGTACGAAACATTAAAACTCCATACTAAACCTAATGAATTCGTCCGAGTCTTTTGAACATCGTACAACAATTTAGAATATCTTACGACTCTGTATGCCACATTACCGCTTTGAAAAGCATGTTAGTATAACGTAGGACACCTTACAACTCCTAACAAAACATTACAACACCGTACGTAAACTTAAAACTCCATAATAAACCTAATGAATTCATCCGAGTCCTTTGAACACCGTACGACAATTTAGAATATATTACGACTCTGTATGCCACATTACCGCCTTGAAAAGTATGTTAATATAACGTACGGCACTTTACAGCTCCTAACAAAGCATTACAACACCGTACGTAAACTCAAAACTCCATAATAAACCTAATGAATTCGTCCGAGTCATTTGAACATCGTACAACAATTTAGAATATCTTACGACTATGTATGCCACATTACCGCCTTGAAAATCATGTTAGTATAACGTAGGACACCTTACAACTCCTAACAACATATTACAATACCGTACGTAAACTTAAAACTCCATAGTAAAACCTAATGAATTCGTCTGAGTCCATTAAACATTAGACGACCACTCAGGACTTGTTACGACTTTGTATGCAACATTAGAAACATGAAAAGCAATTTAGAATAATGTAGGATGCGTTACATCTTTTAAGAACAACTTTCACCACCGTACGAAACATTAAAACTCCATACTAAACCTAATGAATTCGTCCGAGTCATTTGAACATCGTACAACAATTTAGAATATCTTACGACTCTGTATGCCACATTACCTCTTTGAAAAGCATGTTAGTATAACGTAGGACACCTTACAACTCCTAACAAAACATTACAACACCGTACGTAAACTTAAAACTCCATAATAAACCTAATGAATTCATCCGAGTCCTTTGAACACCGTAAGACAATTTAGAATATATTACGACTCTGTATGCCACATTACCGCCTTGAAAAGTATGTTAGTATAACGTACGGCACCTTACAACTCCTAACAAAACATTACAACACCGTACGTAAACTCAAAACTCCATAATAAACCTAATGAATTCGTCCGAGTCATTTGAACATCGTACAACAATTTAGAATATCTTACGACTATGTATGCCACATTACCGCCTTGCAAATCATGTTAGTATAACGTAGGACACCTTACAACTCCTAACAACATATTACAATACCGTACGTAAACTTAAAACTCCATAGTAAACCTAATGAATTCGTCTGAGTCCATTAAACATTAGACGACCACTCAGGACTTGTTACGACTTTGTATGAAACATTAGCAACAGGAAAAGCAATTTAGAATAATGTAGGATGCGTTACATCTTTTGAGAACAACTTTCACCACCGTACGAAACATTAAAACTCCATACTAAACCTAATGAATTCGTCCGAGTCTTTTGAACATCGTACAACAATTTAGAATATCTTACGACTCTGTATGCCACATTACCGCTTTGAAAAGCATGTTAGTATAACGTAGGACACCTTACAACTCCTAACAAAACATTACAACACCGTACGTAAACTTAAAACTCCATAATAAACCTAATGAATTCATCCGAGTCCTTTGAACACCGTACGACAATTTAGAATATATTACGACTCTGTATGCCACATTACCGCCTTGAAAAGTATGTTAATATAACGTACGGCACCTTACAACTCCTAACAAAACATTACAACACCGTACGTAAACTCAAAACTCCATAATAAACCTAATTAATTCGTCCGAGTCATTTGAACATCGTACAACAATTTAGAATATCTTACGACTATGTATGCCACATTACCGCCTTGAAAATCATGTTAGTATAACGTAGGACACCTTACAACTCCTAACAACATATTACAATACCGGACGTAAACTTAAAACTCCATAGTAAACCTAATGAATTCGTCTGAGTCCATTAAACATTAGACGACCACTCAGGACTTGTTACGACTTTGTATGCAACATTAGAAACATGAAAAGCAATTTAGAATAATGTAGGATGCGTTACATCTTTTAAGAACAACTTTCACCACCGTACGAAACATTAAAACTCCATACTAAACCTAATGAATTCGTCCGAGTCCTTTGAACACCGTACGACAATTTAGAATATATTACGACTCTGTATGCCACATTACCGCCTTGAAAAGTATGTTAGTATAACGTACGACACCTTACAACTCCTAACAAAACATTACAACACCGTACGTAAACTCAAAACTCCATAATAAACCTAATGAATTCGTCCGAGTCATTTGAACATCGTACAACAATTTAGAATATCTTACGACTATGTATGCCACATTACCGCCTTGAAAATCATGTTAGTATAACGTAGGACACCTTACAACTCCTAACAACATATTACAATACCGTACGTAAACTTAAAACTCCATAGTAAACCTAATGAATTCGTCTGAGTCCATTAAACATTAGACGACCACTCAGGACTTGTTACGACTTTGTATGCAACATTAGAAACATGAAAAGCAATTTAGAATAATGTAGGATGCGTTACATCTTTTAAGAACAACTTTCACCACCGTACGAAACATTAAAACTCCATACTAAACCTAATGAATTCGTCCGAGTCATTTGAACATCGTACAACAATTTAGAATATCTTACGACTCTGTATGCCACATTACCGCTTTGAAAAGCATGTTAGTATAACGTAGGACACCTTACAACTCCTAACAAAACATTACAACACCGTATGTAAACTTAAAACTCCATAATAAACCTAATGAATTCATCCGAGTCCTTTGAACACCGTACGACAATTTAGAATATATTACGACTCTGTATGCCACATTACCGCCTTGAAAAGTATGTTAATATAACGTACGGCACCTTACAACTCCTAACAAAACATTACAACACCGTACGTAAACTCAAAACTCCATAATAAACCTAATGAATTCGTCCGAGTCATTTGAACATCGTACAACAATTTAGAATATCTTACGACTATGTATGCCACATTACCGCCTTGAAAATCATGTTAGTATAACGTAGGACACCTTACAACTCCTAACAACATATTACAATACCGGACGTAAACTTAAAACTCCATAGTAAACCTAATGAATTCGTCTGAGTCCATTAAACATTAGACGACCACTCAGGACTTGTTACGACTTTGTATGCAACATTAGAAACATGAAAAGCAATTTAGAATAATGTAGGATGCGTTACATCTTTTAAGAACAACTTTCACCACCGTACGAAACATTAAAACTCCATACTAAACCTAATGAATTCGTCCGAGTCATTTGAACATCGTACAACAATTTAGAATATCTTACGACTCTGTATGCCACATTACCGCTTTGAAAAGCATGTTAGTATAACGTAGGACTCCTTACAACTCCTAACAAAACATTACAACACCGTACGTAAACTTAAAACTCCATAATAAACCTAATGAATTCATCCGAGTCCTTTGAACACCGTACGACAATTTAGAATATATTACGATTCTGTATGCCACATTACCGCCTTGAAAAGTATGTTAGTATAACGTACGGCACCTTACAACAACTAACAAAACATTACAACACCGTACGTAAACTCAAAACTCCATAATAAACCTAATGAATTCGTCCGAGTCATTTGAACATCGTACAACAATTTAGAATATCTTACGACTATGTATGCCACATTACCGCCTTGAAAATCATGTTAGTATAACGTAGGACACCTTACAACTCCTAACAACATATTACAATACCGTACGTAAACTTAAAACTCCATAGTAAACCTAATGAATTCGTCTGAGTCCATTAAACATTAGACGACCACTCAGGACTTGTTACGACTTTGTATGAAACATTAGCAACACGAAAAGCAATTTAGAATAATGTAGGATGCGTTACATCTTTTGAGAACAACTTTCACCACCGTACGAAACATTAAAACTCCATACTAAACCTAATGAATTCGTCCGAGTCATTTGAACATCGTACAACAATTTAGAATATCTTACGACTCTGTATGCCACATTACCGCTTTGAAAAGCATGTTAGTATAACGTAGGACTCCTTACAACTCCTAACAAAACATTACAACACCGTACGTAAACTTAAAACTCCATAATAAACCTAATGAATTCATCCGAGTCCTTTGAACACCGTACGACAATTTAGAATATATTACGACTCTGTATGCCACATTACCGCCTTGAAAAGTATGTTAGTATAACGTACGGCACCTTACAACAACTAACAAAACATTACAACACCGTACGTAAACTCAAAACTCCATAATAAACCTAATGAATTCGTCCGAGTCATTTGAACATCGTACAACAATTTAGAATATCTTACGACTATGTATGCCACATTACCGCCTTGAAAATCATGTTAGTATAACGTAGGACACCTTACAACTCCTAACAACATATTACAATACCGTACGTAAACTTAAAACTCCATAGTAAACCTAATGAATTCGTCTGAGTCCATTAAACATTAGACGACCACTCAGGACTTGTTACGACTTTGTATGAAACATTAGCAACACGAAAAGCAATTTAGAATAATGTAGGATGCGTTACATCTTTTGAGAACAACTTTCACCACCGTACGAAACATTAAAACTCCATACTAAACCTAATGAATTCGTCCGAGTCTTTTGAACATCGTACAACAATTTAGAATATCTTACGACTCTGTATGCCACATTACCGCTTTGAAAAGCATGTTAGTATAACGTAGGACACCTTACAACTCCTAACAAAACATTACAACACCGTACGTAAACTTAAAACTCCATAATAAACCTAATGAATTCATCCGAGTCCTTTGAACACCGTACGACAATTTAGAATATATTACGACTCTGTATGCCACATTACCGCCTTGAAAAGTATGTTAATATAACGTACGGCACCTTACAACTCCTAACAAAACATTACAACACCGTACGTAAACTCAAAACTCCATAATAAACCTAATGAATTCGTCCGAGTCATTTGAACATCGTACAACAATTTAGAATATCTTACGACTATGTATGCCACATTACCGCCTTGAAAATCATGTTAGTATAACGTAGGACACCTTACAACTCCTAACAACATATTACAATACCGTACGTAAACTTAAAACTCCATAGTAAACCTAATGAATTCGTCTGAGTCCATTAAACATTAGACGACCACTCAGGACTTGTTACGACTTTGTATGCAACATTAGAAACATGAAAAGCAATTTAGAATAATGTAGGATGCGTTACATCTTTTAAGAACAACTTTCACCACCGTACGAAACATTAAAACTCCATACTAAACCTAATGAATTCGTCCGAGTCATTTGAACATCGTACAACAATTTAGAATATCTTACGACTCTGTATGCCACATTACCGCTTTGAAAAGCATGTTAGTATAACGTAGGACACCTTACAACTCCTAACAAAACATTACAACACCGTACGTAAACTTAAAACTCCATAATAAACCTAATGAATTCATCTGAGTCATTTGAACACCGTACGACAATTTAGAATATATTGCGACTCTGTATGCCACATTACCGCCTTGAAAAGTATGTTAATATAACGTACGGCACTTTACAACTCCTAACAAAGCATTACAACACCGTACGTAAACTCAAAACTCCATAATAAACCTAATGAATTCGTCCGAGTCATTTGAACATCGTACAACAATTTAGAATATCTTACGACTATGTATGCCACATTACCGCCTTGAAAATCATGTTAGTATAACGTAGGACACCTTACAACTCCTAACAACATATTACAATACCGTACGTAAACTTAAAACTCCATAGTAAACCTAATGAATTCGTCTGAGTCCATTAAACATTAGACGACCACTCAGGACTTGTTACGACTTTGTATGCAACATTAGAAACATGAAAAGCAATTTAGAATAATGTAGGATGCGTTACATCTTTTAAGAACAACTTTCACCACCGTACGAAACATTAAAACTCCATACTAAACCTAATGAATTCGTCCGAGTCATTTGAACATCGTACAACAATTTAGAATATCTTACGACTCTGTATGCCACATTACCGCTTTGAAAAGCATGTTAGTATAACGTAGGACACCTTACAACTCCTAACAAAACATTACAACACCGTACGTAAACTTAAAACTCCATAATAAACCTAATGAATTCATCTGAGTCATTTGAACACCGTACGACAATTTAGAATATATTGCGACTCTGTATGCCACATTACCGCCTTGAAAAGTATGTTAATATAACGTACGGCACTTTACAACTCCTAACAAAGCATTACAACACCGTACGTAAACTCAAAACTCCATAATAAACCTAATGAATTCGTCCGAGTCATTTGAACATCGTACAACAATTTAGAATATCTTACGACTATGTATGCCACATTACCGCCTTGAAAATCATGTTAGTATAACGTAGGACACCTTACAACTCCTAACAACATATTACAATACCGTACGTAAACTTAAAACTCCATAGTAAACCTAATGAATTCGTCTGAGTCCATTAAACATTAGACGACCACTCAGGACTTGTTACGACTTTGTATGCAACATTAGAAACATGAAAAGCAATTTAGAATAATGTAGGATGCGTTACATCTTTTAAGAACAACTTTCACCACCGTACGAAACATTAAAACTCCATACTAAACCTAATGAATTCGTCCGAGTCATTTGAACATCGTACAACAATTTAGAATATCTTACGACTCTGTATGCCACATTACCGCTTTGAAAAGCATGTTAGTATAACGTAGGACACCTTACAACTCCTAACAAAACATTACAACACCGTACGTAAACTTAAAACTCCATAATAAACCTAATGAATTCATCTGAGTCATTTGAACACCGTACGACAATTTAGAATATATTGCGACTCTGTATGCCACATTACCGCCTTGAAAAGTATGTTAATATAACGTACGGCACTTTACAACTCCTAACAAAGCATTACAACACCGTACGTAAACTCAAAACTCCATAATAAACCTAATGAATTCGTCCGAGTCATTTGAACATCGTACAACAATTTAGAATATCTTACGACTATGTATGCCACATTACCGCCTTGAAAATCATGTTAGTATAACGTAGGACACCTTACAACTCCTAACAACATATTACAATACCGGACGTAAACTTAAAACTCCATAGTAAACCTAATGAATTCGTCTGAGTCCATTAAACATTAGACGACCACTCAGGACTTGTTACGACTTTGTATGCAACATTAGAAACATGAAAAGCAATTTAGAATAATGTAGGATGCGTTACATCTTTTAAGAACAACTTTCACCACCGTACGAAACATTAAAACTCCATACTAAACCTAATGAATTTGTCCGAGTCATTTGAACATCGTACAACAATTTAGAATATCTTACGACTCTGTATGCCACATTACCGCTTTGAAAAGCATGTTAGTATAACGTAGGACACCTTACAACTCCTAACAAAACATTACAACACCGTACGTAAACTTAAAACTCCATAATAAACCTAATGAATTCATCCGAGTCCTTTGAACACCGTACGACAATTTAGAATATATTACGACTCTGTATGCCACATTACCGCCGAGAAAAGTATGTTAATATAACGTACGGCACCTTACAACTCCTAACAAAACATTACAACACCGTACGTAAACTCAAAACTCCATAATAAACCTAATGAATTCGTCCGAGTCATTTGAACATCGTACAACAATTTAGAATATCTTACGACTATGTATGCCACATTACCGCCTTGAAAATCATGTTAGTATAACGTAGGACACCTTACAACTCCTAACAACATATTACAATACCGGACGTAAACTTAAAACTCCATAGTAAACCTAATGAATTCGTCTGAGTCCATTAAACATTAGACGACCACTCAGGACTTGTTACGACTTTGTATGCAACATTAGAAACATGAAAAGCAATTTAGAATAATGTAGGATGCGTTACATCTTTTAAGAACAACTTTCACCACCGTACGAAACATTAAAACTCCATACTAAACCTAATGAATTCGTCCGAGTCATTTGAACATCGTACAACAATTTAGAATATCTTACGACTCTGTATGCCACATTACCGCTTTGAAAAGCATGTTAGTATAACGTAGGACACCTTACAACTCCTAACAAAACATTACAACACCGTACGTAAACTTAAAACTCCATAATAAACCTAATGAATTCATCTGAGTCATTTGAACACCGTACGACAATTTAGAATATATTGCGACTCTGTATGCCACATTACCGCCTTGAAAAGTATGTTAATATAACGTACGGCACTTTACAACTCCTAACAAAGCATTACAACACCGTACGTAAACTCAAAACTCCATAATAAACCTAATGAATTCGTCCGAGTCATTTGAACATCGTACAACAATTTAGAATATCTTACGACTATGTATGCCACATTACCGCCTTGAAAATCATGTTAGTATAACGTAGGACACCTTACAACTCCTAACAACATATTACAATACCGTACGTAAACTTAAAACTCCATAGTAAACCTAATGAATTCGTCTGAGTCCATTAAACATTAGACGACCACTCAGGACTTGTTACGACTTTGTATGCAACATTAGAAACATGAAAAGCAATTTAGAATAATGTAGGATGCGTTACATCTTTTAAGAACAACTTTCACCACCGTACGAAACATTAAAACTCCATACTAAACCTAATGAATTTGTCCGAGTCATTTGAACATCGTACAACAATTTAGAATATCTTACGACTCTGTATGCCACATTACCGCTTTGAAAAGCATGTTAGTATAACGTAGGACACCTTACAACTCCTAACAAAACATTACAACACCGTACGTAAACTTAAAACTCCATAATAAACCTAATGAATTCATCCGAGTCCTTTGAACACCGTACGACAATTTAGAATATATTACGACTCTGTATGCCACATTACCGCCTTGAAAAGTATGTTAATATAACGTACGGCACCTTACAACTCCTAACAAAACATTACAACACCGTACGTAAACTCAAAACTCCATAATAAACCTAATGAATTCGTCCGAGTCATTTGAACATCGTACAACAATTTAGAATATCTTACGACTATGTATGCCACATTACCGCCTTGAAAATCATGTTAGTATAACGTAGGACACCTTACAACTCCTAACAACATATTACAATACCGGACGTAAACTTAAAACTCCATAGTAAACCTAATGAATTCGTCTGAGTCCATTAAACATTAGACGACCAATCAGGACTTGTTACGACTTTGTATGCAACATTAGAAACATGAAAAGCAATTTAGAATAATGTAGGATGCGTTACATCTTTTAAGAACAACTTTCACCACCGTACGAAACATTAAAACTCCATACTAAACCTAATGAATTCGTCCGAGTCCTTTGAACACCGTACGACAATTTAGAATATATTACGACTCTGTATGCCACATTACCGCCTTGAAAAGTATGTTAGTATAACGTACGGCACCTTACAACTCCTAACAAAACATTACAACACCGTACGTAAACTCAAAACTCCATAATAAACCTAATGAATTCGTCCGAGTCATTTGAACATCGTACAACAATTTAGAATATCTTACGACTATGTATGCCACATTACCGCCTTGAAAATCATGTTAGTATAACGTAGGACACCTTACAACTCCTAACAACATATTACAATACCGTACGTAAACTTAAAACTCCATAGTAAACCTAATGAATTCGTCTGAGTCCATTAAACATTAGACGACCACTCAGGACTTGTTACGACTTTGTATGCAACATTAGAAACATGAAAAGCAATTTAGAATAATGTAGGATGCGTTACATCTTTTAAGAACAACTTTCACCACCGTACGAAACATTAAAACTCCATACTAAACCTAATGAATTCGTCCGAGTCATTTGAACATCGTACAACAATTTAGAATATCTTACGACTCTGTATGCCACATTACCGCTTTGAAAAGCATGTTAGTATAACGTAGGACACCTTACAACTCCTAACAAAACATTACAACACCGTATGTAAACTTAAAACTCCATAATAAACCTAATGAATTCATCCGAGTCCTTTGAACACCGTACGACAATTTAGAATATATTACGACTCTGTATGCCACATTACCGCCTTGAAAAGTATGTTAATATAACGTACGGCACCTTACAACTCCTAACAAAACATTACAACACCGTACGTAAACTCAAAACTCCATAATAAACCTAATGAATTCGTCCGAGTCATTTGAACATCGTACAACAATTTAGAATATCTTACGACTATGTATGCCACATTACCGCCTTGAAAATCATGTTAGTATAACGTAGGACACCTTACAACTCCTAACAACATATTACAATACCGTACGTAAACTTAAAACTCCATAGTAAACCTAATGAATTCGTCTGAGTCCATTAAACATTAGACGACCACTCAGGACTTGTTACGACTTTGTATGAAACATTAGCAACACGAAAAGCAATTTAGAATAATGTAGGATGCGTTACATCTTTTGAGAACAACTTTCACCACCGTACGAAACATTAAAACTCCATACTAAACCTAATGAATTCGTCCGAGTCTTTTGAACATCGTACAACAATTTAGAATATCTTACGACTCTGTATGCCACATTACCGCTTTGAAAAGCATGTTAGTATAACGTAGGACACCTTACAACTCCTAACAAAACATTACAACACCGTACGTAAACTTAAAACTCCATAATAAACCTAATGAATTCATCCGATTCCTTTGAACACCGTACGACAATTTAGAATATATTACGACTCTGTATGCCACATTACCGCCTTGAAAAGTATGTTAATATAACGTACGGCACCTTACAACTCCTAACAAAACATTACAACACCGTACGTAAACTCAAAACTCCATAATAAACCTAATGAATTCGTCCGAGTCATTTGAACATCGTACAACAATTTAGAATATCTTACGACTATGTATGCCACATTACCGCCTTGAAAATCATGTTAGTATAACGTAGGACACCTTACAACTCCTAACAACATATTACAATACCGTACGTAAACTTAAAACTCCATAGTAAACCTAATGAATTCGTCTGAGTCCATTAAACATTAGACGACCACTCAGGACTTGTTACGACTTTGTATGCAACATTAGAAGCATGAAAAGCAATTTAGAATAATGTAGGATGCGTTACATCTTTTAAGAACAACTTTCACCACCGTACGAAACATTAAAACTCCATACTAAACCTAATGAATTCGTCCGAGTCATTTGAACATCGTACAACAATTTAGAATATCTTACGACTCTGTATGCCACATTACCGCTTTGAAAAGCATGTTAGTATAACGTAGGACACCTTACAACTCCTAACAAAACATTACAACACCGTACGTAAACTTAAAACTCCATAATAAACCTAATGAATTCATCTGAGTCATTTGAACACCGTACGACAATTTAGAATATATTACGACTCTGTATGCCACATTACCGCCTTGAAAAGTATGTTAGTATAACGTACGGCACCTTACAACTCGTAACAAAACATTACAACACCGTACGTAAACTCAAAACTCCATAATAAACTTAATGAATTCGTCCGAGTCATTTGAACATCGTACAACAATTTAGAATATCTTACGACTATGTATGCCACATTACCGCCTTGAAAATCATGTTAGTATAACGTAGGACACCTTACAACTCCTAACAACATATTAAAATACCGTACGTAAACTTAAAACTCCATAGTAAACCTAATGAATTCGTCTGAGTCCATTAAACATTAGACGACCACTCAGGACTTGTTACGACTTTGTATGAAACATTAGCAACACGAAAAGCAATTTAGAATAATGTAGGATGCGTTACATCTTTTGAGAACAACTTTCACCACCGTACGAAACATTAAAACTCCATACTAAACCTAATGAATTCGTCCGAGTCTTTTGAACATCGTACAACAATTTAGAATATCTTACGACTCTGTATGCCACATTACCGCTTTGAAAAGCATGTTAGTATAACGTAGGACACCTTACAACTCCTAACAAAACATTACAACACCGTACGTAAACTTAAAACTCCATAATAAACCTAATGAATTCATCCGAGTCCTTTGAACACCGTACGACAATTTAGAATATATTACGACTCTGTATGCCACATTACCGCCTTGAAAAGTATGTTAATATAACGTACGGCACCTTACAACTCCTAACAAAACATTACAACACCGTACGTAAACTCAAAACTCCATAATAAACCTAATGAATTCGTCCGAGTCATTTGAACATCGTACAACAATTTAGAATATCTTACGACTATGTATGCCACATTACCGCCTTGAAAATCATGTTAGTATAACGTAGGACACCTTACAACTCCTAACAACATATTACAATACCGTACGTAAACTTAAAACTCCATAGTAAACCTAATGAATTCGTCTGAGTCCATTAAACATTAGACGACCACTCAGGACTTGTTACGACTTTGTATGCAACATTAGAAACATGAAAAGCAATTTAGAATAATGTAGGATGCGTTACATCTTTTAAGAACAACTTTCACCACCGTACGAAACATTAAAACTCCATACTAAACCTAATGAATTCGTCCGAGTCATTTGAACATCGTACAACAATTTAGAATATATTACGACTCTGTATGCCACATTACCGCTTTGAAAAGCATGTTAGTATAACGTAGGACACCTTACAACTCCTAACAAAACATTACAACACCGTACGTAAACTTAAAACTCCATAATAAACCTAATGAATTCATCTGAGTCATTTGAACACCGTACGACAATTTAGAATATATTACGACTCTGTATGCCACATTACCGCCTTGAAAAGTATGTTAGTATAACGTACGGCACCTTACAACTCGTAACAAAACATTACAACACCGTACGTAAACTCAAAACTCCATAATAAACTTAATGAATTCGTCCGAGTCATTTGAACATCGTACAACAATTTAGAATATCTTACGACTATGTATGCCACATTACCGCCTTGAAAATCATGTTAGTATAACGTAGGACACCTTACAACTCCTAACAACATATTAAAATACCGTACGTAAACTTAAAACTCCATAGTAAACCTAATGAATTCGTCTGAGTCCATTAAACATTAGACGACCACTCAGGACTTGTTACGACTTTGTATGAAACATTAGCAACACGAAAAGCAATTTAGAATAATGTAGGATGCGTTACATCTTTTGAGAACAACTTTCACCACCGTACGAAACATTAAAACTCCATACTAAACCTAATGAATTCGTCCGAGTCTTTTGAACATCGTACAACAATTTAGAATATCTTACGACTCTGTATGCCACATTACCGCTTTGAAAAGCATGTTAGTATAACGTAGGACACCTTACAACTCCTAACAAAACATTACAACACCGTACGTAAACTTAAAACTCCATAATAAACCTAATGAATTCATCTGAGTCATTTGAACACCGTACGACAATTTAGAATATATTACGACTCTGTATGCCACATTACCGCCTTGAAAAGTATGTTAGTATAACGTACGGCACCTTACAACTCGTAACAAAACATTACAACACCGTACGTAAACTCAAAACTCCATAATAAACTTAATGAATTCGTCCGAGTCATTTGAACATCGTACAACAATTTAGAATATCTTACGACTATGTATGCCACATTACCGCCTTGAAAATCATGTTAGTATAACGTAGGACACCTTACAACTCCTAACAACATATTAAAATACCGTACGTAAACTTAAAACTCCATAGTAAACCTAATGAATTCGTCTGAGTCCATTAAACATTAGACGACCACTCAGGACTTGTTACGACTTTGTATGAAACATTAGCAACACGAAAAGCAATTTAGAATAATGTAGGATGCGTTACATCTTTTGAGAACAACTTTCACCACCGTACGAAACATTAAAACTCCATACTAAACCTAATGAATTCGTCCGAGTCTTTTGAACATCGTACAACAATTTAGAATATCTTACGACTCTGTATGCCACATTACCGCTTTGAAAAGCATGTTAGTATAACGTAGGACACCTTACAACTCCTAACAAAACATTACAACACCGTACGTAAACTTAAAACTCCATAATAAACCTAATGAATTCATCCGAGTCCTTTGAACACCGTACGACAATTTAGAATATATTACGACTCTGTATGCCACATTACCGCCTTGAAAAGTATGTTAATATAACGTACGGCACCTTACAACTCCTAACAAAACATTACAACACCGTACGTAAACTCAAAACTCCATAATAAACCTAATGAATTCGTCCGAGTCATTTGAACATCGTACAACAATTTAGAATATCTTACGACTATGTATGCCACATTACCGCCTTGAAAATCATGTTAGTATAACGTAGGACACCTTACAACTCCTAACAACATATTACAATACCGTACGTAAACTTAAAACTCCATAGTAAACCTAATGAATTCGTCTGAGTCCATTAAACATTAGACGACCACTCAGGACTTGTTACGACTTTGTATGCAACATTAGAAGCATGAAAAGCAATTTAGAATAATGTAGGATGCGTTACATCTTTTAAGAACAACTTTCACCACCGTACGAAACATTAAAACTCCATACTAAACCTAATGAATTCGTCCGAGTCATTTGAACATCGTACAACAATTTAGAATATATTACGACTCTGTATGCCACATTACCGCTTTGAAAAGCATGTTAGTATAACGTAGGACACCTTACAACTCCTAACAAAACATTACAACACCGTACGTAAACTTAAAACTCCATAATAAACCTAATGAATTCATCTGAGTCATTTGAACACCGTACGACAATTTAGAATATATTACGACTCTGTATGCCACATTACCGCCTTGAAAAGTATGTTAGTATAACGTACGGCACCTTACAACTCGTAACAAAACATTACAACACCGTACGTAAACTCAAAACTCCATAATAAACTTAATGAATTCGTCCGAGTCATTTGAACATCGTACAACAATTTAGAATATCTTACGACTATGTATGCCACATTACCGCCTTGAAAATCATGTTAGTATAACGTAGGACACCTTACAACTCCTAACAACATATTAAAATACCGTACGTAAACTTAAAACTCCATAGTAAACCTAATGAATTCGTCTGAGTCCATTAAACATTAGACGACCACTCAGGACTTGTTACGACTTTGTATGAAACATTAGCAACAGGAAAAGCAATTTAGAATAAGGTAGGATGCGTTACATCTTTTGAGAACAACTTTCACCACCGTACGAAACATTAAAACTCCATACTAAACCTAATGAATTCGTCCGAGTCTTTTGAACTTCGTACAACAATTTAGAATATCTTACGACTCTGTATGCCACATTACCTCTTTGAAAAGCATGTTACTATAACGTAGGACACCTTACAACTCCTAACAAAACATTACAACACCGTACGTAAACTTAAAACTCCATAATAAACCTAATGAATTCATCCGAGTCCTTTGAACACCGTACGACAATTTAGAATATATTACGACTCTGTATGCCACATTACCGCCTTGAAAAGTATGTTAATATAACGTACGGCACTTTACAACTCCTAACAAAGCATTACAACACCGTACGTAAACTCAAAACTCCATAATAAACCTAATGAATTCGTCCGAGTCATTTGAACATCGTACAACAATTTAGAATATCTTACGACTATGTATGCCACATTACCGCCTTGAAAATCATGTTAGTATAACGTAGGACACCTTACAACTCCTAACAACATATTACAATACCGAACGTAAACTTAAAACTCCATAGTAAACCTAATGAATTCGTCTGAGTCCATTAAACATTAGACGACCACTCAGGACTTGTTACGACTTTGTATACAACATTAGAAACATGAAAAGCAATTTAGAATAATGTAGGATGCGTTACATCTTTTAAGAACAACTTTCACCACCGTACGAAACATTAAAACTCCATACTAAACCTAATGAATTCGTCCGAGTCATTTGAACATCGTACAACAATTTAGAATATATTACGACTCTGTATGCCACATTACCGCTTTGAAAAGCATGTTAGTATAACGTAGGACACCTTACAACTCCTAACAAAACATTACAACACCGTACGTAAACTTAAAACTCCATAATAAACCTAATGAATTCATCTGAGTCATTTGAACACCGTACGACAATTTAGAATATATTACGACTCTGTATGCCACATTACCGCCTTGAAAAGTATGTTAGTATAACGTACGGCACCTTACAACTCGTAACAAAACATTACAACACCGTACGTAAACTCAAAACTCCATAATAAACTTAATGAATTCGTCCGAGTCATTTGAACATCGTACAACAATTTAGAATATCTTACGACTATGTATGCCACATTACCGCCTTGAAAATCATGTTAGTATAACGTAGGACACCTTACAACTCCTAACAACATATTAAAATACCGTACGTAAACTTAAAACTCCATAGTAAACCTAATGAATTCGTCTGAGTCCATTAAACATTAGACGACCACTCAGGACTTGTTACGACTTTGTATGAAACATTAGCAACAGGAAAAGCAATTTAGAATAATGTAGGATGCGTTACATCTTTTGAGAACAACTTTCACCACCGTACGAAACATTAAAACTCCATACTAAACCTAATGAATTCGTCCGAGTCTTTTGAACATCGTACAACAATTTAGAATATCTTACGACTCTGTATGCCACATTACCTCTTTGAAAAGCATGTTACTATAACGTAGGACACCTTACAACTCCTAACAAAACATTACAACACCGTACGTAAACTTAAAACTCCATAATAAACCTAATGAATTCATCCGAGTCCTTTGAACACCGTACGACAATTTAGAATATATTACGACTCTGTATGCCACATTACCGCCTTGAAAAGTATGTTAATATAACGTACGGCACTTTACAACTCCTAACAAAGCATTACAACACCGTACGTAAACTCAAAACTCCATAATAAACCTAATGAATTCGTCCGAGTCATTTGAACATCGTACAACAATTTAGAATATCTTACGACTATGTATGCCACATTACCGCCTTGAAAATCATGTTAGTATAACGTAGGACACCTTACAACTCCTAACAACATATTACAATACCGGACGTAAACTTAAAACTCCATAGTAAACCTAATGAATTCGTCTGAGTCCATTAAACATTAGACGACCACTCAGGACTTGTTACGACTTTGTATGAAACATTAGCAACAGGAAAAGCAATTTAGAATAAGGTAGGATGCGTTACATCTTTTGAGAACAACTTTCACCACCGTACGAAACATTAAAACTCCATACTAAACCTAATGAATTCGTCCGAGTCTTTTGAACTTCGTACAACAATTTAGAATATCTTACGACTCTGTATGCCACATTACCTCTTTGAAAAGCATGTTACTATAACGTAGGACACCTTACAACTCCTAACAAAACATTACAACACCGTACGTAAACTTAAAACTCCATAATAAACCTAATGAATTCATCCGAGTCCTTTGAACACCGTACGACAATTTAGAATATATTACGACTCTGTATGCCACATTACCGCCTTGAAAAGTATGTTAATATAACGTACGGCACTTTACAACTCCTAACAAAGCATTACAACACCGTACGTAAACTCAAAACTCCATAATAAACCTAATGAATTCGTCCGAGTCATTTGAACATCGTACAACAATTTAGAATATCTTACGACTATGTATGCCACATTACCGCCTTGAAAATCATGTTAGTATAACGTAGGACACCTTACAACTCCTAACAACATATTACAATACCGAACGTAAACTTAAAACTCCATAGTAAACCTAATGAATTCGTCTGAGTCCATTAAACATTAGACGACCACTCAGGACTTGTTACGACTTTGTATACAACATTAGAAACATGAAAAGCAATTTAGAATAATGTAGGATGCGTTACATCTTTTAAGAACAACTTTCACCACCGTACGAAACATTAAAACTCCATACTAAACCTAATGAATTCGTCCGAGTCATTTGAACATCGTACAACAATTTAGAATATATTACGACTCTGTATGCCACATTACCGCTTTGAAAAGCATGTTAGTATAACGTAGGACACCTTACAACTCCTAACAAAACATTACAACACCGTACGTAAACTTAAAACTCCATAATAAACCTAATGAATTCATCTGAGTCATTTGAACACCGTACGACAATTTAGAATATATTACGACTCTGTATGCCACATTACCGCCTTGAAAAGTATGTTAGTATAACGTACGGCACCTTACAACTCGTAACAAAACATTACAACACCGTACGTAAACTCAAAACTCCATAATAAACTTAATGAATTCGTCCGAGTCATTTGAACATCGTACAACAATTTAGAATATCTTACGACTATGTATGCCACATTACCGCCTTGAAAATCATGTTAGTATAACGTAGGACACCTTACAACTCCTAACAACATATTAAAATACCGTACGTAAACTTAAAACTCCATAGTAAACCTAATGAATTCGTCTGAGTCCATTAAACATTAGACGACCACTCAGGACTTGTTACGACTTTGTATGAAACATTAGCAACAGGAAAAGCAATTTAGAATAATGTAGGATGCGTTACATCTTTTGAGAACAACTTTCACCACCGTACGAAACATTAAAACTCCATACTAAACCTAATGAATTCGTCCGAGTCTTTTGAACATCGTACAACAATTTAGAATATCTTACGACTCTGTATGCCACATTACCTCTTTGAAAAGCATGTTACTATAACGTAGGACACCTTACAACTCCTAACAAAACATTACAACACCGTACGTAAACTTAAAACTCCATAATAAACCTAATGAATTCATCCGAGTCCTTTGAACACCGTACGACAATTTAGAATATATTACGACTCTGTATGCCACATTACCGCCTTGAAAAGTATGTTAATATAACGTACGGCACTTTACAACTCCTAACAAAGCATTACAACACCGTACGTAAACTCAAAACTCCATAATAAACCTAATGAATTCGTCCGAGTCATTTGAACATCGTACAACAATTTAGAATATCTTACGACTATGTATGCCACATTACCGCCTTGAAAATCATGTTAGTATAACGTAGGACACCTTACAACTCCTAACAACATATTACAATACCGGACGTAAACTTAAAACTCCATAGTAAACCTAATGAATTCGTCTGAGTCCATTAAACATTAGACGACCACTCAGGACTTGTTACGACTTTGTATACAACATTAGAAACATGAAAAGCAATTTAGAATAATGTAGGATGCGTTACATCTTTTAAGAACAACTTTCACCACCGTACGAAACATTAAAACTCCATACTAAACCTAATGAATTCGTCCGAGTCATTTGAACATCGTACAACAATTTAGAATATCTTACGACTCTGTATGCCACATTACCGCTTTGAAAAGCATGTTAGTATAACGTAGGACACCTTACAACTCCTAACAAAACATTACAACACCGTACGTAAACTTAAAACTCCATAATAAACCTAATGAATTCATCCGAGTCCTTTGAACACCGTACGACAATTTAGAATATATTACGACTCTGTATGCCACATTACCGCCTTGAAAAGTATGTTAATATAACGTACGGCACCTTACAACTCCTAACAAAACATTACAACACCGTACGTAAACTCAAAACTCCATAATAAACCTAATGAATTCGTCCGAGTCATTTGAACATCGTACAACAATTTAGAATATCTTACGACTATGTATGCCACATTACCGCCTTGAAAATCATGTTAGTATAACGTAGGACACCTTACAACTCCTAACAACATATTACAATACCGGACGTAAACTTAAAACTCCATAGTAAACCTAATGAATTCGTCTGAGTCCATTAAACATTAGACGACCACTCAGGACTTGTTACGACTTTGTATGCAACATTAGAAACATGAAAAGCAATTTAGAATAATGTAGGATGCGTTACATCTTTTAAGAACAACTTTCACCACCGTACGAAACATTAAAACTCCATACTAAACCTAATGAATTCGTCCGAGTCATTTGAACATCGTACAACAATTTAGAATATCTTACGACTCTGTATGCCACATTACCGCTTTGAAAAGCATGTTAGTATAACGTAGGACTCCTTACAACTCCTAACAAAACATTACAACACCGTACGTAAACTTAAAACTCCATAATAAACCTAATGAATTCATCCGAGTCCTTTGAACACCGTACGACAATTTAGAATATATTACGACTCTGTATGCCACATTACCGCCTTGAAAAGTATGTTAGTATAACGTACGGCACCTTACAACTCCTAACAAAACATTACAACACCGTACGTAAACTCAAAACTCCATAATAAACCTAATGAATTCGTCCGAGTCATTTGAACATCGTACAACAATTTAGAATATCTTACGACTATGT
The DNA here is from genome assembly GCA_030867185.1 of Tagetes erecta. Lineage (NCBI taxonomy): Eukaryota > Viridiplantae > Streptophyta > Magnoliopsida > Asterales > Asteraceae > Tagetes > Tagetes erecta. The sequence goes on along the minus strand of CM061488.1, from coordinate 44,978,030 downwards.
ATGCCACATTACCGCCTTGAAAATCATGTTAGTATAACGTAGGACACCTTACAACTCCTAACAACATATTACAATACCGTACGTAAACTTAAAACTCCATAGTAAACCTAATGAATTCGTCTGAGTCCATTAAACATTAGACGACCACTCAGGACTTGTTACGACTTTGTATGAAACATTAGCAACACGAAAAGTAATTTAGAATAATGTAGGATGCGTTACATCTTTTGAGAACAACTTTCACCACCGTACGAAACATTAAAACTCCATACTAAACCTAATGAATTCGTCCGAGTCTTTTGAACATCGTACAACAATTTAGAATATCTTACGACTCTGTATGCCACATTACCGCTTTGAAAAGCATGTTAGTATAACGTAGGACACCTTACAACTCCTAACAAAACATTACAACACCGTACGTAAACTTAAAACTCCATAATAAACCTAATGAATTCATCCGAGTCCTTTGAACACCGTACGACAATTTAGAATATATTACGACTCTGTATGTCACATTACCGCCTTGAAAAGTATGTTAATATAACGTACGGCACCTTACAACTCCTAACAAAACATTACAACACCGTACGTAAACTCAAAACTCCATAATAAACCTAATGAATTCGTCCGAGTCATTTGAACATCGTACAACAATTTAGAATATCTTACGACTATGTATGCCACATTACCGCCTTGAAAATCATGTTAGTATAACGTAGGACACCTTACAACTCCTAACAACATATTACAATACCGTACGTAAACTTAAAGCTCCATAGTAAACCTAATGAATTCGTCTGAGTCCATTAAACATTAGACGACCACTCAGGACTTGTTACGACTTTGTATGCAACATTAGAAACATGAAAAGCAATTTAGAATAATGTAGGATGCTTTACATCTTTTAAGAACAACTTTCACCACCGTACGAAACATTAAAACTCCATACTAAACCTAATGAATTCGTCCGAGTCATTTGAACATCGTACAACAATTTAGAATATCTTACGACTCTGTATGCCACATTACCGCTTTGAAAAGCATGTTAGTATAACGTAGGACACCTTACAACTCCTAACAAAACATTACAACACCGTACGTAAACTTAAAACTCCATAATAAACCTAATGAATTCATCTGAGTCATTTGAACACCGTACGACAATTTAGAATATATTACGACTCTGTATGCCACATTACCGCCTTGAAGAGTATGTTAGTATAACGTACGGCACCTTACAACTCGTAACAAAACATTACAACACCGTACGTAAACTCAAAACTCCATAATAAACTTAATGAATTCGTCCGAGTCATTTGAACATCGTACAACAATTTAGAATATCTTACGACTATGTATGCCACATTACCGCCTTGAAAATCATGTTAGTATAACGTAGGACACCTTACAACTCCTAACAACATATTACAATACCGTACGTAAACTTAAAACTCCATAGTAAACCTAATGAATTCGTCTGAGTCCATTAAACATTAGACGACCACTCAGGACTTGTTACGACTTTGTATGAAACATTAGCAACAGGAAAAGCAATTTAGAATAATGTAGGATGCGTTACATCTTTTGAGAACAACTTTCACCACCGTACGAAACATTAAAACTCCATACTAAACCTAATGAATTCGTCCGAGTCTTTTGAACATCATACAACAATTTAGAATATCTTACGACTCTGTATGCCACATTACCTCTTTGAAAAGCATGTTAGTATAACGTAGGACACCTTACAACTCCTAACAAAACATTACAACACCGTACGTAAACTTAAAACTCCATAATAAACCTAATGAATTCATCCGAGTCCTTTGAACACCGTACGACAATTTAGAATATATTACGACTCTGTATGCCACATTACCGCCTTGAAAAGTATGTTAATATAACGTACGGCACTTTACAACTCCTAACAAAGCATTACAACACCGTACGTAAAGTCAAAACTCCATAATAAACCTAATGAATTCGTCCGAGTCATTTGAACATCGTACAACAATTTAGAATATCTTACGACTATGTATGCCACATTACCGCCTTGAAAATCATGTTAGTATAACGTAGGACACCTTACAACTCCTAACAACATATTACAATACCGGACGTAAACTTAAAACTCCATAGTAAACCTAATGAATTCGTCTGAGTCCATTAAACATTAGACGACCACTCAGGACTTGTTACGACTTTGTATACAACATTAGAAACATGAAAAGCAATTTAGAATAATGTAGGATGCGTTACATCTTTTAAGAACAACTTTTACAACCGTACGAAACATTAAAACTCCATACTAAACCTAATGAATTCGTCCGAGTCATTTAAACATTGTACAACAATTTAGAATATCTTACGACTCTGTATGCCACATTACCGCTTTGAAAAGCATGTTAGTATAACGTAGGACACCTTACAACTCCTAACAAAACATTACAACACCGTACGTAAACTTAAAACTCCATAATAAACCTAATGAATTCATCCGAGTCCTTTGAACACCGTACGACAATTTAGAATATATTACGACTCTGTATGCCACATTACCGCCTTGAAAAGTATGTTAGTATAACGTACGGCACCTTACAACTCCTAACAAAACATTACAACACCGTACGTAAACTCAAAACTCCATAATAAACCTAATGAATTCGTCCGAGTCATTTGAACATCGTACAACAATTTAGAATATCTTACGACTATGTATGCCACATTACCGCCTTGAAAATCATGTTAGTATAACGTAGGACACCTTACAACTCTTAACAACATATTACAATACCGTACGTAAACTTAAAACTCCATAGTAAACCTAATGAATTCTTCTGAGTCCATTAAACATTACACGACCACTCAGGACTGGTTACGACTTTGTATGAAACATTAGCAACAGGAAAAGCAATTTAGAATAATGTAGGATGCGTTACATCTTTTGAGAACAACTTTCACCACCGTACGAAACATTAAAACTCCATACTAAACCTAATGAATTCGTCCGAGTCTTTTGAACATCGTACAACAATTTAGATATCTTACGACACTGTATGCCACATTACCGCTTTGAAAAGCATGTTAGTATAACGTAGGACACCTTACAACTCCTAACAAAACATTACAACACCGTACGTAAACTTAAAACTCCATAATAAACCTAATTAATTCATCCGAGTCCTTTGAACACTGTACGACAATTTAGAATATATTACGACTCTGTATGCCACATTACCGCCTTGAAAAGTATGTTAGTATAACGTACGGCACCTTACAACTCGTAACAAAACATTACAACACCGTACGTAAACTCAAAACTCCATAATAAACTTAATGAATTCGTCCGAGTCATTTGAACATCGTACAACAATTTAGAATATCTTACGACTATGTATGCCACATTACCGCCTTGAAAATCATGTTAGTATAACGTAGGACACCTTACAACTCCTAACAACATATTACAATACCGTACGTAAACTTAAAACTCCATAGTAAACCTAATGAATTCGTCTGAGTCCATTAAACATTAGACGACCACTCAGGACTTGTTACGACTTTGTATGAAACATTAGCAACAGGAAAAGCAATTTAGAATAATGTAGGATGCGTTACATCTTTTGAGAACAACTTTCACCACCGTACGAAACATTAAAACTCCATACTAAACCTAATGAATTCGTCCGAGTCTTTTGAACATCGTACAACAATTTAGAATATCTTACGACTCTGTATGCCACATTACCGCCTTGAAAATCATGTTAGTATAACGTAGGACACCTTACAACTCCTAACAAAACATTACAACACCGTACGTAAACTTAAAACTCCATAATAACCCTAATGAATTCATCCGAGTCCTTTGAACATCGTACGACAATTTAGAATATATTACGACTATTTATGCCACATTACCGCCTTGAAAAGTATGTTAGTATAACGTACGGCACCTTACAACTCCTAACAAAACATTACAACACCGTACGTAAACTCAAAACTCCATAATAAACCTAATGAATTCGTCCGAGTCATTTGAACATCGTACAACAATTTAGAATATCTTACGACTATGTATGCCACATTACCGCCTTGAAAACCATGTTAGTATAACGTAGGACACCTTACAACTCCTAACAACATATTACAATACCGTACGTAAACTTAAAACTCCATAGTAAACATAATGAATTCGTCTGAGTCCCATTAAACATTAGACGAACACTCAGGACTTGTTACGACTTTTTATGAAACATTAGCAACAGGAAAAGCAATTTAGAATAATGTAGGATGCGTTACATCTTTTGAGAACAACTTTCACCACCGTACGAAACATTAAAACTCCATACTAAACCTAATGAGTTCGTCCGAGTCTTTTGAACATCGTACAACAATTTAGAATATCTTACGACTCTGTATGCCACATTACCGCTTTGAAAAGCATGTTAGTATAACGTAGAAAACCTTACAACTCCTAACAAAACATTACAACACCGTACGTAAATTTAAAACTCCATAATAAACCTAATGAATTCATCCGAGTCCTTTGAACATCGTACGACAATTTAGAATATATTACGACTCTGTATGCCACATTACCGCCTTGAAAAGCAAGTTAGTATAACGTACGGCACCTTACAACTCCTAACAAAACATTACAACACCGTACGTAAACTTAAAACTCCATAATAAACCTAATGAATTCGTCCGACTCATTTGAACATCGTACAACAATTTAAATATCTTACGACTCTGTATGCCACATTACCGCCTTGAAAATCATGTTAGTATAACGTAGGACACCTTACAACTCCTAACAACACATTACAATATCGTACGTAAACATAAAACTCCATAGTAAACCTAATGAATTCGTCTGAGTCCATTAAACATTAGACGACCACTCAGGACTTGTTACGACTTTGTATGAAACATTAGCAACAGGAAGAGCAATTTAGAATAATGTAGGACGCGTTACATCTTTTGAGAACAACTTTCACAACCGTACGAAACATTAAACCTAATGAATTCGTCCGAGTCTTTTGAACATCGTACAACAATTTAGAATATCTTACGACTCTGTATGCCACATTACCGCTTTGAAAAGTATGTTAGTATAACGTAGACACCTTACAACTCCTAACAAAACATTACAACACCGTACGTAAACTTAAAACTCCATAATAAACCTAATGAATTCATCCGAGTCCTTTGAACACCGTACGACAATTTAGAATATATTACGACTCTGTATGCCACATTACCGCCTTGAAAAGTATGTTAGTATAACGTACGGCACCTTACAACTCCTAACAAAACATTACAACACAGTACGTAAACTCAAAACTCCATAATAAACCTAATGAATTCGTCGGAGTCATTTGAAAATCGTACAACAATTTAGAATATCTTACGACTATGCATGCCACATTACCGCCTTGAAAATCATGTTAGTATAACGTAGGACACCTTACAACTCCTAACAACATATTACAATACCGTACGTAAACTTAAAACTCCATAGTAATCCTAATGAATTCGTCTGAGTCCATTAAACATTAGACGACCACTCAGGACTTGTTACGACTTTGTATGCAACATAGCAACAGGAAAAGCAATTTAGAATAATGTAGGATGCGTTACATCTTTTGAGAACAACTTTCACCACCGTACGAAACATTAAAACTCCATACTAAACCTAATGAATTTGTCCGAGTCATTTGAACATCGTACAACAATTTAGAATATCTTACGACTCTGTATGCCACATTACCGCTTTGAAAAGCATGTTAGTATAACGTAGGACATCTTACAACTCCTAACAAAACATTACAACACCGTACGTAAACTTAAAACTCCATAATAAACCTAATGAATTCATCCGAGTCCTTTGAACACCGTACGACAATTTAGAAAATATTACGACTCTGTATGCCACATTACCGCCTTGAAAAGTATGTTAGTATAACGTACGGCACCTTACAACTCCTAACAAAACATTACAACACCGTACGTAAACTCAAAACTCCATAATAAACCTAATGAATTCGTCCGAGTCATTTGAACATCGTACAACAATTTAGAATATCTTACGACTATGTATGCCACATTACCGCCTTGAAAATCATGTTAGTATAACGTAGGACACCTTACAACTCCTAACAACATATTACAATACCGTACGTAAACTTAAAACTCCATAGTAAACATAATGAATTCGTCTGAGTCCATTAAACATTAGACGAACACTCAGGACTTGTTACGACTTTGTATGAAACATTAGCAACAGGAAAAGCAATTTAGAATAATGTAGGATGCGTTACATCTTTTGAGAACAACTTTCACCACCGTACGAAACATTAAAAGTCCATACTAAACCTAATGAATTCGTCCGAGTCTTTTGAACATCGTACAACAATTTAGAATATCTTACGACTCTGTATGCCACATTACCGCTTTGAAAAGCATGTTAGTATAACGTAGGACACCTTACAACTCCTAACAAAACATTACAACACCGTACGTAAACTTAAAACTCCATAATAAACCTAATGAATTCATCCGAGTCCTTTGAACACCGTACGGCAATTTAGAATATATTACGACTCTGTATGCCACATTACCGCCGAGAAAAGTATGTTAATATAACGTACGGCACCTTACAACTCCTAACAAAACATTACAACACCGTACGTAAACTCAAAACTCCATAATAAACCTAATGAATTCGTCCGAGTCATTTGAACATCGTACAACAATTTAGAATATCTTACGACTATGTATGCCACATTACCGCCTTGAAAATCATGTTAGTATAACGTAGGACACCTTACAACTCCTAACAACATATTACAATACCGTACGTAAACTTAAAACTCCATAGTAAACCTAATTAATTCGTCTGAGTCCATTAAACATTAGACGACCACTCAGGACTTGTTACGACTTTGTATGCAACATTAGCAACAGGAAAAGCAATTTAGAATAATGTAGGATGCGTTACATCTTTTTAGAACAACTTTCACCACCGTACGAAACATTAAAACTCCATACTAAACCTAATGAATTCGTCCGAGTCATTTGAACATCGTACAACAATTTAGAATATCTTACGACTCTGTATGCCACATTACCGCCTTGAAAATCATGTTAGTATAACGTAGGACATCTTACAACTCCTAACAAAACATTACAACACCGTACGTAAACTTAAAACTCCATAATAAACCTAATGAATTCATCCGAGTCCTTTGAACACCGTACGACAATTTAGAAAATATTACGACTCTGTATGCCACATTACCGCCTTGAAAAGTATGTTAGTATAACGTACGGCACCTTACAACTCCTAACAAAACATTACAACACCGTACGTAAACTCAAAACTCCATAATAAACCTAATGAATTCGTCCGAGTCATTTGAACATCGTACAACAATTTAGAATATCTTACGACTATGTATGCCACATTACCGCCTTGAAAATCATGTTAGTATAACGTAGGACACCTTACAACTCCTAACAACATATTACAATACCGTACGTAAACTTAAAACTCCATAGTAAACATAATGAATTCGTCTGAGTCCATTAAACATTAGACGAACACTCAGGACTTGTTACGACTTTGTATGAAACATTAGCAACAGGAAAAGCAATTTAGAATAATGTAGGATGCGTTACATCTTTTGAGAACAACTTTCACCACCGTACGAAACATTAAAACTCCATACTAAACCTAATGAATTCGTCCGAGTCTTTTGAACATCGTACAACAATTTAGAATATCTTACGACTCTGTATGCCACATTACCGCTTTGAAAAGCATGTTAGTATAACGTAGGACACCTTACAACTCCTAACAAAACATTACAACACCGTACGTAAACTTAAAACTCCATAATAAACCTAATGAATTCATCCGAGTCCTTTGAACACCGTACGGCAATTTAGAATATATTACGACTCTGTATGCCACATTACCGCCGAGAAAAGTATGTTAATATAACGTACGGCACCTTACAACTCCTAACAAAACATTACAACACCGTACGTAAACTCAAAACTCCATAATAAACCTAATGAATTCGTCCGAGTCATTTGAACATCGTACAACAATTTAGAATATCTTACGACTATGTATGCCACATTACCGCCTTGAAAATCATGTTAGTATAACGTAGGACACCTTACAACTCCTAACAACATATTACAATACCGTACGTAAACTTAAAACTCCATAGTAAACCTAATTAATTCGTCTGAGTCCATTAAACATTAGACGACCACTCAGGACTTGTTACGACTTTGTATGCAACATTAGCAACAGGAAAAGCAATTTAGAATAATGTAGGATGCGTTACATCTTTTTAGAACAACTTTCACCACCGTACGAAACATTAAAACTCCATACTAAACCTAATGAATTCGTCCGAGTCATTTGAACATCGTACAACAATTTAGAATATCTTACGACTCTGTATGCCACATTACCGCCTTGAAAATCATGTTAGTATAACGTAGGACACCTTACAACTCCTAACAAAACATTACAACACCGTACGTAAACTTAAAACTCCATAATAACCCTAATGAATTCATCCGAGTCCTTTGAACATCGTACGACAATTTAGAATATATTACGACTATTTATGCCACATTACCGCCTTGAAAAGTATGTTAGTATAACGTACGGCACCTTACAACTCCTAACAAAAGATTACAACACCGTACGTAAACTCAAAACTCCATAATAAACCTAATGAATTCGTCCGAGTCATTTGAACATCGTACAACAATTTAGAATATCTTACGACTATGTATGCCACATTACCGCCTTGAAAACCATGTTAGTATAACGTAGGACACCTTACAACTCCTAACAACATATTACAATACCGTACGTAAACTTAAAACTCCATAGTAAACATAATGAATTCGTCTGAGTCCCATTAAACATTAGACGAACACTCAGGACTTGTTACGACTTTTTATGAAACATTAGCAACAGGAAAAGCAATTTAGAATAATGTAGGATGCGTTACATCTTTTGAGAACAACTTTCACCACCGTACGAAACATTAAAACTCCATACTAAACCTAATGAGTTCGTCCGAGTCTTTTGAACATCGTACAACAATTTAGAATATCTTACGACTCTGTATGCCACATTACCGCTTTGAAAAGCATGTTAGTATAACGTAGGACACCTTACAACTCCTAACAAAACATTACAACACCGTACGTAAACTCAAAACTCCATAATAAACCTAATGAATTCGTCCGAGTCATTTGAACATCATACAACAAATTAGAATATCTTACGACTATGTATGCCACATTACCGCCTTGAAAATCATGTTAGTATAACGTAGGACACCTTACAACTCCTAACAACATATTACAATACCGTACGTAAACTTAAAACTCCATAGTAAACCTAATGAATTCGTCTGAGTCCATTAAACATTAGACGACCACTCAGGACTTGTTACGACTTTGTATGCAACATTAGCAACAGGAAAAGCAATTTAGAATAATGTAGGATGCGTTACATCTTTTTAGAACAACTTTCACCACCGTACGAAACATTAAAACTCCATACTAAACCTAATGAATTCGTCCGAGTCATTTGAACATCGTACAACAATTTAGAATATCTTACGACTCTGTATGCCACATTACCGCCTTGAAAATCATGTTAGTATAACGTAGGACACCTTACAACTCCTAACAAAACATTACAACACCGTACGTAAACTTAAAACTCCATAATAAACCTAATGAATTCATCCGAGTCCTTTGAACATCGTACGACAATTTAGAATATATTACGACTCTGTATGCCACATTACCGCCTTGAAAAGTATGTTAGTATAACGTACGGCACCTTAGAACTCCTAACAAAACATTACAACACAGTACGTAAACTCAAAACTCCATAATAAACCTAATGAATTCGTCCGAGTCATTTGAACATCGTACAACAATTTAGAATATCTTACGACTATGTATGCCACATTACCGCCTTGAAAATCATGTTAGTATAACGTAGGACACCTTACAACTCCTAACAACATATTACAATACCGTACGTAAACTTAAAACTCCATAGTAAACATAATGAATTCGTCTGAGTCCATTAAACATTAGACGACCACTCAGGACTTGTTACGACTTTGTATGCAACATTAGCAACAGGAAAAGCAACTTAGAATAATGTAGGATGCGTTACATCTTTTGAGAACAACTTTCACCACCGTACGAAACATTAAAACTCCATACTAAACCTAATGAATTCGTCCGAGACATTTGAACATCGTACAACAATTTAGAATATCTTACGACTCTGTATGCCACATTACCGCTTTGAAAAGCATGTTAGTATAACGTAGGACACCTTATAACTCCTAACAAAACATTACAACACCGTACGTAAACTTAAAACTCCATAATAAACCTAATGAATTCATCCGAGTCCTTTGAACATCGTACGACAATTTAGAATATATTACGACTCTGTATGCCACATTACCGCCTTGAAAAGTATGTTAGTATAACGTACGGCACCTTACAACTCCTAACAAAACATTACAACACCGTACGTAAACTCAAAACTCCATAATAAACCTAATGAATTCGTCCGAGTCATTTGAACATCGTACAACAATTTAGAATATCTTACGACTATGTATGTCACATTACCGCCTTGAAAATCATGTTAGTATAACGTAGGACACCTTACAACTCCTAACAACATATTACAATACCGTACGTAAACTTAAAACTCCATAGTAAACCTAATGAATTCGTCTGAGTCCATTAAACATTAGACGACCACTCAGGACTTGTTACGACTTTGTATGCAACATTAGAAACATGAAAAGCAATTTAGAATAATGTAGGATGCGTTACATCTTTTAAGAACAACTTTCACCACAGTACGAAACATTAAAACTCCATACTAAACCTAATGAACTCGTCCGAGTCATTTGAACATCGTACAACAATTTAGAATATCTTACGACTCTGTATGCCACATTACCGCCTTGAAAATCATGTTAGTATAACGTAGGACACCTTACAACTCCTAACAAAACATTACAACACCGTACGTAAACTTAAAACTCCATAATAAACCTAATGAATTCATCCGAGTCCTTTGAACATCGTACGACAATTTAGAATATATTACGACTCTGTATGCCACATTACCGCCTTGAAAAGTATGTTAGTATAACGTACGGCACCTTACAACTCCTAACAAAACATTACAACACCGTACGTAAACTAAAAACTCCATAATAAACCTAATGAATTCGTCCGAGTCATTTGAACATCGTACAACAATTTAGAATATCTTACGACTATGTATGCCACATTACCGCTTTGAAAAGCATGTAAGTATAACGTAGGACACCTTACAACTCCTAACAAAACATTACAACACCGTACGTAAACTTAAAACTCCATAATAAACCTAATGAATTCATCCGAGTCCTTTGAACATCGTACGACAATTTAGAATATATTACGACTCTCTGTGCCACATTACCGCCTTGAAAAGTATGTTAGTATAACGTACGGCACCTTACAACTCATAACAAAACATTACAACACCGTACATAAACTCAAAACTCCATAATAAACCTAATGAGTTCGTCCGAGTCATTTGAACATCGTACAACAATTTAGAATATCTTACGACTATGTATGCCACATTACCGCCTTGAAAATCATGTTAGTATAACGTAGGACACCTTACAACTCCTAACAACATATTACAATACCGTACGTAAACTTAAAACTCCATAGTAAACCTAATGAATTCGTCTGAGTCCATTAAACATTAGACGACCACTCAGGACTTGTTACGACTTTGTATGCAACATTAGCAACAGGAAAACCAACTTAGAATAATGTAGGATGCGTTACATCTTTTGAGAACAACTTTCACCACCGTACGAAACATTAAAACTCCATACTAAACCTAATGAATTCGTCCGAGTCATTTGAACATCGTACAACAATTTTGAATATCTTACGACTCTGTATGCCACATTACCGCTTTGAAAAGCATGTTAGTATAACGTAGGACACCTTACAACTCCTAACAAAACATTACAACACCGTACGTAAACTTAAAACTCCATAATAAACCTAATGAATTCATCCGAGTCCTTTGAACATCGTACGACAATTTAGAATATATTACGACTCTGTATGCCACATTACCGCCTTGAAAAGTATGTTAGTATAACGTACGGCACCTTACAACTCCTAACAAAACATTACAACACCGTACGTAAACTCAAAACTCCATAATAAACCTAATGAATTCGTCCGAGTCATTTGAACATCGTACAACAATTTAGAATATCTTACGACTATGTATGCCACATTACCGCCTTGAAAATCATGTTAGTATAACGTAGGACACCTTACAACTCCTAACAACATATTACAATACCGTACGTAAACTTAAAACTCCATAGTAAACCTAATGAATTCGTCTGAGTCCATTAAACATTAGACGACCACTCAGGACTTGTCACGACTTTGTATGCAACATTAGAAACATGAAAAGCAATTTAGAATAATGTAGGATGCGTTACATCTTTTAAGAACAACTTTCACCACAGTACGAAACATTAAAACTCCATACTAAACCTAATGAACTCGTCCGAGTCATTTGAACATCGTACAACAATTTAGAATATCTTACGACTCTGTATGCCACATTACCGCCTTGAAAATCATGTTAGTATAACGTACGACACCTTACAACTCCTAACAAAACATTACAACACCGTACGTAAACTTAATACTCCATAATAAACCTAATGAATTCATCCGAGTCCTTTGAACATCGTACGACAATTTAGAATATATTACGACTCTGTATGCCACATTACCGCCTTGAAAAGTATGTTAGTATAACGTACGGCACCTTACAACTCCTAACAAAACATTACAACACCGTACGTAAACTCAAAACTCCATAATAAACCTAATGAATTCGTCCGAGTCATTTGAACATCGTACAACAATTTAGAATATCTTACGACTATGTATGCCACATTACCGCATTGAAAATCATGTTAGTATAACGTAGGACACCTTACAACTCCTAACAACATATTACAATACCGTACGTAAACTTAAAACTCCATAGTAAACCTAATGAATTCGTCTGAGTCCATTAAACATTAGACGACCACTCAGGACTTGTTACGACTTTGTATGCAACATTAGAAACATGAAAAGCAATTTAGAATAATGTAGGATGCGTTACATCTTTTAAGAACAACTTTCACCACAGTACGAAACATTAAAACTCCATACTAAACCTAATGAACTCGTCCGAGTCATTTGAACATCGTACAACAATTTAGAATATCTTACGACTCTGTATGCCACATTACCGCCTTGAAAATCATGTTAGTATAACGTAGGACACCTTACAACTCCTAATAAAACATTACAACACCGTACGTAAACTTAAAACTCCATAATAAACCTAATGAATTCATCCGAGTCCTTTGAACATCGTACGACAATTTAGAATATATTACGACTCTGTATGCCACATTACCGCCTTGAAAAGTATGTTAGTATAACGTACGGCACCTTACAACTTCTAACAAAACATTACAACACCGTACGTAAACTCAAAACTCCATAATAAACCTAATGAATTCGTCCGAGTCATTTGAACATCGTACAACAATTTAGAATATCTTACGACTATGTATGCCACATTACCACTTTGAAAAGCATGTAAGTATAACGTAGGACACCTTACAACTCCTAACAAAACATTACAACACCGTACGTAAACTTAAAACTCCATAATAAACCTAATGAATTCATCCGAGTCCTTTGAACATCGTACGATAATTTAGAATATATTACGACTCTCTGTGCCACATTACCGCCTTGAAAAGTATGTTAGTATAACGTACGGCACCTTACAACTCATAACAAAACATTACAACACCGTACATAAACTCAAAACTCCATAATAAACCTAATGAGTTCGTCCGAGTCATTTGAACATCGTACAACAATTTAGAATATCTTACGACTATGTATGCCACATTACCGCCTTGAAAATCATGTTAGTATAACGTAGGACACCTTACAACTCCTAACAACATATTACAATACCGTACGTAAACTTAAAACTCCATAGTAAACCTAATGAATTCGTCTGAGTCCATTAAACATTAGACGACCACTCAGGACTTGTTACGACTTTGTATGCAACATTAGCAACAGGAAAAGCAATTTAGAATAATGTAGGATGCGTTACATCTTTTGAGAACAACTTTCACAACCGTACGAAACATTAAAACTCCATACTAAACCTAATGAATTCGTCCGAGTCATTTGAACATCGTACAACAATTTAGAATATCTTACGACTCTGTATGCCACATTACCGCTTTGAAAAGTATGTTAGTATAACGTACGGCACCTTACAACTCATAACAAAACATTACAACACCGTACGTAAACTCAAAACTCCATAATAAACCTAATGAATTCGTCCGAGTCAATTGAACATCGTACAACAATTTATAATATCTTACGACTCTGTATGCCACATTACCGCTTTGAAAAGCATGTTAGTATAACGTAGGACACCTTACAACTCCTAACAAAACATTACAACACCGTACGTAAACTTAAAACTCCATAATAAACCTAATGAATTCATCCGAGTCCTTTGAACATCGTACGACAATTTAGAATATATTACGAATCTGTATGCCACATTACCGCCCTGAAAAGTATGTTAGTATAACGTACGACACCTTACAACTCCTAACAAAACATTACAACACCGTACGTAAACTCAAAACTCCATAATAAACCTAATGAATTCGTCCGAGTCATTTGAACATCGTACAACAATTTAGAATATCTTACGACTCTCTGTGCCACATTACCGCCTTGAAAAGTATGTTAGTATAACGTACGGCACCTTACAACTCATAACAAAACATTACAACACCGTACATAAACTCAAAACTCCATAATAAACCTAATGAGTTCGTCCGAGTCATTTGAACATCGTACAACAATTTAGAATATCTTACGACTATGTATGCCACATTACCGCCTTGAAAATCATGTTAGTATAACGTAGGACACCTTACAACTCCTAACAACATATTACAATACCGTACGTAAACTTAAAACTCCATAGTAAACCTAATGAATTCGTCTGAGTCCATTAAACATTAGACGACCACTCAGGACTTGTTACGACTTTGTATGCAACATTAGCAACAGGAAAAGCAATTTAGAATAATGTAGGATGCGTTACATCTTTTGAGAACAACTTTCACAACCGTACGAAACATTAAAACTCCATACTAAACCTAATGAATTCGTCCGAGTCATTTGAACATCGTACAACAATTTAGAATATCTTACGACTCTGTATGCCACATTACCGCTTTGAAAAGTATGTTAGTATAACGTACGGCACCTTACAACTCATAACAAAACATTACAACACCGTACGTAAACTCAAAACTCCATAAGAAACCTAATGAATTCGTCCGAGTCAATTGAACATCGTACAACAATTTATAATATCTTACGACTCTGTATGCCACATTACCGCTTTGAAAAGCATGTTAGTATAACGTAGGACACCTTACAACTCCTAACAAAACATTACAACACCGTACGTAAACTTAAAACTCCATAATAAACCTAATGAATTCATCCGAGTCCTTTGAACATCGTACGACAATTTAGAATATATTACGAATCTGTATGCCACATTACCGCCTTGAAAAGTATGTTAGTATAACGTACGGCACCTTACAACTCCTAACAAAACATTACAACACCGTACGTAAACTCAAAACTCCATAATAAACCTAATGAATTCGTCCGAGTCATTTGAACATCGTACAACAATTTAGAATATCTTACGACTATGTATGCCACATTACCGCCTTGAAAATCATGTTAGTATAACGTAGGACACCTTACAACTCCTAACAACATATTACAATACCGTACGTAAACTTAAAACTCCATAGTAAACCTAATGAATTCGTCTAAGTCCATTAAACATTAGACGACCACTCAGGACTTGTAACGACTTTGTATGCAACATTAGCAACAGGAAAAGCAATTTAGAATAATGTAGGATGCGTTACATCTTTTTAGAACAACTTTCACCACCGTACGAAACATTAAAACTCCATACTAAACCTAATGAATTCGTCCGAGTCATTTGAACATCGTACAACAATTTAGAATATCTTACGACTCTGTATGCCACATTACCGCCTTGAAAATCATGTTAGTATAACGTAGGACACCTTACAACTCCTAACAAAACATTACAACACCGTACGTAAACTCAAAACTCCATAATAAACCTAATGAATTCGTCCGAGTCATTTGAACATCGTACATCAATTTAGAATATCTTACGACTCTCTGTGCCACATTACCGCCTTGAAAAGTATGTTAGTATAACGTACGGCACCATACAACTCATAACAAAACATTACAACACCGTACATAAACTCAAAACTCCATAATAAACCTAATGAGTTCGTCCGAGTCATTTGAACATCGTACAACAATTTAGAATATCTTACGACTATGTATGCCACATTACCGCCTTGAAAATCATGTTAGTATAACGTAGGACACCTTACAACTCCTAACAACATATTACAATACCGTACGTAAACTTAAAACTCCATAGTAAACCTAATGAATTCGTCTGAGTCCATTAAACATTAGACGACCACTCAGGACTTGTTACGACTTTGTATGCAACATTAGCAACAGGAAAAGCAATTTAGAATAATGTAGGATGCGTTACATCTTTTGAGAACAACTTTCACAACCGTACGAAACATTAAAACTCCATACTAAACCTAATGAATTCGTCCGAGTCATTTGAACATCGTACAACAATTTAGAATATCTTACGACTCTGTATGCCACATTACCGCTTTGAAAAGTATGTTAGTATAACGTACGGCACCTTACAACTCATAACAAAACATTACAACACCGTACGTAAACTCAAAACTCCATAATAAACCTAATGAATTCGTCCGAGTCAATTGAACATCGTACAACAATTTATAATATCTTACGACTCTGTATGCCACATTACCACTTTGAAAAGCATGTTAGTATAACGTAGGACACCTTACAACTCCTAACAAAACATTACAACACCGTACGTAAACTTAAAACTCCATAATAAACCTAATGAATTCATCCGAGTCCTTTGAACATCGTACGACAATTTAGAATATATTACGAATCTGTATGCCACATTACCGCCTTGAAAAGTATGTTAGTATAACGTACGGCACCTTACAACTCCTAACAAAACATTACAACACCGTACGTAAACTCAAAACTCCATAATAAACCTAATGAATTCGTCCGAGTCATTTGAACATCGTACAACAATTTAGAATATCTTACGACTATGTATGCCACATTACCGCCTTGAAAATCATGTTAGTATAACGTAGGACACCTTACAACTCCTAACAACATATTACAATACCGTACGTAAACTTAAAACTCCATAGTAAACCTAATGAATTCGTCTAAGTCCATTAAACATTAGACGACCACTCAGGACTTGTTACGACTTTGTATGCAACATTAGCAACAGGAAATGCAATTTAGAATAATGTAGGATGCGTTACATCTTTTTAGAACAACTTTCACCACCGTACGAAACATTAAAACTCCATACTAAACCTAATGAATTCGTCCGAGTCATTTGAACATCGTACAACAATTTAGAATATCTTACGACTCTGTATGCCACATTACCGCCTTGAAAATCATGTTAGTATAACGTAGGACACCTTACAACTCCTAACAAAACATTACAACACAGTACGAAACATTAAAACTCCATACTAAACCTAATGAACTCGTCCGAGTCATTTGAACATCGTACATCAATTTAGAATATCTTACGACTCTGTATGTCACATTACCGCCTTGAAAATCATGTTAGTATAACGTAGGACACCTTACAACTCCTAACAAAACATTACAACACCGTACGTAAACTTAAAACTCCATAATAAACCTAATGAATTCATCCGAGTCCTTTGAACATCGTACGACAATTTAGAATATATTACGACTCTGTATGCCACATTACCGCCTTGAAAAGTATGTTAGTATAACGTACGGCACCTTACAACTCCTAACAAAACATTACAACACCGTACGTAAACTCAAAACTCCATAATAAACCTAATGAATTCGTCCGAGTCATTTGAACATCGTACAACAATTTAGAATATCTTACGACTATGTATGCCACATTACCGCTTTGAAAAGCATGTAAGTATAACGTAGGACACCTTACAACTCCTAACAAAACATTACAACACCGTACGTAAACTTAAAACTCCATAATAAACCTAATGAATTCATCCAAGTCCTTTGAACATCGTACGACAATTTAGAATATATTACGACTCTCTGTGCCACATTACCGCCTTGAAAAGTATGTTAGTATAACGTACGGCACCTTACAACTCATAACAAAACATTACAACACCGTACATAAACTCAAAACTCCATAATAAACCTAATGAGTTCGTCCGAGTCATTTGAACATCGTACAACAATTTAGAATATCTTACGACTATGTATGCCACATTACCGCCTTGAAAATCATGTTAGTATAACGTAGGACACCTTACAACTCCTAACAACATATTACAATACCGTACGTAAACTTAAAACTCCGTAGTAAACCTAATGAATTCGTCTGAGTCCATTAAACATTAGACGACCACTCAGGACTTGTTACGACTTTGTATGCAACATTAGCAACAGGAAAAGCAACTTAGAATAATGTAGGATGCGTTACATCTTTTGAGAACAACTTTCACCACCGTACGAAACATTAAAACTCCATACTAAACCTAATGAATTCGTCCGAGTCATTTGAACATCGTACAACAATTTAGAATATCTTACGACTCTGTATGCCACATTACCGCTTTGAAAAGCATGTTAGTATAACGTAGGACACCTTACAACTCCTAACAAAACATTACAACACCGTACGTAAACTTAAAACTCCATAATAAACCTAATGAATTCATCCGAGTCCTTTGAACATCGTACGACAATTTAGAATATATTACGACTCTGTATGCCACATTACCGCCTTGAAAAGTATGTTAGTATAACGTACGGCACCTTACAACTCCTAACAAAACATTACAACACCGTACGTAAACTCAAAACTCCATAATAAACCTAATGAATTCGTCCGAGTCATTTGAACATCGTACAACAATTTAGAATATCTTACGACTATGTATGCCACATTACCGCCTTGAAAATCATGTTAGTATAACGTAGGACACCTTACAACTCCTAACAACATATTACAATACCGTACGTAAACTTAAAACTCCATAGTAAACCTAATGAATTCGTCTGAGTCCATTAAACATTAGACGACCACTCAGGACTTGTCACGACTTTGTATGCAACATTAGAAACATGAAAAGCAATTTAGAATAATGTAGGATGCGTTACATCTTTTAAGAACAACTTTCACCACAGTACGAAACATTAAAACTCCATACTAAACCTAATGAACTCGTCCGAGTCATTTGAACATCGTACAACAATTTAGAATATCTTACGACTCTGTATGCCACATTACCGCCTTGAAAATCATGTTAGTATAACGTACGACACCTTACAACTCCTAACAAAACATTACAACACCGTACGTAAACTTAAAACTCCATAATAAACCTAATGAATTCATCCGAGTCCTTTGAACATCGTACGACAATTTAGAATATATTACGACTCTGTATGCCACATTACCACCTTGAAAAGTATGTTAGTATAACGTACGGCACCTTACAACTCCTAACAAAACATTACAACACCGTACGTAAACTCAAAACTCCATAATAAACCTAATGAATTCGTCCGAGTCATTTGAACATCGTACAACAATTTAGAATATCTTACGACTATGTATGCCACATTACCGCCTTGAAAATCATGTTAGTATAACGTAGGACACCTTACAACTCCTAACAACATATTACAATACCGTACGTAAACTTAAAACTCCATAGTAAACCTAATGAATTCGTCTGAGTCCATTAAACATTAGACGACCACTCAGGACTTGTTACGACTTTGTATGCAACATTAGAAACATGAAAAGCAATTTAGAATAATGTAGGATGCGTTACATCTTTTAAGAACAACTTTCACCACAGTACGAAACATTAAAACTCCATACTAAACCTAATGAACTCGTCCGAGTCATTTGAACATCGTACAACAATTTAGAATATCTTACGACTCTGTATGCCAAATTACCGCCTTGAAAATCATGTTAGTATAACATAGGACACCTTACAACTCCTAACAAAACATTACAACACCGTACGTAAACTTAAAACTCCATAATAAACCTAATGAATTCATCCGAGTCCTTTGAACATCGTACGACAATTTAGAATATATTACGACTCTGTATGCCACATTACCGCCTTGAAGAGTATGTTAGTATAACGTACGGCACCTTACAACTCCTAACAAAACATTACAACACCGTACGTAAACTCAAAACTCCATAATAAACCTAATGAATTCGTCCGAGTCATTTGAACATCGTACAACAATTTAGAATATCTTACGACTATGTATGCCACATTACCGCTTTGAAAAGCATGTAAGTATAACGTAGGACACCTTACAACTCCTAACAAAACATTACAACACCGTACGTAAACTTAAAACTCCATAATAAACCTAATGAATTCATCCGAGTCCTTTGAACATCGTACGACAATTTAGAATATATTACGACTCTCTGTGCCACATTACCGCCTTGAAAAGTATGTTAGTATAACGTACGGCACCTTACAACTCATAACAAAACATTACAACACCGTACATAAACTCAAAACTCCATAATAAACCTAATGAGTTCGTCCGAGTCATTTGAACATCGTACAACAATTTAGAATATCTTACGACTATGTATGCCACATTACCGCCTTGAAAATCATGTTAGTATAACGTAGGACACCTTACAACTCCTAACAACATATTACAATACCGTACGTAAACTTAAAACTCCATAGTAAACCTAATGAATTCGTCTGAGTCCATTAAACATTAGACGACCACTCAGGACTTGTTACGACTTTGTATGCAACATTAGAAACATGAAAAGCAATTTAGAATAATGTAGGATGCGTTACATCTTTTAAGAACAACTTTCACCACAGTACGAAACATTAAAACTCCATACTAAACCTAATGAACTCGTCCGAGTCATTTGAACATCGTACAACAATTTAGAATATCTTACGACTCTGTATGCCACATTACCGCCTTGAAAATCATGTTAGTATAACGTACGACACCTTACAACTCCTAACAAAACATTACAACACCGTACGTAAACTTAAAACTCCATAATAAACCTAATGAATTCATCCGAGTCCTTTGAACATCGTACGACAATTTAGAATATATTACGACTCTGTATGCCACATTACCGCCTTGAAAAGTATGTTAGTATAACGTACGGCACCTTACAACTCCTAACAAAACATTACAACACCGTACGTAAACTCAAAACTCCATAATAAACCTAATGAATTCGTCCGAGTCATTTGAACATCGTACAACAATTTAGAATATCTTACGACTATGTATGCCACATTACCGCTTTGAAAAGCATGTAAGTATAACGTAGGACACCTTACAACTCCTAACAAAACATTACAACACCGTACGTAAACTTAAAACTCCATAATAAACCTAATGAATTCATCCGAGTCCTTTGAACATCGTACGACAATTTAGAATATATTACGACTCTCTGTGCCACATTACCGCCTTGAAAAGTATGTTAGTATAACGTACGGCACCTTACAACTCATAACAAAACATTACAACACCGTACGTAAACTCAAAACTCCATAATAAACCTAATGAGTTCGTCCGAGTCATTTGAACATCGTACAACAATTTAGAATATCTTACGACTATGTATGCCACATTACCGCCTTGAAAATCATGTTAGTATAACGTAGGACACCTTACAACTCCTAACAACATATTACAATACCGTACGTAAACTTAAAACTCCATAGTAAACCTAATGAATTCGTCTGAGTCCATTAAACATTAGACGACCACTCAGGACTTGTTACGACTTTGTATGCAACATTAGCAACAGGAAAAGCAATTTAGAATAATGTAGGATGCGTTACATCTTTTGAGAACAACTTTCACAACCGTATGAAACATTAAAACTCCATACTAAACCTAATGAATTCGTCCGAGTCATTTGAACATCGTACAACAATTTAGAATATCTTACGACTCTGTATGCCACATTACCGCTTTGAAAAGCATGTTAGTATAACGTAGGACACCTTACAACTCCTAACAAAACATTACAACACCGTACGTAAACTTAAAACTAAATAATAAACCTAATGAATTCATCCGAGTCCTTTGAACATCGTACGACAATTTAGAATATATTACGACTCTGTATGCCACATTACCGCTTTGAAAAGTATGTTAGTATAACGTACGGCACCTTACAACTCATAACAAAACATTACAACACCGTACGTAAACTCAAAACTCCATAATAAACCTAATGAATTCGTCCGAGTCAATTGAACATCGTACAACAATTTATAATATCTTACGACTCTGTATGCCACATTACCGCTTTGTACGAATCTGTATGCCACATTACCGCCTTGAAAAGTATGTTAGTATAACGTACGGCACCTTACAACTCATAACAAAACATTACAACACCGTATGTAAACTCAAAACTCCATAATAAACCTAATGAGTTCGTCCGAGTCATTTGAACATCGTACAACAATTTAGAATATCTTACGACTATGTATGCCACATTACCGCCTTGAAAATCATGTTAGTATAACGTAGGACACCTTACAACTCCTAACAACATATTACAATACCGTACGTAAACTTAAAACTCCATAGTAAACCTAATGAATTTGTCTGAGTCCATTAAACATTAGACGGCCACTCAGGACTTGTTAAGACTTTGTATGCAACATTAGCAACAGGAAAAGCAATTTAGAATAATGTAGGATGCGTTACATCTTTTGAGAACAACTTTCACCACCGTACGAAACATTAAAACTCCATACTAAACCTAATGAATTCGCCCGAGTCATTTGAACATCGTACAATAATTTAGAATATCTTACGACTCTGTATGCCACATTACCGCTTTGAAAAGCATGTTAGTATAACGTAGGACACCTTACAACTCCTAACAAAACATTACAACACCGTACGTAAACTTAAAACTAAATAATAAACCTAATGAATTCATCCGAGTCCTTTGAACATCGTACGACAATTTAGAATATATTACGACTCTGTATGCCACATTACCGCCTTGAAAAGTATGTTAGTATAACGTACGGCACCTTACAACTCATAACAAAACATTACAACACCGTACGTAAACTCAAAACTCCATAATAAACCTAATGAATTCGTCCGAGTCAATTGAACATCGTACAACAATTTATAATATCTTACGACTCTGTATGCCACATTACCGCTTTGAAAAGCATGTTAGTATAACGTAGGACACCTTACAACTCCTAACAAAACATTACAACACCGTACGTAAACTTAAAACTCCATAATAAACCTAATGAATTCATCCGAATCCTTTGAACATCGTACGACAATTTAGAATATATTACGAATCTGTATGCCACATTACCGCCTTGAAAAGTATGTTAGTATAACGTACGGCACCTTACAACTCATAACAAAACATTACAACACCGTATGTAAACTCAAAACTCCATAATAAACCTAATGAGTTCGTCCGAGTCATTTGAACATCGTACAACAATTTAGAATATCTTACTACTATGTATGCCACATTACCGCCTTGAAAATCATGTTAGTATAACGTAGGACACCTTACAACTCCTAACAACATATTACAATACCGTACGTAAACTTAAAACTCCATAGTAAACCTAATGAATTCGTCTGAGTCCATTAAACATTAGACGACCACTCAGGACTTGTTAAGACTTTGTATGCAACATTAGCAACAGGAAAAGCAATTTAGAATAATGTAGGATGCGTTACATCTTTTGAGAACAACTTTCACCACCGTACGAAACATTAAAACTCCATACTAACCCTAATGAATTCCCCCGAGTCATTTGAACATCGTACAATAATTTAGAATATCTTACGACTCTGTATGCCACATTACCGCTTTGAAAAGCATGTTAGTATAACGTAGGACACCTTACAACTCATAACAACACATTACAACACCGTACGTAAACTTAAAACTCCATAATAAACCTAATGAATTCATTCGAGTCCTTTGAACATCGTACGACAATTTAGAATATATTACGACTCTGTATGCCACATTACCGCCTTGAAAAGTATGTTAGTATAACGTACGGCACCTTACAACTCATAACAAAACATTACCACACCGTACGTAAACTCAAAACTCCATAATAAACCTAATGAATTCGTCGGAGTCATTTGACCATCGTACAACAATTTATAATATCTTACGACTCTGTATGCCACATTACCGCTTTGAAAAGCATGTTAGTATAACGTAGGACACCTTACAACTCCTAACAAAACATTACAACACCGTACGTAAACTTAAAACTAAATAATAAACCTAATGAATTCATCCGAGTCCTTTGAACATCGTACGACAATTTAGAATATATTACGACTCTGTATGCCACATTACCGCCTTGAAAAGTATGTTAGTATAACGTACGGCACCTTACAACTCATAACAAAACATTACAACACCGTACGTAAACTCAAAACTCCATAATAAACCTAATGAATTCGTCCGAGTCAATTGAACATCGTACAACAATTTATAATATCTTACGACTCTGTATGCCACATTACCGCTTTGAAAAGCATGTTAGTATAACGTAGGACACCTTACAACTCCTAACAAAACATTACAACACCGTACGTAAACTTAAAACTCCATAATAAACCTAATGAATTCATCCGAATCCTTTGAACATCGTACGACAATTTATAATATATTACGAATCTGTATGCCACATTACCGCCTTGAAAAGTATGTTAGTATAACGTACGGCACCTTACAACTCATAACAAAACATTACAACACCGTATGTAAACTCAAAACTCCATAATAAACCTAATGAGTTCGTCCGAGTCATTTGAACATCGTACAACAATTTAGAATATCTTACTACTATGTATGCCACATTACCGCCTTGAAAATCATGTTAGTATAACGTAGGACACCTTACAACTCCTAACAACATATTACAATACCGTACGTAAACTTAAAACTCCATAGTAAACCTAATGAATTCGTCTGAGTCCATTAAACATTAGACGACCACTCAGGACTTGTTAAGACTTTGTATGCAACATTAGCAACAGGAAAAGCAATTTAGAATAATGTAGGATGCGTTACATTTTTTGAGAACAACTTTCACCACCGTACGAAACATTAAAACTCCATACTAAACCTAATGAATTCCCCCGAGTCATTTGAACATCGTACAATAATTTAGAATATCTTACGACTCTGTATGCCACATTACCGCTTTGAAAAGCATGTTAGTATAACGTAGGACACCTTACAACTCATAACAACACATTACAACACCGTACGTAAACTTAAAACTCCATAATAAACCTAATGAATTCATTCGAGTCCTTTGAACATCGTACGACAATTTAGAATATATTACGACTCTGTATGCCACATTACCGCCTTGAAAAGTATGTTAGTATAACGTACGGCACCTTACAACTCATAACAAAACATTACAACACCGTACGTAAACTCAAAACTCCATAATAAACCTAATGAATTCGTCGGAGTCATTTGACCATCGTACAACAATTTATAATATCTTACGACTCTGTATGCCACATTACCGCTTTGAAAAGCATGTTAGTATAACGAAGGACACCTTACAACTCCTAACAAAACATTACAACACCGTACGTAAACTTAAAACTCCATAATAAACCTAATGAATTCATCTGAGTCCTTTGAACATCGTACGACAATTTAGAATATATTACGAATCTGTATGCCACATTACTGCCTTGAAAAGTATGTTAGTATAACGTACGGCACCTTACAACTCATAACAAAACATTACAACACCGTATGTAAACTCAAAACTCCATAATAAACCTAATGAGTTCGTCCGAGTCATTTGAACATCGTACAACAATTTAGAATATCTTACGACTATGTATGCCACATTACCGCCTTGAAAATCATGTTAGTATAACGAAGGACACCTTACAACTCCTAACAACATATTACAATACCGTACGTAAACTTAAAACTTCATAGTAAACCTAATGAATTCGTCTGAGTCCATTAAACATTAGACGACCACTCAGGACTTGTTAAGACTTTGTATGCAACATTAGCAACAGGAAAAGCAATTTAGAATAATGTAGGATGCGTTACATCTTTTGAGAACAACTTTCACCACCGTACGAAACATTAAAACTCCATACTAAACCTAATGAATTCGTCCGAGTCATTTGAACATCGTACAACAATTTAGAATATCTTACGAATCTGTATGCCACATTACCGCTTTGAAAAGCATGTTAGTATAACGTAGGACACCTTACAACTCATAACACCACATTACAACACCGTACGTAAACTTAAAACTCCATAATAAACCTAATGAATTCATTCGAGTCCTTTGAACATCGTACGACAATTTAGAATATATTACGACTCTGTATGCCACATTACCGCCTTGAAAAGTATGTTAGTATAACGTACGGCACCTTACAACTCATAACAAAACATTACAACACCGTACGTAAACTCAAAACTCCATAATAAACCTAATGAATTCGTCGGAGTCATTTGACCATCGTACAACAATTTATAATATCTTACGACTCTGTTTGCCACATTACCGCTTTGAAAAGCATGTTAGTATAACGTAGGACACCTTACAACTCCTAACAAAACATTACAACACCGTACGTAAACTTAAAACTCCATAATAAACCTAATGAATTCATCCGAGTCCGTTGAACATCGTACGACAATTTTGAATATATTACGAATCTGTATGCCACATTACCGCCTTGAAAAGTATGTTAGTATAACGTACGGCACCTTACAACTCATAACAAAACATTACAACACTGTAAGTAAACTCAAAACTCCATAATAAACCTAATGAGTTCGTCCGAGTCATTTGAACATCGTACAACAATTTAGAATATCTTACGACTATGTATGCCACATTACCGCCTTGAAAATCATGTTAGTATAACGTAGGACACCTTACAACTCCTAACAACATATTACAATACCGTACGTAAACTTAAAACTCCATAGTAAACCTAATGAATTCGTCTGAGTCCATTAAACATTAGACAACCACTCAGGACTTGTTACGACTTTGTATGCAACATTAGCTACAGGAAAAGCAATTTAGAATAATGTAGGATGTGTTACATCTTTTGAGAACAACTTTCACCACCGTACGAAACATTAAAACTCCATACTAAACCTAATGAATTCGTCCGAGTCATTTGAACATCGTACAACAATTTAGAATATCTTACGACTATGTATGCAACATTACCGCTTTGAAAAGCATGTTAGTATAACGTAGGACACCTTACAACTCCTAACAAAACATTACAACACCGTACGTAAACATAAAACTAAATAATAAACCTAATGAATTCATCCGAGTCCTTTGAACATCGTACGACAATTTAGAATATATTACGACTCTGTATGCCACATTACCGCCTTGAAAAGTATGTTAGTATAACGTACGGCACCTTACAACTCCTAACAAAACATTACAACACCGTACGTAAACTCAAAACTCCATAATAAACCTAATGAATTCGTCCGAGTCATTTGAACATCGTAATACAATTTAGAATATCTTACGACTATGTATGCCACATTACCGCCTTGAAAATCATGTTAGTATAACGTAGGACACCTTACAACTCCTAACAACATATTACAATACCGTACGTAAACTTAAAACTCCATAGTAAACCTAATGAATTCGTCTGAGTCCATTAAACATTAGACGACCACTCAGGACTTGTTACGACTTTGTATGCAACATTAGCAACAGGAAAAGCAATTTAGAATAATGTAGGATGCGTTACATCTTTTGAGAACAACTTTCACCACCGTACGAAACATTAAAACTCCATACTAAACCTAATGAATTCGTCCGAGTCATTTGAACATCGTACAACAATTTAGAATATCTTACGACTCTGTATGCCACATTACCGCTTTGAAAAGCATGTTAGTATAACGTAGGACACCTTACAACTCCTAACAAAACATTACAACATCGTACGTAAACTTAAAACTAAATAATAAACCTAATGAATTCATCCGAGTCCTTTGAACATCGTACGACAATTTAGAATATATTACGAATCTGTATGCCACATTACCGCTTTGAAAAGTATGTTATTATAACGTACGGCACCTTACAACTCATAACAAAACATTACAACACCGTACGTAAACTTAAAACTCCATAATAAACCTAATGAATTCATTCGAGTCCTTTGAACATCGTACGACAATTTAGAATATATTACGACTCTGTATGCCACATTACCGCCTTGAAAAGTATGTTAGTATAACGTACGGCACCTTACAACTCATAACAAAACATTACAACACCGTACGTAAACTCAAAACTCCATAATAAACCTAATGAATTCGTCGGAGTCATTTGACCATCGTACAACAATTTATAATATCTTACGACTCTGTATGCCACATTACCGCTTTGAAAAGCATGTTAGTATAACGTAGGACACCTTACAACTCCTAACAAAACATTACAACACCGTACGTAAACTTAAAACTCCATAATAAACCTAATGAATTCATCCGAGTCCTTTGAACATCGTACGACAATTTAGAATATATTACGAATCTGTATGGCACATTACCGCCTTGAAAAGTATGTTAGTATAACGTACGGCACCTTACAACTCATAACAAAACATTACAACACTGTAAGTAAACTCAAAACTCCATAATAAACCTAATGAGTTCGTCCGAGTCATTTGAACATCGTACAACAATTTAGAATATCTTACGACTATGTATGCCACATTACCGCCTTGAAAATCATGTTAGTATAACGTAGGACACCTTACAACTCCTAACAACATATTACAATACCGTACGTAAACTTAAAACTCCATAGTAAACCTAATGAATTCGTCTGAGTCCATTAAACATTAGACAACCACTCAGGACTTGTTACGACTTTGTATGCAACATTAGCTACAGGAAAAGCAATTTAGAATAATGTAGGATGTGTTACATCTTTTGAGAACAACTTTCACCACCGTACGAAACATTAAAACTCCATACTAAACCTAATGAATTCGTCCGAGTCATTTGAACATCGTACAACAATTTAGAATATCTTACGACTATGTATGCAACATTACCGCTTTGAAAAGCATGTTAGTATAACGTAGGACACCTTACAACTCCTAACAAAACATTACAACACCGTACGTAAACATAAAACTAAATAATAAACCTAATGAATTCATCCGAGTCCTTTGAACATCGTACGACAATTTAGAATATATTACGACTCTGTATGCCACATTACCGCCTTGAAAAGTATGTTAGTATAACGTACGGCACCTTACAACTCCTAACAAAACATTACAACACCGTACGTAAACTCAAAACTCCATAATAAACCTAATGAATTCGTCCGAGTCATTTGAACATCGTAATACAATTTAGAATATCTTACGACTATGTATGCCACATTACCGCCTTGAAAATCATGTTAGTATAACGTAGGACACCTTACAACTCCTAACAACATATTACAATACCGTACGTAAACTTAAAACTCCATAGTAAACCTAATGAATTCGTCTGAGTCCATTAAACATTAGACGACCACTCAGGACTTGTTACGACTTTGTATGCAACATTAGCAACAGGAAAAGCAATTTAGAATAATGTAGGATGCGTTACATCTTTTGAGAACAACTTTCACCACCGTACGAAACATTAAAACTCCATACTAAACCTAATGAATTCGTCCGAGTCATTTGAACATCGTACAACAATTTAGAATATCTTACGACTCTGTATGCCACATTACCGCTTTGAAAAGCATGTTAGTATAACGTAGGACACCTTACAACTCCTAACAAAACATTACAACATCGTACGTAAACTTAAAACTAAATAATAAACCTAATGAATTCATCCGAGTCCTTTGAACATCGTACGACAATTTAGAATATATTACGAATCTGTATGCCACATTACCGCTTTGAAAAGTATGTTATTATAACGTACGGCACCTTACAACTCATAACAAAACATTACAACACCGTAAGTAAACTCAAAACTCCATAATAAACCTAATGAGTTCGTCCGAGTCATTTGAACATCGTACAACAATTTAGAATATCTTACGACTATGTATGCCACATTACCGCCTTAAAAATCATGTTAGTATAACGTAGGACACCTTACAACTCCTAACAACATATTACAATACCGTACGTAAACTTAAAACTCCATAGTAAACCTAATGAATTCGTCTGAGTCCATTAAACATTAGACAACCACTCAGGACTTGTTACGACTTTGTATGCAACATTAGCTACAGGAAAAGCAATTTAGAATAATGTAGGATGTGTTACATCTTTTGAGAACAACTTTCACCACCGTACGAAACATTAAAACTCCATACTAAACCTAATGAATTCGTCCGAGTCATTTGAACATCGTACAACAATTTAGAATATCTTACGACTATGTATGCAACATTACCGCTTTGAAAAGCATGTTAGTATAACGTAGGACACCTTACAACTCCTAACAAAACATTACAACACCGTACGTAAACATAAAACTAAATAATAAACCTAATGAATTCATCCGAGTCCTTTGAACATCGTACGACAATTTAGAATATATTACGACTCTGTATGCCACATTACCGCCTTGAAAAGTATGTTAGTATAACGTACGGCACCTTACAACTCCTAACAAAACATTACAACACCGTACGTAAACTCAAAACTCCATAATAAACCTAATGAATTCGTCCGAGTCATTTGAACATCGTAATACAATTTAGAATATCTTACGACTATGTATGCCACATTACCGCCTTGAAAATCATGTTGGTATAACGTAGGACACCTTACAACTCCTAACAACATATTACAATACCGTACGTAAACTTAAAACTCCATAGTAAACCTAATGAATTCGTCTGAGTCCATTAAACATTAGACGACCACTCAGGACTTGTTACGACTTTGTATGCAACATTAGCAACAGGAAAAGCAATTTAGAATAATGTAGGATGCGTTACATCTTTTGAGAACAACTTTCACCACCGTACGAAACATTAAAACTCCATACTAAACCTAATGAATTCGTCCGAGTCATTTGAACATCGTACAACAATTTAGAATATCTTACGACTCTGTATGCCACATTACCGCTTTGAAAAGCATGTTAGTATAACGTAGGACACCTTACAACTCCTAACAAAACATTACAACATCGTACGTAAACTTAAAACTAAATAATAAACCTAATGAATTCATCCGAGTCCTTTGAACATCGTACGACAATTTAGAATATATTACGAATCTGTATGCCACATTACCGCTTTGAAAAGTATGTTATTATAACGTACGGCACCTTACAACTCATAACAAAACATTACAACACCGTAAGTAAACTCAAAACTCCATAATAAACCTAATGAGTTCGTCCGAGTCATTTGAACATCGTACAACAATTTAGAATATCTTACGACTATGTATGCCACATTACCGCCTTAAAAATCATGTTAGTATAACGTAGGACACCTTACAACTCCTAACAACATATTACAATACCGTACGTAAACTTAAAACTCCATAGTAAACCTAATGAATTCGTCTGAGTCCATTAAACATTAGACAACCACTCAGGACTTGTTACGACTTTGTATGCAACATTAGCAACAGGAAAAGCAATTTAGAATAATGTAGGATGCGTTACATCTTTTGAGAACAACTTTCACCACCGTACGAAACATTAAAACTCCATACTAAACCTAATGAATTCGTCCGAGTCATTTGAACATCGTACAACAATTTAGAATATCTTACGACTATGTATGCAACATTACCGCTTTGAAAAGCATGTTAGTATAACGTAGGACACCTTACAACTCCTAACAAAACATTACAACATCGTACGTAAACTTAAAACTAAATAATAAACCTAATGAATTCATCCGAGTCCTTTGAACATCGTACGACAATTTTGAATATATTACGAATCTGTATGCCACATTAACGCTTTGAAAAGTATGTTATTATAACGTACGGCACCTTACAACTCATAACAAAACATTACAACACCGTAAGTAAACTCAAAACTCCATAATAAACCTAATGAGTTCGTCCGAGTCATTTGAACATCGTACAACAATTTAGAATATCTTACGACTATGTATGCCACATTACCGCCTTTAAAATCATGTTAGTATAACGTAGGACACCTTACAACTCCTAACAACATATTACAATACCGTACGTAAACTTAAAACTCCATAGTAAACCTAATGAATTCGTCTGAGTCCATTAAACATTAGACGACCACTCAGGACTTGTTACGACTTTGTATGCAACATTAGCAACAGGAAAAGCAATTTAGAATAATGTAGGATGCGTTACATCTTTTGAGAACAACTTTCACCACCGTACGAAACATTAAAACTCCATACTAAACCTAATGAATTCGTCCGAGTCATTTGAACATCGTACAACAATTTAGAATATCTTACGACTCTGTATGCCACATTACCGCTTTGAAAAGCATGTTAGTATAACGTAGGACACCTTACAACTCCTAACAAAACATTACAACATCGTACGTAAACTTAAAACTAAATAATAAACCTAATGAATTCATCCGAGTCCTTTGAACATCGTACGACAATTTAGAATATATTACGAATCTGTATGCCACATTACCGCTTTGAAAAGTATGTTATTATAACGTACGGCACCTTACAACTCATAACAAAACATTACAACACCGTAAGTAAACTCAAAACTCCATAATAAACCTAATGAGTTCGTCCGAGTCATTTGAACATCGTACAACAATTTAGAATATCTTACGACTATGTATGCCACATTACCGCCTTAAAAATCATGTTAGTATAACGTAGGACACCTTACAACTCCTAACAACATATTACAATACCGTACGTAAACTTAAAACTCCATAGTAAACCTAATGAATTCGTCTGAGTCCATTAAACATTAGACAACCACTCAGGACTTGTTACGACTTTGTATGCAACATTAGCTACAGGAAAAGCAATTTAGAATAATGTAGGATGTGTTACATCTTTTGAGAACAACTTTCACCACCGTACGAAACATTAAAACTCCATACTAAACCTAATGAATTCGTCCGAGTCATTTGAACATCGTACAACAATTTAGAATATCTTACGACTATGTATGCAACATTACCGCTTTGAAAAGCATGTTAGTATAACGTAGGACACCTTACAACTCCTAACAAAACATTACAACACCGTACGTAAACATAAAACTAAATAATAAACCTAATGAATTCATCCGAGTCCTTTGAACATCGTACGACAATTTAGAATATATTACGACTCTGTATGCCACATTACCGCCTTGAAAAGTATGTTAGTATAACGTACGGCACCTTACAACTCTTAACAAAACATTACAACACCGTACGTAAACTCAAAACTCCATAATAAACCTAATGAATTCGTCCGAGTCATTTGAACATCGTAATACAATTTAGAATATCTTACGACTATGTATGCCACATTACCGCCTTGAAAATCATGTTAGTATAACGTAGGACACCTTACAACTCCTAACAACATATTACAATACCGTACGTAAACTTAAAACTCCATAGTAAACCTAATGAATTCGTCTGAGTCCATTAAACATTAGACGACCACTCAGGACTTGTTACGACTTTGTATGCAACATTAGCAACAGGAAAAGCAATTTAGAATAATGTAGGATGCGTTACATCTTTTGAGAACAACTTTCACCACCGTACGAAACATTAAAACTCCATACTAAACCTAATGAATTCGTCCGAGTCATTTGAACATCGTACAACAATTTAGAATATCTTATGACTCTGTATGCCACATTACCGCTTTGAAAAGCATGTTAGTATAACGTAGGACACCTTACAACTCCTAACAAAACATTACAACATCGTACGTAAACTTAAAACTAAATAATAAACCTAATGAATTCATCCGAGTCCTTTGAACATCGTACGACAATTTAGAATATATTACGAATCTGTATGCCACATTACCGCTTTGAAAAGTATGTTATTATAACGTACGGCACCTTACAACTCATAACAAAACATTACAACACCGTAAGTAAACTCAAAACTCCATAATAAACCTAATGAGTTCGTCCGAGTCATTTGAACATCGTACAACAATTTAGAATATCTTACGACTATGTATGCCACATTACCGCCTTAAAAATCATGTTAGTATAACGTAGGACACCTTACAACTCCTAACAACATATTACAATACCGTACGTAAACTTAAAACTCCATAGTAAACCTAATGAATTCG
Source organism: Tagetes erecta (assembly GCA_030867185.1). NCBI lineage: Eukaryota > Viridiplantae > Streptophyta > Magnoliopsida > Asterales > Asteraceae > Tagetes > Tagetes erecta. The sequence continues at coordinate 44,943,216 of CM061488.1, read as the reverse complement.
TCTGAGTCCATTAAACATTAGACAACCACTCAGGACTTGTTACGACTTTGTATGCAACATTAGCAACAGGAAAAGCAATTCAGAATAATGTAGGATGCGTTACATCTTTTGAGAACAACTTTCACCACCGTACGAAACATTAAAACTCCATACTAAACCTAATGAATTCGTCCGAGTCATTTGAACATCGTACAACAATTTAGAATATCTTACGACTATGTATGCAACATTACCGCTTTGAAAAGCATGTTAGTATAACGTAGGACACCTTACAACTCCTAACAAAACATTACAACACCGTACGTAAACTTAAAACTAAATAATAAACCTAATGAATTCATCCGAGTCCTTTGAACATCGTACGACAATTTAGAATATATTACGAATCTGTATGCCACATTACCGCTTTGAAAAGTATGTTATTATAACGTACGGCACCTTACAACTCATAACAAAACATTACAACACCGTAAGTAAACTCAAAACTCCATAATAAACCTAATGAGTTCGTCCGAGTCATTTGAACATCGTACAACAATTTAGAATATCTTACGACTATGTATGCCACATTACCGCCTTAAAAATCATGTTAGTATAACGTAGGACACCTTACAACTCCTAACAACATATTACAATACCGTACGTAAACTTAAAACTCCATAGTAAACCTAATGAATTCGTCTGAGTCCATTAAACATTAGACAACCACTCAGGACTTGTTACGACTTTGTATGCAACATTAGCAACAGGAAAAGCAATTTAGAATAATGTAGGATGCGTTACATCTTTTGAGAACAACTTTCACCACCGTACGAAACATTAAAACTCCATACTAAACCTAATGAATTCGTCCGAGTCATTTGAACATCGTACAACAATTTAGAATATCTTACGACTATGTATGCAACATTACCGCTTTGAAAAGCATGTTAGTATAACGTAGGACACCTTACAACTCCTAACAAAACATTACAACATCGTACGTAAACTTAAAACTAAATAATAAACCTAATGAATTCATCCGAGTCCTTTGAACATCGTACGACAATTTTGAATATATTACGAATCTGTATGCCACATTAACGCTTTGAAAAGTATGTTATTATAACGTACGGCACCTTACAACTCATAACAAAACATTACAACACCGTAAGTAAACTCAAAACTCCATAATAAACCTAATGAGTTCGTCCGAGTCATTTGAACATCGTACAACAATTTAGAATATCTTACGACTATGTATGCCACATTACCGCCTTTAAAATCATGTTAGTATAACGTAGGACACCTTACAACTCCTAACAACATATTACAATACCGTACGTAAACTTAAAACTCCATAGTAAACCTAATGAATTCGTCTGAGTCCATTAAACATTAGACGACCACTCAGGACTTGTTACGACTTTGTATGCAACATTAGCAACAGGAAAAGCAATTTAGAATAATGTAGGATGCGTTACATCTTTTGAGAACAACTTTCACCACCGTACGAAACATTAAAACTCCATACTAAACCTAATGAATTCGTCCGAGTCATTTGAACATCGTACAACAATTTAGAATATCTTACGACTCTGTATGCCACATTACCGCTTTGAAAAGCATGTTAGTATAACGTAGGACACCTTACAACTCCTAACAAAACATTACAACATCGTACGTAAACTTAAAACTAAATAATAAACCTAATGAATTCATCCGAGTCCTTTGAACATCGTACGACAATTTAGAATATATTACGAATCTGTATGCCACATTACCGCTTTGAAAAGTATGTTATTATAACGTACGGCACCTTACAACTCATAACAAAACATTACAACACCGTAAGTAAACTCAAAACTCCATAATAAACCTAATGAGTTCGTCCGAGTCATTTGAACATCGTACAACAATTTAGAATATCTTACGACTATGTATGCCACATTACCGCCTTAAAAATCATGTTAGTATAACGTAGGACACCTTACAACTCCTAACAACATATTACAATACCGTACGTAAACTTAAAACTCCATAGTAAACCTAATGAATTCGTCTGAGTCCATTAAACATTAGACAACCACTCAGGACTTGTTACGACTTTGTATGCAACATTAGCAACAGGAAAAGCAATTTAGAATAATGTAGGATGCGTTACATCTTTTGAGAACAACTTTCACCACCGTACGAAACATTAAAACTCCATACTAAACCTAATGAATTCGTCCGAGTCATTTGAACATCGTACAACAATTTAGAATATCTTACGACTATGTATGCAACATTACCGCTTTGAAAAGCATGTTAGTATAACGTAGGACACCTTACAACTCCTAACAAAACATTACAACATCGTACGTAAACTTAAAACTAAATAATAAACCTAATGAATTCATCCGAGTCCTTTGAACATCGTACGACAATTTTGAATATATTACGAATATGTATGCCACATTAACGCTTTGAAAAGTATGTTATTATAACGTACGGCACCTTACAACTCATAACAAAACATTACAACACCGTAAGTAAACTCAAAACTCCATAATAAACCTAATGAGTTCGTCCGAGTCATTTGAACATCGTACAACAATTTAGAATATCTTACGACTATGTATGCCACATTACCGCCTTGAAAATCATGTTAGTATAACGTAGGACACCTTACAACTCCTAACAACATATTACAATACCGTACGTAAACATAAAACTCCATAGTAAACCTAATGAATTCGTCTGAGTCCATTAAACATTAGACAACCACTCAGGACTTGTTACGACTTTGTATGCAACATTAGCAACAGGAAAAGCAATTTAGAATAATGTAGGATGCGTTACATCTTTTGAGAACAACTTTCACCACCGTACGAAACATTAAAACTCCATACTAAACCTAATGAATTCGTCCGAGTCATTTGAACATCGTACAACAATTTAGAATATCTTACGACTATGTATGCAACATTACCGCTTTGAAAAGCATGTTAGTATAACGTAGGACACATTACAACTCCTAACAAAACATTACAACATCGTACGTAAACTTAAAACTAAATAATAAACCTAATGAATTCATCCGAGTCCTTTGAACATCGTACGACAATTTTGAATATATTACGAATCTGTATGCCACATTAACGCTTTGAAAAGTATGTTATTATAACGTACGGCACCTTACAACTCATAACAAAACATTACAACACCGTAAGTAAACTCAAAACTCCATAATAAACCTAATGAGTTCGTCCGAGTCATTTGAACATCGTACAACAATTTAGAATATCTTACGACTATGTATGCCACATTACCGCCTTGAAAATCATGTTAGTATAACGTAGGACACCTTACAACTCCTAACAACATATTACAATACCGTACGTAAACTTAAAACTCCATAGTAAACCTAATGAATTCGTCTGAGTCCATTAAACATTAGAAAACCACTCAGGACTTGTTACGACTTTGTATGCAACATTAGCAACAGGAAAAGCAATTTAGAATAATGTAGGATGCGTTACATCTTTTGAGAACAACTTTCACCACCGTACGAAACATTAAAACTCCATACTAAACCTAATGAATTCGTCCGAGTCATTTGAACATCGTACAACAATTTAGAATATCTTACGACTATGTATGCAACATTACCGCTTTGAAAAGCATGTTAGTATAACGTAGGACACCTTACAACTCCTAACAAAACATTACAACACCGTACGTAAACTTAAAACTAAATAATAAACCTAATGAATTCATCCGAGTCCTTTGAACATCGTACGACAATTTAGAATATATTACGAATCTGTATGCCACATTACCGCCTTGAAAAGTATGTTAGTATAACGTACGGCACCTTACAACTCATAACAAAACATTACAACACCGTAAGTAAACTCAAAACTCCATAATAAACCTAATGAGTTCGTTCGAGTCATTTGAACATCGTACAACAATTTAGAATATCTTACGACTATGTATGCCACATTACCGCCTTGAAAATCATGTTAGTATAACGTAGGACACCTTACAACTCCTAACAACATATTACAATACCGTACGTAAACTTAAAACTCCATAGTAAACCTAATGAATTCGTCTGAGTCCATTAAACATTAGACAACCACTCAGGACTTGTTACGACTTTGTATGCAACATTAGCAACAGGAAAAGCAATTTAGAATAATGTAGGATGCGTTACATCTTTTGAGAACAACTTTCACCACCGTACGAAACATTAAAACTCCATACTAAACCTAATGAATTCGTCCGAGTCATTTGAACATCGTACAACAATTTAGAATATCTTACGACTATGTATGCAACATTACCGCTTTGAAAAGCATGTTAGTATAACGTAGGACACCTTACAACTCCTAACAAAACATTACAACACCGTACGTAAACTTAAAACTAAATAATAAACCTAATGAATTCATCCGAGTCCTTTGAACATCGTACGACAATTTAGAATATATTACGAATCTGTATGCCACATTACCGCCTTGAAAAGTATGTTAGTATAACGTACGGCACCTTACAACTCATAACAAAACATTACAACACCGTAAGTAAACTCAAAACTCCATAATAAACCTAATGAGTTCGTCCGAGTCATTTGAACATCGTACAACAATTTAGAATATCTTACGACTATGTATGCCACATTACCGCCTTGAAAATCATGTTAGTATAACGTAGGACACCTTACAACTCCTAACAACATATTACAATACCGTACGTAAACTTAAAACTCCATAGTAAACCTAATGAATTCGTCTGAGTCCATTAAACATTAGACAACCACTCAGGACTTGTTACGACTTTGTATGCAACATTAGCAACAGGAAAAGCAATTTAGAATAATGTAGGATGCGTTACATCTTTTGAGAACAACTTTCACCACCGTACGAAACATTAAAACTCCATACTAAACCTAATGAATTCGTCCGAGTCATTTGAACATCGTACAACAATTTAGAATATCTTACGACTATGTATGCAACATTACCGCTTTGAAAAGCATGTTAGTATAACGTAGGACACCTTACAACTCCTAACAAAACATTACAACACCGTACGTAAACTTAAAACTAAATAATAAACCTAATGAATTCATCCGAGTCCTTTGAACATCGTACGACAATTTAGAATATATTACGAATCTGTATGCCACATTACCGCCTTGAAAAGTATGTTAGTATAACGTACGGCACCTTACAACTCATAATAAACATTACAACACCGTAAGTAAACTCAAAACTCCATAATAAACCTAATGAGTTCGTCCGAGTCATTTGAACATCGTACAACAATTTAGAATATCTTACGACTATGTATGCCACATTACCGCCTTGAAATCATGTTAGTATAACGTAGGACACCTTACAACTCCTAACAACATATTACAATACCGTACGTAAACTTAAAACTCTATAGTAAACCTAATGAATTCGTCTGAGTCCATTAAACATTAGACAACCACTCAGGACTTGTTACGACTTTTTATGCAACATTAGCAACAGGAAAAGCAATTTAGAATAATGTAGGATGCGTTACATCTTTTGAGAACAACTTTCACCACCGTACGAAACATTAAAACTCCATACTAAACCTAATGAATTCGTCCGAGTCATTTGAACATCGTACAACAATTTAGAATATCTTACGACTATGTATGCAACATTACCGCTTTGAAAAGCATGTTAGTATAACGTAGGACAACTTACACCTCCTAACAAAACATTACAACACCGTACGTAAACTTAAAACTAAATAATAAACCTAATGAATTCATCCGAGTCCTTTGAACATCGTACGACAATTTAGAATATATTACGACTCTGTATGCCACATTACCGCCTTGAAAAGTATGTTAGTATAACGTACGGCACCTTACAACTCCTAACAAAACATTACAACACCGTACGTAAACTCAAAACTCCATAATAAACCTAATGAATTCGTCCGAGTCATTTGAACATCGTACAACAATTTAGAATATCTTACGACTATGTATGCCACATTACCGCCTTGAAAATCATGTTAGTATAACGTAGGACACCTTACAACTCCTAACAACATATTACAATACCGTACGTAAACTTAAAACTCCATAGTAAACCTAATGAATTCGTCTGAGTCCATTAAACATTAGACGACCACTCAGGACTTGTTACGACTTTGTATGCAACATTAGCAACAGGAAAAGCAATTTAGAATAATGTAGGATGCGTTACATCTTTTGAGAACAACTTTCACCACCGTACGAAACATTAAAACTCCATACTAAACCTAATGAACTCGTCCGAGTCATTTGAACATCGTACAACAATTTAGAATATCTTACGACTCTGTATGCCACATTACCGCTTTGAAAAGCATGTTAGTATAACGTAGGACACCTTACAACTCCTAACAAAACATTACAACACCGTACGTAAACTTAAAACTCCATAATAAACCTAATGAATTCATCCGAGTCCTTTGAACATCGTACGACAATTTAGAATATATTACGACTCTGTATGCCACATTACCGCCTTGAAAGTATGTTAGTATAACGTACGGCACCTTACAACTCATAACAAAACATTACAACACCGTACGTAAACTCAAAACTCCATAATAAACCTAATGAATTCATCCGAGTCATTTGAACATCGTACAACAATTTAGAATATCTTACGACTATGTATGCCACATTACCGCCTTGAAAATCATGTTAGTATAACGTAGGACACCTTACAACTCCTAACAACATATTACAATACCGTACGTAAACTTAAAACTCCATAGTAAACCTAATGAATTCGTCTGAGTCCATTAAACATTAGACGACCACTCAGGACTTGTTACGACTTTGTATGCAACATTAGCAACAGGAAAAGAAATTTAGAATAATGTAGGATGAGTTACATCTTTTGAGAACAACTTTCACCACCGTACGAAACATTAAAACTCCATACTAAACCTAATGAACTCGTCCGAGTCATTTGAACATCGTACAACAATTTAGAATATCTTACGACTCTGTATGCCACATTACCGCTTTGAAAAGCATGTTAGTATAACGTAGGACACCTTACAACTCCTAACAAAACATTACAACACCGTACGTAAACTTAAAACTCCATAATAAACCTAATGAATTCATCCGAGTCCTTTGAACATCGTACGACAATTTAGAATATATTACGACTCTGTATGCCACATTACCGCCTTGAAAGTATGTTAGTATAACGTACGGCACCTTACAACTCATAACAAAACATTACAACACCGTACGTAAACTCAAAACTCCATAATAAACCTAATGAATTCATCCGAGTCATTTGAACATCGTACAACAATTTAGAATATCTTACGACTATGTATGCCACATTACCGCCTTGAAAATCATGTTAGTATAACGTAGGACACCTTACAACTCCTAACAACATATTACAATACCGTACGTAAACTTAAAACTCCATAGTAAACCTAATGAATTCGTCTGTGTCCATTAAACATTAGACGACCACTCAGGACTTGTTAAGACTTTGTATGCAACATTAGCAACAGGAAAAGCAATTTAGAATAATGTAGGATGAGTTACATCTTTTGAGAACAACTTTCACCACCGTACGAAACATTAAAACTCCATACTAAACCTAATGAACTCGTCCGAGTCATTTGAACATCGTACAACAATTTAGAATATCTTACGACTCTGTATGCCACATTACCGCTTTGAAAAGCATGTTAGTATAACGTAGGACACCTTACAACTCCTAACAAAACATTACAACACCGTACGTAAACTTAAAACTCCATAATAAACCTAATGAATTCATCCGAGCCTTTGAACATCGTACGGCAATTTAGAATATATTACGACTCTGTATGCCACATTACCGCCTTGAAAAGTATGTTAGTATAACGTACGGCACCTTACAACTCATAACAAAACATTACAACACCGTACGTAAACTCAAAACTCCATAATAAACCTAATGAATTCGTCCGAGTCATTTGAACATCATACAACAATTTAGAATATCTTACGACTCTGTATGTCACATTACCGCTTTGAAAAGCATGTTAGTATAACGTAGGACACCTTACAACTCCTAACAAAACATTACAACACCGTACGGAAACTTAAAACTCCATAATAAACCTAATGAATTCATCCGAGTCCTTTGAACATCGTACGACAATTTAGAATATATTACGAATCTGTACGCCACATTACCGCCTTGAAAAGTATGTTAGTATAACGTACGGCACCTTACAACTCATAAAAAACATTACAACACCGTAAGTAAACTCAAAACTCCATAATAAACCTAATGAGTTCGTCCGAGTCATTTGAACATCGTACAACAATTTAGAATATCTTACGACTATGTATGCCACATTACCGCCTTGAAAATCATGTTAGTATAACGTAGGACACCTTACAACTCCTAACAACATATTACAATACCGTACGTAAACTTAAAACTCTATAGTAAACCTAATGAATTCGTCTGAGTCCATTAAACATTAGACAACCACTTAGGACTTGTTACGACTTTTTATGCAACATTAGCAACAGGAAAAGCAATTTAGAATAATGTAGGATGCGTTACATCTTTTGAGAACAACTTTCACCACCGTACGAAACATTAAAACTCCATACTAAACCTAATGAATTCGTCCGAGTCATTTGAACATCGTACAACAATTTAGAATATCTTACGACTATGTATGCAACATTACCGCTTTGAAAAGCATGTTAGTATAACGTAGGACAACTTACAACTCCTAACAAAACATTACAACACCGTACGTAAACTTAAAACTAAATAATAAACCTAATGAATTCATCCGAGTCCTTTGAACATCGTACGACAATTTAGAATATATTACGACTCTGTATGCCACATTACCGCCTTGAAAAGTATGTTAGTATAACGTACGGCACCTTACAACTCTTAACAAAACATTACAACACAGTACGTAAACTCAAAACTCCATAATAAACCTAATGAATTCGTCCGAGTCATTTGAACATCGTACAACAATTTAGAATATCTTACGACTATGTATGCCACATTACCGCCTTCAAAATCATGTTAGTATAACGTAGGACACCTTACAACTCCTAACAACATATTACAATACCGTACGTAAACTTAAAACTCCATAGTAAACCTAATGAATTCGTCTGTGTCCATTAAACATTAGACGACCACTCAGGACTTGTTAAGACTTTGTATGCAACATTAGCAACAGGAAAAGCAATTTAGAATAATGTAGGATGAGTTACATCTTTTGAGAACAACTTTCACCACCGTACGAAACATTAAAACTCCATACTAAACCTAATGAACTCGTCCGAGTCATTTGAACATCGTACAACAATTTAGAATATCTTACGACTCTGTATGCCACATTACCGCTTTGAAAAGCATGTTAGTATAACGTAGGACACCTTACAACTCCTAACAAAACATTACAACACCGTACGTAAACTTAAAACTCCATAATAAACCTAATGAATTCATCCGAGCCTTTGAACATCGTACGGCAATTTAGAATATATTACGACTCTGTATGCCACATTACCGCCTTGAAAAGTATGTTAGTATAACGTACGGCACCTTACAACTCATAACAAAACATTACAACACCGTACGTAAACTCAAAACTCCATAATAAACCTAATGAATTCGTCCGAGTCATTTGAACATCATACAACAATTTAGAATATCTTACGACTCTGTATGTCACATTACCGCTTTGAAAAGCATGTTAGTATAACGTAGGACACCTTACAACTCCTAACAAAACATTACAACACCGTACGGAAACTTAAAACTCCATAATAAACCTAATGAATTCATCCGAGTCCTTTGAACATCGTACGACAATTTAGAATATATTACGAATCTGTACGCCACATTACCGCCTTGAAAAGTATGTTAGTATAACGTACGGCACCTTACAACTCATAAAAAACATTACAACACCGTAAGTAAACTCAAAACTCCATAATAAACCTAATGAGTTCGTCCGAGTCATTTGAACATCGTACAACAATTTAGAATATCTTACGACTATGTATGCCACATTACCGCCTTGAAAATCATGTTAGTATAACGTAGGACACCTTACAACTCCTAACAACATATTACAATACCGTACGTAAACTTAAAACTCTATAGTAAACCTAATGAATTCGTCTGAGTCCATTAAACATTAGACAACCACTTAGGACTTGTTACGACTTTTTATGCAACATTAGCAACAGGAAAAGCAATTTAGAATAATGTAGGATGCGTTACATCTTTTGAGAACAACTTTCACCACCGTACGAAACATTAAAACTCCATACTAAACCTAATGAATTCGTCCGAGTCATTTGAACATCGTACAACAATTTAGAATATCTTACGACTATGTATGCAACATTACCGCTTTGAAAAGCATGTTAGTATAACGTAGGACAACTTACAACTCCTAACAAAACATTACAACACCGTACGTAAACTTAAAACTAAATAATAAACCTAATGAATTCATCCGAGTCCTTTGAACATCGTACGACAATTTAGAATATATTACGACTCTGTATGCCACATTACCGCCTTGAAAAGTATGTTAGTATAACGTACGGCACCTTACAACTCCTAACAAAACATTACAACACCGTACGTAAACTCAAAACTCCATAATAAACCTAATGAATTCGTCCGAGTCATTTGAACATCGTACAACAATTTAGAATATCTTACGACTATGTATGCCACATTACCGCCTTGAAAATCATGTTAGTATAACGTAGGACACCTTACAACTCCTAACAACATATTACAATACCGTACGTAAACTTAAAACTCCATAGTAAACCTAATGAATTCGTCTGAGTCCATTAAACATTAGACGACCACTCAGGACTTGTTACGACTTTGTATGCAACATTAGCAACAGGAAAAGCAATTTAGAATAATGTAGGATGCGTTACATCTTTTGAGAACAACTTTCACCACCGTACGAAACATTAAAACTCCATACTAAACCTAATGAACTCGTCCGAGTCATTTGAACATCGTACAACAATTTAGAATATCTTACGACTCTGTATGCCACATTACCGCTTTGAAAAGCATGTTAGTATAACGTAGGACACCTTACAACTCCTAACAAAACATTACAACACCGTACGTAAACTTAAAACTCCATAATAAACCTAATGAATTCATCCGAGTCCTTTGAACATCGTACGACAATTTAGAATATATTACGACTCTGTATGCCACATTACCGCCTTGAAAGTATGTTAGTATAACGTACGGCACCTTACAACTCATAACAAAATATTACAACACCGTACGTAAACTCAAAACTCCATAATAAACCTAATGAATTCATCCGAGTCATTTGAACATCGTACAACAATTTAGAATATCTTACGACTATGTATGCCACATTACCGCCTTGAAAATCATGTTAGTATAACGTAGGACACCTTACAACTCCTAACAACATATTACAATACCGTACGTAAACTTAAAACTCCATAGTAAACCTAATGAATTCGCCTGAGTCCATTAAACATTAGACGACCACTCAGGACTTGTTACGACTTTGTATGCAACATTAGCAACAGGAAAAGAAATTTAGAATAATGTAGGATGAGTTACATCTTTTGAGAACAACTTTCACCACCGTACGAAACATTAAAACTCCATACTAAACCTAATGAACTCGTCCGAGTCATTTGAACATCGTACAACAATTTAGAATATCTTACGACTCTGTATGCCACATTACCGCTTTGAAAAGCATGTTAGTATAACGTAGGACACCTTACAACTCCTAACAAAACATTACAACACCGTACGTAAACTTAAAACTCCATAATAAACCTAATGAATTCATCCGAGTCCTTTGAACATCGTACGACAATTTAGAATATATTACGACTCTGTATGCCACATTACCGCTTTGAAAAGCATGTTAGTATAACGTAGGACACCTTACAACTCCTAACAAAACATTACAACACCGTACGTAAACTTAAAACTCCATAATAAACCTAATGAATTCATCCGAGTCCTTTGAACATCGTACGACAATTTAGAATATATTACGACTCTGTAAGCCACATTACCGCCTTGAAAAGTATGTTAGTATAACGTACGGCACCTTACAACTCCTAACAAAACATTACAACACAGTACGTAAACTCAAAACTCCATAATAAACCTAATGAATTCGTCCGAGTCATTTGAACATCGTACAAAAATTTAGAATATCTTACGACTATGTATGCCACATTACCGCCTTCAAAATCATGTTAGTATAACGTAGGACACCTTACAACTCCTAACAACATATTACAATACCGTACGTAAACTTAAAACTCCATAGTAAACCTAATGAATTCGTCTGTGTCCATTAAACATTAGACGACCACTCAGGACTTGTTAAGACTTTGTATGCAACATTAGCAACAGGAAAGGCAATTTAGAATAATGTAGGATGAGTTACATCTTTTGAGAACAACTTTCACCACCGTACGAAACATTAAAACTCCATACTAAACCTAATGAACTCGTCCGAGTCATTTGAACATCGTACAACAATTTAGAATATCTTACGACTCTGTATGCCACATTACCGCTTTGAAAAGCATGTTAGTATAACGTAGGACACCTTACAACTCCTAACAAAACATTACAACACCGTACGTAAACTTAAAACTCCATAATAAACCTAATGAATTCATCCGAGCCTTTGAACATCGTACGACAATTTAGAATATATTACGACTCTGTATGCCACATTACCGCCTTGAAAAGTATGTTAGTATAACGTACGGCACCTTACAACTCATAACAAAACATTACAACACCGTACGTAAACTCAAAACTCCATAATAAACCTAATGAATTCGTCCGAGTCATTTGAACATCATACAACAATTTAGAATATCTTACGACTCTGTATGTCACATTACCGCTTTGAAAAGCATGTTAGTATAACGTAGGACACCTTACAACTCCTAACAAAACATTACAACACCGTACGGAAACTTAAAACTCCATAATAAACCTAATGAATTCATCCGAGTCCTTTGAACATCGTACGACAATTTAGAATATATTACGACTCTGTATGCCACATTACCGCCTTGAAAAGTATGTTAGTATAACGTACGGCACCTTACAACTCATAACAAAACATTACAACACAGTACGTAAGCTCAAAACTCCATAATAAACCTAATGAATTCGTCCGAGTCATTTGAACATCGTACAACAATTTAGAATATCTTACGACTATGTATGCCACATTACCGCCTTCAAAATCATGTTAGTATAACGTAGGACACCTTACAACTCCTAACAACATATTACAATACCGAACGTAAACTTAAAACTCCATAGTAAACCTAATGAATTCGTCTGTGTCCATTAAACATTAGACGACCACTCAGGACTTGTTAAGACTTTGTATGCAACATTAGCAACAGGAAAAGCAATTTAGAATAATGTAGGATGCGTTACATCTTTTGAGAACAACTTTCACCACCGTACGAAACATTAAAACTCCATACTAAACCTAATGAATTCGTCCGAGTCATTTGAACATCGTACAACAATTTAGAATATCTTACGACTCTGTATGCCACATTACCGCTTTGAAAAGCATGTTAGTATAACGTAGGACACCTTACAACTCATAACAACACATTACAACACCGTACGTAAACTTAAAACTCCATAATAAACCTAATGAATTCATTCGATTCCTTTGAACATCGTACGACAATTTAGAATATATTACGACTCTGTATGCCACATTACCGCCTTGAAAAGTATGTTAGTATAACGTACGGCACCTTACAACTCATAACAAAACATTACAACACCGTACGTAAACTCAAAACTCCATAATAAACCTAATGAATTCGTCCGAGTCATTTGAACATCGTACAACAATTTATAATATCTTACGACTCTGTATGCCACATTACCGCTTTGAAAAGCATGTTAGTATAACGTAGGACACCTTACAACTCCTAACAAAACATTACAACACCGTACGTAAACTTAAAACTCCATAATAAACCTCATGAATTCATCCGAGTCCTTTGAACATCGTACGGCAATTTAGAATATATTACGAATCTGTATGTCACATTACCGCCTTGAAAAGTATGTTAGTATAACGTACGGCACCTTACAACTCATAACAAAACATTACAACACCGTATGTAAACTCAAAACTCCATAATACACCTAATGAGTTCGTCCGAGTCATTTGAACATCGTACAACAATTTAGAATATCTTACGACTATGTATGCCACATTACCGCCTTGAAAATCATGTTAGTATAACGTAGGACACCTTACAACTCCTAACAACATATTACAATACCGTACGTAAACTTAAAACTCCAAAGTAAACCTAATGAATTCGTCTGAGTCCATTAAACATTAGACGACCACTCAGGACTTGTTACGACTTTGTATGCAACGTTAGCAACAGGAAAAGCAATTTAGAATAATGTAGGATGCGTTACGTCTTTTGAGAACAACTTTCACCACCGTACGAAACATTAAAACTCCATACTAAACCTAATGAATTCGTCCGAGTCATTTGAACATCGTACAACAATTTAGAATATCTTACGACTCTGTATGCCACATTACCGCTTTGAAAAGCATGTTAGTATAACGTAGGACACCTTACAACTCCTAACAAAACATTACAACACCGTACGTAAACTTAAAACTCCATAATAAACCTAATGAATTCATCCGAGTCCTTTGAACATCGTACGACAATTTAGAATATATTACGACTCTGTATGCCACATTACCGCCTTCAAAAGTATGTTAGTATAACGTACGGCACCTTACAACTCCTAACAAAACATTACAACACCGTACGTAAACTCAAAACTCCATAATAAACCTAATGAATTCGTCCGAGTCATTTGAACATCGTACAACAATTTAGAATATCTTACGACTATGTATGCCACATTACCGCCTTGAAAATCATGTTAGTATAACGTAGGACACCTTACAACTCCTAACAACATATTACAATACCGTACGTAAACTTAAAACTCCATAGTAAACCTAATGAATTCGTCTGAGTCCATTAAACATTAGACGACCACTCAATACTTGTTACGACTTTGTATGCAACATTAGCAACAGGAAAAGCAATTTAGAATAATGTAGGATGCGTTACATGTTTTAAGAACAACTTTCACCACCGTACGAAACATTAAAACTCCATACTAAACCTAATGAATTCGTCCGAGTCATTTGAACATCATACAACAATTTAGAATATCTTACGACTCTGTATGCCACATTACCGCTTTGAAAAGCATGTTAGTATAACGTAGGACACCTTACAACTCCTAACAAAACATTACAACACCGTACGTAAACTTAAAACTCCATAATAAACCTAATGAATTCCTCCGAGTCCTTTGAACATCGTACGACAATTTAGAATATATTACGACTCTGAATGCCACATTACCGCCTTGAAAAGTATGTTAGTATAACGTACGGCACCTTACAACTCCTAACAAAACATTACAACACAGTACGTAAACTCAAAACTCCATAATAAACCTAATGAATTCGTCCGAGTCATTTGAACATCGTACAACAATTTAGAATATCTTACGACTATGTATGCCACATTACCGCCTTCAAAATCATGTTAGTATAACGTAGGACACCTTACAACTTCTAACAACATATTACAATACCGTACGTAAACTTAAAACTCCATAGTAAATCTAATGAATTCGTCTGTGTCCATTAAACATTAGACGACCACTCAGGACTTGTTAAGACTTTGTATGCAACATTAGCAACAGGAAAAACAATTTAGAATAATGTAGGATGCGTTACATCTTTTGAGAACAACTTTCACCACCGTACGATACATTAAAACTCCATACTAAACCTAATGAATTCGTCCGAGTCATTTGAACATCGTACAACAATTTAGAATATCTTACGACTCTGTATGCCACATTACCGCTTTGAAAAGCATGTTAGTATAACGTAGGACACCTTACAACTCCTAACAAAACATTACAACACCGTACGTAAACTTAAAACTCCATAATAAACCTAATGAATTCATCCGAGTCCTTTGAACATCGTACGACAATTTAGAATATATTACGACTCTGTATGCCACATTACCACCTTGAAAAGTATGTTAGAATAACGTACGGCACCTTACAACTCCTAACAAAACATTACAACACCGTACGTAAACTTAAAACTCCATAATAAACCTAATGAATTCATTCAGGTCCTTTGAACATCGTACGACAATTTAGAATATATTACGACTCTGTATGCCACATTACCGCCTTGAAAAGTATGTTAGTATAACGTACGGCACCTTAGAACTCCTAACAAAACATTACAACACCGTACCTAAACTCAAAACTCCATAATAAACCTAATGAATTCGTCCGAGTCATTTGAACATCGTACAACAATTTAAAATATCTTACGAATATGTAAGCCACATTACCGCCTTGAAAATCATGTTAGTATAACGTAGGACACCTTACAACTCCTAACAAAACATTACAACACCGTACGTAAACTTAAAACTCCATAAAACCTCATGAATTCATCCGAGTCCTTTGAACATCGTACGACAATTTAGAATATATTACGAATCTGTATGCCACATTACCGCCTTGAAAAGTATGTTAGTATAACGTACGGCACCTTACAACTCATAACAAAACATTACAACACCGTATGTAAACTCAAAACTCCATAATAAACCTAATGAGTTCGTCCGAGTCATTTGGACATCGTACAACAATTTAGAATATCTTACGACTATGTGTGCCACATTACCGCCTTGAAAATCATGTTAGTATAACGTAGGACACCTTACAACTCCTAACAACATATTACAATACCGTACGTAAACTTAAAACTCCAAAGTAAACCTAATGAATTCGTCTGAGTCCATTAAACATTAGACGACCACTCAGGACTTGTTACGACTTTGTATGCAACGTTAGCAACAGGAAAAGCAATTTAGAATAATGTAGGATGCGTTACATCTTTTGAGAACAACTTTCACCACCGTACGAACCATTAAAACTCCATACTAAACCTAATGAATTCGTCCGAGTCATTTGAACATCGTACAACAATTTAGAATATCTTACGACTCTGTATGCCACATTACCGCTTTGAAAAGCATGTTAGTATAACGTAGGACACCTTACAACTCCTAACAAAACATTACAACACCGTACGTAAACTTAAAACTCCATAATAAACCTAATGAATTCATCCGAGTCCTTTGAACATCGTACGACAATTTAGAATATATTACGACTCTGTATGCCACATTACCGCCTTGAAAAGTATGTTAGTATAACGTACGGCACCTTACAACTCCTAACAAAACATTACAACACCGTACGTAAACTCAAAACTCCATAATAAACCTAATGAATTCGTCCGAGTCATTTGAACATCATACAACAATTTAGAATATCTTACGACTCTGTATGCCACATTACCGCTTTGAAAAGCATGTTAGTATAACGTAGGACACCTTACAACTCCTAACAAAACATTACAACACCGTACGTAAACTTAAAACTCCATAATAAACCTAATGAATTCATCCGAGTCCTTTGAACATCGTACGACAATTTAGAATATATTACGACTCTGTATGCCACATTACCTCCTTGAAAAGTATGTTAGAATAACGTACGGCACCTTACAACTCCTAACAAAACATTACAACACCGTACGTAAACTTAAAACTCCATAATAAACCTAATGAATTCATTCAGGTCCTTTGAACATCGTACGACAATTTAGAATATATTACGACTCTGTATGCCACATTACCGCCTTGAAAAGTATGTTAGTATAACGTACGGCACCTTACAACTCCTAACAAAACATTACAACACAGTACGTAAACTCAAAACTCCATAATAAACCTAATGAATTCGTCCGAGTCATTTGAACATCGTACAACAATTTAGAATATCTTACGACTATGTATGCCACATTACCGCCTTCAAAATCATGTTAGTATAACGTAGGACACCTTACAACTCCTAACAACATATTACAATACCGTACGTAAACTTAAAACTCCATAGTAAACCTAATGAATTCGTCTGTGTCCATTAAACATTAGACGACCACTCAGGACTTGTTAAGACTTTGTATGCAACATTAGCAACAGGAAAAACAATTTAGAATAATGTAGGATGCGTTACATCTTTTGAGAACAACTTTCACCACCGTACGAAACATTAAAACTCCATACTAAACCTAATGAATTCGTCCGAGTCATTTGAACATCGTACAACAATTTAGAATATCTTACGACTCTGTATGCCACATTACCGCTTTGAAAAGCATGTTAGTATAACGTAGGACACCTTACAACTCCTAACAAAACATTACAACACCGTACGTAAACTTAAAACTCCATAATAAACCTAATGAATTCATCCGAGTCCTTTGAACATCGTACGACAATTTAGAATATATTACGACTCTGTATGCCACATTACCTCCTTGAAAAGTATGTTAGAATAACGTACGGCACCTTACAACTCCTAACAAAACATTACAACACCGTACGTAAACTTAAAACTCCATAATAAACCTAATGAATTCATTCAGGTCCTTTGAACATCGTACGACAATTTAGAATATATTACGACTCTGTATGCCACATTACCGCCTTGAAAAGTATGTTAGTATAACGTACGGCACCTTAGAACTCCTAACAAAACATTACAACACAGTACGTAAACTCAAAACTCCATAATAAACCTAATGAATTCGTCCGAGTCATTTGAACATCGTACAACAATTTAGAATATCTTACGACTATGTATGCCACATTACCGCCTTCAAAATCATGTTAGTATAACGTAGGACACCTTACAACTTCTAACAACATATTACAATACCGTACGTAAACTTAAAACTCCATAGTAAATCTAATGAATTCGTCTGTGTCCATTAAACATTAGACGACCACTCAGGACTTGTTAAGACTTTGTATGCAACATTAGCAACAGGAAAAACAATTTAGAATAATGTAGGATGCGTTACATCTTTTGAGAACAACTTTCACCACCGTACGATACATTAAAACTCCATACTAAACCTAATGAATTCGTCCGAGTCATTTGAACATCGTACAACAATTTAGAATATCTTACGACTCTGTATGCCACATTACCGCTTTGAAAAGCATGTTAGTATAACGTAGGACACCTTACAACTCCTAACAAAACATTACAACACCGTACGTAAACTTAAAACTCCATAATAAACCTAATGAATTCATCCGAGTCCTTTGAACATCGTACGACAATTTAGAATATATTACGACTCTGTATGCCACATTACCACCTTGAAAAGTATGTTAGAATAACGTACGGCACCTTACAACTCCTAACAAAACATTACAACACCGTACGTAAACTTAAAACTCCATAATAAACCTAATGAATTCATTCAGGTCCTTTGAACATCGTACGACAATTTAGAATATATTACGACTCTGTATGCCACATTACCGCCTTGAAAAGTATGTTAGTATAACGTACGGCACCTTAGAACTCCTAACAAAACATTACAACACCGTACCTAAACTCAAAACTCCATAATAAACCTAATGAATTCGTCCGAGTCATTTGAACATCGTACAACAATTTAAAATATCTTACGAATATGTAAGCCACATTACCGCCTTGAAAATCATGTTAGTATAACGTAGGACACCTTACAACTCCTAACAAAACATTACAACACCGTACGTAAACTTAAAACTCCATAAAACCTCATGAATTCATCCGAGTCCTTTGAACATCGTACGACAATTTAGAATATATTACGAATCTGTATGCCACATTACCGCCTTGAAAAGTATGTTAGTATAACGTACGGCACCTTACAACTCATAACAAAACATTACAACACCGTATGTAAACTCAAAACTCCATAATAAACCTAATGAGTTCGTCCGAGTCATTTGGACATCGTACAACAATTTAGAATATCTTACGACTATGTGTGCCACATTACCGCCTTGAAAATCATGTTAGTATAACGTAGGACACCTTACAACTCCTAACAACATATTACAATACCGTACGTAAACTTAAAACTCCAAAGTAAACCTAATGAATTCGTCTGAGTCCATTAAACATTAGACGACCACTCAGGACTTGTTACGACTTTGTATGCAACGTTAGCAACAGGAAAAGCAATTTAGAATAATGTAGGATGCGTTACATCTTTTGAGAACAACTTTCACCACCGTACGAACCATTAAAACTCCATACTAAACCTAATGAATTCGTCCGAGTCATTTGAACATCGTACAACAATTTAGAATATCTTACGACTCTGTATGCCACATTACCGCTTTGAAAAGCATGTTAGTATAACGTAGGACACCTTACAACTCCTAACAAAACATTACAACACCGTACGTAAACTTAAAACTCCATAATAAACCTAATGAATTCATCCGAGTCCTTTGAACATCGTACGACAATTTAGAATATATTACGACTCTGTATGCCACATTACCGCCTTGAAAAGTATGTTAGTATAACGTACGGCACCTTACAACTCCTAACAAAACATTACAACACCGTACGTAAACTCAAAACTCCATAATAAACCTAATGAATTCGTCCGAGTCATTTGAACATCATACAACAATTTAGAATATCTTACGACTCTGTATGCCACATTACCGCTTTGAAAAGCATGTTAGTATAACGTAGGACACCTTACAACTCCTAACAAAACATTACAACACCGTACGTAAACTTAAAACTCCATAATAAACCTAATGAATTCATCCGAGTCCTTTGAACATCGTACGACAATTTAGAATATATTACGACTCTGTATGCCACATTACCTCCTTGAAAAGTATGTTAGAATAACGTACGGCACCTTACAACTCCTAACAAAACATTACAACACCGTACGTAAACTTAAAACTCCATAATAAACCTAATGAATTCATTCAGGTCCTTTGAACATCGTACGACAATTTAGAATATATTACGACTCTGTATGCCACATTACCGCCTTGAAAAGTATGTTAGTATAACGTACGGCACCTTACAACTCCTAACAAAACATTACAACACAGTACGTAAACTCAAAACTCCATAATAAACCTAATGAATTCGTCCGAGTCATTTGAACATCGTACAACAATTTAGAATATCTTACGACTATGTATGCCACATTACCGCCTTCAAAATCATGTTAGTATAACGTAGGACACCTTACAACTCCTAACAACATATTACAATACCGTACGTAAACTTAAAACTCCATAGTAAACCTAATGAATTCGTCTGTGTCCATTAAACATTAGACGACCACTCAGGACTTGTTAAGACTTTGTATGCAACATTAGCAACAGGAAAAACAATTTAGAATAATGTAGGATGCGTTACATCTTTTGAGAACAACTTTCACCACCGTACGAAACATTAAAACTCCATACTAAACCTAATGAATTCGTCCGAGTCATTTGAACATCGTACAACAATTTAGAATATCTTACGACTCTGTATGCCACATTACCGCTTTGAAAAGCATGTTAGTATAACGTAGGACACCTTACAACTCCTAACAAAACATTACAACACCGTACGTAAACTTAAAACTCCATAATAAACCTAATGAATTCATCCGAGTCCTTTGAACATCGTACGACAATTTAGAATATATTACGACTCTGTATGCCACATTACCTCCTTGAAAAGTATGTTAGAATAACGTACGGCACCTTACAACTCCTAACAAAACATTACAACACCGTACGTAAACTTAAAACTCCATAATAAACCTAATGAATTCATTCAGGTCCTTTGAACATCGTACGACAATTTAGAATATATTACGACTCTGTATGCCACATTACCGCCTTGAAAAGTATGTTAGTATAACGTACGGCACCTTAGAACTCCTAACAAAACATTACAACACCGTACCTAAACTCAAAACTCCATAATAAACATAATGAATTCGTCAGAGTCATTTGAACATCGTACAACAATTTAAAATATCTTACGAATATGTAAGCCACATTACCGCCTTGAAAATCATGTTAGTATAACGTAGGACACCTTACAACTCCTAACAAAACATTACAACACCGTACGTAAACTTAAAACTCCATAATAAACCTCATGAATTCATCCGAGTCCTTTGAACATCGTACGACAATTTAGAATATATTACGAATCTGTATGCCACATTACCGCCTTGAAAAGTATGTTAGTATAACGTACGACACCTTACAACTCATAACAAAACATTACAACACCGTATGTAAACTCAAAACTCCATAATAAACCTAATGAGTTCGTCCGAGTCATTTGAACATCGTACAACAATTTAGAATATCTTACGACTATGTATGCCACATTACCGCCTTCAAAATCATGTTAGTATAACGTAGGACACCTTACAACTCCTAACAACATATTACAATACCGTACGTAAACTTAAAACTCCATAGTAAACCTAATGAATTCGTCTGTGTCCATTAAACATTAGACGACCACTCAGGACTTGTTAAGACTTTGTATGCAACATTTGCAACAGGAAAAACAATTTAGAATAATGTAGGATGCGTTACATCTTTTGAGAACAACTTTCACCACCGTACGAAACATTAAAACTCCATACTAAACCTAATGAATTCGTCCGAGTCATTTGAACATCGTACAACAATTTAGAATATCTTACGACTCTGTATGCCACATTACCGCTTTGAAAAGCATGTTAGTATAACGTAGGACACCTTACAACTCCTAACAAAACATTACAACACCGTACGTAAACTTAAAACTCCATAATAAACCTAATGAATTCATCCGAGTCCTTTGAACATCGTACGACAATTTAGAATATATTACGACTCTGTATGCCACATTACCTCCTTGAAAAGTATGTTAGAATAACGTACGGCACCTTACAACTCCTAACAAAACATTACAACACCGTACGTAAACTTAAAACTCCATAATAAACCTAATGAATTCATTCAGGTCCTTTGAACATCGTACGACAATTTAGAATATATTACGACTCTGTATGCCACATTACCGCCTTGAAAAGTATGTTAGTATAACGTACGGCACCTTAGAACTCCTAACAAAACATTACAACACCGTACCTAAACTCAAAACTCCATAATAAACCTAATGAATTCGTCCGAGTCATTTGAACATCGTACAACAATTTAAAATATCTTACGAATATGTAAGCCACATTACCGCCTTGAAAATCATGTTAGTATAACGTAGGTCACCTTACAACTCCTAACAAAACATTACAACACCGTACGTAAACTTAAAACTCCATAATAAACCTAATGAATTCATCCGAGTCCTTTGAACATCGTACGACAATTTAGAATATATTACGACTCTGTATGCCACATTACCGCCTTGAAAAGTATGTTAGTATAACGTACGGCACCTTACAACTCCTAACAAAACATTACAACACCGTACGTAAACTCAAAACTCCATAATAAACCAAATGAATTCGTCCGAGTCATTTGAACATCATACAACAATTTAGAATATCTTACGACTCTGTATGCCACATTACCGCTTTGAAAAGCATGTTAGTATAACGTAGGACACCTTACAACTCCTAACAAAACATTACAACACCGTACGTAAACTTAAAACTCCATAATAAACCTAATGAATTCCTCCGAGTCCTTTGAACATCGTACGACAATTTAGAATATATTACGACTCTGTATGCCATATTACCGCCTTGAAAAGTATGTTTGTATAACGTACGGCACCTTAGAACTCCTAACAAAACATTACAACACCGTACCTAAACTCAAAACTCCATAATAAACCTAATGAATTCGTCCGAGTCATTTGAACATCGTACAACAATTTAAAATATCTTACGAATATGTAAGCCACATTACCGCCTTGAAAATCATGTTAGTATAACGTAGGTCACCTTACAACTCCTAACAAAACATTACAACACCGTACGTAAACTTAAAACTCCATAATAAACCTAATGAATTCATCCGAGTCCTTTGAACATCGTACGACAATTTAGAATATATTACGACTCTGTATGCCACATTACCGCCTTGAAAAGTATGTTAGTATAACGTACGGCACCTTACAACTCCTAACAAAACATTACAACACCGTACGTAAACTCAAAACTCCATAATAAACCAAATGAATTCGTCCGAGTCATTTGAACATCATACAACAATTTAGAATATCTTACGACTCTGTATGCCACATTACCGCTTTGAAAAGCATGTTAGTATAACGTAGGACACCTTACAACTCCTAACAAAACATTACAACACCGTACGTAAACTTAAAACTCCATAATAAACCTAATGAATTCCTCCGAGTCCTTTGAACATCGTACGACAATTTAGAATATATTACGACTCTGTATGCCACATTACCGCCTTGAAAAGTATGTTTGTATAACGTACGGCACCTTACAACTCCTAACAAAACATTACAACACAGTACGTAAACTCAAAACTCCATAATAAACCTAATGAATTCGTCCGAGTCATTTGAACATCGTACAACAATTTAGAATATCTTACGACTATGTATGCCACATTACCGCCTTCAAAATCATGTTAGTATAACGTAGGACACCTTACAACTCCTAACAACATATTACAATACCGTACGTAAACTTAAAACTCCATAGTAAACCTAATGAATTCGTCTGTGTCCATTAAACATTAGACGACCACTCAGGACTTGTTACGACTTTGTATGCAACATTAGCAACAGGAAAAGCAATTTAGAATAATGTAGAATGCGTTACATCTTTTGAGAACAACTTTCACCACCGTACGAAACATTAAAACTCCATACTAAACCTAATGAATTCGTCCGAGTCATTTGAACATCGTACAACAATTAAGAATATCTTACGACTCTGTATGCCACATTACCGCTTTGAAAAGCATGTTAGTATAACGTAGGACACCTTACAACTCCTAACAAAACATTACAACACCGTACGTAAACTTAAAACTCCATAATAAACCTAATGAATTCATCCGAGTCCTTTGAACATCGTACGACAATTTAGAATATATTACGACTCTGTATGCCACATTACCTCCTTGAAAAGTATGTTAGAATAACGTACGGCACCTTACAACTCCTAACAAAACATTACAACACCGTACGTAAACTTAAAACTCCATAATAAACCTAATGAATTCATTCAGGTCCTTTGAACATCGTACGACAATTTAGAATATATTACGACTCTGTATGCCACATTACCGCCTTGAAAAGTATGTTAGTATAACGTACGGCACCTTAGAACTCCTAACAAAACATTACAACACAGTACGTAAACTCAAAACTCCATAATAAACCTAATGAATTCGTCCGAGTCATTTGAACATCGTACAACAATTTAGAATATCTTACGACTATGTATGCCACATTACCGCCTTCAAAATCATGTTAGTATAACGTAGGACACCTTACAACTTCTAACAACATATTACAATACCGTACGTAAACTTAAAACTCCATAGTAAATCTAATGAATTCGTCTGTGTCCATTAAACATTAGACGACCACTCAGGACTTGTTAAGACTTTGTATGCAACATTAGCAACAGGAAAAACAATTTAGAATAATGTAGGATGCGTTACATCTTTTGAGAACAACTTTCACCACCGTACGATACATTAAAACTCCATACTAAACCTAATGAATTCGTCCGAGTCATTTGAACATCGTACAACAATTTAGAATATCTTACGACTCTGTATGCCACATTACCGCTTTGAAAAGCATGTTAGTATAACGTAGGACACCTTACAACTCCTAACAAAACATTACAACACCGTACGTAAACTTAAAACTCCATAATAAACCTAATGAATTCATCCGAGTCCTTTGAACATCGTACGACAATTTAGAATATATTACGACTCTGTATGCCACATTACCACCTTGAAAAGTATGTTAGAATAACGTACGGCACCTTACAACTCCTAACAAAACATTACAACACCGTACGTAAACTTAAAACTCCATAATAAACCTAATGAATTCATTCAGGTCCTTTGAACATCGTACGACAATTTAGAATATATTACGACTCTGTATGCCACATTACCGCCTTGAAAAGTATGTTAGTATAACGTACGGCACCTTAGAACTCCTAACAAAACATTACAACACCGTACCTAAACTCAAAACTCCATAATAAACCTAATGAATTCGTCCGAGTCATTTGAACATCGTACAACAATTTAAAATATCTTACGAATATGTAAGCCACATTACCGCCTTGAAAATCATGTTAGTATAACGTAGGACACCTTACAACTCCTAACAAAACATTACAACACCGTACGTAAACTTAAAACTCCATAAAACCTCATGAATTCATCCGAGTCCTTTGAACATCGTACGACAATTTAGAATATATTACGAATCTGTATGCCACATTACCGCCTTGAAAAGTATGTTAGTATAACGTACGGCACCTTACAACTCATAACAAAACATTACAACACCGTATGTAAACTCAAAACTCCATAATAAACCTAATGAGTTCGTCCGAGTCATTTGGACATCGTACAACAATTTAGAATATCTTACGACTATGTGTGCCACATTACCGCCTTGAAAATCATGTTAGTATAACGTAGGACACCTTACAACTCCTAACAACATATTACAATACCGTACGTAAACTTAAAACTCCAAAGTAAACCTAATGAATTCGTCTGAGTCCATTAAACATTAGACGACCACTCAGGACTTGTTACGACTTTGTATGCAACGTTAGCAACAGGAAAAGCAATTTAGAATAATGTAGGATGCGTTACATCTTTTGAGAACAACTTTCACCACCGTACGAACCATTAAAACTCCATACTAAACCTAATGAATTCGTCCGAGTCATTTGAACATCGTACAACAATTTAGAATATCTTACGACTCTGTATGCCACATTACCGCTTTGAAAAGCATGTTAGTATAACGTAGGACACCTTACAACTCCTAACAAAACATTACAACACCGTACGTAAACTTAAAACTCCATAATAAACCTAATGAATTCATCCGAGTCCTTTGAACATCGTACGACAATTTAGAATATATTACGACTCTGTATGCCACATTACCGCCTTGAAAAGTATGTTAGTATAACGTACGGCACCTTACAACTCCTAACAAAACATTACAACACCGTACGTAAACTCAAAACTCCATAATAAACCTAATGAATTCGTCCGAGTCATTTGAACATCATACAACAATTTAGAATATCTTACGACTCTGTATGCCACATTACCGCTTTGAAAAGCATGTTAGTATAACGTAGGACACCTTACAACTCCTAACAAAACATTACAACACCGTACGTAAACTTAAAACTCCATAATAAACCTAATGAATTCATCCGAGTCCTTTGAACATCGTACGACAATTTAGAATATATTACGACTCTGTATGCCACATTACCTCCTTGAAAAGTATGTTAGAATAACGTACGGCACCTTACAACTCCTAACAAAACATTACAACACCGTACGTAAACTTAAAACTCCATAATAAACCTAATGAATTCATTCAGGTCCTTTGAACATCGTACGACAATTTAGAATATATTACGACTCTGTATGCCACATTACCGCCTTGAAAAGTATGTTAGTATAACGTACGGCACCTTACAACTCCTAACAAAACATTACAACACAGTACGTAAACTCAAAACTCCATAATAAACCTAATGAATTCGTCCGAGTCATTTGAACATCGTACAACAATTTAGAATATCTTACGACTATGTATGCCACATTACCGCCTTCAAAATCATGTTAGTATAACGTAGGACACCTTACAACTCCTAACAACATATTACAATACCGTACGTAAACTTAAAACTCCATAGTAAACCTAATGAATTCGTCTGTGTCCATTAAACATTAGACGACCACTCAGGACTTGTTAAGACTTTGTATGCAACATTAGCAACAGGAAAAACAATTTAGAATAATGTAGGATGCGTTACATCTTTTGAGAACAACTTTCACCACCGTACGAAACATTAAAACTCCATACTAAACCTAATGAATTCGTCCGAGTCATTTGAACATCGTACAACAATTTAGAATATCTTACGACTCTGTATGCCACATTACCGCTTTGAAAAGCATGTTAGTATAACGTAGGACACCTTACAACTCCTAACAAAACATTACAACACCGTACGTAAACTTAAAACTCCATAATAAACCTAATGAATTCATCCGAGTCCTTTGAACATCGTACGACAATTTAGAATATATTACGACTCTGTATGCCACATTACCTCCTTGAAAAGTATGTTAGAATAACGTACGGCACCTTACAACTCCTAACAAAACATTACAACACCGTACGTAAACTTAAAACTCCATAATAAACCTAATGAATTCATTCAGGTCCTTTGAACATCGTACGACAATTTAGAATATATTACGACTCTGTATGCCACATTACCGCCTTGAAAAGTATGTTAGTATAACGTACGGCACCTTAGAACTCCTAACAAAACATTACAACACCGTACCTAAACTCAAAACTCCATAATAAACATAATGAATTCGTCAGAGTCATTTGAACATCGTACAACAATTTAAAATATCTTACGAATATGTAAGCCACATTACCGCCTTGAAAATCATGTTAGTATAACGTAGGACACCTTACAACTCCTAACAAAACATTACAACACCGTACGTAAACTTAAAACTCCATAATAAACCTCATGAATTCATCCGAGTCCTTTGAACATCGTACGACAATTTAGAATATATTACGAATCTGTATGCCACATTACCGCCTTGAAAAGTATGTTAGTATAACGTACGACACCTTACAACTCATAACAAAACATTACAACACCGTATGTAAACTCAAAACTCCATAATAAACCTAATGAGTTCGTCCGAGTCATTTGAACATCGTACAACAATTTAGAATATCTTACGACTATGTATGCCACATTACCGCCTTCAAAATCATGTTAGTATAACGTAGGACACCTTACAACTCCTAACAACATATTACAATACCGTACGTAAACTTAAAACTCCATAGTAAACCTAATGAATTCGTCTGTGTCCATTAAACATTAGACGACCACTCAGGACTTGTTAAGACTTTGTATGCAACATTTGCAACAGGAAAAACAATTTAGAATAATGTAGGATGCGTTACATCTTTTGAGAACAACTTTCACCACCGTACGAAACATTAAAACTCCATACTAAACCTAATGAATTCGTCCGAGTCATTTGAACATCGTACAACAATTTAGAATATCTTACGACTCTGTATGCCACATTACCGCTTTGAAAAGCATGTTAGTATAACGTAGGACACCTTACAACTCCTAACAAAACATTACAACACCGTACGTAAACTTAAAACTCCATAATAAACCTAATGAATTCATCCGAGTCCTTTGAACATCGTACGACAATTTAGAATATATTACGACTCTGTATGCCACATTACCTCCTTGAAAAGTATGTTAGAATAACGTACGGCACCTTACAACTCCTAACAAAACATTACAACACCGTACGTAAACTTAAAACTCCATAATAAACCTAATGAATTCATTCAGGTCCTTTGAACATCGTACGACAATTTAGAATATATTACGACTCTGTATGCCACATTACCGCCTTGAAAAGTATGTTAGTATAACGTACGGCACCTTAGAACTCCTAACAAAACATTACAACACCGTACCTAAACTCAAAACTCCATAATAAACCTAATGAATTCGTCCGAGTCATTTGAACATCGTACAACAATTTAAAATATCTTACGAATATGTAAGCCACATTACCGCCTTGAAAATCATGTTAGTATAACGTAGGTCACCTTACAACTCCTAACAAAACATTACAACACCGTACGTAAACTTAAAACTCCATAATAAACCTAATGAATTCATCCGAGTCCTTTGAACATCGTACGACAATTTAGAATATATTACGACTCTGTATGCCACATTACCGCCTTGAAAAGTATGTTAGTATAACGTACGGCACCTTACAACTCCTAACAAAACATTACAACACCGTACGTAAACTCAAAACTCCATAATAAACCAAATGAATTCGTCCGAGTCATTTGAACATCATACAACAATTTAGAATATCTTACGACTCTGTATGCCACATTACCGCTTTGAAAAGCATGTTAGTATAACGTAGGACACCTTACAACTCCTAACAAAACATTACAACACCGTACGTAAACTTAAAACTCCATAATAAACCTAATGAATTCCTCCGAGTCCTTTGAACATCGTACGACAATTTAGAATATATTACGACTCTGTATGCCATATTACCGCCTTGAAAAGTATGTTTGTATAACGTACGGCACCTTAGAACTCCTAACAAAACATTACAACACCGTACCTAAACTCAAAACTCCATAATAAACCTAATGAATTCGTCCGAGTCATTTGAACATCGTACAACAATTTAAAATATCTTACGAATATGTAAGCCACATTACCGCCTTGAAAATCATGTTAGTATAACGTAGGTCACCTTACAACTCCTAACAAAACATTACAACACCGTACGTAAACTTAAAACTCCATAATAAACCTAATGAATTCATCCGAGTCCTTTGAACATCGTACGACAATTTAGAATATATTACGACTCTGTATGCCACATTACCGCCTTGAAAAGTATGTTAGTATAACGTACGGCACCTTACAACTCCTAACAAAACATTACAACACCGTACGTAAACTCAAAACTCCATAATAAACCAAATGAATTCGTCCGAGTCATTTGAACATCATACAACAATTTAGAATATCTTACGACTCTGTATGCCACATTACCGCTTTGAAAAGCATGTTAGTATAACGTAGGACACCTTACAACTCCTAACAAAACATTACAACACCGTACGTAAACTTAAAACTCCATAATAAACCTAATGAATTCCTCCGAGTCCTTTGAACATCGTACGACAATTTAGAATATATTACGACTCTGTATGCCACATTACCGCCTTGAAAAGTATGTTTGTATAACGTACGGCACCTTACAACTCCTAACAAAACATTACAACACAGTACGTAAACTCAAAACTCCATAATAAACCTAATGAATTCGTCCGAGTCATTTGAACATCGTACAACAATTTAGAATATCTTACGACTATGTATGCCACATTACCGCCTTCAAAATCATGTTAGTATAACGTAGGACACCTTACAACTCCTAACAACATATTACAATACCGTACGTAAACTTAAAACTCCATAGTAAACCTAATGAATTCGTCTGTGTCCATTAAACATTAGACGACCACTCAGGACTTGTTAAGACTTTGTATGCAACATTAGCAACAGGAAAAACAATTTAGAATAATGTAGGATGCGTTACATCTTTTGAGAACAACTTTCACCACCGTACGAAACATTAAAACTCCATACTAAACCTAATGAATTCGTCCGAGTCATTTGAACATCGTACAACAATTTAGAATATCTTACGACTCTGTATGCCACATTACCGCTTTGAAAAGCATGTTAGTATAACGTAGGACACCTTACAACTCCTAACAAAACATTACAACACCGTACGTAAACTTAAAACTCCATAATAAACCTAATGAATTCATCCGAGTCCTTTGAACATCGTACGACAATTTAGAATATATTACGACTCTCTATGCCAGATTACCTCCTTGAAAAGTATGTTAGAATAACATACGGCACCTTACAACTCCTAACAAAACATTACAACACCGTACGTAAACTTAAAACTCCATAATAAACCTAATGAATTCATTCAGGTCCTTTGAACATCGTACGACAATTTAGAATATATTACGACTCTGTATGCCACATTACCGCCTTGAAAAGTATGTTAGTATAACGTACGGCACCTTAGAACTCCTAACAAAACATTACAACACCGTACCTAAACTCAAAACTCCATAATAAACCTAATGAATTCGTCCGAGTCATTTGAACATCGTACAACAATTTAAAATATCTTACGAATATGTAAGCCACATTACCGCCTTGAAAATCATGTTAGTATAACGTAGGACACCTTACAACTCCTAACAAAACATTACAACACCGTACGTAAACTTAAAACTCCATAATAAACCTCATGAATTCATCCGAGTCCTTTGAATATCGTACGACAATTTAGAATATATTACGAATCTGTATGCCACATTACCGCCTTGAAAAGTATGTTAGTATAACGTACGGCACCTTACAACTCATAACAAAACATTACAACACCGTATGTAAACTCAAAACTCCATAATAAACCTAATGAGTTCGTCCGAGTCATTTGAACATCGTACAACAATTTAGAATATCTTACGACTATGTATGCCACATTACCGCCTTGAAAATCATGTTAGTATAACGTAGGACACCTTACAACTCCTAACAACATATTACAATACCGTACGTAAACTTAAAACTCCAAAGTAAACCTAATGAATTCGTCTGAGTCCATTAAACATTAGACGACCACTCAGGACTTGTTACGACTTTGTATGCAACGTTAGCAACAGGAAAAGCAATTTAGAATAATGTAGGATGCGTTACATCTTTTGAGAACAACTTTCACCACCGTACGAAACATTAAAACTCCATACTAAACCTAATGAATTCGTCCGAGTCATTTGAACATCGTACAAAAATTTAGAATATCTTACGACTCTGTATGCCACATTACCGCTTTGAAAAGCATGTTAGTATAACGTAGGACACCTTACAACTCCTAACAAAACATTACAACACCGTACGTAAACTTAAAACTCCATAATAAACCTAATGAATTCATCCGAGTCCTTTGAACATCGTACGACAATTTAGAATATATTACGACTCTGTATGCCACATTACCGCCTTGAAAAGTATGTTAGTATAACGTACGGCACCTTACAACTCCTAACAAAACATTACAACACCGTACGTAAACTCAAAACTCCATAATAAACCTAATGAATTCGTCCGAGTCATTTGAACATCATACAACAATTTAGAATATCTTACGACTCTGTATGCCACATTACCGCTTTGAAAAGCATGTTAGTATAACGTAGGACACCTTACAACTCCTAACAAAACATTACAACACCGTATGTAAACTCAAAACTCCATAATAAACCTAATGAGTTCGTCCGAGTCATTTGAACATCGTACAACAATTTAGAATATCTTACGACTATGTATGCCACATTACCGCCTTGAAAATTATGTTAGTATAACGTAGGACATCTTACAACTCCTAACAACATATTACAATACCGTACGTAAACTTAAAACTCCAAAGTAAACCTAATGAATTCGTCTGAGTCCATTAAACATTAGACGACCACTCAGGACTTGTTACGACTTTGTATGCAACGTTAGCAACAGGAAAAGCAATTTAGAATAATGTAGGATGCGTTACATCTTTTGAGAACAACTTTCACCACCGTACGAAACATTAAAACTCCATACTAAACCTAATGAATTCGTCCGAGTCATTTGAACATCGTACAACAATTTAGAATATCTTACGACTCTGTATGCCACATTACCACTTTGAAAAGCATGTTAGTATAACGTAGGACACCTTACAACTCCTAACAAAACATTACAACACCGTACGTAAACTTAAAACTCCATAATAAACCTAATGAATTCATCCGAGTCCTTTGAACATCGTACGACAATTTAGAATATATTACGACTCTGTATGCCACATTACCGCCTTGAAAAGTATGTTAGTATAACGTACGGCACCTTACAACTCCTAACAAAACATTACAACACCGTACGTAAACTCAAAACTCCATAATAAACCTAATGAATTCGTCCGAGTCATTTGAATATCATACAACAATTTAGAATATCTTACGACTCTGTATGCCACATTACCGCTTTGAAAAGCATGTTAGTATAACGTAGGACACCTTACAACTCCTAACAAAACATTACAACACCGTATGTAAACTCAAAACTCCATAATAAACCTAATGAGTTCGTCCGAGTCATTTGAACATCGTACAACAATTTAGAATATCTTACGACTATGTATGCCACATTACCGCCTTGAAAATTATGTTAGTATAACGTAGGACATCTTACAACTCCTAACAACATATTACAATACCGTACGTAAACTTAAAACTCCAAAGTAAACCTAATGAATTCGTCTGAGTCCATTAAACATTAGACGACCACTCAGGACTTGTTACGACTTTGTATGCAACGTTAGCAACAGGAAAAGCAATTTAGAATAATGTAGGATGCGTTACATCTTTTAAGAACAACTTTCACCACCGTACGAAACATTAAAACTCCATACTAAACCTAATGAATTCGTCCGAGTCATTTGAACATCGTACAACAATTTAGAATATCTTACGACTCTGTATGCCACATTACCGCTTTGAAAAGCATGTTAGTATAACGTAGGACACCTTACAACTCCTAACAAAACATTACAACACCGTACGTAAACTTAAAACTCCATAATAAACCTAATGAATTCATCCGAGTCCTTTGAACATCGTACGACAATTTAGAATATATTACGACTCTGTATGCCACATTACCGCCTTGAAAAGTATGTTAGTATAACGTACGGCACCTTACAACTCCTAACAAAACATTACAACACCGTACGTAAACTCAAAACTCCATAATAAACCTAATGAATTCGTCCGAGTCATTTGAACATCGTACAACAATTTAGAATATCTTACGACTATGTATGCCACATTACCGCCTTGAAAATCATGTTAGTATAACGTAGGACACCTTACAACTCCTAACAACATATTACAATACCGTACGTAAACTTAAAACTCCATAGTAAACCTAATGAATTCGTCTGAGTCCATTAAACATTAGACGACCACTCAATACTTGTTACGACTTTGTATGCAACGTTAGCAACAGGAAAAGCAATTTAGAATAATGTAGGATGCGTTACATCTTTTGAGAACAACTTTCACCACCGTACGAAACATTAAAACTCCATACTAAACCTAATGAATTCGTCCGAGTCATTTGAACATCGTACAACAATTTAGAATATCTTACGACTCTGTATGCCACATTACCGCTTTGAAAAGCATGTTAGTATAACGTAGGACACCTTACAACTCCTAACAAAACATTACAACACCGTACGTAAACTTAAAACTCCATAATAAACCTAATGAATTCATCCGAGTCCTTTGAACATCGTACGACAATTTAGAATATATTACGACTCTGTATGCCATATTACCTCCTTGAAAAGTATGTTAGAATAACGTACGGCACCTTACAACTCCTAACAAAACATTACAACACCGTACGTAAACTTAAAACTCCATAATAAACCTAATGAATTCATTCAGGTCCTTTGAACATCGTACGACAATTTAGAATATATTACGACTCTGTATGCCACATTACCGCCTTGAAAAGTATGTTAGTATAACGTACGGCACCTTAGAACTCCTAACAAAACATTACAACACCGTACCTAAACTCAAAACTCCATAATAAACCTAATGAATTCGTCCGAGTCATTTGAACATCGTACAACAATTTAAAATATCTTACGAATATGTAAGCCACATTATCGCCTTGAAAATCATGTTAGTATAACGTAGGACACCTTACAACTCCTAACAAAACATTACAACACCGTACGTAAACTTAAAACTCCATAATAAACCTCATGAATTCATCCGAGTCCTTTGAACATCGTACGACAATTTAGAATATATTACGAATCCGTATGCCACATTACCGCCTTGAAAAGTATGTTAGTATAACGTACGGCACCTTACAACTCATAACAAAACATTACAACACCGTATGTAAACTCAAAACTCCATAATAAACCTAATGAGTTCGTCCGAGTCATTTGAACATCGTACAACAATTTAGAATATCTTACGACTATGTATGCCACATTACCGCCTTGAAAATCATGTTAGTATAACGTAGGACATCTTACAACTCCTAACAACATATTACAATACCGTACGTAAACTTAAAACTCCAAAGTAAACCTAATGAATTCGTCTGAGTCCATTAAACATTAGACGACCACTCAGGACTTGTTACGACTTTGTATGCAACGTTAGCAACAGGAAAAGCAATTTAGAATAATGTAGGATGCGTTACATCTTTTGAGAACAACTTTCACCACCGTACGAAACATTAAAACTCCATACTAAACCTAATGAATTCGTCCGAGTCATTTGAACATCGTACAACAATTTAGAATATCTTACGACTCTGTATGCCACATTACCGCTTTGAAAAGCATGTTAGTATAACGTAGGACACCTTACAACTCCTAACAAAACATTACAACACCGTACGTAAACTTAAAACTCCATAATAAACCTAATGAATTCATCCGAGTCCTTTGAACATCGTACGACAATTTAGAATATATTACGACTCTGTATGCCACATTACCGCCTTGAAAAGTATGTTAGTATAACGTACGGCACCTTACAACTCCTAACAAAACATTACAACACCGTACGTAAACTCAAAACTCCATAATAAACCTAATGAATTCGTCCGAGTCATTTGAACATCGTACAACAATTTAGAATATCTTACGACTATGTATGCCACATTACCGCCTTGAAAATCATGTTAGTATAACGTAGGACACCTTACAACTCCTAACAACATATTACAATACCGTACGTAAACTTAAAACTCCATAGTAAACCTAATGAATTCGTCTGAGTCCATTAAACATTAGACGACCACTCAGGACTTGTTACGACTTTGTATGCAACGTTAGCAACAGGAAAAGCAATTTAGAATAATGTAGGATGCGTTACATCTTTTGAGAACAACTTTCACCACCGTACGAAACATTAAAACTCTATACTAAACCTAATGAATTCGTCTGTGTCATTTGAACATCGTACAACAATTTAGAATATCTTACGACTCTGTATGCCACATTACCGCTTTGAAAAGCATGTTAGTATAACGTAGGACACCTTACAACTCCTAACAAAACATTACAACACCGTACTTAAACTTAAAACTCCATAATAAACCTAATGAATTCATCCGAGTCCTTTGAACATCGTACGACAATTTAGAATATATTACGACTCTGTATGCCACATTACCGCCTTGAAAAGTATGTTAGTATAACGTACGGCACCTTACAACTCCTAACAAAACATTACAACACCGTACGTAAACTCAAAACTCCATAATAAACCTAATGAATTCGTCCGAGTCATTTGAACATCGTACAACAATTTAGAATATCTTACGACTATGTATGCCACATTACCGCCTTGAAAATCATGTTAGTATAACGTAGGACACCTTACATGTCACACCCCAAAAATCGTTGCAGCGGAAGTCACGAATATTTGGTGCTTAGAGCGAAGTTGGCACCCATTAATTATAAAGCAAAC
This sequence comes from Tagetes erecta, assembly GCA_030867185.1. Taxonomy (NCBI): domain Eukaryota; kingdom Viridiplantae; phylum Streptophyta; class Magnoliopsida; order Asterales; family Asteraceae; genus Tagetes; species Tagetes erecta. Next base: position 44,905,642 of record CM061488.1, on the reverse strand, counting down.
ATCCACATTAATTTAAAAGGTAATTAAAAGTGTTAATGTTGATACGTTAACATCCCACAATTTTTCATTAAGAAAATAGAATACGATATTGTCTTAATAAAGCGTAGGTTGTTTGAAGTAAAACCAAACAAAATTTTAAACAAAGAGGTCCCAAAACACATAAACCAAATGTGGAGTTTGTAGTCCAAAAACTATCCTTCCACAAATTCCCATGCCCAACACTTTGTACCTGAAAAACATGTAAAAACTAAGTCAACATAAAGTTGGTGAGTTTTCGGGTTTTAATCAAAGTAAAGTCATTTTTCATTCACAATAGATATGCTTGGCTTTGAGACATCAACACGACCATACGTCAAAGGGTTTGCAAGGCCCAAAGACAAATGAATCATCAAGTCATGAGTCCATAATCAAACCAAGAAACGAGGTTCCCTCACAACAATCAACTTATATTCCCCCGCATGTCAACACGATCAGAGCGACTGATCACGAGGGGCGGAATTCCAATCCCGATAGATCTACCAATATAACCTGTGGTTTCTCACTCCAAGAGAAATTAATGATTATGAGAGGGCATTACGCGTAAAATCATCAAACACTCATGCCATCATTTTGGTCAACAACAATACCCGTCTCCCAATACATGTCCAAAACAACATAAACAAAATACATGTTTTTCCTCCGAAAATATTTAAATAAAACATTATTCAAAAAGGGGCCGAGACACTCACAGGTCTCTCAATTCATATCAAAACATTATAAACAAATACATGTTTTTCCCCCAAAACAGTTAAATAAAACGTTATTTAAAAAGGGGCCGAAGAACTCACATGTCTCCCAATTCTTATCAAAACAAGTTAAACAAATACATGTTTTTCCCCCAAAACAGTTAAATAAAACATTGTTTAAAAAGGGGCCGAGAAACTCACATGTCTCCTAATTCATATCAAAACAAGTTAAACAAATACATGTTTTTCCCCCAAAACAGTTAAATAAAAGATTATTTAAAAAGGGGCCGAGAAACTCACATGTCTCCCAATTCATATCAAAACAAGTTAAACAAATACATGTTTTTCCCCCAAAACAGTTAAATAAAACATTATTTAAAAAGGGGCCGAGAAACTCACAGTGAATACGCCAAAAGCTAGAACATATAAGCCCAACAATAACACCACCTAAAACATCCTATACACAAAGGACCCGTTCAAAAGATGCACATATATATCAAGTCTAAAACCGTGTAGGTTGTTCACCAAAACCTAACTAGACTTATGTGAAAACATTTTATTTACAAAAACAACCCTTAATTTTAATGACCCGTTGGTGATCTTTAGCCTTCGATTAATGTTATATATAATAACACACACTTTGTTATTTTGTTATAACTTTGACTAGTTTTCATACTACTAATCACATAAACACATATAACAGACATGTAATCACACATAAAAGTCATATTTAGTACTTTAACTTTTCTAAGTAAAACAAACACTTTTACTTATCCAATATTATTCATATACTTAAGAAAATATAATTTAATATTCTCATGTCATAAATAAAGTTCATAACACTTAGAAAAATATACATTTTTCTCTAGTTAACTAGTATGAAATTTTCAACATGACGGTTAACACTTAACGGGACATTTAACCACGTTTTCATAAAAAACTTATTAATCATATGAAATTATATATATCTAAACATATAGTCACATAACAAAAATCATATTTCATACATTTTCAATAAAAATCACAATATTAGCTAAACATGTCAATTTCAACATTTTCGGGAACGTTTTCGGGTCACGGAAAGCAACCCAATACCCGTATTTTTGTCATTACTTTATAAATACTTTTAGATCAGTATGTTAACTTAAAAATATGTCCAAAGTTTCTGATCTAAATCAGTTTACAAAAATATTACGTTTTAGAGTCGAAAATCGTCGTTTTCGGCTTTTCCGGTTACATAGTTTGCACGTTTTTGAGTTTAAAACTCTAAGTTTTTGTACCAAACTTTAAATATCATATTTTTACATAAAAATACACTTAAGAATCTGTGAAAATGATATTTTGACATATTTTACATTTTTAAGCAAGAATTGGTGCGTTTTACGCGTATTTTTGTACTAAAACCGTTATTTATAAGGTTTAAATCATTTCTTTCTTATAAGACATTTAAAATACTTGTTTTATGAAGTTCATAAATATTTAAAAACATGTTTTATTCCAGAATATAATTTAGTTTTTAAATCATTGCAAAAATGTATAAAAATTACATTTTATGTCTTTTTAAACCTTCAAGTATCATATATCACTACTTACATCAATATTTCATACATCTAAAAACAATTTTACACTTTAAGAAATCATGTATTTTGTCATATCATAATCATCATAACAAAATACTTATAATACTTTCATCTAGCAATTTCTTAAATAAACATGTAGCAAGTTTTTCACAAAAATAACATCTTCTAATTTCATGTCATATGACCACATTTTTGCATGTATTTTCTTAACACTTTTTCATGGTAAAAATAATCATCTAGTGAAAATATTAACTTACTTTCATTAAAACACCTTTGCATGTCAAGATCTAACCATTTTAAATGCAACATACAACAAGTTATCATCATTTTTAACTAACAAACATACCTACACATATACATACATACATACGGTTTCATACACACACACATATATATTTATGTTTTAATATCCCAACTAACATACACTTATTCATATTATCTCATTTCCAACAAAACAACCTTTATATTCTTTGACCTAAACATTTTCAATGCAAGAACACAACTTTTAACAAAATATCACTAGTATGTAAATACACACATACACATATATACATACGGGTTTACATACATACATACCCCAAAAATCATGTTTTGATGACCATACATAAGATATACTTGTTCATTTCTTCCCATTTCCTTTATCAAACTTTGAAAACCATTCATTTAACACTTATGAAATCTTGTTTTCAAAAATCAAAAACACACACACATATATATACATACATACTTACGGACACACACATGCACACACACACACCCATTTTGAAAACCCATTTCCATTTTAAAAACATTCATCTTTTGGTTTAAGGTTTGGTGAACAACACTTCAAGAACACAATCTTGAACACATTAAAATCATAAAAACCAAATGGAAAATGTTCACAACCTTGATGAACACTAGAATAAGATGAAAAAGATGGATTTGGCCTTTAAACACTTCTTGGATGCTCCCACTTGCATCAAACACCTTCAAGAGCATAAGATCTTGCTAGGAAGTGTAAGAATGAGTGTGGAGAGTGTGAGGGAGTGTGTGGGCCGAAATTATGAGGGTGGGGGTGATGGTTTCGGTTTTAGGGAGAGAGAAGGAGAAAGAGTGTTGTAATGGTGATAGTTGGAGTGTGGTGTTGGGGAAGGGGGTTGTGTGTAGTAATGGTTAATGGGGGAGTGTGTAGAAGATATTAAGAAGATTTTATGGGGATTTGGTGGTGGGGTGGCCTTGGGGGCCGGATTTAATTAAAAAAAAGTAATTTTATTAAGTTTTTAATTAAACACACTACACCATTAAATCACTAACATTTTATTAAATCTTGTAAACTTTTAACCCCATATATGCCATAATACTTCAAATAATATTATTTCACACTTAATATAGTAAAAATATATTAATAAATATTTTACTGTACCCCGGGTATTGTACTGGTAGTGAAACCAGGCAAAAACTGAAACACACGCGATAACCGGGAAAACATCGGATAAAATAAATCGCTTTTAGTTTTTATTATGTTTTCACTTATACACACCCAAAATATATTATTTGATGCTATTTCGAGCATTATATCAATTATTGGACTGTTAAAATTTATCAGGCAGTCACCAACGTTCATAACCGGGTATTTAACCGCTACGCGATTAAGCAATTTCAAAAATCACGAAATGCAAAACAATGCACAAAGGGCTTATCTAACTTTAATAACACTTTAATTATCATAATTAAATCAAATGACGCATCACAAAATAATAAGCACGTTTTAAGCTAGTACGAATATTGACCGAAATTTGCCGGGTGTCACAGTCTTCCCCCGTTTAGGAAATTTCGTCCCGAAATTTTTACCTCGATAAGTCCTATTTCGATTTAGATAGAAATGAATAAGGGTATATTTACTTATTTCGGTCTCGATGTTCCTACGTATAACTTGATCCTGATTTAGAATTACATCTAACTTGACCAAATCGGTACAACTTCGCCTGAGTTTTTGAACTTTCGAGTCCAACCCTCTACTGGTTCCTCAACGAAATGGAGTTTATCATCAATACGAACTCCCTCAGACGGTATCATCGATGTCTTTTCAGACAAACACTTTTTCAAATTCAAGACACGGACACGTCACGCACACCACTAAGCTCACTAGGTAACTTAAGTCGATAAGCAACTAGGCCAATACTTTTCGAAATCTCGAATGGTCCTATATATCGGGGACTAAGCTTCCCTTGGTTGCCAAATCTAACTACATCTTTCCAAGGTGACACTTTAAAAAAATACACGATTTCCTACTCGGAATTCTAATGGTCTCATCCGATTATCCGCATAACTCTTTTGCCGATAAACAACGGCTTCAAATCTTTTCATAACTTAGAAAACTTTATCTGCAGTTTCCTGGATAATCTCGGGTACACATAATTCTTTTTCACCTATTTTAGCCCAACAAAATGGTGAATGAGATTTTCTTTCATACAGAGCCTCAACACGGAGTGGCCCTAATACTAGCACGATAACTATAGTTATAAGAAAACTAAGCTATAGGTAGGAGGCTATCCTAATTCCTACCAAAATCAATCACACATGCTCATACAAGTCTTTCAGAGTTTGAATCGTCCGTTCACTCTGACAATCCTTTTGTAGGGTGATACACCATACTCATATCCAAACGAGTACCCATAGTTTTATACAAAACTCTCTAATGTCTCGAAGTAAACGACTATCGTTATCTAAAAAGATTAAGACAGACACATTATCAGAAGATACTAACTTCTCAAGGTAGATCCTTTACAACTATCCTACTTGAAAGATTCCTTAATGGGCAACAAGTGAGCAGATTTCGTCAAACGATCAACAATTACCCAAATAGTGTTATTACCACTAGATTTGCGGGGTAACATCATTATGAAATCCATCGCGATTTGCTCCCATTTCCATTGTGGAATTTCAGGATACTGCAAAAGTCCTAAAGGCTTTTGGTATTCAGCCTTAACCCTAGAACAAATTATACATTTACTAACAAATTATACATTTACTCACGTAGGATGCTATCTCCCTTTTCGTATTGGGTCACCAATAAAGTTCCTTCACATCCTTACATTTCCCAAATTTTCTACCTTTAGAGCTTCACTCTAAGCATCATGTATTTGGGAAGTGAGATACGACTAAAGAGCTAATTCTAACGCGCGCATACGCAAAGGTTTCTATCATTACTTTCTACTTAGTGCAATATCAACAACCTTGGCTTTTCCTAGGTGATACGAATATCACAGTCGTAGTCATTCCATAACTCGACCCAACATCGTCGTCTCGTATTGAGCTCCTTCTCATCAAAGACACGCTAAATCCAAGCCATGCGTAGTGTAATTCTTTTCATGCACTTTGAGTTTCTTAGACGTTTAAGATACAATATTTTCTCTCTGAATCCAGACACACGTAAGACCTAAACGAGACGTATCACAACATACTACAAAATCATCTATTCCATCTAGAAGTGACAATATAGACGCACAACATAGCTTGTGCTTCATCGTCTAGAATGCTAACTCTTGATCATATAACCGATCGGATTTCCTATCCTTACGGGTTAATAACTTCAATGGCTACATCATTTAGAGAAGTTTTCAATAAACATTTGGTAGTACCAGCTAATCCTAAGAATTAACGCACCTCCGTAGGAGTTTTTGGCGCTTCACAAATCTCATTGGCCTCAGTCTTTGCCGGATCTACATGAATACCTTTTTCATTGATCACGTGATCAAGACAATAAACTTCCCTAAGCCAGGACTCACATATTGAAATCATAGCATAAAATTTCTCATTTCTTAACATTTCTAGAATTAACTTTAGAAGATGTTCATGATCTCTATTGGTTTGTGAATGAATAAGTATACCGTCAGTGAATACTATTCTAAACTTATCCAAATAGGGTCTACACAACCTATTCATAAGCTCCATGAATACTACAGGTACATTTTTTTTTTAAAACTACACGGCATGACCAAACACTCATAATGTCCATAACGCGTCCTAAAAGCAGTTTTAGGGACATCATCTTCGGCTATTAACAACTAATGGTAGCCGTATCGAATATCAATCTTAGAATAATAACTACAACGTGTAGCTGATCGAACAAATCATCAATCCTAGGCAACACATACCTAATCTTAATTATAAGTTCATCCAACTTTCTCAAAAATCTATACACATCCTAAATGATCCATCATTTTTCATAACGAACAACACAGGTGATCCCCAAACTTTTGTTCAACGTCCTTGGCATTAATAAATTTAACTAAGTCAAAACATCGGACATCCTTTGCTCCAATACTCATAAGCTTTCATGATATTTCGATTTTTAAACAAGACTTTCCTTTATCTCCTAAAACAGATAAAACTTCACCGTTTTCGAACGGAAGCCGAACAATCTTTTCAAAACAAACTTCCTCGGCACAATGTCCAATCAATCAATCCACACCGATAACTAAATCGGAACTACCAAGTTTAACGGGTAAAGATCTATACTAAAGGAATGACTTTCTAATTTCTAGGAAAAATTCCTAAATAATTCACAAGTTCCCATTTTATTTCCATTAGCTAATTCAGTAATATATATCTTACTTAAATTAAAAGAGTTTAAACCAATTAACACTTATAATTCCTTTGGCACAAAACTCGTTTCGGGGAAAATACTCCTGTAACAATCTTTCCTTCAGATCGTTCCATGAAAGACCATAAATAGTAACTTCATCCATTTTCCGGATCAATGAATTCGACCACGTCAACATTTCATCCTGAAACGTACATGTAGCATACTTAAATCTTTGGCCATCCGAGCAATTGATTATTGCCATAACTGACTCATTTTCGCAATCCATCTCACCATGTCAAGTGGACTTTCAGAACCAGTAAAAATTCGTGGGTGACAAACTTGAAAAGTCTCATAAGTACACCCTAATAATTGATTCCCCTTTTTTTTATAGTTCATTAAAATCAATGATTACCATTTCATTTAACTATTTCGAGAAGCTCCAAAAATCATCCATACATGCTTAGATGATCTAATACCTAAAGAACTACTAATACTAAGATGTCACTAAGGTTACCATCTGAAACGTCACGTCCTCTACCACGCCCTATTGTTAAACTAGCGTCACACTATTCCAGAGCAGCATTGCCATGTGGAGCTATTAACTAGGCTAAATCCTATACCTCCACCCGAAGGTGTCATTCGAATTATCGGGGGCGTATTTTATTTCTAACAAACAAAATATTAATAAATATGATAAGGTATAGTTCACATCATGGTGTTAAATGTTTGAGTATCGTACGTAATACCACATAACATAAGTAACCAATCAATAACAAAATCGTGAATTATCGTCAATCCTCACCGCCAAAATGGCTACTAAAGTTACCGATCTAATGATCATAGAAAGAAAAGGAAGGGCTTACTTCGGAATAACAGAATTTAGTGAGATCGTAGAATTCTTTACCGATATAAAGTTTTATTATATTTTTATTTATTTATTTATTTATTTATTTTATTCTATCGATTTAACCAATCATCTACGAGCGCCTTTAACGTAGTTCTCTCCTCGAGAGAAGTCAACCGGGTACGCATCATCTGGCACGCGTCAAACACGATCTGCATCTCTATCTTGTAATTCATCGATCTACCGTTCGTACTAAGCACACGTTGCCGTAAGAGTAAGAAGAAAACGTTCGAAGGATTTTTCGATCATGGAATCTAAACGTGGAGTACTAGACGAGTCGTCGATCTTGAATATAGACGGAAAACCGCGCTCTACACCTAGTGAATCAACCACCGACTCCCTTACCCTATTGGGTTCGGGTGCAACCTCATCATCAGCAACCATATGGACAATCTTCCTACGCCTCCAGGAATATACTATGCCGTGCTCGGGGGTTCGCTTCAATTCATTCGAAGATATGATGTCTTGAACATCATCACTCTGAGCCTCCATTACCGGCTCTACATCGATCACGGACTCAACGACTGACCCTAAAGTGGTGCTAAGTGAGACTCGTGTCTCCGGGGACTCTTTCAGATATTTGTGACAACAAAGGCATATTCGTACTTAACTTCTAGCTTAAAAGACACTTAAAATATACTTATATCAAATAAGCACACAAGGTACACTTAGATATCCAATCTAATAATTGTAAACCACACAAGGTATATTTAAATATGCAATCAATTTAAACCACACAAGGTATTCTTAGATATACAATCTAAAAAAATCAAAACGCACACAAGAATGCTTGGGAATTTTGGAAGTGTTTTTAGGACTTTAAAATTTTTCAAAAACTTTCAAGTTATAGTCTAGAATTTTTCAAAAACATTTCTAGTTCGCTATAACCATTGGCTCTGATACCAACTTCTGTCACACCCCAAAAATCGTTGCAGCGGAAGTCACGAATATTTGGTGCTTAGAGCGAAGTTGGCACCCATTAATTATAAAGCAAACATCCACATTAATTTAAAAGGTAATTAAAAGTGTTAATGTTGATACGTTAACATCCCACAATTTTTCATTAAGAAAATAGAATACGATATTGTCTTAATAAAGCGTAGGTTGTTTGAAGTAAAACCAAACAAAATTTTAAACAAAGAGGTCCCAAAACACATAAACCAAATGTGGAGTTTGTAGTCCAAAAACTATCCTTCCACAAATTCCCATGCCCAACACTTTGTACCTGAAAAACATGTAAAAACTAAGTCAACATAAAGTTGGTGAGTTTTCGGGTTTTAATCAAAGTAAAGTCATTTTTCATTCACAATAGATATGCTTGGCTTTGAGACATCAACACGACCATACGTCAAAGGGTTTGCAAGGCCCAAAGACAAATGAATCATCAAGTCATGAGTCCATAATCAAACCAAGAAACGAGGTTCCCTCACAACAATCAACTTATATTCCCCCGCATGTCAACACGATCAGAGCGACTGATCACGAGGGGCGGAATTCCAATCCCGATAGATCTACCAATATAACCTGTGGTTTCTCACTCCAAGAGAAATTAATGATTATGAGAGGGCATTACGCGTAAAATCATCAAACACTCATGCCATCATTTTGGTCAACAACAATACCCGTCTCCCAATACATGTCCAAAACAACATAAACAAAATACATGTTTTTCCTCCGAAAATATTTAAATAAAACATTATTCAAAAAGGGGCCGAGACACTCACAGGTCTCTCAATTCATATCAAAACATTATAAACAAATACATGTTTTTCCCCCAAAACAGTTAAATAAAACGTTATTTAAAAAGGGGCCGAAGAACTCACATGTCTCCCAATTCTTATCAAAACAAGTTAAACAAATACATGTTTTTCCCCCAAAACAGTTAAATAAAACATTGTTTAAAAAGGGGCCGAGAAACTCACATGTCTCCTAATTCATATCAAAACAAGTTAAACAAATACATGTTTTTCCCCCAAAACAGTTAAATAAAAGATTATTTAAAAAGGGGCCGAGAAACTCACATGTCTCCCAATTCATATCAAAACAAGTTAAACAAATACATGTTTTTCCCCCAAAACAGTTAAATAAAACATTATTTAAAAAGGGGCCGAGAAACTCACAGTGAATACGCCAAAAGCTAGAACATATAAGCCCAACAATAACACCACCTAAAACATCCTATACACAAAGGACCCGTTCAAAAGATGCACATATATATCAAGTCTAAAACCGTGTAGGTTGTTCACCAAAACCTAACTAGACTTATGTGAAAACATTTTATTTACAAAAACAACCCTTAATTTTAATGACCCGTTGGTGATCTTTAGCCTTCGATTAATGTTATATATAATAACACACACTTTGTTATTTTGTTATAACTTTGACTAGTTTTCATACTACTAATCACATAAACACATATAACAGACATGTAATCACACATAAAAGTCATATTTAGTACTTTAACTTTTCTAAGTAAAACAAACACTTTTACTTATCCAATATTATTCATATACTTAAGAAAATATAATTTAATATTCTCATGTCATAAATAAAGTTCATAACACTTAGAAAAATATACATTTTTCTCTAGTTAACTAGTATGAAATTTTCAACATGACGGTTAACACTTAACGGGACATTTAACCACGTTTTCATAAAAAACTTATTAATCATATGAAATTATATATATCTAAACATATAGTCACATAACAAAAATCATATTTCATACATTTTCAATAAAAATCACAATATTAGCTAAACATGTCAATTTCAACATTTTCGGGAACGTTTTCGGGTCACGGAAAGCAACCCAATACCCGTATTTTTGTCATTACTTTATAAATACTTTTAGATCAGTATGTTAACTTAAAAATATGTCCAAAGTTTCTGATCTAAATCAGTTTACAAAAATATTACGTTTTAGAGTCGAAAATCGTCGTTTTCGGCTTTTCCGGTTACATAGTTTGCACGTTTTTGAGTTTAAAACTCTAAGTTTTTGTACCAAACTTTAAATATCATATTTTTACATAAAAATACACTTAAGAATCTGTGAAAATGATATTTTGACATATTTTACATTTTTAAGCAAGAATTGGTGCGTTTTACGCGTATTTTTGTACTAAAACCGTTATTTATAAGGTTTAAATCATTTCTTTCTTATAAGACATTTAAAATACTTGTTTTATGAAGTTCATAAATATTTAAAAACATGTTTTATTCCAGAATATAATTTAGTTTTTAAATCATTGCAAAAATGTATAAAAATTACATTTTATGTCTTTTTAAACCTTCAAGTATCATATATCACTACTTACATCAATATTTCATACATCTAAAAACAATTTTACACTTTAAGAAATCATGTATTTTGTCATATCATAATCATCATAACAAAATACTTATAATACTTTCATCTAGCAATTTCTTAAATAAACATGTAGCAAGTTTTTCACAAAAATAACATCTTCTAATTTCATGTCATATGACCACATTTTTGCATGTATTTTCTTAACACTTTTTCATGGTAAAAATAATCATCTAGTGAAAATATTAACTTACTTTCATTAAAACACCTTTGCATGTCAAGATCTAACCATTTTAAATGCAACATACAACAAGTTATCATCATTTTTAACTAACAAACATACCTACACATATACATACATACATACGGTTTCATACACACACACATATATATTTATGTTTTAATATCCCAACTAACATACACTTATTCATATTATCTCATTTCCAACAAAACAACCTTTATATTCTTTGACCTAAACATTTTCAATGCAAGAACACAACTTTTAACAAAATATCACTAGTATGTAAATACACACATACACATATATACATACGGGTTTACATACATACATACCCCAAAAATCATGTTTTGATGACCATACATAAGATATACTTGTTCATTTCTTCCCATTTCCTTTATCAAACTTTGAAAACCATTCATTTAACACTTATGAAATCTTGTTTTCAAAAATCAAAAACACACACACATATATATACATACATACTTACGGACACACACATGCACACACACACACCCATTTTGAAAACCCATTTCCATTTTAAAAACATTCATCTTTTGGTTTAAGGTTTGGTGAACAACACTTCAAGAACACAATCTTGAACACATTAAAATCATAAAAACCAAATGGAAAATGTTCACAACCTTGATGAACACTAGAATAAGATGAAAAAGATGGATTTGGCCTTTAAACACTTCTTGGATGCTCCCACTTGCATCAAACACCTTCAAGAGCATAAGATCTTGCTAGGAAGTGTAAGAATGAGTGTGGAGAGTGTGAGGGAGTGTGTGGGCCGAAATTATGAGGGTGGGGGTGATGGTTTCGGTTTTAGGGAGAGAGAAGGAGAAAGAGTGTTGTAATGGTGATAGTTGGAGTGTGGTGTTGGGGAAGGGGGTTGTGTGTAGTAATGGTTAATGGGGGAGTGTGTAGAAGATATTAAGAAGATTTTATGGGGATTTGGTGGTGGGGTGGCCTTGGGGGCCGGATTTAATTAAAAAAAAGTAATTTTATTAAGTTTTTAATTAAACACACTACACCATTAAATCACTAACATTTTATTAAATCTTGTAAACTTTTAACCCCATATATGCCATAATACTTCAAATAATATTATTTCACACTTAATATAGTAAAAATATATTAATAAATATTTTACTGTACCCCGGGTATTGTACTGGTAGTGAAACCAGGCAAAAACTGAAACACACGCGATAACCGGGAAAACATCGGATAAAATAAATCGCTTTTAGTTTTTATTATGTTTTCACTTATACACACCCAAAATATATTATTTGATGCTATTTCGAGCATTATATCAATTATTGGACTGTTAAAATTTATCAGGCAGTCACCAACGTTCATAACCGGGTATTTAACCGCTACGCGATTAAGCAATTTCAATAATCACGAAATGCAAAACAATGCACAAAGGGCTTATCTAACTTTAATAACACTTTAATTATCATAATTAAATCAAATGACGCATCACAAAATAATAAGCACGTTTTAAGCTAGTACGAATATTGACCGAAATTTGCCGGGTGTCACATTACAACTCCTAACAACATATTACAATACCGTACGTAAACTTAAAACTCCATAGTAAACCTAATAAATTCGTCTGAGTCCATTAAACATTAGACGACCACTCAGGACTTGTTACGACTTTGTATGCAACGTTAGCAACAGGAAAAGCAATTTAGAATAATGTAGGATGCGTTACATCTTTTGAGAACAACTTTCACCACCGTACGAAACATTAAAACTCCATACTAAACCTAATGAATTCGTCCGAGTCATTTGAACATCGTACAACAATTTAGAATATCTTACGACTCTGTATGCCACATTACCGCTTTGAAAAGCATGTTAGTATAACGTAGGACACCTTACAACTCCTAACAAAACATTACAACACCGTACGTAAACTTAAAACTCCATAATAAACCTAATGAATTCATCCGAGTCCTTTGAACATCGTACGACAATTTAGAATATATTACGACTCTGTATGCCACATTACCGCCTTGAAAAGTATGTTAGTATAACGTACGGCACCTTACAACTCCTAACAAAACATTACAACACCGTACGTAAACTCAAAACTCCATAATAAACCTAATGAATTCGTCCGAGTCATTTGAACATCGTACAACAATTTAGAATATCTTACGACTATGTATGCCACATTACCGCCTTGAAAATCATGTTAGTATAACGTATGACACCTTACAACTCCTAACAACATATTACAATACCGTACGTAAACTTAAAACTCCATAGTAAACCTAATGAATTCGTCTGAGTCCATTAAACATTAGACGACCACTCAGTACTTGTTACGACTTTGTATGCAACATTAGCAACAGGAAAAGCAATTTAGAATAATGTAGGATGCGTTACATGTTTTAAGAACAACTTTCACCACCGTACGAAACATTAAAACTCCATACTAAACCTAATGAATTCGTCCGAGTCATTTGAACATCATACAACAATTTAGAATATCTTACGACTCTGTATGCCACATTACCGCTTTGAAAAGCATATTAGTATAACGTAGGACACCTTACAACTCCTAACAAAACATTACAACACCGTACGTAAACTTAAAACTCCATAATAAACCTAATGAATTCATCCGAGTCCTTTGAACATCGTACGACAATTTAGAATATATTACGACTCTGTATGCCACATTACCGCCTTGAAAAGTATGTTAGTATAACGTACGGCACCTTACAACTCCTAACAAAACATTACAACACCGTACGTAAACTCAAAACTCCATAATAAATCTAATGAATTCGTCCGAGTCATTTGAACATCGTACAACAATTTAGAATATCTTACGACTATGTATGCCACATTACCGCCTTGAAAATCATGTTAGTAAAACGTAGGACACCTTACAACTCCTAACAACATATTACAATACCATACGTAAACTTAAAACTCCATAGTAAACCTAATGAATTCGTCTGAGTCCATTAAACATTAGACGACCACTCAGGACTTGTTACGACTTTGTATGCAACATTAGCAACAGGAAAAGCAATTTAGAATAATGTAGGATGCGTTACATCTTTTGAGAACAACTTTCACCACCGTACGAAACATTAAAACTCCATACTAAACCTAATGAATTCGTCCGAGTCATTTGAACATCGTAAAACAATTTAGAATATCTTACGACTCTGTATGCCACATTACTGCTTTGAAAAGCATGTTAGTATAACGTAGGACACCTTACAACTCCTAACAAAACATTACAACACCGTACGTAAACTTAAAACTCCATAATAAACCTAATGAATTCATCCGAGTCCTTTGAACATCGTACGACAATTTAGAATATATTACGACTCTGTATGCCACATTACCGCCTTGAAAAGTATGTTAATATAACGTACGGCACCTTACAACTCCTAACAAAACATTACAACACCGTACGTAAACTTAAAACTCCATAATAAACCTAATGAGTTCATTCAGGTCCTTTGAACATCGTACGACAATTAAGAATATATTACGACTCTGTATGCCACATTACCGCCTTGAAAAGTATGTTAGTATAACGTACGGCACCTTACAACTCCTAACAAAACATTACAACACCGTACGTAAACTCAAAACTCCATAATAAACCTAATGAATTCGTCCGAGTCATTTGAACATCGTACAACAATTTAGAATATCTTACGACTATGTATGCCACATTATCGCCTTGAAAATCATGTTAGTATAACGTAGGACACCTTACAACTCCTAACAACATATTACAATACCATACGTAAACTTAAAACTCCATAGTAAACCTAATGAATTCGTCTGAGTCCATTAAACATTAGACGACCACTCAGGACTTGTTACGACTTTGTATGCAACATTAGCAACAGGAAAAGCAATTTAGAATAATGTAGGATGCGTTACATCTTTTGAGAACAACTTTCACCACCGTACGAAACATTAAAACTCCATACTAAACCTAATGAATTCGTCCGAGTCATTTGAACATCGTACAACAATTTAGAATATCTTACGACTCTGTATGCCACATTACCGCTTTGAAAAGCATGTTAGTATAACGTAGGACACCTTACAACTCCTAACAAAACATTACAACACCGTACGTAAACTTAAAACTCCATACTAAACCTAATGAATTCGTCCGAGTCCTTTGAACATCGTACGACAATTTAGAATATATTACGACTCTGTATGCTACATTACCGCCTTGAAAAGTATGTTAATATAACGTACGGCACCTTAAAACTCCTAACAAAACATTACAACACCGTACGTAAACTTAAAACTCCATAATAAACCTAATGAGTTCATTCAGGTCCTTTGAACATCGTACGACAATTTAGAATATATTACGACTCTGTATGCCACATTACCGCCTTGAAAAGTATGTTAGTATAACGTACGGCACCTTACAACTCCTAACAAAACATTACAACACCGTACGTAAACTCAAAACTCCATAATAAACCTAATGAATTCGTCCGAGTCATTTGAACATCGTACAACAATTTAGAATATCTTACGACTATGTATGCCACATTATCGCCTTGAAAATCATGTTAGTATAACGTAGGACACCTTACAACTCCTAACAACATATTACAATACCGTACGTAAACTTAAAACTCCATAGTAAACCTAATGAATTCGTCTGAGTCCATTAAACATTAGACGAACACTCAGGACTTGTTACGACTTTGTATGCAACATTAGCAACAGGAAAAGCAATTTAGAATAATGTAGGATGCGTTATATCTTTTGAGAACAACTTTCACCACCGTACGAAACATTAAAACTCCATACTAAACCTAATGAATTCGTCCGAGTCATTTGAACATCGTACAACAATTTAGAATATCTTACGACTCTGTATGCCACATTACCGCTTTGAAAAGTATGTTAATATAACGTACGGCACCTTACAACTCCTAACAAAACATTACAACACCGTACGTAAACTTAAAACTCCATAATAAACCTAATGAATTCATCCGAGTCCTTTGAACATCGTACGACAATTTAGAATATATTACGACTCTGTATGCCACATTACCGCCTTGAAAAGTATGTTAGTATAACGTACGGCACCTTACAACTCCTAACAAAACATTACAACACAGTACGTAAACTCAAAACTCCATAATAAACCTAATGAATTCGTCCGAGTCATTTGAACATCGTACAACAATTTAGAATATCTTACGACTATGTATGCCACATTATCGCCTTGAAAATCATGTTAGTATAACGTAGGACACCTTACAACTCCTAACAACATATTACAATACCATACGTAAACTTAAAACTCCATAGTAAACCTAATGAATTCGTCTGAGTCCATTAAACATTAGACGACCACTCAGGACTTGTTACGACTTTGTATGCAACATTAGCAACAGGAAAAGCAATTTAGAATAATGTAGGATGCGTTACATCTTTTGAGAACAACTTTCACCACCGTACGAAACATTAAAACTCCATACTAAACCTAATGAATTCGTCCGAGTCATTTGAACATCGTACAACAATTTAGAATATCTTACGACTCTGTATGCCACATTACCGCTTTGAAAAGCATGTTAGTATAACGTAGGACACCTTACAACTCCTAACAAAACATTACAACACCGTACGTAAACTTAAAACTCCATACTAAACCTAATGAATTCGTCCGAGTCCTTTGAACATCGTACGACAATTTAGAATATATTACGACTCTGTATGCTACATTACCGCCTTGAAAAGTATGTTAATATAACGTACGGCACCTTAAAACTCCTAACAAAACATTACAACACCGTACGTAAACTTAAAACTCCATAATAAACCTAATGAGTTCATTCAGGTCCTTTGAACATCGTACGACAATTTAGAATATATTACGACTCTGTATGCCACATTACCGCCTTGAAAAGTATGTTAGTATAACGTATGGCACCTTACAACTCCTAACAAAACATTACAACACAGTACGTAAACTCAAAACTCCATAATAAACCTAATGAATTCGTCCGAGTCATTTGAACATCGTACAACAATTTAGAATATCTTACGACTATGTATGCCACATTATCGCCTTGAAAATCATGTTAGTATAACGTAGGACACCTTACAACTCCTAACAACATATTACAATACCATACGTAAACTTAAAACTCCATAGTAAACCTAATGAATTCGTCTGAGTCCATTAAACATTAGACGACCACTCAGGACTTGTTACGACTTTGTATGCAACATTAGCAACAGGAAAAGCAATTTAGAATAATGTAGGATGCGTTACATCTTTTGAGAACAACTTTCACCACCGTACGAAACATTAAAACTCCATACTAAACCTAATGAATTCGTCCGAGTCATTTGAACATCGTACAACAATTTAGAATATCTTACGACTCTGTATGCCACATTACCGCTTTGAAAAGCATGTTAGTATAACGTAGGACACCTTACAACTCCTAACAAAACATTACAACACCGTACGTAAACTTAAAACTCCATACTAAACCTAATGAATTCGTCCGAGTCCTTTGAACATCGTACGACAATTTAGAATATATTACGACTCTGTATGCTACATTACCGCCTTGAAACGTATGTTAATATAACGTACGGCACCTTAAAACTCTTAACAAAACATTACAACACCGTACGTAAACTTAAAACTCCATAATAAACCTAATGAGTTCATTCAGGTCCTTTGAACATCGTACGACAATTTAGAATATATTACGACTCTGTATGCCACATTACCGCCTTGAAAAGTATGTTAGTATAACGTACGGCACCTTACAACTCCTAACAAAACATTACAACACCGTACGTAAACTCAAAACTCCATAATAAACCTAATGAATTCGTCCGAGTCATTTGAACATCGTACAACAATTTAGAATATCTTACGACTATGTATGCCACATTATCGCCTTGAAAATCATGTTAGTATAACGTAGGACACCTTACAACTCCTAACAACATATTACAATACCGTACGTAAACTTAAAACTCCATAGTAAACCTAATGAATTCGTCTGAGTCCATTAAACATTAGACGAACACTCAGGACTTGTTACGACTTTGTATGCAACATTAGCAACAGGAAAAGCAATTTAGAATAATGTAGGATGCGTTACATCTTTTGAGAACAACTTTCACCACCGTACGAAACATTAAAACTCCATACTAAACCTAATGAATTCGTCCGAGTCATTTGAACATCGTACAACAATTTAGAATATCTTACGACTCTGTATGCCACATTACCGCTTTGAAAAGTATGTTAATATAACGTACGGCACCTTACAACTCCTAACAAAACATTACAACACCGTACGTAAACTTAAAACTCCATAATAAACCTAATGAATTCATCCGAGTCCTTTGAACATCGTACGACAATTTAGAATATATTACGACTCTGTATGCCACATTACCGCCTTGAAAAGTATGTTAGTATAACGTACGGCACCTTACAACTCCTAACAAAACATTACAACACAGTACGTAAACTCAAAACTCCATAACAAACCTAATGAATTCGTCCGAGTCATTTGAACATCGTACAACAATTTAGAATATCTTACGACTATGTATGCCACATTACCGCCTTGAAAATCATGTTAGTAAAACGTAGGACACCTTACAACTCCTAACAACATATTACAATACCATACGTAAACTTAAAACTCCATAGTAAACCTAATGAATTCGTCTGAGTCCATTAAACATTAGACGACCACTCAGGACTTGTTACGACTTTGTATGCAACATTAGCAACAGGAAAAGCAATTTAGAATAATGTAGGATGCGTTACATCTTTTGAGAACAACTTTCACCACCGTACGAAACATTAAAACTCCATACTAAACCTAATGAATTCGTCCGAGTCATTTGAACATCGTAAAACAATTTAGAATATCTTACGACTCTGTATGCCACATTACTGCTTTGAAAAGCATGTTAGTATAACGTAGGACACCTTACAACTCCTAACAAAACATTACAACACCGTACGTAAACTTAAAACTCCATAATAAACCTAATGAATTCATCCGAGTCCTTTGAACATCGTACGACAATTTAGAATATATTACGACTCTGTATGCCACATTACCGCCTTGAAAAGTATGTTAATATAACGTACGGCACCTTACAACTCCTAACAAAACATTACAACACCGTACGTAAACTTAAAACTCCATAATAAACCTAATGAGTTCATTCAGGTCCTTTGAACATCGTACGACAATTAAGAATATATTACGACTCTGTATGCCACATTACCGCCTTGAAAAGTATGTTAGTATAACGTACGGCACCTTACAACTCCTAACAAAACATTACAACACCATACGTAAACTCAAAACTCCATAATAAACCTAATGAATTCGTCCGAGTCATTTGAACATCGTACAACAATTTAGAATATCTTACGACTATGTATGCCACATTATCGCCTTGAAAATCATGTTATTATAACGTAGGACATCTTACAACTCCTAACAACATATTACAATACCATACGTAAACTTAAAACTCCATAGTAAACCTAATGAATTCGTCTGAGTCCATTAAACATTAGACGACCACTCAGGACTTGTTACGACTTTGTATGCAACATTAGCAACAGGAAAAGCAATTTAGAATAATGTAGGATGCGTTACATCTTTTGAGAACAACTTTCACCACCGTACGAAACATTAAAACTCCATACTAAACCTAATGAATTCGTCCGAGTCATTTGAACATCGTACAACAATTTAGAATATCTTACGACTCTGTATGCCACATTACCGCTTTGAAAAGCATGTAAGTATAACGTAGGACACCTTACAACTCCTAACAAAACATTACAACACCGTACGTAAACTTAAAACTCCATAATAAACCAAAAGAATTCATCCGAGTCCTTTGAACATCGTACGACAATTTAGAATATATTACGACTCTGTATGCCACATTACCGCCTTGAAAAGTATGTTAATATAACGTACGGCACCTTACAACTCCTAACAAAACATTACAACACTGTACGTAAACTTAAAACTCCATAATAAACCTAATGAGTTCATTCAGGTCCGTTGAACATCGTACGACAATTTAGAATATATTACGACTCTGTATGCCACATTACCGCCTTGAAAAGTATGTTAGTATAACGTACGGCACCTTACAACTCCTAACAAAACATTACAACACCGTACGTAAACTCAAAACTCCATAATAAACCTAATGAATTCGTCCGAGTCATTTGAACATCGTACAACAATTTAGAATATCTTACGACTATGTATGCCACATTATCGCCTTGAAAATCATGTTAGTATAACGTAGGACACCTTACAACTCCTAACAACATATTACAATACCGTACGTAAACTTAAAACTCCATAGTAAACCTAATGAATTCGTCTGAGTCCATTAAACATTAGACGAACACTCAGGACTTGTTACGACTTTGTATGCAACATTAGCAACAGGAAAAGCAATTTAGAATAATGTAGGATGCGTTACATCTTTTGAGAACAACTTTCACCACCGTACGAAACATTAAAACTCCATACTAAACCTAATGAATTCGTCCGAGTCATTTGAACATCGTACAACAATTTAGAATATCTTACGACTCTGTATGCCACATTACCGCTTTGAAAAGTATGTTAATATAACGTACGGCACCTTACAACTCCTAACAAAACATTACAACACCGTACGTAAACTTAAAACTCCATAATAAACCTAATGAATTCATCCGAGTCCTTTGAACATCGTACGACAATTTAGAATATATTACGACTCTGTATGCCACATTACCGCCTTGAAAAGTATGTTAATATAACGTACGGCACCTTACAACTCCTAACAAAACATTACAACACCGTACGTAAACTTAAAACTCCATAATAAACCTAATGAGTTCATTCAGGTCCGTTGAACATCGTACGACAATTTAGAATATATTACGACTCTGTATGCCACATTACCGCCTTGAAAAGTATGTTAGTATAACGTACGGCACCTTACAACTCCTAACAAAACATTACAACACCGTACGTAAACTCAAAACTCCATAATAAACCTAATGAATTCGTCCGAGTCATTTGAACATCGTACAACAATTTAGAATATCTTACGACTATGTATGCCACATTATCGCCTTGAAAATCATGTTAGTATAACGTAGGACACCTTACAACTCCTAACAACATATTACAATACCGTACGTAAACTTAAAACTCCATAGTAAACCTAATGAATTCGTCTGAGTCCATTAAACATTAGACGAACACTCAGGACTTGTTACGACTTTGTATGCAACATTAGCAACAGGAAAAGCAATTTAGAATAATGTAGGATGCGTTACATCTTTTGAGAACAACTTTCACCACCGTACGAAACATTAAAACTCCATACTAAACCTAATGAATTCGTCCGAGTCATTTGAACATCGTACAACAATTTAGAATATCTTACGACTCTGTATGCCACATTACCGCTTTGAAAAGTATGTTAATATAACGTACGGCACCTTACAACTCCTAACAAAACATTACAACACCGTACGTAAACTTAAAACTCCATAATAAACCTAATGAATTCATCCGAGTCCTTTGAACATCGTACGACAATTTAGAATATATTACGACTCTGTATGCCACATTACCGCCTTGAAAAGTATGTTAGTATAACGTACGGCACCTTACAACTCCTAACAAAACATTACAACACAGTACGTAAACTCAAAACTCCATAATAAACCTAATGAATTCGTCCGAGTCATTTGAACATCGTACAACAATTTAGAATATCTTACGACTATGTATGCCACATTACCGCCTTCAAAATCATGTTAGTATAACGTAGGACACCTTACAACTCCTAACAACATATTACAATACCGTACGTAAACTTAAAACTCCATAGTAAACCTAATGAATTCGTCTGTGTCCATTAAACATTAGACGACCACTCAGGACTTGTTAAGACTTTGTATGCAACATTAGCAACAGGAAAAACAATTTAGAATAATGTAGGATGCGTTACATCTTTTGAGAACAACTTTCACCACCGTACGAAACATTAAAACTCCATACTAAACCTAATGAATTCGTCCGAGTCATTTGAACATCGTACAACAATTTAGAATATCTTACGACTCTGTATGCCACATTACCGCTTTGAAAAGTATGTTAATATAACGTACGGCACCTTACAACTCCTAACAAAACATTACAACACCGTACGTAAACTTAAAACTCCATAATAAACCTAATGAATTCATCCGAGTCCTTTGAACATCGTACGACAATTTAGAATATATTACGACTCTGTATGCCACATTACCGCCTTGAAAAGTATGTTAGTATAACGTACGGCACCTTACAACTCCTAACAAAACATTACAACACAGTACGTAAACTCAAAACTCCATAATAAACCTAATGAATTCGTCCGAGTCATTTGAACATCGTACAACAATTTAGAATATCTTACGACTATGTATGCCACATTACCGCCTTCAAAATCATGTTAGTATAACGTAGGACACCTTACAACTCCTAACAACATATTACAATACCGTACGTAAACTTAAAACTCCATAGTAAACCTAATGAATTCGTCTGAGTCCATTAAACATTAGACGAACACTCAGGACTTGTTACGACTTTGTATGCAACATTAGCAACAGGAAAAGCAATTTAGAATAATGTAGGATGCGTTACATCTTTTGAGAACAACTTTCACCACCGTACGAAACATTAAAACTCCATACTAAACCTAATGAATTCGTCCGAGTCATTTGAACATCGTACAACAATTTAGAATATCTTACGACTCTGTATGCCACATTACCGCTTTGAAAAGTATGTTAATATAACGTACGGCACCTTACAACTCCTAACAAAACATTACAACACCGTACGTAAACTTAAAACTCCATAATAAACCTAATGAATTCATCCGAGTCCTTTGAACATCGTACGACAATTTAGAATATATTACGACTCTGTATGCCACATTACCGCCTTGAAAAGTATGTTAGTATAACGTACGGCACCTTACAACTCCTAACAAAACATTACAACACAGTACGTAAACTCAAAACTCCATAATAAACCTAATGAATTCGTCCGAGTCATTTGAACATCGTACAACAATTTAGAATATCTTACGACTATGTATGCCACATTACCGCCTTCAAAATCATGTTAGTATAACGTAGGACACCTTACAACTCCTAACAACATATTACAATACCGTACGTAAACTTAAAACTCCATAGTAAACCTAATGAATTCGTCTGTGTCCATTAAACATTAGACGACCACTCAGGACTTGTTAAGACTTTGTATGCAACATTAGCAACAGGAAAAACAATTTAGAATAATGTAGGATGCGTTACATCTTTTGAGAACAACTTTCACCACCGTACGAAACATTAAAACTCCATACTAAACCTAATGAATTCGTCCGAGTCATTTGAACATCGTACAACAATTTAGAATATCTTACGACTCTGTATGCCACATTACCGCTTTGAAAAGCATGTTAGTATAACGTAGGACACCTTACAACTCCTAACAAAACATTACAACACCGTACGTAAACTTAAAACTCCATAATAAACCTAATGAATTCATCCGAGTCCTTTGAACATCGTACGACAATTTAGAATATATTACGACTCTGTATGCCACATTACCTCCTTGAAAAGTATGTTAGAATAACGTACGGCACCTTACAACTCCTAACAAAACATTACAACACCGTACGTAAACTTAAAACTTCATAATAAACCTAATGAATTCATTCAGGTCCTTTGAACATCGTACGACAATTTAGAATATATTACGACTCTGTATGCCACATTACCGCCTTAAAAAGTATGTTAGTATAACGTACGGCACCTTAGAACTCCTAACAAAACATTACAACACCGTACCTAAACTCAAAACTCCATAATAAACCTAATGAACTCGTCCGAGTCATTTAAACATCGTACAACAATTTAAAATATCTTACGAATATGTAAGCCACATTACCGCCTTGAAAATCATGTTAGTATAACGTAGGACACCTTACAACTCCTAACAACATATTACCATACCGTACGTAAACTTAAAACTCCATAGAAAACCTAATGAATTCGTCTGAGTCCATTAAACATTAGACGAACACTCAGGACTTGTTATGACTTTGTATGCAACATTAGCAACAGGAAAAGCAATTTAGAATAATGTAGGATGCGTTACATCTTTTGAGAACAACTTTCACCACCGTACGAAACATTAAAACTCCATACCAAACCTATTGAATTCGTCCGAGTCATTTGAACATCGTACAACAATTTAGAATATCTTACGACTCTGTATGCCACATTACCGCTTTGAAATGCATGTTAGTATAACGTAGGACACCTTACAACTCCTAACAAAACATTACAACACCGTACGTAAACTTAAAACTCCATAATAAACCTAATGAATTCATCCGAGTCCTTTGAACATCGTACGTCAATTTAGAATATATTACGACTCTGTATGCCACATTACCGCCTTGAAAAGTATGTTAATATAACGTACGGCACCTTACAACTCCTAACAAAACATTACAACACCGTACGTAAACTTAAAACTCCATAATAAACCTAATGAGTTCATTCAGGTCCTTTGAACATCGTACGACAATTTAGAATATATTACGACTCTGTATGCCACATTACCGCCTTGAAAAGTATGTTAGTATAACGTACGGCACCTTACAACTCCTAACAAAACATTACAACACCGTACGTAAACTCAAAACTCCATAATAAACCTAATGAATTCGTCCGAGTCATTTGAACATCGTACAACAATTTAGAATATCTTACGACTATGTATGCCACATTATCGCCTTGAAAATCATGTTAGTATAACGTAGGACACCTTACAACTCCTAACAACATATTACAATACCATACGTAAACTTAAAACTCCATAGTAAACCTAATGAATTCGTCTGAGTCCATTAAACATTAGACGACCACTCAGGACTTGTTATGACTTTGTATGCAACATTAGCAACAGGAAAAGCAATTTAGAATAATGTAGGATGCGTTACATCTTTTGAGAACAACTTTCACCACCGTACGAAACATTAAAACTCCATACTAAACCTAATGAATTCGTCCGAGTCATTTGAACATCGTACAACAAATTAGAATATCTTACGACTCCGTATGCCACATTACCGCTTTGAAAAGCATGTTAGTATAACGTAGGACACCTTTCAACTCCTAACAAAACATTACAACACCGTACGTAAACTTAAAACTCCATAATAAACCTAATGAATTCATCCGAGTCCTTTGAACATCGTACGACAATTTAGAATATATTACGACTCTGTATCCCACATTACCGCCTTGAAAAGTATGTTAATATAACGTACGGCACCTTACAACTCCTTACAAAACATTACAACACCGTACGTAAACTTAAAACTCCATAATAAACCTAATGAGTTCATTCAGGTCCTTTGAACATCGTACGACAATTTAGAATATATTACGACTCTGTATGCCACATTACCGCCTTGAAAAGTATGTTAGTATAACGTACGGCACCTTACAACTCCTAACAAAACATTACAACACCGTACGTAAACTCAAAACTCCATAATAAACCTAATGAATTCGTCCGAGTCATTTGAACATCGTACAACAATTTAGAATATCTTACGACTATGTATGCCACATTATCGCCTTGAAAATCATGTTAGTATAACGTAGGACACCTTACAACTCCTAACAACATATTACAATACCATACGTAAACTTAAAACTCCATAGTAAACCTAATGAATTCGTCTGAGTCCATTAAACATTAGACGACCACTCAGGACTTGTTATGACTTTGTATGCAACATTAGCAACAGGAAAAGCAATTTAGAATAATGTAGGATGCGTTACATCTTTTGAGAACAACTTTCACCACCGTACGAAACATTAAAACTCCATACTAAACCTAATGAATTCGTCCGAGTCATTTGAACATCGTACAACAAATTAGAATATCTTACGACTCCGTATGCCACATTACCGCTTTGAAAAGCATGTTAGTATAACGTAGGACACCTTACAACTCCTAACAAAACATTACAACACCGTACGTAAACTTAAAACTCCATAATAAACCTAATGAATTCATCCGAGTCCTTTGAACATCGTACGACAATTTAGAATATATTACGACTCTGTATCCCACATTACCGCCTTGAAAAGTATGTTAATATAACGTACGGCACCTTACAACTCCTTACAAAACATTACAACACCGTACGTAAACTTAAAACTCCATAATAAACCTAATGAGTTCATTCAGGTCCTTTGAACATCGTACGACAATTTAGAATATATTACGACTCTGTATGCCACATTACCGCCTTGAAAAGTATGTTAGTATAACGTACGGCACCTTACAACTCCTAACAAAACATTACAACACCGTACGTAAACTCAAAACTCCATAATAAACCTAATGAATTCGTCCGAGTCATTTGAACATCGTACAACAATTTAGAATATCTTACGACTATGTATGCCACATTATCGCCTTCAAAATCATGTTAGTATAACGTAGGACACCTTACAACTCCTAACAACATATTACAATACCGTACGTAAACTTAAAACTCCATAGTAAACCTAATGAATTCGTCTGAGTCCATTAAACATTAGACGACCACTCAGGACTTGTTATGACTTTGTATGCAACATTAGCAACAGGAAAAGCAATTTAGAATAATGTAGGATGCGTTACATCTTTTGAGAACAACTTTCACCACCGTACGAAACATTAAAACTCCATACTAAACCTAATGAATTCGTCCGAGTCATTTGAACATCGTACAACAAATTAGAATATCTTACGACTCCGTATGCCACATTACCGCTTTGAAAAGCATGTTAGTATAACGTAGGACACCTTACAACTCCTAACAAAACATTACAACACCGTACGTAAACTTAAAACTCCATAATAAACCTAATGAATTCATCCGAGTCCTTTGAACATCGTACGACAATTTAGAATATATTACGACTCTGTATCCCACATTACCGCCTTGAAAAGTATGTTAATATAACGTACGGCACCTTACAACTCCTTACAAAACATTACAACACCGTACGTAAACTTAAAACTCCATAATAAACCTAATGAGTTCATTCAGGTCCTTTGAACATCGTACGACAATTTAGAATATATTACGACTCTGTATGCCACATTACCGCCTTGAAAAGTATGTTAGTATAACGTACGGCACCTTACAACTCCTAACAAAACATTACAACACAGTACGTAAACTCAAAACTCCATAATAAACCTAATGAATTCGTCCGAGTCATTTGAACATCGTACAACAATTTAGAATATCTTACGACTATGTATGCCACATTACCGCCTTCAAAATCATGTTAGTATAACGTAGGACACCTTACAACTCCTAACAACATATTACAATACCGTACGTAAACTTAAAACTCCATAGTAAACCTAATGAATTCGTCTGTGTCCATTAAACATTAGACGACCACTCAGGACTTGTTAAGACTTTGTATGCAACATTAGCAACAGGAAAAACAATTTAGAATAATGTAGGATGCGTTACATCTTTTGAGAACAACTTTCACCACCGTACGAAACATTAAAACTCCATACTAAACCTAATGAATTCGTCCGAGTCATTTGAACATCGTACAACAATTTAGAATATCTTACGACTCTGTATGCCACATTACCGCTTTGAAAAGCATGTTAGTATAACGTAGGACACCTTACAACTCCTAACAAAACATTACAACACCGTACGTAAACTTAAAACTCCATAATAAACCTAATGAATTCATCCGAGTCCTTTGAACATCGTACGACAATTTAGAATATATTACGACTCTGTATGCCACATTACCTCCTTGAAAAGTATGTTAGAATAACGTACGGCACCTTACAACTCCTAACAAAACATTACAACACCGTACGTAAACTTAAAACTCCATAATAAACCTAATGAATTCATTCAGGTCCTTTGAACATCGTACGACAATTTAGAATATATTACGACTCTGTATGCCACATTACCGCCTTAAAAAGTATGTTAGTATAACGTACGGCACCTTAGAACTCCTAACAAAACATTACAACACCGTACCTAAACTCAAAACTCCATAATAAACCTAATGAACTCGTCCGAGTCATTTAAACATCGTACAACAATTTAAAATATCTTACGAATATGTAAGCCACATTACCGCCTTGAAAATCATGTTAGTATAACGTAGGACACCTTACAACTCCTAACAACATATTACCATACCGTACGTAAACTTAAAACTCCATAGAAAACCTAATGAATTCGTCTGAGTCCATTAAACATTAGACGAACACTCAGGACTTGTTATGACTTTGTATGCAACATTAGCAACAGGAAAAGCAATTTAGAATAATGTAGGATGCGTTACATCTTTTGAGAACAACTTTCACCACCGTACGAAACATTAAAACTCCATACCAAACCTATTGAATTCGTCCGAGTCATTTGAACATCGTACAACAATTTAGAATATCTTACGACTCTGTATGCCACATTACCGCTTTGAAATGCATGTTAGTATAACGTAGGACACCTTACAACTCCTAACAAAACATTACAACACCGTACGTAAACTTAAAACTCCATAATAAACCTAATGAATTCATCCGAGTCCTTTGAACATCGTACGACAATTTAGAATATATTACGACTCTGTATGCCACATTACCGCCTTGAAAAGTATGTTAATATAACGTACGGCACCTTACAACTCCTAACAA
Organism: Tagetes erecta; assembly: GCA_030867185.1. Lineage (NCBI taxonomy): Eukaryota > Viridiplantae > Streptophyta > Magnoliopsida > Asterales > Asteraceae > Tagetes > Tagetes erecta. Next base: position 44,876,439 of record CM061488.1, on the reverse strand, counting down.
AACATTACAACACCGTACGTAAACTTAAAACTCCATAATAAACCTAATGAGTTCATTCAGGTCCTTTGAACATCGTACGACAATTTAGAATATATTACGACTCTGTATGCCACATTACCGCCTTGAAAAGTATGTTAGTATAACGTACGGCACCTTACAACTCCTAACAAAACATTACAACACCGTACGTAAACTCAAAACTCCATAATAAACCTAATGAATTCGTCCGAGTCATTTGAACATCGTACAACAATTTAGAATATCTTACGACTATGTATGCCACATTATCGCCTTGAAAATCATGTTAGTATAACGTAGGACACCTTACAACTCCTAACAACATATTACAATACCATACGTAAACTTAAAACTCCATAGTAAACCTAATGAATTCGTCTGAGTCCATTAAACATTAGACGACCACTCAGGACTTGTTATGACTTTGTATGCAACATTAGCAACAGGAAAAGCAATTTAGAATAATGTAGGATGCGTTACATCTTTTGAGAACAACTTTCACCACCGTACGAAACATTAAAACTCCATACTAAACCTAATGAATTCGTCCGAGTCATTTGAACATCGTACAACAAATTAGAATATCTTACGACTCCGTATGCCACATTACCGCTTTGAAAAGCATGTTAGTATAACGTAGGACACCTTACAACTCCTAACAAAACATTACAACACCGTACGTAAACTTAAAACTCCATAATAAACCTAATGAATTCATCCGAGTCCTTTGAACATCGTACGACAATTTAGAATATATTACGACTCTGTATCCCACATTACCGCCTTGAAAAGTATGTTAATATAACGTACGGCACCTTACAACTCCTTACAAAACATTACAACACCGTACGTAAACTTAAAACTCCATAATAAACCTAATGAGTTCATTCAGGTCCTTTGAACATCGTACGACAATTTAGAATATATTACGACTCTGTATGCCACATTACCGCCTTGAAAAGTATGTTAGTATAACGTACGGCACCTTACAACTCCTAACAAAACATTACAACACCGTACGTAAACTCAAAACTCCATAATAAACCTAATGAATTCGTCCGAGTCATTTGAACATCGTACAACAATTTAGAATATCTTACGACTATGTATGCCACATTATCGCCTTGAAAATCATGTTAGTATAACGTAGGACACCTTACAACTCCTAACAACATATTACAATACCGTACGTAAACTTAAAACTCCATAGTAAACCTAATGAATTCGTCTGAGTCCATTAAACATTAGACGAACACTCAGGACTTGTTACGACTTTGTATGCAACATTAGCAACAGGAAAAGCAATTTAGAATAATGTAGGATGCGTTACATCTTTTGAGAACAACTTTCACCACCGTACGAAACATGAAAACTCCATACTAAACCTAATGAATTCGTACGAGTCATTTGAACATCGTACAACAATTTAGAATATCTTACAACTCTGTATGCCACATTACCGCTTTGAAAAGCATGTTAGTATAACGTAGGACACCTTACAACTCCTAACAAAACATTACAATATCGTACGTAAACTTAAAACTCCATAATAAACCTAATGAATTCATCCGAGTCCTTTGAACATCGTACGACAATTTAGAATATATTACGACTCTGTATGCCACATTACGGCCTTGAAAAGTATGTTAGTATAACGTACGGCACCTTACAACTCCTAACAAAACATTACAACACCGTACGTAAACTCAAAACTCCATAATAAACCTAATGAATTCGTCCGAGTCAATTGAACATCGTACAACAATTTAGAATATCTTACGACTATGTATGCCACATTATCGCCTTGAAAATCATGTTAGTATAACGTAGGACACCTTACAACTCCTAACAACATATTACAATACCGTACGTAAACTTAAAACTCCATAGTAAACCTAATGAATTCGTCTGAGTCCATTAAACATTAGACGAACACTCAGGACTTGTTACGACTTTGTATGCAACATTAGCAACAGGAAAAGCAATTTAGAATAATGTAGGATGCGTTACATCTTTTGAGAACAACTTTCACCACCGTACGAAACATGAAAACTCCATACTAAACCTAATGAATTCGTACGAGTCATTTGAACATCGTACAACAATTTAGAATATCTTACAACTCTGTATGCCACATTACCGCTTTGATAAGCATGTTAGTATAACGTAGGACACCTTACAACTCCTAACAAAACATTACAATATCGTACGTAAACTTAAAACTCCATAATAAACCTAATGAATTCATCCGAGTCCTTTGAACATCGTACGACAATTTAGAATATATTACGACTCTGTATGCCACATTACGGCCTTGAAAAGTATGTTAGTATAACGTACGGCACCTTACAACTCCTAACAAAACATTACAACACCGTACGTAAACTTAAAACTCCATAATAAACCTAATGAGTTCATTCAGGTCCTTTGAACATCGTACGACAATTTAGAATATATTACGACTCTGTATGCCACATTACCGCCTTGAAAAGTATGTTAGTATAACGTACGGCACCTTACAACTCCTAACAAAACATTACAACACCGTACGTAAACTCAAAACTCCATAATAAACCTAATGAATTCGTCCGAGTCATTTGAACATCGTACAACAATTTAGAATATCTTACGACTATGTATGCCACATTATCGCCTTGAAAATCATGTTAGTATAACGTAGGACACCTTACAACTCCTAACAACATATTACAATACCGTACGTAAACTTAAAACTCCATAGTAAACCTAATGAATTCGTCTGAGTCCATTAAACATTAGACGAACACTCAGGACTTGTTACGACTTTGTATGCAACATTAGCAACAGGAAAAGCAATTTAGAATAATGTAGGATGCGTTACATCTTTTGAGAACAACTTTCACCACCGTACGAAACATGAAAACTCCATACTAAACCTAATGAATTCGTACGAGTCATTTGAACATCGTACAACAATTTAGAATATCTTACAACTCTGTATGCCACATTACCGCTTTGAAAAGCATGTTAGTATAACGTAGGACACCTTACAACTCCTAACAAAACATTACAATATCGTACGTAAACTTAAAACTCCATAATAAACCTAATGAATTCATCCGAGTCCTTTGAACATCGTACGACAATTTAGAATATATTACGACTCTGTATGCCACATTACGGCCTTGAAAAGTATGTTAGTATAACGTACGGCACCTTACAACTCCTAACAAAACATTACAACACCGTACGTAAACTCAAAACTCCATAATAAACCTAATGAATTCGTCCGAGTCATTTGAACATCGTACAACAATTTAGAATATCTTACAACTCTGTATGCCACATTACCGCTTTGAAAAGCATGTTAGTATAACGTAGGACACCTTACAACTCCTAACAAAACATTACAATATCGTACGTAAACTTAAAACTCCATAATAAACCTAATGAATTCATCCGAGTCCTTTGAACATCGTACGACAATTTAGAATATATTACGACTCTGTATGCCACATTACGGCCTTGAAAAGTATGTTAGTATAACGTACGGCACCTTACAACTCCTAACAAAACATTACAACACCGTACGTAAACTCAAAACTCCATAATAAACCTAATGAATTCGTCCGAGTCAATTGAACATCGTACAACAATTTAGAATATCTTACGACTATGTATGCCACATTATCGCCTTGAAAATCATGTTAGTATAACGTAGGACACCTTACAACTCCTAACAACATATTACAATACCGTACGTAAACCTAAAACTCCATAGTAAACCTAATGAATTCGTATGAGTCCATTAAACATTAGACGAACACTCAGGACTTGTTACGACTTTGTATGCAACATTAGCAACAGGAAAAGCAATTTAGAATAATGTAGGATGCGTTACATCTTTTGAGAACAACTTTCACCACCGTACGAAACATGAAAACTCCATACTAAACCTAATGAATTCGTACGAGTCATTTGAACATCGTACAACAATTTAGAATATCTTACAACTCTGTATGCCACATTACCGCTTTGAAAAGCATGTTAGTATAACGTAGGACACCTTACAACTCCTAACAAAACATTACAATATCGTACGTAAACTTAAAACTCCATAATAAACCTAATGAATTCATCCGAGTCCTTTGAACATCGTACGACAATTTAGAATATATTACGACTCTGTATGCCACATTACGGCCTTGAAAAGTATGTTAGTATAACGTACGGCACCTTACAACTCCTAACAAAACATTACAACACCGTACGTAAACTTAAAACTCCATAATAAACCTAATGAGTTCATTCAGGTCCTTTGAACATCGTACGACAATTTAGAATATATTACGACTCTGTATGCCACATTACCGCCTTGAAAAGTATGTTAGTATAACGTACGGCACCTTACAACTCCTAACAAAACATTACAACACCGTACGTAAACTCAAAACTCCATAATAAACCTAATGAATTCGTCCGAGTCATTTGAACATCGTACAACAATTTAGAATATCTTACGACTATGTATGCCACATTATCGCCTTGAAAATCATGTTAGTATAACGTAGGACACCTTACAACTCCTAACAACATATTACAATACCATACGTAAACTTAAAACTCCATAGTAAACCTAATGAATTCGTCTGAGTCCATTAAACATTAGACGACCACTCAGGACTTGTTATGACTTTGTATGCAACATTAGCAACAGGAAAAGCAATTTAGAATAATGTAGGATGCGTTACATCTTTTGAGAACAACTTTCACCACCGTACGAAACATTAAAACTCCATACTAAACCTAATGAATTCGTCCGAGTCATTTGAACATCGTACAACAATTTAGAATATCTTACGACTCTGTATGCCACATTACCGCTTTGAAAAGCATGTTAGTATAACGTAGGACACCTTACAACTCCTAACAAAACATTACAACACCGTACGTAAACTTAAAACTCCATAATAAACCTAATGCATTCATCCGAGTCCTTTGAACATCGTACGACAATTTAGAATATATTACGACTCTGTATCCCACATTACCGCCTTGAAAAGTATGTTAATATAACGTACGGCACCTTACAACTCCTAACAAAACATTACAACACCGTACGTAAACTTAAAACTCCATAATAAACCTAATGAGTTCATTCAGGTCCTTTGAACATCGTACGACAATTTAGAATATATTACGACTCTGTATGCCACATTACCGCCTTGAAAAGTATGTTAGTATAACGTACGGCACCTTACAACTCCTAACAAAACATTACAACACCGTACGTAAACTCAAAACTCCATAATAAACCTAATGAATTCGTCCGAGTCATTTGAACATCGTACAACAATTTAGAATATCTTACGACTATGTATGCCACATTATCGCCTTGAAAATCATGTTAGTATAACGTAGGACACCTTACAACTCCTAACAACATATTACAATACCGTACGTAAACTTAAAACTCCATAGTAAACCTAATGAATTCGTCTGAGTCCATTAAACATTAGACGAACACTCAGGACTTGTTACGACTTTGTATGCAACATTAGCAACAGGAAAAGCAATTTAGAATAATGTAGGATGCGTTACATCTTTTGAGAACAACTTTCACCACCGTACGAAACATGAAAACTCCATACTAAACCTAATGAATTCGTACGAGTCATTTGAACATCGTACAACAATTTAGAATATCTTACAACTCTGTATGCCACATTACCGCTTTGAAAAGCATGTTAGTATAACGTAGGACACCTTACAACTCCTAACAAAACATTACAATATCGTACGTAAACTTAAAGCTCCATAATAAACCTAATGAATTCATCCGAGTCCTTTGAACATCGTACGACAATTTAGAATATATTACGACTCTGTATGCCACATTACGGCCTTGAAAAGTATGTTAGTATAACGTACGGCACCTTACAACTCCTAACAAAACATTACAACACCGTACGTAAACTCAAAACTCCATAATAAACCTAATGAATTCGTCCGAGTCAATTGAACATCGTACAACAATTTAGAATATCTTACGACTATGTATGCCACATTATCGCCTTGAAAATCATGTTAGTATAACGTAGGACACCTTACAACTCCTAACAACATATTACAATACCGTACGTAAACTTAAAACTCCATAGTAAACCTAATGAATTCGTCTGAGTCCATTAAACATTAGACGAACACTCAGGACTTGTTACGACTTTGTATGCAACATTAGCAACAGGAAAAGCAATTTAGAATAATGTAGGATGCGTTACATCTTTTGAGAACAACTTTCACCACCGTACGAAACATGAAAACTCCATACTAAACCTAATGAATTCGTACGAGTCATTTGAACATCGTACAACAATTTAGAATATCTTACAACTCTGTATGCCACATTACCGCTTTGAAAAGCATGTTAGTATAACGTAGGACACCTTACAACTCCTAACAAAACATTACAATATCGTACGTAAACTTAAAACTCCATAATAAACCTAATGAATTCATCCGAGTCCTTTGAACATCGTACGACAATTTAGAATATATTACGACTCTGTATGCCACATTACGGCCTTGAAAAGTATGTTAGTATAACGTACGGCACCTTACAACTCCTAACAAAACATTACAAACCGTACGTAAACTTAAAACTCCATAATAAACCTAATGAGTTCATTCAGGTCCTTTGAACATCGTACGACAATTTAGAATATATTACGACTCTGTATGCCACATTACCGCCTTGAAAAGTATGTTAGTATAACGTACGGCACCTTACAACTCCTAACAAAACATTACAACACCGTACGTAAACTCAAAACTCCATAATAAACCTAATGAATTCGTCCGAGTCATTTGAACATCGTACAACAATTTAGAATATCTTACGACTATGTATGCCACATTATCGCCTTGAAAATCATGTTAGTATAACGTAGGACACCTTACAACTCCTAACAACATATTACAATACCATACGTAAACTTAAAACTCCATAGTAAACCTAATGAATTCGTCTGAGTCCATTAAACATTAGACGACCACTCAGGACTTGTTATGACTTTGTATGCAACATTAGCAACAGGAAAAGCAATTTAGAATAATGTAGGATGCGTTACATCTTTTGAGAACAACTTTCACCACCGTACGAAACATTAAAACTCCATACTAAACCTAATGAATTCGTCCGAGTCATTTGAACATCGTACAACAATTTAGAATATCTTACGACTCTGTATGCCACATTACCGCTTTGAAAAGCATGTTAGTATAACGTAGGACACCTTACAACTCCTAACAAAACATTACAACACCGTACGTAAACTTAAAACTCCATAATAAACCTAATGAATTCATCCGAGTCCTTTGAACATCGTACGACAATTTAGAATATATTACGACTCTGTATGCCACATTACCGCCTTGAAAAGTATGTTAGTATAACGTACGGCACCTTACAACTCCTAACAAAACATTACAACACCGTACGTAAACTCAAAACTCCATAATAAACCTAATGAATTCGTCCGAGTCATTTGAACATCGTACAACAATTTAGAATATCTTACGACTATGTATGCCACATTATCGCCTTGAAAATCATGTTAGTATAACGTAGGACACCTTACAACTCCTAACAACATATTACAATACCATACGTAAACTTAAAACTCCATAGTAAACCTAATGAATTCGTCTGAGTCCATTAAACATTAGACGACCACTCAGGACTTGTTATGACTTTGTATGCAACATTAGCAACAGGAAAAGCAATTTAGAATAATGTAGGATGCGTTACATCTTTTGAGAACAACTTTCACCACCGTACGAAACATTAAAACTCCATACTAAACCTAATGAATTCGTCCGAGTCATTTGAACATCGTACAACAATTTAGAATATCTTACGACTCTGTATGCCACATTACCGCTTTGAAAAGCATGTTAGTATAACGTAGGACACCTTACAACTCCTAACAAAACATTACAACACCGTACGTAAACTTAAAACTCCATAATAAACCTAATGCATTCATCCGAGTCCTTTGAACATCGTACGACAATTTAGAATATATTACGACTCTGTATCCCACATTACCGCCTTGAAAAGTATGTTAATATAACGTACGGCACCTTACAACTCCTAACAAAACATTACAACACCGTACGTAAACTTAAAACTCCATAATAAACCTAATGAGTTCATTCAGGTCCTTTGAACATCGTACGACAATTTAGAATATATTACGACTCTGTATGCCACATTACCGCCTTGAAAAGTATGTTAGTATAACGTACGGCACCTTACAACTCCTAACAAAACATTACAACACCGTACGTAAACTCAAAACTCCATAATAAACCTAATGAATTCGTCCGAGTCATTTGAACATCGTACAACAATTTAGAATATCTTACGACTATGTATGCCACATTATCGCCTTGAAAATCATGTTAGTATAACGTAGGACACCTTACAACTCCTAACAACATATTACAATACCGTACGTAAACTTAAAACTCCATAGTAAACCTAATGAATTCGTCTGAGTCCATTAAACATTAGACGAACACTCAGGACTTGTTACGACTTTGTATGCAACATTAGCAACAGGAAAAGCAATTTAGAATAATGTAGGATGCGTTACATCTTTTGAGAACAACTTTCACCACCGTACGAAACATGAAAACTCCATACTAAACCTAATGAATTCGTACGAGTCATTTGAACATCGTACAACAATTTAGAATATCTTACAACTCTGTATGCCACATTACCGCTTTGAAAAGCATGTTAGTATAACGTAGGACACCTTACAACTCCTAACAAAACATTACAATATCGTACGTAAACTTAAAACTCCATAATAAACCTAATGAATTCATCCGAGTCCTTTGAACATCGTACGACAATTTAGAATATATTACGACTCTGTATGCCACATTACGGCCTTGAAAAGTATGTTAGTATAACGTACGGCACCTTACAACTCCTAACAAAACATTACAACACCGTACGTAAACTCAAAACTCCATAATAAACCTAATGAATTCGTCCGAGTCAATTGAACATCGTACAACAATTTAGAATATCTTACGACTATGTATGCCACATTATCGCCTTGAAAATCATGTTAGTATAACGTAGGACACCTTACAACTCCTAACAACATATTACAATACCGTACGTAAACTTAAAACTCCATAGTAAACCTAATGAATTCGTCTGAGTCCATTAAACATTAGACGAACACTCAGGACTTGTTACGACTTTGTATGCAACATTAGCAACAGGAAAAGCAATTTAGAATAATGTAGGATGCGTTACATCTTTTGAGAACAACTTTCACCACCGTACGAAACATGAAAACTCCATACTAAACCTAATGAATTCGTACGAGTCATTTGAACATCGTACAACAATTTAGAATATCTTACAACTCTGTATGCCACATTACCGCTTTGAAAAGCATGTTAGTATAACGTAGGACACCTTACAACTCCTAACAAAACATTACAATATCGTACGTAAACTTAAAACTCCATAATAAACCTAATGAATTCATCCGAGTCCTTTGAACATCGTACGACAATTTAGAATATATTACGACTCTGTATGCCACATTACGGCCTTGAAAAGTATGTTAGTATAACGTACGGCACCTTACAACTCCTAACAAAACATTACAAACCGTACGTAAACTTAAAACTCCATAATAAACCTAATGAGTTCATTCAGGTCCTTTGAACATCGTACGACAATTTAGAATATATTACGACTCTGTATGCCACATTACCGCCTTGAAAAGTATGTTAGTATAACGTACGGCACCTTACAACTCCTAACAAAACATTACAACACCGTACGTAAACTCAAAACTCCATAATAAACCTAATGAATTCGTCCGAGTCATTTGAACATCGTACAACAATTTAGAATATCTTACGACTATGTATGCCACATTATCGCCTTGAAAATCATGTTAGTATAACGTAGGACACCTTACAACTCCTAACAACATATTACAATACCATACGTAAACTTAAAACTCCATAGTAAACCTAATGAATTCGTCTGAGTCCATTAAACATTAGACGACCACTCAGGACTTGTTATGACTTTGTATGCAACATTAGCAACAGGAAAAGCAATTTAGAATAATGTAGGATGCGTTACATCTTTTGAGAACAACTTTCACCACCGTACGAAACATTAAAACTCCATACTAAACCTAATGAATTCGTCCGAGTCATTTGAACATCGTACAACAATTTAGAATATCTTACGACTCTGTATGCCACATTACCGCTTTGAAAAGCATGTTAGTATAACGTAGGACACCTTACAACTCCTAACAAAACATTACAACACCGTACGTAAACTTAAAACTCCATAATAAACCTAATGAATTCATCCGAGTCCTTTGAACATCGTACGACAATTTAGAATATATTACGACTCTGTATGCCACATTACCGCCTTGAAAAGTATGTTAATATAACGTACGGCACCTTACAACTCCTAACAAAACATTACAACAACGTACGTAAACTTAAAACTCCATAATAAACCTAATGAGTTCATTCAGGTCCTTTGAACATCGTACGACAATTTAGAATATATTACGACTCTGTATGCCACATTACCGCCTTGAAAAGTATGTTAGTATAACGTACGGCACCTTACAACTCCTAACAAAACATTACAACACCGTACGTAAACTCAAAACTCCATAATAAACCTAATGAATTCGTCCGAGTCAATTGAACATCGTACAACAATTTAGAATATCTTACGACTATGTATGCCACATTATCGCCTTGAAAATCATGTTAGTATAACGTAGGACACCTTACAACTCCTAACAACATATTACAATACCGTACGTAAACTTAAAACTCCATAGTAAACCTAATGAATTCGTCTGAGTCCATTAAACATTAGACGAACACTCAGGACTTGTTACGACTTTGTATGCAACATTAGCAACAGGAAAAGCAATTTAGAATAATGTAGGATGCGTTACATCTTTTGAGAACAACTTTCACCACCGTACGAAACATGAAAACTCCATACTAAACCTAATGAATTCGTACGAGTCATTTGAACATCGTACAACAATTTAGAATATCTTACAACTCTGTATGCCACATTACCGCTTTGAAAAGCATGTTAGTATAACGTAGGACACCTTACAACTCCTAACAAAACATTACAATATCGTACGTAAACTTAAAACTCCATAATAAACCTAATGAATTCATCCGAGTCCTTTGAACATCGTACGACAATTTAGAATATATTACGACTCTGTATGCCACATTACGGCCTTGAAAAGTATGTTAGTATAACGTACGGCACCTTACAACTCCTAACAAAACATTACAACACCGTACGTAAACTTAAAACTCCATAATAAACCTAATGAGTTCATTCAGGTCCTTTGAACATCGTACGACAATTTAGAATATATTACGACTCTGTATGCCACATTACCGCCTTGAAAAGTATGTTAGTATAACGTACGGCACCTTACAACTCCTAACAAAACATTACAACACCGTACGTAAACTCAAAACTCCATAATAAACCTAATGAATTCGTCCGAGTCATTTGAACATCGTACAACAATTTAGAATATCTTACGACTATGTATGCCACATTATCGCCTTGAAAATCATGTTAGTATAACGTAGGACACCTTACAACTCCTAACAACATATTACAATACCATACGTAAACTTAAAACTCCATAGTAAACCTAATGAATTCGTCTGAGTCCATTAAACATTAGACGACCACTCAGGACTTGTTATGACTTTGTATGCAACATTAGCAACAGGAAAAGCAATTTAGAATAATGTAGGATGCGTTACATCTTTTGAGAACAACTTTCACCACCGTACGAAACATTAAAACTCCATACTAAACCTAATGAATTCGTCCGAGTCATTTGAACATCGTACAACAATTTAGAATATCTTACGACTCTGTATGCCACATTACCGCTTTGAAAAGCATGTTAGTATAACGTAGGACACCTTACAACTCCTAACAAAACATTACAACACCGTACGTAAACTTAAAACTCCATAATAAACCTAATGAATTCATCCGAGTCCTTTGAACATCGTACGACAATTTAGAATATATTACGACTCTGTATGCCACATTACCGCCTTGAAAAGTATGTTAATATAACGTACGGCACCTTACAACTCCTAACAAAACATTACAACAACGTACGTAAACTTAAAACTCCATAATAAACCTAATGAGTTCATTCAGGTCCTTTGAACATCGTACGACAATTTAGAATATATTACGACTCTGTATGCCACATTACCGCCTTGAAAAGTATGTTAGTATAACGTACGGCACCTTACAACTCCTAACAAAACATTACAACACCGTACGTAAACTCAAAACTCCATAATAAACCTAATGAATTCGTCCGAGTCAATTGAACATCGTACAACAATTTAGAATATCTTACGACTATGTATGCCACATTATCGCCTTGAAAATCATGTTAGTATAACGTAGGACACCTTACAACTCCTAACAACATATTACAATACCGTACGTAAACTTAAAACTCCATAGTAAACCTAATGAATTCGTCTGAGTCCATTAAACATTAGACGAACACTCAGGACTTGTTACGACTTTGTATGCAACATTAGCAACAGGAAAAGCAATTTAGAATAATGTAGGATGCGTTACATCTTTTGAGAACAACTTTCACCACCGTACGAAACATGAAAACTCCATACTAAACCTAATGAATTCGTACGAGTCATTTGAACATCGTACAACAATTTAGAATATCTTACAACTCTGTATGCCACATTACCGCTTTGAAAAGCATGTTAGTATAACGTAGGACACCTTACAACTCCTAACAAAACATTACAATATCGTACGTAAACTTAAAACTCCATAATAAACCTAATGAATTCATCCGAGTCCTTTGAACATCGTACGACAATTTAGAATATATTACGACTCTGTATGCCACATTACGGCCTTGAAAAGTATGTTAGTATAACGTACGGCACCTTACAACTCCTAACAAAACATTACAACAACGTACGTAAACTTAAAACTCCATAATAAACCTAATGAGTTCATTCAGGTCCTTTGAACATCGTACGACAATTTAGAATATATTACGACTCTGTATGCCACATTACCGCCTTGAAAAGTATGTTAGTATAACGTACGGCACCTTACAACTCCTAACAAAACATTACAACACCGTACGTAAACTCAAAACTCCATAATAAACCTAATGAATTCGTCCGAGTCAATTGAACATCGTACAACAATTTAGAATATCTTACGACTATGTATGCCACATTATCGCCTTGAAAATCATGTTAGTATAACGTAGGACACCTTACAACTCCTAACAACATATTACAATACCGTACGTAAACTTAAAACTCCATAGTAAACCTAATGAATTCGTCTGAGTCCATTAAACATTAGACGAACACTCAGGACTTGTTACGACTTTGTATGCAACATTAGCAACAGGAAAAGCAATTTAGAATAATGTAGGATGCGTTACATCTTTTGAGAACAACTTTCACCACCGTACGAAACATGAAAACTCCATACTAAACCTAATGAATTCGTACGAGTCATTTGAACATCGTACAACAATTTAGAATATCTTACAACTCTGTATGCCACATTACCGCTTTGAAAAGCATGTTAGTATAACGTAGGACACCTTACAACTCCTAACAAAACATTACAATATCGTACGTAAACTTAAAACTCCATAATAAACCTAATGAATTCATCCGAGTCCTTTGAACATCGTACGACAATTTAGAATATATTACGACTCTGTATGCCACATTACGGCCTTGAAAAGTATGTTAGTATAACGTACGGCACCTTACAACTCCTAACAAAACATTACAACAACGTACGTAAACTTAAAACTCCATAATAAACCTAATGAGTTCATTCAGGTCCTTTGAACATCGTACGACAATTTAGAATATATTACGACTCTGTATGCCACATTACCGCCTTGAAAAGTATGTTAGTATAACGTACGGCACCTTACAACTCCTAACAAAACATTACAACACCGTACGTAAACTCAAAACTCCATAATAAACCTAATGAATTCGTCCGAGTCAATTGAACATCGTACAACAATTTAGAATATCTTACGACTATGTATGCCACATTATCGCCTTGAAAATCATGTTAGTATAACGTAGGACACCTTACAACTCCTAACAACATATTACAATACCGTACGTAAACTTAAAACTCCATAGTAAACCTAATGAATTCGTCTGAGTCCATTAAACATTAGACGAACACTCAGGACTTGTTACGACTTTGTATGCAACATTAGCAACAGGAAAAGCAATTTAGAATAATGTAGGATGCGTTACATCTTTTGAGAACAACTTTCACCACCGTACGAAACATGAAAACTCCATACTAAACCTAATGAATTCGTACGAGTCATTTGAACATCGTACAACAATTTAGAATATCTTACAACTCTGTATGCCACATTACCGCTTTGAAAAGCATGTTAGTATAACGTAGGACACCTTACAACTCCTAACAAAACATTACAATATCGTACGTAATCTTAAAACTCCATAATAAACCTAATGAATTCATCCGAGTCCTTTGAACATCGTACGACAATTTAGAATATATTACGACTCTGTATGCCACATTACGGCCTTGAAAAGTATGTTAGTATAACGTACGGCACCTTACAACTCCTTAAAAAACATTACAACACCGTACGTAAACTCAAAACTCCATAATAAACCTAATGAATTCGTCCGAGTCATTTGAACATCGTACAACAATTTAGAATATCTTACGACTATGTATGCCACATTATCGCCTTGAAAATCATGTTAGTATAACGTAGGACACCTTACAACTCCTAACAACATATTACAATACCGTACGTAAACTTGAAACTCCATAGTAAACCTAATGAATTCGTCTGAGTCCATTAAACATTAGACGACCACTCAGGACTTGTTACGACTTTGTATGAAACATTAGCAACAGGAAAAGCAATTTAGAATAATGTAGGATGCGTTACATCTTTTGAGAACAACTTTCACCACCGTACGAAACATTAAAACTCCATACTAAACCTAATGAATTCGTCCGAGTCATTTGAGCATCGTACAACAATTTAGAATATCTTACGACTCTGTATGCCACATTACCGCTTTGAAAAGCATGTTAGTATAACGTAGGACACCTTACAACTCCTAACAAAACATTACAACACCGTACGTAAACTTAAAACTCCATAATAAACCTAATGAATTCATCCGAGTCCTTTGAACATCGTACGACAATTTAGAATATATTACGACTCTGTATGCCACATTACCGCCTTGAAAAGTATGTTAATATAGCGTACGGCACCTTACAACTCCTAACAAAACATTACAACACCGTACGTAAACTTAAAACTCCATAATAAACCTAATGAGTTCATTCAGGTCCTTTGAACATCGTACGACAATTTAGAATATATTACGACTCTGTATGCCACATTACCGCCTTGAAAAGTATGTTAGTATAACGTACGGCACCTTACAACTCCTAACAAAACATTACAACACCGTACGTAAACTCAAAACTCCATAATAAACCTAATGAATTCGTCCGAGTCATTTGAACATCGTACAACAATTTAGAATATCTTACGACTATGTATGCCACATTATCGCCTTGAAAATCATGTTAGTATAACGTAGGACACCTTACAACTCCTAACAACATATTACAATACCGTACGTAAACTTAAAACTCCATAGTAAACCTAATGAATTCGTCTGAGTCCATTAAACATTAGACGAACACTCAGGACTTGTTACGACTTTGTATGCAACATTAGCAACAGGAAAAGCAATTTAGAATAATGTAGGATGCGTTACATCTTTTGAGAACAACTTTCACCACCGTACGAAACATGAAAACTCCATACTAAACCTAATGAATTCGTACGAGTCATTTGAACATCGTACAACAATTTAGAATATCTTACAACTCTGTATGCCACATTACCGCTTTGAAAAGCATGTTAGTATAACGTAGGACACCTTACAACTCCTAACAAAACATTACAATATCGTACGTAATCTTAAAACTCCATAATAAACCTAATGAATTCATCCGAGTCCTTTGAACATCGTACGACAATTTAGAATATATTACGACTCTGTATGCCACATTACGGCCTTGAAAAGTATGTTAGTATAACGTACGGCACCTTACAACTCCTTAAAAAACATTACAACACCGTACGTAAACTCAAAACTCCATAATAAACCTAATGAATTCGTCCGAGTCATTTGAACATCGTACAACAATTTAGAATATCTTACGACTATGTATGCCACATTATCGCCTTGAAAATCATGTTAGTATAACGTAGGACACCTTACAACTCCTAACAACATATTACAATACCGTACGTAAACTTGAAACTCCATAGTAAACCTAATGAATTCGTCTGAGTCCATTAAACATTAGACGACCACTCAGGACTTGTTACGACTTTGTATGAAACATTAGCAACAGGAAAAGCAATTTAGAATAATGTAGGATGCGTTACATCTTTTGAGAACAACTTTCACCACCGTACGAAACATTAAAACTCCATACTAAACCTAATGAATTCGTCCGAGTCATTTGAGCATCGTACAACAATTTAGAATATCTTACGACTCTGTATGCCACATTACCGCTTTGAAAAGCATGTTAGTATAACGTAGGACACCTTACAACTCCTAACAAAACATTACAACACCGTACGTAAACTTAAAACTCCATAATAAACCTAATGAATTCATCCGAGTCCTTTGAACATCGTACGACAATTTAGAATATATTACGACTCTGTATGCCACATTACCGCCTTGAAAAGTATGTTAATATAACGTACGGCACCTTACAACTCCTAACAGAACATTACAACACCGTACGTAAACTTAAAACTCCATAATAAACCTAATGAGTTCATTCAGGTCCTTTGAACATCGTACGACAATTTAGAATATATTACGACTCTGTATGCCACATTACCGCCTTGAAAAGTATGTTAGTATAACGTACGGCACCTTACAACTCCTAACAAAACATTACAACACCGTACGTAAACTCAAAACTCCATAATAAACCTAATGAATTCGTCCGAGTCATTTGAACATCGTACAACAATTTAGAATATCTTACGACTATGTATGCCACATTATCGCCTTGAAAATCATGTTAGTATAACGTAGGACACCTTACAACTCCTAACAACATATTACAATACCGTACGTAAACTTGAAACTCCATAGTAAACCTAATGAATTCGTCTGAGTCCATTAAACATTAGACGACCACTCAGGACTTGTTACGACTTTGTATGCAACATTAGCAACAGGAAAAGCAATTTAGAATAATGTAGGATGCGTTACATCTTTTGAGAACAACTTTCACCACCGTACGAAACATTAAAACTCCATACTAAACCTAATGAATTCGTCCGAGTCATTTGAACATCGTACAACAATTTAGAATATCTTACGACTCTGTATGCCACATTACCGCTTTGAAAAGCATGTTAGTATAACGTAGGACACCTTACAACTCCTAACAAAACATTACAACACCGTACGTAAACTTAAAACTCCATAATAAACCTAATGAATTCATCCGAGTCCTTTGAACATCGTACGACAATTTAGAATATATTACGACTCTGTATGCCACATTACCGCCTTGAAAAGTATGTTAATATAACGTACGGCACCTTACAACTCCTAACAAAACATTACAACACCGTACGTAAACTTAAAACTCCATAATAAACCTAATGAGTTCATTCAGGTCCTTTGAACATCGTACGACAATTTAGAATATATTACGACTCTGTATGCCACATTACCGCCTTGAAAAGTATGTTAGTATAACGTACGGCACCTTACAACTCCTAACAAAACATTACAACACCGTACGTAAACTCAAAACTCCATAATAAACCTAATGAATTCGTCCGAGTCATTTGAACATCGTACAACAATTTAGAATATCTTACGACTATGTATGCCACATTATCGCCTTGAAAATCATGTTAGTATAACGTAGGACACCTTACAACTCCTAACAACATATTACAATACCGTACGTAAACTTGAAACTCCATAGTAAACCTAATGAATTCGTCTGAGTCCATTAAACATTAGACGACCACTCAGGACTTGTTACGACTTTGTATGCAACATTAGCAACAGGAAAAGCAATTTAGAATAATGTAGGATGCGTTACATCTTTTGAGAACAACTTTCACCACCGTACGAAACATTAAAACTCCATACTAAACCTAATGAATTCGTCCGAGTCATTTGAACATCGTACAACAATTTAGAATATCTTACGACTCTGTATGCCACATTACCGCTTTGAAAAGCATGTTAGTATAACGTAGGACACCTTACAACTCCTAACAAAACATTACAACACCGTACGTAAACTTAAAACTCCATAATAAACCTAATGAAATCATCCGAGTCCTTTGAACATCGTACGACAATTTAGAATATATTACGACTCTGTATGCCACATTACCGCCTTGAAAAGTATGTTAATATAACGTACGGCACCTTACAACTCCTAACAAAACATTACAACACCGTACGTAAACTTAAAACTCCATAATAAACCTAATGAGTTCATTCAGGTCCTTTGAACATCGTACGACAATTTTGAATATATTACGACTCTGTATGCCACATTACCGCCTTGAAAAGTATGTTAGTATAACGTACGGCACCTTACAACTCCTAACAAAACATTACAACACCGTACGTAAACTCAAAACTCCATAATAAACCTAATGAATTCGTCCGAGTCATTTGAACATCGTACAACAATTTAGAATATCTTACGACTATGTATGCCACATTATCGCCTTGAAAATCATGTTAGTATAACGTAGGACACCTTACAACTCCTAACAACATATTACAATACCGTACGTAAACTTGAAACTCCATAGTAAACCTAATGAATTCGTCTGAGTCCATTAAACATTAGACGACCACTCAGGACTTGTTACGACTTTGTATGCAACATTAGCAACAGGAAAAGCAATTTAGAATAATGTAGGATGCGTTACATCTTTTGAGAACAACTCTCACCACCGTACGAAACATTAAAACTCCATACTAAACCTAATGAATTCGTCCGAGTCATTTGAACATCGTACAACAATTTAGAATATCTTACGACTCTGTATGCCACATTACCGCTTTGAAAAGCATGTTAGTATAACGTAGGACACCTTACAACTCCTAACAAAACATTACAACACCGTACGTAAACTTAAAACTCCATAATAAACCTAATGAATTCATCCGAGTCCTTTGAACATCGTACGACAATTTAGAATATATTACGACTCTGTATGCCAGATTACCGCCTTGAAAAGTATGTTAATATAACGTACGGCACCTTACAACTCCTAACAAAACATTACAACACCGTACGTAAACTTAAAACTCCATAATAAACCTAATGAGTTCATTCAGGTCCTTTGAACATCGTACGACAATTTAGAATATATTACGACTCTGTATGCCACATTACCGCCTTGAAAAGTATGTTAGTATAACGTACGGCACCTTTCAACTCCTAACAAAACATTACAACACCGTACGTAAACTCAAAACTCCATAATAAACCTAATGAATTCGTCCGAGTCATTTGAACATCGTACAACAATTTAGAATATCTTACGACTATGTATGCCACATTATCGCCTTGAAAATCATGTTAGTATAACGTAGGACACCTTACAACTCCTAACAACATATTACAATACCGTACTAAACTTAAAACTCCATAGTAAACCTAATGAATTCGTCTGAGTCCATTAAACATTAGATGACCACTCAGGACTTGTTACGACTTTGTATGCAACATTAGCAACAGGAAAAGCAATTTAGAATAATGTAGGATGCGTTACATCTTTTGAGAACAACTTTCACCACCGTACGAAACATTAAAACTCCATACTAAACCTAATGAATTCGTCCGAGTCATTTGAACATCGTACAACAATTTAGAATATCTTACGACTCTGTATGCCACATTACCGCTTTGAAAAGCATGTTAGTATAACGTAGGACACCTTACAACTCCTAACAAAACATTACAACACCGTACGTAAACTTAAAACTCCATAATAAACCTAATGAATTCATCCGAGTCCTTTGAACATCGTACGACAATTTAGAATATATTACGACTCTGTATGCCACATTACCGCCTTGAAAAGTATGTTAATATAACGTACGGCACCTTACAACCCCTAACAAAACATTACAACACCGTACGTAAACTTAAAACTCCATAATAAACCTAATGAGTTCATTCAGGTCCTTTGAACATCGTACGACAATTTAGAATATATTACAACTCTGTATGCCACATTACCGCCTTGAAAAGTATGTTAGTATAACGTACGGCACCTTTCAACTCCTAACAAAACATTACAACACCGTACGTAAACTCAAAACTCCATAATAAACCTAATGAATTCGTCCGAGTCATTTGAACATCGTACAACAATTTAGAATATCTTACGACTATGTATGCCACATTATCGCCTTGAAAATCATGTTAGTATAACGTAGGACACCTTACAACTCCTAACAACATATTACAATACCGTACTAAACTTAAAACTCCATAGTAAACCTAATGAATTCGTCTGAGTCCATTAAACATTAGATGACCACTCAGGACTTGTTACGACTTTGTATGCAACATTAGCAACAGGAAAAGCAATTTAGAATAATGTAGGATGCGTTACATCTTTTGAGAACAACTTTCACCACCGTACGAAACATTAAAACTCCATACTAAACCTAATGAATTCGTCCGAGTCATTTGAACATCGTACAACAATTTAGAATATCTTACGACTCTGTATGCCACATTACCGCTTTGAAAAGCATGTTAGTATAACGTAGGACACCTTACAACTCCTAACAAAACATTACAACACCGTACGTAAACTTAAAACTCCATAATAAACCTAATGAATTCATCCGAGTCCTTTGAACATCGTACGACAATTTAGAATATATTACGACTCTGTATGCCACATTACCGCCTTGAAAAGTATGTTAATATAACGTACGGCACGTTACAACTCCTAACAAAACATTACAACACCGTACGTAAACTTAAAACTCCATAATAAACCTAATGAGTTCATTCAGGTCCTTTGAACATCGTACGACAATTTAGAATATATTACGACTCTGTATTCCACATTACCGCCTTGAAAAGTATGTTAGTATAACGTACGACACCTTACAACTCCTAACAAAACATTACAACACCGTACGTAAACTCAAAACTCCATAATAAACCTAATGAATTCGTCCGAGTCATTTGAACATCGTACAACAATTTAGAATATCTTACGACTATGTATGCCACATTATCGCCTTGAAAATCATGTTAGTATAACGTAGGACACCTTACAACTCCTAACAACATATTACAATACCGTACTAAACTTAAAACTCCATAGTAAACCTAATGAATTCGTCTGAGTCCATTAAACATTAGATGACCACTCAGGACTTGTTACGACTTTGTATGCAACATTAGCAACAGGAAAAGCAATTTAGAATAATGTAGGATGCGTTACATCTTTTGAGAACAACTTTCACCACCGTACGAAACATTAAAACTCCATACTAAACCTAATGAATTCGTCCGAGTCATTTGAACATCGTACAACAATTTAGAATATCTTACGACTCTGTATGCCACATTACCGCTTTGAAAAGCATGTTAGTATAACGTAGGACACCTTACAACTCCTAACAAAACATTACAACACCGTACGTAAACTTAAAACTCCATAATAAACCTAATGAATTCATCCGAGTCCTTTGAACATCGTACGACAATTTAGAATATATTACGACTCTGTATGCCACATTACCGCCTTGAAAAGTATGTTAATATAACGTACGTCACCTTACAACTCCTAACAAAACATTACAACACCGTACGTAAACTTAAAACTCCATAATAAACCTAATGAGTTCATTCAGGTCCTTTGAACATCGTACGACAATTTAGAATATATTACGACTCTGTATGCCACATTACCGCCTTGAAAAGTATGTTAGTATAACGTACAGCACCTTACAACTCCTAACAAAACATTACAACACCGTACGTAAACTCAAAACTCCATAATAAACCTAATGAATTCGTCCGAGTCATTTGAACATCGTACAACAATTTAGAATATCTTACGACTATGTATGCCACATTACCGCCTTGAAAATCATGTTAGTATAACGTAGGACACCTTACAACTCCTAACAACATATTACCGTAACGTACGTAAACTTAAAACTCCATAGTAAACCTAATGAATTCGTCTGAGTCGATTAAACATTAGACGAACACTCAGGACTTGTTACGACTTTGTATGCAACATTAGCAACAGGAAAAGCAATTTAGAATAATGTAGGATGCGTTACATCTTTTGAGAACAACTTTCACCACCGTACGAAACATTAAAACTCCATACTAAACCTAATGAATTCTCCCGAGTCATTTGAACATCGTACAACAATTTAGAATATCTTACGACTCTGTATGCCACATTACCGCTTTGAAAAGCATGTTAGTATAACGTACGGCACCTTACAACTCCTAACGAAACATTACAACACCGTACGTAAACTTAAAACTCCATAATAAACCTAATGAGTTCATTCAGGTCCTTTGAACATCGTACGACAATTTAGAATATATTACGACTCTGTATGCCACATTACCGCCTTGAAAAGTATGTTAGTATAACGTACGGCACCTTACAACTCCTAACAAAACATTACAACACCGTACGTAAACTCAAAACTCCATAATAAACCTAATGAATTCGTCCGAGTCATTTGAACATCGTACAACAATTTAGAATATCTTACGACTATGTATGCCACATTATCGCCTTGAAAATCATGTTAGTATAACGTAGGACACCTTACAACTCCCAACAACATATTACAATACCGTACTAAACTTAAAACTCCATAGTAAACCTAATGAATTCGTCTGAGTCCATTAAACATTAGATGACCACTCAGGACTTGTTACGACTTTGTATGCAACATTAGCAACAGGAAAAGCAATTTAGAATAATGTAGGATGCGTTACATCTTTTGAGAACAACTTTCACCACCGTACGAAACATTAAAACTCCATACTAAACCTAATGAATTCGTCCGAGTCATTTGAACATCGTACAACAATTTAGAATATCTTACGACTCTGTATGCCACATTACCGCTTTGAAAAGCATGTTAGTATAACGTAGGACACCTTACAACTCCTAACAAAACATTACAACACCGTACGTAAACTTAAAACTCCATAATAAACCTAATGAATTCATCCGAGTCCTTTGAACATCGTACGACAATTTAGAATATATTACGACTCTGTATGCCACATTACCGCCTTGAAAAGTATGTTAATATAACGTACGGCACCTTACAACCCCTAACAAAACATTACAACACCGTACGTAAACTTAAAACTCCATAATAAACCTAATGAGTTCATTCAGGTCCTTTGAACATCGTACGACAATTTAGAATATATTACGACTCTGTATGCCACATTACCGCCTTGAAAAGTATGTTAGTATAACGTACGGCACCTTTCAACTCCTAACAAAACATTACAACACCGTACGTAAACTCAAAACTCCATAATAAACCTAATGAATTCGTCCGAGTCATTTGAACATCGTACAACAATTTAGAATATCTTACGACTATGTATGCCACATTATCGCCTTGAAAATCATGTTAGTATAACGTAGGACACCTTACAACTCCTAACAACATATTACAATACCGTACTAAACTTAAAACTCCATAGTAAACCTAATGAATTCGTCTGAGTCCATTAAACATTAGATGACCACTCAGGACTTGTTACGACTTTGTATGCAACATTAGCAACAGGAAAAGCAATTTAGAATAATGTAGGATGCGTTACATCTTTTGAGAACAACTTTCACCACCGTACGAAACATTAAAACTCCATACTAAACCTAATGAATTCGTCCGAGTCATTTGAACATCGTACAACAATTTAGAATATCTTACGACTCTGTATGCCACATTACCGCTTTGAAAAGCATGTTAGTATAACGTAGGACACCTTACAACTCCTAACAAAACATTACAACACCGTACGTAAACTTAAAACTCCATAATAAACCTAATGAATTCATCCGAGTCCTTTGAACATCGTACGACAATTTAGAATATATTACGACTCTGTATGCCACATTACCGCCTTGAAAAGTATGTTAATATAACGTACGGCACCTTACAACCCCTAACAAAACATTACAACACCGTACGTAAACTTAAAACTCCATAATAAACCTAATGAGTTCATTCAGGTCCTTTGAACATCGTACGACAATTTAGAATATATTACGACTCTGTATGCCACATTACCGCCTTGAAAAGTATGTTAGTATAACGTACGGCACCTTTCAACTCCTAACAAAACATTACAACACCGTACGTAAACTCAAAACTCCATAATAAACCTAATGAATTCGTCCGAGTCATTTGAACATCGTACAACAATTTAGAATATCTTACGACTATGTATGCCACATTATCGCCTTGAAAATCATGTTAGTATAACGTAGGACACCTTACAACTCCTAACAACATATTACAATACCGTACTAAACTTAAAACTCCATAGTAAACCTAATGAATTCGTCTGAGTCCATTAAACATTAGATGACCACTCAGGACTTGTTACGACTTTGTATGCAACATTAGCAACAGGAAAAGCAATTTAGAATAATGTAGGATGCGTTACATCTTTTGAGAACAACTTTCACCACCGTACGAAACATTAAAACTCCATACTAAACCTAATGAATTCGTCCGAGTCATTTGAACATCGTACAACAATTTAGAATATCTTACGACTCTGTATGCCACATTACCGCTTTGAAAAGCATGTTAGTATAACGTAGGACACCTTACAACTCCTAACAAAACATTACAACACCGTACGTAAACTTAAAACTCCATAATAAACCTAATGAATTCATCCGAGTCCTTTGAACATCGTACGACAATTTAGAATATATTACGACTCTGTATGCCACATTACCGCCTTGAAAAGTATGTTAATATAACGTACGGCACGTTACAACTCCTAACAAAACATTACAACACCGTACGTAAACTTAAAACTCCATAATAAACCTAATGAGTTCATTCAGGTCCTTTGAACATCGTACGACAATTTAGAATATATTACGACTCTGTATTCCACATTACCGCCTTGAAAAGTATGTTAGTATAACGTACGACACCTTACAACTCCTAACAAAACATTACAACACCGTACGTAAACTCAAAACTCCATAATAAACCTAATGAATTCGTCCGAGTCATTTGAACATCGTACAACAATTTAGAATATCTTACGACTATGTATGCCACATTATCGCCTTGAAAATCATGTTAGTATAACGTAGGACACCTTACAACTCCTAACAACATATTACAATACCGTACTAAACTTAAAACTCCATAGTAAACCTAATGAATTCGTCTGAGTCCATTAAACATTAGATGACCACTCAGGACTTGTTACGACTTTGTATGCAACATTAGCAACAGGAAAAGCAATTTAGAATAATGTAGGATGCGTTACATCTTTTGAGAACAACTTTCACCACCGTACGAAACATTAAAACTCCATACTAAACCTAATGAATTCGTCCGAGTCATTTGAACATCGTACAACAATTTAGAATATCTTACGACTCTGTATGCCACATTACCGCTTTGAAAAGCATGTTAGTATAACGTAGGACACCTTACAACTCCTAACAAAACATTACAACACCGTACGTAAACTTAAAACTCCATAATAAACCTAATGAATTCATCCGAGTCCTTTGAACATCGTACGACAATTTAGAATATATTACGACTCTGTATGCCACATTACCGCCTTGAAAAGTATGTTAATATAACGTACGTCACCTTACAACTCCTAACAAAACATTACAACACCGTACGTAAACTCAAAACTCCATAATAAACCTAATGAATTCGTCCGAGTCATTTGAACATCGTACAACAATTTAGAATATCTTACGACTATGTATGCCACATTATCGCCTTGAAAATCATGTTAGTATAACGTAGGACACCTTACAACTCCTAACAACATATTACAATACCGTACTAAACTTAAAACTCCATAGTAAACCTAATGAATTCGTCTGAGTCCATTAAACATTAGATGACCACTCAGGACTTGTTACGACTTTGTATGCAACATTAGCAACAGGAAAAGCAATTTAGAATAATGTAGGATGCGTTACATCTTTTGAGAACAACTTTCACCACCGTACGAAACATTAAAACTCCATACTAAACCTAATGAATTCGTCCGAGTCATTTGAACATCGTACAACAATTTAGAATATCTTACGACTCTGTATGCCACATTACCGCTTTGAAAAGCATGTTAGTATAACGTAGGACACCTTACAACTCCTAACAAAACATTACAACACCGTACGTAAACTTAAAACTCCATAATAAACCTAATGAATTCATCCGAGTCCTTTGAACATCGTACGACAATTTAGAATATATTACGACTCTGTATGCCACATTACCGCCTTGAAAAGTATGTTAATATAACGTACGGCACGTTACAACTCCTAACAAAACATTACAACACCGTACGTAAACTTAAAACTCCATAATAAACCTAATGAGTTCATTCAGGTCCTTTGAACATCGTACGACAATTTAGAATATATTACGACTCTGTATTCCACATTACCGCCTTGAAAAGTATGTTAGTATAACGTACGACACCTTACAACTCCTAACAAAACATTACAACACCGTACGTAAACTCAAAACTCCATAATAAACCTAATGAATTCGTCCGAGTCATTTGAACATCGTACAACAATTTAGAATATCTTACGACTATGTATGCCACATTATCGCCTTGAAAATCATGTTAGTATAACGTAGGACACCTTACAACTCCTAACAACATATTACAATACCGTACTAAACTTAAAACTCCATAGTAAACCTAATGAATTCGTCTGAGTCCATTAAACATTAGATGACCACTCAGGACTTGTTACGACTTTGTATGCAACATTAGCAACAGGAAAAGCAATTTAGAATAATGTAGGATGCGTTACATCTTTTGAGAACAACTTTCACCACCGTACGAAACATTAAAACTCCATACTAAACCTAATGAATTCGTCCGAGTCATTTGAACATCGTACAACAATTTAGAATATCTTACGACTCTGTATGCCACATTACCGCTTTGAAAAGCATGTTAGTATAACGTAGGACACCTTACAACTCCTAACAAAACATTACAACACCGTACGTAAACTTAAAACTCCATAATAAACCTAATGAATTCATCCGAGTCCTTTGAACATCGTACGACAATTTAGAATATATTACGACTCTGTATGCCACATTACCGCCTTGAAAAGTATGTTAATATAACGTACGGCACGTTACAACTCCTAACAAAACATTACAACACCGTACGTAAACTCAAAACTCCATAATAAACCTAATGAATTCGTCCGAGTCATTTGAACATCGTACAACAATTTAGAATATCTTACGACTATGTATGCCACATTACCGCCTTGAAAAGTATGTTAGTATAACGTACGACACCTTACAACTCCTAACAAAACATTACAACACCGTACGTAAACTCAAAACTCCATAATAAACCTAATGAATTCGTCCGAGTCATTTGAACATCGTACAACAATTTAGAATATCTTACGACTATGTATGCCACATTATCGCCTTGAAAATCATGTTAGTATAACGTAGGACACCTTACAACTCCTAACAACATATTACAATACCGTACTAAACTTAAAACTCCATAGTAAACCTAATGAATTCGTCTGAGTCCATTAAACATTAGATGACCACTCAGGACTTGTTACGACTTTGTATGCAACATTAGCAACAGGAAAAGCAATTTAGAATAATGTAGGATGCGTTACATCTTTTGAGAACAACTTTCACCACCGTACGAAACATTAAAACTCCATACTAAACCTAATGAATTCGTCCGAGTCATTTGAACATCGTACAACAATTTAGAATATCTTACGACTCTGTATGCCACATTACCGCTTTGAAAAGCATGTTAGTATAACGTAGGACACCTTACAACTCCTAACAAAACATTACAACACCGTACGTAAACTTAAAACTCCATAATAAACCTAATGAATTCATCCGAGTCCTTTGAACATCGTACGACAATTTAGAATATATTACGACTCTGTATGCCACATTACCGCCTTGAAAAGTATGTTAATATAACGTACGTCACCTTACAACTCCTAACAAAACATTACAACACCGTACGTAAACTTAAAACTCCATAATAAACCTAATGAGTTCATTCAGGTCCTTTGAACATCGTACGACAATTTAGAATATATTACGACTCTGTATGCCACATTATCGCCTTGAAAAGTATGTTAGTATAACGTACAGCACCTTACAACTCCTAACAAAACATTACAACACCGTACGTAAACTCAAAACTCCATAATAAACCTAATGAATTCGTCCGAGTCATTTGAACATCGTACAACAATTTAGAATATCTTACGACTATGTATGCCACATTACCGCCTTGAAAATCATGTTAGTATAACGTAGGACACCTTACAACTCCTAACAACATATTACCGTAACGTACGTAAACTTAAAACTCCATAGTAAACCTAATGAATTCGTCTGAGTCCATTAAACATTAGACGAACACTCAGGACTTGTTACGACTTTGTATGCAACATTAGCAACAGGAAAAGCAATTTAGAATAATGTAGGATGCGTTACATCTTTTGAGAACAACTTTCACCACCGTACGAAACATTAAAACTCCATACTAAACCTAATGAATTCTCCCGAGTCATTTGAACATCGTACAACAATTTAGAATATCTTACGACTCTGTATGCCACATTACCGCTTTGAAAAGCATGTTAGTATAACGTACGGCACCTTACAACTCCTAACGAAACATTACAACACCGTACCTAAACTTAAAACTCCATAATAAACCTAATGAGTTCATTCAGGTCCTTTGAACATCGTACGACAATTTAGAATATATTACGACTCTGTATGCCACATTACCGCCTTGAAAAGTATGTTAGTATAACGTACGGCACCTTACAACTCCTAACAAAACATTACAACACCGTACGTAAACTCAAAACTCCATAATAAACCTAATGAATTCGTCCGAGTCATTTGAACATCGTACAACAATTTAGAATATCTTACGACTATGTATGCCACATTATCGCCTTGAAAATCATGTTAGTATAACGTAGGACACCTTACAACTCCTAACAACATATTACAATACCGTACTAAACTTAAAACTCCATAGTAAACCTAATGAATTCGTCTGAGTCCATTAAACATTAGATGACCACTCAGGACTTGTTACGACTTTGTATGCAACATTAGCAACAGGAAAAGCAATTTAGAATAATGTAGGATGCGTTACATCTTTTGAGAACAACTTTCACCACCGTACGAAACATTAAAACTCCATACTAAACCTAATGAATTCGTCCGAGTCATTTGAACATCGTACAACAATTTAGAATATCTTACGACTCTGTATGCCACATTACCGCTTTGAAAAGCATGTTAGTATAACGTAGGACACCTTACAACTCCTAACAAAACATTACAACACCGTACGTAAACTTAAAACTCCATAATAAACCTAATGAATTCATCCGAGTCCTTTGAACATCGTACGACAATTTAGAATATATTACGACTCTGTATGCCACATTACCGCCTTGAAAAGTATGTTAATATAACGTACGGCACCTTACAACTCCTAACAAAACATTACAACACCGTACGTAAACTTAAAACTCCATAATAAACCTAATGAGTTCATTCAGGTCCTTTGAACATCGTACGACAATTTAGAATATATTACGACTCTGTATGCCACATTACCGCCTTGAAAAGTATGTTAGTATAACGTACGACACCTTACAACTCCTAACAAAACATTACAACACCGTACGTAAACTCAAAACTCCATAATAAACCTAATGAATTCGTCCGAGTCATTTGAACATCGTACAACAATTTAGAATATCTTACGACTATGTATGCCACATTATCGCCTTGAAAATCATGTTAGTATAACGTAGGACACCTTACAACTCCTAACAACATATTACAATACCGTACTAAACTTAAAACTCCATAGTAAACCTAATGAATTCGTCTGAGTCCATTAAACATTAGATGACCACTCAGGACTTGTTACGACTTTGTATGCAACATTAGCAACAGGAAAAGCAATTTAGAATAATGTAGGATGCGTTACATCTTTTGAGAACAACTTTCACCACCGTACGAAACATTAAAACTCCATACTAAACCTAATGAATTCGTCCGAGTCATTTGAACATCGTACAACAATTTAGAATATCTTACGACTCTGTATGCCACATTACCGCTTTGAAAAGCATGTTAGTATAACGTAGGACACCTTACAAATCTTAACAAAACATTACAACACCGTACGTAAACTTAAAACTCCATAATAAACCTAATGAATTCATCCGAGTCCTTTGAACATCGTACGACAATTTAGAATATATTACGACTCTGTATGCCACATTACCGCCTTGAAAAGTATGTTAATATAACGTACGGCACCTTACAACTCCTAACAAAACATTACAACACCGTACGTAAACTTAAAACTCCATAATAAACCTAATGAGTTCATTCAGGTCCTTTGAACATCGTACGACAATTTAGAATATATTACGACTCTGTATGCCACATTACCGCCTTGAAAAGTATGTTAGTATAACGTACGGCACCTTACAACTCCTAACAAAACATTACAACACCGTACGTAAACTCAAAACTCCATAATAAAACTAATGAATTCGTCCGAGTCATTTGAACATCGTACAACAATTTAGAATATCTTACGACTATGTATGCCACATTACCGCCTTGAAAATCATGTTAGTATAACGTAGGACACCTTACAACTCCTAACAACATATTACCATAACGTACGTAAACTTAAAACTCCATAGTAAACCTAATGAATTCGTCTGAGTCCATTAAACATTAGACGAACACTCAAGACTTGTTACGACTTTGTATGCAACATTAGCAACAGGAAAAGCAATTTAGAATAATGTAGGATGCGTTACATCTTTTGAGAACAACTTTCACCACCGTACGAAACATTTAAATTCCATACTAAACCTAATGAATTCGTCCGAGTCATTTGAACATCGTACAACAATTTAGAATATCTTACGACTCTGTATGCCACATTACCGCTTTGAAAAGCGTGTTAGTATAACGTAGGACACCTTACAACTCCTAACAAAACATTACAACACCGTACGTAAACTTAAAACTCCATAATAAACCTAATGAATTCATCCGAGTCCTTTGAACATCGTACGACAATTTAGAATATATTACGACTCTGTATGCCACATTACCGCCTTGAAAAGTATGTTAGTATAACGTACGGCACCTTACAACTCCTAACAAAACATTACAACACCGTACGTAAACATAAAACTCCATAATAAACCTAATGAGTTCATTCAGGTCCTTTGAACATCGTACGGCAATTTAGAATATATTACGACTCTGTATGCCACATTACCGCCTTGAAAAGTATGTTAGTATAACGTACGGCACCTTACAACTCCTAACAAAACATTACAACACCGTACGTAAACTCAAAACTCCATAATAAACCTAATGAATTCGTCCGAGTCATTTGAACATCGTACAACAATTTATAATATCTTACGACTATGTATGCCACATTACCGCCTTGAAAATCATGTTAGTATAACGTAGGACACCTTACAACTCCTAACAACATATTATCGTAACGTACGTAAACTTAAAACTCCATAGTAAACCTAATGAATTCGTCTGAGTCCATTAAACATTAGACGAACACTCAGGACTTGTTACGACTTTGTATGCAACATTAGCAACAGGAAAAGCAATTTAGAATAATGTAGGATGCGATACATCTTTTGAGAACAACTTTCACCACCGTACGAAACATTAAAACTCCATACTAAACCTAATGAATTCTCCCGAGTCATTTGAACATCGTACAACAATTTAGAATATCTTACGACTCTGTATGCCACATTACCGCTTTGAAAAGCATGTTAGTATAACGTAGGACACCTTACAAATCTTAACAAAACATTACAACACCGTACGTAAACTTAAAACTCCATAATAAACCTAATGAATTCATCCGAGTCCTTTGAACATCGTACGACAATTTAGAATATATTACGACTCTGTATGCCACATTACCGCCTTGAAAAGTATGTTAATATAACGTACGGCACCTTACAACTCCTAACAAAACATTACAACACCGTACGTAAACTTAAAACTCCATAATAAACCTAATGAGTTCATTCAGGTCCTTTGAACATCGTACGACAATTTAGAATATATTACGACTCTGTATGCCACATTA
The DNA here is from genome assembly GCA_030867185.1 of Tagetes erecta. NCBI lineage: Eukaryota > Viridiplantae > Streptophyta > Magnoliopsida > Asterales > Asteraceae > Tagetes > Tagetes erecta. The sequence goes on along the minus strand of CM061488.1, from coordinate 44,843,696 downwards.
CCGCCTTGAAAAGTATGTTAGTATAACGTACGGCACCTTACAACTCCTAACAAAACATTACAACACCGTACGTAAACTCAAAACTCCATAATAAAACTAATGAATTCGTCCGAGTCATTTGAACATCGTACAACAATTTAGAATATCTTACGACTATGTATGCCACATTACCGCCTTGAAAATCATGTTAGTATAACGTAGGACACCTTACAACTCCTAACAACATATTACCATAACGTACGTAAACTTAAAACTCCATAGTAAACCTAATGAATTCGTCTGAGTCCATTAAACATTAGACGAACACTCAAGACTTGTTACGACTTTGTATGCAACATTAGCAACAGGAAAAGCAATTTAGAATAATGTAGGATGCGTTACATCTTTTGAGAACAACTTTCACCACCGTACGAAACATTTAAACTCCATACTAAACCTAATGAATTCGTCCGAGTCATTTGAACATCGTACAACAATTTAGAATATCTTACGACTCTGTATGCCACATTACCGCTTTGAAAAGCGTGTTAGTATAACGTAGGACACCTTACAACTCCTAACAAAACATTACAACACCGTACGTAAACTTAAAACTCCATAATAAACCTAATGAATTCATCCGAGTCCTTTGAACATCGTACGACAATTTAGAATATATTACGACTCTGTATGCCACATTACCGCCTTGAAAAGTATGTTAGTATAACGTACGGCACCTTACAACTCCTAACAAAACATTACAACACCGTACGTAAACATAAAACTCCATAATAAACCTAATGAGTTCATTCAGGTCCTTTGAACATCGTACGGCAATTTAGAATATATTACGACTCTGTATGCCACATTACCGCCTTGAAAAGTATGTTAGTATAACGTACGGCACCTTACAACTCCTAACAAAACATTACAACACCGTACGTAAACTCAAAACTCCATAATAAACCTAATGAATTCGTCCGAGTCATTTGAACATCGTACAACAATTTATAATATCTTACGACTATGTATGCCACATTACCGCCTTGAAAATCATGTTAGTATAACGTAGGACACCTTACAACTCCTAACAACATATTACCGTAACGTACGTAAACTTAAAACTCCATAGTAAACCTAATGAATTCGTCTGAGTCCATTAAACATTAGACGAACACTCAGGACTTGTTACGACTTTGTATGCAACATTAGCAACAGGAAAAGCAATTTAGAATAATGTAGGATGCGATACATCTTTTGAGAACAACTTTCACCACCGTACGAAACATTAAAACTCCATACTAAACCTAATGAATTCTCCCGAGTCATTTGAACATCGTACAACAATTTAGAATATCTTACGACTCTGTATGCCACATTACCGCTTTGAAAAGCATGTTAGTATAACGTAGGACACCTTACAACTCCTAACAAAACATTACAACACCGTACGTAAACTTAAAACTCCATAATAAACCTAATGAGTTCATTCAGGTCCTTTGAACATCGTACGACAATTTAGAATATATTACGACTCTGTATGCCACATTACCGCCTTGAAAAGTATGTTAGTATAACGTACGGCACCTTACAACTCCTAACAAAACATTACAACACCGTACGTAAACTCAAAACTCCATAATAAACCTAATGAATTCGTCCGAGTCATTTGAACATCGTACAACAATTTAGAATATCTTACGACTATGTATGCCACATTACCGCCTTGAAAATCATGTTAGTATAACGTAGGACACCTTACAACTCCTAACAACATATTTCCATAACGTACGTAAACTTAAAGCTCCATAGTAAACCTAATGAATTCGTCTGAGTCCATTAAACATTAGACGAACACTCAAGACTTGTTACGACTTTGTATGCAACATTAGCAACAGGAAAAGCAATTTAGAATAATGTAGGATGCGTTACATCTTTTGAGAACAACTTTCACCACCGTACGAAACATTAAAACTCCATACTAAACCTAATGAATTCGTCCGAGTCATTTGAACATCGTACAACAATTTAGAATATCTTACGACTCTGTATGCCACATTACCGCTTTGAAAAGCATGTTAGTATAACGTAGGACACCTTACAACTCCTAACAAAACATTACAACACCGTACGTAAACTTAAAACTCCATAATAAACCTAATGAATTCATCCGAGTCCTTTGAACATCGTACGACAATTTAGAATATATTACGACTCTGTATGCCACATTACCGCCTTGAAAAGTATGTTAGTATAACGTACGGCACCTTACAACTCCTAACAAAACATTACAACACCGTACGTAAACTTAAAACTACATAATAAACCTAATGAGTTCATTCAGGTCCTTTGAACATCGTACGACAATTTAGAATATATTACGACTCTGTATGCCACATTACCGCCTTGAAAAGTATGTTAGTATAACGTACGGCACCTTACAACTCCTAACAAAACATTACAACACCGTACGTAAACCCAAAACTCCATAATAAACCTAATGAATTCGTCCGAGTCATTTGAACATCGTACAACAATTTAGAATATCTTACGACAATGTATGCCACATTACCGCCTTGAAAATCATGTTAGTATAACGTAGGACACCTTACAACTCCTAACAACATATTACCGTAACGTACGTAAACTTAAAACTCCATAGTAAACCTAATGAATTCGTCTGAGTCCATTAAACATTAGACGAACACTCAGGACTTGTTACGACTTTGTATGCAACATTAGCAACAGGAAAAGCAATTTAGAATAATGTAGGATGCGTTACATCTTTTGAGAACAACTTTCACCACCGTACGAAACATTAAAACTCCATACTAAACCTAATGAATTCGCCCGAGTCATTTGAACATCGTACAACAATTTAGAATATCTTACGACTCTGTATGCCACATCACCGCTTTGAAAAGCATGTTAGTATAACGTAGGACACCTTACAACTCCTAACAAAACATTACAACACCGTACGTAAACTTAAAACTCCATAATAAACCTAATGAATTCATCCGAGTCCATTGAACATCGTACGACAATTTAGAATATATTACGACTCTGTATGCCACATTACCGCCTTGAAAAGTATGTTAGTATAACGTACGGCACCTTACAACTCCTAACAAAACATTACAACACCGTACGTAAATTCAAAACTCCATAATAAACCTAATGAATTCGTCCGAGTCATTTGAACATCGTACAACAATTTAGAATATCTTACGACTATATATGCCACATTATTGCCTTGAAAATCATGTTAGTATAACGTAGGACACCTTACAACTCCTAACAACATATTACAATACCGTACGTAAACTTAAAACTCCATAGTAAACCTAATGAATTCGTCTGAGTCCATTAAACATTAGACGACCACTCAGGACTTGTTACGACTTTGTATGCAACATTAGCAACAGGAAAAGCAATTTAGAATAATGTAGGATGCGTTACATCTTTTGAGAACAACTTTCACCACCGTACGAAACATTAAAACTCCATACTAAACCTAATGAATTCGTCCGAGTCATTTGAATATCGTACAACAATTTAGAATATCTTACGACTCTGTATGCCACATTACCGCCTTGAAAAGTATGTTAGTATAACGTACGGCACCTTACAACTCCTAACAAAACATTACAACACCGTACGTAAACTCAAAACTCCATAATAAACCTAATGAATTCGTCCGAGTCATTTGAACATCGTACAACAATTTAGAATATCTTACGACTATGTATGCCACATTACCGCCTTGAAAATCATGTTAGTATAACGTAGGACACCTTACAACTCCTAACAACATATTACCATAACGTACGTAAACTTAAAACTCCATAGTAAACCTAATGAATTCGTCTGAGTCCATTAAACATTAGACGAACACTCAGGACTTGTTACGACTTTGTATGCAACATTAGCAACAGGAAAAGCAATTTAGAATAATGTAGGATGCGATACATCTTTTGAGAACAACTTTCACCACCGTACGAAACATTAAAACTCCATACTAAACCTAATGAATTCGTCCGAGTCATTTGAACATCGTACAACAATTTAGAATATCTTACGACTCTGTATGCCACATTACCGCTTTGAAAAGCATGTTAGTATAACGTAGGACACCTTACAACTCCTAACAAAACATTACAACACCGTACGTAAACTTAAAACTCCATAATAAACCTAATGAATTCATCCGAGTCCTTTGAACATCGTACGACAATTTAGAATATATTACGACTCTGTATGCCACATTACCGCCTTGAAAAGTATGTTAGTATAACGTACGGCACCTTATAACTCCTAACAAAACATTACAACACCGTACGTAAACTTAAAACTACATAATAAACCTAATGAGTTCATTCAGGTCCTTTGAACATCGTACGACAATTTAGAATATATTACGACTCTGTATGCCACATTACCGCCTTGAAAAGTATGTTAGTATAACGTACGGCACCTTACAACTCCTAACAAAACATTACAACACCGTACGTAAACCCAAAACTCCATAATAAACCTAATGAATTCGTCCGAGTCATTTGAACATCGTACAACAATTTAGAATATCTTACGACTATGTATGCCACATTACCGCCTTGAAAATCATGTTAGTATAACTTAGGACACCTTACAACTCCTAACAACATATTACCGTAACGTACGTAAACTTAAAACTCCATAGTAAACCTAATGAATTCGTCTGAGTCCATTAAACATTAGACGAACACTCAGGACTTGTTACGACTTTGTATGCAACATTAGCAACAGGAAAAGCAATTTAGAATAATGTAGGATGCGTTACATCTTTTGAGAACAACTTTCACCACCGTACGAAACATTAAAACTCCATACTAAACCTAATGAATTCGCCCGAGTCATTTGAACATCGTACAACAATTTAGAATATCTTACGACTCTGTATGCCACATTACCGCTTTGAAAAGCATGTTAGTATAACGTAGGACACCTTACAACTCCTAACAAAACATTACAACACCGTAAGTAAACTTAAAACTCCATAATAAACCTAATGAATTCATCCGAGTCCATTGAACATCGTACGACAATTTAGAATATATTACGACTCTGTATGCCACATTACCGCCTTGAAAAGTATGTTAGTATAACGTACGGCACCTTACAACTCCTAACAAAACATTACAACACCGTACGTAAATTCAAAACTCCATAATAAACCTAATGAATTCGTCCGAGTCATTTGAACATCGTACAACAATTTAGAATATCTTACGACTATATATGCCACATTATTGCCTTGAAAATCATGTTAGTATAACGTAGGACACCTTACAACTCCTAACAACATATTACAATACCGTACGTAAACTTAAAACTCCATAGTAAACCTAATGAATTCGTCTGAGTCCATTAAACATTAGACGACCACTCAGGACTTGTTACGACTTTGTATGCAACATTAGCAACAGGAAAAGCAATTTAGAATAATGTAGGATGCGTTACATCTTTTGAGAACAACTTTCACCACCGTACGAAACATTAAAACTCCATACTAAACCTAATGAATTCGTCCGAGTCATTTGAATATCGTACAACAATTTAGAATATCTTACGACTCTGTATGCCACATTACCGCCTTGAAAAGTATGTTAGTATAACGTACGGCACCTTACAACTCCTAACAAAACATTACAACACCGTACGTAAACTCAAAACTCCATAATAAACCTAATGAATTCGTCCGAGTCATTTGAACATCGTACAACAATTTAGAATATCTCTCGACTATGTATGCCACATTACCGCCTTTAAAATCATGTTAGTATAACGTAGGACACCTTACAACTCCTAACAACATATTACCATAACGTACGTAAACTTAAAACTCCATAGTAAACCTAATGAATTCGTCTGAGTCCATTAAACATTAGACGAACACTCAGGACTTGTTACGACTTTGTATGCAACATTAGCAACAGGAAAAGCAATTTAGAATAATGTAGGATGCGTTACATCTTTTGAGAACAACTTTCACCATCGTACGAAACATTAAAACTCCATACTAAACCTAATGAATTCGTCCGAGTCATTTGAACATCGTACAACAATTTAGAATATCTTACGACTCTGTATGCCACATTACCGCTTTGAAAAGCATGTTAGTATAACGTAGGACACCTTACAACTCCTAACAAAACATTACAACACCGTACGTAAACTTAAAACTCCATAATAAACCTAATGAATTCGTCCGAGTCATTTGAACATCGTACAACAATTTAGAATATCTTACGACTATATATGCCACATTATCGCCTTGAAAATCATGTTAGTATAACGTAGGACACCTTACAACTCCTAACAACATATTACAATACCGTACGTAAACTTAAAACTCCATAGTAAACCTAATGAATTCGTCTGAGTCCATTAAACATTAGACGACCACTCAGGACTTGTTACGACTTTGTATGCAACATTAGCAACAGGAAAAGCAATTTAGAATAATGTAGGATGCGTTACATCTTTTGAGAACAACTTTCACCACCGTACGAAACATTAAAACTCCATACTAAACCTAATGAATTCGTCCAAGTCATTTGTACATCGTACAACAATTTAGAATATCTTACGACTCTGTATGCCACATTACCGCTTTGAAAAGCATGTTAGTATAACGTAGGACACCTTACAAATCTTAACAAAACATTACAACACCGTACGTAAACTTAAAACTCCATAATAAACCTAATGAATTCATCCGAGTCCTTTGAACATCGTACGACAATTTAGAATATATTACGACTCTGTATGCCACATTACCGCCTTGAAAAGTATGTTAATATAACGTACGGCACCTTACAACTCCTAACAAAACATTACAACACCGTACGTAAACTTAAAACTCCATAATAAACCTAATGAGTTCATTCAGGTCCTTTGAACATCGTACGACAATTTAGAATATATTACGACTCTGTATGCCACATTACCGCCTTGAAAAGTATGTTAGTATAACGTACGGCACCTTACAACTCCTAACAAAACATTACAACACCGTACGTAAACTCAAAACTCCATAATAAAACTAATGAATTCGTCCGAGTCATTTGAACATCGTACAACAATTTAGAATATCTTACGACTATATATGCCACATTATCGCCTTGAAAATCATGTTAGTATAACGTAGGACACCTTACAACTCCTAACAACATATTACAATACCGTACGTAAACTTAAAACTCCATAGTAAACCTAATGAATTCGTCTGAGTCCATTAAACATTAGACGACCACTCAGGACTTGTTACGACTTTGTATGCAACATTAGCAACAGGAAAAGCAATTTAGAATAATGTAGGATGCGTTACATCTTTTGAGAACAACTTTCACCACCGTACGAAACATTAAAACTCCATACTAAACCTAATGAATTCGTCCAAGTCATTTGAACATCGTACAACAATTTAGAATATCTTACGACTCTGTATGCCACATTACCGCTTTGAAAAGCATGTTAGTATAACGTAGGACACCTTACAAATCTTAACAAAACATTACAACACCGTACGTAAACTTAAAACTCCATAATAAACCTAATGAATTCATCCGAGTCCTTTGAACATCGTACGACAATTTAGAATATATTACGACTCTGTATGCCACATTACCGCCTTGAAAAGTATGTTAATATAACGTACGGCACCTTACAACTCCTAACAAAACATTACAACACCGTACGTAAACTTAAAACTCCATAATAAACCTAATGAGTTCATTCAGGTCCTTTGAACATCGTACGACAATTTAGAATATATTACGACTCTGTATGCCACATTACCGCCTTGAAAAGTATGTTAGTATAACGTACGGCACCTTACAACTCCTAACAAAACATTACAACACCGTACGTAAACTCAAAACTCCATAATAAAACTAATGAATTCGTCCGAGTCATTTGAACATCGTACAACAATTTAGAATATCTTACGACTATATATGCCACATTATCGCCTTGAAAATCATGTTAGTATAACGTAGGACACCTTACAACTCCTAACAACATATTACAATACCGTACGTAAACTTAAAACTCCATAGTAAACCTAATGAATTCGTCTGAGTCCATTAAACATTAGACGACCACTCAGGACTTGTTACGACTTTGTATGCAACATTAGCAACAGGAAAAGCAATTTAGAATAATGTAGGATGCGTTACATCTTTTGAGAACAACTTTCACCACCGTACGAAACATTAAAACTCCATACTAAACCTAATGAATTCGTCCAAGTCATTTGAACATCGTACAACAATTTAGAATATCTTACGACTCTGTATGCCACATTACCGCTTTGAAAAGCATGTTAGTATAACGTAGGACACCTTACAAATCTTAACAAAACATTACAACACCGTACGTAAACTTAAAACTCCATAATAAACCTAATGAATTCATCCGAGTCCTTTGAACATCGTACGACAATTTAGAATATATTACGACTCTGTATGCCACATTACCGCCTTGAAAAGTATGTTAATATAACGTACGGCACCTTACAACTCCTAACAAAACATTACAACACCGTACGTAAACTTAAAACTCCATAATAAACCTAATGAGTTCATTCAGGTCCTTTGAACATCGTACGACAATTTAGAATATATTACGACTCTGTATGCCACATTACCGCCTTGAAAAGTATGTTAGTATAACGTACGGCACCTTACAACTCCTAACAAAACATTACAACACCGTACGTAAACTCAAAACTCCATAATAAAACTAATGAATTCGTCCGAGTCATTTGAACATCGTACAACAATTTAGAATATCTTACGACTATGTATGCCACATTACCGCCTTGAAAATCATGTTAGTATAACGTAGGACACCTTACAACTCCTAACAACATATTACCATAACGTACGTAAACTTAAAACTCCATAGTAAACCTAATGAATTCGTCTGAGTCCATTAAACATTAGACGAACACTCAAGACTTGTTACGACTTTGTATGCAACATTAGCAACAGGAAAAGCAATTTAGAATAATGTAGGATGCGTTACATCTTTTGAGAACAACTTTCACCACCGTACGAAACATTTAAACTCCATACTAAACCTAATGAATTCGTCCGAGTCATTTGAACATCGTACAACAATTTAGAATATCTTACGACTCTGTATGCCACATTACCGCTTTGAAAAGCATGTTAGTATAACGTAGGACACCTTACAACTCCTAACAAAACATTACAACACCGTACGTAAACTTAAAACTCCATAATAAACCTAATGAATTCATCCGAGTCCTTTGAACATCGTACGACAATTTAGAATATATTACGACTCTGTATGCCACATTACCGCCTTGAAAAGTATGTTAGTATAACGTACGGCACCTTACAACTCCTAACAAAACATTACAACACCGACGTAAACATAAAACTCCATAATAAACCTAATGAGTTCATTCAGGTCCTTTGAACATCGTACGGCAATTTAGAATATATTACGACTCTGTATGCCACATTACCGCCTTGAAAAGTATGTTAGTATAACGTACGGCACCTTACAACTCCTAACAAAACATTACAACACCGTACGTAAACTCAAAACTCCATAATAAACCTAATGAATTCGTCCGAGTCATTTGAACATCGTACAACAATTTAGAATATCTTACGACTCTGTATGCCACATTACCGCTTTGAAAAGCATGTTAGTATAACGTAGGACACCTTACAACTCCTAACAAAACATTACAACACCGTACGTAAACTTAAAACTCCATAATAAACCTAATGAATTCGTCCGAGTCATTTGAACATCGTACAACAATTTAGAATATCTTACGACTATATATGCCACATTATCGCCTTGAAAATCATGTTAGTATAACGTAGGACACCTTACAACTCCTAACAACATATTACAATACCGTACGTAAACTTAAAACTCCATAGTAAACCTAATGAATTCGTCTGAGTCCATTAAACATTAGACGACCACTCAGGACTTGTTACGACTTTGTATGCAACATTAGCAACAGGAAAAGCAATTTAGAATAATGTAGGATGCGTTACATCTTTTGAGAACAACTTTCACCACCGTACGAAACATTAAAACTCCATACTAAACCTAATGAATTCGTCCAAGTCATTTGAACATCGTACAACAATTTAGAATATCTTACGACTCTGTATGCCACATTACCGCTTTGAAAAGCATGTTAGTATAACGTAGGACACCTTACAAATCTTAACAAAACATTACAACACCGTACGTAAACTTAAAACTCCATAATAAACCTAATGAATTCATCCGAGTCCTTTGAACATCGTACGACAATTTAGAATATATTACGACTCTGTATGCCACATTACCGCCTTGAAAAGTATGTTAATATAACGTACGGCACCTTACAACTCCTAACAAAACATTACAACACCGTACGTAAACTTAAAACTCCATAATAAACCTAATGAGTTCATTCAGGTCCTTTGAACATCGTACGACAATTTAGAATATATTACGACTCTGTATGCCACATTACCGCCTTGAAAAGTATGTTAGTATAATGTACGGCACCTTACAACTCCTAACAAAACATTACAACACCGTACGTAAACTCAAAACTCCATAATAAAACTAATGAATTCGTCCGAGTCATTTGTACATCGTACAACAATTTAGAATATCTTACGACTATGTATGCCACATTACCGCCTTGAAAATCATGTTAGTATAACGTAGGACACCTTACAACTCCTAACAACATATTACCATAACGTACGTAAACTTAAAACTTCATAGTAAACCTAATGAATTCGTCTGAGTCCATTAAACATTAGACGAACACTCAAGACTTGTTACGACTTTGTATGCAACATTAGCAACAGGAAAAGCAATTTAGAATAATGTAGGATGCGTTACATCTTTTGAGAACAACTTTCACCACCGTACGAAACATTTAAACTCCATACTAAACCTAATGAATTCGTCCGAGTCATTTGAACATCGTACAACAATTTAGAATATCTTACGACTCTGTATGCCACATTACCGCTTTGAAAAGCATGTTAGTATAACGTAGGACACCTTACAACTCCTAACAAAACATTACAACACCGTACGTAAACTTAAAACTCCATAATAAACCTAATGAATTCATCCGAGTCCTTTGAACATCGTACGACAATTTAGAATATATTACGACTCTGTATGCCACATTACCGCCTTGAAAAGTATGTTAGTATAACGTACGGCACCTTACAACTCCTAACAAAACATTACAACACCGACGTAAACATAAAACTCCATAATAAACCTAATGAGTTCATTCAGGTCCTTTGAACATCGTACGGCAATTTAGAATATATTACGACTCTGTATGCCACATTACCGCCTTGAAAAGTATGTTAGTATAACGTACGGCACCTTACAACTCCTAACAAAACATTACAACACCGTACGTAAACTCAAAACTCCATAATAAACCTAATGAATTCGTCCGAGTCATTTGAACATCGTACAACAATTTAGAATATCTTACGACTCTGTATGCCACATTACCGCTTTGAAAAGCATGTTAGTATAACGTAGGACACCTTACAACTCCTAACAAAACATTACAACACCGTACGTAAACTTAAAACTCCATAATAAACCTAATGAATTCGTCCGAGTCATTTGAACATCGTACAACAATTTAGAATATCTTACGACTATATATGCCACATTATCGCCTTGAAAATCATGTTAGTATAACGTAGGACACCTTACAACTCCTAACAACATATTACAATACCGTACGTAAACTTAAAACTCCATAGTAAACCTAATGAATTCGTCTGAGTCCATTAAACATTAGACGACCACTCAGGACTTGTTACGACTTTGTATGCAACATTAGCAACAGGAAAAGCAATTTAGAATAATGTAGGATGCGTTACATCTTTTGAGAACAACTTTCACCACCGTACGAAACATTAAAACTCCATACTAAACCTAATGAATTCGTCCAAGTCATTTGAACATCGTACAACAATTTAGAATATCTTACGACTCTGTATGCCACATTACCGCTTTGAAAAGCATGTTAGTATAACGTAGGACACCTTACAAATCTTAACAAAACATTACAACACCGTACGTAAACTTAAAACTCCATAATAAACCTAATGAATTCATCCGAGTCCTTTGAACATCGTACGACAATTTAGAATATATTACGACTCTGTATGCCACATTACCGCCTTGAAAAGTATGTTAATATAACGTACGGCACCTTACAACTCCTAACAAAACATTACAACACCGTACGTAAACTTAAAACTCCATAATAAACCTAATGAGTTCATTCAGGTCCTTTGAACATCGTACGACAATTTAGAATATATTACGACTCTGTATGCTACATTACCGCCTTGAAAAGTATGTTAGTATAACGTACGGCACCTTACAACTCCTAACAAAACATTACAACACCGTACGTAAACTCAAAACTCCATAATAAAACTAATGAATTCGTCCGAGTCATTTGAACATCGTACAACAATTTAGAATATCTTACGACTATATATGCCACATTATCGCCTTGAAAATCATGTTAGTATAACGTAGGACACCTTACAACTCCTAACAACATATTACAATACCGTACGTAAACTTAAAACTCCATAGTAAACCTAATGAATTCGTCTGAGTCCATTAAACATTAGACGACCACTCAGGACTTGTTACGACTTTGTATGCAACATTAGCAACAGGAAAAGCAATTTAGAATAATGTAGGATGCGTTACATCTTTTGAGAACAACTTTCACCACCGTACGAAACATTAAAACTCCATACTAAACCTAATGAATTCGTCCAAGTCATTTGAACATCGTACAACAATTTAGAATATCTTACGACTCTGTATGCCACATTACCGCTTTGAAAAGCATGTTAGTATAACGTAGGACACCTTACAACTCCTAACAAAACATTACAACACCGTACGTAAACTTAAAACTCCATAATAAACCTAATGAGTTCATTCAGGTCCTTTGAACATCGTACGACAATTTAGAATATATTACGACTCTGTATGCCACATTACCGCCTTGAAAAGTATGTTAGTATAACGTACGGCACCTTACAACTCCTAACAAAACATTACAACACCGTACGTAAACTCAAAACTCCATAATAAACCTAATGAATTCGTCCGAGTCATTTGAACATCGTACAACAATTTAGAATATCTTACGACTATGTATGCCACATTACCGCTTTGAAAATCATGTTAGTATAACGTAGGACACCTTACAACTCCTAACAACATATTACCATAACGTACGTAAACTTAAAGCTCCATAGTAAACCTAATGAATTCGTCTGAGTCCATTAAACATTAGACGAACACTCAAGACTTGTTACGACTTTGTATGCAACATTAGCAACAGGAAAAGCAATTTAGAATAATGTAGGATGCGATACATCTTTTGAGAACAACTTTCACCACCGTACGAAACATTAAAACTCCATACTAAACCTAATGAATTCTCCCGAGTCATTTGAACATCGTACAACAATTTAGAATATCTTACGACTCTGTATGCCACATTACCGCTTTGAAAAGCATGTTAGTATAACGTAGGACACCTTACAACTCCTAACAAAACATTACAACACCGTACGTAAACTTAAAACTCCATAATAAACCTAATGAGTTCATTCAGGTCCTTTGAACATCGTACGACAATTTAGAATATATTACGACTCTGTATGCCACATTACCGCCTTGAAAAGTATGTTAGTATAACGTACGGCACCTTACAACTCCTAACAAAACATTACAACACCGTACGTAAACTCAAAACTCCATAATAAACCTAATGAATTCGTCCGAGTCATTTGAACATCGTACAACAATTTAGAATATCTTACGACTATGTATGCCACATTACCGCTTTGAAAATCATGTTAGTATAACGTAGGACACCTTACAACTCCTAACAACATATTACCATAACGTACGTAAACTTAAAGCTCCATAGTAAACCTAATGAATTCGTCTGAGTCCATTAAACATTAGACGAACACTCAAGACTTGTTACGACTTTGTATGCAACATTAGCAACAGGAAAAGCAATTTAGAATAATGTAGGATGCGATACATCTTTTGAGAACAACTTTCACCACCGTACGAAACATTAAAACTCCATACTAAACCTAATGAATTCTCCCGAGTCATTTGAACATCGTACAACAATTTAGAATATCTTACGACTCTGTATGCCACATTACCGCTTTGAAAAGCATGATAGTATAACGTAGGACACCTTACAACTCCTAACAAAACATTACAACACCGTACGTAAACTTAAAACTCCATAATAAACCTAATGAGTTCATTCAGGTCCTTTGAACATCGTACGACAATTTAGAATATATTACGACTCTGTATGCCACATTACCGCCTTGAAAAGTATGTTAGTATAACGTACGGCACCTTACAACTCCTAACAAAACATTACAACACCGTACGTAAACTCAAAACTCCATAATAAACCTAATGAATTCGTCCGAGTCATTTGAACATCGTACAACAATTTAGAATATCTTACGACTATGTATGCCACATTACCGCTTTGAAAATCATGTTAGTATAACGTAGGACACCTTACAACTCCTAACAACATATTACCATAACGTACGTAAACTTAAAGCTCCATAGTAAACCTAATGAATTCGTCTGAGTCCATTAAACATTAGACGAACACTCAAGACTTGTTACGACTTTGTATGCAACATTAGCAACAGGAAAAGCAATTTAGAATAATGTAGGATGCGTTACATCTTTTGAGAACAACTTTCACCACCGTACGAAACATTAAAACTCCATACTAAACCTAATGAATTCGTCCGAGTCATTTGAACATCGTACAACAATTTAGAATATCTTACGACTCTGTATGCCACATTACCGCTTTGAAAAGCATGTTAGTATAACGTAGGACACCTTACAACTCCTAACAAAACATTACAACACCGTACGTAAACTTAAAACTCCATAATAAACCTAATGAATTCATCCGAGTCCTTTGAACATCGTACGACAATTTAGAATATATTACGACTCTGTATGCCACATTACCGCCTTGAAAAGTATGTTAGTATAACGTACGGCACCTTACAACTCCTAACAAAACATTACAACACCGACGTAAACATAAAACTCCATAATAAACCTAATGAGTTCATTCAGGTCCTTTGAACATCGTACGGCAATTTAGAATATATTACGACTCTGTATGCCACATTACCGCCTTGAAAAGTATGTTAGTATAACGTACGGCACCTTACAACTCCTAACAAAACATTACAACACCGTACGTAAACTCAAAACTCCATAATAAACCTAATGAATTCGTCCGAGTCATTTGAACATCATACAACAATTTAGAATATCTTACGACTATGTATGCCACATTACCGCCTTGAAAATCATGTTAGTATAACGTAGGACACCTTACAACTCCTAACAACATATTACCGTAACGTACGTAAACTTAAAACTCCATAGTAAACCTAATGAATTCGTCTGAGTCCATTAAACATTAGACGAACACTCAGGACTTGTTACGACTTTGTATGCAACATTAGCAACAGGAAAAGCAATTTAGAATAATGTAGGATGCGATACATCTTTTGAGAACAACTTTCACCACCGTACGAAACATTAAAACTCCATACTAAACCTAATGAATTCTCCCGAGTCATTTGAACATCGTACAACAATTTAGAATATCTTACGACTCTGTATGCCACATTACCGGTTTGAAAAGCATGTTAGTATAACGTAGGACACCTTACAACTCCTAACAAAACATTACAACACCGTACGTAAACTTAAAACTCCATAATAAACCTAATGAGTTCATTCAGGTCCTTTGAACATCGTACGACAATTTAGAATATATTACGACTCTGTATGCCACATTACCGCCTTGAAAAGTATGTTAGTATAACGTACGGCACCTTACAACTCCTAACAAAACATTACAACACCGTACGTAAACTCAAAACTCCATAATAAACCTAATGAATTCGTCCGAGTCATTTGAACATCGTACAACAATTTAGAATATCTTACGACTATGTATGCCACATTACCGCTTTGAAAATCATGTTAGTATAACGTAGGACACCTTACAACTCCTAACAACATATTACCATAACGTACGTAAACTTAAAGCTCCATAGTAAACCTAATGAATTCGTCTGAGTCCATTAAACATTAGACGAACACTCAAGACTTGTTACGACTTTGTATGCAACATTAGCAACAGGAAAAGCAATTTAGAATAATGTAGGATGCGTTACATCTTTTGAGAACAACTTTCACCACCGTACGAAACATTAAAACTCCATACTAAACCTAATGAATTCGTCCGAGTCATTTGAACATCGTACAACAATTTAGAATATCTTACGACTCTGTATGCCACATTACCGCTTTGAAAAGCATGTTAGTATAACGTAGGACACCTTACAACTCCTAACAAAACATTACAACACCGTACGTAAACTTAAAACTCCATAATAAACCTAATGAATTCATCCGAATCCTTTGAACATCGTACGACAATTTAGAATATATTACGACTCTGTATGCCACATTACCGCCTTGAAAAGTATGTTAATATAACGTACGGCACCTTACAACTCCTAACAAAACATTACAACACCGTACGTAAACTTAAAACTCCATAATAAACCTAATGAGTTCATTCAGGTCCTTTGAACATCGTACGACAATTTAGAATATATTACGACTCTGTATGCCACATTACCGCCTTGAAAAGTATGTTAGTATAACGTACGGCACCTTACAACTCCTAACAAAACATTACAACACCGTACGTAAACTCAAAACTCCATAATAAAACTAATGAATTCGTCCGAGTCATTTGAACATCGTACAACAATTTAGAATATCTTACGACTATGTATGCCACATTACCGCCTTGAAAATCATGTTAGTATAACGTAGGACACCTTACAACTCCTAACAACATATTACCATAACGTACGTAAACTTAAAACTCCATAGTAAACCTAATGAATTCGTCTGAGTCCATTAAACATTAGACGAACACTCAAGACTTGTTACGAATTTGTATGCAACATTAGCAACAGGAAAAGCAATTTAGAATAATGTAGGATGCGTTACATCTTTTGAGAACAACTTTCACCACCGTACGAAACATTTAAACTCCATACTAAACCTAATGAATTCGTCCGAGTCATTTGAACATCGTACAACAATTTAGAATATCTTACGACTCTGTATGCCACATTACCGCTTTGAAAAGCATGTTAGTATAACGTAGGACACCTTACAACTCCTAACAAAACATTACAACACCGTACGTAAACTTAAAACTCCATAATAAACCTAATGAATTCATCCGAGTCCTTTGAACATCGTACGACAATTTAGAATATATTACGACTCTGTATGCCACATTACCGCCTTGAAAAGTATGTTAGTATAACGTACGGCACCTTACAACTCCTAACAAAACATTACAACACCGACGTAAACATAAAACTCCATAATAAACCTAATGAGTTCATTCAGGTCCTTTGAACATCGTACGGCAATTTAGAATATATTACGACTCTGTATGCCACATTACCGCCTTGAAAAGTATGTTAGTATAACGTACGGCACCTTACAACTCCTAACAAAACATTACAACACCGTACGTAAACTCAAAACTCCATAATAAACCTAATGAATTCGTCCGAGTCATTTGAACATCGTACAACAATTTAGAATATCTTACGACTATGTATGCCACATTACCGCCTTGAAAATCATGTTAGTATAACGTAGGACACCTTACAACTCCTAACAACATATTACCGTAACGTACGTAAACTTAAAACTCCATAGTAAACCTAATGAATTCGTCTGAGTCCATTAAACATTAGACGAACACTCAGGACTTGTTACGACTTTGTATGCAACATTAGCAACAGGAAAAGCAATTTAGAATAATGTAGGATGCGATACATCTTTTGAGAACAACTTTCACCACCGTACGAAACATTAAAACTCCATACTAAACCTAATGAATTCTCCCGAGTCATTTGAACATCGTACAACAATTTAGAATATCTTACGACTCTGTATGCCACATTACCGCTTTGAAAAGCATGTTAGTATAACGTAGGACACCTTACAACTCCTAACAAAACATTACAACACCGTACGTAAACTTAAAACTCCATAATAAACCTAATGAGTTCATTCAGGTCCTTTGAACATCGTACGACAATTTAGAATATATTACGACTCTGTATGCCACATTACCGCCTTGAAAAGTATGTTAGTATAACGTACGGCACCTTACAACTCCTAACAAAACATTACAACACCGTACGTAAACTCAAAACTCCATAATAAACCTAATGAATTCGTCCGAGTCATTTGAACATCGTACAACAATTTAGAATATCTTACGACTATGTATGCCACATTACCGCTTTGAAAATCATGTTAGTATAACGTAGGACACCTTACAACTCCTAACAACATATTACCATAACGTACGTAAACTTAAAGCTCCATAGTAAACCTAATGAATTCGTCTGAGTCCATTAAACATTAGACGAACACTCAAGACTTGTTACGACTTTGTATGCAACATTAGCAACAGGAAAAGCAATTTAGAATAATGTAGGATGCGATACATCTTTTGAGAACAACTTTCACCACCGTACGAAACATTAAAACTCCATACTAAACCTAATGAATTCTCCCGAGTCATTTGAACATCGTACAACAATTTAGAATATCTTACGACTCTGTATGCCACATTACCGCTTTGAAAAGCATGTTAGTATAACGTAGGACACCTTACAACTCCTAACAAAACATTACAACACCGTACGTAAACTTAAAACTCCATAATAAACCTAATGAGTTCATTCAGGTCCTTTGAACATCGTACGACAATTTAGAATATATTACGACTCTGTATGCCACATTACCGCCTTGAAAAGTATGTTAGTATAACGTACGGCACCTTACAACTCCTAACAAAACATTACAACACCGTACGTAAACTCAAAACTCCATAATAAACCTAATGAATTCGTCCGAGTCATTTGAACATCGTACAACAATTTAGAATATCTTACGACTATGTATGCCACATTACCGCTTTGAAAATCATGTTAGTATAACGTAGGACACCTTACAACTCCTAACAACATATTACCATAACGTACGTAAACTTAAAGCTCCATAGTAAACCTAATGAATTCGTCTGAGTCCATTAAACATTAGACGAACACTCAAGACGTGTTACGACTTTGTATGCAACATTAGCAACAGGAAAAGCAATTTAGAATAATGTAGGATGCGTTACATCTTTTGAGAACAACTTTCACCACCGTACGAAACATTAAAACTCCATACTAAACCTAATGAATTCGTCCGAGTCATTTGAACATCGTACAACAATTTAGAATATCTTACGACTCTGTATGCCACATTACCGCTTTGAAAAGCATGTTAGTATAACGTAGGACACCTTACAACTCCTAACAAAACATTACAACACCGTACGTAAACTTAAAACTCCATAATAAACCTAATGAATTCATCCGAGTCCTTTGAACATCGTACGACAATTTAGAATATATTACGACTCTGTATGCCACATTACCGCCTTGAAAAGTATGTTAGTATAACGTACGGCACCTTACAACTCCTAACAAAACATTACAACACCGACGTAAACATAAAACTCCATAATAAACCTAATGAGTTCATTCAGGTCCTTTGAACATCGTACGGCAATTTAGAATATATTACGACTCTGTATGCCACATTACCGCCTTGAAAAGTATGTTAGTATAACGTACGGCACCTTACAACTCCTAACAAAACATTACAACACCGTACGTAAACTCAAAACTCCATAATAAACCTAATGAATTCGTCCGAGTCATTTGAACATCGTACAACAATTTAGAATATCTTACGACTATGTATGCCACATTACCGCCTTGAAAATCATGTTAGTATAACGTAGGACACCTTACAACTCCTAACAACATATTACCGTAACGTACGTAAACTTAAAACTCCATAGTAAACCTAATGAATTCGTCTGAGTCCATTAAACATTAGACGAACACTCAGGACTTGTTACGACTTTGTATGCAACATTAGCAACAGGAAAAGCAATTTAGAATAATGTAGGATGCGATACATCTTTTGAGAACAACTTTCACCACCGTACGAAACATTAAAACTCCATACTAAACCTAATGAATTCTCTCGAGTCATTTGAACATCGTACAACAATTTAGAATATCTTACGACTCTGTATGCCACATTACCGCTTTGAAAAGCATGTTAGTATAACGTAGGACACCTTACAACTCCTAACAAAACATTACAACACCGTACGTAAACTTAAAACTCCATAATAAACCTAATGAGTTCATTCAGGTCCTTTGAACATCGTACGACAATTTAGAATATATTACGACTCTGTATGCCACATTACCGCCTTGAAAAGTATGTTAGTATAACGTACGGCACCTTACAACTCCTAACAAAACATTACAACACCGTACGTAAACTCAAAACTCCATAATAAACCTAATGAATTCGTCCGAGTCATTTGAACATCGTACAACAATTTAGAATATCTTACGACTATGTATGCCACATTACCGCTTTGAAAATCATGTTAGTATAACGTAGGACACCTTACAACTCCTAACAACATATTACCATAACGTACGTAAACTTAAAGCTCCATAGTAAACCTAATGAATTCGTCTGAGTCCATTAAACATTTGACGAACACTCAAGACTTGTTACGACTTTGTATGCAACATTAGCAACAGGAAAAGCAATTTAGAATAATGTAGGATGCGTTACATCTTTTGAGAACAACTTTCACCACCGTACGAAACATTAAAACTCCATACTAAACCTAATGAATTCGTCCGAGTCATTTGAACATCGTACAACAATTTAGAATATCTTACGACTCTGTATGCCACATTACCGCTTTGAAAAGCATGTTAGTATAACGTAGGACACCTTACAACTCCTAACAAAACATTACAACACCGTACGTAAACTTAAAACTCCATAATAAACCTAATGAATTCATCCGAGTCCTTTGAACATCGTACGACAATTTAGAATATATTACGACTCTGTATGCCACATTACCGCCTTGAAAAGTATGTTAGTATAACGTACGGCACCTTACAACTCCTAACAAAACATTACAACACCGACGTAAACATAAAACTCCATAATAAACCTAATGAGTTCATTCAGGTCCTTTGAACATCGTACGGCAATTTAGAATATATTACGACTCTGTATGCCACATTACCGCCTTGAAAAGTATGTTAGTATAACGTACGGCACCTTACAACTCCTAACAAAACATTACAACACCGTACGTAAACTCAAAACTCCATAATAAACCTAATGAATTCGTCCGAGTCATTTGAACATCGTACAACAATTTAGAATATCTTACGACTATGTATGCCACATTACCGCCTTGAAAATCATGTTAGTATAACGTAGGACACCTTACAACTCCTAACAACATATTACCGTAACGTACGTAAACTTAAAACTCCATAGTAAACCTAATGAATTCGTCTGAGTCCATTAAACATTAGACGAACACTCAGGACTTGTTACGACTTTGTATGCAACATTAGCAACAGGAAAAGCAATTTAGAATAATGTAGGATGCGATACATCTTTTGAGAACAACTTTCACCACCGTACGAAACATTAAAACTCCATACTAAACCTAATGAATTCTCCCGAGTCATTTGAACATCGTACAACAATTTAGAATATCTTACGACTCTGTATGCCACATTACCGCTTTGAAAAGCATGTTAGTATAACGTAGGACACCTTACAACTCCTAACAAAACATTACAACACCGTACGTAAACTTAAAACTCCATAATAAACCTAATGAGTTCATTCAGGTCCTTTGAACATCGTACGACAATTTAGAATATATTACGACTCTGTATGCCACATTACCGCCTTGAAAAGTATGTTAGTATAACGTACGGCACCTTACAACTCCTAACAAAACATTACAACACCGTACGTAAACTCAAAACTCCATAATAAACCTAATGAATTCGTCCGAGTCATTTGAACATCGTACAACAATTTAGAATATCTTACGACTATGTATGCCACATTACCGCTTTGAAAATCATGTTAGTATAACGTAGGACACCTTACAACTCCTAACAACATATTACCATAACGTACGTAAACTTAAAGCTCCATAGTAAACCTAATGAATTCGTCTGAGTCCATTAAACATTAGACGAACACTCAAGACTTGTTACGACTTTGTATGCAACATTAGCAACAGGAAAAGCAATTTAGAATAATGTAGGATGCGTTACATCTTTTGAGAACAACTTTCACCACCGTACGAAACATTAAAACTCCATACTAAACCTAATGAATTCGTCCGAGTCATTTGAACATCGTACAACAATTTAGAATATCTTACGACTCTGTATGCCACATTACCGCTTTGAAAAGCATGTTAGTATAACGTAGGACACCTTACAACTCCTAACAAAACATTACAACACCGTACGTAAACTTAAAACTCCATAATAAACCTAATGAATTCATCCGAGTCCTTTGAACATCGTACGACAATTTAGAATATATTACGACTCTGTATGCCACATTACCGCCTTGAAAAGTATGTTAATATAACGTACGGCACCTTACAACTCCTAACAAAACATTACAACACCGTACGTAAACTTAAAACTCCATAATAAACCTAATGAGTTCATTCAGGTCCTTTGAACATCGTACGCCAATTTAGAATATATTACGACTCTGTATGCCACATTACCGCCTTGAAAAGTATGTTAGTATAACGTACGGCACCTTACAACTCCTAACAAAACATTACAACACCGTACGTAAACTCAAAACTCCATAATAAAACTAATGAATTCGTCCGAGTCATTTGAACATCGTACAACAATTTAGAATATCTTACGACTATGTATGCCACATTACCGCCTTGAAAATCATGTTAGTATAACGTAGGACACCTTACAACTCCTAACAACATATTACCATAACGTACGTAAACTTAAAACTCCATAGTAAACCTAATGAATTCGTCTGAGTCCATTAAACATTAGACGAACACTCAAGACTTGTTACGACTTTGTATGCAACATTAGCAACAGGAAAAGCAATTTAGAATAATGTAGGATGCGTTACATCTTTTGAGAACAACTTTCACCACCGTACGAAACATTAAAACTCCATACTAAACCTAATGAATTCGTCCGAGTCATTTGAACATCGTACAACAATTTAGAATATCTTACGACTCTGTATGCCACATTACCGCTTTGAAAAGCATGTTAGTATAACGTAGGACACCTTACAACTCCTAACAAAACATTACAACACCGTACGTAAACTTAAAACTCCATAATAAACCTAATGAATTCATCCGAGTCCTTTGAACATCGTACGACAATTTAGAATATATTACGACTCTGTATGCCACATTACCGCCTTGAAAAGTATGTTAGTATAACGTACGGCACCTTACAACTCCTAACAAAACATTACAACACCGACGTAAACATAAAACTCCATAATAAACCTAATGAGTTCATTCAGGTCCTTTGAACATCGTACGGCAATTTAGAATATATTACGACTCTGTATGCCACATTACCGCCTTGAAAAGTATGTTAGTATAACGTACGGCACCTTACAACTCCTAACAAAACATTACAACACCGTACGTAAACTCAAAACTCCATAATAAACCTAATGAATTCGTCCGAGTCATTTGAACATCGTACAACAATTTAGAATATCTTACGACTATGTATGCCACATTACCGCCTTGAAAATCATGTTAGTATAACGTAGGACACCTTACAACTCCTAACAACATATTACCGTAACGTACGTAAACTTAAAACTCCATAGTAAACCTAATGAATTCGTCTGAGTCCATTAAACATTAGACGAACACTCAGGACTTGTTACGACTTTGTATGCAACATTAGCAACAGGAAAAGCAATTTAGAATAATGTAGGATGCGATACATCTTTTGAGAACAACTTTCACCACCGTACGAAACATTAAAACTCCATACTAAACCTAATGAATTCTCCCGAGTCATTTGAACATCGTACAACAATTTAGAATATCTTACGACTCTGTATGCCACATTACCGCTTTGAAAAGCATGTTAGTATAACGTAGGACACCTTACAACTCCTAACAAAACATTACAACACCGTACGTAAACTTAAAACTCCATAATAAACCTAATGAGTTCATTCAGGTCCTTTGAACATCGTACGACAATTTAGAATATATTACGACTCTGTATGCCACATTACCGCCTTGAAAAGTATGTTAGTATAACGTACGGCACCTTACAACTCCTAACAAAACATTACAACACCGTACGTAAACTCAAAACTCCATAATAAACCTAATGAATTCGTCCGAGTCATTTGAACATCGTACAACAATTTAGAATATCTTACGACTATGTATGCCACATTACCGCCTTGAAAATCATGTTAGTATATCGTAGGACACCTTACAACTCCTAACAACATATTACCATAACGTACGTAAACTTAAAGCTCCATAGTAAACCTAATGAATTCGTCTGAGTCCATTAAACATTAGACGAACACTCAAGACTTGTTACGACTTTGTATGCAACATTAGCAACAGGAAAAGCAATTTAGAATAATGTAGGATGCGTTACATCTTTTGAGAACAACTTTCACCACCGTACGAAACATTAAAACTCCATACTAAACCTAATGAATTCGTCCGAGTCATTTGAACATCGTACAACAATTTAGAATATCTTACGACTCTGTATGCCACATTACCGCTTTGAAAAGCATGTTAGTATAACGTAGGACACCTTACAACTCCTAACAAAACATTACAACACCGTACGTAAACTTAAAACTCCATAATAAACCTAATGAATTCATCCGAGTCCTTTGAACATCGTACGACAATTTAGAATATATTACGACTCTGTATGCCACATTACCGCCTTGAAAAGTATGTTAGTATAACGTACGGCACCTTACAACTCCTAACAAAACATTACAACACCGTACGTAAACTTAAAACTACATAATAAACCTAATGAGTTCATTCAGGTCCTTTGAACATCGTACGACAATTTAGAATATATTACGACTTTGTATGCCACATTACCGCCTTGAAAAGTATGTTAGTATAACGTACGGCACCTTACAACTCCTAACAAAACATTACAACACCGTACGTAAACCCAAAACTCCATAATAAACCTAATGAATTCGTCCGAGTCATTTGAACATCGTACAACAATTTAGAATATCTTACGACTATGTATGCCACATTACCGCCTTGAAAATCATGTTAGTATAACGTAGGACACCTTACAACTCCTAACAACATATTACCGTAACGTACGTAAACTTAAAACTCCATAGTAAACCTAATGAATTCGTCTGAGTCCATTAAACATTAGACGAACACTCAGGACTTGTTACGACTTTGTATGCAACATTAGCAACAGGAAAAGCAATTTAGAATAATGTAGGATGCGTTACATCTTTTGAGAACAACTTTCACCACCGTACGAAACATTAAAACTCCATACTAAACCTAATGAATTCGCCCGAGTCATTTGAACATCGTACAACAATTTAGAATATCTTACGACTCTGTATGCCACATTACCGCTTTGAAAAGCATGTTAGTATAACGTAGGACACCTTACAACTCCTAACAAAACATTACAACACCGTACGTAAACTTAAAACTCCATAATAAACCTAATGAATTCATCCGAGTCCATTGAACATCGTACGACAATTTAGAATATATTACGACTCTGTATGCCACATTACCGCCTTAAAAAGTATGTTAGTATAACGTACGGCACCTTACAACTCCTAACAAAACATTACAACACCGTACGTAAATTCAAAACTCCATAATAAACCTAATGAATTCGTCCGAGTCATTTGAACATCGTACAACAATTTAGAATATCTTACGACTATATATGCCACATTATTGCCTTGAAAATCATCTTAGTATAACGTAGGACACCTTACAACTCCTAACAACATATTACAATACCGTACGTAAACTTAAAACTCCATAGTAAACCTAATGAATTCGTCTGAGTCCATTAAACATTAGACGACCACTCAGGACTTGTTACGACTTTGTATGCAACATTAGCAACAGGAAAAGCAATTTAGAATAATGTAGGATGCGTTACATCTTTTGAGAACAACTTTCACCACCGTACGAAACATTAAAACTCCATACTAAACCTAATGAATTCGTCCGAGTCATTTGAATATCGTACAACAATTTAGAATATCTTACGACTCTGTATGCCACATTACCGCCTTGAAAAGTATGTTAGTATAACGTACGGCACCTTACAACTCCTAACAAAACATTACAACACCGTACGTAAACTCAAAACTCCATAATAAACCTAATGAATTCGTCCGAGTCATTTGAACATCGTACAACAATTTAGAATATCTTACGACTATGTATGCCACATTACCGCCTTGAAAATCATGTTAGTATAACGTAGGACACCTTACAACTCCTAACAACATATTACCATAACGTACGTAAACTTAAAACTCCATAGTAAACCTAATGAATTCGTCTGAGTCCATTAAACATTAGACGAACACTCAGGACTTGTTACGACTTTGTATGCAACATTAGCAACAGGAAAAGCAATTTAGAATAATGTAGGATGCGTTACATCTTTTGAGAACAACTTTCACCACCGTACGAAACATTAAAACTCCATACTAAACCTAATGAATTCGTCCGAGTCATTTGAACATCGTACAACAATTTAGAATATCTGACGACTCTGTATGCCACATTACCGCTTTGAAAAGCATGTTAGTATAACGTAGGACACCTTACAACTCCTAACAAAACATTACAACACCGTACGTAAACTTAAAACTCCATAATAAACCTAATGAATTCGTCCGAGTCATTTGAACATCGTACAACAATTTAGAATATCTTACGACTATATATGCCACATTATCGCCTTGAAAATCATGTTAGTATAACGTAGGACACCTTACAACTCCTAACAACATATTACAATAC
Organism: Tagetes erecta; assembly: GCA_030867185.1. Taxonomy (NCBI): domain Eukaryota; kingdom Viridiplantae; phylum Streptophyta; class Magnoliopsida; order Asterales; family Asteraceae; genus Tagetes; species Tagetes erecta. The sequence continues at coordinate 44,816,437 of CM061488.1, read as the reverse complement.
CGTACGTAAACTTAAAACTCCATAGTAAACCTAATGAATTCGTCTGAGTCCATTAAACATTAGACGACCACTCAGGACTTGTTACGACTTTGTATGCAACATTAGCAACAGGAAAAGCAATTTAGAATAATGTAGGATGCGTTACATCTTTTGAGAACAACTTTCACCACCGTACGAAACATTAAAACTCCATACTAAACCTAATGAATTCGTCCGAGTCATTTGAACATCGTACAACAATTTAGAATATCTTACGACTCTGTATGCCACATTACCGCTTTGAAAAGCATGTTAGTATAACGTAGGACACCTTACAACTCCTAACAAAACATTACAACACCGTACGTAAACTTAAAACTAAATAATAAACCTAATGAATTCATCCGAGTCCTTTGAACATCGTACGACAATTTAGAATATATTACGACTCTGTATGCCACATTACCGCCTTGAAAAGTATGTTAGTATAACGTACGGCACCTTACAACTCCTAACAAAACATTAGAACACCGTACGTAAACTCAAAACTCCATAATAAACCTAATGAATTCGTCCGAGTCATTTGAACATCGTACAACAATTTAGAATATCTTACGACTATGTATGCCACATTACCGCCTTGAAAATCATGTTAGTATAACGTAGGACACCTTACAACTCCTAACAACATATTACAATACCGTACGTAAACTTAAAACTCCATAGTAAACCTAATGAATTCGTCTGAGTCCATTAAACATTAGACGACCACTCAGGACTTGTTACGACTTTGTATGCAACATTAGCAACAGGAAAAGCAATTTAGAATAATGTAGGATGCGTTACATCTTTTGAGAACAACTTTCACCACCGTACGAAACATTAAAACTCCATACTAAACCTAATGAATTCGTCCGAGTCATTTGAACATCGTACAACAATTTAGAATATCTTACGACTCTGTATGCCACATTACCGCTTTGAAAAGCATGTTAGTATAACGTAGGACACCTTACAACTCCTAACAAAACATTACAACACCGTACGTAAACTTAAAACTCCATAATAAACCTAATGAATTCATCCGAGTCCTTTGAACATCGTACGACAATTTAGAATATATTACGACTCTGTATGCCACATTACCGCCTTGAAAAGTATGTTAGTATAACGTACGGCACCTTACAACTCCTAACAAAACATTACAACACCGTACGTAAACTCAAAACTCCATAATAAACCTAATGAATTCGTCCGAGTCATTTGAACATCGTACAACAATTTAGAATATCTTACGACTATGTATGCCACATTACCGCCTTGAAAATCATGTTAGTATAACGTAGGACACCTTACAACTCCTAACAACATATTACCATAACGTACGTAAACTTAAAACTCCATAGTAAACCTAATGAATTCGTCTGAGTCCATTAAACATTAGACGAACACTCAGGACTTGTTACGACTTTGTATGCAACATTAGCAACAGGAAAAGCAATTTAGAATAATGTAGGATGCGTTACATCTTTTGAGAACAACTTTCACCACCGTACGAAACATTAAAACTCCATACAAAACCTAATGAATTCGTCCGAGTCATTTGAACATCGTACAACAATTTAGAATATCTTACGACTCTGTATGCCACATTACCGCTTTGAAAAGCATGTTAGTATAACGTAGGACACCTTACAACTCCTAACAAAACATTACAACACCGTACGTAAACATAAAACTCCATAATAAACCTAATGAATTCGTCCGAGTCATTTGAACATCGTACAACAATTTAGAATATCTTACGACTATATATGCCACATTATCGCCTTGAAAATCATGTTAGTATAACGTAGGACACCTTACAACTCCTAACAACATATTACAATACCGTACGTAAACTTAAAACTCCATAGTAAACCTAATGAATTCGTCTGAGTCCATTAAACATTAGACGACCACTCAGGACTTGTTACGACTTTGTATGCAACATTAGCAACAGGAAAAGCAATTTAGAATAATGTAGGATGCGTTACATCTTTTGAGAACAACTTTCACCACCGTACGAAACATTAAAACTCCATACTAAACCTAATGAATTCGTCCGAGTCATTTGAACATCGTACAACAATTTAGAATATCTTACGACTCTGTATGCCACATTACCGCTTTGAAAAGCATGTTAGTATAACGTAGGACACCTTACAACTCCTAACAAAACATTACAACACCGTACGTAAACTTAAAACTAAATAATAAACCTAATGAATTCATCCGAGTCCTTTGAACATCGTACGACAATTTAGAATATATTACGACTCTGTATGCCACATTACCGCCTTGAAAAGTATGTTAGTATAACGTACGGCACCTTACAACTCCTAACAAAACATTACAACACCGTACGTAAACTCAAAACTCCATAATAAACCTAATGAATTCGTCCGAGTCATTTGAACATCGTACAACAATTTAGAATATCTTACGACTATGTATGCCACATTACCGCCTTGAAAATCATGTTAGTATAACGTAGGACACCTTACAACTCCTAACAACATATTACAATACCGTACGTAAACTTAAAACTCCATAGTAAACCTAATGAATTCGTCTGAGTCCATTAAACATTAGACGACCACTCAGGACTTGTTACGACTTTGTATGCAACATTAGCAACAGGAAAAGCAATTTAGAATAATGTAGGATGCGTTACATCTTTTGAGAACAACTTTCACCACCGTACGAAACATTAAAACTCCATACTAAACCTAATGAATTCGTCCGAGTCATTTGAACATCGTACAACAATTTAGAATATCTTACGACTCTGTATGCCACATTACCGCTTTGAAAAGCATGTTAGTATAACGTAGGACACCTTACAACTCCTAACAAAACATTACAACACCGTACGTAAACTTAAAACTCCATAACAAACCTAATGAATTCATCCGAGTCCTTTGAACATTGTACGACAATTTAGAATATATTACGACTCTGTATGCCACATTACCGCCTTGAAAAGTATGTTAGTATAACGTACGGCACCTTACAACTCCTAACAAAACATTACAACACCGTACGTAAACTTAAAACTCCATAATAAACCTAATGAGTTCATTCAGGTCCTTTGAACATCGTACGACAATTTAGAATATATTACGACTCTGTATGCCACATTACCGCCTTGAAAAGTATGTTAGTATAACGTACGGCACCTTACAACTCCTAACAAAACATTACAACACCGTACGTAAACTCAAAACTCCATAATAAACCTAATGAATTCGTCCGAGTCATTTGAACATCGTACAACAATTTAGAATATCTTACGACTATGTATGCCACATTACCGCCTTGAAAATCATGTTAGTATAACGTAGGACACCTTACAACTCCTAACAACATATTACCGTAACGTACGTAAACTTAAAACTCCATAGTAAACCTAATGAATTCGTCTGAGTCCATTAAACATTAGACGAACACTCAGGACTTGTTACAACTTTGTATGCAACATTAGCAACAGGAAAAGCAATTTAGAATAATGTAGGATGCGTTACATCTTTTGAGAACAACTTTCACCACCGTACGAAACATTAAAACTCCATACTAAACCTAATGAATTCGCCCGAGTCATTTGAACATCGTACAACAATTTAGAATATCTTACGACTCTGTATGCCACATTACCGCTTTGAAAAGCATGTTAGTATAACGTAGGACACCTTACAACTCCTAACAAAACATTACAACACCGTACGTAAACTTAAAACTCCATAATAAACCTAATGAATTCATCCGAGTCCTTTGAACATCGTACGACAATTTAGAATATATTACGACTCTGTATGCCACATTACCGCCTTGAAAAGTATGTTAGTATAACGTACGGCACCTTACAACTCCTAACAAAACATTACAACACCGTACGTAAACTCAAAACTCCATAATAAACCTAATGAATTCGTCCGAGTCATTTGAACATCGTACAACAATTAATAATATCTTACGACTATATATGCCACATTATCGCCTTGAAAATCATGTTAGTATAACGTAGGACACCTTACAACTCCTAACAACATATTACAATACCGTACGTAAACTTAAAACTCCATAGTAAACCTAATGAATTCGTCTGAGTCCATTAAACATTAGACGACCACTCAGGACTTGTTACGACTTTGTATGCAACATTAGCAACAGGAAAAGCAATTTAGAATAATGTAGGATGCGTTACATCTTTTGAGAACAACTTTCACCACCGTACGAAACATTAAAACTCCATACTAAACCTAATGAATTCGTCCGAGTCATTTGAATATCTTACAACAATTTAGAATATCTTACGACTCTGTATGCCACATTACCGCCTTGAAAAGTATGTTAGTATAACGTACGGCACCTTACAACTCCTAACAAAACATTACAACACCGTACGTAAACTCAAAACTCCATAATAAACCTAATGAATTCGTCCGAGTTATTTGAACATCGTACAACAATTTAGAATATCTTACGACTATGTATGCCACATTACCGCCTTGAAAATCATGTTAGTATAACGTAGGACACCTTACAATTCCTAACAACATATTACCATAACGTACGTAAACTTAAAACTCCATAGTAAACCTAATGAATTCGTCTGAGTCCATTAAACATTAGACGAACACTCAGGACTTGTTACGACTTTGTATGCAACATTAGCAACAGGAAAAGCAATTTAGAATAATGTAGGATGCGTTACATCTTTTGAGAACAACTTTCACCACCGTACGAAACATTAAAACTCCATACTAAACCTAATGAATTCGTCCGAGTCATTTGAACATCGTACAACAATTTAGAATATCTTACGACTCTGTATGCCACATTACCGCTTTGAAAAGCATGTTAGTATAACGTAGGACACCTTACAACTCCTAACAAAACATTACAACACCGTACGTAAACTTAAAACTCCATAAAAACCTAATGAATTCATCCGAGTCCTTTGAACATCGTACGACAATTTAGAATATATTACGACTCTGTATGCCACATTACCGCCTTGAAAAGTATGTTAGTATAACGTACGGCACCTTACAACTCCTAACAAAACATTACAACACCGTACGTAAACTTAAAACTCCATAATAAACCTAATGAGTTCATTCAGGTCCTTTGAACATCGTACGACAATTTAGAATATATTACGACTCTGTATGCCACATTACCGCCTTGAAAAGTATGTTAGTATAACGTACGGCACCTTACAACTCCTAACAAAACATTACAACACCGTACGTAAACTCAAAACTCCATAATAAACCTAATGAATTCGTCCGAGTCATTTGAACATCGTACAACAATTTAGAATATCTTACGACTATGTATGCCACATTACCGCCTTGAAAATCATGTTAGTATAACGTAGGACACCTTACAACTCCTAACAACATATTACCGTAACGTACGTAAACTTAAAACTCCATAGTAAACCTAATGAATTCGTCTGAGTCCATTAAACATTAGACAAACACTCAGGACTTGTTACAACTTTGTATGCAACATTAGCAACAGGAAAAGCAATTTAGAATAATGTAGGATGCGTTACATCTTTTGAGAACAACTTTCACCACCGTACGAAACATTAAAACTCCATACTAAACCTAATGAATTCGCCCGAGTCATTTGAACATCGTACAACAATTTAGAATATCTTACGACTCTGTATGCCACATTACCGCTTTGAAAAGCATGTTAGTATAACGTAGGACACCTTACAACTCCTAACAAAACATTACAACACCGTACGTAAACTTAAAACTCCATAACAAACCTAATGAATTCATCCGAGTCCTTTGAACATCGTACGGCAATTTAGAATATATTACGACTCTGTATGCCACATTACCGCCTTGAAAAGTATGTTAGTATAACGTACGGCACCTTACAACTCCTAACAAAACATTACAACACCGTACGTAAACTCAAAACTCCATAATAAACCTAATGAATTCGTCCGAGTCATTTGAACATCGTACAACAATTTAGAATATCTTACGACTATATATGCCACATTACCGCCTTGAAAATCATGTTAGTATAACGTAGGACACCTTACAACTCCTAACAACATATTACCATAACGCACGTAAACTTAAAACTCCATAGTAAACCTAATGAATTCGTCTGAGTCCATTAAACATTAGACGAACACTCAGGACTTGTTACGACTTTGTATGCAACATTAGCAACAGGAAAAGCAATTTAGAATAATGTAGGATGCGTTACATCTTTTGAGAACAACTTTCACCACCGTACGAAACATTAAAACTCCATACTAAACCTAATGAATTCGTCCGAGTCATTTGAACATCGTACAACAATTTAGAATATCTTACGACTCTGTATGCCACATTACCGCTTTGAAAAGCATGTTAGTATAACGTAGGACACCTTACAACTCCTAACAAAACATTACAACACCGTACGTAAACTTAAAACTCCATAATAAACCTAATGAATTCATCCGAGTCCTTTGAACATCGTACGACAATTTAGAATATATTACGACTCTGTATGCCACATTACCGCCTTGAAAAGTATGTTAGTATAACGTACGGCACCTTACAACTCCTAACAAAACATTACAACACCGTACGTAAACTTAAAACTCCATAATAAACCTAATGAATTCATTCAGGTCCTTTGAACATCGTATGACAATTTAGAATATTTACGACTCTGTATGCCACATTACCGCGTTGAAAAGTATGTTAGTATAACGTACGGCACCTTAGAACTCTTAACAAAACATTACAACACCGTACGTAAACTCAAAACTCCATAAAAAACCTAATGAATTCGTCCGAGTCATTTGAACATCGCACAACAATTTAAAATATCTTACGAATATGTAAGCCACATTACCGCCTTGAAAATCATGTTAGTATAACGTAGGACACCTTACAACTCCTAACAACATATTAACATACCGTACGTAAACTTAAAACTCTATAGTAAACCTAATGAATTCGTCTGAGTCCATTAAACATTAGACGAACACTCAGGACTTGTTACGACTTTGTATGCAACATTAGCAACAGGAAAAGCAATTTAGAATAATGTAGGATGCGTTACATCTTTTGAGAACAACTTTCACCAACGTACGAAACATGAAAACTCCATACTAAACCTAATGAATTCGTCCGAGTCATTTGAACATCGTACAACAATTTAGAATATCTTACAACTCTGTATGCCACATTACCGCTTTGAAAAGCTTGTTAGTATAACGTAGGACACCTTACAACTCCTAACAAAACATTACAACACCGTACGTAAACTTAAAACTCCATAATAAACCTAATGAATTCATCCGAGTCCTTTGAACATCGTACGACAATTTAGAATATATTACGACTATGTATGCCACATTATGGCCTTGAAAAGTATGTTAGTATAACGTACGGCACCTTACAACTCCTAACAAAACATTACAACACCGTACGTAAACTCAAAACTCCATAATAAACCTAATGAATTCGTCCGAGTCATTTGAACATCGTACAACAATTTAGAATATCTTACGACTATGTATGCCACATTATCGCCTTGAAAATCATGTTAGTATAACGTAGGACACCTTACAACTCCTAACAACATATTACAATACCGTACGTAAACTTAAAACTCCATAGTAAACCTAATGAATTCGTCTGAGTCCATTAAACATTAGACGACCACTCAGGACTTGTTACGACTTTGTATGCAACATTAGCAACAGGAAAAGCCATTTAAAATAATGTAGGATGCGTTACATCTTTTGAGAACAACTTTCACCACGGTACGAAACATTAAAACTCCATACTAAACCTAATGAATTCGTCCGAGTCATTTGAACATCGTACAACAATTTAGAATATCTTACGACTCTGTATGCCACATTACCGCTTTGAAAAGCATGTTAGTATAACGTAGGACACCTTACAACTCCTAACAAAACATTACAACACCGTACGTTAACTTAAAACTCCATAATAAACCTAATGAATTCATCCGAGTCCTTTGAACATCGTACGACAATTTAGAATATATTACGACTCTGTATGCCACATTACCGCCTTGAAAAGTATGTTAGTATAACGTACGGCACCTTACAACTCCTAACAAAACATTACAACACCGTACGTAAACTTAAAACTCCATAATAAACCTAATGAGTTCATTCAGGTCCTTTGAACATCGTACGACAATTTAGAATATATTACGACTCTGTATGCCACATTACCACCTTGAAAAGTATGTTAGTATAACGTACGGCACCTTACAACTCCTAACAAAACATTACAACACCGTACGTAAACTCAAAACTCCATAATAAACCTAATGAATTCGTCCGAGTCATTTGAACATCGTACAACAATTTAGAATATCTTACGACTATGTATGCCACATTACCGCCTTGAAAATCATGTTAGTATAACGTAGGACACCTTACAACTCCTAACAACATATTACCATAACGTACGTAAACTTAAAACTCAATAGTAAACCTAATGAATTCGTCTGAGTCCATTAAACATTAGACGAACACTCAGGACTTGTTACGACTTTGTATGCAACATTAGCAACAGGAAAAGCAATTTAGAATAATGTAGGATGCGTTACATCTTTTGAGAACAACTTTCACCACCGTACGAAACATTAAAACTCCATACTAAACCTAATGAATTCGTCCGAGTCATTTGAACATCGTACAACAATTTAGAATATCTTACGACTATGTATGCCACATTACCGCTTTGAAAAGCATGTTAGTATAACGTAGGACACCTTACAACTCCTAACAAAACGTTACAACACCGTACGTAAACTTAAAACTCCATAATAAACCTAATGAATTCATCCGAGTCCTTTGAACATCGTACGACAATTTAGAATATATTACGACTCTGTATGCCATATTACCGCCTTGAAAAGTATGTTAGTATAACATACGGCACCTTACAACTCCTAACAAAACATTACAACACCTTACGTAAACTCAAAACTCCATAATAAACCTAATGAATTCGTCCGAGTCATTTGAACATCGTACAACAATTTAGAATATCTTACGACTATGTATGCCACATTACCGCCTTGAAAATCATGTTAGTATAACGTAGGACACCTTACAACTCCTAACAACATATTACAATACTGTACGTAAACTTAAAACTCCATAGTAAACCTAATGAATTCGTCTGAGTCCATTAAACATTAGACGACCACTCAGGACTTGTTACGACTTTGTATGCAACATTAGCAACAGGAAAAGCAATTTAGAATATTGTAGGATGCGTTACATCTTTTGAGAACAACTTTAACCACCGTACGAAACATTAAAACTCCATACTAAACCTAATGAATTTTTCCGAGTCATTTGAACATCGTACAACAATTTAGAATATCTTACGACTCTGTATGCCACATTACCGCTTTGAAAAGCATGTTAGTATAACGTAGGACACCTTACAACTCCTAACAAAACATTACAACACCGTACGTAAACTTAATACTCCATAATAAACCTAATGAATTCATCCGAGTCTTTTGAACATCGTACGGCAATTTAGAATATATTACGACTTTGTATGCCACATTACCGCCTTGAAAAGTATGTTAGTATAACATACGGCACCTTACAACTCCTAACAAAACATTACAACACCGTACGTAAACTTAAAACTCCATAATAAACCTAATGAATTCATTCAGGTCCTTTGAACATCGTACGACAATTTAGAATATATTACGACTCTGTATGCCACATTACCGCCTTGAAAAGTATGTTAGTATAACGTACGGCACCTTACAACTCCTAACAAAACATTACAACACCGTACGTAAACTCAAAACTCCATAATAAACCTAATGAATTCGTCCGAGTCACTTGAACATCGTACAACAATTTAGAATATCTTACGACTATGTATGCCACATTACCGCTTTGAAAATCATGTTAGTATAACGTAGGACACCTTACAACTCCTAACAACATATTACCATAACGTACGTAAACTTAAATCTCCATAGTAAACCTAATGAATTCGTCTGAGTCCATTAAACATTAGACGACCACTCAGGACTTGTTACGACTTTGTATGCAACATTAGCAACAGGAAAAGAAATTTAGAATAATGTAGGTTGCGTTACATCTTTTGAGAACAACTTTCACCACCATACGAAACATTAAAACTCCATACTAAACCTAATGAATTCGTCCGAGTCATTTGAACATCGTACAACAATTTAGAATATCTTACGACTCTGTATGCCACATTACCGCTTTGAAAAGCATGTTAGTATAACGTAGGACACCTTACAACTCCTAACAAAACATTACAACACCGTACGTAAACTTAAAACTCCATAATAAACCTAATGAATTCATCCGAGTGTTTTGAACATCGTACGGCAATTTAGAATATATTACGCCTTTGTATGCCACATTACCGCCTTGAAAAGTATGTTAGTATAACATACGGCACCTTTCAACTCCTAACAAAACATTACAACACCGTACGTAAACTTAAAACTCCATAATAAACCTAATGAATTCATTCAGGTCCTTTGAACATCGTACGACAATTTAGAATATATTACGACTCTGTATGCCACATTACCGCCTTGAAAAGTATGTTAGTATAACGTACGGCACCTTACAACTCCTAACAAAACATTACAACACCGTACGTAAACTCAAAACTCCATAATAAACCTAATGAATTCGACCGAGTCATTTGAACATCGTACAACAATTTAGAATATCTTACGACTATGTATGCCACATTACCGCTTTGAAAATCATGTTAGTATAACGTAGGACACCTTACAACTCTTAACAACATATTACCATAACGTACGTAAACTTAAATCTCCATAGTAAACCTAATGAATTCGTCTGAGTCCATTAAACATTAGACGACCACTCAGGACTTGTTACGACTTTGTATGCAACATTAGCAACAGGAAAAGCAATTTAGAATAATGTAGGTTGCGTTACATCTTTTGAGAACAACTTTCACCACCGTACGAAATATTAAAACTCCATACTAAACCTAATGAATTCGTCCGAGTCATTTGAACATCGTACAACAATTTAGAATATCTTACGACTCTGTATGCCACATTACCGCTTTGAAAAGCATGTTAGTATAACGTAGGACACCTTACAACTCCTAACAAAACATTACAACACCGTACGTAAACTTAAAACTCCATAATAAACCTAATGAATTCATCCGAGTCCATTGAACATCGTACGACAATTTAGAATATATTACGACTCTGTATGCCACATTACCGCCTTGAAAAGTATGTTAGTATAACGTACGGCACCTTACAACTCCTAACAAAACATTACAACACCGTACGTAAACTTAAAACTCCATAATAAACCTAATGAGTTCATTCAGGTCCTTTGAACATCGTACGACAATTTAGAATATATTACGACTCTGTATGCCACATTACCGCCTTGAAAAGTATGTTAGTATAACGTACGGCACCTTACAACTCCTAACAAAACATTACAACACCGTACGTAAACTCCAAACTCCATAATAAACCTAATGAATTCGTCCGAGTCATTTGAACATCGTACAACAATTTAGAATATCTTACGACTATGTATGCCACATTACCGCCTTGAAAATCATGTTAGTATAACGTAGGACACCTTACAACTCCTAACAACATATTACAATACCGTACGTAAACTTAAAACTCCATAGTAAACCTAATGAATTCGTCTGAGTCCATTAAACATTAGACGAACACTCAGGACTTGTTACGACTTTGTATGCAACATTAGCAACAGGAAAAGCAATTTAGAATAATGTAGGATGCGTTACATCTTTTGAGAACAACTTTCACCACCGTACGAAACATTAAAACTCCATACTAAACCTAATGAATTCGTCCGAGTCATTTGAACATCGTACAACAATTTAGAATATCTTACGACTATGTATGCCACATTACCGCTTTGAAAAGCATGTTAGTATAACGTAGGACACCTTACAACTCCTAACAAAACGTTACAACACCGTACGTAAACTTAAAACTCCATAATAAACCTAATGAATTCATCCGAGTCCTTTGAACATCGTACGACAATTTAGAATATATTACGACTCTGTATGCCATATTACCGCCTTGAAAAGTATGTTAGTATAACATACGGCACCTTACAACTCCTAACAAAACATTACAACACCTTACGTAAACTCAAAACTCCATAATAAACCTAATGAATTCGTCCGAGTCATTTGAACATCGTACAACAATTTAGAATATCTTACGACTATGTATGCCACATTACCGCCTTGAAAATCATGTTAGTATAACGTAGGACACCTTACAACTCCTAACAACATATTACAATACTGTACGTAAACTTAAAACTCCATAGTAAACCTAATGAATTCGTCTGAGTCCATTAAACATTAGACGACCACTCAGGACTTGTTACGACTTTGTATGCAACATTAGCAACAGGAAAAGCAATTTAGAATATTGTAGGATGCGTTACATCTTTTGAGAACAACTTTAACCACCGTACGAAACATTAAAACTCCATACTAAACCTAATGAATTTTTCCGAGTCATTTGAACATCGTACAACAATTTAGAATATCTTACGACTCTGTATGCCACATTACCGCTTTGAAAAGCATGTTAGTATAACGTAGGACACCTTACAACTCCTAACAAAACATTACAACACCGTACGTAAACTTAATACTCCATAATAAACCTAATGAATTCATCCGACTCTTTTGAACATCGTACGGCAATTTAGAATATATTACGACTTTGTATGCCACATTACCGCCTTGAAAAGTATGTTAGTATAACATACGGCACCTTACAACTCCTAACAAAACATTACAACACCGTACGTAAACTTAAAACTCCATAATAAACCTAATGAATTCATTCAGGTCCTTTGAACATCGTACGACAATTTAGAATATATTACGACTCTGTATGCCACATTACCGCCTTGAAAAGTATGTTAGTATAACGTACGGCACCTTACAACTCCTAACAAAACATTACAACACCGTACGTAAACTCAAAACTCCATAATAAACCTAATGAATTCGACCGAGTCATTTGAACATCGTACAACAATTTAGAATATCTTACGACTATGTATGCCACATTACCGCTTTGAAAATCATGTTAGTATAACGTAGGACACCTTACAACTCTTAACAACATATTACCATAACGTACGTAAACTTAAATCTCCATAGTAAACCTAATGAATTCGTCTGAGTCCATTAAACATTAGACGACCACTCAGGACTTGTTACGACTTTGTATGCAACATTAGCAACAGGAAAAGCAATTTAGAATAATGTAGGTTGCGTTACATCTTTTGAGAACAACTTTCACCACCGTACGAAATATTAAAACTCCATACTAAACCTAATGAATTCGTCCGAGTCATTTGAACATCGTACAACAATTTAGAATATCTTACGACTCTGTATGCCACATTACCGCTTTGAAAAGCATGTTAGTATAACGTAGGACACCTTACAACTCCTAACAAAACATTACAACACCGTACGTAAACTTAAAACTCCATAATAAACCTAATGAATTCATCCGAGTCCATTGAACATCGTACGACAATTTAGAATATATTACGACTCTGTATGCCACATTACCGCCTTGAAAAGTATGTTAGTATAACGTACGGCACCTTACAACTCCTAACAAAACATTACAACACCGTACGTAAACTTAAAACTCCATAATAAACCTAATGAGTTCATTCAGGTCCTTTGAACATCGTACGACAATTTAGAATATATTACGACTCTGTATGCCACATTACCGCCTTGAAAAGTATGTTAGTATAACGTACGGCACCTTACAACTCCTAACAAAACATTACAACACCGTACGTAAACTCCAAACTCCATAATAAACCTAATGAATTCGTCCGAGTCATTTGAACATCGTACAACAATTTAGAATATCTTACGACTATGTATGCCACATTACCGCCTTGAAAATCATGTTAGTATAACGTAGGACACCTTACAACTCCTAACAACATATTACCGTAACGTACGTAAACTTAAAACTCCATAGTAAACCTAATGAATTCGTCTGAGTCCATTAAACATTAGACGAACACTCAGGACTTGTTACGACTTTGTATGCAACATTAGCAACAGGAAAAGCAATTTAGAATAATGTAGTATGCGTTACATCTTTTGAGAACAACTTTCACCACCGTACGAAACATTAAAACTCGATACTAAACCTAATGAATTCGCCCCGAGTCATTTGAACATCGTACAACAATTTAGAATATCTTACGACTCTGTATGCCACATTACCGCTTTGAAAAGCATGTTAGTATAACGTAGGACACCTTACAACTCCTAACAAAACATTACAACACCGTACGTAAACTTAAAATCCATAATAAGCCTAATGAATTCATCCGAGTCCTTTGAACATCGTACGACAATTTAGAATATATTACGACTCTATATGCCACATTACCGCCTTGAAAAGTATGTTAGTATAACGTACGGCACCTTACAACTCCTAACAAAACATTACAACACCGTACGTAAACTCAAAACTCCATAATAAACCTAATGAATTCGTCCGAGTCATTTGAACATCGTACAACAATTTAGAATATCTTACGACTCTGTATGCCACATTACCGCTTTGAAAAGCATGTTAGTATAACGTAGGACACCTTACAACTCCTAACAAAACATTACAACACCGTACGTAAACTTAAAACTCCATAATAAACCTAATGAATTCATCCGAGTCCATTGAACATCGTACGACAATTTAGAATAAATTACGACTCTGTATGCCACATTACCGCCTTGAAAAGTATGTTAGTATAACGTACGGCACCTTACAACTCCTAACAAAACATTACAACACCGTACGTAAACTTAAAACTCCATAATAAACCTAATGAGTTCATTCAGGTCCTTTGAACATCGTACGACAATTTAGAATATATTACGACTCTGTATGCCACATTACCGCCTTGAAAAGTATGTTAGTATAACGTACGGCACCTTACAACTCCTAACAAAACATTACAACACCGTACGTAAACTCCAAACTCCATAATAAACCTAATGAATTCGTCCGAGTCATTTGAACATCGTACAACAATTTAGAATATCTTACGACTATGTATGCCACATTACCGCCTTGAAAATCATGTTAGTATAACGTAGGACACCTTACAACTCCTAACAACATATTACCGTAACGTACGTAAACTTAAAACTCCATAGTAAACCTAATGAATTCGTCTGAGTCCATTAAACATTAGACGAACACTCAGGACTTGTTACGACTTTGTATGCAACATTAGCAACAGGAAAAGCAATTTAGAATAATGTAGTATGCGTTACATCTTTTGAGAACAACTTTCACCACCGTACGAAACATTAAAACTCGATACTAAACCTAATGAATTCGCCCGAGTCATTTGAACATCATACAACAATTTAGAATATCTTACGACTCTGTATGCCACATTACCGCTTTGAAAAGCATGTTAGTATAACGTAGGACACCTTACAACTCCTAACAAAACATTACAACACCGTACGTAAACTTAAAATCCATAATAAACCTAATGAATTCATCCGAGTCCTTTGAACATCGTACGACAATTTAGAATATATTACGACTCTATATGCCACATTACCGCCTTGAAAAGTATGTTAGTATAACGTACGACACCTTACAACTCCTAACAAAACATTACAACACCGTACGTAAACTCAAAACTCCATAATAAACCTAATGAATTCGTCCGAGTCATTTGAACATCGTACAACAATTTAGAATATCTTACGACTTTATATGCCACATTATCGCCTTGAAAATCATGTTAGTATAACGTAGGACACCTTACAACTCCTAACAACATATTACAATACCGTACGTAAACTTAAAACTCCATAGTAAACCTAATGAATTCGTCTGAGTCCATTAAACATTAGACGACCACTCAGGACTTGTTACGACTTTGTATGCAACATTAGCAACAGGAAAAGCAATTTAGAATAATGTAGAATGCGTTACATCTTTTGAGAACAACTTTCACCACCGTACGAAACATTAAAACTCCATACTAAACCTAATGAATTCGTCCGAGTCATTTGAACATCGTACAACAATTAAGAATATCTTACGACTCTGTATGCCACATTACCGCTTTGAAAAGCATGTTAGTATAACGTAGGACACTTTACAACTCCTAACAAAACATTACAACACCGTACGTAAACTTAAAACTCCATAATAAACCTAATGAATTCATCCGAGTCCATTGAACATCGTACGACAATTTAGAATATATTACGACTCTGTATGCCACATTACCGCCTTGAAAAGTATGTTAGTATAACGTACGGCACCTTACAACTCCTAACAAAACATTACAACACCGTACGTAAACTTAAAACTCCATAATAAACCTAATGAGTTCATTCAGGTCCTTTGAACATCGTACGACAATTTAGAATATATTACGACTCTGTATGCCACATTACCGCCTTGAAAAGTATGTTAGTATAACGTACGGCACCTTACAACTCCTAACAAAACATTACAACACCGTACGTAAACTCCAAACTCCATAATAAACCTAATGAATTCGTCCGAGTCATTTGAACATCGTACAACAATTTAGAATATCTTACGACTATGTATGCCACATTACCGCCTTGAAAATCATGTTAGTATAACGTAGGACACCTTACAACTCCTAACAACATAATACCGTAACGTACGTAAACTTAAAACTCCATAGTAAACCTAATGAATTCGTCTGAGTCCATTAAACATTAGACGAACACTCAGGACTTGTTACGACTTTGTATGCAACATTAGCAACAGGAAAAGCAATTTAGAATAATGTAGTATGCGTTACATCTTTTGAGAACAACTTTCACCACCGTACGAAACATTAAAACTCGATACTAAACCTAATGAATTCGCCCGAGTCATTTGAACATCGTACAACAATTTAGAATATCTTACGACTCTGTATGCCACATTACCGCTTTGAAAAGCATGTTAGTATAACGTAGGACACCTTACAACTCCTAACAAAACATTACAACACCGTACGTAAACTTAAAATCCATAATAAACCTAATGAATTCATCCGAGTCCTTTGAACATCGTACGACAATTTAGAATATATTACGACTCTATATGCCACATTACCGCCTTGAAAAGTATGTTAGTATAACGTACGGCACCTTACAACTCCTAACAAAACATTACAACACCGTACGTAAACTCAAAACTCCATAATAAACCTAATGAATTCGTCCGAGTCATTTGAACATCGTACAACAATTTAGAATATCTTACGACTTTATATGCCACATTATCGCCTTGAAAATCATGTTAGTATAACGTAGGACACCTTACAACTCCTAACAACATATTACAATACCGTACGTAAACTTAAAACTCCATAGTAAACCTAATGAATTCGTCTGAGTCCATTAAACATTAGACGACCACTCAGGACTTGTTACGACTTTGTATGCAACATTAGCAACAGGAAAAGCAATTTAGAATAATGTAGAATGCGTTACATCTTTTGAGAACAACTTTCACCACCGTACGAAACATTAAAACTCCATACTAAACCTAATGAATTCGTCCGAGTCATTTGAACATCGTACAACAATTAAGAATATCTTACGACTCTGTATGCCACATTACCGCTTTGAAAAGCATGTTAGTATAACGTAGGACACTTTACAACTCCTAACAAAACATTACAACACCGTACGTAAACTTAAAACTCCATAATAAACCTAATGAATTCATCCGAGTCCATTGAACATCGTACGACAATTTAGAATATATTACGACTCTGTATGCCACATTACCGCCTTGAAAAGTATGTTAGTATAACGTACGGCACCTTACAACTCCTAACAAAACATTACAACACCGTACGTAAACTCCAAACTCCATAATAAACCTAATGAATTCGTCCGAGTCATTTGAACATCGTACAACAATTTAGAATATCTTACGACTATGTATGCCACATTACCGCCTTGAAAATCATGTTAGTATAACGTAGGACACCTTACAACTCCTAACAACATAATACCGTAACGTACGTAAACTTAAAACTCCATAGTAAACCTAATGAATTCGTCTGAGTCCATTAAACATTAGACGAACACTCAGGACTTGTTACGACTTTGTATGCAACATTAGCAACAGGAAAAGCAATTTAGAATAATGTAGTATGCGTTACATCTTTTGAGAACAACTTTCACCACCGTACGAAACATTAAAACTCGATACTAAACCTAATGAATTCGCCCGAGTCATTTGAACATCGTACAACAATTTAGAATATCTTACGACTCTGTATGCCACATTACCGCTTTGAAAAGCATGTTAGTATAACGTAGGACACCTTACAACTCCTAACAAAACATTACAACACCGTACGTAAACTTAAAATCCATAATAAACCTAATGAATTCATCCGAGTCCTTTGAACATCGTACGACAATTTAGAATATATTACGACTCTATATGCCACATTACCGCCTTGAAAAGTATGTTAGTATAACGTACGGCACCTTACAACTCCTAACAAAACATTACAACACCGTACGTAAACTCAAAACTCCATAATAAACCTAATGAATTCGTCCGAGTCATTTGAACATCGTACAACAATTTAGAATATCTTACGACTTTATATGCCACATTATCGCCTTGAAAATCATGTTAGTATAACGTAGGACACCTTACAACTCCTAACAACATATTACAATACCGTACGTAAACTTAAAACTCCATAGTAAACCTAATGAATTCGTCTGAGTCCATTAAACATTAGACGACCACTCAGGACTTGTTACGACTTTGTATGCAACATTAGCAACAGGAAAAGCAATTTAGAATAATGTAGAATGCGTTACATCTTTTGAGAACAACTTTCACCACCGTACGAAACATTAAAACTCCATACTAAACCTAATGAATTCGTCCGAGTCATTTGAACATCGTACAACAATTAAGAATATCTTACGACTCTGTATGCCACATTACCGCTTTGAAAAGCATGTTAGTATAACGTAGGACACTTTACAACTCCTAACAAAACATTACAACACCGTACGTAAACTTAAAACTCCATAATAAACCTAATGAATTCATCCGAGTCCATTGAACATCGTACGACAATTTAGAATATATTACGACTCTGTATGCCACATTACCGCCTTGAAAAGTATGTTAGTATAACGTACGGCACCTTACAACTCCTAACAAAACATTACAACACCGTACGTAAACTTAAAACTCCATAATAAACCTAATGAGTTCATTCAGGTCCTTTGAACATCGTACGACAATTTAGAATATATTACGACTCTGTATGCCACATTACCGCCTTGAAAAGTATGTTAGTATAACGTACGGCACCTTACAACTCCTAACAAAACATTACAACACCGTACGTAAACTCCAAACTCCATAATAAACCTAATGAATTTGTCCGAGTCATTTGAACATCGTACAACAATTTAGAATATCTTACGACTATGTATGCCACATTACCGCCTTGAAAATCATGTTAGTATAACGTAGGACACCTTACAACTCCTAACAACATAATACCGTAACGTACGTAAACTTAAAACTCCATAGTAAACCTAATGAATTCGTCTGAGTCCATTAAACATTAGACGAACACTCAGGACTTGTTACGACTTTGTATGCAACATTAGCAACAGGAAAAGCAATTTAGAATAATGTAGTATGCGTTACATCTTTTGAGAACAACTTTCACCACTGTACGAAACATTAAAACTCGATACTAAACCTAATGAATTCGCCCGAGTCATTTGAACATCGTACAACAATTTAGAATATCTTACGACTCTGTATGCCACATTACCGCTTTGAAAAGCATGTTAGTATAACGTAGGACACCTTACAACTCCTAACAAAACATTACAACACCGTACGTAAACTTAAAACTCCATAATAAACCTAATGAATTCATCCGAGTCCTTTGAACATCGTACGACAATTTAGAATATATTACGACTCTATATGCCACATTACCGCCTTGAAAAGTATGTTAGTATAACGTACGGCACCTTACAACTCCTAACAAAACATTACAACACCGTACGTAAACTCAAAACTCCATAATAAACCTAATGAATTCGTCCGAGTCATTTGAACATCGTACAACAATTTAGAATATCTTACGACTATATATGCCACATTATCGCCTTGAAAATCATGTTAGTATAACGTAGGACACCTTACAACTCCTAACAACATATTACAATACCGTACGTAAACTTAAAACTCCATAGTAAACCTAATGAATTCGTCTGAGTCCATTAAACATTAGACGACCACTCAGGACTTGTTACGACTTTGTATGCAACATTAGCAACAGGAAAAGCAATTTAGAATAATGTAGAATGCGTTACATCTTTTGAGAACAACTTTCACCACCGTACGAAACATTAAAACTCCATACTAAACCTAATGAATTCGTCCGAGTCATTTGAACATCGTACAACAATTAAGAATATCTTACGACTATGTATGCCACATTACCGCTTTGAAAAGCATGTTAGTATAACGTAGGACACCTTACAACTCCTAACAAAACATTACAACACCGTACGTAAACTTAAAACTCCATAATAAACCTAATGAATTCATCCGAGTCCTTTGAACATCGTACGACAATTTAGAATATATTACGACTCTGTATGCCACATTACCGCCTTGAAAAGTATGTTAGTATAACGTACGGCACCTTACAACTCCTAACAAAACATTACAACACCGTACGTAAACTTAAATCTCCATAATAAACCTAATGAATTCATCTGAGTCCTTTGAACATCGTACGACAATTTAGAATATATTACGACTCTATATGCCACATTACCGCCTTGAAAAGTATGTTAGTATAACGTACGGCACCTTACAACTCCTAACAAAACATTACAACACCTTACGTAAACTCAAAACTCCATAATAAACCTAATGAATTCGTCCGAGTCATTTAAACATCGTACAACAATTTAGAATATCTTACGACTATGTATGCCACATTACCGCCTTGAAAATCATGTTAGTATAACGTAGGACACCTTACAACTCCTAACAACATATTACAATACTGTACGTAAACTTAAAACTCCATAGTAAACCTAATGAATTCGTCTGAGTCCATTAAACATTAGACGACCACTCAGGACTTGTTACGACTTTGTATGCAACATTAGCAACAGGAAAAGCAATTTAGAATATTGTAGGATGCGTTACATCTTTTGAGAACAACTTTAACCACCGTACGAAACATTAAAACTCCATACTAAACCTAATGAATTTTTCCGAGTCATTTGAACATCGTACAACAATTTAGAATATCTTACGACTCTGTATGCCACATTACCGCTTTGAAAAGCATGTTAGTATAACGTAGGACACCTTACAACTCCTAACAAAACATTACAACACCGTACGTAAACTTAATACTCCATAATAAACCTAATGAATTCATCCGAGTCTTTTGAACATCGTACGGCAATTTAGAATATATTACGACTTTGTATGCCACATTACCGCCTTGAAAAGTATGTTAGTATAACATACGGCACCTTACAACTCCTAACAAAACATTACAACACCGTACGTAAACTTAAAACTCCATAATAAACCTAATGAATTCATTCAGGTCCTTTGAACATCGTACGACAATTTAGAATATATTACGACTCTGTATGCCACATTACCGCCTTGAAAAGTATGTTAGTATAACGTACGGCACCTTACAACTCCTAACAAAACATTACAACACCGTACGTAAACTCAAAACTCCATAATAAACCTAATGAATTCGTCCGAGTCACTTGAACATCGTACAACAATTTAGAATATCTTACGACTATGTATGCCACATTACCGCTTTGAAAATCATGTTAGTATAACGTAGGACACCTTACAACTCCTAACAACATATTACCATAACGTACGTAAACTTAAATCTCCATAGTAAACCTAATGAATTCGTCTGAGTCCATTAAACATTAGACGACCACTCAGGACTTGTTACGACTTTGTATGCAACATTAGCAACAGGAAAAGAAATTTAGAATAATGTAGGTTGCGTTACATCTTTTGAGAACAACTTTCACCACCATACGAAACATTAAAACTCCATACTAAACCTAATGAATTCGTCCGAGTCATTTGAACATCGTACAACAATTTAGAATATCTTACGACTCTGTATGCCACATTACCGCTTTGAAAAGCATGTTAGTATAACGTAGGACACCTTACAACTCCTAACAAAACATTACAACACCGTACGTAAACTTAAAACTCCATAATAAACCTAATGAATTCATCCGAGTCCATTGAACATCGTACGACAATTTAGAATATATTACGACTCTGTATGCCACATTACCGCCTTGAAAAGTATGTTAGTATAACGTACGGCACCTTACAACTCCTAACAAAACATTACAACACCGTACGTAAACTTAAAACTCCATAATAAACCTAATGAGTTCATTCAGGTCCTTTGAACATCGTACGACAATTTAGAATATATTACGACTCTGTATGCCACATTACCGCCTTGAAAAGTATGTTAGTATAACGTACGGCACCTTACAACTCCTAACAAAACATTACAACACCGTACGTAAACTCCAAACTCCATAATAAACCTAATGAATTCGTCCGAGTCATTTGAACATCGTACAACAATTTAGAATATCTTACGACTATGTATGCCACATTACCGCCTTGAAAATCATGTTAGTATAACGTAGGACACCTTACAACTCCTAACAACATATTACCGTAACGTACGTAAACTTAAAACTCCATAGTAAACCTAATGAATTCGTCTGAGTCCATTAAACATTAGACGAACACTCAGGACTTGTTACGACTTTGTATGCAACATTAGCTACAGGAAAAGCAATATAGAATAATGTAGTATGCGTTACATGTTTTGAGAACAACTTTCACCACCGTACGAAACATTAAAACTCGATACTAAACCTAATGAATTCGCCCGAGTCATTTGAACATCGTACAACAATTTAGAATATCTTACGACTCTGTATGCCACATTACCGCTTTGAAAAGCATGTTAGTATAACGTAGGACACCTTACAACTCCTAACAAAACATTACAACACCGTACGTAAACTTAAAATCCATAATAAACCTAATGAATTCATCCGAGTCCTTTGAACATCGTACGACAATTTAGAATATATTACGACTCTATATGCCACATTACCGCCTTGAAAAGTATGTTAGTATAACGTACGGCACCTTACAACTCCTAACAAAACATTACAACACCGTACGTAAACTCAAAACTCCATAATAAACCTAATGAATTCGTCCGAGTCATTTGAACATCGTACAACAATTTAGAATATCTTACGACTCTGTATGCCACATTACCGCTTTGAAAAGCATGTTAGTATAACGTAGGACACCTTACAACTCCTAACAAAACATTACAACACCGTACGTAAACTTAAAACTCCATAATAAACCTAATGAATTCATCCGAGTCCATTGAACATCGTACGACAATTTAGAATATATTACGACTCTGTATGCCACATTACCGCCTTGAAAAGTATGTTAGTATAACGTACGGCACCTTACAACTCCTAACAAAACATTACAACACCGTACGTATACTTAAAACTCCATAATAAACCTAATGAGTTCATTCAGGTCCTTTGAACATCGTACGACAATTTAGAATATATTACGACTCTGTATGCCACATTACCGCCTTGAAAAGTATGTTAGTATAACGTACGGCACCTTACAACTCCTAACAAAACATTACAACACCGTACGTAAACTCCAAACTCCATAATAAACCTAATGAATTCGTCCGAGTCATTTGAACATCGTACAACAATTTAGAATATCTTACGACTATGTATGCCACATTACCGCCTTGAAAATCATGTTAGTATAACGTAGGACACCTTACAACTCCTAACAACATATTACCGTAACGTACGTAAACTTAAAACTCCATAGTAAACCTAATGAATTCGTCTGAGTCCATTAAACATTAGACGAACACTCAGGACTTGTTACGACTTTGTATGCAACATTAGCAACAGGAAAAGCAATTTAGAATAATGTAGTATGCGTTACATCTTTTGAGAACAACTTTCACCACCGTACGAAACATTAAAACTCGATACTAAACCTAATGAATTCGCCCGAGTCATTTGAACATCGTACAACAATTTAGAATATCTTACGACTCTGTATGCCACATTACCGCTTTGAAAAGCATGTTAGTATAACGTAGGACACCTTACAACTCCTAACAAAACATTACAACACCGTACGTAAACTTAAAATCCATAATAAACCTAATGAATTCATCCGAGTCCTTTGAACATCGTACGACAATTTAGAATATATTACGACTCTATATGCCACATTACCGCCTTGAAAAGTATGTTAGTATAACGTACGGCACCTTACAACTCCTAACAAAACATTACAACACCGTACGTAAACTCAAAACTCCATAATAAACCTAATGAATTCGTCCGAGTCATTTGAACATCGTACAACAATTTAGAATATCTTACGACTTTATATGCCACATTATCGCCTTGAAAATCATGTTAGTATAACGTAGGACACCTTACAACTCCTAACAACATATTACAATACCGTACGTAAACTTAAAACTCCATAGTAAACCTAATGAATTCGTCTGAGTCCATTAAACATTAGACGACCACTCAGGACTTGTTACGACTTTGTATGCAACATTAGCAACAGGAAAAGCAATTTAGAATAATGTAGAATGCGTTACATCTTTTGAGAACAACTTTCACCACCGTACGAAACATTAAAACTCCATACTAAACCTAATGAATTCGTCCGAGTCATTTGAACATCGTACAACAATTAAGAATATCTTACGACTCTGTATGCCACATTACCGCTTTGAAAAGCATGTTAGTATAACGTAGGACACTTTACAACTCCTAACAAAACATTACAACACCGTACGTAAACTTAAAACTCCATAATAAACCTAATGAATTCATCCGAGTCCATTGAACATCGTACGACAATTTAGAATATATTACGACTCTGTATGCCACATTACCGCCTTGAAAAGTATGTTAGTATAACGTACGGCACCTTACAACTCCTAACAAAACATTACAACACCGTACGTAAACTTAAAACTCCATAATAAACCTAATGAGTTCATTCAGGTCCTTTGAACATCGTACGACAATTTAGAATATATTACGACTCTGTATGCCACATTACCGCCTTGAAAAGTATGTTAGTATAACGTACGGCACCTTACAACTCCTAACAAAACATTACAACACCGTACGTAAACTCAAAACTCCATAATAAACCTAATGAATTCGTCCGAGTCATTTGAACATCGTACAACAATTTAGAATATCTTACGACTTTATATGCCACATTATCGCCTTGAAAATCATGTTAGTATAACGTAGGACACCTTACAACTCCTAACAACATATTACAATACCGTACGTAAACTTAAAACTCCATAGTAAACCTAATGAATTCGTCTGAGTCCATTAAACATTAGACGACCACTCAGGACTTGTTACGACTTTGTATGCAACATTAGCAACAGGAAAAGCAATTTAGAATAATGTAGAATGCGTTACATCTTTTGAGAACAACTTTCACCACCGTACGAAACATTAAAACTCCATACTAAACCTAATGAATTCGTCCGAGTCATTTGAACATCGTACAACAATTAAGAATATCTTACGACTCTGTATGCCACATTACCGCTTTGAAAAGCATGTTAGTATAACGTAGGACACTTTACAACTCCTAACAAAACATTACAACACCGTACGTAAACTTAAAACTCCATAATAAACCTAATGAATTCATCCGAGTCCATTGAACATCGTACGACAATTTAGAATATATTACGACTCTGTATGCCACATTACCGCCTTGAAAAGTATGTTAGTATAACGTACGGCACCTTACAACTCCTAACAAAACATTACAACACCGTACGTAAACTTAAAACTCCATAATAAACCTAATGAGTTCATTCAGGTCCTTTGAACATCGTACGACAATTTAGAATATATTACGACTCTGTATGCCACATTACCGCCTTGAAAAGTATGTTAGTATAACGTACGGCACCTTACAACTCCTAACAAAACATTACAACACCGTACGTAAACTCCAAACTCCATAATAAACCTAATGAATTCGTCCGAGTCATTTGAACATCGTACAACAATTTAGAATATCTTACGACTATGTATGCCACATTACCGCCTTGAAAATCATGTTAGTATAACGTAGGACACCTTACAACTCCTAACAACATAATACCGTAACGTACGTAAACTTAAAACTCCATAGTAAACCTAATGAATTCGTCTGAGTCCATTAAACATTAGACGAACACTCAGGACTTGTTACGACTTTGTATGCAACATTAGCAACAGGAAAAGCAATTTAGAATAATGTAGTATGCGTTACATCTTTTGAGAACAACTTTCACCACCGTACGAAACATTAAAACTCGATACTAAACCTAATGAATTCGCCCGAGTCAGTTGAACATCGTACAACAATTTAGAATATCTTACGACTCTGTATGCCACATTACCGCTTTGAAAAGCATGTTAGTATAACGTAGGACACCTTACAACTCCTAACAAAACATTACAACACCGTACGTAAACTTAAAATCCATAATAAACCTAATGAATTCATCCGAGTCCTTTGAACATCGTACGACAATTTAGAATATATTACGACTCTATATGCCACATTACCGCCTTGAAAAGTATGTTAGTATAACGTACGGCACCTTACAACTCCTAACAAAACATTACAACACCGTACGTAAACTCAAAACTCCATAATAAACCTAATGAATTCGTCCGAGTCATTTGAACATCGTACAACAATTTAGAATATCTTACGACTTTATATGCCACATTATCGCCTTGAAAATCATGTTAGTATAACGTAGGACACCTTACAACTCCTAACAACATATTACAATACCGTACGTAAACTTAAAACTCCATAGTAAACCTAATGAATTCGTCTGAGTCCATTAAACATTAGACGACCACTCAGGACTTGTTACGACTTTGTATGCAACATTAGCAACAGGAAAAGCAATTTAGAATAATGTAGAATGCGTTACATCTTTTGAGAACAACTTTCACCACCGTACGAAACATTAAAACTCCATACTAAACCTAATGAATTCGTCCGAGTCATTTGAACATCGTACAACAATTAAGAATATCTTACGACTCTGTATGCCACATTACCGCTTTGAAAAGCATGTTAGTATAACGTAGGACACTTTACAACTCCTAACAAAACATTACAACACCGTACGTAAACTTAAAACTCCATAATAAACCTAATGAATTCATCCGAGTCCATTGAACATCGTACGACAATTTAGAATATATTACGACTCTGTATGCCACATTACCGCCTTGAAAAGTATGTTAGTATAACGTACGGCACCTTACAACTCCTAACAAAACATTACAACACCGTACGTAAACTTAAAACTCCATAATAAACCTAATGAGTTCATTCAGGTCCTTTGAACATCGTACGACAATTTAGAATATATTACGACTCTGTATGCCACATTACCGCCTTGAAAAGTATGTTAGTATAACGTACGGCACCTTACAACTCCTAACAAAACATTACAACACCGTACGTAAACTCCAAACTCCATAATAAACCTAATGAATTCGTCCGAGTCATTTGAACATCGTACAACAATTTAGAATATCTTACGACTATGTATGCCACATTACCGCCTTGAAAATCATGTTAGTATAACGTAGGACACCTTACAACTCCTAACAACATAATACCGTAACGTACGTAAACTTAAAACTCCATAGTAAACCTAATGAATTCGTCTGAGTCCATTAAACATTAGACGAACACTCAGGACTTGTTACGACTTTGTATGCAACATTAGCAACAGGAAAAGCAATTTAGAATAATGTAGTATGCGTTACATCTTTTGAGAACAACTTTCACCACCGTACGAAACATTAAAACTCGATACTAAACCTAATGAATTCGCCCGAGTCAGTTGAACATCGTACAACAATTTAGAATATCTTACGACTCTGTATGCCACATTACCGCTTTGAAAAGCATGTTAGTATAACGTAGGACACCTTACAACTCCTAACAAAACATTACAACACCGTACGTAAACTTAAAATCCATAATAAACCTAATGAATTCATCCGAGTCCTTTGAACATCGTACGACAATTTAGAATATATTACGACTCTATATGCCACATTACCGCCTTGAAAAGTATGTTAGTATAACGTACGGCACCTTACAACTCCTAACAAAACATTACAACACCGTACGTAAACTCAAAACTCCATAATAAACCTAATGAATTCGTCCGAGTCATTTGAACATCGTACAACAATTTAGAATATCTTACGACTTTATATGCCACATTATCGCCTTGAAAATCATGTTAGTATAACGTAGGACACCTTACAACTCCTAACAACATATTACAATACCGTACGTAAACTTAAAACTCCATAGTAAACCTAATGAATTCGTCTGAGTCCATTAAACATTAGACGACCACTCAGGACTTGTTACGACTTTGTATGCAACATTAGCAACAGGAAAAGCAATTTAGAATAATGTAGAATGCGTTACATCTTTTGAGAACAACTTTCACCACCGTACGAAACATTAAAACTCCATACTAAACCTAATGAATTCGTCCGAGTCATTTGAACATCGTACAACAATTAAGAATATCTTACGACTCTGTATGCCACATTACCGCTTTGAAAAGCATGTTAGTATAACGTAGGACACTTTACAACTCCTAACAAAACATTACAACACCGTACGTAAACTTAAAACTCCATAATAAACCTAATGAATTCATCCGAGTCCATTGAACATCGTACGACAATTTAGAATATATTACGACTCTGTATGCCACATTACCGCCTTGAAAAGTATGTTAGTATAACGTACGGCACCTTACAACTCCTAACAAAACATTACAACACCGTACGTAAACTTAAAACTCCATAATAAACCTAATGAGTTCATTCAGGTCCTTTGAACATCGTACGACAATTTAGAATATATTACGACTCTGTATGCCACATTACCGCCTTGAAAAGTATGTTAGTATAACGTACGGCACCTTACAACTCCTAACAAAACATTACAACACCGTACGTAAACTCCAAACTCCATAATAAACCTAATGAATTCGTCTGAGTCATTTGAACATCGTACAACAATTTAGAATATCTTACGACTATGTATGCCACATTACCGCCTTGAAAATCATGTTAGTATAACGTAGGACACCTTACAACTCCTAACAACATAATACCGTAACGTACGTAAACTTAAAACTCCATAGTAAACCTAATGAATTCGTCTGAGTCCATTAAACATTAGACGAACACTCAGGACTTGTTACGACTTTGTATGCAACATTAGCAACAGGAAAAGCAATTTAGAATAATGTAGTATGCGTTACATCTTTTGAGAACAACTTTCACCACCGTACGAAACATTAAAACTCGATACTAAACCTAATGAATTCGCCCGAGTCAGTTGAACATCGTACAACAATTTAGAATATCTTACGACTCTGTATGCCACATTACCGCTTTGAAAAGCATGTTAGTATAACGTAGGACACCTTACAACTCCTAACAAAACATTACAACACCGTACGTAAACTTAAAATCCATAATAAACCTAATGAATTCATCCGAGTCCTTTGAACATCGTACGACAATTTAGAATATATTACGACTCTATATGCCACATTACCGCCTTGAAAAGTATGTTAGTATAACGTACGGCACCTTACAACTCCTAACAAAACATTACAACACCGTACGTAAACTCAAAACTCCATAATAAACCTAATGAATTCGTCCGAGTCATTTGAACATCGTACAACAATTTAGAATATCTTACGACTTTATATGCCACATTATCGCCTTGAAAATCATGTTAGTATAACGTAGGACACCTTACAACTCCTAACAACATATTACAATACCGTACGTAAACTTAAAACTCCATAGTAAACCTAATGAATTCGTCTGAGTCCATTAAACATTAGACGACCACTCAGGACTTGTTACGACTTTGTATGCAACATTAGCAACAGGAAAAGCAATTTAGAATAATGTAGAATGCGTTACATCTTTTGAGAACAACTTTCACCACCGTACGAAACATTAAAACTCCATACTAAACCTAATGAATTCGTCCGAGTCATTTGAACATCGTACAACAATTAAGAATATCTTACGACTCTGTATGCCACATTACCGCTTTGAAAAGCATGTTAGTATAACGTAGGACACTTTACAACTCCTAACAAAACATTACAACACCGTACGTAAACTTAAAACTCCATAATAAACCTAATGAATTCATCCGAGTCCATTGAACATCGTACGACAATTTAGAATATATTACGACTCTGTATGCCACATTACCGCCTTGAAAAGTATGTTAGTATAACGTACGGCACCTTACAACTCCTAACAAAACATTACAACACCGTACGTAAACTTAAAACTCCATAATAAACCTAATGAGTTCATTCAGGTCCTTTGAACATCGTACGACAATTTAGAATATATTACGACTCTGTATGCCACATTACCGCCTTGAAAAGTATGTTAGTATAACGTACGGCACCTTACAACTCCTAACAAAACATTACAACACCGTACGTAAACTCCAAACTCCATAATAAACCTAATGAATTCGTCCGAGTCATTTGAACATCGTACAACAATTTAGAATATCTTACGACTATGTATGCCACATTACCGCCTTGAAAATCATGTTAGTATAACGTAGGACACCTTACAACTCCTAACAACATAATACCGTAACGTACGTAAACTTAAAACTCCATAGTAAACCTAATGAATTCGTCTGAGTCCATTAAACATTAGACGACCACTCAGGACTTGTTACGACTTTGTATGCAACATTAACAACAGGAAAAGCAATTTAGAATAATGTAGAATGTGTTACATCTTTTGAGAACAACTTTCACCACCGTACGAAACATTAAAACTCCATACTAAACCTAATGAATTCCTCCGAGTCATTTGAACATCGTACAACAATTAAGAATATCTTACGACTCTGTATGCCACATTACCGCTTTGAAAAGCATGTTAGTATAACGTAGGACACCTTACAACTCCTAACAAAACATTACAACACCGTACGTAAACTTAAAACTCCATAATAAACCTAATGAATTCATCCGAGTCCTTTGAACATCGTACGACAATTTAGAATATATTACGACTCTGTATGCCACATTACCGCCTTGAAAAGTATGTTAGTATAACGTACGGCACCTTACAACTCCTAACAAAACATTACAACACCGTACGTAAACTTAAAACTCCATAATAAACCTAATGAATTCATTCAGGTCCTTTGAACATCGTACGACAATTTAGAATATTTACGACTCTGTATGCCACATTACCGCCTTGAAAAGTATGTTAGTATAACGTACGGCACCTTAGAACTCTTAACAAACATTACAACACCGTACGTAAACTCAAAACTCCATAATAAACCTAATGAATTCGTCCGAGTCATTTGAACATCGTACAACAATTTAAAATATCTTACGAATATGTAAGCCACATTACCGCCTTGAAAATCATGTTAGTATAACGTAGGACACCTTACAACTCCTAACAACATATTACCATACCGTACGTAAACTTAAAACTCCATATTAAACCTAATGAATTCGTCTGAGTCCATTAAACATTAGACGAACACTCAGGACTTGTTACGACTTTGTATGCAACATTAGCAACAGGAAAAGCAATTTAGAATAATGTAGGATGCGTTACATCTTTTGAGAACAACTTTCACCACCGTACGAAACATGAAAACTCCATACTAAACCTAATGAATTCGTCCGAGTCATTTGAACATCGTACAACAATTTAGAATATCTTACAACTCTGTATGCCACATTACCGCTTTGAAAAGCTTGTTATTATAACGTAGGACACCTTACAACTCCTAACAAAACATTACAACACCGTACGTAAACTTAAAACTCCATAATAAACCTAATGAATTCATCCGAGTCCTTTGAACATCGTACGACAATTTAGAATATATTACGACTCTGTATGCCACATTACGGCCTTGAAAAGTATGTTAGTATAACGTACGGCACCTTACAACTCCTAACAAAACATTACAACACCGTACGTAAACTCAAAACTCCATAATAAACCTAATGAATTCGTCCGAGTCATTTGAACATCGTACAACAATTTAGAATATCTTACGACTATGTATGCCACATTATCGCCTTGAAAATCATGTTAGTATAACGTAGGACATCTTACAACTCCTAACAACATATTACAATACCGTACGTAAACTTAAAACTCCATAGTAAACCTAATGAATTCGTCTGAGTCCATTAAACATTAGACGACCACTCAGGACTTGTTACGACTTTGTATGCAACATTAGCAACAGGAAAAGCAATTTAAAATAATGTAGGATGCGTTACATCTTTTGAGAACAACTTTCACCACCGTACGAAACATTAAAACTCCATACTAAACCTAATGAATTCGTCCGAGTCATTTGAACATCGTACAACAATTTAGAATATCTTACGACTCTGTATGCCATATTACCGCTTTGAAAAGCATGTTAGTATAACGTAGGACACCTTACAACTCCTAACAAAACATTACAACACCGTACGTAAACTTAAAACTCCATAATAAACTTAATGAATTCATCCGAGTCCTTTGAACATCGTACGACAATTTAGAATATATTACGACTCTGTATGCCACATTACCGCCTTGAAAAGTATGTTAGTATAACGTACGGCACCTTACAACTCCTAACAAAACATTACAACACCGTACGTAAACTTAAAACTCCATAATAAACCTAATGAATTCATTCAGGTCCTTTGAACATCGTACGACAATTTAGAATATATTACGACTCTGTATGCCACATTACCGCTTTGAAAAGTATGTTAGTATAACGTACGACACCTTACAACTCCTAACAAAACATTACAACACCGTACGTAAACTCAAAACTCCATAATAAACCTAATGAATTCGTCCGAGTCATTTGAACATCGTACAACAATTTAGAATATCTTACGACTATGTATGCCACATTACCGCCTTGAAAATCATGTTAGTATAACGTAGGACACCTTACAACTCCTAACAACATATTACCGTAACGTACGTAAACTTAAAACTCCATAGTAAACCTAATGAATTCGTCTGAGTCCATTAAACATTAGACGAACACTCAGGACTTGTTACGACTTTGTATGCAACATTAGCAACAGGAAAAGCAATTTAGAATAATGTAGTATGCGTTACATCTTTTGAGAACAACTTTCACCACCGTACGAAACATTAAAACTCGATACTAAACCTAATGAATTCGCTCGAGTAATTTGAACATCGTACAACAATTTAGAATATCTTACGACTCTGTATGCCACATTACCGCTTTGAAAATCATGTTAGTATAACGTAGGACACCTTACAACTCTTAACAAAACATTAGAACACCGTACGTAAACTTAAAACTCCATAATAAACCTAATGAATTCATTCAGGTCCTTTGAACATCGTACGACAATTTAGAATATATTACGACTCTGTATGCCACATTACCGCCTTGAAAAGTATGTTAGTATAACGTACGGCACCTTACAACTCCTAACAAAACATTACAACACCGTACGTAAACTCAAAACTCCATAATAAACCTAATGAATTCGTCCGAGTCATTTGAACATCGTACAACAATTTAGAATATCTTACGACACTGTATGACACATTACTGCCTTGAAAATCATTTTAGTATATCGTAGGACACCTTACAACTCCTAACAACATATTACCATACCGTACGTAAACTTAAAACTCCATAGTAAACCTAATGAATTCGTCTGAGTCCATTAAACATTAGACGACCACTCAGGACTTGTTACGACTTTGTATGCAACACTAGCAACAGGAAAAGCAATTTAGAATAATGTAGGATGCGTTACATCTTTTGAGAACAACTTTCACCACCGTACGAAACATTAAAACTCCATACTAAACCTAATGAATTCGTCCGAGTCATTTGAACATCATACAAAAATTTAGAATATCTTACGACTCTGTATGCCACATTACCGCTTTGAAAATCATGTTAGTATAACGTAGGACACCTTACAACTCTTAACAAAACATTAGAACACCGTACGTAAACTTAAAACTCCATAATAAACCTAATGAATTCATTCAGGTCCTTTGAACATCGTACGACAATTTAGAATATATTACGACTCTGTATGCCACATTACCGCCTTGAAAAGTATGTTAGTATAACGTACGGCACCTTATGTGACAACCCGACTACCAGGTCTCACCTTAACCTTAGTCATTATTAGATAATTATATTATTAAGAATATGATTACTTGTGATTACCTTAATTAACCATTATTTAGGCACAAACGAATATTTAAGAGACAAAATATTATTTTTGTCATACCCGAATATTATTTGTACACGTGTATTTATTTATTTATGGTTAGATGATTATTTTAATGCCATGAGTTAGGCTAGCAAAACCATTAGAGACAATAGTGAAACAATGCTTTAGTGTAATATTATTCTTAACAAACAAACAAATAAAAATACCCGACTCTTATACAATGAAATCAATAGGGTAATATTCTTACCACAAGAACACAATGAAAACTCCATAATATATCCTAAATTTTCGTCCACCCCACATTTACTAAACAAATACCCACTAAAGATACAAACAACTCAAATTAAACCCCACAAACATCACCCAGAAATTTAAATACTTGTAATAATGGACAAAACAATAATGTGCAAGTATACATACACACTTATACGCATGGAAGCATGCACACTCACCTACCTAACATTCAAATATATATATATATATATTAATTAGTTCAAACATTAAGTTCAATCTTACACTCCATGACAAAAAAATGGTCCAATAGGAATTCAAAGTTGACTCACCAACTACCTACATGCCTTGTTTCATCAGATTTCCACTTTCCAACCCCACTTCACTCTTCTCAAGTCATCATATTTACTCTTACACACAAGCAATATGCACTACTAAAAAATGAACCTATTGTAACCTTTTTATAACCTTTCTGCAACCTTTTTTTTCAAAACAGTTGCATTAGAAGAAGTTGCATTAGATCTAATGCAACTTTTTTGTTACCTATTGCAACTCTTATTTAAAGAGTTGCATTAAAAAAAGGTTGCATTTGAATAAAAATTGCATTATGTAAAAAAAACAGTTGCATTATGTAAAAAAACAGTTGCATTATGCAATAAAAAAGGTTGCAATTGATCTAATGCAACTTCACCTAATGCAACCTTTTTTTACCAAAAAAAGTTGCAATAGACTTATTTTCTTGTAGTGATGCAACATTTCTAATATTCCCTCTTCTCTATCTCCTCAAATGTCTCTCTATCTCATTTCTCTCTATTTTTCACTCATAAACACTCTCAACAATCTGCAACAACACTCACTCAAGTTTTCTACAAGAGTTTTTGAAGTGATCCATCGATTTCTAAGGCTTATAGGTAACGAAAATGCTACTTTCCTTTAATTTACGACACTTAAATCTTGCAAACACTCATCCCTTCGTACGAAACAGTAGCGACCAGCAGCTTTCACGCATCCTTCAAGCTCTTTTGAAGCCCCACAAGTCGTTCATCTCAAAGCCAAGCTTGGACCAAGGTTGGTACACGACCAAACACCCTTAAAACCTTCATTTTTGCACTAGTTTACATCATTTAACACCTTGTTTTGAAACTCTATAAAAACCCACGAAATAAGCCATCTAAAAACAGTAAATAAACTCTTCTTAAACATGGTTAAAAGATATAATAAGTTTTGGTTTGGGTTGGTGCAAAACTATGAAGATTACATTGATGTAAATAATGATTTTAAACACCTCAAAACCCGAAAAAGAGATGAACATGAACACCAACATAACTTTCAGATTTGAATATGAAAATGGGCTGGAAATATAGTGTAAAATCGTGACTTGAGTTGGATATAACAAAACGAGCATGAAACTAGTAAAAAGACACAAAAACCGAACACCCGGTAAGCCTTAAAACTACAAATTTGCACCAAACATTACGAAACGTAATTTTTGTTATCTCCAGGCCTTTATGGACATATTTTAGTGATAGAAAATAATTTTCATGATTTATTTCCTTAAAATGTATTTTATACAAATTTATTAGTGAAAATAATCACTAAAATACACATTTTCGTGAATAAATCCTAATAATTAACCAAAAAGGTTAAAAATCAGAAAGTTAGTATTTTCCGGTAGTATATGACGACTAAAACATATTTTTGTCATAAAAAGTGGGAAACCATGTATTTTACCTTACGGTTACGGTTAAGACGTGTTTTTAACGGTTTTGTGTAAAACTTGAGATTTTTGTACTTATAACCTAAAAACTTGTTATTTACAGATTATATACACTAATGTGAGCCCATGATACTGATTTTTGAAGTCTTGAGTCAAGTGGTTGAGAAAATGGATTTTTAACGCGTAATATGACGGTTTTACCGTAACCGGTAAAACCGAAATGTATATTTTCATAACATATAAACTTTTCTGGAATTTTTGGTTATAATATGACTCAAATAAGTATATTAGACTTATAAAATGAGTATGGACCCTTGTTGGGTCAAAAAGCGTCAAAATACGAAATTTTAGGATTAAAAGTGTCATTTTTGAAACTTAAGGGACTAATATTGACAACTCCGAAAATCTTTCTGATTTGGAACCGAAACCTTATAAAAATTTGTGGAAAACAGGTTATAAAAGTTATGGTAAGAAAAGCTCGATAGGTAATGAACTAAACATTAAAAACTTGTAAACTAGGCGCGTGTAACTATATTAATTAACGACACCCGAAACGCGCTATCTAAAACAAGTATAATATTTGGGGCTGAGTTGGAACTCATAGAACAGGTCCACGTCATGAAAATATAACGAAAAGTGATAAATAATAAGAACCCAAAACTCTAAGACTTTCCAATTTAAGAAGCTTTATTTTGTAAAACTCGACAACAACACCGTGAAGTGAACTATTTGAATATTGCACACATTTAGGGATGCACATGGTTATATAATAGCTCATAAAATAGAAACTTATGAGTATACAACATTATAATAGGTTCCTAGGAAGCAAGTTCGGGCGTTTTGCTTATTTGTGACTAGTTGCTTAATTGTCAAGGTGAGTTTCATGAATCCCTTTTTACTTAATGTTTTGGGATGGAAGCATGCTATTTTTAAAAGTTTTGAAGCTTATATATTTGATATGCTATTTTTGAGTTATTTGATGTGGTATTTGTGATGTATCTGATTCTATCTGCTAAATTATTTACACGATCATTAATTCTATCTTTGAGATGGACCGCTTGTTTATATGGGTAGTACTACTTGGGGAATCCCCCACGCGCAGTGCCTACTTGCCATACATCAATGGCGTTAGAGGTAGGGTCCGCACTGAGATCCTGAGGGGTTGTTCGCGGCATGTGACAAGTTTTGACTGAGACAAGTGTTCTCACACTAGCAGAGTGGGAACATGTGTTTGGGCTTAGTCCCGGCTCTTTTGGTATTTGATGAGGCACAAGCCTGGCTAAGTACAGGGTTGATTGTGTAACGTCACGAAACATTATTTCATTGTGTAACATCACGAGACAACATAAAACGTTGGTTTTCTTTACCTTATATGAAAACCTCGAAATTAATATTCATGTTTTATCACGAATTAAACCATGTTTCACAAACAATTATATTTTAAAACATAAACTTGAAACTCACCAACTTTTTGTTGACCCATTTTCTTTTGAGCATGTTTTCAGGTAATTGATGTTGGACTTAGCTGACTATCATTAGAGGAAGGAGCCTTAGAAGTCAACCTATTATAATGGCATTACTATTTCATCGTTTAAGCTTAAAAGACAATTTTATGTTATGTATTTTGGATATTTTGGAAAAGACACCTGTCGTTTGATTTTCGGAAACACGTTTTACGTCCTTAGTGGACGAGACTAAACTTATTTTTATATATGTAATGAAGTAATGCCATGCATATTTCCTTTAATCTTTGGTTTATTAGAAGTACGCTTCCGCCACTTCGTTGATTATCAGTCGTCACACGTCACCCACACTCCGGGGTGTGATACCTTACAACTCCTAACAAAACATTACAACACCGTACGTAAACTCAAAACTCCATAATAAACCTAATGAATTCGTCCGAGTCCATTAAACATTAGACGACCACTCAGGACTTATTACGACTTTGTATGCAACATTCGCAACAGGAAAAGCAATTTAGAATAATGTAGGGTGCGTTACATCTTTTGAGAACACCTTTCACCACCGTACGAAACATTAAAACTCCATACTTAACCTAATGAATTCGTCCGAGTATTTGAACATCGTACAACAATTTAAAATATCTTACGACTCTGTATGCCATATTACCGCTTTGAAAAGCATGTTAGTATAACGTAGGACACATTACAACTCCTAACAAAACATTACAACACCGTACGTAAACTTAAAACTCAATAATAAACCTAATGAGTTCATCCGAGTCCTTTGAACATCGTATGACAATTTAGAATATATTACGACTCAGTATGCCACATTACCGCCTTGAAAAGTATGTTAGTATAACGTACGGCACCTTAGAACTCCTAACAAAACATTACAACACCGTACGTAAACTCAAAACTCCATAATAAACCTAATGAATTCGTCCGAGTCATTTGAACATCGTACAACAATTTAGAATATCTTACGACTATGTAAGCCACATTACCGCCTTGAAATACATGTTAGTATAACGTAGGACACCTTACAACTCCTAACAATATATTACCATACCGTACGTAAACTTAAAACTCCATAGTAAACTTCATGAATTCGTCTGAGTCCATTAAACATTAGACGAACACTCAGGACTTGTTACGACTTTGTATGCAACATTAGCAACAGGAAAAGCAATTTAGAATAATGTAGGATGCGTTACATCTTTTGAGAACAACTTTCACCACCGTACAAAACATTAAAACTCCATACTAAACCTAATGAATTCGTCCGAGTCATTTGAACATCGTACAACAATTTAGAATATCTTACAACTCTGTATGCCACATTACCGCTTTGAAAAGCATGTTAGTATAACGTAGGACACCTTACAACTCCTAACAAAACATTACAACACCGTACGTAAACTTAAAACTCCATAATAAACCTAATGAATTCATCCGAGTCCATTGAACATCGTACGACAATGTAGAATATATTACGACTCTGTATGCCACATTACCGCCTTGAAAAGTATGTTAGTATAACGTACGGCACCTTACAACTCCTAACAAAACATTACAACACCGTACGTAAACTCAAAACTCCATAATAAACCTAATGAATTCGTCCGAGTCATTTGAACATCGTACAACAATTTAGAATATCTTACGACTATGTATGCCACATTATCGCCTTGAAAATCATGTTAGTATAACGTAGGACACCTTACAACTCCTAACAACATATTACAATACCGTACGTAAACTTAAAACTCCATAGTAAACCTAATGAATTCGTCTGAGTCCATTAAACATTAGACGACCACTCAGGACTTGTTACGACTTTGTATGCAGCATTAGCAACAGGAAAAGCAATTTAGAATAATGTAGGATGCGTTACATCTTTTGAGAACAACTTTCACCACCGTACGAAACATTAAAACTCCATACTAAACCTAATGAATTCGTCCGAGTCATCTGAACATCGTACAACAATATAGAATATCTTACGACTCTGTATGCCACTTTACCGCTTTGAAAAGCATGTTAGTATAACGTAGGACACTTACAACTCCTAACAAAACTTTACAACACCGTACGTAAACTTAAAACTCCATAATAAACCTAATGAATTCATCCGAGTCCTTTGAACATCGTACGACAATTTAGAATATATTACGACTCTGTATGCCACATTACCGCCTTGAAAAGTATGTTAGTATAACGTACGGCACCTTACAACTCCTAACAAAACATTACAACACCGTACGTAAACTCAAAACTCCATAATAAACCTAATGAATTCGTCCGAGTCATTTGAACATCGTACAACAATTTAGAATATCTTACGACACTGTATGACACATTACCGCCTTAAAAATCATGTTAGTATAACGTAGGACACCTTACAACTCCTAGCAACACATTACAATACCGTACGTAAACTTAAAACTCCATAGTAAACCTAATGAATTCGTCTGAGTCCATTAAACATTAGACGACGACTCAGGACTTATTACGACTTTGTATGCAACATTCGCAACAGGAAAAGCAATTTAGAATAATGTAGGGTGCGTTACATCTTTTGAGAACACCATTCACCACCGTACGAAACATTAAAACTCCATACTAAACCTAATGAATTCGTCCGAGTCATTTGAACATCTTACAATAATTTAGAATATCTTACGACTCTGTATGCCACATTACCGCTTTGAAAAGCATGTTAGTATAACGTAGGACACATTACAACTCCTAACAAAACATTACAACACCGTACGTAAACTTAAAACTCAATAATAAACCTAATGAGTTCATCCGAGTCCTTTGAACATCGTATGACAATTTAGAATATATTACGACTCAGTATGCCACATTACCGCCTTGAAAAGTATGTTAGTATAACGTACGGCACCT
Organism: Tagetes erecta; assembly: GCA_030867185.1. NCBI lineage: Eukaryota > Viridiplantae > Streptophyta > Magnoliopsida > Asterales > Asteraceae > Tagetes > Tagetes erecta. The sequence goes on along the minus strand of CM061488.1, from coordinate 44,775,375 downwards.
TAGAACTCCTAACAAAACATTACAACACCGTACGTAAACTCAAAACTCCATAATAAACCTAATGAATTCGTCCGAGTCATTTGAACATCGTACAACAATTTAGAATATCTTACGACTATGTAAGCCACATTACCGCCTTGAAATACATGTTAGTATAACGTAGGACACCTTACAACTCCTAACAACATATTACCATACCGTACGTAAACTTAAAACTCCATAGTAAACTTCATGAATTCGTCTGAGTCCATTAAACATTAGACGAACACTCAGGACTTGTTACGACTTTGTATGCAACATTAGCAACAGGAAAAGCAATTTAGAATAATGTAGGATGCGTTACATCTTTTGAGAACAACTTTCACCACCGTACAAAACATTAAAACTCCATACTAAACCTAATGAATTCGTCCGAGTCATTTGAACATCGTACAACAATTTAGAATATCTTACAACTCTGTATGCCACTTTACCTCTTTGAAAAGCATGTTAGTATAACGTAGGACACCTTACAACTCCTAACAAAACATTACAACACCGTACGTAAACTTAAAACTCCATAATAAACCTAATGAATTCATCCGAGTCCATTGAACATCGTACGACAATGTAGAATATATTACGACTATGTATGCCACATTACCGCCTTGAAAAGTATGTTAGTATAACGTACGGCACCTTACAACTCCTAACAAAACATTACAACACCGTACGTAAACTCAAAACTCCATAATAAACCTAATGAATTCGTCCGAGTCATTTGAACATCGTACAACAATTTAGAATATCTTACGACTATGTATGCCACATTATCGCCTTGAAAATCATGTTAGTATAACGTAGGACACCTTACAACTCCTAACAACATATTACAATACCGTACGTAAACTTAAAACTCCATAGTAAACCTAATGAATTCGTCTGAGTCCATTAAACATTAGACGACCACTCAGGACTTGTTACGACTTTGTATGCAGCATTAGCAACAGGAAAAGCAATTTAGAATAATGTAGGATGCGTTACATCTTTTGAGAACAACTTTCACCACCGTACGAAACATTAAAACTCCATACTAAACCTAATGAATTCGTCCGAGTCATCTGAACATCGTACAACAATATAGAATATCTTACGACTCTGTATGCGACTTTACCGCTTTGAAAAGCATGTTAGTATAACGTAGGACACCTTACAACTCCTAACAAAACATTACAACACCGTACGTAAACTTAAAACTCCATAATAAACCTAATGAATTCATCCGAGTCCTTTGAACATCGTACGACAATTTAGAATATATTACGACTCTGTATGCCACATTACCGCCTTGAAAAGTATGTTAGTATAACGTACGGCACCTTAGAACTCCTAACAAAACATTACAACACCGTACGTAAACTCAAAACTCCATAATAAACCTAATGAATTCGTCCGAGTCATTTGAACATCGTACAACAATTTAGAATATCTTACGACTATGTAAGCCACATTACCGCCTTGAAATACATGTTAGTATAACGTAGGACACCTTACAACTCCTAACAACATATTACCATACCGTACGTAAACTTAAAACTCCATAGTAAACTTCATGAATTCGTCTGAGTCCATTAAACATTAGACGAACACTCAGGACTTGTTACGACTTTGTATGCAACATTAGCAACAGGAAAAGCAATTTAGAATAATGTAGGATGCGTTACATCTTTTGAGAACAACTTTCACCACCGTACAAAACATTAAAACTCCATACTAAACCTAATGAATTCGTCCGAGTCATTTGAACATCGTACAACAATTTAGAATATCTTACAACTCTGTATGCCACTTTACCTCTTTGAAAAGCATGTTAGTATAACGTAGGACACCTTACAACTCCTAACAAAACATTACAACACCGTACGTAAACTTAAAACTCCATAATAAACCTAATGAATTCATCCGAGTCCATTGAACATCGTACGACAATGTAGAATATATTACGACTCTGTATGCCACATTACCGCCTTGAAAAGTATGTTAGTATAACGTACGGCACCTTACAACTCCTAACAAAACATTACAACACCGTACGTAAACTCAAAACTCCATAATAAACCTAATGAATTCGTCCGAGTCATTTGAACATCGTACAACAATTTAGAATATCTTACGACTATGTATGCCACATTATCGCCTTGAAAATCATGTTAGTATAACGTAGGACACCTTACAACTCCTAACAACATATTACAATACCGTACGTAAACTTAAAACTCCATAGTAAACCTAATGAATTCGTCTGAGTCCATTAAACATTAGACGACCACTCAGGACTTGTTACGACTTTGTATGCAGCATTAGCAACAGGAAAAGCAATTTAGAATAATGTAGGATGCGTTACATCTTTTGAGAACAACTTTCACCACCGTACGAAACATTAAAACTCCATACTAAACCTAATGAATTCGTCCGAGTCATCTGAACATCGTACAACAATATAGAATATCTTACGACTCTGTATGCGACTTTACCGCTTTGAAAAGCATGTTAGTATAACGTAGGACACCTTACAACTCCTAACAAAACATTACAACACCGTACGTAAACTTAAAACTCCATAATAAACCTAATGAATTCATCCGAGTCCTTTGAACATCGTACGACAATTTAGAATATATTACGACTCTGTATGCCACATTACCGCCTTGAAAAGTATGTTAGTATAACGTACGGCACCTTAGAACTCCTAACAAAACATTACAACACCGTACGTAAACTCAAAACTCCATAATAAACCTAATGAATTCGTCCGAGTCATTTGAACATCGTACAACAATTTAGAATATCTTACGACTATGTAAGCCACATTACCGCCTTGAAATACATGTTAGTATAACGTAGGACACCTTACAACTCCTAACAACATATTACCATACCGTACGTAAACTTAAAACTCCATAGTAAACTTCATGAATTCGTCTGAGTCCATTAAACATTAGACGAACACTCAGGACTTGTTACGACTTTGTATGCAACATTAGCAACAGGAAAAGCAATTTAGAATAATGTAGGATGCGTTACATCTTTTGAGAACAACTTTCACCACCGTACAAAACATTAAAACTCCATACTAAACCTAATGAATTCGTCCGAGTCATTTGAACATCGTACAACAATTTAGAATATCTTACAACTCTGTATGCCACTTTACCTCTTTGAAAAGCATGTTAGTATAACGTAGGACACCTTACAACTCCTAACAAAACATTACAACACCGTACGTAAACTTAAAACTCCATAATAAACCTAATGAATTCATCCGAGTCCATTGAACATCGTACGACAATGTAGAATATATTACGACTCTGTATGCCACATTACCGCCTTGAAAAGTATGTTAGTATAACGTACGGCACCTTACAACTCCTAACAAAACATTACAACACCGTACGTAAACTCAAAACTCCATAATAAACCTAATGAATTCGTCCGAGTCATTTGAACATCGTACAACAATTTAGAATATCTTACGACTATGTATGCCACATTATCGCCTTGAAAATCATGTTAGTATAACGTAGGACACCTTACAACTCCTAACAACATATTACAATACCGTACGTAAACTTAAAACTCCATAGTAAACCTAATGAATTCGTCTGAGTCCATTAAACATTAGACGACCACTCAGGACTTGTTACGACTTTGTATGCAGCATTAGCAACAGGAAAAGCAATTTAGAATAATGTAGGATGCGTTACATCTTTTGAGAACAACTTTCACCACCGTACGAAACATTAAAACTCCATACTAAACCTAATGAATTCGTCCGAGTCATCTGAACATCGTACAACAATATAGAATATCTTACGACTCTGTATGCGACTTTACCGCTTTGAAAAGCATGTTAGTATAACGTAGGACACCTTACAACTCCTAACAAAACATTACAACACCGTACGTAAACTTAAAACTCCATAATAAACCTAATGAATTCATCCGAGTCCTTTGAACATCGTACGACAATTTAGAATATATTACGACTCTGTATGCCACATTACCGCCTTGAAAAGTATGTTAGTATAACGTACGGCACCTTACAACTCCTAACAAAACATTACAACACCGTACGTAAACTCAAAACTCCATAATAAACCTAATGAATTCGTCCGAGTCATTTGAACATCGTACAACAATTTAGAATATCTTACGACACTGTATGACACATTACCGCCTTGAAAATCATGTTAGTATAACGTAGGACACCTTACAACTCCTAACAACACATTACAATACCGTACGTAAACAAAAAACTCCATAGTAAACCTAACGAATTCGTCTAAGTCCATTAAACATTAGACGACCACTCAGGACTTATTACGACTTTGTATGCAACATTCGCAACAGGAAAAGCAATTTAGAATAATGTAGGGTGCGTTACATCTTTTGAGAACACCTTTCACCACCGTACGAAACATTAAAACTCCATACTAAACCTAATGAATTCGTCCGAGTCATTTGAACATCGTACAATAATTTAGAATATCTTACGACTCTGTATGCCACATTACCGCTTTGAAAAGCATGTTAGTATAACGTAGGACACATTACAACTCCTAATAAAACATTACAACACCGTACGTAAACTTAAAACTCAATAATAAACCTAATGAGTTCATCCGAGTCCTTTGAACATCGTATGACAATTTAGAATATATTACGATTCAGTATGCCACATTACCGCCTTGAAAAGTATGCTAGTATAACGTACGGCATCTTAGAACTCCTAACAAAACATTACAACACCGTACGTAAACTCAAAACTCCATAATAAACCTAATGAATTCGTCCGAGTCATTTGAACATCGTACAACAATTTAGAATATCTTACGACTATGTAAGCCACATTACCGCCTTGAAATACATGTTAGTATAACGTAGGACACCTTACAACTCCTAACAACATATTACCATACCGTACGTAAACTTAAAACTCCATAGTAAACTTAATGAATTCGTCTGAGTCCATTAAACATTAGACGAACACTCAGGACTTGTTACGACTTTGTATGCAACATTAGCAACAGGAAAAGCAATTTAAAATAATGTAGGATGCGTTACATCTTTTGAGAACAACTTTCACCACCGTACGAAACATTAAAACTCCATACTAAACCTAATAAATTCGTCCGAGTCATTTGAACATCGTACAAAAATTTAGAATATCTTACAACTCTGTATGCCACATTACCGCTTTGAAAAGCATGTTAGTATAACATAGGACACCTTACAACTCCTATCAAAACATTACAACACCGTACGTAAACTTAAAACTCCATAATAAACCTAATGAATTCATCCGAGTCCTTTGAACATCGTACGACAATTTAGAATATATTACGACTCTGTATGCCACATTACCGCCTTGAAAAGTATGTTAGTATAACGTACGGCACCTTACAACTCCTAACAAAACATTACAACACCGTACGTAAACTCAAAACTCCATAATAAACCTAATGAATTCGTCCGAGTCATTTGAACATCGTACAACAATTTAGAATATCTTACGACACTGTATGACACATTACCGCCTTGAAAATCATGTTAGTATAACGTAGGACACCTTACAACTCCTAACAACACATTACAATACCGTACGTAAACAAAAAACTCCATAGTAAACCTAACGAATTCGTCTAAGTCCATTAAACATTAGACGACCACTCAGGACTTATTACGACTTTGTATGCAACATTCGCAACAGGAAAAGCAATTTAGAATAATGTAGGGTGCGTTACATCTTTTGAGAACACCTTTCACCACCGTACGAAACATTAAAACTCCATACTAAACCTAATGAATTCGTCCGAGTCATTTGAACATCGTACAATAATTTAGAATATCTTACGACTCTGTATGCCACATTACCGCTTTGAAAAGCATGTTAGTATAACGTAGGACACATTACAACTCCTAATAAAACATTACAACACCGTACGTAAACTTAAAACTCAATAATAAACCTAATGAGTTCATCCGAGTCCTTTGAACATCGTATGACAATTTAGAATATATTACGATTCAGTATGCCACATTACCGCCTTGAAAAGTATGCTAGTATAACGTACGGCATCTTAGAACTCCTAACAAAACATTACAACACCGTACGTAAACTCAAAACTCCATAATAAACCTAATGAATTCGTCCGAGTCATTTGAACATCGTACAACAATTTAGAATATCTTACGACTATGTAAGCCACATTACCGCCTTGAAATACATGTTAGTATAACGTAGGACACCTTACAACTCCTAACAACATATTACCATACCGTACGTAAACTTAAAACTCCATAGTAAACTTAATGAATTCGTCTGAGTCCATTAAACATTAGACGAACACTCAGGACTTGTTACGACTTTGTATGCAACATTAGCAACAGGAAAAGCAATTTAAAATAATGTAGGATGCGTTACATCTTTTGAGAACAACTTTCACCACCGTACGAAACATTAAAACTCCATACTAAACCTAATAAATTCGTCCGAGTCATTTGAACATCGTACAAAAATTTAGAATATCTTACAACTCTGTATGCCACATTACCGCTTTGAAAAGCATGTTAGTATAACATAGGACACCTTACAACTCCTATCAAAACATTACAACACCGTACGTAAACTTAAAACTCCATAATAAACCTAATGAATTCATCCGAGTCCTTTGAACATCGTAGGACAATTTAGAATATATTACGACTCTGTATGCCACATTACCGCCTTGAAAAGTATGTTAGTATAACGTACGTCACCTTACAACTCCTAACAAAACATTACAACACCGTACGTAAACTCAAAACTCCATAATAAACCTAATGAATTCGTCCGAGTCATTTGAACATCGTACAACAATTTAGAATATCTTACGACTATGTATGCCACATTATCGCCTTGAAAATCATGTTAGTTAACGTAGGACACCTTACAACTCCTAACAACATATTACAATACCGTACGTAAACTTAAAACTCCATAGTAAACCTAATGAATTCGTCTGAGTCCATTAAACATTAGACGACCACTCAGGACTTGTTACGACTTTGTATGCAACATTTGCAACAGGAAAAGCAATTTAGAATAATGTAGGATGCGTTACATCTTTTGAGAACAACTTTCACCACCGTACGAAACATTAAAACTCCATACTAAACCTAATGAATTCGTCCGAGTCATTTGAACATCGTACAACAATTTAGAATATCTTACGACTCTGTATGCCACATTACCGCTTTGAAAAGCATGTTAGTATAACGTGGGACACCTTACAACTCCTAACAAAACATTACAACACCGTACGTAAACTTAAAACTCCATTATAAACCTAATGAATTCATCCGAGTCCTTTGAACATCGTACGACAATTTAGAATATATTACGACTCTGTATGCCACATTACCGCCTTGAAAAGTATGTTAGTATAACGTACGACACCTTACAACTCCTAACAAAACATTACAACAACGTACGTAAACTCAAAACTCCATAATAAACCTAATGAATTCGTCCGAGTCATTTGAACATCGTACAACAATTTAGAATATCTTACGACTATGTATGCCACATTACCGCCTTGAAAATAATGTTAGTATAACGTAGGACACCTTACAACTCCTAACAACATATTACAATACCGTACGTAAACTTAAAACTCCATAGTAAACCTAATGAATTCGTCTGAGTCCATTAAACATTAGACGACCACTCAGGACTTGTTACGACTTTGTATGCAACATTCGCAACAGGAAAAGCAATTTAGAATAATGTAGGGTGCGTTACATCTTTTGAGAACACCTTTCACCACCGTACGAAACATTAAAACTCCATACTAAACCTAATGAATTCGTCCGAGTCATTTGAACATCGTACAATAATTTAGAATATCTTACGACTCTGTATGCCACATTACCGCTTTGAAAAGCATGTTAGTATAACGTAGGACACATTACAACTCCTAATAAAACATTACCACACCGTACGTAAACTTAAAACTCCATAATAAACCTAATGAGTTCATCCGAGTTCTTTGAACATCGTATGACAATTTAGAATATATTACGATTCAGTATGCCACATTACCGCCTTGAAAAGTATGCTAGTATAACGTACGGCATCTTAGAACTCCTAACAAAACATTACAACACCGTACGTAAACTCAAAACTCCATAATAAACCTAATGAATTCGTCCGAGTCATTTGAACATCGTACAACAATTTAGAATATCTTACGACTATGTAAGCCACATTACCGCCTTGAAATACATGTTAGTATAACGTAGGACACCTTACAACTCCTAACAACATATTACCATACCGTACGTAAACTTAAAACTCCATAGTAAACTTAATGAATTCGTCTGAGTCCATTAAACATTAGACGAACACTCAGGACTTGTTACGACTTTGTATGCAACATTAGCAACAGGAAAAGCAATTTAAAATAATGTAGGATGCGTTACATCTTTTGAGAACAACTTTCACCACCGTACGAAACATTAAAACTCCATACTAAACCTAATAAATTCGTCCGAGTCATTTGAACATCGTACAAAAATTTAGAATATCTTACAACTCTGTATGCCACATTACCGCTTTGAAAAGCATGTTAGTATAACATAGGACACCTTACAACTCCTATCAAAACATTACAACACCGTACGTAAACTTAAAACTCCATAATAAACCTAATGAATTCATCTGAGTCCTTTGAACATCGTAGGACAATTTAGAATATATTACGACTCTGTATGCCACATTACCGCCTTGAAAAGTATGTTAGTATAACGTACGGCACCTTACAACTCCTAACAAAACATTACAACACCGTACGTAAACTCAAAACTCCATAATAAACCTAATGAATTCGTCCGAGTCATTTGAACATCGTACAACAATTTAGAATATCTTACGACTATGTATGCCACATTATCGCCTTGAAAATCATGTTAGTATAACGTAGGACACCTTACAACTCCTAACAACATATTACAATACCGTACGTAAACTTAAAACTCCATAGTAAACCTAATGAATTCGTCTGAGTCCTTTAAACATTAGACGACCACTCAGGACTTGTTACGACTTTGTATGCAACATTAGCAACAGGAAAAGCAATTTAGAATAATGTAGGATGCGTTACATCTTTTGAGAACAACTTTCACCACCGTACGAAACATTAAAACTCCATACTAAACCTAATGAATTCGTCCGAGTCATTTGAACATCGTACAACAATTTAGAATATCTTACGACTCTGTATGCCACATTACCGCTTTGAAAAGCATGTTAGTATAACGTGGGACACCTTACAACTCCTAACAAAACATTACAACACCGTACGTAAACTTAAAACTCCATTATAAACCTAATGAATTCATCCGAGTCCTTTGAACATCGTACGACAATTTAGAATATATTACGACTCTGTATGCCACATTACCGCCTTGAAAAGTATGTTAGTATAACGTACGACACCTTACAACTCCTAACAAAACATTACAACACCGTACGTAAACTCAAAACTCCATAATAAACCTAATGAATTCGTCCGAGTCATTTGAACATCGTACAACAATTTAGAATATCTTACGACTATGTATGCCACATTACCGCCTTGAAAATAATGTTAGTATAACGTAGGACACCTTACAACTCCTAACAACATATTACAATACCGTACGTAAACTTAAAACTCCATAGTAAACCTAATGAATTCGTCTGAGTCCATTAAACATTAGACGACCACTCAGGACTTGTTACGACTTTGTATGCAACATTCGCAACAGGAAAAGCAATTTAGAATAATGTAGGGTGCGTTACATCTTTTGAGAACACCTTTCACCACCGTACGAAACATTAAAACTCCATACTAAACCTAATGAATTCGTCCGAGTCATTTGAACATCGTACAATAATTTAGAATATCTTACGACTCTGTATGCCACATTACCGCTTTGAAAAGCATGTTAGTATAACGTAGGACACATTACAACTCCTAATAAAACATTACAACACCGTACGTAAACTTAAAACTCCATAATAAACCTAATGAGTTCATCCGAGTTCTTTGAACATCGTATGACAATTTAGAATATATTACGATTCAGTATGCCACATTACCGCCTTGAAAAGTATGCTAGTATAACGTACGGCATCTTAGAACTCCTAACAAAACATTACAACACCGTACGTAAACTCAAAACTCCATAATAAACCTAATGAATTCGTCCGAGTCATTTGAACATCGTACAACAATTTAGAATATCTTACGACTATGTAAGCCACATTACCGCCTTGAAATACATGTTAGTATAACGTAGGACACCTTACAACTCCTAACAACATATTACCATACCGTACGTAAACTTAAAACTCCATAGTAAACTTAATGAATTCGTCTGAGTCCATTAAACATTAGACGAACACTCAGGACTTGTTACGACTTTGTATGCAACATTAGCAACAGGAAAAGCAATTTAAAATAATGTAGGATGCGTTACATCTTTTGAGAACAACTTTCACCACCGTACGAAACATTAAAACTCCATACTAAACCTAATAAATTCGTCCGAGTCATTTGAACATCGTACAAAAATTTAGAATATCTTACAACTCTGTATGCCACATTACCGCTTTGAAAAGCATGTTAGTATAACATAGGACACCTTACAACTCCTATCAAAACATTACAACACCGTACGTAAACTTAAAACTCCATAATAAACCTAATGAATTCATCTGAGTCCTTTGAACAGCGTAGGACAATTTAGAATATATTACGACTCTGTATGCCACATTACCGCCTTGAAAAGTATGTTAGTATAACGTACGGCACCTTACAACTCCTAACAAAACATTACAACACCGTACGTAAACTCAAAACTCCATAATAAACCTAATGAATTCGTCCGAGTCATTTGAACATCGTACAACAATTTAGAATATCTTACGACTATGTATGCCACATTATCGCCTTGAAAATCATGTTAGTATAACGTAGGACACCTTACAACTCCTAACAACATATTACAATACCGTACGTAAACTTAAAACTCCATAGTAAACCTAATGAATTCGTCTGAGTCCTTTAAACATTAGACGACCACTCAGGACTTGTTACGACTTTGTATGCAACATTAGCAACAGGAAAAGCAATTTAGAATAATGTAGGATGCGTTACATCTTTTGAGAACAACTTTCACCACCGTACGAAACATTAAAACTCCATACTAAACCTAATGAATTCGTCCGAGTCATTTGAACATCGTACAACAATTTAGAATATCTTACGACTCTGTATGCCACATTACCGCTTTGAAAAGCATGTTAGTATAACGTGGGACACCTTACAACTCCTAACAAAACATTACAACACCGTACGTAAACTTAAAACTCCATTATAAACCTAATGAATTCATCCGAGTCCTTTGAACATCGTACGACAATTTAGAATATATTACGACTCTGTATGCCACATTACCGCCTTGAAAAGTATGTTAGTATAACGTACGACACCTTACAACTCCTAACAAAACATTACAACACCGTACGTAAACTCAAAACTCCATAATAAACCTAATGAATTCGTCCGAGTCATTTGAACATCGTACAACAATTTAGAATATCTTACGACTATGTATGCCACATTACCGCCTTGAAAATAATGTTAGTATAACGTAGGACACCTTACAACTCCTAACAACATATTACAATACCGTACGTAAACTTAAAACTCCATAGTAAACCTAATGAATTCGTCTGAGTCCATTAAACATTAGACGACCACTCAGGACTTGTTACGACTTTGTATGCAACATTCGCAACAGGAAAAGCAATTTAGAATAATGTAGGGTGCGTTACATCTTTTGAGAACACCTTTCACCACCGTACGAAACATTAAAACTCCATACTAAACCTAATGAATTCGTCCGAGTCATTTGAACATCGTACAATAATTTAGAATATCTTACGACTCTGTATGCCACATTACCGCTTTGAAAAGCATGTTAGTATAACGTAGGACACATTACAACTCCTAATAAAACATTACAACACCGTACGTAAACTTAAAACTCCATAATAAACCTAATGAGTTCATCCGAGTTCTTTGAACATCGTATGACAATTTAGAATATATTACGATTCAGTATGCCACATTACCGCCTTGAAAAGTATGCTAGTATAACGTACGGCATCTTAGAACTCCTAACAAAACATTACAACACCGTACGTAAACTCAAAACTCCATAATAAACCTAATGAATTCGTCCGAGTCATTTGAACATCGTACAACAATTTAGAATATCTTACGACTATGTAAGCCACATTACCGCCTTGAAATACATGTTAGTATAACGTAGGACACCTTACAACTCCTAACAACATATTACCATACCGTACGTAAACTTAAAACTCCATAGTAAACTTAATGAATTCGTCTGAGTCCATTAAACATTAGACGAACACTCAGGACTTGTTACGACTTTGTATGCAACATTAGCAACAGGAAAAGCAATTTAAAATAATGTAGGATGCGTTACATCTTTTGAGAACAACTTTCACCACCGTACGAAACATTAAAACTCCATACTAAACCTAATAAATTCGTCCGAGTCATTTGAACATCGTACAAAAATTTAGAATATCTTACAACTCTGTATGCCACATTACCGCTTTGAAAAGCATGTTAGTATAACATAGGACACCTTACAACTCCTATCAAAACATTACAACACCGTACGTAAACTTAAAACTCCATAATAAACCTAATGAATTCATCCGAGTCCTTTGAACATCGTAGGACAATTTAGAATATATTACGACTCTGTATGCCACATTACCGCCTTGAAAAGTATGTTAGTATAACGTACGGCACCTTACAACTCCTAACAAAACATTACAACACCGTACGTAAACTCAAAACTCCATAATAAACCTAATGAATTCGTCCGAGTCATTTGAACATCGTACAACAATTTAGAATATCTTACGACTATGTATGCCACATTATCGCCTTGAAAATCATGTTAGTATAACGTAGGACACCTTACAACTCCTAACAACATATTACAATACCGTACGTAAACTTAAAACTCCATAGTAAACCTAATGAATTCGTCTGAGTCCTTTAAACATTAGACGACCACTCAGGACTTGTTACGACTTTGTATGCAACATTAGCAACAGGAAAAGCAATTTAGAATAATGTAGGATGCGTTACATCTTTTGAGAACAACTTTCACCACCGTACGAAACATTAAAACTCCATACTAAACCTAATGAATTCGTCCGAGTCATTTGAACATCGTACAACAATTTAGAATATCTTACGACTCTGTATGCCACATTACCGCTTTGAAAAGCATGTTAGTATAACGTGGGACACCTTACAACTCCTAACAAAACATTACAACACCGTACGTAAACTTAAAACTCCATTATAAACCTAATGAATTCATCCGAGTCCTTTGAACATCGTACGACAATTTAGAATATATTACGACTCTGTATGCCACATTACCGCCTTGAAAAGTATGTTAGTATAACGTACGACACCTTACAACTCCTAACAAAACATTACAACACCGTACGTAAACTCAAAACTCCATAATAAACCTAATGAATTCGTCCGAGTCATTTGAACATCGTACAACAATTTAGAATATCTTACGACTATGTATGCCACATTACCGCCTTGAAAATCATGTTAGTATAACGTAGGACACCTTACAACTCCTAACAACATATTACAATACCGTACGTAAACTTAAAACTCCATAGTAAACCTAATGAATTCGTCTGAGTCCATTAAACATTAGACGACCACTCAGGACTTGTTACGACTTTGTATGCAACATTAGCAACAGGAAAAGCAATTTAGAAAAATGTAGGATCCGCTACATCTTTTGAGAACAACTTTCACCACCGTACGAAACATTAAAACTCCATACTAAACCTAATGAATTCGTCCGAGTCATTTGAACATCGTACAACAATTTAGAATATCTTACGACTCTGTATGCCACATTACCGCTTTGAAAAGCATGTTAGTATAACGTAGGACACCTTACAACTCCTAACAAAACATTACAACACCGTACGTAAACTTAAAACTCCATAATAAGCCTAATGAATTCATCCGAGTCTTTTGAACATCGTACGACAATTTAGAATATATTACGACTCTGTATGCCACATTACCGCCTTGAAAAGTATGTTAGTATAACGTACGACACCTTACAACTCCTAACAAAACATTACAACACCGTACGTAAACTCAAAACTCCATAATAAACCTAATGAATTCGTCCGAGTCATTTGAACATCGTACAACAATTTAGAATATCTTACGACTATGTATGCCACATTACTGCCTTGAAAATCATGTTAGTATAACGTAGGACACTTTACAACTCCTAACAACATATTACAATACCGTACGTAAACTTAAAACTCCATAGTAAACCTAATGAATTCGTCTGAGTCCATTAACCATTAGACGACCACTCAGGACTTGTTACGACTTTGTATGCAACATTAGCAACAGGAAAAGCAATTTAGAATAATGTAGGATGCGTTACATCTTTTGAGAACAACTTTCACCACCGTACGAAACATTAAAACTCCATACTAAACCTAATGAATTCGTCCGAGTCATTTGAACATCGTACAAAAATTTAGAATATCTTACAACTCTGTATGCCACATTACCGCTTTGAAAAGCATGTTAGTATAACATAGGACACCTTACAACTCCTAACAAAACATTACAACACCGTACGTAAACTTAAAACTCCATAATAAACCTAATGAATTCATCCGAGTCCTTTGAACATCGTACGACAATTTAGTATATATTACGACTCTGTATGCCACATTACCGCCTTGAAAAGTATGTTAGTATAACGTACGGCACCTTACAACTCCTAACAAAACATCACAACACCGTACGTAAACTCAAAACTCCATAATAAACCTATTGAATTCGTCCGAGTCATTTGAACATCGTACAACAATTTAGAATATCTTACGACTATGTATGCCACATTATCGCCTTGAAAATCATGTTAGTATAACGTAGGACACCTTACAACTCCTAACAACATATTACAATACCGTACGTAAACTTAAAACTCCATAGTAAACCTAATGAATTCGTCTGAGTCCATTAAACATTAGACGACCACTCAGGACTTGTTACGACTTTGTATGCAACATTAGCAACAGGAAAAGCAATTTAGAATAATGTAGGATGCGTTACATCTTTTGAGAACAACTTTCACCACCGTACGAAACATTAAAACTCCATACTAAACCTAATGAATTCGTCCGAGTCATTTGAACATCGTACAACAATTTAGAATATCTTACGACTCTGTATGCCACATTACCGCTTTGAAAAGCATGTTAGTATAACGTAGGACACCTTACAACTCCTAACAAAACATTACAACACCGTACGTAAACTTAGAACTCCATAATAAACCTAATGAATTCATCCGAGTCCTTTGAACATCGTACGACAATTTAGAATATATTACGACTCTGTATGCCACATTACCGCCTTGAAAAGTATGTTAGTATAACGTACGGCACCTTACAACTCCTAACAAAACATTACAACACCGTACGTAAAGTTAAAACTCCATAATAAACCTAATGAATTCATTCAGGTCCTTTGAACATCGTACGACAATTTAGAATATATTACGACTCTGTATGCCACATTACCGCCTTGAAAAGTATGTTAGTATAACGTACGACACCTTACAACTCCTAACAAAACATTACAACACCGTACGTAAACTCAAAACTCCATAATAAACCTAATGAATTTGTCCGAGTAATTTGAACATCGTACAACCATTTAGAATATCTTACGACTATGTATGCGACATTACCGCCTTGAAAATCATGTTAGTATAACGTAGGACACCTTACAACTCCTAACAACATATTACCATAACGTACGTAAACTTAAAACTCCCTAGTAAACCTAATGAATTCGTCTGAGTCCATTAAACATTAGACGAACACTCAGGACTTGTTACGACTTTGTATGCAACATTAGCAACAGGAAAAGCAATTTAGAATAATGTAGGATGCGTTACATCTTTTGAGAACAACTTTCACCACCGTACAAAACATTAAAACTCCATACTAAACCTAATGAATTCGTCCGAGTCATTTGAACATCGTACAACAATTTAGAATATCTTACGACTCTGTATGCCACATTACCGCTTTGAAAAGCATGTTAGTATAACGTGGGACACCTTACAACTCCTAACAAAACATTACAACACCGTACGTAAACTTAAAACTCCATAATAAACTAATGAATTCATCCGAGTTCTTTGAACATCGTACGACAATTTAGAATATATTACGACTCTGTATGCCACATTACCGCCTTGAAAAGTATGTTAGTATAACGTACGGCACCTTACAACTACTAACAAAACATTACAACACCGTACGTAAACTCAAAACTCCATAATAAACCTAATGAATTTGTCCGAGTCATTTGAACATCGTACAACAATTTAGAATATCTTACGACTATGTATGCCACATTATCGCCTTGAAAATCATGTTAGTATAACGTAGGACACCTTACAACTCCTAACAACATATTACAATACCGTACGTAAACTTAAAACTCCATAGTAAACCTAATGAATTCGTCTGAGTCCATTAAACATTAGACGACCACTCAGGACTTGTTACGACTATGTATGCAACATTAGCAACAGGAAATGCAATTTAGAATAATGTAGGATGCGTTACATCTTTTGAGAACAACTTTCACCACCGTACGAAACATTAAAACTCCATACTAAACCTAATGATTTCGTCCGAGTTATTTGAACATCGTACAAAAATTTAGAATATCTTACGACTCTGTATGCCACATTACCGCTTTGAAAAGCATCTTAGTATAACGTAGGACACCTTACAACTCCTAACAAAACATTACAACACCGTACGTAAACTTAAAACTCCATAATAAACCTAATGAATTCATCCGAGTCCTTTGAACATCGTACGACAATTTAGAATATATTACGACTCTGTATGCCACATTACCGCCTTGAAAAGTATGTTAGTATAACGTACGACACCTTACAACTCCTAACAAAACATTACAACACCGTACGTAAACTCAAAACTCCATAATAAACCTAATGAATTCGTCCGAGTCATTTGAACATCGTACAACAATTTAGAATATCTTACGACTATGTATGCCACATTACCGCTATGAAAATCATGTTAGTATAACGTAGGACACCTTACAACTCCTAACAACATATTACAATACCGTACGTAAACTTAAAACTCCATAGTAAACCTAATGAATTCGTCTGAGTCCATTAAACATTAGACGACCACTCAGGACTTGTTACGACTTTGTATGCAACATTAGCAACAGGAAAAGCAATTTAGAAAAATGTAGGATCCGCTACATCTTTTGAGAACAACTTTCACCACCGTACGAAACATTAAAACTCCATACTAAACCTAATGAATTCGTCCGAGTCATTTGAACATCGTACAACAATTTAGAATATCTTACGACTCTGTATGCCACATTACCGCTTTGAAAAGCATGTTAGTATAACGTAGGACACCTTACAACTCCTAACAAAACATTACAACACCGTACGTAAACTTAAAACTCCATAATAAACCTAATGAATTCATCCGAGTCCTTTGAACATCGTACGGCAATTTAGAATATATTACGACTCTGTATGCCACATTACCGCCTTGAAAAGTATGTTAGTATAACGTACGACACCTTACAACTCCTAACAAAACATTACAACACCGTACGTAAACTCAAAACTCCATAATAAACCTAATGAATTCGTCCGAGTCATTTGAACATCGTACAACAATTTAGAATATCTTACGACTATGTATGCCACATTACTGCCTTGAAAATCATGTTAGTATAACGTAGGACACCTTACAACTCCTAACAACATATTACAATACCGTACGTAAACTTAAAACTCCATAGTAAACCTAATGAATTCGTCTGAGTTCATTAACCATTAGACGACCACTCAGGACTTGTTACGACTTTGTATGCAACATTAGCAACAGGAAAAGCAATTTAGAATAATGTAGGATGCGTTACATCTTTTGAGAACAACTTTCACCACCGTACGAAACATTAAAACTCCATACTAAACCTAATGAATTCGTCCGAGTCATTTGAACATCGTACAAAAATTTAGAATATCTTACAACTCTGTATGCCACATTACCGCTTTGAAAAGCATGTTAGTATAACATAGGACACCTTACAACTCCTAACAAAACATTACAACACCGTACGTAAACTTAAAACTCCATAATAAACCTAATGAATTCATCCGAGTCCTTTGAACATCGTACGACAATTTAGTATATATTACGACTCTGTATGCCACATTACCGCCTTGAAAAGTATGTTAGTATAACGTACGGCACCTTACAACTCCTAACAAAACATCACAACACCGTACGTAAACTCAAAACTCCATAATAAACCTAATGAATTCGTCCGAGTCATTTGAACATCGTACAACAATTTAGAATATCTTACGACTATGTATGCCACATTATCGCCTTGAAAATCATGTTAGTATAACGTAGGACACCTTACAACTCCTAACAACATATTACAATACCGTACGTAAACTTAAAACTCCATAGTAAACCTAATGAATTCATCTGAGTCCATTAAACATTAGACGACCACTCAGGACTTGTTACGACTTTGTATGCAACATTAACAACAGGAAAAGCAATTTAGAATAATGTAGGATGCGTTACATCTTTTGAGAACAACTTTCACCACCGTACGAAACATTAAAACTCCATACTAAACCTAATGAATTCGTCCGAGTCATTTGAACATCGTACAACAATTTAGAATATCTTACGACTCTGTATGCCACATTACCGCTTTGAAAAGCATGTTAGTATAACGTAGGACACCTTACAACTCCTAACAAAACATTACAACACCGTACGTAAACTTAGAACTCCATAATAAACCTAATGAATTCATTCAGGTCCTTTGAACATCGTACAACAATTTAGAATATCTTACGACTCTGTATGCCACATTACCGCTTTGAAAAGCATGTTAGTATCACGTAGGACACCTTACAACTCCTAACAAAACATTACAACACCGTACGTAAACTTAAAACTCCATAATAAACTAATGAATTCATCCGAGTTCTTTGAACATCGTACGACAATTTAGAATATATTACGACTCTGTATGCCACATTACCGCCTTGAAAAGTATGTTAGTATAACGTACGGCACCTTACAACTACTAACAAAACATTACAACACCGTACGTAAACTCAAAACTCCATAATAAACCTAATGAATTTGTCCGAGTCATTTGAACATCGTACAACAATTTAGAATATCTTACGACTATGTATGCCACATTATCGCCTTGAAAATCATGTTAGTATAACGTAGGACACCTTACAACTCCTAACAACATATTACAATACCGTACGTAAACTTAAAACTCCATAGTAAACCTAATGAATTCGTCTGAGTCCATTAAACATTAGACGACCACTCAGGACTTGTTACGACTATGTATGCAACATTAGCAACAGGAAATGCAATTTAGAATAATGTAGGATGCGTTACATCTTTTGAGAACAACTTTCACCACCGTACGAAACATTAAAACTCCATACTAAACCTAATGAATTCGTCCGAGTCATTTGAACATCGTACAACAATTTAGAATATCTTACGACTCTGTATGCCACATTACCGCTTTGAAAAGCATGTTAGTATAACGTAGGACACCTTACAACTCCTAACGAAACATTACAACACCGTACGTAAACTTAAAACTCCATAATAAACCTAATGAATTCATCCGAGTCCTTTGAACATCGTACGACAATTTAGAATATATTACGACTCTGTATGCCACATTAGCACCTTGAAAAGTATGTTAGTATAACGTACGGCACCTTACAACTCCTAACAAAACATTACAACACCGTACGTAAACTTAAAACTCCATAATAAACCTAATGAATTCATTCAGGTCCTTTGAACATCGTACGGCAATTTAGAATATATTACGACTCTGTATGCCACATTACCGCCTTGAAAAGTATGTTAGTATAACGTACGGCACCTTACAACTCCTAACAAAACATTACAACACCGTACGTAAACTCAAAACTCCATAATAAACCTAATGAATTCGTCCGAGTCATTTGAACATCGTACGACAATTTAGAATATCTTACGACTATGTATGCCACATTACCGCCTTGAAAATCATGTTAGTATAACGTAGGACACCTTACAACTCCTAACAACATATTACCATACCGTATGTAAACTTAAAACTCCATAGTAAACCTAATGAATTCGTCTGAGTCCCTTAAACATTAGACGACCACTCAGGACTTGTTACGACTTTGTATGCAACATTAGCAACAGGAAAAGCAATTTAGAATAATGTAGGATGCGTTACATCTTTTGAGAACAACTTTCACCACCGTACGAAACATTAAAACTCCATACTAAACCTAATGAATTCGTCCGAGTCATTTGAACATCGTACAACAATTTAGAATATCTTACGACTCTGTATGCCACATTACCGCTTTGAAAATCATGTTAGTATAACGTAGGACACCTTACAACTCCTAACAAAACATTACAACACCGTACGTAAACTTAAAACTCCATAGTAAACCTAATGAATTCATTCAGGTCCTTTGAACATCGTACGACAATTTAGAATATATTACGACTCTGTATGCCACATTACCGCCTTGAAAAGTATGTTAGTATAACGTACGGCACCTTACAACTCCTAACAAAACATTACAACACCGTACGTAAACTCAAAACTCCATAATAAACCTAATGAATTCGTCCGAGTCATTTGAACATCGTACAACAATTTAGAATATCTTACGACTCTGTATGACACATTACTGCCTTGAAAATCATGTTAGTATAATGTAGGACACCTTACAACTCCTAACAAAACATTACAACACCGTACGTAAACTCAAAACTCCATAATAAACCTAATGAATTTGTCCGAATCATTTGAACATCGTACAACAATTTAGAATATCTTACGACTCTGTATGCCACATTACCGCCTTGAAAATCATGTTAGTATAACGTACGGCACCTTACAACTCCTAACAAAACATTACAACACCGTATATAAACTTAAAACTCCATAAAAAACCTAATGACTTCATTCGAGTCCTTTGAACATCGTACGACAATTTAGAATATATTACGACTCTGTATGCCACATTACTGCCCTGAAAAGCATGTTAGTATAAAGTACGGCACCTTACAACTCCTAACAAAACATTACAACACCGTACGTAAACTCAAAACTCCATAATAAACCTAATGAATTCGTCCGAGTCATTTGAACATCGTACAACAATTTAGAATATCTTACGACTATGTATGCCACATTACCGCCTTGAAAATCATGTTAGTATAACGTAGGACACCTTACAACTCCTAACAACATATTACCATACCGTACGTAAACTTAAAACTCCATAGTAAACCTAATGAATTCGTCTGAGTCCATTAAACATTAGACGACCACTCAGGACTTATTACGACTTTGTATGCAACATTCGCAACAGGAAAAGCAATTTAGAATAATGTAGGGTGCGTTACATCTTTTGAGAACACCTTTCACCACCGTACGAAACATTAAAACTCCATACTAAACCTAATGAATTCGTCCGAGTTATTTGAACATCGTACAACAATTTAGAATATCTTACGACTCTGTATGCCACATTACCGCTTTGAAAATCATGTTAGTATAACGTAGGACACCTTACAACTCCGAACAAAACATTACAACACCGTACGTAAACTTAAAACTCCATAGTAAACCTAATGAATTCATTCAGGTCCTTTGAACATCGTACGACAATTTAGAATATATTACGACTCTGTATGCCACATTACCGCCTTGAAAAGTATGTTAGTATAACGTACGGCACCTTACAACTCCTAACAAAACATTACAACACCGTACGTAAACTCAAAACTCCATAATAAACCTAATGAATTCGTCCGAGTCATTTGAACATTGTACAACAATTTAGAATATCTTACGACTCTGTATGACACATTACTGCCTTGAAAATCATGTTAGTATAACGTAGGACACCTTACAACTCCTAACAAAACATTACAACACCGTACGTAAACTCAAAACTCCATAATAAACCTAATGAATTTGTCCGAATCATTTGAACATCGTACAACAATTTAGAATATCTTACGACTCTGTATGCCACATTACCGCTTTGAAAAGCATGTTAGTATAACGTAGGACACCTTACAACTCCTAACAAAACATTACAACACCGTACGTAAACTTAAAACTCCATAATAAACCTAATGAATTCATCCGAGTCCTTTGAACATCGTACGACAATTTAGAATATATTACGACTCTGTATGCCACATTAGCACCTTGAAAAGTATGTTAGTATAACGTACGGCACCTTACAACTCCTAACAAAACATTACAACACCGTACGTAAACTTAAAACTCCATAATAAACCTAATGAATTCATTCAGGTCCTTTGAACATCGTACGACAATTTAGAATATATTACGACTCTGTATGCCACATTACCGCCTTGAAAAGTATGTTAGTATAACGTACGGCACCTTACAACTCCTAACAAAACATTACAACACCGTACGTGAACTCAAAACTCCATAATAAACCTAATGAATTCGTCCGAGTCATTTGAACATCGTACGACAATTTAGAATATCTTACGACTATGTATGCCACATTACCGCCTTGAAAATCATGTTAGTATAACGTAGGACACCTTACAACTCCTAACAACATATTACCATACCGTATGTAAACTTAAAACTCCATAGTAAACCTAATGAATTCGTCTGAGTCCCTTAAACATTAGACGACCACTCAGGACTTGTTACGACTTTGTATGCAACATTAGCAACAGGAAAAGCAATTTAGAATAATGTAGGATGCGTTACATATTTTGAGAACAACTTTCACCACCGTACGAAACATTAAAACTCCATACTAAACCTAATGAATTCGTCCGAGTCATTTGAACATCGTACAACAATTTAGAATATCTTACGACTCTGTATGCCACATTACCGCTTTGAAAATCATGTTAATATAACGTAGGACACCTTACAACTCCTAACAAAACATTACAATACCGTACGTAAACTTAAAACTCCATAGTAAACCTAATGAATTCATTCAGGTCCTTTGAACATCGTACGACAATTTAGAATATATTACGACTCTGTATGCCACATTACCGCCTTGAAAAGTATGTCAGTATAACGTACGGCACCTTACAACTCCTAACAAAATATTACAACACCGTACGTAAACTCAAAACTCCATAATAAACCTAATGAATTCGTCCGAGTCATTTGAACATCGTACAACAATTTAGAATATCTTACGACTCTGTATGACACATTACTGCCTTGAAAATCATGTTAGTATAACGTAGGACACCTTACAACTCCTAACAAAACATTACAACACCGTACGTAAACTCAAAACTCCATAATAAACCTAATGAATTTGTCCGAATCATTTGAACATCGTACAACAATTTAGAATATCTTACGACTCTGTATGCCACATTACCGCCTTGAAAATCATGTTAGTATAACGTACGGCACCTTACAACTCCTAACAAAACATTACAACACCGTATGTAAACTTAAAACTCCATAAAAAACCTAATGACTTCATTCGAGTCCTTTGAACATCGTACGACAATTTAGAATATATTACGACTCTGTATGCCACATTACCGCCCTGAAAAGCATGTTAGTATAACGTACGGCACCTTACAACTCCTAACAAAACATTACAACACCGTACGTAAACTCAAAACTCCATAATAAACCTAATGAATTCGTCCGAGTCATTTGAACATCGTACAACAATTTAGAATATCTTACGACTATGTATGCCACATTACCGCCTTGAAAATCATGTTAGTATAACGTAGGACACCTTACAACTCCTAACAACATATTACCATACCGTATGTAAACTTAAAACTCCATAGTAAACCTAATGAATTCGTCTGAGTCCCTTAAACATTAGACGACCACTCAGGACTTGTTACGACTTTGTATGCAACATTAGCAACAGGAAAAGCAATTTAGAATAATGTAGGATGCGTTACATCTTTTGAGAACAACTTTCACCACCGTACGAAACATTAAAACTCCATACTAAACCTAATGAATTCGTCCGAGTCATTTGAACATCGTACAACAATTTAGAATATCTTACGACTCTGTATGCCACATTACCGCTTTGAAAATCATGTTAGTATAACGTAGGACACCTTACAACTCCTAACAAAACATTACAACACCGTACGTAAACTTAAAACTCCATAGTAAACCTAATGAATTCATTCAGGTCCTTTGAACATCGTACGACAATTTAGAATATATTACGACTCTGTATGCCACATTACCGCCTTGAAAAGTATGTTAGTATAACGTACGGCACCTTACAACTCCTAACAAAATATTACAACACCGTACGTAAACTCAAAACTCCATAATAAACCTAATGAATTCGTCCGAGTCATTTGAACATCGTACAACAATTTAGAATATCTTACGACTCTGTATGACACATTACTGCCTTGAAAATCATGTTAGTATAACGTAGGACACCTTACAACTCCTAACAAAACATTACAACACCGTACGTAAACTCAAAACTCCATAATAAACCTAATGAATTTGTCCGAATCATTTGAACATCGTACAACAATTTAGAATATCTTACGACTCTGTATGCCACATTACCGCCTTGAAAATCATGTTAGTATAACGTACGGCACCTTACAACTCCTAACAAAACATTACAACACCGTATGTAAACTTAAAACTCCATAAAAAACCTAATGACTTCATTCGAGTCCTTTGAACATCGTACGACAATTTAGAATATATTACGACTCTGTATGCCACATTACCGCCCTGAAAAGCATGTTAGTATAACGTACGGCACCTTACAACTCCTAACAAAACATTACAACACCGTACGTAAACTCAAAACTCCATAATAAACCTAATGAATTCGTCCGAGTCATTTGAACATCGTACAACAATTTAGAATATCTTACGACTATGTATGCCACATTACCGCCTTGAAAATCATGTTAGTATAACGTAGGACACCTTACAACTCCTAACAACATATTACCATACCGTACGTAAACTTAAAACTCCATAGTAAACCTAATGAATTCGTCTGAGTCCATTAAACATTAGACGACCACTCAGGACTTATTACGACTTTGTATGCAACATTCGCAACAGGAAAAGCAATTTAGAATAATGTAGGGTGCGTTACATCTTTTGAGAACACCTTTCACCACCGTACGAAACATTAAAACTCCATACTAAACCTAATGAATTCGTCCGAGTTATTTGAACATCGTACAACAATTTAGAATATCTTACGACTCTGTATGCCACATTACCGCTTTGAAAATCATGTTAGTATAACGTAGGACACCTTACAACTCCTAACAAAACATTACAACACCGTACGTAAACTTAAAACTCCATAGTAAACCTAATGAATTCAATCAGGTCCTTTGAACATCGTACGACAATTTAGAATATATTACGACTCTGTATGCCACATTACCGCCTTGAAAAGTATGTTAGTATAACGTACGGCACCTTACAACTCCTAACAAAACATTACAACACCGTACGTAAACTCAAAACTCCATAATAAACCTAATGAATTCGTCCGAGTCATTTGAACATCGTACAACAATTTAGAATATCTTACGACTCTGTATGACACATTACTGCCTTGAAAATCATGTTAGTATAACGTATGACACCTTACAACTCCTAACAAAACATTACAACACCGTACGTAAACTCAAAACTCCATAATAAACCTAATGAATTTGTCCGAATCATTTGAACATCGTACAACAATTTAGAATATCTTACGACTCTGTATGCCACATTACCGCTTTGAAAAGCATGTTAGTATAACGTAGGACACCTTACAACTCCTAACAAAACATTACAACACCGTACGTAAACTTAAAACTCCATAATAAACCTAATGAATTCATCCGAGTCCTTTGAACATCGTACGACAATTTAGAATATATTACGACTCTGTATGCCACATTAGCACCTTGAAAAGTATGTTAGTATAACGTACGGCACCTTACAACTCCTAACAAAACATTACAACACCGTACGTAAACTTAAAACTCCATAATAAAGCTAATGAATTCATTCAGGTCCTTTGAACATCGTACGACAATTTAGAATATATTACGACTCTGTATGCCACATTACCGCCTTGAAAAGTATGTTAGTATAACGTACGGCACCTTACAACTCCTAACAAAACATTACAACACCGTACGAAAACTCAAAACTCCATAATAAACCTAATGAATTCGTCCGAGTCATTTGAACATCGTTCGACAATTTAGAATATCTTACGACTATGTATGCCACATTACCGCCTTGAAAATCATGTTAGTATAACGTAGGACACCTTACAACTCCTAACAACATATTACCATACCGTATGTAAACTTAAAACTCCATAGTAAACCTAATGAATTCGTCTGAGTCCCTTAAACATTAGACGACCACTCAGGACTTGTTACGACTTTGTATGCAACATTAGCAACAGGAAAAGCAATTTAGAATAATGTAGGATGCGTTACATCTTTTGAGAACAACTTTCACCACCGTACGAAACATTAAAACTCCATACTAAACCTAATGAATTCGTCCGAGTCATTTTAACATCGTACAACAATTTAGAATATCTTACGACTCTGTATGCCACATTACCGCTTTGAAAATCATGTTAGTATAACGTAGGACACCTTACAACTCCTAACAAAACATTACAACACCGTACGTAAACTTAAAACTCCATAGTAAACCTAATGAATTCATTCAGGTCCTTTGAACATCGTACGACAATTTAGAATATATTACGACTCTGTATGCCACATTACCGCCTTGAAAAGTATGTTAGTATAACGTACGGCACCTTACAACTCCTAACAAAACATTACAACACCGTACGTAAACTCAAAACTCCATAATAAACCTAATGAATTCGTCCGAGTCATTTGAACATCGTACAACAATTTAGAATATCTTACGACTCTGTATGACACATTACTGCCTTGAAAATCATGTTAGTATAACGTAGGACACCTTACAACTCCTAACAAAACATTACAACACCGTACGTAAACTCAAAACTCCATAATAAACCTAATGAATTTGTCCGAATCATTTGAACATCGTACAACAATTTAGAATATCTTACGACTCTGTATGCCACATTACCGCCTTGAAAATCATGTTAGTATAACCTACGGCACCTTACAACTCCTAACAAAACATTACAACACCGTATGTAAACTTAAAACTCCATAAAAAACCTAATGACTTCATTCGAGTCCTTTGAACATCGTACGACAATTTAGAATATATTACGACTCTGTATGCCACATTACCGCCCTGAAAAGCATGTTAGTATAACGTACGGCACCTTACAACTCCTAACAAAACATTACAACACCGTACGTAAACTCAAAACTCCATAATAAACCTAATGAATTCGTCCGAGTCATTTGAACATCGTACAACAATTTAGAATATCTTACGACTATGTATGCCACATTACCGCCTTGAAAATCATGTTAGTATAACGTAGGACACCTTACAACTCCTAACAACATATTACCATACCGTACGTAAACTTAAAACTCCATAGTAAACCTAATGAATTCGTCTGAGTCCATTAAACATTAGACGACCACTCAGGACTTATTACGACTTTGTATGCAACATTCGCAACAGGAAAAGCAATTTAGAATAATGTAGGGTGTGTTACATCTTTTGAGAACACCTTTCACCACCGTACGAAACATTAAAACTCCATACTAAACCTAATGAATTCGTCCGAGTTATTTGAACATCGTACAACAATTTAGAATATCTTACGACTCTGTATGCCACATTACCGCTTTGAAAATCATGTTAGTATAACGTAGGACACCTTACAACTCCTAACAAAACATTACAACACCGTACGTAAACTTAAAACTCCATAGTAAACCTAATGAATTCATTCAGGTCCTTTGAACATCGTACGGCAATTTAGAATATATTACGACTCTGTATGCCACATTACCGCCTTGAAAAGTATGTTAGTATAACGTACGGCACCTTACAACTCCTAACAAAACATTACAACACCGTACGTAAACTCAAAACTCCATAATAAACCTAATGAATTCGTCCGAGTCATTTGAACATCGTACGACAATTTAGAATATCTTACGACTATGTATGCCACATTAGCACCTTGAAAAGTATGTTAGTATAACGTACGGCACCTTACAACTCCTAACAAAACATTACAACACCGTACGTAAACTTAAAACTCCATAATAAAGCTAATGAATTCATTCAGGTCCTTTGAACATCGTACGACAATTTAGAATATATTACGACTCTGTATGCCACATTACCGCCTTGAAAAGTATGTTAGTATAACGTACGGCACCTTACAACTCCTAACAAAACATTACAACACCGTACGAAAACTCAAAACTCCATAATAAACCTAATGAATTCGTCCGAGTCATTTGAACATCGTTCGACAATTTAGAATATCTTACGACTATGTATGCCACATTACCGCCTTGAAAATCATGTTAGTATAACGTAGGACACCTTACAACTCCTAACAACATATTACCATACCGTATGTAAACTTAAAACTCCATAGTAAACCTAATGAATTCGTCTGAGTCCCTTAAACATTAGACGACCACTCAGGACTTGTTACGACTTTGTATGCAACATTAGCAACAGGAAAAGCAATTTAGAATAATGTAGGATGCGTTACATCTTTTGAGAACAACTTTCACCACCGTACGAAACATTAAAACTCCATACTAAACCTAATGAATTCGTCCGAGTCATTTTAACATCGTACAACAATTTAGAATATCTTACGACTCTGTATGCCACATTACCGCTTTGAAAATCATGTTAGTATAACGTAGGACACCTTACAACTCCTAACAAAACATTACAACACCGTACGTAAACTTAAAACTCCATAGTAAACCTAATGAATTCATTCAGGTCCTTTGAACATCGTACGACAATTTAGAATATATTACGACTCTGTATGCCACATTACCGCCTTGAAAAGTATGTTAGTATAACGTACGGCACCTTACAACTCCTAACAAAACATTACAACACCGTACGTAAACTCAAAACTCCATAATAAACCTAATGAATTCGTCCGAGTCATTTGAACATCGTACAACAATTTAGAATATCTTACGACTCTGTATGACACATTACTGCCTTGAAAATCATGTTAGTATAACGTAGGACACCTTACAACTCCTAACAAAACATTACAACACCGTACGTAAACTCAAAACTCCATAATAAACCTAATGAATTTGTCCGAATCATTTGAACATCGTACAACAATTTAGAATATCTTACGACTCTGTATGCCACATTACCGCCTTGAAAATCATGTTAGTATAACCTACGGCACCTTACAACTCCTAACAAAACATTACAACACCGTATGTAAACTTAAAACTCCATAAAAAACCTAATGACTTCATTCGAGTCCTTTGAACATCGTACGACAATTTAGAATATATTACGACTCTGTATGCCACATTACCGCCCTGAAAAGCATGTTAGTATAACGTACGGCACCTTACAACTCCTAACAAAACATTACAACACCGTACGTAAACTCAAAACTCCATAATAAACCTAATGAATTCGTCCGAGTCATTTGAACATCGTACAACAATTTAGAATATCTTACGACTATGTATGCCACATTACCGCCTTGAAAATCATGTTAGTATAACGTAGGACACCTTACAACTCCTAACAACATATTACCATACCGTACGTAAACTTAAAACTCCATAGTAAACCTAATGAATTCGTCTGAGTCCATTAAACATTAGACGACCACTCAGGACTTATTACGACTTTGTATGCAACATTCGCAACAGGAAAAGCAATTTAGAATAATGTAGGGTGTGTTACATCTTTTGAGAACACCTTTCACCACCGTACGAAACATTAAAACTCCATACTAAACCTAATGAATTCGTCCGAGTTATTTGAACATCGTACAACAATTTAGAATATCTTACGACTCTGTATGCCACATTACCGCTTTGAAAATCATGTTAGTATAACGTAGGACACCTTACAACTCCTAACAAAACATTACAACACCGTACGTAAACTTAAAACTCCATAGTAAACCTAATGAATTCATTCAGGTCCTTTGAACATCGTACGACAATTTAGAATATATTACGACTCTGTATGCCACATTACCGCCTTGAAAAGTATGTTAGTATAACGTACGGCACCTTACAACTCCTAACAAAACATTACAACACCGTACGTAAACTCAAAACTCCATAATAAACCTAATGAATTCGTCCGAGTCATTTGAACATCGTACGACAATTTAGAATATCTTACGACTATGTATGCCACATTACCGCCTTGAAAATCATGTTAGTATAACGTAGGACACCTTACAACTCCTAACAACATATTACCATACCGTATGTAAACTTAAAACTCCATAGTAAACCTAATGAATTCGTCTGAGTCCCTTAAACATTAGACGACCACTCAGGACTTGTTACGACTTTGTATGCAACATTAGCAACAGGAAAAGCAATTTAGAATAATGTAGGATGCGTTACATCTTTTGAGAACAACTTTCACCACCGTACGAAACATTAAAACTCCATACTAAACCTAATGAATTCGTCCGAGTCATTTGAACATCGTACAACAATTTAGAATATCTTACGACTCTGTATGCCACATTACCGCTTTGAAAATCATGTTAGTATAACGTAGGACACCTTACAACTCCTAACAAAACATTACAACACCGTACGTAAACTTAAAACTCCATAGTAAACCTAATGAATTCATTCAGGTCCTTTGAACATCGTACGACAATTTAGAATATATTACGACTCTGTATGCCACATTACCGCCTTGAAAAGTATGTTAGTATAACGTACGGCACCTTACAACTCCTAACAAAACATTACAACACCGTACGTAAACTCAAAACTCCATAATAAACCTAATGAATTCGTCCGAGTCATTTGAACATCGTACAACAATTTAGAATATCTTACGACTTTGTATGACACATTACTGCCTTGAAAATCATGTTAGTATAACGTAGGACACCTTACCACTCCTAACAAAACATTACAACACCGTACGTAAACTCAAAACTCCATAATAAACCTAATGAATTTGTCCGAATCATTTGAACATCGTACAACAATTTAGAATATCTTACGACTATGTATGCCACATTACCGCCTTGAAAATCATGTTAGTATAACGTAGGACACCTTACAACTCCTAACAACATATTACCATACCGTACGTAAACTTAAAACTCCATAGTAAACCTAATGAATTCGTCTGAGTCCATTAAACATTAGACGACCACTCAGGACTTATTACGACTTTGTATGCAACATTCGCAACAGGAAAAGCAATTTAGAATAATGTAGGGTGTGTTACATCTTTTGAGAACACCTTTCACCACCGTACGAAACATTAAAACTCCATACTAAACCTAATGAATTCGTCCGAGTTATTTGAACATCGTACAACAATTTAGAATATCTTACGACTCTGTATGCCACATTACCGCTTTGAAAATCATGTTAGTATAACGTAGGACACCTTACAACTCCTAACAAAACATTACAACACCGTACGTAAACTTAAAACTCCATAGTAAACCTAATGAATTCATTCAGGTCCTTTGAACATCGTACGACAATTTAGAATATATTACGACTCTGTATGCCACATTACCGCCTTGAAAAGTATGTTAGTATAACGTACGGCACCTTACAACTCCTAACAAAACATTACAACACCGTACGTAAACTCAAAACTCCATAATAAACCTAATGAATTCGTCCGAGTCATTTGAACATCGTACGACAATTTAGAATATCTTACGACTATGTATGCCACATTACCGCCTTGAAAATCATGTTAGTATAACGTAGGACACCTTACAACTCCTAACAACATATTACCATACCGTATGTAAACTTAAAACTCCATAGTAAACCTAATGAATTCGTCTGAGTCCCTTAAACATTAGACGACCACTCAGGACTTGTTACGACTTTGTATGCAACATTAGCAACAGGAAAAGCAATTTAGAATAATGTAGGATGCGTTACATCTTTTGAGAACAACTTTCACCACCGTACGAAACATTAAAACTCCATACTAAACCTAATGAATTCGTCCGAGTCATTTGAACATCGTACAACAATTTAGAATATCTTACGACTCTGTATGCCACATTACCGCTTTGAAAATCATGTTAGTATAACGTAGGACACCTTACAACTCCTAACAAAACATTACAACACCGTACGTAAACTTAAAACTCCATAGTAAACCTAATGAATTCATTCAGGTCCTTTGAACATCGTACGACAATTTAGAATATATTACGACTCTGTATGCCACATTACCGCCTTGAAAAGTATGTTAGTATAACGTACGGCACCTTACAACTCCTAACAAAACATTACAACACCGTACGTAAACTCAAAACTCCATAATAAACCTAATGAATTCGTCCGAGTCATTTGAACATCGTACAACAATTTAGAATATCTTACGACTCTGTATGACACATTACTGCCTTGAAAATCATGTTAGTATAACGTAGGACACCTTACCACTCCTAACAAAACATTACAACACCGTACGTAAACTCAAAACTCCATAATAAACCTAATGAATTTGTCCGAATCATTTGAACATCGTACAACAATTTAGAATATCTTACGACTCTGTATGCCACATTACCGCCTTGAAAATCATGTTAGTATAACGTACGGCACCTTACAACTCCTAACAAAACATTACAACACCGTATGTAAACTTAAAACTCCATAAAAAACCTAATGACTTCATTCGAGTCCTTTGAACATCGTACGACAATTTAGAATATATTTCGACTCTGTATGCCACATTACCGCCCTGAAAAGCATGTTAGTATAACGTACGGCACCTTACAACTCCTAACAAAACATTACAACACCGTACGTAAACTCAAAACTCCATAATAAACCTAATGAATTCGTCCGAGTCATTTGAACATCGTACAACAATTTAGAATATCTTACGACTATGTATGCCACATTACCGCCTTGAAAATCATGTTAGTATAACGTAGGACACCTTACAACTCCTAACAACATATTACCATACCGTACGTAAACTTAAAACTCCATAGTAAACCTAATGAATTCGTCTGAGTCCATTAAACATTAGACGACCACTCAGGACTTATTACGACTTTGTATGCAACATTCGCAACAGGAAAAGCAATTTAGAATAATGTAGGGTGTGTTACATCTTTTGAGAACACCTTTCACCACCGTACGAAACATTAAAACTCCATACTAAACCTAATGAATTCGTCCGAGTTATTTGAACATCGTACAACAATTTTGAATATCTTACGACTCTGTATGCCACATTACCGCTTTGAAAATCATGTTAGTATAACGTAGGACACCTTACAACTCCTAACAAAACATTACAACACCGTACGTAAACTTAAAACTCCATAGTAAACCTAATGAATTCATTCAGGTCCTTTGAACATCGTACGACAATTTAGAATATATTACGACTCTGTATGCCACATTACCGCCTTGAAAAGTATGTTAGTATAACGTACGGCACCTTACAACTCCTAACAAAACATTACAACACCGTACGTAAACTCAAAACTCCATAATAAACCTAATAAATTCGTCCGAGTCATTTGAACATCGTACAACAATTTAGAATATCTTACGACTCTGTATGACACATTACTGCCTTGAAAATCATGTTAGTATAACGTAGGACACCTTACAACTCCTAACAAAACATTACAACACCGTACGTAAACTCAAAACTCCATAATAAACCTAATGAATTTGTCCGAATCATTTGAATATCGTACAACAATTTAGAATATCTTACGACTCTGTATGCCACATTACCGCCTTGAAAATCAAGTTAGTATAACGTACGGCACCTTACAACTCCTAACAAAACATTACAACACCGTATGTAAACTTAAAACTCCATAAAAAACCTACTGACTTCATTCGAGTCCTTTGAACATCGTACGACAATTTAGAATATATTACGACTCTGTATGCCACATTACCGCCCTGAAAAGCATGTTAGTATAACGTACGGCACCTTACAACTCCTAACAAAACATTACAACACCGTACGTAAACTCAAAACTCCATAATAAACCTAATGAATTCGTCCGAGTCATTTGAACATCGTACAACAATTTAGAATATCTTACGACTATGTATGCCACATTACCGCCTTGAAAATCATGTTAGTATAACGTAGGACACCTTACAACTCCTAACAACATATTACCATACCGTACGTAAACTTAAAACTCCATAGTAAACCTAATGAATTCGTCTGAGTCCATTAAACATTAGAAGACCACTCAGGACTTATTACGACTTTGTATGCAACATTCGCAACAGGAAAAGCAATTTAGAATAATGTAGGGTGCGTTACATCTTTTGAGAACACCTTTCACCACCGTACGAAACATTAAAACTCCATACTAAACATAATGAATTCGTCCGAGTCATTTGAACATCGTACAACAATTTAGAATATCTTACGACTCTGTATGCCACATTACCGCTTTGAATAGCATGTTAGTATAACGTAGGACACATTACAACTCCTAACAAAACATTACAACACCGTACGTAAACTTAAAACTCCATAATAAACCTAATGAGTTCATCCGAGTCCTTTGAACATCGTATGATAATTTAGAATATATTACGACTCAGTATGCCACATTACCGCCTTGAAAAGTATGTTAGTATAACGTACGGCACCTTACAACTCCGAACAAAACATTACAACACCGTACGTAAACTCAAAACTCCATAATAAACCTAATGAATTTGTCCGAATCATTTGAACATCGTACAACAATTTAGAATATCTTACGACTCTGTATGCCACATTACCGCCTTGAAAATCATGTTAGTATAACGTACGGCACCTTACAACTCCTAACAAAACATTACAACACCGTATGTAAACTTAAAACTCCATAAAAAACCTAATGACTTCATTCGAGTCCTTTGAACATCGTACGACAATTTAGAATATATTACGACTCTGTATGCCACATTACCGCCCTGAAAAGCATGTTAGTATAACGTACGGCACCTTACAACTCCTAACAAAACATTACAACACCGTACGTAAACTTAAAACTCCATAATAAACCTAATGAGTTCATCCGAGTCCTTTGAACATCGTACGACAATTTAGAATATATTACGACTCAGTATGCCACATTACCGCCTTGAAAAGTATGTTAGTATAACGTACGGCACCTTACAACTCCTAACAACATATTACCATACCGTACGTAAACTTAAAACTCCATAGTAAACCTAATGAATTCGTCTGAGTCCATTAAACATTAGACGACCACTCAGGACTTATTACGACTTTGTATGCAACATTCGCAACAGGAAAAGCAATTTAGAATAATGTAGGGTGTGTTACATCTTTTGAGAACACCTTTCACCACCGTACGAAACATTAAAACTCCATACTAAACCTAATGAATTCGTCCGAGTTATTTGAACATCGTACAACAATTTAGAATATCTTACGACTCTGTATGCCACATTACCGCTTTGAAAATCATGTTAGTATAACGTAGGAGACCTTACAACTCCTAACAAAACATTACAACACCGTACGTAAACTTAAAACTCCATAGTAAACCTAATGAATTCATTCAGGTCCTTTGAACATCGTACGACAATTTAGAATATATTACGACTCTGTATGCCACATTACCGCCTTGAAAAGTATGTTAGTATAACGTACGGCACCTTACAACTCCTAACAAAACATTACAACACCGTACGTAAACTCAAAACTCCATAATAAACCTAATGAATTCGTCCGAGTCATTTGAACATCGTACAACAATTTAGAATATCTTACGACTCTGTATGACACATTACTGCCTTGAAAATCATGTTAGTATAACGTAGGACACCTTACAACTCCTAACAAAACATTACAACACCGTACGTAAACTCAAAACTCCATAATAAACCTAATGAATTTGTCCGAATCATTTGAACATCGTACAACAATTTAGAATATCTTACGACTCGGTATGCCACATTACCGCCTTGAAAATCAAGTTAGTATAACGTACGGCACCTTACAACTCCTAACAAAACATTACAACACTGTATGTAAACTTAAAACTCCATAAAAAACCTACTGACTTCATTCGAGTCCTTTGAACATCGTACGACAATTTAGAATATATTACGACTCTGTATGCCACATTACCGCCCTGAAAAGCATGTTAGTATAACGTACGGCACCTTACAACTCCTAACAAAACATTACAACACCGTACGTAAACTCAAAACTCCATAATAAACCAAATGAATTCGTCCGAGTCATTTGAACATCGTACAACAATTTAGAATATCTTACGACTATGTATGCCACATTACCGCCTTGAAAATCATGTTAGTATAACGTAGGACACCTTACAACTCCTAACAACATATTACCATACCGTACGTAAACTTAAAATTCCATAGTAAACCTAATGAATTCGTCTGAGTCCATTAAACATTAGACGACCACTCAGGACTTATTACGACTTTGTATGCAACATTCGCAACAGGAAAAGCAATTTAGAATAATGTAGGGTGCGTTACATCTTTTGAGAACACCTTTCACCACCGTACGAAACATTAAAACTCCATACTAAACATAATGAATTCGTCCGAGTCATTTGAACATCGTACAACAATTTAGAATATCTTACGACTCTGTATGCCACATTACCGCTTTGAATAGCATGTTAGTATAACGTAGGACACATTACAACTCCTAACAAAACATTACAACACCGTACGTAAACTTAAAACTCCATAATAAACCTAATGAGTTCATCCGAGTCCTTTGAACATCGTATGACAATTTAGAATATATTACGACTCAGTATGCCACATTACCGCCTTGAAAAGTATGTTAGTATAACGTACGGCACCTTACAACTCCTAACAAAACATTACAACACCGTACGTAAACTCAAAACTCCATAATAAACCTAATGAATTTGTCCGAATCATTTGAACATCGTACAACAATTTAGAATATCTTACGACTCTGTATGCCACATTACCGCCTTGAAAATCATGTTAGTATAACGTACGGCACCTTACAACTCCTAACAAAACATTACAACACCGTATGTAAACTTAAAACTCCATAAAAAACCTAATGACTTCATTCGAGTCCTTTGAACATCGTACGACAATTTAGAATATATTACGACTCTGTATGCCACATTACCGCCCTGAAAAGCATGTTAGTATAACGTACGGCACCTTACAACTCCTAACAAAACATTACAACACCGTACGTAAACTTAAAACTCCATAATAAACCTAATGAGTTCATCCGAGTCCTTTGAACATCGTACGACAATTTAGAATATATTACGACTCAGTATGCCACATTACCGCCTTGAAAAGTATGTTAGTATAACGTACGGCACCTTACAACTCCTAACAAAACATTACAACACCGTACGTAAACTCAAAACTCCATAATAAACCTAATGAATTCGTCCGAGTCATTTGAACATCGTACAACAATTTAGAATAATTTACGACTCTGTATGACACATTACTGCCTTGAAAATCATTTTAGTATAACGTAGGACACCTTACAACTCCTAACAACACATTACAATACCGTACGTAAACTTAAAACTACATAGTAAACCTAATGAATTCGTCTGAGTCCATTAAACATTAGACGATCACTCAGGACTTATTACGACTTTCTATGCAACATTCGCAACAGGAAAAGCAATTTAGAATAATGTAGGGTGCGTTACATCTTTTGAGAACACCTTTCACCACCGTACGAAACATTAAAACTCCATACTAAACCTAATGAATTCGTCCGAGTCATTTGAACATCGTACAACAATTTAGAATATCTTACGACTCTGTATGCCACATTACCGCTTTGAAAAGCATGTTAGTATAACGTAGGACACATTACAACTCCTAAAAAAACATTACAGCACCGTACGTAAACTTAAAACTCCATAATAAACCTAATGAGTTCATCCGAGTTCTTTGAACATCGTACGACAATTTAGAATATATTACGACTCAGTATGCCACATTACCGCCTTGAAAAGTATGTTAGTATAACGTACGGCACCTTACAACTCCTAACAAAACATTACAACACCGTACGTAAACTCAAAACTCCATAATAAACCTAATGAATTCGTCCGAGTCATTTGAACATCGTACAACAATTTAGAATATCTTACGACTCTGTATGACACATTACTGCCTTGAAAATCATATTAGTATAACGTAGGACACCTTACAACTCCTAACAAAACATTACAACACCGTACGTAAACTAAAAACTCCATAATAAACCTAATGAATTTGTCCGAATCATTTGAACATCGTACAACAATTTAGAATATCTTACGACTCTGTATGCCACATTACCGCCTTGAAAATCATGTTAGTATAACGTACGGCACCTTACAACTCCTAACAAAACATTACAACACCGTATGTAAACTTAAAACTCCATAAAAAACCTAATGACTTCATTCGAGTCCTTTGAACATCGTACGACAATTTAGAATATATTACGACTCTGTATGCCACATTACCGCCCTGAAAAGCATGTTAGTATAACGTACGGCAGCTTACAACTCCTAACAAAACATTACAACACCGTACGTAAACTTAAAACTCCATAATAAACCTAATGAGTTCATCCGAGTCCTTTGAACATCGTACGACAATTTAGAATATATTACGACTCAGTATGCCACATTACCGCCTTGAAAAGTATGTTAGTATAACGTACGGCACCTTACAACTCCTAACAAAACATTACAACACCGTACGTAAACTCAAAACTCCATAATAAACCTAATGAATTCGTCCGAGTCATTTGAACATCGTACAACAATTTAGAATATTTTACGACTCTGTATGACACATTACTGCCTTGAAAATCACTTTAGTATAACGTAGGACACCTTACAACTCCTAACAACACATTACAATACCGTACGTAAACTTAAAACTCCATAGTAAACCTAATGAATTCGTATGAGTCCATTAAACATTAGACGATCACTCAGGACTTATTACGACTTTGTATGCAACATTCGCAACAGGAAAAGCAATTTAGAATAATGTAGGGTGCGTTACATCTTTTGAGAACACCTTTCACCACCGTACGAAACATTAAAACTCCATACTAAACCTAATGAATTCGTTCGAGTCATTTGAACATCGTACAACAATTTAGAATATCTTACGACTCTGTATGCCACATTACCGCTTTGAAAAGCATGTTAGTATAACGTAGGACACATTACAACTCCTAAAAAAACATTACAACACCGTACGTAAACTTAAAACTCCATAATAAACCTAATGAGTTCATCCGAGTTCTTTGAACATCGTACGACAATTTAGAATATATTACGACTCAGTAATCCACATTACCGCCTTGAAAAGTATGTTAGTATAACGTACGGCATCTTACAACTCCTAACAAAACATTACAACACCGTACGTAAACTCAAAACTCCATAATAAACCTAATGAATTCGTCCGAGTCATTTGAACATCGTACAACAATTTAGAATATCTTACGACTCTGTATGACACATTACTGCCTTGAAAATCATGTTAGTATAACGTAGGACACCTTACAACTCCTAACAACACATTACAATACCGTACGTAAACTTAAAACTCCATAGTAAACCTAATGAATTCGTCTGAGTCCATTAAACATTAGACGATCACTCAGGACTTATTACGACTTTGTATGCAACATTCGCAACAGGAAAAGCAATTTAGAATAATGTAGGGTGCGTTACATCTTTTGAGAACACCTTTCACCACCGTACGAAACATTAAAACTCCATACTAAACCTAATGAATTCGTCCGAGTCATTTGAACATCGTACAACAATTTAGAATATCTTACGACTCTGTATGCCACATTACCGCTTTGAAAAGCATGTTAGTATAACGTAGGACACATTACAACTCCTAACAAAACATTACAACACCGTACGTAAACTTAAAACTCCATAATAAACCTAATGAGTTCATCCGAGTCCTTTGAACATCATACGACAATTTAGAATATATTACGACTCAGTATGCCACATTACCGCCTTGAAAAGTATGTTAGTATAACGTACGGCACCTTACAACTCCTAACAAAACATTACAACACCGTACGTAAACTCAAAACTCCATAATAAACCTAAAGAATTCGTCCGAGTCATTTGAACATCGTACAACAATTTAGAATATCTTACGACTCTGTATGCCACATTAACGCCTTGAAAATCATGTTAGTATAACGTACGGCACCTTACAACTCCTAACAAAACATTACAACACCGTATGTAAACTTAAAACTCCATAATAAACCTAATGAATTCATTCGAGTCCTTTGAACATCGTACGACAATTTAGAATATATTACGACTCTGTATGCCACATTACCGCCCTGTAAAGCATGTTAGTATAACGTACGGCACCTTACAACTCCTAACAAAACATTACAACACCGTACGTAAACTAAAAACTCCATAATAAATCTAATGAATTCGTCCGAGTCTTTTGAACATCGTACAACAATTTAGAATATCTTACGACACTGTATGACACATTACTGCCTTGAAAATCATTTTAGTATAACGTATGACACCTTACAACTCCTAACAACACATTACAATACCGTACGTAAACTTAAAACTCCATAGTAAACCTAATGAATCCGTCTGAGTCCATTAAACATTAGACGACCACTCAGGACTTATTACGACTTTGTATGCAACATTCGCAACAGGAAAAGCAATTTAGAATAATGTAGGGTGCGTTACATCTTTTGAGAACACCTTTCACCACCGTACGAAACATTAAAACTCCATACAAAACCTAATGAATTCGTCCGAGTCATTTGAACATCGTACAACAATTTAGAATATCTTACGACTCTGTATGCCACATTACCGCATTGAAAAGCATGTTAGTATAACGTAGGACACATTACAACTCCTAACAAAACATTACAACACCGTACGTAAACTTAAAACTTCATAATAAACCTAATGAGTTCATCCGAGTCCTTTGAACATCGTACGATAATTTAGAAGATATTACGACTCAGTATGCCACATTACCGCCTTGAAAAGTATGTTAGTATAACGTACGACACCTTACAACTCCTAACAAAACATTACAACACCGTACGTAAACTCAAAACTCCATAATAAACCTAATGAATTCGTCCGAGTCATTTGAACATCGTACAACAATTTAGAATATCTTACGACTCTGTATGCCACATTACCGCTTTGAAAAGCATGTTAGTATAACGTAGGACACATTACAACTCCTAACAAAACATTACAACACCGTACGTAAACTTAAAACTCCATAATAAACCTAATGAGTTCATCCGAGTCCTTTGAACATCGTACGACAATTTAGAATATATTACGACTCAGTATGCCACATTACCGCCTTGAAAAGTATGTTAGTATAACGTACGGCACCTTACAACTCCTAACAAAACATTACAACACCGTACGTAAACTCAAAACTCTATAATAAACCTAAAGAATTCGTCCGAGTCATTTGAACATCGTACAACAATTTAGAATATCTTACGACTCTGTATGCCACATTAACGCCTTGAAAATCATGTTAGTATAACGTACGGCACCTTACAACTCCTAACAAAACATTACAACACCGTATGTAAACTTAAAACTCCATAATAAACGTAATGAATTCATTCGAGTCCTTTGAACATCGTACGACAATTTAGAATATATTACGACTCTGTATGCCACATTACCGCCCTGTAAAGCATGTTAGTATAACGTACGGCACCTTACAACTCCTAACAAAACATTACAACACCGTACGTAAACTTAAAACTCCATAATAAATCTAATGAATTCGTCCGAGTCTTTTGAACATCGTACAACAATTTAGAATATCTTACGACACTGTATGACACATTACTGCCTTGAAAATCATTTTAGTATAACGTAGGACACCTTAGGGTGGTGGGTGTGGGGTGCGGGTACCCATGCGGGTAGCCCGTACCCGCGCGGTAACACCGCCGCCGCCCCCGCGGGTAGCGGTGCGGGTAGGAGGTCACGGGCATGGGTACCCGTTGCAACAACGGCTCTTTTTCTTTGGTCTGGCCCACCTCAAACGGCTATTTGCATATTTTTTTTTTTTTTTTTTTTTTTTTTATTTCAAACCTATATATACTATATATATACATTTACATTAACATACTCAATCACAACTATCTTTCTACACAATAATCTTTCTACACAACTATCTTTCTACACAACTATCTTTCTACTATATTTTTTCATTCTAAAAAAATGCATCGAAAGAAATTAGTTTACACATCCAGCTCGTCGGATAACAAACTATTTTTCTCCGATGATAGTAGTTTGCGTATGGTGTTGGATCATGCTGAAGAAGACGACACGGCAACCTCTTCACGAAATTACATTGAACGAGATCGTGAAGAAGGACAAAGAACTCTAATGGCGGACTATTTTAATGCTAACCCGAAGTACTCGGAGACCACGTTTCGCACGAGGTTTCGTATGTCGAAACGCTTGTTTTTAAAAATTGTACAAGACGTTGAAGCAACAAATGAATATTTTCAAGAAGGTTTGGACGGGAGGAAAAAAAAGAGTTTCACGGCGCTACAAAAAGTCACGTCCGCGATCAAACAACTTGCAACGGGTAATGCGCCCGATGAATATGATGAATATTTATGCATGTCAGCTAGAGTTTCACGCGAAAGTTTAGAATATTTTTGTGATTCTATAATTTATTTATATCGTACCGAATTTTTACGACGTGCCACTAGCCATGACATTGCACTTTTATACCAAGCCCACGAAGAAAAACACCACCTCCCCGGGATGCTCGGTAGCATCGATTGTACACATTTTGTTTGGAGAAGTTGCCCAACCAGCTTGCGGGGACAATATATGAGAGGTGATCACCAGTACCCCACGGTCATGTGCGAAGCGGTGGCTTCACAAGATACGTGGTGGTGGCATGCTTACTGCGGTACCCCCGGGTCCAACAATGACATTAACGTTCTCAACCAATCTCCACTATTTCTCCCGGAGCAAAATGGGACTGCGCCAAAGTGTCCGATGTATGTGCATGGAAGACTATACAAACGCGGGTACTATCTAACAGACGGTATATACCCAACTTGGTCCGTGTTTGTGAAAGCGACTCCATACCCAACCGATCCAAAAGATAAAAGATTTAAGAAAGTGCAAGAGTCGGCCAGAAAAGACGTCGAGCGAGGTTTCGGGATTTTGAAGTCTAAATGGGGTATTCTTAAACGCCCCCTACGTGCAATGAGTATAGACAAGATTAGAAAGTTGGTGTACACGTGCATGATATTGCACAACATGATACTAAAAGATGATGGAAATGCTATATCGCCAGTGTACATACGAGATCCTCCGGTGCA
Organism: Tagetes erecta; assembly: GCA_030867185.1. Taxonomy (NCBI): domain Eukaryota; kingdom Viridiplantae; phylum Streptophyta; class Magnoliopsida; order Asterales; family Asteraceae; genus Tagetes; species Tagetes erecta. The sequence goes on along the minus strand of CM061488.1, from coordinate 44,731,417 downwards.
ACCAGTTGAGGATGATGATGCACTTGAGGAGTTGCATGATTCCGAGATACATCACCGACTTCGATATGATCTAACCGAACATCTTGCAACTCTAGATCTTGACTACTTGGATACTACCGAGGACGAGGACGAGGATGAAGACGAAGACGAAGACGAAGACGAAGACTAGTTATTTATTTAAATCTTCTTTAATTATGTAATTTGTTAGTTTTTTTTATTTAATGAATGGTTTTATATTATATATTTTTAATTGTTAATTTAAAGTTATTAAAATAAAAAATTTAAAAAAAAAGTGAGGGTATGAGGGTATTGACACCCACCAAAAAATAGAAGTGAGGGTAGTGTGAGGGTAGTTGTGAGTTGGAGTATTATTATTGGTGGGTTGTGAGGGTAGTGGGGGTTCAAAATTTTCCACTCCCACCACCCTTACAACTCCTAACAACACATTACAATACCGTACGTAAACTTAAAACTCCATAGTAAACCTAATGAATCCGTCTGAGTCCATTAAACATTAGACGACCACTCAGGACTTATTACGACTTTGTATGCAACATTCGCAACAGGAAAAGCAATTTAGAATAATGTAGGGTGCGTTACATCTTTTGAGAAAACCTTTCACCACCGTCCGAAACATTAAAACTCCATACAAAACCTAATGAATTCGTCCGAGTCATTTGAACATCGTACAACAATTTAGAATATCTTACGACTCTGTATGCCACATTACCGCTTTGAAAAGCATGTTAGTATAACGTAGGACACATTACAACTCCTAACAAAACATTACAACACCGTACGTAAACTTAAAACTTCATAATAAACCTAATGAGTTCATCCGAGTCCTTTGAACATCGTACGACAATTTAGAAGATATTACGACTCAGTATGCCACATTACCGCCTTGAAAAGTATGTTAGTATAACGTACGACACCTTACAACTCCTAACAAAACATTACAACACCGTACGTAAACTCAAAACTCCATAATAAACCTAATGAATTCGTCCGAGTCATTTGAACATCCTACAACAATTTAGAATATCTTACGACTCTGTATGCCACATTACCGCTTTGAAAAGCATGTTAGTATAACGTAGGACACATTACAACTCCTAACAAAACATTACAACACCGTACGTAAACTTAAAACTCCATAATAAACCTAATGAGTTCATCCGAGTCCTTTGAACATCGTACGACAATTTAGAATATATTACGACTCAGTATGCCACATTACCGCCTTGAAAAGTATGTTAGTATAACGTACGGCACCTTACAACTCCTAACAAAACATTACAACACCGTACGTAAACTCAAAACTCCATAATAAACCTAATGAATTCGTCCGAGTCATTTAAACATCGTACAACAATTTAGAATATCTTACGACTCTGTATGCCACATTAACGCCTTGAAAATCATGTTAGTATAACGTACGGCACCTTACAACTCCTAACAAAACATTACAACACCGTATGTAAACTTAAAACTCCATAATAAACCTAATGAATTCATTCGAGTCCTTTGAACATCGTACGACAATTTAGAATATATTACGACTCTGTATGCCACATTACCGCCCTGAAAAGCATGTTAGTATAACGTACGGCACCTTACAACTCCTAACAAAACATTACAACACCGTACGTAAACTTAAAACTCCATAATAAATCTAATGAATTCGTCCGAGTCTTTTGAACATCGTACAACAATTTAGAATATCTTACGACACTGTATGACACATTACTGCCTTGAAAATCATTTTAGTATAACGTAGGACACCTTACAACTCCTAACAACACATTACAATACCGTACGTAAACTTAAAACTCCATAGTAAACCTAATGAATCCGTCTGAGTCCATTAAACATTAGACGACCACTCAGGACTTATTACGACTTTGTATGCAACATTCGCAACAGGAAAAGCAATTTAGAATAATGTAGGGTGCGTTAAATCTTTTGAGAACACCTTTCACCACCGTACGAAACATTAAAACTCCATACTAAACCTAATGAATTCGTCCGAGTCATTTGAACATCGTACAACAATTTAGAATATCTTACGACTCTGTATGCCACATTACCGCTTTGAAAAGCATGTTAGTATAACGTAGGACACAATACAACTCCTAACAAAACATTACAACACCGTACGTAAACTTAAAACTCCATAATAAACCTAATGAGTTCATCCGAGTCCTTTGAACATCGTACGACAATTTAGAATATATTACGACTCAGTATGCCACATTACCGCCTTGAAAAGTATGTTAGTATAACGTACGGCACCTTACAACTCCTAACAAAACATAAAACACCGTACGTAAAATCAAAACTCCATAATAAACCTAATGAATTCGTCCGAGTCATTTGAACATCGTACAACAATTTAGAATATCTTACGACTCTGTATGCCACATTAACGCCTTGAAAATCATGTTAGTATAACGTACGGCACCTTACAACTCCTAACAAAACATTACAACACCGTATGTAAACTTAAAACTCCATAATAAACCTAATGAATTCATTCGAGTCCTTTGAACAACGTACGACAATTTAGAATATATTACGACTCTGTATGCCACATTACCGCCCTGAAAAGCATGTTAGTATAACGTACGGCACCTTACAACTCCTAACAAAACATTACAACACCGTACGTAAACTTAAAACTCCATAATAAATCTAATGAATTCGTCCGAGTCTTTTGAACATCGTACAACAATTTAGAATATCTTACGACACTGTATGACACATTACTGCCTTGAAAATCATTTTAGTATAACGTAGGACACCTTACAACTCCTAACAACACATTACAATACCGTACGTAAACTTAAAACTCCATAGTAAACCTAATGAATCCGTCTGAGTCCATTAAACATTAGACGACCACTCAGGACTTATTACGACTTTGTATGCAACATTCGCAACAGGAAAAGCAATTTAGAATAATGTAGGGTGCGTTAAATCTTTTGAGAACACCTTTCACCACCGTACGAAACATTAAAACTCCATACTAAACCTAATGAATTCGTCCGAGTCATTTGAACATCGTACAACAATTTAGAATATCTTACGACTCTGTATGCCACATTACCGCTTTGAAAAGCATGTTAGTATAACGTAGGACACAATACAACTCCTAACAAAACATTATAACACCGTACGTAAACTTAAAACTCCATAATAAACCTAATGAGTTCATCCGAGTCCTTTGAACATCGTACGACAATTTAGAATATATTACGACTCAGTATGCCACATTACCGCCTTGAAAAGTATGTTAGTATAACGTACGGCACCTTACAACTCCTAACAAAACATAAAACATCGTACGTAAAATCAAAACTCCATAATAAACCTAATGAATTCGTCCGAGTCATTTGAACATCGTACAACAATTTTGAATATCTTACGACTCTGTATGCCACATTAACGCCTTGAAAATCATGTTAGTATAACGTACGGCACCTTACAACTCCTAACAAAACATTACAACACCGTATGTAAACTTAAAACTCCATAATAAACCTAATGAATTCATTCGAGTCCTTTGAACAACGTACGACAATTTAGAATATATTACGACTCTGTATGCCACATTACCACCCTGAAAAGCATGTTAGTATAACGTACGGCACCTTACAACTCCTAACAAAACATTACAACACCGTACGTAAACTTAAAACTCCATAATAAATCTAATGAATTCGTCTGAGTCTTTTGAACATCGTACAACAATTTAGAATATCTTACGACACTGTATGACACATTACTGCCTTGAAAATCATTTTAGTATAACGTAGGACACCTTACAACTCCTAACAACACATTACAATACCGTACGTAAACTTAATATTACATAGTAAACCTAATGAATCCGTCTGAGTCCATTAAACATTAGACGACCACTCATGACTAATTACGACTTTGTATGCAACATTCGCAATAGGAAAAGCAATTTAGAATAATATAGGGTGCGTTACATCTTTTGAGAACACCTTTCACCACCGTACGAAACATTAAAACTCCATACTAAACCTAATGAATTCGTCCGAGTCATTTGAACATCGTACAACAATTTAGAATATCTTACGACTCTGTATGCCACATTACCGCTTTGAAAAGCATGTTAGTATAACGTAGGACACATTACAACTCCTAACAAAACATTACAACACCGTACGTAAACTTAAAACTCCATAATAAACCTAATGAGTTCATCCGAGTCCTTTGAACATCGTACGACAATTTAGAATATATATTACGACTCAGTATGCCACATTACCGCCTTGAAAAGTATGTTAGTATAACGTACGGCACCTTACAACTCCTAACAAAACATTACAACACCGTACGTAAACTCAAAACTCCATAATAAACCTAATGAATTCGTCCGAGTCATTTGAACATCGTACAACAATTTAGAATATCTTACGACTCTGTATGCCACATTAACGCCTTGAAAATCATGTTAGTATAACGTACGGCACCTTACAACTCCTAACAAAACATTACAACACCGTATGTAAACTTAAAACTCCATAATAAACCTAATGACTTTATCCGAGTCCTTTGAACATCGTACGATAAATTAGAATATATTACGACTCTGTATGCCACATTACCGCCTTGAAAAGTATGTTAGTATAACGTACGACACCTTACAACTCCTAACAAAACATTACAACACCGTACGTAAACTCAAAATTCCATAATAAACCTAATGAATTCGTCCGAGTCATTTGAACATCGTACAACAATTTAGAATATCTTACGACTCTGTATGCCACATTACCGCCTTGAAAATAATGTTAGTATAACGTACGGCACCTTACAACTCCTAACAAAACATTACCACACCGTACGTAAACTTAAAACTCCATAATAAACCTACTGAATTCATTCTAGTCCTTTGAACATCGTACGACAATTTAGAATATATTACGACTCAGTATGCCACATTACCGCCCTGAAAAGCATGTTAGTATAACGTACGGCTCCTTACAACTCCTAACAAAACGTTACAACACCGTACGTAAACTTAAAACTCCATAATAAATCTAATGAATTCGTCCGAGTCTTTTGAACATCGTACAACAATTTAGAATATCTTACGACACTGTATGACACATTACTGCCTTGAAAATCATTTTAATATAACGTAGGACACCTTACAACTCCTAACAACACATTACAATACCGTACATAAACTTAAAACTCCATAGTAAACCTAATGAATTCGTCTGAGTCCATTAAACATTAGACGACCACTCAGGACTTATTACGACTTTGTATGCAACATTCGCAACAGGAAAAGCAATTTAGAATAATGTAGGGTGCGTTACATCTTTTGAGAACACCTTTCACCACCGTACGAAACATTAAAACTTCATACTAAACCTAATGAATTCGTCCGAGTCATTTGAACATCATACAACAATTTAGAATATCTTACGACTCTGTATGCCACATTACCGCTTTGAAAAGCATGTTAGTATAACGTAGGACACCTTACAACTCCTAACAAAACATTACAACACCGTATGTAAACTTAAAACTCCATAATAAACCTAATGACTTTATCCGAGTCCTTTGAACATCGTACGATAAATTAGAATATATTACGACTCTGTATGCCACATTACCGCCTTGAAAAGTATGTTAGTATAACGTACGACACCTTACAACTCCTAACAAAACATTACAACACCGTACGTAAACTCAAAATTCCATAATAAACCTAATGAATTCGTCCGAGTCATTTAAACATCGTACAACAATTTAGAATATCTTACGACTCTGTATGCCACATTACCGCCTTGAAAATAATGTTAGTATAACGTACGGCACCTTACAACTCCTAACAAAACATTACCACACCGTACGTAAACTTAAAACTCCATAATAAACCTACTGAATTCATTCTAGTCCTTTGAACATCGTACGACAATTTAGAATATATTACGACTCAGTATGCCACATTACCGCCCTGAAAAGCATGTTAGTATAACGTACGGCTCCTTACAACTCCTAACAAAACGTTACAACACCGTACGTAAACTTAAAACTCCAAAATAAATCTAATGAATTCGTCCGAGTCTTTTGAACATCGTACAACAATTTAGAATATCTTACGACACTGTATGACACATTACTGCCTTGAAAATCATTTTAATATAACGTAGGACACCTTACAACTCCTAACAACACATTACAATACCGTACATAAACTTAAAACTCCATAGTAAACCTAATGAATTCGTCTGAGTCCATTAAACATTAGACGACCACTCAGGACTTATTACGACTTTGTATGCAACATTCGCAACAGGAAAAGCAATTTAGAATAATGTAGGGTGCGTTACATCTTTTGAGAACACCTTTCACCACCGTACGAAACATTAAAACTTCATACTAAACCTAATGAATTCGTCCGAGTCATTTGAACATCATACAACAATTTAGAATATCTTACGACTCTGTATGCCATATTACCGCTTTGAAAAGCATGTTAGTATAACGTAGGACACCTTACAACTCCTAACAAAACATTACAACACCGTATGTAAACTTAAAACTCCATAATAAACCTAATGAATTCGTCCGAGTCATTTGAACATCGTACGACAATTTAGAATATATTACGACTCTGTATGCCACATTACCGCCTTGAAAAGTATGTTGGTATAACGTACGGCACCTTACAACTCCTAACAAAACATTACCACACCGTACGTAAACTTAAAACTCCATAATAAACCTAATGAATTCGTCCGAGTCATTTGAACATCGTACGACAATTTAGAATATATTACGACTCTGTATGCCACATTACCGCCCTGAAAAGTATGTTAGTATAACGTACGGCACCTTACAACTCCTAACAAAACATTACAACACCGTACGTAAACTTAAAACTCCATAATAAATCTAATGAATTTGTTCGAATCATTTGAACATCGTACAACAATTTATAATATCTTACGACTCTGTATGCCACATTACCGCCTTGAAAATCATGTTAGTTTAACGTGCGGCACCTTACAACTCATAACAAAACATTACAACACCGTATGTAAACTTAAAACTCCATAATAAACCTACTGAATTCATTCGAGTCCTTTGAACATCGTACGACAATTTAGAATATATTACGACTCAGTATGCCACATTACCGCCCTGAAAAGCATGTTAGTATAACGTACGGCACCTTACAACTCCTAACAAAACGTTACAACACCGTACGTAAACTTAAAACTCCATAATAAATCTAATGAATTCGTCCGTGTCTTTTGAACATCGTACAACAATTTAGAATATCTTACGACACTGTATGACACATTACTGCCTTGAAAATCATTTTAATATAACGTAGGACACCTTACAACTCCTAACAACACATTACAATACCGTACATACACTTAAAACTCCATAGTAAACCTAATGAATTCGTCTGAGTCCATTAAATATTAGACGACCACTCAGGACTTATTACGACTTTGTATGCAACATTCGCAACAGGAAAAGCAATTTAGAATAATGTAGGGTGCGTTACATCTTTTGAGAACACCTTTCACCACCGTACGAAACATTAAAACTCCATACTAAACCTAATGAATTCGTCCGAGTCATTTGAACATCATACAACAATTTAGAATATCTTACGACTCTGTATGCCACATTACCGCTTTGAAAAGCATGTTAGTATAACGTAGGACACCTTACAACTCCTAACAAAACATTACAACACCGTATGTAAACTTAAAACGCCATAATAAACCGAATGACTTTATCCGAGTCCTTTGAACATCGTACGATAATTTAGAATATATTACGACTCTGTATGCCACATTACCGCCTTGAAAAGTATGTTGGTATAACGTACGACACCTTACAACTCCTAACAAAACATTACAACACCGTACGTAAACTCAAAACTCCATAATATACCTAATGAATTCGTCCGAGTCATTTGAACATCGTACAACAATTTAGAATATCTTACGACTCTGTATGCCACATTATCGCCTTGAAAATAATGTTAGTATAACGTACGGCACCTTACAACTCCTAACAAAACATTACCACACCGTACGTAAACTTAAAACTCCATAATAAACCTAATGAATTCATTCGAGTCCTTTGAACATCGTACGACAATTTAGAATATATTACGACTCAGTATGCCACATTACCGCCTTGAAAAGTATGTTAGTATAACGTACGGCACCTTACAACTCCTAACAAAACATTACAACACCGTACGTAAACTCAAAACTCCATAATAAATCTAATGAATTTGTTCGAATCATTTGAACATCGTACAACAATTTAGAATATCTTACGACTCTGTATGCCACATTACCGCCTTGAAAATAATGTTAGTATAACGTACGGCACCTTACAACTCATAACAAAACATTACAACACCGTATGTAAACTTAAAACTCCATAATAAACCTACTGAATTCATTCGAGTCCTTTGAACATCGTACGACAATTTAGAATATATTACGACTCAGTATGCCACATTACCGCCCTGAAAAGCATGTTAGTATAACGTACGGCACCTTACAACTCCTAACAAAACGTTACAACACCGTACGTAAACTTAAAACTCCATAATAAATCTAATGAATTCGTCCGAGTCTTTTGAACATCGTACAACAATTTAGAATATCTTACGACACTGTATGACACATTACTGCCTTGAAAATCATTTTAATATAACGTAGGACACCTTACAACTCCTAACAACACATTACAATACCGTACATAAACTTAAAACTCCATAGTAAACCTAATGAATTCGTCTGAGTCCATTAAACATTAGACGACCACTCAGGACTTATTACGACTTTGTATGCAACATTCGCAACAGGAAAAGCAATTTAGAATAATGTAGGGTGCGTTACATCTTTTGAGAACACCTTTCACCACCGTACGAAACATTAAAACTTCATACTAAACCTAATGAATTCGTCCGAGTCATTTGAACATCATACAACAATTTAGAATATCTTACGACTCTGTATGCCACATTACCGCTTTGAAAAGCATGTTAGTATAACGTAGGACACCTTACAACTCCTAACAAAACATTACAACACCGTATGTAAACTTAAAACTCCATAATAAACCTAATGACTTTATCCGAGTCCTTTGAACATCGTACGATAAATTAGAATATATTACGACTCTGTATGCCACATTACCGCCTTGAAAAGTATGTTAGTATAACGTACGACACCTTACAACTCCTAACAAAACATTACAACACCGTACGTAAACTCAAAATTCCATAATAAACCTAATGAATTCGTCCAAGTCATTTGAACATCGTACAACAATTTAGAATATCTTACGACTCTGTATGCCACATTACCGCCTTGAAAATAATGTTAGTATAACGTACGGCACCTTACAACTCCTAACAAAACATTACCACACCGTACGTAAACTTAAAACTCCGTAATAAACCTAATGAATTCATTCGAGTCCTTTGAATATCGTACGACAATTTAGAATATATTACGACTCAGTATGCCACATTACCGCACTGAAAAGCATGTTAGTATAACGTACGGCACCTTACAACTCCTAACAAAACGTTACAATACCGTACGTAAACTTAAAACTCCATAATAAATCTAATGAATTCGTCCGAGTCTTTTGAACATCGTACAACAATTTAGAATATCTTACGACACTGTATGAAACATTACTGCCTTGAAAATCATTTTAATATAACGTAGGACACCTTACAACTCCTAACAACACATTACAATACCGTACATAAACTTAAAACTCCATAGTGAACCTAATGAATTCGTCTGAGTCCATTAAACATTAGACGACCACTCAGGACTTATTACGACTTTGTATGCAACATTCGCAACAGGAAAAGCAATTTAGAATAATGTAGGGTGCGTTACATCTTTTGAGAACACCTTTCACCACCGTACGAAACATTAAAACTCCATACTAAACCTAATGAATTCGTCCGAGTCATTTGAACATCATACAACAATTTAGAATATCTTACGACTCTATATGCCACATTACCGCTTTGAAAAGCATGTTAGTATAACGTAGGACACCTTACAACTCCTAACAAAACATTACAACATCGTATGTAAACTTAAAACTCCATAATAAACCTAATGACTTTATCCGAGTCCTTTGAACATCGTACGATAATTTAGAATATATTACGACTCTGTATGCCACATTACCGCCTTGAAAAGTATGTTAGTATAACGTACGACACCTTACAACTCCTAACAAAACATTACAACACCGTACGTAAACTCAAAACTCCTTAATAAACCTAATGAATTCGTCCGAGTCATTTGAACATCGTACAACAATTTAGAATATCTTACGACTCTGTATGCCACATTACCGCCTTCAAAATAATGTTAGTATAACGTACGGCACCTTACAACTCCTAACAAAACATTACCACACCGTACGTAAACTTAAAACTCCATAATAAACCTAATGAATTCATTCGAGTCCTTTGAACATCGTACGACAATTTAGAATATATTACGACTCTGTATGCCACATTACCGCCCTGTAAAGCATGTTAGTATAACGTACGGCACCTTACAACTCCTAACAAAACATTACAACACCGTACGTAAACTTCAAACTCCATAATAAATCTAATGAATTCGTCCGAGTCTTTTGAACATCATACAACAATTTAAAATATCTTAGTACTGTGTATGCCACATTACCGCCTTGAAAATCATGTTAGTATAACGTAGGACACATTACAACTCCTAACAAAACATTACAACACCGTACGTAAACTTAAAACTCCATAATAAAGCTAATGAGTTCATCCGAGTCCGTTGAACATCGTACGACAATTTAGAATATATTACGACTCAGTATGCCACATTACCGCCTTGAAAAGTATGTTAGTATAACGTACGGCACCTTACAACTCCTAACAAAACATTACAACACCGTACGTAAACTCAAAACTCCATAATAAACCTAATGAATTCGTCCGAGTCATTTGAACATCGTACAACAATTTAGAATATCTTACGACTCTGTATGCCACATTAACGCCTTGAAAATCATGTTAGTATAACGTACGGCACCTTACAACTCCTAACAAAACATTACAACACCGTATGTAAACTTAAAACTCCATAATAAACCTAATGAATTCATTCAAGTCCTTTGAACATCGTACGACAATTTAGAATATATTACGACTCTGTATGCCACATTACCGCCCTGAAAAGCATGTTAGTATAACGTACGGCACCTTACAACTCCTAACAAAATATTACAACACCGTACGTAAACTTAAAACTCCATAATAAATCTAATGAATTCGTCCGAGTCTTTTGAACATCGTACAACAATTTAGAATATCTTACGACACTGTATGACACATTACTGCCTTGAAAATCATTTTAGTATAACGTAGGACACCTTACAACTCCTAACAACACATTACAATACCGTACGTAAACTTAAAGCTCCATAGTAAACCTAATGAATCCGTCTGAGTCCATTAAACATTAGACGACCACTCAGGACTTATTACGACTTTGTATGCAACATTCGCAACAGGAAAAGCAATTTAGAATAATGTAGGGTGCGTTACATCTTTTGAGAACACCTTTCACCACCGTACGAAACATTAAAACTCCATACTAAACCTAATGAATTCGTCCGAGTCATTTGAACATCGTACAACAATTTAGAATATCTTACGACTCTGTATGCCACATTACCGCTTTGAAAAGCATGTTAGTATAACGTAGGACACATTACAACTCCTAACAAAACATTACAACACCGTACGTAAACTTAAAACTCCATAATAAGCCTAATGAGTTCATCCGAGTCCTTTGAATATCGTACGACAATTTAGATTATATTACGACTCAGTATGCCACATTACCGCCTTGAAAAGTATGTTAGTATAACGTACCGCACCTTACAACTCCTAACAAAACATTACAACACCGTACGTAAACTCAAAACTCCATAATAAACCTAATGAATTCGTCCGAGTCATTTGAACATCGTACAACAATTTAGAATATTTTACGACTCTGTATGCCACATTACCGCATTGAAAATAATGTTAGTATAACGTACGGCACCTTACAACTCCTAACAAAACATTACCACACCGTATGTAAACTTAAAACTCCATAATAAACCTAATGAATTGATTCGAGTCCTTTGAACATCGTACGACAATTTAGAATATATTACGACTCTGTATGCCACATTACCGCCCTGAAAAGCATGTTAGTATAACGTACGGCACCTTACAACTCCTAACAAAACATTACAACACCGTACGTAAACTTAAAACTCCATAATAAATCTAATGAATTCGTCCGAGTCTTTTGAACATCGTACAACAATTTAGAATATCTTACGACACTGTATGACACATTACTGCCTTGAAAATCATTTTAGTATAACGTAGGACACCTTACAACTCCTAACAACACATTACAATACCGTACGTAAACTTAAAACTCCATAGTAAACCTAATGAATCCGTCTGAGTCCATTAAACATTAGACGACCACTCAGGACTTATTACGACTTTGTATGCAACATTCGCAACAGGAAAAGCAATTTAGAATAATGTAGGGTGCGTTACATCTTTTGAGAACACCTTTCACCACCGTACGAAACATTAAAACTCCATACTAAACCTAATGAATTCGTCCGAGTCATTTGAACATCGTACAACAATTTAGAATATCTTATGACTCTGTATGCCACATTACCGCTTTGAAAAGCATGTTAGTATAACGTAGGACACATTACAACTCCTAACAAAACATTACAACACCGTACGTAAACTTAAAACTCCATAATAAGCCTAATGAGTTCATCCAAGTCCTTTGAACATCGTACGACAATTTAGATTATATTACGACTCAGTATGCCACATTACCGCCTTGAAAAGTATGTTAGTATAACGTACCGCACCTTACAACTCCTAACAAAACATTACAACACCGTACTTAAATTCAAAACTGCATAATAAACCTAATGAATTCGTCCGAGTCATTTGAACATCGTACAACAATTTAGAATATCTTACGACTCTGTATGCCACATTACCGCCTTGAAAATAATGTTAGTATAACGTACGGCACCTTACAACTCCTAACAAAACATTACCACACCGTATGTAAACTTAAAACTCCATAATAAACCTAATGAATTCATTCGAGTCCTTTGAACATCGTACGACAATTTAGAATATATTACGACTCTGTATGCCACATTACCGCCCTGTAAAGCATGTTAGTATAACGTACGGCACCTTACAACTCCTAACAAAACATTACAACACCGTACGTAAACTTCAAACTCCATAATAAATCTAATGAATTCGTCCGAGTCTTTTGAACATCATACAACAATTTAAAATATCTTACTACTATGTATGCCACATTACCGCCTTGAAAATCATGTTAGTATAACGTAGGACACATTACAACTCCTAACAAAACATTACAACACCGTACGTAAACTTAAAACTCCATAATAAAGCTAATGAGTTCATCCGAGTCCTTTGAACATCGTACGACAATTTAGAATATATTACGACTCAGTATGCCACATTACCGCCTTGAAAAGTATGTTAGTATAACGTACGGCACCTTACAACTCCTAACAAAACATTACAACACCGTACGTAAACTCAAAACTCCATAATAAACCTAATGAATTCGTCCGAGTCATTTGAACATCGTACAACAATTTAGAATATCTTACGACTCTGTATGCCACATTAACGCCTTGAAAATCATGTTAGTATAACGTACGGCACCTTACAACTCCTAACAAAACATTACAACACCGTATGTAAACTTAAAACTCCATAATAAACCTAATGAATTCATTCGAGTCCTTTGAACATCGTACGACAATTTAGAATATATTACGACTCTGTATGCCACATTACCGCCCTGAAAAGCATGTTAGTATAACGTACGGCACCTTACAACTCCTAACAAAATATTACAACACCGTACGTAAACTTAAAACTCCATAATAAATCTAATGAATTCGTCCGAGTCTTTTGAACATCGTACAACAATTTAGAATATCTTACGACACTGTATGACACATTACTGCCTTGAAAATCATTTTAGTATAACGTAGGACACCTTACAACTCCTAACAACACATTACAATACCGTACGTAAACTTAAAGCTCCATAGTAAACCTAATGAATCCGTCTGAGTCCATTAAACATTAGACGACCACTCAGGACTTATTACGACTTTGTATGCAACATTCGCAACAGGAAAAGCAATTTAGAATAATGTAGGGTGCGTTACATCTTTTGAGAACACCTTTCACCACCGTACGAAACATTAAAACTCCATACTAAACCTAATGAATTCGTCCGAGTCATTTGAACATCGTACAACAATTTAGAATATCTTACGACTCTGTATGCCACATTACCGCTTTGAAAAGCATGTTAGTATAACGTAGGACACATTACAACTCCTAACAAAACATTACAACACCGTACGTAAACTTAAAACTCCATAATAAGCCTAATGAGTTCATCCGAGTCCTTTGAATATCGTACGACAATTTAGATTATATTACGACTCAGTATGCCACATTACCGCCTTGAAAAGTATGTTAGTATAACGTACCGCACCTTACAACTCCTAACAAAACATTACAACACCGTACGTAAACTCAAAACTCCATAATAAACCTAATGAATTCGTCCGAGTCATTTGAACATCGTACAACAATTTAGAATATCTTACGACTCTGTATGCCACATTACCGCATTGAAAATAATGTTAGTATAACGTACGGCACCTTACAACTCCTAACAAAACATTACCACACCGTATGTAAACTTAAAACTCCATAATAAACCTAATGAATTCATTCGAGTCCTTTGAACATCGTACGACAATTTAGAATATATTACGACTCTGTATGCCACATTACCGCCCTGAAAAGCATGTTAGTATAACGTACGGCACCTTACAACTCCTAACAAAACATTACAACACCGTACGTAAACTTAAAACTCCATAATAAATCTAATGAATTCGTCCGAGTCTTTTGAACATCGTACAACAATTTAGAATATCTTACGACACTGTATGACACATTACTGCCTTGAAAATCATTTTAGTATAACGTAGGACACCTTACAACTCCTAACAACACATTACAATACCGTACGTAAACTTAAAACTCCATAGTAAACCTAATGAATCCGTCTGAGTCCATTAAACATTAGACGACCACTCAGGACTTATTACGACTTTGTATGCAACATTCGCAACAGGAAAAGCAATTTAGAATAATGTAGGGTGCGTTACATCTTTTGAGAACACCTTTCACCACCGTACGAAACATTAAAACTCCATACTAAACCTAATGAATTCGTCCGAGTCATTTGAACATCGTACAACAATTTAGAATATCTTATGACTCTGTATGCCACATTACCGCTTTGAAAAGCATGTTAGTATAACGTAGGACACATTACAACTCCTAACAAAACATTACAACACCGTACGTAAACTTAAAACTCCATAATAAGCCTAATGAGTTCATCCAAGTCCTTTGAACATCGTACGACAATTTAGATTATATTACGACTCAGTATGCCACATTACCGCCTTGAAAAGTATGTTAGTATAACGTACCGCACCTTACAACTCCTAACAAAACATTACAACACCGTACTTAAATTCAAAACTGCATAATAAACCTAATGAATTCGTCCGAGTCATTTGAACATCGTACAACAATTTAGAATATCTTACGACTCTGTATGCCACATTACCGCCTTGAAAATAATGTTAGTATAACGTACGGCACCTTACAACTCCTAACAAAACATTACCACACCGTATGTAAACTTAAAACTCCATAATAAACCTAATGAATTCATTCGAGTCCTTTGAACATCGTACGACAATTTAGAATATATTACGACTCTGTATGCCACATTACCGCCCTGAAAAGCATGTTAGTATAACGTACGGCACCTTACAACTCCTAACAAAACATTACAACACCGTACGTAAACTTAAAACTCCATAATAAATCTAATGAATTCGTCCGAGTCTTTTGAACATCGTACAACAATTTAGAATATCTTACGACACTGTATGACACATTACTGCCTTGAAAATCATTTTAGTATAACGTAGGACACCTTACAACTCCTAACAACACATTACAATACCGTACGTAAACTTAAAACTCCATAGTAAACCTAATGAATCCGTCTGAGTCCATTAAACATTAGACGACCACTCAGGACTTATTACGACTTTGTATGCAACATTCGCAACAGGAAAAGCAATTTAGAATAATGTAGGGTGCGTTACATCTTTTGAGAACACCTTTCACCACCGTACGAAACATTAAAACTCCATACTAAACCTAATGAATTCGTCCGAGTCATTTGAACATCGTACAACAATTTAGAATATCTTACGACTCTGTATGCCACATTACCGCTTTGAAAAGCATGTTAGTATAACGTAGGACACATTACAACTCCTAACAAAACATTACAACACCGTACGTAAACTTAAAACTCCATAATAAGCCTAATGAGTTCATCCAAGTCCTTTGAACATCGTACGACAATTTAGATTATATTACGACTCAGTATGCCACATTACCGCCTTGAAAAGTATGTTAGTATAACGTACCGCACCTTACAACTCCTAACAAAACATTACAACACCGTACTTAAATTCAAAACTGCATAATAAACCTAATGAATTCGTCCGAGTCATTTGAACATCGTACAACAATTTAGAATATCTTACGACTCTGTATGCCACATTACCGCCTTGAAAATAATGTTAGTATAACGTACGGCACCTTACAACTCCTAACAAAACATTACCACACCGTATGTAAACTTAAAACTCCATAATAAACCTAATGAATTCATTCGAGTCCTTTGAACATCGTACGACAATTTAGAATATATTACGACTCTGTATGCCACATTACCGCCCTGAAAAGCATGTTAGTATAACGTACGGCACCTTACAACTCCTAACAAAACATTACAACACCGTACGTAAACTTAAAACTCCATAATAAATCTAATGAATTCGTCCGAGTCTTTTGAACATCGTACAACAATTTAGAATATCTTACGACACTGTATGACACATTACTGCCTTGAAAATCATTTTAGTATAACGTACGGCACCTTACAACTCCTAACAAAACATTACAACACCGTACGTAAATTCAAAACTCCATAATAAACCTAATGAATTCGTCCGAGTCATTTGAAAATCGTACAACAATTTAGAATATCTTACGACTCTGTATGCCACATTACCGCCTTGAAAATAATGTTAGTATAACGTACGGCACCTTACAACTCCTAACAAAACATTACCACACCGTATGTAAACTTAAAACTCCATAATAAACCTAATGAATTCATTCGAGTCCTTTGAACATCGTACAACAATTTAGAATATCTTACGACTCTGTATGCCAC
Source organism: Tagetes erecta (assembly GCA_030867185.1). Lineage (NCBI taxonomy): Eukaryota > Viridiplantae > Streptophyta > Magnoliopsida > Asterales > Asteraceae > Tagetes > Tagetes erecta. The sequence continues at coordinate 44,713,862 of CM061488.1, read as the reverse complement.
ATTACCGCCTTGAAAATAATGTTAGTATAACGTACGGCACCTTACAACTCCTAACAAAACATTACAACACCGTATGTAAACTTAAAACTCCATAATAAACCTAATGAATTCATTCGAGTCCTTTGAACATCGTACGACAATTTAGAATATATTACGACTCTGTATGCCACATTACCGCCCTGAAAAGCATGTTAGTATAACGTACGGCACCTTACAACTCCTAACAAAACATTACAACACCGTACGTAAACTTAAAACTCCATAATAAACCTAATGAATTCGTCCGAGTCATTTGAACATCGTACAACAATTTAGAATATCTTACGACTCTGTATGCCACATTACCGCCTTGAAAATAATGTTAGTATAACGTACGGCACCTTACAACTCCTAACAAAACATTACCACACCGTATGTAAACTTAAAACTCCATAATAAACCTAATGAATTCATTCGAGTCCTTTGAACATTGTACGACAATTTAGAATATATTACGACTCTGTATGCCACATTACCGCCCTGAAAAGCATGTTAGTATAACGTACGGCACCTTACAACTCCTAACAAAACATTACAACACCGTACGTAAACTTAAAACTCCATAATAAATCTAATGAATTCGTCCGAGTCTTTTGAACATCGTACAACAATTTAGAATATCTTACGACACTGTATGACACATTACTGCCTTGAAAATCATTTTAGTATAACGTAGGACACCTTACAACTCCTAACAACACATTACAATACCGTACGTAAACTTAAAACTCCATAGTAAACCTAATGAATCCGTCTGAGTCCATTAAACATTAGACGACCACTCAGGACTTATTACAACTTTGTATGCAACATTCGCAACAGGAAAAGCAATTTAGAATAATGTAGGGTGCGTTACATCTTTTGAGAACACCTTTCACCACCGTACGAAACATTAAAACTCCATACTAAACCTAATGAATTCGTCCGAGTCATTTGAACATCGTACAACAATTTAGAATATCTTACGACTCTGTATGCCACATTACCGCTTTGAAAAGCATGTTAGTATAACGTAGGACACATTACAACTCCTAACAAAACATTACAACACCGTACGTAAACTTAAAACTCCATAATAAGCCTAATGAGTTCATCCAAGTCCTTTGAACATCGTACGACAATTTAGATTATATTACGACTCAGTATGCCACATTACCGCCTTGAAAAGTATGTAAGTATAACGTACCGCACCTTACATCTCCTAACAAAACATTACAACACCGTACGTAAATTCAAAACTGCATAATAAACCTAATGAATTCGTCCGAGTCATTTGAACATCGTACAACAATTTAGAATATCTTACGACTCTGTATGCCACATTACCGCCTTGAAAATAATGTTAGTATAACGTACGGCACCTTACAACTCCTAACAAAACATTACCACACCGTATGTAAACTTAAAACTCCATAATAAACCTAATGAATTCATTCGAGTCCTTTGAACATCGTACGACAATTTAGAATATATTACGACTCTGTATGCCACATTACCGCCCTGAAAAGCATGTTAGTATAACGTACGGCACCTTACAACTCCTAACAAAACATTACAACACCGTACGTAAACTTAAAACTCCATAATAAATCTAATGAATTCGTCCGAGTCTTTTGAACATCGTACAACAATTTAGAATATCTTACGACACTGTATGACACATTACTGCCTTGAAAATCATTTTAGTATAACGTACGGCACCTTACAACTCCTAACAAAACATTACAACACCGTACGTAAATTCAAAACTCCATAATAAACCTAATGAATTCGTCCGAGTCATTTGAACATCGTACAACAATTTAGAATATCTTACGACTCTGTATGCCACATTACCGCCTTGAAAATAATGTTAGTATAACGTACGGCACCTTACAACTCCTAACAAAACATTACCACACCGTATGTAAACTTAAAACTCCATAATAAACCTAATGAATTCATTCGAGTCCTTTGAACATCGTACAACAATTTAGAATATCTTACGACTCTGTATGCCACATTACCGCCTTGAAAATAATGTTAGTATAACGTACGGCACCTTACAACTCCTAACAAAACATTACAACACCGTATGTAAACTTAAAACTCCATAATAAACCTAATGAATTCATTCGAGTCCTTTGAACATCGTACGACAATTTAGAATATATTACGACTCTGTATGCCACATTACCGCCCTGAAAAGCATGTTAGTATAACGTACGGCACCTTACAACTCCTAACAAAACATTACAACACCGTACGTAAACTTAAAACTCCATAATAAACCTAATGAATTCGTCCGAGTCATTTGAACATCGTACAACAATTTAGAATATCTTACGACTCTGTATGCCACATTACCGCCTTGAAAATAATGTTAGTATAACGTACGGCACCTTACAACTCCTAACAAAACATTACCACACCGTATGTAAACTTAAAACTCCATAATAAACCTAATGAATTCATTCGAGTCCTTTGAACATTGTACGACAATTTAGAATATATTACGACTCTGTATGCCACATTACCGCCCTGAAAAGCATGTTAGTATAACGTACGGCACCTTACAACTCCTAACAAAACATTACAACACCGTACGTAAACTTAAAACTCCATAATAAATCTAATGAATTCGTCCGAGTCTTTTGAACATCGTACAACAATTTAGAATATCTTACGACACTATATGACACATTACTGCCTTGAAAATCATTTTAGTATAACGTAGGACACCTTACAACTCCTAACAACACATTACAATACCGTACGTAAACTTAAAACTCCATAGTAAACCTAATGAATCCGTCTGAGTCCATTAAACATTAGACGACCACTCAGGACTTATTACGACTTTGTATGCAACATTCGCAACAGGAAAAGCAATTTAGAATAATGTAGGGTGCGTTACATCTTTTGAGAACACCTTTCACCACCGTACGAAACATTAAAACTCCATACTAAACCTAATGAATTCGTCCGAGTCATTTGAACATCGTACAACAATTTAGAATATCTTACGACTCTGTATGCCACATTACCGCTTTGAAAAGCATGTTAGTATAACGTAGGACACATTACAACTCCTAACAAAACATTACAACACCGTACGTAAACTTAAAACTCCATAATAAGCCTAATGAGTTCATCCAAGTCCTTTGAACATCGTACGACAATTTAGATTATATTACGACTCAGTATGCCACATTACCGCCTTGAAAAGTATGTTAGTATAACGTACCGCACCTTACAACTCCTAACAAAACATTACAACACCGTACGTAAATTCAAAACTGCATAATAAACCTAATGAATTCGTCCGAGTCATTTGAACATCGTACAACAATTTAGAATATCTTACGACTCTGTATGCCACATTACCGCCTTGAAAATAATGTTAGTATAACGTACGGCACCTTACAACTCCTAACAAAACATTACAACACCGTATGTAAACTTAAAACTCCATAATAAACCTAATGAATTCATTCGAGTCCTTTGAACATCGTACGACAATTTAGAATATATTACGACTCTGTATGCCACATTACCGCCCTGAAAAGCATGTTAGTATAACGTACGGCACCTTACAACTCCTAACAAAACATTACAACACCGTACGTAAACTTAAAACTCCATAATAAACCTAATGAATTCGTCCGAGTCATTTGAACATCGTACAACAATTTAGAATATCTTACGACTCTGTATGCCACATTACCGCCTTGAAAATAATGTTAGTATAACGTACAGCACCTTACAACTCCTAACAAAACATTACCACACCGTATGTAAACTTAAAACTCCATAATAAACCTAATGAATTCATTCGAGTCCTTTGAACATTGTACGACAATTTAGAATATATTACGACTCTGTATGCCACATTACCGCCCTGAAAAGCATGTTAGTATAACGTACGGCACCTTACAACTCCTAACAAAACATTACAACACCGTACGTAAACTTAAAACTCCATAATAAACCTAATGAATTCGTCCGAGTCATTTGAACATCGTACAACAATTTAGAATATCTTACGACTCTGTATGCCACATTACCGCCTTGAAAATAATGTTAGTATAACGTACGGCACCTTACAACTCCTAACAAAACATTACCACACCGTATGTAAACTTAAAACTCCATAATAAACCTAATGAATTCATTCGAGTCCTTTGAACATTGTACGACAATTTAGAATATATTACGACTCTGTATGCCACATTACCGCCCTGAAAAGCATGTTAGTATAACGTACGGCACCTTACAACTCCTAACAAAACATTACAACACCGTACGTAAACTTAAAACTCCATAATAAATCTAATGAATTCGTCCGAGTCTTTTGAACATCGTACAACAATTTAGAATATCTTACGACACTGTATGACACATTACTGCCTTGAAAATCATTTTAGTATAACGTAGGACACCTTACAACTCCTAACAACACATTACAATACCGTACGTAAACTTAAAACTCCATAGTAAACCTAATGAATCCGTCTGAGTCCATTAAACATTAGACGACCACTCAGGACTTATTACGACTTTGTATGCAACATTCGCAACAGGGAAAGCAATTTAGAATAATGTAGGGTGCGTTACATCTTTTGAGAACACCTTTCACCACCGTACGAAACATTAAAACTCCATACTAAACCTAATGAATTCGTCCGAGTCATTTGAACATCGTACAACAATTTAGAATATCTTACGACTCTGTATGCCACATTACCGCTTTGAAAAGCATGTTAGTATAACGTAGGACACATTACAACTCCTAACAAAACATTACAACACCGTACGTAAACTTAAAACTCCATAATAAGCCTAATGAGTTCATCCAAGTCCTTTGAACATCGTACGACAATTTAGATTATATTACGACTCAGTATGCCACATTACCGCCTTGAAAAGTATGTTAGTATAACGTACCGCACCTTACAACTCCTAACAAAACATTACAACACCGTACGTAAATTCAAAACTGCATAATAAACCTAATGAATTCGTCCGAGTCATTTGAACATCGTACAACAATTTAGAATATCTTACGACTCTGTATGCCACATTACCGCCTTGAAAATAATGTTAGTATAACGTACGGCACCTTACAACTCCTAACAAAACATTACCACACCGTATGTAAACTTAAAACTCCATAATAAACCTAATGAATTCATTCGAGTCCTTTGAACATCGTACGACAATTTAGAATATATTACGACTCTGTATGCCACATTCCCGCCCTGAAAAGCATGTTAGTATAACGTACGGCACCTTACAACTCCTAACAAAACATTACAACAACGTACGTAAACTTAAAACTCCATAATAAATCTAATGAATTCGTCCGAGTCTTTTGAACATCGTACAACAATTTAGAATATCTTACGACACTGTATGACACATTACTGCCTTGAAAATCATTTTAGTATAACGTACGGCACCTTACAACTCCTAACAAAACATTACAACACCGTACGTAAATTCAAAACTCCATAATAAACCTAATGAATTCGTCCGAGTCATTTGAACATCGTACAACAATTTAGAATATCTTACGACTCTGTATGCCACATTACCGCCTTGAAAATAATGTTAGTATAACGTACGGCACCTTACAACTCCTAACAAAACATTACCACACCGTATGTAAACTTAAAACTCCATAATAAACCTAATGAATTCATTCGAGTCCTTTGAACATCGTACAACAATTTAGAATATCTTACGACTCTGTATGCCACATTACCGCCTTGAAAATAATGTTAGTATAACGTACGGCACCTTACAACTCCTAACAAAACATTACAACACCGTATGTAAACTTAAAACTCCATAATAAACCTAATGAATTCATTCGAGTCCTTTGAACATCGTACGACAATTTAGAATATATTACGACTCTGTATGCCACATTACCGCCCTGAAAAGCATGTTAGTATAACGTACGGCACCTTACAACTCCTAACAAAACATTACAACACCGTACGTAAACTTAAAACTCCATAATAAACTTAATGAATTCGTCCGAGTCATTTGAACATCGTACAACAATTTAGAATATCTTACGACTCTGTATGCCACATTACCGCATTGAAAATAATGTTAGTATAACGTACGGCACCTTACAACTCCTAACAAAACATTACCACACCGTATGTAAACTTAAAACTCCATAATAAACCTAATGAATTCATTCGAGTCCTTTGAACATTGTACGACAATTTAGAATATATTACGACTCTGTATGCCACATTACCGCCCTGAAAAGCATGTTAGTATAACGTACGGCACCTTACAACTCCTAACAAAACATTACAACACCGTACGTAAACTTAAAACTCCATAATAAATCTAATGAATTCGTCCGAGTCTTTTGAACATCGTACAACAATTTAGAATATCTTACGACACTGTATGACACATTACTGCCTTGAAAATCATTTTAGTATAACGTAGGACACCTTACAACTCCTAACAACACATTACAATACCGTACGTAAACTTAAAACTCCATAGTAAACCTAATGAATCCGTCTGAGTCCATTAAACATTAGACGACCACTCAGGACTTATTACGACTTTGTATGCAACATTCGCAACAGGAAAAGCAATTTAGAATAATGTAGGGTGCGTTACATCTTTTGAGAACACCTTTCACCACCGTACGAAACATTAAAACTCCATACTAAACCTAATGAATTCGTCCGAGTCATTTGAACATCGTACAACAATTTAGAATATCTTACGACTCTGTATGCCACATTACCGCTTTGAAAAGCATGTTAGTATAACGTAGGACACATTACAACTCCTAACAAAACATTACAACACCGTACGTAAACTTAAAACTCCATAATAAGCCTAATGAGTTCATCCAAGTCCTTTGAACATCGTACGACAATTTAGATTATATTACGACTCAGTATGCCACATTACCGCCTTGAAAAGTATGTTAGTATAACGTACCGCACCTTACAACTCCTAACAAAACATTACAACACCGTACGTAAATTCAAAACTGCATAATAAACCTAATGAATTCGTCCGAGTCATTTGAACATCGTACAACAATTTAGAATATCTTACGACTCTGTATGCCACATTACCGCCTTGAAAATAATGTTAGTATAACGTACGGCACCTTACAACTCCTAACAAAACATTACCACACCGTATGTAAACTTAAAACTCCATAATAAACCTAATGAATTCATTCGAGTCCTTTGAACATCGTACGACAATTTAGAATATATTACGACTCTGTATGCCACATTACCGCCCTGAAAAGCATGTTAGTATAACGTACGGCACCTTACAACTCCTAACAAAACATTACAACACCGTACGTAAACTTAAAACTCCATAATAAATCTAATGAATTCGTCCGAGTCTTTTGAACATCGTACAACAATTTAGAATATCTTACGACACTGTATGACACATTACTGCCTTGAAAATCATTTTAGTATAACGTACGGCACCTTACAACTACTAACAAAACATTACAACACCGTACGTAAATTCAAAACTCCATAATAAACCTAATGAATTCGTCCGAGTCATTTGAACATCGTACAACAATTTAGAATATCTTACGACTCTGTATGCCACATTACCGCCTTGAAAATAATGTTAGTATAACGTACGGCACCTTACAACTCCTAACAAAACATTACCACACCGTATGTAAACTTAAAACTCCATAATAAACCTAATGAATTCATTCGAGTCCTTTGAACATCGTACAACAATTTAGAATATCTTACGACTCTGTATGCCACATTACCGCCTTGAAAATAATGTTAGTATAACGTACGGCACCTTACAACTCCTAACAAAACATTACAACACCGTATGTAAACTTAAAACTCCATAATAAACCTAATGAATTCATTCGAGTCCTTTGAACATCGTACGACAATTTAGAATATATTACGACTCTGTATGCCACATTACCGCCCTGAAAAGCATGTTAGTATAACGTACGGCACCTTACAACTCCTAACAAAACATTACAACACCGTACGTAAACTTAAAACTCCATAATAAACCTAATGAATTCGTCCGAGTCATTTGAACATCGTACAACAATTTAGAATATCTTACGACTCTGTATGCCACATTACCGCCTTGAAAATAATGTTAGTATAACGTACGGCACCTTACAACTCCTAACAAAACATTACCACACCGTATGTAAACTTAAAACTCCATAATAAACCTAATGAATTCATTCGAGTCCTTTGAACATTGTACGACAATTTAGAATATATTACGACTCTGTATGCCACATTACCGCCCTGAAAAGCATGTTAGTATAACGTACGGCACCTTACAACTCCTAACAAAACATTACAACACCGTACGTAAACTGAAAACTCCATAATAAATCTAATGAATTCGTCCGAGTCTTTTGAACATCGTACAACAATTTAGAATATCTTACGACACTGTATGACACATTACTGCCTTGAAAATCATTTTAGTATAACGTAGGACACCTTACAACTCCTAACAACACATTACAATACCGTACGTAAACTTAAAACTCCATAGTAAACCTAATGAATCCGTCTGAGTCCATTAAACATTAGACGACCACTCAGGACTTATTACGACTTTGTATGCAACATTCGCAACAGGAAAAGCAATTTAGAATAATGTAGGGTGCGTTACATCTTTTGAGAACACCTTTCACCACTGTACGAAACATTAAAACTCCATACTAAACCTAATGAATTCGTCCGAGTCATTTGAACATCGTAAAACAATTTAGAATATCTTACGACTCTGTATGCCACATTACCGCTTTGAAAAGCATGTTAGTATAACGTAGGACACATTACAACTCCTAACAAAACATTACAACACCGTACGTAAACTTAAAACTCCATAATAAGCCTAATGAGTTCATCCGAGTCCTTTGAACATCGTACGACAATTTAGATTATATTACGACTCAGTATGCCACATTACCGCCTTGAAAAGTATGTTAGTATAACGTACCGCACCTTACAACTCCTAACAAAACATTACAACACCGTACGTAAACTCAAAACTCCATAATAAACCTAATGAATTCGTCCGAGTCATTTGAACATCGTACAACAATTTAGAATATCTTACGACTCTGTATGCCACATTACCGCCTTGAAAATAATGTTAGTATAACGTACGGCACCTTACAACTCCTAACAAAACATTACCACACCGTATGTAAACTTAAAACTCCATAATAAACCTAATGAATTCATTCGAGTCCTTTGAACATCGTACGACAATTTAGAATATATTACGACTCTGTATGCCACATTACCGCCCTGAAAAGCATGTTAGTATAACGTACGGCACCTTACAACTCCTAACAAAACATTACAACACCGTACGTAAACTTAAAACTCCATAATAAATCTAATGAATTCGTCCGAGTCTTTTGAACATCGTACAACAATTTAGAATATCTTACGACACTGTATGACACATTACTGCCTTGAAAATCATTTTAGTATAACGTACGGCACCTTACAACTACTAACAAAACATTACAACACCGTACGTAAATTCAAAACTCCATAATAAACCTAATGAATTCGTCCGAGTCATTTGAACATCGTACAACAATTTAGAATATCTTACGACTCTGTATGCCACATTACCGCCTTGAAAATAATGTTAGTATAACGTACGGCACCTTACAACTCCTAACAAAACATTACCACACCGTATGTAAACTTAAAACTCCATAATAAACCTAATGAATTCATTCGAGTCCTTTGAACATCGTACAACAATTTAGAATATCTTACGACTCTGTATGCCACATTACCGCCTTGAAAATAATGTTAGTATAACGTACGGCACCTTACAACTCCTAACAAAACATTACAACACCGTATGTAAACTTAAAACTCCATAATAAACCTAATGAATTCATTCGAGTCCTTTGAACATCGTACGACAATTTAGAATATATTACGACTCTGTATGCCACATTACCGCCCTGAAAAGCATGTTAGTATAACGTACGGCACCTTACAACTCCTAACAAAACATTACAACACCGTACGTAAACTTAAAACTCCATAATAAACCTAATGAATTCGTCCGAGTCATTTGAACATCGTACAACAATTTAGAATATCTTACGACTCTGTATGCCACATTACCGCCTTGAAAATAATGTTAGTATAACGTACGGCACCTTACAACTCCTAACAAAACATTACCACACCGTATGTAAACTTAAAACTCCATAATAAACCTAATGAATTCATTCGAGTCCTTTGAACATTGTACGACAATTTAGAATATATTACGACTCTGTATGCCACATTACCGCCCTGAAAAGCATGTTAGTATAACGTACGGCACCTTACAACTCCTAACAAAACATTACAACACCGTACGTAAACTTAAAACTCCATAATAAATCTAATGAATTCGTCCGAGTCTTTTGAACATCGTACAACAATTTAGAATATCTTACGACACTGTATGACACATTACTGCCTTGAAAATCATTTTAGTATAACGTAGGACACCTTACAACTCCTAACAACACATTACAATACCGTACGTAAACTTAAAACTCCATAGTAAACCTAATGAATACGTCTGAGTCCATTAAACATTAGACGACCACTCAGGACTTATTACGACTTTGTATGCAACATTCGCAACAGGAAAAGCAATTTAGAATAATGTAGGGTGCGTTACATCTTTTGAGAACACCTTTCACCACTGTACGAAACATTAAAACTCCATACTAAACCTAATGAATTCGTCCGAGTCATTTGAACATCGTAAAACAATTTAGAATATCTTACGACTCTGTATGCCACATTACCGCTTTGAAAAGCATGTTAGTATAACGTAGGACACATTACAACTCCTAACAAAACATTACAACACCGTACGTAAACTTAAAACTCCATAATAAGCCTAATGAGTTCATCCGAGTCCTTTGAACATCGTACGACAATTTAGATTATATTACGACTCAGTATGCCACATTACCGCCTTGAAAAGTATGTTAGTATAACGTACCGCACCTTACAACTCCTAACAAAACATTACAACACCGTACGTAAACTCAAAACTCCATAATAAACCTAATGAATTCGTCCGAGTCATTTGAACATCGTACAACAATTTAGAATATCTTACGACTCTGTATGCCACATTACCGCCTTGAAAATAATGTTAGTATAACGTACGGCACCTTACAACTCCTAACAAAACATTACCACACCGTATGTAAACTTAAAACTCCATAATAAACCTAATGAATTCATTCGAGTCCTTTGAACATCGTACGACAATTTAGAATATATTACGACTCTGTATGCCACATTACCGCCCTGAAAAGCATGTTAGTATAACGTACGGCACCTTACAACTCCTAACAAAACATTACAACACCGTACGTAAACTTAAAACTCCATAATAAATCTAATGAATTCGTCCGAGTCTTTTGAACATCGTACAACAATTTAGAATATCTTACGACACTGTATGACACATTACTGCCTTGAAAATCATTTTAGTATAACGTACGGCACCTTACAACTACTAACAAAACATTACAACACCGTACGTAAATTCAAAACTCCATAATAAACCTAATGAATTCGTCCGAGTCATTTGAACATCGTACAACAATTTAGAATATCTTACGACTCTGTATGCCACATTACCGCCTTGAAAATAATGTTAGTATAACGTACGGCACCTTACAACTCCTAACAAAACATTACCACACCGTATGTAAACTTAAAACTCCATAATAAACCTAATGAATTCATTCGAGTCCTTTGAACATCGTACAACAATTTAGAATATCTTACGACTCTGTATGCCACATTACCGCCTTGAAAATAATGTTAGTATAACGTACGGCACCTTACAACTCCTAACAAAACATTACAACACCGTATGTAAACTTAAAACTCCATAATAAACCTAATGAATTCATTCGAGTCCTTTGAACATCGTACGACAATTTAGAATATATTACGACTCTGTATGCCACATTACCGCCCTGAAAAGCATGTTAGTATAACGTACGGCACCTTACAACTCCTAACAAAACATTACAACACCGTACGTAAACTTAAAACTCCATAATAAACCTAATGAATTCGTCCGAGTCATTTGAACATCGTACAACAATTTAGAATATCTTACGACTCTGTATGCCACATTACCGCCTTGAAAATAATGTTAGTATAACGTACGGCACCTTACAACTCCTAACAAAACATTACCACACCGTATGTAAACTTAAAACTCCATAATAAACCTAATGAATTCATTCGAGTCCTTTGAACATTGTACGACAATTTAGAATATATTACGACTCTGTATGCCACATTACCGCCCTGAAAAGCATGTTAGTATAACGTACGGCACCTTACAACTCCTAACAAAACATTACAACACCGTACGTAAACTTAAAACTCCATAATAAATCTAATGAATTCGTCCGAGTCTTTTGAACATCGTACAACAATTTAGAATATCTTACGACACTGTATGACACATTACTGCCTTGAAAATCATTTTAGTATAACGTAGGACACCTTACAACTCCTAACAACACATTACAATACCGTACGTAAACTTAAAACTCCATAGTAAACCTAATGAATACGTCTGAGTCCATTAAACATTAGACGACCACTCAGGACTTATTACGACTTTGTATGCAACATTCGCAACAGGAAAAGCAATTTAGAATAATGTAGGGTGCGTTACATCTTTTGAGAACACCTTTCACCACTGTACGAAACATTAAAACTCCATACTAAACCTAATGAATTCGTCCGAGTCATTTGAACATCGTAAAACAATTTAGAATATCTTACGACTCTGTATGCCACATTACCGCTTTGAAAAGCATGTTAGTATAACGTAGGACACATTACAACTCCTAACAAAACATTACAACACCGTACGTAAACTTAAAACTCCATAATAAGCCTAATGAGTTCATCCGAGTCCTTTGAACATCGTACGACAATTTAGATTATATTACGACTCAGTATGCCACATTACCGCCTTGAAAAGTATGTTAGTATAACGTACCGCACCTTACAACTCCTAACAAAACATTACAACACCGTACGTAAACTCAAAACTCCATAATAAACCTAATGAATTCGTCCGAGTCATTTGAACATCGTACAACAATTTAGAATATCTTACGACTCTGTATGCCACATTACCGCCTTGAAAATAATGTTAGTATAACGTACGGCACCTTACAACTCCTAACAAAACATTACAACACCGTATGTAAACTTAAAACTCCATAATAAACCTAATGAATTCATTCGAGTCCTTTGAACATCGTACGACAATTTAGAATATATTACGACTCTGTATGCCACATTACCGCCCTGAAAAGCATGTTAGTATAACGTACGGCACCTTACAACTCCTAACAAAACATTACAACACCGTACGTAAACTTAAAACTCCATAATAAATCTAATGAATTCGTCCGAGTCTTTTGAACATCGTACAACAATTTAGAATATCTTACGACACTGTATGACACATTACTGCCTTGAAAATCATTTTAGTATAACGTAGGACACCTTACAACTCCTAACAACACATTACAATACCGTACGTAAACTTAAAACTCCATAGTAAACCTAATGAATCCGTCTGAGTCCATTAAACATTAGACGACCACTCAGGACTTATTACGACTTTGTATGCAACATTCGCAACAGGAAAAGCAATTTAGAATAATGTAGGGTGCGTTACATCTTTTGAGAACACCTTTCACCACCGTACGAAACATTAAAACTCCATACTAAACCTAATGAATTCGTCCGAGTCATTTGAACATCGTACAACAATTTAGAATATCTTACGACTCTGTATGCCACATTACCGCTTTGAAAAGCATGTTAGTATAACGTAGGACACATTACAACTCCTAACAAAACATTACAACACCGTACGTAAACTTAAAACTCCATAATAAGCCTAATGAGTTCATCCGAGTCCTTTGAACATCGTACGACAATTTAGATTATATTACGACTCAGTATGCCACATTACCGCCTTGAAAAGTATGTTAGTATAACGTACCGCACCTTACAACTCCTAACAAAACATTACAACACCGTACGTAAACTCAAAACTCCATAATAAACCTAATGAATTCGTCCGAGTCATTTGAACATCGTACAACAATTTAGAATATCTTACGACTCTGTATGCCACATTACCGCCTTGAAAATAATGTTAGTATAACGTACAGCACCTTACAACTCCTAACAAAACATTACAACACCGTATGTAAACTTAAAACTCCATAATAAACCTAATGAATTCATTCGAGTCCTTTGAACATCGTACGACAATTTAGAATATATTACGACTCTGTATGCCACATTACCGCCCTGAAAAGCATGTTAGTATAACGTACGACACCTTACAACTCCTAACAAAACATTACAACACCGTACGTAAACTTAAAACTCCATAATAAATCTAGTGAATTCGTCCGAGTCTTTTGAACATCGTACAACAATTTAGAATATCTTACGACACTGTATGACACATTACTGCCTTGAAAATCATTTTAGTATAACGTAGGACACCTTACAACTCCTAACAACACATTACAATACCGTACGTAAACTTAAAACTCCATAGTAAACCTAATGAATCCGCTTGAGTCCATTAAACATTAGACGACCACTCAGGACTTATTACGACTTTGTATGCAACATTCGCAACAGGAAAAGCAATTTAGAATAATGTAGGGTGCGTTACATCTTTTTAGAACACCTTTCACCACCGTACGAAACATTAAAACTCCATACTAAACCTAATGAATTCGTCCGAGTCATTTGAACATCGTACAACAATTTAGAATATCTTACGACTCTGTATGCCACATTACCGCTTTGAAAAGCATGTTAGTATAACGTAGACACATTACAACTCCTAACAAAACATTACAACACCGTACGTAAACTTAAAACTCCATAATAAGCCTAATGAGTTCATCCGAGTCCTTTGAACATCGTACGACAATTTAGATTATATTACGACTCAGTATGCCACATTACCGCCTTGAAAAGTATGTTAGTATAACGTACCGCACCTTACAACTCCTAACAAAACATTACAACACCGTACGTAAACTCAAAACTCCATAATAAACCTAATGAATTCGTCCGAGTCATTTGAACATCGTACAACAATTTAGAATATCTTACGACTCTGTATGCCACATTACCGCCTTGAAAATAATGTTAGTATAACGTACGGCACCTTACAACTCCTAACAAAACATTACCACACCGTACGTAAACTTAAAACTCCATAATAAACCTAATGAATTCATTCGAGTCCTTTGAACATCGTACGACAATTTAGAATATATTACGACTCTGTATGCCACATTACCGCCCTGAAAAGCATGTTAGTATAACGTACGACACCTTACAACTCCTAACAAAACATTACAACACCGTACGTAAACTTAAAACTCCATAATAAATCTAATGAATTCGTCCGAGTCTTTTGAACATCGTACAACAATTTAGAATATCTTACGACACTGTATGACACATTACTGCCTTGAAAATCATTTTAGTATAACGTAGGACACCTTACAACTCCTAACAACACATTACAATACCGTACGTAAACTTAAAACTCCATAGTAAACCTAATGAATCCGTCTGAGTCCATTAAACATTAGACGACCACTCAGGACTTATTACGACTTTGTATGCAACATTCGCAACAGGAAAAGCAATTTAGAATAATGTAGGGTGCGTTACATCTTTTGAGAACACCTTTCACCACCGTACGAAACATTAAAACTCCATACTAAACCTAATGAATTCGTCCGAGTCATTTGAACATCGTACAACAATTTAGAATATCTTACGACTCTGTATGCCACATTACCGCTTTGAAAAGCATGTTAGTATAACGTAGGACACATTACAACTCCTAACAAAACATTACAACACCGTACGTAAACTTAAAACTTCATAATAAGCCTAATGAGTTCATACGAGTCCTTTGAACATCGTACGACAATTTAGATTATATTACGACTCAGTATGCCACATTACCGCCTTGAAAAGTATGTTAGTATAACGTACCGCACCTTACAACTCCTAACAAAACATTACAACACCGTACGTAAACTCAAAACTCCATAATAAACCTAATGAATTCGTCCGAGTCATTTGAACATCGTACAACAATTTAGAATATCTTACGACTCTGTATGCCACATTACCGCCTTGAAAATAATGTTAGTATAACGTACGGCACCTTACAACTCCTAACAAAACATTACCACACCGTACGTAAACTTAAAACTCCATAATAAACCTAATGAATTCATTCGAGTCCTTTGAACATCGTACGATAATTTAGAATATATTACGACTCTGTATGCCACATTACCGCCCTGAAAAGCATGTTAGTATAACGTACGGCACCTTACAACTCCTAACAAAACATTACAACTCCGTACGTAAACTTCAAACTCCATAATAAATCTAATGAATTCGTCCGAGTCTTTTGAACATCGTACAACAATTTAAAATATCTTACTACCCTGTATGCCACATTACCGCCTTGAAAATCATGTTAGTATAACATAGAACACCTTACAACTCCCAACAACACATTACAATACCGTACGTAAACTTAAAACTCCAAGGTAAACCTAATGAATTGGTCTGAGTCCATTAAATATTGAGTTAATTACATAAATGGTGCCTAATCTTTATTAGAAATCCCAGGTTTAGGTACTAACACAAAATTTTCCCTAGTTGAGTATCCAATGTTTTAAAGTTGTAACACATATGGGTATTAAGCCTAACGACCGTTATTTTTTCTGTTAAATAAAAGACATTCAAGTCATTTCATATATAAGAGATTATTTTTACTTTTTAAGAAAACCTAAGGACTATTTGTGTATTTAACTTATTATATTGGGCCTATTGGCTAGTACACCATCACCAACCAAACCACCACCCCTACACTTTAAACCAGTAAAACACCATAAGAAAACTAGTCACCACCACCACCTGACTCGTTTTTTCCGACCAACATCAAGCCACCAACACTACCACTCTACCATAAGAAAAATGTGATGTGTTTTTCCAACATCAAGAAAACATATGTGTTTTTTCCGACCAACATCATAAGAAAAATGTGCTATCCTTTCATTTTCCAACATCAAGAAACCACCAGCATTCGTTTTTCGAATCGGATCTGATGTGTTTTCCATCATCTTCCAACATCAAACCACCACCACCACCGTCAACAAAACATTGAAAGATGAAGATCCTAGATCTAATTTTGCGAACCAGATCTGATATCCTCTCTTATCCCCCGCACTACAAGCACAATCTGAAACCACCACCGCCATCCATTGTTGAAAACCTATTTTGCAGCCGGCAACCCAAATCGAAGCCCTATATATGTTATTGTCTTCGAAGGGTGTGGCCGAACGCGAGGGAACGACGATGTTCGAAGGAAGTCCGATGGACAGGGAGGTGACGGTCGGCGGTGGTGGAGGTGACGGTTGCTGGGAAATCATGTAATGACGTAAATGGAAGATTGGGTGGATGGGGGTTTGGGTTTGAATTTATTTAATTTTAAAAATTTCATAAAAGGTCCTTGTTTTAATTTGTTTTAACTTTAAGTCCCTCAAGGGATTTTTTAGTAATTAACTTAATTTTAACTGAAAAACTAACAGTAGTTAGGCTTAATACCCATGAGTGTTACAATTTTAAAACATTGACTACCCAACTAGGGAAAAATTTTAGTTAGTACCCAAATCTGGGATTTATAATAAAGTTTAGGTACCATTTGTGTAATTAACTCTTAAATATTAGACGACCACTCAGGACTTGTTACGACTTTGTATGCGACATTAGCAACAGGAAAAGCAATTTAGAATAATGTAGGATGCGTTACATCTTTTGAGAACACCATACACCACCGTACGAAACATTAAAACTCCATATCAAACCTAATGAATTCGTCCGAGTCATTTGAACATCGTACAACAATTTAGAATATCTTACGACTCTGTATGCCACATTACCGCTTTGAAAAGCATGTTAGTATAACGTAGGACACCTTACAACTCCTAACAAAACATTACAACACTGTACGTAAACTTAAAACTCCATAATAAACCTAATTAATTCATCCAAGTCCTTTGAACATCGTACGAAAATTTAGAATATATTAGGACTCTGTATTCCACATTACCGCCTTGAAAAGCAGGTTAGTATAACGTACGACACCTTACAACTCCTAACAAAATATTACAACACCGTACGTAAACTTAAAACTCCATAATAAACCTAATGAATTCGTCCGAGTCATTTGAACATCGTACAACAATTTAAATATCTTACGACTCTGTATGCCACATTACCGCCTTGAAAATCATGTTAGTATAACGTAGGACACCTTACAACTCCTAACAACACATTACAATATTGTACGTAAACTTAAAACTCCATAGTAATGCTAATAAATTGGTCTGAGTCCATTAAATATTAGACGACCACTCAAGACTTGTTACGACTTTGTATGCAACATTCGCAACAGGAAAAGCAATTTAGAATAATGTAGGATGCGTTACATCTTTTGAGAACACCTTTCACCACCGTACGAAACATTAAAACTCCATACTAAACCTAATGAATTCGTCCGTGTCATTTGAACATCGTACAACAATTTAGAATATCTTACGACTCTGTATGCCACATTACCGCTTTGAAAAGCATGTTAGTATAACGTAGGACACCTTACAACTCCTAACAAAAGATTACAACACCGTATGTAAACTTAAAACTCCATAATAAACCTAATGACTTCATCCGAGTCCTTTGAACATCGTACGATAACTTAGAATATATTACGACTCTGTATTCCACATTACCGCCTTGAAAAGCTGGTTAGTATAACGTACGACACCTTACAACTCCTAACAAAATATTACAACACCGTACGTAAACTTAAAACTCCATAATAAACCTAATGAATTCGTCCGAGTCATTTGAACATCGTACAACAATTTAAATATCTTACGACTCTGTATGCCACATTACCGCCTTGAAAATCATGTTAGTATAACGTAGGACACCTTACAACTCCTAACAACACATTACAATATCGTACGTAAACTTAAAACTCCATAGTAATGCTAATAAATTGGTCTGAGTCCATTAAATATTAGACGACCACTCAAGACTTGTTACGACTTTGTATGCAACATTAGCAACAGGAAAAGCAATTTAGAATAATGTAGGATGCGTTACATCTTTTGAGAACACCATACACCACCGTACGAAACATTAAAACTCCATATCAAACCTAATGAATTCGTCCGAGTCATTTGAACATCGTACAACAATTTAGAATATCTTACGACTCTGTATGCCACATTACCGCTTTGAAAAGCATGTTAGTATAACGTAGGACACCTTACAACTCCTAACAAAACATTACAACACTGTACGTAAACTTAAAACTCCATAATAAACCTAATTAATTCATCCGAGTCCTTTGAACATCGTACGAAAATTTAGAATATATTAGGACTCTGTATTCCACATTACCGCCTTGAAAAGCAGGTTAGTATAACGTACGACACCTTACAACTCCTAACAAAATATTACAACACCGTACGTAAACTTAAAACTCCATAATAAACCTAATGAATTCGTCCGAGTCATTTGAACATCGTACAACAATTTAAATATCTTACGACTCTGTATGCCACATTACCGCCTTGAAAATCATGTTAGTATAACGTAGGACACCTTACAACTCCTAACAACACATTACAATATCGTACGTAAACTTAAAACTCCATAGTAATGCTAATAAATTGGTCTGAGTCCATTAAATATTAGACGACCACTCAAGACTTGTTACGACTTTGTATGCAACATTCGCAACAGGAAAAGCAATTTAGAATAATGTAGGATGCGTTACATCTTTTGAGAACACCTTTCACCACCGTACGAAACATTAAAACTCCATACTAAACCTAATGAATTCGTCCGTGTCATTTGCACATCGTACAACAATTTAGAATATCTTACGACTCTGTATGCCACATTACCGCTTTGAAAAGCATGTTAGTATAACGTAGGACACCTTACAACTCCTAACAAAAGATTACAACACCGTATGTAAACTTAAAACTCCATAATAAACCTAATGACTTCATCCGAGTCCTTTGAACATCGTACGATAACTTAGAATATATTACGACTCTGTATTCCACATTACCGCCTTGAAAAGCTGGTTAGTATAACGTACGACACCTTACAACTCCTAACAAAATATTACAATACCGTACGTAAACTTAAAACTCCATAATAAACCTAATGAATTCGTCCGAGTCATTTGAACATCGTACAACAATTTAAATATCTTACGACTCTGTATGCCACATTACCGCCTTGAAAATCATGTTAGTATAACGTAGGACACCTTACAACTCCTAACAACACATTACAATATCGTACGTAAACTTAAAACTCCATAGTAATGCTAATAAATTGGTCTGAGTCCATTAAATATTAGACGACCACTCAAGACTTGTTACGACTTTGTATGCAACATTAGCAACAGGAAAAGCAATTTAGAATAATGTAGGATGCGTTACATCTTTTGAGAACACCATACACCACCGTACGAAACATTAAAACTCCATATCAAACCTAATGAATTCGTCCGAGTCATTTGAACATCGTACAACAATTTAGAATATCTTACGACTCTGTATGCCACATTACCGCTTTGAAAAGCATGTTAGTATAACGTAGGACACCTTACAACTCCTAACAAAACATTACAACACTGTACGTAAACTTAAAACTCCATAATAAACCTAATTAATTCATCCGAGTCCTTTGAACATCGTACGAAAATTTAGAATATATTAGGACTCTGTATTCCACATTACCGCCTTGAAAAGCAGGTTAGTATAACGTACGACACCTTACAACTCCTAACAAAATATTACAACACCGTACGTAAACTTAAAACTCCATAATAAACCTAATGAATTCGTCCGAGTCATTTGAACATCGTACAACAATTTAAATATCTTACGACTCTGTATGCCACATTACCGCCTTGAAAATCATGTTAGTATAACGTAGGACACCTTACAACTCCTAACAACACATTACAATATCGTACGTAAACTTAAAACTCCATAGTAATGCTAATAAATTGGTCTGAGTCCATTAAATATTAGACGACCACTCAAGACTTGTTACGACTTTGTATGCAACATTCGCAACAGGAAAAGCAATTTAGAATAATGTAGGATGCGTTACATCTTTTGAGAACACCTTTCACCACCGTACGAAACATTATATCTCCATACTAAACCTAATGAATTCGTCCGTGTCATTTGAACATCGTACAACAATTTAGAATATCTTACGACTCTGTATGCCACATTACCGCTTTGAAAAGCATGTTAGTATAACGTAGGACACCTTACAACTCCTAACAAAAGATTACAACACCGTATGTAAACTTAAAACTCCATAATAAACCTAATGACTTCATCCGAGTCCTTTGAACATCGTACGATAACTTAGAATATATTACGACTCTGTATGCCACATTACCGCCTTGAAAAGTATGTTAGTATAACGTACGACACCTTACAACTCCTAACAAAACATTACAACACCGTACGTAAACTCAAAACTCCTTAATAATCCTAATGAATTCGTCTGAGTCATTTGAACATCGTACAACAATTTAGAATATCTTACGACTCTGTATGCCAAATTACCGCCGTGATAATCATGTTAGTATAACGTAGGACACCTTACAACTCTTAACAACACATTGCAATACCGTACGTAAACTTAAAACTCCATAGTAATCCTAATGAATTGGTCTGAGTCCATTAAATATTAGACGACCACTCAGGACTTGTTACGACTTTGTATGCGACATTAGCAACAGGAAAAGCAATTTAGAATAATGTAGGATGCGTTACATCTTTTGAGAACACCATACACCACCGTACGAAACATTAAAACTCCATATCAAACCTAATGAATTCGTCCGAGTCATTTGAACATCGTACAACAATTTAGAATATCTTACGACTCTGTATGCCACATTACCGCTTTGAAAATCATGTTAGTATAACGTAGGACACCTTACAACTCTTAACAAAACATTACAACACCGTACGTATACTTAAAACTCCATAATAAACCTAATGAATTCATTCGAGTCCTTTGAACATCGTACGTCAATTTAGAATATATTACGACTCTGTATGCCACATTACCGCCCCAAAAAGCATGTTAGTATAACGTACGGCACCTTACAACTCCTAACAAAACATTACAACACCGTACGTAAACTTAAAACTCCATAATAAACCTAATGAATTCGTCCGAGTCATTTGAACATCGTACAACAATTTAAATATCTTACGACTCTGTATGCCACATTACAGCCTTGAAAATCATGTAAGTATAACGTAGGACACCTTTCAACTCCTAACAACACATTACAATACCGTACGTAAACTTAAAACTCCATGGTAAACCTAATGAATTCGTCTGAGTCCTTTAAACATCAGACAACCACTCGGACTTGTTATGACTTTGTATGCGACATTAGCAACAGGAAAAGCAATTTAGAATAATGTAGGATGCGTTACATCTTTTGAGAACTCTAAAACCCTAAAATGAAGAACGTGGGCGGGTGTTCATGTAAATAGCACGTTGAATAAAGAGTCCTAATGTATAGAGATAAACCCTACGGGTGATAGAGGACTCAAAATGAAGAACGTGGGCGAAAACGGAACTCAAATCGGAGTTATAATGAAGCGGGAAATACGAAAACACCTGAGGAATGCCCGAAAACTTGTTTCGAGCATATCATGACTTAGAAGAAGAGTTACGGAGCCCATAATATATGAATTCCACGTGTTTCGACGAGTGGAATCTGAAAATGTAGGTTACGCGGTCCGCGCATCAAAGGGTATGGCCCTGCGCGTATCGCCTAGCATCAGTCGGGTGGAAAACAGCTGGCAGCCACTCACCATCTACGCGATACGCGCAGATGGTGCCTGTGGGCTACGCGTATCGCCTGGAACAGCCCAGACAGCCTATTTAAAGGGGTGCAACCTCCCTTCACACTTGCTCACTTCCCTTTCTCTCTCTAGAACGTTTTAGAGAGAGAGAGACCACTAGTTATCTTGCGGAACCGCGCCTCGAGTGCGGTACCCTGCGTCGGAACGCTGCTTCGAGTTTCGGGCGCGTGTAGATCGCTTGGCGTGCGTCGAGGTTCTGCTCGAGTGAAGAACGGTGATCGTCAAGGTGTTGCGCGATTGAAGATCGGTGATCGACGAGGTAATGGTCTTTCATTCTCGAATAGTTTAGGACGGGAATCGGGTTGGGAACCCGATGGGAATGCGGGGTGAAGATACCCGCATAGCACGAGGGACGTGCTAGGGGAAATAGTTGCGGGATTACACACCCGCAACTAACGGGTAGATTACCCGGGGAGGGTGCGGGTTGAATATCCGTACCCTAGGGGTATGATATCCGTTGTGAACGGGTAACGTATCTCTGTAGGATTCGTTTAGATTCCCGAGGTTCGGGATTTGGTAAGTGTAGGTGGCAACGACTCGTATCTAGTCGTATGCTTCGCTAGTTATGCCCTAGGACTTACATAGTCTTAGGAATCGTTATTTATAACGTTGTGATATCGCGTTATAGGTGGATTATAGCTATTGAAGTTGATTGTCAGTATAGCTATTTGTGTTGATTGTGGAGATAGTCATTTGGTTTGATTGTTGGGACTAGATCAAGGAACGAAGCTAGTTGTGAGCTTGTTGTGATCTTGTTGAGGTGAGTTCATACACTTAAACTCTTTTGAAATGATTGTATGTTTTACAAAACTGGATGTGTTGCTTAAACCTATTTTGGTTGGAAATGATTGTGAGTTTCTGTATAAACTCTTTTGGATTGGTTGTGTTCTTAAACTGTTGTTTTTGAACGGTTGGCTAGCATTCTACGGTAAATATCGGGCAATACCACTTCAGTTATAGGGTGACGCGGTAAACTCGGTGAAGCGTATATGCATATATTCTCCTCCAGCGCAGACGTGCCTGACGGAGTTGTTGAGGGGTTTATCGTATTGTTTGTGTATATTTATCTGATGATGCTAGTAGGTTTATGAAATGCTTGTAAATGATGGAGTTAGTGGTAACTCTTTGATCAATGGAGCTTGGCAACTCGTTGATCAAGGTTTTTACAAGTATTTGGTTGAATGTTTTGAAATGTTTTGTAAAATGTTTTATTATGAACTCACCAGCGTAAGCTGACCCTTTCTTTTAAACTTTTTGGCACACATCCTAGGTGCCGAGTGATGCAGGAAAGCACTGTTGAGGCTAGAGCAGGTAGAGGGCTTGCAGGCTTAGAAGATAGACGCTCTGGACCTAGAATAGTTGCTAGCTTTAGTTTGTTAATGTTATGTATCAAACAAACAATTGTCGTTTTGTAATCAATGTATTGTATATATGAAGTTTAATGTATGCACAACTTTAAGATTTAAGCTGTGTGTATGTATGTTTGTTGATTCCACTGCGTTGCTCCTGATATCCATCGGTCACACGCGTGTAAACCCCCGGGCACCTGGGACCACCCGCCGTGTTGGGGTTGTGACAGGCTTGGTATCAGAGCCGTAGTTTAAGCGAACTAGGTACAAGCTTAGTATCTAGACTTAAACTAAGATAAGATAGGATAAGTGCCCGCATAGGTGTATAGAAGTTGCCTTTTTGGAAAGGGAAATGGGTTTTGGTATGAACGTGGCGGAGAATGGCTAAGAACACGATCAGCGCGGTAAATAAATAATTGCAACTGGCCACTGTCATTATTTGTTTACAAGCACTATATTGTTCTTAATCATGGTCCATCATGTGAATACTGACTCCCTGCTCTCTTTTGTAGATACAATTATGGCTAGAAAGAAAGGTAGTGGTAGACGTCCTCCTCCGAGAAGAAGTTCTAGGATTAACACGAATAAAGAAACTGATAACACTGAGACTATCGAGAATCATGATAATGACGGAGAGGAAGTTATCATGACGGAAACCTAGTTTAATTCGGTGGTTGCTGATCAAGTCTCTAAGGTATTGGAAACCACGTTGCCTAGGATCATAGACTCTGCACTGCAAAGGCGATCAAATGAAGAGAACCTTGGAGGCAGTGGTGGCACTGGAGGTGGCACCGGAGGCAGTGGTGGTACCGGAGGCGGTGGTGGTACGGGAAGTGGTGGCGATGCCAGAGGTGCTGGTGATACTGGTGGAAACGATGGTGGAAGAATCCCCAAGCGAGGTTGTTTGTATAAAGGTTTTAAGGATTGTACTCCTAAACCCTTCAGTGGAAAAGGTGGTGCCATAGCGACGTATAATTGGATTTCTGCGATGGAAGCTGTGATTAACATCAGTGAGTGCCGTGATGATCAAGCGGTCAAGTATGCTGCTCATTCGTTCGAGGAAGAAGCTATGCACTGGTGGAAGACGATAGTCCAAAGGAAAGGACAAGCCGCTATTGACAGCATGATGTGGAATGACATGAAGGAGTTGGTGCTACAACAGTTCTGTCCACAGAACGAGTTGGACAAGATGGAGATGGAGTTTCTTCGGCTTGAGGCTGGATCGATGACGCCTCGTGAGTACACCTCTAGATTCAACGAGATGGCTTTGTTGGTTCCTCACTTAGTTACTCCCGAGTCTAGAAGGTTGAGGTGTTATATCCAGGGGCTTCCACCAAAGGTCCGAACGCATGTAAAGGCGAAAGGGCCAACGAACTTTGATGAAGCAGTAGGACTGAGCGCAATCATCTACGATGAGGTGCAAAGTCAAGAAATACATGAAGGAGAAAGGAAGAGGAAGTCGGAGGATAGGAAGAGTGGATCTGGCGGTAGATTCAAGTTTAAAAAGGGAGAAGGAGGTAGCAAGAATAAGGGGAAAGTTTGAGAAGAATATCAAGAGAGGAAGTGTTATCGATGCCAACAATCGGGACATCTCTCAAGATCGTGTCCGACGATCAAGTGTTATAATTGCCAGGAAATAGGACATTATAAGAGTGATTGCCCTAAAATTAAGGGAGGAAAGAACCCAGCCAAAGGGCGAGTGTTTGTTATGAAGAAGGGAGGTGATAAAGAAGTTAATGAGGATGTTGTAGCAGGTATGTTCCCTCTAAACAACGTTTATGCTAAGGTTTTATTTGACACGGGTGCAAATAAGAGTTTTGTGTCAACTTCCTTTGGTAAATACCTAGGAAAAGAACCTGTAGTACTAGATCTTGCATATGAGGTAGAAACCGCAAATGGAGGAAGTGATATGATAAAAGTAGTGTATAAGGATTGCTTGCTTAATTTAAATGGTGTCGAGTTTCCAGTTAATGTTATGGCTATGAACTTGTGTGGTTATGATGTAGTCATAGGAATGGACTGGTTAACTTATAATCGAGCCCAAGTTGATTGTGAGAAAAAGTTAGTTAGGGTATGTAAGTCAGATGGTGAAACATTAGTGGTTAAGGGAGATAGTATCGGAGGTAATATCCGGATGATATCTGCAATTAAGGCTAGTAAATGTTTGATGAGAGGTTGTGAGGCTTTTATAGCCTATGCTTTAGATGCTAAGCCTGAAAAACAGATATCGGATATTCCAGTCGTGAGTGATTACCCTGATGTGTTTCCTGACGACTTACCTGGACTCCCTCCCAACCGACAAATCGAATTTCGAATCGATTTAATACCTGAAGCAAGGCCGATTGCAAAGGCTCCTTATCGTTTGGCGCCCTTCGAATTGCTAGAACTGATGAAGCAAGTCCAGGAGTTGCTCGACTTAGGCTTCATTAGACCGAGTTCATCCCTTTGGGGTGCACCAGTGTTGTTTGTAAAGAAGAAGGACGGTTCCATGCGGATGTGCATCGACTACCGTGAGCTGAACAAGTTGACAATCAAGAACAAGTATCCATTGCAGAGGATAGACGATCTGTTTGATCAGCTGCAAGGCGCTAGTTATTTTTCCAAGATCGATCATAAGTCTGGATACCATCAGCTGAAGGTGCGGGAAGAAGATATTCCCAAGACGGCTTTTAGAACCCGTTATGGGCACTATGAGTTTTTGGTTATGTCCTTTGGACTAACCAATGCCCCTGCAGCATTCATGGATCTCATGAACAGAGTCTGCAAGCCGTACTTAGACAAATTTGTCATTGTCTTTATCGATGATATTTTGGTCTATTCGAGAGATCAAAATGATCATGCTGAACACTTGAAGAAGGTTTTGGAAACTCTCAGGCAGGAGAAGCTGTACGCTAAGTTCTCCAAGTGTGATTTTTGGAAGAGAGAAGTTCAATTTCTCGGGCATGTGATAAATGAAGCTGGTGTTCAGGTAGATCCAACTAAGATAGAGGCCATAACGAAATGGGAAGTCCCGAAGACTCCCACAAAAATTAGAAGCTTCTTAGGCTTAGCTGGGTACTACCGAAGATTTATCAAAGACTTCTCCAAGATTGCTACACCGATGACTGCATTAACGCGGAAGAAGGCTGAGTTCAAATGGGGACCCGAGCAAGAGGAAGCCTTTAGTGTCTTGAAGAAGAAGCTTTGTAGCGCTCCAATCCTTTCATTACCCGAAGGTAATGAGGATTTTGTGGTATGTTGTGATGCCTCACTTAATGGTCTTGGTTGCGTGCTGATGCAACGAGAGAAGGTCATTGCCTATGCATCACGACAATTAAGCATTCATGAGAAACGTTACACCACACATGATTTGGAATTAGGTGCCATTGTGTTTGCCTTGAAGACTTGGCGACACTATCTTTATTGTACTAAATTCGTGATATATTCTGATCACAAAAGCCTCCAACACCTTTTTGATCAGAAGGAGCTAAATATGAGGCAACGTAGATGGATGGAATTGCTTAGCGATTATGATTGTGAGATCAAATACCATCCTGGCAAGGCCAATGTGGTGGCAGACGCCCTGAGTCGAAAGGAGAGGGTTAAACGCATTAGAGTAAGGGCTTTGCAGATCATTGTAACGATTGATTGGAAGGATCAGATCGTTGAAGCTCAGACAAATGCCTTGAAGGAAGAAAGCATCAAGAAGGAGCGAATGGTGGGAAAGGAAGGTTTGTTGACAAAAGGAAAGGATGAGATTCTAAGGTTTGGATCAAGAATCTGGGTTCCAAAGTTTGGAGGTATCCAGGATAAGATTCTTGACGAAACCCACAAGTCTAAGTACTCGATTCATCCTGGAACGGATAAGATGTTCAAGAGCTTGAAAGAGCATTATTGGTGGCCCAATATGAAGAGATCAATTGCACAGTATGTGCAAAGGTGCTTGACTTGTTTACAAGTTAAGATTAAGCATCAGAAACCAGCAGGTCTGTTACAGCAGATAGAATTACCAGTTTGGAAGTGGGAAAGAATAACGATGGATTATGTTACGAAGCTCCCAAGAACTCGTGCAGGGCATAATGCCATATGGGTGATTGTGGATCGATTGACCAAGTCGTCCCATTTCATACCATATAACGAGAGCTACTCACCAGAGAAGATGACGAAATTTTATATCAAGGAGATTGTGAGTAGACATGGCATGCCACTTTCGATCATCTCTGACAGAGATAGTCGATTCACGTCAAGGTTTTGAGCGAGTTTGCAAAAAGATCTAGGAACTAGATTGAATTTGAGCACGACATATCATCCTCAAACTGATGGGCAGAGTGAGCGTACGATCCAAACCCTTGAGGATATGCTGCGTGCGTGTGTCATTGACTTTAGTGGTAGTTGGGATGAATTCTTACCATTGGTCGAGTTTTCATACAACAATAGATATCACACCAGCATAGGGATGGCACCATTTGAAGCGCTTTATGGAAGAAAGTGCAGAACTCCTGTTTGTTGGACGGAAGTTGGAGAGGATCAGTTGTGTAGTACGGAGATGATGTTAGAAACAACTGATAAAATCCAACTGATCAGGCAAAGGCTAAAAGCTGCCCAGGATAGGCAGAAAAGTTATGCTGATGTTCGTAGAAGGCCCTTAGAATTCAAAGTTGGAGATTACGTGATGTTGAAAGTATCTCCATGGAAAGGAGTGGTGAGGTTTATCAAACGTGGAAAGTTAGCCCCGAGGTACATTAGTCCATTCAAGATTGTTGCGAGAGTTGGGAAAGTTGCTTATAAGCTTGAGTTACCGGAAACCTTGAAAGGTGTACACGATACCTTTCATGTGTCAAACTTAAGGAAGTGTTTGGCGGATCCAAATCAAGCTGTACCTCTCGAGGATGTTCAAGTAAGCGAGAAGCTATCTTTTACAGAGAGGCCGGTAAAGATTCTTGATACTCAAGAAAGAAAGTTGAGAAAGAAAAGAATCCGGTTGGTGTTGGTCCAATGGGAAGGACAAAGAGGACCGGAGAAGACTTGGGAATTGGCTAGTGAGATGAAAGCCAAATACCCTCAGTTATTTTTGTAATATTCGAATTTCGAGGACGAAATTCTTTTAAGGAGGGGAGAAATGTAAAACCCTAAATTTTGACGTAAGTATATGTCGATAATGGGCGGGTGTTCATGTAAATAGCACGTTGAATAAAGAGTTCTAATGTATAGAGATAAACCCTACGGGTGATAGAGGACTCAAAATGAAGAACGTGGGCGAAAACGGAACTCAAATCGGAGTTATAATGAAGCGGGAAATGCGAAAACACCCTAGGAATGCCCGAAAACTTGTTTCGAGCATATCTTGACTTAGAAGAAGAGTTACGGAGCCCACAATATATGAATTCCACGTGTTTCGACGAGAGAAATCTGAAAATGTAGGTTACGCGGTCCGTGCATCAAAGGGTATGGCCCTGCGCGTATCGCCTAGCATCAGTCGGGTGGAAAACAGCTGGCAGCCACTCACCATCTACGCGATACGCGCAGATGGTGCTTGTGGGCTGCGCGTATCGCCTGGAACAGCCCAGACAGCCTATTTAAAGGGGTGCAACCCCCCTTCACACTTGCTCACTTCCCTTTCTCTCTCTAGAACGTTTTAGAGAGAGAGAGACCACTAGTTATCTTGCGGGACCGCGCCTCGAGTGCGGTACCCTGCGTCGGAACGCTGCTTCGAGTTTCGGGCGCGTGTAGATCGCTTGGCGTGCGTCGAGGTTCTGCCCGAGTGAAGAACGGTGATCGTCAAGGTGTTGCACGATTGAAGATCGGTGATCGACGAGGTAATGGTCTTTCATTCTCCAATAGTTTAGGACGGGAATCGGGTTGGGAACCCGATGGGAATGCGGGGTGAAGATACCCGCATAGCACGAGGGACGTGCTAGGGGAAATAGTTGCGGGATTAAACACCCGCAACTAACGGGTAGATTACCCGGGGAGGGTGCGGGTTGAATATCCGTACCCTAGGGGTATGATATCCGTTGTGAACAGGTAACGTATCTCTGTAGGATTCGTTTAGATTCCCGAGGTTCGGGATTTGGTAAGTGTAGGTGGCAACGACTCGTATCTAGTCGTATGCTTCGCTAGTTATGCCCTAGGACTTGCATAGTGTTAGGAATCGTTATTTATAACGTTGTGATATCGCGTTATAGGTGGATTATAGCTATTGAAGTTGATTGTCAGTATTGCTATTTGTGTTGATTGTGGAGATAGTCATTTGGATTGATTGTTGGGACTAGATCAAGGAACGAAGCTAGTTGTGAGCTTGTTGTGATCTTGTTGAGGTGAGTTCATACACTTAAACTCTTTTGAAATGATTGTATGTTTTACAAAACTGGATGTGTTGCTTGAACCTGTTTTGGTTGGAAATGATTGTGAGTTTCTGTATAAACTCTTTTGGATTGGTTGTGTTCTTAAACTGTTGTTTTTGAACGGTTGGCTAGCATTCTACGGTAAATATCGGGCAATACCACTTCAGTTATAGGGTGACGCGGTAAACTCGGTGAAGGGTATATGCATATATTCTGCTCCAGCGCAGACGTGCCTGACGGAGTTGTTGAGGGGTTTATCGTATTGTTTGTGTATATTTATCTGATGATGCTAGTATGTTTATGAAATGCTTGTAAATGATGGAGTTAGTGGTAACTCTTTGATCAATGGAGCTTGGCAGCTCGTTGATCAAGGTTTTTACAAGTATTTGGTTGAATGTTTTGAAATGTTTTGTAAAATGTTTTATTATGAACTAACCAGCGTAAGCTGACCCTTTCTTTTAAACTTTTTGGCACACATCCTAGGTGCAGAGTGATGCAGGAAAGCACTGTTGAGGCTAGAGCAGGTAGAGGGCTTGCAGGCTTAGAAGATAGACGCTCTGGACCTAGAATAGTTGCTAGCTTTAGTTTGTTAATGTTATGTATCAAACAAACAATTGTCGTTTTGTAATCAATGTATTGTATATATGAAGTTTAATGTATGCACAACTTTAAGATTTAAGCTGTGTGTATGTATGTTTGTTGATTCCGCTGCGTTGCTCCTAATATCCATCCGTCACACGCGTGTAAACCCCCGGGCACCTGGGACCGCCCGCCGTGTTGGGGTTGTGACAAGAACACCTTACACCACCGTACGAAACATTAAAACTCCATAATAAACCTAATGAATTCGTCCGAGTCATTTGAACATCGTACAACAATTTAGAATATCTTACGACTCTGTATGCCACATTACCGCTTTGAAAAGCATGTTAGTATAACGTAGGACACCTTACAACTCCTAGCAAAACATTACAACACCGTACGTAAACTTAAAACTCCATAATAAACCTAATTAATTCATCCGAGTCCATTGAACATCGTATGACAATTTAGAATATATTACGACTCTGTATGCCACATTACCGCCATGAAAAGTAGGTTAGTATAACGTACGGCACCTTACAACTGCTAACAAAATATTACAACACCGTACGTAAACTTAAAACTCCATAATAAACCTAATGAATTCGTCCGAGTCATTTGAACATCGTACACCAATTTATATATCTTACGACTCTGTATGCCACATTACCGCCTTGAAAATCATGTTAGTATAACGTAGGACACCTTACAACTCCTAACAACACATTACAATACCGTACGTACACTTAAAACTCCATAGTAAACCTAATGAATTGGTCTGAGTCCATTAAATATTAGACGACCACTCTTGACTTGTTATGACTTTGTATGCAACATTCGCAACAGGAAAAGCAATTTAGAATAATGTAAGATGCGTTACATCTTTTGAGAACACCTTTCACCACCGTACGAAACATTAAAACTCCATACTAAACCTAATGAATTCGTCCGTGTCATTTGAACATCGTACAACAATTTAGAATATCTTACGATTCTGTATGCCACATTACCGCTTTGAAAAGCATGTTAGTATAACGTAGGACACCTTACAACTCCTAACAAAACATTACAACACCGTATGTAAACTTAAAACTCCATAATAAACCTAATGACTTCATCCGAGTCCTTTGAACATCGTACGATAATTTAGAATCTATTACGACTCTGAATGCCACATTAACGCCTTGAAAAGTATGTTAGTATAATGTACGACACCTTACAACTCCTTACAAAACATTACAACACCGTACGTAAACTCAAAACTCCATAATAAACCTAATGAATTCGTCCGAGTCATTTGAACATCGTACAACAACTTAGAATATCTTACGACTCTGTATGCCACATTACCGCCTTGAAAATCATGTTAGTATAACGTCCGGCATCTTACAACTCCTAACAAAATATTACAACACCGTACGTAAACTTAAACCTCCATAATAAACCTAATTAATTCATCCGAGTCCTTTGAACATCGTACGACAATTTAGAATATATTACGACTCTGTATGCCACATTACCGCCTTGAAAAGTAGGTTAGTATAACGTACGGCACCTTACAACTGCTAACAAAATATTACAACACCGTACGTAAACTTAAAACTCCATAATAAACCTAATGAATTCGTCCGAGTCATTTGAACATCGTACACCAAATTAAATTTCTTACGACTCTGTATGCCACATTACCGCCTTGAAAATCATGTTAGTAAAACGTAGGACACCTTACAACTCCTAACAAAACATTACCACACCGTATGTAAACTTAAAACTCCATAATAAACCTAATGAATTGGTCTGAGTCCATTAAATGTTAGACGACCACTCTGGACTTGTTACGACTTTGTATGCAACATTCGCAACAGGAAAAGCAATTTAGAATAGTGTAGGATGCGTTACATCTTTTGAGAACACCTTTCACCACCGTACGAAACATTAAAACTCCATACTAAACCTAATGAATTCGTCCGTGTCATTTGAACATCGTACAACAATTTAGATTATCTTACGACTCTGTATGCCACATTACCGCTTTAAAAAGCATGTTAGTATACCGTAGGACACCTTACAACTCCTAACAAAACATTACAACACCGTATGTAAACTTAAAACTCCATAATAAACCTAATGACTTCATCCGAGTCCTTTGAACATCGTTCGATAATTTAGAATATATTACGACTCTGTATGCCACATTAACGCCTTGAAAAGTATGTTAGTATAACGTACGACACCTTACAACTCCTAACAAAACATTACAACACCGTACGTAAACTCAAAACTCCATAATAAACCTAATGAATTCGTCCGAGTCATTTGAACATCGTACAACAACTTAGAATATCTTACGACTCTGTATGCCACATTACCGCCTTGAAAATCATGTTAGTATAACGTACGGCATCTTACAACTCCTAACAAAATATTACAACACCGTACGTAAACTTAAAACTCCATAATAAACCTAATGAATTCATTCGAGTCCTTTGAACATCGTACGACGATTTAGAATATATTACGACTCTGTATGCCACATTACCGCCCTGAAAAGCATGTTAGTATAACGTACGGCACCTTACAACTCCTAACAAGACATTACAACACCGTACGTAAACTTAAAACTCCATAATAAACCTAATGAATTCGTCCGAGTCATTTGAACATCGTACAACAACTTAGAATATCTTACGACTCTGTATGTCACATTACCGCCTTGAAAATCATGTTAGTATAACGTACGGCATCTTACAACTCCTAACAAAACATTACAACACCGTACGTAAACTTAAAACTCCATAATAAACCTAATGAATTCATTCGAGTCCTTTGAACATCGTACAACAATTTAGAATATCTTACAACTCTGTATGCCACATTACCGCCTTGAAAATCATGTTAGTATAACATAGAACACCTTTCAACTCCTAACAACACATTACAATACCTTACGTAAACTTAAAACTCCATGGTAAACCTAATGAATTCGTCCGAGTCCTTTAAACATCAGACGACCACTCAGGACTTGTTACGACTTTGTATGCGACATTAGCAACAGGAAAAGCAATTTAGAATAATGTAGGATGCGTTACATCTTTTGAGAACACCTTACACCACCGTACGAAACATTAAAACTCCATAATAAACCTAATGAATTCGTCCGAGTCATTTGAACATCGTACAACAATTTAGAATATCTTACGACTCTGTATGCCACATTACCGCTTTGAAAAGCATGTTAGTATAACGTAGGACACCTTACAACTCCTAACAAAACATTACAACACCGTACGTAAACTTAAAACTCCATAATAAACCTAATTAATTCATCCGAGTCCTTTGAACATCGTACGACAATTTAGAATATATTCCGACTCTGTATGCCACATTACCGCCTTGAAAAGTAGGTTAGTATAACGTACGGCACCTTACAACTGCTAACAAAATATTACAACACCGTACGTAAACATAAAACTCCATAATAAACCTAATGAATTCGTCCGAGTCATTTGAACATCGTACACCAATTTAAATATCTTACGACTCTGTATGCCACATTACCGCCTTGAAAATCATGTTAGTATAACGTAGGACACCTTACAACTCCTAACAACACATTACAATACCGTACGTACACTTAAAACTCCATAGTAAACCTAATGAATTGGTCTGAGTCCATTAAATGTTAGACGACCACTCTGGACTTCTTACAACTTTGTATGCAACATTCGCAACAGGAAAAGCAATTTAGAATAATGTAGGATGCGTTACATCTTTTGAGAACACCTTTCACCACCGTACGAAACATTAAAACTCCATACTAAACCTAATGAATTCGTCCGTGTCATTTGAACATCGTACAACAATTTAGAATATCTTACGATTCTGTATGCCACATTACCGCTTTGAAAAGCATGTTAGTATAACGTAGGACACCTTACAACTCCTAACAAAACATTACAACACCGTATGTAAACTTAAAACTCCATAATAAACCTAATGACTTCATCCGAGTCCTTTGAACATCATACGATAATTTAGAATCTATTACGACTCTGTATGCCACATTAACGCCTTGAAAAGTATGTTAGTATAACGTACGACACCTTACAACTCCTTACAAAACATTACAACACCGTACCTAAACTCAAAACTCCATAATAAACCTAATGAATTCGTCCGAGTCATTTGAACATCGTACAACAACTTAGAATATCTTACGACTCTGTATGCCATATTACCGCCTTGAAAATCATGTTAGTATAACGTACGGCATCTTACAACTCCTAACAAAATATTACAACACCGTACGTAAACTTAAAACTCTATAATAAACCTAATGAATTCATTCGAGTCCTTTGAACATCGTACGACGATTTAGAATATATTACGACTCTGTATGCCGCATTACCGCCCTGAAAAGCATGTTAGTATAACGTACGGCACCTTACAACTCCTAACAAAATATTACAACACCGTACGTAAACTTAAAACTCCATAATAAACCTAATGAATTCGTCCGAGTCATTTGAACATCGTACAACAACTTAGAATATCTTACGACTCTGTATGTCACATTACCGCCTTGAAAATCATGTTAGTATAACGTACGACATCTTACAACTCCTAACAAAACATTACAACACCGTACGTAAACTTAAAACTCCATAATAAACCTAATTAATTCATTCGAGTCCTTTGAACATCGTACGACAATTTAGAATATATTCCGACTCTGTATGCCACATTACCGCCTTGAAAAGTAGGTTAGTATAACGTACGGCACCTTACAACTGCTAACAAAATATTACAACACCGTACGTAAACATAAAACTCCATAATAAACCTAATGAATTCTTCCGAGTCATTTGAACATCGTACACCAATTTAAATATCTTACGACTCTGTATGCCACATTACCGCCTTGAAAATCATGTTAGTATAACGTAGGACACCTTACAACTCCTAACAACACATTACAATACCGTACGTACACTTAAAACTCTATAGTAAACCTAATGAATTGGTCTGAGTCCATTAAATGTTAGACGACCACTCTGGACTTGTTACGACTTTGTATGCAACATTCGCAACAGGAAAAGCAATTTAGAATAATGTAGGATGCGTTACATCTTTTGAGAACACCTTTCACCACCGTACGAAACATTAAAACTCCATACTAAACCTAATGAATTCGTCCGTGTCATTTGAACATCGTACAACAATTTAGAATATCTTACGATTCTGTATGCCACATTACCGCTTTGAAAAGCATGTTAGTATAACGTAGGACACCTTACAACTCCTAACAAAACATTACAACACCGTATGTAAACTTAAAACTCCATAATAAACCTAATGACTTCATCCGAGTCCTTTGAACATCATACGATAATTTAGAATCTATTACGACTCTGTATGCCACATTAACGCCTTGAAAAGTATGTTAGTATAACGTACGACACCTTACAACTCCTTACAAAACATTACAACACCGTACCTAAACTCAAAACTCCATAATAAACCTAATGAATTCGTCCGAGTCATTTGAACATCGTACAACAACTTAGAATATCTTACGACTCTGTATGCCATATTACCGCCTTGAAAATCATGTTAGTATAACGTACGGCATCTTACAACTCCTAACAAAATATTACAACACCGTACGTAAACTTAACACTCTATAATAAACCTAATGAATTCATTCGAGTCCTTTGAACATCGTACGACGATTTAGAATATATTACGACTCTGTATGCCGCATTACCGCCCTGAAAAGCATGTTAGTATAACGTACGGCACCTTACAACTCCTAACAAAATATTACAACACCGTACGTAAACTTAAAACTCCATAATAAACCTAATGAATTCGTCCGAGTCATTTGAACATCGTACAACAACTTAGAATATCTTACGACTCTGTATGTCACATTACCGCCTTGAAAATCATGTTAGTATAACGTACGACATCTTACAACTCCTAACAAAACATTACAACACCGTACGTAAACTTAAAACTCCATAATAAACCTAATTAATTCATTCGAGTCCTTTGAACATCGTACGACAATTTAGAATATATTCCGACTCTGTATGCCACATTACCGCCTTGAAAAGTAGGTTAGTATAACGTACGGCACCTTACAACTGCTAACAAAATATTACAACACCGTACGTAAACATAAAACTCCATAATAAACCTAATGAATTCTTCCGAGTCATTTGAACATCGTACACCAATTTAAATATCTTACGACTCTGTATGCCACATTACCGCCTTGAAAATCATGTTAGTATAACGTAGGACACCTTACAACTCCTAACAACACATTACAATACCGTACGTACACTTAAAACTCCATAGTAAACCTAATGAATTGGTCTGAGTCCATTAAATGTTAGACGACCACTCTGGACTTGTTACGACTTTGTATGCAACATTCGCAACAGGAAAAGCAATTTAGAATAATGTAGGATGCGTTACATCTTTTGAGAACACCTTTCACCACCGTACGAAACATTAAAACTCCATACTAAACCTAATGAATTCGTCCGTGTCATTTGAACATCGTACAACAATTTAGAATATCTTACGATTCTGTATGCCACATTACCGCTTTGAAAAGCATGTTAGTATAACGTAGGACACCTTACAACTCCTAACAAAACATTACAACACCGTATGTAAACTTAAAACTCCATAATAAACCTAATGACTTCATCCGAGTCCTTTGAACATCATACGATAATTTAGAATCTATTACGACTCTGTATGCCACATTAACGCCTTGAAAAGTATGTTAGTATAACGTACGACACCTTACAACTCCTTACAAAACATTACAACACCGTACCTAAACTCAAAACTCCATAATAAACCTAATGAATTCGTCCGAGTCATTTGAACATCGTACAACAACTTAGAATATCTTACGACTCTGTATGCCATATTACCGCCTTGAAAATCATGTTAGTATAACGTACGGCATCTTACAACTCCTAACAAAATATTACAACACCGTACGTAAACTTAAAACTCTATAATAAACCTAATGAATTCATTCGAGTCCTTTGAACATCGTACGACGATTTAGAATATATTACGACTCTGTATGCCGCATTACCGCCCTGAAAAGCATGTTAGTATAACGTACGGCACCTTACAACTCCTAACAAAATATTACAACACCGTACGTAAACTTAAAACTCCATAATAAACCTAATGAATTCGTCCGAGTCATTTGAACATCGTACAACAACTTAGAATATCTTACGACTCTGTATGTCACATTACCGCCTTGAAAATCATGTTAGTATAACGTACGACATCTTACAACTCCTAACAAAACATTACAACACCGTACGTAAACTTAAAACTCCATAATAAACCTAATTAATTCATCCGAGTCCTTTGAACATCGTACGACAATTTAGAATATATTCCGACTCTGTATGCCACATTACCGCCTTGAAAAGTAGGTTAGTATAACGTACGGCACCTTACAACTGCTAACAAAATATTACAACACCGTACGTAAACATAAAACTCCATAATAAACCTAATGAATTCGTCCGAGTCATTTGAACATCGTACACCAATTTAAATATCTTACGACTCTGTATGCCACATTACCGCCTTGAAAATCATGTTAGTATAACGTAGGACACCTTACAACTCCTAACAACACATTACAATACCGTACGTACACTTAAAACTCCATAGTAAACCTAATGAATTGGTCTGAGTCCATTAAATGTTAGACGACCACTCTGGACTTCTTACAACTTTGTATGCAACATTCGCAACAGGAAAAGCAATTTAGAATAATGTAGGATGCGTTACATCTTTTGAGAACACCTTTCACCACCGTACGAAACATTAAAACTCCATACTAAACCTAATGAATTCGTCCGTGTCATTTGAACATCGTACAACAATTTAGAATATCTTACGATTCTGTATGCCACATTACCGCTTTGAAAAGCATGTTAGTATAACGTAGGACACCTTACAACTCCTAACAAAACATTACAACACCGTATGTAAACTTAAAACTCCATAATAAACCTAATGACTTCATCCGAGTCCTTTGAACATCATACGATAATTTAGAATCTATTACGACTCTGTATGCCACATTAACGCCTTGAAAAGTATGTTAGTATAACGTACGACACCTTACAACTCCTTACAAAACATTACAACACCGTACCTAAACTCAAAACTCCATAATAAACCTAATGAATTCGTCCGAGTCATTTGAACATCGTACAACAACTTAGAATATCTTACGACTCTGTATGCCATATTACCGCCTTGAAAATCATGTTAGTATAACGTACGGCATCTTACAACTCCTAACAAAATATTACAACACCGTACGTAAACTTAAAACTCTATAATAAACCTAATGAATTCATTCGAGTCCTT
Organism: Tagetes erecta; assembly: GCA_030867185.1. Lineage (NCBI taxonomy): Eukaryota > Viridiplantae > Streptophyta > Magnoliopsida > Asterales > Asteraceae > Tagetes > Tagetes erecta. The sequence goes on along the minus strand of CM061488.1, from coordinate 44,673,969 downwards.
TGAACATCGTACGACGATTTAGAATATATTACGACTCTGTATGCCGCATTACCGCCCTGAAAAGCATGTTAGTATAACGTACGGCACCTTACAACTCCTAACAAAATATTACAACACCGTACGTAAACTTAAAACTCCATAATAAACCTAATGAATTCGTCCGAGTCATTTGAACATCGTACAACAACTTAGAATATCTTACGACTCTGTATGTCACATTACCGCCTTGAAAATCATGTTAGTATAATGTACGACATCTTACAACTCCTAACAAAACATTACAACACCGTACGTAAACTTAAAACTCCATAATAAACCTAATTAATTCATCCGAGTCCTTTGAACATCGTACGACAATTTAGAATATATTCCGACTCTGTATGCCACATTACCGCCTTGAAAAGTAGGTTAGTATAACGTACGGCACCTTACAACTGCTAACAAAATATTACAACACCGTACGTAAACATAAAACTCCATAATAAACCTAATGAATTCGTCCGAGTCATTTGAACATCTTACACCAATTTAAATATCTTACGACTCTGTATGCCACATTACCGCCTTGAAAATCATGTTAGTATAACGTAGGACACCTTACAACTCCTAACAACACATTACAATACCGTACGTACACTTAAAACTCCATAGTAAACCTAATGAATTGGTCTGAGTCCATTAAATGTTAGACGACCACTCTGGACTTCTTACAACTTTGTATGCAACATTCGCAACAGGAAAAGCAATTTAGAATAATGTAGGATGCGTTACATCTTTTGAGAACACCTTTCACCACCGTACGAAACATTAAAACTCCATACTAAACCTAATGAATTCGTCCGTGTCATTTGAACATCGTACAACAATTTAGAATATCTTACGATTCTGTATGCCACATTACCGCTTTGAAAAGCATGTTAGTATAACGTAGGACACCTTACAACTCCTAACAAAACATTACAACACCGTATGTAAACTTAAAACTCCATAATAAACCTAATGACTTCATCCGAGTCCTTTGAACATCATACGATAATTTAGAATCTATTACGACTCTGTATGCCACATTAACGCCTTGAAAAGTATGTTAGTATAACGTACGACACCTTACAACTCCTTACAAAACATTACAACACCGTACCTAAACTCAAAACTCCATAATAAACCTAATGAATTCGTCCGAGTCATTTGAACATCGTACAACAACTTAGAATATCTTACGACTCTGTATGCCATATTACCGCCTTGAAAATCATGTTAGTATAACGTACGGCATCTTACAACTCCTAACAAAATATTACAACACCGTACGTAAACTTAAAACTCTATAATAAACCTAATGAATTCATTCGAGTCCTTTGAACATCGTACGACGATTTAGAATATATTACGACTCTGTATGCCGCATTACCGCCCTGAAAAGCATGTTAGTATAACGTACGGCACCTTACAACTCCTAACAAAATATTACAACACCGTACGTAAACTTAAAACTCCATAATAAACCTAATGAATTCGTCCGAGTCATTTGAACATCGTACAACAACTTAGAATATCTTACGACTCTGTATGTCACATTACCGCCTTGAAAATCATGTTAGTATAACGTACGACATCTTACAACTCCTAACAAAACATTACAACACCGTACGTAAACTTAAAACTCCATAATAAACCTAATTAATTCATCCGAGTCCTTTGAACATCGTACGACAATTTAGAATATATTCCGACTCTGTATGCCACATTACCGCCTTGAAAAGTAGGTTAGTATAACGTACGGCACCTTACAACTGCTAACAAAATATTACAACACCGTACGTAAACATAAAACTCCATAATAAACCTAATGAATTCGTCCGAGTCATTTGAACATCGTACACCAATTTAAATATCTTACGACTCTGTATGCCACATTACCGCCTTGAAAATCATGTTAGTATAACATAGGACACCTTACAACTCCTAACAACACATTACAATACCGTACGTACACTTAAAACTCCATAGTAAACCTAATGAATTGGTCTGAGTCCATTAAATGTTAGACGACCACTCTGGACTTCTTACGACTTTGTATGCAACATTCGCAACAGGAAAAGCAATTTAGAATAATGTAGGATGCGTTACATCTTTTGAGAACACCTTTCACCACCGTACGAAACATTAAAACTCCATACTAAACCTAATGAATTCGTCCGTGTCATTTGAACATCGTACAACAATTTAGAATATCTTACGATTCTGTATGCCACATTACCGCTTTGAAAAGCATGTTAGTATAACGTAGGACACCTTACAACTCCTAACAAAACATTACAACACCGTATGTAAACTTAAAACTCCATAATAAACCTAATGACTTCATCCGAGTCCTTTGAACATCATACGATAATTTAGAATCTATTACGACTCTGTATGTCACATTAACGCCTTGAAAAGTATGTTAGTATAACGTACGACACCTTACAACTCCTTACAAAACATTACAACACCGTACCTAAACTCAAAACTCCATAATAAACCTAATGAATTCGTCCGAGTCATTTGAACATCGTACAACAACTTAGAATATCTTACGACTCTGTATGCCATATTACCGCCTTGAAAATCATGTTAGTATAACGTACGGCATCTTTCAACTCCTAACAAAATATTACAACACCGTACGTAAACTTAAAACTCTATAATAAACCTAATGAATTCATTCGAGTCCTTTGAACATCGTACGACGATTTAGAATATATTACGACTCTGTATGCCACATTACCGCCCTGAAAAGCATGTTAGTATAACGTACGGCACCTTACAACTCCTAACAAAATATTACAACACCGTACGTAAACTTAAAACTCCATAATAAACCTAATGAATTCGTCCGAGTCATTTGAACATCGTACAACAACTTAGAATATCTTACGACTCTGTATGTCACATTACCGCCTTGAAAATCATGTTAGTATAACGTACGACATCTTACAACTCCTAACAAAACATTACAACACCGTACGTAAACTTAAAACTCCATAATAAACCTAATTAATTCATCCGAGTCCTTTGAACATCGTACGACAATTTAGAATATATTCCGACTCTGTATGCCACATTACCGCCTTGAAAAGTAGGTTAGTATAACGTACGGCACCTTACAACTGCTAACAAAATATTACAACACCGTACGTAAACATAAAACTCCATAATAAACCTAATGAATTCGTCCGAGTCATTTGAACATCGTACACCAATTTAAATATCTTACGACTCTGTATGCCACATTACCGCCTTGAAAATCATGTTAGTATAACGTAGGACACCTTACAACTCCTAACAACACATTACAATACCGTACGTACACTTAAAACTCCATAGTAAACCTAATGAATTGGTCTGAGTCCATTAAATGTTAGACGACCACTCTGGACTTCTTACAACTTTGTATGCAACATTCGCAACAGGAAAAGCAATTTAGAATAATGTAGGATGCGTTACATCTTTTGAGAACACCTTTCACCACCGTACGAAACATTAAAACTCCATACTAAACCTAATGAATTCGTCCGTGTCATTTGAACATCGTACAACAATTTAGAATATCTTACGATTCTGTATGCCACATTACCGCTTTGAAAAGCATGTTAGTATAACGTAGGACACCTTACAACTCCTAACAAAACATTACAACACCGTATGTAAACTTAAAACTCCATAATAAACCTAATGACTTCATCCGAGTCCTTTGAACATCATACGATAATTTAGAATCTATTACGACTCTGTATGCCACATTAACGCCTTGAAAAGTATGTTAGTATAACGTACGACACCTTACAACTCCTTACAAAACATTACAACACCGTACCTAAACTCAAAACTCCATAATAAACCTAATGAATTCGTCCGAGTCATTTGAACATCGTACAACAACTTAGAATATCTTACGACTCTGTATGCCATATTACCGCCTTGAAAATCATGTTAGTATAACGTACGGCATCTTACAACTCCTAACAAAATATTACAACACCGTACGTAAACTTAAAACTCTATAATAAACCTAATGAATTCATTCGAGTCCTTTGAACATCGTACGACGATTTAGAATATATTACGACTCTGTATGCCGCATTACCGCCCTGAAAAGCATGTTAGTATAACGTACGGCACCTTACAACTCCTAACAAAATATTACAACACCGTACGTAAACTTAAAACTCCATAATAAACCTAATGAATTCGTCCGAGTCATTTGAACATCGTACAACAACTTAGAATATCTTACGACTCTGTATGTCACATTACCGCCTTGAAAATCATGTTAGTATAACGTACGACATCTTACAACTCCTAACAAAACATTACAACACCGTACGTAAACTTAAAACTCCATAATAAACCTAATTAATTCATCCGAGTCCTTTGAACATCGTACGACAATTTAGAATATATTCCGACTCTGTATGCCACATTACCGCCTTGAAAAGTAGGTTAGTATAACGTACGGCACCTTACAACTGCTAACAAAATATTACAACACCGTACGTAAACATAAAACTCCATAATAAACCTAATGAATTCGTCCGAGTCATTTGAACATCGTACACCAATTTAAATATCTTACGACTCTGTATGCCACATTACCGCCTTGAAAATCATGTTAGTATAACGTAGGACACCTTACAACTCCTAACAACACATTACAATACCGTACGTACACTTAAAACTCCATAGTAAACCTAATGAATTGGTCTGAGTCCATTAAATATTAGACGACCACTCTGGACTTCTTACGACTTTGTATGCAACATTCGCAACAGGAAAAGCAATTTAGAATAATGTAGGATGCGTTACATCTTTTGAGAACACCTTTCACCACCGTACGAAACATTAAAACTCCATACTAAACCTAATGAATTCGTCCGTGTCATTTGAACATCGTACAACAATTTAGAATATCTTACGATTCTGTATGCCACATTACCGCTTTGAAAAGCATGTTAGTATAACGTAGGACACCTTACAACTCCTAACAAAACATTACAACACCGTATGTAAACTTAAAACTCCATAATAAACCTAATGACTTCATCCGAGTCCTTTGAACATCATACGATAATTTAGAATCTATTACGACTCTGTATGCCACATTAACGCCTTGAAAAGTATGTTAGTATAACGTACGACACCTTACAACTCCTTACAAAACATTACAACACCGTACCTAAACTCAAAACTCCATAATAAACCTAATGAATTCGTCCGAGTCATTTGAACATCGTACAACAACTTAGAATATCTTACGACTCTGTATGCCATATTACCGCCTTGAAAATCATGTTAGTATAACGTACGGCATCTTACAACTCCTAACAAAATATTACAACACCGTACGTAAACTTAAAACTCTATAATAAACCTAATGAATTCATTCGAGTCCTTTGAACATCGTACGACGATTTAGAATATATTACGACTCTGTATGCCACATTACCGCCCTGAAAAGCATGTTAGTATAACGTACGGCACCTTACAACTCCTAACAAAATATTACAACACCGTACGTAAACTTAAAACTCCATAATAAACCTAATGAATTCGTCCGAGTCATTTGAACATCGTACAACAACTTAGAATATCTTACGACTCTGTATGTCACATTACCGCCTTGAAAATCATGTTAGTATAACGTACGACATCTTACAACTCCTAACAAAACATTACAACACCGTACGTAAACTTAAAACTCCATAATAAACCTAATGAATTCATTCGAGTCCTTTGAACATCGTACAACAATTTAGAATATCTTACTACTCTGTATGCCACATTACCGCCTTGAAAATCATGTTAGTATAACATAGAACACCTTTCAACTCCTAACAACACATTACAATACCTTACGTAAACTTAAAACTCCATGGTAAACCTAATGAATTCGTCCGAGTCCTTTAAACATCAGACGACCACTCAGGACTTGTTACGACTTTGTATGCGACATTAGCAACAGGAAAAGCAATTTAGAATAATGTAGGATGCGTTACATCTTTTGAGAACACCTTACACCACCGTACGAAACATTAAAACTCCATAATAAACCTAATGAATTCGTCCGAGTCATTTGAACATCGTACAACAATTTAGAATATCTTACGACTCTGTATACCACATTACCGCTTTGAAAAGCATGTTAGTATAACGTAGGACACCTTACAACTCCTAACAAAACATTACAACACCGTACGTAAACTTAAAACTCCATAATAAACCTAATTAATTCATCCGAGTCCTTTGAACATCGTACGACAATTTAGAATATATTCCGACTCTGTATGCCACATTACCGCCTTGAAAAGTAGGTTAGTATAACGTACGGCACCTTACAACTGCTAACAAAATATTACAACACCGTACGTAAACATAAAACTCCATAATAAACCTAATGAATTCGTCCGAGTCATTTGAACATCGTACACCAATTTAAATATCTTACGACTCTGTATGCCACATTACCGCCTTGAAAATCATGTTAGTATAACGTAGGACACCTTACAACTCCTAACAACACATTACAACACCGTACGTAAACTTAAAACTCCATAATAAACCTAATTAATTCATCCGAGTCCTTTGAACATCGTACGACAATTTAGAATATATTCCGAATCTGTATGCCACATTACCGCCTTGAAAAGTAGGTTAGTATAACGTACGGCACCTTACAACTGCTAACAAAATATTACAACACCGTACGTAAACATAAAACTCCATAATAAACCTAATGAATTCGTCCGAGTCATTTGAACATCGTACACCAATTTATATATCTTACGACTCTGTATGCCACATTACCGCCTTGAAAATCATGTTAGTATAACGTAGGACACCTTACAACTCCTAACAACACATTACAATACCGTACGTACACTTAAAACTCCATAGTAAACCTAATGAATTGGTCTGAGTCCATTAAATGTTAGACGACCACTCTGGACTTCTTACGACTTTGTATGCAACATTCGCAACAGGAAAAGCAATTTAGAATAATGTAGGATGCGTTACATCTTTTGAGAACACCTTTCACCACCGTACGAAACATTAAAACTCCATACTAAACCTAATGAATTCATCCGTATCATTTGAACATCGTACAACAATTTAGAATGTCTTACGACTCTGTATGCCACATTACCGCTTTGAAAAGCATGTTAGTATACCGTAGGACACCTTACAACTCCTAACAAAACATTACAACACCGTATGTAAACTTAAAACTCCATAATAAACCTAATGACTTCATCCGAGTCCTTTGAACATCGTTCGATAATTTAGAATATATTACGACTCTGTATGCCACATTAACGCCTTGAAAAGTATGTTAGTATAACGTACGACACCTTACAACTCCTAACAAAACATTACAACACCGTACGTAAACTCAAAACTCCATAATAAACCTAATGAATTCGTCCGAGTCATTTGAACATCGTACAACAACTTAGAATATCTTACGACTCTGTATGTCACATTACCGCCTTGAAAATCATGTTAGTATAACGTACAGCATCTTACAACTCCTAACAAAACATTACAACACCGTACGTAAACTTAAAACTCCATAATAAACCTAATGAATTCATTCGAGTCCTTTGAACATCGTACGACAATTTAGAATATATTACGACTCTTTATGCCACATTACCGCCCTGAAAAGCATGTTAGTATAACGTACGGCACCTTACAACTCCTAACAAAACATTACAACACCGTACGTAAACTTCAAACTCCATAATAAACCTAATGAATTCGTCCGAGTACTTTGAACATCGTACAACAATTTAGAATATCTTACGACTCTGTATACCACATTACCGCTTTGAAAAGCATGTTAGTATAACGTAGGACACCTTACAACTCCTAACAAAACATTACAACACCGTACGTAAACTTAAAACTCCATAATAAACCTAATGAATTCATTCGAGTCCTTTGAACATCGTACGACAATTTAGAATATATTACGACTCTTTATGCCACATTACCGCCTTGAAAAGTAGGTTAGTATAACGTACGGCACCTTACAACTGCTAACAAAATATTACAACACCGTACGTAAACATAAAACTCCATAATAAACCTAATGAATTCGTCCGAGTCATTTGAACATCGTACACCAATTTAAATATCTTACGACTCTGTATGCCACATTACCGCCTTGAAAATCATGTTAGTATAACGTAGGACACCTTACAACTCCTAACAACACATTACAACACCGTACGTAAACTTAAAACTCCATAATAAACCTAATTAATTCATCCGAGTCCTTTGAACATCGTACGACAATTTAGAATATATTCCGAATCTGTATGCCACATTACCGCCTTGAAAAGTAGGTTAGTATAACGTACGGCACCTTACAACTCCTAACAAAATATTACAACACCGTACGTAAACTTAAAACTCCATAATAAACCTAATGAATTCGTCCGAGTCATTTGAACATCGTACAACAACTTAGAATATCTTACGACTCTGTATGTCACATTACCGCCTTGAAAATCATGTTAGTATAACGTACGACATCTTACAACTCCTAACAAAACATTACAACACCGTACGTAAACTTAAAACTCCATAATAAACCTAATTAATTCATCCGAGTCCTTTGAACATCGTACGACAATTTAGAATATATTCCGACTCTGTATGCCACATTACCGCCTTGAAAAGTAGGTTAGTATAACGTACGGCACCTTACAACTGCTAACAAAATATTACAACACCGTACGTAAACATAAAACTCCATAATAAACCTAATGAATTCGTCCGAGTCATTTGAACATCGTACACCAATTTAAATATCTTACGACTCTGTATGCCACATTACCGCCTTGAAAATCATGTTAGTATAACGTAGGACACCTTACAACTCCTAACAACACATTACAATACCGTACGTACACTTAAAACTCCATAGTAAACCTAATGAATTGGTCTGAGTCCATTAAATGTTAGACGACCACTCTGGACTTCTTACGACTTTGTATGCAACATTCGCAACAGGAAAAGCAATTTAGAATAATGTAGGATGCGTTACATCTTTTGAGAACACCTTTCACCACCGTACGAAACATTAAAACTCCATACTAAACCTAATGAATTCGTCCGTGTCATTTGAACATCGTACAACAATTTAGAATATCTTACGACTCTGTATGCCACATTACCGCTTTGAAAAGCATGTTAGTATACCGTAGGACACCTTACAACTCCTAACAAAACATTACAACACCGTATGTAAACTTAAAACTCCATAATAAACCTAATGACTTCATCCGAGTCCTTTGAACATCGTTCGATAATTTAGAATATATTACGACTCTGTATGCCACATTAACGCCTTGAAAAGTATGTTAGTATAACGTACGACACCTTACAACTCCTAACAAAACATTACAACACCGTACGTAAACTCAAAACTCCATAATAAACCTAATGAATTCGTCCGAGTCATTTGAACATCGTACAACAACTTAGAATATCTTACGACTCTGTATGTCACATTACCGCCTTGAAAATCATGTTAGTATAACGTACGGCATCTTACAACTCCTAACAAAACATTACAACACCGTACGTAAACTTAAAACTCCATAATAAACCTAATGAATTCATTCGAGTCCTTTGAACATCGTACGACAATTTAGAATATATTACGACTCTTTATGCCACATTACCGCCCTGAAAAGCATGTTAGTATAACGTACGGCACCTTACAACTCCTAACAAAACATTACAACACCGTACGTAAACTTCAAACTCCATAATAAACCTAATGAATTCGTCCGAGTCATTTGAACATCGTACAACAATTTAGAATATCTTACGACTCTGTATACCACATTACCGCTTTGAAAAGCATGTTAGTATAACGTAGGACACCTTACAACTCCTAACAAAACATTACAACACCGTACGTAAACTTAAAACTCCATAATAAACCTAATTAATTCATCCGAGTCCTTTGAACATCGTACGACAATTTAGAATATATTCCGACTCTGTATGCCACATTACCGCCTTGAAAAGTAGGTTAGTATAACGTACGGCACCTTACAACTGCTAACAAAATATTACAACACCGTACGTAAACATAAAACTCCATAATAAACCTAATGAATTCGTCCGAGTCATTTGAACATCGTACACCAATTTAAATATCTTACGACTCTGTATGCCACATTACCGCCTTGAAAATCATGTTAGTATAACGTAGGACACCTTACAACTCCTAACAACACATTACAACACCGTACGTAAACTTAAAACTCCATAATAAACCTAATTAATTCATCCGAGTCCTTTGAACATCGTACGACAATTTAGAATATATTCCGAATCTGTATGCCACATTACCGCCTTGAAAAGTAGGTTAGTATAACGTACGGCACCTTACAACTGCTAACAAAATATTACAACACCGTACGTAAACATAAAACTCCATAATAAACCTAATGAATTCGTCCGAGTCATTTGAACATCGTACACCAATTTATATATCTTACGACTCTGTATGCCACATTACCGCCTTGAAAATCATGTTAGTATAACGTAGGACACCTTACAACTCCTAACAACACATTACAATACCGTACGTACACTTAAAACTCCATAGTAAACCTAATGAATTGGTCTGAGTCCATTAAATGTTAGACGACCACTCTGGACTTCTTACGACTTTGTATGCAACATTCGCAACAGGAAAAGCAATTTAGAATAATGTAGGATGCGTTACATCTTTTGAGAACACCTTTCACCACCGTACGAAACATTAAAACTCCATACTAAACCTAATGAATTCGTCCGTATCATTTGAACATCGTACAACAATTTAGAATGTCTTACGACTCTGTATGCCACATTACCGCTTTGAAAAGCATGTTAGTATACCGTAGGACACCTTACAACTCCTAACAAAACATTACAACACCGTATGTAAACTTAAAACTCCATAATAAACCTAATGACTTCATCCGAGTCCTTTGAACATCGTTCGATAATTTAGAATATATTACGACTCTGTATGCCACATTAACGCCTTGAAAAGTATGTTAGTATAACGTACGACACCTTACAACTCCTAACAAAACATTACAACACCGTACGTAAACTCAAAACTCCATAATAAACCTAATGAATTCGTCCGAGTCATTTGAACATCGTACAACAATTTAGAATATATTCCGAATCTGTATGCCACATTACCGCCTTGAAAAGTAGGTTAGTATAACGTACGGCACCTTACAACTGCTAACAAAATATTACAACACCGTACGTAAACATAAAACTCCATAATAAACCTAATGAATTCGTCCGAGTCATTTGAACATCGTACACCAATTTATATATCTTACGACTCTGTATGCCACATTACCGCCTTGAAAATCATGTTAGTATAACGTAGGACACCTTACAACTCCTAACAACACATTACAATACCGTACGTACACTTAAAACTCCATAGTAAACCTAATGAATTGGTCTGAGTCCATTAAATGTTAGACGACCACTCTGGACTTCTTACGACTTTGTATGCAACATTCGCAACAGGAAAAGCAATTTAGAATAATGTAGGATGCGTTACATCTTTTGAGAACACCTTTCACCACCGTACGAAACATTAAAACTCCATACTAAACCTAATGAATTCGTCCGTATCATTTGAACATCGTACAACAATTTAGAATGTCTTACGACTCTGTATGCCACATTACCGCTTTGAAAAGCATGTTAGTATACCGTAGGACACCTTACAACTCCTAACAAAACATTACAACACCGTATGTAAACTTAAAACTCCATAATAAACCTAATGACTTCATCCGAGTCCTTTGAACATCGTTCGATAATTTAGAATATATTACGACTCTGTATGCCACATTAACGCCTTGAAAAGTATGTTAGTATAACGTACGACACCTTACAACTCCTAACAAAACATTACAACACCGTACGTAAACTCAAAACTCCATAATAAACCTAATGAATTCGTCCGAGTCATTTGAACATCGTACAACAACTTAGAATATCTTACGACTCTGTATGTCACATTACCGCCTTGAAAATCATGTTAGTATAACGTACGGCATCTTACAACTCCTAACAAAACATTACAACACCGTACGTAAACTTAAAACTCCATAATAAACCTAATGAATTCATTCGAGTCCTTTGAACATCGTACGACAATTTAGAATATATTACGACTCTTTATGCCACATTACCGCCCTGAAAAGCATGTTAGTATAACGTACGGCACCTTACAACTCCTAACAAAACATTACAACACCGTACGTAAACTTCAAACTCCATAATAAACCTAATGAATTCGTCCGAGTACTTTGAACATCGTACAACAATTTAGAATATCTTACGACTCTGTATACCACATTACCGCTTTGAAAAGCATGTTAGTATAACGTAGGACACCTTACAACTCCTAACAAAACATTACAACACCGTACGTAAACTTAAAACTCCATAATAAACCTAATTAATTCATCCGAGTCCTTTGAACATCGTACGACAATTTAGAATATATTCCGACTCTGTATGCCACATTACCGCCTTGAAAAGTAGGTTAGTATAACGTACGGCACCTTACAACTGCTAACAAAATATTACAACACCGTACGTAAACATAAAACTCCATAATAAACCTAATGAATTCGTCCGAGTCATTTGAACATCGTACACCAATTTAAATATCTTACGACTCTGTATGCCACATTACCGCCTTGAAAATCATGTTAGTATAACGTAGGACACCTTACAACTCCTAACAACACATTGCAACACCGTACGTAAACTTAAAACTCCATAATAAACCTAATTAATTCATCCGAGTCCTTTGAACATCGTACGACAATTTAGAATATATTCCGAATCTGTATGCCACATTACCGCCTTGAAAAGTAGGTTAGTATAACGTACGGCACCTTACAACTGCTAACAAAATATTACAACACCGTACGTAAACATAAAACTCCATAATAAACCTAATGAATTCGTCCGAGTCATTTGAACATCGTACACCAATTTAAATATCTTACGACTCTGTATGCCACATTACCGCCTTGAAAATCATGTTAGTATAACGTAGGACACCTTACAACTCCTAACAACACATTACAACACCGTACGTAAACTTAAAACTCCATAATAAACCTAATTAATTCATCCGAGTCCTTTGAACATCGTACGACAATTTAGAATATATTCCGAATCTGTATGCCACATTACCGCCTTGAAAAGTAGGTTAGTATAACGTACGGCACCTTACAACTGCTAACAAAATATTACAACACCGTACGTAAACATAAAACTCCATAATAAACCTAATGAATTCGTCCGAGTCATTTGAACATCGTACACCAATTTAAATATCTTACGACTCTGTATGCCACATTACCGCCTTGAAAATCATGTTAGTATAACGTAGGACACCTTACAACTCCTAACAACACATTACAACACCGTACGTAAACTTAAAACTCCATAATAAACCTAATTAATTCATCCGAGTCCTTTGAACATCGTACGACAATTTAGAATATATTCCGAATCTGTATGCCACATTACCGCCTTGAAAAGTAGGTTAGTATAACGTACGGCACCTTACAACTGCTAACAAAATATTACAACACCGTACGTAAACATAAAACTCCATAATAAACCTAATGAATTCGTCCGAGTCATTTGAACATCGTACACCAATTTAAATATCTTACGACTCTGTATGCCACATTACCGCCTTGAAAATCTTGTTAGTATAACGTAGGACACCTTACAACTCCTAACAACACATTACAATACCGTACGTACACTTAAAACTCCATAGTAAACCTAATGAATTGGTCTGAGTCCATTAAATGTTAGACGACCACTCTGGACTTCTTACGACTTTGTATGCAACATTCGCAACAGGAAAAGCAATTTAGAATAATGTAGGATGCGTTACATCTTTTGAGAACACCTTTCACCACCGTACGAAACATTAAAACTCCATACTAAACCTAATGAATTCGTCCGTGTCATTTGAACATCGTACAACAATTTAGAATATCTTACGACTCTGTATGCCACATTACCGCTTTGAAAAGCATGTTAGTATACCGTAGGACACCTTACAACTCCTAACAAAACATTACAACACCGTATGTAAACTTAAAACTCCATAATAAACCTAATGACTTCATCCGAGTCATTTGAACATCGTACAACAACTTAGAATATCTTACGACTCTGTATGTCACATTACCGCCTTGAAAATCATGTTAGTATAACGTACGGCATCTTACAACTCCTAACAAAACATTACAACACCGTACGTAAACTTAAAACTCCATAATAAACCTAATGAATTCATTCGAGTCCTTTGAACATCGTACGACAATTTAGAATATATTACGACTCTTTATGCCACATTACCGCCCTGAAAAGCATGTTAGTATAACGTACGGCACCTTACAACTCCTAACAAAACATTACAACACCGTACGTAAACTTCAAACTCCATAATAAACCTAATGAATTCGTCCGAGTCATTTGAACATCGTACAACAATTTAGAATATCTTACGACTCTGTATACCACATTACCGCTTTGAAAAGCATGTTAGTATAACATAGGACACCTTACAACTCCTAACAAAACATTACAACACCGTACGTAAACTTAAAACTCCATAATAAACCTAATTAATTCATCCGAGTCCTTTGAACATCGTACGACAATTTAGAATATATTCCGACTCTGTATGCCACATTACCGCCTTGAAAAGTAGGTTAGTATAACGTACGGCACCTTACAACTGCTAACAAAATATTACAACACCGTACGTAAACATAAAACTCCATAATAAACCTAATGAATTCGTCCGAGTCATTTGAACATCGTACACCAATTTAAATATCTTACGACTCTGTATGCCACATTACCGCCTTGAAAATCATGTTAGTAAAACGTAGGACACCTTACAACTCCTAACAACACATTACAACACCGTACGTAAACTTAAAACTCCATAATAAACCTAATTAATTCATCCGAGTCCTTTGAACATCGTACGACAATTTAGAATATATTCCGAATCTGTATGCCACATTACCGCCTTGAAAAGTAGGTTAGTATAACGTACGGCACCTTACAACTGCTAACAAAATATTACAACACCGTACGTAAACATAAAACTCCATAATAAACCTAATGAATTCGTCCGAGTCATTTGAACATCGTACACCAATTTAAATATCTTACGACTCTGTATGCCACATTACCGCCTTGAAAATCATGTTAGTATAACGTAGGACACCTTACAACTCCTAACAACACATTACAATACCGTACGTACACTTAAAACTCCATAGTAAACCTAATGAATTGGTCTGAGTCCATTAAATGTTAGACGACCACTCTGGACTTCTTACGACTTTGTATGCAACATTCGCAACAGGAAAAGCAATTTAGAATAATGTAGGATGCGTTACATCTTTTGAGAACACCTTTCACCACCGTACGAAACATTAAAACTCCCTACTAAACCTAATGAATTCGTCCGTGTCATTTGAACATCGTACAACAATTTAGAATATCTTACGACTCTGTATGCCACATTACCGCTTTGAAAAGCATGTTAGTATACCGTAGGACACCTTACAACTCCTAACAAAACATTACAACACCGTATGTAAACTTAAAACTCCATAATAAACCTAATGACTTCATCCGAGTCCTTTGAACATCGTTCGATAATTTAGAATATATTACGACTCTGTATGCCACATTAACGCCTTGAAAAGTATGTTAGTATAACGTACGACACCTTACAACTCCTAACAAAACATTACAACACAGTACGTAAACTCAAAACTCCATAATAAACCTAATGAATTCGTCCGAGTCATTTGAACATCGTACAACAACTTAGAATATCTTACGACTCTGTATGTCACATTACCGCCTTGAAAATCATGTTAGTATAACGTACGACATCTTACAACTCCTAACAAAACATTACAACACCGTACGTAAACTTAAAACTCCATAATAAACCTAATGAATTCATTCGAGTCCTTTGAACATCGTACGACAATTTAGAATATATTACGACTCTTTATGCCACATTACCGCCCTGAAAAGCATGTTAGTATAACGTACGGCACCTTACAACTCCTAACAAAACATTACAACACCGTACGTAAACTTCAAACTCCATAATAAACCTAATGAATTCGTCCGAGTCTTTTGAACATCGTACAACAATTTAGAATATCTTACTACTCTGTATGCCACATTACCGCCTTGAAAATCATGTTAGTATAACATAGAACACCTTTCAACTCCTAACAACACATTACAATACCTTACGTAAACTTAAAACTCCATGGTAAACCTAATGAATTCGTCCGAGTCCTTTAAACATCAGACGACCACTCAGGACTTGTTACGACTTTGTAGCGACATTAGCAACAGGAAAAGCAATTTAGAATAATGTAGGATGCGTTACATCTTTTGAGAACACCTTACACCACCGAACGAAACATTAAAACTCCATAATAAACCTAATGAATTCGTCCGAGTCATTTGAACATCGTACAACAATTTAGAATATCTTACGACTCTGTATGCCACATTACCGCTTTGAAAAGCATGTTAGTATAACGTAGGACACCTTACAATTCCTAACAAAACATTACAACACCGTACGTAAACTTAAAACTCCATAATAAACCTAATTAATTCATCCGAGTCCTTTGAACATCGTACGACAATTTAGAATATATTCCGAATCTGTATGCCACATTACCGCCTTGAAAAGTAGGTTAGTATAACGTACGGCACCTTACAACTGCTAACAAAATATTACAACACCGTACGTAAACATAAAACTCCATAATAAACCTAATGAATTCGTCCGAGTCATTTGAACATCGTACACCAATTTAAATATCTTACGACTCTGTATGCCACATTACCGCCTTGAAAATCATGTTAGTATAACGTAGGACACCTTACAACTCCTAACAACACATTACAATACCGTACGTACACTTAAAACTCCATAGTAAACCTAATGAATTGGTCTGAGTCCATTAAATGTTAGACGACCACTCTGGACTTCTTACGACTTTGTATGCAACATT
This sequence comes from Tagetes erecta, assembly GCA_030867185.1. Taxonomy (NCBI): domain Eukaryota; kingdom Viridiplantae; phylum Streptophyta; class Magnoliopsida; order Asterales; family Asteraceae; genus Tagetes; species Tagetes erecta. The sequence continues at coordinate 44,656,768 of CM061488.1, read as the reverse complement.
CGCAATAGGAAAAGCAATTTAGAATAATGTAGGATGCGTTACATCTTTTGAGAACACCTTTCACCACCGTACGAAACATTAAAACTCCATACTAAACCTAATGAATTCGTCCGTGTCATTTGAACATCGTACAACAATTTAGAATATCTTACGACTCTGTATGCCACATTACCGCTTTGAAAAGCATGTTAGTATACCGTAGGACACCTTACAACTCCTAACAAAACATTACAACACCGTATGTAAACTTAAAACTCCATAATAAACCTAATGACTTCATCCGAGTCCTTTGAACATCGTTCGATAATTTAGAATATATTACGACTCTGTATGCCACATTAACGCCTTGAAAAGTATGTTAGTATAACGTACGACACCTTACAACTCCTAACAAAACATTACAACACAGTACGTAAACTCAAAACTCCATAATAAACCTAATGAATTCGTCCGAGTCATTTGAACATCGTACAACAACTTAGAATATCTTACGACTCTGTATGTCACATTACCGCCTTGAAAATCATGTTAGTATAACGTACGACATCTTACAACTCCTAACAAAACATTACAACACCGTACGTAAACTTAAAACTCCATAATAAACCTAATGAATTCATTCGAGTCCTTTGAACATCGTACGACAATTTAGAATATATTACGACTCTTTATGCCACATTACCGCCCTGAAAAGCATGTTAGTATAACGTACGGCACCTTACAACTCCTAACAAAACATTACAACACCGTACGTAAACTTCAAACTCCATAATAAACCTAATGAATTCGTCCGAGTCTTTTGAACATCGTACAACAATTTAGAATATCTTACTACTCTGTATGCCACATTACCGCCTTGAAAATCATGTTAGTATAACATAGAACACCTTTCAACTCCTAACAACACATTACAATACCTTACGTAAACTTAAAACTCCATGGTAAACCTAATGAATTCGTCCGAGTCCTTTAAACATCAGACGACCACTCAGGACTTGTTACGACTTTGTATGCGACATTAGCAACAGGAAAAGCAATTTAGAATAATGTAGGATGCGTTACATCTTTTGAGAACACCTTACACCACCGAACGAAACATTAAAACTCCATAATAAACCTAATGAATTCGTCCGAGTCATTTGAACATCGTACAACAATTTAGAATATCTTACGACTCTGTATGCCACATTACCGCTTTGAAAAGCATGTTAGTATAACGTAGGACACCTTACAATTCCTAACAAAACATTACAACACCGTACGTAAACTTAAAACTCCATAATAAACCTAATTAATTCATCCGAGTCCTTTGAACATCGTACGACAATTTAGAATATATTCCGAATCTGTATGCCACATTACCGCCTTGAAAAGTAGGTTAGTATAACGTACGGCACCTTACAACTGCTAACAAAATATTACAACACCGTACGTAAACATAAAACTCCATAATAAACCTAATGAATTCGTCCGAGTCATTTGAACATCGTACACCAATTTAAATATCTTACGACTCTGTATGCCACATTACCGCCTTGAAAATCATGTTAGTATAACGTAGGACACCTTACAACTCCTAACAACACATTACAATACCGTACGTACACTTAAAACTCCATAGTAAACCTAATGAATTGGTCTGAGTCCATTAAATGTTAGACGACCACTCTGGACTTCTTACGACTTTGTATGCAACATTCGCAACAGGAAAAGCAATTTAGAATAATGTAGGATGCGTTACATCTTTTGAGAACACCTTTCACCACCGTACGAAACATTAAAACTCCATACTAAACCTAATGAATTCGTCCGTGTCATTTGAACATCGTACAACAATTTAGAATATCTTACGACTCTGTATGCCACATTACCGCTTTGAAAAGCATGTTAGTATACCGTAGGACACCTTACAACTCCTAACAAAACATTACAACACCGTATGTAAACTTAAAACTCCATAATAAACCTAATGACTTCATCCGAGTCCTTTGAACATCGTTCGATAATTTAGAATATATTACGACTCTGTATGCCACATTAACGCCTTGAAAAGTATGTTAGTATAACGTACGACACCTTACAACTCCTAACAAAACATTACAACACAGTACGTAAACTCAAAACTCCATAATAAACCTAATGAATTCGTCCGAGTCATTTGAACATCGTACAACAACTTAGAATATCTTACGACTCTGTATGTCACATTACCGCCTTGAAAATCATGTTAGTATAACGTACGACATCTTACAACTCCTAACAAAACATTACAACACCGTACGTAAACTTAAAACTCCATAATAAACCTAATGAATTCATTCGAGTCCTTTGAACATCGTACGACAATTTAGAATATATTACGACTCTTTATGCCACATTACCGCCCTGAAAAGCATGTTAGTATAACGTACGGCACCTTACAACTCCTAACAAAACATTACAACACCGTACGTAAACTTCAAACTCCATAATAAACCTAATGAATTCGTCCGAGTCTTTTGAACATCGTACAACAATTTAGAATATCTTACTACTCTGTATGCCACATTACCGCCTTGAAAATCATGTTAGTATAACATAGAACACCTTTCAACTCCTAACAACACATTACAATACCTTACGTAAACTTAAAACTCCATGGTAAACCTAATGAATTCGTCCGAGTCCTTTAAACATCAGACGACCACTCAGGACTTGTTACGACTTTGTATGCGACATTAGCAACAGGAAAAGCAATTTAGAATAATGTAGGATGCGTTACATCTTTTGAGAACACCTTACACCACCGAACGAAACATTAAAACTCCATAATAAACCTAATGAATTCGTCCGAGTCATTTGAACATCGTACAACAATTTAGAATATCTTACGACTCTGTATGCCACATTACCGCTTTGAAAAGCATGTTAGTATAACGTAGGACACCTTACAATTCCTAACAAAACATTACAACACCGTACGTAAACTTAAAACTCCATAATAAACCTAATTAATTCATCCGAGTCTTTTGAACATCGTACGACAATTTAGAATATATTCCGAATCTGTATGCCACATTACCGCCTTGAAAAGTAGGTTAGTATAACGTACGGCACCTTACAACTGCTAACAAAATATTACAACACCGTACGTAAACATAAAACTCCATAATAAACCTAATGAATTCGTCCGAGTCATTTGAACATCGTACACCAATTTAAATATCTTACGACTCTGTATGCCACATTACCGCCTTGAAAATCATGTTAGTATAACGTAGGACACCTTACAACTCCTAACAACACATTACAATACCGTACGTACACTTAAAACTCCATAGTAAACCTAATGAATTGGTCTGAGTCCATTAAATGTTAGACGACCACTCTGGACTTCTTACGACTTTGTATGCAACATTCGCAACAGGAAAAGCAATTTAGAATAATGTAGGATGCGTTACATCTTTTGAGAACACCTTTCACCACCGTACGAAACATTAAAACTCCATACTAAACCTAATGAATTCGTCCGTGTCATTTGAACATCGTACAACAATTTAGAATATCTTACGACTCTGTATGCCACATTACCGCTTTGAAAAGCATGTTAGTATACCGTAGGACACCTTACAACTCCTAACAAAACATTACAACACCGTATGTAAACTTAAAACTCCATAATAAACCTAATGACTTCATCCGAGTCCTTTGAACATCGTTCGATAATTTAGAATATATTACGACTCTGTATGCCACATTAACGCCTTGAAAAGTATGTTAGTATAACGTACGACACCTTACAACTCCTAACAAAACATTACAACACAGTACGTAAACTCAAAACTCCATAATAAACCTAATGAATTCGTCCGAGTCATTTGAACATCGTACAACAACTTAGAATATCTTACGACTCTGTATGTCACATTACCGCCTTGAAAATCATGTTAGCATAACGTACGACATCTTACAACTCCTAACAAAACATTACAACACCGTACGTAAACTTAAAACTCCATAATAAACCTAATGAATTCATTCGAGTCCTTTGAACATCGTACGACAATTTAGAATATATTACGACTCTTTATGCCACATTACCGCCCTGAAAAGCATGTTAGTATAACGTACGGCACCTTACAACTCCTAACAAAACATTACAACACCGTACGTAAACTTCAAACTCCATAATAAACCTAATGAATTCGTCCGAGTCTTTTGAACATCGTACAACAATTTAGAATATCTTACTACTCTGTATGCCACATTACCGCCTTGAAAATCATGTTAGTATAACATAGAACACCTTTCAACTCCTAACAACACATTACAATACCTTACGTAAACTTAAAACTCCATGGTAAACCTAATGAATTCGTCCGAGTCCTTTAAACATCAGACGACCACTCAGGACTTGTTACGACTTTGTATGCGACATTAGCAACAGGAAAAGCAATTTAGAATAATGTAGGATGCGTTACATCTTTTGAGAACACCTTACACCACCGAACGAAACATTAAAACTCCATAATAAACCTAATGAATTCGTCCGAGTCATTTGAACATCGTACAACAATTTAGAATATCTTACGAGTCTGTATGCCACATTACCGCTTTGAAAAGCATGTTAGTATAACGTAGGACACCTTACAATTCCTAACAAAACATTACAACACCGTACGTAAACTTAAAACTCCATAATAAACCTAATTAATTCATCCGAGTCCTTTGAACATCGTACGACAATTTAGAATATATTACGACTCTGTATGCCACATTACCGCCTTGAAAAGTAGGTTAGTATAACGTACGTCACCTTACAACTGCTAACAAAATATTACAACACCGTACGTAAACATAAAACTCCATAATAAACCTAATGAATTCGTCCGAGTCATTTGAACATCGTACACCAATTTAAATATCTTATGACTCTGTATGCCACATTACCGCCTTGAAAATCATGTTAGTATAACGTAGGACACCTTACAACTCCTAACAACACATTACAATACCGTACGTACACTTAAAACTCCATAGTAAACCTAATGAATTGGTCTGAGTCCATTAAATGTTAGACGACCACTCTGGACTTGTTACGACTTTGTATGCAACATTCGCAACAGGAAAAGCAATTTAGAATAATGTAGGATGCGTTACATCTTTTGAGAACACCTTTCACCACCGTACGAAACATTAAAACTCCATACTAAACCTAATGAATTCGTCCGTGTCATTTGAACATCGTACAACAATTTAGAATATCTTACGACTCTGTATGCCACATTACCGCTTTGAAAAGAATGTTAGTATACCGTAGGACACCTTACAACTCCTAACAAAACATTACAACACCGTATGTAAACTTAAAACTCCATAATAAACCTAATGACTTCATCCGAGTCCTTTGAACATCGTTCGATAATTTAGAATATATTACGACTCTGTATGCCACATTAACGCCTTGAAAAGTATGTTAGTATAACGTACGACACCTTACAACTCCTAACAAAACATTACAACACCGTACGTAAACTCAAAACTCCATAATAAACCTAATGAATTCGTCCGAGTCATTTGAACATCGTACAACAACTTAGAATATCTTACGACTCTGTATGTCACATTACCGCCTTGAAAATCATGTTAGTATAACGTACGACATCTTACAACTCCTAACAAAACATTACAACACCGTACGTAAACTTAAAACTCCATAATAAACCTAATGAATTCATTCGAGTCCTTTGAACATCGTACGACAATTTAGAATATATTACGACTCTTTATGCCACATTACCGCCCTGAAAAGCATGTTAGTATAACGTACGTTACCTTACAACTCCTAACAAAACATTACAACACCGTACGTAAACTTCAAACTCCATAATAAACCTAATGAATTCGTCCGAGTCTTTTGAACATCGTACAACAATTTAGAATATCTTACTACTCTGTATGCCACATTACCGCCTTGAAAATCATGTTAGTATAACATAGAACACCTTTCAACTCCTAACAACACATTACAATACCTTACGTAAACTTAAAACTCCATGGTAAACCTAATGAATTCGTCCGAGTCCTTTAAACATCAGACGACCACTCAGGACTTGTTACGACTTTGTATGCGACATTAGCAACAGGAAAAGCAATTTAGAATAATGTAGGATGCGTTACATCTTTTGAGAACACCTTACACCACCGAACGAAACATTAAAACTCCATAATAAACCTAATGAATTCGTCCGAGTCATTTGAACATCGTACAACAATTTAGAATATCTTACGACTCTGTATGCCACATTACCGCTTTGAAAAGCATGTTAGTATAACGTAGGACACCTTACAATTCCTAACAAAACATTACAACACCGTACGTAAACTTAAAACTCCATAATAAACCTAATTAATTCATCCGAGTCTTTTGAACATCGTACGACAATTTAGAATATATTCCGAATCTGTATGCCACATTACCGCCTTGAAAAGTAGGTTAGTATAACGTACGGCACCTTACAACTGCTAACAAAATATTACAACACCGTACGTAAACATAAAACTCCATAATAAACCTAATGAATTCGTCCGAGTCATTTGAACATCGTACACCAATTTAAATATCTTACGACTCTGTATGCCACATTACCGCCTTGAAAATCATGTTAGTATAACGTAGGACACCTTACAACTCCTAACAACACATTACAATACCGTACGTACACTTAAAACTCCATAGTAAACCTAATGAATTGGTCTGAGTCCATTAAATGTTAGACGACCACTCTGGACTTCTTACGACTTTGTATGCAACATTCGCAACAGGAAAAGCAATTTAGAATAATGTAGGATGCGTTACATCTTTTGAGAACACCTTTCACCACCGTACGAAACATTAAAACTCCATACTAAACCTAATGAATTCGTCCGTGTCATTTGAACATCGTACAACAATTTAGAATATCTTACGACTCTGTATGCCACATTACCGCTTTGAAAAGCATGTTAGTATACCGTAGGACACCTTACAACTCCTAACAAAACATTACAACACCGTATGTAAACTTAAAACTCCATAATAAACCTAATGACTTCATCCGAGTCCTTTGAACATCGTTCGATAATTTAGAATATATTACGACTCTGTATGCCACATTAACGCCTTGAAAAGTATGTTAGTATAACGTACGACACCTTACAACTCCTAGCAAAACATTACAACACAGTACGTAAACTCAAAACTCCATAATAAACCTAATGAATTCGTCCGAGTCATTTGAACATCGTACAACAACTTAGAATATCTTACGACTCTGTATGTCACATTACCGCCTTGAAAATCATGTTAGCATAACGTACGACATCTTACAACTCCTAACAAAACATTACAACACCGTACGTAAACTTAAAACTCCATAATAAACCTAATGAATTCATTCGAGTCCTTTGAACATCGTACGACAATTTAGAATATATTACGACTCTTTATGCCACATTACCGCCCTGAAAAGCATGTTAGTATAACGTACGGCACCTTACAACTCCTAACAAAACATTACAACACCGTACGTAAACTTCAAACTCCATAATAAACCTAATGAATTCGTCCGAGTCTTTTGAACATCGTACAACAATTTAGAATATCTTACTACTCTGTATGCCACATTACCGCCTTGAAAATCATGTTAGTATAACATAGAACACCTTTCAACTCCTAACAACACATTACAATACCTTACGTAAACTTAAAACTCCATGGTAAACCTAATGAATTCGTCCGAGTCCTTTAAACATCAGACGACCACTCAGGACTTGTTACGACTTTGTATGCGACATTAGCAACAGGAAAAGCAATTTAGAATAATGTAGGATGCGTTACATCTTTTGAGAACACCTTACACCACCGAACGAAACATTAAAACTCCATAATAAACCTAATGAATTCGTCCGAGTCATTTGAACATCGTACAACAATTTAGAATATCTTACGAGTCTGTATGCCACATTACCGCTTTGAAAAGCATGTTAGTATAACGTAGGACACCTTACAATTCCTAACAAAACATTACAACACCGTACGTAAACTTAAAACTCCATAATAAACCTAATTAATTCATCCGAGTCCTTTGAACATCGTACGACAATTTAGAATATATTACGACTCTGTATGCCACATTACCGCCTTGAAAAGTAGGTTAGTATAACGTACGTCACCTTACAACTGCTAACAAAATATTACAACACCGTACGTAAACATAAAACTCCATAATAAACCTAATGAATTCGTCCGAGTCATTTGAACATCGTACACCAATTTAAATATCTTATGACTCTGTATGCCACATTACCGCCTTGAAAATCATGTTAGTATAACGTAGGACACCTTACAACTCCTAACAACACATTACAATACCGTACGTACACTTAAAACTCCATAGTAAACCTAATGAATTGGTCTGAGTCCATTAAATGTTAGACGACCACTCTGGACTTGTTACGACTTTGTATGCAACATTCGCAACAGGAAAAGCAATTTAGAATAATGTAGGATGCGTTACATCTTTTGAGAACACCTTTCACCACCGTACGAAACATTAAAACTCCATACTAAACCTAATGAATTCGTCCGTGTCATTTGAACATCGTACAACAATTTAGAATATCTTACGACTCTGTATGCCACATTACCGCTTTGAAAAGCATGTTAGTATACCGTAGGACACCTTACAACTCCTAACAAAACATTACAACACCGTATGTAAACTTAAAACTCCATAATAAACCTAATGACTTCATCCGAGTCCTTTGAACATCGTTCGATAATTTAGAATATATTACGACTCTGTATGCCACATTAACGCCTTGAAAAGTATGTTAGTATAACGTACGACACCTTACAACTCCTAACAAAACATTACAACACAGTACGTAAACTCAAAACTCCATAATAAACCTAATGAATTCGTCCGAGTCATTTGAACATCGTACAACAACTTAGAATATCTTACGACTCTGTATGTCACATTACCGCCTTGAAAATCATGTTAGCATAACGTACGACATCTTACAACTCCTAACAAAACATTACAACACCGTACGTAAACTTAAAACTCCATAATAAACCTAATGAATTCATTCGAGTCCTTTGAACATCGTACGACAATTTAGAATATATTACGACTCTTTATGCCACATTACCGCCCTGAAAAGCATGTTAGTATAACGTACGGCACCTTACAACTCCTAACAAAACATTACAACACCGTACGTAAACTTCAAACTCCATAATAAACCTAATGAATTCGTCCGAGTCTTTTGAACATCGTACAACAATTTAGAATATCTTACTACTCTGTATGCCACATTACCGCCTTGAAAATCATGTTAGTATAACATAGAACACCTTTCAACTCCTAACAACACATTACAATACCTTACGTAAACTTAAAACTCCATGGTAAACCTAATGAATTCGTCCGAGTCCTTTAAACATCAGACGACCACTCAGGACTTGTTACGACTTTGTATGCGACATTAGCAACAGGAAAAGCAATTTAGAATAATGTAGGATGCGTTACATCTTTTGAGAACACCTTACACCACCGAACGAAACATTAAAACTCCATAATAAACCTAATGAATTCGTCCGAGTCATTTGAACATCGTACAACAATTTAGAATATCTTACGAGTCTGTATGCCACATTACCGCTTTGAAAAGCATGTTAGTATAACGTAGGACACCTTACAATTCCTAACAAAACATTACAACACCGTACGTAAACTTAAAACTCCATAATAAACCTAATTAATTCATCCGAGTCCTTTGAACATCGTACGACAATTTAGAATATATTACGACTCTGTATGCCACATTACCGCCTTGAAAAGTAGGTTAGTATAACGTACGTCACCTTACAACTGCTAACAAAATATTACAACACCGTACGTAAACATAAAACTCCATAATAAACCTAATGAATTCGTCCGAGTCATTTGAACATCGTACACCAATTTAAATATCTTATGACTCTGTATGCCACATTACCGCCTTGAAAATCATGTTAGTATAACGTAGGACACCTTACAACTCCTAACAACACATTACAATACCGTACGTACACTTAAAACTCCATAGTAAACCTAATGAATTGGTCTGAGTCCATTAAATGTTAGACGACCACTCTGGACTTGTTACGACTTTGTATGCAACATTCGCAACAGGAAAAGCAATTTAGAATAATGTAGGATGCGTTACATCTTTTGAGAACACCTTTCACCACCGTACGAAACATTAAAACTCCATACTAAACCTAATGAATTCGTCCGTGTCATTTGAACATCGTACAACAATTTAGAATATCTTACGACTCTGTATGCCACATTACCGCTTTGAAAAGAATGTTAGTATACCGTAGGACACCTTACAACTCCTAACAAAACATTACAACACCGTATGTAAACTTAAAACTCCATAATAAACCTAATGACTTCATCCGAGTCCTTTGAACATCGTTCGATAATTTAGAATATATTACGACTCTGTATGCCACATTAACGCCTTGAAAAGTATGTTAGTATAACGTACGACACCTTACAACTCCTAACAAAACATTACAACACCGTACGTAAACTCAAAACTCCATAATAAACCTAATGAATTCGTCCGAGTCATTTGAACATCGTACAACAACTTAGAATATCTTACGACTCTGTATGTCACATTACCGCCTTGAAAATCATGTTAGTATAACGTACGACATCTTACAACTCCTAACAAAACATTACAACACCGTACGTAAACTTAAAACTCCATAATAAACCTAATGAATTCATTCGAGTCCTTTGAACATCGTACGACAATTTAGAATATATTACGACTCTTTATGCCACATTACCGCCCTGAAAAGCATGTTAGTATAACGTACGTTACCTTACAACTCCTAACAAAACATTACAACACCGTACGTAAACTTCAAACTCCATAATAAACCTAATGAATTCGTCCGAGTCTTTTGAACATCGTACAACAATTTAGAATATCTTACTACTCTGTATGCCACATTACCGCCTTGAAAATCATGTTAGTATAACATAGAACACCTTTCAACTCCTAACAACACATTACAATACCTTACGTAAACTTAAAACTCCATGGTAAACCTAATGAATTCGTCCGAGTCCTTTAAACATCAGACGACCACTCAGGACTTGTTACGACTTTGTATGCGACATTAGCAACAGGAAAAGCAATTTAGAATAATGTAGGATGCGTTACATCTTTTGAGAACACCTTACACCACCGAACGAAACATTAAAACTCCATAATAAACCTAATGAATTCGTCCGAGTCATTTGAACATCGTACAACAATTTAGAATATCTTACGACTCTGTATGCCACATTACCGCTTTGAAAAGCATGTTAGTATAACGTAGGACACCTTACAATTCCTAACAAAACATTACAACACCGTACGTAAACTTAAAACTCCATAATAAACCTAATTAATTCATCCGAGTCTTTTGAACATCGTACGACAATTTAGAATATATTCCGAATCTGTATGCCACATTACCGCCTTGAAAAGTAGGTTAGTATAACGTACGGCACCTTACAACTGCTAACAAAATATTACAACACCGTACGTAAACATAAAACTCCATAATAAACCTAATGAATTCGTCCGAGTCATTTGAACATCGTACACCAATTTAAATATCTTACGACTCTGTATGCCACATTACCGCCTTGAAAATCATGTTAGTATAACGTAGGACACCTTACAACTCCTAACAACACATTACAATACCGTACGTACACTTAAAACTCCATAGTAAACCTAATGAATTGGTCTGAGTCCATTAAATGTTAGACGACCACTCTGGACTTCTTACGACTTTGTATGCAACATTCGCAACAGGAAAAGCAATTTAGAATAATGTAGGATGCGTTACATCTTTTGAGAACACCTTTCACCACCGTACGAAACATTAAAACTCCATACTAAACCTAATGAATTCGTCCGTGTCATTTGAACATCGTACAACAATTTAGAATATCTTACGACTCTGTATGCCACATTACCGCTTTGAAAAGCATGTTAGTATACCGTAGGACACCTTACAACTCCTAACAAAACATTACAACACCGTATGTAAACTTAAAACTCCATAATAAACCTAATGACTTCATCCGAGTCCTTTGAACATCGTTCGATAATTTAGAATATATTACGACTCTGTATGCCACATTAACGCCTTGAAAAGTATGTTAGTATAACGTACGACACCTTACAACTCCTAACAAAACATTACAACACAGTACGTAAACTCAAAACTCCATAATAAACCTAATGAATTCGTCCGAGTCATTTGAACATCGTACAACAACTTAGAATATCTTACGACTCTGTATGTCACATTACCGCCTTGAAAATCATGTTAGCATAACGTACGACATCTTACAACTCCTAACAAAACATTACAACACCGTACGTAAACTTAAAACTCCATAATAAACCTAATGAATTCATTCGAGTCCTTTGAACATCGTACGACAATTTAGAATATATTACGACTCTTTATGCCACATTACCGCCCTGAAAAGCATGTTAGTATAACGTACGGCACCTTACAACTCCTAACAAAACATTACAACACCGTACGTAAACTTCAAACTCCATAATAAACCTAATGAATTCGTCCGAGTCTTTTGAACATCGTACAACAATTTAGAATATCTTACTACTCTGTATGCCACATTACCGCCTTGAAAATCATGTTAGTATAACATAGAACACCTTTCAACTCCTAACAACACATTACAATACCTTACGTAAACTTAAAACTCCATGGTAAACCTAATGAATTCGTCCGAGTCCTTTAAACATCAGACGACCACTCAGGACTTGTTACGACTTTGTATGCGACATTAGCAACAGGAAAAGCAATTTAGAATAATGTAGGATGCGTTACATCTTTTGAGAACACCTTACACCACCGAACGAAACATTAAAACTCCATAATAAACCTAATGAATTCGTCCGAGTCATTTGAACATCGTACAACAATTTAGAATATCTTACGAGTCTGTATGCCACATTACCGCTTTGAAAAGCATGTTAGTATAACGTAGGACACCTTACAATTCCTAACAAAACATTACAACACCGTACGTAAACTTAAAACTCCATAATAAACCTAATTAATTCATCCGAGTCCTTTGAACATCGTACGACAATTTAGAATATATTACGACTCTGTATGCCACATTACCGCCTTGAAAAGTAGGTTAGTATAACGTACGTCACCTTACAACTGCTAACAAAATATTACAACACCGTACGTAAACATAAAACTCCATAATAAACCTAATGAATTCGTCCGAGTCATTTGAACATCGTACACCAATTTAAATATCTTATGACTCTGTATGCCACATTACCGCCTTGAAAATCATGTTAGTATAACGTAGGACACCTTACAACTCCTAACAACACATTACAATACCGTACGTACACTTAAAACTCCATAGTAAACCTAATGAATTGGTCTGAGTCCATTAAATGTTAGACGACCACTCTGGACTTGTTACGACTTTGTATGCAACATTCGCAACAGGAAAAGCAATTTAGAATAATGTAGGATGCGTTACATCTTTTGAGAACACCTTTCACCACCGTACGAAACATTAAAACTCCATACTAAACCTAATGAATTCGTCCGTGTCATTTGAACATCGTACAACAATTTAGAATATCTTACGACTCTGTATGCCACATTACCGCTTTGAAAAGAATGTTAGTATACCGTAGGACACCTTACAACTCCTAACAAAACATTACAACACCGTATGTAAACTTAAAACTCCATAATAAACCTAATGACTTCATCCGAGTCCTTTGAACATCGTTCGATAATTTAGAATATATTACGACTCTGTATGCCACATTAACGCCTTGAAAAGTATGTTAGTATAACGTACGACACCTTACAACTCCTAACAAAACATTACAACACCGTACGTAAACTCAAAACTCCATAATAAACCTAATGAATTCGTCCGAGTCATTTGAACATCGTACAACAACTTAGAATATCTTACGACTCTGTATGTCACATTACCGCCTTGAAAATCATGTTAGTATAACGTACGGCATCTTACAACTCCTAACAAAACATTACAACACCGTACGTAAACTTAAAACTCCATAATAAACCTAATGAATTCAATCGAGTCCTTTGAACATCGTACGACAATTTAGAATATATTACGACTCTTTATGCCACATTACCGCCCTGAAAAGCATGTTAGTATAACGTACGGCACCTTACAACTCCTAACAAAACATTACAACACCGTACCTAAACTTCAAACTCCATAATAAACCTAATGAATTCGTCCGAGTCTTTTGAACATCGTACAACAATTTAGAATATCTTACTACTCTGTATGCCACATTACCGCCTTGAAAATCATGTTAGTATAACATAGAACACCTTTCAACTCCTAACAACACATTACAATACCTTACGTAAACTTAAAACTCCATGGTAAACCTAATGAATTCGTCCGAGTCCTTTAAACATCAGACGACCACTCAGGACTTGTTACGACTTTGTATGCGACATTAGCAACAGGAAAAGCAATTTAGAATAATGTAGGATGCGTTACATCTTTTGAGAACACCTTACACCACCGTACGAAACATTAAAACTCCATAATAAACCTAATGAATTCGTCCGAGTCATTTGAACATCGTACAACAATTTAGAATATCTTACGACTCTGTATGCCACATTACCTCTTTGAAAAGCATGTTAGTATAACGTAGGACACCTTACAACTCCTAACAAAACATTACAACACCGTACGTAAACTTAAAACTCCATAATAAACCTAATTAATTCATCCGAGTCCTTTGAACATCGTACGACAATTTAGAATATATTACGACTCTGTATGCCACATTACCGCCTTGAAAAGTAGGTTAGTATAACGTACGGCACCTTACAACTGCTAACAAAATCTTACAACACCGTACGTAAACATAAAACTCCTTAATAAACCTAATGAATTCGTCCGAGTCATTTGAACATCGTACACCAATTTAAATATCTTACGACTCTGTATGCCACATTACCGCCTTGAAAATCATGTTAGTATAACGTAGGACACATTACAACTCCTAACAACACATTACAATACCGTACGTACACTTAAAACTCCATAGTAAACCTAATGAAGTGGTCTGAGTCCATTAAATGTTAGACGACCACTCTGGACTTGTTACGACTTTTTATGCAACATTCGCAACAGGAAAAGCAATTTAGAATAATGTAGGATGCGTTACATCTTTTGAGAACACCTTACACCACCGTACGAACCATTAAAACTCCATAATAAACCTAATGAATTCGTCCGAGTCATTTGAACATCGTACAACAATTTAGAATATCTTACGACTCTGTATGCCACATTACCGCTTTGAAAAGCATGTTAGTATAACGTAGGACACCTTACAACTCCTAACAAAACATTACAACACCGTACGCAAACGTAAAACTCCATAATAAACCTAATGAATTCATCCGAGTCCTTTGAACATCGTACGACAATTTAGAATATATTACGACTCTGTATGCCACATTACCGCCTTGAAAAGTATGTTACTATAACGTACGGCAACTTACAACTCCTAACAAAACATTACAACACCGTAAAACTTAAAACTCCATAATAAACCTAATGAATTCATTCGAGTCCTTTGAACATCGTACGACAATTTAGAATATATTACGACTCTGTATGCCACATTACCGCCCTGAAAAGCATGTTAGTATAACGTACGGCACCTTACAACTCCTAACAACACATTACAATACCGTACGTAAACTTAAAACTCCATAGTAAACCTAATGAATTCGTCTGAGTCCATTAAATATTAGACGACCACTCAGGACTTGTTACGACTTTGTATGCAACATTCGCAATAGGAAAAGCAATTTAGAATAATGTAGGATGCGTTACAACTTTTGAGAACACCTTTCACCACCGTACGAAACATTAAAACTCCATACTAAACCTAATGAATTCGTCCGTGTCATTTGAACATCGTACAACAATTTAGAATATCTTACGACTCTGTATGCCACATTACCGCTTTGAAAAGAATGTTAGTATACCGTAGGACACCTTACAACTCCTAACAAAACATTACAACACCGTATGTAAACTTAAAACTCCATAATAAACCTAATGACTTCATCCGAGTCCTTTGAACAT
This sequence comes from Tagetes erecta, assembly GCA_030867185.1. Lineage (NCBI taxonomy): Eukaryota > Viridiplantae > Streptophyta > Magnoliopsida > Asterales > Asteraceae > Tagetes > Tagetes erecta. The sequence goes on along the minus strand of CM061488.1, from coordinate 44,640,503 downwards.
CGTTCGATAATTTAGAATATATTACGACTCTGTATGCCACATTAACGCCTTGAAAAGTATGTTAGTATAACGTACGACACCTTACAACTCCTAACAAAACATTACAACACCGTACGTAAACTCAAAACTCCATAATAAACCTAATGAATTCGTCCGAGTCATTTGAACATCGTACAACAACTTAGAATATCTTACGACTCTGTATGTCACATTACCGCCTTGAAAATCATGTTAGTATAACGTACGGCATCTTACAACTCCTAACAAAACATTACAACACCGTACGTAAACTTAAAACTCCATAATAAACCTAATGAATTCAATCGAGTCCTTTGAACATCGTACGACAATTTAGAATATATTACGACTCTTTATGCCACATTACCGCCCTGAAAAGCATGTTAGTATAACGTACGGCACCTTACAACTCCTAACAAAACATTACAACACCGTACCTAAACTTCAAACTCCATAATAAACCTAATGAATTCGTCCGAGTCTTTTGAACATCGTACAACAATTTAGAATATCTTACTACTCTGTATGCCACATTACCGCCTTGAAAATCATGTTAGTATAACATAGAACACCTTTCAACTCCTAACAACACATTACAATACCTTACGTAAACTTAAAACTCCATGGTAAACCTAATGAATTCGTCCGAGTCCTTTAAACATCAGACGACCACTCAGGACTTGTTACGACTTTGTATGCGACATTAGCAACAGGAAAAGCAATTTAGAATAATGTAGGATGCGTTACATCTTTTGAGAACACCTTACACCACCGTACGAAACATTAAAACTCCATAATAAACCTAATGAATTCGTCCGAGTCATTTGAACATCGTACAACAATTTAGAATATCTTACGACTCTGTATGCCACATTACCTCTTTGAAAAGCATGTTAGTATAACGTAGGACACCTTACAACTCCTAACAAAACATTACAACACCGTACGTAAACTTAAAACTCCATAATAAACCTAATTAATTCATCCGAGTCCTTTGAACATCGTACGACAATTTAGAATATATTACGACTCTGTATGCCACATTACCGCCTTGAAAAGTAGGTTAGTATAACGTACGGCACCTTACAACTGCTAACAAAATCTTACAACACCGTACGTAAACATAAAACTCCTTAATAAACCTAATGAATTCGTCCGAGTCATTTGAACATCGTACACCAATTTAAATATCTTACGACTCTGTATGCCACATTACCGCCTTGAAAATCATGTTAGTATAACGTAGGACACATTACAACTCCTAACAACACATTACAATACCGTACGTACACTTAAAACTCCATAGTAAACCTAATGAAGTGGTCTGAGTCCATTAAATGTTAGACGACCACTCTGGACTTGTTACGACTTTTTATGCAACATTCGCAACAGGAAAAGCAATTTAGAATAATGTAGGATGCGTTACATCTTTTGAGAACACCTTACACCACCGTACGAACCATTAAAACTCCATAATAAACCTAATGAATTCGTCCGAGTCATTTGAACATCGTACAACAATTTAGAATATCTTACGACTCTGTATGCCACATTACCGCTTTGAAAAGCATGTTAGTATAACGTAGGACACCTTACAACTCCTAACAAAACATTACAACACCGTACGCAAACGTAAAACTCCATAATAAACCTAATGAATTCATCCGAGTCCTTTGAACATCGTACGACAATTTAGAATATATTACGACTCTGTATGCCACATTACCGCCTTGAAAAGTATGTTACTATAACGTACGGCAACTTACAACTCCTAACAAAACATTACAACACCGTAAAACTTAAAACTCCATAATAAACCTAATGAATTCATTCGAGTCCTTTGAACATCGTACGACAATTTAGAATATATTACGACTCTGTATGCCACATTACCGCCCTGAAAAGCATGTTAGTATAACGTACGGCACCTTACAACTCCTAACAACACATTACAATACCGTACGTAAACTTAAAACTCCATAGTAAACCTAATGAATTCGTCTGAGTCCATTAAATATTAGACGACCACTCAGGACTTGTTACGACTTTGTATGCAACATTCGCAATAGGAAAAGCAATTTAGAATAATGTAGGATGCGTTACAACTTTTGAGAACACCTTTCACCACCGTACGAAACATTAAAACTCCATACTAAACCTAATGAATTCGTCCGAGTCATTTGAACATCGTACAACAATTTAGAATATCTTACGACTCTGTATGCCACATTACCGCTTTGAAAAGCATGTTAGTATAACGTAGGACACCTTACAACTCCTAACAAAACATTACAACACCGTACGTAAACTTAAAACTCCATAATAAATCTAAAGAATTCGTCCGAGTCTTTTGAACATCGTACAAGAATTTATAATATGTTACTACTCTGTATGCCACATTACCCCCTTGAAAATCATGTTAGTATAACATAGGACACCTTACAACTCATAACAACACATTACAATACCGTACGTAAACTTAAAACTCCATGGTAAACCTAATGAATTCGTCCGAGTCCTTTAAACATCAGACAACCACTCGGATTTGTTACGACTTTGTATGCGGCATTAGCAACAGGAAAAGCAATTTAGAATATTGTAGGATGCGTTACATCTTTTGAGAACACCATACACCACCGTACGAACCATTAAAACTCCATAATTAACCTAATGAATTCGTCCGAGTCATTTGAACATCGTACAACAATTTAGAATATCTTACGACTCTGTATGCCACATTACGGTTTGAAAAGCATGTTAGTATAACGTAGGACACCTTACAACTCCTAACAAAACATTACAACACCGTACGCAAACTTAAAACTCCATAATAAACCTAATGAATTCATCCGAGTCCTTTGAACATCGTACGACAATTTAGAATATATTACGACTCTGTATGCCACATTACCGCCTTGAAAAGTATGTTAGTATAACGTACGGCAACTTACAACTCCTAACAAAACATTACAACACCGTACGTAAACTTAAAACTCCATAATAAACCTAATGAATTCATTCGAGTCCTTTGAACATCGTACGACAATTTAGAATATATTACGACTCTGTATGCCACATTACCGCCCTGAAAAGCATGTTAGTATAACGTACGGCACCTTACAACTCCTAACAAAACATTACAACACCGTACGTAAACTTAAAACTCCATAATAAATCTAATGAATTCGTCCGAGTCTTTTGAACATCGTACAAGAATTTAGAATATGTTACTACTCTATATGCCACATTACCTCCTTGAAAATCGTGTTAGTATAACATAGAACACCTTACAACTCATAACAACACATTACAATACCGTACGTAAACTTAAAACTCCATGGTAAACCTAATGAATTCGTCTGAGTCCTTTAAACATCAGACAACCACTCGGACTTGTTACGACTTTGTATGCGGCATTAGCAACATGAAAAGCAATTTAGAATAATGTAGGATGCGTTACATCTTTTGAGAACACCTTACACCACCGTACGAACCATTAAAACTCCATAATAAACCTAATGAATTCGTCCGAGTCATTTGAACATCGTACAACAATTTAGAATATCTTACGACTCTGTATGCCACATTACCGCTTTGAAAAGCATGTTAGTATAATGTAGGACACCTTACAACTCTTAACAAAACATTACAACACCGTACGTAAACTAAAAACTCCATAATAAAACTAATTAATTCATCCGAGTCCTTTGAACATCGTACGACAATTTAGAATATATTACGACTCTGTATGCCACGTTACCGCCTTGAAAAGTAGGTTAGTATAACGTACGGCACCTTACAACTGCTAACAAAATATTACAACACCGTACGTAAACTTAAAACTCCATAATAAACCTAATGAATTCATCCGAGTCCTTTGAACATCGTACGACAATTTAGAATATATTACGACTCTGTATGCCACATTACCGCCTTGAAAAGTATGTTAGTATAACGTACGGCAACTTACAACTCCTAACAAAACATTACAACACCGTACGTAAACTTAAAACTCCATAATAAACCTAATGAATTCATTCGAGTCCTTTGAACATCGTACGACAATTTAGAATATATTACGACTCTGTATGCCACATTACCGCCCTGAAAAGCATGTTAGTATAACGTACGGCACCTTACAACTCCTAACAAAACATTACAACACCGTACGTAAACTTAAAACTCCATAATAAATCTAATGAATTCGTCCGAGTCTTTTGAACATCGTACAAGAATTTAGAATATGTTACTACTCTATATGCCACATTACCTCCTTGAAAATCATGTTAGTATAACATAGAACACCTTACAACTCATAACAACACATTACAATACCGTACGTAAACTTAAAACTCCATGGTAAACCTAATGAATTCGTCTGAGTCCTTTAAACATCAGACAACCACTCGGACTTGTTACGACTTTGTATGCGGCATTAGCAACATGAAAAGCAATTTAGAATAATGTAGGATGCGTTACATCTTTTGAGAACACCTTACACCACCGTACGAACCATTAAAACTCCATAATAAACCTAATGAATTCGTCCGAGTCATTTGAACATCGTACAACAATTTAGAATATCTTACGACTCTGTATGCCACATTACCGCTTTGAAAAGCATGTTAGTATAACGTAGGACACCTTACAACTCCTAACAAAACATTACAACACCGTACGCAAACGTAAAACTCCATAATAAACCTAATGAATTCATCCGAGTCCTTTGAACATCGTACGACAATTTAGAATATATTACGACTCTGTATGCCACATTACCGCCTTGAAAAGTATGTTACTATAACGTACGGCAACTTACAACTCCTAACAAAACATTACAACACCGTAAAACTTAAAACTCCATAATAAACCTAATGAATTCATTCGAGTCCTTTGAACATCGTACGACAATTTAGAATATATTACGACTCTGTATGCCACATTACCGCCCTGAAAAGCATGTTAGTATAACGTACGGCACCTTACAACTCCTAACAACACATTACAATACCGTACGTAAACTTAAAACTCCATAGTAAACCTAATGAATTCGTCTGAGTCCATTAAATATTAGACGACCACTCAGGACTTGTTACGACTTTGTATGCAACATTCGCAATAGGAAAAGCAATTTAGAATAATGTAGGATGCGTTACAACTTTTGAGAACACCTTTCACCACCGTACGAAACATTAAAACTCCATACTAAACCTAATGAATTCGTCCGTGTCATTTGAACATCGTACAACAATTTAGAATATCTTACGACTCTGTATGCCACATTACCGCTTTGAAAAGAATGTTAGTATACCGTAGGACACCTTACAACTCCTAACAAAACATTACAACACCGTATGTAAACTTAAAACTCCATAATAAACCTAATGACTTCATCCGAGTCCTTTGAACATCGTTCGATAATTTAGAATATATTACGACTCTGTATGCCACATTAACGCCTTGAAAAGTATGTTAGTATAACGTACGACACCTTACAACTCCTAACAAAACATTACAACACCGTACGTAAACTCAAAACTCCATAATAAACCTAATGAATTCGTCCGAGTCATTTGAACATCGTACAACAACTTAGAATATCTTACGACTCTGTATGTCACATTACCGCCTTGAAAATCATGTTAGTATAACGTACGGCATCTTACAACTCCTAACAAAACATTACAACACCGTACGTAAACTTAAAACTCCATAATAAACCTAATGAATTCAATCGAGTCCTTTGAACATCGTACGACAATTTAGAATATATTACGACTCTTTATGCCACATTACCGCCCTGAAAAGCATGTTAGTATAACGTACGGCACCTTACAACTCCTAACAAAACATTACAACACCGTACCTAAACTTCAAACTCCATAATAAACCTAATGAATTCGTCCGAGTCTTTTGAACATCGTACAACAATTTAGAATATCTTACTACTCTGTATGCCACATTACCGCCTTGAAAATCATGTTAGTATAACATAGAACACCTTTCAACTCCTAACAACACATTACAATACCTTACGTAAACTTAAAACTCCATGGTAAACCTAATGAATTCGTCCGAGTCCTTTAAACATCAGACGACCACTCAGGACTTGTTACGACTTTGTATGCGACATTAGCAACAGGAAAAGCAATTTAGAATAATGTAGGATGCGTTACATCTTTTGAGAACACCTTACACCACCGTACGAAACATTAAAACTCCATAATAAACCTAATGAATTCGTCCGAGTCATTTGAACATCGTACAACAATTTAGAATATCTTACGACTCTGTATGCCACATTACCTCTTTGAAAAGCATGTTAGTATAACGTAGGACACCTTACAACTCCTAACAAAACATTACAACACCGTACGTAAACTTAAAACTCCATAATAAACCTAATTAATTCATCCGAGTCCTTTGAACATCGTACGACAATTTAGAATATATTACGACTCTGTATGCCACATTACCGCCTTGAAAAGTAGGTTAGTATAACGTACGGCACCTTACAACTGCTAACAAAATCTTACAACACCGTACGTAAACATAAAACTCCTTAATAAACCTAATGAATTCGTCCGAGTCATTTGAACATCGTACACCAATTTAAATATCTTACGACTCTGTATGCCACATTACCGCCTTGAAAATCATGTTAGTATAACGTAGGACACATTACAACTCCTAACAACACATTACAATACCGTACGTACACTTAAAACTCCATAGTAAACCTAATGAAGTGGTCTGAGTCCATTAAATGTTAGACGACCACTCTGGACTTGTTACGACTTTTTATGCAACATTCGCAACAGGAAAAGCAATTTAGAATAATGTAGGATGCGTTACATCTTTTGAGAACACCTTACACCACCGTACGAACCATTAAAACTCCATAATAAACCTAATGAATTCGTCCGAGTCATTTGAACATCGTACAACAATTTAGAATATCTTACGACTCTGTATGCCACATTACCGCTTTGAAAAGCATGTTAGTATAACGTAGGACACCTTACAACTCCTAACAAAACATTACAACACCGTACGCAAACGTAAAACTCCATAATAAACCTAATGAATTCATCCGAGTCCTTTGAACATCGTACGACAATTTAGAATATATTACGACTCTGTATGCCACATTACCGCCTTGAAAAGTATGTTACTATAACGTACGGCAACTTACAACTCCTAACAAAACATTACAACACCGTAAAACTTAAAACTCCATAATAAACCTAATGAATTCATTCGAGTCCTTTGAACATCGTACGACAATTTAGAATATATTACGACTCTGTATGCCACATTACCGCCCTGAAAAGCATGTTAGTATAACGTACGGCACCTTACAACTCCTAACAACACATTACAATACCGTACGTAAACTTAAAACTCCATAGTAAACCTAATGAATTCGTCTGAGTCCATTAAATATTAGACGACCACTCAGGACTTGTTACGACTTTGTATGCAACATTCGCAATAGGAAAAGCAATTTAGAATAATGTAGGATGCGTTACAACTTTTGAGAACACCTTTCACCACCGTACGAAACATTAAAACTCCATACTAAACCTAATGAATTCGTCCGAGTCATTTGAACATCGTACAACAATTTAGAATATCTTACGACTCTGTATGCCACATTACCGCTTTGAAAAGCATGTTAGTATAACGTAGGACACCTTACAACTCCTAACAAAACATTACAACACCGTACGTAAACTTAAAACTCCATAATAAATCTAAAGAATTCGTCCGAGTCTTTTGAACATCGTACAAGAATTTATAATATGTTACTACTCTGTATGCCACATTACCCCCTTGAAAATCATGTTAGTATAACATAGGACACCTTACAACTCATAACAACACATTACAATACCGTACGTAAACTTAAAACTCCATGGTAAACCTAATGAATTCGTCCGAGTCCTTTAAACATCAGACAACCACTCGGATTTGTTACGACTTTGTATGCGGCATTAGCAACAGGAAAAGCAATTTAGAATATTGTAGGATGCGTTACATCTTTTGAGAACACCATACACCACCGTACGAACCATTAAAACTCCATAATTAACCTAATGAATTCGTCCGAGTCATTTGAACATCGTACAACAATTTAGAATATCTTACGACTCTGTATGCCACATTACGGTTTGAAAAGCATGTTAGTATAACGTAGGACACCTTACAACTCCTAACAAAACATTACAACACCGTACGCAAACTTAAAACTCCATAATAAACCTAATGAATTCATCCGAGTCCTTTGAACATCGTACGACAATTTAGAATATATTACGACTCTGTATGCCACATTACCGCCTTGAAAAGTATGTTAGTATAACGTACGGCAACTTACAACTCCTAACAAAACATTACAACACCGTACGTAAACTTAAAACTCCATAATAAACCTAATGAATTCATTCGAGTCCTTTGAACATCGTACGACAATTTAGAATATATTACGACTCTGTATGCCACATTACCGCCCTGAAAAGCATGTTAGTATAACGTACGGCACCTTACAACTCCTAACAAAACATTACAACACCGTACGTAAACTTAAAACTCCATAATAAATCTAATGAATTCGTCCGAGTCTTTTGAACATCGTACAAGAATTTAGAATATGTTACTACTCTATATGCCACATTACCTCCTTGAAAATCGTGTTAGTATAACATAGAACACCTTACAACTCATAACAACACATTACAATACCGTACGTAAACTTAAAACTCCATGGTAAACCTAATGAATTCGTCTGAGTCCTTTAAACATCAGACAACCACTCGGACTTGTTACGACTTTGTATGCGGCATTAGCAACATGAAAAGCAATTTAGAATAATGTAGGATGCGTTACATCTTTTGAGAACACCTTACACCACCGTACGAACCATTAAAACTCCATAATAAACCTAATGAATTCGTCCGAGTCATTTGAACATCGTACAACAATTTAGAATATCTTACGACTCTGTATGCCACATTACCGCTTTGAAAAGCATGTTAGTATAATGTAGGACACCTTACAACTCTTAACAAAACATTACAACACCGTACGTAAACTAAAAACTCCATAATAAAACTAATTAATTCATCCGAGTCCTTTGAACATCGTACGACAATTTAGAATATATTACGACTCTGTATGCCACGTTACCGCCTTGAAAAGTAGGTTAGTATAACGTACGGCACCTTACAACTGCTAACAAAATATTACAACACCGTACGTAAACTTAAAACTCCATAATAAACCTAATGAATTCATCCGAGTCCTTTGAACATCGTACGACAATTTAGAATATATTACGACTCTGTATGCCACATTACCGCCTTGAAAAGTATGTTAGTATAACGTACGGCAACTTACAACTCCTAACAAAACATTACAACACCGTACGTAAACTTAAAACTCCATAATAAACCTAATGAATTCATTCGAGTCCTTTGAACATCGTACGACAATTTAGAATATATTACGACTCTGTATGCCACATTACCGCCCTGAAAAGCATGTTAGTATAACGTACGGCACCTTACAACTCCTAACAAAACATTACAACACCGTACGTAAACTTAAAACTCCATAATAAATCTAATGAATTCGTCCGAGTCTTTTGAACATCGTACAAGAATTTAGAATATGTTACTACTCTATATGCCACATTACCTCCTTGAAAATCATGTTAGTATAACATAGAACACCTTACAACTCATAACAACACATTACAATACCGTACGTAAACTTAAAACTCCATGGTAAACCTAATGAATTCGTCTGAGTCCTTTAAACATCAGACAACCACTCGGACTTGTTACGACTTTGTATGCGGCATTAGCAACATGAAAAGCAATTTAGAATAATGTAGGATGCGTTACATCTTTTGAGAACACCTTACACCACCGTACGAACCATTAAAACTCCATAATAAACCTAATGAATTCGTCCGAGTCATTTGAACATCGTACAACAATTTAGAATATCTTACGACTCTGTATGCCACATTACCGCTTTGAAAAGCGTGTTAGTATAATGTAGGACACCTTACAACTCTTAACAAAACATTACAACACCGTACGTAAACTAAAAACTCCATAATAAAACTAATTAATTCATCCGAGTCCTTTGAACATCGTACGACAATTTAGAATATATTACGACTCTGTATGCCACGTTACCGCCTTGAAAAGTAGGTTAGTATAACGTACGGCACCTTACAACTGCTAACAAAATATTACAACACCGTACGTAAACTTAAAACTCCATAATAAACCTAATGAATTCATTCGAGTCCTTTGAACATCGTACGACAATTTAGAATATATTACGACTCTGTATGCCACATTACCGCCCTGAAAAGCATGTTAGTATAACGTACGGCACCTTACAACTCCTAACAAAACATTACAACACCGTACGTAAACTTAAAACTCCATAATAAACCTAATGAATTCATTCGAGTCCTTTGAACATCGTACAAGAATTTAGAATATGTTACTACTCTATATGCCACATTACCTCCTTGAAAATCATGTTAGTATAACATAGAACACCTTACAACTCATAACAACACATTACAATACCGTACGTAAACTTAAAACTCCATGGTAAACCTAATGAATTCGTCTGAGTCCTTTAAACATCAGACAACCACTCGGACTTGTTACGACTTTGTATGCGGCATTAGCAACATGAAAAGCAATTTAGAATAATGTAGGATGCGTTACATCTTTTGAGAACACCTTACACCACCGTACGAACCATTAAAACTCCATAATAAACCTAATGAATTCGTCCGAGTCATTTGAACATCGTACAACAATTTAGAATATCTTACGACTCTGTATGCCACATTACCGCTTTGAAAAGCATGTTAGTATAATGTAGGACACCTTACAACTCTTAACAAAACATTACAACACCGTACGTAAACTAAAAACTCCATAATAAAACTAATTAATTCATCCGAGTCCTTTGAACATCGTACGACAATTTAGAATATATTACGACTCTGTATGCCACGTTACCGCCTTGAAAAGTAGGTTAGTATAACGTACGGCACCTTACAACTGCTAACAAAATATTACAACACCGTACGTAAACTTAAAACTCCATAATAAACCTAATGAATTCATCCGAGTCCTTTGAACATCGTACGACAATTTAGAATATATTACGACTCTGTATGCCACATTACCGCCTTGAAAAGTATGTTAGTATAACGTACGGCAACTTACAACTCCTAACAAAACATTACAACACCGTACGTAAACTTAAAACTCCATAATAAACCTAATGAATTCATTCGAGTCCTTTGAACATCGTACGACAATTTAGAATATATTACGACTCTGTATGCCACATTACCGCCCTGAAAAGCATGTTAGTATAACGTACGGCACCTTACAACTCCTAACAAAACATTACAACACCGTACGTAAACTTAAAACTCCATAATAAATCTAATGAATTCGTCCGAGTCTTTTGAACATCGTACAAGAATTTAGAATATGTTACTACTCTATATGCCACATTACCTCCTTGAAAATCATGTTAGTATAACATAGAACACCTTACAACTCATAACAACACATTACAATACCGTACGTAAACTTAAAACTCCATGGTAAACCTAATGAATTCGTCTGAGTCCTTTAAACATCAGACAACCACTCGGACTTGTTACGACTTTGTATGCGGCATTAGCAACATGAAAAGCAATTTAGAATAATGTAGGATGCGTTACATCTTTTGAGAACACCTTACACCACCGTACGAACCATTAAAACTCCATAATAAACCTAATGAATTCGTCCGAGTCATTTGAACATCGTACAACAATTTAGAATATCTTACGACTCTGTATGCCACATTACCGCTTTGAAAAGCGTGTTAGTATAATGTAGGACACCTTACAACTCTTAACAAAACATTACAACACCGTACGTAAACTAAAAACTCCATAATAAAACTAATTAATTCATCCGAGTCCTTTGAACATCGTACGACAATTTAGAATATATTACGACTCTGTATGCCACGTTACCGCCTTGAAAAGTAGGTTAGTATAACGTACGGCACCTTACAACTGCTAACAAAATATTACAACACCGTACGTAAACTTAAAACTCCATAATAAACCTAATGAATTCATTCGAGTCCTTTGAACATCGTACGACAATTTAGAATATATTACGACTCTGTATGCCACATTACCGCCCTGAAAAGCATGTTAGTATAACGTACGGCACCTTACAACTCCTAACAAAACATTACAACACCGTACGTGAACTTAAAACTCCATAATAAACCTAATGAATTCATTCGAGTCCTTTGAACATCGTACAAGAATTTAGAATATGTTACTACTCTATATGCCACATTACCTCCTTGAAAATCATGTTAGTATAACATAGAACACCTTACAACTCATAACAACACATTACAATACCGTACGTAAACTTAAAACTCCATGGTAAACCTAATGAATTCGTCTGAGTCCTTTAAACATCAGACAACCACTCGGACTTGTTACGACTTTGTATGCGGCATTAGCAACATGAAAAGCAATTTAGAATAATGTAGGATGCGTTACATCTTTTGAGAACACCTTACACCACCGTACGAACCATTAAAACTCCATAATAAACCTAATGAATTCGTCCGAGTCATTTGAACATCGTACAACAATTTAGAATATCTTACGACTCTGTATGCCACATTACCGCTTTGAAAAGCATGTTAGTATAATGTAGGACACCTTACAACTCTTAACAAAACATTACAACACCGTACGTAAACTAAAAACTCCATAATAAAACTAATTAATTCATCCGAGTCCTTTGAACATCGTACGACAATTTAGAATATATTACGACTCTGTATGCCACGTTACCGCCTTGAAAAGTAGGTTAGTATAACGTACGGCACCTTACAACTGCTAACAAAATATTACAACACCGTACGTAAACTTAAAACTCCATAATAAACCTAATGAATTCATTCGAGTCCTTTGAACATCGTACGACAATTTAGAATATATTACGACTCTGTATGCCACATTACCGCCCTGAAAAGCATGTTAGTATAACGTACGGCACCTTACAACTCCTAACAAAACATTACAACACCGTACGTAAACTTAAAACTCCATAATAAACCTAATGAATTCATTCGAGTCCTTTGAACATCGTACGACAATTTAGAATATATTACGACTCTGTATGCCACATTACCGCCCTGAAAAGCATGTTAGTATAACGTACGGCACCTTACAACTCCTAACAAAACATTACAACACCGTACGTAAACTTAAAACTCCATAATAAATCTAATGAATTCGTCCGAGTCTTTTGAACATCGTACAAGAATTTAGAATATGTTACTACTCTGTATGCCACATTACCTCCTTGAAAATCATGTTAGTATAACATAGAACACCTTACAACTCATAACAACACATTACAATACCGTACGTAAACTTAAAACTCCATGGTAAACCTAATGAATTCGTCTGAGTCCTTTAAACATCAGACAACCACTCGGACTTGTTACGACTTTGTATGCGGCATTAGCAACAGGAAAAGCAATTTAGAATAATGTAGGATGCGTTACATCTTTTGAGAACACCTTACACCACCGTACGAACCATTAAAACTCCATAATAAACCTAATGAATTCGTCCGAGTCATTTGAACATCGTACAACAATTTAGAATATCTTACGACTCTGTATGCCACATTACCGCTTTGAAAAGCATGTTAGTATAATGTAGGACACCTTACAACTCTTAACAAAACATTACAACACCGTACGTAAACTAAAAACTCCATAATAAAACTAATTAATTCATCCGAGTCCTTTGAACATCGCACGACAATTTAGAATATATTACGACTCTGTATGCCACGTTACCGCCTTGAAAAGTAGGTTAGTATAACGTACGGCACCTTACAACTGCTAACAAAATATTACAACACCGTACGTAAACTTAAAACTCCATAATAAACCTAATGAATTCATTCGAGTCCTTTGAACATCGTACGACAATTTAGAATATATTACGACTCTGTATGCCACATTACCGCCCTGAAAAGCATGTTAGTATAACGTACGGCACCTTACAACTCCTAACAAAACATTACAACACCGTACGTAAACTTAAAACTCCATAATAAACCTAAGGAATTCATTCGAGTCCTTTGAACATCGTACGACATTTTAGAATATATTACGACTCTGTATGCCACATTACCGCCCTGAAAAGCATGTTAGTATAACGTACGGCACCTTACAACTCCTAACAAAACATTACAACACCGTACGTAAACTTAAAACTCCATAATAAATCTAATGAATTCGTCCGAGTCTTTTGAACATCGTACAAGAATTTAGAATATGTTACTACTCTGTATGCCACATTACCTCCTTGAAAATCATGTTAGTATAACATAGAACACCTTACAACTCATAACAACACATTACAATACCGTACGTAAACTTAAAACTCCATGGTAAACCTAATGAATTCGTCTGAGTCCTTTAAACATCAGACAACCACTCGGACTTGTTACGACTTTGTATGCGGCATTAGCAACAGGAAAAGCAATTTAGAATAATGTAGGATGCGTTACATCTTTTGAGAACACCTTACACCACCGTACGAACCATTAAAACTCCATAATAAACCTAATGAATTCGTCCGAGTCATTTGAACATCGTACAACAATTTAGAATATCTTACGACTCTGTATGCCACATTACCGCTTTGAAAAGCATGTTAGTATAATGTAGGACACCTTACAACTCTTAACAAAACATTACAACACCGTACGTAAACTAAAAACTCCATAATAAAACTAATTAATTCATCCAAGTCCTTTGAACATCGTACGACAATTTAGAATATATTACGACTCTGTATGCCACATTACCGCCTTGAAAAGTAGGTTAGTATAACGTACGGCACCTTACAACTGCTAACAAAATATTACAACACCGTACGTAAACTTAAAACTCCATAATAAACCTAATGAATTCATTCGAGTCCTTTGAACATCGTACGACAATTTAGAATATATTACGACTCTGTATGCCACATTACCGCCCTGAAAAGCATGTTAGTATAACGTACGGCACCTTACAACTCCTAACAAAACATTACAACACCGTACGTAAACTTAAAACTCCATAATAAATCTAATGAATTCGTCCGAGTCTTTTGAACATCGTACAAGAATTTAGAATATGTTACTACTCTGTATGCCACATTACCTCCTTGAAAATCATGTTAGTATAACATAGAACACCTTACAACTCATAACAACACATTACAATACCGTACGTAAACTTAAAACTCCATGATAAACCTAATGAATTCGTCTGAGTCCTTTAAACCTCAGACAACCACTCGGACTTGTTACGACTTTGTATGCGGCATTAGCAACAGGAAAAGCAATTTAGAATAATGTAGGATGCGTTACATCTTTTGAGAACACCTTACACCACCGTACGAACCATTAAAACTCCATAATAAACCTAATGAATTCGTCCGAGTCATTTGAACATCGTACAACAATTTAGAATATCTTACGACTCTGTATGCCACATTACCGCTTTGAAAAGCATGTTAGTATAATGTAGGACACCTTACAACTCTTAACAAAACATTACAACACCGTACGTAAACTAAAAACTCCATAATAAAACTAATTAATTCATCCGAGTCCTTTGAACATCGTACGACAATTTAGAATATATTACGACTCTGTATGCCACATTACCGCCTTGAAAAGTAGGTTAGTATAACGTACGGCACCTTACAACTGCTAACAAAATATTACAACACCGTACGTAAACTTAAAACTCCATAATAAACCTAATGAATTCGTCCGAGTCATTTGAACATCGTACAACAATTTAAATATCTTACGACTCTGTATGCCACATTACTGCCTTTAAAATCATGTTAGTATAACGTAGGACACCTTACAACTCCTAACAACACATTACAATACCGTACGTAAACTTAAAACTCCATGGTAAACCTAATGAATTCGTCTGAGTCCTTTAAACATCAGACAACCACTCGGACTTGTTACGACTTTGTATGCGACATTAGCAGCAGGAAAAGAAATTTAGAATAATGTAGGATGCGTTACATCTTTTGAGAACACCTTACACCACTGTACGAAACATTAAAACTCCATAATAAACCTAATGAATTCGTCCGAGTCATTTGAACATCGTACAACAATTTAGAATATCTTACGACTCTGTATGCCACATTACCGCTTAGAAAAGCATGTTAGTATAACGTAGGACACGTTACAACACTTAACAAAACATTACAACACCGTACGTAAACATAAAACTCCATAATAAACCTAATTTATTCATCCGAGTCCTTTGAACATCGTACGACAATTTAGAATATATTACGACTCTGTATGCCACATTACCGCCTTGAAAAGCAGGTTAGTATAACGTACGGCACCTTACAACTCCTAACAAAACATTACAACACCGTACGTAAACTTAAAACTCCATAATAAACCTAATGAATTCGTCCGAGTCATTTGAACATCGTACGAAAATTTAAATATCTTACGACTCTGTATGCCACATTACCGCCTTGAAAATCATGTTAGTATAACGTAGGACACCTTACAACTCCTAACAACACATTACAATACCGTACGTACACTTAAAACTCCATAGTAAACCTAATGAATTGGTCTGAGTCCTTTAAACATCAGACAACCACTCGGACTTGTTACGACTCTGTATGCAACATTCGCAACAGGAAAATCAATTTAGAATAATGTAGGATGCGTTACATCTTTTGAGAACACCTTTCACCACCGTACGAAACATTAAAACTCCATACTAAACCTAATGAATTCGTCCATGTCATTTGAACATCGTACAACAATTTAGAATATCTTACGACTCTGTATGCCACATTAACGCTTTGAAAAGCATGTTAGTATAACGTAGGACACCTTACAACTCCTAACAAAACATTACAACACCGTACGTAAACTTAAAACTCCATAATAAACCTAATTAATTCATCCGAGTCCGTTGAACATCGTACGACAATTTAGAATATATTACGACTCTGTATGCCACATTACCGCCTTGAAAAGTAGGTTAGTATAACGTACGGCACGTTACAACTGCTAACAAAATATTACAACACCGTACGTAAACTTAAAACTCCATAATAAACCTAATGAATTCGTCCGAGTCATTTGAACATCGTACAACAATTTAAATATCTTACGACTCTGTATGCCACATTACCGCCTTGAAAATCATGTTAGAATAACGTAGGACACCTTACAACTCCTAACAACACATTACAATACCGTACGTACACTTAAAACTCCATAGTAAACCTAATGAATTGGTCTGAGTCCATTAAATATCAGACGACCACTCTGGACTTGTTACGACTCTGTATGCAACATTCGCAACAGGAAAATCAATTTAGAATAATGTAAGATGCGTTACATCTTTTGAGAACACCTTTCACCACCGTACGAAACATTAAAACTCCATACTAAACCTAATGATTTCGTCCATGTCATTTGAACATCGTAAAACAATTTAGAATATCTTACGACTCTGTATGCCACATTAACGCTTTGAAAAGCATGTTAGTATAACGTAGGACACCTTACAACTCCTAACAAAACATTACAACACCGTACGTAAACTTAAAACTCCATAATAAACCTAATTAATTCATCTGAGTCCTTTGAACATCGTACGACAATTTAGAATATATTACGACTCTGTATGCCACATTACCGCCTTGAAAAGCAGGTTAGTATAACGTACGGCACCTTACAACTCCTAACAAAACATTACAACACCGTACGTAAACTTAAAACTCCATAATAAACCTAATGAATTCGTCCGAGTCATTTGAACATCGTACGAAAATTTAAATATCTTACGACTCTGTATGCCACATTACCGCCTTGAAAATCATGTTAGTATAACGTAGGACACCTTACAACTCCTAACAACACATTACAATACCGTACGTACACTTAAAACTCCATAGTAAACCTAATGAATTGGTCTGAGTCCTTTAAACATCAGACAACCACTCGGACTTGTTACGACTCTGTATGCAACATTCGCAACAGGAAAATCAATTTAGAATAATGTAGGATGCGTTACATCTTTTGAGAACACCTTTCACCACCGTACGAAACATTAAAACTCCATACTAAACCTAATGAATTCGTCCATGTCATTTGAACATCGTACAACAATTTAGAATATCTTACGACTCTATATGCCACATTAACGCTTTGAAAAGCATGTTAGTATAACGTAGGACACCTTACAACTCCTAACAAAACATTAAAACACCGTACGTAAACTTAAAACTCCATAATAAACCTAATTAATTCATCCGAGTCCGTTGAACATCGTACGACAATTTAGAATATATTACGACTCTGTATGCCACATTACCGCCTTGAAAAGTAGGTTAGTATAACGTACGGCACGTTACAACTGCTAACAAAATATTACAACACCGTACGTAAACTTAAAACTCCATAATAAACCTAATGAATTCGTCCGAGTCATTTGAACATCGTACAACAATTTAAATATCTTACGACTCTGTATGCCACATTACCGCCTTGAAAATCATGTTAGAATAACGTAGGACACCTTACAACTCCTAACAACACATTACAATACCGTACGTACACTTAAAACTCCATAGTAAACCTAATGAATTGGTCTGAGTCCATTAAATATCAGACGACCACTCTGGACTTGTTACGACTCTGTATGCAACATTCGCAACAGGAAAATCAATTTAGAATAATGTAAGATGCGTTACATCTTTTGAGAACACCTTTCACCACCGTACGAAACATTAAAACTCCATACTAAACCTAATGATTTCGTCCATGTCATTTGAACATCGTAAAACAATTTAGAATATCTTACGACTCTGTATGCCACATTAACGCTTTGAAAAGCATGTTAGTATAACGTAGGACACCTTACAACTCCTAACAAAACATTACAACACCGTACGTAAACTTAAAACTCCATAATAAACCTAATTAATTCATCTGAGTCCTTTGAACATCGTACGACAATTTAGAATATATTACGACTCTGTATGCCACATTACCGCCTTGAAAAGCAGGTTAGTATAACGTACGGCACCTTACAACTCCTAACAAAACATTACAACACCGTACGTAAACTTAAAACTCCATAATAAACCTAATGAATTCGTCCGAGTCATTTGAACATCGTACGAAAATTTAAATATCTTACGACTCTGTATGCCACATTACCGCCTTGAAAATCATGTTAGTATAACGTAGGACACCTTACAACTCCTAACAACACATTACAATACCGTACGTACACTTAAAACTCCATAGTAAACCTAATGAATTGGTCTGAGTCCTTTAAACATCAGACAACCACTCGGACTTGTTACGACTCTGTATGCAACATTCGCAACAGGAAAATCAATTTAGAATAATGTAGGATGCGTTACATCTTTTGAGAACACCTTTCACCACCGTACGAAACATTAAAACTCCATACTAAACCTAATGAATTCGTCCATGTCATTTGAACATCGTACAACAATTTAGAATATCTTACGACTCTGTATGCCACATTAACGCTTTGAAAAGCATGTTAGTATAACGTAGGACACCTTACAACTCCTAACAAAACATTACAACACCGTACGTAAACTTAAAACTCCATAATAAACCTAATTAATTCATCCGAGTCCGTTGAACATCGTACGACAATTTAGAATATATTACGACTCTGTATGCCACATTACCGCCTTGAAAAGTAGGTTAGTATAACGTACGGCACGTTACAACTGCTAACAAAATATTACAACACCGTACGTAAACTTAAAACTCCATAATAAACCTAATGAATTCGTCCGAGTCATTTGAACATCGTACAACAATTTAAATATCTTACGACTCTGTATGCCACATTACCGCCTTGAAAATCATGTTAGAATAACGTAGGACACCTTACAACTCCTAACAACACATTACAATACCGTACGTACACTTAAAACTCCATAGTAAACCTAATGAATTGGTCTGAGTCCATTAAATATCAGACGACCACTCTGGACTTGTTACGACTCTGTATGCAACATTCGCAACAGGAAAATCAATTTAGAATAATGTAGGATGCGTTACATCTTTTGAGAACACCTTTCACCACCGTACGAAACATTAAAACTCCGTACTAAACCTAATGAATTCGTCCATGTCATTTGAACATCGTACAACAATTTAGAATATCTTACGACTCTGTATGCCACATTAACGCTTTGAAAAGCATGTTAGTATAACGTAGGACACCTTACAACTCCTAACAAAACATTACAACACCGTACGTAAACTTAAAACTCCATAATAAACCTAATTAATTCATCCGAGTCCGTTGAACATCGTACGACAATTTAGAATATATTACGACTCTGTATGCCACATTACCGCCTTGAAAAGTAGGTTAGTATAACGTACGGCACGTTACAACTGCTAACAAAATATTACAACACCGTACGTAAACTTAAAACTCCATAATAAACCTAATGAATTCGTCCGAGTCATTTGAACATCGTACAACAATTTAAATATCTTACGACTCTGTATGCCACATTACCGCCTTGAAAATCATGTTAGAATAACGTAGGACACCTTACAACTCCTAACAACACATTACAATACCGTACGTACACTTAAAACTCCATAGTAAACCTAATGAATTGTTCTGAGTCCATTAAATATTAGACGACCACTCTGGACTTGTTACGACTCTGTATGCAACATTCGCAACAGGAAAATCAATTTAGAATAATGTAGGATGCGTTACATCTTTTGAGAACACCTTTCACCACCGTACGAAACATTAAAACTCCATACTAAACCTAATGAATTCGTCCATGTCATTTGAACATCGTACAACAATTTAGAATATCTTACGACTCTGTATGCCACATTAACGCTTTGAAAAGCATGTTAGTATAACGTAGGACACCTTACAACTCCTAACAAAACATTACAACACCGTACGTAAACTTAAAACTCCATAATAAACCTAATTAATTCATCCGAGTCCGTTGAACATCGTACGACAATTTAGAATATATTACGACTCTGTATGCCACATTACCGCCTTGAAAAGTAGGTTAGTATAACGTACGGCACGTTACAACTGCTAACAAAATATTACAACACCGTACGTAAACTTAAAACTCCATAATAAACCTAATGAATTCGTCCGAGTCATTTGAACATCGTACAACAATTTAAATATCTTACGACTCTGTATGCCACATTACCGCCTTGAAAATCATGTTAGAATAACGTAGGACACCTTACAACTCCTAACAACACATTACAATACCGTACGTACACTTAAAACTCCATAGTAAACCTAATGAATTGGTCTGAGTCCATTAAATATCAGACGACCACTCTGGACTTGTTACGACTCTGTATGCAACATTCGCAACAGGAAAATCAATTTAGAATAATGTAGGATGCGTTACATCTTTTGAGAACACCTTTCACCACCGTACGAAACATTAAAACTCCATACTAAACCTAATGAATTCGTCCATGTCATTTGAACATCGTACAACAATTTAGAATATCTTACGACTCTGTATGCCACATTAACGCTTTGAAAAGCATGTTAGTATAACGTAGGACACCTTACAACTCCTAACAAAACATTACAACACCGTACGTAAACTTAAAACTCCATAATAAACCTAATTAATTCATCCGAGTCCGTTGAACATCGTACGACAATTTAGAATATATTACGACTCTGTATGCCACATTACCGCCTTGAAAAGTAGGTTAGTATAACGTACGGCACGTTACAACTGCTAACAAAATATTACAACACCGTACGTAAACTTAAAACTCCATAATAAACCTAATGAATTCGTCCGAGTCATTTGAACATCGTACAACAATTTAAATATCTTACGACTCTGTATGCCACATTACCGCCTTGAAAATCATGTTAGAATAACGTAGGACACCTTACAACTCCTAACAACACATTACAATACCGTACGTACACTTAAAACTCCATAGTAAACCTAATGAATTGTTCTGAGTCCATTAAATATTAGACGACCACTCTGGACTTGTTACGACTCTGTATGCAACATTCGCAACAGGAAAATCAATTTAGAATAATGTAGGATGCGTTACATCTTTTGAGAACACCTTTCACCACCGTACGAAACATTAAAACTCCATACTAAACCTAATGAATTCGTCCATGTCATTTGAACATCGTACAACAATTTAGAATATCTTACGACTCTGTATGCCACATTAACGCTTTGAAAAGCATGTTAGTATAACGTAGGACACCTTACAACTCCTAACAAAACATTACCACACCGTATGTAAACTTAAAACTCCATAATAAACCTAATGACTTCATTCGAGTCCTTTGAACATCGTACGATAATTTAGAATATATTACGACTCTGTATGCCACATTACCGCCTTGAAAAGTATGTTAGTATAACGTACGACACCTTACAACTCCTAACAAAACATTACAACACCGTACGTAAACTCAAAACTCCATAATAAACCTAATGAATTCGTCCGATTCATTTGAACATCGTACAACAATTTAGAATATCTTACGACTCTGTATGCCACATTACCGCCTTGAAAATCATGTTAGTATAACGTACGGCATCTTACAACTCCTAACAAAAAATTACAACACCGTACGTAAACTTAAAACTCCATAATAAACCTAATGAATTCATTCGAGTCCTTTGAACATCGTACGACAATTTAGAATATCTTACGACTCTGCATGCCACATTACCGCTTTGAAAAGCATGTTAGTACAACGTAGGACACCTTACAACTCCTAACAAAACATTACAACACCGTACGTAAACTTAAAACTCCGTAATAAACCTAATGAATTCATCCGAGTCCTTTGAACATCGTACGACAATTTAGAATATATTACGACTCTGTATGCCACATTACCGCCTTGAAAAGCAGGTTAGTATAACGTACGGCACCATACAACTCCTAACAAAACATTACAACACCGTACTTAAACTTAAAACTCCATAATAAACCTAATGAATTCGTCCGAGTCATTTGAACATCGTACAACAATTTAAATATCTTACGACTCTGTATGCCACATTACCGCCTTGAAAATCATGTTAGTATAACGTAGGACACCTTACAACTCCTAACAACACATTACAATACCGTACGTACACTTAAAACTCCATAGTAAACCTAATGAATTGGTCTGAGTCCATTAAATATTAGACGACCACTCTGGACTTGTTACGACTCTGTATGCAACATTCGCAACAGGAAAATCAATTTAGAATAATGTAGGATGCGTTACATCTTTTGAGAACACCTTTCACCACCGTACGAAACATTAAAACTCCATACTAAACCTAATGAATTCGTCCATGTCATTTGAACATCGTACAACAATTTAGAATATCTTACGACTCTGTATGCCACATTAACGCTTTGAAAAGCATGTTAGTATAACGTAGGACACCTTACAACTCCTAACAAAACATTACCACACCGTATGTAAACTTAAAACTCCATAATAAACCTAATGACTTCATACGAGTCCTTTGAACATCGTACGATAATTTAGAATATATTACGACTCTGTATGCCACATTACCGCCTTGAAAAGTATGTTAGTATAACGTACGACACCTTACAACTCCTAACAAAACATTACAACACCGTACGTAAACTCAAAACTCCATAATAAACCTAATGAATTCGTCCGATTCATTTGAACATCGTACAACAATTTAGAATATCTTACGACTCTGTATGCCACATTACCGCCTTGAAAATCATGTTAGTATAACGTACGGCATCTTACAACTCCTAACAAAAAATTAGAACACCGTACGTAAACTTAAAACTCCATAATAAACCTAATGAATTCATTCGAGTCCTTTGAACATCGTACGACAATTTAGAATATCTTACGACTCTGCATGCCACATTACCGCTTTGAAAAGCATGTTAGTACAACGTAGGACACCTTACAACTCCTAACAAAACATTACAACACCGTACGTAAACTTAAAACTCCGTAATAAACCTAATTAATTCATCCGAGTCCTTTGAACATCGTACGACAATTTAGAATATATTACGACTCTGTATGCCACATTACCGCCTTGAAAAGCAGGTTAGTATAACGTACGGCACCATACAACTCCTAACAAAACATTACAACACCGTACGTAAACTTAAAACTCCATAATAAACCTAATGAATTCGTCCGAGTCATTTGAACATCGTACAACAATTTAAATATCTTACGACTCTGTATGCCACATTACCGCCTTGAAAATCATGTTAGTATAACGTAGGACACCTTACAACTCCTAACAACACATTACAATACCGTACGTACACTTAAAACTCCATAGTAAACCTAATGAATTGGTCTGAGTCCATTAAATATTAGACGACCACTCTGGACTTGTTACGACTCTGTATGCAACATTCGCAACAGGAAAATCAATTTAGAATAATGTAGGATGCGTTACATCTTTTGAGAACACCTTTCACCACCGTACGAAACATTAAAACTCCATACTAAACCTAATGAATTCGTCCATGTCATTTGAACATCGTACGACAATTTAGAATATCTTACGACTCTGTATGCCACATTAACGCTTTGAAAAGCATGTTAGTATAACGTAGGACACCTTACAACTCCTAACAAAACATTACCACACCGTATGTAAACTTAAAACTCCATAATAAACCTAATGACTTCATCCGAGTCCTTTGAATATCGTACGATAATTTAGAATATATTACGACTCTGTATGCCACATTACCGCCTTGAAAAGTATGTTAGTATAACGTACGACACCTTACAACTCCTAACAAAACATTACAACACCGTACGTAAACTCAAAACTCCATAATAAACCTAATGAATTCGTCTGATTCATTTGAACATCGTACAACAATTTAGAATATCTTACGACTCTGTATGCCACATTACCGCCTTGAAAATCATGTTAGTATAACGTACGGCATCTTACAACTCCTAACAAAAAATTAGAACACCGTACGTAAACTTAAAACTCCATAATAAACCTAATGAATTCATTCGAGTCCTTTGAACATCGTACGACAATTTAGAATATCTTACGACTCTGCATGCCACATTACCGCTTTGAAAAGCATGTTAGTATAACGTAGGACACCTTACAACTCCTAACAAAACATTACAACACCGTACGTAAACTTAAAACTCCGTAATAAACCTAATTAATTCATCCGAGTCCTTTGAACATCGTACGACAATTTAGAATATATTACGACTCTGTATGCCGCATTACCGCCTTGAAAAGCAGGTTAGTATAACGTACGGCACCTTACAACTCCTAACAAAACATTACAACACCGTACGTAAACTTAAAACTCCATAATAAACCTAATGAATTCGTCCGAGTCATTTGAACATCGTACAACAATTTAAATATCTTACGACTTTGTATGCCACATTACCGCCTTGAAAATCATGTTAGTATAACGCAGGACACCTTACAACTCCTAACAACACATTACAATACCGTACGTACACTTAAAACTCCATAGTAAACCTAATGAATTGGTCTGAGTCCATTGAACATCGTACGACAATTTAGAATATATTACGACTCTGTATGCCACATTACCGCCCTGAAAAGCATGTTAGTATAACGTACGGCACCTTACAACTCCTAACAAAACATTACAACACCGTACGTAAACTTCAAACTCCATAATAAATCTAATGAATTCGTCCGAGTCTTTTGAACATCGTACAACAATTTTGTCACACCCCCAAAATCCACTAACGGAGTTTTACCGTTAAATGTGTGACAAACTAGGATCTCAGTCATTAGTTACACCAAACGACACTATATGAATTTAAAACATACGTGTCTCATTAAATGAGAAAATTTATTACAGAGTTAACATTTAAAAGTTTGCGGAAGCGTAAACGAAATGTAATGCCAAAATATTAAATGGAAACTAAATGCGCAGTACACGCGTCCAATACAAGATACACAGTTTAAATAGACATTAAACTCAAAACATGGATTGTAATGCATGAAAATGTTTAAATGAAAAGCCGTGATTCCATGCCATGTCCTAAGTGCGTGGTACCTCAGTGACCTGTAAAAGTGAAAGTCTAACAAGTGTCAACACGACGGTTGGTGAGTTCACATAGTAAGTATAAAATCAAGTAAGTTCAGTTGCAAGCAGAAATATAAATTAAGTATGTCATTGTAGGTAGCTAATCTAAAGCACATGTCCTTAGAGGCGTAATGTATCTGACCGAAGCTGACGTATGTACACATTAAGTGCAGTTTGCCCATTCGTACATCCCAGCAGGATGCACTGTAAGTATGTTAGGTCATTCAACACCCGTTCGACAGGTCCTTCTGTCGTGCTAGCGCGACTAGCCCGGGTGGGGTTTGTCAAACCCAGTAGTACTACTCAAAATTTCCTCGCTATTTCACAAATACTAACGGTCAACTAGGTATCCATGAGGTCTTTCATGAACAAAATAAAAGTTGCTCTAATCCAGACATGCGACATACAAAATTTGTAAATCCGTAAAAGTATTCGTCCGAGTTCCAGCCCAAAAAGGGTAGAATAGTAAATAGTTTAGTTCAGTGAACTCACCTTAGGTTGCGCAGCAGTTCAGTTTCTAAAAGCACACAGTAATACAGCAACCTAAATAATAGTAGTTCTATTAATGTGTGTTCATGTAGGGTCATAGTACCCTATGTATCCAAATGGTCATACAGATTATGCGAGTTTGGAATAGTTTGACTTTTTGACCACGTTTGACTTTTTGTCCAAGTTTGACCAAGTTTGACTTTTAGTCCAAGTTTGACTTTTAGTTGACCCGAGTTGACCCACGACCCGTTGGTGATTTATTAAGTGTAAACACGCTGCAAATGATGTATTTAACTATATTACATTCGCATACCACACTACACGTCACACAACCAACAATTTGGATTTCAAATTCCACAAAAGTTTCCTTTATAGGAAGGTCGGATTTGTAAAGTATACTTGCATATTCCAACATCCTAAGCATGTCAACTATTACACAAATACCATAGCACACTACACAAGTCAACAACACATACTAACACTTTGCGGTTCCTACATGAAGCATACTAGCATGTGTGGTCATTTCTAAGCAATACATAATGTTCACATGTTTTGTACAACTAGCATAATAACCCTTTCATCATACATTCTAGTTAATCTTGCATATACAACCTAGACTTCAATTAACCAATTTCAAGTACTCACTTTCAATTCAACTTGTACCTATAAATGTCAACACATGATCAAAGCACGTTTACCAATCATCACATGTCTACAATCACTCACATGCAACCCCAAATCACGTTTGTGCGTCCAAAATCATAATACATGCATCCTAGTCGATTTTCATGTCAAAAAGTTTCTACATTTAGCAAGTAATCCAAACCAAGTCGAATTCGTATGTTCAAATAACCAAAATTCGTCTAACATATCTTACAAACATGCTAGCAAGTCCATAATGATCATTATATGTCCATAACATGCGATTTCACACGATCTCTAACACAAAAGTTACTATTTTTAGTAATCTATCATAACAATCATGAAATTTCACAAACAAGTAGCCAATCTTCATCCCATTCATCATCTAAATACGTATTCAATCCTATTTTCACAATATCGATCATGCAACATCAAGTTTCAATGATTCCATATCAAACCCTAATTCCATAAACACACTTTTTGCACCAATTTCATCATCTAGCTATCCAAATAACCAATAACACATAACTAATATCCCAATTCCACAACACAATCATCAATTGACCATTTTGGATGAACTAGGGTTTCATTCCTATAATTTTCGTAACATATATATAATGTTAAGAATGAAACTTACTTGTTATGTGTTTGTAACTTCAATCAACAACCAAAAACACCACCTAAGATCCAACACAACCGAACATCATCACTTGACGAACAAAGCAGCCGAATTATTCAACTGGCCATAACTTTTTCATCGCTACGAGTTAGAAGGTGTATTTACTATCATTGGAACCGTCTCGTCGAGACGAAGATTTTGATATATAATAGGCCTCGTGACGACGTCGGAGCTGGCCGGAATCTGTCCGGAAAGGTGACGGCCTGGGAGGAAAGAAAGTGACGTTTTTTTTATAAAACTAGGTTTAGAAATTGTTAATTTTTGTTAAATGTTAAGTTGGGTTGGGCCTTGGGCCATCCATGGGTCACATGGGTGATCCACGGGCCCCGTTTTGTTTCGGTTTTGCAAACACCATGAAAATCATTCTCAAATATTCATTTTTGTTTCGTAAGGGTTACCGAAATCCGCAAACAGTTAAAACCGGTAAATACGCGGTTACACGAAAATTCAACAATTAAGCACACATAACAGTTAAAATGTATTATTATTGTATTCACATTCATTTAAGATCACCAACGCCCGGGTATTAACTCGTGTGGTCGTTTCGTGTGAATATGTATATAACGGTTTGCACATTTAATTCATCAACTTAAATGAAAAGTATAATTGCGTTAACGTGACTAACAGAGTTTAACTAACGAAGTTAACCTGAATTTGTCGGGTGTCACAAATTTAGAATATCTTACTACTCTGTATGCCACATTACCGCCTTGAAAATCATGCTAGTATAACATAGAACACCTTTCAACTCCTAACAACACATTACAATACCTTACGTAAACTTAAAACTCCATGGTAAACCTAATGAATTCGTCCGAGTCCTTTAAACATCAGACGACCACTCAGGACTTGTTACGACTTTGTATGCGACATTTGCAACAGGAAAAGCAATTTAGAATAATGTAGGATGCGTTACATCTTTTGAGAACACCTTACACCACCGTACGAAACATTAAAACTCCATATCAAACCTATTGAATTCGTCCGAGTCATTTGAACATCGTACAACAATTTAGAATATCTTACGACTCTGTATGCCACATTACCGCTTTGAAAAGCATGTTAGTATAACGTAGGACACCTTACAACTCTTAACAAAACATTACAACACCGTACGTAAACTTAAAACTTCATAATAAAACTAATTAATTAATCCGAGTCCTTTGAACATCGTACGACAATTTAGAATATATTACGACTCTGTATGCCACATTACCGCCTTGAAAAGCAGGTTAGTATAACGTACGGCACCTTACAACTCCTAAAAAAACATTACAACACCGTATGTAAACTTAAAACTCCATAATAAAACTAATGAATTCGTCCGAGTCATTTGAACATCGTACAACAATTTAAAAATCTTACGACTCTGTATGCCACATTACCGCCTTGAAAATCATGTTAGTATAACGTAGGACACCTTACAACTCCTAACAACACATTACAATACCGTACGTAAACTTAAAACTCCATAGTAAACCTAATGAATTCGTCTGAGTCCATTAAACATTAGACGACCACTTAGGACTTGTTACGACTTTGTATGCAACATTCGCAACAGGAAAAGCAATTTAGAATAATGTAGGATGTGTTACAACTTTTGAGAACACCTTTCACCACCGTACGAAACATTAAAACTCCATACTAAACCTAATGAATTCGTCCGAGTCATTTGAACATCGTACAACAATTTAGAATATCTTACGACTCTGTATGCCACATTATGTAACACCCCAAACCTGAAAGTTGATATTCATGTATTGTTATATGCTATAAGACTATGTTTATTAATATGTTTGTGGTAGTAAAAGTATTATATAAATGACACAAGTTGTTTTATGGATTTAAATTACAATCATATACAAAGTTGAGGGGTTAAGAATGTATAGTTTGAAAGTTAAAATGAGAAGAGATTTTGTAGGGGTTCATTTGCAGTTGAGGGTCTCTTTGGTAAATATTTTGCAAACAAAAATTGGGAAGAAAACCCATATGCAGAAAACGATTTCAGCCCCTAAGTGCTCTCTAGGTCACGAAAATTCCCCAAATTGAAGATGGATTAGATGAAATTGAAGGTAGAAATGGTGAAGGGAAACATCTAAGGGATCCTACTTCATGAATTGTGTCATGGTAAGAACCCTAGAACCAACTCCTTCTTGTATTGCAAACCCACAAGTGGGTTTTGGTTAAAATATGTTGAATTCGTGGGATTCATTGATTGTGGATGCTATCATGATCATTTCTATGTTGTAGAGATGAATTCATACTTGAAATTGTTAGTTTTCATAAGATGATGAATATGAGTTTTGCATGTAATCTTTATGTTACTTGGTACATGGCCATGTTCTGCATATATATATTTCCATTTGTTTTGTAACCCGTTGTTTCATAGTTGTCATGGAAACCTTTAAGCACAAGTATGATATGAGCAAGAATGTAACGACATTTATAAGCGCGTATGTATGAAATGGTTAAGGATGTGATAGTTGGTTAATAATGATACAAACATGGGAGCGGTATGCACGCATGTATTATAATGTCGTTAATAGTATTGTCATGTCATGGACAATGAAAGTGCAGGTATGCTAAGGATGAATGCATTAGAGTTAAAAGTTAAGATTCGAAGCTCGGGTTCAAGTTAGTAACCGAGATGGATCTGAACTTGCAGAGACAAGTTAACAAGATCATGTAGTTCCTATAGATATTATTTCTTTATTGTCCAAGTATCGTATGAAGTTACTTATTTAACTAATGATATGAATATGTAGTGGTCGCAGGTGTTAAGGGTCTCTTTATTATGAATTCAAGAAGTTTGAAGATCGAGCCAGGACATGGATTGTACGGGGGCGTGTCATGTAGTCTTTAAACATCGTGTTTTAATGTATGTAATAAAAATGAAAGACGTAATGCTTGAAATATAGTATCAAATGCTTTTTAAATGTTTAAGAATGTTTTATAAAGCAAGAAATTTTCTGGTTCGTATTTTTCCGCTGCATTAATTTGTTGGTTTTACAAGTGGTATCAGAGCAACTCCTGTGCCGTTCGGGATGGTGGGGCAAACCTCATCAAGGATGGTGAGTCCCCGGGGGTGTTCAGAGGGGCACCTTAGGAAAATCCCACATCCAAGAATGGGATGGTGGGGCAAACCTCATCGAGGACGATGAGTCCAAAAGGGGGGGTGTTTGTAACACCCTAGGCAAATCCCACATCGGCCGTGGGCAGGAGAGATCTGGGATTTATAAGGGATATCCGACCTCAAATACCAACAACGCGTTTTGGGGCTTAACGCTAGTGGATAAGTGGAGAACTCCACAGTTAAGCGTGCTCAGATGACAGCAATCTCAGGATGGGTGACCATCCTGGGAAGGTTTCACCCGGGCAACCAAAAGCAAATCCGTGAGCTCTAATGTAGCAAAGCGGACAATATTGGTGGTATGAGTGGCCGGATGTTACACATTACCGCTTTGAAAAGCATGTTAGTATAAGGTAGGACACCTTACAACTCCTAACAAAACATTACAACACCGTACGCAAACTTAAAACTCCATAATAAACCTAATGAATTCATCCGAGTCATTTGAACATCGTACAACAATTTAGAATATCTTACGACTCTGTATGCCACATTACCACCTTGAAAATCATGTTAGTATAACATACGGCATCTTACAACTCCTAACAAAACATTACAACACCGTACGTAAACTTAAAACTCCATAATAAACCTAATGAATTCATTCGAGTCCTTTGAACATCGTACGACAATTTAGAATATATTACGACTCTGTATGCCACATTACCGCCCTGAAAAGCATGTTAGTATAACGTACGGCACCTTACAAATCCTAACAAAACATTACAACACCGTACGTAAACTTAAAACTCCATAATAAACCTAATGAATTCGTCCGAGTCATTTGAACATCGTACAACAATTTAAGTATCTTACAACTTTGTATGCCACATTACCGCCTTGAAAATCATGTTAGTATAATGTAGGACACCTTACAACTCCTAACAACACATTACAATACCGTACGTACACTTAAAACTCCATAGTAAACCTAATGAATTGCTCTGAGTCCATTGAACATCGTACGACAAATTAAAATATATTACGACTCTGTATGCCACATTACCGCCCTGAAAAGCATGTTAGTATAACGTACGGCACCTTACAACTCCTAACAAAACATTACAACACCGTACGTAAACTTCAAACTCCATAATAAATCTAATGAATTCGTCCGAGTCTTTTGAACATCGTACAACAATTTAGAATATCTTACTACTCTGTATGCCACATTACCGCCTTGAAAATCATGTTAGTATAACATAGAACACCTTTCAACTCCTAACAACACATTACAATACCTTACGTAAACTTAAAACTCCATGGTAAACCTAATGAATTCGTCCGAGTCCTTTAAACATCAGACGACCACTCAGGACTTGTTACGACTTTGTATGCGACATTAGCAACAGGAAAAGCAATTTAGAATAATGTAGGATGCGTTACATCTTTTGAGAACACCTTACACCACCGTACGAAACATTAAAACTCCATATCAAACCTATTGAATTCGTCCGAGTCATTTGAACATCGTACAACAATTTAGAATATCTTACGACTCTGTATGCCACATTACCGCTTTGAAAAGCATGTTAGTATAACGTAGGACACCTTACAACCCTTAACAAAACATTACAACACCGTACGTAAACTTAAAACTTCATAATAAAACTAATTAATTCATCCGAGTCCTTTGAACATCGTACGACAATTTAGAATATATTACGACTCTGTATGCCACATTACCGCCTTGAAAAGCAGGTTAGTATAACGTACGGCACCTTACAACTCCTAAAAAAACATTATAACACCGTATGTAAACTTAAAACTCCATAATAAACCTAATGAATTCGTCCGAGTCATTTGAACATCGTACAACAATTTAAAAATCTTACGACTCTGTATGCCACATTACCGCCTTGAAAATCTTGTTAGTATAACGTAGGACACCTTACAACTCCTAACAACACATTACAATACCGTACGTAAACTTAAAACTCCATAGTAAACCTAATGAATTCGTCTGAGTCCATTAAACATTAGACGACCACTCAGGACTTGTTACGACTTTGTATGCAACATTCGCAACAGGAAAAGCAATTTAGAATAATGTAGGATGCGTTACAACTTTTGAGAACACCTTTCACCACCGTACGAAACATTAAAACTCCATACAAAACCTAATGAATTCGTCCGAGTCATTTGAACATCGTACAACAATTTAGAATATCTTACGACTCTGTATGCCACATTACCGCTTTGAAAAGCATGTTAGTATAACGTAGGACACCTTACAACCCTTAACAAAACATTACAACACCGTACGTAAACTTAAAACTTCATAATAAAACTAATTAATTCATCCGAGTCCTTTGAACATCGTACGAAAATTTAGAATATATTACGACTCTGTATGCCACATTACCGCCTTGAAAAGCAGGTTAGTATAACGTACGGCACCTTACAACTCCTAAAAAAACATTACAACACCGTATGTAAACTTAAAACTCCATAATAAACCTAATGAATTCATCCGAGTCATTTGAACATCGTACAACAATTTAGAATATCTTACGACTCTGTATGCCACATTACCACCTTGAAAATCATGTTAGTATAACATACGGCATCTTACAACTCCTAACAAAACATTACAACACCGTACCTAAACTTAAAACTCCATAATAAACCTAATGAATTCGTCTGAGTCCATTAAACATTAGACGACCACTTAGGACTTGTTACGACTTTGTATGCAACATTCGCAACAGGAAAAGCAATTTAGAATAATGTAGGATGTGTTACAACTTTTGAGAACACCTTTCACCACCGTACGAAACATTAAAACTCCATACTAAACCTAATGAATTCGTCCGAGTCATTTGAACATCGTACAACAATTTAGAATATCTTACGACTCTCTATGCCACATTATGTAACACCCCAAACCTGAAAGTTGATATTCATGTATTGTTATATGCTATAAGACTATGTTTATTAATATGTTTGTGGTAGTAAAAGTATTATATAAATGACACAAGTTGTTTTATGGATTTAAATTACAATCATATACAAAGTTGAGGGGTTAAGAATGTATAGTTTGAAAGTTAAAATGAGAAGAGATTTTGTAGGGGTTCATTTGTAGTTGAGGGTCTCTTTGGTAAATATTTTGCAAACAAAAATTGGGAAGAAAACCCATATGCAGAAAACGATTTCAGCCCCTAAGTGCTCTCTAGGTCACGAAAATTCCCCAAATTGAAGATGGATTAGATGAAATTGAAGGTAGAAATGGTGAAGGGAAACATCTAAGGGATCCTACTTCATGAATTGTGTCATGGTAAGAACCCTAGAACCAACTCCTTCTTGTATTGCAAACCCACAAGTGGGTTTTGGTTAAAATATGTTGAATTCGTGGGATTCATTGATTGTGGATGCTATCATGATCATTTCTATGTTGTAGAGATGAATTCATACTTGAAATTGTTAGTTTTCATAAGATGATGAATATGAGTTTTGCATGTAATCTTTATGTTACTTGGTACATGGCCATGTTCTGCATATATATATTTCCATTTGTTTTGTAACCCGTTGTTTCATAGTTGTCATGGAAACCTTTAAGCACAAGTATGATATGAGCAAGAATGTAACGACATTTATAAGCGCGTATGTATGAAATGGTTAAGGATGTGATAGTTGGTTAATAATGATACAAACATGGGAGCGGTATGCACGCATGTATTATAATGTCGTTAATAGTATTGTCATGTCATGGACAATGAAAGTGCAGGTATGCTAAGGATGAATGCATTAGAGTTAAAAGTTAAGATTCGAAGCTCGGGTTCAAGTTAGTAACCGAGATGGATCTGAACTTGCAGAGACAAGTTAACAAGATCATGTAGTTCCTATAGATATTATTTCTTTATTGTCCAAGTATCGTATGAAGTTACTTATTTAACTAATGATATGAATATGTAGTGGTCGCAGGTGTTAAGGGTCTCTTTATTATGAATTCAAGAAGTTTGAAGATCGAGCCAGGACATGGATTGTACGGGGGCGTGTCATGTAGTCTTTAAACATCGTGTTTTAATGTATGTAATAAAAATGAAAGACGTAATGCTTGAAATATAGTATCAAATGCTTTTTAAATGTTTAAGAATGTTTTATAAAGCAAGAAATTTTCTGGTTCGTATTTTTCCGCTGCATTAATTTGTTGGTTTTACAAGTGGTATCAGAGCAACTCCTGTGCCGTTCGGGATGGTGGGGCAAACCTCATCAAGGATGGTGAGTCCCCGGGGGTGTTCAGAGGGGCACCTTAGGAAAATCCCACATCCAAGAATGGGATGGTGGGGCAAACCTCATCGAGGACGATGAGTCCAAAAGGGGGGGTGTTTGTAACACCCTAGGCAAATCCCACATCGGCCGTGGGCAGGAGAGATCTGGGATTTATAAGGGATGTCCGACCTCAAATACCAACAACGCGTTTTGGGGCTTAACGCTAGTGGATAAGTGGAGAACTCCACAGTTAAGCGTGCTCAGATGACAGCAATCTCAGGATGGGTGACCATCCTGGGAAGGTTTCACCCGGGCAACCAAAAGCAAATCCGTGAGCTCTAATGTAGCAAAGCGGACAATATTGGTGGTATGAGTGGCCGGATGTTACACATTACCGCTTTGAAAAGCATGTTAGTATAAGGTAGGACACCTTACAACTCCTAACAAAACATTACAACACCGTACGCAAACTTAAAACTCCATAATAAACCTAATGAATTCATCCGAGTCATTTGAACATCGTACAACAATTTAGAATATCTTACGACTCTGTATGCCACATTACCACCTTGAAAATCATGTTAGTATAACATACGGCATCTTACAACTCCTAACAAAACATTACAACACCGTACGTAAACTTAAAACTCCATAATAAACCTAATGAATTCATTCGAGTCCTTTGAACATCGTACGACAATTTAGAATATATTACGACTCTGTATGCCACATTACCGCCCTGAAAAGCATGTTAGTATAACGTACGGCACCTTACAAATCCTAACAAAACATTACAACACCGTACGTAAACTTAAAACTCCATAATAAACCTAATGAATTCGTCCGAGTCATTTGAACATCGTACAACAATTTAAGTATCTTACAACTTTGTATGCCACATTACCGCCTTGAAAATCATGTTAGTATAATGTAGGACACCTTACAACTCCTAACAACACATTACAATACCGTACGTACACTTAAAACTCCATAGTAAACCTAATGAATTGCTCTGAGTCCATTGAACATCGTACGACAAATTAAAATATATTACGACTCTGTATGCCACATTACCGCCCTGAAAAGCATGTTAGTATAACGTACGGCACCTTACAACTCCTAACAAAACATTACAACACCGTACGTAAACTTCAAACTCCATAATAAATCTAATGAATTCGTCCGAGTCTTTTGAACATCGTACAACAATTTAGAATATCTTACTACTCTGTATGCCACATTACCGCCTTGAAAATCATGTTAGTATAACATAGAACACCTTTCAACTCCTAACAACACATTACAATACCTTAC
This sequence comes from Tagetes erecta, assembly GCA_030867185.1. Lineage (NCBI taxonomy): Eukaryota > Viridiplantae > Streptophyta > Magnoliopsida > Asterales > Asteraceae > Tagetes > Tagetes erecta. Next base: position 44,603,689 of record CM061488.1, on the reverse strand, counting down.
GTAAACTTAAAACTCCATGGTAAACCTAATGAATTCGTCCGAGTCCTTTAAACATCAGACGACCACTCAGGACTTGTTACGACTTTGTATGCGACATTAGCAACAGGAAAAGCAATTTAGAATAATGTAGGATGCGTTACATCTTTTGAGAACACCTTACACCACCGTACGAAACATTAAAACTCCATATCAAACCTATTGAATTCGTCCGAGTCATTTGAACATCGTACAACAATTTAGAATATCTTACGACTCTGTATGCCACATTACCGCTTTGAAAAGCATGTTAGTATAACGTAGGACACCTTACAACCCTTAACAAAACATTACAACACCGTACGTAAACTTAAAACTTCATAATAAAACTAATTAATTCATCCGAGTCCTTTGAACATCGTACGACAATTTAGAATATATTACGACTCTGTATGCCACATTACCGCCTTGAAAAGCAGGTTAGTATAACGTACGGCACCTTACAACTCCTAAAAAAACATTACAACACCGTATGTAAACTTAAAACTCCATAATAAACCTAATGAATTCGTCCGAGTCATTTGAACATCGTACAACAATTTAAAAATCTTACGACTCTGTATGCCACATTACCGCCTTGAAAATCTTGTTAGTATAACGTAGGACACCTTACAACTCCTAACAACACATTACAATACCGTACGTAAACTTAAAACTCCATAGTAAACCTAATGAATTCGTCTGAGTCCATTAAACATTAGACGACCACTCAGGACTTGTTACGACTTTGTATGCAACATTCGCAACAGGAAAAGCAATTTAGAATAATGTAGGATGCGTTACAACTTTTGAGAACACCTTTCACCACCGTACGAAACATTAAAACTCCATACAAAACCTAATGAATTCGTCCGAGTCATTTGAACATCGTACAACAATTTAGAATATCTTACGACTCTGTATGCCACATTACCGCTTTGAAAAGCATGTTAGTATAACGTAGGACACCTTACAACCCTTAACAAAACATTACAACACCGTACGTAAACTTAAAACTTCATAATAAAACTAATTAATTCATCCGAGTCCTTTGAACATCGTACGAAAATTTAGAATATATTACGACTCTGTATGCCACATTACCGCCTTGAAAAGCAGGTTAGTATAACGTACGGCACCTTACAACTCCTAAAAAAACATTACAACACCGTATGTAAACTTAAAACTCCATAATAAACCTAATGAATTCATCCGAGTCATTTGAATATCGTACAACAATTTAGAATATCTTACGACTCTGTATGCCACATTACCACCTTGAAAATCATGTTAGTATAACATACGGCATCTTACAACTCCTAACAAAACATTACAACACCGTACGTAAACTTAAAACTCCATAATAAACCTAATGAATTCATTCGAGTCCTTTGAACATCGTACGACAATTTAGAATATATTACGACTCTGTATGCCACATTACCGCCCTGAAAAGCATGTTAGTGTAACGTACGGCACCTTACAACTCCTAACAAAACATTACAACACCGTACGTAAACTTAAAACTCCATAATAAACCTAATGAATTCGTCCGAGTCATTTGAACATAGTACAACAATTTAAGTATCTTACAACTTTGTATGCCACATTACCGCCTTGAAAATCATGTTAGTATAATGTAGGACACCTTACAACTCCTAACAACACATTACAATACCGTACGTACACTTAAAACTCCATAGTAAACCTAATGAATTGGTCTGAGTCCATTGAACATCGTACGACAATTTAAAATATATTACGACTCTGTATGCCACATTACCGCCCTGAAAAGCATGATAGTATAACGTACGGCACCTTAAACTCCTAACAAAACATTACAACACCGTACGTAAACTTCAAACTCCATAATAAATCTAATGAATTCGTCCGAGTCTTTTGAACATCGTACAACAATTTAGAATATCTTACTACTCTGTATGCCACATTACCGCCTTGAAAATCATGTTAGTATAACATAGAACACCTTTCAACTCCTAACAACACATTACAATACCTTACGTAAACTTAAAACTCCATGGTAAACCTAATGAATTCGTCCGAGTCCTTTAAACATCAGACGACCACTCAGGACTTGTTACGACTTTGTATGCTACATTAGCAACAGGAAAAGCAATTTAGAATAATGTAGGATGCGTTACATCTTTTGAGAACACCTTACACCACCATACGAAACATTAAAACTCCAAATCAAACCTATTGAATTCGTCCGAGTCATTTGAACATCGTACAACAATTTAGAATATCTTACGACTCTGTATGCCACATTACCGCTTTGAAAAGCATGTTAGTATAACGTAGGACACCTTACAACCCTTAACAAAACATTACAACACCGTACGTAAACTTAAAACTTCATAATAAAACTAATTAATTCATCCGAGTCCTTTGAACATCGTACGACAATTTAGAATATATTACGACTCTGTATGCCACATTACCGCCTTGAAAAGCAGGTTAGTATAACGTACGGCACCTTACAACTCCTAAAAAAACATTACAACACCGTATGTAAACTTAAAACTCCATAATAAACCTAATGAATTCGTCCGAGTCATTTGAACATCGTACAACAATTTAAAAATCTTACGACTATGTATGCCACATTACCGCCTTGAAAATCTTGTTAGTATAACGTAGGACACCTTACAACTCCTAACAACACATTACAATACCGTACGTAAACTTAAAACTCCATAGTAAACCTAATGAATTCGTCTGAGTCCATTAAACATTAGACGACCACTCAGGACTTGTTACGACTTTGTATGCAACATTCGCAACAGGAAAAGCAATTTAGAATAATGTAGGATGCGTTACAACTTTTGAGAACACCTTTCACCACCGTACGAAACATTAAAACTCCATACAAAACCTAATGAATTCGTCCGAGTCATTTGAACATCGTACAACAATTTAGAATATCTTACGACTCTGTATGCCACATTACCGCTTTGAAAAGCATGTTAGTATAACGTAGGACACCTTACAACCCTTAACAAAACATTACAACACCGTACGTAAACTTAAAACTTCATAATAAAACTAATTAATTCATCCGAGTCCTTTGAACATCGTACGACAATTTAGAATATATTACGACTCTGTATGCCACATTACCGCCTTGAAAAGCAGGTTAGTATAACGTACGGCACCTTACAACTCCTAAAAAAACATTACAACACCGTATGTAAACTTAAAACTCCATAATAAACCTAATGAATTCGTCCGAGTCATTTGAACATCGTACAACAATTTAAAAATCTTACGACTCTGTATGCCACATTACCGCCTTGAAAATCTTGTTAGTATAACGTAGGACACCTTACAACTCCTAACAACACATTACAATACCGTACGTAAACTTAAAACTCCATAGTAAACCTAATGAATTCGTCTGAGTCCATTAAACATTAGACGACCACTCAGGACTTGTTACGACTTTGTATGCAACATTCGCAACAGGAAAAGCAATTTAGAATAATGTAGGATGCGTTACAACTTTTGAGAACACCTTTCACCACCGTACGAAACATTAAAACTCCATACAAAACCTAATGAATTCGTCCGAGTCATTTGAACATCGTACAACAATTTAGAATATCTTACGACTCTGTATGCCACATTACCGCTTTGAAAAGCATGTTAGTATAACGTAGGACACCTTACAACCCTTAACAAAACATTACAACACCGTACGTAAACTTAAAACTTCATAATAAAACTAATTAATTCATCCGAGTCCTTTGAACATCGTACGACAATTTAGAATATATTACGACTCTGTATGCCACATTACCGCCTTGAAAAGCAGGTTAGTATAACGTACGGCACCTTACAACTCCTAAAAAAACATTACAACACCGTATGTAAACTTAAAACTCCATAATAAACCTAATGAATTCGTCCGAGTCATTTGAACATCGTACAACAATTTAAAAATCTTACGACTCTGTATGCCACATTACCGCCTTGAAAATCTTGTTAGTATAACGTAGGACACCTTACAACTCCTAACAACACATTACAATACCGTACGTAAACTTAAAACTCCATAGTAAACCTAATGAATTCGTCTGAGTCCATTAAACATTAGACGACCACTCAGGACTTGTTACGACTTTGTATGCAACATTCGCAACAGGAAAAGCAATTTAGAATAATGTAGGATGCGTTACAACTTTTGAGAACACCTTTCACCACCGTACGAAACATTAAAACTCCATACAAAACCTAATGAATTCGTCCGAGTCATTTGAACATCGTACAACAATTTAGAATATCTTACGACTCTGTATGCCACATTACCGCTTTGAAAAGCATGTTAGTATAACGTAGGACACCTTACAACTCCTAACAAAACATTACAACACCGTACGCAAACTTAAAACTCCATAATAAACCTAATGAATTCATCCGAGTCATTTGAACATCGTACAACAATTTAGAATATCTTACGACTCTGTATGCCACATTACCGCCTTGAAAATCATGTTAGTATAACGTACGGCATCTTACAACTCCTAACAAAACAATACAACACCGTACGTAAACTTAAAACTCCAAAATAAACCTAATGAATTCATTCGAGTCCTTTGAACATCGTACGACAATTTAGAATATATTACGACTCTGTATGCCACATTACCGCCCTGAAAAGCATGTTAGTATAACGTACGGCACCTTACAACTCCTAACAAAACATTACAACACCGTACGAAAACTTCAAACTCCATAATAAATCTAATGAATTCGTCCGAGTCTTTTGAACATCGTACAACAATTTAGAATATCTTACTACTCTGTATGCCACATTACCGCCTTGAAAATCATGTTAGTATAACATAGAACACCTTTCAACTCCTAACAACACATTACAATACCTTACGTAAACTTAAAACTCCATGGTAAACCTAATGAATTCGTCCGAGTCCTTTAAACATCAGACAACCACTCAGGACTTGTTACGACTTTGTATGCGACATTAGCAACAGGAAAAGCAATTTAGAATAATGTAGGATGCGTAACATCTTTTGAGAACACCTTACACCACCGTACGAAACATTAAAACTCCATATCAAACCTATTGAATTCGTCCGAGTCATTTGAACATCGTACAACAATTTAGAATATCTTACGACTCTATATGCCACATTACCGCTTTGAAAAGCATGTTAGTATAACGTAGGACACCTTACAACTCTTAACAAAACATTACAACACCGTACGTAAACTTAAAACTTCATAATAAAACTAATTAATTCATCCGAGTCCTTTGAACATCGTACGACAATTTAGAATATATTACGACTCTGTATGCCACATTACCGCCTTGAAAAGCAGGTTAGTATAAAGTATGGCACCTTACAACTCCTAAAAAAACATTACAACACCGTATGTAAACTTAAAACTCCATAATAAACCTAATGAATTCGTCCGAGTCATTTGAACATCGTACAACAATTTAAAAATCTTACGACTCTGTATGCCACATTACCGCCTTGAAAATCATGTTAGTATAACGTAAGACACCTTACAACTCCTAACAACACATTACAATACCGTACGTAAACTTAAAACTCCATAGTAAACCTAATGAATTCGTCTGAGTCCATTAAACATTAGACGACCACTCAGGACTTGTTACGACTTTGTATGCAACATTCGCAACAGGAAAAGCAATTTAGAATAATGTAGGATGCGTTACAACTTTTGAGAACAACTTTCAGCACCGTACGAAACATTAAAACTCCATACTAAACCTAATGAATTCGTCCGAGTCATTTGAACATCGTACAACAATTTAGAATATCTTACGACTCTGTATGCCACATTACCGCTTTGAAAAGCATGTTAGTATAACGTAGGACACCTTACAACTCCTAACAAAACATTACAACACCGTACGCAAACTTAAAACTCCGTAATAAACCTAATGAATTCATCCGAGTCATTTGAACATCGTACAACAATTTAGAATATCTTACGACTCTGTATGCCACATTACCGCCTTGAAAATCATGTTAGTATAACGTACGGCATCTTACAACTCCTAACAAAACATTACAACACCGTACGTAAACTTAAAACTCCATAATAAACCTAATGAATACATTCGAGTCCTTTGAACATCGTACGACAATTTAGAATATATTACGACTCTGTATGCCACATTACCGCCCTGAAAAGCATGTTAGTATAACGTACGGCACCTTACAACTCCTAACAAAACATTACAACACCGTACGAAAACTTCAAACTCCATAATAAATCTAATGAATTCGTCCGAGTCTTTTGAACATCGTACAACAATTTAGAATATCTTACTACTCTGTATGCCACATTACCGCCTTGAAAATCATGTTAGTATAACATAGAACACCTTTCAACTCCTAACAACACATTACAATACCTTACGTAAACTTAAAACTCCATGGTAAACCTAATGAATTCGTCCGAGTCCTTTAAACATCAGACGACCACTCAGGACTTGTTACGACTTTGTATGCGACATTAGCAACAGGAAAAGCAATTTAGAATAATGTAGGATGCGTTACATCTTTTGAGAACACCTTACACCACCGTACGAAACATTAAAACTCCATATCAAACCTATTGAATTCGTCCGAGTCATTTGAACATCGTACAACAATTTAGAATATCATACGACTCTGTATGCCACATTAGCGCTTTGAAAAGCATGTTAGTAAAACGTAGGACACCTTACAACTCTTAACAAAACATTACAACACCGTACGTAAACTTAAAACTTCATAATAAAACTAATTAATTCATCCGAGTCCTTTGAACATCGTACGACAATTTAGAATATATTACGACTCTGTATGCCACATTACCGCCTTGAAAAGCAGGTTAGTATAACGTACGGCACCTTACAACTCCTAAAAAAACATTACAACACCGTATGTAAACTTAAAACTCCATAATAAACCTAATGAATTCGTCCGAGTCATTTGAACATCGTACAACAATTTAAAAATCTTACGACTCTGTATGCCACATTACCGCCTTGAAAATCATGTTAGTATAACGTAGGACACCTTACAACTCCTAACAACACATTACAATACCGTACGTAAACTGAAAAATCCATAGTAAACCTAATGAATTCGTCTGAGTCCATTAAACATTAGACGACCACTCAGGACTTGTTACGACTTTGTATGCAACATTCGCAACAGGAAAAGCAATTTAGAATAATGTAGGATGCGTTACAACTTTTGAGAACACCTTTCACCACCGTACGAAACATTAAAACTCCATACTAAACCTAATGAATTCGTCCGAGTCATTTGAACATCGTACAATAATTTAGAATATCTTACGACTCTGTATGCCACATTACCGCTTTGAAAAGCATGTTAGTATAACGTAGGACACCTTACAACTCCTAACAAAACATTACAACACCGTACGCAAACTTAAAACTCCGTAATAAACCTAATGAATTCATCCGAGTCATTTGAACATCGTACAACAATTTAGAATATCTTACGACTCTGTATGCCACATTACCGCCTTGAAAATCATGTTAGTATAACGTACGGCATCCTACAACTCCTAACAAAATATTACAACACCGTACGTAAACTTAAAACTCCATAATAAACCTAATGAATACATTCGAGTCCTTTGAACATCGTACGACAATTTAGAATATATTACGACTCTGTATGCCACATTACCGCCCTGAAAAGCATGTTAGTATAACGTACGGCACCTTACAACTCCTAACAAAACATTACAACACCGTACGAAAACTTCAAACTCCATAATAAATCTAATGAATTCGTCCGAGTCTTTTGAACATCGTACAACAATTTAGAATATCTTACTACTTTGTATGCCACATTACCGCCTTGAAAATCATGTTAGTATAACATAGAACACCTTTCAACTCCTAACAACACATTACAATACCTTACGTAAACTTAAAACTCCATGGTAAACCTAATGAATTCGTCCGAGTCCTTTAAACATCAGACGACCACTCAGGACTTGTTACGACTTTGTATGCGACATTAGCAACAGGAAAAGCAATTTAGAATAATGTAGGATGCGTTACATCTTTTGAGAACACCTTACACCACCGTACGAAACATTAAAACTCCATATCAAACCTATTGAATTCGTCCGAGTCATTTGAACATCGTACAACAATTTAGAATATCATACGACTCTGTATGCCACATTACCGCTTTGAAAAGCATGTTAGTATAACGTAGGACACCTTACAACTCTTAACAAAACATTACAACACCGTACGTAAACTTAAAACTTCATAATAAAACTAATTAATTCATCCGAGTCCTTTGAACATCGTACGACAATTTAGAATATATTACGACTCTGTATGCCACATTACCGCCTTGAAAAGCAGGTTAGTATAACGTACGGCACCTTACAACTCCTAACAAAACATTACAACATCGTACGAAAACTTCAAACTCCATAATAAATCTAATGAATTCGTCCGAGTCTTTTGAACATCGTACAACAATTTAGAATATCTTACTACTCTGTATGCCACATTACCGCCTTGAAAATCATGTTAGTATAACATAGAACACCTTTCAACTCCTAACAACACATTACAATACCTTACGTAAACTTAAAACTCCATGGTAAACCTAATGAATTCGTCCGAGTCCTTTAAACATCAGACGACCACTCAGGACTTGTTACGACTTTGTATGCGACATTAGCAACAGGAAAAGCAATTTAGAATAATGTAGGATGCGTTACATCTTTTGAGAACACCTTACACCACCGTACGAAACATTAAAACTCCATATCAAACCTATTGAATTCGTCCGAGTCATTTGAACATCGTACAACAATTTAGAATATCATACGACTCTGTATGCCACATTACCGCTTTGAAAAGCATGTTAGTAAAACGTAGGACACCTTACAACTCTTAACAAAACATTACAACACCGTACGTAAACTTAAAACTTCATAATAAAACTAATTAATTCATCCGAGTCCTTTGAACATCGTACGACAATTTAGAATATATTACGACTCTGTATGCCACATTACCGCCTTGAAAAGCAGGTTAGTATAACGTACGGCACCTTACAACTCCTAACAAAACATTACAACACCGTACGAAAACTTCAAACTCCATAATAAATCTAATGAATTCGTCCGAGTCTTTTGAACATCGTACAACAATTTAGAATATCTTACTACTCTGTATGCCACATTACCGCCTTGAAAATCATGTTAGTATAACATAGAACACCTTTCAACTCCTAACAACACATTACAATACCTTACGTAAACTTAAAACTCCATGGTAAACCTAATGAATTCGTCCGAGTCCTTTAAACATCAGACGACCACTCAGGACTTGTTACGACTTTGTATGCGACATTAGCAACAGGAAAAGCAATTTAGAATAATGTAGGATGCGTTACATCTTTTGAGAACACCTTACACCACCGTACGAAACATTAAAACTCCATATCAAACCTATTGAATTCGTCCGAGTAATTTGAACATCGTACAACAATTTAGAATATCATACGACTCTGTATGCCACATTACCGCTTTGAAAAGCATGTTAGTAAAACGTAGGACACCTTACAACTCTTAACAAAACATTACAACACCGTACGTAAACTTAAAACTTCATAATAAAACTAATTAATTCATCCGAGTCCTTTGAACATCGTACGACAATTTAGAATATATTACGACTCTGTATGCCACATTACCGCCTTGAAAAGCAGGTTAGTATAACGTACGGCACCTTACAACTCCTAAAAAACATTACAACACCGTATGTAAACTTAAAACTCCATAATAAACCTAATGAATTCGTCCGAGTCATTTGAACATCGTACAACAATTTAAAAATCTTACGACTCTGTATGCCACATTACCGCCTTGAAAATCATGTTAGTATAACGTAGGACACCTTACAACTCCTAACAACACATTACAATACCGTACGTAAACTGAAAAATCCATAGTAAACCTAATGAATTCGTCTGAGTCCATTAAACATTAGACGACCACTCAGGACTTGTTACGACTTTGTATGCAACATTCGCAACAGGAAAAGCAATTTAGAATAATGTAGGATGCGTTACAACTTTTGAGAACACCTTTCACCACCGTACGAAACATTAAAACTCCATACTAAACCTAATGAATTCGTCCGAGTCATTTGAACATCGTACAACAATTTAGAATATCTTACGACTCTGTATGCCACATTACCGCTTTGAAAAGCATGTTAGTATAACGTAGGACACCTTACAACTCCTAACAAAACATTACAACACCGTACGCAAACTTAAAACTCCGTAATAAACCTAATGAATTCATCCGAGTCATTTGAACATCGTACAACAATTTAGAATATCTTACGACTCTGTATGCCACATTACCGCCTTGAAAATCATGTTAGTATAACGTACGGCATCCTACAACTCCTAACAAAATATTACAACACCGTACGTAAACTTAAAACTCCATAATAAACCTAATGAATACATTCGAGTCCTTTGAACATCGTACGACAATTTAGAATATATTACGACTCTGTATGCCACATTACCGCCCTGAAAAGCATGTTAGTATAACGTACGGCACCTTACAACTCCTAACAAAACATTACAACACCGTACGAAAACTTCAAACTCCATAATAAATCTAATGAATTCGTCCGAGTCTTTTGAACATCGTACAACAATTTAGAATATCTTACTACTCTGTATGCCACATTACCGCCTTGAAAATCATGTTAGTATAACATAGAACACCTTTCAACTCCTAACAACACATTACAATACCTTACGTAAACTTAAAACTCCATGGTAAACCTAATGAATTCGTCCGAGTCCTTTAAACATCAGACGACCACTCAGGACTTGTTACGACTTTGTATGCGACATTAGCAACAGGAAAAGCAATTTAGAATAATGTAGGATGCGTTACATCTTTTGAGAACACCTTACACCACCGTACGAAACATTAAAACTCCATATCAAACCTATTGAATTCGTCCGAGTCATTTGAACATCGTACAACAATTTAGAATATCATACGACTCTGTATGCCACATTACCGCTTTGAAAAGCATGTTAGTATAACGTAGGACACCTTACAACTCTTAACAAAACATTACAACACCGTATGTAAACTTAAAACTTCATAATAAAACTAATTAATTCATCCGAGTCCTTTGAACATCGTACGACAATTTAGAATATATTACGACTCTGTATGCCACATTACCGCCTTGAAAAGCAGGTTAGTATAACGTACGGCACCTTACAACTCCTAAAAAAACATTACAACACCGTATGTAAACTTAAAACTCCATAATAAACCTAATGAATTCGTCCGAGTCATTTGAACATCGTACAACAATTTAAAAATCTTACGACTCTGTATGCCACATTACCCCCTTGAAAATCATGTTAGTATAACGTAGGACACCTTACAACTCCTAACAACACATTACAATACCGTACGTAAACTGAAAACTCCATAGTAAACCTAATGAATTCGTCTGAGTCCATTAAACATTAGACGACCACTCAGGACTTGTTACGACTTTGTATGCAACATTCGCAACAGGAAAAGCAATTTAGAATAATGTAGGATGCGTTACAACTTTTGAGAACACCTTTCACCACCGTACGAAACATTAAAACTCCATACTAAACCTAATGAATTCGTCCGAGTCATTTGAACATCGTACAACAATTTAGAATATCTTACGACTCTGTATGCCACATTACCGCTTTGAAAAGCATGTTAGTATAACGTAGGACACCTTACAACTCCTAACAAAACATTACAACACCGTACGCAAACTTAAAACTCCGTAATAAACCTAATGAATTCATCCGAGTCATTTGAACATCGTACAACAATTTAGAATATCTTACGACTCTGTATGCCACATTACCGCCTTGAAAATCATGTTAGTATAACGTACGGCATCTTACAACTCCTAACAAAACATTACAACACCGTACGTAAACTTAAAACTCCATAATAAACCTAATGAATACATTCGAGTCCTTTGAACATCGTACGACAATTTAGAATATATTACGACTCTGTATGCCACATTACCGCCCTGAAAAGCATGTTAGTATAACGTACGACACCTTACAACTCCTAACAAAACATTACAACACCGTACGAAAACTTCAAACTCCATAATAAATCTAATGAATTCGTCCGAGTCTTTTGAACATCGTACAACAATTTAGAATATCTTACTACTCTGTATGCCACATTACCGCCTTGAAAATCATGTTAGTATAACATAGAACACCTTTCAACTCCTAACAACACATTACAATACCTTACGTAAACTTAAAACTCCATGGTAAACCTAATGAATTCGTCCGAGTCCTTTAAACATCAGACGACCACTCAGGACTTGTTACGACTTTGTATGCGACATTAGCAACAGGAAAAGCAATTTAAAATAATGTAGGATGCGTTACATCTTTTGAGAATCTTTACACCACCGTACGAAACATTAAAACTCCATATCAAACCTATTGAATTCGTCCGAGTCATTTGAACATCGTACAACAATTTAGAATATCTTACGACTCTGTATGCCACATTACCGCTTTGAAAAGCATGTTAGTATAACGTAGGACACCTTACAACTCTTAACAAAACATTACAACACCGTACGTAAACTTAAAACTTCATAATAAAACTAATTAATTCATCCGAGTCCTTTGAACATCGTACGACAATTTAGAATATATTACGACTATGTATGCCACATTACCGCCTTGAAAAGCAGGTTAGTATAACGTACGGCACCTTACAACTCCTAAAAAAACATTACAACACCGTATGTAAACTTAAAACTCCATAATAAACCTAATGAATTCGTCCGAGTCATTTGAACATCGTACAACAATTTAAAAATCTTACGACTCTGTATGCCACATTACCCCCTTGAAAATCATGTTAGTATAACGTAGGACACCTTACAACTCCTAACAACACATTACAATACCGTACGTAAACTGAAAACTCCATAGTAAACCTAATGAATTCGTCTGAGTCCATTAAACATTAGACGACCACTCAGGACTTGTTACGACTTTGTATGCAACATTCGCAACAGGAAAAGCAATTTAGAATAATGTAGGATGCGTTACAACTTTTGAGAACAACTTTCACCACCGTACGAAACATTAAAACTCCATACTAAACCTAATGAATTCGTCCGAGTCATTTGAACATCGTACAACAATTTAGAATAACTTACGACTCTGTATGCCACATTACCGCTTTGAAAAGCATGTTAGTATAACGTAGGACACCTTACAAGTCCTAACAAAACATTACAACACCGTACGCAAACTTAAAACTCCATAATAAACCTAATGAATTCATCCGAGTCCTTTGAACATCGTACGACAATTTAGAATATATTACGACTCTGTATGCCACATTACCGCCTTGAAAAGTATGTTAGTATAACGTACGGCAACTTACAACTCCTAACAAAACATTACAACACCGTACGTAAACTTAAAACTCCATAATAAACCTAATGAATTCATTCGAGTCCTTTGAACATCGTACGACAATTTAGAATATATTACGACTTTGTATGCCACATTACCGCCCTGAAAAACATGTTAGTATAACGTAGGACACCTTACAACTCCTAACAAAACATTACAACACCGTACGCAAACTTAAAACTCCATAATAAACCTAATGAATTCATCCGAGTCATTTGAACATCGTACAACAATTTAGAATATCTTACGACTCTGTATGCCACATTACCGCCTTGAAAATCATGTTAGTATAACGTACGGCATCTTACAACTCCTAACAAAACATTATAACACCGTACGTAAACTTAAAACTCCATAATAAACCTAATGAATTCATTCGAGTCCTTTGAACATCGTACGACAATTTAGAATATATTACGACTCTGTATGCCACATTACCGCCCTGAAAAGCATGTTAGTATAACGTACGGCACCTTACAACTCCTAACAAAACATTACAACACCGTACGAAAACTTCAAACTCCATAATAAATCTAATGAATTCGTCCGAGTCTTTTGAACATCGTACAACAATTTAGAATATCTTACTACTTTGTATGCCACATTACCACCTTGAAAATCATGTTAGTATAACATAGAACACCTTTCAACTCCTAACAACACATTACAATACCTTACGTAAACTTAAAACTCCATGGTAAACCTAATGAATTCGTCCGAGTCCTTTAAACATCAGACGACCACTCAGGACTTGTTACGACTTTGTATGCGACATTAGCAACAGAAAAAGCAATTTAGAATAATGTAGGATGCGTTACATCTTTTGAGAACACCTTACACCACCGTACGAAACATTAAAACTCCATATCAAACCTATTGAATTCGTCCGAGTCATTTGAACATCGTACAACAATTTAGAATATCTTACGACTCTGTATGCCACAATACCGCTTTGAAAAGCATGTTAGTATAACGTAGGACACCTTACAACTCTTAACAAAACATTACAACACCGTACGTAAACTTAAAACTTCATAATAAAACTAATTAATTCATCCGAGTCCTTTGAACATCGTACGACAATTTAGAATATATTACGACTCTGTATGCCACATTACCGCCTTGAAAAGCAGGTTAGTATAACGTACGGCACCTTACAACTCCTAAAAAAACATTACAACACCGTATGTAAACTTAAAACTCCATAATAAACCTAATGAATTCGTCCGAGTCATTTGAACATCGTACAACAATTTAAAAATCTTACGACTCTGTATGCCACATTACCGCCTTGAAAATCATGTTAGTATAACGTAGGACACCTTACAACTCCTAACAACACATTACAATACCGTACGTAAACTTAAAACTCCATAGTAAACCTAATGAATTCTTCTGAGTCCATTAAACATTAGACGACCACTCAGGACTTGTTACGACTTTGTATGCAACATTCGCAACAGGAAAAGCAATTTAGAATAATGTAGGATGCGTTACAACTTTTGAGAACACCTTTCACCACCGTACGAAACATTAAAACTCCATACTAAACCTAATGAATTCGTCCGAGTCATTTGAACATCGTACAACAATTTAGAATATCTTACGACTTTGTATGCCACATTACCGCTTTGAAAAGCATGTTAGTATAACGTAGGACACCTTACAACTCCTAACAAAACATTACAACACCGTACGCAAACTTAAAACTCCATAATAAACCTAATGAATTCATCCGAGTCATTTGAACATCGTACAACAATTTAGAATATCTTACGACTCTGTATGCCACATTACCGCCTTGAAAATCATGTTAGTATAACGTACGGCATCTTACAACTCCTAACAAAACATTACAACACCGTACGTAAACTTAAAACTCCATAATAAACCTAATGAATACATTCGAGTCCTTTGAACATCGTACAACAATTTAGAATATATTACGACTCTGTATGCCACATTACCGCCCTGAAAAGCATGTTAGTATAACGTACGGCACCTTACAACTCCTAACAAAACATTACAACACCGTACGAAAACTTCAAACTCCATAATAAATCTAATGAATTCGTCCGAGTCTTTTGAACATCGTACAACAATTTAGAATATCTTACTACTCTGTATGTCACATTACCGCCTTGAAAATCATGTTAGTATAACATAGAACACCTTTCAACTCCTAACAACACATTACAATACCTTATGTAAACTTAAAACTCCATGGTAAACCTAATGAATTCGTCCGAGTCCTTTAAACATCAGACGACCACTCAGGACTTGTTACGACTTTGTATGCGACATTAGCAACAGGAAAAGCAATTTAGAATAATGTAGGATGCGTTACATCTTTTGAGAACACCTTACACCACCGTACGAAACATTAAAACTCCATATCAAACCTATTGAATTCGTCCGAGTCATTTGAACATCGTACAACAATTTAGAATATCTTACGACTCTGTATGCCACATTACCGCTTTGAAAAGCATGTTAGTATAACGTAGGACACCTTACAACTCTTTACAAAACATTACAACACCGTATGTAAACTTAAAACTCCATAATAAACCTAATGAATTCGTCCGAGTCATTTGAACATCGTACAACAATTTAAAAATCTTACGACTCTGTATGCCACATTACCGCCTTGAAAATCATGTTAGTATAACGTAGGACACCTTACAACTCCTAACAACACATTACAATACCGTACGTAAACTTAAAACTCCATAGTAAACCTAATGAATTCGTCTGAGTCCATTAAACATTAGACGACCACTCAGGACTTGTTACGACTTTGTATGCAACATTCGCAACAGGAAAAGCAATTTAGAATAATGTAGGATGCGTTACAACTTTTCAGAACACCTTTCACCACCGTACGAAACATTAAAACTCCATACTAAACCTAATGAATTTGTCCGAGTCATTTGAACATCGTACAACAATTTAGAATAACTTACGACTCTGTATGCCACATTACCGCTTTGAAAAGCATGTTAGTATAACGTAGGACACCTTACAAGTCCTAACAAAACATTACAACACCGTACGCAAACTTAAAACTCCATAATAAACCTAATGAATTCATCCGAGTCCTTTCAACATCGTACGAGAATTTAGAATATATTACGACTCTGTATGCCACATTACCGCCTTGAAAAGTATGTTAGTATAACGTACGGCAACTTACAACTCCTAACAAAACATTACAACACCGTACGTAAACTTAAAACTCCATAATAAACCTAATGAATTCATTCGAGTCCTTTGAACATCGTACGACAATTTAGAATATATTACGACTTTCTATGCCACATTACCGCCCTGAAAAGCATGTTAGTATAACGTACGGCACCTTACAACTCCTAATAAAACATTACAACACCGTACGTAAACTTAAAACTCCATAATAAATCTAATGAATTCGTCCGAGTTTTTTGAACATCGTACAACAATTTATAATATCTTACTACTCTGTATGCCACATTACCCCGTTGAAAATCATGTTAGTATAACATAGGACACCTTACAACTCATAACAACACATTACAATACCGTACGTAAACTTAAAACTCCATGGTAAACCTAATGAATTCGTCCGAGTCCTTTAAACATCAGACAACCACTAGGACTTGTTACGACTGTGTATGCGGCATTAGCATCAGGAAAAGCAATTTAGAATAATGTAGGATGCGCTACATCTTTTGAGAACACCTTACACCACCGTACGAACCATTAAAACTCCATAATAAACCTAATGAATTCGTCCGAGTCATTTGAACATCGTACAACAATTTAGAATATCTTACGACTCTGTATGCCACATTACCGCTTTGAAAAGCATGTTAGTATAACGTAGGACACCTTACAACTCCTAACAAAACATTACAACACCGTACGCAAACTTAAAACTCCATAATAAACCTAATGAATTCATCCGATTCCTTTGAACATCGTACGACATTTTTGAATATATTACGACTCTGTATGCCACATTACCGCCTTGAAAAGTATGTTAGTATAACGTACGGCAACTTACAACTCCTAACAAAACAATACAACACCGTACGTAAACTTAAAACTCCATAATAAACGTAATGAATTCATTCGAGTCCTTTGAACATCGTATGACAATTTAGAATATATTACGACTCTGTATGCCACATTACCGCCCTGAAAATCATGTTAGTATAACGTACGGCACCTTACAACTCCTAACAAAACATTACAACACCGCACGTAAACTTAAAACTCCATAATAAATCTAATGAATTCGTCCGAGTCTTTTGAACATTGTACAACAATTTAGAATATCTTACGACTCTGTATGCCACATTACCGCCTTGAAAATCATGTTAGTATAAAATAGGACACCTTACAACTCCGAACAACACGTTACAATACCGTTCGTAAACTTAATGAATTCGTCCGAGTCCTTTAAACATCAGACAACCACTCGGACTTGTTACGACAATGTATGCGACATTAGCAACAGGAAAAGCAATTTAGAATAATGTAGGATGCGTTACATCTTTTGAAAACACCTTACACCACCGTACGAACCATTAAAACTCCATAATAAACCTAATTAATTCATCTGAGTCCTTTGAACATCGTACGACAATTTAGAATATATTACGACTCTGTATGCCACATTACCGCCTTGAAAAGCAGGTTAGTATAACGTACGTCACCTTACAACTCCTAACAAAATATTACAACACCGTACGTAAACTTAAAACTCCATAATAAACCTAATGAATTCGTCCGAGTCATTTGAACATCGTACAACAATTTAAATATCTTACGACTCTGTATGCCACATTACCGCTTTGAAAATCATGTTAGTATAACGTAGGACACCTTACAACTCCTAACAACACATTACAATACCGTACGTAAACTTAAAACTCCATAGTAAACCTAATGAATTCGTCTGAGTCCATTAAACATTAGACGACCACTCAGGACTTGTTACGACTTTGTATGCAACATTCGCAACAGGAAAAGCAATTTAGAATAATGTAGGATGCGTTACATCTTTTAAGAACACCTTTCACCACGGTACGAAACATTAAAACACCATACTAAACCTAATGAATTCGTCCGAGTCATTTGAACATCGTACAACAATTTAAAATATCTTACGACTCTGTATGCCACATTACCGCTTTGAAAAGCATGTTATTATAACGTAGGACAACTTTCAACTCCTAACAAAACATTAAAACACCGTACGCAAACTTAAAATTCCATAATAAACCTAATGAATTCATCCGAGTCCTTTGAACATCGTACGACAATTTAGAATATATTACGACTATGTATGCCACATTACCGCCTTGAAAAGTACGTTAGTATAACGTACGACAACTTACAAATCCTAACAAAACAATACAACACCGTACGTAAACTTAAAACTCCATAATAAACCTAATGAATTCATTCGAGTCCTTTGAACATCGTACGACAATTTATAATATATTACGAATCTGTATGCCACATTACCGCCCTGAAAAGCATGTTAGTATAACGTACGACACCTTACAACTCCTAACAAAACATTACAACACCGTACGCAAACTTAAAACTCCATAATAAACCTAATGAATTCATCTGAGTCATTTGAACATCGTACAACAATTTAAATATCTTACGACTCTGTATGCCACATTACCGCTTTGAAAATCATGTTAGTATAACGTAGGACACCTTACAACTCCTAACAACACATTTCAATACCGTACGTAAACTTAAAACTCCATAGTAAACCTAATGAATTCGTCTGAGTCCATTAAACATTAGACGACCACTCAGGACTTGTTACGACTTTGTATGCAACATTCGCAACAGGAAAAGCAATTTAGAATAATGTAGGATGCGTTACATCTTTTAAGAACACCTTTCACCACGGTACGAAACATTAAAACACCATACTAAACCTAATGAATTCGTCCGAGTCATTTGAACATCGTACAACAATTTAAAATATCTTACGACTCTGTATGCCACATTACCGCTTTGAAAAGCATGTTAGTATAACGTAGGACAACTTTCAACTCCTAACAAAACATTAAAACACCGTACGCAAACTTAAAATTTCATAATAAACCTAATGAATTCATCCGAGTCCTTTGAACATCGTACGGCAATTTAGAATATATTACGACTATGTATGCCACATTACCGCCTTGAAAAGTACGTTAGTATAACGTACGACAACTTACAAATCCTAACAAAACAATACAACACCGTACGTAAACTTAAAACTCCATAATAAAGCTAATGAATTCATTCGAGTCCTTTGAAAATCGTACGACAATTTATAATATATTACGACTCTGTATGCCACATTACCGCCCTGAAAAGCATGTTAGTATAACGTACGACACCTTACAACTCCTAACAAAACATTACAACACCGTACGCAAACTTAAAACTCCATAATAAACCTAATGAATTCGTCCGAGTCATTTGAACATCGTACAACAATTTAAATATCTTACGACTCTGTATGCCACATTACCGCCTTGAAAATCATATTAGTATAACGTAGGACACCTTACAACTCCTAACAACACATTACAATACCGTACGTAAACTTAAACTCCATAGTAAACCTAATGAATTCGTCTGAGTCCATTAAACATTAGACGACCACTCAGGTCTTGTTACGACTTTCTATGCAACATTCGCAACAGGAAAAGCAATTTAGAATAATGTAGGATGCGTTACATCTTTTAAGAACACCTTTCACCACGGTACGAAACATTAAAACACCATACTAAACCTAATGAATTCGTCCGAGTCATTTAAACATCGTACAACAATTTAAAATATCTTACGATTCTGTATGCCACATTACCGCTTTGAAAAGCATGTTAGTATAACGTAGGACAACTTTCAACTCCTAACAAAACATTAAAACACCGTACGCAAACTTAAAACTCCATAATAAACCTAATGAATTCATCCGAGTCCTTTGAACATCGTACGACAAATTAGAATATATTACGACTATGTATGCCACATTACCGCCTTGAAAAGTATGTTAGTATAACGTACGGCAACTTACAAATCCTAACAAAACAATACAACACCGTACGTAAACTTAAAACTCCATAATAAACCTAATGAATTCATTCGAGTCCTTTGAACATCGTACAACAATTTAGAATAACTTACGACTCTGTATGCCACATTACCGCTTTGAAAAGCATGTTAGTATAACGTAGGACAACTTTCAACTCCTAACAAAACATTAAAACACCGTACGCAAACTTAAAATTCCATAATAAACCTAATGAATTCATCCGAGTCCTTTGAACATCGTACGACAATTTAGAATATATTACGACTATGTATGCCACATTACCGCCTTGAAAAGTACGTTAGTATAACGTACGACAACTTACAAATCCTAACAAAACAATACAACACCGTACGTAAACTTAAAACTCCATAATAAACCTAATGAATTCATTCGAGTCCTTTGAACATCGTACGACAATTTATAATATATTACGACTCTGTATGCCACATTACCGCCCTGAAAAGCATGTTAGTATAACGTACGACACCTTACAACTCCTAACAAAACATTACAACACTGTACGCAAACTTAAAACTCTATAATAAACCTAATGAATTCATCTGAGTCATTTGAACATCGTACAACAATTTAAATATCTTACGACTCTGTATGCCACATTACCGCCTTGAAAATCATGTTAGTATAACGTAGGACACCTTACAACTCCTAACAACACATTACAATACCGTACGTAAACTTAAAACTCCATAGTAAACCTAATGAATTCGTCTGAGTCCATTAAACATTAGACGACCACTCAGGACTTGTTACGACTTTCTATGCAACATTCGCAACAGGAAAAGCAATTTAGAATAATGTAGGATGCGTTACATCTTTTAAGAACATCTTTCACCACGGTACGAAACATTAAAACACCATACTAAACCTAATGAATTCGTCCGAGTCATTTGAACATCGTACAACAATTTAAAATATCTTACGATTCTGTATGCCACATTACCGCTTTGAAAAGCATGTTAGTATAACGTAGGACAACTTTCAACTCCTAACAAAACATTAAAACACCGTACGCAAACTTAAAACTCCATAATAAACCTAATGAATTCATCCGAGTCCTTTGAACATCGTACGACAAATTAGAATATATTACGACTATGTATGCCACATTACCGCCTTGAAAAGTATGTTAGTATAACGTACGACAACTTACAAATCCTAACAAAACAATACAACACATTACAACACCGTACGCAAACTTAAAACTCCATAATAAACCTAATGAATTCGTCCGAGTCATTTGAACATCGTACAACAATTTAAATATCTTACGACTCTGTATGCCACATTACCGCTTTGAAAATCATGTTAGTATAACGTAGGACACCTTACAACTCCTAACAACACATTACAATACCGTACGTAAACTTAAAACTCCATAGTAAACCTAATGAATTCGTCTGAGTCCATTAAACATTAGACGACTACTCAGGACTTGTTACGACTTTCTATGCAACATTCGCAACAGGAAAAGCAATTTAGAATAATGTAGGATGCGTTACATCTTTTAAGAACACCTTTCACCACGGTACGAAACATTAAAACACCATACTAAACCTAATGAATTCGTCCGAGTCATTTAAACATCGTACAACAATTTAAAATATCTTACGATTCTGTATGCCACATTACCGCTTTGAAAAGCATGTTAGTATAACGTAGGACAACTTTCAACTCCTAACAAAACATTAAAACACCGTACGCAAACTTAAAATTCCATAATAAACCTAATGAATTCATCCGAGTCCTTTGAACATCGTACGGAAAATTAGAATATATTACGACTATGTATGCCACATTACCGCCTTGAAAAGTATGTTAGTATAACGTACGACAACTTACAAATCCTAACAAAACAATACAACACCGTACGTAAACTTAAAACTCCATAATAAACCTAATGAATTCATTAGAGTCCTTTGAACATCGTACAACAATTTAGAATAACTTACGACTCTGTATGCCACATTACCGCTTTGAAAAGCATGTTAGTATAACGTAGGACAACTTTCAACTCCTAACAAAACATTAAAACACCGTACGCAAACTTAAAATTCCATAATAAACCTAATGAATTCATCCGAGTCCTTTGAACATCGTACGACAATTTAGAATATATTACGACTATGTATGCCACATTACCGCCTTGAAAAGTACGTTAGTATAACGTACGACAACTTACAAATCCTAACAAAACAATACAACACCGTACGTAAACTTAAAACTCCATAATAAACCTAATGAATTCATTCGAGTCCTTTGAACATCGTACGACAATTTATAATATATTACGACTCTGTATGCCACATTACCGCCCTGAAAAGCATGTTAGTATAACGTACGACACCTTACAACTCCTAACAAAACATTACAACACCGTACGCAAACTTAAAACTCCATAATAAACCTAATGAATTCATCTGAGTCATTTGAACATCGTACAACAATTTAAATATCTTACGACTCTGTATGCCACATTACAGCCTTGAAAATCATGTTAGTATAACGTAGGACACCTTACAACACCTAACAACACATTACAATACCGTACGTAAACTTAAAACTCCATAGTAAACCTAATGAATTCGTCTGAGTCCATTAAACATTAGACGACCACTCAGGACTTGTTACGACTTTCTATGCAACATTCGCAACAGGAAAAGCAATTTAGAATAATGTAGGATGCGTTACATCTTTTAAGAACATCTTTCACCACGGTACGAAACATTAAAACACCATACTAAACCTAATGAATTCGTCCGAGTCATTTGAACATCGTACAACAATTTAAAATATCTTACGATTCTGTATGCCACATTACCGCTTTGAAAAGCATGTTAGTATAACGTAGGACAACTTTCAACTCTTAACAAAACATTAAAACACCGTACGCAAACTTAAAACTCCATAATAAACCTAATGAATTCATCCGAGTCCTTTGAACATCGTACGACAAATTAGAATATATTACGACTATGTATGCCACATTACCGCCTTGAAAAGTATGTTAGTATAACGTACGACAACTTACAAATCCTAACAAAACAATACAACACCGTACGTAAACTTAAAGCTCCATAATAAACCTAATGAATTCATTCGAGTCCTTTGAACATCGTACAACAATTTAGAATAACTTACGACTCTGTATGCCACATTACCGCTTTAAAAAGCATGTTAGTATAACGTAGGACACCTTACAAGTCCTAACAAAACATTACAACACCGTACGCAAACTTAAAACTCCATAATAAACCTAATGAATTCATCCGAGTCCTTTGAACATCGTACGACAATTCAGAATATATTACTACTCTGTATGCCACATTACCGCCTTGAAAAGTATGTTAGTATAACGTACGGCAACTTACAACTCCTAACAAAACATTACAACACCGTACGTAAACTTAAAACTCCATAATAAACCTAATGAATTCATTCGAGTCCTTTGAACATCGTACGACAATTTAGAATATATTACGACTTTGTATGCCACATTACCGCCCTGAAAAGCATGTTAGTATAACGTACGGCACCTTACAACTCCTAATAAAACATTACAACACCGTACGTAAACTTAAAACTCCATAATAAATCTAATGAATTCGTCCGAGTCTTTTGAACATCGTACAACAATTTATAATATCTTACTACTCTGTATGCCACATTACCCCCTTGAAAATCATGTTAGTATAACATAGGACACCTTACAACTCATAACAACACATTACAATACCGTACGTAAACTTAAAACTCCATGGTAAACCTAATGAATTCGTCCGAGTCCTTTAAACATCAGACAACCACTAGGACTTGTTACGACTGTGTATGCGGCATTAGCAACAGGAAAAGCAATTAAGAATAATGTAGGATGCGCTACATCTTTTGAGAACACCTTACACCACCGTACGAACCATTAAAACTCCATAATAAAGCTAATGAATTCGTCCGAGTCATTTGAACATCGTACAACAATTTAGAATATCTTACGACTCTGTATGCCACATTACCACTTTGAAAAGCATGTTAGTATAACGTAGGACACCTTACAACTCCTAACAAAACATTACAACACCGTACGCAAACTTAAAACTCCATAATAAACCTAATGAATTCATCCGATTCCTTTGAACATCGTATGACAATTTAGAATATATTACGACTCTGTATGCCACATTACCGCCTTGAAAAGTATGTTAGTATAACGTACGGCAACTTACAACTCCTAACAAAACAATACAACACCGTACGTAAACTTAAAACTCCATAATAAACGTAATGAATTCATTCGAGTCCTTTGAACATCGTATGACAATTTAGAATATATTACGACTCTGTATGCCACATTACCGCCCTGAAAATCATGTTAGTATAACGTACGGCACCTTACAAATCCTAACAAAACAATACAACACCGTACGTAAACTTAAAACTCCATAATAAACCTAATGAATTCATTCGAGTCCTTTGAACATCGTACAACAATTTAGAATAACTTACGACTCTGTATGCCACATTACCGCTTTGAAAAGCATGTTAGTATAACGTAGGACAACTTTCAACTCCTAACAAAACATTAAAACACCGTACGCAAACTTAAAATTCCATAATAAACCTAATGAATTCATCCGAGTCCTTTGAACATCGTACGACAATTTAGAATATATTACGACTATGTATGCCACATTACCGCCTTGAAAAGTACGTTAGTATAACGTACGACAACTTACAAATCCTAACAAAACAATACAACACCGTACGTAAACTTAAAACTCCATAATAAACCTAATGAATTCATTCGAGTCCTTTGAACATCGTACGACAATTTATAATATATTACGACTCTGTATGCCACATTACCGCCCTGAAAAGCATGTTAGTATAACGTACGACACCTTACAACTCCTAACAAAACATTACAACACCGTACGCAAACTTAAAACTCCATAATAAACCTAATGAATTCATCTGAGTCATTTGAACATCGTACAACAATTTAAATATCTTACGACTCTGTATGCCACATTACCGCCTTGAAAATCATGTTAGTATAACGTAGGACACCTTACAACTCCTAACAACACATTACAATACCGTACGTAAACTTAAAACTCCATAGTAAACCTAATGAATTCGTCTGAGTCCATTAAACATTAGACGACCACTCAGGACTTGTTACGACTTTGTATGCAACATTCGCAACAGGAAAAGCAATTTAGAATAATGTAGGATGCGTTACATCTTTTAAGAACACCTTTCACCACGGTACGAAACATTAAAACACCATACTAAACCTAATGAATTCGTCCGAGTCATTTGAACATCGTACAACAATTTAAAATATCTTACGACTCTGTATGCCACATTACCGCTTTGAAAAGCATGTTAGTATAACGTAGGACAACTTTCAACTCCTAACAAAACATTAAAACACCGTACGCAAACTTAAAATTCCATAATAAACCTAATGAATTCATCCGAGTCCTTTGAACATCGTACGGCAATTTAGAATATATTACGACTATGTATGCCACATTACCGCCTTGAAAAGTACGTTAGTATAACGTACGACAACTTACAAATCCTAACAAAACAATACAACACCGTACGTAAACTTAAAACTCCATAATAAAGCTAATGAATTCATTCGAGTCCTTTGAAAATCGTACGACAATTTATAATATATTACGACTCTGTATGCCACATTACCGCCCTGAAAAGCATGTTAGTATAACGTACGACACCTTACAACTCCTAACAAAACATTACAACACCGTACGCAAACTTAAAACTCCATAATAAACCTAATGAATTCATCTGAGTCATTTGAACATCGTACAACAATTTAAATATCTTACGACTCTGTATGCCACATTACCGCCTTGAAAATCATGTTAGTATAACGTAGGACACCTTACAACTCCTAACAACACATTACAATACCGTACGTAAACTTAAAGTCCATAGTAAACCTAATGAATTCGTCTGAGTCCATTAAACATTAGACGACCACTCAGGACTTGTTACGACTTTCTATGCAACATTCGCAACAGGAAAAGCAATTTAGAATAATGTAGGATGCGTTACATCTTTTAAGAACACCTTTCACCACGGTACGAAACATTAAAACACCATACTAAACCTAATGAATTCGTCCGAGTCATTTAAACATCGTACAACAATTTAAAATATCTTACGATTCTGTATGCCACATTACCGCTTTGAAAAGCATGTTAGTATAACGTAGGACAACTTTCAACTCCTAACAAAACATTAAAACACCGTACGCAAACTTAAAACTCCATAATAAACCTAATGAATTCATCCGAGTCCTTTGAACATCGTACGACAAATTAGAATATATTACGACTATGTATGCCACATTACCGCCTTAAAAAGTATGTTAGTATAACGTACGACAACTTACAAATCCTAACAAAACAATACAACACCGTACTTAAAACTTAAAACTCCATAATAAACCTAATGAATTCATTCGAGTCCTTTGAACATCGTACAACAATTTAGAATAACTTACGACTCTGTATGCCACATTACCGCTTTGAAAAGCATGTTAGTATAACGTAGGACAACTTTCAACTCCTAACAAAACATTAAAACACCGTACGCAAACTTAAAATTCCATAATAAACCTAATGAATTCATCCGAGTCCTTTGAACATCGTACGACAATTTAGAATATATTACGACTATGTATGCCACATTAACGCCTTGAAAAGTACGTTAGTATAACGTACGACAACTTACAAATCCTAACAAAACAATACAACACCGTACGTAAACTTAAAACTCCATAATAAACCTAATGAATTCATTCGAGTCCTTTGAACATCGTACGACAATTTATAATATATTACGACTCTGTATGCCACATTACCGCCCTGAAAAGCATGTTAGTATAACGTACGACACCTTACAACTCTTAACAAAACATTACAACACCGTACGCAAACTTAAAACTCTATAATAAACCTAATGAATTCATCTGAGTCATTTGAACATCGTACAACAATTTAAATATCTTACGACTCTGTATGCCACATTACCGCCTTGAAAATCATGTTAGTATAACGTAGGACACCTTACAACTCCTAACAACACATTACAATACCGTACGTAAACTTAAAACTCCATAGTAAACCTAATGAATTCGTCTGAGTCCATTAAACATTAGACGACCACTCAGGACTTGTTACGACTTTCTATGCAACATTCGCAACAGGAAAAGCAATTTAGAAAAATGTAGGATGCGTTACATCTTTTAAGAACATCTTTCACCACGGTACGAAACATTAAAACACCATACTAAACCTAATGAATTCGTCCGAGTCATTTGAACATCGTACAACAATTTAAAATATCTTACGATTCTGTATGCCACATTACCGCTTTGAAAAGCATGTTAGTATAACGTAGGACAACTTTCAACTCCTAACAAAACATTAAAACACCGTACGCAAACTTAAAACTCCATAATAAACCTAATGAATTCATCCGAGTCCTTTGAACATCGTACGACAAATTAGAATATATTACGACTATGTATGCCACATTACCGCCTTAAAAAGTATGTTAGTATAACGTACGACAACTTACAAATCCTAACAAAACAATACAACACCGTACTTAAAACTTAAAACTCCATAATAAACCTAATGAATTCATTCGAGTCCTTTGAACATCGTACAACAATTTAGAATAACTTACGACTCTGTATGCCACATTACCGCTTTGAAAAGCATGTTAGTATAACGTAGGACAACTTTCAACTCCTAACAAAACATTAAAACACCGTACGCAAACTTAAAATTCCATAATAAACCTAATGAATTCATCCGAGTCCTTTGAACATCGTACGACAATTTAGAATATATTACGACTATGTATGCCACATTAACGCCTTGAAAAGTACGTTAGTATAACGTACGACAACTTACAAATCCTAACAAAACAATACAACACCGTACGTAAACTTAAAACTCCATAATAAACCTAATGAATTCATTCGAGTCCTTTGAACATCGTACGACAATTTATAATATATTACGACTCTGTATGCCACATTACCGCCCTGAAAAGCATGTTAGTATAACGTACGACACCTTACAACTCCTAACAAAACATTACAACACCGTACGCAAACTTAAAACTCTATAATAAACCTAATGAATTCATCTGAGTCATTTGAACATCATACAACAATTTAAATATCTTACGACTCTGTATGCCACATTACCGCCTTGAAAATCATGTTAGTATAACGTAGGACACCTTACAACTCCTAACAACACATTACAATACCGTACGTAAACTTAAAACTCCATAGTAAACCTAATGAATTCGTCTGAGTCCATTAAACATTAGACGACCACTCAGGACTTGTTACGACTTTCTATGCAACATTCGCAACAGGAAAAGCAATTTAGAATAATGTAGGATGCGTTACATCTTTTAAGAACATCTTTCACCACGGTACGAAACATTAAAACACCATACTAAACCTAATGAATTCGTCCGAGTCATTTGAACATCGTACAACAATTTAAAATATCTTACGATTCTGTATGCCACATTACCGCTTTGAAAAGCATGTTAGTATAACGTAGGACAACTTTCAACTCCTAACAAAACATTAAAACACCGTACGCAAACTTAAAACTCCATAATAAACCTAATGAATTCATCCGAGTCCTTTGAACATCGTACGACAAATTAGAATATATTACGACTATGTATGCCACATTACCGCCTTAAAAAGTATGTTAGTATAACGTACGACAACTTACAAATCCTAACAAAACAATACAACACCGTACTTAAAACTTAAAACTCCATAATAAACCTAATGAATTCATTCGAGTCCTTTGAACATCGTACAACAATTTAGAATAACTTACGACTCTGTATGCCACATTACCGCTTTGAAAAGCATGTTAGTATAACGTAGGACAACTTTCAACTCCTAACAAAACATTAAAACACCGTACGCAAACTTAAAATTCCATAATAAACCTAATGAATTCATCCGAGTCCTTTGAACATCGTACGACAATTTAGAATATATTACGACTATGTATGCCACATTAACGCCTTGAAAAGTACGTTAGTATAACGTACGACAACTTACAAATCCTAACAAAACAATACAACACCGTACGTAAACTTAAAACTCCATAATAAACCTAATGAATTCATTCGAGTCCTTTGAACATCGTACGACAATTTATAATATATTACGACTCTGTATGCCACATTACCGCCCTGAAAAGCATGTTAGTATAACGTACGACACCTTACAACTCCTAACAAAACATTACAACACCGTACGCAAACTTAAAACTCTATAATAAACCTAATGAATTCATCTGAGTCATTTGAACATCGTACAACAATTTAAATATCTTACGACTCTGTATGCCACATTACCGCCTTGAAAATCATGTTAGTATAACGTAGGACACCTTACAACTCCTAACAACACATTACAATACCGTACGTAAACTTAAAACTCCATAGTAAACCTAATGAATTCGTCTGAGTCCATTAAACATTAGACGACCACTCAGGACTTGTTACGACTTTCTATGCAACATTCGCAACAGGAAAAGCAATTTAGAATAATGTAGGATGCGTTACATCTTTTAAGAACATCTTTCACCACGGTACGAAACATTAAAACACCATACTAAACCTAATGAATTCGTCCGAGTCATTTGAACATCGTACAACAATTTAAAATATCTTACGATTCTGTATGCCACATTACCGCTTTGAAAAGCATGTTAGTATAACGTAGGACAACTTTCAACTCCTAACAAAACATTAAAACACCGTACGCAAACTTAAAACTCCATAATAAACCTAATGAATTCATCCGAGTCCTTTGAACATCGTACGACAAATTAGAATATATTACGACTATGTATGCCACATTACCGCCTTGAAAAGTATGTTAGTATAACGTACGACAACTTACAAATCCTAACAAAACAATACAACACCGTACGTAAACTTAAAACTCCATAATAAACCTAATGAATTCATTCGAGTCCTTTGAACATCGTACGACAATTTATAATATATTACGCCTCTGTATGCCACATTACCGCCCTGAAAAGCATGTTAGTATAACGTACGACACCTTACAACTCCTAACAAAACATTACAACACCGTACGCAAACTTAAAACTCCATAATAAACCTAATGAATTCATCCGAGTCCTTTGAACATCGTACGACAATTTAGAAAATATTACGACTCTATATGCCACATTACCGCCTTGAAAAGTATGTTAGTATAACGTACGGCAACTTACAACTCCTAACAAACATTACAACACCGTACGTAAACTTAAAACTCCATAATAAACCTAATGAATTCATTCGAGTCCTTTGAACATCGTACGACAATTTAGAATATATTACGACTCTGTATGCCACATTACCGCCCTGAAAAGCATGTTAGTATAACGTACGGCACCTTACAACTCCTAACAAAACAATACAACACCGTACGTAAACTTAAAACTCCATAATAAACCTAATGAATTCATTCGAGTCCTTTGAACATCGTACGACAATTTATAATATATTACGACTCTGTATGCCACATTACCGCCCTGAAAAGCATGTTAGTATAACGTACGACACCTTACAACTCCTAACAAAACATTACAACACCGTACGCAAACTTAAAACTCTATAATAAACCTAATGAATTCATCTGAGTCATTTGAACATCATACAACAATTTAAATATCTTACGACTCTGTATGCCACATTACCGCCTTGAAAATCATGTTAGTATAACGTAGGACACCTTACAACTCCTAACAACACATTACAATACCGTACGTAAACTTAAAACTCCATAGTAAACCTAATGAATTCGTCTGAGTCCATTAAACATTAGACGACCACTCAGGACTTGTTACGACTTTCTATGCAACATTCGCAACAGGAAAAGCAATTTAGAATAATGTAGGATGCGTTACATCTTTTAAGAACATCTTTCACCACGGTACGAAACATTAAAACACCATACTAAACCTAATGAATTCGTCCGAGTCATTTGAACATCGTACAACAATTTAAAATATCTTACGATTCTGTATGCCACATTACCGCTTTGAAAAGCATGTTAGTATAACGTAGGACAACTTTCAACTCCTAACAAAACATTAAAACATCGTACGCAAACTTAAAACTCCATAATAAACCTAATGAATTCATCCGAGTCCTTTGAACATCGTACGACAAATTAGAATATATTACGACTATGTATGCCACATTACCGCCTTAAAAAGTATGTTAGTATAACGTACGACAACTTACAAATCCTAACAAAACAATACAACACCGTACTTAAAACTTAAAACTCCATAATAAACCTAATGAATTCATTCGAGTCCTTTGAACATCGTACAACAATTTAGAATAACTTACGACTCTGTATGCCACATTACCGCTTTGAAAAGCATGTTAGTATAACGTAGGACAACTTTCAACTCCTAACAAAACATTAAAACACCGTACGCAAACTTAAAATTCCATAATAAACCTAATGAATTCATCCGAGTCCTTTGAACATCGTACGACAATTTAGAATATATTACGACTATGTATGCCACATTAACGCCTAGAAAAGTACGTTAGTATAACGTACGACAACTTACAAATCCTAACAAAACAATACAACACCGTACGTAAACTTAAAACTCCATAATAAACCTAATGAATTCATTCGAGTCCTTTGAACATCGTACGACAATTTATAATATATTACGACTCTGTATGCCACATTACCGCCCTGAAAAGCATGTTAGTATAACGTACGACACCTTACAACTCCTAACAAAACATTACAACACCGTACGCAAACTTAAAACTCTATAATAAACCTAATGAATTCATCTGAGTCATTTGAACATCGTACAACAATTTAAATATCTTACGACTCTGTATGCCACATTACCGCCTTGAAAATCATGTTAGTATAACGTAGGACACCTTACAACTCCTAACAACACATTACAATACCGTACGTAAACTTAAAACTCCATAGTAAACCTAATGAATTCGTCTGAGTCCATTAAACATTAGACGACCACTCAGGACTTGTTACGACTTTCTATGCAACATTCGCAACAGGAAAAGCAATTTAGAATAATGTAGGATGCGTTACATCTTTTAAGAACATCTTTCACCACGGTACGAAACATTAAAACACCATACTAAACCTAATGAATTCGTCCGAGTCATTTGAACATCGTACAACAATTTAAAATATCTTACGATTCTGTATGCCACATTACCGCTTTGAAAAGCATGTTAGTATAACGTAGGACAACTTTCAACTCCTAACAAAACATTAAAACACCGTACGCAAACTTAAAACTCCATAATAAACCCAATGAATTCATCCGAGTCCTTTGAACATCGTACGACAAATTAGAATATATTACGACTATGTATGCCACATTACCGCCTTGAAAAGTATGTTAGTATAACGTACGACAACTTACAAATCCTAACAAAACAATACAACACCGTACGTAAACTTAAAACTCCATAATAAACCTAATGAATTCATTCGAGTCCTTTGAACATCGTACGACAATTTATAATATATTACGCCTCTGTATGCCACATTACCGCCCTGAAAAGCATGTTAGTATAACGTACGACACCTTACAACTCCTAACAAAACATTACAACACCGTACGCAAACTTAAAACTCCATAATAAACCTAATGAATTCATCCGAGTCCTTTGAACATCGTACGACAATTTAGAAAATATTACGACTCTGTATGCCACATTACCGCCTTGAAAAGTATGTTAGTATAACGTACGGCAACTTACAACTCCTAACAAACATTACAACACCGTACGTAAACTTAAAACTCCATAATAAACCTAATGAATTCATTCGAGTCCTTTGAACATCGTACGACAATTTAGAATATATTACGACTCTGTATGCCACATTACCGCCCTGAAAAGCATGTTAGTATAACGTACGGCACCTTACAACTCCTAACAAAACATTACAACACCTCACGTAAACTTAAAACTCCATAATAAATCTAATGAATTCGTCCGAGTCTTTTGAACATTGTACAACAATTTAGAATATCTTAATACTCTGTATGCCACATTACCGCCTTGAAAATCATGTAAATATAACATAGGACACCTTACAACTCCTAACAACACATTACAATACCGTACGTAAACTTAAAACTCCATGGTAAACCTAATAAATTCGTCCGAGTCCTTTAAACATCTGACAACCACTCGGGCTTGTTACGACTTTGTATGCGACATTAGCAACAGGAAAAGAAATTTAGAATAATGTATGATGCGTTACCTCTTTTGAAAACACCTTACACCATCGTACGAACCATTAAAACTCCATAATAAACCTAATGAATTCGTCCGAGTCATTTGAACATCGTACAACAATTTAGAATATCTTACGACTCTGTATGCCGCATTACCGCTTTGAAAAGCATGTTAGTATAACGTAGGACACCTTACAACTCCTAACAAAACATTACAACACCGTACGCAAACATAAAACTCCATAATAAACCTAATGAATTCATCCGATTCCTTTGAACATCGTACGACAATTTAGAATATATTACGACTCTGTATGCCACATTACCGCCTTGAAAAGTATGTTAGTATAACGTACGGCAACTTACAACTCCTAACAAACATTACAACACCGTACGTAAACTTAAAACTCCATAATAAACCTAATGAATTCATTCGAGTCCTTTGAACATCGTACGACAATTTAGAATATATTACGACTCTGTATGCCACATTACCGCCCTGAAAAGCATGTTAGTATAACGTACGGCACCTTACAACTCCTAACAAAACATTACAACACCTCACGTAAACTTAAAACTCCATAATAAATCTAATGAATTCGTCCGAGTCTTTTGAACATTGTACAACAATTTAGAATATCTTAATACTCTGTATGCCACATTACCGCCTTGAAAATCATGTAAATATAACATAGGACACCTTACAACTCCTAACAACACATTACAATACCGTACGTAAACTTAAAACTCCATGGTAAACCTAATAAATTCGTCCGAGTCCTTTAAACATCTGACAACCACTCGGGCTTGTTACGACTTTGTATGCGACATTAGCAACAGGAAAAGAAATTTAGAATAATGTATGATGCGTTACCTCTTTTGAAAACACCTTACACCATCGTACGAACCATTAAAACTCCATAATAAACCTAATGAATTCGTCCGAGTCATTTGAACATCGTACAACAATTTAGAATATCTTACGACTCTGTATGCCGCATTACCGCTTTGAAAAGCATGTTAGTATAACGTAGGACACCTTACAACTCCTAACAAAACATTACAACACCGTACGCAAACATAAAACTCCATAATAAACCTAATGAATTCATCCGATTCCTTTGAACATCGTACGACAATTTAGAATATATTACGACTCTGTATGCCACATTACCGCCTTGAAAAGTATGTTAGTATAACGTACGGCAACTTACAACTCCTAACAAAACAATACAACACCGTACGTAAACTTAAAACTCCATAATAAACCTAATGAATTCATTCGAGTCCTTTGAACATCGTATGACAATTTAGAATATATTACGACTCTGTATGCCACATTACCGCCCTGAAAAGCATGTTAGTATAACGTACGACACCTTACAACTCCTAACAAAACATTACAACACGGCACGTAAACTTAAAACTCCATAATAAATCTAATGAATTCGTCCGAGTCTTTTGAACATTGTACAACAATTTAGAATATCTTACTACTCTGTATGCCACATTACCGCCTTGAAAATCATGTAAATATAACATAGGACACCTTACAACTCCTAACAACACATTACAATACCGTACATAAACTTAAAACTCCATGGTAAACCTAATGAATTCGTCCGAGTCCTTTAAACATCTGACAACCACTCGGACTTGTTACGACTTTGTATGCGACATTAGCAACAGGAAAAGCAATTTAGAATAATGTAGGATGCGTTACATCTTTTGAAAACACCTTACACCACCGTACGAACCATTAAAACTCCATAATAAACCTAATGAATTTGTCCGAGTCATTTGAACATCGTACAACAATTTAGAATATCTTACGACTCTGTATGCCACATTACCGCTTTGAAAAGCATGTTAGTATAACGTAGGACACCTTACAAATCCTAACAAAACATTACAACACCGTACGTAAACTTAAAACTCCATAATAAACCTAATTAATTCATCTGAGTCCTTTGAACATCGTACGACAATTTAGAATATATTACGACTCTGTATGCCATATTACCGCCTTGAAAATCAAGGTTAGTATAAAGTACGACAACTTACAAATCCTAACAAAACAATACAACACCGTACGTAAACTTAAAACTCCATAATAAACCTAATGAATTCATTCGAGTCTTTTGAACATTGTACAACAATTTAGAATATCTTACTACTCTGTATGCCACATTACCGCCTTGAAAATCATGTAAATATAACATAGGACACCTTACAACTCCTAACAACACATTACAATACCGTACATAAACTTAAAACTCCATGGTAAACCTAATGAATTCGTCCGAGTCCTTTAAACATCTGACAACCACTCGGACTTGTTACGACTTTGTATGCGACATTAGCAACAGGAAAAGTAATTTAGAATAATGTAGGATGCGTTACATCTTTTGAGAACACCTTACACCACCGTACAAACCATTAAAACTCCATAATAAACCTAATGAGTTCGTCCGAGTCATTTCAACATCGTACAACAATTTAGAATATCTTACGACTCTGTATGCCACATTACCGCTTTGAAAAGCATGTTAGTATAACGTAGGACACCTTACAACTCCTAACAAAACATTACAACACCGTACGTAAACTTAAAACTCCATAATAAACCTAATTAATTCATCCGAGTCCTTTGAACATCGTACGGCAATTTAGAATATATTACGACTCTGTATGCCACATTACCGCCTTGAAAAGCAGGTTAGTATAATGTACGACACCTTACAACTCCTAAAAAAATATTACAACACCGTACGTAAACTTAAAACTCCATAATAAACCTAATGAATTCGTCCGAGTCATTTGAACATCGTACAACAATTTAAATATCTTACGACTCTGTATGCCACATTACCGCCTTGAAAATCATGTTAGTATAACGTAGGACACCTTACAACTCCTAACAACACATTACCATACCGTACGTAAACTTAAAACTCCATAGTAAACCTAATGAATTCGTCTGAGTCCATTAATCATTAGACGACCACTCAAGACTTGTTACGACTTTGTATGCGACATTAGCAACAGGAAAACCAATTTAGAATAATGTAGGATGCGTTACATCTTTTGTGAACACCTTACACCACCGTACGAACCATTAAAACTCCATAATAAACCTAATGAATTCGTCCGAGTCATTTGAACATCGTACAACAATTTAGAACATCTTACGACTCTGTATGCCACATTACCGCTTTGAAAAGCATGTTAGTATAACGTAGGACACCTTACAACTCCTAACAAAACATTAAAACACCGTACGCAAACTTAAAACTCCATAATAAACCTAATGAATTCATCCGAGTCCTTTGAACATCATACGACAATTTAGAATATATTACGACTATGTATGCCACATTACCGCCTTGAAAAGTATGTTAGTATAAAGTACGACAACTTACAAATCCTAACAAAACAATACAACACCGTACGTAAACTTAAAACTCCATAATAAACCTAATGAATTCATTCGAGTCCTTTGAACATCGTACGACAATTTATAATATATTACGACTCTGTATGCCACATTACCGCCCTGAAAAGCATGTTAGTATAACGTACGACACCTTACAACTCCTAACAAAACATTACAACACCGTACGCAAACTTAAAACTCCATAATAAACCTAATGAATTCATCCGAGTCCTTTGAACATCGTACGACAATTTAGAATATATTACGAATCTGTATGCCACATTACCGCCTTGAAAAGTATGTTAGTATAACGTACGTCACCTTACAACTCCTAACAAAATATTACAACACCGTACGTAAACTTAAAACTCCATAATAAACCTAATGAATTCGTCCGAGTCATTTGAACATCGTACAACAATTTAAATATCTTAGGACTCTGTATGCCACATTACCGCCTTGAAAATCATGTTAGTATAACGTAGGACACCTTACAACTCCTAACAACACATTACAATACCGTACGTAAACTTAAAACTCCATAGTAAACCTAATGAATTCGTCTGAGTCCATTAAACATTAGACGACCACTCAGGACTTGTTACGACTTTGTATGCAACATTCGCAACAGGAAAAGCAATTTAGAATAATGTAGGATGCGTTACATCTTTTAAGAACACCTTTCACCACGGTACGAAACATTAAAACACCATACTAAACCTAATGAATTCGTCCGAGTCATTTGAACATCGTACAACAATTTAAAATATCTTACGACTCTGTATGCCACATTACCGCTTTGAAAAGCATGTTAGTATAACGTAGGACACCTTACAACTCCTAACAAAACATTACAACACCGCACGTAAACTTAAAACTCCATAATAAATCTAATGAAATCGTCCGAGTCTTTTGAACATCGTACAACAATTTAGAATATCTTACTACTCTGTATGCCACATTACCGCCTTGAAAATCATGTTAGTATAACATAGGACACTTTACAACTCTTAACAACACAATACAATACCGTACGTAAACTTAAAACTCCATGGTAAACCTAATGAATTCATCCGAGTCCTTTAAACATCAGACAACCACTCGGACTTGTTACGACTTTGTATGCGACATTAGCAACAGGAAAAGTAATTTAGAATAATGTAGGATGCGTTACATCTTTTGAGAACACCTTACACCACCGTACGAACCATTAAAACTCCATAATAAACCTAATGAGTTTGTCCTAGTCATTTCAACATCGTACAACAATTTAGAATATCTTACGACTCTGTATGCCACATTACCGCTTTGAAAAGCATGTTAGTATAACGTAGGACACCTTACAACTCCTAACAAAACATTACAACACCGTACGTAAACTTAAAACTCCATAATAAACCTAATTAATTCATCCGAGTCCTTTGAACATCGTACGGCAATTTAGAATATATTACGACTCTGTATGCCACATTACCGCCTTCAAAAGCAGGTTAGTATAATGTACGGCACCGTACAACTCCTAAAAAAATATTAAAACACCGTACGTAAACTTAAAACTCCATAATAAACCTAATGAATTCGTCCGAGTCATTTGAACATCGTACAACAATTTAAATATCTTACGACTCTGTATGCCACATTACCGCCTTGAAAATCATGTTAGTATAACGTAGGACACCTTACAACTCCTAACAACACTATACAATACCGTACGTAAACTTAAAACTCCATAGTAAACCTAATGAATTCGTCTGAGTCCATTAAACATTAGACGACCACTCAGGACTTGTTACGACTTTGTATGCAACATTCGCAACAGGAAAAGCAATTTAGAATAATGTAGGATGCGTTACATCTTTTAAGAACACCTTTCACCACGGTACGAAACATTAAAACACCATACTAAACCTAATGAATTCGTCCGAGTCATTTGAACATCGTACAACAATTTAAAATATCTTACGACTCTGTATGCCACATTACCGCTTTGAAAAGCATGTTAGTATAACGTAGGACACCTTACAACTCCTAACAAAACATTACAACACCGCACGTAAACTTAAAACTCCATAATAAATCTAATGAAATCGTCCGAGTCTTTTGAACATCGTACAACAATTTAGAATATATTACTACTCTGTATGCCACATTACCGCCTTGAAAATCATGTTAGTATAACATAGGACACCTTACAACTCCTAACAACACATTACAGTACCGTACGTAAACTTAAAACTCCATGGTAAACCTAATGAATTCATCCGAGTCCTTTAAACATCAGACAACCACTCGGACTTGTTACGACTTTGTATGCGACATTAGCAACAGGAAAAGTAATTTAGAATAATGTAGGATGCGTTACATCTTTTGAGAACACCTTACACCACCGTACGAACCATTAAAACTCCATAATAAACCTAATGAGTTTGTCCTAGTCATTTCAACATCGTACAACAATTTAGAATATCTTACGACTCTGTATGCCACATTACCGCTTTGAAAAGCATGTTAGTATAACGTAGGACACCTTACAACTCCTAACAAAACATTACAACACCGTACGTAAACTTAAAACTCCATAATAAACCTAATTAATTCATCCGAGTCCTTTGAACATCGTACGGCAATTTAGAATATATTACGACTCTGTATGCCACATTACCGCCTTCAAAAGCAGGTTAGTATAATGTACGGCACCTTACAACTCCTAAAAAAATATTAAAACACCGTACGTAAACTTAAAACTCCATAATAAACCTAATGAATTCGTCCGAGTCATTTGAACATCGTTCAACAATTTAAATATCTTACGACTCTGTATGCCACATTACCGCCTTGAAAATCATGTTAGTATAACGTAGGACACCTTACAATTCCTAACAACACATTACAATACCGTACGTAAACTTAAAACTCCATAGTAAACCTAATGAATTCGTCTGAGTCCATTAAACATTAGACGACCACTCAAGACTTGTTACGACTTTGTATGCGACATTAGCAACAGGAAAAGCAATTTAGAATAATGTAGGATGCGTTACATCTTTTGTGAACACCTTACACCACCGTACGAACCATTAAAACTCCATAATAAACCTAATGAATTCGTCCGAGTCATTTGAACATCGTACAACAATTTAGAACATCTTACGACTCTGTATGCCACATTACCGCTTTGAAAAGCATGTTAGTATAACGTAGGACACCTTACAACTCCTAACAAAACATTAAAACACCGTACGCAAACTTAAAACTCCATAATAAACCTAATGAATTCATCTGAGTCCTTTGAACATCATACGAAATTTAGAATATATTACGACTATGTATGCCACATTACCGCCTTGAAAAGTATGTTAGTATAAAGTACGACAACTTACAAATCCTAACAAAACAATACAACACCGTACGTAAACATAAAAATCCATAATAAACCTAATGAATTCATTCGAGTCCTTTGAACATCGTACGACAATTTATAATATATTACGACTCTGTATGCCACATTACCGCCCTGAAAAGCATGTTAGTATAACGTACGACACCTTACAACTCCTAACAAAACATTACAACACTGTACGCAAACTTAAAACTCCATAATAAACCTAATGAATTCATCCGAGTCCTTTGAACATCGTACGACAATTTAGAATATATTACGAATCTGTATGCCACATTACCGCCTTGAAAAGTATGTTAGTATAACGTACGCCACCTTACAACTCCTAACAAAATATTACAACACCGTACGTAAACTTAAAACTCCATAATAAACCTAATGAATTCGTCCGAGTCATTTGAACATCGTACAACAATTTAAATATCTTACGACTCTGTATGCCACATTACCGCCTTGAAAATCATGTTAGTATAACGTAGGACACCTTACAACTCCTAACAACACATTACAATACCGTACGTAAACTTAAAACTCCATAGTAAACCTAATGAATTCGTCTGAGTCCATTAAACATTAGACGACCACTCAGGACTTGTTACGACTTTGTATGCAACATTCGCAACAGGAAAAGCAATTTAGAATAATGTAGGATGCGTTACATCTTTTAAGAACACCTTTCACCACGGTACGAAACATTAAAACACCATACTAAACCTAATGAATTCGTCCGAGTCATTTGAACATCGTACAACAATTTAAAATATCTTACGACTCTGTATGCCACATTACCGCTTTGAAAAGCATGTTAGTATAACGTAGGACACCTTACAACTCCTAACAAAACATTACAACACCGCACGTAAACTTAAAACTCCATAATAAATCTAATGAAATCGTCCGAGTCTTTTGAACATCGTACAACAATTTAGAATATATTACTACTCTGTATGCCACATTACCGCCTTGAAAATCATGTTAGTATAACATAGGACACCTTACAACTCCTAACAACACATTACAGTACCGTACGTAAACTTAAAACTCCATGGTAAACATAATGAATTCATCCGAGTCCTTTAAACATCAGACAACCACTCGGACTTGTTACGACTTTGTATGCGACATTAGCAACAGGAAAAGTAATTTAGAATAATGTAGGATGCGTTACATCTTTTGAGAACACCTTACACTACCGTACGAACCATTAAAACTCCATAATAAATCTAATGAATTCGTCCGAGTCTTTTGAACATCGTACAACAATTTATAATATCTTACAACTCTGTATGCCACATTACCCCCTTGAAAAGCATGTTAGTATAACGTAGGACACCTTACAACTCCTAACAAAACATTACAACACCGTACGTAAACTTAAAACTCCATAATAAACCTAATTAATTCATCCGAGTCCTTTGAACATCGTACGGCAATTTAGAAAATATTACGACTCTGTATACCACATTACCGCCTTGAAAAGCAGGTTAGTATAATGTACGGCACCTTACAACTCCTAAAAAAATATTACAACACCGTACGTAAACTTAAAACTCCAAAATAAACCTAATGAATTCGTCCGAGTCATTTGAACATCGTACAACAATTTAAATATCTTACGACTCTGTATGCCACATTACCGCCTTGAAAAT
This sequence comes from Tagetes erecta, assembly GCA_030867185.1. NCBI lineage: Eukaryota > Viridiplantae > Streptophyta > Magnoliopsida > Asterales > Asteraceae > Tagetes > Tagetes erecta. The sequence continues at coordinate 44,561,131 of CM061488.1, read as the reverse complement.
CATGTTAGTATAACGTAGGACACCTTACAATTCCTAACAACACATTACAATACCGTACGTAAACTTAAAACTCCATAGTAAACCTAATGAATTCGTCTGAGTCCATTAAACATTAGACGACCACTCAAGACTTGTTACGACTTTGTATGCGACATTAGCAACAGGAAAAGCAATTTAGAATAATGTAGGATGCGTTACATCTTTTGTGAACACCTTACACCACCGTACGAACCATTAAAACTCCATAATAAACCTAATGAATTCGTCCGAGTCATTTGAACATCGTACAACAATTTAGAACATCTTACGACTCTGTATGCCACATTACCGCTTTGAAAAGCATGTTAGTATAACGTAGGACACCTTACAACTCCTAACAAAACATTAAAACACCGTACGCAAACTTAAAACTCCATAATAAACCTAATGAATTCATCCGAGTCCTTTGAACATCATACGACAATTTAGAATATATTACGACTATGTATGCCACATTACCACCTTGAAAAGTTTGTTAGTATAAAGTACGACAACTTACAAATCCTAACAAAACAATACAACACCGTACGTAAACTTAAAACTCCATAATAAACCTAATGAATTTATTCGAGTACTTTGAACATCGTACGACAATTTATAATATATTATGACTCTGTATGCCACATTACCGCCCTGAAAAGCATGTTAGTATAACGTACGACTCCTTACAACTCCTAACAAAACATTACAACACCGTACGCAAACTTAAAACTCCATAATAAACCTAATGAATTCATCCGAGTCCTTTGAACATCGTACGATAATTTAGAATATATTACGAATCTGTATGCCACATTACCGCCTTGAAAAGTATGTTAGTATAACGTACGTCACCTTACAACTCCTAACAAAATATTACAACACCGTACGTAAACTTAAAACTCCATAATAAACCTAATGAATTCGTCCGAGTCATTTGAACATCGTACAACAATTAAAATATCTTACGACTCTGTATGCCACATTACCGCATTGAAAATCATGTTAGTATAACGTAGGACACCTTACAACTCCTAACAACACATTACAATACCGTACGTATACTTAAAACTCCATAGTAAACCTAATGAATTCGTCTGAGTCCATTAAACATTAGACGACCACTCAGGACTTGTTACGACTTTGTATGCAACATTCGCAACAGGAAAAGCAATTTAGAATAATGTAGAATGCGTTACATCTTTTAAGAACACCTTTCACCACGGTACGAAACATTAAAACACCATACTAAACCTAATGAATTCGTCCGAGTCATTTGAACATCGTACAACAATTTAAAATATCTTACGACTCTGTATGCCACATTACCGGTTTGAAAAGCATGTTAGTATAACGTAGGACAACTTTCAACTCCTAACAAAACATTAAAACACCGTACGCAAACTTAAAACTCCATAATAAACCTAATGAATTCATCCGAGTCCTTTGAACATCGTACGACAATTTAGAATATATTACGACTATGTATGCCACATTACCGCCTTGAAAAGTATGTTAGTATAACGTACGACAACTTACAAATCCTAACAAAACAATACAACACCGTACGTAAACTTAAAACTCCATAATAAACCTAATGAATTCATTCGAGTCATTTGAACATCGTACAACAATTTAGAATATCTTACGACTCTGTATGCCACATTACCGCTTTGAAAAGCATGTTAGTATAACGTAGGACACCTTACAACTCCTAACAAAACATTACAACACCGTACGCAAACATAAAACTCCATAATAAACCTAATGAATTCATCTGATTCCTTTGAACATCGTACGACAATTTAGAATATATTACGACTCTGTATGCCACATTACCGCCTTGAAAAGTATGTTAGTATAACGTACGGCAACTTACAACTCCTAACAAAACAATACAACACCGTACGTAAACTTAAAACTCCATAATAAACCTAATGAATTCATTCGAGTCCTTTGAACATCGTATGACAATTTAGAATATATTACGACTCTGTATGCCACATTACCGCCCTGAAAAGCATGTTAGTATAACGTACGACACCTTACAACTCCTAACAAAACATTACAACACCGCACGTAAACTTAAAACTCCATAATAAATCTAATGAATTCGTCCGAGTCTTTTGAACATTGTACAACAATTTAGAATATCTTACTACTCTGTATGCCACATTACCGCCTTGAAAATCATGTAAATATAACATAGGACACCTTACAACTCCTAACAACACATTACAATACCGTACGTAAACTTAAAACTCCATGGTAAACCTAATGAATTCGTCCGAGTCCTTTAAACATCTGACAACCACTCGGACTTGTTACGACTTTGTATGCGACATTAGCAACAGGAAAAGCAATTTAGAATAATGTAGGATGCGTTACATCTTTTGAAAACACCTTACACCACCGTACGAACCATTAAAACTCCATAATAAACCTAATGAATTTGTCCGAGTCATTTGAACTTCGTACAACAATTTAGAATATCTTACGACTCTGTATGCCACATTACCGCTTTGAAAAGCATGTTAGTATAACGTAGGACACCTTACAACTCCTAACAAAACATTACAACACCGTACGTAAACTTAAAACTCCATAATAAACCTAATTAATTCATCTGAGTCCTTTGAACATCGTACGACAATTTAGAATATATTACGACTCTGTATGCCACATTACCGCCTTGAAAAGCAGGTTAGTATAACGTACGTCACCTTACAACTCCTAACAAAATATTACAACACCGTACGTAAACTTAAAACTCCATAATAAACCTAATGAATTCGTCCGAGTCATTTGAACATCGTACAACAATTTAAATATCTTACGACTCTGTATGCCACATTACCGCCTTGAAAATCATGTTAGTATAACGTAGGACACCTTACAACTGCTAACAACACATTATAACACCGTACATAAACTTAAAACTCCATAGTAAACCTAATGAATTCGTCTGAGTCCATTAAACATTAGACGACCACTCAGGACTTGTTACGACTTTGTATGCAACATTCGCAACAGGAAAAGCAATTTAGAATAATGTAGAATGCGTTACATCTTTTAAGAACACCTTTCACCACGGTACGAAACATTAAAACACCATACTAAACCTAATGAATTCGTCCGAGTCATTTGAACATCGTACAACAATTTAAAATATCTTACGACTCTGTATGCCACATTACCGGTTTGAAAAGCATGTTAGTATAACGTAGGACAACTTTCAACTCCTAACAAAACATTAAAACACCGTACGCAAACTTAAAACTCCATAATAAACCTAATGAATTCATCCGAGTCCTTTGAACATCGTACGACAATTTAGAATATATTACGACTATGTATGCCACATTACCGCCTTGAAAAGTATGTTAGTATAACGTACGACAACTTACAAATCCTAACAAAACAATACAACACCGTACGTAAACTTAAAACTCCATAATAAACCTAATGAATTCATTCGAGTCATTTGAACATCGTACAACAATTTAGAATATCTTACGACTCTGTATGCCACATTACCGCTTTGAAAAGCATGTTAGTATAACGTAGGACACCTTACAACTCCTAACAAAACATTACAACACCGTACGCAAACATAAAACTCCATAATAAACCTAATGAATTCATCTGATTCCTTTGAACATCGTACGACAATTTAGAATATATTACGACTCTGTATGCCACATTACCGCCTTGAAAAGTATGTTAGTATAACGTACGGCAACTTACAACTCCTAACAAAACAATACAACACCGTACGTAAACTTAAAACTCCATAATAAACCTAATGAATTCATTCGAGTCCTTTGAACATCGTATGACAATTTAGAATATATTACGACTCTGTATGCCACATTACCGCCCTGAAAAGCATGTTAGTATAACGTACGGCACCTTACAACTCCTAACAAAACATTACAACACCGCACGTAAACTTAAAACTCCATAATAAATCTAATGAATTCGTCCGAGTCTTTTGAACATTGTACAACAATTTAGAATATCTTACTACTCTGTATGCCACATTACCGCCTTGAAAATCATGTAAATATAACATAGGACACCTTACAACTCCTAACAACACATTACAATACCGTACGTAAACTTAAAACTCCATGGTAAACCTAATGAATTCGTCCGAGTCCTTTAAACATCTGACAACCACTCGGACTTGTTACGACTTTGTATGCGACATTAGAAACAGGAAAAGCAATTTAGAATAATGTAGGATGCGTTACATCTTTTGAAAACACCTTACACCACCGTACGAACCATTAAAACTCCATAATAAACCTAATGAATTTGTCCGAGTCATTTGAACTTCGTACAACAATTTAGAATATCTTACGACTCTGTATGCCACATTACCGCTTTGAAAAGCATGTTAGTATAACGTAGGACACCTTACAACTCCTAACAAAACATTACAACACCGTACGTAAACTTAAAACTCCATAATAAACCTAATTAATTCATCTGAGTCCTTTGAACATCGTACGACAATTTAGAATATATTACGACTCTGTATGCCACATTACCGCCTTGAAAAGCAGGTTAGTATAACGTACGTCACCTTACAACTCCTAACAAAATATTACAACACCGTACGTAAACTTAAAACTCCATAATAAACCTAATGAATTCGTCCGAGTCATTTGAACATCGTACAACAATTTAAATATCTTACGACTCTGTATGCCACATTACCGCCTTGAAAATCATGTTAGTATAACGTAGGACACCTTACAACTGCTAACAACACATTATAACACCGTACGTAAACTTAAAACTCCATAGTAAACCTAATGAATTCGTCTGAGTCCATTAAACATTAGACGACCACTCAGGACTTGTTACGACTTTGTATGCAACATTCGCAACAGGAAAAGCAATTTAGAATAATGTAGGATGCGTTACATCTTTTAAGAACACCTTTCACCACGGTACGAAACATTAAAACACCATACTAAACCTAATGAATTCGTCCGAGTCATTTGAACATCGTACAACAATTTAAAATATCTTACGACTCTGTATGCCACATTACCGCTTTGAAAAGCATGTTAGTATAACGTAGGACAACTTTCAACTCCTAACAAAACATTAAAACACCGTACGCAAACTTAAAACTCCATAATAAACCTAATGAATTCATCCGAGTCCTTTGAACATCGTACGACAATTTAGAATATATTACGACTCTGTATGCCACATTACCGCCTTGAAAAGTATGTTAGTATAACGTACGACAACTTACAACTCCTAACAAAACAATACAACACCGTACGTAAACTTAAAACTCCATAATAAACCTAATGAATTCATTCGAGTCCTTTGAACATCGTACGACAATTTATAATATATTACGACTCTGTATGCCACATTACCGCCCTGAAAAGCATGTTAGTATAACGTACGACACCTTACAACTCCTAACAAAACATTACAACACCGCACATAAACTTAAAACTCCATAATAAATCTAATGAAATCGTCCGAGTCCTTTGAACATCGTACGACAATTTATAATATATTACGACTCTGTATGCCACATTACCGCCTTGAAAAGCAGGTTAGTATAACGTACGGCACCTTACAACTCCTAACAAAATATTACAACACCGTACGTAAACTTAAAACTCCATAATAAACCTAATGAATTCGTCCGAGTCATTTGAACATCGTACAACAATTTAAATATCTTACGACTCTGTATGCCACATTACCGCCTTGAAAATCATGTTAGTATAACGTAGGACACCTTACAACTCCTAACAACACATTACAATACCGTACGTAAACTTAAAACTCCATGGTAAACCTAATGAATTCGTCCGAGTCCTTTAAACATCTGACAACCACTCGGACTTGTTACGACTTTGTATGCGACATTAGCAACAGGAAAAGCAATTTAGAATAATGTAGGATGCGTTACATCTTTTGAAAACACCTTACACCACCGTACGAACCATTAAAACTCCATAATAAACCTAATGAATTTGTCCGAGTCATTTGAATTTCGTACAACAATTTAGAATATCTTACGACTCTGTATGCCACATTACCGCTTTGAAAAGCATGTTAGTATAACGTAGGACACCTTACAACTCCTAACAAAACATTACAACACCGTACGTAAACTTAAAACTCCATAATAAACCTAATTAATTCATCTGAGTCCTTTGAACATCGTACGACAATTTAGAATATATTACGACTCTGTATGCCATATTACCGCCTTGAAAAGCAGGTTAGTATAACGTACGTCACCTTACAACTCCTAACAAAATATTACAACACCGTACGTAAACTTAAAACTCCATAATAAACCTAATGAATTCGTCCGAGTCATTTGAACATCGTACAACAATTTAAATATCTTACGACTCTGTATGCCACATTACCGCCTTGAAAATCATGTTAGTATAACGTAGGACACCTTACAACTGCTAACAACACATTATAACACCGTACGTAAACTTAAAACTCCATAGTAAACCTAATGAATTCGTCTGAGTCCATTAAACATTAGACGACCACTCAGGACTTGTTACGACTTTGTATGCAACATTCGCAACAGGAAAAGCAATTTAGAATAATGTAGGATGCGTTACATCTTTTAAGAACACCTTTCACCACGGTACGAAACATTAAAACACCATACTAAACCTAATGAATTCGTCCGAGTCATTTGAACATCGTACAACAATTTAAAATATCTTACGACTCTGTATGCCACATTACCGCTTTGAAAAGCATGTTAGTATAACGTAGGACAACTTTCAACTCCTAACAAAACATTAAAACACCGTACGCAAACTTAAAACTCCATAATAAACCTAATGAATTCATCCGAGTCCTTTGAACATCGTACGACAATTTAGAATATATTACGACTCTGTATGCCACATTACCGCCTTGAAAAGTATGTTAGTATAACGTACGACAACTTACAACTCCTAACAAAACAATACAACACCGTACGTAAACTTAAAACTCCATAATAAACCTAATGAATTCATTCGAGTCCTTTGAACATCGTACGACAATTTATAATATATTACGACTCTGTATGCCACATTACCGCCCTGAAAAGCATGTTAGTATAACGTACGACACCTTACAACTCCTAACAAAACATTACAACACCGCACGTAAACTTAAAACTCCATAATAAATCTAATGAAATCGTCCGAGTCCTTTGAACATCGTACGATAATTTATAATATATTACGACTCTGTATGCCACATTACCGCCTTGAAAAGCAGGTTAGTATAACGTACGGCACCTTACAACTCCTAACAAAATATTACAACACCGTACGTAAACTTAAAACTCCATAATAAACCTTATGAATTCGTCCGAGTCATTTGAACATCGTACAACAATTTAAATATCTTACGACTCTGTATGCCACATTACCGCCTTGAAAATCATGTTAGTATAACGTAGGACACCTTACAACTCCTAACAACACATTACAATACCGTACGTAAACTTAAAACTCCATAGTAAACCTAATGAATTCGTCTGAGTCAATTAAACATTAGACGACCACTCAGGACTTGTTACGACTTTGTATGCAACATTCGCAACAGGAAAAGCAATTTAAAATAATGTAGGATGCGTTACATCTTTTAAGAACACCTTTCACCACCGTACGAAACATTAAAACACCATACTAAACCTAATGAATTCGTCCGAGTCATTTGAACATCGTACAACAATTTAGAATATCTTACGACTCTGTATGCCACATTACCGCTTTGAAAAGCATGTTAGTATAACGTAGGACAACTTACAACTCCTAACAAAACATTACAATACCGTACGCAAAATTAAAACTCCATAATAAACATAATGAATTCATCCGAGTCCTTTGAACATCGTACGACAATTTAGAATATATTACGACTATGTATGCCACATTACCGCCTTTAAAAGTATGTTAGTAAAACGTACGGCAACTTACAACACCTAACAAAACAATACAACACCGTACGTAAACTTAAAACTCCATAATAAACCTAATGAATTCATTCGAGTCCTTTGAACATCGTACGACAATTTAGAATATATTACGACTCTGTATGCCACATTACCGCCCTGGAAAGCGTGTTAGTATAACGTACGACACCTTACAACTCCTAACAAAACATTACAACACCGCACGTAAACTTAAAACTCCATAATAAATCTAAAGAATTCGTCCGCTTCTTTTGAACATCGTAAAATAATTTAGAATATCTTACTACTCTGTATGCCACATTACCGCCTTGAAAATCATCTTACAACTCCTAACAACACATTACAATACCGTACGTAAACTTGTTACGACTTTGTATGCGACATTAGCAACAGGAAAAGCAATTTAGAATAATGTAGGATGCGTTACATCTTTTGTGAACACCTTACACCACCGTACGAACCATTAAAACTCCATAATAAACCTAATGAATTCGTCCGAGTCATTTGAACATCGTACAACAATTTAGAATATCTTACGACTATGTATGCCACATTACCGCTTTGAAAAGCATGTTAGTATAACGTAGGACACCTTATAACTCCTAACAAAACATTACAACACCGTACGTAAACTTAAAACACCATAATAAACCTAATTAATTCATCCGAGTCCTTTGAACATCGTACGACAATTTATAATATATTACGACTCTGTATGCCACATTACCGCCTTGAAAAGCAGGTTAGTATAACGTACGGCACCTTACAACTCCTAACAAAATATTACAACACCGTACGTAAACTTAAAACTCCATAATAAACCTAATGAATTCGTCCGAGTCATTTGAACATCGTAAAACAATTTAAATATCTTACGACTCTGTATGCCACATTACCGCCTTGAAAATCATGTTAGTATAACGTAGGACACCTTACAACTCCTAACAAAACATTACAACACCGTACGCAAACTTAAAACTCCATAATAAACCTAATGAATTCATTCGAGTCCTTTGAACATCGTACGACAATTTAGAATATCTTACGACTATGTATGCCACATTACCGCTTTGAAAAGCATGTTAGTATAACGTAGGACACCTTACAACTCCTAACAAAACATTACAACACCGTACGTAAAGTTAAAACACCATAATAAACCTAATTAATTCATCCGAGTCCTTTGAACATCGTACGACAATTTATAATATATTACGACTCTGTATGCCACATTACCGCCTTGAAAAGCAGGTTAGTATAACGTACGGCACCTTACAACTCCTAACAAAATATTACAACACCGTACGTAAACTTAAAACTCCATAATAAACCTAATGAATTCGTCTGAGTCATTTGAACATCGTAAAACAATTTAAATATCTTACGACTCTGTATGCCACATTACCGCCTTGAAAATCATGTTAGTATAACGTAGGACACCTTACAACTCCTAACAAAACATTACAACACCGTACGCAAACTTAAAACTCCATAATAAACCTAATGAATTCGTCCGAGTCATTTGAACATCGTACAACAATTTAGAATATCTTACGACTATGTATGCCACATTACCGCTTTGAAAAGCATGTTAGTATAACGTAGGACACCTTACAACTCCTAACAAAACATTACAACACCGTACGTAAACTTAAAACACCATAATAAACCTAATTAATTCATCCGAGTCCTTTGAACATCGTACGGCAATTTATAATATATTACGACTCTGTATGCCACATTACCGCCTTGAAAAGCATGTTAGTATAACGTACGGCACCTTACAACTCCTAACAAAACATTACAACACCGCACCTAAACTTAAAACTCCATAATAAATCTAATGAATTCGTCCGAGTCTTTTGAACATCGTACAACAATTTAGAATATCTTACTACTCTGTATGCCACATTACCGCATTGAAAATCATGTTAGTATAACATAGGACACCTTACAACTCCTAACAACACATTACAATACCGTACGTAAACTTAAAACTCCATGGTACACCTAATGAATTCGTCCGAGTCCTTTAAACATCAGACAACCACTCTGACTTGTTACGACTTTGTATGCGACATTAGCAACAGGAAAAGCAATTTAGAATAATGTAGGATGCGTTACATCTTTTGAGAACACCTTACACCACCGTACGAACCATTAAAACTCCATAATAAACCTAATGAATTCGTCCGAGTCATTTGAACATCGTACAACAATTTAGAATATCTTACGACTCTGTATGCCACATTACCGCTTTGAAAAGCATGTTAGTATAACGTAGGACACCTTACAACTCCTAACAAAACATTACAACACCGTACGCAAACTTACAACTCCATAATAAACCTAATGATTCATCCGAGTCCTTTGAACATCGTACGGCAATTTAGAATATATTACGACTCTGTATGCCACATTACCGCCTTGAAAAGTATGTTAGTATAACGTACGGCAACTTACAACTCCTAACAAAACATTACAATACCGTACGTAAACTTAAAAATCCATAATAAACCTAATGAATTCATTCGAGTCCTTTGAACATCGTACGACAATTTATAATATATTATGACTCTGTATGCCACATTACCGCCTTGAAAAGCAGGTTAGTATAACGTACGGCACCTTACAACTCCTAACAAAACATTACAACACCGCACGTAAACTTAAAACTCCATAATAAATCTAAAGAATTCGTCCGCTTCTTTTGAACATCGTAAAATAATTTAGAATATCTTACTACTCTGTATGCCACATTACCGCCTTGAAAATCATCTTACAACTCCTAACAACACATTACAATACCGTACGTAAACTTAAAACTCCATGGTAAACCTAATGAATTCGTCTGAGTCCTTTAAACATCAGACAACCACTCGGACTTGTTACGACTTTGTATGCGACATTAGCAACAGGAAAAGCAATTTAGAATAATGTAGGATGCGTTATGTAAAACCCTAAATTTTGACGTAAGTATATGTCGATAATGGGCGGGTGTTCATGTAAATAGCACGTTGAATAAACAGTCCTAATCTATATTGATAAACCCTAGGGGTGGTAAAGGACTGAAAATGAAGAACGTGGCCGAAAACGGAACTCAAATCGGAGTTATAACGAAGCGGGAAATGCGAAAACACCCGAGGAATGCACGAAAACTTGTTTCGAGCATATCTTGACTTAGAAGAAGAGTTACGGAGCCCATAATATATGAATTCCACGTGTTTCGACGAGAGGAATCTGAAAATGTAGGCTACGCGGTCCGCGCATCAAAGGGTAGGGCCCTGCGCGTATCGCCTAGTGTCAGTCGGGTGGAAAACAGCTGGCAGCCACTCACCATCTACGCGATACGCGCAGATGGTGCATGTGGGCTGCGCGTATCGCCTGGAACAGCCCAGACAGCCTATTTAAAGGGGTGCAACCCCCCTTCACTTGTGCTCAAAGTTCTCTCTCTCTCTAGAACGTTTTAGAGAGAGAAACCAGTCCGTTTTGTTGCGGAATCGCGCCTCGAGTGCGGTACCCTGCGTCGGAACGCTGCTTCGAGTTTCGGGCGCGTGTAGATCGCTTAGCGTGCGTCGAGGTTCTGTCCGAGTGAAGAACGGTGATCATCAAGGTGTTGCGCGACTGAAGATCGGTGATCGACGAGGTAATAGTCTTTCATTCTCGATCTAGTTTAGGATGGGAATCGGGTTGGGAACTCGATGGGAATGCGGGGTGAAGATACCCGCATAGCACGAGGGACGTGCTAGGGGAAATAGTTGCGGGATTAAACACCCGCAACTAACGGGTAGATTACCCGGGGAGGGTGCGGGTTGAATATCCGTACCCTAGGGGTATGATATCCGTTGTGTACGGGTAACATATCTCTGTAGGATTCGTTTAGATCCCCGAGGTGTGGGATTTGGTAGGCGTAGGTGGCAACGACTCGTGTCTAGTCTTATGCTTCGTTAGTTATGCCCTTGGACTTACATAGTCTTAGGAATCGTTATTTATAACGTTGTGATATCGCGTTATAGGTGGATTATAGCTATTGAGATTGATTGTCGATATAGCTATTTGTGTGATCGTGAAGATATCCATTTGGATTGATTGTTGGGATTAGATCAAGGACCGAAGCTAGTTGTGAGCTTGTTGTGATCTTGTTGAGGTGAGTTCATACACTTAAACTCTTTTGAAACGATTGTATGTTTTACAAAACTGGATGTGTTGCTTAAACCTGTTTTGGTTGCAAATGATTGTGAGTTTTTGTATAAACTCTTTTGGATTGGTTGTGTTCTTAAACTGTTGTTTTTGAACGGTTGGCTAGCATTCTACGGTAAATATCGGGCAATACCACTTCTGTTTTTAGGGTGACGGGCGGTAAACTCGGTGAAGGGTATATGCATATATTCTGCTCCAGCGCAGACGTGCCTGACGGAGTTGTTGAGGGGTTTATCGTATTGTCTGTGTATATTTATCTGATGATGCTAGTATGTTTATGAAATGCTTGTAAGTGATGGAGTTAGTGGTAACTCTTTGATCAATGGAGCTTGGCAACTCGTTGATCATGGTTTTTACAAGTATTTGGTTGAATGTTTGAAATGTTTTGTAAAATGTTTTATTATGAACTCACCAGCGTAAGCTGACCCTTTCTTTTAAACTTTTTGGCACACATCTAGGTGTCGTGTGATGCAGGAAAGCACTGTTGAGGCTAGAGCAGGTAGAGGGCTTGCGGGCTTAGAAGATAGACGCTCTGGACCTAGAATAGTTGCTAGCTTTAGTATGTTAATGTTATGTATCAAACAAACAATTGTCGTTTTGTAATCAATGTATTGTATATATGAAGTTTAATGTATGCACAACTTTAAGTTTTAAGCTGTGTGTATGTATGTTGTTGTTCCGCTGCGTTGCTCCTGATATCCATTCGTCACACGCGATAACCCCCGGGGCAACCATCTCCTGGGACCGCCCGCCGTGTTGGGGTTGTGACAGGCTTGGTATCAGAGCCGTAGTTTAAGCGAACTAGGTACAAGTTTAGTATCTAGACTTAAACTAAGATAAGATAGGATAAGTGCCCGCATAGGTGTATAGAAGTTTCCTTTCTAGAAAGATAAATGGGTTTTGGTATGAACGTGGCGGAGAATGGCTAAGAACACGATCAGCGCGGTAAATAAATAATTGCAACTGGCCACTGTCATTATTTGTTTACAAGCACTTTATTGTTCTTAATCATGGTCCATCATGTGAATACTGACTCCCTGCTCTCTTCTGTAGGTAGAGTTATGGCTGGTAAAAGGAAAGGTAGCGGTAGACGACCTCCTACAAGAAGAAGTACTAGGACGAACATGAATAAAGAAACTAATAACGCTGAGACTATCGAGAATCATGATAATGACGGAGAGGAAGTTATCATGACAGAAACCCAGTTTAATTCGGCGGTTGCTGATCAAGTCTCCAAGGTACTGGAAACCACGTTGCCTAGGATCATAGACTCTGCACTGCAAAGAAGATCAAATGAAGAGAATCGTGGAGGCAGTGGTGGCACTGGAGGTGGCACAGGAGGCAGTGGTGGTACCGGAGGCAATGGTGGCACGGGAAGTGGTGGCGATGCCAGAGGCGATGGTGGTACTGGGGGAAACGATGGTGGAAGAATCCCCAAGAGAGGTTGTTTGTATAAAGGTTTTAAGGATTGTACTCCTAAACCTTTCAGTGGAAAAGGTGGTGCCATAGCGACGTATAATTGGATTTCTGCGATGGAAGCTGTGATTAACATCAGCGAGTGCCGTGATGATCAAGCGGTCAAGTACGCTGCTCATTCGTTTGAAGAAGAAGCTATGCACTGGTGGAAGACGATAGTCCAAAGGAAAGGACAAGCCACTATCGATAGCATGAGGTGGAATGACATGAAGAAGTTGGTGCTCCAACAATTCTGTCCGCAGAATGAGTTGGACAAGATGGAGATGGAGTTTCTTCGGCTTGAGGCTGGATCAATGACGCCTCGTGAGTACACCTCTAGATTCAACGAGATGGCTTTGTTGGTTCCCCACTTAGTTACTCCCGAGTCTAGAAGGTTGAGGTGTTATATCCAGGGGCTTCCACCAAAGATCCGAACGCATGTGAAGGCGAAAGGGCCAACGACCTTTGATGAAGCAGTAGGACTGAGCGCAATCATCTACGCTGAGGTGCAAAGTCAAGAGGTACATGAAGGAGAAAGGAAGAGGAAGTCAGAGGATAAGAAGAGTGGTTCTAGCAGTAGATTCAAGTTCAAAAAGGGAGCAGGTGGTAGCAAGAACAAGGGGAAAGTTGGAGAAGAATATCAAGAGAGGAAGTGTTACCGATGCCAACAATCGGGACATCTCTCAAGATCGTGTCCGACGATCAAGTGCTATAATTGTCAGGAAACAGGGCATTTTAAGAATGATTGCCTTAAAATTAAAGGAGGAAAGAACCCAGCCAAAGGGCGGGTGTTTGTTATGAAGAAGGGCGATGATAAAGAAGTTAATGAGGATGTTGTGGCAGGTATGTTCCCTCTAAACAACGTTTATGCTAAGGTTTTATTTGACACGGGTGCAAATAAGAGTTTTGTGTCAGCTTCCTTTGGTAAATACCTAGGAAAAGAACCTGTAGTGCTAGATTCTGCTTATGAGGTAGAAACAACAAATGGAGGAAGTGATATGATAACAGTAGTGTATAAGGATTGCTTGCTTAATTTAAATGGTGTTGAGTTTCCAGTTGATGTTATGCCTATGAACTTGTGTAGTTATGATGTAGTCATAGGAATGGACTGGTTAACTTATAATCGAGCCCAAGTTGATTGTGAGAAAAAGTTGGTTAGGGTATGTAAGTCAGATGGTGAAACATTAATGGTTAAGGGAGATAGTATCGGAGGTAATATCCGGATGATATCTGCAATTAAGGCTAGTAAATGTTTGATGAAAGGTTGTGAGGCTTTTATAGCCTATGCTTTAGATGCTAAGCCCGAAAAGCAGATTTCGGATATCCCAGTCGTATGTGATTACCCTGACGTGTTTCCTGATGACTTACCCGGACTCCCTCCCAACCGACAAATCGAATTTCAAATCGATTTAATACCTGAAGCAAGGCCGATTGCGAAGGCTCCTTATCGTTTGGCGCCCTCCGAATTGCAAGAGTTGATGAAGCAAGTCCAGGAGTTGCTCGACTTAGGCTTCATTAGACCGAGTTCATCCCCTTGGGGTGCACCAGTTCTGTTTGTAAAGAAGAAAGACGGCTCCATGCGGATGTGCATTGACTATCGTGAGCTGAACAAGTTAACAATTAAGAACAAGTATCCATTGCCGAGGATAGACGATCTGTTTGATCAGCTGCAAGGCGCTAGTTATTTTTCCAAGATCGATCTTAGGTCTGGATACCATCAGCTGAAGGTGCGGGAAGAAGATATTCCCAAGACGGCTTTTAGAACCCGTTATGGGCACTATGAGTTTTTGGTTATGTCCTTTGGACTAACCAATGCCCCTGCAGCATTCATGGATCTCATGAACAGAGTCTGCAAGCCGTAACTAGACAGGTTCGTCATTGTCTTTATCGATGATATTTTGGTCTATTCGAGAGATCAAAATGATCATGCAGAACACTTGAAGAAGGTTTTGGAGACTCTTAGACAAGAGAAGCTGTATGCTAAGTTCTCCAAGTGTGATTTTTGGAAGAGAGAAGTTCAATTTCTCGGGCATGTGATAAATGAAGCTGGTGTTCAGGTAGATCCAACTAAGATAGAGGCTATAATGAAATGGGAAGTCCCGAAGACTCCCACCGAAATTAGAAGCTTCTTAGGCTTAGCTGGGTACTACCGAAGATTTATCAAAGACTTCTCCAAGATTGCTACACCGATGACTGCATTAACGCGGAAGAAGGCTGAGTTCAAATGGGGACCCGAGCAAGAGGAAGCCTTTAGTGTCTTGAAGAAGAAGCTTTGTAGTGCTCCAATTCTTTCATTACCCGAAGGTAATGAGGATTTTGTGGTATGTTGTGATGCCTCGCTTAATGGTCTTGGTTGCGTGCTGATGCAACGAGAGAAGGTCATTGCCTATTCATCACGACAATTGAGCGTTCATGAGAAACGTTACACCACACATGATTTGGAATTAGGTGCCATAGTGTTTGCCTTGAAGATGTGGCGACATTATCTTTATGGTACTAAATTCGTGATATATTCCGATCACAAAAGCCTTCAACACCTTTTTGATCAGAAGGAGCTAAACATGAGGCAACGTAGATGGATGGAATTGCTTAGCGATTATGATTGTGAGATCAAATACCATCCTGGCAAGGCCAATGTGGTGGCAGACGCCCTGAGTCGAAAGGAGAGGGTTAAACCCATTAGAGTAAGGGCTTTGCAGATCATTGTAACGATTGATTGGAAGGATCAGATCGTTGAAGCTCAGACAAATGCCTTGAAGGAAGAAAGCATCAAGAAGGAGCGAATGGTGGGAAAGGAAGGTTTGTTGACAAAAGGAAAGGATGAGATTCTAAGGTTTGGATCAAGAATCTGGGTTCCAAAGTTTGGAGGAATTCAGGATAAGATTCTTGATGAAACCCACAAGTCTAAGTACTCGATTCATCCTGGAACGGATAAGATGTTCAAGAGCTTGAAAGAGCATTATTGGTGGCCCAATATGAAGAGATCAATTGCACAGTATGTGCAAAAGTGCTTGACTTGTTTACAAGTTAAGATTGAGCATCAGAAACCAGCAGGTCTGTTACAACAGATAGAATTACCAGTTTGGAAGTAGGAAAGAATAACGATGGATTATGTCACGAAGCTCCCAAGAACTCGTGCAGGGCATAATGCCATATGGGTGATTGTGGATCGATTGACCAAGTCGTCTCATTTCATACCATATAACGAGAGCTACTCACCAGAGAAGATGGCTAAATTGTATATCAAGGAGATTGTGAGTAGACATGGCGTGCCACTTTCGATCATCTCTGATAGAGATAGTCGATTCACGTCAAGGTTTTGGTCGAGTTTGCAAAAAGATCTAGGAACTAGATTGAATTTGAGCACGGCATATCATCCTCAAACTGATGGGCAGAGTGAGCGTACGATCCAAACCCTTGAGGATATGCTGCGTGCGTGTGTGATTGACTTTAGTGGTAGTTGGGATGAATTCTTACCATTGGTCGAGTTTTCATACAACAA
The DNA here is from genome assembly GCA_030867185.1 of Tagetes erecta. Classification (NCBI taxonomy): domain Eukaryota; kingdom Viridiplantae; phylum Streptophyta; class Magnoliopsida; order Asterales; family Asteraceae; genus Tagetes; species Tagetes erecta. The sequence goes on along the minus strand of CM061488.1, from coordinate 44,543,969 downwards.
TAGTTATCACACCAGCATAGGGATGGCACCATTTGAAGCACTTTATGGAAGAAAATGCAGAACTCCTGTTTGTTGGACGGAAGTTGGAGAGGATCAGTTGTGTAGTACGGAGATGATGTTAGAAACAACTGATAAAATCCAACTGATCAGGCAAAGGCTAAAAGCTGCCCATGATAGGCAGAAAAGTTATGCTGATGTTCGTAGAAGGCCCTTAGAATTCAAAGTTGGAGATTACGTGATGTTGAAAGTATCTCCATGGAAAGGAGTGGTGAGGTTTATCAAACGTGGAAAGTTAGCACCGAGATACATTGGTCCATTTAAGATTGTTGCGAGAGTTGGGAAAGTTGCTTATAAGCTTGAGTTACCGGAAACCTTGAAAGGTGTACACGACACCTTTCATGTGTCAAACTTAAGGAAATGTTTGGCAGATCCAAATCAAGCTGTACCTCTCAAAGATGTTCAAGTAAGCGAGAAGCTATCTTTTACAGAGAGGCCGGTAAAGATTCTTGATACGCAAGAAAGGAAATTGAGAAAGAAAAGAATCCGGTTAGTGTTGGTCCAATGGGAAGGACAAAGAGGACCGGAGAAAACTTGGGAATTGGCTAGTGAGATGAAAGCCAAGTACCCTCAGTTATTTTTGTAACATTCGAATTTCGAGGACGAAATTCTTTTAAGGAGGGGAGAAATGTAAAACCCTAAATTTTGACGTAAGTATATGTCGATAATGGGCGGGTGTTCATGTAAATAGCACGTTGAATAAACAGTCCTAATCTATATTGATAAACCCTAGGGGTGGTAAAGGACTGAAAATGAAGAACGTGGCCGAAAACGGAACTCAAATCGGAGTTATAACGAAGCGGGAAATGCGAAAACACCCGAGGAATGCCCGAAAACTTGTTTCGAGCATATCTTGACTTAGAAGAAGAGTTACGGAGCCCATAATATATGAATTCCACGTGTTTCGACGAGAGGAATCTGAAAATGTAGGCTACGCGGTCCGCGCATCAAAGGGTAGGGCCCTGCGCGTATCGCCTAGTGTCAGTCGGGTGGAAAACAGCTGGCAGCCACTCACCATCTACGCGATACGCGCAGATGGTGCATGTGGGCTGCGCGTATCGCCTGGAACAGCCCAGACAGCCTATTTAAAGGGGTGCAACCCCCCTTCACTTGTGCTCAAAGTTCTCTCTCTCTCTAGAACGTTTTAGAGAGAGAAACCAGTCCGTTTTGTTGCGGAATCGCGCCTCGAGTGCGGTACCCTGCGTCGGAACGCTGCTTCGAGTTTCGGGCGCGTGTAGATCGCTTAGCGTGCGTCGAGGTTCTGTCCGAGTGAAGAACGGTGATCATCAAGGTGTTGCGCGACTGAAGATCGGTGATCGACGAGGTAATAGTCTTTCATTCTCGATCTAGTTTAGGATGGGAATCGGGTTGGGAACTCGATGGGAATGCGGGGTGAAGATACCCGCATAGCACGAGGGACGTGCTAGGGGAAATAGTTGCGGGATTAAACACCCGCAACTAACGGGTAGATTACCCGGGGAGGGTGCGGGTTGAATATCCGTACCCTAGGGGTATGATATCCGTTGTGTACGGGTAACATATCTCTGTAGGATTCGTTTAGATCCCCGAGGTGTGGGATTTGGTAGGCGTAGGTGGCAACGACTCGTGTCTAGTCTTATGCTTCGTTAGTTATGCCCTAGGACTTACATAGTCTTAGGAATCGTTATTTATAACGTTGTGATATCGCGTTATAGGTGGATTATAGCTATTGAGATTGATTGTCGATATAGCTATTTGTGTGATCGTGAAGATATCCATTTGGATTGATTGTTGGGATTAGATCAAGGACCGAAGCTAGTTGTGAGCTTGTTGTGATCTTGTTGAGGTGAGTTCATACACTTAAACTCTTTTGAAACGATTGTATGTTTTACAAAACTGGATGTGTTGCTTAAACCTGTTTTGGTTGCAAATGATTGTGAGTTTTTGTATAAACTCTTTTGGATTGGTTGTGTTCTTAAACTGTTGTTTTTGAACGGTTGGCTAGCATTCTACGGTAAATATCGGGCAATACCACTTCTGTTTTTAGGGTGACGGGCGGTAAACTCGGTGAAGGGTATATGCATATATTCTGCTCCAGCGCAGACGTGCCTGACGGAGTTGTTGAGGGGTTTATCGTATTGTCTGTGTATATTTATCTGATGATGCTAGTATGTTTATGAAATGCTTGTAAGTGATGGAGTTAGTGGTAACTCTTTGATCAATGGAGCTTGGCAACTCGTTGATCATGGTTTTTACAAGTATTTGGTTGAATGTTTGAAATGTTTTGTAAAATGTTTTATTATGAACTCACCAGCGTAAGCTGACCCTTTCTTTTAAACTTTTTGGCACACATCTAGGTGTCGTGTGATGCAGGAAAGCACTGTTGAGGCTAGAGCAGGTAGCGGGCTTGCGGGCTTAGAAGATAGACGCTCTGGACCTAGAATAGTTGCTAGCTTTAGTATGTTAATGTTATGTATCAAACAAACAATTGTCGTTTTGTAATCAATGTATTGTATATATGAAGTTTAATGTATGCACAACTTTAAGTTTTAAGCTGTGTGTATGTATGTTGTTGTTCCGCTGCGTTGCTCCTGATATCCATTCGTCACACGCGATAACCCGCGGGGCAACCATCTCCTGGGACCGCCCGCCGTGTTGGGGTTGTGACACGTTACATCTTTTGTGAACACCTTACACCACCGTACGAACCATTAAAACTCCATAATAAACCTAATGAATTCGTCCGAGTCATTTGAACATCGTACAACAATTTAGAATATCTTACGACTTTGTATGCCACATTACCGCTTTGAAAAGCATGTTAGTATAACGTAGGACACCTTACAACTCCTAACAAAACATTACAACACCGTACGTAAACTTAAAACACCATAATAAACCTAATTAATTCATCCGAGTCCTTTGAACATCGTACGACAATTTATAATATATTACGACTCTGTATGCCACATTACCGCCTTGAAAAGCAGGTTAGTATAACGTACGGCACCTTACAACTCCTAACAAAATATTACAACACCGTACGTAAACTTAAAACTCCATAATAAACCTAATGAATTCGTCCGAGTCATTTGAACATCGTAAAACAATTTAAATATCTTACGACTCTGTATGCCACATTACCGCCTTGAAAATCATGTTAGTATAACGTAGGACACCTTACAACTCCTAACAAAACATTACAACACCGTACGCAAACTTAAAACTCCATAATAAACCTAATGAATTCATTCGAGTCCTTTGAACATCGTACGACAATTTAGAATATCTTACGACTATGTATGCCACATTACCGCTTTGAAAAGCATGTTAGTATAACGTAGGACACCTTACAACTCCTAACAAAACATTACAACACCGTACGTAAACTTAAAACACCATAATAAACCTAATTAATTCATCCGAGTCCTTTGAACATCGTACGACAATTTATAATATATTACGACTCTGTATGCCACATTATCGCCTTGAAAAGCAGGTTAGTATAACGTACGGCACCTTACAACTCCTAACAAAATATTACAACACCGTACGTAAACTTAAAACTCCATAATAAACCTAATGAATTCGTCCGAGTCATTTGAACATCGTAAAACAATTTAAATATCTTACGACTCTGTATGCCACATTACCGCCTTGAAAATCATGTTAGTATAACGTAGGACACCTTACAACTCTTAACAAAACATTACAACACCGTACGCAAACTTAAAACTCCATAATAAACCAAATGAATTCGTCCGAGTCATTTGAACATCGTACAACAATTTAGAATATCTTACGACTATATATGCCACATTACCGCTTTGAAAAGCATGTTAGTATAACGTAGGACACCTTACAACTCCTAACAAAACATTACAACACCGTACGTAAACTTAAAACACCATAATAAACCTAATTAATTCATCCGAGTCCTTTGAACATCGTACGACAATTTATAATATATTACGACTCTGTATGCCACATTACCGCCTTGAAAAGCATGTTAGTATAACGTACGGCACCTTACAACTCCTAACAAAACATTACAACACCGCACCTAAACTTAAAACTCCATAATAAATCTAATGAATTCGTCCGAGTCTTTTGAACATCGTACAACAATTTAGAATATCTTACTACTCTGTATGCCACATTACCGCCTTGAAAATCATGTTAGTATAACATAGGACACCTTACAACTCCTAACAACACATTACAATACCGTACGTAAACTTAAAACTCCATGGTAAACCTAATGAATTCGTCCGAGTCCTTTAAACATCAGACAACCACTCTGACTTGTTACGACTTTGTATGCGACATTAGCAACAGGAAAAGCAATTTAGAATAATGTAGGATGCGTTACATCTTTTGAGAACACCTTACACCACCGTACGAACCATTAAAACTCCATAATAAACCTAATGAATTCGTCCGAGTCATTTGAACATCGTACAACAATTTAGAATATCTTACGACTCTGTATGCCACATTACCGCTTTGAAAAGCATGTTAGTATAACGTAGGACACCTTACAACTCCTAACAAAACATTACAACACCGTACGCAAACTTACAACTCCATAATAAACCTAATGATTCATCCGAGTCCTTTGAACATCGTACGGCAATTTAGAATATATTACGACTCTGTATGCCACATTACCGCCTTGAAAAGTATGTTAGTATAACGTACGGCAACTTACAACTCCTAACAAAACATTACAATACCGTACGTAAACTTAAAACTCCATAATAAACCTAATGAATTCATTCGAGTCCTTTGAACATCGTACGACAATTTATAATATATTATGACTCTGTATGCCACATTACCGCCTTGAAAAGCAGGTTAGTATAACGTACGGCACCTTACAACTCCTAACAAAATATTACAACACCGTACGTAAACTTAAAACTCCATAATAAACCTAATGAATTCGTCCGAGTCATTTGAACATCGTAAAACAATTTAAATATCTTACGACTCTGTATGCCACATTACCGCCTTGAAAATCATGTTAGTATAACGTAGGACACCTTACAACTCCTAACAACGCATTACAATACCGTACGTAAACTTAAAACTCCATAGTAAACCTAATGAATTCGTCTGAGTCAATTAAACATTAAACGACCACTCAGGACTTGTTACGACTTTGTATGCAACATTCGCAACAGGAAAAGAAATTTAAAATAATGTAGGATGCGTTACATCTTTTAAGAACACCTTTCACCACCGTACGAAACATTAAAACACCATACTAAACCTAATGAATTCGTCCGAGTCATTTGAACATCGTACAACAATTTAGAATATCTTACGACTCTGTATGCCATATTACCGCTCTGAAAAGCATGTTAGTATAACGTAGGACACCTTACAACTCCTAACAAAACATTACAACACCGTACGCAAACTTAAAACTCCATAATAAACCTAATGAATTCATTCGAGTCCTTTGAACATCGTACGACAACTTAGAATATATTACGACTCTGTATGCCACATTACCGCCCTGAAAAGCATGTTAGTATAACGTACGGCACCTTACAACTCCTAACAAAACATTACAACACCGCACCTAAACTTAAAACTCCATAATAAATCTAATGAATTCGTCCGAGTCTTTTGAACATCGTACAACAATTTAGAATATCTTACTACTCTGTATGCCACATTACCGCCTTGAAAATCATGTTAGTATAACATAGGACACCTTACAACTCCTAACAACACATTACAATACCGTACGTAAACTTAAAACTCCATGGTAAACCTAATGAATTCGTCCGAGTCCTTTAAACATCAGACAACCACTCTGACTTGTTACGACTTTGTATGCGACATTAGCAACAGGAAAAGCAATTTAGAATAATGTAGGATGCGTTACATCTTTTGAGAACACCTTACACCACCGTACGAACCATTAAAACTCCATAATAAACCTAATGAATTCGTCCGAGTCATTTGAACATCGTACAACAATTTAGAATATCTTACGACTCTGTACGCCACATTACCGCTTTGAAAAGCATGTTAGTATAACTTAGGACACCTTACAACTCCTAACAAAACATTACAACACCGTACGCAAACTTACAACTCCATAATAAACCTAATGATTCATCCGAGTCCTTTGAACATCGTACGACAATTTAGAATATATTACGACTCTGTATGCCACATTACCGCCTTGAAAAGTATGTTAGTATAACGTACGGCAACTTACAACTCCTAACAAAACATTACAATACCGTACCTAAACTTAAAACTCCATAATAAACCTAATGAATTCATTCGAGTCCTTTGAACATCGTACGACAATTTAGAATATATTACGACTCTGTATGCCACATTACCGCCCTGAAAAGCATGTTAGTATAACGTACGGCACCTTACAACTCCTAACAAAACATTACAACACCGCACGTAAACTTAAAACTCCATAATAAATCTAATGAATTCGTCCGAGTCTTTTGAACATCGTACAACAATTTAGAATATCTTACTACTCTGTATGCCACATTACCGCCTTGAAAATCATGTTAGTATAACATAGGACACCTTACAACTCCTAACAACACATTACAATACCGTACGTAAACTTAAAACTCCATGGTAAACCTAATGAATTCGTCCGAGTCCTTTAAACATCAGACAACCACTCTGACTTGTTACGACTTTGTATGCGACATTAGCAACAGGAAAAGCAATTTAGAATAATGTAGGATGCGTTACATCTTTTGAGAACACCTTACACCACCGTACGAACCATTAAAACTCCATAATAAACCTAATGAATTCGTCCGAGTCATTTGAACATCGTACAACAATTTAGAATATCTTACGACTTTGTATGCCACATTACCGCTTTGAAAAGCATGTTAGTATAACGTAGGACACCTTACAACTCCTAACAAAACATTTCAACACCGTACGTAAACTTAAAACTCCATAATAAACCTAATTAATTCATCCGAGTCCTTTGAACATCATACGACAATTTACAATATATTACGACTCTGTATGCCACATTACCGCCCTGAAAAGCATGTTAGTATAACGTACGACACCTTACAACTCCTAACAAAACATTACAACACCGCACGTAAACTTAAAACTCCATAATAAATCTAATGAATTCGTCTGAGTCTTTTGAACATCGTACAACAATTTAGAATATCTTACTACTCTGTATGCCACATTACCGCCTTGAAAATCATGTTAGTATAACATAGGACACCTTACAACTCCTAACAACACATTACAATACCGTACGTAAACTTAAAACTCCATGGTAAACCTAATGAATTCGTCCGAGTCCTTTAAACATCAGACAACCACTCTGACTTGTTACGACTTTGTATGCCACATTAGCAACAGGAAAAGCAATTTAGAATAATGTTGGATGCGTTACATCTTTTGAGAACACCTTACACCACCGTACGAACCATTAAAACTCCATAATAAACCTAATAAATTCGTCCGAGTCATTTGAACATCGTACAACAATTTAGAATATCTTACGACTCTGTATGCCACATTACCGCTTTGAAAAACATGTTAGTATAACGTAGGACACCTTACAACTCCTAACAAAACATTACAACACCGTACGCAAACATAAAACTCCATAATAAACCTAATGAATTCATCCGATTCCTTTGAACATCGTACGACAATTTAGAATATATTACGACTCTGTATGCCACATTACCGCCTTGAAAAGTATGTTATTATAACGTACGGCAACTTACAACTCCTAACAAAACAATACAACACCGTACGTAAACTTAAAACTCCATAATAAACCTAATGAATTCATTCGAGTCCTTTGAACATCGTATGACAATTTAGAATATATTACGACTCTGTATGCCACATTACCGCCCTGAAAAGCATGTTAGTATAACGTACGGCACCTTACAACTCCTAACAAAACATTACAACACCGCACGTAAACTTAAAACTCCATAATAAATCTAATGAATTCGTCCGAGTCTTTTGAACATTGTACAACAATTTAGAATATCTTACTACTCTGTATGCGACATTACCGCCTTGAAAATCATGTTAATATAACATAGGACACCTTACAAATCCTAACAACACATTACAATACCGTACGTAAACTTAAAACTCCATGGTAAACCTAATGAATTCGTCCGAGTCCTTTAAACATCTGACAACCACTCGGACTTGTTACGACTTTGTATGCGACATTAGCAACAGGAAAAGCAATTTAGAATAATGTAGGATGCGTTACATCTTTTGAAAACACCTTACACCACCGTACGAACCATTAAAACTCCATAATAAACCTAATGAATTTCTCCGAGTCATTTGAACATCGTACAACAATTTAGAATATCTTACGACTCTGTATGCCACATTACCGCTTTGAAAAGCATGTTAGTATAACGTAGGACACCTTACAACTCCTAACAAAACATTACAACACCGTACGTAAACTTAAAACTCCATAATAAACCTAATTAATTCATCTGAGTCCTTTGAACATCGTACGACAATTTAGAATATATTACGACTCTGTATGCCACATTACCGCCTTGAAAAGCAGGTTAGTATAACGTACGGCACCTTACAACTCCTAACAAAATATTACAACACCGTACGTAAACTTAAAACTCCATAATAAACCTAATGAATTCGTCCGAGTCATTTGAACATCGTACAACAATTTAAATATCTTACGACTAAGTATGCCACATTACCGCCTTGAAAATCATGATAGTATAACGTAGGACACATTACAACTCCTAACAACACATTACAATACCGTACGTAAACTTAAAACTCCATAGTAAACCTAATGAATTCGTCTGAGTCCATTAAACATTAGACGACCACTCAGGACTTGTTACGACTTTGTATGCAACATTCGCAACAGGAAAAGCAATTTAGAATAATGTAGGATGCGTTACATCTTTTAAGAACACCTTTCACCACCGTACGAAACATTAAAACACCATACTAAACCTAATGAATTCGTCCGAGTCATTTGAACATCGTACAACAATTTAGAATATCTTACGACTCTGTATGCCACATTACCGCTTTGAAAAGCATGTTAGTATAACGTAGGACAACTTACAACTCCTAACAAAACATTACAACACCGTACGCAAAATTAAAACTCCATAATAAACCTAATGAATTCATCCGAGTCCTTTGAACATCGTACGACAATTTAGAATATATTACGACTATGTATGCCACATTACCGCTTTTAAAAGTATGTTAGTAAAACTTACGGCAACTTACAACACCTAACAAAACAATACAACACCGTACGTAAACTTAAAACTCCATAATAAACCTAATGAATTCATTCGAGTCCTTTGAACATCGTACGACAATTTAGAATATATTACGACTCTGTATGCCACATTACCGCCCTGAAAAGCATGTCAGTATAACGTACGACACCTTACAACTCCTAACAAAACATTACAACACCGTACGTAAACTTAAAACTCCATAATAAATCTAATGAATTCGTCTGAGTCTTTTGAACATCGTACAACAATTTAGAATATCTTACTACTCTGTATGCCACATTACCGCCTTGAAAATCATGTTAGTATAACATAGGACACCTTACAACTCCTAACAACACATTACAATACCGTACGTAAACTTAAAACTCCATGGTAAACCTAATGAATTCGTCCGAGTCCTTTAAACATCAGACAACCACTCTGACTTGTTACGACTTTGTATGCGACATTAGCAACAGGAAAAGCAATTTAGAATAATGTTGGATGCGTTATATCTTTTGAGAACACCTTACACCACCGTACGAACCATTAAAACTCCATAATAAACCTAATGAATTCGTCCGAGTCATTTGAACATCGTACAACAATTTAGAATATCTTACGACTCTGTATGCCACATTACCGCTTTGAAAAGCATGTTAGTATAACGTAGGACACCTTACAACTCCTAACAAAACATTACAACACCGTACGCAAACATAAAACTCCATAATAAACCTAATGAATTCATCCGATTCCTTTGAACATCGTATGACAATTTAGAATATATTACGACTCTGTATGCCACATTACCGCCTTGAAAAGTATGTTATTATAACGTACGGCAACTTACAACTCCTAACAAAACAATACAACACCGTACGTAAACTTAAAACTCCATAATAAACCTAATGAATTCATTCGAGTCCTTTGAACATCGTACGACAATTTAGAATATATTACGACTCTGTATGCCACATTACCGCCCTGAAAAGCATGTCAGTATAACGTACGACACCTTACAACTCCTAACAAAACATTACAACACCGCACGTAAACTTAAAACTCCATAATAAATCTAATGAATTCGTCCGCTTCTTTTGAACATCGTACAATAATTTAGAATATCTTACTACTCTGTATGCCACATTACCGCCTTGAAAATCATGTTAGTATAACATAGGACACCTTACAACTCCTAACAACACATTACAATACCGTACGTAAACTTAAAACTCCATGGTAAACCTAATGAATTCGTCTGAGTCCTTTAAACATCAGACAACCACTCGGACTTGTTACGACTTTGTATGCGACATTAGCAACAGGAAAAGCAATTTAGAATAATGTAGGATGCGTTACATCTTTTGTGAACACCTTACACCACCGTACGAACCATTAAAACTCCATAATAAACCTAATGAATTCGTCCGAGTCATTTGAACATCGTACAACAATTTAGAATATCTTACGACTATGTATGCCACATTACCGCTTTGAAAAGCATGTTAGTATAACGTAGGACACCTTACAACTCCTAACAAAACATTACAACACCGTACGTAAACTTAAAACACCATAATAAACCTAATTAATTCATCCGAGTCCTTTGAACATCGTACGACAATTTATAATATATTACGACTCTGTATGCCACATTACCGCCTTGAAAAGCAGGTTAGTATAACGTACGGCACCTTACAACTCCTAACAAAATATTACAACACCGTACGTAAACTTAAAACTCCATAATAAACCTAATTAATTCGTCCGAGTCATTTCAACATCGTACAACAATTTAAATATCTTACGACTCTGTATGCCACATTACCGCCTTGAAAATCATGTTAGTATAACGTAGGACACCTTACAACTCCTAACAACACATTACAATACCGTACGTAAACTTAAAACTCCATAGTAAACCTAATGAATTCGTTTGAGTCAATTAAACATTATACGACCACTCAGGACTTGTTACGACTTTGTATGCAACATTCGCAACAGGAAAAGCAATTTAAAATAATGTAGGATGCGTTACATCTTTTAAGAACACCTTTCACCACCGTACGAAACATTAAAACACCATACTAAACCTAATGAATTCGTCCGAGTCATTTGAACATCGTACAACAATTTAGAATATCTTACGACTATGTATGCCACATTACCGCTTTGAAAAGCATGTTAGTATAACGTAGGACACCTTACAACTCCTAACAAAACATTACAACACCGTACGTAAACTTAAAACACCATAATAAACCTAATTAGTTCATCCGAGTCCTTTGAACATCGTACGACAATTTATAATATATTACGACTCTGTATGCCACATTACCGCCTTGAAAAGCAGGTTAGTATAACGTACGGCACCTTACAACTCCTAACAAAATATTACAACACCGTACGTAAACTTAAAACTCCATAATAAACCTAATTAATTCGTCCGAGTCATTTCAACATCGTACAACAATTTAAATATCTTACGACTCTGTATGCCACATTACCGCCTTGAAAATCATGTTAGTATAACGTAGGACACCTTACAACTCCTAACAACACATTACAATACCGTACGTAAACTTAAAACTCCATAGTAAACCTAATGAATTCGTCTGAGTCAATTAAACATTATACGACCGCTCAGGACTTGTTACGACTTTGTATGCAACATTCGCAACAGGAAAAGCAATTTAAAATAAAGTAGGATGCGTTACATCTTTTAAGAACACCTTTCACCACCGTACGAAACATTAAAACACCATACTAAACCTAATGAATTCGTCCGAGTCATTTGAACATCGTACAACAATTTAGAATATCTTACGACTATGTATGCCACATTACCGCTTTGAAAAGCATGTTAGTATAACGTAGGACAACTTACAACTCCTAACAACACATTACAATACCGTACGTAAACTTAAAACTCCATAGTAAACCTAATGAATTCGTCTGAGTCCATTAACCATTAGACGACCACTCAGGACTTGTTACGACTTTGTATGCAACATTCGCAACAGGAAAAGCAATTTAGAATAATGTAGGATGCGTTACATCTTTTAAGAACACCTTTCACCACCGTACGAAACATTAAAACACCATACTAAACCTAATGAATTCGTCCGAGTCATTTGAACATCGTACAACAATTTAGAATATCTTACGACTCTGTATGCCACATTACCGCTTTGAAAAGCATGTTAGTATAACGTAGGACAACTTACAACTCCTAACAAAACATTACAACACCGTACGCAAAATTAAAACTCCATAATAAACCTAATGAATTCATCCGAGTCCTTTGAACATCGTACGACAATTTAGAATATATTACGACTATGTATGCCACATTACCGCTTTTAAAAGTATGTTAGTAAAACTTACGGCAACTTACAACACCTAACAAAACAATACAACACCGTACGTAAACTTAAAACTCCATAATAAACCTAATGAATTCATTCGAGTCCTTTGAACATCGTACGACAATTTAGAATATATTACGACTCTGTATGCCACATTACCGCCCTGAAAAGCATGTCAGTATAACGTACGACACCTTACAACTCCTAACAAAACATTACAACACCGCACGTAAACTTAAAACTCCATAATAAATCTAATGAATTCGTCCGCTTCTTTTGAACATCGTACAATAATTTAGAATATCTTACTACTCTGTATGCCACATTACCGCCTTGAAAATCATGTTAGTATAACATAGGACACCTTACAACTCCTAACAACACATTACAATACCGTACGTAAACTTAAAACTCCATGGTAAACCTAATGAATTCGTCTGAGTCCTTTAAACATCAGACAACCACTCGGACTTGTTACGACTTTGTATGCGACATTAGCAACAGGAAAAGCAATTTAGAATAATGTAGGATGCGTTACATCTTTTGTGAACACCTAACACCACCGTACGAACCATTAAAACTCCATAATAAACCTAATGAATTCGTCCGAGTCATTTGAACATCGTACAACAATTTAGAATATCTTACGACTATGTATGCCACATTACCGCTTTGAAAAGCATGTTAGTATAACGTAGGACACCTTACAACTCCTAACAAAACATTACAACACCGTACGTAAACTTAAAACACCATAATAAACCTAATTAATTCATCCGAGTCCTTTGAACATCGTACGACAATTTATAATATATTACGACTCTGTATGCCACATTACCGCCTTGAAAAGCAGGTTAGTATAACGTACGGCACCTTACAACTCCTAACAAAATATTACAACACCGTACGTAAACTTAAAACTCCATAATAAACCTAATTAATTCGTCCGAGTCATTTCAACATCGTACAACAATTTAAATATCTTACGACTCTGTATGCCACATTACCGCCTTGAAAATCATGTTAGTATAACGTAGGACACCTTACAACTCCTAACAACACATTACAATACCGTACGTAAACTTAAAACTCCATAGTAAACCTAATGAATTCGTTTGAGTCAATTAAACATTATACGACCACTCAGGACTTGTTACGACTTTGTATGCAACATTCGCAACAGGAAAAGCAATTTAAAATAATGTAGGATGCGTTACATCTTTTAAGAACACCTTTCACCACCGTACGAAACATTAAAACACCATACTAAACCTAATGAATTCGTCCGAGTCATTTGAACATCGTACAACAATTTAGAATATCTTACGACTATGTATGCCACATTACCGCTTTGAAAAGCATGTTAGTATAACGTAGGACACCTTACAACTCCTAACAAAACATTACAACACCGTACGTAAACTTAAAACACCATAATAAACCTAATTAATTCATCCGAGTCCTTTGAACCTCGTACGACAATTTATAATATATTACGACTCTGTATGCCACATTACCGCCTTGAAAAGCAGGTTAGTATAACGTACGGCACCTTACAACTCCTAACAAAATATTACAACACCGTACGTAAACTTAAAACTCCATAATAAACCTAATTAATTCGTCCGAGTCATTTCAACATCGTACAACAATTTAAATATCTTACGACTCTGTATGCCACATTACCGCCTTGAAAATCATGTTAGTATAACGTAGGACACCTTACAACTCCTAACAACACATTACAATACCGTACGTAAACTTAAAACTCCATAGTAAACCTAATGAATTCGTCTGAGTCAATTAAACATTATACGACCGCTCAGGACTTGTTACGACTTTGTATGCAACATTCGCAACAGGAAAAGCAATTTAAAATAATGTAGGATGCGTTACATCTTTTAAGAACACCTTTCACCACCGTACGAAACATTAAAACACCATACTAAACCTAAAGAATTCGTCCGAGTCATTTGAACATCGTACAACAATTTAGAATATCTTACGACTCTGTATGCCACATTACCGCCCTGAAAAGCATGTTAGTATAATGTACGGCACCTTACAACTCCTAACAAACATTACAACACCGCACCTAAACTTAAAACTCCATAATAAATCTAATGAATTCGTCCGAGTCTTTTGAACATCGTACAACAATTTAGAATATCTTACTACTCTGTATGCCACATTACCGCCTTGAAAATCATGTTAGTATAACATAGGACACCTTACAACTCCTAACAACACATTACAATACCGTACGTAAACTTAAAACTCCATGGTAAACCTAATGAATTCGTCCGAGTCCTTTAAACATCAGACAACCACTCTGACTTGTTACGACTTTGTATGCGACATTAGCCACAGGAAAAGCAATTTAGAATAATGTTGGATGCGTTACATCTTTTGAGAACACCTTACACCACCGTACGAACCATTAAAACTCCATAATAAACCTAATGAATTCGTCCGAGTCATTTGAACATCGTACAACAATTTAGAATATCTTACGACTCTGTATGCCACATTACCGCTTTGAAAAGCATGTTAGTATAACGTAGGACACCTTACAACTAGTAACAAAACATTACAACACCGTACGCAAACTTAAAACTCCGTAATAAACCTAATGATTCATCCGAGTCCTTTGAACATCGTACGGCAATTTAGAATATATTACGACTCTGTATGCCACATTACCGCCTAGAAAAGTATGTTAGTATAACGTACGGCAACTTACAACTCCTAACAAAACATTACAACACCGTACGTAAACTTAAAACTCCATAATAAACCTAATGAATTCATTCGAGTCCTTTGAACATCATACGACAATTTAGAATATATTACGACTCTGTATGCCACATTACCGCCCTAAAAAGCATGTTAGTATAACGTACGGCACCTTACAACTCCTAACAAAACATTACAACACCGCACGTAAACTTAAAACTCCATAATAAATCTAATGAATTCGTCCGAGTCTTTTGAACATCGTACAACAATTTAGAATATCTTACTACTCTGTATGCCACATTACCGCCTTGAAAATCATGTTAGTATAACATAGGACACCTTACAACTCCTAACAACACATTACAATACCGTACGTAAACTTAAAACTCCATGGTAAACCTAATGAATTCGTCCGAGTCCTTTAAACATCAGACAACCACTCTGACTTGTTACGACTTTGTATGCGACATTAGCAACAGGAAAAACAATTTAGAATAATGAAGGATGCGTTACATCTTTTGAGAACACCTTACACCACCGTACGCACCATTAAAACTCCATAATAAATCTAATGAATTCGTCCGAGTCTTTTGAACATCGTACAACAATTTAGAATATCTTACTACTCTGTATGCCACATTACCGCCTTGAAAATCATGTTAGTATAACATAGGACACCTTACAACTCCTAACAACACATTACAATACCGTACGTAAACTTAAAACTCCATGGTAAACCTAATGAATTCGTCCGAGTCCTTTAAACATCAGACAACCACTCTGACTTTTTACGACTTTGTATGCGACATTAGCCACAGGAAAAGCAATTTAGAATAATGTTGGATGCGTTACATCTTTTGAGAACACCTTACACCACCGTACGAACCATTAAAACTCCATAATAAACCTAATGAATTCGTCCGAGTCATTTGAACATCGTACAACAATTTAGAATATCTTACGACTCTGTATGCCACATTACCGCTTTGAAAAGCATGTTAGTATAACGTAGGACACCTTACAACTACTAACAAAACATTACAAAACCGTACGCAAAGTTGAAACTCCGTAATAAACCTAATGATTCATCCGAGCCCTTTGAACATCGTACGGCAATTTAGAATATATTACGACTCTGTATGCCACATTACCGCCTAGAAAAGTATGTTAGTATAACGTACGGCAACTTACAACTCCTAACAAAACATTACAACACCGTACGTAAACTTAAAACTCCATAATAAACCTAATGAATTCATTCGAGTCCTTTGAACATCATACGACAATTTAGAATATATTACGACTCTGTATGCCACATTACCGCCATAAAAAGCATGTTAGTATAACGTACGGCACCTTACAACTCCTAACAAAACATTACAACACCGCACGTAAACTTAAACCTCCATAATAAATCTAATGAATTCGTCCGAGTCTTTTGAACATCGTACAACAATTTAGAATATCTTACTACTCTGTATGCCACATTACCGCCTTGAAAATCATGTTAGTATAACATAGGACACCTTACAACTCCTAACAACACATTACAATACCGTACGTAAACTTAAAACTCCATGGTAAACCTAATGAATTCGTCCGAGTCCTTTAAACATCAGACAACCACTCTGACTTGTTACGACTTTGTATGCGACATTAGCAACAGGAAAAACAATTTAGAATAATGTAGGATGCGTTACATCTTTTGAGAACACCTTACACCACCGTACGCACCATTAAAACTCCATAATAAACCTAATGAATTCGTCCGAGTCATTTGAACATCGTACAACAATTTAGAATATCTTACGACTTTGTATGCCACATTACCGCTTTGAAAAGCATGTTAGTATAACGTAGGACACCTTACAACTCCTAACAAAACATTACAACACCGTACGTAAACTTAAAACTCCATAATAAACCTAATTAATTCATCCGAGTCCTTTGAACATCAAACGACAATTTACAGTATATTACGACTCTGTATGCCACATTACCGCCCTGAAAAGCATGTTAGTATAACGTACGGCACCTTACAACTCCTAACAAAACATTACAACACCGCACGTAAACTTAAAACTCCATAACAAATATAATGAATTCGTCCGAGTCTTTTGAACATCGTACAACAATTTAGAATATCTTACGACTTTGTATGCCACATTACCGCTTTGAAAAGCATGTTAGTATAACGTAGGACACCTTACAACTCCTAACAAAACATTACAACACCGTACGTAAACTTAAAACTCCATAATAAACCTAATTAATTCATCCGAGTCCTTTGAACATCAAACGACAATTTACAGTATATTACGACTCTGTATGCCACATTACCGCCTTGAAAAGCAGGTTAGTATAACGTACGGCACCTTACAACTCCTAACAAAACATTACAACACCGCACGTAAACTTAAAACTCCATAACAAATATAATGAATTCGTCCGAGTCTTTTGAACATCGTACAACAATTTAGAATATCTTACTACTCTGTATGCCACATTACCGCCTTGAAAATCATGTTAGTATAACATAGGACACCTTACAACTCCTAACAACACATTACAATACCGTACGTAAACTTAAAACTCCATGGTAAACCTAATGAATTCGTCCGAGTCCTTTTAACATCAGACAACCACTCTGACTTGTTACGACTTTGTATGCGACATTAGCAACAGGAAAAGCAATTTAGAATAATGTAGGATGCGTTACATCTTTTGAGAACACCTTACACCACCGTACGAACCATTAAAACTCCATAATAAACCTAATGAATTCGTCTGAGTCATTTGAACATCGTACAACAATTTAGAATATCTTACGACTCTGTATGCCACATTACCGCTTTGAAAAGCATGTTAGTATAACGTAGGACACCTTACAACTACTAACAAAACATTACAACACCGTACGCAAACTTAAAACTCCGTAATAAACCTAATGATTCATCCGAGTCCTTTGAACATCGTACGGCAATTTAGAATATATTACGACTCTGTATGCCACATTACCGCCTAGAAAAGTATGTTAGTATAACGTACGGCAACTTACAACTCCTAACAAAACATTACAACACCGTACGTAAACTTAAAACTCCATAATAAACCTAATGAATTCATTCGAGTCCTTTGAACATCATACGACAATTTAGAATATATTACGACTCTGTATGCCACATTACCGCCCTGAAAAGCATGTTAGTATAACGTACGGCACCTTACAACTCCTAAGAAAACATTACAACACCGCACGTAAACTTAAAACTCCATAATAAATCTAATGAATTCGTCCGAGTCTTTTGAACATCGTACAACAATTTAGAATATCTTACTACTCTGTATGCCACATTACCGCCTTGAAAATCATGTTAGTATAACATAGGACACCTTACAACTCCTAACAACACATTACAATACCGTACGTAAACTTAAAACTCCATGGTAAACCTAATGAATTCGTCCGAGTCCTTTAAACATCAGACAACCACTCTGACTTGTTACGACTTTGTATGCGACATTAGCAACAGGAAAAACAATTTAGAATAATGTAGGATGCGTTACATCTTTTGAGAACACCTTACACCACCGTACGCACCATTAAAACTCCATAATAAACCTAATGAATTCGTCCGAGTCATTTGAACATCGTACAACAATTTAGAATATCTTACGACTTTGTATGCCACATTACCGCTTTGAAAAGCATGTTAGTATAACGTAGGACACCTTACAACTCCTAACAAAACATTACAACACCGTACGTAAACTTAAAACTCCATAATAAACCTAATTAATTCATCCGAGTCCTTTGAACATCAAACGACAATTTACAGTATATTACGACTCTGTATGCCACATTACCGCCCTGAAAAGCATGTTAGTATAACGTACGGCACCTTACAACTCCTAACAAAACATTACAACACCGCACGTAAACTTAAAACTCCATAACAAATATAATGAATTCGTCCGAGTCTTTTGAACATCGTACAACAATTTAGAATATCTTACGACTTTGTATGCCACATTACCGCTTTGAAAAGCATGTTAGTATAACGTAGGACACCTTACAACTCCTAACAAAACATTACAACACCGTACGTAAACTTAAAACTCCATAATAAACCTAATTAATTCATCCGAGTCCTTTGAACATCAAACGACAATTTACAGTATATTACGACTCTGTATGCCACATTACCGCCTTGAAAAGCAGGTTAGTATAACGTACGGCACCTTACAACTCCTAACAAAACATTACAACACCGCACGTAAACTTAAAACTCCATAACAAATATAATGAATTCGTCCGAGTCTTTTGAACATCGTACAACAATTTAGAATATCTTACTACTCTGTATGCCACATTACCGCCTTGAAAATCATGTTAGTATAACATAGGACACCTTACAACTCCTAACAACACATTACAATACCGTACGTAAACTTAAAACTCCATGGTAAACCTAATGAATTCGTCCGAGTCCTTTTAACATCAGACAACCACTCTGACTTGTTACGACTTTGTATGCGACATTAGCAACAGGAAAAGCAATTTAGAATAATGTAGGATGCGTTACATCTTTTGAGAACACCTTACACCACCGTACGAACCATTAAAACTCCATAATAAACCTAATGAATTCGTCTGAGTCATTTGAACATCGTACAACAATTTAGAATATCTTACGACTCTGTATGCCACATTACCGCTTTGAAAAGCATGTTAGTATAACGTAGGACACCTTACAACTACTAACAAAACATTACAACACCGTACGCAAACTTAAAACTCCGTAATAAACCTAATGATTCATCCGAGTCCTTTGAACATCGTACGGCAATTTAGAATATATTACGACTCTGTATGCCACATTACCGCCTAGAAAAGTATGTTAGTATAACGTACGGCAACTTACAACTCCTAACAAAACATTACAACACCGTACGTAAACTTAAAACTCCATAATAAACCTAATGAATTCATTCGAGTCCTTTGAACATCATACGACAATTTAGAATATATTACGACTCTGTATGCCACATTACCGCCCTGAAAAGCATGTTAGTATAACGTACGGCACCTTACAACTCCTAAGAAAACATTACAACACCGCACGTAAACTTAAAACTCCATAATAAATCTAATGAATTCGTCCGAGTCTTTTGAACATCGTACAACAATTTAGAATATCTTACTACTCTGTATGCCACATTACCGCCTTGAAAATCATGTTAGTATAACATAGGACACCTTACAACTCCTAACAACACATTACAATACCGTACGTAAACTTAAAACTCCATGGTAAACCTAATGAATTCGTCCGAGTCCTTTAAACATCAGACAACCACTCTGACTTGTTACGACTTTGTATGCGACATTAGCAACAGGAAAAACAATTTAGAATAATGTAGGATGCGTTACATCTTTTGAGAACACCTTACACCACCGTACGCACCATTAAAACTCCATAATAAACCTAATGAATTCGTCTGAGTCATTTGAACATCGTACAACAATTTAGAATATCTTACGACTCTGTATGCCACATTACCGCTTTGAAAAGCATGTTAGTATAACGTAGGACACCTTACAACTACTAACAAAACATTACAACACCGTACGCAAACTTAAAACTCCGTAATAAACCTAATGATTCATCCGAGTCCTTTGAACATCGTACGGCAATTTAGAATATATTACGACTCTGTATGCCACATTACCGCCTAGAAAAGTATGTTAGTATAACGTACGGCAACTTACAACTCCTAACAAAACATTACAACACCGTACGTAAACTTAAAACTCCATAATAAACCTAATGAATTCATTCGAGTCCTTTGAACATCATACGACAATTTAGAATATATTACGACTCTGTATGCCACATTACCGCCCTGAAAAGCATGTTAGTATAACGTACGGCACCTTACAACTCCTAAGAAAACATTACAACACCGCACGTAAACTTAAAACTCCATAAAAAATCTAATGAATTCGTCCGAGTCTTTTGAACATCGTACAACAATTTAGAATATCTTACTACTCTGTATGCCACATTACCGCCTTGAAAATCATGTTAGTATAACATAGGACACCTTACAACTCCTAACAACACATTACAATACCGTACGTAAACTTAAAACTCCATGGTAAACCTAATGAATTCGTCCGAGTCCTTTAAACATCAGACAACCACTCTGACTTGTTACGACTTTGTATGCGACATTAGCAACAGGAAAAACAATTTAGAATAATGTAGGATGCGTTACATCTTTTGAGAACACCTTACACCACCGTACGCACCATTAAAACTCCATAATAAACCTAATGAATTCGTCCGAGTCATTTGAACATCGTACAACAATTTAGAATATCTTACGACTTTGTATGCCACATTACCGCTTTGAAAAGCATGTTAGTATAACGTAGGACACCTTACAACTCCTAACAAAACATTACAACACCGTACGTAAACTTAAAACTCCATAATAAACCTAATTAATTCATCCGAGTCCTTTGAACATCAAACGACAATTTACAGTATATTACGACTCTGTATGCCACATTACCGCCCTGAAAAGCATGTTAATATAACGTACGGCACCTTACAACTCCTAACAAAACATTACAACACCGCACGTAAACTTAAAACTCCATAACAAATATAATGAATTCGTCCGAGTCTTTTGAACATCGTACAACAACTTAGAATATCTTACGACTCTGTATGCCACATTACCGCCTTGAAAATCATGTTAGTATAACATAGGACACCTTACAACTCCTAACAACACATTACAATACCGTACGTAAACTTAAAACTCCATGGTAAACCTAATGAATTCGTCCGAGTCCTTTTAACATCAGACAACCACTCTGACTTGTTACGACTTTGTATGCGACATTAGCAACAGGAAAAGCAATTTAGAATAATGTAGGATGCGTTACATCTTTTGAGAACACCTTACACCACCGTATGAACCATTAAAACTCCATAATAAATCTAATGAATTCGTCCGAGTCTTTTGAACATCGTACAACAATTTAGAATATCTTACTACTCTGTATGCCACATTACCGCCTTGAAAATCATGTTAGTATAACATAGGACACCTTACAACTCCTAACAACACATTACAATACCGTACGTAAACTTAAAACTCCATGGTAAACCTAATGAATTCGTCCGAGTCCTTTAAACATCAGACAACCACTCTGACTTGTTACGACTTTGTATGCGACATTAGCAACAGGAAAAACAATTTAGAATAATGTAGGATGCGTTACATCTTTTGAGAACACCTTACACCACCGTACGCACCATTAAAACTCCATAATAAACCTAATGAATTCGTCCGAGTCATTTGAACATCGTACAACAATTTAGAATATCTTACGACTTTGTATGCCACATTACCGCTTTGAAAAGCATGTTAGTATAACGTAGGACACCTTACAACTCCTAACAAAACATTACAACACCGTACGTAAACTTAAAACTCCATAATAAACCTAATTAATTCATCCGAGTCATTTGAACATCGTACGACAATTTACACTATATTACGACTCTGTATGCCACATTACCGCCTTGAAAAGCAGGTTAGTATAAAGTACGGCACCTTACAACTCCTATCAAAACATTACAACACCGCACGTAAACTTAAAACTCCATAACAAATATAATGAATTCGTCCGAGTCTTTTGAACATCGTACAACAATTTAGAATATCTTACTACTCTGTATGCCACATTACCGCCTTGAAAATCATGTTAGTATAACATAGGACACCTTACAACTCCTAACAACACATTACAATACCGTACGTAAACTTAAAACTCCATGGTAAACCTAATGAATTCGTCCGAGTCCTTTTAACATCAGACAACCACTCTGACTTGTTACGACTTTGTATGCGACATTAGCAACAGGAAAAGCAATTTAGAATAATGTAGGATGCGTTACATCTTTTGAGAACACCTTACACCACCGTATGAACCATTAAAACTCCATAATAAACCTAATGAATTCGTCCGAGTCATTTGAACATCGTACAACAATTTAGAATATCTTACGACTCTGTATGCCACATTACCGCTTTGAAAATCATGTTAGTATAACGTAGGACACCTTACAACTCCTAACAAAACATTACAACACCGTACGTAAACTTAAAACTCCATAATAAACCTAATTAATTCATCCGAGTCATTTGAACGTCGTACGACAATTTACATTATATTACGACTCTGTATGCCACATTACCGCCTTGAAAAGCAGGTTAGTATAAAGTACGGCACCTTACAACTCCTATCAAAACATTACAACACCGCACGTAAACTTAAAACTCCATAACAAATATAATGAATTCGTCCGAGTCTTTTGAACATCGTACAACAATTTAGAATATCTTACTACTCTGTATGCCACATTACCGCCTTGAAAATCATGTTAGTATAACATAGGACACCTTACAACTCCTAACAACACATTACAATACCGTACGTAAACTTAAAACTCCATGGTAAACCTAATGAATTCGTCCGAGTCCTTTTAACATCAGACAACCACTCTGACTTGTTACGACTTTGTATGCGACATTAGCAACAGGAAAAGCAATTTAGAATAATGTAGGATGCGTTACATCTTTTGAGAACACCTTACACCACCGTATGAACCATTAAAACTCCATAATAAACCTAATGAATTCGTCCGAGTCATTTGAACATCGTACAACAATTTAGAATATCTTACGACTCTGTATGCCACATTACCGCTTTGAAAATCATGTTAGTATAACGTAGGACACCTTACAACTCCTAACAAAACATTACAACACCGTACGTAAACTTAAAACTCCATAATAAACCTAATTAATTCATCCGAGTCATTTGAACGTCGTACGACAATTTACAATATATTACGACTCTGTATGCCACATTACCGCCTTGAAAAGCAGGTTAGTATAACGTACGGCACCTTACAACTCCTAACAAAACATTACAACACCGCACGTAAACTTAAAACTCCATAACAAATATAATGAATTCGCCCGAGTCTTTTGAACATCGTACAACAATTTAGAATATCTTACTACTCTGTATGCCACATTACCGCCTTGAAAATCATGTTAGTATAACATAGGACACCTTACAACTCCTAACAACACATTACAATACCGTACGTAAACTTAAAACTCCATGGTAAACCTAATGAATTCGTCCGAGTCCTTTTAACATCAGACAACCACTCTGACTTGTTACGACTTTGTATGCGACATTAGCAACAGGAAAAGCAATTTAGAATAATGTAGGATGCGTTACATCTTTTGAGAACACCTTACACCACCGTATGAACCATTAAAACTCCATAATAAACCTAATGAATTCGTCCGAGTCATTTGAACATCGTACAACAATTTAGAATATCTTACGACTCTGTATGCCACATTACCGCTTTGAAAATCATGTTAGTATAACGTAGGACACCTTACAACTCCTAACAAAACATTACAACACCGTACGTAAACTTAAAACTCCATAATAAACCTAATTAATTCATCCGAGTCATTTGAACGTCGTACGACAATTTACAATATATTACGACTCTGTATGCCACATTACCGCCTTGAAAAGCAGGTTAGTATAACGTACGGCACCTTACAACTCCTAACAAAACATTACAACACCGCACGTAAACTTAAAACTCCATAACAAATATAATGAATTCGCCCGAGTCTTTTGAACATCGTACAACAATTTAGAATATCTTACTACTCTGTATGCCACATTACCGCCTTGAAAATCATGTTAGTATAACATAGGACACCTTACAACTCCTAACAACACATTACAATACCGTATGTAAACTTAAAACTCCATGGTAAACCTAATGAATTCGTCCAAGTCCTTTTAACATCAGACAACCACTCTGACTTGTTACGACTTTGTATGCGACATTAGCAACAGGAAAAGCAATTTAGAATAATGTAGGATGCGTTACATCTTTTGAAAACACCTTACACCACCGTACGAACCATTAAAACTCCATAATAAACCTAATGAATTTCTCCGAGTCATTTGAACATCGTACAACAATTTAGAATATCTTACGACTCTGTATGCCACATTACCGCTTTGAAAATCATGTTAGTATAACGTAGGACACCTTACAACTCCTAACAAAACATTACAACACCGTACGTTGTCACAACCCCAACACGGCGGGCGGTCCCAAGAGATGGTTGCCCCGGGGTTTATCGCGTGTGACGAATGGATATCAGGAGCAACGCAGCGGAATCAATAAACATACATACACACAGCTTAAAACTTAAAGCTGTTCATACATTAAACTTCAAACTACAATTACATAGTTCTCAAAATGACAAATGATTGTTTGATACATAACATCAACAACTAAAGCTAGCAACTATTCTAGGTCCAGAGCGTCTATCTTCTAAGCCCGCAAGCCTTCTACCTGCTCTAGCCTCAACAGTGCTTTCCTGCATCACCCAACACCTAGGATGTGTGCCAAAAAGTTCAAAAGAAAGGGGTCAGCTTACGCTGGTGAGTTCATAATAAAACATTTTACAAAACATTACAAACATTCAACCAAATACTTGTAAAAACACTGATCAACGAGTTGCCAAGCTCCATTGATCAAAGAGTTACCACTAACTCCATCATTTACAAGCATTTCATAAACATACTAGCATCATCAGATAAATATACACAAACAATACGATAAACCCCTCAACAACTCCGTCAGGCACGTCTGCGCCGGAGCAGAATATATGCATATACCCTTCACCGAGTTTACCGCGTCACCCTATAACTGAAGTGGTATTGCCCGATATTTACCGTAGAATGCTAGCCAACCGTTCAAAAACAACAGTTTAAGAACACAACCAATCCAACAGAGTTTATACAAAAACTCACAATCATTTGCAACCAAAACAAGTTTAAGCAACACATCCAGTTTTGTAAAACATACAATCATTTCAAAAGAGTTTAAGTGTATGAACTCACCTTAACAAGATCACAACAAGCTCACAACTAGCTTCGGTCCTTGATCTAATCCTAACAATCAATCCAAATGGATATCTTCACGATCACATAATTAGCTATATCGACAATCAATCTCAATAGCTATAATCCACCTATAACGCGATATCACAACGTTATAAATAACGATTCCTAAGACTATGTAAGTCCTAGGGCATAACTAGCGAAGCATCCGACTAGAGACGAGTCGTTGCCACCTACGCTTACCAAATCTTGAACCTCGGGATCTAAACGAATCCTACAGAGATATGTTATCCGTTCACAACAGATATCATACCCCTAGGGTACGGATATTCAATCCGCACCCTCCCCGGGTAATCTACCCGTTAGTTGCGGGTGTTTAATCCCGCAACCATTTCCCCTAGCACGTCCCTCGTGCTATGCGGGTATCTTCACCCCGCATTCCCATCGGGTTCCCAACCCGATTCCCGTCCTAAACTAATCGAGAATGAAAGACTATTACCTCGTCGATCACCGGTCTTCAATGGCGCAACACCTTGACGATCACCGTTCTTTACTCGGGCAGAACCTCGACGCACGCCAAGCGATCTACACGTGCCCGAGACTCGAAGGAACGTCACGACGCAGGGTACCGCACTCGAGACGCGATTCCGCAACAAAATTGACTGGTTTCTCTCTCTAAAAAGTTCTAGAGAGAGAGAGGGGTTTGAGCACAAGTGAAGGGGGGTTGCACCCCCTTTTATAGGCTGTCTGGGCTGTTCCAGGCGATACGCGCAGCCCACATGCACCATCTGCGCGTATCGCGTAGATGGTGAGTGGCTGCAAGCTGTTTTCCACCCGACTGATGCTAGGCGATACGCGCAGGGCCATACCCTTTGATGCGCGGACCGCTTAACCTACATTTTCAGATTCCTCTCGTCGAAACACGTGGAATTCATATATTATGGGCTCCGTAACTCTTCTTCTAAGTCAAGATATGCTCGAAACAAGTTTTCGGGCATTCCTCGGGTGTTTTCGCATTTCCCGCTTCATTATAACTCCGATTTGAGTTCCGTTTTCGCCCACGTTCTTCATTTTAAGTCCTCTATCACCCCTAGGGTTTAACTCTATACATTAGGACTCTTTATTCAACGTGCTATTTACATGAACACCCGCCCATTATCGACATATACTTACGTCAAAATTTAGGGTTTTACATTTCTCCCCTCCTTAAAAGAATTTCGTCCTCGAAATTCGAATATTACAAAAATAACTGAGGGTATTTGGCTTTCATCTCACTAGCCAATTCCCAAGTCTTCTCCGGTCCTCTTTGTCCTTCCCATTGGACCAACACCAACCGGATTCTTTTCTTTCTCAACTTTCTTTCTTGAGTATCAAGAATCTTTACCGGCCTCTCTGTAAAAGATAACTTCTCGCTTACTTGAACATCCTCGAGAGGTACAGCTTGATTTGGATCCGCCAAACACTTCCTTAAGTTTGACACATGAAAGGTATCGTGTACACCTTTCAAGGTTTCCGGTAACTCAAGCTTATAAGCAACTTTCCCAACTCTCGCAACAATCTTGAATGGACCAATGTACCTCGGGGCTAATTTTCCACGTTTGATAAACCTCACCACTCCTTTCCATGGAGATACTTTCAACATCACGTAATCTCCAACTTTGAATTCTAAGGGCCTTCTACGAACATCAGCATAACTTTTCTGCCTATCCTGGGCAGCTTTTAGCCTTTGCCTGATCAGTTGGATTTTATCAGTTGTTTCTAACATCATCTCCGTACTACACAACTGATCCTCTCCAACTTCCGTCCAACAAACAGGAGTTCTGCACTTTCTTCCATAAAGCGCTTCAAATGGTGCCATCCCTATGCTGGTGTGATAACTATTGTTGTATGAAAACTCGACCAATGGTAAGAATTCATCCCAACTACCACTAAAGTCAATGACACACGCACGCAGCATATCCTCAAGGGTTTGGATCGTACGCTCACTCTGCCCATCAGTTTGAGGATGATATGCCGTGCTCAAATTCAATCTAGTTCCTAGATCTTTTTGCAAACTCGCCCAAAACCTTGACGTGAATCGACTATCTCTGTCAGAGATGATCGAAAGTGGCACGCCATGTCTACTCACAATCTCCTTGATATACAATTTCGCCATCTTCTCTGGTGAGTAGCTCTCGTTATATGCTATGAAATGGGACGACTTGGCCAATCGATCCACAATCACCCATATGGCATTATGCCCTGCACGAGTTCTTGGGAGCTTCGTAACATAATCCATCGTTATTCTTTCCCACTTCCAAACTGGTAATTCTATCTGCTGTAACAGACCTGCTGGTTTCTGATGCTCAATCTTAACTTGTAAACAAGTCAAGCACTTTTGCACATACTGTGCAATTGGTCTCTTCATATTGGGCCACCAATAATGTTCTTTCAAGCTCTTGAACATCTTATCCGTTCCAGGATGAATCGAGTACTTAGACTTGTGGGTATCGTCAAGAATCTTATCCTGAATTCCTCCAAACTTTGGAATCCAAATTCTTGACCCAAACCTTAGAATCTCATCCTTTCCGTTTGTCAACAAACCTTCCTTTCCCACCATTCGCTCCTTCCTGATGTTTTCTTCCTTCAAGGCATTTGTCTGAGCTTCAACGATCTGATCTTTCCAATCAATCGTTACAATGATCTGCAAGGCCCTTACTCTAATGGGTTTAATCTTCTCCTTCCGACTGAGGGCATCCGCTACCACATTGGCCTTGCCAGGGTGGTATTTGATCTCACAATCATAATCGCTAAGCAATTCCATGTATCTACGTTGCCTCATATTTAGCTCCTTCTGATCAAAAAGGTGTTGAAGACTTTTGTGATCATAATATATCACGAATCTAGTGCCATAAAGATAGTGTCGCCAAGTCTTCAAGGCAAACACTATGGCACCTAATTCCAAATCATGTGTGGTGTAACGTTTCTCATGAACGCTCAATTGTCGTGATGCATAGGCAATGACCTTCTCTCGTTGCATCAGCACGCAACCAAGACCATTAAGCGAGGCATCACAACATACCACAAAATCCTCATTACCTTCGGGTAATGAAAGGATTGGAGCGCTACAAAGCTTCTTCTTCAAGATGCTAAAGGCTTTCTCTTGCTCGGGTCCCCATTTGAACTCAACCTTCTTCCGTGTTAATGCAGTCATCGGTGTAGCAATCTTAGAGAAGTCCTTGATAAATCTTCGGTAGTACCCAGCTAAGCCTAAGAAGCTTCTAATTTCCGTGGGAGTCTTCGGGACTTCCCATTTCATTATAGCCTCTATCTTTGTTGGATCTACCTGAACACCAGCTTCATTTATCACATGCCCGAGAAATTGAAATTCTCTTTTCCAAAAATCACACTTGGAGAACTTAGCGTACAACTTCTCCTGCCTGAGAGTTTCCAAAACCTTCTTCAAGTGTTCAGCATGATCATTTTGATCTCTCGAATAGACCAAAATATCATCGATAAAGACAATGACGAATTTGTCTAAGTACGGCTTGCAGACTCTGTTCATGAGATCCATGAATGCTGCAGGGGCATTGGTTAGTCCAAAGGACATAACCAAAAACTCATAGTGCCCATAACGGGTTCTAAAAGCCGTTTTGGGAATATCTTCTTCCCGCACCTTTAGCTGATGATATCCAGACCTAAGATCGATCTTGGAAAAATAGCTGGCTCCTTGCAGCTGATCAAACAGATCGTCTATTCTCGGCAAAGGATACTTGTTCTTAATTGTTAACTTGTTCAGCTCACGATAGTCAATGCACATCCGCATGGAGCCGTCTTTCTTCTTCACAAACAGAACCGGTGCACCCCAAGGGGATGAACTCGGTCTAATGAAGCCTAAGTCGAGCAACTCCTGGACTTGCTTCATCAGTTCTTGCAATTCGGAGGGCGCCAAACGATAAGGAGCCTTTGCAATCGGCCTTGCTTCAGGTATTAAATTGATTCGAAATTCGATTTGTCGGTTGGGAGGGAGTCCAGGTAAGTCATCAGGAAACACGTCAGGGTAATCACACACGACTGGGATATCCGAAATCTGCTTTTCGGGCTTAGCATCTAAAGCATAGGCTATAAAAGCCTCACAACCTTTCATCAAACATTTACTAGCCTTAATTGCAGATATCATCCGGATATTACCTCCGATACTATCTCCATTAACCATTAATGTTTCGCCATCTGACTTACATACCCTAACCAAGTTTTTCTCACAATCAACTTAGGCTCGATTATAAGTTAACCAGTCCATTCCTATGACTACATCATAACCACACAAATTCATAGGCATAACATTAACTGGAAACTCGACACCATTTAAATTAAGCAAGCAATCCTTATACACTACTGTTATCATATCACTTCCTCCATTTGCGGTTTCTACCTCATAAGCAAGATCTAGTACTACAGGTTCTTTTCCTAGGTATTTACCAAAGGAAGTTGACACAAAACTCTTATTTGCACCCGTGTCAAATAAAACCTTAGCATAAACGTTGTTTAGAGGGAACATACCTGCCACAACATCCTCATTAACTTCTTTATCACCTCCCTTCTTCATAACAAACACTCGCCCTTTGGCTGGGTTCTTTCCTCCCTTAATTTTAGGGCAATCACTCTTATAATGCCCTGTTTCCTGGCAATTATAACACTTGATCGTCGGACATGATCTTGAGAGATGTCCCGATTGTTGGCATCGGTAACACTTCCTCTCTTGATACTCTTCTCCAACTTTCCCCTTATTCTTGCTACCTCCTTCTCCCTTTTTAAATTTGAATCTACCGCCAGATCCACTCTTCCTATCCTCCGACTTCCTCTTCCTTTCTCCTTCATGTACTTCTTGACTTTGCACCTCATCGTAGATGATTGCGCTCAGTCCTACTGCTTCATCAAAGGTCGTTGGCCCTTTCGCCTTTACATGCGTTCGGACCTTTGGTGGAAGCCCCTGGATATAACACCTCAACCTTCTAGACTCGGGAGTAACTAAGTGAGGAACCAACAAAGCCATCTCGTTGAATCTAGAGGTGTACTCACGAGGCGTCATCGATCCAGCCTCAAGCCGAAGAAACTCCATCTCCATCTTGTCCAACTCGTTCTGTGGACAGAACTGTTGGAGCACCAACTCCTTCATGTCATTCCACATCATGCTGTCAATAGCGGCTTGTCCTTTCCTTTGGACTATCGTCTTCCACCAGTGCATAGCTTCTTCCTCGAACGAATGAGCAGCATACTTGACCGCTTGATCATCACGGCACTCACTGATGTTAATCACAGCTTCCATCGCAGAAATCCAATTATACGTCGCTATGGCACCACCTTTTCCACTGAAGGGTTTAGGAGTACAATCCTTAAAACCTTTATACAAACAACCTCGCTTGGGGATTCTTCCACCATCGTTTCCACCAGTATCACCAGCACCTCTGGCATCGCCACCACTTCCCGTACCACCACCGCCTCCGGTACCACCACTGCCTCCGGTGCCACCTCCAGTGCCACCACTGCCTCCACGGTTCTCTTCATTTGATCGCCTTTGCAGTGCAGAGTCTATGATCCTAGGCAACGTGGTTTCTAGTACCTTGGAGACTTGATCAGCAACCGCCGAATTAAACTGAGTTTCCGTCATGATAACTTCCTCTCCGTCATTATCATGATTCTCGATAGTCTCAGCGTTATCAGTTTCTTTATCCGTGTTAATCCTAGAACTTCTTCTCGGAGGAGGACGTCTACCACTACCTTTCTTTCTAGCCATAACTGTACCTACAAAAGAGAGCAGGGAGTCAGCATTCACATGATGGACCATGATTAAGAACAATATAGTGCTTGTAAACAAATAATGACAGTGGCCAGTTGCAATTATTTATTTACCGCGCTGATCGTGTTCTTAGCCATTCTCCGTCACGTTCATACCAAAACCCATTTCCCTTTCCATTAAGGAAACTTCTATACACCTATGCGGGCACTTATCCTATCTTATCTTAGTTTAAGTCTAGATACTAAGCTTGTACCTAGTTTGCTTAAACTACGTCTCTGATACCAAGCCTGTCACAACCCCAACACGGCGGGCGGTCCCAGGAGATGGTTGCCCCGGGGTTTATCGCGTGTGACGAATGGATATCAGGAGCAACGCAGCGGAATCAATAAACATACATACACACAGCTTAAAACTTAAAGCTGTTCATACATTAAACTTCAAACTACAATTACATAGTTCTCAAAATGACAAATGATTGTTTGATACATAACATCAACAACTAAAGCTAGCAACTATTCTAGGTCCAGAGCGTCTATCTTCTAAGCCCGCAAGCCTTCTACCTGCTCTAGCCTCAACAGTGCTTTCCTGCATCACCCAACACCTAGGATGTGTGCCAAAAAGTTCAAAAGAAAGGGGTCAGCTTACGCTGGTGAGTTCATAATAAAACATTTTACAAAACATTACAAACATTCAACCAAATACTTGTAAAAACACTGATCAACGAGTTGCCAAGCTCCATTGATCAAAGAGTTACCACTAACTCCATCATTTACAAGCATTTCATAAACATACTAGCATCATCAGATAAATATACACAAACAATACGATAAACCCCTCAACAACTCCGTCAGGCACGTCTGCGCTGGAGCAGAATATATGCATATACCCTTCACCGAGTTTACCGCGTCACCCTATAACTGAAGTGGTATTGCCCGATATTTACCGTAGAATGCTAGCCAACCGTTCAAAAACAACAGTTTAAGAACACAACCAATCCAACAGAGTTTATACAAAAACTCACAATCATTTGCAACCAAAACAAGTTTAAGCAACACATCCAGTTTTGTAAAACATACAATCATTTCAAAAGAGTTTAAGTGTATGAACTCACCTTAACAAGATCACAACAAGCTCACAACTAGCTTCGGTCCTTGATCTAATCCCAACAATCAATCCAAATGGATATCTTCACGATCACATAATTAGCTATATCGACAATCAATCTCAATAGCTATAATCCACCTATAACGCGATATCACAACGTTATAAATAACGATTCCTAAGACTATGTAAATCCTAGGGCATAACTAGCGAAGCATCCGACTAGAGACGAGTCGTTGCCACCTACGCTTACCAAATCTTGAACCTCGGGATCTAAACGAATCCTACTGAGATATGTTATCCGTTCACAACAGATATCATACCCCTAGGGTACGGATATTCAATCCGCACCCTCCCCGGGTAATCTACCCGTTAGTTGCGGGTGTTTAATCCCGCAACCATTTCCCCTAGCACGTCCCTCGTGCTATGCGGGTATCTTCACCCCGCATTCCCATCGGGTTCCCAACCCGATTCCCGTCCTAAACTAATCGAGAATGAAAGACTATTACCTCGTCGATCACCGGTCTTCAATGGCGCAACACCTTGACGATCACCGTTCTTTACTCGGGCAGAACCTCGACGCACGCCAAGCGATCTACACGTGCCCGAGACTCGAAGGAACGTCACGACGCAGGGTACCGCACTCGAGACGCGATTCCGCAACAAAATTGACTGGTTTCTCTCTCTAAAAAGTTCTAGAGAGAGAGAGGGGTTTGAGCACAAGTGAAGGGGGTTGCACCCCCTTTTATAGGCTGTCTGGGCTGTTCCAGGCGATACGCGCAGCCCACATACACCATCTGCGCGTATCGCGTAGATGGTGAGTGGCTGCAAGCTGTTTTCCACCCGACTGATGCTAGGCGATACGCGCAGGGCCATACCCTTTGATGCGCGGACCGCCTAACCTACATTTTCAGATTCCTCTCGTCGAAACACGTGGAATTCATATATTATGGGCTCCGTAACTCTTCTTCTAAGTCAAGATATGCTCGAAACAAGTTTTCGGGCATTCCTCGGGTGTTTTCGCATTTCCCGCTTCATTATAACTCCGATTTGAGTTCCGTTTTCGCCCACGTTCTTCATTTTAAGTCCTATATCACCCCTAGGGTTTAACTCTATACATTAGGACTCTTTATTCAACATGCTATTTACATGAACACCCGCCCATTATCGACATATTCTTACGTCAAAATTTAGGGTTTTACATACGTAAACTTAAAACTCCATAATAAACCTAATTAATTCATCCGAGTCCTTTGAACATCGTACGACAATTTACAATATATTACGACTCTGTATGCCACATTACCGCCTTGAAAAGCAGGTTAGTATAATGTACGGCACCTTACAACTCCTAACAAAATATTACAACACCGTACGTAAACTTAAAACTCTATAATAAACCTAATGAATTCGTCCGAGTCATTTGAACATCGTACAACAATTTAAATATCTTACGACTCTGTATGCCACATTACCGCCTTGAAAATCATGTTAGTATAACGTAGGACACCTTACAACTCTAACAACACATTACAATACTGTACGTAAACTTAAAACTCCATAGTAAACCTAATGAATTCGTCTGAGTCCATTAAACATTAGACGACCACTCAGGACTTGTTACGACTTTGTATGCAACATTCGAAACAGGAAAAGCAATTTAGAATAATGTAGGAAGTGTTACATCTTTTAAGAACACCTTTCACCACCGTACGAAACATTAAAACACCATAATAAACCTAATGAATTCGTCCGAGTCATTTGAACATCGTACAACAATTTAGAATATCTTACGACTCTGTATGCCACATTACCGCTTTGAAAAGCATGTTAGTATAACGTAGGACACCTTACAACTCCTAACAACACATTACAATACCGTACGTAAACTTAAAACTCCATGGTAAACC
Organism: Tagetes erecta; assembly: GCA_030867185.1. Lineage (NCBI taxonomy): Eukaryota > Viridiplantae > Streptophyta > Magnoliopsida > Asterales > Asteraceae > Tagetes > Tagetes erecta. The sequence continues at coordinate 44,508,705 of CM061488.1, read as the reverse complement.
TAATGAATTCGTCCGAGTCCTTTTAACATCAGACAACCACTCTGACTTGTTACGACTTTGTATGCGACATTAGCAACAGGAAAAGCAATTTAGAACAATGTAGGATGCGTTACATCTTTTGAGAACACCTTACACCACCGTATGAACCATTAAAACTCCATAATAAACCTAATGAATTCGTCCGAGTCATTTGAACATCGTACAACAATTTAGAATATCTTACGACTCTGTATGCCACATTACCGCTTTGAAAATCATGTTAGTATAACGTAGGACACCTTACAACTCATAACAAAACATTACAACACCGTACGTAAACTTAAAACTCCATAATAAACCTAATTAATTCATCCGAGTCCTTTGAACATCGTACGATAATTTACAATATATTACGACTCTGTATGCCACATTACCGCCTTGAAAAGCAGGTTAGTATAACGTACGGCACCTTACAACTCCTAACAAAATATTACAACACCGTACGTAAACTTAAAACTCTATAATAAACCTAATGAATTCGTCCGAGTCATTTGAACATCGTACAACAATTTAAATATCTTACGACTCTGTATGCCACATTACCCCCTTGAAAATCATGTTAGTATAACGTAGGACACCTTACAACTCCTAACAACACATTACAATACCGTACGTAAACTTAAAACTCCATAGTAAACCTAATGAATTCGTCTGAGGCCATTAAACATTAGACGACCACTCAGGACTTGTTACGACTTTGTATGCAACATTCGCAACAGGAAAAGCAATTTAGAATAATGTAGGATGTGTTACATCTTTTAAGAACACCTTTCACCACCGTACGAAACATTAAAACACCATAATAAACCTAATGAATTCGTCCGAGTCATTTGAACATCGTACAACAATTTAGAATATCTTACGACTCTGTATGCCACATTACCGCTTTGAAAAGCATGTTAGTATAACGTAGGACACCTTACAACTCCTAACAAAACATTACAACACCATACGTAAACTTAAAACTCCATAATAAACCTAATTAATTCATCCGAGTCATTTGAACATCGTACGACAATTTACAATATATTACGACTCTGTATGCCACATTACCGCCTTGAAAAGCAGGTTAGTATAACGTACGGCACCTTACAACTCCTAACAAAATATTACAACACCGTACGTAAACTTAAAACTCTATAATAAACCTAATGAATTCGTCCGAGTCATTTGAACATCGTACAACAATTTAAATATCTTACGACTCTGTATGCCACATTACCGCCTTGAAAATCATGTTAGTATAACGTAAGACACCTTACAACTCCTAACAACACATTACAATACCGTACGTAAACTTAAAACTCCATAGTAAACCTAATGAATTCGTCTGAGTCCATTAAACATTAGACGACCACTCAGGACTTGTTACGACTTTGTATGCAACATTCGCAACAGGAAAAGCAATTTAGAATAATGTAGGATGTGTTACATCTTTTAAGAACACCTTTCACCACCGTACGAAACATTAAAACACCATAATAAACCTAATGAATTCGTCCGAGTCATTTGAACATCGTACAACAATTTAGAATATCTTACGACTCTGTATGCCACATTACCGCATTGAAAAGCATGTTAGTATAACGTAGGACACCTTACAACTCCTAACAAAACATTACAACACCGTACGCAAACTTAAAACTCCATAATAAACCTAATGAATTCATCCGAGTCCTTTGAATATCGTACGGCAATTTAGAATATATTACGACTCTGTATGCCACATTACCGCCTTGAAAAGTATGTTAGTATAACGTACAGCAACTTACAACTCCTAACAAAACATTACAACACCGTACGTAAACTTAAAACTCCATAATAAACCTAATGAATTCATTCGAGTCCTTTGAACATCGTACGACAATTTAGAATATATTACGACTCTGTATGCCACATTACCGCCCTGAAAAGCATGTTAGTATAACGTACGGCACCTTACAACTCCTAACAAAACATTACAACACCATACGTAAACTTAAAACTCCATAATAAACCTAATTAATTCATCCGAGTCATTTGAACATCATACGACAATTTACAATATATTATGACTCTGTATGCCACATTACCGCCTTGAAAAGCAGGTTAGTATAACGTACGGCACCTTACAACTCCTAACAAAATATTACAACACCGTACGTAAACTTAAAACTCCATAATAAACCTAATGAATTCGTCCGAGTCATTTGAACATCGTACAACAATTTAAATATCTTACGACTCTGTATGCCACATTACCGCCTTGAAAATCATGTTAGTATAACGTAGGACACCTTACAACTCCTAACAACACATTACAATACCGTACGTAAACTTAAAACTCCATAATAAACCTAATGAATTCATTCGAGTCCTTTGAACATCGTACGACAATTTAGAATATATTACGACTCTGTACGCCACATTACCGCCCTGAAAAGCATGTTAGTATAACGTAGGACACCTTACAACTCCTAACAAAACATTACAACACCATACGTAAACTTAAAACTCCATAATAAACCTATATAATTCATCCGAGTCATTTGAACATCGTACGACAATTTACAATATATTATGACTCTGTATGCCACATTACCGCCTTGAAAAGCAGGTTAGTATAACGTACGGCACCTTACAACTCCTAACAAAATATTACACCACCGTACGTAAACTTAAAACTCCATAATAAACCTAATGAATTCGTCCGAGTCATTTGAACATCGTACAACAATTTAAATATCTTACGACTCTGTATGCCACATTACCGCCTTGAAAATCATGTTAGTATAACGTAGGACACCTTACAACTCCTAACAACACATTACAATACCGTACGTAAACTTAAAACTCCATAGTAAACCTAATGAATTCGTCTGAGTCCATTAAACATTAGACGACCACTCAGGACTTGTTACGACTTTGTATGCAACATTCGCAACAGGAAAAGCAATTTAGAATAATGTAGGATGTGTTACATCTTTTAAGAACACCTTTCACCACCGTACGAAACATTAAAACACCATAATAAACCTAATGAATTCGTCCGAGTCATTTGAACATCGTACAACAATTTAGAATATCTTACGACTCTGTATGCCACATTACCGCATTGAAAAGCATGTTAGTATAACGTAGGACACCTTACAACTCCTAACAAAACATTACAACACCGTACGCAAACTTAAAACTCCATAATAAACCTAATGAATTCATCCGAGTCCTTTGAATATCGTACGGCAATTTAGAATATATTACGACTCTGTATGCCACATTACCGCCTTGAAAAGTATGTTAGTATAACGTACAGCAACTTACAACTCCTAACAAAACATTACAACACCGTACGTAAACTTAAAACTCCATAATAAACCTAATGAATTCATTCGAGTCCTTTGAACATCGTACGACAATTTAGAATATATTACGACTCTGTATGCCACATTACCGCCCTGAAAAGCATGTTAGTATAACGTACGGCACCTTACAACTCCTAACAAAACATTACAACACCATACGTAAACTTAAAACTCCATAATAAACCTAATTAATTCATCCGAGTCATTTGAACATCATACGACAATTTACAATATATTATGACTCTGTATGCCACATTACCGCCTTGAAAAGCAGGTTAGTATAACGTACGGCACCTTACAACTCCTAACAAAATATTACAACACCGTACGTAAACTTAAAACTCCATAATAAACCTAATGAATTCGTCCGAGTCATTTGAACATCGTACAACAATTTAAATATCTTACGACTCTGTATGCCACATTACCGCCTTGAAAATCATGTTAGTATAACGTAGGACACCTTACAACTCCTAACAACACATTACAATACCGTACGTAAACTTAAAACTCCATAATAAACCTAATGAATTCATTCGAGTCCTTTGAACATCGTACGACAATTTAGAATATATTACGACTCTGTACGCCACATTACCGCCCTGAAAAGCATGTTAGTATAACGTAGGACACCTTACAACTCCTAACAAAACATTACAACACCATACGTAAACTTAAAACTCCATAATAAACCTATATAATTCATCCGAGTCATTTGAACATCGTACGACAATTTACAATATATTATGACTCTGTATGCCACATTACCGCCTTGAAAAGCAGGTTAGTATAACGTACGGCACCTTACAACTCCTAACAAAATATTACAACACCGTACGTAAACTTAAAACTCCATAATAAACCTAATGAATTCGTCCGAGTCATTTGAACATCGTACAACAATTTAAATATCTTACGACTCTGTATGCCACATTACCGCCTTGAAAATCATGTTAGTATAACGTAGGACACCTTACAACTCCTAACAACACATTACAATACCGTACGTAAACTTAAAACTCCATAGTAAACCTAATGAATTCGTCTGAGTCCATTAAACATTAGACAACCACTCAGGACTTGTTACGACTTTGTATGCAACATTCGCAACAGGAAAAGCAATTTAGAATAATGTAGGATGTGGTACATCTTTTAAGAACACCTTTCACCACCATACGAAACATTAAAACACCATACTAAACCTAATGAATTCGTCCGAGTCATTTGAACATTGTACAACAATTTAGAATATCTTACGACTCTGTATGCCACATTACCGCTTTGAAAAGCATGTTAGTATAACGTAGGACACCTTACAACTCCTAACAAAACATTACAACACCGTACGCAAACTTAAAACTCCATTATAAACCTAATGAATTCATCCGAGTCCTTTGAACATCGTACGGCAATTTAGAATATCTTACGACTCTGTATGCCATATTACCGCTCTGAAAAGCATGTTAGTATAACGTAGGACACCTTACAACTCCTAACAAAACATTACAACACCGTACGCAAACTTAAAACTCCATAATAAACCTAATGAATTCATTCGAGTCCTTTGAACATCGTACGACAACTTAGAATATATTACGACTCTGTATGCCACATTACCGCCCTGAAAAGCATGTTAGTATAACGTACGACACCTTACAACTCCTAACAAAACATTACAACACCGCACCTAAACTTAAAACTCCATAATAAATCTAATGAATTCGTCCGAGTCTTTTGAACATCGTACAACAATTTAGAATATCTTACTACTCTGTATGCCACATTACCGCCTTGAAAATCATGTTAGTATAACATAGGACACCTTACAACTCCTAACAACACATTACAATACCGTACGTAAACTTAAAACTCCATGGTAAACCTAATGAATTCGTCCGAGTCCTTTAAACATCAGACAACCACTCTGACTTGTTACGACTTTGTATGCGACATTAGCAACAGGAAAAGCAATTTAGAATAATGTAGGATGCGTTACATCTTTTGAGAACACCTTACACCACCGTACGAACCATTAAAACTCCATAATAAACCTAATGAATTCGTCCGAGTCATTTGAACATCGTACAACAATTTAGAATATCTTACCACTCTGTATGCCACATTACTGCTTTGAAAAGCATGTTAGTATAACGTAGGACACCTTACAACTCCTAACAAAACATTACAACACCGTACGCAAACTTAAAACTCCATTATAAACCTAATGATTCATCCGAGTCCTTTGAACATCGTACGGCAATTTAGAATATATTACGACTCTGTATGCCACATTACCGCCTTGAAAAGTATGTTAGTATAACGTACGGCAACTTACAACTCCTAACAAAACATTACAACACCGTACGTAAACTTAAAACTCCATAATAAACCTAATGAATTCATTCGAGACCTTTGAACATCATACGACAATTTAGAATATATTAAGACTCTGTATGCCACATTACCGCCCTGAAAAGCATGTTAGTATAACGTACGGCACCTTACAACTCCTAACAAAACATTACAACACCGCACGTAAACTTAAAACTCCATAATAAATCTAATGAATTCGTCCGAGTCTTTTGAACATCGTACAACAATTTAGAATATCTTACTACTCTGTATGCCACATTACCGCCTTGAAAATCATGTTAGTATAACATAGGACACCTTACAACTCCTAACAACACATTACAATACCGTACGTAAACTTAAAACTCCATGGTAAACCTAATGAATTCGTCTGAGTCCTTTAAACATCAGACAACCACTCTGACTTGTTACGACTTTGTATGCGACATTAGCAACAGGAAAAGCAATTTAGAATAATATAGGATGCGTTACATCTTTTGAGAACACCTTACACCACCGTACGAACCATTAAAACTCCATAATAAACCTAATGAATTCGTCCGAGTCATTTGAACATCGTACAACAATTTAGAATATCTTACGACTTTGTATGCCACATTACCGCTTTGAAAAGCATGTTAGTAAAACGTAGGACACCTTACAACTCCTAACAAAACATTACAACACCGTACGTAAACTTAAAACTCCATAATAAACCTAATTAATTCATCCGAGTCCTTTGAACATCATACGACAATTTACAGTATATTACGACTCTGTATGCCACATTACCGCCCTGAAAAGCATGTTAGTATAACGTACGTCACCTTACAACTCCTAACAAAATATTACAACACCGTACGTAAACTTAAAACTCCATAATAAACCTAATGAATTCGTCCGAGTCATTTGAACATCGTACAACAATTTAAATATCTTACGACTCTGTATGCCACATTACCGCCTTGAAAATCATGTTAGTATAACGTAGGACACCTTAGAACTCCTAACAACACATTACAATGCCGTACGTAAACTTAAAACTCCATAGTAAACCTAATGAATTCGTCTGAGTCCATTAAACATTAGACAACCACTCAGGACTTGTTACGACTTTGTATGCAACATTACAACAGCAAAAGCAATTTAGAATAATGTTGGATGTGGTACATCTTTTAAGAACACCTTTCACCACCATACGAAACATTAAAACACCATACTAAACCTAATGAATTCGTCCGAGTCATTTGAACATTGTACAACAATTTAGAATATCTTACGACTCTGTATGCCACATTACCGCTTTGAAAAGCATGTTTGTATAACGTAGGACACCTTACAACTCCTAACAAAACATTACAACACCGTACGCAAACTTAAAACTCCATAATAAACCTAATGAATTCATCCGAGTCCTTTGAACATCGTACGGCAATTTAGAATATCTTACGACTCTGTATGCCATATTACCGCTCTGAAAAGCATGTTAGTATAACGTAGGACACCTTACAACTCCTAACAAAACATTACAACACCGTACGCAAACTTAAAACTCCATAATAAACCTAATGAATTCATTCGAGTCCTTTGAACATCGTACGACAACTTAGAATATATTACGACTCTGTATGCCACATTACCGGCCTGAAAAGAATGTTAGTATAACGTACGGCACCTTACAACTCCTAACAAAACATTACAACACCGCACCTAAACTTAAAACTCCATAATAAATCTAATGAATTCGTCCGAGTCTTTTGAACATCGTACAACAATTTAGAATATCTTACTACTCTGTATGCCACATTACCGCCTTGAAAATCATGTTAGTATAACATAGGACACCTTACAACTCCTAACAACACATTACAATACCGTACGTAAACTTAAAACTCCATGGTAAACCTAATGAATTCGTCCGAGTCCTTTAAACATCAGACAACCACTCTGACTTTTTACGACTTTGTATGCGACATTAGCAACAGGAAAAGCAATTTAGAATAATGTAGGATGCGTTACATCTTTTGAGAACACCTTACACCACCGTACGAACCATTAAAACTCCATAATAAACCTAATGAATTCGTCCGAGTCATTTGAACATCGTACAACAATTTAGAATATCTTACCACTCTGTATGCCACATTACCGCTTTGAAAAGCATGTTAGTATAAAGTAGGACACCTTACAACTCCTAACAAAACATTACAACACCGTACGCAAACTTAAAACTCCATTATAAACCTAATGATTCATCCAAGTCCTTTGAACATCGTACGGTAATTTAGAATATATTACGACTCTGTATGCCACATTACCGGCATGAAAAGTATGTTAGTAAAACGTACGACAACTTACAAGTCCTAACAAAACATTACAACACCGTACGTAAACTTAAAACTCCATAATAAACCTAATGAATTCATTCGAGTCCTTTGAACATCATACGACAATTTAGAATATATTACGACTCTGTATGCCACATTACCGCCCTGAAAAGCATGTTAGTATAACGTACGGCACCTTACAACTCCTAACAAAACATTACAACACCGCACGTAAACTTAAAACTCCATAATAAATCTAATGAATTCGTCCGAGTCTTTTGAACATCGTACAACAATTTAGAATATCTTACTACTCTGTATGCCACATTACCGCCTTGAAAATCATGTTAGTATAACATAGGACACCTTACAACTCCTAACAACACATTACAATACCGTACGTAAACTTAAAACTCCATGGTAAACCTAATGAATTCGTCCGAGTCCTTTAAACATCAGACAACCACTCTGACTTTTTACGACTTTGTATGCGACATTAGCAACAGGAAAAGCAATTTAGAATAATGTAGGATGCGTTACATCTTTTGAGAACACCTTACACCACCGTACGAACCATTAAAACTCCATAATAAACCTAATGAATTCGTCCGAGTCATTTGAACATCGTACAACAATTTAGAATATCTTACCACTCTGTATGCCACATTACCGCTTTGAAAAGCATGTTAGTATAAAGTAGGACACCTTACAACTCCTAACAAAACATTACAACACCGTACGCAAACTTAAAACTCCATTATAAACCTAATGATTCATCCAAGTCCTTTGAACATCGTACGGTAATTTAGAATATATTACGACTCTGTATGCCACATTACCGCCTTGAAAAGTATGTTAGTAAAACGTACGACAACTTACAAGTCCTAACAAAACATTACAACACCGTACGTAAACTTAAAACTCCATAATAAACCTAATGAATTCATTCGAGTCCTTTGAACATCATACGACAATTTAGAATATATTACGACTCTGTATGCCACATTACCGCCCTGAAAAGCATGTTAGTATAACGTACGGCACCTTACAACTCCTAACAAAACATTACAACACCGCACGTAAACTTAAAACTCCATAATAAATCTAATGAATTCGTCCGAGTCTTTTGAACATCGTACAACAATTTAGAATATCTTACTACTCTGTATGCCACATTACCGCCTTGAAAATCATGTTAGTATAACATAGGACACCTTACAACTCCTAACAACACATTACAATACCGTACGTAAACTTAAAACTCCATGGTAAACCTAATGAATTCGTCCGAGTCCTTTAAACATCAGACAACCACTCTGACTTTTTACGACTTTGTATGCGACATTAGCAACAGGAAAAGCAATTTAGAATAATGTAGGATGCGTTACATCTTTTGAGAACACCTTACACCACCGTACGAACCATTAAAACTCCATAATAAACCTAATGAATTCGTCCGAGTCATTTGAACATCGTACAACAATTTAGAATATCTTACCACTCTGTATGCCACATTACCGCTTTGAAAAGCATGTTAGTATAAAGTAGGACACCTTACAACTCCTAACAAAACATTACAACACCGTACGCAAACTTAAAACTCCATTATAAACCTAATGATTCATCCGAGTCCTTTGAACATCGTACGGCAATTTAGAATATATTACGACTCTGTATGCCACATTACCGCCTTGAAAAGTATGTTAGTATAATGTACGACAACTTACAACTCCTAACAAAAAATTACAACACCGAACGTAAACTTAAAACTCCATAATAAACCTAATGAATTCATTCGAGTCCTTTGAACATCATACGACAATTTAGAATATATTACGACTCTGTATGCCACATTACCGCCCTGAAAAGCATGTTAGTATAACGTACGGCACCTTACAACTCCTAACAAAACATTACAACACCGCACGTAAACTTAAAACTCCATAATAAATCTAATGAATTCGTCCGAGTCTTTTGAACATCGTACAACAATTTAGAATATCTTACTACTCTGTATGCCACATTACCGCCTTGAAAATCATGTTAGTATAACATAGGACACCTTACAACTCCTAACAACACATTACAATACCGTACGTAAACTTAAAACTCCATGGTAAACCTAATGAATTCGTCCGAGTCCTTTAAACATCAGACAACCACTCTGACTTTTTACGACTTTGTATGCGACATTAGCAACAGGAAAAGCAATTTAGAATAATGTAGGATGCGTTACATCTTTTGAGAACACCTTACACCACCGTACGAACCATTAAAACTCCATAATAAACCTAATGAATTCGTCCGAGTCATTTGAACATCGTACAACAATTTAGAATATCTTACCACTCTGTATGCCACATTACCGCTTTGAAAAGCATGTTAGTATAAAGTAGGACACCTTACAACTCCTAACAAAACATTACAACACCGTACGCAAACTTAAAACTCCATTATAAACCTAATGATTCATCCAAGTCCTTTGAACATCGTACGGCAATTTAGAATATATTACGACTCTGTATGCCACATTACCGCCTTGAAAAGTATGTTAGTAAAACGTACGACAACTTACAACTCCTAACAAAACATTACAACACCGTACGTAAACTTAAAACTCCATAATAAACCTAATGAATTCATTCGAGTCCTTTGAACATCATACGACAATTTAGAATATATTACGACTCTGTATGCCACATTACCGCCCTGAAAAGCATGTTAGTATAACGTACGGCACCTTACAACTCCTAACAAAACATTACAACACCGCACGTAAACTTAAAACTCCATAATAAATCTAATGAATTCGTCCGAGTCTTTTGAACATCGTACAACAATTTAGAATATCTTACTACTCTGTATGCCACATTACCGCCTTGAAAATCATGTTAGTATAACATAGGACACCTTACAACTCCTAACAACACATTACAATACCGTACGTAAACTTAAAACTCCATGGTAAACCTAATGAATTCGTCCGAGTCCTTTAAACATCAGACAACCACTCTGACTTGTTACGACTTTGTATGCGACATTAGCAACAGGAAAAGCAATTTAGAATAATGTAGGATGCGTTACATCTTTTGAGAACACCTTACACCACCGTACGAACCATTAAAACTCCATAATAAACCTAATGAATTCGTCCGAGTCATTTGAACATCGTACAACAATTTAGAATATCTTACCACTCTGTATGCCACATTACCGCTTTGAAAAGCATGTTAGTATAAAGTAGGACACCTTACAACTCCTAACAAAACATTACAACACCGTACGCAAACTTAAAACTCCATTATAAACCTAATGATTCATCCGAGTCCTTTGAACATCGTACGGCAATTTAGAATATATTACGACTCTGTATGCCACATTACCGCCTTGAAAAGTATGTTAGTATAATGTACGACAACTTACAACTCCTAACAAAACATTACAACACCGTACGTAAACTTAAAACTCCATAATAAACCTAATGAATTCATTCGAGTCCTTTGAACATCATACGACAATTTAGAATATATTACGACTCTGTATGCCACATTACCGCCCTGAAAAGCATGTTAGTATAACGTACGGCACCTTACAACTCCTAACAAAACATTACAACACCGCACGTAAACTTAAAACTCCATAATAAATCTAATGAATTCGTCCGAGTCTTTTGAACATCGTACAACAATTTAGAATATCTTACTACTCTGTATGCCACATTACCGCCTTGAAAATCATGTTAGTATAACATAGGACACCTTACAACTCCTAACAACACATTACAATACCGTACGTAAACTTAAAACTCCATGGTAAACCTAATGAATTCGTCCGAGTCCTTTAAACATCAGACAACCACTCTGACTTGTTACGATTTTGTATGCGACATTAGCAACAGGAAAAGCAATTTAGAATAATGTAGGATGCGTTACATCTTTTGAGAACACCTTACACCACCGTACGAACCATTAAAACTCCATAATAAACCTAATGAATTCGTCCGAGTCATTTGAACATCGTACAACAATTTAGAATATCTTACCACTCTGTATGCCACATTACCGCTTTGAAAAGCATGTTAGTATAAAGTAGGACACCTTACAACTCCTAACAAAACATTACAACACCGTACGCAAACTTAAAACTCCATTATAAACCTAATGATTCATCCGAGTCCTTTGAACATCGTACGGCAATTTAGAATATATTACGACTCTGTATGCCACATTACCGCCTTGAAAAGTATGTTAGTATAACGTACGGCAACTTACAACTCCTAACAAAACATTACAACACCGTACGTAAACTTAAAACTCCATAATAAACCTAATGAATTCATTCGAGTCCTTTGAACATCATACGACAATTTAGAATATATTACGACTCTGTATGCCACATTACCGCCCTGAAAAGCATGTTAGTATAACGTACGGCACCTTACAACTCCTAACAAAACATTACAACACCGCACGTAAACTTAAAACTCCATAATAAATCTAATGAATTCGTCCGAGTCTTTTGAACATCGTACAACAATTTAGAATATCTTACTACGCTGTATGCCACATTACCGCCTTGAAAATCATGTTAGTATAACATAGGACACCTTACAACTCCTAACAACACATTACAATACCGTACGTAAACTTAAAACTCCATGGTAAACCTAATGAATTCGTCCGAGTCCTTTAAACATCAGACAACCACTCTGACTTGTTACGACTTTGTATGCGACATTAGCAACAGGAAAAGCAATTTAGAATAATGTAGGATGCGTTACATCTTTTGAGAACACCTTACACCACCGTACGAACCATTAAAACTCCATAATAAACCTAATGAATTCGTCCGAGTCATTTGAACATCGTACAACAATTTAGAATATCTTACGACTTTGTATGCCACATTACCGCTTTGAAAAGCATGTTAGTATAAAGTAGGACACCTTACAACTCCTAACAAAACATTACAACACCGTACGCAAACTTAAAACTCCATTATAAACCTAATGATTCATCCGAGTCCTTTGAACATCGTACGGCAATTTAGAATATATTACGACTCTGTATGCCACATTACCGCCTTGAAAAGTATGTTAGTATAACGTACGGCAACTTACAACTCCTAACAAAACATTACAACACCGCACCTAAACTTAAAACTCCATAATAAATCTAATGAATTCGTCCGAGTCTTTTGAACATCGTACAACAATTTAGAATATCTTACTACTCTGTATGCCACATTACCGCCTTGAAAATCATGTTAGTATAACATAGGACACCTTACAACTCCTAACAACACATTACAATACCGTACGTAAACTTAAAACTCCATGGTAAACCTAATGAATTCGTCCGAGTCCTTTAAACATCAGACAACCACTCTGACTTGTTACGACTTTGTATGCGACATTAGCAACAGGAAAAGCAATTTAGAATAATGTAGGATGCGTTACATCTTTTAAGAACACCTTACACCACCGTACGAACCATTAAAACTCCATAATAAACCTAATGAATTCGTCCGAGTCATTTGAACATCGTACAACAATTTAGAATATCTTACCACTCTGTATGCCACATTACCGCTTTGAAAAGCATGTTAGTATAAAGTAGGACACCTTACAACTCCTAACAAAACATTACAACACCGTACGCAAACTTAAAACTCCATTATAAACCTAATGATTCATCCGAGTCCTTTGAACATCGTACGACAATTTAGAATATATTACGACTCTGTATGCCACATTACCGCCTTGAAAAGTATGTTAGTATAACGTACGGCAACTTACAACTCTTAACAAAACATTACAACACCGTACGTAAACTTAAAACTCCATAATAAACCTAATGAATTCATTCGAGTCCTTTGAACATCATACGACAATTTAGAATATATTACGACACTGTATGCCACATTACCGCCCTGAAAAGCATGTTAGTATAACGTACGGCACCTTACAACTCCTAACAAAACATTACAACACCGCACGTAAACTTAAAACTCCATAATAAATCTAATGAATTCGTCCGAGTCTTTTGAACATCGTACAACAATTTAGAATATCTTACTACTCTGTATGCCACATTACCGCCTTGAAAATCATGTTAGTATAACATAGGACAGCTTACAACTCCTAACAACACATTACAATACCGTACGTAAACTTAAAACTCCATGGTAAACCTAATGAATTCGTCCGAGTCCTTTAAACATCAGACAACCACTCTGACTTGTTACGACTTTGTATGCGACATTAGCAACAGGAAAAGCAATTTAGAATAATGTAGGATGCGTTACATCTTTTGAGAACACCTTACACCACCGTACGAACCATTAAAACTCCATAATAAACCTAATGAATTCGTCCGAGTCATTTGAACATCGTACAACAATTTAGAATATCTTACGACTTTGTATGCCACATTACCGCTTTGAAAAGCATGTTACTATAAAGTAGGACACCTTACAACTCCTAACAAAACATTACAACACCGTACGCAAACTTAAAACTCCATTATAAACCTAATGATTCATCCGAGTCCTTTGAACATCGTACGGCAATTTAGAATATATTACGACTCTGTATGCCACATTACCGCCTTGAAAAGTATGTTAGTATAACGTACGGCAACTTACAACTCCTAACAAAACATTACAACACCGTACGTAAACTTAAAACTCCATAATAAACCTAATGAATTCATTCGAGTCCTTTGAACATCATACGACAATTTAGAATATATTACGACTCTGTATGCTACATTACCGCCCTGAAAAGCATGTTAGTATAACGTACGGCACCTTACAACTCCTAACAAAACATTACAACACCGCACGTAAACTTAAAACTCCATAATAAATCTAATGAATTCGTCCGAGTATTTTGAACATCGTACAACAATTTAGAATATCTTACTACTCTGTATGCCACATTACCGCCTTGAAAATCATGTTAGTATAACATAGGACACCTTACAACTCCTAACAACACATTACAATACCGTACGTAAACTTAAAACTCCATGGTAAACCTAATGAATTCGTCTGAGTCCTTTAAACATCAGACAACCACTCTGACTTGTTACGACTTTGTATGCGACATTAGCAACAGGAAAAGCAATTTAGAATAATGTAGGATGCGTTACATCTTTTGAGAACACCTTACACCACCGTACGAACCATTAAAACTCCATAATAAACCTAATGAATTCGTCCGACTCATTTGAACATCGTACAACAATTTAGAATATCTTACGACTTTGTATGCCACATTACCGCTTTGAAAAGCATGTTAGTATAACGTAGGACACCTTACAACTCCTAACAAAACATTACAACACCGTACGCAAACTTAAAACTCCATAATAAACCTAATGAATTCATCCGAGTCCTTTGAACATCGTACGACAATTTAGAATATATTACGACTCTGTATGCCACATTACCACCTTGAAAAGTATGTTAGTATAACGTACAGCAACTTACAACTCCTAACAAAACATTACAACACCGTACGTAAACTTAAAACTCCATAATAAACCTAATGAATTCATTCGAGTCCTTTGAACATCGTACGGCAATTTAGAATATATTACGACTCTGTATGCCACATTACCGCCCTGAAAAGCATGTTAGTATAACGTACGACACCTTACAACTCCTAACAAAACATTACAACACCGCACGTAAACTTAAAACTCCATAACAAATATAATGAATTCGTCCGAGTCTTTTGAACATCGTACAACAATTTAGAATATCTTACTACTCTGTATGCCACATTACCGCCTTGAAAATCATGTTAGTATAACATAGGACACCTTACAACTCCTAACAACACATTACAATACCGTACGTAAACTTAAAACTCCATGGTAAACCTAATGAATTCGTCTGAGTCCTTTAAACATCAGACAACCACTCTGACTTGTTACGACTTTGTATGCGACATTAGCAACAGGAAAAGCAATTTAGAATAATATAGGATGCGTTACATCTTTTGAGAACACCTTACACCACCGTACGAACCATTAAAACTCCATAATAAACCTAATGAATTCGTCCGAGTCATTTGAACATCGTACAACAATTTAGAATATCTTACGACTTTGTATGCCACATTACCGCTTTGAAAAGCATGTTAGTATAACGTAGGACACCTTACAACTCCTAACAAAACATTACAACACCGTACGCAAACTTAAAACTCCATAATAAACCTAATGAATTCATCCGAGTCCTTTGAACATCGTACGGCAATTTAGAATATATTACGACTCTGTATGCCACATTACCACCTTGAAAAGTATGTTAGTATAACGTACAGCAACTTACAACTCCTAACAAAACATTACAACACCGTACGTAAACTTAAAACTCCATAATAAACCTAATGAATTCATTCGAGTCCTTTGAACATCGTACGGCAATTTAGAATATATTACGACTCTGTATGCCACATTACCGCCCTGAAAAGCATGTTAGTATAACGTATGACACCTTACAACTCCTAACAAAACATTACAACACCGCACGTAAACTTAAACTCCATAACAAATATAATGAATTCGTCCGAGTCTTTTGAACATCGTACAACAATTTAGAATATCTTACTACTCTGTATGCCACATTACCGCCTTGAAAATCATGTTAGTATAACATAGGACACCTTACAACTCCTAACAACACATTACAATACCGTACGTAAACTTAAAACTCCATGGTAAACCTAATGAATTCGTCCGAGTCCTTTTAACATCAGACAACCACTCTGACATGTTACGACTTTGTATTAGGGGTGTGCATGGGTCGGTTTGGGTCGGTTTTTGATTCAAACCGAACCCAAACCCAAAACTTCGGTTTTTGTGTTTTTAAAACCCATGGGTTTTGGGTTTTTCGGTTTTGGGTTTTCGGTTTCTGGACTGGGTTTGGGTTTGGGTTCGGTTTTTTCGGGTTTTTCAACTTGGACTTTAAACTTATTGTTTTAGAAGTAAGTACAAGCCGAAAACACAAACTCTTAATGATTTAAGAAACATGTTATAATACTAAAGTTTAAATTTATGTTTCCTTAAGTTTTAAACATTAAAAATCAACTACATTTCTAGAGAAATTTGTTAAAAAAAACAGTAATCATAAACTAAATTTTAAATGTTCTCTTGCTTCAACAAAAAATAACCAATAAATCATAGATAAATTGCAATATGGGTCATATAATAATGTATTACAATATGAGCTTTTGCATAACATAAGTCATGTGCTTTACATATATGATATTTAGCAAATACATAAACATTATTGGGTCGGTTCGGTTTTTATGGATCGGTTTTTTTACAAAACCCAAACCCAACCCGAAAGTTCGGTTTTTTTAAAAATTAAACCCAAACCCACGGTTTCTGTTTGGGTTCGGTTTTTTTGGGTTCGGTTTGTCGGTTTTTTGGGTTTCGGATCGGTTTTTACGGTTTCATGCTCACCCCTACTTTGTATGCGACATTAGCAACAGGAAAAGCAATTTAGAATAATATAGGATGCGTTACATCTTTTGAGAACACCTTACACCACCGTACGAACCATTAAAACTCCATAATAAACCTAATGAATTCGTCCGAGTCATTTGAACATCGTACAAAAATTTAGAATATCTTACGACTCTGTATGCCACATTACCGCTTTGAAAATCATGTTAGTATAACGTAGGACACCTTACAACTCCTAACAAAACATTACAACATCATACGTAAACTTCAAACTCCATAATAAACCTAATTAATTCATCCGAGTCATTTGAACATCATACGACAATTTACAATATATTACGACTCTGTATGCCACATTACCGCCTTGAAAAGCAGGTTAGTATAACGCACGGCACCTTACAACTCCTCACAAAACATTACAACACCGCACGTAAACTTAAAACTCCATAACAAATATAATGAATTCGTCCGAGTCTTTTGAACATCGTACAACAATTTAGAATATCTTACTACTCTGTATGCCACATTACCGCCTTGAAAATCATGTTAGTATAACATAGGACACCTTACAACTCCTAACAACACATTACAATACCGTACGTAAACTTAAAACTCCATGGTAAACCTAATGAATTCGTCCGAGTCCTTTTAACATCAGACAACCACTCTGACATGTTACGACTTTGTATGCGACATTAGCAACAGGAAAAGCAATTTAGAATAATATAGGATGCGTTACATCTTTTGAGAACACCTTACACCACCGTACGAACCATTAAAACTCCATAATAAACCTAATGAATTCGTCCGAGTCATTTGAACATCGTACAAAAATTTAGAATATCCTACGACTCTGTATGCCACATTACCGCTTTGAAAATCATGTTAGTATAACGTAGGACACCTTACAACTCCTAACAAAACATTACAACATCATACGTAAACTTCAAACTCCATAATAAACCTAATTAATTCATCCGAGTCATTTGAACATCGTACGACAATTTACAATATATTACGACTCTGTATGCCACATTACCGCCTTGAAAAGCAGGTTAGTATAACGTACGGCACCTTACAACTCCTCACAAAACATTACAACACCGCACGTAAACTTAAAACTCCATAACAAATATAATGAATTCGTCCGAGTCTTTTGAACATCGTACAACAATTTAGAATATCTTACTACTCTGTATGCCACATTACCGCCTTGAAAATCATGTTAGTATAACATAGGACACCTTACAACTCCTAACAACACATTACAATACCGTACGTAAACTTAAAACTCCATGGTAAACCTAATGAATTCGTCTGAGTCCTTTTAACATCAGACAACCACTCTGACTTGTTACGACTTTGTATGCGACATTAGCAACAGGAAAAACAATTTAGAATAATGTAGGATGCGTTACATCTTTTGAGAACACCTTACACCACCGTATGAACCATTAAAACTCCATAATAAACCTAATGAATTCGTCCGAGTCATTTGAACATCGTACAACAATTTAGAATATCTTACGACTATGTATGCCACATTACCACTTTGAAAATCATGTTAGTATAACGTAGGACACCTTACAACTCCTAACAAAACATTACAACACCGTACGTAAACTTAAAACTCCATAATAAACCTAATTAATTCATCCGAGTCCTTTGAACATCGTACGACAATTTAGAATATATTACGACTCTGTATGCCACATTACCACCTTGAAAAGTATGTTAGTATAACGTACAGCAACTTACAACTCCTAACAAAACATTACAACACCGTACGTAAACTTAAAACTCCATAATAAACCTAATGAATTCATTCGAGTCCTTTGAACATCGTACGGCAATTTAGAAATATTACGACTCTGTATGCCACATTACCGCCCTGAAAAGCATGTTAGTATAACGTACGACACCTTACAACTCCTAACAAAACATTACAACACCGCTCGTAAACTTAAAACTCCATAACAAATATAATGAATTCGTCCGAGTCTTTTGAACATCGTACAACAATTTAGAATATCTTACTACTCTGTATGCCACATTACCGCCTTGAAAATCATGTTAGTATAACATAGGACACCTTACAACTCCTAACAACACATTACAATACCGTACGTAAACTTAAAACTCCATGGTAAACCTAATGAATTCGTCCGAGTCCTTTTAACATCAGACAACCACTCTGACATGTTACGACTTTGTATGCGACATTAGCAACAGGAAAAGCAATTTAGAATAATATAGGATGCGTTACATCTTTTGAGAACACCTTACACCACCGTACGAACCATTAAAACTCCATAATAAACCTAATGAATTCGTCCGAGTCATTTGAACATCGTACAAAAATTTAGAATATTTTACGACTCTGTATGCCACATTACCGCTTTGAAAATCATGTTAGTATAACGTAGGACACCTTACAACTCCTAACAAAACATTACAACATCATACGTAAACTTCAAACTCCATAATAAACCTAATTAATTCATCCGAGTCATTTGAACATCGTACGACAATTTACAATATATTACGACTCTGTATGCCACATTACCGCCTTGAAAAGCAGGTTAGTATAACGTACGGCACCTTACAACTCCTCACAAAACATTACAACACCGCACGTAAACTTAAAACTCCATAACAAATATAATGAATTCGTCCGAGTCTTTTGAACATCGTACAACAATTTAGAATATCTTACTACTCTGTATGCCACATTACCGCCTTGAAAATCATGTTAGTATAACATAGGACACCTTACAACTCCTAACAACACATTACAATACCGTACGTAAACTTAAAACTCCATGGTAAACCTAATTAATTCGTCCGAGTCCTTTTAACATCAGACAACCACTCTGACTTGTTACGACTTTGTATGCGACATTAGCAACAGGAAAAGCAATTTAGAATAATGTAGGATGCGTTACATCTTTTGAGAACACCTTACACCACCGTATGAACCATTAAAACTCCATAATAAACCTAATGAATTCGTCCGAGTCATTTGAACATCGTACAACAATTTAGAATATCTTACGACTATGTATGCCACATTACCACTTTGAAAATCATGTTAGTATAACGTAGGACACCTTACAACTCCTAACAAAACATTACAACACCGTACGTAAACTTAAAACTCCATAATAAACCTAATTAATTCATCCGAGTCCTTTGAACATCGTACGACAATTTACAATATATTACGACTCTGTATGCCACATTACCGCCTTGAAAAGCAGGTTAGTATAACGTACGGCACCTTACAACTCCTAACAAAATATTACAACACCGTACGTAAACTTAAAACTCTATAATAAACCTAATGAATTCGTCCGAGTCATTTGAACATCGTACAACAATTTAAATATCTTACGACTCTGTATGCCACATTACCGCCTTGAAAATCATGTTAGTATAACGTAGGACACCTTACAACTCCTAACAACACATTACAATACCGTACGTAAACTTAAAACTCCATAGTAAACCTAATGAATTCGTCTGAGTCCATTAAACATTAGACGACCACTCAGGACTTGTTACGACTTTGTATGCAACATTCGCAACAGGAAAAGCAATTTAGAATAATGTAGGATGTGTTTCATCTTTTAAGAACACCTTTCACCACCGTACGAAACATTAAAACACCATAATAAACCCAATGAATTCGTCCGAGTCATTTGAACATCGTACAACAATTTAGAATATCTTACGACTCTGTATGCCACATTACCGCTTTGAAAAGCATGTTAGTATAACGTAGGACACCTTACAACTCCTAACAAAACATTACAACACCGTACGCAAACTTAAAACTCCATAATAAACCTAATGAATTCATCCGAGTCCTTTGAACATCGTACGGCAATTTAGAATATATTACGACTCTGTATGCCACATTACCGCCTTGAAAAGTATGTTAGTATAACGTACAGCAACTTACAACTCCTAACAAAACATTACAACACCGTACGTAAACTTAAAACTCCATAATAAACCTAATGAATTCATTCGAGTCCTTTGAACATCGTACGACAATTTAGAATAAATTACGACTCTGTATGCCACATTACCGCCCTGAAAAGCATGTTAGTATAACGTACGACACCTTACAACTCCTAACAAAACATTACAACACCGCACGTAAACTTAAAACTCCATAACAAATATAATGAATTCGTCCGAGTCTTTTGAACATCGTACAACAATTTAGAATATCTTACTACTCTGTATGCCACATTACCGCCTTGAAAATCATGTTAGTATAACATAGGACACCTTACAACTCCTAACAACACATTATAATACCGTACGTAAACTTAAAACTCCATGGTAAACCTAATGAATTCGTCCGAGTCCTTTTAACATCAGACAACCACTCTGACATGTTACGACTTTGTATGCGACATTAGCAACAGGAAAAGCAATTTAGAATAATGTAGGATGCGTTACATCTTTTGAGAACACCTTACACCACCGTACGAACCATTAAAACTCCATAATAAACCTAATGAATTCGTCCGAGTCATTTGAACATCGTACAAAAATTTAGAATATCTTACGACTCTGTATGCCACATTACCGCTTTGAAAATCATGTTAGTATAACGTAGGACACCTTACAACTCCTAACAAAACATTACAACACCGTACGTAAACTTAAAACTCCATAATAAACCTAATGAATTCATTCGAGTCCTTTGAATATCGTACGACAATTTAGAATAAATTACGACTCTGTATGCCACATTACCGCCCTGAAAAGCATGTTAGTATAACGTACGACACCTTACAACTCCTAACAAAACATTACAACACCGCACGTAAACTTAAAACTCCATAACAAATATAATGAATTCGTCCGAGTCTTTTGAACATCGTACAACAATTTAGAATATCTTACTACTCTGTATGCCACATTACCGCCTTGAAAATCATGTTAGTATAACATAGGACACCTTACAACTCCTAACAACACATTATAATACCGTACGTAAACTTAAAACTCCATGGTAAACCTAATGAATTCGTCCGAGTCCTTTTAACATCAGACAACCACTCTGACATGTTACGACTTTGTATGCGACATTAGCAACAGGAAAAGCAATTTAGAATAATGTAGGATGCGTTACATCTTTTGAGAACACCTTACACCACCGTACGAACCATTAAAACTCCATAATAAACCTAATGAATTCGTCCGAGTCATTTGAACATCGTACAACAATTTAGAATATCTTACGACTCTGTATGCCACATTACCGCTTTGAAAAGCATGTTTGTATAACGTAGGACACCTTACAACTCCTAACAAAACATTACAACACCATACGTAAACTTAAAACTCCATAATAAACCTAATGAATTCATCCGAGTCCTTTGAACATCGTACGACAATTTAGAATATATTACGACTCTGTATGCCACATTACCACCTTGAAAAGTATGTTAGTATAACGTACAGCAACTTACAACTCCTAACAAAACATTACAACACCGTACGTAAACTTAAAACTCCATAATAAACCTAATGAATTCATTCGAGTCCTTTTAACATCGTACGGAAATTTAGAATATATTACGACTCTGTATGCCGCATTACCGCCCTGAAAAGCATGTTAGTATAACGTACGACACCTTACAACTCCTAACAAAACATTACAACACCGCACGTAAACTTAAAACTCCATAACAAATATAATGAATTCGTCCGAGTCTTTTGAACATCGTACAACAATTTAGAATATCTTACTACTCTGTATGCCACATTACCGCCTTGAAAATCATGTTAGTATAACATTGGACACCTTACAACTCCTAACAACACATTACAATACCGTACGTAAACTTAAAACTCCATGGTAAACCTAATGAATTCGTCCGAGTCCTTTTAACATCAGACAACCACTCTGACTTGTTACGACTTTGTATGCGACATTAGCAACAGGAAAAGCAATTTAGAATAATGTAGGATGCGTTACATCTTTTGAGAACACCTTACACCACCGTATGAACCATTAAAACTCCATAATAAACCTAATGAATTCGTCCGAGTCATTTGAACATCGTACAACAATTTAGAATATCTTACGACTATGTATGCCACATTACCGCTTTGAAAATCATGTTAGTATAACGTAGGACACCTTACAACTCCTAACAAAACATTACAACACCGTACGTAAACTTAAAACTCCATAATAAACCTAATTAATTCATCCGAGTCCTTTGAACATCGTACGACAATTTACAATATATTACGACTCTGTATGCCACATTACCGCCTTGAAAAGCAGGTTAGTATAACGTACGGCACCTTACAACTCCTAACAAAATATTACAACACCGTACGTAAACTTAAAACTCTATAATAAACCTAATGAATTCGTCCGAGTCATTTGAACATCGTACAACAATTTAAATATCTTACGACTCTGTATGCCACGTTACCGCCTTGAAAATCATGTTAGTATAACGTAGGACACCTTACAACTCCTAACAACACATTACAATACCGTACGTAAACTTAAAACTCCATAGTAAACCTAATGAATTCGTCTGAGTCCATTAAACATTAGACGACCACTCAGGACTTGTTACGACTTTGTATGCAACATTCGCAACAGGAAAAGCAATTTAGAATAATGTAGGATGTGTTACAGCTTTTAAGAACACCTTTCACCACCGTACGAAACATTAAAACACCATAATAAACCCAATGAATTCGTCCGAGTCATTTGAACATCGTACAACAATTTAGAATAGCTTACGACTCTGTATGCCACATTACCGCTTTGAAAAGCATGTTAGTATAACGTAGGACACCTTACAACTCCTAACAAAACATTACAACACCGTACGCAAACTTAAAACTCCATAATAAACCTAATGAATTCATCCGAGTCTTTGAACATCGTACGGCAATTTAGAATATATTACGACTCTGTATGCCACATTACCGCCTTGAAAAGTATGTTAGTATAACGTACAGCAACTTACAACTCCTAACAAAACATTACAACACCGTACGTAAACTTAAAACTCCATAATAAACCTAATGAATTCATTCGAGTCCTTTGAACATCGTACGACAATTTAGAATAAATTACGACTCTGTATGCCACATTACCGCCCTGAAAAGCATGTTAGTATAACGTACGACACCTTACAACTCCTAACAAAACATTACAACACCGCACGTAAACTTAAAACTCCATAACAAATATAATGAATTCGTCCGAGTCTTTTGAACATCGTACAACAATTTAGAATATCTTACTACTCTGTATGCCACATTACCGCCTTGAAAATCATGTTAGTATAACATAGGACACCTTACAACTCCTAACAACACATTATAATACCGTACGTAAACTTAAAACTCCATGGTAAACCTAATGAATTCGTCCGAGTCCTTTTAACATCAGACAACCACTCTGACATGTTACGACTTTGTATGCGACATTAGCAACAGGAAAAGCAATTTAGAATAATGTAGGATGCGTTACATCTTTTGAGAACACCTTACACCACCGTATGAACCATTAAAACTCCATAATAAACCTAATGAATTCGTCCGAGTCATTTGAACATCGTACAACAATTTAGAATATCTTACTACTCTGTATGCCACATTACCGCTTTGAAAATCATGTTAGTATAACGTAGGACACCTTACAACTCCTAACAAAACATTACAACACCATACGTAAACTTAAAACTCCATAATAAACCTAATTAATTCATCCGAGTCCTTTGAACATCGTACGACAATTTACAATATATTACGACTATGTATGCCACATTACCCCCTTGAAAAGCAGGTTAGTATAACGTACGGCACCTAACAACTCCTAACAAAATATTACAACACCGTACGTAAACTTAAAACTCTATAATAAACCTAATGAATTCGTCCGAGTCATATGAACATCGTACAACAATTTAAATATCTTACGACTCTGTATGCCACATTACCCCCTTGAAAATCATGTTAGTATAACGTAGGACACCTTACAACTCCTAACAACACATTACAATACCGTACGTAAACTTAAAACTCCATAGTAAACCTAATGAATTCGTCTGAGTCAATTAAACATTAGACGACCACTCAGGACTTGTTACGACTTTGTATGCGACATTAGCAACAGGAAAAGCAATTTAGAATAATGTAGGATGTGTTACATCTTTTGAGAACTCCTTACACCACCGTACGTAAACTTAAAACTCCATAATAAACCTAATGAATTCGTCCGAGTCATTTGAACATCGTACAACAATTTAGAATATCTTACGACTCTGTATGCCACATTACCGCCTTGAAAATCATGTTAGTATAACGTAGGGCACCTTACAACTCCTAACAACACATTACAATACCGTACGTAAACTTAAAACTCCATAGTAAACCTAATGAATTTCTCTGAGTCCATTAAACATTAGACGACCACTCAGGACTTGTTACGACTTTGTATGCAACATTCGCAAAAGGAGAAGCAATTTAGAATAATGTAGGATGCGTTACATCTTTTAAGAACACCTTTCACCACCGTAAGAAGCATTAAAACACCATACTAAACCTAATGAATTTGTCCGAGTCATTTGAACATCGTACAACAATTTAGAATATCTTACGACTCTGTATGCCACATTACCGCTTTGAAAAGCATGTTAGTATAACGTAGGACACCTTACAACTCCTAACAAAACATTACAACACCGTATGTAAACTTAAAACTCCATAATAAACCTAATGAATTCATTCGAGTCCTTTGAACATCGTACGACAATTTAGAATATATTACGACTCTGTATGCCACATTACCGCCCTGAAAAGTATGTTAGTATAACGTACGGCACCTTACAACTCCTAACAAAACATTACAACACTGTACGTAAACTTAAAACTCCATAATAAATCTAATGAATTCGTCCGAGTCTTTTGAACATCGTACAACAATTTAGAATATCTTACTACTCTGTATGCCACATTACCGCCTTGAAAATCATGTTAGTATAACATAGGACACCTTACAACTCCTAACAACACATTACAATACCGTACGTAAACTTAAAACTCCATGGTAAACCTAATGAATTCGTCCGAGTCCTTTAAACATCAGACAACCACTCGGACTTGTTACGACTTTGTATGCGACATTAGCAACAGGAAAAGCAATTTAGAATAATGTAGGATGTGTTACATCTTTTGAGAACACCTTACACCACCGTACGTAAACTTAAAACTCCATAATAAACCTAATGAATTCGTCCGAGTCATTTGAACATCGTACAACAATTTAGAATATCTTACGACTCTGTATGCCACATTACCGCCTTGAAAATCATGTTAGTATAAATTAGGGCACCTTACAACTCCTAACAACACATTACAATACCGTACGTAAACTTAAAACTCCATAGTAAACCTAATGAATTTCTCTGAGTCCATTAAACATTAGACGACCACTCAGGACTTGTTACGACTTTGTATGCAACATTCGCAAAAGGAAAAGCAATTTAGAATAATGTAGGATGCGTTACATCTTTTAAGAACACCTTTCACCACCGTACAAAACATTAAAACACCATACTAAACCTAATGAATTTGTCCGAGTCATTTGAACATCGTACAACAATTTAGAATATCTTACGACTCTGTATGCCACATTACCGCTTTGAAAAGCATGTTAGTATAACGTAGGACACCTTACAACTCCTAACAAAACATTACAACACCATATGTAAACTTAAAACTCCATAATAAACCTAATGAATTCATTCGAGTCCTTTGAACATCGTACGACAATTTAGAATATATTACGACTTTG
Organism: Tagetes erecta; assembly: GCA_030867185.1. Taxonomy (NCBI): domain Eukaryota; kingdom Viridiplantae; phylum Streptophyta; class Magnoliopsida; order Asterales; family Asteraceae; genus Tagetes; species Tagetes erecta. Next base: position 44,481,311 of record CM061488.1, on the reverse strand, counting down.
TATGCCACATTACCGCCCTGAAAAGTATGTTAGTATAACGTACGGCACCTTACAACTCCTAACAAAACATTACAATACTGTACGTAAACTTAAAACTCCATAATAAATCTAATGAATTCGTCCGAGTCTTTTGAACATCGTACAACAATTTAGAATATCTTACTACTCTGTATGCCACATTACCGCCTTGAAAATCATGTTAGTATAACATAGGACACCTTACAACTCCTAACAACACATTACAATACCGTACGTAAACTTAAAACTCCATGGTAAACCTAATGAATTCGTCCGAGTCCTTTAAACATCAGACAACCACTCGGACTTGTTACGACTTTGTATGCGACATTAGCAACAGGAAAAGCAATTTAGAATAATGTAGGATGTGTTACATCTTTTGAGAACACCTTACACCACCGTACGTAAACTTAAAACTCCATAATAAACCTAATGAATTCGTCCGAGTCATTTGAACATCGTACAACAATTTAGAATATCTTACGACTCTGTATGCCACATTACCGCCTTGAAAATCATGTTAGTATAAATTAGGGCACCTTACAACTCCTAACAACACATTACAATACCGTACGTAAACTTAAAACTCCATAGTAAACCTAATGAATTTCTCTGAGTCCATTAAACATTAGACGACCACTCAGGACTTGTTACGACTTTGTATGCAACATTCGCAAAAGGAAAAGCAATTTAGAATAATGTAGGATGCGTTACATCTTTTAAGAACACCTTTCACCACCGTACAAAACATTAAAACACCATACTAAACCTAATGAATTTGTCCGAGTCATTTGAACATCGTACAACAATTTAGAATATCTTACGACTCTGTATGCCACATTACCGCTTTGAAAAGCATGTTAGTATAACGTAGGACACCTTACAACTCCTAACAAAACATTACAACACCATATGTAAACTTAAAACTCCATAATAAACCTAATGAATTCATTCGAGTCCTTTGAACATCGTACGACAATTTAGAATATATTACGACTCTGTATGCCACATTACCGCCCTGAAAAGTATGTTAGTATAATGTACGGCACCTTACAACTCCTAACAAAACATTACAATACTGTACGTAAACTTAAAACTCCATAATAAATCTAATGAATTCGTCCGAGTCTTTTGAACATCGTACAACAATTTAGAATATCTTACTACTCGGTATGCCACATTACCGCCTTGAAAATCATGTTAGTATAACATAGGACACCTTACAACTCCTAATAACACATAACAATACCGTACGTAAACTTAAAACTCCATGGTAAACCTAATGAATTCGTCCGAGTCCTTTAAACATAAGACAACCACTCGGACTTGTTACGACTTTGTATGCGACATTAGCAACAGGAAAAGCAATTTAGAATAATGTAGGATGCGTTACATCTTTTGAGAACACCTTACACCACCGTTCGAACCATTCAAACTCCATAATAAACCTAATGAATTCGTCCGAGTCATTTGAACATCGTACAACAATTTATAATATCTTACGACTCTGTATGCCACATTACCGCCTTGAAAATCATGTTAGTATAACGTACGGCACCTTACAACTCCTAACAAAACATTACAACACCGTACGTAAACTTAAAACTCCATAATAAACCTAATGAATTCATTCGAGTCCTTTGAACATCGTACGACAATTTAGAATATATTACGACTCTGTATGCCACATTACCGCCTTGAAAAGCAGGTTAGTATAACGTACGGCACCTTACAACTCCTAACAAAATATTACAACACCGTACGTAAACTTAAAACTCCATAATAAACCTAATGAATTCGTCCGAGTCATTTGAACATCGTATAACAATTTAAATAACTTACGACTCTGTATGCCACATTACCGCCTTGAAAATCATGTTAGTATAACGTAGGACACCTTACAACTCATAACAACACATTACAATACCGTACCTAAACTTAAAACTCCATAGTAAACCTAATGAATTCGTCTGAGTCCATTAAACATTAGACGACCACTCAGGACTTGTTACGACTTTGTATGCAACATTCGCAAAAGGAAAAGCAATTTAGAATAATGTAGGATGCGTTACATCTTTTAAGAACACGTTTCACCACCGTACGAAACATTAAAACACCATACTAAACCTAATGAATTTGTCCGAGTCATTTGAACATCGTACAACAATTTAGAATATCTTACGACTCTGTGTGCCACATTACCGCTTTGAAAAGCATGTTAGTATAACGTAGGACACCTTACAACTCCTAACAAAACATTACAACACCGTATGTAAACTTAAAACTCCATAATAAACCTAATGAATTCATTCGAGTCCTTTGAACATCGTACGACAATTTAGAATATATTACGACTCTTTATGCCACATTACCGCCCTGAAAAGCATGTTAGTATAACGTACGGCACCTTACAACTCCTAACAAAACATTACAACACCGTACGTAAACTTAAAACTCCATAATAAACCTAATGAATTCATTCGAGTCCTTTGAACATCGTACGACAATTTAGAATATATTACGACTCTGTATGCCACATTACCGCCTTGAAAAGCAGGTTAGTATAACGTACGGCACCTTACAACTCCTAACAAAATATTACAACACCGTACGTAAACTTAAAACTCCATAATAAACCTAATGAATTCGTCCGAGTCATTTGAACATCGTACAACAATTTAGAATATCTTACGACTCTGTATGCCACATTACCGCCTTGAAAATCATGTTAGTATAACGTAGGGCACCTTACAACTCCTAACAACACATTACAATACCGTACGTAAACTTAAAACTCCATAGTAAACCTAATGAATTTCTCTGAGTCCATTAAACATTAGACGACCACTCAGGACTTGTTACGACTTTGTATGCAACATTCGCAAAAGGAAAAGCAATTTAGAATAATGTAGGATGCGTTACATCTTTTAAGAACACCTTTCACCACCGTACGAAACATTAAAACACCATACTAAACCTAATGAATTTGTCCGAGTCATTTGAACATCGTACAACAATTTAGAATATCTTACGACTCTGTATGCCACATTACCGCTTTGAAAAGCATGTTAGTATAACGTAGGACACCTTACAACTCCTAACAAAACATTACAACACCGTATGTAAACTTAAAACTCCATAATAAACCTAATGAATTCATTCGAGTCCTTTGAACATCGTACGACAATTTAGAATATATTACGACTCTTTATGCCACATTACCGCCCTGAAAAGCATGTTAGTATAACGTACGGCACCTTACAACTCCTAACAAAACATTACAACACCGTACGTAAACTTAAAACTCCATAATAAACCTAATGAATTCATTCGAGTCCTTTGAACATCGTACGACAATTTAGAATATATTACGACTCTGTATGCCACATTACCGCCTTGAAAAGCAGGTTAGTATAACGTACGGCACCTTACAACTCCTAACAAAATATTACAACACCGTACGTAAACTTAAAACTCCATAATAAACCTAATGAATTCGTCCGAGTCATTTGAACATCGTATAACAATTTAAATAACTTACGACTCTGTATGCCACATTACCGCCTTGAAAATCATGTTAGTATAACGTAGGACACCTTACAACTCATAACAACACATTACAATACCGTACCTAAACTTAAAACTCCATAGTAAACCTAATGAATTCGTCTGAGTCCATTAAACATTAGACGACCACTCAGGACTTGTTACGACTTTGTATGCAACATTCGCAAAAGGAAAAGCAATTTAGAATAATGTAGGATGCGTTACATCTTTTAAGAACACGTTTCACCACCGTACGAAACATTAAAACACCATACTAAACCTAATGAATTTGTCCGAGTCATTTGAACATCGTACAACAATTTAGAATATCTTACGACTCTGTGTGCCACATTACCGCTTTGAAAAGCATGTTAGTATAACGTAGGACACCTTACAACTCCTAACAAAACATTACAACACCGTATGTAAACTTAAAACTCCATAATAAACCTAATGAATTCATTCGAGTCCTTTGAACATCGTACGACAATTTAGAATATATTACGACTCTTTATGCCACATTACCGCCCTGAAAAGCATGTTAGTATAACGTACGGCACCTTACAACTCCTAACAAAACATTACAACACCGTACGTAAACTTAAAACTCCATAATAAACCTAATGAATTCATTCGAGTCCTTTGAACATCGTACGACAATTTAGAATATATTACGACTCTGTATGCCACATTACCGCCTTGAAAAGCAGGTTAGTATAACGTACGGCACCTTACAACTCCTAACAAAATATTACAACACCGTACGTAAACTTAAAACTCCATAATAAACCTAATGAATTCGTCCGAGTCATTTGAACATCGTATAACAATTTAAATAACTTACGACTCTGTATGCCACATTACCGCCTTGAAAATCATGTTAGTATAACGTAGGACACCTTACAACTCATAACAACACATTACAATACCGTACCTAAACTTAAAACTCCATAGTAAACCTAATGAATTCGTCTGAGTCCATTAAACATTAGACGACCACTCAGGACTTGTTACGACTTTGTATGCAACATTCGCAAAAGGAAAAGCAATTTAGAATAATGTAGGATGCGTTACATCTTTTAAGAACACGTTTCACCACCGTACGAAACATTAAAACACCATACTAAACCTAATGAATTTGTCCGAGTCATTTGAACATCGTACAACAATATAGAATATCTTACGACTCTGTGTGCCACATTACCGCTTTGAAAAGCATGTTAGTATAACGTAGGACACCTTACAACTCCTAACAAAACATTACAACACCGTATGTAAACTTAAAACTCCATAATAAACCTAATGAATTCATTCGAGTCCTTTGAACATCGTACGACAATTTAGAATATATTACGACTCTTTATGCCACATTACCGCCCTGAAAAGCATGTTAGTATAACGTACGGCACCTTACAACTCCTAACAAAACATTACAACAATGTACGTAAACTTAAAACTCCATAATAAATCTAATGAATTCGTCCGAGTCTTTTGAACATCGTACAACAATTTAGAATATCTTACTACTCTGTATGCCACATTACCGCCTTGAAAATCATGTTAGTATAACATAGGACACCTTACAACTCCTAACAACACATTACAATACCGTACGTAAACTTAAAACTCCATGGTAAACCTAATGAATTCGTCCGAGTCCTTTAAACATCAGACAACCACTCGGACTTGTTACGACTTTGTGTGCGACATTAGCAACAGGAAAAGCAATTTAGAATAATGTAGGATGTGTTACATCTTTTGAGAACACCTTACACCACCGTACGTAAACTTAAAACTCCATAATAAACCTAATGAATTCGTCCGAGTCATTTGAACATCGTACAACAATTTAGAATATCTTACGACTCTGTATGCCACATTACCGCCTTGAAAATCATGTTAGTATAACGTAGGGCACCTTACAACTCCTAACAACACATTACAATACCGTACGTAAACTTAAAACTCCATAGTAAACCTAATGAATTTCTCTGAGTCCATTAAACATTAGACGACCACTCAGGACTTGTTACGACTTTGTATGCAACATTCGCAAAAGGAAAAGCAATTTAGAATAATGTAGGATGCGTTACATCTTTTAAGAACACCTTTCACCACCGTACGAAACATTAAAACACCATACTAAACCTAATGAATTTGTCCGAGTCATTTGAACATCGTACAACAATTTAGAATATCTTACGACTCTGTATGCCACATTACCGCTTTGAAAAGCATGTTAGTATAACGTAGGACACCTTACAACTCCTAACAAAACATTACAACACCGTATGTAAACTTAAAACTCCATAATAAACCTAATGAATTCATCCGAGTCCTTTGAACATCGTACGACAATTTAGAATATATTACGACTCTGTATGCCACATTACCGCCCTGAAAAGTATGTTAGTATAACGTACGGCACCTTACAACTCCTAACAAAACATTACAACACTGTACGTAAACTTAAAACTCCATAATAAATCTAATGAATTCGTCCGAGTCTTTTGAACATCGTACAACAATTTAGAATATCTTACTACTCTGTATGCCACATTACCGCCTTGAAAATCATGTTAGTATAACATAGGACACCTTACAACTCCTAACAACACATTACAATACCGTACGTAAACTTAAAACTCCATGGTAAACCTTATGAATTCGTCCGAGTCCTTTAAACATCAGACAACCACTCGGACTTGTTACGACTTTGTGTGCGACATTAGCAACAGGAAAAGCAATTTAGAATAATGTAGGATGTGTTACATCTTTTGAGAACACCTTACACCACCGTACGTAAACTTAAAACTCCATAATAAACCTAATGAATTCGTCCGAGTCATTTGAACATCGTACAACAATTTAGAATATCTTACGACTCTGTATGCCACATTACCGCCTTGAAAATCATGTTAGTATAACGTAGGGCACCTTACAACTCCTAACAACACATTACAATACCGTACGTAAACTTAAAACTCCATAGTAAACCTAATGAATTTCTCTGAGTCCATTAAACATTAGACGACCACTCAGGACTTGTTACGACTTTGTATGCAACATTCGCAAAAGGAAAAGCAATTTAGAATAATGTAGGATGCGTTACATCTTTTAAGAACACCTTTCTCCACCGTACGAAACATTAAAACACCATACTAAACCTAATGAATTTGTCCGAGTCATTTGAACATCGTACAACAATTTAGAATATCTTACGACTCTGTATGCCACATTACCGCTTTGAAAAGCATGTTAGTATAACGTAGGACACCTTACAACTCCTAACAAAACATTACAACACCGTATGTAAACTTAAAACTCCATAATAAACCTAATGAATTCATCCGAGTCCTTTGAACATCGTACGACAATTTAGAATATATTACGACTCTGTATGCCACATTACCGCCCTGAAAAGTATGTTAGTATAACGTACGGCACCTTACGACTCCTAACAAAACATTACAACACTGTACGTAAACTTAAAACTCCATAATAAATCTAATGAATTCGTCCGAGTCTTTTGAACATCGTACAACAATTTAGAATATCTTACTACTCTGTATGCCACATTACCGCCTTGAAAATCATGTTAGTATAACATAGGACACCTTACAACTCCTAACAACACATTACAATACCGTACGTAAACTTAAAACTCCATGGTAAACCTAATGAATTCGTCCGAGTCCTTTAAACATCAGACAACCACTCGGACTTGTTACGACTTTGTATGCGACATTAGCAACAGGAAAAGCAATTTAGAATAATGTAGGATGTGTTACATCTTTTGAGAACACCTTACACCACCGTACGTAAACTTAAAACTCCATAATAAACCTAATGAATTCGTCCGAGTCATTTGAACATCGTACAACAATTTAGAATATCTTACGACTCTGTATGCCACATTACCGCCTTGAAAATCATGTTAGTATAACGTAGGGCACCTTACAACTCCTAACAACACATTACAATACCGTACGTAAACTTAAAACTCCATAGTAAACCTAATGAATTTCTCTGAGTCCATTAAACATTAGACGACCACTCAGGACTTGTTAAGACTTTGTATGCAACATTCGCAAAAGGAAAAGCAATTTAGAATAATGTAGGATGCGTTACATCTTTTAAGAACACCTTTCACCACCGTACGAAACATTAAAACACCATACAAAACCTAATGAATTTGTCCGAGTCATTTGAACATCGTACAACAATTTAGAATATCTTACGACTCTGTATGCCACATTACCGCTTTGAAAAGCATGTTAGTATAACGTAGGACACCTTACAACTCCTAACAAAACAATACAACACCGTATGTAAACTTAAAACTCCATAATAAACCTAATGAATTCATCCGAGTCCTTTGAACATCGTACGACAATTTAGAATATATTACGACTCTGTATGCCACATTACCGCCCTGAAAAGTATGTTAGTATAACGTACGGCACCTTACAACTCCTAACAAAACATTACAACACTGTACGTAAAACTTAAAACTCCATAATAAATCTAATGAATTCGTCCGAGTCTTTTGAACATCGTACAACAATTTAGAATATCTTACTACTCTGTATGCCACATTACCGCCTTGAAAATCATGTTAGTATAACATAGGACACCTTACAACTCCTAACAACACATTACAATACCGTACGTAAACTTAAAACTCCATGGTAAACCTAATGAATTCGTCCGAGTCCTTTAAACATCAGACAACCACTCGGACTTGTTACGACTTTGTATGCGACATTAGCAACAGGAAAAGCAATTTAGAATAATGTAGGATGTGTTACATCTTTTGAGAACACCTTACACCACCGTACGTAAACTTAAAACTCCATAATAAACCTAATGAATTCGTCCGAGTCATTTGAACATCGTACAACAATTTAGAATATCTTACGACTCTGTATGCCACATTACCGCCTTGAAAATCATGTTAGTAATGTAGGGCACCTTACAACTCCTAACAACACATTACAATACCGTACGTAAACTTAAAACTCCATAGTAAACCTAATGAATTTCTCTGAGTCCATTAAACATTAGACGACCACTCAGGACTTGTTACGACTTTGTATGCAACATTCGCAAAAGGAAAAGCAATTTAGAATAATGTAGGATGCGTTACATCTTTTAAGAACACCTTTCACCACCGTACGAAACATTAAAACACCATACTAAACCTAATGAATTTGTCCGAGTCATTTGAACATCGTACAACAATTTAGAATATCTTACGACTCTGTATGCCACATTACCGCTTTGAAAAGCATGTTAGTATAACGTAGGACACCTTACAACTCCTAACAAAACATTACAACACCGTATGTAAACTTAAAACTCCATAATAAACCTAATGAATTCATCCGAGTCCTTTGAACATCGTACGACAATTTAGAATATATTACGACTCTGTATGCCACATTACCGCCCTGAAAAGTATGTTAGTATAACGTACGGCACCTTACAACTCCTAACAAAACATTACAACACTGTACGTAAACTTAAAACTCCATAATAAATCTAATGAATTCGTCCGAGTCTTTTGAACATCGTACAACAATTTAGAATATCTTACTACTCTGTATGCCACATTACCGCCTTGAAAATCATGTTAGTATAACATAGGACACCTTACAACTCCTAACAACACATTACAATACCGTACGTAAACTTAAAACTCCATGGTAAACCTAATGAATTCGTCCGAGTCCTTTAAACATCAGACAACCACTCGGACTTGTTACGACTTTGTGTGCGACATTAGCAACAGGAAAAGCAATTTAGAATAATGTAGGATGTGTTACATCTTTTGAGACACCTTACACCACCGTACGTAAACTTAAAACTCCATAACAAACCTAATGAATTCGTCCGAGTCATTTGAACATCGTACAACAATTTAGAATATCTTACGACTCTGTATGCCACATTACCGCCTTGAAAATCATGTTAGTATAACGTAGGGCACCTTACAACTCCTAACAACACATTACAATACCGTACGTAAACTTAAAACTCCATAGTAAACCTAATGAATTTCTCTGAGTCCATTAAACATTAGACGACCACTCAGGACTTGTTACGACTTTGTATGCAACATTCGCAAAAGGAAAAGCAATTTAGAATAATGTAGGATGCGTTACATCTTTTAAGAACACCTTTCACCACCGTACGAAACATTAAAACACCATACTAAACCTAATGAATTTGTCCGAGTCATTTGAACATCGTACAACAATTTAGAATATCTTACGACTCTGTATGCCACATTACCGCTTTGAAAAGCATGTTAGTATAACGTAGGACACCTTACAACTCCTAACAAAACATTACAACACCGTATGTAAACTTAAAACTCCATAATAAACCTAATGAATTCATCCGAGTCCTTTGAACATCGTACGACAATTTAGAATATATTACGACTCTGTATGCCACATTACCGCCCTGAAAAGTATGTTAGTATAACGTACGGCACCTTACAACTCCTAACAAAACATTACAACACTGTACGTAAACTTAAAACTCCATAATAAATCTAATGAATTCGTCCGAGTCTTTTGAACATCGTACAACAATTTAGAATATCTTACTACTCTGTATGCCACATTACCGCCTTGAAAATCATGTTAGTATAACATAGGACACCTTACAACTCCTAATAACACATAACAATACCGTACGTAAACTTAAAACTCCATGGTAAACCTAATGAATTCGTCCGAGTCCTTTAAACATCAGACAACCACTCGGACTTGTTACGACTTTGTATGCGACATTAGCAACAGGAAAAGCAATTTAGAATAATGTAGGATGTGTTACATCTTTTGAGAACACCTTACACCACCGTACGTAAACTTAAAACTCCATAATAAACCTAATGAATTCGTCCGAGTCATTTGAACATCGTACAACAATTTAGAATATCTTACGACTCTGTATGCCACATTACCGCCTTGAAAATCATGTTAGTATAACGTAGGGCACCTTACAACTCCTAACAACACATTACAATACCGTACGTAAACTTAAAACTCCATAGTAAACCTAATGAATTTCTCTGAGTCCATTAAACATTAGACGACCACTCAGGACTTGTTACGACTTTGTATGCAACATTCGCAAAAGGAAAAGCAATTTAGAATAATGTAGGATGCGTTACATCTTTTAAGAACACCTTTCACCACCGTACGAAACATTAAAACACCATACTAAACCTAATGAATTTGTCCGAGTCATTTGAACATCGTACAACAATTTAGAATATCTTACGACTCTGTATGCCACATTACCGCTTTGAAAAGCATGTTAGTATAACGTAGGACACCTTACAACTCCTAACAAAACATTACAACACCGTATGTAAACTTAAAACTCCATAATAAACCTAATGAATTCATCCGAGTCCTTTGAACATCGTACGACAATTTAGAATATATTACGACTCTGTATGCCACATTACCGCCCTGAAAAGTATGTTAGTATAACGTACGGCACCTTACAACTCCTAACAAAACATTACAACACTGTACGTAAACTTAAAACTCCATAATAAATCTAATGAATTCGTCCGAGTCTTTTGAACATCGTACAACAATTTAGAATATCTTACTACTCTGTATGCCACATTACCGCCTTGAAAATCATGTTAGTATAACATAGGACACCTTACAACTCCTAACAACACATTACAATACCGTACGTAAACTTAAAACTCCATGGTAAACCTAATGAATTCGTCCGAGTCCTTTAAACATCAGACAACCACTCGGACTTGTTACGACTTTGTATGCGACATTAGCAACAGGAAAAGCAATTTAGAATAATGTAGGATGTGTTACATCTTTTGAGAACACCTTACACCACCGTACGTAAACTTAAAACTCCATAATAAACCTAATGAATTCGTCCGAGTCATTTGAACATCGTACAACAATTTAGAATATCTTACGACTCTGTATGCCACATTACCGCCTTGAAAATCATGTTAGTATAACGTAGGGCACCTTACAACTCCTAACAACACATTACAATACCGTACGTAAACTTAAAACTCCATAGTAAACCTAATGAATTTCTCTGAGTCCATTAAACATTAGACGACCACTCAGGACTTGTTAAGACTTTGTATGCAACATTCGCAAAAGGAAAAGCAATTTAGAATAATGTAGGATGCGTTACATCTTTTAAGAACACCTTTCACCACCGTACGAAACATTAAAACACCATACAAAACCTAATGAATTTGTCCGAGTCATTTGAACATCGTACAACAATTTAGAATATCTTACGACTCTGTATGCCACATTACCGCTTTGAAAAGCATGTTAGTATAACGTAGGACACCTTACAACTCCTAACAAAACAATACAACACCGTATGTAAACTTAAAACTCCATAATAAACCTAATGAATTCATCCGAGTCCTTTGAACATCGTACGACAATTTAGAATATATTACGACTCTGTATGCCACATTACCGCCCTGAAAAGTATGTTAGTATAACGTACGGCACCTTACAACTCCTAACAAAACATTACAACACTGTACGTAAAACTTAAAACTCCATAATAAATCTAATGAATTCGTCCGAGTCTTTTGAACATCGTACAACAATTTAGAATATCTTACTACTCTGTATGCCACATTACCGCCTTGAAAATCATGTTAGTATAACATAGGACACCTTACAACTCCTAACAACACATTACAATACCGTACGTAAACTTAAAACTCCATGGTAAACCTAATGAATTCGTCCGAGTCCTTTAAACATCAGACAACCACTCGGACTTGTTACGACTTTGTATGCGACATTAGCAACAGGAAAAGCAATTTAGAATAATGTAGGATGTGTTACATCTTTTGAGAACACCTTACACCACCGTACGTAAACTTAAAACTCCATAATAAACCTAATGAATTCGTCCGAGTCATTTGAACATCGTACAACAATTTAGAATATCTTACGACTCTGTATGCCACATTACCGCCTTGAAAATCATGTTAGTAATGTAGGGCACCTTACAACTCCTAACAACACATTACAATACCGTACGTAAACTTAAAACTCCATAGTAAACCTAATGAATTTCTCTGAGTCCATTAAACATTAGACGACCACTCAGGACTTGTTACGACTTTGTATGCAACATTCGCAAAAGGAAAAGCAATTTAGAATAATGTAGGATGCGTTACATCTTTTAAGAACACCTTTCACCACCGTACGAAACATTAAAACACCATACTAAACCTAATGAATTTGTCCGAGTCATTTGAACATCGTACAACAATTTAGAATATCTTACGACTCTGTATGCCACATTACCGCTTTGAAAAGCATGTTAGTATAACGTAGGACACCTTACAACTCCTAACAAAACATTATAACACCGTATGTAAACTTAAAACTCCATAATAAACCTAATGAATTCATCCGAGTCCTTTGAACATCGTACGACAATTTAGAATATATTACGACTCTGTATGCCACATTACCGCCCTGAAAAGTATGTTCGTATAACGTACGGCACCTTACAACTCCTAACAAAACATTACAACACTGTACGTAAACTTAAAACTCCATAATAAATCTAATGAATTCGTCCGAGTCTTTTGAACATCGTACAACAATTTAGAATATCTTACTACTCTGTATGCCACATTACCGCCTTGAAAATCATGTTAGTATAACATAGGACACCTTACAACTCCTAATAACACATAACAATACCGTACGTAAACTTAAAACTCCATGGTAAACCTAATGAATTCGTCCGAGTCCTTTAAACATCAGACAACCACTCGGACTTGTTACGACTTTGTATGCGACATTAGCAACAGGAAAAGCAATTTAGAATAATGTAGGATGTGTTACATCTTTTGAGAACACCTTACACCACCGTACGTAAACTTAAAACTCCATAATAAACCTAATGAATTCGTCCGAGTCATTTGAACATCGTACAACAATTTAGAATATCTTACGACTCTGTATGCCACATTACCGCCTTGAAAATCATGTTAGTATAACGTAGGGCACCTTACAACTCCTAACAACACATTACAATACCGTACGTAAACTTAAAACTCCATAGTAAACCTAATGAATTTCTCTGAGTCCATTAAACATTAGACGACCACTCAGGACTTGTTACGACTTTGTATGCAACATTCGCAAAAGGAAAAGCAATTTAGAATAATGTAGGATGCGTTACATCTTTTAAGAACACCTTTCACCACCGTACGAAACATTAAAACACCATACTAAACCTAATGAATATGTCCGAGTCATTTGAGCATCGTACAACAATTTAGAATATCTTACGACTCTGTATGCCACATTACCGCTTTGAAAAGCATGTTAGTATAACGTAGGACACCTTACAACTCCTAACAAAACATTACAACACCGTATGTAAACTTAAAACTCCATAATAAACCTAATGAATTCATCCGAGTCCTTTGAACATCGTACGACAATTTAGAATATATTACGACTCTGTATGCCACATTACCGCCCTGAAAAGTATGTTAGTATAACGTACGGCACCTTACAACTCCTAACAAAACATTACAACACTGTACGTAAACTTAAAACTCCATAATAAATCTAATGAATTCGTCCGAGTCTTTTGAACATCGTACAACAATTTAGAATATCTTACTACTCTGTATGCCACATTACCGCCTTGAAAATCATGTTAGTATAACATAGGACACCTTACAACTCCTAATAACACATAACAATACCGTACGTAAACTTAAAACTCCATGGTAAACCTAATGAATTCGTCCGAGTCCTTTAAACATCAGACAACCACTCGGACTTGTTATGACTTTGTATGCGACATTAGCAACAGGAAAAGCAATTTAGAATAATGTAGGATGCGTTACATCTTTTGAGAACACATTACACCACCGTTCGAACCATTAAAACTCCATAATAAACCTAATGAATTCGTCCGAGTCATTTGAACATCGTAAAACAATTTATAATATCTTACGACTCTGTATGCCACATTACCGCCTTGAAAATCATGTTAGTATAACGTACGGCAGCTTACAACTCCTAACAAAACATTACAACACCGTACGTAAACTTAAAACTCCATAATAAACCTAATGAATTCATTCGAGTCCTTTGAACATCGTACGACAATTTAGAATATATTACGACTCTGTATGCCACATTACCGCCTTGAAAAGCAGGTTAGTATAACGTACGGCACCTTACAACTCCTAACAAAATATTATAACACCGTACGTAAACTTAAAACTCCATAATAAACCTAATGAATTCGTCCGAGTCATTTGAACATCGTACAACAATTTAAATATCTTACGACTCTGTATGCCACATTACCGCCTTGAAAATCATGTTAGTATAACGTAGGACACCTTACAACTCCTAACAACACATTACAATACCGTACCTAAACATAAAACTCCATAGTAAACCTAATGAATTCGTCTGAGTCTATTAAACATTAGACGACCACTCAGGACTTGTTACGACTTTGTATGCAACATTCGCAAAAGGAAAAGCAATTTAGAATAATGTAGGA
The DNA here is from genome assembly GCA_030867185.1 of Tagetes erecta. NCBI lineage: Eukaryota > Viridiplantae > Streptophyta > Magnoliopsida > Asterales > Asteraceae > Tagetes > Tagetes erecta. The sequence goes on along the minus strand of CM061488.1, from coordinate 44,466,155 downwards.
TGCGTTACATCTTTTAAGAACACCTTTCACCACCGTACGAAACATTAAAACACCATACTAAACCTAATGAATTTGTCCGAGTCATTTGAACATCGTACAACAATTTAGAATATCTTACGACTCTGTATGCCACATTACCGCTTTGAAAAGCATGTTAGTATAACGTAGGACACCTTACAACTCCTAACAAAACATTACAACACCGTATGTAAACTTAAAACTCCATAATAAACCTAATGAATTCATCCGAGTCCTTTGAACATCGTACGACAATTTAGAATATATTACGACTCTGTATGCCACATTACCGCCCTGAAAAGTATGTTAGTATAACGTACGGCACCTTACAACTCCTAACAAAACATTACAACACTGTACGTAAACTTAAAACTCCATAATAAATCTAATGAATTCGTCCGAGTCTTTTGAACATCGTACAACAATTTAGAATATCTTACTACTCTGTATGCCACATTACCGCCTTGAAAATCATGTTAGTATAACATAGGACACCTTACAACTCCTAACAACACATTACAATACCGTACGTAAACTTAAAACTCCATGGTAAACCTAATGAATTCGTCCGAGTCCTTTAAACATCAGACAACCACTCGGACTTGTTACGACTTTGTGTGCGACATTAGCAACAGGAAAAGCAATTTAGAATAATGTAGGATGTGTTACATCTTTTGAGACACCTTACACCACCGTACGTAAACTTAAAACTCCATAACAAACCTAATGAATTCGTCCGAGTCATTTGAACATCGTACAACAATTTAGAATATCTTACGACTCTGTATGCCACATTACCGCCTTGAAAATCATGTTAGTATAACGTAGGGCACCTTACAACTCCTAACAACACATTACAATACCGTACGTAAACTTAAAACTCCATAGTAAACCTAATGAATTTCTCTGAGTCCATTAAACATTAGACGACCACTCAGGACTTGTTACGACTTTGTATGCAACATTCGCAAAAGGAAAAGCAATTTAGAATAATGTAGGATGCGTTACATCTTTTAAGAACACCTTTCACCACCGTACGAAACATTAAAACACCATAATAAACCTAATGAATTTGTCCGAGTCATTTGAACATCGTACAACAATTTAGAATATCTTACGACTCTGTATGCCACATTACCGCTTTGAAAAGCATGTTAGTATAACGTAGGACACCTTACAACTCCTAACAAAACATTACAACACCGTATGTAAACTTAAAACTCCATAATAAACCTAATGAATTCATCCGAGTCCTTTGAACATCGTACGACAATTTAGAATATATTACGACTCTGTATGCCACATTACCGCCCTGAAAAGTATGTTAGTATAACGTACGGCACCTTACAACTCCTAACAAAACATTACAACACTGTACGTAAACTTAAAACTCCATAATAAATCTAATGAATTCGTCCGAGTCTTTTGAACATCGTACAACAATTTAGAATATCTTACTACTCTGTATGCCACATTACCGCCTTGAAAATCATGTTAGTATAACATAGGACACCTTACAACTCCTAATAACACATAACAATACCGTACGTAAACTTAAAACTCCATGGTAAACCTAATGAATTCGTCCGAGTCCTTTAAACATCAGACAACCACTCGGACTTGTTACGACTTTGTATGCGACATTAGCAACAGGAAAAGCAATTTAGAATAATGTAGGATGTGTTACATCTTTTGAGAACACCTTACACCACCGTACGTAAACTTAAAACTCCATAATAAACCTAATGAATTCGTCCGAGTCATTTGAACATCGTACAACAATTTAGAATATCTTACGACTCTGTATGCCACATTACCGCCTTGAAAATCATGTTAGTATAACGTAGGGCACCTTACAACTCCTAACAACACATTACAATACCGTACGTAAACTTAAAACTCCATAGTAAACCTAATGAATTTCTCTGAGTCCATTAAACATTAGACGACCACTCAGGACTTGTTACGACTTTGTATGCAACATTCGCAAAAGGAAAAGCAATTTAGAATAATGTAGGATGCGTTACATCTTTTAAGAACACCTTTCACCACCGTACGAAACATTAAAACACCATACTAAACCTAATGAATTTGTCCGAGTCATTTGAACATCGTAGAACAATTTAGAATATCTTACGACTCTGTATGCCACATTACCGCTTTGAAAAGCATGTTAGTATAACGTAGGACACCTTACAACTCCTAACAAAACATTACAACACCGTATGTAAACTTAAAACTCCATAATAAACCTAATGAATTCATCCGAGTCCTTTGAACATCGTACGACAATTTAGAATATATTACGACTCTGTATGCCACATTACCGCCCTGAAAAGTATGTTAGTATAACGTACGGAACCTTACAACTCCTAACAAAACATTACAACACTGTACGTAAACTTAAAACTCCATAATAAATCTAATGAATTCGTCCGAGTCTTTTGAACATCGTACAACAATTTAGAATATCTTACTACTCTGTATGCCACATTACCGCCTTGAAAATCATGTTAGTATAACGTAGGACACCTTACAACTCCTAACAACACATTACAATACCGTACCTAAACTTAAAACTCCATAGTAAACCTAATGAATTCGTCTGAGTCCATTAAACATCAGACAACCACTCGGACTTGTTACGACTTTGTATGCGACATTAGCAACAGGAAAAGCAATTTAGAATAATGTAGGATGCGTTACATCTTTTAAGAACACCTTTCACCACCGTACGACACATTAAAACACCATACTAAACCTAATGAATTTGTCCGAGTCATTTGAACATCGTACAACAATTTAGAATATCTTACGACTCTGTATGCCACATTACCGCCTTGAAAATCATGTTAGTATAACGTAGGGCACCTTACAACTCCTATCAACACATTACAATACCGTACGTAAACTTAAAACTCCATAGTAAACCTAATGAATTCGTCTGAGTCCATTAAACATTAGACGACCACTCAGGACTTGTTACGACTTTGTATGCAACATTCGCAAAAGGAAAAGCAATTTAGATTAATGTAGGATGCGTTACATCTTTTAAGAACACCTTTCACCACCGTACGAAACATTAAAACACCATACTAAACCTAATGAATTTGTCCGAGTCATTTGAACATCGTACAACAATTTAGAATATCTTACGACTCTGTATGCCACATTACCGCTTTGAAAAGCATGTTAGTATAACGTAGGACACCTTACAACTCCTAACAAAACATTACAACACCGTATGTAAACTTAAAACTCCATAATAAACCTAATGAATTCATTCGAGTCCTTTGAACATCGTACGACAATTTAGAATATATTACGACTCTGTATGCCACATTACCGCCCGAAAAGCATGTTAGTATAACGTACGGCACCTTACAACTCCTCACAAAACATTACAACACTGTACGTAAGCTTAAAACTCCATAATAAATCTAAAGAATTCGTCCGAGTCTTTTGAACATCGTACAACAATTTAGAATATCTTACGACTCTGTATGCCACATTACCGCCCTGAAAAGCATGTTTGTATAACGTAGGACACCTTACAACTCCTAACAAAACATTACAACACCGTATGTAAACTTAAAACTCCATAATAAACCTAATGAATTCATTCGAGTCCTTTGAACATCGTACGACAATTTAGAATATATTACGACTCTGTATGCCACATTACCGCCCTGAAAAGCATGTTAGTATAACGTACGGCACCTTACAACTCCTCACAAAACATTACAACACTGTACGTAAACTTAAAACTCCATAATAAATCTAATGAATTCGTCCGAGTCTTTTGAACATCGTACAACAATTTAGAATATCTTACTACTCTGTATGCCACATTACCGCCTTGAAAATACTGTTAGTATAACATAGGACACCTTACAACTCCTAACAACACATTTCAATACCGTACGTAAACTTAAAACTCCATGGTAAACCTAATGAATTCGTCCGAGTCCTTTAAACATCATACAACCATTCGGACTTGTTACGACTTTGTATGCGACCTTAGCAACAGGAAAAGCAATTTAGAATAATGTAGGATGCGTTACATCTTTTGAGAACACCTTACACCACCGTTCGAACCATTAAAACTCCATAATAAACCTAATGAATTCGTCCGAGTCATTTGAACATCGTACAACAATTTATAATATCTTACGACTCTGTATGCCACATTACCGCCTTGAAAATCATGTTAGTATAACGTACGGCACCTTACAACTCATAACAAAACATTACAACACCGTACGTAAACTTAAAACTCCATAATAAACCTAATGAATTCATTCGAGTCCTTTGAACATCGTACGACAATTTAGAATATATTACGACTCTGTATGCCACATTACCGCCTTGAAAAGCAAGTTAGTATAACGTACGGCACCTTACAACTCCTAACAAAATATTACAACACCGTACGTAAACTTAAAACTCCATAATAAACCTAATGAATTCGTCCGAGTCATTTGAACATCGTACAACAATTTAAATATCTTACGACTTTGTATGCCACATTACCGCCTTGAAAATCATGTTAGTATAACGTAGGACACCTTACCACTCCTAACAACACATTACAATACCGTACGTAAACTTAAGACTCCATAGTAAACCTAATGAATTCGTCTGAGTCCATTAAACATTAGACGACCACTCAGGACTTGGTACGACTTTGTATGCAACATTCGCAACAGGAAAAACAATTTAGAATAATGTAGGTTGCGTTACATCTTTTAAGAACACCTTTCACCACCGTACGAAACATTAAAACACCATACTAAACCTAATGAATTCGTCCGAGTCTTTTGAACATCGTACAACAATTTAGAATATCTTACTACTCTGTATGCCACATTACCGCCTTGAAAATCATGTTAGTATAACATAGAACACCTTACAACTCCTAACAAAACATTACAACATCGTACGCAAACTTAGAACTCCATAATAAACCTAATGAATTCATCCGAGTCCTTTGAACATCGTACGACAATTTAGAATATCTTACGACTCTGTATGCCACATTACCGCCTTGAAAATCATGTTTGTATAACGTGCGGCACCTTACAACTCCTAACAAAATATTACAACACCGTACGTAAACTTAAAACTCCATAATAAACCTAATGAATTCATTCGAGTCCTTTGAACATCGTACGACAATTTAGTATATATTACGAATCTGTATGCCACATTACCGCCCTGAAAAGCATGTGAGTATAACGTACGGCACCTTACAACTCCTAACAAAATATTACAACACCGTACGTAAACTTAAAACTCCATAATAAACCTAATGAATTCGTCCGAGTCATTTGAACATCGTACAACAATTTAAATATCTTACGACTTTGTATGCCACATTACCGCCTTGAAAATCATGTTAGTATAACGTAGGACACCTTACAACTCCTAACAACACATTACAATACCGTACGTAAACTTAAAACTCCATAGTAAACCTAATGAATTCGTCTGAGTCCATTAAACATTAGACGACCACTCAGGACTTGTTACGACTTTGTATGCAACATTCGCAACAGGAAAAGCAATTTAAAATAATGTAGGATGCGTTACATCTTTTAAAAAGATCTTTCACCACCGTACGAAACATTAAATCTCCATACTAAACCTAATGAATTCGTCCGAGTCATTTGAACATCGTACAACAATTTAGAATATCTTACGACTTTGTATGCCACATTACCGCTTTGAAAAGCATGTTAGTATAACGTAGGACACCTTACAACTCCTAACAAAACATTACAACACCGTATGTAAACTTAAAACTCGATAATAAACCTAATGAGTTCATCCGAGTCCTTTGAACATCGTACGACAATTTAGAATATATTACGACTTTGTATGCCACATTACCGCCTTGAAAAGTATGTTAGTATAACGTACGACACCTTACAACTCCTAACAAAACATTACAACACCTACGTAAACTCAAAACTCCATAATAAACCTAATGAATTCGTCCGAGTCATTTGGACATCGTACAACAATTTAGAATATCTTACGACTTTGTATGCCACATTACCGCCTTGAAAATCATGTTTGTATAACGTGCGGCACCTTACAACTCCTAACAAAACATTACAACACCGTACGTTAACTTAAAACTCCATAATAAACCTAATGAATTCATTCGAGTCCTTTGAACATCGTACGACAATTTAGAATATATTACGACTCTGTATGCCACATTACCGCTTTGAAAAGCGTGTTAGTATAACGTAGGACACCTTACAACTCCTAACAAAACATTACAACACCGTACGTAAACTTAAAACTCCATAATAAACCTAATGAGTTTATCCGAGTCCTTTAAACATCGTATGACAATTTAGAATATATTACGACTCTGTATGCCATATTACCGCTTTGAAAAGTATGTTAGTATAACGTACGGCACCTTACAACTCCTAACAAAACATTACAACACCGTACGTAAACTCAAAACTCGATAATAAACCTAATGAATTCGTCCGAGTCATTTGAACATCGTACAACAATTTAGAATATCTTACGACTTATGCCACATTACCGCCTTGAAATTCATGTTAGTATAACGTAGGACACCTTACAACTCCTAACAACACATTACAATACCGTACGTAAACTTAAAACTCTATAGTAAACCTAATGAATTCGTCTGAGTCCATTAAACATTAGACGACCACTCAGGACTTGTTACGACTTTGTATGCAACATTCGCAACAGGAAAAGCAATTTAAAATAATGTAGGATGCGTTACATCTTTTAAAAACATCTTTCACCACCGTACGAAACATTAAATCTCCATACTAAACCTAATGAATTCGTCCGAGTCATTTGAACATCGTACAACAATTTAGAATATCTTACGACTCTGTATGCCACATTACCGCCCTGAAAAGCATGTTTGTATAACGTAGGACACCTTACAACTCCTAACAAAACATTACAACACCGTATGTAAACTTAAAACTCCATAATAAACCTAATGAATTCATTCGAGTCCTTTGAACATCGTACGACAATTTAGAATATATTACGACTCTGTATGCCACATTACCGCCTTGAAAAGCATGTTAGTATAACATACGACACCTTACAACTCCTCACAAAACATTACAACACTGTACGTAAACTTAAAACTCCATAATAAATCTAATGAATTCGTCCGAGTCTTTTGAACATCGTACAACAATTTAGAATATCTTACTACTCTGTATGCCACATTACCGCCTTGAAAATACTGTTAGTATAACATAGGACACCTTACAACTCCTAACAACACATTTCAATACCGTACGTAAACTTAAAACTCCATGGTAAACCTAATGAATTCGTCCGAGTCCTTTAAACATCATACAACCATTCGGACTTGTTACGACTTTGTATGCGACCTTAGCAACAGGAAAAGCAATTTAGAATATTGTAGGATGCGTTACATCTTTTGAGAACACCTTACACCACCGTTCGAACCATTAAAACTCCATAATAAACCTAATGAATTCGTCCGAGTCATTTGAACATCGTACAACAATTTATAATATCTTACGACTCTGTATGCCACATTACCGCCTTGAAAATCATGTTAGTATAACGTACGGCACCTTACAACTCATAACAAAACATTACAACACCGTACGTAAACTTAAAACTCCATAATAAACCTAATGAATTCATTCGAGTCCTTTGAACATCGTACGACAATTTAGAATATATTACGACTCTGTATGCCACATTACCGCCTTGAAAAGCAAGTTAGTATAACGTACGGCACCTTACAACTCCTAACAAAATATTACAACACCGTACGTAAACTTAAAACTCCATAATAAACCTAATGAATTCGTCCGAGTCATTTGAACATCGTACAACAATTTAAATATCTTACGACTTTGTATGCCACATTACCGCCTTGAAAATCATGTTAGTATAACGTAGGACACCTTACCACTCCTAACAACACATTACAATACCGTACGTAAACTTAAGACTCCATAGTAAACCTAATGAATTCGTCTGAGTCCATTAAACATTAGACGACCACTCAGGACTTGGTACGACTTTGTATGCAACATTCGCAACAGGAAAAGCAATTTAGAATAATGTAGGTTGCGTTACATCTTTTAAGAACACCTTTCACCACCGTACGAAACATTAAAACACCATACTAAACCTAATGAATTCGTCCGAGTCTTTTGAACATCGTACAACAATTTAGAATATCTTACTACTCTGTATGCCACATTACCGCCTTGAAAATCATGTTAGTATAACATAGAACACCTTACAACTCCTAACAAAACATTACAACATCGTACGCAAACTTAGAACTCCATAATAAACCTAATGAATTCATCCGAGTCCTTTGAACATCGTACGACAATTTAGAATATCTTACGACTCTGTATGCCACATTACCGCCTTGAAAATCATGTTTGTATAACGTGCGGCACCTTACAACTCCTAACAAAATATTACAACACCGTACGTAAACTTAAAACTCCATAATAAACCTAATGAATTCATTCGAGTCCTTTGAACATCGTACGACAATTTAGTATATATTACGAATCTGTATGCCACATTACCGCCCTGAAAAGCATGTGAGTATAACGTACGGCACCTTACAACTCCTAACAAAATATTACAACACCGTACGTAAACTTAAAACTCCATAATAAACCTAATGAATTCGTCCGAGTCATTTGAACATCGTACAACAATTTAAATATCTTACGACTTTGTATGCCACATTACCGCCTTGAAAATCATGTTAGTATAACGTAGGACACCTTACAACTCCTAACAACACATTACAATACCGTACGTAAACTTAAAACTCCATAGTAAACCTAATGAATTCGTCTGAGTCCATTAAACATTAGACGACCACTCAGGACTTGTTACGACTTTGTATGCAACATTCGCAACAGGAAAAGCAATTTAAAATAATGTAGGATGCGTTACATCTTTTAAAAAGATCTTTCACCACCGTACGAAACATTAAATCTCCATACTAAACCTAATGAATTCGTCCGAGTCATTTGAACATTGTACAACAATTTAGAATATCTTACGACTTTGTATGCCACATTACCGCTTTGAAAAGCATGTTAGTATAACGTAGGACACCTTACAACTCCTAACAAAACATTACAACACCGTATGTAAACTTAAAACTCCATAATAAACCTAATGAGTTCATCCGAGTCCTTTGAACATCGTACGACAATTTAGAATATATTACGACTTTGTATGCCACATTACCGCCTTGAAAAGTATGTTAGTATAACGTACGACACCTTACAACTCCTAACAAAACATTACAACACCTACGTAAACTCAAAACTCCATAATAAACCTTATGAATTCGTCCGAGTCATTTGGACATCGTACAACAATTTAGAATATCTTACGACTTTGTATGCCACATTACCGCCTTGAAAATCATGTTTGTATAACGTGCGGCACCTTACAACTCCTAACAAAACATTACAACACCGTACGTTAACTTAAAACTCCATAATAAACCTAATGAATTCATTCGAGTCCTTTAAACATCGTATGACAATTTAGAATATATTACGACTCTGTATGCCATATTACCGCTTTGAAAAGTATGTTAGTATAACGTACGGCACCTTACAACTCCTAACAAAACATTACAACACCGTACGTAAACTCAAAACTCGATAATAAACCTAATGAATTCGTCCGAGTCATTTGAACATCGTACAACAATTTAGAATATCTTACGACTCTGTATGCCACATTACCGCCTTGAAATTCATGTTAGTATAACGTAGGACACCTTACAACTCCTAACAACACATTACAATACCGTACGTAAACTTAAAACTCCATAGTAAACCTAATGAATTCGTCTGAGTCCATTAAACATTAGACGACCACTCAGGACTTGTTACGACTTTGTATGCAACATTCGCAACAGGAAAAGCAATTTAAAATAATGTAGGATGCGTTACATCTTTTAAAAACATCTTTCACCACCGTACGAAACATTAAATCTCCATACTAAACCTAATGAATTCGTCCGAGTCATTTGAACATCGTACAACAATTTAGAATATCTTACGACTTTGTATGCCACATTACCGCTTTGAAAAACATGTTAGTATAACGTAGGACACCTTACAACTCCTAACAAAACATTACAACACCGTATGTAAACTTAAAACTCCATAATAAACCTAATGAGTTCATCCGAGTCCTTTGAACATCGTACGACAATTTAGAATATATTACGACTTTGTATGCCACATTACCGCCTTGAAAAGTATGTAAGTATAACGTACGACACCTTACAACTCCTAACAAAACATTACAACACCTACGTAAACTCAAAACTCCATAATAAACCTAATGAATTCGTCCGAGTCATTTGAACATCGTACAACAATTTAGAATATCTTACGACTTTGTATGCCACATTACCGCCTTGAAAACCATGTTTGTATAACGTGCGGCACCTTACAACTCCTTACAAAACATTACAACACCGTACGTAAACTTAAAACTCCATAATAAACCTAATGAATTTATTCGAGTCCTTTGAACATCGTACGACAATTTAGAATATATTACGACTCTGTATGCCACATTACCGCCTTGAAAAGCAAGTTAGTATAACGTACGGCACCTTACAACTCCTAACAAAATATTACAACACCGTACGTAAACTTAAAACTCCATAATAAACCTAATGAATTCGTCCGAGTCATTTGAACATCGTACAACAATTTAAATATCTTACGACTTTGTATGCCACATTACCGCCTTGAAAATCATGTTAGTATAACGTAGGACACCTTACAACTCCTAACAACACATTACAATACCGTACGTAAACTTAAAACTCCATAGTAAACCTAATGAATTCGTCTGAGTCCATTAAACATTAGACGACCACTCAGGACTTGTTACGACTTTGTATGCAACATTCGCAACAGGAAAAGCAATTTAGAATAATGTAGGTTGCGTTACATCTTTTAAAAACACCTTTCACCACCGTACGAAACATTAAAACACCATACTAAACCTAATAAATTCGTCCGAGTCATTTGAACATCGTACAACAATTTAGAATATCTTACGACTCTGCATGCCACATTACCGCCTTGAAAATCATGTTAGTATAACGTACGGCACCTTACAACTACTAACAAAACATTACAACACCGTACGTAAACTTAAAACTCCATAATAAACCTAATGAATTCATTCGAGTCCTTTGAACATCGTACGACAATTTAGAATATATTACGAATCTGTATGCCACATTACCGCCCTGAAAAGCATGTGAGTATAACGTACGGCACCTTACAACTCCTAACAAAACATTACAACACTGTACGTAAACTTCAAACTCCATAATAAATCTAATGAATTCGCCCAAGTCATTTGAACATCGTACAACAATTTAAATATCTTACGACTCTGTATGCCACATTACCGCCTTGAAAATCATGTTAGTATAACGTAGGAAACCTTACCACTCCTAACAACACATTACAATACCGTACGTAAACTTAAGACTCCATAGTAAACCTAATGAATTCGTCTGAGTCCATTAAATATTAGACGACCACTCAGGACTTGGTACGACTTTGTATGCAACATTCGCAACAGGAAAAGCAATTTAGAATAATGTAGGTTGCGTTACATATTTTAAGAACACCTTTCACCACCGTACGAAACATTAAAACACCATACTAAACCTAATGAATTCGTCCGAGTCTTTTGAACATCGTACAACAATTTAGAATATCTTACTACTCTGTATGCCACATTACCGCCTTGAAAATCATGTTAGTATAACATAGCACACCTTACAACTCCTAACAAAACATTACAACATCGTACGCAAGCTTAGAACTCCATAATAAACCTAATGAATTCATCCGAGTCCTTTGAACATCGTACGACAATTTAGAATATCTTACGACTCTGCATGCCACATTACCGCCTTGAAAATCATGTTAGTATAACGTACGGCACCTTTCAACTACTAACAAAACATTACAACACCGTACGTAAACTTAAAACTCCATAATAAACCTAATGAATTCATTCGAGTCCTATGAACATCGTACGGCAATTTAGAATATATTACGAATTTGTATGCCACATTACCGCCCTGAAAAGCATGTTAGTATAACGTACGGCACCTTACAACTCCTAACAAAACATTATAACACCGTACGTAAACATAAAACTCCATAATAAACCTAATGAATTCGTCAGAGTCATTTGAACATCGTACAACAATTTAAATATCTTACGACTCTGTATGCCACATTACTGCCTTGAAAATCATGTTAGTATAACGTAGGACACCTTACAACTCCTAACAACACATTACAATACCGTACGTAAACTTAAAACTCCATAGTAAACCTAATGAATTCGTCTGAGTCCATTAAACATTAGACGACCACTCAGGACTTGTTACGACTTTGTATGCAACATTCGCAACAGGAAAAGCAATTTAAAATAATGTAGGATGCGTTACATCTTTTAAAAGCATCTTTCACCACCGTACGAAACATTAAATCTCCATACTAAACCTAATGAATTCGTCCGAGTCATTTGAACATCGTACAACAATTTAGAATATCTTACGACTTTGTATGCCACATTACCGCTTTGAAAAGCATGTTAGTATAACGTAGGACACCTTACAACTCCTAACAAAACATTACAACACCGTATGTAAACTTAAAACTCCATAATAAACCTAATGAGTTCATCCGAGTCCTTTGAACATCGTACGACAATTTAGAATATATTACGACTTTGTATGCCACATTACCGCCTTGAAAAGTATGTTATTATAACGTACGACACCTTACAACTCCTAACAAAACATTACAACACCTACGTAAACTCAAAACTCCATAATAAACCTAATGAATTCGTCCGAGTCATTTGAACATCGTACAACGATTTAGAATATCTTACGACTTTGTATGCCACATTACCGCCTTGAAAATCATGTTTGTATAACGTGCGGCACCTTACAACTCCTAACAAAACATTACAACACCGTACGTAAACTTAAAACTCCATAATAAACCTAATGAATTCATTCGAGTCCTTTGAACATCGTACGACAATTTAGAATATATTACGACTCTGTATGCCACATTACCGCTTTGAAAAGCGTGTTAGTATAACGTAGGACACCTTACAACTCCTAACAAAACATTACAACACCGTACGTAAACTTAAAACTCCATAATAAACCTAATGAGTTCATCCGAGTCCTTTAAACATCGTATGACAATTTAGAATATATTACGACTCTGTATGCCATATTACCGCTTTGAAAAGTATGTTAGTATAACGTACGGCACCTTACAACTCCTAACAAAACATTACAACACCGTACGTAAACTCAAAACTCGATAATAAACCTAATGAATTCGTCCGAGTCATTTGAACATCGTACAACAATTTAGAATATCTTACGACTCTGTATGCCACATTACCGCCTTGAAAATCATGTTAGTATAACGTAGGACACCTTACAACTCCTAACAAAACATTACAACACCGTTCGTAAACTTAAAACTCCATAATAAACCTAATGAATTCATTCGAGTCCTTTGAACATCGTACGACAATTTAGAATATATTACGACTCTGTATGCCACATTACCGCCTTGAAAAGCAAGTTAGTATAACGTACGGCACCTTACAACTCCTAACAAAATATTACAACACCGTACGTAAACTTAAAACTCCATCATAAACCTAATGAATTCGTCCGAGTCATTTGAACATCGTACAACAATTTAAATATCTTACGACTTTGTATGCCACATTACCGCCTTGAAAATCATGTTAGTATAACGTAGGACACCTTACAACTCCTAACAACACATTACAATACCGTACGTAAACTTAAAACTCCATAGTAAACCTAATGAATTCGTCTGAGTCCAGTAAACATTAGACGACCACTCAGGAATTGTTACGACATTGTATGCAACATTCGCAACAGGAGAAGCAATTTAGAATAATGTAGGTTGCGTTACATCTTTTAAAAACACCTTTCACCACCGTACGAAACATTAAAACACCATACTAAACCTAATAAATTCGTCCGAGTCATTTGAACATCGTACAACAATTTAGAATATCTTACGACTCTGCATGCCACATTACCGCCTTGAAAATCATGTTAGTATAACGTACGGCACCTTACAACTACTAACAAAACATTACAACACCGTACGTAAACTTAAAACTCCATAATAAACCTAATGAATTCATTCGAGTCCTTTGAACATCGTACGACAATTTAGAATATATTACGAATCTGTATGCCACATTACCGCCCTGAAAAGCATGTGAGTATAACGTACGGCACCTTACAACTCCTAACAAAACATTACAACACTGTACGTAAACTTCAAACTCCATAATAAATCTAATGAATTCGCCCAAGTCATTTGAACATCGTACAACAATTTAAATATCTTACGACTCTGTATGCCACATTACCGCCTTGAAAATCATGTTAGTATAACGTAGGACACCTTACCACTCCTAACAACACATTACAATACCGTACGTAAACTTAAGACTCCATAGTAAACCTAATGAATTCGTCTGAGTCCATTAAACATTAGACGACCACTCAGGACTTGGTACGACTTTGTATGCAACATTCGCAACAGGAAAAGCAATTTAGATTAATTTAGGTTGCGTTACATCTTTTAAGAACACCTTTCACCACCGTACGAAACATTAAAGCACCATACTAAACCTAATGAATTCGTCCGAGTCTTTTGAACATCGTACAACAATTTAGAATATCTTACTACTCTGTATGCCACATTACCGCCTTGAAAATCATGTTAGTATAACATAGAACACCTTATAACTCCTAACAAAACATTACAACATCGTACGCAAACTTAGAACTCCATAATAAACCTAATGAATTCATCCGAGTCCTTTGAACATCGTACGACAATTTAGAATATCTTACGACTCTGCATGCCACATTACCGCCTTGAAAATCATGTTAGTATAACGTACGGCACCTTACAACTACTAACAAAACATTACAACACCGTACGTAAACTTAAAACTCCATAATAAACCTAATGAATTCATTCGAGTCCTTTGAACATCGTACGACAATTTAGAATATATTACGAATCTGTATGCCACATTACCGCCCTGAAAAGCATGTTAGTATAACGTACGGCACCTTACAACTCCTAACAAAACATTACAACACCGTACGTAAACATAAAACTCCATAATAAACCTAATGAATTCGTCAGAGTCATTTGAACATCGTACAACAATTTAAATATCTTACGACTCTGTATGCCACATTACTGCCTTGAAAATCATGTTAGTATAACGTAGGACACCTTACAACTCCTAACAACACATTACAATACCGTACGTAAACTTAAAACTCCATAGTAAACCTAATGAATTCGTCTGAGTCCATTAAACATTAGACGACCACTCAGGACTTGTTACGACTTTGTATGCAACATTCGCAACAGGAAAAGCAATTTAGAATAATGTAGGTTGCGTTACATCTTTTAAGAACACCTTTCACCGCCGTACGAAACATTAAAACACCATACTAAACCTAATGAATTCGTCCGAGTCTTTTGAACATCGTACAACAATTTAGAATATCTTACTACTCTGTATGCCACATTACCGCCTTGAAAATCATGTTAGTATAACATAGAACACCTTATAACTCCTAACAAAACATTACAACATCGTACGCAAACTTAGAACTCCATAATAAACCTAATGAATTCATCCGAGTCCTTTGAACATCGTACGACAATTTAGAATATATTACGAATCTGTATGCCACATTACCGCCCTGAAAAGCATGTGAGTATAACGTACGGCACCTTACAACTCCTAACAAAACATTACAACACTGTACGTAAACTTCAAACTCCATAATAAATCTAATGAATTCACCCAAGTCATTTGAACATCGTACAACAATTTAAATATCTTACGACTCTGTATGCCACATTACCGCCTTGAAAATCATGTTAGTATAACGTAGGACACCTTACCACTCCTAACAACACATTACAATACCGTACGTAAACTTAAGACTCCATAGTAAACCTAATGAATTCGTCTGAGTCCATTAAACATTAGACGACCACTCAGGACTTGGTACGACTTTGTATGCAACATTCGCAACAGGAAAAGCAATTTAGAATAATGTAGGTTGCGTTACATCTTTTTAGAACACCTTTCACCACCGTACGAAACATTAAAACACCATACTAAACCTAATGAATTCGTCCGAGTCTTTTGAACATCGTACAACAATTTAGAATATCTTACTACTCTGTATGCCACATTACCGCCTTGAAAATCATGTTAGTATAACATAGAACACCTTATAACTCCTAACAAAACATTACAACACCGTTCGTAAACTTAAAACTCCATAATAAACCTAATAAATTCGTCCGAGTCATTTGAACATCGTACAACAATTTAGAATATCTTACGACTCTGTATGCCACATTACCGCATTGAAAATCATGTTAGTATAACGTATGACACCTTACAACTCTTAACAACACATTACAATACAACACGTAAACTTAAAACTCCATAATAAACCTAATGAATTCGTTAGAGTCCTTTGAACATCGTTCGACCACTCAGGACTTGTTACGACTTTGTATGCGACATTAGCAACAGGAAAAGCAATTTAGAATAATGTAGGATACGTTACATCTTTTGAGAACACCTTACACCACCGTACGAAACATTAAAACTCCATAATAAACCTAATGAATTCGCCCGTGTCATTTTTGAACATCGTACAACAATTTAGACTATCTTACCACTCTGTATGCCACATTACCGCCTTGAAAAGCATGTTAGTATAACGTACGACACCTTACAACTCCTAACAAAACATTACAACATCGTACATAAACTTAAAACTCCATAATAAACCTAATGAATTCATCTGAGTCCTTTGAACATCGTACGACAATTTAGAATATATTACCACTCTATATGCCACATTACCGCCTTGAAAACTATGATAGTATAACGTACGGCACCTTACAACTCCTAACAAAACATTACAACACCGTACGTAAACTTAAATCTCCATAATAAACCTAATGAATTCATCCGAGTCCATTGAACATTGTACGACAATTTAGAATATATTACGACTCTGTATGTCTTATTACCGCCTTGAAAAGCCTGTTAGTATAACGTACGGCACCTTACAACACCTAACAAATCATTACAACACCGTACGTAAACTCAAAACTCCAAAATAAACCTAATGAATTCGTCCGAGTCATTTGAACATCGTACAACAATTTAGAATATCTTACGAATCTGTATGCCACATTACCGCCTTGAAAATCATGTTAGTATAACGTATGACACCTTACAAATCCTAACAACACATTACAATACAACACGTAAACTTAAAACTCCATAATAAACCTAATGAATTCGTTAGAGTCCTTTGAACATCGTACGACCACTCAGGACTTGTTACGACTTTGTATGGGACATTAGCAACAGGAAAAACAATTTAGAATAATGTAGGATGCGTTACATCTTTTGAGAACACCTTACACCACCGTACGAAACATTAAAACTCCATAATAAACCTAATGAATTCGTCCGAGTCATTTGAACATCGTACAACAATTTAGAATATCTTACCACTCTGTATGCCACATTACCGCCTTGAAAAGCATGTTAGTATAACGTACGACACCTTACAACTCCTAACAAAACATTACAACACCGTACGTAAACTTAAAACTCCATAATAAACCTAATGAATTCATCCGAGTCCTTTGAACATTGTACGACAATTTAGAATATATTACCACTCTGTATGCCACACTACCGCCTTGAAAACTATGTTAGTATAACCTACGGCACCTTACAACTCCTAACAAAACATTACAACACCGCACGTAAACTTAAAACTCCATAATAAACCTAATGAATTCATCCGAGTCCATTGAACATTGTACGACAATTTAGAATATATTACGACTCTGTATGCCACATTACCGCCTTGAAAAACATGTTAGTATAACGTATGACACCTTACAACACCTAACAAAACATTACAACACCGTACGTAAACTCAAAACTCCATAATAAACCTAATGAATTCGTCCGAGTCATTTGAACATCGTACAACAATTTAGAATATCTTACGACTCTGTATGCCACATTACCGCATTGAAAATCATGTTAGTATAACGTATGACACCTTACAACTCCTAACAACACATTACAATACAGCACGTAAACTTAAAACTCCATTATAAACCTAATGAATTCGTTAGAGTCCTTTGAACATCGTACGACCACTCAGGACTTGTTACGACTTTGTATGCGACATTAGCAACAGGAAAAGCAATTTAGAATAATGTAGGATACGTTACATCTTTTGAGAACACCTTACACCACCGTACGAAACATTAAAACTCCATAATAAACCTAATGAATTCGTCCGTGTCATTTTTGAACATCGTACAACAATTTAGACTATCTTACCACTCTGTATGCCACATTACCGTCTTGAAAAGCATGTTAGTATAACGTACGACACCATACAACTCCTAACAAAACATTACAACATCGTACATAAACTTAAAACTCGATAATAAACCTAATGAATTCATCCGAGTCCTTTGAACATCGTACGACAATTTAGAATATATTACCACTCTATATGTCACATTACCGCCTTGAAAACTATGTTAGTATAACGTACGGCACCTTACAACTCCTAACAAAACATTACAACACCGTACGTAAACTTAAAACTCCATAATAAACCTAATGAATTCATCCGAGTCCATTGAACATTGTACGACAATTTAGAATATATTACGACTCTGTATGTCACATTACCGCCTTGAAAAGCCTGTTAGTATAACGTACGACACCTTACAACACCTAACAAATCATTACAACACCGTACGTAAACTCAAAACTCCAAAATAAACCTAATAAATTCGTCCGAGTCATTTGAACATCGTACAACAATTTAGAATATCTTACGAATCTGTATGCCACATTACCGCCTTGAAAATCATGTTAGTATAACGTATGACATCTTACAAATCCTAACAACACATTACAATACAACACGTAAACTTAAAACTCCATAATAAACCTAATGAATTCGTTAGAGTCATTTGAACATCGTACGACCACTCAGGACTTGTTACGACTTTGTATGGGACATTAGCAACAGGAAAAACAATTTAGAATAATGTAGGAGGCGTTACATCTTTTGAGAACACCTTACACCACCGTACGACACATTAAAACTCCATAATAAACCTAATGAATTCGTCCGACTCATTTGAACATCGTACAACAATTTAGAATATCTTACGACTCTGTATGCCATATTACCGCCTTGAAAATCATGTTTGTATAACGTATGACACCTTACAAATCCTAACAACACATTACAATACCTCACGTAAACTTAAAACTCCGTAATAAACCTAATGAGTTCGTTAGAGTCCTTTGAACATCGTACGACCACTCAGGACTTGTTACGACTTTGTATGCGACATTAGCAACAGGAAAAGCAATTTAGAATAATGTAGGATGCGTTACATCTTTTGAGAACACCTTACACCACCGTACGAAACATTAAAACTCCATAATAAACCTAATGAATTCTTCCGAGTCATTTGAACATCGTACAACAATTTAGAATATCTTACGACTCTGTATGCCACATTACCGCCTTGAAAAGCATGTTAGTATAACGTACGACGCCTTACAACTCCTAACAAAACATTACAACACAGTACGTAAACTTTAAACTCCATAATAAACCTAATGAATTCATTGTACGACAATTTAGAATATATTACCACTCTGTATGCCACACTACCGCCTTGAAAACTATGTTAGTATAACCTACGGCACCTTACAACTCCTAACAAAACATTACAACACCGTACGTAAACTTAAAACTCCATAATAAACCTATTGAATTCATCCGAGTCCATTGAACATTGTACGACAATTTAGAATATATTACGACTCTGTATGTCACATTACCGCCTTGAAAAGCCTGTTAGTATAACGTATGACACCTTACAACACCTAACAAATCATTACAACACCGTACGTAAACTCAAAACTCCAAAATAAACCTAATGAATTCGTCCGAGTCATTTGAACATCGTACAAAAATTTAGAATATCTTACGAATCTGTATGCCACATTACCGCCTTGAAATTCATGTTAGTATAACGTATGACACCTTACAAATCCTAACAACACATTACAATACAACACGTAAACTTAAAACTCCATAATAAACCTAATGAATTCGTTAGAGTCATTTGAACATCGTACGACCACTCAGGACTTGTTACGACTTTGTATGGGACATTAGCAACAGGAAAAACAATTTAGAATAATGTAGGAGGCGTTACATCTTTTGAGAACACCTTACACCACCGTACGAAACATTAAAACTCCATAATAAACCAAATGAATTCGTCCGACTCATTTGAACATCGTACAACAATTTAGAATATCTTACGACTCTGTATGCCATATTACCTCCCTTGAAAATCATGTTAGTATAACGTATGACACCTTACAAATTGTAACAACACATTACAATACCTCACGTAAACTTAAAACTCCGTAATAATCCTAATGAATTCGTTAGAGTCCTTTGAACATCGTACGACCACTCAGGACTTGTTACAACTTTGTATGCGACATTAGCAACAGGAAAAGCAATTTAGAATAATGTAGGATGCGTTACATCTTTTGAGAACACCTTACACCACCGTACGAAACATTAAAACTCCATAATAAACCTAATAAATTCGTCCGAGTCATTTGAACATCGTACAACAATTTAGAATATCTTACGACTCTGTATGCCACATTACCGCCTTGAAAAGCATGTTAGTATAACGTACGACGCCTTACAACTCCTAACAAAACATTACAACACAGTACGTAAACTTAAAACTCCATAATAAACCTAATGAATTCATCCGAGTCCTTTGAACATTGTACGACAATTTAGAATATATTACCACTCTGTATGCCACACTACCGCCTTGAAAACTATGTTAGTATAACCTACGACACCTTACAACTCCTAACAAAACATTACAACACCGTACGTAAACTTAAAACTCCATAATAAACCTATTGAATTCATCCGAGTCCATTGAACATTGTACGACAATTTAGAATATATTACGACTCTGTATGTCACATTACCGCCTTGAAAAGCCTGTTAGTATAACGTACGGCACCTTACAACACCTATCAAATCATTACAACACCGTACGTAAACTCAAAACTCCAAAATAAACCTAATGAATTCGTCCGAGTCATTTGAACATCGTACAACAATTTAGAATATCTTACGAATCTGTATGCCACATTACTGCCTTGAAAATCATGTTAGTATAACGTATGACACCTTACAAATCCTAACAACACATTACAATACAGCAAGTAAACTTAAAACTCCATAATAAACCTAATGAATTCGTTAGAGTCATTTGAATATGGTACGACCACTCAGGACTTGTTACGACTTTGTATGGGACATTAGCAACAGGAAAAACAATTTAGAATAATGTAGGAGGCGTTACATCTTTTGAGAACACCTTACACCACCGTACGAAACATTAAAACTCCATAATAAACCAAATGAATTCGTCCGACTCATTTGAACATCGTACAACAATTTAGAATATCTTACGACTCTGTATGCCATATTACCTCCCTTGAAAATCATGTTAGTATAACGTATGACACCTTACAAATCGTAACAACACATTACAATACCTCACGTAAACTTAAAACTCCGTAATAAACCTAATGAATTCGTTAGAGTCCTTTGAACATCGTACGACCACTCAGGACTTGTTACGACTTTGTATGCGACATTAGCAACAGGAAAAGCAATTTAGAATAATGTAGGATGCGTTACATCTTTTGAGAACACCTTACACCACCGTACGAAACATTAAAACTCCATAATAAACCTAATAAATTCGTCCGAGTCATTTGAACATCGTACAACAATTTAGAATATCTTACGACTCTGTATGCCACATTACCGCCTTGAAAAGCATGTTAGTATAACGTACGACGCCTTACAACTCCTAACAAAACATTACAACACAGTACGTAAACTTAAAACTCCATAATAAACCTAATGAATTCATCCGAGTCCTTTGAACATTGTACGACAATTTAGAATATATTACCACTCTGTATGCCACATTATCGCCTTGAAAACTATGTTAGTATAACGTATGGCACCTTACAACTCCTAACAAAACATTACAACACCGTACGTAAACTTAAAACTCCATAATAAACCTAATGAATTCATCCGAGTCCATTGAACATTGTACGACCATTTAGAATATATTACGACTCTGTATGTCACATTACCGCCTTGAAAAGCCTGTTAGTATAACGTACGGCACCTTACAACACCTAACAAATCATTACAACACCGTACGTAAACTCAAAACTCCAAAATAAACCTAATGAATTCGTCCAAGTCATTTGAACATCGTACAAAAATTTAGAATATCTTACGAATCTGTATGCCACATTACCGCCTTGAAAATCATGTTAGTATAACGTATGACACCTTACAAATCCTAACAACACATTACAATACAGCACGTAAACTTAAAACTCCATAATAAACCTAATGAATTCGTTAGAGTCATTTGAACATCGAACGACCACTCAGGACTTGCTACGACTTTGTATGGGACATTAGCAACAGGAAAAACAATTTAGAATAATGTAGGAGGCGTTACATCTTTTGAGAACACCTTACACCACCGTACGAAACATTAAAACTCCATAATAAACCTAATGAATTCGTCCGAATCATTTGAACATCGTACAACAATTTAGAATATCTTACGATTCTGTATGCCATATTACCTCCCTTGAAAATAATGTTAGTATAACGTATGACACCTTACAAATCGTAACAACACATTACAATACCTCACGTAAACTTAAAACTCCGTAATAAACCTAATGAATTCGTTAGAGTCCTTTGAACATCGTACGACCACTCAGGACTTGTTACGACTAAGTATGCGACATTAGCAACAGGAAAAGCAATTTAGAATAATGTAGGATGCGTTACATCTTTTGAGAACACCTTACACCACCGTACGAAACATTAAAACTCCATAATAAACCTAATAAATTTGTCCGAGTCATTTGAACATCGTACAACAATTTAGAATATCTTACGACTCTGTATGCCACATTACCGCCTTGAAAAGCATGTTAGTATAACGTACGACGCCTTACAACTCCTAACAAAACATTACAACACAGTACGTAAACTTAAAACTCCATAATAAACCTAATGAATTCATCCGAGTCCTTTGAACATTGTACGACAATTTAGAATATATTACCACTCTGTATGCCACCCTACCGCCTTGAAAACTATGTTAGTATAACGTACGGCACCTTACAACTCCTAACAAAACATTACAACACCGTACGTAAACTTAAAACTCCATAATAAACCTAATGAATTCGTCCGAGTCATTTGAACATCGTACAACAATTTAGAATATCTTACGAATCTGTATGCCACATTACTGCCTTGAAAATCATGTTAGTATAACGTATGACACCTTACAAATCCTAACAACACATTACAATACAGCACGTAAACTTAAAACTCCATAATAAACCTAATGAATTCGTTAGAGTCATTTGAACATCGTACGACCACTCAGGACTTGTTACGACTTTGTATGGGACATTAGCAACAGGAAAAACAATTTTGAATAATGTAGGAGGCGTTACATCTTTTGAGAACACCTTACACCACCGTACGAAACATTAAAACTCCATAATAAACCAAATGAATTCGTCCGACTCATTTGAACATCGTACAACAATTTAGAATATCTTATGACTCTGTATGCCATATTACCTCCCTTGAAAATCATGTTAGTATAACGTATGACACCTTACAAATCGTAACAACACATTACAATACCTCACGTAAACTTAAAACTCCGTAATAAACCTAATGAATTCGTTAGAGTCCTTTGAACATCGTACGACCACTCAGGACTTGTTACGACTTTGTATGCGACATTAGCAACAGGAAAAGCAATTTAGAATAATGTAGGATGCGTTACATCTTTTGAGAACACCTTACACCACCGTACGAAACATTAAAATTCCATAATAAACCTAATAAATTCGTCCGAGTCATTTGAACATCGTACAACAATTTAGAATATCTTACGACTCTGTATGCCACATTACCGCCTTGAAAAGCATGTTAGTATAACGTACGACGCCTTACAACTCCTAACAAAACATTACAACACAGTACGTAAACTTAAAACTCCATAATAAACCTAATGAATTCATCCGAGTCCTTTGAACATTGTACGACAATTTAGAATATATTACCACTCTGTATGCCACACTACCGCCTTGAAAACTATGTTAGTATAACGTACGGCACCTTACAACTCCTAACAAAACATTACAACACCGTACGTAAACTTAAAACTCCATAATAAACCTAATGAATTCATCCGAGTCCATTGAACATTGTACTACAATTTAGAATATATTACGACTCCGTATGTCACATTACCTCCTTGAAAAGCCTGTTAGTATAACGTACGGCACCTTACAACACCTAACAAATCATTACAACACCGTACGTAAACTCAAAACTCCATACTAAACCTAATGAATTCGTCCGAGTCATTTGAACATCGTACAACAATTTAGAATATCTTACGACTCTGTATGCCACATTACCGCCTTGAAAATCATGATAGTATAACGTATGACACCTTACAAATCCTAACAACACATTACAATACAGCACGTAAACTTAAAACTCCATAATAAACCTAATGAATTCGTTAGAGTCATTTGAACATCGTACGACCACTCACGACTTGTTACGACTTTGTATGGGACATTTGCAACAGGAAAAACAATTTAGAATAATGTAGGAGGTGTTACATCTTTTGAGAACACCTTACACCACCGTACGTAATCTCAAAACTCCAAAATAAACCTAATGAATTCGTCCGACTCATTTGAACATCGTACAACAATTTAGAATATCTTACGACTCTGTATGCCATATTACCTCCCTTGAAAATCATGTTAGTATAACGTATGACACCTTACAAATCGTAACAACACATTACAATACCTCACGTAAACTTAAAACTCCGTAATAAACCTAATGAATTCGTTAGAGTCCTTTGAACATCGTACGACCACTCAGGACTTGTTACGACTTTGTATGCGACATTAGCAACAGGAAAAACAATTTAGAACAATGTAGGAGGCGTTACATCTTTTGAGAACACCTTACACCACCGTACGAAACATTAAAACCCCATAATAAACCTAATGAATTCGTCCGAATCATTTGAACATCATACAACAATTTAGAATATCTTACGACTCTGTATGCCATATTACCTCCCTTGAAAATCATGTTAGTATAACGTATGACACCTTACAAATCGTAACAACACATTACAATACCTCACGTAAACTTAAAACTCCGTAATAAACCTAATGAATTCGTTAGAGTCCTTTGAACATCGTACGACCACTCAGGACTTGTTACGACTTTGTATGCGACATTAGCAACAGGAAAAGCAATTTAGAATAATGTAGGATGCGTTACATCTTTTGAGAACACCTTACACCACCGTACGAAACATTAAAACTCCATAATAAACCTAATAAATTCGTTCGAGTCATTTGAACATCGTACAACAATTTAGAATATCTTACGACTCTGTATGCCACATTACCGCCTTGAAAAGCATGTTAGTATAACGTACGACGCCTTACAACTCCTAACAAAACATTACAACACAGTACGTAAACTTAAAACTCCATAATAAACCTAATGAATTCATCCGAGTCCTTTGAACATTGTACGGCAATTTAGAATATATTACTACTCTGTATGCCACACTACCGCCTTGAAAACTATGTTAGTATAACGTACGGCACCTTACAACTCCTAACAAAACATTACAACACCGTACGTAAACTTAAAACTCCATAATAAACCTAATGAATTCATCCGAGTCCATTGAACATTGTACTACAATTTAGAATATATTACGACTCCGTATGTCACATTACCGCCTTGAAAAGCCTGTTAGTATAACGTACGGCACCTTACAACACCTAACAAATCATTAGAACACCGTACGTAAACTCAAAACTCCATACTAAACCTAATGAATTCGTCCGAGTCATTTGAACATCGTACAACAATTTAGAATATCTTACGACTCTGTATGCCACATTACCGCCTTGAAAATCATGATAGTATAACGTATGACACCTTACAAATCCTAACAACACATTACAATACAGCACGTAAACTTAAAACTCCATAATAAACCTAATGAATTCGTTAGAGTCATTTGAACATCGAACGACCACTCAGGACTTGTTACGACTTTGTATGGGACATTAGCAACAGGAAAAACAATTTAGAATAATGTAGGAGGCGTTACATCTTTTGAGAACACCTTACACCACCGTACGAAACATTAAAACCCCATAATAAACCTAATGAATTCGTCCGAATCATTTGAACATCATACAACAATTTAGAATATCTTACGACTCTGTATGCCATATTACCTCCCTTGAAAATCATGTTAGTATAACGTATGACACCTTACAAATCGTAACAACACATTACAATACCTCACGTAAACTTAAAACTCCGTAATAAACCTAATGAATTCGTTAGAGTCCTTTGAACATCGTACGACCACTCAGGACTTGTTACGACTTTGTATGCGACATTAGCAACAGGAAAAGCAATTTAGAATAATGTAGGATGCGTTACATCTTTTGAGAACACCTTACACCACCGTACGAAACATTAAAACTCCATAATAAACCTAATAAATTCGTTCGAGTCATTTGAACATCGTACAACAATTTAGAATATCTTACGACTCTGTATGCCACATTACCGCCTTGAAAAGCATGTTAGTATAACGTACGACGCCTTACAACTCCTAACAAAACATTACAACACAGTACGTAAACTTAAAACTCCATAATAAACCTAATGAATTCATCCGAGTCCTTTGAACATTGTACGACAATTTAGAATATATTACCACTCTGTATGCCACACTACCGCCTTGAAAACTATGTTAGTATAACGTATGGCACCTTACAACTCCTAACAAAACATTACAACACCGTACGTAAAATTAAAACTCCATAATAAACCTAATGAATTCATCCGAGTCCATTGAACATTGTACGACAATTTAGAATATATTACGACTATGTATGTCACATTACCGCCTTGAAAAGCCTGTTAGTATAACGTACGGCACCTTACAACACCTAACAAATCATTACAACACCGTACGAAACATTAAAACTCCATAATAAACCAAATGAATTCGTCCGACTCATTTGAACATCATACAAAAATTTAGAATATCTTACGAATCTGTATGCCATATTACCTCCCTTGAAAATCATGTTAGTATAACGTATGACACCTTACAAATCGTAACAACACATTACAATACCTCACGTAAACTTAAAACTCCGTAATAAACCTAATGAATTCGTTAGAGTCCTTTGAACATCGTACGACCACTCAGGACTTGTTACGACTTTGTATGCGACATTAGCAACATGAAAAGCAATTTAGAATAATGTAGGATGCGTTACATCTTTTGAGAACACCTTACACCACCGTACGAAACATTAAAACTCCATAATAAACCTAATGAATTCGTCCGAGTCATTTGAACATCGTACAACAATTTAGAATATCTTACGACTCTGTATGCCACATTACCGCCTTGAAAAGCATGTTAGTATAACGTACGACGCCTTACAACTCCTAACAAAACATTACAACACAGTACGTAAACTTAAAACTCCATAATAAACCTAATGAATTCATCCGAGTCCTTTGAACATTGTACGACAATTTAGAATATATTACCACTCTGTATGCCACACTACCGCCTTGAAAACTATGTTAGTATAACGTATGGCACCTTACAACTCCTAACAAAACATTACAACACCGTACGTAAACTTAAAACTCCATAATAAACCTAATGAATTCATCCGAGTCCATTGAACATTGTACGACAATTTAGAATATATTACGACTCTGTATGTCACATTACCGCCTTGAAAAGCCTGTTAGTATAACGTACGGCACCTTACAACACCTAACAAATCATTACAACACCGTACGTAAACTCAAAACTCCAAAATAAACCTAATGAATTCGTCCAAGTCAATTGAACATCGTACAAAAATTTAGAATATCTTACGAATCTGTATGCCACATTACCGCCTTGAAAATCATGTTAGTATAACGTATGACACCTTACAAATCCTAACAACACATTACAATACAGCACGTAAACTTAAAACTCCATAATAAACCTAATGAATTCGTTAGAGTCATTTGAACATCGAACGACCACTCAGGACTTGTTACGACTTTGTATGGGACATTAGCAACAGGAAAAACAATTTAGAATAATGTAGGAGGCATTACATCTTTTGAGAACACCTTACCCCACCGTACGAAACATTAAAACTCCATAATAAACCTAATGAATTCGTCCGAATCATTTGAACATCATACAACAATTTAGAATATCTTACGACTCTGTATGCCATATTACCTCCCTTGAAAATCATGTTAGTATAACGTATGACACCTTACAAATCGTAACAACACATTACAATACCTCATGTAAACTTAAAACTCCGTAATAAACCTAATGAATTCGTTAGAGTCCTTTGAACATCGTACGACCACTCAGGACTTGTTACGACTTTGTATGCGACATTAGCAACAGGAAAAGCAATTTAGAATAATGTAGGATGCGTTACATCTTTTGGGAACACCTTACACCACCGTACGAAACATTAAAACTCCATAATAAACCTAATAAATTCGTCCGAGTCATTTGAACATCGTACAACAATTTAGAATATCTTACGACTCTGTATGCCACATTACCGCCTTGAAAAGCATGTTAGTATAACGTACGACGCCTTACAACTCCTAACAAAACATTACAACACAGTACGTAAACTTAAAACTCCATAATAAACCTAATGAATTCATCCGAGTCCTTTGAACATTGTACGACAATTTAGAATATATTACCACTCTGTATGCCACACTACCGCCTTGAAAACTATGTTAGTATAACGTATGGCACCTTACAACTCCTAACAAAACATTACAACACCGTACGTAAACTTAAAACTCCATAATAAACCTAATGAATTCATCCGAGTCCATTGAACATTGTACGACAATTTAGAATATATTACGACTATGTATGTCACATTACCGCCTTGAAAAGCCTGTTAGTATAACGTACGGCACCTTACAACACCTAACAAATCATTACAACACCGTACGAAACATTAAAACTCCATAATAAACCAAATGAATTCGTCCGACTCATTTGAACATCGTACAAAAATTTAGAATATCTTACGAATCTGTATGCCATATTACCTCCCTTGAAAATCATGTTAGTATAACGTATGACACCTTACAAATCGTAACAACACATTACAATACCTCACGTAAACTTAAAACTCCGTAATAAACCTAATGAATTCGTTAGAGTCCTTTGAACATCGTACGACCACTCAGGACTTGTTACGACTTTGTATGCGACATTAGCAACAGGAAAAGCAATTTAGAATAATGTAGGATGCGTTACATCTTTTGAGAACACCTTACACCACCGTACGAAACATTAAAATTCCATAATAAACCTAATAAATTCGTCCGAGTCATTTGAACATCGTACAACAATTTAGAATATCTTACGACTCTGTATGCCATATTACCTCCCTTGAAAATCATGTTAGTATAATGTATGACACCTTACAAATCGTAACAACACATTACAATACCTCACGTAAACTTAAAACTCCGTAATAAACCTAATGAATTCGTTAGAGTCCTTTGAACATCGTACGACCACTCAGGACTTGTTACGACTTTGTATGCGACATTAGCAACAGGAAAAGCAATTTAGAATAATGTAGGATGCGTTACATCTTTTGAGAACACCTTACACCACCGTACGAAACATTAAAACTCCATAATAAACCTAATAAATTCGTTCGAGTCATTTAAACATCGTACAACAATTTAGAATATCTTACGACTCTGTATGCCACATTACCGCCTTGAAAAGCATGTTAGTATAACGTACGACGCCTTACAACTCCTAACAAAACATTACAACACAGTACGTAAACTTAAAACTCCATAATAAACCTAATGAATTCATCCGAGTCCTTTGAACATTGTACGACAATTTAGAATATATTACCACTCTGTATGCCACACTACCGCGTTGAAAACTATGTTAGTATAACGTACGGCACCTTACAACTCCTAACAAAACATTACAACACCGTACGTAAACTTAAAACTCCATAATAAACCTAATGAATTCATCCGAGTCCATTGAACATTGTACTACAATTTAGAATATATTACGACTCCGTATGTCACATTACCGCCTTGAAAAGCCTGTTAGTATAACGTACGGCACCTTACAACACCTAACAAATCATTAGAACACCGTACGTAAACTCAAAACTCCATACTAAACCTAATGAATTCGTCCGAGTCATTTGAACATCGTACAACAATTTAGAATATCTTACGACTCTGTATGCCACATTACCGCCTTGAAAATCATGATAGTATAACGTATGACACCTTACAAATCCTAACAACACATTACAATACAGCACGTAAACTTAAAACTCCATAATAAACCTAATGAATTCGTTAGAGTCATTTGAACATCGAACGACCACTCAGGACTTGTTACGACTTTGTATGGGACATTAGCAACAGGAAAAACAATTTAGAATAATGTAGGAGGCGTTACATCTTTTGAGAACACCTTACACCATCGTACGAAACATTAAAACTCCATAATAAACCTAATGAATTCGTCCGAATCATTTGAACATCATACAACAATTTAGAATATCTTAGGACTCTGTATGCCATATTACCTCCCTTGAAAATCATGTTAGTATAACGTATGACACCTTACAAATCGTAACAACACATTACAATACCTCACGTAAACTTAAAACTCCGTAATAAACCTAATGAATTCGTTAGAGTTCTTTGAACATCGTACGACCACTCAGGACTTGTTACGACTTTGTATGCGACATTAGCAACAGGAAAAGCAATTTAGAATAATGTAGGATGCGTTACATCTTTTGAGAACACCTTACACCACCGTACGAAACATTAAAACTCCATAATAAACCTAATAAATTCGTTCGAGTCATTTGAACATCGTACAACAATTTAGAATATCTTACGACTCTGTATGCCACATTACCGTCTTGAAAAGCATGTTAGTATAACGTACGACGCCTTACAACTCCTAACAAAACATTACAACACAGTACGTAAACTTAAAACCCCATAATAAACCTAATGAATTCATCCGAGTCCTTTGAACATTGTACGACAATTTAGAATATATTACCACTCTGTATGCCACACTACCGCCTTGAAAACTATGTTAGTATAACGTACGGCACCTTACAACTCCTAACAAAACATTACAACACCGTACGTAAACTTAAAACTCCATAATAAACCTAATGAATTCATCCGAGTCCATTGAACATTGTACTACAATTTAGAGTATATTACGACTCCGTATGTCACATTACCGCCTTGAAAAGCCTGTTAGTATAACGTACGGCACCTTACAACACCTAACAAATCATTAGAACACCGTACGTAAACTCAAAACTCCATACTAAACCTAATGAATTCGTCCGAGTCATTTGAACATCGTACCACAATTTAGAATATCTTACGACTCTGTATGCCACATTACCGCCTTGAAAATCATGATAGTATAACGTATGACACCTTACAAATCCTAACAACACATTACAATACAGCACGTAAACTTAAAACTCCATAATAAACCTAATGAATTCGTTAGAGTCATTTGAACATCGTACGACCACTCAGGACTTGTTACGACTTCGTATGGGACATTAGCAACAGGAAAAACAATTTAGAATAATGTAGGAGGCGTTACATCTTTTGAGAACACCTTACACCACCGTACGAAATATTAAAACTCCATAATAAACCTAATGAATTCGTCAGACTCATTTGAACATCGTACAACAATTTAGAGTATCTTACGACTCTGTATGCCATATTACCGCCTTGAAAATCATGTTAGTATAACGTATGACACCTTACAAATCCTAACAACACATTACAATACCTCACGTAAACTTAAAACTCCGTATAAAACCTAATGAATTCGTTAGAGTCCTTTGAACATCGTACGACCACTCAGGACTTGTTACGACTTTGTATGCGACATTAGCAACAGGAAAAGCAATTTAGAATAATGTAGGATGCGTTACATCTTTTGAGAACACCTTACACCACCGTACGAAACATTAAAACTCCATAATAAATCTAATGAATTCGTCCGAGTCATTTGAACATCGTACAACAATTTAGAATATCTTACGACTCTGTATGCCACATTACCGCCTTGAAAAGCATGTTAGTATAACGTACGACGCCTTACAACTCCTAACAAAACATTACAACACAGTACGTAAACTTAAAACTCCATAATAAACCTAATGAATTCATCCGAGTCCTTTGAACATTGTACGACAATTTAGAATATATTACCACTCTGTATGCCACACTACCGCCTTGAAAACTATGTTAGTATAACGTACGGCACCTTACAACTCCTAACAAAACATTACAACACCGTACGTAAACTTAAAACTCCATAATAAACCTAATGAATTCATCCGAGTCCATTGAACATTGTACTACAATTTAGAATATATTACGACTCCGTATGTCACATTACCGCCTTGAAAAGCCTGTTAGTATAACGCACGACACCTTACAACACCTAACAAATCATTAGAACACCGTACGTAAACTCAAAACTCCATACTAAACCTAATGAATTCGTCCGAGTCATTTGAACATCGTACAACAATTTAGAATATCTTACGACTCTGTATGCCACATTACCGCCTTGAAAATCATGATAGTATAACGTATGACACCTTACAAATCCTAACAACACATTACAATACAACACGTAAACTTAAAACTCCGTAATAAACCTAATGAATTCGTTAGAGTCCTTTGAACATCGTACGACCACTCAGGACTTGTTACGACTTTGTATGCGACATTAGCAACAGGAAAAGCAATTTAGAATAATGTAAGATGCGTTACATCTTTTGAGAACACCTTACACCACCGTACGAAACATTAAAACTCCATAATAAACCTAATGAATTCGTCCGAGTCATTTGAACATCGTACAACAATTTAGAATATCTTACGACTCTGTATGCCACATTACCGCCTTGAAAAGCATGTTAGTATAACGTACGACGCCTTACAACTCCTAACAAAACATTACAACACAGTACGTAAACTTAAAACTCCATACTAAACCTAATGAATTCGTCCGAGTCATTTGAACATCGTACAACAATTTAGAATATCTTACGACTCTGTATGCCACATTACCGCCTTGAAAATCATGATAGTATAACGTATGACACCTTACAAATCCTAACAACACATTACAATACAGCACGTAAACATAAAACTCCATAATAAACCTAATGACTTCGTTAGAGTCATTTGAACATCGTACGACCACTCAGGACTTGTTACGACTTTGTATGGGACATTAGCAACAGGAAAAACAATTTAGAATAATGTAGGAGGCGTTACATCTTTTGAGAACACCTTACACCACCGTACGAAACATTAAAACTCCATAATAAACCAAATGAATTCGTCCGACTCATTTGAACATCGTACAACAATTTAGAATATCTTACGACTCTGTATGCCATATTACCTCCCTTGAAAATCATGTTAGTATAACGTATGACACCTTACAAATCGTAACAACACATTACAATACCTCACGTAAACTTAAAACTCCGTAATAAACCTAATGAATTCGTTAGAGTCCTTTGAACATCGTACGACCACTCAGGACTTGTTACGACTTTGTATGCGACATTAGCAACAGGAAAAGCAATTTAGAATAATGTAGGATGCGTTACATCTTTTGAGAACACCTTACACCACCGTACGAAACATTAAAACTCCATAATAAACCTAATAAATTCGTCCGAGTCATTTGAACATCGTACAACAATTTAGAATATCTTACGACTCTGTATGCCACATTACCGCCTTGAAAAGCATGTTAGTATAACGTACGACGCCTTACAACTCCTAACAAAACATTACAACACAGTACGTAAACTTAAAACTCCATAATAAACCTAATGAATTCGTTAGAGTCATTTGAACATCGTACGACCACTCATGACTTGTTACGACTTTGTATGGGACATTAGCAACAGGAAAAACAATTTAGAATAATGTAGGAGGCGTTACATCTTTTGAGAACACCTTACACCACCGTACGAAACATTAAAACTCCATAATAAACCTAATGAATTCGTCAGACTCATTTGTACATCGTACAACAATTTAGAGTATCTTACGACTCTGTATGCCATATTACCGCCTTGAAAATCATGTTAGTATAACGTATGACACCTTACAAATCCTAACAACACATTACAATACCTCACGTAAACTTAAAACTCCGTAATAAACCTAATGAATTCGTTAGAGTCCTTTGAACATCGTACGACCACTCAGGACTTGTTACGACTTTGTATGCGACATTAGCAACAGGAAAAGCAATTTAGAATAATGTAGGATGCGTTACATCTTTTGAGAACACCTTACACCACCGTACGAAACATTAAAACTCCATAATAAATCTAATGAATTCGTCCGAGTCATTTGAACATCGTACAACAATTTAGAATATCTTACGACTCTGTATGCCACATTACCGCCTTGAAAAGCATGTTAGTATAACGTACGACGCCTTACAACTCCTAACAAAACATTACAACACAGTACGTAAACTTAAAACTCCATAATAAACCTAATGAATTCATCCGAGTCCTTTGAACATTGTACGACAATTTAGAATATATTACCACTCTGTATGCCACACTACCGCCTTGAAAACTATGTTAGTATAACGTACGGCACCTTACAACTCCTACCAAAACATTACAACACCGTACGTAAACTTAAAACTCCATAATAAACCTAATGAATTCATCCGAGTCCATTGAACATTGTACTACAATTTAGAATATATTACGACTCCGTATGTCACATTACCGCCTTGAAAAGCCTGTTAGTATAACGCACGGCACCTTACAACACCTAACAAATCATTAGAACACCGTACGTAAACTCAAAACTCCATACTAAACCTAATGAATTCGTCCGAGTCATTTGAACATCGTACAACAATTTAGAATATCTTACGACTCTGTATGCCACATTACCGCCTTGAAAATCATGATAGTATAACGTATGACACCTTACAAATCCTAACAACACATTACAATACAGCACGTAAACTTAAAACTCCGTAATAAACCTAATGAATTCGTTAGAGTCCTTTGAACATCGTACGACCACTCAGGACTTGTTACGACTTTGTATGCGACATTAGCAACAGGAAAAGCAATTTAGAATAATGTAAGATGCGTTACATCTTTTGAGAACACCTTACACCACCGTACGAAACATTAAAACTCCATAATAAACCTAATGAATTCATCCGAGTCATTTGAACATCGTACAAAAATTTAGAATATCTTACGACTCTGTATGCCACATTACCGCCTTGAAAAGCATGTTAGTATAACGTACGACGCCTTACAACTCCTAACAAAACATTACAACACAGTACGTAAACTTAAAACTCCATAATAAACCTAATGAATTCATCCGAGTCCTTTGAACATTGTACGACAATTTAGAATATATTACCACTCTGTATGCCACACTACCGCCTTGAAAACTATGTTAGTATAACGTACGGCACCTTACAACTCCTAACAAAACATTACAACACCGTACGTAAACTTAAAACTCCATAATAAACCTAATGAATTCATCCGAGTCCATTGAACATTGTACTACAATTTAGAATATATTACGACTCCGTATGTCACATTACCGCCTTGAAAAGCCTGTTAGTGTAACGCACGACACCTTACAACACCTAATAAATCATTAGAACACCGTACGTAAACTCAAAACTCCATACTAAACCTAATGAATTCGTCCGAGTCATTTGAACATCGTACAACAATTTTGAATATCTTACGACTCTGTATGCCACATTACCGCCTTGAAAATCATGATAGTATAACGTATGACACCTTACAAATCCTAACAACACATTACAATACAGCACGTAAACTTAAAACTCCGTAATAAACCTAATGAATTCGTTAGAGTCCTTTGAACATCGTACGACCACTCAGGACTTGTTACGACTTTGTATGGGACATTAGCAACAGGAAAAGCAATTTAGAATAATGTAGGAGGCGTTACATCTTTTGAGAACACCTTACACCACCGTACGAAACATTAAAACTCCATAATAAACCTAATGAATTCGTCCGACTCATTTGAACATCGTACAACAATTTAGAATATCTTACGACTCTGTATGCCACATTACCGCCTTGAAAAGCATGTTAGTATAACGTACGACGCCTTACAACTCCTAACAAAACATTACAACACAGTACGTAAACTTAAAACTCCATACTAAACCTAATGAATTCGTCCGAGTCATTTGAACATCGTACAACAATTTAGAATATCTTACGACTCTGTATGCCACATTACCGCCTTGAAAATCATGATAGTATAACGTATGACACCTTACAAATCCTAACAACACATTACAATACAGCACGTAAACTTAAAACTCCATAATAAACCTAATGACTTCGTTAGAGTCATTTGAACATCGTACGACCACTCAGGACTTGTTACGACTTTGTATGGGACATTAGCAACAGGAAAAACAATTTAGAATAATGTAGGAGGCGTTACATCTTTTGAGAACACCTTACACCACCGTACGAAACATTAAAACTCCATAATAAACCAAATGAATTCGTCCGACTCATTTGAACATCGTACAACAATTTAGAATATCTTACGACTCTGTATGCCATATTACCTCCCTTGAAAATCATGTTAGTATAACGTATGACACCTTACAAATCGTAACAACACATTACAATACCTCACGTAAACTTAAAACTCCGTAATAAACCTAATGAATTCGTTAGAGTCCTTTGAACATCGTACGACCACTCAGGACTTGTTACGACTTTGTATGCGACATTAGCAACAGGAAAAGCAATTTAGAATAATGTAGGATGCGTTACATCTTTTGAGAACACCTTACACCACCGTACGAAACATTAAAACTCCATAATAAACCTAATAAATTCGTCCGAGTCATTTGAACATCGTACAACAATTTAGAATATCTTACGACTCTGTATGCCACATTACCGCCTTGAAAAGCATGTTAGTATAACGTACGACGCCTTACAACTCCTAACAAAACATTACAACACAGTACGTAAACTTAAAACTCCATAATAAACCTAATGAATTCATCCGAGTCCTTTGAACATTGTACGACAATTTAGAATATATTACCACTCTGTATGCCACACTACCGCCTTGAAAACTATGTTAGTATAACGTACGGCACCTTACAACTCCTAACAAAACATTACAACACCGTACGTAAACTTAAAACTCCATAATAAACCTAATGAATTCATCCGAGTCCATTGAACATAGTACTACAATTTAGAATATATTACGACTCCGTATGTCACATTACCGCCTTGAAAAGCCTGTTAGTATAACGTACGGCACCTTACAACACCTAACAAATCATTAGAACACCGTACGTAAACTCAAAACTCCATACTAAACCTAATGAATTCGTCCGAGTCATTTGAACATCGTACAACAATTTAGAATATCTTACGACTCTGTATGCCACATTACCGCCTTGAAAATCATGATAGTATAACGTATGACACCTTACAAATCCTAACAACACATTACAATACAGCACGTAAACTTAAAACTCCATAATAAACCTAATGAATTCGTTAGAGTCATTTGAACATCGTACGACCACTCAGGACTTGTTACGACTTTGTATGGGACATTAGCAACAGGAAAAACAATTTAGAATAATGTAGGAGGCGTTACATCTTTTGAGAACACCTTACACCACCGTACGAAACATTAAAACTCCTTAATAAACCTAATGAATTCGTCAGACTCATTTGAACATCGTACAACAATTTAGAGTATCTTACGACTCTGTATGCCATATTACCGCCTTGAAAATCATGTTAGTATAACGTATGACACCTTACAAATCCTAACAACACATTACAATACCTCACGTAAACTTAAAACTCCGTAATAAACCTAATGAATTCGTTAGAGTCCTTTGAACATCGTACGACCACTCAGGACTTGTTACGACTTTGTATGCGACATTAGCAACAGGAAAAGCAATTTAGAATAATGTAGGATGCGTTACATCTTTTGAGAACACCTTACACCACCGTACGAAACATTAAAACTCCATAATAAATCTAATGAATTCGTCCGAGTCATTTGAACATCGTACAACAATTTAGAATATCTTACGACTCTGTATGCCACATTACCGCCTTGAAAAGCATGTTAGTATAACGTACGACGCCTTACAACTCCTAACAAAACATTACAACACAATACGTAAACTTAAACCTACATAATAAACCTAATGAATTCATCCGAGTCCTTTGAACATTGTACGACAATTTAGAATATATTACCACTCTGTATGCCACACTACCGCCTTGAAAACTATGTTAGTATAACGTACGGCACCTTACAACTCCTAACAAAACATTACAACACCGTACGTAAACTTAAAACTCCATAATAAACCTAATGAATTCATCCGAGTCCATTGAACATTGTACTACAATTTAGAATATATTACGACTCCGTATGTCACATTACCGCCTTGAAAAGCCTGTTAGTATAACGTACGGCACCTTACAACACCTAACAAATCATTAGAACACCGTACGTAAACTCAAAACTCCATACTAAACCTAATGAATTCGTCCGAGTCATTTGAACATCGTACAACAATTTAGAATATCTTACGACTCTGTATGCCACATTACCGCCTTGAAAATCATGATAGTATAACGTATGACACCTTACAAATCCTAACAACACATTACAATACAGCACATAAACTTAAAACTCCATAATAAACCTAATGAATTCGTTAGAGTCCTTTGAACATCGTACGACCACTCAGGACTTGTTACGACTTTGTATGCGACATTAGCAACAGGAAAAACAATATAGAATAATGTAAGATGCGTTACATCTTTTGAGAACACCTTACACCACCGTACGAAACATTAAAACTCCATAATAAACCTAATGAATTCGTCCGAGTCATTTGAACATCGTACAACAATTTAGAATATCTTACGACTCTGTATGCCACATTACCGCCTTGAAAAGCATGTTAGTATAACGTACGACGCCTTACAACTCCTAACAAAACATTACAACACAGTACGTAAACTTAAAACTCCATACTAAACCTAATGAATTCGTCCGAGTCATTTGAACATCGTACAACAATTTAGAATATCTTACGACTCTGTATGCCACATTACCGCCTTGAAAATCATGATAGTATAACGTATGACACCTTACAAATCCTAACAACACATTACAATACAGCACGTAAACTTAAAACTCCATAATAAACCTAATGACTTCGTTAGAGTCATTTGAACATCGTACGACCACTCAGGACTTGTTACGACTTTGTATGGGACATTAGCAATAGGAAAAACAATTTAGAATAATGTAGGAGGCGTTACATCTTTTGAGAACACCTTACACCACCGTACGAAACATTAAAACTCCACAATAAACCTAATGAATTCGTCCGACTCATTTGAACATCGTACAACAATTTAGAATATCTTACGACTCTGTATGCCATATTACCGCCTTGAAAATCATGTTAGTATAACGTATGACACCTTACAAATCCTAACAACACATTACAATACCTCACGTAAACTTAAAACTCCGTAATAAACCTAATGAATTCGTTAGAGTCATTTGAACATCGTACGACCACTCAGGACTTGTTACGACTTTGTATGGGACATTAGCAACAGGAAAAACAATTTAGAATAATGTAGGAGGCGTTACATCTTTTGAGAACACCTTACACCACCGTACGAAACATTAAAACTCCATAATAAACCTAATGAATTCGTCCGACTCATTTGAACATCGTACAACAATTTAGAATATCTTACGACTCTGTATGCCATATTACCGACTTGAAAATCATGTTAGTATAACGTATGACACCTTACAAATCCTAGCAACACATTACAATACCTCACGTAAACTTAAAACTCCGTAATAAACCTAATGAATTCGTTAGAGTCCTTTGAACATCGTACGACCACTCAGGACTTGTTACGACTTTGTATGCGACATTAGCAACAGGAAAAGCAATTTAGAATAATGTAAGATGCGTTACATCTTTTGAAAACACCTTACACCACCGTACGAAACATTAAAACTCCATAATAAACCTAATAAATTCGTCCGAGTCATTTGAACATCGTACAACAATTTAGAATATCTTACGACTCTGTATGCCACATTACCGCCTTGAAAAGTATGTTAGTATAACGTACGACGCCTTACAACTCCTAACAAAACATTACAACACAGTACGTAAACTTAAAACTCCATAATAAACCTAATGAATTCATCCGAGTCCTTTGAACATTGTACGACAATTTAGAATATATTACCACTCTGTATGCCACACTACCGCCTTGAAAACTATGTTAGTATAACGTACGGCACCTTACAACTCCTAACAAAACATTACAACACCGTACGTAAACTTAAAACTCCATAATAAACCTAATGA
The DNA here is from genome assembly GCA_030867185.1 of Tagetes erecta. Classification (NCBI taxonomy): domain Eukaryota; kingdom Viridiplantae; phylum Streptophyta; class Magnoliopsida; order Asterales; family Asteraceae; genus Tagetes; species Tagetes erecta. The sequence continues at coordinate 44,424,969 of CM061488.1, read as the reverse complement.
ATTCATCCGAGTCCATTGAACATAGTACTACAATTTAGAATATATTACGACTCCGTATGTCACATTACCGCCTTGAAAAGCCTGTTAGTATAACGTACGGCACCTTACAACACCTAACAAATCATTAGAACACCGTACGTAAACTCAAAACTCCATACTAAACCTAATGAATTCGTCCGAGTCATTTGAACATCGTACAACAATTTAGAATATCTTACGACTCTGTATGCCACATTACCGCCTTGAAAATCATGATAGTATAACGTATGACACCTTACAAATCCTAACAACACATTACAATACAGCACGTAAACTTAAAACTCCATAATAAACCTAATGAATTCGTTAGAGTCATTTGAACATCGTACGACCACTCAGGACTTGTTACGACTTTGTATGGGACATTAGCAACAGGAAAAACAATTTAGAATAATGTAGGAGGCGTTACATCTTTTGAGAACACCTTACACCACCGTACGAAACATTAAAACTCCTTAATAAACCTAATGAATTCGTCAGACTCATTTGAACATCGTACAACAATTTAGAGTATCTTACGACTCTGTATGCCATATTACCGCCTTGAAAATCATGTTAGTATAACGTATGACACCTTACAAATCCTAACAACACATTACAATACCTCACGTAAACTTAAAACTCCGTAATAAACCTAATGAATTCGTTAGAGTCCTTTGAACATCGTACGACCACTCAGGACTTGTTACGACTTTGTATGCGACATTAGCAACAGGAAAAGCAATTTAGAATAATGTAGGATGCGTTACATCTTTTGAGAACACCTTACACCACCGTACGAAACATTAAAACTCCATAATAAATCTAATGAATTCGTCCGAGTCATTTGAACATCGTACAACAATTTAGAATATCTTACGACTCTGTATGCCACATTACCGCCTTGAAAAGCATGTTAGTATAACGTACGACGCCTTACAACTCCTAACAAAACATTACAACACAATACGTAAACTTAAACCTACATAATAAACCTAATGAATTCATCCGAGTCCTTTGAACATTGTACGACAATTTAGAATATATTACCACTCTGTATGCCACACTACCGCCTTGAAAACTATGTTAGTATAACGTACGGCACCTTACAACTCCTAACAAAACATTACAACACCGTACGTAAACTTAAAACTCCATAATAAACCTAATGAATTCATCCGAGTCCATTGAACATTGTACTACAATTTAGAATATATTACGACTCCGTATGTCACATTACCGCCTTGAAAAGCCTGTTAGTATAACGTACGGCACCTTACAACACCTAACAAATCATTAGAACACCGTACGTAAACTCAAAACTCCATACTAAACCTAATGAATTCGTCCGAGTCATTTGAACATCGTACAACAATTTAGAATATCTTACGACTCTGTATGCCACATTACCGCCTTGAAAATCATGATAGTATAACGTATGACACCTTACAAATCCTAACAACACATTACAATACAGCACGTAAACTTAAAACTCCGTAATAAACCTAATGAATTCGTTAGAGTCCTTTGAACATCGTACGACCACTCAGGACTTGTTACGACTTTGTATGCGACATTAGCAACAGGAAAAACAATATAGAATAATGTAAGATGCGTTACATCTTTTGAGAACACCTTACACCACCGTACGAAACATTAAAACTCCATAATAAACCTAATGAATTCGTCCGAGTCATTTGAACATCGTACAACAATTTAGAATATCTTACGACTCTGTATGCCACATTACCGCCTTGAAAAGCATGTTAGTATAACGTACGACGCCTTACAACTCCTAACAAAACATTACAACACAGTACGTAAACTTAAAACTCCATACTAAACCTAATGAATTCGTCCGAGTCATTTGAACATCGTACAACAATTTAGAATATCTTACGACTCTGTATGCCACATTACCGCCTTGAAAATCATGATAGTATAACGTATGACACCTTACAAATCCTAACAACACATTACAATACAGCACGTAAACTTAAAACTCCATAATAAACCTAATGACTTCGTTAGAGTCATTTGAACATCGTACGACCACTCAGGACTTGTTACGACTTTGTATGGGACATTAGCAATAGGAAAAACAATTTAGAATAATGTAGGAGGCGTTACATCTTTTGAGAACACCTTACACCACCGTACGAAACATTAAAACTCCACAATAAACCTAATGAATTCGTCCGACTCATTTGAACATCGTACAACAATTTAGAATATCTTACGACTCTGTATGCCATATTACCGCCTTGAAAATCATGTTAGTATAACGTATGACACCTTACAAATCCTAACAACACATTACAATACCTCACGTAAACTTAAAACTCCGTAATAAACCTAATGAATTCGTTAGAGTCATTTGAACATCGTACGACCACTCAGGACTTGTTACGACTTTGTATGGGACATTAGCAACAGGAAAAACAATTTAGAATAATGTAGGAGGCGTTACATCTTTTGAGAACACCTTACACCACCGTACGAAACATTAAAACTCCATAATAAACCTAATGAATTCGTCCGACTCATTTGAACATCGTACAACAATTTAGAATATCTTACGACTCTGTATGCCATATTACCGCCTTGAAAATCATGTTAGTATAACGTATGACACCTTACAAATCCTAGCAACACATTACAATACCTCACGTAAACTTAAAACTCCGTAATAAACCTAATGAATTCGTTAGAGTCCTTTGAACATCGTACGACCACTCAGGACTTGTTACGACTTTGTATGCGACATTAGCAACAGGAAAAGCAATTTAGAATAATGTAAGATGCGTTACATCTTTTGAAAACACCTTACACCACCGTACGAAACATTAAAACTCCATAATAAACCTAATGAATTCGTCCGAGTCATTTGAACATCGTACAACAATTTAGAATATCTTACGACTCTGTATGCCACATTACCGCCTTGAAAAGCATGTTAGTATAACGTACGACGCCTTACAACTCCTAACAAAACATTACAACACAGTACGTAAACTTAAAACTCCATACTAAACCTAATGAATTCGTCCGAGTCATTTGAACATCGTACAACAATTTAGAATATCTTACGACTCTGTATGCCACATTACCGCCTCGAAAATCATGATAGTATAACGTATGACACCTTACAAATCCTAACAACACATTACAATACAGCACGTAAACTTAAAACTCCATAATAAACCTAATGAATTCGTTAGAGTCCTTTGAACATCGTACGACCACTCAGGACTTGTTACGACTTTGTATGCGACATTAGCAACAGGAAAAACAATATAGAATAATGTAAGATGCGTTACATCTTTTGAGAACACCTTACACCACCGTACGAAACATTAAAACTCCATAATAAACCTAATGAATTCGTCCGAGTCATTTGAACATCGTACAACAATTTAGAATATCTTACGACTCTGTATGCCACATTACCGCCTTGAAAAGCATGTTAGTATAACGTACGACGCCTTACAACTCCTAACAAAACATTACAACACAGTACGTAAACTTAAAACTCCATACTAAACCTAATGAATTCGTCCGAGTCATTTGAACATCGTACAACAATTTAGAATATCTTACGACTCTGTATGCCACATTACCGCCTTGAAAATCATGATAGTATAACGTATGACACCTTACAAATCCTAACAACACATGACAATACAGCATGTAAACTTAAAACTCCATAATAAACCTAATGACTTCGTTAGAGTCATTTGAACATCGTACGACCACTCAGGACTTGTTACGACTTTGTATGGGACATTAGCAACAGGAAAAACAATTTAGAATAATGTAGGAGGCGTTACATCTTTTGAGAACACCTTACACCACCGTACGAAACATTAAAACTCCACAATAAACCTAATGAATTCGTCCGACTCATTTGAACATCGTACAACAATTTAGAATATCTTACGACTCTGTATGCCAAATTACCGCCTTGAAAATCATGTTAGTATAACGTATGACACCTTACAAATCCTAACAACACATTACAATACCTCACGTAAACTTAAAACTCCGTAATAAACCTAATGAATTCGTTAGAGTCATTTGAACATCGTACGACCACTCAGGACTTGTTACGACTTTGTATGGGACATTAGCAACAGGAAAAACAATTTAGAATAATGTAGGAGGCGTTACATCTTTTGAGAACACCTTACACCACCGTACGAAACATTAAAACTCCATAATAAACCTAATGAATTCGTCCGACTCATTTGAACATCGTACAACAATTTAGAATATCTTACGACTCTGTATGCCATATTACCGCCTTGAAAATCATGTTAGTATAACGTATGACACCTTACAAATCCTAGCAACACATTACAATACCTCACGTAAACTTAAAACTCCGTAATAAACCTAATGAATTCGTTAGAGTCCTTTGAACATCGTACGACCACTCAGGACTTGTTACGACTTTGTATGCGACATTAGCAACAGGAAAAGCAATTTAGAATAATGTAAGATGCGTTACATCTTTTGAAAACACCTTACACCACCGTACGAAACATTAAAACTCCATAATAAACCTAATGAATTCGTCCGAGTCATTTGAACATCGTACAACAATTTAGAATATCTTACGACTCTGTATGCCACATTACCGCCTTGAAAAGCATGTTAGTATAACGTACGACGCCTTACAACTCCTAACAAAACATTACAACACAGTACGTAAACTTAAAACTCCATACTAAACCTAATGAATTCGTCCGAGTCATTCGAACATCGTACAACAATTTAGAATATCTTACGACTCTGTATGCCACATTACCGCCTTGAAAATCATGATAGTATAACGTATGACACCTTACAAATCCTAACAACACATTACAATACAGCACGTAAACTTAAAACTCCATAATAAACCTAATGAATTCGTTAGAGTCCTTTGAACATCGTACGACCACTCAGGACTTGTTACGACTTTGTATGCGACATTAGCAACAGGAAAAACAATATAGAATAATGTAAGATGCGTTACATCTTTTGAGAACACCTTACACCACCGTACGATACATTAAAACTCCATAATAAACCTAATGAATTCGTCCGAGTCATTTGAACATCGTACAACAATTTAGAATATCTTACGACTCTGTATGCCACATTACCGCCTTGAAAAGCATGTTAGTATAACGTACGACGCCTTACAACTCCTAACAAAACATTACAACACAGTACGTAAACTTAAAACTCCATACTAAACCTAATGAATTCGTCCGAGTCATTTGAACATCGTACAACAATTTAGAATATCTTACGACTCTGTATGCCACATTACCGCCTTGAAAATCATGATAGTATAACGTATGACACCTTACAAATCCTAACAACACATTACAATACAGCACGTAAACTTAAAACTCCATAATAAACCTAATGACTTCGTTAGAGTCATTTGAACATCGTACGACCACTCAGGACTTGTTACGACTTTGTATGGGACATTAGCAACAGGAAAAACAATTTAGAATAATGTAGGAGGCGTTACATCTTTTGAGAACACCTTACACCACCGTACGAAACATTAAAACTCCACAATAAACCTAATGAATTCGTCCGACTCATTTGAACATCGTACAACAATTTAGAATATCTTACGACTCTGTATGCCATATTACCGCCTTGAAAATCATGTTAGTATAACGTATGACACCTTACAAATCCTAACAACACATTACAATACCTCACGTAAACTTAAAACTCCGTAATAAACCTAATGAATTCGTTAGAGTCATTTGAACATCGTACGACCACTCAGGACTTGTTACGACTTTGTATGGGACATTAGCAACAGGAAAAACAATTTAGAATAATGTAGGAGGCGTTACATCTTTTGAGAACACCTTACACCACCGTACGAAACATTAAAACTCCATAATAAACCTAATGAATTCGTCCGACTCATTTGAACATCGTACAACAATTTAGAATATCTTACGACTCTGTATGCCATATTACCGCCTTGAAAATCATGTTAGTATAACGTATGACACCTTACAAATCCTAGCAACACATTACAATACCTCACGTAAACTTAAAACTCCGTAATAAACCTAATGAATTCGTTAGAGTCCTTTGAACATCGTACGACCACTCAGGACTTGTTACGACTTTGTATGCGACATTAGCAACAGGAAAAGCAATTTAGAATAATGTAAGATGCGTTACATCTTTTGAAAACACCTTACACCACCGTACGAAACATTAAAACTCCATAATAAACCTAATGAATTCGTCCGAGTCATTTGAACATCGTACAACAATTTAGAATATCTTACGACTCTGTATGCCACATTACCGCCTTGAAAAGCATGTTAGTATAACGTACGACGCCTTACAACTCCTAACAAAACATTACAACACAGTACGTAAACTTAAAACTCCATACTAAACCTAATGAATTCGTCCGAGTCATTTGAACATCGTACAACAATTTAGAATATCTTACGACTCTGTATGCCACATTACCGCCTTGAAAATCATGATAGTATAACGTATGACACCTTACAAATCCTAACAACACATTACAATACAGCACGTAAACTTAAAACTCCATAATAAACCTAATGAATTCGTTAGAGTCATTTGAACATCGTACGACCACTCAGGACTTGTTACGACTTTGTATGGGACATTAGCAACAGGAAAAACAATTTAGAATAATGCAGGAGGCGTTACATCTTTTGAGAAGACCTTACACCACCGTACGAAACATTAAAACTCCATAATAAACCTAATGAATTCTTCCGAGTCATTTGAACATCGTACAACAATTTAGAATATCTTACGACTCTGTATGCCACATTACCGCCTTGAAAAGCATGTTAGTATAACGTACGACGCCTTACAACTCCTAACAAAACATTACAACACAGTACGTAAACTTAAAACTCCATAATAAACCTAATGAATTCATCAGAGTCCTTTGAACATTGTACGACAATTTAGAATATATTACCACTCTGTATGCCACACTACCGCCTTGAAAACTATGTTAGTATAACGTACGACACCTTACAACTCCTAACAAACCATTACAACACCGTACGTAAACTTAAAACTCCATAATAAACCTAATGAATTCATCCGAGTCCATTGAACATTGTACTACAATTTAGAATATATTACGACTCCGTATGTCACATTACCGCCTTGAAAAGCCTGTTAGTATAACGTACGACACCTTACAACACCTAACAAATCATTACAACACCGTACGTAAACTCAAAACTCCATAATAAACCTAATGAATTCGTCCGAGTCATTTGAACATCGTACAACAATTTAGAATATCTTACGACTCTGTATGCCACATTACCGCCTTGAAAATCATGTTAGTATAACGTATGACACCTTACAAATCCTAACAACACATTACAATACACACGTAAACTTAAAACTCCGTAATAAACCTAATGAGTTCGTTAGAGTCATTTGAACATCGTACGACCACTCAGGACTTGTTACGACTTTGTATGGGACATTAGCAACAGGAAAAACAATTTAGAATAATGTAGGAGGCGTTACATCTTTTGAGAACACCTTACACCACCGTACGAAACATTAAAACTCCATAATAAACCTAATGAATTCGTCCGACTCATTTGAACATCGTACAACACTTTAGAAAATCTTACGACTCTGTATGCCATATTACCGCCTTGAAAATCATGTTAGTATAACGTATGACACCTTACAAATCCTAACAACACATTACAATACATCACGTAAACTTAAAACTCCGTAATAAACCTAATGAATTCATCCGAGTCCTTTGAACATTGTACGACAATTTAGAATATATTACCACTCTGTATGCCACACTAACGCCTTGAAAACTATGTTAGTATAACGTACGACACCTTACAACTCCTAACAAACCATTACAACACCGTACGTAAACTTAAAACTCCATAATAAACCTAATGAATTCATCCGAGTCCATTGAACATTGTACTACAATTTAGAATATATTACGACTCCGTATGTCACATTACCGCCTTGAAAAGCCTGTTAGTATAACGTACGACACCTTACAACACCTAAAAAATCATTACAACACCGTACGTAAACTCAAAACTCCATAATAAACCTAATGAATTCGTCCGAGTCATTTGAACATCGTACAACAATTTAGAATATCTTACGACTCTGTATGCCACATTACCGCCTTGAAAATCATGATAGTATAACGTATGACACCTTACAAATCCTAACAACACATTACAATACAGCACGTAAACTTAAAACTCCATAATAAACCTAATGAATTCGTTAGAGTCATTTGAACATCGTACGACCACTCAGGACTTGTTACGACTTTGTATGGGACATTAGCAACAGGAAAAACAATTTAGAATAATGTAGGAGGCGTTACATCTTTTGAGAACACCTTACACCACCGTACGAAACATTAAAACTCCATAATAAACCTAATGAATTCTTCCGAGTCATTTGAACATCGTACAACAATTTAGAATATCTTACGACTCTGTATGCCACATTACCGCCTTGAAAAGCATGTTAGTATAACGTACGACGCCTTACAACTCCTAACAAAACATTACAACACAGTACGTAAACTTAAAACTCCATAATAAACCTAATGAATTCATCCGAGTCCTTTGAACATTGTACGACAATTTAGAATATATTACCACTCTGTATGCCACACTACCGCCTTGAAAACTATGTTAGTATAACGTACGACACCTTACAACTCCTAACAAACCATTACAACACCGTACGTAAACTTAAAACTCCATAATAAACCTAATGAATTAATCCGAGTCCATTGAACATTGTACTACAATTTAGAATATATTACGACTCCGTATGTCACATTACCGCCTTGAAAAGCCTGTTAGTATAACGTACGACACCTTACAACACCTAACAAATCATTACAACACCGTACGTAAACTCAAAACTCCATAATAAACCTAATGAATTCGTCCGAGTCATTTGAACATCGTACAACAATTTAGAATATCTTACGACTCTGTATGCCACATTACCGCCTTGAAAATCATGTTAGTATAACGTATGACACCTTACAAATCCTAACAACACATTACAATACAGCACGTAAACTTAAAACTCCGTAATAAACCTAATGAGTTCGTTAGAGTCATTTGAACATCGTACGACCACTCAGGACTTGTTACGACTTTGTATGGGACATTAGCAACAGGAAAAACAATTTAGAATAATGTAGGAGGCGTTACATCTTTTGAGAACACCTTACACCACCGTACGAAACATTAAAACTCCATAATAAACCTAATGAATTCGTCCGACTCATTTGAACATCGTACAACAATTTAGAAAATCTTACGACTCTGTATGCCATATTACCGCCTTGAAAATCATGTTAGTATAACGTATGACACCTTACAAATCCTAACAACACATTACAATACATCACGTAAACTTAAAACTCTGTAATAAACCTAATGAATTCGTTTGAGTCCTTTGAACATCGTACGACCACTCAGGACTTGTTACGACTTTGTATGCGACATTAGCAACAGGAAAAGCAATTTAGAATAATGTAGGATGCGTTACATCTTTTGAGAACACCTTACACCACCGTACGAAACATTAAAACTCCATAATAAACCTAATGAATTCGTCCGAGTCATTTGAATATCGTACAACAATTTAGAATATCTTACGACTCTGTATGCCACATTACCGCCTTGAAAAGCATGTTAGTATAACGTACGACGCCTTACAACTCCTAACAAAACATTACAACATAGTACGTAAACTTAAAACTCCATACTAAACCTAATGAATTCGTCCGAGTCATTTGAACATCGTACAACAATTTAGAATATCTTACGACTCTGTATGCCATATTACCGCCTTGAAAATCATGTTAGTATAACGTATGACACCTTACAAATCCTAACAACACATCACAATACCTCACGTAAACTTAAAACTCCGTAATAAACCTAATGAATTTGTTAGAGTCATTTGAACATCGTACGACCACTCAGGACTTGTTACGACTTTGTATGGGACATTAGCAACAGGAAAAACAATTTAGAATAATGTAGGAGGCGTTACATCTTTTGAGAACACCTTACACCACCGTACGAAACATTAAAACTCCATAATAAACCTAATGAATTCTTCCGAGTCATTTGAACATCGTACAACAATTTAGAATATCTTACGACTCTGTATGCCACATTACCGCCTTGAAAAGCATGTTAGTATAACGTACGACGCCTTACAACTCCTAACAAAACATTACAACACAGTACGTAAACTTAAAACTCCATAATAAACCTAATGAATTCATCCGAGTCCTTTGAACATTGTACGACAATTTAGAATATATTACCACTCTGTATGCCACACTACCGCCTTGAAAACTATGTTAGTATAACGTACGACACCTTACAACTCCTAACAAACCATTACAACACCGTACGTAAACTTAAAACTCCATAATAAACCTAATGAATTCATCCGAGTCCATTGAACATTGTACTACAATTTAGAATATATTACGACTCCGTATGTCACATTACCGCCTTGAAAAGCCTGTTAGTATAACGTACGACACCTTACAACACCTAACAAATCATTACAACACCGTACGTAAACTCAAAACTCCATAATAAACCTAATGAATTCGTCCGAGTCATTTGAACATCGTACAACAATTTAGAATATCTTACGACTCTGTATGCCACATTACCACCTTGAAAATCATGTTAGTATAACGTATGACACCTTACAAATCCTAACAACACATTACAATACAGCACGTAAACTTAAAACTCCGTAATAAACCTAATGAGTTCGTTAGAGTCATTTGAACATCGTACGACCACTCAGGACTTGTTACGACTTTGTATGGGACATTAGCAACAGGAAAAACAATTTAGAATAATGTAGGAGGCGTTACATCTTTTGAGAACACCTTACACCACCGTACGAAACATTAAAACTCCATAATAAACCTAATGAATTCGTCCGACTCATTTGAACATCGTACAACAATTTAGAAAATCTTACGACTCTGTATGCCATATTACCGCCTTGAAAATCATGTTAGTATAACGTATGACACCTTACAAATCCTAACAACACATTACAATACATCACGTAAACTTAAAACTCCGTAATAAACCTAATGAATTCGTTTGAGTCCTTTGAACATCGTACGACCACTCAGGACTTGTTACGACTTTGTATGCGACATTAGCAACAGGAAAAGCAATTTAGAATAATGTAGGATGCGTTACATCTTTTGAGAACACCTTACACCACCGTACGAAACATTAAAACTCCATAATAAACCTAATGAATTCGTCCGAGTCATTTGAATATCGTACAACAATTTAGAATATCTTACGACTTTGTATGCCACATTACCGCCTTGAAAAGCATGTTAGTATAACGTACAACGCCTTACAACTCCTAACAAAACATTACAACATAGTACGTAAACTTAAAACTCCATACTAAACCTAATGAATTCGTCCGAGTCATTTGAACATCGTACAACAATTTAGAATATCTTACGACTCTGTATGCCATATTACCGCCTTGAAAATCATGTTAGTATAACGTATGACACCTTACAAATCCTAACAACACATCACAATACCTCACGTAAACTTAAAACTCCGTAATAAACCTAATGAATTCGTTAGAGTCATTTGAACATCGTACGACCACTCAGGACTTGTTACGACTTTGTATGGGACATTAGCAACAGGAAAAACAATTTAGAATAATGTAGGAGGCGTTACATCTTTTGAGAACACCTTACACCACCGTACGAAACATTAAAACTCCATAATAAACCTAATGAATTCTTCCGAGTCATTTGAACATCGTACAACAATTTAGAATATCTTACGACTCTGTATGCCACATTACCGCCTTGAAAAGCATGTTAGTATAACGTACGACGCCTTACAACTCCTAACAAAACATTACAACACAGTACGTAAACTTAAAACTCCATAATAAACCTAATGAATTCATCCGAGTCCTTTGAACATTGTACGACAATTTAGAATATATTACCACTCTGTATGCCACACTACCGCCTTGAAAACTATGTTAGTATAACGTACGACACCTTACAACTCCTAACAAACCATTACAACACCGTACGTAAACTTAAAACTCCATAATAAACCTAATGAATTCATCCGAGTCCATTGAACATTGTACTACAATTTAGAATATATTACGACTCCGTATGTCACATTACCGCCTTGAAAAGCCTGTTAGTATAACGTACGACACCTTACAACACCTAACAAATCATTACAACACCGTACGTAAACTCAAAACTCCATAATAAACCTAATGAATTCGTCCGAGTCATTTGAACATCGTACAACAATTTAGAAAATCTTACGACTCTGTATGCCACATTACCGCCTTGAAAATCATGTTAGTATAACGTATGACACCTTACAAATCCTAACAACACATTACAATACAGCACGTAAACTTAAAACTCCGTAATAAACCTATCGAGTTCGTTAGAGTCATTTGAACATCGTACGACCACTCAGGACTTGTTACGACTTTGTATGGGACATTAGCAACAGGAAAAACAATTTAGAATAATGTAGGAGGCGTTACATCTTTTGAGAACACCTTACACCACCGTACGAAACATTAAAACTCCATAATAAACCTAATGAATTCGTCCGACTCATTTGAACATCGTACAACAATTTAGAAAATCTTACGACTCTGTATGCCATATTACCGCCTTGAAAATCATGTTAGTATAACGTATGACACCTTACAAATCCTAACAACACATTACAATACATCACGTAAACTTAAAACTCCGTAATAAACCTAATGAATTCGTTTGAGTCCTTTGAACATCGTACGACCACTCAGGACTTGTTACGACTTTGTATGCGACATTAGCAACAGGAAAAGCAATTTAGAATAATGTAGGATGCGTTACATCTTTTGAGAACACCTTACACCACCGTACGAAACATTAAAACTCCATAATAAACCTAATGAATTCGTCCGAGTCATTTGAATATCGTACAACAATTTAGAATATCTTACGACTCTGTATGCCACATTACCGCCTTGAAAAGCATGTTAGTATAACGTACGACGCCTTACAACTCCTAACAAAACATTACAACATAGTACGTCAACTTAAAACTCCATACTAAACCTAATGAATTCGTCCGAGTCATTTGAACATCGTACAACAATTTAGAATATCTTACGACTCTGTATGCCATATTACCGCCTTGAAAATCATGTTAGTATAACGTATGACACCTTACAAATCCTAACAACACATCACAATACCTCACGTAAACTTAAAACTCCGTAATAAACCTAATGAATTTGTTAGAGTCATTTGAACATCGTACGACCACTCAGGACTTGTTACGACTTTGTATGGGACATTAGCAACAGGAAAAACAATTTAGAATAATGTAGGAGGCGTTACATCTTTAGAGAACACCTTACACCACCGTACGAAACATTAAAACTCCATAATAAACCTAATGAATTCTTCCGAGTCATTTGAACATCGTACAACAATTTAGAATATCTTACGACTCTGTATGCCACATTACCGCCTTGAAAAGCATGTTAGTATAACGTACGACGCCTTACAACTCCTAACAAAACATTACAACACAGTACGTAAACTTAAAACTCCATAATAAACCTAATGAATTCATCCGAGTCCTTTGAACATTGTACGAGAATTTAGAATATATTACCACTCTGTATGCCACACTACCGCCTTGAAAACTATGTTAGTATAACGTACGACACCATACAACTCCTAACAAACCATTACAACATCGTACGTAAACTTAAAACTCCATAATAAACCTAATGAATTCATCCGAGTCCATTGAACATTGTACTACAATTTAGAATATATTACGACTCCGTATGTCACATTACCGCCTTGAAAAGCCTGTTAGTATAACGTACGACACCTTACAACACCTAACAAATCATTACAACACCGTACGTAAACTCAAAACTCCATAATAAACCTAATGAATTCGTCCGAGTCATTTGAACATCGTACAACAATTTAGAATATCTTACGACTCTGTATGCCACATTACCGCCTTGAAAATCATGTTAGTATAACGTATGACACCTTACAAATCCTAACAACACATTACAATACAACACGTAAACTTAAAACTCCGTAATAAACCTAATGAGTTCGTTAGAGTCATTTGAACATCGTACGACCACTCAGGACTTGTTACGACTTTGTATGGGACATTAGCAACAGGACAAACAATTTAGAATAATGTAGGAGGCGTTACATCTTTTGAGAACACCTTACACCACCGTACGAAACATTAAAACTCCATAATAAACCTAATGAATTCGTCCGACTCATTTGAACATCGTACAACAATTTAGAAAATCTTACGACTCTGTATGCCATATTACCGCCTTGAAAATCATGTTAGTATAACGTATGACACCTTACAAATCCTAACAACACATTACAATACATCACGTAAACTTAAAACTCCGTAATAAACCTAATGAATTCGTTTGAGTCCTTTGAACATCGTACGACCACTCAGGACTTGTTACGACTTTGTATGCGACATTAGCAACAGGAAAAGCAATTTAGAATAATGTAGGATGCGTTACATCTTTTGAGAACACCTTACACCACCGTACAAAACATTAAAACTCCATAATAAACCTAATGAATTCGTCCGAGTCATTTGAATATCGTACAACAATTTAGAATATCTTACGACTCTGTATGCCACATTACCGCCTTGAAAAGCCTGTTAGTATAACGTACGACACCTTACAACACCTAACAAATCATTACAACACCGTATGTAAACTCAAAACTCCATAATAAACCTAATGAATTCGTCCGAGTCATTTGAACATCGTACAACAATTTAGAATATCTTACGACTCTGTATGCCACATTACCGCCTTGAAAATCATGTTAGTATAACGTATGACACCTTACAAATCCTAACAACACATTACAATACAACACGTAAACTTAAAACTCCGTAATAAACCTAATGAGTTCGTTAGAGTCATTTGAACATCGTACGACCACTCAGGACTTGTTACGACTTTGTATGGGACATTAGCAACAGGAAAAACAATTTAGAATAATGTAGGAGGCGTTACATCTTTTGAGAACACCTTACACCACCGTACGAAACATTAAAACTCCATAATAAACCTAATGAATTCGTCCGACTCATTTGAACATCGTACAACAATTTAGAAAATCTTACGACTCTGTATGCCATATTACCGCCTTGAAAATCATGTTAGTATAACGTATGACACCTTACAAATCCTAACAACACATTACAATACATCACGTAAACTTAAAACTCCGTAATAAACCTAATGAATTCGTTTGAGTCCTTTGAACATCGTACGACCACTCAGGACTTGTTACGACTTTGTATGCGACATTAGCAACAGGAAAAGCAATTTAGAATAATGTAGGATGCGTTACATCTTTTGAGAACACCTTACACCACCGTACAAAACATTAAAACTCCATAATAAACCTAATGAATTCGTCCGAGTCATTTGAATATCGTACAACAATTTAGAATATCTTACGACTCTGTATGCCACATTACCGCCTTGAAAAGCATGTTAGTATAACGTACGACGCCTTACAACTCCTAACAAAACATTACAACATAGTACGTAAACTTAAAACTCCATACTAAACCTAATGAATTCGTCCGAGTCATTTGAACATCGTACAACAATTTAGAATATCTTACGACTCTGTATGCCACATTACCGCCTTGAAAAGCATGTTAGTATAACGTACGACGCCTTACAACTCCTAACAAAACATTACAACACAGTACGTAAACTTAAAACTCCATAATAAACCTAATGAATTCATCCGAGTCCTTTGAACATTGTACGACAATTTAGAATATATTACCACTCTGTATGCCACACTACCGCCTTGAAAACTATGTTAGTATAACGTATGGAACCTTACAACTCCTAACAAAACATTACAAAACCGTACGTAAACTTAAAACTACATAATAAACCTAATGAATTCATCCGAGTCCATTGAACATTGTACGACAATTTAGAATATATTACGACTCTGTATGTCACATTACCGCCTTGAAAAGCCTGTTAGTATAACGTACGGCACCTTACAACACCTAACAAATCATTACAACACCGTACGTAAACTCAAAACTCCAAAATAAACCTAATGAATTCGTCCGAGTCATTTGAACATCGTACAACAATTTAGATTACGAATCTGTATGCCACATTACCGCCTTGAAAATCATGTTAGTATAACGTATGACACCTTATAAATCCTAACAACACATTACAATACAACACGTAAACTTAAAACTCCATAATAAACCTAATGAATTCGTTAGAGTCATTTGAACATCGTACGACCACTCAGGACTTGTTACGACTTTGGGACATTAGCAACAGGAAAAACAATTTAGAATAATGTAGGAGGCGTTACATCTTTTGAGAAAACCTTACACCACCGTACGAAACATTAAAACTCCATAATAAACATAATGAATTCGTCCGGCTCATTTGAACACCGTACAACAATTTAGAATATCTTACGACTCTGTATGCCATATTACCTCCCTTGAAAATCATGTTAGTATAGCGTATGACACCTTACAAATCGTAACAACACATTACAATACCTCACGTAAACTTAAAACTCCGTAATAAACCTAATGAATTCGTTAGAGACCTTTGAACATCGTACGACCACTCAGGACTTGTTACGACTTTGTATGCGACATTAGCAACAGGAAAAGCAATTTAGAATAATGTAGGATGCGTTACATCTTTTGAGAACACCTTACACCACCGTACGAAACATTAAAACTCCATAATAAACCTAATAAATTCGTCCGACTCATTTGAACATCGTACAACAATTTAGAATATCTTACGACTCTGTATGCCATATTACCGCCTTGAAAATCATGTTAGTATAACGTATGACACCTTACAAATCCTAACAACACATTACAATACCTCACGTAAACTTAAAACTCCGTAATAAACCTAATGAATTCGTTAGAGTCATTTGAACATCGTACGACCACTCAGGACTTGTTACGACTTTGTATGGGACATTAGCAACAGGAAAAACAATTTAGAATAATGTAGGAGGCGTTACATCTTTTGAGAACACCTTACACCACCGTACGAAACATTAAAACTCCATAATAAACCTAATGAATTCGTCCGACTCATTTGAACATCGTACAACAATTTAGAATATCTTACGACTCTGTATGCCATATTACCGCCTTGAAAATCATGTTAGTATAACGTATGACACCTTACAAATCCTAACAACACATTACAATACCTCACGTAAACTTAAAACTTCGTAATAAACCTAATGAATTCGTTAGAGTCCTTTGAACATCGTACGACCACTCAGGACTTGTTACGACTTTGTATGCGACATTAGCAACAGGAAAAGCAATTTAGAATAATGTAGGATGCGTTACCTCTTTTGAGAACACCTTACACCACCGTACGAAACATTAAAACTCCATAATAAACCTAATGAATTCGTCCGAGTCATTTGAACATCGTACAACAATTTAGAATATCTTACGACTCTGTATGCCACATTACCGCCTTGAAAAGCATGTTAGTATAACGTACGACGCCTTACAACTCCTAACAAAACATTACAACACAGTACGTAAACTTAAAACTCCATAATAAACCTAATGAATTCATCCGAGTCCTTTGAACATTGTACGACAATTTAGAATATATTACCACTCTGTATGCCACACTACCGCCTTGAAAACTATGTTAGTATAACGTATGGAACCTTACAACTCCTAACAAAACATTACAAAACCGTACGTAAACTTAAAACTCCATAATAAACATAATGAATTCATCCGAGTCCATTGAACATTGTACGACAATTTAGAATATATTACGACTCTGTATGTCACATTACCGCCTTGAAAAGCCTGTTAGTATAACGTACGACACCTTACAACACCTAACAAATCATTACAACACCGTACGTAAACTCAAAACTCCAAAATAAACCTAATGAATTCGTCCGAGTCATTTGAACATCGTACAACAATTTATATTACGAATCTGTATGCCACATTACCGCCTTGAAAATCATGTTAGTATAACGTATGACACCTTACAAATCCTAACAACACATTACAATACAACACGTAAACTTAAAACTCCATAATAAACCTAATGAATTCGTTAGAGTCATTTGAACATCGTACGACCACTCAGGACTTGTTACGACTTTGGGACATTAGCAACAGGAAAAACAATTTAGAATAATGTAGGAGGCGTTACATCTTTTGAGAAAACCTTACACCACCGTACGAAACATTAAAACTCCATAATAAACATAATGAATTCGTCCGGCTCATTTGAACTCCGTACAACAATTTTGAATATCTTACGACTCTGTATGCCATATTACCTCCCTTGAAAATCATGTTAGTATAACGTATGACACCTTACAAATCCTAACAACACATTACAATACCTCACGTAAACTTAAAACTCCGTAATAAACCTAATGAATTCGTTAGAGTCCTTTGAACATCGTACGACCACTCAGGACTTGTTACGACTTTGTATGCGACATTAGCAACAGGAAAAGCAATTTAGAATAATGTAGGATGCGTTACCTCTTTTGAGAACACCTTACACCACCGTACGAAACATTAAAACTCCATAATAAACCTAATGAATTCGTCCGAGTCATTTGAACATCGTACAACAATTTAGAATATCTTACGACTCTGTATGCCACATTACCGCCTTGAAAAGCATGTTAGTATAACGTACGACGCCTTACAACTCCTAACAAAACATTACAACACAGTACGTAAACTTAAAACTCCATAATAAACCTAATGAATTCATCCGAGTCCTTTGAACATTGTACGACAATTTAGAATATATTACCACTCTGTATGCCACACTACCGCCTTGAAAACTATGTTAGTATAACGTATGGAACCTTACAACTCCTAACAAAACATTACAAAACCGTACGTAAACTTAAAACTCCATAATAAACATAATGAATTCATCCGAGTCCATTGAACATTGTACGACAATTTAGAATATATTACGACTCTGTATGTCACATTACCGCCTTGAAAAGCCTGTTAGTATAACGTACGACACCTTACAACACCTAACAAATCATTACAACACCGTACGTAAACTCAAAACTCCAAAATAAACCTAATGAATTCGTCCGAGTCATTTGAACATCGTACAACAATTTATATTACGAATCTGTATGCCACATTACCGCCTTGAAAATCATGTTAGTATAACGTATGACACCTTACAAATCCTAACAACACATTACAATACAACACGTAAACTTAAAACTCCATAATAAACCTAATGAATTCGTTAGAGTCATTTGAACATCGTACGACCACTCAGGACTTGTTACGACTTTGGGACATTAGCAACAGGAAAAACAATTTAGAATAATGTAGGAGGCGTTACATCTTTTGAGAAAACCTTACACCACCGTACGAAACATTAAAACTCCATAATAAACATAATGAATTCGTCCGGCTCATTTGAACTCCGTACAACAATTTTGAATATCTTACGACTCTGTATGCCATATTACCTCCCTTGAAAATCATGTTAGTATAACGTATGACACCTTACAAATCCTAACAACACATTACAATACCTCACGTAAACTTAAAACTCCGTAATAAACCTAATGAATTCGTTAGAGTCCTTTGAACATCGTACGACCACTCAGGACTTGTTACGACTTTGTATGCGACATTAGCAACAGGAAAAGCAATTTAGAATAATGTAGGATGCGTTACCTCTTTTGAGAACACCTTACACCACCGTACGAAACATTAAAACTCCATAATAAACCTAATGAATTCGTCCGAGTCATTTGAACATCGTACAACAATTTAGAATATCTTACGACTCTGTATGCCACATTACCGCCTTGAAAAGCATGTTAGTATAACGTACGACGCCTTACAACTCCTAACAAAACATTACAACACAGTACGTAAACTTAAAACTCCATAATAAACCTAATGAATTCATCCGAGTCCTTTGAACATTGTACGACAATTTAGAATATATTACCACTCTGTATGCCACACTACCGCCTTGAAAACTATGTTAGTATAACGTATGGAACCTTACAACTCCTAACAAAACATTACAAAACCGTACGTAAACTTAAAACTACATAATAAACCTAATGAATTCATCCGAGTCCATTGAACATTGTACGACAATTTAGAATATATTACGACTCTGTATGTCACATTACCGCCTTGAAAAGCCTGTTAGTATAACGTACGGCACCTTACAACACCTAACAAATCATTACAACACCGTACGTAAACTCAAAACTCCAAAATAAACCTAATGAATTCGTCCGAGTCATTTGAACATCGTACAACAATTTAGATTACGAATCTGTATGCCACATTACCGCCTTGAAAATCATGTTAGTATAACGTATGACACCTTATAAATCCTAACAACACATTACAATACAACACGTAAACTTAAAACTCCATAATAAACCTAATGAATTCGTTAGAGTCATTTGAACATCGTACGACCACTCAGGACTTGTTACGACTTTGGGACATTAGCAACAGGAAAAACAATTTAGAATAATGTAGGAGGCGTTACATCTTTTGAGAAAACCTTACACCACCGTACGAAACATTAAAACTCCATAATAAACATAATGAATTCGTCCGGCTCATTTGAACACCGTACAACAATTTAGAATATCTTACGACTCTGTATGCCATATTACCTCCCTTGAAAATCATGTTAGTATAGCGTATGACACCTTACAAATCGTAACAACACATTACAATACCTCACGTAAACTTAAAACTCCGTAATAAACCTAATGAATTCGTTAGAGACCTTTGAACATCGTACGACCACTCAGGACTTGTTACGACTTTGTATGCGACATTAGCAACAGGAAAAGCAATTTAGAATAATGTAGGATGCGTTACATCTTTTGAGAACACCTTACACCACCGTACGAAACATTAAAACTCCATAATAAACCTAATAAATTCGTCCGACTCATTTGAACATCGTACAACAATTTAGAATATCTTACGACTCTGTATGCCATATTACCGCCTTGAAAATCATGTTAGTATAACGTATGACACCTTACAAATCCTAACAACACATTACAATACCTCACGTAAACTTAAAACTCCGTAATAAACCTAATGAATTCGTTAGAGTCATTTGAACATCGTACGACCACTCAGGACTTGTTACGACTTTGTATGGGACATTAGCAACAGGAAAAACAATTTAGAATAATGTAGGAGGCGTTACATCTTTTGAGAACACCTTACACCACCGTACGAAACATTAAAACTCCATAATAAACCTAATGAATTCGTCCGACTCATTTGAACATCGTACAACAATTTAGAATATCTTACGACTCTGTATGCCATATTACCGCCTTGAAAATCATGTTAGTATAACGTATGACACCTTACAAATCCTAACAACACATTACAATACCTCACGTAAACTTAAAACTCCGTAATAAACCTAATGAATTCGTTAGAGTCCTTTGAACATCGTACGACCACTCAGGACTTGTTACGACTTTGTATGCGACATTAGAAACAGGAAAAGCAATTTAGAATAATGTAGGATGCGTTACCTCTTTTGAGAACACCTTACACCACCGTACGAAACATTAAAACTCCATAATAAACCTAATGAATTCGTCCGAGTCATTTGAACATCGTACAACAATTTAGAATATCTTACGACTCTGTATGCCACATTACCGCCTTGAAAAGCATGTTAGTATAACGTACGACGCCTTACAACTCCTAACAAAACATTACAACACAGTACGTAAACTTAAAACTCCATAATAAACCTAATGAATTCATCCGAGTCCTTTGAACATTGTACGACAATTTAGAATATATTACCACTCTGTATGCCACACTACCGCCTTGAAAACTATGTTAGTATAACGTATGGAACCTTACAACTCCTAACAAAACATTACAAAACCGTACGTAAACTTAAAACTCCATAATAAACCTAATGAATTCATCCGAGTCCATTGAACATTGTACGACAATTTAGAATATATTACGACTCTGTATGTCACATTACCGCCTTGAAAAGCCTGTTAGTATAACGTACGACACCTTACAACACCTAACAAATCATTACAACACCGTACGTAAACATTAAAACTCCATAATAAACCTAATGAATTCGTCCGACTCATTTGAACATCGTACAACAATTTAGAATATCTTACGACTCTGTATGCCATATTACCGCCTTGAAAATCATGTTAGTATAACGTATGACACCTTACAAATCCTAACAACACATTACAATACCTCACGTAAACTTAAAACTCCGTAATAAACCTAATGAATTCGTTAGAGTCCTTTGAACATCGTACGACCACTCAGGACTTGTTACGACTTTGTATGGGACATTAGCAACAGGAAAAACAATTTAGAATAATGTAGGAGGCGTTACATCTTTTGAGAACACCTTACACCACCGTACGAAACATTAAAACTCCATAATAAACCTAATGAATTCGTCCGACTCATTTGAACATCGTACAACAATTTAGAATATCTTACGACTCTGTATGCCATATTACCGCCTTGAAAATCATGTTAGTATAACGTATGACACCTTACAAATCCTAACAACACATTACAATACCTCACGTAAACTTAAAACTCCGTAATAAACCTAATGAATTCGTTAGAGTCATTTGAACATCGTACGACCACTCAGGACTTGTTACGACTTTGTATGGGACATTAGCAACAGGAAAAACAATTTAGAATAATGTAGGAGGCGTTACATCTTTTGAGAACACCTTACACCACCGTACGAAACATTAAAACTCCATAATAAACCTAATGAATTCGTCCGACTCATTTGAACATCGTACAACAATTTAGAATATCTTACGACTCTGTATGCCATATTACCGCCTTGAAAATCATGTTAGTATAACGTATGACACCTTACAAATCCTAACAACACATTACAATACCTCACGTAAACTTAAAACTCCGTAATAAACCTAATGAATTCGTTAGAGTCCTTTGAACATCGTACGACCACTCAGGACTTGTTACGACTTTGTATGCGACATTAGCAACAGGAAAAGCAATTTAGAATAATGTAGGATGCGTTACATCTTTTGAGAACACCTTACACCACCGTACGAAACATTAAAACTCCATAATAAACCTAATGAATTCGTCCGACTCATTTGAACATCGTACAACAATTTAGAATATCTTACGACTCTGTATGCCATATTACCGCCTTGAAAATCATGTTAGTATAACGTATGACACCTTACAAATCCTAACAACACATTACAATACCTCACGTAAACTTAAAACTCCGTAATAAACCTAATGAATTCGTTAGAGTCCTTTGAACATCGTACGACCACTCAGGACTTGTTACGACTTTGTATGCGACATTAGCAAATGGAAAAGCAATTTAGAATAATGTAAGATGCGTTACATCTTTTGAGAACACCTTACACCACCGTACGAAACATTAAAACTCCATAATAAACCTAATGAATTCGTCCGAGTCATTTGAACATCGTACAACAATTTAGAATATCTTACGACTCTGTATGCCACATTACCGCCTTGAAAAGCATGTTAGTATAACGTACGACGCCTTACAACTCCTAACAAAACATTACAACACAGTACGTAAACTTAAAACTCCATACTAAACCTAATGAATTCGTCCGAGTCATTTGAACATCGTACAACAATTTAGAATATCTTACGACTCTGTATGCCACATTACCGCCTTGAAAACTCCATAGTATAACGTATGACACCTTACAAATCCTAACAACACATTACAATACAGCACGTAAACTTAAAACTCCATAATAAACCTAATGAATTCGTTAGAGTCATTTGAACATCGTACGACCACTCAGGACTTGTTACGACTTTGTATGGGACATTAGCAACAGGAAAAACAATTTAGAATAATGTAGGAGGCGTTACATCTTTTGAGAACACCTTACACCACCGTACGAAACATTAAAACTCCATAATAAACCTAATGAATTCTTCCGAGTCATTTGAACATCGTACAACAATTTAGAATATCTTACGACTCTGTATGCCACATTACCGCCTTGAAAAGCATGTTAGTATAACGTACGACGCCTTACAACTCCTAACAAAACATTACAACACAGTACGTAAACTTAAAACTCCATAATAAACCTAATGAATTCATCCGAGTCCTTTGAACATTGTACGACAATTTAGAATATATTACCACTCTGTATGCCACACTACCGCCTTGAAAACTATGTTAGTATAACGTACGACACCTTACAACTCCTAACAAAACATTACAACACCGTACGTAAACTTAAAACTCCATAATAAACCTAATGAATTCATCCGAGTCCATTGAACATTGTACTACAATTTAGAATATATTACGACTCCGTATGTCACATTACCGCCTTGAAAAGCCTGTTAGTATAACGTACGGCACCTTACAACACCTAACAAATCATTACAACACCGTACGTAAACTCAAAACTCCATAATAAACCTAATGAATTCGTCCGAGTCATTTGAACATCGTACAACAATTTAGATTACGAATCTGTATGCCACATTACCGCCTTGAAAATCATGTTAGTATAACGTATGACACCTTAAAAATCCTAACAACACATTACAATACAACACGTAAACTTAAAACTCCATAATAAACCTAATGAATTCGTTAGAGTCATTTGAACATCGTACGACCACTCAGGACTTGTTACGACTTTGGGACATTAGCAACAGGAAAAACAATTTAGAATAATGTAGGAGGCGTTACATCTTTTGAGAAAACCTTACACCACCGTATGAAACATTAAAACTCCATAATAAACATAATGAATTCGTCCGGCTCATTTGAACACCGTACAACAATTTAGAATATCTTACGACTCTGTATGCCATATTACCTCCCTTGAAAATCATGTTAGTATAGCGTATGACACCTTACAAATCGTAACAACACATTACAATACCTCACGTAAACTTAAAACTCCGTAATAAACCTAATGAATTCGTTAGAGACCTTTGAACATCGTACGACCACTCAGGACTTGTTACGACTTTGTATGCGACATTAGCAACAGGAAAAGCAATTTAGAATAATGTAGGATGCGTTACATCTTTTGAGAACACCTTACACCACCGTACGAAACATTAAAACTCCATAATAAACCTAATAAATTCGTCCGACTCATTTGAACATCGTACAACAATTTAGAATATCTTACGACTCTGTATGCCATATTACCGCCTTGAAAATCATGTTAGTATAACGTATGACACCTTACAAATCCTAACAACACATTACAATACCTCACGTAAACTTAAAACTCCGTAATAAACCTAATGAATTCGTTAGAGTCATTTGAACATCGTACGACCACTCAGGACTTGTTACGACTTTGTATGGGACATTAGCAACAGGAAAAACAATTTAGAATAATGTAGGAGGCGTTACATCTTTTGAGAACACCTTACACCACCGTACGAAACATTAAAACTCCATAATAAACCTAATGAATTCGTCCGACTCATTTGAACATCGTACAACAATTTAGAATATCTTACGACTCTGTATGCCATATTACCGCCTTGAAAATCATGTTAGTATAACGTATGACACCTTACAAATCCTAACAACACATTACAATACCTCACGTAAACTTAAAACTTCGTAATAAACCTAATGAATTCGTTAGAGTCCTTTGAACATCGTACGACCACTCAGGACTTGTTACGACTTTGTATGCGACATTAGCAACAGGAAAAGCAATTTAGAATAATGTAGGATGCGTTACCTCTTTTGAGAACACCTTACACCACCGTACGAAACATTAAAACTCCATAATAAACCTAATGAATTCGTCCGAGTCATTTGAACATCGTACAACAATTTAGAATATCTTACGACTCTGTATGCCACATTACCGCCTTGAAAAGCATGTTAGTATAACGTACGACGCCTTACAACTCCTAACAAAACATTACAACACAGTACGTAAACTTAAAACTCCATAATAAACCTAATGAATTCATCCGAGTCCTTTGAACATTGTACGACAATTTAGAATATATTACCACTCTGTATGCCACACTACCGCCTTGAAAACTATGTTAGTATAACGTATGGAACCTTACAACTCCTAACAAAACATTACAAAACCGTACGTAAACTTAAAACTCCATAATAAACATAATGAATTCATCCGAGTCCATTGAACATTGTACGACAATTTAGAATATATTACGACTCTGTATGTCACATTACCGCCTTGAAAAGCCTGTTAGTATAACGTACGACACCTTACAACACCTAACAAATCATTACAACACCGTACGTAAACTCAAAACTCCAAAATAAACCTAATGAATTCGTCCGAGTCATTTGAACATCGTACAACAATTTATATTACGAATCTGTATGCCACATTACCGCCTTGAAAATCATGTTAGTATAACGTATGACACCTTACAAATCCTAACAACACATTACAATACAACACGTAAACTTAAAACTCCATAATAAACCTAATGAATTCGTTAGAGTCATTTGAACATCGTACGACCACTCAGGACTTGTTACGACTTTGTATGGGACATTAGCAACAGGAAAAACAATTTAGAATAATGTAGGATGCGTTACATCTTTTGAGAACACCTTACACCACCGTACGAAACATTAAAACTCCATAATAAACCTAATAAATTCGTCCGACTCATTTGAACATCGTACAACAATTTAGAATATCTTACGACTCTGTATGCCACATTACCGCCTTGAAAATCATGATAGTATAACGTATGACACCTTACAAATCCTAACAACACATTACAATACAACACGTAAACTTAAAACTCCATAATAAACCTAATGAATTCGTTAGAGTCATTTGAACATCGTACGACCACTCAGGACTTGTTACGACTTTGTATGGGACATTAGCAACAGGAAAAACAATTTAGAATAATGTAGGAGGCGTTACATCTTTTGAGAACACCTTACACCACCGTACGAATCATAAAAACTCCATAATAAACCTAATGAATTCGTCCGACTCATTTGAACATCGTACAACAATTTAGAATATCTTACGACTCTGTATGCCATATTACCGCCTTGAAAATCATGTTAGTATAACGTATGATACCTTACAAATCCTAACAACACATCACAATACCTCACGTAAACTTAAAACTCCGTAATAAACCTAATGAATTCGTTAGAGTCCTTTGAACATCGTACGACCACTCAGGACTTGTTACGACTTTGTATGCGACATTAGCAACAGGAAAAGCAATTTAGAATAATGTAGGATGCGTTACATCTTTTGAGAACACCTTACACCACCGTACGAAACATTAAAACTCCATAATAAACCTAATGAATTCGTCCGAGTCATTTGAACATCGTACAACAATTTAGAATATCTTACGACTCTGTATGCCACATTACCGCCTTGAAAAGCATGTTAGTATAACGTACGACGCCTTACAACTCCTAACAAAACATTACAACACAGTACGTAAACATAAAACTCCATAATAAACCTAATGAATTCATCCGAGTCCTTTGAACATTGTACGACAATTTAGAATATATTACCACTCTGTATGCCACACTACCGCCTTGAAAACTATGTTAGTATAACGTATGGAACCTTACAACTCCTAACAAAACATTACAAAACCGTACGTAAACTTAAAACTCCATAATAAACCTAATGATTTCATCCGAGTCCATTGAACATTGTACGACAATTTAGAATATATTACGACTCTGTATGTCACATTACCGCATTGAAAAGCCTGTTAGTATAACGTACGGCACCTTACAACACCTAACAAATCATTACAACACCGTACGTAAACTCAAAACTCCAAAATAAACCTAATGAATTCGTCCGAGTCATTTGAACATCATACAACAATTTAGATTACGAATCTGTATGCCACATTGCCGCCTTGAAAATCATGTTAGTATAACGTATGACACCTTACAAATCCTAACAACACATTACAATACAACACGTAAACTTAAAACTCCATAATAAACCTAATGAATTCGTTAGAGTCATTTGAACATCGTACGACCACTCAGGACTTGTTACGACTTTGGGACATTAGCAACAGGAAAAACAATTTAGAATAATGTAGGAGGCGTTACATATTTTGAGAAAACCTTACACCACCGTAGGAAACATTAAAACTCCATAATAAACATAATGAATTCGTCCGGCTCATTTGAACACCGTACAACAATTTAGAATATCTTACGACTCAATATGCCACATTACCGCCTTGAAAAGCATGTTAGTATAACGTACGACGCGTTACAACTCCTAACAAAACATTACAACACAGTACGTAAACTTAAAACTCCATAATAAACCTAATGAATTCATCCAAGTCCTTTGAACATTGTACGACAATTTAGAATATATTACCACTCTGTATGCCACACTACCGCCTTGAAAACTATGTTAGTATAACGTACGGCACCTTACAACTCCTAACAAAACATTACAACACCGTACGTAAACTTAAAACTCCATAATAAACCTAATGAATTCATCCGAGTCCATTGAACATTGTACTACAATTTAGAATATATTACGACTCCGTATGTCACATTACCGCCTTGAAAAGCCTGTTAGTATAACGTACGGCACCTTACAACACCTAACAAGTCATTACAACACCGTACGTAAACTCAAAACTCCATAATAAACCTAATGTATTCGTCCGAGTCATTTGAACATCGTACAACAATTTAGAATATCTTACGACTCTGTATGTTAGTATAACGTATGACACCTTACAAATTCTAACAACACATTACAATACAGCACGTAAACTTAAAACTCCATAATAAACCTAATGAATTCGTTAGAGTCATTTGAACATCGTACGACCACTCCGGACTTGTTACGACTTTGTATGGGACATTAGCAACATGAAAAACAATTTAGAATAATGTAGGAGGCGTTACATCTTTTGAGAACACCTTACACCACCGTACGAAACATTAATACTCCATAATAAACCTAATGAATTCGTCCGACTCATTTGAACATCGTACAACAATTTAGAATATCTTACGACTCTGTATGCCATATTACCGCCTTGAAAATCATGTTAGTATAACGTATGACACCTTACAAATCCTAACAACACATTACAATACCTCACGTAAACTTAAAACTCCGTAATAAACCTAATGAATTCGTTAGAGTCCTTTGAACATCGTACGACCACTCAGGACTTGTTACGATATTGTATGCGACATTAGCAACAGGAAAAGAAATTTAGAATAATGTAGGATGCGTTACATCTTTTGAGAACACCACACCACCGTACGAAACATTAAAACTCCATAATAAACCTAATGAATTCGTCCGAGTCATTTGAACAACGTACAACAATTTAGAATATCTTACGACTCTGTATGCCACATTACCGCCTTGAAAAGCATGTTAGTATAACGTACGACGCCTTACAACTCCTAACAAAACATTACAACACAGTACGTAAACTTAAAACTCCATACTAAACCTAATGAATTCGTCCGAGTCATTTGAACATCGTACAACAATTTAGAATATCTTACGACTCTGTATGCCACATTACCGCCTTGAAAATCATGATAGTATAACGTATGACACCTTACAAATCCTAACAACACATTACAATACAGCACGCAAACTTAAAACTCCATAATAAACCTAATGAATTCGTTAGAGTCATTTGAACATCGTACGACCACTCAGGACTTGTTACGACTTTGTATGGGACATTAGCAACAGGAAAAACAATTTAGAATAATGTAGGAGGCGTTACATCTTTTGAGAACACCTTACACCACCGTACGAATCATAAAAACTCCGTAATAAACCTAATGAATTCGTCCGACTCATTTGAACATCGTACAACAATTTAGAATATCATACGACTCTGTATGCCATATTACTGCCTTGAAAATCATGTTAGTATAACGTATGACACCTTACAAATCCTAACAACACATCACAATACCTCACGTAAACTTAAAACTCCGTAATAAACCTAATGAATTCGTTAGAGTCCTTTGAACATCGTACGACCACTCAGGACTTGTTACGACTTTGTATGCGACATTAGCAACAGGAAAAGCAATTTAGAATAATGTAGGATGCGTTACATCTTTTGAGAACACCTTACACCATCGTACGAAACATTAAAACTCCATAATAAACCTAATGAATTCGTCCGAGTCATTTGAACATCGTACAACAATTTAGAATATCTTACGACTCTGTATGCCACATTACCGCCTTGAAAAGCATGTTAGTATAACGTACGACGCCTTACAACTCCTAACAAAACATTACAACACAGTACGTAAACATAAAACTCCATAATAAACCTAATGAATTCATCCGATTCCTTTGAACATTGTACGACAATTTAGAATATATTACCACTATGTATGCCACACTACCGCCTTGAAAACTATGTTAGTATAACGTATGGAACCTTACAACTCCTAACAAAACATTACAAAACCGTACGTAAACATAAAACTCCATAATAAACCTAATGAATTCATCCGAGTCCATTGAACATTGTACGACAATTTAGAATATATTACGACTCTGTATGTCACATTACCGCCTTGAAAAGCCTGTTAGTATAACGTACGGCACCTTACAACACCTAACAAATCATTACAACACCGTACGTAAACTCAAAACTCCAAAATAAACCTAATGAATTCGTCCGAGTCGTTTGAACATCGTACAACAATTTAAAATATCTTACGAATCTGTATGCCACATTACCGCCTTGAAAATCATGTTAGTATAACGTATGACACCTTACAAATCCTAACAACACATTACAATACAACACGTAAACTTAAAACTCCATAATAAACCTAATGAATTCGTTAGAGTCATTTGAACATCGTACGACCACTCAGGACTTGTTACGACTTTGGGACATTAGCAACAGGAAAATCAATTTAGAATAATGTAGGAGGCGTTACATATTTTGAGAAAACCTTACACCACCGTAGGAAACATTAAAACTCCATAATAAACATAATGAATTCGTCCGGCTCATTTGAACACCGTACAACAATTTAGAATATCTTACGACTCTGTATGCCATATTACCTACCTTGAAAATCATGTTAGTATAACGTATGACACCTTACAAATCGTAACAACACATTACAATACCTCACGTAAACTTAAAACTCCGTAATAAACCTAATGAATTCGTTAGAGTCCTTTGAACATCGTACGACCACTCAGGACTTGTTACGACTTTGTATCCGACATTAGCAACATGAAAAGCAATTTAGAAGAATGTAGGATGCGTTACATCTTTTGAGAACACCTTACACCACCGTACGAAACATTAAAACTCCATAATAAACCTAATAAATTCGTCCGAGTCATTTAAACATCGTACAACAATTTAGAATATCTTACGACTCAATATGCCACATTACCGCCTTGAAAAGCATGTTAGTATAACGTACGACGCGTTACAACTCCTAACAAAACATTACAACACAGTACGTAAACTTAAAACTCCATAATAAACCTAATGAATTCATCCAAGTCCTTTGAACATTGTACGACAATTTAGAATATATTACCACTCTGTATGCCACACTACCGCCTTGAAAACTATGTTAGTATAACGTACGGCACCTTACAACTCCTAACAAAACATTACAACACCGTACGTAAACTTAAAACTCCATAATAAACCTAATGAATTCATCCGAGTCCATTGAACATTGTACTACAATTTAGAATATATTACGACTCCGTATGTCACATTACCGCCTTGAAAAGCCTGTTAGTATAACGTACGGCACCTTACAACACCTAACAAATCATTACAACACCGTACGTAAACTCAAAACTCCATAATAAACCTAATGTATTCGTCCGAGTCATTTGAACATCGTACAACAATTTAGAATATCTTACGACTCTGTATGTTAGTATAACGTATGACACCTTACAAATTCTAACAACACATTACAATACAGCACGTAAACTTAAAACTCCATAATAAACCTAATGAATTCGTTAGAGTCATTTGAACATCGTACGACCACTCAGGACTTGTTACGACTTTGTATGGGACATTAGCAACAGGAAAAACAATTTAGAATAATGTAGGAGGCGTTACATCTTTTGAGAACACCTTACACCACCGTACGAAACATTAATACTCCATAATAAACCTAATGAATTCGTCCGACTCATTTGAACATCGTACAACAATTTAGAATATCTTACGACTCTGTATGCCATATTACCGCCTTGAAAATCATGTTAGTATAACGTATGACACCTTACAAATCCTAACAACACATTACAATACCTCACGTAAACTTAAAACTCCGTAATAAACCTAATGAATTCGTTAGAGTCCTTTGAACATCGTACGACCACTCAGGACTTGTTACGATATTGTATGCGACATTAGCAACAGGAAAAGAAATTTAGAATAATGTAGGATGCGTTACATCTTTTGAGAACACCACACCACCGTACGAAACATTAAAACTCCATAATAAACCTAATGAATTCGTCCGAGTCATTTGAACAACGTACAACAATTTAGAATATCTTACGACTCTGTATGCCACATTACCGCCTTGAAAAGCATGTTAGTATAACGTACGACGCCTTACAACTCCTAACAAAACATTACAACACAGTACGTAAACTTAAAACTCCATACTAAACCTAATGAATTCGTCCGAGTCATTTGAACATCGTACAACAATTTAGAATATCTTACGACTCTGTATGCCACATTACCGCCTTGAAAATCATGATAGTATAACGTATGACACCTTACAAATCCTAACAACACATTACAATACAGCACGCAAACTTAAAACTCCATAATAAACCTAATGAATTCGTTAGAGTCATTTGAACATCGTACGACCACTCAGGACTTGTTACGACTTTGTATGGGACATTAGCAACAGGAAAAACAATTTAGAATAATGTAGGAGGCGTTACATCTTTTGAGAACACCTTACACCACCGTACGAATCATAAAAACTCCGTAATAAACCTAATGAATTCGTCCGACTCATTTGAACATCGTACAACAATTTAGAATATCATACGACTCTGTATGCCATATTACTGCCTTGAAAATCATGTTAGTATAACGTATGACACCTTACAAATCCTAACAACACATCACAATACCTCACGTAAACTTAAAACTCCGTAATAAACCTAATGAATTCGTTAGAGTCCTTTGAACATCGTACGACCACTCAGGACTTGTTACGACTTTGTATGCGACATTAGCAACAGGAAAAGCAATTTAGAATAATGTAGGATGCGTTACATCTTTTGAGAACACCTTACACCATCGTACGAAACATTAAAACTCCATAATAAACCTAATGAATTCGTCCGAGTCATTTGAACATCGTACAGCAATTTAGAATATCTTACGACTCTGTATGCCACATTACCGCCTTGAAAAGCATGTTAGTATAACGTACGACGCCTTACAACTCCTAACAAAACATTACAACACAGTACGTAAACTTAAAACTCCATAATAAACCTAATGAATTCATCCGATTCCTTTGAACATTGTACGACAATTTAGAATATATTACCACTATGTATGCCACACTACCGCCTTGAAAACTATGTTAGTATAACGTATGGCACCTTACAACTCCTAACAAAACATTACAAAACCGTACGTAAACTTAAAACTCCATAATAAACCTAATGAATTCATCCGAGTCCATTGAACATTGTACGACAATTTAGAATATATTACGACTCTGTATGTCACATTACCGCCTTGAAAAGCCTGTTAGTATAACGTACGGCACCTTACAACACCTAACAAATCATTACAACACCGTACGTAAACTCAAAACTCCAAAATAAACCTAATGAATTCGTCCGAGTCGTTTGAACATCGTACAACAATTTAAAATATCTTACGAATCTGTATGCCACATTACCGCCTTGAAAATCATGTTAGTATAACGTATGACACCTTACAAATCCTAACAACACATTACAATACAACACGTAAACTTAAAACTCCATAATAAACCTAATGAATTCGTTAGAGTCATTTGAACATCGTACGACCACTCAGGACTTGTTACGACTTTGGGACATTAGCAACAGGAAAAACAATTTAGAATAATGTAGGAGGCGTTACATCTTTTGAGAAAATCTTACACCACCGTACGAAACATTAAAACTCCATAATAAACATAATGAATTCGTCCGACTCATTTGAACACCGTACAACAATTTAGAATATCTTACGACTCTGTATGCCATATTACCTCCCTTGAAAATCATGTTAGTATAACGTATGACACCATACAAATCGTAACAACACATTACAATACCTCATGTAAACTTAAAACTCCGTAATAAACCTAATGAATTCGTTAGAGTCGTTTGAACATCGTACGACCACTCAGGACTTGTTACGACTTTGTATGCGACATTAGCAACAGGAAAAGCAATTTAGAATAATGTAGGATGCGTTACATCTTTTGAGAACACCTTACACCACCGTACAAAACATTAAAACTCCATAATAAACCTAATAAATTCGTCCGAGTCATTTGAACATCGTACAACAATTTAGAATATCTTACGACTCTGTATGCCACATTACCGCCTTGAAAAGCATGTTAGTATAACGTACGACGCGTTACAACTCCTAACAAAACATTACAACACAGTACGTAAACTTAAAACTCCATAATAAACCTAATGAATTCATCCGAGTCCTTTGAACATTGTACGACAATTTAGAATATATTACCACTCTGTATGCCACACTACCGCCTTGAAAACTATGTTAGTATAACGTACGGCACCTTACAACTCCTAACAAAACATTACAACACCGTACGTAAACTTAAAACTCCATAATAAACCTAATAAATTCATCCAAGTCCATTGAACATTGTACTACAATTTAGAATATATTACGACGCCGTATGTCACATTACCGCCTTGAAAAGCCTGTTAGTATAACGTACGGCACCTTACAACACCTAACAAATCATTACAACACCGTACGTAAACTCAAAACTCCATAATAAACCTAATGAATTCGTCCGAGTCATTTGAACATCGTACAACAATTTAGAATATCTTACGACTCTGTATGCCACATTACCGCCTTGAAAATCATGTTAGTATAACGTATGACACCTTACAAATCCTAACAACACATTACAATACAGCACGTAAACTTAAAACTCCATAATAAACCTAATGAATTCGTTAGAGTCATTTGAACATCGTACGACCACTCAGGACTTGTTACGACTTTGTATGGTACATTAGCAACAGGAAAAACAATTTAGAATAATGTAGGAGGCGTTACATCTTTTGAGAACACCTTACACCACCGTACGAAACATTAATACTCCATAATAAACCTAATGAATTCGCCCGACTCATTTGAACATCGTACAACAATTTAGAATATCTTACGACTCTGTATGCCATATTACCGCCTTGAAAATCATGTTAGTATAACGTATGACACCTTACAAATCCTAACAACACATTACAATACCTCACGTAAACTTAAAACTCCGTAATAAACCTAATGAATTCGTTAGAGTCCTTTGAACATCGTACGACCACTCAGGACTTGTTACGACTTTGTATGCGACATTAGCAACAGGAAAAGCAATTTAGAATAATGTAGGATGCGTTACCTCTTTTGAGAACACCTTACACCACCGTACGAAACATTAAAACTCCATAATAAACCTAATGAATTCGTCCGAGTCATTTGAACATCGTACAACAATTTAGAATATCTTACGACTCTGTATGCCACATTACCGCCTTGAAAAGCATGTTAGTATAACGTACGACGCGTTACAAGTCCTAACAAAACATTACAACACAGTACGTAAACTTAAAACTCCATAATAAACCTAATGAATTCATCCGAGTCCTTTGAACATTGTACGACAATTTAGAATATATTACCACTCTGTATGCCACACTACCGCCTTGAAAACTATGTTAGTATAACGTACGGCACCTTACAACTCCTAACAAAACATTACAACACCGTACGTAAACTTAAAACTCCATAATAAACCTAATGAATTCATCCAAGTCCATTGAACATTGTACTACAATTTAGAATATATTACGACGCCGTATGTCACATTACCGCCTTGAAAAGCCTGTTAGTATAACGTACGGCACCTTACAACACCTAACAAATCATTACAACACCGTACGTAAACTCAAAACTCCATAATAAACCTAATGAATTCGTCCGAGTCATTTGAACATCGTACAACAATTTAGAATATCTTACGACTCTGTATGCCACATTACTGCCTTGAAAATCATGTTAGTATAACGTATGACACCTTACAAATCCTAACAACACATTACAATACAGCACGTAAACTTAAAACTCCATAATAAACCTAATGAATTCGTTAGAGTCATTTGAACATCGTACGACCACTCAGGACTTGTTACGACTTTGTATGGGACATTAGCAACAGGAAAAACAATTTAGAATAATGTAGGAGGCGTTACATCTTTTGAGAACACCTTACACCACCGTACGAAACATTAATACTCCATAATAAACCTAATGAATTCGTCCGACTCATTTGAACATCGTACAACAATTTAGAATATCTTACGACTCTGTATGCCATATTACCGCCTTGAAAATCATGTTAGTATAACGTATGACACCTTACAAATCCTAACAACACATTACAATACCTCACGTAAACTTAAAACTCCGTAATAAACCTAATGAATTCGTTAGAGTCCTTTGAACATCGTACGACCACTCAGGACTTGTTACGACTTTGTATGCGACATTAGCAACAGGAAAAGCAATTTAGAATAATGTAGGATGCGTTACATCTTTTGAGAACACCTTACACCACTGTACGAAACATTAAAACTTCATAATAAACCTAATGAATTCGTCCGAGTCATTTGAACATCGTACAACAATTTAGAATATCTTACGACTCTGTATGCCACATTATCGCCTTGAAAAGCATGTTAGTATAACGTACGACGCCTTACAACTCCTAACAAAACATTACAACACAGTACGTAAACTTAAAACTCCATACTAAACCTATGGAATTCGTCCGAGTCATTTGAACATCGTACAACAATTTAGAATATCTTACGACTCTGTATGCCACATTACCGCCTTGAAAATCATGATAGTATAACGTATGACACCTTACAAATCCTAACAACACATTACAATACAGCACGTAAACTTAAAACTCCATAATAAACCTAATGAATTTGTTAGAGTCATTTGAACATCGTACGACCACTCAGGACTTGTTACGACTTTGTATGGGACATTAGCAAGAGGAAAAACAATTTAGAATAATGTAGGAGGCGTTACATCTTTTGAGAACACCTTACACCACCGTACGAATCATAAAAACTCCGTAATAAACCTAATGAATTCGTTAGAGTCCTTTGAACATCGTACGACCACTCAGGACTTGTTACGACTTTGTATGCGACATTAGCAACAGGAAAAGCAATTTAGAATAATGTAGGATGCGTTACATCTTTTGAGAACACCTTACACCACTGTACGAAACATTAAAACTTCATAATAAACCTAATGAATTCGTCCGAGTCATTTGAACATCGTACAACAATTTAGAATATCTTACGACTCTGTATGCCACATTATCGCCTTGAAAAGCATGTTAGTATAACGTACGACGCCTTACAACTCCTAACAAAACATTACAACACAGTACGTAAACTTAAAACTCCATACTAAACCTATGGAATTCGTCCGAGTCATTTGAACATCGTACAACAATTTAGAATATCTTACGACTCTGTATGCCACATTACCGCCTTGAAAATCATGATAGTATAACGTATGACACCTTACAAATCCTAACAACACATTACAATACAGCACGTAAACTTAAAACTCCATAATAAACCTAATGAATTTGTTAGAGTCATTTGAACATCGTACGACCACTCAGGACTTGTTACGACTTTGTATGGGACATTAGCAAGAGGAAAAACAATTTAGAATAATGTAGGAGGCGTTACATCTTTTGAGAACACCTTACACCACCGTACGAATCATAAAAACTCCGTAATAAACCTAATGAATTCGTCCGACTCATTTGAACATCGTACAACAATTTAGAATATCATACGACTCTGTATGCCATATTACTGCCTTGAAAATCATGTTAGTATAACGTATGACACCTTACAAATCCTAACAACACATCACAATACCTCACGTAAACTTAAAACTCCGTAATAAACCTAATGAATTCGTTAGAGTCCTTTGAACATCGTACGACCACTCAGGACTTGTTACGACTTTGTATGGGACATTAGCAACAGGAAAAACAATTTAGAATAATGTAGGAGGCGTTACATCTTTTGAGAACACCTTACACCACCGTACGAAACATTAATACTCCATAATAAACCTAATGAATTCGTCCGACTCATTTGAACATCGTACAACAATTTAGAATATCTTACGACTCTGTATGCCATATTACCGCCTTGAAAATCATGTTAGTATAACGTATGACACCTTACAAATCCTAACAACACATTACAATACCTCACGTAAACTTAAAACTCCGTAATAAACCTAATGAATTCGTTAGAGTCCTTTGAACATCGTACGACCACTCAGGACTTGTTACGACTTTGTATGGGACATTAGCAACAGGAAAAACAATTTAGAATAATGTAGGAGGCGTTACATCTTTTGAGAACACCTTACACCACCGTACGAATCATAAAAACTCCGTAATAAAGCTAATGAATTCGTCCGACTCATTTGAACATCGTACAACAATTTAGAATATCATACGACTCTGTATGCCATATTACTGCCTTGAAAATCATGTTAGTATAACGTATGGCACCTTACAAATCCTAACAACACATCACAATACCTCACGTAAACTTAAAACTCCGTAATAAACCTAATGAATTCGTTAGAGTCCTTTGAACATCGTACGACCACTCAGGACTTGTTACGACTTTGTATGGGACATTAGCAACAGGAAAAACAATTTAGAATAATGTAGGAGGCGTTACATCTTTTGAGAACACCTTACACCACCGTACGAAACATTAATACTCCATAATAAACCTAATGAATTCGTCCGAGTCATTTGAACATCCTACAACAATTTAGAATATCTTACGACTCTGTATGCCATATTACCTCCCTTGAAAATCATGTTAGTATAACGTATGACACCTTACAAATCCTAACAACACATCACAATACCTCACGTAAACTTAAAACTCCGTAATAAACCTAATGAATTCGTTAGAGTCCTTTGAACATCGTACGACCACTCAGAACTTGTTACGACTTTGTATGGGACATTAGCAACAGGAAAAACAATTTAGAATAATGTAGGTGGCGTTACATCTTTTGAGAACACCTTACACCACCGTACGAAACATTAATACTCCATAATAAACCTAATGAATTCGTCCGACTCATTTGAACATCGTACAACAATTTAGAATATCTTACGACTCTGTATGCCATATTACCGCCTTGAAAATCATGTTAGTATAACGTATGACACCTTACAAATCCTAACAACACATTACAATACCTCACGTAAACTTAAAACTCCGTAATAAACCTAATGAATTCGTTAGAGTCCTTTGAACATCGTACGACCACTCAGGACTTGTTACGACTTTGTATGGGACATTAGCAACAGGAAAAACAATTTAGAATAATGTAGGAGGCGTTACATCTTTTGAGAACACCTTACACCACCGTACGAATCATAAAAACTCCGTAATAAACCTAATGCATTCGTCCGACTCATTTGAACATCGTACAACAATTTAGAATATCATACGACTCTGTATGCCATATTACTGCCTTGAAAATCATGTTAGTATAACGTATGACACCTTACAAATCCTAACAACACATCACAAAACCTCACGTAAACTTAAAACTCCGTAATAAACCTAATGAATTCGTTAGAGTCCTTTGAACATCGTACGACCACTCAGGACTTGTTACGACTTTGTATGGGACATTAGCAACAGGAAAAACAATTTAGAATAATGTAGGAGGCGTTACATCTTTTGAGAACACCTTACACCACCGTACGAAACATTAATACTCCATAATAAACCTAATGAATTCGTCCGACTCATTTGAACATCGTACAACAATTTAGAATATCTTACGACTCTGTATGCCATATTACCGCCTTGAAAATCATGTTAGTATAACGTATGACACCTTACAAATCCTAACAACACATTACAATACCTCACGTAAACTTAAAACTCCGTAATAAACCTAATGAATTCGTTAGAGTCCTTTGAACATCGTACGACCACTCAGGACTTGTTACGACTTTGTATGCGACATTAGCAACAGGAAAAGCAATTTAGAATAATGTAGGATGCGTTACATCTTTTGAGAACACCTTACACCACCGTACGAAACATTAAAACTCCATAATAAACCTAATGAATTCGTCCGAGTCATTTGAACATCGTACAACAATTTAGAATATCTTACGACTCTGTATGCCACATTATCGCCTTGAAAAGCATGTTAGTATAACGTACGACGCCTTACAACTCCTAACAAAACATTACAACACAGTACGTAAACATAAAACTCCATAATAAACCTAATGAATTCATCCGAGTCCTTTGAACATTGTACGACAATTTAGAATATCTTACGACTCTGTATGCCACATTACCGCCTTGAAAATCATGATAGTATAACGTATGACACCTTACAAATCCTAACAACACATTACAATACAGCACGTAAACTTAAAACTCTATAATAAACCTAATGAATTCGTTAGAGTCATTTGAACATCGTACGACCACTCAGGACTTGTTACGACTTTGTATGGGACATTAGCAACAGGAAAAACAATTTAGAATAATGTAGGAGGCGTTACATCTTTTGAGAACACCTTACACCACCGTACGAATCATAAAAACTCCATAATAAACCTAATGAATTCGTCCGACTCATTTGAACATCGTACAACAATTTAGAATATCTTACGACTCTGTATGCCATATTACTGCCTTGAAAATCATGTTAGTATAACGTATGACACCTTACAAATCCTAACAACACATCACAATACCTCACGTAAACTTAAAACTCCGTAATAAACCTAATGAATTCGTTAGAGTCCTTTGAACATCGTACGACCACTCAGGACTTGTTACGACTTTGTATGCGACATTAGCAACAGGAAAAGCAATTTAGAATAATGTAGGATGCGTTACATCTTTTGAGAACACCTTACACCACCGTACGAAACATTAAAACTCCATAATAAACCTAATGAATTCGTCCGAGTCATTTGAACATCGTACAACAATTTAGAATATCTTACGACTCTGTATGCCACATTACCGCCTTGAAAAGCATGTTAGTATAACGTACGACGCCTTACAACTCCTAACAAAACATTACAACACAGTACGTAAACTTAAAACTCCATAATAAACCTAATGAATTCATCCGAGTCCTTTGAACATTGTACGACAATTTAGAATATATTACCACTCTGTATGCCACACTACCGCCTTGAAAACTATGTTAGTATAACGTATGGCACCTTACAACTCCTAACAAAACATTACAAAACCGTACGTAAACTTAAAACTCCATAATAAACCTAATGAATTCATCCGAGTCCATTGAACATTGTACGACAATTTAGAATATATTACGACTCTGTATGTCACATTACCGCCTTGAAAAGCCTGTTAGTATAACGTACGGCACCTTACAACACCTAACAAATCATTACAACACCGTACGTAAACTCAAAACTCCAAAATAAACCTAAAGAATTCGTCCGAGTCATTTGAACATCGTACAACAATTTAAAATATCTTACGAATCTGTATGCCACATTACCGCCTTGAAAATCATGTTAGTATAACGTATGACACCTTACAAATCCTAACAACACATTACAATACAACACGTAAACTTAAAACTCCATAATAAACCTAATGAATTCGTTAGAGTCATTTGAACATCGTACGACCACTCAGGACTTGTTACGACTTTGGGACATTAGCAACAGGAAAAACAATTTAGAATAATGTAGGAGGCGTTACATCTTTTGAGAAAACCTTACACCACCGTACGAAACATTAAAACTCCATAATAAACATAATGAATTCGTCCAACTCATTTGAACACCGTACAACAATTTAGAATATCTTACGACTCTGTATGCCATATTACCTCCCTTGAAAATCATGTTAGTATAACGTATGACACCTTACAAATCGTAACAACACATTACAATACCTCACGCAAACTTAAAACTCCGTAATAAACCTAATGAATTCGTTAGAGTCGTTTGAACATCGTACGACCACTCAGGACTTGTTATGACTTTGTATGCGACATTAGCAACAGGAAAAGCAATTTAGAATAATGTAGGATGCGTTACATCTTTTGAGAACATCTTACACCACCGTACGAAACATTAAAACTCCATAATAAACCTAATGAATTCGTCCGAGTCATTTGAACATCGTACAACAATTTAGAATATCTTACGACTCTGTATGCCACATTACCGCCTTGAAAAGCATGTTAGTATAACGTACGACGCCTTACAACTCCTAACAAAACATTACAACACAGTACGTAAACTTAAAACTCCATAATAAACCTAATGAATTCATCCGAGTCCTTTGAACATTGTACGACAATTTAGAATATATTACCACTCTGTATGCCACACTACCGCCTTGAAAACTATGTTAGTATAACGTATGGCACCTTACAACTCCTAACAAAACATTACAAAACCGTACGTAAACTTAAAACTCCATAATAAACCTAATGAATTCATCCGAGTCCATTGAACATTGTACGACAATTTAGAATATATTACGACTCTGTATGTCACATTACCGCCTTGAAAAGCCTGTTAGTATAATGTACGGCACCTTACAACACCTAACAAATCATTACAACACCGTACGTAAACTCAAAACTCCAAAATAAACCTAAAGAATTCGTCCGAGTCATTTGAACATCGTACAACAATTTAAAATATCTTACGAATCTGTATGCCACATTACCGCCTTGAAAATCATGTTAGTATAACGTATGACACCTTACAAATCCTAACAACACATTACAATACAACACGTAAACTTAAAACTCCATAATAAACCTAATGAATTCGTTAGAGTCATTTGAACATCGTACGACCACTCAGGACTTGTTACGACTTTGGGACATTAGCAACAGGAAAAACAATTTAGAATAATGTAGGAGGCGTTACATCTTTTGAGAAAACCTTACACCACCGTACGAAACATTAAAACTCCATAATAAACATAATGAATTCGTCCGACTCATTTGAACACCGTACAACAATTTAGAATATCTTACGACTCTGTATGCCATATTACCTCCCTTGAAAATCATGTTAGTATAACGTATGACACCTTACAAATCGTAACAACACATTACAATACCTCACGCAAACTTAAAACTCCGTAATAAACCTAATGAATTCGTTAGAGTCGTTTGAACATCGTACGACCACTCAGGACTTGTTACGACTTTGTATGCGACATTAGCAACAGGAAAAGCAATTTAGAATAATGTAGGATGTGTTACATCTTTTGAGAACATCTTACACCACCGTACGAAACATTAAAACTCCATAATAAACCTAATGAATTCGTCCGAGTCATTTGAACATCGTACAACAATTTAGAATATCTTACGACTCTGTATGCCACATTACCGCCTTGAAAAGCATGTTAGTATAACGTACGACGCCTTACAACTCCTAACAAAACATTACAACACAGTACGTAAACTTAAAACTCCATAATAAACCTAATGAATTCATCCGAGTCCTTTGAACATTGTACGACAATTTAGAA
Organism: Tagetes erecta; assembly: GCA_030867185.1. Lineage (NCBI taxonomy): Eukaryota > Viridiplantae > Streptophyta > Magnoliopsida > Asterales > Asteraceae > Tagetes > Tagetes erecta. The sequence continues at coordinate 44,380,679 of CM061488.1, read as the reverse complement.
TATATTACCACTCTGTATGCCACACTACCGCCTTGAAAACTATGTTAGTATAACGTATGGCACCTTACAACTCCTAACAAAACATTACAAAACCGTACGTAAACTTAAAACTCCATAATAAACCTAATGAATTCATCCGAGTCCATTGAACATTGTACGACAATTTAGAATATATTACGACTCTGTATGTCACATTACCGCCTTGAAAAGCCTGTTAGTATAATGTACGGCACCTTACAACACCTAACAAATCATTACAACACCGTACGTAAACTCAAAACTCCAAAATAAACCTAAAGAATTCGTCCGAGTCATTTGAACATCGTACAACAATTTAAAATATCTTACGAATCTGTATGCCACATTACCGCCTTGAAAATCATGTTAGTATAACGTATGACACCTTACAAATCCTAACAACACATTACAATACAACACGTAAACTTAAAACTCCATAATAAACCTAATGAATTCGTTAGAGTCATTTGAACATCGTACGACCACTCAGGACTTGTTACGACTTTGGGACATTAGCAACTGGAAAAACAATTTAGAATAATGTAGGAGGCGTTACATCTTTTGAGAAAACCTTACACCACCGTACGAAACATTAAAACTCCATAATAAACATAATGAATTCGTCCGACTCATTTGAACACCGTACAACAATTTAGAATATCTTACGACTCTGTATGCCATATTACCTCCCTTGAAAATCATGTTAGTATAACGTATGACACCTTACAAATCGTAACAACACATTACAATACCTCACGCAAACTTAAAACTCCGTAATAAACCTAATGAATTCGTTAGAGTCGTTTGAACATCGTACGACCACTCAGGACTTGTTATGACTTTGTATGCGACATTAGCAACAGGAAAAGCAATTTAGAATAATGTAGGATGCGTTACATCTTTTGAGAACATCTTACACCACCGTACGAAACATTAAAACTCCATAATAAACCTAATGAATTCGTCCGAGTCATTTGAACATCGTACAACAATTTAGAATATCTTACGACTCTGTATGCCACATTACCGCCTTGAAAAGCATGTAAGTATAACGTACGACGCCTTACAACTCCTAACAAAACATTACAACACAGTACGTAAACTTAAAACTCCATAATAAACCTAATGAATTCATCCGAGTCCTTTGAACATTGTACGACAATTTAGAATATATTACCACTCTGTATGCCACACTACCGCCTTGAAAACTATGTTAGTATAACGTATGGCACCTTACAACTCCTAACAAAACATTACAAAACCGTACGTAAACTTAAAACTCCATAATAAACCTAATGAATTCATCCGAGTCCATTGAACATTGTACGACAATTTAGAATATATTACGACGCCGTATGTCACATTACCGCCTTGAAAAGCCTGTTAGTATAACGTACGGCACCTTACAACACCTAACAAATCATTACAACACCGTAGGTAAACTCAAAACTCCAAAATAAACCTAAAGAATTCGTCCGAGTCATTTGAACATCGTACAACAATTTAAAATATCTTACGAATCTGTATGCCACATTACCGCCTTGAAAATCATGTTAGTATAACGTATGACACCTTACAAATCCTAACAACACATTACAATACAACACGTAAACTTAAAACTCCATAATAAACCTAATGAATTCGTTAGAGTCATTTGAACATCGTACGACCACTCAGGACTTGTTACGACTTTGGGACATTAGCAACAGGAAAAACAATTTAGAATAATGTAGGAGGCGTTACATCTTTTGAGAAAACCTTACACCACCGTACGAAACATTAAAACTCCATAATAAACATAATGAATTCGTCCGACTCATTTGAACACCGTACAACAATTTAGAATATCTTACGACTCTGTATGCCATATTACCTCCCTTGAAAATCATGTTAGTATAACGTATGACACCTTACAAATCGTAACAACACATTACAATACCTCACGCAAACTTAAAACTCCGTAATAAACCTAATGAATTCGTTAGAGTCGTTTGAACATCGTACGACCACTCAGGACTTGTTACGACTTTGTATGCGACATTAGCAACAGGAAAAGCAATTTAGAATAATGTAGGATGCGTTACATCTTTTGAGAACATCTTACACCACCGTACGAAACATTAAAACTCCATAATAAACCTAATAAATTCGTCCGAGTCATTAGAACATCGTACAACAATTTAGAATATCTTATGACTCTGTATGCCACATTACCGCCTTGAAAAGCATGTTAGTATAACGTACGACGCGTTACAACTCCTAACAAAACATTACAACACAGTACGTAAACTTAAAACTCCATAATAAACCTAATGAATTCATCCGAGTCCTTTGAACATTGTACGACAATTTAGAATATATTACCACTCTGTATGCCACACTACCGCCTTGAAAACTATGTTAGTATAACGTACGGCACCTTAGAACTCCTAACAAAACATTACAACACCGTACGTAAACTTAAAACTCCATAATAAACCTAATGAATTCATCCAAGTCCATTGAACATTGTACCACAATTTAGAATATATTACGACGCCGTATGTCACATTACCGCCTTGAAAAGCCTGTTAGTATAACGTACGGCACCTTACAACACCTAACAAATCATTACAACAACGTACGTAAACTCAAAACTCCATAATAAACCTAATGAATTCGTCCGAGTCATTTGAACATCGTACAACAATTTAGAATATCTTACGACTCTGTATGCCACATTACCGCCTTGAAAATCATGTTAGTATAACGTATGACACCTTACAAATCCTAACAACACATTACAATACAACACGTAAACTTAAAACTCCATAATAAACCTAATGAATTCGTTAGAGTCATTTGAACATCGTACGACCACTCAGGACTTGTTACGACTTTGGGACATTAGCAACAGGAAAAACAATTTAGAATAATGTAGGAGGCGTTACATCTTTTGAGAAAACCTTACACCACCGTACGAAACATTAAAACTCCATAATAAACATAATGAATTCGTCCGACTCATTTGAACACCGTACAACAATTTAGAATATCTTACGACTCTGTATGCCATATTACCTCCCTTGAAAATCATGTTAGTATAACGTATGACACCTTACAAATCGTAACAACACATTACAATACCTCACGCAAACTTAAAACTCCGTAATAAACCTAATGAATTCGTTAGAGTCGTTTGAACATCGTACGACCACTCAGGACTTGTTACGACTTTGTATGCGACATTAGCAACAGGAAAAGCAATTTAGAATAATGTAGGATGCGTTACATCTTTTGAGAACATCTTACACCACCGTACGAAACATTAAAACTCCATAATAAACCTAATGAATTCGTCCGAGTCATTTGAACATCGTACAACAATTTAGAATATCTTACGACTCTGTATGCCACATTACCGCCTTGAAAAGCATGTTAGTATAACGTACGACGCCTTACAACTCCTAACAAAACATTACAACACAGTACGTAAACTTAAAACTCCATAATAAACCTAATGAATTCATCCGAGTCCTTTGAACATTGTACGACAATTTAGAATATATTACCACTCTGTATGCCACACTACCGCCTTGAAAACTATGTTAGTATAACGTATGGCACCTTACAACTCCTAACAAAACATTACAAAACCGTACGTAAACTTAAAACTCCATAATAAACCTAATGAATTCATCCGAGTCCATTGAACATTGTACGACAATTTAGAATATATTACGACTCTGTATGTCACATTACCGCCTTGAAAAGCCTGTTAGTATAATGTACGGCACCTTACAACACCTAACAAATCATTACAACACCGTACGTAAACTCAAAACTCCAAAATAAACCTAAAGAATTCGTCCGAGTCATTTGAACATCGTACAACAATTTAAAATATCTTACGAATCTGTATGCCACATTACCGCCTTGAAAATCATGTTAGTATAACGTATGACACCTTACAAATCCTAACAACACATTACAATACAACACGTAAACTTAAAACTCCATAATAAACCTAATGAATTCGTTAGAGTCATTTGAACATCGTACGACCACTCAGGACTTGTTACGACTTTGGGACATTAGCAACAGGAAAAACAATTTAGAATAATGTAGGAGGCGTTACATCTTTTGAGAAAACCTTACACCACCGTACGAAACATTAAAACTCCATAATAAACATAATGAATTCGTCCGACTCATTTGAACACCGTACAACAATTTAGAATATCTTACGACTCTGTATGCCATATTACCTCCCTTGAAAATCATGTTAGTATAACGTATGACACCTTAGAAATCGTAACAACACATTACAATACCTCACGCAAACTTAAAACTCCGTAATAAACCTAATGAATTCGTTTGAGTCGTTTGAACATCGTACGACCACTCAGGACTTGTTACGACTTTGTATGCGACATTAGCAACAGGAAAAGCAATTTAGAATAATGTAGGATGCGTTACATCTTTTGAGAACATCTTACACCACCGTACGAAACATTAAAACTCCATAATAAACCTAATGAATTCGTCCGAGTCATTTGAACATCGTACAACAATTTAGAATATCTTACGACTCTGTATGCCACATTACCGCCTTGAAAAGCATGTAAGTATAACGTACGACGCCTTACAACTCCTAACAAAACATTACAACACAGTACGTAAACTTAAAACTCCATAATAAACCTAATGAATTCATCCGAGTCCTTTGAACATTGTACGACAATTTAGAATATATTACCACTCTGTATGCCACACTACCGCCTTGAAAACTATGTTAGTATAACGTATGGCACCTTACAACTCCTAACAAAACATTACAAAACCGTACGTAAACTTAAAACTCCATAATAAACCTAATGAATTCATCCGAGTCCATTGAACATTGTACGACAATTTAGAATATATTACGACGCCGTATGTCACATTACCGCCTTGAAAAGCCTGTTAGTATAACGTACGGCACCTTACAACACCTAACAAATCATTACAACACCGTAGGTAAACTCAAAACTCCAAAATAAACCTAAAGAATTCGTCCGAGTCATTTGAACATCGTACAACAATTTAAAATATCTTACGAATCTGTATGCCACATTACCGCCTTGAAAATCATGTTAGTATAACGTATGACACCTTACAAATCCTAACAACACATTACAATACAACACGTAAACTTAAAACTCCATAATAAACCTAATGAATTCGTTAGAGTCATTTGAACATCGTACGACCACTCAGGACTTGTTACGACTTTGGGACATTAGCAACAGGAAAAACAATTTAGAATAATGTAGGAGGCGTTACATCTTTTGAGAAAACCTTACACCACCGTACGAAACATTAAAACTCCATAATAAACATAATGAATTCGTCCGACTCATTTGAACACCGTACAACAATTTAGAATATCTTACGACTCTGTATGCCATATTACCTCCCTTGAAAATCATGTTAGTATAACGTATGACACCTTACAAATCGTAACAACACATTACAATACCTCACGCAAACTTAAAACTCCGTAATAAACCTAATGAATTCGTTAGAGTCGTTTGAACATCGTACGACCACTCAGGACTTGTTACGACTTTGTATGCGACATTAGCAACAGGAAAAGCAATTTAGAATAATGTAGGATGCGTTACATCTTTTGAGAACATCTTACACCACCGTACGAAACATTAAAACTCCATAATAAACCTAATAAATTCGTCCGAGTCATTAGAACATCGTACAACAATTTAGAATATCTTATGACTCTGTATGCCACATTACCGCCTTGAAAAGCATGTTAGTATAACGTACGACGCGTTACAACTCCTAACAAAACATTACAACACAGTACGTAAACTTAAAACTCCATAATAAACCTAATGAATTCATCCGAGTCCTTTGAACATTGTACGACAATTTAGAATATATTACCACTCTGTATGCCACACTACCGCCTTGAAAACTATGTTAGTAAAACGTACGGCACCTTAGAACTCCTAACAAAACATTACAACACCGTACGTAAACTTAAAACTCCATAATAAACCTAATGAATTCATCCAAGTCCATTGAACATTGTACCACAATTTAGAATATATTACGACGCCGTATGTCACATTACCGCCTTGAAAAGCCTGTTAGTATAACGTACGGCACCTTACAACACCTAACAAATCATTACAACAACGTACGTAAACTCAAAACTCCATAATAAACCTAATGAATTCGTCCGAGTCATTTGAACATCGTACAACAATTTAGAATATCTTACGACTCTGTATGCCACATTACCGCCTTGAAAATCATGTTAGTATAACGTATGACACCTTACAAATCCTAACAACACATTACAATACAGCACGTAAACTTAAAACTCCATAATAAACCTAATGAATTCGTTAGAGTCATTTGAACATCGTACGACCACTCAGGACTTGTTACGACTTTGTATGGGACATTAGCAACAGGAAAAACAATTTAGAATAATGTAGGAGGCGTTACATCTTTTGAGAACACCTTACACCTCCGTACGAAACATTAATACTCCATAATAAACCTAATGAATTCGTCCGACTCATTTGAACATCGTACAACAATTTAGAATATCTTACGACTCTGTATGCCATATTACCGCCTTGAAAATCATGTTAGTATAACGTATGACACCTTACAAATCCTAACAACACATTACAATACCTGACGTAAACTTAAAACTCCGTAATAAACCTAATGAATTCGTTAGAGTCCTTTGAACATCGTACGACCACTCAGGACTTGTTACGACTTTGTATGCGACATTAGCAACAGGAAAAGCAATTTAGAATAATGTAGGATGCGTTACATCTTTTGAGAACACCTTACACCACCGTACGAAACATTAAAACTTCATAATAAACCTAATGAATTCGTCCGAGTCATTTGAACATCGTACAACAATTTCGAATATCTTACGACTCTGTATGCCACATTATCGCCTTGAAAAGCATGTTAGTATAACGTACGACGCCTTACAACTCCTAACAAAACATTACAACACAGTACGTAAACTTAAAACTCCATACTAAACCTATGGAATTCCTCCGAGTCATTTGAACATCGTACAACAATTTAGAATATCTTACGACTCTGTATGCCACATTACCGCCTTGAAAATCATGATAGTATAACGTATGACACCTTACAAATCCTAACAACACATTACAATACAACACGTAAACTTAAAACTCCATAATAAACCTAATGAATTCGTTAGAGTCATTTGAACATCGTACGACCACTCAGGACTTGTTACGACTTTGTATGGGACATTAGCAACAGGAAAAACAATTTAGAATAATGTAGGAGGCGTTACATCTTTTGAGAACACCTTACACCACCGTACGAATCATAAAAACTCCGTAATAAACCTAATGAATTCGTCCGACTCATTTGAACACCGTACAACAATTTAGAATATCTTACGACTCTGTATGCCATATTACCTCCCTTGAAAATCATGTTAGTATAACGTATGACACCTTACAAATCGTAACAACACATTACAATACCTCACGCAAACTTAAAACTCCGTAATAAACCTAATGAATTCGTTAGAGTCGTTTGAACATCGTACGACCACTCAGGACTTGTTACGACTTTGTATGCGACATTAGCAACAGGAAAAGCAATTTAGAATAATGTAGGATGCGTTACATCTTTTGAGAACATCTTACACCACCGTACGAAACATTAAAACTCCATAATAAACCTAATAAATTCGTCCGAGTCATTAGAACATCGTACAACAATTTAGAATATCTTATGACTCTGTATGCCACATTACCGCCTTGAAAAGCATGTTAGTATAACGTACGACGCGTTACAACTCCTAACAAAACATTACAACACAGTACGTAAACTTAAAACTCCATAATAAACCTAATGAATTCATCCGAGTCCTTTGAACATTGTACGACAATTTAGAATATATTACCACTCTGTATGCCACACTACCGCCTTGAAAACTATGTTAGTATAACGTACGGCACCTTAGAACTCCTAACAAAACATTACAACACCGTACGTAAACTTAAAACTCCATAATAAACCTAATGAATTCATCCAAGTCCATTGAACATTGTACCACAATTTAGAATATATTACGACGCCGTATGTCACATTACCGCCTTGAAAAGCCTGTTAGTATAACGTACGGCACCTTACAACACCTAACAAATCATTACAACAACGTACGTAAACTCAAAACTCCATAATAAACCTAATGAATTCGTCCGAGTCATTTGAACATCGTACAACAATTTAGAATATCTTACGACTCTGTATGCCACATTACCGCCTTGAAAATCATGTTAGTATAACGTATGACACCTTACAAATCCTAACAACACATTACAATACAGCACGTAAACTTAAAACTCCATAATAAACCTAATGAATTCGTTAGAGTCATTTGAACATCGTACGACCACTCAGGACTTGTTACGACTTTGTATGGGACATTAGCAACAGGAAAAACAATTTAGAATAATGTAGGAGGCGTTACATCTTTTGAGAACACCTTACACCTCCGTACGAAACATTAATACTCCATAATAAACCTAATGAATTCGTCCGACTCATTTGAACATCGTACAACAATTTAGAATATCTTACGACTCTGTATGCCATATTACCGCCTTGAAAATCATGTTAGTATAACGTATGACACCTTACAAATCCTAACAACACATTACAATACCTGACGTAAACTTAAAACTCCGTAATAAACCTAATGAATTCGTTAGAGTCCTTTGAACATCGTACGACCACTCAGGACTTGTTACGACTTTGTATGCGACATTAGCAACAGGAAAAGCAATTTAGAATAATGTAGGATGCGTTACATCTTTTGAGAACACCTTACACCACCGTACGAAACATTAAAACTTCATAATAAACCTAATGAATTCGTCCGAGTCATTTGAACATCGTACAACAATTTCGAATATCTTACGACTCTGTATGCCACATTATCGCCTTGAAAAGCATGTTAGTATAACGTACGACGCCTTACAACTCCTAACAAAACATTACAACACAGTACGTAAACTTAAAACTCCATACTAAACCTATGGAATTCCTCCGAGTCATTTGAACATCGTACAACAATTTAGAATATCTTACGACTCTGTATGCCACATTACCGCCTTGAAAATCATGATAGTATAACGTATGACACCTTACAAATCCTAACAACACATTACAATACAACACGTAAACTTAAAACTCCATAATAAACCTAATGAATTCGTTAGAGTCATTTGAACATCGTACGACCACTCAGGACTTGTTACGACTTTGTATGGGACATTAGCAACAGGAAAAACAATTTAGAATAATGTAGGAGGCGTTACATCTTTTGAGAACACCTTACACCACCGTACGAATCATAAAAACTCCGTAATAAACCTAATGAATTCGTCCGACTCATTTGAACATCGTACAACAATTTAGAATATCATACGACTCTGTATGCCATATTACTGCCTTGAAAATCATGTTAGTATAACGTATGACACCTTACAAATCCTAACAACACATCACAATACCTCACGTAAACTTAAAACTCCGTAATAAACCTAATGAATTCGTTAGAGTCCTTTGAACATCGTACGACCACTCAGGACTTGTTACGACTTTGTATGGGACATTAGCAACAGGAAAAACAATTTAGAATAATGTAGGAGGCGTTACATCTTTTGAGAACACCTTACACCACCGTACGAAACATTAATACTCCATAATAAACCTAATGAATTCGTCCGACTCATTTGAACATCGTACAACAATTTAGAATATCTTACGACTCTGTATGCCATATTACCGCCTTGAAAATCATGTTAGTATAACGTATGACACCTTACAAATCCTAACAACACATTACAATACCTCACGTAAACTTAAAACTCCGTAATAAACCTAATGAATTCGTTAGAGTCCTTTGAACATCGTACGACCACTCAGGACTTGTTACGACTTTGTATGGGACATTAGCAACAGGAAAAACAATTTAGAATAATGTAGGAGGCGTTACATCTTTTGAGAACACCTTACACCACCGTACGAATCATAAAAACTCCGTAATAAACCTAATGAATTCGTCCGACTCATTTGAACATCGTACAACAATTTAGAATATCTTACGACTCTGTATGCCATATTACCGCCTTGAAAATCATGTTAGTATAACGTATGACACCTTACAAATCCTAACAACACATTACAATACCTCACGTAAACTTAAAACTCCGTAATAAACCTAATGAATTCGTTAGAGTCCTTTGAACATCGTACGACCACTCAGGACTTGTTACGACTTTGTATGGGACATTAGCAACAGGAAAAACAATTTAGAATAATGTAGGAGGCGTTACATCTTTTGAGAACACCTTACACCACCGTACGAATCATAAAAACTCCGTAATAAACCTAATGAATTCGTCCGACTCATTTGAACATCGTACAACAATTTAGAATATCTTACGACTCTGTATGCCATATTACCGCCTTGAAAATCATGTTAGTATAACGTATGACACCTTACAAATCCTAACAACACATTACAATACCTCACGTAAACTTAAAACTCCGTAATAAACCTAATGAATTCGTTAGAGTCCTTTGAACATCGTACGACCACTCAGGACTTGTTACGACTTTGTATGCGACATTAGCAACAGGAAAAGCAATTTAGAATAATGTAGGATGCGTTACATCTTTTGAGAACACCTTACACCACCGTACGAAACATTAAAACTTCATAATAAACCTAATGAATTCGTCCGAGTCATTTGAACATCGTACAACAATTTCGAATATCTTACGACTCTGTATGCCACATTATCGCCTTGAAAAGCATGTTAGTATAACGTACGACGCCTTACAACTCCTAACAAAACATTACAACACAGTACGTAAACTTAAAACTCCATACTAAACCTATGGAATTCCTCCGAGTCATTTGAACATCGTACAACAATTTAGAATATCTTACGACTCTGTATGCCACATTACCGCCTTGAAAATCATGATAGTATAACGTATGACACCTTACAAATCCTAACAACACATTACAATACAACACGTAAACTTAAAACTCCATAATAAACCTAATGAATTCGTTAGAGTCATTTGAACATCGTACGACCACTCAGGACTTGTTACGACTTTGTATGGGACATTAGCAACAGGAAAAACAATTTAGAATAATGTAGGAGGCGTTACATCTTTTGAGAACACCTTACACCACCGTACGAATCATAAAAACTCCGTAATAAACCTAATGAATTCGTCCGACTCATTTGAACATCGTACAACAATTTAGAATATCATACGACTCTGTATGCCATATTACTGCCTTGAAAATCATGTTAGTATAACGTATGACACCTTACAAATCCTAACAACACATCACAATACCTCACGTAAACTTAAAACTCCGTAATAAACCTAATGAATTCGTTAGAGTCCTTTGAACATCGTACGACCACTCAGGACTTGTTACGACTTTGTATGGGACATTAGCAACAGGAAAAACAATTTAGAATAATGTAGGAGGCGTTACATCTTTTGAGAACACCTTACACCACCGTACGAAACATTAATACTCCATAATAAACCTAATGAATTCGTCCGACTCATTTGAACATCGTACAACAATTTAGAATATCTTACGACTCTGTATGCCATATTACCGCCTTGAAAATCATGTTAGTATAACGTATGACACCTTACAAATCCTAACAACACATTACAATACCTCACGTAAACTTAAAACTCCGTAATAAACCTAATGAATTCGTTAGAGTCCTTTGAACATCGTACGACCACTCAGGACTTGTTACGACTTTGTATGGGACATTAGCAACAGGAAAAACAATTTAGAATAATGTAGGAGGCGTTACATCTTTTGAGAACACCTTACACCACCGTACGAATCATAAAAACTCCGTAATAAACCTAATGAATTCGTCCGACTCATTTGAACATCGTACAACAATTTAGAATATCTTACGACTCTGTATGCCATATTACCGCCTTGAAAATCATGTTAGTATAACGTATGACACCTTACAAATCCTAACAACACATTACAATACCTCACGTAAACTTAAAACTCCGTAATAAACCTAATGAATTCGTTAGAGTCCTTTGAACATCGTACGACCACTCAGGACTTGTTACGACTTTGTATGCGACATTAGCAACAGGAAAAGCAATTTAGAATAATGTAGGATGCGTTACATCTTTTGAGAACACCTTACACCACCGTACGAAACATTAAAACTTCATAATAAACCTAATGAATTCGTCCGAGTCATTTGAACATCGTACAACAATTTAGAATATCTTACGACTCTGTATGCCACATTATCGCCTTGAAAAGCATGTTAGTATAACGTACGACGCCTTACAACTCCTAACAAAACATTACAACACAGTACGTAAACTTAAAACTCCATACTAAACCTATGGAATTCCTCCGAGTCATTTGAACATCGTACAATAATTTAGAATATCTTACGACTCTGTATGCCACATTACCGCCTTGAAAATCATGATAGTATAACGTATGACACCTACAAATCCTAACAACACATTACAATACAGCACGTAAACTTAAAACTCCATAATAAACCTAATGAATTCGTTAGAGTCATTTGAACATCGTACGACCACTCAGGACTTGTTACGACTTTGTATGGGACATTAGCAACAGGAAAAACAATTTAGAATAATGTAGGAGGCGTTACATCTTTTGAGAACACCTTACACCACCGTACGAATCATAAAAACTCCGTAATAAACCTAATGAATTCGTCCGACTCATTTGAACATCGTACAACAATTTAGAATATCATACGACTCTGTATGCCATATTACTGCCTTGAAAATCATGTTAGTATAACGTATGACACCTTACAAATCCTAACAACACATCACAATACCTCACGTAAACTTAAAACTCCGTAATAAACCTAATGAATTCGTTAGAGTCCTTTGAACATCGTACGACCACTCAGGACTTGTTACGACTTTGTATGGGACATTAGCAACAGGAAAAACAATTTAGAATAATGTAGGAGGCGTTACATCTTTTGAGAACACCTTACACCACCGTACGAAACATTAATACTCCATAATAAACCTAATGAATTCGTCCGACTCATTTGAACATCGTACAACAATTTAGAATATCTTACGACTCTGTATGCCATATTACCGCCTTGAAAATCATGTTAGTATAACGTATGACACCTTACAAATCCTAACAACACATTACAATACCTCACGTAAACTTAAAACTCCGTAATAAACCTAATGAATTCGTTAGAGTCCTTTGAACATCGTACGACCACTCAGGACTTGTTACGACTTTGTATGCGACATTAGCAACAGGAAAAGCAATTTAGAATAATGTAGGATGCGTTACATCTTTTGAGAACACCTTACACCACCGTACGAAACATTAAAACTTCATAATAAACCTAATGAATTCGTCCGAGTCATTTGAACATCGTACAACAATTTAGAATATCTTACGACTCTGTATGCCACATTATCGCCTTGAAAAGCATGTTAGTATAACGTACGACGCCTTACAACTCCTAACAAAACATTACAACACAGTACGTAAACTTAAAACTCCATACTAAACCTATGGAATTCGTCCGAGTCATTTGAACATCGTACAACAATTTAGAATATCTTACGACTCTGTATGCCACATTACCGCCTTGAAAATCATGATAGTATAACGTATGACACCTTACAAATCCTAAACACACATTACAATACAGCACGTAAACTTAAAACTCCATAATAAACCTAATGAATTCGTTAGAGTCATTTGAACATCGTACGACCACTCAGGACTTGTTACGACTTTGTATGGGACATTAGCAACAGGAAAAACAATTTAGAATAATGTAGGTGGCGTTACATCTTTTGAGAACACCTTACACCACCGTACGAATCATAAAAACTCCGTAATAAACCTAATGAATTCGTCCGACTCATTTGAACATCGTACAACAATTTAGAATATCATACGACTCTGTATGCCATATTACTGCCTTGAAAATCATGTTAGTATAACGTATGACACCTTACAAATCCTAACAACACATCACAATACCTCACGTAAACTTAAAACTCCGTAATAAACCTAATGAATTCGTTAGAGTCCTTTGAACATCGTACGACCACTCAGGACTTGTTTCGACTTTGTATGCGACATTAGCAACAGGAAAAGCAATTTAGAATAATGTAGGATGCGTTACATCTTTTGAGAACACCTTACACCACCGTACGAAACATTAAAACTCCATAATAAACCTAATGAATTCGTCCGAGTCATTTGAACATCGTACAACAATTTAGAATATCTTACGACTCTGTATGCCACATTACCGCCTTGAAAAGCATGTTAGTATAACGTACGACGCCTTACAACTCCTAACAAAACATTACAACACAGTACGTAAACTTAAAACTCCATAATAAACCTAATGAATTCATCCGAGTCCTTTGAACATTGTACGACAATTTAGAATATATTACCACTCTGTATGCCACACTACCGCCTTGAAAACTATGTTAGTATAACGTATGGCACCTTACAACTCCTAACAAAACATTACAAAACCGTACGTAAACTTAAAACTCCATAATAAACCTAATGAATTCATCCGAGTCCATTGAACATTGTACGACAATTTAGAATATATTACGACTCTGTATGTCACATTACCGCCTTGAAAAGCCTGTTAGTATAACGTACGGCACCTTACAACACCTAACAAATCATTACAACACCGTACGTAAACTAAAAACTCCAAAATAAACCTAAAGAATTCGTCCGAGTCATTTGAACATCGTACAACAATTTAAAATATCTTACGAATCTGTATGCCACATTACCGCCTTGAAAATCATGTTAGTATAACGTATGACACCTTACAAATCCTAACAACACATTACAATACAACACGTAAACTTAAAACTCCATAATAAACCTAATGAATTCGTTAGAGTCATTTGAACATCGTACGACCACTCAGGACTTGTTACGACTTTGGGACATTAGCAACAGGAAAAACAATTTAGAATAATGTAGGAGGCGTTACATCTTTTGAGAAAACCTTACACCACCGTACGAAACATTAAAACTCCATAATAAACATAATGAATTCGTCCGACTCATTTGAACACCGTACAACAATTTAGAATATCTTACGACTCTGTATGCCATATTACCTCCCTTGAAAATCATGTTAGTATAACGTATGACACCTTACAAATCGTAACAACACATTACAATACCTCACGCAAACTTAAAACTCCGTAATAAACCTAATGAATTCGTTAGAGTCGTTTGAACATCGTACGACCACTCAGGACTTGTTACGACTTTGTATGCGACATTAGCAACAGGAAAAGCAATTTAGAATAATGTAGGATGCGTTACATCTTTTGAGAACATCTTACACCACCGTACGAAACATTAAAACTCCATAATAAACCTAATAAATTCGTCCGAGTCATTTGAACATCGTACAACAATTTAGAATATCTTATGACTCTGTATGCCACATTACCGCCTTGAAAAGCATGTTAGTATAACGTACGACGCGTTACAACTCCTAACAAAACATTACAACACAATACGTAAACTTAAAACTCCATAATAAACCTAATGAATTCATCCGAGTCCTTTGAACATTGTACGACAATTTAGAATATATTACCACTCTGTATGCCACACTACCGCCTTGAAAACTATGTTAGTATAACGTATGGCACCTTACAACTCCTAACAAAACATTACAAAACCGTACGTAAACTTAAAACTCCATAATAAACCTAATGAATTCATCCGAGTCCATTGAACATTGTACGACAATTTAGAATATATTACGACTCTGTATGTCACATTACCGCCTTGAAAAGCCTGTTAGTATAACGTACGGCACCTTACAACACCTAACAAATCATTACAACACCGTACGTAAACTCAAAACTCCAAAATAAACCTAAAGAATTCGTCCGAGTCATTTGAACATCGTACAACAATTTAAAATATCTTACGAATCTGTATGCCACATTACCGCCTTGAAAATCATGTTAGTATAACGTATGACACCTTACAAATCCTAACAACACATTACAATACAACACGTAAACTTAAAACTCCATAATAAACCTAATGAATTCGTTAGAGTCATTTGAACATCGTACGACCACTCAGGACTTGTTACGACTTTGGGACATTAGCAACAGGAAAAACAATTTAGAATAATGTAGGAGGCGTTACATCTTTTGAGAAAACCTTACACCACCGTACGAAACATTAAAACTCCATAATAAACATAATGAATTCGTCCGACTCATTTGAACACCGTACAACAATTTAGAATATCTTACGACTCTGTATGCCATATTACCTCCCTTGAAAATCATGTTAGTATAACGTATGACACCTTACAAATCGTAACAACACATTACAATACCTCCCGCAAACTTAAAACTCCGTAATAAACCTAATGAATTCGTTAGAGTCGTTTGAACATCGTACGACCACTCAGGACTTGTTACGACTTTGTATGCGACATTAGCAACAGGAAAAGCAATTTAGAATAATGTAGGATGCGTTACATCTTTTGAGAACATCTTACACCACCGTACGAAACATTAAAACTCCATAATAAACCTAATAAATTCGTCCGAGTCATTTGAACATCGTACAACAATTTAGAATATCTTAAAACTCTATATGCCACATTACCGCCTTGAAAAGCATGTTAGTATAACGTACGACGCGTTACAACTCCTAACAAAACATTACAACACAGTACGTAAACTTAAAACTCCATAATAAACCTAATGAATTCATCCGAGTCCTTTGAACATTGTACGACAATTTAGAATATATTACCACTCTGTATGCCACACTACCGCCTTGAAAACTATGTTAGTATAACGTACGGCACCTTAGAACTCCTAACAAAACATTACAACACCGTACGTAAACTTAAAACTCCATAATAAACCTAATAAATTCATCCAAGTCCATTGAGCATTGTACTACAATTTAGAATATATTACGACGCCGTATGTCACATTACCGCCTTGAAAAGCCTGTTAGTATAACGTACGGCACCTTACAACACCTAACAAATCATTACAACACCGTACGTAAACTCAAAACTCCATAATAAACCTAATGAATTCGTCCGAGTCATTTGAACATCGTACAACAATTTAGAATATCTTACGACTCTGTATGCCACATTACCGCTTTGAAAATCATGTTAGTATAACGTATGACACCTTACAAATCCTAACAACACATTACAATACAGCACGTAAACTTAAAACTCCATAATAAACCTAATGAATTCGTTAGAGTCATTTGAACATCGTACGACCACTCAGGACTTGTTACGACTTTGTATGGGACATTAGCAACAGGAAAAACAATTTAGAATAATGTAGGAGTCGTTACATCTTTTGAGAACACCTTACACCACCGTACGAAACATTAAAACTCCATAATAAACCTAATAAATTCGTCCGAGTCATTTGAACATCGTACAACAATTTAGAATATCTTATGACTCTGTATGCCACATTACCGCCTTGAAAAGCATGTTAGTATAACGTACGACGCGTTACAACTCCTAACAAAACATTACAACACAGTACGTAAACTTAAAACTCCATAATAAACCTAATGAATTCATCCGAGTCCTTTGAACATTGTACGACAATTTAGAATATATTACCACTCTGTATGCCACACTACCGCCTTGAAAACTATGTTAGTATAACGTATGGCACCTTACAACTCCTAACAAAACATTACAAAACCGTACGTAAACTTAAAACTCCATAATAAACCTAATGAATTCATCCGAGTCCATTGAACATTGTACGACAATTTAGAATATATTACGACTCTGTATGTCACATTACCGCCTTGAAAAGCCTGTTAGTATAACGTACGGCACCTTACAACACCTAACAAATCATTACAACACCGTACGTAAACTCAAAACTCCAAAATAAACCTAAAGAATTCGTCCGAGTCATTTGAACATCGTACAACAATTTAAAATATCTTACGAATCTGTATGCCACATTACCGCCTTGAAAATCATGTTAGTATAACGTATGACACCTTACAAATCCTAACAACACATTAGAATACAACATGTAAACTTAAAACTCCATAATAAACCTAATGAATTCGTTAGAGTCATTTGAACATCGTACGACCACTCAGGACTTGTTACGACTTTGGGACATTAGCAACAGGAAAAACAATTTAGAATAATGTAGGAGGCGTTACATCTTTTGAGAAAACCTTACACCACCGTACGAAACATTAAAACTCCATAATAAACATAATGAATTCGTCCGACTCATTTGAACACCGTACAACAATTTAGAATATCTTACGACTCTGTATGCCATATTACCTCCCTTGAAAATCATGTTAGTATAACGTATGACACCTTACAAATCGTAACAACACATTACAATACCTCACGCAAACTTAAAACTCCGTAATAAACCTAATGAATTCGTTAGAGTCGTTTGAACATCGTACGACCACTCAGGACTTGTTACGACTTTGTATGCGACATTAGCAACAGGAAAAGCAATTTAGAATAATGTAGGATGCGTTACATCTTTTGAGAACATCTTACACCACCGTACGAAACATTAAAACTCCATAATAAACCTAATAAATTCGTCCGAGTCATTTGAACATCGTACAACAATTTAGAATATCTTATGACTCTGTATGCCACATTACCGCCTTGAAAAACATGTTAGTATAACGTACGACGCGTTACAACTCCTAACAAAACATTACAACACAGTACGTAAACTTAAAACTCCATAATAAACCTAATGAATTCATCCGAGTCCTTTGAACATTGTACGACAATTTAGAATATATTACCACTCTGTATGCCACACTACCGCCTTGAAAACTATGTTAGTATAACGTACGGCACCTTAGAACTCCTAACAAAACATTACAACACCGTACGTAAACTTAAAACTCCATAATAAACCTAATAAATTCATCCAAGTCCATTGAGCATTGTACTACAATTTAGAATATATTACGACGCCGTATGTCACATTACCGCCTTGAAAAGCCTGTTAGTATAACGTACGGCACCTTACAACACCTAACAAATCATTACAACACCGTACGTAAACTCAAAACTCCATAATAAACCTAATGAATTCGTCCGAGTCATTTGAACATCGTACAACAATTTAGAATATCTTACGACTCTGTATGCCACATTACCGCTTTGAAAATCATGTTAGTATAACGTATGACACCTTACAAATCCTAACAACACATTACAATACAGCACGTAAACTTAAAACTCCATAATAAACCTAATGAATTCGTTAGAGTCATTTGAACATCGTACGACCACTCAGGACTTGTTACGACTTTGTATGGGACATTAGCAACAGGAAAAACAATTTAGAATAATGTAGGAGTCGTTACATCTTTTGAGAACACCTTACACCACCGTACGAAACATTAAAACTCCATAATAAACCTAATAAATTCGTCCGAGTCATTTGAACATCGTACAACAATTTAGAATATCTTATGACTCTGTATGCCACATTACCGCCTTGAAAAGCATGTTAGTATAACGTACGACGCGTTACAACTCCTAACAAAACATTACAACACAGTACGTAAACTTAAAACTCCATAATAAACCTAATGAATTCATCCGAGTCCTTTGAACATTGTACGACAATTTAGAATATATTACCACTCTGTATGCCACACTACCGCCTTGAAAACTATGTTAGTATAACGTATGGCACCTTACAACTCCTAACAAAACATTACAAAACCGTACGTAAACTTAAAACTCCATAATAAACCTAATGAATTCATCCGAGTCCATTGAACATTGTACGACAATTTAGAATATATTACGACTCTGTATGTCACATTACCGCCTTGAAAAGCCTGTTAGTATAACGTACGGCACCTTACAACACCTAACAAATCATTACAACACCGTACGTAAACTCAAAACTCCAAAATAAACCTAAAGAATTCGTCCGAGTCATTTGAACATCGTACAACAATTTAAAATATCTTACGAATCTGTATGCCACATTACCGCCTTGAAAATCATGTTAGTATAACGTATGACACCTTACAAATCCTAACAACACATTACAATACAACATGTAAACTTAAAACTCCATAATAAACCTAATGAATTCGTTAGAGTCATTTGAACATCGTACGACCACTCAGGACTTGTTACGACTTTGGGACATTAGCAACAGGAAAAACAATTTAGAATAATGTAGGAGGCGTTACATCTTTTGAGAAAACCTTACACCACCGTACGAAACATTAAAACTCCATAATAAACATAATGAATTCGTCCGACTCATTTGAACACCGTACAACAATTTAGAATATCTTACGACTCTGTATGCCATATTACCTCCCTTGAAAATCATGTTAGTATAACGTATGACACCTTACAAATCGTAACAACACATTACAATACCTCACGCAAACTTAAAACTCCGTAATAAACCTAATGAATTCGTTAGAGTCGTTTGAACATCGTACGACCACTCAGGACTTGTTACGACTTTGTATGCGACATTAGCAACAGGAAAAGCAATTTAGAATAATGTAGGATGCGTTACATCTTTTGAGAACATCTTACACCACCGTACGAAACATTAAAACTCCATAATAAACCTAATAAATTCGTCCGAGTCATTTGAACATCGTACAACAATTTAGAATATCTTATGACTCTGTATGCCACATTACCGCCTTGAAAAGCATGTTAGTATAACGTACGACGCGTTACAACTCCTAACAAAACATTACAACACAGTACGTAAACTTAAAACTCCATAATAAACCTAATGAATTCATCCGAGTCCTTTGAACATTGTACGACAATTTAGAATATATTACCACTCTGTATGCCACACTACCGCCTTGAAAACTATGTTAGTATAACGTACGGCACCTTAGAACTCCTAACAAAACATTACAACACCGTACGTAAACTTAAAACTCCATAATAAACCTAATGAATTCATCCAAGTCCATTGAACATTGTACTACAATTTAGAATATATTACGACGCCGTATGTCACATTACCGCCTTGAAAAGCCTGTTAGTATAACGTACGGCACCTTACAACACCTAACAAATCATTACAACACCGTACGTAAACTCAAAACTCCATAATAAACCTAATGAATTCGTCCGAGTCATTTGAACATCGTACAACAATTTAGAATATCTTACGACTCTGTATGCCACATTACCGCCTTGAAAATCATGTTAGTATAACGTATGACACCTTACAAATTCTAACAACACATTACAATACAGCACGTAAACTTAAAACTCCATAATAAACCTAATGAATTCGTTAGAGTCATTTGAACATCGTACGACCACTCAAGACTTGTTACGACTTTGTATGGGACATTAGCAACAGGAAAAACAATTTAGAATAATGTAGGAGGCGTTACATCTTTTGAGAACACCTTACACCACCGTACGAAACATTAAAACTCCATAATAAACCTAATGAATTCGTCCGACTCATTTGAACATCGTACAACAATTTAGAATATCTTACGACTCTGTATGCCATATTACCGCCTTGAAAATCATGTTAGTATAACGTATGACACCTTACAAATCCTAACAACACATTACAATACCTCACGTAAACTTAAAACTCCGTAATAAACCTAATGAATTCGTTAGAGTCCTTTGAACATCGTACGACCACTCAAGACTTGTTACGACTTTGTATGCGACATTAGCAACAGGAAAAGCAATTTAGAATAATGTAGGATGCGTTACATCTTTTGAGAACACCTTACACCACCGTACGAAACATTAAAACTCCATAATAAACCTAGTGAATTCGTCCGAGTCATTTGAACATCGTACAACAATTTAGAATATCTTATGACTCTGTATGCCACATTACCGCCTTGAAAAGCATGTTAGTATAACGTACGACGCGTTACAACTCCTAACAAAACATTACAACACAGTACGTAAACTTAAAACTCCATAATAAACCTAATGAATTCATCCGAGTCCTTTGAACATTGTACGACAATTTAGAATATATTACCACTCTGTATGCCACACTACCGCCTTGAAAACTATGTTAGTATAACGTCACCTTACAACTCCTAACAAAACATTACAAAACCGTACGTAAACTTAAAACTCCATAATAAACCTAATGAATTCATCCGAGTCCATTGAACATTGTACGACAATTTAGAATATATTACGACTCTGTATGTCACATTACCGCCTTGAAAAGCCTGTTAGTATAACGTACGGCACCTTACAACACCTAACAAATCATTACAACACCGTACGTAAACTCAAAACTCCAAAATAAACCTAAAGAATTCGTCCGAGTCATTTGAACATCGTACAACAATTTAAAATATCTTACGAATCTGTATGCCACATTACCGCCTTGAAAATCATGTTAGTATAACGTATGACACCTTACAAATCCTAACAACACATTACAATACAACATGTAAACTTAAAACTCCATAATAAACCTAATGAATTCGTTAGAGTCATTTGAACATCGTACGACCACTCAGGACTTGTTACGACTTTGGGACATTAGCAACAGGAAAAACAATTTAGAATAATGTAGGAGGCGTTACATCTTTTGAGAAAACCTTACACCACCGTACGAAACATTAAAACTCCATAATAAACATAATGAATTCGTCCGACTCATTTGAACACCGTACAACAATTTAGAATATCTTACGACTCTGTATGCCATATTACCTCCCTTGAAAATCATGTTAGTATAACGTATGACACCTTACAAATCGTAACAACACATTACAATACCTCACGCAAACTTAAAACTCCGTAATAAACCTAATGAATTCGTTAGAGTCGTTTGAACATCGTACGACCACTCAGGACTTGTTACGACTTTGTATGCGACATTAGCAACAGGAAAAGCAATTTAGAATAATGTAGGATGCGTTACATCTTTTGAGAACATCTTACACCACCGTACGAAACATTAAAACTCCATAATAAACCTAATAAATTCGTCCGAGTCATTTGAACATCGTACAACAATTTAGAATATCTTATGACTCTGTATGCCACATTACCGCCTTGAAAAGCATGTTAGTATAACGTACGACGCGTTACAACTCCTAACAAAACATTACAACACAGTACGTAAACTTAAAACTCCATAATAAACCTAATGAATTCATCCGAGTCCTTTGAACATTGTACGACAATTTAGAATATATTACCACTCTGTATGCCACACTACCGCCTTGAAAACTATGTTAGTATAACGTACGGCACCTTAGAACTCCTAACAAAACATTACAACACCGTACGTAAACTTAAAACTCCATAATAAACCTAATGAATTCATCCAAGTCCATTGAACATTGTACTACAATTTAGAATATATTACGACGCCGTATGTCACATTACCGCCTTGAAAAGCCTGTTAGTATAACGTACGGCACCTTACAACACCTAACAAATCATTACAACACCGTACGTAAACTCAAAACTCCATAATAAACCTAATGAATTCGTCCGAGTCATTTGAACATCGTACAACAATTTAGAATATCTTACGACTCTGTATGCCACATTACCGCCTTGAAAATCATGTTAGTATAACGTATGACACCTTACAAATTCTAACAACACATTACAATACAGCACGTAAACTTAAAACTCCATAATAAACCTAATGAATTCGTTAGAGTCATTTGAACATCGTACGACCACTCAAGACTTGTTACGACTTTGTATGGGACATTAGCAACAGGAAAAACAATTTAGAATAATGTAGGAGGCGTTACATCTTTTGAGAACACCTTACACCACCGTACGAAACATTAAAACTCCATAATAAACCTAATGAATTCGTCCGACTCATTTGAACATCGTACAACAATTTAGAATATCTTACGACTCTGTATGCCATATTACCGCCTTGAAAATCATGTTAGTATAACGTATGACACCTTACAAATCCTAACAACACATTACAATACCTCACGTAAACTTAAAACTCCGTAATAAACCTAATGAATTCGTTAGAGTCCTTTGAACATCGTACGACCACTCAAGACTTGTTACGACTTTGTATGCGACATTAGCAACAGGAAAAGCAATTTAGAATAATGTAGGATGCGTTACATCTTTTGAGAACACCTTACACCACCGTACGAAACATTAAAACTCCATAATAAACCTAGTGAATTCGTCCGAGTCATTTGAACATCGTACAACAATTTAGAATATCTTATGACTCTGTATGCCACATTACCGCCTTGAAAAGCATGTTAGTATAACGTACGACGCGTTACAACTCCTAACAAAACATTACAACACAGTACGTAAACTTAAAACTCCATAATAAACCTAATGAATTCATCCGAGTCCTTTGAACATTGTACGACAATTTAGAATATATTACCACTCTGTATGCCACACTACCGCCTTGAAAACTATGTTAGTATAACGTATGGCACCTTACAACTCCTAACAAAACATTACAAAACCGTACGTAAACTTAAAACTCCATAATAAACCTAATGAATTCATCCGAGTCCATTGAACATTGTACGACAATTTAGAATATATTACGACTCTGTATGTCACATTACCGCCTTGAAAAGCCTGTTAGTATAACGTACGGCACCTTACAACACCTAACAAATCATTACAACACCGTACGTAAACTCAAAACTCCAAAATAAACCTAAAGAATTCGTCCGAGTCATTTGAACATCGTACAACAATTTAAAATATCTTACGAATCTGTATGCCACATTACCGCCTTGAAAATCATGTTAGTATAACGTATGACACCTTACAAATCCTAACAACACATTACAATACAACATGTAAACTTAAAACTCCATAATAAACCTAATGAATTCGTTAGAGTCATTTGAACATCGTACGACCACTCAGGACTTGTTACGACTTTGGGACATTAGCAACAGGAAAAACAATTTAGAATAATGTAGGAGGCGTTACATCTTTTGAGAAAACCTTACACCACCGTACGAAACATTAAAACTCCATAATAAACATAATGAATTCGTCCGACTCATTTGAACACCGTACAACAATTTAGAATATCTTACGACTCTGTATGCCATATTACCTCCCTTGAAAATCATGTTAGTATAACGTATGACACCTTACAAATCGTAACAACACATTACAATACCTCACGCAAACTTAAAACTCCGTAATAAACCTAATGAATTCGTTAGAGTCGTTTGAACATCGTACGACCACTCAGGACTTGTTACGACTTTGTATGCGACATTAGCAACAGGAAAAGCAATTTAGAATAATGTAGGATGCGTTACATCTTTTGAGAACATCTTACACCACCGTACGAAACATTAAAACTCCATAATAAACCTAATAAATTCGTCCGAGTCATTTGAACATCGTACAACAATTTAGAATATCTTATGACTCTGTATGCCACATTACCGCCTTGAAAAGCATGTTAGTATAACGTACGACGCGTTACAACTCCTAACAAAACATTACAACACAGTACGTAAACTTAAAACTCCATAATAAACCTAATGAATTCATCCGAGTCCTTTGAACATTGTACGACAATTTAGAATATATTACCACTCTGTATGCCACACTACCGCCTTGAAAACTATGTTAGTATAACGTACGGCACCTTAGAACTCCTAACAAAACATTACAACACCGTACGTAAACTTAAAACTCCATAATAAACCTAATGAATTCATCCAAGTCCATTGAACATTGTACTACAATTTAGAATATATTACGACGCCGTATGTCACATTACCGCCTTGAAAAGCCTGTTAGTATAACGTACGGCACCTTACAACACCTAACAAATCATTACAACACCGTACGTAAACTCAAAACTCCATAATAAACCTAATGAATTCGTCCGAGTCATTTGAACATCGTACAACAATTTAGAATATCTTACGACTCTGTATGCCACATTACCGCCTTGAAAATCATGTTAGTATAACGTATGACACCTTACAAATTCTAACAACACATTACAATACAGCACGTAAACTTAAAACTCCATAATAAACCTAATGAATTCGTTAGAGTCATTTGAACATCGTACGACCACTCAAGACTTGTTACGACTTTGTATGGGACATTAGCAACAGGAAAAACAATTTAGAATAATGTAGGAGGCGTTACATCTTTTGAGAACACCTTACACCACCGTACGAAACATTAAAACTCCATAATAAACCTAATGAATTCGTCCGACTCATTTGAACATCGTACAACAATTTAGAATATCTTACGACTCTGTATGCCATATTACCGCCTTGAAAATCATGTTAGTATAACGTATGACACCTTACAAATCCTAACAACACATTACAATACCTCACGTAAACTTAAAACTCCGTAATAAACCTAATGAATTCGTTAGAGTCCTTTGAACATCGTACGACCACTCAAGACTTGTTACGACTTTGTATGCGACATTAGCAACAGGAAAAGCAATTTAGAATAATGTAGGATGCGTTACATCTTTTGAGAACACCTTACACCACCGTACGAAACATTAAAACTCCATAATAAACCTAGTGAATTCGTCCGAGTCATTTGAACATCGTACAACAATTTAGAATATCTTACGACTCTGTATGCCACATTACCGCCTTGAAAAGCATGTTAGTATAACGTACGACGCCTTACAACTCCTAACAAAACATTACAACACAGTACGTAAACTTAAAACTCCATAATAAACCTAATGAATTCATCCGACTCCTTTGAACATTGTACGACAATTTAGAATATATTACCACTCTGTATGCCACACTACCGCCTTGAAAACTATGTTAGTATAACATACGGCACCTTAGAACTCCTAACAAAACATTACAACACCGTACGTAAACTTAAAACTCCATAATAAACCTAATGAATTCATCCAAGTCCATTGAACATTGTACTACAATTTAGAATATATTACGACGCCGTATGTCACATTACCGCCTTGAAAAGCCTGTTAGTATAACGTACGGCACCTTACAACACCTAACAAATCATTACAACACCGTACGTAAACTCAAAACTCTATAATAAACCTAATGAATTCGTCCGAGTCATTTGAACATCGTACAACAATTTAGAATATCTTACGACTCTGTATGCCACATTACCGCCTTGAAAATCATGTTAGTATAACGTATGACACCTTACAAATCCTAACAACACATTACAATACAGCACGTAAACTTAAAACTCCATAATAAACCTAATGAATTCGTTAGAGTCATTTGAACATCGTACGACCACTCAGGACTTGTTACGACTTTGTATGGGACATTAGCAACAGGAAAAACAATTTAGAATAATGTAGGAGGCGTTACATCTTTTGAGAACACCTTACACCACCGTACGAAACATTAAAACTCCATAATAAACCTAATGAATTCGTCCGACTCATTTGAACATCGTACAACAATTTAGAATATCTTACGACTCTGTATGCCATATTACCGCCTTGAAAATCATGTTAGTATAACGTATGACACCTTACAAATCCTAACAACACATTACAATACCTCACGTAAACTTAAAACTCCGTAATAAACCTAATGAATTCGTTAGAGTCCTTTGAACATCGTACGACCACTCAAGACTTGTTACGACTTTGTATGCGACATTAGCAACAGGAAAAGCAATTAGAATAATGTAGGATGCGTTACATCTTTTGAGAACACCTTACACCACCGTACGAAACATTAAAACTCCATAATAAACCTAGTGAATTCGTCCCAGTCATTTGAACATCGTACAACAATTTAGAATATCTTACGACTCTATATGCCACATTACCGCCTTGAAAAGCATGTTAGTATAACGTACGACGCGTTACAACTCCTAACAAAACATTACAACACAGTACGTAAACTTAAAACTCCATAATAAACCTAATGAATTCATCTGAGTCCTTTGAACATTGTACGACAATTTAGAATATATTACCACTCTGTATGCCACACTACCGCCTTGAAAACTATGTTAGTATAACGTACGGCACCTTACAACTCCTAACAAAACATTACAACACCGTACGTAAACTTAAAACTCCATAATAAACCTAATGAATTCATCCAAGTCCATTGAACATTGTACTACAATTTAGAATATATTACGACGCCGTATGTCACATTACCGCCTTGAAAAGCCTGTTAGTATAACGTACGGCACCTTACAACACCTAACAAATCATTACAACACCGTACGTAAACTCAAAACTCCATAATAAACCTAAAGAATTCGTCCGAGTCATTTGAACATCGTACAACAATTTAGAATATCATACGACTCTGTATGCCACATTACCGCCTTGAAAATCATGTTAGTATAACGTATGACACCTTACAAATCCTAACAACACATTACAATACAGCACGTAAACTTAAAACTCCATAATAAACCTAATGAATTCGTTAGAGTCATTTGAACATCGTACGACCACTCATGACTTGTTACGACTTTGTATGGGACAATAGCAACAGGAAAAACAATTTAGAATAATGTAGGAGGCGTTACATCTTTTGAGAACACCTTACACCACCGTACGAAACATTAAAACTCCATAATAAACCTAATGAATTCGTCCGACTCATTTGAACATCGTACAACAATTTAGAATATCTTACGACTCTGTATGCCATATTACCGCCTTGAAAATCATGTTAGTATAACGTATGACACCTTACAAATCCTAACAACACATTACAATACCTCACGTAAACTTAAAACTCCGTAATAAACCTAATGAATTCGTTAGAGTCCTTTGAACATCGTACGACCACTCAAGACTTGTTACGACTTTGTATGCGACATTAACAACAGGAAAAGCAATTTAGAATAATGTAGGATGCGTTACATCTTTTGAGAACACCTTACACCACCGTACGAAACATTAAAACTCCATAATAAACCTAGTGAATTCGTCCGAGTCATTTGAACATCGTACAACAATTTAGAATATCTTACGACTCTGTATGCCACATTACCGCCTTGAAAAGCATGTTACTATAACGTACGACGCCTTACAACTCCTAACAAAACATTACAACACAGTACGAAAACTTAAAACTCCATAATAAACCTAATGAATTAATCCGAGTCCTTTGAACATTGTACGACAATTTAGAATATATTACCACTCTGTATGCCACACTACCGCCTTGAAAACTATGTTAGTATAACGTACGGCACCTTACAACTCCTAACAAAACATTACAACACCGTACGTAAACTTAAAACTCCATAATAAACCTAATGAATTCATCCGAGTCCATTGGACATTGTACTACAATTTAGAATATATTACGACTCCGTATGTCACATTACCACCTTGAAAAGCCTGTTAGTATAACGTACGGCACCTTACAACACCTAACAAATCATTACAACACCGTACGGAAACTCAAAACTCCATAATAAACCTAATGAATTGGTCCGAGTCATTTGAACATCGTACAACAATTTAGAATATCTTACGACTCTGTATGCCACATTACCGCCTTGAAAATCATGTTAGAATAACGTATGACACCTTACAAATCCTAACAACACATTACAATACAGCACGTAAACTTAAAACTCCATAATAAACCTAATGAATTCGTTAGAGTCATTTGAACATCGTACGACCACTCATGACTTGTTACGACTTTGTATGGGACATTAGCAACAGGAAAAACAATTTAGAATAATGTAGGAGGCGTTACATCTTTTGAGAACACCTTACACCACCGTACGAAACATTAAAACTCCATAATAAACCTAATGAATTCATCCGACTCATTTGAACATCGTACAACAATTTAGAATATCTTACGACTCTGTATGCCATATTACCGCCTTGAAAATCATGTTAGTATAACGTATGACACCTTACAAATCCTAACAACACATTACAATACCTCACGTAAACTTAAAACTCCGTAATAAACCTAATGAATTCGTTAGAGTCCTTTGAACATCGTACGACCACTCAAGACTTGTTACGACTTTGTATGCGACATTAACAACAGGAAAAGCAATTTAGAATAATGTAGGATGCGTTACATCTTTTGAGAACACCTTACACCACCGTACGAAACATTAAAACTCCATAATAAACCTAGTGAATTCGTCCGAGTCATTTGAACATCGTACAACAATTTAGAATATCTTACGACTCTGTATGCCACATTACCGCCTTGAAAAGCATGTTAGTATAACGTACGACGCCTTACAACTCCTAACAAAACATTACAACACAGTACGTAAACTTAAAACTCCATAATAAACCTAATGAATTAATCCGAGTCCTTTGAACATTGTACGACAATTTAGAATATATTACCACTCTGTATGCCACACTACCGCCTTGAAAATTATGTTAGTATAACGTACGGCACCTTACAACTCCTAACAAAACATTACAACACCGTACGTAAACTTAAAACTCCATAATAAACCTAATGAATTCATCCGAGTCCATTGAACATTGTACTACAATTTAGAATATATTACGACTCCGTATGTCACATTACCACCTTGAAAAGCCTGTTAGTATAACGTACGGCACCTTACAACACCTAACAAATCATTACAACACCGTACGTAAACTCAAAACTCCATAATAAACCTAATGAATTCGTCCGAGTCATTTGAACAGCGTACAACAATTTAGAATATCTTACGACTCTGTATGCCACATTACCGCCTTGAAAATCATGTTAGTATAACGTATGACACCTTACAAATCCTAACAACACATTACAATACAGCACGTAAACTTAAAACTCCATAATAAACCTAATGAATTCGTTAGAGTCATTTGAACATCGTACGACCACTCAGGACTTGTTACGACTTTGTATGGGACATTAGCAACAGGAAAAACAATTTAGAATAATGTAGGAGGCGTTACATCTTTTGAGAACACCTTACACCACCGTACGAAACATTAAAACTCCATAATAAACCTAATGAATTCGTCCGACTCATTTGAACATCGTACAACAATTTAGAATATCTTACGACTCTGTATGCCATATTACCGCCTTGAAAATCATGTTAGCATAACGTATGACACCTTACAAATCCTAACAACACATTACAATACCTCACGTAAACTTAAAACTCCGTAATAAACCTAATGAATTCGTTAGAGTCCTTTGAACATCGTACGACCACTCAAGACTTGTTACGACTTTGTATGCGACATTAGCAACAGGAAAAGCAATTTAGAATAATGTAGGATGCGTTACATCTTTTGAGAACACCTTACACCACCGTACGAAACATTAAAACTCCATAATAAACCTAGTGAATTCGTCCGAGTCATTTGAACATCGTACAACAATTTAGAATATCTTACGACTCTGTATGCCACATTACCGCCTTGAAAAGCATGTTAGTATAACGTACGACGCCTTACAACTCCTAACAAAACATTACAACTCAGTACGTAAACTTAAAACTCCATAATAAACCTAATGAATTCATCCGAGTCCTTTGAACATTGTACGACAATTTAGAATATATTACCACTCTGTATGCCACACTACCGCCTTGAAAACTATGTTAGTTTAACGTACGGCACCTTACAACTCCTACCAAAACATTACAACACCGTACGTAAACTTAAAACTCCATAATAAACCTAATGAATTCATCCGAGTCCATTGAACATTGTACTACAATTTAGAATATATTACGACTCCGTATGTCACATTACCACCTTGAAAAGCCTGTTAGTATAACGTACGGCACCTTACAACATCTAACAAATCATTACAACACCGTACGTAAACTCAAAACTCCATAATAAACCTAATGAATTCGTCCGAGTCATTTGAACAGCGTACAACAATTTAGAATATCTTACGACTCTGTATGCCACATTACCGCCTTGAAAATCATGTTAGTATAACGTATGACACCTTACAAATCCTAACAACACATTACAATACAGCACGTAAACTTAAAACTCCATAATAAACCTAATGAATTCGTTAGAGTCATTTGAACATCGTACGACCACTCAGGACTTGTTACGACTTTGTATGGGACATTAGCAACAGGAAAAACAATTTAGAATAATGTAGGAGGCGTTACATCTTTTGAGAACACCTTACACCACCGTACGAAACATTAAAACTCCATAATAAACCTAATGAATTCATCCGACTCATTTGAACATCGTACAACAATTTAGAATATCTTACGACTCTGTATGCCATATTACCGCCTTGAAAATCATGTTAGTATAACGTATGACACCTTACAAATCCTAACAACACATTACAATACCTCACGTAAACTTAAAACTCCGTAATAAACCTAATGAATTCGTTAGAGTCCTTTGAACATCGTACGACCACTCAAGACTTGTTACGACTTTGTATGCGACATTAACAACAGGAAAAGCAATTTAGAATAATGTAGGATGCGTTACATCTTTTGAGAACACCTTACACCACCGTACGAAACATTAAAACTCCATAATAAACCTAGTGAATTCGTCCGAGTCATTTGAACATCGTACAACAATTTAGAATATCTTACGACTCTGTATGCCACATTATCGCCTTGAAAAGCATGTTAGTATAACGTACGACGCCTTACAACTCCTAACAAAACATTACAACACAGTACGTAAACTTAAAACTCCATAATAAACCTAATGAATTAATCCGAGTCCTTTGAACATTGTACGACAATTTAGAATATATTACCACTCTGTATGCCACACTACCGCCTTGAAAATTATGTTAGTATAACGTACGGCACCTTACAACTCCTAACAAAACATTACAACACCGTACGTAAACTTAAAACTCCATAATAAACCTAATGAATTCATCCGAGTCCATTGAACATTGTACTACAATTTAGAATATATTACGACTCCGTATGTCACATTACCACCTTGAAAAGCCTGTTAGTATAACGTACGGCACCTTACAACACCTAACAAATCATTACAACACCGTACGTAAACTCAAAACTCCATAATAAACCTAATGAATTCGTCCGAGTCATTTGAACAGCGTACAACAATTTAGAATATCTTACGACTCTGTATGCCACATTACCGCCTTGAAAATCATGTTAGTATAACGTATGACACCTTACAAATCCTAACAACACATTACAATACAGCACGTAAACTAAAAACTCCATAATAAACCTAATGAATTCGTTAGAGTCATTTGAACATCGTACGACCACTCAGGACTTGTTACGACTTTGTATGGGACATTAGCAACAGGAAAAACAATTTAGAATAATGTAGGAGGCGTTACATCTTTTGAGAACACCTTACACCACCGTACGAAACATTAAAACTCCATAATAAACCTAATGAATTCGTCCGACTCATTTGAACATCGTACAACAATTTAGAATATCTTACGACTCTGTATGCCATATTACCGCCTTGAAAATCATGTTAGTATAACGTATGACACCTTACAAATCCTAACAACACATTACAATACCTCACGTAAACTTAAAACTCCGTAATAAACCTAATGAATTCGTTAGAGTCCTTTGAACATCGTACGACCACTCAAGACTTGTTACGACTTTGTATGCGACATTAGCAACAGGAAAAGCAATTTAGAATAATGTAGGATGCGTTACATCTTTTGAGAACACCTTACACCACCGTACGAAACATTAAAACTCCATAATAAACCTAGTGAATTCGTCCGAGTCATTTGAACATCGTACAACAATTTAGAATATCTTACGACTCTGTATGCCACATTACCGCCTTGAAAAGCATGTTAGTATAACGTACGACGCCTTACAACTCCTAACAAAACATTACAACTCAGTACGTAAACTTAAAACTCCATAATAAACCTAATGAATTCATCCGAGTCCTTTGAACATTGTACGACAATTTAGAATATATTACCACTCTGTATGCCACACTACCGCCTTGAAAACTATGTTAGTTTAACGTACGGCACCTTACAACTCCTACCAAAACATTACAACACCGTACGTAAACTTAAAACTCCATAATACACCTAATGAATTCATCCGAGTCCATTGAACATTGTACTACAATTTAGAATATATTAC
The DNA here is from genome assembly GCA_030867185.1 of Tagetes erecta. NCBI lineage: Eukaryota > Viridiplantae > Streptophyta > Magnoliopsida > Asterales > Asteraceae > Tagetes > Tagetes erecta. Next base: position 44,346,369 of record CM061488.1, on the reverse strand, counting down.
GACTCCGTATGTCACATTACCACCTTGAAAAGCCTGTTAGTATAACGTACGGCACCTTACAACACCTAACAAATCATTACAACACCGTACGTAAACTCAAAACTCCATAATAAACCTAATGAATTCGTCCGAGTCATTTGAACAGCGTACAACAATTTAGAATATCTTACGACTCTGTATGCCACATTACCGCCTTGAAAATCATGTTAGTATAACGTATGACACCTTACAAATCCTAACAACACATTACAATACAGCACGTAAACTTAAAACTCCATAATAAACCTAATGAATTCGTTAGAGTCATTTGAACATCGTACGACCACTCAGGACTTGTTACGACTTTGTATGGGACATTAGCAACAGGAAAAACAATTTAGAATAATGTAGGAGGCGTTACATCTTTTGAGAACACCTTACACCACCGTACGAAACATTAAAACTCCATAATAAACCTAATGAATTCGTCCGACTCATTTGAACATCGTACAACAATTTAGAATATCTTACGACTCTGTATGCCATATTACCGCCTTGAAAATCATGTTAGTATAACGTATGACACCTTACAAATCCTAACAACACATTACAATACCTCACGTAAACTTAAAACTCCGTAATAAACCTAATGAATTCGTTAGAGTCCTTTGAACATCGTACGACCACTCAAGACTTGTTACGACTTTGTATGCGACATTAGCAACAGGAAAAGCAATTTAGAATAATGTAGGATGCGTTACATCTTTTGAGAACACCTTACACCACCGTACGAAACATTAAAACTCCATAATAAACCTAGTGAATTCGTCCGAGTCATTTGAACATCGTACAACAATTTAGAATATCTTACGACTCTGTATGCCACATTACCGCCTTGAAAAGCATGTTAGTATAACGTACGACGCCTTACAACTCCTAACAAAACATTACAACTCAGTACGTAAACTTAAAACTCCATAATAAACCTAATGAATTAATCCGAGTCCTTTGAACATTGTACGACAATTTAGAATATATTACCACTCTGTATGCCACACTACCGCCTTGAAAATTATGTTAGTATAACGTACGGCACCTTACAACTCCTAACAAAACATTACAACACCGTACGTAAACTTAAAACTCCATAATAAACCTAATGAATTCATCCGAGTCCATTGAACATTGTACTACAATTTAGAATATATTACGACTCCGTATGTCACATTACCACCTTGAAAAGCCTGTTAGTATAACGTACGGCACCTTACAACACCTAACAAATCATTACAACACCGTACGTAAACTCAAAACTCCATAATAAACCTAATGAATTCGTCCGAGTCATTTGAACAGCGTACAACAATTTAGAATATCTTACGACTCTGTATGCCACATTACCGCCTTGAAAATCATGTTAGTATAACGTATGACACCTTACAAATCCTAACAACACATTACAATACAGCACGTAAACTTAAAACTCCATAATAAACCTAATGAATTCGTTAGAGTCATTTGAACATCGTACGACCACTCAGGACTTGTTACGACTTTGTATGGGACATTAGCAACAGGAAAAACAATTTAGAATAATGTAGGAGGCGTTACATCTTTTGAGAACACCTTACACCACCGTACGAAACATTAAAACTCCATAATAAACCTAATGAATTCGTCCGACTCATTTGAACATCGTACAACAATTTAGAATATCTTACGACTCTGTATGCCATATTACCGCCTTGAAAATCATGTTAGTATAACGTATGACACCATTACAAATCCTAACAACACATTACAATACCTCACGTAAACTTAAAACTCCGTAATAAACCTAATGAATTCGTTAGAGTCCTTTGAACATCGTACGACCACTCAAGACTTGTTACGACTTTGTATGCGACATTAGCAACAGGAAAAGCAATTTAGAATAATGTAGGATGCGTTACATCTTTTGAGAACACCTTACACCACCGTACGAAACATTAAAACTCCATAATAAACCTAGTGAATTCGTCCGAGTCATTTGAACATCGTACAACAATTTAGAATATCTTACGACTCTGTATGCCACATTACCGCCTTGAAAAGCATGTTAGTATAACGTACGACGCCTTACAACTCCTAACAAAACATTACAACTCAGTACGTAAACTTAAAACTCCATAATAAACCTAATGAATTCATCCGAGTCCTTTGAACATTGTACGACAATTTAGAATATATTACCACTCTGTATGCCACACTACCGCCTTGAAAACTATGTTAGTTTAACGTACGGCACCTTACAACTCCTACCAAAACATTACAACACCGTACGTAAACTTAAAACTCCATAATAAACCTAATGAATTCATCCGAGTCCATTGAACATTGTACTACAATTTAGAATATATTACGACTCCGTATGTCACATTACCACCTTGAAAAGCCTGTTAGTATAACGTACGGCACCTTACAACACCTAACAAATCATTACAACACCGTACGTAAACTCAAAACACCATAATAAACCTAATGAATTCGTCCGAGTCATTTGAACATCGTACAACAATTTAGAATATCTTACGACTCTGTATGCCACATTACCGCCTTGAAAATCATGTTAGTATAACGTATGAGACCTTACAAATCCTAACAACACATTACAATACAGCACGTAAACTTAAAACTCCATAATAAACCTAATGAATTCGTTAGAGTCATTTGAACATCGTACGACCACTCAGGACTTGTTACGACTTTGTATGGGACATTAGCAACAGGAAAAACAATTTAGAATAATGTAGGAGGCGTTACATCTTTTGAGAACACCTTACACCACCGTACGAAACATTAAAACTCCATAATAAACCTAATGAATTCGTCCGACTCATTTGAACATCGTACAACAATTTAGAATATCTTACGACTCTGTATGCCATATTACCGCCTTGAAAATCATGTTAGTATAACGTATGACACCTTACAAATCCTAACAACACATTACAATACCTCACGTAAACTTAAAACTCCGTAATAAACCTAATGAATTCGTTAGAGTCCTTTGAACATCGTACGACCACTCAAGACTTGTTACGACTTTGTATGCGACATTAGCAACAGGAAAAGCAATTTAGAATAATGTAGGATGCGTTACATCTTTTGAGAACACCTTACACCACCGTACGAAACATTAAAACTCCATAATAAACCTAGTGAATTCGTCCGAGTCATTTGAACATCGTACAACAATTTAGAATATCTTACGACTCTGTATGCCACATTACCGCCTTGAAAAGCATGTTAGTATAACGTACGACGCCTTACAACTCCTAACAAAACATTACAACTCAGTACGTAAACTTAAAACTCCATAATAAACCTAATGAATTCATCCGAGTCCTTTGAACATTGTACGACAATTTAGAATATATTACCACTCTGTATGCCACACTACCGCCTTGAAAACTATGTTAGTTTAACGTACGGCACCTTACAACTCCTACCAAAACATTACAACACCGTACGTAAACTTAAAACTCCATAATAAACCTAATGAATTCATCCGAGTCCATTGAACATTGTACTACAATTTAGAATATATTACGACTCCGTATGTCACATTACCACCTTGAAAAGCCTGTTAGTATAACGTACGGCACCTTACAACACCTAACAAATCATTACAACACCATACGTAAACTCAAAACTCCATAATAAACCTAATGAATTCGTCCGAGTCATTTGAACAGCGTACAACAATTTAGAATATCTTACGACTCTGTATGCCACATTACCGCCTTGAAAATCATGTTAGTATAACGTATGACACCTTACAAATCCTAACAACACATTACAATACAGCACGTAAACTTAAAACTCCATAATAAACCTAATGAATTCGTTAGAGTCATTTGAACATCGTACGACCACTCAGGACTTGTTACGACTTTGTATGGGACATTAGCAACAGGAAAAACAATTTAGAATAATGTAGGAGGCGTTACATCTTTTGAGAACACCTTACACCACCGTACGAAACATTAAAACTCCATAATAAACCTAATGAATTCGTCCGACTCATTTGAACATCGTACAACAATTTAGAATATCTTACGACTCTGTATGCCATATTACCGCCTTGAAAATCATGTTAGTATAACGTATGACACCTTACAAATCCTAACAACACATTACAATACCTCACGTAAACTTAAAACTCCGTAATAAACCTAATGAATTCGTTAGAGTCCTTTGAACATCGTACGACCACTCAAGACTTGTTACGACTTTGTATGCGACATTAGCAACAGGAAAAGCAATTTAGAATAATGTAGGATGCGTTACATCTTTTGAGAACACCTTACACCACCGTACGAAACATTAAAACTCCATAATAAACCTAGTGAATTCGTCGGAGTCATTTGAACATCGTACAACAATTTAGAATATCTTACGACTCTGTATGCCACATTACCGCCTTGAAAAGCATGTTAGTATAACGTACGACGCCTTACAACTCCTAACAAAACATTACAACTCAGTACGTAAACTTAAAACTCCATAATAAACCTAATGAATTCATCCGAGTCCTTTGAACATTGTACGACAATTTAGAATATATTACCACTCTGTATGCCACACTACCGCCTTGAAAACTATGTTAGTTTAACGTACGGCACCTTACAACTCCTACCAAAACATTACAACACCGTACGTAAACTTAAAACTCCATAATAAACCTAATGAATTCATCCGAGTCCATTGAACATTGTACTACAATTTAGAATATATTACGACTCCGTATGTCACATTACCACCTTGAAAAGCCTGTTAGTATAACGTACGGCACCTTACAACACCTAACAAATCATTACAACACCGTACGTAAACTCAAAACACCATAATAAACCTAATGAATTCGTCCGAGTCATTTGAACATCGTACAACAATTTAGAATATCTTACGACTCTGTATGCCACATTACCGCCTTGAAAATCATGTTAGTATAACGTATGACACCTTACAAATCCTAACAACACATTACAATACAGCACGTAAACTTAAAACTCCATAATAAACCTAATGAATTCGTTAGAGTCATTTGAACATCGTACGACCACTCAGGACTTGTTACGACTTTGTATGGGACATTAGCAACAGGAAAAACAATTTAGAATAATGTAGGAGGCGTTACATCTTTTGAGAACACCTTACACCACCGTACGAAACATTAAAACTCCATAATAAACCTAATGAATTCGTCCGACTCATTTGAACATCGTACAACAATTTAGAATATCTTACGACTCTGTATGCCATATTACCGCCTTGAAAATCATGTTAGTATAACGTATGACACCTTACAAATCCTAACAACACATTACAATACCTCACGTAAACTTAAAACTCCGTAATAAACCTAATGAATTCGTTAGAGTCCTTTGAACATCGTACGACCACTCAAGACTTGTTACGACTTTGTATGCGACATTAGCAACAGGAAAAGCAATTTAGAATAATGTAGGATGCGTTACATCTTTTGAGAACACCTTACACCACCGTACGAAACATTAAAACTCCATAATAAACCTAGTGAATTCGTCCGAGTCATTTGAACATCGTACAACAATTTAGAATATCTTACGACTCTGTATGCCACATTACCGCCTTGAAAAGCATGTTAGTATAACGTACGACGCCTTACAACTCCTAACAAAACATTACAACTCAGTACGTAAACTTAAAACTCCATAATAAACCTAATGAATTCATCCGAGTCCTTTGAACATTGTACGACAATTTAGAATATATTACCACTCTGTATGCCACACTACCGCCTTGAAAACTATGTTAGTTTAACGTACGGCACCTTACAACTCCTACCAAAACATTACAACACCGTACGTAAACTTAAAACTCCATAATAAACCTAATGAATTCATCCGAGTCCATTGAACATTGTACTACAATTTAGAATATATTACGACTCCGTATGTCACATTACCACCTTGAAAAGCCTGTTAGTATAACGTACGGCACCTTACAACACCTAACAAATCATTACAACACCATACGTAAACTCAAAACTCCATAATAAACCTAATGAATTCGTCCGAGTCATTTGAACAGCGTACAACAATTTAGAATATCTTACGACTCTGTATGCCACATTACCGCCTTGAAAATCATGTTAGTATAACGTATGACACCTTACAAATCCTAACAACACATTACAATACAGCACGTAAACTTAAAACTCCATAATAAACCTAATGAATTCGTTAGAGTCATTTGAACATCGTACGACCACTCAGGACTTGTTACGACTTTGTATGGGACATTAGCAACAGGAAAAACAATTTAGAATAATGTAGGAGGCGTTACATCTTTTGAGAACACCTTACACCACCGTACGAAACATTAAAACTCCATAATAAACCTAATGAATTCGTCCGACTCATTTGAACATCGTACAACAATTTAGAATATCTTACGACTCTGTATGCCATATTACCGCCTTGAAAATCATGTTAGTATAACGTATGACACCTTACAAATCCTAACAACACATTACAATACCTCACGTAAACTTAAAACTCCGTAATAAACCTAATGAATTCGTTAGAGTCCTTTGAACATCGTACGACCACTCAAGACTTGTTACGACTTTGTATGCGACATTAGCAACAGGAAAAGCAATTTAGAATAATGTAGGATGCGTTACATCTTTTGAGAACACCTTACACCACCGTACGAAACATTAAAACTCCATAATAAACCTAGTGAATTCGTCGGAGTCATTTGAACATCGTACAACAATTTAGAATATCTTACGACTCTGTATGCCACATTACCGCCTTGAAAAGCATGTTAGTATAACGTACGACGCCTTACAACTCCTAACAAAACATTACAACTCAGTACGTAAACTTAAAACTCCATAATAAACCTAATGAATTCATCCGAGTCCTTTGAACATTGTACGACAATTTAGAATATATTACCACTCTGTATGCCACACTACCGCCTTGAAAACTATGTTAGTTTAACGTACGGCACCTTACAACTCCTACCAAAACATTACAACACCGTACGTAAACTTAAAACTCCATAATAAACCTAATGAATTCATCCGAGTCCATTGAACATTGTACTACAATTTAGAATATATTACGACTCCGTATGTCACATTACCACCTTGAAAAGCCTGTTAGTATAACGTACGGCACCTTACAACACCTAACAAATCATTACAACACCGTACGTAAACTCAAAACACCATAATAAACCTAATGAATTCGTCCGAGTCATTTGAACATCGTACAACAATTTAGAATATCTTACGACTCTGTATGCCACATTACCGCCTTGAAAATCATGTTAGTATAACGTATGACACCTTACAAATCCTAACAACACATTACAATACAGCACGTAAACTTAAAACTCCATAATAAACCTAATGAATTCGTTAGAGTCATTTGAACATCGTACGACCACTCAGGACTTGTTACGACTTTGTATGGGACATTAGCAACAGGAAAAACAATTTAGAATAATGTAGGAGGCGTTACATCTTTTGAGAACACCTTACACCACCGTACGAAACATTAAAACTCCATAATAAACCTAATGAATTCGTCCGACTCATTTGAACATCGTACAACAATTTAGAATATCTTACGACTCTGTATGCCATATTACCGCCTTGAAAATCATGTTAGTATAACGTATGACACCTTACAAATCCTAACAACACATTACAATACCTCACGTAAACTTAAAACTCCGTAATAAACCTAATGAATTCGTTAGAGTCCTTTGAACATCGTACGACCACTCAAGACTTGTTACGACTTTGTATGCGACATTAGCAACAGGAAAAGCAATTTAGAATAATGTAGGATGCGTTACATCTTTTGAGAACACCTTACACCACCGTACGAAACATTAAAACTCCATAATAAACCTAGTGAATTCGTCCGAGTCATTTGAACATCGTACAACAATTTAGAATATCTTACGACTCTGTATGCCACATTACCGCCTTGAAAAGCATGTTAGTATAACGTACGACGCCTTACAACTCCTAACAAAACATTACAACTCAGTACGTAAACTTAAAACTCCATAATAAACCTAATGAATTCATCCGAGTCCTTTGAACATTGTACGACAATTTAGAATATATTACCACTCTGTATGCCACACTACCGCCTTGAAAACTATGTTAGTTTAACGTACGGCACCTTACAACTCCTACCAAAACATTACAACACCGTACGTAAACTTAAAACTCCATAATAAACCTAATGAATTCATCCGAGTCCATTGAACATTGTACTACAATTTAGAATATATTACGACTCCGTATGTCACATTACCACCTTGAAAAGCCTGTTAGTATAACGTACGGCACCTTACAACACCTAACAAATCATTACAACACCGTACGTAAACTCAAAACTCCTTAATAAACCTAATGAATTCGTCCGAGTCATTTGAACAGCGTACAACAATTTAGAATATCTTACGACTCTGTATGCCACATTACCGCCTTGAAAATCATGTTAGTATAACGTATGACACCTTACAAATCCTAACAACACATTACAATACAGCACGTAAACTTAAAACTCCATAATAAACCTAATGAATTCGTTAGAGTCATTTGAACATCGTACGACCACTCAGGACTTGTTACGACTTTGTATGGGACATTAGCAACAGGAAAAACAATTTAGAATAATGTAGGAGGCGTTACATCTTTTGAGAACACCTTACACCACCGTACGAAACATTAAAACTCCATAATAAACCTAATGAATTCGTCCGACTCATTTGAACATCGTACAACAATTTAGAATATCTTACGACTCTGTATGCCATATTACCGCCTTGAAAATCATGTTAGTATAACGTATGACACCTTACAAATCCTAACAACACATTACAATACCTCACGTAAACTTAAAACTCCGTAATAAACCTAATGAATTCGTTAGAGTCCTTTGAACATCGTACGACCACTCAAGACTTGTTACGACTTTGTATGCGACATTAGCAACAGGAAAAGCAATTTAGAATAATGTAGGATGCGTTACATCTTTTGAGAACACCTTACACCACCGTACGAAACATTAAAACTCCATAATAAACCTAGTGAATTCGTCCGAGTCATTTGAACATCGTACAACAATTTAGAATATCTTACGACTCTGTATGCCACATTACCGCCTTGAAAAGCATGTTAGTATAACGTACGACGCCTTACAACTCCTAACAAAACATTACAACTCAGTACGTAAACTTAAAACTCCATAATAAACCTAATGAATTCATCCGAGTCCTTTGAACATTGTACGACAATTTAGAATATATTACCACTCTGTATGCCACACTACCGCCTTGAAAACTATGTTAGTTTAACGTACGGCACCTTACAACTCCTACCAAAACATTACAACACCGTACGTAAACTTAAAACTCCATAATAAACCTAATGAATTCATCCGAGTCCATTGAACATTGTACTACAATTTAGAATATATTACGACTCCGTATGTCACATTACCACCTTGAAAAGCCTGTTAGTATAACGTACGGCACCTTACAACACCTAACAAATCATTACAACACCGTACGTAAACTCAAAACACCATAATAAACCTAATGAATTCGTCCGAGTCATTTGAACATCGTACAACAATTTAGAATATCTTACGACTCTGTATGCCACATTACCGCCTTGAAAATCATGTTAGTATAACGTATGACACCTTACAAATCCTAACAACACATTACAATACAGCACGTAAACTTAAAACTCCATAATAAACCTAATGAATTCGTTAGAGTCATTTGAACATCGTACGACCACTCAGGACTTGTTACGACTTTGTATGGGACATTAGCAACAGGAAAAACAATTTAGAATAATGTAGGAGGCGTTACATCTTTTGAGAACACCTTACACCACCGTACGAAACATTAAAACTCCATAATAAACCTAATGAATTCGTCCGACTCATTTGAACATCGTACAACAATTTAGAATATCTTACGACTCTGTATGCCATATTACCGCCTTGAAAATCATGTTAGTATAACGTATGACACCTTACAAATCCTAACAACACATTACAATACCTCACGTAAACTTAAAACTCCGTAATAAACCTAATGAATTCGTTAGAGTCCTTTGAACATCGTACGACCACTCAAGACTTGTTACGACTTTGTATGCGACATTAGCAACAGGAAAAGCAATTTAGAATAATGTAGGATGCGTTACATCTTTTGAGAACACCTTACACCACCGTACGAAACATTAAAACTCCATAATAAACCTAGTGAATTCGTCCGAGTCATTTGAACATCGTACAACAATTTAGAATATCTTACGACTCTGTATGCCACATTACCGCCTTGAAAAGCATGTTAGTATAACGTACGACGCCTTACAACTCCTAACAAAACATTACAACTCAGTACGTAAACTTAAAACTCCATAATAAACCTAATGAATTCATCCGAGTCCTTTGAACATTGTACGACAATTTAGAATATATTACCACTCTGTATGCCACACTACCGCCTTGAAAACTATGTTAGTTTAACGTACGGCACCTTACAACTCCTACCAAAACATTACAACACCGTACGTAAACTTAAAACTCCATAATAAACCTAATGAATTCATCCGAGTCCATTGAACATTGTACTACAATTTAGAATATATTACGACTCCGTATGTCACATTACCACCTTGAAAAGCCTGTTAGTATAACGTACGGCACCTTACAACACCTAACAAATCATTACAACACCGTACGTAAACTCAAAACTCCTTAATAAACCTAATGAATTCGTCCGAGTCATTTGAACAGCGTACAACAATTTAGAATATCTTACGACTCTGTATGCCACATTACCGCCTTGAAAATCATGTTAGTATAACGTATGACACCTTACAAATCCTAACAACACATTACAATACAGCACGTAAACTTAAAACTCCATAATAAACCTAATGAATTCGTTAGAGTCATTTGAACATCGTACGACCACTCAGGACTTGTTACGACTTTGTATGGGACATTAGCAACAGGAAAAACAATTTAGAATAATGTAGGAGGCGTTACATCTTTTGAGAACACCTTACACCACCGTACGAAACATTAAAACTCCATAATAAACCTAATGAATTCGTCCGACTCATTTGAACATCGTACAACAATTTAGAATATCTTACGACTCTGTATGCCATATTACCGCCTTGAAAATCATGTTAGTATAACGTATGACACCTTACAAATCCTAACAACACATTACAATACCTCACGTAAACTTAAAACTCCGTAATAAACCTAATGAATTCGTTAGAGTCCTTTGAACATCGTACGACCACTCAAGACTTGTTACGACTTTGTATGCGACATTAGCAACAGGAAAAGCAATTTAGAATAATGTAGGATGCGTTACATCTTTTGAGAACACCTTACACCACCGTACGAAACATTAAAACTCCATAATAAACCTAGTGAATTCGTCCGAGTCATTTGAACATCGTACAACAATTTAGAATATCTTACGACTCTGTATGCCACATTACCGCCTTGAAAAGCATGTTAGTATAACGTACGACGCCTTACAACTCCTAACAAAACATTACAACTCAGTACGTAAACTTAAAACTCCATAATAAACCTAATGAATTCATCCGAGTCCTTTGAACATTGTACGACAATTTAGAATATATTACCACTCTGTATGCCACACTACCGCCTTGAAAACTATGTTAGTTTAACGTACGGCACCTTACAACTCCTACCAAAACATTACAACACCGTACGTAAACTTAAAACTCCATAATAAACCTAATGAATTCATCCGAGTCCATTGAACATTGTACTACAATTTAGAATATATTACGACTCCGTATGTCACATTACCGCCTTGAAAATCATGTTAGTATAACGTATGACACCTTACAAATCCTAACAACACATTACAATACAGCACGTAAACTTAAAACTCCATAATAAACCTAATGAATTCGTCCGACTCATTTGAACATCGTACAACAATTTAGAATATCTTACGACTCTGTATGCCATATTACCGCCTTGAAAATCATGTTAGTATAACGTATGACACCTTACAAATCCTAACAACACATTACAATACCTCACGTAACTTAAAACTCCGTAATAAACCTAATGAATTCGTTAGAGTCCTTTGAACATCGTACGACCACTCAAGACTTGTTACGACTTTGTATGCGACATTAGCAACAGGAAAAGCAATTTAGAATAATGTAGGATGCGTTACATCTTTTGAGAACACCTTACACCACCGTACGAAACATTAAAACTCCATAATAAACCTAGTGAATTCGTCCGAGTCATTTGAACATCGTACAACAATTTAGAATATCTTACGACTCTATATGCCACATTACCGCCTTGAAAAGCATGTTAGTATAACGTACGACGCCTTACAACTCCTAACAAAACATTACAACACAGTACATAAACTTAAAACTCCATAATAAACCTAATGAATTCATCCGAGTCCTTTGAACATTGTACGACAATTTAGAATATATTACCACTCTGTATGCCACACTACCGCCTTGAAAACTATGTTAGTATAACGTACGGCACCTTACAACTCCTAACAAAACATTACAACACCGTACGTAAACTTAAAGTTCCATAATAAACCTAATGAATTCATCCGAGTCCATTGAACATTGTACGACAATATAGAATATATTACGACTCTGTATGTCACATTACCGCCTTGAAAAGCCTGTTAGTATAACGTACGACACCTTACAACACCTAACAAATCATTACAACACCGTACGTAAACTCAAAACTCCAAAATAAACCTAATGAATTAGTCCTAGTCATTTGAACATCGTACAACAATTTAGAATATCTTACGAATCTGTATGCCACATTACCGCCTTGAAAATCATGTTAGTATAACGTATGACACCTTACAAATCCTAACAACACATTACAATACAGCACGTGAACTTAATACTCCATAATAAACCTAATGTATTCGTTAGAGTCATTTGAACATCGTACGACCACTCAGGACTTGTTACGACTTTGTATGGGACATTAGCAACAGGAAAAACAATTTAGAATAATGTAGGAGGCGTTACATCTTTTGAGAACACCTTACACCACCGTACGAAACATTAAAACTCCATAATAAACCTAATGAATTCGTCCGACTCATTTGAACATCGTACAACAAATTAGAATATCTTACGACTCTGTATGCCATATTACCGCCTTGAAAATCATGTTAGTATAACGTATGACACCTTACAAATCCTAACAACACATTACAATACCTCACGTAAACTTAAAACTCCGTAATAAACCTAATGAATTCGTTAGAGTCCTTTGAACATCGTACGACCACTCAAGACTTGTTACGACTTTGTATGCGACATTAGCAACAGGAAAAGCAATTTAGAATAATGTAGGATGCGTTACATCTTTTGAGAACACCTTATACCACCGTACGAAACATTAAAACTCCATAATAAACCTAGTGAATTCGTCCGAGTCATTTGAACATCGTACAACAATTTAGAATATCTTACGACTCTATATGCCACATTACCGCCTTGAAAGGCATGTTAGTATAACGTACGACGCCTTACAACTCTTAACAAAACATTACAACACTGTACGTAAACTTAAAACTCCATAATAAACCTAATGAATTCATCCGAGTCCTTTGAACATTGTATGACAATTTAGAATATATTACCACTCTGTATGCCACACTACCGCCTTGAAAACTATGTTAGTATAACGTACGGCACCTTACAACTCCTAACAAAACATTACAACACCGTACGTAAACTTAAAACTCCATAATAAACCTAATGAATTCATCCGAGTCCATTGAACATTGTACGACAATATAGAATATATTACGACTCTGTAGGTCACATTACCGCCTTGAAAAGCCTGTTAGTATAACGTACGGCACCTTACAACACTTAACAAATCATTACAACACCGTACGTAAACTCAAAACTCCAAAATAAACCTAATGAATTAGTCCGAGTCATTTGAACATCGTACAACAATTTAGAATATCTTACGAATCTATATGCCACATTACCGCCTTGAAAATCATGTTAGTATAACGTATGATACCTTACAAATCCTAACAACACATTACAATACAGCACGTGAACTTAAAACTCCATAATAAACCTAATGAATTCGTTAGAGTCATTTGAACATCGTACGACCACTCAGGACTTGTTACGAATTTGGAACATTAGCAACAGGAAAAACAATTTAGAATAATGTAGGAGGCGTTAGATCTTTTGAGAAAACCTTACACCACCGTACGAAACATTAAAACTCCATAATAAACATAATGAATTCGTCCGACTCAATATGAACACCGTACAACAATTTAGAATATCTTACGACTCTGTATGCCATATTACCTCCCTTGAAAATCATGTTAGTATAACGTATGACACCTTACAAATCGTAACAACACATTACAATACCTCACGTAAACTTAAAACTCCGTAATAAACCTAATGAATTCGTTAGAGTCCTTTGAACATCGTACGACCACTCAGGACTTGTTACGACTTTGTATGCGACATTAGCAATAGGAAAAGCAATTTAGAATAATGTAGGATGCGTTACATCTTTTGAGAACACCTTACACCACCGTACGAAACATTAAAACTCCATAATAAACCTAATAAATTCGTCCGAGTCATTTGAACATTGTACAACAATTTAGAATATCTTACGACTCGGTATGCCACATTACCGCCTTGAAAATCATGTTAGTATAACGTATGACACCTTACAAATCCTAACAACACATTACAATACAGCACGTAAACTTAAAACTCCATAATAAACCTAATGAATTCGTTAGAGTCATTTGAACATCGTACGACCACTCAGGACTTGTTACGACTTTGTATGGGACATTAGCAACAGGAAAAACAATTTAGAATAATGTAGGAGGCGTTACATCTTTTGAGAACACCTTACACCACCGTACGAAACATTAAAACTCCATAATAAACCTAATGAATTCGTCCGACTCATTTGAACATCGTACAACAATTTAGAATATCTTACGACTCTGTATGCCATATTACCGCCTTGAAAATCATGTTAGTATAACGTATGACACCTTACAAATCCTAACAACACATTACAATACCTCACGTAAACTTAAAACTCCGTAATAAACCTAATGAATTCGTTAGAGTCCTTTGAACATCGTACGACCACTCAAGACTTGTTACGACTTTGTATGCGACATTAGCAACAGGAAAAGCAATTTAGAATAATGTAGGATGCGTTACATCTTTTGAGAACACCTTACACCACCGTACGAAACATTAAAACTCCATAATAAACCTAGTGAATTCGTCCGAGTCATTTGAACATCGTACAACAATTTAGAATATCTTACGACTCTATATGCCACATTACCGGCTTGAAAAGCATGTTAGTATAACGTACGACGCCTTACAACTCCTAACAAAGCATTACAACACTGTACGTAAACTTAAAACTCCATAATAAACCTAATGAATTCATCCGAGTCCTTTGAACATTGTACGACAATTTAGAATATATTACCACTCTGTATGCCACACTACCGCCTTGAAAACTATGTTAGTATAACGTACGGCACCTTACAACTCCTAACAAAACATTACAACACCGTACGTAAACTTAAAACTCCATAATAAACCTAATGAATTCATCCGAGTCCATTGAACATTGTACGACAATATAGAATATATTACGACTCTGTATGTCACATTACCGCCTTGAAAAGCCTGTTAGTATAACGTACGGCACCTTACAACACCTAACAAATCATTACAACACCGTACGTAAACTCAAAACTCCAAAATAAACCTAATGAAATAGTCCGAGTCATTTGAACATCGTACAACAATTTAGAATATCTTACGAATCTGTATGCCACATTACCGCCTTGAAAATCATGTTAGTATAACGTATGACACCTTACAAATCCTAACAACACATTACAATACAGCACGTGAACTTAAAACTCCATAATAAACCTAATGAATTCGTTAGAGTCATTTGAACATCGTACGACCACTCAGGACTTGTTACGACTTTGTATGGGACATTAGCAACAGGAAAAACAATTTAGAATAATGTAGGAGTCGTTACATCTTTTGAGAACACCTTACACCACCGTACGAAACATTAAAACTCCATAGTAAACCTAGTGAATTCGTCCGAGTCATTTGAACATCGTACAACAATTTAGAATATCTTACGACTCTGTATGCCACATTACCGCCTTGAAAAGCATGTTAGTATAACGTACGACGCCTTACAACTCCTAACAAAACATTACAACACAGTACGTAAACTTAAAACTCCATAATAAACCTAATGAATTCATCCGAGTCCTTTGAACATTGTACGACAATTTAGAATATATTACCACTCTGTATGCCACACTACCGCCTTGAAAACTATGTTAGTATAACGTACGGCACCTTACAACTCCTAACAAAACATTACAACACCGTACGTAAACTTAAAACTCCATAATAAACCTAATGAATTCATCCGAGTCCATTGAACATTGTACTACAATTTAGAATATATTACGACTCCGTATGTCACATTACCACCTTGAAAAGCCTGTTAGTATAACGTACGGCACCTTACAACACCTAACAAATCATTACAACACCGTACGTAAACTCAAAACACCATAATAAACCTAATGAATTCGTCCGAGTCATTTGAACATCGTACAACAATTTAGAATATCTTACGAATCTGTATGCCACATTACCGCCTTGAAAATCATGTTAGTATAACGTATGACACCTTACAAATCCTAACAACACATTACAATACAGCACGTGAACTTAAAACTCCATAATAAACCTAATGAATTCGTTAGAGTCATTTGAACATCGTACGACCACTCAGGACTTGTTACGACTTTGTATGGGACATTAGCAACAGGAAAAACAATTTAGAATAATGTAGGAGTCGTTACATCTTTTGAGAACACCTTACACCACCGTACGAAACATTAAAACTCCATAGTAAACCTAGTGAATTCGTCCGAGTCATTTGAACATCGTACAACAATTTAGAATATCTTACGACTCTGTATGCCACATTACCGCCTTGAAAAGCATGTTAGTATAACGTACGACGCCTTACAACTCCTAACAAAACATTACAACACAGTACGTAAACTTAAAACTCCATAATAAACCTAACGAATTCATCCGAGTCCTTTGAACATTGTACGACAATTTAGAATATATTACCACTCTGTATGCCACACTACCGCCTTGAAAACTATGTTAGTATAACGTACGGCACCTTACAACTCCTAACAAAACATTACAACACCGTACGTAAACTTAAAACTCCATAATAAACCTAATGAATTCATCCGAGTCCATTGAACATTGTACTACAATTTAGAATATATTACGACTCCGTATGTCACATTACCACCTTGAAAAGCCTGTTAGTATAACGTACGGCACCTTACAACACCTAACAAATCATTACAACACCGTACGTAAACTCAAAACACCATAATAAACCTAATGAATTCGTCCGAGTCATTTGAACATCGTACAACAATTTAGAATATCTTACGACTCTGTATGCCACATTACCGCCTTGAAAATCATGTTAGTATAACGTATGACACCTTACAAATCCTAACAACACATTACAATACAGCACGTAAACTTAAAACTCCATAATAAACCTAATGAATTCGTTAGAGTCATTTGAACATCGTACGACCACTCAGGACTTGTTACGACTTTGTATGGGACATTAGCAACAGGAAAAACAATTTAGAATAATGTAGGAGGCGTTACATCTTTTGAGAACACCTTACACCACCGTACGAAACATTAAAACTCCATAATAAACCTAATGAATTCGTCCGACTCATTTGAACATCGTACAACAATTTAGAATATCTTACGACTCTGTATGCCATATTACCGCCTTGAAAATCATGTTAGTATAACGTATGACACCTTACAAATCCTAACAACACATTACAATACCTCACGTAAACTTAAAACTCCGTAATAAACCTAATGAATTCGTTAGAGTCCTTTGAACATCGTACGACCACTCAAGACTTGTTACGACTTTGTATGCGACATTAGCAACAGGAAAAGCAATTTAGAATAATGTAGGATGCGTTACATCTTTTGAGAACACCTTACACCACCGTACGAAACATTAAAACTCCATAATAAACCTAGTGAATTCGTCCGAGTCATTTGAACATCGTACAACAATTTAGAATATCTTACGACTCTGTATGCCACATTACCGCCTTGAAAAGCATGTTAGTATAACGTACGACGCCTTACAACTCCTAACAAAACATTAAAACACAGTACGTAAACTTAAAACTCCATAATAAACCTAATGAATTCATCCGAGTCCTTTGAACATTGTACGACAATTTAGAATATATTACCACTCTGTATGCCACACTACCGCCTTGAAAACTATGTTAGTATAACGTACGGCACCTTACAACTCCTAACAAAACATTACAACACCGTACGTAAACTTAAAACTCCATAATAAACCTAATGAATTCATCCGAGTCCATTGAACATTGTACTACAATTTAGAATATATTACGACTCCGTATGTCACATTACCACCTTGAAAAGCCTGTTAGTATAACGTACGGCACCTTACAACACCTAACAAATCATTACAACACCGTACGTAAACTCAAAACACCATAATAAACCTAATGAATTCGTCCGAGTCATTTGAACATCGTACAACAATTTAGAATATCTTACGACTCTGTATGCCACATTACCGCCTTGAAAATCATGTTAGTATAACGTATGACACCTTACAAATCCTAACAACACATTACAATACAGCACGTAAACTTAAAACTCCATAATAAACCTAATGAATTCGTTAGAGTCATTTGAACATCGTACGACCACTCAGGACTTGTTACGACTTTGTATGGGACATTAGCAACAGGAAAAACAATTTAGAATAATGTAAGAGGCGTTACATCTTTTGAGAACACCTTACACCACCGTACGAAACATTAAAACTCCATAATAAACCTAATGAATTCGTCCGACTCATTTGAACATCGTACAACAATTTAGAATATCTTACGACTCTGTATGCCATATTACCGCCTTGAAAATCATGTTAGTATAACGTATGACACCTTACAAATCCTAACAACACATTACAATACCTCACGTAAACTTAAAACTCCGTAATAAACCTAATGAATTCGTTAGAGTCCTTTGAACATCGTACGACCACTCAAGACTTGTTACGACTTTGTATGCGACATTAGCAACAGGAAAAGCAATTTAGAATAATGTAGGATGCGTTACATCTTTTGAGAACACCTTACACCACCGTACGAAACATTAAAACTCCATAATAAACCTAGTGAATTCGTCCGAGTCATTTGAACATCGTACAACAATTTAGAATATCTTACGACTCTGTATGCCACATTACCGCCTTGAAAAGCATGTTAGTATAACGTACGACGCCTTACAACTCCTAACAAAACATTAAAACACAGTACGTAAACTTAAAACTCCATAATAAACCTAATGAATTCATCCGAGTCCTTTGAACATTGTACGACAATTTAGAATATATTACCACTCTGTATGCCACACTACCGCCTTGAAAACTATGTTAGTATAACGTACGGCACCTTACAACTCCTAACAAAACATTACAACACCGTACGTAAACTTAAAACTCCATAATAAACCTAATGAATTCATCCGAGTCCATTGAACATTGTACTACAATTTAGAATATATTACGACTCCGTATGTCACATTACCACCTTGAAAAGCCTGTTAGTATAACGTACGGCACCTTACAACACCTAACAAATCATTACAACACCGTACGTAAACTCAAAACTCCATAATAAACCTAATGAATTCGTCCGAGTCATTTGAACATCGTACAACAATTTAGAATATCTTACGACTCTGTATGCCACATTACCGCCTTGAATATCATGTTAGTATAACGTATGACACCTTACAAATCCTAACAACACATTACAATACAGCACGTAAACTTAAAACTCCATAATAAACCTAATGAATTCGTTAGAGTCATTTGAACATCGTACGACCACTCAGGACTTGTTACGACTTTGTATGGGACATTAGCAACAGGAAAAACAATTTAGAATAATGTAGGAGGCGTTACATCTTTTGAGAACACCTTACACCACCGTACGAAACATTAAAACTCCATAATAAACCTAATGAATTCGTCCGACTCATTTGAACATCGTACAACAATTTAGAATATCTTACGACTCTGTATGCCATATTACCGCCTTGAAAATCATGTTAGTATAACGTATGACACCTTACAAATCCTAACAACACATTACAATACCTCACGTAAACTTAAAACTCCGTAATAAACCTAATGAATTCGTTAGAGTCCTTTGAACATCGTACGACCACTCAAGACTTGTTACGACTTTGTATGCGACATTAGCAACAGGAAAAGCAATTTAGAATAATGTAGGATGCGTTACATCTTTTGAGAACACCTTACACCACCGTACGAAACATTAAAACTCCATAATAAACCTAGTGAATTCGTCCGAGTCATTTGAACATCGTACAACAATTTAGAATATCTTACGACTCTGTATGCCACATTACCGCCTTGAAAAGCATGTTAGTATAACGTACGACGCCTTACAACTCCTAACAAAACATTACAACACAGTACGTAAACTTAAAACTCCATAATAAACCTAATGAATTCATCCGAGTCCTTTGAACATTGTACAACAATTTAGAATATATTACCACTCTGTATGCCACACTACCGCCTTGAAAACTATGTTAGTATAACGTACGGCACCTTACAACTCCTAACAAAACATTACAACACCGTACGTAAACTTAAAACTCCATAATAAACCTAATGAATTCATCCGAGTCCATTGAACATTGTACTACAATTTAGAATATATTACGACTCCGTATGTCACATTACCACCTTGAAAAGCCTGTTAGTATAACGTACGGCACCTTACAACACCTAACAAATCATTACAACACCGTACGTAAACTCAAAACTCCATAATAAACCTAATGAATTCGTCCGAGTCATTTGAACATCGTACAACAATTTAGAATATCTTACGACTCTGTATGCCACATTACCGCCTTGAAAATCATGTTAGTATAACGTATGACACCTTACAAATCCTAACAACACATTACAATACAGCACGTAAACTTAAAACTCCATAATAAACCTAATGAATTCGTTAGAGTCATTTGAACATCGTACGACCACTCAGGACTTGTTACGACTTTGTATGGGACATTAGCAACAGGAAAAACAATTTAGAATAATGTAGGAGGCGTTACATCTTTTGAGAACACCTTACACCACCGTACGAAACATTAAAACTCCATAATAAACCTAATGAATTCGTCCGACTCATTTGAACATCGTACAACAATTTAGAATATCTTACGACTCTGTATGCCATATTACCGCCTTGAAAATCATGTTAGTATAACGTATGACACCTTACAAATCCTAACAACACATTACAATACCTCACGTAAACTTAAAACTCCGTAATAAACCTAATGAATTCGTTAGAGTCCTTTGAACATCGTACGACCACTCAAGACTTGTTACGACTTTGTATGCGACATTAGCAACAGGAAAAGCAATTTAGAATAATGTAGGATGCGTTACATCTTTTGAGAACACCTTACACCACCGTACGAAACATTAAAACTCCATAATAAACCTAGTGAATTCGTCCGAGTCATTTGAACATCGTACAACAATTTAGAATATCTTACGACTTTGTATGCCACATTACCGCCTTGAAAAGCATGTTAGTATAACGTACGACGCCTTACAACTCCTAACAAAACATTACAACACAGTACATAAACTTAAAACTCCATAATAAACCTAATGAATTCATCCGAGTCCTTTGAACATTGTACGACAATTTAGAATATATTACCACTCTGTATGCCACACTACCGCCTTGAAAACTATGTTAGTATAACGTACGGCACCTTACAACTCCTAACAAAACATTACAACACCGTACGTAAACTTAAAACTCCATAATAAACCTAATGAATTCATCCGAGTCCATTGAACATTGTACTACAATTTAGAATATATTACGACTCCGTATGTCACATTACCACCTTGAAAAGCCTGTTAGTATAACGTACGGCACCTTACAACACCTAACAAATCATTACAACACCGTACGTAAACTCAAAACTCCATAATAAACCTAATGAATTCGTCCGAGTCATTTGAACATCGTACAACAATTTAGAATATCTTACGACTCTGTATGCCACATTACCGCCTTGAAAATCATGTTAGTATAACGTATGACACCTTACAAATCCTAACAACACATTACAATACAGCACGTAAACTTAAAACTCCATAATAAACCTAATGAATTCGTTAGAGTCATTTGAACATCGTACGACCACTCAGGACTTGTTACGACTTTGTATGGGACATTAGCAACAGGAAAAACAATTTAGAATAATGTAGGAGGCGTTACATCTTTTGAGAACACCTTACACCACCGTACGAAACATTAAAACTCCATAATAAACCTAATGAATTCGTCCGACTCATTTGAACATCGTACAACAATTTAGAATATCTTACGACTCTGTATGCCATATTACCGCCTTGAAAATCATGTTAGTATAACGTATGACACCTTACAAATCCTAACAACACATTACAATACCTCACGTAAACTTAAAACTCCGTAATAAACCTAATGAATTCGTTAGAGTCCTTTGAACATCGTACGACCACTCAAGACTTGTTACGACTTTGTATGCGACATTAGCAACAGGAAAAGCAATTTAGAATAATGTAGGATGCGTTACATCTTTTGAGAACACCTTACACCACCGTACGAAACATTAAAACTCCATAATAAACCTAGTGAATTCGTCCGAGTCATTTGAACATCGTACAACAATTTAGAATATCTTACGACTCTGTATGCCACATTACCGCCTTGAAAAGCATGTTAGTATAACGTACGACGCCTTACAACTCCTAACAAAACATTACAACACAGTACGTAAACTTAAAACTCCATAATAAACCTAATGAATTCATCCGAGTCCTTTGAACATTGTACAACAATTTAGAATATATTACCACTCTGTATGCCACACTACCGCCTTGAAAACTATGTTAGTATAACGTACGGCACCTTACAACTCCTAACAAAACATTACAACACCGTACGTAAACTTAAAACTCCATAATAAACCTAATGAATTCATCCGAGTCCATTGAACATTGTACTACAATTTAGAATATATTACGACTCCGTATGTCACATTACCACCTTGAAAAGCCTGTTAGTATAACGTACGGCACCTTACAACACCTAACAAATCATTACAACACCGTACGTAAACTCAAAACTCCATAATAAACCTAATGAATTCGTCCGAGTCATTTGAACATCGTACAACAATTTAGAATATCTTACGACTCTGTATGCCACATTACCGCCTTGAAAATCATGTTAGTATAACGTATGACACCTTACAAATCCTAACAACACATTACAATACAGCACGTAAACTTAAAACTCCATAATAAACCTAATGAATTCGTTAGAGTCATTTGAACATCGTACGACCACTCAGGACTTGTTACGACTTTGTATGGGACATTAGCAACAGGAAAAACAATTTAGAATAATGTAGGAGGCGTTACATCTTTTGAGAACACCTTACACCACCGTACGAAACATTAAAACTCCATAATAAACCTAATGAATTCGTCCGACTCATTTGAACATCGTACAACAATTTAGAATATCTTACGACTCTGTATGCCATATTACCGCCTTGAAAATCATGTTAGTATAACGTATGACACCTTACAAATCCTAACAACACATTACAATACCTCACGTAAACTTAAAACTCCGTAATAAACCTAATGAATTCGTTAGAGTCCTTTGAACATCGTACGACCACTCAAGACTTGTTACGACTTTGTATGCGACATTAGCAACAGGAAAAGCAATTTAGAATAATGTAGGATGCGTTACATCTTTTGAGAACACCTTACACCACCGTACGAAACATTAAAACTCCATAATAAACCTAGTGAATTCGTCCGAGTCATTTGAACATCGTACAACAATTTAGAATATCTTACGACTTTGTATGCCACATTACCGCCTTGAAAAGCATGTTAGTATAACGTACGACGCCTTACAACTCCTAACAAAACATTACAACACAGTACGTAAACTTAAAACTCCATAATAAACCTAATGAATTCATCCGAGTCCTTTGAACATTGTACGACAATTTAGAATATATTACCACTCTGTATGCCACACTACCGCCTTGAAAACTATGTTAGTATAACGTACGGCACCTTACAACTCCTAACAAAACATTACAACACCGTACGTAAACTTAAAACTCCATAATAAACCTAATGAATTCATCCGAGTCCATTGAACATTGTACTACAATTTAGAATATATTACGACTCCGTATGTCACATTACCACCTTGAAAAGCCTGTTAGTATAACGTACGGCACCTTACAACACCTAACAAATCATTACAACACCGTACGTAAACTCAAAACTCCATAATAAACCTAATGAATTCGTCCGAGTCATTTGAACATCGTACAACAATTTAGAATATCTTACGACTCTGTATGCCACATTACCGCCTTGAAAATCATGTTAGTATAACGTATGACACCTTACAAATCCTAACAACACATTACAATACAGCACGTAAACTTAAAACTCCATAATAAACCTAATGAATTCGTTAGAGTCATTTGAACATCGTACGACCACTCAGGACTTGTTACGACTTTGTATGGGACATTAGCAACAGGAAAAACAATTTAGAATAATGTAGGAGGCGTTACATCTTTTGAGAACACCTTACACCACCGTACGAAACATTAAAACTCCATAATAAACCTAATGAATTCGTCCGACTCATTTGAACATCGTACAACAATTTAGAATATCTTACGACTCTGTATGCCATATTACCGCCTTGAAAATCATGTTAGTATAACGTATGACACCTTACAAATCCTAACAACACATTACAATACCTCACGTAAACTTAAAACTCCGTAATAAACCTAATGAATTCGTTAGAGTCCTTTGAACATCGTACGACCACTCAAGACTTGTTACGACTTTGTATGCGACATTAGCAACAGGAAAAGCAATTTAGAATAATGTAGGATGCGTTACATCTTTTGAGAACACCTTACACCACCGTACGAAACATTAAAACTCCATAATAAACCTAGTGAATTCGTCCGAGTCATTTGAACATCGTACAACAATTTAGAATATCTTACGACTCTGTATGCCACATTACCGCCTTGAAAAGCATGTTAGTATAACGTACGACGCCTTACAACTCCTAACAAAACATTACAACACAGTACGTAAACTTAAAACTCCATAATAAACCTAATGAATTCATCCGAGTCCTTTGAACATTGTACGACAATTTAGAATATATTACCACTCTGTATGCCACACTACCGCCTTGAAAACTATGTTAGTATAACGTACGGCACCTTACAACTCCTAACAAAACATTACAACACCGTACGTAAACTTAAAACTCCATAATAAACCTAATGAATTCATCCGAGTCCATTGAACATTGTACTACAATTTAGAATATATTACGACTCCGTATGTCACATTACCACCTTGAAAAGCCTGTTAGTATAACGTACGGCACCTTACAACACCTAACAAATCATTACAACACCGTACGTAAACTCAAAACTCCATAATAAACCTAATGAATTCGTCCGAGTCATTTGAACATCGTACAACAATTTAGAATATCTTACGACTCTGTATGCCACATTACCGCCTTGAAAATCATGTTAGTATAACGTATGACACCTTACAAATCCTAACAACACATTACAATACAGCACGTAAACTTAAAACTCCATAATAAACCTAATGAATTCGTTAGAGTCATTTGAACATCGTACGACCACTCAGGACTTGTTACGACTTTGTATGGGACATTAGCAACAGGAAAAACAATTTAGAATAATGTAGGAGGCGTTACATCTTTTGAGAACACCTTACACCACCGTACGAAACATTAAAACTCCATAATAAACCTAATGAATTCGTCCGACTCATTTGAACATCGTACAACAATTTAGAATATCTTACGACTCTGTATGCCATATTACCGCCTTGAAAATCATGTTAGTATAACGTATGACACCTTACAAATCCTAACAACACATTACAATACCTCACGTAAACTTAAAACTCCGTAATAAACCTAATGAATTCGTTAGAGTCCTTTGAACATCGTACGACCACTCAAGACTTGTTACGACTTTGTATGCGACATTAGCAACAGGAAAAGCAATTTAGAATAATGTAGGATGCGTTACATCTTTTGAGAACACCTTACACCACCGTACGAAACATTAAAACTCCATAATAAACCTAGTGAATTCGTCCGAGTCATTTGAACATCGTACAACAATTTAGAATATCTTACGACTCTGTATGCCACATTACCGCCTTGAAAAGCATGTTAGTATAACGTACGACGCCTTACAACTCCTAACAAAACATTACAACACAGTACGTAAACTTAAAACTCCATAATAAACCTAATGAATTCATCCGAGTCCTTTGAACATTGTACGACAATTTAGAATATATTACCACTCTGTATGCCACACTACCGCCTTGAAAACTATGTTAGTATAACGTACGGCACCTTACAACTCCTAACAAAACATTACAACACCGTACGTAAACTTAAAACTCCATAATAAACCTAATGAATTCATCCGAGTCCATTGAACATTGTACTACAATTTAGAATATATTACGACTCCGTATGTCACATTACCACCTTGAAAAGCCTGTTAGTATAACGTACGGCACCTTACAACACCTAACAAATCATTACAACACCGTACGTAAACTCAAAACTCCATAATAAACCTAATGAATTCGTCCGAGTCATTTGAACATCGTACAACAATTTAGAATATCTTACGACTCTGTATGCCACATTACCGCCTTGAAAATCATGTTAGTATAACGTATGACACCTTACAAATCCTAACAACACATTACAATACAGCACGTAAACTTAAAACTCCATAATAAACCTAATGAATTCGTTAGAGTCATTTGAACATCGTACGACCACTCAGGACTTGTTACGACTTTGTATGGGACATTAGCAACAGGAAAAACAATTTAGAATAATGTAGGAGGCGTTACATCTTTTGAGAACACCTTACACCACCGTACGAAACATTAAAACTCCATAATAAACCTAATGAATTCGTCCGACTCATTTGAACATCGTACAACAATTTAGAATATCTTACGACTCTGTATGCCATATTACCGCCTTGAAAATCATGTTAGTATAACGTATGACACCTTACAAATCCTAACAACACATTACAATACCTCACGTAAACTTAAAACTCCGTAATAAACCTAATGAATTCGTTAGAGTCCTTTGAACATCGTACAACCACTCAAGACTTGTTACGACTTTGTATGCGACATTAGCAACAGGAAAAGCAATTTAGAATAATGTAGGATGCGTTACATCTTTTGAGAACACCTTACACCACCGTACGAAACATTAAAACTCCATAATAAACCTAGTGAATTCGTCCGAGTCATTTGAACATCGTACAACAATTTAGAATATCTTACGACTCTATATGCCACATTACCGCCTTGAAAAGCATGTTAGTATAACGTACGACGCCTTACAACTCCTAACAAAACATTACAACACAGTACGTAAACTTAAAACTCCATAATAAACCTAATGAATTCATCCGAGTCCTTTGAACATTGTACGACAATTTAGAATATATTACCACTCTGTATGCCACACTACCGCCTTGAAAACTATGTTAGTATAACGTACGGCACCTTACAACTCCTAACAAAACATTACAACACCGTACGTAAACTTAAAACTCCATAATAAACCTAATGAATTCATCCGAGTCCATTGAACATTGTACTACAATTTAGAATATATTACGACTCCGTATGTCACATTACCACCTTGAAAAGCCTGTTAGTATAACGTACGGCAGCTTACAACACCTAACAAATCATTACAACACCGTACGTAAACTCAAAACTCCATAATAAACCTAATGAATTCGTCCGAGTCATTTGAACATCGTACAACAATTTAGAATATCTTACGACTCTGTATGCCACATTACCGCCTTGAAAATCATGTTAGTATAACGTATGACACCTTACAAATCCTAACAACACATTACAATACAGCACGTAAACTTAAAACTCCATAATAAACCTAATGAATTCGTTAGAGTCATTTGAACATCGTACGACCACTCAGGACTTGTTACGACTTTGTATGGGACATTAGCAACAGGAAAAACAATTTAGAATAATGTAGGAGGCGTTACATCTTTTGAGAACACCTTACACCACCGTACGAAACATTAAAACTCCATAATAAACCTAATGAATTCGTCCGACTCATTTGAACATCGTACAACAATTTAGAATATCTTACGACTCTGTATGCCATATTACCGCCTTGAAAATCATGTTAGTATAACGTATGACACCTTACAAATCCTAACAACACATTACAATACCTCACGTAAACTTAAAACTCCGTAATAAACCTAACGAATTCGTTAGAGTCCTTTGAACATCGTACAACCACTCAAGACTTGTTACGACTTTGTATGCGACATTAGCAACAGGAAAAGCAATTTAGAATAATGTAGGATGCGTTACATCTTTTGAGAACACCTTACACCACCGTACGAAACATTAAAACTCCATAATAAACCTAGTGAATTCGTCCGAGTCATTTGAACATCGTACAACAATTTAGAATATCTTACGACTCTATATGCCACATTACCGCCTTGAAAAGCATGTTAGTATAACGTACGACGCCTTACAACTCCTAACAAAACATTACAACACAGTACGTAAACTTAAAACTCCATAATAAACCTAATGAATTCATCCGAGTCCTTTGAACATTGTACGACAATTTAGAATATATTACCACTCTGTATGCCACACTACCGCCTTGAAAACTATGTTAGTATAACGTACGGCACCTTACAACTCCTAACAAAACATTTCAACACCGTACGTAAACTTAAAACTCCATAATAAACCTAATGAATTCATCCGAGTCCATTGAACATTGTACGACAATATAGAATATATTACGACTCTGTATGTCACATTACCGCCTTGAAAAGCCTGTTAGTATAACGTACGGCACCTTACAACACCTAACAAATCATTACAACACCGTACGTAAACTCAAAACTCCAAAATAAACCTAATGAATTAGTCCGAGTCATTTGAACATCATACAACAATTTAGAATATCTTACGAATCTGTATGCCACATTACCGCCTTGAAAATCATGTTAGTATAACGTATGACACCTTACAAATCCTAACAACACATTACAATACAGCACGTGAACTTAAAACTCAATAATAAACCTAATGAATTCGTTAGAGTCATTTGAACATCGTACGACCACTCAGGACTTGTTACGACTTTGTATGAGACATTAGCAACAGGAAAAACAATTTAGAATAATGTAGGAGTCGTTACATCTTTTGAGAACACCTTACACCACCGTACGAAACATTAAAACTCCATAATAAACCTAATGAATTCGTCCGACTCATTTGAACATCGTACAACAATTTAGAATATCTTACGACTCTGTATGCCATATTACCGCCTTGAAAATCATGTTAGTATAACGTATGACACCTTACAAATCCTAACAACACATTACAATACCTCACGTAAACTTAAAACTCCGTAATAAACCTAATGAATTCGTTAGAGTCCTTTGAACATCGTACGACCACTCAGGACTTGTTACGACTTTGTATGCGACATTAGCAACAGGAAAAGCAATTTAGAATAATGTAGGATGCGTTACATCTTTTGAGAACACCTTACACCACCGTACGAAACATTAAAACTCCATAATAAACCTAATGAATTCGTCCGAGTCATTTGAACATCGTACAACAATTTAGAATATCTTACGACTCTGTATGCCACATTACCGCCTTGAAAAGCATGTTAGTATAACGTACGACGCCTTACAACTCCTAACAAAACATTACAACACAGTACGTAAACTTAAAACTCCATAATAAACCTAATGAATTCATCCGAGTCTTTTGAACATTGTACGACAATTTAGAATATATTACCACTCTTTATGCCACACTACCGCCTTGAAAACTATGTTAGTATAACGTACGGCACCTTACAACTCCTAACAAAACATTACAACACCGTACGTAAACTTAAAACTCCATAATAAACCTAATGAATTCATCCGAGTCCATTGAACATTGTACGACAATATAGAATATATTACGACTCTGTATGTCACATTACCGCCTTGAAAAGCCTGTTAGTATAACGTACGGCACCTTACAACACCTAACAAATCATTACAACACCGTACGTAAACTCAAAACTCCAAAATAAACCTAATGAATTCGTCCGAGTCATTTGAGCATCGTACAACAATTTAGAATATCTTACGAATCTGTATGCCACATTACCGCCTTGAAAATCATGTTAGTATAACGTATGACACCTTACAAATCCTAACAACACATTACAATACAGCACGTAAACTTAAAACTCCATAATAAACCTAATGAATTCGTTATAGTCATTTGAACATCGTACGACCACTCAGGACTTGTTACGACTTTGTATGGGACATTAGCAACAGGAAAAACAATTTAGAATAATGTAGGAGGCGTTACATCTTTTGAGAACACCTTACACCACCGTACGAAACATTAAAACTCCATAATAAACCTAATGAATTCGTCCGACTCATTTGAACATCGTACAACAATTTAGAATATCTTACGACTCTGTATGCCATATTACCGCCTTGAAAATCATGTTAGTATAACGTATGACACCTTACAAATCCTAACAACACATTACAATACCTCACGTAAACTTAAAACTCCGTAATAAACCTAATGAATTCGTTAGAGTCCTTTGAACATCGTACGACCACTCAAGACTTGTTACGACTTTGTATGCGACATTAGCAACAGGAAAAGCAATTTAGAATAATGTAGGATGCGTTACATCTTTTGAGAACACCTTACACCACCGTACGAAACATTAAAACTCCATAATAAACCTAGTGAATTCGTCCGAGTCATTTGAACATCGTACAACAATTTAGAATATCTTACGACTCTATATGCCACATTACCGCCTTGAAAAGCATGTTAGTATAACGTACGACGCCTTACAACTCCTAACAAAACATTACAACACAGTACGTAAACTTAAAACTCCATAATAAACCTAATGAATTCATCCGAGTCCTTTGAACATTGTACGACAATTTAGAATATATTACCACTCTGTATGCCACACTACCGCCTTGAAAACTATGTTAGTATAACGTACGGCACCTTACAACTCCTAACAAAACATTACAACACCGTACGTAAACTTAAAACTCCATAATAAACCTAATGAATTCATCCGAGTCCATTGAACATTGTACGACAATATAGAATATATTACGACTCTGTATGTCACATTACCGCCTTGAAAAGCCTGTTAGTATAACGTACGGCACCTTACAACACCTAACAAATCATTACAACACCGTACGTAAACTCAAAACTCCAAAATAAACCTAATGAATTAGTCCGAGTCATTTGAACATCATACAACAATTTAGAATATCTTACGAATCTGTATGCCACATTACCGCCTTGAAAATCATGTTAGTATAACGTATGACACCTTACAAATCCTAACAACACATTACAATACAGCACGTGAACTTAAAACTCCATAATAAACCTAATGAATTCGTTAGAGTCATTTGAACATCGTACGACCACTCAGGACTTGTTACGACTTTGTATGGGACATTAGCAACAGGAAAAACAATTTAGAATAATGTAGGAGTCGTTACATCTTTTGAGAACACCTTACACCACCGTACGAAACATTAAAACTCCATAATAAACCTAGTGAATTCGTCCGAGTCATTTGAACATCGTACAACAATTTAGAATATCTTACGACTCTGTATGCCACATTACCGCCTTGAAAAGCATGTTAGTATAACGTACGACGCCTTACAACTCCTAACAAAACATTACAACACAGTACGTAAACTTAAAACTCCATAATAAACCTAATGAATTCATCCGAGTCCTTTGAACATTGTACGACAATTTAGAATATATTACCACTCTGTATGCCACACTACCGCCTTGAAAACTATGTTAGTATAACGTACGGCACCTTACAACTCCTAACAAAACATTACAACACCGTACGTAAACTTAAAACTCCATAATAAACCTAATGAATTCATCCGAGTCCATTGAACATTGTACTACAATTTAGAATATATTACGACTCCGTATGTCACATTACCACCTTGAAAAGCCTGTTAGTATAACGTACGGCACCTTACAACACCTAACAAATCATTACAACACCGTACGTAAACTCAAAACACCATAATAAACCTAATGAATTCGTCCGAGTCATTTGAACATCGTACAACAATTTAGAATATCTTACGACTCTGTATGCCACATTACCGCCTTGAAAATCATGTTAGTATAACGTATGACACCTTACAAATCCTAACAACACATTACAATACAGCACGTAAACTTAAAACTCCATAATAAACCTAATGAATTCGTTAGAGTCATTTGAACATCGTACGACCACTCAGGACTTGTTACGACTTTGTATGGGACATTAGCAACAGGAAAAACAATTTAGAATAATGTAGGAGGCGTTACATCTTTTGAGAACACCTTACACCACCGTACGAAACATTAAAACTCCATAATAAACCTAATGAATTCGTCCGACTCATTTGAACATCGTACAACAATTTAGAATATCTTACGACTCTGTATGCCATATTACCGCCTTGAAAATCATGTTAGTATAACGTATGACACCTTACAAATCCTAACAACACATTACAATACCTCACGTAAACTTAAAACTCCGTAATAAACCTAATGAATTCGTTAGAGTCCTTTGAACATCGTACGACCACTCAAGACTTGTTACGACTTTGTATGCGACATTAGCAACAGGAAAAGCAATTTAGAATAATGTAGGATGCGTTACATCTTTTGAGAACACCTTACACCACCGTACGAAACATTAAAACTCCATAATAAACCTAGTGAATTCGTCCGAGTCATTTGAACATCGTACAACAATTTAGAATATCTTACGACTCTATATGCCACATTACCGCCTTGAAAAGCATGTTAGTATAACGTACGACGCCTTACAACTCCTAACAAAACATTACAACACAGTACGTAAACTTAAAACTCCATAATAAACCTAATGAATTCATCCGAGTCCTTTGAACATTGTACGACAATTTAGAATATATTACCACTCTGTATGCCACACTACCGCCTTGAAAACTATGTTAGTATAACGTACGGCACCTTACAACTCCTAACAAAACATTACAACACCGTACGTAAACTTAAAACTCCATAATAAACCTAATGAATTCATCCGAGTCCATTGAACATTGTACGACAATATAGAATATATTACGACTCTGTATGTCACATTACCGCCTTGAAAAGCCTGTTAGTATAACGTACGGCACCTTACAACACCTAACAAATCATTACAACACCGTACGTAAACTCAAAACTCCAAAATAAACCTAATGAATTAGTCCGAGTCATTTGAACATCATACAACAATTTAGAATATCTTACGAATCTGTATGCCACATTACCGCCTTGAAAATCATGTTAGTATAACGTATGACACCTTACAAATCCTAACAACACATTACAATACAGCACGTGAACTTAAAACTCCATAATAAACCTAATGAATTCGTTAGAGTCATTTGAACATCGTACGACCACTCAGGACTTGTTACGACTTTGTATGGGACATTAGCAACAGGAAAAACAATTTAGAATAATGTAGGAGTCGTTACATCTTTTGAGAACACCTTACACCACCGTACGAAACATTAAAACTCCATAATAAACCTAGTGAATTCGTCCGAGTCATTTGAACATCGTACAACAATTTAGAATATCTTACGACTCTGTATGCCACATTACCGCCTTGAAAAGCATGTTAGTATAACGTACAACGCCTTACAACTCCTAACAAAACATTACAACACAGTACGTAAACTTAAAACTCCATAATAAACCTAATGAATTCATCCGAGTCCTTTGAACATTGTACGACAATTTAGAATATATTACCACTCTGTATGCCACACTACCGCCTTGAAAACTATGTTAGTATAACGTACGGCACCTTACAACTCCTAACAAAACATTACAACACCGTACGTAAACTTAAAACTCCATAATAAACCTAATGAATTCATCCGAGTCCATTGAACATTGTACTACAATTTAGAATATATTACGACTCCGTATGTCACATTACCACCTTGAAAAGCCTGTTAGTATAACGTACGGCACCTTACAACACCTAACAAATCATTACAACACCGTACGTAAACTCAAAACACCATAATAAACCTAATGAATTCGTCCGAGTCATTTGAACATCGTACAACAATTTAGAATATCTTACGACTCTGTATGCCACATTACCGCCTTGAAAATCATGTTAGTATAACGTATGACACCTTACAAATCCTAACATCACATTACAATACAGCACGTAAACTTAAAACTCCATAATAAACCTAATGAATTCGTTAGAGTCATTTGAACATCGTACGACCACTCAGGACTTGTTACGACTTTGTATGGGACATTAGCAACAGGAAAAACAATTTAGAATAATGTAGGAGGCGTTACATCTTTTGAGAACACCTTACACCACCGTACGAAACATTAAAACTCCATAATAAACCTAATGAATTCGTCCGACTCATTTGAACATCGTACAACAATTTAGAATATCTTACGACTCTGTATGCCATATTACCGCCTTGAAAATCATGTTAGTATAACGTATGACACCTTACAAATCCTAACAACACATTACAATACCTCACGTAAACTTAAAACTCCGTAATAAACCTAATGAATTCGTTAGAGTCCTTTGAACATCGTACGACCACTCAAGACTTGTTACGACTTTGTATGCGACATTAGCAACAGGAAAAGCAATTTAGAATAATGTAGGATGCGTTACATCTTTTGAGAACACCTTACACCACCGTACGAAACATTAAAACTCCATAATAAACCTAGTGAATTCGTCCGAGTCATTTGAACATCGTACAACAATTTAGAATATCTTACGACTCTGTATGCCACATTACCGCCTTGAAAAGCATGTTAGTATAACGTACGACGCCTTACAACTCCTAACAAAACATTACAACACAGTACGTAAACTTAAAACTCCATAATAAACCTAATGAATTCATCCGAGTCCTTTGAACATTGTACGACAATTTAGAATATATTACCACTCTGTATGCCACACTACCGCCTTGAAAACTATGTTAGTATAACGTACGGCACCTTACAACTCCTAACAAAACATTACAACACCGTACGTAAACTTAAAACTCCATAATAAACCTAATGAATTCATCCGAGTCCATTGAACATTGTACGACAATATAGAATATATTACGACTCTGTATGTCACATTACCGCCTTGAAAAGCCTGTTAGTATAACGTACGGCACCTTACAACACCTAACAAATCATTACAACACCGTACGTAAACTCAAAACTCCAAAATAAACCTAATGAATTCGTCCGAGTCATTTGAGCATCGTACAACAATTTAGAATATCTTACGAATCTGTATGCCACATTACCGCCTTGAAAATCATGTTAGTATAACGTATGACACCTTACAAATCCTAACAACACATTACAATACAGCACGTAAACTTAAAACTCCATAATAAACCTAATGAATTCGTTATAGTCATTTGAACATCGTACGACCACTCAGGACTTGTTACGACTTTGTATGGGACATTAGCAACAGGAAAAACAATTTAGAATAATGTAGGAGGCGTTACATCTTTTGAGAACACCTTACACCACCGTACGAAACATTAAAACTCCATAATAAACCTAATGAATTCGTCCGACTCATTTGAACATCGTACAACAATTTAGAATATCTTACGACTCTGTATGCCATATTACCGCCTTGAAAATCATGTTAGTATAACGTATGACACCTTACAAATCCTAACAACACATTACAATACCTCACGTAAACTTAAAACTCCGTAATAAACC
This sequence comes from Tagetes erecta, assembly GCA_030867185.1. Lineage (NCBI taxonomy): Eukaryota > Viridiplantae > Streptophyta > Magnoliopsida > Asterales > Asteraceae > Tagetes > Tagetes erecta. The sequence goes on along the minus strand of CM061488.1, from coordinate 44,309,875 downwards.
TAATGAATTCGTTAGAGTCCTTTGAACATCGTACGACCACTCAAGACTTGTTACGACTTTGTATGCGACATTAGCAACAGGAAAAGCAATTTAGAATAATGTAGGATGCGTTACATCTTTTGAGAACACCTTACACCACCGTACGAAACATTAAAACTCCATAATAAACCTAGTGAATTCGTCCGAGTCATTTGAACATCGTACAACAATTTAGAATATCTTACGACTCTATATGCCACATTACCGCCTTGAAAAGCATGTTAGTATAACGTACGACGCCTTACAACTCCTAACAAAACATTACAACACAGTACGTAAACTTAAAACTCCATAATAAACCTAATGAATTCATCTGAGTCCTTTGAACATTGTACGACAATTTAGAATATATTACCACTCTGTATGCCACACTACCGCCTTGAAAACTATGTTAGTATAACGTACGGCACCTTACAACTCCTAACAAAACATTACAACACCGTACGTAAACTTAAAACTCCATAATAAACCTAATGAATTCATCCGAGTCCATTGAACATTGTACGACAATATAGAATATATTACGACTCTGTATGTCACATTACCGCCTTGAAAAGCCTGTTAGTATAACGTACGGCACCTTACAACACCTAACAAATCATTACAACACCGTACGTAAACTCAAAACTCCAAAATAAACCTAATGAATTAGTCCGAGTCATTTGAACATCATACAACAATTTAGAATATCTTACGAATCTGTATGCCACATTACCGCCTTGAAAATCATTTTAGTATAACGTATGACACCTTACAAATCCTAACAACACATTACAATACAGCACGTGAACTTAAAACTCCATAATAAACCTAATGAATTCGTTAGAGTCATTTGAACATCGTACGACCACTCAGGACTTGTTACGACTTTGTATGGGACATTAGCAACAGGAAAAACAATTTAGAATAATGTAGGAGTCGTTACATCTTTTGAGAACACCTTACACCACCGTACGAAACATTAAAACTCCATAATAAACCTAGTGAATTCGTCCGAGTCATTTGAACATCGTACAACAATTTCGAATATCTTACGACTCTGTATGCCACATTACCGCCTTGAAAAGCATGTTAGTATAACGTACGACGCCTTACAACTCCTAACAAAACATTACAACACAGTACGTAAACTTAAAACTCCATAATAAACCTAATGAATTCATCCGAGTCCTTTGAACATTGTACGACAATTTAGAATATATTACCACTCTGTATGCCACACTACCGCCTTGAAAACTATGTTAGTATAACGTACGGCACCTTACAACTCCTAACAAAACATTACAACACCGTACGTAAACTTAAAACTCCATAATAAACCTAATGAATTCATCCGAGTCCATTGAACATTGTACTACAATTTAGAATATATTACGACTCCGTATGTCACATTACCACCTTGAAAAGCCTGTTAGTATAACGTACGGCACCTTACAACACCTAACAAATCATTACAACACCGTACGTAAACTCAAAACACCATAATAAACCTAATGAATTCGTCCGAGTCATTTGAACATCGTACAACAATTTAGAATATCTTACGACTTTGTATGCCACATTACCGCCTTGAAAATCATGTTAGTATAACGTATGACACCTTACAAATCCTAACAACACATTACAATACAGCACGTAAACTTAAAACTCCATAATAAACCTAATGAATTCGTTAGAGTCATTTGAACATCGTACGACCACTCAGGACTTGTTACGACTTTGTATGGGACATTAGCAACAGGAAAAACAATTTAGAATAATGTAGGAGGCGTTACATCTTTTGAGAACACCTTACACCACCGTACGAAACATTAAAACTCCATATAAAACCTAATGAATTCGTCCGACTCATTTGAACATCGTACAACAATTTAGAATATCTTACGACTCTGTATGCCATATTACCGCCTTGAAAATCATGTTAGTATAACGTATGACACCTTACAAATCCTAAAAACACATTACAATACCTCACGTAAACTTAAAACTCCGTAATAAACCTAATGAATTCGTTAGAGTCCTTTGAACATCGTACGACCACTCAAGACTTGTTACGACTTTGTATGCGACATTAGCAACAGGAAAAGCAATTTAGAATAATGTAGGATGCGTTACATCTTTTGAGAACACCTTACACCACCGTACGAAACATTAAAACTCCATAATAAACCTAGTGAATTCGTCCGAGTCATTTGAACATCGTACAACAATTTAGAATATCTTACGACTCTGTATGCCACATTACCGCCTTGAAAAGCATGTTAGTATAACGTACGACGCCTTACAACTCCTAACAAAACATTACAACACAGTACGTAAACTTAAAACTCCATAATAAACCTAATGAATTCATCCGAGTCCTTTGAACATTGTACGACAATTTAGAATATATTACCACTCTGTATGCCACACTACCGCCTTGAAAACTATGTTAGTATAACGTACGGCACCTTACAACTCCTAACAAAACATTACAACACCGTACGTAAACTTAAAACTCCATAATAAACCTAATGAATTCATCCGAGTCCATTGAACATTGTACTACAATTTAGAATATATTACGACTCCGTATGTCACATTACCACCTTGAAAAGCCTGTTAGTATAACGTACGGCACCTTACAACCCCTAACAAATCATTACAACACCGTACGTAAACTCAAAACTCCATAATAAACCTAATGAATTCGTCCGAGTCATTTGAACATCGTACAACAATTTAGAATATCTTACGACTCTGTATGCCACATTACCGCCTTGAAAATCATGTTAGTATAACGTATGACACCTTACAAATCCTAACAACACATTACAATACAGCACGTAAACTTAAAACTCCATAATAAACCTAATGAATTCGTTAGAGTCATTTGAACATCGTACGACCACTCAGGACTTGTTACGACTTTGTATGGGACATTAGCAACAGGAAAAACAATTTAGAATAATGTAGGAGGCGTTACATCTTTTGAGAACACCTTACACCACCGTACGAAACATTAAAACTCCATAATAAACCTAATGAATTCGTCCGACTCATTTGAACATCGTACAACAATTTAGAATATCTTACGACTCTGTATGCCATATTACCGCCTTGAAAATCATGTTAGTATAACGTATGACACCTTACAAATCCTAACAACACATTACAATACAGCACGTAAACTTAAAACTCCATAATAAACCTAATGAATTCGTTAGAGTCATTTGAACATCGTACGACCACTCAGGACTTGTTACGACTTTGTATGGGACATTAGCAACAGGAAAAACAATTTAGAATAATGTAGGAGGCGTTACATCTTTTGAGAACACCTTACACCACCGTACGAAACATTAAAACTCCATATAAAACCTAATGAATTCGTCCGACTCATTTGAACATCGTACAACAATTTAGAATATCTTACGACTCTGTATGCCATATTACCGCCTTGAAAATCATGTTAGTATAACGTATGACACCTTACAAATCCTAAAAACACATTACAATACCTCACGTAAACTTAAAACTCCGTAATAAACCTAATGAATTCGTTAGAGTCCTTTGAACATCGTACGACCACTCAAGACTTGTTACGACTTTGTATGCGACATTAGCAACAGGAAAAGCAATTTAGAATAATGTAGGATGCGTTACATCTTTTGAGAACACCTTACACCACCGTACGAAACATTAAAACTCCATAATAAACCTAGTGAATTCGTCCGAGTCATTTGAACATCGTACAACAATTTAGAATATCTTACGACTCTGTATGCCACATTACCGCCTTGAAAAGCATGTTAGTATAACGTACGACGCCTTACAACTCCTAACAAAACATTACAACACAGTACGTAAACTTAAAACTCCATAATAAACCTAATGAATTCATCCGAGTCCTTTGAACATTGTACGACAATTTAGAATATATTACCACTCTGTATGCCACACTACCGCCTTGAAAACTATGTTAGTATAACGTACGGCACCTTACAACTCCTAACAAAACATTACAACACCGTACGTAAACTTAAAACTCCATAATAAACCTAATGAATTCATCCGAGTCCATTGAACATTGTACTACAATTTAGAATATATTACGACTCCGTATGTCACATTACCACCTTGAAAAGCCTGTTAGTATAACGTACGGCACCTTACAACCCCTAACAAATCATTACAACACCGTACGTAAACTCAAAACTCCATAATAAACCTAATGAATTCGTCCGAGTCATTTGAACATCGTACAACAATTTAGAATATCTTACGACTCTGTATGCCACATTACCGCCTTGAAAATCATGTTAGTATAACGTATGACACCTTACAAATCCTAACAACACATTACAATACAGCACGTAAACTTAAAACTCCATAATAAACCTAATGAATTCGTTAGAGTCATTTGAACATCGTACGACCACTCAGGACTTGTTACGACTTTGTATGGGACATTAGCAACAGGAAAAACAATTTAGAATAATGTAGGAGGCGTTACATCTTTTGAGAACACCTTACACCACCGTACGAAACATTAAAACTCCATAATAAACCTAATGAATTCGTCCGACTCATTTGAACATCGTACAACAATTTAGAATATCTTACGACTCTGTATGCCATATTACCGCCTTGAAAATCATGTTAGTATAACGTATGACACCTTACAAATCCTAACAACACATTACAATACCTCACGTAAACTTAAAACTCCGTAATAAACCTAATGAATTCGTTAGAGTCCTTTGAACATCGTACGACCACTCAAGACTTGTTACGACTTTGTATGCGACATTAGCAACAGGAAAAGCAATTTAGAATAATGTAGGATGCGTTACATCTTTTGAGAACACCTTACACCACCGTACGAAACATTAAAACTCCATAATAAACCTAGTGAATTCGTCCGAGTCATTTGAACATCGTACAACAATTTAGAATATCTTACGACTCTTTATGCCACATTACCGCCTTGAAAAGCATGTTAGTATAACGTACGACGCCTTACAACTCCTAACAAAACATTACAACACAGTACGTAAACTTAAAACTCCATAATAAACCTAATGAATTCATCCGAGTCCTTTGAACATTGTACGACAATTTAGAATATATTACCACTCTGTATGCCACACTACCGCCTTGAAAACTATGTTAGTATAACGTACGGCACCTTACAACTCCTAACAAAACATTACAACACCGTACGTAAACTTAAAACTCCATAATAAACCTAATGAATTCATCCGAGTCCATTGAACATTGTACTACAATTTAGAATATATTACGACTCCGTATGTCACATTACCACCTTGAAAAGCCTGTTAGTATAACGTACGGCACCTTACAACACCTAAAAAATCATTACAACACCGTACGTAAACTCAAAACACCATAATAAACCTAATGAATTCGTCCGAGTCATTTGAACATCGTACAACAATTTAGAATATCTTACGACTTTGTATGCCACATTACCGCCTTGAAAATCATGTTAGTATAACGTATGACACCTTACAAATCCTAACAACACATTACAATACAGCACGTAAACTTAAAACTCCATAATAAACCTAATGAATTCGTTAGAGTCATTTGAACATCGTACGACCACTCAGGACTTGTTACGACTTTGTATGGGACATTAGCAACAGGAAAAACAATTTAGAATAATGTAGGAGGCGTTACATCTTTTGAGAACACCTTACACCACCGTACGAAACATTAAAACTCCATAATAAACCTAATGAATTCGTCCGACTCATTTGAACATCGTACAACAATTTAGAATATCTTACGACTCTGTATGCCATATTACCGCCTTGAAAATCATGTTAGTATAACGTATGACACCTTACAAATCCTAAAAACACATTACAATACCTCACGTAAACTTAAAACTCCGTAATAAACCTAATGAATTCGTTAGAGTCCTTTGAACATCGTACGACCACTCAAGACTTGTTACGACTTTGTATGCGACATTAGCAACAGGAAAAGCAATTTAGAATAATGTAGGATGCGTTACATCTTTTGAGAACACCTTACACCACCGTACGAAACATTAAAACTCCATAATAAACCTAGTGAATTCGTCCGAGTCATTTGAACATCGTACAACAATTTAGAATATCTTACGACTCTTTATGCCACATTACCGCCTTGAAAAGCATGTTAGTATAACGTACGACGCCTTACAACTCCTAACAAAACATTACAACACAGTACGTAAACTTAAAACTCCATAATAAACCTAATGAATTCATCCGAGTCCTTTGAACATTGTACGACAATTTAGAATATATTACCACTCTGTATGCCACACTACCGCCTTGAAAACTATGTTAGTATAACGTACGGCACCTTACAACTCCTAACAAAACATTACAACACCGTACGTAAACTTAAAACTCCATAATAAACCTAATGAATTCATCCGAGTCCATTGAACATTGTACTACAATTTAGAATATATTACGACTCCGTATGTCACATTACCACCTTGAAAAGCCTGTTAGTATAACGTACGGCACCTTACAACACCTAAAAAATCATTACAACACCGTACGTAAACTCAAAACACCATAATAAACCTAATGAATTCGTCCGAGTCATTTGAACATCGTACAACAATTTAGAATATCTTACGACTTTGTATGCCACATTACCGCCTTGAAAATCATGTTAGTATAACGTATGACACCTTACAAATCCTAACAACACATTACAATACAGCACGTAAACTTAAAACTCCATAATAAACCTAATGAATTCGTTAGAGTCATTTGAACATCGTACGACCACTCAGGACTTGTTACGACTTTGTATGGGACATTAGCAACAGGAAAAACAATTTAGAATAATGTAGGAGGCGTTACATCTTTTGAGAACACCTTACACCACCGTACGAAACATTAAAACTCCATAATAAACCTAATGAATTCGTCCGACTCATTTGAACATCGTACAACAATTTAGAATATCTTACGACTCTGTATGCCATATTACCGCCTTGAAAATCATGTTAGTATAACGTATGACACCTTACAAATCCTAAAAACACATTACAATACCTCACGTAAACTTAAAACTCCGTAATAAACCTAATGAATTCGTTAGAGTCCTTTGAACATCGTACGACCACTCAAGACTTGTTACGACTTTGTATGCGACATTAGCAACAGGAAAAGCAATTTAGAATAATGTAGGATGCGTTACATCTTTTGAGAACACCTTACACCACCGTACGAAACATTAAAACTCCATAATAAACCTAGTGAATTCGTCCGAGTCATTTGAACATCGTACAACAATTTAGAATATCTTACGACTCTGTATGCCACATTACCGCCTTGAAAAGCATGTTAGTATAACGTACGACGCCTTACAACTCCTAACAAAACATTACAACACAGTACGTAAACTTAAAACTCCATAATAAACCTAATGAATTCATCCGAGTCCTTTGAACATTGTACGACAATTTAGAATATATTACCACTCTGTATGCCACACTACCGCCTTGAAAACTATGTTAGTATAACGTACGGCACCTTACAACTCCTAACAAAACATTACAACACCGTACGTAAACTTAAAACTCCATAATAAACCTAATGAATTCATCCGAGTCCATTGAACATTGTACGACAATATAGAATATATTACGACTCTGTATGTCACATTACCGCCTTGAAAAGCCTGTTAGTATAACGTACGGCACCTTACAACACCTAACAAATCATTACAACACCGTACGTAAACTCAAAACTCCAAAATAAACCTAATGAATTAGTCCGAGTCATTTGAACATCATACAACAATTTAGAATATCTTACGAATCTGTATGCCACATTACCGCCTTGAAAAGCATGTTAGTATAACGTACGACGCCTTACAACTCCTAACAAAACATTACAACACAGTACGTAAACTTAAAACTCCATAATAAACCTAATGAATTCATCCGAGTCCTTTGAACATTGTACGACAATTTAGAATATATTATCACTCTGTATGCCACACTACCGCCTTGAAAACTATGTTAGTATAACGTACGGCACCTTAGAACTCCTAACAAAACATTACAACACCGTACGTAAACTTAAAACTCCATAATAAACCTAATGAATTCATCCGAGTCCATTGAACATTGTACTACAATTTAGAATATATTACGACTCCGTATGTCACATTACCACCTTGAAAAGCCTGTTAGTATAACGTACGGCACCTTACAACACCTAACAAATCATTACAACACCGAACTTAAACTCAAAACTCCATAATAAACCTAATGAATTCGTCCGAGTCATTTGAACATCGTACAACAATTTAGAATATCTTACGACTCTGTATGCCACATTACCGCCTTGAAAATCATGTTAGTATAACGTATGACACCTTACAAATCCTAACAACACATTACAATACAACACGTAAACTTAAAACTCCATAATAAACCTAATGAATTCGTTAGAGTCGTTTGAACATCGTACGACCACTCAGGACTTGTTACGACTTTGTATGGGACATTAGCAACAGGAAAAACAATTTAGAATAATGTTGGAGGCGTTACATCTTTTGAGAACACCTTACACCACCGTACGAAACATTAAAACTCCATAATAAACCTAATGAATTCGTCCGACTCATTTGAACATCGTACAACAATTTAGAATATCTTACGACTCTGTATGCCATATTACCGCCTTGAAAATCATGTTAGTATAACGTATGACACCTTACAAATCCTAACAACACATTACAATACCTCACGTAAACTTAAAACTCCGTAATAAACCTAATGAATTCGTTAGAGTCCTTTGAACATCGTACGACCACTCAAGACTTGTTACGACTTTGTATGCGACATTAGCAACAGGAAAAGCAATTTAGAATAATGTAGGATGCGTTACATCTTTTGAGAACACCTTACACCACCGTACGAAACATTAAAACTCCATAATAAACCTAGTGAATTCGTCCGAGTCATTTGAACATCGTACAACAATTTAGAATATCTTACGACTCTATATGCCACATTACCGCCTTGAAAAGCATGTTAGTATAACGTACGACGCCTTACAACTCCTAACAAAACATTACAACACAGTACGTAAACTTAAAACTCCATAATAAACCTAATGAATTCATCCGAGTCCTTTGAACATTGTACGACAATTTAGAATATATTACCACTCTGTATGCCACACTACCGCCTTGAAAACTATGTTAGTATAACGTACGGCACCTTACAACTCCTAACAAAACATTTCAACACCGTACGTAAACTTCAAACTCCATAATAAACCTAATGAATTCATCCGAGTCCATTGAACATTGTACGACAATATAGAATATATTACGACTCTGTATGTCACATTACCGCCTTGAAAAGCCTGTTAGTATAACGTACGGCACCTTACAACACCTAACAAATCATTACAACACCGTACGTAAACTCAAAACTCCAAAATAAACCTAATGAATTAGTCCGAGTCATTTGAACATCATACAACAATTTAGAATATCTTACGAATCTGTATGCCACATTACCGCCTTGAAAATCATGTTAGTATAACGTATGACACCTTACAAATCCTAACAACACATTACAATACAGCACGTGAACTTAAAACTCCATAATAAACCTAATGAATTCGTTAGAGTCATTTGAACATCGTACGACCACTCAGGACTTGTTACGACTTTGTATGGGACATTAGCAACAGGAAAAACAATTTAGAATAATGTAGGAGTCGTTACATCTTTTGAGAACACCTTACACCACCGTACGAAACATTAAAACTCCATAATAAACCTAATGAATTCGTCCGACTCATTTGAACATCGTACAACAATTTAGAATATCTTACGACTCTGTATGCCATATTACCGCCTTGAAAATCATGTTAGTATAACGTATGACACCTTACAAATCCTAACAACACATTACAATACCTCACGTAAACTTAAAACTCCGTAATAAACCTAATGAATTCGTTAGAGTCCTTTGAACATCGTACGACCACTCAGGACTTGTTACGACTTTGTATGCGACATTAGCAACAGGAAAAGCAATTTAGAATAATGTAGGATGCGTTACATCTTTTGAGAACACCTTACACCACCGTACGAAACATTAAAACTCCATAATAAACCTAATGAATTCGTCCGAGTCATTTGAACATCGTACAACAATTTAGAATATCTTACGACTCTGTATGCCACATTACCGCCTTGAAAAGCATGTTAGTATAACGTACGACGCCTTACAACTCCTAACAAAACATTACAACACAGTACGTAAACTTAAAACTCCATAATAAACCTAATGAATTCATCCGAGTCTTTTGAACATTGTACGACAATTTAGAATATATTACCACTCTTTATGCCACACTACCGCCTTGAAAACTATGTTAGTATAACGTACGGCACCTTACAACTCCTAACAAAACATTACAACACCGTACGTAAACTTAAAACTCCATAATAAACCTAATGAATTCATCCGAGTCCATTGAACATTGTACGACAATATAGAATATATTACGACTCTGTATGTCACATTACCGCCTTGAAAAGCTTGTTAGTATAACGTACGTCACCTTACAACACCTAACAAATCATTACAACACCGTACGTAAACTCAAAACTCCAAAATAAACCTAATGAATTCGTCCGAGTCATTTGAGCATCGTACAACAATTTAGAATATCTTACGAATCTGTATGCCACATTACCGCCTTGAAAATCATGTTAGTATAACGTATGACACCTTACAAATCCTAACAACACATTATAATACAGCACGTAAACTTAAAACTCCATAATAAACCTAATGAATTCGTTATAGTCATTTGAACATCGTACGACCACTCAGGACTTGTTACGACTTTGTATGGGACATTAGCAACAGGAAAAACAATTTAGAATAATGTAGGAGGCGTTACATCTTTTGAGAACACCTTACACCACCGTACGAAACATTAAAACTCCATAATAAACCTAATGAATTCGTCCGACTCATTTGAACATCGTACAACAATTTAGAATATCTTACGACTCTGTATGCCATATTACCGCCTTGAAAATCATGTTAGTATAACGTATGACACCTTACAAATCCTAACAACACATTACAATACCTCACGTAAACTTAAAACTCCGTAATAAACCTAATGAATTCGTTAGAGTCCTTTGAACATCGTACGACCACTCAAGACTTGTTACGACTTTGTATGCGACATTAGCAACAGGAAAAGCAATTTAGAATAATGTAGGATGCGTTACATCTTTTGAGAACACCTTACACCACCGTACGAAACATTAAAACTCCATAATAAACCTAGTGAATTCGTCCGAGTCATTTGAACATCGTACAACAATTTAGAATATCTTACGACTCTATATGCCACATTACCGCCTTGAAAAGCATGTTAGTATAACGTACGACGCCTTACAACTCCTAACAAAACATTACAACACAGTACGTAAACTTAAAACTCCATAATAAACCTAATGAATTCATCCGAGTCCTTTGAACATTGTACGACAATTTAGAATATATTACCACTCTGTATGCCACACTACCGCCTTGAAAACTATGTTAGTATAACGTACGACACCTTACAACTCCTAACAAAACATTACAACACCGTACGTAAACTTAAAACTCCATAATAAACCTAATGAATTCATCCGAGTCCATTGAACATTGTACGACAATATAGAATATATTAAGACTCTGTATGTCACATTACCACCTTGAAAAGCCTGTTAGTATAACGTACAGCACCTTACAACACCTAACAAATCATTACAACACCGTACGTAAACTCAAAACTCCAAAATAAACCTAATGAATTCGTCCGAGTCATTTGAGCATCGTACAACAATTTAGAATATCTTATGAATCTGTATGCCACATTACCGCCTTGAAAATCATGTTAGTATAACGTATGACACCTTACAAATCCTAACAACACATTACAATACAGCACGTAAACTTAAAACTCCATAATAAACCTAATGAATTCGTTATAGTCATTTGAACATCGTACGACCACTCAGGACTTGTTACGACTTTGGAACATTAGCAACAGGAAAAACAATTTAGAATAATGTAGGAGGCGTTACATCTTTTGAGAAAACCTTACACCACCGTACGAAACATTAAAACTCCATAATAAACATAATGAATTCGTCCGACTCAATATGAACATCGTACAACAATTTAGAATATCTTACGACTCTGTATGCCATATTACCTCCCTTGAAAATCATGTTAGTATAACGTATGACACCTTACAAATCGTAACAACACATTACAATACCTCACGTAAACTTAAAACTCCGTAATAAACCTAATGAATTCATTAGAGTCCTTTGAACATCGTACGACCACTCAGGACTTGTTACGACTTTGTATGCGACATTAGCAACAGGAAAAGCAATTTAGAATAATGTAGGATGCGTTACATCTTTTGAGAACACCTTACACCACCGTACGAAACATTAAAACTCCATAATAAACCTAATAAATTCGTCCGAGTCATTTGAACATCGTACAACAATTTAGAATATCTTACGACTCTGTATGCCACATTATCGCCTTGAAAAGCATGTTAGTATAACGTACGACGCCTTACAACTCCTAACAAAACATTACAACACAGTACGTAAACATAAAACTCCATAATAAACCTAATGAATTCATCCGAGTCCTTTGAACATTATACGACAATTTAGAATATATTACCACTCTGTATGCCACACTACCGCCTTGAAAACTATGTTAGTATAACGTACGGCACCTTACAACTCCTAACAAAACATTACAACACCGTACGTAAACTTAAAACTCCATAATAAACCTAATGAATTCATCCGAGTCCATTGAACATTGTACTACAATTTAGAATATATTACGACTCCGTATGTCACATTACCGCCTTGAAAAGCCTGTTAGTATAACGTACGGCACCTTACAACACCTAACAAATCATTACAACACCGTACGTAAACTCAAAACTCCATAATAAACCTAATGAATTCGTCCGAGTCATTTGAACATCGTACAGCAATTTAGAATATCTTACGACTCTGTATGCCACATTACCGCCTTGAAAATCATGTTAGTATAACGTATGACACCTTACAAATCATAACAACACATTACAATACAGCACGTAAACTTAAAACTCCATAATAAACCTAATGAATTCGTTAGAGTCATTTGAACATCGTACGACCACTCAGGACTTGTTACGACTTTGTATGGGACATTAGCAACAGGAAAAACAATTTAGAATAATGTAGGAGGCGTTACATTTTTTGAGAACACCTTACACCACCGTACGAAACATTAAAACTCCATAATAAACCTAATGAATTCGTCCGACTCATTTGAACATCGTACAACAATTTAGAATATCTTATGACTCTGTATGCCATATTACCGCCTTGAAAATCATGTTAGTATAACGAATGACACCTTACAAATCCTAACAACACATTACAATACCTCACGTAAACTTAAAACTCCATAATAAACCTAATGAATTCGTTAGAGTCCTTTGAACATCGTACGACCACTCAAGACTTGTTACGACTTTGTATGCGACATTAGCAACAGGAAAAGCAATTTAGAATAATGTAGAATGCGTTACATCTTTTGAGAACACCTTACACCACCGTACGAAACATTAAAACTCCATAATAAACCTAATGAATTCGTCCGAGTCATTTGAACATCGTACAACATTTTAGAATATCTTACGACTCTGTATGCCACATTACCGCCTTGAAAAGCATGTTAGTATAACGTACGACGCCTTACAACTCCTAACAAAACATTACAACACAGTACGTAAACTTAAAACTCCATAATAAACCTAATGATTTCATCCGAGTCCTTTGAACATTGTACGACAATTTAGAATATATTACCACTCTGTATGCCACACTACCGCCTTGAAAACTATGTTAGTATAACGTACGGTACCTTACAACTCCTAACAAAACATTACAACACCGTACATAAACTTAAAACTCCATAATAAACCTAATGAATTCATCCGAGTCCATTGAACATTGTACGACAATATAGAATATATTACGACTCTGTATGTCACATTACCGCCTAGAAAAGCCAGTTAGTATAACGTACGGCACCTTACAACACCTAACAAATCATTACAACACCGTACGTAAACTCAAAACTCCATAATAAACCTAATGAATTCGTTCGAGTCATTTGAACATCGTACAACAATTTAGAATATCTTACGAATCTGTATGCCACATTACCGCCTTGAAAATCATGTTAGTATAACGTATGACACCTTACAAATCCTAACAACACATTACAATACAGCACGTAAACTTAAAACTCCGTAATAAACCTAATGAATTCGTTAGAGTCATTTGAACATCGTACGACCTCTCAGGACTTGTTACGACTTTGTATGGGACATTAGCAACAAGAAAAACAATTTAGAATAATGTAGGAGGCGTTACATCTTTTGAGAAAACCTTACACCACCGTACGACACATTAAAACTCCATAATAAACATAATGAATTCGTCCGACTCATTTGAACATCGTACAACAATTTAGAAAATCTTACGACTCTGTATGCCATATTACCTGCCTTGAAAATCATGTTAGTATAATGTATGACACCTTACAAATCGTAACAACACATTACAATACCTCACGTAAACTTAAAACTTCGTAATAAACCTAATGAATTCGTTAGAGTCCTTTGAACATCGTACGACCACTCAAGACTTGTTACGACTTTGTATGCGACATTAGCAACAGGAAAAGCAATTTAGAATAATGTAGGATGCGTTACATCTTTTGAGAACACCTTACACCACCGTACGAAACATTAAAACTCCATAATAAACCTAATGAATTCGTCCGAGTCATTTGAACATCGTACAACAATTTAGAATATCTTAAGACTCTGTATGCCACATTACCGCCTTGAAAAGCATGTTAGTATAACGTACGACGCCTTACAACTCCTAACAAAACATTACAACACAGTACGTAAACTTAAAACTCCATAATAAACCAAATGAATTCATCCGAGTCCTTTGAACATTGTACGACAATTTAGAATATATTACCACTCTGTATGCCACACTACCGCCTTGAAAACTATGTTAGTATAACGTACGGCACCTTACAACTCCTAACAAAACATTACAACACCGTATGTAAACTTAAAACTCCATAATAAACCTAATGAATTCATCCGAGTCCATTGAACATTGTACGACAATATAGAATATATATCGACTCTGTATGTCACATTACCGCCTTGAAAAGCCTGTTAGTATAACGTACGGCACCTTACAACACCTAACAAATCATTACAACACCGTACGTTAACTCAAAACTCCATAATAAACCTAATGAATTCGTTCGAGTCATTTGAACATCGTACAACAATTTAGAATATCTTACGAATCTGTATGCCACATTACCGCCTTGAAAATCATGTTAGTATAACGTATGACACCTTACAAATCCTAACAACACATTACAATACATCACGTAAACTTAAAACTCCATAATAAACCTAATGAATTCATCCGAGTCCTTTGAACATTATACGACAATTTAGAATATATTACCACTCTGTATGCCACACTACCGCCTTGAAAACTATGTTAGTATAACGTACGGCACCTTACAACTCCTAACAAAACATTACAACACCGTACGTAAACTTAAAACTCCATAATAAACCTAATGAATTCATCCGAGTCCATTGAACATTGTACTACAATTTAGAATATATTACGACTCCGTATGTCACATTACCGCCTTGAAAAGCCTGTTAGTATAACGTACGGCACCTTACAACACCTAACAAATCATTACAACACCGTACGTAAACTCAAAACTCCATAATAAACCTAATGAATTCGTCCGAGTCATTTGAACATCGTACAGCAATTTAGAATATCTTACGACTCTGTATGCCACATTACCGCCTTGAAAATCATGTTAGTATAACGTATGACACCTTACAAATCATAACAACACATTACAATACAGCACGTAAACTTAAAACTCCATAATAAACCTAATGAATTCGTTAGAGTCATTTGAACATCGTACGACCACTCAGGACTTGTTACGACTTTGTATGGGACATTAGCAACAGGAAAAACAATTTAGAATAATGTAGGAGGCGTTACATTTTTTGAGAACACCTTACACCACCGTACGAAACATTAAAACTCCATAATAAACCTAATGAATTCGTCCGACTCATTTGAACATCGTACAACAATTTAGAATATCTTATGACTCTGTATGCCATATTACCGCCTTGAAAATCATGTTAGTATAACGAATGACACCTTACAAATCCTAACAACACATTACAATACCTCACGTAAACTTAAAACTCCATAATAAACCTAATGAATTCGTTAGAGTCCTTTGAACATCGTACGACCACTCAAGACTTGTTACGACTTTGTATGCGACATTAGCAACAGGAAAAGCAATTTAGAATAATGTAGAATGCGTTACATCTTTTGAGAACACCTTACACCACCGTACGAAACATTAAAACTCCATAATAAACCTAATGAATTCGTCCGAGTCATTTGAACATCGTACAACATTTTAGAATATCTTACGACTCTGTATGCCACATTACCGCCTTGAAAAGCATGTTAGTATAACGTACGACGCCTTACAACTCCTAACAAAACATTACAACACAGTACGTAAACTTAAAACTCCATAATAAACCTAATGATTTCATCCGAGTCCTTTGAACATTGTACGACAATTTAGAATATATTACCACTCTGTATGCCACACTACCGCCTTGAAAACTATGTTAGTATAACGTACGGTACCTTACAACTCCTAACAAAACATTACAACACCGTACATAAACTTAAAACTCCATAATAAACCTAATGAATTCATCCGAGTCCATTGAACATTGTACGACAATATAGAATATATTACGACTCTGTATGTCACATTACCGCCTAGAAAAGCCAGTTAGTATAACGTACGGCACCTTACAACACCTAACAAATCATTACAACACCGTACGTAAACTCAAAACTCCATAATAAACCTAATGAATTCGTTCGAGTCATTTGAACATCGTACAACAATTTAGAATATCTTACGAATCTGTATGCCACATTACCGCCTTGAAAATCATGTTAGTATAACGTATGACACCTTACAAATCCTAACAACACATTACAATACAGCACGTAAACTTAAAACTCCGTAATAAACCTAATGAATTCGTTAGAGTCATTTGAACATCGTACGACCTCTCAGGACTTGTTACGACTTTGTATGGGACATTAGCAACAAGAAAAACAATTTAGAATAATGTAGGAGGCGTTACATCTTTTGAGAAAACCTTACACCACCGTACGAAACATTAAAACTCCATAATAAACATAATGAATTCGTCCGACTCATTTGAACATCGTACAACAATTTAGAAAATCTTACGACTCTGTATGCCATATTACCTGCCTTGAAAATCATGTTAGTATAATGTATGACACCTTACAAATCGTAACAACACATTACAATACCTCACGTAAACTTAAAACTTCGTAATAAACCTAATGAATTCGTTAGAGTCCTTTGAACATCGTACGACCACTCAAGACTTGTTACGACTTTGTATGCGACATTAGCAACAGGAAAAGCAATTTAGAATAATGTAGGATGCGTTACATCTTTTGAGAACACCTTACACCACCGTACGAAACATTAAAACTCCATAATAAACCTAATGAATTCGTCCGAGTCATTTGAACATCGTACAACAATTTAGAATATCTTAAGACTCTGTATGCCACATTACCGCCTTGAAAAGCATGTTAGTATAACGTACGACGCCTTACAACTCCTAACAAAACATTACAACACAGTACGTAAACTTAAAACTCCATAATAAACCAAATGAATTCATCCGAGTCCTTTGAACATTGTACGACAATTTAGAATATATTACCACTCTGTATGCCACACTACCGCCTTGAAAACTATGTTAGTATAACGTACGGCACCTTACAACTCCTAACAAAACATTACAACACCGTATGTAAACTTAAAACTCCATAATAAACCTAATGAATTCATCCGAGTCCATTGAACATTGTACGACAATATAGAATATATATCGACTCTGTATGTCACATTACCGCCTTGAAAAGCCTGTTAGTATAACGTACGGCACCTTACAACACCTAACAAATCATTACAACACCGTACGTTAACTCAAAACTCCATAATAAACCTAATGAATTCGTTCGAGTCATTTGAACATCGTACAACAATTTAGAATATCTTACGAATCTGTATGCCACATTACCGCCTTGAAAATCATGTTAGTATAACGTATGACACCTTACAAATCCTAACAACACATTACAATACATCACGTAAACTTAAAACTCCGTAATAAACCTAATGAATTCGTTAGAGTCATTTGAACATCGTACGACCACTCAGGACTTGTTACGACTTTGTATGGGACATTAGCAACAAGAAAAACAATTTAGAATAATGTAGGAGGCGTTACATCTTTTGAGAAAACCTTACACCACCGTACGAAACATTAAAACTCCATAATAAACATAATGAATTCGTCCGACTCATTTAAACATCGTACAACAATTTAGAATATCTTACGACTCTGTATGCCATATTACCTCCCTTGAAAATCATGTTAGTATAACGTTTGACACCTTACAAATCGTAACAACACATTACAATACCTCACGTAAACTTAAAACTCCGTAATAAACCTAATGAATTCGTTAGAGTCCTTTGAACATCGTACGACCACTCAGGACTTGTTACGACTTTGTATGCGACATTAGCAACAGGAAAAGCAATTTAGAATAATGTAGGATGCGTTACATCTTTTGAGAACACCTTACACCACCGTACGAAACATTAAAACTCCATAATAAACCTAATAAATTCGTCCGAGTCATTTGAACATCGTACAACAATTTAGATTATCTTACGACTCTGTATGCCACATTACCGCCTTGAAAAGCATGTTAGTATAACGTACGACGCCTTACAACTCCTAACAAAACATTACAACACAGTACGTAAACTTAAAACTCCATAATAAACCTAATGAATTCATCTGAGTCCTTTGAACATTGTACGACAATTTAGAATATATTACCACTCTGTATGCCACACTACCGCCTTGAAAACTATGTTAGTATAACGTACGGCACCTTACAACTCCTAACAAAACATTACAACACCGTATGTAAACTTAAAACTCCATAATAAACCTAATGAATTCATCCGAGTCCATTGAACATTGTACGACAATATAGAATATATATCGACTCTGTATGTCACATTACCGCCTTGAAAAGCCTGTTAGTATAACGTACGGCACCTTACAACACCTAACAAATCATTACAACACCGTACGTTAACTCAAAACTCCATAATAAACCTAATGAATTCGTTCGAGTCATTTGAACATCGTACAACAATTTAGAATATCTTACGAATCTGTATGCCACATTACCGCCTTGAAAATCATGTTAGTATAACGTATGACACCTTACAAATCCTAACAACACATTACAATACATCACGTAAACTTAAAACTCCGTAATAAACCTAATGAATTCGTTAGAGTCATTTGAACATCGTACGACCACTCAGGACTTGTTACGACTTTGTATGGGACATTAGCAACAAGAAAAACAATTTAGAATAATGTAGGAGGCGTTACATCTTTTGAGAAAACCTTACACCACCGTACGAAACATTAAAACTCCATAATAAACATAATGAATTCGTCCGACTCATTTAAACATCGTACAACAATTTAGAATATCTTACGACTCTGTATGCCATATTACCTCCCTTGAAAATCATGTTAGTATAACGTTTGACACCTTACAAATCGTAACAACACATTACAATACCTCACGTAAACTTAAAACTCCGTAATAAACCTAATGAATTCGTTAGAGTCCTTTGAACATCGTACGACCACTCAGGACTTGTTACGACTTTGTATGCGACATTAGCAACAGGAAAAGCAATTTAGAATAATGTAGGATGCGTTACATCTTTTGAGAACACCTTACACCACCGTACGAAACATTAAAACTCCATAATAAACCTAATAAATTCGTCCGAGTCATTTGAACATCGTACAACAATTTAGATTATCTTACGACTCTGTATGCCACATTACCGCCTTGAAAAGCATGTTAGTATAACGTACGACGCCTTACAACTCCTAACAAAACATTACAACACAGTACGTAAACTTAAAACTCCATAATAAACCTAATGAATTCATCTGAGTCCTTTGAACATTGTACGACAATTTAGAATATATTACCACTCTGTATGCCACACTACCGCCTTGAAAACTATGTTAGTATAACGTACGGCACCTTACAACTCCTAACAAAACATTACAACACCGTATGTAAACTTAAAACTCCATAATAAACCTAATGAATTCATCCGAGTCCATTGAACATTGTACGACAATATAGAATATATATTGACTCTGTATGTCACATTACCGCCTTGAAAAGCCTGTTAGTATAACGTACGGCACCTTACAACACCTAACAAATCATTACAACACCGTACGTTAACTCAAAACTCCATAATAAACCTAATGAATTCGTTCGAGTCATTTGAACATCGTACAACAATTTAGAATATCTTACGAATCTGTATGCCACATTACCGCCTTGAAAATCATGTTAGTATAACGTATGACACCTTACAAATCCTAACAACACATTACAATACATCACGTAAACTTAAAACTCCGTAATAAACCTAATGAATTCGTTAGAGTCATTTGAACATCGTACGACCACTCAGGACTTGTTACGACTTTGTATGGGACATTAGCAACAAGAAAAACAATTTAGAATAATGTAGGAGGCGTTACATCTTTTGAGAAAACCTTACACCACCGTACGAAACATTAAAACTCCATAATAAACATAATGAATTCGTCCGACTCATTTAAACATCGTACAACAATTTAGAATATCTTACGACTCTGTATGCCATATTACCTCCCTTGAAAATCATGTTAGTATAACGTTTGACACCTTACAAATCGTAACAACACATTACAATACCTCACGTAAACTTAAAACTCCGTAATAAACCTAATGAATTCGTTAGAGTCCTTTGAACATCGTACGACCACTCAGGACTTGTTACGACTTTGTATGCGACATTAGCAACAGGAAAAGCAATTTAGAATAATGTAGGATGCGTTACATCTTTTGAGAACACCTTACACCACCGTACGAAACATTAAAACTCCATAATAAACCTAATAAATTCGTCCGAGTCATTTGAACATCGTACAACAATTTAGATTATCTTACGACTCTGTATGCCACATTACCGCCTTGAAAAGCATGTTAGTATAACGTACGACGCCTTACAACTCCTAACAAAACATTACAACACAGTACGTAAACTTAAAACTCCATAATAAACCTAATGAACATTGTACGACAATTTAGAATATATTACCACTCTGTATGCCACACTACCACCTTGAAAACTATGTTAGTATAACGTACGGCACCTTACAACTCCTAACAAAACATTACAACACCGTACGTAAACTTAAAACTCCATAATAAATCTAATGAATTCATCCGAGTCCATTGAACATTGTACTACAATTTAGAATATATTACGACTCCGTATGTCACATAACCGCCTTGAAAAGCCTTTTAGTATAACGTACGACACCTTACAACACCTAACAAATCATTACAACACCGTACGTAAACTCAAAACTCCATAATAAACCTAATGAATTCGTCCGAGTCATTTGAACATCGTACAACAATTTAGAATATCTTACGACTCTGTATGCCACATTACCGCCTTGAAAATCATGTTAGTATAACGTATGACACCTTACAAATCCTAACAACACATTACAATACAGCACGTAAACTTAAAACTCCATAATAAACCTAATGAATTCGTTAGAGTCATTTGAACATCGTACGACCACTCAGGACTTGTTACGACTTTGTATGGGACATTAGCAACAGGAAAAACAATTTAGAATAATGTAGGATGCGTTACATCTTTTGAGAACACCTTACACCATCGTACGAAACATTAAAACTCCATAATAAACCTAATGAATTCGTCCGAGTCATTTGAACATCGTACAACAATTTAGAATATCTTACGACTCTGTATGCCACATTACCGCTTTGAAAAGCATGTTAGTATAACGTACGACGCCTTACAACTCCTAACAAAACATTACAACACAGTACGTAAACTTAAAACTCCATAATAAATCTAATGAATTCATCCGAGTCCTTTGAACATTGTACGACAATTTAGAATATATTACCACTCTGTATGCCACACTACCGCCTTGAAAACTATGTTAGTATAACGTACGGCACCTTACAACTCCTAACAAAACATTACAACACCGTATGTAAACTTAAAACTCCATAATAAACCTAATGAATTCATCCGAGTCCATTGAACATTGTACGACAATATAGAATATATATCGACTCTGTATGTCACATTACCGCCTTGAAAAGCCTGTTAGTATAACGTACGGCACCTTACAACACCTAACAAATCATTACAACACCGTACGTAAACTCAAAACTCCATAATAAACCTAATGAATTCGTTCGAGTCATTTGAACATCGTACAACAATTTAGAATATCTTACGAATCTGTATGCCACATTACCGCCTTGAAAATCATGTTAGTATAACGTATGACACCTTACAAATCCTAACAACACATTACAATACAGCACGTAAACTTAAAACTCCGTAATAAACCTAATGAATTCGTTAGAGTCATTTGAACATCGTACGACCACTCAGGACTTGTTACGACTTTGTATGGGACATTAGCAACAAGAAAAACAATTTAGAATAATGTAGGAGGCGTTACATCTTTTGAGAAAACCTTACACCACCGTACGAAACATTAAAACTCCATACTAAACCTAATAAATTCGTCCGAGTCATTTGAACATCGTACAACAATTTAGAATATCTTACGACTCTGTATGCCACATTACCGCCTTGAAAAGCATGTTAGTATAACGTACGACGCCTTACAACTCCTAACAAAACATTACAACACAGTACGTAAACTTAAAACTCCATAATAAACCTAATGAACATTGTACGACAATTTAGAATATATTACCACTCTGTATGCCACACTACCACCTTGAAAACTATGTTAGTATAACGTACGGCACCTTACAACTCCTAACAAAACATTACAACACCGTACGTAAACTTAAAACTCCATAATAAATCTAATGAATTCATCCGAGTCCATTGAACATTGTACTACAATTTAGAATATATTACGACTCCGTATGTCACATAACCGCCTTGAAAAGCCTGTTAGTATAACGTACGACACCTTACAACACCTAACAAATCATTACAACACCGTACGTAAACTCAAAACTCCATAATAAACCTAATGAATTCGTCCGAGTCATTTGAACATCGTACAACAATTTAGAATATCTTACGACTCTGTATGCCACATTACCGCCTTGAAAATCATGTTAGTATAACGTATGACACCTTACAAATCCTAACAACACATTACAATACAGCACGTAAACTTAAAACTCCATAATAAACCTAATGAATTCGTTAGAGTCATTTGAACATCGTACGACCACTCAGGACTTGTTACGACTTTGTATGGGACATTAGCAACAGGAAAAACAATTTAGAATAATGTAGGATGCGTTACATCTTTTGAGAACACCTTACACCATCGTACGAAACATTAAAACTCCATAATAAACCTAATGAATTCGTCCGAGTCATTTGAACATCGTACAACAATTTAGAATATCTTACGACTCTGTATGCCACATTACCGCTTTGAAAAGCATGTTAGTATAACGTACGACGCCTTACAACTCCTAACAAAACATTACAACACAGTACGTAAACTTAAAACTCCATAATAAATCTAATGAATTCATCCGAGTCCTTTGAACATTGTACGACAATTTAGAATATATTACCACTCTGTATGCCACACTACCGCCTTGAAAACTATGTTAGTATAACGTACGGCACCTTACAACTCCTAACAAAACATTACAACACCGTATGTAAACTTAAAACTCCATAATAAACCTAATGAATTCATCCGAGTCCATTGAACATTGTACGACAATATAGAATATATATCGACTCTGTATGTCACATTACCGCCTTGAAAAGCCTGTTAGTATAACGTACGGCACCTTACAACACCTAACAAATCATTACAACACCGTACGTAAACTCAAAACTCCATAATAAACCTAATGAATTCGTTCGAGTCATTTGAACATCGTACAACAATTTAGAATATCTTACGAATCTGTATGCCACATTACCGCCTTGAAAATCATGTTAGTATAACGTATGACACCTTACAAATCCTAACAACACATTACAATACAGCACGTAAACTTAAAACTCCGTAATAAACCTAATGAATTCGTTAGAGTCATTTGAACATCGTACGACCACTCAGGACTTGTTACGACTTTGTATGGGACATTAGCAACAAGAAAAACAATTTAGAATAATGTAGGAGGCGTTACATCTTTTGAGAAAACCTTACACCACCGTACGAAACATTAAAACTCCATACTAAACCTAATAAATTCGTCCGAGTCATTTGAACATCGTACAACAATTTAGAATATCTTACGACTCTGTATGCCACATTACCGCCTTGAAAAGCATGTTAGTATAACGTACGACGCCTTACAACTCCTAACAAAACATTACAACACAGTACGTAAACTTAAAACTCCATAATAAACCTAATGAACATTGTACGACAATTTAGAATATATTACCACTCTGTATGCCACACTACCACCTTGAAAACTATGTTAGTATAACGTACGGCACCTTACAACTCCTAACAAAACATTACAACACCGTACGTAAACTTAAAACTCCATAATAAATCTAATGAATTCATCCGAGTCCATTGAACATTGTACTACAATTTAGAATATATTACGACTCCGTATGTCACATAACCGCCTTGAAAAGCCTGTTAGTATAACGTACGACACCTTACAACACCTAACAAATCATTACAACACCGTACGTAAACTCAAAACTCCATAATAAACCTAATGAATTCGTCCGAGTCATTTGAACATCGTACAACAATTTAGAATATCTTACGACTCTGTATGCCACATTACCGCCTTGAAAATCATGTTAGTATAACGTATGACACCTTACAAATCCTAACAACACATTACAATACAGCACGTAAACTTAAAACTCCATAATAAACCTAATGAATTCGTTAGAGTCATTTGAACATCGTACGACCACTCAGGACTTGTTACGACTTTGTATGGGACATTAGCAACAGGAAAAACAATTTAGAATAATGTAGGATGCGTTACATCTTTTGAGAACACCTTACACCATCGTACGAAACATTAAAACTCCATAATAAACCTAATGAATTCGTCCGAGTCATTTGAACATCGTACAACAATTTAGAATATCTTACGACTCTGTATGCCACATTACCGCCTTGAAAAGCATGTTAGTATAACGTACGACGCCTTACAACTCCTAACAAAACATTACAACACAGTACGTAAACTTAAAACTCCATAATAAATCTAATGAATTCATCCGAGTCCTTTGAACATTGTACGACAATTTAGAATATATTACCACTCTGTATGCCACACTACCGCCTTGAAAACTATGTTAGTATAACGTACGGCACCTTACAACTCCTAACAAAACATTACAACACCGTATGTAAACTTAAAACTCCATAATAAACCTAATGAATTCATCCGAGTCCATTGAACATTGTACGACAATATAGAATATATATCGACTCTGTATGTCACATTACCGCCTTGAAAAGCCTGTTAGTATAACGTACGGCACCTTACAACACCTAACAAATCATTACAACACCGTACGTAAACTCAAAACTCCATAATAAACCTAATGAATTCGTTCGAGTCATTTGAACATCGTACAACAATTTAGAATATCTTACGAATCTGTATGCCACATTACCGCCTTGAAAATCATGTTAGTATAACGTATGACACCTTGCAAATCCTAACAACACATTACAATACAGCACGTAAACTTAAAACTCCGTAATAAACCTAATGAATTCGTTAGAGTCAGTTGAACATCGTACGACCACTCAGGACTTGTTACGACTTTGTATGGGACATTAGCAACAAGAAAAACAATTTAGAATAATGTAGGAGGCGTTACATCTTTTGAGAAAACCTTACACCACCGTACGAAACATTAAAACTCCATAATAAACATAATGAATTCGTCCGACTCATTTAAACATCGTACAACAATTTAGAATATCTTACGACTCTGTATGCCATATTACCTCCCTTGAAAATCATGTTAGTATAACGTATGACACCTTACAAATCGTAACAACACATTACAATACCTCACGTAAACTTAAAACTCCGTAATAAACTTAATGAATTCGTTAGAGTCCTTTGAACATCGTACGACCACTCAGGACTTGTTACGACTTTGTATGCGACATTAGCAACAGGAAAAGCAATTTAGAATAATGTAGGATGCGTTACATATTTTGAGAACACCTTACACCACCGTACGAAACATTAAAACTCCATAATAAACCTAATGAATTCGTCCGAGTCATTTGAACATCGTACAACAATTTAGAATATCTTACGACTCTGTATGCCACATTACCGCCTTGAAAAGCATGTTAGTATAACGTACGACGCCTTACAACTCCTAACAAAACATTACAACATAGTACGTAAACTTAAAACTCCATAATAAACCTAATGAATTCATCAGAGTCCTTTGAACATTGTACGACAATTTAGAATATATTACCACTCTGTATGCCACACTACCGCCCTGAAAACTATGTTAGTATAACGTACGGCACCTTACAACTCCTAACAAAACATTACAACACCGTACGTAAAATTAAAACTCCATAATAAACCTAATGAATTCATCCGAGTCCATTGAACATTGTACTACAATATAGAATATATTACGACACTGTATGTCACATTACCGCCTTGAAAAGCCTGTTAGTATAACGTACGGCACCTTACAACACCTAACAAATCATTACAACACCGTACGTAAACTCAAAACTCCAAAATAAACCTAATGATTTAGTCCGAGTCATTTGAACATCGTACAACAATTTAGAATATCTTACGAATCTGTATGCCACATTACCGCCTTGAAAATCATGTTAGTATAACGTATGACACCTTACAAATCCTAACAACACATTACAATACAGCACGTGAACTTAAAACTCCATAATAAACCTAATGAATTCGTTAGAGTCATTTGAACATCGTACGACCACTCAGGACTTGTTACGACTTTGTATGGGACATTAGCAACAGGAAAAACAATTTAGAATAATGTAGGAGTCGTTACATCTTTTGAGAACACCTTACACCACCGTACGAAACATTAAAACTCCATAATAAACCTAATGAATTCGTCCGACTCATTTGAACATCGTACAACAATTTAGAATATCTTACGACTCTGTATGCCATATTACCGCCTTGAAAATCATGTTAGTATAACGTATGACACCTTACAAATCCTAACAACACATTACAATACCTCACGTAAACTTAAAACTCCGTAATAAACCTAATGAATTCGTTAGAGTCCTTTGAACATCGTACGACCACTCAGGACTTGTTACGACTTTGTATGCGACATTAGCAACAGGAAAAGCAATTTAGAATAATGTAGGATGCGTTACATCTTTTGAGAACACCTTACACCACCGTACGAAACATTAAAACTCCATAATAAACCTAATGAATTCGTCCGAGTCATTTGAACATCGTACAACAATTTAGAATATCTTACGACTCTGTATGCCACATTACCGCCTTGAAAAGCATGTTAGTATAACGTACGACGCCTTACAACTCCTAACAAAACATTACAACACAGTACGTAAACATAAAACTCCATAATAAACCTAATGAATTCATCCGAGTCCTTTGAACATTATACGACAATTTAGAATATATTACCACTCTGTATGCCACACTACCGCCTTGAAAACTATGTTAGTATAACGTACGGCACCTTACAACTCCTAACAAAACATTACAACACCGTACGTAAACTTAAAACTCCATAATAAACCTAATGAATTCATCCGAGTCCATTGAACATTGTACTACAATTTAGAATATATTACGACTCCGTATGTCACATTACCGCCTTGAAAAGCCTGTTAGTATAACGTACGTCACCTTACAACACCTAACAAATCATTACAACACCGTACGTAAACTCAAAACTCCATAATAAACCTAATGAATTCGTCCGAGTCATTTGAACATCGTACAGCAATTTAGAATATCTTACGACTCTGTATGCCACATTACCGCCTTGAAAATCATGTTAGTATAACGTATGACACCTTACAAATCCTAACAACACATTACAATACAGCACGTAAACTTAAAACTCCATAATAAACCTAATGAATTCGTTAGAGTCATTTGAACATCGTACGACCACTCAGGACTTGTTACGACTTTGTATGGGACATTAGCAACAGGAAAAGCAATTTAGAATAATGTAGGATGCGTTACAACTTTTGAGAACACCTTACACCACCGTACGAAACATTAAAACTCCATAATAAACCTAATAAATTCGTCCGAGTCATTTGAACATCGTACAACAATTTAGAATATCTTACGACTCTGTATGCCACATTACCGCCTTGAAAAGCATGTTAGTATAACGTACGACGCCTTACAACTCCTAACAAAACATTACAACATAGTACGTAAACTTAAAACTCCATAATAAACCTAATGAATTCATCCGAGTCCTTTGAACATTGTACGACAATTTAGAATATATTACCACTCTGTATGCCACACTACCGCCCTGAAAACTATGTTAGTATAACGTACGGCACCTTACAACTCCTGACAAAACATTACAATACCGTACGTAAAATTAAAACTCCATAATAAACCTAATGAATTCATCCGAGTCCATTGAACATTGTACTACAATATAGAATATATTACGACTCTGTATGTCACATTACCGCCTTGAAAAGCCTGTTAGTATAACGTACGGCACCTTACAACACCTAACAAATCATTACAACACCGTACGTAAACTCAAAACTCCAAAATAAACCTAATGAATTAGTCCGAGTCATTTGAACATCGTACAACAATTTAGAATATCTTACGAGTCTGTATGCCACATTACCGCCTTGAAAATCATGTTAGTATAACGTATGACACCTTACAAATCCTAACAACACATTACAATACAGCACGTGAACTTAAAACTCCATAATAAACCTAATGAATTCGTTAGAGTCATTTGAACATCGTACGACCACTCAGGACTTGTTACGACTTTGTATGGGACATTAGCAACAGGAAAAACAATTTAGAATAATGTAGGAGTCGTTACATCTTTTGAGAACACCTTACACCACCGTACGAAACATTAAAACTCCATAATAAACCTAATGATTTCGTCCGACTCATTTGAACATCGTACAACAATTTAGAATATCTTACGACTCTGTATGCCATATTACCGCCTTGAAAATCATGTTAGTATAACGTATGACACCTTACAAATCCTAACAACACATTACAATACCTCACGTAAACTTAAAACTCCGTAATAAACCTAACGAATTCGTTAGAGTCCTTTGAACATCGTACGACCACTCAGGACTTGTTACGACTTTGTATGCGACATTAGCAACAGGAAAAGCAATTTAGAATAATGTAGGATGCGTTACATCTTTTGAGAACACCTTACACCACCGTACGAAACATTAAAACTCCATAATAAACCTAATGAATTCGTCCGAGTCATTTGAACATCGTACAACAATTTAGAATATCTTACGACTCTGTATGCCACATTACCGCCTTGAAAAGCATGTTAGTATAACGTACGACGCCTTACAACTCCTAACAAAACATTACAACACAGTACGTAAACATAAAACTCCATAATAAACCTAATGAATTCATCCGAGTCCTTTGAACATTATACGACAATTTAGAATATATTACCACTCTGTATGCCACACTACCGCCTTGAAAACTATGTTAGTATAACGTACGGCACCTTACAACTCCTAACAAAACATTACAACACCGTACGTAAACTTAAAACTCCATAATAAACCTAATGAATTCATCCGAGTCCATTGAACATTGTACTACAATTTAGAATATATTACGACTCCGTATGTCACATTACCGCCTTGAAAAGCCTGTTAGTATAACGTACGGCACCTTACAACACCTAACAAATCATTACAACACCGTACGTAAACTCAAAACTCCAAAATAAACCTAATGAATTAGTCCGAGTCATTTGAACATCGTACAACAATTTAGAATATCTTACGAATCTGTATGCCACATTACCGCCTTGAAAATCATGTTAGTATAACGTATGACACCTTACAAATCCTAACAACACATTACAATACAGCACGTGAACTTAAAACTCCATAATAAACCTAATGAATTCGTTAGAGTCATTTGAACATCGTACGACCACTCAGGACTTGTTACGACTTTGTATGGGACATTAGCAACAGGAAAAACAATTTAGAATAATGTAGGAGTCGTTACATCTTTTGAGAACACCTTACACCACCGTACGAAACATTAAAACTCCATAATAAACCTAATGAATTCGTCCGACTCATTTGAACATCGTACAACAATTTAGAATATCTTACGACTCTGTATGCCATATTACCGCCTTGAAAATCATGTTAGTATAACGTATGACACCTTACAAATCCTAACAACACATTACAATACCTCACGTAAACTTAAAACTCCGTAATAAACCTAACGAATTCGTTAGAGTCCTTTGAACATCGTACGACCACTCAGGACTTGTTACGACTTTGTATGCGACATTAGCAACAGGAAAAGCAATTTAGAATAATGTAGGATGCGTTACATCTTTTGAGAACACCTTACACCACCGTACGAAACATTAAAACTCCATAATAAACCTAATGAATTCGTCCGAGTCATTTGAACATCGTACAACAATTTAGAATATCTTACGACTCTGTATGCCACATTACCGCCTTGAAAAGCATGTTAGTATAACGTACGACGCCTTACAACTCCTAACAAAACATTACAACACAGTACGTAAACATAAAACTCCATAATAAACCTAATGAATTCATCCGAGTCCTTTGAACATTATACGACAATTTAGAATATATTACCACTCTGTATGCCACACTACCGCCTTGAAAACTATGTTAGTATAACGTACGGCACCTTACAACTCCTAACAAAACATTACAACACCGTACGTAAACTTAAAACTCCATAATAAACCTAATGAATTCATCCGAGTCCATTGAACATTGTACTACAATTTAGAATATATTACGACTCCGTATGTCACATTACCGCCTTGAAAAGCCTGTTAGTATAACGTACGGCACCTTACAACACCTAACAAATCATTACAACACCGTACGTAAACTCAAAACTCCATAATAAACCTAATGAATTCGTCCGAGTCATTTGAACATCGTACAGCAATTTAGAATATCTTACGACTCTGTATGCCACATTACCGCCTTGAAAATCATGTTAGTATAACGTATGACACCTTACAAATCCTAACAACACATTACAATACAGCACGTAAACTTAAAACTCCATAATAAACCTAATGAATTCGTTAGAGTCATTTGAATATCGTACGACCACTCAGGACTTGTTACGACTTTGTATGCGACATTAGCAACAGGAAAAGCAATTTAGAATAATGTAGGATGCGTTACATCTTTTGAGAACACCTTACACCACCGTACGAAACATTAAAACTCCATAATAAACCTAATGAATTCGTCCGAGTCATTTGAACATCGTACAACAATTTAGAATATCTTACGACTCTGTATGCCACATTACCGCCTTGAAAAGCATGTTAGTATAACGTACGACGCCTTACAACTCCTAACAAAACATTACAACACAGTACGTAAACATAAAACTCCATAATAAACCTAATGAATTCATCCGAGTCCTTTGAACATTATACGACAATTTAGAATATATTACCACTCTGTATGCCACACTACCGCCTTGAAAACTATGTTAGTATAACATACGGCACCTTACAACTCCTAACAAAACATCACAACACCGTACGTAAACTTAAAACTCCATAATAAACCTAATGAATTCATCCGAGTCCATTGAACATTGTACGACAATATAGAATATATTACGACTCTGTATGTCACATTACCGCCTAGAAAAGCCAGTTAGTATAACGTACGGCACCTTACAACACCTAACAAATCATTACAACACCGTACGTAAACTCAAAACTCCATAATAAACCTAATGAATTCGTTCGAGTCATTTGAACATCGTACAACAATTTAGAATATCTTACGAATCTGTATGCCACATTACCGCCTTGAAAATCATGTTAGTATAACGTATGACACCTTACAAATCCTAACAACACATTACAATACAGCACGTAAACTTAAAACTCCGTAATAAACCTAATGAATTCGTTAGAGTCATTTGAACATCGTACGACCACTCAGGACTTGTTACGACTTTGTATGGGACATTAGCAACAAGAAAAACAATTTAGAATAATGTAGGAGGCGTTACATCTTTTGAGAAAACCTTACACCACCGTACGAAACATTAAAACTCCATAATAAACATAATGAATTCGTCGGACTCATTTGAACATCGTACAACAATTTAGAAAATCTTACGACTCTGTATGCCATATTACCTCCCTTGAAAATCATGTTAGTATAACGTATGACACCTTACAAATCGTAACAACACATTACAATACCTCTCGTAAACTTAAAACTCCGTAATAAACCTAATGAATTCGTTAGAGTCCTTTGAACATCGTACGACCACTCAAGACTTGTTACGACTTTGTATGCGACATTAGCAACAGGAAAAGCAATTTAGAATAATGTAGGATGCGTTACATCTTTTGAGAACACCTTACACCACCGTACGAAACATTAAAACTCCATAATAAACCTAATGAATTCGTCCGAGTCATTTGAACATCGTACAACAATTTAGAATATCTTACGACTCTGTATGCCACATTACCGCCTTGAAAAGCATGTTAGTATAACGTACGACGCCTTACAACTCCTAACAAAACATTACAACACAGTACGTAAACATAAAACTCCATAATAAACCTAATGAATTCATCCGAGTCCTTTGAACATTATACGACAATTTAGAATATATTACCACTCTGTATGCCACACTACCGCCTTGAAAACTATGTTAGTATAACATACGGCACCTTACAACTCCTAACAAAACATCACAACACCGTACGTAAACTTAAAACTCCATAATAAACCTAATGAATTCATCCGAGTCCATTGAACATTGTACGACAATATAGAATATATTACGACTCTGTATGTCACATTACCGCCTAGAAAAGCCAGTTAGTATAACGTACGGCACCTTACAACACCTAACAAATCATTACAACACCGTACGTAAACTCAAAACTCCATAATAAACCTAATGAATTCGTTCGAGTCATTTGAACATCGTACAACAATTTAGAATATCTTACGAATCTGTATGCCACATTACCGCCTTGAAAATCATGTTAGTATAACGTATGACACCTTACAAATCCTAACAACACATTACAATACAGCACGTAAACTTAAAACTCCGTAATAAACCTAATGAATTCGTTAGAGTCATTTGAACATCGTACGACCACTCAGGACTTGTTACGACTTTGTATGGGACATTAGCAACAAGAAAAACAATTTAGAATAATGTAGGAGGCGTTACATCTTTTGAGAAAACCTTACACCACCGTACGAAACATTAAAACTCCATAATAAACATAATGAATTCGTCGGACTCATTTGAACATCGTACAACAATTTAGAAAATCTTACGACTCTGTATGCCATATTACCTCCCTTGAAAATCATGTTAGTATAACGTATGACACCTTACAAATCGTAACAACACATTACAATACCTCTCGTAAACTTAAAACTCCGTAATAAACCTAATGAATTCGTTAGAGTCCTTTGAACATCGTACGACCACTCAAGACTTGTTACGACTTTGTATGCGACATTAGCAACAGGAAAAGCAATTTAGAATAATGTAGGATGCGTTACATCTTTTGAGAACACCTTACACCACCGTACGAAACATTAAAACTCCATAATAAACCTAATGAATTCGTCCGAGTCATTTGAACATCGTACAACAATTTAGAATATCTTACGACTCTGTATGCCACATTACCGCCTTGAAAAGCATGTTAGTATAACGTACGACGCCTTACAACTCCTAACAAAACATTACAACACAGTACGTAAACTTAAAACTCCATAATAAACCTAATGAATTCATCCGAGTCCTTTGAACATTGTACGACAATTTAGAATATATTACCACTCTGTATGCCACACTACCGCCTTGAAAACTATGTTAGTATAACGTACGGTACCTTACAACTCCTAACAAAACATTACAACACCGTACGTAAACTTAAAACTCCATAATAAACCTAATGAATTCATCAGAGTCCATTGAACATTGTACGACAATATAGAATATATTACGACTCTGTATGTCACATTACCGCCTAGAAAAGCCAGTTAGTATAACGTACGGCACCTTACAACACCTAACAAATCATTACAACACCGTACGTAAACTCAAAACTCCATAATAAACCTAATGAATTCGTTCGAGTCATTTGAACATCGTACAACAATTTAGAATATCTTACGAATCTGTATGCCACATTACCGCCTTGAAAATCATGTTAGTATAACGTATGACACCTTACAAATCCTAACAACACATTACAATACAGCACGTAAACTTAAAACTCCGTAATAAACCTAATGAATTCGTTAGAGTCATTTGAACATCGTACGACCACTCAGGACTTGTTACGACTTTGTATGGGACATTAGCAACAAGAAAAACAATTTAGAATAATGTAGGAGGCGTTACATCTTTTGAGAAAACCTTACACCACCGTACGAAACATTAAAACTCCATAATAAACATAATGAATTCGTCGAACTCATTTGAACATCGTACAACAATTTAGAAAATCTTACGACTCTGTATGCCATATTACCTCCCTTGAAAATCATGTTAGTATAACGTATGACACCTTACAAATCGTAACAACACATTACAATACCTCACGTAAACTTAAAACTCCGTAATAAACCTAATGAATTCGTTAGAGTCCTTTGAACATCGTACGACCACTCAAGACTTGTTACGACTTTGTATGCGACATTAGCAACAGGAAAAGCAATTTAGAATAATGTAGGATGCGTTACATCTTTTGAGAACACCTTACACCACCGTACGAAACATTAAAACTCCATAATAAACCTAATGAATTCGTCCGAGTCATTTGAACATCGTACAACAATTTAGAATATCTTACGACTCTGTATGCCACATTACCGCCTTGAAAAGCATGTTAGTATAACGTACGACGCCTTACAACTCCTAACAAAACATTACAACACAGTACGTAAACTTAAAACTCCATAATAAACCTAATGAATTCATCCGAGTCCTTTGAACATTGTACGACAATTTAGAATATATTACCACTCTGTATGCCACACTACCGCCTTGAAAACTATGTTAGTATAACGTACGGCACCTTACTACTCCTAACAAAACATTACAACACCGTATGTAAACTTAAAACTCCATAATAAACCTAATGAATTCATCCGAGTCCATTGAACATTGTACGACAATATAGAATATATATCGACTCTGTATGTCACATTACCGCCTTGAAAAGCCTGTTAGTATAACGTACGGCACCTTACAACACCTAACAAATCATTACAACACCGTACGTAAACTCAAAACTCCATAATAAACCTAATGAATTCATTCGAGTCATTTGAACATCGTACAACAATTTAGAATATCTTACGAATCTGTATGCCACATTACCGCCTTGAAAATCATGTTAGTATAACGTATGACACCTTACAAATCCTAACAACACATTACAATACAGCACGTAAACTTAAAACTCCGTAATAAACCTAATGAATTCGTTAGAGTCATTTGAACATCGTACGACCACTCAGGACTTGTTACGACTTTGTATGGGACATTAGCAACAAGAAAAACAATTTAGAATAATGTAGGAGGCGTTACATCTTTTGAGAAAACCTTACACCACCGTACGAAACATTAAAACTCCATAATAAACATAATGAATTCGTCCGACTCATTTAAACATCGTACAACAATTTAGAATATCTTACGACTCTGTATGCCATATTACCTCCCTTGAAAATCATGTTAGTATAACGTTTGACACCTTACAAATCGTAACAACACATTACAATACCTCACGTAAACTTAAAACTCCATAATAAACCTAATGAATTCGTTAGAGTCCTTTGAACATCGTACGACCACTCAGGACTTGTTACGACTTTGTATGCGACATTAGCAACAGGAAAAGCAATTTAGAATAATGTAGGATGCGTTACATCTTTTGAGAACACCTTACACCACCGTACGAAACATTAAAACTCCATAATAAACCTAATAAATTCGTCCGAGTCATTTGAACATCGTACAACAATTTAGAATATCTTACGACTCTGTATGCCACATTACCGCCTTGAAAAGCATGTTAGTATAACGTACGACGCCTTACAACTCCTAACAAAACATTACAACACAGTACGTAAACTTAAAACTCCATAATAAACCTAATGAACATTGTACGACAATTTAGAATATATTACCACTCTGTATGCCACACTACCACCTTGAAAACTATGTTAGTATAACGTACGGCACCTTACAACTCCTAACAAAACATTACAACACCGTACGTAAACTTAAAACTCCATAATAAATCTAATAAATTCATCCGAGTGCATTAAACATTGTACTACAATTTAGAATATATTACGACTCCGTATGTCACATAACCGCCTTGAAAAGCCTGTTAGTATAACGTACGACACCTTACAACACCTAACAAATCATTACAACACCGTACGTAAACTCAAAACTCCATAATAAACCTAATGAATTCGTCCGAGTCATTTGAACATCGTACAACAATTTAGAATATCTTACGACTCTATATGCCACATTACCGCCTTGAAAATCATGTTAGTATAACGTATGACACCTTACAAATCCTAACAACACATTACAATACAGCACGTAAACTTAAAACTCCATAATAAACCTAATGAATTCGTTAGAGTCATTTGAACATCGTACGACCACTCAGGACTTGTTACGACTTTGTATGGGACATTAGCAACAGGAAAAACAATTTAGAATAATGTAGGATGCGTTACATCTTTTGAGAACACCTTACACCATCGTACGAAACATTAAAACTCCATAATAAACCTAATGAATTCGTCCGAGTCATTTGAACATCGTACAACAATTTAGAATATCTTACGACTCTGTATGCCACATTACCGCCTTGAAAAGCATGTTAGTATAACGTACGACGCCTTACAACTCCTAACAAAACATTACAACACAGTACGTAAACTTAAAACTCCATAATAAATCTAATGAATTCATCCGAGTCCTTTGAACATTGTACGACAATTTAGAATATATTACCACTCTGTATGCCACACTACCGCCTTGAAAACTATGTTAGTATAACGTACGGCACCTTACAACTCCTAACAAAACATTACAACACCGTTCGTAAACTTAAAACTCCATAATAAACCTAATGAATTCATCCGAGTCCATTGAACATTGTACGACAATATAGAATATATTACGACTCTTTATGTCACATTACCGCCTTGAAAAGCCTGTTAGTATAACGTACGGCACCTTACAACACCTAACAAATCATTACAACACCGTACGTAAACTCAAAACTCCATAATAAACCTAATGAATTCGTTCGAGTCATTTGAACATCGTACAACAATTTAGAATATCTTACGAATCTGTATGCCACATTACCGCCTTGAAAATCATGTTAGTATAACGTATGACACCTTACAAATCCTAACAACACATTACAATACAGCACGTAAACTTAAAACTCCGTAATAAACCTAATGAATTCGTTAGAGTCATTTGAACATCGTACGACCACTCAGGACTTGTTACGACTTTGTATGGGACATTAGCAACAAGAAAAACAATTTAGAATAATGTAGGAGGCGTTACATCTTTTGAGAAAACCTTACACCACCGTACGAAACATTAAAACTCCATAATAAACATAATGAATTCGTCCGACTCATTTGAACATCGTACAACAATTTAGAATATCTTACGACTCTATATGCCATATTACCTCCCTTGAAAATCATGTTAGTATAACGTATGACACCTTACAAATCGTAACAACACATTACAATACCTCACGTAAACTTAAAACTCCGTAATAAACCTAATGAATTCGTTAGAGTCCTTTGAACATCGTACGACGACTCAGGACTTGTTACGACTTTGTATGCGACATTAGCAACAGGAAAAGCAATTTAGAATAATGTAGGATGCGTTACATCTTTTGAGAACACCTTACACCACCGTACGAAACATTAAAACTCCATAATAAACCTAATAAATTCGTCCGAGTCATTTGAACATCGTACAACAATTTAGAATATCTTACGACTCTGTATGCCACATTACCGCCTTGAAAAGCATGTTAGTATAACGTACGACGCCTTACAACTCCTAACAAAACATTACAACATAGTACGTAAACTTAAAACTCCATAATAAACCTAATGAATTCATCCGAGTCCTTTGAACATTGTACGACAATTTAGAATATATTACCACTCTGTATGCCACACTACCGCCCTGAAAACTATGTTAGTATAACGTAAGGCACCTTACAACTCTTAACAAAACATTACAACACCGTACGTAAAATTAAAACTCCATGATAAACCTAATGAATTCATCCGAGTCCATTGAACATTGTACTACAATTTAGAATATATTACGACTCCGTATGTCACATTACCGCCTTGAAAAGCCTGTTAGTATAACGTACGTAGGGGTGAGCATTTCACGGGTTAACCCGCGAAGCCCGCTATAAAAGCTCGGCCCGAGACCGTTTGTAATCGTTAGTAAATAAAAGGTGCGGGTTTGCGGTTTTCAAATTCTTGTGTTAACGGGTTCGGTCCGGTCTCGGGCCCAATCCCGTTAAAACATATAAAAACCGTGAGCCCGTTTACATGTTTTATCATTTTTATTATTTTTACATTATAGGTTTAATTATGGATTATAATCCATTATTATGTTTGAATTGAAGTTAATTCTCATATATATCATCATATCATCTAAATCATATTGTTTTTAATCCAATATTCTCCTTGAATAATTCAACCACCATTAATTAATTCAATTCTCTCATTCTTAATTCTTGATCATCTTCATTCTATCATCTGGAACATCATTCACCGCCTTCAATTCTTCTTTAATAACTACATGTCTAAAGTTAGTAAAGAGTCGATCAACATTAGTAGTTCTTCAAGGTAAACAACCTCTTCATTATCATCTATAACTTAAGTTGGTGTTATTTTTGAAGTTATAAGAAAAATACAGCTTTAAACAAACAATGGACCATAACATATACATTCTACGTATACCTATGATGAAGATAAGTGGTCTGAACATTGTAAAAAATCCACATTAATTAATATTAGCATTGAGTTCTATAGTTTACGGGCAAACATGTTTTTGTTTGCGGGCAAAGTAACTAAACCCGTTAAGACCGGCCCGCTTAAGACCGTCTAAACCCAAGACCGCTACAAATTATATGGTCCGGTTACGGTTTTTTCATCTATACTAATCGGTTTTCGGTTCGGTCCGGGTTTTGACGGTTCGGTCCGGGTAAAGCCCGTTTGCACACTCCTAAACGTACGGCACCTTACAACACCTAACAAATCATTACAACACCGTACGTAAACTCAAAACTCCATAATAAACCTAATGAATTCGTCCGACTCATTTGAACATCGTACAACAATTTAGAATATCTTACGACTCTGTATGCCACATTACCGCCTTGAAAATCATGTTAGTATAACGTATGACACCTTACAAATCCTAACAACACATTACAATACAGCACGTAAACTTAAAACTCCATAATAAACCTAATGAATTCGTTAGAGTCATTTGAACATCGTACGACCACTCAGGACTAGTTACGACTTTGTATGGGACATTAGCAACAGGAAAAACAATTTAGAATAATGTAGGAGGCGTTACATCTTTTGAGAACACCTTACACCACCGTACGAAACATTAATACTCCATAATAAACCTAATGAACTCGTCCGACTCATTTGGACATCGTACAACAATTTAGAATATCTTACGACTCTGTATGCCATATTACCGCCTTGAAAATCATGTTAGTATAACGTATGACACCTTACAAATCCTAACAACACATTACAATACCTCACGTAAACTTAAAACTCCGTAATAAACCTAATGAATTCGTTAGAGTCCTTTGAACATCGTACGACCACTAAGGACTTGTTACGACTTTGTATGCGACATTAGCAACAGGAAAAGCAATTTAGAATAATGTAGGATGCGTTACATCTTTTGAGAACACCTTACACCACCGTACGAAACATTAAAACTCCATAATAAACCTAATGAATTCGTCCGAGTCATTTGAACATCGTACAACAATTTAGAATATCTTACGACTCTGTATGCCACATTACCGCCATGAAAAGCATGTTAGTATAACGTACGACGCCTTACAACTCCTAACAAAACATTACAACACAGTACGTAAACTTAAAACTCCATAATAAACCTAATGAATTCATCCGAGTCCTTTGAACATTGTACGACAATTTAGAATATATTACCACTCTGTATGCCACACTACCGCCTTGAAAACTATGTTAGTATAACGTACGTCACCTTACAACTCCATACAAAACATTACAACACCGTACGTAAACTTAAAACTCCATAATAAACCTAATGAATTCATCCGAGTCCATTGAACATTGTACGACAATATAGAATATATTACGACTCTGTATGTCACATTACCGCCTTGAAAAGCCTGTTAGTATAACGTACGGCACCTTACAACACCTAACAAATCATTACAACACCGTACGTAAACTCAAAACTCCAAAATAAACCTAATGAATTCGTCCGAGTCATTTGAACATCGTACAACAATTTAGAATATCTTACGAATCT
This sequence comes from Tagetes erecta, assembly GCA_030867185.1. NCBI lineage: Eukaryota > Viridiplantae > Streptophyta > Magnoliopsida > Asterales > Asteraceae > Tagetes > Tagetes erecta. Next base: position 44,268,379 of record CM061488.1, on the reverse strand, counting down.
GTATGCCACATTATCGCCTTGAAAATCATGTTAGTATAACGTATGACACCTTACAAATCCTAACAACACATTACAATACATCACGTAAACTTAAAACTCCGTAATAAACCTAATGAATTCGTTAGAGTCATTTGAACATCGTACGACCACTCAGGACTTGTTACGACTTTGTATGGGACATTAGCAACAAGAAAAACAATTTAGAATAATGTAGGAGGCGTTACATCTTTTGAGAAAACCTTACACCACCGTACGAAACATTAAAGCTCCATAATAAACATAATGAATTCGTCCGACTCATTTGAACATCGTACAACAATTTAGAATATCTTACGACTCTGTATGCCATATTACCTCCCTTGAAAATCATGTTAGTATAACGTATGACACCTTACAAATCGTAACAACACATTACAATACCTCACGTAAACTTAAAACTCCGTAATAAACCTAATGAATTCGTTAGAGTCCTTTGAACATCGTATGACCACTCAGGACTTGTTACGACTTTGTATGCGACATTAGCAACAGGAAAAGCAATTTAGAATAATGTAGGATGCGTTACATCTTTTGAGAACACCTTACACCACCGTACGAAACATTAAAACTCCATAATAAACCTAATGAATTCGTCCGAGTCATTTGAACATCGTACAACAATTTAGAATATCTTACGACTCTGTATGCCACATTACCGCCTTGAAAAGCATGTTAGTATAACGTACGACGCCTTACAACTCCTAACAAAACATTACAACACAGTACGTAAACTTAAAACTCCATAATAAACCTAATGAATTCATCCGAGTCCTTTGAACATTGTACGACAATTTAGAATATATTACCACTCTGTATGCCACACTACCGCCTTGAAAACTATGTTAGTATAACGTACGGCACCTTACAACTCCTAACAAAACATTACAACACCGTACGTAAACTTAAAACTCCATAATAAACCTAATGAATTCATCCGAGTCGATTGAACATTGTACGACAATATAGAATATATTACGACTCTGTATGTCACATTAGCGCCTTGAAAAGCCTGTTAGTATAACGTACGACACCTTACAACACCTAACAAATCATTACCACACCGTACGTAAACTCAAAACTCCATAATAAACCTAATGAATTCGTCCGAGTCATTTGAACATCGTACAACAATTTAGAATATCTTACGACTCTGTATGCCACATTACCGCCTTGAAAATCATGTTAGTATAACGTATGACACCTTACAAATCCTAACAACACATTACAATACAGCACGTAAACTTAAAACTCCATAATAAACCTAATGAATTCGTTAGAGTCATTTGAACATCGTACGACCACTCAGGACTTGTTACGACTTTGTATGGGACATTAGCAACATGAAAAACAATTTAGAATAATGTAGGATGCGTTACATCTTTTGAGAACACCTTACACCATCGTACGAAACATTAAAACTCCATAATAAACCTAATGAATTCGTCCGAGTCATTTGAACATCGTACAACAATTTAGAATATCTTACGACTCTGTATGCCACATTACCGCCTTGAAAATCATGTTAGTATAACGTATGACACCTTACAAATCCTAACAAAACATTACAACACAGTACGTAAACTTAAAACTCCATAATAAACCTAATGAACATTGTACGACAATTTAGAATATATTACCACTCTGTATGCCACACTACCACCTTGAAAACTATGTTAGTATAACGTACGGCACCTTACAACTCCTAACAAAACATTACAACACCGTACGTAAACTTAAAACTCCATAATAAATCTAATGAATTCATCCGAGTCCATTGAACATTGTACTACAATTTAGAATATATTACGACTCCGTATGTCACATAACCGCCTTGAAAAGCCTGTTAGTATAACGTACGACACCTTACAACACCTAACAAATCATTACAACACCGTACGTAAACTCAAAACTCCATAATAAACCTAATGAATTCGTCCGAGTCATTTGAACATCGTACAACAATTTAGAATATCTTACGACTCTGTATGCCACATTACCGCCTTGAAAATCATGTTAGTATAACGTATGACACCTTACAAATCCTAACAACACATTACAATACATCACGTAAACTTAAAACTCCATAATAAACCTAATGAATTCGTTAAAGTCATTTGAACATCGTACGACCACTCAGGACTTGTTACGACTTTGTATGGGACATTAGCAACAGGAAAAAAAAATTAGAATAATGTAGGATGCGTTACATCTTTTGAGAACACCTTACACCATCGTACGAAACATTAAAACTCCATAATAAACCTAATGAATTCGTCCGAGTCATTTGAACATCGTACAACAATTTAGAATATCTTACGACTCTGTATGCCACATTACCGCCTTGAAAAGCATGTTAGTATAACGTACGACGCCTTACAACTCCTAACAAAACATTACAACACAGTACGTAAACTTAAAACTCCATAATAAACCTAATGAATTCATCCGAGTCCATTGAACATTGTACTACAATTTAGAATATATTACGACTCCGTATGTCACATTACCGCCTTGAAAAGCCTGTTAGTATAACGTACGGCACCTTACAACACCTAACAAATCATTACAACACCGTACGTAAACTCAAAACTCCATAATAAACCTAATGAATTCGTCCGACTCATTTGAACATCGTACAACAATTTAGAATATCTTACGACTCTGTATGCCACATTACCGCCTTGAAAATCATGTTAGTATAACGTATGACACCTTACAAAGCCTAACAACACATTACAATACAACACGTAAACTTAAAACTCCATAATAAACCTAATGAATTCGTTAGAGTCATTTGAACATCGTACGACCACTCAGGACTAGTTACGACTTTGTATGGGACATTAGCAACAGGAAAAACAATTTAGAATAATGGAGGAGGCGTTACATCTTTTGAGAACACCTTACACCACCGTACGAAACATTAATACTCCATAATAAACCTAATGAACTCGTCCGACTCATTTGGACATCGTACAACAATTTAGAATATCTTACGACTCTGTATGCCATATTACCGCCTTGAAAATCATGTTAGTATAACGTATGACACCTTACAAATCCTAACAACACATTACAATACCTCACGTAAACTTAAAACTCCGTAATAAACCTAATGAATTCGTTAGAGTCCTTTGAACATCGTACGACCACTAAGGACTTGTTACGACTTTGTATGCGACATTAGCAACAGGAAAAGCAATTTAGAATAATGTAGGATGCGTTACATCTTTTGAGAACACCTTACACCACCGTACGAAACATTAAAACTCCATAATAAACCTAATGAATTCGTCCGAGTCATTTGAACATCGTACAACAATTTAGAATATCTTACGACTCTGTATGCCAAATTACCGCCTTGAAAAGCATGTTAGTATAACGTACGACGCCTTACAACTCCTAACAAAACATTACAACACAGTACGTAAACTTAAAACTCCATAATAAACCTAATGAATTCATCCGAGTCCTTTGAACATTGTACGACAATTTAGAATATATTACCACTCTGTATGCCACACTACCGCCTTGAAAACTATGTTAGTATAACGTACGACACCTTACAACTCCTAACAAAACATTACAACACCGTACGTAAACTTAAAACTCCATAATAAACCTAATGAATTCATCCGAGTCCATTGAACATTGTACGACAATATAGAATATATTACGACTCTGTATGTCACATTACCGCCTTGAAAAGCCTGTTAGTATAACGTACGGCACCTTACAACACCTAACAAATCATTACAACACCGTACGTAAACTCAAAACTCCAAAATAAACTTAATGAATTCGTCCGAGTCATTTGAACATCGTACAACAATTTAGAATATCTTACGAATCTGTATGCCACATTACCGCCTTGAAAATCATGTTAGTATAACGTATGACACCTTACAAATCCTAACAACACATTACAATACATCACGTAAACTTAAAACTCCGTAATAAACCTAATGAATTCGTTAGAGTCATTTGAACATCGTACGACCACTCAGGACTTGTTACGACTTTGTATGGGACATTAGCAACAAGAAAAACAATTTAGAATAATGTAGGAGGCGTTACATCTTTTGAGAAAACCTTACACCACCGTACGAAACATTAAAACTCCATAATAAACATAATGAATTCGTCCGACTCATTTGAACATCGTACAACAATTTAGAATATCTTACGACTCTGTATGCCATATTACCTCCCTTGAAAATCATGTTAGTATAACGTATGACACCTTACAAATCGTAACAACACATTGCAATACCTCACGTAAACTTAAAACTCCGTAATAAACCTAATGAATTCGTTAGAGTCCTTTGAACATCGTACGACCACTCAGGACTTGTTACGACTTTGTATGCGACATTAGCAACAGGAAAAGCAATTTAGAATAATGTAGGATGCGTTACATCTTTTGAGAACACCTTACACCACCGTACGAAACATTAAAACTCCATAATAAACCTAATGAATTCGTCCGAGTCATTTGAACATCGTACAACAATTTAGAATATCTTACGACTCTGTATGCCACATTACCGCCTTGAAAAGCATGTTAGTATAACGTACGACGCCTTACAACTCCTAACAAAACATTACAACACAGTACGTAAACTTAAAACTCCATAATAAACCTAATGAATTCATCCGAGTCCTTTGAACATTGTACGACAATTTAGAATATATTACCACTCTGTATGCCACACTACCGCCTTGAAAACTATGTTAGTATAACGTACGGCACCTTACAACTCCTAACAAAACATTACAACACCGTACGTAAACTTAAAACTCCATAATAAACCTAATGAATTCATCCGAGTCGATTGAACATTGTACGACAATATAGAATATATTACGACTCTGTATGTCACATTACCGCCTTGAAAAGCCTGTTAGTATAACGTACGACACCTTACAACATCTAACAAATCATTACCACACCGTACGTAAACTCAAAACTCCATAATAAACCTAATGAATTCGTCCGAGTCATTTGAACATCGTACAACAATTTAGAATATCTTACGACTCTGTATGCCACATTACCGCCTTGAAAATCATGTTAGTATAACGTATGACACCTTACAAATCCTAACAACACATTACAATACAGCACGTAAACTTAAAACTCCATAATAAACCTAATGAATTCGTTAGAGTCATTTGAACATCGTACGACCACTCAGGACTTGTTACGACTTTGTATGGGACATTAGCAACAGGAAAAACAATTTAGAATAATGTAGGATGCGTTACATCTTTTGAGAACACCTTACACCATCGTACGAAACATTAAAACTCCATAATAAACCTAATGAATTCGTCCGAGTCATTTGAACATCGTACAATAATTTAGAATATCTTACGACTCTGTATGCCACATTACCGCCTTGAAAATCATGTTAGTATAACGTATGACACCTTACAAATCCTAACAAAACATTACAACACAGTACGTAAACTTAAAACTCCATAATAAACCTAATGAACATTGTACGACAATTTAGAATATATTACCACTCTGTATGCCACACTACCACCTTGAAAACTATGTTAGTATAACGTACGGCACCTTACAACTCCTAACAAAACATTACAACATCGTACGTAAACTTAAAACTCCATAATAAATCTAATGAATTCATCCGAGTCCATTGAACATTGTACTACAATTTAGAATATATTACGACTCCGTATTTCACATAACCGCCTTGAAAAGCCTGTTAGTATAACGTACGACACCTTACAACACCTAACAAATCATTAGAACACCGTACGTAAACTCAAAACTCCATAATAAACCTAATGAATTCGTCCGAGTCATTTGAACATCGTACAACAATTTAGAATATCTTACGACTCTGTATGCCACATTACCGCCTTGAAAATCATGTTAGTATAACGTATGACACCTTACAAATCCTAACAACACATTACAATACAGCACGTAAACTTAAAACTCCATAATAAACCTAATGAATTCGTTAGAGTCATTTGAACATCGTACGACCACTCAGGACTTGTTACGACTTTGTATGGGACATTAGCAACAGGAAAAACAATTTAGAATAATGTAGGATGCGTTACATCTTTTGAGAACACCTTACACCATCGTACGAAACATTAAAACTCCATAATAAACCTAATGAATTCGTCCGAGTCATTTGAACATCGTACAATAATTTAGAATATCTTACGACTCTGTATGCCACATTACCGCCTTGAAAATCATGTTAGTATAACGTATGACACCTTACAAATCCTAACAAAACATTACAACACAGTACGTAAACTTAAAACTCCATAATAAACCTAATGAACATTGTACGACAATTTAGAATATATTACCACTCTGTATGCCACACTACCACCTTGAAAACTATGTTAGTATAACGTACGGCACCTTACAACTCCTAACAAAACATTACAACATCGTACGTAAACTTAAAACTCCATAATAAATCTAATGAATTCATCCGAGTCCATTGAACATTGTACTACAATTTAGAATATATTACGACTCCGTATTTCACATAACCGCCTTGAAAAGCCTGTTAGTATAACGTACGACACCTTACAACACCTAACAAATCATTAGAACACCGTACGTAAACTCAAAACTCCATAATAAACCTAATGAATTCGTCCGAGTCATTTGAACATCGTACAACAATTTAGAATATCTTACGACTCTGTATGCCACATTACCGCCTTGAAAATCATGTTAGTATAACGTATGACACCTTACAAATCCTAACAACACATTACAATACAGCACGTAAACTTAAAACTCCATAATAAACCTAATGAATTCGTTAGAGTCATTTGAACATCGTACGACCACTCAGGACTTGTTACGACTTTGTATGGGACATTAGCAACAGGAAAAACAATTTAGAATAATGTAGGATGCGTTACATCTTTTGAGAACACCTTACACCATCGTACGAAACATTAAAACTCCATAATAAACCTAATGAATTCGTCCGAGTCATTTGAACATCGTACAACAATTTAGAATATCTTATGACTCTGTATGCCAAATTACCGCCTTGAAAATCATGTTAGTATAACGTATGTCACCTTACAAATCCTAACAACACATTACAATACATCACGTAAACTTAAAACTCCATAATAAACCTAATGAATTCGTTAAAGTCATTTGAACATCGTACGACCACTCAGGACTTGTTACGACTTTGTATGGGACATTAGCAACAGGAAAAAAAATTTAGAATAATGTAGGATGCGTTACATCTTTTGAGAACACCTTACACCATCGTACGAAACATTAAAACTCCATAATAAACCTAATGAATTCGTCCGAGTCATTTGAACATCGTACAACAATTTAGAATATCTTACGACTCTGTATGCCACATTACCGCCTTGAAAAGCATGTTAGTATAACGTACGACGCCTTACAACTCCTAACAAAACATTACAACACAGTACGTAAACTTAAAACTCCATAATAAACCTAATGAATTCATCCGAGTCCATTGAACATTGTACTACAATTTAGAATATATTACGACTCCGTATGTCACATTACCGCCTTGAAAAGCCTGTTAGTATAACGTACGGCACCTTACAACACCTAACAAATCATTACAACACCGTACGTAAACTCAAAACTCCATAATAAACCTAATGAATTCGTCCGACTCATTTGAACATCGTACAACAATTTAGAATATCTTACGACTCTGTATGCCACATTACCGCCTTGAAAATCATGTTAGTATAACGTATGACACCTTACAAAGCCTAACAACACATTACAATACAACACGTAAACTTAAAACTCCATAATAAACCTAATGAATTCGTTAGAGTCATTTGAACATCGTACGACCACTCAGGACTAGTTACGACTTTGTATGGGACATTAGCAACAGGAAAAACAATTTAGAATAATGTAGGAGGCGTTACATCTTTTGAGAACACCTTACACCACCGTACGAAACATTAATACTCCATAATAAACCTAATGAACTCGTCCGACTCATTTGGACATCGTACAACAATTTAGAATATCTTACGACTCTGTATGCCATATTACCGCCTTGAAAATCATGTTAGTATAACGTATGACACCTTACAAATCCTAACAACACATTACAATACCTCACGTAAACTTAAAACTCCGTAATAAACCTAATGAATTCGTTAGAGTCCTTTGAACATCGTACGACCACTAAGGACTTGTTACGACTTTGTATGCGACATTAGCAACAGGAAAAGCAATTTAGAATAATGTAGGATGCGTTACATCTTTTGAGAACACCTTACACCACCGTACGAAACATTAAAACTCCATAATAAACCTAATGAATTCGTCCGAGTCATTTGAACATCGTACAACAATTTAGAATATCTTACGACTCTGTATGCCACATTACCGCCTTGAAAAGCATGTTAGTATAAGGTACGACGCCTTACAACTCCTAACAAAACATTACAACACAGTACGTAAACTTAAAACTCCATAATAAACCTAATGAATTCATCCGAGTCCTTTGAACATTGTACGACAATTTAGAATATATTACCACTCTGTATGCCACACTACCGCCTTGAAAACTATGTTAGTATAACGTACGACACCTTACAACTCCTAACAAAACATTACAACACCGTACGTAAACTTAAAACTCCATAATAAACCTAATGAATTCATCCGAGTCCATTGAACATCGTACGACAATATAGAATATATTACGACTCTGTATGTCACATTACCGCCTTGAAAAGCCTGTTAGTATAACGTACGGCACCTTACAACACCTAACAAATCATTACAACACCGTACGTAAACTCAAAACTCCAAAATAAACTTAATGAATTCGTCCGAGTCATTTGAACATCGTACAACAATTTAGAATATCTTACGAATCTGTATGCCACATTACCGCCTTGAAAATCATGTTAGTATAACGTATGACACCTTACAAATCCTAACAACACATTACAATACATCACGTAAACTTAAAACTCCGTAATAAACCTAATGAATTCGTTAGAGTCATTTGAACATCGTACGACCACTCAGGACTTGTTACGACTTTGTATGGGACATTAGCAACAAGAAAAACAATTTAGAATAATGTAGGAGGCGTTACATCTTTTGAGAAAACCTTACACCACCGTACGAAACATTAAAACTCCATAATAAACATAATGAATTCGTCCGACTCATTTGAACATCGTACAACAATTTAGAATATCTTACGACTCTGTATGCCATATTACCTCCCTTGAAAATCATGTTAGTATAACGTATGACACCTTACAAATCGTAACAACACATTGCAATACCTCACGTAAACTTAAAACTCCGTAATAAACCTAATGAATTCGTTAGAGTCCTTTGAACATCGTACGACCACTCAGGACTTGTTACGACTTTGTATGCGACATTAGCAACAGGAAAAGCAATTTAGAATAATGTAGGATGCGTTACATCTTTTGAGAACACCTTACACCACCGTACGAAACATTAAAACTCCATAATAAACCTAATGAATTCGTCCGAGTCATTTGAACATCGTACAACAATTTAGAATATCTTACGACTCTGTATGCCACATTACCGCCTTGAAAAGCATGTTAGTATAACGTACGACGCCTTACAACTCCTAACAAAACATTACAACACAGTACGTAAACTTAAAACTCCATAATAAACCTAATGAATTCATCCGAGTCCTTTGAACATTGTACGACAATTTAGAATATATTACCACTCTGTATGCCACACTACCGCCTTGAAAACTATGTTAGTATAACGTACGGCACCTTACAACTCCTAACAAAACATTACAACACCGTACGTAAACTTAAAACTCCATAATAAACCTAATGAATTCATCCGAGTCGATTGAACATTGTACGACAATATAGAATATATTACGACTCTGTATGTCACATTACCGCCTTGAAAAGCCTGTTAGTATAACGTACGACACCTTACAACATCTAACAAATCATTACCACACCGTACGTAAACTCAAAACTCCATAATAAACCTAATGAATTCGTCCGAGTCATTTGAACATCGTACAACAATTTAGAATATCTTACGACTCTGTATGCCACATTACCGCCTTGAAAATCATGTTAGTATAACGTATGACACCTTACAAATCCTAACAACACATTACAATACAGCACGTAAACTTAAAACTCCATAATAAACCTAATGAATTCGTTAGAGTCATTTGAACATCGTACGACCACTCAGGACTTGTTACGACTTTGTATGGGACATTAGCAACAGGAAAAACAATTTAGAATAATGTAGGATGCGTTACATCTTTTGAGAACACCTTACACCATCGTACGAAACATTAAAACTCCATAATAAACCTAATGAATTCGTCCGAGTCATTTGAACATCGTACAATAATTTAGAATATCTTACGACTCTGTATGCCACATTACCGCCTTGAAAATCATGTTAGTATAACGTATGACACCTTACAAATCCTAACAAAACATTACAACACAGTACGTAAACTTAAAACTCCATAATAAACCTAATGAACATTGTACGACAATTTAGAATATATTACCACTCTGTATGCCACACTACCACCTTGAAAACTATGTTAGTATAACGTACGGCACCTTACAACTCCTAACAAAACATTACAACATCGTACGTAAACTTAAAACTCCATAATAAATCTAATGAATTCATCCGAGTCCATTGAACATTGTACTACAATTTAGAATATATTACGACTCCGTATTTCACATAACCGCCTTGAAAAGCCTGTTAGTATAACGTACGACACCTTACAACACCTAACAAATCATTAGAACACCGTACGTAAACTCAAAACTCCATAATAAACCTAATGAATTCGTCCGAGTCATTTGAACATCGTACAACAATTTAGAATATCTTACGACTCTGTATGCCACATTACCGCCTTGAAAATCATGTTAGTATAACGTATGACACCTTACAAATCCTAACAACACATTACAATACAGCACGTAAACTTAAAACTCCATAATAAACCTAATGAATTCGTTAGAGTCATTTGAACATCGTACGACCACTCAGGACTTGTTACGACTTTGTATGGGACATTAGCAACAGGAAAAACAATTTAGAATAATGTAGGATGCGTTACATCTTTTGAGAACACCTTACACCATCGTACGAAACATTAAAACTCCATAATAAACCTAATGAATTCGTCCGAGTCATTTGAACATCGTACAACAATTTAGAATATCTTATGACTCTGTATGCCAAATTACCGCCTTGAAAAGCATGTTAGTATAACGTACGACGCCTTACAACTCCTAACAAAACATTACAACACAGTACGTAAACTTAAAACTCCATAATAAATCTAATGAATTCATCCGAGTCCTTTGAACATTGCACGACAATTTAGAATATATTACCACTCTGTATGCCACACTACCGCCTTGAAAACTATGTTAGTATAACGTACGGCACCTTACAACTCCTAACAAAACATTACAACACCGTTCGTAAACTTAAAACTCCATAATAAACCTAATGAATTCATCCGAGTCCATTGAACATTGTACGACAATATAGAATATATTACGACTCTGTATGTCACATTACCGCCTTGAAAAGCCTGTTAGTATAACGTACGGCAACAACACCTAACAAATCATTACAACACCGTACGTAAACTCAAAACTCCATAATAAACCTAATGAATTCGTTCGAGTCATTTGAACATCGTACAACAATTTAGAATATCTTACGAATCTGTATGCCACATTACCGCCTTGAAAATCATGTTAGTATAACGTATGACACCTTACAAATCCTAACAACACATTACAATACAGCACGTAAACTTAAAACTCCATAATAAACCTAATGAATTCGTTAGAGTCATTTGAACATCGTACGACCACTCAGGACTTGTTACGACTTTGTATGGGACATTAGCAACAGGAAAAACAATTTAGAATAATGTAGGATGCGTTACATCTTTTGAGAACACCTTACACCATCGTACGAAACATTAAAACTCCATAATAAACCTAATGAATTCGTCCGAGTCATTTGAACATCGTACAACAATTTAGAATATCTTACGACTCTGTATGCCACATTACCGCCTTGAAAAGCATGTTAGTATAACGTACGACGCCTTACAACTCCTAACAAAACATTACAAAACAGTACGTAAACTTAAAACTCCATAATAAACCTAATGAATTCATCCGAGTCCATTGAACATTGTACTACAATTTAGAATATATTACGACTCCGTATTTCACATTACCGCCTTGAAAAGCCTGTTAGTATAACGTACGGCACCTTACAACACCTAACAAATCATTACAACACCGTACGTAAACTCAAAACTCCATAATAAACCTAATGAATTCGTCCGACTCATTTGAACATCGTACAACAATTTAGAATATCTTACGACTCTGTATGCCACATTACCGCCTTGAAAATCATGTTAGTATAACGTATGACACCTTACAAATCCTAACAACACATTACAATACAGCACGTAAACTTAAAACTCCATAATAAACCTAATGAATTCGTTAGAGTCATTTGAACATCGTACGACCACTCAGGACTAGTTACGACTTTGTATGGGACATTAGCAACAGGAAAAACAATTTAGAATAATGTAGGAGGCGTTACATCTTTTAAGAACACCTTACACCACCGTACGAAACATTAATACTCCATAATAAACCTAATGAACTCGTCCGACTCATTTGGACATCGTACAACAATTTAGAATATCTTACGACTCTGTATGCCATATTACCGCCTTGAAAATCATGTTAGTATAACGTATGACACCTTACAAATCCTAACAACACATTACAATACCTCACGTAAACTTAAAACTCCGTAATAAACCTAATGATTTCGTTAGAGTCCTTTGAACATCGTACGACCACTAAGGACTTGTTACGACTTTGTATGCGACATTAGCAACAGGAAAAGCAATTTAGAATAATGTAGGATGCGTTACATCTTTTGAGAACACCTTACACCACCGTACGAAACATTAAAACTCCATAATAAACCTAATGAATTCGTCCGAGTCATTTGAACATCGTACAACAATTTAGAATATCTTACGACTCTGTATGCCACATTACCGCCTTGAAAAGCATGTTAGTATAACGTACGACGCCTTACAACTCCTAACAAAACATTACAACACAGTACAAACTTAAAACTCCATAATAAACCTAATGAATTCATCCGAGTCCTTTGAACATTGTACGACAATTTAGAATATATTACCACTCTGTATGCCACACTACCGCCTTGAAAACTATGTTAGTATAACGTACGGCACCTTACAACTCCTAACAAAACATTACAACACCGTACGTAAACTTAAAACTCCATAATAAACCTAATGAATTCATCTGAGTCCATTGAACATTGTACGTCAATATAGAATATATTACGACTCTGTATGTCACATTACCGCCTTGAAAAGCCTGTTAGTATAACGTACGGCACCTTACAACACCTAACAAATCATTACAACACCGTACGTAAACTCAAAACTCCAAAATAAACTTAATGAATTCGTCCGAGTCATTTGAACATCGTACAACAATTTAGAATATCTTACGAATCTGTATGTCACATTACCGCCTTGAAAATCATGTTAGTATAACGTATGACACCTTACAAATCCTAACAACACATTACAATACATCACGTAAACTTAAAACTCCGTAATAAACCTAATGAATTCGTTAGAGTCATTTGAACATCGTACGACCACTCAGGACTTGTTACGACTTTGTATGGGACATTAGCAACAAGAAAAACAATTTAGAATAATGTAGGAGGCGTTACATCTTTTGAGAAAACCTTACACCACCGTACGAAACATTAAAACTCCATAATAAACATAATGAATTCGTCCGACTCATTTGAACATCGTACAACAATTTAGAATATCTTACGACTCTGTATGCCATATTACCTCCCTTGAAAATCATGTTAGTATAACGTATGACACCTTACAAATTGTAACAACACATTACAATACCTCACGTAAACTTAAAACTCCGTAATAAACCTAATGAATTCGTTAGAGTCCTTTGAACATCGTACGACCACTCAGGACTTGTTACGACTTTGTATGCGACATTAGCAACAGGAAAAGCAATTTAGAATAATGTAGGATGCGTTACATCTTTTGAGAACACCTTACACCACCGTACGAAACATTAAAACTCCATAATAAACCTAATGAATTCGTCCGAGTCATTTGAACATCGTACAACAATTTAGAATATCTTACGACTCTGTATGCCACATTACCGCCTTGAAAAGCATGTTAGTATAACGTACGACGCCTTACAACTCCTAACAAAACATTACAACACAGTACGTAAACTTAAAACTCCATAATAAACCTAATGAATTCATCCGAGTCCTTTGAACATTGTACGACAATTTAGAATATATTACCACTCTGTATGCCACACTACCGCCTTGAAAACTATGTTAGTATAACGTACGGCACCTTACAACTCCTAACAAAACATTACAACACCGTACGTAAACTTAAAACTCCATAATAAACCTAATGAATTCATCCGAGTCGATTGAACATTGTACGACAATATAGAATATATTACGACTCTGTATGTCACATTACCGCCTTGAAAAGCCTGTTAGTATAACGTACGACACCTTACAACACCTAACAAATCATTACCACACCGTACGTAAACTCAAAACTCCATAATAAACCTAATGAATTCGTCCGAGTCATTTGAACATCGTACAACAATTTAGAATATCTTACGACTCTGTATGCCACATTACCGCCTTGAAAATCATGTTAGTATAACGTATGACACCTTACAAATCCTAACAACACATTACAATACAGCACGTAAACTTAAAACTCCATAATAAACCTAATGAATTCGTTAGAGTCATTTGAACATCGTACGACTACTCAGGACTTGTTACGACTTTGTATGGGACATTAGCAACAGGAAAAACAATTTAGAATAATGTAGGATGCGTTACATCTTTTGAGAACACCTTACACCATCGTACGAAACATTAAAACTCCATAATAAACCTAATGAATTCTTCCGAGTCATTTGAACATCGTACAATAATTTAGAATATCTTACGACTCTGTATGCCACATTACCGCCTTGAAAATCATGTTAGTATAACGTATGACACCTTACAAATCCTAACAAAACATTACAACACAGTACGTAAACTTAAAACTCCATAATAAACCTAATGAACATTGTACGACAATTTAGAATATATTACCACTCTGTATGCCACACTACCACCTTGAAAACTATGTTAGTATAACGTACGGCACCTTACAACTCCTAACAAAACATTACAACACCGTACGTAAACTTAAAACTCCATAATAAATCTAATGAATTCATCCGAGTCCATTGAACATTGTACTACAATTTAGAATATATTACGACTCCGTATGTCACATAACCGCCTTGAAAAGCCTGTTAGTATAACGTACGACACCTTACAACACCTAACAAATCATTACAACACCGTACGTAAACTCAAAACTCCATAATAAACCTAATGAATTCGTCCGAGTCATTTGAACATCGTACAACAATTTAGAATATCTTACGACTCTGTATGCCACATTACCGCCTTGAAAATCATGTTAGTATAACGTATGACACCTTACAAATCCTAACAACACATTACAATACAGCACGTAAACTTAAAACTCCATAATAAATCTAATGAATTCGTTAGAGTCATTTGAACATCGTACGACCACTCAGGACTTGTTACGACTTTGTATGGGACATTAGCAACAGGAAAAACAATTTAGAATAATGTAGGATGCGTTACATCTTTTGAGAACACCTTACACCATCGTACGAAACATTAAAACTCCATAATAAACCTAATGAATTCGTCCGAGTCATTTGAACATCGTACAACAATTTAGAATATCTTACGACTCTGTATGCCACATTACCGCCTTGAAAAGCATGTTAGTATAACGTACGACGCCTTACAACTCCTAACAAAACATTACAACACAGTACGTAAACTTAAAACTCCATAATAAATCTAATGAATTCATCCGAGTCCTTTGAACATTGTACGACAATTTAGAATATATTACCACTCTGTATGCCACACTACCTCCTTGAAAACTATGTTAGTATAACGTACGGCACCTTACAACTCCTAACAAAACATTACAACACCGTTCGTAAACTTAAAACTCCATAATAAACCTAATGAATTCATCCGAGTCCATTGAACATTGTACGACAATATAGAATATATTACGACTCTGTATGTCACATTACCGCCTTGAAAAGCCTGTTAGTATAACGTACGGCACCTTACAACACCTAACAAATCATTACAACACCGTACGTAAACTCAAAACTCCATAATAAACCTAATGAATTCGTTCGAGTCATTTGAACATCGTACAACAATTTAGAATATCTTACGAATCTGTATGCCACATTACCGCCTTGAAAATCATGTTAGTATAACGTATGACACCTTACAAATCCTAACAACACATTACAATACAGCACGTAAACTTAAAACTCCGTAATAAACCTAATGAATTCGTTAGAGTCATTTGAACATCGTACGACCACTCAGGACTTGTTACGACTTTGTATGGGACATTAGCAACAAGAAAAACAATTTAGAATAATGTAGGAGGCGTTACATCTTTTGAGAAAACCTTACACCACCGTACGAAACATTAAAACTCCATAATAAACATAATGAATTCGTCCGACTCATTTGAACATCGTACAACAATTTAGAATATCTTACGACTCTATATGCCATATTACCTCCCTTGAAAATCATGTTAGTATAACGTATGACACCTTACAAATCGTAACAACACATTACAATACCTCACGTAAACTTAAAACTCCGTAATAAACCTAATGAATTCGTTAGAGTCCTTTGAACATCGTACGACCACTCAGGACTTGTTACGACTTTGTATGCGACATTAGCAACAGGAAAAGCAATTTAGAATAATGTAGGATGCGTTACATCTTTTGAGAACACCTTACACCACCGTACGAAACATTAAAACTCCATACTAAACCTAATGAACTCGTCCGAGTCATTTGAACATCGTACAACAATTTAGAATATCTTACGACTCTGTATGCCACATTACCGCCTTGAAAAGCATGTTAGTATAACGTACGACGCCTTACAACTCCTAACAAAACATTACAACATAGTACGAAAACTTAAAACTCCATAATAAACCTAATGAATTCATCCGAGTCCTTTGAACATTGTACGACAATTTAGAATATATTACCACTCTGTATGCCACACTACCGCCTTGAAAACTATGC
The DNA here is from genome assembly GCA_030867185.1 of Tagetes erecta. Classification (NCBI taxonomy): domain Eukaryota; kingdom Viridiplantae; phylum Streptophyta; class Magnoliopsida; order Asterales; family Asteraceae; genus Tagetes; species Tagetes erecta. The sequence goes on along the minus strand of CM061488.1, from coordinate 44,250,934 downwards.
TAGTATAACGTACGGCACCTTACAACTCCTAACAAAACATTACAACACCGTACGTAAACTTAAAACTCCATAATAAACCTAATGAATTCATCCGAGTCCATTGAACATTGTACTACAATTTAGAATATATTACGACTCCGTATGTCACATTACCGCCTTGAAAAGCCTGTTAGTATAACGTACGGCACCTTACAACACCTAACAAATCATTACAACACCGTACGTAAACTCAAAACTCCATAATAAACCTAATGAATTCGTCCGACTCATTTGAACATCGTACAACAATTTAGAATATCTTACGACTCTGTATGCCACATTACCGCCTTGAAAATCATGTTAGTATAACGTATGACACCTTACAAATCCTAACAACACATTACAATACAGCACGTAAACTTAAAACTCCATAATAAACCTAATGAATTCGTTAGAGTCATTTGAACATCGTACGACCACTCAGGACTAGTTACGACTTTGTATGGGACATTAGCAACAGGAAAAACAATTTAGAATAATGTAGGAGGCGTTACATCTTTTGAGAACACTTTACACCAACGTACGAAACATTAATACTCCATAATAAACCTAATGAACTCGTCCGACTCATTTGGACATCGTACAACAATTTAGAATATCTTACGACTCTTTATGCCATATTACCGCCTTGAAAATCATGTTAGTATAACGTATGACACCTTACAAATCCTAACAACACATTACAATACCTCACGTAAACTTAAAACTCCGTAATAAACCTAATGAATTCGTTAGAGTCCTTTGAACATCGTACGACCACTCAGGACTTGTTATGACTTTGTATGCGACATTAGCAACAGGAAAAGCAATTTAGAATAATGTAGGATGCGTTACATCTTTTGAGAACACCTTACACCACCGCACGAAACATTAAAACTCCATAATAAACCTAATGAATTCGTCCGAGTCATTTGAACATCGTACAACAATTTAGAATATCTTACGACTCTGTATGCCACATTACCGCCTTGAAAAGCATGTTAGTATAACGTACGACGCCTTACAACTCCTAACAAAACATTACAACACAGTACGTAAACTTAAAACTCCATAATAAACCTAATGAATTCATCCGAGTCCTTTGAACATTGTACGACAATTTAGAATATATTACCACTCTGTATGCCACACTACCGCCTTGAAAACTATGTTAGTATAACGTACGGCACCTTACAACTCCTAACAAAACATTACAACACCGTACGTAAACTTAAAACTCCATAATAAACCTAATGAATTCATCCAAGTCGATTGAACATTGTACGACAATATAGAATATATTACGACTCTGTATGTCACATTACCGCCTTGATAAGCCTGTTAGTATAACGTACGACACCTTACAACACCTAACAAATCATTACCACACCGTACGTAAACTCAAAACTCCATAATAAACCTAATGAATTCGTTCGAGTCATTTGAGCATCGTACAACAATTTAGAATATCTTACGACTCTGTATGCCCATTACCGCCTTGAAAATCATGTTAGTATAACGTATGACACCTTACCAATCCTAACAACACATTACAATACAGCACGTAAACTTAAAACTCCGTAATAAACCTAATGAATTCGTTAGAGTCATTTGAACATCGTACGACCACTCAGGACTTGTTACGACTTTGTATGGGACATTAGCAACAAGAAAAACAATTTAGAATAATGTAGGAGGCGTTACATGTTACACCCCGCCCGACGGCGAAAAACACCGGGCGCGTCAAGTGAATCGGATAGCAAAGTACAAAGCACATGGCACACTAAATGCATATTTTAATATTTATTAAGCAATAATGTCGTGACATAAAGAAACATTAAATAGTCTTAAAAACCGTAACAGAAACCGACAAATAAATATTGTTTATTGTCTTTTTATTCTAGGTCCGAAGCATCCTACGTGTCTTGAACCAAAACCGAAATCAAACACCACCTGAAAAACGTGTAAAATAAGTTAGCTAAAGAATTAGCTAGTGAGTAAAAGCACAGTTAATAGTACATAAATATGAAATCCGAGATCATTATAGATTGTGCTTCGCAATCTCATGTGTATAGCAATTGTATTATATTACTCAACCATGACCAACGAAACATACAACGAATCCACGTATCCATAAGCCCCGTAGGGTAACTTTCAGCAACAAGTCATGAGAACCACTCATGTTATAAATATTGATAACTATTGTTTAACCGTCATTTAACCGTCTCGACATATCTGTTATCAATAAATGTTTACGCATCTAAAGGGTCATAGCAACATTGTAACAAGCATCACATATCGAATCTAGTAACCAACGAAACCAAACGAATCGCCGGGTCAAATCACCTACTAGGCCATTAAGTGTAGGTGGGCTTGTCAAGCCATTAGCGCTAACATCGTACCGGTGGAAATTACGAGATAATACTAATACTATTGACTAACACATAATTTTGCATCCTGTGGCCATACAAGATTAACACATCAAATGATCTCATTTTGAAAAAGAACAAAAGAAACGAAACCGTAGTAATATCGAAACACGTATTTCAGCCCCAAAACGAAAATAGTAAAAAGGGGAGTGAGTTTACTCACCTTGAAATCCAATAAGTATTGAGTCACAATAAACGTATAACAAGAACCGAGAGTTTTCCAGATATTGGTACCACCTAATTAATCGGGAAAAACCCTACTTAGAAACGAATCAAATAATAATAAAATCACAAGTCCAAGATCTAGCGTTTCGTATTTGGGTTTTTGAGTTTTAGATTGTAAGTTGGGAATTTGTACGAAACATTATTGTATAAAAGAAATCATTTATGTTATTTAGAAAAGCATAGGTTTAGTGTTTAAATATATAAAACATTAATTAAAGAAGAAGGCAAGAAGGATCGAACCCTTGACCCTTTCATTCGCATAACCAACACTTAACCACTAAACCAGATTAGCTTTTGTTAACAAAACTCGTTTTTAATTGTTTTAACAAGTACTAAACACCAATACCCATTATCAAAACAAGCCCTAGAATGAAGATCGATCCAATTCGTTCAAACCAGTGAATCAACTTCAAAACAAATAGAGGGCTTTTAATCAGCACGAACACACGAGCATTTTGACATAAAACACTTACTTGATTGTTAACGAATCTCGTCGATGAACACGATGAACAGGGGCGGCGGTTTTGTGAATCAAGAATTGAGTTTTAGATGTTCTTGCTAGGAATTGAACGAACAGAGAGTGATAGCAGGTAACGAGGAGTGTTTTTGTCAAAGGAATTGTATTTTGGTGATCCGTAGGTAGTCAAATGAGTTAAGGGTTGGTTACGGATTTGTTTGGTTAATTAGATGGTCAATTCGATTCTATTACTCCAATTGATTGTCTCTAATGAATTCAAAACGCAAGGTTAATGATTTTTATTAATGTAATTTACCGTTTGAATGCGTTATGGAATGATTTGAATTGTGGGTTTTGAAAACGGTTTTGGATTTGCAATAAACAAGGATTCAAGTGGATTAATCAATGAATTGAAGGTAGTAGGGGTTTCGAAACTGGTCTACGGTCATTTCCATGGCTTTTAATTTGATTTTTGGTGTTAAAATCGGGTAAAATTGAGTCGCCGGACCTCGGCATTTTCCGGCCAATGTGGCCGGAGTTGTGTCTCGCCGGAAATGCGGGTGAAATGGGTGGGGGGCTGGGTTAAATGTGTAACTTAACTATTTACATAACCGGTCCCTTACGTTTAGATAGTTTAATGAATTCAGTTTTAAACCTTTATTACTAGTTTGAAAGTTAACAGATTCAACCCAAAGTTAATTATATAACTTTTAACTAACCAACTTAACTAAATTCAAGCGTAACAGTTACATACGGGACGTTTTTATAGTTTTAGTTCGTTTAAGCTTTTACGAGGCTATTTCGAGAGTTAGGAGGCGTTTTGGTTTAACGTTTTTACTAATTTTCTTTTACGAACTATATATATATATATTTGTTTATATATATATATATATATGTGTTGAGATTTATAGTTCCACCATTATTTATTCGATATACGTGAACGTTTTGAAATGTGAAGTTAATTGAGACGGGAACAACGTAGAATCAATGCGTTTATTTATAATAATAATAATAATAAACGTTACACACTTCGAAGAAATAAATACGATTACAATTTAACGGGTAACAACTTCGGGTCCGAGACGGGCATTCGGGTTCGGGTTTGGGGCAGATGTCACAGTCTCCCCTCCTTATAGAAATTTCGTCCCGAAATTTGCCCAAACCGAAGTAGAAGAAGATGAAGCAAAAAAAAAAAAGATGCGGATACTTAACCTTCATTTGGTCTTAAATTTATGTTCACATTTGAGTTTCAACGATCGTTAACAATTGGTATCTGATTACGCTTTAGTTGTTTGACTTCACGGTCCATAATTTCCATTGTTCGTTCAATATATTGCTTCGATTCATTAGCGATATGCACAATGAGATTTTTATCGGATAAGTACTTCTTCAGATTATAGACATGAAACACGGGATGAACACTGCCCACTTCCGTAGGGAGTTTCATCTCACAAGAAACTCTTGGGAATTCGATCAATGGAAAGATAAGCATTTTGATTGAGACATTGTTTTTAAATAACGAGATCAAGAAGTTATTTATTTTTAATTTGTTTTGTCTCATTGAGAATTGTTTATTTAACTCTTTTCACCTATAAGAGTTCGGTTGAACTATTTGTATGTAGATTCAAATCAATTTTATTTGCTACTCAATATAGGAATAGAATGAGATACCATCTTGCAAATGAAATATTTGAAGTATATGGATTTAGAATTATTTAAATGATCGTCGAGAATAGTCGTGATTAATAGAATGTTTGAAATGGATTAAGTAACCTTACACATAATTAAGTGGCTTATATGCAATTAGTAAAATGAGTAGACAAGTCAAGTGAGAATAAGATGATTAAATATGGCCCAGCTACACAAGACAAAACTTACTATGGTTCCCATGCACCAACTTTCATAATTCCGTGTGCACCCGTAATTACTTTAGTTTTTGCATGGACTCCACAGCTCATTCGATCACGTGCGAGTCGGAAGTACACAACAACTTTAGGTTAAAATGATGATATGTATAGGTATTGTTATCATACTTGATAGAAATAGTACTTGGGAAAATCATATTAAGATGATAAGTAGATTGATGATTCCGAAGAAACTAGCGTCCATTAGGTAGACATTGCTCATATAATAACTTTGTTCAACGATATAGATAGTCAAATTCGAGTACTAGGATAGTAACACTTAAGTTTGTGAAAATCGATTCTATGTGTGTAAGATGTAATTATCTAGGTTTTCTGATGTTGACCAGTTCATAAGCATTAGTTGATGGTGTATATGTAATAATATAGTTTATTGGGATCTTTAGAAAAATTAGTTTCAAGAAAATTTGATATGCGGATAATCCAATTTATAGTTCGAATGAATAGATCACTTAGTTCCAATTGGATTTAACTTTTAAGGTGTTTGTATTTATATGACCGACAGCTTTAGGTAAACCAACTGTGTTGACTATGTAGGTAAACAAGTTTATAAGGGATGATACTGTTTTTATATAATGTAGTTTTAAAAGCTAATTAAAAAGTTGAAAGTTTTTATCTTTACCTTAGATAAGATGATTCATTTGAAAATAAACGACACAATTTAAGTTATAAGTATTGGAAAAACAGATATCATTTATCACGAAATTTATATGTACATATATATATATATATATATATATATATATATATATATATATATTCCTGTTTTTTTCTTACAAGATACCAAGACCAAAAGGTTATTAAAATTCTGTTTGTTTTTTTTAAAAAATATATATGTATATATGTTTTTGTTTGGGAAAATAAGAAAATTATTTTAATAGAATCAAATACCGTTAGTTTTACAAAGTCCATTGATTGCACGTTGTGTTAGGGTGACGAGTTTATAAATGAAACACATTGGGTTCGGATTAGTTCATGAAGACTAGTTGCGTAGAATTTTGTTGGTGGTCATATGTATAGATGAAAACATTTAGTTGAATGAGTTCGAAAATAGTTGTGTAGTGAGTTCTCGTTAGATTTGGATAACGAATTCATGGATAGTATCGTGTAGTTGATTAACGAGAACATGTTTTTATGGTTAGTTCATAATTTGATAGTAGATTTATCGTTTTAATGATGGATTAGAAATTGGATTAGAATCTTGTAGTTAGATGAGTAGTTTTGAATCTATTTGAGTGTAGAAGTCAAGTTGAAATATTTTGAGGGTAGACGTTCGTTTCGAATACGTTAGCTTATACGAATAGCAAAGTCCGTTAACTTTTATTTAGTTATGGAAATTAGCCTTGACTATAATTTAGAAATCATAACGACCCTTTAATTGGAGAGTCGATAATTGATTTAGGATTTGAAGTACAACTTAGATTCGGAAATCGATATATGCTTGATCTGAAGTTTTGGATAATTCGATTTAGATATGTCTTAGTTTTGATTTGAAATGTTTGGTTTACAACGGTGTAGTTGTGTTATATGGATAAGCTAGCGAGTATATCGCATAAGTATTATTGTAGCTTAGAAACAAATAGAATGATGAAACGTAAATTAACACGGTTTTTTTTTATAGCAACATCTTTGACCGATAGAAACATCCGATGTAATAATAGCACCTTGTTCCACTTTAGAAAATACCATAGAAAATCTTTTGAAAATACCATAGAAAATCACGTAGAAACTTTAAAAATTTTAGTAAATGAAGTTGGAAAATTATTTGAATCACCATAAAAATTCATTGAAATAATTATAAATCGTAGGAATGAAAATCATAGAATCATTAAGAAAATGAAATTTCGACGGCTTAGGAGTGTGTCTTGGTTTTGGACACTAATGACTTATCAAAGTGTTAAGTTCGTTTTCAACGTATTTGAGAAAGCGTGCTTTAGCCTATAGGTTCACACTCATCTCGTACATCCCCAGGTAAGCATACAGGTCTCTTAAAGAGATTTATACGAAATGCTTTGCCTTAGACAGGATGTCCGTGATACAGGCGTTCCCCCTTCCGGATTGCACACGTTCCCCCGTTTTCAAACCTACTTAAGACGATGACGAGATTTCACAAAGAAAAGATCCTAATCATGCCGACGAGTCTCTTGTAGCTCCTTCGCGAAATCGGGTAAGAAATGAGATTAAGAAAAACATAGAAAGGTTCGTAGAAGGAAAACAAATAAGTTCAAAAGAATTCCTAAGTACATCTATTTGCACTAAGGACTCTTAGGTTATAGTCTAGGTCGGTGTGTTTCTAATACCATATCCTAGTTCCCTATAACCATGGCTCTGATACCAAACTGTGACACCCCGCCCGACGGCGGAAAACACCGGGTGCGTCAAGTGAATCGGATAGCAAAGTACAAAGCACATGGCACACTAAATGCATATTTTAATATTTATTAAGCAATAATGTCGTGACATAAAGAAACATTAAATAGTCTTAAAAACCGTAACAGAAACCGACAAATAAATATTGTTTATTGTCTTTTTATTCTAGGTCCGAAGCATCCTACGTGTCTTGAACCAAAACCGAAATCAAACACCACCTGAAAAACGTGTAAAATAAGTTAGCTAAAGAATTAGCTAGTGAGTAAAAGCACAGTTAATAGTACATAAATATGAAATCCGAGATCATTATAGATTGTGCTTCGCAATCTCATGTGTATAGCAATTGTATTATATTACTCAACCATGACCAACGAAACATACAACGAATCCACGTATCCATAAGCCCCGTAGGGTAACTTTCAGCAACAAGTCATGAGAACCACTCATGTTACAAATATTGATAACTATTGTTTAACCGTCATTTAACCGTCTCGACATATCTGTTATCAATAAATGTTTACGCATCTAAAGGGTCATAGCAACATTGTAACAAGCATCACATATCGAATCTAGTAACCAACGAAACCAAACGAATCGCCGGGTCAAATCACCTACTAGGCCATTAAGTGTAGGTGGGCTTGTCAAGCCATTAGCGCTAACATCGTACCGGTGGAAATTACGAGATAATACTAATACTATTGACTAACACATAATTTTGCATCCTGTGGCCATACAAGATTAACACATCAAATGATCTCATTTTGAAAAAGAACAAAAGAAACGAAACCGTAGTAATATCGAAACACGTATTTCAGCCCCAAAACGAAAATAGTAAAAAGGGGAGTGAGTTTACTCACCTTGAAATGCAATAAGTATTGAGTCACAATAAACGTATAACAAGAACCGAGAGTTTTCCAGATATTGGTACCACCTAATTAATCGGGAAAAACCCTACTTAGAAACGAATCAAATAATAATAAAATCACAAGTCCAAGATCTAGCGTTTCGTATTTGGGTTTTTGAGTTTTAGATTGTAAGTTGGGAATTTGTACGAAACATTATTGTATAAAAGAAATCATTTATGTTATTTAGAAAAGCATAGGTTTAGTGTTTAAATATATAAAACATTAATTAAAGAAGAAGGCAAGAAGGATCGAACCCTTGACCCTTTCATTCGCATAACCAACACTTAACCACTAAACCAGATTAGCTTTTGTTATCAAAACTCGTTTTTAATTGTTTTAACAAGTACTAAACACCAATACCCATTATCAAAACAAGCCCTAGAATGAAGATCGATCCAATTCGTTCAAACCAGTGAATCAACTTCAAAACAAATAGAGGGCTTTTAATCAGCACGAACACACGAGCATTTTGACATAAAACACTTACTTGATTGTTAACGAATCTCGTCGATGAACACGATGAACAGGGGCGGCGGTTTTGTGAATCAAGAATTGAGTTTTAGATGTTCTTGCTAGGAATTGAACGAACAGAGAGTGATAGTGTCACACCCCGGAGTGTGGGTGACGTGTGACGACTGATAATCAACGAAGTGACGGAAGCGTACTTCTAATAAACCAAAGATTAAAGGAAATAAGCATGGCATTACTTCATTACATATATAAAAATAAGTTTAGTCTCGTCCACTAAGGACGTAAAACGTGTTTCCGAAAATCAAACGACAGGTGTCTTATCCAAAATACATAATATAAAATTGTCTTTTAAGCTTAAACAATGAAATAGTAATGCCATCATAACAGGTTGACTTCTAAGGCTTCTTCCTCTAATGATAGTCAGCTAAGTCCAACTTCAATTACCTGAAAACATGCTCAAAAGAAAATGGGTCAACAAAAAGTTGGTGAGTTTCAAGTTTATGTTTTAAAAATATAATTGTTTGTAAAACATGGTTTCGTTCTTGGTAAAACATGAATCTCAATCTCACGGTTTTCATATAAGGTAAAGAAAACATTTTATATTGTCTCGTGATGTTACACAATGAATTAATGTTTCGTGATGTTACACAATCAACCCTGTACTTAGCCCGGCTTGTGCCTCATCAAATACCAAAAGACCCGGGACTAAGCCCAAATACATGTTCCCACTCTGCTAGTGTAAGAACACTTGTCTCAGTCAAAACTTGTCACATGCCGCGAACGACCCCGCAGGATCTCAGTACGGACCCTACCTCTAACGCCATTGGTGTATGGCAAGTAGGCACTGCGCGTGGGGGATTCCCCAAGTAGTACTACCCATATAAACAAGCGGTCCATCCCAAAGATAGAATTAATGATCGTGTAAATAATTTAGCAGATAAAATCGGATACATCATAAATAGCACATCAAATAACTCAAAAATAACATATCAAATAAATAAGCTTCAAAACTTTTAAAAATAGCATGCTTCCATCCCAAAACATTAAGTAAAAAGGGATTCATGAAACTCACCTTGACAATTAAGCAACTAGTCACAAATAAGCAAAACGCCCGAACTTGCTTCTTAGCAACCTATTATAATGTTGTATACCCATAAGTTTCTATTTTATAAGCTATCATATAACCATGTGCATCCCTAAGTGTGTGCAATATTCAAATAGTTCACCTCACGGTGTTGCTGTCGAGTTTTATAAAAATAAAGCTTCTTAATTTGGAAAGTCTTAGAGTTTTGGGTTCTTATTATTTATCACTTATCATGACGTGGACCTATTCCATGAGTTCCAACTGAGCCCAAATATTACACTTGTTTTAGATAGCGCGTTTCGGGTGTCGTTAATTAATACTGTTACACGCGCCTAGTTTACAAGTTTTTAAGGTTTAGTTCATTACCTATCGAGCTTTTCTTACCATAACTTTTGTAACCTGTTGTCTACTAATTTTTATCAGGTTTCGGTTCCAAAACAGAAAGATTTTCGGAGTTGTCAATATTAGTCCCTTAAGTTTCAAAAATGACACTTTTAATCCCAAAATTTCGTATTTTGACGCTTTTTGACCCAACAAGTCTCCACACTCATTTTATAAGACTAATATACTTATTTGAGTCATATTATAACCAAAAATTCCAGAAAAGTTTGTATGTTATGAAAATATACATTTCGGTTTTACCGGTTACGGTAAAACCGTCATATTACGCGTTAAAAATCCATTTTCTCAACCACTTGACTCAAGACTTCAAAAATCAGTATCATGGGCTCACATTAGTGTATATAATCTGTAAATAACAAGTTTTTATGTTAGGAGTACACAAATCTCAAGTTTTACACAAAACCGTTAAAAACCCGTTTTAACCGTAACCGTAAGGTAAAATACATGGTTTCCCACTTTTTATGACACAAATATGTTTTAGTCATCATATACTACTGGAAAACACTAACTATCTGATTTTTAAACTTTTTGATTAATTATTAGGATTTATTCACGAAAATGTGTATTTTAGTGATTATTTTCACTAATAAATTTGTATAAAATACATTTTAAGGCAATAAATCATGAAAATTATTTTCTATCACTAAAATATGTCCATAAAGGCCTGGAGATAACAAAATTTAGGTTTCGTAATGTTTGGTGCAAATTTGTAGTTTTAAGGCTTACCGGGTGCTCGGTTTTTGTATCTTTTTACTAGTTTCATGCTCGTTTTGTTACATCCAACCCAAGTCACGATTTTTACACTATATTTCCAGCCCATTTTCATATTCAAATCTGAAAGTTATGTTGGTGTTCATGTTCATCTCTTTTTCGGGTTTTGAGATGTTCAAAATCATTATTTACATCAATGTAGTCTTCATAGTTTTGCACCAAACCAAAACTTATTATATCTTTTAACCATGTTTAAGAAGAGTTTATTTACTGTTTTAAGAAGTGTTTTTACGTGGGGTTTTATAGAGTTTCAAAACAATGTATTAAATGGTGTAAACTAGTGCAAAATGAAGGTTTTAAGGGTGTTCGGTCGTGTACCAACCTTGGTCCAAGCTTGGCTTCAAGAAAAATGAAATGTGGAACGACTAAAGGGCTCCAAAAACTCTTGTAAGCTGCTGGTCTTCACTGTTTCGAAATAGAGGGTGAGTGTTTGCAAGATTTAGATGTACGAAACTAGAGTAAGGTTGTATTTTCGTTACCTTGGAGCCTTAGAAATCGATGGAACCCTTCAACAACCCTTGAAGGAAGCTTGAGTGAGTGTTGTTGCAGATTTTTGAGTATGCTTTGGAGGGATAGAGAGAGAGTTCGAGTTTGAGAATGAGATATGGAGTATTGTGTAGAGTTTAATGCATTGTAAAAAAAATAAAAGCATAAGTGGGATTTTGTGGGTAGGCTTTTCAGCAGCAGATTGGTGGAGAGAGGAGGCAAGGAAAGTCAAATCTCTAAACATTATTGGACCAAAAGGGATGGTTGAGTGTTGGTATTAACAAGATTTTAATATTTGTCTCTTGTGTTTAGTTGGGTGACGTTTTTGAAGAAGAAAAGTGGGTAACCCCTTTTGTTTTTTTTATAACATTAGTATTAGCTCAAAAGTTCATAGGTATTTTAATTTTATTATTATTATTATTATTATTATTATTATTATTATTATTATTATTATTATATATATATATTTTTGGATGTTGGGTATGTATGTGTATACCCATTGGTGTATATAATGAATCGTACAAACACATGAAATTATAAAATTTTTATTATTATTTTTTTTTTACATTTGGGTGTGCATTTGTTTGTTCGCTAAAGATAATATTGCAATAAAGCATTGTTCTACCATTGTCTCTAATGGTTTTGATAGCCTAACTCATAGCATTAAAATAATCATCTAGTCCTAAATAAATACACGTGTACAAATAATATCCAAGTACTACTAAAGTAATATTTTGTCTCTTAAATATTTGGACGCACCTAAATAACGGTTAATTAGGATAATCACAAGTAATCATGTCCCTTATAATATAATTATCTAAAAATAACTAAGGTTAAGGTGGGACCTGATAGTCGGGTTGTCACATTCTCCCCCTGTTAAAGGGATTTCGTCTCCGAAATTAGCTTTAGTTATTCTTCGGAGGGTTAGGCTCGAATAAGTGTGGATACTTTCTCTTCATTTCGCTTTCGCGTTCCCAAGTGAACTCGGGTCCGCGTCTCGAGTTCCACCTTACTTTTACTATTGGTATATGACTTCGTCTCAATTTCTTCACTTGACGATTCATGATTTCGATCGGTTCTTCAATAAAGTTCAACTTGTCATTAACACGTGCCTCTACAAGGGGGATTACCAACGTTTCATCCGCAAGGCATTTCTTTAGGTTTGACACGTGAAACGTATCATGTATGTTGCTTAACTCTTGAGGTAAATTTAGTTGGTAAGCTACGGGGCCTACCCTTACTAGAATCTCAAAGGGTCCTATGTACCTAGGACTTAATTTTCCTCGTTTGCCAAAACGGATGGTGCCTTTCCAGGGAGACACCTTTAACAACACCATATCACCAACTTGAAATTCCAAAGGTTTACGCCTTTTATCGGCATACTTCTTTTGGCGGTCCCTTGCGGCAACCAAACAATCTTTTATTTTGAAAATCTTATCGGTTGTTTCTTGAACAATGTCAGGACCTGTGATTTGAGTGTCACCAATTTCATTCCAACACAGAGGGGATCGACACTTACGCCCATAAAGTGCTTCGTACGGTGCAGCTTTAATGCTAGCGTGGTAACTATTGTTGTACGAAAACTCTACCAATGGTAGGTGGGTGTCCCAACTCCCACCGAATTCTAATACACAAGCTCTTAACAAATCTTCCAGTGTTTGAATCGTTCTTTCGCTTTGTCCGTCCGTTTGAGGGTGGTAGGCGGTACTCAAGTTTAATTGGGTTCCTAAGGCCCGCTGTAATGTTTTCCAAAAGCGTGAAGTAAAGCGACTATCACGATCCGATATGATTGACAATGGTACACCATGTCTTGCTATAATCTCCTTAACATAGATTTGGGCCAATCGTTGCAATTTGTAATCTTCCCAAATTGGCAAAAAGTGTGCAGATTTAGTTAGTCTATCTACAATGACCCATATGGCATCATGCCCACTAGCCGTTCTTGGTAGTTTCGTAACGAAGTCCATAGTGTTATTGTCCCACTTCCATTCGGGGATTTCGGGTTGTTGTAGGTACCCCGAAGGCTTTTGGTACTCCGCCTTGACTCTTGCACATGTCACACATTTCGCCACATAGGTTGCAACTTCCTTTTTCATCTCGGGCCACCAAAAGTGCGTTTTCAAATCTTTATACATCTTGTCACTACCCGAGTGAATTGAATACCTAGACCTATGCGCTTCATCCATAATTGCGGTCCTAATATCCCCGTGCCTCGGTATCCAAATTCTACGGTCAAGCCTTAACACTCCATCATCTCTTGCCTCTAAAAGTTTTTCCATCCCTGGGGGAAGCTCCCCGGATTGGTTCGTACTACCATAGGCTACCTTTTGTGCGTCTTTAATTCTATTGAGTAGTTCGGTTTGGACCGTTACTCTTATGGCATGCAACTTAAGGGGCTTATCCCTAATCTTCCTACTAAGCGCATCCGCTACAACCTTAGCTTTTCCTGGGTGGTACCGAATCTCACAATCATAATCGTTCAATAGTTCAAGCCATCTTGTTTGGCGCATGTTCAAGTTCTTTTGGTCTAGGATGTGTTGCAAACTTTTATGGTCGGTGTAAATCACGCATTTGGTGCCGTAAAGATAGTGTCTCCAAATTTTTAACGCGAACACCACGGCTCCTAATTCTAGATCGTGTGTGGTATAATTTCTCTCATGAATTTTGAGTTGTCGTGAAGCATAAGCGATTACCTTGTCCCTTTGCATCAAAACACAACCAAGACCTTGGTGAGAAGCATCGCAATACACGACAAAGTCGTCATTTCCATCGGGTAAAGACAATATGGGCGCGCTACATAACCGTTGTTTTAGCGTTTCAAATGCTTCACTTTGCTCTTTTCCCCATATGAACTCCATCTTCTTTTGGGTTAAGGTGGTTAAAGGCAATGCAATACGAGAAAAGTTCTTAATAAACCTCCTATAATACCCGGCCAACCCAAGGAATTGTCGTATCTCGGTAGGAGTTTTTGGGGCTTCCCATAACTTAACGGCTTCTATTTTCGCGGGATCTACTTGAATGCCACTTTCATTCACAATATGTCCTAAAAATTGTACTTCACGCATCCAAAATTCATACTTAGAGAATTTCGCATAAAGTTTATCCTTTGCTAACAACTCTAAGATCAATCTAAGGTGTTGCTCATGGTCCTCCTTATTGCGAGAGTAGATCAATATATCATCAATGAAAACAATCACAAACTTATCTAGGTATGGCTTACACACACGGTTCATGAGGTCCATAAACACGGCGGGTGCGTTTGTTAGACCGAAGGGCATAACTAGGAACTCGAAGTGACCATACCTAGTCCTAAAGGCGGTTTTAGAAACATCACATTCCTTTATCCTTAATTGATGATAACCGGATCTTAAGTCAATCTTTGAGAAATAAGTTGCACCTTGAAGTTGGTCAAAGAGATCATCAATCCTCGGAAGAGGGTAACGATTTTTCACTGTTACCTTATTTAATTCCCTATAATCGATGCACATTCGCAACGTCCCATCTTTCTTTTTGACAAACAATACCGGTGCTCCCCATGGTGAAACAATCGGACGAATAAAACCCTTATCTAATAACTCTTGAACTTGCTTCATCAATTCTTTCATTTCGGAAGGAGCTAACCGATAAGGTGCTTTAGCCACCGGTGCGGCCCCCGGTAGAAGTTCGATTTGGAATTAAACTTCTCTAGAGGGAGGGAGGCCGGGTAGTTCATCGGGAAATACATTGGCAAAATTTGAAACTATCGGGACCTCCTTTATCGACTTTTCCTCTTTTTGAGTCATCACATAAGCTATAAACGTGTCACAACCCCGCTCTACATACTTAGCAACTTTAGCGCATGAGATGATGGATAAAGAATGAGTAGATCTTTCACCGGAAATTTCTAACACGTGATTATTGGGTAGGGGGAGCCTAATAAGACGTTTATCACACACAATTTCGGCCCTATTTTTAGCTAGCCAATCCATTCCAACGACCACATCAAAACCCCCTAGTTCTATAGGCATCAAATCAATCAAGAATATATGATTCTCTAGGTTAAGTGAACAATCCCTAGAATTTCATTTGCCTTGATTAGTTTGCCATCGACTAGTTCTACCACATATGGATTATTTAAGGCAATTGATTCATTATTAATGAGAGGCCTAAGACTAGAAGATACGAAGCTACTTGTTGCGCCGGTGTCAAATAATATGGTAGCATAATGGTTGTTTAAGAGAAACGTACCGGTGACAACGTCGGGTTCATTGCGTGCTCGAATCGGGTTCATGACAAAGGCCCGGCCTTTAGGCTTTTCTGGTTCGGGGTCCTTATCCCTTCCTAACTTTGGGCATTTGTTCCTCCTATGGTTTGGATCCCCACATTCGTAGCATTGCGCACCCTCTCCGTATTTGCAATCCTTGATCAAGTGCCCCGTTTTGTTGCACCTAAAGCAAGTCATGGGTTTGCATTCCCCTTGGTGATGCAACTTGCACTTGGCACACTTGGGGTTTGTGCCTTGGTACAATTTCCTTTCCCTCGGTTCCTTGTTTGCCTCGGGCTCCTTCTTGCCCTCGGGTTTTCTAATGAATCCACCCTTGTAACCGTTGGGACGCCTTTTGTCATCACCCCATTTGCGCTTCTTATCCTCCTCCCACTTACGTTTCTCACCGGACTTGGGGCGTTCTAGAACTCCCGCCCTAACCAAATCGTCAGTCAGGCCACTGGTCGAGTCAACCGCTGCTTGTAAGGTCAAAGGCTTGGATGCTTTCACCATCGCACGAACCTTAGGATGTACACCCCAAATATACCTAGCAATCCCCTTTGATTCTGGGGTCACCAAGTGTGGTACCAAGCGAGACAACGCGTGAAACCGATTGGTGTATGTGACGTAATCCGCACCAACCATTTCTAAGGTTAAGAATTCAGCCTCAATCTTCTCCACCTCATTTATTGGGCAATACCTATCAGTAATCAGTTTTCTAAATTCACTCCACCTCATTCTACTAACCGCATTACGCCCCCTCGGCTGGATTATAGACTTCCACCACTCAGCCGCCGCCCCCTTTAGTGAAAGGGTGGCAAACTTCACCATATTCTCGTTCTTACATTCACTGATGTCCAACACCGCTTCAATTTCATCTAACCACCTAAGAGTCTCAATCCCTCCTTCGTAACCCCGAAGTTCCCTTGGCTTACATGCCATGAAAGTTTTGTAGGAGCAACCATTCCTTATTTCTGTGTCATTCTCCTCTTCTTCCTCGCGTCCTCCACTCCCTCCATTATTAGCTTCACGCTCCGCATTAATTTGCGCGATAATGGTAGGGATGGCATTTGCAATCTGTTGAGCAACTAGGTTTGCAATTCGTTCGTCCTCGTGGTTTGTTCCACCTTCACGGGTGTCGTCATCACGGTTCTCAATTTCAGGAGTAGGTTGTCGGTCACCACCTCCTCCCCTAGTTCGCATCCTACGACCACCACGTGCAGCTTGTCGTCTTGGAGGCATTCTGATGAAACACACGATATTAGTATCAAAAAGATTTTAAATTTTGTCTCAGCATTTGTATCATTCAATTCCTAAAGGTCTTATTACCATGCTCGGTTCGTAGCTATACTTAGAGCATATGAGGTGGTTACTACCCCTTGACAAGTACATCATTTATAGAGGTCATATGGTTACTTATCTTTAAAACAATACAATTTATGTATTCAAACATTTTGTAAATTTTCATTTGTACCTGCAATAACGTTAGTCTCATACAACTGTGTATTAGGCAACATAACACAAATATCACATTAAATAATTGGTTCGTAAATGACACAAATAGATAACCAAGAGATTTTGTCTCTTTCATTCAAAACCAAAACTTAGGGCACTATAACCCGTGCCCTATAAAGGAATGTCAAAACCACAACAATTGTCTCAATGCAAGTACCACAATAGTCATAATAGTAAAATATTAAAAATAAAGTCTCATATGGCGTTTCCCAAGTGTTCACCCACTACTATCATCCCTTTTTATTCCAGTTCCACTGCCACGGCCAGCCGAACCCCTTCTTTTTCTTTTGTTCCACATTGATCCTTTGCACACTCGAATTCGCCACGTGGGCAGTAAGGAATGCCGAAGTCGCCATACGAGAGACTTCGTCTAATGAACGCCTATGAGCTACTTGGTCCTGGCGCATGATATCTATTTGCGCCTTTAACTGCTCGTAATCACTTGCCCTCCGACTTGACTGCGCGTAGGGATCTCCCATGCGAATCGCAGAGGGATCTCCGTGCACACTGTGTCGGGGTGGCACCCAAGAGCTAGCAGACGGGTCTCTACGGGTTTGCACGGGACACCATGGTTCGGGGATGGGAGTCATTCGAGGTGGCTCCCTTGGCGGCATTCGAAATGATACTGAGGTGCCGGGTCGAACCCTCATCCTCGGCTTCCGAGGAAGGGTTGGGCCATGACCATACGGATACTGGGTCGGAGGTGGGACGTGGGGCGAGTGGGACCGGGTACGGCTACGCTGCTGCGGTGACGGTGATGAGTCAGTGTCCTCTGACGGATCCGTATCGGAAGAGGTGATTGGGATACACTCGTGTTCAGTCGGCGTGTACTCCGGTGTGCCATCCCGACGGAATGATCCGGATGCCCTCCTAACGTGGCCAACGGGCACAATCTCCTCTTCTGCTAACGCTGCGGCTTTTCCTCTACACGCCATTTCCTGCGATGTTTGATTCGAATAAGTATTTGTATCTTCCCGAAGGAGTAAAAAAAAAAAATTGTACACAAACAAAATGAAAGGATATGAGTAAAAGTAAATGTAAAAACAAAAATAAGCTTTGTGAATCACTTTTAAATTTATTATATATATATACAAGCATATTGAGTTTTTTTTTTGTTGTAACAATTCCTTATTAAAACTTGCGCGTCTAATAAATTCACGATTACGTTGATCAGGTGTAATCGTCAATTTATTTAACCCGTTAGTCCTAATAATTCATTATCACAACGAGGTAGTCCTAAGGGTCTCGACTGTAGCTTAAGTTTCTCCTAAGAGTCTTATTTCCCTACAACCTTTGGCTCTGATACCAATCTGTCACACCCCGGAGTGTGGGTGACGTGTGACGACTGATAATCAACGAAGTGGCGGAAGCGTACTTCTAATAAACCAAAGATTAAAGGAAATAAGCATGGCATTACTTCATTACATATATAAAAATAAGTTTAGTCTCGTCCACTAAGGACGTAAAACGTGTTTCCGAAAATCAAACGACAGGTGTCTTTTTTAAAATACATAATATAAAATTGTCTTTTAAGCTTAAACGATGAAATAGTAATGCCATCATAACAGGTTGACTTCTAAGGCTTCTTCCTCTAATGATAGTCAGCTAAGTCCAACTTCAATTACCTGAAAACATGCTCAAAAGAAAATGGGTCAACAAAAAGTTGGTGAGTTTCAAGTTTATGTTTTAAAAATATAATTGTTTGTAAAACATGGTTTCGTTCTTGGTAAAACATGAATCTCAATCTCACGGTTTTCATATAAGGTAAAGAAAACATTTTATATTGTCTCGTGATGTTACACACTGAAATAATGTTTCGTGATGTTACACAATCAACCCTGTACTTAGCCCGGCTTGTGCCTCATCAAATACCAAAAGAGCCGGGACTAAGCCCAAATACATGTTCCCACTCTGCTAGTGTAAGAACACTTGTCTCAGTCAAAACTTGTCACATGCCGCGAACGACCTCGCAGGATCTCAGTACGGACCCTACCTCTAACGCCATTGGTGTATGGCAAGTAGGCACTGCGCGTGGGGGATTCCCCAAGTAGTACTACCCATATAAACAAGCGGTCCATCCCAAAGATAGAATTAATGATCGTGTAAATAATTTAGCAGATAAAATCGGATACATCACAAATAGCACATCAAATAACTCAAAAATAACATATCAAATAAATAAGCTTCAAAACTTTTAAAAATAGCATGCTTCCATCCCAAAACATTAAGTAAAAAGGGATTCATGAAACTCACCTTGACAATTAAGCAACTAGTCACAAATAAGCAAAACGCCCGAACTTGCTTCTTAGCAACCTATTATAATGTTGTATACCCATAAGTTTCTATTTTATAAGCTATCATATAACCATGTGCATCCCTAAGTGTGTGCAATATTCAAATAGTTCACCTCACGGTGTTGCTGTCGAGTTTTATAAAAATAAAGCTTCTTAATTTGGAAAGTCTTAGAGTTTTGGGTTCTTATTATTTATCACTTATCATGACGTGGACCTGTTCCATGAGTTCCAACTCAGCCCAAATATTACACTTGTTTTAGATAGCGCGTTTCGGGTGTCGTTAATTAATACTGTTACACGCGCCTAGTTTACAAGTTTTTAAGGTTTAGTTCATTACCTATCGAGCTTTTCTTACCATAACTTTTGTAACCTGTTTTCTACTAATTTTTATCAGGTTTCGGTTCCAAAACAGAAAGATTTTCGGAGTTGTCAGTATTAGTCCCTTAAGTTTCAAAAATGACACTTTTAATCCCAAAATTTCGTACTTTGACGCTTTTTGACCCAACAAGGGTCCACACTCATTTTATAAGACTAATATACTTATTTGAGTCATATTATAACCAAAAATTCCAGAAAAGTTTGTATGTTAAGAAAATATACATTTCGGTTTTACCGGTTACGGTAAAACCGTCATATTACGCGTTAAAAATCCATTTTCTCAACCACTTGACTCAATACTTCAAAAATCAGTATCATGGGCTCACATTAGTGTATATAATCTGTAAATAACAAGTTTTTATGTTAGGAGTACACAAATCTCAAGTTTTACACAAAACCGTTAAAAACCCGTTTTAACCGTAACCGTAAGGTAAAATACATGGTTTCCCACTTTTTATGACAAAAATATGTTTTAGTCATCATATACTACTGGAAAACACTAACTATCTGATTTTTAAACTCTTTGATTAATTATTAGGATTTATTCACGAAAATGTGTATTTTAGTGATTATTTTCACTAATAAATTTGTATAAAATACATTTTAAGGCAATAAATCATGAAAATTATTTTCTATCACTAAAATATGTCCATAAAGGCCTGGAGATAACAAAATTTAGGTTTCGTAATGTTTGGTGCAAATTTGTAGTTTTAAGGCTTACCGGGTGCTCGGTTTTTGTATCTTTTTACTAGTTTCATGCTCGTTTTGTTACATCCAACCCAAGTCACGATTTTTACACTATATTTCCAGCCCATTTTCATATTCAAATCTGAAAGTTATGTTGGTGTTCATGTTCATCTCTTTTTCGGGTTTTGAGATGTTTAAAATCATTATTTACATCAATGTAGTCTTCATAGTTTTGCACCAAACCAAACCAAAACTTATTATATCTTTTAACCATGTTTAAGAAGAGTTTATTTACTGTTTTAAGAAGTGTTTTTACGTGGGGTTTTATAGAGTTTCAAAACAATGTATTAAATGGTGTAAACTAGTGCAAAATGAAGGTTTTAAGGGTGTTCGGTCGTGTACCAACCTTGGTCCAAGTTTGGCTTCAAGAAAAATGAAATGTGGAACGACTAAAGGGCTCCAAAAACTCTTGTAAGCTGCTGGTCTTCACTGTTTCGAAATAGAGGGTGGGTGTTTGCAAGATTTAGATGTACGAAACTAGAGTAAGGTTGTATTTTCGTTACCTTGGAGCCTTAGAAATCGATGGAACCCTTCAACAACCCTTGAAGGAAGCTTGAGTGAGTGTTGTTGCAGATTTTTGAGTATGCTTTGGAGGGATAGAGAGAGAGTTCGAGTTTGAGAATGAGATATGGAGTATTGTGTAGAGTTTAATGCATTGTAAAAAAAATAAAAGCATAAGTGGGATTTTGTGGGTAGGCTTTTCAGCAGCAGATTGGTGGAGAGAGGAGGCAAGGAAAGTCAAATCTCTAAACATTATTGGACCAAAAGGGATGGTTGAGTGTTGGTATTAACAAGATTTTAATATTTGTCTCTTGTGTTTAGTTGGGTGACGTTTTTGAAGAAGAAAAGTGGGTAACCCCTTTTGTTTTTTTTATAACATTAGTATTAGCTTAAAAGTTCATAGGTATTTTAATTTTATTATTATTATTATTATTATTATTATTATTATTATTATTATTATTATTATTATTATTATTATTATTATTATTATTATTATTATTATTATTATATATATATATTTTTGGATGTTGGGTATGTATGTGTATACCCATTGGTGTATATAATGAATCGTACAAACACATGAAATTATCAAATTTTTATTATTATTTTTTTTACATTTGGGTGTGCATTTGTTTGTTCGCTAAAGATAATATTGCAATAAAGCATTGTTCTACCATTGTCTCTAATGGTTTTGATAGCCTAACTCATAGCATTAAAATAATCATCTAGTCCTAAATAAATACACGTGTAAAAATAATATCCAAGTACTACTAAAGTAATATTTTGTCTCTTAAATATTTAGACGCACCTAAATAACGGTTAATTAGGATAATCACAAGTAATCATGTCCCTTATAGTATAATTATCTAATAATAACTAAGGTTAAGGTGGGACCTGATAGTCGGGTTGTCACAGATAGCAGGTAACGAGGAGTGTTTTTGTCAAAGGAATTGTATTTTGGTGATCCGTAGGTAGTCAAATGAGTTAAGGGTTGGTTACGGATTTGTTTGGTTAATTAGATGGTCAATTCAATGTGATTACTCCAATTGATTGTCTCTAATGAATTCAAAACGCAAGGTTAATGATTTTTATTAATGTAATTTACCGTTTGAATGAGTTATGGAATGATTTGAATTGTGGGTTTTGAAAACGGTTTTGGATTTGCAATAAACAAGGATTCAAGTGGATTAATCAATGAATTGAAGGTAGTAGGGGTTTCGAAACTGGTCTACGGTCATTTCCATGGCTTTTAATTTGATTTTTGGTGTTAAAATCGGGTAAAATTGAGTCGCCGGACCTCGGCATTTTCCGGCCAATGTGGCCGGAGTTGTGTCTCGCCGGAAATACGGGTGAAATGGGTGGGGGGCTGGGTTAAATGTGTAACTTAACTATTTACATAACCGGTCCCTTACGTTTAGATAGTTTAATGAATTCAGTTTTAAACCTTTATTACTAGTTTGAAAGTTAACAGATTCAACCCAAAGTTAATTATATAACTTTTAACTAACCAACTTAACTAAATTCAAGCGTAACAGTTACATACGGGACGTTTTTATAGTTTTAGTTCGTTTAAGCTTTTACGAGGCTATTTCGAGAGTTAGGAGGCGTTTTGGTTTAACGTTTTTACTAATTTTCTTTTACGAACTATATATATATATATATATATATATATATATATATATATATATATATATATATATATATATATATGTTGAGATTTATAGTTCCACCATTATTTATTCGATATACGTGAACGTTTTGAAATGTGAAGTTAATTGAGACGGGAACAACGTAGAATCAATGCGTTTATTTATAATAATAATAATAATAAACGTTACACACTTTGAAGAAATAAATACGATTACAATTTAACGGGTAACAACTTCGGGTCCGAGACGGGCATTCGGGTTCGGGTTTGGGGCAGATGTCACAGTCTCCCCTCCTTATAGAAATTTCGTCCCGAAATTTGCTCAAACCGAAGTAGAAGAAGATGAAGCAAAAAAAAAAAAAGATGCAGATACTTAACCTTCATTTGGTCTTAAATTTATGTTCACATTTGAGTTTCAATGATCGTTAACAATTGGTATCTGATTACGCTTTAGTTGTTTGACTTCACGGTCCATAATTTCCATTGTTCGTTCAATATATTGCTTCGATTCATTAGCGATATGCACAATGAGATTTTTATCGGATAAGTACTTCTTCAGATTAGAGACATGAAACACGGGATGAACACTGCCCACTTCCGTAGGGAGTTTCATCTCACAAGAAACTCTTGGGAATTCGATCAATGGAAAGATAAGCATTTTGATTGAGACATTGTTTTTAAATAACGAGATCAAGAAGTTATTTATTTTTAATTTGTTTTGTCTCATTGAGAATTGTTTATTTAACTCTTTTCACCTATAAGAGTTCGGTTGAACTATTTGTATGTAGATTCAAAACAATTTTATTTGCTACTCAATATAGGAATAGAATGAGATACCATCTTGCAAATGAAATATTTGAAGTATATGGATTTAGAATTATTTAAATGATCGTCGAGAATAGTCGTGATTAATAGAATGTTTGAAATGGATTAAGTAACCTTACACATAATTAAGTGGCTTATATGCAATTAGTAAAATGAGTAGACAAGTCAAGTGAGAATAAGATGATTAAATATGGCCCAGCTACACAAGACAAAACTTACTATGGTTCCCATGCACCAACTTTCATAATTCCGTGTGCACCCGTAATTACTTTAGTTTTTGCAAGGACTCCACAGCTCATTCGATCACGTGCGAGTCGGAAGTACACAACAACTTTAGGTTAAAATGATGATATATATAGGTATTGTTATCATACTTGATAGAAATAGTACTTGGGAAAATCATATTAAGATGACAAGTAGATTGATGATTCCGAAGAAACTAGCGTCCATTAGGTAGACATTGCTCATATAATAACTTTGTTCAACGATATAGATAGTCAAACTCCATAATAAACCTAATGAATTCGTCCGACTCATTTGAACATCGTACAACAATTAAGAATATCTTACGAATCTGTATGCCATATTACCTCCCTTGAAAATCATGTTAGTATAACGTATGACACCTTACAAATCGTAACAACACATTACAATACCTCACGTAAACTTAAAACTCCGTAATAAACCTAATGAATTCGTTAGAGTCCTTTGAACATCGTACGACCACTCAGGACTTGTTACGACTTTGTATGCGACATTAGCAACAGGAAAAGCAATTTAGAATAATGTAGGAGGCGTTACATCTTTTGAGAACACCTTACACTACCGTACGAAACATTAAAACTCCATAATAAACCTAATGAATTCGTCAGACTCATTTGAACATCGTACAACAATTTAGAGTATCTTACGACTCTGTATGCCATATTACCGCCTTGAAAATCATGTTAGTATAACGTATGACACCTTACAAATCCTAACAACACATTACAATACCTCACGTAAACTTAAAACTCCATAATAAACCTAATGAATTCATCCGAGTCCTTTGAACATTGTACGACAATTTAGAATATATTACCACTCTGTATGCCACACTACCGCCTTGAAAACTATGTTAGTATAACGTACGGCACCTTACAACTCCTAACAAAACATTACAACACCGTACGTAAACTTAAAACTCCATAATAAACCTAATGAATTCATCCGAGTCCATTGAACATTGTACTACAATTTAGAATATATTACGACTCCGTATGTCACATTACCGCCTTGAAAAGCCTGTTAGTATAACGTACGACACCTTACAACACCTAACAAATCATTACAACACCGTACGTAAACTCAAAACTCCATAATAAACCTAATGAATTGGTCCGAGTCATTTGAACATCGTACAACAATTTAGAATATCTTACGACTCTGTATGCCACATTACCGCCTTGAAAATCATGTTAGTATAACGTATGACACCTTACAAATCCTAACAACCCATTACAATACAGCACGTAAACTTAAAACTCCATAATAAACCTAATGAATTCGTTAGAGTCATTTGAACATCGTACGACCACTCAGGACTTGTTACGACTTTGTATGGGACATTAGCAACAGGAAAAACAATTTAGAATAATGTAGGAGGCGTTACATCTTTTGAGAACACCTTACACCACCGTACGAAACATTAAAACTCCATAATAAACCTAATGAATTCGTCAGACTCATTTGAACATCGTACAACAATTTAGAGTATCTTACGACTCTGTATGCCATATTACCGCCTTGAAAATCATGTTAGTATAACGTATGACACCTTACAAATCCTAACAACACATTACAATACCTCACGTAAACTTAAAACTCCGTAATAAACCTAATGAATTCGTTAGAGTCATTTGAACATCGTACGACCACTCAGGACTTGTTACGACTTTGTATGCGACATTAGCAACAGGAAAAGCAATATAGAATAATGTAGGATGCGTTACATCTTTTGAGAACACCTTACACCACCGTACGAAACATTAAAACTCCATAATAAATCTAATGAATTCGTCCGAGTCATTTGAACATCGCACAACAATTTAGAATATCTTACGACTCTGTATGCCACATTACCGCCTTGAAAAGCATGTTAGTATAACGTACGACGCCTTACAACTCCTAACAAAACATTACAACACTGTACGTAAACTTAAAACTCCATAATAAACCTAATGAATTCATCCGAGTCCTTTGAACATTGTACGACAATTTAGAATATATTACCACTCTGTATGCCACACTACCGCCTTGAAAACTATGTTAGTATAACGTACGGCACCTTACAACTCCTAACAAAACATTACAACACCGTACGTAAACTTAAAACTCCATAATAAACCTAATGAATTCATCCGAGTCCATTGAACATTGTACGACAATATAGAATATATTACGACTCTGTATGCCACACTACCGCCTTGAAAACTATGTTAGTATAACGTACGGCACCTTACAACTCCTAACAAAACATTACAACACCGTACGTAAACTTAAAACTCCATAATAAACCTAATGAATTCATCCGAGTCCATTGAACATTGTACGACAATATAGAATATATTACGACTCTGTATGTCATATTACCGCCTTGAAAAGCCTGTTAGTATAACGTACGGCACCTTACAACACCTAACAAATCATTACAACACCGTACGTAAACTCAAAACTCCATAATAAACCTAATGAATTCGTTCGAGTCATTTGAACATCGTACAACAATTTAGAATATCTTACGACTCTGTATGCCCATTACCGCCTTGAAAATCATGTTAGTATAACGTATGACACCTTACAAATCCTAACAACACATTACAATATAGCACGTAAACTTAAAACTCCGTAATACACCTAATGAATTCGTTAGAGTCATTTGAACATCGTACGACCACTCAGGACTTGATACGACTTTGTATGGGACATTAGCAACAGGAAAAACAATTTAGAATAATGTAGGAGGCGTTACATCTTTTGAGAACACCTTACACCACCGTACGAAACATTAAAACTCCATAATAAACCTAATGAATTCGTCCGAGTCATTTGAACATCGTACAACAATTTAGAATATCTTACGACTCTGTATGCCACATTACCGCCTTGAAAAGCATGTTAGTATAACGTACGACGCCTTACAACTCCTAACAAAACATTACAACACAGTACGTAAACTTAAAACTCCATAATAAACCTAATGAATTCATCCGAGTCCTTTGAACATTGTACGACAATTTAGAATATATTACCACTCTGTATGCCACACTACCGCCTTGAAAACTATGTTAGTATAACGTAGTGCACCTTACAACTCCTAACAAAACATTACAACACCGTACGTAAACTTAAAACTCCATAATAAACCTAATGAATTCATCCGAGTCCATTGAACATTGTACGACAATTTAGAATATATTACGACTCTGTATGTCACATTACCGCCTTGAAAAGCCTGTTAGTATAACGTACGGCACCTTACAACACCTAACAAATCATTACAACACCGTACGTAAACTCAAAACTCCATAATAAACCTAATGAATTCGTTCGAGTCATTTGAACATCGTACAACAATTTAGAATATCTTACGACTCTGTATGCCCATTACCGCCTTGAAAATCATGTTAGTATAACGTATGACACCTTACAAATCCTATCAACACATTACAATACAGCACGTAAACTTAAAACTCCGTAATAAACCTAATGAATTCGTTAGAGTCATTTGAACATCGTACGACCACTCAGGACTTGTTACGACTTTTTATGGGACATTAGCAACAGTAAAAACAATTTAGAATAATGTAGGAGGCGTTACATATTTTGAGAACACCTTACACCACCGTACGAAACATTAAAACTCCATAATAAACCTAATGAATTCGTCCGAGTCATTTGAACATCGTACAACAATTTAGAATATCTTACGACACTGTATGCCACATTACCGCCTTGAAAAGCATGTTAGTATAACGTACGACGCCTTACAACTCCTAACAAAACATTACAACACAGTACGTAAACTTAAAACTCCATAATAAACCTAATGAATTCATCCGAGTCCTTTGAACATTGTACGACAATTTAGAATATATTACCACTTTGTATGCCACACTACCGCCTTGAAAACTATGTTAGTATAACGTACGGCACCTTACAACTCCTAACAAAACATTACAACACCGTACGTAAACTTAAAACTCCATAATAAACCTAATGAATTCATCCAAGTCCATTGAACATTGTACGACAATTTAGAATATATTACGACTCTGCATGTCACATTACCGCCTTGAAAAGCCTGTTAGTATAACGTACGGCACCTTACAACACCTAACAAATCATTACAACACAGTACGTAAACTCAAAACTCCATAATAAACCTAATGAATTCGTTCGAGTCATTTGAACATCGTACAACAATTTAGAATATCTTACGACTCTGTATGCCCATTACCGCCTTGAAAATCATGCTAGTATAACGTATGACACCTTATAAATCCTAACAACACATTACAATACAGCACGTAAACTTAAAACTCATTAATAAACCTAATGAATTCTTTAGAGACATTTGAACATTGTACGACCACTCAGGACTTGTTACGACTTTGTAAGGGACATTAGCAACAGGAAAAACAATTTAGAATAATGTAGGAGGCGTTACATCTTTTGAGAACACCTTACACCACCGTACGAAACATTAAAACTCCATAATAAACCTAATGAATTCGTCCGAGTCATTTGAACATCGTACAACAATTTAGAATATCTTACGACTCTGTATGCCACATTACCGCCTTGAAAAGCATGTTAGTATAACGTACGACGCCTTACAACTCCTAACAAATCATTACAACACAGTACGTAAACTTAAAACTCCATAATAAACCTAATGAATTCATCCGAGTCCTTTGAACATTGTAAGACAATTTAGAATATATTACCACTCTGTATGCCACACTACCGCCTTGAAAACTATGTTAATATAACGTACGACACCTTACAACTCCTAACAAAACATTACAACACCGTACGTAAACTTAAAACTCCATAATAAACCTAATGAATTCATCCGAGTCCATTGAACATTGTACAACAATTTAGAATATATTACGACTATGTATGTCACATTACCGCCTTGAAAAGCCTGTTAGTATAACGTACAACACCTTACAACACCTAACAAATCATTACAACACCGTACGTAAACTCAAAACTCCATAATAAACCTAATGAATTCGTTCGAGTCATTTGAACATCGTACAACAATTTAGAATATCTTACGACTCTGTATGCCCATTACCGCCTTGAAAATCATGTTAGTATAACGTATGACACCTTACAAATCCTATCAACACATTACAATACAGCACGTAAACTTAAAACTCCGTAATAAACCTAATGAATTCGTTAGAGTCATTTGAACATCGTACGACCACTCAGGACTTGTTACGACTTTTTATGGGACATTAGCAACAGTAAAAACAATTTAGAATAATGTAGGAGGCGTTACATATTTTGAGAACACCTTACACCACCGTACGAAACATTAAAACTCCATAATAAACCTAATGAATTCGTCCGAGTCATTTGAACATCGTACAACAATTTAGAATATCTTACGACTCTGTATGCCACATTACCGCCTTGAAAAGCATGTTAGTATAACGTACGACGCCTTACAACTCCTAACAAAACATTACAACACAGTACGTAAACATAAAACTCCATAATAAACCTAATGAATTCATCCGAGTCCTTTGAACATTGTACGACAATTTAGAATATATTACCACTTTGTATGCCACACTACCGCCTTGAAAACTATGTTAGTATAACGTACGGCACCTTACAACTCCTAACAAAACATTACAACACCGTACGTAAACTTAAAACTCCATAATAAACCTAATGAATTCATCCAAGTCCATTGAACATTGTACGACAATTTAGAATATATTACGACTCTGCATGTCACATTACCGCCTTGAAAAGCCTGTTAGTATAACGTACGGCACCTTACAACACCTAACAAATCATTACAACACAGTACGTAAACTCAAAACTCCATAATAAACCTAATGAATTCGTTCGAGTCATTTGAACATCGTACAACAATTTAGAATATCTTACGACTCTGTATGCCCATTACCGCCTTGAAAATCATGCTAGTATAACGTATGACACCTTATAAATCCTAACAACACATTACAATACAGCACGTAAACTTAAAACTCATTAATAAACCTAATGAATTCTTTAGAGACATTTGAACATTGTACGACCACTCAGGACTTGTTACGACTTTGTAAGGGACATTAGCAACAGGAAAAACAATTTAGAATAATGTAGGAGGCGTTACATCTTTTGAGAACACCTTACACCACCGTACGAAACATTAAAACTCCATAATAAACCTAATGAATTCGTCCGAGTCATTTGAACATCGTACAACAATTTAGAATATCTTACGACTCTGTATGCCACATTACCGCCTTGAAAAGCATGTTAGTATAACGTACGACGCCTTACAACTCCTAACAAATCATTACAACACAGTACGTAAACTTAAAACTCCATAATAAACCTAATGAATTCATCCGAGTCCTTTGAACATTGTAAGACAATTTAGAATATATTACCACTCTGTATGCCACACTACCGCCTTGAAAACTATGTTAATATAACGTACGACACCTTACAACTCCTAACAAAACATTACAACACCGTACGTAAACTTAAAACTCCATAATAAACCTAATGAATTCATCCGAGTCCATTGAACATTGTACAACAATTTAGAATATATTACGACTATGTATGTCACATTACCGCCTTGAAAAGCCTGTTAGTATAACGTACAACACCTTACAACACCTAACAAATCATTACAACACCGTACGTAAACTCAAAACTCCATAATAAACCTAATGAATTCGTTCGAGTCATTTGAACATCGTACAACAATTTAGAATATCTTACGACTCTGTATGCCACATTACCGCCTTGAAAATCATGTTAGTATAACGTATGACACCTTACAAATCCTAACAGCACATTACAATACAGCACGTAAACTTAAAACTCCGTAATAAACCTAATGAATTCGTTAGAGTCATTTGAACATCGTACGACCACTCAGGACTTGTTACGACTTTTTATGGGACATTAGCAACAGGAAAAACAATTTAGAATAATGTAGGAGGCGTTACATCTTTTGAGAACACCTTACACCACCGTACGAAACATTAAAACTCCATAATAAACCTAATGAATTCGTCCGAGTCATTTGAACATCGTACAACAATTTAGAATATCTTACGACTCTGTATGCCACATTACCGCCTTGAAAAGCATGTTAGTATAACGTACGACGCCTTACAACTCCTAACAAATCATTACAACACAGTACGTAAACTTAAAACTCCATAATAAACCTAATGAATTCATCCGAGTCCTTTGAACATTGTACGACAATTTAGAATATATTACCACTCTGTATGCCACACTACCGCCTTGAAAACTATGTTAGTATAACGTACGACACCTTACAACTCCTAACAAAACATTACAACACCGTACAACTCCATAATAAACCTAATGAATTCATCCGAGTCCATTGAACATTGTACGACAATTTAGAATATATTACGACTATGTATGTCACATTACCGCCTTGAAAAGCCTGTTAGTATAACGTACATCACCTTACAACACCTAACAAATCATTACAACACCGTACGTAAACTCAAAACTCCATAATAATCCTAATGAATTCGTTCGAGTCATTTGAACATCGTACAACAATTTAGAATATCTTACGACTCTGTATGCCACATTACCGCCTTGAAAATCATGTTAGTATAACGTATGACACCTTACAAATCCTAACAACACATTACAATTCAGCACGTAAACTTAAAACTCCGTAATAAACCTAATGAATTCGTTAGAGTCATTTGAACATCGTACGACCACTCAGGACTTGTTACGACTTTGTATGGGACATTAGCAACAGGAAAAACAATTTAGAATAATGTAGGAGGCGTTACATCTTTTGAGAACACCTTACACCACCGTACGAAACATTAAAACTCCATAATAAACCTAATGAATTCGTCCGAGTCATTTGAACATCGTACAACAATTTAGAATATCTTACGACTCTGTATGCCACATTACCGCCTTGAAAAGCATGTTAGTATAACGTACGACGCCTTACAACTCCTAACAAATCATTACAACACAGTACGTAAACTTAAAACTCCATAATAAACCTAATGAATTCATCCGAGTCCTTTGAACATTGTACGACAATTTAGAATATATT
The DNA here is from genome assembly GCA_030867185.1 of Tagetes erecta. Classification (NCBI taxonomy): domain Eukaryota; kingdom Viridiplantae; phylum Streptophyta; class Magnoliopsida; order Asterales; family Asteraceae; genus Tagetes; species Tagetes erecta. Next base: position 44,218,869 of record CM061488.1, on the reverse strand, counting down.
ACCACTCTGTATGCCACACTACCGCCTTGAAAACTATGTTAGTATAACGTACGACACCTTACAACTCCTAACAAAACATTACAACACCGTACAACTCCATAATAAACCTAATGAATTCATCCGAGTCCATTGAACATTGTACGACAATTTAGAATATATTACGACTATGTATGTCACATTACCGCCTTGAAAAGCCTGTTAGTATAACGTACATCACCTTACAACACCTAACAAATCATTACAACACCGTACGTAAACTCAAAACTCCATAATAATCCTAATGAATTCGTTCGAGTCATTTGAACATCGTACAACAATTTAGAATATCTTACGACTCTGTATGCCACATTACCGCCTTGAAAATCATGTTAGTATAACGTATGACACCTTACAAATCCTAACAACACATTACAATTCAGCACGTAAACTTAAAACTCCGTAATAAACCTAATGAATTCGTTAGAGTCATTTGAACATCGTACGACCACTCAGGACTTGTTACGACTTTGTATGGGACATTAGCAACAGGAAAAACAATTTAGAATAATGTAGGAGGCGTTACATCTTTTGAGAACACCTTACACCACCGTACGAAACATTAAAACTCCATAATAAACCTAATGAATTCGTCCGAGTCATTTGAACATCGTACAACAATTTAGAATATCTTACGACTCTGTATGCCACATTACCGCCTTGAAAAGCATGTTAGTATAACGTACGACGCCTTACAACTCCTAACAAAACATTACAACACAGTACGTAAACTTAAAACTCCATAATAAACCTAATGAATTCATCCGAGTCCTTTGAACATTGTACGACAATTTAGAATATATTACCACTCTGTATGCCACACTACCGCCTTGAAAACTATGTTAGTATAACGTAGTGCACCTTACAACTCCTAACAAAACATTACAACACCGTACGTAAACTTAAAACTCCATAATAAACCTAATGAATTCATCCGAGTCCATTGAACATTGTACGACAATTTAGAATATATTACGACTCTGTATGTCACATTACCGCCTTGAAAAGCCTGTTAGTATAACGTACGGCACCTTACAACACCGTACGTAAACTCAAAACTCCATAATAAACCTAATGAATTCGTTCGAGTCATTTGAACATCGTACAACAATTTAGAATATCTTACGACTCTGTATGCCCATTACCGCCTTGAAAATCATGTTAGTATAACGTATGACACCTTACAAATCCTATCAACACATTACAATACAGCACGTAAACTTAAAACTCCGTAATAAACCTAATGAATTCGTTAGAGTCATTTGAACATCGTACGACCACTCAGGACTTGTTACGACTTTTTATGGGACATTAGCAACAGTAAAAACAATTTAGAATAATGTAGGAGGCGTTACATATTTTGAGAACACCTTACACCACCGTACGAAACATTAAAACTCCATAATAAACCTAATGAATTCGTCCGAGTCATTTGAACATCGTACAACAATTTAGAATATCTTACGACTCTGTATGCCACATTACCGCCTTGAAAAGCATGTTAGTATAACGTACGACGCCTTACAACTCCTAACAAAACATTACAACACAGTACGTAAACTTAAAACTCCATAATAAACCTAATGAATTCATCCGAGTCCTTTGAACATTGTACGACAATTTAGAATATATTACCACTTTGTATGCCACACTACCGCCTTGAAAACTATGTTAGTATAACGTACGACACCTTACAACTCCTAACAAAACATTACAACACCGTACGTAAACTTAAAACTCCATAATAAACCTAATGAATTCATCCAAGTCCATTGAACATTGTACGACAATTTAGAATATATTACGACTCTGCATGTCACATTACCGCCTTGAAAAGCCTGTTAGTATAACGTATGGCACCTTACAACACCTAACAAATCATTACAACACAGTACGTAAACTCAAAACTCCATAATAAACCTAATGAATTCGTTCGAGTCATTTGAACATCGTACAACAATTTAGAATATCTTACGACTCTGTATGCCCATTACCGCCTTGAAAATCATGCTAGTATAACGTATGACACCTTATAAATCCTAACAACACATTACAATACAGCACGTAAACTTAAAACTCATTAATAAACCTAATGAATTCTTTAGAGACATTTGAACATTGTACGACCACTCAGGACTTGTTACGACTTTGTAAGGGACATTAGCAACAGGAAAAACAATTTAGAATAATGTAGGAGGCGTTACATCTTTTGAGAACACCTTACACCACCGTACGAAACATTAAAACTCCATAATAAACCTAATGAATTCGTCCGAGTCATTTGAACATCGTACAACAATTTAGAATATCTTACGACTCTGTATGCCACATTACCGCCTTGAAAAGCATGTTAGTATAACGTACGACGCCTTACAACTCCTAACAAATCATTACAACACAGTACGTAAACTTAAAACTCCATAATAAACCTAATGAATTCATCCGAGTCCTTTGAACATTGTAAGACAATTTAGAATATATTACCACTCTGTATGCCACACTACCGCCTTGAAAACTATGTTAATATAACGTACGACACCTTACAACTCCTAACAAAACATTACAACACCGTACGTAAACTTAAAACTCCATAATAAACCTAATGAATTCATCCGAGTCCATTGAACATTGTACAACAATTTAGAATATATTACGACTATGTATGTCACATTACCGCCTTGAAAAGCCTGTTAGTATAACGTACAACACCTTACAACACCTAACAAATCATTACAACACCGTACGTAAACTCAAAACTCCATAATAAACCTAATGAATTCGTTCGAGTCATTTGAACATCGTACAACAATTTAGAATATCTTACGACTCTGTATGCCACATTACCGCCTTGAAAATCATGTTAGTATAACGTATGACACCTTACAAATCCTAACAGCACATTACAATACAGCACGTAAACTTAAAACTCCGTAATAAACCTAATGAATTCGTTAGAGTCATTTGAACATCGTACGACCACTCAGGACTTGTTACGACTTTTTATGGGACATTAGCAACAGGAAAAACAATTTAGAATAATGTAGGAGGCGTTACATCTTTTGAGAACACCTTACACCACCGTACGAAACATTAAAACTCCATAATAAACCTAATGAATTCGTCCGAGTCATTTGAACATCGTACAACAATTTAGAATATCTTACGACTCTGTATGCCACATTACCGCCTTGAAAAGCATGTTAGTATAACGTACGACGCCTTACAACTCCTAACAAATCATTACAACACAGTACGTAAACTTAAAACTCCATAATAAACCTAATGAATTCATCCGAGTCCTTTGAACATTGTACGACAATTTAGAATATATTACCACTCTGTATGCCACACTACCGCCTTGAAAACTATGTTAGTATAACGTACGACACCTTACAACTCCTAACAAAACATTACAACACCGTACAACTCCATAATAAACCTAATGAATTCATCCGAGTCCATTGAACATTGTACGACAATTTAGAATATATTACGACTATGTATGTCACATTACCGCCTTGAAAAGCCTGTTAGTATAACGTACATCACCTTACAACACCTAACAAATCATTACAACACCGTACGTAAACTCAAAACTCCATAATAATCCTAATGAATTCGTTCGAGTCATTTGAACATCGTACAACAATTTAGAATATCTTACGACTCTGTATGCCACATTACCGCCTTGAAAATCATGTTAGTATAACGTATGACACCTTACAAATCCTAACAACACATTACAATTCAGCACGTAAACTTAAAACTCCGTAATAAACCTAATGAATTCGTTAGAGTCATTTGAACATCGTACGACCACTCAGGACTTGTTACGACTTTGTATGGGACATTAGCAACAGGAAAAACAATTTAGAATAATGTAGGAGGCGTTACATCTTTTGAGAACACCTTACACCACCGTACGAAACATTAAAACTCCATAATAAACCTAATGAATTCATCCGAGTCATTTGAACATCGTACAACAATTTAGAATATCTTACGACTCTGTATGCCACATTACCGCCTTGAAAATCATGTTAGTATAACGTATGACACCTTACAAATCCTAACAACACATTACAATACAGCACGTAAACTTAAAACTCATTAATAAACCTAATGAATTCATTATAGTCATTTGAACATCGTACGACCACTCAGGACTTGTTACGACTTTGTATGGGACATTAGCAACAGGAAAAACAATTTAGAATAATGTAGGAGGCGTTACATCTTTTGAGAACACCTTACACCTCCGTATGAAACATTAAAACTCCATAATAAACCTAATGAATTCGTCCGAGTCATTTGAACATCGTACAACAATTTAGAATATCTTACGACTCTGTATGCCACATTACCGCCTTGAAAAGCATGTTAGTATAACGTACGACGCCTTACAACTCCTAACAAATCATTACAACACAGTACGTAAACTTAAAACTCCATAATAAACCTAATGAATTCATCCGAGTCCTTTGAACATTGTAAGACAATTTAGAATATATTACCACTCTGTATGCCACACTACCGCCTTGAAAACTATGTTAATATAACGTACGACACCTTACAACTCCTAACAAAACATTACAACACCGTACTTAAACTTAAAACTCCATAATAAACCTAATGAATTCATCCGAGTCCATTGAACATTGTACAACAATTTAGAATATATTACGACTATGTATGTCACATTACCGCCTTGAAAAGCCTGTTAGTATAACGTACAGCACCTTACAACACCTAACAAATCATTACAACACCGTACGTAAACTCAAAACTCCATAATAAACCTAATGAATTCGTTCGAGTCATTTGAACATCGTATAACAATTTAGAATATCTTACAACTCTGTATGCCACATTACCGCCTTGAAAATCATGTTAGTATAACGTATGACACCTTACAAATCCTAACAACACATTACAATACAGCACGTAAACTTAAAACTCCGTAATAAACCTAATGAATTCGTTAGAGTCATTTGAACATCGTACGACCACTCAGGACTTGTTACGACTTTTTATGGGACATTAGCAACAGGAAAAACAATTTAGAATAATGTAGGAGGCGTTACATCTTTTGAGAACACCTTACACCACCGTACGAAACATTAAAACTCCATAATAAACCTAATGAATTCGTCCGAGTCATTTGAACATCGTACAACAATTTAGAATATCTTACGACTCTGTATGCCACATTACCGCCTTGAAAAGCATGTTAGTATTATGTATGACGCCTTACAACTCCTAACAAATCATTACAACACAGTACGTAAACTTAAAACTCCATAATAAACCTAATGAATTCATCCGAGTCCTTTGAACATTGTACGACAATTTAGAATATATTACCACTCTGTATGCCACACTACCGCCTTGAAAACTATGTTAGTATAACGTACGACACCTTACAACTCCTAACAAAACATTACAACACCGTACAACTCCATAATAAACCTAATGAATTCATCCGAGTCCATTGAACATTGTACGACAATTTAGAATATATTACGACTATGTATGTCACATTACCGCCTTGAAAAGCCTGTTAGTATAACGTACATCACCTTACAACACCTAACAAATCATTACAACACCGTACGTAAACTCAAAACTCCATAATAAACCTAATGAATTCGTTCGAGTCATTTGAACATCGTACAACAATTTAGAATATCTTACGACTCTGTATGCCACATTACCGCCTTGAAAATCATGTTAGTATAACGTATGACACCTTACAAATCCTAACAACACATTACAATTCAGCACGTAAACTTAAAACTCCGTAATAAACCTAATGAATTCGTTAGAGTCATTTGAACATCGTACGACCACTCAGGACTTGTTACGACTTTGTATGGGACATTAGCAATAGGAAAAACAATTTAGAATAATGTAGGAGGCGTTACATCTTTTGAGAACACCTTACACCACCGTACGAAACATTAAAACTCCATAATAAACCTAATGAATTCATCCGAGTCATTTGAACATCGTACAACAATTTAGAATATCTTACGACTCTGTATGCCACATTACCGCCTTGAAAATCATGTTAGTATAACGTATGACACCTTACAAATCCTAACAACACATTACAATACAGCACGTAAACTTAAAACTCATTAATAAACCTAATGAATTCATTAGAGTCATTTGAACATCGTACGACCACTCAGGACTTGTTACGACTTTGTATGGGACATTAGCAACAGGAAAAACAATTTAGAATAATGTAGGAGGCGTTACATCTTTTGAGAACACCTTACACCACCGTACGAAACATTAAAACTCCATAATAAACCAAATGAATTCGTCAGAGTGATTTGAACATCGTACAACAATTTAGAATATCTTACCACTCTATATGCCATATTACGGCCTTGAAAAGCATGTTAGTATAACGTACGACACCTTACAACTCCTAACAAAACATTACAACGCCGTAGGTAATCTTAAAACTCCATAATAAACCTAATGAATTCATCCGAGTCCTTTGAACATTGTACGACAATTTAGAATATATTACCACTCTGTATGCCACACTACCGCCTTGAAAACTATGTTAATATAACGTACGACACCTTACAACTCCTAACAAAACATTACAACACCGTACGTAAACTTAAAACTCCATAATAAACCTAATGAATTCATCCGAGTCCATTGAACATTGTACAACAATTTAGAATATATTACGACTATGTATGTCACATTACCGCCTTGAAAAGCCTGTTAGTATAACGTACAACACCTTACAACACCTAACAAATCATTACAATACCGTACGTAAACTCAAAACTCCATAATAAACCTAATGAATTCGTTCGAGTCATTTGAACATCGTACAACAATTTAGAATATCTTACGACTCTGTATGCCACATTACCGCCTTGAAAATCATGTTAGTATAACGTACGACGCCTTACAACTCCTAACAAATCATTACAACACAGTACGTAAACTTAAAACTCCATAATAAACCTAATGAATTCATCCGAGTCCTTTGAACATTGTACGACAATTTAGAATATATTACCACTCTGTATGCCACACTACCGCCTTGAAAACTATGTTAGTATAACGTACGACACCTTACAACTCCTAACAAAACATTACAACACCGTACAACTCCATAATAAACCTAATGAATTCATCCGAGTCCATTGAACATTGTACGACAATTTAGAATATATTACGACTATGTATGTCACATTACCGCCTTGAAAAGCCTGTTAGTATAACGTACATCACCTTACAACACCTAACAAATCATTACAACACCGTACGTAAACTCAAAACTCCATAATAAACCTAATGAATTCGTTCGAGTCATTTGAACATCGTACAACAATTTAGAATATCTTACGACTCTGTATGCCACATTACCGCCTTGAAAATCATGTTAGTATAACGTATGACACCTTACAAATCCTAACAACACATTACAATTCAGCACGTAAACTTAAAACTCCGTAATAAACCTAATGAATTCGTTAGAGTCATTTGAACATCGTACGACCACTCAGGACTTGTTACGACTTTTTATGGGACATTAGCAACAGGAAAAACAATTTAGAATAATGTAGGAGGCGTTACATCTTTTGAGAACACCTTACACCACCGTACGAAACATTAAAACTCCATAATAAACCTAATGAATTCATCCGAGTCATTTGAACATCGTACAACAATTTAGAATATCTTACGACTCTGTATGCCACATTACCGCCTTGAAAATCATGTTAGTATAACGTATGACACCTTACAAATCCTAACAACACATTACAATACAGCACGTAAACTTAAAACTCATTAATAAACCTAATGAATTCATTAGAGTCATTTGAACATCGTACGACCACTCAGGACTTGTTACGACTTTGTATGGGACATTAGCAACAGGAAAAACAATTTAGAATAATGTAGGAGGCGTTACATCTTTTGAGAACACCTTACACCACCGTACGAAACATTAAAACTCCATAATAAACCAAATGAATTCGTCAGAGTGATTTGAACATCGTACAACAATTTAGAATATCTTACCACTCTATATGCCATATTACGGCCTTGAAAAGCATGTTAGTATAACGTACGACACCTTACAACTCCTAACAAAACATTACAACGCCGTAGGTAATCTTAAAACTCCATAATAAACCTAATGAATTCATCCGAGTCCTTTGAACATTGTACGACAATTTAGAATATATTACCACTCTGTATGCCACACTACCGCCTTGAAAACTATGTTAATATAACGTACGACACCTTACAACTCCTAACAAAACATTACAACACCGTACGTAAACTTAAAACTCCATAATAAACCTAATGAATTCATCCGAGTCCATTGAACATTGTACAACAATTTAGAATATATTACGACTATGTATGTCACATTACCGCCTTGAAAAGCCTGTTAGTATAACGTACAACACCTTACAACACCTAACAAATCATTACAATACCGTACGTAAACTCAAAACTCCATAATAAACCTAATGAATTCGTTCGAGTCATTTGAACATCGTACAACAATTTAGAATATCTTACGACTCTGTATGCCACATTACCGCCTTGAAAATCATGTTAGTATAACGTACGACGCCTTACAACTCCTAACAAATCATTACAACACAGTACGTAAACTTAAAACTCCATAATAAACCTAATGAATTCATCCGAGTCCTTTGAACATTGTACGACAATTTAGAATATATTACCACTCTGTATGCCACACTACCGCCTTGAAAACTATGTTAGTATAACGTACGACACCTTACAACTCCTAACAAAACATTACAACACCGTACAACTCCATAATAAACCTAATGAATTCATCCGAGTCCATTGAACATTGTACGACAATTTAGAATATATTACGACTATGTATGTCACATTACCGCCTTGAAAAGCCTGTTAGTATAACGTACATCACCTTACAACACCTAACAAATCATTACAACACCGTACGTAAACTCAAAACTCCATAATAAACCTAATGAATTCGTTCGAGTCATTTGAACATCGTACAACAATTTAGAATATCTTACGACTCTGTATGCCACATTACCGCCTTGAAAATCATGTTAGTATAACGTATGACACCTTACAAATCCTAACAACACATTACAATACAGCACGTAAACTTAAAACTCCGTAATAAACCTAATGAATTCGTTAGAGTCATTTGAACATCGTACGACCACTCAGGACTTGTTACGACTTTTTATGGGACATTAGCAACAGGAAAAACAATTTAGAATAATGTAGGAGGCGTTACATCTTTTGAGAACACCTTACACCACCGTACGAAACATTAAAACTCCATAATAAACCTAATGAATTCGTCCGAGTCATTTGAACATCGTACAACAATTTAGAATATCTTACGACTCTGTATGCCACATTACCGCCTTGAAAATCATGTTAGTATAACGTATGACACCTTACAAATCCTAACAACACATTACAATACAGCACGTAAACTTAAAACTCATTAATAAACCTAATGAATTCATTAGAGTCATTTGAACATCGTACGACCACTCAGGACTTGTTACGACTTTTTATGGGACATTAGCAACAGGAAAAACAATTTAGAATAATGTAGGAGGCGTTACATCTTTTGAGAACACCTTACACCACCGTACGAAACATTAAAACTCCATAATAAACCTAATGAATTCGTCCGAGTCATTTGAACATCGTACAACAATTTAGAATATCTTACGACTCTGTATGCCACATTACCGCCTTGAAAAGCATGTTAGTATAACGTAGGACGCCTTACAACTCCTAACAAATCATTACAACACAGTACGTAAACTTAAAACTCCATAATAAACCTAATGAATTCATCCGAGTCCTTTGAACATTGTACGACAATTTAGAATATATTACCACTCTGTATGCCACACTACCGCCTTGAAAACTATGTTAGTATAACGTACGACACCTTACAACTCCTAACAAAACATTACAACACCGTACAACTCCATAATAAACCTAATGAATTCATCCGAGTCCATTGAACATTGTACGACAATTTAGAATATATTACGACTATGTATGTCACATTACCGCCTTGAAAAGCCTGTTAGTATAACGTACATCACCTTACAACACCTAACAAATCATTACAACACCGTACGTAAACTCAAAACTCCATAATAAACCTAATGAATTCGTTCGAGTCATTTGAACATCGTACAACAATTTAGAATATCTTACGACTCTGTATGCCACATTACCGCCTTGAAAATCATGTTAGTATAACGTATGACACCTTACAAATCCTAACAACACATTACAATACAGCACGTAAACTTAAAACTCCGTAATAAACCTAATGAATTCGTTAGAGTCATTTGAACATTGTACGACCACTCAGGACTTGTTACGACTTTTTATGGGACATTAGCAACAGGAAAAACAATTTAGAATAATGTAGGAGGCGTTACATCTTTTGAGAACACCTTACACCACCGTACGAAACATTAAAACTCCATAATAAACCTAATGAATTCATCCGAGTCATTTGAACATCGTACAACAATTTAGAATATCTTACGACTCTGTATGCCACATTACCGCCTTGAAAATCATGTTAGTATAACGTATGACACCTTACAAATCCTAACAACACATTACAATACAGCACGTAAACTTAAAACTCATTAATAAACCTAATGAATTCATTAGAGTCATTTGAACATCGTACGACCACTCAGGACTTGTTACGACTTTTTATGGGACATTAGCAACAGGAAAAACAATTTAGAATAATGTAGGAGGCGTTACATCTTTTGAGAACACCTTACACCACCGTACGAAACATTAAAACTCCATAATAAACCTAATGAATTCGTCCGAGTCATTTGAACATCGTACAACAATTTAGAATATCTTACGACTCTGTATGCCACATTACCGCCTTGAAAAGCATGTTAGTATAACGTAGGACGCCTTACAACTCCTAACAAATCATTACAACACAGTACGTAAACTTAAAACTCCATAATAAACCTAATGAATTCATCCGAGTCCTTTGAACATTGTACGACAATTTAGAATATATTACCACTCTGTATGCCACACTACCGCCTTGAAAACTATGTTAGTATAACGTACGACACCTTACAACTCCTAACAAAACATTACAACACCGTACAACTCCATAATAAACCTAATGAATTCATCCGAGTCCATTGAACATTGTACGACAATTTAGAATATATTACGACTATGTATGTCACATTACCGCCTTGAAAAGCCTGTTAGTATAACGTACATCACCTTACAACACCTAACAAATCATTACAACACCGTACGTAAACTCAAAACTCCATAATAAACCTAATGAATTCGTTCGAGTCATTTGAACATCGTACAACAATTTAGAATATCTTACGACTCTGTATGCCACATTACCGCCTTGAAAATCATGTTAGTATAACGTATGACACCTTACAAATCCTAACAACACATTACAATACAGCACGTAAACTTAAAACTCCGTAATAAACCTAATGAATTCGTTAGAGTCATTTGAACATCGTACGACCACTCAGGACTTGTTACGACTTTTTATGGGACATTAGCAACAGGAAAAACAATTTAGAATAATGTAGGAGGCGTTACATCTTTTGAGAACACCTTACACCACCGTACGAAACATTAAAACTCCATAATAAACCTAATGAATTCGTCCGAGTCATTTGAACATCGTACAACAATTTAGAATATCTTACGACTCTGTATGCCACATTACCTCCTTGAAAAGCATGTTAGTATAACGTACGACGCCTTACAACTCCTAACAAATCATTACAACACAGTACGTAAACTTAAAACTCCATAATAAACCTAATGAATTCATCCGAGTCCTTTGAACATTGTACGACAATTTAGAATATATTACCACTCTGTATGCCACACTACCGCCTTGAAAACTATGTTAGTATAACGTACGACACCTTACAACTCCTAACAAAACATTACAACACCGTACAACTCCATAATAAACCTAATGAATTCATCCGAGTCCATTGAACATTGTACGACAATTTAGAATATATTACGACTATGTATGTCACATTACCGCCTTGAAAAGCCTGTTAGTATTGTTGGTCCATAATGATCGTGATTTCAGTGCTTTGTTGACTTGTTTAACACAAATATAACCAATACTTGAAGAACAAAGTGTAGAAAGTCCAAACAACCCAATATCAAGATCTAACACACAATCGAGGTTAATAAGCTACAATGATAAGTAGAATAAGCTCCTAGCACCTCAATGGAACGATTACACAACACAAATCAGTGAGAAATAGTCTTGGTAAAAGATGTGCAAAAGTTGTATAAATGTGAAGATAAGGTTACAATATATAGTAGTGTTAGGTTCGCTGATAGATTCGCTCTAGCGAATCTATCCAGCGAACCAACACAGGTTCGCTGGGCACATAGGTTCGCCCAGTCGACACCTAGATACAAAAGACATGTCTGACCTGCGGGCGAATCTATAGATTCGCCCGTAGGTTCGCTAGCACTAATTACATTACAAGTTAAACAATTACATACAAAAGTAGCACCGACAAGCCGGTGAGTCCAACCTATACATAGTGACTATCAATACTCCCCCTAGGTTGGACCTCACCTGGGGAAGTCTTCTGATTAGCTCCGTCTTTATCTTGGCTTCAAAGTTGTTCAATAAAAGCTCCTGCCCTTTCTTTGATCCCGGCCATTGGATTTGTGTAATCTTCAGTTCCGGCCTCATCTTCACTTAAATTCAGCATTGAGTCTACAAACTCAGCATCTGCGACCTCTGTATCAGGCTCAAATTGAACTGTTGTTTCCGCCTGTATTTCAGCAGTTGGCTCCTCGCATGCAACCTCCAAATCAATCACTTCTACAGGTTTCTCAAACCTCTGTTCAATAGATCGATCAAGTTGTCGTGTCAAGTCATCCATCTCCATTTTCAGATCATCCGTCCTCCTCAATCTTTCATTCACAGCTTTCAGCTCAGCACGAATCCCCCGGGCTTTATTAGCAACCTTCACAAACAGGTTTGCCTCAGCAGCAGTGTCAACTCCAGCCCCGTGCTTAATTCTGTTCTCACATAGCACTTTCAGATCCTCATCACTGAAGGAGAAGACCTCCATAGGATCAAATAGACGGATTTCCGGACGGTCTTCACCTTGTAATCTGATAACGGCCTCCCCCGAACTGTTGTCGTAGAACCATTTCAGGAAATTTTGCAGTCTCGGCGGATGAGTTTCGGGGACCCTGACCCTCTTCATCACCTTCGGAGCAGCAATTTTCAGCACGATCTTGCCCTTCCATGATACCCAATGTTTATCCACCTTCTGCCTCATCCTCCTAGGCTTTTGGTATCCAAACTCAACAAAATCAGACTTAGCTGCTTCCCTGATCGCAGCTTCAAACGCACAAGCCCTACCACTATCTTCTTTCCCGAGTAGAGGTAGCTCAGCCAGTCTTCTCAAGTCCCAACGAGGAAAGGTGGCGAAATGTTTCCGGTTCTTGACATACGTAATGTCACCACCCCTCCTTTTAATCATATACGCCTCCACCAAACAGTTGTACTTCCATGCTATGATCTGTCTATCTTGCTGTTTGGTGTTGGGTTCATCTAAGTGTTGGAATATCGGAACCTCAGGCACCACTTCTTCTTCCTTCCTGAACCATTCAGATTTGTCTAGCTCAGCGTGCTCAAACTGATAACTCATCCCTTTTTCTTCCACCTTATACATTTCCGGCTCTTCATCCAAATCTTCTTCACTATTTTCATCAATATCAGTATCAGGTTCATCAACCAATGTATAATCCACCCCAGATCCACCTACAACTTCATCCCCTTCAAATACGTCCATATCAATTCCCATATCTTCATCAAACTCTTCTTCCACGGCTTTTCCCTTTCCTTTACCACCAAAATCAACATCCATTAACGGATACTTTGCAATATCCGTTAAGGAGTTCAGTTCTGCTTCAGACATAGCCGGATCAGTTCCAGCATTCACCTTCAATTCGTTTAGCTCTTTGAAGACCCTCACCAACAGGCACTGCTGATCTTTCATCATACGACCCATCTCGTATATGACAGTGGATTTCTCTGCATCCTGTTTCTCCAGTTCTTCATGTCTACCTTTTAGTTCAACCAGCTCACCCTTTAAGCTTTCAATCTCAACCCTCAACTCATTACTGGACCCAGCAGATATACCTCCTATATCATGCTTCGCCTTCTTTGATGCTTCAGAGTGTATATCAGCCTTTCTTTTCGTCCTCAGTTCCCTGCCAGCATCAATTTCATCTTGGATCTCATCCACCTCCCGTTCAAACGAATAATCTTTATCCTTGGCATAGGGTTTCCGTTTCCTGATCTTCTTTTCAATCACTTCAATATTTTCTCCACCTCTTTTCCTTTCCGACTCGATCAACCTTTGTATATAAACCCACCTATCAGCCGGATACATATTCTCCCACAAATACGTAGTCCTTCCAACACAATCCGGCCTCACAGATTTACAATCCTTGAAGATTCGTGAATGCATATCCCAGACCTTCAGTTCAGCACCCTCCACAGGCAGATTTGGTAGTTTATCATTCAGAATCATCTGAATGAATCTGGGATACATTAGCCATTTTGCCCCCTTGCTGGCATGGATGTTCTCGAGCATGTAGGTGTAAATCAACTTGGCAAGATTTGCTTTCTGCCCTCGGCAAAACAGTATCATGGCTCGAGCCCAGTCCAAGTTCAGCCCGTCCGTACCCCCCTTTCTGTGATCCAGGCACATAATGAACACATGTGCAATATACCTCCATTCCTGGATCAGGTAGGACTTAACAAACTCCATTTTCTTTTCGCCGGGCATCGGCCCCTCATACCCGGCAGTCCGAAATGCCCCGTAAACTTCTTCAGCTGACATATGTACCTCCTCACCCATATCATCCTCCAGCCTCAAAATTCTAGCCAGATCGGCTTCAGTAAACGCCAAGTCTTGGCCACAGACATTTGCACAGATACGTGACGGCAGTACCGACACGTTCATGACCGCAGTTCGCCAGAAATCCCGAACGTGCGTCTCGTATATGGTGGGAGAGTGAGAGATGGCATGATGAATGTGTGACGACTTCAGCCATATGATAGCGTCTCTATAGCTGCTGGCCTTTTCGAAGTTTTCGTCGAGTAAAGCACACATGTTGTGCTTTTTCTCGAAGAATAAAGTCGACATTTTGCCTGAAAAATAAACGGAGATTGATCAGAAATGAAGATTTGAAAATCAGAAAATAGATTCGCTGGAAATTAGGTTCGCTGGTATAGCGAACCTGAGATTTTGGCACCAGAACCTATAAATTCGCTGACATGAAAAATCAGTCATTGTTGTCGAGCGAATGTATAGGTTCGCTAGAAACAGTCGGGCGAATCTATGTTGTTGCGCGGGCAGCATAACGACATAGATTCGCTCGAGGTCTTGAACTTTCGTTCAGGTTCGCCAGAAGAACACTTAGATTCGCTGGAAACCCTAGTTTTTCAAAAACGGCCGAAATCACATACAGTCAACTATTTTTAGGCATTTAAAGCAACAAACAGGTAGTATAATCACAAGACGAGGCTATTATGAAGTAAAACCCTAACATTTAACATACAATTAGTCATTTAATCAACACTAATTTACAGATCGACAGATAAACATGGATGCGGTGCGATTAAGAGTTTAAAAAGGAGATTAGGGTGTAGACGATGACATACCAAACACTAAGAAGTTGTTTAATGTATGAAAAAGCCGTAAATCGGTGAGAATCGAACGTTGGTGGTTTGGTTTTTTTTTTTTTTTTTTTTTTTTTTTTTGAAAAATCGTGCTACAGTGCAGTTACTTGAGATAATACGCTGACACAGTATATATATACAACCATAGATTCGCTGGCAGACAGACCAGCGAACCTTAGGTTCGCCGGAAGACCAAAAGACAAAGTCTCCGACTGGTTCGCTAGCAGGTTCGCTGACACATAAACAAGACTGTTTCATGTCAGCGAAACAAAGAGAGACCGGGCGAACCTTGGGCGCCGAGCGAACCTGTAGGTTCGCCTTAGGTTCGCTAGACAAACAACAAAAAATTATTTTTGGATTTTCTTAAAAAATTTAAAAACTTTGTAAATCCGTAAATACGTCCCACGACATCAACGCTCCAAAAATAAACATATACATAGGTAAACCTAATAAAGTAAAATGAAATAAAATAAAATAAAATAAAAAATTAGAATAACAGGAGACGGATTTAAACGCTAGAAAGGATATATATTCTTCATGATGTTTTGAGTAGAATCCGGAGAATCATCGATTGGCGGGATTGCAGATATGTTTGTCCATTTAAACCCATGCCTTAGTCCTTTCAACAAGAGATTAGCAGCTTCTTTTATCATGTTTATGGTTTGTTTGAAGAAGCTCAGACAACTCGGTCCCCACAGACATCTAGGTAAAAAGAACAGGTTCTGTCATCAGGGTATATCTGAGCAATACTATTGACTTTGCTTGAATTTCAATGATCAACTTTTGAATGTTGACCGATGCATTAGCATTTTTGACACTTGTGCAATTTTTGCATCTTTTCTTTGTGAGTGGAGCTTGTCAGCGATTGATTCATTTTGAATACAATGCGACTTATTATTTGGGAAACTCAAATGGTCTAGAGCTCCAGGTCTATACTCACGTATAACAGAGGAGATAAACATTTGAGCATGCTCGGTGAATCTTCAGGTCAATACTTCCGTATAGCAGAGAAGATCCACCAACTCCAGGTCAATACTTCCGTATAGCAGAGGCGTTAAGCACTTGACACAAAACGTTCTGAGGAGTTAACGAGTAACTCACTCAGAGGCTTTTCCGAAGAGCATCACTAGCAGCTTTTTATTTTATTTGTTTTGCATACTAGAAACTCGATTCGGGGATAGGGCGAGGGTGATTTGAGATTTTTTAGGGAAATCAAGACAAAGATTTGACACTCTCAACCCATTTTTGACAGAACCATTATCTTTGTGCAATCCAATCACGTCAAGGAGATAATCCTTGTTGTCGAGATCTTGAGCGTTATGTTAGGCTGCACAATCACTGTTTACTTCGTTTTCGGGCTGAGCCTATCTGACATATCCCAAACGCAATGCTTCTGACCTCCTTCAACGACTCTTCAACATCAATCAAAACGGAGATCCTGAAATACCAAAAAATTTGAAAAACTATAAATAGTTAATCTTTTATATCTCCCCCAAAATTTCTATATAATAGCCGTCTAATAAGAAATTTTTGTTTTTCAGATTTTCTTAATACATATATATATACAAATTTAAAAGAAAAATTAAAAGAAGATAGAATAAAATAAAGTAATGGAGCAATGAATCGAGTGACCCACGGATTTTTCAAAGAAGATAAGGACCAGATTATTTACATATTTACAAAGGGATTCTCACAGAAAAAGGTTTTCAAAAAGATATAAGTCCAAGCATGGAGATCAATTCATAAAAACGTGGTTTGTCAAAAGTTTTCGTGAAAAGATCAGCTTTTTGCTTTCTAGTTTCGATAGGAATAATATCAATAAACCCCTTTTCCTGTGCATCCCGGATTGCATGAATTCTTGTTTCAATGTGCTTGGTTCGAGTGTGATGAATGGGATTCTTGGCGATTCCAACAGCAGCTTCATTGTCACAAAAGAGTGGTGTGTGAAGAAAGTTGATGCCATAATCCATCATCTGATGTTGAATCCACAGCACTTGGCAACAGCAACTTGAAGCAGCAATGTATTCTGCTTCTCCTGTGGACAGAGAGACTGTTGTTTGCTTCTTGCTTTGCCAGGAAACAAGACATTCTCCAAGGTATTGACATCCACCAGTGACTGACTTCCTGTTAATCCTGCAACCAGCATGATCACTATCAGAAAAAGCATGTAAATCAAAGTTCCCACCTTTTGGGTACCAAAGTCCCAAACGAGAGGAACCCTTAAGGTAACGGAAAATTCGTTTGACAGCTTTTTCGTGTGATTCTTTTGGATTTGCTTGGAAACGAGCACAGTAACACACGGCAAATGTAATATCTGGACGACTTGCTGTCAGATACATGAGAGATCCGATCATCGAGCGGTACCGATGAGCATCCACAGGATTCCCATTATCATCGGAAGTAAGGCATGTTTGAGCAGTAAAAGGAATTAGTTCAGGAGAAGAGTCATCCATGCCAAACTTCGTGAGGATTTCTTTGATATATTTCTCTTGGTGGATTAGAATCCCATCAGGCTTTTGCTCCACTTGCAGCCCCAAGAAGAAACACATCTCCCCCATTATAGTCATCTCAAAACGATCCATCATCACCTTCTCAAATTCTCTACACAACCCTTCATTAGTCGAACCAAAAATGATATCATCAACATACACCTGAACGATCAGCAATTCGCCATCCACCTCCTTCTTGAATAATGTCATATCTATACTCCCACGAGAGAAACCCTTACTGAGGAGATACTGTGTCAGAGTTTCATACCAGATCCTTGGAGCTTGATGCAACCCATACAACGATTTGTCAAGCTTGTAAACCTTTGACGGGAAATCAGGATCCTCGAAGCCTGGTGGTTGACACACGTAGATCTCCTCATCGATGTCTCCGTATAGAAATGCACATTTCACATCCATCTGATAAACCTTAAAGTTTTTGTTCGCAGCATGTGCAAGAAAGATTCTGATGGCTTCCAGGCGAGCGACTGGAGCAAAAACTTCGGTATAGTCAATTCCCTCCTCTTGGGCAAAACCTTGAACAACCAGTCTCGCTTTGTTTCTAATTACAACACCACGATCATCTGGCTTGTTCCGAAAAACCCATTTAGTGCCGATTGGACACTTGTTAGGAGGAAGATCAACCAGTTCCCAAACTTTGAGCTTCCTGAATTGCTGCAGTTCCATCTGCATGGCATCTACCCAACTCGGATCTTCAAGTGCCTGTTTATAATTCTTTGGAACGACTTGTGACAGAAAGGCAGCATAAAGACATTCATTAATCAAACCGCTCTGACTCCGGGTTCGCACACCATCGGTAATAGATCCAATGATATAATCGTGAGGATGGTTTTTCAGGGTTTTGAAGTCAGTGTTGAGAAGTAAAGGATTTTGGTCGGTTGAGGGTGTTTGATTTGATGGTTGTGAAGGTGTAGGTGATGGGATGGTAGTGGATGTGGATGGAATATCTGATGAAGAAGTTTGAACAGTAGTTTGAGGTTGTGGAATATCTGGTGGTGGTGATGGGATGTCAAATGAAGTGGGAGGTAGTTGTGTGGCGGATGTGGAAGGTTGGGATTGTGATGGTGTAGGTGTAGGATTGAAAATAGAAACCGATGTGTGTGGAATGATGTCATCATCGTCAGAGTCAGGAAGATTAAATGATTTGAAAATGGTGGTGGCATCATAAAACCAGGCCGGTTCACTACCAATACTTGTAGTGTTTGATTCTTGCCAATCAACATAGTAGGACTCTTGCACAATCCGCGTTCGCTTGTTGTAAACGCGATACGCCTTTTGTGTGTTAGAGTATCCCACAAAGAAGCATTCATCAGAGACAGCCCCAAACTTCGTCTTCTGATCTTGAGTATTCAGAAGAGTGCAAGAACATCCAAAGGGGCGTAGAAAATCAATCAGCGGCTTAATCCCTCGAAACAGTTGGTATGAAGTCTTCATCTTTTCTTTGACTATCAGTACCCTGTTAAGAACATAAGCAGCACAATTAACCGCTTCAGCCCAGAAAATAATTGGAAGTTTTGACTCGATCAGCATAGTCCTAGCGGCCTCCACAAGAGTTCGGTTTTTCCTTTCAGCAACACCATTTTGTTGTGGTGTTCGGGCAGCGCTAAACTGTCTGAGAATACCCCGTTGTTCACAGAAGGAGTTGAAGATGTGGTTTCTGAATTCGGTTCCGTTATCGCTTCTGATGGCTTGAACCTTCTTCTTTCCAAGAACCTCTATTAGAGGTATTAACTTCATCAATTCTTCTGCAGTCTCACTCTTGTTCGCCATGAATCTCACCCAGGTGTACCTAGAGTAATCATCTGTGACAACCAAGCAATAAGACTTTTTAGCTATAGATTTGACACTTATTGGACCGAATAAATCAGTATGTAACAATTCGAGGGGTTCTGAGATAGTATTTGTAATTTTGAGTTTATGTGGCTTTTTGTGCTGTTTTCCTCTAGCACAAGCCATGCATTTCTCGACCACAGAAAAATCCTTTTGTGGTAGACCCCTGACCAAATTGTTCTTAACCAATTTATTCAGAATTTTAAAATTGATGTGTCCTAAACGTTTATGCCACAAAAATGATTCAAAGGATGATGCTTTAGACAGGAGACATGTCACGGTGGAATTTGATTCCTGTGAACCCATATTTAACATATAGGTGTCATTTCGTCTCGGAGCTCGCATGATCACCATATCTTCGGGAATAGTAAACTCTGGCTTCAAGAACAGGCATTCATTTGGAAGAAACAGCACAGGAATATTCTTATCACAGATTTGTGATACACTCAGAAGATTGAATGCCAGCTCAGGAACATAGTTGACGTCTTCCAAAGTAAGTGAGCCATTTGAGACTTCTCCTTGACCAATCATCTTCCCGCCTTTCTTATCTCCAGCAAAAGCAACATAACCTCCATTTATGATCCTATAGTTAGTAAGAAGATCCTTCAATCCTGTCATATGTCTGGAACATCCGCTGTCAATATGCCAATGACTATTTACAACGGCATTTGAATGTTCCTGACATTTATTAAAAGAAAAGAAAAGTTAGACCTTTGCAATAGGCACCCAAGTCTTTGTGTACCTGGGTGGTGAAGCAGATGAAGTATTACAAAAGAAATTATTTACAAAAGTGTTTAATCTTTTTCTGACAGATTTTTGCTTTGGACTGTTTTGGATTAATTTGGAGCATTGCTTGACAGTGTGACCAGTGTTTCCGCATTTAAAACAGTGAGATTTAAAACCCGCTTTGGGAACTCTGTTAACAGGAATTTTATCCATTTCAATCTCCTCATCACATTCAGACAGTTGTGAGTTGCAGTCACTGTAAGTGTCATAGAGTTCTTTTAACTTACTTGTTGTGACTTTAACTGTATCAGATTCAGGTTTTGGTTTTAGAATGTATGAAAAAGATGATTCCTTCTCTTTTGGTTTTGAAATTTTCACAGGTGTGAACGTTGGAATTTGGTGAGTGAAGAACTTTTGAAAACAGTTTGTTTTAGTTTGACTTTCAGAGACATGACCTGAAAGTTTGTCTTTGTCATTCACATACATATTTTCATTCAAATCATCATTCAACATATTAGGGTTTGAAGTGGAGCACCCTAAGTTACTATTAAACATGAAATTGTCTGAATATGAAACATTACTACAAACAGGACTATCTAAACAAATGTCTTCAAAAGACTTCTTGGAATCAGAACTACTGCAATCACTACTGACAGAACAACCAAGTCCAACACTCCCACCATACGCGTACTCCTCTCTAACTTCCTTAAGGTTTACTTCACTCAAACCTGCAATGGAACTGTCAGTATCGTTCTGCATAATCTCTTGAATTAACTCATTTGAGGGATGAGGAATAGGTGTAGGAGAATAACAGAAAGTACTGGGTGGAGGATATGCATATGTTTCATTTTTACTAAAACCCAAACCTGTCTTTACCCTGGCCCCCCTTTGATTCTTGCACAGTTCCTCCCTTTTCATTCCAGATATGGTCCACTGCTGCAATTTGTTTTTAAGTTTTCTTGCTTCAAATTCAGCAAGTGTAACTTGCTCAGTCAAGTAGTTAATCTCACAGTTCTTTTCTAAAAGAGTTCTTTTTAAGTGTTCATTTTCTTTTAAAGCTTCTCTTAACTTAACAAAATATTTTGATTCACTTAATTTGAGCTCTTTGTTGGTTCTTTTTAATTCGTTTTCGTTTGACATTAACAGTTTATTTGCTTTGTATATGTCAATTAAACGAATTTTGCAAGCAGATGAACACATATCTTCAATAACATCATAAGGAAGACCGATTACCAGTTTTTCAGCGGCCAGAGCACGATCACATTGACAGTAGGGAGTGCTTCTTTTGAATTCATCAACTGCATCCAGCCTTGCCTTTTCGATCATTTCTTCCAAGCTAGCCTTAGACTCCTCCTCATGCTTTACTTCATTAACAGCGGCTTCACAAACTAACCCAGAATGATTCAGATGTCCTTGAGCAATAACATCTGATTGAACTTTAACAGCATCCTCCACTTTCTCTTCTTCTTCATTTCCAAAAAATTCTTTGAACGGATCAAAGAGATTTATATCATTGTCATCAAACTCAGTAATTTCAGCAATAAGGGCATGGTTGATCTCCTCCTTGGTTTCTTCGATTTCAGCACTCCAGTCAAAGTTGGTGAGAAGTGCAGTTTCATTCTTTGACTTTGCTTCCTCAACCTTTTCTTGAATTGGAGCAGATCTTGGACTTACAGAGTTAACTGGCTCAGAAACGATTGGTAATGGGCATTCTCTCTTGAAGTGGCCCAGTTGTTTGCAGTTATAGCATCGTAACTTTCCCTTGTCATAACCCAGCTTAGCATTCTGTCCTTGATTTCCAAAGTTTCTTCTGCCAGTTCTTTCCATGAATCGTCTGGCACGAAGAGTGAGCATAGCCATCTGCCATTGAATATCAGTTTCCTCCAAATCATCGGGGTCCACCTGATACATATCTTCTACTGTCATACCCTTCCCTTTCAACTCACCTGCAACAAGAGCTTCATAACTGTGAACAAACATTCCAAATAAAGCCATAGTATCTGACGGAATCTGTGTGGTGACAGACGCATTCGAACTTGAACCAACACTTGAAGGTACACCGGCAGATTTAGCAGATACATGACTTGATGGTCCTCTAGATGCAGCACTGTACATATATGAGTTTGCAGCGGATGAGATAAGTGCAGCATTTTGAGAGGGAATGTTTGGAACCATCATTGACTGATTATATTCTCTTCTTTTCACGTCAAGGTCGAAAGACTTCAGCTTGTTGATGACGTCCATCAGTTTGTAGTCAGGAAAGTTTCTCTCTTGTTTCAGCAGCTTGATTTGAAGACTCCATTGTGGAGGAAGAGAATCTAACAGTTTTGCAACTTGTTCGTGATTGCCCAGCTTTTCATCATATTTCTTCAGATTACTTGACACAGATAGAAATCTACTTGTAATATCAGTCAAATTCTCTTGTGAGTATCCCACAAAAGAGTTGAATTCCTTTTCAGCCTGAGCTTTTCTATCCAGTTTCAGATCTTCATTGCCATCATAAAATTCACACAATGCATCATACAGACTCTTTGCAGTTGTGTGTTCTGCAAACCGGTTGAAGATGTCCTGATGTAAGCAAAGTATCAGTGCCCCGAGTGCCTTCTTGTCTCGATCTAGTAATCTGATGTCTGCTTCAGTGAAAGTGCTTGGATTTGTGTTTGTTGAAGTAACAGTTCCTTCAACAGTTGTTGGCACGTGCGGACCATTTACGATAGATTCCCATTGGTTGTAATCCGTGTAGTAGAAAAAGGCTTTCAGACATCTTTTCCAGTCTTCAAAGTTTTCACCACTAACAAGCCTCGGAGGCCTATTAGGTTGAACGCTATCCAGATCATTCATATTCAATGTTGATGAAGTCATAACTTTGAACAGATTACAGATTCGCTGAAAAATGACAGATTCGCTGGCTAGTTTCGCTGGAAGAACACAGCAGATTCGCTGGAAGAACTAATAGTTTCGCTGGTAGCTCAACCACTCTGAAACAGTACGGAAACAGCTCGAAAACCCTCAAAACTTGACCATTTGCCTACAGGTTTGTTTTAAAAGCTTTCTACGTTCAAATAACACAACCCCTGAGCAAAATACAACACCAAAACACACTAAACAAGCTTCAAACAGAATCCAAAGAGTTTTGACCCAAAAACTTCAAAAATCAACACAAAAATCACTTGAATCAAACAATCAAGAGCACTAAGGCTCTGATACCATATTGTTGGTCCATAATGATCGTGATTTCAGTGCTTTGTTGACTTGTTTAACACAAATATAACCAATACTTGAAGAACAAAGTGTAGAAAGTCCAAACAACCCAATATCAAGATCTAACACACAATCGAGGTTAATAAGCTACAATGATAAGTAGAATAAGCTCCTAGCACCTCAATGGAACGATTACACATCACAAATCAGTGAGAAATAGTCTTGGTAAAAGATGTGCAAAAGTTGTATAAATGTGAAGATAAGGTTACAATATATAGTAGTGTTAGGTTCGCTGATAGATTCGCTCTAGCGAATCTATCCAGCGAACCAACACAGGTTCGCTGGGCACATAGGTTCGCCCAGTCGACACCTAGATACAAAAGACATGTCTGACCTGCGGGCGAATCTATAGATTCGCCCGTAGGTTCGCTAGCACTAATTACATTACAAGTTAAACAATTACATACAAAAGTAGCACCGACAAGCCGGTGAGTCCAACCTATACATAGTGACTATCAAGTATAACGTACATCACCTTACAACACCTAACAAATCATTACAACACCGTACGTAAACTCAAAACTCCATAATAAACCTAATGAATTCGTTCGAGTCATTTGAACATCGTACAACAATTTAGAATATCTTACGACTCTGTATGCCACATTACCGCCTTGAAAATCATGTTAGTATAACGTATGACACCTTACAAATCCTAACAACACATTACAATACAGCACGTAAACTTAAAACTCCGTAATAAACCTAATGAATTCGTTAGAGTCATTTGAACATCGTACGACCACTCAGGACTTGTTACGACTTTTTATGGGACATTAGCAACAGGAAAAACAATTTAGAATAATGTAGGAGGCGTTACATCTTTCGAGAACACCTTACACCACCGTATGAAACATTAAAACTCCATAATAAACCTAATGAATTCGTCCGAGTCATTTGAACATCGTACAACA
This sequence comes from Tagetes erecta, assembly GCA_030867185.1. NCBI lineage: Eukaryota > Viridiplantae > Streptophyta > Magnoliopsida > Asterales > Asteraceae > Tagetes > Tagetes erecta. The sequence continues at coordinate 44,193,784 of CM061488.1, read as the reverse complement.
ATTTAGAATATCTTACGACTCTGTATGCCACATTACCGCCTTGAAAAGCATGTTAGTATAACGTAGGACGCCTTACAACTCCTAACAAATCATTACAACACAGTACGTAAACTTAAAACTCCATAATAAACCTAATGAATTCATCCGAGTCCTTTGAACATTGTACGACAATTTAGAATATATTACCACTCTGTATGCCACACTACCGCCTTGAAAACTATGTTAGGATAACGTACGACACCTTACAACTCCTAACAAAACATTACAACACCGTACAACTCCATAATAAACCTAATGAATTCATCCGAGTCCATTGAACATTGTACGACAATTTAGAATATATTACGACTATGTATGTCACATTACCGCCTTGAAAAGCCTGTTAGTATAACGTACATCACCTTACAACACCTAACAAATCATTACAACACCGTACGTAAACTCAAAACTCCATAATAAACCTAATGAATTCGTTCGAGTCATTTGAACATCGTACAACAATTTAGAATATCTTACGATTCTGTATGCCACATTACCGCCTTGAAAATCATGTTAGTATAACGTATGACACCTTACAAATCCTAACAACACATTACAATACAGCACGTAAACTTAAAACTCCGTAATAAACCTAATGAATTCGTTAGAGTCATTTGAACATTGTACGACCACTCAGGACTTGTTACGACTTTTTATGGGACATTAGCAACAGGAAAAACAATTTAGAATAATGTAGGAGGCGTTACATCTTTTGAGAACACCTTACACCACCGTACGAAACATTAAAACTCCATAATAAACCTAATGAATTCGTCCGAGTCATTTGAACATCGTACAACAATATAGAATATCTTACGACTCTGTATGCCACATTACCGCCTTGAAAAGCATGTTAGTATAACGTACGACGCCTTACAACTCCTAACAAATCATTACAACACAGTACGTAAACTTAAAACTCCATAATAAACCTAATGAATTCATCCGAGTCCTTTGAACATTGTACGACAATTTAGAATATATTACCACTCTGTATGCCACACTACCGCCTTGAAAACTATGTTAGTATAACGTACGACACCTTACAACTCCTAACAAAACATTACAACACCGTACAACTCCATAATAAACCTAATGAATTCATCCGAGTCCATTGAACATTGTACGACAATTTAGAATATATTACGACTATGTATGTCACATTACCGCCTTGAAAAGCCTGTTAGTATAACGTACATCACCTTACAACACCTAACAAATCATTACAACACCGTACGTAAACTCAAAACTCCATAATAAACCTAATGAATTCGTTCGAGTCATTTGAACATCGTACAACAATTTAGAATATCTTACGACTCTGTATGCCACATTACCGCCTTGAAAATCATGTTAGTATAACGTATGACACCTTACAAATCCTAACAACACATTACAATTCAGCACGTAAACTTAAAACTCCGTAATAAACCTAATGAATTCGTTAGAGTCATTTGAACATCGTACGACCACTCAGGACTTGTTACGACTTTGTATGGGACATTAGCAACAGGAAAAACAATTTAGAATAATGTAGGAGGCGTTACATCTTTTGAGAACACCTTACACCACCGTACGAAACATTAAAACTCCATAATAAACCTAATGAATTCATCCGAGTCATTTGAACATCGTACAACAATTTAGAATATCTTACGACTCTGTATGCCACATTACCGCCTTGAAAATCATGTTAGTATAACGTATGACACCTTACAAATCCTAACAACACATTACAATACAGCACGTAAACTTAAAACTCATTAATAAACCTAATGAATTCATTATAGTCATTTGAACATCGTACGACCACTCAGGACTTGTTACGACTTTGTATGGGACATTAGCAACAGGAAAAACAATTTAGAATAATGTAGGAGGCGTTACATCTTTTGAGAACACCTTACACCACCGTACGAAACATTAAAACTCCATAATAAACCTAATGAATTCGTCCGAGTCATTTGAACATCGTACAACAATTTAGAATATCTTACGACTCTGTATGCCACATTACCGCCTTGAAAAGCATGTTAGTATAACGTACGACGCCTTACAACTCCTAACAAATCATTACAACACAGTACGTAAACTTAAAACTCCATAATAAACCTAATGAATTCATCCGAGTCCTTTGAACATTGTACGACAATTTAGAATATATTACCACTCTGTATGCCACACTACCGCCTTGAAAACTATGTTAGTATAACGTACGACACCTTACAACTCCTAACAAAACATTACAACACCGTACAACTCCATAATAAACCTAATGAATTCATCCGAGTCCATTGAACATTGTACGACAATTTAGAATATATTACGACTATGTATGTCACATTACCGCCTTGAAAAGCCTGTTAGTATAACGTACATCACCTTACAACACCTAACAAATCATTACAACACCGTACGTAAACTCAAAACTCCATAATAAACCTAATGAATTCGTTCGAGTCATTTGAACATCGTACAACAATTTAGAATATCTTACGACTCTGTATGCCACATTACCGCCTTGAAAATCATGTTAGTATAACGTATGACACCTTACAAATCCTAACAACACATTACAATTCAGCACGTAAACTTAAAACTCCGTAATAAACCTAATGAATTCGTTAGAGTCATTTGAACATCGTACGACCACTCAGGACTTGTTACGACTTTGTATGGGACATTAGCAACAGGAAAAACAATTTAGAATAATGTAGGAGGCGTTACATCTTTTGAGAACACCTTACACCACCGTACGAAACATTAAAACTCCATAATAAACCTAATGAATTCATCCGAGTCATTTGAACATCGTACAACAATTTAGAATATCTTACGACTCTGTATGCCACATTACCGCCTTGAAAATCATGTTAGTATAACGTATGACACCTTACAAATCCTAACAACACATTACAATACAGCACGTAAACTTAAAACTCATTAATAAACCTAATGAATTCATTATAGTCATTTGAACATCGTACGACCACTCAGGACTTGTTACGACTTTGTATGGGACATTAGCAACAGGAAAAACAATTTAGAATAATGTAGGAGGCGTTACATCTTTTGAGAACACCTTACACCACCGTACGAAACATTAAAACTCCATAATAAACCTAATGAATTCGTCCGAGTCATTTGAACATCGTACAACAATTTAGAATATCTTACGACTCTGTATGCCACATTACCGCCTTGAAAAGCATGTTAGTATAACGTACGACGCCTTACAACTCCTAACAAATCATTACAACACAGTACGTAAACTTAAAACTCCATAATAAACCTAATGAATTCATCCGAGTCCTTTGAACATTGTACGACAATTTAGAATATATTACCACTCTGTATGCCACACTACCGCCTTGAAAACTATGTTAGTATAACGTACGACACCTTACAACTCCTAACAAAACATTACAACACCGTACAACTCCATAATAAACCTAATGAATTCATCCGAGTCCATTGAACATTGTACGACAATTTAGAATATATTACGACTATGTATGTCACATTACCGCCTTGAAAAGCCTGTTAGTATAACGTACATCACCTTACAACACCTAACAAATCATTACAACACCGTACGTAAACTCAAAACTCCATAATAAACCTAATGAATTCGTTCGAGTCATTTGAACATCCTACAACAATTTAGAATATCTTACGACTCTGTATGCCACATTACCGCCTTGAAAATCATGTTAGTATAACGTATGACACCTTACAAATCCTAACAACACATTACAATTCAGCACGTAAACTTAAAACTCCGTAATAAACCTAATGAATTCGTTAGAGTCATTTGAACATCGTACGACCACTCAGGACTTGTTACGACTTTGTATGGGACATTAGCAACAGGAAAAACAATTTAGAATAATGTAGGAGGCGTTACATCTTTTGAGAACACCTTACACCACCGTACGAAACATTAAAACTCCATAATAAACCTAATGAATTCGTCCGAGTCATTTGAACATCGTACAACAATTTAGAATATCTTACGACTCTGTATGCCACATTACCGCCTTGAAAAGCATGTTAGTATAACGTACGACGCCTTACAACTCCTAACAAATCATTACAACACAGTACGTAAACTTAAAACTCCATAATAAACCTAATGAATTCATCCGAGTCCTTTGAACATTGTACGACAATTTAGAATATATTACCACTCTGTATGCCACACTACCGCCTTGAAAACTATGTTAGTATAACGTACGACACCTTACAACTCCTAACAAAACATTACAACACCGTACAACTCCATAATAAACCTATTGAATTCATCCGAGTCCATTGAACATTGTACGACAATTTAGAATATATTACGACTATGTATGTCACATTACCGCCTTGAAAAGCCTGTTAGTATAACGTACATCACCTTACAACACCTAACAAATCATTACACCACCGTACGTAAACTCAAAACTCCATAATAAACCTAATGAATTCGTGCGAGTCATTTGAACATCGTACAACAATTTAGAATATCTTACGACTCTGTATGCCACATTACCGCCTTGAAAATCATGTTAGTATAACGTATGACACCTTACAAATCCTAACAACACATTACAATTCAGCACGTAAACTTAAAACTCCGTAATAAACCTAATGAATTCGTTAGAGTCATTTGAACATCGTACGACCACTCAGGACTTGTTACGACTTTGTATGGGACATTAGCAACAGGAAAAACAATTTAGAATAATGTAGGAGGCGTTACATCTTTTAAGAACACCTTACACCACCGTACGAAACATTAAAACTCCATAATAAACCTAATGAATTCATCCGAGTCATTTGAACATCGTACAACAATTTAGAATATCTTACGACTCTGTATGCCACATTACCGCCTTGAAAATCATGTTAGTATAACGTATGACACCTTACAAATCCTAACAACACATTACAATACAGCACGTAAACTTAAAACTCATTAATAAACCTAATGAATTCATTAGAGTCATTTGAACATCGTACGACCACTCAGGACTTGTTACGACTTTGTATGGGACATTAGCAACAGGAAAAACAATTTAGAATAATGTAGGAGGCGTTACATCTTTTGAGAACACCTTACACCACCGTACGAAACATTAAAACTCCATAATAAACCTAATGAATTCGTCCGAGTCATTTGAACATCGTACAACAATTTAGAATATCTTACGACTCTGTATGCCACATTACCGCCTTGAAAAGCATGTTAGTATTATGTACGACGCCTTACAACTCCTAACAAATCATTACAACACAGTACGTAAACTTAAAACTCCATAATAAACCTAATGAATTCATCCGAGTCCTTTGAACATTGTACGACAATTTAGAATATATTACCACTCTGTATGCCACACTACCGCCTTGAAAACTATGTTAGTATAACGTATGACACCTTACAACTCCTAACAAAACATTACAACACCGTACAACTCCATAATAAACCTAATGAATTCATCCGAGTCCATTGAACATTGTACGACAATTTAGAATATATTACGACTATGTATGTCACATTACCGCCTTGAAAAGCCTGTTAGTATAACGTACAGCACCTACAACACCTAACAAATCATTACAACACCGTACGTAAACTCAAAACTCCATAATAAACCTAATGAATTCGTTCGAGTCATTTGAACATCGTACAACAATTTAGAATATCTTACGACTCTGTATGCCACATTACCGCCTTGAAAATCATGTTAGTATAACGTATGACACCTTACAAATCCTAACAACACATTACAATTCAGCACGTAAACTTAAAACTCCGTAATAAACCTAATGAATTCGTTAGAGTCATTTGAACATCGTACGACCACTCAGGACTTGTTACGACTTTGTATGGGACATTAGCAACAGGAAAAACAATTTAGAATAATGTAGGAGGCGTTACATCTTTTGAGAACACCTTACACCACCGTACGAAACATTAAAACTCCATAATAAACCTAATGAATTCATCCGAGTCATTTGAACATCGTACAACAATTTAGAATATCTTACGACTCTGTATGCCACATTACCGCCTTGAAAATCATGTTAGTATAACGTATGACACCTTACAAATCCTAACAACACATTACAATACAGCACGTAAACTTAAAACTCATTAATAAACCTAATGAATTCGTTAGAGTCATTTGAACATCGTACGACCACTCAGGACTTGTTACGACTTTGTATGGGACATTAGCAACAGGAAAAACAATTTAGAATAATGTAGGAGGCGTTACATCTTTTGAGAACACCTTACACCACCGTACGAAACATTAAAACTCCATAATAAACCTAATGAATTCGTCCGATTCATTTGAACATCGTACAACAATTTAGAATATCTTACGACTCTGTATGCCACATTACCGCCTAGAAAAGCATGTTAGTATAACGTACGACGCCTTACAACTCGTAACAGAACATTACAACACAGTACGTAAACTTAAAACTCAATAATAAACCTAATGAATTCATCCGAGTCCTTTGAACATTGTACGACTATTTAGAATATATTACGACTCTGTATGCCACATTACCGCCTTGAAAAGCCTGGTAGTATAACGTACGGCAGCTTACAACACCTAACAAATCATTACAACACCGTACGTAAACTTAAAACTCCATAATAAACCTAATGAATTCGTCCGAGTCATTTGAACATCGTACAACAATTTAGAATATCTTACGACTCTGTATGCCACATTACCGCCTTGAAAATCATGTTCGTATAACGTATGACACCTTACAAATCGTAACAACACATTACAATACCTCACGTAAACTTAAAACTCCGTAATAAACCTAATGAATTCGTTAGAGTCCTTTGAACATCGTACGACCACTCAGGACTTGTTACGACTTTGTATGCGACATTAGCAACAGGAAAAGCAATTTAGAATAATGTAGGATGCGTTACATCTTTTGAGAACACCTTACACCACCGTACGAAACATTAAAACTCCATAATAAACCTAATGAATTCGTCCGAGTCATTTGAACATCGTACAACAATTTAGAATATCTTACGACTCTGTATGCCACATTACCGCCTTGAAAAGCATGTTAGTATAACGTACGACGCCTTACAACTCCTAACAACACATTACAATACAGCACGTAAACTTAAAACTCATTAATAAACCTAATGAATTCGTTAGAGTCATTTGAACATCGTACGGCCACTCAGGACTTGTTACGACTTTGTATGGGACATTAGCAACAGGAAAAACAATTTAGAATAATGTAGGAGGCGTTACATCTTTTGAGAACACCTTACACCACCGTACGAAACATTAAAACTCCATAATAAACCTAATGAATTCGTCCGATTCATTTGAACATCGTACAACAATTTAGAATATCTTACGACTCTGTATGCCACATTACCGCCTTGAAAAGCATGTTAGTATAACGTACGACGCCTTACAACTCGTAACAAAACATTACAACACTGTACGTAAACTTAAAACTCCATAATAAACCTAATGAATTCATCCGAGTCCTTTGAACATTGTACGACAATTTAGAATATATTACGACTCTGTATGCCACACTACCGCCTTGAAAACTATGTTAGTATAACGTACGGCACCTTACAACTCCTAACAAAACATTACAACACCGTACGTAAACTTAAAACTCCATAATAAACCTAATGAATTCATCCGAGTCCATTGAACATTGTACGACAATTTAGAATATATTACGACTCTGTATGTCACATTACCCCCTTGAAAAGCCTGGTAGTATAACGTACGGCAGCTTACAACACCTAACAAATCATTACAACACCCTACGTAAACTCAAAACTCCATAATAAACCTAATGAATTCGTCCGAGTCATTTGAACATCGTACAACAATTTAGAATATCTTACGACTCTGTATGCCACATTACCGCCTTGAAAATCATGTTAGTATAACGTATGACACCTTACAAATCCTAACAACACATTACAATACCTCACGTAAACTTAAAACTCCGTAATAAACCTAATGAATTCGTTAGAGTCCTTTGAACATCGTACGAACACTCAGGACTTGTTACGACTTTGTATGCGACATTAGCAACAGGAAAAGCAATTTAGAATAATGTAGGATGCGTTACATCTTTTGAGAACACCTTACACCACAGTACGAAACATTAAAACTCCACAATAAACCTAATGAATTCGTCCGAGTCATTTGAACATCGTACAACAATTTAGAATATCTTACGACTTTGTATGCCACATTACCGCCTTGAAAAGCATGTTAGTATAACGTACGACGCCTTACAACTCCTAACAAAACATTACAACACAGTACGTAAACTTAAAACTCCATAATAAACCTAATGAATTCATCCGAGTCCTTTGAACATTGTACGGCAATTTAGAATATATTACCACTCTGTATGCCACACTACCGCCTTGAAAACTATGTTAGTATAACGTACGGCACCTTACAACTCCTAACAAAACATTACAACACCGTACGTAAACTTAAAACTCCATAATAAACCTAATGAATTCATCAGAGTCCATTGAACATTGTACGACAATTTAGAATATATTACGACTCTGTATGCCACATTACCGCCTTGAAAAGCATGTTAGTATAACGTACGGCACCTTACAACACCTAACAAATCATTACAACACCCTACGTAAACTCAAAACTCCATAATAAACCTAATGAATTCGTCCGAGTCATTTGAACATCGTACAACAATTTAGAATATCTTACGACTCTGTATGCCACATTACCGCCTTGAAAATCATGTTAGTATAACGTATGACACCTTACAAATCCTAACAACACATTACAATACAGCACGTAAACTTAAAACTCATTAATAAACCTAATGAATTCGTTAGAGTCATTTGAACATCGTACGACCACTCAGGACTTGTTACGACTTTGTATGGGACATTAGCAACAGGAAAAACAATTTAGAATAATGTAGGAGGCGTTACATCTTTTGAGAACACCTTACACCACCGTACGAAACATTAAAACTCCATAATAAACCTAATGAATTCGTCCGATTCATTTGAACATCGTACAACAATTTAGAATATCTTACGACTCTGTATGCCACATTACCGCCTAGAAAAGCATGTTAGTATAACGTACGACGCCTTACAACTCGTAACAAAACATTACAACACAGTACGTAAACTTAAAACTCCATAATAAACCTAATGAATTCATCCGAGTCCTTTGAACATTGTACGACAATTTAGAATATATTACGACTCTGTATGCCACATTACCGCCTTGAATAGCCTGGTAGTATAACGTACGGCAGCTTACAACACCTAACAAATCATTACAACACCGTACGTAAACTCAAAACTCCATAATAAACCTAATGAATTCGTCCGAGTCATTTGAACATCATACAACAATTTAGAATATCTTACGACTCTGTATGCCACATTACCGCCTTGAAAATCATGTTCGTATAACGTATGACACCTTACAAATCGTAACAACACATTACAATACCACACGTAAACTTAAAACTCCGTAATAAACCTAATGAATTCGTTAGAGTCCTTTGAACATCGTACGACCACTCAGGACTTGTTACGACTTTGTATGCGACATTAGCAACAGGAAAAGCAATTTAGAATAATGTAGGATGCGTTACATCTTTTGAGAACACCTTACACCACCGTACGAAACATTAAAACTCCATAATAAACCTAATGAATTCGTCCGAGTCATTTGAACATCGTACAACAATTTAGAATATCTTACGACTCTGTATGCCACATTACCGCCTTGAAAAGCATGTTAGTATAACGTACGACGCCTTACAACTCCTAACAACACATTACAATACAGCACGTAAACTTAAAACTCATTAATAAACCTAATGAATTCGTTAGAGTCATTTGAACATCGTACGGCCACTCAGGACTTGTTACGACTTTGTATGGGACATTAGCAACAGGAAAAACAATTTAGAATAATGTAGGAGGCGTTACATCTTTTGAGAACACCTTACACCACCGTACGAAACATTAAAACTCCATAATAAACCTAATGAATTCGTCCGATTCATTTGAACATCGTACAACAATTTAGAATATCTTACGACTCTGTATGCCACATTACCGCCTTGAAAAGCATGTTAGTATAACGTACGACGCCTTACAACTCGTAACAAAACATTACAACACAGTACGTAAACTTAAAACTCCATAATAAACCTAATGAATTCATCCGAGTCCTTTGAACATTGTACGACAATTTAGAATATATTACGATTCTGTATGCCACACTACCGCCTTGAAAACTATGTTAGTATAACGTACGGCACCTTACAACTCCTAACAAAACATTACAACACCGTACGTAAACTTAAAACTCCATAATAAACCTAATGAATTCATCTGAGTCCATTGAACATTGTACGACAATTTAGAATATATTACGACTCTGTATGTCACATTACCGCCTTGAAAAGCCTGGTAGTATAACGTACGGCAGCTTACAACACCTAACAAATCATTACAACACCCTACGTAAACTCAAAACTCCATAATAAACCTAATGAATTCGTCCGAGTCATTTGAACATCGTACAACAATTTAGAATATCTTACGACTCTGTATGCCACATTACCGCCTTGAAAATCATGTTAGTATAACGTATGACACCTTACAAATCCTAACAACACATTACAATACCTCACGTAAACTTAAAACTCCGTAATAAACCTAATGAATTCGTTAGAGTCCTTTGAACATCGTACGAACACTCAGGACTTGTTACGACTTTGTATGCGACATTAGCAACAGGAAAAGCAATTTAGAATAATGTAGGATGCGTTACATCTTTTGAGAACACCTTACACCACCGTACGAAACATTAAAACTCCACAATAAACCTAATGAATTCGTCCGAGTCATTTGAACATCGTACAACAATTTAGAATATCTTACGACTCTGTATGCCACATTACCGCCTTGAAAAGCATGTTAGTATAACGTACGACGCCTTACAACTCCTAACAAAACATTACAACACAGTACGTAAACTTAAAACTCCATAATAAACCTAATGAATTCATCCGAGTCCTTTGAACATTGTACGGCAATTTAGAATATATTACCACTCTGTATGCCACACTACCGCCTTGAAAACTATGTTAGTATAACGTACGGCACCTTACAACTCCTAACAAAACATTACAACACCGTACGTAAACTTAAAACTCCATAATAAACCTAATGAATTCATCCGAGTCCATTGAACATTGTACGACAATTTAGAATATATTACGACTCTGTATGCCACATTACCGCCTTGAAAAGCATGTTAGTATAACGTACGGCACCTTACAACACCTAACAAATCATTACAACACCCTACGTAAACTCAAAACTCCATAATAAACCTAATGAATTCGTCCGAGTCATTTGAACATCGTACAACAATTTAGAATATCTTACGACTCTGTATGCCACATTACCGCCTTGAAAATCATGTTAGTATAACGTATGACACCTTACATATCCTAACAACACATTACAATACCTCACGTAAACTTAAAACTCCGTAATAAACCTAATGAATTCGTTAGAGTCCTTTGAACATCGTACGACCACTAAGGACTTGTTACGACTTTGTATGCGACATTAGCAACAGGAAAAGCAATTTAGAATAATGTAGGATGCGTTACATCTTTTGAGAACACCTTACACCACCGTACGAAACATTAAAACTCCATAATAAACCTAATGAATTCGTCCGAGTCATTTGAACATCGTACAACAATTTAGAATATCTTACGACTCTGTATGCCACATTACCGCCTTGAAAAGCATGTTAGTATAACGTACGACGCCTTACAACTCGTAACAAAACATTACAACACAGTACGTAAACTTAAAACTCCATAATAAACCTAATGAATTCATCCGAGTCCTTTGAACATTGTACGACAATTTAGAATATATTACGACTCTGTATGCCACACTACCGCCTTGAAAACTATGTTAGTATAACGTACGGCACCTTACAACTCCTAACAAAACATTACAACACCGTACGTAAACTTAAAACTCCATAATAAACCTAATGAATTCATCCGAGTCCATTGAACATTGTACGACAATTTAGAATATATTACGACTCTGTATGTCACATTACCGCCTTGAAAAGCCTGGTAGTATAACGTACGGCAGCTTACAACACCTAACAAATCATTACAACACCCTACGTAAACTCAAAACTCCATAATAAACCTAATGAATTCGTCCGAGTCATTTGAACATCGTACAACAATTTAGAATATCTTACGACTCTGTATGCCACATTACCGCCTTGAAAATCATGTTAGTATAACGTATGACACCTTACAAATCCTAACAACACATTACAATACCTCACGTAAACTTAAAACTCCGTAATAAACCTAATGAATTCGTTAGAGTCCTTTGAACATCGTACGAACACTCAGGACTTGTTACGACTTTGTATGCGACATTAGCAACAGGAAAAGCAATTTAGAATAATGTAGGATGCGTTACATCTTTTGAGAACACCTTACACCACCGTACGAAACATTAAAACTCCACAATAAACCTAATGAATTCGTCCGAGTCATTTGAACATCGTACAACAATTTAGAATATCTTACGACTCTGTATGCCACATTACCGCCTTGAAAAGCATGTTAGTATAACGTACGACGCCTTACAACTCCTAACAAAACATTACAACACAGTACGTAAACTTAAAACTCCATAATAAACCTAATGAATTCATCCGAGTCCTTTGAACATTGTACGGCAATTTAGAATATATTACCACTCTGTATGCCACACTACCGCCTTGAAAACTATGTTAGTATAACGTACGGCACCTTACAACTCCTAACAAAACATTACAACACCGTACGTAAACTTAAAACTCCATAATAAACCTAATGAATTCATCCGAGTCCATTGAACATTGTACGACAATTTAGAATATATTACGACTCTGTATGCCACATTACCGCCTTGAAAAGCATGTTAGTATAACGTACGGCACCTTACAACACCTAACAAATCATTACAACACCCTACGTAAACTCAAAACTCCATAATAAACCTAATGAATTCGTCCGAGTCATTTGAACATCGTACAACAATTTAGAATATCTTACGACTTTGTATGCCACATTACCGCCTTGAAAATCATGTTAGTATAACGTATGACACCTTACATATCCTAACAACACATTACAATACCTCACGTAAACTTAAAACTCCGTAATAAACCTAATGAATTCGTTAGAGTCCTTTGAACATCGTACGACCACTAAGGACTTGTTACGACTTTGTATGCGACATTAGCAACAGGAAAAGCAATTTAGAATAATGTAGGATGCGTTACATCTTTTGAGAACACCTTACACCACCGTACGAAACATTAAAACTCCATAATAAACCTAATGAATTCGTCCGAGTCATTTGAACATCGTACAACAATTTAGAATATCTTACGACTCTGTATGCCACATTACCGCCTTGAAAAGCATGTTAGTATAACGTACGACGCCTTACAACTCGTAACAAAACATTACAACACAGTACGTAAACTTAAAACTCCATAATAAACCTAATGAATTCATCCGAGTCCTTTGAACATTGTACGACAATTTAGAATATATTACGACTCTGTATGCCACACTACCGCCTTGAAAACTATGTTAGTATAACGTACGGCACCGTACAACTCCTAACAAAACATTACAACACCGTACGTAAACTTAAAACTCCATAATAAACCTAATGAATTCATCCGAGTCCATTGAACATTGTACGACAATTTAGAATATATTACGACTCTGTATGTCACATTACCGCCTTGAAAAGCCTGGTAGTATAACGTACGGCAGCTTACAACACCTAACAAATCATTACAACACCCTACGTAAACTCAAAACTCCATAATAAACCTAATGAATTCGTCCGAGTCATTTGAACATCGTACAACAATTTAGAATATCTTACGACTCTGTATGCCACATTACCGCCTTGAAAATCATGTTAGTATAACGTATGACACCTTACAAATCCTAACAACACATTACAATACCTCACGTAAACTTAAAACTCCGTAATAAACCTAATGAATTCGTTAGAGTCCTTTGAACATCGTACGAACACTCAGGACTTGTTACGACTTTGTATGCGACATTAGCAACAGGAAAAGCAATTTAGAATAATGTAGGATGCGTTACATCTTTTGAGAACACCTTACACCACCGTACGAAACATTAAAACTCCACAATAAACCTAATGAATTCGTCCGAGTCATTTGAACATCGTACAACAATTTAGAATATCTTACGACTCTGTATGCCACATTACCGCCTTGAAAAGCATGTTAGTATAACGTACGACGCCTTACAACTCCTAACAAAACATTACAACACAGTACGTAAACTTAAAACTCCATAATAAACCTAATGAATTCATCCGAGTCCTTTGAACATTGTACGGCAATTTAGAATATATTACCACTCTGTATGCCACACTACCGCCTTGAAAACTATGTTAGTATAACGTACGGCACCTTACAACTCCTAACAAAACATTACAACACCGTACGTAAACTTAAAACTCCATAATAAACCTAATGAATTCATCCGAGTCCATTGAACATTGTACGACAATTTAGAATATATTACGACTCTGTATGCCACATTACCGCCTTGAAAAGCATGTTAGTATAACGTACGGCACCTTACAACACCTAACAAATCATTACAACACCCTACGTAAACTCAAAACTCCATAATAAACCTAATGAATTCGTCCGAGTCATTTGAACATCGTACAACAATTTAGAATATCTTACGACTTTGTATGCCACATTACCGCCTTGAAAATCATGTTAGTATAACGTATGACACCTTACATATCCTAACAACACATTACAATACCTCACGTAAACTTAAAACTCCGTAATAAACCTAATGAATTCGTTAGAGTCCTTTGAACATCGTACGACCACTAAGGACTTGTTACGACTTTGTATGCGACATTAGCAACAGGAAAAGCAATTTAGAATAATGTAGGATGCGTTACATCTTTTGAGAACACCTTACACCACCGTACGAAACATTAAAACTCCATAATAAACCTAATGAATTCGTCCGAGTCATTTGAACATCGTACAACAATTTAGAATATCTTACGACTCTGTATGCCACATTACCGCCTTGAAAAGCATGTTAGTATAACGTACGACGCCTTACAACTCGTAACAAAACATTACAACACAGTACGTAAACTTAAAACTCCATAATAAACCTAATGAATTCATCCGAGTCCTTTGAACATTGTACGACAATTTAGAATATATTACGACTCTGTATGCCACACTACCGCCTTGAAAACTATGTTAGTATAACGTACGGCACCGTACAACTCCTAACAAAACATTACAACACCGTACGTAAACTTAAAACTCCATAATAAACCTAATGAATTCATCCGAGTCCATTGAACATTGTACGACAATTTAGAATATATTACGACTCTGTATGTCACATTACCGCCTTGAAAAGCCTGGTAGTATAACGTACGGCAGCTTACAACACCTAACAAATCATTACAACACCCTACGTAAACTCAAAACTCCATAATAAACCTAATGAATTCGTCCGAGTCATTTGAACATCGTACAACAATTTAGAATATCTTACGACTCTGTATGCCACATTACCGCCTTGAAAATCATGTTAGTATAACGTATGACACCTTACAAATCCTAACAACACATTACAATACCTCACGTAAACTTAAAACTCCGTAATAAACCTAATGAATTCGTTAGAGTCCTTTGAACATCGTACGAACACTCAGGACTTGTTACGACTTTGTATGCGACATTAGCAACAGGAAAAGCAATTTAGAATAATGTAGGATGCGTTACATCTTTTGAGAACACCTTACACCACCGTACGAAACATTAAAACTCCACAATAAACCTAATGAATTCGTCCGAGTCATTTGAACATCGTACAACAATTTAGAATATCTTACGACTCTGTATGCCACATTACCGCCTTGAAAAGCATGTTAGTATAACGTACGACGCCTTACAACTCCTAACAAAACATTACAACACAGTACGTAAACTTAAAACTCCATAATAAACCTAATGAATTCATCCGAGTCCTTTGAACATTGTACGGCAATTTAGAATATATTACCACTCTGTATGCCACACTACCGCCTTGAAAACTATGTTAGTATAACGTACGGCACCTTACAACTCCTAACAAAACATTACAACACCGTACGTAAACTTAAAACTCCATAATAAACCTAATGAATTCATCCGAGTCCATTGAACATTGTACGACAATTTAGAATATATTACGACTCTGTATGCCACATTACCGCCTTGAAAAGCATGTTAGTATAACGTACGGCACCTTACAACACCTAACAAATCATTACAACACCCTACGTAAACTCAAAACTCCATAATAAACCTAATGAATTCGTCCGAGTCATTTGAACATCGTACAACAATTTAGAATATCTTACGACTTTGTATGCCACATTACCGCCTTGAAAATCATGTTAGTATAACGTATGACACCTTACATATCCTAACAACACATTACAATACCTCACGTAAACTTAAAACTCCGTAATAAACCTAATGAATTCGTTAGAGTCCTTTGAACATCGTACGACCACTAAGGACTTGTTACGACTTTGTATGCGACATTAGCAACAGGAAAAGCAATTTAGAATAATGTAGGATGCGTTACATCTTTTGAGAACACCTTACACCACCGTACGAAACATTAAAACTCCATAATAAACCTAATGAATTCGTCCGAGTCATTTGAACATCGTACAACAATTTAGAATATCTTACGACTCTGTATGCCACATTACCGCCTTGAAAAGCATGTTAGTATAACGTACGACGCCTTACAACTCGTAACAAAACATTACAACACAGTACGTAAACTTAAAACTCCATAATAAACCTAATGAATTCATCCGAGTCCTTTGAACATTGTACGACAATTTAGAATATATTACGACTCTGTATGCCACACTACCGCCTTGAAAACTATGTTAGTATAACGTACGGCACCGTACAACTCCTAACAAAACATTACAACACCGTACGTAAACTTAAAACTCCATAATAAACCTAATGAATTCATCCGAGTCCATTGAACATTGTACGACAATTTAGAATATATTACGACTCTGTATGTCACATTACCGCCTTGAAAAGCCTGGTAGTATAACGTACGGCAGCTTACAACACCTAACAAATCATTACAACACCCTACGTAAACTCAAAACTCCATAATAAACCTAATGAATTCGTCCGAGTCATTTGAACATCGTACAACAATTTAGAATATCTTACGACTCTGTATGCCACATTACCGCCTTGAAAATCATGTTAGTATAACGTATGACACCTTACAAATCCTAACAACACATTACAATACCTCACGTAAACTTAAAACTCCGTAATAAACCTAATGAATTCGTTAGAGTCCTTTGAACATCGTACGAACACTCAGGACTTGTTACGACTTTGTATGCGACATTAGCAACAGGAAAAGCAATTTAGAATAATGTAGGATGCGTTACATCTTTTGAGAACACCTTACACCACCGTACGAAACATTAAAACTCCACAATAAACCTAATGAATTCGTCCGAGTCATTTGAACATCGTACAACAATTTAGAATATCTTACGACTCTGTATGCCACATTACCGCCTTGAAAAGCATGTTAGTATAACGTACGACGCCTTACAACTCCTAACAAAACATTACAACACAGTACGTAAACTTAAAACTCCATAATAAACCTAATGAATTCATCCGAGTCCTTTGAACATTGTACGGCAATTTAGAATATATTACCACTCTGTATGCCACACTACCGCCTTGAAAACTATGTTAGTATAACGTACGGCACCTTACAACTCCTAACAAAACATTACAACACCGTACGTAAACTTAAAACTCCATAATAAACCTAATGAATTCATCCGAGTCCATTGAACATTGTACGACAATTTAGAATATATTACGACTCTGTATGCCACATTACCGCCTTGAAAAGCATGTTAGTATAACGTACGGCACCTTACAACACCTAACAAATCATTACAACACCCTCGTAAACTCAAAACTCCATAATAAACCTAATGAATTCGTCCGAGTCATTTGAACATCGTACAACAATTTAGAATATCTTACGACTCTGTATGCCACATTACCGCCTTGAAAATCATGTTAGTATAACGTATGACACCTTACATATCCTAACAACACATTACAATACCTCACGTAAACTTAAAACTCCGTAATAAACCTAATGAATTCGTTAGAGTCCTTTGAACATCGTACGACCACTAAGGACTTGTTACGACTTTGTATGCGACATTAGCAACAGGAAAAGCAATTTAGAATAATGTAGGATGCGTTACATCTTTTGAGAACACCTTACACCACCGTACGAAACATTAAAACTCCATAATAAACCTAATGAATTCGTCCGAGTCATTTGAACATCGTACAACAATTTAGAATATCTTACGACTCTGTATGCCACATTACCGCCTTGAAAAGCATGTTAGTATAACGTACGACGCCTTACAACTCCTAACAAAACATTACAACACAGTACGTAAACTTAAAACTCCATAATAAACCTAATGAATTCATCCGAGTCCTTTGAACATTGTACGGCAATTTAGAATATATTACCACTCTGTATGCCACACTACCGCCTTGAAAACTATGTTAGTATAACGTACGGCACCTTACAACTCCTAACAAAACATTACAACACCGTACGTAAACTTAAAACTCCATAATAAACCTAATGAATTCATCCGAGTCCATTGAACATTGTACGACAATTTAGAATATATTACGACTCTGTATGCCACATTACCGCCTTGAAAAGCATGTTAGTATAACGTACGGCACCTTACAACACCTAACAAATCATTACAACACCGTACGTAAAATCAAAACTCCATAATAAACCTAATGAATTCGTTCGAGTCATTTGAACATCGTACAACAATTTAGAATATCTTACGACTCGGTATGCCACATTACCGCCTTGAAAATCATGTTAGTATAACGTATGACACCTTACAAATCCTAACAACACATTACAATACAACACGTAAACTTAAAACTCCATAATAAACCTAATGAATTCGTTAGAGTCATTTGAATATCGGACGACCACTCAGGACTTGTTACAACTTTGTATGGGACATTAGCAACAGGAAAAGCAATTTAGAATAATGTAGGATGCGGCGTTACATCTTTTGAGAACACCTTACACCACCGTACGAAACAATAAAACTCCATAATAAACCTAATGAATTCGTCCGACTCATTTGAACATCGTACAACAATTTAGAATATCTTACGACTCTGTATGTCACATTACCGCCTTGAAAATCATGTTAGTATAACGTATGACACCTTACAAATCCTAACAACACATTACAATACCTCACGTAAACTTAAAACTCCGTAAGAAACCTAATGAATTCGTTAGAGTGCTTTGAACATCGCACGACCACTCAGGACATGTTACGACTTTGTATGCGACATTAGGAACAGGAAAAGCAATTTAGAATAATGTAGGATGCGTTACATCTTTTGAGAACACCTTACACCACCGTGCGAAACATTAAAACTCCATAATAAACCTAATGAATTCGTTCGAGTCATTTGAACATCGTACAACAATTTAGAATATCTTACGACTCTGTATGCCACATTACCGCCTTGAAAAGCATGTTAGTATAACGTACGACACCTTACAACTCCTAACAAAACATTACAACACCGTACGTAAACTTAAAACTCCATAATAAACCTAATGAATTCATCCGAGTCCTTTGAACATCGTAAGACAATTTAGATTATATTACGACTCTGTATGCCACATTACCGCCTTGAAAAGCATGTTAGTATAACGTACGACACCTTACAACACCTAACAAAACATTAGAACACCGTACGTAAACTCAAAACTCCATAATAAACCTAATGAATTCGTCCGAGTCATTTGAACATCGTACAACAATTTAGAATATCTTACGACTCTGTATGCCACCTTACCGCCTTCAAATTCATGTTAGTATAACATATGACACCTTACAAATCCTAACAACACATTACAATACAGCACGTAAACTTAAAACTCCGTAATAAACCTAATGAATTCGTTAGAGTCATTTGAACATCGTACGACCACTCAGGACTTGTTACGACTTTGTAAGGGACATTAGCAACAGGAAAAGCAATTTAGAATAATGTAGGATGCGTTACATCTTTTGAGAGCACCTTACACCACCGTACGAAACATTAAAACTCCATAATAAACTTAGTGAATTCGTCCGAGTCATTTGAACATCGTACAACAATTAAGAATATCTTACGACTCTGTATGCCACATTACCGCCTTGAAAAGCATGTTAGTATAACGTACGACACCTTACAAACTCCTAACAAAACATTACAACACCGTACGTAAACTTAAAACTCCATAATAAACCTAATGAATTAATCCGAGTCCTTTGAACATCGTACGACAATTTTGAATATATTACGACTCTGTATGCCACATTACCGCCTTGAAAAGCATGTTAGTATAACGTACGGCACCTTACAACACCTAACAAATCATTACAACACCGTACGTAAAATCAAAACTCCATAATAAACCTAATGAATTCGTTCGAGTCATTTGAACATCGTACAACAATTTAGAATATCTTACGACTCTGTATGCCACATTACCGCCTTGAAAATCATGTTAGTATAACGTATGACACCTTACAAATCCTAACAACACATTACAATACAACACGTAAACTTAAAACTCCATAATAAACCTAATGAATTCGTTAGAGTCATTTGAATATCGTACGACCACTCAGGACTTGTTACAACTTTGTATGGGACATTAGCAACAGGAAAAGCAATTTAGAATAATGTAGGATGCGGCGTTACATCTTTTGAGAACACCTTACACCACCGTACGAAACAATAAAACTCCATAATAAACCTAATGAATTCGTCCGACTCATTTGAACATCGTACAACAATTTAGAATATCTTACGACTCTGTATGTCACATTACCGCCTTGAAAATCATGTTAGTATAACGTATGACACCTTACAAATCCTAACAACACATTACAATACCTCACGTAAACTTAAAACTCCGTAATAAACCTAATGAATTCGTTAGAGTGCTTTGAACATCGCACGACCACTCAGGACTTGTTACGACTTTGTATGCGACATTAGCAACAGGAAAAGCAATTTAGAATAATGTAGGATGCGTTACATCTTTTGAGAACACCTTACACCACCGTGCGAAACATTAAAACTCCATAATAAACCTAATGAATTCGTTCGAGTCATTTGAACATCGTAAAACAATTTAGAATATCTTACGACTCTGTATGCCACATTACCGCCTTGAAAAGCATGTTAGTATAACGTACGACACCTTACAACTCCTAACAAAACATTACAACACCGTACGTAAACTTAAAACTCCATAATAAACCTAATGAATTCATCCGAGTCCTTTGAACATCGTAAGACAATTTAGATTATATTACGACTCTGTATGCCACATTACCGCCTTGAAAAGCATGTTAGTATAACGTACGACACCTTACAACACCTAACAAAACATTAGAACACCGTACGTAAACTCAAAACTCCATAATAAACCTAATGAATTCGTCCGAGTCATTTGAACATCGTACAACAATTTAGAATATCTTACGACTCTGTATGCCACCTTACCGCCTTCAAATTCATGTTAGTATAACATATGACACCTTACAAATCCTAACAACACATTACAATACAGCACGTAAACTTAAAACTCCGTAATAAACCTAATGAATTCGTTAGAGTCATTTGAACATCGTACGACCACTCAGGACTTGTTACGACTTTGTAAGGGACATTAGCAACAGGAAAAGCAATTTAGAATAATGTAGGATGCGTTACATCTTTTGAGAACACCTTACACCACCGTACGAAACATTAAAACTCCATAATAAACTTAGTGAATTCGTCCGAGTCATTTGAACATCGTACAACAATTAAGAATATCTTACGACTCTGTATGCCACATTACCGCCTTGAAAAGCATGTTAGTATAACGTACGACACCTTACAAACTCCTAACAAAACATTACAACACCGTACGTAAACTTAAAACTCCATAATAAACCTAATGAATTCATCCGAGTCCTTTGAACAACGTACGACAATTTAGATTATATTACGACTCTTTATGCCACATTACCGCCTTCAAAAGCATGTTAGTATAAAGTACGACACCTTACAACACCTAACAAAACATTAGAACACCGTACGTAAACTCAAAACTCCATAATAAACCTAATGAATTCGTCCGAGTCATTTGAACATCGTACAACAATTTAGAATATCTTACGACTCTGTATGCCACATTACCGCCTTCAAAATCATGTTAGTATGACATATGACACCTTACAAATCTTAACAACACATTACAATACAGCACGTAAACTTAAAACTCCGTAATAAACCTAATGAATTCGTTAGAGTCATTTGAACATCGTACGACCACTCAGGACTTGTTACGACTTTGTAAGGGACATTAGCAACAGGAAAAGCAATCTAGAATAATGTAGGATGCGTTACATCTTTTGAGAACACCTTACACCACCGTACGAAACATTAAAACTCCATAATAAACCTAATGAATTCGTCCGAGTCATTTGAACATCGTACAACAATTTAGAATATCTTACGACTCTGTATGCCACATTACCGCCTTGAAAATCATGTTAGTATAACATATGACACCTTACAAATCCTAACAACACATTACAATACCTCACGTAAACTTAAAACTCCGTAATAAACCTAATGAATTCGTTAGAGTCCTTTGAACATCGCACGACCACTCAGGACTTGTTACGACTTTGTATGCGACATTAGCAACAGGAAAAGCAATTTAGAATAATGTAGGATGCGTTACATCTTTTGAGAACACCTTACACCACCGTACGAAACATTAAAACTCCATAATAAACCTAATGAATTCGTTAGAGTCATTTGAACATCGTACGACCACTCAGGACTTGTTACGACTTTGTAAGGGACATTAGCAACAGGAAAAGCAATCTAGAATAATGTAGGATGCGTTACATCTTTTGAGAACACCTTACACCACCGTACGAAACATTAAAATTCCATAATAAACCTAATGAATTCGTCCGAGTCATTTGAACATCGTACAACAATTTAGAATATCTTACGACTCTGTATGCCACATTACCGCCTTGAAAATCATGTTAGTATAACATATGACACCTTACAAATCCTAACAACACATTACAATACCTCACGTAAACTTAAAACTCCGTAATAAACCTAATGAATTCGTTAGAGTCCTTTGAACATCGCACGACCACTCAGGACTTGTTACGACTTTGTATGCGACATTAGCAACAGGAAAAGCAATTTAGAATAATGTAGGATGCGTTACATCTTTTGAAAACACCTTACACCACCGTACGAAACATTAAAACTCCATAATAAACCTAATGAATTCGTCCAAGTCCTTTGAACATCGTACGACAATTTAGATTATATTACCACTCTGTTTGCCACATTACCGCCTTGAAAAGTATGTTAGTAAAACGTACGGCACCTGACAACTCCTAACAAATCATTACAACACCGTACGTAAACTTAAAACTCCATAATAAACCTAATGAATTCATCAGAGTCCATTGAACATCGTACGACAATTTAGAATATATTACGACTCTGTATGCCACATTACCGCCTTGAAAAGCATGTTAGTATAACGTACGACACCTTACAACACCTAACAAAACATTAGAACACCGTACGTAAACTCAAAACTCCATAATAAACCTAATGAATTCGTCCGAGTCATTTGAACATCGTACAATAATTTAGAATATCTTACGACTCTGTATGCCACATTACCGCCTTGAAAATCATGTTAGTATAACATATGACACCTTACAAATCCTAACATACAGCACGTAAACTTAAAACTCCGTAATAAACCTAATGAATTCGTTAGAGTCATTTGAACATCGTACGACCACTCAGGACTTGTTACGACTTTGTATGGGACATTAGCAACAGGAAAAGCAATTTAGAATAATGTAGGATGCGTTACATCTTTTGAGAACACCTTACACCACCGTACGAAACATTAAAACTCCATAATAAACCTAATGAATTCGTCCGAGTCATTTGAACATCGTACAACAATTTAGAATATCTTACGACTCTGTATGCCACATTACCGCCTTGAAAAGCATGTTAGTATAACGTACGACACCTTCCAACTACTAACAATACATTACAACACCGTACGTAAACTTAAAACTCCATAATAAACCTAATGAATTCATCCGAGTCCTTTGAACATCGTACGACAATTTAGATTATATTACCACTCTGTATGCCACATTACCGCCTTGAAAAGTATGTTAGTATAACGTACAGCACCTTACAACTCCTAACAAATCATTACAACACCGTACGTAAACTTAAAACTCCATAATAAACCTAATGAATTCATCCGAATCCATTGAACATCGTACGACAATTTAGAATATATTACGACTCTGTATGCCACATTACCGCCTTGAAAAGCATGTTAGTATAACGTACGACACCTTACAACACCTAACAAAACATTAGAACACCGTACGTAAACTCAAAACTCCATAATAAACCTAATGAATTCGTCCGAGTCATTTGAACATCGTACAACAATTTAGAATATCTTACGACTCTGTATGCCACATTACCGCCTTCAAAATCATGTTAGTATAACATATGACACCTTACAAATCCTAACAACACATTACAATACAGCACGTAAACTTAAAACTCCGTAATAAACCTAATGAATTCGTTAGAGTCATTTGAACATCGTACGACCACTCAGGACTTGTTACGACTTTGTAAGGGACATTAGCAACAGGAAAAACAATCTAGAATAATGTAGGATGCGTTACATCTTTTGAGAACACCTTACACCACCGTACGAAACATTAAAACTCCATAATAAACCTAATGAATTCGTCCGAGTCATTTGAACATCGTACAACAATTTAGAATATCTTACGACTCTGTATGCCACATTACCGCCTTGAAAATCATGTTAGTATAACATATGACACCTTACAAATCCTAACAACACATTACAATACCTCACGTAAACTTAAAACTCCGTAATAAAACTAATGAATTCGTTAGAGTCCTTTGAACATCGCACGACCACTCAGGACTTGTTACGACTTTGTATGCGACATTAGCAACAGGAAAAGCAATTTAGAATAATGTAGGATGCGTTACATCTTTTGAGAACACCTTACACCACCGTACGAAACATTAAAACTCCATAATAAACCTAATGAATTCGTCCGAGTCCTTTGAACATCGTACGACAATTTAGATTATATTACCACTCTGTTTGCCACATTACCGCCTTGAAAAGTATGTTAGTAAAACGTACGGCACCTGACAACTCCTAACAAATCATTACAACACCGTACGTAAACTTAAAACTCCATAATAAACCTAATGAATTCATCAGAGTCCATTGAACATCGTACGACAATTTAGAGTATATTACGACTCTGTATGCCACATTACCGCCTTGAAAAGCATGTTAGTATAACGTACGACACCTTACAACACCTAACAAAACATTAGAATACCGTACGTAAACTCAAAACTCCATAATAAACCTAATGAATTCGTCCGAGTCATTTGAACATCGTACAACAATTTAGAATATCTTACGACTCTGTATGCCACATTACCGCCTTGAAAATCATGTTAGTATAACATATGACACCTTACAAATCCTAACATACAGCACGTAAACTTAAAACTCCGTAATAAACCTAATGAATTCGTTAGAGTCATTTGAACATCGTACGACCACTCAGGACTTGTTACGACTTTGTATGGGACATTAGCAACAGGAAAAGCAATTTAGAATAATGTAGGATGCGTTACATCTTTTGAGAACACCTTACACCACCGTACGAAACATTAAAACTCCATAATAAACCTAATGAATTCGTCCGAGTCATTTGAACATCGTACAACAATTTAGAATATCTTACGACTCTGTATGCCACATTACCGCCTTGAAAATCATGTTAGTATAACATATGACACCTTACAAATCCTAACAACACATTACAATACCTCACGTAAACTTAAAACTCCGTAA
Source organism: Tagetes erecta (assembly GCA_030867185.1). Lineage (NCBI taxonomy): Eukaryota > Viridiplantae > Streptophyta > Magnoliopsida > Asterales > Asteraceae > Tagetes > Tagetes erecta. The sequence continues at coordinate 44,167,384 of CM061488.1, read as the reverse complement.
TAAACCTAATGAATTCGTTAGAGTCCTTTGAACATCGCACGACCACTCAGGACTTGTTACGACTTTGTATGCGACATTAGCAACAGGAAAAGCAATTTAGAATAATGTAGGATGCGTTACATCTTTTGAGAACACCTTACACCACCGTACGAAACATTAAAACTCCATAATAAACCTAATGAATTCGTTAGAGTCATTTGAACATCGTACGACCACTCAGGACTTGTTACGACTTTGTAAGGGACATTAGCAACAGGAAAAGCAATCTAGAATAATGTAGGATGCGTTACATCTTTTGAGAACACCTTACACCACCGTACGAAACATTAAAATTCCATAATAAACCTAATGAATTCGTCCGAGTCATTTGAACATCGTACAACAATTTAGAATATCTTACGACTCTGTATGCCACATTACCGCCTTGAAAATCATTTTAGTATAACATATGACACCTTACAAATCCTAACAACACATTACAATACCTCACGTAAACTTAAAACTCCGTAATAAACCTAATGAATTCGTTAGAGTCCTTTGAACATCGCACGACCACTCAGGACTTGTTACGACTTTGTATGCGACATTAGCAACAGGAAAAGCAATTTAGAATAATGTAGGATGCGTTACATCTTTTGAGAACACCTTACACCACCGTACGAAACATTAAAACTCCATAATAAACCTAATGAATTCGTCCGAGTCCTTTGAACATCGTACGACAATTTAGATTATATTACCACTCTGTTTGCCACATTACCGCCTTGAAAAGTATGTTAGTAAAACGTACGGCACCTGACAACTCCTAACAAATCATTACAACACCGTACGTAAACTTAAAACTCCATAATAAACCTAATGAATTCATCAGAGTCCATTGAACATCGTACGACAATTTAGAATATATTACGACTCTGTATGCCACATTACCGCCTTGAAAAGCATGTTAGTATAACGTACGACACCTTACAACACCTAACAAAACATTAGAACACCGTACGTAAACTCAAAACTCCATAATAAACCTAATGAAGTCGTCCGAGTCATTTGAACATCGTACAATAATTTAGAATATCTTACGACTCTGTATGCCACATTACCGCCTTGAAAATCATGTTAGTATAACATATGACACCTTACAAATCCTAACATACAGCACGTAAACTTAAAACTCCGTAATAAACCTAATGAATTCGTTAGAGTCATTTGAACATCGTACGACCACTCAGGACTTGTTACGACTTTGTATGGGACATTAGCAACAGGAAAAGCAATTTAGAATAATGTAGGATGCGTTACATCTTTTGAGAACACCTTACACCACCGTACGAAACATTAAAACTCCATAATAAACCTAATGAATTCGTCCGAGTCATTTGAACATCGTACAACAATTTAGAATATCTTACGACTCTGTATGCCACATTACCGCCTTGAAAAGCATGTTAGTATAACGTACGACACCTTCCAACTACTAACAATACATTACAACACCGTACGTAAACTTAAAACTCCATAATAAACCTAATGAATTCATCCGAGTCCTTTGAACATCGTACGACAATTTAGATTATATTACCACTCTGTATGCCACATTACCGCCTTGAAAAGTATGTTAGTATAACGTACAGCACCTTACAACTCCTAACAAATCATTACAACACCGTACGTAAACTTAAAACTCCATAATAAACCTAATGAATTCATCCGATACCATTGAACATCGTACGACAATTTAGAATATATTACGACTCTGTATGCCACATTACCGCCTTGAAAAGCATGTTAGTATAACGTACGACACCTTACAACACCTAACAAAACATTAGAACACCGTACGTAAACTCAAAACTCCATAATAAACCTAATGAATTTGTCCGAGTCATTTGAACATCGTACAACAATTTAGAATATCTTACGACTCTGTATGCCACATTACCGCCTTCAAAATCATGTTAGTATAACATATGACACCTTACAAATCCTAACAACACATTACAATACAGCACGTAAACTTAAAACTCCGTAATAAACCTAATGAATTCGTTAGAGTCATTTGAACATCGTACGACCACTCAGGACTTGTTACGACTTTGTAAGGGACATTAGCAACAGGAAAAACAATCTAGAATAATGTAGGATGCGTTACATCTTTTGAGAACACCTTACACCACCGTACGAAACATTAAAACTCCATAATAAACCTAATGAATTCGTCCGAGTCATTTGAACATCGTACAACAATTTAGAATATCTTACGACTCTGTATGCCACATTACCGCCTTGAAAATCATGTTAGTATAACATATGACACCTTACAAATCCTAACAACACATTACAATACCTCACGTAAACTTAAAACTCCGTAATAAACCTAATGAATTCGTTAGAGTCCTTTGAACATCGCACGACCACTCAGGACTTGTTACGACTTTGTATGCGACATTAGCAACAGGAAAAGCAATTTAGAATAATGTAGGATGCGTTACATCTTTTGAGAACACCTTACACCACCGTACGAAACATTAAAACTCCATAATAAACCTAATGAATTCGTCCGAGTCCTTTGAACATCGTACGACAATTTATATTATATTACCACTCTGTTTGCCACATTACCGCCTTGAAAAGTATGTTAGTAAAACGTACGGCACCTGACAACTCCTAACAAATCATTACAACACCGTACGTAAACTTAAAACTCCATAATAAACCTAATGAATTCATCAGAGTCCATTGAACATCGTACGACAATTTAGAATATATTACGACTCTGTATGCCACATTACCGCCTTGAAAAGCATGTTAGTATAACGTACGACACCTTACAACACCTAACAAAACATTAGAATACCGTACGTAAACTCAAAACTCCATAATAAACCTAATGAATTCGTCCGAGTCATTTGAACATCGTACAACAATTTAGAATATCTTACGACTCTGTATGCCACATTACCGCCTTGAAAATCATGTTAGTATAACATATGACACCTTACAAATCCTAATATACAGCACGTAAACTTAAAACTCCGTAATAAACCTAATGAATTCGTTAGAGTCATTTGAACATCGTACGACCACTCAGGACTTGTTACGACTTTGTATGGGACATTAGCAACAGGAAAAGCAATTTAGAATAATGTAGGATGCGTTACATCTTTTGAGAACACCTTACACCACCGTACGAAACATTAAAACTCCATAATAAACCTAATGAATTCGTCCGAGTCATTTGAACATCGTACAACAATTTAGAATATCTTACGACTCTGTATGCCACATTATCGCCTTGAAAAGCATGTTAGTATAACGTACGACACCTTACAACTACTAACAATACATTACAACACCGTAGGTAAACTTAAAACTCCATAATAAACCTAATGAATTCATCCGAGTCCTTTGAACATCGTACGACAATTTAGATTATATTACCACTCTGTATGCCACATTACCGCCTTGAAAAGTATGTTAGTATAACTTACAGCACCTTACAACTCCTTACAAATCATTACAACACCGTACGTAAACTTAAAACTCCATAATAAACCTAATGAATTCATCTGAATCCATTGAACATCGTACGATAATTTAGAATATATTACGACTCTGTATGCCACATTACCGCCTTGAAAAGCATGTTAGTATAACGTACGACACCTTACAACACCTAACAAAACATTAGAACACCGTATGTAAACTCAAAACTCCATAATAAACCTAATGAATTCGTCCGAGTCATTTGAACATCGTACAACAATTTAGAATATCTTACGACTCTGTATGCCACATTACCGTCTTGAAAATCATGTTAGTATAACGTATGACACCTTACAAATCCTAACAACACATTACAATACAGCACGTAAACTTAAAACTCCGTAATAAACCTAATGAATTCGTTAGAGTCATTTGAACATCGTACGACCACTCAGGAATTGTTACGACTTTGTATGGGACATTAGCAACAGGAAAAGCAATTTAGAATAATGTAGGATGCATTACATCTTTTGAAACACCTTACACCACCGTACGAAACATTAAAACTCCATAATAAACCTAATGAATTCGTCCGAGTCATTTGAACATCGTACAACAATTTACAATATCTTACGACTATGTATGCCACATTACCGCCTTGAAAAGCATGTTAGTATAACGTACGGCACCTGACAACTCCTAACAAATCATTACAACACCGTACGTAAACTTAAAACTCCATAATAAACCTAATGAATTCATCCGAGTCCATTGAACATCGTACGACAATTTAGAATATATTACGACTCTGTATGCCACATTACCGCCTTGAAAAGCATGTTAGTGTAACGTACGACACCTTACAACACCTAACAAAACATTAGAACACCGTACGTAAACTCAAAACTCCATAATAAACCTAATGAATTCGTCTGAGTCATTTGAACATCGTACAACAATTTAGAATATCTTACGACTCTGTATGCCACATTACCGCCTTGAAAATCATGTTAGTATAACGTATGACACCTTACAAATCCTAACAACACATTACAATACAGCACGTAAACTTAAAACTCCGTAATAAACATAATGAATTCGTTAGAGTCATTTGAACATCGTACGACCACTCAGGAATTGTTACAACTTTGTATGGGACATTAGCAACAGGAAAAGCAATTTAGAATAATGTAGGATGCATTACATCTTTTGAAACACCTTACACCACCGTACGAAACATTAAAACTCCATAATAAACCTAATGAATTCGTCCGAGTCATTTGAACATCGTACAACAATTTAGAATATCTTACGACTATGTATGCCACATTACCGCCTTGAAAAGCATGTTAGTATAACGTACGACACCTTACAACTACTAACAAAACATTACAACACCGTACGTAAACTTAAAACTCCATAATAAACGTAATGAATTCATCCGAGTCCTTTGAACATCGTACGACAATTTAGAATATATTACCACTCTGTATGCCACATTACCGCCTTGAAAACTATGTTAGTATAACGTACGGCACCTTACAACTCCTAACAGAACATTACAACACCGTACGTAAACTTAAAACTCCATAATAAACCTAATGAATTCATCCAAGTCCATTGAACATTGTACGACAATTTAGAATATATTACGACTCTGTATGCCACATTACCGCCTTGAAAAGCATGTTAGTATAACGTACGGCACCTTACAACACCTAACAAAACATTACAACACCGTAATAAACTCAAAACTCCATAATAAACCTAATGAATTCGTCCGAGTCATTTGAACATCGTTCATCAATTTAGAATATCTTACGACTCTGTATGCCACATTACCGCATTGAAAATCATGTTAGTATAACGTATGACACCTTACAACTCCTAACAACACATTACAATACAGCACGTAAACTTAAAACTCCGTAATAAACCTAATGAATTCATTAGAGTCATTTGAACATCGTACGACCACTCAGGACTTGTTACAACTTTGTATGGGACATTAGCAACAGGATAAGCAATTTAGAATAATGTAGGATGCGTTACATCTTTTGAGAACACCTTACACCACCGTACGAAATATTAAAACTCCATAATAAACCTAATGAATTCGTCCGAGTCATTTGAACATCGTACAACAATTTAGAATATCTTACGACTCTGTATGCCACATTACCGCCTTGAAAAGCATGTTAGTATAACGTACGACACATTACAACTACTAACAAAACATTACAACACCGTACGTAAACTTAAAACTCCATGATAAACCTAATGAATTCATCCGAGTCCTTTGAACATCTTACGACAATTTATAATATATTACGACTCTGTATGCCACATTACCGCCTTGAAAAGCATGTTAGTATAACGTACGACACCTTACAACACCTAACAAAACATTAGAACACCGTACGTAAACTCAAAACTCCATAATAAACCTAATGAATTCGTCCGAGTCATTTGAACATCGTACAACAATTTAGAATATCTTACGACTCTGTATGCCACATTACCGCCTTGAAAAGCATGTTAGTATAACGTACGACACATTACAACTACTAACAAAACATTACAACACCGTACGTAAACTTAAAACTCCATAATAAACCTAATGAATTCATCCGAGTCCATTGAACATCGTACGACAATTTATAATATATTACGACTCTGTATGCCACATTACCGCCTTGAAAAGCATGTTAGTATAACGTACGACACCTTACAACACCTAACAAAACATTAGAACACCGTATGTAAACTCAAAACTCCGTAATAAACCTAATGAATTCGTCCGAGTCATTTGAACATCGTACAACAATTTAGAATATCTTACGACTCTGTGTGCCACATTACCGCCTTGAAAAGCATGTTAGTATAACGTACGACACATTACAACTACTAATAAAACATTACAACACCGTACGTAAACTTAAAACTCCATAATAAACCTATTGAATTCATCCGAGTCCATTGAACATCGTACGACAATTTATAATATATTACGACTCTGTATGCCACATTACCGCCTTGAAAAGCATGTTAGTATAACGTACGACACCTTACAACACCTAATAAAACATTAGAACACCGTATGTAAACTCAAAACTCCATAATAAACCTAATGAATTCGTCCGAGTCATTTGAACATCGTACAACAATTTAGAATATCTTACGACTCTGTATGCCACATTACCGTCTTGAAAATCATGTTAGTATAACATGTGACACCTTACAAATCCTAACATACAGCACGTAAACTTAAAACTCCGTAATAAACCTAATGAATTCGTTAGAGTCATTTGAACATCGTACGACCACTCAGGACTTGTTACGACTTTGTATGGGACATTAGCAACAGGAAAAGCAATTTAGAATAATCTAGGATGCGTTACATCTTTTGAGAACACCTTACACTACCGTACGAAACATTAAAACTCCATAATAAACCTAATGAATTCGTCCGAGTCATTTGAACATCGTACAACAATTTAGAATATCTTACGACTCTGTATGCCACATTACCGCCTTGAAAAGCATGTTAGTATAACATACGGCACCTTACAACTACTAACAATACATTACAACACCGTACGTAAACTTAAAACTCCATGATAAACCTAATGAATTCATCCGAGTCCATTGAACATCGTACGACAATTTATAATATATTACGACTCTGTATGCCACATTACCGCCTTGAAAAGCATGTTAGTATAACGTACGGCACCTTACAACACCTAACAAAACATTACAACACCGTAATAAACTCAAAACTCCATAATAAACCTAATGAATTCGTCCGAGTCATTTGAACATCGTACATCAATTTAGAATATCTTACGACTCTGTATGCCACATTACCGTCTTGAAAATCATGTTAGTATAACATGTGACACCTTACAAATCCTAACATACAGCACGTAAACTTAAAACTCCGTAATAAACCTAATGAATTCGTTAGAGTCATTTGAACATCGTACGACCACTCAGGACTTGTTACGACTTTGTATGGGACATTAGCAACAGGAAAAGCAATTTAGAATAATCTAGGATGCGTTACATCTTTTGAGAACACCTTACACTACCGTACGAAACATTAAAACTCCATAATAAACCTAATGAATTCGTCCGAGTCATTTGAACATCGTACAACAATTTAGAATATCTTACGACTCTGTATGCCACATTACCGCCTTGAAAAGCATGTTAGTATAACATACGGCACCTTACAACTACTAACAATACATTACAACACCGTACGTAAACTTAAAACTCCATGATAAACCTAATGAATTCATCCGAGTCCATTGAACATCGTACGACAATTTATAATATATTACGACTCTGTATGCCACATTACCGCCTTGAAAAGCATGTTAGTATAACGTACGGCACCTTATAACACCTAACAAAACATTACAACACCGTAATAAACTCAAAACTCCATAATAAACCTAATGAATTCGTCCGAGTCATTTGAACATCGTACATCAATTTAGAATATCTTACGACTCTGTATGCCACATTACCGCATTGAAAATCATGTTAGTATAACGTATGACACCTTACAACTCCTAACAACACATTACAATACAGCACGTAAACTTAAAACTCCGTAATAAACCTAATGAATTCATTAGAGTCATTTGAACATCGTACGACCACTCAGGACTTGTTACAACTTTGTATGGGACGTTAGCAACAGGATAAGCAATTTAGAATAATGTAGGATGCGTTACATCTTTTGAGAACACCTTACACCACCGTACGAAATATTAAAACTCCATAATAAACCTAATGAATTCGTCCGAGTCATTTGAATATCATACAACAATTTAGAATATCTTACGACTCTATATGCCACATTACCGCCTTGAAAAGCATGTTAGTATAACGTACGACACCTTACAACTACTAACAAAACATTACAACACCGTACGTAAACTTAAAACTCCATAATAAACCTAATGAATTCATCCGAGTCCATTGAACATCGTACGACAATTTATAATATATTACGACTCTGTATGCCACATTACCGCCTTGAAAAGCATGTTAGTATAACGTACGACACCTTACAACACCTAACAAAACATTAGAACACCGTATGTAAACTCAAAACTCCGTAATAAACCTAATGAATTCGTCCAAGTCATTTGAACATCGTACAACAATTTAGAATATCTTACGACTCTGTGTGCCACATTACCGCCTTGAAAAGCATGTTAGTATAACGTACGACACATTACAACTACTAATAAAACATTACAACACCGTACGTAAACTTAAAACTCCATAATAAACCTATTGAATTCATCCGAGTCCATTGAACATCGTACGACAATTTATAATATATTACGACTCTGTATGCCACATTACCGCCTTGAAAAGCATGTTAGTATAACGTACGACACCTTACAACACCTAATAAAACATTAGAACACCGTATGTAAACTCAAAACTCCATAATAAACCTAATGAATTCGTCCGAGTCATTTGAACATCGTACAACAATTTAGAATATCTTACGACTCTGTATGCCACATTACCGCCTTGAAAAGCATGTTAGTATAACGTACGACACATTACAACTACTAACAAAACATTACAACACCGTACGTAAACTTAAAACTCCATAATAAACCTAATGAATTCATCCGAGTCCATTGAACATCGTACGACAATTTATAATATATTACGACTCTGTATGCCACATTACCGCCTTGAAAAGCATGTTAGTATAACGTACGACACCTTACAACACCTAACAAAACATTAGAACACCGTACGTAAACTCAAAACTCCATAATAAACCTAATGAATTCGTCCGAGTCATTTGAACATCGTACAACAATTTAGAATATCTTACGACTCTGTATGCCACATTACCGCCTTGAAAAGCATGTTAGTATAACGTACGACACATTACAACTACTAACAAAACATTACAACACCGTACCTAAACTTAAAACTCCATAATAAACCTAATGAATTCATCCGAGTCCATTGAACATCGTACGACAATTTATAATATATTACGACTCTGTATGCCACATTACCGCCTTGAAAAGCATGTTAGTATAACGTACGACACCTTACAACACCTAACAAAACATTAGAACACCGTATGTAAACTCAAAACTCCGTAATAAACCTAATGAATTCGTCCGAGTCATTTGAACATCGTACAACAATTTAGAATATCTTACGACTCTGTGTGCCACATTACCGCCTTGAAAAGCATGTTAGTATAACGTACGACACATTACAACTACTAATAAAACATTACAACACCGTACGTAAACTTAAAACTCCATAATAAACCTATTGAATTCATCCGACTCCATTGAACATCGTACGACAATTTATAATATATTACGACTCTGTATGCCACATTACCGCCTTGAAAAGCATGTTAGTATAACGTACGACACCTTACAACACCTAATAAAACATTAGAACACCGTATGTAAACTCAAAACTCCATAATAAACCTAATGAATTCGTCCGAGTCATTTGAACATCGTACAACAATTTAGAATATCTTACGACTCTGTATGCCACATTACCGCCTTGAAAATCATGTTAGTATAACATGTGACACCTTACAAATCCTAACATACAGCACGTAAACTTAAAACTCCGTAATAAACCTAATGAATTCGTTAGAGTCATTTGAACATCGTACGACCACTCAGGACTTGTTACGACTTTGTATGGGACATTAGCAACAGGAAAAGCAATTTAGAATAATCTAGGATGCGTTACATCTTTTGAGAACACCTTACACTACCGTACGAAACATTAAAACTCCATAATAAACCTAATGAATTCGTCCGAGTCATTTGAACATCGTACAACAATTTAGAATATCTTACGACTCTGTATGCCACATTACCGCCTTGAAAAGCATGTTAGTATAACATACGGCACCTTACAACTACTAACAATACATTACAACACCGTACGTAAACTTAAAACTCCATGATAAACCTAATGAATTCATCCGAGTCCATTGAACATCGTACGACAATTTATAATATATTACGACTCTGTATGCCACATTACCGCCTTGAAAAGCATGTTAGTATAACGTACGGCACCTTACAACACCTAACAAAACATTACAACACCGTAATAAACTCAAAACTCCATAATAAACCTAATGAATTCGTCCGAGTCATTTGAACATCGTACATCAATTTAGAATATCTTACGACTCTGTATGCCACATTACCGTCTTGAAAATCATGTTAGTATAACATGTGACACCTTACAAATCCTAACATACAGCACGTAAACTTAAAACTCCGTAATAAACCTAATGAATTCGTTAGAGTCATTTGAACATCGTACGACCACTCAGGACTTGTTACGACTTTGTATGGGACATTAGCAACAGGAAAAGCAATTTAGAATAATCTAGGATGCGTTACATCTTTTGAGAACACCTTACACTACCGTACGAAACATTAAAACTCCATAATAAACCTAATGAATTCGTCCGAGTCATTTGAACATCGTACAACAATTTAGAATATCTTACGACTCTGTATGCCACATTACCGCCTTGAAAAGCATGTTAGTATAACATACGGCACCTTACAACTACTAACAATACATTACAACACCGTACGTAAACTTAAAACTCCATGATAAACCTAATGAATTCATCCGAGTCCATTGAACATCGTACGACAATTTATAATATATTACGACTCTGTATGCCACATTACCGCCTTGAAAAGCATGTTAGTATAACGTACGGCACCTTACAACACCTAACAAAACATTACAACACCGTAATAAACTCAAAACTCCATAATAAACCTAATGAATTCGTCCGAGTCATTTGAACATCGTACATCAATTTAGAATATCTTACGACTCTGTATGCCACATTACCGCATTGAAAATCATGTTAGTATAACGTATGACACCTTACAACTCCTAACAACACATTACAATACAGCACGTAAACTTAAAACTCCGTAATAAACCTAATGAATTCATTAGAGTCATTTGAACATCGTACGACCACTCAGGACTTGTTACAACTTTGTATGGGACATTAGCAACAGGATAAGCAATTTAGAATAATGTAGGATGCGTTACATCTTTTGAGAACACCTTACACCACCGTACGAAATATTAAAACTCCATAATAAACCTAATGAATTCGTCCGAGTCATTTGAATATCATACAACAATTTAGAATATCTTACGACTCTATATGCCACATTACCGCCTTGAAAAGCATGTTAGTATAACGTACGACACCTTACAACTACTAACAAAACATTACAACACCGTACGTAAACTTAAAACTCCATAATAAACCTAATGAATTCATCCGAGTCCATTGAACATCGTACGACAATTTATAATATATTACGACTCTGTATGCCACATTACCGCCTTGAAAAGCATGTTAGTATAACGTACGACACCTTACAACACCTAACAAAACATTAGAACACCGTATGTAAACTCAAAACTCCGTAATAAACCTAATGAATTCGTCCAAGTCATTTGAACATCGTACAACAATTTAGAATATCTTACGACTCTGTGTGCCACATTACCGCCTTGAAAAGCATGTTAGTATAACGTACGACACATTACAACTACTAATAAAACATTACAACACCGTACGTAAACTTAAAACTCCATAATAAACCTATTGAATTCATCCGAGTCCATTGAACATCGTACGACAATTTATAATATATTACGACTCTGTATGCCACATTACCGCCTTGAAAAGCATGTTAGTATAACGTACGACACCTTACAACACCTAATAAAACATTAGAACACCGTATGTAAACTCAAAACTCCATAATAAACCTAATGAATTCGTCCGAGTCATTTGAACATCGTACAACAATTTAGAATATCTTACGACTCTGTATGCCACATTACCGCCTTGAAAAGCATGTTAGTATAACGTACGACACATTACAACTACTAACAAAACATTACAACACCGTACGTAAACTTAAAACTCCATAATAAACCTAATGAATTCATCCGAGTCCATTGAACATCGTACGACAATTTATAATATATTACGACTCTGTATGTCACATTACCGCCTTGAAAAGCATGTTAGTATAACGTACGACACCTTACAACACCTAACAAAACATTAGAACACCGTACGTAAACTCAAAACTCCATAATAAACCTAATGAATTCGTCCGAGTCATTTGAACATCGTACAACAATTTAGAATATCTTACGACTCTGTATGCCACATTACCGCCTTGAAAAGCATGTTAGTATAACGTACGACACATTACAACTACTAACAAAACATTACAACACCGTACGTAAACTTAAAACTCCATAATAAACCTAATGAATTCATCCGAGTCCATTGAACATCGTACGACAATTTATAATATATTACGACTCTGTATGCCACATTACCGCCTTGAAAAGCATGTTAGTATAACGTACGACACCTTACAACACCTAACAAAACATTAGAACACCGTATGTAAACTCAAAACTCCGTAATAAACCTAATGAATTCGTCCGAGTCATTTGAACATCGTACAACAATTTAGAATATCTTACGACTCTGTGTGCCACATTACCGCCTTGAAAAGCATGTTAGTATAACGTACGACACATTACAACTACTAATAAAACATTACAACACCGTACGTAAACTTAAAACTCCATAATAAACCTATTGAATTCATCCGACTCCATTGAACATCGTACGACAATTTATAATATATTACGACTCTGTATGCCACATTACCGCCTTGAAAAGCATGTTAGTATAACGTACGACACCTTACAACACCTAATAAAACATTAGAACACCGTATGTAAACTCAAAACTCCATAATAAACCTAATGAATTCGTCCGAGTCATTTGAACATCGTACAACAATTTAGAATATCTTACGACTCTGTATGCCACATTACCGCCTTGAAAATCATGTTAGTATAACATGTGACACCTTACAAATCCTAACATACAGCACGTAAACTTAAAACTCCGTAATAAACCTAATGAATTCGTTAGAGTCATTTGAACATCGTACGACCACTCAGGACTTGTTACGACTTTGTATGGGACATTAGCAACAGGAAAAGCAATTTAGAATAATCTAGGATGCGTTACATCTTTTGAGAACACCTTACACTACCGTACGAAACATTAAAACTCCATAATAAACCTAATGAATTCGTCCGAGTCATTTGAACATCGTACAACAATTTAGAATATCTTACGACTCTGTATGCCACATTACCGCCTTGAAAAGCATGTTAGTATAACATACGACACCTTACAACTACTAACAATACATTACAACACCGTACGTAAACTTAAAACTCCATGATAAACCTAATGAATTCATCCGAGTCCATTGAACATCGTACGACAATTTATAATATATTACGACTCTGTATGCCACATTACCGCCTTGAAAAGCATGTTAGTATAACGTACGACACCTTACAACACCTAACAAAACATTAGAACACCGTATGTAAACTCAAAACTCCGTAATAAACCTAATGAATTCGTCCGAGTCATTTGAACATCGTACAACAATTTAGAATATCTTACGACTCTGTGTGCCACATTACCGCCTTGAAAAGCATGTTAGTATAACGTACGACACATTACAACTACTAATAAAACATTACAACACCGTACGTAAACTTAAAACTCCATAATAAACCTATTGAATTCATCCGAGTCCATTGAACATCGTACGACAATTTATAATATATTACGACTCTGTATGCCACATTACCGCCTTGAAAAGCATGTTAGTATAACGTACGACACCTTACAACACCTAATAAAACATTAGAACACCGTATGTAAACTCAAAACTCCATAATAAACCTAATGAATTCGTCCGAGTCATTTGAACATCGTACAACAATTTAGAATATCTTACGACTCTGTATGCCACATTACCGCCTTGAAAATCATGTTAGTATAACATGTGACACCTTACAAATCCTAACATACAGCACGTAAACTTAAAACTCCGTAATAAACCTAATGAATTCGTTAGAGTCATTTGAACATCGTACGACCACTCAGGACTTGTTACGACTTTGTATGGGACATTAGCAACAGGAAAAGCAATTTAGAATAATCTAGGATGCGTTACATCTTTTGAGAACACCTTACACCACCGTACGAAACATTAAAACTCCATAATAAACCTAATGAATTCGTTCGAGTCATTTGAACATCGTACAACAATTTAGAATATCTTACGACTCTGTATGCCACATTACCGCCTTGAAAAGCATGTTAGTATAACATACGACACCTTACAACTACTAACAATACATTACAACACCGTACGTAAACTTAAAACTCCATGATAAACCTAATGAATTCATCCGAGTCCATTGAACATCGTACAACAATTTATAATATATTACGACTCTGTATGCCACATTACCGCCTTGAAAAGCATGTTAGTATAACGTACGACACCTTACAACACCTAACAAAACATTAGAACACCGTATGTAAACTCAAAACTCCGTAATAAACCTAATGAATTCGTCCGAGTCATTTAAACATCGTACAACAATTTAGAATATCTTACGACTCTGTGTGCCACATTACCGCCTTGAAAAGCGTGTTAGTATAACGTACGACACATCACAACTACTAACAAAACATTACAACACTGTACGTAAACTTAAAACTCCATAATAAACCTATTGAATTCATCCGAGTCCATTGAACATCGTACGACAATTTATAATATATTACGACTCTGTATGCCACATTACCGCCTTGAAAAGCATGTTAGTATAACGTACGACACCTTACAACACCTAATAAAACATTAGAACACCGTATGTAAACTCAAAACTCCATAATAAACCTAATGAATTCGTCCGAGTCATTTGAACATCGTACAACAATTTAGAATATCTTACAACTCTGTATGCCACATTACCGCCTTGAAAATCATGTTAGTATAACATATGACACCTTACAAATCCTAACATACAGCACGTAAACTTAAAACTCCGTAATAAACCTAATGAATTCGTTAGAGTCATTTGAACATCGTACGACCACTCAGGACTTGTTACGACTTTGTATGGGACATTAGCAACAGGAAAAGCAATTTAGAATAATCTAGGATGCGTTACATCTTTTGAGAACACCTTACACCACCGTACGAAACATTAAAACTCCATAATAAACCTAATGAATTCGTCCGAGTCATTTGAACATCGTACAACAATTTAGAATATCTTACGACTCTGTATGCCACATTACCGCCTTGAAAAGCATGTTAGTATAACATACGACACCTTACAACTACTAACAATACATTACAACACCGTACGTAAACTTAAAACTCCATGATAAACCTAATGAATTCATCCGAGTCCTTTGAACATCGTACGACAATTTAGAATATATTACGACTCTGTATGCCACATTACCGCCTTGAAAAGCATGTTAGTATAACGTACGGCACCTTACAACACCTAACAAAACATTACAACACCGTAAGTAAACTCAAAACTCCATAATAAACCTAATGAATTCGTCCGAGTCATTTGAACATCGTACATCAATTTAGAATATCTTACGACTCTGTATGCCACATTACCGCATTGAAAATAATGTTAGTATAACGTATGACACCTTACAACTCCTAACAACACATTACAATACAGGACGTAAACTTAAAACTCCGTAATAAACCTAATGAATTCATTAGAGTCATTTGAACATCGTACGACCACTCAGGACTTGTTACGACTTTGTATGGGACATTAGCAACATCATAAGCAATTTAGAATAATGTAGGATGCGTTACATCTTTTGAGAACACCTTACACCACCGTACGAAATATTAAAACTCCATAATAAACCTAATGAATTCGTCCGAGTCATTTGAACATCGTACAACAATTTAGAATATCTTACGACTCTGTATGCCACATTACTGCCTTGAAAAGCATGTTAGTATAACTTACGACACCTTACAACTACTAACAATACATTACAACACCGTACGTAAACTTAAAACTCCATGATAAACCTAATGAATTCATCCGAGTCCTTTGAACATCGTACGACAATTTAGAATATATTACCACTCTGTATGCCACATTACCGCCTTGAAAAGTATGTTAGTATAACGTACGTCACCTTACAACACCTAACAAAACATTACAACACCGTACGTAAACTCAAAACTCCATAATAAACCTAATGAATTCGTCCGAGTCATTTCAACATCGTACAACAATTTAGAATATCTTACGACTCTGTATGCCACATTACCGCCTTGAAAAGCATGTTAGTATAACGTACGACACATTACAACTACTAACAAAACATTACAACACCGTAAGTAAACTTAAAACTCCATAATAAACCTAATGAGTTCATCCGAGTCCATTGAACATCGTACAACAATTTATAATATATTACGACTCTGTATGCCACATTACCGCCTTGAAAAGCATGTTAGTATAACGTACGGCACCTTACAACACCTAACAAAACATTACAACACCGTAAGTAAACTCAAAACTCCATAATAAACCTAATGAATTCGTCCGAGTCATTTGAACATCGTACATCAATTTAGAATATCTTACGACTCTGTATGCCACATTACCGCATTGAAAATAATGTTAGTATAACGTATGACACCTTACAACTCCTAACAACACATTACAATACAGGACGTAAACTTAAAACTCCGTAATAAACCTAATGAATTCATTAGAGTCATTTGAACATCGTACGACCACTCAGGACTTGTTACGACTTTGTATGGGACATTAGCAACATCATAAGCAATTTAGAATAATGTAGGATGCGTTACATCTTTTGAGAACACCTTACACCACCGTACGAAATATTAAAACTCCATAATAAACCTAATGAATTCGTCCGAGTCATTTGAACATCGTACAACAATTTAGAATATCTTACGACTCTGTATGCCACATTACTGCCTTGAAAAGCATGTTAGTATAACTTACGACACCTTACAACTACTAACAATACATTACAACACCGTACGTAAACTTAAAACTCCATGATAAACCTAATGAATTCATCCGAGTCCTTTGAACATCGTACGACAATTTAGAATATATTACCACTCTGTATGCCACATTACCGCCTTGAAAAGTATGTTAGTATAACGTACGTCACCTTACAACACCTAACAAAACATTACAACACCGTACGTAAACTCAAAACTCCATAATAAACCTAATGAATTCGTCCGAGTCATTTCAACATCGTACAACAATTTAGAATATCTTACGACTCTGTATGCCACATTACCGCCTTGAAAAGCATGTTAGTATAACGTACGACACATTACAACTACTAACAAAACATTACAACACCGTAAGTAAACTTAAAACTCCATAATAAACCTAATGAGTTCATCCGAGTCCATTGAACATCGTACAACAATTTATAATATATTACGACTCTGTATGCCACATTACCGCCTTGAAAAGCATGTTAGTATAACGTACGACACCTTACAACACCTAACAAAACATTAGAACACCGTATGTAAACTCAAAACTCCGTAATAAACCTAATGAATTCGTCCGAGTCATTTGAACATCGTACAACAATTTAGAATATCTTACGACTCTGTGTGCCACAATACCGCCTTGAAAAGCGTGTTAGTATAACGTACGACACATCACAACTACTAACAAAACAATACAACACCGTACGTAAACTTAAAACTCCATAATAAACCTAATGAATTCATCCGAGTCCATTGAACATCGTACGACAATTTATAATATATTACGACTCTGTATGCCACATTACCGCCTTGAAAAGCATGTTAGTATAACGTACGACACCTTACAACACTTAATAAAACATTAAAACACCGTATGTAAACTCAAAACTCCATAATAAACCTAATGAATTCGTCCGAGTCATTTGAACATCGTACAACAATTTAGAATATCTTACGACTTTGTATGCCACATTACCGCCTTGAAAATCATGTTAGTATAACGTATGACACCTTACAAATCGTAACAAGACATTACAATACAGCACGTAAACTTAAAACTCCGTAATTAATCTAATGAATTCGTTAGAGTCATTTGAACATTGTACGACTACTCAGGACTTGTTACGACTTTGTATGCGACATTAGCAACAGGAAAAGCAATTTAGAATAATGTAGGATGCGTTACATCTTTTGAGAACACCTTACACCACCGTACGAAACATTAAAACTCCATAATAAACCTAATGAATTCGTCCGAGTCATTTGAACATCGTACAACAATTTAGAATATCTTACGACTCTGTATGCCACATTACCGCCTTGAAAATCATGTTAGTATAACGTACGACACCTTACAACTACTAACAATACATTACAACACCGTACGTAAACTTAAAACTCCATAATAAACCTAATGAATTCATCCGAGTCCTTTGAACATCGTACGACAATTTAGAATATATTACCACTCTGTATGCCACATTACCGCCTTGAAAAGTATGTTAGTATAACGTACGACACCTTACAACTCCTAACAAAACATTACAACACCGTACGTAAACTTAAAACTCCATAATAAACCTAATGAATTCATCCGAGTCCTTTGAACATCGTACGACAATTTAGAATATATTACGACTCTGTATGCCACATTACCGCCTTGAAAAGCATGTTAGTATAACGTACGACACCTTACAACACCTAACAACACATTAGAACACCGTATGTAAACTCAAAACTCCATAATAAACCTAATGAATTCGTCCGAGTCATTTGAACATCGTACAACAATTTAGAATATCTTACGACTCTGTATGCCACATTACCGCCTGGAAAAGCATGTTAGTATAACGTACGACACCTTACAACACCTAACAACACATTAGAACACCGTATGTAAACTCAAAACTCCATAATAAACCTAATGAATTCGTTCGAGTCATTTGAACATCGTACAACAATTTAGAATATCTTACGACTCTGTATGCCACATTACCGCCTTGAAAAGCATGTTAGTATAACGTACGACACATTACAACTACTAACAAAACATTACGTAAACTTAAAACTCCATAATAAACCTAAGGAATTCATCTGAGTCCTTTGAACATCGTACGACAATTTAGAATATATTACGACTCTGTATGCCACATTACCGCCTTGAAAAGCATGTTAGTATAACGTACGACACCTTACAACACCTAACAAAACATTAGAACACCGTACGTAAACTCAAAACTCCATAATAAACCTAATGAATTCATCCGAGTCCTTTGAACATCGTACGACAATTTAGAATATATTACGACTCTGTATGCCACATTACCGCCTTGAAAAGCATGTTAGTATAACGTACGACACCTTACAACACCTAACAACACATTAGAACACCGTATGTAAACTCAAAACTCCATAATAAACCTAATGAATTCGTCCGAGTCATTTGAACATCGTACAACAATTTAGAATATCTTACGACTCTGTATGCCACATTACCGCCTGGAAAAGCATGTTAGTATAACGTACGACACCTTACAACACCTAACAACACATTAGAACACCGTATGTAAACTCAAAACTCCATAATAAACCTAATGAATTCGTTCGAGTCATTTGAACATCGTACAACAATTTAGAATATCTTACGACTCTGTATGCCACATTACCGCCTTGAAAAGCATGTTAGTATAACGTACGACACATTACAACTACTAACAAAACATTACGTAAACTTAAAACTCCATAATAAACCTAATGAATTCATCTGAGTCCTTTGAACATCGTACGACAATTTAGAATATATTACGACTCTGTATGCCACATTACCGCCTTGAAAAGCATGTTAGTATAACGTACGACACCTTACAACACCTACCAAAACATTAGAACACCGTACGTAAACTCAAAACTCCATAATAAACCTAATGAATTCGTCCGAGTCATTTGAACATCGTACAACAATTTAGAATATCTTACGACTTTGTATGCCACATTACCGCCTTGAAAATCATGTTAGTATAACGTATGACACCTTACAAATCGTAACAACACATTACAATACAGCACGTAAACTTAAAACTCCGTAATAAACCTAATGAACTCGTTAGAGTCATTTGCACATCGTACGACCACTCATGACTTGTTACGACTTTGTATGCGACATTAGCAACAGGAAAAGCAATTTAGAATAATGTAGGATGCGTTACATCTTT
This sequence comes from Tagetes erecta, assembly GCA_030867185.1. Classification (NCBI taxonomy): domain Eukaryota; kingdom Viridiplantae; phylum Streptophyta; class Magnoliopsida; order Asterales; family Asteraceae; genus Tagetes; species Tagetes erecta. Next base: position 44,146,644 of record CM061488.1, on the reverse strand, counting down.
TGAGAACACCTTACACCACCGTACGAAACATTAAAACTCCATAATAAACCTAATGAATTCGTCCGAGTCATTTGAACATCGTACAACAATTTAGAATAACTTACGACTCTGTATGCCACATTACCGCCTTGAAAAGCATGTTAGTATAACGTACGACACCTTACAACTACTAACAATACATTACAACACCGTACGTAAACTTAAAACTCCATGATAAACCTAATGAATTCATCCGAGTCCTTTGAACATCGTACGACAATTTAGAATATATTACCACTCTGTATGCCACATTACCGCCTTGAAAAGTATGTTAGTATAACGTACGACACCTTACAACACCTAACAAAACATTACAACACCGTACGTAAACTCAAAACTCCATAATAAACTTAATGAATTCGTCCGAGTCATTTGAACATCGTACAACAATTTAGAATTTCTTACGACTCTGTATGCCACATTACCGCCTTGAGAAGCATGTTAGTATAACGTACGACACATTACAACTACTAACAAAACAATACAACACCGTACGTAAACTTAAAACTCCATAATAAACCTAATAAATTCATCCGAGTCCATTGAACATCGTACGTCAATTTATAATATATTACGACTCTGTATGCCACATTACCGCCTTGAAAAGCATGTTAGTATAACGTACGACACATTACAACTACTAACAAAACATTACAACACCGTACGTAAACTTAAAACTCCATAATAAACCTAATGAATTCATCCGAGTCCTTTGAACATCGTACGACAATTTAGAACATATTACGACTCTGTATGCCACATTACCGCCTTGAAAAGCATGTTAGTATAACGTACGACACCTTACAACACCTAACAAAACATTAGAACACCGTATGTAAACTCAAAACTCCATAATAAACCTAATGAATTCGTCCGAGTTATTTGAACATCGTACAACAATTTAGAATATCTTACGACTTTGTATGCCACATTACCGCCTTGAAAATCATGTTAGTATAACGTATGACACCTTACAAATCGTAACAAGACATTACAATACAGCACTTAAACTTAAAACTCCGTAATTAATCTAATGAATTCGTTAGAGTCATTTGCACATCGTACGACCACTCATGACTTGTTACGACTTTGTATGCGACATTAGCAACAGGAAAAGCAATTTAGAATAATGTAGGATGCGTTACATCTTTTGAGAACACCTTACACCACCGTACGAAACATTAAAACTCCATAATAAACCTAATGAATTCGTCCGAGTCATTTGAACATCGTACAACAATTTAGAATATCTTACGACTCTGTATGCCACATTACCGCCTTGAAAATCATGTTAGTATAACGTACGACACCTTACAACTACTAACAATACATTACAACACCGTACGTAAACTTAAAACTCCATAATAAACCTAATGAATTCATCCGAGTCCTTTGAACATCGTACGACAATTTAGAATATATTACCACTCTGTATGCCACATTACCGCCTTGAAAAGTATGTTAGTATAACGTACGACACCTTACAACTCCTAACAAAACATTACAACACCGTACGTAAACTTAAAACTCCATAATAAACCTAATGAATTCATCCGAGTCCTTTGAACATCGTACGACAATTTAGAATATATTACGACTCTGTATGCCACATTACCGCCTTGAAAAGCATGTTAGTATAACGTACGACACCTTACAACACCTAACAACACATTAGAACACCGTATGTAAACTCAAAACTCCATAATAAACCTAATGAATTCGTCCGAGTCATTTGAACATCGTACAACAATTTAGAATATCTTACGACTTTGTATGCCACATTACCGCCTTGAAAATCATGTTAGTATAACGTATGACACCTTACAAATCGTAACAAGACATTACAATACAGCACTTAAACTTAAAACTCCGTAATTAATCTAATGAATTCGTTAGAGTCATTTGCACATCGTACGACCACTCATGACTTGTTACGACTTTGTATGCGACATTAGCAACAGGAAAAGCAATTTAGAATAATGTAGGATGCGTTACATCTTTTGAGAACACCTTACACCACCGTACGAAACATTAAAACTCCATAATAAACCTAATGAATTCGTCCGAGTCATTTGAACATCGTACAACAATTTAGAATATCTTACGACTCTGTATGCCACATTACCGCCTTGAAAATCATGTTAGTATAACGTACGACACCTTACAACTACTAACAATACATTACAACACCGTACGTAAACTTAAAACTCCATAATAAACCTAATGAATTCATCCGAGTCCTTTGAACATCGTACGACAATTTAGAATATATTACCACTCTGTATGCCACATTACCGCCTTGAAAAGTATGTTAGTATAACGTACGACACCTTACAACTCCTAACAAAACATTACAACACCGTACGTAAACTTAAAACTCCATAATAAACCTAATGAATTCATCCGAGTCCTTTGAACATCGTACGACAATTTAGAATATATTACGACTCTGTATGCCACATTACCGCCTTGAAAAGCATGTTAGTATAACGTACGACACCTTACAACACCTAACAACACATTAGAACACCGTATGTAAACTCAAAACTCCATAATAAACCTAATGAATTCGTCCGAGTCATTTGAACATCGTACAACAATTTAGAATATCTTACGACTCTGTATGCCACATTACCGCCTGGAAAAGCATGTTAGTATAACGTACGACACCTTACAACACCTAACAACACATTAGAACACCGTATGTAAACTCAAAACTCCATAATAAACCTAATGAATTCGTTCGAGTCATTTGAACATCGTACAACAATTTAGAATATCTTACGACTCTGTATGCCACATTACCGCCTTGAAAAGCATGTTAGTATAACGTACGACACATTACAACTACTAACAAAACATTACGTAAACTTAAAACTCCATAATAAACCTAAGGAATTCATCTGAGTCCTTTGAACATCGTACGACAATTTAGAATATATTACGACTCTGTATGCCACATTACCGCCTTGAAAAGCATGTTAGTATAACGTACGACACCTTACAACACCTAACAAAACATTAGAACACCGTACGTAAACTCAAAACTCCATAATAAACCTAATGAATTCATCCGAGTCCTTTGAACATCGTACGACAATTTAGAATATATTACGACTCTGTATGCCACATTACCGCCTTGAAAAGCATGTTAGTATAACGTACGACACCTTACAACACCTAACAACACATTAGAACACCGTATGTAAACTCAAAACTCCATAATAAACCTAATGAATTCGTCCGAGTCATTTGAACATCGTACAACAATTTAGAATATCTTACGACTCTGTATGCCACATTACCGCCTGGAAAAGCATGTTAGTATAACGTACGACACCTTACAACACCTAACAACACATTAGAACACCGTATGTAAACTCAAAACTCCATAATAAACCTAATGAATTCGTTCGAGTCATTTGAACATCGTACAACAATTTAGAATATCTTACGACTCTGTATGCCACATTACCGCCTTGAAAAGCATGTTAGTATAACGTACGACACATTACAACTACTAACAAAACATTACGTAAACTTAAAACTCCATAATAAACCTAATGAATTCATCTGAGTCCTTTGAACATCGTACGACAATTTAGAATATATTACGACTCTGTATGCCACATTACCGCCTTGAAAAGCATGTTAGTATAACGTACGACACCTTACAACACCTACCAAAACATTAGAACACCGTACGTAAACTCAAAACTCCATAATAAACCTAATGAATTCGTCCGAGTCATTTGAACATCGTACAACAATTTAGAATATCTTACGACTTTGTATGCCACATTACCGCCTTGAAAATCATGTTAGTATAACGTATGACACCTTACAAATCGTAACAACACATTACAATACAGCACGTAAACTTAAAACTCCGTAATAAACCTAATGAACTCGTTAGAGTCATTTGCACATCGTACGACCACTCATGACTTGTTACGACTTTGTATGCGACATTAGCAACAGGAAAAGCAATTTAGAATAATGTAGGATGCGTTACATCTTTTGAGAACACCTTACACCACCGTACGAAACATTAAAACTCCATAATAAACCTAATGAATTCGTCCGAGTCATTTGAACATCGTACAACAATTTAGAATAACTTACGACTCTGTATGCCACATTACCGCCTTGAAAAGCATGTTAGTATAACGTACGACACCTTACAACTACTAACAATACATTACAACACCGTACGTAAACTTAAAACTCCATGATAAACCTAATGAATTCATCCGAGTCCTTTGAACATCGTACGACAATTTAGAATATATTACCACTCTGTATGCCACATTACCGCCTTGAAAAGTATGTTAGTATAACGTACGACACCTTACAACACCTAACAAAACATTACAACACCGTACGTAAACTCAAAACTCCATAATAAACCTAATGAATTCGTCCGAGTCATTTGAACATCGTACAACAATTTAGAATTTCTTACGACTCTGTATGCCACATTACCGCCTTGAGAAGCATGTTAGTATAACGTACGACACATTACAACTACTAACAAAACAATACAACACCGTACGTAAACTTAAAACTCCATAATAAACCTAATAAATTCATCCGAGTCCATTGAACATCGTACGTCAATTTATAATATATTACGACTCTGTATGCCACATTACCGCCTTGAAAAGCATGTTAGTATAACGTACGACACATTACAACTACTAACAAAACATTACAACACCGTACGTAAACTTAAAACTCCATAATAAACCTAATGAATTCATCCGAGTCCTTTGAACATCGTACGACAATTTAGAACATATTACGACTCTGTATGCCACATTACCGCCTTGAAAAGCATGTTAGTATAACGTACGACACCTTACAACACCTAACAAAACATTAGAACACCGTATGTAAACTCAAAACTCCATAATAAACCTAATGAATTCGTCCGAGTTATTTGAACATCGTACAACAATTTAGAATATCTTACGACTTTGTATGCCACATTACCGCCTTGAAAATCATGTTAGTATAACGTATGACACCTTACAAATCGTAACAAGACATTACAATACAGCACTTAAACTTAAAACTCCGTAATTAATCTAATGAATTCGTTAGAGTCATTTGCACATCGTACGACCACTCATGACTTGTTACGACTTTGTATGCGACATTAGCAACAGGAAAAGCAATTTAGAATAATGTAGGATGCGTTACATCTTTTGAGAACACCTTACACCACCGTACGAAACATTAACACTCCATAATAAACCTAATGAATTCGTCCGAGTCATTTGAACATCGTACAACAATTTAGAATAACTTACGACTCTGTATGCCACATTACCGCCTTGAAAAGCATGTTAGTATAACGTACGACACCTTACAACTACTAACAATACATTACAACACCGTACGTAAACTTAAAACTCCATGATAAACCTAATGAATTCATCCGAGTCCTTTGAACATCGTACGACAATTTAGAATATATTACCACTCTGTATGCCACATTACCGCCTTGAAAAGTATGTTAGTATAACGTACGACACCTTACAACACCTAACAAAACATTACAACACCGTACGTAAACTCAAAACTCCATAATAAACCTAATGAATTCGTCCGAGTCATTTGAACATCGTACAACAATTTAGAATTTCTTACGACTCTGTATGCCACATTACCGCCTTGAGAAGCATGTTAGTATAACGTACGACACATTACAACTACTAACAAAACAATACAACACCGTACGTAAACTTAAAACTCCATAATAAACCTAATAAATTCATCCGAGTCCATTGAACATCGTACGTCAATTTATAATATATTACGACTCTGTATGCCACATTACCGCCTTGAAAAGCATGTTAGTATAACGTACGACACATTACAACTACTAACAAAACATTACAACACCGTACGTAAACTTAAAACTCCATAATAAACCTAATGAATTCATCCGAGTCCTTTGAACATCGTACGACAATTTAGAACATATTACGACTCTGTATGCCACATTACCGCCTTGAAAAGCATGTTAGTATAACGTACGACACCTTACAACACCTAACAAAACATTAGAACACCGTATGTAAACTCAAAACTCCATAATAAACCTAATGAATTCGTCCGAGTTATTTGAACATCGTACAACAATTTAGAATATCTTACGACTTTGTATGCCACATTACCGCCTTGAAAATCATGTTAGTATAACGTATGACACCTTAGAAATCGTAACAAGACATTACAATACAGCACTTAAACTTAAAACTCCGTAATTAATCTAATGAATTCGTTAGAGTCATTTGAACATTGTACGACTACTAAGGACTTGTTACGACTTTGTATGCGACATTAGCAACAGGAAAAGCAATTTAGAATAATGTAGGATGCGTTACATCTTTTGAGAACACCTTCCACCACCGTACGAAACATTAAAACTCATAATAAACCTAATGAATTGGTCCGAGTCATTTGAACATCATACAACAATTTAGAATATCTTACGACTCTGTATGCCACATTACCGCCTTGAAAAGCATGTTAGTATAACGTACGACACCTTACAACTACTAACAATACATTACAACACCGTACGTAAACTTAAAACTACATAATAAACCTAATGAATTCATCCGAGTCCTTTGAACATCGTACGACAATTTAGAATATCTTACGACTCTGTGTGCCACATTACCGCCATGAAAAGCGTGTTAGTATAACGTACGACACATCACAACTACTAACAAAACATTACAACATCGTACGTAAACTTAAAACTCCATAATAAACCTAATGAATTCATCCGAGTCCATTGAACATCGTACGACAATTTATAATATATTACGACTCTGTATGCCACATTACCGCCTTGAAAAGCATGTTAGTATAACGTACGACACCTTACAACACCTAATAAAACATTAAAACACCGTATGTAAACTCAAAACTCCATAATAAACCTAATGAATTCGTCCGAGTCATTTGAACATCGTACAACAATTTAGAATATCTTACGACTTTGTATGCCACATTACCGCCTTGAAAATCATGTTAGTATAACGTATGACACCTTACAAATCGTAACAAGACATTACAATACAGCACTTAAACTTAAAACTCCGTAATTAATCTAATGAATTCGTTAGAGTCATTTGAACATTGTACGACTACTCAGGACTTGTTACGACTTTGTATGCGACATTAGCAACAGGAAAAGCAATTTAGAATAATGTAGGATGCGTTACATCTTTTGAGAACACCTTCCACCACCGTACGAAACATTAAAACTCATAATAAACCTAATGAATTGGTCCGAGTCATTTGAACATCGTACAACAATTTAGAATATCTTACGACTCTGTATGCCACATTACCGCCTTGAAAAGCATGTTAGTATAACGTACGACACCTTACAACTACTAACAATACATTACAACACCGTACGTAAACTTTAAACTACATAATAAACCTAATGAATTCATCCGAGTCCTTTGAACATCGTACGACAATTTAGAATATATTACCACTCTGTATGCCACATTACCGCCTTGAAAAGTATGTTAGTATAACGTACGACACCTTACAACTCCTAACAAAACATTACAACACCGTACGTAAACTTAAAACTCCATAATAAACCTAATGAATTCATCCGAGTCCTTTGAACATCGTACGACAATTTAGAATATATTACGACTCTGTATGCCACATTACCGCCTTGAAAAGCATGTTAGTATAACGTACGACACCTTACAACACCTAACAACACATTAGAACACCGTATGTAAACTCAAAACTCCATAATAAACCTAATGAATTCGTCCGAGTCATTTGAACATCGTACAACAATTTAGAATTTCTTACGACTCTGTATGCCACATTACCGCCTTGAGAAGCATGTTAGTATAACGTACGACACATTACAACTACTAACAAAACAATACAACACCGTACGTAAACTTAAAACTCCATAATAAACCTAATAAATTCATCCGAGTCCATTGAACATCGTACGTCAATTTATAATATATTACGACTCTGTATGCCACATTACCGCCTTGAAAAGCATGTTAGTATAACGTACGACACATTACAACTACTAACAAAACATTACAACACCGTACGTAAACTTAAAACTCCATAATAAACCTAATGAATTCATCCGAGTCCTTTGAACATCGTACGACAATTTAGAACATATTACGACTCTGTATGCCACATTACCGCCTTGAAAAGCATGTTAGTATAACGTACGACACCTTACAACACCTAACAAAACATTAGAACACCGTATGTAAACTCAAAACTCCATAATAAACCTAATGAATTCGTCCGAGTTATTTGAACATCGTACAACAATTTAGAATATCTTACGACTTTGTATGCCACATTACCGCCTTGAAAATCATGTTAGTATAACGTATGACACCTTACAAATCGTAACAAGACATTACAATACAGCACTTAAACTTAAAACTCCGTAATTAATCTAATGAATTCGTTAGAGTCATTTGAACATTGTACGACTACTCAGGACTTGTTACGACTTTGTATGCGACATTAGCAACAGGAAAAGCAATTTAGAATAATGTAGGATGCGTTACATCTTTTGAGAACACCTTCCACCACCGTACGAAACATTAAAACTCATAATAAACCTAATGAATTGGTCCGAGTCATTTGAACATCGTACAACAATTTAGAATATCTTACGACTCTGTATGCCACATTACCGCCTTGAAAAGCATGTTAGTATAACGTACGACACCTTACAACTACTAACAATACATTACAACACCGTACGTAAACTTAAAACTACATAATAAACCTAATGAATTCATCCGAGTCCTTTGAACATCGTACGACAATTTAGAATATCTTACGACTCTGTGTGCCACATTACCGCCTTGAAAAGCGTGTTAGTATAACGTACGACACATCACAACTACTAACAAAACATTACAACATCGTACGTAAACTTAAAACTCCATAATAAACCTAATAAATTCATCCGAGTCCATTGAACATCGTACGTCAATTTATAATATATTACGACTCTGTATGCCACATTACCGCCTTGAAAAGCATGTTAGTATAACGTACGACACATTACAACTACTAACAAAACATTACAACACCGTACGTAAACTTAAAACTCCATAATAAACCTAATGAATTCATCCGAGTCCTTTGAACATCGTACGACAATTTAGAACATATTACGACTCTGTATGCCACATTACCGCCTTGAAAAGCATGTTAGTATAACGTACGACACCTTACAACTACTAACAATACATTACAACACCGTACGTAAACTTAAAACTCCATGATAAACCTAATGAATTCATCCGAGTCCTTTGAACATCGTACGACAATTTAGAATATATTACCACTCTGTATGCCACATTACCGCCTTGAAAAGTATGTTAGTATAACGTACGACACCTTACAACACCTAACAAAACATTACAACACCGTACGTAAACTCAAAACTCCATAATAAACCTAATGAATTCGTCCGAGTCATTTCAACATCGTACAACAATTTAGAATATCTTACGACTCTGTATGCCACATTACCGCCTTGAAAAGCATGTTAGTATAACGTACGACACATTACAACTACTAACAAAACATTACAACACCGTAAGTAAACTTAAAACTCCATAATAAACCTAATGAGTTCATCCGAGTCCATTGAACATCGTACAACAATTTATAATATATTACGACTCTGTATGCCACATTACCGCCTTGAAAAGCATGTTAGTATAACGTACGACACCTTACAACACCTAACAAAACATTAGAACACCGTATGTAAACTCAAAACTCCGTAATAAACCTAATGAATTCGACCGAGTCATTTGAACATCGTACAACAATTTAGAATATCTTACGACTCTGTGTGCCACATTACCGCCTTGAAAAGCGTGTTAGTATAACGTACGACACATCACAACTACTAACAAAACATTACAACACCGTACGTAAACTTAAAACTCCATAATAAACCTAATGAATTCATCTGAGTCCATTGAACATCGTACGACAATTTATAATATATTACGACTCTGTATGCCACATTACCGCCTTGAAAAGCATGTTAGTATAACGTACGACACCTTACAACACTTAATAAAACATTAAAACACCGTATGTAAACTCAAAACTCCATAATAAACCTAATGAATTCGTCCGAGTCATTTGAACATCGTACAACAATTTAGAATATCTTACGACTTTGTATGCCACATTACCGCCTTGAAAATCATGTTAGTATAACGTATGACACCTTACAAATCGTAACAAGACATTACAATACAGCACGTAAACTTAAAACTCCGTAATTAATCTAATGAATTCGTTAGAGTCATTTGAACATTGTACGACTACTCAGGACTTGTTACGACTTTGTATGCGACATTAGCAACAGGAAAAGCAATTTAGAATAATGTAGGATGCGTTACATCTTTTGAGAACACCTTACACCACCGTACGAAACATTAAAACTCCATAATAAACCTAATGAATTCGTCCGAGTCATTTGAACATCGTACAACAATTTAGAATATCTTACGACTCTGTATGCCACATTACCGCCTTGAAAATCATGTTAGTATAACGTACGACACCTTACAACTACTAACAATACATTACAACACCGTACGTAAACTTAAAACTCCATAATAAACCTAATGAATTCATTCGAGTCCTTTGAACATCGTACGACAATTTAGAATATATTACCACTCTGTATGCCACATTACCGCCTTGAAAAGTATGTTAGTATAACGTACGACACCTTACAACTCCTAACAAAACATTACAACACCGTACGTAAACTTAAAACTCCATAATAAACCTAATGAATTCATCCGAGTCCTTTGAACATCGTACGACAATTTAGAATATATTACGACTCTGTATGCCACATTACCGCCTTGAAAAGCATGTTAGTATAACGTACGACACCTTACAACACCTAACAACACATTAGAACACCGTATGTAAACTCAAAACTCCATAATAAACCTAATGAATTCGTCCGAGTCATTTGAACATCGTACAACAATTTAGAATATCTTACGACTCTGTATGCCACATTACCGCCTGGAAAAGCATGTTAGTATAACGTACGACACCTTACAACACCTAACAACACATTAGAACACCGTATGTAAACTCAAAACTCCATAATAAACCTAATGAATTCGTTCGAGTCATTTGAACATCGTACAACAATTTAGAATATCTTACGACTCTGTATGCCACATTACCGCCTTGAAAAGCATGTTAGTATAACGTACGACACATTACAACTACTAACAAAACATTACGTAAACTTAAAACTCCATAATAAACCTAATGAATTCATCTGAGTCCTTTGAACATCGTACGACAATTTAGAACATATTACGACTCTGTATGCCACATTACCGCCTTGAAAAGCATGTTAGTATAACGTACGACACCTTACAACACCTAACAAAACATTAGAACACCGTATGTAAACTCAAAACTCCATAATAAACCTAATGAATTCGTCCGAGTTATTTGAACATCGTACAACAATTTAGAATATCTTACGACTTTGTATGCCACATTACCGCCTTGAAAATCATGTTAGTATAACGTATGACACCTTACAAATCGTAACAAGACATTACAATACAGCACTTAAACTTAAAACTCCGTAATTAATCTAATGAATTCGTTAGAGTCATTTGAACATTGTACGACTACTCAGGACTTGTTACGACTTTGTATGCGACATTAGCAACAGGAAAAGCAATTTAGAATAATGTAGGATGCGTTACATCTTTTGAGAACACCTTCCACCACCGTACGAAACATTAAAACTCATAATAAACCTAATGAATTGGTCCGAGTCATTTGAACATCGTACAACAATTTAGAATATCTTACGACTCTGTATGCCACATTACCGCCTTGAAAAGCATGTTAGTATAACGTACGACACCTTACAACTACTAACAATACATTACAACACCGTACGTAAACTTAAAACTACATAATAAACCTAATGAATTCATCCGAGTCCTTTGAACATCGTACGACAATTTAGAATATCTTACGACTCTGTGTGCCACATTACCGCCTTGAAAAGCGTGTTAGTATAACGTACGACACATCACAACTACTAACAAAACATTACAACATCGTACGTAAACTTAAAACTCCATAATAAACCTAATAAATTCATCCGAGTCCATTGAACATCGTACGTCAATTTATAATATATTACGACTCTGTATGCCACATTACCGCCTTGAAAAGCATGTTAGTATAACGTACGACACATTACAACTACTAACAAAACATTACAACACCGTACGTAAACTTAAAACTCCATAATAAACCTAATGAATTCATCCGAGTCCTTTGAACATCGTACGACTATTTAGAACATATTACGACTCTGTATGCCACATTACCGCCTTGAAAAGCATGTTAGTATAACGTACGACACCTTACAACTACTAACAATACATTACAACACCGTACGTAAACTTAAAACTCCATGATAAACCTAATGAATTCATCCGAGTCCTTTGAACATCGTACGACAATTTAGAATATATTACCACTCTGTATGCCACATTACCGCCTTGAAAAGTATGTTAGTATAACGTACGACACCTTACAACACCTAACAAAACATTACAACACCGTACGTAAACTCAAAACTCCATAATAAACCTAATGAATTCGTCCGAGTCATTTCAACATCGTACAACAATTTAGAATATCTTACGACTCTGTATGCCACATTACCGCCTTGAAAAGCATGTTAGTATAACGTACGACACATTACAACTACTAACAAAACATTACAACACCGTAAGTAAACTTAAAACTCCATAATAAACCTAATGAGTTCATCCGAGTCCATTGAACATCGTACAACAATTTATAATATATTACGACTCTGTAAGCCACATTACCGCCTTGAAAAGCATGTTAGTATAACGTACGACACCTTACAACACCTAACAAAACATTAGAACACCGTATGTAAACTCAAAACTCCGTAATAAACCTAATGAATTCGACCGAGTCATTTGAACATCGTACAACAATTTAGAATATCTTACGACTCTGTGTGCCACATTACCGCCTTGAAAAGCGTGTTAGTATAACGTACGACACATCACAACTACTAACAAAACATTACAACACCGTACGTAAACTTAAAACTCCATAATAAACCTAATGAATTCTTCCGAGTCCATTGAACATCGTACGACAATTTATAATATATTACGACTCTGTATGCCACATTACCGCCTTGAAAAGCATGTTAGTATAACGTACGACACCTTACAACACTTAATAAAACATTAAAACACCGTATGTAAACTCAAAACTCCATAATAAACCTAATGAATTCGTCCGAGTCATTTGAACATCGTACAACAATTTAGAATATCTTACGACTTTGTATGCCACATTACCGCCTTGAAAATCATGTTAGTATAACGTATGACACCTTACAAATCGTAACAAGACATTACAATACAGCACGTAAACTTAAAACTCCGTAATTAATCTAATGAATTCGTTAGAGTCATTTGAACATTGTACGACTACTCAGGACTTGTTACGACTTTGTATGCGACATTAGCAACAGGAAAAGCAATTTAGAATAATGTAGGATGCGTTACATCTTTTGAGAACACCTTACACCACCGTACGAAACATTAAAACTCCATAATAAACCTAATGAATTCGTCCGAGTCATTTGAACATCGTACAACAATTTAGAATATCTTACGACTCTGTATGCCACATTACCGCCTTGAAAATCATGTTAGTATAACGTACGACACCTTACAACTACTAACAATACATTACAACACCGTACGTAAACTTAAAACTCCATAATAAACCTAATGAATTCATCCGAGTCCTTTGAACATCGTACGACAATTTAGAATATATTACCACTCTGTATGCCACATTACCGCCTTGAAAAGTATGTTAGTATAACGTACGACACCTTACAACTCCTAACAAAACATTACAACACCGTACGTAAACTTAAAACTCCATAATAAACCTAATGAATTCATCCGAGTCCTTTGAACATCGTACGACAATTTAGAATATATTACGACTCTGTATGCCACATTACCGCCTTGAAAAGCATGTTAGTATAACGTACGACACCTTACAACACCTAACAACACATTAGAACACCGTATGTAAACTCAAAACTCCATAATAAACCTAATGAATTCGTCCGAGTCATTTGAACATCGTACAACAATTTAGAATATCTTACGACTCTGTATGCCACATTACCGCCTTGAAAAGCATGTTAGTATAACGTACGACACATTACAACTACTAACAAAACATTACGTAAACTTAAAACTCCATAATAAACCTAATGAATTCATCTGAGTCCTTTGAACATCGTACGACAATTTAGAATATATTACGACTCTGTATGCCACATTACCGCCTTGAAAAGCATGTTAGTATAACGTACGACACCTTACAACACCTAACAAAACATTAGAACACCGTACGTAAACTCAAAACTCCATAATAAACCTAATGAATTCGTCCGAGTCATTTGAGCATCGTACAACAATTTAGAATATCTTACGACTTTGTATGCCACATTACCGCCTTGAAAATCATGTTAGTATAACGTATGACACCTTACAAATCGTAACAACACATTACAATACAACACGTAAACTTAAAACTCCGTAATAAACCTAATGAATTCGTTAGAGTCATTTGAACATCGTACGACCACTCAGGACTTGTTACGACTTTGTATGCGACATTAGCAACAGGAAAAGCAATTTAGAATAATGTAGGATGCGTTACATCATTTGAGAACACCTTACACCACCGTACGAAACATTAAAACTCCATAATAAACCTAATGAACTCGTCCGAGTCATTTGAACATCGTACAACAATTTAGAATATCTTATGACTCTGTATGCCACATTACCGCCTTGAAAAGCATGTTAGTATAACGTACGACACCTTACAACTACTAACAAAACATTACAACACCGTACGTAAACTTAAAACTCCATAATAAACCTAATGAATTCATCCGAGTCCATTGAACATCGTACGACAATTTAGAATATATTACGACTCTGTATGCCACATTACCGCCTTGAAAAGCATGTTAGTATAACGTACGACACCTTACAACACCTAACAAAACATTAGAACACCGTACGTAAACTCAAAACTCCATAATAAACCTAATGAATTCGTCCGAGTCATTTGAACATCGTACAACAATTTAGAATATCTTACGACTTTGTATGCCACATTACCGCCTTGAAAATCATGTTAGTATAACGTATGACACCTTACAAATCGTAACAAGACATTACAATACAGCACGTAAACTTAAAACTCCGTATTTAATCTAATGAATTCGTTAGAGTCATTTGAACATTGTACGACTACTCAGGACTTGTTACGACTTTGTATGCGACAGTAGCAACAGGAAAAGCAATTTAGAATAATGTAGGATGCGTTACATCTTTTGAGAACACCTTACACCACCGTACGAAACATTAAAACTCATAATAAACCTAATGAATTGGTCCGAGTCATTTGAACATCGTACAACAATTTAGAATATCTTACGACTCTGTATGCCACATTACCGCCTTGAAGAGCATGTTAGTATAACGTACGACACCTTACAACTACTAACAATACATTACAACACCGTACGTAAACTTAAAACTACATAATAAACCTAATGAATTCATCCGAGTCCTTTGAACATCGTACGACAATTTAGAATATATTACCACTCTGTATGCCACATTACCGCCTTGAAAAGTATGTTAGTATAACGTACGACACCTTACAACTCCTAACAAAACATTACAACACCGTACGTAAACTTAAAACTCCATAATAAACCTAATGAATTCATCCGAGTCCTTTGAACATCGTACGACAATTTAGAATATATTACGACTCTGTATGCCACATTACCGCCTTGAAAAGCATGTTAGTATAACGTACGACACCTTACAACACCTAACAACACATTAGAACACCGTATGTAAACTCAAAACTCCATAATAAACCTAATGAATTCGTCCGAGTCATTTGAACATCGTACAACAATTTAGAATATCTTAAGACTCTGTATGCCACATTACCGCCTGGAAAAGCATGTTAGTATAACGTACGACACCTTACAACACCTAACAACACATTAGAACACCGTATGTAAACTCAAAACTCCATAATAAACCTAATGAATTCGTTCGAGTCATTTGAACATCGTACAACAATTTAGAATATCTTACGACTCTGTATGCCACATTACCGCCTTGAAAAGCATGTTAGTATAACGTACGACACATTACAACTACTAACAAAACATTACGTAAACTTAAAACTCCATAATAAACCTAATGAATTCATCTGAGTCCTTTGAACATCGTACGACAATTTAGAATATATTACGACTCTGTATGCCACATTACCGCCTTGAAAAGCATGTTAGTATAACGTACGACACCTTACAACACCTAACAAAACATTAGAACACCGTACGTAAACTCAAAACTCCATAATAAACCTAATGAATTCGTCCGAGTCATTTGAACATCGTACAACAATTTAGAATATCTTACGACTTTGTATGCCACATTACCGCCTTGAAAATCATGTTAGTATAACGTATGACACCTTACAAATCGTAACAACACATTACAATACAACACGTAAACTTAAAACTCCGTAATAAACCTAATGAATTCGTTAGAGTCATTTGAACATCGTACGACCACTCAGGACTTGTTACGACTTTGTATGCGACATTAGCAACAGGAAAAGCAATTTAGAATAATGTAGGATGCGTTACATCATTTGAGAACACCTTACACCACCGTACGAAACATTAAAACTCCATAATAAACCTAATGAACTCGTCCGAGTCATTTGAACATCGTACAACAATTTAGAATATCTTATGACTCTGTATGCCACATTACCGCCTTGAAAAGCATGTTAGTATAACGTACGACACCTTACAACTACTAACAAAACATTACAACACCGTACGTAAACTTAAAACTCCATAATAAACCTAATGAATTCATCCGAGTCCATTGAACATCGTACGACAATTTAGAATATATTACGACTCTGTATGCCACATTACCGCCTTGAAAAGCATGTTAGTATAACGTACGACACCTTACAACACCTAACAAAACATTAGAACACCGTACGTAAACTCAAAACTCCATAATAAACCTAATGAATTCGTCCGAGTCATTTGAACATCGTACAACAATTTAGAATATCTTACGACTTTGTATGCCACATTACCGCCTTGAAAATCATGTTAGTATAACGTATGACACCTTACAAATCGTAACAACACATTACAATACAACACGTAAACTTAAAACTCCGTAATAAACCTAATGAATTCGTTAGAGTCATTTGAACATCGTACGACCACTCAGGACTTGTTACGACTTTGTATGCGACATTAGCAACAAGAAAAGCAATTTAGAATAATGTAGGATGCGTTACATCATTTGAGAACACCTTACACCACCGTACGAAACATTAAAACTCCATAATAAACCTAATGAACTCGTCCGAGTCATTTGAACATCGTACAACAATTTAGAATATCTTATGACTCTGTATGCCACATTACCGCCTTGAAAAGCATGTTAGTATAACGTACGACACCTTACAACTACTAACAATACATTACAACACCGTACGTAAACTTAAAACTACATAATAAACCTAATGAATTCATCCGAGTCCTTTGAACATCGTACGACAATTTAGAATATATTACCACTCTGTATGCCACATTACCGCCTTGAAAAGTATGTTAGTATAACGTACGACACCTTACAACTCCTAACAAAACATTACAACACCGTACGTAAACTTAAAACTCCATAATAAACCTAATGAATTCATCCGAGTCCTTTGAACATCGTACGACAATTTAGAATATATTACGACTCTGTATGCCACATTACCGCCTTGAAAAGCATGTTAGTATAACGTACGACACCTTACAACACCTAACAACACATTAGAACACCGTATGTAAACTCAAAACTCCATAATAAACCTAATGAATTCGTCCGAGTCATTTGAACATCGTACAACAATTTAGAATATCTTAAGACTCTGTATGCCACATTACCGCCTGGAAAAGCATGTTAGTATAACGTACGACACCTTACAACACCTAACAACACATTAGAACACCGTATGTAAACTCAAAACTCCATAATAAACCTAATGAATTCGTTCGAGTCATTTGAACATCGTACAACAATTTAGAATATCTTACGACTCTGTATGCCACATTACCGCCTTGAAAAGCATGTTAGTATAACGTACGACACATTACAACTACTAACAAAACATTACGTAAACTTAAAACTCCATAATAAACCTAATGAATTCATCTGAGTCCTTTGAACATCGTACGACAATTTAGAATATATTACGACTCTGTATGCCACATTACCGCCTTGAAAAGCATGTTAGTATAACGTACGACACCTTACAACACCTAACAAAACATTAGAACACCGTACGTAAACTCAAAACTCCATAATAAACCTAATGAATTCGTCCGAGTCATTTGAGCATCGTACAACAATTTAGAATATCTTACGACTTTGTATGCCACATTACCGCCTTGAAAATCATGTTAGTATAACGTATGACACCTTACAAATCGTAACAACACATTACAATACAACACGTAAACTTAAAACTCCGTAATAAACCTAATGAATTCGTTAGAGTCATTTGAACATCGTACGACCACTCAGGACTTGTTACGACTTTGTATGCGACATTAGCAACAGGAAAAGCAATTTAGAATAATGTAGGATGCGTTACATCATTTGAGAACACCTTACACCACCGTACGAAACATTAAAACTCCATAATAAACCTAATGAACTCGTCCGAGTCATTTGAACATCGTACAACAATTTAGAATATCTTATGACTCTGTATGCCACATTACCGCCTTGAAAAGCATGTTAGTATAACGTACGACACCTTACAACTACTAACAAAACATTACAACACCGTACGTAAACTTAAAACTCCATAATAAACCTAATGAATTCATCCGAGTCCATTGAACATCGTACGACAATTTAGAATATATTACGACTCTGTATGCCACATTACCGCCTTGAAAAGCATGTTAGTATAACGTACGACACCTTACAACACCTAACAAAACATTAGAACACCGTACGTAAACTCAAAACTCCATAATAAACCTAATGAATTCGTCCGAGTCATTTGAACATCGTACAACAATTTAGAATATCTTACGACTTTGTATGCCACATTACCGCCTTGAAAATCATGTTAGTATAACGTATGACACCTTACAAATCGTAACAAGACATTACAATACAGCACGTAAACTTAAAACTCCGTATTTAATCTAATGAATTCGTTAGAGTCATTTGAACATTGTACGACTACTCAGGACTTGTTACGACTTTGTATGCGACAGTAGCAACAGGAAAAGCAATTTAGAATAATGTAGGATGCGTTACATCTTTTGAGAACACCTTACACCACCGTACGAAACATTAAAACTCATAATAAACCTAATGAATTGGTCCGAGTCATTTGAACATCGTACAACAATTTAGAATATCTTACGACTCTGTATGCCACATTACCGCCTTGAAGAGCATGTTAGTATAACGTACGACACCTTACAACTACTAACAATACATTACAACACCGTACGTAAACTTAAAACTACATAATAAACCTAATGAATTCATCCGAGTCCTTTGAACATCGTACGACAATTTAGAATATATTACCACTCTGTATGCCACATTACCGCCTTGAAAAGTATGTTAGTATAACGTACGACACCTTACAACTCCTAACAAAACATTACAACACCGTACGTAAACTTAAAACTCCATAATAAACCTAATGAATTCATCCGAGTCCTTTGAACATCGTACGACAATTTAGAATATATTACGACTCTGTATGCCACATTACCGCCTTGAAAAGCATGTTAGTATAACGTACGACACCTTACAACACCTAACAACACATTAGAACACCGTATGTAAACTCAAAACTCCATAATAAACCTAATGAATTCGTCCGAGTCATTTGAACATCGTACAACAATTTAGAATATCTTAAGACTCTGTATGCCACATTACCGCCTGGAAAAGCATGTTAGTATAACGTACGACACCTTACAACACCTAACAACACATTAGAACACCGTATGTAAACTCAAAACTCCATAATAAACCTAATGAATTCGTTCGAGTCATTTGAACATCGTACAACAATTTAGAATATCTTACGACTCTGTATGCCACATTACCGCCTTGAAAAGCATGTTAGTATAACGTACGACACATTACAACTACTAACAAAACATTACGTAAACTTAAAACTCCATAATAAACCTAATGAATTCATCTGAGTCCTTTGAACATCGTACGACAATTTAGAATATATTACGACTCTGTATGCCACATTACCGCCTTGAAAAGCATGTTAGTATAACGTACGACACCTTACAACACCTAACAAAACATTAGAACACCGTACGTAAACTCAAAACTCCATAATAAACCTAATGAATTCGTCCGAGTCATTTGAACATCGTACAACAATTTAGAATATCTTACGACTTTGTATGCCACATTACCGCCTTGAAAATCATGTTAGTATAACGTATGACACCTTACAAATCGTAACAACACATTACAATACAACACGTAAACTTAAAACTCCGTAATAAACCTAATGAATTCGTTAGAGTCATTTGAACATCGTACGACCACTCAGGACTTGTTACGACTTTGTATGCGACATTAGCAACAGGAAAAGCAATTTAGAATAATGTAGGATGCGTTACATCATTTGAGAACACCTTACACCACCGTACGAAACATTAAAACTCCATAATAAACCTAATGAACTCGTCCGAGTCATTTGAACATCGTACAACAATTTAGAATATCTTATGACTCTGTATGCCACATTACCGCCTTGAAAAGCATGTTAGTATAACGTACGACACCTTACAACTACTAACAAAACATTACAACACCGTACGTAAACTTAAAACTCCATAATAAACCTAATGAATTCATCCGAGTCCATTGAACATCGTACGACAATTTAGAATATATTACGACTCTGTATGCCACATTACCGCCTTGAAAAGCATGTTAGTATAACGTACGACACCTTACAACACCTAACAAAACATTAGAACACCGTACGTAAACTCAAAACTCCATAATAAACCTAATGAATTCGTCCGAGTCATTTGAACATCGTACAACAATTTAGAATATCTTACGACTTTGTATGCCACATTACCGCCTTGAAAATCATGTTAGTATAACGTATGACACCTTACAAATCGTAACAACACATTACAATACAGCACGTAAACTTAAAACTCCGTAATAAACCTAATGAATTCGTTAGAGTCATTTGCACATCGTACGACCACTCATGACTTGTTACGACTTTGTATGCGACATTAGCAACAGGAAAAGCAATTTAGAATAATGTAGGATGCGTTACATCTTTTGAGAACACCTTACACCACCGTACGAAACATTAAAACTCCATAATAAACCTAATGAATTCGTCCGAGTCATTTGAACATCGTACAACAATTTAGAATAACTTACGACTCTGTATGCCACATTACCGCCTTGAAAAGCATGTTAGTATAACGTACGACACCTTACAACTACTAACAATACATTACAACACCGTACGTAAACTTAAAACTCCATGATAAACCTAATGAATTCATCCGAGTCCTTTGAACATCGTACGACAATTTAGAATATATTACCACTCTGTATGCCACATTACCGCCTTGAAAAGTATGTTAGTATAACGTACGACACCTTACAACACCTAAAAAAACATTACAACACCGTACGTAAACTCAAAACTCCATAATAAACCTAATGAATTCGTCCGAGTCATTTGAACATCGTACAACAATTTAGAATTTCTTACGACTCTGTATGCCACATTACCGCCTTGAGAAGCATGTTAGTATAACGTACGACACATTACAACTACTAACAAAACAATACAACACCGTACGTAAACTTAAAACTCCATAATAAACCTAATAAATTCATCCGAGTCCATTGAACATCGTACGTCAATTTATAATATATTACGACTCTGTATGCCACATTACCGCCTTGAAAAGCATGTTAGTATAACGTACGACACATTACAACTACTAACAAAACATTACAACACCGTACGTAAACTTAAAACTCCATAATAAACCTAATGAATTCATCCGAGTCCTTTGAACATCGTACGACAATTTAGAACATATTACGACTCTGTATGCCACATTACCGCCTTGAAAAGCATGTTAGTATAACGTACGACACCTTACAACACCTAACAAAACATTAGAACACCGTATGTAAACTCAAAACTCCATAATAAACCTAATGAATTCGTCCGAGTTATTTGAACATCGTACAACAATTTAGAATATCTTACGACTTTGTATGCCACATTACCGCCTTGAAAATCATGTTAGTATAACGTATGACACCTTACAAATCGTAACAAGACATTACACTACAGCACTTAAACTTAAAACTCCGTAATTAATCTAATGAATTCGTTAGAGTCATTTGAACATTGTACGACTACTCAGGACTTGTTACGACTTTGTATGCGACATTAGCAACAGGAAAAGCAATTTAGAATAATGTAGGATGCGTTACATCTTTTGAGAACACCTTCCACCACCGTACGAAACATTAAAACTCATAATAAACCTAATGAATTGGTCCGAGTCATTTGAACATCGTACAACAATTTAGAATATCTTACGACTCTGTATGCCACATTACCGCCTTGAAAAGCATGTTAGTATAACGTACGACACCTTACAACTACTAACAATACATTACAACACCGTACGTAAACTTAAAACTACATAATAAACCTAATGAATTCATCCGAGTCCTTTGAACATCGTACGTCAATTTAGAATATATTACCACTCTGTATGCCACATTACCGCCTTGAAAAGTATGTTAGTATAACGTACGGCACCTTACAACTCCTAACAAAACATTACAACACCGTACGTAAACTTAAAACTACATAATAAACCTAATGAATTCATCCGAGTCCTTTGAACATCGTACGACAATTTAGAATATATTACCACTCTGTATGCCACATTACCGCCTTGAAAAGTATGTTAGTATAACGTACGGCACCTTACAACTCCTAACAAAACATTACAACACCGTACGTAAACTTAAAACTACATAATAAACCTAATGAATTCATCCGAGTCCTTTGAACATCGTACGACAATTTAGAATATATTACCACTCTGTATGCCACATTACCGCCTTGAAAAGTATGTTAGTATAACGTACGGCACCTTACAACTCCTAACAAAACATTACAACACCGTACGTAAACTTAAAACTCCATAATAAACCTAATGAATTCATCCGAGTCCTTTGAACATCGTACGACAATTTAGAATATATTACGACTCTGTATGCCACATTACCGCCTTGAAAAGCATGTTAGTATAACGTACGACACCTTACAACACCTAACAACACATTAGAACACCGTATGTAAACTCAAAACTCCATAATAAACCTAATGAATTCGTCCGAGTCATTTGAACATCGTACAACAATTTAGAATATCTTACGACTCTGTATGCCACATTACCGCCTGGAAAAGCATGTTAGTATAACGTACGACACCTTACAACACCTAACAACACATTAGAACACCGTATGTAAACTCAAAACTCCATAATAAACCTAATGAATTCGTTCGAGTCATTTGAACATCGTACAACAATTTAGAATATCTTACGACTCTGTATGCCACATTACCGCCTTGAAAAGCATGTTAGTATAACGTACGACACATTACAACTACTAACAAAACATTACGTAAACTTAAAACTCCATAATAAACCTAATGAATTCATCTGAGTCCTTTGAACATCGTACGACAATTTAGAATATATTACGACTCTGTATGCCACATTACCGCCTTGAAAAGCATGTTAGTATAACGTACGACACCTTACAACACCTAACAAAACATTAGAACACCGTACGTAAACTCAAAACTCCATAATAAACCTAATGAATTCGTCCGAGTCATTTGAACATCGTACAACAATTTAGAATATCTTACGACTTTGTATGCCACATTACCGCCTTGAAAATCATGTTAGTATAACGTATGACACCTTACAAATCGTAACAACACATTACAATACAGCACGTAAACTTAAAACTCCGTAATAAACCTAATGAATTCGTTAGAGTCATTTGCACATCGTACGACCACTCATGACTTGTTACGACTTTGTATGCGACATTAGCAACAGGAAAAGCAATTTAGAATAATGTAGGATGCGTTACATCTTTTGAGAACACCTTACACCACCGTACGAAACATTAAAACTCCATAATAAACCTAATGAATTCGTCCGAGTCATTTGAACATCGTACAACAATTTAGAATAACTTACGACTCTGTATGCCACATTACCGCCTTGAAAAGCATGTTAGTATAACGTACGACACCTTACAACTACTAACAATACATTACAACACCGTACGTAAACTTAAAACTCCATGATAAACCTAATGAATTCATCCGAGTCCTTTGAACATCGTACGACAATTTAGAATATATTACCACTCTGTATGCCACATTACCGCCTTGAAAAGTATGTTAGTATAACGTACGACACCTTACAACACCTAACAAAACATTACAACACCGTACGTAAACTCAAAACTCCATAATAAACCTAATGAATTCGTCCGAGTCATTTGAACATCGTACAACAATTTAGAATTTCTTACGACTCTGTATGCCACATTACCGCCTTGAGAAGCATGTTAGTATAACGTACGACACATTACAACTACTAACAAAACAATACAACACCGTACGTAAACTTAAAACTCCATAATAAACCTAATAAATTCATCCGAGTCCATTGAACATCGTACGTCAATTTATAATATATTACGACTCTGTATGCCACATTACCGCCTTGAAAAGCATGTTAGTATAACGTACGACACATTACAACTACTAACAAAACATTATAACACCGTACGTAAACTTAAAACTCCATAATAAACCTAATGAATTCATCCGAGTCCTTTGAACATCGTACGACAATTTAGAACATATTACGACTCTGTATGCCACATTACCGCCTTGAAAAGCATGTTAGTATAACGTACGACACCTTACAACACCTAACAAAACATTAGAACACCGTACGTAAACTCAAAACTCCATAATAAACCTAATGAATTCGTCCGAGTCATTTGAACATCGTACAACAATTTAGAATATCTTACGACTTTGTATGCCACATTACCGCCTTGAAAATCATGTTAGTATAACGTATGACACCTTACAAATCATAACAAGACATTACACTACAGCACTTAAACTTAAAACTCCGTAATTAATCTAATGAATTCGTTAGACTCATTTGAACATTGTACGACTACTCAGGACTTGTTACGACTTTGTATGCGACATTAGCAACAGGAAAAGCAATATAGAATAATGTAGGATGCGTTACATCTTTTGAGAACACCTTACACCACCGTACGAAACATTAAAACTCCATAATAAACCTAATGAATTCGTCCGAGTCATTTGAACATCGTACAACAATTTAGAATAACTTACGACTCTGTATGCCACATTACCGCCTTGAAAAGCATGTTAGTATAACGTACGACACCTTACAACTACTAACAATACATTACAACACCGTACGTAAACTTAAAACTCCATGATAAACCTAATGAATTCATCCGAGTCCTTTGAACATCGTACGACAATTTAGAATATATTACCACTCTGTATGCCACATTACCGCCTTGAAAAGTATGTTAGTATAACGTACGACACCTTACAACACCTAACAAAACATTACAACACCGTACGTAAACTCAAAACTCCATAATAAACCTAATGAATTCGTCCGAGTCATTTGAACATCGTACAACAATTTAGAATTTCTTACGACTCTGTATGCCACATTACCGCCTTGAGAAGCATGTTAGTATAACGTACGACACATTACAACTACTAACAAAACAATACAACACCGTACGTAAACTTAAAACTCCATAATAAACCTAATAAATTCATCCGAGTCCATTGAACATCGTACGTCAATTTATAATATATTACGACTCTGTATGCCACATTACCGCCTTGAAAAGCATGTTAGTATAACGTACGACACATTACAACTACTAACAAAACATTATAACACCGTACGTAAACTTAAAACTCCATAATAAACCTAATGAATTCATCCGAGTCCTTTGAACATCGTACGACAATTTAGAACATATTACGACTCTGTATGCCACATTACCGCCTTGAAAAGCATGTTAGTATAACGTACGACACATTACAACTACTAACAAAACATTACAACACCGTACGTAAACTTAAAACTCCATAATAAACCTAATGAATTCATCCGAGTCCTTTGAACATCGTACGAAAATTTAGAACATATTACGACTCTGTATGCCACATTACCGCCTTGAAAAGCATGTTAGTATAACGTACGACACCTTACAACACCTAACAAAACATTAGAACACCGTATGTAAACTTAAAACTCCATAATAAACCTAATGAATTCGTCCGAGTTATTTGAACATCGTACGACCACTCAGGACTTGTTACGACTTTGTATGCGACATTAGCAACAGGAAAAGCAATTTAGAATAATGTAGGATGTGTTACATCTTTTGAGAACACCTTACACCATCGTACGAAACATTAAAACTCCATAATAAACCTAATGAATTCGTCCGAGTCATTTGAACATCGTACAACAATTTAGAATATCTTACGACTCTGTATGCCACATTACCGCCTTGAAAAGCATGTTAGTATAACGTACGACACCTTACAACTACTAACAATACATTACAACACCGTACGTAAACTTAAAACTCCATAATAAACCTAATGAATTCATCCGAGTCCTTTGAACATCGTACGAAAATTTAGAACATATTACGACTCTGTATGCCACATTACCGCCTTGAAAAGCATGTTAGTATAACGTACGACACCTTACAACACCTAACAAAACATTAGAACACCGTATGTAAACTTAAAACTCCATAATAAACCTAATGAATTCGTCCGAGTTATTTGAACATCGTACGACCACTCAGGACTTGTTACGACTTTGTATGCGACATTAGCAACAGGAAAAGCAATTTAGAATAATGTAGGATGTGTTACATCTTTTGAGAACACCTTACACCATCGTACGAAACATTAAAACTCCATAATAAACCTAATGAATTCGTCCGAGTCATTTGAACATCGTACAACAATTTAGAATATCTTACGACTTTGTATGCCACATTACCGCCTTGAAAATCATGTTAGTATAACGTATGACACCTTACAAATCGTAACAACACATTACAATACAGCACGTAAACTTAAAACTCCGTAATAAACCTAATGAATTCGTTAGAGGCATTTGAACATCGTACGACCACTCTGGACTTGTTACGACTTTGTATGCGACATTAGCAACAGGAAAAGCAATTTAGAATAATGTAGGATGCGTTACATCTTTTGAGAACACCTTACACCACCGTACGAAACATTAAAACTCCATAATAAACCTAATGAATTCGTCCGAGTCATTTGAACATCGTACAACAATTTAGAATAACTTACGACTCTGTATGCCACATTACCGCCTTGAAAAGCATGTTAGTATAACGTACGACACCTTACAACTACTAACAATACATTACAACACCGTACGTAAACTTAAAACTCCATGATAAACCTAATGAATTCATCCGAGTCCTTTGAACATCGTAAGACAATTTAGAATATATTACCACTCTGTATGCCACATTACCGCCTTGAAAAGTATGTTAGTATAACGTACGACACCTTACAACACCTAACAAAACATTACAACACCGTACGTAAACTCAAAACTCCATAATAAACCTAATGAATTCGTCCGAGTCATTTGAACATCTTACAACAATTTAGAATTTCTTACGACTCTGTATGCCACATTACCGCCTTGAGAAGCATGTTAGTATAACGTACGACACATTACAACTACTAACAAAACAATACAACACCGTACGTAAACTTAAAACTCCATAATAAACCTAATAAATTCATCCGAGTCCATTGAACATCGTACGTCAATTTATAATATATTACGACTCTGTATGCCACATTACCGCCTTGAAAAGCATGTTAGTATAACGTACGACACATTACAACTACTAACAAAACATTACAACACCGTACGTAAACTTAAAACTCCATAATAAACCTAATGAATTCATCCGAGTCCTTTGAACATCGTACGAAAATTTAGAACATATTACGACTCTGTATGCCACATTACCGCCTTGAAAAGCATGTTAGTATAACGTACGACACCTTACAACACCTAACAAAACATTAGAACACCGTATGTAAACTTAAAACTCCATAATAAACCTAATGAATTCGTCCGAGTTATTTGAACATCGTACGACCACTCAGGACTTGTTACGACTTTGTATGCGACATTAGCAACAGGAAAAGCAATTTAGAATAATGTAGGATGTGTTACATCTTTTGAGAACACCTTACACCATCGTACGAAACATTAAAACTCCATAATAAACCTAATGAATTCGTCCGAGTCATTTGAACATCGTACAACAATTTAGAATATCTTACGACTCTGTATGCCACATTACCGCCTTGAAAAGCATGTTAGTATAACGTACGACACCTTACAACTACTAACAATACATTACAACACCGTACGTAAACTTAAAACTCCATAATAAACCTAATGAATTCATCCGAGTCTTTTGAACTTCGTACGACAATTTAGAATATATTACGACTCTGTATGCCACGTTACTGCCTTGAAAAGCATGTTAGTATAACGTATGACACCTTACAACACCTAACAAAACATTACAACACCGTACGTAAACTCAAAACTCCATAATAAACCTAATGAATTCGTCCGAGTCATTTGAACATCGTACAACAATTTAGAATATCTTATGACTCTGTATGCCACATTACCGCCTTGAAAAGCATGTTAGTATAACGTACGACACCTTACAACTACTAACAAAACATTACAACACCGTACGTAAACTTAAAACTCCATAATAAACCTAATGAATTCATCCGAGTCGATTGAACATCGTACGACAATTTAGAATATATTACGACTCTGTATGCCACATTACCGCCTTGAAAAGCATGTTAGTATAACGTACGACACCTTACAACTACTAACAAAACATTACAACACCGTACGTAAACTTAAAACTCCATAATAAACCTAATGAATTCATCCGAGTCGATTGAACATCGTACGACAATTTAGAATATATTACGACTCTGTATGCCACATTACCGCCTTGAAAAGCATGTTAGTATAACGTACGACACCTTACAACACCTAACAAAACATTAGAACACCGTACGTAAACTCAAAACTCCATAATAAACCTAATGAATTCGTCCGAGTCATTTGAACATCTTACAACAATTTAGAATTTCTTACGACTCTGTATGCCACATTACCGCCTTGAGAAGCATGTTAGTATAACGTACGACACATTACAACTACTAACAAAACAATACAACACCGTACGTAAACTTAAAACTCCATAATAAACCTAATAAATTCATCCGAGTCCATTGAACATCGTACGTCAATTTATAATATATTACGACTCTGTATGCCACATTACCGCCTTGAAAAGCATGTTAGTATAACGTACGACACATTACAACTACTAACAAAACATTACAACACCGTACGTAAACTTAAAACTCCATAATAAACCTAATGAATTCATCCGAGTCCTTTGAACATCGTACGAAAATTTAGAACATATTACGACTCTGTATGCCACATTACCGCCTTGAAAAGCATGTTAGTATAACGTACGACACCTTACAACACCTAACAAAACATTAGAACACCGTATGTAAACTTAAAACTCCATAATAAACCTAATGAATTCGTCCGAGTTATTTGAACATCGTACGACCACTCAGGACTTGTTACGACTTTGTATGCGACATTAGCAACAGGAAAAGCAATTTAGAATAATGTAGGATGTGTTACATCTTTTGAGAACACCTTACACCATCGTACGAAACATTAAAACTCCATAATAAACCTAATGAATTCGTCCGAGTCATTTGAACATCGTACAACAATTTAGAATATCTTACGACTCTGTATGCCACATTACCGCCTTGAAAAGCATGTTAGTATAACGTACGACACCTTACAACTACTAACAATACATTACAACACCGTACGTAAACTTAAAACTCCATAATAAACCTAATGAATTCATCCGAGTCTTTTGAACTTCGTACGACAATTTAGAATATATTACGACTCTGTATGCCACGTTACTGCCTTGAAAAGCATGTTAGTATAACGTATGACACCTTACAACACCTAACAAAACATTACAACACCGTACGTAAACTCAAAACTCCATAATAAACCTAATGAATTCGTCCGAGTCATTTGAACATCGTACAACAATTTAGAATATCTTATGACTCTGTATGCCACATTACCGCCTTGAAAAGCATGTTAGTATAACGTACGACACCTTACAACTACTAACAAAACATTACAACACCGTACGTAAACTTAAAACTCCATAATAAACCTAATGAATTCATCCGAGTCGATTGAACATCGTACGACAATTTAGAATATATTACGACTCTGTATGCCACATTACCGCCTTGAAAAGCATGTTAGTATAACGTACGACACCTTACAACACCTAACAAAACATTAGAATACCGTACGTAAACTCAAAACTCCATAACAAACCTAATGAATTCGTCCGAGTCATTTGAACATCGTACAACAATTTAGAATATCTTACGACTTTGTATGCCACATTACCGCCTTGAAAATCATGTTAGTATAACGTATGACACCTTACAAATCGTAACAACACATTACAATACAGCACGTAAACTTAAAACTCCGTAATAAACCTAATGAATTCGTTAGAGGCATTTGAACATCGTACGACCACTCTGGACTTGTTACGACTTTGTATGCGACATTAGCAACAGGAAAAGCAATTTAGAATAATGTAGGATGCGTTACATCTTTTGAGAACACCTTACACCACCGTACGAAACATTAAAACTCCATAATAAACCTAATGAATTCGTCCGAGTCATTTGAACATCGTACAACAATTTAGAATAACTTACGACTCTGTATGCCACATTACCGCCTTGAAAAGCATGTTAGTATAACGTACGACACCTTACAACTATTAACAATACATTACAACACCGTACGTAAACTTAAAACTCCATGATAAACCTAATGAATTCATCCGAGTCCTTTGAACATCGTAAGACAATTTAGAATATATTACCACTCTGTATGCCACATTACCGCCTTGAAAAGTATGTTAGTATAACGTACGACACCTTACAACACCTAACAAAACATTACAACACCGTACGTAAACTCAAAACTCCATAATAAACCTAATGAATTCGTCCGAGTCATTTGAACATCTTACAACAATTTAGAATTTCTTACGACTCTGTATGCCACATTACCGCCTTGAGAAGCATGTTAGTATA
Source organism: Tagetes erecta (assembly GCA_030867185.1). Classification (NCBI taxonomy): domain Eukaryota; kingdom Viridiplantae; phylum Streptophyta; class Magnoliopsida; order Asterales; family Asteraceae; genus Tagetes; species Tagetes erecta. Next base: position 44,114,793 of record CM061488.1, on the reverse strand, counting down.
ACGTACGACACATTACAACTACTAACAAAACAATACAACACCGTACGTAAACTTAAAACTCCATAATAAACCTAATAAATTCATCCGAGTCCATTGAACATCGTACGTCAATTTATAATATATTACGACTCTGTATGCCACATTACCGCCTTGAAAAGCATGTTAGTATAACGTACGACACATTACAACTACTAACAAAACATTACAACACCGTACGTAAACTTAAAACTCCATAATAAACCTAATGAATTCATCCGAGTCCTTTGAACATCGTACGAAAATTTAGAACATATTACGACTCTGTATGCCACATTACCGCCTTGAAAAGCATGTTAGTATAACGTACGACACCTTACAACACCTAACAAAACATTAGAACACCGTATGTAAACTTAAAACTCCATAATAAACCTAATGAATTCGTCCGAGTTATTTGAACATCGTACGACCACTCAGGACTTGTTACGACTTTGTATGCGACATTAGCAACAGGAAAAGCAATTTAGAATAATGTAGGATGTGTTACATCTTTTGAGAACACCTTACACCATCGTACGAAACATTAAAACTCCATAATAAACCTAATGAATTCGTCCGAGTCATTTGAACATCGTACAACAATTTAGAATATCTTACGACTCTGTATGCCACATTACCGCCTTGAAAAGCATGTTAGTATAACGTACGACACCTTACAACTACTAACAATACATTACAACACCGTACGTAAACTTAAAACTCCATAATAAACCTAATGAATTCATCCGAGTCTTTTGAACTTCGTACGACAATTTAGAATATATTACGACTCTGTATGCCACGTTACTGCCTTGAAAAGCATGTTAGTATAACGTATGACACCTTACAACACCTAACAAAACATTACAACACCGTACGTAAACTCAAAACTCCATAATAAACCTAATGAATTCGTCCGAGTCATTTGAACATCGTACAACAATTTAGAATATCTTATGACTCTGTATGCCACATTACCGCCTTGAAAAGCATGTTAGTATAACGTACGACACCTTACAACTACTAACAAAACATTACAACACCGTACGTAAACTTAAAACTCCATAATAAACCTAATGAATTCATCCGAGTCGATTGAACATCGTACGACAATTTAGAATATATTACGACTCTGTATGCCACATTACCGCCTTGAAAAGCATGTTAGTATAACGTACGACACCTTACAACACCTAACAAAACATTAGAATACCGTACGTAAACTCAAAACTCCATAACAAACCTAATGAATTCGTCCGAGTCATTTGAACATCGTACAACAATTTAGAATATCTTACGACTTTGTATGCCACATTACCGCCTTGAAAATCATGTTAGTATAACGTATGACACCTTACAAATCGTAACAACACATTACAATACAGCACGTAAACTTAAAACTCCGTAATAAACCTAATGAATTCGTTAGAGGCATTTGAACATCGTACGACCACTCTGGACTTGTTACGACTTTGTATGCGACATTAGCAACAGGAAAAGCAATTTAGAATAATGTAGGATGCGTTACATCTTTTGAGAACACCTTACACCACCGTACGAAACATTAAAACTCCATAATAAACCTAATGAATTCATCCGAGTCGATTGAACATCGTACGACAATTTAGAATATATTACGACTCTGTATGCCACATTACCGCCTTGAAAAGCATGTTAGTATAACGTACGACACCTTACAACACCTAACAAAACATTAGAATACCGTACGTAAACTCAAAACTCCATAACAAACCTAATGAATTCGTCCGAGTCATTTGAACATCGTACAACAATTTAGAATATCTTACGACTTTGTATGCCACATTACCGCCTTGAAAATCATGTTAGTATAACGTATGACACCTTACAAATCGTAACAACACATTACAATACAGCACGTAAACTTAAAACTCCGTAATAAACCTAATGAATTCGTTAGAGGCATTTGAACATCGTACGACCACTCTGGACTTGTTACGACTTTGTATGCGACATTAGCAACAGGAAAAGCAATTTAGAATAATGTAGGATGCGTTACATCTTTTGAGAACACCTTACACCACCGTACGAAACATTAAAACTCCATAATAAACCTAATGAATTCGTCCGAGTCATTTGAACATCGTACAACAATTTAGAATAACTTACGACTCTGTATGCCACATTACCGCCTTGAAAAGCATGTTAGTATAACGTACGACACCTTACAACTACTAACAATACAATACAACACCGTACGTAAACTTAAAACTCCATGATAAACCTAATGAATTCATCCGAGTCCTTTGAACATCGTACGACAATTTAGAATATATTACCACTCTGTATGCCACATTACCGCCTTGAAAAGTATGTTAGTATAACGTACGACACCTTACAACACCTAACAAAACATTACAACAACGTACGTAAACTCAAAACACCATAATAAACCTAATGAATTCGTCCGAGTCATTTGAACATCGTACAACAATTCAGAATATCTTACGACTCTGTATGCCACATTACCGCCTTGAAAAGCATATTAGTATAACGTACGACACATTACAACTACTAACAAAACATTACAACACCGTACGTAAACTTAAAACTCCATAATAAACTTAATGAATTCATCCGAGTCCATTGAACATCGCATGACAATTTATAATATATTACGACTCTGTATGCCATATTACCGCCTTGAAAAGCATGTTAGTATAACGTACGACACCTTACAACACCTAACAAAACATTAGAACACCGTACGTAAACTCAAAACTCCATAATAACCCTAATGAATTCGTCCGAGTCATTTGAACACTGTACAACAATTTAGATTATCTTACGACTTTGTATGCCACATTACCGCCTTGAAAATCATGTTAGGATAACGTATGACACCTTACAAATCGTAACAACACATTACAATACAACACGTAAACTTAAAACTCCGTAATAAACCTAATGAATTCGTTAGAGTCATTTGAACATCGTACGACCACTCAGGACTTGTTACGACTTTGTATGCGACATTAGCAACAGGAAAAGCAATTTAGAATAATGTAGGATGCGTTACATCTTTTGAGAACACCTTACACCACCGTACGTAAACTCAAAACTCCATAATAAACCTAATGAATTCGTCCGAGTCATTTGAACATCGTACAAAAATTTAGAATATCTTACGACTCTGTATGCCACATTACCGCCTTGAAAAGCAAGTTAGTATAACGTACGACACCTTACAACTACTAACAATACATTACAACACCGTACGTAAACTTAAAACTCCATAATAAACCTAATGAATTCATCCGAGTCGATTGAACATCGTACGACAATTTAGAATATATTACGACTCTGTATGCCACATTACCGCCTTGAAAAGCATGTTAGTATAACGTACGACACCTTACAACACCTAACAAAACATTAGAATACCGTACGTAAACTCAAAACTCCATAATAAACCTAATGAATTCGTCCGAGTCATTTGAACATCGTACAACAATTTAGAATATCTTACGAATTTGTATGCCACATTACCGCCTTGAAAATCATGTTAGTATAACGTATGACACCTTACAAATCGTAACAACACATTACAATACAGCACGTAAACTTAAAACTCCGTAATAAACCTAATGAATTCGTTAGAGGCATTTGAACATCGTACGACCACTCTGGACTTGTTACGACTTTGTATGCGACATTAGCAACAGGAAAAGCAATTTAGAATAATGTAGGATGCGTTACATCTTTTGAGAACACCTTACACCACCGTACGAAACATTAAAACTCCATAATAAACCTAATGAATTCGTCCGAGTCATTTGAACATCGTACAACAATTTAGAATAACTTACGACTCTGTATGCCACATTACCGCCTTGAAAAGCATGTTAGTATAACGTACGACACCTTACAACTACTAACAATACAATACAACACCGTACGTAAACTTAAAACTCCATGATAAACCTAATGAATTCATCCGAGTCCTTTGAACATCGTACGACAATTTAGAATATATTACCACTCTGTATGCCACATTACCGCCTTGAAAAGTATGTTAGTATAACGTACGACACCTTACAACACCTAACAAAACATTACAACACCGTACGTAAACTCAAAACACCATAATAAACCTAATGAATTCGTCCGAGTCATTTGAACATCGTACAACAATTCAGAATATCTTACGACTCTGTATGCCACATTACCGCCTTGAAAAGCATATTAGTATAACGTACGACACATTACAACTACTAACAAAACATTACAACACCGTACGTAAACTTAAAACTCCATAATAAACTTAATGAATTCATCCGAGTCCATTGAACATCGCATGACAATTTATAATATATTACGACTCTGTATGCCATATTACCGCCTTGAAAAGCATGTTAGTATAACGTACGACACCTTACAACACCTAACAAAACATTAGAACACCGTACGTAAACTCAAAACTCCATAATAACCCTAATGAATTCGTCCGAGTCATTTGAACACTGTACAACAATTTAGATTATCTTACGACTTTGTATGCCACATTACCGCCTTGAAAATCATGTTAGGATAACGTATGACACCTTACAAATCGTAACAACACATTACAATACAACACGTAAACTTAAAACTCCGTAATAAACCTAATGAATTCGTTAGAGTCATTTGAACATCGTACGACCACTCAGGACTTGTTACGACTTTGTATGCGACATTAGCAACAGGAAAAGCAATTTAGAATAATGTAGGATGCGTTACATCTTTTGAGAACACCTTACACCACCGTACGTAAACTCAAAACTCCATAATAAACCTAATGAATTCGTCCGAGTCATTTGAACATCGTACAAAAATTTAGAATATCTTACGACTCTGTATGCCACATTACCGCCTTGAAAAGCAAGTTAGTATAACGTACGACACCTTACAACTACTAACAATACATTACAACACCGTACGTAAACTTAAAACTCCATAATAAACCTAATGAATTCATCCGAGTCGATTGAACATCGTACGACAATTTAGAATATATTACGACTCTGTATGCCACATTACCGCCTTGAAAAGCATGTTAGTATAACGTACGACACCTTACAACACCTAACAAAACATTAGAATACCGTACGTAAACTCAAAACTCCATAATAAACCTAATGAATTCGTCCGAGTCATTTGAACATCGTACAACAATTTAGAATATCTTACGACTTTGTATGCCACATTACCGCCTTGAAAATCATGTTAGTATAACGTATGACACCTTACAAATCGTAACAACACATTACAATACAGCACGTAAACTTAAAACTCCGTAATAAACCTAATGAATTCGTTAGAGGCATTTGAACATCGTACGACCACTCTGGACTTGTTACGACTTTGTATGCGACATTAGCAACAGGAAAAGCAATTTAGAATAATGTAGGATGCGTTACATCTTTTGAGAACACCTTACACCACCGTACGAAACATTAAAACTCCATAATAAACCTAATGAATTCGTCCGAGTCATTTGAACATCGTACAACAATTTAGAATAACTTACGACTCTGTATGCCACATTACCGCCTTGAAAAGCATGTTAGTATAACGTACGACACCTTACAACTACTAACAATACAATACAACACCGTACGTAAACTTAAAACTCCATGATAAACCTAATGAATTCATCCGAGTCCTTTGAACATCGTACGACAATTTAGAATATATTACCACTCTGTATGCCACATTACCGCCTTGAAAAGTATGTTAGTATAACGTACGACACCTTACAACACCTAACAAAACATTACAACACCGTACGTAAACTCAAAACACCATAATAAACCTAATGAATTCGTCCGAGTCATTTGAACATCGTACAACAATTCAGAATATCTTACGACTCTGTATGCCACATTACCGCCTTGAAAAGCATATTAGTATAACGTACGACACATTACAACTACTAACAAAACATTACAACACCGTACGTAAACTTAAAACTCCATAATAAACTTAATGAATTCATCCGAGTCCATTGAACATCGCATGACAATTTATAATATATTACGACTCTGTATGCCATATTACCGCCTTGAAAAGCATGTTAGTATAACGTACGACACCTTACAACACCTAACAAAACATTAGAACACCGTACGTAAACTCAAAACTCCATAATAACCCTAATGAATTCGTCCGAGTCATTTGAACATCGTACAACAATTTAGAATATCTTACGACTTTGTATGCCACATTACCGCCTTGAAAATCATGTTAGGATAACGTATGACACCTTACAACTACTAACAATACATTACAACACCGTACGTAAACTTAAAACTCCATAATAAACCTAATGAATTCATCCGAGTCTTTTGAACATCGTACGACAATTTAGAATATATTACGACTCTGTATGCCACGTTACTGCCTTGAAAAGCATGTTAGTGTAACGTATGACACCTTACAACACCTAACAAAACATTACAACACCGTACGTAAACTCAAAACTCCATAATAAACCTAATGAATTCGTTCGAGTCATTTGAACATCGTACAACAATTTAGAATATCTTACGACTCTGTATGCCACATTACCGCCTTGAAAAGCATGTTAGTATAATGTACGACACATTACAACTACTAACAAAACATTACAACACCGTACGTAAACTTAAAACTCCATAATAAACCTAATAAATTCATCCGAGTCCATTGAACATCGTACGTCAATTTATAATATATTACGACTCTGTATGCCACATTACCGCCTTGAAAAGCATGTTAGTATAACGTATGACACCTTAAAATCCTAACAACACATTACAATACCGCACGTAAACTTAAAACTCCGTAATAAACCTAATGAATTCGTTAGAGTCATTTGAACATCGTACGACCACTCAGGACTTGTTACGACTTTGTATGCGACATTAGCAACAGGAAAAGCAATTTAGAATAATGTAGGATGACTTACATCTTTTGAGAACACCTTACACCACCGTACGAAACATTAAAACTCCATAATAAACCTAATGAACTCGTCCGAGTCATTTGAACATCGTACAACAATTTAGAATATCTTACGACTCTGTATGCCACATTACCACATTGAAAAGCATGTTAGTATAACGTACGACACCTTACAACTACTAACAATACATTACAACACCGTACGTAAACTTAAAACTCCATAATAAACCTAATGAATTCATCCGAGTCTTTTGAACTTCGTACGACAATTTAGAATATATTACGACTCTGTATGCCACGTTACTGCCTTGAAAAGCATGTTAGTATAACGTATGACACCTTACAACACCTAACAAAACATTACAACACCGTACGTAAACTCAAAACTCCATAATAAACCTAATGAATTCGTCCGAGTCATTTGAACATCGTACAACAATTTAGAATATCTTACGACTCTGTATGCCACATTACCGCCTTGAAAAGCATGTTAGTATAACGTACGACACATTACAACTACTAACAAAACATTACAACACCGTACGTAAACTTAAAACTCCATAATAAACCTAATGAATTCATCCGAGTCCTTTGAACATCGTACGACAATTTAGAACATATTACGACTCTGTATGCCACATTACCGCCTTGAAAAGCATGTTAGTATAACGTACGACACCTTACAACACCTAACAAAACATTAGAACACCGTATGTAAACTCAAAACTCCATAATAAACCTAATGAATTCGTCCGAGTCATTTGAACATCGTACGACCACTCAGGACTTGTTACGACTTTGTATGCGACATTAGCAACAGGAAAAGCAATTTAGAATAATGGAGGATGCGTTACATCTTTTGAGAACACCTTACACCACCGTACGAAACATTAAAACTCCATAATAAACCTAATGAATTCGTCCGAGTCATTTGAACATCGTACAACAATTTAGAATATCTTACGACTCTGTATGCCACATTACCGCCTTGAAAAACATGTTAGTATAACGTACGACACCTTACAACTACTAACAATACATTACAACACCGTACGTAAACTTAAAACTCCATGATAAACCTAATGAATTCATCCGAGTCCTTTGAACATCGTACGAAAATTTAGAATATATTACCACTCTGTATGCCACATTACCGCCTTGAAAAGTATGTAAGTATAACGTACGACACCTTACAACACCTAACAAAACATTACAACACCGTACGTAAACTCAAAACTCCATAATAAACCTAATGAATTCGTCCGAGTCATTTGAACATCGTACAACAATTTAGAATTTCTTACGACTCTGTATTCCACATTACCGCCTTGAAAAGCATGTTAGTATAACGTACGACACATTACAACTACTAACAAAACATTACAACACCGTACGTAAACTTAAAACTCCATAATAAACCTAATAAATTCATCCGAGTCCATTGAACATCGTACGTCAATTTATAATATATTACGACTCTGTATGCCACATTACCGCCTTGAAAAGCATGTTAGTATAACGTATGACACCTTAAAATCCTAACAACACATTACAATACCGCACGTAAACTTAAAACTCCGTAATAAACCTAATGAATTCGTTAGAGTCATTTGAACATCGTACGACCACTCAGGACTTGTTACGACTTTGTATGCAACATTAGCAACAGGAAAAGCAATTTAGAATAATGTAGGATGACTTACATCTTTTGAGAACACCTTACACCACCGTACGAAACATTAAAACTCCATAATAAACCTAATGAACTCGTCCGAGTCATTTGAACATCGTACAACAATTTAGAATATCTTACGACTCTGTATGCCACATTACCACCTTGAAAAGCATGTTAGTATAACGTACGACACCTTACAACTACTAACAATACATTACAACACCGTACGTAAACTTAAAACTCCATAATAAACCTAATGAATTCATCCGAGTCTTTTGAACTTCGTACGACAATTTAGAATATATTACGACTCTGTATGCCACGTTACTGCCTTGAAAAGCATGTTAGTATAACGTATGACACCTTACAACACCTAACAAAACATTACAACACCGTACGTAAACTCAAAACTCCATAATAAACCTAATGAATTCGTCCGAGTCATTTGAACATCGTACAACAATTTAGAATATCTTACGACTCTGTATGCCACATTACCGCCTTGAAAAGCATGTTAGTATAACGTACGACACATTACAACTACTAACAAAACATTACAACACCGTACGTAAACTTAAAACTCCATAATAAACGTAATGAATTCATCCGAGTCCTTTGAACATCGTACGACAATTTAGAACATATTACGACTCTGTATGCCACATTACCGCCTTGAAAAGCATGTTAGTATAACGTACGACACCTTACAACACCTAACAAAACATTAGAACACCGTATGTAAACTCAAAACTCCATAATAAACCTAATGAATTCGTCCTAGTCATTTGAACATCGTACGACCACTCAGGACTTGTTACGACTTTGTATGCGACATTAGCAACAGGAAAAGCAATTTAGAATAATGGAGGATGCGTTACATCTTTTGAGAACACCTTACACCACCGTACGAAACATTAAAACTCCATAATAAACCTAATGAATTCGTCCGAGTCATTTGAACATCGTACAACAATTTAGAATATCTTACGACTCTGTATGCCACATTACCGCCTTGAAAAACATGTTAGTATAACGTACGACACCTTACAACTACTAACAATACATTACAACACCGTACGTAAACTTAAAACTCCATGATAAACCTAATGAATTCATCCGAGTCCTTTGAACATCGTACGACAATTTAGAATATATTACCACTCTGTATGCCACATTACCGCCTTGAAAAGTATGTTAGTATAACGTACGACACCTTACAACACCTAACAAAACATTACAACACCGTACGTAAACTCAAAACTCCATAATAAACCTAATGAATTCGTCCGAGTCATTTGAACATCGTACAACAATTTAGAATTTCTTACGACTATGTATTCCACATTACCGCCTTGAAAAGCATGTTAGTATAACGTACGACACATTACAACTACTAACAAAACATTACAACACCGTACGTAAACTTAAAACTCCATAATAAACCTAATAAATTCATCCGAGTGCATTGAACATCGTACGTCAATTTATAATATATTACGACTCTGTATGCCACATTACCGCCTTGAAAAGCATGTTAGTATAACGTATGACACCTTAAAATCCTAACAACACATTACAATACCGCACGTAAACTTAAAACTCCGTAATAAACCTAATGAATTCGTTAGAGTCATTTGAACATCGTACGACCACTCAGGACTTGTTATGACTTTGTATGCGACATTAGCAACAGGAAAAGCAATTTTGAATAATGTAGGATGACTTACATCTTTTGAGAACACCTTACACCACCGTACGAAACATTAAAACTCCATAATAAACCTAATGAACTCGTCCGAGTCATTTGAACATCGTACAACAATTTAGAATATCTTACGACTCTGTATGCCACATTACCACCTTGAAAAGCATGTTAGTATAACGTACGACACCTTACAACTACTAACAATACATTACAACACCGTACGTAAACTTAAAACTCCATAATAAACCTAATGAATTCATCCGAGTCTTTTGAACTTCGTACGACAATTTAGAATATATTACGACTCTGTATGCCACGTTACTGCCTTGAAAAGCATGTTAGTATAACGTATGACACCTTACAACACCTAACAAAACATTACAACACCGTACGTAAACTCAAAACTCCATAATAAACCTAATGAATTCGTCCGAGTCATTTGAACATCGTACAACAATTTAGAATATCTTACGACTCTGTATGCCACATTACCGCCTTGAAAAGCATGTTAGTATAACGTACGACACATTACAACTACTAACAAAACATTACAACACCGTACGTAAACTTAAAACTCCATAATAAACCTAATGAATTCATCCGAGTCCTTTGAACATCGTACGACAATTTAGAACATATTACGACTCTGTATGCCACATTACCGCCTTGAAAAGCATGTTAGTATAACGTACGACACCTTACAACACCTAACAAAACATTAGAACACCGTATGTAAACTCAAAACTCCATAATAAACCTAATGAATTCGTCCGAGTCATTTGAACATCGTACGACCACTCAGGACTTGTTACGACTTTGTATGCGACATTAGCAACAGGAAAAGCAATTTAGAATAATGGAGGATGCGTTACATCTTTTGAGAACACCTTACACCACCGTACGAAACATTAAAACTCCATAATAAACCTAATGAATTCGTCCGAGTCATTTGAACATCGTACAACAATTTAGAATATCTTACGACTCTGTATGCCACATTACCGCCTTGAAAAACATGTTAGTATAACGTACGACACCTTACAACTACTAACAATACATTACAACACCGTACGTAAACTTAAAACTCCATGATAAACCTAATGAATTCATCCGAGTCCTTTGAACATCGTACGACAATTTAGAATATATTACCACTCTGTATGCCACATTACCGCCTTGAAAAGTATGTTAGTATAACGTACGACACCTTACAACACCTAACAAAACATTACAACACCGTACGTAAACTCAAAACTCCATAATAAACCTAATGAATTCGTCCGAGTCATTTGAACATCGTACAACAATTTAGAATTTCTTACGACTCTGTATTCCACATTACCGCCTTGAAAAGCATGTTAGTATAACGTACGACACATTACAACTACTAACAAAACATTACAACACCGTACGTAAACTTAAAACTCCATAATAAACCTAATAAATTCATCCGAGTCCATTGAACATCGTACGTCAATTTATAATATATTACGACTCTGTATGCCACATTACCGCCTTGAAAAGCATGTTAGTATAACGTATGACACCTTAAAATCCTAACAACACATTACAATACCGCACGTAAACTTAAAACTCCGTAATAAACCTAATGAATTCGTTAGAGTCATTTGAACATCGTACGACCACTCAGGACTTGTTACGACTTTGTATGCGACATTAGCAACAGGAAAAGCAATTTGGAATAATGTAGGATGACTTACATCTTTTGAGAACACCTTACACCACCGTACGAAACATTAAAACTCCATAATAAACCTAATGAACTCGTCCGAGTCATTTGAACATCGTACAACAATTTAGAATATCTTACGACTCTGTATGCCACATTACCACCTTGAAAAGCATGTTAGTATAACGTACGACACCTTACAACTACTAACAATACATTACAACACCGTACGTAAACTTAAAACTCCATAATAAACCTAATGAATTCATCCGAGTCTTTTGAACTTCGTACGACAATTTAGAATATATTACGACTCTGTATGCCACGTTACTGCCTTGAAAAGCATGTTAGTATAACGTATGACACCTTACAACACCTAACAAAACATTACAACACCGTACGTAAACTCAAAACTCCATAATAAACCTAATGAATTCGTCCGAGTCATTTGAACATCGTACAACAATTTAGAATATCTTACGACTCTGTATGCCACATTACCGCCTTGAAAAGCATGTTAGTATAACGTACGACACATTACAACTACTAACAAAACATTACAACACCGTACGTAAACTTAAAACTCCATAATAAACCTAATGAATTCATCCGAGTCCTTTGAACATCGTACGACAATTTAGAACATATTACGACTCTGTATGCCACATTACCGCCTTGAAAAGCATGTTAGTATAACGTACGACACCTTACAACACCTAACAAAACATTAGAACACCGTATGTAAACTCAAAACTCCATAATAAACCTAATGAATTCGTCCGAGTCATTTGAACATCGTACGACCACTCAGGACTTGTTACGACTTTGTATGCGACATTAGCAACAGGAAAAGCAATTTAGAATAATGGAGGATGCGTTACATCTTTTGAGAACACCTTACACCACCGTACGAAACATTAAAACTCCATAATAAACCTAATGAATTCGTCCGAGTCATTTGAACATCGTACAACAATTTAGAATATCTTACGACTCTGTATGCCACATTACCGCCTTGAAAAACATGTTAGTATAACGTACGACACCTTACAACTACTAACAATACATTACAACACCGTACGTAAACTTAAAACTCCATGATAAACCTAATGAATTCATCCGAGTCTTTTGAACTTCGTACGACAATTTAGAATATATTACGACTCTGTATGCCACGTTACTGCCTTGAAAAGCATGTTAGTATAACGTATGACACCTTACAACACCTAACAAAACATTACAACACCGTACGTAAACTCAAAACTCCATAATAAACCTAATGAATTCGTCCGAGTCATTTGAACATCGTACAACAATTTAGAATATCTTACGACTCTGTATGCCACATTACCGCCTTGAAAAGCATGTTAGTATAACGTACGACACATTACAACTACTAACAAAACATTACAACACCGTACGTAAACTTAAAACTCCATAATAAACCTAATGAATTCATCCGAGTCCTTTGAACATCGTACGACAATTTAGAACATATTACGACTCTGTATGCCACATTACCGCCTTGAAAAGCATGTTAGTATAACGTACGACACCTTACAACACCTAACAAAACATTAGAACACCGTATGTAAACTCAAAACTCCATAATAAACCTAATGAATTCGTCCGAGTCATTTGAACATCGTACGACCACTCAGGACTTGTTACGACTTTGTATGCGACATTAGCAACAGGAAAAGCAATTTAGAATAATGGAGGATGCGTTACATCTTTTGAGAACACCTTACACCACCGTACGAAACATTAAAACTCCATAATAAACCTAATGAATTCGTCCGAGTCATTTGAACATCGTACAACAATTTAGAATATCTTACGACTCTGTATGCCACATTACCGCCTTGAAAAACATGTTAGTATAACGTACGACACCTTACAACTACTAACAATACATTACAACACCGTACGTAAACTTAAAACTCCATGATAAACCTAATGAATTCATCCGAGTCCTTTGAACATCGTACGACAATTTAGAATATATTACCACTCTGTATGCCACATTACCGCCTTGAAAAGTATGTTAGTATAACGTACGACACCTTACAACACCTAACAAAACATTACAACACCGTACGTAAACTCAAAACTCCATAATAAACCTAATGAATTCGTCCGAGTCATTTGAACATCGTACAACAATTTAGAATTTCTTACGACTCTGTATTCCACATTACCGCCTTGAAAAGCATGTTAGTATAACGTACGACACATTACAACTACTAACAAAACATTACAACACCGTACGTAAACTTAAAACTCCATAATAAACCTAATAAATTCATCCGAGTGCATTGAACATCGTACGTCAATTCATAATATATTACGACTCTGTATGCCACATTACCGCCTTGAAAAGCATGTTAGTATAACGTATGACACCTTAAAATCCTAACAACACATTACAATACCGCACGTAAACTTAAAACTCCGTAATAAACCTAATGAATTCGTTAGAGTCATTTGAACATCGTACGACCACTCAGGACTTGTTACGACTTTGTATGCGACATTAGCAACAGGAAAAGCAATTTAGAATAATGTAGGATGACTTACATCTTTTGAGAACACCTTACACCACCGTACGAAACATTAAAACTCCATAATAAACCTAATGAACTCGTCCGAGTCATTTGAACATCGTACAACAATTTAGAATATCTTACGACTCTGTATGCCACATTACCACCTTGAAAAGCATGTTAGTATAACGTACGACACCTTACAACTACTAACAATACATTACAACACCGTACGTAAACTTAAAACTCCATAATAAACCTAATGAATTCATCCGAGTCTTTTGAACTTCGTACGACAATTTAGAATATATTACGACTCTGTATGCCACGTTACTGCCTTGAAAAGCATGTTAGTATAACGTATGACACCTTACAACACCTAACAAAACATTACAACACCGTACGTAAACTCAAAACTCCATAATAAACCTAATGAATTCGTCCGAGTCATTTGAACATCGTACAACAATTTAGAATATCTTACGACTCTGTATGCCACATTACCGCCTTGAAAAGCATGTTAGTATAACGTACGACACATTACAACTACTAACAAAACATTACAACACCGTACGTAAACTTAAAACTCCATAATAAACCTAATGAATTCATCCGAGTCCTTTGAACATCGTACGACAATTTAGAACATATTACGACTCTGTATGCCACATTACCGCCTTGAAAAGCATGTTAGTATAACGTACGACACCTTACAACACCTAACAAAACATTAGAACACCGTATGTAAACTCAAAACTCCATAATAAACCTAATGAATTCGTCCGAGTCATTTGAACATCGTACGACCACTCAGGACTTGTTACGACTTTGTATGCGACATTAGCAACAGGAAAAGCAATTTAGAATAATGGAGGATGCGTTACATCTTTTGAGAACACCTTACACCACCGTACGAAACATTAAAACTCCATAATAAACCTAATGAATTCGTCCGAGTCATTTGAACATCGTACAACAATTTAGAATATCTTACGACTCTGTATGCCACATTACCGCCTTGAAAAACATGTTAGTATAACGTACGACACCTTACAACTACTAACAATACATTACAACACCGTACGTAAACTTAAAACTCCATGATAAACCTAATGAATTCATCCGAGTCCTTTGAACATCGTACGACAATTTAGAATATATTACCACTCTGTATGCCACATTACCGCCTTGAAAAGTATGTTAGTATAACGTACGACACCTTACAACACCTAACAAAACATTACAACACCGTACGTAAACTCAAAACTCCATAATAAACCTAATGAATTCGTCCGAGTCATTTGAACATCGTACAACAATTTAGAATTTCTTACGACTCTGTATTCCACATTACCGCCTTGAAAAGCATGTTAGTATAACGTACGACACATTACAACTACTAACAAAACATTACAACACCGTACGTAAACTTAAAACTCCATAATAAACCTAATAAATTCATCCGAGTCCATTGAACATCGTACGTCAATTTATAATATATTACGACTCTGTATGCCACATTACCGCCTTGAAAAGCATGTTAGTATAACGTATGACACCTTAAAATCCTAACAACACATTACAATACCGCACGTAAACTTAAAACTCCGTAATAAACCTAATGAATTCGTTAGAGTCATTTGAACATCGTACGACCACTCAGGACTTGTTACGACTTTGTATGCGACATTAGCAACAGGAAAAGCAATTTGGAATAATGTAGGATGACTTACATCTTTTGAGAACACCTTACACCACCGTACGAAACATTAAAACTCCATAATAAACCTAATGAACTCGTCCGAGTCATTTGAACATCGTACAACAATTTAGAATATCTTACGACTCTGTATGCCACATTACCACCTTGAAAAGCATGTTAGTATAACGTACGACACCTTACAACTACTAACAATACATTACAACACCGTACGTAAACTTAAAACTCCATAATAAACCTAATGAATTCATCCGAGTCTTTTGAACTTCGTACGACAATTTAGAATATATTACGACTCTGTATGCCACGTTACTGCCTTGAAAAGCATGTTAGTATAACGTATGACACCTTACAACACCTAACAAAACATTACAACACCGTACGTAAACTCAAAACTCCATAATAAACCTAATGAATTCGTCCGAGTCATTTGAACATCGTACAACAATTTAGAATATCTTACGACTCTGTATGCCACATTACCGCCTTGAAAAGCATGTTAGTATAACGTACGACACATTACAACTACTAACAAAACATTACAACACCGTACGTAAACTTAAAACTCCATAATAAACCTAATGAATTCATCCGAGTCCTTTGAACATCGTACGACAATTTAGAACATATTACGACTCTGTATGCCACATTACCGCCTTGAAAAGCATGTTAGTATAACGTACGACACCTTACAACACCTAACAAAACATTAGAACACCGTATGTAAACTCAAAACTCCATAATAAACCTAATGAATTCGTCCGAGTTATTTGAACATCGTACGACCACTCAGGACTTGTTACAACTTTGTATGCGACATTAGCAACAGGAAAAGCAATTTAGAATAATGTAGGATGCGTTACATCTTTTGAGAACACCTTACACCACCGTACGAAACATTAAAACTCCATAATAAACCTAATGAATTCGTCCGAGTCATTTGAACATCGTACAACAATTTAGAATATCTTACGTCTCTGTATGCCACATTACCGCCTTGAAAAACATGTTAGTATAGCGTACGACACCTTACAACTACTAACAATACATTACAACACCGTACGTAAACTTAAAACTCCATGATAAACCTAATGAATTCATCCGAGTCCATTGAACATCGTACGACAATTTATAATATATTACGACTCTGTATGCCACATTACCGCCTTGAAAAGCATGTTAGTGTAACGTACGACACCTTACAACACCTAACAAAACATTAGAACACCGTACGTAAACTCAAAACTCCATAATTAGCCTAATGAATTCGTCCGAGTCATTTGAACATCGTACAACAATTTAGAATATCTTACGACTTTGTATGCCACATTACCGCCTTGAAAATCATGTTAGTATAACGTATGACACCTTACAAATCGTAACAACACATTACAATACAGCACGTAAACTTAAAACTCCGTAATAAACCTAATGAATTCGTTAGAGTCATTTGAACATCGTACGACCACTCAGGACTTGTTACGACTTTGTATGCGACATTAGCCACAGGAAAAGCAATTTAGAATAATGTAGGATGCGTTACATCTTTTGAGAACACCTTACACCACCGTACGAAACATTAAAACTCCATAATAAACATAATGAATTCGTCCGAGTCATTTGAACATCGTACAACAATTTAGAATTTCTTACGACTCTGTATTCCACATTACCGCCTTGAAAAGCATGTTAGTATAACGTACGACACATTACAACTACTAACAAAACATTACAACACCGTACGTAAACTTAAAACTCCATAATAAACCTAATAAATTCATCCGAGTCCATTGAACATCGTACGTCAATTTATAATATATTACGACTCTGTATGCCACATTACCGCCTTGAAAAGCATGTTAGTATAACGTATGACACCTTAAAATCCTAACAACACATTACAATACCGCACGTAAACTTAAAACTCCGTAATAAACCTAATGAATTCGTTAGAGTCATTTGAACATCGTACGACCACTCAGGACTTGTTACGACTTTGTATGCGACATTAGCAACAGGAAAAGCAATTTGGAATAATGTAGGATGACTTACATCTTTTGAGAACACCTTACACCACCGTACGAAACATTAAAACTCCATAATAAACCTAATGAACTCGTCCGAGTCATTTGAACATCGTACAACAATTTAGAATATCTTACGACTCTGTATGCCACATTACCACCTTGAAAAGCATGTTAGTATAACGTACGACACCTTACAACTACTAACAATACATTACAACACCGTACGTAAACTTAAAACTCCATAATAAACCTAATGAATTCATCCGAGTCTTTTGAACTTCGTACGACAATTTAGAATATATTACGACTCTGTATGCCACGTTACTGCCTTGAAAAGCATGTTAGTATAACGTATGACACCTTACAACACCTAACAAAACATTACAACACCGTACGTAAACTCAAAACTCCATAATAAACCTAATGAATTCGTCCGAGTCATTTGAACATCGTACAACAATTTAGAATATCTTACGACTCTGTATGCCACATTACCGCCTTGAAAAGCATGTTAGTATAACGTACGACACATTACAACTACTAACAAAACATTACAACACCGTACGTAAACTTAAAACTCCATAATAAACCTAATGAATTCATCCGAGTCCTTTGAACATCGTACGACAATTTAGAACATATTACGACTCTGTATGCCACATTACCGCCTTGAAAAGCATGTTAGTATAACGTACGACACCTTACAACACCTAACAAAACATTAGAACACCGTATGTAAACTCAAAACTCCATAATAAACCTAATGAATTCGTCCGAGTTATTTGAACATCGTACGACCACTCAGGACTTGTTACAACTTTGTATGCGACATTAGCAACAGGAAAAGCAATTTAGAATAATGTAGGATGCGTTACATCTTTTGAGAACACCTTACACCACCGTACGAAACATTAAAACTCCATAATAAACCTAATGAATTCGTCCGAGTCATTTGAACATCGTACAACAATTTAGAATATCTTACGTCTCTGTATGCCACATTACCGCCTTGAAAAACATGTTAGTATAGCGTACGACACCTTACAACTACTAACAATACATTACAACACCGTACGTAAACTTAAAACTCCATGATAAACCTAATGAATTCATCCGAGTCCATTGAACATCGTACGACAATTTATAATATATTACGACTCTGTATGCCACATTACCGCCTTGAAAAGCATGTTAGTGTAACGTACGACACCTTACAACACCTAACAAAACATTAGAACACCGTACGTAAACTCAAAACTCCATAATTAGCCTAATGAATTCGTCCGAGTCATTTGAACATCGTACAACAATTTAGAATATCTTACGACTTTGTATGCCACATTACCGCCTTGAAAATCATGTTAGTATAACGTATGACACCTTACAAATCGTAACAACACATTACAATACAGCACGTAAACTTAAAACTCCGTAATAAACCTAATGAATTCGTTAGAGTCATTTGAACATCGTACGACCACTCAGGACTTGTTACGACTTTGTATGCGACATTAGCCACAGGAAAAGCAATTTAGAATAATGTAGGATGCGTTACATCTTTTGAGAACACCTTACACCACCGTACGAAACATTAAAACTCCATAATAAACATAATGAATTCGTCCGAGTCATTTGAACATCGTACAACAATTTAGAATTTCTTACGACTCTGTATTCCACATTACCGCCTTGAAAAGCATGTTAGTATAACGTACGACACATTACAACTACTAACAAAACATTACAACACCGTACGTAAACTTAAAACTCCATAATAAACCTAATAAATTCATCCGAGTCCATTGAACATCGTACGTCAATTTATAATATATTACGACTCTGTATGCCACATTACCGCCTTGAAAAGCATGTTAGTATAACGTATGACACCTTAAAATCCTAACAACACATTACAATACCGCACGTAAACTTAAAACTCCGTAATAAACCTAATGAATTCGTTAGAGTCATTTGAACATCGTACGACCACTCAGGACTTGTTACGACTTTGTATGCGACATTAGCAACAGGAAAAGCAATTTGGAATAATGTAGGATGACTTACATCTTTTGAGAACACCTTACACCACCGTACGAAACATTAAAACTCCATAATAAACCTAATGAACTCGTCCGAGTCATTTGAACATCGTACAACAATTTAGAATATCTTACGACTCTGTATGCCACATTACCACCTTGAAAAGCATGTTAGTATAACGTACGACACCTTACAACTACTAACAATACATTACAACACCGTACGTAAACTTAAAACTCCATAATAAACCTAATGAATTCATCCGAGTCTTTTGAACTTCATACGACAATTTAGAATATATTACGACTCTGTATGCCACGTTACTGCCTTGAAAAGCATGTTAGTATAACGTATGACACCTTACAACACCTAACAAAACATTACAACACCGTACGTAAACTCAAAACTCCATAATAAACCTAATGAATTCGTCCGAGTCATTTGAACATCGTACAACAATTTAGAATATCTTACGACTCTGTATGCCACATTACCGCCTTGAAAAGCATGTTAGTATAACGTACGACACATTACAACTACTAACAAAACATTACAACACCGTACGTAAACTTAAAACTCCATAATAAACCTAATGAATTCATCCGAGTCCTTTGAACATCGTACGACAATTTAGAACATATTACGACTCTGTATGCCACATTACCGCCTTGAAAAGCATGTTAGTATAACGTACGACACCTTACAACACCTAACAAAACATTAGAACACCGTATGTAAACTCAAAACTCCATAATAAACCTAATGAATTCGTCCGAGTTATTTGAACATCGTACGACCACTCAGGACTTGTTACAACTTTGTATGCGACATTAGCAACAGGAAAAGCAATTTAGAATAATGTAGGATGCGTTACATCTTTTGAGAACACCTTACACCACCGTACGAAACATTAAAACTCCATAATAAACCTAATGAATTCGTCCGAGTCATTTGAACATCGTACAACAATTTAGAATATCTTACGTCTCTGTATGCCACATTACCGCCTTGAAAAACATGTTAGTATAGCGTACGACACCTTACAACTACTAACAATACATTACAACACCGTACGTAAACTTAAAACTCCATGATAAACCTAATGAATTCATCCGAGTCCATTGAACATCGTACGACAATTTATAATATATTACGACTCTGTATGCCACATTACCGCCTTGAAAAGCATGTTAGTGTAACGTACGACACCTTACAACACCTAACAAAACATTAGAACACCGTACGTAAACTCAAAACTCCATAATTAGCCTAATGAATTCGTCCGAGTCATTTGAACATCGTACAACAATTTAGAATATCTTACGACTTTGTATGCCACATTACCGCCTTGAAAATCATGTTAGTATAACGTATGACACCTTACAAATCGTAACAACACATTACAATACAGCACGTAAACTTAAAACTCCGTAATAAACCTAATGAATTCGTTAGAGTCATTTGAACATCGTACGACCACTCAGGACTTGTTACGACTTTGTATGCGACATTAGCCACAGGAAAAGCAATTTAGAATAATGTAGGATGCGTTACATCTTTTGAGAACACCTTACACCACCGTACGAAACATTAAAACTCCATAATAAACCTAATGAATTCGTCCGAGTCATTTGAACATCGTACAACAATTTAGAATATCTTACGACTCTGTAAGCCACATTACCGCCTTGAAAAGCATGTTAGTATAACGTACGACACCTTACAACTACTAACAATACATTACAACACCGTACGTAAACTCAAAACTCCATAATAAACCTAATGAATTCGTCCGAGTCATTTGAACATCGTACAACAATTTAGAATATATTACGACTCTGTATGCCACATTACCGGCTTGAAAAGCATGTTAGTATAACGTAAGACACCTTACAACTCGTAACAAAACATTACAACACCGTACGTAAACTTAAAACTCCATAATAAACCTAATGAATTCATCCGAGTCCATTGAACATCGTACGACAATTTATAATATATTACGACTCTGTATGCCACATTACCGCCTTGAAAAGCATGTTAGTGTAACGTACGACACCTTACAACACCTAACAAAACATTAGAACACCGTACGTAAACTCAAAACTCCATAATAAACCTAATGAATTCGTCCTAGTCATTTGAACATCGTACAACAATTTAGAATATCTTACGACTTTGTATGCCACATTACCGCCTTGAAAATCATGTTAGTATAACGTATGACACCTTACAAATCGTAACAACACATTACAATACAGCACGTAAACTTAAAACTCCGTAATAAACCTAATGAATTCGTTAGAGCCATTTGAACATCGTACGACCACTCAGGACTTGTTACGACTTTGTATGCGACATTAGCCACAGGAAAAGCAATTTAGAATAATGTAGGATGCGTTACATCTTTTGAGAACACCTTACACCACCGTACGAAACATTAAAACTCCATAATAAACCTAATGAATTCGTCCGAGTTATTTGAACATCGTACAACAATTTAGAATATCTTACGACTCTGTATGCCACATTACCGCCTTGAAAAGCATGTTAGTATAACGTACGACACCTTAAAACTACTAACAATACATTACAACACCGTACGTAAACTTAAAACTCCATAATAAACCTTATGAATTCATCCGAGTCCTTTGAACATCGTACGACAATTTAGAATATATTACCACTCTGTATGCCACATTACCGGCTTGAAAAGTATGTTAGTATAACGTACGACACCTTACAACACCTAACATAACATTACAACACCGAACGTAAACTCAAAACTCCATAATAAACCTAATGAATTCGTCCGAGTCATTTGAACATCGTACAAACAATTTAGAATATCTTACGACTCTGTATGCCACATTACCGCCTTGAAAAGCATGTTAGTATAACGTACGACACCTTACAACACCTAACAAAACATTAGAACACCGTACGTAAACTCAAAACTCCATAATAAACCTAATGAATTCGTCCGAGTCATTTGAACATCGTACAACAATTTAGAATATCTTACGACTCTGTATGCCACATTACCGCCTTGAAAAGCATGTTAGTATAACGTACGACACCTTACAACTACTAACAATACATTACAACACCGTACGTAAACTTAAAACTCCATAATAAACCTAATGAATTCATCCGAGTCCTTTGAACATCGTACGACAATTTAGAATATATTACCACTCTGTATGCCACATTACCGCCTTGAAAAGTATGTTAGTATAACGTACGACACCTTACAACACCTAACAAAACATTACAACACCGTACGTAAACTCAAAACTCCATAATAAACCTAATGAATTCGTCCGAGTCATTTGAACATCGTACAACAATTTAGAATATCTTACGACTCTGTATGCCACATTACCGCCTTGAAAAGCATGTTAGTATAACGTACGACACATTACAACTACTAACAAAACATTACAACACCGTACGTAAACTTAAAACTCCATAATAAACCTAATGAATTCATCCGAGTCCTTTGAACATCGTACGACAATTTAGAACATATTACGACTCTGTATGCCACATTACCGCCTTGAAAAGCATGTTAGTATAACGTACGACACCTTACAACACCTAACAAAACATTAGAACACCGTATGTAAACTCAAAACTCCATAATCTATCTAATAAATTGAGGTTTTAGGGGAGGCAATTTTTCGAGGGAAATTTTTTTTTTGTTCTATAATAGGAAGTTTTGGAGGGAATTCACCATGCATTAGTTGATGGAGCAAAAAATATAAAAGATGAATGTATATTTTTAATAATACATTTATAATCATTTTTTTCACATTCAAGTTTTAAATTTAAAATATTTAAAAAAAAATGTTTACATAAAAAGTATAGAAGATGAATGTATTTTTTTAATGTATTATCAAATTACTGCTATTTACTCAATGACTCTTAATTTAGATAATTTGTGTATAAATCACCCCGTGTGTATACACGGGTATTAAACCTAGTAAACCTAATGAATTCGTCCGAGTCATTTGAACATCGTACGACCACTCAGGACTTGTTACGACTTTGTATGCGACATTAGCAACAGGAAATGCAATTTAGAATAATGTAGGATGTGTTACATCTTTTGAGAACACCTTACACCACCGTACGAAACATTAAAACTCCATAATAAACCTAATGAATTCGTCCGAGTCATTTGAACATCGTACAACAATTTAGAATATCTTACGACTCTGTATGCCACATTACCGCCTTGAAAAGCATGTTAGTATAACGTACGACACCTTACAACTACTAACAATACATTCCAACACCGTACGTAAACTTAAAACTCCATAATAAACCTAATGAATTCATCCGAGTCCTTTGAACATCGTACGACAATTTAGAATATATTACCACTCTGTATGCCACATTACCGGCTTGAAAAGTATGTTAGTATAACGTACGACACCTTACAACACCTAACATAACATTACAACACCGAACGTAAACTCAAAACTCCATAATAAACCTAATGAATTCGTCCGAGTCATTTGAACATCGTACAAACAATTTAGAATATCTTACGACTCTGTATGCCACATTACCGCCTTGAAAAGCATGTTAGTATAACGTACGACACCTTACAACACCTAACAAAACATTAGAACACCGTACGTAAACTCAAAACTCCATAATAAACCTAATGAATTCGTCCGAGTCATTTGAACATCGTACAACAATTTAGAATATCTTACGACTCTGTATGCCACATTACCGCCTTGAAAAGCATGTTAGTATAACGTACGACACCTTACAACTACTAACAATACATTACAACACCGTACGTAAAATTAAAACTCCATAATAAACCTAATGAATTCATCCGAGTCCTTTGAACATCGTACGACAATTTAGAATATATTACCACTCTGTATGCCACATTACCGCCTTGAAAAGTATGTTAGTATAACGTACGACACCTTACAACACCTAACAAAACATTACAACACCGTACGTAAACTCAAAACTCCATAATAAACCTAATGAATTCGTCCGAGTCATTTGAACATCGTACAACAATTTAGAATATCTTACGACTCTGTATGCCACATTACCGCCTTGAAAAGCATGTTAGTATAACGTACGACACATTACAACTACTAACAAAACATTACAACACCGTACGTAAACTTAAAACTCCATAATAAACCTAATGAATTCATCCGAGTCCTTTGAACATCGTACGACAATTTAGAACATATTACGACTCTGTATGCCACATTACCGCCTTGAAAAGCATGTTAGTATAACGTACGACACCTTACAACACCTAACAAAACATTAGAACACCGTATGTAAACTCAAAACTCCATAATAAACCTAATGAATTCGTCCGAGTTATTTGAACATCGTACGACCACTCAGGACTTGTTACAACTTTGTATGCGACATTAGCAACAGGAAAAGCAATTTAGAATAATGTAGGATGCGTTACATCTTTTGAGAACACCTTACACCACCGTACGAAACATTAAAACTCCATAATAAACCTAATGAATTCGTCCGAGTCATTTGAACATCGTACAACAATTTAGAATATCTTACGTCTCTGTATGCCACATTACCGCCTTGAAAAACATGTTAGTATAGCGTACGACACCTTACAACTACTAACAATACATTACAACACCGTACGTAAACTTAAAACTCCATGATAAACCTAATGAATTCATCCGAGTCCATTGAACATCGTACGACAATTTATAATATATTACGACTCTGTATGCCACATTACCGCCTTGAAAAGCATGTTAGTGTAACGTACGACACCTTACAACACCTAACAAAACATTAGAACACCGTACGTAAACTCAAAACTCCATAATTAGCCTAATGAATTCGTCCGAGTCATTTGAACATCGTACAACAATTTAGAATATCTTACGACTTTGTATGCCACATTACCGCCTTGAAAATCATGTTAGTATAACGTATGACACCTTACAAATCGTAACAACACATTACAATACAGCACGTAAACTTAAAACTCCGTAATAAACCTAATGAATTCGTTAGAGTCATTTGAACATCGTACGACCACTCAGGACTTGTTACGACTTTGTATGCGACATTAGCCACAGGAAAAGCAATTTAGAATAATGTAGGATGCGTTACATCTTTTGAGAACACCTTACACCACCGTACGAAACATTAAAACTCCATAATAAACCTAATGAATTCGTCCGAGTCATTTGAACATCGTACAACAATTTAGAATATCTTACGACTCTGTAAGCCACATTACCGCCTTGAAAAGCATGTTAGTATAACGTACGACACCTTACAACTACTAACAATACATTACAACACCGTACGTAAACTCAAAACTCCATAATAAACCTAATGAATTCGTCCGAGTCATTTGAACATCGTACAACAATTTAGAATATATTACGACTCTGTATGCCACATTACCGGCTTGAAAAGCATGTTAGTATAACGTAAGACACCTTACAACTCGTAACAAAACATTACAACACCGTACGTAAACTTAAAACTCCATAATAAACCTAATGAATTCATCCGAGTCCATTGAACATCGTACGACAATTTATAATATATTACGACTCTGTATGCCACATTACCGCCTTGAAAAGCATGTTAGTGTAACGTACGACACCTTACAACACCTAACAAAACATTAGAACACCGTACGTAAACTCAAAACTCCATAATAAACCTAATGAATTCGTCCTAGTCATTTGAACATCGTACAACAATTTAGAATATCTTACGACTTTGTATGCCACATTACCGCCTTGAAAATCATGTTAGTATAACGTATGACACCTTACAAATCGTAACAACACATTACAATACAGCACGTAAACTTAAAACTCCGTAATAAACCTAATGAATTCGTTAGAGCCATTTGAACATCGTACGACCACTCAGGACTTGTTACGACTTTGTATGCGACATTAGCCACAGGAAAAGCAATTTAGAATAATGTAGGATGCGTTACATCTTTTGAGAACACCTTACACCACCGTACGAAACATTAAAACTCCATAATAAACCTAATGAATTCGTCCGAGTTATTTGAACATCGTACAACAATTTAGAATATCTTACGACTCTGTATGCCACATTACCGCCTTGAAAAGCATGTTAGTATAACGTACGACACCTTAAAACTACTAACAATACATTACAACACCGTACGTAAACTTAAAACTCCATAATAAACCTTATGAATTCATCCGAGTCCTTTGAACATCGTACGACAATTTAGAATATATTACCACTCTGTATGCCACATTACCGGCTTGAAAAGTATGTTAGTATAACGTACGACACCTTACAACACCTAACATAACATTACAACACCGAACGTAAACTCAAAACTCCATAATAAACCTAATGAATTCGTCCGAGTCATTTGAACATCGTACAAACAATTTAGAATATCTTACGACTCTGTATGCCACATTACCGCCTTGAAAAGCATGTTAGTATAACGTACGACACCTTACAACACCTAACAAAACATTAGAACACCGTACGTAAACTCAAAACTCCATAATAAACCTAATGAATTCGTCCGAGTCATTTGAACATCGTACAACAATTTAGAATATCTTACGACTCTGTATGCCACATTACCGCCTTGAAAAGCATGTTAGTATAACGTACGACACCTTACAACTACTAACAATACATTACAACACCGTACGTAAACTTAAAACTCCATAATAAACCTAATGAATTCATCCGAGTCCTTTGAACATCGTACGACAATTTAGAATATATTACCACTCTGTATGCCACATTACCGCCTTGAAAAGTATGTTAGTATAACGTACGACACCTTACAACACCTAACAAAACATTACAACACCGTACGTAAACTCAAAACTCCATAATAAACCTAATGAATTCGTCCGAGTCATTTGAACATCGTACAACAATTTAGAATATCTTACGACTCTGTATGCCACATTACCGCCTTGAAAAGCATGTTAGTATAACGTACGACACATTACAACTACTAACAAAACATTACAACACCGTACGTAAACTTAAAACTCCATAATAAACCTAATGAATTCATCCGAGTCCTTTGAACATCGTACGACAATTTAGAACATATTACGACTCTGTATGCCACATTACCGCCTTGAAAAGCATGTTAGTATAACGTACGACACCTTACAACACCTAACAAAACATTAGAACACCGTATGTAAACTCAAAACTCCATAATCTATCTAATAAATTGAGGTTTTAGGGGAGGCAATTTTTCGAGGGAAATTTTTTTTTTGTTCTATAATAGGAAGTTTTGGAGGGAATTCACCATGCATTAGTTGATGGAGCAAAAAATATAAAAGATGAATGTATATTTTTAATAATACATTTATAATCATTTTTTTCACATTCAAGTTTTAAATTTAAAATATTTAAAAAAAAATGTTTACATAAAAAGTATAGAAGATGAATGTATTTTTTTAATGTATTATCAAATTACTGCTATTTACTCAATGACTCTTAATTTAGATAATTTGTGTATAAATCACCCCGTGTGTATACACGGGTATTAAACCTAGTAAACCTAATGAATTCGTCCGAGTCATTTGAACATCGTACGACCACTCAGGACTTGTTACGACTTTGTATGCGACATTAGCAACAGGAAATGCAATTTAGAATAATGTAGGATGTGTTACATCTTTTGAGAACACCTTACACCACCGTACGAAACATTAAAACTCCATAATAAACCTAATGAATTCGTCCGAGTCATTTGAACATCGTACAACAATTTAGAATATCTTACGACTCTGTATGCCACATTACCGCCTTGAAAAGCATGTTAGTATAACGTACGACACCTTACAACTACTAACAATACATTCCAACACCGTACGTAAACTTAAAACTCCATAATAAACCTAATGAATTCATCCGAGTCCTTTGAACATCGTACGACAATTTAGAATATATTACCACTCTGTATGCCACATTACCGGCTTGAAAAGTATGTTAGTATAACGTACGACACCTTACAACACCTAACATAACATTACAACACCGAACGTAAACTCAAAACTCCATAATAAACCTAATGAATTCGTCCGAGTCATTTGAACATCGTACAAACAATTTAGAATATCTTACGACTCTGTATGCCACATTACCGCCTTGAAAAGCATGTTAGTATAACGTACGACACCTTACAACACCTAACAAAACATTAGAACACCGTACGTAAACTCAAAACTCCATAATAAACCTAATGAATTCGTCCGAGTCATTTGAACATCGTACAACAATTTAGAATATCTTACGACTCTGTATGCCACATTACCGCCTTGAAAAGCATGTTAGTATAACGTACGACACCTTACAACTACTAACAATACATTACAACACCGTACGTAAAATTAAAACTCCATAATAAACCTAATGAATTCATCCGAGTCCTTTGAACATCGTACGACAATTTAGAATATATTACCACTCTGTATGCCACATTACCGCCTTGAAAAGTATGTTAGTATAACGTACGACACCTTACAACACCTAACAAAACATTACAACACCGTACGTAAACTCAAAACTCCATAATAAACCTAATGAATTCGTCCGAGTCATTTGAACATCGTACAACAA
Organism: Tagetes erecta; assembly: GCA_030867185.1. NCBI lineage: Eukaryota > Viridiplantae > Streptophyta > Magnoliopsida > Asterales > Asteraceae > Tagetes > Tagetes erecta. The sequence goes on along the minus strand of CM061488.1, from coordinate 44,084,764 downwards.
TTTAGAATATCTTACGACTCTGTATGCCACATTACCGCCTTGAAAAGCATGTTAGTATAACGTACGACACATTACAACTACTAACAAAACATTACAACACCGTACGTAAACTTAAAACTCCATAATAAACCTAATGAATTCATCCGAGTCCTTTGAACATCGTACGACAATTTAGAACATATTACGACTCTGTATGCCACATTACCGCCTTGAAAACCATGTTAGTATAACGTACGACACCTTACAACACCTAACAAAACATTAGAACACCGTATGTAAACTCAAAACTCCATAATCTATCTAATAAATTGAGGTTTTAGGGGAGGCAATTTTTCGAGGGAAATTTTTTTTTGTTCTATAATAGGAAGTTTTGGAGGGAATTCACCATGCATTAGTTGATGGAGCAAAAAATATAAAAGATGAATGTATATTTTTAATAATACATTTATAATCATTTTTTTCACATTCAAGTTTTAAATTTAAAATATTTAAAAAAAAATGTTTACATAAAAAGTATAGAAGATGAATGTATTTTTTTAATGTATTATCAAATTACTGCTATTTACTCAATGACTCTTAATTTAGATAATTTGTGTATAAATCACCCCGTGTGTATACACGGGTATTAAACCTAGTAAACCTAATGAATTCGTCCGAGTCATTTGAACATCGTACGACCACTCAGGACTTGTTACGACTTTGTATGCGACATTAGCAACAGGAAATGCAATTTAGAATAATGTAGGATGTGTTACATCTTTTGAGAACACCTTACACCACCGTACGAAACATTAAAACTCCATAATAAACCTAATGAATTCGTCCGAGTCATTTGAACATCGTACAACAATTTAGAATATCTTACGACTCTGTATGCCACATTACCGCCTTGAAAAGCATGTTAGTATAACGTACGACACCTTACAACTACTAACAATACATTCCAACACCGTACGTAAACTTAAAACTCCATAATAAACCTAATGAATTCATCCGAGTCCTTTGAACATCGTACGACAATTTAGAATATATTACCACTCTGTATGCCACATTACCGGCTTGAAAAGTATGTTAGTATAACGTACGACACCTTACAACACCTAACATAACATTACAACACCGAACGTAAACTCAAAACTCCATAATAAACCTAATGAATTCGTCCGAGTCATTTGAACATCGTACAAACAATTTAGAATATCTTACGACTCTGTATGCCACATTACCGCCTTGAAAAGCATGTTAGTATAACGTACGACACCTTACAACACCTAACAAAACATTAGAACACCGTACGTAAACTCAAAACACCATAATAAACCTAATGAATTCGTCCGAGTCATTTGAACATCGTACAACAATTTAGAATATCTTACGACTCTGTATGCCACATTACCGCCTTGAAAAGCATGTTAGTATAACGTACGACACCTTACAACTACTAACAATACATTACAACACCGTACGTAAACTTAAAACTCCATAATAAACCTAATGAATTCATCCGAGTCCTTTGAACATCGTACGACAATTTAGAATATATTACCACTCTGTATGCCACATTACCGCCTTGAAAAGTATGTTAGTATAACGTACGACACCTTACAACACCTAACAAAACATTACAACACCGTACGTAAACTCAAAACTCCATAATAAACCTAATGAATTCGTCCGAGTCATTTGAACATCGTACAACAATTTAGAATATCTTACGACTCTGTATGCCACATTACCGCCTTGAAAAGCATGTTAGTATAACGTACGACACATTACAACTACTAACAAAACATTACAACACCGTACGTAAACTTAAAACTCCATAATAAACCTAATGAATTCATCCGAGTCCTTTGAACATCGTACGACAATTTAGAACATATTACGACTCTGTATGCCACATTACCGCCTTGAAAAGCATGTTAGTATAACGTACGACACCTTACAACACCTAACAAAACATTAGAACACCGTATGTAAACTCAAAACTCCATAATCTATCTAATAAATTGAGGTTTTAGGGGAGGCAATTTTTCGAGGGAAATTTTTTTTTTGTTCTATAATAGGAAGTTTTGGAGGGAATTCACCATGCATTAGTTGATGGAGCAAAAAATATAAAAGATGAATGTATATTTTTAATAATACATTTATAATCATTTTTTTCACATTCAAGTTTTAAATTTAAAATATTTAAAAAAAAATGTTTACATAAAAAGTATAGAAGATGAATGTATTTTTTTAATGTATTATCAAATTACTGCTATTTACTCAATGACTCTTAATTTAGATAATTTGTGTATAAATCACCCCGTGTGTATACACGGGTATTAAACCTAGTAAACCTAATGAATTCGTCCGAGTCATTTGAACATCGTACGACCACTCAGGACTTGTTACGACTTTGTATGCGACATTAGCAACAGGAAATGCAATTTAGAATAATGTAGGATGTGTTACATCTTTTGAGAACACCTTACACCACCGTACGAAACATTAAAACTCCATAATAAACCTAATGAATTCGTCCGAGTCATTTGAACATCGTACAACAATTTAGAATATCTTACGACTCTGTATGCCACATTACCGCCTTGAAAAGCATGTTAGTATAACGTACGACACCTTACAACTACTAACAATACATTCCAACACCGTACGTAAACTTAAAACTCCATAATAAACCTAATGAATTCATCCGAGTCCTTTGAACATCGTACGACAATTTAGAATATATTACCACTCTGTATGCCACATTACCGGCTTGAAAAGTATGTTAGTATAACGTACGACACCTTACAACACCTAACATAACATTACAACACCGAACGTAAACTCAAAACTCCATAATAAACCTAATGAATTCGTCCGAGTCATTTGAACATCGTACAAACAATTTAGAATATCTTACGACTCTGTATGCCACATTACCGCCTTGAAAAGCATGTTAGTATAACGTACGACACCTTACAACACCTAACAAAACATTAGAACACCGTACGTAAACTCAAAACTCCATAATAAACCTAATGAATTCGTCCGAGTCATTTGAACATCGTACAACAATTTAGAATATCTTACGACTCTGTATGCCACATTACCGCCTTGAAAAGCATGTTAGTATAACGTACGACACCTTACAACTACTAACAATACATTACAACACCGTACGTAAACTTAAAACTCCATAATAAACCTAATGAATTCATCCGAGTCCTTTGAACATCGTACGACAATTTAGAATATATTACCACTCTGTATGCCACATTACCGCCTTGAAAAGTATGTTAGTATAACGTACGACACCTTACAACACCTAACAAAACATTACAACACCGTACGTAAACTCAAAACTCCATAATAAACCTAATGAATTCGTCCGAGTCATTTGAACATCGTACAACAATTTAGAATATCTTACGACTCTGTATGCCACATTACCGCCTTGAAAAGCATGTTAGTATAACGTACGACACATTACAACTACTAACAAAACATTACAACACCGTACGTAAACTTAAAACTCCATAATAAACCTAATGAATTCATCCGAGTCCTTTGAACATCGTACGACAATTTAGAACATATTACGACTCTGTATGCCACATTACCGCCTTGAAAACCATGTTAGTATAACGTACGACACCTTACAACACCTAACAAAACATTAGAACACCGTATGTAAACTCAAAACTCCATAATCTATCTAATAAATTGAGGTTTTAGGGGAGGCAATTTTTCGAGGGAAATTTTTTTTTTGTTCTATAATAGGAAGTTTTGGAGGGAATTCACCATGCATTAGTTGATGGAGCAAAAAATATAAAAGATGAATGTATATTTTTAATAATACATTTATAATCATTTTTTTCACATTCAAGTTTTAAATTTAAAATATTTAAAAAAAAATGTTTACATAAAAAGTATAGAAGATGAATGTATTTTTTTAATGTATTATCAAATTACTGCTATTTACTCAATGACTCTTAATTTAGATAATTTGTGTATAAATCACCCCGTGTGTATACACGGGTATTAAACCTAGTAAACCTAATGAATTCGTCCGAGTCATTTGAACATCGTACGACCACTCAGGACTTGTTACGACTTTGTATGCGACATTAGCAACAGGAAATGCAATTTAGAATAATGTAGGATGTGTTACATCTTTTGAGAACACCTTACACCACCGTACGAAACATTAAAACTCCATAATAAACCTAATGAATTCGTCCGAGTCATTTGAACATCGTACAACAATTTAGAATATCTTACGACTCTGTATGCCACATTACCGCCTTGAAAAGCATGTTAGTATAACGTACGACACCTTACAACTACTAACAATACATTCCAACACCGTACGTAAACTTAAAACTCCATAATAAACCTAATGAATTCATCCGAGTCCTTTGAACATCGTACGACAATTTAGAATATATTACCACTCTGTATGCCACATTACCGGCTTGAAAAGTATGTTAGTATAACGTACGACACCTTACAACACCTAACATAACATTACAACACCGAACGTAAACTCAAAACTCCATAATAAACCTAATGAATTCGTCCGAGTCATTTGAACATCGTACAAACAATTTAGAATATCTTACGACTCTGTATGCCACATTACCGCCTTGAAAAGCATGTTAGTATAACGTACGACACCTTACAACACCTAACAAAACATTAGAACACCGTACGTAAACTCAAAACTCCATAATAAACCTAATGAATTCGTCCGAGTCATTTGAACATCGTACAACAATTTAGAATATCTTACGACTCTGTATGCCACATTACCGCCTTGAAAAGCATGTTAGTATAACGTACGACACCTTACAACTACTAACAATACATTACAACACCGTACGTAAACTTAAAACTCCATAATAAACCTAATGAATTCATCCGAGTCCTTTGAACATCGTACGACAATTTAGAATATATTACCACTCTGTATGCCACATTACCGCCTTGAAAAGTATGTTAGTATAACGTACGACACCTTACAACACCTAACAAAACATTACAACACCGTACGTAAACTCAAAACTCCATAATAAACCTAATGAATTCGTCCGAGTCATTTGAACATCGTACAACAATTTAGAATATCTTACGACTCTGTATGCCACATTACCGCCTTGAAAAGCATGTTAGTATAACGTACGACACATTACAACTACTAACAAAACATTACAACACCGTACGTAAACGTAAAACTCCATAATAAACCTAATGAATTCATCCGAGTCCTTTGAACATCGTACGACAATTTAGAACATATTACGACTCTGTATGCCACATTACCGCCTTGAAAACCATGTTAGTATAACGTACGACACCTTACAACACCTAACAAAACATTAGAACACCGTATGTAAACTCAAAACTCCATAATCTATATAATAAATTGAGGTTTTAGGGGAGGCAATTTTTCGAGGGAAATTTTTTTTTTGTTCTATAATAGGAAGTTTTGGAGGGAATTCACCATGCATTAGTTGATGGAGCAAAAAATATAAAAGATGAATGTATATTTTTAATAATACATTTATAATCATTTTTTCACATTCAAGTTTTTAAATTTAAAATATTTAAAAAAAAATGTTTACATAAAAAGTATAGAAGATGAATGTATTTTTTTAATGTATTATCAAATTACTGCTATTTACTCAATGACTCTTAATTTAGATAATTTGTGTATAAATCACCCCGTGTGTATACACGGGTATTAAACCTAGTAAACCTAATGAATTCGTCCGAGTCATTTGAACATCGTACGACCACTCAGGACTTGTTACGACTTTGTATGCGACATTAGCAACAGGAAATGCAATTTAGAATAATGTAGGATGTGTTACATCTTTTGAGAACACCTTACACCACCGTACGAAACATTAAAACTCCATAATAAACCTAATGAATTCGTCCGAGTCATTTGAACATCGTACAACAATTTAGAATATCTTACGACTCTGTATGCCACATTACCGCCTTGAAAAGCATATTAGTATAACGTACGACACCTTACAACTACTAACAATACATTCCAACACCGTACGTAAACTTAAAACTCCATAATAAACCTAATGAATTCATCCGAGTCCTTTGAACATCGTACGGCAATTTAGAATATATTACCACTCCGTATGCCACATTACCGGCTTGAAAAGTATGTTAGTATAACGTACGACACCTTACAACACCTAACATAACATTACAACACCGAACGTAAACTCAAAACTCCATAATAAACCTAATGAATTCGTCCGAGTCATTTGAACATCGTACAAACAATTTAGAATATCTTACGACTCTGTATGCCACATTACCGCATTGAAAAGCATGTTAGTATAACGTACGACACCTTACAACACCTAACAAAACATTAGAACACCGTACGTAAACTCAAAACTCCATAATAAACCTAATGAATTCGTCCGAGTCATTTGAACATCGTACAACAATTTAGAATATCTTACGACTCTGTATGCCACATTACCGCCTTGAAAAGCATATTAGTATAACGTACGACACCTTACAACTACTAACAATACATTCCAACACCGTACGTAAACTTAAAACTCCATAATAAACCTAATGATATCATCCGAGTCCTTTGAACATCGTACGGCAATTTAGAATATATTACCACTCCGTATGCCACATTACCGGCTTGAAAAGTATGTTAGTATAACGTACGACACCTTACAACACCTAACATAACATTACAACACCGAACGTAAACTCATAACTCCATAATAAACCTAATGAATTCGTCCGAGTCATTTGAACATCGTACAAACAATTTAGAATATCTTACGACTCTGTATGCCACATTACCGCATTGAAAAGCATGTTAGTATAACGTACGACACCTTACAACACCTAACAAAACATTAGAACACCGTACGTAAACTCAAAACTCCATAATAAACCTAATGAATTCGTCCGAGTCATTTGAACATCGTACAACAATTTAGAATATCTTACGACTCTGTATGCCACATTACCGCCTTGAAAAGCATGTTAGTATAACGTACGACACATTACAACTACTAACAAAACATTACAACACCGTACGTAAACTTAAAACTCCATAATAAACCTAATGAATTCATCCGAGTCCTTTGAACATCGTACGACAATTTAGAACATATTACGACTCTGTATGCCACATTACCGCCTTGAAAACCATGTTAGTATAACGTACGACACCTTACAACACCTAACAAAACATTAGAACACCGTATGTAAACTCAAAACTCCATAATCTATCTAATAAATTGAGGTTTTAGGGGAGGCAATTTTTCGAGGGAAATTTTTTTTTTGTTCTATAATAGGAAGTTTTGGAGGGAATTCACCATGCATTAGTTGATGGAGCAAAAAATATAAAAGATGAATGTATATTTTTAATAATACATTTATAATCATTTTTTTCACATTCAAGTTTTAAATTTAAAATATTTAAAAAAAAATGTTTACATAAAAAGTATAGAAGATGAATGTATTTTTTTAATGTATTATCAAATTATTGCTATTTACTCAATGACTCTTAATTTAGATAATTTGTGTATAAATCACCCCGTGTGTATACACGGGTATTAAACCTAGTAAACCTAATGAATTCGTCCGAGTCATTTGAACATCGTACGACCACTCAGGACTTGTTACGACTTTGTATGCGACATTAGCAACAGGAAATGCAATTTAGAATAATGTAGGATGCGTTACATCTTTTGAGAACACCTTACACCACCGTACGAAACATTAAAACTCCATAATAAACCTAATGAATTCGTCCGAGTGATTTTAACATCGTACAACAATTTAGAATATCTTACGAATCTGTAGGCCACATTACCGTATTGAAAAGCATGTTAGTATAACGTACGACACCTTACAACTACTAACAAAACATTACCACACCGTACGTAAACTTTAAACTCCATAATAAACCTAATGAATTCATCCGAGTCCATTGAACATCGTACGACAATTTATAATATATTACGACTCTGTATGCCACATTACCGCCTTGAAAAGCATGTTAGTATAACGTACGACACCTTACAACACCTAACAAAACATTAGAACACCGTACGTAAACTCAAAACTCCATAATAAACCTAATGAATTCGTACGAGTCATTTGAACATCGTACAACAATTTAGAATATCTTACGACTCTGTATGCCACATTACCGCCTTGAAAAACATGTTAGTATAACGTACGACACCTTACAACTACTAACAATACATTACAACACCGTACGTAAACTTAAAACTCCATGATAAACATAATGAATTCATCCGAGTCCTTTGAACATCGTACGACAATTTAGAATATATTACCACTCTGTATGCCACATTACCGCCTTGAAAAGTATGTTAGTATAACGTACGACACCTTACAACACCTAACAAAACATTACAACACCGTACGTAAACTCAAAACTCCATAATAAACCTAATGAATTCGTCCGAGTCATTTGAACATCGTACAACAATTTAGAATATCTTACGACTCTGTATGCCACATTACCGCCTTGAAAAGCATGTTAGTATAACGTACGACACATTACAACTACTAACAAAACATTACAACACCGTACGTAAACTTAAAACTCCATAATAAACCTAATGAATTCATCCGAGTCCTTTGAACATCGTACGACAATTTAGAACATATTACGACTCTGTATGCCACATTACCGCCTTGAAAACCATGTTAGTATAACGTACGACACCTTACAACACCTAACAAAACATTAGAACACCGTATGTAAACTCAAAACTCCATAATCTATCTAATAAATTGTGGTTTTAGGGGAGGCAATTTTTCGAGGGAAATTTTTTTTTTGTTCTATAATAGGAAGTTTTGGAGGGAATTCACCATGCATTAGTTGATGGAGCAAAAAATATAAAAGATGAATGTATATTTTTAATAATACATTTATATTCATTTTTTTCACATTCAAGTTTTAAATTTAAATATTTAAAAAAAAATGTTTACATAAAAAGTATAGAAGATGAATGTATTTTTTTAATGTATTATCAAATTATTGCTATTTACTCAATGACTCTTAATTTAGATAATTTGTGTATAAATCACCCCGTGTGTATACACGGGTATTAAACCTAGTAAACCTAATGAATTCGTCCGAGTCATTTGAACATCGTAGGACCACTCAGGACTTGTTACGACTTTGTATGCGACATTAGCAACAGGAAATGCAATTTAGAATAATGTAGGATGCGTTACATCTTTTGAGAACACCTTACACCACCGTACGAAACATTAAAACTCCATAATAAACCTAATGAATTCGTCCGAGTGATTTTAACATCGTACAACAATTTAGAGTATCTTACGAATCTGTAGGCCACATTACCGTATTGAAAAGCATGTTAGTATAACGTACGACACCTTACAACTACTAACAAAACATTACCACACCGTACGTAAACTTTAAACTCCATAATAAACCTAATGAATTCATCCGAGTCCATTGAACATCGTACGACAATTTATAATATATTACGACTCTGTATGCCACATTACCGCCTTGAAAAGCATGTTAGTATAACGTACGACACCTTACAACACCTAACAAAACATTAGAACACCGTACGTAAACTCAAAACTCCATAATAAACCTAATGAATTCGTACGAGTCATTTGAACATCGTACAACAATTTAGAATATCTTACGACTCTGTATGCCACATTACCGCCTTGAAAAACATGTTAGTATAACGTACGACACCTTACAACTACTAACAATACATTACAACACTGTACGTAAACTTAAAACTCCATGATAAACATAATGAATTCATCCGAGTCCTTTGAACATCGTACGACAATTTAGAATATATTACCACTCTGTATGCCACATTACCGCCTTGAAAAGTATGTTAGTATAACGTACGACACCTTACAACACCTAACAAAACATTACAACACCGTACGTAAACTCAAAACTCCATAATAAACCTAATGAATTCGTCCGAGTCATTTGAACATCGTACAACAATTTAGAATATCTTACGACTCTGTATGCCACATTACCGCCTTGAAAAGCATGTTAGTATAACGTACGACACATTACAACTCCTAACAAAACATTACAACACCGTACGTAAACTTAAAACTCCATAATAAACCTAATGAATTCATCCGAGTCCATTGAACATCGTACGACAATTTATAATATATTACGACTCTGTATGCCACATTACCGCCTTGAAAAGCATGTTAGTGTAACGTACGACACCTTACAACACCTAACAAAACATTAGAACACCGTACGTAAACTCAAAACTCCATAATAAACCTAATGAATTCGTCCTAGTCATTTGAACATCGTACAACAATTTAGATTATCTTACGACTTTGTATGCCACATTACCGCCTTGAAAATCATGTTAGTATAACGTATGACACCTTACAAATCGTAATAACACATTACAATACAGCACGTAAACTTAAAACTCCGTAATAAACCTAATGAATTCGTTAGAGTCATTTGAACATCGTACGACCACTCAGGACTTGTTACGACTTTGTATGCGACATTAGCCACAGGAAAAGCAATTTAGAATAATGTAGGATGCGTTACATCTTTTGAGAACACCTTACACCACCGTACGAAACATTAAAACTCCATAATAAACCTAATGAATTCGTCCGAGTCATTTGAACATCGTACAACAATTTAGAATATCTTACGACTCTGTATGCCACATTACCGCCTTGAAAAGCATGTTAGTATAACGTACGACACCTTAAAACTACTAACAATACATTACAACACCGTACGTAAACTTAAAACTCCATAATAAACCTGATGAATTCATCCGAGTCCTTTGAACATCGTACGACAATTTAGAATATATTACCACTCTGTATGCCACATTACCGGCTTGAAAAGTATGTTAGTATAACGTACGACACCTTACAACACCTAACATAACATTACAACACCGAACGTAAACTCAAAACTCCATAATAAACCTAATGAATTCGTCCGAGTCATTTGAACATCGTACAAACAATTTAGAATATCTTACGACTCTGTATGCCACATTACCGCCTTGAAAAGCATGTTAGTATAACGTACGACACCTTACAACACCTAACAAAACATTAGAACACGGTACGTAAACTCAAAACTCCATAATAAACCTAATGAATTCGTCCGAGTCATTTGAACATCGTACAACAATTTAGAATATCTTACGACTCTGTATGCCACATTACCGCCTTGAAAAGCATGTTAGTATAACGTACGACACCTTACAACTACTAACAATACATTCCAACACCGTACGTAAACTTAAAACTCCATAATAAACCTAATGAATTCATCCGAGTCCTTTGAACATCGTACGACAATTTAGAATATATTACCACTCTGTATGCCACATTACCGGCTTGAAAAGTATGTTAGTATAACGTACGACACCTTACAACACCTAACATAACATTAGAACACCGAACGTAAACTCAAAACTCCATAATAAACCTAATGAATTCGTCCGAGTCATTTGAACATCGTACAAACAATTTAGAATATCTTACGACTCTGTATGCCACATTACCGCCTTGAAAAGCATGTTAGTATAACGTACGACACCTTACAACACCTTACAAAACATTAGAACACCGTACGTAAACTCAAAACTCCATAATAAACCTAATGAATTCGTCCGAGTCATTTGAACATCGTACAACAATTTAGAATATCTTACGACTCTGTATGCCACATTACCGCCTTGAAAAGCATGTTAGTATAACGTACGACACCTTACAACTACTAACAATACATTACAACACCGTACGTAAACTTAAAACTCCATAATAAACCTAATGAATTCATCCGAGTCCTTTGAACATCGTACGACAATTTAGAATATATTACCACTCTGTATGCCACATTACCGCCTTGAAAAGTATGTTAGTATAACGTACGACACCTTACAACACCTAACAAAACATTACAACACCGTACGTAAACTCAAAACTCCATAATAAACCTAATGAATTCGTCCGAGTCATTTGAACATCGTACAACAATTTAGAATATCTTACGACTCTGTATGCCACATTACCGCCTTGAAAAGCATGTTAGTATAACGTACGACACATTACAACTACTAACAAAACATTACAACACCGTACGTAAACTTAAAACTCCATAATAAACCTAATGAATTCATCCGAGTCCTTTGAACATCGTACGACAATTTAGAACATATTACGACTCTGTATGCCACATTACCGCCTTGAAAACCATGTTAGTATAACGTACGACACCTTACAACACCTAACAAAACATTAGAACACCGTATGTAAACTCAAAACTCCATAATCTATCTAATAAATTGAGGTTTTAGGGGAGGCAATTTTTCGAGGGAAATTTTTTTTTTTGTTCTATAATAGGAAGTTTTGGAGGGAATTCACCATGCATTAGTTGATGGAGCAAAAAATATAAAAGATGAATGTATATTTTTAATAATACATTTATAATCATTTTTTTCACATTCAAGTTTTAAATTTAAAATATTTAAAAAAAAAATGTTTACATAAAAAGTATAGAAGATGAATGTATTTTTTTAATGTATTATCAAATTATTGCTATTTACTCAATGACTCTTAATTTAGATAATTTGTGTATAAATCACCCCGTGTGTATACACGGGTATTAAACCTAGTAAACCTAATGAATTCGTCCGAGTCATTTGAACATCGTACGACCACTCAGGACTTGTTACGACTTTGTATGCGACATTAGCAACAGGAAATGCAATTTAGAATAATGTAGGATGCGTTACATCTTTTGAGAACACCTTACACCACCGTACGAAACATTAAAACTCCATAATAAACCTAATGAATTCGTCCGAGTCATTTGAACATCGTACAACAATTTAGAATATCTTACGACTCTGTATGCCACATTACCGCCTTGAAAAACATGTTAGTATAACGTACGACACCTTACAACTACTAACAATACATTACAACACTGTACGTAAACTTAAAACTCCATGATAAACATAATGAATTCATCCGAGTCCTTTGAACATCGTACGACAATTTAGAATATATTACCACTCTGTATGCCACATTACCGCCTTGAAAAGTATGTTAGTATAACGTACGACACCTTACAACACCTAACAAAACATTACAACACCGTACGTAAACTCAAAACTCCATAATAAACCTAATGAATTCGTCCGAGTCATTTGAACATCGTACAACAATTTAGAATATCTTACGACTCTGTATGCCACATTACCGACTTGAAAAGCATGTTAGTATAACGTACGACACATTACAACTCCTAACAAAACATTACAACACCGTACGTAAACTTAAAACTCCATAATAAACCTAATGAATTCATCCGAGTCCATTGAACATCGTACGACAATTTATAATATATTACGACTCTGTATGCCACATTACCGCCTTGAAAAGCATGTTAGTGTAACGTACGACACCTTACAACACCTAACAAAACATTAGAACACCGTACGTAAACTCAAAACTCCATAATAAACCTAATGAATTCGTCCTAGTCATTTGAACATCGTACAACAATTTAGAATATCTTACGACTTTGTATGCCACATTACCGCCTTGAAAATCATGTTAGTATAACGTATGACACCTTACAAATCGTAACAACACATTACAATACAGCACGTAAACTTAAAACTCCGTAATAAACCTAATGAATTCGTTAGAGTCATTTGAACATCGTACGACCACTCAGGACTTGTTACGACTTTGTATGCGACATTAGCCACAGGAAAAGCAATTTAGAATAATGTAGGATGCGTTACATCTTTTGAGAACACCTTACACCACCGTACGAAACATTAAAACTCCATAATAAACCTAATGAATTCGTCCGAGTCATTTGAACATCGTACAACAATTTAGAATATCTTACGACTCTGTATGCCACATTACCGCCTTGAAAAGCATGTTAGTATAACGTACGACACCTTAAAACTACTAACAATACATTACAACACCGTACGTAAACTTAAAACTCCATAATAAACCTGATGAATTCATCCGAGTCCTTTGAACATCGTACGACAATTTAGAATATATTACCACTCTGTATGCCACATTACCGGCTTGAAAAGTATGTTAGTATAACGTACGACACCTTACAACACCTAACATAACATTACAACACCGAACGTAAACTCAAAACTCCATAATAAACCTAATGAATTCGTCCGAGTCATTTGAACATCGTACAAACAATTTAGAATATCTTACGACTCTGTATGCCACATTACCGCCTTGAAAAGCATGTTAGTATAACGTACGACACCTTACAACACCTAACAAAACATTAGAACACGGTACGTAAACTCAAAACTCCATAATAAACCTAATGAATTCGTCCGAGTCATTTGAACATCGTACAACAATTTAGAATATCTTACGACTCTGTATGCCACATTACCGCCTTGAAAAGCATGTTAGTATAACGTACGACACCTTACAACTACTAACAATACATTCCAACACCGTACGTAAACTTAAAACTCCATAATAAACCTAATGAATTCATCCGAGTCCTTTGAACATCGTACGACAATTTAGAATATATTACCACTCTGTATGCCACATTACCGCCTTGAAAAGTATGTTAGTATAACGTACGACACCTTACAACACCTAACAAAACATTACAACACCGTACGTAAACTCAAAACTCCATAATAAACCTAATGAATTCGTCCGAGTCATTTGAACATCGTACAACAATTTAGAATATCTTACGACTCTGTATGCCACATTACCGCCTTGAAAAGCATGTTAGTATAACGTACGACACATTACAACTACTAACAAAACATTACAACACCGTACGTAAACTTAAAACTCCATAATAAACCTAATGAATTCATCCGAGTCCATTGAACATCGTACGACAATTTATAATATATTACGAATCTGTATGCCACATTACCGCCTTGAAAAGCATGTTAGTGTAACGTACGACACCTTACAACACCTAACAAAACATTAGAACACCGTACGTAAACTCAAAACTCCATAATAAACCTAATGAATTCGTCCTAGTCATTTGAACATCGTACAACAATTTAGAATATCTTACGACTCTGTATGCCACATTACCGCCTTGAAAAGCATGTTAGTATAACGTACGACACATTACAACTCCTAACAAAACATTACAACACCGTACGTAAACTTAAAACTCCATAATAAACCTAATGAATTCATCCGAGTCCATTGAACATCGTACGACAATTTATAATATATTACGACTCTGTATGCCACATTACCGCCTTGAAAAGCATGTTAGTGTAACGTACGACACCTTACAACACCTAACAAAACATTAGAACACCGTACGTAAACTCAAAACTCCATAATAAACCTAATGAATTCGTCCTAGTCATTTGAACATCGTACAACAATTTAGAATATCTTACTACTTTGTATGCCACATTACCGCCTTGAAAATCATGTTAGTATAACGTATGAAACCTTACAAATCGTAACAACACATTACAATACAGCACGTAAACTTAAAACTCCGTAATAAACCTAATGAATTCGTTAGAGTCATTTGAACATCGTACGACCACTCAGGACTTGTTACGACTTTGTATGCGACATTAGCCACAGGAAAAGCAATTTAGAATAATGTAGGATGCGTTACATCTTTTGAGAACACCTTACACCACCGTACGAAACATTAAAACTCCATAATAAACCTAATGAATTCGTCCGAGTCATTTGAACATCGTACAACAATTTAGAATATCTTACGACTCTGTATGCCACATTACCGCCTTGAAAAGCATGTTAGTATAACGTACGACACCTTAAAACTACTAACAATACATTACAACACCGTACGTAAACTTAAAACTCCATAATAAACCTTATGAATTCATCCGAGTCCTTTGAACATCGTACGACAATTTAGAATATATTACCACTCTGTATGCCACATTACCGGCTTCAAAAGTATGTTAGTATAACGTACGACACCTTACAACACCTAACATAACATTACAACACCGAACGTAAACTCAAAACTCCATAATAAACCTAATGAATTCGTCCGAGTCATTTGAACATCGTACAAACAATTTAGAATATCTTACGACTCTGTATGCCACATTACCGCCTTGAAAAGCATGTTAGTATAACGTACGACACCTTACAACACCTAACAAAACATTAGAACACCGTACGTAAACTCAAAACTCCATAATAAACCTAATGAATTCGTCCGAGTCATTTGAACATCGTACAACAATTTAGAATATCTTACGACTCTGTATGCCACATTACCGCCTTGAAAAGCATGTTAGTATAACGTACGACACCTTACAACTACTAACAATACATTCCAACACCGTACGTAAACTTAAAACTCCATAATGAACCTAATGAATTCATCCGAGTCCTTTGAACATCGTACGACAATTTAGAATATATTACCACTCTGTATGCCACATTACCGCCTTGAAAAGTATGTTAGTATAACGTACGACACCTTACAACACCTAACAAAACATTACAACACCGTACGTAAACTCAAAACTCCATAATAAACCTAATGAATTCGTCCGAGTCATTTGAACATCGTACAACAATTTAGAATATCTTACGACTCTGTATGCCACATTACCGCCTTGAAAAGCATGTTAGTATAACGTACGACACATTACAACTACTAACAAAACATTACAACACCGTACGTAAACTTAAAACTCCATAATAAACCTAATGAATTCATCCGAGTCCATTGAACATCGTACGACAATTTATAATATATTACGAATCTGTATGCCACATTACCGCCTTGAAAAGCATGTTAGTGTAACGTACGACACCTTACAACACCTAACTAAACATTAGAACACCGTACGTAAACTCAAAACTCCATAATAAACCTAATGAATTCGTCCTAGTCATTTGAACATCGTACAACAATTTAGAATATCTTACGACTTTGTATGCCACATTACCGCCTTGAAAATCATGTTAGTACAACGTATGACACCTTACAAATCGTAACAACACATTACAATACAGCACGTAAACTTAAAACTCCGTAATAAACCTAATGAATTCGTTAGAGTCATTTGCACATCGTACGACCACTCATGACTTGTTACGACTTTGTATGCGACATTAGCAACAGGAAAAGCAATTTAGAATAATGTAGGATGCGTTACATCTTTTGAGAACACCTTACACCACCGTACGAAACATTAAAACTCCATAATAAACCTAATGAATTCGTCCGAGTCATTTGAACATCGTACAACAATTTAGAATAACTTACGACTCTGTATGCCACATTACCGCCTTGAAAAGCATGTTAGTATAACGTACGACACCTTACAACTACTAACAATACATTACAACACCGTACGTAAACTTAAAACTCCATGATAAACCTAATGAATTCATCCGAGTCTTTTGAACATCGTACAACAATTTAGAATATATTACCACTCTGTATGCCACATTACCGCCTTGAAAAGTATGTTAGTATAACGTACGACACCTTACAACACCTAACAAAACATTACAACACCGTACGTAAACTCAAAACTCCATAATAAACCTAATGAATTCGTCCGAGTCATTTGAACATCGTACAACAATTTAGAATATCTTACGACTCTGTATGCCACATTACCGCCTTGAAAAGCATGTTAGTATAACGTACGACACATTACAACTACTAACAAAACATTACAACACCGTACGTAAACTTAAAACTCCACAATAAACCTAATGAATTCATCCGAGTCCATTGAACATCGTACGACAATTTATAATATATTACGAATCTGTATGCCACATTACCGCCTTGAAAAGCATGTTAGTGTAACGTACGACACCTTACAACACCTAACAAAACATTAGAACACCGTACGTAAACTCAAAACTCCATAATAAACCTAATGAATTCGTCCTAGTCATTTGAACATCGTACAACAATTTAGAATATCTTACGACTTTGTATGCCACATTACCGCCTTGAAAATCATGTTAGTATAACGTATGACACCTTACAAATCGTAACAACACATTACAATACAGCACGTAAACTTAAAACTCCGTAATAAACCTAATGAATTCGTTAGAGTCATTTGCACATCGTACGACCACTCATGACTTGTTACGACTTTGTATGCGACATTAGCAACAGGAAAAGCAATTTAGAATAATGTAGGATGCGTTACATCTTTTGAGAACACCTTACACCACCGTACGAAACATTAAAACTCCATAATAAACCTAATGAATTCGTCCGAGTCATTTGAACATCGTACAACAATTTAGAATAACTTACGACTCTGTATGCCACATTACCGCCTTGAAAAGCATGTTAGTATAACGTACGACACCTTACAACTACTAACAATACATTACAACACCGTACGTAAACTTAAAACTCCATGATAAACCTAATGAATTCATCCGAGTCTTTTGAACATCGTACGACAATTTAGAATATATTACCACTCTGTATGCCACATTACCGCCTTGAAAAGTATGTTAATATAACGTACGACACCTTACAACACCTAACAAAACATTACAACACCGTACGTAAACTCAAAACTCCATAATAAACCTAATGAATTCGTCCGAGTCATTTGAACATCGTACAACAATTTAGAATATCTTACGACTCTGTATGCCACATTACCGCCTTGAAAAGCATGTTAGTATATCGTACGACACATTACAACTACTAACAAAACATTACAACACCGTACGTAAACTTAAAACTCCATAATAAACCTAATGAATTCATCCGAGTCCATTGAACATCGTACGACAATTTATAATATATTACGAATATGTATGCCACATTACCGCCTTGAAAAGCATGTTAGTGTAACGTACGACACCTTACAACACCTAACAAAACATTAGAACACCGTACGTAAACTCAAAACTCCATAATAAACCTAATGAATTCGTCCTAGTCATTTGAACATCGTACAACAATTTAGAATATCTTACGACTCTGTATGCCACATTACCGCCTTGAAAAGCATGTTAGTATAACGTACGACACATTACAACTCCTAATAAAACATTACAACACCGTACGTAAACTTAAAACTCCATAATAAACCTAATGAATTCATCCGAGTCCATTGAACATCGTACGACAATTTATAATATATTACGACTCTGTATGCCACATTACCGCCTTGAAAAGCATGTTAGTGTAACGTACGACACCTTACAACACCTAACAAAACATTAGAACACCGTACGTAAACTCAAAACTCCATAATAAACCTAATGAATTCGTCCTAGTCATTTGAACATCGTACAACAATTTAGAATATCTTACGACTTTGTATGCCACATTACCGCCTTGAAAATCATGTTAGTATAACGTATGACACCTTACAAATCGTAACAACACATTACAATACAGCACGTAAACTTAAAACTCCGTAATAAACCTAATGAATTCGTTAGAGTCATTTGAACATCGTACGACCACTCAGGACTTGTTACGACTTTGTATGCGACATTAGCCACAGGAAAAGCAATTTAGAATAATGTAGGATGCGTTACATCTTTTGAGAACACCTTACACCACCGTACGAAACATTAAAACTCCATAATAAACCTAATGAATTCGTCCGAGTCATTTGAACATCGTACAACAATTTAGAATATCTTACGACTCTGTATGCCACATTACCGCCTTGAAAAGCATGTTAGTATAACGTACGACACCTTAAAACTACTAACAATACATTACAACACCGTACGTAAACTTAAAACTCCATAATAAACCTTATGAATTCATCCGAGTCCTTTGAACATCGTACGACAATTTAGAATATATTACCACTCTGTATGCCACATTACCGGCTTGAAAAGTATGTTAGTATAACGTACGACACCTTACAACACCTAACATAACATTACAACACCGAACGTAAACTCAAAACTCCATAATAAACCTAATGAATTCGTCCGAGTCATTTGAACATCGTACAAACAATTTAGAATATCTTACGACTCTGTATGCCACATTACCGCCTTGAAAAGCATGTTAGTATAACGTACGACACCTTACAACACCTAACAAAACATTAGAACACCGTACGTAAACTCAAAACTCCATAATAAACCTAATGAATTCGTCCGAGTCATTTGAACATCGTACAACAATTTAGAATATCTTACGACTCTGTATGCCACATTACCGCCTTGAAAAGCATGTTAGTATAACGTACGACACCTTACAACTACTAACAATACATTCCAACACCGTACGTAAACTTAAAACTCCATAATAAACCTAATGAATTCATCCGAGTCCTTTGAACATCGTACGACAATTTAGAATATATTACCACTCTGTATGCCACATTACCGCCTTGAAAAGTATGTTAGTATAACGTACGACACCTTACAACACCTAACAAAACATTACAACACCGTACGTAAACTCAAAACTCCATAATAAACCTAATGAATTCGTCCGAGTCATTTGAACATCGTACAACAATTTAGAATATCTTACGACTCTGTATGCCACATTACTGCCTTGAAAAGCATGTTAGTATAACGTACGACACATTACAACTACTAACAAAACATTACAACACCGTACGTAAACTTAAAACTCCATAATAAACCTAATGAATTCATCCGAGTCCATTGAACATCGTACGACAATTTATAATATATTACGAATCTGTATGCCACATTACCGCCTTGAAAAGCATGTTAGTGTAACGTACGACACCTTACAACACCTAACAAAACATTAGAACACCGTACGTAAACTCAAAACTCCATAATAAACCTAATGAATTCGTCCTAGTCATTTGAACATCGTACAACAATTTAGAATATCTTACGACTTTGTATGCCACATTACCGCCTTGAAAATCATGTTAGTATAACGTATGACACCTTACAAAGCGTAACAACACATTACAATACAGCACGTAAACTTAAAACTCCGTAATAAACCTAATGAATTCGTTAGAGTCATTTGCACATCGTACGACCACTCATGACTTGTTACGACTTTGTATGCGACATTAGCAACAGGAAAAGCAATTTAGAATAATGTAGGATGCGTTACATCTTTTGAGAACACCTTACACCACCGTACGAAACATTAAAACTCCATAATAAACCTAATGAATACGTCCGAGTCATTTGAACATCGTACAACAATTTAGAATAACTTACGACTCTGTATGCCACATTACCGCCTTGAAAAGCATGTTAGTATAACGTACGACACCTTACAACTACTAACAATACAATACAACACCGTACGTAAACTTAAAACTCCATGATAAACCTAATGAATTCATCCGAGTCCTTTGAACATCGTACGACAATTTAGAATATATTACCACTCTGTATGCCACATTACCGCCTTGAAAAGTATGTTAGTATAACGTACGACACCTTACAACACCTAACAAAACATTACAACACCGTACGTAAACTCAAAACTCCATAATAAACCTAATGAATTCGTCCGAGTCATTTGAACATCGTACAACAATTTAGAATATCTTACGACTTTGTATGCCACATTACCGCCTTGAAAATCATGTTAGTATAACGTATGACACCTTACAAATCGTAACAACACATTACAATACAGCATGTAAACTTAAAACTCCGTAATAAACCTAATGAATTCGTTAGAGTCATATGAACATCGTACGACCACTCAGGACTTGTTACGACTTTGTATGCGACATTAGCCACAGGAAAAGCAATTTAGAATAATGTAGGATGCGTTACATCTTTTGAGAACACCTTACACCACCGTACGAAACATTAAAACTCCATAATAAACCTAATGAATTCGTCTGAGTCATTTGAACATCGTACAACAATTTAGAATATCTTACGACTCTGTATGCCACATTACCGCCTTGAAAAGCATGTTAGTATAACGTACGACACATTACAACTACTAACAAAACATTACAACACCGTACGTAAACTTAAAACTCCATAACAAACCTAATGAATTCATCCGAGTCCATTGAACATCGTACGACAATTTATAATATATTACGACTCTGTATGCCACATTACCGCCTTGAAAAGCATGTTAGTGTAACGTACGACACCTTACAACACCTAACAAAACATTAGAACACCGTACGTAAACTCAAAACTCCAAAATAAACCTAATGAATTCGTCCGAGTCATTTGAACATCGTACAACAATTTAGAATATCTTACGACTCTGTATGCCACATTACCGCCTTGAAAAGCATGTTAGTATAACGTACGACACATTACAACTACTAACAAAACATTACAACACCGTACGTAAACTTAAAACTCCATAATAAACCTAATGAATTCATCCGAGTCCATTGAACATCGTACGACAATTTATAATATATTACGAATCTGTATGCCACATTACCGCCTTGAAAAGCATGTTAGTGTAACGTACGACACCTTACAACACCTAACAAAACATTAGAACACCGTACGTAAACTCAAAACTCCATAATAAACCTAATGAATTCGTCCTAGTCATTTGAACATCGTACAACAATTTAGAATATCTTACGACTTTGTATGCCACATTACCGCCTTGAAAATCATGTTAGTATAACGTATGACACCTTACAAATCGTAACAACACATTACAATACAGCACGTAAACTTAAAACTCCGTAATAAACCTAATGAATTCGTTAGAGTCATTTGCACATCGTACGACCACTCATGACTTGTTACGACTTTGTATGCGACATTAGCAACAGGAAAAGCAATTTAGAATAATGTAGGATGCGTTACATCTTTTGAGAACACCTTACACCACCGTACGAAACATTAAAACTCCATAATAAACCTAATGAATTCGTCCGAGTCATTTGAACATCGTACAACAATTTAGAATAACTTACGACTCTGTATGCCACATTACCGCCTTGAAAAGCATGTTAGTATAACGTACGACACCTTACAACTACTAACAATACATTACAACACCGTACGTAAACTTAAAACTCCGTGATAAACCTAATGAATTCATCCGAGTCCTTTGAACATCGTACGACAATTTAGAATATATTACCACTCTGTATGCCACATTACCGCCTTGAAAAGTATGTTAGTATAACGTACGACACCTTACAACACCTAACAAAACATTACAACACCGTACGTAAACTCAAAACTCCATAATAAACCTAATGAATTCGTCCGAGTCATTTGAACATCGTACAACAATTTAGAATATCTTACGACTTTGTATGCCACATTACCGCCTTGAAAATCATGTTAGTATAACGTATGACACCTTACAAATCGTAACAACACATTACAATACAGCATGTAAACTTAAAACTCCGTAATAAACCTAATGAATTCGTTAGAGTCATATGAACATCGTACGACCACTCAGGACTTGTTACGACTTTGTATGCGACATTAGCCACAGGAAAAGCAATTTAGAATAATGTAGGATGCGTTACATCTTTTGAGAACACCTTACACCACCGTACGAAACATTAAAACTCCATAATAAACCTAATGAATTCGTCTGAGTCATTTGAACATCGTACAACAATTTAGAATATCTTACGACTCTGTATGCCACAATACCGCCTTGAAAAGCATGTTAGTATAACGTACGACACATTACAACTACTAACAAAACATTACAACACCGTACGTAAACTTAAAACTCCATAACAAACCTAATGAATTCATCCGAGTCCATTGAACATCGTACGACAATTTATAATATATTACGACTCTGTATGCCACATTACCGCCTTGAAAAGCATGTTAGTGTAACGTACGACACCTTACAACACCTAACAAAACATTAGAACACCGTACGTAAACTCAAAACTCCAAAATAAACCTAATGAATTCGTCCGAGTCATTTGAACATCGTACAACAATTTAGAATATCTTACGACTTTGTATGCCACATTACCGCCTTGAAAATCATGTTAGTATAACGTATGACACCTTACAAATCGTAACAACACATTACAATACAGCACGTAAACTTAAAACTCCGTAATAAACCTAATGAATTCGTTAGAGTCATATGAACATCGTACGACCACTCAGGACTTGTTACGACTTTGTATGCGACATTAGCCACAAGAAAAGCAATTTAGAATAATGTAGGATGCGTTACATCTTTTGAGAACACCTTACACCACCGTACGAAACATTAAAACTCCATAATAAACCTAATGAATTCGTCTGAGTCATTTGAACATCGTACAACAATTTAGAATATCTTACGACTCTGTATGCCACATTACCGCCTTGAAAAGCATGTTAGTATAACGTACGACACATTACAACTACTAACAAAACATTACAACACCGTACGTAAACTTAAAACTCCATAATAAACCTAATGAATTCATCCGAGTCCATTGAACATCGTACGACAATTTATAATATATTACGACTCTGTATGCCACATTACCGCCTTGAAAAGCATGTTAGTGTAACGTACGACACCTTACAACACCTAACAAAACATTAGAGCACCGTACGTAAACTCAAAACTCCATAATAAACCTAATGAATTCGTCCGAGTCATTTGAACATCGTACAACAATTTAGAATATCTTACGACTTTGTATGCCACATTACCGCCTTGAAAATCATGTTAGTATAACGTATGACACCTTAAAAATCGTAACAACACATTACAATACAGCACGTAAACTTAAAACTCCGTAATAAACCTAATGAATTCGTTAGAGTCATTTGAACATCGTACGACGACTCAGGACTTGTTACGACTTTGTATGCGACATTAGCCACAGGAAAAGCAATTTAGAATAATGTAGGATGCGTTACATCTTTTGAGAACACCTTACACCACCGTACGAAACAGTAAAACTCCATAATAAACCTAATGAATTTGTCCGAGTGATTTGAAAATCGTACAACAATTTAGAATATCTTACCACTCTGTATGCCACATTACCGCCTTGAAAAGCATGTTAGTATAACGTACGACACATTACCACTACTAACAAAACATTACAACACCGTACGTAAACTTAAAACTCCATAACAAACCTAATGAATTCATCCGAGTCCATTGAACATCGTACGACAATTTATAATATATTACGACTCTGTATGCCACATTACCGCCTTGAAAAGCATGTTAGTGTAACGTACGACACCTTACAACACCTAACAAAACATTAGAACACCGTACGTAAACTCAAAACTCCAAAATAAACCTAATGAATTCGTCCGAGTCATTTGAACATCGTACAACAATTTAGAATATCTTACGACTTTGTATGCCACATTACCGCCTTGAAAATCATGTTAGTATAACGTATGACACCTTACAAATCGTAACAACACATTACAATACAGCACGTAAACTTAAAACTCCGTAATAAACCTAATGAATTCGTTAGAGTCATATGAACATCGTACGACCACTCAGGACTTGTTACGACTTTGTATGCGACATTAGCCACAAGAAAAGCAATTTAGAATAATGTAGGATGCGTTACATCTTTTGAGAACACCTTACACCACCGTACGAAACATTAAAACTCCATAATAAACCTAATGAATTCGTCTGAGTCATTTGAACATCGTACAACAATTTAGAATATCTTACGACTCTGTATGCCACATTACCGCCTTGAAAAGCATGTTAGTATAACGTACGACACATTACAACTACTAACAAAACATTACAACACCGTACGTAAACTTAAAACTCCATAATAAACCTAATGAATTCATCCGAGTCCATTGAACATCGTACGACAATTTATAATATATTACGACTCTGTATGCCACATTACCGCCTTGAAAAGCATGTTAGTGTAACGTACGACACCTTACAACACCTAACAAAACATTAGAGCACCGTACGTAAACTCAAAACTCCATAATAAACCTAATGAATTCGTCCGAGTCATTTGAACATCGTACAACAATTTAGAATATCTTACGACTTTGTATGCCACATTACCGCCTTGAAAATCATGTTAGTATAACGTATGACACCTTAAAAATCGTAACAACACATTACAATACAGCACGTAAACTTAAAACTCCGTAATAAACCTAATGAATTCGTTAGAGTCATTTGAACATCGTACGACGACTCAGGACTTGTTACGACTTTGTATGCGACATTAGCCACAGGAAAAGCAATTTAGAATAATGTAGGATGCGTTACATCTTTTGAGAACACCTTACACCACCGTACGAAACATTAAAACTCCATAATAAACCTAATGAATTCGTCCGAGTCATTTGAACATCGTACAACAATTTAGAATATCTTACGACTCTGTATGCCACATTACCGCCTTGAAAAGCATGTTAGTATAACGTACGACACATTACAACTACTAACAAAACATTACAACACCGTACGTAAACTTAAAACTCCATAATAAACCTAATGAATTCATCCGAGTCCATTGAACATCGTACGACAATTTATAATATATTACGACTCTGTATGCCACATTACCGCCTTGAAAAGCATGTTAGTGTAACGTACGACACCTTACAACACCTAACAAAACATTAGAGCACCGTACGTAAACTCAAAACTCCATAATAAACCTAATGAATTCGTCCGAGTCATTTGAACATCGTACAACAATTTAGAATATCTTACGACTTTGTATGCCACATTACCGCCTTGAAAATCATGTTAGTATAACGTATGACACCTTACAAATCGTAACAACACATTACAATACAGCATGTAAACTTAAAACTCCGTAATAAACCTAATGAATTCGTTAGAGTCATATGAACATCGTACGACCACTCAGGACTTGTTACGACTTTGTATGCGACATTAGCCACAGGAAAAGCAATTTAGAATAATGTAGGATGCGTTACATCTTTTGAGAACACCTTACACCACCGTACGAAACATTAAAACTCCATAATAAACCTAATGAATTCGTCTGAGTCATTTGAACATCGTACAACAATTTAGAATATCTTACGACTCTGTATGCCACATTACCGCCTTGAAAAGCATGTTAGTATAACGTACGACACATTACAACTACTAACAAAACATTACAACACCGTACGTAAACTTAAAACTCCATAACAAACCTAATGAATTCATCCGAGTCCATTGAACATCGTATGACAATTTATAATATATTACGACTCTGTATGCCACATTACCGCCTTGAAAAGCATGTTAGTGTAACGTACGACACCTTACAACACCTAACAAAACATTAGAACACCGTACGTAAACTCAAAACTCCAAAATAAACCTAATGAATTCGTCCGAGTCATTTGAACATCGTACAACAATTTAGAATATCTTACGACTTTGTATGCCACATTACCGCCTTGAAAATCATGTTAGTATAACGTATGACACCTTACAAATCGTAACAACACATTACAATACAGCACGTAAACTTAAAACTCCGTAATAAACCTAATGAATTTGTTAGAGTCATATGAACATCGTACGACCACTCAGGACTTGTTACGACTTTGTATGCGACATTAGCCACAAGAAAAGCAATTTAGAATAATGTAGGATGCGTTACATCTTTTGAGAACACCTTACACCACCGTACGAAACATTAAAACTCCATAATAAACCTAATGAATTCGTCTGAGTCATTTGAACATCGTACAACAATTTAGAATATCTTACGACTCTGTATGCCACATTACCGCCTTGAAAAGCATGTTAGTATAACGTACGACACATTACAACTACTAACAAAACATTACAACACCGTACGTAAACTTAAAACTCCATAATAAACCTAATGAATTCATCCGAGTCCATTGAACATCGTACGACAATTTATAATATATTACGACTCTGTATGCCACATTACCGCCTTGAAAAGCAAGTTAGTGTAACGTACGACACCTTACAACACCTAACAAAACATTAGAGCACCGTACGTAAACTCAAAACTCCATAATAAACCTAATGAATTCGTCCGAGTCATTTGAACATCGTACAACAATTTAGAATATCTTACGACTTTGTATGCCACATTACCGCCTTGAAAATCATGTTAGTATAACGCATGACACCTTAAAAATCGTAACAACACATTACAATACAGCACGTAAACTTAAAACTCCGTAATAAACCTAATGAATTCGTTAGAGTCATTTGAACATCGTACGACGACTCAGGACTTGTTACGACTTTGTATGCGACATTAGCCACAGGAAAAGCAATTTAGAATAATGTAGGATGCGTTACATCTTTTGAGAACACCTTACACCACCGTACGAAACATTAAAACTCCATAATAAACCTAATGAATTCGTCTGAGTCATTTGAACATCGTACAACAATTTAGAATATCTTACGACTCTGTATGCCACATTACCGCCTTGAAAAGCATGTTAGTATAACGTACGACACATTACAACTACTAACAAAACATTACAACACCGTACGTAAACTTAAAACTCCATAATAAACCTAATGAATTCATCCGAGTCCATTGAACATCGTACGACAATTTATAATATATTACGACTCTGTATGCCACATTACCGCCTTGAAAAGCAAGTTAGTGTAACGTACGACACCTTACAACACCTAACAAAACATTAGAGCACCGTACGTAAACTCAAAACTCCATAATAAACCTAATGAATTCGTCCGAGTCATTTGAACATCGTACAACAATTTAGAATATCTTACGACTTTGTATGCCACATTACCGCCTTGAAAATCATGTTAGTATAACGCATGACACCTTAAAAATCGTAACAACACATTACAATACAGCACGTAAACTTAAAACTCCGTAATAAACCTAATGAATTCGTTAGAGTCATTTGAACATCGTACGACGACTCAGGACTTGTTACGACTTTGTATGCGACATTAGCCACAGGAAAAGCAATTTAGAATAATGTAGGATGCGTTACATCTTTTGAGAACACCTTACACCACCGTACGAAACATTAAAACTCCATAATAAACCTAATGAATTCGTCTGAGTCATTTGAACATCGTACAACAATTTAGAATATCTTACGACTCTGTATGCCACATTACCGCCTTGAAAAGCATGTTAGTATAACGTACGACACATTACAACTACTAACAAAACATTACAACACCGTACGTAAACTTAAAACTCCATAATAAACCTAATGAATTCATCCGAGTCCATTGAACATCGTACGACAATTTATAATATATTACGACTCTGTATGCCACATTACCGCCTTGAAAAGCAAGTTAGTGTAACGTACGACACCTTACAACACCTAACAAAACATTAGAGCACCGTACGTAAACTCAAAACTCCATAATAAACCTAATGAATTCGTCCGAGTCATTTGAACATCGTACAACAATTTAGAATATCTTACGACTTTGTATGCCACATTACCGCCTTGAAAATCATGTTAGTATAACGCATGACACCTTAAAAATCGTAACAACACATTACAATACAGCACGTAAACTTAAAACTCCGTAATAAACCTAATGAATTCGTTAGAGTCATTTGAACATCGTACGACGACTCAGGACTTGTTACGACTTTGTATGCGACATTAGCCACAGGAAAAGCAATTTAGAATAATGTAGGATGCGTTACATCTTTTGAGAACACCTTACACCACCGTACGAAACATTAAAACTCCATAATAAACCTAATGAATTCGTCCGAGTCATTTGAACATCGTACAACAATTTAGAATATCTTATGACTCTGTATGCCACATTACCGCCTTGAAAAGCATGTTAGTATAACGTACGACACATTACAACTACAAACAAAACATTACAACACCGTACGTAAACTTAAAACTCCATAATAAACCTAATGAATTCATCCGAGTCCATTGAACATCGTACGACAATTTATAATATATTACGACTCTGTATGCCACATTACCGCCTTGAAAAGCATGTTAGTGTAACGTACGACACCTTACAACACCTAACAAAACATTAGAGCACCGTACGTAAACTCAAAACTCCATAATAAACCTAATGAATTCGTCCGAGTCATTTGAACATCGTACAACAATTTAGAATATCTTACGACTTTGTATGCCACATTACCGCCTTGAAAATCATGTTAGTATAACGTATGACACCTTAAAAATCGTAACAACACATTACAATACAGCACGTAAACTTAAAACTCCGTAATAAACCTAATGAATTCGTTAGAGTCATTTGAACATCGTACGACGACTCAGGACTTGTTACGACTTTGTATGCGACATTAGCCACAGGAAAAGCAATTTAGAATAATGTAGGATGCGTTACATCTTTTGAGAACACCTTACACCACCGTACGAAACATTAAAACTCCATAATAAACCTAATGAATTCGTCCGAGTCATTTGAACATCGTACAACAATTTATAATATCTTACGACTCTGTATGCCACATTACCGCCTTGAAAAGCATGTTAGTATAACGTACGACACATTACAACTACTAACAAAACATTACAACACCGTACGTAAACTTAAAACTCCATAATAAACCTAATGAATTCATCCGAGTCCATTGAACATCGTACGACAATTTATAATATATTACGACTCTGTATGCCACATTACCGCCTTGAAAAGCATGTTAGTGTAACGTACGACACCTTACAACACCTAACAAAACATTAGAGCACCGTACGTAAACTCAAAACTCCATAATAAACCTAATGAATTCGTCCGAGTCATTTGAACATCGTACAACAATTTAGAATATCTTACGACTTTGTATGCCACATTACCGCCTTGAAAATCATGTTAGTATAACGTATGACACCTTAAAAATCGTAACAACACATTACAATACAACACGTAAACTTAAAACTCCGTAATAAACCTAATGAATTCGTTAGAGTCATTTGAACATCGTACGACGACTCAGGACTTGTTACGACTTTGTATGCGACATTAGCCACAGGAAAAGCAATTTAGAATAATGTAGGATGCGTTACATCTTTTGAGAACACCTTACACCACCGTACGAAACATTAAAACTCCATAATAAACCTAATGAATTCGTCCGAGTCATTTGAACATCGTACAACAATTTAGAATATCTTACGACTCTGTATGCCACATTACCGCCTTGAAAAGCATGTTAGTATAACGTACGACACATTACAACTACTAACAAAACATTACAACACCGTACGTAAACTTAAAACTCCATAATAAACCTAATGAATTCATCCGAGTCCATTGAACATCGTACGACAATTTATAATATATTACGACTCTGTATGCCACATTACCGCCTTGAAAAGCATGTTAGTGTAACGTACGACACCTTACAACACCTAACAAAACATTAGAGCACCGTACGTAAACTCAAAACTCCATAATAAACCTAATGAATTCGTCCGAGTCATTTGAACATCGTACAACAATTTAGAATATCTTACGACTTTGTATGCCACATTACCGCCTTGAAAATCATGTTAGTATAACGTATGACACCTTAAAAATCGTAACAACACATTACAATACAGCACGTAAACTTAAAACTCCGTAATAAACCTAATGAATTCGTTAGAGTCATTTGAACATCGTACGACGACTCAGGACTTGTTACGACTTTGTATGCGACATTAGCCACAGGAAAAGCAATTTAGAATAATGTAGAATGCGTTACATCTTTTGAGAACACCTTACACCACCGTACGAAACATTAAAACTCCATAATAAACCTAATGAATTCGTCCGAGTCATTTGAACATCGTACAACAATTTAGAATATCTTACGACTCTGTATGCCACATTACCGCCTTGAAAAGCATGTTAGTATAACGTACGACACATTACAACTACTAACAAAACATTACAACACCGTACGTAAACTTAAAACTCCATAATAAACCTAATGAATTCATCCGAGTCCATTGAACATCGTACGACAATTTATAATATATTACGACTCTGTATGCCACATTACCGCCTTGAAAAGCATGTTAGTGTAACGTACGACACCTTACAACACCTAACAAAACATTAGAGCACCGTACGTAAACTCAAAACTCCATAATAAACCTAATGAATTCGTCCGAGTCATTTGAACATCATACAACAATTTAGAATATCTTACGACTTTGTATGCTACATTACCGCCTTGAAAATCATGTTAGTATAACGTATGACACCTTAAAAATCGTAACAACACATTACAATACAGCACGTAAACTTAAAACTCCGTAATAAACCTAATGAATTCGTTAGAGTCATGTGAACATCGTACGACGACTCAGGACTTGTTACGACTTTGTATGCGACATTAGCCACAGGAAAAGCAATTTAGAATAATGTAGGATGCGTTACATCTTTTGAGAACACCTTACACCACCGTACGAAACATTAAAACTCCATAATAAACCTAATGAATTCGTCCGAGTCATTTGAACATCGTACAACAATTTAGAATATCTTACGACTCTGTATGCCACATTTCCGCCTTGAAAAGGATGTTAGTATAACGTACGACACATTACAACTACTAACAAAACATTACAACACCGTACGTAAACTTAAAACTCCATAATAAACCTAATGAATTCATCTGAGTCCATTGAACATCGTACGACAATTTATAATATATTACGACTCTGTATGCCACATTACCGCCTTGAAAAGCATGTTAGTGTAGCGTACGACACCTTACAACACCTAACAAAACATTAGAACACCGTACGTAAACTCAAAACTCCATAATAAACCTAATGAATTCGTCCGAGTCATTTGAACATCGTACAACAATTTAGAATATCTTACGACTTTGTATGCCACATTACCGCCTTGAAAATCATGTTAGTATAACGTATGACACCTTACAAATCGTAACAACACATTACAATGCAGCACGTAAACTTAAAACTCCGTAATAAACCTAATGAATTTGTTAGAGTCATTTGAACATCGTACGACCACTCAGGACTTGTTACGACTTTGTATGCGACATTAGCCACAGGTAAAAGTAATTTAGAATAATGTAGGATGCGTTACATCTTTTGAGAACACCTTACACCACCGTACGAAACATTAAAACTCCATAATAAACCTAATGAATTCGTCCGAGTCATTTGAACATCGTACAACAATTTAGAATATCTTACGACTCTGTATGCCACATTACCGCCTTGAAAAGGATGTTAGTATAACGTACGACACATTACAACTACTAACAAAACATTACAACACCGTACCTAAACTTAAAACTCCATAATAAACCTAATGAATTCATCCGAGTCCATTGAACATCGTACGACAATTTATAATATATTACGACTCTGTATGCCACATTACCGCCTTGAAAAGCATGTTAGTGTAACGTACGACACCTTACAACACCTAACAAAACATTAGAACACCGTACGTAAACTCAAAACTCCATAATAAACCTAATGAATTCGTCCGAGTCATTTGAACATCGTACAACAATTTAGAATATCTTACGACTTTGTATGCCACATTACCGCCTTGAAAATCATGTTAGTATAACGTATGACACCTTACAAATCGTAACAACACATTACAATGCAACACGTAAACTTAAAACTCCGTAATAAACCTAATGAATTCGTTAGAGTCATTTGAACATCGTACGACCACTCAGGACTTGTTACGACTTTGTATGCGACATTAGCCACAGGAAAAGCAATTTAGAATAATGTAGGATGCGTTACATCTTTTAAGAACACCTTACACCACCGTACGAAACATTAAAACTCCATAATAAACCTAATGAATTCGTCCGAGTCATTTGAACATCGTACAACAATTTAGAATATCTTACGACTCTGTATGCCACATTACCGCCTTGAAAAGGATGTTAGTATAACGTACGACACATTACAACTACTAACAAAACATTACAACACCGTACGTAAACTTAAAACTCCATAATAAACCTAATGAATTCATCCGAGTCCATTGAACATCGTACGACAATTTATAATATATTACGACTCTGTATGCCACATTACCGCCTTGAAAAGCATGTTAGTGTAACGTACGACACCTTACAACACCTAACAAAACATTAGAACACCGTACGTAAACTCAAAACTCCATAATAAACCTAATGAATTCGTCCGAGTCATTTGAACATCGTACAACAATTTAGAATATCTTACGACTTTGTATGCCACATTACCGCCTTGAAAATCATGTTAGTATAACGTATGACACCTTACAAATCGTAACAACACATTACAATGCAGCACGTAAACTTAAAACTCCGTAATAAACCTAATGATTTCGTTAGAGTCATTTGAACATCGTACGACGACTCAGGACTTGTTACGACTTTGTATGCGACATTAGCCACAGGAAAAGCAATTTAGAATAATGTAGGATGCGTTACATCTTTTGAGAACACCTTACACCACCGTACGAAACATTAAAACTCCATAATAAACCTAATGAATTCGTCCGAGTCATTTGAACATCGTACAACAATTTAGAATATCTTACGACTCTGTATGCCACATTACCGCCTTGAAAAGCATGTTAGTATAATGTACGACACATTACAACTACTAACAAAACATTACAACACCGTACGTAAACTTAAAACTCCATAATAAACCTAATGAATTCATCCGAGTCCATTGAACATCGTACGGAAATTTATAATATATTACGACTCTGTATGCCACATTACCGCCTTGAAAAGCATGTTAGTGTAACGTACGACACCTTACAACACCTAACAAAACATTAGAACAACGTACGTAAACTCAAAACTCCATAATAAACCTAATGAATTCGTCCGAGTCATTTGAACATCGTACAACAATTTAGAATATCTTACGACTTTGTATGCCACATTACCGCCTTGAAAATCATGTTAGTATAACGTATGACACCTTACAAATCGTAACAACACATTACAATACAGCACGTAAACTTAAAACTCCGTAATAAACCTAATGAATTCGTTAGAGTCATTTGAACATCGTACGACCACTCAGGACTTGTTACGACTTTGTATGCGACATTAGCCACAGGAAAAGCAATTTAGAATAATGTAGGATGCGTTACATCTTTTGAGAACACCTTACACCACCGTACGAAACATTAAAACTCCATAATAAACCTAATGAATTCGTCCGAGTCATTTGAACATCGTACAACAATTTAGAATATCTTACGACTCTGTATGCCACATTACCGCCTTGAAAAGCATGTTAGTATAACGTACGACACATTACAACTACTAACAAAACATTACAACACCGTACGTAAACTTAAAACTCCATAATAAACCTAATGAATTCATCCGAGTCCATTGAACATCGTACGACAATTTATAATATATTACGACTCTGTATGCCACATTACCGCCTTGAAAAGCATGTTAGTGTAACGTACGACACCTTACAACACCTAATAAAACATTAGAACACCGTACGTAAACTCAAAACTCCATAATAAACCTAATGAATTCGTCCGAGTCATTTGAACATCGTACAACAATTTAGAATATCTTACGACTTTGTATGCCACATTACCGCCTTGAAAATCATGTTAGTATAACGTATGACACCTTACAAATCGTAACAACACATTACAATACAGCACGTAAACTTAAAACTCCGTAATAAACCTAATGAATTCGTTAGAGTCATTTGAACATCGTACGACCACTCAGGACTTGTTACGACTTTGTATGCGACATTAGCCACAGGAAAAGCAATTTAGAATAATGTAGGATGCGTTACATCTTTTGAGAACACCTTACACCACCGTACGAAACATTAAAACTCCATAATAAACCTAATGAATTCGTCCGAGTCATTTGAACATCGTACAACAATTTAGAATATCTTACGACTCTGTATGCCACATTACCGCCTTGAAAAGCATGTTAGTATAATGTACGACACATTACAGCTACTAACAAAACATTACAACACCGTACGTAAACTTAAAACTCCATAATAAACCTAATGAATTCATCCGAGTCCATTGAACATCGTACGGAAATTTATAATATATTACGACTCTGTATGCCACATTACCGCCTTGAAAAGCATGTTAGTGTAACGTACGACACCTTACAACACCTAACAAAACATTAGAACACCGTACGTAAACTCAAAACTCCATAATAAACCTAATGAATTCGTCCGAGTCATTTGAACATCGTACAACAATTTAGAATATCTTACGACTTTGTATGCCACATTACCGCCTTGAAAATCATGTTAGTATAACGTATGACACCTTACAAATCGTAACAACACATGACAATACAGCACGTAAACTTAAAACTCCGTAATAAACCTAATGAATTCGTTAGAGTCATTTGAACCTCGTACGACCACTCAGGACTTGTTACGACTTTGTATGCGACATTAGCCACAGGAAAAGCAATTTAGAATAATGTAGGATGCGTTACATCTTTTGAGAACACCTTACACCACCGTACGAAACATTAAAGTCCATAATAAACCTAATGAATTCGTCCGAGTCATTTAAACATCGTACAACAATTTAGAATATCTTACGACTCTGTATGCCACGTTACCGCCTTGAAAAGCATGTTAGTATAACGTACGACACATTACAACTACTAACAAAACATTACAACACCGTACGTAAACTTAAAACTCCATAATAAACCTAATGAATTCATCCGAGTCCATTGAACATCGTACGACAATTTATAATATATTACGACTCTGTATGCCACATTACCGCCTTGAAAAGCATGTTAGTGTAACGTACGACACCTTACAACACCTAATAAAACATTAGAACACCGTACGTAAACTCAAAACTCCATAATAAACCTAATGAATTCGTCCGAGTCATTTGAACATCGTACAACAATTTAGAATATCTTACGACTTTGTATGCCACATTACCGCCTTGAAAATCATGTTAGTATAACGTATGACACCTTACAAATCGTAACAACACATTACAATACAGCACGTAAACTTAAAACTCCGTAATAAACCTAATGAATTCGTTAGAGTCATTTGAACATCGTACGACCACTCAGGACTTGTTACGACTTTGTATGCGACATTAGCCACAGGAAAAGCAATTTAGAATAATGTAGGATGCGTTACATCTTTTGAGAACACCTTACACCACCGTACGAAACATTAAAACTCCATAATAAACCTAATGAATTCGTCCGAGTCATTTGAACATCGTACAACAATTTAGAATATCTTACGACTCTGTATGCCACGTTACCGCCTTGAAAAGCATGTTAGTATAACGTACGACACATTACAACTACTAACAAAACATTACAACACCGTACGTAAACTTAAAACTCCATAATAAACCTAATGAATTCATCCGAGTCCATTGAACATCGTACGCCAATTTATAATATATTACGACTCTGTATGCCACATTACCGCCTTGAAAAGCATGTTAGTGTAACGTACGACACCTTACAACACCTAATAAAACATTAGAACACCGTACGTAAACTCAAAACTCCATAATAAACCTAATGAATTCGTCCGAGTCATTTGAACATCGTACAACAATTTAGAATATCTTACGACTTTGTATGCCACATTACCGCCTTGAAAATCATGTTAGTATAACGTATGACACCTTACAAATCGTAACAACACATTACAATACAGCACGCAAACTTAAAACTCCGTAATAAACCTAATGAATTCGTTAGAGTCATTTGTACATCGTACGACCACTCAGGACTTGTTACGACTTTGTATGCGACATTAGCCACAGGAAAAGCAATTTAGAATAATGTAGGATGCGTTACATCTTTTGAGAACACCTTACACCACCGTACGAAACATTAAAACTCCATAATAAACCTAATGAATTCGTCCGAGTCATTTGAACATCGTACAACAATTTAGAATATCTTATGACTCTGTATGCCACATTACCGCCTTGAAAAGCATGTTAGTATAACGTACGACACATTACAACTACTAACAAAACATTACAACACCGTACGTAAACTTAAAACTCCATAATAAACCTAATGAATTCATCCGAGTCCATTGAACATCGTACGACAATTTATAATATATTACGACTCTGTATGCCACATTACCGCCTTGAAAAGCATGTTAGTGTAACGTACGACACCTTACAACACCTAATAAAACATTAGAACACCGTACGTAAACTCAAAACTCCATAATAAACCTAATGAATTCGTCCGAGTCATTTGAACATCGTACAACAATTTAGAATATCTTACGACTTTGTATGCCACATTACCGCCTTGAAAATCATGTTAGTATAACGTATGACACCTTACAAATCGTAACAACACATTACAATACAGCACGTAAACTTAAAACTCCGTAATAAACCTAATGAATTCGTTAGAGTCATTTGAACATCGTACGACCACTCAGGACTTGTTACGACTTTGTATGCGACATTAGCCACAGGAAAAGCAATTTAGAATAATGTAGGATGCGTTACATCTTTTGAGAACACCTTACACCACCGTACGAAACATTAAAACTCCATAATAAACCTAATGAATTCGTCCGAGTCATTTGAACATCGTACAACAATTTAGAATATCTTACGACTCTGTATGCCACGTTACCGCCTTGAAAAGCATGTTAGTATAACGTACGACAC
Organism: Tagetes erecta; assembly: GCA_030867185.1. Taxonomy (NCBI): domain Eukaryota; kingdom Viridiplantae; phylum Streptophyta; class Magnoliopsida; order Asterales; family Asteraceae; genus Tagetes; species Tagetes erecta. The sequence goes on along the minus strand of CM061488.1, from coordinate 44,046,087 downwards.
ATTACAACTACTAACAAAACATTACAACACCGTACGTAAACTTAAAACTCCATAATAAACCTAATGAATTCATCCGAGTCCATTGAACATCGTACGCCAATTTATAATATATTACGACTCTGTATGCCACATTACCGCCTTGAAAAGCATGTTAGTGTAACGTACGACACCTTACAACACCTAATAAAACATTAGAACACCGTACGTAAACTCAAAACTCCATAATAAACCTAATGAATTCGTCCGAGTCATTTGAACATCGTACAACAATTTAGAATATCTTACGACTTTGTATGCCACATTACCGCCTTGAAAATCATGTTAGTATAACGTATGACACCTTACAAATCGTAACAACACATTACAATACAGCACGCAAACTTAAAACTCCGTAATAAACCTAATGAATTCGTTAGAGTCATTTGTACATCGTACGACCACTCAGGACTTGTTACGACTTTGTATGCGACATTAGCCACAGGAAAAGCAATTTAGAATAATGTAGGATGCGTTACATCTTTTGAGAACACCTTACACCACCGTACGAAACATTAAAACTCCATAATAAACCTAATGAATTCGTCCGAGTCATTTGAACATCGTACAACAATTTAGAATATCTTATGACTCTGTATGCCACATTACCGCCTTGAAAAGCATGTTAGTATAACGTACGACACATTACAACTACTAACAAAACATTACAACACCGTACGTAAACTTAAAACTCCATAATAAACCTAATGAATTCATCCGAGTCCATTGAACATCGTACGACAATTTATAATATATTACGACTCTGTATGCCACATTACCGCCTTGAAAAGCATGTTAGTGTAACGTACGACACCTTACAACACCTAACAAAACATTAATACACCGTACGTAAACTCAAAACTCCATAATAAACCTAATGAATTCGTCCGAGTCATTTGAACATCGTACAACAATTTAGAATATCTTACGACTTTGTATGCCACATTACCGCCTTGAAAATCATGTTAGTATAACGTATGACACCTTACAAATCGTAACAACACATTACAATACAGCACGCAAACTTAAAACTCCGTAATAAACCTAATGAATTCGTTAGAGTCATTTGTACATCGTACGACCACTCAGGACTTGTTACGACTTTGTATGCGACATTAGCCACAGGAAAAGCAATTTAGAATAATGTAGGATGCGTTACATCTTTTGAGAACACCTTACACCACCGTACGAAACATTAAAACTCCATAATAAACCTAATGAATTCGTCCGAGTCATTTGAACATCGTACAACAATTTAGAATATCTTATGACTCTGTATGCCACATTACCGCCTTGAAAAGCATGTTAGTATAACGTACGACACATTACAACTACTAACAAAACATTACAACACCGTAAGTAAACTTAAAACTCCATAATAAACCTAATGAATTCATCCGAGTCCATTGAACATCGTACGACAATTTATAATATATTACGACTCTGTATGCCACATTACCGCCTTGAAAAGCATGTTAGTGTAACGTACGACACCTTACAACACCTAACAAAACATTAATACACCGTACGTAAACTCAAAACTCCATAATAAACCTAATGAATTCGTCCGAGTCATTTGAACATCGTACAACAATTTAGAATATCTTACGACTTTGTATGCCACATTACCGCCTTGAAAATCATGTTAGTATAACGTATGACACCTTAAAAATCGTAACAACACATTACAATACATCACGTAAACTTAAAACTCTGTAATAAACCTAATGAATTCGTTAGAGTCATTTGAACATCGTACGACCACTCAGGACTTGTTACGACTTTTAATGCGACATTAGCCACATGAAAAGCAATTTAGAATAATGTAGGATGCGTTACATCTTTTGAGAACACCTTACACCACCGTACGAAACATTAAAGTCCATAATAAACCTAATGAATTCGTCCGAGTCATTTGAACATCGTACAACAATTTAGAATATCTTACGACTTTGTATGCCACATTACCGCCTTGAAAATCATGTTAGTATAACGTATGACACCTTACAAATCGTAACAACACATTACAATACAGCACGTAAACTTAAAACTCCGTAATAAACCTAATGAATTCGTTAGAGTCATTTGAACATCGTACGACCACTCAGGACTTGTTACGACTTTGTATGCGACATTAGCCACAGGAAAAGCAATTTAGAATAATGTAGGATGCGTTACATCTTTTGAGAACACCTTACACCACCGTACGAAACATTAAAACTCCATAATAAACCTAATGAATTCGTCCGAGTCATTTGAACATCGTACAACAATTTAGAATATCTTACGACTCTGTATGCCACGTTACCGCCTTGAAAAGCATGTTAGTATAACGTACGACACATTACAACTACTAACAAAACATTACAACACCGTACGTAAACTTAAAACTCCATAATAAACCTAATGAATTCATCCGAGTCCATTGAACATCGTACGCCAATTTATAATATATTACGACTCTGTATGCCACATTACCGCCTTGAAAAGCATGTTAGTGTAACGTACGACACCTTACAACACCTAATAAAACATTAGAACACCGTACGTAAACTCAAAACTCCATAATAAACCTAATGAATTCGTCCGAGTCATTTGAACATCGTACAACAATTTAGAATATCTTACGACTTTGTATGCCACATTACCGCCTTGAAAATCATGTTAGTATAACGTATGACACCTTACAAATCGTAACAACACATTACAATACAGCACGCAAACTTAAAACTCCGTAATAAACCTAATGAATTCGTTAGAGTCATTTGTACATCGTACGGCAACTCAGGACTTGTTACGACTTTGTATGCGACATTAGCCACAGGAAAAGCAATTTAGAATAATGTAGGATGCGTTACATCTTTTGAGAACACCTTACACCACCGTACGAAACATTAAAACTCCATAATAAACCTAATGAATTCGTCCGAGTCATTTGAACATCGTACAACAATTTAGAATATCTTATGACTCTGTATGCCACATTACCGCCTTGAAAAGCATGTTAGTATAACGTACGACACATTACAACTACTAACAAAACATTACAACACCGTACGTAAACTTAAAACTCCATAATAAACCTAATGAATTCATCCGAGTCCATTGAACATCGTACGACAATTTATAATATATTACGACTCTGTATGCCACATTACCGCCTTGAAAAGCATGTTAGTGTAACGTACGACACCTTACAACACCTAACAAAACATTAATACACCGTACGTAAACTCAAAACTCCATAATAAACCTAATGAATTCGTCCGAGTCATTTGAACATCGTACAACAATTTAGAATATCTTACGACTTTGTATGCCACATTACCGCCTTGAAAATCATGTTAGTATAACGTATGACACCTTAAAAATCGTAACAACACATTACAATACAGCACGTAAACTTAAAACTCTGTAATAAACCTAATGAATTCGTTAGAGTCATTTGAACATCGTACGACCACTCAGGACTTGTTACGAATTTGTATGCGACATTAGCCACATGAAAAGCAATTTAGAATAATGTAGGATGCGTTACATCTTTTGAGAACACCTTACACCACCGTACGAAACATTAAAGTCCATAATAAAGCTAATGAATTCGTCCGAGTCATTTGAACATCGTACAACAATTTAGAATATCTTACGACTCTGTATGCCACATTACCGCCTTGAAAAGCATGTTAGTATAACGTACGACACATTACAACTACTAACAAAACATTACAACACCGTACGTAAACTTAAAACTCTATAATAAACCTAATGAATTCATCCGAGTCCATTGAACATCGTACGACAATTTATAATATATTACGACTCTGTATGCCACATTACCGCCTTGAAAAGCATGTTAGTGTAACGTACGACACCTTACAACACCTAACAAAACATTAGAACACCGTACGTAAACTCAAAACTCCATAATAAACCTAATGAATTCGTCCGAGTCATTTGAACATCGTACAACAATTTAGAATATATTAAGACTTTGTATGCCACATTACCGCCTTGAAAATCATGTTAGTATAACGTATGACACCTTAAAAATCGTAAAAACACATTACAATACAGCACGTAAACTTAAAACTCCGTAATAAACCTAATGAATTCGTTAGAGTCATTTGAACATCGTATGACCACTCAGGACTTGTTACAACTTTGTATGCGACATTAGCCACAGGAAAAGCATTTAGAATAATGTAGGATGCGTTACATCTTTTGAGAACACCTTACACCACCGTACGAAACATTAAAACTCCATAATAAACCTAATGAATTCGTCCGAGTCATTTGAACATCGTACAACAATTTAGAATATCTTACGACTCTGTATGCCACATTACCGCCTTGAAAAGCATGTTAGTATAACGTACGACACATTACAACTACTAACAAAACATTACAACACCGTACGTAAACTTAAAACTCCATAATAAACCTAATGAATTCATCCGAGTCCATTGAACATCGTACGGCAATTTATAATATATTACGACTCTGTATGCCACATTACCGCCTTGAAAAGCATGTTAGTGTAACGTACGACACCTTACAACACCTAACAAAACATTAGAACACCGTACGTAAACTCAAAACTCCATAATAAACCTAATGAATTCGTCCGAGTCATTTGAACATCATACAACAATTTAGAATATCTTACGACTTTGTATGCCACATTACCGCCTTGAAAATCATGTTAGTATAACGTATGACACCTTACAAATCGTAACAACACATTACAATACAGCACGTAAACTTAAAACTCCGTAATAAACCTAATGAATTCGTTAGAGTCATTTGAACACCGTACGACCACTCAGGAGTTGTTACGACTTTGTATGCGACATTAGCCACATGAAAAGCAATTTAGAATAATGTAGGATGCGTTACATCTTTTGAGAACACCTTACACCACCGTACGAAACATTAAAACTCCATAATAAACCTAATGAATTCGTCCGAGTCATTTGAACATCGTACAACAATTTAGAATATCTTACGACTCTGTATGCCACATTACCGCCTTGAAAAGCATGTTAGTATAACGTACGACACATTACAACTACTAACAAAACATTACAACACCGTACGTAAACTTAAAACTCCATAATAAACCTAATGAATTCATCCGAGTCCATTGAACATCGTACGGCAATTTATAATATATTACGACTCTGTATGCCACATTACCGCCTTGAAAAGCATGTTAGTGTAACGTACGACACCTTACAACACCTAACAAAACATTAGAACACCGTACGTAAACTCAAAACTCCATAATAAACCTAATGAATTCGTCCGAGTCATTTGAACATCATACAACAATTTAGAATATCTTACGACTTTGTATGCCACATTACCGCCTTGAAAATCATGTTAGTATAACGTATGACACCTTACAAATCGTAACAACACATTACAATACAGCACGTAAACTTAAAACTCCGTAATAAACCTAATGAATTCGTTAGAGTCATTTGAACACCGTACGACCACTCAGGAGTTGTTACGACTTTGTATGCGACATTAGCCACATGAAAAGCAATTTAGAATAATGTAGGATGCGTTACATCTTTTGAGAACACCTTACACCACCGTACGAAACATTAAAACTCCATAATAAACCTAATGAATTCGTCCGAGTCATTTGAACATCGTACAACAATTTAGAATATCTTATGACTCTGTATGCCACATTACCGCCTTGAAAAGCATGTTAGTATAACGTACGACACATTACAACTACTAACAAAACATTACAACACCGTACGTAAACTTAAAACTCCATAATAAACCTAATGAATTCATCCGAGTCCATTGAACATCGTACGACAATTTATAATATATTACGACTCTGTATGCCACATTACCGCCTTGAAAAGCATGTTAGTGTAACGTACGACACCTTACAACACCTAACAAAACATTAATACACCGTACGTAAACTCAAAACTCCATAATAAACCTAATGAATTCGTCCGAGTCATTTGAACATCGTACAACAATTTAGAATATCTTAAGACTTTGTATGCCACATTACCACCTTGAAAATCATGTTAGTATAACGTATGACACCTTACAAATCGTAACAACACATTACAATACATCACGCAAACTTAAAACTCCGTAATAAACCTAATGAATTCGTTAGAGTCATTTGAACATCGTACGACCACTCAGGACTTGTTACGACTTTGTATGCGACATTAGCCACAGGAAAAGCAATTTAGAATAATGTAGGATGCGTTACATCTTTTGAGAACACCTTACACCACCGTACGAAACATTAAAACTCCATAATAAACCTAATGAATTCGTCCGAGTCATTTGAACATCGTACAACAATTTAGAATATCTTACGACTCTGTATGCCACATTACCGCCTTGAAAAGCATGTTAGTATAACGTACGACACATTACAACTACTAACAAAACATTACAACACCGTACGTAAACTTAAAACTCCATAATAAACCTAATGAATTCATCCGAGTCCATTGAACATCGTACGACAATTTATAATATATTACGACTCTGTATGCCACATTACCGCCTTGAAAAGCATGTTAGTGTAACGTACGACACCTTACAACACCTAACAAAACATTAATACACCGTACGTAAACTCAAAACTCCATAATAAACCTAATGAATTCGTCCGAGTCATTTGAACATCGTACAACAATTTAGAATATCTTACGACTTTGTATGCCACATTACCGCCTTGAAAATCATGTTAGTATAACGTATGACACCTTAAAAATCGTAACAACACATTACAATACAGCACGTAAACTTAAAACTCTGTAATAAACCTAATGAATTCGTTAGAGTCATTTGAACATCGTACGACCACTCAGGACTTGTTACGAATTTGTATGCGACATTAGCCACATGAAAAGCAATTTAGAATAATGTAGGATGCGTTACATCTTTTGAGAACACCTTACACCACCGTACGAAACATTAAAGTCCATAATAAACCTAATGAATTCGTCCGAGTCATTTGAACATCGTACAACAATTTAGAATATCTTACGACTCTGTATGCCACATTACCGCCTTGAAAAGCATGTTAGTATAACGTACGACACATTACAACTACTAACAAAACATTACAACACCGTACGTAAACTTAAAACTCTATAATAAACCTAATGAATTCATCCGAGTCCATTGAACATCGTACGACAATTTATAATATATTACGACTCTGTATGCCACATTACCGCCTTGAAAAGCATGTTAGTGTAACGTACGACACCTTACAACACCTAACAAAACATTAGAACACCGTACGTAAACTCAAAACTCCATAATAAACCTAATGAATTCGTCCGAGTCATTTGAACATCGTACAACAATTTAGAATATATTAAGACTTTGTATGCCACATTACCGCCTTGAAAATCATGTTAGTATAACGTATGACACCTTAAAAATCGTAAAAACACATTACAATACAGCACGTAAACTTAAAACTCCGTAATAAACCTAATGAATTCGTTAGAGTCATTTGAACATCGTATGACCACTCAGGACTTGTTACAACTTTGTATGCGACATTAGCCACAGGAAAAGCATTTAGAATAATGTAGGATGCGTTACATCTTTTGAGAACACCTTACACCACCGTACGAAACATTAAAACTCCATAATAAACCTAATGAATTCGTCCGAGTCATTTGAACATCGTACAACAATTTAGAATATCTTACGACTCTGTATGCCACATTACCGCCTTGAAAAGCATGTTAGTATAACGTACGACACATTACAACTACTAACAAAACATTACAACACCGTACGTAAACTTAAAACTCCATAATAAACCTAATGAATTCATCCGAGTCCATTGAACATCGTACGGCAATTTATAATATATTACGACTCTGTATGCCACATTACCGCCTTGAAAAGCATGTTAGTGTAACGTACGACACCTTACAACACCTAACAAAACATTAGAACACCGTACGTAAACTCAAAACTCCATAATAAACCTAATGAATTCGTCCGAGTCATTTGAACATCATACAACAATTTAGAATATCTTACGACTTTGTATGCCACATTACCGCCTTGAAAATCATGTTAGTATAACGTATGACACCTTACAAATCGTAACAACACATTACAATACAGCACGTAAACTTAAAACTCCGTAATAAACCTAATGAATTCGTTAGAGTCATTTGAACACCGTACGACCACTCAGGAGTTGTTACGACTTTGTATGCGACATTAGCCACATGAAAAGCAATTTAGAATAATGTAGGATGCGTTACATCTTTTGAGAACACCTTACACCACCGTACGAAACATTAAAACTCCATAATAAACCTAATGAATTCGTCCGAGTCATTTGAACATCGTACAACAATTTAGAATATCTTACGACTCTGTATGCCACATTACCGCCTTGAAAAGCATGTTAGTATAACGTACGACACATTACAACTACTAACAAAACATTACAACACCGTACGTAAACTTAAAACTCCATAATAAACCTAATGAATTCATCCGAGTCCATTGAACATCGTACGGCAATTTATAATATATTACGACTCTGTATGCCACATTACCGCCTTGAAAAGCATGTTAGTGTAACGTACGACACCTTACAACACCTAACAAAACATTAGAACACCGTACGTAAACTCAAAACTCCATAATAAACCTAATGAATTCGTCCGAGTCATTTGAACATCATACAACAATTTAGAATATCTTACGACTTTGTATGCCACATTACCGCCTTGAAAATCATGTTAGTATAACGTATGACACCTTACAAATCGTAACAACACATTACAATACAGCACGTAAACTTAAAACTCCGTAATAAACCTAATGAATTCGTTAGAGTCATTTGAACACCGTACGACCACTCAGGAGTTGTTACGACTTTGTATGCGACATTAGCCACATGAAAAGCAATTTAGAATAATGTAGGATGCGTTACATCTTTTGAGAACACCTTACACCACCGTACGAAACATTAAAACTCCATAATAAACCTAATGAATTCGTCCGAGTCATTTGAACATCGTACAACAATTTAGAATATCTTATGACTCTGTATGCCACATTACCGCCTTGAAAAGCATGTTAGTATAACGTACGACACATTACAACTACTAACAAAACATTACAACACCGTACGTAAACTTAAAACTCCATAATAAACCTAATGAATTCATCCGAGTCCATTGAACATCGTACGACAATTTATAATATATTACGACTCTGTATGCCACATTACCGCCTTGAAAAGCATGTTAGTGTAACGTACGACACCTTACAACACCTAACAAAACATTAATACACCGTACGTAAACTCAAAACTCCATAATAAACCTAATGAATTCGTCCGAGTCATTTGAACATCGTACAACAATTTAGAATATCTTAAGACTTTGTATGCCACATTACCACCTTGAAAATCATGTTAGTATAACGTATGACACCTTACAAATCGTAACAACACATTACAATACATCACGCAAACTTAAAACTCCGTAATAAACCTAATGAATTCGTTAGAGTCATTTGAACATCGTACGACCACTCAGGACTTGTTACGACTTTGTATGCGACATTAGCCACAGGAAAAGCAATTTAGAATAATGTAGGATGCGTTACATCTTTTGAGAACACCTTACACCACCGTACGAAACATTAAAACTCCATAATAAACCTAATGAATTCGTCCGAGTCATTTGAACATCGTACAACAATTTAGAATATCTTACGACTCTGTATGCCACATTACCGCCTTGAAAAGCATGTTAGTATAACGTACGACACATTACAACTACTAACAAAACATTACAAAACCGTACGTAAACTTAAAACTCCATAATAAACCTAATGAATTCATCCGAGTCCATTGAACATCGTACGGCAATTTATAATATATTACGACTCTGTATGCCACATTACCGCCTTGAAAAGCATGTTAGTGTAACGTACGACACCTTACAACACCTAACAAAACATTAGAACACCGTACGTAAACTCAAAACTCCATAATAAACCTAATGAATTCGTCCGAGTCATTTGAACATCATACAACAATTTAGAATATCTTACGACTTTGTATGCCACATTACCGCCTTGAAAATCATGTTAGTATAACGTATGACACCTTACAAATCGTAACAACACATTACAATACAGCACGTAAACTTAAAACTCCGTAATAAACCTAATGAATTCGTTAGAGTCATTTGAACACCGTACGACCACTCAGGAGTTGTTACGACTTTGTATGCGACATTAGCCACATGAAAAGCAATTTAGAATAATGTAGGATGCGTTACATCTTTTGAGAACACCTTACACCACCGTACGAAACATTAAAACTCCCTAATAAACCTAATGAATTCGTCCGAGTCATTTGAACATCGTAAAACAATTTAGAATATCTTATGACTCTGTATGCCACATTACCGCCTTGAAAAGCATGTTAGTATAACGTACGACACATTACAACTACTAACAAAACATTACAACACCGTACGTAAACTTAAAACTCCATAATAAACCTAATGAATTCATCCGAGTCCATTGAACATCGTACGACAATTTATAATATATTACGACTCTGTATGCCACATTACCGCCTTGAAAAGCATGTTAGTGTAACGTACGACACCTTACAACACCTAACAAAACATTAATACACCGTACGTAAACTCAAAACTCCATAATAAACCTAATGAATTCGTCCGAGTCATTTGAACATCGTACAACAATTTAGAATATCTTAAGACTTTGTATGCCACATTACCACCTTGAAAATCATGTTAGTATAACGTATGACACCTTACAAATCGTAACAACACATTACAATACATCACGCAAACTTAAAACTCCGTAATAAACCTAATGAATTCGTTAGAGTCATTTGAACATCGTACGACCACTCAGGACTTGTTACGACTTTGTATGCGACATTAGCCACAGGAAAAGCAATTTAGAATAATGTAGGATGCGTTACATCTTTTGAGAACACCTTACACCACCGTACGAAACATTAAAACTCCATAATAAACCTAATGAATTCGTCCGAGTCATTTGAACATCGTACAACAATTTAGAATATCTTACGACTCTGTATGCCACATTACCGCCTTGAAAAACATGTTAGTATAACGTACGACACATTACAACTACTAACAAAACATTACAACACCGTACGTAAACTTAAAACTCCATAATAAACCTAATGAATTCATCCGAGTCCATTGAACATCGTACGACAATTTATAATATATTACGACTCTGTATGCCACATTACCGCCTTGAAAAGCATGTTAGTGTAACGTACGACACCTTACAACACCTAACAAAACATTAGAACACCGTACGTAAACTCAAAACTCTATAATAAACCTAATGAATTCGTCCGAGTCATTTGAACATCGTACAACAATTTAGAATATCTTAAGACTTTGTATGCCACATTACCGCCTTGAAAATCATGTTAGTATAACGTATGACACCTTAAAAATCGTAACAACACATTACAATACAGCACGTAAACTTAAAACTCCGTAATAAACCTAATGAATTCGTTAGAGTCATTTGTACATCGTACGGCAACTCAGGACTTGTTACGACTTTGTATGCGACATTAGCCACAGGAAAAGCAATTTAGAATAATGTAGGATGCGTTACATCTTTTGAGAACACCTTACACCACCGTACGAAACATTAAAACTCCATAATAAACCTAATGAATTCGTCCGAGTCATTTGAACATCGTACAACAATTTAGAATATCTTATGACTCTGTATGCCACATTACCGCCTTGAAAAGCATGTTAGTATAACGTACGACACATTACAACTACTAACAAAACATTACAACACCGTAAGTAAACTTAAAACTCCATAATAAACCTAATGAATTCATCCGAGTCCATTGAACATCGTACGACAATTTATAATATATTACGACTCTGTATGCCACATTACCGCCTTGAAAAGCATGTTAGTGTAACGTACGACACCTTACAACACCTAACAAAACATTAATACACCGTACGTAAACTCAAAACTCCATAATAAACCTAATGAATTCGTCCGAGTCATTTGAACATCGTACAACAATTTAGAATATCTTACGACTTTGTATGCCACATTACCGCCTTGAAAATCATGTTAGTATAACGTATGACACCTTAAAAATCGTAACAACACATTACAATACAGCATGTAAACTTAAAACTCTGTAATAAACCTAATGAATTCGTTAGAGTCATTTGAACATCGTACGACCACTCAGGACTTGTTACGACTTTGTATGCGACATTAGCCACATGAAAAGCAATTTAGAATAATGTAGGATGCGTTACATCTTTTGAGAACACCTTACACCACCGTACGAAACATTAAAGTCCATAATAAACCTAATGAATTCGTCCGAGTCATTTGAACATCGTACAACAATTTAGAATATCTTACGACTTTGTATGCCACATTACCGCCTTGAAAATCATGTTAGTATAACGTATGACACCTTACAAATCGTAACAACACATTACAATACAGCACGTAAACTTAAAACTCCGTAATAAACCTAATGAATTCGTTAGAGTCATTTGAACATCGTACGACCACTCAGGACTTGTTACGACTTTGTATGCGACATTAGCCACAGGAAAAGCAATTTAGAATAATGTAGGATGCGTTACATCTTTTGAGAACACCTTACACCACCGTACGAAACATTAAAACTCCATAATAAACCTAATGAATTCGTCCGAGTCATTTGAACATCGTACAACAATTTAGAATATCTTACGACTCTGTATGCCACGTTACCGCCTTGAAAAGCATGTTAGTATAACGTACGACACATTACAACTACTAACAAAACATTACAACACCGTACGTAAACTTAAAACTCCATAATAAACCTAATGAATTCATCCGAGTCCATTGAACATCGTACGCCAATTTATAATATATTACGACTCTGTATGCCACATTACCGCCTTGAAAAGCATGTTAGTGTAACGTACGACACCTTACAACACCTAATAAAACATTAGAACACCGTACGTAAACTCAAAACTCCATAATAAACCTAATGAATTCGTCCGAGTCATTTGAACATCGTACAACAATTTAGAATATCTTACGACTTTGTATGCCACATTACCGCCTTGAAAATCATGTTAGTATAACGTATGACACCTTACAAATCGTAACAACACATTACAATACAGCACGCAAACTTAAAACTCCGTAATAAACCTAATGAATTCGTTAGAGTCATTTGTACATCGTACGGCAACTCAGGACTTGTTACGACTTTGTATGCGACATTAGCCACAGGAAAAGCAATTTAGAATAATGTAGGATGCGTTACATCTTTTGAGAACACCTTACACCACCGTACGAAACATTAAAACTCCATAATAAACCTAATGAATTCGTCCGAGTCATTTGAACATCGTACAACAATTTAGAATATCTTATGACTCTGTATGCCACATTACCGCCTTGAAAAGCATGTTAGTATAACGTACGACACATTACAACTACTAACAAAACATTACAACACCGTACGTAAACTTAAAACTCCATAATAAACCTAATGAATTCATCCGAGTCCATTGAACATCGTACGACAATTTATAATATATTACGACTCTGTATGCCACATTACCGCCTTGAAAAGCATGTTAGTGTAACGTACGACACCTTACAACACCTAACAAAACATTAATACACCGTACGTAAACTCAAAACTCCATAATAAACCTAATGAATTCGTCCGAGTCATTTGAACATCGTACAACAATTTAGAATATCTTACGACTTTGTATGCCACATTACCGCCTTGAAAATCATGTTAGTATAACGTATGACACCTTAAAAATCGTAACAACACATTACAATACAGCACGTAAACTTAAAACTCTGTAATAAACCTAATGAATTCGTTAGAGTCATTTGAACATCGTACGACCACTCAGGACTTGTTACGAATTTGTATGCGACATTAGCCACATGAAAAGCAATTTAGAATAATGTAGGATGCGTTACATCTTTTGAGAACACCTTACACCACCGTACGAAACATTAAAGTCCATAATAAACCTAATGAATTCGTCCGAGTCATTTGAACATCGTACAACAATTTAGAATATCTTACGACTCTGTATGCCACATTACCGCCTTGAAAAGCATGTTAGTATAACGTACGACACATTACAACTACTAACAAAACATTACAACACCGTACGTAAACTTAAAACTCTATAATAAACCTAATGAATTCATCCGAGTCCATTGAACATCGTACGACAATTTATAATATATTACGACTCTGTATGCCACATTACCGCCTTGAAAAGCATGTTAGTGTAACGTACGACACCTTACAACACCTAACAAAACATTAGAACACCGTACGTAAACTCAAAACTCCATAATAAACCTAATGAATTCGTCCGAGTCATTTGAACATCGTACAACAATTTAGAATATATTAAGACTTTGTATGCCACATTACCGCCTTGAAAATCATGTTAGTATAACGTATGACACCTTAAAAATCGTAAAAACACATTACAATACAGCACGTAAACTTAAAACTCCGTAATAAACCTAATGAATTCGTTAGAGTCATTTGTACATCGTACGGCAACTCAGGACTTGTTACGACTTTGTATGCGACATTAGCCACAGGAAAAGCAATTTAGAATAATGTAGGATGCGTTACATCTTTTGAGAACACCTTACACCACCGTACGAAACATTAAAACTCCATAATAAACCTAATGAATTCGTCCGAGTCATTTGAACATCGTACAACAATTTAGAATATCTTATGACTCTGTATGCCACATTACCGCCTTGAAAAGCATGTTAGTATAACGTACGACACATTACAACTACTAACAAAACATTACAACACCGTACGTAAACTTAAAACTCCATAATAAACCTAATGAATTCATCCGAGTCCATTGAACATCGTACGACAATTTATAATATATTACGACTCTGTATGCCACATTACCGCCTTGAAAAGCATGTTAGTGTAACGTACGACACCTTACAACACCTAACAAAACATTAATACACCGTACGTAAACTCAAAACTCCATAATAAACCTAATGAATTCGTCCGAGTCATTTGAACATCGTACAACAATTTAGAATATCTTACGACTTTGTATGCCACATTACCGCCTTGAAAATCATGTTAGTATAACGTATGACACCTTAAAAATCGTAACAACACATTACAATACAGCATGTAAACTTAAAACTCTGTAATAAACCTAATGAATTCGTTAGAGTCATTTGAACATCGTACGACCACTCAGGACTTGTTACGACTTTGTATGCGACATTAGCCACATGAAAAGCAATTTAGAATAATGTAGGATGCGTTACATCTTTTGAGAACACCTTACACCACCGTACGAAACATTAAAGTCCATAATAAACCTAATGAATTCGTCCGAGTCATTTGAACATCGTACAACAATTTAGAATATCTTACGACTTTGTATGCCACATTACCGCCTTGAAAATCATGTTAGTATAACGTATGACACCTTACAAATCGTAACAACACATTACAATACAGCACGTAAACTTAAAACTCCGTAATAAACCTAATGAATTCGTTAGAGTCATTTGAACATCGTACGACCACTCAGGACTTGTTACGACTTTGTATGCGACATTAGCCACAGGAAAAGCAATTTAGAATAATGTAGGATGCGTTACATCTTTTGAGAACACCTTACACCACCGTACGAAACATTAAAACTCCATAATAAACCTAATGAATTCGTCCGAGTCATTTGAACATCGTACAACAATTTAGAATATCTTACGACTCTGTATGCCACGTTACCGCCTTGAAAAGCATGTTAGTATAACGTACGACACATTACAACTACTAACAAAACATTACAACACCGTACGTAAACTTAAAACTCCATAATAAACCTAATGAATTCATCCGAGTCCATTGAACATCGTACGCCAATTTATAATATATTACGACTCTGTATGCCACATTACCGCCTTGAAAAGCATGTTAGTGTAACGTACGACACCTTACAACACCTAATAAAACATTAGAACACCGTACGTA
This sequence comes from Tagetes erecta, assembly GCA_030867185.1. NCBI lineage: Eukaryota > Viridiplantae > Streptophyta > Magnoliopsida > Asterales > Asteraceae > Tagetes > Tagetes erecta. The sequence goes on along the minus strand of CM061488.1, from coordinate 44,029,907 downwards.
AACTCAAAACTCCATAATAAACCTAATGAATTCGTCCGAGTCATTTGAACATCGTACAACAATTTAGAATATCTTACGACTTTGTATGCCACATTACCGCCTTGAAAATCATGTTAGTATAACGTATGACACCTTACAAATCGTAACAACACATTACAATACAGCACGCAAACTTAAAACTCCGTAATAAACCTAATGAATTCGTTAGAGTCATTTGTACATCGTACGGCAACTCAGGACTTGTTACGACTTTGTATGCGACATTAGCCACAGGAAAAGCAATTTAGAATAATGTAGGATGCGTTACATCTTTTGAGAACACCTTACACCACCGTACGAAACATTAAAACTCCATAATAAACCTAATGAATTCGTCCGAGTCATTTGAACATCGTACAACAATTTAGAATATCTTATGACTCTGTATGCCACATTACCGCCTTGAAAAGCATGTTAGTATAACGTACGACACATTACAACTACTAACAAAACATTACAACACCGTACGTAAACTTAAAACTCCATAATAAACCTAATGAATTCATCCGAGTCCATTGAACATCGTACGACAATTTATAATATATTACGACTCTGTATGCCACATTACCGCCTTGAAAAGCATGTTAGTGTAACGTACGACACCTTACAACACCTAACAAAACATTAATACACCGTACGTAAACTCAAAACTCCATAATAAACCTAATGAATTCGTCCGAGTCATTTGAACATCGTACAACAATTTAGAATATCTTACGACTTTGTATGCCACATTACCGCCTTGAAAATCATGTTAGTATAACGTATGACACCTTAAAAATCGTAACAACACATTACAATACAGCATGTAAACTTAAAACTCTGTAATAAACCTAATGAATTCGTTAGAGTCATTTGAACATCGTACGACCACTCAGGACTTGTTACGACTTTGTATGCGACATTAGCCACATGAAAAGCAATTTAGAATAATGTAGGATGCGTTACATCTTTTGAGAACACCTTACACCACCGTACGAAACATTAAAGTCCATAATAAACCTAATGAATTCGTCCGAGTCATTTGAACATCGTACAACAATTTAGAATATCTTACGACTTTGTGTGCCACATTACCGCCTTGAAAATCATGTTAGTATAACGTATGACACCTTACAAATCGTAACAACACATTACAATACAGCACGTAAACTTAAAACTCCGTAATAAACCTAATGAATTCGTTAGAGTCATTTGAACATCGTACGACCACTCAGGACTTGTTACGACTTTGTATGCGACATTAGCCACAGGAAAAGCAATTTAGAATAATGTAGGATGCGTTACATCTTTTGAGAACACCTTACACCACCGTACGAAACATTAAAACTCCATAATAAACCTAATGAATTCGTCCGAGTCATTTGAACATCGTACAACAATTTAGAATATCTTACGACTCTGTATGCCACGTTACCGCCTTGAAAAGCATGTTAGTATAACGTACGACACATTACAACTACTAACAAAACATTACAACACCGTACGTAAACTTAAAACTCCATAATAAACCTAATGAATTCATCCGAGTCCATTGAACATCGTACGCCAATTTATAATATATTACGACTCTGTATGCCACATTACCGCCTTGAAAAGCATGTTAGTGTAACGTACGACACCTTACAACACCTAATAAAACATTAGAACACCGTACGTAAACTCAAAACTCCATAATAAACCTAATGAATTCGTCCGAGTCATTTGAACATCGTACAACAATTTAGAATATCTTACGACTTTGTATGCCACATTACCGCCTTGAAAATCATGTTAGTATAACGTATGACACCTTACAAATCGTAACAACACATTACAATACAGCACGCAAACTTAAAACTCCGTAATAAACCTAATGAATTCGTTAGAGTCATTTGTACATCGTACGGCAACTCAGGACTTGTTACGACTTTGTATGCGACATTAGCCACAGGAAAAGCAATTTAGAATAATGTAGGATGCGTTACATCTTTTGAGAACACCTTACACCACCGTACGAAACATTAAAACTCCATAATAAACCTAATGAATTCGTCCGAGTCATTTGAACATCGTACAACAATTTAGAATATCTTATGACTCTGTATGCCACATTACCGCCTTGAAAAGCATGTTAGTATAACGTACGACACATTACAACTACTAACAAAACATTACAACACCGTACGTAAACTTAAAACTCCATAATAAACCTAATGAATTCATCCGAGTCCATTGAACATCGTACGACAATTTATAATATATTACGACTCTGTATGCCACATTACCGCCTTGAAAAGCATGTTAGTGTAACGTACGACACCTTACAACACCTAACAAAACATTAATACACCGTACGTAAACTCAAAACTCCATAATAAACCTAATGAATTCGTCCGAGTCATTTGAACATCGTACAACAATTTAGAATATCTTACGACTTTGTATGCCACATTACCGCCTTGAAAATCATGTTAGTATAACGTATGACACCTTAAAAATCGTAACAACACATTACAATACAGCACGTAAACTTAAAACTCTGTAATAAACCTAATGAATTCGTTAGAGTCATTTGAACATCGTACGACCACTCAGGACTTGTTACGAATTTGTATGCGACATTAGCCACATGAAAAGCAATTTAGAATAATGTAGGATGCGTTACATCTTTTGAGAACACCTTACACCACCGTACGAAACATTAAAGTCCATAATAAACCTAATGAATTCGTCCGAGTCATTTGAACATCGTACAACAATTTAGAATATCTTACGACTCTGTATGCCACATTACCGCCTTGAAAAGCATGTTAGTATAACGTACGACACATTACAACTACTAACAAAACATTACAACACCGTACGTAAACTTAAAACTCTATAATAAACCTAATGAATTCATCCGAGTCCATTGAACATCGTACGACAATTTATAATATATTACGACTCTGTATGCCACATTACCGCCTTGAAAAGCATGTTAGTGTAACGTACGACACCTTACAACACCTAACAAAACATTAGAACACCGTACGTAAACTCAAAACTCCATAATAAACCTAATGAATTCGTCCGAGTCATTTGAACATCGTACAACAATTTAGAATATATTAAGACTTTGTATGCCACATTACCGCCTTGAAAATCATGTTAGTATAACGTATGACACCTTAAAAATCGTAAAAACACATTACAATACAGCACGTAAACTTAAAACTCCGTAATAAACCTAATGAATTCGTTAGAGTCATTTGAACATCGTATGACCACTCAGGACTTGTTACAACTTTGTATGCGACATTAGCCACAGGAAAAGCATTTAGAATAATGTAGGATGCGTTACATCTTTTGAGAACACCTTACACCACCGTACGAAACATTAAAACTCCATAATAAACCTAATGAATTCGTCCGAGTCATTTGAACATCGTACAACAATTTAGAATATCTTACGACTCTGTATGCCACATTACCGCCTTGAAAAGCATGTTAGTATAACGTACGACACATTACAACTACTAACAAAACATTACAACACCGTACGTAAACTTAAAACTCCATAATAAACCTAATGAATTCATCCGAGTCCATTGAACATCGTACGGCAATTTATAATATATTACGACTCTGTATGCCACATTACCGCCTTGAAAAGCATGTTAGTGTAACGTACGACACCTTACAACACCTAACAAAACATTAGAACACCGTACGTAAACTCAAAACTCCATAATAAACCTAATGAATTCGTCCGAGTCATTTGAACATCATACAACAATTTAGAATATCTTACGACTTTGTATGCCACATTACCGCCTTGAAAATCATGTTAGTATAACGTATGACACCTTACAAATCGTAACAACACATTACAATACAGCACGTAAACTTAAAACTCCGTAATAAACCTAATGAATTCGTTAGAGTCATTTGAACACCGTACGACCACTCAGGAGTTGTTACGACTTTGTATGCGACATTAGCCACATGAAAAGCAATTTAGAATAATGTAGGATGCGTTACATCTTTTGAGAACACCTTACACCACCGTACGAAACATTAAAACTCCATAATAAACCTAATGAATTCGTCCGAGTCATTTGAACATCGTACAACAATTTAGAATATCTTATGACTCTGTATGCCACATTACCGCCTTGAAAAGCATGTTAGTATAACGTACGACACATTACAACTACTAACAAAACATTACAACACCGTACGTAAACTTAAAACTCCATAATAAACCTAATGAATTCATCCGAGTCCATTGAACATCGTACGACAATTTATAATATATTACGACTCTGTATGCCACATTACCGCCTTGAAAAGCATGTTAGTGTAACGTACGACACCTTACAACACCTAACAAAACATTAATACACCGTACGTAAACTCAAAACTCCATAATAAACCTAATGAATTCGTCCGAGTCATTTGAACATCGTACAACAATTTAGAATATCTTAAGACTTTGTATGCCACATTACCACCTTGAAAATCATGTTAGTATAACGTATGACACCTTACAAATCGTAACAACACATTACAATACATCACGCAAACTTAAAACTCCGTAATAAACCTAATGAATTCGTTAGAGTCATTTGAACATCGTACGACCACTCAGGACTTGTTACGACTTTGTATGCGACATTAGCCACAGGAAAAGCAATTTAGAATAATGTAGGATGCGTTACATCTTTTGAGAACACCTTACACCACCGTACGAAACATTAAAACTCCATAATAAACCTAATGAATTCGTCCGAGTCATTTGAACATCGTACAACAATTTAGAATATCTTACGACTCTGTATGCCACATTACCGCCTTGAAAAACATGTTAGTATAACGTACGACACATTACAACTACTAACAAAACATTACAACACCGTACGTAAACTTAAAACTCCATAATAAACCTAATGAATTCATCCGAGTCCATTGAACATCGTACGACAATTTATAATATATTACGACTCTGTATGCCACATTACCGCCTTGAAAAGCATGTTAGTGTAACGTACGACACCTTACAACACCTAACAAAACATTAGAACACCGTACGTAAACTCAAAACTCTATAATAAACCTAATGAATTCGTCCGAGTCATTTGAACATCGTACAACAATTTAGAATATCTTAAGACTTTGTATGCCACATTACCGCCTTGAAAATCATGTTAGTATAACGTATGACACCTTAAAAATCGTAACAACACATTACAATACAGCACGTAAACTTAAAACTCCGTAATAAACCTAATGAATTCGTTAGAGTCATTTGAAGACCGTACGACCACTCAGGACTTGTTACGACTTTGTATGCGACATTAGCCACAGGAAAAGCATTTAGAATAATGTAGGATGCGTTACATCTTTTGAGAACACCTTACACCACCGTACGAAACATTAAAACTCCATAATAAACCTAATGAATTCGTCCGAGTCATTTGAACATCGTACAACAATTTAGAATATCTTACGACTCTGTATGCCACATTACCGCCTTGAAAAGCATGTTAGTATAACGTACGACACATTACAACTACTAACAAAACATTACAACACCGTACGTAAACTTAAAACTCCATAATAAACCTAATGAATTCATCCGAGTCCATTGAACATCGTACGACAATTTATAATATATTACGACTCTGTATGCCACATTACCGCCTTGAAAAGCATGTTAGTGTAACGTACGACACCTTACAACACCTAACAAAACATTAATACACCGTACGTAAACTCAAAACTCCATAATAAACCTAATGAATTCGTCCGAGTCATTTGAACATCGTACAACAATTTAGAATATCTTAAGACTTTGTATGCCACATTACCACCTTGAAAATCATGTTAGTATAACGTATGACACCTTACAAATCGTAACAACACATTACAATACATCACGCAAACTTAAAACTCCGTAATAAACCTAATGAATTCGTTAGAGTCATTTGAACATCGTACGACCACTCAGGACTTGTTACGACTTTGTATGCGACATTAGCCACAGGAAAAGCAATTTAGAATAATGTAGGATGCGTTACATCTTTTGAGAACACCTTACACCACCGTACGAAACATTAAAACTCCATAATAAACCTAATGAATTCGTCCGAGTCATTTGAACATCGTACAACAATTTAGAATATCTTACGACTCTGTATGCCACATTACCGCCTTGAAAAACATGTTAGTATAACGTACGACACATTACAACTACTAACAAAACATTACAACACCGTACGTAAACTTAAAACTCCATAATAAACCTAATGAATTCATCCGAGTCCATTGAACATCGTACGACAATTTATAATATATTACGACTCTGTATGCCACATTACCGCCTTGAAAAGCATGTTAGTGTAACGTACGACACCTTACAACACCTAACAAAACATTAGAACACCGTACGTAAACTCAAAACTCTATAATAAACCTAATGAATTCGTCCGAGTCATTTGAACATCGTACAACAATTTAGAATATCTTAAGACTTTGTATGCCACATTACCGCCTTGAAAATCATGTTAGTATAACGTATGACACCTTAAAAATCGTAACAACACATTACAATACAGCACGTAAACTTAAAACTCCGTAATAAACCTAATGAATTCGTTAGAGTCATTTGAAGACCGTACGACCACTCAGGACTTGTTACGACTTTGTATGCGACATTAGCCACAGGAAAAGCATTTAGAATAATGTAGGATGCGTTACATCTTTTGAGAACACCTTACACCACCGTACGAAACATTAAAACTCCATAATAAACCTAATGAATTCGTCCGAGTCATTTGAACATCGTACAACAATTTAGAATATCTTACGACTCTGTATGCCACATTACCGCCTTGAAAAGCATGTTAGTATAACGTACGACACATTACAACTACTAACAAAACATTACAACACCGTACGTAAACTTAAAACTCCATAATAAACCTAATGAATTCATCCGAGTCCATTGAACATCGTACGGCAATTTATAATATATTACGACTCTGTATGCCACATTACCGCCTTGAAAAGCATGTTAGTGTAACGTACGACACCTTACAACACCTAACAAAACATTAGAACACCGTACGTAAACTCAAAACTCCATAATAAACCTAATGAATTCGTCCGAGTCATTTGAACATCATACAACAATTTAGAATATCTTACGACTTTGTATGCCACATTACCGCCTTGAAAATCATGTTAGTATAACGTATGACACCTTACAAATCGTAACAACACATTACAATACAGCACGTAAACTTAAAACTCCGTAATAAACCTAATGAATTCGTTAGAGTCATTTGAACACCGTACGACCACTCAGGAGTTGTTACGACTTTGTATGCGACATTAGCCACATGAAAAGCAATTTAGAATAATGTAGGATGCGTTACATCTTTTGAGAACACCTTACACCACCGTACGAAACATTAAAACTCCATAATAAACCTAATGAATTCGTCCGAGTCATTTGAACATCGTACAACAATTTAGAATATCTTATGACTCTGTATGCCACATTACCGCCTTGAAAAGCATGTTAGTATAACGTACGACACATTACAACTACTAACAAAACATTACAACACCGTACGTAAACTTAAAACTCCATAATAAACCTAATGAATTCATCCGAGTCCATTGAACATCGTACGACAATTTATAATATATTACGACTCTGTATGCCACATTACCGCCTTGAAAAGCATGTTAGTGTAACGTACGACACCTTACAACACCTAACAAAACATTAATACACCGTACGTAAACTCAAAACTCCATAATAAACCTAATGAATTCGTCCGAGTCATTTGAACATCGTACAACAATTTAGAATATCTTAAGACTTTGTATGCCACATTACCACCTTGAAAATCATGTTAGTATAACGTATGACACCTTACAAATCGTAACAACACATTACAATACATCACGCAAACTTAAAACTCCGTAATAAACCTAATGAATTCGTTAGAGTCATTTGAACATCGTACGACCACTCAGGACTTGTTACGACTTTGTATGCGACATTAGCCACAGGAAAAGCAATTTAGAATAATGTAGGATGCGTTACATCTTTTGAGAACACCTTACACCACCGTACGAAACATTAAAACTCCATAATAAACCTAATGAATTCGTCCGAGTCATTTGAACATCGTACAACAATTTAGAATATCTTACGACTCTGTATGCCACATTACCGCCTTGAAAAACATGTTAGTATAACGTACGACACATTACAACTACTAACAAAACATTACAACACCGTACGTAAACTTAAAACTCCATAATAAACCTAATGAATTCATCCGAGTCCATTGAACATCGTACGACAATTTATAATATATTACGACTCTGTATGCCACATTACCGCCTTGAAAAGCATGTTAGTGTAACGTACGACACCTTACAACACCTAACAAAACATTAGAACACCGTACGTAAACTCAAAACTCTATAATAAACCTAATGAATTCGTCCGAGTCATTTGAACATCGTACAACAATTTAGAATATCTTAAGACTTTGTATGCCACATTACCGCCTTGAAAATCATGTTAGTATAACGTATGACACCTTAAAAATCGTAACAACACATTACAATACAGCACGTAAACTTAAAACTCCGTAATAAACCTAATGAATTCGTTAGAGTCATTTGAAGACCGTACGACCACTCAGGACTTGTTACGACTTTGTATGCGACATTAGCCACAGGAAAAGCAATTTAGAATAATGTAGGATGCGTTACATCTTTTGAGAACACCTTACACCACCGTACGAAACATTAAAACTCCATAATAAACCTAATGAATTCGTCCGAGTCATTTGAACATCGTATAACAATTTAGAATATCTTACGACTCTGTATGCCACATTACCGCCTTGAAAAGCATGTTAATATAACATACGACACCGTACAACTACTAACAATACATTACAACACCGTACGTAAACTTAAAACTCCATAATAAACCTAATGAATTCATCCGAGTCCATTGAACATCGTACGACAATTTATAATATATTACGACTCTGTATGCCACATTACCGCCTTGAAAAGTATGTTAGTGTAACGTACGACACCTTACAACACCTAACAAAACATTAGAACACCGTACGTAAACTCAAAACTCCATAATAAACCTAATGAATTCGTCCGAGTCATTTGAACATCGTACAACAATTTAGAATATATTAAGACTTTGTATGCCACATTACCGCCTTGAAAATCATGTTAGTATAACGTATGACACCTTAAAAATCGTAAAAACACATTACAATACAGCACGTAAACTTAAAACTCCGTAATAAACCTAATGAATTCGTTAGAGTCATTTGAACATCGTATGACCACTCAGGACTTGTTACAACTTTGTATGCGACATTAGCCACAAGAAAAGCATTTAGAATAATGTAGGATGCGTTACATCTTTTGAGAACACCTTACACCACCGTACGAAACATTAAAACTCCATAATAAACCTAATGAATTCGTCCGAGTCATTTGAACATCGTACAACAATTTAGAATATCTTACGACTCTGTATGCCACATTACCGCCTTGAAAAGCATGTTAGTATAACGTACGACACATTACAACTACTAACAAAACATTACAACACCGTACGTAAACTTAAAACTCCATAATAAACCTAATGAATTCATCCGAGTCCATTGAACATCGTACGGCAATTTATAATATATTACGACTCTGTATGCCACATTACCGCCTTGAAAAGCATGTTAGTGTAACGTACGACACCTTACAACACCTAACAAAACATTAGAACACCGTACGTAAACTCAAAACTCCATAATAAACCTAATGAATTCGTCCGAGTCATTTGAACATCATACAACAATTTAGAATATCTTACGACTTTGTATGCCACATTACCGCCTTGAAAATCATGTTAGTATAACGTATGACACCTTACAAATCGTAACAACACATTACAATACAGCACGTAAACTTAAAACTCCGTAATAAACCTAATGAATTCGTTAGAGTCATTTGAACACCGTACGACCACTCAGGAGTTGTTACGACTTTGTATGCGACATTAGCCACATGAAAAGCAATTTAGAATAATGTAGGATGCGTTACATCTTTTGAGAACACCTTACACCACCGTACGAAACATTAAAACTCCATAATAAACCTAATGAATTCGTCCGAGTCATTTGAACATCGTACAACAATTTAGAATATCTTATGACTCTGTATGCCACATTACCGCCTTGAAAAGCATGTTAGTATAACGTACGACACATTACAACTACTAACAAAACATTACAACACCGTACGTAAACTTAAAACTCCATAATAAACCTAATGAATTCATCCGAGTCCATTGAACATCGTACGACAATTTATAATATATTACGACTCTCTATGCCACATTACCGCCTTGAAAAGCATGTTAGTGTAACGTACGACACCTTACAACACCTAACAAAACATTAATACACCGTACGTAAACTCAAAACTCCATAATAAACCTAATGAATTCGTCCGAGTCATTTGAACATCGTACAACAATTTAGAATATCTTAAGACTTTGTATGCCACATTACCACCTTGAAAATCATGTTAGTATAACGTATGACACCTTACAAATCGTAACAACACATTACAATACATCACGCAAACTTAAAACTCCGTAATAAACCTAATGAATTCGTTAGAGTCATTTGAACATCGTACGACCACTCAGGACTTGTTACGACTTTGTATGCGACATTAGCCACAGGAAAAGCAATTTAGAATAATGTAGGATGCGTTACATCTTTTGAGAACACCTTACACCACCGTACGAAACATTAAAACTCCATAATAAACCTAATGAATTCGTCCGAGTCATTTGAACATCGTACAACAATTTAGAATATCTTACGACTCTGTATGCCACATTACCGCCTTGAAAAACATGTTAGTATAACGTACGACACATTACAACTACTAACAAAACATTACAACACCGTACGTAAACTTAAAACTCCATAATAAACCTAATGAATTCATCCGAGTCCATTGAACATCGTACGACAATTTATAATATATTACGACTCTGTATGCCACATTACCGCCTTGAAAAGCATGTTAGTGTAACGTACGACACCTTACAACACCTAACAAAACATTAGAACACCGTACGTAAACTCAAAACTCTATAATAAACCTAATGAATTCGTCCGAGTCATTTGAACATCGTACAACAATTTAGAATATCTTAAGACTTTGTATGCCACATTACCGCCTTGAAAATCATGTTAGTATAACGTATGACACCTTAAAAATCGTAACAACACATTACAATACAGCACGTAAACTTAAAACTCCGTAATAAACCTAATGAATTCGTTAGAGTCATTTGAACACCGTACGACCACTCAGGACTTGTTACGACTTTGTATGCGACATTAGCCACAGGAAAAGCAATTTAGAATAATGTAGGATGCGTTACATCTTTTGAGAACACCTTACACCACCGTACGAAACATTAAAACTCCATAATAAACCTAATGAATTCGTCCGAGTCATTTGAACATCGTATAACAATTTAGAATATCTTACGACTCTGTATGCCACATTACCGCCTTGAAAAGCATGTTAATATAACGTACGACACCGTACAACTACTAACAATACATTACAACACCGTACGTAAACTTAAAACTCCATAATAAACCTAATGAATTCATCCGAGTCCATTGAACATCGTACGACAATTTATAATATATTACGACTCTGTATGCCACATTACCGCCTTGAAAAGCATGTTAGTGTAACGTACGACACCTTACAACACCTAACAAAACATTAGAACACCGTACGTAAACTCAAAACTCCATAATAAACCTAATGAATTCGTCCGAGTCATTTGAACATCGTACAACAATTTAGATTATCTTACGACTTTGTATGCCACATTACCGCCTTGAAAATCATGTTAGTATAACGTACGACACATTACAACTACTAACAAAACATTACAACACCGTACGTAAACTTAAAACTCCATAATAAACCTAATGAATTCATCCGAGTCCATTGAACATCGTACGGCAATTTATAATATATTACGACTCTGTATGCCACATTACCGCCTTGAAAAGCATGTTAGTGTAACGTACGACACCTTACAACACCTAACAAAACATTAGAACACCGTACGTAAACTCAAAACTCCATAATAAACCTAATGAATTCGTCCGAGTCATTTGAACATCGTACAACAATTTAGAATATCTTACGACTTTGTATGCCACATTACCGCCTTGAAAATCATGTTAGTATAACGTATGACACCTTACAAATCGTAACAACACATTACAATACAGCACGTAAACTTAAAACTCCGTAATAAACCTAATGAATTCGTTAGAGTCATTTGAACATCGTACGACCACTCAGGACTTGTTACGACTTTGTATGCGACATTAGCCACAGGAAAAGCAATTTAGAATAATGTAGGATGCGTTACATCTTTTGAGAACACCTTACACCACCGTACGAAACATTAAAACTCCATAATAAACCTAATGAATTCGTCCGAGTCATTTGAACATCGTACAACAATTTAGAATATCTTACGACTCTGTATGCCACATTACCGCCTTGAAAAGCATGTTAGTATAACGTACGACACATTACAACTACTAACAAAACATTACAACACCGTACGTAAACTTAAAACTCCATAATAAACCTAATGAATTCATCCGAGTCCATTGAACATCATACGACAATTTATAATATATTACGACTCTGTATGCCACATTACCGCCTTGAAAAGCATGTTAGTGTAACGTACGACACCTTACAACACCTAACAAAACATTAGAACACCGTACGTAAACTCAAAACTCCATAATAAACCTAATGAATTCGTCCGAGTCATTTGAACATCGTACAACAATTTAGAATATCTTACGACTTTGTATGCCACATTACCGCCTTGAAAATCATGTTAGTATAACGTACGACACATTACAACTACTAACAAAACATTACAACACCGTACGTAAACTTAAAACTCCATAATAAACCTAATGAATTCATCCGAGTCCATTGAACATCGTACGACAATTTATAATATATTACGACTCTGTATGCCACATTACCGCCTTGAAAAGCATGTTAGTGTAACGTACGACACCTTACAACACCTAACAAAACATTAGAACACCGTACGTAAACTCAAAACTCCATAATAAACCTAATGAATTCGTCCGAGTCATTTGAACATCGTACAACAATTTAGAATATCTTACGACTTTGTATGCCACATTACCGCCTTGAAAATCATGTTAGTATAACGTATGACACCTTACAAATCGTAACAACACATTACAATACAGCACGTAAACTTAAAACTCCGTAATAAACCTAATGAATTCGTTAGAGTCATTTGAACACCGTACGACCACTCAGGAGTTGTTACGACTTTGTATGCGACATTAGCCACATGAAAAGCAATTTAGAATAATGTAGGATACGTTACATCTTTTGAGAACACCTTACACCACCGTACGAAACATTAAAACTCCATAATAAACCTAATGAATTCGTCCGAGTCATTTGAACATCGTACAACAATTTAGAATATCTTACGACTCTGTATGCCACATTACCGCCTTGAAAATCATGTTAGTATAACGTACGACACCTTACAACTACTAACAATACATTACAACACCGTACGTAAACTTAAAACTCCATAATAAACCTAATGAATTCATCCGAGTCCTTTGAACATCGTACGACAATTTAGAATATATTACCACTCTGTATGCCACATTACCGGCTTGAAAAGTATGTTAGTATAACGTACGACACCTTACAACACCTAACAAAACATTACAACACCGAACGTAAACTCAAAACTCCATAATAAACCTAATGAATTCGTCCGAGTCATTTGAACATTGTACAACAATTTAGAATATCTTACGACTCTGTATGCCACATTACCGCCTTGAAAAGCATGTTAGTATAACGTACGACACCTTACAACACCTAACAAAACATTACAACACCGAACGTAAACTCAAAACTCCATAATAAACCTAATGAATTCATCCGTGTCCTTTGAACATCGTACGAAAATTTAGAATATATTACGACTTTGTAAGCCACATTACCGCCTTGAAAAGCATGTTAGTATAATGTATGACACCTTACAAATCCTAACAACACATTACAATACCGCACGTAAACTTAAAACTCCGTAATAAACCTAATGAATTCGTTAGAGTCATTTGAACATCGTACGACCACTCAGGACTTGTTATGACTTTGTATGCGACATTAGCAACAGGAAAATCAATTTAGAATAATGTAGGATGACTTACATCTTTTGAGAACACGTTACACCACCGTACGAAACATTAAAACTCCATAATAAACCTAATGAACTCGTCCGAGTCATTTGAACATCATACAACAATTTAAAATACCTTACAACTCTGTATGCCACATTACCGCCTTGAAAAGCATGTTAGTATAACGTACGACACCTTACAACTACTAACAAAACATTACAACACCGTACGTAAACTTAAAACTCCATAATAAACCTAATGAATTCATCCGAGTCCTTTCAACATCGTACGACAATTTAGATTATATTACCACCATATATGCCACATTACCGCCTTGAAAAGTATGTTAGTATAACGTACGGCACCTTACAACTCCTAACAAAACATTACAACACCGTACGTAAACTTAAAACTCCATAATAAACCAAATGAATTCATCCGAGTCCATTGAACATCGTACGACAATTTAGAATATATTACGACTCTGTATGCCACATTACCGCCTTGAAAAGGATGTTAGTATAACATACGACACCTTACAACACCTAACAAAAGATTAGAACACCGTACGTAAACTCAAAACTCCATAATAAACCTAAGAATTCGTCCGAGTCATTTGAACATCGTACAACAATTTAGAATATCTTACGACTCTGTATGCCACATTACCGCATTGAAAATCATGTTAGTATAACGTATGCAACCTTACAACTCCTAACAACACATTACAATACCACACGTAAACTTAAAACTCCATAATAAACCTAATGAATTCGTTAGAGTCCTTTGAACATCGTACGACCACTCAGGACTTGTTACGACTTTGTATACGACATTAGCAACAGGAAAAACAATTTAGAATAATGTATGATGCGTTACATCTTTTGAGAATACCTTACACCACCGTACGAAACATCAAAACTCCATAATAAACCTAATGAATTCGTCCGAGTCATTTGAACATCGTACAACAATTTAGAATATCTTACGACTTTGTATGCCACATTACCGCCTTGAAAATCATGTTAGTATAACGTACGACACATTACAACTACTAACAAAACATTACAACACCGTACGTAAACTTAAAACTCCATAATAAACCTAATGAATTCATCCGAGTCCATTGAACATCGTACGACAATTTATAATATATTACGACTCTGTATGCCACATTACCTCCTTGAAAAGCATGTTAGTATAACGTACGACACCTTACAACTCCTAACAAAACAATACAACACCGTACGTAAACTTAAAACTCCATAATAAACCTAATGAATTCATCCGAGTCCTTCGAACATCGTACGACAATTTAGAATATATTACGACTCTGTATGCCACATTACCGCCTTGAAAAGCTTATTAGTATAACGTACGGCACCTTACAACTCCTAACAAAACATTACAACACCGTACGTAAACTTAAAACTCCATAATAAACCTAATGAATTCATCCGAGTCCATTGAACATCGTACGACAATTTAGAATATATTACGACTCTGTATGCCACATTACCGCCTTGAAAAGCTTATTAGTATAACGTACGGCACCTTACAACTCCTAACAAAACATTACAACACCGTACGTAAACTTAAAACTCCATAATAAACCTAATGAATTCATCCGAGTCCATTGAACATCGTATGACAATTTAGAATATATTACGACTCTGTATGCCACATTACCGCCTTGAAAAACATGTTAGTATAACGTATGACACCTTACAAATCGTAACAACACATTACAATACAGCACGTAAACTTAAAACTCCGTAATAAACCTAATGAATTCATTAGAGTCATTTGAACACCGTACGACCACTCAGGAGTTGTTACGACTTTGTATGCGACATTAGCCACATGAAAAGCAATTTAGAATAATGTAGGATGCGTTACATCTTTTGAGAACACCTTACACCACCGTACGAAACATTAAAACTCCATAATAAACCTAATGAATTCGTCCGAGTCATTTGAACATCGTACAACAATTTAGAATATCTTACGACTCTGTATGCCACATTACCGCCTTGAAAAACATGTTAGTATAACGTACGACACATTACAACTACTAACAAAACATTACAACACCGTACGAAACATTAAAACTCCATAATAAACCTAATGAATTCGTCCGAGTCATTTGAACATCGTACAACAATTTAGAATATCTTACGACTCTGTATGCCACATTACCGCCTTGAAAAGCATGTTAGTATAACGTACGACACATTACAACTACTAACAAAACATTACAACACCGTACGTAAACTTAAAACTCCATAATAAACCTAATGAATTCATCCGAGTCCATTGAACATCATACGACAATTTATAATATATTACGACTCTGTATGCCACATTACCGCCTTGAAAAGCATGTTAGTGTAACGTACGACACCTTACAACACCTAACAAAACATTAGAACACCGTACGTAAACTCAAAACTCCATAATAAACCTAATGAATTCGTCCGAGTCATTTGAACATCGTACAACAATTTAGAATATCTTACGACTTTGTATGCCACATTACCGCCTTGAAAATCATGTTAGTATAACGTACGAAACATTACAACTACTAACAAAACATTACAACACCGTACGTAAACTTAAAACTCCATAATAAACCTAATGAATTCATCCGAGTCCATTGAACATCGTACGACAATTTATAATATATTACGACTCTGTATGCCACATTACCTCCTTGAAAAGCATGTTAGTATAACGTACGACACCTTACAACTCCTAACAAAACAATACAACACCGTACGTAAACTTAAAACTCCATAATAAACCTAATGAATTCATCCGAGTCCTTCGAACATCGTACGTCAATTTAGAATATATTACGACTCTGTATGCCACATTACCGCCTTGAAAAGCTTATTAGTATAACGTACGGCACCTTACAACTCCTAACAAAACATTACAACACCGTACGTAAACTTAAAACTCCATAATAAACCTAATGAATTCATCCGAGTCCATTGAACATCGTACGACAATTTAGAATATATTACGACTCTGTATGCCACATTACCGCCTTGAAAAGCATGTTAGTATAACGTATGACACCTTACAAATCGTAACAACACATTACAATACAGCACGTAAACTTAAAACTCCGTAATAAACCTAATGAATTCATTAGAGTCATTTGAACACCGTACGACCACTCAGGAGTTGTTACGACTTTGTATGCGACATTAGCCACATGAAAAGCAATTTAGAATAATGTAGGATGCGTTACATCTTTTGAGAACACCTTACACCACCGTACGAAACATTAAAACTCCATAATAAACCTAATGAATTCGTCCGAGTCATTTGAACATCGTACAACAATTTAGAATATCTTACGACTCTGTATGCCACATTACCGCCTTGAAAAGCATGTTAGTATAACGTACGACACATTACAACTACTAACAAAACATTACAACACCGTACGAAACATTAAAACTCCATAATAAACCTAATGAATTCGTCCGAGTCATTTGAACATCGTACAACAATTTAGAATATCTTACGACTCTGTATGCCACATTACCGCCTTGAAAAGCATGTTAGTATAACGTACGACACATTACAACTACTAACAAAACATTACAACACCGTACGTAAACTTAAAACTCCATAATAAACATAATGAATTCATCCGAGTCCATTGAACATCATACGACAATTTATAATATATTACGACTCTGTATGCCACATTACCGCCTTGAAAAGCATGTTAGTGTAACGTACGACACCTTACAACACCTAACAAAACATTAGAACACCGTACGTAAACTCAAAACTCCATAATAAACCTAATGAATTTGTCCGAGTCATTTGAACATCGTACAACAATTTAGAATATCTTACGACTTTGTATGCCACATTACCGCCTTGAAAATCATGTTAGTATAACGTACGACACATTACAACTACTAACAAAACATTACAACACCGTACGTAAACTTAAAACTCCATAATAAACCTAATGAATTCATCCGAGTCCATTGAACATCGTACGACAATTTATAATATATTACGACTCTGTATGCCACATTACCTCCTTGAAAAGCATGTTAGTATAACGTACGACACCTTACAACTCCTAACAAAACAATACAACACCGTACGTAAACTTAAAACTCCATAATAAACCTAATGAATTCATCCGAGTCCTTCGAACATCGTACGACAATTTAGAATATATTACGACTCTGTATGCCACATTACCGCCTTGAAAAGCTTATTAGTATAACGTACGGCACCTTACAACTCCTAACAAAACATTACAACACCGTACGTAAACTTAAAACTCCATAATAAACCTAATGAATTCATCCGAGTCCATTGAACATCGTACGACAATTTAGAATATATTACGACTCTGTATGCCACATTACCGCCTTGAAAAGCATGTTAGTATAACGTATGACACCTTACAAATCGTAACAACACATTACAGTACAGCACGTAAACTTAAAACTCCGTAATAAACCTAATGAATTCATTAGAGTCATTTGAACACCGTACGACCACTCAGGAGTTGTTACGACTTTGTATGCGACATTAGCCACATGAAAAGCAATTTAGAATAATGTAGGATGCGTTACATCTTTTGAGAACACCTTACACCACCGTACGAAACATTAAAACTCCATAATAAACCTAATGAATTCGACCGAGTCATTTGAACATCGTACAACAATTTAGAATATCTTACGACTCTGTATGCCACATTACCGCCTTGAAAAGCATGTTAGTATAACGTACGACACATTACAACTACTAACAAAACATTACAACACCGTACGAAACATTAAAACTCCATAATAAACCTAATGAATTCGTCCGAGTCATTTGAACATCGTACAACAATTTAGAATATCTTACGACTCTGTATGCCACATTACCGCCTTGAAAAGCATGTTAGTATAACGTACGACACATTACAACTACTAACAAAACATTACAACACCGTACGTAAACTTAAAACTCCATAATAAACCTAATGAATTCATCCGAGTCCATTGAACATCATACGACAATTTATAATATATTACGACTCTGTAAGCCACATTACCGCCTTGAAAAGCATGTTAGTGTAACGTACGACACCTTACAACACCTAACAAAACATTAGAACACCGTACGTAAACTCAAAACTCCATAATAAACCTAATGAATTCGTCCGAGTCATTTGAACATCGTACAACAATTTAGAATATCTTACGACTTTGTATGCCACATTACCGCCTTGAAAATCATGTTAGTATAACGTACGACACATTACAACTACTAACAAAACATTACAACACCGTACGTAAACTTAAAACTCCATAATAAACCTAATGAATTCATCCGAGTCCATTGAACATCGTACGACAATTTATAATATATTACGACTCTGTATGCCACATTACCTCCTTGAAAAGCATGTTAGTATAACGTACGACACCTTACAACTCCTAACAAAACAATACAACACCGTACGTAAACTTAAAACTCCATAATAAACCTAATGAATTCATCCGAGTCCTTCGAACATCGTACGACAATTTAGAATATATTACGACTCTGTATGCCACATTACCGCCTTGAAAAGCTTATTAGTATAACGTACGGCACCTTACAACTCCTAACAAAACATTACAACACCGTACGTAAACTTAAAACTCCATAATAAACCTAATGAATTCATCCGAGTCCATTGAACATCGTACGACAATTTAGAATATATTACGACTCTGTATGCCACATTACCGCCTTGAAAAGCATGTTAGTATAACGTATGACACCTTACAAATCGTAACAACACATTACAGTACAGCACGTAAACTTAAAACTCCGTAATAAACCTAATGAATTCATTAGAGTCATTTGAACACCGTACGACCACTCAGGAGTTGTTACGACTTTGTATGCGACATTAGCCACATGAAAAGCAATTTAGAATAATGTAGGATGCGTTACATCTTTTGAGAACACCTTACACCACCGTACGAAACATTAAAACTCCATAATAAACCTAATGAATTCGTCCGAGTCATTTGAACATCGTACAACAATTTAGAATATCTTACGACTCTGTATGCCACATTACCGCCTTGAAAAGCATGTTAGTATAACGTACGACACATTACAACTACTAACAAAACATTACAACACCGTACGAAACATTAAAACTCCATAATAAACCTAATGAATTCGTCCGAGTCATTTGAACATCGTACAACAATTTAGAATATCTTACGACTCTGTATGCCACATTACCGCCTTGAAAAGCATGTTAGTATAACGTACGACACATTACAACTACTAACAAAACATTACAACACCGTACGTAAACTTAAAACTCCATAATAAACCTAATGAATTCATCCGAGTCCATTGAACATCATACGACAATTTATAATATATTACGACTCTGTATGCCACATTACCGCCTTGAAAAGCATGTTAGTGTAACGTACGACACCTTACAACACCTAACAAAACATTAGAACACCGTACGTAAACTCAAAACTCCATAATAAACCTAATGAATTCGTCCGAGTCATTTGAACATCGTACAACAATTTAGAATATCTTACGACTTTGTATGCCACATTACCGCCTTGAAAATCATGTTAGTATAACGTACGACACATTACAACTACTAACAAAACATTACAACACCGTACGTAAACTTAAAACTCCATAATAAACCTAATGAATTCATCCGAGTCCATTGAACATCGTACGACAATTTATAATATATTACGACTCTGTATGCCACATTACCTCCTTGAAAAGCATGTTAGTATAACGTACGACACCTTACAACTCCTAACAAAACAATACAACACCGTACGTAAACTTAAAACTCCATAATAAACCTAATGAATTCATCCGAGTCCTTCGAACATCGTACGACAATTTAGAATATATTACGACTCTGTATGCCACATTACCGCCTTGAAAAGCTTATTAGTATAACGTACGGCACCTTACAACTCCTAACAAAACATTACAACACCGTACGTAAACTTAAAACTCCATAATAAACCTAATGAATTCATCCGAGTCCATTGAACATCGTACGACAATTTAGAATATATTACGACTCTGTATGCCACATTACCGCCTTGAAAAGCATGTTAGTATAACGTATGACACCTTACCAATCGTAACAACACATTACAATACAGCACGTAAACTTAAAACTCCGTAATAAACCTAATGAATTCATTAGAGTCATTTGAACACCGTACGACCACTCAGGAGTTGTTATGACTTTGTATGCGACATTAGCCACATGAAAAGCAATTTAGAATAATGTAGGATGCGTTACATCTTTTGAGAACACCTTACACCACCGTACGAAACATTAAAACTCCATAATAAACCTAATGAATTCGTCCGAGTCATTTGAACATCGTACAACAATTTAGAATATCTTACGACTCTGTATGCCACATTACCGCCTGGAAAAGCATGTTAGTATAACGTACGACACATTACAACTACTAACAAAACATTACAACACCGTACGAAACATTAAAACTCCATAATAAACCTAATGAATTCGTCCGAGTCATTTGAACATCGTACAACAATTTAGAATATCTTACGACTCTGTATGCCACATTACCGCCTTGAAAAGCATGTTAGTATAACGTACGACACATTACAACTACTAACAAAACATTACAACACCGTACGTAAACTTAAAACTCCATAATAAACCTAATGAATTCATCCGAGTCCATTGAACATCATACGACAATTTATAATATATTACGACTCTGTATGCCACATTACCGCCTTGAAAAGCATGTTAGTGTAACGTACGACACCTTACAACACCTAACAAAACATTAGAACACCGTACGTAAACTCAAAACTCCATAATAAACCTAATGAATTTGTCCGAGTCATTTGAACATCGTACAACAATTTAGAATATCTTACGACTTTGTATGCCACATTACCGCCTTGAAAATCATGTTAGTATAACGTACGACACATTACAACTACTAACAAAACATTACAACACCGTACGTAAACTTAAAACTCCATAATAGACCTAATGAATTCATCCGAGTCCATTGAACATCGTACGACAATTTATAATATATTACGACTCTGTATGCCACATTACCGCCTTGAAAAGCATGTTAGTGTAACCTACGACACCTTACAACACCTAACAAAACATTAGAATACCGTACGTAAACTCAAAACTCCATAATAAACCTAATGAATTCGTCCGAGTCATTTGAACATCGTACAACAATTTAGAATATCTTACGACTTTGTATGCCACATTACCGCCTTGAAAATCATGTTAGTATAACGTATGACACCTTACAAATCGTAACAACACATTACAATACAGCACGTAAACTTAAAACTCCGTAATAAACCTAATGAATTCGTTAGAGTCATTTGAACACCGTACGACCACTCAGGAGTTGTTACGACTTTGTATGCGACATTAGCTACATGAAAAGCAATTTAGAATAATGTAGGATGCGTTACATCTTTTGAGAACACCTTACACCACCGTACGAAACATTAAAACTCCATAATAAACCTAATGAATTCGTCCGAGTCATTTGAACATCGTACAACAATTTAGAATATCTTACGACTCTGTATGCCACATTACCGCCTTGAAAATCATGTTAGTATAACGTACGACACCTTACAACTACTAACAATACATTACAACACCGTACGTAAACTTAAAACTCCATAATAAACCTAATGAATTCATCCGAGTCCTTTGAATATCGTACGACAATTAAGAATATATTACCACTCTGTATGCCACATTACCGGCTTGAAAAGTATGTTAGTATAACGTACGACACCTTACAACACCTAACAAAACATTACAACACCGAACGTAAACTCAAAACTCCATAATAAACCTAATGAATTCGTCCGAGTCATTTGAACATCGTACAACAATTTAGAATATCTTACGACTCTGTATGCCACATTACCGCCTTGAAAAGCATGTTAGTATAACGTACGACACCTTACAACACCTAACAAAACATTACAACACCGAACGTAAACTCAAAACTCCATAATAAACCTAATGAATTCATCCGAGTCCTTTGAACATCGTACGAAAATTTAGAATATATTAAGACTTTGTAAGCCACATTACCGCCTTGAAAAGCATGTTAGTATAATGTATGACACCTTACAATTCGTAACAACACATTACAATACCGCACGTAAACTTAAAACTCCGTAATAAACCTAATGAATTCGTTAGAGTCATTTGAACATCGTACGACCACTCAGGACTTGTTATGACTTTGTATGCGACATTCGCAACAGGAAAAGCAATTTAGAATAATGTAGGATGACTAACATCTTTTAAGAACACGTTACACCACCGTACGAAACATTAAAACTCCATAATAAACCTAATGAACTCGTCCGAGTCATTTGAACATCATACAACAATTTAAAATATCTTACAACTCTGTATGCCACATTACTGCCTTGAAAAGCATGTTAGTATAACGTACGACACCTTACAACTACTAACAAAACATTACAACACCGTACGTAAACTTAAAACTCCATAATAAACCTAATGAATTCATCCGAGTCCTTTGAACATTGTACGACAATTTAGATTATATTACCACCCTATATGCCACATTACCGCCTTGAAAAGTATGTTAGTATAACGTACGGCACCTTACAACTCCTAACAAAACATTACAACACCGTACGTAAACTTAAAACTCCATAATAAACCAAATGAATTCATCCGAGTCCATTGAACATCGTACGACAATTTAGAATATATTACGACTCTGTATGCCACATTACCGCCTTGAAAAGGATGTTAGTATAACATACGACACCTTACAACACCTAACAAAAGATTAGAACACCGTACGTAAACTCAAAACTCCATAATAAACTTAAGAATTCGTCCGAGTCATTTGAACATCGTACAACAATTTAGAATATCTTACGACTCTGTATGCCACATTACCGCATTGAAAATCATGTTAGTATAACGTATGACACCTTACAACTCCTAACAACACATTACAATACCACACGTAAACTTAAAACTCCATAATAAACCTAATGAATTCGTTAGAGTCCTTTGAACATCGTACGACCACTCATGACTTGTTACGACTTTGTATACGACATTAGCAACAGGAAAAACAATTTAGAATAATGTATGATGCGTTACATCTTTTGAGAATACCTTACACCACCGTACGAAACATTAAAACTCCATAATAAACCTAATGAATTCGTCCGAGTCATTTGAACATCGTACAACAATTTAGAATATCTTACGACTCTGTATGCCACATTACCGCCTTGAAAAGCATGTTAGTATAACGTACGGCACCTTACAACTCCTAACAAAACATTACAACACCGTACGTAAACTTAAAACTCCATAATAAACCTAATGAATTCGTCCGAGTCATTTGAACATCGTACAATAACTTAGAATATCTTACGACTCTATATGCCACATTACCGCCTTGAAAATCATGTTAGTATAACGCAGGACACCTTACAACTCCTAACAACACATTACAATACCGTATGTAAACTTAAAACTCCATAGTAAACCTAATGAATTCGTCCGAGTCCTTTGAACATCGTACGACAATTTAGAATATATTACGACTCTGTATGCCACATTACCTCCTTGAAAAGCATGTTAGTATAACGTACGACACCTTACAACTCCTAACAAAACAATACAACACCGTACGTAAACTTAAAACTCCATAATAAACCTAATGAATTCATCCGAGTCCTTCGAACATCGTACGACAATTTAGAATATATTACGACTCTGTATGCCACATTACCGCCTTGAAAAGCTTATTAGTATAACGTACGGCACCTTACAACTCCTAACAAAACATTACAACACCGTACGTAAACTTAAAACTCCATAATAAACCTAATGAATTCATCCGAGTCCATTGAACATCGTACGACAATTTAGAATATATTACGACTCTGTATGCCACATTACCGCCTTGAAAAGCATGTTAGTATAACGTATGACACCTTACAACTCTTAACAACACATTAAAATACAACACGTAAACTTAAAACTCCATATTAAACCTAATGAATTCGTTAGAGTCCTTTGAACATCTTATGACCACTCAGGACTTGTTACGACTTTGTATGCGACATTAGCAAACGGATAATCAATTTAGAATAATGTATGATGCGTTACATCTTTTGAGAACACCTTACACCACCGTACGTAACATTAAAACTCCATAATAAACCTAATGAATTCGTCCGAGTCATTTGAACATCGTACAACAATTTAGAATATCTTACGACTCTGTATGCCACATTACTGCCTTGAAAAGCATGTTAGTATAACGTACGACACCTTAGAACTCTTAACAAAACATTACAACACCGTACGTAAACTTAAAACTCCATAATAAACCTAATGAATTCATCCGAGTCCTTTGAACATCGTACGACAATTTAGATTATATTACCACTCTGTATGCAACATTACCGCCTTGAAAAGTATGTTAGTATAACGTACGGCACCTTACAACTCCTAACAAAACATTACAACACCGTACGTAAACTTAAAACTCCATAATAAACCTAATGAATTCATCCGAGTCCATTGAACATCGTACGACAATTTAGAATATGTTACGACTCTGTATGCCACATTACCGCCTTGAAAAGCATGTTAGTATAACGTACGACACCTTACAACACCTAACAAAACATTACAACACCGAACGTAAACTCAAAACTCCATAATAAACCTAATGAATTCGTCCGAGTCATTTGAACATCATACAACAATTTAGAATATCTTACGACTCTGTATGCCACATAACCGCCTTGAAAAGCATGTTAGTATAACGTACGACACCTTACAACTCCTAACAAAACAATACAACACCGTACGTAAACTTAAAACTCCATAATAAACCTAATGAATTCATCCGAGTCCTTCGAACATCGTACGACAATTTAGAATATATTACGACTCTGTATGCCACATTACCGCCTTGAAAAGCTTATTAGTATAACGTACGGCACCTTACAACTCCTAACAAAACATTACAACACCGTACGTAAACTTAAAACTCCATAATAAACCTAATGAATTCATCCGAGTCCATTGAACATCGTACGACAATTTAGAATATATTACGACTCTGTATGCCACATTACCGCCTTGAAAAGCATGTTTGTATAACGTATGACACCTTACAACTCTTAACAACACATTAAAATACAACACGTAAACTTAAAACTCCATATTAAACCTAATGAATTTGTTAGAGTCCTTTGAACATCTTATGACCACTCAGGACTTGTTACGACTTTGTATGCGACATTAGCAAACGGATAATCAATTTAGAATAATGTATGATGCGTTACATCTTTTGAGAACACCTTACACCACCGTACGTAACATTAAAACTCCATAATAAACCTAATGAATTCGTCCGAGTCATTTGAACATCGTACAACAATTTAGAATATCTTACGACTCTGTATGCCACATTACTGCCTTGAAAAGCATGTTAGTATAACGTACGACACCTTAGAACTCTTAACAAAACATTACAACACCGTACGTAAACTTAAAACTCCATAATAAACCTAATGAATTCATCCGAGTCCTTTGAACATCGTACGACAATTTAGATTATATTACCACTCTGTATGCAACATTACCGCCTTGAAAAGTATGTTAGTATAACGTACGGCACCTTACAACTCCTAACAAAACATTACAACACCGTACGTAAACTTAAAACTCCATAATAAACCTAATGAATTCATCCGAGTCCATTGAACATCGTACGACAATTTAGAATATGTTACGACTCTGTATGCCACATTACCGCCTTGAAAAGCATGTTAGTATAACGTACGACACCTTACAACACCTAACAAAACATTACAACACCGAACGTAAACTCAAAACTCCATAATAAACCTAATGAATTCGTCCGAGTCATTTGAACATCATACAACAATTTAGAATATCTTACGACTCTGTATGCCACATAACCGCCTTGAAAAGCATGTTAGTATAACGTACGACACCTTACAACTCCTAACAAAACAATACAACACCGTACGTAAACTTAAAACTCCATAATAAACCTAATGAATTCATCCGAGTCCTTCGAACATCGTACGACAATTTAGAATATATTACGACTCTGTATGCCACATTACCGCCTTGAAAAGCTTATTAGTATAACGTACGGCACCTTACAACTCCTAACAAAACATTACAACACCGTACGTAAACTTAAAACTCCATAATAAACCTAATGAATTCATCCGAGTCCATTGAACATCGTACGACAATTTAGAATATATTACGACTCTGTATGCCACATTACCGCCTTGAAAAGCATGTTTGTATAACGTATGACACCTTACAACTCTTAACAACACATTAAAATACAACACGTAAACTTAAAACTCCATATTAAACCTAATGAATTTGTTAGAGTCCTTTGAACATCTTATGACCACTCAGGACTTGTTACGACTTTGTATGCGACATTAGCAAATGGATAATCAATTTAGAATAATGTATGATGCGTTACATCTTTTGAGAACACCTTACACCACCGTACGTAACATTAAAACTCCATAATAAACCTAATGAATTCGTCCGAGTCATTTGAACATCGTACAACAATTTAGAATATCTTACGACTCTGTATGCCACATTACTGCCTTGAAAAGCATGTTAGTATAACGTACGACACCTTAGAACTCTTAACAAAACATTACAACACCGTACGTAAACTTAAAACTCCATAATAAACCTAATGAATTCATCCGAGTCCTTTGAACATCGTACGACAATTTAGATTATATTACCACTCTGTATGCAACATTACCGCCTTGAAAAGTATGTTAGTATAACGTACGGCACCTTACAACTCCTAACAAAACATTACAACACCGTACGTAAACTTAAAACTCCATAATAAACCTAATGAATTCATCCGAGTCCATTGAACATCGTACGACAATTTAGAATATGTTACGACTCTGTATGCCACATTACCGCCTTGAAAAGCATGTTAGTATAACGTACGACACCTTACAACACCTAACAAAACATTACAACACCGAACGTAAACTCAAAACTCCATAATAAACCTAATGAATTCGTCCGAGTCATTTGAACATCATACAACAATTTAGAATATCTTACGACTCTGTATGCCACATTACCGCCTTGAAAAGCATGTTAGTATAACGTACGACACCTTACAACTCCTAACAAAACAATACAACACCGTACGTAAACTTAAAACTCCATAATAAACCTAATGAATTCATCCGAGTCCTTCGAACATCGTACGACAATTTAGAATATATTACCACTCTGTATGCAACATTACCGCCTTGAAAAGTATGTTAGTATAACGTACGGCACCTTACAACTCCTAACAAAACATTACAACACCGTACGTAAACTTAAAACTCCATAATAAACCTAATGAATTCATCCGAGTCCATTGAACATCGTACGACAATTTAGAATATGTTACGACTCTGTATGCCACATTACCGCCTTGAAAAGCATGTTAGTATAACGTACGACACCTTACAACACCTAACAAAACATTACAACACCGAACGTAAACTCAAAACTCCATAATAAACCTAATGAATTCGTCCGAGTCATTTGAACATCATACAACAATTTAGAATATCTTACGACTCTGTATGCCACATTACCGCCTTGAAAAGCATGTTAGTATAACGTACGACACCTTACAACTCCTAACAAAACAATACAACACCGTACGTAAACTTAAAACTCCATAATAAACCTAATGAATTCATCCGAGTCCTTCGAACATCGTACGACAATTTAGAATATATTACGACTCTGTATGCCACATTACCGCCTTGAAAAGCTTATTAGTATAACGTACGGCACCTTACAACTCCTAACAAAACATTACAACACCGTACGTAAACTTAAAACTCCATAATAAACCTAATGAATTCATCCGAGTCCATTGAACATCGTACGACAATTTAGAATATATTACGACTCTGTATGCCACATTACCGCCTTGAAAAGCATGTTTGTATAACGTATGACACCTTACAACTCTTAACAACACATTAAAATACAACACGTAAACTTAAAACTCCATATTAAACCTAATGAATTCGTTAGAGTCCTTTGAACATCTTATGACCACTCAGGACTTGTTACGACTTTGTATGCGACATTAGCAAACGGATAATCAATTTAGAATAATGTATGATGCGTTACATCTTTTGAGAACACCTTACACCACCGTACGTAACATTAAAACTCCATAATAAACCTAATGAATTCGTCCGAGTCATTTGAACATCGTACAACAATTTAGAATATCTTACGACTCTGTATGCCACATTACTGCCTTGAAAAGCATGTTAGTATAACGTACGACACCTTAGAACTCTTAACAAAACATTACAACACCGTACGTAAACTTAAAACTCCATAATAAACCTAATGAATTCATCCGAGTCCTTTGAACATCGTACGACAATTTAGATAATATTACCACTCTGTATGCAACATTACCGCCTTGAAAAGTATGTTAGTATAACGTACGGCACCTTACAACTCCTAACAAAACATTACAACACCGTACGTAAACTTAAAACTCCATAATAAACCTAATGAATTCATCCGAGTCCATTGAACATCATACAACAATTTAGAATATCTTACGACTCTGTATGCCACATTACCGCCTTGAAAAGCATGTTAGTATAACGTACGACACCTTACAACTCCTAACAAAACAATACAACACCGTACGTAAACTTAAACCTCCATAATAAACCTAATGAATTCATCCGAGTCCTTCGAACATCGTACGACAATTTAGAATATATTACGACTCTGTATGCCACATTACCGCCTTGAAAAGCTTATTAGTATAACGTACGGCACCTTACAACTCCTAACAAAACAATACAACACCGTACGTAAACTTAAAACTCCATAATAAACCTAATGAATTCATCCGAGTCCATTGAACATCGTACGACAATTTAGAATATATTACGACTCTGTATGCCACATTACCGCCTTGAAAAGCATGTTTGTATAACGTATGACACCTTACAACTCTTAACAACACATTAAAATACAACACGTAAACTTAAAACTCCATATTAAACCTAATGAATTCGTTAGAGTCCTTTGAACATCTTATGACCACTCAGGACTTGTTACGACTTTGTATGCGACATTAGCAAACGGATAATCAATTTAGAATAATGTATGATGCGTTACATCTTTTGAGAACACCTTACACCACCGTACGTAACATTAAAACTCCATAATAAACCTAATGAATTCGTCCGAGTCATTTGAACATCGTACAACAATTTAGAATATCTTACGACTCTGTATGCCACATTACTGCCTTGAAAAGCATGTTAGTATAACGTACGACACCTTAGAACTCTTAACAAAACATTACAACACCGTACGTAAACTTAAAACTCCATAATAAACCTAATGAATTCATCCGAGTCCTTTGAACATCGTACGACAATTTAGATTATATTACCACTCTGTATGCAACATTACCGCCTTGAAAAGTATGTTAGTATAACGTACGGCACCTTACAACTCCTAACAAAACATTACAACACCGTACGTAAACTTAAAACTCCATAATAAACCTAATGAATTCATCCGAGTCCATTGAACATCGTACGACAATTTAGAATATGTTACGACTCTGTATGCCACATTACCGCCTTGAAAAGCATGTTAGTATAACGTACGACACCTTACAACACCTAACAAAACATTACAACACCGAACGTAAACTCAAAACTCCATAATAAACCTAATGAATTCGTCCGAGTCATTTGAACATCATACAACAATTTAGAATATCTTACGACTCTGTATGCCACATTACCGCCTTGAAAAGCATGTTAGTATAACGTACGACACCTTACAACTCCTAACAAAACAATACAACACCGTACGTAAACTTAAAACTCCATAATAAACCTAATGAATTCATCCGAGTCCTTCGAACATCGTACGACAATTTAGAATATATTACCACTCTGTATGCAACATTACCGCCTTGAAAAGTATGTTAGTATAACGTACGGCACCTTACAACTCCTAACAAAACATTACAACACCGTACGTAAACTTAAAACTCCATAATAAACCTAATGAATTCATCCGAGTCCATTGAACATCGTACGACAATTTAGAATATGTTACGACTCTGTATGCCACATTACCGCCTTGAAAAGCATGTTAGTATAACGTACGACACCTTACAACACCTAACAAAACATTACAACACCGAACGTAAACTCAAAACTCCATAATAAACCTAATGAATTCGTCCGAGTCATTTGAACATCATACAACAATTTAGATATCTTACGACTCTGTATGCCACATTACCGCCTTGAAAAGCATGTTAGTATAACGTACGACACCTTACAACTCCTAACAAAACAATACAACACCGTACGTAAACTTAAAACTCCATAATAAACCTAATGAATTCATCCGAGTCCTTCGAACATCGTACGACAATTTAGAATATATTACGACTCTGTATGCCACATTACCGCCTTGAAAAGCTTATTAGTATAACGTACGGCACCTTACAACTCCTAACAAAACATTACAACACCGTACGTAAACTTAAAACTCCATAATAAACCTAATGAATTCATCCGAGTCCATTGAACATCGTACGACAATTTAGAATATATTACGACTCTGTATGCCACATTACCGCCTTGAAAAGCATGTTTGTATAACGTATGACACCTTACAACTCTTAACAACACATTAAAATACAACACGTAAACTTAAAACTCCATATTAAACCTAATGAATTCGTTAGAGTCCTTTGAACATCTTATGACCACTCAGGACTTGTTACGACCTTGTATGCGACATTAGCAAACGGATAATCAATTTAGAATAATGTATGATGCGTTACATCTTTTGAGAACACCTTACACCACCGTACGTAACATTAAAACTCCATAATAAACCTAATGAATTCGTCCGAGTCATTTGAACATCGTACAACAATTTAGAATATCTTACGACTCTGTATGCCACATTACTGCCTTGAAAAGCATGTTAGTATAACGTACGACACCTTAGAACTCTTAACAAAACATTACAACACCGTACGTAAACTTAAAACTCCATAATAAACCTAATGAATTCATCCGAGTCCTTTGAACATCGTACGACAATTTAGATAATATTACCACTCTGTATGCAACATTACCGCCTTGAAAAGTATGTTAGTATAACGTACGGCACCTTACAACTCCTAACAAAACATTACAACACCGTACGTAAACTTAAAACTCCATAATAAACCTAATGAATTCATCCGAGTCCATTGAACATCATACAACAATTTAGAATATCTTACGACTCTGTATGCCACATTACCGCCTTGAAAAGCATGTTAGTATAACGTACGACACCTTACAACTCCTAACAAAACAATACAACACCGTACGTAAACTTAAAACTCCATAATAAACCTAATGAATTCATCCGAGTCCTTCGAACATCGTACGACAATTTAGAATATATTACGACTCTGTATGCCACATTACCGCCTTGAAAAGCTTATTAGTATAACGTACGGCACCTTACAACTCCTAACAAAACAATACAACACCGTACGTAAACTTAAAACTCCATAATAAACCTAATGAATTCATCCGAGTCCATTGAACATCGTACGACAATTTAGAATATATTACGACTCTGTATGCCACATTACCGCCTTGAAAAGCATGTTTGTATAACGTATGACACCTTACAACTCTTAACAACACATTAAAATACAACACGTAAACTTAAAACTCCATATTAAACCTAATGAATTCGTTAGAGTCCTTTGAACATCTTATGACCACTCAGGACTTGTTACGACTTTGTATGCGACATTAGCAAACGGATAATCAATTTAGAATAATGTATGATGCGTTACATCTTTTGAGAACACCTTACACCACCGTACGTAACATTAAAACTCCATAATAAACCTAATGAATTCGTCCGAGTCATTTGAACATCGTACAACAATTTAGAATATCTTACGACTCTGTATGCCACATTACTGCCTTGAAAAGCATGTTAGTATAACGTACGACACCTTAGAACTCTTAACAAAACATTACAACACCGTACGTAAACTTAAAACTCCATAATAAACCTAATGAATTCATCCGAGTCCTTTGAACATCGTACGACAATTTAGATTATATTACCACTCTGTATGCAACATTACCGCCTTGAAAAGTATGTTAGTATAACGTACGGCACCTTACAACTCCTAACAAAACATTACAACACCGTACGTAAACTTAAAACTCCATAATAAACCTAATGAATTCATCCGAGTCCATTGAACATCGTACGACAATTTAGAATATGTTACGACTCTGTATGCCACATTACCGCCTTGAAAAGCATGTTAGTATAACGTACGA
The DNA here is from genome assembly GCA_030867185.1 of Tagetes erecta. Lineage (NCBI taxonomy): Eukaryota > Viridiplantae > Streptophyta > Magnoliopsida > Asterales > Asteraceae > Tagetes > Tagetes erecta. The sequence continues at coordinate 43,995,957 of CM061488.1, read as the reverse complement.
CACCTTACAACACCTAACAAAACATTACAACACCGAACGTAAACTCAAAACTCCATAATAAACCTAATGAATTCGTCCGAGTCATTTGAACATCATACAACAATTTAGAATATCTTACGACTCTGTATGCCACATTACCGCCTTGAAAAGCATGTTAGTATAACGTACGACACCTTACAACACCTAACAAAACATTACAACACCGAACGTAAACTCAAAACTCCATAATAAACCTAATGAATTCATCCGAGTCCTTTGAACATCGTACGAAAATTTAGAATATATTACGACTCTGTAAGCCACATTACCGCCTTGAAAAGCATGTTAGTATAATGTATGACACCTTACAAATCCTAACAACACATTACAATACCGCACGTAAACTTAAAACTCCGTAATAAACCTAATGAATTCGTTAGAGTCATTTGAACATCGTACGACCACTCAGGACTTGTTATGACTTTGTATGCGACATTAGCAACAGGAAAGCAATTTAGAATAATGTAGGATGACTTACATCTTTTGAGAACACCTTACACCACCGTACGAAACATTAAAACTCCATAATAAACCTAATGAACTCGTCCGAGTCATTTGAACATCATACAACAATTTAGAATATCTTACGACTCTGTATGCCACATTACCGCCTTGAAAAGCATGTTAGTATAACGTACGACACCTTACAACTACTAACAAAACATTACAACACCGTACGTAAACTTAAAACTCCATAATAAACCTAATGAATTCATCCGAGTCCTTTGAACATCGTACGACAATTTAGAGTATATTACCACCCTATATGCCACATTACCGCCTTGAAAAGTATGTTAGTATAACGTACGGCACTTTACAACTCCTAACAAAACATTACAACACCGTACGTAAACTTAAAACTCCATAATAAACCAAATGAATTCATCCGAGTCCATTGAACATCGTACGACAATTTAGAATATATTACGACTCTGTATGCCACATTACCGCCTTGAAAAGGATGTTAGTATAACATACGACACCTTACAACACCTAACAAAAGATTAGAACACCGTACGTAAACTCAAAACTCCATAATAAACCTAAGAATTCGTCCGAGTCATTTGAACATCGTACAACAATTTAGAATATCTTACGACTCTGTATGCCACATTACCGCATTGAAAATCATGTTAGTATAACGTATGACACCTTACAACTCCTAACAACACATTACAATACCACACGTAAACTTAAAACTCCATAATAAACCTAATGAATTCGTTAGAGTCCTTTGAACATCGTACGACCACTCAGGACTTGTTACGACTTTGTAAACGACATTAGCAACAGGAAAAACAATTTAGAATAATGTATGATGCGTTACATCTTTTGAGAATACCTTACACCACCATACGAAACATTAAAACTCCATAATAAACCTAATGAATTCGTCCGAGTCATTTGAACATCGTACAACAATTTAGAATATCTTACGATTCTGTATGCCACATTACCGCCTTGAAAAGCATGTTAGTATAACGTACGACACCTTACAACACCTAACAAAACATTACAACACCGAACGTAAACTCAAAACTCCATAATAAACCTAATGAATTCGTCCGAGTCATTTGAACATCATACAACAATTTAGAATATCTTACGACTCTGTATGCCACATTACCGCCTTGAAAAGCATGTTAGTATAACGTACGACACCTTACAACTCCTAACAAAACAATACAACACCGTACGTAAACTTAAAACTCCATAATAAACCTAATGAATTCATCCGAGTCCTTCGAACATCGTACGACAATTTAGAATATATTACGACTCTGTATGCCACATTACCGCCTTGAAAAGCTTATTAGTATAACGTACGGCACCTTACAACTCCTAACAAAACATTACAACACCGTACGTAAACTTAAAACTCCATAATAAACCTAATGAATTCATCCGAGTCCATTGAACATCGTACGACAATTTAGAATATATTACGACTCTGTATGCCACATTACCGCCTTGAAAAGCATGTTAGTATAACGTATGACACCTTACAACTCTTAACAACACATTAAAATACAACACGTAAACTTAAAACTCCATATTAAACCTAATGAATTCGTTAGAGTCCTTTGAACATCTTATGACCACTCAGGACTTGTTACGACTTTGTATGCGACATTAGCAAACGGATAATCAATTTAGAATAATGTATGATGCGTTACATCTTTTGAGAACACCTTACACCACCGTACGTAACATTAAAACTCCATAATAAACCTAATGAATTCGTCCGAGTCATTTGAACATCGTACAACAATTTAGAATATCTTACGACTCTGTATGCCACATTACTGCCTTGAAAAGCATGTTAGTATAACGTACGACACCTTAGAACTCTTAACAAAACATTACAACACCGTACGTAAACTTAAAACTCCATAATAAACCTAATGAATTCATCCGAGTCCTTTGAACATCGTACGACAATTTAGATTATATTACCACTCTGTATGCAACATTACCGCCTTGATAAGTATGTTAGTATAACGTACGGCACCTTACAACTCCTAACAAAACATTACAACACCGTACGTAAACTTAAAACTCCATAATAAACCTAATGAATTCATCCGAGTCCATTGAACATCGTACGACAATTTAGAATATGTTACGACTCTGTATGCCACATTACCGCCTTGAAAAGCATGTTAGTATAACGTACGACACCTTACAACACCTAACAAAACATTACAACACCGAACGTAAACTCAAAACTCCATAATAAACCTAATGAATTCGTCCGAGTCATTTGAACATCATACAACAATTTAGAATATCTTACGACTCTGTATGCCACATTACCGCCTTGAAAAGCATGTTAGTATAACGTACGACACCTTACAACACCTAACAAAACATTACAACACCGAACGTAAACTCAAAACTCCATAATAAACCTAATGAATTCATCCGAGTCCTTTGAACATCGTACGAAAATTTAGAATATATTACGACTCTGTAAGCCACATTACCGCCTTGAAAAGCATGTTAGTATAATGTATGACACCTTACAAATCCTAACAACACATTACAATACCGCACGTAAACTTAAAACTCCGTAATAAACCTAATGAATTCGTTAGAGTCATTTGAACATCGTACGACCACTCAGGACTTGTTATGACTTTGTATGCGACATTAGCAACAGGAAAGCAATTTAGAATAATGTAGGATGACTTACATCTTTTGAGAACACCTTACACCACCGTACGAAACATTAAAACTCCATAATAAACCTAATGAACTCGTCCGAGTCATTTGAACATCATACAACAATTTAGAATATCTTACGACTCTGTATGCCACATTACCGCCTTGAAAAGCATGTTAGTATAACGTACGACACCTTACAACTACTAACAAAACATTACAACACCGTACGTAAACTTAAAACTCCATAATAAACCTAATGAATTCATCCGAGTCCTTTGAACATCGTACGACAATTTAGAGTATATTACCACCCTATATGCCACATTACCGCCTTGAAAAGTATGTTAGTATAACGTACGGCACTTTACAACTCCTAACAAAACATTACAACACCGTACGTAAACTTAAAACTCCATAATAAACCAAATGAATTCATCCGAGTCCATTGAACATCGTACGACAATTTAGAATATATTACGACTCTGTATGCCACATTACCGCCTTGAAAAGGATGTTAGTATAACATACGACACCTTACAACACCTAACAAAAGATTAGAACACCGTACGTAAACTCAAAACTCCATAATAAACCTAAGAATTCGTCCGAGTCATTTGAACATCGTACAACAATTTAGAATATCTTACGACTCTGTATGCCACATTACCGCATTGAAAATCATGTTAGTATAACGTATGACACCTTACAACTCCTAACAACACATTACAATACCACACGTAAACTTAAAACTCCATAATAAACCTAATGAATTCGTTAGAGTCCTTTGAACATCGTACGACCACTCAGGACTTGTTACGACTTTGTAAACGACATTAGCAACAGGAAAAACAATTTAGAATAATGTATGATGCGTTACATCTTTTGAGAATACCTTACACCACCATACGAAACATTAAAACTCCATAATAAACCTAATGAATTCGTCCGAGTCATTTGAACATCGTACAACAATTTAGAATATCTTACGACTTTGTATGCCACATTACCGCCTTGAAAAGCATGTTAGTATAACGTACGACACCTTACAACTCCTAACAAAACATTACAACACCGTACGTAAACTTAAAACTCCATAATAAACCTAATGAATTCATCCGAGTCCATTGAACATCGTACGACAATTTAGAATATATTACGACTCTGTATGCCACATTACCGCCTTCAAAAGCATGTTAGTATAACGTAGGACACCTTACAACTCCTAACAACACGTTACAATACAATACGCAAACTTAAAACTCCATATTAAACCTAATGAATTCGTTAGAGTCCTTTGAACATCTTATGACCACTCAGGACTTGTTACGACTTTGTATGCGACATTAGCAAACGGATAATCAATTTAGAATAATGTATGATGCGTTACATCTTTTGAGAACACCTTACACCACCGTACGAAACATTAAAACTCCATAATAAACCTAATGAATTCGTCCGAGTCATTTGAACATCGTACAACAATTTAGAATATCTTACGACTCTGTATGCCACATTACTGCCTTGAAAAGCATGTTAGTATAACGTACGACACCTTAGAACTCTTAACAAAACATTACAACACCGTACGTAAACTAAAAACTCCATAATAAACCTAATGAATTCATCCGAGTCCTTTGAACATCGTACGACAATTTAGATTATATTACCACTCTGTATGCCACATTACCGCCTTGAAAAGTATGTTAGTATAACGTACGGCACCTTACAACTCCTAACAAAACATTACAACACCGTACGTAAACTTAAAACTCCATAATAAACCTAATGAATTCATCCGAGTCCATTGAACATCGTACGACAATTTAGAATATGTTACGACTCTGTATGCCACATTACCGCCTTGAAAAGCATGTTAGTATAACGTACGACACCTTACAACACCTAACAAAACATTACAACACCGAACGTAAACTCAAAACTCCATAATAAACCTAATGAATTCGTCCGAGTCATTTGAACATCATACAACAATTTAGAATATCTTACGACTCTGTATGCCACATTACCGCCTTGAAAAGCATGTTAGTATAACGTACGACACCTTACAACACCTAACAAAACATTACAACACCGAACGTAAACTCAAAACTCCATAATAAACCTAATGAATTCATCCGAGTCCTTTGAACATCGTACGAAAATTTAGAATATATTACGACTCTGTAAGCCACATTACCGCCTTGAAAAGCATGTTAGTATAATGTATGACACCTTACAAATCCTAACAACACATTACAATACCGCACGTAAACTTAAAACTCCGTAATAAACCTAATGAATTCGTTAGAGTCATTTGAACATCGTACGACCACTCAGGACTTGTTATGACTTTGTATGCGACATTAGCAACAGGAAAGCAATTTAGAATAATGTAGGATGACTTACATCTTTTGAGAACACCTTACACCACCGTACGAAACATTAAAACTCCATAATAAACCTAATGAACTCGTCCGAGTCATTTGAACATCATACAACAATTTAGAATATCTTACGACTCTGTATGCCACATTACCGCCTTGAAAAGCATGTTAGTATAACGTACGACACCTTACAACTACTAACAAAACATTACAACACCGTACGTAAACTTAAAACTCCATAATAAACCTAATGAATTCATCCGAGTCCTTTGAACATCGTACGACAATTTAGAGTATATTACCACCCTATATGCCACATTACCGCCTTGAAAAGTATGTTAGTATAACGTACGGCACTTTACAACTCCTAACAAAACATTACAACACCGTACGTAAACTTAAAACTCCATAATAAACCAAATGAATTCATCCGAGTCCATTGAACATCGTACGACAATTTAGAATATATTACGACTCTGTATGCCACATTACCGCCTTGAAAAGGATGTTAGTATAACATACGACACCTTACAACACCTAACAAAAGATTAGAACACCGTACGTAAACTCAAAACTCCATAATAAACCTAAGAATTCGTCCGAGTCATTTGAACATCGTACAACAATTTAGAATATCTTACGACTCTGTATGCCACATTACCGCATTGAAAATCATGTTAGTATAACGTATGACACCTTACAACTCCTAACAACACATTACAATACCACACGTAAACTTAAAACTCCATAATAAACCTAATGAATTCGTTAGAGTCCTTTGAACATCGTACGACCACTCAGGACTTGTTACGACTTTGTAAACGACATTAGCAACAGGAAAAACAATTTAGAATAATGTATGATGCGTTACATCTTTTGAGAATACCTTACACCACCATACGAAACATTAAAACTCCATAATAAACCTAATGAATTCGTCCGAGTCATTTGAACATCGTACAACAATTTAGAATATCTTACGACTTTGTATGCCACATTACCGCCTTGAAAAGCATGTTAGTATAACGTACGACACCTTACAACTCCTAACAAAACATTACAACACCGTACGTAAACTTAAAACTCCATAATAAACCTAATGAATTCATCCGAGTCCATTGAACATCGTACGACAATTTAGAATATATTACGACTCTGTATGCCACATTACCGCCTTGAAAAGCATGTTAGTATCACGTAGGACACCTTACAACTCCTAACAACACGTTACAATACAATACGCAAACTTAAAACTCCATATTAAACCTAATGAATTCGTTAGAGTCCTTTGAACATCTTATGACCACTCAGGACTTGTTACGACTTTGTATGCGACACGCAAACGGATAATCAATTTAGAATAATGTATGATGCGTTACATCTTTTGAGAACACCTTACACCACCGTACGAAACATTAAAACTCCATAATAAACCTAATGAATTCGTCCGAGTCATTTGAACATCGTACAACAATTTAGAATATCTTACGACTCTGTATGCCACATTACTGCCTTGAAAAGCATGTTAGTATAACGTACGACACCTTAGAACTCTTAACAAAACATTACAACACCGTACGTAAACTAAAAACTCCATAATAAACCTAATGAATTCATCCGAGTCCTTTGAACATCGTACGACAATTTAGATTATATTACCACTCTGTATGCCACATTACCGCCTTGAAAAGTATGTTAGTATAACGTACGGCACCTTACAACTCCTAACAAAACATTACAACACCGTACGTAAACTTAAAACTCCATAATAAACCTAATGAATTCATCCGAGTCCATTGAACATCGTACGACAATTTAGAATATATTACGACTCTGTATGCCACATTACCGCCTTGAAAAGCATGTTAGTATAACGTATGACACCTTACAACTCCTAACAACACATTACAATACAGCACGTAAACTTAAAACTCCATAATAAACCTAATGAATTCGTTAGAGTCCTTTGAACATCGTACGACCATTCAGGACTTGTTACGACTTTGTATGCGACATTAGCAAAAGGATAAGCAATTTAGAATAATGTAGGATGCGTTACATCTTTTTAGAACACCTTACACCACCGTACGAAACATTAAAACTCCATAATAAACCTAATGAATTCGTCCGAGTCATTTGAACATCGTACAACAATTTAGAATATCTTACGACTTTGTATGCCACATTACCGCCTTGAAAAGCATGTTAGTATAACGTACGACACCTTACAACACCTAACAAAACATTACAACACCGTACGTAAACTTAAAACTCCATAATAAACCTAATGAATTCATCCGAGTCCATTGAACATCGTACGACAATTTAGAATATATTACGACTCTGTATGCCACATTACCGCCTTGAAAAGCATGTTAGTATAACGTAGGACACCTTACAACTCCTAACAACACATTACAATACAACACGCAAACTTAAAACTCCATATTAAACCTAATGAATTCGTTAGAGTCCTTTGAACATCTTATGACCACTCAGGACTTGTTACGACTTGTATGCGACATTAGCAAACGGATAATCAATTTAGAATAATGTATGATGCGTTACATCTTTTGAGAACACCTTACACCACCGTACGAAACATTAAAACTCCATAATAAACCTAATGAATTCGTCCGAGTCATTTGAACATCGTACAACAATTTAGAATATCTTACGACTCTGTATGCCACATTACTGCCTTGAAAAGCATGTTAGTATAACGTACGACACCTTAGAACTCTTAACAAAACATTACAACACCGTACGTAAACTTAAAACTCCATAATAAACCTAATGAATTCATCCGAGTCCTTTGAACATCGTACGACAATTTAGATTATATTACCACTCTGTATGCCACATTACCGCCTTGAAAAGTATGTTAGTATAACGTACGGCACCTTACAACTCCTAACAAAACATTACAACACCGTACGTAAACTTAAAACTCCATAATAAACCTAATGAATTCATCCGAGTCCATTGAACATCGTACGACAATTTAGAATATATTACGACTCTGTATGCCACATTACCGCCTTGAAAAGCATGTTAGTATAACGTATGACACCTTACAACTCCTAACAACACATTACAATACAGCACGTAAACTTAAAACTCCATAATAAACCTAATGAATTCGTTAGAGTCCTTTGAACATCGTACGACCATTCAGGACTTGTTACGACTTTGTATGCGACATTAGCAAAAGGATAAGCAATTTAGAATAATGTAGGATGCGTTACATCTTTTGAGAACACCTTACACCACCGTACGAAACATTAAAACTCCATAATAAACCTAATGAATTCGTCCGAGTCATTTGAACATCGTACAACAATTTAGAATATCTTACGACTTTGTATGCCACATTACCGCCTTGAAAAGCATGTTAGTATAACGTACGACACCTTACAACACCTAACAAAACATTACAACACCGTACGTAAACTTAAAACTCCATAATAAACCTAATGAATTCATCCGAGTCCATTGAACATCGTACGACAATTTAGAATATATTACGACTCTGTATGCCACATTACCGCCTTGAAAAGCATGTTAGTATAACGTAGGACACCTTACAACTCCTAACAACACATTACAATACAACACGCAAACTTAAAACTCCATATTAAACCTAATGAATTCGTTAGAGTCCTTTGAACATCTTATGACCACTCAGGACTTGTTAGGACTTTGTATGCGACATTAGCAAACGGATAATCAATTTAGAATAATGTATGATGCGTTACATCTTTTGAGAACACCTTACACCACCGTACGAAACATTAAAACTCCATAATAAACCTAATGAATTCGTCCGAGTCATTTGAACATCGTACAACAATTTAGAATATCTTACGACTCTGTATGCCACATTACTGCCTTGAAAAGCATGTTAGTATAACGTACGACACCTTAGAACTCTTAACAAAACATTACAACACCGTACGTAAACTAAAAACTCCATAATAAACCTAATGAATTCATCCGAGTCCTTTGAACATCGTACGACAATTTAGATTATATTACCACTCTGTATGCCACATTACCGCCTTGAAAAGTATGTTAGTATAACGTACGGCACCTTACAACTCCTAACAAAACATTACAACACCGTACGTAAACTTAAAACTCCATAATAAACCTAATGAATTCATCCGAGTCCATTGAACATCGTACGACAATTTAGAATATCTTACGACTCTGTATGCCACATTACCGCCTTGAAAAGCATGTTAGTATAACGTATGACACCTTACAACTCCTAACAACACATTACAATACAACACGTAAACTTAAAACTCCATAATAAACTTAATGAATTCGTTAGAGTCCTTTGAACATCGTACGACCATTCAGGACTTGTTACGACTTTGTATGCGACATTAGCAAAAGGATAAGCAATTTAGAATAATGTAGGATGCGTTACATCTTTTGAGAACACCTTACACCACCGTACGAAACATTAAAACTCCATAATAAACCTAATGAATTCGTCCGAGTCATTTGAACATCGTACAACAATTTAGAATATCTTACGACTTTGTATGCCACATTACCGCCTTGAAAAGCATGTTAGTATAACGTACGACACCTTACAACTCCTAACAAAACATTACAACACCGTACGTAAACTTAAAACTCCATAATAAACCTAATGAATTCATCCGAGTCCATTGAACATCGTACGACAATTTAGAATATATTACGACTCTGTATGCCACATTACCGCCTTGAAAAGCATGTTAGTATAACGTAGGACACCTTACAACTCCTAACAACACATTACAATACAACACGCAAACTTAAAACTCCATATTAAACCTAATGAATTCGTTAGAGTCCTTTGAACATCTTATGACCACTCAGGACTTGTTACGACTTTGTATGCGACATTAGCAAACGGATAATCAATTTAGAATAATGTATGATGCGTTACATCTTTTGAGAACACCTTACACCACCGTTCGAAACATTAAAACTCCATAATAAACCTAATGAATTCGTCCGAGTCATTTGAACATCGTACAACAATTTAGAATATCTTACGACTCTGTATGCCACATTACTGCCTTGAAAAGCATGTTAGTATAACGTACGACACCTTAGAACTCTTAACAAAACATTACAACACCGTACGTAAACTAAAAACTCCATAATAAACCTAATGAATTCATCCGAGTCCTTTGAACATCGTACGACAATTTAGATTATATTACCACTCTGTATGCCACATTACCGCCTTGAAAAGTATGTTAGTATAACGTACGGCACCTTACAACTCCTAACAAAACATTACAACACCGTACGTAAACTTAAAACTCCATAATAAACCTAATGAATTCATCCGAGTCCATTGAACATCGTACGACAATTTAGAATATCTTACGACTCTGTATGCCACATTACCGCCTTGAAAAGCATGTTAGTATAACGTATGACACCTTACAACTCCTAACAACACATTACAATACAGCACGTAAACTTAAAACTCCATAATAAACTTAATGAATTCGTTTGAGTCCTTTGAACATCGTACGACCATTCAGGACTTGTTACGACTTTGTATGCGACATTAGCAAAAGGATAAGCAATTTAGAATAATGTAGGATGCGTTACATCTTTTGAGAACACTTTACACCACCGTACGAAACATTAAAACTCCATAATAAACCTAATGAATTCGTCCGAGTCATTTGAACATCGTACAACAATTTAGAATATCTTACGACTTTGTATGCCACATTACCGCCTTGAAAAGCATGTTAGTATAACGTACGACACCTTACAACTCCTAACAAAACATTACAACACCGTACGTAAACTTAAAACTCCATAATAAACCTAATGAATTCATCCGAGTCCATTGAACATCGTACGACAATTTAGAATATATTACGACTCTGTATGCCACATTACCGCCTTGAAAAGCATGTTAGTATAACGTATGACACCTTACAACTCCTAACAACACATTACAATACAACACGGAAACTTAAAACTCCATATTAAACCTAATGAATTCGTTAGAGTCCTTTGAACATCTTATGACCACTCAGGACTTGTTACGACTTTGTATGCGACATTAGCAAACGGATAATCAATTTAGAATAATGTATGATGCGTTACATCTTTTGAGAACACCTTACACCACCGTACGAAACATTAAAACTCCATAATAAACCTAATGAATTCGTCCGAGTCATTTGAACATCGTACAACAAGTTAGAATATCTTACGACTCTGTATGCCACATTACTGCCTTGAAAAGCATGTTAGTATAACGTACGACACCTTAGAACTCTTAACAAAACATTACAACACCGTACGTAAACTAAAAACTCCATAATAAACCTAATGAATTCATCCGAGTCCTTTGAACATCGTACGACAATTTAGATTATATTACCACTCTGTATGCCACATTACCGCCTTGAAAAGTATGTTAGTATAACGTACGGCACCTTACAACTCCTAACAAAACATTACAACACCGTACGTAAACTTAAAACTCCATAATAAACCTAATGAATTCATCCGAGTCCATTGAACATCGTACGACAATTTAGAATATATTACGACTCTGTATGCCACATTACCGCCTTGAAAAGCATGTTAGTATAACGTATGACACCTTACAACTCCTAACAACACATTACAATACAGCACGTAAACTTAAAACTCCATAATAAACTTAATGAATTCGTTAGAGTCCTTTGAACATCGTACGACCATTCAGGACTTGTTACGACTATGTATGCGACATTAGCAAAAGGATAAGCATCTTAGAATAATGTAGGATGCGTTACATCTTTTGAGAACACCTTACACCACCGTACGAAACATTAAAACTCCATAATAAACCTAATGAATTCGTCCGAGTCATTTGAACATCGTACAACAATTTAGAATATCTTACGACTTTGTATGCCACATTACCGCCTTGAAAAGCATGTTAGTATAACGTACGACACCTTACAACTCCTAACAAAACATTACAACACCGTACGTAAACTTAAAACTCCATAATAAACCTAATGAATTCATCCGAGTCCTTTGAACATCGTACGACAATTTAGATTATATTACCACTCTGTATGCCACATTACCGCCTTGAAAAGTATGTTAGTATAATGTACGGCACCTTACAACTCCTAACAAAACATTACAACACCGTACGTAAACTTAAAACTCCATAATAAACCTAATGAATTCATCCGAGTCCATTGAACATCGTACGACAATTTAGAATATATTACGACTCTGTATGCCACATTACCGCCTTGAAAAGCATGTTAGTATAACGTACGACACCTTACAACACCTAACAAAAGATTAGAACACCGTACGTAAACTCAAAACTCCATAATAAACCTAAGAATTCGTCCGAGTCATTTGAACATCGTGCAACAATTTAGAATATCTTACGACTCTGTATGCCACATTACCGCATTGAAAATCATGTAAGTATAACGTATGACACCTTACAACCCCTAACAACACATTACAATACAGCACGTAAACTTAAAACTCTATAATAAACCTAATGAATTCGTTAGAGTCCTTTGAACATCGTACAACCATTCAGGACTTGTTACGACTTTGTATGCGACATTAGCAAAAGGATAAGCAATTTAGAATAATGTAGGATGCGTTACATCTTTTGAGAACACCTTACACCACCGTACGAAACATTAAAACTCCATAATAAACCTAATGAATTCGTCCGAGTCATTTGAACATCGTACAACAATTTAGAATATCTTACGACTTTGTATGCCACATTACCGCCTTGAAAAGCATGTTAGTATAACGTACGACACCTTACAACTCCTAACAAAACATTACAACACCGTACGTAAACTTAAAACTCCATAATAAGCCTAATGAATTCATCCGAGTCCTTTGAACATCGTACGACAATTTAGATTATATTACCACTCTATATGCCACATTACCGCCTTGAAAAGTATGTTAGTATAACGTACGGCACCTTACAATTCTTAACAAAACATTACAACACCGTACGTAAACTTAAAACTCCATAATAAACCTAATGAATTCATCCGAGTCCATTGAACATCGTACGACAATTTAGAATATATTACGACTCTGTATGCCACATTACCGCCTTGAAAAGGATGTTAGTATAACGTACGACACCTTACAACACCTAACAAAAGATTAGAACACCGTACGTAAACTCAAAACTCCATAATAAACCTAAGAATTCGTCCGAGTCATTTGAACATCGTACAACAATTTAGAATATCTTACGACTCTGTATGCCACATTACCGCATTGAAAATCATGTTAGTATAACGTATGACACCTTACAACTCCTAACAACACATTACAATACCACACGTAAACTTAAAACTCCATAATAAACCTAATGAATTCGTTAGAGTACTTTGAACATCGTTCGACCACTCAGGACTTGTTACGACTTTGTATACGACATTAGCAACAGGAAAAACAATTTAGAATAATGTAGGATGTGTTACATCTTTTGAGAACACCTTACACCACCGTACGAAACATTAAAACTCCATAATAAACCTAATGAATTCGTCCGAGTCATTTGAACATCGTACAACAATTTAGAATATCTTACGACTTTGTATGCCACATTACCGCCTTGAAAAGCATGTTAGTATAACGTACGACACCTTACAACTCCTAACAAAACATTACAACACCGTACGTAAACTTAAAACTCCATAATAAACCTAATGAATTCATCCGAGTCCATTGAACATCGTACGACAATTTAGAATATATTACGACTCTGTATGCCACATTACCGCCTTGAAAAGCATGTTAGTATAACGTATGACACCTTACAACTCCTAACAACACATTACAATACAACACGCAAACTTAAAACTCCATATTAAACCTAATGAATTCGTTAGAGTCCTTTGAACATCTTATGACCACTCAGGACTTGTTACGACTTTGTATGCGACATTAGCAAACGGATAATCAATTTTGAATAATGTATGATGCGTTACATCTTTTGAGAACACCTTACACCACCGTACGAAACATTAAAACTCCATAATAAACCTAATGAATTCGTCCGAGTCATTTGAACATCGTACAACAATTTAGAATATCTTACGACTCTGTATGCCACATTACTGCCTTGAAAAGCATGTTAGTATAACGTACGACACCTTAGAACTCTTAACAAAACATTACAACACCGTACGTAAACTAAAAACTCCATAATAAACCTAATGAATTCATCCGAGTCCTTTGAACATCGTACGACAATTTAGATTATATTACCACTCTGTATGCCACATTACCGCCTTGAAAAGTATGTTAGTATAACGTACGGCACCTTACAACTCCTAACAAAACATTACAACACCGTACGTAAAATTAAAACTCCATAATAAACCTAATGAATTCATCCGAGTCCATTGAACATCGTACGACAATTTAGAATATATTACGACTCTGTATGCCACATTACCGCCTTGAAAAGCATGTTAGTATAACGTATGACACCTTACAACTCCTAACAACACATTACAATACAGCACGTAAACTTAAAACTCCATAATAAACTTAATGAATTCGTTAGAGTCCTTTGAACATCGTACGACCATTCAGGACTTGTTATGACTATGTATGCGACATTAGCAAAAGGATAAGCAATTTAGAATAATGTAGGATGCGTTACATCTTTTGAGAACACCTTACACCACTGTACGAAACATTAAAACTCCATAATAAACCTAATGAATTCGTCCGAGTCATTTGAACATCGTACAACAATTTAGAATATCTTACGACTTTGTATGCCACATTACCGCCTTGAAAAGCATGTTAGTATAACGTACGACACCTTACAACTCCTAACAAAACATTACAACACCGTACGTAAACTTAAAACTCCATAATAAACCTAATGAATTCATCCGAGTCCTTTGAACATCGTACGACAATTTAGATTATATTACCACTCTGTATGCCACATTACCGCCTTGAAAAGTATGTTAGTATAATGTACGGCACCTTACAACTCCTAACAAAACATTACAACACCGTACGTAAACTTAAAAGTCCATAATAAACCTAATGAATTCATCCGAGTCCATTGAACATCGTACGACAATTTAGAATATATTACGACTCTGTATGCCACATTACCGCCTTGAAAAGCATGTTAGTATAACGTACGACACCTTACAACACCTAACAAAAGATTAGAACACCGTACGTAAACTCAAAACTCCATAATAAACCTAAGAATTCGTCCGAGTCATTTGAACATCGTGCAACAATTTAGAATATCTTACGACTCTGTATGCCACATTACCGCATTGAAAATCATGTAAGTATAACGTATGACACCTTACAACCCCTAACAACACATTACAATACAGCACGTAAACTTAAAACTCTATAATAAACCTAATGAATTCGTTAGAGTCCTTTGAACATCGTACAACCATTCAGGACTTGTTACGACTTTGTATGCGACATTAGCAAAAGGATAAGCAATTTAGAATAATGTAGGATGCGTTACATCTTTTGAGAACACCTTACACCACCGTACGAAACATTAAAACTCCATAATAAACCTAATGAATTCGTCCGAGTCATTTGAACATCGTACAACAATTTAGAATATCTAACGACTTTGTATGCCACATTACCGCCTTGAAAAGCATGTTAGTATAACGTACGACACCTTACAACTCCTAACAAAACATTACAACACCGTACGTAAACTTAAAACTCCATAATAAACCTAATGAATTCGTCCGAGTCATTTGAACATCGTACCACATTTTAGAATATCTTACGACTTTGTATGCCACATTACCGCCTTGAAAAGCATGTTAGTATAACGTACGACACCTTACAACTCCTAACAAAACATTACAACACCGTACGTAAACTTAAAACTCCATAATAAACCTAATGAATTCATCCGAGTCCATTGAACATCGTACGACAATTTAGAATATATTACGACTCTGTATGCCACATTACCGCCTTGAAAAGGATGTTAGTATAACGTACGACACCTTACAACACCTAACAAAAGATTAGAACACCGTACGTAAACTCAAAACTCCATAATAAACCTAAGAATTCGTCCGAGTCATTTGAACATCGTACAACAATTTAGAATATCTTACGACTCTGTATGCCACATTACCGCATTGAAAATCATGTTAGTATAACGTATGACACCTTACAACTCCTAACAACACATTACAATACCACACGTAAACTTAAAACTCCATAATAAACCTAATGAATTCGTTAGAGTCCTTTGAACATCGTACGACCACTCAGGACTTGTTACGACTTTGTATACGACATTAGCAACAGGAAAAACAATTTAGAATAATGTAGGATGCGTTACATCTTTTGAGAACACCTTACACCACCGTACGAAACATTAAAACTCCATAATAAACCTAATGAATTCGTCCGAGTCATTTGAACATCGTACAACAATTTAGAATATCTTACGACTTTGTATGCCACATTACCGCCTTGAAAAGCATGTTAGTATAACGTACGACACCTTACAACTCCTAACAAAACATTACAACACCGTACGTAAACTTAAAACTCCATAATAAACCTAATGAATTCATCCGAGTCCTTTGAACATCGTACGACAATTTAGATTATATTACCACTCTGTATGCCACATTACCGCCTTGAAAAGTATGTTAGTATAATGTACGGCACCTTACAACTCCTAACAAAACATTACAACACCGTACGTAAACTTAAAACTCCATAATAAACCTAATGAATTCATCCGAGTCCATTGAACATCGTACGACAATTTAGAATATATTACGACTCTGTATGCCACATTACCGCCTTGAAAAGCATGTTAGTATAACGTACGACACCTTACAACACCTAACAAAAGATTAGAACACCGTACGTAAACTCAAAACTCCATAATAAACCTAAGAATTCGTCCGAGTCATTTGAACATCGTGCAACAATTTAGAATATCTTACGACTCTGTATGCCACATTACCGCATTGAAAATCATGTAAGTATAACGTATGACACCTTACAACCCCTAACAACACATTACAATACAGCACGTAAACTTAAAACTCTATAATAAACCTAATGAATTCGTTAGAGTCCTTTGAACATCGTACAACCATTCAGGACTTGTTACGACTTTGTATGCGACATTAGCAAAAGGATAAGCAATTTAGAATAATGTAGGATGCGTTACATCTTTTGAGAACACCTTACACCACCGTACGAAACATTAAAACTCCATAATAAACCTAATGAATTCGTCCGAGTCATTTGAACATCGTACAACAATTTAGAATATCTAAAGACTTTGTATGCCACATTACCGCCTTGAAAAGCATGTTAGTATAACGTACGACACCTTACAACTCCTAACAAAACATTACAACACCGTACGTAAACTTAAAACTCCATAATAAGCCTAATGAATTCATCCGAGTCCTTTGAACATCGTACGACAATTTAGATTATATTACCACTCTATATGCCACATTACCGCCTTGAAAAGTATGTTAGTATAACGTACGGCACCTTACAATTCTTAACAAAACATTACAACACCGTACGTAAACTTAAAACTCCATAATAAACCTAATGAATTCATCCGAGTCCATTGAACATCGTACGACAATTTAGAATATATTACGACTCTGTATGCCACATTACCGCCTTGAAAAGGATGTTAGTATAACGTACGACACCTTACAACACCTAACAAAAGATTAGAACACCGTACGTAAACTCAAAACTCCATAATAAACCTAAGAATTCGTCCGAGTCATTTGAACATCGTACAACAATTTAGAATATCTTACGACTCTGTATGCCACATTACCGCATTGAAAATCATGTTAGTATAACGTATGACACCTTACAACTCCTAACAACACATTACAATACCACACGTAAACTTAAAACTCCATAATAAACCTAATGAATTCGTTAGAGTCCTTTGAACATCGTACGACCACTCAGGACTTGTTACGACTTTGTATACGACATTAGCAACAGGAAAAACAATTTAGAATAATGTAGGATGCGTTACATCTTTTGAGAACACCTTACACCACCGTACGAAACATTAAAACTCCATAATAAACCTAATGAATTCGTCCGAGTCATTTGAACATCGTAGAACAATTTAGAATATCTTACGACTCTGTATGCCACATTACCGCCTTGAAAAGCATGTTAGTATAACGTACGGCACCTTACAACTCCTAACAAAACATTACAACACCCTACGTAAGCTTAAAACTCCATAATAAACCTAATGAATTCATCCGAGTCCTTTGAACATCGTACGACAATTTTGAATTTATTACCACTCTGTATGCCATATTACCGCCTTGAAAAGTATGTTAGTATAACGTACGACACCTTACAATTCCTAACAAAACATTACAACACCGTACGTAAACTCAAAACTCCATAATAAACCTAATAAATTCATCCGAGTCATTTGAACATCGTACAACAATTTAGAATATCTTACGACTCTGTATGCCACATTACCGCATTGAAAATCATGTTAGTATAACGTACGGCACCTTACAACTCCTAACAAAACAATACAACACCGTACGTAAACTTAAAACTCGATAATAAACCTAATGAATTCATCCGAGTCCTTCGAACATCGTACGACAATTTAGAATATATTACGACTCTGTATGCCACATTACCGCCTTGAAAAGCTTATTAGTATAACGTACGGCACCTTACAACTCCTAACAAAACATTACAACACCGTACGTAAACTGAAAACTCCATAATAAACTTAATGAATTCGTCCGAGTCATTTGAACGTCGTACAACAATTTAGAATATCTTACGACTCTATATGCCACATTACCGCCTTGAAAATCATGTTAGTATAACGTAGAACACCTTACAACTCCTAAAAACACATTACAATACCGTATGTAAACTTAAAACTCCATAGTAATCCTAATGATTTCGTCCGAGTCCTTTAAACATCAGACGACCACTCAGGACTTGTTACGACTTTATAGGCGACATTAGCAACAGGAAAAACAATTTTGAATAATGTAGGATGCGTTACATCTTTTGAGAACACCTTACACCACCGTACGAAACATTAAATCTCCATAATAAACCGAATGAATTCGTCCGAGTGATTTGAACATCGTACAACAATTTAGAATATCTTACCACTCTGTATGCGACATTACCGCCTTGAAAAGCATGTTAGTATAACGTACGACACCTTAGAACTCCTAACAAAACATTACAACACCGTATGTAAACATAAAACTCCATAATAAACCTAATGAATTCATCCGAGTCCTTTGAACATCGTACCACATTTTATAATATGTTACGACTATGTATGCCACATTACCGCCTTGAAAAGCATGTTAGTATAACGTACGGCAGCTTACAACACCTAACAAAACATTACAACACCGTACGTAAACTCAAAACTCCATAATAAACCTAATAAATTCATCCGAGTCATTTGAACATCGTACAACAATTTAGAATATCTTACGACTCTGTATGCCACATTACCGCATTGAAAATCATGTTAGTATAACGTACGGCACCTTACAACTCCTAACAAAACAATACAACATCGTACGTAAACTTAACACTCCATAATAAACCTAATGAATTCATCCGAGTCCTTCGAACATCGTACGACAATTTAGAATATATTACGACTCTGTATGCCACATTACCGCCTTGAAAAGCTTATTAGTATAACGTACGGCACCTTACAACTCCTAACAAAACATTACAACACCGTACGTAAACTGAAAATTCCATAATAAACTTAATGAATTCGTCCGAATCATTTGAACATCGTACAACTATTTGGAATATCTTACGACTCTATATGCCACATTACCGCCTTGAAAATCATGTTAGTATAACGTAGGACACCTTACAACTCCTAAAAACACATTACAATACCGTATGTAAACTTAAAACTCCATAGTAAACCTAATGATTTCGTCCGAGTCCTTTAAACATCAGACGACCACTCAGGACTTGTTACGACTTTATAGACGACATTAGCAACAGGAAAAACAATTTAGAATAATGTAGGATGCGTTACATCTTTTGAGAACACCTTACACCACCGTACGAAACGTTAAAACTCCATAATAAACCTAATGAATTCGTCCGAGTGATTTGAACATCGTACAACAATGTAGAATATCTTACCACTCTGTATGCCACATTACCGCCTTGAAAAGCATGTTAGTATAACGTAAGACACCTTAGAACTCCTAACAAAACATTACAACACCGTATGTAAACTTAAAACTCCATAATAAACCTAATGAATTCATCCGAGTCCTTTGAACATCGTACGACAATTTATAATATGTTACGACTCTGTATGCCACATTACCGCCTTGAAAAGCATGTTAGTATAACGTACGACACCTTACAACACCTAACAAAACATTACAACACCGTACGTAAACTCAAAACTCCATAATAAACCTAATAAATTCGTCCGAGTCATTTGAACATCGTACAACTATTTAGAATATCTTACGACTCTATATGCCACATTACCGCCTTGAAAATCATATTAGTATAACGTAGGACACCTTACAACTCCTAAAAACACATTACAATACCGTATATAAACTTAAAACTCCATAGTAAACCTAATGATTTCGTCCGAGTCCTTTAAACATCAGACGACCACTCAGGACTTGTTACGACTTTATAGGCGACATTAGCAACAGGAAAAACAATTTAGAATAATGTAGGATGCGTTACATCTTTTGAGAACACCTTACACCACCGTACGAAACATTAAAACTCCATAATAAACCTAATGAATTCGTCCGAGTGATTTGAACATCGTACAACAATGTAGAATATCTTACCACTCTGTATGCCACATTACCGCCTTGAAAAGCATGTTTGTATAACGTACGACACCTTAGAACTCCTAACAAAACATTACAACACCGTATGTAAACTTAAAATTCCATAATAAACCTAATGAATTCATCCGAGTCCTTTGAACATCGTACGACAATTTATAATATGTTACGACTCTGTATGCCACATTACCGCCTTGAAAAGCATGTTAGTATAACGTACGGCACCTTACAACACCTAACAAAACATTACAACACCGTACGTAAACTCAAAACTCCATAATAAACCTAATAAATTTGTCCGAGTCATTTGAACATCGTACAACAATTTAGAATATCTTACGACTCTGTATGCCACATTACCGCATTGAAAATCATGTTAGTATAACGTATGACACCTTACAACTCCTAACAACACATTACAATACAGCACGTAAACTTAAAACTCCATAATAAATCTAATGAATTCGTTAGAGTCCTTTGAAAATCGTACGACCACTCAGGACTTGTTACGACTTTGTATGCGACATTAGCAACAGGAAAAGCAATTTAGAATAATGTAGGATACGTTACATCTTTTGAGAACACCTTACACCACCGTACGATACATTAAAACTCCATAATAAACCTAATTAATTCGTCCGTGTCATTTGAACATCGTACAACAATTTTGAATATCTTACCACTCTGTATGCGACATTACCGCCTTGAAAAGCATGTTAGTATAACGTACGACACCTTAGAACTCCTAACAAAACATTACAACACCGTATGTAAACATAAAACTCCATAATAAACCTAATGAATTCATCCGAGTCCTTTGAACATCGTACCACAATTTATAATATGTTACGACTATGTATGCCACATTACCGCCTTGAAAAGCATGTTAGTATAACGTACGGCACCTTACAACACCTAACAAAACATTACAACACCGTACGTAAACTCAAAACTCCATAATAAACCTAATAAATTCATCCGAGTCATTTGAACATCGTACAACAATTTAGAATATCTTACGACTCTGTATGCCACATTACCGCATTGAAAATCATGTTAGTATAACGTACGGCACCTTACAACTCCTAACAAAACAATACAACACCGTACGAAACATTAAAACTCCATAATAAACCAAATAAATTCGTCCGAGTCATTTGAACATCGTACAACAATTTAGAATATCTTACGACTCTGTATGCCACATTACCGCCTTGAAAAGCATGTTAGTATAACGTACGACACCTTACAACTCCTAACAAAACATTACAACACCGTACGTAAACTTAAAACTCCATAATAAACCTAATGAATTCGTCCGAGTCATTTGAACATCGTACCACATTTTAGAATATCTTACGACTTTGTATGCCACATTACCGCCTTGAAAAGCATGTTAGTATAACGTACGACACCTTAGAACTCCTAACAAAACATTACAACACCGTACGTAAACTTAAAACTCCATAATAAACCTAATGAATTCATCCGAGTCCATTGAACATCGTACGACAATTTAGAATATATTACGACTCTGTATGCCACATTACCGCCTTGAAAAGGATGTTAGTATAACGTACGACACCTTACAACACCTAACAAAAGATTAGAACACCGTACGTAAACTCAAAACTCCATAATAAACCTAAGAATTCGTCCGAGTCATTTGAACATCGTACAACAATTTAGAATATCTTACGACTCTGTATGCCACATTACCGCATTGAAAATCATGTTAGTATAACGTATGACACCTTACAACTCCTAACAACACATTACAATACCACACGTAAACTTAAAACTCCATAATAAACCTAATGAATTCATCCGAGTCCTTTGAACATCGTACGACAATTTAGATTATATTACCACTCTGTATGCCACATTACCGCCTTGAAAAGTATGTTAGTATAATGTACGGCACCTTACAACTCCTAACAAAACATTACAACACCGTACGTAAACTTAAAACTCCATAATAAACCTAATGAATTCATCCGAGTCCATTGAACATCGTACGACAATTTAGAATATATTACGACTCTGTATGCCACATTACCGCCTTGAAAAGCATGTTAGTATAACGTACGACACCTTACAACACCTAACAAAAGATTAGAACACCGTACGTAAACTCAAAACTCCATAATAAACCTAAGAATTCGTCCGAGTCATTTGAACATCGTGCAACAATTTAGAATATCTTACGACTCTGTATGCCACATTACCGCATTGAAAATCATGTAAGTATAACGTATGACACCTTACAACCCCTAACAACACATTACAATACAGCACGTAAACTTAAAACTCTATAATAAACCTAATGAATTCGTTAGAGTCCTTTGAACATCGTACAACCATTCAGGACTTGTTACGACTTTGTATGCGACATTAGCAAAAGGAAAAGCAATTTAGAATAATGTAGGATGCGTTACATCTTTTGAGAACACCTTACACCACCGTACGAAACATTAAAACTCCATAATAAACCTAATGAATTCGTCCGAGTCATTTGAACATCGTACAACAATTTAGAATATCTAAAGACTTTGTATGCCACATTACCGCCTTGAAAAGCATGTTAGTATAACGTACGACACCTTACAACTCCTAACAAAACATTACAACACCGTACGTAAACTTAAAACTCCATAATAAGCCTAATGAATTCATCCGAGTCCTTTGAACATCGTACGACAATTTAGATTATATTACCACTCTATATGCCACATTACCGCCTTGAAAAGTATGTTAGTATAACGTACGGCACCTTACAATTCTTAACAAAACATTACAACACCGTACGTAAACTTAAAACTCCATAATAAACCTAATGAATTCATCCGAGTCCATTGAACATCGTACGACAATTTAGAATATATTACGACTCTGTATGCCACATTACCGCCTTGAAAAGGATGTTAGTATAACGTACGACACCTTACAACACCTAACAAAAGATTAGAACACCGTACGTAAACTCAAAACTCCATAATAAACCTAAGAATTCGTCCGAGTCATTTGAACATCGTACAACAATTTAGAATATCTTACGACTCTGTATGCCACATTACCGCATTGAAAATCATGTTAGTATAACGTATGACACCTTACAACTCCTAACAACACATTACAATACCACACGTAAACTTAAAACTCCATAATAAACCTAATGAATTCGTTAGAGTCCTTTGAACATCGTACGACCACTCAGGACTTGTTACGACTTTGTATACGACATTAGCAACAGGAAAAACAATTTAAAATAATGTAGGATGCGTTACATATTTTGAGAACACCTTACACCACCGTACGAAACATTAAAACTCCATAATAAACCTAATGAATTCGTCCGAGTCATTTGAACATCGTAGAACAATTTAGAATATCTTACGACTCTGTATGCCACATTACCGCCTTGAAAAGCATGTTAGTATAACGTACGGCACCTTACAACTCCTAACAAAACATTACAACACCCTACGTAAGCTTAAAACTCCATAATAAACCTAATGAATTCATCCGAGTCCTTTGAACATCGTACGACAATTTTGAATTTATTACCACTCTGTATGCCATATTACCGCCTTGAAAAGTATGTTAGTATAACGTACGACACCTTACAATTCCTAACAAAACATTACAACACCGTACGTAAACTCAAAACTCCATAATAAACCTAATAAATTCATCCGAGTCATTTGAACATCGTACAACAATTTAGAATATCTTACGACTCTGTATGCCACATTACCGCATTGAAAATCATGTTAGTATAACGTACGGCACCTTACAACTCCTAACAAAACAATACAACACCGTACGTAAACTTAAAACTCGATAATAAACCTAATGAATTCATCCGAGTCCTTCGAACATCGTACGACAATTTAGAATATATTACGACTCTGTATGCCACATTACCGCCTTGAAAAGCTTATTAGTATAACGTACGGCACCTTACAACTGCTAACAAAACATTACAACACCGTACGTAAACTGAAAACTCCATAATAAACTTAATGAATTCGTCCGAGTCATTTGAACGTCGTACAACAATTTAGAATATCTTACGACTCTATATGCCACATTACCGCCTTGAAAATCATGTTAGTATAACGTAGAACACCTTACAACTCCTAAAAACACATTACAATACCGTATGTAAACTTAAAACTCCATAGTAATCCTAATGATTTCGTCCGAGTCCTTTAAACATCAGACGACCACTCAGGACTTGTTACGACTTTATAGGCGACATTAGCAACAGGAAAAACAATTTTGAATAATGTAGGATGCGTTACATCTTTTGAGAACACCTTACACCACCGTACGAAACATTAAAACTCCATAATAAACCGAATGAATTCGTCCGAGTGATTTGAACATCGTACAACAATTTAGAATATCTTACCACTCTGTATGCGACATTACCGCCTTGAAAAGCATGTTAGTATAACGTACGACACCTTAGAACTCCTAACAAAACATTACAACACCGTATGTAAACATAAAACTCCATAATAAACCTAATGAATTCATCCGAGTCCTTTGAACATCGTACCACATTTTATAATATGTTACGACTATGTATGCCACATTACCGCCTTGAAAAGCATGTTAGTATAACGTACGGCACCTTACAACACCTAACAAAACATTACAACACCGTACGTAAACTCAAAACTCCATAATAAACCTAATAAATTCATCCGAGTCATTTGAACATCGTACAACAATTTAGAATATCTTACGACTCTGTATGCCACATTACCGCATTGAAAATCATGTTAGTATAACGTACGGCACCTTACAACTCCTAACAAAACAATACAACATCGTACGTAAACTTAACACTCCATAATAAACCTAATGAATTCATCCGAGTCCTTCGAACATCGTACGACAATTTAGAATATATTACGACTCTGTATGCCACATTACCGCCTTGAAAAGCTTATTAGTATAACGTACGGCACCTTACAACTCCTAACAAAACATTACAACACCGTACGTAAACTGAAAACTCCATAATAAACTTAATGAATTCGTCCGAATCATTTGAACATCGTACAACTATTTGGAATATCTTACGACTCTATATGCCACATTACCGCCTTGAAAATCATGTTAGTATAACGTAGGACACCTTACAACTCCTAAAAACACATTACAATACCGTATGTAAACTTAAAACTCCATAGTAAACCTAATGATTTCGTCCGAGTCCTTTAAACATCAGACGACCACTCAGGACTTGTTACGACTTTATAGACGACATTAGCAACAGGAAAAACAATTTAGAATAATGTAGGATGCGTTACATCTTTTGAGAACACCTTACACCACCGTACGAAACGTTAAAACTCCATAATAAACCTAATGAATTCGTCCGAGTGATTTGAACATCGTACAACAATGTAGAATATCTTACCACTCTGTATGCCACATTACCGCCTTGAAAAGCATGTTAGTATAACGTAAGACACCTTAGAACTCCTAACAAAACATTACAACACCGTATGTAAACTTAAAACTCCATAATAAACCTAATGAATTCATCCGAGTCCTTTGAACATCGTACGACAATTTATAATATGTTACGACTCTGTATGCCACATTACCGCCTTGAAAAGCATGTTAGTATAACGTACGACACCTTACAACACCTAACAAAACATTACAACACCGTACGTAAACTCAAAACTCCATAATAAACCTAATAAATTCGTCCGAGTCATTTGAACATCGTACAACTATTTAGAATATCTTACGACTCTATATGCCACATTACCGCCTTGAAAATCATATTAGTATAACGTAGGACACCTTACAACTCCTAAAAACACATTACAATACCGTATATAAACTTAAAACTCCATAGTAAACCTAATGATTTCGTCCGAGTCCTTTAACATCAGACGACCACTCAGGACTTGTTACGACTTTATAGGCGACATTAGCAACAGGAAAAACAATTTAGAATAATGTAGGATGCGTTACATCTTTTGAGAACACCTTACACCACCGTACGAAACATTAAAACTCCATAATAAACCTAATGAATTCGTCCGAGTGATTTGAACATCGTACAACAATGTAGAATATCTTACCACTCTGTATGCCACATTACCGCCTTGAAAAGCATGTTTGTATAACGTACGACACCTTAGAACTCCTAACAAAACATTACAACACCGTATGTAAACTTAAAATTCCATAATAAACCTAATGAATTCATCCGAGTCCTTTGAACATCGTACGACAATTTATAATATGTTACGACTCTGTATGCCACATTACCGCCTTGAAAAGCATGTTAGTATAACGTACGGCACCTTACAACACCTAACAAAACATTACAACACCGTACGTAAACTCAAAACTCCATAATAAACCTAATAAATTTGTCCGAGTCATTTGAACATCGTACAACAATTTAGAATATCTTACGACTCTGTATGCCACATTACCGCATTGAAAATCATGTTAGTATAACGTATGACACCTTACAACTCCTAACAACACATTACAATACACCACGTAAACTTAAAACTCCATAATAAATCTAATGAATTCGTTAGAGTCCTTTGAAAATCGTACGACCACTCAGGACTTGTTACGACTTTGTATGCGACATTAGCAACAGGAAAAGCAATTTAGAATAATGTAGGATACGTTACATCTTTTGAGAACACCTTACACCACCGTACGATACATTAAAACTCCATAATAAACCTAATGAATTCGTCCGTGTCATTTGAACATCGTACAACAATTTTGAATATCTTACCACTCTGTATGCGACATTACCGCCTTGAAAAGCATGTTAGTATAACGTACGACACCTTAGAACTCCTAACAAAACATTACAACACCGTATGTAAACATAAAACTCCATAATAAACCTAATGAATTCATCCGAGTCCTTTGAACATCGTACCACAATTTATAATATGTTACGACTATGTATGCCACATTACCGCCTTGAAAAGCATGTTAGTATAACGTACGGCACCTTACAACACCTAACAAAACATTACAACACCGTACGTAAACTCAAAACTCCATAATAAACCTAATAAATTCATCCGAGTCATTTGAACATCGTACAACAATTTAGAATATCTTACGACTCTGTATGCCACATTACCGCATTGAAAATCATGTTAGTATAACGTACGGCACCTTACAACTCCTAACAAAACAATACAACACCGTACGAAACATTAAAACTCCATAATAAACCAAATAAATTCGTCCGAGTCATTTGAACATCGTACAACAATTTAGAATATCTTACGACTCTGTATGCCACATTACCGCCTTGAAAAGCATGTTAGTATAACGTACGACACCTTACAACTCCTAACAAAACATTACAACACAGTACGTAAACTTAAAACTCCATAATATACCTAATGAATTCATCCGAGTCCTTTGAACATTGTACGACAATTTAGAATATATTACGACTCTGTATGCCACACTACCGCCTTGAAAACTATGTTAGTATAACGTACGACACCTTACAACTCCTAGCAAAACATTACAACATCGTACGTAAACTTAAAACTCCATAATAAACCTAATGAATCCATCCGAGTCCATTGAACATTGTACGACAATTTAGAATATATTACGACTCTGTATGTCACATTACCGCCTTGAAAAGCCTGTTAGTATAACGTACGGCACCTTACAACACCTAACAAATCATTACAACACCGTACGTAAACACAAAACTCCAAAATAAACCTAATGAATTCGTCCGAGTCATTTGAACATCGTACAACAATTTAGAATATCTTACGACTCTGTATGCCACATTACCGCCTTGAAAATCATGTTAGTATAACGTATGACACCTTACAAATCCTAACAACACATTACAATACAGCACGTAAACTTAAAACTCCATAATAAACCTAATGAATTCGTTAGAGTCATTTGAACATCGTACGACCACTCAGGACTTGTTACGACTTTGTATGGGACATTAGCAACAGGAAAAACAATTTAGAATAATGTAGGAGGCGTTACATCTTTTTAGAACACCTTACACCACCGTACGAAACATTAAAACTCCATAATAAACCTAATGAATTCGTCCGACTCATTTGAACATCGTACAACAATTTAGAATATCTTACGACTCTGTATGCCATATTACCTCCCTTGAAAATCATGTTAGTATAACGTATGACACCTTACAAATCGTAACAACACATTACAATATCTCACGTAAACTTAAAACTCCGTAATAAACCTAATGAATTCGTTAGAGTCCTTTGAACATCGTACGACCACTCAGGACTTGTTACGACTTTGTATGCGACATTAGCAACAGGAAAAGCAATTTAGAATAATATAGGATGCGTTACATCTTTTGAGAACACCTTACACCACCGTACGAAACATTAAAACTCCATAATAAACCTAATAAATTCGTCCGAGTCATTTGAACATCGTACAACAATTTAGAATATCTTACGACTCTGTATGCCACATTACCGCCTTGAAAAGCATGTTAGTATAACGTACGACACCTTACAACTCCTAACAAAACATTACAACACAGTACGTAAACTTAAAACTCCATAATATACCTAATGAATTCATCCGAGTCCTTTGAACATTGTACGACAATTTAGAATATATTACGACTCTGTATGCCACACTACCGCCTTGAAAACTATGTTAGTATAACTTACGACACCTTACAACTCCTAGCAAAACATTACAACACCGTACGTAAACTTAAAACTCCATAATAAACCTAATGAATCCATCCGAGTCCATTGAACATTGTACGACAATTTAGAATATATTACGACTCTGTATGTCACATTACCGCCTTGAAAAGCCTGTTAGTATAACGTACGGCACCTTACAACACCTAACAAATCATTACAACACCGTACGTAAACACAAAACTCCAAAATAAACCTAATGAATTCGTCCGAGTCATTTGAACATCGTACAACAATTTAGAATATCTTACGACTCTGTATGCCACATTACCGCCTTGAAAATCATGTTAGTATAACGTATGACACCTTACAAATCCTAACAACACATTACAATACAGCACGTAAACTTAAAACTCCATAATAAACCTAATGAATTCGTTAGAGTCATTTGAACATCGTACGACCACTCAGGACTTGTTACGACTTTGTATGGGACATTAGCAACAGGAAAAACAATTTAGAATAATGTAGGAGGCGTTACATCTTTTTAGAACACCTTACACCACCGTACGAAACATTAAAACTCCATAATAAACCTAATGAATTCGTCCGACTCATTTGAACATCGTACAACAATTTAGAATATCTTACGACTCTGTATGCCATATTACCTCCCTTGAAAATCATGTTAGTATAACGTATGACACCTTACAAATCGTAACAACACATTACAATATCTCACGTAAACTTAAAACTCCGTAATAAACCTAATGAATTCGTTAGAGTCCTTTGAACATCGTACGACCACTCAGGACTTGTTACGACTTTGTATGCGACATTAGCAACAGGAAAAGCAATTTAGAATAATATAGGATGCGTTACATCTTTTGAGAACACCTTACACCACCGTACGAAACATTAAAACTCCATAATAAACCTAATAAATTCGTCCGAGTCATTTGAACATCGTACAACAATTTAGAATATCTTACGACTCTGTATGCCACATTACCGCCTTGAAAAGCATGTTAGTATAACGTACGACACCTTACAACTCCTAACAAAACATTACAACACAGTACGTAAACTTAAAACTCCATAATATACCTAATGAATTCATCCGAGTCCTTTGAACATTGTACGACAATTTAGAATATATTACGACTCTGTATGCCACACTACCGCCTTGAAAACTATGTTAGTATAACGTACGACACCTTACAACTCCTAGCAAAACATTACAACACCGTACGTAAACTTAAAACTCCATAATAAACCTAATGAATCCATCCGAGTCCATTGAACATTGTACGACAATTTAGAATATATTACGACTCTGTATGTCACATTACCGCCTTGAAAAGCCTGTTAGTATAACGTACGGCACCTTACAACACCTAACAAATCATTACAACACCGTACGTAAACACAAAACTCCAAAATAAACCTAATGAATTCGTCCGAGTCATTTGAACATCGTACAACAATTTAGAATATCTTACGACTCTGTATGCCACATTACCGCCTTGAAAATCATGTTAGTATAACGTATGACACCTTACAAATCCTAACAACACATTACAATACAGCACGTAAACTTAAAACTCCATAATAAACCTAATGAATTCGTTAGAGTCATTTGAACATCGTACGACCACTCAGGACTTGTTACGACTTTGTATGGGACATTAGCAACAGGAAAAACAATTTAGAATAATGTAGGAGGCGTTACATCTTTTTAGAACACCTTACACCACCGTACGA
This sequence comes from Tagetes erecta, assembly GCA_030867185.1. Taxonomy (NCBI): domain Eukaryota; kingdom Viridiplantae; phylum Streptophyta; class Magnoliopsida; order Asterales; family Asteraceae; genus Tagetes; species Tagetes erecta. The sequence continues at coordinate 43,963,974 of CM061488.1, read as the reverse complement.
AACATTAAAACTCCATAATAAACCTAATGAATTCGTCCCACTCATTTGAACATCGTACAACAATTTAGAATATCTTACGACTCTGTATGCCATATTACCTCCCTTGAAAATCATGTTAGTATAACGTATGACACCTTACAAATCGTAACAACACATTACAATATCTCACGTAAACTTAAAACTCCGTAAAAAACCTAATGAATTCGTTAGAGTCCTTTGAACATCGTACGACCACTCAGGACTTGTTACGACTTTGTATGCGACATTAGCAACAGGAAAAGCAATTTAGAATAATATAGGATGCGTTACATCTTTTGAGAACACCTTACATGTCACAACCCCAACACGGCGGGCGGTCCCAGGAGATGGTTGCCCCGGGGGTTATCGCGTGTGACGAATGGATATCAGGAGCAACGCAGCGGAACAACAACATACATACACACAGCTTAAAACTTAAAGTTGTGCATACATTAAACTTCATATATACAATACATTGATTACAAAACGACAATTGTTTGTTTGATACATAACATTAACATACTAAAGCTAGCAACTATTCTAGGTCCAGAGCGTCTATCTTCTAAGCCCGCAAGCCCTCTACCTGCTCTAGCCTCAACAGTGCTTTCCTGCATCACACGACACCTAGATGTGTGCCAAAAAGTTTAAAAGAAAGGGTCAGCTTACGCTGGTGAGTTCATAATAAAACATTTTACAAAACATTACAAAACATCCAACCAAATACTTGTAAAAACCTTGATCAACGAGTTGCCAAGCTCCATTGATCAAAGAGTTACCACTAACTCCATCACTTACAAGCATTTCATAAACATACTAGCATCATCAGATAAATATACACAGTCAATACGATAAACCCCTCAACAACTCCGTCAGGCACGTCTGCGCTGGAGCAGAATATATGCATATACCCTTCACTGAGTTTACCGCCCGTCACCCTAAAAACAGAAGTGGTATTGCCCGATATTTACCGTAGAATGCTAGCCAACCGTTCAAAAACAACAGTTTAAGAACACAACCAATCCAAAAGAGTTTATACAAAAACTCACAATCATTTACAACCAAAACAGGTTTAAGCAACACATCCAGTTTTGTAAAACATACAATCATTTCAAAAGAGTTTAAGTGTATGAACTCACCTCAACAAGATCACAACAAGCTCACAACTAGCTTCGGTCCTTGATCTAATCCCAACAATCAATCCAAATGGATATCTTCACGATCACACAAATAGCTATATCGACAATCAATCTCAATAGCTATAATCCACCTATAACGCGATATCACAACGTTATAAATAACGATTCCTAAGACTATGTAAGTCCTAGGGCATAACTAACGAAGCATAAGACTAGACACGAGTCGTTGCCACCTACGCCTACCAAATCCCACACCTCGGGGATCTAAACGAATCCTACAGAGATATGTTACCCGTACACAACGGATATCATACCCCTAGGGTACGGATATTCAACCCGCACCCTCCCCGGGTAATCTACCCGTTAGTTGCGGGTGTTTAATCCCGCAACTATTTCCCCTAGCACGTCCCTCGTGCTATGCGGGTATCTTCACCCCGCATTCCCATCGAGTTCCCAACCCGATTCCCATCCTAAACTAGATCGAGAATGAAAGACTATTACCTCGTCGATCACCGATCTTCAGTCGCGCAACACCTTGATGATCACCGTTCTTCACTCGGACAGAACCTCGACGCACGCTAAGCGATCTACACGCGCCCGAAACTCGAAGCAGCGTTTCGACGCAGGGTACCGCACTCGAGGCGCGATTCCGAAACAAAACGGACTGGTTTCTCTCTCTAAAACGTTCTAGAGAGAGAGAGAACTTTGAGCACAAGTGAAGGGGGGTTGCACCCCTTTAAATAGGCTGTCTGGGCTGTTCCAGGCGATACGCGCAGCCCACATGCACCATCTGCGCGTATCGCGTAGATGGTGAGTGGCTGCCAGCTGTTTTCCACCCGACTGACACTAGGCGATACGCGCAGGGCCCTACCCTTTGATGCGCGGACCGCGTAGCCTACATTTTCAGATTCCTCTCGTCGAAACACGTGGAATTCATATATTATGGGCTCCGTAACTCTTCTTCTAAGTCAAAATATGCTCGAAACAAGTTTTCGGACATTCCTCGGGTGTTTTCGCATTTCCCGCTTCGTTATAACTCCGATTTGAGTTCCGTTTTCGCCCACGCTCTTCATTTTCAGTCCTCTACCACCCCTAGGGTTTATCAATATAGATTAGGACTGTTTATTCAACGTGCTATTTACATGAACACCCGCCCATTATCGACATATACTTACGTCAAAATTTAGGGTTTTACATTTCTCCCCTCCTTAAAAGAATTTCGTCCTCGAAATTCGAATATTACAAAAATAACTGAGGGTACTTGGCTTTCATCTCACTAGCCAATTCCCAAGTCTTCTCCGGTCCTCTTTGTCCTTCCCATTGGACCAACACCAACCAGATTCTTTTCTTTCTCAACTTTCTTTCTTGAGTATCAAGAATCTTTACCGGCCTCTCTGTAAAAGATAGCTACTCGCTTACTTGAACATCCTCGATAGGTACAGCTTGATTTGGATCCGCCAAACCCTTCCTTAAGTTTGACACATGAAAGGTATCGTGTACACCTTTCAAGGTTTCCGGTAACTCAAGCTTATAAGCAACTTTCCCAACTCTCGCAACAATCTTAAATGGACCAACGTATCTCGGGGCTAACTTTCCACGTTTGATAAACCTTACCACTCCTTTCCAAGGAGATACTTTCAGCATCACATGGTCCCCAACTTTGAATTCTAAGGGCCTTCTACGAACATCAGCATAACTTTTCTGCCTATCCTGGGCAGCTTTCAGCCTTTGCCTAATCAGTTGGATTTTATCATTTGTTTCTAACATCATCTCTGTACTACACAACTGATCATCCCCAACTTCCGTCCAACAAACGGGAGTTCTGCACTTTCTTCCATAAAGTGCTTCAAATGGTGTCATCCCTATGCTGGTGTGATAACTGTTGTTGTATGAAAACTCAACCAATGGTAAGAATTCATCCCAACTACCACTAAAGTCAATCACACACGCACGCAACATATCCTCAAGGGTTTGGATCGTACGCTCACTCTGCCCATCAGTTTGAGGATGATATGCCGTGCTCAAATTCAATCTAGTTCCTAGATCTTTTTGCAAACTCGACCAAAACCTTGACGTGAATCGACTATCTCTATCAGAGATGATCGAAAGTGGCACGCCATGTCTACTCACAATCTCCTTGATATACAATTTAGCCATCTTCTCTGGTGAGTAGCTCTCGTTATATGGTATGAAATGAGACGACTTGGTCAATCGATCCACAATCACCCATATGGCATTATGCCCTGCACGAGTTCTTGGGAGCTTCGTGACATAATCCATCGTTATTCTTTCCCACTTCCAAACTGGTAATTCTATCTGTTGTAACAGACCTGCTGGTTTCTGATGCTCAATCTTAACTTGCAAACAAGTTAAGCACCTTTGCACATACTGTGCAATTGATCTCTTCATATTGGGCCACCAATAATGCTCTTTCAAGCTCTTGAACATCTTATCCGTTCAAGGATGAATCGAGTACTTAGACTTGTGGGTTTCGTCAAGAATCTTATCCTGGATACCTCCAAACTTTGGAACCCAGATTCTTGATCCAAACCTTAGAATCTCATCCTTTCCTTTTGTCAACAAACCTTCCTTTCCCACCATTCGCTCCTTCCTGATGTTTTCTTCCTTCAAGGCATTTGTTTGAGCTTCAACGATCTGATCCTTCCAATCAATCGTTACAATGATCTGCAAAGCCCTTACTCTAATGGGTTTAACCCTCTCCTTTCGACTCAGGGCGTCTGCCACCACATTGGCCTTGCCAGGATGGTATTTGATCTCACAATCATAATCGCTAAGCAATTCCATCCATCTACGTTGCCTCATGTTTAGCTCCTTCTGATCAAAAAGGTGTTGAAGGCTTTTGTGATCGGAATATATCACGAATTTAGTACCATAAAGATAATGTCGCCACATCTTCAAGGCAAACACTATGGCACCTAATTCCAAATCATGTGTGGTGTAACGTTTCTCATGAACGCTCAATTGTCGTGATGCATAGGCAATGACCTTCTCTCGTTGCATCAGCACGCAACCAAGACCATTAAGCGAGGCATCACAACATACCACAAAATCCTCATTACCTTCGGGTAATGAAAGAATTGGAGCACTACAAAGCTTCTTCTTCAAGACACTAAAGGCTTCCTCTTGCTCGGGTCCCCATTTGAACTCAGCCTTCTTCCGCGTTAATGCAGTCATTGGTGTAGCAATCTTGGAGAAGTCTTTGATAAATCTTCGGTAGTACCCAGCTAAGCCTAAGAAGCTTCTAATTTTCGTGGGAGTCTTCGGGACTTCCCATTTCATTATAGCCTCTATCTTAGTTGGATCTACCTGAACACCAGCTTCATTTATCACATGCCCGAGAAATTGAACTTCTCTCTTCCAAAAATCACACTTGGAGAACTTAGCATACACCTTCTCCTGCCTGAGAGTTTCCAAAACCTTCTTCAAGTGTTCAGCATGATCATTTTGATCTCTCGAATAGACTAAAATATCATCGATAAAGACAATGACGAATTTGTCTAAGTACGGCTTGCAGACTCTGTTCATGAGATCCATGAATTCTGCAGGGGCATTGGTTAGTCCAAAGGACATAACCAAAAACTCATAGTGCCCATATCGGGTTCTAAAAGCCGTCTTGGGAATATCTTCTTCCCGCACCTTCAGTTGATGGTATCCAGACCTAAGATCGATCTTGGAGAAATAACTAGCGCCTTGCAGCTGATCAAACAGATCGTCTATCCTCGGCAATGGATACTTGTTCTTGATTGTCAACTTGTTCAGCTCACGGTAGTCGATGCACATCCGCATGGAACCGTCCTTCTTCTTTACAAACAACACTGGTGCACCCCAAGGGGATGAACTCGTTCTAATGAAGCCTAAGTCGAGCAACTCCTGGACTTGCTTCATTAGTTCTTGCAATTCGGAGGGCGCCAAACGATAAGGAGCCTTCGCAATCGGCCTTGCTTCAGGTATTAAATCGATTCGAAATTCGATTTGTCGGTTGGGAGGGAGTCCAGGTAAGTCATCCGGAAACACGTCAGGGTAATCACATACGACTGGGATATCCGAAATCTGCTTTTCAGGCTTAGCATCTAAAGCATAGGCTATAAAAGCCTCACAACCTTTCATCAAACATTTACTAGCCTTAATTGCAGATATCATCCGGATATTACCTCCGTTACTATCTCCCTTAACCACTAATGTTTCACCATCTGACTTACATACCCTAACCAACTTTTTCTCACAATCAACTTGGGCTCGATTATAAGTTAACCAGTCCATTCCTATGACTACATCATAACCACACAAGTTCATAGGCATAACATCAACTGGAAACTCAACACCATTTAAATTAAGCAAGCAATCCTTATACACTACTGTTATCACATCACTTCCTCCATTTGCGGTTTCTACCTCATAAAAAGAATCTAACACTACAGGTTCTTTTCCTAGGTATTTCCCAAAGGAAGTTGACACAAAACTCTTATTTGCACCCGTGTCAAATAAAACCTTAGCATAAACGTTGTTTAGAGGGAACATACCTGCCACAACATCCTCATTAACTTCTTTATCATCACCCTTCTTCATAACAAACACCCGCCCTTTGGCTGGGTTCTTTCCTCCTTTAATTTTAGGGCAATCATTCCTAAAATGCCCTGTTTCCTGACAATTATAGCACTTAATCGTCGGACACGATCTTGAGAGATGTCCTGATTGCTGACATCTGTAACACCTCTTCTCTTGAAATCCTTCTCCAACTTTCCCCTTATCCTTGCTACCTCCTTCTCCCTTTTTAAACTTGAATCTACCGCCAGATCCACTCTTCCTATCCTCCGACTTCCTCTTCCTTTCTCCTTCATATGCCTCTTGACTTTGCACCTCATCGTAGATGATTGCGCTCAGTCCTACTGCTTCATCAAAGGTCGTTGGCCCTTTCGCCTTCACATGCGTTCGGACCTTTGGTGGAAGCCCCTGAATATAACACCTCAACCTTCTAGACTCGGGAGTAACTAAGTGGGGAACCAACAAAGCCATCTCGTTGAATCTCGAGGTGTATTCACGATGTGTCATCGATCCAGCCTCTAACCGAAGAAACTCCATCTCCATCTTGTCCAACTCATTCTGCGGACAGAATTGTTGGAGTACCAACTCCTTCATGTCATTCCACCTCATGCTATCGATAGCGGCTTGTCCTTTCCTTTGGACTATTTGTAACAATCCCGGTTTTTGGGCCCGGGAAATTTTTTTTTTAAAATCCATTGGGCTTGGCCCAACTATTATTGAACTTAGGCCCCGCTTAAATTATTGGGCTTGGCCCAACCCTTATTGGGCTTAGGCCCAACTTAAATATGGGCTTGGCCCACGTATGTTACGATAAAAACCGATGACGAAACCCGTTATATTAATTACCCGAGTACGCGTAGGAAATATTTTTACTACCATGAGTTAGATAGACTTTTTCCCCACTAGTATCTTTAGTATTACCAATTGTTAGGATATAATAAATTACACATATAATTTACATTAGACAATGAAAATAATAAAATACCAACTCTATAAATATAAAGACCACTACACAATCATGCACATGTATATATATACATACGTACAACATATATATATATATATATATATTAACAAACCCATTAAATAAACACCTTCACATATTTATATAAATACCATACAACATTTACCACCATACAACCATTATTATTTACACTACTAAACAAAGACACGTATGCATGAACATATACATACATGCATACGTTCACACACATATATATATATAAACACATTCTTTTATAAACTACAACTAACACTTTTATAAAAACAACCCAATATATATATATATATATTAACTAAATCAATTAAAATTCAAGATACATATATATATATATATATATATAAAGTAATTAACAAAAATAATAATAATACTTCTACCCTATTAACCACCCTACCTACCTTGCCCCCTAACTACACAACCTAACCACCCAAAACTACCAATGCATGTACACTCCATTGCCTAAAAATCTCACCATAATCTCTCATGAACCAAGACAAGATTTGACCACCTCCCCCCCCCTCTCTCCTCCTTTTTCGGCTGAAATAACACACCACACCACACCCATTTCATTTTTACAATCACCCTTCACTCTCACACCCAAAACACTCTCTAACATTCTCCCAACCATCAAATACTCTCTCCACCTCAAGAACTCAAAAACTCAGCTTCAACAAGTCTCTAAAGTCGACCAACAACATCAAACACAAGCCAAGAGGAGCCACGAGTCCAAAGAAACAACAACCGAGCAAACCGAAGCAAAAACCGTTCGACCCACGAAGAAGCACGCCAAGACCAGCAACGTCCAGCCCCTTTTCCAGTCGAGTTCCAGTCCATTTCGTGACCCTCATACCACCCCAAGTGCACCCCCACTCACCTTCAACCTCAAGGTAACGAGAAAACACCCGAAAATGCACTATACGTGCATAAAACGTTCATTTTTACACACAATGAATACCAACACTTCCCATATATTTTTGAACACCTTCAAACACTTATTTTTCAGTAACAAAAGGATTAAAAACTATAAAACCCTTTTTCTAAACAAAAATGTACAAGTTTGACTAAAATAGTCAAACTACACACTTTATTTTGAGAAAAACAACAACACCCAACTAACAACCTTGAAAACATAATTTTATATTTTTTGGAGCTTCTCTATAATAAAATATGGTTACAAAATAAATTTCACGATTTTTGGAGTTGTACATTAATTATTATGCATTTTTGAAGATTAAAAATGGATAAATACACTAATATTCACAAAAACGTGTGGGGAGTATAAAAATATAAAAATTTGTTATCTTACTGTTATAAATATGTGTATAGGTGAATAATACTGATTATGATTGATTGTTGATGGGTGTACATAAAAATCGAACAATAACCGAAACTAAAACGTACAAAACAACAAAAATACCAAAAATATAAAAATACCAAATTTTTATTATCTCAGTAGCTTAAACATGTTAAAAATAAGTTAGAAAACAAATTTCATAATTTTCCTAAAAAGAATGTAATTACTATGAATTTTTGAATGTTTAATAGGATTAAAATACAAAAATTCGTATAAAATAATTAAGGACACTTTGGACCAAACTTACAGAACCTAAACTCATATATAAGTATAAAATAACTATTTTAAGACTTAAAATGTTACCAAGGACCCTCTAAGCATAAAACGTAATCTTAACCGAACCGAACGCGTTAAAAACACGAAACCCAACGAAACAAGAAAAATCTGATATTTTATAATTCCAGAAGCTTTTATATATAAAAACTAAGTATCCCAACAAGTTTCATAATTTTTACAAGCCTAACATATTTATTATAAATTTTTGAATATAAAAGACCAAGTAAATGGTAAAAAGCACAAAAATTAGAAAAATACCTTTTAATCAGAAATACCACTTTTTATACAGTACATACAACCCAAGGAAGTATTTTAAAGAATAAAAATGTTTAAAAAGATGTTTTGTAAATAAATCGTTCATACGTCGGTTACACACGCGTTAAAATACGAAAATGACCAACGAACCTTAAAACTCAACTTTTGGACTATAAAGCACTTAGTTACTGATTAAATAAGCTATAACCAAAATTTCAACAATTTAGGAAGTACCAATTATTTTATACAAATTATTTAAGTTTAAAAACCCGTAAACCGACAACTACTAAAAATAATTTATAGAAAATAATTGAAACGTCTAAAAACCATGAAACACCATATATTACAGTAACTAAGACCCCTTTAACTTAATATAAAAGCCCAAGATCAAAATAAGCTCAAAAACCCAAATCGTAACCCGACGCGTAACGATTTACCACAACCGGAGAAACCGGTGAACTCGAAATCTACCCCGAACTTGATAAACACTTCAAAACCAGTAGGTTAACCTTAAAATATGTATAAGACCAATACACAACACTAACACACCTAGAAATGAGAAGTTATAACCAAAAACCTAACTTTAGGGCTAAAAGTGTCAAAATAACAAAGTTGAGGGACTAAAAGTGACAACACTCAAACTTTCTTATTTTTAGGAAAAATAAGATAAATACTTACTGAATTAAACTAAAATAATATGGATTTAAGTATTAGAACGAGAACGAACCAACGAGAACATAAAAACGACTATACAACCGAAAGACAAACGCACCCGTTATAGAACGCACGTAGACTTATACATTTTAGAATCTAACTTGATTAAACTAAACATAGGAAGTCCGCTAAGAGGTAGGACTCTCACGCAAACTATTATCTAGGAAGCTCTTGAGCAAAGCTACAGGTGAGTTCATGAACCCCCTTTTTACGTAATACTTTTGGGGCTGATACATACCTACTAAACTTGTTTATATAAACTGATTTTCATGGTGTAACACATCTGCTACTTGTCCCCGAACGTTGGTACAACTTTCGGTAGCCATTAACTTCTTGCAGGAGCCCTTTGATATGTGAATAGTACTATTTGGGAATCCCCCGCGTACAGTGGCATACCCCCCACTGAGGTTGAAAACCATTACGCCACATGTTCAATGAAACGTTGGTGCTTAGCAGAGCACGTTAGCCCACTTTGGGTTAGGGGACTATTATTTATTGTATTCGGGTTGGGTATAATCCGAACAGGTTTGGCTACATATATTGTCGACCGTACACCATATAATATAATGTTTTTGTGTCATAACTTTTATTAAACCATGAGCTCACCAACTTTATGTTGACGTATTTTTGGGTATGTATTTCAGGTATTTGATTGGAAGGTTATTTAGCTTGTTGATTTGAAGTTAGGGCTTGGAACGTTTTGGAGGATAGCCACTAGTTATTTTAATATGTTTTTAAGACTGATATGCACGCACTAGACAATTTAAATTTCTATGCATTTTGTTTAAAACTATTAATGGGATGAAATATGCCCACGTGGACAACTTTTATTATATTTAATGAATATGTAGTTTATTATTTCCGCTGCTTGTTTATGATATCAGTCCGTCATGACCCGGCCCGTTTGGCCGGGGTGTGACAGATTGGTATCAGAGCCAGTGGTTCTAGCGAATTAGGTTCTTATACTAAGACACCTAGGCTTTAACCACACGATTTAGGGACTAAGATAAGATGTGAACCAAGCATTATGTATACGTGACCTAGGCACTTAAGTAAACCCGAAAACCTTACTTGATGTGCTTACTTGTATTTGTTTACTTGCTTATTACTACTACTTTAATTTGGAGTATTATTAATGCGTTAACTTTTTTATTTATTTAATTTGATCACTAATTTGTTTACCTTTCTTTTTTTTTTCCAATAGATGACAGGACGCCAAGACCGTATCTTCATTATTTATTTTTTTTATGCATTATGACATTGTAGGACCAAGTGAATTTTCGCTTGTGTCACACCGGACATTGTATTCTTACTTAACATTCTTTTGTAGGACCAAGTGAACTTTCGCTTGTGTCACACCGGATATTGTATTTTACTTATTTTGGTACTTGCAATGCATAGTGGGTTTTGCTATGCGCAACTTTGGTTTATTTTACATTCTCATTTTATATACTTATTTTACATTATTATCTTATATGCTTACCTTACATGCTTATCTTGTGTGCTTATCTTACATGATTACTACGAATATAGGAGCCTTCTACGGTTCAAGTTTTGATAAATTATTGCTAAAATATTTTTGAATACATATACTAATAGTCATACGCATATAAGTAATACATTCTTAAAAATACATAGATACATATCTCAACTAACCGTGCTTATACGAAAGACCTATATATATGTATATGCCCTATTGAACGTTCGTATATACATATACACATACACATATATATACAAGAATACATGTACCTACCTGATTATACACCCAATCGCTTGAGCTCATTTACAAGCCTACATGAACATACATGAAATCTACGCATATGGTCTATGATCATGCTTATGACGAACGCATTTCCTATATAGTTATGGCAAGAGGAGCAGGACGTAAGCGCGACGTTAACCAACAAGATATCACTAACACCCAATCCCAAACACAAGACAACAGTAGCAACCACGAAAACGAAACCGAAGATAACGCCAACGACCCAACCCAATCCAACAACCCATCGCCGATGCTATCGCATAAGCCATACCCACCATAACCGCACACGTTAACGTCAAGCGAAACAAAGATAAAGAAGGAGAAAACGACGAAGATGAGGAGAGCCAAGGGAATGGTAAGGATGACACCAGAAAGAAGGAGACACGTGAGGAGCCGGCCGTCGTGACCGGTGTGTGTTCTTAGTAAACAACCATTATGTATATGTTTTATTCGATACCGGTGCTAGCAAGAGCTTTGTATCTAGATCCTTTAGGCCAAAAATTGAAATAAGGTCAACTAGGATAGAACATCCATACACGATAGAAATAGCAAACGGCACTATCATTAAAGTAGACGAAACCACTAAGGGATGCACACTAGAGCTAGATGACGTTAAGTTTACGATCGATCTAATGACCGTAGAACTAGGAGGATTTGACGTGGTTGTTGGAATGGATTGGTTAGTAGAAAATAAGGCTGAAATCGTATGTCATAAACAGTTGCTCAAAAACCCTATACATGGAGGGAAGACTCTCATCGTTTACGGAGAAAAGCCAGAGCAAAGAGTGAAACTCGTCTCGTGAGTAAAAGCACACCGAAGTCTACAAAGAGGCTGTATGGCTTACCTAGCATATGTCATGAGCGCAGAAAAAGATGAGAGGTGCATTGAAGAGGTTCCGGTTGTGTCCGATTTTACAGATGTATTCTCAGACGAATTACCAGGACTCCCACCCCATCGACAAGTTGAATTCCGTATTGATATAGTGCCAGGAGCCGCTCCGATTGCTAAATCACCATATCGACTGGCACCATCAGAAATGCAAGAATTGATTGTGTAACTCCAAGACCTTACGGACAAAGGTTTCATTCGACCCAGCTATTCACCTTGGGGAGCGCCGGTAATGTTCGTCAAAAAGAAGGATGGAACCATGCGAATGTGCATAGATTATAGGGATTTGAACAAGGTAACAATAAAGAATAGGTACCCACTCCCTAGGATCGACGATCTATTCGATCAGCTTCAAGGAGCGAATTATTTTCAAAGATAGACTTAAGATCCGGTTACCACCAACTAATAATAAATGAAGGAGACGTTCCTAAGACTGTTTTTAGAACTAGATATGGGCACTACGAATTCCTAGTGATGCCATTCGGTCTGACTAATGCACCGGCTGTTTTCATGGCTCTCATGAATAGAGTATGTAAGCCTTACTTAGACAAATTCGTGATCGTGTTCATTGACGACATACTCATCTATTCAAAAAGCAAAGAAGATCACGAGGAACACCTAAGACTAATGTTAGGACTCCTTAAGGAAGAAAAATTGTACGCTAAGTTCTCGAAGTGTGAATTTTGGATGAGAGAAGTGCAGTTTTTAGGCCACATTGTTAGTGAGAAAGGAATTCAGGTGGATCCGACAAAAATTGAGACCGTCAGAAGATGGGAAGCGCCCAAAACCCCAACAGAGATAAGACAATTCTTGGGTTTGGCAGGTTATTATCGCCGCTTCATAGAAAACTTTTCAAAGATAGAAAGGCCATTAACGACCCTTACGCAGAAGAAGATCAAGTTTGAATGGGGAGAAAAACAACAAGAGGCCTTTGAGATGTTGAAACAAAAGCTATGTAGCGCGCCTATCTTATCTTTACCGGATGGAACCGATGGTTTCACGGTGTACTGCGACACTTCGCATCAGGGTCTAGGATGTGTATTGATGCAAAGGAATAAGGTGATAGCATACGCATCTCGGCAACTTAAGGAACATGAGAAAAACTACATCACCCACGACTTAGAATTAGGGGCAGTGGTGTTTGCCCTAAAGATATGGAGACATTACTTATATGGCACCAAGTGCGTGGTCTACACCGACCACAAAAGCCTACAACACATCATCGACCAAAATATGTTGAATATGCGCCAAAGGAGATGGGTAGAACTGCTAAATGACTATGATTGTGAGATTAAGTACCACCCATACAAGGCAAACGTAGTGGCTGATGCCTTAAGTAGGAAGGAAAGAGCCAAACCGCTAAGAGTGCGAGCCCTTAGGATGAGCATCCAACCTGAACTAATCTCAAGCATACGAGATAACCAGGGGAAAGCCTTGGAGAATGGGAACCTCTAGAAGGAAGAATTAGTTGGAATGAAAAAAAAAACAATTGACAAAGGATGGTGATGGAATTTGGAGGTTTGAAGGCAGAAAATGGATTCCAGTATTTGGGGAATTAAGAACAAAACTATTAAACATAAGAACCCTACATATATGACTACAACAGGAGAATACTAGAATGACATGTGAGGTAAATTAACGATTACGGTCCGGAACGTAATGGTGAATTTACAGGCACATGAGCATTTAGGGAAATCCTAATGAGTCACCATATGTTTAAAACCTCATAACTTAAATCATTTTCCATTTATGACTTGATGCCACATTGGTTGAAGTTTCTATCATATCTATGCAATATGCAAGTGTCACAACCCATTAGTCAAAATCTATCCCTTAGATACCTAAACGAATACCCGAATCCTTCTTAATCCGCTCTTCATGTTACTCATCCTTGCAACTTCTATTTAAATTTTTAAAACCACGAAGATACCATTAGTTGGCAGACTACTTCAACTATCTCAAGCCTACTTTAAAGAATTAGCCTAGAACACATCTTCGATCATATATGCTGAAGAGACAACAATGAAGGAGAGTAGAACTCCTCGACGCCTAGGACAAAGAGATACAATACCATCTAGGTGAAATGCATGTGGTTGACGCCATTTACAGTAGAAAAGAAAGGAACGGGAGAAGCCTAAGAATCAGGAGTTGAACGTATTAGAGGAGTCGTTCATAGTATGAAACGAATTAATGAGATAAGACAACACCATACAAAATCACTTATCATTACACAAGGTTATTATGTGCATCTTATGTGTTTACGTGCATTCTTGAAAACCTCATACTTAGAGAGTAACGTAGTACTAAGATACCAACTCGACCATAATTTAGAGGACAACACCGAGGAAAAACAATAGGGAACACCAAGTGGCTATAAACCAGTCACTGCTACAAGACAGCGTAGGCCAATTTACGAACCAGTATAAGTTGATTATGTGCTTTGTGTGTTTATTTTCCTACTTGCTAGTGTGACGCTAGGAAATACTTTGTGGTCTTAAATGAACAACCTTAATTTAATTTCGAGGACGAAATTCTTATAAGTAGGGGAGGATGTAACAATCCCGGTTTTTGGGCCCGGGAAATTTTTTTTTTAAAATCCATTGGGCTTGGCCCAACTATTATTGGACTTAGGCCCCGCTTAAATTATTGGGCTTGGCCCAACCCTTATTGGGCTTAGGCCCAACTTAAATATGGGCTTGGCCCACGTATGTTACGATAAAAACCGATGACGAAACCCGTCATATTAATTACCCGAGTACGCGTAGGAAATTATTTTTACTACCATGAGTTAGATAGACTTTTTCCCCACTAGTATCTTTAGTATTACCAATTGTTAGGATATAATAAATTACACATATAATTTACATTAGACAATGAAAATAATAAAATACCAACTCTATAAATATAAAGACCACTACACAATCATGCACATGTATATATATACATACGTACAACATATATATATATATATATATATATTAACAAACCCATTAAATAAACACCTTCACATATTTATATAAATACCATACAACATTTACCACCATACAACCATTATTATTTACACTACTAAACAAAGACACGTATGCATGAACATATACATACATGCATACGTTCACACACATATATATATATATAAACACATTCTTTTATAAACTACAACTAACACTTTTATAAAAACAACCCAATATATATATATATATATTTATATATATATATATATTAACTAAATCAATTAAAATTCAAGATACATATATATATATATATAAAGTAATTAACAAAAATAATAATAATACTTCTACCCTATTAACCACCCTACCTACCTTGCCCCCTAACTACACAACCTAACCACCCAAAACTACCAATGCATGTACACTCCATTGCCTAAAAATCTCACCATAATCTCTCATGAACCAAGACAAGATTTGACCACCTCCCCCCCCCCTCTCTCCTCCTTTTTCGGTTGAAATAACACACCACACCACACCCATTTCATTTTTACAATCACCCTTCACTCTCACACCCAAAACACTCTCTAACATTCTCCCAACCATCAAATACTCTCTCCACCTCAAGAACTCAAAAACTCAGCTTCAACAAGTCTCTAAAGTCGACCAACAACATCAAACACAAGCCAAGAGGAGCCACGAGTCCAAAGAAACAACAACCGAGCAAACCGAAGCAAAAACCGTTCGACCCACGAAGAAGCACGCCAAGACCAGCAACGTCCAGCCCCTTTTCCAGTCGAGTTCCAGTCCATTTCGTGACCCTCATACCACCCCAAGTGCACCCCCACTCACCTTCAACCTCAAGGTAACGAGAAAACACCCGAAAATGCACTATACGTGCATAAAACGTTCATTTTTACACACAATGAATACCAACACTTCCCATATATTTTTGAACACCTTCAAACACTTATTTTTCAGTAACAAAAGGATTAAAAACTATAAAACCCTTTTTCTAAACAAAAATGTACAAGTTTGACTAAAATAGTCAAACTACACACTTTATTTTGAGAAAAACAACAACACCCAACTAACAACCTTGAAAACATAATTTTATATTTTTTGGAGCTTCTCTATAATAAAATATGGTTACAAAATAAATTTCACGATTTTTGGAGTTGTACATTAATTATTATGCATTTTTGAAGATTAAAAATGGATAAATACACTAATATTCACAAAAACGTGTGGGGAGTATAAAAATATAAAAATTTGTTATCTTACTGTTATAAATATGTGTATAGGTGAATAATACTGATTATGATTGATTGTTGATGGGTGTACATAAAAATCGAACAATAACCGAAACTAAAACGTACAAAACAACAAAAATACCAAAAATATAAAAATACCAAATTTTTATTATCTCAGTAGCTTAAACATGTTAAAAATAAGTTAGAAAACAAATTTCATAATTTTCCTAAAAAGAATGTAATTACTATGAATTTTTGAATGTTTAATAGGATTAAAATACAAAAATTCGTATAAAATAATTAAGGACACTTTGGACCAAACTTACAGAACCTAAACTCATATATAAGTATAAAATAACTATTTTAAGACTTAAAATGTTACCAAGGACCCTCTAAGCATAAAACGTAATCTTAACCGAACCGAACGCGTTAAAAACACGAAACCCAACGAAACAAGAAAAATCTGATATTTTATAATTCCAGAAGCTTTTATATATAAAAACTAAGTATCCCAACAAGTTTCATAATTTTTACAAGCCTAACATATTTATTATAAAATTTTGAATATAAAAGACCAAGTAAATGGTAAAAAGCACAAAAATTAGAAAAATACCTTTTAATCAGAAATACCACTTTTTATACAGTACATACAACCCAAGGAAGTATTTTAAAGAATAAAAATGTTTAAAAAGATGTTTTGTAAATAAATCGTTCATACGTCGGTTACACACGCGTTAAAATACGAAAATGACCAACGAACCTTAAAACTCAACTTTTGGACTATAAAGCACTTAGTTACTGATTAAATAAGCTATAACCAAAATTTCAACAATTTAGTAAGTACCAATTATTTTATACAAATTATTTAAGTTTAAAAACTCGTAAACCGACAACTACTAAAAATAATTTATAGAAAATAATTGAAACATCTAAAAACCATGAAACACCATATATTACAGTAACTAAGACCCCTTTAACTTAATATAAAAGCCCAAGATCAAAATAAGCTCAAAAACCCAAATCGTAACCCGACGCGTAACGATTTACCACAACCGGAGAAACCGGTGAACTCGAAATCTACCCCGAACTTGATAAACACTTCAAAATCAGTAGGTTAACCTTAAAATATGTATAAGACCAATACACAACACTAACACACCTAGAAATGAGAAGTTATAACCAAAAACCTAACTTTAGGGCTAAAAGTGTCAATATAACAAAGTTGAGGGACTAAAAGTGACAACACTCAAACTTTCTTATTTTTAGGAAAAATAAGATAAATACTTACTGAATTAAACTAAAATAATATGGATTTAAGTATTAGAACGAGAACGAACCAACGAGAACATAAAAACGACTATACAACCGAAAGACAAACGCACCCGTTATAGAACGCACGTAGACTTATACATTTTAGAATCTAACTTGATTAAACTAAACATAGGAAGTCCGCTAAGAGGTAGGACTCTCACGCAAACTATTATCTAGGAAGCTCTTGAGCAAAGCTACATGTGAGTTCATGAACCCCCTTTTTACGTAATACTTTTGGGGCTGATACATACCTACTAAACTTGTTTATATAAACTGATTTTCATGGTGTAACACATCTGCTACTTGTCCCCGAACGTTGGTACAACTTTCGGTAGCCATTAACTTCTTGCAGGAGCCCTTTGATATGTGAATAGTACTATTTGGGAATCCCCCGCGTACAGTGGCATACCCCCCACTGAGGTTGAAAACCGTTACGCCACATGTTCAATGAAACGTTGGTGCTTAGCAGAGCATGTTAGCCCACTTTGGGTTAGGGGACTATTATTTATTGTATTCGGGTTGGGTATAATCCGAACAGGTTTGGCTACATATATTGTCGACCGTACACCATATAATATAATGTTTTTGTGTCATAACTTTTATTAAACCATGAGCTCACCAACTTTATGTTGACGTATTTTTGGGTATGTATTTCAGGTATTTGATTGGAAGGTTATTTAGCTTGTTGATTTGAAGTTAGGGCTTGGAACGTTTTGGAGGATAGCCACTAGTTATTTTAATATGTTTTTAAGACTGATATGCACGCACTAGACAATTTAAATTTCTATGCATTTTGTTTAAAACTATTAATGGGATGAAATATGCCCACGTGGACAACTTTTATTATATTTAATGAATATGTAGTTTATTATTTCCGCTGCTTGTTTATGATATCAGTCCGTCATGACCCGGCCCGTTTGGCCGGGGTGTGACACTATTGTCTTCCACCAGTGCATAGCTTCTTCTTCAAACGAATGAGCAGCGTACTTGACCGCTTGATCTTCTCGGCACTCACTGATGTTGATCACAGCTTCCATCGCAGAAATCCAATTGTACGTCGCTATGGCACCACCTTTTCCATTGAAGGGTTTAGGAGTACAATCCTTAAAACCTTTATACAGGCAACCTTGCTTTGGGATTCTTCCACCATCGTTTCCACCAGTACCACCATCGCCTCTGGCATCGCCACCACTTCCCGTGCCACCACTGCCTCCGGTACCACCACTGCCTCCTGTGCCACCTCCAGTGCCACCACTGCCTCCACGATTCTCTTCATTTGATCTCCTTTGCAGTGCAGAGTCTATGATCCTAGGCAACGTGGTTTCCAATACCTTGGAGACTTGATCAGCAACCGCCGAATTAAACTGGGTTTCCGTCATGATAACTTCCTCTCCATCCTTATCATGATTCTCGATAGTTTCAGCGTTATCAGTTTCTTTATTCGTGTTCATCCTAGTACTTCTTCTTGTAGGAGGACGTCTACCGCTACCTTTCCTTTTACCAGCCATAACTCTACCTACAAAAGAGAGCAGGGAGTCAGTATTCACATGATGGACCATGATTAAGAACAATATAGTGCTTGTAAACAAATAATGACAGTGGCCAGTTGCAATTATTTATTTACCGCGCTGATCGTGTTCTTAGCCATTCTCCGCCACGTTCATACCAAAACCCATTTCTCTTTCTAGAAAGGAAACTTCTATACACCTATGCGGGCACTTATCCTATCTTATCTTAGTTTAAGTCTAGATACTAAACTTGTACCTAGTTCGCTTAAACTACGGCTCTGATACCAAGCCTGTCACAACCCCAACACGGCGGGCGGTCCCAGGAGATGGTTGCCCCGGGGGTTATCGCGTGTGACGAATGGATATCAGGAGCAACGCAGCGGAACAACAACATACATACACACAGCTTAAAACTTAAAGTTGTGCATACATTAAACTTCATATATACAATACATTGATTACAAAACGACAATTGTTTGTTTGATACATAACATTAACATACTAAAGCTAGCAACTATTCTAGGTCCAGAGCGTCTATCTTCTAAGCCCGCAAGCCCTCTACCTGCTCTAGCCTCAACAGTGCTTTCCTGCATCACACGACACCTAGATGTGTGCCAAAAAGTTTAAAAGAAAGGGTCAGCTTACGCTGGTGAGTTCATAATAAAACATTTTACAAAACATTACAAAACATCCAACCAAATACTTGTAAAAACCTTGATCAACGAGTTGCCAAGCTCCATTGATCAAAGAGTTACCACTAACTCCATCACTTACAAGCATTTCATAAACATACTAGCATCATCAGATAAATATACACAGTCAATACGATAAACCCCTCAACAACTCCGTCAGGCACGTCTGCGCTGGAGCAGAATATATGCATATACCCTTCACTGAGTTTACCGCCCGTCACCCTAAAAACAGAAGTGGTATTGCCCGATATTTACCGTAGAATGCTAGCCAACCGTTCAAAAACAACAGTTTAAGAACACAACCAATCCAAAAGAGTTTATACAAAAACTCACAATCATTTACAACCAAAACAGGTTTAAGCAACACATCCAGTTTTGTAAAACATACAATCATTTCAAAAGAGTTTAAGTGTATGAACTCACCTCAACAAGATCACAACAAGCTCACAACTAGCTTCGGTCCTTGATCTAATCCCAACAATCAATCCAAATGGATATCTTCACGATCACACAAATAGCTATATCGACAATCAATCTCAATAGCTATAATCCACCTATAACGCGATATCACAACGTTATAAATAACGATTCCTAAGACTATGTAAGTCCTAGGGCATAACTAACGAAGCATAAGACTAGACACGAGTCGTTGCCACCTACGCCTACCAAATCCCACACCTCGGGGATCTAAACGAATCCTACAGAGATATGTTACCCGTACACAACGGATATCATACCCCTAGGGTACGGATATTCAACCCGCACCCTCCCCGGGTAATCTACCCGTTAGTTGCGGGTGTTTAATCCCGCAACTATTTCCCCTAGCACGTCCCTCGTGCTATGCGGGTATCTTCACCCCGCATTCCCATCGAGTTCCCAACCCTATTCCCATCCTAAACTAGATCGAGAATGAAAGACTATTACCTCGTCGATCACCGATCTTCAGTCGCGCAACACCTTGATGATCACCGTTCTTCACTCGGACAGAACCTCGACGCACGCTAAGCGATCTACACGCGCCCGAAACTCGAAGCAGCGTTCCGACGCAGGGTACCGCACTCGAGGCGCGATTCCGCAACAAAACGGACTGGTTTCTCTCTCTAAAACATTCTAGAGAGAGAGAGAACTTTGAGCACAAGTGAAGGGGGGTTGCACCCCTTTAAATAGGCTGTCTGGGCTGTTCCAGGCGATACGCGCAGCCCACATACACCATCTGCGCGTATCGCGTAGATGGTGAGTGGCTGCCAGCTGTTTTCCACCCGACTGACACTAGGCGATACGCGCAGGGCCCTACCCTTTGATGCGCGGACCGCGTAGCCTACATTTTCAGATTCCTCTCGTCGAAACACGTGGAATTCATATATTATGGGCTCCGTAACTCTTCTTCTAAGTCAAGATATGCTCGAAACAAGTTTTCGGACATTCCTCGGGTGTTTTCGCATTTCCCGCTTCGTTATAACTCCGATTTGAGTTCCGTTTTCGCCCACGCTCTTCATTTTCAGTCCTCTACCACCCCTAGGGTTTATCAATATAGATTAGGACTGTTTATTCAACGTGCTATTTACATGAACACCCGCCCATTATCGACATATACTTACGTCAAAATTTAGGGTTTTACATTACACCACCGTACGAAACATTAAAACTCCATAATAAACCTAATAAATTCGTCCGAGTCATTTGAACATCGTACAACAATTTAGAATATCTTACGACTCTGTATGCCACATTACCGCCTTGAAAAGCATGTTAGTATAACGTACGACACCTTACAACTCCTAACAAAACATTACAACACAGTACGTAAACTTAAAACTCCATAATAAACCTAATGAATTCATCCGAGTCCTTTGAACATTGTACGACAATTTAGAATATATTACGACTTTGTATGCCACACTACCGCCTTGAAAACTATGTTAGTATAACGTACGGCACCTTACAACTCCTAACAAAACATTACAACACTGTACATAAACTTAAAACTCCATAATAAACCTAATGAATTCATCCGAGTCCATTGAACATTGTACGACAATTTAGAATATATTACGACTCTGTATGTCACATTACCGCCTTGAAAAGCCTGTTAGTATAACGTACGACACCTTACAACACCTAACAAATCATTACAACACCGTACGTAAACTCAAAACTCCAAAATAAACCTAATGAGTTCGTCCGAGTCATTTGAACATCGTACAACAATTTAGAATATCTTACGACTCTGTATGCCACATTACCGCCTTGAAAATCATGCTAGTATAACGTATGACACCTTACAAATCCTAACAACACATTACAATACAGCACGTAAACTTAAAACTCCATAATAAACCTAATGAATTCGTTAGAGTCATTTGAACATCGTACGACCACTCAGGACTTGTTACGACTTTGTATGGGACATTAGCAACAGGAAAAACAATTTAGAATAATGTAGGAGGCGTTACATCTTTTGAGAACACCTTACACCACCGTACGAAACATTAAAACTCCATAATAAACCTAATGAATTCGTCCGACTCATTTGAACATCGTATAACAATTTAGAATATCTTACGACTCTGTATGCCATATTACCGCCTTGCAAATCAAGTTAGTATAACGTATGACACCTTACAAATCCTAACAACACATTACAATACCTCACGTAAACTTAAAACTCCGTAATAAACCTAATGAATTCGTTAGAGTCCTTTGAACATCGTACGACCACTCAGGACTTGTTACGACTTTGTATGCGACATTAGCAACAGGAAAAGCAATTTAGAATAATGTAGGATGCGTTACATCTTTTGAGAACACCTTACACCACCGTACGAAACATTAAAACTCCATAATAAACCTAATGAATTCGTCAGAGTCATTTTAACATCGTACAACAATTTAGAATATCTTACGACTCTGTATGCCACATTACCGCCTTGAAAAGCATGTTGGTATAATGTACGACGCCTTACAACTCCTAACAAAACATTACAACACAGTACGTAAACTTAAAACTCCATAATAAACCTAATGAATTCATCCGAGTCCTTTGAACATTGTACGACAATTTAGAATATATTACCACTCTGTATGCCACACTACCGCCTTGAAAATTATGTTAGTATAACATACGGCACCTTACAACTCCTAACAAAACATTACAACACCGTACGTAAACTTAAAACACCATAATAAACCTAATGAATTCATCCGAGTCCATTGAACATTGTACGACAATTTAGAATATATTACGACTCTGTATGTCACATTACCGCCTTGAAAAGCCTGTTAGTATAACGTACGGCACCTTACAACACCTAAGAAATCATTACAACACCGTACGTAAACTATAAAACTCCATAATAAACCTAATGAATTCGTTCGAGTCATTTGAACATCGTACAACAATTTAGAATATCTTACGACTCTGTATGCCACATTACCGCCTTAAAAATCATGTTAGTATAACGTATGACACCTTACAAATCCTAACAACACATTACAATACAGCACGTAAACTTAAAACTCCGTAATAAACCTAATGAATTCGTTAGAGTCATTTGAACATCGTACGACCACTCAGGACTTGTTACGACTTTGTATGGGACATTAGCAACAGGAAAAACAATTTAGAATAATGTAGGAGGCGTTACATCTTTTGAGAACACCTTACACCACCGTACGAAACATTAAAACTCCATAATAAACCTAATGAATTCGTCCGAGTCATTTGAACATCGTACAACAATTTAGAATATCTTACGACTCTGTATGACATATTACCTCCCTTGAAAATCATGTTAGTATAACGTATGACACCTTACAAATCGTAACAACACATTACAATATCTCACGTAAACTTAAAACTTCGTAATAAACCTAATGAATTCGTTAGAGTCCTTTGAACATCGTACGACCACTCAGGACTTGTTACGACTTTGTATGCGACATTAGCAACAGGAAAAGCAATTTAGAATAATATAGGATGCGTTACATCTTTTGAGAACACCTTACACCACCGTACGAAACATTAAAACTCCATAATAAACCTAATAAATTCGTCCGAGTCATTTGAACATCGTACAACAATTTAGAATATATTACGACTCTGTATGTCACATTACCGCCTTGAAAAGCCTGTTAGTATAACGTACGACACCTTACAACACCTAACAAATCATTACAACACCGTACGTAAACTCAAAACTCCAAAATAAACCTAATGAATTCGTCCGAGTCATTTGAACATCGTACAACAATTTAGAATATCTTACGACTCTGTATGCCACATTACCGCCTTGAAAATCATGCTAGTATAACGTATGACACCTTACAAATCCTAACAACACATTACAATACAGCACGTAAACTTAAAACTCCATAATAAATCTAATGAATTCGTTAGAGTCATTTGAACATCGTACGACCACTCAGGACTTGTTACGACTTTGTATGGGACATTAGCAACAGGAAAAACAATTTAGAATAATGTAGGAGGCGTTACATCTTTTGAGAACACCTTACACCACCGTACGAAACATTAAAACTCCATAATAAACCTAATGAATTCGTCCGACTCATTTGAACATCGTATAACAATTTAGAATATCTTACGACTCTGTATGCCATATTACCGCCTTGAAAATCAAGTTAGTATAACGTATGACACCTTACAAATCCTAACAACACATTACAATACCTCACGTAAACTTAAAACTCCGTAATAAACCTAATGAATTCGTTAGAGTCCTTTGAACATCGTACGACCACTCAGGACTTGTTACGACTTTGTATGCGACATTAGCAACAGGAAAAGCAATTTAGAATAATGTAGGATGCGTTACATCTTTTGAGAACACCTTACACCACCGTACGAAACATTAAAACTCCATAATAAACCTAATGAATTCGTCGGAGTCATTTTAACATCGTACAACAATTTAGAATATCTTACGACTCTGTATGCCACATTACCGCCTTGAAAAGCATGTTAGTATAATGTACGACGCCTTACAACTCCTAACAAAACATTACAACACAGTACGTAAACTTAAAACTCCATAATAAACCTAATGAATTCATCCGAGTCCTTTGAACATTGTACGACAATTTAGAATATATTACCACTCTGTATGCCACACTACCGCCTTGAAAATTATGTTAGTATAACATACGGCACCTTACAACTCCTAACAAAACATTACAACACCGTACGTAAACTTAAAACACCATAATAAACCTAATGAATTCATCCGAGTCCATTGAACATTGTACGACAATTTAGAATATATTACGACTCTGTATGTCACATTACCGCCTTGAAAAGCCTGTTAGTATAACGTACGGCACCTTACAACACCTAACAAATCATTACAACACCGTACGTAAACTATAAAACTCCATAATAAACCTAATGAATTCGTTCGAGTCATTTGAACATCGTACAACAATTTAGAATATCTTACGACTCTGTATGCCACATTACCGCCTTGAAAATCATGTTAGTATAACGTATGACACCTTACAAATCCTAACAACACATTACAATACAGCACGTAAACTTAAAACTCCGTAATAAACCTAATGAATTCGTTAGAGTCATTTGAACATCGTACGACCACTCAGGACTTGTTACGACTTTGTATGGGACATTAGCAACAGGAAAAACAATTTAGAATAATGTAGGAGGCGTTACATCTTTTGAGAACACCTTACACCACCGTACGAAACATTAAAACTCCATAATAAACCTAATGAATTCGTCCGAGTCATTTGAACATCGTACAACAATTTAGAATATCTTACGACTCTGTATGCCATATTACCTCCCTTGAAAATCATGTTAGTATAACGTATGACACCTTACAAATCGTAACAACACATTACAATATCTCACGTAAACTTAAAACTTCGTAATAAACCTAATGAATTCGTTAGAGTCCTTTGAACATCATACGACCACTCAGGACTTGTTACGACTTTGTATGCGACATTAGCAACAGGAAAGCAATTTAGAATAATATAGGATGCGTTACATCTTTTGAGAACACCTTACACCACCGTACGAAACATTATAACTCCATAATAAACCTAATAAATTCTTCCGAGTCATTTGAACATCGTACAACAATTTAGAATATCTTACGACTCTGTATGCCACATTACCGCCTTGAAAAGCATGTTAGTATAATGTACGACGCCTTACAACTCCTAACAAAACATTACAACACAGTACGTAAACTTAAAACTCCATAATAAACCTAATGAATTCATCCGAGTCCTTTGAACATTGTACGACAATTTAGAATATATTACCACTCTGTATGCCACACTACCGCCTTGAAAATTATGTTAGTATAACATACGGCACCTTACAACTCCTAACAAAACATTACAACACCGTACGTAAACTTAAAACACCATAATAAACCTAATGAATTCATCCGAGTCCATTGAACATTGTACGACAATTTAGAATATATTACGACTCTGTATGTCACATTACCGCCTTGAAAAGCCTGTTAGTATAACGTACGGCACCTTACAACACCTAACAAATCATTACAACACCGTACGTAAACTATAAAACTCCATAATAAACCTAATGAATTCGTTCGAGTCATTTGAACATCGTACAACAATTTAGAATATCTTACGACTCTGTATGCCACATTACCGCCTTGAAAATCATGTTAGTATAACGTATGACACCTTACAAATCCTAACAACACATTACAATACAGCACGTAAACTTAAAACTCCGTAATAAACCTAATGAATTCGTTAGAGTCATTTGAACATCGTACGACCACTCAGGACTTGTTACGACTTTGTATGGGACATTAGCAACAGGAAAAACAATTTAGAATAATGTAGGAGGCGTTACATCTTTTGAGAACACCTTACACCACCGTACGAAACATTAAAACTCCATAATAAACCTAATGAATTCGTCCGAGTCATTTGAACATCGTACAACAATTTAGAATATCTTACGACTCTGTATGCCATATTACCTCCCTTGAAAATCATGTTAGTATAACGTATGACACCTTACAAATCGTAACAACACATTACAATATCTCACGTAAACTTAAAACTTCGTAATAAACCTAATGAATTCGTTAGAGTCCTTTGAACATCATACGACCACTCAGGACTTGTTACGACTTTGTATGCGACATTAGCAACAGGAAAGCAATTTAGAATAATATAGGATGCGTTACATCTTTTGAGAACACCTTACACCACCGTACGAAACATTATAACTCCATAATAAACCTAATAAATTCTTCCGAGTCATTTGAACATCGTACAACAATTTAGAATATCTTACGACTCTGTATGCCACATTACCGCCTTGAAAAGCATGTTAGTATAATGTACGACGCCTTACAACTCCTAACAAAACATTACAACACAGTACGTAAACTTAAAACTCCATAATAAACCTAATGAATTCATCCGAGTCCTTTGAACATTGTACGACAATTTAGAATATATTACCACTCTGTATGCCACACTACCGCCTTGAAAATTATGTTAGTATAACATACGGCACCTTACAACTCCTAACAAAACATTACAACACCGTACGTAAACTTAAAACACCATAATAAACCTAATGAATTCATCCGAGTCCATTGAACATTGTACGACAATTTAGAATATATTACGACTCTGTATGTCACATTACCGCCTTGAAAAGCCTGTTAGTATAACGTACGGCACCTTACAACACCTAACAAATCATTACAACACCGTACGTAAACTATAAAACTCCATAATAAACCTAATGAATTCGTTCGAGTCATTTGAACATCGTACAACAATTTAGAATATCTTACGACTCTGTATGCCACATTACCGCCTTGAAAATCATGTTAGTATAACGTATGACACCTTACAAATCCTAACAACACATTACAATACAGCACGTAAACTTAAAACTCCGTAATAAACCTAATGAATTCGTTAGAGTCATTTGAACATCGTACGACCACTCAGGACTTGTTACGACTTTGTATGGGACATTAGCAACATGAAAAACAATTTAGAATAATGTAGGAGGCGTTACATCTTTTGAGAACACCTTACACCACCGTACGAAACATTAAAACTCCATAATAAACCTAATGAATTCGTCCGAGTCATTTGAACATCGTACAACAATTTAGAATATCTTACGACTCTGTATGCCATATTACCTCCCTTGAAAATCATGTTAGTATAACGTATGACACCTTACAAATCGTAACAACACATTACAATATCTCACGTAAACTTAAAACTCCGTAATAAACCTAATGAATTCGTTAGAGTCCTTTGAACATCGTACGACCACTCAGGACTTGTTACGACTTTGTATGCGACATTAGCAACAGGAAAAGCAATTTAGAATAATATAGGATGCGTTACATCTTTTGAGAACACCTTACACCACCGTACGAAACATTAAAACTCCATAATAAACCTAATAAATTCGTCCGAG
The DNA here is from genome assembly GCA_030867185.1 of Tagetes erecta. Lineage (NCBI taxonomy): Eukaryota > Viridiplantae > Streptophyta > Magnoliopsida > Asterales > Asteraceae > Tagetes > Tagetes erecta. Next base: position 43,935,813 of record CM061488.1, on the reverse strand, counting down.
TCATTTGAACATCGTACAACAATTTAGAATATCTTACGACTCTGTATTCCACATTACCGCCTTGAAAAGCATGTTAGTATAACGTACGACAACTTACAACTCCTAACAAAACAATACAACACAGTACGTAAACTTAAAACTCCATAATAAACCTAATGAATTCATCCGAGTCCTTTGAACATTGTACGACAATTTAGAATATATTACGACTCTGTATGCCACACTACCGCCTTGAAAACTATGTTAGTATAACGTACGACACCTTACAACTCCTAACAAAACATTACAACACCGTACATAAACTTAAAACTCCATAATAAACCTAATGAATTCATCCGAGTCCATTGAACATTGTATGACAATTTAGAATATATTACGACTCTGTATGTCACATTACCGCCTTGAAAAGCCTGTTAGTATAACGTACGACACCTTACAACACCTAACAAATCATTACAACACCGTACGTAAACTCAAAACTCCAAAATAAACCTAATGAATTCGTTCGAGTCATTTGAACATCGTACAACAATTTAGAATATCTTACGACTCTGTATGCCACATTACCGCCTTGAAAATCATGTTAGTATAACGTATGACACCTTACAAATCCTAACAACACATTACAATACAGCACGTAAACTTAAAACTCCATAATAAACCTAATGAATTCGTTAGAGTCATTTGAACATCGTACGACCACTCAGGACTTGTTACGACTTTGTATGGGACATTAGCAACAGGAAAAACAATTTAGAATAATGTAGGAGGCGTTACATCTTTTGAGAACACCTTACACCACCGTACGAAACATTAAAACTCCATAATAAACCTAATGAATTCGTCCGACTCATTTGAACATCGTATAACAATTTAGAATATCTTACGACTCTGTATGCCATATTACCGCCTTGAAAATCAAGTTAGTATAACGTATGACACCTTACAAATCCTAACAACACATTACAATACCTCACGTAAACTTAAAACTCCGTAATAAACCTAATGAATTCGTTAGAGTCATTTGAACATCGTACGACCACTCAGGACTTGTTACGACTTTGTATGGGACATTAGCAACAGGAAAAACAATTTAGAATAATGTAGGAGGCGTTACATCTTTTGAGAACACCTTACACCACCGTACGAAACATTAAAACTCCATAATAAACCTAATGAATTCGTCCGAGTCATTTTAACATCGTACAACAATTTAGAATATCTTACGACTCTGTATGCCACATTACCGCCTTGAAAATCATGCTAGTATAACGTATGACACCTTACAAATCCTAACAACACATTACAATACAGCACGTAAACTTAAAACTCCATAATAAACCTAATGAATTCGTTAGAGTCATTTGAACATCGTACGACCACTCAGGACTTGTTACGACTTTGTATGGGACATTAGCAACAGGAAAAACAATTTAGAATAATGTAGGAGGCGTTACATCTTTTGAGAACACCTTACACCACCGTACGAAACATTAAAACTCCATAATAAACCTAATGAATTCGTCCGACTCATTTGAACATCGTATAACAATTTAGAATATCTTACGACTCTGTATGCCATATTACCGCCTTGAAAATCAAGTTAGTATAACGTATGACACCTTACAAATCCTAACAACACATTACAATACCTCACGTAAACTTAAAACTCCGTAATAAACCTAATGAATTCGTTAGAGTCCTTTGAACATCGTACGACCACTCAGGACTTGTTACGACTTTGTATGCGACATTAGCAACAGGAAAAGCAATTTAGAATAATGTAGGATGCGTTACATCTTTTGAGAACACCTTACACCACCGTACGAAACACTAAAACTCCATAATAAACCTAATGAATTTGTCGGAGTCATTTTAACATCGTACAACAATTTAGAATATCTTACGACTCTGTATGCCACATTACCGCCTTGAAAAGCATGTTAGTATAATGTACGACGCCTTACAACTCCTAACAAAACATTACAACACAGTACGTAAACTTAAAACTCCATAATAAACCTAATGAATTCATCCGAGTCCTTTGAACATTGTACGACAATTTAGAATATATTACCACTCTGTATGCCACACTACCGCCTTGAAAATTATGTTAGTATAACATACGGCACCTTACAACTCCTAACAAAACATTACAACACCGTACGTAAACTTAAAACACCATAATAAACCTAATGAATTCATCCGAGTCCATTGAACATTGTACGACAATTTAGAATATATTACGACTCTGTATGTCACATTACCGCCTTGAAAAGCCTGTTAGTATAACGTACGGCACCTTACAACACCTAACAAATCATTACAACACCGTACGTAAACTATAAAACTCCATAATAAACCTAATGAATTCGTTCGAGTCATTTGAACATCGTACAACAATTTAGAATATCTTACGACTCTGTATGCCACATTACCGCCTTGAAAATCATGTTAGTATAACGTATGACACCTTACAAATCCTAACAACACATTACAATACAGCACGTAAACTTAAAACTCCGTAATAAACCTAATGAATTCGTTAGAGTCATTTGAACATCGTACGACCACTCAGGACTTGTTACGACTTTGTATGGGACATTAGCAACAGGAAAAACAATTTAGAATAATGTAGGAGGCGTTACATCTTTTGAGAACACCTTACACCACCGTACGAAACATTAAAACTCCATAATAAACCTAATGAATTCGTCCGAGTCATTTGAACATCGTACAACAATTTAGAATATCTTACGACTCTGTATGCCATATTACCTCCCTTGAAAATCATGTTAGTATAACGTATGACACCTTACAAATCGTAACAACACATTACAATATCTCACGTAAACTTAAAACTCCGTAATAAACCTAATGAATTCGTTAGAGTCCTTTGAACATCGTACGACCACTCAGGACTTGTTACGTCTTTGTATGCGACATTAGCAACAGGAAAAGCAATTTAGAATAATATAGGATGCGTTACATCTTTTGAGAACACCTTACACCACCGTACGAAACATTAAAACTCCATAATAAACCTAATAAATTCGTCCGAGTCATTTGAACATCGTACAACAATTTAGAATATCTTACGACTCTGTATGCCACATTACCGCCTTGAAAAGCATGTTAGTATAACGTACGACAACTTACAACTCCTAACAAAACAATACAACACAGTACGTAAACTTAAAACTCCATAATAAACCTAATGAATTCATCCGAGTCCTTTGAACATTGTACGACAATTTAGAATATATTACGACTCTGTATGCCACACTACCGCCTTGAAAACTATGTTAGTATAACGTACGGCACCTTACAACTCCTAACAAAACATTACAACACCGTACATAAACTTAAAACTCCATAATAAACCTAATGAATTCATCCGAGTCCATTGAACATTGTATGACAATTTAGAATATATTACGACTCTGTATGTCACATTACCGCCTTGAAAAGCCTGTTAGTATAACGTACGACACCTTACAACACCTAACAAATCATTACAACACCGTACGTAAACTCAAAACTCCAAAATAAACCTAATGAATTCGTCCGAGTCATTTGAACATCGTACAACAATTTAGAATATCTTACGACTCTGTATGCCACATTACCGCCTTGAAAATCATGTTAGTATAACGTATGACACCTTACAAATCCTAACAACACATTACAATACAGCACGTAAACTTAAAACTCCATAATAAACCTAATGAATTCGTTAGAGTCATTTGAACATCGTACGACCACTCAGGACTTGTTACGACTTTGTATGGGACATTAGCAACAGGAAAAACAATTTAGAATAATGTAGGAGGCGTTACATCTTTTGAGAACACCTTACACCACCGTACGAAACATTAAAACTCCATAATAAACCTAATGAATTCGTCCGACTCATTTGAACATCGTATAACAATTTAGAATATCTTACGACTCTGTATGCCATATTACCGCCTTGAAAATCAAGTTAGTATAACGTATGACACCTTACAAATCCTAACAACACATTACAATACCTCACGTAAACTTAAAACTCCGTAATAAACCTAATGAATTCGTTAGAGTCCTTTGAACATCGTACGACCACTCAGGACTTGTTACGACTTTGTATGCGACATTAGCAACAGGAAAAGCAATTTAGAATAATGTAGGATGCGTTACATCTTTTGAGAACACCTTACACCACCGTACGAAACATTAAAACTCCATAATAAACCTAATGAATTCGTCGGAGTCATTTTAACATCGTACAACAATTTAGAATATCTTACGACTCTGTATGCCACATTACCGCCTTGAAAAGCATGTTAGTATAATGTACGACGCCTTACAACTCCTAACAAAACATTACAACACAGTACGTAAACTTAAAACTCCATAATAAACCTAATGAATTCATCCGAGTCCTTTGAACATTGTACGACAATTTAGAATATATTACCACTCTGTATGCCACACTACCGCCTTGAAAATTATGTTAGTATAACATACGGCACCTTACAACTCCTAACAAAACATTACAACACCGTACGTAAACTTAAAACACCATAATAAACCTAATGAATTCATCCGAGTCCATTGAACATTGTACGACAATTTAGAATATATTACGACTCTGTATGTCACATTACCGCCTTGAAAAGCCTGTTAGTATAACGTACGGCACCTTACAACACCTAACAAATCATTACAACACCGTACGTAAACTATAAAACTCCATAATAAACCTAATGAATTCGTTCGAGTCATTTGAACATCGTACAACAATTTAGAATATCTTACGACTCTGTATGCCACATTACCGCCTTGAAAATCATGTTAGTATAACGTATGACACCTTACAAATCCTAACAACACATTACAATACAGCACGTAAACTTAAAACTCCGTAATAAACCTAATGAATTCGTTAGAGTCATTTGAACATCGTACGACCACTCAGGACTTGTTACGACTTTGTATGGGACATTAGCAACAGGAAAAACAATTTAGAATAATGTAGGAGGCGTTACATCTTTTGAGAACACCTTACACCACCGTACGAAACATTAAAACTCCATAATAAACCTAATGAATTCGTCCGAGTCATTTGAACATCGTACAACAATTTAGAATATCTTACGACTCTGTATGCCATATTACCTCCCTTGAAAATCATGTTAGTATAACGTATGACACCTTACAAATCGTAACAACACATTACAATATCTCACGTAAACTTAAAACTCCGTAATAAACCTAATGAATTCGTTAGAGTCCTTTGAACATCGTACGACCACTCAGGACTTGTTACGTCTTTGTATGCGACATTAGCAACAGGAAAAGCAATTTAGAATAATATAGGATGCGTTACATCTTTTGAGAACACCTTACACCACCGTACGAAACATTAAAACTCCATAATAAACCTAATAAATTCGTCCGAGTCATTTGAACATCGTAAAACAATTTAGAATATCTTACGACTCTGTATGCCACATTACCGCCTTGAAAAGCATGTTAGTATAACGTACGACAACTTACAACTCCTAACAAAACAATACAACACAGTACGTAAACTTAAAACTCCATAATAAACCTAATGAATTCATCCGAGTCCTTTGAACATTGTACGACAATTTAGAATATATTACGACTCTGTATGCCACACTACCGCCTTGAAAACTATGTTAGTATAACGTACGGCACCTTACAACTCCTAACAAAACATTACAACACCGTACATAAACTTAAAACTCCATAATAAACCTAATGAATTCATCCGAGTCCATTGAACATTGTATGACAATTTAGAATATATTACGACTCTGTATGTCACATTACCGCCTTGAAAAGCCTGTTAGTATAACGTACGACACCTTACAACACCTAACAAATCATTACAACACCGTACGTAAACTCAAAACTCCAAAATAAACCTAATGAATTCGTCCGAGTCATTTGAACATCGTACAACAATTTAGAATATCTTACGACTCTGTATGCCACATTACCGCCTTGAAAATCATGTTAGTATAACGTATGACACCTTACAAATCCTAACAACACATTACAATACAGCACGTAAACTTAAAACTCCATAATAAACCTAATGAATTCGTTAGAGTCATTTGAACATCGTACGACCACTCAGGACTTGTTACGACTTTGTATGGGACATTAGCAACAGGAAAAACAATTTAGAATAATGTAGGAGGCGTTACATCTTTTGAGAACACCTTACACCACCGTACGAAACATTAAAACTCCATAATAAACCTAATGAATTCGTCCGACTCATTTGAACATCGTATAACAATTTAGAATATCTTACGACTCTGTATGCCATATTACCGCCTTGAAAATCAAGTTAGTATAACGTATGACACCTTACAAATCCTAACAACACATTACAATACCTCACGTAAACTTAAAACTCCGTAATAAACCTAATGAATTCGTTAGAGTCATTTGAACATCGTACGACCACTCAGGACTTGTTACGACTTTGTATGGGACATTAGCAACAGGAAAAACAATTTAGAATAATGTAGGAGGCGTTACATCTTTTGAGAACACCTTACACCACCGTACGAAACATTAAAACTCCATAATAAACCTAATGAATTCGTTCGAGTCATTTGAACATCGTACAACAATTTAGAATATCTTACGACTCTGTATGCCACATTACCGCCTTGAAAATCATGTTAGTATAACGTATGACACCTTACAAATCCTAACAACACATTACAATACAGCACGTAAACTTAAAACTCCGTAATAAACCTAATGAATTCGTTAGAGTCATTTGAACATCGTACGACCACTCAGGACTTGTTACGACTTTGTATGGGACATTAGCAACAGGAAAAACAATTTAGAATAATGTAGGAGGCGTTACATCTTTTGAGAACACCTTACACCACCGTACGAAACATTAAAACTCCATAATAAACCTAATGAATTCGTCCGAGTCATTTGAACATCGTACAACAATTTAGAATATCTTACGACTCTGTATGCCATATTACCTCCCTTGAAAATCATGTTAGTATAACGTATGACACCTTACAAATCGTAACAACACATTACAATATCTCACGTAAACTTAAAACTCCGTAATAAACCTAATGAATTCGTTAGAGTCCTTTGAACATCGTACGACCACTCAGGACTTGTTACGTCTTTGTATGCGACATTAGCAACAGGAAAAGCAATTTAGAATAATATAGGATGCGTTACATCTTTTGAGAACACCTTACACCACCGTACGAAACATTAAAACTCCATAATAAACCTAATAAATTCGTCGGAGTCATTTTAACATCGTACAACAATTTAGAATATCTTACGACTCTGTATGCCACATTACCGCCTTGAAAAGCATGTTAGTATAATGTACGACGCCTTACAACTCCTAACAAAACATTACAACACAGTACGTAAACTTAAAACTCCATATCAAACCTAATGAATTCATCCGAGTCCTTTGAACATTGTACGACAATTTAGAATATATTACGACTCTGTATGCCACACTACCGCCTTGAAAACTATGTTAGTATAACGTACGGCACCTTACAACTCCTAACAAAACATTACAACACCGTACGTAAACTTAAAACTCCATAATAAACCTAATGAATTCATCCGAGTCCATTGAACATTGTACGACAATTTAGAATATATTACGACTCTGTATGTCACATTACCGCCTTGAAAAGCCTGTTAGTATAACGTACGGCACCTTACAACACCTAACAAATCATTACAACACCGTACGTAAACTCAAAACTCCATAATAAACCTAATGAATTCGTTCGAGTCATTTGAACATCGTACAACAATTTAGAATATCTTACGACTCTGTATGCCACAATACCGCCTTGAAAATCATGTTAGTATAACGTATGACACCTTACAAATCCTAACAACACATTACAATACAGCACGTAAACTTAAAACTCCGTAATAAACCTAATGAATTCGTTAGAGTCATTTGAACATCGTACGACCACTCAGGACTTGTTACGACTTTGTATGGGACATTAGCAACAGGAAAAACAATTTAGAATAATGTAGGAGGCGTTACATCTTTTGAGAACACCTTACACCACCGTACGAAACATTAAAACTCCATAATAAACCTAATGAATTCGTCCGAGTCATTTGAACATCGTACAACAATTTAGAATATCTTACGACTCTGTATGCCACATTACCGCCTTGAAAAGCATGTTAGTATAACGTACGACGCCTTACAACTCCTAACAAAACATTACAACACAGTACGTAAACTTAAAACTCCATAATAAACCTAATGAATTCATCCGAGTCATTTGAACATTGTACGACAATTTAGAATATATTACGACTCTGTATGCCACACTACCGCCTTGAAAACTATGTTAGTATAACGTACGGCACCTTACAACTCCTAACAAAACATTACAACACCGTACGTAAACTTAAAACTCCATAATAAACCTAATGAATTCATCCGAGTCCATTGAACATTGTACGACAATTTAGAATATATTACGACTCTGTATGTCACATTACCGCCGTGAAAAGCCTGTTAGTATAACGTACGGCACCTTACAACACCTAACAAATCATTACAACCCCGTACGTAAACTCAAAACTCCATAATAAACCTAATGAATTCGTTAGAGTCATTTGAACATCGTATAACAATTTAGAATATCTTACGACTCTGTATGCCACATTACCGCCTTGAAAATCATGTTAGTATAACGTATGACACCTTACAAATCCTAACAACACATTACAATACAGCACGTAAACTTAAAACTCCGTAATAAACCTAATGAATTCGTTAGAGTCATTTGAACATCGTACGACCACTCAGGACTTGTTACGACTTTGTATGGGACATTAGCAACAGGAAAAACAATTTAGAATAATGTAGGAGGTGTTACATCTTTTGAGAACACCTTACACCACCGTACGAAACATTAAAACTCCATAATAAACCTAATGAATTCGTCCGAGTCATTTGAACATCGTACAACAATTTAGAATATCTTACGACTCTGTATGCCACATTACCGCCTTGAAAAGCATGTTAGTATAACGTACGACGCCTTACAACTCCTAACAAAACATTACAACACAGTACGTAAACTTAAAACTCCATGATAAACCTAATGAATTCATCCGAGTCCTTTGAACATTGTACGACAATTTAGAATATATTACCACTCTGTATGCCACACTACCGCCTTGAAAACCATGTTAGTATAACGTACGGCACCTTACAACTCGTAACAAAACATTACAACACCGTACGTAAACTTAAAACTCCATAATAAACCTAATGAATTCATCCGAGTCCGTTGAACATTGTACGACAATTTAGAATATATTACGACTCTGTATGTCACATTACCGCCTTGAAAAGCCTGTTAGTATAACGTACGGCACCTTACAACACCTAACAAATCATTACAACACCGTACGTAAACTCAAAACTCCATAATAAACCTAATGAATTCGTTCGAGTCATTTGAACATCGTACAACAATTTAGAATATCTTACGACTCTGTATGCCACAATACCGCCTTGAAAATCATGTTAGTATAACGTATGACACCTTACAAATCCTAACAACACATTACAATACAGCACGTAAACTTAAAACTCCGTAATAAACCTAATGAATTCGTTAGAGTCATTTGAACATCGTACGACCACTCAGGACTTGTTACGACTTTGTATGGGACATTAGCAACAGGAAAAACAATTTAGAATAATGTAGGAGGCGTTACATCTTTTGAGAACACCTTACACCACCGTACGAAACATTAAAACTCCATAATAAACCTAATGAATTCGTCCGAGTCATTTGAACATCGTACAAAAATTTAGAATATCTTACGACTCTGTATGCCACATTACCGCCTTGAAAAGCATGTTAGTATAACGTACGACGCCTTACAACTCCTAACAAAACATTACAACACAGTACGTAAACTTAAAACTCCATAATAAACCTAATGAATTCATCCGAGTCATTTGAACATTGTACGACAATTTAGAATATATTACGACTCTGTATGCCACACTACCGCCTTGAAAACTATGTTAGTATAACGTACGGCACCTTACAACTCCTAACAAAACATTACAACACCGTACGTAAACTTAAAACTCCATAATAAACCTAATGAATTCATCCGAGTCCATTGAACATTGTACGACAATTTAGAATATATTACGACTCTGTATGTCACATTACCGCCGTGAAAAGCCTGTTAGTATAACGTACGGCACCTTACAACACCTAACAAATCATTACAACACCGTACGTAAACTCAAAACTCCATAATAAACCTAATGAATTCGTTAGAGTCATTTGAACATCGTACAACAATTTAGAATATCTTACGACTCTGTATGCCACATTACCGCCTTGAAAATCATGTTAGTATAACGTATGACACCTTACAAATCCTAACAACACATTACAATACAGCACGTAAACTTAAAACTCCGTAATAAACCTAATGAATTCGTTAGAGTCATTTGAACATCGTACGACCACTCAGGACTTGTTACGACTTTGTATGGGACATTAGCAACAGGAAAAACAATTTAGAATAATGTAGGAGGTGTTACATCTTTTGAGAACACCTTACACCACCGTACGAAACATTAAAACTCCATAATAAACCTAATGAATTCGTCCGAGTCATTTGAACATCGTACAACAATTTAGAATATCTTACGACTCTGTATGCCACATTACCGCCTTGAAAAGCATGTTAGTATAACGTACGACGCCTTACAACTCCTAACAAAACATTACAACACAGTACGTAAACTTAAAACTCCATGATAAACCTAATGAATTCATCCGAGTCCTTTGAACATTGTACAACAATTTAGAATATATTACCACTCTGTATGCCACACTACCGCCTTGAAAACCATGTTAGTATAACGTACGGCACCTTACAACTCGTAACATAACATTACAACACCGTACGTAAACTTAAAACTCCATAATAAACCTAATGAATTCATCCGAGTCCATTGAACATTGTACGACAATTTAGAATATATTACGACTCTGTATGTCACATTACTGCCTTGAAAAGCCTGTTAGTATAACGTACGGCACCTTACAACACCTAACAAATCATTAGAACACCGTACGTAAACTCAAAACTCCATAATAAACCTAATGAATTCGTTCGAGTCATTTGAACATCGTACAACAATTTAGAATATCTTACGACTCTGTATGCCCATTACCGCCTTGGAAATCATGTTAGTATAACGTATGACACCTTACAAATCCTAACAACACATTACAATACAGCACGTAAACTTAAAACTCCGTAATAAACCTAATCAATTCGTTAGAGTCATTTGAACATCGTACGACCACTCAGGACTTGTTACGACTTTTTATGGGACATTAGCAACAGGAAAAACAATTTAGAATAATGTAGGAGGTGTTACATCTTTTGAGAACACCTTACACCACCGTACGAAACATTAAAACTCCATAATAAACCTAATGAATTCGTCCGAGTCATTTGAACATCGTACAACAATTTAGAATATCTTACGACTCTGTATGCCACATTACCACCTTGAAAAGCATGTTAGTATAATGTACGACGCCTTACAACTCCTAACAAAACATTACAACACAGTACGTAAACTTAAAACTCCATAATAAACCTAATGAATTCATCCGAGTCCTTTGAACATTGTACGACAATTTTGAATATATTACGACTCTGTATGCCACACTACCGCCTTGAAAACTATGTTAGTATAACGTACGACACCTTACAACTCCTAACAAAACATTACAACACCGTACGTAAACTTAAAACTCCATAATAAACCTAATGAATTCATCCAAGTCCATTGAACATTGTACGATAATTTAGAATATATTACGACTCTGTATGTCACATTACCGCCTTGAAAAGCCTGTTAGTATAACGTACGGCACCTTACAACAACTAACAAATCATTACAACACCGTACGTAAACTCAAAACTCCATAATAAACCTAATGAATTCGTTCGAGTCATTTGAACATCGTACAACAATTTAGAATATCTTACGACTCTGTATGCCCATTACCGCCTTGAAAATCATGTTAGTATAACGTATGACACCTTACAAATCCTAACAACACATTACAATACAGCACGTAAACTTAAAACTCATTAATAAACCTAATGAATTCGTTAGAGTCATTTGAACATCGTACGACCACTCAGGACATGTTACGACTTTGTATGGGACATTAGCAACAGGAAAAACAATTTAGAATAATGTAGGAGGCGTTACATCTTTTGAGAACACCTTACACCACAGTACGAAACATTAAAACTCCATAATAAACCTAATGAATTCGTCCGAGTCATTTGAACATCGTACAACAATTTAGAATATCTTACGACTCTGTATGCCACATTACCACCTTGAAAATCATGTTAGTATAACGTACGACGCCTTACAACTCCTAACAAAACATTACAACACAGTACGTTAACTTAAAACTCCATAATAAACCTAATGAATTCATCCGAGTCCTTTGAACATTGTACGACAATTTAGAATATATTACCACTCTGTATGCCATACTACCGCCTTGAAAACTATGTTAGTACAACGTACGGCACCTTACAACTCCTAACAAAACATTACAACACCGTACGTAAACTTAAAACTCCATAATAAACCTAATGAATTCATCCAAGTCCATTGAACATTGTACGATAATTTAGAATATATTACGACTCTGTATGTCACATTACCGCCTTGAAAAGCCTGTTAGTATAACGTACGGCACCTTACAACAACTAACAAATCATTACAACACCGTACGTAAACTCAAAACTCCATAATAAACCTAATGAATTCGTTCGAGTCATTTGAACATCGTACAACAATTTAGAATATCTTACGACTCTGTATGCCCATTACCGCCTTGAAAATCATGTTAGTATAACGTATGACACCTTACAAATCCTAACAACACATTACAATACAGCACGTAAACTTAAAACTCATTAATAAACCTAATGAATTCGTTAGAGTCATTTGAACATCGTACGACCACTCAGGACATTTTACGACTTTGTATGGGACATTAGCAACAGGAAAAACAATTTAGAATAATGTAGGAGGCGTTACATCTTTTGAGAACACCTTACACCACAGTACGAAACATTAAAACTCCATAATAAACCTAATGAATTCGTCCGAGTCATTTGAACATCGTACAACAATTTAGAATATCTTACGACTCTGTATGCCACATTACCACCTTGAAAATCATGTTACTATAACGTACGACGCCTTACAACTCCTAACAAAACATTACAACACAGTACGTTAACTTAAAACTCCATAATAAACCTAATGAATTCATCCGAGTCCTTTGAACATTGTACGACAATTTAGAATATATTACCACTCTGTATGCCATACTACCGCCTTGAAAACTATGTTAGTACAACGTACGGCACCTTACAACTCCTAACAAAACATTACAACACCGTACGTAAACTTAAAACTCCATAATAAACCTAATGAATTCATCCAAGTCCATTGAACATTGTACGATAATTTAGAATATATTACGACTCTGTATGTCACATTACCGCCTTGAAAAGCCTGTTAGAATAACGTACGACACCTTACAACAACTAACAAATCATTACAACACCGTACGTAAACTCAAAACTCCATAATAAACCTAATGAATTCGTTCGAGTCATTTGAACATCGTACAACAATTTAGAATATCTTACGACTCTGTATGCCCATTACCGCCTTGAAAATCATGTTAGTATAACGTATGACACCTTACAAATCCTAACAACACATTACAATACAGCACGTAAACTTAAAACTCATTAATAAACCTAATGAATTCGTTAGAGTCATTTGAACATCGTACGACCACTCAGGACATTTTACGACTTTGTATGGGACATTAGCAACAGGAAAAACAATTTAGAATAATGTAGGAGGCGTTACATCTTTTGAGAACACCTTACACCACAGTACGAAACATTAAAACTCCATAATAAACCTAATGAATTCGTCCGAGTCATTTGAACATCGTACAACAATTTAGAATATCTTACGACTCTGTATGCCACATTACCACCTTGAAAATCATGTTAGTATAACGTACGACGCCTTACAACTCCTAACAAAACATTACAACACAGTACGTTAACTTAAAACTCCATAATAAACCTAATGAATTCATCCGAGTCCTTTGAACATTGTACGAAAATTTAGAATATATTACCACTCTGTATGCCACACTACCGCCTTGAAAACTATGTTAGTACAACGTACGGCACCTTACAACTCCTAACAAAACATTACAACACCGTACGTAAACTTAAAACTCCATAATAAACCTAATGAATTCATCCGAGTCCATTGAACATTGTACGACAATTTAGAATATATTACGACTCTGTATGTCACATTACCGCCTTGAAAAGCCTGTTAGTATAACGTACGGCACCATACAACACCTAACAAATCATTACAACACCGTACGTAAACTCAAAACTCCATAATAAACCTAATGAATTCGTTCGAGTCATTTTAACATCGTACAACAATTTAGAATATCTTACGACTCTGTATGCCACATTACCGCCTTGAAAATCATGTTAGTATAACGTATGACACCTTACAAATCCTAACAACACATTACAATACAGCACGTAAACTTAAAACTCCGTAATAAACCTAATGAATTAGTTTGAGTCCTTTGAACATCGTACGACCACTCAGGACTTGTTACGACTTTGTATGCGACATTAGCAACAGGAAAAGCAATTTAGAATAATGTAGGATGCGTTACATCTTTTGAGAACACCTTACACCACCGTACGAAACATTAAAACTCCATAATAAACCTAATGAATTCGTCCAAGTCATTTGAACATCGTACAACAATTTAGAATATCTTACGACTCTGTATGCCACATTACCGCCTTGAAAAGCAAGTTAGTATAACGTACGACGCCTTACAACTCCTAACAAAACATTACAACACAGTACGTAAACTTAAAACTCCATAATAAACCTAATGAATTCATCCGAGTCCTTTGAACATTGTACGACAATTTTGAATATATTACCACTCTGTATGCCACACTACCGCCTTGAAAACTATGTTAGTATAACGTACGGCAGCTTACAACTCCTAACAAAACATTACAACACCGTACGTAAACTTAAAACTCCATAATAAACCTAATGAATTCATCCGAGTCCATTGAACATTGTACGACAATTTAGAATATATTACGACTTTGTATGTCACATTACCGCCTAGAAAAGCCTGTTAGTATAACGTACGGCACCTTACAACACCTAACAAATCATTACAACACCGTACGTAAACTCAAAATTCCATAATAAACCTAATGAATTCGTTCGAGTCATTTGAACATCGTACAACAATTTAGAATATCTTACGACTCTGTATGCCACATTACTGCCTTGAAAATCATGTTAGTATAACGTATGACACCTTACAAATCCTAACAACACATTACAATACAACACGTAAACTTAAAACTCCGTAATAAACCTAATGAATTCATTAGAGTCATTTGAACATCGTACGACCACTCAGGACTTGTTACGACTTTGTATGGGACATTAGTGTGACATCTGCCCCAAACCCGAACCTGAATGCCCGACTCGAATCCGAAGTTGTTATCCTTTAAATTGTAATCGTATTCATTTCCTCAAAATGTAACGTTCATTATTATTATTATGAATAAACGCATTTGATTCTACGTTATTTTCGTCTCAATTAAATAATCGTATTTACGTTGCAAAACGTTCACGTATATCAAATAAATAATTGTGGAACAATAAATCTCAAAATATAGTTCGTAAACAAATACTATTGAAAATGTTAGACAAAAACGCTCCTAAGCCTTGAAATAGCCTTCTAATGTACTTTGATATCCGATCCACTTGACGCGCCCGGTGTTTTCCGCTGCCGGGCGGGGTGTCACAATTAGCAACATGAAAAACAATTTAGAATAATGTAGGAGGCGTTACATCTTTTGAGAACACCTTACACCACCGTACGAAACATTAAAACTCCATAATAAACCTAATGAATTCGTCCGACTCATTTGAACATCGTACAACAATTTAGAATATCTTACGACTCTGTATGCCATATTACCGCCTTGAAAATCATGTTAGTATAACGTATGACACCTTACAAATCCTAACAACACATTACAATACAACACGTAAACTTAAAACTCCGTAATAAACCTAATGAATTCGTTAGAGTCATTTGAACATCGTACGACCACTCAGGAATTGTTACGACTTTGTATGGGACATTAGCAACAGGAAAAACAATTTAGAATAATGTAGGATGCATTACATCTTTTGAAACACCTTACACCACCGTACGAAACATTTAAACTCCATAATAAACCTAATGAATTCGTCCGAGTCATATGAACATCGTACAACAATTTAGAATATCTTACGACTCTGTATGCCACATTACCGCCTTGAAAAGCATGTTAGTATAACGTATGACACCTTACAACTACTAACAAAACATTACAACACCGTACGTAAACTTAAAACTCCGTAATAAACCTAATGAATTCGTTAGAGTCATTTGAACATCGTACGACCACTCAGGAATTGTTACGACTTTGTATGGGACATTAGCAACAGGAAAAACAATTTAGAATAATGTAGGATGCATTACATCTTTTGAAACACCTTACACCACCGTACGAAACATTAAAACTCCATAATAAACCTAATGAATTCGTCCGAGTCATATGAACATCGTACAACAATTTAGAATATCTTACGACTATGTATGCCACATTACCGCCTTGAAAAGCATGTTAGTATAACGTACGACACCTTACAACTACTAACAAAACATTACAACACCGTACGTAAACTTAAAACTCCATAATAAACCTAATGAATTCTTCCGAGTCCTTTGAACATCGTACGATAATTTAGAATATATTACCACTCTGTATGCCACATTACCGCCTTGAAAACTATGTTAGTATAACGTGCGGCACCTTACAACTCCTAACAAAACATTACAACACCGTACGTAAACTTAAAACTCCATAATAAACCTAATGAATTCATCCGATTCCTTTGAACATCGTACGACAATTTAGAATATATTACGATTCTGTATGCCACATTACCGCCTTGAAAAACATGTTAGTATAACGTACGACACCTTACAACACCTAACAACACATTAGAACACCGTACGTAAACTCAAAACTCCATAATAAACCTAATGAATTCGTCCGAGTCATTTGAACATCGTACAACAATTTAGAATATCTTACGACTCTGTATGCCTCATTACCGCCTTGAAAATCATGTTAGTATAACGTATTACATCTTACAAATCCTAACAACACATTACAATACAGCACGTAAACTTAAAACTCCGTAATAAACCTAATGAATTCATCCGAGTCATTTGAACATCGTACAACAATTTAGAATATCTTACGACTTTGTATGCCACATTACCGACTTGAAAATCATGTTAGTATAACGTATGACACCTTACAAATCGTAACAACACATTACAATACAGCACGTAAACTTAAAACTCCATAATAAACCTAATGAATTCGTTAGAGTCATTTGAACATCGTACGACCACTCAGGACTTGTTACGACTTTGTATGCGACATTAGCAACAGGAAAAGCAATTTAGAATAATGTAGGATACGTTACATCTTTTGAGAACACCTTACACCACCGTACGAAACATTAAAACTCCATAATAAACCTAATGAATTAGTCCGAGTCATTTGAACATCGTACAACAATTTAGAATATCTTACGACTATGTATGCCACATTACCGCCTAGAAAAGCATGTTAGTATAACGTACGACACCTTACAACACCTAACAACACATTAGAACACCGTATGTAAACTCAAAACTCCATAATAAACCTAATGAATTCGTCCGAGTCATTTGAAAATCGTACAACAATTTAGAATATCTTACGACTCTGTATGCCACATTACCGCCTTGAAAAGCATGTTAGTATAACGTACGACACATTACAACTACTAACAAAACATTACGTAAACTTAAAACTTCATAATAAACCTAATGAATTCATCTGAGTCCTTTGAACATCGTACCACAATTTAGAATATATTACGACTCTGTATGCCACATTACCGCCTTGAAAAGCATGTTAGTATAACGTATGACACCTTACAAATCCTAACAACACATTAAAATACCGCACGTAAACTTAAAACTTCGTAATAAACCTAATGAATTCGTTAGAGTCATTTGAACATCGTACGACCACTCAGGACTTGTTACGACTTTGTATGCGACATTAGCAACAGGAAAAGCAATTTAGAATAATGTAGGATGCGTTACATCATTTGAGAACACCTTACACCACCGTACGAAACATTAAAACTCCATAATAAACCTAATGAATTCGTCCCAGTCATTTGAACATCGTACAACAATTTAAAATATCTTATGACTCTGTATGCCACATTACCACCTTGAAAAGCATGTTAGTATAACGTACGACACCTTACAACTACTAACAAAATATTACAACACCGTACGTAAACTTAAAACTCCATAATAATCCTAATGAATTCATCCGAGTCGATTGAACATCGTACGACAATTTAGAATATATTACGACTCTGTATGCCACATTACCGCCTTGAAAAGCATGTTAGTATAACGTACGACACCTTACAACACCTAACAAAACAATAGAACACCGTACGTAAACTCCAAACTCCATAATAAACCTAATGAATTCGTCCGAGTCATTTGAACATCGTACAACAATTTAGAATATCTTACGACTTTGTATGCCACATTACCGCCTTGAAAATCATGTTAGTATAACGTATGACACCTTACAAATCGTAACAACACATTACAATACAGCACGTAAACTTAAAACTCCGTAATTAATCTAATGAATTCGTTAGAGTCATTTGAACATCGTACGACCACTCAGGACTTGTTACGACTTTGTATGCGACATTAGCAACAGGAAAAGCAATTTAGAATAATGTAGGATGCGTTACATCTTTTGAGAACACCTTACACCACCGTACGAAACATTAAAACTCCATAATAAACCTAATGAATTAGTCCGAGTCATTTGAACATCGTACAACAATTTAGAATATCTTACGACTATGTATGCCACATTACCGCCTAGAAAAGCATGTTAGTATAACGTACGACACCTTACAACACCTAACAACACATTAGAACACCGTATGTAAACTCAAAACTCCATAATAAACCTAATGAATTCGTCCGAGTCTTTTGAAAATCGTACAACAATTTAGAATATCTTACGACTCTGTATGCCACATTACCGCCTTGAAAAGCATGTTAGTATAACGTACGACACATTACAACTACTAACAAAACATTACGTAAACTTAAAACTTCATAATAAACCTAATGAATTCATCTGAGTCCTTTGAACATCGTACCACAATTTAGAATATATTACGACTCTGTATGCCACATTACCGCCTTGAAAAGCATGTTAGTATAACGTATGACACCTTACAAATCCTAACAACACATTAAAATACCGCACGTAAACTTAAAACTTCGTAATAAACCTAATGAATTCGTTAGAGTCATTTGAACATCGTACGACCACTCAGGACTTGTTACGACTTTGTATGCGACATTAGCAACAGGAAAAGCAATTTAGAATAATGTAGGATGCGTTACATCATTTGAGAACACCTTACACAACGAAACATTAAAACTCCATAATAAACCTAATGAATTCGTCCCAGTCATTTGAACATCGTACAACAATTTAAAATATCTTATGACTCTGTATGCCACATTACCACCTTGAAAAGCATGTTAGTATAACGTACGACACCTTACAACTACTAACAAAATATTACAACACCGTACGTAAACTTAAAACTCCATAATAATCCTAATGAATTCATCCGAGTCGATTGAACATCGTACGACAATTTAGAATATATTACGACTCTGTATGCCACATTACCGCCTTGAAAAGCATGTTAGTATAACGTACGACACCTTACAACACCTAACAAAACAATAGAACACCGTACGTAAACTCCAAACTCCATAATAAACCTAATGAATTCGTCCGAGTCATTTGAACATCGTACAACAATTTAGAATATCTTACGACTTTGTATGCCACATTACCGCCTTGAAAATCATGTTAGTATAACGTATGACACCTTACAAATCGTAACAACACATTACAATACAGCACGTAAACTTAAAACTCCGTAATTAATCTAATGAATTCGTTAGAGTCATTTGAACATCGTACGACCACTCAGGACTTGTTACGACTTTGTATGCGACATTAGCAACAGGAAAAACAATTTAGAATAATGTAGGATGCGTTACATCTTTTGAGAACACCTTACACCACCGTACGAAACATTAAAACTCATAATAAACCTAATGAATTGGTCCGAGACATTTGAACATCGTACAACAATTTAGAATATCTTACGACTCTGTATGCCACATTACCGCCTTGAAAAGCATGTTAGTATAACGTACGACACCTTACAACTACTAACAATACATTACAACACCGTACGTAAACTTAAAACTACATAATAAACCTAATGAATTCATCCGAGTCCTTTGAACATCGTACGACAATTTAGAATATATTACAACTCTGTATGCCACATTACCGCCTTGAAAAGTATGTTAGTATAACGTACGGCACCTTACAACTCCTAACAAAACATTACAACACCGTACGTAAACTTAAAACTCCATAATAAACCTAATGAATTCATCCGATTCCTTTGAACATCGTACGACAATTTAGAATATATTACGATTCTGTATGCCACATTACCGCCTTGAAAAACATGTTAGTATAACGTACGACACCTTACAACACCTAACAACACATTAGAACACCGTACGTAAACTCAAAACTCCATAATAAACCTAATGAATTCGTCCGAGTCATTTGAACATCGTACAACAATTTAGAATATCTTACGACTCTGTATGCCTCATTACCGCCTTGAAAATCATGTTAGTATAACGTATTACATCTTACAAATCCTAACAACACATTACAATACAGCACGTAAACTTAAAACTCCGTAATAAACCTAATGAATTCATCCGAGTCATTTGAACATCGTACAACAATTTAGAATATCTTACGACTTTGTATGCCACATTACCGACTTGAAAATCATGTTAGTATAACGTATGACACCTTACAAATCGTAACAACACATTACAATACAGCACGTAAACTTAAAACTCCATAATAAACCTAATGAATTCGTTAGAGTCATTTGAACATCGTACGACCACTCAGGACTTGTTACGACTTTGTATGCGACATTAGCAACAGGAAAAGCAATTTAGAATAATGTAGGATACGTTACATCTTTTGAGAACACCTTACACCACCGTACGAAACATTAAAACTCCATAATAAACCTAATGAATTAGTCCGAGTCATTTGAACATCGTACAACAATTTAGAATATCTTACGACTATGTATGCCACATTACCGCCTAGAAAAGCATGTTAGTATAACGTACGACACCTTACAACACCTAACAACACATTAGAACACCGTATGTAAACTCAAAACTCCATAATAAACCTAATGAGTTCGTCCGAGTCATTTGAAAATCGTACAACAATTTAGAATATCTTACGACTCTGTATGCCACATTACCGCCTTGAAAAGCATGTTAGTATAACGTACGACACATTACAACTACTAACAAAACATTACGTAAACTTAAAACTTCATAATAAACCTAATGAATTCATCTGAGTCCTTTGAACATCGTACCACAATTTAGAATATATTACGACTCTGTATGCCACATTACCGCCTTGAAAAGCATGTTAGTATAACGTATGACACCTTACAAATCCTAACAACACATTACAATACCGCACGTAAACTTAAAACTTCGTAATAAACCTAATGAATTCGTTAGAGTCATTTGAACATCGTACGACCACTCAGGACTTGTTACGACTTTGTATGCGACATTAGCAACAGGAAAAGCAATTTAGAATAATGTAGGATGCGTTACATCATTTGAGAACACCTTACACCACCGTACGAAACATTAAAACTCCATAATAAACCTAATGAATTCGTCCGAGTCATTTGAACATCGTACAACAATTTAAAATATCTTATGACTCTGTATGCCACATTACCACCTTGAAAAGCATGTTAGTATAACGTACAACACCTTACAACTACTAACAAAATATTACAACACCGTACGTAAACTTAAAACTCCATAATAATCCTAATGAATTCATCCGAGTCGATTGAACATCGTACGACAATTTAGAATATATTACGACTCTGTATGCCACATTACCGCCTTGAAAAGCATGTTAGTATAACGTACGACACCTTACAACACCTAACAAAACAATAGAACACCGTACGTAAACTCCAAACTCCATAATAAACCTAATGAATTCGTCCGAGTCATTTGAACATCGTACAACAATTTAGAATATCTTACGACTTTGTATGCCACATTACCGCCTTGAAAATCATGTTAGTATAACGTATGACACCTTACAAATCGTAACAACACATTACAATACAGCACGTAAACTTAAAACTCCGTAATTAATCTAATGAATTCGTTAGAGTCATTTGAACATCGTACGACCACTCAGGACTTGTTACGACTTTGTATGCGACATTAGCAACAGGAAAAGCAATTTAGAATAATGTAGGATACGTTACATCTTTTGAGAACACCTTACACCACCGTACGAAACATTAAAACTCCATAATAAACCTAATGAATTAGTCCGAGTCATTTGAACATCGTACAACAATTTAGAATATCTTACGACTATGTATGCCACATTACCGCCTAGAAAAGCATGTTAGTATAACGTACGACACCTTACAACACCTAACAACACATTAGAACACCGTATGTAAACTCAAAACTCCATAATAAACCTAATGAGTTCGTCCGAGTCATTTGAAAATCGTACAACAATTTAGAATATCTTACGACTCTGTATGCCACATTACCGCCTTGAAAAGCATGTTAGTATAACGTACGACACATTACAACTACTAACAAAACATTACGTAAACTTAAAACTTCATAATAAACCTAATGAATTCATCTGAGTCCTTTGAACATCGTACCACAATTTAGAATATATTACGACTCTGTATGCCACATTACCGCCTTGAAAAGCATGTTAGTATAACGTATGACACCTTACAAATCCTAACAACACATTACAATACCGCACGTAAACTTAAAACTTCGTAATAAACCTAATGAATTCGTTAGAGTCATTTGAACATCGTACGACCACTCAGGACTTGTTACGACTTTGTATGCGACATTAGCAACAGGAAAAGCAATTTAGAATAATGTAGGATGCGTTACATCATTTGAGAACACCTTACACCACCGTACGAAACATTAAAACTCCATAATAAACCTAATGAATTCGTCCGAGTCATTTGAACATCGTACAACAATTTAAAATATCTTATGACTCTGTATGCCACATTACCACCTTGAAAAGCATGTTAGTATAACGTACAACACCTTACAACTACTAACAAAATATTACAACACCGTACGTAAACTTAAAACTCCATAATAATCCTAATGAATTCATCCGAGTCGATTGAACATCGTACGACAATTTAGAATATATTACGACTCTGTATGCCACATTACCGCCTTGAAAAGCATGTTAGTATAACGTACGACACCTTACAACACCTAACAAAACAATAGAACACCGTACGTAAACTCCAAACTCCATAATAAACCTAATGAATTCGTCCGAGTCATTTGAACATCGTACAACAATTTAGAATATCTTACGACTTTGTATGCCACATTACCGCCTTGAAAATCATGTTAGTATAACGTATGACACCTTACAAATCGTAACAACACATTACAATACAGCACGTAAACTTAAAACTCCGTAATTAATCTAATGAATTCGTTAGAGTCATTTGAACATCGTACGACCACTCAGGACTTGTTACGACTTTGTATGCGACATTAGCAACAGGAAAAACAATTTAGAATAATGTAGGATGCGTTACATCTTTTGAGAACACCTTACACCACCGTACGAAACATTAAAACTCATAATAAACCTAATGAATTGGTCCGAGACATTTGAACATCGTACAACAATTTAGAATATCTTACGACTCTGTATGCCACATTACCGCCTTGAAAAGCATGTTAGTATAACGTACGACACCTTACAACTACTAACAATACATTACAACACCGTACGTAAACTTAAAACTACATAATAAACCTAATGAATTCATCCGAGTCCTTTGAACATCGTACGACAATTTAGAATATATTACAACTCTGTATGCCACATTACCGCCTTGAAAAGTATGTTAGTATAACGTACGGCACCTTACAACTCCTAACAAAACATTACAACACCGTACGTAAACTTAAAACTCCATAATAAACCTAATGAATTCATCCGATTCCTTTGAACATCGTACGACAATTTAGAATATATTACGATTCTGTATGCCACATTACCGCCTTGAAAAACATGTTAGTATAACGTACGACACCTTACAACACCTAACAACACATTAGAACACCGTACGTAAACTCAAAACTCCATAATAAACCTAATGAATTCGTCCGAGTCATTTGAACATCGTACAACAATTTAGAATATCTTACGACTCTGTATGCCTCATTACCGCCTTGAAAATCATGTTAGTATAACGTATTACATCTTACAAATCCTAACAACACATTACAATACAGCACGTAAACTTAAAACTCCGTAATAAACCTAATGAATTCATCCGAGTCATTTGAACATCGTACAACAATTTAGAATATCTTACGACTTTGTATGCCACATTACCGACTTGAAAATCATGTTAGTATAACGTATGACACCTTACAAATCGTAACAACACATTACAATACAGCACGTAAACTTAAAACTCCATAATAAACCT
Organism: Tagetes erecta; assembly: GCA_030867185.1. Classification (NCBI taxonomy): domain Eukaryota; kingdom Viridiplantae; phylum Streptophyta; class Magnoliopsida; order Asterales; family Asteraceae; genus Tagetes; species Tagetes erecta. The sequence continues at coordinate 43,910,690 of CM061488.1, read as the reverse complement.
AATGAATTCGTTAGAGTCATTTGAACATCGTACGACCACTCAGGACTTGTTACGACTTTGTATGCGACATTAGCAACAGGAAAAGCAATTTAGAATAATGTAGGATACGTTACATCTTTTGAGAACACCTTACACCACCGTACGAAACATTAAAACTCCATAATAAACCTAATGAATTAGTCCGAGTCATTTGAACATCGTACAACAATTTAGAATATCTTACGACTATGTATGCCACATTACCGCCTAGAAAAGCATGTTAGTATAACGTACGGCACCTTACAACACCTAACAACACATTAGAACACCGTATGTAAACTCAAAACTCCATAATAAACCTAATGAGTTCGTCCGAGTCATTTGAAAATCGTACAACAATTTAGAATATCTTACGACTCTGTATGCCACATTACCGCCTTGAAAAGCATGTTAGTATAACGTACGACACATTACAACTACTAACAAAACATTACGTAAACTTAAAACTTCATAATAAACCTAATGAATTCATCTGAGTCCTTTGAACATCGTACCACAATTTAGAATATATTACGACTCTGTATGCCACATTACCGCCTTGAAAAGCATGTTAGTATAACGTATGACACCTTACAAATCCTAACAACACATTACAATACCGCACGTAAACTTAAAACTTCGTAATAAACCTAATGAATTCGTTAGAGTCATTTGAACATCGTACGACCACTCAGGACTTGTTACGACTTTGTATGCGACATTAGCAACAGGAAAAGCAATTTAGAATAATGTAGGATGCGTTACATCATTTGAGAACACCTTACACCACCGTACGAAACATTAAAACTCCATAATAAACCTAATGAATTCGTCCGAGTCATTTGAACATCGTACAACAATTTAAAATATCTTATGACTCTGTATGCCACATTACCACCTTGAAAAGCATGTTAGTATAACGTACAACACCTTACAACTACTAACAAAATATTACAACACCGTACGTAAACTTAAAACTCCATAATAATCCTAATGAATTCATCCGAGTCGATTGAACATCGTACGACAATTTAGAATATATTACGACTCTGTATGCCACATTACCGCCTTGAAAAGCATGTTAGTATAACGTACGACACCTTACAACACCTAACAAAACAATAGAACACCGTACGTAAACTCCAAACTCCATAATAAACCTAATGAATTCGTCCGAGTCATTTGAACATCGTACAACAATTTAGAATATCTTACGACTTTGTATGCCACATTACCGCCTTGAAAATCATGTTAGTATAACGTATGACACCTTACAAATCGTAACAACACATTACAATACAGCACGTAAACTTAAAACTCCGTAATAAACCTAATAAATTCGTTAGAGTCATTTGAACATCGTACGACCACTCAGGACTTGTTACGACTTTGTATGCGACATTAGCAACAGGAAAAGCAATTTAGAATAATGTAGGATGCGTTACATCTTTTGAGAACACCTTACACCACCGTACGAAACATTAAAACTCCATAATAAACCTAATGAATTCGTCCGAGTCATTTGAACATCGTACAACAATTTAGAATATCTTACGACTCTGTATGCCACATTACCGCCTTGAAAAGCATGTTAGTATAACGTACGACACCTTACAACTACTAACAATACATTACAACACCGTACGTAAACTTAAAACTCCATGATAAGCCTAATGAATTCATCCGAGTCCTTTGAATATCGTACGACAATTTAGAATATATTACCACTCTGTATGCCACATTACCGCCTTGAAAAGTATGTTAGTATAACGTACGACACCTTACAACACCTAACAAAACATTACAACACCGTACGTAAACTCAAAACTCCATAATAAACCTAATGAATTCGTCCGAGTCATTTGAACATCGTACAACAATTCAGAATATCTTACGACTCTGTATGCCACATTACCGCCTTGAAAAGCATGTTAGTATAACGTACGACACATTACAACTACTAACAAAACATTACAACACCGTACGTAAACTTAAAACTCCATAATAAACCTAATGAATTCATCCGAGTCCATTGAACATCGCATGACAATTTATAATATATTACGACTCTGTATGCCACATTACCGCCTTGAAAAGCATGTTAGTATAACGTACGACACCTTACAACACCTAACAACACATTAGAACACCGTACGTAAACTCAAAACTCCATAATAAACCTAATGAATTCGTCCGAGTCATTTGAACATCGTACAACAATTTAGAATATCTTACGACTCTGTATGCCTCATTACCGCCTTGAAAATTATGTTAGTATAACGTATTACATCTTACAAATCCTAACAACACATTACAATACATCACGTAAACTTAAAACTCCGTAATAAACCTAATGAATTCATCCGAGTCATTTGAACATCGTACAACAAATTAGAATATCTTACGACTTTGTATGCCACATTACCGACTTGAAAATCATGTTAGTATAACGTATGACACCTTACAAATCGTAACAACACATTACAATACAGCACGTAAACTTAAAACTCCATAATAAACCTAATGAATTCGTTAGAGTCATTTGAACATCGTACGACTACTCAGGACTTGTTACAACTTTGTATGCGACATTAGCAACAGGAAAAGCAATTTAGAATAATGTAGGATACGTTACATCTTTTGAGAACACCTTACACCACCGTACGAAACATTAAAACTCCATAATAAACCTAATGAATTAGTCCGAGTCATTTGAACATCATACAACAATTTAGAATATCTTACGACTATGTATGCCACATTACCGCCTGGAAAAGCATGTTAGTATAACGTACGACACCTTACAACACCTAACAACACATTAGAACACCGTATGTAAACTCAAAACTCCATAATAAACCTAATGAATTCGTCCGAGTCATTTGAAAATCGTACAACAATTTAGAATATCTTACGACTCTGTATGCCACATTACCGCCTTGAAAAGCATGTTAGTATAACGTACGACACATTACAACTACTAACAAAACATTACGTAAACTTAAAACTCCATAATAAACCTAATGAATTCATCTGAGTCCTTTGAACATCGTACCACAATTTAGAATATATTACGACTCTGTATGCCACATTACCGCCTTGAAAAGCATGTTAGTATAACGTATGACACCTTACAAATCCTAACAACACATTACAATACCGCACGTAAACTTAAAACTTCGTAATAAACCTAATGAATTCGTTAGAGTCATTTGAACATCGTACGACCACTCAGGACTTGTTACGACTTTGTATGCGACATTAGCAACAGGAAAAGCAATTTAGAATAATGTAGGATGCGTTACATCATTTGAGAACACCTTACACCACCGTACGAAACATTAAAACTCCATAATAAACCTAATGAATTCATCCGAGTCATTTGAACATCGTACAACAATTTAAAATATCTTATGACTCTGTATGCCACATTACCGCCTTGAAAAGCATGTTAGTATAACGTACGACACCTTACAACTACTAACAAAATATTACAACACCGTACGTAAACTTAAAACTCCATAATAATCCTAATGAATTCATCCGAGTCGATTGAACATCGTACGACAATTTAGAATATATTACGACTCTGTATGCCACATTACCGCCTTGAAAAGCATGTTAGTATAACGTACGACACCTTACAACACCTAACAAAACAATAGAACACCGTACGTAAACTCCAAACTTCATAATAAACCTAATGAATTCGTCCGAGTCATTTGAACATCGTACAACAATTTAGAATATCTTACGACTTTGTATGCCACATTACCGCCTTGAAAATCATGTTAGTATAACGTATGACACCTTACAAATCGTAACAACACATTACAATACAGCACGTAAACTTAAAACTCCGTAATAAACCTAATAAATTCGTTAGAGTCATTTGAACATCGTACGACCACTCAGGACTTGTTACGACTTTGTATGCGACATTAGCAACAGGAAAAGCAATTTAGAATAATGTAGGATGCATTACATCTTTTGAGAACACATTAGAACACCGTACGAAACATTAAAACTCCATAATAAACCTAATGAATTCGTCCGAGTCATTTGAACATCGTACAACAATTTAGAATATCTTACGACTCTGTATGCCACATTACCGCCTTGAAAAGCATGTTAGTATAACGTACGACACCTTACAACTACTAACAATACATTACAACACCGTACGTAAACTTAAAACTCCATGATAAACCTAATGAATTCATCCGAGTCCTTTGAATATCGTACGACAATTTAGAATATATTACCACTCTGTATGCCACATTACCGCCTTGAAAAGTATGTTAGTAAAACGTACGACACCTTACAACACCTAACAAAACATTACAACACCGTACGTAAACTCAAAACTCCATAATAAACCTAATGAATTCGTCCGAGTCATTTGAACATCGTACAACAATTCAGAATATCTTACGACTCTGTATGCCACATTACCGCCTTGAAAAGCATGTTAGTATTACGTACGACACATTACAACTACTAACAAAACATTACAACACCGTACGTAAACTTATAACTCCATAATAAACCTAATGAATTCATCCGAGTCCATTGAACATCGCATGACAATTTATAATATATTACGACTCTGTATGCCACATTACCGCCTTGAAAAGCATGTTAGTATAACGTACGACACCATACAACACCTAACAACACATTAGAACACCGTACGTAAACTCAAAACTCCATAATAAACCTAATGAATTCGTCCGAGTCATTTGAACATCGTACAACAATTAAGAATATCTTACGACTCTGTATGCCTCATTACCGCCTTGAAAATTATGTTAGTATAACGTATTACATCTTACAAATCCTAACAACACATTACAATACAGCACGTAAACTTAAAACTTCGTAATAAACCTAATGAATTCGTCCGAGTCATTTGAACATCGTACAACAATTTAGAATATCTTACGACTCTGTATGCCACATTACCGCCTTGAAAAGCATGTTAGTATAACGTACGACACCTTACAACACCTAACAACACATTAGAACACCGTACGTAAACTCAAAACTCCATAATAAACCTAATGAAATCGTCCGAGTCATTTGAACATCGTACAACAATTTAGAATATCTTACGACTCTGTATGCCTCATTACCGCCTTGAAAATTATGTTAGTATAACGTATTACATCTTACAAATCCTAACAACACATTACAATACATCACGTAAACTTAAAACTCCGTAATAAACCTAATGAATTCATCCGAGTCATTTGAACATCGTACAACAAATTAGAATATCTTACGACTTTGTATGCCACATTACCGACTTGAAAATCATGTTAGTATAACGTATGACACCTTACAAATCGTAACAACACATTACAATACAGCACGTAAACTTAAAACTCCATAATAAACCTAATGAATTCGTTAGAGTCATTTGAACATCGTACGACCACTCAGGACTTGTTACGACTTTGTATGCGACATTAGCAACAGGAAAAGCAATTTAGAATAATGTAGGATACGTTACATCTTTTGAGAACACCTTACACCACCGTACGAAACATTAAAACTCCATAATAAACCTAATGAATTAGTCCGAGTCATTTGAACATCGTACAACAATTTAGAATATCTTACGACTATGTATGCCACATTACCGCCTGGAAAAGCATGTTAGTATAACGTACGACACCTTACAACACCTAACAACACATTAGAACACCGTATGTAAACTCAAAACTCCATAATAAACCTAATGAATTCGTCCGAGTCATTTGAAAATCGTACAACAATTTAGAATATCTTACGACTCTGTATGCCACATTACCGCCTTGAAAAGCATGTTAGTATAACGTACGACACATTACAACTACTAACAAAACATTACGTAAACTTAAAACTCCATAATAAACCTAATGAATTCATCTGAGTCCTTTGAACATCGTACCACAATTTAGAATATATTACGACTCTGTATGCCACATTACCGCCTTGAAAAGCATGTTAGTATAACGTATGACACCTTACAAATCCTAACAACACATTACAATACCGCACGTAAACTTAAAACTTCGTAATAAACCTAATGAATTCGTTAGAGTCATTTGAACATCGTACGACCACTCAGGACTTGTTACGACTTTGTATGCGACATTAGCAACAGGAAAAGCAATTTAGAATAATATAGGATGCGTTACATCATTTGAGAACACCTTACACCACCGTACGAAACATTAAAACTCCATAATAAACCTAATGAATTCATCCGAGTCATTTGAACATCGTACAACAATTTAAAATATCTTATGACTCTGTATGCCACATTACCGCCTTGAAAAGCATGTTAGTATAACGTACGACACCTTACAACTACTAACAAAATATTACAACACCGTACGTAAACTTAAAACTCCATAATAATCCTAATGAATTCATCCGAGTCGATTGAACATCGTACGACAATTTAGAATATATTACGACTCTGTATGCCACATTACCGCCTTGAAAAGCATGTTAGTATAACGTACGACACCTTACAACACCTAACAAAACAATAGAACACCGTACGTAAACTCCAAACTCCATAATAAACCTAATGAATTCGTCCGAGTCATTTGAACATCGTACAACAATTTAGAATATCTTACGACTTTGTATGCCACATTACCGCCTTGAAAATCATTTTAGTATAACGTATGACACCTTACAAATCGTAACAACACATTACAATACAGCACGTAAACTTAAAACTCCGTAATAAACCTAATAAATTCGTTAGAGTCATTTGAACATCGTACGACCACTCAGGACTTGTTACGACTTTGTATGCGACATTTGCAACAGGAAAAGCAATTTAGAATAATGTAGGATGCGTTACATCTTTTGAGAACACATTAGAACACCGTACGAAACATTAAAACTCCATAATAAACCTAATGAATTCGTCCGAGTCATTTGAACATCGTACAACAATTTAGAATATCTTACGACTCTGTATGCCACATTACCGCCTTGAAAAGCATGTTAGTATAACGTACGACACCTTACAACCACTAACAATACATTACAACACCGTACGTAAACTTAAAACTCCATGATAAACCTAATGAATTCATCCGAGTCCTTTGAATATCGTACGACAATTTAGAATATATTACCACTCTGTATGCCACATTACCGCCTTGAAAAGTATGTTAGTAAAACGTACGACACCTTACAACACCTAACAAAACATTACAACACCGTACGTAAACTCAAAACTCCATAATAAACCTAATGAATTCGTCCGAGTCATTTGAACATCGTACAACAATTCAGAATATCTTACGACTCTGTATGCCACATTACCGCCTTGAAAAGCATGTTAGTATAACGTACGACACATTACAACTACTAACAAAACATTACAACACCGTACGTAAACTTAAAACTCCATAATAAACCTAATGAATTCATCCGAGTCCATTGAACATCGCATGACAATTTATAATATATTACGACTCTGTATGCCACATTACCGCCTTGAAAAGCATGTTAGTATAACGTACGACACCATACAACACCTAACAACACATTAGAACACCGTACGTAAACTCAAAACTCCATAATAAACCTAATGAATTCGTCCGAGTCATTTGAACATCGTACAACAATTTAGAATATCTTACGACTCTGTATGCCTCATTACCGCCTTGAAAATTATGTTAGTATAACGTATTACATCTTACAAATCCTAACAACACATTACAATACAGCACGTAAACTTAAAACTCCGTAATAAACCTAATGAATTCGTCCGAGTCATTTGAACATCGTACAACAATTTAGAATAACTTACGACTCTGTATGCCACATTACCGCCTTGAAAAGCATGTTAGTATAACATACGACACCTTACAACTACTAACAATACATTACAACACCGTACGTAAACTTAAAAATCCATGATAAACCTAATGAATTCATCCGAGTCCTTTGAATATCGTACGACAATTTAGAATATATTACCACTCTGTATGCCACATTACCGCCTTGAAAAGTATGTTAGTAAAACGTACGACACCTTACAACACCTAACAAAACATTACAACACCGTACGTAAACTCAAAACTCCATAATAAACCTAATGAATTCGTCCGAGTCATTTGAACATCGTACAACAATTCAGAATATCTTACGACTCTGTATGCCACATTACCGCCTTGAAAAGCATGTTAGTATAACGTACGACACATTACAACTACTAACAAAACATTACAACACCGTACGTAAACTTAAAACTCCATAATAAACCTAATGAATTCATCCGAGTCCATTGAACATCGCATGACAATTTATAATATATTACGACTCTGTATGCCACATTACCGCCTTGAAAAGCATGTTAGTATAACGTACGACACCATACAACACCTAACAACACATTAGAACACCGTACGTAAACTCAAAACTCCATAATAAACCTAATGAATTCGTCCGAGTCATTTGAACATCGTACAACAATTTAGAATATCTTACGACTCTGTATGCCTCATTACCGCCTTGAAAATTATGTTAGTATAACGTATTACATCTTACAAATCCTAACAACACATTACAATACAGCACGTAAACTTAAAACTCCGTAATAAACCTAATGAATTCGTCCGAGTCATTTGAACATCGTACAACAATTTAGAATATCTTACGACTCTGTATGCCACATTACCGCCTTGAAAAGCATGTTAGTATAACGTACGACACCTTACAACTACTAACAATACATTACAACACCGTACGTAAACTTAAAACTCCATGATAAACCTAATGAATTCATCCGAGTCCTTTGAATATCGTACGACAATTTAGAATATATTACCACTCTGTATGCCACATTACCGCCTTGAAAAGTATGTTAGTAAAACGTACGACACCTTACAACACCTAACAAAACATTACAACACCGTACGTAAACTCAAAACTCCATAATAAACCTAATGAATTCGTCCGAGTCATTTGAACATCGTACAACAATTCAGAATATCTTACGACTCTGTATGCCACATTACCGCCTTGAAAAGCATGTTAGTATAACGTACGACACATTACAACTACTAACAAAACATTACAACACTGTACGTAAACTTAAAACTCCATAATAAACCTAATGAATTCATCCGAGTCCATTGAACATCGCATGACAATTTATAATATATTACGACTCTGTATGCCACATTACCGCCTTGAAAAGCATGTTAGTATAACGTACGACACCATACAACACCTAACAACACATTAGAACACCGTACGTAAACTCAAAACTCCATAATAAACCTAATGAATTCGTCCGAGTCATTTGAACATCGTACAACAATTTAGAATATCTTACGACTCTGTATGCCTCATTACCGCCTTGAAAATTATGTTAGTATAACGTATTACATCTTACAAATCCTAACAACACATTACAATACAGCACGTAAACTTAAAACTCCGTAATAAACCTAATGAATTCGTCCGAGTCATTTGAACATCGTACAACAATTTAGAATATCTTACGACTCTGTATGCCACATTACCGCCTTGAAAAGCATGTTAGTATAACGTACGACACCTTACAACTACTAACAATACATTACAACACCGTACGTAAACTTAAAACTCCATGATAAACCTAATGAATTCATCCGAGTCCTTTGAATATCGTACGACAATTCAGAATATCTTACGACTCTGTATGCCACATTACCGCCTTGAAAAGCATGTTAGTATAACGTACGACACATTACAACTACTAACAAAACATTACAACACCGTACGTAAACTTAAAACTCCATAATAAATCTAATGAATTCATCCGAGTCCATTGAACATCGCATGACAATTTATAATATATTACGACTCTGTATGCCACATTACCGCCTTGAAAATCATGTTAGTATAACGTACGACACCATACAACACCTAACAACACATTAGAACACCGTACGTAAACTCAAAACTCCATAATAAACCTAATGAATTCGTCCGAGTCATTTGAACATCGTACAACAATTTAGAATATCTTACGACACTGTATGCCTCATTACCGCCTTGAAAATTATGTTAGTATAACGTATTACATCTTACAAATCCTAACAACACATTACAATACAGCACGTAAACTTAAAACTCCGTAATAAACCTAATGAATTCATCCGAGTCATTTGAACATCGTACAACAATTTAGAATATCTTACAACTTTGTATGCCACATTACCGACTTGAAAATCATGTTAGTATAACGTATGACACCTTACAAATTGTAACAACACATTACAATACAGCACGTAAACTTAAAACTCCATAATAAACCTAATGAATTCGTTAGAGTCATTTGAACATCGTACGACCACTCAGGACTTGTTACGACTTTGTATGCGACATTAGCAACAGGAAAAGCAATTTAGAATAATGTAGGATACGTTACATCTTTTGAGAACACCTTACACCACCGTACGAAACATTAAAACTCCATAATAAACCTAATGAATTAGTCCGAGTCATTTGAACATCGTACAACAATTTAGAATATCTTACGACTATGTATGCCACATTACCGACTGGAAAAGCATGTTAGTATAACGTACGACACCTTACAACACCTAACAACACATTAGAACACCGTATGTAAACTCAAAACTCCATAATAAACCTAATGAATTCGTCCGAGTCATTTGAAAATCGTACAACAACTTAGAATATCTTACGACTCTGTATGCCACATTACCGCCTTGAAAAGCATGTTAGTATAACGTACGACACCTTACAACTACTAACAATACATTACAACACCGTACGTAAACTTAAAACTCCATGATAAACCTAATGAATTCATCCGAGTCCTTTGAATATCGTACGACAATTTAGAATATATTACCACTCTGTATGCCACATTACCGCCTTGAAAAGTATGTTAGTAAAACGTACGACACCTTACAACACCTAACAAAACATTACAACACCATACGTAAACTCAAAACTCCATAATAAACCTAATGAATTCGTCCGAGTCATTTGAACATCGTACAACAATTCAGAATATCTTACGACTCTGTATGCCACATTACCGCCTTGAAAAGCATGTTAGTATAACGTACGACACATTACAACTACTAACAAAACATTACAACACCGTACGTAAACTTAAAACTCCATAATAAATCTAATGAATTCATCCGAGTCCATTGAACATCGCATGACAATTTATAATATATTACGACTCTGTATGCCACATTACCGCCTTGAAAAGCATGTTAGTATAACGTACGACACCATACAACACCTAACAACACATTAGAACACCGTACGTAAACTCAAAACTCCATAATAAACCTAATGAATTCGTCCGAGTCATTTGAACATCGTACAACAATTTAGAATATCTTACGACTTTGTATGCCACATTATCGCCTTGAAAATCATGTTAGTATAACGTATGACACCTTACAAATCGTAACAACACATTACAATACAGCACGTAAACTTAAAACTCCGTAATAAACCTAATGAATTCGTTAGAGTCATTTGAACATCGTACGACCACTCAGGACTTGTTACGACTTTGTATGCGACATTAGCCACAGGAAAAGCAATTTAGAATAATGTAGGATGCGTTACATCTTTTGAGAACACCTTACACCACCGTACGAAACATTAAAACTCCATAATAAACCTAATGAATTCGTCCGAGTCATTTGAACATCGTACAACAATTTAGAATATCTTACGACTCTGTATGCCAAATTACCCCCTTGAAAAGCATGTTAGTATAACGTACGACACCTTACAACTACTAACAATACATTACAACACCGTACGTAAACTTAAAACTCCATAATAAACCTAATGAATTCATCCGAGTCCTTTGAACATCGTACGACAATTTAGAATATATTACCACGCTGTATGCCACATTACCGGCTTAAAAACTATGTTAGTATAACGTACGACACCTTACAACACCTAACAAAACATTACAACACCGTACGTAAACTCAAAACTCCATAATAAACCTAATGAATTTGTCCGAGTCATTTGAACATCGTACAACAATATAGAATATCTTACGACTCTGTATGCCACATTACCGCCTTGAAAAGCATGTTAGTATAACGTACGACACATTACAACTACTAACAAAACATTACAACAACGTACGTAAACTTAAAACTCCATAATAAACCTAATGAATTCATCCGAGTCCTTTGAAAATCGTACGACAATTTAGAATATATTACGACTCTGTAAGCCACATTACCGCCTTGAAAAGCATGTTAGTATAACGTATGACACCTTACAAATCCTAACAACACATTACAATACCGCACGTAAACTTAAAACTCCGTAATAAACCTAATGAATTCGTTAGAGTCATTTGAACATCGTACGACCACTCAGGACTTGTTACGACTTTGTATGCGACATTAGCAACAGGAAAAGCAATTTAGAATAATGTAGGATAACTTACATCTTTTGAGAACACCTTACACCAGCATACGAAACATTAACACTCCATAATAAACCTAATGAATTCGTCCGAGTCATTTGAACATCGTACACCAATTTAGAATATCTTACGACTCTGTATGCCACATTACCGCCTGGAAAAGCATGTTAGTATAACGTATGACACCTTACAACACCTAACAACACATTAGAACACCGTATGTAAACTCAAAACTCCATAATAACCCTAATGAATTCGTCCGAGTTATTTGAACATCGTACAACAATTTAGAATATCTTACGACTCTGTATGCCACATTACCGCCTTGAAAAGCATGTTAGTATAACGTACGACACATTGCAACTACTAACAAAACATTACGTAAACTTAAAACTCCATAATAAACCTAATGAATTCATCCGAGTCCTTTGAACATCGTACGACAATTTAGAATATATTACGACTCTGTATGCCACATTATCGCCTTGAAAATCATGTTAGTATAACGTATGACACCTTACAAATCGTAACAACACATTACAATACAGCACGTAAACTTAAAACTCCGTAATAAACCTAATGAATTCGTTAGAGTCATTTGAACATCGTACGACCACTCAGGACTTGTTACGACTTTGTATGCGACATTAGCCACAGGAAAAGCAATTTAGAATAATGTAGGATGCGTTACATCTTTTGAGAACACCTTACACCACCGTACGAAACATTAAAACTCCATAATAAACCTAATGAATTCGTCCGAGTCATTTGAACATCGTACAACAATTTAGAATATCTTACGACTCTGTATGCCAAATTACCGCCTTGAAAAGCATGTTAGTATAACGTACGACACCTTACAACTACTAACAATACATTACAACACCGTACGTAAACTTAAAACTCCATAATAAACCTAATGAATTCATCCGAGTCCTTTGAACATCGTACGACAATTTAGAATATATTACCACGCTGTATGCCACATTACCGGCTTAAAAAGTATGTTAGTATAACGTACGACACCTTACAACACCTAACAAAACATTACAACACCGTACGTAAACTCAAAACTCCATAATAAACCTAATGAATTTGTCCGAGTCATTTGAACATCGTACAACAATTTAGAATATCTTACGACTCTGTATGCCACATTACCGCCTTGAAAAGCATGTTAGTATAACGTACGACACATTACAACTACTAACAAAACATTACAACACCGTACGTAAACTTAAAACTCCATAATAAACCTAATGAATTCATCCGAGTCCTTTGAAAATCGTACGACAATTTAGAATATATTACGACTCTGTAAGCCACATTACCGCCTTGAAAAGCATGTTAGTATAACGTATGACACCTTACAAATCCTAACAACACATTACAATACCGCACGTAAACTTAAAACTCCGTAATAAACCTAATGAATTCGTTAGAGTCATTTGAACATCGTACGACCACTCAGGACTTGTTACGACTTTGTATGCGACATTAGCCACAGGAAAAGCAATTTAGAATAATGTAGGATGCGTTACATCTTTTGAGAACACCTTACACCACCGTACGAAACATTAAAACTCCATAATAAACCTAATGAATTCGTCCGAGTCATTTGAACATCGTACAACAATTTAGAATATCTTACGACTCTGTATGCCAAATTACCGCCTTGAAAAGCATGTTAGTATAACGTACGACACCTTACAACTACTAACAATACATTACAACACCGTACGTAAACTTAAAACTCCATTATAAACCTAATGAATTCATCCGAGTCCTTTGAACATCGTACGACAATTTAGAATATATTACCACGCTGTATGCCACATTACCGGCTTAAAAAGTATGTTAGTATAACGTACGACACCTTACAACACCTAACAAAACATTACAACACCGTACGTAAACTCAAAACTCCATAATAAACCTACTGAATTTGTCCGAGTCATTTGAACATCGTACAACAATTTAGAATATCTTACGACTCTGTATGCCACATTACCGCCTTGAAAAGCATGTTAGTATAACGTACGACACATTACAACTACTAACAAAACATTACAACACCGTACGTAAACTTAAAACTCCATAATAAACCTAATGAATTCATCCGAGTCCTTTGAAAATCGTACGACAATTTAGAATATATTACGACTCTGTAAGCCACATTACCGCCTTGAAAAGCATGTTAGTATAACGTATGACACCTTACAAATCCTAACAACACATTACAATACCGCACGTAAACTTAAAACTCCGTAATAAACCTAATGAATTCGTTAGAGTCATTTGAACATCGTACGACCACTCAGGACTTGTTACGACTTTGTATGCGACATTAGCAACAGGAAAAGCAATTTAGAATAATGTAGGATAACTTACATCTTTTGAGAACACCTTACACCAGCGTACGAAACATTAACACTCCATAATAAACCTAATGAATTCGTCCGAGTCATTTGAACATCGTACACCAATTTAGAATATCTTACGACTCTGTATGCCACATTACCGCCTGGAAAAGCATGTTAGTATAACGTATGACACCTTACAACACCTAACAACACATTAGAACACCGTATGTAAACTCAAAACTCCATAATAACCCTAATGAATTCGTCCGAGTTATTTGAACATCGTACAACAATTTAGAATATCTTACGACTCTGTATGCCACATTACCGCCTTGAAAAGCATGTTAGTATAACGTACGACACATTGCAAGTACTAACAAAACATTACGTAAACTTAAAACTCCATAATAAACCTAATGAATTCATCCGAGTCCTTTGAACATCGTACGACAATTTAGAATATATTACGACTCTGTATGCCACATTACCGCCTTGAAAAGCATGTTAGTATAACGTATGGCACCTTACAAATCCTAACAACACATTACAATACCGCACGTAAACTTAAAACTCCGTAATAAACCTAATGAATTCGTTAGAGTCATTTGAAGATCGTACGACCACTCAGGACTTGTTACGACTTTGTATGCGACATTAGCAACAGGAAAAGCAATTTAGAATAATGTAGGATGCGTTACATCATTTGAGAACACCTTACACCACCGTACGAAACATTAAAACTCCATAATAAACCTAATGAATTCGTCCGAGTCATTTGAACATCGTACAACAATTTAGAATATCTTACGACTTTGTATGCCACATTACCGCCTTGAAAATCATGTTAGTATAACGTATGACACCTTACAAATCCTAACAACACATTACAATACCGCACGTAAACTTAAAACTCCGTAATAAACCTAATGAATTCGTTAGAGTCATTTGAACATCGTACGACCACTCAGGACTTGTTACGACTTTGTATGCGACATTAGCAATAGGAAAAGCAATTTAGAATAATGTAGGATAACTTACATCTTTTGAGAACACCTTACACCACCGTACGAAACATTAAAACTCCATAATAAACCTAATGAATTCGTCCGAGTCATTTGAACATCGTACAACAATTTAGAATATCTTACGACTCTGTATGTCACATTACCGCCTTGAAAATCATGTTAGTATAACGTATGACACCTTACAAATTCTAACAACACGTTACAATACCGCACGTAAACTTAAAACTCCGTAATAAACCCAATGAATTCGTTAGAGTCATTTGAACATCGTACGACCACTCAGGACTTGTTACGACTTTGTATGCGACATTAGCAACAGGAAAAGCAATTTAGAATAATGTAGGATAACTTACATCTTTTGAGAACACCTTACACCACCGTACGAAACATTAAAACTCCATAATAAACCTAATGAATTCGTCCGAATCATTTGAACATCGTACAACAATTTAGAATATCTTACGACTCTGTATGCCACATTACCGCCTTGAAAAGCATGTTAGTATAACGTATGGCACCTTACAAATCCTAACAACACATTACAATACCGCACGTAAACTTAAAACTCCGTAATAAACCTAATGAATTCGTTAGAGTCATTTGAACATCGTACGACCACTCAGGACTTGTTACGACTTTGTATGCGACATTAGCAACAGGAAAAGCAATTTAGAATAATGTAGGATGCGTTACATCATTTAAGAACACCTTACACCACCGTACGAAACATTAAAACTCCATAATAAACCTAATGAATTCGTCCGAGTCATTTGAACATCGTACAACAATTTAGAATATCTTACGACTCTGTATGCCACATTACCGCCTTGAAAAGCATGTTAGTATAACGTACGACACCTTACAACTACTAACAATACATTACAACACCGTACGTAAACTTAAAACTCCATAATAAACCTAATGAATTCATCCGAGTCCTTTGAACATCGTACGACAATTTAGAATATATTACCACTCTGTATGCCACATTACCGGCTTGAAAAGTATGTTAGTATAACGTACGACACCTTACAACACCTAACAAAACATTACAACACCGTACGTAAACTCAAAACTCCATAATAAACCTAATGAATTCGTACGAGTCATTTGAACATCGTACAACAATTTAGAATATCTTACGACTCTGTATGCCACATTACCGCCTTGAAAAGCATGTTAGTATAACGTACGACACATTACAACTACTAACAAAACATTACAACACCGTACGTAAACTTAAAACTCCATAATAAACCTAATGAATTCATCCGAGTCCTTTGAAAATCGTACGACAATTTAGAATATATTACGACTCTGTAAGCCACATTACCGCCTTGAAAAGCATGTTAGTATAACGTATGACACCTTACAAATCCTAACAACACATTACAATACCGCACGTAAACTTAAAACTCCGTAATAAACCTAATGAATTCGTTAGAGTCATTTGAACATCGTACGACCACTCAGGACTTGTTACGACTTTGTATGCGACATTAGCCACAGGAAAAGCAATTTAGAGTAATGTAGGATGCGTTACATCATTTGAGAACACCTTACACCACCGTACGAAACATTAAAACTCCATTATAAACCTAATGAATTCGTCCGAGTCATTTGAACAACGTACAACAATTTAGAATATCTTACGACTTTGTATGCCACATTACCGCCTTGAAAATCATGTTAGTATAACGTATGACACCTTACAAATCGTAACAACACATTACAATAAAGCACGTAAACTTAAAACTCCGTAATAAACCTAATGAATTCGTTAGAGTCATTTGAACATCGTACGACCACTCAGGACTTGTTACGACTTTGTATGCAACATTAGCCACAGGAAAAGCAATTTAGAGTAATGTAGGATGCGTTACATCATTTGAGAACACCTTACACCACCGTACGAAACATTAAAACTCCATAATAAACCTAATGAATTCGTCCGAGTCATTTGAACATCGTACAACAATTTAGAATATTTTACGACTTTGTATGCCACATTACCGCCTTGAAAATCATGTTAGTATAACATATGACACCTTACAAATCGTAACAACACATTACAATACAGCACGTAAACTTAAAACTCCGTAATAAACCTAATGAATTCGTTAGAGTCATTTGAACATCGTACGACCACTCAGGACTTGTTACGACTTTGTATGCGACATTAGCAACAGGAAAAGCAATTTAGAATAATGTAGGATGCGTTACATCATTTAAGAACACCTTACACCACCGTACGAAACATTAAAACTCCATAATAAACCTAATGAATTCGTCCGAGTCATTTGAACATCGTACAACAATTTAGAATATCTTACGACTCTGTATGCCACATTACCGCCTTGAAAAGCATGTTAGTATAACGTACGACACCTTACAACTACTAACAATACATTACAACACCGTACGTAAACTTAAAACTCCATAATAAACCTAATGAATTCATCCGAGTCCTTTGAACATCGTACGACAATTTAGAATATATTACCACTCTGTATGCCACATTACCGGCTTGAAAAGTATGTTAGTATAACGTACGACACCTTACAACACCTAACAAAACATTACAACACCGTACGTAAACTCAAAACTCCATAATAAACCTAATGAATTCGTCCGAGTCATTTGAACATCGTACAACAATTTAGAATATCTTACGACTCTGTATGCCACATTACCGCCTTGAAAAGCATGTTAGTATAACGTACGACACATTACAACTACTAACAAAACATTACAACACCGTACGTAAACTTAAAACTCCATAATAAACCTAATGAATTCATCCGAGTCCTTTGAAAATCGTACGACAATTTAGAATACATTACGACTCTGTAAGCCACATTACCGCCTTGAAAAGCATGTTAGTATAACGTATGACACCTTACAAATCCTAACAACACATTACAATACCGCACGTAAACTTAAAACTCCGTAATAAACCTAATGAATTCGTTAGAGTCATTTGAACATCGTACGACCACTCAGGACTTATAACGACTTTGTATGCGACATTAGCAACAGGAAAAGCAATTTAGAATAATGTAGGATGACTTACATCTTTTGAGAACACCTTACACCACCGTACGAAACATTAAAACTCCATAATAAACCTAATGAATTCGTCCGAGTCATTTGAACATCGTACAACAATTTAGAATATCTTACGACTCTGTATGCCACATTACCGCCTGGAAAAGCATGTTTGTATAACGTATGACACCTTACAACACCTAACAACACATTAGAACACCGTATGTAAACTCAAAACTCCATAATAACCCTAATGAATTCGTCCGAGTTATTTGAACATCGTACAACAATTTAGAATATCTTACGACTCTGTATGCCACATTACCGCCTTGAAAAGCATGTTAGTATAACGTACGACACATTACAACTACTAACAAAACATTACAACACCGTACGTAAACTTAAAACTCCATAATAAACCTAATGAATTCATCCGAGTCCTTTGAACATCGTACGACAATTTAGAATATATTACGACTCTGTATGCCACATTACCGCCTTGAAAAGCATGTTAGTATAACGTATGGCACTTTACAAATCCTAACAACACATTACAATACCGCACGTAAACTTAAAACTCCGTAATAAACCTAATGAATTCGTTAGAGTCATTTGAACATCGTACGACCACTCAGGACTTGTTACGATTTTGTATGCGACATTAGCAACAGGAAAAGCAATTTAGAATAATGTAGGATGCGTTACATCATTTGAGAACACCTTACACCACCGTACGAAACATTAAAACTCCATAATAAACCTAATGAATTCGTCCGAGTCATTTGAACATCGTACAACAATTTAGAATATCTTACGACTCTGTATGCCACATTACCGCCTGGAAAAGCATGTAAGTATAACGTATGACACCTTACAACACCTAACAACACATTAGAACACCGTATGTAAACTCAAAACTCCATAATAACCCTAATGAATTCGTCCGAGTTATTTGAACATCGTACAACAATTTAGAATATCTTACGACTCTGTATGCCACATTACCGCCTTGAAAAGCATGTTAGTATAACGTACGACACATTACAACTACTAACAAAACATTACGTAAACTTAAAACTCCATAATAAACCTAATGAATTCATCCGAGTCCTTTGAACATCGTACGACAATTTAGAATATATTACGACTCTGTATGCCACATTACCGCCTTGAAAAGCATGTTAGTATAACGTATGGCACCTTACAAATCCTAACAACACATTACAATACCGCACGTAAACTAAAAACTCCGTAATAAACCTAATGAATTCGTTAGAGTCATTTGAACATCGTACGACCACTCAGGACTTGTTACGACTTTGTATGCGACATTAGCAACAGGAAAAGCAATTTAGAATAATGTAGGATGCGTTACATCATTTGAGAACACCTTACACCACCGTACGAAACATTAAAACTCCATAATAAACCTAATGAATTCGTCCGAGTCATTTGAACATCGTACAACAATTTAGAATATCTTACGACTCTGTATGCCACATTACCGCCTGGAAAAGCATGTTAGTATAACGTATGACACCTTACAACACCTAACAACACATTAGAACACCGTATGTAAACTCAAAACTCCATAATAACCCTAATGAATTCGTCCGAGTTATTTGAACATCGTACAACAATTTAGAATATCTTACGACTCTGTATGCCACATTACCGCCTTGAAAAGCATGTTAGTATAACGTATGGCACCTTACAAATCCTAACAACACATTACAATACCGCACGTAAACTTAAAACTCCGTAATAAACCTAATGAATTCGTTAGAGTCATTTGAACATCGTACGACCACTCAGGACTTGTTACGACTTTGTATGCGACATTAGCAACAGGAAAAGCAATTTAGAATAATGTAGGATGCGTTACATCATTTAAGAACACCTTACACCACCGTACGAAACATTAAAACTCCGTAATAAACCTAATGAATTCGTCCGAGTCATTTGAACATCGTACAACAATTTAGAATATCTTACGACTCTGTATGCCACATTACCGCCTTGAAAAGCATGTTAGTATAACATACGACACCTTACAACTACTAACAATACATTACAACACCGTACGTAAACTTAAAACTCCATAATAAACCTAATGAATTCATCCGAGTCCTTTGAACATCGTACGACAATTTAGAATATATTACCACTCTGTATGCCACATTACCGGCTTGAAAAGTATGTTAGTATAACGTACGACACCTTACAACACCTAACAAAACATTACAACACCGTACGTAAACTCAAAACTCCATAATAAACCTAATGAATTCGTACGAGTCATTTGAACATCGTACAACAATTTAGAATATCTTACGACTCTGTATGCCACATTACCGCCTTGAAAAGCATGTTAGTATAACGTACGACACATTACAACTACTAACAAAACATTACAACACCGTACGTAAACTTAAAACTCCATAATAAACCTAATGAATTCATCCGAGTCCTTTGAAAATCGTACGACAATTTAGAATATATTACGACTCTGTAAGCCACATTACCGCCTTGAAAAGCATGTTAGTATAACGTATGACACCTTACAAATCCTAACAACACATTACAATACCGCACGTAAACTTAAAACTCCGTAATAAACCTAATGAATTCGTTAGAGTCATTTGAACATCGTACGACCACTCAGGACTTGTTACGACTTTGTATGCGACATTAGCCACAGGAAAAGCAATTTAGAGTAATGTAGGATGCGTTACATCATTTGAGAACACCTTACACCACCGTACGAAACATTAAAACTCCATTATAAACCTAATGAATTCGTCCGAGTCATTTGAACAACGTACAACAATTTAGAATATCTTACGACTTTGTATGCCACATTACCGCCTTGAAAATCATGTTAGTATAACGTATGACACCTTACAAATCGTAACAACACATTACAATAAAGCACGTAAACTTAAAACTCCGTAATAAACCTAATGAATTCGTTAGAGTCATTTGAACATCGTACGACCACTCAGGACTTGTTACGACTTTGTATGCAACATTAGCCACAGGAAAAGCAATTTAGAGTAATGTAGGATGCGTTACATCATTTGAGAACACCTTACACCACCGTACGAAACATTAAAACTCCATAATAAACCTAATGAATTCGTCCGAGTCATTTGAACATCGTACAACAATTTAGAATATTTTACGACTTTGTATGCCACATTACCGCCTTGAAAATCATGTTAGTATAACATATGACACCTTACAAATCGTAACAACACATTACAATACAGCACGTAAACTTAAAACTCCGTAATAAACCTAATGAATTCGTTAGAGTCATTTGAACATCGTACGACCACTCAGGACTTGTTACGACTTTGTATGCGACATTAGCAACAGGAAAAGCAATTTAGAATAATGTAGGATGCGTTACATCATTTAAGAACACCTTACACCACCGTACGAAACATTAAAACTCCATAATAAACCTAATGAATTCGTCCGAGTCATTTGAACATCGTACAACAATTTAGAATATCTTACGACTCTGTATGCCACATTACCGCCTTGAAAAGCATGTTAGTATAACGTACGACACCTTACAACTACTAACAATACATTACAACACCGTACGTAAACTTAAAACTTCATAATAAACCTAATGAATTCATCCGAGTCCTTTGAACATCGTACGACAATTTAGAATATATTACCACTCTGTATGCCACATTACCGGCTTGAAAAGTATGTTAGTATAACGTACGACACCTTACAACACCTAAAAAAACATTACAACACCGTACGTAAACTCAAAACTCCATAATAAACCTAATGAATTCGTCCGAGTCATTTGAACATCGTACAACAATTTAGAATATCTTACGACTCTGTATGCCACATTACCGCCTTGAAAAGCATGTTAGTATAACGTACGACACATTACAACTACTAACAAAACATTACAACACCGTACGTAAACTTAAAACTCCATAATAAACCTAATGAATTCATCCGAGTCCTTTGAAAATCGTACGACAATTTAGAATACATTACGACTCTGTAAGCCACATTACCGCCTTGAAAAGCATGTTAGTATAACGTATGACACCTTACAAATCCTAACAACACATTACAATACCGCACGTAAACTTAAAACTCCGTAATAAACCTAATGAATTCGTTAGAGTCATTTGAACATCGTACGACCACTCAGGACTTATAACGACTTTGTATGCGACATTAGCAACAGGAAAAGCAATTTAGAATAATGTAGGATGACTTACATCTTTTGAGAACACCTTACACCACCGTACGAAACATTAAAACTCCATAATAAACCTAATGAATTCGTCCGAGTCATTTGAACATCGTACAACAATTTAGAATATCTTACGACTCTGTATGCCACATTACCGCCTGGAAAAGCATGTTTGTATAACGTATGACACCTTACAACACCTAACAACACATTAGAACACCGTATGTAAACTCAAAACTCCATAATAACCCTAATGAATTCGTCCGAGTTATTTGAACATCGTACAACAATTTAGAATATCTTACGACTCTGTATGCCACATTACCGCCTTGAAAAGCATGTTAGTATAACGTACGACACATTACAACTACTAACAAAACATTACAACACCGTACGTAAACTTAAAACTCCATAATAAACCTAATGAATTCATCCGAGTCCTTTGAACATCGTACGACAATTTAGAATATATTACGACTCTGTATGCCACATTACCGCCTTGAAAAGCATGTTAGTATAACGTATGGCACTTTACAAATCCTAACAACACATTACAATACCGCACGTAAACTTAAAACTCCGTAATAAACCTAATGAATTCGTTAGAGTCATTTGAACATCGTACGACCACTCAGGACTTGTTACGATTTTGTATGCGACATTAGCAACAGGAAAAGCAATTTAGAATAATGTAGGATGCGTTACATCATTTGAGAACACCTTACACCACCGTACGAAACATTAAAACTCCATAATAAACCTAATGAATTCGTCCGAGTCATTTGAACATCGTACAACAATTTAGAATATCTTACGACTCTGTATGCCACATTACCGCCTGGAAAAGCATGTAAGTATAACGTATGACACCTTACAACACCTAACAACACATTAGAACACCGTATGTAAACTCAAAACTCCATAATAACCCTAATGAATTCGTCCGAGTTATTTGAACATCGTACAACAATTTAGAATATCTTACGACTCTGTATGCCACATTACCGCCTTGAAAAGCATGTTAGTATAACGTACGACACATTACAACTACTAACAAAACATTACGTAAACTTAAAACTCCATAATAAACCTAATGAATTCATCCGAGTCCTTTGAACATCGTACGACAATTTAGAATATATTACGACTCTGTATGCCACATTACCGCCTTGAAAAGCATGTTAGTATAACGTATGGCACCTTACAAATCCTAACAACACATTACAATACCGCACGTAAACTAAAAACTCCGTAATAAACCTAATGAATTCGTTAGAGTCATTTGAACATCGTACGACCACTCAGGACTTGTTACGACTTTGTATGCGACATTAGCAACAGGAAAAGCAATTTAGAATAATGTAGGATGCGTTACATCATTTGAGAACACCTTACACCACCGTACGAAACATTAAAACTCCATAATAAACCTAATGAATTCGTCCGAGTCATTTGAACATCGTACAACAATTTAGAATATCTTACGACTCTGTATGCCACATTACCGCCTGGAAAAGCATGTTAGTATAACGTATGACACCTTACAACACCTAACAACACATTAGAACACCGTATGTAAACTCAAAACTCCATAATAACCCTAATGAATTCGTCCGAGTTATTTGAACATCGTACAACAATTTAGAATATCTTACGACTCTGTATGCCACATTACCGCCTTGAAAAGCATGTTAGTATAACGTACGACACATTACAACTACTAACAAAACATTACGTAAACTTAAAACTCCATAATAAACCTAATGAATTCATCCGAGTCCTTTGAACATCGTACGTCAATTTAGAATATATTACGACTCTGTATGCCACAATACCGCCTTGAAAAGCATGTTAGTATAACGTATGACACCTTACAAATCCTAACAACACATTACAATACCGCACGTAAACTTAAAACTCCGTAATAAACCTAATGAATTCGTTAGAGTCATTTGAACATCGTACGACCACTCAGGACTTGTTACGATTTTGTATGCGACATTAGCAACAGGAAAAGCAATTTAGAATAATGTAGGATGCGTTACATCATTTGAGAACACCTTACACCACCGTACGAAACATTAAAACTCCATAATAAACCTAATGAATTCGTCCGAGTCATTTGAACATCGTACAACAATTTAGAATATCTTACGACTCTGTATGCCACATTACCGCCTGGAAAAGCATGTTAGTATAACGTATGACACCTTACAACACCTAACAACACATTAGAACACCGTATGTAAACTCAAAACTCCATAATAAACCTAATGAATTCATCCAAGTCCTTTGAACATCGTACGACAATTTAGAATATATTACGACTCTGTATGCCACATTACCGCCTTAAAAAGCATGTTAGTATAACGTATGGCACCTTACAAATCCTAACAACACATTACAATACCGCACGTAAACTTAAAACTCCGTAATAAACCTAATGAATTCGTTAGAGTCATTTGAACATCGTACGACCACTCAGGACTTGTTACGACTTTGTATGCGACATTAGCAACAGGAAAAGCAATTTAGAATAATGTAGGATGCGTTACATCATTTGAGAACACCTTACACCACCGTACGAAACATTAAAACTCCATAATAAACCTAATGAATTCGTCCGAGTCATTTGAACATCGTACAACAATTTAGAATATCTTACGACTCTGTATGCCACATTACCGCCTTGAAAAGCATGTTAGTATAAGTACGGCACCTTACAACTACTAACAATACATTACAACACCGTACGTAAACTTAAAACTCCATAATAAACCTAATGAATTCATCCGGGTCCTTTGAACATCGTACGACAATTTAGAATATATTACCACTCTGTATGCCACATTACCGGCTTGAAAAGTATGTTAGTATAACGTACGACACCTTACAACACCTAACAAAACATTACAACACCGTACGTAAACTCAAAACTCCATAATAAACCTAATGAATTCGTCCGAGTCATTTGAACATCGTACAACAATTTAGAATATCTTACGACTCTGTATGCCACATTACCGCCTTGAAAAGCATGTTAGTATAACGTACGACACATTACAACTACTAACAAAACATTACGTAAACTTAAAACTCCATAATAAACCTAATGAATTCATCCGAGTCCTTTGAACATCGTACGTCAATTTAGAATATATTACGACTCTGTATGCCACATTACCGCCTTGAAAAGCATGTTAGTATAACGTATGACACCTTACAAATCCTAACAACACATTACAATACCGCACGTAAACTTAAAACTCCGTAATAAACCTAATGAATTCGTTAGAGTCATTTGAACATCGTACGACCACTCAGGACTTGTTACGATTTTGTATGCGACATTAGCAACAGG
This sequence comes from Tagetes erecta, assembly GCA_030867185.1. Lineage (NCBI taxonomy): Eukaryota > Viridiplantae > Streptophyta > Magnoliopsida > Asterales > Asteraceae > Tagetes > Tagetes erecta. The sequence continues at coordinate 43,884,181 of CM061488.1, read as the reverse complement.
AAAAGCAATTTAGAATAATGTAGGATGCGTTACATCATTTGAGAACACCTTACACCACCGTACGAAACATTAAAACTCCATAATAAACCTAATGAATTCGTCCGAGTCATTTGAACATCGTACAACAATTTAGAATATCTTACGACTCTGTATGCCACATTACCGCCTGGAAAAGCATGTTAGTATAACGTATGACACCTTACAACACCTAACAACACATTAGAACACCGTATGTAAACTCAAAACTCCATAATAAACCTAATGAATTCATCCGAGTCCTTTGAACATCGTACGACAATTTAGAATATATTACGACTCTGTATGCCACATTACCGCCTTGAAAAGCATGTTAGTATAACGTATGGCACCTTACAAATCCTAACAACACATTACAATACCGCACGTAAACTTAAAACTCCGTAATAAACCTAATGAATTCGTTAGAGTCATTTGAACATCGTACGACCACTCAGGACTTGTTACCACTTTGTATGCGACATTAGCAACAGGAAAAGCAATTTAGAATAATGTAGGATGCGTTACATCATTTGAGAACACCTTACACCACCGTACGAAACATTAAAACTCCATAATAAACCTAATGAATTCGTCCGAGTCATTTGAACATCGTACAACAATTTAGAATATCTTACGACTCTGTATGCCACATTACCGCCTTGAAAAGCATGTTAGTATAACGTACGGCACCTTACAACTACTAACAATACATTACAACACCGTACGTAAACTTAAAACTCCATAATAAACCTAATGAATTCATCCGAGTCCTTTGAACATCGTACGACAATTTAGAATATATTACCACTCTGTATGCCACATTACCGGCTTGAAAAGTATGTTAGTATAACGTACGACACCTTACAACACCTAACAAAACATTACAACACCGTACGTAAACTCAAAACTCCATAATAAACCTAATGAATTCGTCCGAGTCATTTTAACATCGTACAACAATTTAGAATATCTTACGACTCTGTATGCCACATTACCGCCTTGAAAAGCATGTTAGTATAACGTACGACACATTACAACTACTAACAAAACATTACAACACCGTACGTAAACTTAAAACTCCATAATAAACCTAATGAATTCATCCGAGTCCTTTGAAAATCGTACGACAATTTAGAATATATTACGACTCTGTAAGCCACATTACCGCCTTGAAAAGCATGTTAGTATAACGTATGACACCTTACAAATCCTAACAACACATTACAATACCGCACGCAAACTTAAAACTCCGTAATAAACCTAATGAATTCGTTAGAGTTATTTGAACATCGTACGACCACTCAGGACTTGTTACGATTTTGTATGCGACATTAGCAACAGGAAAAGCAATTTAGAATAATGTAGGATGCGTTACATCATTTGAGAACACCTTACACCACCGTACGAAACATTAAAACGCCATAATAAACCTAATGAATTCGTCCGAGTCATTTGAACATCGTACAACAATTTAGAATATCTTACGACTCTGTATGCCACATTACCGCCTGGAAAAGCATGTTAGTATAACGTATGACACTTTACAACACCTAACAACACATTAGAACACCGTATGTAAACTCAAAACTCCATAATAACCCTAATGAATTCGTCCGAGTTATTTGAACATCGTACAACAATTTAGAATATCTTACGACTCTGTATGCCACATTACCGCCTTGAAAAGCATGTTAGTATAACGTACGACACATTACAACTACTAACAAAACATTACGTAAACTTAAAACTCCATAATAAACCTAATGAATTCATCCGAGTCCTTTGAACATCGTACGGCAATTTAGAATATATTACGACTCTGTATGCCACATTACCGCCTTGAAAAGCATGTTAGTATAACGTATGACACCTTACAAATCCTAACAATCCATAATAAACCTAATGAATTCGTCCGAGTCATTTGAACATCGTACAACAATTTAGAATATCTTACGACTCTGTATGCCACATTACCGCCTTGAAAAGCATGTTAGTATAACGTACGGCACCTTACAACTACTAACAATACATTACAACACCGTACGTAAACTTAAAACTCCATAATAAACCTAATGAATTCATCCGAGTCCTTTGAACATCGTACGACAATTTAGAATATATTACCACTCTGTATGCCACATTACCGGCTTGAAAAGTATGTTAGTATAACGTACGACACCTTACAACACCTAACAAAACATTACAACACCGTACGTAAACTCAAAACTCCATAATAAACCTAATGAATTCGTCCGAGTCATTTTAACATCGTACAACAATTTAGAATATCTTACGACTCTGTATGCCACATTACCGCCTTGAAAAGCATGTTAGTATAACGTACGACACATTACAACTACTAACAAAACATTACAACACCGTACGTAAACTTAAAACTCCATAATAAACCTAATGAATTCATCCGAGTCCTTTGAAAATCGTACGACAATTTAGAATATATTACGACTCTGTAAGCCACATTACCGCCTTGAAAAGCATGTTAGTATAACGTATGACACCTTACAAATCCTAACAACACATTACAATACCGCACGCAAACTTAAAACTCCGTAATAAACCTAATGAATTCGTTAGAGTTATTTGAACATCGTACGACCACTCAGGACTTGTTACGATTTTGTATGCGACATTAGCAACAGGAAAAGCAATTTAGAATAATGTAGGATGCGTTACATCATTTGAGAACACCTTACACCACCGTACGAAACATTAAAACGCCATAATAAACCTAATGAATTCGTCCGAGTCATTTGAACATCGTACAACAATTTAGAATATCTTACGACTCTGTATGCCACATTACCGCCTGGAAAAGCATGTTAGTATAACGTATGACACCTTACAACACCTAACAACACATTAGAACACCGTATGTAAACTCAAAACTCCATAATAACCCTAATGAATTCGTCCGAGTTATTTGAACATCGTACAACAATTTAGAATATCTTACGACTCTGTATGCCACATTACCGCCTTGAAAAGCATGTTAGTATAACGTACGACACATTACAACTACTAACAAAACATTACGTAAACTTAAAACTCCATAATAAACCTAATGAATTCATCCGAGTCCTTTGAACATCGTACGGCAATTTAGAATATATTACGACTCTGTATGCCACATTACCGCCTTGAAAAGCATGTTAGTATAACGTATGACACCTTACAAATCCTAACAACACATTACAATACCGCACGTAAACTTAAAACTCCGTAATAAACCTAATGAATTCGTTAGAGTCATTTGAACATCGTACGACCACTCAGGACTTGTTACGATTTTGTATGCGACATTAGCAACAGGAAAAGCAATTTAGAATAATGTAGGATGCGTTACATCATTTGAGAACACCTTACACCACCGTACGAAACATTAAAACTCCATAATAAACCTAATGAATTCGTCCGAGTCATTTGAACATCGTACAACAATTTAGAATATCTTACGACTCTGTATGCCACATTACCGCCTGGAAAAGCATGTTAGTATAACGTATGACACCTTACAACACCTAACAACACATTAGAACACCGTATGTAAACTCAAAACTCCATAATAACCCTAATGAATTCGTCCGAGTTATTTGAACATCGTACAACAATTTAGAATATCTTACGACTCTGTATGCCACATTACCGCCTTGAAAAGCATGTTAGTATAACGTACGACATATTACAACTACTAACAAAACATTACGTAAACTTAAAACTCCATAATAAACCTAATGAATTCATCCGAGTCCTTTGAACATCGTACGGCAATTTAGAATATATTACGACTCTGTATGCCACATTACCGCCTTGAAAAGCATGTTAGTATAACGTATGACACCTTACAAATCCTAACAACACATTACAATACCGCACGTAAACTTAAAACTCCGTAATAAACCTAATGAATTCGTTAGAGTCATTTGAACATCGTACGACCACTCAGGACTTGTTACGATGTTGTATGCGACATTAGCAACAGGAAAAGCAATTTAGAATAATGTAGGATGCGTTACATCATTTGAGAACACCTTACACCACCGTACGAAACATTAAAACTCCATAATAAACCTAATGAATTCGTCCGAGTCATTTGAACATCGTACAACAATTTAGAATATCTTACGACTCTGTATGCCACATTACCGCCTGTATAAGCATGTTAGTATAACGTATGACACCTTACAACACCTAACAACACATTAGAACACCGTATGTAAACTCAAAACTCCATAATAACCCTAATGAATTCGTCCGAGTTATTTGAACATCGTACAACAATTTAGAATATCTTACGACTCTGTATGCCACATTACCGCCTTGAAAAGCATGTTAGTATAACGTACGACACATTACAACTACTAACAAAACATTACGTAAACTTAAAACTCCATAATAAACCTAATGAATTCATCCGAGTCCTTTGAACATCGTACGGCAATTTAGAATATATTACGACTCTGTATGCCACATTACCGCCTTGAAAAGCATGTTAGTATAACGTATGACACCTTACAAATCCTAACAACACATTACAATACCGCACGTAAACTTAAAACTCCGTAATAAACCTAATGAATTCGTTAGAGTCATTTGAACATCGTACGACCACTCAGGACTTGTTACGATTTTGTATGCGACATTAGCAACAGGAAAAGCAATTTAGAATAATGTAGGATGCGTTACATCATTTGAGAACACCTTACACCACCGTACGAAACATTAAAACTCCATAATAAACCTAATGAATTCGTCCGAGTCATTTGAACATCGTACAACAATTTAGAATATCTTACGACTATGTCTGCCACATTACCGCCTGGAAAAGCATGTTAGTATAACGTATGACACCTTACAACACCTAACAACACATTAGAACACCGTATGTAAACTCAAAACTCCATAATAACCCTAATGAATTCGTCCGAGTTATTTGAACATCGTACAACAATTTAGAATATCTTACGACTCTGTATGCCACATTACCGCCTTGAAAAGCATGTTAGTATAACGTACGACACATTACAACTACTAACAAAACATTACGTAAACTTAAAACTCCATAATAAACCTAATGAATTCATCCGAGTCCTTTGAACATCGTACGGCAATTTAGAATATATTACGACTCTGTATGCCACATTACCGCCTTGAAAAGCATGTTAGTATAACGTATGGCACCTTACAAATCCTAACAACACATTACAATACCGCACGTAAACTTAAAACTCCGTAATAAACCTAATGAATTCGTTAGAGTCATTTGAACATCGTACGACCACTCAGGACTTGTTACGACTTTGTATGCGACATTAGCAACAGGAAAAGCAATTTAGAATAATGTAGGATGCGTTACATCATTTGAGAACACCTTACACCACCGTACGAAACATTAAAACTCCATAATAAACCTAATGAATTCGTCCGAGTCATTTGAACATCGTACAACAATTTAGAATATCTTACGACTCTGTATGCCACATTACCGCCTTGAAAAGCATGTTAGTATAACGTACGACACCTTACAACTACTAACAATACATTACAACACCGTACGTAAACTTAAAACTCCATAATAAACCTAATGAATTCATCCGAGTCCTTTGAACATCGTACGACAATTTAGAATATATTACCACTCTGTATGCCACATTACCGGCTTGAAAAGTATGTTAGTATAACGTACGACACCTTACAACACCTAACAAAACATTACAACACCGTACGTAAACTCAAAACTCCATAATAAACCTAATGAATTCGTCCGAGTCATTTGAACATCGTACAACAATTTAGAATATCTTACGACTCTGTATGCCACATTACCGCCTTGAAAAGCATGTTAGTATAACGTACGACACATTACAACTACTAACAAAACATTACAACACCGTACGTAAACTTAAAACTCCATAATAAACCTAATGAATTCATCCGAGTCCTTTGAAAATCGTACGACAATTTAGAATATATTACGACTCTGTAAGCCACATTACCGTCTTGAAAAGCATGTTAGTATAACGTATGACACCTTACAAATCCTAACAACACATTACAATACCGCACGTAAACTTAAAACTCCGTAATAAACCTAATGAATTCGTTAGAGTCATTCGAACATCGTACGACCACTCAGGACTTATTACGACTTTGTATGCGACATTAGCAACAGGAAAAGCAATTTAGAATAATGTAGGATGACTTACATCTTTTGAGAACACCTTACACCACCGTACGAAACATTAAAACTCCATAATAAACCTAATGAATTCGTCCGAGTCATTTGAACATCGTACAACAATTTAGAATATCTTACGACTCTGTATGCCACATTACCGCCTGGAAAAGCATGTTAGTATAACGTATGACACCTTACAACACCTAACAACACATTAGAACACCGTATGTAAACTCAAAACTCCATAATAACCCTAATGAATTCGTCCGAGTTATTTGAACATCGTACAACAATTTAGAATATCTTACGACTCTGTATGCCACATTACCGCCTTGAAAAGCATGTTAGTATAACGTACGACACATTACAACTACTAACAAAACATTACGTAAACTTAAAACTCCATAATAAACCTAATGAATTCATCCGAGTCCTTTGAACATCGTACGACAATTTAGAATATATTACGACTCTGTAAGCAACATTACCGCCTTGAAAAGCATGTTAGTATAACGTATGGCACCTTACAAATCCTAACAGCACATTACAATACCGCACGTAAACTTAAAACTCCGTAATAAACCTAATGAATTCGTTAGAGTCATTTGAACATCGTACGACCACTCAGGACTTGTTACGACTTTGTATGCGACATTAGCAACAGGAAAAGCAATTTAGAATAATGTAGGATGCGTTACATCATTTAAGAACACCTTACACCACCGTACGAAACATTAAAACTCCATAATAAACCTAATGAATTCGTCCGAGTCATTTGAACATCGTACAACAATTTAGAATATCTTACGACTCTGTATGCCACATTACCGCCTTGAAAAGCATGTTTGTGTAACGTACGACACCTTACAACTACTAACAATACATTACAACACCGTACGTAAACTTAAAACTCCATAATAAACCTAATGAATTCATCCGAGTCCTTTGAACATCGTACGACAATTTAGAATATATTACCACTCTGTATGCCACATTACCGGCTTGAAAAGTATGTTAGTATAACGTACGACACCTTACAACACCTAACAAAACATTACAACACCGTACGTTAACTCAAAACTCCATAATAAACCTAATGAATTCGTCCGAGTCATTTGAACATCGTACAACAATTTAGAATATCTTACGACTCTGTATGCCACATTACCGCCTTGAAAAGCATGTTAGTATAACGTACGACACATTACAACTACTAACAAAACATTACAACACCGTACGTAAACTTAAAACTCCATAATAAACCTAATGAATTCATCCGAGTCCTTTGAAAATCGTACGACAATTTAGAATATATTACGACTCTGTAAGCCACATTACCGCCTTGAAAAGCATGTTAGTATAACGTATGACACCTTACAAATCCTAACAACACATTACAATACCGCACGTAAACTTAAAACTCCGTAATAAACCTAATGAATTCGTTAGAGTCATTTGAACATCGTACGACCACTCAGGACTTGTTACGATTTTGTATGCGACATTAGCAACAGGAAAAGCAATTTAGAATAATGTAGGATGCGTTACATCATTTGAGAACACCTTACACCACCGTACGAAACATTAAAACTCCATAATAAACCTAATGAATTCGTCCGAGTCATTTGAACATCGTACAACAATTTAGAATATCTTACGACTCTGTATGCCACATTACCGCCTTGAAAAGCATGTTTGTGTAACGTACGAGACCTTACAACTACTAACAATACATTACAACACCGTACGTAAACTTAAAACTCCATAATAAACCTAATGAATTCATCCGAGTCCTTTGAACATCGTACGACAATTTAGAATATATTACCACTCTGTATGCCACATTACCGGCTTGAAAAGTATGTTAGTATAACGTACGACACCTTACAACACCTAACAAAACATTATAACACCGTACGTTAACTCAAAACTCCATAATAAACCTAATGAATTCGTCCGAGTCATTTGAACATCGTACAACAATTTAGAATATCTTACGACTCTGTATGCCACATTACCGCCTTGAAAAGCATGTTAGTATAACGTACGACACATTACAACTACTAACAAAACATTACAACACCGTACGTAAACTTAAAACTCCATAATAAACCTAATGAATTCATCCGAGTCCTTTGAAAATCGTACGACAATTTAGAATATATTACGACTCTGTAAGCCACATTACCGCCTTGAAAAGCATGTTAGTATAACGTATGACACCTTACAAATCCTAACAACACATTACAATACCGCACGTAAACTTAAAACTCCGTAATAAACCTAATGAATTCGTTAGAGTCATTTGAACATCGTACGACCACTCAGGACTTGTTACGATTTTGTATGCGACATTAGCAACAGGAAAAGCAATTTAGAATAATGTAGGATGCGTTACATCATTTGAGAACACCTTACACCACCGTACGAAACATTAAAACTCCATAATAAACCTAATGAATTCGTCCGAGTCATTTGAACATCGTACAACAATTTAGAATATCTTACGACTCTGTATGCCACATTACCGCCTGGAAAAGCATGTTAGTATAACGTATGACACCTTACAACACCTAACAACACATTAGAACACCGTATGTAAACTCAAAACTCCATAATAACCCTAATGAATTCGTCCGAGTTATTTGAACATCGTACAACAATTTAGAATATCTTACGACTCTGTATGCCACATTACCGCCTTGAAAAGCATGTTAGTATAACGTACGACACATTACAACTACTAACAAAACATTACGTAAACTTAAAACTCCATAATAAACCTAATGAATTCATCCGAGTCCTTTGAACATCGTACGGCAATTTAGAATATATTACGACTCTGTATGCCACATTACCGCCTTGAAAAGCATGTTAGTATAACGTATGACACCTTACAAATCCTAACAACACATTACAATACCGCACGTAAACTTAAAACTCCGTAATAAACCTAATGAATTCGTTAGAGTCATTTGAACATCGTACGACCACTCAGGACTTGTTACGATTTTGTATGCGACATTAGCAACAGGAAAAGCAATTTAGAATAATGTAGGATGCGTTACATCATTTGAGAACACCTTACACCACCGTACGAAACATTAAAACTCCATAATAAACCTAATGAATTCGTCCGAGTCATTTGAACATCGTACAACAATTTAGAATATCTTACGACTCTGTATGCCACATTACCGCCTGGAAAAGCATGTTAGTATAACGTATGACACCTTACAACACCTAACAACACATTAGAACACCGTATGTAAACTCAAAACTCCATAATAACCCTAATGAATTCGTCCGAGTTATTTGAACATCGTACAACAATTTAGAATATCTTACGACTCTGTATGCCACATTACCGCCTTGAAAAGCATGTTAGTATAACGTACGACACATTACAACTACTAACAAAACATTACGTAAACTTAAAACTCCATAATAAACCTAATGAATTCATCCGAGTCCTTTGAACATCGTACGGCAATTTAGAATATATTACGACTCTGTATGCCACATTACCGCCTTGAAAAGCATGTTAGTATAACGTATGGCACCTTACAAATCCTAACAACACATTACAATACCGCACGTAAACTTAAAACTCCGTAATAAACCTAATGAATTCGTTAGAGTCATTTGAACATCGTACGACCACTCAGGACTTGTTACGACTTTGTATGCGACATTAGCAACAGGAAAAGCAATTTAGAATAATGTAGGATGCGTTACATCATTTGAGAACACCTTACACCACCGTACGAAACATTAAAACTCCATAATAAACCTAATGAATTCGTCCGAGTCATTTGAACATCGTACAACAATTTAGAATATCTTACGACTCTGTATGCCACATTACCGCCTTGAAAAGCATGTTAGTATAACGTACGACACCTTACAACTACTAACAATACATTACAACACCGTACGTAAACTTAAAACTCCATAATAAACCTAATGAATTCATCCGAGTCCTTTGAACATCGTACGACAATTTAGAATATATTACCACTCTGTATGCCACATTACCGGCTTGAAAAGTATGTTAGTATAACGTACGACACCTTACAACACCTAACAAAACATTACAACACCGTACGTAAACTCAAAACTCCATAATAAACCTAATGAATTCGTCCGAGTCATTTGAACATCGTACAACAATTTAGAATATCTTACGACTCTGTATGCCACATTACCGCCTTGAAAAGCATGTTAGTATAACGTACGACACATTACAACTACTAACAAAACATTACAACACCGTACGTAAACTTAAAACTCCATAATAAACCTAATGAATTCATCCGAGTCCTTTGAAAATCGTACGACAATTTAGAATATATTACGACTCTGTAAGCCACATTACCGTCTTGAAAAGCATGTTAGTATAACGTATGACACCTTACAAATCCTAACAACACATTACAATACCGCACGTAAACTTAAAACTCCGTAATAAACCTAATGAATTCGTTAGAGTCATTCGAACATCGTACGACCACTCAGGACTTATTACGACTTTGTATGCGACATTAGCAACAGGAAAAGCAATTTAGAATAATGTAGGATGACTTACATCTTTTGAGAACACCTTACACCACCGTACGAAACATTAAAAATCCATAATAAACCTAATGAATTCGTCCGAGTCATTTGAACATCGTACAACAATTTAGAATATCTTACGACTCTGTATGCCACATTACCGCCTGGAAAAGCATGTTAGTATAACGTATGACACCTTACAACACCTAACAACACATTAGAACACCGTATGTAAACTCAAAACTCCATAATAACCCTAATGAATTCGTCCGAGTTATTTGAACATCGTACAACAATTTAGAATATCTTACGACTCTGTATGCCACATTACCGCTTTGAAAAGCATGTTAGTATAACGTACGACACATTACAACTACTAACAAAACATTACGTAAACTTAAAACTCCATAATAAACCTAATGAATTCATCCGAGTCCTTTGAACATCGTACGACAATTTAGAATATATTACGACTCTGTAAGCAACATTACCGCCTTGAAAAGCATGTTAGTATAACGTATGGCACCTTACAAATCCTAACAGCACATTACAATACCGCACGTAAACTTAAAACTCCGTAATAAACCTAATGAATTCGTTAGAGTCATTTGAACATCGTACGACCACTCAGGACTTGTTACGACTTTGTATGCGACATTAGCAACAGGAAAAGCAATTTAGAATAATGTAGGATGCGTTACATCATTTAAGAACACCTTACACCACCGTACGAAACATTAAAACTCCATAATAAACCTAATGAATTCGTCCGAGTCATTTGAACATCGTACAACAATTTAGAATATCTTACGACTCTGTATGCCACATTACCGCCTTGAAAAGCATGTTTGTGTAACGTACGACACCTTACAACTACTAACAATACATTACAACACCGTACGTAAACTTAAAACTCCATAATAAACCTAATGAATTCATCCGAGTCCTTTGAACATCGTACGACAATTTAGAATATATTACCACTCTGTATGCCACATTACCGGCTTGAAAAGTATATTAGTATAACGTACGACACCTTACAACACCTAACAAAACATTACAACACCGTACGTTAACTCAAAACTCCATAATAAACCTAATGAATTCGTCCGAGTCATTTGAACATCGTACAACAATTTAGAATATCTTACGACCCTGTATGCCACATTACCACCTTGAAAAGCATGTTAGTATAACGTACGACACATTACAACTACTAACAAAACATTACAACACCGTACGTAAACTTAAAACTCCATAATAAACCTAATGAATTCATCCGAGTCCTTTGAAAATCGTACGACAATTTAGAATATATTACGACTCTGTAAGCCACATTACCGCCTTGAAAAGCATGTTAGTATAACTTATGGCACCTTACAAATCCTAACAACACATTACAATACCGCACGTAAACTTAAAACTCCGTAATAAACCTAATGAATTCGTTAGAGTCATTTGAACATCGTACGACCACTCAGGACTTGTTACGACTTTGTATGCGACATTAGCAACAGGAAAAGCAATTTAGAATAATGTAGGATGCGTTACATCATTTGAGAACACCTTACACCACCGTACGAAACATTAAAACTCCATAATAAACCTAATGAATTCGTCCGAGTCATTTGAACATCGTACAACAATTTAGAATATCTTACGACTTTGTATGCCACATTACCGCCTTGAAAATCATGTTAGTATAACATATGACACCTTACAAATCGTAACAACACATTACAATACAGCACGTACACTTAAAACTCCGTAATAAACCTATTGAATTCGTTAGAGTCATTTGAACATCGTACGACCACTCAGGACTTGTTACGACTTTGTATGCGACATTAGCCACAGGAAAAGCAATTTAGAGTAATGTAGGATGCGTTACATCATTTGAGAACACCTTACACCACCGTACGAAACATTAAAACTCCATAATAAACCTAATGAATTCGTCCGAGTCATTTGAACATCGTACAACAATTTAGAATATCTTACGACTTTGTATGCCACATTACCGCCTTGAAAATCATGTTAGTATAACGTATGACACCTTACAAATCGTAACAACACATTACAATACAGCACGTAAACTTAAAACTCTGTAATAAACCTAATGAATTCGTTAGAGTCATTTGAACATCGTACGACCACTCAGGACTTGTTACGACTTTGTATGCGACATTAGCAACAGGAAAAGCAATTTAGAATAATGTAGGATGCGTTACATCATTTAAGAACACCTTACACCACCGTACGAAACATTAAAACTCCATAATAAACCTAATGAATTCGTCCGAGTCATTTGAACATCGTACAACAATTTAGAATATCTTACGACTCTGTATGCCACATTACCGCCTTGAAAAGCATGTTTGTGTAACGTACGACACCTTACAACTACTAACAATACATTACAACACCGTACGTAAACTTAAAACTCCATAATAAACCTAATGAATTCATCCGAGTCCTTTGAACATCGTACGACAATTTAGAATATATTACCACTCTGTATGCCACATTACCGGCTTGAAAAGTATGTTAGTATAACGTACGACACCTTACAACACCTAACAAAACATTACAACACCGTACGTAAACTCAAAACTCCATAATAAACCTAATGAATTCGTCCGAGTCATTTGAACATCGTACAACAATTTAGAATATCTTACGACTCTGTATGCCACATTACCGCCTTGAAAAGCATGTTAGTATAACGTACGACACATTACAACTACTAACAAAACATTACAACACCGTACGTAAACTTAAAACTCCATAATAAACCTAATGAATTCATCCGAGTCCTTTGAAAATCGTACGACAATTTAGAATATATTACGACTCTGTAAGCCACATTACCGCCTTGAAAAGCATGTTAGTATAACTTATGGCACCTTACAAATCCTAACAACACATTACAATACCGCACGTAAACTTAAAACTCCGTAATAAACCTAATGAATTCGTTAGAGTCATTTGAACATCGTACGACCACTCAGGACTTGTTACGACTTTGTATGCGACATTAGCAACAGGAAAAGCAATTTAGAATAATGTAGGATGCGTTACATCATTTAAGAACACCTTACACCACCGTACGAAACATTAAAACTCCATAATAAACCTAATGAATTCGTCCGAGTCATTTGAACATCGTACAACAATTTAGAATATCTTACGACTCTGTATGCCACATTACCGCCTTGAAAAGCATGTTTGTGTAACGTACGACACCTTACAACTACTAACAATACATTACAACACCGTACGTAAACTTAAAACTCCATAATAAACCTAATGAATTCATCCGAGTCCTTTGAACATCGTACGACAATTTAGAATATATTACCACTCTGTATGCCACATTACCGGCTTGAAAAGTATATTAGTATAACGTACGACACCTTACAACACCTAACAAAACATTACAACACCGTACGTTAACTCAAAACTCCATAATAAACCTAATGAATTCGTCCGAGTCATTTGAACATCGTACAACAATTTAGAATATCTTACGACCCTGTATGCCACATTACCGCCTTGAAAAGCATGTTAGTATAACGTACGACACATTACAACTACTAACAAAACATTACAACACCGTACGTAAACTTAAAACTCCATAATAAACCTAATGAATTCATCCGAGTCCTTTGAAAATCGTACGACAATTTAGAATATATTACGACTCTGTAAGCCACATTACCGCCTTGAAAAGCATGTTAGTATAACTTATGGCACCTTACAAATCCTAACAACACATTACAATACCGCACGTAAACTTAAAACTCCGTAATAAACCTAATGAATTCGTTAGAGTCATTTGAACATCGTACGACCACTCAGGACTTGTTACGACTTTGTATGCGACATTAGCAACAGGAAAAGCAATTTAGAATAATGTAGGATGCGTTACATCATTTGAGAACACCTTACACCACCGTACGAAACATTAAAACTCCATAATAAACCTAATGAATTCGTCCGAGTCATTTGAACATCGTACAACAATTTAGAATATCTTACGACTTTGTATGCCACATTACCGCCTTGAAAATCATGTTAGTATAACATATGACACCTTACAAATCGTAACAACACATTACAATACAGCACGTACACTTAAAACTCCGTAATAAACCTATTGAATTCGTTAGAGTCATTTGAACATCGTACGACCACTCAGGACTTGTTACGACTTTGTATGCGACATTAGCCACAGGAAAAGCAATTTAGAGTAATGTAGGATGCGTTACATCATTTGAGAACACCTTACACCACCGTACGAAACATTAAAACTCCATAATAAACCTAATGAATTCGTCCGAGTCATTTGAACATCGTACAACAATTTAGAATATCTTACGACTTTGTATGCCACATTACCGCCTTGAAAATCATGTTAGTATAACGTATGACACCTTACAAATCGTAACAACACATTACAATACAGCACGTAAACTTAAAACTCTGTAATAAACCTAATGAATTCGTTAGAGTCATTTGAACATCGTACGACCACTCAGGACTTGTTACGACTTTGTATGCGACATTAGCAACAGGAAAAGCAATTTAGAATAATGTAGGATGCGTTACATCATTTAAGAACACCTTACACCACCGTACGAAACATTAAAACTCCATAATAAACCTAATGAATTCGTCCGAGTCATTTGAACATCGTACAACAATTTAGAATATCTTACGACTCTGTATGCCACATTACCGCCTTGAAAAGCATGTTTGTGTAACGTACGACACCTTACAACTACTAACAATACATTACAACACCGTACGTAAACTTAAAACTCCATAATAAACCTAATGAATTCATCCGAGTCCTTTGAACATCGTACGACAATTTAGAATATATTACCACTCTGTATGCCACATTACCGGCTTGAAAAGTATGTTAGTATAACGTACGACACCTTACAACACCTAACAAAACATTACAACACCGTACGTAAACTCAAAACTCCATAATAAACCTAATGAATTCGTCCGAGTCATTTGAACATCGTACAACAATTTAGAATATCTTACGACTCTGTATGCCACATTACCGCCTTGAAAAGCATGTTAGTATAACGTACGACACATTACAACTACTAACAAAACATTACAACACCGTACGTAAACTTAAAACTCCATAATAAACCTAATGAATTCATCCGAGTCCTTTGAAAATCGTACGACAATTTAGAATATATTACGACTCTTTAAGCCACATTACCGCCTTGAAAAGCATGTTAGTATAACTTATGGCACCTTACAAATCCTAACAACACATTACAATACCGCATGTAAACTTAAAACTCCGTAATAAACCTAATGAATTCGTTAGAGTCATTCGAACATCGTACGACCACTCAGGACTTGTTACGACTTTGTATGCGACATTAGCAACAGGAAAAGCAATTTAGAATAATGTAGGATGCGTTACATCATTTGAGAACACCTTACACCACCGTACGAAACATTAAAACTCCATAATAAACCTAATGAATTCGTCCGAGTCATTTGAACATCGTACAACAATTTAGAATATCTTACGACTTTGTATGCCACATTACCGCCTTGAAAATCATGTTAGTATAACGTATGACACCTTACAAATCGTAACAACACATTACAATACAGCACGTACACTTAAAACTCCGTAATAAACCTAATGAATTCGTTAGAGTCATTTGAACATCGTACGACCACTCAGGACTTGTTACGACTTTGTATGCGACATTAACCACAGGAAAAGCAATTTAGAGTAATGTAGGATGCGTTACATCATTTGAGAACACCTTACACCACCGTACGAAACATTAAAACTCTATAATAAACCTAATGAATTCGTCCGAGTCATTTGAACATCGTACAACAATTTAGAATATCTTACGACTTTGTATGCCACATTACCGCCTTGAAAATCATGTTAGTATAACGTATGACACCTTACAAATCGTAACAACACATTACAATACAGCACGTAAACTTAAAACTCTGTAATAAACCTAATGAATTCGTTAGAGTCATTTGAACATCGTACGACCACTCAGGACTTGTTACGACTTTGTATGCGACATTAGCAACAGGAAAAGCAATTTAGAATAATGTAGGATGCGTTACATCATTTAAGAACACCTTACACCACCGTACGAAACATTAAAACTCCATAATAAACCTAATGAATTCGTCCGAGTCATTTGAACATCGTACAACAATTTAGAATATCTTACGACTCTGTATGCCACATTACCGCCTTGAAAAGCATGTTTGTGTAACGTACGACACCTTACAACTACTAACAATACATTACAACACCGTACGTAAACTTAAAACTCCATAATAAACCTAATGAATTCATCCGAGTCCTTTGAACATCGTACGACAATTTAGAATATATTACCACTCTGTATGCCACATTACCGGCTTGAAAAGTATGTTAGTATAACGTACGACACCTTACAACACCTAACAAAACATTACAACACCGTACGTAAACTCAAAACTCCATAATAAACCTAATGAATTCGTCCGAGTCATTTGAACATCGTACAACAATTTAGAATATCTTACGACTCTGTATGCCACATTACCGCCTTGAAAAGCATGTTAGTATAACGTACGAAACATTACAACTACTAACAAAACAATACAACACCGTACGTAAACTTAAAACTCCATAATAAACCTAATGAATTCATCCGAGTCCTTTGAAAATCGTACGACAATTTAGAATATATTACGACTCTTTAAGCCACATTACCGCCTTGAAAAGCATGTTAGTATAACTTATGGCAGCTTACAAATCCTAACAACACATTACAATACCGCACGTAAACTTAAAACTCCGTAATAAACCTAATGAATTCGTTAGAGTCATTTGAACATCGTACGACCACTCAGGACTTGTTACGACTTTGTATGCGACATTAGCAACAGGAAAAGCAATTTAGAATAATGTAGGATGCGTTACATCATTTGAGAACACCTTACACCACCGTACGAAACATTAAAACTCCATAATAAACCTAATGAATTCGTCCGAGTCATTTGAACATCGTACAACAATTTAGAATATCTTACGACTTTGTATGCCACATTACCGCCTTGAAAATCATGTTAGTATAACGTATGACACCTTACAAATCGTAACAACACATTACAATACAACACGTACACTTAAAACTCCGTAATAAACCTAATGAATTCGTTAGAGTCATTTGAACATCGTACGACCACTCAGGACTTGTTACGACTTTGTATGCGACATTAGCCACAGGAAAAGCAATTTAGAGTAATGTAGGATGCGTTACATCATTTGAGAACACCTTACACCACCGTACGAAACATTAAAACTCCATAATAAACCTAATGAATTCGTCCGAGTCATTTGAACATCGTACAACAATTTAGAATATCTTACGACTTTGTATGCCACATTACCGCCTTGAAAATCATGTTAGTATAACGTATGACACCTTACAAATCGTAACAACACATTACAATACAGCACGTAAACTTAAAACTCTGTAATAAACCTAATGAATTCGTTAGAGTCATTTGAACATCGTACGACCACTCAGGACTTGTTACGACTTTGTATGCGACATTAGCAACAGGAAAAGCAATTTAGAATAATGTAGGATGCGTTACATCATTTAAGAACACCTTACACCACCGTACGAAACATTAAAACTCCATAATAAACCTAATGAATTCGTCCGAGTCATTTGAACATCGTACAACAATTTAGAATATCTTACGACTCTGTATGCCACATTACCGCCTGGAAAAGCATGTTAGTATAACGTATGACACCTTACAACACCTAACAACACATTAGAACACCGTATGTAAACTCAAAACTCCATAATAAACCTAATGAATTCGTCAGAGTTATTTGAACATCGTACAACAATTTAGAATATCTTACGACTCTGTATGCCACATTACCGCCTTGAAAAGCATGTTAGTATAACGTACGACACATTACAACTACTAACAAAACATTACGTAAACTTAAAACTCCATAATAAACCTAATGAATTCATCCGAGTCCTTTGAACATCGTACGACAATTTAGAATATATTACGACTCTGTATGCCACATTACCGCCTTGAAAAGCATGTTAGTATAACGTATGGCACCTTACAAATCCTAACAACACATTACAATACCGCACGTAAACTTAAAACTTCGTAATAAACCTAATGAATTCGTTAGAGTCATTTGAACATCGTACGACCACTCAGGACTTGTTACGACTTTGTATTCGACATTAGCAACAGGAAAAGCAACTTAGAATAATGTAGGATGCGTTACATCATTTGAGAACACCTTACACCACCGTACGAAACATTAAAACTCCATAATAAACCTAATGAATTCGTCCGAGTCATTTGAACATCGTACAACAATTTAGAATATCTTACGACTTTGTATGCCACATTACCGCCTTGAAAATCATGTTAGTATAACGTATGACACCTTACAAATCGTAACAACACATTACAATACAGCACTTAAACTTAAAACTCCGTAATAAACCTAATGAATTCGTTAGAGTCATTTGAACATCGTACGACCACTCAGGACTTGTTACGACTTTGTATGCGACATTAGCCACAGGAAAAGCAATTTAGAGTAATGTAGGATGCGTTACATCATTTGAGAACACCTTACACCACCGTACGAAACATTAAAACTCCATAATAAACCTAATGAATTCGTCCGAGTCATTTGAACATCGTACAACAATTTAGAATATCTTACGACTTTGTATGCCACATTACCGCCTTGAAAATCATGTTAGTATAACGTATGACACCTTACAAATCGTAACAACACATTACAATACAGCACGTAAACTTAAAACTCTGTAATAAACCTAATGAATTCGTTAGAGTCATTTGAACATCGTACGACCACTCAGGACTTGTTACGACTTTGTATGCGACATTAGCAACAGGAAAAGCAATTTAGAATAATGTAGGATGCGTTACATCATTTAAGAACACCTTACACCACCGTACGAAACATTAAAACTCCATAATAAACCTAATGAATTCGTCCGAGTCATTTGAACATCGTACAACAATTTAGAATATCTTACGACTCTGTATGCCACATTACCGCCTTGAAAAGCATGTTTGTGTAACGTACGACACCTTACAACTACTAACAATACATTACAACACCGTACGTAAACTTAAAACTCCATAATAAACCTAATGAATTCATCCGAGTCCTTTGAACATCGTACGACAATTTAGAATATATTACCACTCTGTATGCCACATTACCGGCTTGAAAAGTATGTTAGTATAACGTACGACACCTTACAACACCTAACAAAACATTACAACACCGTACGTAAACTCAAAACTCCATAATAAACCTAATGAATTCGTCCGAGTCATTTGAACATCGTACAACAATTTAGAATATCTTACGACTCTGTATGCCACATTACCGCCTTGAAAAGCATGTTAGTATAACGTACGACACATTACAACTACTAACAAAACATTACAACACCGTACGTAAACTTAAAACTCCATAATAAACCTAATGAATTCATCCGAGTCCTTTGAAAATCGTACGACAATTTAGAATATATTACGACTCTGTAAGCCACATTACCGCCTTGAAAAGCATGTTAGTATAACTTATGGCACCTTACAAATCCTAACAACACATTACAATACCGCACGTAAACTTAAAACTCCGTAATAAACCTAATGAATTCGTTAGAGTCATTTGAACATCGTACGACCACTCAGGAATTGTTACGACTTTGTATGCGACATTAGCAACAGGAAAAGCAATTTAGAATAATGTAGGATGCGTTACATCATTTGAGAACACCTTACACCACCGTACGAAAAATTAAAACTCCATAATAAACCTAATGAATTCGTCCGAGTCATTTGAACATCGTACAACAATTTAGAATATCTTACGACTTTGTATGCCACATTACCGCCTTGAAAATCATGTTAGTATAACGTATGACACCTTACAAATCGTAACAACACATTACAATACAGCACGTACACTTAAAACTCCGTAATAAACCTAATGAATTCGTTAGAGTCATTTGAACATCGTACGACCACTCAGGACTTGTTACGACTTTGTATGCGACATTAGCCACAGGAAAAGCAATTTAGAGTAATGTAGGATGCGTTACATCATTTGAGAACACCTTACACCACCGTACGAAACATTAAAACTCCATAATAAACCTAATGAATTCGTCCGAGTCATTTGAACATCGTACAACAATTTAGAATATCTTACGACTTTGTATGCCACATTACCGCCTTGAAAATCATGTTAGTATAACGTATGACACCTTACAAATCGTAACAACACATTACAATACAGCACGTACACTTAAAACTCCGTAATAAACCTAATGAATTCGTTAGAGTCATTTGAACATCGTACGACCACTCAGGACTTGTTACGACTTTGTATGCGACATTAGCCACAGGAAAAGCAATTTAGAGTAATGTAGGATGCGTTACATCATTTGAGAACACCTTACACCACCGTACGAAACATTAAAACTCCATAATAAACCTAATGAATTCGTCCGAGTCATTTGAACATCGTACAACAATTTAGAATATCTTACGACTTTGTATGCCACATTACCGCCTTGAAAATCATGTTAGTATAACGTATGACACCTTACAAATCGTAACAACACATTACAATACAGCACGTAAACTTAAAACTCTGTAATAAACCTAATGAATTCGTTAGAGTCATTTGAACATCGTACGACCACTCAGGACTTGTTACGACTTTGTATGCGACATTAGCAACAGGAAAAGCAATTTAGAATAATGTAGGATGCGTTACATCATTTAAGAACACCTTACACCACCGTACGAAACATTAAAACTCCATAATAAACCTAATGAATTCGTCCGAGTCATTTGAACATCGTACAACAATTTAGAATATCTTACGACTCTGTATGCCACATTACCGCCTGGAAAAGCATGTTAGTATAACGTATGACACCTTACAACACCTAACAACACATTAGAACACCGTATGTAAACTCAAAACTCCATAATAAACCTAATGAATTCGTCAGAGTTATTTGAACATCGTACAACAATTTAGAATATCTTACGACTCTGTATGCCACATTACCGCCTTGAAAAGCATGTTAGTATAACGTACGACACATTACAACTACTAACAAAACATTACGTAAACTTAAAACTCCATAATAAACCTAATGAATTCATCCGAGTCCTTTGAACATCGTACGACAATTTAGAATATATTACGACTCTGTATGCCACATTACCGCCTTGAAAAGCATGTTAGTATAACGTATGGCACCTTACAAATCCTAACAACACATTACAATACCGCACGTAAACTTAAAACTTCGTAATAAACCTAATGAATTCGTTAGAGTCATTTGAACATCGTACGACCACTCAGGACTTGTTACGACTTTGTATTCGACATTAGCAACAGGAAAAGCAATTTAGAATAATGTAGGATGCGTTACATCATTTGAGAACACCTTACACCACCGTACGAAACATTAAAACTCCATAATAAACCTAATGAATTCGTCCGAGTCATTTGAACATCGTACAACAATTTAGAATATCTTACGACTTTGTATGCCACATTACCGCCTTGAAAATCATGTTAGTATAACGTATGACACCTTACAAATCGTAACAACACATTACAATACAGCACTTAAACTTAAAACTCCGTAATAAACCTAATGAATTCGTTAGAGTTATTTGAACATCGTACGACCACTCAGGACTTGTTACGACTTTGTATGCGACATTAGCCACAGGAAAAGCAATTTAGAGTAATGTAGGATGCGTTACATCATTTGAGAACACCTTACACCACCGTACGAAACATTAAAACTCCATAATAAACCTAATGAATTCGTCCGAGTCATTTGAACATCGTAAAACAATTTAGAATATCTTACGACTTTGTATGCCACATTACCGCCTTGAAAATCATGTTAGTATAACGTATGACACCTTACAAATCGTAACAACACATTACAATACAGCACGTAAACTTAAAACTCTGTAATAAACCTAATGAATTCGTTAGAGTCATTTGAACATCGTACGACCACTCAGGACTTGTTACGACTTTGTATGCGACATTAGCAACAGGAAAAGCAATTTAGAATAATGTAGGATGCGTTACATCATTTAAGAACACCTTACACCACCGTACGAAACATTAAAACTCCATAATAAACCTAATGAATTCGTCCGAGTCATTTGAACATCGTACAACAATTTAGAATATCTTACGACTCTGTATGCCACATTACCGCCTGGAAAAGCATGTTAGTATAACGTATGACACCTTACAACACCTAACAACACATTAGAACACCGTATGTAAACTCAAAACTCCATAATAAACCTAATGAATTCGTCAGAGTTATTTGAACATCGTACAACAATTTAGAATATCTTACGACTCTGTATGCCACATTACCGCCTTGAAAAGCATGTTAGTATAACGTACGACACATTACAACTACTAACAAAACATTACGTAAACTTAAAACTCCATAATAAACCTAATGAATTCATCCGAGTCCTTTGAACATCGTACGACAATTTAGAATATATTACGACTCTGTATGCCACATTACCGCCTTGAAAAGCATGTTAGTATAACGTATGGCACCTTACAAATCCTAACAACACATTACAATACCGCACGTAAACTTAAAACTTCGTAATAAACCTAATGAATTCGTTAGAGTCATTTGAACATCGTACGACCACTCAGGACTTGTTACGACTTTGTATTCGACATTAGCAACAGGAAAAGCAATTTAGAATAATGTAGGATGCGTTACATCATTTGAGAACACCTTACACCACCGTACGAAACATTAAAACTCCATAATAAACCTAATGAATTCGTCCGAGTCATTTGAACATCGTACAACAATTTAGAATATCTTACGACTTTGTATGCCACATTACCGCCTTGAAAATCATGTTAGTATAACGTATGACACCTTACAAATCGTAACAACACATTACAATACTGCACTTAAACTTAAAACTCCGTAATAAACCAAATGAATTCGTTAGAGTCATTTGAACATCGTACGACCACTCAGGACTTGTTACGACTTTGTATGCGACATTAGCCACAGGAAAAGCAATTTAGAGTAATGTATGATGCGTTACATCTTTTGAGAACACCTTACACCACCGTACGAAACATTAAAACTCCATAATAAACCTAATGAATTCGTCCGAGTCATTTGAACATCGTACACCAATTTAGAATATCTTACGACTCTGTATGCCACATTACCGCCTTGAAAAGCATGTTAGTATAACGTACGACACCTTACAACTACTAACAATACATTACAACACCGTACGTAAACTTAAAACTCCATAATAAACCTAATGAATTCGACCGAGTCCTTTGAAAATCGTACGACAATTTAGAATATATTACGACTCTGTAAGCCACATTACCGCCTTGAAAAGCATGTTAGTATAACGTATGACACCTTACAAATCCTAACAACACATTACAATACCGCACGTAAACTTAAAACTCCGTAATAAACCTAATGAATTCGTTAGAGTCATTTGAACATCGTACGAACACTCAGGACTTGTTACGACTTTGTATGCGACATTAGCAACAGGAAAAGCAATTTAAAATAATGTAGGATGACTTACATCTTTTGAGAACACCTTACACCACCGTACGAAACATTAAAACTCCATAGTAAACCTAATGAATTCGTCCGAGTCATTTGAACATCGTACAACAATTTAGAATATCTTACGACTCTGTATGCCACATTACCGCCTGGAAAAGCATGTTAGTATAACGTATGACACCTTACAACACCTAACAACACATTAGAACACCGTATGTAAACTCAAAACTCCATAAT
This sequence comes from Tagetes erecta, assembly GCA_030867185.1. Lineage (NCBI taxonomy): Eukaryota > Viridiplantae > Streptophyta > Magnoliopsida > Asterales > Asteraceae > Tagetes > Tagetes erecta. Next base: position 43,859,428 of record CM061488.1, on the reverse strand, counting down.
AAACCTAATGACGTCCGAGTTATTTGAACATCGTACAACAATTTAGAATATCTTACGACTCTGTATGCCACATTACCGCCTTGAAAAGCATGTTAGTATAACGTACGACATATTACAACTACTAACAAAACATTACGTAAACTTAAAACTCCATAATAAACCTAATGAATTCATCCGAGTCCTTTGAACATCGTACGACAATTTAGAATATATTACGACTCTGTATGCCACATTACCGCCTTGAAAAGCATGGTAGTATAACGTATGGCACCTTACAAATCCTAACAACACATTACAATATCGCACGTAAACTTAAAACTCCGTAATAAACCAAATGAATTCGTTAGAGTCATTTGAACATCGTACGACCACTCAGGACTTGTTACGACTTTGTATTCGACATTAGTAACAGGAAAAGCAATTTAGAATAATGTAGGATGCGTTACATCATTTGAGAACACCTTACACCACCGTACGAAACATTAAAACTCCATAATAAACCTAATGAATTCGTCCGAGTCATTTGAACATCGTACAACAATTTAGAATATCTTACGACTTTGTATGCCACATTACCGCCTTGAAAATCATGTTAGTATAACGTATGACACCTTACAAATCGTAACAACACATTACAATACAGCACGTAAACTTAAAACTCCGTAATAAACCTAATGAATTCGTTAGAGTCATTTGAACATCGTACGACCACTCAGGACTTGTTACGACTTTGTATGCGACATTAGCCACAGGAAAAGCAATTTAGAGTAATGTAGGATGCGTTACATCTTTTGAGAACACCTTACACCACCGTACGAAACATTAAAACTCCATAATAAACCTAATGAATTCGTCCGAGTCATTTGAACATCGTACAACAATTTAGAATATCTTACGACTCTGTATGCCACATTACCGCCTTGAAAAGCATGTTAGTATAACGTACGACACCTTACAACTACTAACAATACATTACAACACCGTACGTAAACTTAAAACTCCATAATAAACCTAATGAATTCATCCGAGTTATTTGAACATCGTACAACAATTTAGAATATCTTACGACTCTGTATGCCACATTACCGCCTTGAAAAGCATGTTAGTATAACGTATGACACCTTACAAATCCTAACAACACATTACAATACCGCACGTAAACTTAAAACTCCGTAATAAACCTAATGAATTCGTTAGAGTCATTTGAACATCGTACGACCACTCAGGACTTGTTACGACTCTGTATGCGACATTAGCAACAGGAAAAGCAATTTAGAATAATGTAGGATGACTTACATCTTTTGAGAACACCTTACACCACCGTACGAAACATTAAAACTCCATAATAAACCTAATGAATTCGTCCGAGTCATTTGAACATCGTACAACAATTTAGAATATCTTACGACTCTGTATGCCACATTACCGCCTGGAAAAGCATGTTAGTATAACGTATGTCACCTTACAACACCTAACAACACATTAGAACACCGTATGTAAACTCAAAACTCCATAATAAACCTAATGAATTCGTCCGAGTTATTTGAACATCGTACAACAATTTAGAATATCTTACGACTCTGTATGCCACATTACCGCCTTGAAAAGCATGTTAGTATAACGTACGACACATTACAACTACTAACAAAACATTACGTAAACTTAAAACTCCATAATAAACCTAATGAATTCATCCGAGTCCTTTGAACATCGTACGACAATTTAGAATATATTACGACTCTGTATGCCACATTGCCGCCTTGAAAAGCATGTTAGTATAACGTATGGCACCTTACAAATCCTAACAACACATTACAATACCGCACGTAAACTTAAAACTCCGTAATAAACCTAATGAATTCGTTAGAGTCATTTGAACATCGTACGACCACTCAGGACTTGTTACGACTTTGTATTCGACATTAGCAACAGGAAAAGCAATTTAGAATAATGTTGGATGCGTTACATCATTTGAGAACACCTTACACCACCGTACAAAACATTAAAACTCCATAATAAACCTAATGAATTCGTCCGAGTCATTTGAACTTCGTACAACAATTTAGAATATCTTACGACTTTGTATGCCACATTACCGCCTTGAAAATCATGTTAGTATAACGTATGACACCTTACAAATCGTAACAACACATTACAATACAGCACGTAAACTTAAAACTCCGTAATAAACCTAATGAATTCGTTAGAGTCATTTGAACATCGTACGACCACTCAGGACTTGTTACGACTTTGTATGCGACATTAGCCACCGGAAAAGCAAGTTAGAGTAATGTAGGATGCGTTACATCTTTTGAGAACACCTTACACCACCGTACGAAACATTAAAACTCCATAATAAACCTAATGAATTCGTCTGAGTTATTTGAACATCGTACAAAAATTTAGAATATCTTACGACTCTGTATGCCACATTACCGCCTTGAAAAGCATGTTAGTATAACGTAGGACACCTTACAACTACTAACAATACATTACAACACCGTACGTAAACTTAAAACTCCATAATAAACCTAATGAATTCATCAGAGTCCTTTGAACATCGTACGACAATTTAGAATATATTAACACTCTGTATGCCACAATACCGGCTTAAAAAGTATGTAAGTATAACGTACGACACCTTACAACACCTAACAAAACATTACAACACCGTACGTAAACTCAAAACTCCATAATAAACCTAATGAATTCGTCCGAGTCATTTGAACATCGTACAACAATTTAGAATATCTTACGACTCTGTATGCCACATTACCGCCTTGAAAAGCATGTTAGTATAACGTACGACACATTACAACTACTAACAAAACATTACAACACCGTACGTAAACATAAAACTCCATAATAAACCTAATGAATTCATCCGAGTCCTTTGAACATCGTACGACAATTTAGAATATATTACGACTCTGTATGCCACATTGCCGCCTTGAAAAGCATGTTAGTATAACGTATGGCACCTTACAAATCCTAACAACACATTACAATACCGCACGTAAACTTAAAACTCCGTAATAAACCTAATGAATTCGTTAGAGTCATTTGAACATCGTACGACCACTCAGGACTTGTTACGACTTTGTATTCGACATTAGCAACAGGAAAAGCAATTTAGAATAATGTAGGATGCGTTACATCATTTGAGAACACCTTACACCACCGTACAAAACATTAAAACTCCATAATAAACCTAATGAATTCGTCCGAGTCATTTGAACTTCGTACAACAATTTAGAATATCTTACGACTTTGTATGCCACATTACCGCCTTGAAAATCATGTTAGTATAACGTATGACACCTTACAAATCGTAACAACACATTACAATACAACACGTAAACTTAAAACTCCGTAATAAACCTAATGAATTCGTTAGAGTCATTTGAACATCGTACGACCACTCAGGACTTGTTACGACTTTGTATGCGACATTAGCCACAGGAAAAGCAAGTTAGAGTAATGTAGGATGCGTTACATCTTTTGAGAACACCTTACACCACCGTACGAAACATTAAAACTCCATAATAAACCTAATGAATTCGTCCGAGTCATTTGAACATCGTACAACAATTTAGAATATCTTACGACTCTGTATGCCACATTACCGCCTTGAAAAGCATGTTAGTATAACGTACGACACCTTACAACTACTAACAATACATTACAACACCGTACGAAAACTTAAAACTCCATAATAAACCTAATGAATTCATCAGAGTCCTTTGAACATTGTACGACAATTTAGAATATATTACCACTCTGTATGCCACAATACCGGCTTAAAAAGTATGTAAGTATAACGTACGACACCTTACAACACCTAACAAAACATTACAACACCGTACGTAAACTCAAAACTCCATAATAAACCTAATGAATTCGTCCGAGTCATTTGAACATCGTACAACAATTTAGAATATCTTACGACTCTGTATGCCACATTACCGCCTTGAAAAGCATGTTAGTATAACGTACGACACATTACAACTACTAACAAAACATTACAACACCGTACGTAAACATAAAACTCCATAATAAACCTAATGAATTCATCCGAGTCCTTTGAACATCGTACGACAATTTAGAATATATTACGACTCTGTATGCCACATTGCCGCCTTGAAAAGCATGTTAGTATAACGTATGGCACCTTACAAATCCTAACAACACATTACAATACCGCACGTAAACTTAAAACTCCGTAATAAACCTAATGAATTCGTTAGAGTCATTTGAACATCGTACGACCACTCAGGACTTGTTACGACTTTGTATTCGACATTAGCAACAGGAAAAGCAATTTAGAATAATGTAGGATGCGTTACATCATTTGAGAACACCTTACACCACCGTACAAAACATTAAAACTCCATAATAAACCTAATGAATTCGTCCGAGTCATTTGAACTTCGTACAACAATTTAGAATATCTTACGACTTTGTATGCCACATTACCGCCTTGAAAATCATGTTAGTATAACGTATGACACCTTACAAATCGTAACAACACATTACAATACAACACGTAAACTTAAAACTCCGTAATAAACCTAATGAATTAGTTAGAGTCATTTGAACATCGTACGACCACTCAGGACTTGTTACGACTTTGTATGCGACATTAGCCACAGGAAAAGCAATTTAGAGTAATGTAGGATGCGTTACATCTTTTGAGAACACCTTACACCACCGTACGAAACATTAAAACTCCATAATAAACCTAATGAATTCGTCCGAGTCATTTGAACATCGTACAACAATTTAGAATATCTTACGACTCTGTATGCCACATTACCGCCTTGAAAAGCATGTTAGTATAACGTACGACACCTTACAACTACTAACAATACATTACAACACCGTACGTAAACTTAAAACTCCATAATAAACCTAATGAATTCATCCGAGTTATTTGAACATCGTACAACAATTTAGAATATCTTACGACTCTGTATGCCACATTACCGCCTTGAAAAGCATGTTAGTATAACGTATGACACCTTACAAATCCTAACAACACATTACAATACCGCACGTAAACTTAAAACTCCGTAATAAACCTAATGAATTCGTTAGAGTCATTTGAACATCGTACGACCACTCAGGACTTGTTACGACTCTGTATGCGACATTAGCAACAGGAAAAGCAATTTAGAATAATGTAGGATGACTTACATCTTTTGAGAACACCTTACACCACCGTACGAAACATTAAAACTCCATAATAAACCTAATGAATTCGTCCGAGTCATTTGAACATCGTACAACAATTTAGAATATCTTACGACTCTGTATGCCACATTACCGCCTGGAAAAGCATGTTAGTATAACGTATGTCACCTTACAACACCTAACAACACATTAGAACACCGTATGTAAACTCAAAACTCCATAATAAACCTAATGAATTCGTCCGAGTTATTTGAACATCGTACAACAATTTAGAATATCTTACGACTCTGTATGCCACATTACCGCCTTGAAAAGCATGTTAGTATAACGTACGACACATTACAACTACTAACAAAACATTACGTAAACTTAAAACTCCATAATAAACCTAATGAATTCATCCGAGTCCTTTGAACATCGTACGACAATTTAGAATATATTACGACTCTGTATGCCACATTGCCGCCTTGAAAAGCATGTTAGTATAACGTATGGCACCTTACAAATCCTAACAACACATTACAATACCGCACGTAAACTTAAAACTCCGTAATAAACCTAATGAATTCGTTAGAGTCATTTGAACATCGTACGACCACTCAGGACTTGTTACGACTTTGTATTCGACATTAGCAACAGGAAAAGCAATTTAGAATAATGTAGGATGCGTTACATCATTTGAGAACACCTTACACCACCGTACAAAACATTAAAACTCCATAATAAACCTAATGAATTCGTCCGAGTCATTTGAACTTCGTACAACAATTTAGAATATCTTACGACTTTGTATGCCACATTACCGCCTTGAAAATCATGTTAGTATAACGTATGACACCTTACAAATCGTAACAACACATTACAATACAGCACGTAAACTTAAAACTCCGTAATAAACCTAATGAATTCGTTAGAGTCATTTGAACATCGTACGACCACTCAGGACTTGTTACGACTTTGTATGCGACATTAGCCACCGGAAAAGCAAGTTAGAGTAATGTAGGATGCGTTACATCTTTTGAGAACACCTTACACCACCGTACGAAACATTAAAACTCCATAATAAACCTAATGAATTCGTCCGAGTCATTTGAACATCGTACAAAAATTTAGAATATCTTACGACTCTGTATGCCACATTACCGCCTTGAAAAGCATGTTAGTATAACGTAGGACACCTTACAACTACTAACAATACATTACAACACCGTACGTAAACTTAAAACTCCATAATAAACCTAATGAATTCATCAGAGTCCTTTGAACATCGTACGACAATTTAGAATATATTAACACTCTGTATGCCACAATACCGGCTTAAAAAGTATGTAAGTATAACGTACGACACCTTACAACACCTAACAAAACATTACAACACCGTACGTAAACTCAAAACTCCATAATAAACCTAATGAATTCGTCCGAGTCATTTGAACATCGTACAACAATTTAGAATATCTTACGACTCTGTATGCCACATTACCGCCTTGAAAAGCATGTTAGTATAACGTACGACACATTACAACTACTAACAAAACATTACAACACCGTACGTAAACATAAAACTCCATAATAAACCTAATGAATTCATCCGAGTCCTTTGAACATCGTACGACATTTTAGAATATATTACGACTCTGTATGCCACATTGCCGCCTTGAAAAGCATGTTAGTATAACGTATGGCACCTTACAAATCCTAACAACACATTACAATACCGCACGTAAACTTAAAACTCCGTAATAAACCTAATGAATTCGTTAGAGTCATTTGAACATCGTACGACCACTCAGGACTTGTTACGACTTTGTATTCGACATTAGCAACAGGAAAAGCAATTTAGAATAATGTAGGATGCGTTACATCATTTGAGAACACCTTACACCACCGTACAAAACATTAAAACTCCATAATAAACCTAATGAATTCGTCCGAGTCATTTGAACTTCGTACAACAATTTAGAATATCTTACGACTTTGTATGCCACATTACCGCCTTGAAAATCATGTTAGTATAACGTATGACACCTTACAAATCGTAACAACACATTACAATACAACACGTAAACTTAAAACTCCGTAATAAACCTAATGAATTCGTTAGAGTCATTTGAACATCGTACGACCACTCAGGACTTGTTACGACTTTGTATGCGACATTAGCCACAGGAAAAGCAAGTTAGAGTAATGTAGGATGCGTTACATCTTTTGAGAACACCTTACACCACCGTACGAAACATTAAAACTCCATAATAAACCTAATGAATTCGTCCGAGTCATTTGAACATCGTACAACAATTTAGAATATCTTACGACTCTGTATGCCACATTACGGCCTTGAAAAGCATGTTAGTATAACGTACGACACCTTACAACTACTAACAATACATTACAACACCGTACGAAAACTTAAAACTCCATAATAAACCTAATGAATTCATCAGAGTCCTTTGAACATTGTACGACAATTTAGAATATATTACCACTCTGTATGCCACAATACCGGCTTAAAAAGTATGTAAGTATAACGTACGACACCTTACAACACCTAACAAAACATTACAACACCGTACGTAAACTCAAAACTCCATAATAAACCTAATGAATTCGTCCGAGTCATTTGAACATCGTACAACAATTTAGAATATCTTACGACTCTGTATGCCACATTACCGCCTTGAAAAGCATGTTAGTATAACGTACGACACATTACAACTACTAACAAAACATTACAACACCGTACGTAAACATAAAACTCCATAATAAACCTAATGAATTCATCCGAGTCCTTTGAACATCGTACGACAATTTAGAATATATTACGACTCTGTATGCCACATTGCCGCCTTGAAAAGCATGTTAGTATAACGTATGGCACCTTACAAATCCTAACAACACATTACAATACCGCACGTAAACTTAAAACTCCGTAATAAACCTAATGAATTCGTTAGAGTCATTTGAACATCGTACGACCACTCAGGACTTGTTACGACTTTGTATTCGACATTAGCAACAGGAAAAGCAATTTAGAATAATGTAGGATGCGTTACATCATTTGAGAACACCTTACACCACCGTACAAAACATTAAAACTCCATAATAAACCTAATGAATTCGTCCGAGTCATTTGAACTTCGTACAACAATTTAGAATATCTTACGACTTTGTATGCCACATTACCGCCTTGAAAATCATGTTAGTATAACGTATGACACCTTACAAATCGTAACAACACATTACAATACAACACGTAAACTTAAAACTCCGTAATAAACCTAATGAATTCGTTAGAGTCATTTGAACATCGTACGACCACTCAGGACTTGTTACGACTTTGTATGCGACATTAGCCACAGGAAAAGCAAGTTAGAGTAATGTAGGATGCGTTACATCTTTTGAGAACACCTTACACCACCGTACGAAACATTAAAACTCCATAATAAACCTAATGAATTCGTCCGAGTCATTTGAACATCGTACAACAATTTAGAATATCTTACGACTCTGTATGCCACATTACCGCCTTGAAAAGCATGTTAGTATAACGTACGACACCTTACAACTACTAACAATACATTACAACACCGTACGAAAACTTAAAACTCCATAATAAACCTAATGAATTCATCAGAGTCCTTTGAACATTGTACGACAATTTAGAATATATTACCACTCTGTATGCCACAATACCGGCTTAAAAAGTATGTAAGTATAACGTACGACACCTTACAACACCTAACAAAACATTACAACACCGTACGTAAACTCAAAACTCCATAATAAACCTAATGAATTCGTCCGAGTCATTTGAACATCGTACAACAATTTAGAATATCTTACGACTCTGTATGCCACATTACCGCCTTGAAAAGCATGTTAGTATAACGTACGACACATTACAACTACTAACAAAACATTACAACACCGTACGTAAACATAAAACTCCATAATAAACCTAATGAATTCATCCGAGTCCTTTGAACATCGTACGACAATTTAGAATATATTACGACTCTGTATGCCACATTGCCGCCTTGAAAAGCATGTTAGTATAACGTATGGCACCTTACAAATCCTAACAACACATTACAATACCGCACGTAAACTTAAAACTCCGTAATAAACCTAATGAATTCGTTAGAGTCATTTGAACATCGTACGACCACTCAGGACTTGTTACGACTTTGTATTCGACATTAGCAACAGGAAAAGCAATTTAGAATAATGTAGGATGCGTTACATCATTTGAGAACACCTTACACCACCGTACAAAACATTAAAACTCCATAATAAACCTAATGAATTCGTCCGAGTCATTTGAACTTCGTACAACAATTTAGAATATCTTACGACTTTGTATGCCACATTACCGCCTTGAAAATCATGTTAGTATAACGTATGACACCTTACAAATCGTAACAACACATTACAATACAACACGTAAACTTAAAACTCCGTAATAAACCTAATGAATTCGTTAGAGTCATTTGAACATCGTACGACCACTCAGGACTTGTTACGACTTTGTATGCGACATTAGCCACAGGAAAAGCAAGTTAGAGTAATGTAGGATGCGTTACATCTTTTGAGAACACCTTACACCACCGTACGAAACATTAAAACTCCATAATAAACCTAATGAATTCGTCCGAGTCATTTGAACATCGTACAACAATTTAGAATATCTTACGACTCTGTATGCCACATTACCGCCTTGAAAAGCATGTTAGTATAACGTACGACACCTTACAACTACTAACAATACATTACAACACCGTACGAAAACTTAAAACTCCATAATAAACCTAATGAATTCATCAGAGTCCTTTGAACATTGTACGACAATTTAGAATATATTACCACTCTGTATGCCACAATACCGGCTTAAAAAGTATGTAAGTATAACGTACGACACCTTACAACACCTAACAAAACATTACAACACCGTACGTAAACTCAAAACTCCATAATAAACCTAATGAATTCGTCCGAGTCATTTGAACATCGTACAACAATTTAGAATATCTTACGACTCTGTATGCCACATTACCGCCTTGAAAAGCATGTTAGTATAACGTACGACACATTACAACTACTAACAAAACATTACAACACCGTACGTAAACATAAAACTCCATAATAAACCTAATGAATTCATCCGAGTCCTTTGAAAATCGTACGACAATTTAGAATATATTACGACTCTGTAAGCCACATTACCGCCTTGAAAAGCATGTTAGTATAACGTATGACACCTTACAAATCCTAACAACACATTACAATACCGCACGTAAACTTAAAACTCCGTAATAAACCTAATGAATTCGTTAGAGTCATTTGAACATCGTACGACCACTCAGGACTTGTTACGACTTTGTATGCGACATTAGCAACAGGAAAAGCAATTTAGAATAATGTAGGATGACTTACATCTTTTGAGAACACCTTACACCACCGTACGAAACATTAAAACTCCATAATAAACCTAATGAATTCGTCCGAGTCATTTGAACATCGTACAACAATTTAGAATATCTTACGACTCTGTATGCCACATTACCGCCTGGAAAAGCATGTTAGTATAACGTATGACACCTTACAACACCTAACAACACATTAGAACACCGTATGTAAACTCAAAACTCCATAATAAACCTAATGAATTCGTCCGAGTTATTTGAACATCGTACAACAATTTGGAATATTTTACGACTCTGTATGCCACATTACCGCCTTGAAAAGCATGTTAGTATAACGTACGACACATTACAACTACTAACAAAACATTACGTAAACTTAAAACTCCATAATAAACCTAATGAATTCATCCGAGTCCTTTGAACATCATACGACAATTTAGAATATATTACGACTTTGTATGCCAAATTACCGCCTTGAAAGAATGTTAGTATAACGTATGGCACCTTACAACTCCTAACAAAACATTACAACACCGTACGTAAACTTAAAACTCCATAATAAACCTAATGAATTCTTCCGAGTCATTTGAACATCGTACAACAATTTTGAATATCTTACGACTCTGTATGCCACATTACCGCCTTGAAAATCATGTTAGTATAACGTAGGACACCTTACAACTCCTAACAACACATTACAATACCGTACGTAAACTTAAAACTCCATAGTAAACCTAATGAATTCGTCCGAGTCCTTTAAACATCAGACGACCACTCAGGACTAGTTTCGACTTTGTATGCGACATTAGCAACAGGAAAAGCAATTTAGAATAATGTAGGATGCGTTACATCTTTTAAGAACACCTTACACCACCGTACGAAACATTAAAACTTCATAATAAACCCAATGAATTCGTCAGTGTGATTTGAACATCGTACAATAATTTAGAATATCTTACAACTTTGTATGCCACATTACCGCCTTGAGAAGCATGTTAGTATAACGTAGGACACCTTACAACTCCTAACAAAACATTACAACACCGTACGTAAACTTAAAACTTCATAATAAACCTAATGAATTCATCCGAGTCCTTTGAACATCGTACGACAATTTATAATATTTTACGACTATGTATGCCACATTACCGCATTGAAAAGTATGTTAGTATAACGTACGACACCTTACAACTCCTAACAAAACATTACAACACCGTACGTAAACTTAAAACTTCATAATAAACCTAATGAATTCATCCGAGTCCTTTGAACATCGTACGACAATTTAGAATATATTACGACTATGTATGCCACATTACTGCATTGAAAAGTATGTTAGTATAACGTACGGCACCTTACAACTCCTAACAAAACATTACAACACCGTACGTAAACTCAGAACTCCATAATAAACCTAATAATTTCGTCCGAGTCATTTGAACATCGTACAACAATTTAGAATATCTTACGACTATGTATGCCACATTACCGCCTTGAAAAGCATGTTAGTATAACGTACGGCACCTTACAACTCCTAACAAAACATTACGACACCGTACGTAAACTTAAAACTCAATAATAAACCTAATGAATTCATCCAAGTCCTTTGAACATCGTACGACAATTTAGAATATATTACGACTCTCTATGCCACATTACCGCCTTGAAAATCATGTTAGTATAACGTATGGCACCTTACAACTCCTAACAAAACATTACAACACCGTACATAAACTTAAAACTTCATAATAAACCTAATGAATTCATCTGAGTCCTTTGAACATCGTACGACAATTTAGAATATCTTACCACTCTGTATGCCACATTACCGCCTTGAAAAGCATGTTAGTATAATGTAGGACACCTTACAACTCCTAACAAAACATTACAACACCGTACGTAAACTTAAAACTTCATAATAAACCTAATATATCCATCCGAGTCCTTTGAACATCGTACGACAAGTTAGAATATATTACGACTATGTATGCCACATTACCGCATTGAAAAGTATGTTAGTATAACGTACGACACCTTACAACTCATAACAAAACATTACAACACCGTACGTAAACTCAGAACTCCATAATAAACCTAATAATTTCGTCCGAGTCATTTGAACATCGTACAACAATTTAGAATATCTTATGACTCTGTATGCCACATTACCGCCTTGAAAAGCATGTTAGTATAACGTACGGCACCTTACAACTCCTAACAAAACATTACGACACCGTACGTAAACTTAAAACTCAATAATAAACCTAATGAATTCATCCGAGTCCTTTGAACATCGTACGACAATTAAGAATATATTACGACTCTGTATGCCACATTACCGCATTGAAAAGTATGTTAGTATAACGTACGGCACCTTACAACTCCTAACAAAACATTACGACACCGTACGTAAACTTAAAACTCAATAATAAACCTAATGAATTCATCCGAGTCCTTTGAACATCATACGACAATTTAGAATATATATTACGACTCTGTATGCCACATTACCGCCTTGAAAAACATGTTAGTATAACGTATGGCACCTTACAACTCCTAACAAAACATTACAACACCGTACGTAAACTTAAGACTCCATAAAAAATCTAATGAATTCTTCTGAGTCATTTGAACATCGTACAACAATTTAGAATATCTTACGACTCTGTATGCCACATTACCGCCTTGAAAATCATGTTAGTATAACGTAGGACAACTTACAACTCCTAACAACACATTACAATATCGTACGTAAACTTAAAACTCCATAGTAAACCTAATGAATTTGTCCGAGTCCTTTAAACATCAGACGACCACTCATTACTTGTTACGACTTTGTATGCGACATTAGCAACAGGAAAAGCAATTTAGAATAATGTAGGATGCGTTACATCATTTAAGAACACCTTACACCACCGTACGAAACATTAAAACTCCATAATAAACCTAATGAATTCGTCCGAGTCATTTGAACATCGTACAACAATTTAAAATATCTTACGACTGTGTATGCCACATTACCGCCTTGAAAAGCATGTTAGTATAACGTACGACACCTTACAACTACTAACAATACATTACAACACCGTACGTAAACTTAAAACTCCATAATAAACCTAATGAATTCATCCGAGTCCTTTGAACATCGTACGACAATTTAGAATATATTACCACTCTGTATGCCACAATACCGGCTTAAAAAGTATGTAAGTATAACGTACGACACCTTACAACACCTAACAAAACATTACAACACCGTACGTAAACTCAAAACTCCATAATAAACCTAATGAATTCGTCCGAGTCATTTGAACATCGTACAACAATTTAGAATATCTTACGACTCTGTATGCCACATTACCGCCTTGAAAAGCATGTTAGTATAACGTAAGACACATTACAACTACTAACAAAACATTACAACACCGTACGTAAACATAAAACTCCATAATAAACCTAATGAATTCATCCGAGTCCTTTGAAAATCGTACGACAATTTAGAATATATTACGACTCTGTAAGCCACATTACCGCCTTGAAAAGCATGTTAGTATAACGTATGACACCTTACAAATCCTAACAACACATTACAATACCGCACGTAAACTTAAAACTCCGTAATAAACCTAATGAATTCGTTAGAGTCATTTGAACATCGTACGACCACTCAGGACTTGTTACGACTTTGTATGCGACATTAGCAACAGGAAAAGCAATTTAGAATAATGTAGGATGACTTACATCTTTTGAGAACAACTTACACCACCGTACGAAACATTAAAACTCCATAATAAACCTAATGAATTCGTCCGAGTCATTTGAACATCGTACAACAATTTAGAATATCTTACGACTCTGTATGCCACATTACCGCCTGGAAAAGCATGTTAGTATAACGTATGACACCTTACAACACCTAACAACACATTAGAACACCGTATGTAAACTCAAAACTCCATAATAAACCTAATGAATTCGTCCGAGTTATTTGAACATCGTACAACAATTTGGAATATTTTACGACTCTGTATGCCACATTACCGCCTTGAAAAGCATGTTAGTATAACGTACGACACATTACAACTACTAACAAAACATTACGTAAACTTAAAACTCCATAATAAACCTAATGAATTCATCCGAGTCCTTTGAACATCATACGACAATTTAGAATATATTACGACTTTGTATGCCAAATTACCGCCTTGAAAGAATGTTAGTATAACGTATGGCACCTTACAACTCCTAACAAAACATTACAACACCGTACGTAAACTTAAAACTCCATAATAAACCTAATGAATTCTTCCGAGTCATTTGAACATCGTACAACAATTTTGAATATCTTACGACTCTGTATGCCACATTACCGCCTTGAAAATCATGTTAGTATAACGTAGGACACCTTACAACTCCTAACAACACATTACAATACCGTACGTAAACTTAAAACTCCATAGTAAACCTAATGAATTCGTCCGAGTCCTTTAAACATCAGACGACCACTCAGGACTAGTTACGACTTTGTATGCGACATTAGCAACAGGAAAAGCAATTTAGAATAATGTAGGATGCGTTACATCTTTTAAGAACACCTTACACCACCGTACGAAACATTAAAACTTCATAATAAACCCAATGAATTCGTCAGTGTGATTTGAACATCGTACAATAATTTAGAATATCTTACAACTTTGTATGCCACATTACCGCCTTGAGAAGCATGTTAGTATAACGTAGGACACCTTACAACTCCTAACAAAACATTACAACACCGTACGTAAACTTAAAACTTCATAATAAACCTAATGAATTCATCCGAGTCCTTTGAACATCGTACGACAATTTAGAATATTTTACGACTATGTATGCCACATTACCGCATTGAAAAGTATGTTAGTATAACGTACGACACCTTACAACTCCTAACAAAACATTACAACACCGTACGTAAACTTAAAACTTCATAATAAACCTAATGAATTCATCCGAGTCCTTTGAACATCGTACGACAATTTAGAATATATTACGACTATGTATGCCACATTACTGCATTGAAAAGTATGTTAGTATAACGTACGGCACCTTACAACTCCTAACAAAACATTACAACACCGTACGTAAACTCAGAACTCCATAATAAACCTAATAATTTCGTCCGAGTCATTTGAACATCGTACAACAATTTAGAATATCTTACGACTATGTATGCCACATTACCGCCTTGAAAAGCATGTTAGTATAACGTACGGCACCTTACAACTCCTAACAAAACATTACGACACCGTACGTAAACTTAAAACTCAATAATAAACCTAATGAATTCATCCAAGTCCTTTGAACATCGTACGACAATTTAGAATATATTACGACTCTCTATGCCACATTACCGCCTTGAAAATCATGTTAGTATAACGTATGGCACCTTACAACTCCTAACAAAACATTACAACACCGTACATAAACTTAAAACTTCATAATAAACCTAATGAATTCATCTGAGTCCTTTGAACATCGTACGACAATTTAGAATATCTTACCACTCTGTATGCCACATTACCGCCTTGAAAAGCATGTTAGTATAATGTAGGACACCTTACAACTCCTAACAAAACATTACAACACCGTACGTAAACTTAAAACTTCATAATAAACCTAATATATCCATCCGAGTCCTTTGAACATCGTACGACAAGTTAGAATATATTACGACTATGTATGCCACATTACCGCATTGAAAAGTATGTTAGTATAACGTACGACACCTTACAACTCATAACAAAACATTACAACACCGTACGTAAACTCAGAACTCCATAATAAACCTAATAATTTCGTCCGAGTCATTTGAACATCGTACAACAATTTAGAATATCTTATGACTCTGTATGCCACATTACCGCCTTGAAAAGCATGTTAGTATAACGTACGACACCTTACAACTCCTAACAAAACATTACGACACCGTACGTAAACTTAAAACTCAATAATAAACCTAATGAATTCATCCGAGTCCTTTGAACATCGTACGACAATTAAGAATATATTACGACTCTGTATGCCACATTACCGCATTGAAAAGTATGTTAGTATAACGTACGGCACCTTACAACTCCTAACAAAACATTACGACACCGTACGTAAACTTAAAACTCAATAATAAACCTAATGAATTCATCCGAGTCCTTTGAACATCATACGACAATTTAGAATATATATTACGACTCTGTATGCCACATTACCGCCTTGAAAAACATGTTAGTATAACGTATGGCACCTTACAACTCCTAACAAAACATTACAACATCGTACGTAAACTTAAAACTCCATAAAAAATCTAATGAATTCTTCTGAGTCATTTGAACATCGTACAACAATTTAGAATATCTTATGACTCTGTATGCCACATTACCGCCTTGAAAATCATGTTAGTATAACGTAGGACACCTTACAACTCCTAACAACACATTACAATATCGTACGTAAACTTAAAACTCCATAGTAAACCTAATGAATTTGTCCGAGTCCTTTAAACATCAGACGACCACTCATTACTTGTTACGACTTTGTATGCGACATTAGCAACAGGAAAAGCAATTTAGAATAATGTAGGATGCGTTACATCATTTAAGAACACCTTACACCACCGTACGAAACATTAAAACTCCATAATAAACCTAATGAATTCGTCCGAGTGATTTGAACATCGTTCAACAATTTAGAATATCTTACCACTCTGTATGCCACATTATCGCCTTGAAAAGCATGTTAGTATAACGTAGGACACCTTACAACTCCTAACAAAACATTACAACACCATACGTAGACTTAAAACTCCATAATAAACCTAGTGAATTCATCCGAGTCCTTTTGAACATCGTAAGACAATTTAGAATATATTACAACTCTGTATGCCACATTACCGCATTGAAAAGTATGTTAGTATAACGTACGGCACCTTATAACTCATAACAAAACATTACAACACCGTACGTAAACTCAAAACTCCATAAGAAACCTAATAATTTCGTCTGAGTCATTTGAACATCGTACAACAATTTAGAATATCTTACGACTCTGTATGCCACATTACCGCCTTGAAAAGCATGTTAGTATAACGTACGACACCTTACAACTCCTAACAAAACATTACAACACTGTACGTAAACTTAAGACTCCATAATAAACCTAATGAATTCATCCGAGTTCATTGAACATGGTACGAAAATTAGAATATATTACGACTCTGTATGCCACATTACCGCCTTGAAAAGCATGTTAGTATAACGTACGGCACCTTACAACTCCTAACAAAACATTACGACACCGTAGGTAAACTTAAAACTCAATAATAAACCTAATGAATTCATCCGAGTCCTTTGAACATCATACGACAATTTAGAATATATTACGACTTTGTATGCCAAATTACCGCCTTGAAAGAATGTTAGTATAACGTATGGCACCTTACAACTCCTAACAAAACATTACAACACCGTACGTAAACTTAAAACTCCATAATAAACCTAATGAATTCTTCCGAGTCATTTGAACATCGTACAACAATTTTGAATATCTTACGACTCTGTATGCCACATTACCGCCTTGAAAATCATGTTAGTATAACGTAGGACACCTTACAACTCCTAACAACACATTACAATACCGTACGTAAACTTAAAACTCCATAGTAAACCTAATGAATTCGTCCGAGTCCTTTAAACATCAGACGACCACTCAGGACTAGTTACGACTTTGTATGCGACATTAGCAACAGGAAAAGCAATTTAGAATAATGTAGGATGCGTTACATCTTTTAAGAACACCTTACACCACCGTACGAAACATTAAAACTTCATAATAAACCCAATGAATTCGTCAGTGTGATTTGAACATCGTACAATAATTTAGAATATCTTACCACTTTGTATGCCACATTACCGCCTTGAGAAGCATGTTAGTATAACGTAGGACACCTTACAACTCCTAACAAAACATTACAACACCGTACGTAAACTTAAAACTTCATAATAAACCTAATGAATTCATCCGAGTCCTTTGAACATCGTACGACAATTTAGAATATTTTACGACTATGTATGCCACATTACCGCATTGAAAAGTATGTTAGTATAACGTACGACACCTTACAACTCCTAACAAAACATTACAACACCGTACGTAAACTTAAAACTTCATAATAAACCTAATGAATTCATCCGAGTCCTTTGAACATCGTACGACAATTTAGAATATATTACGACTATGTATGCCACATTACTGCATTGAAAAGTATGTTAGTATAACGTACGGCACCTTACAACTCCTAACAAAACATTACAACACCGTACGTAAACTCAGAACTCCATAATAAACCTAATAATTTCGTCCGAGTCATTTGAACATCGTACAACAATTTAGAATATCTTACGACTATGTATGCCACATTACCGCCTTGAAAAGCATGTTAGTATAACGTACGGCACCTTACAACTCCTAACAAAACATTACGACACCGTACGTAAACTTAAAACTCAATAATAAACCTAATGAATTCATCCAAGTCCTTTGAACATCGTACGACAATTTAGAATATATTACGACTCTCTATGCCACATTACCGCCTTGAAAATCATGTTAGTATAACGTATGGCACCTTACAACTCCTAACAAAACATTACAACACCGTACATAAACTTAAAACTTCATAATAAACCTAATGAATTCATCTGAGTCCTTTGAACATCGTACGACAATTTAGAATATCTTACCACTCTGTATGCCACATTACCGCCTTGAAAAGCATGTTAGTATAATGTAGGACACCTTACAACTCCTAACAAAACATTACAACACCGTACGTAAACTTAAAACTTCATAATAAACCTAATATATCCATCCGAGTCCTTTGAACATCGTACGACAAGTTAGAATATATTACGACTATGTATGCCACATTACCGCATTGAAAAGTATGTTAGTATAACGTACGACACCTTACAACTCATAACAAAACATTACAACACCGTACGTAAACTCAGAACTCCATAATAAACCTAATAATTTCGTCCGAGTCATTTGAACATCGTACAACAATTTAGAATATCTTATGACTCTGTATGCCACATTACCGCCTTGAAAAGCATGTTAGTATAACGTACGACACCTTACAACTCCTAACAAAACATTACGACACCGTACGTAAACTTAAAACTCAATAATAAACCTAATGAATTCATCCGAGTCCTTTGAACATCGTACGACAATTAAGAATATATTACGACTCTGTATGCCACATTACCGCATTGAAAAGTATGTTAGTATAACGTACGGCACCTTACAACTCCTAACAAAACATTACGACACCGTACGTAAACTTAAAACTCAATAATAAACCTAATGAATTCATCCGAGTCCTTTGAACATCATACGACAATTTAGAATATATATTACGACTCTGTATGCCACATTACCGCCTTGAAAAACATGTTAGTATAACGTATGGCACCTTACAACTCCTAACAAAACATTACAACATCGTACGTAAACTTAAAACTCCATAAAAAATCTAATGAATTCTTCTGAGTCATTTGAACATCGTACAACAATTTAGAATATCTTATGACTCTGTATGCCACATTACCGCCTTGAAAATCATGTTAGTATAACGTAGGACACCTTACAACTCCTAACAACACATTACAATATCGTACGTAAACTTAAAACTCCATAGTAAACCTAATGAATTTGTCCGAGTCCTTTAAACATCAGACGACCACTCATTACTTGTTACGACTTTGTATGCGACATTAGCAACAGGAAAAGCAATTTAGAATAATGTAGGATGCGTTACATCATTTAAGAACACCTTACACCACCGTACGAAACATTAAAACTCCATAATAAACCTAATGAATTCGTCCGAGTGATTTGAACATCGTTCAACAATTTAGAATATCTTACCACTCTGTATGCCACATTATCGCCTTGAAAAGCATGTTAGTATAACGTAGGACACCTTACAACTCCTAACAAAACATTACAACACCATACGTAGACTTAAAACTCCATAATAAACCTAGTGAATTCATCCGAGTCCTTTTGAACATCGTAAGACAATTTAGAATATATTACAACTCTGTATGCCACATTACCGCATTGAAAAGTATGTTAGTATAACGTACGGCACCTTATAACTCATAACAAAACATTACAACACCGTACGTAAACTCAAAACTCCATAAGAAACCTAATAATTTCGTCTGAGTCATTTGAACATCGTACAACAATTTAGAATATCTTACGACTCTGTATGCCACATTACCGCCTTGAAAAGCATGTTAGTATAACGTACGACACCTTACAACTCCTAACAAAACATTACAACACTGTACGTAAACTTAAGACTCCATAATAAACCTAATGAATTCATCCGAGTTCATTGAACATGGTACGAAAATTAGAATATATTACGACTCTGTATGCCACATTACCGCCTTGAAAAGCATGTTAGTATAACGTACGGCACCTTACAACTCCTAACAAAACATTACGACACCGTAGGTAAACTTAAAACTCAATAATAAACCTAATGAATTCATCCGAGTCCTTTGAACATCATACGACAATTTAGAATATATTACGACTTTGTATGCCAAATTACCGCCTTGAAAGAATGTTAGTATAACGTATGGCACCTTACAACTCCTAACAAAACATTACAACACCGTACGTAAACTTAAAACTCCATAATAAACCTAATGAATTCTTCCGAGTCATTTGAACATCGTACAACAATTTTGAATATCTTACGACTCTGTATGCCACATTACCGCCTTGAAAATCATGTTAGTATAACGTAGGACACCTTACAACTCCTAACAACACATTACAATACCGTACGTAAACTTAAAACTCCATAGTAAACCTAATGAATTCGTCCGAGTCCTTTAAACATCAGACGACCACTCAGGACTAGTTACGACTTTGTATGCGACATTAGCAACAGGAAAAGCAATTTAGAATAATGTAGGATGCGTTACATCTTTTAAGAACACCTTACACCACCGTACGAAACATTAAAACTTCATAATAAACCCAATGAATTCGTCAGTGTGATTTGAACATCGTACAATAATTTAGAATATCTTACCACTTTGTATGCCACATTACCGCCTTGAGAAGCATGTTAGTATAACGTAGGACACCTTACAACTCCTAACAAAACATTACAACACCGTACGTAAACTTAAAACTTCATAATAAACCTAATGAATTCATCCGAGTCCTTTGAACATCGTACGACAATTTAGAATATATTACGACTATGTATGCCACATTACCGCATTGAAAAGTATGTTAGTATAACGTACGACACCTTACAACTCCTAACAAAACATTACAACACCGTACGTAAACTTAAAACTTCATAATAAACCTAATGAATTCATCCGAGTCCTTTGAACATCGTACGACAATTTAGAATATATTACGACTATGTATGCCACATTACTGCATTCAAAAGTATGTTAGTATAACGTACGGCACCTTACAACTCCTAACAAAACATTACAACACCGTACGTAAACTCAGAACTCCATAATAAACCTAATAATTTCGTCCGAGTCATTTGAACATCGTACAACTATTTAGAATATCTTACGACTATGTATGCCACATTACCGCCTTGAAAAGCATGTTAGTATAACGTACGGCACCTTACAACTCCTAACAAAACATTACGACACCGTACGTAAACTTAAAACTCAATAATAAACCTAATGAATTCATCCAAGTCCTTTGAACATCGTACGACAATTTAGAATATATTACGACTCTCTATGCCACATTACCGCCTTGAAAATCATGTTAGTATAACGTATGGCACCTTACAACTCCTAACAAAACATTACAACACCGTACATAAACTTAAAACTTCATAATAAACCTAATGAATTCATCTGAGTCCTTTGAACATCGTACGACAATTTAGAATATCTTACCACTCTGTATGCCACATTACCGCCTTGAAAAGCATGTTAGTATAACGTAGGACACCTTACAACTCCTAACAAAACATTACAACACCGTACGTAAACTTAAAACTTCATAATAAACCTAATATATCCATCCGAGTCCTTTGAACATCGTACGACAATTTAGAATATATTACGACTATGTATGCCACATTACCGCATTGAAAAGTATGTTAGTATAACGTACGACACCTTACAACTCATAACAAAACATTACAACACCGTACGTAAACTCAGAACTCCATAATAAACCTAATAATTTCGTCCGAGTCATTTGAACATCGTACAACAATTTAGAATATCTTATGACTCTGTATGCCACATTACCGCCTTGAAAAGCATGTTAGTATAACGTACGGCACCTTACAACTCCTAACAAAACATTACGACACCGTACGTAAACTTAAAACTCAATAATAAACCTAATGAATTCATCCGAGTCCTTTGAACATCGTACGACAATTAAGAATATATTACGACTCTGTATGCCACATTACCGCATTGAAAAGTATGTTAGCATAACGTACGGCACCTTACAACTCCTAACAAAACATTACGACACCGTACGTAAACTTAAAACTCAATAATAAACCTAATGAATTCATCCGAGTCCTTTGAACATCATACGACAATTTAGAATATATATTACGACTCTGTATGCCACATTACCGCCTTGAAAAACATGTTAGTATAACGTATGGAACCTTACAACTCCTAACAAAACATTACAACACCGTACGTAAACTTAAAACTTCATAATAAACCTAATGAATT
Source organism: Tagetes erecta (assembly GCA_030867185.1). Taxonomy (NCBI): domain Eukaryota; kingdom Viridiplantae; phylum Streptophyta; class Magnoliopsida; order Asterales; family Asteraceae; genus Tagetes; species Tagetes erecta. Next base: position 43,836,003 of record CM061488.1, on the reverse strand, counting down.
CATCCGAGTCCTTTGAACATCGTACGACAATTTAGAATATATTACGACTATGTATGCCACATTACTGCATTGAAAAGTATGTTAGTATAACGTACGGCACCTTACAACTCCTAACAAAACATTACGACACCGTACGTAAACTTAAAACTCAATAATAAACCTAATGAATTCATCCGAGTCCTTTGAACATCATACGACAATTTAGAATATATATTACGACTCTGTATGCCACATTACCGCCTTGAAAAACATGTTAGTATAACGTATGGCACCTTACAACTCCTAACAAAACATTACAACACCGTACGTAAACTTAAAACTTCATAATAAACCTAATGAATTCATCCGAGTCCTTTGAACATCGTACGACAATTTAGAATATATTACGACTATGTATGCCACATTACTGCATTGAAAAGTATGTTAGTATAACGTACGGCACCTTACAACTCCTAACAAAACATTACGACACCGTACGTAAACTTAAAACTCAATAATAAACCTAATGAATTCATCCAAGTCCTTTGAACATCGTACGACAATTTAGAATATATTACGACTCTCTATGCCACATTACCGCCTTGAAAATCATGTTAGTATAACGTATGGCACCTTACAACTCCTAACAAAACATTACAACACCGTACATAAACTTAAAACTTCATAATAAACCTAATGAATTCATCTGAGTCCTTTGAACATCGTACGACAATTTAGAATATCTTACCACTCTGTATGCCACATTACCGCCTTGAAAAGCATGTTAGTATAACGTAGGACACCTTACAACTCCTAACAAAACATTACAACACCATACGTAAACTTAAAACTTCATAATAAACCTAATATATCCATCCGAGTCCTTTGAACATCGTACGACAATTTAGAATATATATTACGACTATGTATGCCACATTACCGCATTGAAAAGTATGTTAGTATAACGTACGACACCTTACAACTCATAACAAAACATTACAACACCGTACGTAAACTCAGAACTCCATAATAAACCTAATAATTTCGTCCGAGTCATTTGAACATCGTACAACAATTTAGAATATCTTATGACTCTGTATGCCACATTACCGCCTTGAAAAGCATGTTAGTATAACGTACGGCACCTTACAACTCCTAACAAAACATTACGACACCGTACGTAAACTTAAAACTCAATAATAAACCTAATGAATTCATCCGAGTCCTTTGAACATCGTACGACAATTAAGAATATATTACGACTCTGTATGCCACATTACCGCATTGAAAAGTATGTTAGTATAACGTACGGCACCTTACAACTCCTAACAAAACATTACGACACCGTACGTAAACTTAAAACTCAATAATAAACCTAATGAATTCATCCGAGTCCTTTGAACATCATACGACAATTTAGAATATATATTACGACTCTGTATGCCACATTACCGCCTTGAAAAACATGTTAGTATAACGTATGGCACCTTACAACTCCTAACAAAACATTACAACACCGTACGTAAACTTAAAACTCCATAAAAAATCTAATGAATTCTTCTGAGTCATTTGAACATCGTACAACAATTTAGAATATCTTACGACTCTGTATGCCACATTACCGCCTTGAAAATCATGTTAGTATAACGTAGGACACCTTACAACTCCTAACAACACATTACAATATCGTACGTAAACTTAAAACTCCATAGTAAACCTAATGAATTCGTCCGAGTCCTTTAAACTTCAGACGACCACTCAGGACTTGGTACGACTTTGTACGCGACATGAGCAACACGAAAAGCCATTTAGAATAATGTAGCATGCGTTACATCTTTTGAGAACACCTTACACCACCGTACGAAACATTAAAACTTCATAATAAACCTAATGATTCGTCCGAGTGATTTGAACATCGTACAACAATTTAGAATATCTTACCACTCTGTATGTCACATTACCGCCTTGAAAAGCATGTCAGTTGAACGTACGACACCTTACAACTCCTAACAAAACATTACAACGCCATACGTAAACTTAAAACTCCATAATAAACCTAATGAATTCATCCGAGTCTTTTGAACATCGTACAACAATTTAGAATATATTACAACTCTGTATGCCACATTACAGCCTTGAAAAGCATGTTAGTATAACGTACGGAACCTTACAACTCCTAACAAAACATTACAACACCGTATGTAAATTTAAAACTCCATAATAAACCTAATGAATTCATCCAAGTCCTTTGAACATCGTACGACAATTTAGAATATATTACGACTCTGTATGCCACATTACCGCCTTGAAAAGCATGTTAGTATAACGTACGGCACCTTACAACTCCTAACAAAACATTACAACACCGTACGTAAACTTAAAACTCCATAAGAAACCTAATGAATTTATCTGAGTCCTTTGAACATCTTACGACAATTAAGAATATATTACGACTCTGTATGCCACATTACCGCATTGAAAAGTATGTTAGTATAACGTACGGCACCTTACAACTCCTAACAAAACATTACGACACCGTACGTAAACTTAAAACTCAATAATAAACCTAATGAATTCATCCGAGTCCTTTGAACATCGTACGACAATTTAGAATATATTACGACTCCGTATGCCACATTACCGCCTTGAAAAGCATGTTAGTATAACGTATGTCACCTTACAACTCCTAACAAAACATTACAACACCGTACGTAAACTTAAAACTCCATAATAAACCTAATGAATTTATCTGAGTCCTTTGAACATCGTACGACAATTTAGAATATATTACGACTCTGTATGCCACATTACCGCCTTGAAAAGCATGTTAGTATAACGTACGGCACCTTACAACTCCTAACAAAACATTACAATACCGTACGTAAACTTAAAACTCCATAATAAACCTAATGAATTCTTCCGAGTCATTTGAACATCGTACAACAATTTAGAATATCTTACGACTCTGTATGCCACATTACCGCCTTGAAAATCATGTTAGTATAACGTAGGACACCTTACAACTCCTAACAACACATTACAATACCGTACGTAAACTTAAAACTCCATAGTAAACCTAATGAATTTGTCCGAGTCCTTTAAACATCAGACGACCACTCAGGACTTGTTACGACTTTGTATGTGACATTAGCAACAGGAAAAGCAATTTAGAATAATGTAGGATGCGTTACATCATTTAAGAACACCTTACACCACCGTACGAAACATTAAAACTCCATAATAAACCTAATGAATTCGTCCGAGTGATTTGAACATCGTTCAACAATTTAGAATATCTTACCACTCTGTATGCCACATTATCGCCTTGAAAAGCATGTTAGTATAACGCAGGACACCTTACAACTCCTAACAAAACATTAAAACACCATACGTAGACATAAAACTCCATAATAAACCTAGTGAATTCATCCGAGTCCTTTTGAACATCGTAAGACAATTTAGAATATATTACAAATCTGTATGCCACATTACCGCATTGAAAAGTATGTTAGTATAACGTACGGCACCTTATAACTCATAACAAAACATTACAACACCGTACGTAAACTCAAAACTCCATAAGAAACCTAATAATTTCGTCTGAGTCATTTGAACATCGTACAACAATTTAGAATATCTTACGACTCTGTATGCCACATTACCGCCTTGAAAAGCATGTTAGTATAACGTACGACACCTTACAACTCCTAACAAAACATTACAACACTGTACGTAAACTTAAAACTCCATAATAAACCTAATGAATTCATCTGAGTTCATTGAACATGGTACAAAAATTAGAATATATTACGACTCTGTATGCCACATTACCGCCTTGAAAAGCATGTTAGTATAACGTACGGCACCTTACAACTCCTAAAAAAACATTACGACACCGTAGGTAAACTTTAAACTCAATAATAAACCTAATGAATTCATCCGAGTCCTTTGAACATCATACGACAATTTAGAATATATTACGACTTTGTATGCCAAATTACCGCCTTGAAAAGAATGTTAGTATAACGTATGGCACCTTACAACTCCTAACAAAACATTACAATACCGTACGTAAACTTAAAACTCCATAATAAACCTAATGAATTCATCCGAGTCCTTTGAACATCATACGACAATTTAGAATATATTACGACTCTGTATGCCACATTACCGCCTTGAAAAGCATGTTAGTATAACGTACGGCACCTTACAACTCCTAACAAAACATTACAATACCGTACGTAAACTTAAAACTCCATAATAAACCTAATGAATTCTTCCGAGTCATTTGAACATCGTACAACAATTTAGAATATCTTACGACTCTGTATGCCACATTACCGCCTTGAAAATCATGTTAGTATAACGTAGGACACCTTACAACTCCTAACAACACATTACAATACCGTACGTAAACTTAAAACTCCATAGTAAACCTAATGAATTTGTCCGAGTCCTTTAAACATCAGACGACCACTCATGACTTGTTACGACTTTGTATGCGACATTAGCAACAGGAAAAGCAATTTAGAATAATGTAGGATGCGTTACATCATTTAAGAACACCTTACACCACCGTACGAAACATTAAAACTCCATAATAAACCTAATGAATTCGTCCGAGTGATTTGAACATCGTTCAACAATTTAGAATATCTTACCACTCTGTATGCCACATTATCGCCTTGAAAAGCATGTTAGTATAACGTAGGACACCTTACAACTCCTAACAAAACATTAGAACACCATACGTAGACTTAAAACTCCATAATAAACCTAGTGAATTCATCCGAGTCCTTTTGAACATCGTAAGACAATTTAGAATATATTACAACTCTGTATGCCACATTACCGCATTGAAAAGTATGTTAGTATAACGTACGGCACCTTATAACTCATAACAAAACATTACAACACCGTACGTAAACTCAAAACTCCATAAGAAACCTAATAATTTCGTCTGAGTCATTTGAACATCGTACAACAATTTAGAATATCTTACGACTCTGTATGCCACATTACCGCCTTGAAAAGCATGTTAGTATAACGTACGACACCTTACAACTCCTAACAAAACATTACAACACTGTACGTAAACTTAAGACTCCATAATAAACCTAATGAATTCATCCAAGTCCTTTGAACATCGTACGACAATTTAGAATATATTACGACTCTGTATGCCACATTACCGCCTTGAAAAGCATGTTAGTATAACGTACGGCACCTTACAACTCCTAACAAAACATTACAACACCGTACGTAAACTTAAAACTCCATAAGAAACCTAATGAATTTATCTGAGTCCTTTGAACATCTTACGACAATTAAGAATATATTACGACTCTGTATGCCACATTACCGCATTGAAAAGTATGTTAGTATAACGTACGGCACCTTACAACTCCTAACAAAACATTACGACACCGTACGTAAACTTAAAACTCAATAATAAACCTAATGAATTCATCCGAGTCCTTTGAACATCGTACGACAATTTAGAATATATTACGACTCCGTATGCCACATTACCGCCTTGAAAAGCATGTTAGTATAACGTATGTCACCTTACAACTCCTAACAAAACATTACAACACCGTACGTAAACTTAAAACTCCATAATAAACCTAATGAATTTATCTGAGTCCTTTGAACATCGTACGACAATTTAGAATATATTACGACTCTGTATGCCACATTACCGCCTTGAAAAGCATGTTAGTATAACGTACGGCACCTTACAACTCCTAACAAAACATTACAATACCGTACGTAAACTTAAAACTCCATAATAAACCTAATGAATTCTTCCGAGTCATTTGAACATCGTACAACAATTTAGAATATCTTACGACTCTGTATGCCACATTACCGCCTTGAAAATCATGTTAGTATAACGTAGGACACCTTACAACTCCTAACAACACATTACAATACCGTACGTAAACTTAAAACTCCATAGTAAACCTAATGAATTTGTCCGAGTCCTTTAAACATCAGACGACCACTCAGGACTTGTTACGACTTTGTATGTGACATTAGCAACAGGAAAAGCAATTTAGAATAATGTAGGATGCGTTACATCATTTAAGAACACCTTACACCACCGTACGAAACATTAAAACTCCATAATAAACCTAATGAATTCGTCCGAGTGATTTGAACATCGTTCAACAATTTAGAATATCTTACCACTCTGTATGCCACATTATCGCCTTGAAAAGCATGTTAGTATAACGCAGGACACCTTACAACTCCTAACAAAACATTAAAACACCATACGTAGACATAAAACTCCATAATAAACCTAGTGAATTCATCCGAGTCCTTTTGAACATCGTAAGACAATTTAGAATATATTACAAATCTGTATGCCACATTACCGCATTGAAAAGTATGTTAGTATAACGTACGGCACCTTATAACTCATAACAAAACATTACAACACCGTACGTAAACTCAAAACTCCATAAGAAACCTAATAATTTCGTCTGAGTCATTTGAACATCGTACAACAATTTAGAATATCTTACGACTCTGTATGCCACATTACCGCCTTGAAAAGCATGTTAGTATAACGTACGACACCTTACAACTCCTAACAAAACATTACAACACTGTACGTAAACTTAAAACTCCATAATAAACCTAATGAATTCATCTGAGTTCATTGAACATGGTACAAAAATTAGAATATATTACGACTCTGTATGCCACATTACCGCCTTGAAAAGCATGTTAGTATAACGTACGGCACCTTACAACTCCTAAAAAAACATTACGACACCGTAGGTAAACTTTAAACTCAATAATAAACCTAATGAATTCATCCGAGTCCTTTGAACATCATACGACAATTTAGAATATATTACGACTTTGTATGCCAAATTACCGCCTTGAAAAGAATGTTAGTATAACGTATGGCACCTTACAACTCCTAACAAAACATTACAATACCGTACGTAAACTTAAAACTCCATAATAAACCTAATGAATTCATCCGAGTCCTTTGAACATCATACGACAATTTAGAATATATTACGACTCTGTATGCCACATTACCGCCTTGAAAAGCATGTTAGTATAACGTACGGCACCTTACAACTCCTAACAAACATTACAATACCGTACGTAAACTTAAAACTCCATAATAAACCTAATGAATTCTTCCGAGTCATTTGAACATCGTACAACAATTTAGAATATCTTACGACTCTGTATGCCACATTACCGCCTTGAAAATCATGTTAGTATAACGTAGGACACCTTACAACTCCTAACAACACATTACAATACCGTACGTAAACTTAAAACTCCATAGTAAACCTAATGAATTTGTCCGAGTCCTTTAAACATCAGACGACCACTCATGACTTGTTACGACTTTGTATGCGACATTAGCAACAGGAAAAGCAATTTAGAATAATGTAGGATGCGTTACATCATTTAAGAACACCTTACACCACCGTACGAAACATTAAAACTCCATAATAAACCTAATGAATTCGTCCGAGTGATTTGAACATCGTTCAACAATTTAGAATATCTTACCACTCTGTATGCCACATTATCGCCTTGAAAAGCATGTTAGTATAACGTAGGACACCTTACAACTCCTAACAAAACATTAGAACACCATACGTAGACTTAAAACTCCATAATAAACCTAGTGAATTCATCCGAGTCCTTTTGAACATCGTAAGACAATTTAGAATATATTACAACTCTGTATGCCACATTACCGCATTGAAAAGTATGTTAGTATAACGTACGGCACCTTATAACTCATAACAAAACATTACAACACCGTACGTAAACTCAAAACTCCATAAGAAACCTAATAATTTCGTCTGAGTCATTTGAACATCGTACAACAATTTAGAATATCTTACGACTCTGTATGCCACATTACCGCCTTGAAAAGCATGTTAGTATAACGTACGACACCTTACAACTCCTAACAAAACATTACAACACTGTACGTAAACTTAAGACTCCATAATAAACCTAATGAATTCATCCGAGTTCATTGAACATGGTACGAAAATTAGAATATATTACGACTCTGTATGCCACATTACCGCCTTGAAAAGCATGTTAGTATAACGTACGGCACCTTACAACTCCTAACAAAACATTACGACACCGTAGGTAAACTTAAAACTCAATAATAAACCTAATGAATTCATCCGAGTCCTTTGAACATCATACGACAATTTAGAATATATTACGACTTTGTATGCCAAATTACCGCCTTGAAAAGAATGTTAGTATAACGTATGGCACCTTACAACTCCTAACAAAACATTACAACACCGTACGTAAACTTAAAACTCCATAATAAACCTAATGAATTCTTCCGAGTCATTTGAACATCGTACAACAATTTTGAATATCTTACGACTCTGTATGCCACATTACCGCCTTGAAAATCATGTTAGTATAACGTAGGACACCTTACAACTCCTAACAACACATTACAATACCGTACGTAAACTTAAAACTCCATAGTAAACCTAATGAATTCGTCCGAGTCCTTTAAACATCAGACGACCACTCAGGACTAGTTACGACTTTGTATGCGACATTAGCAACAGGAAAAGCAATTTAGAATAATGTAGGATGCGTTACATCTTTTAAGAACACCTTACACCACCGTACGAAACATTAAAACTTCATAATAATCCCAATGAATTCGTCAGTGTGATTTGAACATCGTACAATAATTTAGAATATCTTACCACTTTGTATGCCACATTACCGCCTTGAGAAGCATGTTAGTATAACGTAGGACACCTTACAACTCCTAACAAAACATTACAGCACCGTACGTAAACTTAAAACTTCATAATAAACCTAATGAATTCATCCGAGTCCTTTGAACATCGTACGACAATTTAGAATATATTACGACTATGTATGCCACATTACCGCATTGAAAAGTATGTTAGTATAACGTACGACACCTTACAACGCCTAACAAAACATTACAACACCGTACGTAAACTTAAAACTTCATAATAAACCTAATGAATTCATCCGAGTCCTTTGAACATCGTACGACAATTTAGAATATATTACGACTATGTATGCCACATTACTGCATTGAAAAGTATGTTAGTATAACGTACGGCACCTTACAACTCCTAACAAAACATTACAACACCGTACGTAAACTCAGAACTCCATAATAAACCTAATAATTTCGTCCGAGTCATTTGAACATCGTACAACAATTTAGAATATCTTACGACTATGTATGCCACATTACCGCCTTGAAAAGCATGTTAGTATAACGTACGGCACCTTACAACTCCTAACAAAACATTACGACACCGTACGTAAACTTAAAACTCAATAATAAACCTATTGAATTCATCCAAGTCCTTTGAACATCGTACGACAATTTAGAATATATTACGACTCTCTATGCCACATTACCGCCTTGAAAATCATGTTAGTATAACGTATGGCACCTTACAACTCCTAACAAAACATTACAACACCGTACATAAACTTAAAACTTCATAATAAACCTAATGAATTCATCTGAGTCCTTTGAACATCGTACGACAATTTAGAATATCTTACCACTCTGTATGCCACATTACCGCCTTGAAAAGCATGTTAGTATAACGTAGGACACCTTACAACTCCTAACAAAACATTACAACACCGTACGTAAACTTAAAACTTCATAATAAACCTAATATATCCATCCGAGTCCTTTGAACATCGTAGGACAATTTAGAATATATTACGACTATGTATGCCACATTACCGCATTGAAAAGTATGTTAGTATAACGTACGTCATCTTACAACTCCTAACAAAACATTACAACACCGTACGTAAACTCAGAACTCCATAATAAACCTAATAATTTCGTCCGAGTCATTTGAACATCGTACAACAATTTAGAATATCTTATGACTCTGTATGCCACATTACCGCCTTGAAAAGCATGTTAGTATAACGTACGGCACCTTACAACTCCTAACAAAACATTACGACACCGTACGTAAACTTAAAACTCAATAATAAACCTAATGAATTCATCCGAGTCCTTTGAACATCGTACGACAATTTAGAATATATTACGACTCTGTATGCCACATTACCGCCTTGAAAAGCATGTTAGTATAACGTATGGCACCTTACAACTCCTAACAAAACATTACAAAACCGTACGTAAACTTAAAACTTCATAATAAACCTAATGAATTCATCCGAGTCCTTTGATCATCGTACGACAATTTAGAATATCTAACCACTCTGTATGCCACATTACCGCCTTCAAAAGCATGTTAGTATAACGTAGGACACCTTACAACTCCTAACAAAACATTACAACACCGTACGTAAACTTAAAACTTCATAATAAACCTAATAAATCCATCCGAGTCCTTTGAACATCGTACGACAATTTAGAATATATTACGACTATGTATGCCACATTACCGCATTGAAAAGTATGTTAGTATAACGTACGACACCTTACAACTCATAACAAAACATTACAACACCGTACGTAAACTCAGAACTCCATAATAAACCTAATAATTTCGTCCGAGTCATTTGAACATCGTACAACAATTTAGAATATCTTATGACTCTGTATGCCACATTACCGCCTTGAAAAGCATATTAGTATAACGTACGGCACCTTACAACTCCTAACAAAACATTACGACACCGTACGTAAACTTAAAACTCAATAATAAACCTAATGAATTCATCCGAGTCCTTTGAACATCGTACGACAATTTAGAATATATTACCACTTTGTATGCCACATTACCGCCTTGAGAAGCATGTTAGTATAACGTAGGACACCTTACAACTCCTAACAAAACATTACAACACCGTACGTAAACTTAAAACTTCATAATAAACCTAATGAATTCATCCGAGTCCTTTGAACATCGTACGACAATTTAGAATATATTACGACTATGTATGCCACATTACCGCATTGAAAAGTATGTTAGTATAACGTACGGCACCTTACAACTCCTAACAAAACATTACAACACCGTACGTAAACTTAAAACTTCATAATAAACCTAATGAATTCATCCGAGTCCTTTGAACATCGTACGACAATTTAGAATATCTTACCACTCTGTATGCCACATTACCGCCTTGAAAAGCATGTTAGTATAACGTAGGACACCTTACAACTCCTACCAAAACATTACAACACCGTACGTAAACTTAAAATTTCATAATAAATCTAATGAATTCATCCGAGTCCTTTGAACATCGTAGGACAATTTAGAATATATTACGACTATGTATGCCACATTACCGCATTAAAAAGTATGTTAGTATAACGTACGTCATCTTACAACTCCTAACAAAACGTTACAACACCGTACGTAAACTCAGAACTCCATAATAAACCTAATAATTTCGTCCGAGTCATTTGAACATCGTACAACAATTTAGAATATCTTACGACTCTGTATGCCACATTACCGCCTTGAAAAGCATGTTAGTATAACGTACGGCACCTTACAACTCCTAACAAAACATTACGACACCGTACGTAAACTTAAAACTCAATAATAAACCTAATGAATTCATCCGAGTCCTTTGAACATCGTACGACAATTTAGAATATATTACGACTCTGTTAGCCACATTACCGCCTTGAAAAGCATGTTAGTATAACGTATGGCACCTTACAACTCCTAACAAAACATTACAACACCGTACGTAAACTTAAAACTTAATAATAAACCTAATGAATTCATCCGAGTCCTTTGAACATCGTACGACAATTTAGAATATCTTACCACTCTGTATGCCACATTACCGCCTTGAAAAGCATGTTAGTATAACGTAGAACACCTTACAACTCCTAACAAAACATTACAACACCGTACGTAAACTTAAAACTTCATAATAAACCTAATGAATTCATCCGAGTCCTTTGAACATCGTACGACAATTTAGAATATCTTACCACTCTGTATGCCACATTACCGCCTTGAAAAGCATGTTAGTATAACGTAGGACACCTTACAACTCCTACCAAAACATTACAACACCGTACGTAAACTTAAAATTTCATAATAAATCTAATGAATTCATCCGAGTCCTTTGAACATCGTAGGACAATTTAGAATATATTACGACTATGTATGCCACATTACCGCATTAAAAAGTATGTTAGTATAACGTACGTCATCTTACAACTCCTAACAAAACATTACAACACCGTACGTAAACTCAGAACTCCATAATAAACCTAATAATTTCGTCCGAGTCATTTGAACATCGTACAACAATTTTGAATATCTTACGACTCTGTATGCCACATTACCGCCTTGAAAAGCATGTTAGTATAACGTACGGCACCTTACAACTCCTAACAAAACATTACGACACCGTACGTAAACTTAAAACTCAATAATAAACCTAATGAATTCATCCGAGTCCTTTGAACATCGTACGACAATTTAGAATATATTACGACTCTGTTTGCCACATTACCGCCTTGAAAAGCATGTTAGTATAACGTATGGCACCTTACAACTCCTAACAAAACATTACAACACCGTACGTAAACTTAAAACTTCATAATAAACCTAATGAATTCATCCGAGTCCTTTGAACATCGTACGACAATTTAGAATATCTTACCACTCTGTATGCCACATTACCGCCTTGAAAAGCATGTTAGTATAACGTAGAACACCTTACAACTCCTAACAAAACATTACAACACCGTACGTAAACTTAAAACTTCATAATAAACCTAATGAATTCATCCGAGTCCTTTGAACATCGTACGACAATTTAGAATATCTTACCACTCTGTATGCCACATTACCGCCTTGAAAAGCATGTTAGTATAACGTAGGACACCTTACAACTCCTACCAAAACATTACAACACCGTACGTAAACTTAAAATTTCATAATAAATCTAATGAATTCATCCGAGTCCTTTGAACATCGTAGGACAATTTAGAATATATTACGACTATGTATGCCACATTACCGCATTAAAAAGTATGTTAGTATAACGTACGTCATCTTACAACTCCTAACAAAACATTACAACACCGTACGTAAACTCAGAACTCCATAATAAACCTAATAATTTCGTCCGAGTCATTTGAACATCGTACAACAATTTTGAATATCTTACGACTCTGTATGCCACATTACCGCCTTGAAAAGCATGTTAGTATAACGTACGGCACCTTACAACTCCTAACAAAACATTACGACACCGTACGTAAACTTAAAACTCAATAATAAACCTAATGAATTCATCCGAGTCCTTTGAACATCGTACGACAATTTAGAATATATTACGACTCTGTTTGCCACATTACCGCCTTGAAAAGCATGTTAGTATAACGTATGGCACCTTACAACTCCTAACAAAACATTACAACACCGTACGTAAACTTAAAACTTCATAATAAACCTAATGAATTCATCCGAGTCCTTTGAACATCGTACGACAATTTAGAATATCTTACCACTCTGTATGCCACATTACCGCCTTGAAAAACATGTTAGTATAACGTAGAACACCTTACAACTCCTAACAAAACATTACAACACCGTACGTAAACTTAAAACTTCATAATAAACCTAATGAATTCATCCGAGTCCTTTGAACATCGTACGACAATTTAGAATATCTTACCACTCTGTATGCCACATTACCGCCTTGAAAAGCATGTTAGTATAACGTAGAACACCTTACAACTCCTAACAAAACATTACAACACCGTACGTAAACTTAAAACTTCATAATAAACCTAATGAATTCATCCGAGTCCTTTGAACATCGTACGACAATTTAGAATATATTACGACTATGTATGCCACATTACCGCATTGAAAAGCATATTAGTATAACGTACGGCACCTTACAACTCCTAACAAAACATTACAACACCGTACGTAAACTCAGAAATCCATAATAAACCTAATAATTTCGTCCGAGTCATTTGAACATCGTACAACAATTTAGAATATCTTACGACTCTGTATGCCACATTACCGCATTAAAAAGTATGTTAGTATAACGTACGGCATCTTACAACTCCTAACAAAACATTACAACACCGTACGTAAACTCAGAAATCCATAATAAACCTAATAATTTCGTCCGAGTCATTTGAACATCGTACAACAATTTAGAATATCTTACGACTCTGTATGCCACATTACCGTCTTGAAAAGCATGTTAGTATAACGTACGGCACCTTACAACTCCTAACAAAACATTACGACACCGTACGTAAACTTAAAACTCAATAATAAACCTAATGAATTCATCCGAGTCCTTTGAACATCGTACGACAATTTAGAATATATTACGACTCTGTTTGCCACATTACCGCCTTGAAAAGCATGTTAGTATAACGTATGGCACCTTACAACTCCTAACAAAACATTACAACACCGTACGTAAACTTAAAACTTCATAATAAACCTAATGAATTCATCCGAGTCCTTTGAACATCGTACGACAATTTAGAATATCTTACCACTCTGTATGCCACATTACCGCCTTGAAAAGCATGTTAGTATAACGTAGAACACCTTACAACTCCTAACAAAACATTACAACACCGTACGTAAACTTAAAACTTCATAATAAACCTAATGAATTCATCCGAGTCCTTTGAACATCGTACGACAATTTAGAATATCTTACCACTCTGTATGCCACATTACCGCCTTGAAAAGCATGTTAGTATAACGTAGGACACCTTACAACTCCTACCAAAACATTACAACACCGTACGTAAACTTAAAATTTCATAATAAATCTAATGAATTCATCCGAGTCCTTTGAACATCGTAGGACAATTTAGAATATATTACGACTATGTATGCCACATTACCGCATTAATAAGTATGTTAGTATAACGTACGGCACCTTACAACTCCTAACAAAACATTACAACACCGTACGTAAACTCAGAACTCCATAATAAACCTAATAATCTCGTCCGAGTCATTTGAACATCGTACAACAATTTAGAATATCTTACGACTCTGTATGCCACATTACCGCCTTGAAAAGCATGTTAGTATAACGTACGGCACCTTACAACTCCTAACAAAACATTACGACACCGTACGTAAACTTAAAACTCAATAATAAACCTAATGAATTCATCCGAGTCCTTTGAACATCGTACGACAATTTAGAATATATTACGACTCTGTTTGCCACATTACCGCCTTGAAAAGCATGTTAGTATAACGTATGGCACCTTACAACTCCTAACAAAACATTACAACACCGTACGTAAACTTAAAACTTCATAATAAACCTAATGAATTCATCCGAGTCCTTTGAACATCGTACGACAATTTAGAATATCTTACCACTCTGTATGCCACATTACTGCCTTGAAAAGCATGTTAGTATAACGTAGAACACCTTACAACTCCTACCAAAACATTACAACACCGTACGTAAACTTAAAATTTCATAATAAATCTAATGAATTCATCCGAGTCCTTTGAACATCGTAGGACAATTTAGAATATATTACGACTATGTATGCCACATTACCGCATTAAAAAGTATGTTAGTATAACGTACGGCACCTTACAACTCCTAACAAAACATTACAACACCGTACGTAAACTCAGAACTCCATAATAAACCTAATAATTTCGTCCGAGTCATTTGAACATCGTACAACAATTTAGAATATCTTACGACTCTGTATGCCACATTACCGCCTTGAAAAGCATGTTAGTATAACGTACGGCACCTTACAACTCCTAACAAAACATTACGACACCGTACGTAAACTTAAAACTCAATAATAAACCTAATGAATTCATCCGAGTCCTTTGAACATCGTACGACAATTTAGAATATATTACGACTCTGTTTGCCACATTACCGCCTTGAAAAGCATGTTAGTATAACGTATGGCACCTTACAACTCCTAACAAAACATTACAACACCGTACGTAAACTTAAAACTTCATAATAAACCTAATGAATTCATCCGAGTCCTTTGAACATCGTACGACAATTTAGAATATCTTACCACTCTGTATGCCACATTACCGCCTTGAAAAGCATGTTAGTATAACGTAGAACACCTTACAACTCCTAACAAAACATTACAACACCGTACGTAAACTTAAAACTTCATAATAAACCTAATGAATTTATCCGAGTCCTTTGAACATCGTACGGCAATTTAGAATATCTTACCACTCTGTATGCCACATTACTGCCTTGAAAAGCATGTTAGTATAACGTAGAACACCTTACAACTCCTACCAAAACATTACAACACCGTACGTAAACTTAAAATTTCATAATAAATCTAATGAATTCATCCGAGTCCTTTGAACATCGTAGGACAATTTAGAATATATTACGACTATGTATGCCACATTACCGCATTAAAAAGTATGTTAGTATAACGTACGGCACCTTACAACTCCTAACAAAACATTACAACACCGTACGTAAACTCAGAACTCCATAATAAACCTAATAATTTCGTCCGAGTCATTTGAACATCGTACAACAATTTAGAATATCTTACGACTCTGTATGCCACATTACCGCCTTGAAAAGCATGTTAGTATAACGTACGACACCTTACAAGTCCTAACAAAACATTACGACACCGTACGTAAACTTAAAACTCAATAATAAACCTAATGAATTCATCCGAGTCCTTTGAACATCGTACGACAATTTAGAATATATTACGACTCTGTTTGCCACATTACCGCCTTGAAAAGCATGTTAGTATAACGTATGGCACCTTACAACTCCTAACAAAACATTACAACACCGTACGTAAACTTAAAACTTCATAATAAACCTAATGAATTCATCCGAGTCCTTTGAACATCGTACGACAATTTAGAATATCTTACCACTCTGTATGCCACATTACCGCCTTGAAAAGCATGTTAGTATAACGTAGAACACCTTACAACTCCTAACAAAACATTACAACACCGTACGTAAACTTAAAACTTCATAATAAACCTAATGAATTTATCCGAGTCCTTTGAACATCGTACGACAATTTAGAATATCTTACCACTCTGTATGCCACATTACTGCCTTGAAAAGCATGTTAGTATAACGTAGAACACCTTACAACTCCTACCAAAACATTACAACACCGTACGTAAACTTAAAATTTCATAATAAATCTAATGAATTCATCCGAGTCCTTTGAACATCGTAGGACAATTTAGAATATATTACGACTATGTATGCCACATTACCGCATTAAAAAGTATGTTAGTATAACGTACGGCACCTTACAACTCCTAACAAAACATTACAACACCGTACGTAAACTCAGAACTCCATAATAAACCTAATAATTTCGTCCGAGTCATTTGAACATCGTACAACAATTTAGAATATCTTACGACTCTGTATGCCACATTACCGCCTTGAAAAGCATGTTAGTATAACGTACGGCACCTTACAAGTCCTAACAAAACATTACGACACCGTACGTAAACTTAAAACTCAATAATAAACCTAATGAATTCATCCGAGTCCTTTGAACATCGTACGACAATTTAGAATATATTACGACTCTGTTTGCCACATTACCGCCTTGAAAAGCATGTTAGTATAACGTATGGCACCTTACAACTCCTAACAAAACATTACAACACCGTACGTAAACTTAAAACTTCATAATAAACCTAATGAATTCATCCGAGTCCTTTGAACATCGTACGACAATTTAGAATATCTTACCACTCTGTATGCCACATTACCGCCTTGAAAAGCATGTTAGTATAACGTAGAACACCTTACAACTCCTAACAAAACATTACAACACCGTACGTAAACTTAAAACTTCATAATAAACCTAATGAATTCATCCGAGTCCTTTGAACATCGTACGACAATTTAGAATATCTTACCACTCTGTATGCCACATTACCGCCTTGAAAAGCATGTTAGTATAACGTAGGACACCTTACAACTCCTACCAAAACATTACAACACCGTACGTAAACTTAAAATTTCATAATAAATCTAATGAATTCATCCGAGTCCTTTGAACATCGTACGACAATTTAGAATATCTTACCACTCTGTATGCCACATTACTGCCTTGAAAAGCATGTTAGTATAACGTAGAACACCTTACAACTCCTACCAAAACATTACAACACCGTACGTAAACTTAAAATTTCATAATAAATCTAATGAATTCATCCGAGTCCTTTGAACATCGTAGGACAATTTAGAATATATTACGACTATGTATGCCACATTACCGCATTAAAAAGTATGTTAGTATAACGTACGGCACCTTACAACTCCTAACAAAACATTACAACACCGTACGTAAACTCAGAACTCCATAATAAACCTAATAATTTCGTCCGAGTCATTTGAACATCGTACAACAATTTAGAATATCTTACGACTCTGTATGCCACATTACCGCCTTGAAAAGCATGTTAGTATAACGTACGGCACCTTACAAGTCCTAACAAAACATTACGACACCGTACGTAAACTTAAAACTCAATAATAAACCTAATGAATTCATCCGAGTCCTTTGAACATCGTACGACAATTTAGAATATATTACGACTCTGTTTGCCACATTACCGCCTTGAAAAGCATGTTAGTATAACGTATGGCACCTTACAACTCCTACCAAAACATTACAACACCGTACGTAAACTTAAAATTTCATAATAAATCTAATGAATTCATCCGAGTCCTTTGAACATCGTAGGACAATTTAGAATATATTACGACTATGTATGCCACATTACCGCATTAAAAAGTATGTTAGTATAACGTACGGCACCTTACAACTCCTAACAAAACATTACAACACCGTACGTAAACTCAGAACTCCATAATAAACCTAATAATTTCGTCCGAGTCATTTGAACATCGTACAACAATTTAGAATATCTTACGACTCTGTATGCCACATTACCGCCTTGAAAAGCATGTTAGTATAACGTACGGCACCTTACAAGTCTTAACAAAACATTACGACACCGTACGTAAACTTAAAACTCAATAATAAACCTAATGAATTCATCCGAGTCCTTTGAACATCGTACGACAATTTAGAATATATTACGACTCTGTTTGCCACATTACCGCCTTGAAAAGCATGTTAGTATAACGTATGGCACCTTACAACTCCTAACAAAACATTACAACACCGTACGTAAACTTAAAACTTCATAATAAACCTAATGAATTCATCCGAGTCCTTTGAACATCGTACGACAATTTAGAATATCTTACCACTCTGTATGCCACATTACCGCCTTGAAAAGCATGTTAGTATAACGTAGAACACCTTACAACTCCTAACAAAACATTACAACACCGTACGTAAACTTAAAACTTCATAATAAACCTAATGAATTCATCCGAGTCCTTTGAACATCGTACGACAATTTAGAATATCTTACCACTCTGTATGCCACATTACCGCCTTGAAAAGCATGTTAGTATAACGTAGGACACCTTACAACTCCTACCAAAACATTACAACACCGTACGTAAACTTAAAATTTCATAATAAATCTAATGAATTCATCCGAGTCCTTTGAACATCGTAGGACAATTTAGAATATATTACGACTATGTATGCCACATTACCGCATTAATAAGTATGTTAGTATAACGTACGGCACCTTACAACTCCTAACAAAACATTACAACACCGTACGTAAACTCAGAACTCCATAATAAACCTAATAATCTCGTCCTAGTCATTTGAACATCGTACAACAATTTAGAATATCTTACGACTCTGTATGCCACATTACCGCCTTGAAAAGCATGTTAGTATAACGTACGGCACCTTACAACTCCTAACAAAACATTACGACACCGTACGTAAACTTAAAACTCAATAATAAACCTAATGAATTCATCCGAGTCCTTTGAACATCGTACGACAATTTAGAATATATTACGACTCTGTTTGCCACATTACCGCCTTGAAAAGCATGTTAGTATAACGTATGGCACCTTACAACTCCTAACAAAACATTACAACACCGTACGTAAACTTAAAACTTCATAATAAACCTAATGAATTCATCCGAGTCCTTTGAACATCGTACGACAATTTAGAATATCTTACCACTCTGTATGCCACATTACTGCCTTGAAAAGCATGTTAGTATAACGTAGAACACCTTACAACTCCTACCAAAACATTACAACACCGTACGTAAACTTAAAATTTCATAATAAATCTAATGAATTCATCCGAGTCCTTTGAACATCGTAGGACAATTTAGAATATATTACGACTATGTATGCCACATTACCGCATTAAAAAGTATGTTAGTATAACGTACGGCACCTTACAACTCCTAACAAAACATTACAACACCGTACGTAAACTCAGAACTCCATAATAAACCTAATAATTTCGTCCGAGTCATTTGAACATCGTACAACAATTTAGAATATCTTACGACTCTGTATGCCACATTACCGCCTTGAAAAGCATGTTAGTATAACGTACGGCACCTTACAACTCCTAACAAAACATTACGACACCGTACGTAAACTTAAAACTCAATAATAAACCTAATGAATTCATCTGAGTCCTTTGAACATCGTACGACAATTTAGAATATATTACGACTCTGTTTGCCACATTACCGCCTTGAAAAGCATGTTAGTATAACGTATGGCACCTTACAACTCCTAACAAAACATTACAACACCGTACGTAAACTTAAAACTTCATAATAAACCTAATGAATTCATCCGAGTCCTTTGAACATCGTACGACAATTTAGAATATCTTACCACTCTGTATGCCACATTACTGCCTTGAAAAGCATGTTAGTATAACGTAGAACACCTTACAACTCCTACCAAAACATTACAACACCGTACGTAAACTTAAAATTTCATAATAAATCTAATGAATTCATCCGAGTCCTTTGAACATCGTAGGACAATTTAGAATATATTACGACTATGTATGCCACATTACCGCATTAAAAAGTATGTTAGTATAACGTACGGCACCTTACAACTCCTAACAAAACATTACAACACCGTACGTAAACTCAGAACTCCATAATAAACCTAATAATTTCGTCCGAGTCATTTGAACATCGTACAACAATTTAGAATATCTTACGACTCTGTATGCCACATTACCGCCTTGAAAAGCATGTTAGTATAACGTACGGCACCTTACAAGTCCTAACAAAACATTACGACACCGTACGTAAACTTAAAACTCAATAATAAACCTAATGAATTCATCCGAGTCCTTTGAACATCGTACGACAATTTAGAATATATTACGACTCTGTTTGCCACATTACCGCCTTGAAAAGCATGTTAGTATAACGTATGGCACCTTACAACTCCTAACAAAACATTACAACACCGTACGTAAACTTAAAACTTCATAACAAACCTAATGAATTCATCCGAGTCCTTTGAACATCGTACGACAATTTAGAATATCTTACCACTCTGTATGCCACATTACCGCCTTGAAAAGCATGTTAGTATAACGTAGAACACCTTACAACTCCTAACAAAACATTACAACACCGTACGTAAACTTAAAACTTCATAATAAACCTAATGAATTCATCCGAGTCCTTTGAACATCGTACGACAATTTAGAATATCTTACCACTCTGTATGCCACATTACCGCCTTGAAAAGCATGTTAGTATAACGTAGGACACCTTACAACTCCTACCAAAACATTACAACACCGTACGTAAACTTAAATTTTCATAATAAATCTAATGAATTCATCCGAGTCCTTTGAACATCGTAGGACAATTTAGAATATATTACGACTATGTATGCCACATTACCGCATTAAAAAGTATGTTAGTATAACGTACGGCACCTTACAACTCCTAACAAAACATTACAACACCGTACGTAAACTCAGAACTCCATAATAAACCTAATAATTTCGTCCGAGTCATTTGAACATCGTAAAACAATTTAGAATATCTTACGACTCTGTATGCCACATTACCGCCTTGAAAAGCATGTTAGTATAACGTACGGCACCTTACAACTCCTAACAAAACATTACGACACCGTACTTAAACTTAAAACTCAATAATAAACCTAATGAATTCATCCGAGTCCTTTGAACATCGTACGACAATTTAGAATATATTACGACTCTGTTTGCCACATTACCGCCTTGAAAAGCATGTTAGTATAACGTATGGCACCTTACAACTCCTAACAAAACATTACAACACCGTACGTAAACTTAAAACTTCATAATAAACCTAATGAATTCATCCGAGTCCTTTGAACATCGTACGACAATTTAGAATATCTTACCACTCTGTATGCCACATTACCGCCTTGAAAAGCATGTTAGTATAACGTAGAACACCTTACAACTCCTAACAAAACATTACAACACCGTACGTAAACTTAAAACTTCATAATAAACCTATTGAATTCATCCGAGTCTTTTGAACATCGTACGACAATTTAGAATATATTACGACTATGTATGCCACATTACCACATTGAAAAGTATGTTAGTATAACGTACGGCACCTTACTACTCCTAACAAAACATTACAACACCGTACGTAAACTCAGAACTCCATAATAAACTTAATAATTTCGTCCGAGTCATTTGAACATCGTACAACAATTTAGAATATCTTACGACTCTGTATGCCACATTACCGCCTTGAAAAGCATGTTAGTATAACGTACGGCACCTTACAACTCCTAACAAAACATTACGACACCGTACGTAAACTTAAAACTCAATAATAAACCTAATGAATTCATCCGAGTCCTTTGAACATCGTACGACAATTTAGAATATATTACGACTCTGTTTGCCACATTACCGCCTTGAAAAGCATGTTAATATAACGTATGGCACCTTACAACTCCTAACAAAACATTACAACATCGTACGTAAACTTAAAACTTCATAATAAACCTAATGAATTCATCCGAGTCTTTTGAACATCGTACGACAATTTAGAATATCTTACCACTCTGTATGCCACATTACCGCCTTGAAAAACATGTTAGTATAACGTAGAACACCTTACAACTCCTAACAAAACATTACAACACCGTACGTAAACTTAAAACTTCATAATAAACCTAATGAATTCATCCGAGTCCTTTGAACATCGTACGACAATTTAGAATATCTTACCACTCTGTATGCCACATTACCGCCTTGAAAAGCATGTTAGTATAACGTAGAACACCTTACAACTCCTAACAAAACATTACAACACCGTACGTAAACTTAAAACTTCATAATAAACCTAATGAATTCATCCGAGTCCTTTGAACATCGTACGACAATTTAGAATATATTACGACTATGTATGCCACATTACCGCATTGAAAAGTATGTTAGTATAACGTACGGCACCTTACTACTCCTAACAAAACATTACAACACCGTACGTAAACTCAGAACTCCATAATAAACCTAATAATTTCGTCCGAGTCATTTGAACATCGTACAACAATTTAGAATATCTTACGACTCTGTATGCCACATTACCGCCTTGAAAAGCATGTTAGTATAACGTACGGCACCTTACAACTCCTAACAAAACATTACGACACCGTACGTAAACTTAAAACTCAATAATAAACCTAATGAATTCATCCGAGTCCTTTGAACATCGTACGAAAATTTAGAATATATTACGACTATGTATGCCACATTACCGCATTGAAAAGTATGTTAGTATAACGTACGGCACCTTACTACTCCTAACAAAACATTACAACACCGTACGTAAACTCAGAACTCCATAATAAACCTAATAATTTCGTCCGAGTCATTTGAACATCGTACAACAATTTAGAATATCTTACGACTCTGTATGCCACATTACCGCCTTGAAAAGCATGTTAGTATAACGTACGGCACCTTACAACTCCTAACAAAACATTACGACACCGTACGTAAACTTAAAACTCAATAATAAACCTAATGAATTCATCCGAGTCCTTTGAACATCGTACGACAATTTAGAATATCTTACCACTCTGTATGCCACATTACCGCCTTGAAAAGCATGTTAGTATAACGTAGAACACCTTACAACTCCTAACAAAACATTACAACACCGTACGTAAACTTAAAACTTCATAATAAACCTAATGAATTCATCCGAGTCCTTTGAACATCGTACGACAATTTAGAATATATTACGACTATGTATGCCACATTACCGCATTGAAAAGTATGTTAGTATAACGTACGGCACCTTACTACTCCTAACAAAACATTACAACACCGTACGTAAACTCAGAACTCCATAATAAACCTAATAATTTCGTCCGAGTCATTTGAACATCGTACAACAATTTAGAATATCTTACGACTCTGTATGCCACATTACCGCCTTGAAAAGCATGTTAGTATAACGTACGGCACCTTACAACTCCTAACAAAACATTACGACACCGTACGTAAACTTAAAACTCAATAATAAACCTAATGAATTCATCCGAGTCCTTTGAACATCGTACGAAAATTTAGAATATATTACGACTATGTATGCCACATTACCGCATTGAAAAGTATGTTAGTATAACGTACGGCACCTTACTACTCCTAACAAAACATTACAACACCGTACGTAAACTCAGAACTCCATAATAAACCTAATAATTTCGTCCGAGTCATTTGAACATCGTACAACAATTTAGAATATCTTACGACTCTGTATGCCACATTACCGCCTTGAAAAGCATGTTAGTATAACGTACGGCACCTTACAACTCCTAACAAAACATTACGACACCGTACGTAAACTTAAAACTCAATAATAAACCTAATGAATTCATCCGAGTCCTTTGAACATCGTACGACAATTTAGAATATATTACGACTCTGTTTGCCACATTACCGCCTTGAAAAGCATGTTAGTATAACGTAGAACACCTTACAACTCCTAACAAAACATTACAACACCGTACGTAAACTTAAAACTTCATAATAAACCTAATGAATTCATCCGAGTCCTTTGAACATCGTACGACAATTTAGAATATCTTACCACTCTGTATGCCACATTACCGCCTTGAAAAGCATGTTAGTATAACGTAGGATACCTTACAACTCCTACCAAAACATTACAACACCGTACGTAAACTTAAAAATTCATAATAAACCTAATGAATTCATCCGAGTCCTTTGAACATCGTAGGACAATTTAGAATATATTACGACTATGTATGCCACATTACCGCCTTGAAAAGCATGTTAGTATAACGTATGGCACCTTACAACTCCTAACAAAACATTACAACACCGTACGTAAACTTAAAACTTCATAATAAACCTAATGAATTCATCCGAGTCCTTGGAACATCGTACGATAATTTAGAATATCTTACCACTGTGTATGCCACATTACCGCCTTGAAAAGCATGTTAGTATAACGTAGGACACCTTACAACTCCTAACAAAACATTACAACACCGTACGTAAACTTAAAACTCCATAATAAACCTAATGAATTCGTCCGAGTCATTTGAACATCGTACAACAATTTAGAATATCTTACGACTCTGTATGCCACATTACCGCCTTGAAAAGCATGTTAGTATAACGTACGGCACCTTACAACTCCTAACAAAACATTACGACACCGTACGTAAACTTAAAACTCAATAATAAACCTAATGAATTCATCCGAGTCCTTTGAACATCGTACGACAATTTAGAATATATTACGACTCTGTATGCCACATTACCGCCTTGAAAAGCATGTTAGTATAACGTATGGCACCTTACAACTCCTAACAAAACATTACAACACCGTACGTAAACTTAAAACTTCATAATAAACCTAATGAATTCATCCGAGTCCTTGGAACATCGTACGATAATTTAGAATATCTTACCACTGTGTATGCCACATTACCGCCTTGAAAAGCATGTTAGTATAACGTAGGACACCTTACAACTCCTAACAAAACATTACAACACCGTACGTAAACTTAAAACTCCATAATAAACCTAATGAATTCGTCCGAGTCATTTGAACATCGTACAACAATTTAGAATATCTTACGACTCTGTATGCCACATTACCGCCTTGAAAAGCATGTTAGTATAACGTACGGCACCTTACAACTCCTAACAAAACATTACGACACCGTACGTAAACTTAAAACTCAATAATAAACCTAATGAATTCATCCGAGTCCTTTGAACATCGTACGACAATTTAGAATATATTACGACTCTGTATGCCACATTACCGCCTTGAAAAGCATGTTAGTATAACGTATGGCACCTTACAACTCCTAACAAAACATTACAACACCGTACGTAAACTTAAAACTTCATAATAAACCTAATGAATTCATCCGAGTCCTTGGAACATCGTACGATAATTTAGAATATCTTACCACTGTGTATGCCACATTACCGCCTTGAAAAGCATGTTAGTATAACGTAGGACACCTTACAACTCCTAACAAAACATTACAACACCGTACGTAAACTTAAAACTCCATAATAAACCTAATGAATTCGTCCGAGTCATTTGAACATCGTACAACAATTTAGAATATCTTACGACTCTGTATGCCACATTACCGCCTTGAAAAGCATGTTAGTATAACGTACGGCACCTTACAACTCCTAACAAAACATTACGACACCGTACGTAAACTTAAAACTCAATAATAAACCTAATGAATTCATCCGAGTCCTTTGAACATCGTACGACAATTTAGAATATCTTACCACTCTGTATGCCACATTACCGCCTTGAAAAGCATGTTAGTATAACGTAGGACACCTTACAACTCCTAACAAAACATTACAACACCGGACGTAAACTTAAAATTTCATAATAAACCTAATGAATTCATCCGAGTCCTTTGAACATCGTACGACAATTTAGAATAAATTACGACTGTGTATGCCACATTACCGCATTAAAAAGTATGTTAGTATAACGTACGGCACCTTACAACTCCTAAGAAAACATTACAACACCGTACGTAAACTCAGAACTCCATAATAAACCTAATAATTTCGTCCGAGTCATTTGAACATCGTACAACAATTTAGAATATCTTACGACTCAGTATGCCACATTACCGCCTTGAAAAGCATGTTAGTATAACGTACGACACCTTACAACTCCTAACAAAACATTACGACACCGTACGTAAAATTAAAACTCAATAATAAACCTAATGAATTCATCCGAGTCCTTTGAACATCGTACGACAATTTAGAATATATTACGACTCTGTTTGCCACATTACCGCCTTGAAAAGCATGTTAGTATAACGTATGGCTCCTTACAACTCCTAACAAAACATTACAACACCGTACGTAAACTTAAAACTTCATAATAAACCTAATGAATTCATCCGAGTCCTTTGAACATCGTACGACAATTTAGAATATCTTACCACTCTGTATGCCACATTACCGCCTTGAAAAGCATGTTAGTATAACGTAGGACACCTTACAACTCCTAACAAAACATTACAACACCGTACGTAAACTTAAAACTCCATAATAAACCTAATGAATTCGTCCGAGTCATTTGAACATCGTACAACAATTTAGAATATCTTACGACTCTGTATGCCACATTACCGCCTTGAAAAGCATGTTAGTATAACGTACGGCACCTTACAACTCCTAACAAAACATTACGACACCGTACGTAAACTTAAAACTCAATAATAAATTAACCTAATGAATTCATCCGAGTCCTTTGAACATCGTACGACAATTTAGAATATCTTACCACTCTGTATGCCACATTACCGCCTTGAAAAGCATGTTAGTATAACGTAGGACACCTTACAACTCCTAACAAAACATTACAACACCGTACGTAAACTTAAAATTTCATAATAAACCTAATGAATTCATCCGAGTCCTTTGAACATCGTACGACAATTTAGAATAAATTACGACTGTGTATGCCACATTACCGAATTAAAAAATATGTTAGTATAACGTACGGCACATTACAACTCCTAACAAAACATTACAACACCGTACGTAAACTCAGAACTCCATAATAAACCTAATAATTTCGTCCGAGTCATTTGAACATCGTACAACAATTTAGAATATCTTACGACTCTGTATGCCACATTACCGCCTTGAAAAGCATGTTAGTATAACGTACGGCACCTTACAACTCCTAACAAAACATTACGACACCGTACGTAAACTTAAAACTCAATAATAAACCTAATGAATTCATCCGAGTCCTTTGAACATCGTACGACAATTTAGAATATATTACGACTCTGTTTGCCACATTACCGCCTTGAAAAGCATGTTAGTATAACGTATGGCACCTTACAACTCCTAACAAAACATTACAACACCGTACGTAAACTTAAAACTTCATAATAAACCTAATGAATTCATCCGAGTCCTTTGAACATCGTACGACAATTTAGAATATCTTACCACTCTGTATGCCACATTACCGCCTTGAAAAGCATGTTAGTATAACGTAGAACACCTTACAACTCCTAACAAAACATTACAACACCGTACGTAAACTCAGAACTCCATAATTAACCTAATAATTTCGTCCGAGTCATTTGAACATCGTACAACAATTTAGAATATCTTATGACTCTGTATGCCACATTACCGCCTTGAAAAGCATGTTAGTATAACGTACGGCACCTTACAACTCCTAACAAAACATTACGACACCGTACGTAAACTTAAAACTCAATAATAAACCTAATGAATTCATCCGAGTCCTTTGAACATCGTACGACAATTTAGAATATCTTACCACTCTGTATGCCACATTACCGCCTTGAAAAGCATGTTAGTATAACGTAGGACACCTTACAACTCCTAACAAAACATTATAACACCGGACGTAAACTTAAAATTTCATAATAAACCTAATGAATTCATCCGAGTCCTTTGAACATCGTACGACAATTTAGAATAAATTACGACTGTGTATGCCACATTACCGCATTAAAAAGTATGTTAGTATAACGTACGGCACCTTACAACTCCTAAGAAAACATTACAACACCGTACGTAAACTCAGAACTCCATAATAAACCTAATAATTTCGTCCGAGTCATTTGAACATCGTACAACAATTTAGAATATCTTACGACTCTGTATGCCACATTACCGCCTTGAAAAGCATGTTAGTATAACGTACGGCACCTTACAACTCCTAACAAAACATTACGACACCGTACGTAAACTTAAAACTCAATAATAAACCTAATGAATTCATCCGAGTCCTTTGAACATCGTACGACAATTTAGAATATATTACGACTCTGTTTGCCACATTACCGCCTTGAAAAGCATGTTAGTATAACGTATGGCTCCTTACAACTCCTAACAAAACATTACAACACCGTACGTAAACTTAAAACTTCATAATAAACCTAATGAATTCATCCGAGTCCTTTGAACATCGTACGACAATTTAGAATATCTTACCACTCTGTATGCCACATTACCGCCTTGAAAAGCATGTTAGTATAACGTAGGACACCTTACAACTCTTAACAAAACATTACAACACCGTACGTAAACTTAAAACTCCATAATAAACCTAATGAATTCGTCCGAGTCATTTGAACATCGTACAACAATTTAGAATATCTTACGACTCTGTATGCCACATTACCGCCTTGAAAAGCATGTTAGTATAACGTACGGCACCTTACAACTCCTAACAAAACATTACGACACCGTACGTAAACTTAAAACTCAATAATAAATTAACCTAATGAATTCATCCGAGTCCTTTGAACATCGTACGACAATTTAGAATATCTTACCACTCTGTATGCCACATTACCGCCTTGAAAAGCATGTTAGTATAACGTAGGACACCTTACAACTCCTAACAAAACATTACAACACCGTACGTAAACTTAAAATTTCATAATAAACCTAATGAATTCATCCGAGTCCTTTGAACATCGTACGACAATTTAGAATAAATTACGACTGTGTATGCCACATTACAGAATTAAAAAATATGTTAGTATAACGTACGGCACATTACAACTCCTAACAAAACATTACAACACCGTACGTAAACTCAGAACTCCATAATAAACCTAATAATTTCGTCCGAGTCATTTGAACATCGTACAACAATTTAGAATATCTTACGACTCTGTATGCCACATTACCGCCTTGAAAAGCATGTTAGTATAACGTACGGCACCTTACAACTCCTAACAAAACATTACGACACCGTACGTAAACTTAAAACTCAATAATAAACCTAATGAATTCATCCGAGTCCTTTGAACATCGTACGACAATTTAGAATATATTACGACTCTGTTTGCCACATTACCGCCTTGAAAAGCATGTTAGTATAACGTATGGCACCTTACAACTCCTAACAAAACATTACAACACCGTACGTAAACTTAAAACTTCATAATAAACCTAATGAATTCATCCGAGTCCTTTGAACATCGTACGACAATTTAGAATATCTTACCACTCTGTATGCCACATTACCGCCTTGAAAAGCATGTTAGTATAACGTAGAACACCTTACAACTCCTAACAAAACATTACAACACCGTACGTAAACTCAGAACTCCATAATTAACCTAATAATTTCGTCCGAGTCATTTGAACATCGTACAACAATTTAGAATATCTTATGACTCTGTATGCCACATTACCGCCTTGAAAAGCATGTTAGTATAACGTACGGCACCTTACAACTCCTAACAAAACATTACGACACCGTACGTAAACTTAAAACTCAATAATAAACCTAATGAATTCATCCGAGTCCTTTGAACATCGTACGACAATTTAGAATATCTTACCACTCTGTATGCCACATTACCGCCTTGAAAAGCATGTTAGTATAACGTAGGACACCTTACAACTCCTAACAAAACATTATAACACCGGACGTAAACTTAAAATTTCATAATAAACCTAATGAATTCATCCGAGTCCTTTGAACATCGTACGACAATTTAGAATAAATTACGACTGTGTATGCCACATTACCGCATTAAAAAGTATGTTAGTATAACGTACGGCACCTTACAACTCCTAAGAAAACATTACAACACCGTACGTAAACTCAGAACTCCATAATAAACCTAATAATTTCGTCCGAGTCATTTGAACATCGTACAACAATTTAGAATATCTTACGACTCTGTATGCCACATTACCGCCTTGAAAAGCATGTTAGTATAACGTACGGCACCTTACAACTCCTAACAAAACATTACGACACCGTACGTAAACTTAAAACTCAATAATAAACCTAATGAATTCATCCGAGTCCTTTGAACATCGTACGACAATTTAGAATATATTACGACTCTGTTTGCCACATTACCGCCTTGAAAAGCATGTTAGTATAACGTAAGGCTCCTTACAACTCCTAACAAAACATTACAACACCGTACGTAAACTTAAAACTTCATAATAAACCTAATGAATTCATCCGAGTCCTTTGAACATCGTACGACAATTTAGAATATCTTACCACTCTGTATGCCACATTACCGCCTTGAAAAGCATGGTAGTATAACGTAGGACACCTTACAACTCCTAACAAAACATTACAACACCGTACGTAAACTTAAAACTCCATAATAAACCTAATGAATTCGTCCGAGTCATTTGAACATCGTACAACAATTTAGAATATCTTACGACTCTGTATGCCACATTACCGCCTTGAAAAGCATGTTAGTATAACGTACGGCACCTTACAACTCCTAACAAAACATTACGACACCGTACGTAAACTTAAAACTCAATAATAAATTAACCTAATGAATTCATCCGAGTCCTTTGAACATCGTACGACAATTTAGAATATCTTACCACTCTGTATGCCACATTACCGCCTTGAAAAGCATGTTAGTATAACGTAGGACACCTTACAACTCCTAACAAAACATTACAACACCGTACGTAAACTTAAAATTTCATAATAAACCTAATGAATTCATCCGAGTCCTTTGAACATCGTACGACAATTTAGAATAAATTACGACTGTGTATGCCACATTACCGAATTAAAAAATATGTTAGTATAACGTACGGCACATTACAACTCCTAACAAAACATTACAACACCGTACGTAAACTCAGAACTCCATAATAAACCTAATAATTTCGTCCGAGTCATTTGAACATCGTACAACAATTTAGAATATCTTACGACTCTGTATGCCACATTACCGCCTTGAAAAGCATGTTAGTATAACGTACGGCACCTTACAACTCCTAACAAAACATTACGACACCGTACGTAAACTTAAAACTCAATAATAAACCTAATGAATTCATCCGAGTCCTTTGAACATCGTACGACAATTTAGAATATATTACGACTCTGTTTGCCACATTACCGCCTTGAAAAGCATGTTAGTATAACGTATGGCACCTTACAACTCCTAACAAAACATTACAACACCGTACGTAAACTTAAAACTTCATAATAAACCTAATGAATTCATCCGAGTCCTTTGAACATCGTACGACAATTTAGAATATCTTACCACTCTGTATGCCACATTACCGCCTTGAAAAGCATGTTAGTATAACGTAGAACACCTTACAACTCCTAACAAAACATTACAACACCGTACGTAAACTCATAACTCCATAATTAACCTAATAATTTCGTCCGAGTCATTTGAACATCGTACAACAATTTAGAATATCTTATGACTCTGTATGCCACATTACCGCCTTGAAAAGCATGTTAGTATAACGTACGGCACCTTACAACTCCTAACAAAACATTACGACACCGTACGTAAACTTAAAACTCAATAATAAACCTAATGAATTCATCCGAGTCCTTTGAACATCGTACGACAATTTAGAATATCTTACCACTCTGTATGCCACATTACCGCCTTGAAAAGCATGTTAGTATAACGTAGGACACCTTACAACTCCTAACAAAACATTACAACACCGTACGTAAACTTAAAATTTCATAATAAACCTAATGAATTCATCCGAGTCCTTTGAACATCGTACGACAATTTAGAATAAATTACGACTGTGTATGCCACATTACCGAATTAAAAAATATGTTAGTATAACGTACGGCACATTACAACTCCTAACAAAACATTACAACACCGTACGTAAACTCAGAACTCCATAATAAACCTAATAATTTCGTCCGAGTCATTTGAACATCGTACAACAATTTAGAATATCTTACGACTCTGTATGCCACATTACCGCCTTGAAAAGCATGTTAGTATAACGTACGGCACCTTACAACTCCTAACAAAACATTACGACACCGTACGTAAACTTAAAACTCAATAATAAACCTAATGAATTCATCCGAGTCCTTTGAACATCGTACGACAATTTAGAATATATTACGACTCTGTTTGCCACATTACCGCCTTGAAAAGCATGTTAGTATAACGTATGGCACCTTACAACTCCTAACAAAACATTACAACACCGTACGTAAACTTAAAACTTCATAATAAACCTAATGAATTCATCCGAGTCCTTTGAACATCGTACGACAATTTAGAATATCTTACCACTCTGTATGCCACATTACCGCCTTGAAAAGCATGTTAGTATAACGTAGAACACCTTACAACTCCTAACAAAACATTACAACACCGTACGTAAACTCAGAACTCCATAATTAACCTAATAATTTCGTCCGAGTCATTTGAACATCGTACAACAATTTAGAATATCTTATGACTCTGTATGCCACATTACCGCCTTGAAAAGCATGTTAGTATAACGTACGGCACCTTACAACTCCTAACAAAACATTACGACACCGTACGTAAACTTAAAACTCAATAATAAACCTAATGAATTCATCCGAGTCCTTTGAACATCGTACGACAATTTAGAATATCTTACCACTCTGTATGCCACATTACCGCCTTGAAAAGCATGTTAGTATAACGTAGGACACCTTACAACTCCTAACAAAACATTATAACACCGGACGTAAACTTAAAATTTCATAATAAACCTAATGAATTCATCCGAGTCCTTTGAACATCGTACGACAATTTAGAATAAATTACGACTGTGTATGCCACATTACCGCATTAAAAAGTATGTTAGTATAACGTACGGCACCTTACAACTCCTAAGAAAACATTACAACACCGTACGTAAACTCAGAACTCCATAATAAACCTAATAATTTCGTCCGAGTCATTTGAACATCGTACAACAATTTAGAATATCTTACGACTCTGTATGCCACATTACCGCCTTGAAAAGCATGTTAGTATAACGTACGGCACCTTACAACTCCTAACAAAACATTACGACACCGTACGTAAACTTAAAACTCAATAATAAACCTAATGAATTCGTCCGAGTCCTTTGAACATCGTACGACAATTTAGAATATATTACGACTCTGTTTGCCACATTACCGCCTTGAAAAGCATGTTAGTATAACGTATGGCTCCTTACAACTCCTAACAAAACATTACAACACCGTACGTAAACTCAGAACTCCATAATAAACCTAATAATTTCGTCCGAGTCATTTGAACATCGTACAACAATTTAGAATATCTTACGACTCTGTATGCCACATTACCGCCTTGAAAAGCATGTTAGTATAACGTACGGCACCTTACAACTCCTAACAAAACATTACGACACCGTACGTAAACTTAAAACTCAATAATAAACCTAATGAATTCATCCGAGTCCTTTGAACATCGTACGACAATTTAGAATATATTACGACTCTGTTTGCCACATTACCGCCTTGAAAAGCATGTTAGTATAACGTATGGCACCTTACAACTCCTAACAAAACATTACAACACCGTACGTAAACTTAAAACTTCATAATAAACCTAATGAATTCATCCGAGTCCTTTGAACATCGTACGACAATTTAGAATATCTTACCACTCTGTATGCCACATTACTGCCTTGAAAAGCATGTTAGTATAACGTAGAACACCTTACAACTCCTAACAAAACATTACAACACCGTACGTAAACTCAGAACTCCATAATTAACCTAATAATTTCGTCCGAGTCATTTGAACATCGTACAACAATTTAGAATATCTTATGACTCTGTATGCCACATTACCGCCTTGAAAAGCATGTTAGTATAACGTACGGCACCTTACAACTCCTAACAAAACATTACGACACCGTACGTAAACTTAAAACTCAATAATAAACCTAATGAATTCATCCGAGTCCTTTGAACATCGTACGACAATTTAGAATATCTTACCACTCTGTATGCCACATTACCGCCTTGAAAAGCATGTTAGTATAACGTAGGACACCTTACAACTCCTAACAAAACATTACAACACCGGACGTAAACTTAAAATTTCATAATAAACCTAATGAATTCATCCGAGTCCTTTGAACATCGTACGACAATTTAGAATAAATTACGACTGTGTATGCCACATTACCGCATTAAAAAGTATGTTAGTATAACTTACGGCACCTTACAACTCCTAAGAAAACATTACAACACCGTACGTAAACTCAGAACTCCATAATAAACCTAATAATTTCGTCCGAGTCATTTGAACATCGTACAACAATTTAGAATATCTTACGACTCTGTATGCCACATTACCGCCTTGAAAAGCATGTTAGTATAACGTACGGCACCTTACAACTCCTAACAAAACATTACGACACCGTACGTAAACTTAAAACTCAATAATAAACCTAATGAATTCATCCGAGTCCTTTGAACATCGTACGACAATTTAGAATATATTACGACTCTGTTTGCCACATTACCGCCTTGAAAAGCATGTTAGTATAACGTATGGCTCCTTACAACTCCTAACAAAACATTACAACACCGTACGTAAACTTAAAACTTCATAATAAACCTAATGAATTCATCCGAGTCCTTTGAACATCGTACGACAATTTAGAATATCTTACCACTCTGTATGCCACATTACCGCCTTGAAAAGCATGTTAGTATAACGTAGGACACCTTACAACTCCTAACAAAACATTACAACACCGTACGTAAACTTAAAACTCCATAATAAACCTAATGAATTCGTCCGAGTCATTTGAACATCGTACAACAATTTAGAATATCTTACGACTCTGTATGCCACATTACCGCCTTGAAAAGCATGTTAGTATAACGTACGGCACCTTACAACTCCTAACAAAACATTACAACACCGTACGTAAACTCAGAACTCCATAATTAACCTAATAATTTCGTCCGAGTCATTTGAACATCGTACAACAATTTAGAATATCTTATGACTCTGTATGCCACATTACCGCCTTGAAAAGCATGTTAGTATAACGTACGGCACCTTACAACTCCTAACAAAACATTACGACACCGTACGTAAACTTAAAACTCAATAATAAACCTAATGAATTCATCCGAGTCCTTTGAACATCGTACGACAATTTAGAATATATTACGACTCTGTTTGCCACATTACCGCCTTGAAAAGCATGTTAGTATAACGTATGGCACCTTACAACTCCTAACAAAACAATACAACACCGTACGTAAACTTAAAACTTCATCATAAACCTAATGAATTCATCCGAGTCCTTTGAACATCGTACGACAATTTAGAATATATTATGACTATGTATGCCACAAGACCGCATTGAAAAGTATGTTAGTATAACGAACGGCACCTTACAACTCCTAACAAAACATTACAACACCGTACGTAAACTCAGAACTCCATAATAAACCTAATAATTTCGTCCGAGTCATTTGAACATCGTACAACAATTTAGAATATCTTACGACTCTGTATGCCACATTACCGCCTTGAAAAGCATGTTAGTATAACGTACGGCACCTTACAACTCCTAACAAAACATTACAACACCGTACGTAAACTCAGAACTCCATAATAAACCTAATAATTTCGTCCGAGTCATTTGAACATCGTACAACAATTTAGAATATCTTACGACTCTGTATGCCACATTACCGCCTTGAAAAGCATGTTAGTATAACGTACGGCACCTTACAACTCCTAACAAAACATTACGACACCGTACGTAAACTTAAAACTCAATAATAAACCTAATGAATTCATCCGAGTCCTTTGAACATCGTACGACAATTTAGAATATATTACGACTCTGTATGCCACATTATCGCCTTGAAAAGCATGTTAGTATAACGTATGGCACCTTACAACTCCTAACAACACATTACAACACCGTACGTAAACTTAAAACTTCATAATAAACCTAATGAATTCATCCGAGTCCTTTGAACATCGTACGACAATTTAGAATATCTTTCCACTCTGTATGCCACATTACCGCCTTGAAAAGCATGTTAGTATAACGTAGGACACCTTACAATTCCTAACAAAACATTACAACACCGTACGTAAACTTAAAACTTCATAATAAACCTAATGAATTCATCTGAGTCCTTTGAACATAGTACGACAACTTAGAATATATTACGACTATGTATGCCACATTACCGCATTGAAAAGTATGTTAGTATAACGTACGGCACCTTACAACTCCTAACAAAACATTACGACACCGTACGTAAACTTGAAACTCAATAATAAACCTAATGAATTCTTCCGAGTCCTTTGAACATCGTACGACAATTTAGAATATATTACGACTCTGTATGCCACATTACCGCCTTGAAAAGCATGTTAGTATAACGTAGAACACCTTACAACTCCTAACAAATCATTACAACACCGTACATAAACTTAAAACTTCATAATAAACCTAATGAATTCATCGGAGTCCTTTGAACATCGTACGACAATTTAGAATATATTACGACTATGTATGCCACATTACCGCATTGAAAAGTTTGTTACTATAACGTACGGCACCTTACAACTCCTAACAAAACATTACAACACCGTACGTAAACTCTGAACTCCATAATAAACCTAATAATTTCGTCCGAGTCATTTGAACATCGTACAACAATTTAGAATATCTTACGACTCTGTTTGCCACATTACCGCCTTGAAAATCATGTTAGTATAACGTACGACACCTTAGAACTCCTAACAAAACATTACGACTCCGTACGTAAACTTAAAACCCAATAATAAACCTAATGAATTCATCCGAGTCCTTTGAACATCGTACGACAATTTAGAATATACTACGACTCTGTATTCCACATTACCGCCTTGAAAAGTATGTTAGTATAACGTATGGCACCTTACAACTCCTAACAAAACATTACAACACCGTACGTAAACTTAAAACTCCATAATAAACCTAATGAATTCTTCCGAGTCATTTGAACATCGTACAACAATTTTGAATATCTTACGATTCTGTATGCCACATTCCGCCTTGAAAATCATGTTTGTATAACGTAGGACACCTTACAACTCCTAACAACACATTACAATACCGTACGTAAACTTAAAACTCCATAGTAAATCTAATGAATTCGTCCGAGTCCTTTAAACATCAGACGACCACTCAGGACTTGTTACGACTTTGTATGCGACATTAGCAACAGGAAAAGCAATTTAGAATAATGTAGGATGCGTTACATCTTTTAAGAACACCTTACACCACCGTACGAAACATTAAAACTCCATAATAAACCTAATGAATTCGTCCGAGTGATTTGAACATCGTGCAACAATTTAGAATATCTTACCACTCTGTATGCCACATTACCGCCTTGAAAAGCATGTTAGTATAACGTAGGACACCTTACAACTCCTAACAAAACATTACAACACCGTACGTAAACTTAAAACACCCATAATAATCCTAATGAATTCATCCGAGTCCTTTGAACATCGTACGACAATTTAGAATATATTACGACTATGTATGCCACATTACCGCATTGAAAAGTATGTTAGTATAATGTACGACACCTTACAACTCCTAAACATTACAACACCGTACGTAATCTCAGAACTCCATAATAAACCTAATAATTTCGTCTGAGTCATTTGAACATCGTACAACGATTTAGAATATCTTACGACTCTGTATGCCACATTACCGCCTTGAAAAGCATGTTAGTATAACGTACGACACCTTACAACTCATAACAAAACATTTCAACACCGTATGTAAACTCAGAACTCCATAATAAACCTAATAATTTCGTCCGAGTCATTTGAACATCGTACAACAATTTAGAATATCTTACGACTCTATATGCCACATTACCGCGTTGAAAAGCATGTTAGTATAACGTACGACACCTTACAACTCATAACAAAACATTACAACACCGTACGTAAACTTAAAACTCCATATAAACCTAATGATTTCATCCGAGTTCATTGAACATCATACGAAAATTAGAATATATTACGACTTTGTATGCCACATTACCGCCTTAAAAAGCATGTTAGTATAACGTACGGTTCCTTACAACTCCTAACAAAACATTACGACACCGTATGTAAACTTAAAACTCAATAATAAACCTAATGAATTCATCCGAGTCCTTTGAACATCGTACGCCAATTTAGAATATATTACGACTCTGTATGCTACATTACCGCCTTGAAAAGCATGTTAGTATAACGTATGGCACCTTACAACTCTTAACAAAACATTACAACACCGTACGTAAACTTAAAACTCCATAATAAACCTAATGAATTCTTCCGAGTCATTTGAACATCGTACAAAAGTTTTGAATATCTTACGACTCTGTATGCCACATTACCACCTTGAAAATCATGTTAGTATAACGTAGGACACCTTACAACTTCTAACAACACAATTCAATACAGTACGTAAACTTAAAACTCCATAGTAAACCTAATGAATTCGTCCGAGTCCTTTAAACATCAGACGACCACTCAGGACTTGTTACGACTTTATATGCGACATTAGCAACAGGAAAAGCAATTTAGAATAATGTAGGATGCGTTACATCTTTTAAGAACACCTTACACCACCGTACGAAACATTAACACTCCATAATAAACCTAATGAATTCGTTTGAGTGATTTGAACATCGTACAACAATTTAGAATATCTTACCACTCTGTATGCCACATTACGCCTTGAAAAGCATGTTAGTTAAACATACGGCACCTTACAACTCCTAACAAAACATTACAACACCGTACGTAAACTCAAAACTCCATAATAAATCTAATAATTTCGTCCGAGTCATTTGAACATCGTACAACAATTTAGAATATCTTACGACTCTGTATGCCACATTACCGCCTTGAAAAGCATGTTAGTATAACGTACGACACCTTACAACTCATAACAAAACATTACAACACCGTACGTAAACTTAAAACTCCATATAAACCTAATGAATTCATCCGAGTTCATTGAACATCATACGAAAATTAGAATATATTACGACTTTGTATGCCACATTACCGCCTTGAAAAGAATGTTAGTATAACATACGGCACCTTACAACTCCTAACAAAACATTACGACACCGTACGTAAACTTAAAACTCAATAATAAACCTAATGAATTCATCCGAGTCCTTTGAACATCGTACGACAATTTAGAATATATTACGACTCTGTTTGCCACATTACCGCCTTGAAAAGTATGTTAGTATAACGTATGGCACCTTACAACTCCTAACAAAACATTACAACACCGTACGTAAACTTAAAACTCCATAATAAACCTAATGAATTCTTCCGAGTCATTTGAACATCGTACAACAATTTTGAATATCTTACGATTGTGTATGCCACATTCCGCCTTGAAAACCATGTTTGTATAACGTAGGACACCTTACAACTCCTAACAACACATTACAATACCGTACGTAAACTTAAAACTCCATAGTAAATCTAATGAATTC
The DNA here is from genome assembly GCA_030867185.1 of Tagetes erecta. Lineage (NCBI taxonomy): Eukaryota > Viridiplantae > Streptophyta > Magnoliopsida > Asterales > Asteraceae > Tagetes > Tagetes erecta. Next base: position 43,795,195 of record CM061488.1, on the reverse strand, counting down.
GTCCGAGTCCTTTAAACATCAGACGACCACTCAGGACTTGTTACGACTTTGTATGCGACATTAGCAACAGGAAAAGCAATTTAGAATAATGTAGGATGCGTTACATCTTTTAAGAACACCTTACACCACCGTACGAAACATTAAAACTCCATAATAAACCTAATGAATTCGTCCGAGTGGATTTGAACATCGTGCAACAATTTAGAATATCTTACCACTCTGTATGCCACATTACCGCCTTGAAAAGCATGTTAGTATAACGTAGGACACCTTACAACTCCTAACAAAACATTACAACACCGTACGTAAACTTAAAACCCCATAATAATCCTAATGAATTCATCCGAGTCATTTGAACATCGTACAACAATTTAGAATATCTTACGACTCTGTATGCCACATTACCGCCTTGAAAAGCATGTTAGTATAACGTACGACACCTTACAACTCATAACAAAACATTACAACACCGTACGTAAACTTAAAACTCCATATAAACCTAATGAATTCATCCGAGTTCATTGAACATCATACGAAAATTAGAATATATTACGACTTTGTATGCCACATTACCGCCTTGAAAAGCATGTTAGTATAACGTACGGCACCTTACAACTCCTAACAAAACATTACGACACCGTACGTAAACTTAAAACTCAATAATAAACCTAATGAATTCATCCGAGTCCTTTGAACATCGTACGACAATTTAGAATATATTACGACTCTGTATGCTACATTACCGCCTTGAAAAGCATGTTAGTATAACGTATGGCACCTTACAACTCTTAACAAAACATTACAACACCGTACGTAAACTTAAAACTCCATAATAAACCTAATGAATTCTTCCGAGTCATTTGAACATCGTACAAAAATTTTGAATATCTTACGACTCTGTATGCCACATTCCGCCTTGAAAATCATGTTTGTATAACGTAGGACACCTTACAACTCCTAACAACACATTACAATACCGTACGTAAACTTAAAACTCCATAGTAAATCTAATGAATTCGTCCGAGTCCTTTAAACATCAGACGACCACTCAGGACTTGTTACGACTTTGTATGCGACATTAGCAACAGGAAAAGCAATTTAGAATAATGTAGGATGCGTTACATCTTTTAAGAACACCTTACACCACCGTACGAAACATTAAAACTCCATAATAAACCTAATGAATTCGTCCGAGTGGATTTGAACATCGTGCAACAATTTAGAATATCTTACCACTCTGTATGCCACATTACCGCCTTGAAAAGCATGTTAGTATAACGTAGGACACCTTACAACTCCTAACAAAACATTACAACACCGTACGTAAACTTAAAACCCCATAATAATCCTAATGAATTCATCCGAGTCATTTGAACATCGTACAACAATTTAGAATATCTTACGACTCTGTATGCCACATTACCGCCTTGAAAAGCATGTTAGTATAACGTACGACACCTTACAACTCATAACAAAACATTACAACACCGTACGTAAACTTAAAACTCCATATAAACCTAATGAATTCATCCGAGTTCATTGAACATCATACGAAAATTAGAATATATTACGACTTTGTATGCCACATTACCGCCTTGAAAAGCATGTTAGTATAACGTACGGCACCTTACAACTCCTAACAAAACATTACGACACCGTACGTAAACTTAAAACTCAATAATAAACCTAATGAATTCATCCGAGTCCTTTGAACATCGTACGACAATTTAGAATATATTACGACTCTGTATGCTACATTACCGCCTTGAAAAGCATGTTAGTATAACGTATGGCACCTTACAACTCTTAACAAAACATTACAACACCGTACGTAAACTTAAAACTCCATAATAAACCTAATGAATTCTTCCGAGTCATTTGAACATCGTACAAAAATTTTGAATATCTTACGACTCTGTATGCCACATTCCGCCTTGAAAATCATGTTTGTATAACGTAGGACACCTTACAACTCCTAACAACACATTACAATACCGTACGTAAACTTAAAACTCCATAGTAAATCTAATGAATTCGTCCGAGTCCTTTAAACATCAGACGACCACTCAGGACTTGTTACGACTTTGTATGCGACATTAGCAACAGGAAAAGCAATTTAGAATAATGTAGGATGCGTTACATCTTTTAAGAACACCTTACACCACCGTACGAAACATTAAAACTCCATAATAAACCTAATGAATTCGTCCGAGTGGATTTGAACATCGTGAAACAATTTAGAATATCTTACCACTCTGTATGCCACATTACCGCCTTGAAAAGCATGTTAGTATAACGTAGGACACCTTACAACTCCTAACAAAACATTACAACACCGTACGTAAACTTAAAACCCCATAATAATCCTAATGAATTCATCCGAGTCATTTGAACATCGTACAACAATTTAGAATATCTTACGACTCTGTATGCCACATTACCGCCTTGAAAAGCATGTTAGTATAACGTACGACACCTTACAACTCATAACAAAACATTACAACACCGTACGTAAACTTAAAACTCCATATAAACCTAATGAATTCATCCGAGTTCATTGAACATCATACGAAAATTAGAATATATTACGACTTTGTATGCCACATTACCGCCTTGAAAAGCATGTTAGTATAACGTACGGCACCTTACAACTCCTAACAAAACATTACGACACCGTACGTAAACTTAAAACTCAATAATAAACCTAATGAATTCATCCGAGTCCTTTGAACATCGTACGACAATTTAGAATATATTACGACTCTGTATGCTACATTACCGCCTTGAAAAGCATGTTAGTATAACGTATGGCACCTTACAACTCTTAACAAAACATTACAACACCGTACGTAAACTTAAAACTCCATAATAAACCTAATGAATTCTTCCGAGTCATTTGAACATCGTACAAAAATTTTGAATATCTTACGACTCTGTATGCCACATTACCGCCTTGAAAATCATGTTAGTATAACGTAGGACACCTTACAACTCCTAACAACACAATTCAATACAGTACGTAAACTTAAAACTCCATAGTAAACCTAATGAATTCGTCCGAGTCCTTTAAACATCAGACGACCACTCAGGACTTGTTACGACTTTATATGCGACATTAGCAACAGGAAAAGCAATTTAGAATAATGTAGGATGCGTTACATCTTTTAAGAACACCTTACACCACCGTACGAAACATTAACACTCCATAATAAACCTAATGAATTCGTTTGAGTGATTTGAACATCGTACAACAATTTAGAATATCTTACCACTCTGTATGCCACATTACGCCTTGAAAAGCATGTTAGTTAAACATACGGCACCTTACAACTCCTAACAAAACATTACAACACCGTACGTAAACTCAAAACTCCATAATAAATCTAATAATTTCGTCCGAGTCATTTGAACATCGTACAACAATTTAGAATATCTTACGACTCTGTATGCCACATTACCGCCTTGAAAAGCATGTTAGTATAACGTACGACACCTTACAACTCATAACAAAACATTACAACACCGTACGTAAACTTAAAACTCCATATAAACCTAATGAATTCATCCGAGTTCATTGAACATCATACGAAAATTAGAATATATTACGACTTTGTATGCCACATTACCGCCTTGAAAAGCATGTTAGTATAACATACGGCACCTTACAACTCCTAACAAAACATTACGACACCGTACGTAAACTTAAAACTCAATAATAAACCTAATGAATTCATCCGAGTCCTTTGAACATCGTACGACAATTTAGAATATATTACGACTCTGTTTGCCACATTACCGCCTTGAAAAGTATGTTAGTATAACGTATGGCACCTTACAACTCCTAACAAAACATTACAACACCGTACGTAAACTTAAAACTCCATAATAAACCTAATAATTTCGTCCGAGTCATTTGAACATCGTACAACAATTTAGAATATCTTACGACTCTGTATGCCACATTACCGCCTTGAAAAGCATGTTAGTATAACGTACGGCACCTTACAACTCCTAACAAAACATTACAACACCGTACGTAAACTCAGAACTCCATAATAAACCTAATAATTTCGTCCGAGTCATTTGAACATCGTACAACAATTTAGAATATCTTACGACTCTGTATGCCACATTACCGCCTTGAAAAGCATGTTAGTATAACGTACGGCACCTTACAACTCCTAACAAAACATTACGACACCGTACGTAAACTTAAAACTCAATAATAAACCTAATGAATTCATCCGAGTCCTTTGAACATCGTACGACAATTTAGAATATATTACGACTCTGTATGCCACATTATCGCCTTGAAAAGCATGTTAGTATAACGTATGGCACCTTACAACTCCTAACAACACATTACAACACCGTACGTAAACTTAAAACTTCATAATAAACCTAATGAATTCATCCGAGTCCTTTGAACATCGTACGACAATTTAGAATATCTTACCACTCTGTATGCCACATTACCGCCTTGAAAAGCATGTTAGTATAACGTAGGACACCTTACAATTCCTAACAAAACATTACAACACCGTACGTAAACTTAAAACTTCATAATAAACCTAATGAATTCATCTGAGTCCTTTGAACATAGTACGACAACTTAGAATATATTACGACTATGTATGCCACATTACCGCATTGAAAAGTATGTTAGTATAACGTACGGCACCTTACAACTCCTAACAAAACATTACGACACCGTACGTAAACTTGAAACTCAATAATAAACCTAATGAATTCTTCCGAGTCCTTTGAACATCGTACGACAATTTAGAATATATTACGACTCTGTATGCCACATTACCGCCTTGAAAAGCATGTTAGTATAACGTAGAACACCTTACAACTCCTAACAAATCATTACAACACCGTACATAAACTTAAAACTTCATAATAAACCTAATGAATTCATCGGAGTCCTTTGAACATCGTACGACAATTTAGAATATATTACGACTATGTATGCCACATTACCGCATTGAAAAGTTTGTTACTATAACGTACGGCACCTTACAACTCCTAACAAAACATTACAACACCGTACGTAAACTCAGAACTCCATAATAAACCTAATAATTTCGTCCGAGTCATTTGAACATCGTACAACAATTTAGAATATCTTACGACTCTGTTTGCCACATTACCGCCTTGAAAATCATGTTAGTATAACGTACGACACCTTAGAACTCCTAACAAAACATTACGACTCCGTACGTAAACTTAAAACCCAATAATAAACCTAATGAATTCATCCGAGTCCTTTGAACATCGTACGACAATTTAGAATATATTACGACTCTGTATTCCACATTACCGCCTTGAAAAGTATGTTAGTATAACGTATGGCACCTTACAACTCCTAACAAAACATTACAACACCGTACGTAAACTTAAAACTCCATAATAAACCTAATGAATTCTTCCGAGTCATTTGAACATCGTACAACAATTTTGAATATCTTACGATTCTGTATGCCACATTCCGCCTTGAAAATCATGTTTGTATAACGTAGGACACCTTACAACTCCTAACAACACATTACAATACCGTACGTAAACTTAAAACTCCATAGTAAATCTAATGAATTCGTCCGAGTCCTTTAAACATCAGACGACCACTCAGGACTTGTTACGACTTTGTATGCGACATTAGCAACAGGAAAAGCAATTTAGAATAATGTAGGATGCGTTACATCTTTTAAGAACACCTTACACCACCGTACGAAACATTAAAACTCCATAATAAACCTAATGAATTCGTCCGAGTGATTTGAACATCGTGCAACAATTTAGAATATCTTACCACTCTGTATGCCACATTACCGCCTTGAAAAGCATGTTAGTATAACGTAGGACACCTTACAACTCCTAACAAAACATTACAACACCGTACGTAAACTTAAAACACCCATAATAATCCTAATGAATTCATCCGAGTCCTTTGAACATCGTACGACAATTTAGAATATATTACGACTATGTATGCCACATTACCGCATTGAAAAGTATGTTAGTATAACGTACGACACCTTACAACTCCTAAACATTACAACACCGTACGTAATCTCAGAACTCCATAATAAACCTAATAATTTCGTCTGAGTCATTTGAACATCGTACAACGATTTAGAATATCTTACGACTCTGTATGCCACATTACCGCCTTGAAAAGCATGTTAGTATAACGTATGACACCTTACAACTCATAACAAAACATTTCAACACCGTATGTAAACTCAGAACTCCATAATAAACCTAATAATTTCGTCCGAGTCATTTGAACATCGTACAACAATTTAGAATATCTTACGACTCTATATGCCACATTACCGCGTTGAAAAGCATGTTAGTATAACGTACGACACCTTACAACTCATAACAAAACATTACAACACCGTACGTAAACTTAAAACTCCATATAAACCTAATGATTTCATCCGAGTTCATTGAACATCATACGAAAATTAGAATATATTACGACTTTGTATGCCACATTACCGCCTTAAAAAGCATGTTAGTATAACGTACGGTTCCTTACAACTCCTAACAAAACATTACGACACCGTATGTAAACTTAAAACTCAATAATAAACCTAATGAATTCATCCGAGTCCTTTGAACATCGTACGCCAATTTAGAATATATTACGACTCTGTATGCTACATTACCGCCTTGAAAAGCATGTTAGTATAACGTATGGCACCTTACAACTCTTAACAAAACATTACAACACCGTACGTAAACTTAAAACTCCATAATAAACCTAATGAATTCTTCCGAGTCATTTGAACATCGTACAAAAGTTTTGAATATCTTACGACTCTGTATGCCACATTACCACCTTGAAAATCATGTTAGTATAACGTAGGACACCTTACAACTTCTAACAACACAATTCAATACAGTACGTAAACTTAAAACTCCATAGTAAACCTAATGAATTCGTCCGAGTCCTTTAAACATCAGACGACCACTCAGGACTTGTTATGACTTTATATGCGACATTAGCAACAGGAAAAGCAATTTAGAATAATGTAGGATGCGTTACATCTTTTAAGAACACCTTACACCACCGTACGAAACATTAACACTCCATAATAAACCTAATGAATTCGTTTGAGTGATTTGAACATCGTACAACAATTTAGAATATCTTACCACTCTGTATGCCACATTACGCCTTGAAAAGCATGTTAGTTAAACATACGGCACCTTACAACTCGTAACAAAACATTACAACACCGTACGTAAACTCAAAACTCCATAATAAATCTAATAATTTCGTCCGAGTCATTTGAACATCGTACAACAATTTAGAATATCTTACGACTCTGTATGCCACATTACCGCCTTGAAAAGCATGTTAGTATAACGTACGACACCTTACAACTCATAACAAAACATTACAACACCGTACGTAAACTTAAAACTCCATATAAACCTAATGAATTCATCCGAGTTCATTGAACATCATACGAAAATTAGAATATATTACGACTTTGTATGCCACATTACCGCCTTGAAAAGAATGTTAGTATAACATACGGCACCTTACAACTCCTAACAAAACATTACGACACCGTACGTAAACTTAAAACTCAATAATAAACCTAATGAATTCATCCGAGTCCTTTGAACATCGTACGACAATTTAGAATATATTACGACTCTGTTTGCCACATTACCGCCTTGAAAAGTATGTTAGTATAACGTATGGCACCTTACAACTCCTAACAAAACATTACAACACCGTACGTAAACTTAAAACTCCATAATAAACCTAATGAATTCTTCCGAGTCATTTGAACATCGTACAACAATTTTGAATATCTTACGATTGTGTATGCCACATTCCGCCTTGAAAATCATGTTTGTATAACGTAGGACACCTTACAACTCCTAACAACACATTACAATACCGTACGTAAACTTAAAACTCCATAGTAAATCTAATGAATTCGTCCGAGTCCTTTAAACATCAGACGACCACTCAGGACTTGTTACGACTTTGTATGCGACATTAGCAACAGGAAAAGCAATTTAGAATAATGTAGGATGCGTTACATCTTTTAAGAACACCTTACACCACCGTACGAAACATTAAAACTCCATAATAAACCTAATGAATTCGTCCGAGTGGATTTGAACATCGTGCAACAATTTAGAATATCTTACCACTCTGTATGCCACATTACCGCCTTGAAAAGCATGTTAGTATAACGTAGGACACCTTACAACTCCTAACAAAACATTACAACACCGTACGTAAACTTAAAACCCCATAATAATCCTAATGAATTCATCCGAGTCATTTGAACATCGTACAACAATTTAGAATATCTTACGACTCTGTATGCCACATTACCGCCTTGAAAAGCATGTTAGTATAACGTACGACACCTTACAACTCATAACAAAACATTACAACACCGTACGTAAACTTAAAACTCCATATAAACCTAATGAATTCATCCGAGTTCATTGAACATCATACGGAAATTAGAATATATTACGACTTTGTATGCCACATTACCGCCTTGAAAAGCATGTTAGTATAACGTACGGCACCTTACAACTCCTAACAAAACATTACGACACCGTACGTAAACTTAAAACTCAATAATAAACCTAATGAATTCATCCGAGTCCTTTGAACATCGTACGACAATTTAGAATATATTACGACTCTGTATGCTACATTACCGCCTTGAAAAGCATGTTAGTATAACGTATGGCACCTTACAACTCTTAACAAAACATTACAACACCGTACGTAAACTTAAAACTCCATAATAAACCTAATGAATTCTTCCGAGTCATTTGAACATCGTACAAAAATTTTGAATATCTTACGACTCTGTATGCCACATTCCGCCTTGAAAATCATGTTTGTATAACGTAGGACACCTTACAACTCCTAACAACACATTACAATACCGTACGTAAACTTAAAACTCCATAGTAAATCTAATGAATTCGTCCGAGTCCTTTAAACATCAGACGACCACTCAGGACTTGTTACGACTTTGTATGCGACATTAGCAACAGGAAAAGCAATTTAGAATAATGTAGGATGCGTTACATCTTTTAAGAACACCTTACACCACCGTACGAAACATTAAAACTCCATAATAAACCTAATGAATTCGTCCGAGTGGATTTGAACATCGTGAAACAATTTAGAATATCTTACCACTCTGTATGCCTCATTACCGCCTTGAAAAGCATGTTAGTATAACGTAGGACACCTTACAACTCCTAACAAAACATTACAACACCGTACGTAAACTTAAAACCCCATAATAATCCTAATGAATTCATCCGAGTCATTTGAACATCGTACAACAATTTAGAATATCTTACGACTCTGTATGCCACATTACCGCCTTGAAAAGCATGTTAGTATAACGTACGACACCTTACAACTCATAACAAAACATTACAACACCGTACGTAAACTTAAAACTCCATATAAACCTAATGAATTCATCCGAGTTCATTGAACATCATACGAAAATTAGAATATATTACGACTTTGTATGCCACATTACCGCCTTGAAAAGCATGTTAGTATAACGTACGGCACCTTACAACTCCTAACAAAACATTACGACACCGTACGTAAACTTAAAACTCAATAATAAACCTAATGAATTCATCCGAGTCCTTTGAACATCGTACGACAATTTAGAATATATTACGACTCTGTATGCTACATTACCGCCTTGAAAAGCATGTTAGTATAACGTATGGCACCTTACAACTCTTAACAAAACATTACAACACCGTACGTAAACTTAAAACTCCATAATAAACCTAATGAATTCTTCCGAGTCATTTGAACATCGTACAAAAATTTTGAATATCTTACGACTCTGTATGCCACATTACCGCCTTGAAAATCATGTTAGTATAACGTAGGACACCTTACAACTCCTAACAACACAATTCAATACAGTACGTAAACTTAAAACTCCATAGTAAACCTAATGAATTCGTCCGAGTCCTTTAAACATCAGACGACCACTCAGGACTTGTTACGACTTTATATGCGACATTAGCAACAGGAAAAGCAATTTAGAATAATGTAGGATGCGTTACATCTTTTAAGAACACCTTACACCACCGTACGAAACATTAACACTCCATAATAAACCTAATGAATTCGTTTGAGTGATTTGAACATCGTACAACAATTTAGAATATCTTACCACTCTGTATGCCACATTACGCCTTGAAAAGCATGTTAGTTAAACTTACGGCACCTTACAACTCCTAACAAAACATTACAACACCGTAGGTAAACTCAAAACTCCATAATAAATCTAATAATTTCGTCCGAGTCATTTGAACATCGTACAACAATTTAGAATATCTTACGACTCTGTATGCCACATTACCGCCTTGAAAAGCATGTTAGTATAACGTACGACACCTTACAACTCATAACAAAACATTACAACACCGTACGTAAACTTAAAACTCCATATAAACCTAATGAATTCATCCGAGTTCATTGAACATCATACGAAAATTAGAATATATTACGACTTTGTATGCCACATTACCGCCTTGAAAAGCATGTTAGTATAACATACGGCACCTTACAACTCCTAACAAAACATTACGACACCGTACGTAAACTTAAAACTCAATAATAAACCTAATGAATTCATCCGAGTCCTTTGAACATCGTACGACAATTTAGAATATATTACGACTCTGTTTGCCACATTACCGCCTTGAAAAGTATGTTAGTATAACGTATGGCACCTTACAACTCCTAACAAAACATTACAACACCGTACGTAAACTTAAAACTCCATAATAAACCTAATGAATTCTTCCGAGTCATTTGAACATCGTACAACAATTTTGAATATCTTACGATTGTGTATGCCACATTCCGCCTTGAAAATCATGTTTGTATAACGTAGGACACCTTACAACTCCTAACAACACATTACAATACCGTACGTAAACTTAAAACTCCATAGTAAATCTAATGAATTCGTCCGAGTCCTTTAAACATCAGACGACCACTCAGGACTTGTTACGACTTTGTATGTGACATTAGCAACAGGAAAAGCAATTTAGAATAATGTAGGATGCGTTACATCTTTTAAGAACACCTTACACCACCGTACGAAACATTAAAACTCCATAATAAACCTAATGAATTCGTCCGACTGATTTGAACATCGTGCAACAATTTAGAATATCTTACCACTCTGTATGCCACATTACCGCCTTGAAAAGCATGTTAGTATAACGTAGGACACCTTACAACTCCTAACAAAACATTACAACACCGTACGTAAACTTAAAACCCCATAATAATCCTAATGAATTCATCATAGTCCTTTGAACATCGTACGACAATTTAGAATATATTACGACTATGTATGCCACATTACCGCATTGAAAAGTATGTTTGTATAACGTACGGCACCTTACAACTCCTAAACATTACAACACCGTACGTAAACTCAGAACTCCATAATAAACCTAATAATTTCGTCCGAGTCATTTGAACATCGTACAACGATTTAGAATATCTTACGACTCTGTATGCCACATTACCGCCTTGAAAAGCATGTTAGTATAACGTACGACACCTTACAACTCATAACAAAACATTTCAACACCGTACGTAAACTCAGAACTCCATAATAAACCTAATAATTTTGTCCGAGTCATTTGAACATCGTACAACAATTTAGAATATCTTACGACTCTGTATGCCACATTACCGCGTTGAAAAGCATGTTAGTATAACGTACGACACCTTACAACTCATAACAAAACATTACAACACCGTACGTAAACTTAAAACTCCATATAAACCTAATGAATTCATCCGAGTTCATTGAACATCATACGAAAATTAGAATATATTACGACTTTGTATGCCACATTACCGCCTTGAAAAGCATGTTAGTATAACGTACGGCACCTTACAACTCCTAACAAAACATTACGACACCGTACGTAAACTTAAAACTCAATAATAAACCTAATGAATTCATCCGAGTCCTTTGAACATCGTACGACAATTTAGAATATATTACGACTCTGTATGCTACATTACCGCCTTGAAAAGCATGTTAGTATAACGTATGGCACCTTACAGCTCTTAACAAAACATTACAACACTGTACGTAAACTTAAAACTCCATAATAAACCTAATGAATTCTTCCGAGTCATTTGAACATCGTACAACAATTTTGAATATCTTACGACTCTGTATGCCACATTACCGCCTTGAAAATCATGTTAGTATAACGTAGGACACCTTACAACTCCTAACAACACAATTCAATACAGTACGTAAACTTAAAACTCCATAGTAAACCTAATGAATTCGTCCGAGTCCTTTAAACATCAGACGACCACTCAGGACTTGTTACGACTTTATATGCGACATTAGCAACAGGAAAAGCAATTTAGAATAATGTAGGATGCGTTACATCTTTTAAGAACACCTTACACCACCGTACGAAACATTAACACTCCATAATAAACCTAATGAATTCGTTTGAGTGATTTGAACATCGTACAACAATTTAGAATATCTTACCACTCTGTATGCCACATTACGCCTTGAAAAGCATGTTAGTTAAACATACGGCACCTTACAACTCCTAACAAAACATTACAACACCGTACGTAAACTCAAAACTCCATAATAAATCTAATAATTTCGTCCGAGTCATTTGAACATCGTACAACAATTTAGAATATCTTACGACTCTGTATGCCACATTACCGCCTTGAAAAGCATGTTAGTATAACGTACGACACCTTACAACTCATAACAAAACATTACAACACCGTACGTAAAATTAAAACTCCATATAAACCTAATGAATTCATCCGAGTTCATTGAACATCATACGAAAATTAGAATATATTACGACTTTGTATGCCACATTACCGCCTTGAAAAGCATGTTAGTATAACATACGGCACCTTACAACTCCTAACAAAACATTACGACACCGTACGTAAACTTAAAACTCAATAATAAACCTAATGAATTCATCCGAGTCCTTTGAACATCGTACGACAATTTAGAATATATTACGACTCTGTATGCTACATTACCGCCATGAAAAGCATGCTAGTATAACGTATGGCACCTTACAACTCCTAACAAAACATTACAACACTGTACGTAAACTTTAAACTCCATAATAAACCTGATGAATTCTTCTGAGTCATTTGAACATCGTACAACAATTTTGAATATCTTTCGACTCTGTATGCCACATTACCGCCTTGAAAATCATGTTAGTATAACGTAGGACACCTTACAACTCCTAACAACACAATACAATACCGTACGTAAACTTAAAACTCCATAGTAAACTTAATGAATTCGTCCGAGTCCTTTAAACATCAGACGACCACTCAAGACTTCTTATGACTTTGTATGCGACATTAGCAACAGGAAAAGCAATTTAGAATTATGTAGGATGCGTTACATCATTTAACAACACCTTACACCACCGTACGAAACATTAAAACTCCATAATAAACCTAATGAATTCGTCCGAGTGATCTGAACATCGTACAACAATTTAGAATATCTTACCACTCTGTATGCCACATTACGCCTTGAAAAGCATGTTAGTAAAACGTACGACGCCTTACAACTCCTAACAAAACATTACAACACCGTACGTAAACTTAAAACTCCATAATAAACTTAATGAATTCATCCGAGTCCTTTGAACATCGTACGACAATTTAGAATATATTACGACTCTGTATGCCACATTACCGCATTGAAAAGTATGTTAGTATAACGTACGGCAACTTACAACTCCTAACAAAACATTACAACACCGTACGTAAACTCAAAACTCCATAATAAACCTAATAATTTCGTCCGAGTCATTTCAACATCGTACAACAATTTAGAATATCTTACGACTCTGTATGCCACATTACCGCCTTGAAAAGCATGTTAATATAACGTACGACACCTTACAACTCCTAACAAAACATTACAACACCGTGCGTAAACTTAAAACTCCATAATAAACCTAAGGAATTCATCCGAGTTCTTTGAACATGATACGAAAATTTAGAATATATTACGACTCTGTATTCCACATTACCGTCTTGAAAAGCATGTTAGTATAACGTACGGCACCTTACAACTCCTAACAAAACATTACGACACCGTACGTAAACTTAAAACTCAATAATAAACCTAATGAATTCATCCGAGTCCTTTGAACATCGTACGACAATTTAGAATATATTACGACTCTGTATGCCACATTACCACCTTGAAAAGCATGTTAGTATAACGTATGGCACCTTACAACTCCTAACAAAGCATTACAACACCGTACGTAAACTTAAAACTCCATAATAAACCTAATGAATTCATCCGAGTTCATTGAACATCGTACGGAAATTAGAATATATTACGACTCTGTATGCCACATTACCGCCTTGAAAAGCATGTTAGTATAACGTACGGCACCTTACAACTCCTAACAAAACATTACGACACCGTACGTAAACTTAAAACTCAATAATAAACCTAATGAATTCATCCGAGTCCTTTGAACATCGTACGACAATTTAGAATATATTACGACTCTGTTTGCCACATTACCGCCTTGAAAAGCATGTTAGTATAACGTATGGCAACTTACAACTCCTAACAAAACATTACAACACCGTACGTAAACTTAAAACTCCATAATAACCCTAATGAATTCATCCGAGTCCTTTGAACATCGTACAACAATTTAGAATATCTTACCACTCTGTATGCCACATTACCGCCTTGAAAAGCATGTTAGTATAACGTACGACACCTTACAACTCCTAAGAAAACATTACAACACCGTACGTAAACTTGAAACTACATAATAAACCTAATGAATTCATCAGAGTCCTTTGAACATCGTACGACAATTTAGAATATAATACGACTCTGTATGCCACAGTACCGTCTTGAAAAGCATCTTAGTATAACGTACGACACCTTACAACTCCTAACAAAACATTACAACACCGTACGTAAACTTAAAACTCCATAATAAACCTAATGAATTCATCCGAGTCCTTTGAACATCGTACAACAATTTAGAATATCTTACCACTCTGTATGACACATTAACGCCTTGAAAAGCATGTTATTATAACGTACGACACCTTACAACTACTAATAGAACATTACAACACCGTACGTAAACTTGAAACTCCATAATAAACCTAATGAATTCATCCGAGACCTTTGAACATCGTACGACAATTTAGAATATATTACGACTCTGTATGCCACATTACCGCCTTGAAAAGCATTTTAGTATAACGTACGACACCTTACAACTCCTAACAAAACATTACGACACCGTACGTAAACTTAAAACTCCATAATAAACCTAATGAATTCATCCGACTCCTTTGAACATCGTACGACAATTTAGAATATATTACGACTCTGTATGCCACATTACCGCCTTGAAAAGCATGTTAGTATAACGTATGGGACCTTACAACTCCTAACAAAACATTACAACACCGTACGTAAACTTAAAACTCCATAATAAACCTAATGAATTCTTCCGAGTCATTTGAACATCGTACAACAATTTTGAATATCTTACGACTCTGTATTCCACACTACCGCCATGAAAAGCATGTTAGTATAACCTACGACACCTTACAACTCCTAACAAAACATTACGACACCGTACGTAAACCTAAAACTCAATAATAAACCTAATGAATTCATCCGAGCCTTTTGAACATCGTACGACAATTAAGAATATATTACGACTCAGTATGCCACATTACCGCCTTGAAAAGCATGTTAGTATAACGTATGGCACCTTACAACTCCTAACAAAATATTATAACACAGTACGTAAACTTAGAACTCCATAATAAACCTAATGAATTCTTCCGAGTCATTTGAACATCGTACAACAATTTTGAATATCTTACGACTCTATATGCCACATTACCGCCTTGAAAATCATGTTAGTATAACGTAGGACACCTTACAACTCCTAACAACACATTACAATACCGTACGTAAACTTAAAACTCCATAGTAAACATAATGAATTCGTCCGAGTCCTTTAAACCTCGTACAACAATTTAGAATATCTTACAACTCTGTATGCCACATTAACGCCTTGAAAAGAAGGTTAGTATAACGTACGACACCTTACAACTACTAAGAAAACATAACAACACCGTACGTAAACTTGAAACTCCATAATAAACATAACGAATTCATCTGGGTCCTTTGAACATCGTACGACAATTTAGAATATATTACGACTCTGTATGCCATATTACCGCCTTGAAAAGCATGTTATTATAACGTACGACACCTTACAACTCCTAACAAAACATTACGACACCGTACGTAAACTTAAAACTCCATAATAAACCTAATGAATTCATCCGAGTCCTTTGAACATCGTACGACAATTTAGAATATATTACGACTCTGTATGCCACATTACCGCCTTGAAAAGCATGTTAGTATAACGTATGGCACCTTACAACTCGTAACAAAACATTACAACACCGTACGTAAACTTAAAACTCCATAATAAACCTAATAAATTCATCCGAGTTCTTTGAACATCGAACAACAATTTAGAATATCTTACCACTCTGTATGCCACATTACCGCCTTGAAAAGCATGTTAGTATAACGTACGACACCTTACAACTCCTAAGAAAACATTACGACACCGTACGTAAACTTGAAACTACATAATAAACCTAATGAATTCATCAGAGTCCTTTGAACATCGTACGACAATTTAGAATATAATACGACTCTGTATGCAACATTACCGCCTTGAAAAGCATGTTAGTATAACGTACGACACCTTACAACTCCTAACAAAACATTACAACACCGTACGTAAACTTAAAACTCCATAAAAAACCTAATGAATTCATCCGAGTCCTTTGAACATCGTACAACAATTTAGAATATCTTACCACTCTGTATGCCACATTAACGCCTTGAAAAGCATGTTATTATAACGTACGACACCTTACAACTACTAATAGAACATTACAACACCGTACGTAAACTTGAAACTCCATAATAAACCTAATGAATTAATCCGAGACCTTTGAACATCGTACGACAATTTAGAATATATTACGACTATGTATGCCACATTACCGCCTTGAAAAACATGTTAGTATAACGTACGACACCTTACAACTCCTAACAAAACATTACGACACCGTACGTAAACTTAAAACTCCATAATAAACCTAATGAATTCATCCGAGTCCTTTGAACATTGTACGACAATTTAGAATATATTACGACTCTGTATGCCACATTACCGCCTTGAAAAGCATGTTAGTATAACGTATGGCACCTTACAACTCCTAACAAAACATTACAACACCGTACGTAAACTTAAAACTCCATAATAAACCTAATGAATTCATCCGAGTCCTTTGAACATCGTACAATAACTTAGAATATCTTACGACTCTGTATGCCACATTATCGCCTTGAAAAGCATGTTAGTATAACGTACGACACCTTACAACTCCTAAGAAAACATTACAACACCGTACGAAAACTTGAAACTACATAATAAACCTAATGAATTCATGAGAGTCCTTTGAACATCGTACGACAATTTAGAATATATTACGACTCTGTATGCCACATTACCGCCTTGAAAAGCATGTTAGTATAACGTACGACACCTTACAACTTCTAACAAAACTTTACAACACCGTACGTAAACTTAAAACTTCATAATAAACCTAATGAATTCATCCGAGTCCTTTGAACATCGTACGACAATGTAGAATATATTACGACTCTGTATGCAACATTACCGCCTTGAAAAGATTGTTAGTATAACGTATGGCAACTTACAACTCCTAACAAAACATTACAACACCGTACGTAAACTTAAAACTCCATAATAACCCTAATGAATTCATCCGAGTCCTTTGAACATCGTACAACAATTTAGAATATCTTACCACTCTGTATGCCACATTACCGCCTTGAAAAGCATGTTAGTATAACGTACGACACCTTACAACTCCTAAGAAAACATTACAACACCGTACGTAAACTTGAAACTACGTAATAAACCTAATGAATTCATCAGAGTCCTTTGAACATCGTACAACAATTTAGAATATAATACGACTCTGTATGCCACAGTACCGTCTTGAAAAGCATCTTAGTATAACGTACGACACCTTACAACTCCTAACAAAACATTACAACACCGTACGTAAACTTAAAACTCCATAATAAACCTAATGAATTCATCCGAGTCCTTTGAACATCGTACAACAATTTAGAATATCTTACCACTCTGTATGCCACATTAACGCCTTGAAAAGCATGTTATTATAACGTACGACACCTTACAACTACTAATAGAACATTACAACACCGTACGTAAACTTGAAACTCCATAATAAACCTAATGAATTAATCCGAGACCTTTGAACATCGTACGACAATTTAGAATATATTACGACTATGTATGCCACATTACCGCCTTGAAAAACATGTTAGTATAACGTACGACACCTTACAACTCCTAACAAAACATTACGACACCGTACGTAAACTTAAAACTCCATAATAAACCTAATGAATTCATCCGAGTCCTTTGAACATTGTACGACAATTTAGAATATATTACGACTCTGTATGCCACATTACCGCCTTGAAAAGCATGTTAGTATAACGTATGACACCTTACAACTCCTAACAAAACATTACAACACCGTACGTAAACTTAAAACTCCATAATAAACCTAATGAATTCATCTGAGTCCTTTGAACATCGTACAATAACTTAGAATATCTTACGACTCTGTATGCCACATTATCGCCTTGAAAAGCATGTTAGTATAACGTACGACACCTTACAACTCCTAAGAAAACATTACAACACCGTACGAAAACTTGAAACTACATAATAAACCTAATGAATTCATGAGAGTCCTTTGAACATCGTACGACAATTTAGAATATATTACGACTCTGTATGCCACATTACCGCCTTGAAAAGCATGTTAGTATAACGTACGACACCTTACAACTCCTAACAAAACTTTACAACACCGTACGTAAACTTAAAACTTCATAATAAACCTAATGAATTCATCCGAGTCCTTTGAACATCGTACGACAATGTAGAATATATTACGACTCTGTATGCAACATTACCGCCTTGAAAAGATTGTTAGTATAACGTATGGCAACTTACAACTCCTAACAAAACATTACAACACCGTACGTAAACTTAAAACTCCATAATAACCCTAATGAATTCATCCGAGTCCTTTGAACATCGTACAACAATTTAGAATATCTTACCACTCTGTATGCCACATTACCGCCTTGAAAAGCATGTTAGTATAACGTACGACACCTTACAACTCCTAAGAAAACATTACAACACCGTACGTAAACTTGAAACTACATAATAAACCTAATGAATTCATCAGAGTCCTTTGAACATCGTACAACAATTTAGAATATAATACGACTCTGTATGCCACAGTACCGTCTTGAAAAGCATCTTAGTATAACGTACGACACCTTACAACTCCTAACAAAACATTACAACACCGTACGTAAACTTAAAACTCCATAATAAACCTAATGAATTCATCCGAGTCCTTTGAACATCGTACAACAATTTAGAATATCTTACCACTCTGTATGACACATTAACGCCTTGAAAAGCATGTTATTATAACGTACGACACCTTACAACTACTAATAGAACATTAAAACACCGTACGTAAACTTGAAACTCCATAATAAACCTAATGAATTCATCCGAGACCTTTGAACATCGTACGACAATTTAGAATATATTACGACTCTGTATGCCACATTACCGCCTTGAAAAGCATTTTAGTATAACGTACGACACCTTACAACTCCTAACAAAACATTACGACACCGTACGTAAACTTAAAACTCCATAATAAACCTAATGAATTCATCCGACTCCTTTGAACATCGTACGACAATTTAGAATATTACGACTCTGTATGCCACATTACCGTCTTGAAAAGCATGTTAGTATAACGTATGGGACCTTACAACTCCTAACAAAACATTACAACACCGTACGTAAACTTAAAACTCCATAATAAACCTAATGAATTCTTCCGAGTCATTTGAACATCGTACAACAATTTTGAATATCTTACGACTCTGTATTCCACACTACCGCCATGAAAAGCATGTTAGTATAACCTACGACACCTTACAACTCGTAACAAAACATTACGACACCGTACGTAAACTTAAAACTCAATAATAAACCTAATGAATTCATCCGAGCCCTTTGAACATCGTACGACAATTAAGAATATATTACGACTCAGTATGCCACATTACCGCCTTGAAAAGCATGTTAGTATAACGTATGGCACCTTACAACTCCTAACAAAACATTACAACACAGTACGTAAACTTAAAACTCCATAATAAACCTAATGAATTCTTCCGAGTCATTTGAACATCGTACAACAATTTTGAATATCTTACGACTCTATATGCCACATTACCGCCTTGAAAATCATGTTAGTATAACGTAGGACACCTTACAACTCCTAACAACACTTTACAATACCGTACGTACACTTAAAACTCCATAGTAAACATAATGAATTCGTCCGAGTCCTTTAAACCTCGTACAACAATTTAGAATATCTTACAACTCTGTATGCCACATTAACGCCTTGAAAAGAAGGTTAGTATAACGTACGACACCTTACAACTACTAAGAAAACATAAAAACACCGTACGTAAACTTGAAACTCCATAATAAACATAATGAATTCATCTGGGTCCTTTGAACATCGTACGACAATTTAGAATATATTACGACTCTGTATGCCATATTACCGCCTTGAAAAGCATGTTAGTATAACGTACGACACCTTACAACTCCTAACAAAACATTACGACACCGTACGTAAACTTAAAACTCCATAATAAACCTAATGAATTCATCCGAGTCCTTTGAACATCGTACGACAATTTAGAATATATTACGACTCTGTATGCCACATTACCGCCTTGAAAAGCATGTTAGTATAACGTATGGCACCTTACAACTCGTAACAAAACATTACAACACCGTACGTAAACTTGAAACTCCATAATAAACCTAATGAATTAATCCGAGACCTTTGAACATCGTATGACAATTTAGAATATATTACGACTCTGTATGCCACATTACCGCCTTGAAAAACATGTTAGTATAACGTACGACACCTTACAACTCCTAACAAAACATTACGACACCGTACGTAAACTTAAAACTCCATAATAAACCTAATGAATTCATCCGAGTCCTTTGAACATTGTACGACAATTTAGAATATATTACGACTCTGTATGCCACATTACCGCCTTGAAAAGCATGTTAGTATAATGTATGGCACCTTACAACTCCTAACAAAACACTACAACACCGTACGTAAACTTAAAACTCCATAATAAACCTACTGAATTCCTCCGAGTCCTTTGAACATCGTACAATAACTTAGAATATCTTACGACTCTGTATGCCACATTACCGCCTTGAAAAGCATGTTAGTATAACGTACGACACCTTACAACTCCTAAGAAAACATTACAACACCGTACGAAAACTTGAAACTACATAATAAACCTAATGAATTCATCCGAGACCTTTGAACATCGTACGACAATTTAGAATATATTACGACTCTGTATGCCACATTACCGCCTTGAAAAGCATTTTAGTATAACGTACGACACCTTACAACTCCTAACAAAACATTACGACACCGTACGTAAACTTAAAACTCCATAATAAACCTAATGAATTCATCCGACTCCTTTGAACATCGTACGACAATTTAGAATATATTACGACTCTGTATGCCACATTACCGTCTTGAAAAGCATGTTAGTATAACGTATGGGACCTTACAACTCCTAACAAAACATTACAACACCGTACGTAAACTTAAAACTCCATAATAAACCTAATGAATTCTTCCGAGTCATTTGAACATCGTACAACAATTTTGAATATCTTACGACTCTGTATTCCACACTACCGCCATGAAAAGCATGTTAGTATAACCTACGACACCTTACAACTCGTAACAAAACATTACGACACCGTACGTAAACTTAAAACTCAATAATAAACCTAATGAATTCATCCGAGCCCTTTGAACATCGTACGACAATTAAGAATATATTACGACTCAGTATGCCACATTACCGCCTTGAAAAGCATGTTAGTATAACGTATGGCACCTTACAACTCCTAACAAAACATTACAACACAGTACGTAAACTTAAAACTCCATAATAAACCTAATGAATTCTTCCGAGTCATTTGAACATCGTACAACAATTTTGAATATCTTACGACTCTATATGCCACATTACCGCCTTGAAAATCATGTTAGTATAACGTAGGACACCTTACAACTCCTAACAACACTTTACAATACCGTACGTAAACTTAAAACTCCATAGTAAACATAATGAATTCGTCCGAGTCCTTTAAACCTCGTACAACAATTTAGAATATCTTACAACTCTGTATGCCACATTAACGCCTTGAAAAGAAGGTTAGTATAACGTACGACACCTTACAACTACTAAGAAAACATAAAAACACCGTACGTAAACTTGAAACTCCATAATAAACATAATGAATTCATCTGGGTCCTTTGAACATCGTACGACAATTTAGAATATATTACGACTCTGTATGCCATATTACCGCCTTGAAAAGCATGTTAGTATAACGTACGACACCTTACAACTCCTAACAAAACATTACGACACCGTACGTAAACTTAAAACTCCATAATAAACCTAATGAATTCATCCGAGTCCTTTGAACATCGTACGACAATTTAGAATATATTATGACTCTGTATGCCACATTACCGCCTTGAAAAGCATGTTAGTATAACGTATGGCACCTTACAACTCGTAACAAAACATTACAACACCGTACGTAAACTTGAAACTCCATAATAAACCTAATGAATTAATCCGAGACCTTTGAACATCGTATGACAATTTAGAATATATTACGACTCTGTATGCCACATTACCGCCTTGAAAAACATGTTAGTATAACGTACGACACCTTACAACTCCTAACAAAACATTACGACACCGTACGTAAACTTAAAACTCCATAATAAACCTAATGAATTCATCCGAGTCCTTTGAACATTGTACGACAATTTAGAATATATTACGACTCTGTATGCCACATTACCGCCTTGAAAAGCATGTTAGTATAATGTATGGCACCTTACAACTCCTAACAAAACACTACAACACCGTACGTAAACTTAAAACTCCATAATAAACCTACTGAATTCCTCCGAGTCCTTTGAACATCGTACAATAACTTAGAATATCTTACGACTCTGTATGCCACATTACCGCCTTGAAAAGCATGTTAGTATAACGTACGACACCTTACAACTCCTAAGAAAACATTACAACACCGTACGAAAACTTGAAACTACATAATAAACCTAATGAATTCATGAGAGTCCTTTGAACATCGTACGACAATTTAGAATATATTACGACTCTGTATGCCACATTACCGCCTTGAAAAGCATGTTAGTATAACGTACGACACCTTACAACTCCTAAGAAAACATTACAACACCGTACGTAAACTTGAAACTACATAATAAACCTAATGAATTCATCAGAGTCCTTTGAACATCGTACAACAATTTAGAATATAATACGACTCTGTATGCCACAGTACCGTCTTGAAAAGCATGTTAGTATAACGTACGACACCTTACAACTCCTAACAAAACTTTACAACACCGTACGTAAACTTAAAACTTCATAATAAACCTAATGAATTCATCCGAGTCCTTTGAACATCGT
Organism: Tagetes erecta; assembly: GCA_030867185.1. Taxonomy (NCBI): domain Eukaryota; kingdom Viridiplantae; phylum Streptophyta; class Magnoliopsida; order Asterales; family Asteraceae; genus Tagetes; species Tagetes erecta. Next base: position 43,771,241 of record CM061488.1, on the reverse strand, counting down.
ACGACAATGTAGAATATATTACGACTCCGTATGCAACATTACCGCCTTGAAAAGATTGTTAGTATAACGTATGGCAACTTACAACTCCTAACAAAACATTACAACACCGTACGTAAACTTAAAACTCCATAATAACCCTAATGAATTCATCCGAGTCCTTTGAACATCGTACAACAATTTAGAATATCTTACCACTCTGTATGCCACATTACCGCCTTGAAAAGCATGTTAGTATAACGTACGACACCTTACAACTCCTAAGAAAACATTACAACACCGTACGTAAACTTGAAACTACATAATAAACCTAATGAATTCATCAGAGTCCTTTGAACATCGTACAACAATTTAGAATATAATACGACTCTGTATGCCACAGTACCGTCTTGAAAAGCATCTTAGTATAACGTACGACACCTTACAACTCCTAACAAAACATTACAACACCGTACGTAAACTTAAAACTCCATAATAAACCTAATGAATTCATCCGAGTCCTTTGAACATCGTACAACAATTTAGAATATCTTACCACTCTGTATGACACATTAACGCCTTGAAAAGCATGTTATTATAACGTACGACACCTTACAACTACTAATAGAACATTAAAACACCGTACGTAAACTTGAAACTCCATAATAAACCTAATGAATTCATCCGAGACCTTTGAACATCGTACGACAATTTAGAATATATTACGACTCTGTATGCCACATTACCGCCTTGAAAAGCATTTTAGTATAACGTACGACACCTTACAACTCCTAACAAAACATTACGACACCGTACGTAAACTTAAAACTCCATAATAAACCTAATGAATTCATCCGACTCCTTTGAACATCGTACGACAATTTAGAATATATTACGACTCTGTATGCCACATTAACGTCTTGAAAAGCATGTTAGTATAACGTATGGGACCTTACAACTCCTAACAAAACATTACAACACCGTACGTAAACTTAAAACTCCATAATAAACCTAATGAATTCTTCCGAGTCATTTGAACATCGTACAACAATTTTGAATATCTTACGACTCTGTATTCCACACTACCGCCATGAAAAGCATGTTAGTATAACCTACGACACCTTACAACTCCTAACAAAACATTACGACACCGTACGTAAACTTAAAACTCAATAATAAACCTAATGAATTCATCCGAGCCCTTTGAACATCGTACGACAATTAAGAATATATTACGACTCAGTATGCCACATTACCGCCTTGAAAAGCATGTTAGTATAACGTATGGCACCTTACAACTCCTAACAAAACATTACAACACAGTACGTAAACTTAAAACTCCATAATAAACCTAATGAATTCTTCCGAGTCATTTGAACATCGTACAACAATTTTAAATATCTTACGACTCTATATGCCACATTACCGCCTTGAAAATCATGTTAGTATAACGTAGGACACCTTACAACTCCTAACAACACTTTACAATACCGTACGTAAACTTAAAACTCCATAGTAAACATAATGAATTCGACCGAGTCCTTTAAACCTCGTACAACAATTTAGAATATCTTACAACTCTGTATGCCACATTAACGCCTTGAAAAGAAGGTTAGTATAACGTACGACACCTTACAACTACTAAGAAAACATAAAAACACCGTACGTAAACTTGAAACTCCATAATAAACATAATGAATTCATCTGGGTCCTTTGAACATCGTACGACAATTTAGAATATATTACGACTCTGTATGCCATATTACCGCCTTGAAAAGCATGTTAGTATAACGTACGACACCTTACAACTCCTAACAAAACATTACGACACCGTACGTAAACTTAAAACTCCATAATAAACCTAATGAATTCATCCGAGTCCTTTGAACATCGTACGACAATTTAGAATATATTACGACTCTGTATGCCACATTACCGCCTTGAAAAGCATGTTAGTATAACGTATGGCACCTTACAACTCGTAACAAAACATTACAACACCGTACGTAAACTTGAAACTCCATAATAAACCTAATGAATTAATCCGAGACCTTTGAACATCGTATGACAATTTAGAATATATTACGACTCTGTATGCCACATTACCGCCTTGAAAAACATGTTAGTATAACGTACGACACCTTACAACTCCTAACAAAACATTACGACACCGTACATAAACTTAAAACTCCATAATAAACCTAATGAATTCATCCGAGTCCTTTGAACATTGTACGACAATTTAGAATATATTACGACTCTGTATGCCACATTACCGCCTTGAAAAGCATGTTAGTATAATGTATGGCACCTTACAACTCCTAACAAAACATTACAACACCGTACGTAAACTTAAAACTCCATAATAAACCTAATGAATTCCTCCGAGTCCTTTGAACATCGTACAACAATTTAGAATATCTTACCACTCTGTATGACACATTAACGCCTTGAAAAGCATGTTATTATAACGTACGGCACCTTACAACTACTAATAGAACATTACAACACCGTACGTAAACTTGAAACTCCATAATAAACCTAATAAATTCATCCGAGACCTTTGAACATCGTACGACAATTTAGAATATATTACGACTCTGTATGCCACATTACCGCCTTGAAAAGCATTTTAGTATAACGTACGACACCTTACAACTCCTAACAAAACATTACGACACCGTACGTAAACTTAAAACTCCATAATAAACCTAATGAATTCATCCGACTCCTTTGAACATCGTACGACAATTTAGAATATATTACGACTCTGTATGCCACATTACCGTCTTGAAAAGCATGTTAGTATAACGTATGGGACCTTACAACTCCTAACAAAACATTACAACACCGTATGTAAACTTAAAACTCCATAATAAACCTAATGAATTCTTCCGAGTCATTTGAACATCGTACAACAATTTTGAATATCTTACGACTCTGTATTCCACACTACCGCCATGAAAAGCATGTTAGTATAAACTACGACACCTTACAACTCCTAACAAAACATTACGACACCGTACGTAAACTTAAAACTCAATAATAAACCTAATGAATTCATCCGAGCCCTTTGAACATCGTACGACAATTAAGAATATATTACGACTCAGTATGCCACATTACCGCCTTGAAAAGCATGTTAGTATAACGTATGGCACCTTACAACTCCTAACAAAACATTACAACACAGTACGTAAACTTAAAACTCAATAATAAACCTAATGAATTCTTCCGAGTCATTTGAACATCGTACAACAATTTTGAATATCTTACGACTCTATATGCCACATTACCGCCTTGAAAATCATGTTAGTATAACGTAGGACACCTTACAACTCCTAACAACACATTACAATACCGTACGTAAACTTAAAACTCCATAGTAAACATAATGAATTCGTCCGAGTCCTTTAAACCTCGTACAACAATTTAGAATATCTTACAACTCTGTATGCCACATTAACGCCTTGAAAAGAAGGTTAGTATAACGTACGACACCTTACAACTACTAAGAAAACATAAAAACACCATACGTAAACTTGAAACTCCATAATAAACATAATGAATTCATCTGGGTCCTTTGAACATCGTACGACAATTTAGAATATATTACGACTCTGTATGCCATATTACCGCCTTGAAAAGCATGTTAGTATAACGTACGACACCTTACAACTCCTAACAAAACATTACGACACCGTACGTAAACTTAAAACTCCATAATAAACCTAATGAATTAATCCGAGTCCTTTGAACATCGTACGACAATTTAGAATATATTACGACTCTGTATGCCACATTACCGCCTTGAAAAGCATGTTAGTATAACGTATGGCACCTTACAACTCGTAACAAAACATTACAACACCGTACGTAAACTTGAAACTCCATAATAAACCTAATGAATTAATCCGAGACCTTTGAACATCGTACGACAATATAGAATATATTACGACTCTGTATGCCACATTACCGCCTTGAAAAACATGTTAGTATAACGTACGACACCTTACAACTCCTAACAAAACATTACGACACCGTACGTAAACTTAAAACTCCATAATAAACCTAATGAATTCATCCGAGTCCTTTGAACATTGTACGACAACTTAGAATATATTACGACTCTGTATGCCACATTACCGCCTTGAAAATTAGTATAACGTATGGCACCTTACAACTCCTAACAAAACATTACAACACCGTACGTAAACTTAAAACTCCATAATAAACCTAATGAATTCATCCGAGTCCTTTGAACATCGTACAATAACTTAGAATATCTTACGACTCTGTATGCCACATTACCGCCTTGAAAAGCATGTTAGTATAACGTACGACACCTTACAACTCCTAAGAAAACATTACAACACCGTTCGAAAACTTGAAACTACATAATAAACCTAATGAATTCATGAGAGTCCTTTGAACATCGTACGACAATTTAGAATATATTACGACTCTGTATGCCACATTACCGCCTTGAAAAGCATGTTAGTATAACGTACGACACCTTACAACTCCTAACAAAACTTTACAACACCGTACGTAAACTTAAAACTTCATAATAAACGTAATGAATTCATCCGAGTCCTTTGAACATCGTACGACAATGTAGAATTTATTAACTCTCTGTATGCCACATTACCGCCTTGAAAAGCATGTTAGTATAACGTACGGCACCTTACAACTCCTAACAAAACATTACAACACCGTACGTAAACTTAAAACTCCATAATAAACCTAATGATTTCGTCCTAGTCATTTGAATATTGTACAACAATTTAGAATATCTTACGACTCTGTATGCCACATTACCGCCTTGAAAAGCATTTTAGTATAACGTACGGCACCTTACAACTCCTAACAAATCATTACAACACCGTATGTAACTTAAAACTCCATAATAAACCTAATGAATTCGTCCGAGTCCTTTGAACATCGTACGACAATTTAGAATATATTACGACTCTGTATTCCACATTACCGCCTTGAAAAGCATGTTAGTATAACGTATGGCACCTTACAACTCCTAACAAAACATTACAACACCGTACGTAAACTTAAAACTCCATAATAAACCTAATGAATTCATCCGAGTTCTTTGAACATCGAACAACAATTTAGAATATCTTACGACTCTGTATGCCACATTACCGCCTTGAAAAGCATGTTAGTATAACGTACGACACCTTACAACTCCTAAGAAAACATTACAACACCGTACGTAAACTTGAAACTACATAATAAACCTAATGAATTCATCAGAGTCCTTTGAACATCGTACGACAATTTAGAATATATTACGACTCTGTATGCCACATTACCGCCTTGAAAATCATGTTAGTATAACGTATGGCACCTTACAACTCGTAACAAAACATTACAACACCGTACGTAAACTTAAAACTCCATAATAAACCTAATGAATTCATCCGAGTTCTTTGAACATCGAACAACAATTTAGAATATCTTACCACTCTGTATGCCACATTACCGCCTTGAAAAGCATGTTAGTATAACGTACGACACCTTACAACTCCTAACAAAACATTACAACACCGTACGTAAACTTAAAACTCCATAATAAACCTAATGAATTCATCCGAGTCCTTTGAACATCGTACAACAATTTAGAATATCTTACCACTCTGTATGCCACATTAACGCCTTGAAAAGCATGTTATTATAACGTACGACACCTTACAACTACTAATAGAACATTACAACACCGTACGTAAACTTGAAACTCCATAATAAACCTAATGAATTCATCCGAGACCTTTGAACATCGTACGACAATTTAGAATATATTACGACTCTGTATGCCACATTACCGCCTTGAAAAGCATTTTAGTATAACGTACGACACCTTACAACTCCTAACAAAACATTACGACACCGTACGTAAACTTAAAACTCCATAATAAACCTAATGAATTCATCCGACTCCTTTGAACATCGTACGACAATTTAGAATATATTACGACTCTGTATGCCACATTACCGTCTTGAAAAGCATGTTAGTATAACGTATGGGACCTTACAACTCCTAACAAAACATTACAACAACGTACGTAAACTTAAAACTCCATAATAAACCTAATGAATTCTTCCGAGTCATTTGAACATCGTACAACAATTTTGAATATCTTACGACTCTATATGCCACATTACCGCCTTGAAAATCATGTTAGTATAACGTAGGACACCTTACAACTCCTAACAACACATTACAATACCGTACGTAAACTTAAAACTCCATAGTAAACATAATGAATTCGTCCGAGTCCTTTAAACCTCGTACAACAATTTAGAATATCTTACAACTCTGTATGCCACATTAACGCCTTGAAAAGAAGGTTAGTATAACGTACGACACCTTACAACTACTAAGAAAACATAAAAACACCGTACGTAAACTTGAAACTCCATAATAAACATAATGAATTCATCTGGGTCCTTTGAACATCGTACGACAATTTAGAATATATTACGACTCTGTATGCCATATTACCGCCTTGAAAAGCATGTTAGTATAACGTACGACACCTTACAACTCCTAACAAAACATTACGACACCGTACGTAAACTTAAAACTCCATAATAAACCTAATGAATTCATCCGAGTCCTTTGAACATCGTACGACAATTTAGAATATATTACGACTCTGTATGCCACATTACCGCCTTGAAAAGCATGTTAGTATAACGTATGGCACCTTACAACTCGTAACAAAACATTACAACACCGTACGTAAACTTGAAACTCCATAATAAACCTAATGAATTAATCCGAGACCTTTGAACATCGTACGACAATTTAGAATATATTACGACTCTGTATGCCACATTACCGCCTTGAAAAACATGTTAGTATAACGTACGACACCTTACAACTCCTAACAAAACATTACGACACCGTACGTAAACTTAAAACTCCATAATAAACCTAATGAATTCATCCGAGTCCTTTGAACATTGTACGACAATTTAGAATATATTACGACTCTGTATGCCACATTACCGCCTTGAAAAGCATGTTAGTATAACGTATGGCACCTTACAACTCCTAACCAAAACATTACAACACCGTACGTACCTTAAAACTCCATAATAAACCTAATGAATTCCTCCGAGTCCTTTGAACATCGTACAATAACTTAGAATATCTTACGACTCTGTATGCCACATTACCGCCTTGAAAAGCATGTTAGTATAACGTACGACACCTTACAACTCCTAAGAAAACATTACAACACCGTACGTAAACTTGAAACTACATAATAAACCTAATGAATTCATCAGAGTCCTTTGAACATCGTACAACAATTTAGAATATAATACGTCTCTGTATGCCACAGTACCGTCTTGAAAAGCATCTTAGTATAACGTACGACACCTTACAACTCCTAACAAAACATTACAACACCGTACGTAAACTTAAAACTCCATAATAAACCTAATGAATTCATCCGAGTCCTTTGAACATCGTACAACAATTTAGAATATCTTACCACTCTGTATGACACATTAACGCCTTGAAAAGCATGTTATTATAACGTACGACACCTTACAACTACTAATAGAACATTACAACACCGTACGTAAACTTGAAACTCCATAATAAACCTAATGAATTCATCCGAGACCTTTGAACATCGTACGACAATTTAGAATATATTACGACTCTGTATGCCACATTACCGCCTTGAAAAGCATTTTAGTATAACGTACGACACCTTACAACTCCTAACAAAACATTACGACACCGTACGTAAACTTAAAACTCCATAATAAACCTAATGAATTCATCCAACTCCTTTGAACATCGTACGACAATTTAGAATATATTACGACTCTGTATGCCACATTACCGTCTTGAAAAGCATGTTAGTATAACGTATGGGACCTTACAACTCCTAACAAAACATTACAACACCGTACGTAAACTTAAAACTCCATAATAAACCTAATGAATTTTTCCGAGTCATTTGAACATCGTACAACAATTTTGAATATCTTACGACTCTGTATTCCACACTACCGCCATGAAAAGCATGTTAGTATAAACTACGACACCTTACAACTCCTAACAAAACATTACGACACCGTACGTAAACTTAAAACTCAATAATAAACCTAATGAATTCATCCGAGCCCTTTGAACATCGTACGACAATTAAGAATATATTACGACTCAGTATGCCACATTACCGCCTTGAAAAGCATGTTAGTATAACGTATGGCACCTTACAACTCCTAACAAAACATTACAACACAGTACGTAAACTTAAAACTCCATAATAAACCTAATGAATTCTTCCGAGTCATTTGAACATCGTACAACAATTTTGAATATCTTACGACTCTATATGCCACATTACCGCCTTGAAAATCATGTTAGTATAACGTAGGACACCTTACAACTCCTAACAACACATTACAATACCGTACGTAAACTTAAAACTCCATAGTAAACATAATGAATTCGTCCGAGTCCTTTAAACCTCGTACAACAATTTAGAATATCTTACAACTCTGTATGCCACATTAACGCCTTGAAAAGAAGGTTAGTATAACGTACGACACCTTACAACTACTAAGAAAACATAAAAACACCGTACGTAAACTTGAAACTCCATAATAAACATAATGAATTCATCTGGGTCCTTTGAACATCGTACGACAATTTAGAATATACTACAACTCTGTATGCCATATTACCGCCTTGAAAAGCATGTTAGTATAACGTACGACACCTTACAACTCCTAACAAAACATTACGACACCGTACGTAAACTTAAAACTCCATAATAAACCTAATGAATTCATCCGAGTCCTTTGAACATTGTACGACAATTTAGAATATATTACGACTCTGTATGCCACATTACCGCCTTGAAAAGCATGTTAGTATAACGTATGGCACCTTACAACTCGTAACAAAACATTACAACACCGTACGTAAACTTGAAACTCCATAATAAACCTAATGAATTAATCCGAGACCTTTGAACATCGTACGACAATTTAGAATATATTACGACTCTGTATGCCACATTACCGCCTTGAAAAACATGTTAGTATAACGTACGACACCTTACAACTCCTAACAAAACATTACGACACCGTACGTAAACTTAAAACTCCATAATAAACCTAATGAATTCATCCGAGTCCTTTGAACATTGTACGACAATTTAGAATATATTACGACTCTGTATGCCACATTACCGCCTTGAAAAGCATGTTAGTATAACGTATGGCACCTTACAACTCCTAACAAAACATTACAACACCGTACGTAAACTTAAAACTCCATAATAAACCTAATGAATTCATCCGAGTCCTTTGAACATCGTACGACAATTTAGAATATCATACGACTCTGTATGCCACATTACCGCCTTGAAAAGCATGTTAGTATAACGTACGACACCTTACAACTCCTAACAAAACATTACAACACCGTACGTAAACTTAAAACTCCATAATAAACCTAATGAATTCATCCGAGTCCTTTGAACATCGTACAACAATTTAGAATATCTTACCACTCTGTATGACACATTAACGCCTTGAAAAGCATGTTATTATAACGTACGACACCTTACAACTACTAATAGAACATTACAACACCGTACGTAAACTTGAAACTCCATAATAAACCTAATGAATTCATCCGAGACCTTTGAACATCGTACGACAATTTAGAATATATTACGACTCTGTATGCCACATTACCGCCTTGAAAAGCATTTTAGTATAACGTACGACACCTTACAACTCCTAACAAAACATTACGACACCGTACGTAAACTTAAAACTCCATAATAAACCTAATGAATTCATCCGACTCCTTTGAACATCATACGACAATTTAGAATATATTACGACTCTGTATGCCACATTACCGTCTTGAAAAGCATGTTAGTATAACGTATGGGACCTTACAACTCCTAACAAAACATTACAACACCGTACGTAAACTTAAAACTCCATAATAAACCTAATGAATTCTTCCGAGTCATTTGAACATCGTACAACAATTTTGACTATCTTACGACTCTGTATTCCACACTACCGCCATGAAAAGCATGTTAGTATAAACTACGACACCTTACAACTCCTAACAAAACATTACGACACCGTACGTAAACTTAAAACTCAATAATAAACCTAATGAATTCATCCGAGCCCTTTGAACATCGTACGACAATTAAGAATATATTACGACTCAGTATGCCACATTACCGCCTTGAAAAGCATGTTAGTATAACGTATGGCACCTTACAACTCCTAACAAAACATTACAACACAGTACGTAAACTTAAAACTCCATAATAAACCTAATGAATTCTTCCGAGTCATTTGAACATCGTACAACAATTTTGAATATCTTACGACTCTATATGCCACATTACCGCCTTGAAAATCATGTTAGTATAACGTAGGACACCTTACAACTCCTAACAACACATTACAATACCGTACGTAAACTTAAAACTCCATAGTAAACATAATGAATTCGTCCGAGTCCTTTAAACCTCGTACAACAATTTAGAATATCTTACAACTCTGTATGCCACATTAACGCCTTGAAAAGAAGGTTAGTATAACGTACGACACCTTACAACTACTAAGAAAACATAAAAACACCGTACGTAAACTTGAAACTCCATAATAAACATAATGAATTCATCTGGGTCCTTTGAACATCGTACGACAATTTAGAATATACTACAACTCTGTATGCCATATTACCGCCTTGAAAAGCATGTTAGTATAACGTACGACACCTTACAACTCCTAACAAAACATTACGACACCGTACGTAAACTTAAAACACCATAATAAACCTAATGAATTAATCCGAGACATTTGAACATCGTACGACAATTTAGAATATATTACGACTCTGTATGCCACATTACCGCCTTGAAAAACATGTTAGTATAACGTACGACACCTTACAACTCCTAACAAAACATTACGACACCGTACGTAAACTTAAAACTCCATAATAAACCTAATGAATTCATCCGAGTCCTTTGAACATTGTACGACAATTTAGAATATATTACGACTCTGTATGCCACATTACCGCCTTGAAAAGCATGTTAGTATAACGTATGGCACCTTACAACTCCTAACAAAACATTACAACACCGTACGTAAACTTAAAACTCCATAATAAACCTAATGAATTCATCCGAGTCCTTTGAACATCGTACAACAATTTAGAATATCTTACCACTCTGTATGCCACATTAACGCCTTGAAAAGCATGTTATTATAACGTACGACACCTTACAACTACTAATAGAACATTACAACACCGTACGTAAACTTGAAACTCCATAATAAACCTAATGAATTAATCCGAGACCTTTGAACATCGTACGACAATTTAGAATATATTACGACTCTGTATGCCACATTACCGCCTTGAAAAACATGTTAGTATAACGTACGACACCTTACAACTCCTAACAAAACATTACGACACCGTACGTAAACTTAAAACTCCATAATAAACCTAATGAATTCATCCGAGTCCTTTGAACATTGTACGACAATTTAGAATATATTACGACTCTGTATGCCACATTACCGCCTTGAAAAGCATGTTAGTATAACGTATGGCACCTTACAACTCCTAACAAAACATTACAACACCGTACGTAAACTTAAAACTCCATAATAAACCTAATGAATTCATCCGAGTCCTTTGAACATTGTACGACAATTTAGAATATATTACGACTCTGTATGCCATATTACCGCCTTGAAAAGCATGTTAGTATAACGTACGACACCTTACAACTCCTAACAAAACATTACGACACCGTACGTAAACTTAAAACTCCATAATAAACCTAATGAATTCATCCGAGTCCTTTGAACATCGTACGACAATTTAGAATATATTACGACTCTGTATGCCACATTACCGCCTTGAAAAGCATGTTAGTATAACGTATGGCACCTTACAACTCGTAACAAAACATTACAACACCGTACGTAAACTTGAAACTCCATAATAAACCTAATGAATTAATCCGAGACCTTTGAACATCGTACGACAATTTAGAATATATTACGACTCTGTATGCCACATTACCGCCTTGAAAAACATGTTAGTATAACGTACGACACCTTACAACTCCTAACAAAACATTACGACACCGTACGTAAACTTAAAACTCCATAATAAACCTAATGAATTCATCCGAGTCCTTTGAACATTGTACGACACTTTAGAATATATTTCGACTCTGTATGCCACATTACCGCCTTGAAAAGCATGTTAGTATAACGTATGGCACCTTACAACTCCTAACAAAACATTACAACACCGTACGTACCTTAAAACTCCATAATAAACCTAATGAATTCCTCCGAGTCCTTTGAACATCGTACGACAATTTAGAATATATTACGACTCTGTATGCCACATTACCGCCTTGAAAAGCATGTTAGTATAACGTACGACACCTTACAACTCCTAAGAAAACATTACAACACCGTACGAAAACTTGAAACTACATAATAAACCTAATGAATTCATCAGAGTCCTTTGAACATCGTACGACAATTTAGAATATAATACGACTCTGTATGCCACATTACCGCCTTGAAAAGCATGTTAGTATAACGTACGACACCTTACAACTCCTAACAAAACATTACAACACCGTACGTAAACTTAAAACTCCATAATAAACCTAATGAATTCATCCGAGTCCTTTGAACATGGTACAACAATTTAGAATATCTTACCACTCTGTATGCCACATTAACGCCTTGAAAAGCATGTTATTATAACGTACGACACCTTACAACTACTAATAGAACATTACAACACCGTACGTAAACTTGAAACTCCATAATAAACCTAATGAATTCATCCGAGACCTTTGAACATCGTACGACAATTTAGAATATATTACGACTCTGTATGCCACATTACCGCCTTGAAAAGCATTTTAGTATAACGTACGACACCTTACAACTCCTAACAAAACATTACGACACCGTACGTAAACTTAAAACTCCATAATAAACCTAATGAATTCATCCGACTCCTTTGAACATCGTACGACAATTTAGAATATATTACGACTCTGTATGCCACATTACCGTCTTGAAAAGCATGTTAGTATAACGTATGGGACCTTACAACTCCTAACAAAACATTGCAACACCGTACGTAAACTTAAAACTCCATAATAAACCTAATGAATTCTTCCGAGTCATTTGAACATCGTACAACAATTTTGAATATCTTACGACTCTGTATTCCACACTACCGCCATGAAAAGCATGTTAGTATAAACTACGACACCTTACAACTCCTAACAAAACATTACGACACCGTACGTAAACTTAAAACTCAATAATAAACCTAATGAATTCATCCGAGCCCTTTGAACATCGTACGACAATTAAGAATATATTACGACTCAGTATGCCACATTACCGCCTTGAAAAGCATGTTAGTATAACGTATGGCACCTTACAACTCCTAACAAAACATTACAACACAGTACGTAAACTTAAAACTCCATAATAAACCTAATGAATTCTTCCGAGTCATTTGAACATCGTACAACAATTTTGAATATCTTACGACTCTATATGCCACATTACCGCCTTGAAAATCATGTTAGTATAACGTAGGACACCTTACAACTCCTAACAACACATTACAATACCGTACGTAAACTTAAAACTCCATAGTAAACATAATGAATTCGTCCGAGTCCTTTAAACCTCGTACAACAATTTAGAATATCTTACAACTCTGTATGCCACATTAACGCCTTGAAAAGAAGGTTAGTATAACGTACGACACCTTACAACTACTAAGAAAACATAAAAACACCGTACGTAAACTTGAAACTCCATAATAAACATAATGAATTCATCTGGGTCCTTTGAACATCGTACGACAATTTAGAATATACTACAACTCTGTATGCCATATTACCGCCTTGAAAAGCATGTTAGTATAACGTACGACACCTTACAACTCCTAACAAAACATTACGACACCGTACGTAAACTTAAAACTCCATAATAAACCTAATGAATTCATCCGAGTCCTTTGAACATCGTACGACAATTTAGAATATATTACGACTCTGTATGCCACATTACCGCCTTGAAAAGCATGTTAGTATAACGTATGGCACCTTACAACTCGTAACAAAACATTACAACACCGTACGTAAACTTGAAACTCCATAATAAACCTAATGAATTAATCCGAGACCTTTGAACATCGTACGACAATTTAGAATATATTACGACTCTGTATGCCACATTACCGCCTTGAAAAACATGTTAGTATAACGTACGACACCTTACAACTCCTAACAAAACATTACGACACCGTACGTAAACTTAAAACTCCATAATAAACCTAATGAATTCATCCGAGTCCTTTGAACATTGTACGACAATTTAGAATATATTACGACTCTGTATGCCACATTACCGCCTTGAAAAGCATGTTAGTATAACGTATGGCACCTTACAACTCCTAACAAAACATTACAACACCGTACGTAAACTTAAAACTCCATAATAAACCTAATGAATTCATCCGAGTCCTTTGAACATCGTACGACAATTTAGAATATCATACGACTCTGTATGCCACATTACCGCCTTGAAAAGCATGTTAGTATAACGTACGACACCTTACAACTCCTAACAAAACATTACAACACCGTACGTAAACTTAAAACTCCATAATAAACCTAATGAATTCATCCGAGTCCTTTGAACATCGTACAACAATTTAGAATATCTTACCACTCTGTATGCCACATTAACGCCTTGAAAAGCATGTTATTATAACGTACGACACCTTACAACTACTAATAGAACATTACAACACCGTACGTAAACTTGAAACTCCATAATAAACCTAATGAATTAATCCGAGACCTTTGAACATCGTACGACAATTTAGAATATATTACGACTCTGTATGCCACATTACCGCCTTGAAAAACATGTTAGTATAACGTACGACACCTTACAACTCCTAACAAAACATTACGACACCGTACGTAAACTTAAAACTCCATAATAAACCTAATGAATTCATCCGAGTCCTTTGAACATTGTACGACAATTTAGAATATATTACGACTCTGTATGCCACATTACCGCCTTGAAAAGCATGTTAGTATAACGTATGGCACCTTACAACTCCTAACAAAACATTACAACACCGTACGTAAACTTAAAACTCCATAATAAACCTAATGAATTCATCCGAGTCCTTTGAACATCGTACAATAACAAAGAATATCTTACGACTCTGTATGCCACATTACCGCCTTGAAAAGCATGTTAGTATAACGTACGACACCTTACAACTCCTAAGAAAACATTACAACACCGTACGAAAACTTGAAACTACATAATAAACCTAATGAATTCATGAGAGTCCTTTGAACATCGTACGACAATTTAGAATATATTACGACTCTGTATGCCACATTACCGCCTTGAAAAGCATGTTAGTATAACGTATGGCACCTTACAACTCGTAACAAAACATTACAACACCGTACGTAAACTTAAAACTCCATAATAAACCTAATGAATTCATCCGAGTTCTTTGAACATCGAACAACAATTTAGAATATCTTACCACTCTGTATGCCACATTACCGCCTTGAAAAGCATGTTAGTATAACGTACGACACCTTACAACTCCTAACAAAACATTACAACACCGTACGTAAACTTGAAACTACATAATAAACCTAATGAATTCATCAGAGTCCTTTGAACATCGTACGACAATTTAGAATATAATACGACTCTGTATGCCACATTACCGCCTTGAAAAGCATGTTAGTATAACGTACGACACCTTACAACTCCTAACAAAACATTACAACACCGTACGTAAACTTAAAACTCCATAATAAACCTAATGAATTCATCCGAGTCCTTTGAACATCGTACAACAATTTAGAATATCTTACCACTCTGTATGCCACATTAACGCCTTGAAAAGCATGTTATTATAACGTACGACACCTTACAACTACTAATAGAACATTACAACACCGTACGTAAACTTGAAACTCCATAATAAACCTAATGAATTAATCCGAGACCTTTGAACATCGTACGACAATTTAGAATATATTACGACTCTGTATGCCACATTACCGCCTTGAAAAACATGTTAGTATAACGTACGACACCTTACAACTCCTAACAAAACATTACGACACCGTACGTAAACTTAAAACTCCATAATAAACCTAATGAATTCATCCGAGTCCTTTGAACATTGTACGACAATTTAGAATATACTAGCAGAATACCCGCGCGATGCGGCGGCGCATACTCGACATGAAAGATAATATACAAAGTAACACTCGTTTCTATTTGTTATATAATACTCTCGTGACTTGTGTAATACTTTAGTTAACTTGCTTATTCGTATATCGGTAGTCTATCTATGCCGTGAGTATAACATATCCCAAATAATAAATGATAAACACACGAAAAAGAAAAAAAAACCATCCACATGTTCATTTCCCAAATAATAACTTTCTTATTCATCTAATGATCATGTACACTATGTAACCTTATATATTTTACACAACAATATCACGTGATTATATACAAATAATCACTATTGCTGCACACTTTTGCTACACGTTGTTGGACATGAAGACTGCTGCTATTCATCAACCTATTCACGTCGCTATTTCACCGTGCATCTCTAAATATTTGCGTATAAATCTTTGCTGCATACATCTTAACAACAAGTGCTGCAACTGGTCTAACTGTTATATGTACTGCTGTTTCATTGACCAAAAACATCATGATCCACCCACATATATATCATCGATCTACATCTTTGTTTCTTCATCCGCACATCTTAGAGATGTGTAGGAGATTTCTTTTGCAACTATTACACGCACACCACAAGCTATTGTTCATCACTCTTATTAGCTGATACTGCAACTTGTTGCTGCTGCTAGACTATATCTGATTCAACTTTTTCAGATTCAAACAATCTGCTGTTGTATGGTAATCTATTGCTGTGATGTTTGATGATCATGGCCTTGGTCTTCATCTTTTTATCACCCGCAAATATCTAGATGTGTGGGTAACTTTGCTACACATCTTTATTACACCTTGCTGCACTCAAAATCATCAACTTCGTTTATCAACTGCGCATTATTCATCACCTAATGCTGCTGTAGAACACTGCTAATCAGCACCTAATGCTGCCGCAAATCTTCTAATAACACCACAAGCACAAAAATATAAAAAAATATGTAAGAAAAAAGGAAAGCAAGTAGTACTACCATTATAAAACAGCAAGACAACCACCTCTTTTGCAAAAACAACACATAAATACTACCATTAACTTCAAGTTAATCTCGACATTACACAATCAAGTCCATTTCCATTAACAATAGTACACATATATAACAGCAATATGACACAAAAGCCACTAAAACTTCTGTTGTGAGGCTTTTTATAGCCACCAATCAACCCCTAAATTATAGGTAATTAATGTAAGTAGTACCAGCCAACATCAAAGGAAACGCTCAAGTAGAAATGAATCCAAACGCTCTTGAAAGAAACTCAACATGTCAAACATATATGATTTATTCACAACATGGCAAAGTAGTAGGCAATATTAATAGAGAACATATAGGTCCAAATTCAACATAGATATGTTGAAAATTTTGATTTAGCTATTCTAATCTTAAATCCCCATCCCAATTTCACAACAATTTCTTTCAATATGAGTAGTTTGCAACCAATTCTTAAACACCCTAAAAACTAACATAATTAGATGTGTCTTAATCACATTCAAGCCCATGAAAACACAAGAACTAAAACATTTTTTAAGTTATAGACATTTACCAGACACTGAATCATTGATAGGAAACACTTGAAAACACATTCAAGGCCATGAAAACGCAATAGTCAATAATCAGGTAGAAGAAAAAAAGAATATGAATAAACTTATGTAATATGAATAGGTAGATTTTAGTAGTGTAAGACATTCGATCCTTTAAACATATTAAAGTAAAACAATGTATAGAAAACTATTTAACTTGTTACATACCAAGGGGTTATTTAAATTTGGCTTTAATTTTCTTGCTTAGCAACAGCAGCTACTGCAGTCGCTTCCTGAGACACCACTTTATGTTAATGAGCTTCAAATAAAGCTTTATTTTTGCAACAAACCTGGGTTGTGCATAGCTCTTGATATAAACCTCCCAAATAATATAGAATCCCGAAGAGCGTGCACATGGTTTTCCTGAAAAAAATATCCAAATTCAATGAGTTATTAGCATTATGTAACATGTTTTAAACCACTTTACAACACACTAACCACACCACTAAAATATAGAGCATTTACACTTCAAGTTCAAGGATCATTTTAATCAAGTGTTTAATGGGTCAAAGGGGTCAAAACCAACTAAAGTAACATTTTCAACCACCCAAATCATTGTGAACCACACACACACTACATAATTATGAAACATACACCAAATTGGTCAAACAATAAATGGTAAAAAACATAAATAAACTTATATAGTATGAATAGGTAGATTTTTGTGATCTTGTTGTTATTGTTAGGTTGCTGCTTGATCTCCAATAACCACAACCAAGAGTCCAAAGACAACCTGCTAAAAGAAAAAAAACTCGAGTAGAATGCAAAAAAGAAGATTAAAATAAACAAATAGAAACCAAAAAACACCAAATGCTGAATTAAGAAAACAGCAGATCTCTAAAGATGTGCAGATGAAGCTAATGGATTGATCTAAGAACACAGTAGATCTGATTGCTTTCCTTATTGTTGTGATAATTTGAGAAGATGGAGAGCATGTTTATGTTTGTGATTATTGCAGCAACAATATAGAAAGAACTGCAGTAGTAGATCACATGCTCATCTCACATCTATGAGATGTGCATGTAACAGGAGCAAACCTGCAGCATACACAATCAACAAAATATTAATACAGATCATGATCTTGCACAATAACAAATCTGAAGCAGTAACATAAATAAACTGTTTTTGTACATCACAACATATACACAGCAGCAGGTTTACTCATGCTGCTGTATATAAACAGCAGCAGCAACAAACTGTTTTTGTACATTCTATATAGATTATAAGATAGTAAGTGGATATAAAAAAATACACAATATCTCAAACAAACATATGGAATAGCCAATTAGATGAAATATATAAAAAGAAAACAATCATACCTTTTTACAAAACAAGCCTCTTTTGATGATTTAGAATAGAAATAAACTATACACCTGTTAAAAAACATGAAAATCAAGTAAACAAAACCAAAAAAAACAGTTAGATATCAATTTTTGTCATGAAAACCATTCCTTACAGTCTGATTCTTATAATCAAATGTGACCACTGCACCCCGAGCTTGTGGTACAAACTAAAAGATTAAATACTTCTATCAATACCTTCAAGCATCAGATGGAGCACACACCTACAAATACATAACAATTGGTCATATTAAAAAACATAGAATTATGCAACCTTCTTCATAACAACATTATCAAAGCTACATCATAAAACCATAAGTCAACTCAAGTTACATAAGCCAAAATATTCAACACATATATTTTGACATGTTTGAGTTAAGTTATAGCTGCAAAACTGTACTTAAATTGAGTGTGTGCGTGTCTTGTTAATCCACTTTGATTTATATGTTTGTTTCAATATGCACAACACACAGACATAGAGTAGGAATTTTGCTTTAGATACAACAAACTTTCAGTTATATAAACAAAAAAAAAATGAAACATAATCCACACCTAGCATACATATTGTAGATCACTATACAGTCAAAACAAGCCAACTAAACACACACAAAGCAGCAGGTTTAACTCATGTTGCTGTATATATAAACAGCAACAGCAATAACAACTGTGGAACCCGACCCCCCCCCCACACACACATTCAGTTTCAACACATTCACACACACACACACAACTGTTTATACACATTCATACAACAACAATAGTTTAATAGATCATACATTCACATCACAACTTATACACAGCAGCATTTTTAACTCATGCAGCAGCAACAAACTGTTTTTATACATTTTTTTTGTTTTTTTTAAAAAAATTGAAGTTTTATGTGTGTTGCTGCTGTATATCATACCAACATACACACACAGGTTTGTTGCTGTTATGTTTATTGCTGATGTATATCATACAATTGTTCAAATCTCACACTCATACAACACAACACACAACACAACACATTCAGATTCAACTCATACCTCGGATGAAAGATTCTCACACAAAAGCAACCTGCAACAAATGTACCAAAACAGAAACCATAAACCCAAAACCGTATAAATATGAAATTGAAACAACTGTTTAACAGATTCATAATTCATATCACAACATATACACAGCAGCAGGTTTTTTGTAGTCTGTAGCACTCACAACACATACAAATATTAACCCCCCCAACACACACACATACAACACATTCATACAACACCACACATTCATACACACACAGCACATTCACACACACACACACACAGCACATTCACACACCTAGAATGCCAAAATATGACAACACTAAATATGGCTGCACCTTAGAATCCGGATTTAAGTATAGCTGCAACTTAGTTTCTGGATTTTTTTAGGTAGTGTGTGTTGTAATTTGTGCTATTTGGAGTTTTAGTAAAATCAAAAGAATCCGGTATTTGAAATGCCAAATATGACTACTCTAACACAAATGTTGACCAACAATGGAAAGATGAATTTGATTGGACTAACACACACACACTGAAATGGGTCAAACGGATGAAAGTATAAAACTTGACCCTATGAGGATGTATGAACTCAAATCACAGGTTACTACAAATACCCAAAATATGACTACTCTAGTGCACATTTTCACATAAAATTATTTTACTACTAAGGTTACATTACTGGTGGTTTGGTGCACAATATTTTCTTTTACCCTAAGAGCTCAAATTCAACACATAACACATAGAACACATTCATGTAATCAAATCTACATTGTAAAACACACTAATTTCAACAAGAATTTAAAGAATTATTAGTCCTTAGTACACCTATTAACTAAACAAAAGTAGTTGCAAACTTGTGCACATTTTAGAATCAAAATTTTAAAACTACAATCACTATCATTTTATAAAATTTCTAGTTAGCCAAAAAGTAAAAAACAAATTAACATATACCATTACAATCACTAATCTTGCACCGAGAGCAAACTCATCAATCATTCTTCTGTTGAAGAAAATTCACACAACAACATAGGGATAGAGCACCATGCTAGTGTTGGAAACAACCTGACCCAAGTATCATTTTTAGATCAGAAACGAGAACTCAAAAGAATTTAGCAATTTAGGTGTTGCATCAAGTTTATAGCTATACTCTTCTATTGTTATTTAGCCAAAATATAAGTAACCATTAAGTTGATTGATAAGTTCGTCAAACCAAAAATGTGAATGCTCCAAAATCGATTTAAATGTGTCAAATATATGTCAAAAAACCCAAAGTAAGTTGAAGACCACCTGCAAAACACATACATCAGGGCAAGCTGCACTTGAAACTCTGTCTAAATGTCGTGATTTTCAGTGTGGAACCAAAGTAAATAACCTTTATAAGTGTCATGATTTTCAGTGTGGAGCCAAAGTCTTCACTTTTACATTAACATGCAAATAGGTCAGTCATAATGGTTAGCAAACCCTAACGTACATCAGTCTACAGACTTACCTAAGAACTCGCTGAAAGGCAAAAACTATTGATTAACTTGAGTTGTCGGTCGTTGATCTGCCCTGGTACCATCATCAGCAGCTTAAACCAGCATCACGTTGGTGATGTTTCGACCTTCCAAAAGCACGACCGCAAAAACCAGATCCCTTAGCCACCACGTACCAAACCACTGGATCGTTGCTCGAGTTTCTTGCCTCTTGGTAGCCACAACCGTCTATGTAGCCATCACCATTATAGGTCGAACATGATTAGGGAGCTACCGTAATCACCATTATTCAAAGAAATAGACACCATGGTCAAAAAATTCGTGATATTTGGCCAGATGAAGAGGAAGGTGAGGAAGGCCAGATGGAGAGGAGGTGGAGGTGATGAAGAGATATGAGGCGGCTTGTTATGCGAAACCCTAAAAATGAGACTTTTATACTGTTGAAAATTAAGGAAATAGTTAAATGACCATTATGTCCATTCAATTTGAATATAAAAGTAGTATAGATTACGACTCTGTATGCCACATTACCGCCTTGAAAAGCATGTTAGTATAACGTATGGCACCTTACAACTCCGAACAAAACATTACAACACCGTACGTAAACTTAAAACTCCATAATAAACCTAATGAATTCATCCGAGTCCTTTGAACATCGTACAATAACTTAGAATATCTTACGACTCTGTATGCCACATTACCGCCTTGAAAAGCATGTTAGTATAACGTACGACACCTTACAACTCCTAAGAAAACATTACAACACCGTACGAAAACTTGAAACTACATAATAAACCTAATGAATTCATGAGAGTCCTTTGAACATCGTACGACAATTTAGAATATATTACGACTCTGTATGCCACATTACCGCCTTGAAAAGCATGTTAGTATAACGTACGACACCTTACAACTCCTAACAAAACGTTACAACACCGTACGTAAACTTAAAACTTCATAATAAACCTAATGAATTCATCCGAGTCCTTTGAACATCGTACGACAATGTAGAATTTATTACCTCTATGTATGCCACATTACCGCCTTGAAAAGCATGTTAGTATAACGTACGGCACCTTACAACTCCTAACAAAACATTACAACACCGTACGTAAACTTAAAACTCCATAATAAACCTAATGATTTCGTCCTAGTCATTTGAACATTGTACAACAATTTAGAATATCTTACGACTCTGTATGCCACATTACCGCCTTGAAAAGCATTTTAGTATAATGTACGGCACCTTACAACTCCTAACAAATCATTACAACACCGTATGTAACTTAAAACTCCATAATAAACCTAATGAATTCGTCCGAGTCCTTTGAACATCGTACGACAATTTAGAATATATTACGACTCTGTATGCCACATTACCGCCTTGAAAATCATGTTAGTATAACGTAGGACACCTTACAACTCCTAACAACACATTACAATACCGTACGTAAATTTAAAACTCCATGGTAAACCTAATGAATTCGTCCGAGTCTTTAAAACATCAGTCGACCACTCAGGACTTGTTACGACTTTGTATGCGACATTAGCAACAGGAAGAGAAATTTAGAATAATGTAGGATGCGTTACAAATTTTGAGAACACCTTACCCCACCGTACGAAACATTAAAACTCCATAATAAACCTAATGAATTAGTCCGAGTGATTTGTACATCGTACAACAATTTAGAATATCTTAGTACTCTGTATGCCACATTACCGCCTTGAAAAGCATGTTAGTATAACGTACAACACCTTACAACTCCTAAGAAAACATTACAACACCGTACGTAAACTTGAAACTCCATAATAAACCTAATGAATTCATCTGTAAAACCCTAAATTTTGACGTATGTATATGTCGATAAAGGGCGGGTGTTCATGTAAATAGCACGTTGAATAAAGAGTCCTAATGTATATAGATAAACCCTAGGGGTGATAGAGGACTTAAAATGAAGAACGTGGGAGAAAACGGAACTCAAATCGGAGTTATAACGAAGCGGGAAATGCGAAAACACCTGAGGAATGCCCGAAAACTTCTTTCGAGCATATGTTGACTTAGAAGAAGAGTTACGGAACCCATAATATATGGATTCCACGTGTTTCGAAGAGAGGAATCTGATTTTGGGGGTTAGGCGATCCGCACATCAAGGGGTAGTCCCCTACGCGTATCGCGTAGGACCTGTCGGGTGGAAAACAGCTGGCAGCCACTCACCATCTACGCGATACGCGCAGATGATGCATGTGGGCTGCGCGTAGCGCCTAGAACAGCCCAACCAGCCTATAAAAAGGGGTGCAACCCCCTTCACACTTGCTTAAACTTCTCTCTCTCTCTAGAACGTTTTAGAGAGAGAAAACCTCTAGTTTCTCTTGCAGAATCGCGCCTCGAGTGCGGTACCCTGCGTCGTGACGTTCCTTCGAGTCTCGGGCGCGTGTAGATCGCTTGGCGTGCGTCGAGGTTCTTCCCGAGTGAAGAACGGTGATCGTCAAGGTTTTGCGCGATTGAAGACCGGTGATCGACGAGGTAATAGTCTTTCATTCTCGATTAGTTTAGGACGGGAATCGGGTTGAGGACCCGATGGGAATGCGGGGTGAAGATACCCGCATAGCACAAGGGACGTGCTAGGGGAAATGGTTGCGGGATTAAACACCCGCAACTAACGGGTAGAATACTCGGGGAGGGTGCGGATTGAATATCCGTGCCCTAGGGGTATGATATTCGTTGTGAACGGGTAACATATCTCTGTAGGATTCGTTTAGATCCCCGAGGTGTGGGATTTGGTAGGCGTAGGTGGCAACGACTCGTGTCTAGTCGTATGCTTCGCTACTTATGCCCTAGGACTTACATAGTCTTAGGAATCGTTATTTATAACGTTGTGATATCGCGATATAGGTGGATTATAGCTACTGAGATTGATTGTCGATATAGCTATTTGTGTGATCGTGAAGATATCCATTTGGATTGATTGTTGGGATTAGATCAAGGACTGAAGCTAGTTGTGAGCTTGTTGTAATCTTGTTGAGGTGAGTTCATACACTTAAACTCTTTTGAAATGATTGTATGTTTTACAAAACTGGATGTGTTGCTTAAACCTGTTTTGGTTGCAAATGATTGTGAGTTTTTGTATAAACTCTTTTGGAATGGTTGTGTTCTTAAACTATTGTTTATGAACGGTTGGCTAGCATTCTACGGTAAATATCGGGCAATACCACTTCTGTTATTGGGTGACGGGCGGTAAACTCAGTGAAGGGTATATGCATATATTCTGCTCCAGCGCAGACGTGCCTGACGGAGTTGTTGAGGGGTTTATCGTATTGTCTGTGTATATTTATCTGATGATGCTAGTATGTTTATGAAATGCTTGTATGTGATGGAGTTAGTGGTAACTCTTTGATCAATGGAGCTTGGTAACTCGTTGATCAAGGTTTTTACAAGTATTTGGATGAATGTTTTGTAATGTGTTTGTAAAATGTTTTATTATGAACTCACCAGCGTAAGGTGACCCTTTCTTTTAAAACCTTTTGGCACACATCCTATGTGTCGGGTGATGCAGGAAAGCACTGTTGAGGCTAGAGCAGGTAGAGGGCTTGCGGGCTTAGAAGATAGACACTCTGGACCTAGACTAGTTGCTAGCTTTAGTTGTTGATGTTATGTATCAAACAATTATTTGTCATTTTGAGAACTATGTAATTGTAGTTTGAATTTTAATGTATGAACAACTTTACGTTTTAAGCTGTGTGTATGTACGTTTGTTGAATTCCGCTGCGTTGCTCCTGATATCCATTCGTCACACGCGCGATAACCCCCGGGGCAACCATCTCCTGGGACCGCCCGCCGTGATGGGGCTGTGACATGCTTGGTATCAGAGCCGTAGTTTAAGCGAACTAGGTACAAGCTTAGTATCTAGACTTAAACTAAGATAAGATAGGATAAGTGCCCGCATAGGTGTATAGAAGTTTCCTTTCTGAATAGGCAAATGGGTTTTGGTATGAACGTGGCGGAGAATGGCTAAGAACACGATCAGCGCGGTAAATAAATAATTGCAACTAGCCACTGTCATTATTTGTTTACAAGCACTATATTGTTCTTAATCATGGTCCATCATGTGAATGCTGACTCCCTGCTCTCTTTTGTAGGTAGAGTTATGGCTGGTAAAAGGAAAGGTAGCGGTAGACGTCCTCCTACGAGAAGAAGTACTAGGACGAACACGA
This sequence comes from Tagetes erecta, assembly GCA_030867185.1. NCBI lineage: Eukaryota > Viridiplantae > Streptophyta > Magnoliopsida > Asterales > Asteraceae > Tagetes > Tagetes erecta. Next base: position 43,745,257 of record CM061488.1, on the reverse strand, counting down.
ATAAAGAAACTGCTAGCGCTGAGACTGTCGAGAATCATGATAACGACGGAGAGGAAGTTATCATAACGGAAACCTAGTTTAATTCGGCGGTTGCTGATCAAGTCTCCAAGGTACTGGAAACCACGTTGCCTAGGATCATAGACTCTGCACTGCAAAGGCGATCAAATGAAGAGAACCGTGGAGGCAGTGGTGGCACTGGAGGTGGCACCGGAGGCAGTGGTGGTACCGGAGGCGATGGTGGTACGGGAAACGGTGGCGATGCCAGAGGCGCTGGTGATACTGGTGGAAACGATGGCGGGAAAATCCCAAAACAAGGTTGCTTGTATAAAGGTTTTAAGGATTGTACTCCTAAACCCTTCAGTGGAAAAGGTGGTGCCATAGCGACGTATAATTGGATTTCTGCGATGGAAGCTGTGATTAACATCAGTGAGTGCCGTGATGATCAAGCGGTCAAGTATGCTGCTCATTCCTTCGAGGAAGAAGCTATGCATTGGTGGAAGACGATAGTCCAAAGGAAAGGACAAACCGCTATTGACAACATGATGTGGAGTGACATGAAGGAGTTGGTGCTCCAACAGTTCTGTCCACAGAACGAGTTGGACAAGATGGAGATGGAGTTTCTTCGGCTTGAGGCTGGATCTATGACGCCTCGTGAGTACACCTCTAGATTCAACGAGATGGCTTTGTTGGTTCCCCACTTAGTTACTCCCGAGTCTAGAAGGTTGAGGTGTTATATCCAGGGGCTTCCACCAAAGGTCCGAACGCATGTGAAGGTTAAAGGGCCAACGACCTTTGATGAAGCAGTAGGACTGAGCGCAATCATCTACGATGAGGTGCAAAGTCAAGAGGTACATGAAGGAGTAAGAAAGAGGAAGTCGGAGGATAGGAAGAGTGGATCTGGTGGTAGATTCAAGTTTAAAAAGGGAGAAAGAGGTAGCAAAGATAAGGGGAAAGTTGGAGAAGAATATCAAGAGAAGAGGTGTTACAAATGTCAGCAATCGGGACATCTCTCAAGGTCGTGTCCGACGATTAAGTGCTATAATTGTCTGGAAACAAGGCATTTTAAGAATGATTGCCCTAAAATTAAATGAGGAAAGAACCCAGCCAAAGGGCGGGTGTTTGTTATGAAGAAGGTTGATGATAAAGAAGTTAATGAGGATGTTGTGGCAGGTATGTTCCCTCTAAACAACGTTTATGCTAAGGTTTTATTTGACACCGGTGCAAATAAGAGTTTTGTGTCAACTTCCTTTGGTAAATACCTAGGAAAAGAACCTGTAGTACAAGATCTTGCTTATGAGGTAGAAACCGCAAATGAAGGAAGTGATGTGATAACAGTAGTGTATAAGGATTGTTTGCTTAATTTAAATGGTGTCGAGTTTCCAGTTAATGTTATGCCTATGAACTTGTGTGGTTATGATGTAGTCATAGGAATGGACTGGTTAACTTATAATCGAGCCCAAGTTGATTGTGAGAAAAAGTTGGTTAGGGTATGTAAGTCAGATGGTGAAACATTAGTGGTTAAGGGCGATAGTATCGGAGGTAATATCCGGATGATATCTGCAATTAAGGCTAGTAAATGTTTGATGAAAGGTTGTGAGGCTTTCATAGCCTATGCTTTAGATGCTAAGCCTGAGAAGCAGATTTCGGATATCCCAGTCGTATGTCATTACCCTGACGTGTTTCCGGATGACTTACCTGGACTCCCTCCCAACCGACAAATCGAATTTCGAATCGATTTAATACCTGAAGCAAGGCCGATTGCGAAGGCTCTTTATCGTTTGGCGCCCTCCGAATTGCAAGAACTAATTAAGCAAATCCAGGAGTTGCTCGACTTATGCTTCATTAGACCGAGTTCATCCCCTTGGGGTGCACCAGCTGTGTTTGTGAAAAAGAAAGACGGCTCCATGCGGATGTGCATCGACTACCGTGAGCTGAACAAGTTGACAGTTAAGAATAAGTATCCCTTTGCCGTGAATAGACGATCTATTTGACCAGCTGCAAGGAGCCAGCTATTTCTCCAAGATCGATCTCAGGTCTGGATACCATCAACTAAAGGTGAGGGAAGAGGATATTCCGAAGACGGCTTTTAGAACCCGGTATGGGCACTATGAGTTTTTGGTTATGTCCTTTGGACTAACCAATGCCCCTGCAGCATTCATGGATCTCATGAACAGAGTCTGCAAGCCGTATCTAGACAAGTTTGTCATTGTCTTTATTGATGATATTTTGGTCTATTCGAGAGATCAAAATGATCATGTTGAACACTTGAAGAAGGTTTTGGAGACTCTTAGGCAAGAGAAGTTGTACGCTAAGTTCTCCAAGTGCGAATTTTGGAAGAAAGAAGTTCAATTTCTTGGGCATGTGATAAATGAAGATGGTGTTCAGGTAGATCCAACTAAGATAGAGGCTATAATGAAATGGGAAGTTCCGAAGACTCCCACGGAAATTAGAAGCTTCTTAGGCTTAGCTGGGTACTACCGAAGATTTATCAAAGACTTCTCAAAGATTGCTACACCGATGACTGCATTAATGCGAAAGAAGGCTGAGTTCAAATGGGGACCCGAGCAAGAGGAAGCCTTTAGTGTCTTGAAGAAGAAGCTTTGTAGCGCTCAATTCTTTCATTACCCGAAGGTAATGAGGACTATGTGGTATGTTGTGATGCCTCACTTAATGGTCTTGGTTGCGTGCTGATGCAACGAGAGAAGGTCATTGCCTATGCATCACGACAATTAAGTGTTCATGAGAAACGTTACACCACACATGATTTGGAATTAGGTGCCATAGTGTTTGCCTTGAAGACGTGGCGACACTAACTTTATGGTACTAAATTCGTGATATATTCTGATCACAAAAGCCTCCAACACCTTTTTGATCAGAAGGAGCTAAATATGAGGCAACGTAGATGGATGGAATTGCTTAGCGATTATGATTGTGAGATCAAATACCACCCTGGCAAGGCCAATGTGGTAGCAGACGCCCTGAGTCGAAAGGAGAGGGTTAAACCCATTAGAGTAAGGGCTTTGCACATTGTTGTAACGGTTGATTGGAAGGATCAGATCGTGGAAGCTTAAGAAAACACTTTGAAGGAAGAAAGCATCAGGAAGGAGCGAATGGTTGGAAAGAAAGGTTTGTTGACAAAAGGAAAGGATGAGATTCTAAGGTTTGGATCAAGAATTTGGATACCAAAGTTTGGAGGTATCCAGGATAAGATTCTTGACGAAACCCACAAGTCTAAGTACTCGATTCATCCTGGAACGGATAAGATGTTCAAGAGCTTGAAAGAACATTATTGGTGGCCCAATATGAAGAGATCAATTGCACAGTATGTGCAAAGGTGCTTGACTTGTTTACAAGTTAAGATTGAGCATCAGAAACCAGCAGGTCTGTTACAACAGATAGAATTACTAGTTTGGAAGTGGGAAAGTATAACGATGGATTATATTACGAAGCTCCCAAGAAATCGTGCAAGGCATAATGCCATATGGGTGATTGTGGATCGATTGACCAAGTCGTCCCATTTCATACCATATAACGAGAGCTACTCACCAGAGAAGATGGCGAAATTGTATATCAAGGAGATTGTGAGTAGACATGGCGTGCCACTTTCGATCATCTCTGACAGAGATAGTCGATTCACGTCAAGGTTTTGGGCGAGTTTGCAAAAGGATCTAGGAACTAGATTGAATTTGAGCACGTCATATCATCCTCAAACTGATGGGCAGAGTGAGCGTACGATCCAAACCCTTGAAGATATGTTGCGTGCGTGTGTGATTGACTTTAGTGGTAGTTGGGATGAATTCTTACCATTGGTTGAGTTTTCATACAACAACAGTTATCACACCAGCATAGGGAAGGCACCGTTTGAAGCACTTTATGGAAGAAAGTGCAGAACTCCTGTTTGTTGGATGGAAGTTGGGGATGATCAGTTGTGTAGTACAGAGATGATGTTAGAAACAACCGATAAAACCCAACTGATTAGGCAAAGGCTGAAAGCTGCCCAGGATAGGCAGAAAAGTTATGCTGATGTTCGTAGAAGGCCCTTAGAATTCAAAGTCGGGGACTATGTGATGTTGAAAGTATCTTCTTGGAAAGGAGTGGTGAGATTTATCAAACGGGAAAAGTTAGCCCCGAGGCCCGAGGTACAGTGGTGAGAACACCTTACACCACCGTACGAAAGATTAAAACTCCATAATAAACCTAATGAATTCGTCCGAGTAATTTGATCACCATACAACAATTTGGAATATATTACGACTCTATATGCCACATTACCGCCTTTAAAAGCATGTTAGTATAACGTACGGCACCTTACAACTCCTAACAAAACGTTACAACACCGTACGTAAACATAAAACTCAAACCTAATAAATTAGTCCGAGTCCTTTGAACACCATACAACAATTTGGAATATATTACGACTCGGTATGCCACATTACCGCCTTGAAAAGCATGTTAGTATAACGTACGGCACCTTACAACTCCGAACAAAACATTACAACACCGTACGTAAACTTAAAACTCCATAATAAACCTAATGAATTCGTCCGAGTCATTTGAACATCGTACGACCACTCAGGACTTGTTACGACTCTGTATGCGAAATTAGCAACAGGAAAAGCAATTTAGAATAATGTAGGATGCGTTACAACTTTTGAGAACACCTTACACCACCGTACGAAAGATTAAAACTCCATAATAAACCTAATGAATTCGTCCGAGTAATTTGAACACCATACAACAATCTGGAATATATTACGACTCTGTATGCCACATTACCGCCTTGAAAAGCATGTTAGTATAACGTACGGCACCTTACAACTCCTAACAGAACATTACAACACCGTACGTAAACTTAAAACTCCATAATAAACCTAATGAATTCGTCCTAGTCATTTGAACATCGTACGACCACTCAGGACTTGTTACGACTCTGTATGCGAAATTAGCAACAGGAAAAGCAATTTAGAATAATGTAGGATGCGTTACAACTTTTGAGAACACCTTACACCACCGAACGAAAGATTAAAACTCCATAATAAACTTAATGAATTCGTCCGAGTAATTTGAACACCATACAACAATTTGGAATATATTACGACTCTGTATGGCATATTACCGCCTTGAAAAGCATGTTAGTATAACGTACGACACCTTACTACTCCTAACAAAACATTACAACCCCGTACGTAAACTTAAAACTCCATAATAAACCTAATGAATTTGTCCGAGTCCTTTGAAATCGTACGACAAATTAGAATATATTACGACACTGTATGCCACATTACCGTCTTGAGAAGCATGTTAGTATAACGTACGACACCTTACAACTCCTAACAAAACATTACAACACCGTACGTAAACATAAAACTCCATAATAAACCTAATAAATTAGTCCGAGTCCTTTGAACACCATACAACAATTTGGAATATATTACGACTCGGTATGCCACATTACCGCCTTGAAAAGCATGTTAGTATAACGTACGGCACCTTACAACTCCTAACAAAACATTACAACACCGTACGTAAACTTAAAACTCCATAATAAACCTAATGAATTCGTCCGAGTCATTTGAACATCGTACGACCACTCAGGACTTGTTACGACTCTGTATGCGAAATTAGCAACAGGAAAAGCAATTTAGAATAATGTAGGATGCGTTACAACTTTTGAGAACACCTTACACCACCGTACGAAAGATTAAAACTCCATAATAAACCTAATGAATTCGTCCGAGTAATTTGAACACCATACAACAATTTGGAATATATTACGACTCTGTATGCCACATTACCGCCTTGAAAAGCATGTTAGTATAACGTACGGCACCTTACAACTCCTAACAGAACATTACAACACCGTACGTAAACTTAAAACTCCATAATAAACCTAATGAATTCGTCCGAGTCATTTGAACATCGTACGACCACTCAGGACTTGTTACGACTCTGTATGCGAAATTAGCAACAGGAAAAGCAATTTAGAATAATGTAGGATGCGTTACAACTTTTGAGAACACCTTACACCACCGTACGAAAGATTAAAACTCCATAATAAACCTAATGAATTCGTCCGAGTAATTTGAACACCATACAACAATTTGGAATATATTACGACTCTGTATGCCATATTACCGCCTTGAAAAGCATGTTAGTATAACGTACGACACCTTACTACTCCTAACAAAACATTACAACCCCGTACGTAAACTTAAAACTCCATAATAAACCTAATGAATTTGTCCGAGTCCTTTGAAAATCGTACGACAAATTAGAATATATTACGACACTGTATGCCACATTACCGTCTTGAGAAGCATGTTAGTATAACGTACGACACCTTACAACTCCTAACAAAACATTACAACACCGTACGTAAACATAAAACTCCATAATAAACCTAATAAATTAGTCCGAGTCCTTTGAACACCATACAACAATTTGGAATATATTACGACTCGGTATGCCACATTACCGCCTTGAAAAGCATGTTAGTATAACGTACGGCACCTTACAACTCCTAACAAAACATTACAACACCGTACGTAAACTTAAAACTCCATAATAAACCTAATGAATTCGTCCGAGTCATTTGAACATCGTACGACCACTCAGGACTTGTTACGACTCTGTATGCGAAATTAGCAACAGGAAATGCAATTTAGAATAATGTAGGATGCGTTACAACTTTTGAGAACACCTTACACCATCGTACGAAAGATTAAAACTCCATAATAAACCTAATGAATTCGTCCGAGTAATTTGAACACCATACAACAATTTGGAATATATTACGACTCTGTATGCCACATTACCGCCTTGAAAAGCATGTTAGTATAACGTACGGCACCTTACAACTCCTAACAGAACATTACAACACCGTACGTAAACTTAAAACTCCATAATAAACCTAATGAATTCGTCCGAGTCATTTGAACATCGTACGACCACTCAGGACTTGTTACGACTCTGTATGCGAAATTAGCAACATGAAAAGCAATTTATAATAATGTAGGATGCGTTACAACTTTTGAGAACACCTTACACCACCGTACGAAAGATTAAAACTCCATAATAAACCTAATGAATTCGTCCGAGTAATTTGAACACCATACAACAATTTGGAATATATTACGACTCTGTATGCCATATTACCGCCTTGAAAAGCATGTTAGTATAACGTACGACACCTTACTACTCCTAACAAAACATTACAACCCCGTACGTAAACTTAAAACTCCATAATAAACCTAATGAATTTGTCCGAGTCCTTTGAAAATCGTACGACAAATTAGAATATATTACGACACTGTATGCCACATTACCGTCTTGAGAAGCATGTTAGTATAACGTACGACACCTTACAACTCCTAACAAAACATTACAACACTGTACGTAAACATAAAACTCCATAATAAACCTAATAAATTAGTCCGAGTCCTTTGAACACCATACAACAATTTGGAATATATTACGACTCGGTATGCCACATTACCGCCTTGAAAAGCATGTTAGTATAACGTACGACACCTTACAACTCCTAACAAAACATTACAACACCGTACGTAAACTTAAAACTCCATAATAAACCTAATGAATTCGTCCGAGTCATTTGAACATCGTACGACCACTCAGGACTTGTTACGACTCTGTATGCGAAATTAGCAACAGGAAAAGAAATTTAGAATAATGTAGGATGCGTTACAACTTTTGAGAACACCTTACACCACCGTACGAAAGATTAAAACTCCATAATAAACCTAATGAATTCGTCCGAGTAATTTGAACACCATACAACAATTTGGAATATATTACGACTCTGTATGCCATATTACCGCCTTGAAAAGCATGTTAGTATAACGTACGACACCTTACTACTCCTAACAAAACATTACAACCCCGTACGTAAACTTAAAACTCCATAATAAACCTAATGAATTTGTCCGAGTCCTTTGAAAATCGTACGACAAATTAGAATATATTACGACACTGTATGCCACATTACCGTCTTGAGAAGCATGTTAGTATAACGTACGACACCTTACAACTCCTAACAAAACATTACAACACCGTACGTAAACATAAAACTCCATAATAAACCTAATAAATTAGTCCGAGTCCTTTGAACACCATACAACAATTTGGAATATATTACGACTCGGTATGCCACATTACCGCCTTGAAAAGCATGTTAGTATAACGTACGGCACCTTACAACTCCTAACAAAACATTACAACACCGTACGTAAATTTAAAACTCCATAATAAACCTAATGAATTCGTCCGAGTCATTTGAACATCGTACGACCACTCAGGACTTGTTACGACTCTGTATGCGAAATTAGCAACAGGAAAAGCAATTTAGAATAATGTAGGATGCGTTACAACTTTTGAGAACACCTTACACCACCGTACGAAAGATTAAAACTCCATAATAAACCTAATGAATTCGTCCGAGTAATTTGAACACCATACAACAATTTGGAATATATTACGACTCTGTATGCCACATTACCGCCTTGAAAAGCATGTTAGTATAACGTACCGCACCTTACAACTCCTAACAGAACATTACAACACCGTACGTAAACTTAAAACTCCATAATAAACCTAATGAATTCGTCCGAGTCATTTGAACATCGTACGACCACTCAGGACTTGTTACGACTCTGTATGCGAAATTAGCAACAGGAAAAGCAATTTAGAATAATGTAGGATGCGTTACAACTTTTGAGAACACCTTACACCACCGTACGAAAGATTAAAACTCCATAATAAACCTAATGAATTCGTCCGAGTAATTTGAACACCATACAACAATTTGGAATATATTACGACTCTGTATGCCATATTACCGCCTTGAAAAGCATGTTAGTATAATGTACGACACCTTACTACTCCTAACAAAACATTACAACCCCGTACGTAAACATAAAACTCCATAATAAACCTAATGAATTTGTCCGAGTCCTTTGAAAATCGTACGAAAAATTATAATATATTACGACTCTGTATGCCACATTACCTCTTGAGAAGCATGTTAGTATATCGTACGACACCTTACAACTCCTAACAAAACATTACAACACCGTACGTAAACATAAAACTCCATAATAAACCTAATAAATTAGTCCGAGTCCTTTGAACACCATACAACAATTTGGAATATATTACGACTCGGTATGCCACATTACCGCCTTGAAAAGCATGTTAGTATAACGTACGGCACCTTACAACTCCTAACAAAACATTACAACACCGTACGTAAACTTAAAACTCCATAATAAACCTAATGAATTCGTCCGAGTCATTTGAACATCGTACGACCACTCAGGACTTGTTACGACTCTGTATGCGAAATTAGCAACAGGAAAAGAAATTTAGAATAATGTAGGATGCGTTACAACTTTTGAGAACACCTTACACCACCGTACGAAAGATTAAAACTCCATAATAAACCTAATGAATTCGTCCGAGTAATTTGAACACCATACAACAATTTGGAATATATTACGACTCTGTATGCCATATTACCGCCTTGAAAAGCATGTTAGTATAACGTACGACACCTTACTACTCCTAACAAAACATTACAACCCCGTACGTAAACATAACACTCCATAATAAACCTAATGAATTTGTCCGAGTCCTTTGAAAATCGTACGAAAAATTATAATATATTACGACTCTGTATGCCACATTACCGTCTTGAGAAGCATGTTAGTATATCGTACGACACCTTACAACTCCTAACAAAACATTACAACACCGTACGTAAACATAAAACTCCATAATAAACCTAATAAATTAGTCCGAGTCCTTTGAACACCATACAACAATTTGGAATATATTACGACTCGGTATGCCACATTACCGCCTTGAAAAGCATGTTAGTATAACGTACGGCACCTTACAACTCCTAACAAAACATTACAACACCGTACGTAAACTTTAAACTCCATAATAAACCTAATGAATTCGTCCGAGTCATTTGAACATCGTACGACCACTCAGGACTTGTTACGACTCTGTATGCGAAATTAGCATCAGGAAAAGCAATTTAGAATAATGTAGGATGCGTTACAACTTTTGAGAACACCTTACACCACCGTACGAAAGATTAAATCTCCATAATAAACCTAATGAATTCGTCCGAGTAATTTGAACACCATACAACAATTTGGAATATATTACGACTCTGTATGCCACATTACCGCCTTGAAAAGCATGTTAGTATAACGTACGTCACCTTACAACTCCTAACAAAACATTACAACACCGTACGTAAACTTAAAACTCCATAATAAACCTAATGAATTCGTCCGAGTCATTTGAACATCGTACGACCACTCAAGACTTGTTACGACTCTGTATGCGAAATTAGCAACAGGAAAAGCAACTTAGAATAATGTAGGATGCGTTACAACTTTTGAGAACACCTTACACCACCGTACGAAAGATTAAAACTCCATAATAAACCTAATGAATTCGTCCGAGTAATTTGAACACCATACAACAATTTGGAATATAATACGACTCTGTATGCCACATTACTGCCTTGAAAAGCATGTTAGTATAACGTACGGCACCTTACAACTCCTAACAAAACATTACAACACCGTACGTAAACTTAAAACTCCGTAATAAACCTAATGAATTCGTCCGAGTCATTTGAACATCGTACGACCACTCAGGACTTGTTACGACTCTGTATGCGAAATTAGCAACAGGAAAAGCAATTTAGAATAATGTAGGATGCGTTACAACTTTTGAGAACACCTTACACCACCGTACGAAAGATTAAAACTCCATAATAAACCTAATGAATTCGTCCGAGTAATTTGAACACCAAACAACAATTTGGAATATATTACGACTCTGTATGCCACATTACCGCCTTGAAAAGCATGTTAGTATAACGTACGGCACCTTACAACTCCTAACAGAACATTACAACACCGTACGTAAACTTAAAACTCCATAATAAACCTAATGAATTCGTCCGAGTCATTTGAACATCGTACGACCACTCAGGACTTGTTACGACTCTGTATGCGAAATTAGCAACAGGAAAAGCAATTTAGAATAATGTAGGATGCGTTACAACTTTTGAGAACACCTTACACCACCGTATGAAAGATTAAAACTCCATAATAAACCTAATGAATTCGTCCGAGTAATTTGAACACCATACAACAATTTGGAATATATTACGACTCTGTATGCCATATTACCGCCTTGAAAAGCATGTTAGTATAACGTACGACACCTTACTACTCCTAACAAAACATTACAACCCCGTACGTAAACATAAAACTCCATAATAAACCTAATGAATTTGTCCGAGTCCTTTGAAAATCGTACGACAAATTAGAATATATTACGACTCTGTATGCCACATTACCGTCTTGAGAAGCATGTTAGTATAACGTACGACACCTTACAACTCCTAACAAAACATTACAACACCGTACGTAAACATAAAACTCCATAATAAACCTAATAAATTAGTCCGAGTCCTTTGAACACCATACAACAATTTGGAATATATTACGACTCGGTATGCCACATTACCACCTTGAAAAGCATGTTAGTATAACGTACGGCACCTTACAACTCCTAACAAAACATTACAACACCGTACGTAAACTTAAAACTCCATAATCAACCTAATGAATTCGTCCGAGTCATTTGAACATCGTACGACCACTCAGGACTTGTTACGACTCTGTATGCGAAATTAGCAACAGGAAAAGAAATTTAGAATAATGTAGGATGCGTTACAACTTTTGAGAACACCTTACACCACCGTACGAAAGATTAAGACTCCATAATAAACCTAATGAATTCGTCCGAGTAATTTGAACACCATACAACAATTTGGAATATATTACGACTCTGTATGCCACATTACCGCCTTGAAAAGCATGTTAGTATAACGTACGGCACCTTACAACTCCTAACAAAACATTACAACACCGTACGTAAACTTAAAACTCCATAATAAACCTAATGAATTCGTCCGAGTCATTTGAACATCGTACGACCACTCAGGACTTGTTACGACTCTGTATGCGAAATTAGCATCAGGAAAAGCAATTTAGAATAATGTAGGATGCGTTACAACTTTTGAGAACACCTTACACCACCGTACGAAAGATTAAATCTCCATAATAAACCTAATGAATTCGTCCGAGTAATTTGAACACCATACAACAATTTGGAATATATTACGAATCTGTATGCCACATTACCGCCTTGAAAAGCATGTAAGTATAACGTACGTCACCTTACAACTCCTAACAAAACATTACAACACCGTACGTAAACTTAAAACTCCATAATAAACCTAATGAATTCGTCCGAGTCATTTTTACATCGTACGACCACTCAGGACTTGTTACGACTCTGTATGCGAAATTAGCAACAGGAAAAGCAACTTAGAATAATGTAGGATGCGTTACAACTTTTGAGAACACCTTACACCACCGTACGAAAGATTAAAACTCCATAATAAACCTAATGAATTCGTCCGAGTAATTTGAACACCATACAACAATTTGGAATATATTACGACTTTGTATGTCACATTACTGCCTTGAAAAGCATGTTAGTATAACGTACGGCACCTTACAACTCCTAACAAAACATTATGTTGGGGTTATTTGAAGATGTCACTTTCCAAATATAAGCGAGTGAAGATATCGAGCATCATCACGAGCAAGCACGGGTGAAGACGTTAATAATTTGTATTTGTCTTAGAATATTTGTGTAATCGTTTTGTGCTTAATTGCACGTCTTTTAGGTTACTTTGTAAGGTGAATGGTATGGACTATAAATACCATCACCTAGGTCATTTGTTAGGAGAGTTGCCTATTCTTGTTAGTCATATTCTCTTGTAACATCCTTTGATCTAATACAATTCACCTATTCATATTATCATCATCTTCATCATACTTTGCATTGATCTTCATGAACATTCAAGCATCAATACGTGATCAGTGAGTTTCCGCATCACTGATTACAAACAACATCACCAAACAATCTCAGATCTAGATCCAAGCTCGGTTGGTCTAGTACTATCAATTGGTATCAGAGCTTTCGGTTTGTGTTCTTCGCTGTTTCTAAGCAAAACACATCAATATTACTCAAAATATCATGATCTGAACGAATTGTTGGTGTTTTTAGGTGTAATTTATCATCAGAATCACTCTAATTCGCAACGATTGTGCAGATTCTATCAGATCATCATCAGATCTGAAGAATTAAGAAGAATAGAAAAAGTACTGTTCGATCAAATTTTTGCTCAAAATCATCAGATTTGATCATGTTTTGGATTGATTGATAAAAGGGATTGTTAATCGGACTATTTCACAGCTTGTGTGTGAATTTTGGACAATTTGGACAAGTTTTAGACAAAACCCAGAAATTTCGTTTGACGAAGATGATGAACAGTTGGTGTTTGGTTGAAGATTAACTTGCCGGGTGATATATTTGACTTAGACAATTCCTTGGACTTAGATTTAAGAAGAAATTAGGTCCTGTACTGCCGTATAAAGGAATTTGTGCTAGACGGGTGAAGAATTTGACTAGGAAAAGTGTTACTGTTCAGCCGGATCAGACACTGTTGTGCCGGGTAAAACACTGTTACGCTGGGTGAAGAAGAAAAAGTCAGCCGGGTAATATACTGTGTAGCCGGGTGATTAACAATTGTGCCGTGTGATCATACTGTTCAGCCGGACAAAGCTTTTTGCCGTGTCAAGTTTCTGCCGGGTCAAAGACTTAGCCGTGTGAAGTTTTTCTTATTGCCGTGTAACTGTTCATCCGGGTGAAGAACAAAAGTATTTTCAACTGTTGAGCCGTCTAACTGTTTAGCCGTGTGAAGACTTATTCTGCCGGGTGAAGAACAAATACACTGTTTAGCCGGCTGAAGAAGGATTTTCACTGTTTTGCCGTGTGACTCATTTTTAGTTGTTTTCATTACTTGTTTCTTGTCTTGTCTTTAATTACTTGTCTTTATTTTAGTATTTTAATCACTTCTTTTCAAAAATTAACAAAAACCAAAAATATTTTCTTTAAAAATTGTTAAAATGGCTCCTAATGATGATTCTGATAACCGTGTTCCTAGACTTTTGAATCGTGCAGATTTCAAGAACTGGACCATCAGGCTGAGACATCATTTGTGTTCTATTGACAATGACTTGTGGAAATCCATTGAGAAAGGCCCTCACATTCCAACTCAGACAGCACCAGATAGTGCAAGTACCTATACTAAAGATTCTACTACACCTTATCCAGAGGATAATTTGTCAGCTGAAGACTTGAGGAAGGTAAAGAATGATAGCAAGGCCTACTCGTTAATGTGCAAGGGGTTGCCATTACAAGTTTTGTCTAGATTGGATGCATATCAGACTGGTTATACATGCTTCAAGGCATTGAAGTCTATATGTGAAGGAGGAGAACAATTAAGGAGTTTGAAGAAGTCGAAATTAAAAAGGCAATTAGAGTTGTTTGAACACATCAATGGAGAGACAGTACATCAGATGATGAACAGGTTTGTTCACTTAACTACTGAGATGTCAAACCTCGGAGTGAAGACTGAACTTCAAGACCTGAATGATCGATTGCTGAATGCTTTACCATCATCATGGAAGCAAACTGTTACTCTGTTGAAACACACTGAGAAATTTCCAATGGAACTTGATTTGCTTATTGGAAAAATAGAGGAAGTTGAAATTGATGAAGGATCTAGAAACACTGATAGATCAAGCTCACAAACTCAGTACAAGTATGTGGTAAATCCTGTCAATACTGTGGATAATGCTTTTCTTGTGCAAAATACAACAAAGTTTGAAGATGAGGATGACTTATTCGTTGGTGCAAGTTTCTATACTGATTCAGCATACTTTCCAAATTCGCCAACTTATTCTCAACCTCAATCTCCACCAAGAGCTCAAGTTCAAATTCCAAATCAGATTAATCAGTCAGATAATCAAAGTTCCAATGTTCAAGCTAAAGTGAAAGACGTCATGAATATTCTGTTGCAAGATGACGAAACAAAAACTGCCTTTACTGCTTTTATGGCGAGTTTCCAAGCGTACCAAGGTAGTCATCTAAGTCAAATGGACGTGGTCCTTCAAGACTTATTTGAAATGGATCCAGTAGATGTTGAAGAAATGGATCTGAATTGGCAGATGGTTATGGTAGCCTATCGTACCCAAAAGCATGCATATGTTAACAGAAGTTACAAACCTCATGCTAACAAGACGGTTGGATTTGACAAATCTAAGGCCAGGTGCTTTAACTGTAATCAGTATGGTCATTTCTCAAGAGAATGCAAAGCTCCAAAGAATTTTAATGACCAAGCTAGTTCAAGCAATCAAGGTCAAGGTCAAAGTTCTCAACAGTCTACGAGTTATCAAGGCAGAAATCAGCGTTTCTTTCAAAAGCCGTACCAAAGTCTTCCTATGCCTGAGTTGAAGGATGAAGGAAAGAAGCAAGAAGATCAGAATAAAGCGTTGGTTGTAAGTGTACAAGACGGATATGACTGGAGTGCATACGCAGAACAGTTTACATCTGATCTTACCTCAAATCTGGCTTTGGTATGTGAAATTGAAGAAGACTGGTCTGAAGAAGGGGATGGAAAGATGGTTGATGATGTGAATGAAGATACTGAAGATTATGACTGGAGTGCTAAGTCTGATCCTACTGAAGAGTCTGAAGCTGAAATTGCATTAATGGCTACATCCAGTGAGTCTTCATCTTCTACTGAACAACCAAAGGTTAGTAATGAATTACCCCCCAATTACATTCCATTGCCCTTAGATGTGAAAGAAAGGTTATGTTCCGATCAGTGTATTCAACAAGTAGAACATTATCGAACTCACTCATTTAAAATCGGTGATAAACTAAGTCAACATGAAAAACTTCATGAAAAACTTAAAATCGATCATAAAATTTCTGATGAGAAGATTTTGTCACTAACTGAATCATGGAACAAAACTTTAAAGGAATTGGAAATTGTTACCAAGCAACTTGAAGAAATGACTAAGAATTTTGAACAAGAAAAAGTCGCACATGCAGTCACTCAAGTTGAACTAAAGAAAGTTAAAAGTTGTAAAACCATGGTTGAACAACTGATTAATGAAAGAGGTAACAAAAATAAAACCGGGTTGGGTTTTACTCATGAACCAATGCCAAATTCAATCACTCAAACCTTACCGGAAAACTTTAATGAATTTGATCATTCACCTGAAAATGAAAGAAAATTCAAAGAAATTCAAAAAGGTAAATCCGAGTCGGAAGGATCTGAAGTGTTGATCGAAAGCTTGAGAGAAGAAGATGGAATGACAACTGAAGCAGATGATGAAGCAAGCAACAAATCTGAAAACAAGCTGGAGCCTGTTCTAATTCAACTCGTTGAATATCCAAAACTTAATCCCGAACCAAAACAAACGGTGAAGGAAGAAGGTGAATTTTCAGGATTCAATGATCCTAATTACATCAAATGGAAGAAGAATGAGGAAAAGGCAAAAGTTGCTGCTGAACTGCTCAAAAAACAAGAATTGAAGAAGTCTGACGGTTTAACTGCAAAGAAGCAGAAATCGAAATCAATGTCAAATCAATCTGAAACAAAAGAATCAAAAGGCAAAAGTGTCTTAAAATCAAATGATAACACCAAAGCTCAAAACGTAAAACCTGTCAAGAAATTGTCAAAAGGTAAGTCGATCAAATTTGTGTCTGCAGGTACTTTCGACATGAACGGTTCTTATGGTAACCAAATCAATGCTCAAATCAAATCTAACTCTGGTCTGAAAACAGGTTCAGGTCCTAAGACTTCCGCTGTCAATGATAAGAGAATTGAAAACAAAAAGGTGACCAAAGAGAACAGTTTAAAATCGAACCAAAGTCCCATGCAATCAAAAACACAAACCAAGTCTCCACAAAGAAGCGTTAATCTAAAACCGAATAACTATGATAATGAATCACGTTTTGGTTCAACTTCAAAAGTTAACAATCGGCTCTTTAGGATTAGCAAGAAATATTGTGAAATTTGTGATAGATATAATCATGCAACTGCTGAATGTTTCTTTAACAGGTACTGCAGTTTCTGTAACAAAAGAAATCATTCTTCAGAAGAATGTTATTTTAACAAATTTTGTGATATCTGTGAGAGAAGAAATCATGACACAAAGGATTGTTTCTTTCGATCAAACTCGACTAGAGAAATGACTCCATATTCAAACTTTCAAAGAAATAATTCATATGGTTTTCAAAATATGAGTCAAAGTCATTCTCCTGTTTTGAGAAATTTCAATCGAAACAATTCTGTTTCTAACTTGCCAAGAAATGTGCAGGTTAACAATTTTAAGCCGAGAGCTTTGTTGGTAAGAAACCAAAATTTTGAAAACAACCTTGATCCTCAGTTGGAGGAAAGGTTCAGAGCTTTGAGGAGAAAGCAATCATTGAACGCCAATGGGCGAAGTTATCAGCATCAAAATCTCATGAATGAAACAAATTTTCAGAATATTCAATATAAACAAGTTACAATTGCGGATAAATTCGGAAAACCCAAGACCGTGTGGGCCTGGGTTGACCAAACTAACTGAAATTGTTTGAATTGCAGGTACGCCCAAGAAGACCTATCAACTCGTGGTTCGTTGATAGTGGGTGTAGCCGGCACATGACAGGCAACCATGCCTTGCTTCAGGATTTCAAGCAAAAGAATGGTACTCATGTAGCGTTTGGAGGTGATGCAGGTGGTAAAATCACAGGAGAAGGAACTGTCTCGAATGGAGTAATTAGTTTTGATAAAGTCAACTACTGTGCACAGTTGAACTTTAACTTACTAAGTGTCTCGCAAATCTGTGATAAATCTTATTCAACTCTTTTTGATGATTCTTTTTGTTATATTCTGAAACCAGGTTTCAAGATTGACAATGAGTGGGTAGTGGTGAAAGCACCTAGAGATCGTGATGTATACAAATTGGACATGTCACAGATTGATGCCGAAACCGAAACAACCTGTCTCATTGCCCATGCTTCAAATGATGAGAGTCAGCTATGGCATAGACGGCTGGGACATTCCAACTTCAGAAACATGAACCGTTTGGTATCTGGAAATCACGCTGTGGGAATCCCATCGAAGAAATTCTCCACAACTGATCTTTGTCCAGCGTGTTTGAAGGGAAAACAGCATCGGATGTCTTTTAAGTCCAAGCTCGAAAACTCCATTTCAAAACCCTTGCAGATGCTACATATGGATCTTTTTGGACCGACTAACGTTCAAAGCATCGGGAGAAAATCATATTGTTTTGTTATCATAGATGACTTTACGAGATTTTCATGGGTTTACTTTTTGCATGCTAAATCTGAAACAGCTGAATTATTAAAAGAATTTATCATTAAAATTGAAAACCAATTGGAATGCAAAGTTAAAGTGTTAAGAAGTGACAATGGAACGGAATTTAAAAATGCTAATGTTGATGTATTTTGTGCAGAAAAAGGGATCGCTCGACAATTCAGTGCGCCTAGAACGCCTCAACAGAACGGGGTTGCGGAACGGAAAAACAGGACACTGATTGAAGCAGCAAGATCCATGCTTGCGGATGCAAAAATCCCAATCACTTTTTGGGACGAAGCCATTGCGACTGCATGTTTTGTACAAAATAGAACATTATTAGTGAATGATAAAAAGAAAACTTCTTATGAGTTGTTGTTTGGAAGGAAACCAAATATTTCTTACTTGAAAGCATTTGGTTGTCCGGTTTCGATTTTAAATTTGAATGATCATCTCGGGAAGTTTGAGTCAAAATCTGACGATGGATTTTTCTTAGGTTATTCGTCTGTTTCTAAAGCTTATCGAGTTTTTAATAGCAAAACAAATACTGTTATTGAAACTATCAACGTCAAGTTTTTAGAAAATTCGTTTCCCTTAGTGGCTCATGGTCCCGAATGGTTATTTGATTTAGATTCATTATCGAAATCCTTCAATTCTAACTTATTTGATTTTTCAGGAAACGCAAGGAAGGAATCAGGCGACTTAGGATGCTTTAGTGACGATTCTGATAATGACGAAGATGGAAATCTCAACTCTGAATATCCATTTATGTCTTTTCTCAATCCTGATCATGTCAAATCCAATCAAGCTCCGGGTCCTTCTGGTTCTCATGAAGATCAAGAGTCGAACAATCAAGAAGAAGATGTGATTTCTCCTAATGATGGTGGATCTGTTCAGAATCAACCATCTTCAGATCCGAATGGTGAAGCTGTTCCAGAATCTTTTGATTACTTCATCAATTCACCGGATCAAGTCCCGAATTTTACTCCACATACTTCATCCATACTACAAGATCTACCAAATCTGAATACTTCAAATCTGGAGAGTCAAGTGCAAGGAGGTGATATTCCTGTTCATCGAATTCACAAGAAACATCCTGTCTCTCAGATTATCGGGCCGTTGAATCAGAGAACTACAAGAAGTCAGACAGAACAAGCAAATGTTTGTCTTTACTCGTGTTTTCTATCTCAAGTGGTGCCAAAGAATATTTCAGAGGCGCTGAAAGATAACAGTTGGATTGAGGCCATGCAGGAGGAATTACTTCAGTTTCGCAAACAGGAAGTTTGGAAACTTGTGGACTTACCTGAAGGAGAGAACGCAATAGGTACAAGATGGTTGTACAAAAACAAGCCAGACGAACGTGGCATTGTGGTAAGAAACAAAGCTAGACTGATTGCACAAGGATACACTCAGGAAGAGGGCATTGATTATGAAGAGGTGTTTGCTCCGGTCGCAAGACTTGAAGCCATACGCGTCTTTCTTGCATATGCGTCTTTCATGAAATTCAAAGTATTCCAAATGGACGTCAAAGGTGCTTTCTTGTATGGACCGATTACAGATGACGTATATGTCAGACAACCTCCGGGTTTCGAAGATCCTGACTATCCTCATCGTGTATACAAGTTGAGTAAAGCTCTTTATGGTCTACACCAAGCTCCTAGAATCTGGTATGAGACATTATCCAAGCATTTGCTAGAGCATGGATTTACAAGAGGTCAGATTGATCCAACTTTGTTTATGAAGAGGGAGAATGATGACTTGTTGTGCGTTCAAGTTTATGTGGATGATATTATCTTCGGATCAACCAGTGAGTCCATGTGCAAAGAATTTGAAGAAATCATGAAGTCTAGATTCCAGATGAGTTCAATGGGAGAGATTAATTTCTTTCTGGGATTACAAGTGAAACAGTCTGCTGACGGAATTTTCATCAATCAATCAAAATTCGTTGAGAAGTTGTTGAAGAAATTCAAGATGCAAGATTGTCAAACAATTCGAACTCCATCTGATGTAAATTGCAAGATTCAACCGGATCCAAAGGGTAAAGCAGTTGACCAAACACTATACAGGTCAATGATCGGTTCTCTGATGTATCTTACTGCATCAAGACCAGACATCATGTATGCTGTGTGTGTATGCGCCAGATACCAGTCAGATCCAAAAGAGTCGCATCTTGTTGCTGTAAAGCGTATATTCAGATATCTCAAAGGGAAACCAAATCTTGGGTTATGGTATCCTTACGAAGGAAATTTTGAATTATATAGCTATTCTGACAGTGATTTTGGTGGTTGTGCTCTTGACAGGAAATCGACAACTGGTGGCTGTCAATTTCTGGGTCCAAGACTTGTCTCTTGGCAATGCAAGAAGCAGACCAATGTTTCTGTATCCACAGCTGAAGCAGAGTATATCGCTGCATCTGCAGGATGTTCTCAGGTTTTATGGTTACAAAATCAGTTGCTGGACTACGGGTTTAATTTTTTGAAAACTCCTATTTACATAGACAATACTGCTGCTATGTTTATAACTGCTAATCCTGTTCAACATTCTAAAACCAAACACATCGAAATTAGATATCATTTTTTAAGAGATAACTCTGAAAAGGGTTTAATAATTTTGATTAAGGTTCATACCGACAAACAACTGGCAGATCTTTTCACAAAATCTTTTTTGTCAGGCCGGTTTGAATTCTTAATTCAATCCATAGGATTGATCAATCATGATTGATTCTATTTTTCGAAAACAAAACAAAAATCAGAAAAATATAAAAGCCAAAAATATAATAAGTTGATGTTATATTTTGATTCCTTTGTGTTTTATTTTGTGTTTTGCATTGTGTGTGCTTGCGTGAAAAAGAAAATAGAAAAGCAAAAACAAAATATAAAAGCAAAAAGAAAAAGAAAAATATCATGTCATAAGAATCTATATTGCAAAAAGTGAGAAATGATAGATACACTAGACATTATTTGTTACATCATTTTTAAATAAAGACTGATGAATGTTAGTTGATGTGCTAGACAGCTCAGACAATTAGACTGAACAAGTAAGTTGATTGTTGACAAACATAAACTTAATGATCTTTGTGTTAAGTTCCATTGTTATACATGTCTAGATATATATCTTTTGATACATTGCTTGTGATGATAGTTGTGCATGATCGGGTAACGATGTAGTCTTCTCAGTGTGATGAACCGCATCGTGAGCTTCTTTGTTGTGGTACCCACAGACCTGAAGTCTCACACGAAGTCTATTTTGAGCTTCAAGGTGCAGCAAAAGATTCCAAAATGGAACAAAAAGAGTCCCAAATGTGGACCAACACCAAACAAAAATTCCAAAATGGAATTCAGAAGATTCCCAAGGGGAACAATAGGAAAGAAAAATTCCCAAAGATGGAATTAAAAAGAAGTCCCAAAGTGGACCAAATCCGAATAGAACCCAGATTCCACACTGTGTATGACTGTAAGTGACCAGGTTTTGTGCAATATGCATTCAGGTAGTGATTGATAAGGATATATGTTGACATATGTATACATGTGGGTCACATAAGTCATTCTAATCGAATCTTAAATATCAACATGATACTGAAAAAGTAAGTGTGTCAACTCGAGCTAATTGGTATGTTTTCATATCATCACTCAATCAAGCATAAGTCAAATGTCTATTCAAAACTTGCAAAACATGTTCAGATAATGTGTGGTATGATCTCACTGCGATATTTTGATTCATTGCATTGCATATGTCTTTACTTTAATTTGTGTGTTTTGTGTGTGTAGGCATTTGGAATCATTATTGATACATCAACATCCTTGATAAACTTAAAAATTTCAAGAAATTTCAAGTTTAGGGGGAGAATAAAAGTGAAGAAAAATATCTACAAAAATCCAAAAATAGTTTGTTTTGAATAAGTGTGTTTTTGAATGAACAAGATTATATGTTATGAAAAGCAAAGGTGTTGGATGTGTGAAAAACAAACCCAAGGTCTTGTAATTTGTTTTTTAAGAAATTGCTTCGGGATATAGAAAAATTGGTTGTGCAAAAACATTTTTGAAAAAGAAAAGAAAAATGAATTTTAATTGGAATTATTTTTGTTGCAATGTTTAATATTGTTTGATAATTAATATGGCAAACATTCTTTTTAAGGATATCTTGTCTAATTAATCTGTCGGAGAATGTTGCAGGTGCAATAAATGATCGTTGAAAAAGTCAACAGACGAAGAAAATTGAAGAAATTTGCTTAAGTGTTATAGCCGGGTAAAGATATCAGATACAACTGTGCAGCCGGGTAAAGAACTGTTCAGCCGGGTAAAGTTGTAAGTCTGATACTTGCCGGGTGATTGAAGAAATGGTGAAGACATTATGACCACTGTACAGCCAGGGCAATGATCATGTCAAATACAGCCGGGTGAAGGTCATAAATGTCTTGCCGGGTGACAAGTGTATACTATACAGCCGGGTAATAATGAAGTATTGTTGCCGTGTAAAGGTATTACACTATGTTGCCGGGTAATGAAGAAGTGTGTATGCCGTGTGAAGAAGGTTGTCAGATTGCCGTGTAAAGAAGAAAGCAAGCCGGATGAAGAAGGAAAGCAACTGTGTTGCCGGGTGATGAATAAGGTTGCCGGGTGATGTTTTGATCACAACTATTCTGCCGGGTGATGAATAAAATCATCAGGTGTAGTTGTTCCTTAAACCCTTACCCGTCACTACAGTGACTTACCCGTATCTACAGTGCTTGACCCGTCAAGTGATTTTCACATGATTGGTGACTTGTTTTATGTACTTGACCCGTAACTACAGTACATGACCCGTCACTACAGTACTTGACCCGGCAAGGTTATTGGGCCTATTTTGCTTGTGTTGACCCGGCACTTAAAGTTTGACCTAAAAACTTTTGACGATACAAATACCGCCTCTTCACACAACACTTATCATTTCACACACATTCACTTTCACCAAAACACTCTGAACCTCAAATCGCCATTGATATCATAATCAATATGTTGCCCTATAACAAGTTTAACAGATTGATTAAGGTAGAAATTAAGTGTTTTTGACCAAATCGACCTGCAAATCAACTGTTAAAAGGAAAAACGATGATGAACAGTGTTTTGACAATGAATCGACACTTCGTTTTTGTGTGTTAAAACCGAAATCGAATGTTGATTTAGGTGTTAAAATCACTCGATTATCATCATTCAATCATTCATTTGCATTAAAAACACCTTAAAATCGACTGAATCAAGTGAAATGTTCTTAACTGATAAAAATCGTCATTGTTGAACTTTGAAGCTTTTAAAAGTTAAACATCAAATGATGAAGAATCTGTTAAAAAAAAATGATTTAACTTGTTAAAACTGAACCAAAACATGTTAAACTTTGTCATCATAAACTTGTCAAAATTTTGCCTAAGTGAGTAACTGTTAAAAGTTTAAAACATGAAGTATAATCTTTTAAATTCAATGTTGTTTGATTAAAATGATGAAAATCAGGTTATTAGAACAATCTAGGATTAAAAATGATTATGTTAATGTTTTTGCTTTCTAACTTGTAGTTAAACACTTATTAAATTTTTGATATATTTGATGAAGAATCTAATACATTTGCCTTGTTTTGTGTTTGTTTGTGTTTTTAACAGATGGAGAATCTCAAATTTGAACCTAAACATAATTTGGTGGCATGTTTAGATGAATCACTTCCGGAGACAGAAGGTTATAGAGATATGATTCAGTTCATCAAGAGAACCAAGTATGTATATGCTATATGTGCCAAACCGGTCATATATGCTAGGTTGATTAAGAGTTTCTGGAGAACAGCAGAGGTTGTGAGAAATGAGAATGGAGGTGTTATGGTCAGAGGACATATCACTAGGGATTGGGTATTAGTTGTTACTGAAGAAGCTATCAGGCAAGCTCTGAGAATTGATGAGGATGAGGTAGGCATGATGGATGAATTGACAATGGAGGAATGTAAAACTTGTTTTGTTAACATGGGACATCCACCTGTGTTTCCAAAGTCTCAGTTTTACAGAGCCAAGTTGGGGAAGAAGTATAAGCTGCTGTGTTATGTTGTGCAGCAATGCATGTCTAGAAGGAGTGCAGGGTTTGATAACTTTCCTTCAGACATTGCATCACCGATTGTAGCCATTGCAGAAAACAAACCATTCAACATGTCAAGGTGGATAATGAATGGGTTTGTGTTTAACTTGGTGAAGGGGAAGAGATTCAAATTTTTGATGTATCCAAGGTTTCTGCAATTGATGATAAACATTGCCTATCCCATGATCAGAAGTGAAGGTTATGCTGGAGGCATGTTATATACTGAGGACATGAACGATCTCTCTTATCGAAAGATGAGTATCGGGAATGTGCCTGATATTGAGTTGTTTGATTATATGAGAGATATAATCAACAATGAAGAAGAAGTGGAAGGTATATACTATCATATATCTCACGGTGAGATTGTGAATCCACTGGACCTTGTGGATGAGGTGCCAGACAACTTATTGGATGATGACGAGTACTTTGCTCGTCATCCAGAAGAGGAAGAAGATGAAGGTAATGATGAGAATGATAGTGATAGTGATGATGGTAATGATGATGGTGGTGATGATGCTGAATCTGAATCAAATTCAGAGGAGGTTGAACCAATGGATACTGAGAATGCTGAGATTGCTGAGCCTATAGTGATAGAAGAACCTGTTGAGGTTGCTTCTGAGATTGAAAAGGTTGCTGCTGAAGTTCCAAAAGAAATTTCTGTTAAGTATGTTCGAAAGAAGAAGTCAAAACCAGTAGAAAAACCTCAAGAGATTGATGTGATTGAGATTGCACAGGCAGTAATGGCCGAAGCTGAATCTATTGCACAGATAGATGAAGTGGATGCTGGCATTACTGAGCCTATTACTGTTGATATTCCCACCAATTCACCACAAATTGCTGAAAACATTGGACAAGGTTTGGAGTCTTCACCAAATATTGTGCCAAGTGTTGATGAAGTTGAGGATGAGAAAGAGAAACGCATTGCTGAATTAGAAGAGATAGTTGAAATTTGTTTAAGGCCAATGACTTGTTGAAAGCCTCAAACGAGCGGAAAAGGAAAAGACTGGATGAGTATTGGGAAATTCACAATCAGAATCTAAAAACTTTCAAAAAATTGGATGAAGATCATGTGAAGTTGGTTGATGAACATGTGAAATTGAGAGATGATTATGATAAGCTCAAAGAGGAGCATGAGAACTTGAAATTTGATTACACTGAACTTAAAGCTGAATGTAATACTTTAGATGCCGAGAAAGAAATGTTGGAAAAAGAGTTGGATGAATTGAAACCAAAGAAGGCTGGCTCATCGTCTGACAAAGACTTTTCTGATGAAATCATAGTAACCGAAACGAATGTGCCTAAAGTGTATTTGACAAGGGCAAGAGGTACTACAAATGTTGGAATTTTGGTTGAATCACCAATTATTATTCCCGATGAAGCTGATGCTGAAATTGTCAAGATGGATAAAGCTGAGGGAAAGAGAAAGATAGATGCGGTCCCTGAAATATTTGGTGATGAAGGAAGCTCAAAGAAGGCGAAGATTGATAAACCAGTGCAGATTGAGCCGATTCAATCTGTAGCTGAAGTTGAGGCTGAGAAAGTTGCTGAGATTGAGACTATGTCTGAAGCTGAAACAGAAGTATTTGAAGCAGCTGATAGTGAGAAAGATGTTAACTCTGGAGATACAGTTCAGTTTGAGCCGGTTCAAGCTGAAGCTGTTGAAGTTGAAAGTGCGCCTACCAATGTATCTGAAGTTGTTAGTCAGTTTGAGCCGATTCAAACTAACGAAGCACCCATGATTGAAGCTTTAGATGATTTAGATATTGATTGGACTGAGTCTGAGAATGAAGCTGAGCCAGAGCCTGTACAGAATACTGTTGAAGAGGTACCTGATGATTTGGATCAGAGGTTTGCATATCTGGAAAGAATGAAGTACAATTCGGTGTTCTTGAATGGTTTGACAGTAAGTCAGATTAATGAAGAGTATGAAAAGTGTATTAATGCTCAAGATAAAGCTGAAGCTGATCAGAAAGAGTTTATGATTGAGATGGGTGAATGGACTCCTATGCAAGAGAGTTTAAACATCGAAGATTTACCTCCTACTGAGCTTTATCATCAAAACCCAGATGAAATGACTGCTTATGAGATGCGTAGTTGGTTGAGTTCGAGGAACTATCCATACAAGACGCTACAAAAGTTGAAATCTGAATCTTTAAGGAAGATTGTGGTCAGTTTCATGAAAACTGAGAAGATGTACAACAGAATGTTCTATTTGGATTACAACAATACTCAGTACTTTGAACTGACAAAGAGATTTAAAGTACTTGGTCCAAAAGAGATTCCTGTTATGGCATTACCTGAAAATGCGCACAAAAAGAGGCATGAATTAATGGATATGTTTCCCAGTGAAGTGAAATCTTATAACATTCCAATGTCGGTGCGTGAGACTTGGCACAAGGCTGCAACACCAGGTGATGTGGTGAGATCATTGATGAGTAAAGGACAATCAATTGCTGAATTATTGGATTCAATGATTGTGCCTGAGAAAAATAAGAAGGTAAAGATAATCGCGTGGAAATATGATGAAGTGTTTGATGCGTTCATGATCAAGAGGGTAAATGGCTTATGTGATGTTTATCATTACTATTCTAGCATCTTCAAATTGGAAGTTCAGGATCTGAAAGAGCTGCATAAACTGAGGTTGATTAATCATACAAATGCTGATCGTGGTAACAAGTGTGTGATGCTTCTTGATGCTGGAATGAGCAGAACTGCAAAGTTTTTGGATTTCCGAGGTCAACAGGAAGACTCAGAATATGTGCAGGCCAAGAAACAAAAGAAGAAGAAAAGATTGGTGGTGACCGAGGATATGTACTTAGAAGAGTTCTCGGATGAATATTTTGACAAGATCACTGATCCTGGATTGAAGGTAATAGATGGGTCGCAAATGACGAAGCCAATACTGAGAGTTTTCTACAATCAGGATACATTTGAACTAAAGCTTGTTAGAAATTTGGAGGATTGGGACAAAGACATGATCACTCTGTTCAGTACTTTTGAGTTAAAGCTGCTACATCCTTCATATATTGATTATTTGAGGAGCATTAGAATGGAGAAGTGCAAGGATAAACTGGCTGAAGCAGACCGAAAGTTATTCGTGGTGATGATTGAAGTTATTGCTGCTGCGTCGGAGAAAATTCGAGTCAGAAAAGCTTTGCTAAACTCTAATCTTGTGATGGTGGATTTACCGAAGATAGAGTACATGAGGATATCCAGAAAAGGAACATTGGAGGTGTATGTCGAAGGCAAAGAAATGCCATTTGAGTTTTATGCTAATATCGATTTTGCAGGTTTAAATCTGGATTCGCTTAGACGCATGAATGCTCTACCAATTCTGACGAATGAATCCAAGCCGCGACAAGCCAAAGTTGCTGAAAAGTTCAAATCCTGTATTGAAGAAGCTTTAAAAGAAAAAGAAGAGTACAAAGGTCGAGAAGTGCTGAAAGTAAAAGATGAACCAGAAGAATGGTAGAAAAGGATTGAAGATCGATGCTGATAAAAGAAGAAAAAGATTGAAGTTTTTAAAGATTCAAAGTTAAATCTTAGGGGGAGTACTGTTAGGGTCATTTCCGTGTTAAGATTTACTTTGTATCTTTGTTTATATGTTTGTATAGTTTAGGGTTTATTATGTATTTTCCTTAAACTTGCATTTTGTTTGTTATAAAGCATGTAGAGTGCGTGTGTTAGGAGAGAGGACTTTTTGCACTGTTAGAGAGAGAATTAACTGTGTGTATTTGTTTTCTCCTGCACATTGTACTGCGAATTTGCTTTGATCATCAATATACAGAGAATTTATGAGTATGAACTGTGTTTGTGATTGAACGTTTTGTTTGTGCGTGTTGTTTAGATCATTTGAGTGATATTATCGATCCAATTGAACCTATCACATTACAACACCGTACGTAAACTTAAAACTCCATAATAAACCTAATGAATTCGTCCGAGTCATTTGAACATCGTACGACCACTCAGGACTTGTTACGACTCTGTATGCGAAATTAGCAACAGGAAAAGCAATTTAGAATAATGTAGGATGCGTTACAACTTTTGAGAACACCTTACACCACCGTACGAAAGATTAAAACTCCATAATAAACCTAATGAATTCGTCCGAGTAATTTGAACACCATACAACAATTTGGAATATATTACGACTCTGTATGCCACATTACCGCCTTGAAAAGCATGTTAGTATAACGTACGGCACCTTACAACTCCTAACAGAACATTACAACACCGTACGTAAACTTAAAACTCCATAATAAACCTAATGAATTCGTCCGAGTCATTTGAACATCGTACGACCACTCAGGACTTGTTACGACTCTGTATGCGAAATTAGCAACAGGAAAAGCAATTTAGAATAATGTAGGATGCGTTACAACTTTTGAGAACACCTTACACCACCGTATGAAAGATTAAAACTCCATAATAAACCTAATGAATTCGTCCGAGTAATTTGAACACCATACAACAATTTGGAATATATTACGACTCTGTATGCCATATTACCGCCTTGAAAAGCATGTTAGTATAACGTACGACACCTTACTACTCCAAACAAAACATTACAACCCCGTACGTAAATATAAAACTCCATAATAAACCTAATGAATTTGTCCGAGTCCTTTGAAAATCGTACGACAAATTAGAATATATTACGACTCTGTATGCCACATTACCGTCTTGAGAAGCATGTTAGTATAACGTACGACACCTTACAACTCCTAACAAAACATTACAACACCGTACGTAAACATAAAACTCCATAATAAACCTAATAAATTAGTCCGAGTCCTTTGAACACCATACAACAATTTGGAATATATTACGACTCGGTATGCCACATTACCACCTTGAAAAGCATGTTAGTATAACGTACGGCACCTTACAACTCCTAACAAAACATTACAACACCGTACGTAAACTTAAAACTCCATAATCAACCTAATGAATTCGTCCGAGTCATTTGAACATCGTACGACCACTCAGGACTTGTTACGACTCTGTATGCGAAATTAGCAACATGAAAAGAAATTTAGAATAATGTAGGATGCGTTACAACTTTTGAGAACACCTTACACCACCGTACGAAAGATTAAAACTCCATAATAAACCTAATGAATTCGTCCGAGTAATTTGAACACCATACAACAATTTGGAATATATTACGACTCTGTATGCCACATTACCGCCTTGAAAAGCATGTTAGTATAACGTACGGCACCTTACAACTCCTAACAAAACATTACAACACCGTACGTAAACTTAAAACTCCATAATAAACCTAATGAATTCGTCCGAGTCATTTGAACATCGTACGACCACTCAGGACTTGTTACGACTCTGTATGCGAAATTAGCATCAGGAAAAGCAATTTAGAATAATGTAGGATGCGTTACAACTTTTGAGAACACCTTACACCACCGTACGAAAGATTAAATCTCCATAATAAACCTAATGAATTCGTCCGAGTAATTTGAACACCATACAACAATTTGGAATATATTACGACTCTGTATGCCACATTACCGCCTTGAAAAGCATGTAAGTATAACGTACGTCACCTTACAACTCCTAACAAAACATTACAACACCGTACGTAAACTTAAAACTCCATAATAAACCTAATGAATTCGTCCGAGTCATTTGAACATCGTACGACCACTCAGGACTTGTTACGACTCTGTATGCGAAATTAGCAACAGGAAAAGCAACTTAGAATAATGTAGGATGCGTTACAACTTTTGAGAACACCTTACACCACCGTACGAAAGATTAAAACTCCATAATAAACCTAATGAATTCGTCCGAGTAATTTGAACACCATACAACAATTTGGAATATATTACGACTTTGTATGTCACATTACTGCCTTGAAAAGCATGTTAGTATAACGTACGGCACCTTACAACTCCTAACAAAACATTACAACACCGTACGTAAACTTAAAACTCCATAATAAACCTAATGAATTCGTCCGAGTCATTTGAACATCGTACGACCACTCAGGACTTGTTACGACTCTGTATGCGAAATTAGCAACAGGAAAAGCAATTTAGAATAATGTAGGATGCGTTACAACTTTTGAGAACACCTTACACCACCGTACGAAAGATTAAAACTCCATAATAAACCTAATGAATTCGTCCGAGTAATTTGAACACCATACAACAATTTGGAATATATTACGACTTTGTATGTCACATTACTGCCTTGAAAAGCATGTTAGTATAACGTACGACACCTTACAACTCCTAACAAAACATTACAACACCGTACGTAAACTTAAAACTCCATAATAAACCTAATGAATTCGTCCGAGTCATTTGAACATCGTACGACCACTCAGGACTTGTTACGACTCTGTATGCGAAATTAGCAACAGGAAAAGCAATTTAGAATAATGTAGGATGCGTTACAACTTTTGAGAACACCTTACACCACCGTACGAAAGATTAAAACTCCATAATAAACCTAATGAATTCGTCCGAGTAATTTGAACACCATACAACAATTTGGAATATATTACGACTCTGTATGCCACATTACCGCCTTGAAAAGCATGTTAGTATAACGTACGGCACCTTACAACTCCTAACAGAACATTACAACACCGTACGTAAACTTAAAACTCCATAATAAACCTAATGAATTCGTCCGAGTCATTTGAACATCGTACGACCACTCAGGACTTGTTACGACTCTGTATGCGAAATTAGCAACAGGAAAAGCAATTTAGAATAATGTAGGATGCGTTACAACTTTTGAGAACACCTTACACCACCGTATGAAAGATTAAAACTCCATAATAAACCTAATGAATTCGTCCGAGTAATTTGAACACCATACAACAATTTGGAATTTATTACGACTCTGTATGCCATATTACCGCCTTGAAAAGCATGTTAGTATAACGTACGACACCTTACTACTCCTAACAAAACATTACAACCCCGTACGTAAACATAAAACTCCATAATAAACCTAATGAATTTGTCCGAGTCCTTTGAAAATCGTACGACAAATTAGAATATATTACGACTCTGTATGCCACATTACCGTCTTGAGAAGCATGTTAGTATAACGTACGACACCTTACCACTCCTAACAAAACATTACAACACCGTACGTAAACATAAGACTCCATAATAAACCTAATAAATTAGTCCGAGTCCTTTGAACACCATACAACAATTTGGAATATATTACGACTCGGTATGCCACATTACCACCTTGAAAAGCATGTTAGTATAACGTACGGCACCTTACAACTCCTAACAAAACATTACAACACCGTACGTAAACTTAAAACTCCATAATCAACCTAATGAATTCGTCCGAGTCATTTGAACATCGTACGACCACTCAGGACTTGTTACGACTCTGTATGCGAAATTAGCAACAGGAAAAGAAATTTAGAATAATGTAGGATGCGTTACAACTTTTGAGAACACCTTACACCACCGTACGAAAGATTAAAACTCCATAATAAACCTAATGAATTCGTCCGAGTAATTTGAACACCATACAACAATTTGGAATATATTACGACTCTGTATGCCACATTACCGCCTTGAAAAGCATGTTAGTATAACGT
The DNA here is from genome assembly GCA_030867185.1 of Tagetes erecta. Lineage (NCBI taxonomy): Eukaryota > Viridiplantae > Streptophyta > Magnoliopsida > Asterales > Asteraceae > Tagetes > Tagetes erecta. The sequence continues at coordinate 43,713,228 of CM061488.1, read as the reverse complement.
ACGGCACCTTACAACTCCTAACAAAACATTACAACACCGTACGTAAACTTAAAACTCCATAATAAACCTAATGAATTCGTCCGAGTCATTTGAACATCGTACGACCACTCAGGACTTGTTACGACTCTGTATGCGAAATTAGCATCAGGAAAAGCAATTTAGAATAATGTAGGATGCGTTACAACTTTTGAGAACACCTTACACCACCGTACGAAAGATTAAATCTCCATAATAAACCTAATGAATTCGTCCGAGTAATTTGAACACCATACAACAATTTGGAATATATTACGACTCTGTATGCCACATTACCGCCTTGAAAAGCATGTAAGTATAACGTACGTCACCTTACAACTCCTAACAAAACATTACAACACCGTACGTAAACTTAAAACTCCATAATAAACCTAATGAATTCGTCCAAGTCATTTGAACATCGTACGACCACTCAGGACTTGTTACGACTCTGTATGCGAAATTAGCAACAGGAAAAGCAACTTAGAATAATGTAGGATGCGTTACAACTTTTGAGAACACCTTACACCACCGTACGAAAGATTAAAACTCCATAATAAACCTAATGAATTCGTCCGAGTAATTTGAACACCATACAACAATTTGGAATATATTACGACTTTGTATGTCACATTACTGCCTTGAAAAGCATGTTAGTATAACGTACGGCACCTTACAACTCCTAACAAAACATTACAACACCGTACGTAAACTTAAAACTCCATAATAAACCTAATGAATTCGTCCGAGTCATTTGAACATCGTACGACCACTCAGGACTTGTTACGACTCTGTATGCGAAATTAGCAACAGGAAAAGCAATTTAGAATAATGTAGGATGCGTTACAACTTTTGAGAACACCTTACACCACCGTACGAAAGATTAAAACTCCATAATAAACCTAATGAATTCGTCCGAGTAATTTGAACACCATACAACAATTTGGAATATATTACGACTCTGTATGCCACATTACCGCCTTGAAAAGCATGTTAGTATAACGTACGGCACCTTACAACTCCTAACAGAACATTACAACACCGTACGTAAACTTAAAACTCCATAATAAACCTAATGAATTCGTCCGAGTCATTTGAACATCGTACGACCACTCAGGACTTGTTACGACTCTGTATGCGAAATTAGCAACAGGAAAAGCAATTTAGAATAATGTAGGATGCGTTACAACTTTTGAGAACACCTTACACCACCGTACGAAAGATTAAAACTCCATAATAAACCTAATGAATTCGTCCGAGTAATTTGAACACCAAACAACAATTCTGAATATATTACGACTCTGTATGCCACATTACCGCCTTGAAAAGCATGTTAGTATAACGTATGGCACCTTACAACTCCTAACAAAACATTACAACACCGTACTTAAACTTAAAACTCCATAATAAACCTAATGAATTCGTCCGAGTCATTTGAACATCGTACGACCACTCAGGACTTGTTACGACTCTGTATGCGAAATTAGCATCAGGAAAAACAATTTAGAATAATGTAGGATGCGTTACAACTTTTGAGAACACCTTACACCACCGTACGAAAGATTAAAACTCCATAATAAACCTAATGAATTCGTCCGAGTAATTTGAACACCATACAACAATTTGGAATATATTACGACTCTGTATGCCACATTACCGCCTTGAAAAGCATGTTAGTATAACGTACGACACCTTACAACTCCTAACAAAAAATTACAACACCGTACGTAAACTTAAAACTCCATAATAAACCTAATGAATTCGTCCGAGTCATTTGAACATCGTACGACCACTCAGGACTTGTTACGACTCTGTATGCGAAATTAGCATCAGGAAAAGCAATTTAGAATAATGTAGGATGCGTTACAACTTTTGAGAACACCTTACACCACCGTACGAAAGATTAAAACTCCATAATAAACCTAATGAATTCGTCCGAGTAATTTGAACACCAAACAACAATTTGGAATATATTACGACTCTGTATGCCACATTACCGCCTTGAAAAGCATGTTAGTATAACGTACGGCACCTTACAACTCCTAACAAAAAATTACAACACCGTACGTAAACTTAAAACTCCATAATAAACCTAATGAATTCGTCCGAGTCATTTGAACATCGTACGACCACTCAGGACTTGTTACGACTCTGTATGCGAAATTAGCATCAGGAAAAGCAATTTAGAATAATGTAGGATGCGTTACAACTTTTGAGAACACCTTACACCACCGTACGAAAGATTAAAACTCCATAATAAACCTAATGAATTCGTCCGTGTAATTTGAACACCATACAACAATTTGGAATATACTACGACTCTGTATGCCACATTACCGCCTTGAAAAGCATGTTTGTTATGAGTAACACTGGACCAAAAAAATAACATATAGATTTAACGACAACGGATAGAAGAGTTACAGTTACACCACTCAATCAAACCGTTGGGCAACGGTACAACCCCTCGAATACAGTTACACCTTCGAGAACTTGAACCGTGATCCTTTGATCACAACTCGAACTGCCAAGAACGAGTTAGCTAGGATACTAGAGGCTCACACTATTGAATCTGTAGAAATTTAAATTAAGCCAAAAGTCCTCTCTGCTTTATTCCATGAGCTTTAAATAGGAAAATTACAATAACCAACTACCCCATGATCACACGTTAATCATGGCTAAAATTAAGGAACTTTTTGAAGGAAACAACTTGACCTAGCAATACTTGGACTTAATAATTAAAAAAAAATAACAACGTAATTAACTTGACTAAATTAGTAGACTAATTAAAAGGACTTGGACTTGGAAACTTGACTTGGATTATGGGCCTGCATGCATGTTTACGTGAAGAGAGCAACCCAGTTCACAAACAGAATTAGTGAAGTAGCCGTTGACATATCTGTTGGGACCCAATCGTCATCAATGTTAGTATATCGTACGGCACCTTACAACTCCTAACAAAACATTACAACACCGTACGTAAACTTAAAACTCCATAATAAACCTAATGAATTCGTCCGAGTCATTTGAACATCGTACGACCACTCAGGACTTGTTACGACTTTGTATGCGAAATTAGCATCAGGAAAAACAATTTAGAATAATGTAGGATGCGTTACAACTTTTGAGAACACCTTACACCACCGTACGAAAGATTAAAACTCCATAATAAACCTAATGAATTCGTCCGAGTAATTTGAACACCATACAACAATTTGGAATATATTACGACTCTGTATGCCACATTACCGCCTTGAAAAGCATGTTAGTATAACGTACGACACCTTACAACTCCTAACAAAACATTACAACACCGTACGTAAACTTAAAACTCCATAATAAACCTAATGAATTCGTCCGAGTCATTTGAACATCGTACGACCACTCAGGACTTGTTACGACTCTGTATGCGAAATTAGCATCAGGAAAAGCAATTTAGAATAATGTAGGATGCGTTACAACTTTTGAGAACACCTTACACCACCGTACGAAAGATTAAAACTCCATAATAAACCTAATGAATTCGTCCGAGTAATTTGAACACCAAACAACAATTTGGAATATATTACGACTCTGTATGCCACATTACCGCCTTGAAAAGCATGTTAGTATAACGTACGGCACCTTACAACTCCTAACAAAACATTACAACACCGTACTTAAACTTAAAACTCCATAATAAACCTAATGAATTCGTCCGAGTCATTTGAACATCGTACGACCACTCAGGACTTGTTACGACTCTGTATGCGAAATTAGCAACAGGAAAAGCAATTTAGAATAATGTAGGATGCGTTACAACTTTTGAGAACACCTTACACCATCGTACGAAAGATTAAAACTCCATAATAAACCTAATGAATTCGTCCGAGTAATTTGAACACCATACAACAATTTGGAATATATTACGACTCTGTATGCCATATTACCGCCTTGAAAAGCATGTTAGTATAACGTACGACACCTTACTACTCCTAACAAAACATTACAACCTCGTACGTAAACTTAAAACTCCATAATAAACCTAATGAATTTGTCCGAGTCCTTTGAAAATCGTACGACAAATTAGAATATATTACGACTCTATATGCCACATTACCGTCTTGAGAAGCATGTTAGTATAACGTACGACACCTTACAACTCCTAACAAAACATTACAACACCGTACGTAAACATAAAACTCCATAATAAACCTAATAAATTAGTCCGAGTCCTTTGAACACCATACAACAATTTGGAATATATTACGACTCGGTATGCCACATTACCGCCTTGAAAAGCATGTTAGTATAACGTACGGCACCTTACAACTCCTAACAAAACAATACAACACCGTACGTAAACTTAAAACTCCATAATAAACCTAATGAATTCGTCCGAGTCATTTGAACATCGTACGACCACTCAGGACTTGTTACGACTCTGTATGCGAAATTAGCATCAGGAAAAGCAATTTAGAATAATGTAGGATGCGTTACAACTTTTGAGAACACCTTACACCACCGTACGAAAGATTAAAACTCCATAATAAACCTAATGAATTCGTCCGAGTAATTTGAACACCAAACAACAATTTGGAATATATTACGACTCTGTATGCCACATTACCGCCTTGAAAAGCATGTTAGTATAACGTACGGCACCTTACAACTCCTAACAAAACATTACAACACCGTACTTAAACTTAAAACTCCATAATAAACCTAATGAATTCGTCCGAGTCATTTGAACATCGTACGACCACTCAGGACTTGTTACGACTCTGTATGCGAAATTAGCAACAGGAAAAGCAATTTAGAATAATGTAGGATGCGTTACAACTTTTGAGAACACCTTACACCATCGTACGAAAGATTAAAACTCCATAATAAACCTAATGAATTCGTCCGAGTAATTTGAACACCATACAACAATTTGGAATATATTACGACTCTGTATGCCATATTACCGCCTTGAAAAGCATGTTAGTATAACGTACGACACCTTACTACTCCTAACAAAACATTACAACCTCGTACGTAAACTTAAAACTCCATAATAAACCTAATGAATTTGTCCGAGTCCTTTGAAAATCGTACGACAAATTAGAATATATTACGACTCTATATGCCACATTACCGTCTTGAGAAGCATGTTAGTATAACGTACGACACCTTACAACTCCTAACAAAACATTACAACACCGTACGTAAACATAAAACTCCATAATAAACCTAATAAATTAGTCCGAGTCCTTTGAACACCATACAACAATTTGGAATATATTACGACTCGGTATGCCACATTACCGCCTTGAAAAGCATGTTAGTATAACGTACGGCACCTTACAACTCCTAACAAAACAATACAACACCGTACGTAAACTTAAAACTCCATAATAAACCTAATGAATTCGTCCGAGTCATTTGAACATCGTACGACCACTCAGGACTTGTTACGACTCTGTATGCGAAATTAGCATCAGGAAAAGCAATATAGAATAATGTAGGATGCGTTACAACTTTTGAGAACACCTTACACCACCGTACGAAAGATTAAAACTCCATAATAAACCTAATGAATTCGTCCGAGTAATTTGAACACCATAAAACAATTTGGAATATATTACGACTCTGTATGCCACATTACCGCCATGAAAAGCATGTTAGTATAACGTACGGCACCTTACAACTCCTAACAAAACATTACAACACCGTACGTAAACTTAAAACTCCATAATAAACCTAATGAATTCGTCCGAGTCATTTGAACATCGTACGACCACTCAGGACTTGTTACGACTCTGTATGCGAAATTAGCAACAGGAAAAGCAATTTAGAATAATGTAGGATGCGTTACAACTTTTGAGAACACCTTACACCATCGTACGAAAGATTAAAACTCCATAATAAACCTAATGAATTCGTCCGAGTAATTTGAACACCATACAACAATTTGGAATATATTACGACTCTGTATGCCATATTACCGCCTTGAAAAGCATGTTAGTATAACGTACGACACCTTACTACTCCTAACAAAACATTACAACCTCGTACGTAAACTTAAAACTCCATAATAAACCTAATGAATTTGTCCGAGTCCTTTGAAAATCGTACGACAAATTAGAATATATTACGACTCTATATGCCACATTACCGTCTTGAGAAGCATGTTAGTATAACGTACGACACCTTACAACTCCTAACAAAACATTACAACACCGTACGTAAACATAAAACTCCATAATAAACCTAATAAATTAGTCCGAGTCCTTTGAACACCATACAACAATTTGGAATATATTACGACTCGGTATGCCACATTACCGCCTTGAAAAGCATGTTAGTATAACGTACGGCACCTTACAACTCCTAACAAAACAATACAACACCGTACGTAAACTTAAAACTCCATAATAAACCTAATGAATTCGTCCGAGTCATTTGAACATCGTACGACCACTCAGGACTTGTTACGACTCTGTATGCGAAATTAGCATCAGGAAAAGCAATTTAGAATAATGTAGGATGCGTTACAACTTTTGAGAACACCTTACACCACCGTACGAAAGATTAAAACTCCATAATAAACCTAATGAATTCGTCCGAGTAATTTGAACACCAAACAACAATTTGGAATATATTACGACTCTGTATGCCACATTACCGCCTTGAAAAGCATGTTAGTATAACGTACGGCACCTTACAACTCCTAACAAAACATTACAACACCGTACTTAAACTTAAAACTCCATAATAAACCTAATGAATTCGTCCGAGTCATTTGAACATCGTACGACCACTCAGGACTTGTTACGACTCTGTATGCGAAATTAGCAACAGGAAAAGCAATTTAGAATAATGTAGGATGCGTTACAACTTTTGAGAACACCTTACACCATCGTACGAAAGATTAAAACTCCATAATAAACCTAATGAATTCGTCCGAGTAATTTGAACACCATACAACAATTTGGAATATATTACGACTCTGTATGCCATATTACCGCCTTGAAAAGCATGTTAGTATAACGTACGACACCTTACTACTCCTAACAAAACATTACAACCTCGTACGTAAACTTAAAACTCCATAATAAACCTAATGAATTTGTCCGAGTCCTTTGAAAATCGTACGACAAATTAGAATATATTACGACTCTATATGCCACATTACCGTCTTGAGAAGCATGTTAGTATAACGTACGACACCTTACAACTCCTAACAAAACATTACAACACCGTACGTAAACATAAAACTCCATAATAAACCTAATAAATTAGTCCGAGTCCTTTGAACACCATACAACAATTTGGAATATATTACGACTCGGTATGCCACATTACCGCCTTGAAAAGCATGTTAGTATAACGTACGGCACCTTACAACTCCTAACAAAACAATACAACACCGTACGTAAACTTAAAACTCCATAATAAACCTAATGAATTCGTCCGAGTCATTTGAACATCGTACGACCACTCAGGACTTGTTACGACTCTGTATGCGAAATTAGCATCAGGAAAAGCAATATAGAATAATGTAGGATGCGTTACAACTTTTGAGAACACCTTACACCACCGTACGAAAGATTAAAACTCCATAATAAACCTAATGAATTCGTCCGAGTAATTTGAACACCATAAAACAATTTGGAATATATTACGACTCTGTATGCCACATTACCGCCATGAAAAGCATGTTAGTATAACGTACGGCACCTTACAACTCCTAACAAAACATTACAACACCGTACGTAAACTTAAAACTCCATAATAAACCTAATGAATTCGTCCGAGTCATTTGAACATCGTACGACCACTCAGGACTTGTTACGACTCTGTATGCGAAATTAGCAACAGGAAAAGCAATTTAGAATAATGTAGGATGCGTTACAACTTTTGAGAACACCTTACACCATCGTACGAAAGATTAAAACTCCATAATAAACCTAATGAATTCGTCCGAGTAATTTGAACACCATACAACAATTTGGAATATATTACGACTCTGTATGCCATATTACCGCCTTGAAAAGCATGTTAGTATAACGTACGACACCTTACTACTCCTAACAAAACATTACAACCTCGTACGTAAACTTAAAACTCCATAATAAACTTAATGAATTTGTCCGAGTCCTTTGAAAATCGTACGACAAATTAGAATATATTACGACTCTATATGCCACATTACCGTCTTGAGAAGCATGTTAGTATAACGTACGACACCTTACAACTCCTAACAAAACATTACAACACCGTACGTAAACATAAAACTCCATAATAAACCTAATAAATTAGTCCGAGTCCTTTGAACACCATACAACAATTTGGAATATATTACGACTCGGTATGCCACATTACCGCCTTGAAAAGCATGTTAGTATAACGTACGGCACCTTACAACTCCTAACAAAACAATACAACACCGTACGTAAACTTAAAACTCCATAATAAACCTAATGAATTCGTCCGAGTCATTTGAACATCGTACGACCACTCAGGACTTGTTACGACTCTGTATGCGAAATTAGCATCAGGAAAAGCAATATAGAATAATGTAGGATGCGTTACAACTTTTGAGAACACCTTACACCACCGTACGAAAGATTAAAACTCCATAATAAACCTAATGAATTCGTCCGAGTAATTTGAACACCATAAAACAATTTGGAATATATTACGACTCTGTATGCCACATTACCGCCATGAAAAGCATGTTAGTATAACGTACGGCACCTTACAACTCCTAACAAAACATTACAACACCGTACGTAAACTTAAAACTCCATAATAAACCTAATGAATTCGTCCGAGTCATTTGAACATCATACGACCACTCAGGACTTGTTACGACTCTGTATGCGAAATTAGCAACAGGAAAAGCAATTTAGAATAATGTAGGATGCGTTACAACTTTTGAGAACACCTTACACCACCGTACGAAAGATTAAAACTCCATAATAAACCTAATGAATTCGTCCGAGTAATTTGAACACCATAAAACAATTTGGAATATATTACGACTCTGTATGCCACATTACCGCCATGAAAAGCATGTTAGTATAACGTACGGCACCTTACAACTCCTAACAAAACATTACAACACCGTACGTAAACTTAAAACTCCATAATAAACCTAATGAATTCGTCCGAGTCATTTGAACATCATACGACCACTCAGGACTTGTTACGACTCTGTATGCGAAATTAGCAACAGGAAAAACAATTTAGAATAATGTAGGATGCGTTACAACTTTTGAGAACACCTTACACCACCGTACGAAAGATTAAAACTCCATAATAAACCTAATGAATTCGTCCGAGTAATTTGAACACCATACAACAATTTGGAATATACTACGACTCTGTATGCCACATTACCGCCTTGAAAAGCATGTTAGTATAACGTACGGCACCTTACAAATCCTAACAAAACATTACAACACCGTACGTAAACTTAAAACTCCATAATAAACCTAATGAATTCGTCAAAGTCATTTGAACATCGTACGACCACTCAGGACTTGTTACGACTCTGTATGCGAAATTAGCATCAGGAAAAGCAATTTAGAATAATGTAGGACGCGTTACAACTTTTGAGAACACCTTACACCACCGTACGAAAGATTAAAACTCCATAATAAACCTAATGAATTCGTCCGAGTAATTTGAACACCAAACAACAATTTGGAATATATTACGACTCTGTATGCCACATTACCGCCTTGAAAAGCATGTTAGTATAACGTACGGCACCTTACAACTCCTAACAAAACATTACAACACCGTACGTAAACTTAAAACTCCATAATAAACCTAATGAATTCGTCAGAGTCATTTGAACATCGTACGACCACTCAGGACTTGTTACGACTCTGTATGCGAAATTAGCATCAGGAAAAGCAATTTAGAATAATGTAGGATGCGTTACAACTTTTGAGAACACCTTACACCACCGTACGAAAGATTAAAACTCCATAATAAACCTAATGAATTTGTCCGAGTAATTTGAACACCATACAACAATTTGGAATATATTACGACTCTGTATGCCACATTACCGCCATGAAAAGCATGTTAGTATAACGTATGGCACCTTACAACTCCTAACAAAACATTACAACACCGTACGTAAACTTAAAACACCATAATAAACCTAATGAATTCGTCCGAGTCATTTGAACATCGTACGACCACTCAGGACTTGTTACGACTCTGTATGCGAAAGTAGCAACAGGAAAAGCAATTTAGAATAATGTAGGATGCGTTACAACTTTTGAGAACACCTTACACCACCGTACGAAAGATTAAAACTCCATAATAAACCTAATGAATTCGTCCGAGTAATTTGAACACCATACAACAATTTGGAATATATTACGACTCTGTATGCCACATTACCGCCTTGAAAAGCATGTTAGTATAACGTATGGCACCTTACAACTCCTAACAAAACATTACAACACCGTACGTAAACTTAAAACACCATAATAAACCTAATGAATTCGTCCGAGTCATTTGAACATCATACGACCACTCAGGACTTGTTACGACTCTGTATGCGAAATTAGCAACAGGAAAAGCAATTTAGAATAATGTAGGATGCGTTACAACTTTTGAGAACACCTTACACCACCGTACGAAAGATTAAAACTCCATAATAAACCTAATGAATTCGTCCGAGTAATTTGAACACCATACAACAATTTGGAATATACTACGACTCTGTATGCCACATTACCGCCTTGAAAAGCATGTTAGTATAACGTACGGCACCTTACAAATCCTAACAAAACATTACAACACCGTACGTAAACTTAAAACTCCATAATAAACCTAATGAATTCGTCCGAGTCATTTGAACATCGTACGACCACTCAGGACTTGTTACGACTCTGTATGCAAAATTAGCATCAGGAAAAGCAATTTAGAATAATGTAGGACGCGTTACAACTTTTGAGAACACCTTACACCACCGTACGAAAGATTAAAACTCCATAATAAACCTAATGAATTCGTCCGAGTAATTTGAACACCAAACAACAATTTGGAATATATTACGACTCTGTATGCCACATTACCGCCTTGAAAAGCATGTTAGTATAACGTACGGCACCTTACAACTCCTAACAAAACATTACAACACCGTACGTAAACTTAAAACTCCATAATAAACCTAATGAATTCGTCAGAGTCATTTGAACATCGTACGACCACTCAGGACTTGTTACGACTCTGTATGCGAAATTAGCATCAGGAAAAGCAATTTAGAATAATGTAGGATGCGTTACAACTTTTGAGAACACCTTACACCACCGTACGAAAGATTAAAACTCCATAATAAACCTAATGAATTTGTCCGAGTAATTTGAACACCATACAACAATTTGGAATATATTACGACTTTGTATGCCACATTACCGCCATGAAAAGCATGTTAGTATAACGTATGGCACCTTACAACTCCTAACAAAACATTACAACACCGTACGTAAACTTAAAACACCATAATAAACCTAATGAATTCGTCCGAGTCATTTGAACATCGTACGACCACTCAGGACTTGTTACGACTCTGTATGCGAAAGTAGCAACAGGAAAAGCAATTTAGAATAATGTAGGATGCGTTACAAGTTTTGAGAACACCTTACACCACCGTACGAAAGATTAAAACTCCATAATAAACCTAATGAATTCGTCCGAGTAATTTGAACACCATACAACAATTTGGAATATATTACGACTCTGTATGCCACATTACCGCCTTGAAAAGCATGTTAGTATAACGTACGGCACCTTACAACTCCTAACAAAACATTACAACACCGTACGTAAACTTAAAACTCCATAATAAACCTAATGAATTCGTCCGAGTCATTTGAACATCGTACGACCACTCAGGACTTGTTACGACTCTGTATGCGAAATTAGCATCAGGAAAAGCAATTTAGAATAATGTAGGATGCGTTACAACTTTTGAGAACACCTTACACCACCGTACGAAAGATTAAAACTCCATAATAAACCTAATGAATTCGTCCGAGTAATTTGAACACCAAACAACAATTTGGAATATATTACGACTCTGTATGCCACATTACCGCCTTGAAAAGCATGTTAGTATAACGTACGGCACCTTACAACTCCTAACAAAACATTACAACACCGTACTTAAACTTAAAACTCCATAATAAACCTAATGAATTCGTCCGAGTCATTTGAACATCGTACGACCACTCAGGACTTGTTACGACTCTGTATGCGAAATTAGCAACAGGAAAAGCAATTTAGAATAAGGTAGGATGCGTTACAACTTTTGAGAACACCTTACACCACCGTACGAAAGATTAAAACTCCATAATAAACCTAATGAATTCGTCCGAGTAATTTGAAAACCATACAACAATTTGGAATATACTACGACTCTGTATGCCACATTACCGCCTTGAAAAGCATGTTTGTTATGAGTAACACTGGACCAAAAAAATAACATATAGATTTTAACGACAACGGATAGAAGAGTTACAGTTACACCACTCAATCAAACCGTTGGGCAACGGTACAACCCCTCGAATACAGTTACACCTTCGAGAACTTGAACCGTGATCCTTTGATCACAACTCGAACTGCCAAGAACGAGTTAGCTAGGATACTAGAGGCTAACACTATTGAATCTGTAGAAATTTAAATTAAGCCAAAAGTCCTCTCTGCTTTATTCCATGAGCTTTAAATAGGGAAATTACAATAACCAACTACCCCATGATCACACGTTAATCATGGCTAAAATTAAGGAACTTTTTGAAGGAAACAACTTGACCTAGCAATACTTGGACTTAATAATTAAAAAAAAATAACAACGTAATTAACTTGACTAAATTAGTAGACTAATTAAAAGGACTTGGACTTGGAAACTTGACTTGGATTATGGGCCTGCATGCATGTTTACGTGAAGAGAGCAACCCAGTTCACAAACAGAATTGGTGAAGTAGCCGTTGACATATCTGTTGGGACCCAATCGTCATCAATGTTAGTATAACGTACGGCACCTTACAACTCCTAACAAAACATTACAACACCGTACGTAAACTTAAAACTCCATAATAAACCTAATGAATTCGTCCGAGTCATTTGAACATCGTACGACCACTCAGGACTTGTTACGACTCTGTATGCGAAATTAGCATCAGGAAAAGCAATTTAGAATAATGTAGGATGCGTTACAACTTTTGAGAACACCTTACACCACCGTACGAAAGATTAAAACTCCATAATAAACCTAATGAATTCGTCCGAGTAATTTGAACACCAAACAACAATTTGGAATATATTACGACTCTGTATGCCACATTACCGCCTTGAAAAGCATGTTAGTATAACGTACGGCACCTTACAACTCCTAACAAAACATTACAACACCGTACTTAAACTTAAAACTCCATAATAAACCTAATGAATTCGTCCGAGTCATTTGAACATCGTACGACCACTCAGGACTTGTTACGACTCTGTATGCGAAATTAGCAACAGGAAAAGCAATTTAGAATAAGGTAGGATGCGTTACAACTTTTGAGAACACCTTACACCACCGTACGAAAGATTAAAACTCCATAATAAACCTAATGAATTCGTCCGAGTAATTTGAAAACCATACAACAATTTGGAATATACTACGACTCTGTATGCCACATTACCGCCTTGAAAAGCATGTTTGTTATGAGTAACACTGGACCAAAAAAATAACATATAGATTTTAACGACAACGGATAGAAGAGTTACAGTTACACCACTCAATCAAACCGTTGGGCAACGGTACAACCCCTCGAATACAGTTACACCTTCGAGAACTTGAACCGTGATCCTTTGATCACAACTCGAACTGCCAAGAACGAGTTAGCTAGGATACTAGAGGCTAACACTATTGAATCTGTAGAAATTTAAATTAAGCCAAAAGTCCTCTCTGCTTTATTCCATGAGCTTTAAATAGGGAAATTACAATAACCAACTACCCCATGATCACACGTTAATCATGGCTAAAATTAAGGAACTTTTTGAAGGAAACAACTTGACCTAGCAATACTTGGACTTAATAATTAAAAAAAAATAACAACGTAATTAACTTGACTAAATTAGTAGACTAATTAAAAGGACTTGGACTTGGAAACTTGACTTGGATTATGGGCCTGCATGCATGTTTACGTGAAGAGAGCAACCCAGTTCACAAACAGAATTGGTGAAGTAGCCGTTGACATATCTGTTGGGACCCAATCGTCATCAATGTTAGTATAACGTACGGCACCTTACAACTCCTAACAAAACATTACAACACCGTACGTAAACTTAAAACTCCATAATAAACCTAATGAATTCGTCCGAGTCATTTGAACATCGTACGACCACTCAGGACTTGTTACGACTCTGTATGCGAAATTAGCATCAGGAAAAGCAATTTAGAATAATGTAGGATGCGTTACAACTTTTGAGAACACCTTACACCACCGTACGAAAGATTAAAACTCCATAATAAACCTAATGAATTCGTCCGAGTAATTTGAACACCAAACAACAATTTGGAATATATTACGACTCTGTATGCCACATTACCGCCTTGAAAAGCATGTTAGTATAACGTACGGCACCTTACAACTCCTAACAAAACATTACAACACCGTACTTAAACTTAAAACTCCATAATAAACCTAATGAATTCGTCCGAGTCATTTGAACATCGTACGACCACTCAGGACTTGTTACGACTCTGTATGCGAAATTAGCAACAGGAAAAGCAATTTAGAATAAGGTAGGATGCGTTACAACTTTTGAGAACACCTTACACCACCGTACGAAAGATTAAAACTCCATAATAAACCTAATGAATTCGTCCGAGTAATTTGAAAACCATACAACAATTTGGAATATACTACGACTCTGTATGCCACATTACCGCCTTGAAAAGCATGTTTGTTATGAGTAACACTGGACCAAAAAAATAACATATAGATTTTAACGACAATGGATAGAAGAGTTACAGTTACACCACTCAATCAAACCGTTGGGCAACGGTACAACCCCTCGAATACAGTTACACCTTCGAGAACTTGAACCGTGATCCTTTGATCACAACTCGAACTGCCAAGAACGAGTTAGCTAGGATACTAGAGGCTAACACTATTGAATCTGTAGAAATTTAAATTAAGCCAAAAGTCCTCTCTGCTTTATTCCATGAGCTTTAAATAGGAAAATTACAATAACCAACTACCCCATGATCACACGTTAATCATGGCTAAAATTAAGGAACTTTTTGAAGGAAACAACTTGACCTAGCAATACTTGGACTTAATAATTAAAAAAAAATAACAACGTAATTAACTTGACTAAATTAGTAGACTAATTAAAAGGACTTGGACTTGGAAACTTGACTTGGATTATGGGCCTGCATGCATGTTTACGTGAAGAGAGCAACCCAGTTCACAAACAGAATTGGTGAAGTAGCCGTTGACATATCTGTTGGGACCCAATCGTCATCAATGTTAGTATAACGTGCGGCACCTTACAACTCCTAACAAAACATTACAACACCGTACGTAAACTTAAAACTCCATAATAAACCTAATGAATTCGTCCGAGTCATTTGAACATCGTACGACCACTCAGGACTTGTTACGACTCTGTATGCGAAATTAGCATCAGGAAAAGCAATTTAGAATAATGTAGGATGCGTTACAACTTTTGAGAACACCTTACACCACCGTACGAAAGATTAAAACTCCATAATAAACCTAATGAATTCGTCCGAGTAATTTGAACACCAAACAACAATTTGGAATATATTACGACTCTGTATGCCACATTACCGCCTTGAAAAGCATGTTAGTATAACGTACGGCACCTTACAACTCCTAACAAAACATTACAACACCGTACTTAAACTTAAAACTCCATAATAAACCTAATGAATTCGTCCGAGTCATTTGAACATCATACGACCACTCAGGACTTGTTACGACTCTGTATGCGAAATTAGCAACAGGAAAAGAAATTTAGAATAATGTAGGATGCATTACAACTTTTGAGAACACCTTACACCACCGTACGAAAGATTAAAACTCCATAATAAACCTAATGAATTCGTCCGAGTAATTTGAACACCATACAACAATTTGGAATATATTACGACTCTGTATGCCACATTACCGCCTTGAAAAGCATGTTAGTATAACGTACGGCACCTTACAACTCCTAACAGAACATTACAACACCGTACGTAAACTTAAAACTCCATAATAAACCTAATGAATTCGTCCGAGTCATTTGAACATCGTACGACCACTCAGGACTTGTTACGACTCTGTATGCGAAATTAGCAACAGGAAAAGCAATTTAGAATAATGTAGGATGCGTTACAACTTTTGAGAACACCTTACACCACCGTACGAAAGATTAAAACTCCATAATAAACCTAATGAATTCGTCCGAGTAATTTGAACACCATACAACAATTTGGAATATACTACGACTCTGTATGCCACATTACCGCCTTGAAAAGCATGTTAGTATAACGTACGGCACCTTACAAATCCTAACAAAACATTACAACACCGTACGTAAACTTAAAACTCCATAATAAACCTAATGAATTCGTCCGAGTCATTTGAACATCGTACGACCACTCAGGACTTGTTACGACTCTGTATGCGAAATTAGCATCAGGAAAAGCAATTTAGAATAATGTAGGATGCGTTACAACTTTTGAGAACACCTTACACCGCCGTACGAAAGATTAAAACTCCATAATAAACCTAATGAATTCGTCCGAGTAATTTGAACACCAAACAACAATTTGGAATATATTACGACTCTGTATGCCACATTACCGCCTTGAAAAGCATGTTAGTATAACGTACGGCACCTTACAACTCCTAACAAAACATTACAACACCGTACTTAAACTTAAAACTCCATAATAAACCTAATGAATTCGTCCGAGTCATTTGAACATCGTACGACCACTCAGGACTTGTTACGACTCTGTATGCGAAATTAGCAACAGGAAAAGAAATTTAGAATAATGTAGGATGCATTACAACTTTTGAGAACACCTTACACCACCGTACGAAAGATTAAAACTCCATAATAAACCTAATGAATTCGTCCGAGTAATTTGAACACCATACAACAATTTGGAATATATTACGACTCTGTATGCCATATTACCGCCTTGAAAAGCATGTTAGTATAACGTATGACACCTTACTACTCCTAACAACACATTACAACCTCGTACGTAAACTTAAAACTCCATAATAAACCTAATGAATTTGTCCGAGTCCTTTGAAAATCGTACGACAAATTAGAATATATTACGACTCTATATGCCACATTACCATCTTGAGAAGCATGTTAGTATAACGTACGACACCTTACAACTCCTAACAAAACATTACAACACCGTACGTAAACATAAAACTCCATAATAAACCTAATAAATTAGTCCGAGTCCTTTGAACACCATACAACAATTTGGAATATATTACGACTCTGTATGCCACATTACCGCCTTGAAAAGCATGTTAGTATAACGTACGGCACCTTACAACTCCTAACAAAACATTACAACACCGTACGTAAACTTAAAACTCCATAATAAACCTAATGAATTCGTCCGAGTCATTTGAACATCGTACGACCACTCAGGACTTGTTACGACTCTGTATGCGAAATTAGCATCAGGAAAAGCAATATAGAATAATGTAGGATGCGTTACAACTTTTGAGAACACCTTACACCACCGTACGAAAGATTAAAACTCCATAATAAACCTAATGAATTCGTCCGAGTAATTTGAACACCATACAACAATTTGGAATATATTACGACTCTGTATGCCACATTACCGCCATGAAAAGCATGTTAGTATAACGTACGGCACCTTACAACTCCTAACAGAACATTACAACACCGTACGTAAACTTAAAACTCCATAATAAACCTAATGAATTCGTCCGAGTCATTTGAACATCGTACGACCACTCAGGACTTGTTACGACTCTGTATGCGAAATTAGCAACAGGAAAAGCAATTTAGAATAATGTAGGATGCGTTACAACTTTTGAGAACACCTTACACCACCGTACGAAAGATTAAAACTCCATAATAAACCTAATGAATTCGTCCGAGTAATTTGAACACCATACAACAATTTGGAATATACTACGACTCTGTATGCCACATTACCGCCTTGAAAAGCATGTTAGTATAACGTACGGCACCTTACAAATCCTAACAAAACATTACAACACCGTACGTAAACTTAAAACTCCATAATAAACCTAATGAATTCGTCCGAGTCATTTGAACATCGTACGACCACTCAGGACTTGTTACGACTCTGTATGCGAAATTAGCATCAGGAAAAGCAATTTAGAATAATGTAGGATGCGTTACAACTTTTGAGAACACCTTACACCGCCGTACGAAAGATTAAAACTCCATAATAAACCTAATGAATTCGTCCGAGTAATTTGAACACCAAACAACAATTTGGAATATATTACGACTCTGTATGCCACATTACCGCCTTGAAAAGCATGTTAGTATAACGTACGGCACCTTACAACTCCTAACAAAACATTACAACACCGTACTTAAACTTAAAACTCCATAATAAACCTAATGAATTCGTCCGAGTCATTTGAACATCGTACGACCACTCAGGACTTGTTACGACTCTGTATGCGAAATTAGCAACAGGAAAAGAAATTTAGAATAATGTAGGATGCATTACAACTTTTGAGAACACCTTACACCACCGTACGAAAGATTAAAACTCCATAATAAACCTAATGAATTCGTCCGAGTAATTTGAACACCATACAACAATTTGGAATATATTACGACTCTGTATGCCATATTACCGCCTTGAAAAGCATGTTAGTATAACGTACGACACCTTACTACTCCTAACAACACATTACAACCTCGTACGTAAACTTAAAACTCCATAATAAACCTAATGAATTTGTCCGAGTCCTTTGAAAATCGTACGACAAATTAGAATATATTACGACTCTATATGCCACATTACCATCTTGAGAAGCATGTTAGTATAACGTACGACACCTTACAACTCCTAACAAAACATTACAACACCGTACGTAAACATAAAACTCCATAATAAACCTAATAAATTAGTCCGAGTCCTTTGAACACCATACAACAATTTGGAATATATTACGACTCGGTATGCCACATTACCGCCTTGAAAAGCATGTTAGTATAACGTACGGCACCTTACAACTCCTAACAAAACATTACAACACCGTACGTAAACTTAAAACTCCATAATAAACCTAATGAATTCGTCCGAGTCATTTGAACATCGTACGACCACTCAGGACTTGTTACGACTCTGTATGCGAAATTAGCATCAGGAAAAGCAATATAGAATAATGTAGGATGCGTTACAACTTTTGAGAACACCTTACACCACCGTACGAAAGATTAAAACTCCATAATAAACCTAATGAATTCGTCCGAGTAATTTGAACACCATACAACAATTTGGAATATATTACGACTCTGTATGCCACATTACCGCCATGAAAAGCATGTTAGTATAACGTACGGCACCTTACAACTCCTAACAAAACATTACAACACCGTACGTAAACTTAAAACTCCATAATAAACCTAATGAATTCGTCCGAGTCATTTGAACATCATACGACCACTCAGGACTTGTTACGACTCTGTATGCGAAATTAGCAACAGGAAAAGCAATTTAGAATAATGTAGGATGCGTTACAACTTTTGAGAACACCTTACACCACCGTACGAAAGATTAAAACTCCATAATAAACCTAATGAATTCGTCCGAGTAATTTGAACACCATACAACAATTTGGAATATACTACGACTCTGTATGCCACATTACCGCCTTGAAAAGCATGTTAGTATAACGTACGGCACCTTACAAATCCTAACAAAACATTACAACACCGTACGTAAACTTAAAACTCCATAATAAACCTAATGAATTCGTCCGAGTCATTTGAACATCGTACGACCACTCAGGACTTGTTACGACTCTGTATGCGAAATTAGCATCAGGAAAAGCAATTTAGAATAATGTAGGATGCGTTACAACTTTTGAGAACACCTTACACCGCCGTACGAAAGATTAAAACTCCATAATAAACCTAATGAATTCGTCCGAGTAATTTGAACACCAAACAACAATTTGGAATATATTACGACTCTGTATGCCACATTACCGCCTTGAAAAGCATGTTAGTATAACGTACGGCACCTTACAACTCCTAACAAAACATTACAACACCGTACTTAAACTTAAAACTCCATAATAAACCTAATGAATTCGTCCGAGTCATTTGAACATCGTACGACCACTCAGGACTTGTTACGACTCTGTATGCGAAATTAGCAACAGGAAAAGAAATTTAGAATAATGTAGGATGCATTACAACTTTTGAGAACACCTTACACCACCGTACGAAAGATTAAAACTCCATAATAAACCTAATGAATTCGTCCGAGTAATTTGAACACCATACAACAATTTGGAATATATTACGACTCTGTATGCCATATTACCGCCTTGAAAAGCATGTTAGTATAACGTACGACACCTTACTACTCCTAACAAAACATTACAACCTCGTACGTAAACTTAAAACTCCATAATAAACCTAATGAATTTGTCCGAGTCCTTTGAAAATCGTACGACAAATTAGAATATATTACGACTCTATATGCCACATTACCGTCTTGAGAAGCATGTTAGTATAACGTACGACACCTTACAACTCCTAACAAAACATTACAACACCGTACGTAAACATAAAACTCCATAATAAACCTAATAAATTAGTCCGAGTCCTTTGAACACCATACAACAATTTGGAATATATTACGACTCGGTATGCCACATTACCGCCTTGAAAAGCATGTTAGTATAACGTACGGCACCTTACAACTCCTAACAAAACATTACAACACCGTACGTAAACTTAAAACTCCATAATAAACCTAATGAATTCGTCCGAGTCATTTGAACATCGTACGACCACTCAGGACTTGTTACGACTCTGTATGCGAAATTAGCATCAGGAAAAGCAATATAGAATAATGTAGGATGCGTTACAACTTTTGAGAACACCTTACACCACCGTACGAAAGATTAAAACTCCATAATAAACCTAATGAATTCGTCCGAGTAATTTGAACACCATACAACAATTTGGAATATATTACGACTCTGTATGCCACATTACCGCCATGAAAAGCATGTTAGTATAACGTACGGCACCTTACAACTCCTAACAAAACATTACAACACCGTACGTAAACTTAAAACTCCATAATAAACCTAATGAATTCGTCCGAGTCATTTGAACATCATACGACCACTCAGGACTTGTTACGACTCTGTATGCGAAATTAGCAACAGGAAAAGCAATTTAGAATAATGTAGGATGCGTTACAACTTTTGAGAACACCTTACACCACCGTACGAAAGATTAAAACTCCATAATAAACCTAATGAATTCGTCCGAGTAATTTGAACACCATACAACAATTTGGAATATACTACGACTCTGTATGCCACATTACCGCCTTGAAAAGCATGTTAGTATAACGTACGGCACCTTACAAATCCTAACAAAACATTACAACACCGTACGTAAACTTAAAACTCCATAATAAACCTAATGAATTCGTCCGAGTCATTTGAACATCGTACGACCACTCAGGACTTGTTACGACTCTGTATGCGAAATTAGCATCAGGAAAAGCAATTTAGAATAATGTAGGATGCGTTACAACTTTTGAGAACACCTTACACCGCCGTACGAAAGATTAAAACTCCATAATAAACCTAATGAATTCGTCCGAGTAATTTGAACACCAAACAACAATTTGGAATATATTACGACTCTGTATGCCACATTACCGCCTTGAAAAGCATGTTAGTATAACGTACGGCACCTTACAACTCCTAACAAAACATTACAACACCGTACTTAAACTTAAAACTCCATAATAAACCTAATGAATTCGTCCGAGTCATTTGAACATCGTACGACCACTCAGGACTTGTTACGACTCTGTATGCGAAATTAGCAACAGGAAAAGAAATTTAGAATAATGTAGGATGCATTACAACTTTTGAGAACACCTTACACCACCGTACGAAAGATTAAAACTCCATAATAAACCTAATGAATTCGTCCGAGTAATTTGAACACCATACAACAATTTGGAATATATTACGACTCTGTATGCCATATTACCGCCTTGAAAAGCATGTTAGTATAACGTACGACACCTTACTACTCCTAACAAAACATTACAACCTCGTACGTAAACTTAAAACTCCATAATAAACCTAATGAATTTGTCCGAGTCCTTTGAAAATCGTACGACAAATTAGAATATATTACGACTCTATATGCCACATTACCGTCTTGAGAAGCATGTTAGTATAACGTACGACACCTTACAACTCCTAACAAAACATTACAACACCGTACGTAAACATAAAACTCCATAATAAACCTAATAAATTAGTCCGAGTCCTTTGAACACCATACAACAATTTGGAATATATTACGACTCGGTATGCCACATTACCGCCTTGAAAAGCATGTTAGTATAACGTACGGCACCTTACAACTCCTAACAAAACATTACAACACCGTACGTAAACTTAAAACTCCATAATAAACCTAATGAATTCGTCCGAGTCATTTGAACATCGTACGACCACTCAGGACTTGTTACGACTCTGTATGCGAAATTAGCATCAGGAAAAGCAATATAGAATAATGTAGGATGCGTTACAACTTTTGAGAACACCTTACACCACCGTACGAAAGATTAAAACTCCATAATAAACCTAATGAATTCGTCCGAGTAATTTGAACACCATACAACAATTTGGAATATATTACGACTCTGTATGCCACATTACCGCCATGAAAAGCATGTTAGTATAACGTACGGCACCTTACAACTCCTAACAAAACATTACAACACCGTACGTAAACTTAAAACTCCATAATAAACCTAATGAATTCGTCCGAGTCATTTGAACATCATACGACCACTCAGGACTTGTTACGACCCTGTATGCGAAATTAGCAACAGGAAAAGCAATTTAGAATAATGTAGGATGCGTTACAACTTTTGAGAACACCTTACACCACCGTACGAAAGATTAAAACTCCATAATAAACCTAATGAATTCGTCCGAGTAATTTGAACACCATACAACAATTTGGAATATACTATGACTCTGTATGCCACATTACCGCCTTGAAAAGCATGTTAGTATAACGTACGGCACCTTACAAATCCTAACAAAACATTACAACACCGTACGTAAACTTAAAACTCCATAATAAACCTAATGAATTCGTCCGAGTCATTTGAACATCGTACGACCACTCAGGACTTGTTACGACTCTGTATGCGAAATTAGCATCAGGAAAAGCAATTTAGAATAATGTAGGATGCGTTACAACTTTTGAGAACACCTTACACCGCCGTACGAAAGATTAAAACTCCATAATAAACCTAATGAATTCGTCCGAGTAATTTGAACACCAAACAACAATTTGGAATATATTACGACTCTGTATGCCACATTACCGCCTTGAAAAGCATGTTAGTATAACGTACGGCACCTTACAACTCCTAACAAAACATTACAACACCGTACTTAAACTTAAAACTCCATAATAAACCTAATGAATTCGTCCGAGTCATTTGAACATCGTACGACCACTCAGGACTTGTTACGACTCTGTATGCGAAATTAGCAACAGGAAAAGAAATTTAGAATAATGTAGGATGCATTACAACTTTTGAGAACACCTTACACCACCGTACGAAAGATTAAAACTCCATAATAAACCTAATGAATTCGTCCGAGTAATTTGAACACCATACAACAATTTGGAATATATTACGACTCTGTATGCCATATTACCGCCTTGAAAAGCATGTTAGTATAACGTACGCCACCTTACTACTCCTAACAAAACATTACAACCTCGTACGTAAACTTAAAACTCCATAATAAACCTAATGAATTTGTCCGAGTCCTTTGAAAATCGTACGACAAATTAGAATATATTACGACTCTATATGCCACATTACCGTCTTGAGAAGCATGTTAGTATAACGTACGACACCTTACAACTCCTAACAAAACATTACAACACCGTACGTAAACATAAAACTCCATAATAAACCTAATAAATTAGTCCGAGTCCTTTGAACACCATACAACAATTTGGAATATATTACGACTCGGTATGCCACATTACCGCCTTGAAAAGCATGTTAGTATAACGTACGGCACCTTACAACTCCTAACAAAACATTACAACACCGTACGTAAACTTAAAACTCCATAATAAACCTAATGAATTCGTCCGAGTCATTTGAACATCGTACGACCACTCAGGACTTGTTACGACTCTGTATGCGAAATTAGCATCAGGAAAAGCAATATAGAATAATGTAGGATGCGTTACAACTTTTGAGAACACCTTACACCACCGTACGAAAGATTAAAACTCCATAATAAACCTAATGAATTCGTCCGAGTAATTTGAACACCATACAACAAGTTGGAATATATTACGACTCTGTATGCCACATTACCGCCATGAAAAGCATGTTAGTATAACGTACGGCACCTTACAACTCCTAACAAAACATTACAACACCGTACGTAAACTTAAAACTCCATAATAAACCTAATGAATTCGTCCGAGTCATTTGAACATCATACGACCACTCAGGACTTGTTACGACCCTGTATGCGAAATTAGCAACAGGAAAAGCAATTTAGAATAATGTAGGATGCGTTACAACTTTTGAGAACACCTTACACCACCGTACGAAAGATTAAAACTCCATAATAAACCTAATGAATTCGTCCGAGTAATTTGAACACCATACAACAATTTGGAATATACTACGACTCTGTATGCCACATTACCGCCTTGAAAAGCATGTTAGTATAACGTACGGCACCTTACAAATCCTAACAAAACATTACAACACCGTACGTAAACTTAAAACTCCATAATAAACCTAATGAATTCGTCCGAGTCATTTGAACATCGTACGACCACTCAGGACTTGTTACGACTCTGTATGCGAAATTAGCATCAGGAAAAGCAATTTAGAATAATGTAGGATGCGTTACAACTTTTGAGAACACCTTACACCGCCGTACGAAAGATTAAAACTCCATAATAAACCTAATGAATTCGTCCGAGTAATTTGAACACCAAACAACAATTTGGAATATATTACGACTCTGTATGCCACATTACCGCCTTGAAAAGCATGTTAGTATAACGTACGGCACCTTACAACTCCTAACAAAACATTACAACACCGTACTTAAACTTAAAACTCCATAATAAACCTAATGAATTCGTCCGAGTCATTTGAACATCGTACGACCACTCAGGACTTGTTACGACTCTGTATGCGAAATTAGCAACAGGAAAAAAATTTAGAATAATGTAGGATGCATTACAACTTTTGAGAACACCTTACACCACCGTACGAAAGATTAAAACTCCATAATAAACCTAATGAATTCGTCCGAGTAATTTGAACACCATACAACAATTTGGAATATATTACGACTCTGTATGCCATATTACCGCCTTGAAAAGCATGTTAGTATAACGTACGACACCTTACTACTCCTAACAAAACATTACAACCTCGTACGTAAACTTAAAACTCCATAATAAACCTAATGAATTTGTCCGAGTCCTTTGAAAATCGTACGACAAATTAGAATATATTACGACTCTATATGCCACATTACCGTCTTGAGAAGCATGTTAGTATAACGTACGACACCTTACAACTCCTAACAAAACATTACAACACCGTACGTAAACATAAAACTCCATAATAAACCTAATAAATTAGTCCGAGTCCTTTGAACACCATACAACAATTTGGAATATATTACGACTCGGTATGCCACATTACCGCCTTGAAAAGCATGTTAGTATAACGTACGACACCTTACAACTCCTAACAAAACATTACAACACCGTACGTAAACTTAAAACTCCATAATAAACCTAATGAATTCGTCCGAGTCATTTGAACATCGTACGACCACTCAGGACTTGTTACGACTCTGTATGCGAAATTAGCATCAGGAAAAGCAATATAGAATAATGTAGGATGCGTTACAACTTTTGAGAACACCTTACACCACCGTATGAAAGATTAAAACTCCATAATAAACCTAATGAATTCGTCCGAGTAATTTGAACACCATACAACAATTTGGAATATATTACGACTCTGTATGCCACATTACCGCCATGAAAAGCATGTTAGTATAACGTACGGCACCTTACAACTCCTAACAAAACATTACAACACCGTACGTAAACTTAAAACTCCATAATAAACCTAATGAATTCGTCCGAGTCATTTGAACATCATACGACCACTCAGGACTTGTTATGACTCTGTATGCGAAATTAGCAACAGGAAAAGCAATTTAGAATAATGTAGGATGCGTTACAACTTTTGAGAACACCTTACACCACCGTACGAAAGATTAAAACTCCATAATAAACCTAATGAATTCGTCCGAGTAATTTGAACACCATACAACAATTTGGAATATACTACGACTCTGTATGCCACATTACCGCCTTGAAAAGCATGTTAGTATAACGTACGGCACCTTACAAATCCTAACAAAACATTACAACACCGTACGTAAACTTAAAACTCCATAATAAACCTAATGAATTCGTCCGAGTCATTTGAACATCGTACGACCACTCAGGACTTGTTACGACTCTGTATGCGAAATTAGCATCAGGAAAAGCAATTTAGAATAATGTAGGACGCGTTACAACTTTTGAGAACACGTTACACCACCGTACGAAAGATTAAAACTCCATAATAAACCTAATGAATTCGTCCGAGTAATTTGAACACCAAACAACAATTTGGAATATATTACGACTCTGTATGCCACATTACCGCCTTGAAAAGCATGTTAGTATAACGTACGGCACCTTACAACTCCTAACAAAACATTACAACACCGTACGTAAAATTAAAACTCCATAATAAACCTAATGAATTCGTCCGAGTCATTTGAACATCGTACGACCACTCAGGACTTGTTACGACTCTGTATGCGAAATTAGCATCAGGAAAAGCAATTTAGAATAATGTAGGATGCGTTACAACTTTTGAGAACACCTTACACCACCGTACGAAAGATTAAAACTCCATAATAAACCTAATGAATTCGTCCGAGTAATTTGAACACCAAACAACAATTTGGAATATATTACGACTCTGTATGCCACATTACCGCCTTGAAAAGCATGTTAGTATAACGTACGGCACCTTACAACTCCTAACAAAACATTACAACACCGTACTTAAACTTAAAACTCCATAATAAACCTAATGAATTCGTCCGAGTCATTTGAACATCGTACGACCACTCAGGACTTGTTACGACTCTGTATGCGAAATTAGCAACAGGAAAAGCAATTTAGAATAATGTAGGATGCGTTACAACTTTTGAGAACACCTTACACCATCGTACGAAAGATTAAAACTCCATAATAAACCTAATGAATTCGTCCGAGTAATTTGAACACCATACAACAATTTGGAATATATTACGACTCTGTATGCCATATTACCGCCTTGAAAAGCATGTTAGTATAACGTACGACACCTTACTACTCCTAACAAAACATTACAACCTCGTACGTAAATTTAAAACTCCATAATAAACCTAATGAATTTGTCCGAGTCCTTTGAAAATCGTACGACAAATTAGAATATATTACGACTCTATATGCCACATTACCGTCTTGAGAAGCATGTTAGTATAACGTACGACACCTTACAACTCCTAACAAAACATTACAACACCGTACGTAAACATAAAACTCCATAATAAACCTAATAAATTAGTCCGAGTCCTTTGAACACCATACAACAATTTGGAATATATTACGACTCGGTATGCCACATTACCGCCTTGAAAAGCATGTTAGTATAACGTACGGCACCTTACAACTCCTAACAAAACATTACAACACCGTACGTAAACTTAAAACTCCATAATAAACCTAATGAATTCGTCCGAGTCATTTGAACATCGTACGACCACTCAGGACTTGTTACGACTCTGTATGCGAAATTAGCATCAGGAAAAGCAATATAGAATAATGTAGGATGCGTTACAACTTTTGAGAACACCTTACACCACCGTATGAAAGATTAAAACTCCATAATAAACCTAATGAATTCGTCCGAGTAATTTGAACACCATACAACAATTTGGAATATATTACGACTCTGTATGCCACATTACCGCCATGAAAAGCATGTTAGTATAACGTACGGCACCTTACAACTCCTAACAAAACATTACAACACCGTACGTAAACTTAAAACTCCATAATAAACCTAATGAATTCGTCCGAGTCATTTGAACATCATACGACCACTCAGGACTTGTTATGACTCTGTATGCGAAATTAGCAACAGGAAAAGCAATTTAGAATAATGTAGGATGCGTTACAACTTTTGAGAACACCTTACACCATCGTACGAAAGATTAAAACTCCATAATAAACCTAATGAATTCGTCCGAGTAATTTGAACACCATACAACAATTTGGAATATATTACGACTCTGTATGCCATATTACCGCCTTGAAAAGCATGTTAGTATAACGTACGACACCTTACTACTCCTAACAAAACATTACAACCTCGTACGTAAATTTAAAACTCCATAATAAACCTAATGAATTTGTCCGAGTCCTTTGAAAATCGTACGACAAATTAGAATATATTACGACTCTATATGCCACATTACCGTCTTGAGAAGCATGTTAGTATAACGTACGACACCTTACAACTCCTAACAAAACATTACAACACCGTACGTAAACATAAAACTCCATAATAAACCTAATAAATTAGTCCGAGTCCTTTGAACACCATACAACAATTTGGAATATATTACGACTCGGTATGCCACATTACCGCCTTGAAAAGCATGTTAGTATAACGTACGGCACCTTACAACTCCTAACAAAACATTACAACACCGTACGTAAACTTAAAACTCCATAATAAACCTAATGAATTCGTCCGAGTCATTTGAACATCGTACGACCACTCAGGACTTGTTACGACTCTGTATGCGAAATTAGCATCAGGAAAAGCAATATAGAATAATGTAGGATGCGTTACAACTTTTGAGAACACCTTACACCACCGTATGAAAGATTAAAACTCCATAATAAACCTAATGAATTCGTCCGAGTAATTTGAACACCATACAACAATTTGGAATATATTACGACTCTGTATGCCACATTACCGCCATGAAAAGCATGTTAGTATAACGTACGGCACCTTACAACTCCTAACAAAACATTACAACACCGTACGTAAACTTAAAACTCCATAATAAACCTAATGAATTCGTCCGAGTCATTTGAACATCATACGACCACTCAGGACTTGTTATGACTCTGTATGCGAAATTAGCAACAGGAAAAGCAATTTAGAATAATGTAGGATGCGTTACAACTTTTGAGAACACCTTACACCACCGTACGAAAGATTAAAACTCCATAATAAACCTAATGAATTCGTCCGAGTAATTTGAACACCATACAACAATTTGGAATATACTACGACTCTGTATGCCACATTACCGCCTTGAAAAGCATGTTAGTATAACGTACGGCACCTTACAAATCCTAACAAAACATTACAACACCGTACGTAAACTTAAAACTCCATAATAAACCTAATGAATTCGTCCGAGTCATTTGAACATCGTACGACCACTCAGGACTTGTTACGACTCTGTATGCGAAATTAGCATCAGGAAAAGCAATTTAGAATAATGTAGGACGCGTTACAACTTTTGAGAACACGTTACACCACCGTACGAAAGATTAAAACTCCATAATAAACCTAATGAATTCGTCCGAGTAATTTGAACACCAAACAACAATTTGGAATATATTACGACTCTGTATGCCACATTACCGCCTTGAAAAGCATGTTAGTATAACGTACGGCACCTTACAACTCCTAACAAAACATTACAACACCGTACGTAAACTTAAAACTCCATAATAAACCTAATGAATTCGTCCGAGTCATTTGAACATCGTACGACCACTCAGGACTTGTTACGACTCTGTATGCGAAATTAGCATCAGGAAAAGCAATTTAGAATAATGTAGGATGCGTTACAACTTTTGAGAACACCTTACACCACCGTACGAAAGATTAAAACTCCATAATAAACCTAATGAATTCGTCCGAGTAATTTGAACACCAAACAACAATTTGGAATATATTACGACTCTGTATGCCACATTACCGCCTTGAAAAGCATGTTAGTATAACGTACGGCACCTTACAACTCCTAACAAAACATTACAACACCGTACTTAAACTTAAAACTCCATAATAAACCTAATGAATTCGTCCGAGTCATTTGAACATCGTACGACCACTCAGGACTTGTTACGACTCTGTATGCGAAATTAGCAACAGGAAAAGCAATTTAGAATAATGTAGGATGCGTTACAACTTTTGAGAACACCTTACACCATCGTACGAAAGATTAAAACTCCATAATAAACCTAATGAATTCGTCCGAGTAATTTGAACACCATACAACAATTTGGAATATATTACGACTCTGTATGCCATATTACCGCCTTGAAAAGCATGTTAGTATAACGTACGACACCTTACTACTCCTAACAAAACATTACAACCTCGTACGTAAATTTAAAACTCCATAATAAACCTAATGAATTTGTCCGAGTCCTTTGAAAATCGTACGACAAATTAGAATATATTACGACTCTATATGCCACATTACCGTCTTGAGAAGCATGTTAGTATAACGTACGACACCTTACAACTCCTAACAAAACATTACAACACCGTACGTAAACATAAAACTCCATAATAAACCTAATAAATTAGTCCGAGTCCTTTGAACACCATACAACAATTTGGAATATATTACGACTCGGTATGCCACATTACCGCCTTGAAAAGCATGTTAGTATAACGTACGTCACCTTACAACTCCTAACAAAACAATACAACACCGTACGTAAACTTAAAACTCCATAATAAACCTAATGAATTCGTCCGAGTCATTTGAACATCGTACGACCACTCAGGACTTGTTACGACTCTGTATGCGAAATTAGCATCAGGAAAAGCAATATAGAATAATGTAGGATGCGTTACAACTTTTGAGAACACCTTACACCACCGTACGAAAGATTAAAACTCCATAATAAACCTAATGAATTCGTCCGAGTAATTTGAACACCATAAAACAATTTGGAATATATTACGACTCTGTATGCCACATTACCGCCATGAAAAGCATGTTAGTATAACGTACGGCACCTTACAACTCCTAACAAAACATTACAACACCATACGTAAACTTAAAACTCCATAATAAACCTAATGAATTCGTCCGAGTCATTTGAACATCATACGACCACTCAGGACTTGTTACGACTCTGTATGCGAAATTAGCAACAGGAAAAGCAATTTAGAATAATGTAGGATGCGTTACAACTTTTGAGAACACCTTACACCACCGTACGAAAGATTAAAACTCCATAATAAACCTAATGAATTCGTCCGAGTAATTTGAACACCATATAACAATTTGGAATATACTACGACTCTGTATGCCACATTACCGCCTTGAAAAGCATGTTAGTATAACGTACGGCACCTTACAAATCCTAACAAAACATTACAACACCGTACGTAAACTTAAAACTCCATAATAAACCTAATGAATTCGTCAAAGTCATTTGAACTCGTACGACCACTCAGGACTTGTTACGACTATGTATGCGAAATTAGCATCAGGAAAAGCAATTTAGAATAATGTAGGACGCGTTACAACTTTTGAGAACACCTTACACCACCGTACGAAAGATTAAAACTCCATAATAAACCTAATGAATTCGTCCGAGTAATTTGAACACCAAACAACAATTTGGAATATATTACGACTCTGTATGCCACATTACCGCCTTGAAAAGCATGTTAGTATAACGTACGGCACCTTACAACTCCTAACAAAACATTACAACACCGTACGTAAACTTAAAACTCCATAATAAACCTAATGAATTCGTCAGAGTCATTTGAACATCGTACGACCACTCAGGACTTGTTACGACTCTGTATGCGAAATTAGCATCAGGAAAAGCAATTTAGAATAATGTAGGATGCGTTACAACTTTTGAGAACACCTTACACCACCGTACGAAAGATTAAAACTCCATAATAAACCTAATGAATTTGTCCGAGTAATTTGAACACCATACAACAATTTAGAATATATTACGACTTTGTATGCCACATTACCGCCATGAAAAGCATGTTAGTATAACGTATGGCACCTTACAACTCCTAACAAAACATTACAACACCGTACGTAAACTTAAAACACCATAATAAACCTAATGAATTCGTCCGAGTCATTTGAACATCGTACGACCACTCAGGACTTGTTACGACTCTGTATGCGAAAGTAGCAACAGGAAAAGCAATTTAGAATAATGTAGGATGCGTTACAACTTTTGAGAACACCTTACACCACCGTACGAAAGATTAAAACTCCATAATAAACCTAATGAATTCGTCCGAGTAATTTGAACACCATACAACAATTTGGAATATATTACGACTCTGTATGCCACATTACCGCCTTGAAAAGCATGTTAGTATAACGTACGGCACCTTACAACTCCTAACAAAACATTACAACACCGTACGTAAACTTAAAACTCCATAATAAACCTAATGAATTCGTCCGAGTCATTTGAACATCGTACGACCACTCAGGACTTGTTACGACTCTGTATGCGAAATTAGCATCAGGAAAAGCAATTTAGAATAATGTAGGATGCGTTACAACTTTTGAGAACACCTTACACCACCGTACGAAAGATTAAAACTCCATAATAAACCTAATGAATTCGTCCGAGTAATTTGAACACCATACAACAATTTGGAATATACTACGACTCTGTATGCCACATTACCGCCTTGAAAAGCATGTTAGTATAACGTACGGCACCTTACAAATCCTAACAAAACATTACAACACCGTACGTAAACTTAAAACTCCATAATAAACCTAATGAATTCGTCAAAGTCATTTGAACTCGTACGACCACTCAGGACTTGTTACGACTCTGTATGCGAAATTAGCATCAGGAAAAGCAATTTAGAATAATGTAGGACGCGTTACAACTTTTGAGAACACCTTACACCACCGTACGAAAGATTAAAACTCCATAATAAACCTAATGAATTCGTCCGAGTAATTTGAACACCATATAACAATTTGGAATATACTACGACTCTGTATGCCACATTACCGCCTTGAAAAGCATGTTAGTATAACGTACGGCACCTTACAACTCCTAACAAAACATTACAACACCGTACGTAAACTTAAAACTCCATAATAAACCTAATGAATTCGTCAGAGTCATTTGAACATCGTACGACCACTCAGGACTTGTTACGACTCTGTATGCGAAATTAGCATCAGGAAAAGCAATTTAGAATAATGTAGGATGCGTTACAACTTTTGAGAACACCTTACACCACCGTACGAAAGATTAAAACTCCATAATAAACCTAATGAATTTGTCCGAGTAATTTGAACACCATACAACAATTTAGAATATATTACGACTTTGTATGCCACATTACCGCCATGAAAAGCATGTTAGTATAACGTATGGCACCTTACAACTCCTAACAAAACATTACAACACCGTACGTAAACTTAAAACACCATAATAAACCTAATGAATTCGTCCGAGTCATTTGAACATCGTACGACCACTCAGGACTTGTTACGACTCTGTATGCGAAAGTAGCAACAGGAAAAGCAATTTAGAATAATGTAGGATGCGTTACAACTTTTGAGAACACCTTACACCACCGTACGAAAGATTAAAACTCCATAATAAACCTAATGAATTCGTCCGAGTAATTTGAACACCATACAACAATTTGGAATATATTACGACTCTGTATGCCACATTACCGCCTTGAAAAGCATGTTAGTATAACGTACGGCACCTTACAACTCCTAACAAAACATTACAACACCGTACGTAAACTTAAAACTCCATAATAAACCTAATGAATTCGTCCGAGTCATTTGAACATCGTACGACCACTCAGGACTTGTTACGACTCTGTATGCGAAATTAGCATCAGGAAAAGCAATTTAGAATAATGTAGGATGCGTTACAACTTTTGAGAACACCTTACACCACCGTACGAAAGATTAAAACTCCATAATAAACCTAATGAATTCGTCCGAGTAATTTGAACACCATACAACAATTTGGAATATACTACGACTCTGTATGCCACATTACCGCCTTGAAAAGCATGTTAGTATAACGTACGGCACCTTACAAATCCTAACAAAACATTACAACACCGTACGTAAACTTAAAACTCCATAATAAACCTAATGAATTCGTCAAAGTCATTTGAACTCGTACGACCACTCAGGACTTGTTACGACTCTGTATGCGAAATTAGCATCAGGAAAAGCAATTTAGAATAATGTAGGACGCGTTACAACTTTTGAGAACACCTTACACCACCGTACGAAAGATTAAAACTCCATAATAAACCTAATGAATTCGTCCGAGTAATTTGAACACCAAACAACAATTTGGAATATATTACGACTCTGTATGCCACATTACCGCCTTGAAAAGCATGTTAGTATAACGTACGGCACCTTACAACTCCTAACAAAACATTACAACACCGTACGTAAACTTAAAACTCCATAATAAACCTAATGAATTCGTCAGAGTCATTTGAACATCGTACGACCACTCAGGACTTGTTACGACTCTGTATGCGAAATTAGCATCAGGAAAAGCAATTTAGAATAATGTAGGATGCGTTACAACTTTTGAGAACACCTTACACCACCGTACGAAAGATTAAAACTCCATAATAAACCTAATGAATTTGTCCGAGTAATTTGAACACCATACAACAATTTAGAATATATTACGACTTTGTATGCCACATTACCGCCATGAAAAGCATGTTAGTATAACGTATGGCACCTTACAACTCCTAACAAAACATTACAACACCGTACGTAAACTTAAAACACCATAATAAACCTAATGAATTCGTCCGAGTCATTTGAACATCGTACGACCACTCAGGACTTGTTACGACTCTGTATGCGAAAGTAGCAACAGGAAAAGCAATTTAGAATAATGTAGGATGCGTTACAACTTTTGAGAACACCTTACACCACCGTACGAAAGATTAAAACTCCATAATAAACCTAATGAATTCGTCCGAGTAATTTGAACACCATACAACAATTTGGAATATATTACGACTCTGTATGCCACATTACCGCCTTGAAAAGCATGTTAGTATAACGTACGGCACCTTACAACTCCTAACAAAACATTACAACACCGTACGTAAACTTAAAACTCCATAATAAACCTAATGAATTCGTCCGAGTCATTTGAACATCGTACGACCACTCAGGACTTGTTACGACTCTGTATGCGAAATTAGCATCAGGAAAAGCAATTTAGAATAATGTAGGATGCGTTACAACTTTTGAGAACACCTTACACCACCGTACGAAAGATTAAAACTCCATAATAAACCTAATGAATTCGTCCGAGTAATTTGAACACCATACAACAATTTGGAATATACTACGACTCTGTATGCCACATTACCGCCTTGAAAAGCATGTTAGTATAACGTACGGCACCTTACAAATCCTAACAAAACATTACAACACCGTACGTAAACTTAAAACTCCATAATAAACCTAATGAATTCGTCAAAGTCATTTGAACTCGTACGACCACTCAGGACTTGTTACGACTCTGTATGCGAAATTAGCATCAGGAAAAGCAATTTAGAATAATGTAGGACGCGTTACAACTTTTGAGAACACCTTACACCACCGTACGAAAGATTAAAACTCCATAATAAACCTAATGAATTCGTCCGAGTAATTTGAACACCAAACAACAATTTGGAATATATTACGACTCTGTATGCCACATTACCGCCTTGAAAAGCATGTTAGTATAACGTACGGCACCTTACAACTCCTAACAAAACATTACAACACCGTACGTAAACTTAAAACTCCATAATAAACCTAATGAATTCGTCAGAGTCATTTGAACATCGTACGACCACTCAGGACTTGTTACGACTCTGTATGCGAAATTAGCATCAGGAAAAGCAATTTAGAATAATGTAGGATGCGTTACAACTTTTGAGAACACCTTACACCACCGTACGAAAGATTAAAACTCCATAATAAACCTAATGAATTTGTCCGAGTAATTTGAACACCATACAACAATTTAGAATATATTACGACTTTGTATGCCACATTACCGCCATGAAAAGCATGTTAGTATAACGTATGGCACCTTACAACTCCTAACAAAACATTACAACACCGTACGTAAACTTAAAACACCATAATAAACCTAATGAATTCGTCCGAGTCATTTGAACATCGTACGACCACTCAGGACTTGTTACGACTCTGTATGCGAAAGTAGCAACAGGAAAAGCAATTTAGAATAATGTAGGATGCGTTACAACTTTTGAGAACACCTTACACCACCGTACGAAAGATTAAAACTCCATAATAAACCTAATGAATTCGTCCGAGTAATTTGAACACCATACAACAATTTGGAATATATTACGACTCTGTATGCCACATTACCGCCTTGAAAAGCATGTTAGTATAACGTACGGCACCTTACAACTCCTAACAAAACATTACAACACCGTACGTAAACTTAAAACTCCATAATAAACCTAATGAATTCGTCCGAGTCATTTGAACATCGTACGACCACTCAGGACTTGTTACGACTCTGTATGCGAAATTAGCATCAGGAAAAGCAATTTAGAATAATGTAGGATGCGTTACAACTTTTGAGAACACCTTACACCACCGTACGAAAGATTAAAACTCCATAATAAACCTAATGAATTCGTCCGAGTAATTTGAACACCAAACAACAATTTGGAATATATTACGACTCTGTATGCCACATTACCGCCTTGAAAAGCATGTTAGTATAACGTACGGCACCTTACAACTCCTAACAAAACATTACAACACCGTACGTAAACTTAAAACTCGATAATAAACCTAATGAATTCGTCCGAGTCATTTGAACATCATACGACCACTCAGGACTTGTTACGACTCTGTATGCGAAAGTAGCAACAGGAAAAGCAATTTAGAATAATGTAGGATGCGTTACAACTTTTGAGAACACCTTACACCACCGTACGAAAGATTAAAACTCCATAATAAACCTAATGAATTCGTCCGAGTAATTTGAACACCATACAACAATTTGGAATATATTACGACTCTGTATGCCACATTACCGCCTTGAAAAGCATGTTAGTATAACGTACGGCACCTTACAACTCCTAACAAAACATTACAACACCGTACGTAAACTTAAAACTCCATAATAAACCTAATGAATTCGTCCGAGTCATTTGAACATCGTACGACCACTCAGGACTTGTTACGACTCTGTATGCGAAATTAGCATCAGGAAAAGCAATTTAGAATAATGTAGGATGCGTTACAACTTTTGAGAACACCTTACACCACCGTACGAAAGATTAAAACTCCATAATAAACCTAATGAATTCGTCCGAGTAATTTGAACACCAAACAACAATTTGGAATATATTACGACTCTGTATGCCACATTACCGCCTTGAAAAGCATGTTAGTATAACGTACGGCACCTTACAACTCCTAACAAAACATTACAACACCGTACTTAAACTTAAAACTCCATAATAAACCTAATGAATTCGTCCGAGTCATTTGAACATCGTACGACCACTCAGGACTTGTTACGACTCTGTATGCGAAATTAGCAACAGGAAAAGCAATTTAGAATAATGTAGGATGCGTTACAACTTTTGAGAACACCTTACACCACCGTACGAAAGATTAAAACTCCATAATAAACCTAATGAATTCGTCCGAGTAATTTGAACACCATACAACAATTTGGAATATACTACGACTCTGTATGCCACATTACCGCCTTGAAAAGCATATTTGTTATGAGTAACACTGGACCAAAAAAATAACATATAGATTTTAACGACAACAGATAGAAGAGTTACAGTTACACCACTCAATCAAACCGTTGGGCAACGGTACAACCCCTCGAATACAGTTACACCTTCGAGAACTTGAACCGTGATCCTTTGATCACAACTCGAACTGCCAAGAACGAGTTAGCTAGGATACTAGAGGCTAACACTATTGAATCTGTAGAAATTTAAATTAAGCCAAAAGTCCTCTCTGCTTTATTCCATGAGCTTTAAATAGGAAAATTACAATAACCAACTACCCCATGATCACACGTTAATCATGGCTAAAATTAAGGAACTTTTTGAAGGAAACAACTTGACCTAGCAATACTTGGACTTAATAATTAAAAAAAAATAACAACGTAATTAACTTGATTAAATTAGTAGACTAATTAAAAGGACTTGGACTTGGAAACTTGACTTGGATTATGGGCCTGCATGCATGTTTACGTGAAGAGAGCAACCCAGTTCACAAACAGAATTGGTGAAGTAGCCGTTGACATATCTGTTGGGACCCAATCGTCATCAATGTTAGTATAACGTACGGCACCTTACAACTCCTAACAAAACATTACAACACCGTACGTAAACTTAAAACTCCATAATAAACCTAATGAATTCGTCCGAGTCATTTGAACATCGTACGACCACTCAGGACTTGTTACGACTCTGTATGCGAAATTAGCATCAGGAAAAGCAATTTAGAATAATGTAGGATGCGTTACAACTTTTGAGAACACCTTACACCACCGTACGAAAGATTAAAACTCCATAATATACCTAATGAATTCGTCCGAGTAATTTGAACACCAAACAACAATTTGGAATATATTACGACTCTGTATGCCACATTACCGCCTTGAAAAGCATGTTAGTATAACGTACGGCACCTTACAACTCCTAACAAAACATTACAACACCGTACTTAAACTTAAAACTCCATAATAAACCTAATGAATTCGTCCGAGTCATTTGAACATCGTACGACCACTCAGGACTTGTTACGACTCTGTATGCGAAATTAGCAACAGGAAAAGAAATTTAGAATAATGTAGGATGCATTACAACTTTTGAGAACACCTTACACCACCGTACGAAAGATTAAAACTCCATAATAAACCTAATGAATTCGTCCGAGTAATTTGAACACCATACAACAATTTGGAATATATTACGACTCTGTATGCCATATTACCGCCTTGAAAAGCATGTTAGTATAACGTACGACACCTTACTACTCCTAACAAAACATTACAACCTCGTACGTAAACTTAAAACTCCATAATAAACCTAATGAATTTGTCCGAGTCCTTTGAAAATCGTACGACAAATTAGAATATATTACGACTCTATATGCCACATTACCGTCTTGAGAAGCATGTTAGTATAACGTACGACACCTTACAACTCCTAACAAAACATTACAACACCGTACGTAAACATAAAACTCCATAATAAACCTAATAAATTAGTCCGAGTCCTTTGAACACCATACAACAATTTGGAATATATTACGACTCTGTATGCCACATTACCGCCTTGAAAAGCATGTTAGTATAACGTACGGCACCTTACAAATCCTAACAAAACATTACAACACCGTACGTAAACTTAAAACTGCATAATAAACCTAATGAATTCGTCCGAGTCATTTGAACATCGTACGACCACTCAGGACTTGTTACGACTCTGTATGCGAAATTAGCATCAGGAAAAGCAATTTAGAATAATGTAGGACGCGTTACAACTTTTGAGAACACCTTACACCACCGTACGAAAGATTAAAACTCCATAATAAACCTAATGAATTCGTCCGAGTAATTTGAACACCAAACAACAATTTGGAATATATTACGACTCTGTATGCCACATTACCGCCTTGAAAAGCATGTTAGTATAACGTACGGCACCTTACAACTCCTAACAAAAGATTACAACACCGTACGTAAACTTAAAACTCCATAATAAACCTAATAAATTCGTCCGAGTCATTTGAACATCGTACGACCACTCAGGACTTGTTACGACTCTGTATGCGAAATTAGCATCAGGAAAAGCAATTTAGAATAATGTAGGATGCGTTACAACTTTTGAGAACACCTTACACCACCGTACGAAAGATTAAAACTCCATAATAAACCTAATGAATTTGTCCGAGTAATTTGAACACCATACAACAATTTGGAATATATTACGACTCTGTATGCCACATTACCGCCATGAAAATCATGTTAGTATAACGTACGGCACCTTACAACTCCTAACAAAACATTACAACACCGTACGTAAACTTAAAACACCATAATAAACCTAATGAATTCGTCCGAGTCATTTGAACATCGTACGACCACTCAGGA
This sequence comes from Tagetes erecta, assembly GCA_030867185.1. Classification (NCBI taxonomy): domain Eukaryota; kingdom Viridiplantae; phylum Streptophyta; class Magnoliopsida; order Asterales; family Asteraceae; genus Tagetes; species Tagetes erecta. Next base: position 43,672,530 of record CM061488.1, on the reverse strand, counting down.
CTTGTTACGACTCTGTATGCGAAATTAGCAACAGGAAAAGCAATTTAGAATAATGTAGGATGCGTTACAACTTTTGAGAACACCTTACACCACCGTACGAAAGATTAAAACTCCATAATAAACCTAATGAATTCGTCCGAGTAATTTGAACACCATACAACAATTTGGAATATATTACGACTCTGTATGCCACATTACCGCCATGAAAAGCATGTTAGTATAACGTACGGCACCTTACAACTCCTAACAAAACATTACAACACCGTACGTAAACTTAAACTCCATAATAAACCTAATGAATTCGTCCGAGTCATTTGAACATCATACGACCACTCAGGACTTGTTACGACTCTGTATGCGAAATTAGCAACAGGAAAAGCAATTTAGAATAATGTAGGATGCATTACAACTTTTGAGAACACCTTACACCACCGTACGAAAGATTAAAACTCCATAATAAACCTAATGAATTCGTCCGAGTAATTTGAACACCATACAACAATTTGGAATATATTACGACTCTGTATGCCACATTACCGCCTTGAAAAGCATGTTAGTATAACGTACGGCACCTTACAACTCCTAACAAAACATTACAACACCGTACTTAAACTTAAAACTCCATAATAAACCTAATGAATTCGTCCGAGTCATTTGAACATCGTACGACCACTCAGGACTTGTTACGACTCTGTATGCGAAATTAGCAACAGGAAAAGCAATTTAGAATAATGTAGGATGCGTTACAACTTTTGAGAACACCTTACACCACCGTACGAAAGATTAAAACTCCATAATAAACCTAATGAATTCGTTCGAGTAATTTGAACACCAAACAACAATTTGGAATATATTACGACTCTGTATGCCACATTACCGCCTTGAAAAGCATGTTAGTATAACGTACGGCACCTTACAACTCCTAACAAAACATTACAACACCGTACGTAAACTTAAAACTCGATAATAAACCTAATGAATTCGTCCGAGTCATTTGAACATCGTACGACCACTCAGGACTTGTTACGACTCTGTATGCGAAATTAGCATCAGGAAAAGCAATTTAGAATAATGTAGGATGCGTTACAACTTTTGAGAACACCTTACACCACCGTACGAAAGATTAAAACTCCATAATAAACCTAATGAATTTGTCCGAGTAATTTGAACACCATACAACAATTTGGAATATATTACGACTCTGTATGCCACATTACCGCCATGAAAAGCATGTTAGTATAACGTACGGCACCTTACAACTCCTAACAAAACATTACAACACCGTACGTAAACTTAAAACACCATAATAAACCTAATGAATTCGTCCGAGTCATTTGAACATCGTACGACCACTCAGGACTTGTTACGACTCTGTATGCGAAATTAGCAACAGGAAAAGCAATTTAGAATAATGTAGGATGCGTTACAACTTTTGAGAACACCTTACACCACCGTACGAAAGATTAAAACTCCATAATAAACCTAATGAATTCGTCCGAGTAATTTGAACACCATACAACAATTTGGAATATATTACGACTCTGTATGCCACATTACCGCCATGAAAAGCATGTTAGTATAACGTACGGCACCTTACAACTCCTAACAAAACATTACAACACCGTACGTAAACTTAAACTCCATAATAAACCTAATGAATTCGTCCGAGTCATTTGAACATCATACGACCACTCAGGACTTGTTACGACTCTGTATGCGAAATTAGCAACAGGAAAAGCAATTTAGAATAATGTAGGATGCATTACAACTTTTGAGAACACCTTACACCACCGTACGAAAGATTAAAACTCCATAATAAACCTAATGAATTCGTCCGAGTAATTTGAACACCATACAACAATTTGGAATATATTACGACTCTGTATGCCACATTACCGCCTTGAAAAGCATGTTAGTATAACGTACGGCACCTTACAACTCCTAACAAAACATTACAACACCGTACTTAAACTTAAAACTCCATAATAAACCTAATGAATTCGTCCGAGTCATTTGAACATCGTACGACCACTCAGGACTTGTTACGACTCTGTATGCGAAATTAGCAACAGGAAAAGCAATTTAGAATAATGTAGGATGCGTTACAACTTTTGAGAACACCTTACACCACCGTACGAAAGATTAAAACTCCATAATAAACCTAATGAATTCGTTCGAGTAATTTGAACACCAAACAACAATTTGGAATATATTATGACTCTGTATGCCACATTACCGCCTTGAAAAGCATGTTAGTATAACGTACGGCACCTTACAACTCCTAACAAAACATTACAACACCGTACGTAAACTTAAAACTCGATAATAAACCTAATGAATTCGTCCGAGTCATTTGAACATCGTACGACCACTCAGGACTTGTTACGACTCTGTATGCGAAATTAGCATCAGGAAAAGCAATTTAGAATAATGTAGGATGCGTTACAACTTTTGAGAACACCTTACACCACCGTACGAAAGATTAAAACTCCATAATAAACCTAATGAATTTGTCCGAGTAATTTGAACACCATACAACAATTTGGAATATATTACGACTCTGTATGCCACATTACCGCCATGAAAAGCATGTTAGTATAACGTACGACACCTTACAACTCCTAACAAAACATTACAACACCGTACGTAAACTTAAAACACCATAATAAACCTAATGAATTCATCCGAGTCATTTGAACATCGTACGACCACTCAGGACTTGTTACGACTCTGTATGCGAAATTAGCAACAGGAAAAGCAATTTAGAATAATGTAGGATGCGTTACAACTTTTGAGAACACCTTACACCACCGTACGAAAGATTAAAACTCCATAATAAACCTAATGAATTCGTCCGAGTAATTTGAACACCATACAACAATTTGGAATATATTACGACTCTGTATGCCACATTACCGCCATGAAAAGCATGTTAGTATAACGTACGGCACCTTACAACTCCTAACAAAACATTACAACACCGTACGTAAACTTAAACTCCATAATAAACCTAATGAATTCGTCCGAGTCATTTGAACATCATACGACCACTCAGGACTTGTTACGACTCTGTATGCGAAATTAGCAACAGGAAAAGCAATTTAGAATAATGTAGGATGCGTTACAACTTTTGAGAACACCTTACACCACCGTACGAAAGATTAAAACTCCATAATAAACCTAATGAATTCGTCCGAGTAATTTGAACACCATACAACAATTTGGAATATATTACGACTCTGTATGCCACATTACCGCCTTGAAAAGCATGTTAGTATAACGTACGGCACCTTACAACTCCTAACAAAACATTACAACACCGTACTTAAACTTAAAACTCCATAATAAACCTAATGAATTCGTCCGAGTCATTTGAACATCGTACGACCACTCAGGACTTGTTACGACTCTGTATGCGAAATTAGCAACAGGAAAAGCAATTTAGAATAATGTAGGATGCGTTACAACTTTTGAGAACACCTTACACCACCGTACGAAAGATTAAAACTCCATAATAAACCTAATGAATTCGTCCGAGTAATTTGAACACCAAACAACAATTTGGAATATATTACGACTCTGTATGCCACATTACCGCCTTGAAAAGCATGTTAGTATAACGTACGGCACCTTACAACTCCTAACAAAACATTACAACACCGTACGTAAACTTAAAACTCGATAATAAACCTAATGAATTCGTCCGAGTCATTTGAACATCATACGACCACTCAGGACTTGTTACGACTCTGTATGCGAAATTAGCAACAGGAAAAGCAATTTAGAATAATGTAGGATGCGTTACAACTTTTGAGAACACCTTACACCACCGTACGAAAGATTAAAACTCCATAATAAACCTAATGAATTCGTCCGAGTAATTTGAACACCATACAACAATTTGGAATATACTACGACTCTGTATGCCACATTACCGCCTTGAAAAGCATGTTAGTATAACGTACGGCACCTTACAAATCCTAACAAAACATTACAACACCGTACGTAAACTTAAAACTCCACAATAAACCTAATGAATTCGTCCGAGTCATTTGAACATCGTACGACCACTCAGGACTTGTTACGACTCTGTATGCGAAATTAGCATCAGGAAAAGCAATTTAGAATAATGTAGGACGCGTTACAACTTTTGAGAACACCTTACACCACCGTACGAAAGATTAAAACTCCATAATAAACCTAATGAATTCGTCCGAGTAATTTGAACACCAAACAACAATTTGGAATATATTACGACTCTGTATGCCACATTACCGCCTTGAAAAGCATGTTAGTATAACGTACGGCACCTTACAACTCCTACAAACCATTACAACACCGTACGTAAACTTAAAACTCCATAATAAACCTAATGAATTCGTCCGAGTCATTTGAACTCGTACGACCACTCAGGACTTGTTACGACTCTGTATGCGAAATTAGCAACAAGAAAAGCAATTTAGAATAATGTACGATGCGTTACAACTTTTGAGAACACCTTACACCACCGTACAAAAGATTAAAACTCCATAATAAACCTAATGAATTCGTCCGAGTAATTTGAACACCATACAACAATTTGGAATATATTACGACTCTGTATGCCATATTACCGCCTTGAAAAGCATGTTAGTATAACGTACGACACCTTACTACTCCTAACAAAACATTACAACCTCGTACGTAAACTTAAAACTCCATAATAAACCTAATGAATTTGTCCGAGTCCTTTGAAAATCGTACGACAAATTAGAATATATATTACGACTCTATATGCCACATTACCGTCTTGAGAAGCATGTTAGTATAACGTACGACACCTTACAATTCCTAACAAAACATTACAACACCGTACGTAAACATAAAACTCCATAATAAACCTAATAAATTAGTCCGAGTCCTTTGAACACCATACAACAATTTGGAATATATTACGACTCGGTATGCCACATTACCGCCTTGAAAAGCATGTTAGTATAACGTACGGCACCTTAGAACTCCTAACAAAACATTAAATCACCGTACGTAAACTTAAAACTCCATAATAAACCTAATGAATTCGTCCGAGTCATTTGAACATCGTACGACCACTCAGGACTTGTTACGACTCTGTATGCGAAATTAGCATCAGGAAAATCAATATAGAATAATGTAGGATGCGTTACAACTTTTGAGAACACCTTACACCACCGTACGAAAGATTAAAACTCCATAATAAACCTAATGAATTCGTCCGAGTAATTTGAACACCATACAACAATTTGGAATATATTACGACTCTGTATGCCATTACCGCCATGAAAAGCATGTTAGTATAACGTACGGCACCTTACAACTCCTAACAAAACATTACAACACCGTACGTAAACTTAAAACACCATAATAAACCTAATGAATTCGTCCGAGTCATTTGAACATCGTACGACCACTCAGGACTTGTTACGACTCTGTATGCGAAATTAGCAACAGGAAAAGCAATTTAGAATAATGTAGGATGCGTTACAACTTTTGAGAACACCTTACACCACCGTACGAAAGATTAAAACTCCATAATAAACCTAATGAATTCGTCCGAGTAATTTGAACACCATACAACAATTTGGAATATATTACGACTCTGTATGCCACATTACCGCCATGAAAAGCATGTTAGTATAACGTACGGCACCTTACAACTCCTAACAAAACATTACAACACCGTACGTAAACTTAAACTCCATAATAAACCTAATGAATTCGTCCGAGTCATTTGAACATCATACGACCACTCAGGACTTGTTACGACTCTGTATGCGAAATTAGCAACAGGAAAAGCAATTTAGAATAATGTAGGATGCGTTACAACTTTTGAGAACACCTTACACCACCGTACGAAAGATTAAAACTCCATAATAAACCTAATGAATTCGTCCGAGTAATTTGAACACCATACAACAATTTGGAATATACTACGACTCTGTATGCCACATTACCGCCTTGAAAAGCATGTTAGTATAACGTACGGCACCTTACAAATCCTAACAAAACATTACAACACCGTACGTAAACTTAAAACTCCACAATAAACCTAATGAATTCGTCCGAGTCATTTGAACATCGTACGACCACTCAGGACTTGTTACGACTCTGTATGCGAAATTAGCATCAGGAAAAGCAATTTAGAATAATGTAGGACGCGTTACAACTTTTGAGAACACCTTACACCACCGTACGAAAGATTAAAACTCCATAATAAACCTAATGAATTCGTCCGAGTAATTTGAACACCAAACAACAATTTGGAATATATTACGACTCTGTATGCCACATTACCGCCTTGAAAAGCATGTTAGTATAACGTACGGCACCTTACAACTCCTACAAACCATTACAACACCGTACGTAAACTTAAAACTCCATAATAAACCTAATGAATTCGTCCGAGTCATTTGAACATCGTACGACCACTCAGGACTTGTTACGACTCTGTATGCGAAATTAGCAACAGGAAAAGCAATTTAGAATAATGTACGATGCGTTACAACTTTTGAGAACACCTTACACCACCGTACAAAAGATTAAAACTCCATAATAAACCTAATGAATTCGTCCGAGTAATTTGAACACCATACAACAATTTGGAATATATTACGACTCTGTATGCCATATTACCGCCTTGAAAAGCATGTTAGTATAACGTACGACACCTTACTACTCCTAACAAAACATTACAACCTCGTACGTAAACTTAAAACTCCATAATAAACCTAATGAATTTGTCCGAGTCCTTTGAAAATCGTACGACAAATTAGAATATATATTACGACTCTATATGCCACATTACCGTCTTGAGAAGCATGTTAGTATAACGTACGACACCTTACAATTCCTAACAAAACATTACAACACCGTACGTAAACATAAAACTCCATAATAAACCTAATAAATTAGTCCGAGTCCTTTGAACACCATACAACAATTTGGAATATATTACGACTCGGTATGCCACATTACCGCCTTGAAAAGCATGTTAGTATAACGTACGGCACCTTAGAACTCCTAACAAAACATTAAATCACCGTACGTAAACTTAAAACTCCATAATAAACCTAATGAATTCGTCCGAGTCATTTGAACATCGTACGACCACTCAGGACTTGTTACGACTCTGTATGCGAAATTAGCATCAGGAAAATCAATATAGAATAATGTAGGATGCGTTACAACTTTTGAGAACACCTTACACCACCGTACGAAAGATTAAAACTCCATAATAAACCTAATGAATTCGTCCGAGTAATTTGAACACCATACAACAATTTGGAATATATTACGACTCTGTATGCCATTACCGCCATGAAAAGCATGTTAGTATAACGTACGGCACCTTACAACTCCTAACAAAACATTACAACACCGTACGTAAACTTAAAACACCATAATAAACCTAATGAATTCGTCCGAGTCATTTGAACATCGTACGACCACTCAGGACTTGTTACGACTCTGTATGCGAAATTAGCAACAGGAAAAGCAATATAGAATAATGTAGGATGCGTTACAACTTTTGAGAACACCTTACACCACCGTACGAAAGATTAAAACTCCATAATAAACCTAATGAATTCGTCCGAGTAATTTGAACACCATACAACAATTTGGAATATATTACGACTCTGTATGCCACATTACCGCCATGAAAAGCATGTTAGTATAACGTACGGCACCTTACAACTCCTAACAAAACATTACAACACCGTACGTAAACTTAAACTCCATAATAAACCTAATGAATTCGTCCGAGTCATTTGAACATCATACGACCACTCAGGACTTGTTACGACTCTGTATGCGAAATTAGCAACAGGAAAAGCAATTTAGAATAATGTAGGATGCGTTACAACTTTTGAGAACACCTTAAACCACCGTACGAAAGATTAAAACTCCATAATAAACCTAATGAATTCGTCCGAGTAATTTGAACACCATACAACAATTTGAAATATATTACGACTCTGTATGCCACATTACCGCCTTGAAAAGCATGTTAGTATAACGTACGGCACCTTACAACTCCTAACAAAACATTACAACACCGTACTTAAACTTAAAACTCCATAATAAACCTAATGAATTCGTCCGAGTCATTTGAACATCGTACGACCACTCAGGACTTGTTACGACTCTGTATGCGAAATTAGCAACAGGAAAAGCAATTTAGAATAATGTAGGATGCGTTACAACTTTTGAGAACACCTTACACCACCGTACGAAAGATTAAAACTCCATAATAAACCTAATGAATTCGTCCGAGTAATTTGAACACCATACAACAATTTGGAATATATTACGACTCTGTATGCCATATTACCGCCTTGAAAAGCATGTTAGTATAACGTACGACACCTTACTACTCCTAACAAAACATTACAACCTCGTACGTAAACTTAAAACTCCATAATAAACCTAATGAATTTGTCCGAGTCCTTTGAAAATCGTACGACAAATTAGAATATATATTACGACTCTATATGCCACATTACCGTCTTGAGAAGCATGTTAGTATAACGTACGACACCTTACAATTCCTAACAAAACATTACAACACCGTACGTAAACATAAAACTCCATAATAAACCTAATAAATTAGTCCGAGTCCTTTGAACACCATACAACAATTTGGAATATATTACGACTCGGTATGCCACATTACCGCCTTGAAAAGCATGTTAGTATAACGTACGGCACCTTAGAACTCCTAACAAAACATTAAATCACCGTACGTAAACTTAAAACTCCATAATAAACCTAATGAATTCGTCCGAGTCATTTGAACAGCGTACGACCACTCAGGACTTGTTACGACTCTGTATGCGAAATTAGCATCAGGAAAATCAATATAGAATAATGTAGGATGCGTTACAACTTTTGAGAACACCTTACACCACCGTACGAAAGATTAAAACTCCATAATAAACCTAATGAATTCGTCCGAGTAATTTGAACACCATACAACAATTTGGAATATATTACGACTCTGTATGCCATTACCGCCATGAAAAGCATGTTAGTATAACGTACGGCACCTTACAACTCCTAACAAAACATTACAACACCGTACGTAAACTTAAAACACCATAATAAACCTAATGAATTCGTCCGAGTCATTTGAACATCGTACGACCACTCAGGACTTGTTACGACTCTGTATGCGAAATTAGCAACAGGAAAAGCAATTTAGAATAATGTAGGATGCGTTACAACTTTTGAGAACACCTTACACCACCGTACGAAAGATTAAAACTCCATAATAAACCTAATGAATTCGTCCGAGTAATTTGAACACCATACAACAATTTGGAATATATTACGACTCTGTATGCCACATTACCGCCATGAAAAGCATGTTAGTATAACGTACGGCACCTTACAACTCCTAACAAAACATTACAACACCGTACGTAAACTTAAACTCCATAATAAACCTAATGAATTCGTCCGAGTCATTTGAACATCATACGACCACTCAGGACTTGTTACGACTCTGTATGCGAAATTAGCAACAGGAAAAGCAATTTAGAATAATGTAGGATGCGTTACAACTTTTGAGAACACCTTACACCACCGTACGAAAGATTAAAACTCCATAATAAACCTAATGAATTCGTCCGAGTAATTTGAACACCATACAACAATTTGGAATATATTACGACTCTGTATGCCACATTACCGCCTTGAAAAGCATGTTAGTATAACGTACGGCACCTTACAACTCCTAACAAAACATTACAACACCGTACTTAAACTTAAAACTCCATAATAAACCTAATGAATTCGTCCGAGTCATTTGAACATCGTACGACCACTCAGGACTTGTTACGACTCTGTATGCGAAATTAGCAACAGGAAAAGCAATTTAGAATAATGTAGGATGCGTTACAACTTTTGAGAACACCTTACACCACCGTACGAAAGATTAAAACTCCATAATAAACCTAATGAATTCGTCCGAGTAATTTGAACACCATACAACAATTTGGAATATATTACGACTCTGTATGCCATATTACCGCCTTGAAAAGCATGTTAGTATAACGTACGACACCTTACTACTCCTAACAAAACATTACAACCTCGTACGTAAACTTAAAACTCCATAATAAACCTAATGAATTTGTCCGAGTCCTTTGAAAATCGTACGACAAATTAGAATATATTACGACTCTATATGCCACATTACCGTCTTGAGAAGCATGTTAGTATAACGTACGACACCTTACAACTCCTAACAAAACATTACAACACCGTACGTAAACATAAAACTCCATAATAAACCTAATAAATTAGTCCGAGTCCTTTGAACACCATACAACAATTTGGAATATATTACGACTCGGTATGCCACATTACCGCCTTGAAAAGCATGTTAGTATAACGTACGGCACCTTACAACTCCTAACAAAACATTAAATCACCGTACGTAAACTTAAAACTCCATAATAAACCTAATGAATTCGTCCGAGTCATTTGAACATCGTACGACCACTCAGGACTTGTTACGACTCTGTATGCGAAATTAGCATCAGGAAAATCAATATAGAATAATGTAGGATGCGTTACAACTTTTGAGAACACCTTACACCACCGTACGAAAGATTAAAACTCCATAATAAACCTAATGAATTCGTCCGAGTAATTTGAACACCATACAACAATTTGGAATATATTACGACTCTGTATGCCATTACCGCCATGAAAAGCATGTTAGTATAACGTACGGCACCTTACAACTCCTAACAAAACATTACAACACCGTACGTAAACTTAAAACACCATAATAAACCTAATGAATTCGTCCGAGTCATTTGAACATCGTACGACCACTCAGGACTTGTTACGACTCTGTATGCGAAATTAGCAACAGGAAAAGCAATTTAGAATAATGTAGGATGCGTTACAACTTTTGAGAACACCTTACACCACCGTACGAAAGATTAAAACTCCATAATAAACCTAATGAATTCGTCCGAGTAATTTGAACACCATACAACAATTTGGAATATATTACGACTCTGTATGCCACATTACCGCCATGAAAAGCATGTTAGTATAACGTACGGCACCTTACAACTCCTAACAAAACATTACAACACCGTACGTAAACTTAAACTCCATAATAAACCTAATGAATTCGTCCGAGTCATTTGAACATCATACGACCACTCAGGACTTGTTACGACTCTGTATGCGAAATTAGCAACAGGAAAAGCAATTTAGAATAATGTAGGATGCGTTACAACTTTTGAGAACACCTTACACCACCGTACGAAAGATTAAAACTCCATAATAAACCTAATGAATTCGTCCGAGTAATTTGAACACCATACAACAATTTGGAATATATTACGACTCTGTATGCCACATTACCGCCTTGAAAAGCATGTTAGTATAACGTACGGCACCTTACAACTCCTAACAAAACATTACAACACCGTACTTAAACTTAAAACTCCATAATAAACCTAATGAATTCGTCCGAGTCATTTGAACATCGTACGACCACTCAGGACTTGTTACGACTCTGTATGCGAAATTAGCAACAGGAAAAGCAATTTAGAATAATGTAGGATGCGTTACAACTTTTGAGAACACCTTACACCACCGTACGAAAGATTAAAACTCCATAATAAACCTAATGAATTCGTCCGAGTAATTTGAACACCATACAACAATTTGGAATATATTACGACTCTGTATGCCATATTACCGCCTTGAAAAGCATGTTAGTATAACGTACGACACCTTACTACTCCTAACAAAACATTACAACCTCGTACGTAAACTTAAAACTCCATAATAAACCTAATGAATTTGTCCGAGTCCTTTGAAAATCGTACGACAAATTAGAATATATTACGACTCTATATGCCACATTACCGTCTTGAGAAGCATGTTAGTATAACGTACGACACCTTACAACTCCTAACAAAACATTACAACACCGTACGTAAACATAAAACTCCATAATAAACCTAATAAATTAGTCCGAGTCCTTTGAACACCATACAACAATTTGGAATATATTACGACTCGGTATGCCACATTACCGCCTTGAAAAGCATGTTAGTATAACGTACGGCACCTTACAACTCCTAACAAAACATTACAACACCGTACGTAAACTTAAAACTCCATAATAAACCTAATGAATTCGTCCGAGTCATTTGAACATCGTACGACCACTCAGGACTTGTTACGACTCTGTATGCGAAATTAGCATCAGGAAAATCAATATAGAATAATGTAGGATGCGTTACAACTTTTGAGAACACCTTACACCACCGTACGAAAGATTAAAACTCCATAATAAACCTAATGAATTCGTCCGAGTAATTTGAACACCATACAACAATTTGGAATATATTACGACTCTGTATGCCATTACCGCCATGAAAAGCATGTTAGTATAACGTACGGCACCTTACAACTCCTAACAAAACATTACAACACCGTACGTAAACTTAAAACACCATAATAAACCTAATGAATTCGTCCGAGTCATTTGAACATCGTACGACCACTCAGGACTTGTTACGACTCTGTATGCGAAATTAGCAACAGGAAAAGCAATTTAGAATAATGTAGGATGCGTTACAACTTTTGAGAACACCTTACACCACCGTACGAAAGATTAAAACTCCATAATAAACCTAATGAATTCGTCCGAGTAATTTGAACACCATACAACAATTTGGAATATATTACGACTCTGTATGCCACATTACCGCCATGAAAAGCATGTTAGTATAACGTACGGCACCTTACAACTCCTAACAAAACATTACAACACCGTACGTAAACTTAAACTCCATAATAAACCTAATGAATTCGTCCGAGTCATTTGAACATCATACGACCACTCAGGACTTGTTACGACTCTGTATGCGAAATTAGCAACAGGAAAAGCAATTTAGAATAATGTAGGATGCGTTACAACTTTTGAGAACACCTTACACCACCGTACGAAAGATTAAAACTCCATAATAAACCTAATGAATTCGTCCGAGTAATTTGAACACCATACAACAATTTGGAATATATTACGACTCTGTATGCCACATTACCGCCTTGAAAAGCATGTTAGTATAACGTACGGCACCTTACAACTCCTAACAAAACATTACAACACCGTACTTAAACTTAAAACTCCATAATAAACCTAATGAATTCGTCCGAGTCATTTGAACATCGTACGACCACTCAGGACTTGTTACGACTCTGTATGCGAAATTAGCAACAGGAAAAGCAATTTAGAATAATGTAGGATGCGTTACAACTTTTGAGAACACCTTACACCACCGTACGAAAGATTAAAACTCCATAATAAACCTAATGAATTCGTCCGAGTAATTTGAACACCATACAACAATTTGGAATATATTACGACTCTGTATGCCATATTACCGCCTTGAAAAGCATGTTAGTATAACGTACGACACCTTACTACTCCTAACAAAACATTACAACCTCGTACGTAAACTTAAAACTCCATAATAAACCTAATGAATTTGTCCGAGTCCTTTGAAAATCGTACGACAAATTAGAATATATTACGACTCTATATGCCACATTACCGTCTTGAGAAGCATGTTAGTATAACGTACGACACCTTACAACTCCTAACAAAACATTACAACACCGTACGTAAACATAAAACTCCATAATAAACCTAATAAATTAGTCCGAGTCCTTTGAACACCATACAACAATTTGGAATATATTACGACTCGGTATGCCACATTACCGCCTTGAAAAGCATGTTAGTATAACGTACGGCACCTTACAACTCCTAACAAAACATTACAACACCGTACGTAAACTTAAAACTCCATAATAAACCTAATGAATTCGTCCGAGTCATTTGAACATCGTACGACCACTCAGGACTTGTTACGACTCTGTATGCGAAATTAGCATCAGGAAAATCAATATAGAATAATGTAGGATGCGTTACAACTTTTGAGAACACCTTACACCACCGTACGAAAGATTAAAACTCCATAATAAACCTAATGAATTCGTCCGAGTAATTTGAACACCATACAACAATTTGGAATATATTACGACTCTGTATGCCATTACCGCCATGAAAAGCATGTTAGTATAACGTACGGCACCTTACAACTCCTAACAAAACATTACAACACCGTACGTAAACTTAAAACACCATAATAAACCTAATGAATTCGTCCGAGTCATTTGAACATCGTACGACCACTCAGGACTTGTTACGACTCTGTATGCGAAATTAGCAACAGGAAAAGCAATTTAGAATAATGTAGGATGCGTTACAACTTTTGAGAACACCTTACACCACCGTACGAAAGATTAAAACTCCATAATAAACCTAATGAATTCGTCCGAGTAATTTGAACACCATACAACAATTTGGAATATATTACGACTCTGTATGCCACATTACCGCCATGAAAAGCATGTTAGTATAACGTACGGCACCTTACAACTCCTAACAAAACATTACAACACCGTACGTAAACTTAAACTCCATAATAAACCTAATGAATTCGTCCGAGTCATTTGAACATCATACGACCACTCAGGACTTGTTACGACTCTGTATGCGAAATTAGCAACAGGAAAAGCAATTTAGAATAATGTAGGATGCGTTACAACTTTTGAGAACACCTTACACCACCGTACGAAAGATTAAAACTCCATAATAAACCTAATGAATTCGTCCGAGTAATTTGAACACCATACAACAATTTGGAATATATTACGACTCTGTATGCCACATTACCGCCTTGAAAAGCATGTTAGTATAACGTACGGCACCTTACAACTCCTAACAAAACATTACAACACCGTACTTAAACTTAAAACTCCATAATAAACCTAATGAATTCGTCCGAGTCATTTGAACATCGTACGACCACTCAGGACTTGTTACGACTCTGTATGCGAAATTAGCAACAGGAAAAGCAATTTAGAATAATGTAGGATGCGTTACAACTTTTGAGAACACCTTACACCACCGTACGAAAGATTAAAACTCCATAATAAACCTAATGAATTCGTCCGAGTAATTTGAACACCATACAACAATTTGGAATATATTACGACTCTGTATGCCATATTACCGCCTTGAAAAGCATGTTAGTATAACGTACGACACCTTACTACTCCTAACAAAACATTACAACCTCGTACGTAAACTTAAAACTCCATAATAAACCTAATGAATTTGTCCGAGTCCTTTGAAAATCGTACGACAAATTAGAATATATTACGACTCTATATGCCACATTACCGTCTTGAGAAGCATGTTAGTATAACGTACGACACCTTACAACTCCTAACAAAACATTACAACACCGTACGTAAACATAAAACTCCATAATAAACCTAATAAATTAGTCCGAGTCCTTTGAACACCATACAACAATTTGGAATATATTACGACTCGGTATGCCACATTACCGCCTTGAAAAGCATGTTAGTATAACGTACGGCACCTTACAACTCCTAACAAAACATTACAACACCGTACGTAAACTTAAAACTCCATAATAAACCTAATGAATTCGTCCGAGTCATTTGAACATCGTACGACCACTCAGGACTTGTTACGACTCTGTATGCGAAATTAGCATCAGGAAAAGCAATATAGAATAATGTAGGATGCGTTACAACTTTTGAGAACACCTTACACCACCGTACGAAAGATTAAAACTCCATAATAAACCTAATGAATTCGTCCGAGTAATTTGAACACCATACAACAATTTGGAATATATTACGACTCTGTATGCCACATTACCGCCTTGAAAAGCATGTTAGTATAACGTACGGCACCTTACAACTCCTAACAAAACATTACAACACCGTACGTAAACTTAAAACTCCATAATAAACCTAATGAATTCGTCCGAGTCATTTGAACATCGTACGACCACTCAGGACTTGTTACGACTCTGTATGCGAAATTAGCATCAGGAAAAGCAATATAGAATAATGTAGGATGCGTTACAACTTTTGAGAACACCTTACACCACCGTACGAAAGATTAAAACTCCATAATAAACCTAATGAATTCGTCCGAGTAATTTGAACACCATACAACAATTTGGAATATATTACGACTCTGTATGCCACATTACCGCCATGAAAAGCATGTTAGTATAACGTACGGCACCTTACAACTCCTAACAAAACATTACAACACCGTACGTAAACTTAAAACTCCATAATAAACGTAATGAATTCTTCCGAGTCATTTGAACATCGTACGACCACTCAGGACTTGTTACGACTCTGTATGCGAAATTAGCAACAGGAAAAGCAATTTAGAATAATGTAGGATGCGTTACAACTTTTGAGAACACCTTACACCACCGTACGAAAGATTAAAACTCCATAATAAACCTAATGAATTCGTCCGAGTAATTTGAACACCATACAACAATTTGGAATATACTACGACTCTGTATGCCACATTACCGCCTTGAAAAGCATGTTAGTATAACGTACGGCACCTTACAAATCCTAACAAAACATTACAACACCGTACGTAAACTTAAAACTCCATAATAAACCTAATGAATTCGTCCGAGTCATTTGAACATCGTACGACCACTCAGGACTTGTTACGACTCTGTATGCGAAATTAGCATCAGGAAAAGCAATTTAGAATAATGTAGGACGCGTTACAACTTTTGAGAACACCTTACACCACCGTACGAAAGATTAAAACTCCATAATAAACCTAATGAATTCGTCCGAGTAATTTGAACACCATACAACAATTTGGAATATATTACGACTCTGTATGCCACATTACCGCCTTGAAAAGCATGTTAGTATAACGTACGGCACCTTACAACTCCTAACAAAACATTACAACACCGTACGTAAACTTAAAACTCCATAATAAACGTAATGAATTCGTCCGAGTCATTTGAACATCGTACGACCACTCAGGACTTGTTACGACTCTGTATGCGAAATTAGCATCAGGAAAAGCAATATAGAATAATGTAGGATGCGTTACAACTTTTGAGAACACCTTACACCACCGTACGAAAGATTAAAACTCCATAATAAACCTAATGAATTCGTCCGAGTAATTTGAACACCATACAACAATTTGGAATATATTACGACTCTGTATGCCACATTACCGCCATGAAAAGCATGTTAGTATAACGTACGGCACCTTACAACTCCTAACAAAACATTACAACACCGTACGTAAACTTAAAACTCCATAATAAACCTAATGAATTCGTCCGAGTCATTTGAACATCATACGACCACTCAGGACTTGTTACGACTCTGTATGCGAAATTAGCAACAGGAAAAGCAATTTAGAATAATGTAGGATGCGTTACAACTTTTGAGAACACCTTACACCACCGTACGAAAGATTAAAACTCCATAATAAACCTAATGAATTCGTCCGAGTAATTTGAACACCATACAACAATTTGGAATATACTACGACTCTGTATGCCACATTACCGCCTTGAAAAGCATGTTAGTATAACGTACGGCACCTTACAAATCCTAACAAAACATTACAACACCGTACGTAAACTTAAAACTCCATAATAAACCTAATGAATTCGTCCGAGTCATTTGAACATCGGACGACCACTCAGGACTTGTTACGACTCTGTATGCGAAATTAGCATCAGGAAAAGCAATTTAGAATAATGTAGGACGCGTTACAACTTTTGAGAACACCTTACACCACCGTACGAAAGATTAAAACTCCATAATAAACCTAATGAATTCGTCCGAGTAATTTGAACACCAAACAACAATTTGGAATATATTACGACTCTGTATGCCACATTACCGCCTTGAAAAGCATGTTAGTATAACGTACGACACCTTACAACTCCTAACAAAACATTACAACACCGTACGTAAACTTAAAACTCCATAATAAACCTAATGAATTCTTCCGAGTCATTTGAACATCGTACGACCACTCAGGACTTGTTACGACTCTGTATGCGAAATTAGCAACAGGAAAAGCAATTTAGAATAATGTAGGATGCGTTACAACTTTTGAGAACACCTTACACCACCGTACGAAAGATTAAAACTCCATAATAAACCTAATGAATTCGTCCGAGTAATTTGAACACCATACAACAATTTAGAATATATTACGACTCTGTATGCCACATTACCGCCTTGAAAAGCATGTTAGTATAACGTACGGCACCTTACAACTCCTAACAAAACATTACAACACCGTACTTAAACTTAAAACTCCATAATAAACCTAATGAATTCTTCCGAGTCATTTGAACATCGTACGACCACTCAGGACTTGTTACGACTCTGTATGCGAAATTAGCAACAGGAAAAGCAATTTAGAATAATGTAGGATGCGTTACAACTTTTGAGAACACCTTACACCACCGTACGAAAGATTAAAACTCCATAATAAACCTAATGAATTCGTCCGAGTAATTTGAACACCATACAACAATTTGGAATATATTACGACTCTGTATTCCATATTACCGCCTTGAAAAGCATGTTAGTATAACGTACGACACCTTACTACTCCTAACAAAACATTACAACCTCGTACGTAAACTTAAAACTCCATAATAAACCTAATGAATTTGTCCGAGTCCTTTGAAAATCGTACGACCACTCAGGACTTGTTACGACTCTGTATGCGAAATTAGCAACAGGAAAAGCAATTTAGAATAATGTAGGATGCGTTACAACTTTTGAGAACACCTTACACCACCGTACGAAAGATTAAAACTCCATAATAAACCTAATGAATTCGTCCGAGTAATTTGAACACCATACAACAATTTGGAATATACTACGACTCTGTATGCCACATTACCGCCTTGAAAAGCATGTTAGTATAACGTACGGCACCTTACAACTCCTAACAAAACATTACAACACCGTACGTAAACTTAAAACTCCATAATAAACCTAATGAATTCGTCCGAGTCATTTGAACATCGTACGACCACTCAGGACTTGTTACGACTCTGTATGCGAAATTAGCAACAGGAAAAGCAATTTAGAATAATGTAGGATGCGTTACAACTTTTGAGAACACCTTACACCACCGTACGAAAGATTAAAACTCCATAATAAACCTAATGAATTCGTCCGAGTAATTTGAACACCATACAACAATTTGGAATATACTACGACTCTGTATGCCACATTACCGCCTTGAAAAGCATGTTAGTATAACGTACGGCACCTTACAACTCCTAACAAAACATTACAACACCGTACGTAAACTTAAAACTCCATAATAAACCTAATGAATTCGTCCGAGTCATTTGAACATCGTACGACCACTCAGGACTTGTTACGACTCTGTATTCCAAATTAGCATCAGGAAAAGCAATTCAGAATAATGTAGGATGCGTTACAACTTTTGAGAACACCTTACACCACCGTACGAAAGATTAAAACTCCATAATAAACCTAATGAATTCGTCCGAGTAAATTGAACACCATACAACAATTTGGAATATATTACGACTCTGTATGCCACATTACCGCCTTGAAAAGCATGTTAGTATAACGTACGGCACCTTACAACTCCTAACAAAACATTACAACACCGTACGTAAACTTAAAACTCCATAATAAACCTAATGAATTCGTCCGAGTCATTTGAACATCGTACGACCACTCAGGACTTGTTACGACTCTGTATGCGAAATTAGCAACAGGAAAAGCAATTTAGAATAATGTAGGATGCGTTACAACTTTTGAGAACACCTTACACCACCGTACGAAAGATTAAAACTCCATAATAAACCTAATGAATTCGTCCGAGTAATTTGAACACCATACAACAATTTGGAATATACTACGACTCTGTATGCCACATTACCGCCTTGAAAAGCATGTTAGTATAACGTACGGCACCTTACAACTCCTAACAAAACATTACAACACCGTACGTAAACTTAAAACTCCATAATAAACCTAATGAATTCGTCCGAGTCATTTGAACATCGTACGACCACTCAGGACTTGTTACGACTCTGTATGCGAAATTAGCAACAGGAAAAGCAATTTAGAATAATGTAGGATGCGTTACAAGTTTTGAGAACACCTTACACCACCGTACGAAAGATTAAAACTCCATAATAAACCTAATGAATTCGTCCGAGTAATTTGAACACCATACAACAATTTGGAATATACTACGACTCTGTATGCCACATTACCGCCTTGAAAAGCATGTTAGTATAACGTACGGCACCTTACAACTCCTAACAAAACATTACAACACCGTACGTAAACTTAAAACTCCATAATAAACCTAATGAATTCGTCCGAGTCATTTGAACATCGTACGACCACTCAGGACTTGTTACGACTCTGTATTCCAAATTAGCATCAGGAAAAGCAATTCAGAATAATGTAGGATGCGTTACAACTTTTGAGAACACCTTACACCACCGTACGAAAGATTAAAACTCCATAATAAACCTAATGAATTCGTCCGAGTAAATTGAACACCATACAACAATTTGGAATATATTACGACTCTGTATGCCACATTACCGCCTTGAAAAGCATGTTAGTATAACGTACGGCACCTTACAACTCCTAACAAAACATTACAACACCGTACGTAAACTTAAAACTCCATAATAAACCTAATGAATTCGTCCGAGTCATTTGAACATCGTACGACCACTCAGGACTTGTTACGACTCTGTATGCGAAATTAGCAACAGGAAAAGCAATTTAGAATAATGTAGGATGCGTTACAACTTTTGAGAACACCTTACACCACCGTACGAAAGATTAAAACTCCATAATAAACCTAATGAATTCGTCCGAGTAATTTGAACACCAAACAACAATTTGGAATATATTACGACTCTGTATGCCACATTACCGCCTTGAAAAGCATGTTAGTATAACGTACGGCACCTTACAACTCCTAACAAAACATTACAACACCGTACGTAAACTTAAAACTCCATAATAAACCTAATGAATTCGTCCGAGTCATTTGAACATCGTACGACCACTCAGGACTTGTTACGACTCTGTATGCGAAATTAGCAACAGGAAAAGCAATTTAGAATAATGTAGGATGCGTTACAACATTTGAGAACACCTTACACCACCGTACGAAAGATTAAAACTCCATAATAAACCTAAGGAATTCGTCCGAGTAATTTGAACACCATACAACAATTTGGAATATACTACGACTCTGTATGCCACATTACCGCCTTGAAAAGCATGTTAGTATAACGTACGGCACCTTACAACTCCTAACAAAACATTACAACACCGTACGTAAACTTAAAACTCCATAATAAACCTAATGAATTCGTCCGAGTCATTTGAACATCGTACGACCACTCAGGACTTGTTACGACTCTGTATGCGAAATTAGCAACAGGAAAAGCAATTTAGAATAATGTAGGATGCGTTACAAGTTTTGAGAACACCTTACACCACCGTACGAAAGATTAAAACTCCATAATAAACCTAATGAATTCGTCCGAGTAATTTGAACACCATACAACAATTTGGAATATACTACGACTCTGTATGCCACATTACCGCCTTGAAAAGCATGTTAGTATAACGTACGGCACCTTACAACTCCTAACAAAACATTACAACACCGTACGTAAACTTAAAACTCCATAATAAACCTAATGAATTCGTCCGAGTCATTTGAACATCGTACGACCACTCAGGACTTGTTACGACTCTGTATTCCAAATTAGCATCAGGAAAAGCAATTCAGAATAATGTAGGATGCGTTACAACTTTTGAGAACACGTTACACCACCGTACGAAAGATTAAAACTCCATAATAAACCTAATGAATTCGTCCGAGTAATTTGAACACCATACAACAATTTGGAATATATTACGACTCTGTATGCCACATTACCGCCTTGAAAAGCATGTTAGTATAACGTACGGCACCTTACAACTCCTAACAAAACATTACAACACCGTACGTAAACTTAAAACTCCATAATAAACCTAATGAATTCGTACGAGTCATTTGAACATCGTACGACCACTCAGGATTTGTTACTACTCTGTATGCGAAATTAGCAACAGGAAAAGCAATTTAGAATAATGTAGGATGCGTTACAACTTTTGAGAACACCTTACACCACCGAACGAAAGATTAAAACTCCATAATAAACCTAATGAATTCGTCCGAGTAATTTGAACACCATACAACAATTTGGAATATACTACGACTCTGTATGCCACATTACCGCCTTGAAAAACATGTTAGTATAACGTACGGCACCTTACAACTCCTAACAAAACATTACAACACCGAACGTAAACTTAAAACTCCATAATAAACCTAATGAATTCGTCCGAGTCATTTGAACATCGTACGACCACTCAGGACTTGTTACGACTCTGTATGCGAAATTAGCATCAGGAAAAGCAATTTAGAATAATGTAGGATGCGTTACAACTTTTGAGAACACCTTACACCACCGTACGAAAGATTAAAACTCCATAATAAACCTAATGAATTCGTCCGAGTAATTTGAACACCATACAACAATTTGGAATATATTACGACTCTGTATGCCACATTACCGCCATGAAAAGCATGTTAGTATACCGTACGGCACCTTACAACTCCAAACAAAACATTACAACACCGTACGTAAACTCAAAACTCCATAATAAACCTAATGAATTCGTCCGAGTCATTTGAACATCGTACGACCACTCAGGACTTGTTACGACTCTGTATGCGAAATTAGCAACAGGAAAAGCAATTTAGAATAATGTAGGATGCGTTACAACTTTTGAGAACACCTTACACCACCGTACGAAAGATTAAAACTCCATAATAAACCTAATGAATTCGTCCGAGTAATTTGAACACCATACAACAATTTGGAATATACTACGACTCTGTATGCCACATTACCGCCTTGAAAAGCATGTTAGTATAACGTACGGCACCTTACAACTCCTAACAAAACATTACAACACCGTACGTAAACTTAAAACTCCATAATAAACCTAATGAATTCGTCCGAGTCATTTGAACATCGTACGACCACTCAGGACTTGTTACGACTCTGTATGCGAAATTAGCAACAGGAAAAGCAATTTAGAATAATGTAGGATGCGTTACAAGTTTTGAGAACACCTTACACCACCGTACGAAAGATTAAAACTCCATAATAAACCTAATGAATTCGTCCGAGTAATTTGAACACCATACAACAATTTGGAATATACTACGACTCTGTATGCCACATTACCGCCTTGAAAAGCATGTTAGTATAACGTACGGCACCTTACAACTCCTAACAAAACATTACAACACCGTACGTAAACTTAAAACTCCATAATAAACCTAATGAATTCGTCCGAGTCATTTGAACATCGTACGACCACTCAGGACTTGTTACGACTCTGTATTCCAAATTAGCATCAGGAAAAGCAATTCAGAATAATGTAGGATGCGTTACAACTTTTGAGAACACCTTACACCACCGTACGAAAGATTAAAACTCCATAATAAACCTAATGAATTCGTCCGAGTAAATTGAACACCATACAACAATTTGGAATATATTACGACTCTGTATGCCACATTACCGCCTTGAAAAGCATGTTAGTATAACGTACGGCACCTTACAACTCCTAACAAAACATTACAACACCGTACGTAAACTTAAAACTCCATAATAAACCTAATGAATTCGTCCGAGTCATTTGAACATCGTACGACCACTCAGGACTTGTTACGACTCTGTATGCGAAATTAGCAACAGGAAAAGCAATTTAGAATAATGTAGGATGCGTTACAACTTTTGAGAACACCTTACACCACCGTACGAAAGATTAAAACTCCATAATAAACCTAATGAATTCGTCCGAGTAATTTGAACACCAAACAACAATTTGGAATATATTACGACTCTGTATGCCACATTACCGCCTTGAAAAGCATGTTAGTATAACGTACGGCACCTTACAACTCCTAACAAAACATTACAACACCGTACGTAAACTTAAAACTCCATAATAAACCTAATGAATTCGTCCGAGTCATTTGAACATCGTACGACCACTCAGGACTTGTTACGACTCTGTATGCGAAATTAGCAACAGGAAAAGCAATTTAGAATAATGTAGGATGCGTTACAACATTTGAGAACACCTTACACCACCGTACGAAAGATTAAAACTCCATAATAAACCTAAGGAATTCGTCCGAGTAATTTGAACACCATACAACAATTTGGAATATACTACGACTCTGTATGCCACATTACCGCCTTGAAAAGCATGTTAGTATAACGTACGGCACCTTACAACTCCTAACAAAACATTACAACACCGTACGTAAACTTAAAACTCCATAATAAACCTAATGAATTCGTCCGAGTCATTTGAACATCGTACGACCACTCAGGACTTGTTACGACTCTGTATGCGAAATTAGCAACAGGAAAAGCAATTTAGAATAATGTAGGATGCGTTACAAGTTTTGAGAACACCTTACACCACCGTACGAAAGATTAAAACTCCATAATAAACCTAATGAATTCGTCCGAGTAATTTGAACACCATACAACAATTTGGAATATACTACGACTCTGTATGCCACATTACCGCCTTGAAAAGCATGTTAGTATAACGTACGGCACCTTACAACTCCTAACAAAACATTACAACACCGTACGTAAACTTAAAACTCCATAATAAACCTAATGAATTCGTCCGAGTCATTTGAACATCGTACGACCACTCAGGACTTGTTACGACTCTGTATTCCAAATTAGCATCAGGAAAAGCAATTCAGAATAATGTAGGATGCGTTACAACTTTTGAGAACACGTTACACCACCGTACGAAAGATTAAAACTCCATAATAAACCTAATGAATTCGTCCGAGTAATTTGAACACCATACAACAATTTGGAATATATTACGACTCTGTATGCCACATTACCGCCTTGAAAAGCATGTTAGTATAACGTACGGCACCTTACAACTCCTAACAAAACATTACAACACCGTACGTAAACTTAAAACTCCATAATAAACCTAATGAATTCGTACGAGTCATTTGAACATCGTACGACCACTCAGGACTTGTTACTACTCTGTATGCGAAATTAGCAACAGGAAAAGCAATTTAGAATAATGTAGGATGCGTTACAACTTTTGAGAACACCTTACACCACCGAACGAAAGATTAAAACTCCATAATAAACCTAATGAATTCGTCCGAGTAATTTGAACACCATACAACAATTTGGAATATACTACGACTCTGTATGCCACATTACCGCCTTGAAAAACATGTTAGTATAACGTACGGCACCTTACAACTCCTAACAAAACATTACAACACCGAACGTAAACTTAAAACTCCATAATAAACCTAATGAATTCGTCCGAGTCATTTGAACATCGTACGACCACTCAGGACTTGTTACGACTCTGTATGCGAAATTAGCATCAGGAAAAGCAATTTAGAATAATGTAGGATGCGTTACAACTTTTGAGAACACCTTACACCACCGTACGAAAGATTAAAACTCCATAATAAACCTAATGAATTCGTCCGAGTAATTTGAACACCATACAACAATTTGGAATATATTACGACTCTGTATGCCACATTACCGCCATGAAAAGCATGTTAGTATACCGTACGGCACCTTACAACTCCAAACAAAACATTACAACACCGTACGTAAACTCAAAACTCCATAATAAACCTAATGAATTCGTCCGAGTCATTTGAACATCGTACGACCACTCAGGACTTGTTACGACTCTGTATGCGAAATTAGCAACAGGAAAAGCAATTTAGAATAATGTAGGATGCGTTACAAGTTTTGAGAACACCTTACACCACCGTACGAAAGATTAAAACTCCATAATAAACCTAATGAATTCGTCCGAGTAATTTGAACACCATACAACAATTTGGAATATACTACGACTCTGTATGCCACATTACCGCCTTGAAAAGCATGTTAGTATAACGTACGGCACCTTACAACTCCTAACAAAACATTACAACACCGTACGTAAACTTAAAACTCCATAATAAACCTAAT
Source organism: Tagetes erecta (assembly GCA_030867185.1). NCBI lineage: Eukaryota > Viridiplantae > Streptophyta > Magnoliopsida > Asterales > Asteraceae > Tagetes > Tagetes erecta. Next base: position 43,646,410 of record CM061488.1, on the reverse strand, counting down.
GAATTCGTCCGAGTCATTTGAACATCGTACGACCACTCAGGACTTGTTACGACTCTGTATTCCAAATTAGCATCAGGAAAAGCAATTCAGAATAATGTAGGATGCGTTACAACTTTTGAGAACACCTTACACCACCGTACGAAAGATTAAAACTCCATAATAAACCTAATGAATTCGTCCGAGTAATTTGAACACCATACAACAATTTGGAATATATTACGACTCTGTATGCCACATTACCGCCTTGAAAAGCATGTTAGTATAACGTACGGCACCTTACAACTCCTAACAAAACATTACAACACCGTACGTAAACTTAAAACTCCATAATAAACCTAATGAATTCGTCCGAGTCATTTGAACATCGTACGACCACTCAGGACTTGTTACGACTCTGTATGCGAAATTAGCAACAGGAAAAGCAATTTAGAATAATGTAGGATGCGTTACAAGTTTTGAGAACACCTTACACCACCGTACGAAAGATTAAAACTCCATAATAAACCTAATGAATTCGTCCGAGTAATTTGAACACCATACAACAATTTGGAATATACTACGACTCTGTATGCCACATTACCGCCTTGAAAAGCATGTTAGTATAACGTACGGCACCTTACAACTCCTAACAAAACATTACAACACCGTACGTAAACTTAAAACTCCATAATAAACCTAATGAATTCGTCCGAGTCATTTGAACATCGTACGACCACTCAGGACTTGTTACGACTCTGTATTCCAAATTAGCATCAGGAAAAGCAATTCAGAATAATGTAGGATGCGTTACAACTTTTGAGAACACCTTACACCACCGTACGAAAGATTAAAACTCCATAATAAACCTAATGAATTCGTCCGAGTAATTTGAACACCATACAACAATTTGGAATATATTACGACTCTGTATGCCACATTACCGCCTTGAAAAGCATGTTAGTATAACGTACGGCACCTTACAACTCCTAACAAAACATTACAACACCGTACGTAAACTTAAAACTCCATAATAAACCTAATGAATTCGTCCGAGTCATTTGAACATCGTACGACCACTCAGGACTTGTTACGACTCTGTATGCGAAATTAGCAACAGGAAAAGCAATTTAGAATAATGTAGGATGCGTTACAAGTTTTGAGAACACCTTACACCACCGTACGAAAGATTAAAACTCCATAATAAACCTAATGAATTCGTCCGAGTAATTTGAACACCATACAACAATTTGGAATATACTACGACTCTGTATGCCACATTACCGCCTTGAAAAGCATGTTAGTATAACGTACGGCACCTTACAACTCCTAACAAAACATTACAACACCGTACGTAAACTTAAAACTCCATAATAAACCTAATGAATTCGTCCGAGTCATTTGAACATCGTACGACCACTCAGGACTTGTTACGACTCTGTATTCCAAATTAGCATCAGGAAAAGCAATTCAGAATAATGTAGGATGCGTTACAACTTTTGAGAACACCTTACACCACCGTACGAAAGATTAAAACTCCATAATAAACCTAATGAATTCGTCCGAGTAATTTGAACACCATACAACAATTTGGAATATATTACGACTCTGTATGCCACATTACCGCCTTGAAAAGCATGTTAGTATAACGTACGGCACCTTACAACTCCTAACAAAACATTACAACACCGTACGTAAACTTAAAACTCCATAATAAACCTAATGAATTCGTCCGAGTCATTTGAACATCGTACGACCACTCAGGACTTGTTACGACTCTGTATGCGAAATTAGCAACAGGAAAAGCAATTTAGAATAATGTAGGATGCGTTACAACTTTTGAGAACACCTTACACCACCGAACGAAAGATTAAAACTCCATAATAAACCTAATGAATTCGTCCGAGTAATTTGAACAGCATACAACAATTTGGAATATACTACGACTCTGTATGCCACATTACCGCCTTGAAAAACATGTTAGTATAACGTACGGCACCTTACAACTCCTAACAAAACATTACAACACCGTACGTAAACTTAAAACTCCATAATAAACCTAATGAATTCGTCCGAGTCATTTGAACATCGTACGACCACTCAGGACTTGTTACGACTCTGTATTCCAAATTAGCATCAGGAAAAGCAATTTAGAATAATGTAGGATGCGTTACAACTTTTGAGAACACCTTACACCACCGTACGAAAGATTAAAACTCCATAATAAACCTAATGAATTCGTCCGAGTCATTTGAACATCGTACGACCACTCAGGACTTGTTACGACTCTGTATGCGAAATTAGCATCAGGAAAAGCAATTTAGAATAATGTAGGATGCGTTACAACTTTTGAGAACACCTTACACCACCGTACGAAAGATTAAAACTCCATAATAAACCTAATGAATTCGTCTGAGTAATTTGAACACCATACAACAATTTGGAATATATTACGACTCTGTATGCCACATTACCGCCATGAAAAGCATGTTAGTATACCGTACGGCACCTTACAACTCCAAACAAAACATTACAACACCGTACGTAAACTTAAAACTCCATAATAAACCTAATGAATTCGTCCGAGTCATTTGAACATCGTACGACCACTCAGGACTTGTTACGACTCTGTATGCGAAATTAGCAACAGGAAAAGCAATTTAGAATAATGTAGGATGCGTTACAAGTTTTGAGAACACCTTACACCACCGTACGAAAGATTAAAACTCCATAATAAACCTAATGAATTCGTCCGAGTAATTTGAACACCATACAACAATTTGGAATATATTACGACTCTGTATGCCACATTACCGCCATCAAAAGCATGTTAGTATACCGTACGGCACCTTACAACTCCAAACAAAACATTACAACACCGTACGTAAACTTAAAACTCCATAATAAACCTAATGAATTCGTCCGAGTCATTTGAACATCGTACGACCACTCAGGACTTGTTACGACTCTGTATGCGAAATTAGCAACAGGAAAAGCAATTTAGAATAATGTAGGATGCGTTACAAGTTTTGAGAACACCTTACACCACCGTACGAAAGATTAAAACTCCATAATAAACCTAATGAATTCGTCCGAGTAATTTGAACACCATACAACAATTTGGAATATATTACGACTCTGTATGCCACATTACCGCCTTGAAAAGCATGTTAGTATAACGTACGGCACCTTACAACTCGTAACAAAACATTACAACACCGTACGTAAACTTAAAACTCCATAATAAACCTAATGAATTCGTCCGAGTCATTTGAACATCGTACGACCACTCAGGACTTGTTACGACTCTGTATGCGAAATTAGCAACAGGAAAAGCAATTTAGAATAATGTATGATGCGTTACAACTTTTGAGAACACCTTACACCACCGAACGAAAGATTAAAACTCCATAATAAACCTAATGAATTCGTCCGAGTAATTTGAACACCATACAACAATTTGGAATATACTACGACTCTGTATGCCACATTACCGCCTTGAAAAACATGTTAGTATAACGTACGGCACCTTACAACTCCTAACAAAACATTACAACACCGTACGTAAACTTAAAACTCCATAATAAACCTAATGAATTCGTCCGAGTCATTTGAACATCGTACGACCACTAAGAACTTGTTACGACTCTGTATGCGAAATTAGCAACAGGAAAAGCAATTTAGAATAATGTAGGATGCGTTACAACTTTTGAGAACACCTTACACCACCGTACGAAAGATTAAAACTCCATAATAAACCTAATGAATTCGTCCGAGTAATTTGAACACCATACAACAATTTGGAATATATTACGACTCTGTATGCCACATTACCGCCTTGAAAAGCATGTTAGTATACCGTACGGCACCTTACAACTCCAAACAAAACATTACAACACCGTACGTAAACTTAAAACTCCATAATAAACCTAATGAATTCGTCCGAGTCATTTGAACATCGTACGACCACTAAGGACTTGTTACGACTCTGTATGCGAAATTAGCAACAGGAAAAGCAATTTAGAATAATGTAGGATGCGTTACAACTTTTGAGAACACCTTACACCACCGTACGAAAGATTAAAACTCCATAATAAACCTAATGAATTCGTCCGAGTAATTTGAACACCATACAACAATTTGGAATATATTACGACTCTGTATGCCACATTACCGCCTTGAAAAGCATGTTAGTATAACGTACGGCACCTTACAACTCCTAACAAAACATTACAACACCGTACGTAAACTTAAAACTCCATAATAAACCTAATGAATTCGTCCGAGTCATTTGAACATCGTACGACCACTCAGGACTTGTTACGACTCTGTATGCGAAATTAGCATCAGGAAAAGCAATTTAGAATAATGTAGGATGCGTTACAACTTTTGAGAACACCTTACACCACCGTACGAAAGATTAAAACTCCATAATAAACCTAATGAATTCGTCCGAGTAATTTGAACACCATACAACAATTTGGAATATATTACGACTCTGTATGCCACATTACCGCCTTGAAAAGCATGTTAGTATACCGTACGGCACCTTACAACTCCAAACAAAACATTACAACACCGTACGTAAACTTAAAACTCCATAATAAACCTAATGAATTCGTCCGAGTCATTTGAACATCGTACGACCACTAAGGACTTGTTACGACTCTGTATGCGAAATTAGCAACAGGAAAAGCAATTTAGAATAATGTAGGATGCGTTACAACTTTTGAGAACACCTTACACCACCGTACGAAAGATTAAAACTCCATAATAAACCTAATGAATTCGTCCGAGTAATTTGAACACCATACAACAATTTGGAATATATTACGACTCTGTATGCCACATTACCGCCTTGAAAAGCATGTTAGTATACCGTACGGCACCTTACAACTCCAAACAAAACATTACAACACCGTACGTAAACTTAAAACTCCATAATAAACCTAATGAATTCGTCCGAGTCATTTGAACATCGTACGACCACTAAGGACTTGTTACGACTCTGTATGCGAAATTAGCAACAGGAAAAGCAATTTAGAATAATGTAGGATGCGTTACAACTTTTGAGAACACCTTACACCACCGTACGAAAGATTAAAACTCCATAATAAACCTAATGAATTCGTCCGAGTAATTTGAACACCATACAACAATTTGGAATATATTACGACTCTGTATGCCACATTACCGCCATCAAAAGCATGTTAGTATACCGTACGGCACCTTACAACTCCAAACAAAACATTACAACACCGTACGTAAACTTAAAACTCCATAATAAACCTAATGAATTCGTCCGAGTCATTTGAACATCGTACGACCACTCAGGACTTGTTACGACTCTGTATGCGAAATTAGCAACAGGAAAAGCAATTTAGAATAATGTAGGATGCGTTACAAGTTTTGAGAACACCTTACACCACCGTACGAAAGATTAAAACTCCATAATAAACCTAATGAATTCGTCCGAGTAATTTGAACACCATACAACAATTTGGAATATATTACGACTCTGTATGCCACATTACCGCCTTGAAAAGCATGTTAGTATAACGTACGGCACCTTACAACTCGTAACAAAACATTACAACACCGTACGTAAACTTAAAACTCCATAATAAACCTAATGAATTCGTCCGAGTCATTTGAACATCGTACGACCACTCAGGACTTGTTACGACTCTGTATGCGAAATTAGCAACAGGAAAAGCAATTTAGAATAATGTATGATGCGTTACAACTTTTGAGAACACCTTACACCACCGAACGAAAGATTAAAACTCCATAATAAACCTAATGAATTCGTCCGAGTAATTTGAACACCATACAACAATTTGGAATATACTACGACTCTGTATGCCACATTACCGCCTTGAAAAACATGTTAGTATAACGTACGGCACCTTACAACTCCTAACAAAACATTACAACACCGTACGTAAACTTAAAACTCCATAATAAACCTAATGAATTCGTCCGAGTCATTTGAACATCGTACGACCACTAAGAACTTGTTACGACTCTGTATGCGAAATTAGCAACAGGAAAAGCAATTTAGAATAATGTAGGATGCGTTACAACTTTTGAGAACACCTTACACCACCGTACGAAAGATTAAAACTCCATAATAAACCTAATGAATTCGTCCGAGTAATTTGAACACCATACAACAATTTGGAATATATTACGACTCTGTATGCCACATTACCGCCTTGAAAAGCATGTTAGTATACCGTACGGCACCTTACAACTCCAAACAAAACATTACAACACCGTACGTAAACTTAAAACTCCATAATAAACCTAATGAATTCGTCCGAGTCATTTGAACATCGTACGACCACTAAGGACTTGTTACGACTCTGTATGCGAAATTAGCAACAGGAAAAGCAATTTAGAATAATGTAGGATGCGTTACAACTTTTGAGAACACCTTACACCACCGTACGAAAGATTAAAACTCCATAATAAACCTAATGAATTCGTCCGAGTAATTTGAACACCGTACAACAATTTGGAATATATTACGACTCTGTATGCCACATTACCGCCTTGAAAAGCATGTTAGTATAACGTACGGCACCTTACAACTCCTAACAAAACATTACAACACCGTACGTAAACTTAAAACTCCATAATAAACCTAATGAATTCGTCCGAGTCATTTGAACATCGTACGACCACTCAGGACTTGTTACGACTCTGTATGCGAAATTAGCATCAGGAAAAGCAATTTAGAATAATGTAGGATGCGTTACAACTTTTGAGAACACCTTACACCACCGTACGAAAGATTAAAACTCCATAATAAACCTAATGAATTCGTCCGAGTAATTTGAACACCATACAACAATTTGGAATATATTACGACTCTGTATGCCACATTACCGCCTTGAAAAGCATGTTAGTATACCGTACGGCACCTTACAACTCCAAACAAAACATTACAACACCGTACGTAAACTTAAAACTCCATAATAAACCTAATGAATTCGTCCGAGTCATTTGAACATCGTACGACCACTAAGGACTTGTTACGACTCTGTATGCGAAATTAGCAACAGGAAAAGCAATTTAGAATAATGTAGGATGCGTTACAACTTTTGAGAACACCTTACACCACCGTACGAAAGATTAAAACTCCATAGTAAACCTAATGAATTCGTCCGAGTAATTTGAACACCATACAACAATTTGGAATATATTACGACTCTGTATGCCACATTACCGCCTTGAAAAGCATGTTAGTATAACGTACGGCACCTTACAACTCCTAACAAAACATTACAACACCGTACGTAAACTTAAAACTCCATAATAAACCTAATGAATTCGTCCGAGTCATTTGAACATCGTACGACCACTCAGGACTTGTTACGACTCTGTATGCGAAATTAGCATCAGGAAAAGCAATTTAGAATAATGTAGGATGCGTTACAACTTTTGAGAACACCTTACACCACCGTACGAAAGATTAAAACTCCATAATAAACCTAATGAATTCGTCCGAGTAATTTGAACACCATACAACAATTTGGAATATATTACGACTCTGTATGCCACATTACCGCCTTGAAAAGCATGTTAGTATAACGTACGGCACCTTACAACTCCTAACAAAACATTACAACACCGTACGTAAACTTAAAACTCCATAATAAACCTAATGAATTCGTCCGAGTCATTTGAACATCGTACGACCACTCAGGACTTGTTACGACTCTGTATGCGAAATTAGCAACAGGAAAAGCAATTTAGAATAATGTATGATGCGTTACAACTTTTGAGAACACCTTACACCACCGAACGAAAGATTAAAACTCCATAATAAACCTAATGAATTCGTCCGAGTAATTTGAACACCATACAACAATTTGGAATATACTACGACTCTGTATGCCACATTACCGCCTTGAAAAACATGTTAGTATAACGTACGGCACCTTACAACTCCTAACAAAACATTACAACACCGTACGTAAACTTAAAACTCCATAATAAACCTAATGAATTCGTCCGAGTCATTTGAACATCGTACGACCACTCAGGACTTGTTACGACTCTGTATGCGAAATTAGCAACAGGAAAAGCAATTTAGAATAATGTAGGATGCGTTACAACTTTTGAGAACACCTTACACCACCGTACGAAAGATTAAAACTCCATAATAAACCTAATGAATTCGTCCGAGTAATTTGAACACCATACAACAATTTGGAATATATTACGACTCTGTATGCCACATTACCGCCTTGAAAAGCATGTTAGTATAACGTACGGCACCTTACAACTCCTAACAAAACATTACAACACCGTACGTAAACTTAAAACTCCATAATAAACCTAATGAATTCGTCCGAGTCATTTGAACATCGTACGACCACTCAGGACTTGTTACGACTCTGTATGCGAAATTAGCAACAGGAAAAGCAATTTAGAATAATGTATGATGCGTTACAACTTTTGAGAACACCTTACACCACCGAACGAAAGATTAAAACTCCATAATAAACCTAATGAATTCGTCCGAGTAATTTGAACACCATACAACAATTTGGAATATACTACGACTCTGTATGCCACATTACCGCCTTGAAAAACATGTTAGTATAACGTACGGCACCTTACAACTCCTAACAAAACATTACAACACCGTACGTAAACTTAAAACTCCATAATAAACCTAATGAATTCGTCCGAGTCATTTGAACATCGTACGACCACTCAGGACTTGTTACGACTCTGTATGCGAAATTAGCAACAGGAAAAGCAATTTAGAATAATGTAGGATGCGTTACAACTTTTGAGAACACCTTACACCACCGTACGAAAGATTAAAACTCCATAATAAACCTAATGAATTCGTCCGAGTAATTTGAACACCATACAACAATTTGGAATATATTACGACTCTGTATGCCACATTACCGCCTTGAAAAGCATGTTAGTATAACTTACGGCACCTTACAACTCCTAACAAAACATTACAACACCGTACGTAAACTTAAAACTCCATAATAAACCTAATGAATTCGTCCGAGTCATTTGAACATCGTACGACCACTCAGGACTTGTTACGACTGTGTATGCGAAATTAGCATCAGGAAAAGCAATTTAGAATAATGTAGGATGCGTTACAACTTTTGAGAACACCTTACACCACCGTACGAAAGATTAAAACTCCATAATAAACCTAATGAATTCGTCCGAGTAATTTGAACACCATACAACAATTTGGAATATATTACGACTCTGTATGCCACATTACCGCCATGAAAAGCATGTTAGTATACCGTACGGCACCTTACAACTCCAAACAAAACATTACAACACCGTACGTAAACTTAAAACTCCATAATAAACCTAATGAATTCGTCCGAGTCATTTGAACATCGTACGACCACTAAGGACTTGTTACGACTCTGTATGCGAAATTAGCAACAGGAAAAGCAATTTAGAATAATGTAGGATGCGTTACAACTTTTGAGAACACCTTACACCACCGTACGAAAGATTAAAACTCCATAATAAACCTAATGAATTCGTCCGAGTAACTTGAACACCATACAACAATTTGGAATATACTACGACTCTGTATGCCACATTACCGCCTTGAAAAGCATGTTAGTATAACGTACGGCACCTTACAACTCCTAACAAAACATTACAACACCGTACGTAAACTTAAAACTCCATAATAAACCTAATGAATTCGTCCGAGTCATTTGAACATCGTACGACCACTCAGGACTTGTTACGACTCTGTATGCGAAATTAGCAACAGGAAAAGCAATTTAGAATAATGTATGATGCGTTACAACTTTTGAGAACACCTTACACCACCGAACGAAAGATTAAAACTCCATAATAAACCTAATGAATTCGTCCGAGTAATTTGAACACCATACAACAATTTGGAATATACTACGACTCTGTATGCCACATTACCGCCTTGAAAAACATGTTAGTATAACGTACGGCACCTTACAACTCCTAACAAAACATTACAACACCGTACGTAAACTTAAAACTCCATAATAAACCTAATGAATTCGTCCGAGTCATTTGAACATCGTACGACCACTCAGGACTTGTTACGACTCTGTATGCGAAATTAGCAACAGGAAAAGCAATTTAGAATAATGTATGATGCGTTACAACTTTTGAGAACACCTTACACCACCGAACGAAAGATTAAAACTCCATAATAAACCTAATGAATTCGTCCGAGTAATTTGAACACCATACAACAATTTGGAATATACTACGACTCTGTATGCCACATTACCGCCTTGAAAAACATGTTAGTATAACGTACGGCACCTTACAACTCCTAACAAAACATTACAACACCGTACGTAAACTTAAAACTCCATAATAAACCTAATGAATTCGTCCGAGTCATTTGAACATCGTACGACCACTCAGGACTTGTTACGACTCTGTATGCGAAATTAGCAACAGGAAAAGCAATTTAGAATAATGTAGGATGCGTTACAACTTTTGAGAACACCTTACACCACCGTACGAAAGATTAAAACTCCATAATAAACCTAATGAATTCGTCCGAGTAATTTGAACACCATACAACAATTTGGAATATATTACGACTCTGTATGCCACATTACCGCCTTGAAAAGCATGTTAGTATAACGTACGGCACCTTACAACTCCTAACAAAACATTACAACACCGTACGTAAACTTAAAACTCCATAATAAACCTAATGAATTCGTCCGAGTCATTTGAACATCGTACGACCACTCAGGACTTGTTACGACTGTGTATGCGAAATTAGCATCAGGAAAAGCAATTTAGAATAATGTAGGATGCGTTACAACTTTTGAGAACACCTTACACCACCGTACGAAAGATTAAAACTCCATAATAAACCTAATGAATTCGTCCGAGTAATTTGAACACCATACAACAATTTGGAATATATTACGACTCTGTATGCCACATTACCGCCATGAAAAGCATGTTAGTATACCGTACGGCACCTTACAACTCCAAACAAAACATTACAACACCGTACGTAAACTTAAAACTCCATAATAAACCTAATGAATTCGTCCGAGTCATTTGAACATCGTACGACCACTAAGGACTTGTTACGACTCTGTATGCGAAATTAGCAACAGGAAAAGCAATTTAGAATAATGTAGGATGCGTTACAACTTTTGAGAACACCTTACACCACCGTACAAAAGATTAAAACTCCATAATAAACCTAATGAATTCGTCCGAGTAACTTGAACACCATACAACAATTTGGAATATACTACGACTCTGTATGCCACATTACCGCCTTGAAAAGCATGTTAGTATAACGTACGGCACCTTACAACTCCTAACAAAACATTACAACACCGTACGTAAACTTAAAACTCCATAATAAACCTAATGAATTCGTCCGAGTCATTTGAACATCGTACGACCACTCAGGACTTGTTACGACTCTGTATGCGAAATTAGCAACAGGAAAAGCAATTTAGAATAATGTATGATGCGTTACAACTTTTGAGAACACCTTACACCACCGAACGAAAGATTAAAACTCCATAATAAACCTAATGAATTCGTCCGAGTAATTTGAACACCATACAACAATTTGGAATATACTACGACTCTGTATGCCACATTACCGCCTTGAAAAACATGTTAGTATAACGTACGGCACCTTACAACTCCTAACAAAACATTACAACACCGTACGTAAACTTAAAACTCCATAATAAACCTAATGAATTCGTCCGAGTCATTTGAACATCGTACGACCACTAAGAACTTGTTACGACTCTGTATGCGAAATTAGCAACAGGAAAAGCAATTTAGAATAATGTAGGATGCGTTACAACTTTTGAGAACACCTTACACCACCGTACGAAAGATTAAAACTCCATAATAAACCTAATGAATTCGTCCGAGTAATTTGAACACCATACAACAATTTGGAATATATTACGACTCTGTATGCCACATTACCGCCTTGAAAAGCATGTTAGTATATCGTACGGCACCTTACAACTCCTAACAAAACATTACAACACCGTACGTAAACTTAAAACTCCATAATAAACCTAATGAATTCGTCCGAGTCATTTGAACATCGTACGACCACTCAGGACTTGTTACGACTCTGTATGCGAAATTAGCAACAGGAAAAGCAATTTAGAATAATGTAGGATGCGTTACAACTTTTGAGAACACCTTACACCACCGTACGAAAGATTAAAACTCCATAATAAACCTAATGAATTCGTCCGAGTAATTTGAACACCATACAACAATTTGGAATATATTACGACTCTGTATGCCACATTACCGCCTTGAAAAGCATGTTAGTATAACGTACGGCACCTTACAACTCCTAACAAAACATTACAACACCGTACGTAAACTTAAAACTCCATAATAAACCTAATGAATTCGTCCGAGTCATTTGAACATCGTACGACCACTCAGGACTTGTTACGACTCTGTATGCGAAATTAGCATCAGGAAAAGCAATTTAGAATAATGTAGGATGCGTTACAACTTTTGAGAACACCTTACACCACCGTACGAAAGATTAAAACTCCATAATAAACCTAATGAATTCGTCCGAGTAATTTGAACACCATACAACAATTTGGAATATATTACGACTCTGTATGCCACATTACCGCCATGAAAAGCATGTTAGTATACCGTACGGCACCTTACAACTCCAAACAAAACATTACAACACCGTACGTAAACTTAAAACTCCATAATAAACCTAATGAATTCGTCCGAGTCATTTGAACATCGTACGACCACTAAGGACTTGTTACGACTCTGTATGCGAAATTAGCAACAGGAAAAGCAATTTAGAATAATGTAGGATGCGTTACAACTTTTGAGAACACCTTACACCACCGTACGAAAGATTAAAACTCCATAATAAACCTAATGAATTCGTCCGAGTAACTTGAACACCATACAACAATTTGGAATATACTACGACTCTGTATGCCACATTACCGCCTTGAAAAGCATGTTAGTATAACGTACGGCACCTTACAACTCCTAACAAAACATTACAACACCGTACGTAAACTTAAAACTCCATAATAAACCTAATGAATTCGTCCGAGTCATTTGAACATCGTACGACCACTCAGGACTTGTTACGACTCTGTATGCGAAATTAGCAACAGGAAAAGCAATTTAGAATAATGTATGATGCGTTACAACTTTTGAGAACACCTTACACCACTGAACGAAAGATTAAAACTCCATAATAAACCTAATGAATTCGTCCGAGTAATTTGAACACCATACAACAATTTGGAATATACTACGACTCTGTATGCCACATTACCGCCTTGAAAAACATGTTAGTATAACGTACGGCACCTTACAACTCCTAACAAAACATTACAACACCGTACGTAAACTTAAAACTCCATAATAAACCTAATGAATTTGTCCGAGTCATTTGAACATCGTACGACCACTAAGAACTTGTTACGACTCTGTATGCGAAATTAGCAACAGGAAAAGCAATTTAGAATAATGTAGGATGCGTTACAACTTTTGAGAACACCTTACACCACCGTACGAAAGATTAAAACTCCATAATAAACCTAATGAATTCGTCCGAGTAATTTGAACACCATACAACAATTTGGAATATATTACGACTCTGTATGCCACATTACCGCCTTGAAAAGCATGTTAGTATATCGTACGGCACCTTACAACTCCTAACAAAACATTACAACACCGTACGTAAACTTAAAACTCCATAATAAACCTAATGAATTCGTCCGAGTCATTGGAACATCGTACGACCACTCAGGACTTGTTACGACTCTGTATGCGAAATTAGCAACAGGAAAAGCAATTTAGAATAATGTAGGATGCGTTACAACTTTTGAGAACACCTTACACCACCGTACGAAAGATTAAAACTCCATAATAAACCTAATGAATTCGTCCGAGTAATTTGAACACCATACAACAATTTGGAATATATTACGACTCTGTATGCCACATTACCGCCTTGAAAAGCATGTTAGTATAACGTACGGCACCTTACAACTCCTAACAAAACATTACAACACCGTATGTAAACTTAAAACTCCATAATAAACCTAATGAATTCGTCCGAGTCATTTGAACATCGTACGACCACTCAGGACTTGTTACGACTCTGTATGCGAAATTAGCATCAGGAAAAGCAATTTAGAATAATGTAGGATGCGTTACAACTTTTGAGAACACCTTACACCACCGTACGAAAGATTAAAACTCCATAATAAACCTAATGAATTCGTCCGAGTAATTTGAACACCATACAACAATTTGGAATATATTACGACTCTGTATGCCACATTACCGCCATGAAAAGCATGTTAGTATACCGTACGGCACCTTACAACTCCAAAACAAAACATTACAACACCGTACGTAAACTTAAAACTCCATAATAAACCTAATGAATTCGTCCGAGTCATTTGAACATCGTACGACCACTAAGGACTTGTTACGACTCTGTATGCGAAATTAGCAACAGGAAAAGCAATTTAGAATAATGTAGGATGCGTTACAACTTTTGAGAACACCTTACACCACTGTACGAAAGATTAAAACTCCATAATATACCTAATGAATTCGTCCGAGTAACTTGAACACCATACAACAATTTGGAATATACTACGACTCTGTATGCCACATTACCGCCTTGAAAAGCATGTTAGTATAACGTACGGCACCTTACAACTCCTAACAAAACATTACAACACCGTACGTAAACTTAAAACTCCATAATAAACCTAATGAATTAGTCCGAGTCATTTGAACATCGTACGACCACTCAGGACTTGTTACGACTCTGTATGCGAAATTAGCAACAGGAAAAGCAATTTAGAATAATGTAGGATGCGTTACAACTTTTGAGAACACCTTACACCACCGTACGAAAGATTAAAACTCCATAATAAACCTAATGAATTCGTCCGAGTAATTTAAACACCATACAACAATTTGGAATATATTACGACTCTGTATGCCATATTACCGCCTTGAAAAACATGTTAGTATAACGTACGACACCTTACTACTCCTAACAAAACATTACAACCTCGTACGTAGACTTAAAACTCCATAATAAACCTAATGAATTTGTCCGAGTCCTTTGAAAATCGTACGAAAAATTAGAATATATTACGACTCTATATGCCACATTACCGTCTTGAGAAGCATGTTAGTATAACGTACGACCCCTTACAACTCCTAACAAAACATTACAACACCGTACGTAAACATAAAACTCCATAATAAACCTAATAAATTAGTCTGAGTCCTTTGAACACCATACAACAATTTGGAATATATTACGACTAGGTATGCCACATTACCGCCTTGAAAAGCATGTTAGTATAACGTACGGCACCTTACAACTCCTAACAAAACATTACAACACCGTACGTAAACTTAAAACTCCATAATAAACCTAATGAATTAGTCTGAGTCATTTGAACATCGTACGACCACTCAGGACTTGTTACGACTCTGTATGTGAAATTAGCAACAGGAAAAGCAATTTAGAATAATGTAGGATGCGTTACAACTTTTGAGAACACCTTACACCACCGTACGAAAGATTAAAACTCCATAATAAACCTAATGAAGTCGTCCGAGTAATTTGAACACCATACAACAATTTGGAATATATTATGACTCTGTATGCCATATTACCGCCTTGAAAAACATGTTAGTATAACGTACGACACCTTACTACTCCTAACAAAACATTACAACCTCGTACGTAGATTAAAACTCCATAATAAACCTAATGAATTTGTCCGAGTCCTTTGAAAATCGTACGAAAAATTAGAATATATTACGACTCTATATGCCACATTACCGTCTTGAGAAGCATGTTAGTATAACGTACGACACCTTACAACTCCTAACAAAACATTACAACACCGTACGTAAACATAAAACTCCATAATAAACCTAATAAATTAGTCCGAGTCCTTTGAACACCATACAACAATTTGGAATATATTACGACTCGGTATGCCACATTACCGCCTTGAAAAGCATGTTAGTATAACTTACGGCACCTTACAACTCCTAACAAAACATTACAACACCGTACGTAAACTTAAAACTCCATAATAAACCTAATGAATTCGTCCGAGTCATTTGAACATCGTACGACCACTCAGGACTTGTTACGACTCTGTATGCGAAATTAGCAACAGGAAAAGCAATTTAGAATAATGTAGGATGCGTTACAACTTTTGAGAACACCTTACACCACCGAACGAAAGATTAAAACTCCATAATAAACCTAATGAATTCGTCCGAGTAATTTGAACACCATACAACAATTTGGAATATACTACGACTCTGTATGCCACATTACCGCCTTGAAAAACATGTTAGTATAACGTACGGCACCTTACAACTCCTAACAAAACATTACAACACCGTACGTAAACTTAAAACTCCATAATAAACCTAATGAATTCGTCCGAGTCATTTGAACATCGTACGACCACTCAGGACTTGTTACGACTCTGTATGCGAAATTAGCATCAGGAAAAGCAATTTAGAATAATGTAGGATGCGTTACAACTTTTGAGAACACCTTACACCACCGTACGAAAGATTAAAACTCCATAATAAACCTAATGAATTCGTCCGAGTAATTTGAACACCATACAACAATTTGGAATATATTACGACTCTGTATGCCATATTACCGCCTTGAAAAACATGTTAGTATAACGTACGACACCTTACTACTCCTAACAAAACATTACAACCTCGTACGTAGACTTAAAACTCCATAATAAACCTAATGAATTCGTCCGAGTCATTTGAACATCGTACGACCACTCAGGACTTGTTACGACTCTGTATGCGAAATTAGCATCAGGAAAAGCAATTTAGAATAATGTAGGATGCGTTACAACTTTTGAGAACACCTTACACCACCGTACGAAAGATTAAAACTCCATAATAAACCTAATGAATTCGTCCGAGTAATTTGAACACCATACAACAATTTGGAATATATTACGACTCTGTATGCCACATTACCGCCATGAAAAGCATGTTAGTATACCGTACGGCACCTTACAACTCCAAACAAAACATTACAACACCGTACGTAAACTTAAAACTCCATAATAAACCTAATGAATTCGTCCGAGTCATTTGAACATCGTACGACCACTAAGGACTTGTTACGACTCTGTATGTGAAATTAGCAACAGGAAAAGCAATTTAGAATAATGTAGGATGCGTTACAACTTTTGAGAACACCTTACACCACCGAACGAAAGATTAAAACTCCATAATAAACCTAATGAATTCGTCCGAGTAATTTGAACACCATACAACAATTTGGAATATACTACGACTCTGTATGCCACATTACCGCCTTGAAAAACATGTTAGTATAACGTACGGCACCTTACAACTCCTAACAAAACATTACAACACCGTACGTAAACTTAAAACTCCATAATAAACCTAATGAATTCGTCCGAGTCATTTGAACATCGTACGACCACTCAGGACTTGTTACGACTCTGTATGCGAAATTAGCATCAGGGAAAGCAATTTAGAATAATGTAGGATGCGTTACAACTTTTGAGAACACCTTACACCACCGTACGAAAGATTAAAACTCCATAATAAACCTAATGAATTCGTCCGAGTAATTTGAACACCATACAACAATTTGGAATATATTACGACTCTGTATGCCATATTACCGCCTTGAAAAACATGTTAGTATAACGTACGACACCTTACTACTCCTAACAAAACATTACAACCTCGTACGTAGACTTAAAACTCCATAATAAACCTAATGAATTCGTCCGAGTCATTTGAACATCGTACGACCACTCAGGACTTGTTACGACTCTGTATGCGAAATTAGCATCAGGAAAAGCAATTTAGAATAATGTAGGATGCGTTACAACTTTTGAGAACACCTTACACCACCGTACGAAAGATTAAAACTCCATTATAAACCTAATGAATTCGTCCGAGTAATTTGAACACCATACAACAATTTGGAATATATTACGACTCTGTATGCCACATTACCGCCATGAAAAGCATGTTAGTATACCGTACGGCACCTTACAACTCCAAACAAAACATTACAACACCGTACGTAAACTTAAAACTCCATAATAAACCTAATGAATTCGTCCGAGTCATTTGAACATCGTACGACCACTAAGGACTTGTTACGACTCTGTATGTGAAATTAGCAACAGGAAAAGCAATTTAGAATAATGTAGGATGCGTTACAACTTTTGAGAACACCTTACACCACCGTACGAAAGATTAAAACTCCATAATAAACCTAATGAATTCGTCCAAGTAATTTGAACACCATACAACAATTTGGAATATATTATGACTCTGTATGCCATATTACCGCCTTGAAAAACATGTTAGTATAACGTACGACACCTTACTACTCCTAACAAAACATTACAACCTCGTACGTAGACTTAAAACTCCATAATAAACCTAATGAATTTGTCCGAGTCCTTTGAAAATCGTACGGAAAATTAGAATATATTACGACTCTATATGCCACATTACCGTCTTGAGAAGCATGTTAGTATAACGTACGACACCTTACAACTCCGAACAAAACATTACAACACCGTACGTAAACATAAAACTCCATAATAAACCTAATAAATTAGTCCGAGTCCTTTGAACACCATACAACAATTTGGAATATATTACGACTCGGTATGCCACATTACTGCCTTGAAAAGCATGTTAGTATAACTTACGGCACCTTACAACTCCTAACAAAACATTACAACACCGTACGTAAACTTAAAACTCCATAATAAACCTAATGAATTCGTCCGAGTCATTTGAACATCGTACGACCACTCAGGACTTGTTACGACTCTGTATGTGAAATTAGCAACAGGAAAAGCAATTTAGAATAATGTAGGATGCGTTACAACTTTTGAGAACACCTTACACCACCGTACGAAAGATTAAAACTCCATAATAAACCTAATGAATTCGTCCGAGTAATTTGAACACCATACAACAATTTGGAATATACTACGACTCTGTATGCCACATTACCGCCTTGAAAAACATGTTAGTATAACGTACGGCACCTTACAACTCCTAACAAAACATTACAACACCGTACGTAAACTTAAAACTCCATAATAAACCTAATGAATTCGTCCGAGTCATTTGAACATCGTACGACCACTCAGGACTTGTTACGACTCTGTATGCGAAATTAGCAACAGGAAAAGCAATTTAGAATAATGTAGGATGCGTTACAACTTTTGAGAACACCTTACACCACCGAACGAAAGATTAAAACTCCATAATAAACCTAATGAATTCGTCCGAGTAATTTGAACACCATACAACAATTTGGAATATACTACGACTCTGTATGCCACATTACCGCCTTGAAAAACATGTTAGTATAACGTACGGCACCTTACAACTCCTAACAAAACATTACAACACCGTACGTAAACTTAAAACTCCATAATAAACCTAATGAATTCGTCCGAGTCATTTGAACATCGTACGACCACTCAGGACTTGTTACGACTCTGTATGCGAAATTAGCATCAGGAAAAGCAATTTAGAATAATGTAGGATGCGTTACAACTTTTGAGAACACCTTACACCACCGTACGAAAGATTAAAACTCCATAATAAACCTAATGAATTCGTCCGAGTAACTTGAACACCATACAACAATTTGGAATATACTACGACTCTGTATGCCACATTACCGCCTTGAAAAGCATGTTAGTATAACGTACGGCACCTTACAACTCCTAACAAAACATTACAACACCGTACGTAAACTTAAAACTCCATAATAAACCTAATGAATTAGTCCGAGTCATTTGAACATCGTACGACCACTCAGGACTTGTTACGACTCTGTATGCGAAATTAGCAACAGGAAAAGCAATTTAGAATAATGTAGGATGCGTTACAACTTTTGAGAACACCTTACACCACCGTACGAAAGATTAAAACTCCATAATAAACCTAATGAATTCGTCCGAGTAATTTGAACACCATACAACAATTTGGAATATATTACGACTCTGTATGCCATATTACCGCCTTGAAAAACATGTTAGTATAACGTACGACACCTTACTACTCCTAACAAAACATTACAACCTCGTACGTAGACTTAAAACTCCATAATAAACCTAATGAATTTGTCCGAGTCCTTTGAAAATCGTACGAAAAATTAGAATATATTACGACTCTATATGCCACATTACCGTCTTGAGAAGCATGTTAGTATAACGTACGACACCTTACAACTCCTAACAAAACATTACAACACCGTACGTAAACATAAAACTCCATAATAAACCTAATAAATTAGTCCGAGTCCTTTGAACACCATACAAAAATTTGGAATATATTACCACTCGGTATGCCACATTACCGCCTTGAAAAGCATGTTAGTATAACTTACGGCACCTTACAACTCCTAACAAAACATTACAACACCGTACGTAAACTTAAAACTCCATAATAAACCTAATGAATTCGTCCGAGTCATTTGAACATCGTACGACCACTCAGGACTTGTTACGACTCTGTATGTGAAATTAGCAACAGGAAAAGCAATTTAGAATAATGTAGGATGCGTTACAACTTTTGAGAACACCTTATACCACCGTACGAAAGATTAAAACTCCATAATAAACCTAATGAATTCGTCCGAGTAATTTGAACACCATACAACAATTTGGAATATACTACGACTCTGTATGCCACATTACCGCCTTGAAAAACATGTTAGTATAACGTACGGCACCTTACAACTCCTAACAAAACATTACAACACCGTACGTAAACTTAAAACTCCATCATAAACCTAATGAATTCGTCCGAGTCATTTGAACATCGTACGACCACTCAGGACTTGTTACGACTCTGTATGCGAAATTAGCAACAGGAAAAGCAATTTAGAATAATGTAGGATGCGTTACAACTTTTGAGAACACCTTACACCACCGAACGAAAGATTAAAACTCCATAATAAACCTAATGAATTCGTCCGAGTAATTTGAACACCATACAACAATTTGGAATATACTACGACTCTGT
This sequence comes from Tagetes erecta, assembly GCA_030867185.1. Classification (NCBI taxonomy): domain Eukaryota; kingdom Viridiplantae; phylum Streptophyta; class Magnoliopsida; order Asterales; family Asteraceae; genus Tagetes; species Tagetes erecta. The sequence goes on along the minus strand of CM061488.1, from coordinate 43,625,272 downwards.
ATGCCACATTACCGCCTTGAAAAACATGTTAGTATAACGTACGGCACCTTACAACTCCTAACAAAACATTACAACACCGTACGTAAACTTAAAACTCCATAATAAACCTAATGAATTCGTCCGAGTCATTTGAACATCGTACGACCACTCAGGACTTGTTACGACTCTGTATGCGAAATTAGCATCAGGAAAAGCAATTTAGAATAATGTAGGATGCGTTACAACTTTTGAGAACACCTTACACCACCGTACGAAAGATTAAAACTCCATAATAAACCTAATGAATTCGTCCGAGTAACTTGAACACCATACAACAATTTGGAATATACTACGACTCTGTATGCCACATTACCGCCTTGAAAAGCATGTTAGTATAACGTACGGCACCTTACAACTCCTAACAAAACATTACAACACCGTACGTAAACTTAAAACTCCATAATAAACCTAATGAATTAGTCCGAGTCATTTGAACATCGTACGACCACTCAGGACTTGTTACGACTCTGTATGCGAAATTAGCAACAGGAAAAGCAATTTAGAATAATGTAGGATGCGTTACAACTTTTGAGAACACCTTACACCACCGTACGAAAGATTAAAACTCCATAATAAACCTAATGAATTCGTCCGAGTAATTTGAACACCATACAACAATTTGGAATATACTACGACTCTGTATGCCACATTACCGCCTTGAAAAATATGTTAGTATAACGTACGGCACCTTACAACTCCTAACAAAACATTACAACACCGTACGTAAACTTAAAACTCCATAATAAACCTAATGAATTCGTCCGAGTCATTTGAACATCGTACGGCCACTCAGGACTTGTTACGACTCTGTATGCGAAATTAGCATCAGGAAAAGCAATTTAGAATAATGTAGGATGCGTTACAACTTTTGAGAACACCTTACACCACCGTACGAAAGATTAAAACTCCATAATAAACCTAATGAATTCGTCCGAGTAACTTGAACACCATACAACAATTTGGAATATACTACGACTCTGTATGCCACATTACCGCCTTGAAAAACATGTTAGTATAACGTACGACACCTTACAACTCCTAACAAAACATTACAACACCGTACGTAAACTTAAAACTCCATAATAAACCTAATGAATTCGTCCGAGTCATTTGAACATCGTACGACCACTCAGGACTTGTTACGACTCTGTATGCGAAATTAGCATCAGGAAAAGCAATTTAGAATAATGTAGGATGCGTTACAACTTTTGAGAACACCTTACACCACCGTACGAAAGATTAAAACTCCATAATAAACCTAATGAATTCGTCCGAGTAACTTGAACACCATACAACAATTTGGAATATACTACGACTCTGTATGCCACATTACCGCCTTGAAAAGCATGTTAGTATAACGTACGACACCTTACAACTCCTAACAAAACATTACAACACCGTACGTAAACTTAAAACTCCATAATAAACCTAATGAATTAGTCCGAGTCATTTGAACATCGTACGACCACTCAGGACTTGTTACGACTCTGTATGCGAAATTAGCAACAGGAAAAGCAATTTAGAATAATGTAGGATGCGTTACAACTTTTGAGAACACCTTACACCACCGTACGAAAGATTAAAACTCCATAATAAATCTAATGAATTCGTCCGAGTAATTTGAACACCATACAACAATTTGGAATATACTACGACTCTGTATGCCACATTACCGCCTTGAAAAATATGTTAGTATAACGTACGGCACCTTACAACTCCTAACAAAACATTACAACACCGTACGTAAACTTAAAACTCCATAATAAACCTAATGAATTCGTCCGAGTCATTTGAACATCGTACGGCCACTCAGGACTTGTTACGACTCTGTATGCGAAATTAGCATCAGGAAAAGCAATTTAGAATAATGTAGGATGCGTTACAACTTTTGAGAACACCTTACACCACCGTACGAAAGATTAAAACTCCATAATAAACCTAATGAATTCGTCCGAGTAACTTGAACACCATACAACAATTTGGAATATACTACGACTCTGTATGCCACATTACCGCCTTGAAAAGCATGTTAGTATAACGTACGGCACCTTACAACTCCTAACAAAACATTACAACACCGTACGTAAACTTAAAACTCCATAATAAACCTAATGAATTAGTCCGAGTCATTTGAACATCGTACGACCACTCAGGACTTGTTACGACTCTGTATGCGAAATTAGCATCAGGAAAAGCAATTTAGAATAATGTAGGATGCGTTACAACTTTTGAGAACACCTTACACCACCGTACGAAAGATTAAAACTCCATAATAAACCTAATGAATTCGTCCGAGTAATTTGAACACCATACAACAATTTGGAATATATTACGACTCTGTATGCCATATTACCGCCTTGAAAAACATGTTAGTATATAGTACGACACCTTACTACTCCTAACAAAACATTACAACCTCGTACGTAGACTTAAAACTCCATAATAAACCTAATGAATTTGTCCGAGTCCTTTGAAAATCGTACGAAAAATTAGAATATATTACGACTCTATATGCCACATTACCGTCTTGAGAAGCATGTTAGTATAACGTACGACACCTTACAACTCCTAACAAAACATTACAACACCGTACGTAAACATAAAACTCCATAATAAACCTAATAAATTAGTCCGAGTCCTTTGAACACCATACAACAATTTGGAATATATTACGACTCGGTATGCCACATTACCGCCTTGAAAAGCATGTTAGTATAACGTACGGCACCTTACAACTCCTAACAAAACATTACAACACCGTACGTAAACTTAAAACTCCATAATAAACCTAATGAATTAATCCGAGTCATTTGAACATCGTACGACCACTCAGGACTTGTTACGACTCTGTATGCGAAATTAGCAACAGGAAAAGCAATTTAGAATAATGTAGGATGCGTTACAACTTTTGAGAACACCTTACACCACCGTACGAAAGATTAAAACTCCATAATAAACCTAATGAATTCGTCCGAGTAATTTGAACACCATACAATAATTTGGAATATATTACGACTCTGTATGCCATATTACCGCCTTGAAAAACATGTTAGTATAACGTACGACACCTTACTACTCCTAACAAAACATTACAACCTCGTACGTAGACTTAAAACTCCATAATAAACCTAATGAATTTGTCCGAGTCCTTTGAAAATCGTACGAAAAATTAGAATATATTACGACTCTATATGCCACATTACCGTCTTGAGAAGCATGTTAGTATAACGTACGACACCTTACAACTCCTAACAAAACATTACAACACCGTACGTAAACATAAAACTCCATAATAAACCTAATAAATTAGTCCGAGTCCTTTGAACACCATACAACAATTTGGAATATATTACGACTCGGTATGCCACATTACCGCCTTGAAAAGCATGTTAGTATAACTTACGGCACCTTACAACTCCTAACAAAACATTACAACACCGTACGTAAACTTAAAACTCCATAATAAACCTAATGAATTCGTCCGAGTCATTTGAACATCGTACGACCACTCAGGACTTGTTACGACTCTGTATGTGAAATTAGCAACAGGAAAAGCAATTTAGAATAATGTAGGATGCGTTACAACTTTTGAGAACACCTTACACCACCGTACGAAAGATTAAAACTCCATAATAAACCTAATGAATTCGTCCGAGTAATTTGAACACCATACAACAATTTGGAATATATTACGACTCTGTATGCCACATTACCGCCATGAAAAGCATGTTAGTATAACGTACGGCACCTTACAACTCCTAACAAAACATTACAACACCGTACGTAAACTTAAAACTCCATAATAAACCTAATGAATTCGTCCGAGTCATTTGAACATCGTACGACCACTCAGGACTTGTTACGACTCTGTATGCGAAATTAGCAACAGGAAAAGCAATTTAGAATAATGTAGGATGCGTTACAACTTTTGAGAACACCTTACACCACCGTACGAGAGATTAAAACTCCATAATAAACCTAATGAATTCGTCCGAGTAATTTGAACACCATACAACAATTTGGAATATACTACGACTCTGTATGCCACATTACCGCCTTGAAAAGCATGTTAGTATAACGTACGGCACCTTACAACTCCTAACAAAACATTACAACACCTTACGTAAACTTAAAACTCCATAATAAACCTAATGAATTCGTCCGAGTCATTTGAACATCGTACGACCACTCAGGACTTGTTACGACTCTGTATGCGAAATTAGCAACAGGAAAAGCAATTTAGAGTAATGTAGGATGCGTTACAACTTTTGAGAACACCTTACACCACCGTACGAAAGATTAAAACTCCATAATAAACCTAATGAATTCGTCCGAGTAATTTGAACACCATACAACAATTTGGAATATATTACGACTCTGTATGCCATATTACCGCCTTGAAAAACATGTTAGTATAACGTACGACACCTTACTACTCCTAACAAAACATTACAACCTCGTACGTAAACTTAAAACTCCATAATAAACCTAATGAATTTATCCGAGTCCTTTGAAAATCGTACGAAAAATTAGAATATATTACGACTCTATATGCCACATTACCGTCTTGAGAAGCATGTTAGTATAACGTACGACACCTTACAACTCCTAATAAAACATTACAACACCGTACGTAAACATAAAACTCCATAATAAACCTAATAAATTAGTCCGAGTCCTTTGAACACCATACAACAATTTGGAATATATTACGACTCGGTATGCCACATTACCGCCTTGAAAAGCATGTTAGTATAACGTACGGCACCTTACAACTCCTAACAAAACATTACAACACCGTACGTAAACTTAAAACTCCATAATAAACCTAATGAATTCGTCCGAGTCATTTGAACATCGTACGACCACTCAGGACTTGTTACGACTCTGTATGCGAAATTAGCAACAGGAAAAGCAATTTAGAATAATGTAGGATGCGTTACAACTTTTGAGAACACCTTACACCACCGTACGAAAGATTAAAACTCCATAATAAACCTAATGAATTCGTCCGAGTAATTTGAACACCATACAACAATTTGGAATATACTACGACTCTGTATGCCTCATTACCGCCTTGAAAAGCATGTTAGTATAACGTACGACACCTTACAACTCCTAACAAAACATTACAACACCGTACGTAAACTTAAAACTCCATAATAAACCTAATGAATTCGTCCGAGTCATTTGAACATCGTACGACCACTCAGGACTTGTTACGACTCTGTATGCGAAATTAGCATCAGGAAAAGCAATTTAGAATAATGTAGGATGCGTTACAACTTTTGAGAACACCTTACACCACCGTACGAAAGATTAAAACTCCATAATAAACCTAATGAATTCGTCTGAGTAATTTGAACACCATAAAACAATTTGGAATATATTACGACTCTGTATGCCACATTACCGCCATGAAAAGCATGTTAGTATAACGTACGGCACCTTACAACTCCTAACAAAACATTACAACACCGTACGTAAACTTAAAACTCCATAATAAACCTAATGAATTCGTCCGAGTCATTTGAACATCGTACGACCACTCAGGACTTGTTACGACTCTGTATGCGAAATTAGCATCAGGAAAAGCAATTTAGAATAATGTAGGATGCGTTACAACTTTTGAGAACACCTTACACCACCGTACGAAAGATTAAAACTCCATAATAAACCTAATGAATTCGTCTGAGTAATTTGAACACCATATAACAATTTGGAATATATTACGACTCTGTATGCCACATTACCGCCATGAAAAGCATGTTAGTATAACGTACGGCACCTTACAACTCCTAACAAAACATTACAACACCGTACGTAAACTTAAAACTCCATAATAAACCTAATGAATTCGTCCGAGTCATTTGAACATCGTACTACCACTCAGGACTTGTTACGACTCTGTATGCGAAATTAGCATCAGGAAAAGCAATTTAGAATAATGTAGGATGCGTTACAACTTTTGAGAACACCTTACACCACCGTACGAAAGATTAAAACTCCATAATAAACCTAATGAATTCGTCCGAGTAACTTGAACACCATACAACAATTTGGAATATACTACGACTCTGTATGCCACATTACCGCCTTGAAAAGCATGTTAGTATAACGTACGGCACCTTACAACTCCTAACAAAACATTACAACACCGTACGTAAACTTAAAACTCCATAATAAACCTAATGAATTAGTCCGAGTCATTTGAACATCGTACGACCACTCAGGACTTGTTACGACTCTGTATGCGAAATTAGCAACAGGAAAAGCAATTTAGAATAATGTAGGATGCGTTACAACTTTTGAGAACACCTTACACCACCGTACGAAAGATTAAAACTCCATAATAAACCTAATGAATTCGTCCGAGTAATTTGAACACCATACAACAATTTGGAATATATTACGACTCTGTATGCCATATTACCGCCTTGAAAAACATGTTAGTATAACGTACGACACCTTACTACTCCTAACAAAACATTACAACCTCGTACGTAGACTTAAAACTCCATAATAAACCTAATGAATTTGTCCGAGTCCTTTGAAAATCGTACGAAAAATTAGAATATATTACGACTCTATATGCCACATTACCGTCTTGAGAAGCATGTTAGTATAACGTACGACACCTTACAACTCCTAACAAAACATTACAACACCGTACGTAAACATAAAACTCCATAATAAACCTAATAAATTAGTCCGAGTCCTTTGAACACCATACAACAATTTGGAATATATTACGACTCGGTATGCCACATTACCGCCTTGAAAAGCATGTTAGTATAACTTACGGCACCTTACAACTCCTAACAAAACATTACAACACCGTACGTAAACTTAAAACTCCATAATAAACCTAATGAATTCGTCCGAGTCATTTGAACATCGTACGACCACTCAGGACTTGTTACGACTCTGTATGTGAAATTAGCAACAGGAAAAGCAATTTAGAATAATGTAGGATGCGTTACAACTTTTGAGAACACCTTACACCACCGTACGAAAGATTAAAACTCCATAATAAACCTAATGAATTCGTCCGAGTAATTTGAACACCATACAACAATTTGGAATATATTACGACTCTGTATGCCACATTACCGCCATGAAAAGCATGTTAGTATAACGTACGGCACCTTACAACTCCTAACAAAACATTACAACACCGTACGTAAACTTAAAACTCCATAATAAACCTAATGAATTCGTCCGAGTCATTTGAACATCGTACGACCACTCAGGACTTGTTACGACTCTGTATGCGAAATTAGCAACAGGAAAAGCAATTTAGAATAATGTAGGATGCGTTACAACTTTTGAGAACACCTTACACCACCGTACGAGAGATTAAAACTCCATAATAAACCTAATGAATTCGTCCGAGTAATTTGAACACCATACAACAATTTGGAATATACTACGACTCTGTATGCCACATTACCGCCTTGAAAAGCATGTTAGTATAACGTACGGCACCTTACAACTCCTAACAAAACATTACAACACCGTACGTAAACTTAAAACTCCATAATAAACCTAATGAATTCGTCCGAGTCATTTGAACATCGTACTACCACTCAGGACTTGTTACGACTCTGTATGCGAAATTAGCATCAGGAAAAGCAATTTAGAATAATGTAGGATGCGTTACAACTTTTGAGAACACCTTACACCACCGTACGAAAGATTAAAACTCCATAATAAACCTAATGAATTCGTCTGAGTAATTTGAACACCATACAACAATTTGGAATATATTACGACTCTGTATGCCACATTACCGCCATGAAAAGCATGTTAGTATAACGTACGGCAGCTTACAACTCCTAACAAAACATTACAACACCGTACGTAAACTTAAAACTCCATAATAAACCTAATGAATTCGTCCGAGTCATTTGAACATCGTACGACCACTCAGGACTTGTTACGACTCTGTATGCGAAATTAGCATCAGGAAAAGCAATTTAGAATAATGTAGGATGCGTTACAACTTTTGAGAACACCTTACACCACCGTACGAAAGATTAAAACTCCATAATAAACCTAATGAATTCGTCTGAGTAATTTGAACACCATACAACAATTTGGAATATATTACGACTCTGTATGCCACATTACCGCCATGAAAAGCATGTTAGTATAACGTACGGCACCTTACAACTCCTAACAAAACATTACAACACCGTACGTAAACTTAAAACTCCATAATAAACCTAATGAATTCGTCCGAGTCATTTGAACATCGTACTACCACTCAGGACTTGTTACGACTCTGTATGCGAAATTAGCAACAGGAAAAGCAATTTAGAATAATGTAGGATGCGTTACAACTTTTGAGAACACCTTACACCACCGTACGAAAGATTAAAACTCCATAATAAACCTAATGAATTCGTCCGAGTAATTTGAACACCATACAACAATTTGGAATATACTACGACTCTGTATGCCACATTACCGCCTTGAAAAGCATGTTAGTATAACGTACGGCACCTTACAACTCCTAACAAAACATTACAACACTGTACGCAAACTTAAAACTCCATAATAAACCTAATGAATTCGTCCGAGTCATTTGAACATCGTACGACCACTCAGGACTTGTTACGACTCTGTATGCGAAATTAGCAACAGGAAAAGCAATTTAGAATAATGTAGGATGCGTTACAACTTTTGAGAACACCTTACACCACCGTACGAAAGATTAAAACTCCATAATAAACCTAATGAATTCGTCCGAGTAATTTGAACACCAAACAACAATTTGGAATATATTACGACTCTGTATGCCACATTACCGCCTTGAAAAGCATGTTAGTATAACGTACGGCACCTTACAACTCCTAACAAAACATTACAACACCGTACGTAAACTTAAAACTCCATAATAAACCTAATGAATTCGTCCGAGTCATTTGAACATCGTACGACCACTCAGGACTTGTTACGACTCTGTATGCGAAATTAGCAACATGAAAAGCAATTTAGAATAATGTAGGATGCGTTACAACTTTTGAGAACACCTTACACCACCGTACGAAAGATTAAAACTCCATAATAAACCTAATGAATTCGTCTGAGTAATTTGAACACCATACAACAATTTGGAATATATTATGACTCTGTATGCCATATTACCGCCTTGAAAAGCATGTTAGTATAACGTACGACACCTTACTACTCCTATCAAAACATTACAACCTCGTACGTAAACTTAAAACTCCATAATAAACCTAATGAATTTGTCCGAGTCCTTTGAAAATCGTACGACAAATTAGAATATATTACGACTCTATATGCCACATTACCGTCTTGAGAAGCATGTTAGTATAACGTACGACACCTTACAACTCCTAACAAAACATTACAACACCGTACGTAAACATAAAACTCCATAATAAACCTAATAAATTAGTCCGAGTCCTTTGAACACCATACAACAATTTGGAATATATTACGACTCGGTATGCCACATTACCGCCTTGAAAAGCATGTTAGTATAACGTACGGCACCTTACAACTCCTAACAAAACATTACAACACCGTACGTAAACTTAAAACTCCATAATAAACCTAATGAATTCGTCCGAGTCATTTGAACATCGTACGACCACTCAGGACTTGTTACGACTCTGTATGAGAAATTAGCAACAGGAAAAGCAATTTAGAATAATGTAGGATGCGTTACAACTTTTGAGAACACCTTACACCACCGTGCGAAAGATTAAAACTCCATAATAAACCTAATGAATTCTTCCGAGTAATTTGAACACCATACAACAATTTGGAATATATTACGACTCTGTATGCCACATTACCGCCATGAAAAGCATGTTAGTATAACGTACGGCACCTTACAACTCCTAACAAAACATTACAACACCGTACGTAAACTTAAAACTCCATAATAAACCTAATGAATTCGTCCGAGTCATTTGAACATCGTACGACCACTCAGGACTTGTTACGACTCTGTATGCGAAATTAGCAACAGGAAAAGCAATTTAGAATAATGTAGGATGCGTTACAACTTTTGAGAACACCTTACACCACCGTACGAGAGATTAAAACTCCATAATAAACATAATGAATTCGTCCGAGTAATTTGAACACCATACAACAATTTGGAATATACTACGACTCTGTATGCCACATTACCGCCTTGAAAAGCATGTTAGTATAACGTACGGCACCTTACAACTCCTAACAAAACATTACAACACCGTACGTAAACTTAAAACTCCATAATAAACCTAATGAATTCGTCCGAGTCATTTGAACATCGTACTACCACTCAGGACTTGTTACGACTCTGTATGCGAAATTAGCATCAGGAAAAGCAATTTAGAATAATGTAGGATGCGTTACAACTTTTGAGAACACCTTACACCACCGTACGAAAGATTAAAACTCCATAATAAACCTAATGAATTCGTCCGAGTAATTTGAACACCATACAACAATTTGGAATATATTACGACTCTGTATGCCACATTACCGCCATGAAAAGCATGTTAGTATAACGTACGGCACCTTACAACTCCTAACAAAACATTACAACACCGTACGTAAACTTAAAACTCCATAATAAACCTAATGAATTCGTCCGAGTCTTTTGAACATCGTACGACCACTCAGGACTTGTTACGACTCTGTATGCGAAATTAGCAACAGGAAAAGCATTTTAGAATAATGTAGGATGCGTTACAACTTTTGAGAACACCTTACACCACCGTACGAGAGATTAAAACTCCATAATAAACCTAATGAATTCGTCCGAGTAATTTGAACACCATACAACAATTTGGAATATACTACGACTCTGTATGCCACATTACCGCCTTGAAAAGCATGTTAGTATAACGTACGGCACCTTACAACTCCTAACAAAACATTACAACACCGTACGTAAACTTAAAACTCCATAATAAACCTAATGAATTCGTCCGAGTCATTTGAACATCGTACTACCACTCAGGACTTGTTACGACTCTGTATGCGAAATTAGCATCAGGAAAAGCAATTTAGAATAATGTAGGATGCGTTACAACTTTTGAGAACACCTTACACCACCGTACGAAAGATTAAAACTCCATAATAAACCTAATGAATTCGTCTGAGTAATTTGAACACCATACAACAATTTGGAATATATTACGACTCTGTATGCCACATTACCGCCATGAAAAGCATGTTAGTATAACGTACGGCACCTTACAACTCCTAACAAAACATTACAACACCGTACGTAAACTTAAAACTCCATAATAAACCTAATGAATTCGTCCGAGTCATTTGAACATCGTACGACCACTCAGGACTTGTTACGACTCTGTATGCGAAATTAGCATCAGGAAAAGCAATTTAGAATAATGTAGGATGCGTTACAACTTTTGAGAACACCTTACACCACCGTACGAAAGATTAAAACTCCATAATAAACCTAATGAATTCGTCTGAGTAATTTGAACACCATACAACAATTTGGAATATATTACGAGTCTGTATGCCACATTACCGCCATGAAAAGCATGTTAGTATAACGTACGGCACCTTACAACTCCTAACAAAACATTACAACACCGTACGTAAACTTAAAACTCCATAATAAACCTAATGAATTCGTCCGAGTCATTTGAACATCGTACTACCACTCAGGACTTGTTACGACTCTGTATGCGAAATTAGCAACAGGAAAAGCAATTTAGAATAATGTAGGATGCGTTACAACTTTTGAGAACACCTTACACCACCGTACGAAAGATTAAAACTCCATAATAAACCTAATGAATTCGTCCGAGTAATTTGAACACCATACAACAATTTGGAATATACTACGACTCTGTATGCCACATTACCGCCTTGAAAAGCATGTTAGTATAACGTACGGCACCTTACAACTCCTAACAAAACATTACAACACTGTACGCAAACTTAAAACTCCATAATAAACCTAATGAATTCGTCCGAGTCATTTGAACATCGTACGACCACTCAGGACTTGTTACGACTCTGTATGCGAAATTAGCAACAGGAAAAGCAATTTAGAATAATGTAGGATGCGTTACAACTTTTGAGAACACCTTACACCACCGTACGAAAGATTAAAACTCCATAATAAACCTAATGAATTCGTCCGAGTAATTTGAACACCAAACAACAATTTGGAATATATTACGACTCTGTATGCCACATTACCGCCTTGAAAAGCATGTTAGTATAACGTACGGCACCTTACAACTCCTAACAAAACATTACAACACCGTACGTAAACTTAAAACTCCATAATAAACCTAATGAATTCGTCCGAGTCATTTGAACATCGTACGACCACTCAGGACTTGTTACGACTCTGTATGCGAAATTAGCAACATGAAAAGCAATTTAGAATAATGTAGGATGCGTTACAACTTTTGAGAACACCTTACACCACCGTACGAAAGATTAAAACTCCATAATAAACCTAATGAATTCGTCCGAGTAATTTGAACACCATACAACAATTTGGAATATATTACGACTCTGTATGCCATATTACCGCCTTGAAAAGCATGTTAGTATAACGTACGACACCTTACTACTCCTATCAAAACATTACAACCTCGTACGTAAACTTAAAACTCCATAATAAACCTAATGAATTTGTCCGAGTCCTTTGAAAATCGTACGACAAATTAGAATATATTACGACTCTATATGCCACATTACCGTCTTGAGAAGCATGTTAGTATAACGTACGACACCTTACAACTCCTAACAAAACATTACAACACCGTACGTAAACATAAAACTCCATAATAAACCTAATAAATTAGTCCGAGTCCTTTGAACACCATACAACAATTTGGAATATATTACGACTCGGTATGCCACATTACCGCCTTGAAAAGCATGTTAGTATAACGTACGGCACCTTACAACTCCTAACAAAACATTACAACACCGTACGTAAACTTAAAACTCCATAATAAACCTAATGAATTCGTCCGAGTCATTTGAACATCGTACGACCACTCAGGACTTGTTACGACTCTGTATGCGAAATTAGCAACAGGAAAAGCAATTTAGAATAATGTAGGATGCGTTACAACTTTTGAGAACACCTTACACCACCGTGCGAAAGATTAAAACTCCATAATAAACCTAATGAATTCTTCCGAGTAATTTGAACACCATACAACAATTTGGAATATATTACGACTCTGTATGCCACATTACCGCCTTGAAAAGCATGTTAGTATAACGTACGGCACCTTACAACTCCTAACAAAACATTACAACACCGTACGTAAACTTAAAACTCCATAATAAACCTAATGAATTCGTCCGAGTCATTTGAACATCGTACGACCACTCAGGACTTGTTACGACTCTGTATGCGAAATTAGCATCAGGAAAAGCAATTTAGAATAATGTAGGATGCGTTACAACTTTTGAGAACACCTTACACCACCGTACGAAAGATTAAAACTCCATAATAAACCTAATGAATTCGTCTGAGTAATTTGAACACCATACAACAATTTGGAATATATTACGACTCTGTATGCCACATTACCGCCATGAAAAGCATGTTAGTATAACGTACGGCACCTTACAACTCCTAACAAAACATTACAACACCGTACGTAAACTTAAAACTCCATAATAAACCTAATGAATTCGTCCGAGTCATTTGAACATCGTACTACCACTCAGGACTTGTTACGACTCTGTATGCGAAATTAGCAACAGGAAAAGCAATTTAGAATAATGTAGGATGCGTTACAACTTTTGAGAACACCTTACACCACCGTACGAAAGATTAAAACTCCATAATAAACCTAATGAATTCGTCCGAGTAATTTGAACACCATACAACAATTTGGAATATACTACGACTCTGTATGCCACATTACCGCCTTGAAAAGCATGTTAGTATAACGTACGGCACCTTACAACTCCTAACAAAACATTACAACACTGTACGCAAACTTAAAACTCCATAATAAACCTAATGAATTCGTCCGAGTCATTTGAACATCGTACGACCACTCAGGACTTGTTACGACTCTGTATGCGAAATTAGCAACAGGAAAAGCAATTTAGAATAATGTAGGATGCGTTACAACTTTTGAGAACACCTTACACCACCGTACGAAAGATTAAAACTCCATAATAAACCTAATGAATTCGTCCGAGTAATTTGAACACCAAACAACAATTTGGAATATATTACGACTCTGTATGCCACATTACCGCCTTGAAAAGCATGTTAGTATAACGTACGGCACCTTACAACTCCTAACAAAACATTACAACACCGTACGTAAACTTAAAACTCCATAATAAACCTAATGAATTCGTCCGAGTCATTTGAACATCGTACGACCACTCAGGACTTGTTACGACTCTGTATGCGAAATTAGCAACATGAAAAGCAATTTAGAATAATGTAGGATGCGTTACAACTTTTGAGAACACCTTACACCACCGTACGAAAGATTAAAACTCCATAATAAACCTAATGAATTCGTCCGAGTAATTTGAACACCATACAACAATTTGGAATATATTACGACTCTGTATGCCATATTACCGCCTTGAAAAGCATGTTAGTATAACGTACGACACCTTACTACTCCTATCAAAACATTACAACCTCGTACGTAAACTTAAAACTCCATAATAAACCTAATGAATTTGTCCGAGTCCTTTGAAAATCGTACGACAAATTAGAATATATTACGACTCTATATGCCACATTACCGTCTTGAGAAGCATGTTAGTATAACGTACGACACCTTACAACTCCTAACAAAACATTACAACACCGTACGTAAACATAAAACTCCATAATAAACCTAATAAATTAGTCCGAGTCCTTTGAACACCATACAACAATTTGGAATATATTACGACTCGGTATGCCACATTACCGCCTTGAAAAGCATGTTAGTATAACGTACGGCACCTTACAACTCCTAACAAAACATTACAACACCGTACGTAAACTTAAAACTCCATAATAAACCTAATGAATTCGTCCGAGTCATTTGAACATCGTACGACCACTCAGGACTTGTTACGACTCTGTATGCGAAATTAGCAACAGGAAAAGCAATTTAGAATAATGTAGGATGCGTTACAACTTTTGAGAACACCTTACACCACCGTGCGAAAGATTAAAACTCCATAATAAACCTAATGAATTCTTCCGAGTAATTTGAACACCATACAACAATTTGGAATATATTACGACTCTGTATGCCACATTACCGCCTTGAAAAGCATGTTAGTATAACGTACGGCACCTTACAACTCCTAACAAAACATTACAACACCGTACGTAAACTTAAAACTCCATAATAAACCTAATGAATTCGTCCGAGTCATTTGAACATCGTACGACCACTCAGGACTTGTTACGACTCTGTATGCGAAATTAGCAACAGGAAAAGCAATTTAGAATAATGTAGGATGCGTTACAACTTTTGAGAACACCTTACACCACCGTACGAAAGATTAAAACTCCATAATAAACCTAATGAATTCGTCCGAGTAATTTGAACACCATACAACAATTTGGAATATATTACGACTCTGTATGCCATATTACAGCCTTGAAAAGCATGTTAGTATAACGTACGACACCTTACTACTCCTATCAAAACATTACAACCTCGTACGTAAACTTAAAACTCCATAATAAACCTAATGAATTTGTCCGAGTCCTTTGAAAATCGTACGACAAATTAGAATATATTACGACTCTATATGCCACATTACCGTCTTGAGAAGCATGTTAGTATAACGTACGGCACCTTACAACTCCTAACAAAACATTACAACACCGTACGTAAACATAAAACTCCATAATAAACCTAATAAATTAGTCCGAGTCCTTTGAACACCATACAACAATTTGGAATATATTACGACTCGGTATGCCACATTACCGCCTTGAAAAGCATGTTAGTATAACGTACGACACCTTACAACTCCTAACAAAACATTACAACACCGTACGTAAACTTAAAACTCCATAATAAACCTAATGAATTCGTCCGAGTCATTTGAACATCGTACGACCACTCAGGACTTGTTACGACTCTGTATGCGAAATTAGCAACAGGAAAAGAAATTTAGAATAATGTAGGATGCGTTACAACTTTTGAGAACACCTTACACCACCGTGCGAAAGATTAAAACTCCATAATAAACCTAATGAATTCTTCCGAGTAATTTGAACACCATACAACAATTTGGAATATATTACGACTCTGTATGCCACATTACCGCCTTGAAAAGCATGTTAGTATAACGTACGGCACCTTACAACTCCTAACAAAACATTACAACACCGTACGTAAACTTAAAACTCCATAATAAACCTAATGAATTCGTCCGAGTCATTTGAACATCGTACGACCACTCAGGACTTGTTACGACTCTGTATGCGAAATTAGCAACAGGAAAAGCAATTTAGAATAATGTAGGATGCGTTACAACTTTTGAGAACACCTTACACCACCGTACGAAAGATTAAAACTTCACAATAAACCTAATGAATTCGTCCGAGTAATTTGAACACCATACAACAATTTGGAATATATTACGACTCTGTATGCCATATTACCGCCTTGAAAAGCATGTTAGTATAACGTACGACACCTTACTACTCCTATCAAAACATTACAACCTCGTACGTAAACTTAAAACTCCATAATAAACCTAATGAATTTGTCCGTGTCCTTTGAAAATCGTACGACAAATTTGATTATATTACGACTCTATATGCCACATTACCGTCTTGAGAAGCATGTTCGTATAACGTACGACACCTTACAACTCCTAACAAAACATTACAACACCGTACGTAAACATAAAACTCCATAATAAACCTAATAAATTAGTCCGAGTCCTTTGAACACCATACAACAATTTGGAATATATTACTACTCGGTATGCCACATTAACGCCTTGAAAAGCATGTTAGTATAACGTACGGCACCTTACAACTCCTAACAAAACATTAAAACACCGTACGTAAACTTAAAACTCCATAATAAACCTAATGAATTCGTCCGAGTCATTTGAACATCGTACGACCACTCAGGACTTGTTACGACTCTGTATGCGAAATTAGCAACAGGAAAAGAAATTTAGAATAATGTAGGATGCGTTACAACTTTTGAGAACGCCTTACACCACCGTGCGAAAGATTAAAACTCCATAATAAACCTAATGAATTCTTCCGAGTAATTTGAACACCATACAACAATTTGGAATATATTACGACTCTGTATGCCACATTACCGCCTTGAAAAACATGTTAGTATAACGTACGACACCTTACAACTCCTAACAAAACATTACAACACCGTACGTAAACTTAAAACTCCATAATAAACCTAATGAATTCGTCCGAGTCATTTGAACATCGTACGACCACTCAGGACTTGTTACGACTCTGTATGCGAAATTAGCAACATGAAAAGCAATTTAGAATAATGTAGGATGCGTTACAACTTTTGAGAACACCTTACACCACCGTACGAAAGATTAAAACTTCATAATAAACCTAATGAATTCGTCCGAGTAATTTGAACACCATACAACAATTTGGAATATATTACGACTCTGTATGCCATATTACCGCCTTGAAAAGCATGTTAGTATAACGTACGACACCTTACTACTCCTATCAAAACATTACAACCTCGTACGTAAACTTAAAACTCTATAATAAACCTAATGAATTTGTCCGAGTCCTTTGAAAATCGTACGACAAATTTGAATATATTACGACTCTATATGCCACATTACCGTCTTGAGAAGCATGTTAGTATAACGTACGACACCTTACAACTCCTAACAAAACATTACAACACCGTACGTAAACATAAAACTCCATAATAAACCTAATAAATTAGTCCGAGTCCTTTGAACACCATACAACAATTTGGAATATATTACGACTCGGTATGCCACATTACCGCCTTGAAAAGCATGTTAGTATAACGTACGGCACCTTACAACTCCTAACAAAACATTACAACACCGTACGTAAACTTAAAACTCCATAATAAACCTAATGAATTCGTCCGAGTCATTTGAACATCGTACGACCACTCAGGACTTGTTACGACTCTGTATGCGAAATTAGCAACAGGAAAAGAAATTTAGAATAATGTAGGATGCGTTACAACTTTTGAGAACACCTTACACCACCGTACGAAAGATTAAAACTCCATAATAAACCTAATGAATTCTTCCGAGTAATTTGAACACCATACAGCAATTTGGAATATATTACGACTCTGTATGCCACATTACCGCCTTGAAAAGCATGTTAGTTTAACGTACGGCACCTTACAACTCCTAACAAAACATTACAACACCGTACGTAAACTTAAAACTCCATAATAAACCTAATGAATTCGTCCGAGTCATTTGAACATCGTACGACCACTCAGGACTTGTTACGACTCTGTATGCGAAATTAGCAACAGGAAAAGCAATTTATAATAATGTAGGATGCGTTACAACTTTTGAGAACACCTTACACCACCGTACGAAAGATTAAAACTTCATAATAAACCTAATGAATTCGTCCGAGTAATTTGAACACCATACAACAATTTGGAATATATTACGACTCTGTATGCCATATTACCGCCTTGAAAAGCATGTTAGTATAACGTACGACACCTTACTACTCCTATCAAAACATTACAACCTCGTACGTAAACTTAAAACTCTATAATAAACCTAATGAATTTGTCCGAGTCCTTTGAAAATCGTACGACAAATTTGAATATATTACGACTCTATATGCCACATTACCGTCTTGAGAAGCATGTTAGTATAACGTTCGACACCTTACAACTCCTAACAAAACATTACAACACCGTACGTAAACATAAAACTCCATAATAAACCTAATAAATTAGTCCGAGTCCTTTGAACACCATACAACAATTTGGAATATATTACGACTCGGTATGCCACATTACCGCCTTGAAAAGCATGTTAGTATAACGTACGGCACCTTACAACTCCTAACAAAACATTACAACACCGTACGTAAACTTAAAACTCCATAATAAACCTAATGAATTCGTCCGAGTCATTTGAACATCGTACGACCACTCAGGACTTGTTACGACTCTGTATGCGAAATTAGCAACAGGAAAAGAAATTTAGAATAATGTAGGATGCGTTACAACTTTTGAGAACACCTTACACCACCGTACGAAAGATTAAAACTCCATAATAAACCTAATGAATTCTTCCGAGTAATTTGAACACCATACAGCAATTTGGAATATATTACGACTCTGTATGCCACATTACCGCCTTGAAAAGCATGTTAGTTTAACGTACGGCACCTTACAACTCCTAACAAAACATTACAACACCGTACGTAAACTTAAAACTCCATAATAAACCTAATGAATTCGTCCGAGTCATTTGAACATCGTACGACCACTCAGGACTTGTTACGACTCTGTATGCGAAATTAGCAACAGGAAAAGCAATTTATAATAATGTAGGATGCGTTACAACTTTTGAGAACACCTTACACCACCGTACGAAAGATTAAAACTTCATAATAAACCTAATGAATTCGTCCGAGTAATTTGAACACCATACAACAATTTGGAATATATTACGACTCTGTATGCCATATTACCGCCTTGAAAAGCATGTTAGTATAACGTACGACACCTTACTACTCCTATCAAAACATTACAACCTCGTACGTAAACTTAAAACTCCATAATAAACCTAATGAATTTGTCCGAGTCCTTTGAAAATCGTACGACAAATTTGAATATATTACGACTCTATATGCCACATTACCGTCTTGAGAAGCATGTTAGTATAACGTACGACACCTTACAACTCCTAACAAAACATTACAACACCGTACGTAAACATAAAACTCCATAATAAACCTAATAAATTAGTACGAGTCCTTTGAACACCATACAACAATTTGGAATATATTACGACTCGGGATGCCACATTACCGCCTTGAAAAGCATGTTAGTATAACGTACGGCACCTTACAACTCCTAACAAAACATTACAACACCGTACGTAAACTTAAAACTCCATAATAAACCTAATGAATTCGTCCGAGTCATTTGAACATCGTACGACCACTCAGGACTTGTTACGACTCTGTATGCGAAATTAGCAACAAGAAAAGAAATTTAGAATAATGTAGGATGCGTTACAACTTTTGAGAACACCTTACACCACCGTACGAAAGATTAAAACTCCATAATAAACCTAATGAATTCTTCCGAGTAATTTGAACACCATACAACAATTTGGAATATATTACGACTCTGTATGCCACATTACCGCCTTGAAAAGCATGTTAGTTTAACGTACGGCACCTTACAACTCCTAACAAAACATTACAACACCGTACGTAAACTTAAAACTCCATAATAAACCTAATGAATTCGTCCGAGTCATTTGAACATCGTACGACCACTCAGGACTTGTTACGACTCTGTATGCGAAATTAGCAACAGGAAAAGCAATTTACAATAATGTAGGATGCGTTACAACTTTTGAGAACACCTTACACCACCGTACGAAAGATTAAAACTCCATAATAAACCTAATGAATTCGTCCGAGTAATTTGAACACCATACAACAATTTGGAATATATTACGACTCTGTATGCCATATTACCGCCTTGAAAAGCATGTTAGTATAACGTACGACACCTTACAACTCCTAACAAAACATTACAACACCGTACGTAAACATAAAACTCCATAATAAACCTAATAAATTAGTCCGAGTCCTTTGAACACCATACAACAATTTGGAATATATTACGACTCGGTATGCCACATTACCGCCTTGAAAAGCATGTTAGTATAACGTACGGCACCTTACAACTCCTAACAAAACATTACAACACCGTACGTAAACTTAAAACTCCATAATAAACCTAATGAATTCGTCCGAGTCATTTGAACATCGTACGACCACTCAGGACTTGTTACGACTCTGTATGCGAAATTAGCAACAGGAAAAGAAATTTAGAATAATGTAGGATGCGTTACAACTTTTGAGAACACCTTACACCACCGTACGAAAGATTAAAACTCCATAATAAACCTAATGAATTCTTCCGAGTAATTTGAACACCATACAACAATTTGGAATATATTACGACTCTGTATGCCACATTACCGCCTTGAAAAGCATGTTAGTTTAACGTACGGCACCTTACAACTCCTAACAAAACATTACAACACCGTACGTAAACTTAAAACTCCATAATAAACCTAATGAATTCGTCCGAGTCATTTGAACATCGTACGACCACTCAGGACTTGTTACGACTCTGTATGCGAAATTAGCAACAGGAAAAGCAATTTACAATAATGTAGGATGCGTTACAACTTTTGAGAACACCTTACACCACCGTACGAAAGATTAAAACTCCATAATAAACCTAATGAATTCGTCCGAGTAATTTGAACACCATACAACAATTTGGAATATATTACGACTCTGTATGCCATATTACCGCCTTGAAAAGCATGTTAGTATAACGTACGACACCTTACAACTCCTAACAAAACATTACAACACCGTACGTAAACATAAAACTCCATAATAAACCTAATAAATTAGTCCGAGTCCTTTGAACACCATACAACAATTTGGAATATATTACGACTCGGTATGCCACATTACCGCCTTGAAAAGCATGTTAGTATAACGTACGGCACCTTACAACTCCTAACAAAACATTACAACACCGTACGTAAACTTAAAACTCCATAATAAACCTAATGAATTCGTCCGAGTCATTTGAACATCGTACGACCACTCAGGACTTGTTACGACTCTGTATGCGAAATTAGCAACAGGAAAAGAAATTTAGAATAATGTAGGATGCGTTACAACTTTTGAGAACACCTTACACCACCGTACGAAAGATTAAAACTCCATAATAAACCTAATGAATTCTTCCGAGTAATTTGAACACCATACAACAATTTGGAATATATTACGACTCTGTATGCCACATTACCGCCTTGAAAAGCATGTTAGTTTAACGTACGGCACCTTACAACTCCTAACAAAACATTACAACACCGTACGTAAACTTAAAACTCCATAATAAACCTAATGAATTCGTCCGAGTCATTTGAACATCGTACGACCACTCAGGACTTGTTACGACTCTGTATGCGAAATTAGCAACAGGAAAAGCAATTTACAATAATGTAGGATGCGTTACAACTTTTGAGAACACCTTACACCACCGTACGAAAGATTAAAACTCCATAATAAACCTAATGAATTCGTCCGAGTAATTTGAACACCATACAACAATTTGGAATATATTACGACTCTGTATGCCATATTACCGCCTTGAAAAGCATGTTAGTATAACGTACGACACCTTACAACTCCTAACAAAACATTACAACACCGTACGTAAACATAAAACTCCATAATAAACCTAATAAATTAGTCCGAGTCCTTTGAACACCATACAACAATTTGGAATATATTACGACTCGGTATGCCACATTACCGCCTTGAAAAGCATGTTAGTATAACGTACGGCACCTTACAACTCCTAACAAAACATTACAACACCGTACGTAAACTTAAAACTCCATAATAAACCTAATGAATTCGTCCGAGTCATTTGAACATCGTACGACCACTCAGGACTTGTTACGACTCTGTATGCGAAATTAGCAACAGGAAAAGAAATTTAGAATAATGTAGGATGCGTTACAACTTTTGAGAACACCTTACACCACCGTACGAAAGATTAAAACTCCATAATAAACCTAATGAATTCTTCCGAGTAATTTGAACACCATACAGCAATTTGGAATATATTACGACTCTGTATGCCACATTACCGCCTTGAAAAGCATGTTAGTTTAACGTACGGCACCTTACAACTCCTAACAAAACATTACAACACCGTACGTAAACTTAAAACTCCATAATAAACCTAATGAATTCGTCCGAGTCATTTGAACATCGTACGACCACTCAGGACTTGTTACGACTCTGTATGCGAAATTAGCAACAGGAAAAGCAATTTATAATAATGTAGGATGCGTTACAACTTTTGAGAACACCTTACACCACCGTACGAAAGATTAAAACTTCATAATAAACCTAATGAATTCGTCCGAGTAATTTGAACACCATACAACAATTTGGAATATATTACGACTCTGTATGCCATATTACCGCCTTGAAAAGCATGTTAGTATAACGTACGACACCTTACTACTCCTATCAAAACATTACAACCTCGTACGTAAACTTAAAACTCCATAATAAACCTAATGAATTTGTCCGAGTCCTTTGAAAATCGTACGACAAATTTGAATATATTACGACTCTATATGCCACATTACCGTCTTGAGAAGCATGTTAGTATAACGTACGACACCTTACAACTCCTAACAAAACATTACAACACCGTACGTAAACATAAAACTCCATAATAAACCTAATAAATTAGTACGAGTCCTTTGAACACCATACAACAATTTGGAATATATTACGACTCGGGATGCCACATTACCGCCTTGAAAAGCATGTTAGTATAACGTACGGCACCTTACAACTCCTAACAAAACATTACAACACCGTACGTAAACTTAAAACTCCATAATAAACCTAATGAATTCGTCCGAGTCATTTGAACATCGTACGACCACTCAGGACTTGTTACGACTCTGTATGCGAAATTAGCAACAAGAAAAGAAATTTAGAATAATGTAGGATGCGTTACAACTTTTGAGAACACCTTACACCACCGTACGAAAGATTAAAACTCCATAATAAACCTAATGAATTCTTCCGAGTAATTTGAACACCATACAACAATTTGGAATATATTACGACTCTGTATGCCACATTACCGCCTTGAAAAGCATGTTAGTTTAACGTACGGCACCTTACAACTCCTAACAAAACATTACAACACCGTACGTAAACTTAAAACTCCATAATAAACCTAATGAATTCGTCCGAGTCATTTGAACATCGTACGACCACTCAGGACTTGTTACGACTCTGTATGCGAAATTAGCAACAGGAAAAGCAATTTACAATAATGTAGGATGCGTTACAACTTTTGAGAACACCTTACACCACCGTACGAAAGATTAAAACTCCATAATAAACCTAATGAATTCGTCCGAGTAATTTGAACACCATACAACAATTTGGAATATATTACGACTCTGTATGCCATATTACCGCCTTGAAAAGCATGTTAGTATAACGTACGACACCTTACAACTCCTAACAAAACATTACAACACCGTACGTAAACATAAAACTCCATAATAAACCTAATAAATTAGTCCGAGTCCTTTGAACACCATACAACAATTTGGAATATATTACGACTCGGTATGCCACATTACCGCCTTGAAAAGCATGTTAGTATAACGTACGGCACCTTACAACTCCTAACAAAACATTACAACACCGTACGTAAACTTAAAACTCCATAATAAACCTAATGAATTCGTCCGAGTCATTTGAACATCGTACGACCACTCAGGACTTGTTACGACTCTGTATGCGAAATTAGCAACAGGAAAAGAAATTTAGAATAATGTAGGATGCGTTACAACTTTTGAGAACACCTTACACCACCGTACGAAAGATTAAAACTCCATAATAAACCTCATGAATTCGTTCGAGTAAATTGAACACCATACAACAATTTGGAATATATTACGACTCTGTATGTCATATTACCGCCTTGAAAAGCATGTTAGTATAACGTACGGCACCTTACAACTCCTAACAAAACATTACAACACCGTACGTAAACTTAAAACTCCATAATAAACCTAATGAATTCGTCCGAGTCATTTGAACATCGTACGACCACTCAGGACTTGTTACGACTCTGTATGCGAAATTAGCAACAGGAAAAGAAATTTAGAATAATGTAGGATGCGTTACAACTTTTGAGAACACCTTACACCACCGTACGAAAGATTAAAACTCCATAATAAACCTAATGAATTCTTCCGAGTAATTTGAACACCATACAACAATTTGGAATATATTACGACTCTGTATGCCACATTACCGCCTTGAAAAGCATGTTAGTTTAACGTACGGCACCTTACAACTCCTAACAAAACATTACAACACCGTACGTAAACTTAAAACTCCATAATAAACCTAATGAATTCGTCCGAGTCATTTTAACATCGTACGACCACTCAGGACTTGTTACGACTCTGTATGCGAAATTAGCAACAGGAAAAGCAATTTATAATAATGTAGGATGCGTTACAACTTTTGAGAACACCTTACACCACCGTACGAAAGATTAAAACTTCATAATAAACCTAATGAATTCGTCCGAGTAATTTGAACACCATACAACAATTTGGAATATATTACGACTCTGTATGCCATATTACCGCCTTGAAAAGCATGTTAGTATAACGTACGACACCTTACTACTCCTATCAAAACATTACAACCTCGTACGTAAACTTAAAACTCCATAATAAACCTAATGAATTTGTCCGAGTCCTTTGAAAATCGTACGACAAATTTG
Source organism: Tagetes erecta (assembly GCA_030867185.1). Lineage (NCBI taxonomy): Eukaryota > Viridiplantae > Streptophyta > Magnoliopsida > Asterales > Asteraceae > Tagetes > Tagetes erecta. The sequence goes on along the minus strand of CM061488.1, from coordinate 43,599,620 downwards.
AATATATTACGACTCTATATGCCACATTACCGTCTTGAGAAGCATGTTAGTATAACGTACGACACCTTACAACTCCTAACAAAACATTACAACACCGTACGTAAACATAAAACTCCATAATAAACCTAATAAATTAGTACGAGTCCTTTGAACACCATACAACAATTTGGAATATATTACGACTCGGGATGCCACATTACCGCCTTGAAAAGCATGTTAGTATAACGTACGGCACCTTACAACTCCTAACAAAACATTACAACACCGTACGTAAACTTAAAACTCCATAATAAACCTAATGAATTCGTCCGAGTCATTTGAACATCGTACGACCACTCAGGACTTGTTACGACTCTGTATGCGAAATTAGCAACAAGAAAAGAAATTTAGAATAATGTAGGATGCGTTACAACTTTTGAGAACACCTTACACCACCGTACGAAAGATTAAAACTCCATAATAAACCTAATGAATTCTTCCGAGTAATTTGAACACCATACAACAATTTGGAATATATTACGACTCTGTATGCCACATTACCGCCTTGAAAAGCATGTTAGTTTAACGTACGGCACCTTACAACTCCTAACAAAACATTACAACACCGTACGTAAACTTAAAACTCCATAATAAACCTAATGAATTCGTCCGAGTCATTTGAACATCGTACGACCACTCAGGACTTGTTACGACTCTGTATGCGAAATTAGCAACAGGAAAAGCAATTTATAATAATGTAGGATGCGTTACAACTTTTGAGAACACCTTACACCACCGTACGAAAGATTAAAACTCCATAATAAACCTAATGAATTCGTCCGAGTAATTTGAACACCATACAACAATTTGGAATATATTACGACTCTGTATGCCATATTACCGCCTTGAAAAGCATGTTAGTATAACGTACGACACCTTACAACTCCTAACAAAACATTACAACACCGTACGTAAACATAAAACTCCATAATAAACCTAATAAATTAGTCCGAGTCCTTTGAACACCATACAACAATTTGGAATATATTACGACTCGGTATGCCACATTACCGCCTTGAAAAGCATGTTAGTATAACGTACGGCACCTTACAACTCCTAACAAAACATTACAACACCGTACGTAAACTTAAAACTCCATAATAAACCTAATGAATTCGTCCGAGTCATTTGAACATCGTACGACCACTCAGGACTTGTTACGACTCTGTATGCGAAATTAGCAACAGGAAAAGAAATTTAGAATAATGTAGGATGCGTTACAACTTTTGAGAACACCTTACACCACCGTACGAAAGATTAAAACTCCATAATAAACCTCATGAATTCGTTCGAGTAAATTGAACACCATACAACAATTTGGAATATATTACGACTCTGTATGTCATATTACCGCCTTGAAAAGCATGTTAGTATAACGTACGACACCTTACTACTCCTAACAAAACATTACAACACCGTACGTAAACTTAAAACTCCATAATAAACCTAATGAATTCGTCTGAGTCATTTGAACATCGTACGACCACTCAGGACTTGTTACGACTCTGTATGCGAAATTAGCAACAGGAAAAGCAATTTAGAATAATGTAGGATGCGTTACAACTTTTGAGAACACCTTACACCACCGTACGAAAGATTAAAACTCCATAATAAACCTAATGAATTCGTCCGAGTATTTTGATCACCATACAATAATTTGGAATATATTACGACTCTATATGCCACATTACCGCCTTTAAAAGCATGTTAGTATAACGTACGACACCTTACAGCTCCTAACAAAACATTACAACACCGTACATAAACTTAAAACTCCATAATAAACCTAATAAAATCGTCCGAGTCCTTTGAACATCGTACTACAATTTAGAATATATTACGTCTCTGTATGCCACATTACCGCCTTGAAAAGCATGTTAGTATAACGTACAGCACCTTACAACTCCTAACAAAACATTACAACACCGTACGTAAACTTAAAACTCCATAATAAACCTAATGAATTCGTCCGAGTCATTTGAACATCGTACGACCACTCAGGACTTGTTACGACTCTGTATGCGAAATTAGCAACAGGAAAAGAAATTTAGAATAATGTAGGATGCGTTACAACTTTTGAGAACACCTTACACCACCGTACGAAAGATTAAAACTCCATAATAAACCTAATGAATTCGTCCGAGTAATTTGAACACCATACAACAATTTGGAATATATTACGACTCTGTATGCCATATTACCGCCTTGAAAAGCATGTTAGTATAACGTACGACACCTTACAACTCCTAACAAAACATTACAACACCGTACGTAAACATAAAACTCCATAATAAACCTAATAAATTAGTCCGAGTCCTTTGAACACCATACAACAATTTGGAATATATTACGACTCGGTATGCCACATTACCGCCTTGAAAAGCATGTTAGTATAACGTACGGCACCTTACAACTCCTAACAAAACATTACAACACCGTACGTAAACTTAAAACTCCATAATAAACCTAATGAATTCGTCCGAGTCATTTGAACATCGTACGACCACTCAGGACTTGTTACGACTCTGTATGCGAAATTAGCAACAGGAAAAGCAATTTAGAATAATGTAGGATGCGTTACAACTTTTGAGAACACCTTACACCACCGTACGAAAGATTAAAACTCCATAATAAACCTAATGAATTCGTCCGAGTATTTTGATCACCATACAACAATTTGGAATATATTACGACTCTGTATGTCATATTACCGCCTTGAAAAGCATGTTAGTATAACGTACGACACCTTACTACTCCTAACAAAACATTACAACACCGTACGTAAACTTAAAACTCCATAATAAACCTAATGAATTCGTCTGAGTCATTTGAACATCGTACGACCACTCAGGACTTGTTACGACTCTGTATGCGAAATTAGCAACAGGAAAAGCAATTTAGAATAATGTAGGATGCGTTACAACTTTTGAGAACACCTTACACCACCGTACGAAAGATTAAAACTCCATAATAAACCTAATGAATTCGTCCGAGTATTTTGATCACCATACAATAATTTGGAATATATTACGACTCTATATGCCACATTACCGCCTTTAAAAGCATGTTAGTATAACGTACGACACCTTACAGCTCCTAACAAAACATTACAACACCGTACATAAACTTAAAACTCCATAATAAACCTAATAAAATCGTCCGAGTCCTTTGAACATCGTACTACAATTTAGAATATATTACGTCTCTGTATGCCACATTACCGCCTTGAAAAGCATGTTAGTATAACGTACAGCACCTTACAACTCCTAACAAAACATTACAACACCGTACGTAAACTTAAAACTCCATAATAAACCTAATGAATTCGTCCGAGTCATTTGAACATCGTACGACCACTCAGGACTTGTTACGACTCTGTATGCGAAATTAGCAACAGGAAAAGAAATTTAGAATAATGTAGGATGCGTTACAACTTTTGAGAACACCTTACACCACCGTACGAAAGATTAAAACTCCATAATAAACCTAATGAATTCGTCCGAGTAATTTGAACACCATACAACAATTTGGAATATATTACGACTCTGTATGCCATATTACCGCCTTGAAAAGCATGTTAGTATAACGTACGACACCTTACAACTCCTAACAAAACATTACAACACCGTACGTAAACATAAAACTCCATAATAAACCTAATAAATTAGTCCGAGTCCTTTGAACACCATACAACAATTTGGAATATATTACGACTCGGTATGCCACATTACCGCCTTGAAAAGCATGTTAGTATAACGTACGGCACCTTACAACTCCTAACAAAACATTACAACACCGTACGTAAACTTAAAACTCCATAATAAACCTAATGAATTCGTCCGAGTCATTTGAACATCGTACGACCACTCAGGACTTGTTACGACTCTGTATGCGAAATTAGCAACAGGAAAAGAAATTTAGAATAATGTAGGATGCGTTACAACTTTTGAGAACACCTTACACCACCGTACGAAAGATTAAAACTCCATAATAAACCTCATGAATTCGTTCGAGTAAATTGAACACCATACAACAATTTGGAATATATTACGACTCTGTATGTCATATTACCGCCTTGAAAAGAATGTTTGTATAACGTATGGCACCTTACAACTCCTAACAAAACATTCCAACACCATACGTAAACTTCAAACTCCATAATAAACCTAATGAATTCGTCCGAGTCATTTGAACATCGTACGACCACTCAGGACTTGTTACGACTCTGTATGCGAAATTAGCAACAGGAAAAGAAATTTAGAATAATGTAGGATGCGTTACAACTTTTGAGAACACCTTACACCACCGTACGAAAGATTAAAACTCCATAATAAACCTAATGAATTCGTCCGAGTAATTTGAACACCATACAACAATTTGGAATATATTACGACTCTGTATGCCATATTACCGCCTTGAAAAGCATGTTAGTATAACGTACGACACCTTACAACTCCTAACAAAACATTACAACACCGTACGTAAACATAAAACTCCATAATAAACCTAATAAATTAGTCCGAGTCCTTTGAACACCATACAACAATTTGGAATATATTACGACTCGGTATGCCACATTACCGCCTTGAAAAGCATGTTAGTATAACGTACGGCACCTTACAACTCCTAACAAAACATTACAACACCGTACGTAAACTTAAAACTCCATAATAAACCTAATGAATTCGTCCGAGTCATTTGAACATCGTACGACCACTCAGGACTTGTTACGACTCTGTATGCGAAATTAGCAACAGGAAAAGAAATTTAGAATAATGTAGGATGCGTTACAACTTTTGAGAACACCTTACACCACCGTACGAAAGATTAAAACTCCATAATAAACCTCATGAATTCGTTCGAGTAAATTGAACACCATACAACAATTTGGAATATATTACGACTCTGTATGTCATATTACCGCCTTGAAAAGCATGTTAGTATAACGTACGACACCTTACTACTCCTAACAAAACATTACAACACCGTACGTAAACTTAAAACTCCATAATAAACCTAATGAATTCGTCTGAGTCATTTGAACATCGTACGACCACTCAGGACTTGTTACGACTCTGTATGCGAAATTAGCAACAGGAAAAGCAATTTAGAATAATGTAGGATGCGTTACAACTTTTGAGAACACCTTACACCACCGTACGAAAGATTAAAACTCCATAATAAACCTAATGAATTCGTCCGAGTATTTTGATCACCATACAATAATTTGGAATATATTACGACTCTATATGCCACATTACCGCCTTTAAAAGCATGTTAGTATAACGTACGACACCTTACAGCTCCTAACAAAACATTACAACACCGTACATAAACTTAAAACTCCATAATAAACCTAATAAAATCGTCCGAGTCCTTTGAACATCGTACTACAATTTAGAATATATTACGTCTCTGTATGCCACATTACCGCCTTGAAAAGCATGTTAGTATAACGTACAGCACCTTACAACTCCTAACAAAACATTACAACACCGTACGTAAACTTAAAACTCCATAATAAACCTAATGAATTCGTCCGAGTCATTTGAACATCGTACGACCACTCAGGACTTGTTACGACTCTGTATGCGAAATTAGCAACAGGAAAAGAAATTTAGAATAATGTAGGATGCGTTACAACTTTTGAGAACACCTTACACCACCGTACGAAAGATTAAAACTCCATAATAAACCTAATGAATTCTTCCGAGTAATTTGAACACCATACAGCAATTTGGAATATATTACGACTCTGTATGCCACATTACCGCCTTGAAAAGCATGTTAGTTTAACGTACGGCACCTTACAACTCCTAACAAAACATTACAACACCGTACGTAAACTTAAAACTCCATAATAAACCTAATGAATTCGTCCGAGTCTTTTGAACATCGTACGACCACTCAGGACTTGTTACGACTCTGTATGCGAAATTAGCAACAGGAAAAGCAATTTATAATAATGTAGGATGCGTTACAACTTTTGAGAACACCTTACACCACCGTACGAAAGATTAAAACTTCATAATAAACCTAATGAATTCGTCCGAGTAATTTGAACACCATACAACAATTTGGAATATATTACGACTCTGTATGCCATATTACCGCCTTGAAAAGCATGTTAGTATAACGTACGACACCTTACTACTCCTATCAAAACATTACAACCTCGTACGTAAACTTAAAACTCCATAATAAACCTAATGAATTTGTCCGAGTCCTTTGAAAATCGTACGACAAATTTGAATATATTACGACTCTATATGCCACATTACCGTCTTGAGAAGCATGTTAGTATAACGTACGACACCTTACAACTCCTAACAAAACATTACAACACCGTACGTAAACATAAAACTCCATAATAAACCTAATAAATTAGTACGAGTCCTTTGAACACCATACAACAATTTGGAATATATTACGACTCGGTATGCCACATTACCGCCTTGAAAAGCATGTTAGTATAACGTACGGCACCTTACAACTCCTAACAAAACATTACAACACCGTACGTAAACTTAAAACTCCATAATAAACCTAATGAATTCGTCCGAGTCATTTGAACATCGTACGACCACTCAGGACTTGTTACGACTCTGTATGCGAAATTAGCAACAAGAAAAGAAATTTAGAATAATGTAGGATGCGTTACAACTTTTGAGAACACCTTACACCACCGTACGAAAGATTAAAACTCCATAATAAACCTAATGAATTCTTCCGAGTAATTTGAACACCATACAACAATTTGGAATATATTACGACTCTGTATGCCACATTACCGCCTTGAAAAGCATGTTAGTTTAACGTACGGCACCTTACAACTCCTAACAAAACATTACAACACCGTACGTAAACTTAAAACTCCATAATAAACCTAATGAATTCGTCCGAGTCATTTGAACATCGTACGACCACTCAGGACTTGTTACGACTCTGTATGCGAAATTAGCAACAGGAAAAGCAATTTATAATAATGTAGGATGCGTTACAACTTTTGAGAACACCTTACACCACCGTACGAAAGATTAAAACTCCATAATAAACCTAATGAATTCGTCCGAGTAATTTGAACACCATACAACAATTTGGAATATATTACGACTCTGTATGCCATATTACCGCCTTGAAAAGCATGTTAGTATAACGTACGACACCTTACAACTCCTAACAAAACATTACAACACCGTACGTAAACATAAAACTCCATAATAAACTTAATAAATTAGTCCGAGTCCTTTGAACACCATACAACAATTTGGAATATATTACGACTCGGTATGCCACATTACCGCCTTGAAAAGCATGTTAGTATAACGTACGGCACCTTACAACTCCTAACAAAACATTACAACACCGTACGTAAACTTAAAACTCCATAATAAACCTAATGAATTCGTCCGAGTCATTTGAACATCGTACGACCACTCAGGACTTGTTACGACTCTGTATGCGAAATTAGCAACAGGAAAAGAAATTTAGAATAATGTAGGATGCGTTACAACTTTTGAGAACACCTTACACCACCGTACGAAAGATTAAAACTCCATAATAAACCTAATGAATTCTTCCGAGTAATTTGAACACCATACAGCAATTTGGAATATATTACGACTCTGTATGCCACATACCGCCTTGAAAAGCATGTTAGTTTAACGTACGGCACCTTACAACTCCTAACAAAACATTACAACACCGTACGTAAACTTAAAACTCCATAATAAACCTAATGAATTCGTCCGAGTGATTTGAACATCGTACGACCACTCAGGACTTGTTACGACTCTGTATGCGAAATTAGCAACAGGAAAAGCAATTTATAATAATGTAGGATGCGTTACAACTTTTGAGAACACCTTACACCACCGTACGAAAGATTAAAACTTCATAATAAACCTAATGAATTCGTCCGAGTAATTTGAACACCATACAACAATTTGGAATATATTACGACTCTGTATGCCATATTACCGCCTTGAAAAGCATGTTAGTATAACGTACGACACCTTACTACTCCTATCAAAACATTACAACCTCGTACGTAAACTTAAAACTCCATAATAAACCTAATGAATTTGTCCGAGTCCTTTGAAAATCGTACGACAAATTTGAATATATTACGACTCTATATGCCACATTACCGTCTTGAGAAGCATGTTAGTATAACGTACGACACCTTACAACTCCTAACAAAACATTACAACACCGTACGTAAACATAAAACTCCATAATAAACCTAATAAATTAGTACGAGTCCTTTGAACACCATACAACAATTTGGAATATATTACGACTCGGTATGCCACATTACCGCCTTGAAAAGCATGTTAGTATAACGTACGGCACCTTACAACTCCTAACAAAACATTACAACACCGTACGTAAACTTAAAACTCCATAATAAACCTAATGAATTCGTCCGAGTCATTTGAACATCGTACGACCACTCAGGACTTGTTACGACTCTGTATGCGAAATTAGCAACAAGAAAAGAAATTTAGAATAATGTAGGATGCGTTACAACTTTTGAGAACACCTTACACCACCGTACGAAAGATTAAAACTCCATAATAAACCTAATGAATTCTTCCGAGTAATTTGAACACCATACAACAATTTGGAATATATTACGACTCTGTATGCCACATTACCGCCTTGAAAAGCATGTTAGTTTAACGTACGGCACCTTACAACTCCTAACAAAACATTACAACACCGTACGTAAACTTAAAACTCCATAATAAACCTAATGAATTCGTCCGAGTCATTTGAACATCGTACGACCACTCAGGACTTGTTACGACTCTATATGCGAAATTAGCAACATGAAAAGCAATTTATAATAATGTAGGATGCGTTACAACTTTTGAGAACACCTTACACCACCGTACGAAAGATTAAAACTCCATAATAAACCTAATGAATTCGTCCGAGTAATTTGAACACCATACAACAATTTGGAATATATTACGACTCTGTATGCCATATTACCGCCTTGAAAAGCATGTTAGTATAACGTACGACACCTTACAACTCCTAACAAAACATTACAACACCGTACGTAAACATAAAACTCCATAATAAACCTAATAAATTAGTCCGAGTCCTTTGAACACCATACAACAATTTGGAATATATTACGACTCGGTATGCCACATTACCGCCTTGAAAAGCATGTTAGTATAACGTACGGCACCTTACAACTCCTAACAAAACATTACAACACCGTACGTAAACTTAAAACTCCATAATAAACCTAATGAATTCGTCCGAGTCATTTGAACATCGTACGACCACTCAGGACTTGTTACGACTCTGTATGCGAAATTAGCAACAGGAAAAGAAATTTAGAATAATGTAGGATGCGTTACAACTTTTGAGAACACCTTACACCACCGTACGAAAGATTAAAACTCCATAATAAACCTCATGAATTCGTTCGAGTAAATTGAACACCATACAACAATTTGGAATATATTACGACTCTGTATGTCATATTACCGCCTTGAAAAGCATGTTAGTATAACGTACGACACCTTACTACTCCTAACAAAACATTACAACACCGTACGTAAACTTAAAACTCCATAATAAACCTAATGAATTCGTCTGAGTCATTTGAACATCGTACGACCACTCAGGACTTGTTACGACTCTGTATGCGAAATTAGCAACAGGAAAAGCAATTTAGAATAATGTAGGATGCGTTACAACTTTTGAGAACACCTTACACCACCGCACGAAAGATTAAAACTCCATAATAAACCTAATGAATTCGTCCGAGTAATTTGATCACCATACAATAATTTGGAATATATTACGACTCTATATGCCACATTACCGCCTTTAAAAGCATGTTAGTATAACGTACGGCACCTTACAGCTCCTAACAAAACATTACAACACCGTACATAAACTTAAAACTCCATAATAAACCTAATAAAATCGTCCGAGTCCTTTGAACATCGTACTACAATTTAGAATATATTACGTCTCTGTATGCCACATTACCGCCTTGAAAAGCATGTTAGTATAACGTACAGCACCTTACAACTCCTAACAAAACATTACAACACCGTACGTAAACTTAAAACTCCATAATAAACCTAATGAATTCGTCCGAGTCATTTGAACATCGTACGACCACTCAGGACTTGTTACGACTCTGTATGCGAAATTAGCAACAGGAAAAGCAATTTATAATAATGTAGGATGCGTTACAACTTTTGAGAACACCTTACACCACCGTACGAAAGATTAAAACTTCATAATAAACCTAATGAATTCGTCCGAGTAATTTGAACACCATAAAACAATTTGGAATATATTACGACTCTGTATGCCATATTACCGCCTTGAAAAGCATGTTAGTATAACGTACGACACCTTACTACTCCTATCAAAACATTACAACCTCGTACGTAAACTTAAAACTCCATAATAAACCTAATGAATTTGTCCGAGTCCTTTGAAAATCGTACGACAAATTTGAATATATTACGACTCTATATGCCACATTACCGTCTTGAGAAGCATGTTAGTATAACGTACGACACCTTACAACTCCTAACAAAACATTACAACACCGTACGTAAACATAAAACTCCATAATAAACCTAATAAATTAGTACGAGTCCTTTGAACACCATACAACAATTTGGAATATATTACGACTCGGTATGCCACATTACCGCCTTGAAAAGCATGTTAGTATAACGTACGGCACCTTACAACTCCTAACAAAACATTACAACACCGTACGTAAACTTAAAACTCCATAATAAACCTAATGAATTCGTCCGAGTCATTTGAACATCGTACGACCACTCAGGACTTGTTACGACTCTGTATGCGAAATTAGCAACAAGAAAAGAAATTTAGAATAATGTTGGATGCGTTACAACTTTTGAGAACACCTTACACCACCGTACGAAAGATTAAAACTCCATAATAAACCTAATGAATTCTTCCGAGTAATTTGAACACCATACAACAATTTGGAATATATTACGACTCTGTATGCCACATTACCGCCTTGAAAAGCATGTTAGTTTAACGTACGGCACCTTACAACTCCTAACAAAACATTACAACACCGTACGTAAACTTAAAACTCCATAATAAACCTAATGAATTCGTCCGAGTCATTTGAACATCGTACGACCACTCAGGACTTGTTACGACTCTGTATGCGAAATTAGCAACAGGAAAAGCAATTTATAATAATGTAGGATGCGTTACAACTTTTGAGAACACCTTACACCACCGTACGAAAGATTAAAACTCCATAATAAACCTAATGAATTCGTCCGAGTAATTTGAACACCATACAACAATTTGGAATATATTACGACTCTGTATGCCATATTACCGCCTTGAAAAGCATGTTAGTATAACGTACGACACCTTACAACTCCTAACAAAACATTACAACACCGTACGTAAACATAAAACTCCATAATAAACCTAATAAATTAGTCCGAGTCCTTTGAACACCATACAACAATTTGGAATATATTACGACTCGGTATGCCACATTACCGCCTTGAAAAGCATGTTAGTATAACGTACGGCACCTTACAACTCCTAACAAAACATTACAACACCGTACGTAAACTTAAAACTCCATAATAAACCTAATGAATTCGTCCGAGTCATTTGAACATCGTACGACCACTCAGGACTTGTTACGACTCTGTATGCAAAATTAGCAACAGGAAAAGAAATTTAGAATAATGTAGGATGCGTTACAACTTTTGAGAACACCTTACACCACCGTACGAAAGATTAAAACTCCATAATAAACCTCATGAATTCGTTCGAGTAAATTGAACACCATACAACAATTTGGAATATATTACGACTCTGTATGTCATATTACCGCCTTGAAAAGCATGTTAGTATAACGTACGACACCTTACTACTCCTAACAAAACATTACAACACCGTACGTAAACTTAAAACTCCATAATAAACCTAATGAATTCGTCTGAGTCATTTGAACATCGTACGACCACTCAGGACTTGTTACGGCTCTCTATGCGAAATTAGCAACAGGAAAAGCAATTTAGAATAATGTAGGATGCGTTACAACTTTTGAGAACACCTTACACCACCGTACGAAAGATTAAAACTCCATAATAAACCTAATGAATTCGTCCGAGTAATTTGATCACCATACAATAATTTGGAATATATTACGACTCTATATGCCACATTACCGCCTTTAAAAGCATGTTAGTATAACGTACGGCACCTTACAGCTCCTAACAAAACATTACAACACCGTACATAAACTTAAAACTCCATAATAAACCTAATAAAATCGTCCGAGTCCTTTGAACATCGTACTACAATTTAGAATATATTACGTCTCTGTATGCCACATTACCGCCTTGAAAAGCATGTTAGTATAACGTACAGCACCTTACAACTCCTAACAAAACATTACAACACCGTACGTAAACTTAAAACTCCATAATAAACCTAATAAATTAGTTCGAGTCCTTTGAACACCATACAACAATTTGGAATATATTACGACTCTGTATGCCACATTACCGTCTTGAAAAGCATGTTAGTATAACGTACGACACCTTACAACTCCTAACAAAACATTACAACACCGTACGTAAACTTAAAACTCCATAATAAACCTAATGAATTCGTCCGAGTCATTTGAACATCGTACGACCACTCAGGACTTGTTACGACTCTGTATGCGAAATTAGCAACAGGAAAAGCAATTTATAATAATGTAGGATGCGTTACAACTTTTGAGAACACCTTACACCACCGTACGAAAGATTAAAACTCCATAATAAACCTCATGAATTCGTTCGAGTAAATTGAACACCATACAACAATTTGGAATATATTACGACTCTGTATGTCATATTACCGCCTTGAAAAGCATGTTAGTATAACGTACGACACCTTACTACTTCTAACAAAACATTACAACACCGTACGTAAACTTAAAACTCCATAATAAACCTAATGAATTCGTCTGAGTCATTTGAACATCGTACGACCACTCAGGACTTGTTACGGCTCTCTATGCGAAATTAGCAACAGGAAAAGCAATTTAGAATAATGTAGGATGCGTTACAACTTTTGAGAACACCTTACACCACCGTACGAAAGATTAAAACTCCATAATAAACCTAATGAATTCGTCCGAGTAATTTGATCACCATACAATAATTTGGAATATATTACGACTCTATATGCCACATTACCGCCTTTAAAAGCATGTTAGTATAACGTACGGCACCTTACAGCTCCTAACAAAACATTACAACACCGTACATAAACTTAAAACTCCATAATAAACCTAATAAAATCGTCCGAGTCCTTTGAACATCGTACTACAATTTAGAATATATTACGTCTCTGTATGCCACATTACCGCCTTGAAAAGCATGTTAGTATAACGTACAGCACCTTACAACTCCTAACAAAACATTACAACACCGTACGTAAACTTAAAACTCCATAATAAACCTAATAAATTAGTTCGAGTCCTTTGAACACCATACAACAATTTGGAATATATTACGACTCTGTATGCCACATTACCGTCTTGAAAAGCATGTTAGTATAACGTACGACACCTTACAACTCCTAACAAAACATTACAACACCGTACGTAAACTTAAAACTCCATAATAAACCTAATGAATTCGTCCGAGTCATTTGAACATCGTACGACCACTCAGGACTTGTTACGACTCTGTATGCGAAATTAGCAACAGGAAAAGCAATTTATAATAATGTAGGATGCGTTACAACTTTTGAGAACACCTTACACCACCGTACGAAAGATTAAAACTCCATAATAAACCTCATGAATTCGTTCGAGTAAATTGAACACCATACAACAATTTGGAATATATTACGACTCTGTATGTCATATTACCGCCTTGAAAAGCATGTTAGTATAACGTACGACACCTTACTACTCCTAACAAAACATTACAACACCGTACGTAAACTTAAAACTCCATAATAAACCTAATGAATTCGTCTGAGTCATTTGAACATCGTACGACCACTCAGGACTTGTTACGGCTCTGTATGCGAAATTAGCAACAGGAAAAGCAATTTAGAATAATGTAGGATGCGTTACAACTTTTGAGAACACCTTACACCACCGTACGAAAGATTAAAACTCCATAATAAACCTAATGAATTCGTCCGAGTAATTTGATCACCATACAATAATTTGGAATATATTACGACTCTATATGCCACATTACCGCCTTTAAAAGCATGTTAGTATAACGTACGGCACCTTACAGCTCCTAACAAAACATTACAACACCGTACATAAACTTAAAACTCCATAATAAACCTAATAAAATCGTCCGAGTCCTTTGAACATCGTACTACAATTTAGAATATATTACGTCTCTGTATGCCACATTACCGCCTTGAAAAGCATGTTAGTATAACGTACAGCACCTTACAACTCCTAACAAAACATTACAACACCGTACGTAAACTTAAAACTCCATAATAAACCTAATAAATTAGTTCGAGTCCTTTGAACACCATACAACAATTTGGAATGTATTACGACTCTGTATGCCACATTACCGTCTTGAAAAGCATGTTAGTATAACGTACGACACCTTACAACTCCTAACAAAACATTACAACACCGTACGTAAACTTAAAACTCCATAATAAACCTAATGAATTCGTCCGAGTCATTTGAACATCGTACGACCACTCAGGACTTGTTACGACTCTGTATGCGAAATTAGCAACAGGAAAAGCAATTTATAATAATGTAGGATGCGTTACAACTTTTGAGAACACCTTACACCACCGTACGAAAGATTAAAACTCCATAATAAACCTAATGAATTCGTCCGAGTAATTTGAACACCATACAACAATTTGGAATATATTACGACTCTGTATGCCATATTACCGCCTTGAAAAGCATGTTAGTATAACGTACGACACCTTACAACTCCTAACAAAACATTACAACACCGTACGTAAACTTAAAACTCCATAATAAACCTAATGAATTCGTCCGAGTCCTTTGAACATCGTACGGCAATTTAGAATAGATTACGTCTCTGTTTGCCACATTACCGTCTTGAGAAGCATGTTAGTATAACGTACGGCACCTTGCAACTCCTAACAAAACATTACAACACCGTACGTAAACTTAAAACTCCATAATAAACCTAATGAATTCGTCCGAGTCATTTGAACATCGTACGACCACTCAGGACTTGTTACGACTCTGTATGCGAAATTAGCAACAGGAAAAGAAATTTAGAATAATGTAGGATGCGTTACAACTTTTGAGAACACCTTACACCACCGTACGAAAGATTAAAACTCCATAATAAACCTCATGAATTCGTTCGAGTAAATTGAACACCATACAACAATTTGGAATATATTACGACTCTGTATGTCATATTACCGCCTTGAAAAGCATGTTAGTATAACGTACGACACCTTACTACTCCTAACAAAACATTACAACACCGTACGTAAACTTAAAACTCCATAATAAACCTAATGAATTCGTCTGAGTCATTTGAACATCGTACGACCACTCAGGACTTGTTACGACTCTGTATGCGAAATTAGCAACAGGAAAAGCAATTTAGAATAATGTAGGATGCGTTACAACTTTTGAGAACACCTTACACCACCGTACGAAAGATTAAAACTCCATAATAAACCTAATGAATTCGTCCGAGTAATTTGAACACCATACAACAATTTGGAATATATTACGACTCTGTATGCCATATTACCGCCTTGAAAAGCATGTTAGTATAACGTACGACACCTTACAACTCCTAACAAAACATTACAACACCGTACGTAAACTTAAAACTCCATAATAAACCTAATGAATTCGTCCGAGTCCTTTGAACATCGTACGACAATTTAGAATAGATTACGTCTCTGTATGCCACATTACCGTCTTGAGAAGCATGTTAGTATAACGTACGGCACCTTGCAACTCCTAACAAAACATTACAACACCGTACGTAAACTTAAAACTCCATAATAAACCTAATAAATTCGTCCGAGTCATTTGAACATCGTACGACCACTCAGGACTTGTTACGACTCTGTATGCGAAATTAGCAACAAGAAAAGAAATTTAGAATAATGTTGGATGCGTTACAACTTTTGAGAACACCTTACACCACCGTACGAAAGATTAAAACTCCATAATAAACCTAATGAATTCTTCCGAGTAATTTGAACACCATACAACAATTTGGAATATATTACGACTCTGTATGCCACATTACCGCCTTGAAAAGCATGTTAGTTTAACGTACGGCACCTTACAACTCCTAACAAAACATTACAACACCGTACGTAAACTTAAAACTCCATAATAAACCTAATGAATTCGTCCGAGTCATTTGAACATCGTACGACCACTCAGGACTTGTTACGACTCTGTATGCGAAATTAGCAACAGGAAAAGCAATTTATAATAATGTAGGATGCGTTACAACTTTTGAGAACACCTTACACCACCGTACGAAAGATTAAAACTCCATAATAAACCTAATGAATTCGTCCGAGTAATTTGAACACCATACAACAATTTGGAATATATTACGACTCTGTATGCCATATTACCGCCTTGAAAAGCATGTTAGTATAACGTACGACACCTTACAACTCCTAACAAAACATTACAACACCGTACGTAAACATAAAACTCCATAATAAACCTAATAAATTAGTCCGAGTCCTTTGAACACCATACAACAATTTGGAATATATTACGACTCGGTATGCCACATTACCGCCTTGAAAAGCATGTTAGTATAACGTACGGCACCTTACAACTCCTAACAAAACATTACAACACCGTACGTAAACTTAAAACTCCATAATAAACCTAATGAATTCGTCCGAGTCATTTGAACATCGTACGACCACTCAGGACTTGTTACGACTCTGTATGCGAAATTAGCAACAGGAAAAGAAATTTAGAATAATGTAGGATGCGTTACAACTTTTGAGAACACCTTACACCACCTTACGAAAGATTAAAACTCCATAATAAACCTCATGAATTCGTTCGAGTAAATTGAACACCATACAACAATTTGGAATATATTACGACTCTGTATGTCATATTACCGCCTTGAAAAGCATGTTAGTATAACGTACGACACCTTACTACTCCTAACAAAACATTACAACACCGTACGTAAACTTAAAACTCCATAATAAACCTAATGAATTCGTCTGAGTCATTTGAACATCGTACGACCACTCAGGACTTGTTACGACTCTGTATGCGAAATTAGCAACAGGAAAAGCAATTTAGAATAATGTAGGATGCGTTACAACTTTTGAGAACACCTTACACCACCGTACGAAAGATTAAAACTCCATAATAAACCTAATGAATTCGTCCGAGTAATTTGATCACCATACAATAATTTGGAATATATTACGACTCTATATGCCACATTACCGCCTTTAAAAGCATGTTAGTATAACGTACGGCACCTTACAGCTCCTAACAAAACATTACAACACCGTACATAAACTTAAAACTCCATAATAAACCTAATAAAATCGTCCGAGTCCTTTGAACATCGTACTACAATTTAGAATATATTACGTCTCTGTATGCCACATTACCGCCTTGAAAAGCATGTTAGTATAACGTACAGCACCTTACAACTCCTAACAAAACATTACAACACCGTACGTAAACTTAAAACTCCATAATAAACCTAATAAATTAGTTCGAGTCCTTTGAACACCATACAACAATTTGGAATATATTACGACTCTGTATGCCACATTACCGTCTTGAAAAGCATGTTAGTATAACGTACGACACCTTACAACTCCTAACAAAACATTACAACACCGTACGTAAACTTAAAACTCCATAATAAACCTAATGAATTCGTCCGAGTCATTTGAACATCGTACGACCACTCAGGACTTGTTACGACTCTGTATGCGAAATTAGCAACAGGAAAAGCAATTTATAATAATGTAGGATGCGTTACAACTTTTGAGAACACCTTACACCACCGTACGAAAGATTAAAACTCCATAATAAACCTAATGAATTCGTCCGAGTAATTTGAACACCATACAACAATTTGGAATATATTACGACTCTGTATGCCATATTACCGCCTTGAAAAGCATGTTAGTATAACGTACGACACCTTACAACTCCTAACAAAACATTACAACACCGTACGTAAACTTAAAACTCCATAATAAACCTAATGAATTCGTCCGAGTCCTTTGAACATCGTACGGCAATTTAGAATAGATTACGTCTCTGTATGCCACATTACCGTCTTGAGAAGCATGTTAGTATAACGTACGGCACCTTGCAACTCCTAACAAAACATTACAACACCGTACGTAAACTTAAAACTCCATAATAAACCTAATGAATTCGTCCGAGTCATTTGAACATCGTACGACCACTCAGGACTTGTTACGACTCTGTATGCGAAATTAGCAACAGGAAAAGAAATTTAGAATAATGTAGGATGCGTTACAACTTTTGAGAACACCTTACACCACCGTACGAAAGATTAAAACTCCATAATAAACCTCATGAATTCGTTCGAGTAAATTGAACACCATACAACAATTTGGAATATATTACGACTCTGTATGTCATATTACCGCCTTGAAAAGCATGTTAGTATAACGTACGACACCTTACTACTCCTAACAAAACATTACAACACCGTACGTAAACTTAAAACTCCATAATAAACCTAATGAATTCGTCTGAGTCATTTGAACATCGTACGACCACTCAGGACTTGTTACGACTCTGTATGCGAAATTAGCAACAGGAAAAGCAATTTAGAATAATGTAGGATGCGTTACAACTTTTGAGAACACCTTACACCACCGTACGAAAGATTAAAACTCCATAATAAACCTAATGAATTCGTCCGAGTAATTTGAACACCATACAACAATTTGGAATATATTACGACTCTGTATGCCATATTACCGCCTTGAAAAGCATGTTAGTATAACGTACGACACCTTACAACTCCTAACAAAACATTACAACACCGTACGTAAACTTAAAACTCCATAATAAACCTAATGAATTCGTCCGAGTCCTTTGAACATCGTACGACAATTTAGAATAGATTACGTCTCTGTATGCCACATTACCGTCTTGAGAAGCATGTTAGTATAACGTACGGCACCTTGCAACTCCTAACAAAACATTACAACACCGTACGTAAACTTAAAACTCCATAATAAACCTAATGAATTCGTCCGAGTCATTTGAACATCGTACGACCACTCAGGACTTGTTACGACTCTGTATGCGAAATTAGCAACAGGAAAAGCAATTTAGAATAATGTAGGATGCGTTACAACTTTTGAGAACACCTTACACCACCGTACGAAAGATTAAAACTCCATAATAAACCTAATGAATTCGTCCGAGTAATTTGATCACCATACAATAATTTGGAATATATTACGACTCTATATGCCACATTACCGCCTTTAAAAGCATGTTAGTATAACGTACGGCACCTTACAGCTCCAAACAAAACATTACAACACCGTACGTAAACTTAAAACTCCATAATAAACCTAATGAATTTGTCCGAGTTCTTTGAACATCGTACGACAATTTAGAATATATTACGTCTCTGTATGCCACATTACCGTCTTGATAATCATGTTAGTATAACGTACGGCACCTTGCAACTCCTAACAAAACATTACAACACCGTACGTAAACTTAAAACTCCATAATAAACCTAATAAATTAGTCCGAGTCCTTTGAACACCATACAACAATTTGGAATATATTACGACTTTGTATGCCACATTACCGCTTTGAAAAGCATGTTAGAATAACGTACGACACCTTACAACTCCTAACAAAACATTACAACACCGTACCTAAACTTAAAACTCCATAAAAAACCTAATGAATTCGTCTGACTCATTTGAACATCGTACGACCACTCAGGACTTGTTACGACTCTGTATGCGAAATTAGCAACAGGAAAAGCAATTTAGAATAATGTTGGATGCGTTACAACTTTTGAGAACACCTTACACCACCGTACGAAAGATTAAAACTCCATAATAAACCTAATGAATTCGTCCGAGTAATTTGAACACCATACAACAATTTGGAATATATTACGACTCGGTATGCAAATTACCGCCTTGAAAAGCATGTTAGTATAACGTACGGCACCTTACAACTCCTAACAAAACATTACAACACCGTACGTAAACTTAAAACTCCATAATAAACCTAATGAATTCGTCCGAGTCATTTGAACATCGTACGACCACTCAGGACTTGTTACGACTCTGTATGCGAAATTAGCAACAGGAAAAGCAATTTAGAATAATGTAGGATGCGTTACAACTTTTGAGAACACCTTACACCACCGTACGAAAGATTAAAACTCAATAATAAACCTAATGAATTCGTCCGAGTAATTTGATCACCATACAACAATTTGGAATATATTACGACTCTATATGCCACATTACCTCCTTGAAAAGCATGTTAGTATAACGTATGGTACCTTACAACTTCTAACAAAACGTTACAACACCGTACGTAAACTTAAAACTCCATAAAAAACCGAATGAATTCGTCCGAGTCATTTGAACATCGTACGACCACTCAGGACTTGTTACGACTCTGTATGCGAAATTAGCAACAAGAAAAGCAATTTAGAATAATGTAGGATGCGTTACAACTTTTGAGAACACCTTACACCACCGTACGAAAGATTAAAACTCCATAATAAACCTAATGAATTCGTCCGAGTAATTTGAACACCATACAACAATTTGGAATATATTACGACTCTGTATGCCACATTACCGCCTTGAAAAACATGTTAGTATAACGTACGACACCTTACTACTCCTAACAAAACATTACAACGCCGTACGTAAACTTAAAACTCCATAATAAACCTAATGAATTCGTCCGAGTCCTTTGAACATCGTACGACAATTTAGAATATATTACGTCTCTGTATGCCACATTACCGTCTTGAGAATCATGTTAGTATAACGTACGGCACCTTGCAACTCCTAACAAAACATTACAACACCGTACGTAAACTTAAAACTCCATAATAAACCTAATAAATTAGTCCGAGTCCTTTGAACACCATACAACAATTTGGAATATATTACGACTTTGTATGCCACATTACCGCTTTGAAAAGCATGTTAGAATAACGTACGACACCTTACAACTCCTAACAAAACATTACAACACCGTACATAAACTTAAAACTCCATAATAAACCTAATGAATTCGTCTGACTCATTTGAACATCGTACGACCACTCAGGACTTGTTACGACTCTGTATGCGAAATTAGCAACAGGAAAAGCAATTTAGAATAATGTTGGATGCGTTACAACTTTTGAGAACACCTTACACCACCGTACGAAAGATTAAAACTCCATAATAAACCTAATGAATTCGTCCGAGTAATTTGAACACCATACAACAATTTGGAATATATTACGACTCGTATGCCACATTACCGCCTTGAAAAGCATGTTAGTATAACGTACGGCACCTTACAACTCCTAACAAAACATTACAACACCGTACGTAAACTTAAAACTCCATAATAAACCTAATGAATTCGTCCGAGTCATTTGAACATCGTACGACCACTCAGGACTTGTTACGACTCTGTATGCGAAATTAGCAACAGGAAAAGCAATTTAGAATAATGTAGGATGCGTTACAACTTTTGAGAACACCTTACACCACCGTACGAAAGATTAAAACTCAATAATAAACCTAATGAATTCGTCCGAGTAATTTGATCACCATACAACAATTTGGAATATATTACGACTCTATATGCCACATTACCTCCTTGAAAAGCATGTTAGTATAACGTATGGTACCTTACAACTTCTAACAAAACTTTACAACACCGTACGTAAACTTAAAACTCCATAAAAAACCGAATGAATTCGTCCGAGTCATTTGAACATCGTACGACCACTCAGGACTTGTTACGACTCTGTATGCGAAATTAGCAACAAGAAAAGCAATTTAGAATAATGTAGGATGCGTTACAACTTTTGAGAACACCTTACACCACCGTACGAAAGATTAAAACTCCATAATAAACCTAATGAATTCGTCCGAGTAATTTGAACACCATACAACAATTTGGAATATATTACGACTCTGTATGCCACATTACCGCCTTGAAAAGCATGTTAGTATAACGTACGACACCTTACTACTCCTAACAAAACATTACAACACCGTACGTAAACTTAAAACTCCATAATAAACCTAATGAATTCGTCCGAGTCCTTTGAACATCGTACGACAATTTAGAATATATTACGTCTCTGTATGCCACATTACCGTCTTGAGAATCATGTTAGTATAACGTACGGCACCTTGCAACTCCTAACAAAACATTACAACACCGTACGTAAACTTAAAACTCCATAATAAACCTAATAAATTAGTCCGAGTCCTTTGAACACCATACAACAATTTGGAATATATTACGACTTTGTATGCCACATTACCGCTTTGAAAAGCATGTTAGAATAACGTACGACACCTTACAACTCCTAACAAAACATTACAACACCGTACATAAACTTAAAACTCCATAATAAACCTAATGAATTCGTCTGACTCATTTGAACATCGTACGACCACTCAGGACTTGTTACGACTCTGTATGCGAAATTAGCAACAGGAAAAGCAATTTAGAATAATGTTGGATGCGTTACAACTTTTGAGAACACCTTACACCACCGTACGAAAGATTAAAACTCCATAATAAACCTAATGAATTCGTCCGAGTAATTTGAACACCATACAACAATTTGGAATATATTACGACTCGGTATGCCACATTACCGCCTTGAAAAGCATGTTAGTATAACGTACGGCACCTTACAACTCCTAACAAAACATTACAACACCGTACGTAAACTTAAAACTCCATAATAAACCTAATGAATTCGTCCGAGTCATTTGAACATCGTACGACCACTCAGGACTTGTTACGACTCTGTATGCGAAATTAGCAACAGGAAAAGCAATTTAGAATAATGTAGGATGCGTTACAACTTTTGAGAACACCTTACACCACCGTACGAAAGATTAAAACTCAATAATAAACCTAATGAATTCGTCCGAGTAATTTGATCACCATACAACAATTTGGAATATATTACGACTCTATATGCCACATTACCTCCTTGAAAAGCATGTTAGTATAACGTATGGTACCTTACAACTTCTAACAAAACTTTACAACACCGTACGTAAACTTAAAACTCCATAAAAAACCGAATGAATTCGTCCGAGTCATTTGAACATCGTACGACCACTCAGGACTTGTTACGACTCTGTATGCGAAATTAGCAACAAGAAAAGCAATTTAGAATAATGTAGGATGCGTTACAACTTTTGAGAACACCTTACACCACCGTACGAAAGATTAAAACTCCATAATAAACCTAATGAATTCGTCCGAGTAATTTGAACACCATACAACAATTTGGAATATATTACGACTCTGTATGCCACATTACCGCCTTGAAAAGCATGTTAGTATAACGTACGACACCTTACTACTCCTAACAAAACATTACAACACCGTACGTAAACTTAAAACTCCATAATAAACCTAATGAATTCGTCCGAGTCCTTTGAACATCGTACGACAATTTAGAATATATTACGTCTCTGTATGCCACATTACCGTCTTGAGAATCATGTTAGTATAACGTACGGCACCTTGCAACTCCTAACAAAACATTACAACACCGTACGTAAACTTAAAACTCCATAATAAACCTAATAAATTAGTCCGAGTCCTTTGAACACCATACAACAATTTGGAATATATTACGACATTGTATGCCACATTACCGCTTTGAAAAGCATGTTAGAATAACGTACGACACCTTACAACTCCTAACAAAACATTACAACACCGTACATAAACTTAAAACTCCATAATAAACCTAATGAATTCGTCTGAGTCATTTGAACATCGTACGACCACTCAGGAATTGTTACGACTCTGTATGCGAAATTAGCAACAGGAAAAGCAATTTAGAATA
Source organism: Tagetes erecta (assembly GCA_030867185.1). NCBI lineage: Eukaryota > Viridiplantae > Streptophyta > Magnoliopsida > Asterales > Asteraceae > Tagetes > Tagetes erecta. Next base: position 43,575,429 of record CM061488.1, on the reverse strand, counting down.
ATGTTGGATGCGTTACAACTTTTGAGAACACCTTACACCACCGTACGAAAGATTAAAACTCCATAATAAACCTAATGAATTCGTCCGAGTAATTTGAACACCATACAACAATTTGGAATATATTACGACTCGGTATGCCACATTACCGCCTTGAAAAGCATGTTAGTATAACGTACGGCACCTTACAACTCCTAACAAAACATTACAACACCGTACGTAAACTTAAAACTCCATAATAAACCTAATGAATTCGTCCGAGTCATTTGAACATCGTACGACCACTCAGGACTTGTTACGACTCTGTATGCGAAATTAGCAACAGGAAAAGCAATTTAGAATAATGTAGGATGCGTTACAACTTTTGAGAACACCTTACACCACCGTACGAAAGATTAAAACTCAATAATAAACCTAATGAATTCGTCCGAGTAATTTGATCACCATACAACAATTTGGAATATATTACGAATCTATATGTCACATTACCTCCTTGAAAAGCATGTTAGTATAACGCATGGTACCTTACAACTTCTAACAAAACTTTACAACACCGTACGTAAACTTAAAACTCCATAAAAAACCTAATGAATTCGTCCGAGTCATTTGAACATCGTACGACCACTCAGGACTTGTTACGACTCTGTATGCGAAATTAGCAACAAGAAAAGCAATTTAGAATAATGTAGGATGCGTTACAACTTTTGAGAACACCTTACACCACCGTACGAAAGATTAAAACTCCATAATAAACCTAATGAATTCGTCCGAGTAATTTGAACACCATACAACAATTTGGAATATATTACGACTCTGTATGCCACATTACCGCCTTGAAAAGCATGTTAGTATAACGTACGACACCTTACTACTCCTAACAAAACATTACAACACCGTACGTAAACTTAAAACTCCATAATAAACCTAATGAATTCGTCCGAGTCCTTTGAACATCGTACGACAATTTAGAATATATTACGTCTCTGTATGCCACATTACCGTCTTGAGAATCATGTTGGTTTAACGTACGGCACCTTGCAACTCCTAACAAAACATTACAACACCGTACGTAAACTTAAAACTCCATAATAAACCTAATGAATTCGTCCGAGTCCTTTGAACATCGTACGACAATTTAGAATATATTACGTCTCTGTATGCCACATTACCGTCTTGAGAATCATGTTGGTTTAACGTACGGCACCTTGCAACTCCTAACAAAACATTACAACACCGTACGTAAACTTAAAACTCCATAATAAACCTAATGAATTCGTCCGAGTCATTTGAACATCGTACGACCACTCAGGACTTGTTACGACTCTGTATGCGAAATTAGCAACAGGAAAAGCAATTTAGAATAATGTAGGATGCGTTACAACTTTTGAGAACACCTTACACCACCGTACGAAAGATTAAAACTCAATAATAAACCTAATGAATTCGTCCGAGTAATTTGATCACCATACAACAATTTGGAATATATTACGAATCTATATGTCACATTACCTCCTTGAAAAGCATGTTAGTATAACGCATGGTACCTTACAACTTCTAACAAAACTTTACAACACCGTACGTAAACTTAAAACTCCATAAAAAACCTAATGAATTCGTCCGAGTCATTTGAACATCGTACGACCACTCAGGACTTGTTACGACTCTGTATGCGAAATTAGCAACAAGAAAAGCAATTTAGAATAATGTAGGATGCGTTACAACTTTTGAGAACACCTTACACCACCGTACGAAAGATTAAAACTCCATAATAAACCTAATGAATTCGTCCGAGTAATTTGAACACCATACAACAATTTGGAATATATTACGACTCTGTATGCCACATTACCGCCTTGAAAAGCATGTTAGTATAACGTACGACACCTTACTACTCCTAACAAAACATTACAACACCGTACGTAAACTTAAAACTCCATAATAAACCTAATGAATTCGTCCGAGTCCTTTGAACATCGTACGACAATTTAGAATATATTACGTCTCTGTATGCCACATTACCGTCTTGAGAATCATGTTGGTTTAACGTACGGCACCTTGCAACTCCTAACAAAACATTACAACACCGTACGTAAACTTAAAACTCCATAATAAACCTAATAAATTAGTCCGAGTCCTTTGAACACCATACAACAATTTGGAATATATTACGACTTTGTATGCCACATTACCGCTTTGAAAAGCATGTTAGAATAACGTACGACACCTTACTACTCCTAACAAAACATTACAACACCGTACGTAAACTTAAAACTCCATAATAAACCTAATGAATTCGTCCGAGTCCTTTGAACATCGTACGACAATTTAGAATATATTACGTCTCTGTATGCCACATTACCGTCTTGAGAATCATGTTGGTTTAACGTACGGCACCTTGCAACTCCTAACAAAACATTACAACACCGTACGTAAACTTAAAACTCCATAATAAACCTAATAAATTAGTCCGAGTCCTTTGAACACCATACAACAATTTGGAATATATTACGACTTTGTATGCCACATTACCGCTTTGAAAAGCATGTTAGAATAACGTACGACACCTTACAACTCCTAACAAAACATTACAACACCGTACGTAAACTTAAAACTCCATAATAAACCTAATGAATTCGTCTGAGTCATTTGAACATCGTACGACCACTCAGGACTTGTTACGACTCTGTATGCGAAATTAGCAACAGGAAAAGCAATTTAGAATAATGTTGGATGCGTTACAACTTTTGAGAACACCTTACACCACCGTACGAAAGATTAAAACTCCATAATAAACCTAATGAATTCGTCCGAGTAATTTGAACACCATACAACAATTTGGAATATATTACGACTCTGTATGCCACATTACCGCCTTGAAAAGCATGTTAGTATAACGTACGACACCTTCCTACTCCTAACAAAACATTACAACACCGTACGTAAACTTAAAACTCCATAATAAACCTAATGAATTCGTCCGAGTCCTTTGAACATCGTACGACAATTTAGAATATATTACGTCTCTGTATGCCACATTACCGTCTTGAGAATCATGTTAGTTTAACGTACGGCACCTTGCAACTCCTTACAAAACATTACAACACCGTACGTAAACTTAAAACTCCATAATAAACCTAATAAATTAGTCCGAGTCCTTTGAACACCATACAACAATTTGGAATATATTACCACTTTGTATGCCACATTACCGCTTTGAAAAGCATGTTAGAATAACGTACGACACCTTACAACTCCTAACAAAACATTACAACACCGTACGTAAACTTAAAACTCCATAATAAACCTAATGAATTCGTCTGAGTCATTTGAACATCGTACGACCACTCAGGATTTGTTACGACTCTGTATGCGAAATTAGCAACAGGAAAAGCAATTTAGAATAATGTTGGATGCGTTACAACTTTTGAGAACACCTTACACCACCGTACGAAAGATTAAAACTCCATAATAAACCTATTGAATTCGTCCGAGTAATTTGAACACCATACAACAATTTGGAATATATTACGACTCGGTATGCCACATTACCGCCTTGAAAAGCATGTTAGTATAACGTACGGCACCTTACAACTCCTAACAAAACATTACAACATCGTACGTAAACTTAAAACTACATAATAAACCTAATGAATTCGTCCGAGTCATTTGAACATCGTACGACCACTCAGGACTTGTTACGACTCTGTATGCGAAATTAGCAACAGGAAAAGCAATTTAGAATAATGTAGGATGCGTTACAACTGTTGAGAACACCTTACACCGCCGTACGAAAGATTAAAACTCAATAATAAACCTAATGAATTCGTCCGGGTAATTTGATCACCATACAACAATTTGGAATATATTACGACTCTATATGCCACATTACCGCCTTGAAAAGCATGTTAGTATAACGTATGGTACCTTACAACTTCTAACACAACATTACAACACCGTAGGTAAACTTAAAACTCCATAAAAAACCTAATGAATTCGTCCGAGTCATTTGAACATCGTACGACCACTCAGGACTTGTTACGACTCTGTATGCGAAATTAGCAACAACAAAAGCAATTTAGAATAATGTAGGATGCGTTACAACTTTTGAGAACACCTTACACCACCGTACGAAAGATTAAAACTCCATAATAAACCTAATGAATTCGTCCGAGTAATTTGAACACCATACAACAATTTGGAATATATTACGACTTTGTATGCCACATTACCGCCTTGAAAAGCATGTTAGTATAACGTACGACACCTTACTACTCCTAACAAAACATTACAACACCGTACGTAAACTTAAAACTCCATAACAAAACTAATGAATTCGTCCGAGTCCTTTGAACATCGTACGACAATTTAGAATATATTACGTCTCTGTATGCCACATTAGCGTCTTGAGAATCATGTTAGTATAACGTACGGCACCTTGCAACTCCTAACAAAACATTACAACACCGTACCTAAACTTAAAACTCCATAATAAACCTAATAAATTAGTCCGAGTCCTTTGAACACCATACAACAATTTGGAATATATTACGACTCTGTATGCCACATTACCGCCTTGGAAAGCATGTTAGTATAACGTACGGCACCTTACAACTCCTAACAAAACATTACAACACCGTACGTAAACTTAAAACTGCATAATAAACCTAATTAATTCGTCCGAGTCATTTGAACATCGTACGACAACTCAGGACTTGTTACGACTCTGTATGCGAAATTAGCAACAGGAAAAGCAATTTAGAATAATGTAGGATGCGTTACAACTTTTGAGAACACCTTACACCACCGTACGAAAGATTAAAACTCAATAATAAACCTAATGAATTCGTCCGAGTAATTTGATCACCATACAACAATTTGGAATATATTACGACTCTATATGCCACATTACCGCCTTGAAAAGCATGTTAGTATAACGTATGGTACCTTACAACTCCTAACAAAACATTACAACACCGTACGTAAACTTAAAACTCCATAAAAAACCTAATGAATTCGTCCGAGTCATTTGAACATCGTACGACCACTCAGGACTTGTTACGACTCTGTATGCGAAATTAGCAACAGGAAAAGCAATTTAGAATAATGTAGGATGCGTTACAACTTTTGAGAACACCTTACACCACAGTACGAAAGATTAAAACTCAATAATAAACCTAATGAATTCGTCCGAGTAATTTGATCACCATACAACAATTTGGAATATATTACGACTCTATATGCCACATTACCGCCTTGAAAAGCATGTTAGTATAACGTATGGTACCTTACAACTCCTAACAAAACATTACAACATCGTACGTAAACTTAAAACTCCATAAAAAACCTAATGAATTCGTCCGAGTCATTTGAACATCGTACGACCACTCAGGACTTGTTACGACTCTGTATGCGAAATTAGCAACAAGAAAAGCAATTTAGAATAATGTAGGATGCGTTACAACTTTTGAGAACACCTTACACCACCGTACGAAAGATTAAAACTCCATAATAAACCTAATGAATTCGTCCGAGTAATTTGAACACCATACAACAATTTGGAATATATTACGACTTTGTATGCCACATTACCGCCTTGAAAAGCATGTTAGTATAACGTACGACACCTTACTACTCCTAACAAAACATTACAACACCGTACGTAAACTTAAAACTCCATAATAAAACTAATGAATTCGTCCGAGTCCTTTGAACATCGTACGACAATTTAGAATATATTACGTCTCTGTATGCCACATTAGCGTCTTGAGAAGCATGTTAGTATAACGTACGACACCTTGCAACTCCTAACAAAACATTACAACACCGTACCTAAACTTAAAACTCCATAATAATCCTAATAAATTAGTCCGAGTCCTTTGAACACCATACAACAATTTGGAATATATTACGACTCTGTATGCCACATTACCGCCTTGGAAAGCATGTTAGTATAACGTACGGCACCTTACAACTCCTAACAAAACATTACAACACCGTACGTAAACTTAAAACTGCATAATAAACCTAATTAATTCGTCCGAGTCATTTGAACATCGTACGACCACTCAGGACTTGTTACGACTCTGTATGCGAAATTAGCAACAGGAAAAGCAATTTAGAATAATGTAGGATGCGTTACAACTTTTGAGAACACCTTACACCACCGTACGAAAGATTAAAACTCAATAATAAACCTAATGAATTCGTCCGAGTAATTTGATCACCATACAACAATTTGGAATATATTACGACTCTATATGCCACATTACCGCCTTGAAAAGCATGTTAGTATAACGTATGGTACCTTACAACTCTTAACAAAACATTACAACATCGTACGTAAACTTAAAACTCCATAAAAAACCTAATGAATTCGTCCGATTCATTTGAACATCGTACGACCACTCGGGACTTGTTACGACTCTGTATGCGAAATTAGAACAGGAAAAGCAATTTAGAATAATGTAGGATGCGTTACAACTTTTGAGAACACCTTACACCACCGTACTAAAGATTAAAACTCAATAATAAACCTAATGAATTCGTCCGAGTAATTTGATCACCATACAACAATTTGGAATATATTACGACTCTATATGCCACATTACCGCCTTGAAAACCATGTTAGTATAACGTATGGTACCTTACAACTCCTAACAAAACATTACAACACCGTACGTAAACTTAAAACTCCATAAAAAACCTAATGAATTCGTCCGAGTCATTTGAACATCGTACGACCACTCAGGACTTGTTACGACTCTGTATGCGAAATTAGCAACAAGAAAAGCAATTTAGAATAATGTAGGATGCGTTACAACTTTTGAGAACACCTTACACCACCGTACGAAAGATTAAAACTCCATAATAAACCTAATGAATTCGTCCGAGTAATTTGAACACCATACAACAATTTGGAATATATTACGACTCTGTATGCCACATTACCGCCTTGAAAAGCATGTTAGTATAACGTACGACACCTTACAACTCCTAACAAAACATTACAACACCGTACGTAAACTTAAAACTCCATAATAAACCTAATTAATTCGTCCGAGTCATTTGAACATCGTACGACCACTCAGGACTTGTTACGACTCTGTATGCGAAATTAGCAACAGGAAAAGCAATTTAGAATAATGTAGGATGCGTTATAACTTTTGAGAACACCTTACACCACCGTACGAAAAATTAAAACTCAATAATAAACCTAATGAATTCGTCCGAGTAATTTGATCACCATACAACAATTTGGAATATATTACGACTCTATATGCCACATTACCGCCTTGAAAAGCATGTTAGTATAACGTATGGTACCTTACAACTCCTAACAAAACATTACAACACCGTACGTAAACTTAAAACTCCATAAAAAACCTAATGAATTCGTCCGAGTCATTTGAACATCGTACGACCACTCAGGACTTGTTACGACTCTGTATGCGAAATTAGCAACAGGAAAAGCAATTTAGAATAATGTAGGATGCGTTACAACTTTTGAGAACACCTTACACCACAGTACGAAAGATTAAAACTCAATAATAAACCTAATGAATTCGTCCGAGTAATTTGATCACCATACAACAATTTGGAATATATTACGACTCTATATGCCACATTACCGCCTTGAAAAGCATGTTAGTATAACGTATGGTACCTTACAACTCCTAACAAAACATTACAACATCGTACGTAAACTTAAAACTCCATAAAAAACCTAATGAATTCGTCCGAGTCATTTGAACATCGTACGACCACTCAGGACTTGTTACGACTCTGTATGCGAAATTAGCAACAAGAAAAGCAATTTAGAATAATGTAGGATGCGTTACAACTTTTGAGAACACCTTACACCACCGTACGAAAGATTAAAACTCCATAATAAACCTAATGAATTCGTCCGAGTAATTTGAACACCATACAACAATTTGGAATATATTACGACTTTGTATGCCACATTACCGCCTTGAAAAGCATGTTAGTATAACGTACGACACCTTATTACTCCTAACAAAACATTACAACACCGTACGTAAACTTAAAACTCCATAATAAAACTAATGAATTCGTCCGAGTCCTTTGAACATCGTACGACAATTTAGAATATATTACGTCTCTGTATGCCACATTAGCGTCTTGAGAAGCATGTTAGTATAACGTACGACACCTTGCAACTCCTAACAAAACATTACAACACCGTACCTAAACTTAAAACTCCATAATAATCCTAATAAATTAGTCCGAGTCCTTTGAACACCATACAACAATTTGGAATATATTACGACTCTGTATGCCACATTACCGCCTTGGAAAGCATGTTAGTATAACGTACGGCACCTTACAACTCCTAACAAAACATTACAACACCGTACGTAAACTTAAAACTGCATAATAAACCTAATTAATTCGTCCGAGTCATTTGAACATCGTACGACCACTCAGGACTTGTTACGACTCTGTATGCGAAATTAGCAACAGGAAAAGCAATTTAGAATAATGTAGGATGCGTTACAACTTTTGAGAACACCTTACACCACCGTACGAAAGATTAAAACTCAATAATAAACCTAATGAATTCGTCCGAGTAATTTGATCACCATACAACAATTTGGAATATATTACGACTCTATATGCCACATTACCGCCTTGAAAAGCATGTTAGTATAACGTATGGTACCTTACAACTCTTAACAAAACATTACAACATCGTACGTAAACTTAAAACTCCATAAAAAACCTAATGAATTCGTCCGATTCATTTGAACATCGTACGACCACTCGGGACTTGTTACGACTCTGTATGCGAAATTAGAACAGGAAAAGCAATTTAGAATAATGTAGGATGCGTTACAACTTTTGAGAACACCTTACACCACCGTACTAAAGATTAAAACTCAATAATAAACCTAATGAATTCGTCCGAGTAATTTGATCACCATACAACAATTTGGAATATATTACGACTCTATATGCCACATTACCGCCTTGAAAACCATGTTAGTATAACGTATGGTACCTTACAACTCCTAACAAAACATTACAACACCGTACGTAAACTTAAAACTCCATAAAAAACCTAATGAATTCGTCCGAGTCATTTGAACATCGTACGACCACTCAGGACTTGTTACGACTCTGTATGCGAAATTAGCAACAAGAAAAGCAATTTAGAATAATGTAGGATGCGTTACAACTTTTGAGAACACCTTACACCACCGTACGAAAGATTAAAACTCCATAATAAACCTAATGAATTCGTCCGAGTAATTTGAACACCATACAACAATTTGGAATATATTACGACTCTGTATGCCACATTACCGCCTTGAAAAGCATGTTAGTATAACGTACGACACCTTACAACTCCTAACAAAACATTACAACACCGTACGTAAACTTAAAACTCCATAATAAACCTAATTAATTCGTCCGAGTCATTTGAACATCGTACGACCACTCAGGACTTGTTACGACTCTGTATGCGAAATTAGCAACAGGAAAAGCAATTTAGAATAATGTAGGATGCGTTATAACTTTTGAGAACACCTTACACCACCGTACGAAAAATTAAAACTCAATAATAAACCTAATGAATTCGTCCGAGTAATTTGATCACCATACAACAATTTGGAATATATTACGACTCTATATGCCACATTACCGCCTTGAAAAGCATGTTAGTATAACGTATGGTACCTTACAACTCCTAACAAAACATTACAACACCGTACGTAAACTTAAAACTCCATAAAAAACCTAATGAATTTGTCCGAGTCATTTGAACATCGTACGACCACTCAGGACTTGTTACGACTCTGTATGCGAAATTAGCAACAGGAAAAACAATTTAGAATAATGTAGGATGCGTTACAACTTTTGAGAACACCTTACACCACCGTACTAAAGATTAAAACTCAATAATAAACCTAATGAATTCGTCCGAGTAATTTGATCACCATACAACAATTTGGAATATATTACGACTCTATATGCCACATTACCGCCTTGAAAACCATGTTAGTATAACGTATGGTACCTTACAACTCCTAACAAAACATTACAACACCGTACGTAAACTTAAAACTCCATAAAAAACCTAATGAATTCGTCCGAGTCATTTGAACATCGTACGACCACTCAGGACTTGTTACGACTCTGTATGCGAAATTAGCAACAAGAAAAGCAATTTAGAATAATGTAGGATGCGTTACAACTTTTGAGAACACCTTACACCACCGTACGAAAGATTAAAACTCCATAATAAACCTAATGAATTCGTCCGAGTAATTTGAACACCATACAACAATTTGGAATATATTACGACTCTGTATGCCACATTACCGCCTTGAAAAGCATGTTAGTATAACGTACGACACCTTACAACTCCTAACAAAACATTACAACACCGTACGTAAACTTAAAACTCCATAAAAAACCTAATGAATTTGTCCGAGTCATTTGAACATCGTACGACCACTCAGGACTTGTTACGACTCTGTATGCGAAATTAGCAACAGGAAAAGCAATTTAGAATAATGTAGGATGCGTTACAACTTTTGAGAACACCTTACACCACCGTACGAAAAATTAAAACTCAATAATAAACCTAATGAATTCGTCCGAGTAATTTGATCACCATACAACAATTTGGAATATATTACGACTCTATATGCCACATTACCGCCTTGAAAAGCATGTTAGTATAACGTATGGTACCTTACAACTCCTAACAAAACATTACAACATCGTACGTAAACTTAAAACTCCATAAAAAACCTAATGAATTCGTCCGAGTCATTTGAACATCGTACGACCACTCGGGACTTGTTACGACTCTGTATGCGAAATTAGCAACAGGAAAAGCAATTTAGAATAATGTTGGATGCGTTACAACTTTTGAGAACACCTTACACCACCGTACTAAAGATTAAAACTCCATAATAAACCTAATGAATTCGTCCGAGTAATTTGAACACCATACAACAATTTGGAATATATTACGACTCTGTATGCCACATTACCGCCTTGAAAAGCATGTTAGTATAACGTACGACACCTTACAACTCCTAACAATGATAGTTCTAAAGGGAGCGAGCTTGGATCTAGATCTGAGATTGTTTGGTGATGTTGTTTGCAATCAGTGATGCGGAATCTCACTGATCACGTATTGATGCTTGAATGTTCATGAAGATCAATGCAAAGTATGATGAAGATGATGATAATTAGAATAGGTGAATTGTCTTAGATCAAAGGATGTTACAAGAGAATATGACTAACAAGAATAGGCAACTCTCCTAACAAATGACCTAGGTGATGGTATTTATAGTCCATACCATTCACCTTACAAAGTAACCTAAAAGACGTGCAATTAAGCACAAAACGATTACACAAATATTCTAAGACAAATACAAATTATTAACGTCTTCACCCGTGCTTGCTCGTGATGATGCTCGATATCTTCACTCGCTTATATTTGGAAAGTGACATCTTCAAATAACCCCAACAGTACTCCCCCTAAGATGACACTTTACAAATCTGACATATCAGCTTAAATTTTCATGTGGCGAGTATAGAGAGCAACTTAAAGTTTTGGTATGCATTATCTTCAAGAGGACCCAACAAACAAAACATTACAACACCGTACGTAAACTTAAAACTCCATAAAAAACCTAATGAATTTGTCCGAGTCATTTGAACATCGTACGACCACTCAGGACTTGTTACGACTCTGTATGCGAAATTAGCAACAGGAAAAGCAATTTAGAATAATGTAGGATGCGTTACAACTTTTGAGAACACCTTACACCACCGTACGAAAAATTAAAACTCAATAATAAACCTAATGAATTCGTCCGAGTAATTTGATCACCATACAACAATTTGGAATATATTACGACTCTATATGCCACATTACCGCCTTGAAAACCATGTTAGTATAACGTATGGTACCTTACAACTCCTAACAAAACATTACAACATCGTACGTAAACTTAAAACTCCATAAAAAACCTAATGAATTCGTCCGAGTCATTTGAACATCGTACGACCACTCGGGACTTGTTACGACTCTGTATGCGAAATTAGCAACAGGAAAAGCAATTTAGAATAATGTAGGATGCGTTACAACTTTTGAGAACACCTTACACCACCATACTAAAGATTAAAACTCAATAATAAACCTAATGAATTCGTCCGAGTAATTTGAACACCATACAACAATTTGGAATATATTACGACTCGGTATGCCACATTACCGCCTTGAAAAGCATGTTAGTATAACGTACGGCACCTTACAACTCCTAACAAAACATTACAGCACCGTACGTAAACTTAAAACTCCATAATAAACCTAATGAATTCGTCCGAGTCATTTGAACATCGTACGACCACTAAGGACTTGTTACGACTCTGTATGCGAAATTAGCAACAGGAAAAGCAATTTAGAATAATGTAGGATGCGTTACAACTTTTGAGAATACCCTACACCACCGTACGAAAGATTAAAACTCCATAATAAACCTAATGAATTCGTCCGAGTAATTTGATCACCATACAACAATTTGGAATATATTACGACTGTATCTGCCACATTACCGCCTTGAAAAGAATGTTTGTATAACGTATGGCACCTTACAATTCCTAACAAAACATTCCAACACCATACGTAAACTTAAAACTCCATAATAAACCTAATGAATTCGTCCGAGTCATTTGAACATCGTACGACCACTCAGGACTTGTTACGACTCTGTATGCGAAATTAGCAATAGGAAAAGCAATTTAGAATAATGTAGGATGCGTTACAACTTTTGAGAACACCTTACACCACTTCACGAAAGATTAAAACTCCATAATAAACCTAATGAATTCGTCCGAGTTATTTGATCACCATACAACAATTTGGAATATATTACGACTCTATATGCCACATTACCGCCTTGAAAAGCATGTTAGTATAAAGTACGGCACCTTACAACTCCTAACAAAACATTATAACACCGTACGTAAACTTAAAACTCCATAATAAACCTAATGAATTCGTCCGAGTTATTTGAACATCGTACGACCACTAAGGACTTGTTACGACTCTGTATGCGAAATTAGCAACAGGAAAAGCAATTTAGAATAATGTAGGATGCGTTACAACTTTTAAGAACACCTTACACCACCGTACGAAAGATTAAAACTCCATAATAAACCTAATGAATTCGTCCGAGTAATTTGATCACCATACAACAATTTGGAATATATTACGACTGTATATGCCACATTACCGCCTTGAAAAGAATGTTTGTATAACGTATGGCACCTTACAACTCCTAACAAAACATTCCAACACCATACGTAAACTTCAAACTCCATAATAAACCTAATGAATTCGTCGGAGTCATTTGAACATCGTACGACCACTCAGGACTTGTTACGACTCTGTATGCGAAATTAGCAATAGGAAAAGCAATTTAGAATAATGTAGGATGCGTTACAACTTTTGAGAACACCTTACACCACTTCACGAAAGATTAAAACTCCATAATAAACCTAATGAATTCGTCCGAGTAATTTGATCACCATACAACAATTTGGAATATATTACGACTGTATCTGCCACATTACCGCCTTGAAAAGCATGTTAGTATAACGTACGGCACCTTACAACTCCTAACAAAACATTACAACACCATACGTAAACTTAAAACTCCATAATAAACCTAATGAATTCGTCCGAGTCATTTGAACATCGTACGACCACTCAGGACTTGTTACGACTCTGTATGCGAAATTAGCAATAGGAAAAGCAATTTAGAATAATGTAGGATGCGTTACAACTTTTGAGAACACCTTACACCACCGTACGAAAGATTAAAACTCCATAATAAACCTAATGAATTCGTCCGAGTAATTTGATCACCATACAACAATTTGGAATATATTACGACTCTATATGCCACATTACCGCCTTGAAAAGCATGTTAGTATAACGTACAGCACCTTACAACTCCTAACAAAACATTACAACACCGTACGTAAACTTAAAACTCCATAATAAACCTAATGAATTCGTCCGAGTCATTTGAACATCGTACGACCACTAAGGACTTGTTACGACTCTGTATGCGAAATTAGCAACAGGAAAAGCAATTTAGAATAATGTAGGATGCGTTACAACTTTTGAGAACACCTTACACCACCGTACGAAAGATTAAAACTCCATAATAAACCTAATGAATTCGTCCGAGTAATTTGATCACCATACAACAATTTGGAATATATTACGACTGTATCTACCACATTACCGCCTTGAAAAGAATGTTAGTATAACGTATGACACCTTACAACTCCTAACAAAACATTACAACACCGTACGTAAACTTAAAACTCCATAATAAACCTAATAAATTAGTCCGAGTCCTTTGAACACCATACAACAATTTGGAATATATTACGACTCTGTATGCCACATTACCGCCTTGAGAAGCATGTTAGTATAACGTACGGCAACTTACAACTCCTAACAAAACATTACAACACCATACGTAAACTTAAAACTCCATAATAAACCTAATAAATTAGTCTAAGTCCTTTGAACACCATACAACAATTTGGAATATATTACGACTCGGTATGCCACATTACCGCCTTGAAAAGCATGTTAGTATAACGTACGGCACCTTACAACTCCTAACAAAACATTACAACACCGTACGTAAACTTAAAACTCCATAATAAACCTAATGAATTCGTCCGAGTCATTTGAACATCGTACGACCACTAAGGACTTGTTACGACTTTGTATGCGAAATTAGCAACAGGAAAAGCAATTTAGAATAATGTAGGATGCGTTACAAATTTTGAGAACACCTTACACCACCGTACGAAAGATTAAAACTCCATAATAAACCTAATGAATTCGTCCGAGTAATTTGATCACCATACAACAATTTGGAATATATTACGACTGTATCTGCCACATTACCGCCTTGAAAAGCATGTTAGTATAACGTACGGCACCTTACAACTCCTAACAAAACATTCCAACACCATACGTAAACTTCAAACTCCATAATAAACCTAATGAATTCGTCCGAGTCATTTGAACATCGTACGACCACTCAGGACTTGTTACGACTCTGTATGCGAAATTAGCAATAGGAAAAGCAATTTAGAATAATGTAGGATGCGTTACAACTTTTGAGAACACCTTACACCACTTCACGAAAGATTAAAACTCCATAATAAACCTAATGAATTCGTCCGAGTTATTTGATCACCATACAACAATTTGGAATATATTACGACTCTATATGCCACATTACCGCCTTGAAAAGCATGTTAGTATAACGTACGGCACCTTACAACTCCTAACAAAACATTACAACACCGTACGTAAACTTAAAACTCCATAATAAACCTAATGAATTCGTCCGAGTCATTTGAACATCGTACGACCACTAAGGACTTGTTACGACTCTGTATGCGAAATTAGCAACAGGAAAAGCAATTTAGAATAATGTAGGATGCGTTACAACTTTTGAGAACACCTTACACCACCGTACGAAAGATTAAAACTCCATAATAAACCTAATGAATTCGTCCGAGTAATTTGATCACCATACAACAATTTGGAATATATTACGACTGTATCTGCCACATTACCGCCTTGAAAAGAATGTTAGTATAACGTATGGCACCTTACAACTCCTAACAAAACATTACAACACCATACGTAAACTTAAAACTCCATAATAAACCTAATGAATTCGTCCGAGTCATTTGAACATCGTACGACCACTCAGGACTTGTTACGACTCTGTATGCGAAATTAGCAATAGGAAAAGCAATTTAGAATAATGTAGGATGCGTTACAACTTTTGAGAACACCTTACACCACTTCACGAAAGATTAAAACTCCATAATAAACCTAATGAATTCGTCCGAGTAATTTGATCACCATACAACAATTTGGAATATATTACGACTCTATATGCCACATTACCGCCTTGAAAAGCATGTTAGTATAACGTACGGCACCTTACAACTCCTAACAAAACATTACAACATCGTACGTAAACTTAAAACTCCATAATAAACCTAATGAATTCGTGCGAGTCATTTGAACATCGTACGACCACTAAGGACTTGTTACGACTCTGTATGCGAAATTAGCAACAGGAAAAGCAATTTAGAATAATGTAGGATGCGTTACAACTTTTGAGAACACCTTACACCACCGTACGAAAGATTAAAACTCCATAATAAACCTAATGAATTCGTCCGAGTAATTTGATCACCATACAACAATTTGGAATATATTACGACTGTATCTGCCACATTACCGCCTTGAAAAGAATGTTTGTATAACGTATGGCACCTTACAACTCCTAACAAAACATTCCAACACCATATGTAAACTTCAAACTCCATAATAAACCTAATGAATTCGTCCGAGTCATTTGAACATCGTACGACCACTCAGGACTTGTTACGACTCTGTATGCGAAATTAGCAATAGGAAAAGCAATTTAGAATAATGTAGGATGCGTTACAACTTTTGAGAACACCTTACACCACTTCACGAAAGATTAAAACTCCATAATAAACCTAATGAATTCGTCCGAGTAATTTGATCACCATACAACAATTTGGAATATATTACGACTCTATATGCCACATTACCGCCTTGAAAAGCATGTTAGTATAACGTACGGCACCTTACAACTCCTAACAAAACATTACAACACCGTACGTAAACTTAAAACTCCATAATAAACCTAATGAATTCGTCCGAGTCATTTGAACATCGTACGACCACTAAGGACTTGTTACGACTCTGTATGCGAAATTAGCAACAGGAAAAGCAATTTAGAATAATGTAGGATGCGTTACAACTTTTGAGAACACCTTACACCACCGTACGAAAGATTAAAACTCCATAATAAACCTAATGAATTCGTCCGAGTAATTTGATCACCATACAACAATTTGGAATATATTACGACTGTATCTGCCACATTACCGCCTTGAAAAGAATGTTTGTATAACGTATGGCACCTTACAACTCCTAACAAAACATTCCAACACCATACGTAAACTTCAAACTCCATAATAAACCTAATGAATTCGTCCGAGTCATTTGAACATCGTACGACCACTCAGGACTTGTTACGACTCTGTATGCGAAATTAGCAATAGGAAAAGCAATTTAGAATAATGTAGGATGCGTTACAACTTTTGAGAACACCTTACACCACTTCACGAAAGATTAAAACTCCATAATAAACCTAATGAATTCGTCCGAGTAATTTGATCACCATACAACAATTTGGAATATATTACGACTCTATATGCCACATTACCGCCTTGAAAAGCATGTTAGTATAACGTACGGCACCTTACAACTCCTAACAAAACATTACAACACCGTACGTAAACTTAAAACTCCATAATAAACCTAATGAATTCGTCCGAGTCATTTGAACATCGTACGACCACTAAGGACTTGTTACGACTCTGTATGCGAAATTAGCAACAGGAAAAGCAATTTAGAATAATGTAGGATGCGTTACAACTTTTGAGAACACCTTACACCACCGTACGAAAGATTAAAACTCCATAATAAACCTAATGAATTCGTCCGAGTAATTTGATCACCATACAACAATTTGGAATATATTACGACTGTATCTGCCACATTACCGCCTTGAAAAGAATGTTAGTATAACGTATGGCACCTTACAACTCCTAACAAAACATTACAACACCATACGTAAACTTAAAACTCCATAATAAACCTAATGAATTCGTCCGAGTCATTTGAACATCGTACGACCACTCAGGACTTGTTACGACTCTGTATGCGAAATTTGCAATAGGAAAAGCAATTTAGAATAATGTAGGATGCGTTACAACTTTTGAGAACACCTTACACCACTTCACGAAAGATTAAAACTCCATAATAAACCTAATGAATTCGTCCGAGTAATTTGATCACCATACAACAATTTGGAATATATTACGACTCTATATGCCACATTACCGCCTTGAAAAGCATGTTAGTATAACGTATGGCACCTTACAACTCCTAACAAAACATTACAACACCGTACGTAAACTTAAAACTCCATAAAAAACCTAATGAATTCGTCCGAGTCATTTGAACATCGTACGACCACTCAGGACTTGTTACGACTCTGTATGCGAAATTAGCAACAAGAAAAGCAATTTAGAATAATGTACGATGCGTTACAACTTTTGAGAACACCTTACACCACCGTACGAAAGATTAAAACTCCATAATAAACCTAACGAATTCGTCCGAGTAATTTGATCACCATACAACAATTTGGAATATATTACGACTGTATCTGCCACATTACCGCCTTGAAAAGAATGTTTGTATAACGTATGGCACCTTACAACTCCTAACAAAACATTCCAACACCATACGTAAACTTCAAACTCCATAATAAACCTAATGAATTCGTCCGAGTCATTTGAACATCGTACGACCACTCAGGACTTGTTACGACTCTGTATGCGAAATTAGCAATAGGAAAAGCAATTTAGAATAATGTAGGATGCGTTACAACTTTTGAGAACACCTTACACCACTTCACGAAAGATTAAAACTCCATAATAAACCTAATGAATTCGTCCGAGTAATTTGATCACCATACAACAATTTGGAATATATTACGACTCTATATGCCACATTACCGCCTTGAAAAGCATGTTAGTATAACGTACGGCACCTTACAACTCCTAACAAAACATTACAACACCGTACGTAAACTTAAAACTCCATAATAAACCTAATGAATTCGTCCGAGTCATTTGAACATCGTACGACCACTAAGGACTTGTTACGACTCTGTATGCGAAATTAGCAACAGGAAAAGCAATTTAGAATAATGTAGGATGCGTTACAACTTTTGAGAACACCTTACACCACCGTACGAAAGATTAAAACTCCATAATAAACCTAATGAATTCGTCCGAGTAATTTGATCACCATACAACAATTTGGAATATATTACGACTGTATCTGCCACATTACCGCCTTGAAAAGAATGTTAGTATAACGTATGGCACCTTACAACTCCTAACAAAACATTACAACACCATACGTAAACTTAAAACTCCATAATAAACCTAATGAATTCGTCCGAGTCATTTGAACATCGTACGACCACTCAGGACTTGTTACGACTCTGTATGCGAAATTTGCAATAGGAAAAGCAATTTAGAATAATGTAGGATGCGTTACAACTTTTGAGAACACCTTACACCACTTCACGAAAGATTAAAACTCCATAATAAACCTAATGAATTCGTCCGAGTAATTTGATCACCATACAACAATTTGGAATATATTACGACTCTATATGCCACATTACCGCCTTGAAAAGCATGTTAGTATAACGTATGGCACCTTACAACTCCTAACAAAACATTACAACACCGTACGTAAACTTAAAACTCCATAAAAAACCTAATGAATTCGTCCGAGTCATTTGAACATCGTACGACCACTCAGGACTTGTTACGACTCTGTATGCGAAATTAGCAACAAGAAAAGCAATTTAGAATAATGTACGATGCGTTACAACTTTTGAGAACACCTTACACCACCGTACGAAAGATTAAAACTCCATAATAAACCTAACGAATTCGTCCGAGTAATTTGATCACCATACAACAATTTGGAATATATTACGACTCTATATGCCACATTACCGCCTTGAAAAGCATGTTAGTATAACGTATGGCACCTTACAACTCCTAACAAAACATTACAACACCGTACGTAAACTTAAAACTCCATAAAAAACCTAATGAATTCGTCCGAGTCATTTGAACATCGTACGACCACTCAGGACTTGTTACGACTCTGTATGCGAAATTAGCAACAAGAAAAGCAATTTAGAATAATGTAGGACGCGTTACAACTTTTGAGAACACCTTACACCACCGTACGAAAGATTAAAACTCCATAATAAACCTAATGAATTCGTCCGAGTAATTTGAACACCATACAACAATTTGGAATATATTATGACTCTGTATGCCACATTACCGCCTTGAAAAGCATGTTAGTATAACGTACGACACCTTACTACTCCTAACAAAACATTACAACACCGTACGTAAACTTAAAACTCCATAATAAAACTAATGAATTCGTCCGAGTCCTTAGAACATCGTACGACAATTTAGAATATATTACATCTCTATATGCCACATTACCGTCTTGAGAAGCATGTTATTATAACGTACGGCACCTTGCAACTCCTAACAAAACATTACAACACCGTACCTAAACTTAAAACTCCATTATAAACCTAATAAATTAGTCCGAGTCCTTTGAACACCATACAACAATTTGGAATATATTACGACTCTGTATGCCACATTACCGCCTAGAAAAGCATGTTAGTATAACGTACGGCACCTTACAACTCCTAACAAAACATTACAACACCGTACGTAAACTTAAAACTCCATAATAAACTTAATGAATTCGTCCGAGTCATTTGAACATCGTACGACCACTCAGGACTTGTTACGACTCTGTATGCGAAATTAGCAACAAGAAAAGCAATTTAGAATAATGTAGGATGCGTTACAACTTTTGAGAACACCTTACACCACCGTACGAAAGATTAAAACTCCATAATAAACCTAATGAATTCGTCCGAGTAATTTGAACACCATACAACAATTTGGAATATATTATGACTCTGTATGCCACATTACCGCCTTGAAAAGCATGTTAGTATAACGTACGACACCTTACTACTCCTAACAAAACATTACAACACCGTACGTAAACTTAAAACTCCATAATAAAACTAATGAATTCGTCCGAGTCCTTAGAACATCGTACGACAATTTAGAATATATTACGTCTCTATATGCCACATTACCGTCTTGAGAAGCATGTTAGTATAACGTACGGCATCTTGCAACTCCTAACAAAACATTACAACACCGTACCTAAACTTAAAACTCCATTATAAACCTAATAAATTAGTCCGAGTCCTTTGAACACCATACAACAATTTGGAATATATTACGACTCTGTATGCCACATTACCGCCTAGAAAAGCATGTTAGTATAACGTACGGCACCTTACAACTCCTAACAAAACATTACAACACCGTACGTAAACTTAAAACTCCATAATAAACCTAATGAATTCGTCCGAGTCATTTGAACATCGTACGACCACTCAGGACTTGTTACGACTCTGTATGCGAAATTAGCAACAGGAAAAGCAATTTAGAATAATGTAGGATGCGTTACAACTTTTGAGAACACCTTACACCACCGTACGAAAGATTAAAACTCCATAATAAACCTAATGAATTCGTCCGAGTAATTTGAACACCATACAACAATTTGGAATATATTATGACTCTGTATGCCACATTACCGCCTTGAAAAGCATGTTAGTATAACGTACGACACCTTACTACTCCTAACAAAACATTACAACACCGTACGTAAACTTAAAACTCCATAATAAAACTAATGAATTCGTCCGAGTCCTTAGAACATCGTACGACAATTTAGAATATATTACATCTCTATATGCCACATTACCGTCTTGAGAAGCATGTTATTATAACGTACGGCACCTTGCAACTCCTAACAAAACATTACAACACCGTACCTAAACTTAAAACTCCATTATAAACCTAATAAATTAGTCCGAGTCCTTTGAACACCATACAACAATTTGGAATATATTACGACTCTGTATGCCACATTACCGCCTAGAAAAGCATGTTAGTATAACGTACGGCACCTTACAACTCCTAACAAAACATTACAACACCGTACGTAAACTTAAAACTCCATAATAAACTTAATGAATTCGTCCGAGTCATTTGAACATCGTACGACCACTCAGGACTTGTTACGACTCTGTATGCGAAATTAGCAACAAGAAAAGCAATTTAGAATAATGTAGGATGCGTTACAACTTTTGAGAACACCTTACACCACCGTACGAAAGATTAAAACTCCATAATAAACCTAATGAATTCGTCCGAGTAATTTGAACACCATACAACAATTTGGAATATATTATGACTCTGTATGCCACATTACCGCCTTGAAAAGCATGTTAGTATAACGTACGACACCTTACTACTCCTAACAAAACATTACAACACCGTACGTAAACTTAAAACTCCATAATAAAACTAATGAATTCGTCCGAGTCCTTAGAACATCGTACGACAATTTAGAATATATTACGTCTCTATATGCCACATTACCGTCTTGAGAAGCATGTTAGTATAACGTACGGCATCTTGCAACTCCTAACAAAACATTACAACACCGTACCTAAACTTAAAACTCCATTATAAACCTAATAAATTAGTCCGAGTCCTTTGAACACCATACAACAATTTGGAATATATTACGACTCTGTATGCCACATTACCGCCTAGAAAAGCATGTTAGTATAACGTACGGCACCTTACAACTCCTAACAAAACATTACAACACCGTACGTAAACTTAAAACTCCATAATAAACCTAATGAATTCGTCCGAGTCATTTGAACATCGTACGACCACTCAGGACTTGTTACGACTCTGTATGCGAAATTAGCAACAGGAAAAGCAATTTAGAATAATGTAGGATGCGTTACAACTTTTGAGAACACCTTACACCACCGGACGAAAGATTAAAACTCCATAATAAACCTAATGAATTCGTCCGAGTAATTTGATCACCATACAACAATTTGGAATATATTACGACTCTGTATGCCACATTACCGCCTTGAAAAGCATGTTAGTATAACGTACGGCACCTTACAACTCCTAACAAAACATTACAACACCGTACGTAAACTTAAAACTCCATAATAAACCTAATGAATTCGTCCGAGTCATTTGAACATCGTACGACCACTCAGGACTTGTTACGACTCTGTATGCGAAATTAGCAATAGGAAAAGCAATTTAGAATAATGTAGGATGCGTTACAACTTTTGAGAACACCTTACACCACCGTACGAAAGATTAAAACTCCATAATAAACCTAATGAATTCGTCCGAGTAATTTGATCACCATACAACAATTTGGAATATATTACGACTGTATCTGCCACATTACCGCCTTGAAAAGAATGTTAGTATAACGTATGGCACCTTACAACTCCTAACAAAACATTACAACACCATACGTAAACTTAAAACTCCATAATAAACCTAATGAATTCGTCCGAGTCATTTGAACATCGTACGACCACTCAGGACTTGTTACGACTCTGTATGCGAAATTAGCAATAGGAAAAGCAATTTAGAATAATGTAGGATGCGTTACAACTTTTGAGAACACCTTACACCACTTCACGAAAGATTAAAACTCCATAATAAACCTAATGAATTCGTCCGAGTAATTTGATCACCATACAACAATTTGGAATATATTACGACTCTATATGCCACATTACCGCCTTGAAAAGCATGTTAGTATAACGTATGGCACCTTACAACTCCTAACAAAACATTAAAACACCATACGTAAACTTAAAACTCCATAAAAAACCTACTGAATTCGTCCGAGTCATTTGAACATCGTACGACCACTCAGGACTTGTTACGACTCTGTATGCGAAATTAGCAACAAGAAAAGCAATTTAGAATAATGTAGGATGTGTTACAACTTTTGAGAACACCTTACACCACCGTACGAAAGATTAAAACTCCATAATAAACCTAATGAATTCGTCCGAGTAATTTGATCACCATACAACAATTTGGAATATATTACGACTCTATATGCCACATTACCGCCTTGAAAAGCATGTTAGTATAACGTATGGCACCTTACAACTCCTAACAAAACATTACAACACCGTACGTAAACTTAAAACTCCATAAAAAACCTAATGAATTCGTCCGAGTCATTTGAACATCGTACGACCACTCAGGACTTGTTACGACTCTGTATGCGAAATTAGCAACAAGAAAAGCAATTTAGAATAATGTAGGATGCGTTACAACTTTTGAGAACACCTTACACCACCGTACGAAAGATTAAAACTCCATAATAAACCTAATGAATTCGTCCGAGTAATTTGAACACCATACAACAATTTGGAATATATTATGACTCTGTATGCCACATTACCGCCTTGAAAAGCATGTTAGTATAACGTACGACACCTTACTACTCCTAACAAAACATTACAACACCGTACGTAAACTTAAAACTCCATAATAAAACTAATGAATTCGTCCGAGTCCTTAGAACATCGTACGACAATTTAGAATATATTACGTCTCTATATGCCACATTACCGTCTTGAGAAGCATGTTAGTACAACGTACGGCACCTTGCAACTCCTAACAAAACATTACAACACCGTACCTAAACTTAAAACTCCATTATAAACCTAATAAATTAGTCCGAGTCCTTTGAACACCATACAACAATTTGGAATATATTACGACTCTGTATGCCACATTACCGCCTAGAAAAGCATGTTAGTATAACGTACGGCACCTTACAACTCCTAACAAAACATTACAACACCGTACGTAAATTTAAAACTCCATAATAAATCTAATGAATTCGTCCGAGTCATTTGAACACCGTACGACCACTCAGGACTTGTTACGACTCTGTATGCGAAATTAGCAACAGGAAAAGCAATTTAGAATAATGTAGGATGCGTTACAAATTTTGAGAACACCTTACACCACCGGACGAAAGATTAAAACTCCATAATAAACCTAATGAATTCGTCCGAGTAATTTGATCACCATACAACAATTTGGAATATATTACGACTCTGTATGCCACATTACCGCCTTGAAAAGCATGTTAGTATAACGGACGGCACCTTACAACTCCTAACAAAACATTACAACACCGTACGTAAACTTAAAACTCCATAATAAACCTAATGAATTCGTCCGAGTCATTTGAACATCGTACGACCACTCAGGACTTGTTACGACTCTGTATGCGAAATTAGCAATAGGAAAAGCAATTTAGAATAATGTAGGATGCGTTACAACTTTTGAGGACACCTTACACCACCGTACGAAAGATTAAAACTCCATAATAAACCTAATGAATTCGTCCGAGTAATTTGAACACCATACGACAATTTGGAATATATTACGACTCTGTATGCCATATTACCGCCTTGAAAAGCATGTTAGTATAACGTACGACACCTTACTACTCCTAACAAAACATTACAACACCGTACGTAAACTTAAAACTCCATAATAAACCTAATGAATTCGTCCGAGTCCTTTGAAAATCGTACGACAATTTAGAATATATTACGACTCTGTATGCCACATTACCGTCTTGAGAAGCATGTTAGTATAACGTACGGCAACTTACAACTCCTAACAAAACATTACAACACCATACGTAAACTTAAAACTCCATAATAAACCTAATAAATTAGTCTAAGTCCTTTGAACACCATACAACAATTTGGAATATATTACGACTCGGTATGCCACATTACCGCCTTGAAAAGCATGTTAGTATAACGTACGGCACCATACAACTCCTAACAAAACATTACAACACCGTACGTAAACTTAAAACTTCATAATAAACCTAATGAATTCGTCCGAGTCATTTGAACATCGTACGACCACTAAGGACTTGTTACGACTCTGTATGCGAAATTAGCAACAGGAAAAGCAATTTAGAATAATGTAGGATGCGTTACAACTTTTGAGAACACCTTGCACCACCGTACGAAAGATTAAAACTCCATAATAAACCTAATGAATTCGTCCGCGTAATTTGAACACCATACAACAATTTGGAATATATTATGACTCTGTATGCCACATTACCGCCTTGAAAAACATGTTAGTATAACGTACGACACCTTACTACTCCTAACAAAACATTACAACACCGTACGTAAACTTAAAACTCCATAATAAAACTAATGAATTCGTCTGAGTCCTTAGAACATCGTACGACAATTTAGAATATATTACGTCTCTATATGCCACATTACCGTCTTGAGAAACATGTTAGTATAACGTATGGCACCTTGCAACTCCTAACAAAACATTACAACACCGTACCTAAACTTAAAACTCCATAATAAACCTAATGAATTCGTCCGAGTCCTTTGAACACCATACAACAATTTGGAATATATTACGACTCTGTATGCCACATTACCGCCTAGAAAAGCATGTTAGTATAACGTACGGCACCTTACAACTCCTAACAAAACATTACAACACCGTACGTAAACTTAAAACTCCATAATAAACCTAATGAATTCGTCTGAGTCATTTGAACATCGTACGACCACTCAGGACTTGTTACGACTCTGTATGCGAAATTAGCAATAGGAAAAGCAATTTAGAATAATGTAGGATGCGTTACAACTTTTGAGAACACCTTACACCACCGTACGAAAGATTAAAACTCCATAATAAACCTAATGAATTCGTCCGAGTAATTTGATCACCATACAACAATTTGGAATATATTACGACTGTATCTGCCACATTACCGCCTTGAAAAGAATGTTAGTATAACGTATGGCACCTTACAACTCCTAACAAAACATTACAACACCATACGTAAACTTAAAACTCCATAATAAACCTAATGAATTCGTCCGAGTCATTTGAACATCGTACGACCACTCAGGACTTGTTACGACTCTGTATGCGAAATTAGCAATAGGAAAAGCAATTTAGAATAATGTAGGATGCGTTACAACTTTTGAGAACACCTTACACCACCGTACGAAAGATTAAAACTCCATAATAAACCTAATGAATTCGTCCGAGTAATTTGATCACCATACAACAATTTGGAATATATTACGACTCTATATGCCACATTACCGCCTTGAAAAGCATGTTAGTATAACGTATGGCACCTTACAACTCCTAACAAAACATTACAACACCGTACGTAAACTTAAAACTCCATAAAAAACCTAATGAATTCGTCCGAGTCATTTGAACATCGTACGACCACTCAGGACTTGTTACGACTCTGTATGCGAAATTAGCAACAAGAAAAGCAATTTAGAATAATGTAGGATGCGTTACAACTTTTGAGAACACCTTACACCACCGTACGAAAGATTAAAACTCCATAATAAACCTAATGAATTCGTCCGAGTAATTTGATCACCATACAACAATTTGGAATATATTACGACTCTATATGCCACATTACCGCCTTGAAAAGCATGTTAGTATAACGTATGGCACCTTACAACTCCTAACAAAACATTACAACATCGTACGTAAACTTAAAACTCCATAAAAAACCTAATGAATTCGTCCGAGTCATTTGAACATCGTACGACCACTCAGGACTTGTTACGACTCTGTATGCGAAATTAGCAACAAGAAAAGCAATTTAGAATAATGTAGGATGCGTTACAACTTTTGAGAACACCTTACACCACCGTACGAAAGATTAAAACTCCATAATAAACCTAATGAATTCGTCCGAGTAATTTGAACACCATACAACAATTTGGAATATATTATGACTCTGTATGCCACATTACCGCCTTGAAAAGCATGTTAGTATAACGTACGACACCTTACTACTCCTAACAAAACATTACAACACCGTACGTAAACTTAAAACTCCATAATAAAACTAATGAATTCGTCCGAGTCCTTAGAACATCGTACGACAATTTAGAATATATTACGTCTCTATATGCCACATTACCGTCTTGAGAAGCATGTTAGTATAACGTACGGCACCTTGCAACTCCTAACAAAACATTACAACACCGTACCTAAACTTAAAACTCCATTATAAACCTAATAAATTAGTCCGAGTCCTTTGAACACCATACAACAATTTGGAATATATTACGACTCTGTATGCCACATTACCGCCTAGAAAAGCATGTTAGTATAACGTACGGCACCTTACAACTCCTAACAAAACATTACAACACCGTACGTAAACTTAAAACTCCATAATAAATCTAATGAATTCGTCCGAGTCATTTGAACATCGTACGACCACTCAGGACTTGTTACGACTCTGTATGCGAAATTAGCAACAGGAAAAGCAATTTAGAATAATGTAGGATGCGTTACAACTTTTGAGAACACCTTACACCATCGGACGAAAGATTAAAACTCCATAATAAACCTAATGAATTCGTCCGAGTAATTTGATCACCATACAACAATTTGGAATATATTACGACTCTGTATGCCACATTACCGCCTTGAAAAGCATGTTAGTATAACGTACGGCACCTTACAACTCCTAACAAAACATTACAACACTGTACGTAAACTTAAAACTCCATAATAAACCTAATGAATTCGTCCGAGTCATTTGAACATCGTACGACCACTCAGGACTTGTTACGACTCTGTATGCGAAATTAGCAATAGGAAAAGCAATTTAGAATAATGTAGGATGCGTTACAACTTTTGAGAACACCTTACACCACCGTACGAAAGATTAAAACTCCATAATAAACCTAATGAATTCGTCCGAGTAATTTGAACACCATACGACAATTTGAAATATATTACGACTCTGTATGCCATATTACCGCCTTGAAAAGCATGTTAGTATAACGTACGACACCTTACTACTCCTAACAAAACATTACAACACCGTACGTAAACTTAAAACTCCATAATAAACCTAATGAATTCGTCCGAGTCCTTTGAAAATCGTACGACAAATTAGAATATATTACGACATTGTATGCCACATTACCGTCTTGAGAAGCATGTTAGTATAACGTACGGCAACTTACAACTCCTAGCAAAACATTACAACACCATACGTAAACTTAAAACACCATAATAAACCTAATAAATTAGTCTAAGTCCTTTGAACACCATACAACAATTTGGAATATATTACGACTCGGTATGCCACATTACCGCCTTGAAAAGCATGTTAGTATAACGTACGGCACCATACAACTCCTAACAAAACATTACAACACCGTACGTAAACTTAAAACTCCATAATAAACCTAATGAATTCGTCCGAGTCATTTGAACATCGTACGACCACTCAGGACTTGTTACGACTCTGTATGCGAAATTAGCAATAGGAAAAGCAATTTAGAATAATGTAGGATGCGTTACAACTTTTGAGAACACCTTACACCACCGTACGAAAGATTAAAACTCCATAATAAACCTAATGAATTCATCCGAGTAATTTGAACACCATACGACAATTTGAAATATATTACGACTCTGTATGCCATATTACCGCCTTGAAAAGCATGTTAGTATAACGTACGACACCTTACTACTCCTAACAAAACATTACAACACCGTACGTAAACTTAAAACTCCATAATAAACCTAATGAATTCGTCCGAGTCCTTTGAAAATCGTACGACAAATTAGAATATATTACGACATTGTATGCCACATTACCGTCTTGAGAAGCATGTTAGTATAACGTACGGCAACTTACAACTCCTAACAAAACATTACAACACCATACGTAAACTTAAAACACCATAATAAACCTAATAAATTAGTCTAAGTCCTTTGAACACCATACAACAATTTGGAATATATTACGACTCGGTATGCCACATTACCGCCTTGAAAAGCATGTTAGTATAACGTACGGCACCATACAACTCCTAACAAAACATTACAACACCGTACGTAAACTTAAAACTCCATAATAAACCTAATGAATTCGTCCGAGTCATTTGAACATCGTACGACCACTAAGGACTTGTTACGACTCTGTATGCGAAATTAGCAACAGGAAAAGCAATTTAGAATAATGTAGGATGCGTTACAACTTTTGAGAACACCTTACACCACCGTACGAAAGATTAAAACTCTATAAAAAAACCTAATGAATTCGTCCGAGTAATTTGATCACCATACAACAATTTGGAATATATTACGACTGTATCTGCCACATTACCGCCTTGAAAAGAATGTTAGTATAACGTATGGCACCTTACAACTCCTAACAAAACATTATAACACCATACGTAAACTTAAAACTCCATAATAAACCTAATGAATTCGTCCGAGTCATTTGAACATCGTACGACCACTCAGGACTTGTTACGACTCTGTATGCGAAATTAGCAATAGGAAAAGCAATTTAGAATAATGTAGGATGCGTTACAACTTTTGAGAACACCTTACACCACCGGACGAAAGATTAAAACTCCATAATAAACCTAATGAATTCGTCCGAGTAATTTGATCACCATACAACAATTTGGAATATATTACGACTCTATATGCCACATTACCGCCTTGAAAAGCATGTTAGTATAACGTACGGCACCATACAACTCCTAACAAAACATTACAACACCGTACGTAAACTTAAAACTTAATAATAAACCTAATGAATTCGTCCGAGTCATTTGAACATCGTACGACCACTAAGGACTTGTTACGACTCTGTATGCGAAATTAGCAACAGGAAAAGCAATTTAGAATAATGTAGGATGCGTTACAACTTTTGAGAACACCTTGCACCACCGTACGAAAGATTAAAACTCCATAATAAACCTAATGAATTCGTCCGCGTAATTTGAACGCCATACAACAATTTGGAATATAATATGACTCTGTATGCCACATTACCGCCTTGAAAAGCATGTTAGTATAACGTACGACACCTTACTACTCCTAACAAAACATTACAACACCATACGTAAACTTAAAACTCCATAATAAAACTAATGAATTCGTCCGAGTCCTTAGAACATCGTACGACAATTTAGAATATATTACGTCTCTATATGCCACATTACCGTCTTGAGAAACATGTTAGTATAACGTACGGCACCTTGCAACTCCTAACAAAACATTACAACACCGTACCTAAACTTAAAACTCCATTATAAACCTAATAAATTAGTCCGAGTCCTTTGAACACCATACAACAATTTGGAATATATTACGACTCTGTATGCCACATTACCGCCTAGAAAAGCATGTTAGTATAACGTACGGCACCTTACAACTCCTAACAAAACATTACAACACCGTACGTAAACTTAAAACTCCATAATAAAACTAATGAATTCGTCCGAGTCATTTGAACATCGTACGACCACTCAGGACTTGTTACGACTCTGTATGCGAAATTAGCAACAGGAAAAGCAATTTAGAATAATGTAGGATGCGTTACAACTTTTGAGAACACCTTACACCATCGGACGAAAGATTAAAACTCCATAATAAACCTAATGAATTCGTCCGAGTAATTTGATCACCATACAACAATTTGGAATATATTACGACTCTGTATGCCACATTACCGCCTTGAAAAGCATGTTAGTATAACGTACGGCACCTTACAACTCCTAACAAAACATTACAACACTGTACGTAAACTTAAAACTCCATAATAAACCTAATGAATTCGTCCGAGTCATTTGAACATCGTACGACCACTCAGGACTTGTTACGACTCTGTATGCGAAATTAGCAATAGGAAAAGCAATTTAGAATAATGTAGGATGCGTTACAACTTTTGAGAACACCTTACACCACCGTACGAAAGATTAAAACTCCATAATAAACCTAATGAATTCGTCCGAGTAATTTGAACACCATACGACAATTTGAAATATATTACGACTCTGTATGCCATATTACCGCCTTGAAAAGCATGTTAGTATAACGTACGACACCTTACTACTCCTAACAAAACATTACAACACCGTACGTAAACTTAAAACTCCATAATAAACCTAATGAATTCGTCCGAGTCCTTTGAAAATCGTACGACAAATTAGAATATATTACGACATTGTATGCCACATTACCGTCTTGAGAAGCATGTTAGTATAACGTACGGCAACTTACAACTCCTAGCAAAACATTACAACACCATACGTAAACTTAAAACACCATAATAAACCTAATAAATTAGTCTAAGTCCTTTGAACACCATACAACAATTTGGAATATATTACGACTCGGTATGCCACATTACCGCCTTGAAAAGCATGTTAGTATAACGTACGGCACCATACAACTCCTAACAAAACATTACAACACCGTACGTAAACTTAAAACTCCATAATAAACCTAATGAATTCGTCCGAGTCATTTGAACATCGTACGACCACTCAGGACTTGTTACGACTCTGTATGCGAAATTAGCAATAGGAAAAGCAATTTAGAATAATGTAGGATGCGTTACAACTTTTGA
This sequence comes from Tagetes erecta, assembly GCA_030867185.1. NCBI lineage: Eukaryota > Viridiplantae > Streptophyta > Magnoliopsida > Asterales > Asteraceae > Tagetes > Tagetes erecta. The sequence goes on along the minus strand of CM061488.1, from coordinate 43,543,232 downwards.
GAACACCTTACACCACCGTACGAAAGATTAAAACTCCATAATAAACCTAATGAATTCGTCCGAGTAATTTGAACACCATACGACAATTTGAAATATATTACGACTCTGTATGCCATATTACCGCCTTGAAAAGCATGTTAGTATAACGTACGACACCTTACTACTCCTAACAAAACATTACAACACCGTACGTAAACTTAAAACTCCATAATAAACCTAATGAATTCGTCCGAGTCCTTTGAAAATCGTACGACAAATTAGAATATATTACGACATTGTATGCCACATTACCGTCTTGAGAAGCATGTTAGTATAACGTACGGCAACTTACAACTCCTAGCAAAACATTACAACACCATACGTAAACTTAAAACACCATAATAAACCTAATAAATTAGTCTAAGTCCTTTGAACACCATACAACAATTTGGAATATATTACGACTCGGTATGCCACATTACCGCCTTGAAAAGCATGTTAGTATAACGTACGGCACCATACAACTCCTAACAAAACATTACAACACCGTACGTAAACTTAAAACTCCATAATAAACCTAATGAATTCGTCCGAGTCATTTGAACATCGTACGACCACTCAGGACTTGTTACGACTCTGTATGCGAAATTAGCAATAGGAAAAGCAATTTAGAATAATGTAGGATGCGTTACAACTTTTGAGAACACCTTACACCACCGTACGAAAGATTAAAACTCCATAATAAACCTAATGAATTCATCCGAGTAATTTGAACACCATACGACAATTTGAAATATATTACGACTCTGTATGCCATATTACCGCCTTGAAAAGCATGTTAGTATAACGTACGACACCTTACTACTCCTAACAAAACATTACAACACCGTACGTAAACTTAAAACTCCATAATAAACCTAATGAATTCGTCCGAGTCCTTTGAAAATCGTACGACAAATTAGAATATATTACGACATTGTATGCCACATTACCGTCTTGAGAAGCATGTTAGTATAACGTACGGCAACTTACAACTCCTAACAAAACATTACAACACCATACGTAAACTTAAAACACCATAATAAACCTAATAAATTAGTCTAAGTCCTTTGAACACCATACAACAATTTGGAATATATTACGACTCGGTATGCCACATTACCGCCTTGAAAAGCATGTTAGTATAACGTACGGCACCATACAACTCCTAACAAAACATTACAACACCGTACGTAAACTTAAAACTCCATAATAAACCTAATGAATTCGTCCGAGTCATTTGAACATCGTACGACCACTAAGGACTTGTTACGACTCTGTATGCGAAATTAGCAACAGGAAAAGCAATTTAGAATAATGTAGGATGCGTTACAACTTTTGAGAACACCTTACACCACCGTACGAAAGATTAAAACTCTATAAAAAAACCTAATGAATTCGTCCGAGTAATTTGATCACCATACAACAATTTGGAATATATTACGACTGTATCTGCCACATTACCGCCTTGAAAAGAATGTTAGTATAACGTATGGCACCTTACAACTCCTAACAAAACATTATAACACCATACGTAAACTTAAAACTCCATAATAAACCTAATGAATTCGTCCGAGTCATTTGAACATCGTACGACCACTCAGGACTTGTTACGACTCTGTATGCGAAATTAGCAATAGGAAAAGCAATTTAGAATAATGTAGGATGCGTTACAACTTTTGAGAACACCTTACACCACCGGACGAAAGATTAAAACTCCATAATAAACCTAATGAATTCGTCCGAGTAATTTGATCACCATACAACAATTTGGAATATATTACGACTCTATATGCCACATTACCGCCTTGAAAAGCATGTTAGTATAACGTACGGCACCATACAACTCCTAACAAAACATTACAACACCGTACGTAAACTTAAAACTTAATAATAAACCTAATGAATTCGTCCGAGTCATTTGAACATCGTACGACCACTAAGGACTTGTTACGACTCTGTATGCGAAATTAGCAACAGGAAAAGCAATTTAGAATAATGTAGGATGCGTTACAACTTTTGAGAACACCTTGCACCACCGTACGAAAGATTAAAACTCCATAATAAACCTAATGAATTCGTCCGCGTAATTTGAACGCCATACAACAATTTGGAATATAATATGACTCTGTATGCCACATTACCGCCTTGAAAAGCATGTTAGTATAACGTACGACACCTTACTACTCCTAACAAAACATTACAACACCATACGTAAACTTAAAACTCCATAATAAAACTAATGAATTCGTCCGAGTCCTTAGAACATCGTACGACAATTTAGAATATATTACGTCTCTATATGCCACATTACCGTCTTGAGAAACATGTTAGTATAACGTACGGCACCTTGCAACTCCTAACAAAACATTACAACACCGTACCTAAACTTAAAACTCCATTATAAACCTAATAAATTAGTCCGAGTCCTTTGAACACCATACAACAATTTGGAATATATTACGACTCTGTATGCCACATTACCGCCTAGAAAAGCATGTTAGTATAACGTACGGCACCTTACAACTCCTAACAAAACATTACAACACCGTACGTAAACTTAAAACTCCATAATAAAACTAATGAATTCGTCCGAGTCATTTGAACATCGTACGACCACTCAGGACTTGTTACGACTCTGTATGCGAAATTAGCAACAGGAAAAGCAATTTAGAATAATGTAGGATGCGTTACAACTTTTGAGAACACCTTACACCATCGGACGAAAGATTAAAACTCCATAATAAACCTAATGAATTCGTCCGAGTAATTTGATCACCATACAACAATTTGGAATATATTACGACTCTGTATGCCACATTACCGCCTTGAAAAGCATGTTAGTATAACGTACGGCACCTTACAACTCCTAACAAAACATTACAACACTGTACGTAAACTTAAAACTCCATAATAAACCTAATGAATTCGTCCGAGTCATTTGAACATCGTACGACCACTCAGGACTTGTTACGACTCTGTATGCGAAATTAGCAATAGGAAAAGCAATTTAGAATAATGTAGGATGCGTTACAACTTTTGAGAACACCTTACACCACCGTACGAAAGATTAAAACTCCATAATAAACCTAATGAATTCGTCCGAGTAATTTGAACACCATACGACAATTTGAAATATATTACGACTCTGTATGCCATATTACCGCCTTGAAAAGCATGTTAGTATAACGTACGACACCTTACTACTCCTAACAAAACATTACAACACCGTACGTAAACTTAAAACTCCATAATAAACCTAATGAATTCGTCCGAGTCCTTTGAAAATCGTACGACAAATTAGAATATATTACGACATTGTATGCCACATTACCGTCTTGAGAAGCATGTTAGTATAACGTACGGCAACTTACAACTCCTAGCAAAACATTACAACACCATACGTAAACTTAAAACACCATAATAAACCTAATAAATTAGTCTAAGTCCTTTGAACACCATACAACAATTTGGAATATATTACGACTCGGTATGCCACATTACCGCCTTGAAAAGCATGTTAGTATAACGTACGGCACCATACAACTCCTAACAAAACATTACAACACCGTACGTAAACTTAAAACTCCATAATAAACCTAATGAATTCGTCCGAGTCATTTGAACATCGTACGACCACTCAGGACTTGTTACGACTCTGTATGCGAAATTAGCAATAGGAAAAGCAATTTAGAATAATGTAGGATGCGTTACAACTTTTGAGAACACCTTACACCACCGTACGAAAGATTAAAACTCCATAATAAACCTAATGAATTCGTCCGAGTAATTTGAACACCATACGACAATTTGAAATATATTACGACTCTGTATGCCATATTACCGCCTTGAAAAGCATGTTAGTATAACGTACGACACCTTACTACTCCTAACAAAACATTACAACACCGTACGTAAACTTAAAACTCCATAATAAACCTAATGAATTCGTCCGAGTCCTTTGAAAATCGTACGACAAATTAGAATATATTACGACATTGTATGCCACATTACCGTCTTGAGAAGCATGTTAGTATAACGTACGGCAACTTACAACTCCTAACAAAACATTACAACACCATACGTAAACTTAAAACACCATAATAAACCTAATAAATTAGTCTAAGTCCTTTGAACACCATACAACAATTTGGAATATATTACGACTCGGTATGCCACATTACCGCCTTGAAAAGCATGTTAGTATAACGTACGGCACCATACAACTCCTAACAAAACATTACAACACCGTACGTAAACTTAAAACTCCATAATAAACCTAATGAATTCGTCCGAGTCATTTGAACATCGTACGACCACTAAGGACTTGTTACGACTCTGTATGCGAAATTAGCAACAGGAAAAGCAATTTAGAATAATGTAGGATGCGTTACAACTTTTGAGAACACCTTACACCACCGTACGAAAGATTAAAACTCTATAAAAAAACCTAATGAATTCGTCCGAGTAATTTGATCACCATACAACAATTTGGAATATATTACGACTGTATCTGCCACATTACCGCCTTGAAAAGAATGTTAGTATAACGTATGGCACCTTACAACTCCTAACAAAACATTATAACACCATACGTAAACTTAAAACTCCATAATAAACCTAATGAATTCGTCCGAGTCATTTGAACATCGTACGACCACTCAGGACTTGTTACGACTCTGTATGCGAAATTAGCAATAGGAAAAGCAATTTAGAATAATGTAGGATGCGTTACAACTTTTGAGAACACCTTACACCACCGGACGAAAGATTAAAACTCCATAATAAACCTAATGAATTAGTCCGAGTAATTTGATCACCATACAACAATTTGGAATATATTACGACTCTGTATGCCACATTACCGCCTTGAAAAGCATGTTAGTATAACGTACGGCACCTTACAACTCCTAGAAAACATTACAACACCGTACGTAAACTTAAAACTCCATAATAAACATAATGAATTCGTCCGAGTCATTTGAACATCGTACGACCACTCAGGACTTGTTACGACTCTGTATGCGAAATTAGCAATAGGAAAAGCAATTTAGAATAATGTAGGATGCGTTACAACTTTTGAGAACACCTTACACCACCGTACGAAAGATTAAAACTCCATAATAAACCTAATGTATTCGTCCGAGTAATTTGAACATCATACAACAATTTGGAATATATTACGACTCTGTATGCCATATTACCGCCTTGAAAAGCATGTTAGTATAACGTACGACACCTTACTACTCCTAACAAAACATTACAACACCGTACGTAAACTTAAAACTCCATAATAAACCTAATGAATTCGTCCGAGTCCTTTGAAAATCGTACGACAAATTAGAATATATTACGACATTGTATGCCACATTACCGTCTTGAGAAGCATGTTAGTATAACGTACGGCAACTTACAACTCCTAGCAAAACATTACAACACCATACGTAAACTTAAAACACCATAATAAACCTAATAAATTAGTCTAAGTCCTTTGAACACCATACAACAATTTGGAATATATTACGACTCGGTATGCCACATTACCGCCTTGAAAAGCATGTTAGTATAACGTACGGCACCATACAACTCCTAACAAAACATTACAACACCGTAGGTAAACTTAAAACTCCATAATAAACCTAATGAATTCGTCCGAGTCATTTGAACATCGTACGACCACTCAGGACTTGTTACGACTCTGTATGCGAAATTAGCAATAGGAAAAGCAATTTAGAATAATGTAGGATGCGTTACAACTTTTGAGAACACCTTACACCACCGTACGAAAGATTAAAACTCCATAATAAACCTAATGAATTCGTCCGAGTAATTTGAACACCATACGACAATTTGAAATATATTACGACTCTGTATGCCATATTACCGCCTTGAAAAGCATGTTAGTATAACGTACGACACCTTACTACTCCTAACAAAACATTACAACACCGTACGTAAACTTAAAACTCCATAATAAACCTAATGAATTCGTCCGAGTCCTTTGAAAATCGTACGACAAATTAGAATATATTACGACATTGTATGCCACATTACCGTCTTGAGAAGCATGTTAGTATAACGTACGGCAACTTACAACTCCTAACAAAACATTACAACACCATACGTAAACTTAAAACACCATAATAAACCTAATAAATTAGTCTAAGTCCTTTGAACACCATACAACAATTTGGAATATATTACGACTCGGTATGCCACATTACCGCCTTGAAAAGCATGTTAGTATAACGTACGGCACCATACAACTCCTAACAAAACATTACAACACCGTACGTAAACTTAAAACTCCATAATAAACCTAATGAATTCGTCCGAGTCATTTGAACATCGTACGACCACTAAGGACTTGTTACGACTCTGTATGCGAAATTAGCAACAGGAAAAGCAATTTAGAATAATGTAGGATGCGTTACAACTTTTGAGAACACCTTACACCACCGTACGAAAGATTAAAACTCTATAAAAAAACCTAATGAATTCGTCCGAGTAATTTGATCACCATACAACAATTTGGAATATATTACGACTGTATCTGCCACATTACCGCCTTGAAAAGAATGTTAGTATAACGTATGGCACCTTACAACTCCTAACAAAACATTATAACACCATACGTAAACTTAAAACTCCATAATAAACCTAATGAATTCGTCCGAGTCATTTGAACATCGTACGACCACTCAGGACTTGTTACGACTCTGTATGCGAAATTAGCAATAGGAAAAGCAATTTAGAATAATGTAGGATGCGTTACAACTTTTGAGAACACCTTACACCACCGGACGAAAGATTAAAACTCCATAATAAACCTAATGAATTCGTCCGAGTAATTTGATCACCATACAACAATTTGGAATATATTACGACTCTGTATGCCACATTACCGCCTTGAAAAGCATGTTAGTATAACGTACGGCACCTTACAACTCCTAGAAAACATTACAACACCGTACGTAAACTTAAAACTCCATAATAAACATAATGAATTCGTCCGAGTCATTTGAACATCGTACGACCACTCAGGACTTGTTACGACTCTGTATGCGAAATTAGCAATAGGAAAAGCAATTTAGAATAATGTAGGATGCGTTACAACTTTTGAGAACACCTTACACCACCGTACGAAAGATTAAAACTCCATAATAAACCTAATGTATTCGTCCGAGTAATTTGAACATCATACAACAATTTGGAATATATTACGACTCTGTATGCCATATTACCGCCTTGAAAAGCATGTTAGTATAACGTACGACACCTTACTACTCCTAACAAAACATTACAACACCGTACGTAAACTTAAAACTCCATAATAAACCTAATGAATTCGTCCGAGTCCTTTGAAAATCGTACGACAAATTAGAATATATTACGACATTGTATGCCACATTACCGTCTTGAGAAGCATGTTAGTATAACGTACGGCAACTTACAACTCCTAGCAAAACATTACAACACCATACGTAAACTTAAAACACCATAATAAACCTAATAAATTAGTCTAAGTCCTTTGAACACCATACAACAATTTGGAATATATTACGACTCGGTATGCCACATTACCGCCTTGAAAAGCATGTTAGTATAACGTACGGCACCATACAACTCCTAACAAAACATTACAACACCGTAGGTAAACTTAAAACTCCATAATAAACCTAATGAATTCGTCCGAGTCATTTGAACATCGTACGACCACTCAGGACTTGTTACGACTCTGTATGCGAAATTAGCAATAGGAAAAGCAATTTAGAATAATGTAGGATGCGTTACAACTTTTGAGAACACCTTACACCACCGTACGAAAGATTAAAACTCCATAATAAACCTAATGAATTCGTCCGAGTAATTTGAACACCATACGACAATTTGAAATATATTACGACTCTGTATGCCATATTACCGCCTTGAAAAGCATGTTAGTATAACGTACGACACCTTACTACTCCTAACAAAACATTACAACACCGTACGTAAACTTAAAACTCCATAATAAACCTAATGAATTCGTCCGAGTCCTTTGAAAATCGTACGACAAATTAGAATATATTACGACATTGTATGCCACATTACCGTCTTGAGAAGCATGTTAGTATAACGTACGGCAACTTACAACTCCTAACAAAACATTACAACACCATACGTAAACTTAAAACACCATAATAAACCTAATAAATTAGTCTAAGTCCTTTGAACACCATACAACAATTTGGAATATATTACGACTCGGTATGCCACATTACCGCCTTGAAAAGCATGTTAGTATAACGTACGGCACCATACAACTCCTAACAAAACATTACAACACCGTACGTAAACTTAAAACTCCATAATAAACCTAATGAATTCGTCCGAGTCATTTGAACATCGTACGACCACTAAGGACTTGTTACGACTCTGTATGCGAAATTAGCAACAGGAAAAGCAATTTAGAATAATGTAGGATGCGTTACAACTTTTGAGAACACCTTACACCACCGTACGAAAGATTAAAACTCTATAAAAAAACCTAATGAATTCGTCCGAGTAATTTGATCACCATACAACAATTTGGAATATATTACGACTGTATCTGCCACATTACCGCCTTGAAAAGAATGTTAGTATAACGTATGGCACCTTACAACTCCTAACAAAACATTATAACACCATACGTAAACTTAAAACTCCATAATAAACCTAATGAATTCGTCCGAGTCATTTGAACATCGTACGACCACTCAGGACTTGTTACGACTCTGTATGCGAAATTAGCAATAGGAAAAGCAATTTAGAATAATGTAGGATGCGTTACAACTTTTGAGAACACCTTACACCACCGGACGAAAGATTAAAACTCCATAATAAACCTAATGAATTCGTCCGAGTAATTTGATCACCATACAACAATTTGGAATATATTACGACTCTGTATGCCACATTACCGCCTTGAAAAGCATGTTAGTATAACGTACGGCACCTTACAACTCCTAGAAAACATTACAACACCGTACGTAAACTTAAAACTCCATAATAAACATAATGAATTCGTCCGAGTCATTTGAACATCGTACGACCACTCAGGACTTGTTACGACTCTGTATGCGAAATTAGCAATAGGAAAAGCAATTTAGAATAATGTAGGATGCGTTACAACTTTTGAGAACACCTTACACCACCGTACGAAAGATTAAAACTCCATAATAAACCTAATGTATTCGTCCGAGTAATTTGAACATCATACAACAATTTGGAATATATTACGACTCTGTATGCCATATTACCGCCTTGAAAAGCATGTTAGTATAACGTACGACACCTTACTACTCCTAACAAAACATTACAACACCGTACGTAAACTTAAAACTCCATAATAAACCTAATGAATTCGTCCGAGTCCTTTGAAAATCGTACGACAAATTAGAATATATTACGACTCTGTATGCCACATTACCGTCTTGAGAAGCATGTTCGTATAACGTACGGCAACTTACAACTCCTGACAAAACATTACAACACCATACGTAAACTTAAAACTCCATAATAAACCTAATAAATTAGTCTAAGTCCTTTGAACACCATACAACAATTTGGAATATATTACAACTCGGTATGCCACATTACCGCCTTGAAAAGCATGTTAGTATAACGTACGGCACCTTACAACTCCTAACAAAACATTACAACACCGTACGTAAACTTAAAACTCCATAATAAACCTAATGAATTCGTCCGAGTCATTTGAACATCGTACGACCACTAAGGACTTGTTACGACTCTGTATGCGAAATTAGCAACAGGAAAAGCAATTTAGAATAATGTAGGATGCGTTACAACTTTTGAGAACACCTTACACCACCGTAAGAAAGATTAAAACTCCATAATAAACCTAATGAATTCGTCCGAGTAATTTGATCACCATACAACAATTTGGAATATATTACGACTGTATCTGCCACATTACCGCCTTGAAAAGAATGTTAGTATAACGTATGGCACCTTACAACTCCTAACAAAACATTACAACACCATACGTAAACTTAAAACTCCATAATAAACCTAATGAATTCGTCCGAGTCATTTGAACATCGTACGACCACTCAGGGCTTGTTACGACTCTGTATGCAAAATTAGCAATAGGAAAAGCAATTTAGAATAATGTAGGATGCGTTACAATTTTGAGAACACCTTACACAACCGGACGAAAGATTAAAACTCCATAATAAACCTAATGAATTTGTCCGAGTAATTTGATCACCATACAACAATTTGGAATATATTACGACTCTGTATGCCACATTACCGCCTTGAAAAGCATGTTAGTATAACGTACGGCACCTTACAACTCCTAACAAAACATTACAACACCGTACGTAAACTTAAAACTCCATAATAAACCTAATGAATTCGTCCGAGTCATTTGAACATCGTACGACCACTCAGGACTTGTTACGACTCTGTATGCGAAATTAGCAATAGGAAAAGCAATTTAGAATAATGTAGGATGCGTTACAACTTTTGAGAACACCTTACACCACCGTACGAAAGATTAAAACTCCATAATAAACCTAATGAATTCGTCCGAGTAATTTGAACATCATACAACAATTTGGAATATATTACGCTCTGTATGCCATATTACCGCCTTGAAAAGCATGTTAGTATAACGTACGACACCTTACTACTCCTAACAAAACATTACAACACCGTACGTAAACTTAAAACTCCATAATAAACCTAATGAATTCGTCCGAGTCCTTTGAAAATCGCACGACAAATTAGAATATATTACGACTCTGTATGCCACATTACCGTCTTGAGAAGCATGTTAGTATAACGTACGGCAACTTACAACTCCTGACAAAACATTACAACACCATACGTAAACTTAAAACTCCATAATAAACCTAATAAATTAGTCTAAGTCCTTTGAACACCATACAACAATTTGGAATATATTACAACTCGGTATGCCACATTACCGCCTTGAAAAGCATGTTAGTATAACGTACGGCACCTTACAACTCCTAACAAAACATTACAACGCCGTACGTAAACTTAAAACTCCATAATAAACCTAATGAATTCGTCCGAGTCATTTGAACATCGTACGACCACTAAGGACTTGTTACGACTCTGTATGCGAAATTAGCAACAGGAAAAACAATTTAGAATAATGTAGGATGCGTTACAACTTTTGAGAACACCTTACACCACCGTAAGAAAGATTAAAACTCCATAATAAACCTAATGAATTCGTCCGAGTAATTTGATCACCATAAAACAATTTGGAATATATTACGACTGTATCTGCCACATTACCGCCTTGAAAAGAATGTTAGTATAACGTATGGCACCTTACAACTCCTAACAAAACATTACAACACCATACGTAAACTTAAAACTCCATAATAAACCTAATGAATTCGTCCGAGTCATTTGAACATCGTACGACCACTCAGGACTTGTTACGACTCTGTATGCAAAATTAGCAATAGGAAAAGCAATTTAGAATAATGTAGGATGCGTTACAACTTTTGAGAACACCTTACACCACCGGACGAAAGATTAAAACTCCATAATAAACCTAATGAATTTGTCCGAGTAATTTGATCACCATACAACAATTTGGAATATATTACGACTCTGTATGCCACATTACCGCCTTGAAAAGCATGTTAGTATAACGTACGGCACCTTACAACTCCTAACAAAACATTACAAGACCGTACGTAAACTTAAAACTCCATAATAAACCTAATGAATTCGTCCGAGTCATTTGAACATCGTACGACCACTCAGGACTTGTTACGACTCTGTATGCGAAATTAGCAATAGGAAAAGCAATTTAGAATAATGTAGGATGCGTTACAACTTTTGAGAACACCTTACACCACCGTACGAAAGATTAAAACTCCATAATAAACCTAATGAATTCGTCCGAGTAATTTGAACATCATACAACAATTTGGAATATATTACGCTCTGTATGCCATATTACCGCCTTGAAAAGCATGTTAGTATAACGTACGACACCTTACTACTCCTAACAAAACATTACAACACCGTACGTAAACTTAAAACTCCATAATAAACCTAATGAATTCGTCCGAGTCCTTTGAAAATCGTACGACAAATTAGAATATATTACGACTCTGTATGCCACATTACCGTCTTGAGAAGCATGTTAGTATAACGTACGGCAACTTACAACTCCTAACAAAACATTACAACACCATACGTAAACTTAAAACTCCATAATAAACCTAATAAATTAGTCTAAGTCCTTTGAACACCATACAACAATTTGGAATATATTACGACTCGGTATGCCACATTACCGCCTTGAAAAGCATGTTAGTATAACGTACGACACCTTACAACTCCTAACAAAACATTACAACACCGTACGTAAACTTAAAACTCCATAATAAACCTAATGAATTCGTCCGAGTCATTTGAACATCGTACGACCACTAAGGACTTGTTACGACTCTGTATGCGAAATTAGCAACAGGAAAAGCAATTTAGAATAATGTAGGATGCGTTACAACTTTTGAGAACACCTTACACCACCGTACGAAAGATTAAAACTCCATAATAAACCTAATGAATTCGTCCGAGTAATTTGATCACCATACAACAATTTGGAATATATTACGACTGTATCTGCCACATTACTGCCTTGAAAAGAATGTTAGTATAACGTATGGCACCTTACAACTCCTAACAAAACATAACAACACCATACGTAAACTTAAAACTCCATAATAAACCTAATGAATTCGTCCGAGTCATTTGAACATCGTACGACCTCTCAGGACTTGTTACGACTCTGTATGCGAAATTAGCAATAGGAAAAGCAATTTAGAATAATGTAGGATGCGTTACAACTTTTGAGAACACCTTACACCACCGTACGAAAGATTAAAACTCCATAATAAACCTAATGTATTCGTCCGAGTAATTTGATCACCATACAACAATTTGGAATATATTACGACTCTGTATGCCACATTACCGCCTTGAAAAGCATGTTAGTATAACGTACGGCAACTTACAACTCCTAACAAAACATTACAACACCGTACGTAAACTTAAAACTCCATAATAAACCTAATGAATTCGTCCGAGTCATTTGAACATCGTACGACCACTCAGGACTTGTTACGACTCTGTATGCGAAATTAGCAATAGGAAAAGCAATTTAGAATAATGTAGGATGCGTTACAACTTTTGAGAACACCTTACACCACCGTACGAAAGATTAAAACTCCATAATAAACCTAATGAATTCGTCCGAGTAATTTGAACATCATACAACAATTTGGAATATATTACGACTCTGTATGCCATATTACCGCCTTGAAAAGCATGTTAGTATAATGTACGACACCTTACTACTCCTAACAAAACATTACAACACCGTACGTAAACTTAAAACTCCATAATAAACCTAATGAATTCGTCCGAGTCCTTTGAAAATCGTACGACAAATTAGAATATATTACGACTCTGTATGCCACATTACCGTCTTGAGAAGCATGTTAGTATAACGTACGGCAACTTACAACTCCTAACAAAACATTACAACACCATACGTAAACTTAAAACTCCATAATAAACCTAATAAATTAGTCTAAGTCCTTTGAACACCATACAACAATTTGGAATATATTACGACTCGGTATGCCACATTACCGCCTTGAAAAGCATGTTAGTATAACGTACGACACCTTACAACTCCTAACAAAACATTACAACACCGTACGTAAACTTAAAACTCCATAATAAACCTAATGAATTCGTCCGAGTCATTTGAACATCGTACGACCACTAAGGACTTGTTACGACTCTGTATGCGAAATTAGCAACAGGAAAAGCAATTTAGAATAATGTAGGATGCGTTACAACTTTTGAGAACACCTTACACCACCGTACGAAAGATTAAAACTCCATAATAAACCTAATGAATTCGTCCGAGTAATTTGATCACCATACAACAATTTGGAATATATTACGACTGTATCTGCCACATTACTGCCTTGAAAAGAATGTTAGTATAACGTATGGCACCTTACAACTCCTAACAAAACATAACAACACCATACGTAAACTTAAAACTCCATAATAAACCTAATGAATTCGTCCGAGTCATTTGAACATCGTACGACCTCTCAGGACTTGTTACGACTCTGTATGCGAAATTAGCAATAGGAAAAGCAATTTAGAATAATGTAGGATGCGTTACAACTTTTGAGAACACCTTACACCACCGTACGAAAGATTAAAACTCCATAATAAACCTAATGTATTCGTCCGAGTAATTTGATCACCATACAACAATTTGGAATATATTACGACTCTGTATGCCACATTACCGCCTTGAAAAGCATGTTAGTATAACGTACGGCAACTTACAACTCCTAACAAAACATTACAACACCGTACGTAAACTTAAAACTCCATAATAAACCTAATGAATTCGTCCGAGTCATTTGAACATCGTACGACCACTCAGGACTTGTTACGACTCTGTATGCGAAATTAGCAATAGGAAAAGCAATTTAGAATAATGTAGGATGCGTTACAACTTTTGAGAACACCTTACACCACCGTACGAAAGATTAAAACTCCATAATAAACCTAATGAATTCGTCCGAGTAATTTGAACATCATACAACAATTTGGAATATATTACGACTCTGTATGCCATATTACCGCCTTGAAAAGCATGTTAGTATAATGTACGACACCTTACTACTCCTAACAAAACATTACAACACCGTACGTAAACTTAAAACTCCATAATAAACCTAATGAATTCGTCCGAGTCCTTTGAAAATCGTACGACAAATTAGAATATATTACGACTCTGTATGCCACATTACCGTCTTGAGAAGCATGTTAGTATAACGTACGGCAACTTACAACTCCTAACAAAACATTACAACACCATACGTAAACTTAAAACTCCATAATAAACCTAATAAATTAGTCTAAGTCCTTTGAACACCATACAGCAATTTGGAATATATTACGACTCGGTATGCCACATTACCGCCTTGAAAAGCATGTTAGTATAACGTACGGCACCTTACAACTCCTAACAAAACATTACAACACCGTACGTAAACTTAAAACTCCATAATAAACCTAATGAATTCGTCCGAGTCATTTGAACATCGTACGACCACTAAGGACTTGTTACGACTCTGTATGCGAAATTAGCAACAGGAAAAGCAATTTAAAATAATGTAGGATGCGTTACAACTTTTGAGAACACCTTACACCACCGTACGAAAGATTAAAACTCCATAATAAACCTAATGAATTCGTCCGAGTAATTTGATCACCATACAACAATTTGGAATATATTACGACTCTATCTGCCACATTACCGCCTTGTAAAGAATGTTAGTATAACGTATGGCACCTTACAACTCCTAACAAAACATTACAACACCATACGTAAACTTAAAACTCCATAAAAAACCTAATGAATTCGTCCGAGTCATTTGAACATCGTACGACCACTCAGGACTTGTTACGACTCTGTATGCGAAATTAGCAACAGGAAAAGCAATTTAGAATAATGTAGGATGTGTTACAACTTTTGAGAACACCTTACACCACCGTACGAAAGATTAAAACTCCATAATAAACCTAATGAATTCGTCAGAGTAATTTGAACACCATACAACAATTTGGAATATATTACGACTCTGTATGCCATATTACCGCCTTGAAAAGCATGTTAGTATAACGTACGACACCTTAATACTCCTAACAAAACATTACAACACCGTACGTAAACTTAAAACTCCATAATAAACCTAATGAATTCGTCCGAGTCCTTTGAACATCGTACGACAATTTAGAATATATTACGTCTCCGTATGCCACATTACCGTCTTGAGAAGCATGTTAGTCATTTGAACATCGTACGACCACTCAGGACTTGTTACGACTCTGTATGCGAAATTAGCAACAGGAAAAGCAATTTAGAATAATGTAGGATGCGTTACAACTTTTGAGAACACCTTACACCACCGTACGAAAGATTAAAACTCCATAATAAACCTAATGAATTCGTCCGAGTAATTTGAACACCATACAACAATTTGGAATATATTACGACTCTGTATGCCATATTACCGCCTTGAAAAGCATGTTAGTATAACGTACGACACCTTACTACTCCTAACAAAACATTACAACACCGTACGTAAACTTAAAACTCCATAATAAACCTAATGAATTCGTCCGAGTCCTTTGAATATCGTACGACAAATTAGAATATATTACGACTCTGTATGCCACATTACCGTCTTGAGAAGCATGTTAGTATAACGTACAGCAACTTACAACTCCTAACAAAACATTACAACACCATACGTAAACTTAAAATCCATAATAAACCTAATAAATTAGTCTAAGTCCTTTGACACCATACAACAATTTGGAATATATTACGACTCGGTATGCCACATTACCGCCTTGAAAAGCGTGTTAGTATAACGTACGGCACCTTACAACTCCTAACAAAACATTACAACACCGTACGTAAACTTAAAACTCCATAATAAACCTAATGAATTCGTCCGAGTCATTTGAACATCGTACGACCACTAAGGACTTGTTACGACTCTGTATGCCAAATTAGCAACAGGAAAAGCAATTTAGAATAATGTAGGATGCGTTACAACTTTTGAGAACACCTTACACCACCGTACGAAAGATTAAAACTCCATAATAAACCTAATGAATTCGTCCGAGTAATTTGATCACCATACAACAATTTGGAATATATTACGACTCTATGTGCCACATTACCGCCATGAAAAGAATGTTAGTATAACGTATGGCACCTTACAAATCCTAACAAAACATTACAACACCATACGTAAACTTAAAACTCCATAAAAAACCTAATGAATTCGTCCGAGTCATTTGAACATCGTACGACCACTCAGGACTTGTTACGACTCTGTATGCGAAATTAGCAACAAGAAAAGCAATTTAGAATAATGTAGGATGCGTTACAACTTTTGAGAACACCTTACACCATCGTACGAAAGATTAAAACTCCATAATAAACCTAATGAATTCGTCCGAGTAATTTGAACACCATACAACAATTTGGAATATATTACGACTTTGTATGCCATATTACCGCCTTGAAAAGCATGTTAGTATAACGTACGACACCTTACTACTCCTAACAAAACATAACAACACCGTACGTAAACTTAAAACTCCATAATAAACCTAATGAATTCGTCCGAGTCCTTTGAAAATCATACGACAAATTAGAATATATTACGACTCTGTATGCCACATTACCGTCTTGAGAAGCATGTTAGCATAACGTACGGCAACTTACAACTCCTAACAAAACATTACAACACCATACGTAAACTTAAAACTCCATAATAAACCTAATAAATTAGTCTAAGTCCTTTGAACACCATACAACAATTCGGAATATATTACGACTCGGTATGCCACATTACCGCCTTGAAAAGCATGTTAGTATAACGTACGGCACCTTACAACTTCTAACAAAACATTACAACACCGTACGTAAACTTAAAACTCCATAATAAACCTAATGAATTCGTCCGAGTCATTTGAACATCGTACGACCACTAAGGACGTGTTACGACTCTGTATGCGAAATTAGCAACAGGAAAAGCAATTTAGAATAATGTAAGATGCGTTACAACTTTTGAGAACACCTTACACCACCGTAAGAAAGATTAAAACTCCATAATAAACCTAATGAATTCGTCCGAGTAATTTGATCACCATACAACAATTTGGAATATATTACGACTGTATCTGCCACATTACCGCATTGAAAAGAATGTTAGTATAACGTATGGCACCTTACAACTCCTAACAAAACATTACAACACCATACGTAAACTTAAAACTCCATAATAAACCTAATGAATTCGTCCGAGTCATTTGAACATCGTACGACCACTCAGGATTTGTTACGACTCTGTATGCAAAATTAGCAATAGGAAAAGCAATTTAGAATAATGTTGGATGCGTTACAACTTTTGAGAACACCTTACACCACCGGACGAAAGATTAAAACTCCATAATAAACCTAATGAATTTGTCCGAGTAATTTGATCACCATACAACAATTTGGAATATATTACGACTCTGTATGCCACATTACCGCCTTGAAAAGCATGTTAGTATAACGTACGGCACCTTACAACTCCTAACAAAACATTACAACACCGTACGTAAACTTAAAACTCCATAATAAACCTAATGAATTCGTCCGAGTCATTTGAACATCGTACGACCACTCAGGACTTGTTACGACTCTGTATGCGAAATTAGCAATAGGAAAAGCAATTTAGAATAATGTAGGATGCGTTACAACTTTTGAGAACACCTTACACCACCGTACGAAAGATTAAAACTCCATAATAAACCTAATGAATTCGTCCGAGTAATTTGAACATCATACAACAATTTGGAATATATTACGCTCTGTATGCCATATTACCGCCTTGAAAAGCATGTTAGTATAACGTACGACACCTTACTACTCCTAACAAAACATAACAACGCCGTACGTAAACTTAAAACTCCATAATAAACCTAATGAATTCGTCCGAGTCCTTTGAAAATCATACGACAAATTAGAATATATTACGACTCTGTATGCCACATTACCGTCTTGAGAAGCATGTTAGCATAACGTACGGCAACTTACAACTCCTAACAAAACATTACAACACCATACGTAAACTTAAAACTCCATAATAAACCTAATAAATTAGTCTAAGTCCTTTGAACACCATACAACAATTCGGAATATATTACGACTCGGTATGCCACATTACCGCCTTGAAAAGCATGTTAGTATAACGTACGGCACCTTACAACTTCTAACAAAACATTACAACACCGTACGTAAACTTAAAACTCCATAATAAACCTAATGAATTCGTCCGAGTCATTTGAACATCGTACGACCACTAAGGACGTGTTACGACTCTGTATGCGAAATTAGCAACAGGAAAAGCAATTTAGAATAATGTAAGATGCGTTACAACTTTTGAGAACACCTTACACCACCGTAAGAAAGATTAAAACTCCATAATAAACCTAATGAATTCGTCCGAGTAATTTGATCACCATACAACAATTTGGAATATATTACGACTGTATCTGCCACATTACCGCCTTGAAAAGAATGTTAGTATAACGTATGGCACCTTACAACTCCTAACAAAACATTACAACACCATACGTAAACTTAAAACTCCATAATAAACCTAATGAATTCGTCCGAGTCATTTGAACATCGTACGACCACTCAGGATTTGTTACGACTCTGTATGCAAAATTAGCAATAGGAAAAGCAATTTAGAATAATGTTGGATGCGTTACAACTTTTGAGAACACCTTACACCACCGGACGAAAGATTAAAACTCCATAATAAACCTAATGAATTTGTCCGAGTAATTTGATCACCATACAACAATTTGGAATATATTACGACTCTGTATGCCACATTACCGCCTTGAAAAGCATGTTAGTATAACGTACGGCACCTTACAACTCCTAACAAAACATTACAACACCGTACGTAAACTTAAAACTCCATAATAAACCTAATGAATTCGTCCGAGTCATTTGAACATCGTACGACCACTCAGGACTTGTTACGACTCTGTATGCGAAATTAGCAATAGGAAAAGCAATTTAGAATAATGTAGGATGCGTTACAACTTTTGAGAACACCTTACACCACCGTACGAAAGATTAAAACTCCATAATAAACCTAATGAATTCGTCCGAGTAATTTGAACATCATACAACAATTTGGAATATATTACGCTCTGTATGCCATATTACCGCCTTGAAAAGCATGTTAGTATAACGTACGACACCTTACTACTCCTAACAAAACATAACAACACCGTACGTAAACTTAAAACTCCATAATAAACCTAATGAATTCGTCCGAGTCCTTTGAAAATCATACGACAAATTAGAATATATTACGACTCTGTATGCCACATTACCGTCTTGAGAAGCATGTTAGCATAACGTACGGCAACTTACAACTCCTAACAAAACATTACAACACCATACGTAAACTTAAAACTCCATAATAAACCTAATAAATTAGTCTAAGTCCTTTGAACACCATACAACAATTCGGAATATATTACGACTCGGTATGCCACATTACCGCCTTGAAAAGCATGTTAGTATAACGTACGGCACCTTACAACTTCTAACAAAACATTACAACACCGTACGTAAACTTAAAACTCCATAATAAACCTAATGAATTCGTCCGAGTCATTTGAACATCGTACGACCACTAAGGACTTGTTACGACTCTGTATGCGAAATTAGCAACAGGAAAAGCAATTTAGAATAATGTAAGATGCGTTACAACTTTTGAGAACACCTTACACCACCGTAAGAAAGATTAAAACTCCATAATAAACCTAATGAATTCGTCCGAGTAATTTGATCACCATACAACAATTTGGAATATATTACGACTGTATCTGCCACATTACCGCCTTGAAAAGAATGTTAGTATAACGTATGGCACCTTACAACTCCTAACAAAACATTACAACACCATACGTAAACTTAAAACTCCATAATAAACCTAATGAATTCGTCCGAGTCATTTGAACATCGTACGACCACTCAGGACTTGTTACGACTCTGTATGCGAAATTAGCAATAGGAAAAGCAATTTAGAATAATGTAGGATGCGTTACAAATTTTGAGAACACCTTACACCACCGGACGAAAGATTAAAACTCCATAATAAACCTAATGAATTCGTCCGAGTAATTTGATCACCATACAACAATTTGGAATATATTACGACTCTGTATGCCACATTACCGCCTTGAAAAGCATGTTAGTATAACGTACGGCAACTTACAACTCCTAACAAAACATTACAACACCGTACGTAAACTTAAAACTCCATAATAAACCTAATGAATTCGTCCGAGTCATTTGAACATCGTACGACCACTCAGGACTTGTTACGACTTTGTATGCGAAATTAGCAATAGGAAAAGCAATTTAGAATAATGTAGGATGCGTTACAACTTTTGAGAACACCTTACACCACCGTACGAAAGATTAAAACTCCATAATAAACCTAATGAATTCGTCCGAGTAATTTGAACATCATACAACAATTTGGAATATATTACGACTCTGTATGCCATATTACCGCCTTGAAAAGCATGTTAGTATAACGTACGACACCTTACTACTCCTAACAAAACATTACAACACCATACGTAAACTTAAAACTCCATAATAAACCTAATAAATTAGTCTAAGTCCTTTGAACACCATACAACAATTTGGAATATATTATGACTCGGTATGCCACATTACCGCCTTGAAAAGCATGTTAGTATAACGTACGACACCTTACAACTCCTAACAAAACATTACAACACCGTACGTAAACTTAAAACTCCATAATAAACCTAATGAATTCGTCCGAGTCATTTGAACATCGTACGACCACTAAGGACTTGTTACGACTCTGTATGCGAAATTAGCAACAGGAAAAGCAATTTAGAATAATGTAGGATGCGTTACAACTTTTGAGAACACCTTACACCACCGTACGAAAGATTAAAACTCCATAATAAACCTAATGAATTCGTCCGAGTAATTTGATCACCATACAACAATTTGGAATATATTACGACTGTATCTTCCACATTACCGCCTTGAAAAGAATGTTAGTATAACGTATGGCACCTTACAACTCCTAACAAAACATTACAACACAATACGTAAACTTAAAACTCCATAATAAACCTAATGAATTCGTCCGAGTCATTTGAACATCGTACGACCACTCAGGACTTGTTACGACTCTGTATGCGAAATTAGCTATAGGAAAAGCAATTTAGAATAATGTAGGATGCGTTACAACTTTTGAGAACACCTTACACCACCGTACGAAAGATTAAAACTCCATAATAAACCTAATGAATTCGTCCGAGTAATTTGAACATCATACAACAATTTGGAATATATTACGACTCTGTATGCCATATTACCGCCTTGAAAAGCATGTTAGTATAACGTACGACACCTTACTACTCCTAACAAAACATTACAACACCGTACGTAAACTTAAAACTCCATAATAAACCTAATGAATTCGTCCGAGTCCTTTGAAAATCGTACGACAAATTAGAATATATTACGACTCTGTATGCCACATTACCGTCTTGAGAAGCATGTTAGTATAACGTACGGCAACTTACAACTCCTAACAAAACATTACAACACCATACGTAAACTTAAAACTCCATAATAAACCTAATAAATTAGTCTAAGTCCTTTGAACACCATACAACAATTTGGAATATATTACGACCCTGTATGCCACATTACAGCCTTGAAAAGCATGTTAGTATAACGTACGGCAACTTACAACTCCTAACAAAACATTACAACACCGTACGTAAACTTAAAACTCCATAATAAACCTAATGAATTCGTCCGAGTCATTTGAACATCGTACGACCACTCAGGACTTGTTACGACTCTGTATGCGAAATTAGCAATAGGAAAAGCAATTTAGAATAATGTAGGATGCGTTACAAATTTTGAGAACACCTTACACCACCGGACGAAAGATTAAAACTCCATAATAAACCTAATGAATTCGTCCGATTAATTTGATCACCATACAACAATTTGGAATATATTACGACTCTGTATGCCACATTACCGCCTTGAAAAGCATGTTAGTATAACGTACGGCAACTTACAACTCCTAACAAAACATTACAACACCGTACGTAAACTTAAAACTCCATAATAAACCTAATGAATTCGTCCGAGTCATTTGAACATCGTACGACCACTCAGGACTTGTTACGACTCTGTATGCGAAATTAGCAATAGGAAAAGCAATTTAGAATAATGTAGGATGCGTTACAACTTTTGAGAACACCTTACACCACCGTACGAAAGATTAAAACTCCATAATAAACCTAATGAATTCGTCCGAGTAATTTGAACATCATACAACAATTTGGAATATATTACGACTCTGAATGCCATATTACCGCCTTGAAAAGCATGTTAGTATAACGTACGACACCTTACTACTCCTAACAAAACATTACAACACCGTACGTAAACTTAAAACTCCATAATAAACCTAATGAATTCGTCCGAGTCCTTTGAAAATCGTACGACAAATTAGAATATATTACGACTCTGTATGCCACATTACCGTCTTGAGAAGCATGTTAGTATAACGTACGGCAACTTACAACTCCTAACAAAACATTACAACACCATACGTAAACTTAAAACTCCATAATAAACCTAATAAATTAGTCTAAGTCCTTTGAACACCATACAACAATTTGGAATATATTACGACTCTGTATGCCACATTACCGCCTTGAAAAGCATGTTAGTATAACGTACGGCAACTTACAACTCCTAACAAAACATTACAACACCGTACGTAACCTTAAAACTCCATAATAAACCTAATGAATTCGTCCGAGTCATTTGAACATCGTACGCCAACTCAGGACTTGTTACGACTCTGTATGCGAAATTAGCAATAGGAAAAGCAATTTAGAATAATGTAGGATGCGTTACAACTTTTGAGAACACCTTACACCACCGTACGAAAGATTAAAACTCCATAATAAACCTAATGAATTCGTCCGAGTAATTTGAACATCATACAACAATTTGGAATATATTACGACTCTGTATGCCATATTACCGCCTTGAAAAGCATGTTAGTATAACGTACGACACCTTACTACTCCTAACAAAACATTACAACACCGTACGTAAACTTAAAACTCCATAATAAACCTAATGAATTCGTCCGAGTCCTTTGAAAATCGTACGACAAATTAGAATATATGACGACTCTGTATGCCACATTACCGTCTTGAGAAGCATGTTAGTATAACGTACGGCAACTTACAACTCCTAACAAAACATTACAACACCATACGTAAACTTAAAACTCCATAATAAACCTAATAAATTAGTCTAAGTCCTTTGAACACCATACAACAATTTGGAATATATTACGACTCTGTATGCCACATTACCGCCTTGAAAAGCATGTTAGTATAACGTACGGCAACTTACAACTCCTAACAAAACATTACAACACCGTACGTAAACTTAAAACTCCATAATAAACCTAATGAATTCGTCCGAGTCATTTGAACATCGTACGACCACTCAGGACTTGTTACGACTCTGTATGCGAAATTAGCAATAGGAAAAGCAATTTAGAATAATGTAGGATGCGTTACAACTTTTGAGAACACCTTACACCACCGTACAAAAGATTAAAACTCCATAATAAACCTAATGAATTCGTCCGAGTAATTTGAACATCATACAACAATTTGGAATATATTACGACTCTGTATGCCATATTACCGCCTTGAAAAGCATGTTAGTATAACGTACGACACCTTACTACTCCTAACAAAACATTACAACACCGTACGTAAACTTAAAACTCCATAATAAACCTAATGAATTCGTCCGAGTCCTTTGAAAATCGTACGACAAATGAGAATATATTACGACTCTGTATACCACATTACCGTCTTGAGAAGCATGTTAGTATAACGTACGGCAACTTACCACTCCTAACAAAACATTACAACACCATACGTAAACTTAAAACTCCATAATAAACCTAATAAATTAGTCTAAGTCCTTTGAACACCATACAACAATTTGGAATATATTACGACTCTGTATGCCACATTACCGCCTTGAAAAGCATGTTAGTATAACGTACGGCAACTTACAACTCCTAACAAAACATTACAACACCGTACGTAAACTTAAAACTCCATAATAAACCTAATGAATTCGTCCGAGTCATTTGAACATCGTACGACCACTCAGGACTTGTTACGACTCTGTATGCGAAATTAGCAATAGGAAAAGCAATTTAGAATAATGTAGGATGCGTTACAAATTTTGAGAACACCTTACACCACCGGACGAAAGATTAAAACTCCATAATAAACCTAATGAATTCGTCCGAGTAATTTGATCACCATACAACAATTTGGAATATATTACGACTCTGTATGCCACATTACCGCCTTGAAAAGCATGTTAGTATAACGTACGGCAACTTACAACTCCTAACAAAACATTACAACACCGTACGTAAACTTAAAACTCCATAATAAACCTAATGAATTCGTCCGAGTCATTTGAACATCGTACGACCACTCAGGACTTGTTACGACTCTGTATGCGAAATTAGCAATAGGAAAAGCAATTTAGAATAATGTAGGATGCGTTACAACTTTTGAGAACACCTTACACCACCGTACGAAAGATTAAAACTACATAATAAACCTAATGAATTCGTCCGAGTAATTTGAACATCATACAACAATTTGGAATATATTACGACTCTGTATGCCATATTACCGCCTTGAAAAGCATGTTAGTATAACGTACGACACCTTACTACTCCTAACAAAACATTACAACACCGTACGTAAACTTAAAACTCCATAATAAACCTAATGAATTCGTCCGAGTCCTTTGAAAATCGTACGACAAATTAGAATATATTACGACTCTGTATGCCACATTACCGTCTTGAGAAGCATGTTAGTATAACGTACGGCAACTTACAACTCCTAACAAAACATTACAACACCATACGTAAACTTAAAACTCCATAATAAACCTAATAAATTAGTCTAAGTCCTTTGAACACCATACAACAATTTGGAATATATTACGACCCTGTATGCCACATTACAGCCTTGAAAAGCATGTTAGTATAACGTACGGCAACTTACAACTCCTAACAAAACATTACAACACCGTACGTAAACTTAAAACTCCATAATAAACCTAATGAATTCGTCCGAGTCATTTGAACATCGTACGACCACTCAGGACTTGTTACGACTCTGTATGCGAAATTAGCAATAGGAAAAGCAATTTAGAATAATGTAGGATACGTTACAAATTTTGAGAACACCTTACACCACCGGACGAAAGATTAAAACTCCATAATAAACCTAATGAATTCGTCCGATTAATTTGATCACCATACAACAATTTGGAATATATTACGACTCTGTATGCCACATTACCGCCTTGAAAAGCATGTTAGTATAACGTACGGCAACTTACAACTCCTAACAAAACATTACAACACCGTACGTAAACTTAAAACTCCATAATAAACCTAATGAATTCGTCCGAGTCATTTGAACATCGTACGACCACTCAGGACTTGTTACGACTCTGTATGCGAAATTAGCAATAGGAAAAGCAATTTAGAATAATGTAGGATGCGTTACAACTTTTGAGAACACCTTACACCACCGTACGAAAGATTAAAACTCCATAATAAACCTAATGAATTCGTCCGAGTAATTTGAACATCATACAACAATTTGGAATATATTACGACTCTGAATGCCATATTACCGCCTTGAAAAGCATGTTAGTATAACGTACGACACCTTACTACTCCTAACAAAACATTACAACACCGTACGTAAACTTAAAACTCCATAATAAACCTAATGAATTCGTCCGAGTCCTTTGAAAATCGTACGACAAATTAGAATATATTACGACTCTGTATGCCACATTACCGTCTTGAGAAGCATGTTAGTATAACGTACGGCAACTTACAACTCCTAACAAAACATTACAACACCATACGTAAACTTAAAACTCCATAATAAACCTAATAAATTAGTCTAAGTCCTTTGAACACCATACAACAATTTGGAATATATTACGACTCTGTATGCCACATTACCGCCTTGAAAAGCATGTTAGTATAACGTACGGCAACTTACAACTCCTAACAAAACATTACAACACCGTACGTAACCTTAAAACTCCATAATAAACCTAATGAATTCGTCCGAGTCATTTGAACATCGTACGCCAACTCAGGACTTGTTACGACTCTGTATGCGAAATTAGCAATAGGAAAAGCAATTTAGAATAATGTAGGATGCGTTACAACTTTTGAGAACACCTTACACCACCGTACGAAAGATTAAAACTCCATAATAAACCTAATGAATTCGTCCGAGTAATTTGAACATCATACAACAATTTGGAATATATTACGACTCTGTATGCCATATTACCGCCTTGAAAAGCATGTTAGTATAACGTACGACACCTTACTACTCCTAACAAAACATTACAACACCGTACGTAAACTTAAAACTCCATAATAAACCTAATGAATTCGTCCGAGTCCTTTGAAAATCGTACGACAAATTAGAATATATGACGACTCTGTATGCCACATTACCGTCTTGAGAAGCATGTTAGTATAACGTACGGCAACTTACAACTCCTAACAAAACATTACAACACCATACGTAAACTTAAAACTCCATAATAAACCTAATAAATTAGTCTAAGTCCTTTGAACACCATACAACAATTTGGAATATATTACGACTCTGTATGCCACATTACCGCCTTGAAAAGCATGTTAGTATAACGTACGGCAACTTACAACTCCTAACAAAACATTACAACACCGTACGTAAACTTAAAACTCCATAATAAACCTAATGAATTCGTCCGAGTCATTTGAACATCGTACGACCACTCAGGACTTGTTACGACTCTGTATGCGAAATTAGCAATAGGAAAAGCAATTTAGAATAATGTAGGATGCGTTACAACTTTTGAGAACACCTTACACCACCGTACAAAAGATTAAAACTCCATAATAAACCTAATGAATTCGTCCGAGTAATTTGAACATCATACAACAATTTGGAATATATTACGACTCTGTATGCCATATTACCGCCTTGAAAAGCATGTTAGTATAACGTACGACACCTTACTACTCCTAACAAAACATTACAACACCGTACGTAAACTTAAAACTCCATAATAAACCTAATGAATTCGTCCGAGTCCTTTGAAAATCGTACGACAAATGAGAATATATTACGACTCTGTATACCACATTACCGTCTTGAGAAGCATGTTAGTATAACGTACGGCAACTTACCACTCCTAACAAAACATTACAACACCATACGTAAACTTAAAACTCCATAATAAACCTAATAAATTAGTCTAAGTCCTTTGAACACCATACAACAATTTGGAATATATTACGACTCTGTATGCCACATTACCGCCTTGAAAAGCATGTTAGTATAACGTACGGCAACTTACAACTCCTAACAAAACATTACAACACCGTACGTAAACTTAAAACTTCATAATAAACCTAATGAATTCGTCCGAGTCATTTGAACATCGTACGACCACTCAGGACTTGTTACGACTCTGTATGCGAAATTAGCAATAGGAAAAGCAATTTAGAATAATGTAGGATGCGTTACAAATTTTGAGAACACCTTACACCACCGGACGAAAGATTAAAACTCCATAATAAACCTAATGAATTCGTCCGAGTAATTTGATCACCATACAACAATTTGGAATATATTACGACTCTGTATGCCACATTACCGCCTTGAAAAGCATGTTAGTATAACGTACGGCAACTTACAACTCCTAACAAAACATTACAACACCGTACGTAAACTTAAAACTCCATAATAAACCTAATGAATTCGTCCGAGTCATTTGAACATCGTACGACCACTCAGGACTTGTTACGACTCTGTATGCGAAATTAGCAATAGGAAAAGCAATTTAGAATAATGTAGGATGCGTTACAACTTTTGAGAACACCTTACACCACTGTACGAAAGATTAAAACTACATAATAAACCTAATGAATTCGTCCGAGTAATTTGAACATCATACAACAATTTGGAATATATTACGACTCTGTATGCCATATTACCGCCTTGAAAAGCATGTTAGTA
Organism: Tagetes erecta; assembly: GCA_030867185.1. Classification (NCBI taxonomy): domain Eukaryota; kingdom Viridiplantae; phylum Streptophyta; class Magnoliopsida; order Asterales; family Asteraceae; genus Tagetes; species Tagetes erecta. The sequence goes on along the minus strand of CM061488.1, from coordinate 43,514,288 downwards.
TAACGTACGACACCTTACTACTCCTAACAAAACATTACAACACCGTACGTAAACTTAAAACTCCATAATAAACCTAATGAATTCGTCCGAGTCCTTTGAAAATCGTACGACAAATTAGAATATATTACGACTCTGTATGCCACATTACCGTCTTGAGAAGCATGTTAGTATAACGTACGGCAACTTACAACTCCTAACAAAACATTACAACACCATACGTAAACTTAAAACTCCATAATAAACCTAATAAATTAGTCTAAGTCCTTTGAACACCATACAACAATTTGGAATATATTACGACTCTGTATGCCGCATTACCGCCTTGAAAAGCATGTTAGTATAACGTACGACAACTTACAACTCCTAACAAAACATTACAACACCGTACGTAAACTTAAAACTCCATAATAAACCTAATGAATTCGTCCGAGTCATTTGAACATCGTACGACCACTCAGGACTTGTTACGACTCTGTATGCGAAATTAGCAATAGGAAAAGCAATTTAGAATAATGTAGGATGCGTTACAACTTTTGAGAACACCTTACACCACCGTACGAAAGATTAAAACTCCATAATAAACCTAATGAATTCGTCCGAGTAATTTGAACATCATACAACAATTTGGAATATATTACGACTCTGTATGCCATATTACCGCCTTGAAAAGCATGTTAGTATAACGTACGACACCTTACTACTCCTAACAAAACATTACAACACCGTACGTAAACTTAAAACTCCATAATAAACCTAATGAATTCGTCCGAGTCCTTTGAAAATCGTACGACAAATTAGAATATATTACGACTCTGTATGCCACATTACCGTCTTGAGAAGCATGTTAGTATAACGTACGGCAACTTACAACTCCTAACAAAACATTACAACACCATACGTAAACTTAAAACTCCATAATAAACCTAATAAATTAGTCTAAGTCCTTTGAACACCATACAACAATTTGGAATATATTACGACTCTGTATGCCACATTACCGCCTTGAAAAGCATGTTAGTATAACGTACGGCAACTTACAACTCCTAACAAAACATTACAACACCGTACGTAAACTTAAAACTCCATAATAAACCTAATGAATTCGTCCGAGTCATTTGAACATCGTACGACCACTCAGGACTTGTTACGACTCTGTATGCGAAATTAGCAATAGGAAAAGCAATTTAGAATAATGTAGGATGCGTTACAAATTTTGAGAACACCTTACACCACCGGACGAAAGATTAAAACTCCATAATAAACCTAATGAATTCGTCCGAGTAATTTGATCACCATACAACAATTTGGAATATATTACGACTCTGTATGCCACATTACCGCCTTGAAAAGCATGTTAGTATAACGTACGGCAACTTACAACTCCTAACAAAACATTACAACACCGTACGTAAACTTAAAACTCCATAATAAACCTAATGAATTCGTCCGAGTCATTTGAACATCGTACGACCACTCAGGACTTGTTACGACTCTGTATGCGAAATTAGCAATAGGAAAAGCAATTTAGAATAATGTAGGATGCGTTACAACTTTTGAGAACACCTTACACCACTGTACGAAAGATTAAAACTACATAATAAACCTAATGAATTCGTCCGAGTAATTTGAACATCATACAACAATTTGGAATATATTACGACTCTGTATGCCATATTACCGCCTTGAAAAGCATGTTAGTATAACGTACGACACCTTACTACTCCTAACAAAACATTACAACACCGTACGTAAACTTAAAACTCCATAATAAACCTAATGAATTCGTCCGAGTCCTTTGAAAATCGTACGACAAATTAGAATATATTACGACTTTGTATGCCACATTACCGTCTTGAGAAGCATGTTAGTATAACGTACGGCAACTTACAACTCCTAACAAAACATTACAACACCATACGTAAACTTAAAACTCCATAATAAACCTAATAAATTAGTCTAAGTCCTTTGAACACCATACAACAATTTGGAATATATTACGACTCTGTATGCCACATTACCGCCTTGAAAAGCATGTTAGTATAACGTACGGCAACTTACAACTCCTAACAAAACATTACAACACCGTACGTAAACTTAAAACTCCATAATAAACCTAATGAATTCGTCCGAGTCATTTGAACATCGTACGACCACTCAGGACTTGTTACGACTCTGTATGCGAAATTAGCAATAGGAAAAGCAATTTAGAATAATGTAGGATGCGTTACAACTTTTGAGAACACCTTACACCACCGTACGAAAGATTAAAACTCCATAATAAACCTAATGAATTCGTCCGAGTAATTTGAACATCATACAACAATTTGGAATATATTACGACTCTGTATGCCATATTACCGCCTTGAAAAGCATGTTAGTATAACGTACGACACCTTACTACTCCTAACAAAACATTACAACACCGTACGTAAACTTAAAACTCCATAATAAACCTAATGAATTCGTCCGAGTCCTTTGAAAATCGTACGACAAATTAGAATATATTACGACTCTGTATGCCACATTACCGTCTTGAGAAGCATGTTAGTATAACGTACGGCAACTTACAACTCCTAACAAAACATTACAACACCATACGTAAACTTAAAACTCCATAATAAACCTAATAAATTAGTCTAAGTCCTTTGAACACCATACAACAATTTGGAATATATTACGACTCTGTGTGCCACATTACCGCCTTGAAAAGCATGTTAGTATAACGTACGGCAACTTACAACTCCTAACAAAACATTACAACACCGTACGTAAACTTAAAACTCCATAATAAACCTAATGAATTCGTCCGAGTCATTTGAACATCGTACGACCACTCAGGACTTGTTACGACTCTGTATGCGAAATTAGCAATAGGAAAAGCAATTTAGAATAATGTAGGATGCGTTACAAATTTTGAGAACACCTTACACCACCGGACGAAAGATTAAAACTCCATAATAAACCTAATGAATTCGTCCGAGTAATTTGATCACCATACAACAATTTGGAATATATTACGACTCTGTATGCCACATTACCGCCTTGAAAAGCATGTTAGTATAACGTACGGCAACTTACAACTCCTAACAAAACATTACAACACCGTACGTAAACTTAAAACTCCATAATAAACCTAATGAATTCGTCCGAGTCATTTGAACATCGTACGACCACTCAGGACTTGTTACGACTCTGTATGCGAAATTAGCAATAGGAAAAGCAATTTAGAATAATGTAGGATGCGTTACAACTTTTGAGAACACCTTACACCACCGTACGAAAGATTAAAACTCCATAATAAACCTAATGAATTCGTCCGAGTAATTTGAACACCATACAACAATTTGGAATATATTACGACTCTGTATGCCATATTACCGCCTTGAAAAGCATGTTAGTATAACGTACGACACCTTACTACTCCTAACAAAACATTACAACACCGTACGTAAACTTAAAACTGCATAATAAACCTAATGAATTCGTCCGAGTCCTTTGAAAATCGTACGACAAATTAGAGTATATTACGACTCTGTATGCCACATTACCGTCTTGAGAAGCATGTTAGTATAACGTACGGCAACTTACAACTCCTAACAAAACATTACAACACCATACGTAAACTTAAAACTCCATAATAAACCTAATAAATTAGTCTAAGTCCTTTGAACACCATACAACAATTTGGAATATATTACGACTCTGTATGCCACATTACCGCCTTGAAAAGCATGTTAGTATAACGTACGGCAACTTACAACTCCTAACAAAACATTACAACACCGTACGTAAACTTAAAACTCCATAATAAACCTAATGAATTCGTCCGAGTCATTTGAACATCGTACGACCACTCAGGACTTGTTACGACTCTGTATGCGAAATTTGCAATAGGAAAAGCAATTTAGAATAATGTAGGATGCGTTACAAATTTTGAGAACACCTTACACCACCGGACGAAAGATTAAAACTCCATAATAAACCTAATGAATTCGTCCGAGTAATTTGATCACCATACAACAATTTGGAATATATTACGACTCTGTATGCCACATTACCGCCTTGAAAAGCATGTTAGTATAACGTACAGCAACTTACAACTCCTAACAAAACATTACAACACCGTACGTAAACTTAAAACTCCATAATAAACCTAATGAATTCGTCCGAGTCATTTGAACATCGTACGCCCACACAGGACTTGTTACGACTCTGTATGCGAAATTAGCAATAGGAAAAGCAATTTAGAATAATGTAGGATGCGTTACAAATTTTGAGAACACCTTACACCACCGGACGAAAGATTAAAACTCCATAATAAACCTAATGAATTCGTCCGAGTAATTTGATCACCATACAACAATTTGGAATATATTACGACTCTGTATGCCACATTACCGCCTTGAAAAGCATGTTAGTATAACGTACGGCAACTTACAACTCCTAACAAAACATTACAACACCGTACGTAAACTTAAAACTCCATAATAAACCTAATGAATTCGTCCGAGTCATTTGAACATCGTACGACCACTCAGGACTTGTTACGACTCTGTATGCGAAATTAGCAATAGGAAAAGCAATTTAGAATAATGTAGGATGCGTTACAAATTTTGAGAACACCTTACACCACCGGACGAAAGATTAAAACTCCATAATAAACCTAATGAATTCGTCCGAGTAATTTGATCACCATACAACAATTTGGAATATATTACGACTCTGTATGCCACATTACCGCCTTGAAAAGCATGTTAGTATAACGTACGGCAACTTACAACTCCTAACAAAACATTACAACACCGTACGTAAACTTAAAACTCCATAATAAACCTAATGAATTCGTCCGAGTCATTTGAACATCGTACGCCCACACAGGACTTGTTACGACTCTGTATGCGAAATTAGCAATAGGAAAAGCAATTTAGAATAATGTAGGATGCGTTACAAATTTTGAGAACACCTTACACCACCGGACGAAAGATTAAAACTCCATAATAAACCTAATGAATTCGTCCGAGTAATTTGATCACCATACAACAATTTGGAATATACTACGACTCTGTATGCCACATTACCGCCTTGAAAAGCATGTTAGTATAACGTACGGCAACTTACAACTCCTAACAAAACATTACAACACCGTACGTAAACTTAAAACTCCATAATAAACCTAATGAATTCGTCCGAGTCATTTGAACATCGTACGACCACTCAGGACTTGTTACGACTCTGTATGCGAAATTAGCAATAGGAAAAGCAATTTAGAATAATGTAGGATGCGTTACAACTTTTGAGAACACCTTACACCACCGTACGAAAGATTAAAACTCCATAATAAACCTAATGAATTCGTCCGAGTAATTTGAACATCATACAACAATTTGGAATATATTACGACTCTGTATGCCATATTACCGCCTTGAAAAGCATGTTAGTATAACGTACGACACCTTACTACTCCTAACAAAACATTACAACACCGTACGTAAAATTAAAACTCCATAATAAACCTAATGAATTCGTCCGAGTCCTTTGAAAATCGTACGACAAATTAGAATATATTACGACTCTGTATGCCACATTACCGTCTTGAGAAGCATGTTAGTATAACGTACGGCAACTTACAACTCCTAACAAAACATTACAACACCATACGTAAACTTAAAACTCCATAATAAACCTAATAAATTAGTCTAAGTCCTTTGAACACCACACAACAATTTGGAATATATTACGACTCTGTATGCCACATTACCGCCTTGAAAAGCATGTTAGTATAACGTACGGCAACTTACAACTCCTAACAAAACATTACAACACCGTACGTAAACTTAAAACTCCATAATAAACCTAATGAATTCGTCCGAGTCATTTGAACATCGTACGACCACTCAGGACTTGTTACGACTCTGTATGCGAAATTAGCAATAGGAAAAGCAATTTAGAATAATGTAGGATGCGTTACAAATTTTGAGAACACCTTACACCACCGGACGAAAGATTAAAACTCCATAATAAACCTAATGAATTCGTCCGAGTAATTTGATCACCATACAACAATTTGGAATATATTACGACTCTGTATGCCACATTACCGCCTTGAAAAGCATGTTAGTATAACGTACGGCAACTTACAACTCCTAACAAAACATTACAACACCGTACGTAAACTTAAAACTCCATAATAAACCTAATGAATTCGTCCGAGTCATTTGAACATCGTACGACCACTCAGGACTTGTTACGACTCTGTATGCGAAATTAGCAATAGGAAAAGCAATTTAGAATAATGTAGGATGCGTTACAACTTTTGAGAACACCTTACACCACCGTACGAAAGATTAAAACTCCATAATAAACCTAATGAATTCGTCCGAGTAATTTGAACACCATACAAAAATTTGGAATATATTACGACTCTGTATGCCATATTACCGCCTTGAAAAGCATGTTAGTATAACGTACGACACCTTACTACTCCTAACAAAACATTACAACACCGTACGTAAACTTAAAACTCCATAATAAACCTAATGAATTCGTCCGAGTCCTTTGAAAATCGTACGACAAATTAGAATATATTACGACTCTGTATGCCACATTACCGTCTTGAGAAGCATGTTAGTATAACGTACGGCAACTTACAACTCCTAACAAAACATTACAACACCATACGTAAACTTAAAACTCCATAATAAACCTAATAAATTAGTCTAAGTCCTTTGAACACCATACAACAATTTGGAATATATTACGACTCTGTATGCCACATTACCGCCTTGAAAAGCATGTTAGTATAACGTACGGCAACTTACAACTCCTAACAAAACATTACAACACCGTACGTAAACTTAAAACTCCATAATAAACCTAATGAATTCGTCCGAGTCATTAGAACATCGTACGCCCACACAGGACTTGTTACGACTCTGTATGCGAAATTAGCAATAGGAAAAGCAATTTAGAATAATGTAGGATGCGTTACAAATTTTGAGAACACCTTACACCACCGGACGAAAGATTAAAACTCCATAATAAACCTAATGAATTCGTCCGAGTAATTTGATCACCATACAACAATTTGGAATATATTACGACTCTGTATGCCACATTACCGCCTTGAAAAGCATGTTAGTATAACTGATAGTCATATGTATAGGTTGGACTCACCGGCATGTCGGTGTTATATCTTTTGCATGTATTTTGTTTGTTTTTGTTCTAGCGAACCTACGGGCGAATCTATAGATTCGCCCGGTAGTCTAGATTAGTGTTGTCACAGAGATAAGGTTCGTCGTCGGGCGAACCTGATTGTGCCCGGCGAAGCTATCTGGTTCGCTAGATAGATTCGCTGTCAGCGAATCTATCAGCGAACCTATAGCTGATATATATTGAAACCTTATCTCTTGGCAATAGTGACTTTGGTGGACTATCTTGCAAAATCTTATCCAAAGTCCGTGTGTGTTGTGTGTGCTTCCGGGAGGTGCTAGGAGCATATGTTATCCATCTATGTAGCATTATATACCTCCGGGTTTGGTTTAATCTTGTTCTTTAGTTATTGGGTTTATATTATACTTTGTTTGTTCAAATCAAGAGTGTTTGTTGTGAAACAAGTCATTATAGCACTGAAATCACGATACTGATGGACCAACAATATGGTATCAGAGCCTTAGTGCTCTTGATTGTTTCATCCTAGAGATTTTTGTGTTGATTTTGGGGTTTTTGGGTCAAAACACTACTTGGTTCATTTCGGGACTGTTTGTTGTGTTTTTGAGTTGGAATATGCTTGGGGTTTGTCGCTTTTGGTTATAGGAAGCTATTGAAACAAACGAATCTTAATTTGGTTGAGTTTTGAGGCTGTTCTGGTTGATTTTGGACTGAAACTGTTTCTTTCGTAACCCAGCGAAACTGCATGTTCATCCAGCGAATCTACTGGATCATCCAGCGAACCTAGACTAAATTTGTGATTCGGAAATTTCAAACTGTGGTCAGCGAATCTACAAAGACTTTGAACGAAAGTTCACCTGATTGGCTCATTGTGCAAGCGAACTTGCTGCCAATCTCATTTGGGCACAAGTCTTCGTTCTGCACAAGCGAACCTGTCGGGCGAATCTATTGCTGCGGCCGAGCGAATCTATTGCTGCCGAGCGAATCTGTTGCTGCTGCTGAGCGAACCTATATGAGCGAACCTTACAAAAAGTCTGGATCTTTATAAGTTTTATTTTTGGGCCAAAATTGTTGTTGAAGATGTGAGAGGCGAGGAGCATAAAGAAAATATTCAGGAGGAAACGAATGTTATTGATATGCCTGATACTGATGTCGCCGATGATGAGTCTAGTCAAGACAAAGAGGCCGGAACTGAAGACGTTACCAATCCTTTGGCCGGTATTAAAGATAGGGCTGGAGCTTTCATTGAGAATCCTTGAAGCCGATAAAGACGGAGCTAATCAGAAGACTTCCCCAGGTGAGGTCCAACCTAGGGGGAGTATTGATAGTCATATGTATAGGTTGGACTCACCGGCATGTCGGTGTTATATCTTTTGCATGTATTTTGTTTGTTTTTGTTCTAGCGAACCTACGGGCGAATCTATAGATTCGCCCGGTAGTCTAGATTAGTGTTGTCACAGAGATAAGGTTCGTCGTCGGGCGAACCTGATTGTGCCCGGCGAAGCTATCTGGTTCGCTAGATAGATTCGCTGTCAGCGAATCTATCAGCGAACCTATAGCTGATATATATTGAAACCTTATCTCTTGGCAATAGTGACTTTGGTGGACTATCTTGCAAAATCTTATCCAAAGTCCGTGTGTGTTGTGTGTGCTTCCGGGAGGTGCTAGGAGCATATGTTATCCATCTATGTAGCATTATATACCTCCGGGTTTGGTTTAATCTTGTTCTTTAGTTATTGGGTTTATATTATACTTTGTTTGTTCAAATCAAGAGTGTTTGTTGTGAAACAAGTCATTATAGCACTGAAATCACGATACTGATGGACCAACAATAACGTACGGCAACTTACAACTCCTAACAAAACATTACAACACCGTACGTAAACTTAAAACTCCATAATAAACCTAATGAATTCGTCCGAGTCATTTGAACATCGTACGACCACTCAGGACTTGTTACGACTCTGTATGCGAAATTAGCAATAGGAAAAGCAATTTAGAATAATGTAGGATGCATTACAACTTTTGAGAACACCTTACACCACCGTACGAAAGATTAAAACTCCATAATAAACCTAATGAATTCGTCCGAGTAATTTGAACATCATACAACAATTTGGAATATATTACGACTCTGTATGCCATATTACCGCCTTGAAAAGCATGTTAGTATAACGTACGACACCTTACTACTCCTAACAAAACATTACAACACCGTACGTAAACTTAAAACTCCATAATAAACCTAATGAATTCGTCCGAGTCCTTTGAAAATCGTACGACAAATTAGAATATATTACGACTCTGTATGCCACATTACCGTCTTGAGAAGCATGTTAGTATAACGTACGGCAACTTACAACTCCTAACAAAACATTACAACACCATACGTAAACTTAAAACTCCATAATAAACCTAATAAATTAGTCTAAGTCCTTTGAACACCACACAACAATTTGGAATATATTACGACTCTGTATGCCACATTACCGCCTTGAAAAGCATGTTAGTATAACGTACGGCAACTTACAACTCCTAACAAAACATTACAACACCGTACGTAAACTTAAAACTCCATAATAAACCTAATGAATTCGTCCGAGTCATTTGAACATCGTACGACCACTCAGGACTTGTTACGACTCTGTATGCGAAATTAGCAATAGGAAAAGCAATTTAGAATAATGTAGGATGCGTTACAAATTTTGAGAACACCTTACACCACCGGACGAAAGATTAAAACTCCATAATAAACCTAATGAATTCGTCCGAGTAATTTGATCACCATACAACAATTTGGAATATATTACGACTCTGTATGCCACATTACCGCCTTGAAAAGCATGTTAGTATAACGTACGGCAACTTACAACTCCTAACAAAACATTACAACACCGTACGCAAACTTAAAACTCCATAATAAACCTAATGAATTCGTCCGAGTCATTTGAACATCGTACGACCACTCAGGACTTGTTACGACTCTGTATGCGAAATTAGCAATAGGAAAAGCAATTTAGAATAATGTAGGATGCGTTACAACTTTTGAGAACACCTTACACCACCGTACGAAAGATTAAAACTCCATAATAAACCTAATGAATTCGTCCGAGTAATTTGAACACCATACAACAATTTGGAATATATTACGACTCTGTATGCCATATTACCGCCTTGAAAAGCATGTTAGTATAACGTACGACACCTTACTACTCCTAACAAAACATTACAACACCGTACGTAAACTTAAAACTCCATAATAAACCTAATGAATTCGTCCGAGTCCTTTGAAAATCGTACGACAAATTAGAATATATTACGACTCTGTATGCCACATTACCGTCTTGAGAAGCATGTTAGTATAACGTACGGCAACTTACAACTCCTAACAAAACATTACAACACCATACGTAAACTTAAAACTCCATAATAAACCTAATAAATTAGTCTAAGTCCTTTGAACACCATACAACAATTTGGAATATATTACGACTCTGTATGCCACATTACCGCCTTGAAAAGCATGTTAGTATAACGTACGGCAACTTACAACTCCTAACAAAACATTACAACACCGTACGTAAACTTAAAACTCCATAATAAACCTAATGAATTCGTCCGAGTCATTTGAACATCGTACGCCCACACAGGACTTGTTACGACTCTGTATGCGAAATTAGCAATAGGAAAAGCAATTTAGAATAATGTAGGATGCGTTACAAATTTTGAGAACACCTTACACCACCGGACGAAAGATTAAAACTCCATAATAAACCTAATGAATTCGTCCGAGTAATTTGATCACCATACAACAATTTGGAATATATTACGACTCTGTATGCCACATTACCGCCTTGAAAAGCATGTTAGTATAACGTACGGCAACTTACAACTCCTAACAAAACATTACAACACCGTACGTAAACTTAAAACTCCATAATAAACCTAATGAATTCGACCGAGTCATTTGAACATCGTACGACCACTCAGGACTTGTTACGACTCTGTATGCGAAATTAGCAATAGGAAAAGCAATTTAGAATAATGTAGGATGCGTTACAACTTTTGAGAACACCTTACACCACCGTACGAAAGATTAAAACTCCATAATAAACCTAATGAATTCGTCCGAGTAATTTGAACATCATACAACAATTTGGAATATATTACGACTCTGTATGCCATATTACCGCCTTGAAAAGCATGTTAGTATAACGTACGACACCTTACTACTCCTAACAAAACATTACAACACCGTACGTAAACTTAAAACTCCATAATAAACCTAATGAATTCGTCCGAGTCCTTTGAAAATCGTACGACAAATTAGAATATATTACGACTCTGTATGCCACATTACCGTCTTGAGAAGCATGTTAGTATAACGTACGGCAACTTACAACTCCTAACAAAACATTACAACACCATACGTAAACTTAAAACTCCATAATAAACCTAATAAATTAGTCTAAGTCCTTTGAACACCACACAACAATTTGGAATATATTACGACTCTGTATGCCACATTACCGCCTTGAAAAGCATGTTAGTATAACGTACGGCAACTTACAACTCCTAACAAAACATTACAACACCGTACGTAAACTTAAAACTCCATAATAAACCTAATGAATTCGTCCGAGTCATTTGAACATCGTACGACCACTCAGGACTTGTTACGACTCTGTATGCGAAATTAGCAATAGGAAAAGCAATTTAGAATAATGTAGGATGCGTTACAAATTTTGAGAACACCTTACACCACCGGACGAAAGATTAAAACTCCATAATAAACCTAATGAATTCGTCCGAGTAATTTGATCACCATACAACAATTTGGAATATATTACGACTCTGTATGCCACATTACCGCCTTGAAAAGCATGTTAGTATAACGTACGGCAACTTACAACTCCTAACAAAACATTACAACACCGTACGTAAACTTAAAACTCCATAATAAACCTAATGAATTCGTCCGAGTCATTTGAACATCGTACGACCACTCAGGACTTGTTACGACTCTGTATGCGAAATTAGCAATAGGAAAAGCAATTTAGAATAATGTAGGATGCGTTACAACTTTTGAGAACACCTTACACCACCGTACGAAAGATTAAAACTCCATAATAAACCTAATGAATTCGTCCGAGTAATTTGAACACCATACAACAATTTGGAATATATTACGACTCTGTATGCCATATTACCGCCTTGAAAAGCATGTTAGTATAACGTACGACACCTTACTACTCCTAACAAAACATTACAACACCGTACGTAAACTTAAAACTCCATAATAAACCTAATGAATTCGTCCGAGTCCTTTGAAAATCGTACGACAAATTAGAATATATTACGACTCTGTATGCCACATTACCGTCTTGAGAAGCATGTTAGTATAACGTACGGCAACTTACAACTCCTAACAAAACATTACAACACCATACGTAAACTTAAAACTCCATAATAAACCTAATAAATTAGTCTAAGTCCTTTGAACACCATACAACAATTTGGAATATATTACGACTCTGTATGCCACATTACCGCCTTGAAAAGCATGTTAGTATAACGTACGGCAACTTACAACTCCTAACAAAACATTACAACACCGTACGTAAACTTAAAACTCCATAATAAACCTAATGAATTCGTCCGAGTCATTTGAACATCGTACGACCACTCAGGACTTGTTACGACTCTGTATGCGAAATTAGCAATAGGAAAAGCAATTTAGAATAATGTAGGATGCGTTACAAATTTTGAGAACACCTTACACCACCGGACGAAAGATTAAAACTCCATAATAAACCTAATGAATTCGTCCGAGTAATTTGATCACCATACAACAATTTGGAATATATTACGACTCTGTATGCCACATTACCGCCTTGAAAAGCATGTTAGTATAACGTACGGCAACTTACAACTCCTAACAAAACATTACAACACCGTACGTAAACTTAAAACTCCATAATAAACCTAATGAATTCGTCCGAGTCATTTGAACATCGTACGACCACTCAGGACTTGTTACGACTCTGTATGCGAAATTAGCAATAGGAAAAGCAATTTAGAATAATGTAGGATGCGTTACAAATTTTGAGAACACCTTACACCACCGGACGAAAGATTAAAACTCCATAATAAACCTAATGAATTCGTCCGAGTAATTTGATCACCATACAACAATTTGGAATATATTACGACTCTGTATGCCACATTACCGCCTTGAAAAGCATGTTAGTATAACGTACGGCAACTTACAACTCCTAACAAAACATTACAACACCGTACGTAAACTTAAAACTCCATAATAAACCTAATGAATTCGTCCGAGTCATTTGAACATCGTACGACCACTCAGGACTTGTTACGACTCTGTATGCGAAATTAGCAATAGGAAAAGCAATTTAGAATAATGTAGGATGCGTTACAAATTTTGAGAACACCTTACACCACCGGACGAAAGATTAAAACTCCATAATAAACCTAATGAATTCGTCCGAGTAATTTGATCACCATACAACAATTTGGAATATATTACGACTCTGTATGCCACATTACCGCCTTGAAAAGCATGTTAGTATAACGTACGGCAACTTACAACTCCTAACAAAACATTACAACACCGTACGTAAACTTAAAACTCCATAATAAACCTAATGAATTCGTCCGAGTCATTTGAACATCGTACGACCACTCAGGACTTGTTACGACTCTGTATGCGAAATTAGCAATAGGAAAAGCAATTTAGAATAATGTAGGATGCGTTACAAATTTTGAGAACACCTTACACCACCGGACGAAAGATTAAAACTCCATAATAAACCTAATGAATTCGTCCGAGTAATTTGATCACCATACAACAATTTGGAATATATTACGACTCTGTATGCCACATTACCGCCTTGAAAAGCATGTTAGTATAACGTACGGCAACTTACAACTCCTAACAAAACATTACAACACCGTACGTAAACTTAAAACTCCATAATAAACCTAATGAATTCGTCCGAGTCATTTGAACATCGTACGACCACTCAGGACTTGTTACGACTCTGTATGCGAAATTAGCAATAGGAAAAGCAATTTAGAATAATGTAGGATGCGTTACAACTTTTGAGAACACCTTACACCACTGTACGAAAGATTAAAACTCCATAATAAACCTAATGAATTCGTCCGAGTAATTTGAACATCATACAACAATTTGGAATATATTACGACTCTGTATGCCATATTACCGCCTTGAAAAGCATGTTAGTATAACGTACGACACCTTACTACTCCTAACAAAACATTACAACACCGTACGTAAACTTAAAACTCCATAATAAACCTAATGAATTCGTCCGAGTCCTTTGAAAATCGTACGACAAATTAGAATATATTACGACTCTGTATGCCACATTACCGTCTTGAGAAGCATGTTAGTATAACGTACGGCAACTTACAACTCCTAACAAAACATTACAACACCATACGTAAACTTATAACTCCATAATAAACCTAATAAATTAGTCTAAGTCCTTTGAACACCATACAACAATTTGGAATATATTACGACTCTGTATGCCACATTACCGCCTTGAAAAGCATGTTAGTATAACGTACGGCAACTTACAACTCCTAACAAAACATTACAACACCGTACGTAAACTTAAAACTCCATAATAAACCTAATGAATTCGTCCGAGTCATTTGAACAACGTACGACCACTCAGGACTTGTTACGACTCTGTATGCGAAATTAGCAATAGGAAAAGCAATTTAGAATAATGTAGGATGCGTTACAACTTTTGAGAACACCTTACACCACCGTACGAAAGATTAAAACTCCATAATAAACCTAATGAATTCGTCCGAGTAATTTGAACATCATACAATAATTTGGAATATATTACGACTCTGTATGCCATATTACCACCTTGAAAAGCATGTTAGTATAACGTACGACACCTTACTACTCCTAACAAAACATTACAACACCGTACATAAACTTAAAACTCCATAATAAACCTAATGAATTCGTCCGAGTCCTTTGAAAATCGTACGACAATTTAGAATATATTACGACTCTGTATGCCACATTACCGTCTTGAGAAGCATGTTAGTATAACGTACGGCAACTTACAACTCCTAACAAAACATTACAACACCATACGTAAACTTAAAACTCCATAATAAACCTAATAAATTAGTCTAAGTCCTTTGAACACCATACAACAATTTGGAATATATTACGACTCGGTATGCCACATTACCGCCTTGAAAAGCATGTTAGTATAACGTACGGCACCTTACAACTCCTAACAAAACATTACAACACCGTACGTAAACTTAAAACTCCATAATAAACCTAATGAATTCGTCCGAGTCATTTGAACATCGTACGACCACTAAGGACTTGTTACGACTCTGTATGCGAAATTAGCAACAGGAAAAGCAATTTAAAATAATGTAGGATGCGTTACAACTTTTGAGAACACCTTACACCACCGTACGAAAGATTAAAACTCCATAATAAACCTAATGAATTCGTCCGAGTAATTTGATCACCATACAACAATTTGGAATATATTACGACTCTTTCTGCCACATTACCGCCTTGTAAAGAATGTTAGTATAACGTATGGCACCTTACAACTCCTAACAAAACATTACAACACCATACGTAAACTTAAAACTCCATAAAAAACCTAATGAATTCGTCCGAGTCATTTGAACATCGTACGACCACTCAGGACTTGTTACGACTCTGTATGCGAAATTAGCAACAAGAAAAGCAATTTAGAATAATGTAGGATGCGTTACAACTTTTGAGAACACCTTACACCATCGTACGAAAGATTAAAACTCCATAATAAACCTAATGAATTCGTCCGAGTAATTTGAACACCATACAACAATTTGGAATATATTACGACTCTGTATGCCACATTACCGCCTTGAAAAGCATGTTAGTATAACGTACGACACCTTAATACTCCTAACAAAACATTACAACACCGTAGGTAAACTTAAAACTCCATAATAAACCTAATGAATTCGTCCGAGTCCTTTGAACATCGTACGACAATTTAGAATATATTACGTCTCCGTATGCCACATTACCGTCTTGAGAAGCATGTTAGTCATTTGAACATCGTACGACCACTTAGGACTTGTTACGACTCTGTATGCGAAATTAGCAACAGGAAAAGCAATTTAGAATAATGTAGGATGCGTTACAACTTTTGAGAACACCTTACACCACCGTACGAAAGATTAAAACTCCATAATAAACCTAATGAATTCGTCCGAGTAATTTGAACATCATACAACAATTTGGAATATATTACGACTCTGTATGCCATATTATCGCCTTGAAAAGCATGTTAGTATAACGTACGACACCTTACTACTCCTAACAAAACATTACAACACCGTACGTAAACTTAAAACTCCATAATAAACCTAATGAATTCGTCCGAGTCCTTTGAAAATCGTACGACAAATTAGAATATATTACGACTCTGTATGCCACATTACCGTCTTGAGAAGCATGTTAGTATAACGTACGGCAACTTACAACTCCTAACAAAACATTACAACACCATACGTAAACTTAAAACTCCATAATAAACCTAATAAATTAGTCTAAGTCCTTTGAACACCATACAACAATTTGGAATATATTACGACTCGGTATGCCACATTACCGCCTTGAAAAGCATGTTAGTATAACGTACGGCACCTTACAACTCCTAACAAAACATTACAACACCGTACGTAAACTTAAAACTCCATAATAAACCTAATGAATTCGTCCGAGTCATTTGAACATCGTACGACCACTAAGGACTTGTTACGACTCTGTATGCGAAATTAGCAACAGGAAAAGCAATTTAAAATAATGTAGGATGCGTTACAACTTTTGAGAACACCTTACACCACCGTACGAAAGATTAAAACTCCATAATAAACCTAATGAATTCGTCCGAGTAATTTGATCACCATACAACAATTTGGAATATATTACGACTCTTTCTGCCACATTACCGCCTTGTAAAGAATGTTAGTATAACGTATGGCACCTTACAACTCCTAACAAAACATTACAACACCATACGTAAACTTAAAACTCCATAAAAAACCTAATGAATTCGTCCGAGTCATTTGAACATCGTACGACCACTCAGGACTTGTTACGACTCTGTATGCGAAATTAGCAACAAGAAAAGCAATTTAGAATAATGTAGGATGCGTTACAACTTTTGAGAACACCTTACACCATCGTACGAAAGATTAAAACTCCATAATAAACCTAATGAATTCGTCCGAGTAATTTGAACACCATACAACAATTTGGAATATATTACGACTCTGTATGCCACATTACCGCCTTGAAAAGCATGTTAGTATAACGTACGACACCTTAATACTCCTAACAAAACATTACAACACCGTAGGTAAACTTAAAACTCCATAATAAACCTAATGAATTCGTCCGAGTCCTTTGAACATCGTACGACAATTTAGAATATATTACGTCTCCGTATGCCACATTACCGTCTTGAGAAGCATGTTAGTCATTTGAACATCGTACGACCACTTAGGACTTGTTACGACTCTGTATGCGAAATTAGCAACAGGAAAAGCAATTTAGAATAATGTAGGATGCGTTACAACTTTTGAGAACACCTTACACCACCGTACGAAAGATTAAAACTCCATAATAAACCTAATGAATTCGTCCGAGTAATTTGAACATCATACAACAATTTGGAATATATTACGACTCTGTATGCCATATTACCGCCTTGAAAAGCATGTTAGTATAACGTACGACACCTTACTACTCCTAACAAAACATTACAACACCGTACGTAAACTTAAAACTCCATAATAAACCTAATGAATTCGTCCGAGTCCTTTGAAAATCGTACGACAAATTAGAATATATTACGACTCTGTATGCCACATTACCGTCTTGAGAAGCATGTTAGTATAACGTACGGCAACTTACAACTCCTAACAAAACATTACAACACCATACGTAAACTTAAAACTCCATAATAAACCTAATAAATTAGTCTAAGTCCTTTGAACACCATACAACAATTTGGAATATATTACGACTCGGTATGCCACATTACCGCCTTGAAAAGCATGTTAGTATAACGTACGACACCTTACAACTCATAACAAAACATTACAACACCGTACGTAAACTTAAAACTCCATAATAAACCTAATGAATTCGTCCGAGTCATTTGAACATCGTACGACCACTAAGGACTTGTTACGACTCTGTATGCGAAATTAGCAACAGGAAAAGCAATTTAAAATAATGTAGGATGCGTTACAACTTTTGAGAACACCTTACACCACCGTACGAAAGATTAAAACTCCATAATAAACCTAATGAATTCGTCCGAGTAATTTGATCACCATACAACAATTTGGAATATATTACGACTCTTTCTGCCACATTACCGCCTTGTAAAGAATGTTAGTATAACGTATGGCACCTTACAACTCCTAACAAAACATTACAACACCATACGTAAACTTAAAACTCCATAAAAAACCTAATGAATTCGTCCGAGTCATTTGAACATCGTACGACCACTCAGGACTTGTTACGACTCTGTATGCGAAATTAGCAACAAGAAAAGCAATTTAGAATAATGTAGGATGCGTTACAACTTTTGAGAACACCTTACACCATCGTACGAAAGATTAAAACTCCATAATAAACCTAATGAATTCGTCCGAGTAATTTGAACACCATACAACAATTTGGAATATATTACGACTCTGTATGCCACATTACCGCCTTGAAAAGCATGTTAGTATAACGTACGACACCTTAATACTCCTAACAAAACATTACAACACCGTACGTAAACTTAAAACTCCATAATAAACCTAATGAATTCGTCCGAGTCCTTTGAAAATCGTACGACAAATTAGAATATATTACGACTCTGTATGCCACATTACCGTCTTGAGAAGCATGTTAGTATAACGTACGGCAACTTACAACTCCTAACAAAACATTACAACACCATACGTAAACTTAAAAATCCATAATAAACCTAATAAATTAGTCTAAGTCCTTTGAACACCATACAACAATTTGGAATATATTACGACTCGGTATGCCACATTACCGCCTTGAAAAGCATGTTAGTATAACGTACGGCACCTTACAACTCCTAACAAAACATTACAACACCGTACGTAAACTTAAAACTCCATAATAAACCTAATGAATTCGTCCGAGTCATTTGAACATCGTACGACCACTAAGGACTTGTTACGACTCGGTATGCCAAATTAGCAACAAGAAAAGCAATTTAGAATAATGTAGGATGCGTTACAACTTTTGAGAACACCTTACACCACCGTACGAAAGATTAAAACTCCATAATAAACCTAATGAATTCGTCCGAGTAATTTGATCACCATACAACAATTTGGAATATATTACGACTCTTTCTGCCACATTACCGCCTTGTAAAGAATGTTAGTATAACGTATGGCACCTTACAACTCCTAACAAAACATTACAACACCATACGTAAACTTAAAACTCCATAAAAAACCTAATGAATTCGTCCGAGTCATTTGAACATCGTACGACCACTCAGGACTTGTTACGACTATGTTTGCGAAATTAGCAACAAGAAAAGCAATTTAGAATAATGTAGGATGCGTTACAACTTTTGAAAACACCTTACACCATCGTACGAAAGATTAAAACTCCATAATAAACCTAATGAATTCGTCCGAGTAATTTGAACACCATACAACAATTTGGAATATATTACGACTCTGTATGCCACATTACCGCCTTGAAAAGCATGTTAGTATAACGTACGACACCTTAATACTCCTAACAAAACATTACAACACCGTACGTAAACTTAAAACTCCATAATAAACCTAATGAATTCGTCCGAGTCCTTTGAAAATCGTACGACAAATTAGAATATATTACGACTCTGTATGCCACATTACCGTCTTGAGAAGCATGTTAGTATAACGTACGGCAACTTACAACTCCTAACAAAACATTACAACACCATACGTAAACTTAAAAATCCATAATAAACCTAATAAATTAGTCTAAGTCCTTTGAACACCATACAACAATTTGGAATATATTACGACTCGGTATGCCACATTACCGCCTTGAAAAGCATGTTAGTATAACGTACGGCACCTTACAATTCCTAACAAAACATTACAACACCGTACGTAAACTTAAAACTCCATAATAAACCTAATGAATTCGTCCGAGTCATTTGAACATCGTACGACCACTAAGGACTTGTTACGACTCGGTATGCCAAATTAGCAACAAGAAAAGCAATTTAGAATAATGTAGGATGCGTTACAACTTTTGAGAACACCTTACACCACCGTACGAAAGATTAAAACTCCATAATAAACCTAATGAATTCGTCCGAGTAATTTGATCACCATACAACAATTTGGAATATATTACGACTCTTTCTGCCACATTACCGCCTTGTAAAGAATGTTAGTATAACGTATGGCACCTTACAACTCCTAACAAAACATTACAACACCATACGTAAACTTAAAACTCCATAAAAAACCTAATGAATTCGTCCGAGTCATTTGAACATCGTACGACCACTCAGGACTTGTTACGACTATGTTTGCGAAATTAGCAACAAGAAAAGCAATTTAGAATAATGTAGGATGCGTTACAACTTTTGAAAACACCTTACACCATCGTACGAAAGATTAAAACTCCATAATAAACCTAATGAATTCGTCCGAGTAATTTGAACACCATACAACAATTTGGAATATATTACGACTCTGTATGCCACATTACCGCCTTGAAAAGCATGTTAGTATAACGTACGACACCTTAATACTCCTAACAAAACATTACAACACCGTACGTAAACTTAAAACTCCATAATAAACCTAATGAATTCGTCCGAGTCCTTTGAACATCGTACGACAATTTAGAATATATTACGTCTCCGTATGCCACATTACCGTCTTGAGAAGCATGTTAGTCATTTGAACATCGTACGACCACTTAGGACTTGTTACGACTCTGTATGCGAAATTAGCAACAGGAAAAGCAATTTAGAATAATGTAGGATGCGTTACAACTTTTGAGAACACCTTACACCACCGTACGAAAGATTAAAACTCCATAATAAACCTAATGAATTCGTCCGAGTAATTTGAACACCATACAACAATTTGGAATATATTACGACTCTGTATGCCATATTACCGCCTTGAAAAGCATGTTAGTATAACGTACGACACCTTACTACTCCTAACAAAACATTACAACACCGTACGTAAACTTAAAACTCCATAATAAACCTAATGAATTCGTCCGAGTCCTTTGAAAATCGTACGACAAATTAGAATATATTACGACTCTGTATGCCACATTACCGTCTTGAGAAGCATGTTAGTATAACGTACGGCAACTTACAACTCCTAACAAAACATTACAACACCATACGTAAACTTAAAAATCCATAATAAACCTAATAAATTAGTCTAAGTCCTTTGAACACCATACAACAATTTGGAATATATTACGACTCGGTATGCCACATTACCGCCTTGAAAAGCATGTTAGTATAACGTACGGCACCTTACAACTCCTAACAAAACATTACAACACCGTACGTAAACTTAAAACTCCATAATAAACCTAATGAATTCGTCCGAGTCATTTGAACATCGTACGACCACTCAGGACTTGTTACGACTCTGTATGCGAAATTAGCAACAAGAAAAGCAATTTAGAATAATGTAGGATGCGTTACAACTTTTGAGAACACCTTACACCATCGTACGAAAGATTAAAACTCCATAATAAACCTAATGAATTCGTCCGAGTAATTTTAACACCATACAACAATTTGGAATATATTACGACTCTGTATGCCACATTACCGCCTTGAAAAGCATGTTAGTATAAGGTACGACACCTTAATACTCCTAACAAAACATTACAACACCGTACGTAAACTTAAAACTCCATAATAAACCTAATGAATTCGTCCGAGTCCTTTGAACATCGTACGACAATTTAGAATATATTACGTCTCCGTATGCCACATTACCGTATTGAGAAGCATGTTAGTCATTTGAACATCGTACGACCACTTAGGACTTGTTACGACTCTGTATGCGAAATTAGCAACAGGAAAAGCAATTTAGAATAATGTAGGATGCGTTACAACTTTTGAGAACACCTTACACCATCGTACGAAAGATTAAAACTCCATAATAAACCTAATGAATTCGTCCGAGTAATTTGAACACCATACAACAATTTGGAATATATTACGACTCTGTATGCCACATTACCGCCTTGAAAAGCATGTTAGTATAACGTACGACACCTTAATACTCCTAACAAAACATTACAACACCGTACGTAAACTTAAAACTCCATAATAAACCTAATGAATTCGTCCGAGTCCTTTGAAAATCGTACGACAAATTAGAATATATTACGACTCTGTATGCCACATTACCGTCTTGAGAAGCATGTTAGTATAACGTACGGCAACTTACAACTCCTAACAAAACATTACAACACCATACGTAAACTTAAAAATCCATAATAAACCTAATAAATTAGTCTAAGTCCTTTGAACACCATACAACAATTTGGAATATATTACGACTCGGTATGCCACATTACCGCCTTGAAAAGCATGTTAGTATAACGTACGGCACCTTACAATTCCTAACAAAACATTACAACACCGTACGTAAACTTAAAACTCCATAATAAACCTAATGAATTCGTCCGAGTCATTTGAACATCGTACGACCACTAAGGACTTGTTACGACTCGGTATGCCAAATTAGCAACAAGAAAAGCAATTTAGAATAATGTAGGATGCGTTACAACTTTTGAGAACACCTTACACCACCGTACGAAAGATTAAAACTCCATAATAAACCTAATGAATTCGTCCGAGTAATTTGATCACCATACAACAATTTGGAATATATTACGACTCTTTCTGCCACATTACCGCCTTGTAAAGAATGTTAGTATAACGTATGGCACCTTACAACTCCTAACAAAACATTACAACACCATACGTAAACTTAAAACTCCATAAAAAACCTAATGAATTCGTCCGAGTCATTTGAACATCGTACGACCACTCAGGACTTGTTACGACTATGTTTGCGAAATTAGCAACAAGAAAAGCAATTTAGAATAATGTAGGATGCGTTACAACTTTTGAAAACACCTTACACCATCGTACGAAAGATTAAAACTCCATAATAAACCTAATGAATTCGTCCGAGTAATTTGAACACCATACAACAATTTGGAATATATTACGACTCTGTATGCCACATTACCGCCTTGAAAAGCATGTTAGTATAACGTACGACACCTTAATACTCCTAACAAAACATTACAACACCGTACGTAAACTTAAAACTCCATAATAAACCTAATGAATTCGTCCGAGTCCTTTGAACATCGTACGACAATTTAGAATATATTACGTCTCCGTATGCCACATTACCGTCTTGAGAAGCATGTTAGTCATTTGAACATCGTACGACCACTTAGGACTTGTTACGACTCTGTATGCGAAATTAGCAACAGGAAAAGCAATTTAGAATAATGTAGGATGCGTTACAACTTTTGAGAACACCTTACACCACCGTACGAAAGATTAAAACTCCATAATAAACCTAATGAATTCGTCCGAGTAATTTGAACACCATACAACAATTTGGAATATATTACGACTCTGTATGCCATATTACCGCCTTGAAAAGCATGTTAGTATAACGTACGACACCTTACTACTCCTAACAAAACATTACAACACCGTACGTAAACTTAAAACTCCATAATAAACCTAATGAATTCGTCCGAGTCCTTTGAAAATCGTACGACAAATTAGAATATATTACGACTCTGTATGCCACATTACCGTCTTGAGAAGCATGTTAGTATAACGTACGGCAACTTACAACTCCTAACAAAACATTACAACACCATACGTAAACTTAAAAATCCATAATAAACCTAATAAATTAGTCTAAGTCCTTTGAACACCATACAACAATTTGGAATATATTACGACTCGGTATGCCACATTACCGCCTTGAAAAGCATGTTAGTATAACGTACGGCACCTTACAACTCCTAACAAAACATTACAACACCGTACGTAAACTTAAAACTCCATAATAAACCTAATGAATTCGTCCGAGTCATTTGAACATCGTACGACCACTCAGGACTTGTTACGACTCTGTATGCGAAATTAGCAACAAGAAAAGCAATTTAGAATAATGTAGGATGCGTTACAACTTTTGAGAACACCTTACACCATCGTACGAAAGATTAAAACTCCATAATAAACCTAATGAATTCGTCCGAGTAATTTTAACACCATACAACAATTTGGAATATATTACGACTCTGTATGCCACATTACCGCCTTGAAAAGCATGTTAGTATAAGGTACGACACCTTAATACTCCTAACAAAACATTACAACACCGTACGTAAACTTAAAACTCCATAATAAACCTAATGAATTCGTCCGAGTCCTTTGAACATCGTACGACAATTTAGAATATATTACGTCTCCGTATGCCACATTACCGTATTGAGAAGCATGTTAGTCATTTGAACATCGTACGACCACTTAGGACTTGTTACGACTCTGTATGCGAAATTAGCAACAGGAAAAGCAATTTAGAATAATGTAGGATGCGTTACAACTTTTGAGAACACCTTACACCACCGTACGAAAGATTAAAACTCCATAATAAACCTAATGAATTCGTCCGAGTAATTTGAACACCATACAACAATTTGGAATATATTACGACTCTGTATGCCATATTACCGCCTTGAAAAGCATGTTAGTATAACGTACGACACCTTACTACTCCTAACAAAACATTACAACACCGTACGTAAACTTAAAACTCCATAATAAACCTAATGAATTCGTCCGAGTCCTTTGAAAATCGTACGACAAATTAGAATATATTACGACTCTGTATGCCACATTACCGTCTTGAGAAGCATGTTAGTATAACGTACGGCAACTTACAACTCCTAACAAAACATTACAACACCATACGTAAACTTAAAAATCCATAATAAACCTAATAAATTAGTCTAAGTCCTTTGAACACCATACAACAATTTGGAATATATTACGACTCGGTATGCCACATTACCGCCTTGAAAAGCATGTTAGTATAACGTACGACACCTTACAACTCCTAACAAAACATTACAACACCGTACGTAAACTTAAAACTCCATAATAAACCTAATGAATTCGTCCGAGTCATTTGAACATCGTACGACCACTAAGGACTTGTTACGACTCTGTATGCCAAATTAGCAACAGGAAAAGCAATTTAGAATAATGTAGGATGCGTTACAACTTTTGAGAACACCTTACACCACCGTACGAAAGATTAAAACTCCATAATAAACCTAATGAACTCGTCCGAGTAATTTGATCACCATACAACAATTTGGAATATATTACGACTCTATATGCCACATTACCGCCATGAAAAGAATGTTAGTATAACGTATGGCACCTTACAAATCCTAACAAAACATTACAACACCATACGTAAACTTAAAACTCCATAAAAAACCTAATGAATTCGTCCGAGTCATTTGAACATCGTACGACCACTCAGGACTTGTTACGACTCTGTATGCGAAATTAGCAACAAGAAAAGCAATTTAGAATAATGTAGGATACGTTACAACTTTTGAGAACACCTTACACCATCGTACGAAAGATTAAAACTCCATAATAAACCTAATGAATTCGTCCGAGTAATTTGAACACCATACAACAATTTGGAATATATTACGACTCTGTATGCCACATTACCGCCTTGAAAAGCATGTTAGTATAACGTACGACACCTTACTACTCCTAACAAAACATTACAACACCGTACGTAAACTTAAAACTCCATAATAAACCTAATGAATTCGTCCGAGTCCTTTGAAAATCGTACGACAAATTAGAATATATTACGACTCTGTATGCCACATTACCGTCTTGAGAAGCATGTTAGTATAACGTACGGCAACTTACAACTCCTAACAAAACATTACAACACCATACGTAAACTTAAAAATCCATAATAAACCTAATAAATTAGTCTAAGTCCTTTGAACACCATACAACAATTTGGAATATATTACGACTCGGTATGCCACATTACCGCCTTGAAAAGCATGTTAGTATAACGTACGACACCTTACAACTCCTAACAAAACATTACAACACCGTACGTAAACTTAAAACTCCATAATAAACCTAATGAATTCGTCCGAGTCATTTGAACATCGTACGACCACTAAGGACTTGTTACGACTCTGTATGCCAAATTAGCAACAGGAAAAGCAATTTAGAATAATGTAGGATGCGTTACAACTTTTGAGAACACCTTACACCACCGTACGAAAGATTAAAACTCCATAATAAACCTAATGAACTCGTCCGAGTAATTTGATCACCATACAACAATTTGGAATATATTACGACTCTATATGCCACATTACCGCCATGAAAAGAATGTTAGTATAACGTATGGCACCTTACAAATCCTAACAAAACATTACAACACCATACGTAAACTTAAAACTCCATAAAAAACCTAATGAATTCGTCCGAGTCATTTGAACATCGTACGACCACTCAGGACTTGTTACGACTCTGTATGCGAAATTAGCAACAAGAAAAGCAATTTAGAATAATGTAGGATACGTTACAACTTTTGAGAACACCTTACACCATCGTACGAAAGATTAAAACTCCATAATAAACCTAATGAATTCGTCCGAGTAATTTGAACACCATACAACAATTTGGAATATATTACGACTCTGTATGCCACATTACCGCCTTGAAAAGCATGTTAGTATAACGTACGACACCTTACTACTCCTAACAAAACATTACAACACCGTACGTAAACTTAAAACTCCATAATAAACCTAATGAATTCGTCCGAGTCCTTTGAACATCGTACGACAATTTAGAATATATTACGTCTCTGTATGCCACATTACCGTCTTGAGAAGCATGTTAGTCATTTGAACATCGTACGACCACTCAGGACTTGTTAGGACTCTGTATGCGAAATTAGCAACAGGAAAAGCAATTTAGAATAATGTAGGATGCGTTACAACTTTTGAGAACACCTTACACCACCGTACGAAAGATTAAAACTCCATAATAAACATAATGAATTCGTCCGAGTAATTTGAACACCATACAACAATTTGGAATATATTAAGACTTTGTATGCCATATTACCGCCTTGAAAAGCATGTTAGTATAACGTACGACAC
The DNA here is from genome assembly GCA_030867185.1 of Tagetes erecta. Lineage (NCBI taxonomy): Eukaryota > Viridiplantae > Streptophyta > Magnoliopsida > Asterales > Asteraceae > Tagetes > Tagetes erecta. The sequence goes on along the minus strand of CM061488.1, from coordinate 43,486,717 downwards.
CTTACTACTCCTAACAAAACATAACAACACCGTACGTAAACTTAAAACTCCATAATAAACCTAATGAATTCGTCCGAGTCCTTTGAAAATCATACGACAAATTACAATATATTACGACTCTGTATGCCACATTACCGTCTTGAGAAGCATGTTAGCATAACGTACGGCAACTTACAACTCCTAACAAAACATTACAACACCATACGTAAACTTAAAACTCCATAATAAACCTAATAAATTAGTCTAAGTCCTTTGAACACCATACAACAATTCGGAATATATTACGACTCGGTATGCCACATTACCGCCTTGAAAAGCATGTTAGTATAACGTACGGCACCTTACAACTTCTAACAAAACATTACAACACCGTACGTAAACTTAAAACTCCATAATAAACCTAATGAATTCGTCCGAGTCATTTGAACATCGTACGACCACTAAGGACTTGTTACGACTCTGTATGCGAAATTAGCAACAGGAAAAGCAATAATGTAGGATGCGTTACAACTTTTGAGAACACCTTACACCACCGTACGAAAGATTAAAACTCCATAATAAACCTAATGAATTCGTCCGAGTAATTTGATCACCATACAACAATTTGGAATATATTACGACTCTTTCTGCCACATTACCGCCTTGTAAAGAATGTTAGTATAACGTATGGCACCTTACAACTCCTAACAAAACATTACAACACCATACGTAAACTTAAAACTCCATAAAAAACCTAATGAATTCGTCCGAGTCATTTGAACATCGTACGACCACTCAGGACTTGTTACGACTCTGTATGCGAAATTAGCAACAAGAAAAGCAATTTAGAATAATGTAGGATGCGTTACAACTTTTGAGAACACCTTACACCATCGTACGAAAGATTAAAACTCCATAATAAACCTAATGAATTCGTCCGAGTAATTTGAACACCATACAACAATTTGGAATATATTACGACTCTGTATGCCACATTACCGCCTTGAAAAGCATGTTAGTATAACGTACGACACCTTAATACTCCTAACAAAACATTACAACACCGTACGTAAACTTAAAACTCCATAATAAACCTAATGAATTCGTCCGAGTCCTTTGAACATCGTACGACAATTTAGAATATATTACGTCTCCGTATGCCACATTACCGTCTTGAGAAGCATGTTAGTCATTTGAACATCGTACGACCACTTAGGACTTGTTACGACTCTATATGCGAAATTAGCAACAGGAAAAGCAATTTAGAATAATGTAGGATGCGTTACAACTTTTGAGAACACCTTACACCACCGTACGAAAGATTAAAACTCCATAATAAACCTAATGAATTCGTCCGAGTAATTTGAACACCATACAACAATTTGGAATATATTACGACTCTGTATGCCATATTACCGCCTTGAAAAGCATGTTAGTATAACGTACGACACCTTACTACTCCTAACAAAACATTACAACACCGTACGTAAACTTAAAACTCCATAATAAACCTAATGAATTCGTCCGAGTCCTTTGAAAATCGTACGACAAATTAGAATATATTACGACTCTGTATGCCACATTACCGTCTTGAGAAGCATGTTAGTATAACGTACGGCAACTTACAACTCCTAACAAAACATTACAACACCATACGTAAACTAAAAAATCCATAATAAACCTAATAAATTAGTCTAAGTCCTTTGAACACCATACAACAATTTGGAATATATTACGACTCGGTATGCCACATTACCGCCTTGAAAAGCATGTTAGTATAACGTACGGCACCTTACAACTCCTAACAAAACATTACCACACCGTACGTAAACTTAAAACTCCATAATAAACCTAATGAATTCGTCCGAGTCATTTGAACATCGTACGACCACTCAGGACTTGTTACGACTCTGTATGCGAAATTAGCAACAAGAAAAGCAATTTAGAATAATGTAGGATGCGTTACAACTTTTGAGAACACCTTACACCATCGTACGAAAGATTAAAACTCCATAATAAACCTAATGAATTCGTCCGAGTAATTTGAACACCATACAACAATTTGGAATATATTACGACTCTGTATGCCACATTACCGCCTTGAAAAGCATGTTAGTATAACGTACGACACCTTAATACTCCTAACAAAACATTACAACACCGTACGTAAACTTAAAACTCCATAATAAACCTAATGAATTCGTCCGAGTCCTTTGAATATCGTACGACAATTTAGAATATATTACGTCTCCGTATGCCACATTACCGTCTTGAGAAGCATGTTAGTCATTTGAACATCGTACGACCACTTAGGACTTGTTACGACTCTGTATGCGAAATTAGCAACAGGAAAAGCAATTTAGAATAATGTAGGATGCGTTACAACTTTTGAGAACACCTTACACCACCGTACGAAAGATTAAAACTCCATAATAAACCTAATGAATTCGTCCGAGTAATTTGAACACCATACAACAATTTGGAATATATTACGACTCTGTATGCCATATTACCGCCTTGAAAAGCATGTTAGTATAACGTACGACACCTTACTACTCCTAACAAAACATTACAACACCGTACGTAAACTTAAAACTCCATAATAAACCTAATGAATTCGTCCGAGTCCTTTGAAAATCGTACGACAAATTAGAATATATTACGACTCTGTATGCCACATTACCGTCTTGAGAAGCATGTTAGTATAACGTACGGCAACTTACAACTCCTAACAAAACATTACAACACCATACGTAAACTTAAAAATCCATAATAAACCTAATAAATTAGTCTAAGTCCTTTGAACACCATACAACAATTTGGAATATATTACGACTCGGTATGCCACATTACCGCCTTGAAAAGCATGTTAGTATAACGTACGGCACCTTACAACTCCTAACAAAACATTACAACACCGTACGTAAACTTAAAACTCCATAATAAACCTAATGAATTCGTCCGAGTCATTTGAACATCGTACGACCACTAAGGACTTGTTACGACTCTGTATGCCAAATTAGCAACAGGAAAAGCAATTTAGAATAGTGTAGGATGCGTTACAACTTTTGAGAACACCTTACACCACCGTACGAAAGATTAAAACTCCATAATAAACCTAATGAATTCGTCCGAGTAATTTGATCACCATACAACAATTTGGAATATATTACGACTCTATATGCCACATTACCGCCATGAAAAGAATGTTAGTATAACGTATGGCACCTTACAAATCCTAACAAAACATTACAACACCATACGTAAACTTAAAACTCCATAAAAAACCTAATGAATTCGTCCGAGTCATTTGAACATCGTACGACCACTCAGGACTTGTTACGACTCTGTATGCGAAATTAGCAACAAGAAAAGCAATTTAGAATAATGTAGGATGCGTTACAACTTTTGAGAACACCTTACACCATCGTACGAAAGATTAAAACTCCATAATAAACCTAATGAATTCGTCCGAGTAATTTGAACACCATACAACAATTTGGAATATATTACGACTCTGTATGCCACATTACCGCCTTGAAAAGCATGTTAGTATAACGTACGACACCTTACTACTCCTAACAAAACATTACAACACCGTACGTAAACTTAAAACTCCATAATAAACCTAATGAATTCGTCCGAGTCCTTTGAACATCGTACGACAATTTAGAATATATTACGTCTCTGTATGCCACATTACCGTCTTGAGAAGCATGTTAGTCATTTGAACATCGTACGACCACTCAGGACTTGTTAGGACTCTGTATGCGAAATTAGCAACAGGAAAAGCAATTTAGAATAATGTAGGATGCGTTACAACTTTTGAGAACACCTTACACCACCGTACGAAAGATTAAAACTCCATAATAAACATAATGAATTCGTCCGAGTAATTTGAACACCATACAACAATTTGGAATATATTACGACTTTGTATGCCATATTACCGCCTTGAAAAGCATGTTAGTATAACGTACGACACCTTACTACTCCTAACAAAACATAACAACACCGTACGTAAATTTAAAACTCCATAATAAACCTAATGAATTCGTCCGAGTCCTTTGAAAATCATACGACAAATTAGAATATATTACGACTCTGTATGCCACATTACCGTCTTGAGAAGCATGTTAGCATAACGTACGGCAACTTACAACTCCTAACAAAACATTACAACACCATACGTAAACTTAAAACTCCATAATAAACCTAATAAATTAGTCTAAGTCCTTTGAACACCATACAACAATTCGGAATATATTACGACTCGGTATGCCACATTACCGCCTTGAAAAGCATGTTAGTATAACGTACGGCACCTTACAACTTCTAACAAAACATTACAACACCGTACGTAAACTTAAAACTCCATAATAAACCTAATGAATTCGTCCGAGTCATTTGAACATCGTACGACCACTAAGGACTTGTTACGACTCTGTATGCGAAATTAGCAACAGGAAAAGCAATAATGTAGGATGCGTTACAACTTTTGAGAACACCTTACACCACCGTACGAAAGATTAAAACTCCATAATAAAACTAATGAATTCGTCCGAGTAATTAGAACACCATACAACAATTTGGAATATATTACGACTCTGTATGCCATATTACCGCCTTGAAAAGCATGTTAGTATAACGTACAACACCTTACTACTCCTAACAAAACATTACAACACCGTACGTAAACTTAAAACTCCATAATAAACCTAATGAATTCGTCCGAGTCCTTTGAAAATCGTACGACAAATTAGAATATATTACGACTCTGTATGCCACATTACCGTCTTGAGAAGCATGTTAGTATAACGTACGGCAACTTACAACTCCTAACAACACATTACAACACCATACGTAAACTTAAAACTCCATAATAAACCTAATAAATTAGTCTAAGTCCTATGAACACCATACAACAATTTGGAATATATTACGACTCGGTATGCCACATTACCGCCTTGAAAAGCATGTTAGTATAACGTACGGCACCTTACAACTCCTAACAAAACATTACAACACCGTACGTAAACTTAAAACTCCATAATAAACCTAATGAATTCGTCCGAGTCATTTGAACATCGTACGACCACTAAGGACTTGTTACGACTCTGTATGCCAATTTAGCAACAGGAAAAGCAATTTAGAATAATGTAGGATGCGTTACAACTTTTGAGAACACCTTACACCACCGTACGAAAGATTAAAACTCCATAATAAACCTAATGAATTTGTCCGAGTAATTTGATCACCATACAACAATTTGTAATATATTACGACTCTATATGCCACATTACCGCCTTGAAAAGAATGTTAGTATAACGTATGGCACCTTACAAATCCTAACAAAACATTACAACACCATACGTAAACTTAAAACTCCATAAAAAACCTAATGAATTCGTCCGAGTCATTTGAACATCGTACGACCACTCAGGACTTGTTACGACTCTGTATGCGAAATTAGCAACAAGAAAAGCAATATAGAATAATGTAGGATGCGTTACAACTTTTGAGAACACCTTACACCATCGTACGAAAGATTAAAACTCCATAATAAACCTAATGAATTCGTCCGAGTAATTTGAACACCATACAACAATTTGGAATATATTACGACTCTGTATGCCACATTACCGCCTTGAAAAGCATGTTAGTATAATGTACGACACGTTACTACTCCTAACAAAACATTACAACACCGTACGTAAACTTAAAACTCCATAATAAACCTAATGAATTCGTCCGAGTCCTTTGAACATCGTACGACAATTTAGAATATATTACGTCTCTGTATGCCACATTACCGTCTTGAGAAGCATGTTAGTCATTTGAACATCGTACGACCACTCAGGACTTGTTACGACTCTGTATGCGAAATCAGCAACAGGAAAAGCAATTTAGAATAATGTAGGATGCGTTACAACTTTTGAGAACACCTTACACCACCGTACGAAAGATTAAAACTCCATAATAAACATAATGAATTCGTCCGAGTAATTTGAACACCATACAACAATTTGGAATATATTACGACTTTGTATGCCATATTACCGCCTTGAAAAGCATGTTAGTATAACGTACGACACCTTACTACTCCTAACAAAACATAACAACACCGTACGTAAACTTAAAACTCCATAATAAACCTAATGAATTCGTCCGAGTCCTTTGAAAATCATACGACAAATTAGAATATATTACGACTCTGTATGCCACATTACCGTCTTGAGAAGCATGTTAGCATAACGTACGGCAACTTACAACTCCTAACAAAACATTACAACACCATACGTAAACTTAAAACTCCATAATAAACCTAATAAATTAGTCTAAGTCCTTTGAACACCATACAACAATTCGGAATATATTACGACTCGGTATGCCACATTACCGCCTTGAAAAGCATGTTAGTATAACGTACGACACCTTACAACTCCTAACAAAACATTACAACACCGTACGTAAACTTAAAACTCCATAATAAACCTAATGAATTCGTCCGAGTCATTTGAACATCGTACGACCACTAAGGACTTGTTACGACTCTGTATGCGAAATTAGCAACAGGAAAAGCAATTTAGAATAATGTAGGATGCGTTACAACTTTTGAGAACACCTTACACCACCGTACGAAAGATTAAAACTCCATAATAAACCTAATGAATTCGTCCGAGTAATTAGAACACCATACAACAATTTGGAATATATTACGACTCTGTATGCCATATTACCGCCTTGAAAAGCATGTTAGTATAACGTACGACACCTTACTACTCCGAACAAAACATTACAACACCGTACGTAAACTTAAAACTCCATAATAAACCTAATGAATTCGTCCGAGTCCTTTGAAAATCGTACGACAAATTAGAATATATTACGACTCTGTATGCCACATTACCGTCTTGAGAAGCATGTTAGTATAACGTACGGCAACTTACAACTCCTAACAAAACATTACAACACCATACGTAAACTTAAAACTCCATAATAAACCTAATAAATTAGTCTAAGTCCTATGAACACCATACAACAATTTGGAATATATTACGACTCGGTATGCCACATTACCGCCTTGAAAAGCATGTTAGTATAACGTACGGCACCTTACAACTCCTAACAAAACATTACAACACCGTACGTAAACTTAAAACTCCATAATAAACCTAATGAATTCGTCCGAGTCATTTGAACATCGTACGACCACTAAGGACTTGTTACGACTCTGTATGCGAAATTAGCAACAGGAAAAGCAATTTAGAATAATGTAGGATGCGTTACAACTTTTGAGAACACCTTACACCACCGTACGAAAGATTAAAACTCCATAATAAACCTAATGAATTTGTCCGAGTAATTTGATCACCATACAACAATTTGTAATATATTACGACTCTATATGCCACATTACCGCCTTGAAAAGAATGTTAGTATAACGTATGGCACCTTACAAATCCTAAAAAAACACTACAACACCATACGTAAACTTAAAACTCCATAAAAAACCTAATGAATTCGTCCGAGTCATTTGAACATCGTACGACCACTCAGGACTTGTTACGACTCTGTATGCGAATATAGCAACAAGAAAAGCAATTTAGAATAATGTAGGATGCGTTACAACTTTTGAGAACACCTTACACCATCGTACGAAAGATTAAAACTCCATAATAAACCTAATGAATTCGTCCGAGTAATTTGAACACCATACAACAATTTGGAATATATTACGACTCTGTATGCCACATTACCGCCTTGAAAAGCATGTTAGTATAACGTACGACACCTTACTACTCCTAACAAAACATTACAACACCGTACGTAAACTTAAAACTCCATAATAAAGCTAATGAATTCGTCCGAGTCCTTTGAAAATCGTACGACAAATTAGAATATATTACGACTCTGTATGCCACATTACCGTCTTGAGAAGCATGTTAGTATAACGTACGGCAACTTACAACTCCTAACAAAACATTACAACACCATACGTAAACTTAAAACTCCATAATAAACCTAATAAATTAGTCTAAGTCCTTTGAACACCATACAACAATTTGGAATATATTACGACTCGGTATGCCACATTACCGCCTTGAAAAGCATGTTAGTATAACGTACGGCACCTTACAACTCCTAACAAAACATTACAACACCGTACGTAAACTTAAAACTCCATAATAAACCTAATGAATTCGTCCGAGTCATTTGAACATCGTACGACCACTAAGGACTTGTTACGACTCTGTATGCGAAATTAGCAACAGGAAAAGCAATTTAGAATAATGTAGGATGCGTTACAACTTTTGAGAACACCTTACACCACCGTACGAAAGATTAAAACTCCATAATAAACCTAATGAATTTGTCCGAGTAATTTGATCACCATACAACAATTTGTAATATATTACGACTCTATATGCCACATTACCGCCTTGAAAAGAATGTTAGTATAACGTATGGCACCTTACAAATCCTAAAAAAACACTACAACACCATACGTAAACTTAAAACTCCATAAAAAACCTAATGAATTCGTCCGAGTCATTTGAACATCGTACGACCACTCAGGACTTGTTACGACTCTGTATGCGAAATTAGCAACAAGAAAAGCAATTTAGAATAATGTAGGATGCGTTACAACTTTTGAGAACACCTTACACCATCGTACGAAAGATTAAAACTCCATAATAAACCTAATGAATTCGTCCGAGTAATTTGAACACCATACAACAATTTGGAATATATTACGACTCTGTATGCCACATTACCGCCTTGAAAAGCATGTTAGTATAACGTACGACACCTTACTACTCCTAACAAAACATTACAACACCGTACGTAAACTTAAAACTCCATAATAAACCTAATGAATTCGTCCGAGTCATTTGAACATCGTACGACCACTAAGGACTTGTTACGACTCTGTATGCGAAATTAGCAACAGGAAAAGCAATTTAGAATAATGTAGGATGCGTTACAACTTTTGAGAACACCTTACACCACCGTACGAAAGATTAAAACTCCATAATAAACCTAATGAATTTGTCCGAGTAATTTGATCACCATACAACAATTTGTAATATATTACGACTCTATATGCCACATTACCGCCTTGAAAAGAATGTTAGTATAACGTATGGCACCTTACAAATCCTAAAAAAACACTACAACACCATACGTAAACTTAAAACTCCATAAAAAACCTAATGAATTCGTCCGAGTCATTTGAACATCGTACGACCACTCAGGACTTGTTACGACTCTGTATGCGAAATTAGCAACAAGAAAAGCAATTTAGAATAATGTAGGATGCGTTACAACTTTTGAGAACACCTTACACCATCGTACGAAAGATTAAAACTCCATAATAAACCTAATGAATTCGTCCGAGTAATTTGAACACCATACAACAATTTGGAATATATTACGACTCTGTATGCCACATTACCGCCTTGAAAAGCATGTTAGTATAACGTACGACACCTTACTACTCCTAACAAAACATTACAACACCGTACGTAAACTTAAAACTCCATAATAAACCTAATGAATTCGTCCGAGTCCTTTAAACATCGTACGACAATTTAGAATATATTACGTCTCTGTATGCCACATTACCGTCTTGAGAAGCATGTTAGTCATTTGAACATCGTACGACCACTCAGGACTTGTTACGACTCTGTATGCGAAATTAGCAACAGGAAAAGCAATTTAGAATAATGTAGGATGCGTTACAACTTTTGAGAACACTTTACACCACCGTACGAAAGATTAAAACTCCATAATAAACCTAATGAATTCGTCCGACTAATTTGAACACCATACAACAATTTGGAATATATTACGACTTTGTATGCCATATTACCGTCTTGAAAAGCATGTTAGTATAACGTACGACACCTTACTACTCCTAACAAAACATTACAACACCGTACGTAAACTTAAAACTCCATAATAAACCTAATGAATTCGTCCGAGTCCTTTGAAAATCATACGACAAATTAGAATATATTACGACTCAGTATGCCACATTACCGTCTTGAGAAGCATGTTAGTATAACGCACGGCAACTTACAACTCCTAACAAAACATTACAACACCATACGTAAACTTAAAACTCCATAATAAACCTAATAAATTAGTCTAAGTCCTTTGAACACCATACAACAATTTGGAATATATTACGATTCGGTATGCCACATTACCGCCTTGAAAAGCATGTTAGTATAACGTACGGCACCTTACAACTCCTAACAAAACATTACAACACCGTACGTAAACTTAAAACTCCATAATAAACCTAATGAATTCGTCCGAGTCATTTGAACATCGTACGACCACTAAGGACTTGTTACGACTCTGTATGCGAAATTAGCAACAGGAAAAGCAATTTAGAATAATGTAGGATGCGTTACAACTTTTGAGAACACCTTACACCACCGTACGAAAGATTAAAACTCCATAATAAACCTAATGAATTCATCCGAGTAATTTGATCACCATACAACAATTTGGAATATATTACGACTCTATATGCCACATTACCGCCTTGAAAAGAATGTTAGTATAACGTATGGCACCTTACAAATCCTAACAAAACATTACAACACCATACGTAAACTTAAAACTCCATAAAAAACCTAATGAATTCGTCCGAGTCATTTGAACATCGTACGACCACTCAGGACTTGTTACGATTCTGTATGCGAAATTAGCAACAAGAAAAGCAATTTAGAATAATGTAGGATGCGTTACAACTTTTGAGAACACCTTACACCATCGTACGAAAGATTAAAACTCCATAATAAACCTAATGAATTCGTCCGAGTAATTTGAACACCATACAACAATTTGGAATATATTACGACTCTGTATGCCATATTACCGCCTTGAAAAGCATGTTAGTATAACGTACGACACCTTACTACTCCTAACAAAACATTACAACACCGTACGTAAACTTAAAACTCCATAATAAACCTAATGAATTCGTCCGAGTCCTTTGAAAATCGTACGACAAATTAGAATATATTAAGACTCTGTATGCCACATTACAGTCTTGAGAAGCATGTTAGTATAACGTACGGCAACTTACAACTCCTAACAAAACATTACAACATCATACGTAAACTTAAAACTCCATAATAAACCTAATAAATTAGTCTAAGTCCTTTGAACACCATACAACAGTTTGGAATATATTACGACTCGGTATGCCACATTACCGCCTTGAAAAGCATGTTAGTATAACGTACGGCACCTTACAACTCCTAACAAAACATTACAACACCGTACGTAAACTTAAAACTCCATAATAAACCTAATGAATTCGTCCGAGTCATTTGAACATCGTACGACCACTAAGGACTTGTTACGACTCTGTATGCGAAATTAGCAACAGGAAAAGCAATTTAGAATAATGTAGGATGCGTTACAACTTTTGAGAACACCTTACACCACCGTACGAAAGATTAAAACTCCATAATAAACCTAATGAATTCGTCCGAGTAATTTGATCACCATACAACAATTTGGATTATATTACGACTCTATATGCCACATTACCGCCTTGAAAAGAATGTTAGTATAACGTATGGCACCTTACAAATCCTAACAAAACATTACAACACCATACGTAAACTTAAAACTCCATAAAAAACCTAATGAATTCCTCCGAGTCATTTGAACATCGTACGACCACTCAGGACTTGTTACGATTCTGTATGCGAAATTAGCAACAAGAAAAGCAATTTAGAATAATGTAGGATGCGTTACAACTTTTGAGAACACCTTACACCATCGTACGAAAGATTAAAACTCCATAATAAACCTAATGAATTCGTCCGAGTAATTTGAACACCATACAACAATTTGGAATATATTACGACTCTGTATGCCACATTACCGCCTTGAAAAGCATGTTAGTATAACGTACGACACCTTACTACTCCTAACAAAACATTACAACACCGTACGTAAACTTAAAACTCCATAATAAACCTAATGAATTCATCCGAGTCCTTTGAACATCGTACGACAATTTAGAATATATTACGTCTCTATATGCCACATTACCGTCTTGAGAAGCTTGTTAGTCATTTGAACATCGTACGACCACTCAGGACATGTTACGACTCTGTATGCGAAATTAGCAACAGGAAAAGCAATTTAGAATAATGTAGGATGCGTTACAACTTTTGAGAAAACCTTACACCACCGTACGAAAGATTAAAACTCCATAATAAACCTAATGAATTCATCCGAGTAATTTGAACACCATACAACAATTTGGAATATATTACGACTCTGTATGCCATATTACCGCCTTGAAAAGCATGTTTGTATAACGTACGACACCTTACTACTCCTAACAAAACATTACAACACCGTACGTAAACTTAAAACTCCATAATAAACCTAATGAATTCGTCCGAGTCCTTTGAAAATCGTACGACAAATTAGAATATATTACGACTCTGTATGCCACATTACAGTCTTGAGAAGCATGTTAGTATAACGTACGGCAACTTACAACTCCTAACAAAACATTACAACATCATACGTAAACTTAAAACTCCATAATAAACCTAATAAATTAGTCTAAGTCCTTTGAACACCATACAACAGTTTGGAATATATTACGACTCGGTATGCCACATTACCGCCTTGAAAAGCATGTTAGTATAACGTACGACACCTTACAACTCCTAACAAAACATTACAACACCGTACGTAAACTTAAAACTCCATAATAAACCTAATGAATTCGTCCGAGTCATTTGAACATCGTACGACCACTAAGGACTTGTTACGACTCTGTATGCGAAATTAGCAACAGGAAAAGCAATTTAGAATAATGTAGGATGCGTTACAACTTTTGAGAACACCTTACACCACCGTACGAAAGATTAAAACTCCATAATAAACCTAATGAATTCGTCCGAGTAATTTGATCACCATACAACAATTTGGATTATATTACGACTCTATATGCCACATTACCGCCTTGAAAAGAATGTTAGTATAACGTATGGCACCTTACAAATCCTAACAAAACATTACAACACCATACGTAAACTTAAAACTCCATAAAAAACCTAATGAATTCCTCCGAGTCATTTGAACATCGTACGACCACTCAGGACTTGTTACGATTCTGTATGCGAAATTAGCAACAAGAAAAGCAATTTAGAATAATGTAGGATGCGTTACAACTTTTGAGAACACCTTACACCATCGTACGAAAGATTAAAACTCCATAATAAACCTAATGAATTCGTCCGAGTAATTTGAACACCATACAACAATTTGGAATATATTACGACTCTGTATGCCACATTACCGCCTTGAAAAGCATGTTAGTATAACGTACGACACCTTACTACTCCTAACAAAACATTACAACACCGTACGTAAACTTAAAACTCCATAATAAACCTAATGAATTCATCCGAGTCCTTTGAACATCGTACGACAATTTAGAATATATTACGTCTCTATATGCCACATTACCGTCTTGAGAAGCTTGTTAGTCATTTGAACATCGTACGACCACTCAGGACATGTTACGACTCTGTATGCGAAATTAGCAACAGGAAAAGCAATTTAGAATAATGTAGGATGCGTTACAACTTTTGAGAAAACCTTACACCACCGTACGAAAGATTAAAACTCCATAATAAACCTAATGAATTCGTCCGAGTAATTTGAACACCATACAACAATTTGGAATATATTACGACTCTGTATGCCATATTACCGCCTTGAAAAGCATGTTTGTATAACGTACGACACCTTACTACTCCTAACAAAACATTACAACACCGTACGTAAACTTAAAACTCCATAATAAACCTAATGAATTCGTCCGAGTCCTTTGAAAATCGTACGACAAATTAGAATATATTACGACTCTGTATGCCACATTACAGTCTTGAGAAGCATGTTAGTATAACGTACGGCAACTTACAACTCCTAACAAAACATTACAACATCATACGTAAACTTAAAACTCCATAATAAACCTAATAAATTAGTCTAAGTCCTTTGAACACCATACAACAGTTTGGAATATATTACGACTCGGTATGCCACATTACCGCCTTGAAAAGCATGTTAGTATAACGTACGACACCTTACAACTCCTAACAAAACATTACAACACCGTACGTAAACTTAAAACTCCATAATAAACCTAATGAATTCGTCCGAGTCATTTGAACATCGTACGACCACTAAGGACTTGTTACGACTCTGTATGCGAAATTAGCAACAGGAAAAGCAATTTAGAATAATGTAGGATGCGTTACAACTTTTGAGAACACCTTACACCACCGTACGAAAGATTAAAACTCCATAATAAACCTAATGAATTCGTCCGAGTAATTTGATCACCATACAACAATTTGGATTATATTACGACTCTATATGCCACATTACCGCCTTGAAAAGAATGTTAGTATAACGTATGGCACCTTACAAATCCTAACAAAACATTACAACACCATACGTAAACTTAAAACTCCATAAAAAACCTAATGAATTCCTCCGAGTCATTTGAACATCGTACGACCACTCAGGACTTGTTACGATTCTGTATGCGAAATTAGCAACAAGAAAAGCAATTTAGAATAATGTAGGATGCGTTACAACTTTTGAGAACACCTTACACCATCGTACGAAAGATTAAAACTCCATAATAAACCTAATGAATTCGTCCGAGTAATTTGAACACCATACAACAATTTGGAATATATTACGACTCTGTATGCCACATTACCGCCTTGAAAAGCATGTTAGTATAACGTACGACACCTTACTACTCCTAACAAAACATTACAACACCGTACGTAAACTTAAAACTCCATAATAAACCTAATGAATTCATCCGAGTCCTTTGAACATCGTACGACAATTTAGAATATATTACGTCTCTATATGCCACATAACCGTCTTGAGAAGCTTGTTAGTCATTTGAACATCGTACGACCACTCAGGACATGTTACGACTCTGTATGCGAAATTAGCAACAGGAAAAGCAATTTAGAATAATGTAGGATGCGTTACAACTTTTGAGAAAACCTTACACCACCGTACGAAAGATTAAAACTCCATAATAAACCTAATGAATTCGTCCGAGTAATTTGAACAACATACAACAATTTGGAATATATTACGACTCTGTATGCCATATTACCGCCTTGAAAAGCATGTTTGTATAACGTACGACACCTTACTACTCCTAACAAAACATTACAACACCGTACGTAAACTTAAAACTCCATAATAAACCTAATGAATTCGTCCGAGTCCTTTGAAAATCGTACGACAAATTAGAATATATTACGACTCTGTATGCCACATTACAGTCTTGAGAAGCATGTTAGTATAACGTACGGCAACTTACAACTCCTAACAAAACATTACAACATCATACGTAAACTTAAAACTCCATAATAAACCTAATAAATTAGTCTAAGTCCTTTGAACACCATACAACAGTTTGGAATATATTACGACTCGGTATGCCACATTACCGCCTTGAAAAGCATGTTAGTATAACGTACGACACCTTACAACTCCTAACAAAACATTACAACACCGTACGTAAACTTAAAACTCCATAATAAACCTAATGAATTCGTCCGAGTCATTTGAACATCGTACGACCACTAAGGACTTGTTACGACTCTGTATGCGAAATTAGCAACAGGAAAAGCAATTTAGAATAATGTAGGATGCGTTACAACTTTTGAGAACACCTTACACCACCGTACGAAAGATTAAAACTCCATAATAAAGCTAATGAATTCGTCCGAGTAATTTGAACACCATACAACAATTTGGAATATATTACGACTCTGTATGCCACATTACCGCCTTGAAAAGCATGTTAGTATAACGTACGGCACCTTACTACTCCTAACAAAACATTACAACACCGTACGTAAACTTAAAACTCCATAATAAACCTAATGAATTCGTCCGAGTCATTTGAACATCGTACGACCACTCAGGACTTGTTACGACTCTGTATGCGAAATTAGCAACAAGAAAAGCAATTTAGAATAATGTAGGATGCGTTACAACTTTTGAGAACACCTTACACCATCGTACGAAAGATTAAAACTCCATAATAAACCTAATGAATTCGTCCGAGAAATTTGAACACCATACAACAATTTGGAATATATTACGACTCTGTATGCCACATTACCGCCTTGAAAAGCATGTTAGTATAACGTACGACACATTACTACTCCTAACAAAACATTACAACACCGTACGTAAACTTAAAACTCCATAATAAACCTAATGAATTCGTCCGAGTCCTTTGAACATCGTACGACAATTTAGAATATATTACGTCTCTATATGCCACATTACCGTCTTGAGAAGCATGTTAGTCATTTGAACATCGTACGACCACTCAGGACTTGTTACGACTCAGTATGCGAAATTAGCATCAGGAAAAGCAATTTAGAATAATGTAGGATGCGTTACAACTTTTGAGAACACCTTACACCACCGTACGAAAGATTAAAACTCCATAATAAACCTAATTAATTCGTCCGAGTAATTTGAACACCATACAACAATTTGGAATATATTACGACTCTGTATGCCACATTACCGCCTTGAAAAGCATGTTAGTATAACGTACGACACCTTACTACTCCTAACAAAACATTACAACACCGTACGTAAACTTAAAACTCCATAATAAACCTAATGAATTCGTCCGAGTCCTTTGAACATCGTACGACAATTTAGAATATATTACGTCTCCGTATGCCACATTACCGTCTTGAGAAGCATGTTAGTCATTTGAACATCGTACGACCACTCAGGACTTGTTACGACTCTGTGTGCGAAATTAGCAACAGGAAAAGCAATTTAGAATAATGTAGGATGCGTTACAACTTTTGAGAACACCTTACACCACCGTACGAAAGATTAAAACTCCATAATAAACCTAATGAATTCGTTCGAGTAATTTGAACACCATACAACAATTTGGAATATATTACGACTCTGTATGCCATATTACCGCCTTTAAAAGCATGTTAGTTTAACGTACGACACCTTACTACTCCTAACAAAACATTACAACACCGTACGTAAACTTAAAACTCCATAATAAACCTAATGAATTCGTCCGAGTCCTTTGAAAATCATACGAAAAATTAGAATATATTACGACTCTGTATGCCACATTACCGTCTTGAGAAGCATGTTAGTATAACGTACGGCAACTTACAACTCCTAACAAAACATTACAACACCATACGTAAACTTAAAACTCCATAATAAACCTAATAAATTAGTTTAAGTCCTTTGAACACCATACAACAATTTGGAATATATTACGACTCGGTATGCCACATTACCGCCTTGAAAAGCATGTTAGTATAACGTACGGCACCTTACAACTCCTAACAAAACATTACAACACCGTACGTAAATTTAAAACTCCATAATAATCCTAATGAATTCGTCCGAGTCATTTGAACATCGTACGACCACTCAGGACTTGTTACGACTCTGTATGCGAAATTAGCAACAAGAAAAGCAATTTAAAATAATGTAGGATGCGTTACAACTTTTGAGAACACCTTACACCATCGTACGAAAGATTAAAACTCCATAATAAACCTAATGAATTCGTCCGAGTAATTTGAACACCATACAACAATTTGGAATATATTACGAATCTGTATGCCACATTACCGCCTTGAAAAGCATGTTAGTATAACGTACGACACCTTACTACTCCTAACAAAACATTACAACACCGTACGTAAACTTAAAACTCCATAATAAACCTAATGAATTCGTCCGAGTCCTTTGAACATCGTACGACAATTTAGAATATATTACGTCTCTGTATGCCACATTACCGTCTTGAGAAGCATGTTAGTCATTTGAACATCGTACGACCACTCAGGACTTGTTACGACTCAGTATGCGAAATTAGCATCAGGAAAAGCAATTTAGAATAATGTAGGATGTGTTACAACTTTTGAGAACACCTTACACCACCGTACGAAAGATTAAAACTCCATAATAAACCTAATGAATTCGTCCGAGTAATTTGAACACCATACAACAATTTGGAATATATTACGACTCTGTATGCCATATTACCGCCTTTAAAAGCATGTTAGTATAACGTACGACACCTTACTACTCCTAACAAAACATTACAACACCGTACGTAAACTTAAAACTCCATAATAAACCTAATGAATTCGTCCGAGTCCTTTGAAAATCATACGACAAATTAGAATATATTACGACTCTGTATGCCACATTACCATCTTGAGAAGCATGTTAGTATAACGTACGGCAACTTACAACTCCTAACAAAACATTACAACACCATACGTAAACTTAAAACTCCATAATAAACCTAATAAATTAGTTTAAGTCCTTTGAACACCATACAACAATTTGGAATATATTACGACTCGGTATGCCACATTACCGCCTTGAAAAGCATGTTAGTATAACGTACGGCACCTTACAACTCCTAACAAAACATTACAACACCGTACGTAAATTTAAAACTCCATAATAAACCTAATGAATTCGTCCGAGTCATTTGAACATCGTACGACCACTCAGGACTTGTTACGACTCTGTATGCGAAATTAGCAACAAGAAAAGCAATTTAAAATAATGTAGGATGCGTTACAACTTTTGAGAACACCTTACACCTTCGTACGAAAGATTAAAACTCCATAATAAACCTAATGAATTCGTCCGAGTAATTTGAACACCATACAACAATTTGGAATATATTACGAATCTGTATGCCACATTACCGCCTTGAAAAGCATGTTAGTATAACGTACGACACCTTACTACTCCTAACAAAACATTACAACACCGTACGTAAACTTAAAACTCCATAATAAACCTAATGAATTCGTCCGAGTCCTTTGAACATCGTACGACAATTTAGAATATATTACGTCTCTGTATGCCACATTACCGTCTTGAGAAGCATGTTAGTCATTTGAACATCGTACGACCACTCAGGACTTGTTACGACTCAGTATGCGAAATTAGCATCAGGAAAAGCAATTTAGAATAATGTAGGATGTGTTACAACTTTTGAGAACACCTTACACCACCGTACGAAAGATTAAAACTCCATAATAAACCTAATGAATTCGTCCGAGTAATTTGAACACCATACAACAATTTGGAATATATTACGACTCTGTATGCCATATTACCGCCTTTAAAAGCATGTTAGTATAACGTACGACACCTTACTACTCTTAACAAAACATTACAACACCGTACGTAAACTTAAAACTCCATAATAAACCTAATGAATTCGTCCGAGTCCTTTGAACATCGTACGACAATTTAGAATATATTACGTCTCTGTATGCCACATTACCGTCTTGAGAAGCATGTTAGTCATTTGAACATCGTACGACCACTCAGGACTTGTTACGACTCTGTATGCGAAATTAGCAACACGAAAAGCAATTTAAAATAATGTAGGATGCGTTACAACTTTTGAGAACACCTTACACCATCGTACGAAAGATTAAAACTCCATAATAAACCTAATGAATTCGTCCGAGTAATTTGAACACCATACAACAATTTGGAATATATTACGAATCTGTATGCCACATTACCGCCTTGAAAAGCATGTTAGTATAACGTACGACACCTTACTACTCCTAACAAAACATTACAACACCGTACGTAAACTTAAAACTCCATAATAAACCTAATGAATTCGTCCGAGTCCTTTGAACATCGTACGACAATTTAGAATATATTACGTCTCTGTATGCCACATTACCGTCTTGAGAAGCATGTTAGTCATTTGAACATCGTACGACCACTCAGGACTTGTTACGACTCAGTATGCGAAATTAGCATCAGGAAAAGCAATTTAGAATAATGTAGGATGTGTTACAACTTTTGAGAACACCTTACACCACCGTACGAAAGATTAAAACTCCATAATAAACCTAATGAATTCGTCCGAGTAATTTGAACACCATACAACAATTTGGAATATATTACGACTCTGTATGCCATATTACCGCCTTTAAAAGCATGTTAGTATAACGTACGACACCTTACTACTCCTAACAAAACATTACAACACCGTACGTAAACTTAAAACTCCATAATAAACCTAATGAATTCGTCCGAGTCCTTTGAACATCGTACGACAATTTAGAATATATTACGTCTCTGTATGCCACATTACCGTCTTGAGAAGCATGTTAGTCATTTGAACATCGTACGACCACTCAGGACTTGTTACGACTCAGTATGCGAAATTAGCATCAGGAAAAGCAATTTAGAATAATGTAGGATGTGTTACAACTTTTGAGAACACCTTACACCACCGTACGAAAGATTAAAACTCCATAATAAACCTAATGAATTCGTCCGAGTAATTTGAACACCATACAACAATTTGGAATATATTACGACTCTGTATGCCATATTACCGCCTTTAAAAGCATGTTAGTATAACGTACGACACCTTACTACTCCTAACAAAACATTACAACACCGTACGTAAATTTAAAACTCCATAATAAACCTAATGAATTCGTCCGAGTCATTTGAACATCGTACGACCACTCAGGACTTGTTACGACTCTGTATGCGAAATTAGCAACAAGAAAAGCAATTTAAAATAATGTAGGATGCGTTACAACTTTTGAGAACACCTTACACCATCGTACGAAAGATTAAAACTCCATAATAAACCTAATGAATTCGTCCGAGTAATTTGAACACCATACAACAATTTGGAATATATTACGAATCTGTATGCCACATTACCGCCTTGAAAAGCATGTTAGTATAACGTACGACACCTTACTACTCCTAACAAAACATTACAACACCGTACGTAAACTTAAAACTCCATAATAAACCTAATGAATTCGTCCGAGTCCTTTGAACATCGTACGACAATTTAGAATATATTACGTCTCTGTATGCCACATTACTGTCTTGAGAAGCATGTTAGTCATTTGAACATCGTACGACCACTCAGGACTTGTTACGACTCAGTATGCGAAATTAGCATCAGGAAAAGCAATTTAGAATAATGTAGGATGTGTTACAACTTTTGAGAACACCTTACACCACCGTACGAAAGATTAAAACTCCATAATAAACCTAATGAATTCGTCCGAGTAATTTGAACACCATACAACAATTTGGAATATATTACGACTCTGTATGCCAAATTACCGCCTTTAAAAGCATGTTAGTATAACGTACGACACCTTACTACTCCTAACAAAACATTACAACACCGTACGTAAACTTAAAACTCCATAATAAACCTAATGAATTCGTCCGAGTCCTTTGAAAATCATACGACAAATTAGAATATATTACGACTCTGTATGCCACATTACCGTCTTGAGAAGCATGTTAGTATAACGTACGGCAACTTACAACTCCTAACAAAACATTACAACACCATACCTAAACTTAAAACTCCATAATAAACCTAATAAATTAGTTTAAGTCCTTTGAACACCATACAACAATTTGGAATATATTACGACTCGGTATGCCACATTACCGCCTTGAAAAGCATGTTAGTATAACGTACGGCACCTTACAACTCCTAACAAAACATTACAACACCGTACGTAAATTTAAAACTCCATAATAAACCTAATGAATTCGTCCGAGTCATTTGAACATCGTACGACCACTCAGGACTTGTTACGACTCTGTATGCGAAATTAGCAACAAGAAAAGCAATTTAGAATAATGTAGGATGCGTTACAACTTTTGAGAACACCTTACACCATCGTACGAAAGATTAAAACTCCATAATAAACCTAATGAATTCGACCGAGTAATTTGAACACCATACAACAATTTGGAATATATTACGACTCTGTATGCCACATTACCGCCTTGAAAAGCATGTTAGTATAACGTACGACACCTTACCACTCCTAACAAAACATTACAACACCGTACGTAAACTTAAATCTCCATAATAAACCTAATGAATTCGTCCGAGTCATTTGAATATCGTACGACCACTCAGGACTTGTTACGACTCTGTATGCGAAATTAGCAACAAGAAAAGCAATTTAAAATAATGTAGGATGCGTTACAACTTTTGAGAACACCTTACACCATCGTACGAAAGATTAAAACTCCATAATAAACCTAATGAATTCGTCCGAGTAATTTGAACACCATACAACAATTTGGAATATATTACGAATCTGTATGCCACATTACCGCCTTGAAAAGCGTGTTAGTATAACGTACGACACCTTACTACTCCTAACAAAACATTACAACACCGTACGTAAACTTAAATCTCCATAATAAACCTAATGAATTCGTCCGAGTCCTTTGAACATCGTACGACAATTTAGAATATATTACGTCTCTGTATGCCACATTACCGTCTTGAGAAGCATGTTAGTCATTTGAACATCGTACGACCACTCAGGACTTGTTACGACTCAGTATGCGAAATTAGCATCAGGAAAAGCAATTTAGAATAATGTAGGATGTGTTACAACTTTTGAGAACACCTTACACCACCGTACAAAAGATTAAAACTCCATAATAAACCTAATGAATTCGTCCGAGTAATTTGAACACCATACAACAATTTGGAATATATTACGACTCTGTATGCCATATTACCGCCTTTAAAAGCATGTTAGTATAACGTACGACACCTTACTACTCCTAACAAAACATTACAACACCGTACGTAAACTTAAAACTCCATAATAAACCTAATGAATTCGTCCGAGTCCTTTGAAAATCATACGACAAATTAGAATATATTACGACTCTGTATGCCACATTACCGTCTTGAGAAGCATGTTAGTATAACGTACGGCAACTTACAACTCCTAACAAAACATTACAACACCATACCTAATCTTAAAACTCCATAATAAACCTAATAAATTAGTTTAAGTCCTTTGAACACCATACAACAATTTGGAATATATTACGACTCGGTATGCCACATTACCGCCTTGAAAAGCATGTTAGTATAACGTACGGCACCTTACAACTCCTAACAAAACATTACAACACCGTACGTAAATTTAAAACTCCATAATAAACCTAATGAATTCGTCCGAGTCATTTGAACATCGTACGACCACTCAGGACTTGTTACGACTCTGTATGCGAAATTAGCAACAAGAAAAGCAATTTAGAATAATGTAGGATGCGTTACAACTTTTGAGAACACCTTACACCATCGTACGAAAGATTAAAACTCCATAATAAACCTAATGAATTCGACCGAGTAATTTGAACACCATACAACAATTTGGAATATATTACGACTCTGTATGCCACATTACCGCCTTGAAAAGCATGTTAGTATAACGTACGACACCTTACCACTCCTAACAAAACATTACAACACCGTACGTAAACTTAAATCTCCATAATAAACCTAATGAATTCGTCCGAGTCATTTGAACATCGTACGACCACTCAGGACTTGTTACGACTCTGTATGCGAAATTAGCAACAAGAAAAGCAATTTAAAATAATGTAGGATGCGTTACAACTTTTGAGAACACCTTACACCATCGTACGAAAGATTAAAACTCCATAATAAACCTAATGAATTCGTCCGAGTAATTTGAACACCATACAACAATTTGGAATATATTACGAATCTGTATGCCACATTACCGCCTTGAAAAGCGTGTTAGTATAACGTACGACACCTTACTACTCCTAACAAAACATTACAACACCGTACGTAAACTTAAATCTCCATAATAAACCTAATGAATTCGTCCGAGTCCTTTGAACATCGTACGACAATTTAGAATATATTACGTCTCTGTATGCCACATTACCGTCTTGAGAAGCATGTTAGTCATTTGAACATCGTACGACCACTCAGGACTTGTTACGACTCAGTATGCGAAATTAGCATCAGGAAAAGCAATTTAGAATAATGTAGGATGTGTTACAACTTTTGAGAACACCTTACACCACCGTACAAAAGATTAAAACTCCATAATAAACCTAATGAATTCGTCCGAGTAATTTGAACACCATACAACAATTTGGAATATATTACGACTCTGTATGCCATATTACCGCCTTTAAAAGCATGTTAGTATAACGTACGACACCTTACTACTCCTAACAAAACATTACAACACCGTACGTAAACTTAAAACTCCATAATAAACCTAATGAATTCGTCCGAGTCCTTTGAAAATCATACGACAAATTAGAATATATTACGACTCTGTATGCCACATTACCGTCTTGAGAAGCATGTTAGTATAACGTACGGCAACTTACAACTCCTAACAAAACATTACAACACCATACGTAAACTTAAAACTCCATAATAAACCTAATAAATTAGTTTAAGTCCTTTGAACACCATACAACAATTTGGAATATATTACGACTCGGTATGCCACATTACCGCCTTGAAAAGCATGTTAGTATAACGTACGGCACCTTACAACTCCTAACAAAACATTACAACACCGTACGTAAATTTAAAACTCCATAATAAACCTAATGAATTCGTCCGAGTCATTTGAACATCGTACGACCACTCAGGACTTGTTACGACTCTGTATGCGAAATTAGCAACAAGAAAAGCAATTTAGAATAATGTAGGATGCGTTACAACTTTTGAGAACACCTTACACCATCGTACGAAAGATTAAAACTCCATAATAAACCTAATGAATTCGTCCGAGTAATTTGAACACCATACAACAATTTGGAATATATTACGACTCTGTATGCCACATTACCGCCTTGAAAAGCATGTTAGTATAACGTACGACACCTTACTACTCCTAACAAAACATTACAACACCGTACGTAAACTTAAAACTCCATAATAAACCTAATGAATTCGTCCGAGTCATTTGAACATCGTACGACCACTTAGGACTTGTTACGACTTTGTATGCGAAATTAGCAACAAGAAAAGCAATTTAGAATAATGTAGGATGCTTTACAACTTTTGAGAACACCTTACACCATCGTACGAAAGATTAAAACTCCATAATAAACCTAATGAATTCGTCCGAGTAATTTGAACACCATACAACAATTTGGAATATATTACGACTCTGTATGCCACATTACCGCCTTGAAAAGCATGTTAGTATAACGTACGGCACCTTACTACTCCTAACAAAACATTACAACACCGTACGTAAACTTAAAACTCCATAATAAACCTAATGAATTCGTCCGAGTCATTTGAACATCGTACGACCACTCAGGACTTGTTACGACTCTGTATGCGAAATTAGCAACAAGAAAAGCAATTTAGAATAATGTAGGATGCGTTACAACTTTTGAGAACACCTTACACCATCGTACGAAAGATTAAAACTCCATAATAAACCTAATGAATTCGTCCGAGAAATTTGAACACCATACAACAATTTGGAATATATTACGACTCTGTATGCCACATTACCGCCTTGAAAAGCATGTTAGTATAACGTACGACACATTACTACTCCTAACAAAACATTACAACACC
Source organism: Tagetes erecta (assembly GCA_030867185.1). Taxonomy (NCBI): domain Eukaryota; kingdom Viridiplantae; phylum Streptophyta; class Magnoliopsida; order Asterales; family Asteraceae; genus Tagetes; species Tagetes erecta. The sequence goes on along the minus strand of CM061488.1, from coordinate 43,461,174 downwards.
GTACGTAAACTTAAAACTCCATAATAAACCTAATGAATTCGTCCGAGTCCTTTGAACATCGTACGACAATTTAGAATATATTACGTCTCTATATGCCACATTACCGTCTTGAGAAGCATGTTAGTCATTTGAACATCGTACGACCACTCAGGACTTGTTACGACTCAGTATGCGAAATTAGCATCAGGAAAAGCAATTTAGAATAATGTAGGATGCGTTACAACTTTTGAGAACACCTTACACCACCGTACGAAAGATTAAAACTCCATAATAAACCTAATTAATTCGTCCGAGTAATTTGAACACCATACAAATATATTACGACTCTGTATGCCACATTACCGCCTTGAAAAGCATGTTAGTATAACGTACGACACCTTACTACTCCTAACAAAACATTACAACACCGTACGTAAACTTAAAACTCCATAATAAACCTAATGAATTCGTCCGAGTCCTTTGAACATCGTACGACAATTTAGAATATATTACGTCTCTGTATGCCACATTACCGTCTTGAGAAGCATGTTAGTCATTTGAACATCGTACGACCACTCAGGACTTGTTACGACTCTGTATGCGAAATTAGCAACAGGAAAAGCAATTTAGAATAATGTAGGATGCGTTACAACTTTTGAGAACACCTTACACCACCGTACGAAAGATTAAAACTCCATAATAAACCTAATGAATTCGTCCGAGTAATTTGAACACCATACAACAATTTGGAATATATTACGACTCTGTATGCCACATTACCGCCTTGAAAAGCATGTTAGTATAACGTACGACACCTTACTACTCCTAACTATGACATCTGCCCCGAACCCGAACCCGAATGCCCGACTCGAACCCGAAATTATCCGCGTTTAATGTATTTGTAATTATCTCCGTTAAACGTAACGCTTCGTCATTAAGAATATATAATAAATATGCCGAACCTTTAAGTTATTTTCCGTTTTCAATAAATCGACTAAATTATTATTAAACGTTTACTAATTAGTTACCAAGTGCAAATATTAAACCTCTAAAGTATATATATATATATATACATATATGACATTTTGTTAAAAATAAAAATATATACATATATATACTATTATAAGATTATTAAAAATAAATATTAGCAAAGTCTCAAAATAGTCATTTAACGTCAAAAACGAGCTAAAGATGTAAAAACGTCATTTCTATAAACGTCACAACGTTACTAGGTTAGATTGGTTAGTTAAAATATAGATTAATTAACTTTGGGCCAAAACTGTCAAAAATGAAACTCATATTTAAACTTTAACTAATTAGTTAGCATAAATTGTAATTGCAGGGTATAAACTGTAAATTAGAAAATTTACCCCAAACCACCCCCCATCACCCCCGTGATTCCGGCCCACGCCGGCGGCCCTTTTTCCGGCCAAACACCATCTCCGGCGACACTCCAAAAACCCGTTTTAACTTGTTTTAAACCCATTCAAATATACCAAAATGTTCCTAAATGAGTTTCGAACATGTTACCATATCCCAATCACTACGAAATCGACACATTTTACCTCATAATCGTTTCCAAAACCGTAACATAAACACCCACTTCATCAATTCGACCTATAATGTACCAAATCAATATTTTGTTGCATCAAAACGGTCCTCTCAACGATTAGAAATCGTCTATATCAATTAATTGAGTTTTAAACCACGAATTAAACAACCATTAATCCAATTAAAACCGTATTCAATCTTCGACCCATTCGAACCGTTTCAGTTCACCAAAACTCAATTGGATCAACACAATCATTCCTTCTGTATCGCTCTTGCTTCCTATCAAATCATTTTCAAGCAACATTCCTCAAAAATCTGTAAGCAAATCAAACCTTTTTCGTAAATGTTCATCCTCTGTTCATCATCGAATCATTGATATTATTCTGATTTGACTTAGGGCTTTTGTTTGTTGCATATCAAGGATAGAATCTGCAAGTGGAATCGAAGTATAACAGCCTCTAGGTTCCAGTTTGAATTCACCACAGTCGCGTCTTTGTTCATCAACATTCCCGAATCAATCCGACCAAATTGCAGTAAGTATTTTATGTTGAAATGATCCTCTTCGTGCGTGGATTGATAATCTTCGATCAATTTCTCAATTCAGTGTTCAAAATCCACGAATTTGAATGATTTGTGTTCTAAGGTTTAAAAGGAAATTGTGGGTTTTGTTTTAATCATTTTAAAAGAATTTAATTTCTGTAATCTAACAACAACACGACTTTGCGCGGCTGGTTTAGACAATCTGTTACAACCTAAGGTCCTGGGTTCGAACCAGGGCCTGATCATAGTTTTTAATTTTTTTTCTACCTAGTGTTTTAACCAAATAACTAACCTAAAATCAATACCACACACTATATTTATTTTATAAAAATGTCTAAATCTAACAAAATGTATTAAGAACCATGATTTCATATGGGTTTAGTTTTATAAAACTTAACTATTACAAATATATTTTTTAATACATAAAACGATATATTATAAGTAATAATTAATAATGAACTTCATATGGATTTTCATACTTTAAAAATTGTGATGAATGTTTTAAAGTATTTTTGGCAATTTATATATTTCTTCGATATCAAATATCTGTTGTTAGAAATATATATTGAATTACTATTATATGTCACGACGTTACGATTTAATAGTTTTATAGATATATATTTTAATCATTTACCGAAAAACCCCACATCCCACATCGAAACCTAGAACCCAAATTATCTAATGTTTTATCTATTATTTTCCATTCCGGTTTTCTATACTATTTGTTGCTAAGTAGGATTCTCATTACTTAGGTAAATCTAGTATTTGGGAAGTCCTCGTTTCTATCTAAGTGTGCTATTTATTTCAGACCTGTATTCGAGGTGAGTAAACTCACTCCCCCTTTTTACTTTTACGTTTTGGGGCTGAAATATGTGCTACGTTTACTATTTACTATTTTTCTAAAAAGAGATCATACAAATATGTTAATCTAGTTCGCGGCTTGATGCAATCTTATGTGGTAGTTTAAAGTAGTTTATTGCTTTGTAATCCCACCGGTACAATGTTAGCGCTAATGGTTTGACAAACCCACCTGCCTGGACAACATCGATAGGTGATTTAACCCGGCCATTCTATTCTATGTTTACTATGGTTGCTATGATATGACGGTTGTTGCTATACTATGATGCTAGTTGCTATGCCATGTCCCTAAGTTGCTAATTGATTACTGATAACTTACAAACGAGACGGATAATTGACGGTTGGTAAAAGGTTATCAGTAAATCAAATACATGAGTTGGTTCCTCATGACAAAATGGCAAAATCAAGAAGTGTGGATTCTATGTGGTTGTGTTCTATTCTATTCTAGGGGTCATGGTCGAGTAATATTACGAAATGACTATACATGTAAGCTTGCGTAACATAGTTTGTTGATCTCGGATTTCAATACTAGTATTACCAATTTGTGTTTTTACTCACTAGCTTGTGTAGCTAACTGTGTCTTTTTCACATATTTCAGGTGGTGCGTGTTTATGAGATTTTACTTTTGCCAAGACATAGGATGCATTGGACTTAGTTAATAAAAATGACTCCATTGCCATTACTGTTTCATTTATGACTTTTGTCGTTTTGCTATTTATGGATTATGTTCCAAGCTTATAAGTACAATTATTAGTCATTAATAAAAATGATGCCATGAGCTTTGGTTACTAACGATATCCATTCCAATGACAGCCCGGTGTTTTCGCCGCCGGGCGGGGTGTCACAGTTTGGTATCAGAGACATGGTTATAGGGAACTAGGATAGGGTATTTAGAAACACACCGACCTAGACTATAACCTAAGAGTCCCTAGTGCAAATATTAGTGCCTAGAAAACTCTTCTTGAACTGATTTCTTTTTCCTTCTATGAACCTTTTTACACCTCTTCTTTATCTTATTTGTTACTCGATTTCGCGAAGGAGCTACAAGAGACTCGTCTACAAGATTAGGATCTTTTCTCTTTGTGGAATCTCGTCATTGTCTTAAGTAAGTTCAAAACGTGGGAAACGTGTGCAATCTGGAAGGGGGAACACCTGTATCACGGACATCCTGTCTAAGGCAAGCATTTCGTATAAATCTCTTTAAGAGACCTGTATGCTTACCTGGGGATGTACGAGATGAGTGTGAACCTATAGGCTAAAGCACGCATTTCTCGAATACGTTGAGAACGAACTTAACACTTTGATAAGTCATGAGTGTCCAAAACCAAGACACACTCTTAAGCCTTTAAAATTCTATTTATCTATTTCCTTAATGATTCCATGATTTTTATTTCTATGATTTCTAATTATTTCTATGAATTTCCATATTATTTCAATTTTTATCCCAAGATTATTTACTAATGTTTCTAAGGTTTCTAAGTGATTTTCCATTATATCTCTTCTAAAGAATTCCATGATGTTCTAAGTACTATTACGATCCTATTTAATCAAAATCTTGTCACAACTTATGTTATCCTAAATTTTGATCCATATCTCATGAAAATTGTTTTCTATCCTATCTTGTAGAATGACAACAAGGCGTGAACGACTTGCTAACACCATCGCAACCCAAATTGCTAACATTCTGCCTAATCTCGTGCAACAACTCAACGCTGCTAATCAAAACAATGAACCTAAGACTCCCAGTTGTACTCTTAAGTATTTCAATTCGTGTGGTCCAACCAAATTCCTCGGTAATGAAGGGGCTACAGGACTTCTCCAGTGGTATGAAAGCATGGAGAGTACCTTTATCAATTGTGAATGCCCTGAAAATCTCAAGGTCCGCTATGCAACTAGTGTCCTTCAAAAGGGTGCTTTGACTTGGTGGAACGATGAGAAGCGTAGGCTTGGCGAAGCCGCTGTGGCTGCCTTGACTTGGACTGCATTCAAAACCACTATGACTAGTAAGTATTGCCCTCCAAGTGAAATCCGTAAACTTGAGGCTGAATTCTGGGGTCTCAAGCAAGATAGTGGTGAAAACGTGGCCTACAATGACCGCTTTTCTCAGCTCAGTACCTTGTGTCCCAATATGATCACTCCCGAATCTCGTGGGGTTGAGCAATACATCGGGGGTTTACCAATGACTATCCAGGATGCCGTGTGGGGTAGTAAGCCCGATACTGTGGGTGAGGCTATGACCATGGCGGGTCGCCTTACCGAAAATCACGTGCGAGCTGGTACCTTGACTCGAAAGGGTGACAAAAAGTCCAAAGGTTCTGTTAATGAAGATTCTAAATCATCTGAGGACGATTCCTATAAGGGTTTTAAGCCCGAGTCTTCATCCAATTCTAAGAAGCGAAAACACAATGCTACCAATTATGCTATCAATGCTCCTAATCCTCCTATGACACCGCAAGGGGGTAATGTTAACCGAAAGCCGTATACGGGATACTATCCCAAATGCAACAAGTGTCCTCTTCACCATCCTCCTAATATTCCATGTCACAAGTGTTCAGTTTGTCAACGTTTCGGGCACGTGGCCAAGGATTGTTGGAACACTCCGAATAATGATAATAACAACCGAGGTAATAATCAGGGTCGTGCTTGTTTCAATTGTGGCGATCCGACTCATTTCCGCAACAATTGTCCTCAGCCTATCAATGTGAACGTGAATACTAATGCTAATGCCAATCAAGTTGGTCGTGCTAGAACTTTCAATATCATAACTAATCAAGCTCAAGCAAATAATGAAGTGGTGAACGATATGCTTCCCAAATGACCGTAACGTTTCTATTTTTATTCAAGTGCCGATAAGAACTTTGTTTCATTTGAGTTTGTTTCATCGTTTACTAGTAGCCGTGGTAGACTTAACAATCTCTATGTGGTAGAATAAGAGAACGAAAAAAAAAGTGTTTCTATCAATTTTTATATTTATGGTGCGACCTTAAATTTAAATGTCACGTTTCTTCGTGTTTATCTCTTGCTTATGATTCTAAGTAATTTTGACGGTTGAAACTCTTCTCCTGTGTTGAAACTCAAAAAATATTTTCCTTAGAGTTATGTCGCGTGTTGGCTTGTGTGATGTAAAGAAAAAGAAAGATGACGTGTTCCGTATGTGTATCATTATCGTAACTTAGAAATTTTCGTGTACATTTGACTCGCACGTGATCGAATGAACTGTGTGGTCCATGCAAAAAACTAAAGTAATTACGGGTGCACACGGAATTATGAAAGTTGGTGCATGGAAACCATGGCGAGTTTTGTCACGTGGTTGAAAGCAATGGTTTCCACAGATTTCCATATCTCATATCATCCAGTACTTAAGCTGGTGTAATCTAATTCAACTCCCTAACGTACCCTTGTTCAAATCAAAAGAGCTAAATAACGCAAATACATTTATAATGGAAAACTAAATAATCGCATCTTTCGTTTCATTTTCTTCTTCTTAAGTTTGAGAAAATTTCGGGACGAAATTTCTATAAGGAGGGGAGACTGTGACATCTGCCCCGAACCCGAACCCGAATGCCCGACTCGAACCCGAAATTATCCGCGTTTAATGTATTTGTAATTATCTCCGTTAAACGTAACGCTTCGTCATTAAGAATATATAATAAATATGCCGAACCTTTAAGTTATTTTCCGTTTTCAATAAATCGACTAAATTATTATTAAACGTTTACTAATTAGTTACCAAGTGCAAATATTAAACCTCTAAAGTATATATATATATATACATATATGACATTTTGTTAAAAATAAAAATATATACATATATATACTATTATAAGATTATTAAAAATAAATATTAGCAAAGTCTCAAAATAGTCATTTAACGTCAAAAACGAGCTAAAGATGTAAAAACGTCATTTCTATAAACGTCACAACGTTACTAGGTTAGATTGGTTAGTTAAAATATAGATTAATTAACTTTGGGCCAAAACTGTCAAAAATGAAACTCATATTTAAACTTTAACTAATTAGTTAGCATAAATTGTAATTGCAGGGTATAAACTGTAAATTAGAAAATTTACCCAAACCACCCCCCATCACCCCCGTGATTCCGGCCCACGCCGGCGGCCCTTTTTCCGGCCAAACACCATCTCCGGCGACACTCCAAAAACCCGTTTTAACTTGTTTTAAACCCATTCAAATATACCAAAATGTTCCTAAATGAGTTTCGAACATGTTACCATATCCCAATCACTACGAAATCGACACATTTTACCTCATAATCGTTTCCAAAACCGTAACATAAACACCCACTTCATCAATTCGACCTATAATGTACCAAATCAATATTTTGTTGCATCAAAACGGTCCTCTCAACGATTAGAAATCGTCTATATCAATTAATTGAGTTTTAAACCACGAATTAAACAACCATTAATCCAATTAAAACCGTATTCAATCTTCGACCCATTCGAACCGTTTCAGTTCACCAAAACTCAATTGGATCAACACAATCATTCCTTCTGTATCGCTCTTGCTTCCTATCAAATCATTTTCAAGCAACATTCCTCAAACATCTGTAAGCAAATCAAACCTTTTTCGTAAATGTTCATCCTCTGTTCATCATCGAATCATTGATATTATTCTGATTTGACTTAGGGCTTTTGTTTGTTGCATATCAAGGATAGAATCTGCAAGTGGAATCGAAGTATAACAGCCTCTAGGTTCCAGTTTGAATTCACCACAGTCGCGTCTTTGTTCATCAACATTCCCGAATCAATCCGACCAAATTGCAGTAAGTATTTTATGTTGAAATGATCCTCTTCGTGCGTGGATTGATAATCTTCGATCAATTTCTCAATTCAGTGTTCAAAATCCACGAATTTGAATGATTTGTGTTCTAGGGTTTAAAAGGAAATTGTGGGTTTTGTTTTAATCATGTTAAAAGAATTTAATTTCTGTAATCTAACAACAACACGACTTTGCGCGGCTGGTTTAGACAATCTGTTACAACCTAAGGTCCTGGGTTCGAACCAGGGCCTGATCATAGTTTTTAATTTTTTTTCTACCTAGTGTTTTAACCAAATAACTAACCTAAAATCAATACCACACACTATATTTATTTTATAAAAATGTCTAAATCTAACAAAATGTATTAAGAACCATGATTTCATATGGGTTTAGTTTTATAAAACTTAACTATTACAAATATATTTTTTAATACATAAAACGATATATTATAAGTAATAATTAATAATGAACTTCATATGGATTTTCATACTTTAAAAATTGTGATGAATGTTTTAAAGTATTTTTGGCAATTTATATATTTCTTCGATATCAAATATCTGTTGTTAGAAATATATATTGAATTACTATTATATGTCACGACGTTACGATTTAATAGTTTTATAGATATATATTTTAATCATTTACCGAAAAACCCCACATCCCACATCGAAACCTAGAACCCAAATTATCTAATGTTTTATCTATTATTTTCCATTCCGGTTTTCTATACTATTTGTTGCTAAGTAGGATTCTCATTACTTAGGTAAATCTAGTATTTGGGAAGTCCTCGTTTCTATCTAAGTGTGCTATTTATTTCAGACCTGTATTCGAGGTGAGTAAACTCACTCCCCCTTTTTACTTTTACGTTTTGGGGCTGAAATATGTGCTACGTTTACTATTTACTATTTTTCTAAAAAGAGATCATACAAATATGTTAATCTAGTTCGCGGCTTGATGCAATCTTATGTGGTAGTTTAAAGTAGTTTATTGCTTTGTAATCCCACCGGTACAATGTTAGCGCTAATGGTTTGACAAACCCACCTGCCTGGACAACATCGATAGGTGATTTAACCCGGCCATTCTATTCTATGTTTACTATGGTTGCTATGATATGACGGTTGTTGCTATACTATGATGCTAGTTGCTATGCCATGTCCCTAAGTTGCTAATTGATTACTGATAACTTACAAACGAGACGGATAATTGACGGTTGGTAAAAGGTTATCAGTAAATCAAATACATGAGTTGGTTCCTCATGACAAAATGGCAAAATCAAGAAGTGTGGATTCTATGTGGTTGTGTTCTATTCTATTCTAGGGGTCATGGTCGAGTAATATTACGAAATGACTATACATGTAAGCTTGCGTAACATAGTTTGTTGATCTCGGATTTCAATACTAGTATTACCAATTTGTGTTTTTACTCACTAGCTTGTGTAGCTAACTGTGTCTTTTTCACATATTTCAGGTGGTGCGTGTTTATGAGATTTTACTTTTGCCAAGACATAGGATGCATTGGACTTAGTTAATAAAAATGACTCCATTGCCATTACTGTTTCATTTATGACTTTTGTCGTTTTGCTATTTATGGATTATGTTCCAAGCTTATAAGTACAATTATTAGTCATTAATAAAAATGATGCCATGAGCTTTGGTTACTAACGATATCCATTCCAATGACAGCCCGGTGTTTCCGCCGCCGGGCGGGGTGTCACACTAACAAAACATTACAACACCGTACGTAAACTTAAAACTCCATAATAAAACTAATGAATTCGTCCGAGTCCGTTGAACATCGTACGACAATTTAGAATATATTACGTCTCTATATGCCACATTACCGTCTTGAGAAGCATGTTAGTATAACGTACGGCACCTTGCAACTCCTAACAAAACATTACAACACCGTACCTAAACTTAAAACTCCATTATAAACCTAATAAATTAGTCCGAGTCCTTTGAACACCATACAACAATTTGGAATATATTACGACTCTGTACGCCACATTACCGCCTTGAAAAGCATGTTAGTATAACGTACGGCACCTTACAACTCCTAACAAAACATTACAACACCGTACGTAAACTTAAAATTCCATAATAAACCTAATGAATTCGTCCGAGTCATTTGAACATCGTACGACCACTCAGGACTTGTTACGACTCTGTATGCGAAATTAGCAACAGGAAAAGGAATTTAGAATAATGTAGGATGCGTTACAACTTTTGAGAACACCTTACACCACCGGACGAAAGATTAAAACTCCATAATAAACCTAATGAATTCGTCCGAGTAATTTGATCACCATACAACAATTTGGAATATATTACGACTCTGTATGCCACATTACCGCCTTGAAAAGCATGTTAGTATAACGTACGGCACCTTACAATCCTAACAAAACATTACAACACCGTACGTAAACTTAAAACTCCATAATAAACCTAATGAATTCGTCCTAGTCATTTGAACATCGTACGACCACTCAGGACTTGTTACGACTCTGTATGCGAAATTAGCAACAAGAAAAGCAATTTAGAATAATGTAGGATGCGTTACAACTTTTGAGAACACCTTACACCATCGTACGAAAGATTAAAACTCCATAATAAACCTAATGAATTCGTCCGAGAAATTTGAACACCATACAACAATTTGGAATATATTACGACTCTGTATGCCATATTACCGCCTTGAAAAGCATGTTAGTATAATGTACGACACCTTACTACTCCTAACAAAACATTACAACACCGTACGTAAACTTAAAACTCCATAATAAACCTAATGAATTCGTCCGAGTCCTTTGAAAATCGTACGACAATTTAGAATATATTACGTCTCTATATGCCACATTACCGTCTTGAGAAGCATGTTAGTCATTTGAACATCGTACGACCACTCAGGACTTGTTACGACTCAGTATGCGAAATTAGCATCAGGAAAAGCAATTTAGAATAATGTAGGATGCGTTACAATTTTTAAGAACACCTTACACCACCGTACGAAAGATTAAAACTCCATAATAAACCTAATGAATTCGTCCGAGTAATTTGAACACCATACAACAATTTGGAATATATTACGACTCTGTATGCCATATTACCGCCTTGAAAAGCATGTTAGTATAATGTACGACACCTTACTACTCCTAACAAAACATTACAACACCGTACGTAAACTTAAAACTCCATAATAAACCTAATGAATTCGTCCGAGTCCTTTGAAAATCGTACGACAAATTAGAATATATTATGACTCTGTATGCCACATTACCGTCTTGAGAAGCATGTTAGTATAACGTACGGCACCTTACAACTCCTAACAAAACATTACAACACCATACGTAAACTTAAAATTCCATAATAAACCTAATAAATTAGTCTGAGTCGTTTGAACACCATACAACAATTTGGAATATATTACGACTCTGTATGCCACATAACCGCCTTGAAAAGCATGTTAGTATAACGTACGGCACCTTACAACTCCTAACAAAACATTACAACACCGTACGTAAACTTAAAATTCCATAATAAACCTAATGAATTCGTCCGAGTCATTTGAACATCGTACGACCACTCAGGACTTGTTACGACTCTGTATGCGAAATTAGCAACAGGAAAAGCAATTTAGAATAATGTAGGATGCGTTACCACTTTTGAGAAAACCTTACACCACCGTACGAAAGATTAAAACTCCATAATAAACCTAATGAATTCGTCCGAGTAATTTGATCACCATACAACAATTTGGAATATATTACGACTCTGTATGCCACATTACCGCCTTGAAAAGCATGTTAGTATAACGTACGGCACCTTACAATCCTAACAAAACATTACAACACCGTACGTAAACTTAAAACTCCATAATAAACCTAATGAATTCGTCCGAGTCATTTGAACATCGTACGACCACTCAGGACTTGTTACGACTCTGTATGCGAAATTAGCAACAGGAAAAGCAATTTAGAATAATGTAGGATGCGTTACAACTTTTGAGAACACCTTACACCACCGTACGAAAGATTAAAACTCCATAATAAACCTAATGAATTCGTCCGAGTAATTTGATCACCATACAACAATTTGGAATATATTACGACTCTATATGCCACATTACCGCCTTGAAAAGAATGTTAGTATAACGTATGGCACCTTAAAAATCCTAACAAAACATTACAACACCATACGTAAACTTAAAACTCCATAAAAAACCTAATGAATTCGTCCGAGTCATTTGAACATCGTACGACCACTCAGGACTTGTTACGACTCTGTATGCGAAATTAGCAACAAGAAAAGCAATTTAGAATAATGTAGGATGCGTTACAGCTTTTGAGAACACCTTACACCATCGTACGAAAGATTAAAACTCCATAATAAACCTAATGAATTCGTCCGAGTAATTTGAACACCATACAACAATTTGGAATATATTACGACTCTGTATGCCACATTACCGCCTTGAAAAGCATGTTAGTATAACGTACGACACCTTACTACTCCTAACAAAACATTACAACACCGTACGTAAACTTAAAACTCCATAATAAAACTAATGAAGTCGTCCGAGTCCGTTGAACATCGTACGACAATTTAGAATATATTACGTCTCTATATGCCACATTACCGTCTTGAGAAGCATGTTAGTATAACGTACGGCACCTTGCAACTCCTAACAAAACATTACAACACCGTACCTAAACTTAAAACTCCATTATAAACCTAATAAATTAGTCCGAGTCCTTTGAACACCATACAACAATTTGGAATATATTACGACTCTGTATGCCACATTACCGCCTTGAAAAGCATGTTAGTATAACGTACGGCACCTTACAACTCCTAACAAAACATTACAACACCGTACGTAAACTTAAAATTCCATAATAAACCTAATGAATTCGTCCGAGTCATTTGAACATCGTACGACCACTCAGGACTTGTTACGACTCTGTATGCGAAATTAGCAACAGGAAAAGCAAATTAGAATAATGTAGGATGCGTTACAACTTTTGAGAACACCTCACACCACCGGACGAAAGATTAAAACTCCATAATAAACCTAATGAATTCGTCCGAGTAATTTGATCACCATACAACAATTTGGAATATATTACGACTCTGTATGCCACATTACCGCCTTGAAAAGCATGTTAGTATAACGTACGGCACCTTACAATCTTAACAAAACATTACAACACCGTACGTAAACTTAAAACTCCATAATAAACCTAATGAATTCGTCCGAGTCATTTGAACATCGTACGACCACTCAGGACTTGTTACGACTCTGTATGCGAAATTAGCAATAGGAAAAGCAATTTAGAATAATGTAGGATGCGTTACAACTTTTGAGAACACCTTACACCACCGTACGAAAGATTAAAACTCCATAATAAACCTAATGAATTCGTCAGAGTAATTTGAACACCATACAACAACTTGGAATATATTACGACTCTGTATGCCACATTACCGCCTTGAAAAGCATGTTAGTATAACGTACGGCACCTTACAATCTTAACAAAACATTACAACACCGTACGTAAACTTAAAACTCCATAATAAACCTAATGAATTCGTCCGAGTCATTTGAACATCGTACGACCACTCAGGACTTGTTACGACTCTGTATGCGAAATTAGCAATAGGAAAAGCAATTTAGAATAATGTAGGATGCGTTACAACTTTTGAGAACACCTTACACCACCGTACGAAAGATTAAAACTCCATAATAAACCTAATGAATTCGTCAGAGTAATTTGAACACCATACAACAATTTGGAATATATTACGACTCTGTATGCCACATTACCGCCTTGAAAAGCATGTTAGTATAACGTACGGCACCTTACAATCTTAACAAAACATTACAACACCGTACGTAAACTTAAAACTCCATAATAAACCTAATGAATTCGTCCGAGTCATTTGAACATCGTACGACCACTCAGGACTTGTTACGACTCTGTATGCGAAATTAGCAATAGGAAAAGCAATTTAGAATAATGTAGGATGCGTTACAACTTTTGAGAACACCTTACACCACCGTACGAAAGATTAAAACTCCATAATAAACCTAATGAATTCGTCAGAGTAATTTGAACACCATACAACAATTTGGAATATATTACGACTCTGTATGCCATATTACCGCCTTGAAAAGCATGTTAGTATAATGTATGACACCTTACTACTCCTAACAAAACATTACAACACCGTACGTAAACTTAAAACTCCATAATAAACCTAATGAATTCGTCCGAGTCCTTTGAAAATCGTACGACAAATTAGAATATATTATGACTCCGTATGGCACATTACCGTCTTGAGAAGCATGTTAGTATAACGTACGGCACCTTACAACTCCTAACAAAACATTACAACACCATACGTAAACTTAAAACTCCATAATAAACCTAATAAATTAGTCTGAGTCCTTTGAACACCATACAATAATTTGGAATATATTACGACTCGGTATGCCACATTACCGCCTTGAAAAGCATGTTAGTATAACGTACGGCACCTTACAACTCCTAACAAAACATTACAACACCGTACGTAAACTTAAAACTTCAGAATAAACCTAATGAATTCGTCCGAGTCATTTGAACATCGTACGACAATTTAGAATATATTACGTCTCTGTATGCCACATTACCGTCTTGAGAAGCATGTTAGTCATTTGAACATCGTACGACCACTCAGGACTTGTTACGACTCTTTATTCGAAATTAGCAACAGGAAAAGCAATTTAGAATAATGTAGGATGCGTTACAACTTTTGAGAACACCTTACACCACCGTACGAAAGATTAAAACTCCATAATAAACCTAATGAATTCGTCCGAGTAATTTGATCACCATACAACAATTTGGAATATATTACGACTCTGTATGCCACATTACCGCCTTGAAAAGCATGTTAGTATAACGTACGACACCTTACTACTCCTAACAAAACATTACAACACCGTACGTAAACTTAAAACTCCATAGTAAACCTAATGAATTCGTCCGAGTCCTTTGAAAATCGTACGACAAATTAGAATATATTACGACTCTGTATGCCACATTACCGTCTTGAGAAGCATGTTAGTATATCGTACGGCACCTTACAACTCCTAACAAAACATTACAACACCGTACGTAAATTTAAAACTCCATAATAAACCTATTAAATTAGTCCGAGTCCTTTGAACACCATACAACAATTTGGAATATATTACGACTCTGTATGCCACATTACCGCCTTGAAAAGCATGTTAGTATAACGTACGCCACCTTACAACTCCTAACAAAACATTACAACACCGTACGTAAACTTAAAACTCCATAATAAACCTAATGATTCGTCCGAGTCCTTTGAACATCGTACGACAATTTAGAATATATTACGTCTCTGTATGCCACATTACCGTCTTGAGAAGCATGTTAGTATAACGTACGGCACCTTGCAACTCCTAACAAAACATTACAACACCGTACGTAAACTTAAAACTCCATAATAAACCTATTAAATTAGTCCGAGTCCTTTGAACACCATACAACAATTTGGAATATATTACGACTCTGTATGCCACATTACCGCCTTGAAAAGCATGTTAGTATAACGTTGGCACCTTACAACTCCTAAAAAACATTACAACACCGTACGTAAACTTAAAACTCCATAATAAACCTATTAAATTAGTCCGAGTCCTTTGAACACCATACAACAATTTGGAATATATTACGACTCTATATGCCACATTACCGCCTTGAAAAGCATGTTAGTATAACGTATGGCACCTTACAACTCCTAACAAAACATTACAACACCGTACGTAAACTTAAAACTCCATAAAAAACCTAATGAATTCGTCCGAGTCATTTGAACATCGTACGACCACTCAGGACTTGTTACGACTCTGTATGTGAAATTAGCAACAAGAAAAGCAATTTAGAATAATGTAGGATGCGTTACAACTTTTGAGAACACCTTACACCACCGTACGAAAGATTAAAACTCCATAATAAACCTAATGAATTCGTCTGAGTAATTTGAACACCATACAACAATTTGGAATATATTACGACTTTGTATGCCACATTACCGCCTTGAAAAGCATGTTAGTATAACGTACGACGCCATTCTACTCCTAACAAAACATTACAACACCGTACGTAAACTTAAAACTCCAAAATAAACCAAATGAATTCGTCCGAGTCCTTGGAAAATCGTACGACAATTTAGAATATATTACGTCTCTGTATGCCACATTACCGTCTTGAGAAGCATGTTAGTATAACGTACGGCACCTTGCAACTCCTAACAAAACATTACAACACCGTACGTAAATTTAAAACTCCATAATAAACCTATTAAATTAGTCCGACTCCTTTGAACACCATACAACAATTTGGAATATATTACGACTCTGTATGCCACATTACCGCCTTGAAAAGCATGTTAGTATACCGTACGCCACCTTACAACTCCTAACAAAACATTACAACACCGTACGTAAACTTAAAACTCCATAATAAACCTAATGATTCGTCCGAGTCCTTTGAACATCGTACGACAATTTAGAATATATTACGTCTCTGTATGCCACATTACCGTCTTGAGAAGCATGTTAGTATAACGTACGACACCTTACAACTCCTAACAAAACATTACAACACCGTACGTAAACTTAAAACTTCATAATAAACCTAATGAATTCGTCCGAGTCATTTGAACATCGTACGACAATTTAGAATATATTACGTCTCTGTATGCCACATTACCGTCTTGAGAAGCATGTTAGTCATTTGAACATCGTACGACCACTCAGGACTTGTTACGACTCTTTATTCGAAATTAGCAACAGGAAAAGCAATTTAGAATAATGTAGGATGCGTTACAACTTTTGAGAACACCTTACACCACCGTACGAAAGATTAAAACTCCATAATAAACCTAATGAATTCGTCCGAGTAATTTGATCACCATACAACAATTTGGAATATATTACGACTCTGTATGCCACATTACCGCCTTGAAAAGCATGTTAGTATAACGTACGACACCTTACTACTCCTAACAAAACATTACAACACCGTACGTAAACTTAAAACTCCATAATAAACCTAATGAATTCGTCCGAGTCCTTTGAAAATCGTACGACAAATTAGAATATATTACGACTCTGTATGCCACATTACCGTCTTGAGAAGCATGTTAGTATATCGTACGGCACCTTACAACTCCTAACAAAACATTACAACACCGTACGTAAATTTAAAACTCCATAATAAACCTATTAAATTAGTCCGAGTCCTTTGAACACCATACAACAATTTGGAATATATTACGACTCTGTATGCCACATTACCGCCTTGAAAAGCATGTTAGTATAACGTACGCCACCTTACAACTCCTAACAAAACATTACAACACCGTACGTAAACTTAAAACTCCATAATAAACCTAATGAATTCGTCCGAGTCATTTGAACATCATACGACCACTCAGGACTTGTTACGACTCTGTATGCGAAATTAGCAACAGGAAAAGCAATTTAGAATAATGTAGGATGCGTTACAACTTTTGAGAACACCTTACACCACCGTACGAAAGATTAAAACTCCATAATAAACATAATGAATTGTTCCGAGTAATTTGATCACCATTCAACAATTTGGAAAATATTACGACTCTGTATGCCACATTATCGCCTTGAAAAGCATGTTAGTATAACGTACGGCACCTTACAACTCCTAACAAAACATTACAACACCGTACGTAAACTTAAAACTCCATAATAAACCTAATGAATTCGTCCGAGTCATTTGAACATCGTACGACCACTAAGGACTTGTTACGACTCTGTATGCGAAATTAGCACTAGGAAAAGCAATTTAGAATAATGTAGGATGCGTTACAACTTTTGAGAACACCTTACACCACCGTACGAAAGATTAAAACTCCATAATAAACCTAATGAATTCGTCCGAGTAATTTGATCACCATACAACAATTTGGAATATATTACGACTCTGTATGCCACATTACCGCCTTGAAAAGCATGTTAGTATAACGTATGGCACCTTACAACTCTTAACAAAACATTACAACACGGTACGTAAAGTTAAAACTCCATAAAAAATCTAATGAATTCGTCCGAGTCATTTGAACATCGTACGACCACTCAGGACTTGTTACGACTCTGTATGTGAAATTAGCAACAAGAAAAGCATTTTAGAATAATGTAGGATGCATTACAACTTTTGAGAACACCTTACACCACCGTACGAAAGATTAAAACTCCATAATAAACCTAATGAATTCGTCCGAGTAATTTGATCACCATTCAACAATTTGGAATATATTACGACTCTGTATGCCACATTATCGCCTTGAAAAGCATGTTAGTATAACGTACGACACCTTACAACTCCAACAAAACATTACAACACCGAATGGAAACTTAAATCTCCATAATAAACCTAATGAATTCGTCCGAGTCATTTGAACATCGTACGACCACTCAGGACTTGTTACGACTCTGTATGCGAAATTAGCAACAGGAAAAGCAATTTAGAATAATGTAGGATGCGTTACAACTTTTGAGAACACCTTACACCACCGTACGAAAGATTAAAACTCCATAATAAACCTAATGAATTGTTCCGAGTAATTTGATCACCATTCAACAATTTGGAAAATATTACGACTCTGTATGCCACATTATCGCCTTGAAAAGCATGTTAGTATAACGTACGGCACCTTACAACTCCTAACAAAACATTACAACACCGTACGTAAACTTAAAACTCCATAATAAACCTAATGAATTCGTCCGAGTCATTTGAACATCGTACGACCACTAAGGACTTGTTACGACTCTGTATGCGAAATTAGCACTAGGAAAAGCAATTTAGAATAATGTTGGATGCGTTACAACTTTTGAGAACACCTTACACCACGGTACGAAAGATTAAAACTCCATAATAAACCTAATGAATTCGTCCGAGTAATTTGATCACCATACAACAATTTGGAATATATTACGACTCTGTATGCCACATTACCGCCTTGAAAAGCATGTTAGTATAACGTATGGCACCTTACAACTCTTAACAAAACATTACAACACGGTACGTAAAGTTAAAACTCCATAAAAAATCTAATGAATTCGTCCGAGTCATTTGAACATCGTACGACCACTCAGGACTTGTTACGACTCTGTATGTGAAATTAGCAACAAGAAAAGCATTTTAGAATAATGTAGGATGCATTACAACTTTTGAGAACACCTTACACCACCGTACGAAAGATTAAAACTCCATAATAAACCTAATGAATTCGTCCGAGTAATTTGATCACCATTCAACAATTTGGAATATATTACGACTCTGTATGCCACATTATCGCCTTGAAAAGCATGTTAGTATAACGTACGACACCTTACAACTCCAACAAAACATTACAACACCGAATGGAAACTTAAATCTCCATAATAAACCTAATGAATTCGTCCGAGTCATTTGAACATCGTACGACCACTCAGGACTTGTTACGACTCTGTATGCGAAATTAGCAACAGGAAAAGCAATTTAGAATAATGTAGGATGCGTTACAACTTTTGAGAACACCTTACACCACCGTACGAAAGATTAAAACTCCATAATAAACCTAATGAATTGTTCCGAGTAATTTGATCACCATTCAACAATTTGGAAAATATTACGACTCTGTATGCCACATTATCGCCTTGAAAAGCATGTTAGTATAACGTACGGCACCTTACAACTCCTAACAAAACATTACAACACCGTACGTAAACTTAAAACTCCATAATAAACCTAATGAATTCGTCCGAGTCATTTGAACATCGTACGACCACTAAGGACTTGTTACGACTCTGTATGCGAAATTAGCACTAGGAAAAGCAATTTAGAATAATGTTGGATGCGTTACAACTTTTGAGAACACCTTACACCACGGTACGAAAGATTAAAACTCCATAATAAACCTAATGAATTCGTCCGAGTAATTTGATCACCATACAACAATTTGGAATATATTACGACTCTGTATGCCACATTACCGCCTTGAAAAGCATGTTAGTATAACGTTGGCACCTTACAACTCCTAAAAAACATTACAACACCGTACGTAAACTTAAAACTCCATAATAAACCTATTAAATTAGTCCGAGTCCTTTGAACACCATACAACAATTTGGAATATATTACGACTCTATATGCCACATTACCGCCTTGAAAAGCATGTTAGTATAACGTATGGCACCTTACAACTCCTAACAAAACATTACAACACCGTACGTAAACTTAAAACTCCATAAAAAACCTAATGAATTCGTCCGAGTCATTTGAACATCGTACGACCACTCAGGACTTGTTACGACTCTGTATGTGAAATTAGCAACAAGAAAAGCAATTTAGAATAATGTAGGATGCGTTACAACTTTTGAGAACACCTTACACCACCGTACGAAAGATTAAAACTCCATAATAAACCTAATGAATTCGTCTGAGTAATTTGAACACCATACAACAATTTGGAATATATTACGACTTTGTATGCCACATTACCGCCTTGAAAAGCATGTTAGTATAACGTACGACGCCATTCTACTCCTAACAAAACATTACAACACCGTACGTAAACTTAAAACTCCAAAATAAACCAAATGAATTCGTCCGAGTCCTTGGAAAATCGTACGACAATTTAGAATATATTACGTCTCTGTATGCCACATTACCGTCTTGAGAAGCATGTTAGTATAACGTACGGCACCTTGCAACTCCTAACAAAACATTACAACACCGTACGTAAATTTAAAACTCCATAATAAACCTATTAAATTAGTCCGACTCCTTTGAACACCATACAACAATTTGGAATATATTACGACTCTGTATGCCACATTACCGCCTTGAAAAGCATGTTAGTATACCGTACGCCACCTTACAACTCCTAACAAAACATTACAACACCGTACGTAAACTTAAAACTCCATAATAAACCTAATGATTCGTCCGAGTCCTTTGAACATCGTACGACAATTTAGAATATATTACGTCTCTGTATGCCACATTACCGTCTTGAGAAGCATGTTAGTATAACGTACGACACCTTACAACTCCTAACAAAACATTACAACACCGTACGTAAACTTAAAACTTCATAATAAACCTAATGAATTCGTCCGAGTCATTTGAACATCGTACGACAATTTAGAATATATTACGTCTCTGTATGCCACATTACCGTCTTGAGAAGCATGTTAGTCATTTGAACATCGTACGACCACTCAGGACTTGTTACGACTCTTTATTCGAAATTAGCAACAGGAAAAGCAATTTAGAATAATGTAGGATGCGTTACAACTTTTGAGAACACCTTACACCACCGTACGAAAGATTAAAACTCCATAATAAACCTAATGAATTCGTCCGAGTAATTTGATCACCATACAACAATTTGGAATATATTACGACTCTGTATGCCACATTACCGCCTTGAAAAGCATGTTAGTATAACGTACGACACCTTACTACTCCTAACAAAACATTACAACACCGTACGTAAACTTAAAACTCCATAATAAACCTAATGAATTCGTCCGAGTCCTTTGAAAATCGTACGACAAATTAGAATATATTACGACTCTGTATGCCACATTACCGTCTTGAGAAGCATGTTAGTATATCGTACGGCACCTTACAACTCCTAACAAAACATTACAACACCGTACGTAAATTTAAAACTCCATAATAAACCTATTAAATTAGTCCGAGTCCTTTGAACACCATACAACAATTTGGAATATATTACGACTCTGTATGCCACATTACCGCCTTGAAAAGCATGTTAGTATAACGTACGCCACCTTACAACTCCTAACAAAACATTACAACACCGTACGTAAACTTAAAACTCCATAATAAACCTAATGAATTCGTCCGAGTCATTTGAACATCATACGACCACTCAGGACTTGTTACGACTCTGTATGCGAAATTAGCAACAGGAAAAGCAATTTAGAATAATGTAGGATGCGTTACAACTTTTGAGAACACCTTACACCACCGTACGAAAGATTAAAACTCCATAATAAACATAATGAATTGTTCCGAGTAATTTGATCACCATTCAACAATTTGGAAAATATTACGACTCTGTATGCCACATTATCGCCTTGAAAAGCATGTTAGTATAACGTACGGCACCTTACAACTCCTAACAAAACATTACAACACCGTACGTAAACTTAAAACTCCATAATAAACCTAATGAATTCGTCCGAGTCATTTGAACATCGTACGACCACTAAGGACTTGTTACGACTCTGTATGCGAAATTAGCACTAGGAAAAGCAATTTAGAATAATGTAGGATGCGTTACAACTTTTGAGAACACCTTACACCACCGTACGAAAGATTAAAACTCCATAATAAACCTAATGAATTCGTCCGAGTAATTTGATCACCATACAACAATTTGGAATATATTACGACTCTGTATGCCACATTACCGCCTTGAAAAGCATGTTAGTATAACGTATGGCACCTTACAACTCTTAACAAAACATTACAACACGGTACGTAAAGTTAAAACTCCATAAAAAATCTAATGAATTCGTCCGAGTCATTTGAACATCGTACGACCACTCAGGACTTGTTACGACTCTGTATGTGAAATTAGCAACAAGAAAAGCATTTTAGAATAATGTAGGATGCATTACAACTTTTGAGAACACCTTACACCACCGTACGAAAGATTAAAACTCCATAATAAACCTAATGAATTCGTCCGAGTAATTTGATCACCATTCAACAATTTGGAATATATTACGACTCTGTATGCCACATTATCGCCTTGAAAAGCATGTTAGTATAACGTACGACACCTTACAACTCCAACAAAACATTACAACACCGAATGGAAACTTAAATCTCCATAATAAACCTAATGAATTCGTCCGAGTCATTTGAACATCGTACGACCACTCAGGACTTGTTACGACTCTGTATGCGAAATTAGCAACAGGAAAAGCAATTTAGAATAATGTAGGATGCGTTACAACTTTTGAGAACACCTTACACCACCGTACGAAAGATTAAAACTCCATAATAAACCTAATGAATTGTTCCGAGTAATTTGATCACCATTCAACAATTTGGAAAATATTACGACTCTGTATGCCACATTATCGCCTTGAAAAGCATGTTAGTATAACGTACGGCACCTTACAACTCCTAACAAAACATTACAACACCGTACGTAAACTTAAAACTCCATAATAAACCTAATGAATTCGTCCGAGTCATTTGAACATCGTACGACCACTAAGGACTTGTTACGACTCTGTATGCGAAATTAGCACTAGGAAAAGCAATTTAGAATAATGTTGGATGCGTTACAACTTTTGAGAACACCTTACACCACGGTACGAAAGATTAAAACTCCATAATAAACCTAATGAATTCGTCCGAGTAATTTGATCACCATACAACAATTTGGAATATATTACGACTCTGTATGCCACATTACCGCCTTGAAAAGCATGTTAGTATAACGTATGGCACCTTACAACTCTTAACAAAACATTACAACACCGTACGTAAACTTAAAACTCCATAAAAAATCTAATGAATTCGTCCGAGTCATTTGAACATCGTACGACCACTCAGGACTTGTTACGACTCTGTATGTGAAATTAGCAACAAGAAAAGCATTTTAGAATAATGTAGGATGCATTACAACTTTTGAGAACACCTTACACCACCGTACGAAAGATTAAAACTCCATAATAAACCTAATGAATTCGTCCGAGTAATTTGATCACCATTCAACAATTTGGAATATATTACGACTCTGTATGCCACATTATCGCCTTGAAAAGCATGTTAGTATAACGTACGACACCTTACAACTCCAACAAAACATTACAACACCGAATGGAAACTTAAATCTCCATAATAAACCTAATGAATTCGTCCGAGTCATTTGAACATCGTACTACCACTCAGGACTTGTTACGACTCTGTATGCGAAATTAGCAACATGAAAAGAAATTTAGAATAATGTAGGATGCGTTACAACTTTTGAGAACACCTTACAGCACCGTACAAAAGATTAAAACTCCATAATAAACCTAATGAATTCGTCCGAGTAATTTGATCACCATACAACAATTTGGAATATATTACGACTCTATATGCCACATTACCGCCTTAAAAAGCATGTTAGTATAACGTATGGCACCTTACAACTCCTAACAAAACATTACAACACCGTACGTAAAGTTAAAACTCCATAAAAAACCTAATGAATTCGTCCAAGTCATTTGAACATCGTACAACCACTCAGGACTTGTTACGACTCTGTATGTGAAATTAGCAACAAGAAAAGCAATTAAGAATAATGTAGGATGCATTACAACTTTTGAGAACACCTTACACCACCGTACGATTGATTAAAACTCCATAATAAACCTAATGAATTCGTCCGAGTAATTTGAACACCATACATCAATTTGGAATATATTATGACTCTGTATGCCACATTACCGCCTTGAAAAGCATGTTAGTATAACGTACGACACCTTACTACTCTTAACAAAACATTACAACACCGTACGTAAACTTAAAACTCCATAATAAACCTAATGAATTCGTCCGAGTCCTTTGAACATCGTACGACAATTTAGAATATATTACGTATCTGTATGCCACATTACCGTCTTGAGAAGCATGTTAGTATAACGTACAACACCTTACAACTCCTAACAAAACATTACAACACCGTACGTAAACTTAAAACTCATAATAAACCTAATAAATTAGTCCGAGTCCTTTGAACACCATACAACAATTTGGAATATATTACGACTCTGTATGCCACATTACCGCCTTAAAAAGCCTGTTAGTATAACTACGGCACCTTACAACTCTTAACAAAACATTACAACACCGTACGTAAACTTAAAACTCCATAATAAACCTAATGAATTCGTCCGAATCATTTGAACATCGTACGACCACTCAAGACTTGTTACGACTCTGTATGCGAAATTAGCAACAGGAAAAGCAATTTAGAATAATGTAGGATGCGTTACAACTTTTGAGAACACCTTACACCACCGTACGAAAGATTAAAACTCCATAATAACCCTAATGAATTCGTCCGAGTAATTTGATCACCATACAACAATTTGGAATATATTACGACTCTATATGCCACATTACCGCCTTGAAAAGCATGTTAGTATAACGTATGGCACCTTACAACTCTTAACAAAACATTACAACACCGTACGTAAAGTTAAAACTCCATAAAAAATCTAATGAATTCGTCCGAGTCATTTGAACATCGTACGACCACTCAGGACTTGTTACGACCCTGTATGTGAAATTAGCAACAAGAAAAGCATTTTAGAATAATGTAGGATGCGTTACAACTTTTGAGAACACCTTACACCACCGTACGAAAGTTTAAAACTCCATAATAAACCTAATGAATTCGTCCGAGTAATTTGATCACCATTCAACAATTTGGAATATATTTCGACTCTTTATGCCACATTATCGCCTTGAAAAGCATGTTAGTATAACGTACGGCACCTTACAACTCCAACAAAACATTACAACACCGAACGTAAACTTAAATCTACATAATAAACCTAATGAATTCGTCCGAGTCATTTGAACATCGTACGACCACTCAGGACTTGTTACGACTCTGTTTGCGAAATTAGCAACAGGAAAAGCAATTTAGAATAATGTAGGATGCGTTACAACTTTTGAGAACACCTTACAGCACCGTACGAAAGATTAAAACTCCATAATAAACCTAATGAATACGTCCGAGTAATTTGATCACCATACAACAATTTGGAATATATTACGACTCTGTATGCCACATTATCGCCTTGAAAAGCATGTTAGTATAACGTACGGCACCTTACAACTCCTAACAAAACATTACAACACCGTACGTAAACTTAAAACTCCATAATAAACCTAATGAATTCGTCCGAGTCATTTGAACATCGTACGACCACTAAGGACTTGTTACGACTCTGTATGCGAAATTAGCACTAGGAAAAGCAATTTAGAATAATGTAGGATGCGTTACAACTTTTGAGAACACCTTACACCACCGTACGAAAGATTAAAACTCCATAATAAACCTAATGAATTCGTCCGAGTAATTTGATCACCATTCAACAATTTGGAATATATTACGACTCTGTATGCCACATTATCGCCTTGAAAAGCATGTTAGTATAACGTACGACACCTTACAACTCCAACAAAACATTACAACACCGAATGGAAACTTAAATCTCCATAATAAACCTAATGAATTCGTCCGAGTCATTTGAACATCGTACTACCACTCAGGACTTGTTACGACTCTGTATGCGAAATTAGCAACATGAAAAGAAATTTAGAATAATGTAGGATGCGTTACAACTTTTGAGAACACCTTACAGCACCGTACCAAAGATTAAAACTCCATAATAAACCTAATGAATTCGTCCGAGTAATTTGATCACCATACAACAATTTGGAATATATTACGACTCTATATGCCACATTACCGCCTTAAAAAGCATGTTAGTATAACGTATGGCACCTTACAACTCCTAACAAAACATTACAACACCGTACGTAAAGTTAAAACTCCATAAAAAACCTAATGAATTCGTCCAAGTCATTTGAACATCGTACAACCACTCAGGACTTGTTACGACTCTGTATGTGAAATTAGCAACAAGAAAAGCAATTAAGAATAATGTAGGATGCATTACAACTTTTGAGAACACCTTACACCACCGTACGATTGATTAAAACTCCATAATAAACCTAATGAATTCGTCCGAGTAATTTGAACACCATACATCAATTTGGAATATATTATGACTCTGTATGCCACATTACCGCCTTGAAAAGCATGTTAGTATAACGTACGACACCTTACTACTCTTAACAAAACATTACAACACCGTACGTAAACTTAAAACTCCATAATAAACCTAATGAATTCGTCCGAGTCCTTTGAACATCGTACGACAATTTAGAATATATTACGTATCTGTATGCCACATTACCGTCTTGAGAAGCATGTTAGTATAACGTACAACACCTTACAACTCCTAACAAAACATTACAACACCGTACGTAAACTTAAAACTCATAATAAACCTAATAAATTAGTCCGAGTCCTTTGAACACCATACAACAATTTGGAATATATTACGACTCTGTATGCCACATTACCGCCTTAAAAAGCCTGTTAGTATAACTACGGCACCTTACAACTCTTAACAAAACATTACAACACCGTACGTAAACTTAAAACTCCATAATAAACCTAATGAATTCGTCCGAATCATTTGAACATCGTACGACCACTCAAGACTTGTTACGACTCTGTATGCGAAATTAGCAACAGGAAAAGCAATTTAGAATAATGTAGGATGCGTTACAACTTTTGAGAACACCTTACACCACCGTACGAAAGATTAAAACTCCATAATAACCCTAATGAATTCGTCCGAGTAATTTGATCACCATACAACAATTTGGAATATATTACGACTCTATATGCCACATTACCGCCTTGAAAAGCATGTTAGTATAACGTATGGCACCTTACAACTCTTAACAAAACATTACAACACCGTACGTAAAGTTAAAACTCCATAAAAAATCTAATGAATTCGTCCGAGTCATTTGAACATCGTACGACCACTCAGGACTTGTTACGACCCTGTATGTGAAATTAGCAACAAGAAAAGCATTTTAGAATAATGTAGGATGCGTTACAACTTTTGAGAACACCTTACACCACCGTACGAAAGTTTAAAACTCCATAATAAACCTAATGAATTCGTCCGAGTAATTTGATCACCATTCAACAATTTGGAATATATTTCGACTCTTTATGCCACATTATCGCCTTGAAAAGCATGTTAGTATAACGTACGGCACCTTACAACTCCAACAAAACATTACAACACCGAACGTAAACTTAAATCTACATAATAAACCTAATGAATTCGTCCGAGTCATTTGAACATCGTACGACCACTCAGGACTTGTTACGACTCTGTTTGCGAAATTAGCAACAGGAAAAGCAATTTAGAATAATGTAGGATGCGTTACAACTTTTGAGAACACCTTACAGCACCGTACGAAAGATTAAAACTCCATAATAAACCTAATGAATACGTCCGAGTAATTTGATCACCATACAACAATTTGGAATATATTACGACTCTGTATGCCACATTATCGCCTTGAAAAGCATGTTAGTATAACGTACGGCACCTTACAACTCCTAACAAAACATTACAACACCGTACGTAAACTTAAAACTCCATAATAAACCTAATGAATTCGTCCGAGTCATTTGAACATCGTACGACCACTAAGGACTTGTTACGACTCTGTATGCGAAATTAGCACTAGGAAAAGCAATTTAGAATAATGTAGGATGCGTTACAACTTTTGAGAACACCTTACACCACCGTACGAAAGATTAAAACTCCATAATAAACCTAATGAATTCGTCCGAGTAATTTGATCACCATACAAAAATTTGGAATATATTACGACTCTATATGCCACATTACCGCCTTGAAAAGCATGTTAGTATAACGTATGGCACCTTACAACTCTTAACAAAACATTACAACACCGTACGTAAAGTTAAAACTCCATAAAAAATCTAATGAATTCGTCCGAGTCATTTGAACATCGTACGACCACTCAGGACTTGTTACGACTCTGTATGTGAAATTAGCAACAAGAAAAGCATTTTAGAATAATGTAGGATGCGTTACAACTTTTGAGAACACCTTACAGCACCGTACGAAAGATTAAAACTCCATAATAAACCTAATGAATTCGTCCGAGTAATTTGATCACCATACAACAATTTGGAATATATTACGACTCTGTATGCCACATTATCGCCTTGAAAAGCATGTTAGTATAACGTACGGCACCTTACAACTCCTAACAAAACATTACAACACCGTACGTAAACTTAAAACTCCATAATAAACCTAATGAATTCGTCCAAGTCATTTGAACATCGTACGACCACTAAGGACTTGTTACGACTCTGTATGCGAAATTAGCACTAGGAAAAGCAATTTAGAATAATGTAGGATGCGTTACAACTTTTGAGAACACCTTACACCACCGTACGAAAGATTAAAACTCCATAATAAACCTAATGAATTCGTCCGAGTAATTTGATCACCATACAAAAATTTGGAATATATTACGACTCTATATGCCACATTACCGCCTTGAAAAGCATGTTAGTATAACGTATGGCACCTTACAACTCTTAACAAAACATTACAACACCGTACGTAAAGTTAAAACTCCATAAAAAATCTAATGAATTCGTCCGAGTCATTTGAACATCGTACGACCACTCAGGACTTGTTACGACTCTGTATGTGAAATTAGCAACAAGAAAAGCATTTTAGAATAATGTAGGATGCGTTACAACTTTTGAGAACACCTTACAGCACCGTACGAAAGATTAAAACTCCATAATAAACCTAATCAATTCGTCCGAGTAATTTGATCACCATTCAACAATTTTGATTATATTACGACTCTGTATGCCACATTATCGCCTTGAAAAGCATGTTAGTATAACGTACGGCACCTTACAACTCCAACAAAACATTACAACACCGAACGTAAACTTAAATCTCCATAATAAACCTAATGAATTCGTCCGAGTCATTTGAACATCGTATGACCACTCAGGACTTGTTACGACTCTGTATGCGAAATTAGCAACAGGAAAAGCAATTTAGAATAATGTAGGATGCGTTACAACTTTTGAGAACACCTTACAGCACCGTACGAAAGATTAAAACTCCATAATAAACCTAATGAATTCGTCCGAGTAATTTGATCACCATACAACAATATGGAATATATTACGACTCTATATGCCACATTACCGCCTTAAAAAGCATGTTAGTATAACGTATGGCACCTTACAACTCTTAACAAAACATTACAACACCGTACGTAAAGTTAAAACTCCATAAAAAATCTAATGAATTCGTCCGAGTCATTTGAACATCGTACGACCACTCAGGACTTGTTACGACTCTGTATGTGAAATTAGCAACAAGAAAAACATTTTAGAATAATGTAGGATGCGTTACAACTTTTGAGAACACCTTACACCACCGTACGAAAGATTAAAACTCCATAATAAACCTAATGAATTCGTCCGAGTAATTTGATCACCATTCAACAATTTGGAATATATTACGACTCTGTATGCCACATTATCGCCTTGAAAAGCATGTTAGTATAACGTACGGCACCTTACAACTCCAACAAAACATTACAACACCGAACGTAAACTTAAATCTCCATAATAAACCTAATGAATTCGTCCGAGTCATTTGAACATCGTACGACCACTCAGGACTTGTTACGACTCTGTATGCGAAATTAGCAACAGGAAAAGCAATTTAGAATAATGTAGGATGCGTTACAACTTTTGAGAACACCTTACAGCACCGTACGAAAGATTAAAACTCCATAATAAACCTAATGAATTCGTCCGAGTAATTTGATCACCATACAACAATTTGGAATATATTACGACTCTATATGCCACATTACCGCCTTAAAAAGCATGTTAGTATAACGTATGGCACCTTACAACTCCTAACAAAACATTACAACACCGTACGTAAAGTTAAAACTCCATAAAAAACCTAATGAATTCGTCCGAGTCATTTGAACATCGTACGACCACTCAGGACTTGTTACGACTCTGTATGTGAAATTAGCAACAAGAAAAGCAATTTAGAATAATGTAGGATGCGTTACGACTTTTGAGAACACCTTACACCACCGTACGAAAGATTAAAACTCCATAATAAACCTAATGAATTCGTCCGAGTAATTTGATCACCATACAAAAATTTGGAATATATTACGACTCTATATGCCACATTACCGCCTTGAAAAGCATGTTAGTATAACGTATGGCACCTTACAACTCTTAACAAAACATTACAACACCGTACGTAAAGTTAAAACTCCATAAAAAATCTAATGAATTCGTCCGAGTCATTTGAACATCGTACGACCACTCAGGACTTGTTACGACTCTGTATGTGAAATTAGCAACAAGAAAAGCATTTTAGAATAATGTAGGATGCGTTACAACTTTTGAGAACACCTTACACCACCGTACAAAAGATTAAAACTCCATAATAAACCTAATCAATTCGTCCGAGTAATTTGATCACCATTCAACAATTTTGATTATATTACGACTCTGTATGCCACATTATCGCCTTGAAAAGCATGTTAGTATAACGTACGTCACCTTACAACTCCAACAAAACATTACAACACCGAACGTAAACTTAAATCTCCATAATAAACCAAATGAATTCGTCCGAGTCATTTGAACATCGTATGACCACTCAGGACTTGTTACGACTCTGTATGCGAAATTAGCAACAGGAAAAGCAATTTAGAATAATGTAGGATGCGTTACAACTTTTGAGAACACCTTACAGCACCGTACGAAAGATTAAAACTCCATAATAAACCTAATGAATTCGTCCGAGTAATTTGATCACCATACAACAATATGGAATATATTACGACTCTATATGCCACATTACCGCCTTAAAAAGCATGTTAGTATAACGTATGGCACCTTACAACTCCTAACAAAACATTACAACACCGTACGTAAAGTTAAAACTCCATAAAAAACCTAATGAATTCGTCCGAGTCATTTGAACATCGTACGACCACTCAGGACTTGTTACGACTCTGTATGTGAAATTAGCAACAAGAAAAGCAATTAAGAATAATGTAGGATGCATTACAACTTTTGAGAACACCTTACACCACCGTACGAATGATTAAAACTCCATAATAAACCTAATGAATTCGTCCGAGTAATTTGATCACCATACAAAAATTTGGAATATATTACGACTCTATATGCCACATTACCGCCTTGAAAAGCATGTTAGTATAACGTATGGCACCTTACAACTCTTAACAAAACATTACAACACCGTACGTAAAGTTAAAACTCCATAAAAAATCTAATGAATTCGTCCGAGTCATTTGAACATCGTACGACCACTCAGGACTTGTTACGACTCTGTATGTGAAATTAGCAACAAGAAAAGCAATTTAGAATAATGTAGGATGCGTTACAACTTTTGAGAACACCTTACAGCACCGTACGAAAGATTAAAACTCCATAATAAACCTAATGAATTCGTCCGAGTAATTTGATCACCATACAAAAATTTGGAATATATTACGACTCTATATGCCACATTACCGCCTTGAAAAGCATGTTAGTATAACGTATGGCACCTTACAACTCTTAACAAAACATTACAACACCGTACGTAAAGTTAAAACTCCATAAAAAATCTAATGAATTCGTCCGAGTCATTTGAACATCGTACGACCACTCAGGACTTGTTACGACTCTGTATGTGAAATTAGCAACAAGAAAAGCAATTTAGAATAATGTAGGATGCGTTACAACTTTTGAGAACACCTTACAGCACCGTACGAAAGATTAAAACTCCATAATAAACCTAATGAATTCGTCCGAGTAATTTGATCACCATACAACAATTTGGAATATATTACGACTCTATATGCCACATTACCGCCTTCAAAAGCATGTTAGTATAACGTATGGCACCTTACAACTCCTAACAAAACATTACAACACCGTACGTAAAGTTAAAACTCCATAAAAAACCTAATGAATTCGTCCGAGTCATTTGAACATCGTACGACCACTCAGGACTTGTTACGACTCTGTATGTGAAATTAGCAACAAGAAAAGCAATTTAGAATAATGTAGGATGCGTTACAACTTTTGAGAACACCTTACAGCACCGTACGAAAGATTAAAACTCCATAATAAACCTAATGAATTCGTCCGAGTAATTTGATCACCATACAACAATTTGGAATATATTACGACTCTATATGCCACATTACCGCCTTAAAAAGCATGTTAGTATAACGTATGGCACCTTACAACTCCTAACAAAACATTACAACACCGTACGTAAAGTTAAAACTCCATAAAAAACCTAATGAATTCGTCCGAGTCATTTGAACATCGTACGACCACTCAGGACTTGTTACGACTCTGTATGTGAAATTAGCAACAAGAAAAGCAATTTAGAATAATGTAGGATGCGTTACAACTTTTGAGAACACCTTACAGCACCGTACGAAAGATTAAAACTCCATAATAAACCTAATGAATTCGTCCGAGTAATTTGATCACCATACAACAATTTGGAATATATTACGACTCTATATGCCACATTACCGCCTTAAAAAGCATGTTAGTATAACGTATGGCACCTTACAACTCCTAACAAAACATTACAACACCGTACGTAAAGTTAAAACTCCATAAAAAACCTAATGAATTCGTCCGAGTCATTTGAACATCGTACGACCACTCAGGACTTGTTACGACTCTGTATGTGAAATTAGCAACAAGAAAAGCAATTAAGAATAATGTAGGATGCATTACAACTTTTGAGAACACCTTACACCACCGTACGAATGATTAAAACTCCATAATAAACCTAATGAATTCGTCCGAGTAATTTGATCACCATACAAAAATTTGGAATATATTACGACTCTATATGCCACATTACCGCCTTGAAAAGCATGTTAGTATAACGTATGGCACCTTACAACTCTTAACAAAACATTACAACACCGTACGTAAAGTTAAAACTCCATAAAAAATCTAATGAATTCGTCCGAGTCATTTGAACATCGTACGACCACTCAGGACTTGTTACGACTCTGTATGTGAAATTAGCAACAAGAAAAGCAATTTAGAATAATGTAGGATGCGTTACAACTTTTGAGAACACCTTACAGCACCGTACGAAAGATTAAAACTCCATAATAAACCTAATGAATTCGTCCGAGTAATTTGTTCACCATACAACAATTTGGAATATATTACGACTCTATATGCCACATTACCGCCTTAAAAAGCATGTTAGTATAACGTATGGCACCTTACAACTCCTAACAAAACATTACAACACCGTACGTAAAGTTAAAACTCCATAAAAAACCTAATGAATTCGTCCGAGTCATTTGAACATCGTACGACCACTCAGGACTTGTTACGACTCTATGTGAAATTAGCAACAAGAAAAGCAATTAAGAATAATGTAGGATGCATTACAACTTTTGAGAACACCTTACACCACCGTACGAATGATTAAAACTCCATAATAAACCTAATGAATTTGTCCGAGTAATTTGAACACCATACATCAATTTGGAATATATTATGACTCTGTATGCCACATTACCGCCTTGAAAAGCATGTTAGTATAACGTACAACACCTTACAACTCCTAACAAAACATTACAACACCGTACGTAAACTTAAAACTCATAATAAACCTAAT
Source organism: Tagetes erecta (assembly GCA_030867185.1). Taxonomy (NCBI): domain Eukaryota; kingdom Viridiplantae; phylum Streptophyta; class Magnoliopsida; order Asterales; family Asteraceae; genus Tagetes; species Tagetes erecta. The sequence continues at coordinate 43,426,938 of CM061488.1, read as the reverse complement.
AAATTAGTCCGAGTCCTTTGAACACCATACAACAATTTGGAATATATTACGACTCTGTATGTCACATTACCGCCTTAAAAAGCCTGTTAGTATAACTACGGCACCTTACAACTCCTAACAAAACATTACAACACCGTACGTAAACTTAAAACTCCATAATAAACCTAATGAATTCGTCCGAATCATTTGAACATCCTAAGACCACTCAAGACTTGTTATGACTCTGTATGCGAAATTAGCAACAGGAAAAGCAATTTAGAATAATGTAGGATGCGTTACAACTTTTGAGAACACCTTACACCACCGTACGAAAGATTAAAACTCCATAATAAGCCTAATGAATTCGTCCGAGTAATTTGATCACCATACAACAATTTGGAATATATTACGACTCTATATGCCACATTACCGCCTTGAAAAGCATGTTAGTATAACGTACGACACCTTACAACTCCTAACAAAACATTACAACACCGTACGTAAACTTAAAACTCCATAAAAAACCTAATGAATTCGTCCGAGTCATTTGAACATCGTACGACCACTCAGGACTTGTTACGACTCTGTATGCGAAATTAGCAACAGGAAAAGCAATTTAGAATAATGTAGGATGCGTTACAACTTTTGAGAACACCTTACACCACCGTACGAAAGATTAAAACTCCATAATAAACCTAATGAATTCGTCCGAGTAATTTGAAAACCATACAACAATTTGGAATATATTACGACTCTGTATGCCACATTACCGCCTTGAAAAGCATGTTAGTATAACGTACGACACCTTACTACTCCTAACAAAACATTACAACACCGTACGTAAACTTAAAAATCCATAATAAACCTAATGAATTCGTCCGAGTCATTTGAACATCGTACGACCACTCAGGACTTGTTACGACTCTGTATGCGAAATTAGCAACAGGAAAAACAATTTAGAATAATGTAGGATGCGTTACAACTTTTGAGAACACCTTACACCACCGTAGGAAAGATTAAAACTCCATAATAAACCTAATGAATTCGTCCGAGTAATTTAAATCACCATACAACAATTTGGAATATATTACGACTCTATACGCCACATTACCGCCTTTAAAAGCATGTTAGTATAACGTACGGCACCTTACAACTCCAAACAAAACATTACAACACCTTACGTAAACTTAAAACTCCATAATAAACCTAATAAAATAGTTCGAGTCCTTTGAACATCGTACTACAATTTAGAATATACTACGACTCTGTATGCCACATTACCGCCTTGAAAAGCATGTTAGTATAACGTACAGTACCTTACAACTCCTAACAAAACATTACAACACCGTACGTAAACTTAAAACTCCATAATAAACCTAATGAATTCGTCCGAGTCATTTGAACATCGTACGACCACTCAGGACTTGTTACGACTATTTATGCGAAATTAGCAACAGGAAAAGCAAATTTAGAATAATGTAGGATGCGTTACAACTTTTTAGAACACCTTACACCACCGTACGAAAGATTAAAACTCCATAATAAACTTAATGAATTCGTCCGAGTAATTTGAACACCATACAACAATTTGGAATATATTACGACTCTGTATGCCACATTACCGCCTTGAAAAGCATGTTAGCACAACGTACGACACCTTACTACTCTTAACAAAACATTACAACACCGTACGTAAACTTAAAAGTCCATAATAAACCTAATGAATTCGTCCGAGTCCTTTGAACATCGTACGACAATTTAGAATATTTTACGACTCTGTATGCCACATTACCGTCTTGAGAAGCATGTTAGTATAACGTACAACACCTTACAACTCCTAACAAAACATTACAACACCGTACGTAAACTTAAAACTCATAATAAACCTAATAAATTAGTCCGAGTCCTTTGAACACCATACAACAATTTGGAATATATTACGACTCTGTATGCCACATTACCGCCTTAAAAAGCATGTTAGTATAACGTACGGCACCTTACAACTCCTAACAAAACATTACAACACCGTACGTAAACTTAAAACTCCATAAAAAACTAAATGAATTCGTCCGAATCATTTGAACATCGTACGACCACTCAAGACTTGTTACGAGTCTGTATGCGAAATTAGCAACAGGAAAAGCAATTTAGAATAATGTAGGATGCGTTACAACTTTTGAGAACACCTTACACCACCGTACGAAAGATTAAAACTCCATAATAAACCTAATGAATTCGTCCGAGTAATTTGATCACCATACAACAATTTGGAATATATTACGACTCTATATGCCACATTACCGCCTTGAAAAGCATGTTAATTAATATAACGTACGGCACCTTACAACTCCTAACAAAACATTACAACACCGTACGTAAACTTAAAACTCCATAAAAAACCTAATGAATTCGTCCGAGTCATTTGAACATCGTACAACCACTCAGGACTTGTTACGACTCTTTATGCGAAATTAGCAACAGGAAAAGCAATTTAGAATAATGTAGGATGCGTTACAACTTTTGAGAACACCTTACACCACCGTACGAAAGATTAAAACTCCATAATAAACCTAATGAATTCGTCCGAGTAATTTGAACACCATACAACAATTTGGAATATATGACGACTCTGTATGCCCCATTACCGCCTTGAAAAGCATGTTAGTTTAACGTACGACACCTTACTACTCCTAACAAAACATTACAACACCGTACGTAAACTTAAAACTCCATAATAAACCTAATGAATTCGTCCGAGTCCTTTGAACATCGTACGACAATTTAGAATATTTTGCGACTCTGTATGCCACATTACCGTCTTGAGAAGCATGTTAGTATAACGTACAGCACCTTACAACTCCTAACAAAACATTACAACACCGTACGTAAACTTAAAACTCATAATAAACCTAATAAATTAGTCCGAGTCCTTTGAACACCATACAACAATTTGGAATATATTACGACTCTGTATGCCACATTACCGCCTTAAAAAGCATGTTAGTATAACGTACGGCACCTTACAACTCCTAACAAAACATTACAACACCGTACGTAAACTTAAAACTCCATAAAAAACCTAATGAATTCGTCCGAATCATTTGAACATCGTACGACCACTCAAGACTTGTTACGAGTCTGTATGCGAAATTAGCAACAGGAAAAGCAATTTAGAATAATGTAGGATGCGTTACAACTTTTGAGAACACCTTACACCACCGTACGAAAGAGTAAAACTCCATAATAAACCTAATGAATTCGTCCGAGTAATTTGATCACCATACAACAATTTGGAATATATTAGGACTCTATATGCCACATTACCGCCTTGAAAAGCATGTTAATTAATATAACGTACGGCACCTTACAACTCCTAACATAACATTACAACACCGTACGTAAACTTAAAACTCCATAAAAAACCTAATGAATTCGTCCGAGTCATTTGAACATCGTACGACCACTCAGGACTTGTTACGACTCTTTATGCGAAATTAGCAACAGGAAAAGCAATTTAGAATAATGTAGGATGCGTTACAACTTTTGAGTACACCTTACACCACCGTACGAAAGATTAAAACTCCATAATAAACCTAATGAATTCGTCCGAGTAATTTGAACACCATACAACAATTTGGAATATATTACGACTCTGTATGCCCCATTACCGCCTTGAAAAGCATGTTAGTATAACGTACGACACCTTACTACTCCTAACAAAACATTACAACACCGTACGTAAACTTAAAACTCCATAATAAACCTAATGAATTCGTCCGAGTCATTTGAACATCGTACGACCACTCAGGACTTGTTACGACTCTGTATGCGAAATTAGCAACAGGAAAAGCAATTTAGAATAATGTAGGATGCGTTACAACTTTTGAGAACACCTTACACCACCGTAGGAAAGATTAAAACTCCATAATAAACCTAATGAATTCGTCCGAGTAATTTAAATCACCATACAACAATTTGGAATATATTACGACTCTATACGCCACATTACCGCCTTTAAAAGCATGTTAGTATAACGTACGGCACCTTACAACTCCTAACAAAACATTACAACACCGTACGTAAACTTAAAACTCCATAATAATCTTAATAAAATAGTCCGAGTCCTTTGAACATCGTACTACAATTTAGAATATATTACGACTCTGTATGCCACATTACCGTCTTGAGAAGCATGTTAGTATAACGTACAACACCTTACAACTCCTAACAAAACATTACAACACCGTACGTAAACTTAAAACTCATAATAAACCTAATAAATTAGTCCGAGTCCTTTGAACACCATACAACAATTTGGAATATATTACGACTCTGTATGCCACATTACCGCCTTAAAAAGCATGTTAGTATAACGTACGGCACCTTACAACTCCTAACAAAACATTACAACACCGTACGTAAACTTAAAACTCCATAAAAAACCTAATGAATTCGTCCGAATCATTTGAACATCGTACGACCACTCAAGACTTGTTACGAGTCTGTATGCGAAATTAGCAACAGGAAAAGCAATTTAGAATAATGTAGGATGCGTTACAACTTTTGAGAACACCTTACACCACCGTACGAAAGATTAAAACTCCATAATAAACCTAATGAATTCGTCTGAGTAATTTGATCACCATACAACAATTTGGAATATATTACGACTCTATATGCCACATTACCGCCTTGAAAAGCATGTTAGTATAACGTACGGCACCTTACAACTCCTAACAAAACATTACAACACCGTACGTAAACTTAAAACTCCATAAAAAACCTAATGAATTCGTCCGAGTCATTTGAACATCGTACGACCACTCAGGACTTGTTACGACTCTTTATGCGAAATTAGCAACAGGAAAAGCAATTTAGAATAATGTAGGATGCGTTACAACTTTTGAGAACACCTTACACCACCGTACGAAAGATTAAAACTCCATAATAAACCTAATGAATTCGTCCGAGTAATTTGATCACCATACAACAATTTGGAATATATTACGACTCTATATGCCACATTACCGCCTTGAAAAGCATGTTAGTATAACGTACGGCACCTTACAACTCCTAACAAAACATTACAACACCGTACGTAAACTTAAAACTCAATAAAAAACCTAATGAATTCGTCCGAGTCATTTGAACATCGTACGACCACTCAGGACTTGTTACGACTCTTTATGAGAAATTAGCAACAGGAAAAGCAATCTAGAATAATGTAGGATGCGTTACAACTTTTGAGAACACCTTACACCACCGTACGAAAGATTAAAACTCCATAATAAACCTAATGAATTCGTCCGAGTAATTTGAACACCATACAACAATTTGGAATATATTACGACTCTGTATGCCACATTACCGCCTTGAAAAGCATGTTAGTATAACGTACGACACCTTACTACTCCTAACAAAACATTACAACACCGTACGTAAACTTAAAACTCCATAAAAAACCTAATGAATTCGTCCGAGTCATTTGAACATCGTACGACCACTCAGGACTTGTTACGACTCTTTATGCGAAATTAGCAACAGGAAAAGCAATTTAGAATAATGTAGGATGCGTTACAACTTTTGAGAACACCTTACACCACCGTACGAAAGATTAAAACTCTATAAGAAACCTAATGAATTCGTCCGAGTAATTTGAAGACCATACAACAATTTGGAATATATTACGACTCTGTATGCCACATTACCGCCTTGAAAAGCATGTTAGTATAACGTACGACACCTTACTACTCCTAACAAAACATTACAACACCGTACGTAAACTTAAAACTCCATAATAAACCTAATGAATTCGTCCGAGTCATTTGAACATCGTACGACTACTCAGGACTTGTTACGACTCTTTATGCGAAATTAGCAACAGGAAAAGCAATTTAGAATAATGTAGGATGCGTTACAACTTTTGAGAACACCTTACACCACCGTACGAAAGATTAAAACTCCATAATAAACCTAATGAATTCGTCCGAGTAATTTGAACACCATACAACAATTTGGAATATATTACGACTCTGTATGCCACATTACCGCCTTGAAAAGCATGTTAGTATAACGTACGACACCTTACTACTCCTAACAAAACATTACAACACCGTACGTAAACTTAAAACTCCATAATAAACCTAATGAATTCGTCCGAGTCATTTGAACATCGTACGACCACTCAGGACTTGTTACGACTCTTTATGCGAAATTAGCAACAGGAAAAGCAATTTAGAATAATGTAGGATGCGTTACAACTTTTGAGAACACCTTACACCACCGTACGAAAGATTAAAACTCCATAAGAAACCTAATGAATTCGTCCGAGTAATTTGAACACCATACAACAATTTGGAATATATTACGACTCTGTATGCCACATTACCGCCTTGAAAAGCATGTTAGTATAACGTACGACACCTTACTACTCCTAACAAAACATTACAACACCGTACGTAAACTTAAAACTCCATAATAAACCTAATGAATTCGTCCGAGTCATTTGAACATCGTACGACCACTCAGGACTTGTTACGACTCTGTATGCGAAATTAGCAACAGGAAAAGCAATTTAGAATAATGTAGGATGCGTTACAACTTTTGAGAACACCTTACACCACCGTACGAAAGATTAAAACTCCATAATAAACCTAATGAATTCGTCCGAGTAATTTGATCACCATACAACAATTTGGAATATATTACGACTCTATATGCCACATTACCGCCTTGAAAAGCATGTTAATTAATATAACGTACGGCACCTTACAACTCCTAACAAAACATTACAACACCGTACGTAAACTTAAAACTCCATAAAAAACCTAATGAATTCGTCCGAGTCATTTGAACATCGTACGACCACTCAGGACTTGTTATGACTCTTTATGCGAAATTAGCAACAGGAAAAGCAATTTAGAATAATGTAGGATGCGTTACAACTTTTGAGAACACCTTACACCACCGTACGAAAGATTAAAACTCTATAAGAAACCTAATGAATTCGTCCGAGTAATTTGAAGACCATACAACAATTTGGAATATATTACGACTCTGTATGCCACATTACCGCCTTGAAAAGCATGTTAGTATAACGTACGACACCTTAGTACTCCTAACAAAACATTACAACACCGTACGTAAACTTAAAACTCCATAATAAACCTAATGAATTCGTCCGAGTCATTTGAACATCGTACGACCACTCAGGACTTGTTACGACTCTTTATGCGAAATTAGCAACAGGAAAAGCAATTTAGAATAATGTAGGATGCGTTACAACTTTTGAGAACACCTTACACCACCGTACGAAAGATTAAAACTCTATAAGAAACCTAATGAATTCGTCCGAGTAATTTGAAGACCATACAACAATTTGGAATATATTACGACTCTGTATGCCACATTACCGCCTTGAAAAGCATGTTAGTATAACGTACGACACCTTACTACTCCTAACAAAACATTACAACACCGTACGTAAACTTAAAACTCCATAATAAACCTAATGAATTCGTCCGAGTCATTTGAACATCGTACGACCACTCAGGACTTGTTACGACTCTGTATGCGAAATTAGCAACAGGAAAAGCAATTTAGAATAATGTAGGATGCGTTACAACTTTTGAGAACACCTTACACCACCGTAGGAAAGATTAAAACTCCATAATAAACCTAATGAATTCGTCCGAGTAATTTAAATCACCATACAACAATTTGGAATATATTACGACTCTATACGCCACATTACCGCCTTTAAAAGCATGTTAGTATAAAGTACGGCACCTTACAACTCCTAACAAAACATTACAACACCGTACGTAAACTTAAAACTCCATAATAAACCTAATAAAATAGTCCGAGTCCTTTGAACATCGTACTACAATTTAGAATATATTACGACTCTGTATGCCACATTACCGTCTTGAGAAGCATGTTAGTATAACGTACAACACCTTACAACTCCTAACAAAACATTACAACACCGTACGTAAACTTAAAACTCATAATAAACCTAATAAATTAGTCCGAGTCCTTTGAACACCATACAACAATTTGGAATATATTACGACTCTGTATGCCACATTACCGCCTTAAAAAGCATGTTAGTATAACGTACGGCACCTTACAACTCCTAACAAAACATAACAACACCGTACGTAAACTTAAAACTCCATAGAAAACCTAATGAGTTCGTCCGAATCATTTGAACATCGTACGACCACTCAAGACTTGTTACGACTCTGTATGCGAAATTAGCAACAGGAAAAGCAATTTAGAATAATGTAGGATGCGTTACAACTTTTGAGAACACCTTACACCACCGTACGAAAGATTAAAACTCCATAATAAACCTAATGAATTCGTCCGAGTAATTTGATCACCATACAACAATTTGGAATATATTACGACTCTATATGCCACATTACCGCCTTGAAAAGCATGTTAGTATAACGTACGGCACCTTACAACTCCTAACAAAACATTACAACACCGTACGTAAACTTAAAACTCCATAAAAAACCTAATGAATTCGTCCGAGTCATTTGAACATCGTATGACCACTCAGGACTTGTTACGACTCTTTATGCGAAATTAGCAACAGGAAAAGCAATTTAGAATAATGTAGGATGCGTTACAACTTTTGAGAACACCTTACACCACCGTACGAAAGATTAAAACTCTATAAGAAACCTAATGAATTCGTCCGAGTAATTTGAAGACCATACAACAATTTGGAATATATTACGACTCTGTATGCCACATTACCGCCTTGAAAAGCATGTTAGTATAACGTACGACACCTTAGTACTCCTAACAAAACATTACAACACCGTACGTAAACTTAAAACTCCATAATAAACCTAATGAATTCGTCCGAGTCATTTGAACATCGTACGACCACTCAGGACTTGTTACGACTCTTTATGCGAAATTAGCAACAGGAAAAGCAATTTAGAATAATGTAGGATGCGTTACAACTTTTGAGAACACCTTACACCACCGTACGAAAGATTAAAACTCTATAAGAAACCTAATGAATTCGTCCGAGTAATTTGAAGACCATACAACAATTTGGAATATATTACGACTCTGTATGCCACATTACCGCCTTGAAAAGCATGTTAGTATAACGTACGACACCTTACTACTCCTAACAAAACATTACAACACCGTACGTAAACTTAAAACTCCATAATAAACCTAATGAATTCGTCCGAGTCATTTGAACATCGTACGACCACTCAGGACTTGTTACGACTCTGTATGCGAAATTAGCAACAGGAAAAGCAATTTAGAATAATGTAGGATGCGTTACAACTTTTGAGAACACCTTACACCACCGTAGGAAAGATTAAAACTCCATAATAAACCTAATGAATTCGTCCGAGTAATTTAAATCACCATACAACAATTTGGAATATATTACGACTCTATACGCCACATTACCGCCTTTAAAAGCATGTTAGTATAAAGTACGGCACCTTACAACTCCTAACAAAACATTACAACACCGTACGTAAACTTAAAACTCCATAATAAACCTAATAAAATAGTCCGAGTCCTTTGAACATCGTACTACAATTTAGAATATATTACGACTCTGTATGCCACATTACCGTCTTGAGAAGCATGTTAGTATAACGTACAACACCTTACAACTCCTAACAAAACATTACAACACCGTACGTAAACTTAAAACTCATAATAAACCTAATAAATTAGTCCGAGTCCTTTGAACACCATACAACAATTTGGAATATATTACGACTCTGTATGCCACATTACCGCCTTAAAAAGCATGTTAGTATAACGTACGGCACCTTACAACTCCTAACAAAACATAACAACACCGTACGTAAACTTAAAACTCCATAGAAAACCTAATGAGTTCGTCCGAATCATTTGAACATCGTACGACCACTCAAGACTTGTTACGACTCTGTATGCGAAATTAGCAACAGGAAAAGCAATTTAGAATAATGTAGGATGCGTTACAACTTTTGAGAACACCTTACACCACCGTACGAAAGATTAAAACTCCATAATAAACCTAATGAATTCGTCCGAGTAATTTGATCACCATACAACAATTTGGAATATATTACGACTCTATATGCCACATTACCGCCTTGAAAAGCATGTTAGTATAACGTACGGCACCTTACAACTCCTAACAAAACATTACAACACCGTACGTAAACTTAAAACTCCATAAAAAACCTAATGAATTCGTCCGAGTCATTTGAACATCGTATGACCACTCAGGACTTGTTACGACTCTTTATGCGAAATTAGCAACAGGAAAAGCAATTTAGAATAATGTAGGATGCGTTACAACTTTTGAGAACACCTTACACCACCGTACGAAAGATTAAAACTCCATAATAAACCTAATGAATTCGTCCGAGTAATTTGAACACCATACAACAATTTGGAATATATTACGACTCTGTATGCCACATTACCGCCTTGAAAAGCATGTTAATTAATATAACGTACGGCACCTTACAACTCCTAACAAAACATTACAACACCGTACGTAAACTTAAAACTCCATAAAAAACCTAATGAATTCGTCCGAGTCATTTGAACATCGTACGACCACTCAGGACTTGTTACGACTCTTTATGCGAAATTAGCAACAGGAAAAGCAATTTAGAATAATGTAGGATGCGTTACAACTTTTGAGAACACCTTACACCACCGTACGAAAGATTAAAACTCCATAAGAAACCTAATGAATTCGTCCGAGTAATTTGAACACCATACAACAATTTGGAATATATTACGACTCTGTATGCCACATTACCGCCTTGAAAAGCATGTTAGTATAACGTACGACACCTTACTACTCCTAACAAAACATTACAACACCGTACGTAAACTTAAAACTCCATAATAAACCTAATGAATTCGTCCGAGTCATTTGAACATCGTACGACCACTCAGGACATGTTACGACTCTGTATGCGAAATTAGCAACAGGAAAAGCAATTTAGAATAATGTAGGATGCGTTACAACTTTTGAGAACACCTTACACCACCGTACGAAAGATTAAAACTCCATAATAAACCTAATGAATTCGTCCGAGTAATTTGATCACCATACAACAATTTGGAATATATTACGACTCTATATGCCACATTACCGCCTTGAAAAGCATGTTAATTAATATAACGTACGGCACCTTACAACTCCTAACAAAACATTACAACACCGTACGTAAACTTAAAACTCCATAAAAAACCTAATGAATTCGTCCGAGTCATTTGAACATCGTACGACCACTCAGGACTTGTTACGACTCTTTATGCGAAATTAGCAACAGGAAAAGCAATTTAGAATAATGTAGGATGCGTTACAACTTTTGAGAACACCTTACACCACCGTACGAAAGATTAAAACTCTATAAGAAACCTAATGAATTCGTCCGAGTAATTTGAAGACCATACAACAATTTGGAATATATTACGACTCTGTATGCCACATTACCGCCTTGAAAAGCATGTTAGTATAACGTACGACACCTTAGTACTCCTAACAAAACATTACAACACCGTACGTAAACTTAAAACTCCATAATAAACCTAATGAATTCGTCCGAGTCATTTGAACATCGTACGACCACTCAGGACTTGTTACGACTCTTTATGCGAAATTAGCAACAGGAAAAGCAATTTAGAATAATGTAGGATGCGTTACAACTTTTGAGAACACCTTACACCACCGTACGAAAGATTAAAACTCTATAAGAAACCTAATGAATTCGTCCGAGTAATTTGAAGACCATACAACAATTTGGAATATATTACGACTCTGTATGCCACATTACCGCCTTGAAAAGCATGTTAGTATAACGTACGACACCTTACTACTCCTAACAAAACATTACAACACCGTACGTAAACTTAAAACTCCATAATAAACCTAATGAATTCGTCCGAGTCATTTGAACATCGTACGACCACTCAGGACTTGTTACGACTCTGTATGCGAAATTAGCAACAGGAAAAGCAATTTAGAATAATGTAGGATGCGTTACAACTTTTGAGAACACCTTACACCACCGTAGGAAAGATTAAAACTCCATAATAAACCTAATGAATTCGTCCGAGTAATTTAAATCACCATACAACAATTTGGAATATATTACGACTCTATACGCCACATTACCGCCTTTAAAAGCATGTTAGTATAAAGTACGGCACCTTACAACTCCTAACAAAACATTACAACACCGTACGTAAACTTAAAACTCCATAATAAACCTAATAAAATAGTCCGAGTCCTTTGAACATCGTACTACAATTTAGAATATATTACGACTCTGTATGCCACATTACCGTCTTGAGAAGCATGTTAGTATAACGTACAGCACCTTACAACTCCTAACAAAACATTACAACACCGTACGTAAACTTAAAACTCATAATAAACCTAATAAATTAGTCCGAGTCCTTTGAACACCATACAACAATTTGGAATATATTACGACTCTGTATGCCACATTACCGCCTTAAAAAGCATGTTGGTATAACGTACGGCACCTTACAACTCCTAACAAAACATAACAACACCGTACGTAAACTTAAAACTCCATAGAAAACCTAATGAGTTCGTCCGAATCATTTGAACATCGTACGACCACTCAAGACTTGTTACGACTCTGTATGCGAAATTAGCAACAGGAAAAGCAATTTAGAATATGGTAGGATGCGTTACAACTTTTGAGAACACCTTACACCACCGTACGAAAGATTAAAACTCCATAATAAACCTAATGAATTCGTCCGAGTAATTTGATCACCATACAACAATTTGGAATATATTACGACTCTATATGCCACATTACCGCCTTGAAAAGCATGTTAGTATAACGTACGGCACCTTACAACTCCTAACAAAACATTACAACACCGTACGTAAACTTAAAACTCCATAAAAAACTTAATGAATTCGTCCGAGTCATTTGAACATCGTATGACCACTCAGGACTTGTTACGACTCTTTATGCGAAATTAGCAACAGGAAAAGCAATTTAGAATAATGTAGGATGCGTTACAACTTTTGAGAACACCTTACACCACCGTACGAAAGATTAAAACTCCATAATAAACCTAATGAATTCGTCCGAGTAATTTGAACACCATACAACAATTTGGAATATATTACGACTCTGTATGCCACATTACCGCCTTGAAAAGCATGTTAATTAATATAACGTACGGCACCTTACAACTCCTAACAAAACATTACAACACCGTACGTAAACTTAAAACTCCATAAAAAACCTAATGAATTCGTCCGAGTCATTTGAACATCGTACGACCACTCAGGACTTGTTACGACTCTTTATGCGAAATTAGCAACAGGAAAAGCAATTTAGAATAATGTAGGATGCGTTACAACTTTTGAGAACACCTTACACCACCGTACGAAAGATTAAAACTCCATAAGAAACCTAATGAATTCGTCCGAGTAATTTGAACACCATACAACAATTTGGAATATATTACGACTCTGTATGCCACATTACCGCCTTGAAAAGCATGTTAGTATAACGTACGACACCTTACTACTCCTAACAAAACATTACAACACCGTACGTAAACTTAAAACTCCATAATAAACCTAATGAATTCGTCCGAGTCATTTGAACATCGTACGACCACTCAGGACTTGTTACGACTCTGTATGCGAAATTAGCAACAGGAAAAGCAATTTAGAATAATGTAGGATGCGTTACAACTTTTGAGAACACCTTACACCACCGTAGGAAAGATTAAAACTCCGTAATAAACCTAATGAATTCGTCCGAGTAATTTAAATCACCATACAACAATTTGGAATATATTACGACTCTATACGCCACATTACCGCCTTTAAAAGCATGTTAGTATAACGTACGACACCTTACAACTCCTAACAAAACATTACAACACCGTACGTAAACTTAAAACTCCATAATAAACCTAATAAAATAGTCCGAGTCCTTTGAACATCGTACTACAATTTAGAATATATTACGACTCTGTATGCCACAATACCGTCTTGAGAAGCATGTTAGTATAACATACAACACCTTACAACTCCTAACAAAACATTACAACACCGTACGTAAACTTAAAACTCATAATAAACCTAATAAATTAGTCCGAGTCCTTTGAACACCATACAACAATTTGGAATATATTACGACTCTGTATGCCACATTACCGCCTTAAAAAGCATGTTAGTATAACGTACGGCACCTTACAACTCCTAACAAAACATTACAACACCGTACGTAAACTTAAAACTCCATAGAAAACCTAATGAATTCGTCCGAATCATTTGAACATCGTACGACCACTCAAGACTTGTTACGACTCTGTATGCGAAATTAACAACAGGAAAAGCAATTTAGAATAATGTAGGATGCGTTACAACTTTTGAGAACACCTTACACCACCGTACGAAAGATTAAAACTCCATAATAAACCTAATGAATTCGTCCGAGTAATTTGATCACCATACAACAATTTGGAATATATTACGACTCTATATGCCACATTACCGCCTTGAAAAGCATGTTAGTATAACGTACGGCACCTTACAACTCCTAACAAAACATTACAACACCGTACGTAAACTTAAAACTCAATAAAAAACCTAATGAATTCGTCCGAGTCATTTGAACATCGTACGACCACTCAGGACTTGTTACGACTCTTTATGAGAAATTAGCAACAGGAAAAGCAATTTAGAATAATGTAGGATGCGTTACAACTTTTGAGAACACCTTACACCACCGTACGAAAGATTAAAACTCCATAATAAACCTAATGAATTCGTCCGAGTAATTTGAACACCATACAACAATTTGGAATATATTACGACTCTGTATGCCACATTACCGCCTTGAAAAGCATGTTAGTATAACGTACGACACCTTACTACTCCTAACAAAACATTACAACACCGTACGTAAACTTAAAACTCCATAAAAAACCTAATGAATTCGTCCGAGTCATTTGAACATCGTACGACCACTCAGGACTTGTTACGACTCTTTATGCGAAATTAGCAACAGGAAAAGCAATTTAGAATAATGTAGGATGCGTTACAACTTTTGAGAACACCTTACACCACCGTACGAAAGATTAAAACTCCATAATAAACCTAATGAATTCGTCCGAGTAATTTGAACACCATACAACAATTTGGAATATATTACGACTCTGTATGCCACATTACCGCCTTGAAAAGCATGTTAGTATAACGTACGACACCTTACTACTACTAACAAAACGTTACAACACCGTACGTAAACTTAAAACTCCATAATAAACCTAATGAATTCGTCCGAGTCATTTGAACATCATAAGACCACTCAGGACTTGTTACGACTCTGTATGCGAAATTAGCAACAGGAAAAGCAATTTAGAATAATGTAGGATGTGTTACAACTTTTGAGAACACCTTACACCACCGTAGGAAAGATTAAAACTCCATAATAAACCTAATGAATTCGTCCCAGTAATTTAAATCACCATACAACAATTTGGAATATATTACGACTCTATACGCCACATTACCGCCTTTAAAATCATGTTAGTACAACGTACGACACCTTACTACTCCTAACAAAACATTACAGCACCGTACGTAAACTTAAAACTCCATAATAAACCTAATAAAATAGTCCGAGTCCTTTGAACATCGTACTACAATTTAGAATATATTACGACTCTGTATGCCACATTACCGCCTTGAAAAGCATGTTAGTATAACGTACAGTACCTTACAACTCCTAACAAAACGCTACAATACCGTACGTAAACTTAAAACTCCATAATAAACCTAATGAATTCGTCCGAGTCATTTGAACATCGTACGACCACTCAGGACTTGTTACGACTCTTTATGCGAAATTAGCAACAGGAAAAGCAAATTTAGAATAATATAGGATGCGTTACAACTTTTTAGAATACCTTACACCACCGTACGAAAGATTAAAACTCCATAATAAACCTAATGAATTCGTCCGAGTAATTTGAACACCATACAACAATTTGGAATATATTACGACTCTGTATGCCACATTACCGCCTTGAAAAGCATGTTAGTATAACGTACGACACCTTAGTACTCCTAACAAAACATTACAACACCGTACGTAAACTTAAAACTCCGTAATAAATCTAATGAATTCGTCCGAGTCATTTGAACATCGTAAGACCACTCAGGACTTGTTACGACTCTGTATGCGAAATTAGCAACAGGAAAAGCAATTTAGAATAATGTAGGATGTGTTACAACTTTTGAGAACACCTTACACCACCGTAGGAAAGATTAAAACTCCATAATAAACCTAATGAATTCGTCCCAGGAATTTAAATCACCATACAACAATTTGGAATATATTACGACTCTATACGCCACATTACCGCCTTTAAAATCATGTTAGTACAACGTACGACACCTTACTACTCCTAACAAAACATTACAGCACCGTACGTAAACTTAAAACTCCATAATAAACCTAATAAAATAGTCCGAGTCCTTTGAACATCGTACTACAATTTAGAATATATTACGACTATGTATGCCACATTACCGCCTTGAAAAGCATGTTAGTATAACGTACAGTACCTTACAACTCCTAACAAAACGCTACAACACCGTACGTAAACTTAAAACTCCATAATAAACCTAATGAATTCGTCCGAGTCATTTGAACATCGTACGACCACTCAGGACTTGTTACGACTCTTTATGCGAAATTAGCAACAGGAAAAGCAAATTTAGAATAATGTAGGATGCGTTACAACTTTTTAGAATACCTTACACCACCGTACGAAAGATTAAAACTCCATAATAAACCTAATGAATTCGTCCGAGTAATTTGAACACCATACAACAATTTGGAATATATTACGACTCTGTATGCCACATTACCGCCTTGAAAAGCATGTTAGTATAACGTACGACACCTTAGTACTCCTAACAAAACATTACAACACCGTACGTAAACTTAAAACTCCGTAATAAACCTAATGAATTCGTCCGAGTCATTTGAACATCGTAAGACCACTCAGGACTTGTTACGACTCTGTATGCGAAATTAGCAACAGGAAAAGCAATTTAGAATAATGTAGGATGTGTTACAACTTTTGAGAACACCTTACACCACCGTAGGAAAGATTAAAACTCCATAATAAACCTAATGAATTCGTCCCAGGAATTTAAATCACCATACAACAATTTGGAATATATTACGACTCTATACGCCACATTACCGCCTTTAAAATCATGTTAGTACAACGTACGACACCTTACTACTCCTAACAAAACATTACAGCACCGTACGTAAACTTAAAACTCCATAATAAACCTAATAAAATAGTCCGAGTCCTTTGAACATCGTACTACAATTTAGAATATATTACGACTCTGTATGCCACATTACCGCCTTGAAAAGCATGTTAGTATAACGTACAGTACCTTACAACTCCTAACAAAACGCTACAACACCGTACGTAAACTTAAAACTCCATAATAAACCTAATGAATTCGTCCGAGTCATTTGAACATCGTACGACCACTCAGGACTTGTTACGACTCTTTATGCGAAATTAGCAACAGGAAAAGCAAATTTAGAATAATGTAGGATGCGTTACAACTTTTTAGAATACCTTACACCACCGTACGAAAGATTAAAACTCCATAATAAACATAATGAATTCGTCCGAGTAATTTGAAAACCATACAACAATTTGGAATATATTACGACTCTGTATGCCACATTACCGCCTTGAAAAGCATGTTAGTATAACGTACGACACCTTAGTACTCCTAACAAAACATTACAACACCGTACGTAAACTTAAAACTCCGTAATAAACCTAATGAATTCGTCCGAGTCATTTGAACATCGTACGACCACTCAGGACTTGTTACGACTCTGTATGCGAAATTAGCAACAGGAAAAGCAATTTAGAATAATGTAGGATGCGTTACAACTTTTCAGAACACCTTACACCACCGTAGGAAAGATTAAAACTCCATAATAAACCTAATGAATTCGTCCGAGTAATTTAAATCACCATACAACAATTTGGAATATATTACGACTCTGTATGCCACATTACCGCGTTGAAAAGCATGTTAGTACAACGTACGACACCTTACTACTCCTAACAAAACATTACAGCACCGTACGTAAACTTAAAACTCCATAATAAACCTAATGAATTCGTCCGAGTCCTTTGAACATCGTACTACAATTTAGAATATATTACGACTCTGTATGCCACATTACCGCCTTGAAAAGCATGTTAGTATAACGTACAGTACCTTACAACTCCTAACAAAACATTACAACACCGTACGTAAACTTAAAACTCCATAATAAACCTAATGAATTTGTCCGAGTCATTTGAACATCGTACGACCACTCAAGACTTGTTACGACTCTTTATGCGAAATTAGCAACAGGAAAAACAAATTTAGAATAATGTAGGATGCGTTACAACTTTTTAGAATACCTTACACCACCGTACGAAAGATTAAAACTCCATAATAAACCTAATGAATTCGTCCGAGTAATTTGAACACCATACAACAATTTGGAATATATTACGACTCTGTATGCCACATTACCGCCTTGAAAAGCATGTTAGTATAACGTACGACACCTTAGTACTCCTAACAAAACATTACAACACCGTACGTAAACTTAAAACTCCGTAATAAACCTAATGAATTCGTCCGAGTCATTTGAACATCGTAAGACCACTCAGGACTTGTTACGACTCTGTATGCGAAATTAGCAACAGGAAAAGCAATTTAGAATAATGTAGGATGTGTTACAACTTTTGAGAACACCTTACACCACCGTAGGAAAGATTAAAACTCCATAATAAACCTAATGAATTCGTCCCAGGAATTTAAATCACCATACAACAATTTGGAATATATTACGACTCTATACGCCACATTACCGCCTTTAAAATCATGTTAGTACAACGTACGACACCTTACTACTCCTAACAAAACATTACAGCACCGTACGTAAACTTAAAACTCCATAATAAACCTAATAAAATAGTCCGAGTCCTTTGAACATCGTACTACAATTTAGAATATATTACGACTCTGTATGCCACATTACCGCCTTGAAAAGCATGTTAGTATAACGTACAGTACCTTACAACTCCTAACAAAACGCTACAACACCGTACGTAAACTTAAAACTCCATAATAAACCTAATGAATTCGTCCGAGTCATTTGAACATCGTACGACCACTCAGGACTTGTTACGACTCTTTATGCGAAATTAGCAACAGGAAAAGCAAATTTAGAATAATGTAGGATGCGTTACAACTTTTTAGAATACCTTACACCACCGTACGAAAGATTAAAACTCCATAATAAACATAATGAATTCGTCCGAGTAATTTGAAAACCATACAACAATTTGGAATATATTACGACTCTGTATGCCACATTACCGCCTTGAAAAGCATGTTAGTATAACGTACGACACCTTAGTACTCCTAACAAAACATTACAACACCGTACGTAAACTTAAAACTCCGTAATAAACCTAATGAATTCGTCCGAGTCATTTGAACATCGTACGACCACTCAGGACTTGTTACGACTCTGTATGCGAAATTAGCAACAGGAAAAGCAATTTAGAATAATGTAGGATGCGTTACAACTTTTCAGAACACCTTACACCACCGTAGGAAAGATTAAAACTCCATAATAAACCTAATGAATTCGTCCGAGTAATTTAAATCACCATACAACAATTTGGAATATATTACGACTCTGTATGCCACATTACCGCGTTGAAAAGCATGTTAGTACAACGTACGACACCTTACTACTCCTAACAAAACATTACAGCACCGTACGTAAACTTAAAACTCCATAATAAACCTAATGAATTCGTCCGAGTCCTTTGAACATCGTACTACAATTTAGAATATATTACGACTCTGTATGCCACATTACCGCCTTGAAAAGCATGTTAGTATAACGTACAGTACCTTACAACTCCTAACAAAACATTACAACACCGTACGTAAACTTAAAACTCCATAACAAACCTAATGAATTTGTCCGAGTCATTTGAACATCGTACGACCACTCAAGACTTGTTACGACTCTTTATGCGAAATTAGCAACAGGAAAAACAAATTTAGAATAATGTAGGATGCGTTACAACTTTTTAGAACACCTTAAACCACCGTAGGAAAGATTAAAACTCCATAATAAACCTAATGAATTCGTCCGAGTAATTTAAATCACCATACAACAATTTGGAATATATTATGACTCTATACGCCACATTACCGCCTTTAAAAGCATGTTAGTATAACGTACGGCACCTCACAACTCCTAACAAAACATTACAACACCGTACGTAAACTTAAAACTCCATAATAAACCTAATAAAATAGTCCGAGTCCTTTGAACATCGTAGTACAATTTAGAATATATTACGACTCTGTATGCCACATTACCGCCTTGAAAAGCATGTTAGTATAACGTACAGTACCTTACAACTCCTAACAAAACATTACAACACCGTACTTAAACTTAAAACTCCATAATAAACCTAATGAATTCGTCCGAGTCATTTGAACATCGTACGACCACTCAGGACTTGTTACGACTCTTTATGCGAAATTAGCAACAGGAAAAGCAAATTTAGAATAATGTAGGATGCGTTACAACTTTTTAGAACACCTTACACCACCGTACGAAAGATTAAAACTCCATAATAAACTTAATGAATTCGTCTGAGTAATTTGAACAACATACAACAATTTGGAATATATTACGACTCTGTATGCCACATTACCGCCTTGAAAACCATGTTAGTACAACGTACGACACATTACTACTCCTAACAAAACATTACAACACCGTACGTAAACTTAAAACTCCATAATAAACCTAATAAAATAGTCCGAGTCCTTTGAACATCGTACTACAATTTAGAATATTTTACGACTCTGTATGCCACATTACCGTCTTGAGAAGCATGTTAGTATAACGTACAGCACCATACAACTCCTAACAAAATATTACAACACCGTACGTAAACTTAAAACTCCATAATAAACCTAATGAATTCGTCCGAGTCATTTGAACATCGTACGACCACTCAGGACTTGTTACGACTCTGTATGCGAAATTAGCAACAGGAAAAGCAATTTAGAATAATGTAGGATGCGTTACAACTTTTGAGAACACCTTACACCACCGTACGAAAGATTAAAACTCCATAATAAACCTAATGAATTCGTCCGAGTAATTTGAACACCATACAACAATTTGGAATATATTACGACTCTGTATGCCACATTACCGCCTTGAAAAGCATGTTAGTATAACGTACGACACCTTAGTACTCCTAACAAAACATTACAACACCGTACGTAAACTTAAAACTCCATAATAAACCTAATGAATTCGTCCGAGTCATTTGAACATCGTACGACCACTCAGGACTTGTTACGACTCTGTATGCGAAATTAGCAACAGGAAAAGCAATTTAGAATAATGTAGGATGCGTTACAACTTTTGAGAACACCTTACACCACCGTAGGAAAGATTAAAACTCCATAATAAACCTAATGAATTCGTCCGAGTAATTTAAATCACCATACAACAATTTGGAATATATTACGACTCTGTATGCCACATTACCGCCTTGAAAAGCATGTTAGTACAACGTACGACACCTTACTACTCCTAACAAAACATTACAACACCGTACGTAAACTTAAAACTCCATAATAAACCTAATAAAATAGTCCGAGTCCTTTGAACATCGTACTACAATTTAGAATATTTTACGACTCTGTATGCCACATTACCGTCTTGAGAAGCATGTTAGTATAACGTACAGCACCATATAACTCCTAACAAAACATTACAACACCGTACGTAAACTTAAAACTCATAATAAACCTAATAAATTAGTCCGAGTCCTTTGAACACCATACAACAATTTGGAATATATTACGACTCTGTATGCCACATTACCGCCTTAAAAAGCATGTTAGTATAACGTACGGCACCTTACAACTCCTAACAAAACGCTACAACACCGTACGTAAACTTAAAACTCCATAATAAACCTAATGAATTCGTCCGAGTCATTTGAACATCGTACGACCACTCAGGACTTGTTACGACTCTTTATGCGAAATTAGCAACAGGAAAAGCAAATTTAGAATAATGTAGGATGCGTTACAACTTTTTAGAATACCTTACACCACCGTACGAAAGATTAAAACTCCATAATAAACATAATGAATTCGTCCGAGTAATTTGAAAACCATACAACAATTTGGAATATATTACGACTCTGTATGCCACATTACCGCCTTGAAAAGCATGTTAGTATAACGTACGACACCTTAGTACTCCTAACAAAACATTACAACACCGTACGTAAACTTAAAACTCCGTAATAAACCTAATGAATTCGTCCGAGTCATTTGAACATCGTACGACCACTCAGGACTTGTTACGACTCTGTATGCGAAATTAGCAACAGGAAAAGCAATTTAGAATAATGTAGGATGCGTTACAACTTTTCAGAACACCTTACACCACCGTAGGAAAGATTAAAACTCCATAATAAACCTAATGAATTTGTCCGAGTAATTTAAATCACCATACAACAATTTGGAATATATTACGACTCTGTATGCCACATTACCGCGTTGAAAAGCATGTTAGTACAACGTACGACACCTTACTACTCCTAACAAAACATTACAGCACCGTACGTAAACTTAAAACTCCATAATAAACCTAATGAATTCGTCCGAGTCCTTTGAACATCGTACTACAATTTAGAATATATTACGACTCTGTATGCCACATTACCGCCTTGAAAAGCATGTTAGTATAACGTACAGTACCTTACAACTCCTAACAAAACATTACAACACCGTACGTAAACTTAAAACTCCATAACAAACCTAATGAATTTGTCCGAGTCATTTGAACATCGTACGACCACTCAAGACTTGTTACGACTCTTTATGCGAAATTAGCAACAGGAAAAACAAATTTAGAATAATGTAGGATGCGTTACAACTTTTTAGAACACCTTAAACCACCGTAGGAAAGATTAAAACTCCATAATAAACCTAATGAATTCGTCCGAGTAATTTAAATCACCATACAACAATTTGGAATATATTATGACTCTATACGCCACATTACCGCCTTTAAAAGCATGTTAGTATAACGTACGGCACCTCACAACTCCTAACAAAACATTACAACACCGTACGTAAACTTAAAACTCCATAATAAACCTAATAAAATAGTCCGAGTCCTTTGAACATCGTAGTACAATTTAGAATATATTACGACTCTGTATGCCACATTACCGCCTTGAAAAGCATGTTAGTATAACGTACAGTACCTTACAACTCCTAACAAAACATTACAACACCGTACTTAAACTTAAAACTCCATAATAAACCTAATGAATTCGTCCGAGTCATTTGAACATCGTACGACCACTCAGGACTTGTTACGACTCTTTATGCGAAATTAGCAACAGGAAAAGCAAATTTAGAATAATGTAGGATGCGTTACAACTTTTTAAAACACCTTACACCACCGTACGAAAGATTAAAACTCCATAATAAACTTAATGAATTCGTCTGAGTAATTTGAACAACATACAACAATTTGGAATATATTACGACTCTGTATGCCACATTACCGCCTTGAAAACCATGTTAGTACAACGTACGACACATTACTACTCCTAACAAAACATTACAACACCGTACGTAAACTTAAAACTCCATAATAAACCTAATAAAATAGTCCGAGTCCTTTGAACATCGTACTACAATTTAGAATATTTTACGACTCTGTATGCCACATTACCGTCTTGAGAAGCATGTTAGTATAACGTACAGCACCATACAACTCCTAACAAAATATTACAACACCGTACGTAAACTTAAAACTCCATAATAAACCTAATGAATTCGTCCGAGTCATTTGAACATCGTACGACCACTCAGGACTTGTTACGACTCTGTATGCGAAATTAGCAACAGGAAAAGCAATTTAGAATAATGTAGGATGCGTTACAACTTTTGAGAACACCTTACACCACCGTACGAAAGATTAAAACTCCATAATAAACCTAATGAATTCGTCCGAGTAATTTAAATCACCATACAACAATTTGGAATATATTACGACTCTGTATGCCACATTACCGCCTTGAAAAGCATGTTAGTACAACGTACGACACCTTACTACTCCTAACAAAACATTACAACACCGTACGTAAACTTAAAACTCCATAATAAACCTAATAAAATAGTCCGAGTCCTTTGAACATCGTACTACAATTTAGAATATTTTACGACTCTGTATGCCACATTACCGTCTTGAGAAGCATGTTAGTATAACGTACAGCACCATATAACTCCTAACAAAACATTACAACACCGTACGTAAACTTAAAACTCATAATAAACCTAATAAATTAGTCCGAGTCCTTTGAACACCATACAACAATTTGGAATATATTACGACTCTGTATGCCACATTACCGCCTTAAAAAGCATGTTAGTATAACGTACGGCACCTTACAACTCCTAACAAAACGCTACAACACCGTACGTAAACTTAAAACTCCATAATAAACCTAATGAATTCGTCCGAGTCATTTGAACATCGTACGACCACTCAGGACTTGTTACGACTCTTTATGCGAAATTAGCAACAGGAAAAGCAAATTTAGAATAATGTAGGATGCGTTACAACTTTTTAGAATACCTTACACCACCGTACGAAAGATTAAAACTCCATAATAAACATAATGAATTCGTCCCAGTAATTTGAAAACCATACAACAATTTGGAATATATTACGACTCTGTATGCCACATTACCGCCTTGAAAAGCATGTTAGTATAACGTACGACACCTTAGTACTCCTAACAAAACATTACAACACCGTACGTAAACTTAAAACTCCGTAATAAACCTAATGAATTCGTCCGAGTCATTTGAACATCGTACGACCACTCAGGACTTGTTACGACTCTGTATGCGAAATTAGCAACAGGAAAAGCAATTTAGAATAATGTAGGATGCGTTACAACTTTTCAGAACACCTTACACCACCGTAGGAAAGATTAAAACTCCATAATAAACCTAATGAATTCGTCCGAGTAATTTAAATCACCATACAACAATTTGGAATATATTACGACTCTGTATGCCACATTACCGCGTTGAAAAGCATGTTAGTACAACGTACGACACCTTACTACTCCTAACAAAACATTACAGCACCGTACGTAAACTTAAAACTCCATAATAAACCTAATGAATTCGTCCGAGTCCTTTGAACATCGTACTACAATTTAGAATATATTACGACTCTGTATGCCACATTACCGCCTTGAAAAGCATGTTAGTATAACGTACAGTACCTTACAACTCCTAACAAAACATTACAACACCGTACGTAAACTTAAAACTCCATAACAAACCTAATGAATTTGTCCGAGTCATTTGAACATCGTACGACCACTCAAGACTTGTTACGACTCTTTATGCGAAATTAGCAACAGGAAAAACAAATTTAGAATAATGTAGGATGCGTTACAACTTTTTAGAACACCTTAAACCACCGTAGGAAAGATTAAAACTCCATAATAAACCTAATGAATTCGTCCGAGTAATTTAAATCACCATACAACAATTTGGAATATATTATGACTCTATACGCCACATTACCGCCTTTAAAAGCATGTTAGTATAACGTACGGCACCTCACAACTCCTAACAAAACATTACAACACCGTACGTAAACTTAAAACTCCATAATAAACCTAATAAAATAGTCCGAGTCCTTTGAACATCGTAGTACAATTTAGAATATATTACGACTCTGTATGCCACATTACCGCCTTGAAAAGCATGTTAGTATAACGTACAGTACCTTACAACTCCTAACAAAACATTACAACACCGTACTTAAACTTAAAACTCCATAATAAACCTAATGAATTCGTCCGAGTCATTTGAACATCGTACGACCACTCAGGACTTGTTACGACTCTTTATGCGAAATTAGCAACAGGAAAAGCAAATTTAGAATAATGTAGGATGCGTTACAACTTTTTAAAACACCTTACACCACCGTACGAAAGATTAAAACTCCATAATAAACTTAATGAATTCGTCTGAGTAATTTGAACAACATACAACAATTTGGAATATATTACGACTCTGTATGCCACATTACCGCCTTGAAAACCATGTTAGTACAACGTACGACACATTACTACTCCTAACAAAACATTACAACACCGTACGTAAACTTAAAACTCCATAATAAACCTAATAAAATAGTCCGAGTCCTTTGAACATCGTACTACAATTTAGAATATTTTACGACTCTGTATGCCACATTACCGTCTTGAGAAGCATGTTAGTATAACGTACAGCACCATACAACTCCTAACAAAATATTACAACACCGTACGTAAACTTAAAACTCCATAATAAACCTAATGAATTCGTCCGAGTCATTTGAACATCGTACGACCACTCAGGACTTGTTACGACTCTGTATGCGAAATTAGCAACAGGAAAAGCAATTTAGAATAATGTAGGATGCGTTACAACTTTTGAGAACACCTTACACCACCGTACGAAAGATTAAAACTCCATAATAAACCTAATGAATTCGTCCGAGTAATTTAAATCACCATACAACAATTTGGAATATATTACGACTCTGTATGCCACATTACCGCCTTGAAAAACATGTTAGTACAACGTACGACACCTTACTACTCCTAACAAAACATTACAACACCGTACGTAAACTTAAAACTCCATAATAAACCTAATAAAATAGTCCGAGTCCTTTGAACATCGTACTACAATTTAGAATATTTTACGACTCTGTATGCCACATTACCGTCTTGAGAAGCATGTTAGTATAACGTACAGCACCATATAACTCCTAACAAAACATTACAACACCGTACGTAAACTTAAAACTCATAATAAACCTAATAAATTAGTCCGAGTCCTTTGAACACCATACAACAATTTGGAATATATTACGACTCTGTATGCCACATTACCGCCTTAAAAAGCATGTTAGTATAACGTACGGCACCTTACAACTCCTAACAAAACGCTACAACACCGTACGTAAACTTAAAACTCCATAATAAACCTAATGAATTCGTCCGAGTCATTTGAACATCGTACGACCACTCAGGACTTGTTACGACTCTTTATGCGAAATTAGCAACAGGAAAAGCAAATTTAGAATAATGTAGGATGCGTTACAACTTTTTAGAATACCTTACACCACCGTACGAAAGATTAAAACTCCATAATAAACATAATGAATTCGTCCGAGTAATTTGAAAACCATACAACAATTTGGAATATATTACGACTCTGTATGCCACATTACCGCCTTGAAAAGCATGTTAGTATAACGTACGACACCTTAGTACTCGTAACAAAACATTACAACACCGTACGTAAACTTAAAACTCCGTAATAAACCTAATGAATTCGTCCGAGTCATTTGAACATCGTACGACCACTCAGGACTTGTTACGACTCTGTATGCGAAATTAGCAACAGGAAAAGCAATTTAGAATAATGTAGGATGCGTTACAACTTTTCAGAACACCTTACACCACCGTAGGAAAGATTAAAACTCCATAATAAACCTAATGAATTCGTCCGAGTAATTTAAATCACCATACAACAATTTGGAATATATTACGACTCTGTATGCCACATTACCGCGTTGAAAAGCATGTTAGTACAACGTACGACACCTTACTACTCCTAACAAAACATTACAGCACCGTACGTAAACTTAAAACTCCATAATAAACCTAATGAATTCGTCCGAGTCCTTTGAACATCGTACTACAATTTAGAATATATTACGACTCTGTATGCCACATTACCGCCTTGAAAAGCATGTTAGTATAACGTACAGTACCTTACAACTCCTAACAAAACATTACAACACCGTACGTAAACTTAAAACTCCATAACAAACCTAATGAATTTGTCCGAGTCATTTGAACATCGTACGACCACTCAAGACTTGTTACGACTCTTTATGCGAAATTAGCAACAGGAAAAACAAATTTAGAATAATGTAGGATGCGTTACAACTTTTTAGAACACCTTAAACCACCGTAGGAAAGATTAAAACTCCATAATAAACCTAATGAATTCGTCCGAGTAATTTAAATCACCATACAACAATTTGGAATATATTGTGACTCTATACGCCACATTACCGCCTTTAAAAGCATGTTAGTATAACGTACGGCACCTCACAACTCCTAACAAAACATTACAACACCGTACGTAAACTTAAAACTCCATAATAAACCTAATAAAATAGTCCGAGTCCTTTGAACATCGTAGTACAATTTAGAATATATTACGACTCTGTATGCCACATTACCGCCTTGAAAAGCATGTTAGTATAACGTACAGTACCTTACAACTCCTAACAAAACATTACAACACCGTACTTAAACTTAAAACTCCATAATAAACCTAATGAATTCGTCCGAGTCATTTGAACATCGTACGACCACTCAGGACTTGTTACGACTCTTTATGCGAAATTAGCAACAGGAAAAGCAAATTTAGAATAATGTAGGATGCGTTACAACTTTTTAGAACACCTTACACCACCGTACGAAAGATTAAAACTCCATAATAAACTTAATGAATTCGTCTGAGTAATTTGAACAACATACAACAATTTGGAATATATTACGACTCTGTATGCCACATTACCGCCTTGAAAACCATGTTAGTACAACGTACGACACATTACTACTCCTAACAAAACATTACAACACCGTACGTAAACTTAAAACTCCATAATAAACCTAATAAAATAGTCCGAGTCCTTTGAACATCGTACTACAATTTAGAATATTTTACGACTCTGTATGCCACATTACCGTCTTGAGAAGCATGTTAGTATAACGTACAGCACCATACAACTCCTAACAAAATATTACAACACCGTACGTAAACTTAAAACTCCATAATAAACCTAATGAATTCGTCCGAGTCATTTGAACATCGTACGACCACTCAGGACTTGTTACGACTCTGTATGCGAAATTAGCAACAGGAAAAGCAATTTAGAATAATGTAGGATGCGTTACAACTTTTGAGAACACCTTACACCACCGTACGAAAGATTAAAACTCCATAATAAACCTAATGAATTCGTCCGAGTAATTTGAACACCATACAACAATTTGGAATATATTACGACTCTGTATGCCACATTACCGCCTTGAAAAGCATGTTAGTATAACGTACGACACCTTAGTACTCCTAACAAAACATTACAACACCGTACGTAAACTTAAAACTCCATAATAAACCTAATGAATTCGTCCGAGTCATTTGAACATCGTACGACCACTCAGGACTTGTTACGACTCTGTATGCGAAATTAGCAACAGGAAAAGCAATTTAGAATAATGTAGGATGTGTTACAACTTTTGAGAACACCTTACACCACCGTAGGAAAGATTAAAACTCCATAATAAACCTAATGAATTCGTCCGAGTAATTTAAATCACCATACAACAATTTGGAATATATTACGACTCTGTATGCCACATTACCGCCTTGAAAAGCATGTTAGTACAACGTACGACACCTTACTACTCCTAACAAAACATTACAACACCGTACGTAAACTTAAAACTCCATAATAAACCTAATAAAATAGTCCGAGTCCTTTGAACATCGTACTACAATTTAGAATATTTTACGACTCTGTATGCCACATTACCGTCTTGAGAAGCATGTTAGTATAACGTACAACACCATATAACTCCTAACAAAACATTACAACACCGTACGTAAACTTAAAACTCATAATAAACCTAATAAATTAGTCCGAGTCCTATGAACACCATACAACAATTTGGAATATATTACGACTCTGTATGCCACATTACCGCCTTAAAAAGCATGTTAGTATAACGTACGGCACCTTACAACTCCTAACAAAACATTACAACACCGTACGTAAACTTAAAACTCCATAATAAACCTAATGAATTCGTCCGAATCATTTGAACATCGTACGACCACTCAAGACTTGTTACGACTCTATATGCGAAATTAGCAACAGGAAAAGCAATTTAGAATAATGTAGGATGCGTTACAACTTTTGAGAACACCTTACACCACCGTACGAAAGATTAAAACTCCATAATAAACCTAATGAATTCGTCCGAGTAATTTGATCACCATACAACAATTTGGAATATATTACGACTCTATATGCCACATTAACGCCTAGAAAAGCATGTTAGTATAACGTACGGCACCTTACAACTCCTAACAAAACATTACAACACCGTACGTAAACTTAAAACTCCATAATAAACCTAATGAATTCGTCCGAGTCATTTGAACATCGTACAACCACTCAGGACTTGTTACGACTCTGTATGCGAAATTAGCAACAGGAAAAGCAATTTAGAATAATGTAGGATGCGTTACAACTTTTGAGAACACCTTACACCACCGTAGGAAAAATTAAAACTCCATAATAAACCTAATGAATTCGTCCGAGTAATTTAAATCACCATACAACAATTTGGAATATATTACGACTCTGTATGCCACATTACCGCCTTGAAAAGCATGTTAGTACAACGTACGACACCTTACTACTCCTAACAAAACATTACAACACCGTACGTAAACTTAAAACTCCATAATAAACCTAATAAAATAGTCCGAGTCCTTTGAACATCGTACTACAATTTAGAATATTTTACGACTCTGTATGCCACATTACCGTCTTGAGAAGCATGTTAGTATAACGTACAGCACCATACAACTCCTAACAAAACATGACAACACCGTACGTAAACTTAAAACTCATAATAAACCTAATAAATTACTCCGAGTCCTTTGAACACCATACAACAATTTGGAATATATTACGACTCTGTATGCCACATTACCGCCTTAAAAAGCATGTTAGTATAACGTACGGCACCTTACAACTCCTAACAAAACATTACAACACCGTACGTAAACTTAAAACTCCATAATAAACCTAATGAATTCGTCCGAATCATTTGAACATCGTACGACCACTCAAGACTTGTTACGACTCTGTATACGAAATTAGCAACAGGAAAAGCAATTTAGAATAATGTAAGATGCGTTACAACTTTTGAGAACACCTTACACCACCGTACGAAAGATTAAAACTCCATAATAAACCTACTGAATTCGTCCGAGTAATTTGATCACCATACAACAATTTGGAATATATTACGAATCTATATGCCACATTACCGCCTTGAAAAGCGTGTTAGTATAACGTACGACACCTTAGTACTCCTAACAAAATATTACAACACCGTACGTAAACTTAAAACTCATAATAAACCTAATAAATTAGTCCGAGTCCTTTGAACACCATACAACAATTTGGAATATATTACGATTCTGTATGCCACATTACCGCCTTAAAAAGCATGTTAGTATAACGTACGGCACCTTACAACTCCTAACAAAACATTACAACACCGTACGTAAACTTAAAACTCCATAATAAACCTAATGAATTCGTCCGAATCATTTGAACATCGTACGACCACTCAAGACTTGTTACGACTCTATATGCGAAATTAGCAACAGGAAAAGCAATTTAGAATAATGTAGGATGCGTTACAACTTTTGAGAACACCTTACACCACCGTACGAAAGATTAAAACTCCATAATAAACCTAATGAATTCTTCCGAGTAATTTGATCACCATACAACAATTTGGAATATATTACGACTCTATATGCCACATTACCGCCTTGAAAAGCATGTTAGTATAACGTACGGCACCTTACAACTCCTAACAAAACATTACAACACCGTACGTAAACTTAAAACTCTATAAAAAACCTAATGAATTCTTCCGAGTCATTTGAACATCGTACGACCACTCAGGACTTGTTACGACTCTGTATGCGAAATTAGAAACAGGAAAAACAATTTAGAATAATGTAGGATGCGTTACAACTTTTGAGAACACCTTACACCACCGTACGAAAGATTAAAACTCCATAATAAACCTAATGAATTCGTCCGAGTAATTTGAACACCATACAACAATTTGGAATATATTACGACTCTATATGCCACATTAACGCCTAGAAAAGCATGTTAGTATAACGTACGGCACCTTACAACTCCTAACAAAACATTACAACATCGTACGTAAACTTAAAACTCCATAATAAACCTAATGAATTCGTCCGAGTCATTTGAACATCGTACAACCACTCAGGACTTGTTACGACTCTGTATGCGAAATTAGCAACAGGAAAAGCAATTTAGAATAATGTAGGATGCGTTACAACTTTTGAGAACACCTTACACCACCGTAGGAAAGATTAAAACTCCATAATAAACCTAATGAATTCGTCCGAGTAATTTAAATCACCATACAACAATTTGGAATATATTACGACTCTGTATGCCACATTACCGCCTTGAAAAGCATGTTAGTACAACGTACGACACCTTACTACTCCTAACAAAACATTACAAGACCGTACGTAAACTTAAAACTCCATAATAAACCTAATAAAATAGTCCGAGTCCTTTGAACATCGTACTACAATTTAGAATATTTTACGACTCTGTATGCCACATTACCGTCTTGAGAGGCATGTTAGTATAACGTACAGCACCATACAACTCCTAACAAAACATGACAACACCGTACGTAAACTTAAAACTCATAATAAACCTAATAAATTACTCCGAGTCCTTTGAACACCATACAACAATTTGGAATATATTACGACTCTGTATGCCACATTACCGCCTTAAAAAGCATGTTAGTATAACGTACGGCACCTTACAACTCCTAACAAAACATTACAACACCGTACGTAAACTTAAAACTCCATAATAAACCTAATGAATTCGTCCGAATCATTTGAACATCGTACGACCACTCAAGACTTGTTACGACTCTGTATACGAAATTAGCAACAGGAAAAGCAATTTAGAATAATGTAAGATGCGTTACAACTTTTGAGAACACCTTACACCACCGTACGAAAGATTAAAACTCCATAATAAACCTACTGAATTCGTCCGAGTAATTTGATCACCATACAACAATTTGGAATATATTACGAATCTATATGCCACATTACCGCCTTGAAAAGCGTGTTAGTATAACGTACGACACCTTAGTACTCCTAACAAAATATTACAACACCGTACGTAAACTTAAAACTCATAATAAACCTAATAAATTAGTCCGAGTCCTTTGAACACCATACAACAATTTGGAATATATTACGATTCTGTATGCCACATTACCGCCTTAAAAAGCATGTTAGTATAACGTACGGCACCTTACAACTCCTAACAAAACATTACAACACCGTACGTAAACTTAAAACTCCATAATAAACCTAATGAATTCGTCCGAATCATTTGAACATCGTACGACCACTCAAGACTTGTTACGACTCTATATGCGAAATTAGCAACAGGAAAAGCAATTTAGAATAATGTAGGATGCGTTACAACTTTTGAGAACACCTTACACCACCGTACGAAAGATTAAAACTCCATAATAAACCTAATGAATTCTTCCGAGTAATTTGATCACCATACAACAATTTGGAATATATTACGACTCTATATGCCACATTACCGCCTTGAAAAGCATGTTAGTATAACGTACGGCACCTTACAACTCCTAACAAAACATTACAACACCGTACGTAAACTTAAAACTCTATAAAAAACCTAATGAATTCTTCCGAGTCATTTGAACATCGTACGACCACTCAGGACTTGTTACGACTCTGTATGCGAAATTAGAAACAGGAAAAACAATTTAGAATAATGTAGGATGCGTTACAACTTTTGAGAACACCTTACACCACCGTACGAAAGATTAAAACTCCATAATAAACCTAATGAATTCGTCCGAGTAATTTGAACACCATACAACAATTTGGAATATATTACGACTCTATATGCCACATTAACGCCTAGAAAAGCATGTTAGTATAACGTACGGCACCTTACAACTCCTAACAAAACATTACAACATCGTACGTAAACTTAAAACTCCATAATAAACCTAATGAATTCGTCCGAGTCATTTGAACATCGTACAACCACTCAGGACTTGTTACGACTCTGTATGCGAAATTAGCAACAGGAAAAGCAATTTAGAATAATGTAGGATGCGTTACAACTTTTGAGAACACCTTACACCACCGTAGGAAAGATTAAAACTCCATAATAAACCTAATGAATTCGTCCGAGTAATTTAAATCACCATACAACAATTTGGAATATATTACGACTCTGTATGCCACATTACCGCCTTGAAAAGCATGTTAGTACAACGTACGACACCTTACTACTCCTAACAAAACATTACAAGACCGTACGTAAACTTAAAACTCCATAATAAACCTAATAAAATAGTCCGAGTCCTTTGAACATCGTACTACAATTTAGAATATTTTACGACTCTGTATGCCACATTACCGTCTTGAGAGGCATGTTAGTATAACGTACAGCACCATACAACTCCTAACAAAACATGACAACACCGTACGTAAACTTAAAACTCATAATAAACCTAATAAATTACTCCGAGTCCTTTGAACACCATACAACAATTTGGAATATATTACGACTCTGTATGCCACATTACCGCCTTAAAAAGCATGTTAGTATAACGTACGGCACCTTACAACTCCTAACAAAACATTACAACACCGTACGTAAACTTAAAACTCCATAATAAACCTAATGAATTCGTCCGAATCATTTGAACATCGTACGACCACTCAAGACTTGTTACGTCTCTGTATACGAAATTAGCAACAGGAAAAGCAATTTAGAATAATGTAAGATGCGTTACAACTTTTGAGAACACCTTACACCACCGTACGAAAGATTAAAACTCCATAATAAACCTACTGAATTCGTCCGAGTAATTTGATCACCATACAACAATTTGGAATATATTACGACTCTATATGCCACATTACCGCCTTGAAAAGCGTGTTAGTATAACGTACGACACCTTAGTACTCCTAACAAAACATTACAACACCGTACGTAAACTTAAAACTCCATAATAAACCTAATGAATTCGTCCGAGTCATTTGAACATCGTACGACCACTCAGGACTTGTTACGACTCTGTATGCGAAATTAGCAACAGGAAAAGCAATTTAGAATAATGTAGGATGCGTTACAACTTTTGAGAACACCTTACACCACCGTAGGAAAGATTAAAACTCCATAATAAACCTAATGAATTCGTCCGAGTAATTTAAATCACCATACAACAATTTGGAATATATTACGACTCTGTATGCCACATTACCGCCTTGAAAAGCATGTTAGTACAACGTACGACACCTTACTACTCCTAAAAAAACATTACAACACCGTACGTAAACTTAAAACTCCATAATAAACCTAATAAAATAGTCCGAGTCCTTTGAACATCGTACTACAATTTAGAATATTTTACGACTCTGTATGCCACATTACCGTCTTGAGAAGCATGTTAGTATAACGTACAGCACCATATAACTCCTAACAAAACATTACAACACCGTACGTAAACTTAAAACTCATAATAAACCTAATAAATTAGTCCGAGTCCTTCGAACACCATACAACAATTTGGAATATATTACGACTCTGTATGCCACATTACCGCCTTAAAAAGCATGTTAGTATAACGTACGACACCTTACAACTGCTAACAAAACATTACAACACCGTACGTAAACTTAAAACTCCATAATAAACCTAATGAATTCGTCCGAATCATTTGAACATCGTACGACCACTCAAGACTTGTTACGACTCTATATGCGAAATTAGCAACAGGAAAAGCAATTTAGAATAATGTAGGATGCGTTACAACTTTTGAGAACACCTTACACCACCGTACGAAAGATTAAAACTCCATAATAAACCTAATGAATTCGTCTGAGTAATTTGATCACCATACAACAATTTGGAATATATTACGACTCTATATGCCACATTACCGCCTTGAAAAGCATGTTAGTATAACGTACGGCACCTTACAACTCCTAACAAAACATTACAACACCGTACGTAAACTTAAAACTCCATAAAAAACCTAATGAATTCGTCCGAGTCATTTGAACATCGTACGACCACTCAGGACTTGTTACGACTGCAACAGGAAAAGCAATTTAGAATAATGTAGGATGCGTTACAACTTTTGAGAACACCTTACACCACCGTAGGAAAGATTAAAACTCCATAATAAACCTAATGAATTCGTCCGAGTAATTTGAACACCATACAACAATTTGGAATATATTACGACTCTATATGCCACATTAACGCCTAGAAAAGCATGTTAGTATAACGTACGGCAGCTTACAACTCCTAACAAAACATTACAACACCGTACGTAAACTTAAAACTCCATAATAAACCTAATGAATTCGTCCGAGTCATTTGAACATCGTACAACCACTCAGGACTTGTTACGACTCTGTATGCGAAATTAGCAACAGGAAAAGCAATTTAGAATAATGTAGGATGCGTTACAACTTTTGAGAACACCTTACACCACCGTAGGAAAGATTAAAACTCCATAATAAACCTAATGAATTCGTCCGAGTAATTTAAATCACCATACAACAATTTGGAATATATTACGACTCTGTATGCCACATTACCGCCTTGAAAAGCATGTTAGTACAACGTACGACACCTTACTACTCCTAACAAAACATTACAACACCGTACGTAAACTTAAAACTCCATAATAAACCTAATAAAATAGTCCGAGTCCTTTGAACATCGTACTACAATTTAGAATATTTTACGACTCTGTATGCCACATTACCGTCTTGAGAGGCATGTTAGTATAACGTACAGCACCATACAACTCCTAACAAAACATTACAACACCGTACGTAAACTTAAAACTCATAATAAACCTAATAAATTACTCCGAGTCCTTTGAACACCATACAACAATTTGGAATATATTACGACTCTGTATGCCACATTACCGCCTTAAAAAGCATGTTAGTATAACGTACGGCACCTTACAACTCCTAACAAAACATTACAACACCGTACGTAAACTTAAAACTCCATAATAAACCTAATGAATTCGTCCGAATCATTTGAACATCGTACGACCACTCAAGACTTGTTACGACTCTGTATGCGAAATTAGCAACAGGAAAAGCAAATTAGAATAATGTAAGATGCGTTACAACTTTTGAGAACACCTTACACCACCGTACGAAAGATTAAAACTCCATAATAAACCTACTGAATTCGTCCGAGTAATTTGATCAACATACAACAATTTGGAATATATTACGACTCTATATGCCACATTACCGCCTTGAAAAGCGTGTTAGTATAACGTACGACACCTTAGTACTCCTAACAAAACATTACAACACCGTACGTAAACTTAAAACTCCATAATAAACCTAATAAAATAGTCCGAGTCCTTTGAACATCGTACTACAATTTAGAATATTTTACGACTCTGTATGCCACATTACCGTCTTGAGAAGCATGTTAGTATAACGTACAGCACCATATAACTCCTAACAAAACATTACAACACCGTACGTAAACTTAAAACTTATAATGAACCTAATAAATTAGTCCGAGTCCTTTGAACACCATACAACAATTTGAATATATTACGACTCTGTATGCCACATTACCGCCTTAAAAAGCATGTTAGTATAACGTACGGCACCTTACAACTCCTAACAAAACATTACAACACCGTACGTAAACTTAAAACTCCATAATAAACCTAATGAATTCGTCCGAATCATTTGAACATCGTACGACCACTCAAGACTTGTTACGACTCTATATGCGAAATTAGCAACAGGAAAAGCAATTTAGAATAATGTAGGATGCGTTACAACTTTTGAGAACACCTTACACCACCGTACGAAAGATTAAAACTCCATAATAAACCTAATGAATTCGTCCGAGTAATTTGATCACCATACAACAATTTGGAATATATTACGACTCTATATGCCACATTACCGCCTTGAAAAGCATGTTAGTATAACGTACGGCACCTTACAATTCCTAACAAAACATTACAACACCGTACGTAAACTTAAAACTCCATAAAAAACCTAATGAATTCGTCCGAGTCATTTGAACATCGTACGACCACTCAGGACTTGTTACGACTCTGTATGCGAAATTAGCAACAGGAAAAGCAATTTAGAATAATGTAGGATGCGTTACAACTTTTGAGAACACCTTACACCACCGTACGAAAGATTAAAACTCCATAATAAACCTAATGAATTCGTCCGAGTAATTTGAACACCATACAACAATTTGGAATATATTACGACTCTATATGCCACATTAACGCC
Source organism: Tagetes erecta (assembly GCA_030867185.1). Taxonomy (NCBI): domain Eukaryota; kingdom Viridiplantae; phylum Streptophyta; class Magnoliopsida; order Asterales; family Asteraceae; genus Tagetes; species Tagetes erecta. The sequence continues at coordinate 43,388,411 of CM061488.1, read as the reverse complement.
TAGAAAAGCATGTTAGTATAACGTACGGCACCTTACAACTCCTAACAAAACATTACAACACCGTACGTAAACTTAAAACTCCATAATAAACCTAATGAATTCGTCCAAGTCATTTGAACAACGTACAACCACTCAGGACTTGTTACGACTCTGTATGCGAAATTAGCAACAGGAAAAGCAATTTAGAATAATGTAGGATGCGTTACAACTTTTGAGAACACCTTACACCACCGTAGGAAAGATTAAAACTCCATAATAAACCTAATGAATTCGTCCGAGTAATTTAAATCACCATACAACAATTTGGAATATATTACGACTCTGTAAGCCACATTACCGCCTTGAAAAGCATGTTAGTACAACGTACGACACCTTACTACTCCTAACAAAACATTACAACACCGTACGTAAACTTAAAACTCCATAATAAACCTAATAAAATAGTCCGAGTCCTTTGAACATCGTACTACAATTTAGAATATTTTACGACTCTGTATGCCACATTACCGTCTTGAGAAGCATGTTAGTATAACGTACAGCACCATACAACTCCTAACAAAACATGACAACACCGTACGTAAACTTAAAACTCATAATAAACCTAATAAATTACTCCGAGTCCTTTGAACACCATACAACAATTTGGAATATATTACGACTCTGTATGCCACATTACCGCCTTAAAAATCATGTTAGTATAACGTACGGCACCTTACAACTCCTAACAAAACATTACAACACCGTACGTAAACTTAAAACTCCATAATAAACCTAATGAATTCGTCCGAATCATTTGAACATCGTACGACCACTCAAGACTTGTTACGACTCTGTATGCGAAATTAGCAACAGGAAAAGCAATTTAGAATAATGTAAGATGCGTTACATCTTTTGAGAACACCTTACACCACCGTACGAAAGATTAAAACTCCATAATAAACCTACTGAATTCGTCCGAGTAATTTGATCACCATACAACAATTTGGAATATATTACGACTCTATATGCCACATTACCGCCTTGAAAAGAATGTTAGTATAACGTACGGCACCTTACAACTCCTAACAAAACATTACAACACCGTACGTAAACTTAAAACTCCATAATAAACCTAATGAATTCGTCCGAGTCATTTGAACATCGTACAACCACTCAGGACTTGTTACGACTCTGTATGCGAAATTAGCAACAGGAAAAGCAATTTAGAATAATGTAGGATGCGTTACAACTTTTGAGAACACCTTACACCACCGTAGGAAAGATTAAAACTCCATAATAAACCTAATGAATTCGTCCGAGTAATTTAAATCACCATACAACAATTTGGAATATATTACGACTCTGTATGCCACATTACCGCCTTGAAAAGCATGTTAGTACAACGTACGACACCTTACTACTCCTAACAAAACATTACAACACCGTACGTAAACTTAAAACTCCATAATAAACCTAATAAAATAGTCTGAGTCCTTTGAACATCGTACTACAATTTAGAATATTTTACGACTCTGTATGCCACATTACCGTCTTGAGAAGCATGTTAGTATAACGTACAGCACCATACAACTCCTAACAAAACATGACAACACCGTACGTAAACTTAAAACTCATAATAAACCTAATAAAATACTCCGAGTCCTTTGAACACCATACAACAATTTGGAATATATTACGACTCTGTATGCCACATTACCGCCTTAAAAATCATGTTAGTATAACGTACGGCACCTTACAACTCCTAACAAAACATTACAACACCGTACGTAAACTTAAAACTCCATAATAAACCTAATGAATTCGTCCGAATCATTTGAACATCGTACGACCACTCAAGACTTGTTACGACTCTGTATGCGAAATTAGCAACAGGAAAAGCAATTTAGAATAATGTAAGATGCGTTACATCTTTTGAGAACACCTTACACCACCGTACGAAAGATTAAAACTCCATAATAAACCTACTGAATTCGTCCGAGTAATTTGATCACCATACAACAATTTGGAATATATTACGACTCTATATGCCACATTACCGCCTTGAAAAGAATGTTAGTATAACGTACGGCACCTTACAACTCCTAACAAAACATTACAACACCGTACGTAAACTTAAAACTCCATAATAAACCTAATGAATTCGTCCGAGTCATTTGAACATCGTACAACCACTCAGGACTTGTTACGACTCTGTATGCGAAATTAGCAACAGGAAAAGCAATTTAGAATAATGTAGGATGCGTTACAACTTTTGAGAACACCTTACACCACCGTAGGAAAGATTAAAACTCCATAATAAACCTACTGAATTCGTCCGAGTAATTTGATCACCATACAACATTTTGGAATATATTACGACTCTATATGCCACATTACCGCCTTGAAAAGAATGTTAGTATAACGTACGGTACCTTACAACTCCCAACAAAACATTACAACACCGTACATAAACTTAAAACTCCATAATAAACCTAATGAATTCGTCCGAGTCATTTGAACATCGTACAACCACTCAGGACTTGTTACGACTCTGTATGCGAAATTAGCAACAGGAAAATCAATTTAGAATAATGTAGGATGCGTTACAACTTTTGAGAACACCTTACACCACCGTAGGAAAGATTAAAACTCCATAATAAACCTAATGAATTCGTCCGAGTAATTTAAATCACCATACAACAATTTGGAATATATTACGACTCTGTATGCCACATTACCGCCTTGAAAAGCATGTTAGTACAACGTACGACACCTTACTACTCCTAACAAAACATTACAACACCGTACGTAAACTTAAAACTCCATAATAAACCTAATAAAATAGTCCGAGTCCTTTGAACATCGTACTACAATTTAGAATATTTTACGACTCTGTATGCCACATTACCGTCTTGAGAAGCATGTTAGTATAACGTACAGCACCATACAACTCCTAACAAAACATGACAACACCGTACGTAAACTTAAAACTCATAATAAACCTAATAAATTACTCCGAGTCCTTTGAACACCATACAACAATTTGGAATATATTACGACTCTGTATGCCACATTACCGCCTTAAAAATCATGTTAGTATAACGTACGGCACCTTACAACTCCTAACAAAACATTACAACACCGTACGTAAACTTAAAACTCCATAATAAACCTAATGAATTCGTCCGAATCATTTGAACATCGTACGACCACTCAAGACTTGTTACGACTCTGTATGCGAAATTAGCAACAGGAAAAGCAATTTAGAATAATGTAAGATGCGTTACATCTTTTGAGAACACCTTACACCACCGTACGAAAGATTAAAACTCCATAATAAACCTACTGAATTCGTCCGAGTAATTTGATCACCATACAACAATTTGGAATATATTACGACTCTATATGCCACATTACCGCCTTGAAAAGAATGTTAGTATAACGTACGGCACCTTACAACTCCTAACAAAACATTACAACACCGTACGTAAACTTAAAACTCCATAATAAACCTAATGAATTCGTCCGAGTCATTTGAACATCGTACAACCACTCAGGACTTGTTACGACTCTGTATGCGAAATTAGCAACAGGAAAAGCAATTTAGAATAATGTAGGATGCGTTACAACTTTTGAGAACACCTTACACCACCGTAGGAAAGATTAAAACTCCATAATAAACCTAATGAATTCGTCCGAGTAATTTAAATCACCATACAACAATTTGGAATATATTACGACTCTGTATGCCACATTACCGCCTTGAAAAGCATGTTAGTACAACGTACGACACCTTACTACTCCTAACAAAACATTACAACACCGTACGTAAACTTAAAACTCCATAATAAACCTAATAAAATAGTCTGAGTCCTTTGAACATCGTACTACAATTTAGAATATTTTACGACTCTGTATGCCACATTACCGTCTTGAGAAGCATGTTAGTATAACGTACAGCACCATACAACTCCTAACAAAACATGACAACACCGTACGTAAACTTAAAACTCATAATAAACCTAATAAAATACTCCGAGTCCTTTGAACACCATACAACAATTTGGAATATATTACGACTCTGTATGCCACATTACCGCCTTAAAAATCATGTTAGTATAACGTACGGCACCTTACAACTCCTAACAAAACATTACAACACCGTACGTAAACTTAAAACTCCATAATAAACCTAATGAATTCGTCCGAATCATTTGAACATCGTACGACCACTCAAGACTTGTTACGACTCTGTATGCGAAATTAGCAACAGGAAAAGCAATTTAGAATAATGTAAGATGCGTTACATCTTTTGAGAACACCTTACACCACCGTACGAAAGATTAAAACTCCATAATAAACCTACTGAATTCGTCCGAGTAATTTGATCACCATACAACAATTTGGAATATATTACGACTCTATATGCCACATTACCGCCTTGAAAAGAATGTTAGTATAACGTACGGCACCTTACAACTCCTAACAAAACATTACAACACCGTACGTAAACTTAAAACTCCATAATAAACCTAATGAATTCGTCCGAGTCATTTGAACATCGTACAACCACTCAGGACTTGTTACGACTCTGTATGCGAAATTAGCAACAGGAAAAGCAATTTAGAATAATGTAGGATGCGTTACAACTTTTGAGAACACCTTACACCACCGTAGGAAAGATTAAAACTCCATAATAAACCTAATGAATTCGTCCGAGTAATTTAAATCACCATACAACAATTTGGAATATATTACGACTCTGTATGCCACATTACCGCCTTGAAAAGCATGTTAGTACAACGTACGACACCTTACTACTCCTAACAAAACATTACAACACCGTACGTAAACTTAAAACTCCATAATAAACCTAATAAAATAGTCTGAGTCCTTTGAACATCGTACTACAATTTAGAATATTTTACGACTCTGTATGCCACATTACCGTCTTGAGAAGCATGTTAGTATAACGTACAGCACCATACAACTCCTAACAAAACATTACAACACCGTACGTAAACTTAAAACTCATAATAAACCTAATAAATTAGTCCGAGTCCTTTGAACACCATACAACAATTTGGAATATATTACGACTCTGTATGCCACATTACCGCCTTAAAAAGCATGTTAGTATAACGTACGACACCTTACAACTCCTAACAAAACATTAAAACACCGTACGTAAACTTAAAACTCCATAGTAAACCTAATGAATTCGTCCGAATCATTTGAACATCGTACGACCACTCAAGACTTGTTACGACTCTGTATGCGAAATTAGCAACAAGAAAAGCAATTTAGAATAATGTAGGATGCGTTACAACTTTTGAGAACACCTTACACCACCGTACGAAAGATTAAAACTCCGTAATAAACCTAATGAATTCGTCCGAGTAATTTGATCACCATACAACAATTTGGAATATATTACGACTCTATATGCCACATTACCGCCTTGAAAAGCATGTTAGTATAATGTGCGGCACCTTACAACTCCTAACAAAACATTACAACACCGTACATAAACTTAAAACTCCATAAAAAACCTAATGAATTCGTCCGAGTCATTTGAACATCGTACGACCACTAAGGACTTGTTACGACTCTGTATGCGAAATTAGCAACAGGAAAAGCAATTTAGAATAATGTAGGATGCGTTACAACTTTTGAGAACACCTTACACCACCGTACGAAAGATTAAAACTCCATAATAAACCTAATGAATTCGTCCGAGTAATTTGAACACCATACAACAATTTGGAATATATTACGACTCTGTATGCCACATTACCGCCTTGAAAAGCATGTTAGTATAACGTACGACACCTTACTACTCCTAACAAAACATTACAACACCGTACGTAAACATAAATCTCCATAATAAACCTAATGAATTCGTCCGAGTCATTTGAACATCGTACGACCACTCAGGACTTGTTACGACCCTGTATGCGAAATTAGCAACAGGAAAAGCAATTTAGAATAATGTAGGATGCGTTACAACTTTTGAGAACTCCTTACACCACCGTAGGAAAGATTAAAACTCCATAACAAACCTAATGAATTCGTCCGAGTAATTTAAATCACCATACAACAATTTGGAATATATTACGACTCTATACGCCACATTACCGCCTTTAAAAGCATGTTATTATAACGTACGGCACCTTACAACTCCTAACAAAACATTACAACACCGTACGTAAACTTAAAACTCCATAATAAACCTAATAAAATAGTCCGAGTCCTTTGAAAATCGTACTACAATTTAGAATATATTACGACTCTGTATGCCACATTACCGCCTGGAAAAGCATGTTAGTATAACGTACAGTACCTTACAACTCCTAACAAAACATTACAACACCGTACGAAAACTTAAAACTCCATAATAAACCTAATGAATTCGTCTGATTCATTTGAACATCGTACGACCACTCAGGACTTGTTACGACTCTTTATGCGAAATTAGCAACAGGAAAAGCAAATTTAGAATAATGTAGGATGCGTTAAAACTTTTTAGAACACCTTACACCACCGTACGAAAGATTAAAACTCCATAATAAACTTAACGAATTCGTCCAAGTAATTTGAACACCATACAACTATTTGGAATATGTTACGACTCTGTATGCCACATTACCGCCTTGAAAAGCATGTTAGTACAACGTTCGACACCTTACTACTCCTAACAAAACATTACAACACCGTACGTAAACTTAAATCTCCATAATAAACCTAATGAATTCGTCCGAGTCCTTTGAACATCGTACTACAATTTAGAATATATTATGACTCTGTATGCCACATTACCGCCTTGAAAAGCATGTTAGTATAACGTACAGTACCTTACAACTCCTAACAAAACATTACAACACCGTACGTAAACTTAAAACTCCATAATAAACCTAATGAATTCGTCCGAGTCATTTGAACATCGTACGACCACTCAGGACTTGTTACGACTCTTTATGCGAAATTAGCAACAGGAAAAGCAAATTTAGAATAATGTAGGATGCGTTACAACTTTTTAGAACACCTTACACCACCGTACGAACGATTAAAACTCCATAATAAACTTAATGAATTCGTCCGAGTAATTTGAACACCATACAAAAATTTGGAATATATTACGACTCTGTATGCCACATTACCGCCTTGAAAAGCATGTTAGTACAACGTACGACACCTTACTACTCCTAACAAAACATTACAACAACGTACGTAAACTTAAAACTCCATAATAAACCTAATGAATTCGTCCGAGTCATTTGAACATCGTACGACCACTCAGGACTTGTTACGACTCTGTATGCGAAATTAGCAACAGGAAAAGCAATTTAGAATAATGTAGGATGCGTTACAACTTTTGAGAACACCTTACACCACCGTACGAAAGTTTAAAACTCCATAATAAACCTAATGAATTCGTCCGAGTAATTTGAACACCATACAACAATTTGGAATATATTACGACTCTGTATGCCACATTACCGCCTTGAAAAGCATGTTAGTATAACGTACGACACCTTACTACTCCTAACAAAACATTACAACACCGTACGTAAACTTAAAACTCCATAATAAACCTAATGAATTCGTCCGAGTCTTTTGAACATCGTACGACCACTCAGGAGTTGTTACAACTCTGTATGCCAAATTAGCAACAGGAAAAGCAATTTAGAATAATGTAGGATGCGTTACAACTTTTTAGAACACCTTACACCACCGTACGAAAGATTAAAACTCCATAATAAACTTAATGAATTCGTCCGAGTAATTTGAACACCATACAACAATTTGGAATATATTACGACTCTGTATGCCACATTACCGCCTTGAAAAGCATGTTAGTACAACATACGACACCTTACTACTCCTAACAAAACATTACAACACCGTATGTATACTTAAAACTCCATAATAAACCTAATGAATTCGTCCGAGTCCTTTGAACATCATACGACAATTTAGAATATTTTACGACTCTGTATGCCACATTACCGTCTTGAGAAGCATGTTAGTATAACGTACAGCACGTTACAACTCCTAACAAAACATTACAACACCGTACGTAAACTTAAAACTCATAATAAACCTAATAAATTAGTCCGAGTCCTTTGAACACCATACAACAATTTGGAATACATTACGACTCTGTATGCCACATTACCGCCTTAAAAAGCATGTTAGTATAACGTACGGCACCTTACATCTCCTAACAAAACATTACAACAACGTACGTAAACTTAAAACTCCATAATAAACCTAATGAATTCGTCCGAGTCATTTGAACATCGTACGACCACTCAGGACTTGTTACGACTCTGTATGCGAAATTAGCAACAGGAAAAGCAATTTAGAATAATGTAGGATGCGTTTCAACTTTTGAGAACACCTTACACCACCGTACGAAAGTTTAAAACTCCATAATAAACCTAATGACTTCGTCCGAGTAATTTGAACACCATACAACAATTTGGAATATATTACGACTCTGTATGCCACATTACCGCCTTGAAAAGCATGTTAGTATAACGTACGACACCTTACTACTCCTAACAAAACATTACAACACCGTACGTGAACTTAAAACTCCATAATAAAGCTAATGAATTCGTCCGAGTCATTTGAACATCGTACGACCACTCAGGACTTGTTACGACTCTGTATGCGAAATTAGCAACAGGAAAAGCAATTTAGAATAATGTAGGATGCGTTACAACTTTTGAGAACACCTTACACCACCGTAGGAAAGATTAAAACTCCATAATAAACCTAATGAATTCGTCCGAGTAAATTAAATCACCATACAAGAATTTGGAATATATTACGACTCTATACGCCACATTACCGCCTTTAAAAGCATGTTAGTATAACGTACGGCACCTTACAACTCCTAACAAAACATTACAACACCGTACGTAAACTTAAAACTCCATAATAAACCTAATAAAATAGTCCGAGTCCTTTGAACATCGTACTACAATTTAGAATGTATTACGACTCTGTATGCCACATTACCGCCTGGAAAAGCATGTTAGTATAACATACAGTACCTTACAACTCCTAACAAAACATTACAACACCGTACGTAAACTTAAAACTCCATAATAAACCTAATGAATTCGTCTGAGTCATTTGAACATCGTACGACCACTCAGGAATTGTTACGACTCTTTATGCGAAATTAGCAACAGGAAAAGCAAATTTAGAATAATGTAGGATGCGTTACAACTTTTTTGAACACCTTACACCACCGTACGAACGATTAAAACTCCATAATAAACTTAATGAATTCGTCCGAGTAATTTGAACACCATACAAAAATTTGGAATATATTACGACTCTGTATGCCACATTACCGCCTTGAAAAGCATGTTAGTACAACGTACGACACCTTACTACTCCTAACAAAACATTACAACAACGTACGTAAACTTAAAACTCCATAATAAACCTAATGAATTCGTCCGAGTCATTTGAACATCGTACGACCACTCAGGACTTGTTACGACTCTGTATGCGAAATTAGCAACAGGAAAAGCAATTTAGAATAATGTAGGATGCGTTACAACTTTTGAGAACACCTTACACCACCGTACGAAAGTTTAAAACTCCATAATAAACCTAATGAATTCGTCCGAGTAATTTGAACACCATACAACAATTTGGAATATATTACGACTCTGTATGCCACATTACCGCCTTGAAAAGCATGTTAGTATAACGTACGACACCTTACTACTCCTAACAAAACATTACAACACCGTACGTAAACTTAAAACTCCATAATAAACCTAATGAATTCGTCCGAGTCTTTTGAACATCGTACGACCACTCAGGAGTTGTTACAACTCTGTATGCGAAATTAGCAACAGGAAAAGCAATTTAGAATAATGTAGGATGCGTTACAACATTTGAGAACACCTTACACCACCGTAGGAAAGATTAAAACTCCATAATAAACCTAATGAATTCGTCCGAGTAATTTGAACACCATACAACAATTTGGAATATATTACGACTCTATAAGCCACATTATCGCCTTTAAAAGCATGTTAGTATAACGTACGGCACCTTACAACTCCTAACAAAACATTACAACACCTTACGTAAACTTAAAACCCCATAATAAACCTAATAAAATAGTCCGAGTCCTTTGAACATCGTACTACAATTTAGAATATATTACGACTCTGTATGCCACATTACCGCCTGGAAAAGCATGTTAGTCTAACGTACAGTACCTTACAACTCCTAACAAAACATTACAACACCGTACGTAAACTTAAAACTCCATAATAAACCTAATGAACTCGTCTGAGTCATTTGAACATCGTACGACCACTCAGGACTTGTTACGACTCTTTATGCGAAATTAGCAACAGGAAAAGCAAATTTAGAATAATGTAGGATGCGTTACAACTTTTTAGAACACCTTACACCACTGTACGAACGATTAAAACTCCATAATAAACTTAATGAATTCGTCCGAGTAATTTGAACACCATACAACAATTTGGAATATATTACGACTCTGTATGCCACATTACCGCCTTGAAAAGCATGTTAGTACAACGTACGACACCTTACTACTCCTAACAAAACATTACAACACCGTACGTAAACTTAAAACTCCATAATAAACCTAATGAATTCGTCCGAGTCCTTTGAACATCGTACGACAATTTAGAATATATTACGACTCTGTATGCCACATTACCGTCTTGAGAAGCATGTTAGTATAACGTACAACACCTTACAACTCCTAACAAAACATTACAACACCGTACGTAAACTTAAAACTCATAATAAACCTAATAAATTCGTCCGAGTCCTTTGAACACCATACAACAATTTGGAATATATTACGACTATGTATGCGACATTACCGCCTTAAAAAGCATGTTAGTATAACGTACGGCACCTTACAACTCATAACAAAACATTACAACACCGTACGTAAACTTAAAACTCCATAATAAACCTAATGAATTCGTCCGAATCATTTGAACATCGTACGACCACTCAAGACTTGTTACGACTCTGTATGCGAAATTAGCAACAGGAAAAGCAGTTTAGAATAATGTAGGATGCGTTACAACTTTTGAGAACACCTTACACCACCGTACGAAAGATTAAAACTCCATAATAAACCTAATGAATTCGTCCGAGTAATTTGAACACCATACAACAATTTGGAATATATTACGACTCTGTATGCCACATTACCGCCTTGAAAAGCATGTTAGTATAACGTACGACACCTTACTACTCCTAACAAAACATTACAACACCGTACGTAAACTTAAAACTCCATAATAAACCTAATGAATTCGTCCGAGTCATTTGAACATCGTACGACCACTCAGGACTTGTTACGACTCTGTATGCGAAATTAGCAACAGGAAAAGCAATTTAGAATAATGTAGGATGCATTACAACTTTTGAGAACACCTTACACCACCGTAGGAAAGATTAAAACTCCATAATAAACCTAATGAATTCGTCCGAGTAATTTAAATCACCATACAACAATTTGGAATATATTACGACTCTATACGCCACATTACCGCCTTTAAAAGCATGTTAGTATAACGTACGACACCTTACAACTCCTAACAAAACATTACAACACCGTACGTAAACTTAAAACTCCATAATAAACCTAATAAAATAGTCCGAGTCCTTTGAACATCGTACTACAATTTAGAATATATTACGACTCTGTATGCCACATTACCGCCTTGAAAAGCATGTTAGTATAACGTACGGCACCTTACAACTCCTAACAAAACATTACAACAACGTACGTAAACTTAAAACTCCATAATAAACCTAATGAATTCGTCCGAGTCATTTGAACATCGTACGACCACTCAGGACTTGTTACGACTCTGTATGCGAAATTAGCAACAGGAAAAGCAATTTAGAATAATGTAGGATGCGTTACAACTTTTGAGAACACCTTACACCACCGTACGAAAGTTTAAAACTCCATAATAAACCTAATGAATTCGTCCGAGTAATTTGAACACCATACAACAATTTGGAATATATTACGACTCTGTATGCCACATTACCGCCTTGAAAAGCATGTTAGTATAACGTACGACACCTTACTACTCCTAACAAAACATTACAACACCGTACGTAAACTTAAAACTCCATAATAAACCTAATGAATTCGTCCGAGTCATTTGAACATCGTACGACCACTCAGGACTTGTTACGACTCTGTATGCGAAATTAGCAACAGGAAAAGCAATTTAGAATAATGTAGGATGCGTTACAACTTTTGAGAACACCTTACACCACCGTAGGAAAGATTAAAACTCCATAATAAACCTAATGAATTCGTCCGAGTAATTTGAACACCATACAACAATTTGGAATATATTACGACTCTATAAGCCACATTATCGCCTTTAAAAGCATGTTAGTATAACGTACGGCACCTTACAACTCCTAACAAAACATTACAACACCGTACGTAAACTTAAAACTCCATAATAAACCTAATAAAATAGTCCGAGTCCTTTGAACATCGTACTACAATTTAGAATATATTACGACTCTGTATGCCACATTACCGCCTGGAAAAGCATGTTAGTATAACGTACAGTACCTTACAACTCCTAACAAAACATTACAACACCGTACGTAAACTTAAAACTCCATAATAAACCTAATGAACTCGTCTGAGTCATTTGAACATCGTACGACCACTCAGGACTTGTTACGACTTTTTATGCGAAATTAGCAACAGGAAAAGCAAATTTAGAATAATATAGGATGCGTTACAACTTTTTAGAACACCTTACACCACTGTACGAACGATTAAAACTCCATAATAAACTTAATGAATTCGTCCGAGTAATTTGAACACCATACAACAATTTGGAATATATTACGACTCTGTATGCCACATTACCGCCTTGAAAAGCATGTTAGTACAACGTACGACACCTTACTACTCCTAACAAAACATTACAACACCGTACGTAAACTTAAAACTCCATAATAAACCTAATGAATTCGTCCGAGTCCTTTGAACATCGTACGACAATTTAGAATATATTACGACTCTGTATGCCACATTACCGTCTTGAGAAGCATGTTAGTATAACGTACAACACCTTACAACTCCTAACAAAACATTACAACACCGTACGTAAACTTAAAACTCATAATAAATCTAATAAATTCGTCCGAGTCCTTTGAACACCATACAACAATTTGGAATATATTACGACTATGTATGCCACATTACCGCCTTAAAAAGCATGTTAGTATAACGTACGGCACCTTACAACTCATAACAAAACATTACAACACCGTACGTAAACTTAAAACTCCATAATAAACCTAATGAATTCGTCCGAATCATTTGAACATCGTACGACCACTCAAGACTTGTTACGACTCTGTATGCGAAATTAGCAACAGGAAAAGCAGTTTAGAATAATGTAGGATGCGTTACAACTTTTGAGAACACCTTACACCACCGTACGAAAGATTAAAAGTCCATAATAAACCTAATGAATTCGTCCGAGTAATTTGAACACCATACAACAATTTGGAATATATTACGACTCTGTATGCCACATTACCGCCTTGAAAAGCATGTTAGTATAACGTACGACACCTTACTACTCCTAACAAAACATTACAACACCGTACGTAAACTTAAAACTCCATAATAAACCTAATGAATTCGTCCGAGTCATTTGAACATCGTACGACCACTCAGGACTTGTTACGACTCTGTATGCGAAATTAGCAACAGGAAAAGCAATTTAGAATAATGTAGGATGCGTTACAACTTTTGAGAACACCTTACACCACCGTAGGAAAGATTAAAACTCCATAATAAACCTAATGAATTCGTCCGAGTAATTTAAATCACCATACAACAATTTGGAATATATTACGACTCTATACGCCACATTACCGCCTTTAAAAGCATGTTAGTATAACGTACGACACCTTACAACTCCTAACAAAACATTACAACACCGTACGTAAACTTAAAACTCCATAATAAACCTAATAAAATAGTCCGAGTCCTTTGAACATCGTACTACAATTTAGAATATATTACGACTCTGTATGCCACATTACCGCCTTGAAAAGCATGTTAGTATAACGTACGGCACCTTACAACTCCTAACAAAACATTACAACACCGTACGTAAACTTAAAACTCCATAATAAACCTAATGAATTCGTCCGAATCATTTGAACATCGTACGACCACTCAAGACTTGTTACGACTCTGTATGCGAAATTAGCAACAGGAAAAGCAGTTTAGAATAATGTAGGATGCGTTACAACTTTTGAGAACACCTTACACCACCGTACGAAAGATTAAAACTCCATAATAAACCTAATGAATTCGTCCGAGTAATTTGAACACCATACAAAAATTTGGAATATATTACGACTCTGTATGCCACATTACCGCCTTGAAAAGCATGTTAGTATAACGTACGACACCTTACTACTCCTAACAAAACATTACAACACCGTACGTAAACTTAAAACTCCATAATAAACCTAATGAATTCGTCCGAGTCATTTGAACATCGTATGACCACTCAGGACTTGTTACGACTCTGTATGCGAAATTAGCAACAGGAAAAGCAATTTAGAATAATGTAGGATGCGTTACAACTTTTGAGAACACCTTACACCACCGTAGGAAAGATTAAAACTCCATAATAAACCTAATGAATTCGTCCGAGTAATTTAAATCACCATACAACAATTTGGAATATATTACGACTCTATACGCCACATTACCGCCTTTAAAAGCATGTTAGTATAACGTACGACACCTTACAACTCCTAACAAAACATTACAACACCATACGTAAACTTAAAACTCCATAAGAAACCTAATAAAATAGTCCGAGTCCTTTGAACATCGTACTACAATTTAGAATATATTACGACTCTGTATGCCACATTACCGCCTTGAAAAGCATGTTAGTATAACGTACGGCACCTTACAACTCCTAACAAAACATTACAACACCGTACGTAAACTTAAAACTCCATAATAAACCTAATGAATTCGTCCGAATCATTTGAACATCGTACGACCACTCAAGACTTGTTACGACTCTGTATGCGAAATTAGCAACAGGAAAAGCAGTTTAGAATAATGTAGGATGCGTTACAACTTTTGAGAACACCTTACACCACCGTACGAAAGATTAAAACTCCATAATAAACCTAATGAATTCGTCCGAGTAATTTGAACACCATACAAAAATTTGGAATATATTACGACTCTGTATACCACATTACCGCCTTGAAAAGCATGTTAGTATAACGTACGACACCTTACTACTCCTAACAAAACATTACAACACCGTACGTAAACTTAAAACTCCATAATAAACCTAATGAATTCGTCCGAGTCATTTGAACATCGTATGACCACTCAGGACTTGTTACGACTCTGTATGCGAAATTAGCAACAGGAAAAGCAATTTAGAATAATGTAGGATGCGTTACAACTTTTGAGAACACCTTACACCACCGTAGGAAAGATTAAAACTCCATAATAAACCTAATGAATTCGTCCGAGTAATTTAAATCACCATACAACAATTTGGAATATATTACGACTCTATACGCCACATTACCGCCTTTAAAAGCATGTTAGTATAACGTACGACACCTTACAACTCCTAACAAAACATTACAACACCGTACGTAAACTTAAAACTCCATAATAAACCTAATAAAATAGTCCGAGTCCTTTGAACATCGTACTACAATTTAGAATATATTACGACTCTGTATGCCACATTACCGCCTTGAAAAGCATGTTAGTATAACGTACAGTAACTTACAACTCCTACCAAAACATTACAACACCGTACGTAAACTTAAAACTCCGTAATAAACCTAATGAATTCTCCGAGTCATTTGAACATCGTACGACCACTCAGGAATTGTTACGACTCTTTATGCGAAATTAGCAACAGGAAAAGCAAATTTAGAATAATGTAGGATGCGTTACAACTTTTTAGAACACCTTACACCACCGTACGAAAGATTAAAACTCCATAATAAACCTAATGAATTCGTCCGAGTAATTTGAACACCATACAACAATTTGGAATATATTACGACTCTGTATGCCACATTACCGCCTTGAAAAGCATGTTAGTACAACGTACGACACCTTACTACTCCTAACAAAACATTACAACACCGTACGTAAATTTAAAACTCCATAATAAACCTAATGAATTCGTCCGAGTCCTTTGAACATCGTACGACAATTTAGAATATATTACGACTCTGTATGCCACATTACCGTCTTGAGAAGCATGTTAGTATAACGTACAGCACCTTACAACTCCTAACAAAACATTACAACACCGTACGTAAACTTAAAACTCATAATAAACCTAATAAACTAGTCCGAGTCCTTTGAACACCATACAACAATTTGGAATATATTACGACTCTATATGCCACATTACCGCCTTAAAAAGCATGTTAGTATAACGTACGGCACCTTACAACTCCTAACAAAACATTACAACACCGTACGTAAACTTAAAACTCCATAATAAACCTAATGAATTCGTGCGAATCATTTGAACATCGTACGACCACTCAGGACTTGTTACGACTCTGTATGCGAAATTAGCAACAGGAAAAGCAATTTAGAATAATGTAGGATGCGTTACAACTTTTGAGAACACCTTACACCACCGTACGAAAGTTTAAAACTCCATAATAAACCTAATGAATTCGTCCGAGTAATTTGAACACCATACAACAATTTGGAATATATTACGACTCTGTATGCCACATTACCGCCTTGAAAAGCATGTTAGTATAACGTACGACACCTTACTACTCCTAACAAAACATTACAACACCGTACGTAAACTTAAAACTCCATAATAAACCTAATGAATTCGTCCGAGTCATTTGAACATCGTACGACCACTCAGGACTTGTTACGACTCTGTATGCGAAATTAGCAACAGGAAAAACAATTTAGAATAATGTAGGATGCGTTACAACTTTTGAGAACACCTTACACCACCGTAGGAAAGATTAAAACTCCATAATAAACCTAATGAATTCGTCCGAGTAATTTAAATCACCATACAACAATTTGGAATATATTACGACTCTATACGCCACATTACCGCCTTTAAAAGCATGTTAGTATAACGTACGGCACCTTACAACTCCTAACAAAACATTACAACACCGTACGTAAACTTAAAACTCCATAATAAACCTTATAAAATAGTCTGAGTCCTTTGAACATTGTACTACAATTTAGAATATATTACGACTCTGTATGCCACATTACCGCCTGGAAAAGCATGTTAGTATAACGTACAGTACCTTACAACTCCTAACAAAACATTACAACACCGTACGTAAACTTAAAACTCCATAATAAACCTAATGAATTCGTCTGAGTCATTTGAACATCGTACGACCACTCAGGCCTTGTTACGACTCTTTATGCGAAATTAGCAACAGGAAAAGCAAATTTAGAATAATGTAGGATGCGTTACAACTTTTTAGAACACCTTACACCACCGTACGAAAGATTAAAACTCCATAATAAACCTAATGAATTCGTCCGAGTAATTTGAACACCATACAACAATTTGGAATATATTACGACTCTGTATGCCACATTACCGCCTTGAAAAGCATGTTAGTACAACGTACGACACCTTACTACTCCTAACAAAACATTACAACACCGTACGTAAATTTAAAACTCCATAATAAACCTAATGAATTCGTCCGAGTCCTTTGAACATCGTACGACAATTTAGAATATATTACGACTCTGTATGCCACATTACCGTCTTGAGAAGCATGTTAGTATAACGTACAGCACCTTACAACTCCTAACAAAACATTACAACACCGTACGTAAACTTAAAACTCATAATAAACCTAATAAATTAGTCCGAGTCCTTTGAACACCATACAACAATTTGGAATATATTACGACTCTATATGCCACATTACCGCCTTAAAAAGCATGTTAGTATAACGTACGGCACCTTACAACTCCTAACAAAACATTACAACACCGTACGTAAACTTAAAACTCCATAATAAACCTAATGAATTCGTGCGAATCATTTGAACATCGTACGACCACTCAAGACTTGTTACGACTCTGTATGCGAAATTAGCAACAGGAAAAGCAGTTTAGAATAATGTAGGATGCGTTACAACTTTTGAGAACACCTTACACCACCGTACGAAAGATTAAAACTCCATAATAAACCTAATGAATTCGTCCGAGTAATTTGAACACCATACAAAAATTTGGAATATATTACGACTCTGTATGCCACATTACCGCCTTGAAAAGCATGTTAGTATAACGTACGACACCTTACTACTCCTAACAAAACATTACAACACCGTACGTAAACTTAAAACTCCATAATAAACCTAATGAATTCGTCCGAGTCATTTGAACATCGTATGACCACTCAGGACTTGTTACGACTCTGTATGCGAAATTAGCAACAGGAAAAGCAATTTAGAATAATGTAGGATGCGTTACAACTTTTGAGAACACCTTACACCACCGTAGGAAAGATTAAAACTCCATAATAAACCTAATGAATTCGTCCGAGTAATTTAAATCACCATACAACAATTTGGAATATATTACGACTCTATACGCCACATTACCGCCTTTAAAAGCATGTTAGTATAACGTACGACACCTTACAACTCCTAACAAAACATTACAACACCATACGTAAACTTAAAACTCCATAATAAACCTAATAAAATAGTCCGAGTCCTTTGAACATCGTACTACAATTTAGAATATATTACGACTCTGTATGCCACATTACCGCCTTGAAAAGCATGTTAGTATAACGTACGACACCTTACAACTCCTAACAAAACATTACAACACCGTACGTAAACTTAAAACTCCATAATAAACCTAATGAATTCGTCCGAATCATTTGAACATCGTACGACCACTCAAGACTTGTTACGACTCTGTATGCGAAATTAGCAACAGGAAAAGCAGTTTAGAATAATGTAGGATGCGTTACAACTTTTGAGAACACCTTACACCACCGTACGAAAGATTAAAACTCCATAATAAACCTAATGAATTCGTCCGAGTAATTTGAACACCATACAAAAATTTGGAATATATTACGACTCTGTATACCACATTACCGCCTTGAAAAGCATGTTAGTATAACGTACGACACCTTACTACTCCTAACAAAACATTACAACACCGTACGTAAACTTAAAACTCCATAATAAACCTAATGAATTCGTCCGAGTCATTTGAACATCGTATGACCACTCAGGACTTGTTACGACTCTGTATGCGAAATTAGCAACAGGAAAAGCAATTTAGAATAATGTAGGATGCGTTACAACTTTTGAGAACACCTTACACCACCGTAGGAAAGATTAAAACTCCATAATAAACCTAATGAATTCGTCCGAGTAATTTAAATCACCATACAACAATTTGGAATATATTACGACTCTATACGCCACATTACCGCCTTTAAAAGCATGTTAGTATAACGTACGACACCTTACAACTCCTAACAAAACATTACAACACCGTACGTAAACTTAAAACTCCATAATAAACCTAATAAAATAGTCCGAGTCCTTTGAACATCGTACTACAATTTAGAATATATTACGACTCTGTATGCCACATTACCGCCTTGAAAAGCATGTTAGTATAACGTACAGTAACTTACAACTCCTACCAAAACATTACAACACCGTACGTAAACTTAAAACTCCGTAATAAACCTAATGAATTCTCCGAGTCATTTGAACATCGTACGACCACTCAGGAATTGTTACGACTCTTTATGCGAAATTAGCAACAGGAAAAGCAAATTTAGAATAATGTAGGATGCGTTACAACTTTTTAGAACACCTTACACCACCGTACGAAAGATTAAAACTCCATAATAAACCTAATGAATTCGTCCGAGTAATTTGAACACCATACAACAATTTGGAATATATTACGACTCTGTATGCCACATTACCGCCTTGAAAAGCATGTTAGTACAACGTACGACACCTTACTACTCCTAACAAAACATTACAACACCGTACGTAAATTTAAAACTCCATAATAAACCTAATGAATTCGTCCGAGTCCTTTGAACATCGTACGACAATTTAGAATATATTACGACTCTGTATGCCACATTACCGTCTTGAGAAGCATGTTAGTATAACGTACAGCACCTTACAACTCCTAACAAAACATTACAACACCGTACGTAAACTTAAAACTCATAATAAACCTAATAAACTAGTCCGAGTCCTTTGAACACCATACAACAATTTGGAATATATTACGACTCTATATGCCACATTACCGCCTTAAAAAGCATGTTAGTATAACGTACGGCACCTTACAACTCCTAACAAAACATTACAACACCGTACGTAAACTTAAAACTCCATAATAAACCTAATGAATTCGTGCGAATCATTTGAACATCGTACGACCACTCAGGACTTGTTACGACTCTGTATGCGAAATTAGCAACAGGAAAAGCAATTTAGAATAATGTAGGATGCGTTACAACTTTTGAGAACACCTTACACCACCGTACGAAAGTTTAAAACTCCATAATAAACCTAATGAATTCGTCCGAGTAATTTGAACACCATACAACAATTTGGAATATATTACGACTCTGTATGCCACATTACCGCCTTGAAAAGCATGTTAGTATAACGTACGACACCTTACTACTCCTAACAAAACATTACAACACCGTACGTAAACTTAAAACTCCATAATAAACCTAATGAATTCGTCCGAGTCATTTGAACATCGTACGACCACTCAGGACTTGTTACGACTCTGTATGCGAAATTAGCAACAGGAAAAACAATTTAGAATAATGTAGGATGCGTTACAACTTTTGAGAACACCTTACACCACCGTAGGAAAGATTAAAACTCCATAATAAACCTAATGAATTCGTCCGAGTAATTTAAATCACCATACAACAATTTGGAATATATTACGACTCTATACGCCACATTACCGCCTTTAAAAGCATGTTAGTATAACGTACGGCACCTTACAACTCCTAACAAAACATTACAACACCGTACGTAAACTTAAAACTCCATAATAAACCTTATAAAATAGTCTGAGTCCTTTGAACATTGTACTACAATTTAGAATATATTACGACTCTGTATGCCACATTACCGCCTGGAAAAGCATGTTAGTATAACGTACAGTACCTTACAACTCCTAACAAAACATTACAACACCGTACGTAAACTTAAAACTCCATAATAAACCTAATGAATTCGTCTGAGTCATTTGAACATCGTACGACCACTCAGGCCTTGTTACGACTCTTTATGCGAAATTAGCAACAGGAAAAGCAAATTTAGAATAATGTAGGATGCGTTACAACTTTTTAGAACACCTTACACCACCGTACGAAAGATTAAAACTCCATAATAAACCTAATGAATTCGTCCGAGTAATTTGAACACCATACAACAATTTGGAATATATTACGACTCTGTATGCCACATTACCGCCTTGAAAAGCATGTTAGTACAACGTACGACACCTTACTACTCCTAACAAAACATTACAACACCGTACGTAAATTTAAAACTCCATAATAAACCTAATGAATTCGTCCGAGTCCTTTGAACATCGTACGACAATTTAGAATATATTACGACTCTGTATGCCACATTACCGTCTTGAGAAGCATGTTAGTATAACGTACAGCACCTTACAACTCCTAACAAAACATTACAACACCGTACGTAAACTTAAAACTCATAATAAACCTAATAAATTAGTCCGAGTCCTTTGAACACCATACAACAATTTGGAATATATTACGACTCTATATGCCACATTACCGCCTTAAAAAGCATGTTAGTATAACGTACGGCACCTTACAACTCCTAACAAAACATTACAACACCGTACGTAAACTTAAAACTCCATAATAAACCTAATGAATTCGTGCGAATCATTTGAACATCGTACGACCACTCAGGACTTGTTACGACTCTGTATGCGAAATTAGCAACAGGAAAAGCAATTTAGAATAATGTAGGATGCGTTACAACTTTTGAGAACACCTTACACCACCGTACGAAAGTTTAAAACTCCATAATAAACCTAATGAATTCGTCCGAGTAATTTGAACACCATACAACAATTCGGAATATATTACGACTCTGTATGCCACATTACCGCCTTGAAAAGCATGTTAGTATAACGTACGACACCTTACTACTCCTAACAAAACATTACAACACCGTACGTAAACTTAAAACTCCATAATAAACCTAATGAATTCGTCCGAGTCATTTGAACATCGTACGACCACTCAGGACTTGTTACGACTCTGTATGCGAAATTAGCAACAGGAAAAGCAATTTAGAATAATGTAGGATGCGTTACAACTTTTGAGAACACCTTACACCACCGTAGGAGAGATTAAAACTCCATAATAAACCTAATGAATTCGTCCGAGTAATTTAAATCACCATACAACAATTTGGAATATATTACGACTCTATACGCCACATTACCGCCTTTAAAAGCATGTTAGTATAACGTACGGCACCTTACAACTCCTAACAAAACATTACAACACCGTACGTAAACTTAAAACTCCATAATAAACCTTATAAAATAGTCTGAGTCCTTTGAACATTGTACTACAATTTAGAATATATTACGACTCTGTATGCCACATTACCGCCTGGAAAAGCATGTTAGTATAACGTACAGTACCTTACAACTCCTAACAAAACATTACAACACCGTACGTAAACTTAAAACTCCATAATAAACCTAATGAATTCGTCTGAGTCATTTGAACATCGTACGACCACTCAGGCCTTGTTACGACTCTTTATGCGAAATTAGCAACAGGAAAAGCAAATTTAGAATAATGTAGGATGCGTTACAACTTTTTAGAACACCTTACACCACCGTACGAAAGATTAAAACTCCTTAATAAACCTAATGAATTCGTCCGAGTAATTTGAACACCATACAACAATTTGGAATATATTACGACTCTGTATGCCACATTACCGCCTTGAAAAGCATGTTAGTACAACGTACGACACCTTACTACTCCTAACAAAACATTACAACACCGTACGTAAATTTAAAACTCCATAATAAACCTAATGAATTCGTCCGAGTCCTTTGAACATCGTACGACAATTTAGAATATATTACGACTCTGTATGCCACATTACCGTCTTGAGAAGCATGTTAGTATAACGTACAGCACCTTACAACTCCTAACAAAACATTACAACACCGTACGTAAACTTAAAACTCATAATAAACCTAATAAATTAGTCCGAGTCCTTTGAACACCATACAACAATTTGGAATATATTACGACTCTATATGCCACATTACCGCCTTAAAAAGCATGTTAGTATAACGTACGGCACCTTACAACTCCTAACAAAACATTACAACACCGTACGTAAACTTAAAACTCCATAATAAACCTAATGAATTCGTGCGAATCAATTGAACATCGTACGACCACTCAGGACTTGTTACGACTCTGTATGCGAAATTAGCAACAGGAAAAGCAATTTAGAATAATGTAGGATGCGTTACAACTTTTGAGAACACCTTACACCACCGTACGAAAGTTTAAAACTCCATAATAAACCTAATGAATTCGTCCGAGTAATTTGAACACCATACAACAATTTGGAATATATTACGACTCTGTATGCCACATTACCGCCTTGAAAAGCATGTTAGTATAACGTACGACACCTTACTACTCCTAACAAAACATTACAACACCGTACGTAAACTTAAAACTCCATAATAAACCTAATGAATTCGTCCGAGTCATTTGAACATCGTACGACCACTCAGGACTTGTTACGACTCTGTATGCGAAATTAGCAACAGGAAAAGCAATTTAGAATGATGTAGGATGCGTTACAACTTTTGAGAACACCTTACACCACCGTAGGAAAGATTAAAACTCCATAATAAACCTAATGAATTCGTCCGAGTAATTTAAATCACCATACAACAATTTGGAATATATTACGACTCTATACGCCACATTACCGCCTTTAAAAGCATGTTAGTATAACGTACGGCACCTTACAACTCCTAACAAAACATTACAACACCGTACGTAAACTTAAAACTCCATAATAAACCTAATAAAATAGTCCGAGTCCTTTGAACATTGTACTACAAATTAGAATATATTACGACTCTGTATGCCACATTACCGCCTGGAAAAGCATGTTAGTATAACGTACAGTACCTTACAACTCCTAACAAAACATTACAACACCGTACGTAAACTTAAAACTCCATAATAAACCTAATGAATTCGTCTGAGTCATTTGAACATCGTACGACCACTCAGGACTTGTTACGACTCTTTATGCGAAATTAGCAACAGGAAAAGCAAATTTAGAATAATGTAGGATGCGTTACAACTTTTTAGAACACCTTACACCACCGTACGAAAGATTAAAACTCCATAATAAACCTAATGAATTCGTCCGAGTAATTTGAACACCATACAACAATTTGGAATATATTACGACTCTGTATGCCACATTACCGCCTTGAAAAGCATGTTAGTACAACGTACGACACCTTACTACTCCTAACAAAACATTACAACACCGTACGTAAATTTAAAACTCCATAATAAACCTAATGAATTCGTCCGAGTCCTTTGAACATCGTACGACAATTTAGAATATATTACGACTCTGTATGCCACATTACCGTCTTGAGAAGCATGTTAGTATAACGTACAGCACCTTACAACTCCTAACAAAACATTACAACACCGTACGTAAACTTAAAACTCATAATAAACCTAATAAATTAGTCCGAGTCCTTTGAACACCATACAACAATTTGGAATATATTACGACTCTATATGCCACATTACCGCCTTAAAAAGCATGTTAGTATAACGTACGGCACCTTACAACTCCTAACAAAACATTACAACACCGTACGTAAACTTAAAACTCCATAATAAACCTAATGAATTCGTGCGAATCAATTGAACATCGTACGACCACTCAGGACTTGTTACGACTCTATATGCGAAATTAGCAACAGGAAAAGCAATTTAGAATAATGTAGGATGCGTTACAACTTTTGAGAACACCTTACACCACCGTACGAAAGTTTAAAACTCCATAATAAACCTAATGAATTCGTCCGAGTAATTTGAACACCATACAACAATTTGGAATATATTACGACTCTGTATGCCACATTACCGCCTTGAAAAGCATGTTAGTATAACGTACGACACCTTACTACTCCTAACAAAACATTACAACACCGTACGTAAACTTAAAACTCCATAATAAACCTAATGAATTCGTCCGAGTCATTTGAACATCGTACGACCACTCAGGACTTGTTACGACTCTGTATGCGAAATTAGCAACAGGAAAAGCAATTTAGAATGATGTAGGATGCGTTACAACTTTTGAGAACACCTTACACCACCGTAGGAAAGATTAAAACTCCATAATAAACCTAATGAATTCGTCCGAGTAATTTAAATCACCATACAACAATTTGGAATATATTACGACTCTATACGCCACATTACCGCCTTTAAAAGCATGTTAGTATAACGTACGGCACCTTACAACTCCTAACAAAACATTACAACACCGTACGTAAACTTAAAACTCCATAATAAACCTTATAAAATAGTCTGAGTCCTTTGAACATTGTACTACAATTTAGAATATATTACGACTCTGTATGCCACATTACCGCCTGGAAAAGCATGTTAGTATAACGTACAGTACCTTACAACTCCTAACAAAACATTACAACACCGTACGTAAACTTAAAACTCCATAATAAACCTAATGAATTCGTCTGAGTCATTTGAACATCGTACGACCACTCAGGCCTTGTTACGACTCTTTATGCGAAATTAGCAACAGGAAAAGCAAATTTAGAATAATGTAGGATGCGTTACAACTTTTTAGAACACCTTACACCACCGTACGAAAGATTAAAACTCCATAATAAACCTAATGAATTCGTCCGAGTAATTTGAACACCATACAACAATTTGGAATATATTACGACTCTGTATGCCACATTACCGCCTTGAAAAGCATGTTAGTACAACGTACGACACCTTACTACTCCTAACAAAACATTACAACACCGTACGTAAATTTAAAACTCCATAATAAACCTAATGAATTCGTCCGAGTCCTTTGAACATCGTACGACAATTTAGAATATATTACGACTCTGTATGCCACATTACCGTCTTGAGAAGCATGTTAGTATAACGTACAGCACCTTACAACTCCTAACAAAACATTACAACACCGTACGTAAACTTAAAACTCATAATAAACCTAATAAATTAGTCCGAGTCCTTTGAACACCATACAACAATTTGGAATATATTACGACTCTATATGCCACATTACCGCCTTAAAAAGCATGTTAGTATAACGTACGGCACCTTACAACTCCTAACAAAACATTACAACACCGTACGTAAACTTAAAACTCCATAATAAACCTAATGAATTCGTGCGAATCAATTGAACATCGTACGACCACTCAGGACTTGTTACGACTCTGTATGCGAAATTAGCAACAGGAAAAGCAATTTAGAATAATGTAGGATGCGTTACAACTTTTGAGAACACCTTACACCACCGTACGAAAGTTTAAAACTCCATAATAAACCTAATGAATTCGTCCGAGTAATTTGAACACCATACAACAATTTGGAATATATTACGACTCTGTATGCCACATTACCGCCTTGAAAAGCATGTTAGTATAACGTACGACACCTTACTACTCCTAACAAAACATTACAACACCGTACGTAAACTTAAAACTCCATAATAAACCTAATGAATTCGTCCGAGTCATTTGAACATCGTACGACCACTCAGGACTTGTTACGACTCTGTATGCGAAATTAGCAACAGGAAAAGCAATTTAGAATGATGTAGGATGCGTTACAACTTTTGAGAACACCTTACACCACCGTAGGAAAGATTAAAACTCCATAATAAACCTAATGAATTCGTCCGAGTAATTTAAATCACCATACAACAATTTGGAATATATTACGACTCTATACGCCACATTACCGCCTTTAAAAGCATGTTAGTATAACGTACGGCACCTTACAACTCCTAACAAAACATTACAACACCGTACGTAAACTTAAAACTCCATAATAAACCTAATAAAATAGTCCGAGTCCTTTGAACATTGTACTACAATTTAGAATATATTACGACTCTGTATGCCACATTACCGCCTGGAAAAGCATGTTAGTATAACGTACAGTACCTTACAACTCCTAACAAAACATTACAACACCGTACGTAAACTTAAAACTCCATAATAAACCTAATGAATTCGTCTGAGTCATTTGAACATCGTACGACCACTCAGGACTTGTTACGACTCTTTATGCGAAATTAGCAACAGGAAAAGCAAATTTAGAATAATGTAGGATGCGTTACAACTTTTTAGAACACCTTACACCACCGTACGAAAGATTAAAACTCCATAATAAACCTAATGAATTCGTCCGAGTAATTTGAACACCATACAACAATTTGGAATATATTACGACTCTGTATGCCACATTACCGCCTTGAAAAGCATGTTAGTACAACGTACGACACCTTACTACTCCTAACAAAACATTACAACACCGTACGTAAATTTAAAACTCCATAATAAACCTAATGAATTCGTCCGAGTCCTTTGAACATCGTACGACAATTTAGAATATATTACGACTCTGTATGCCACATTACCGTCTTGAGAAGCATGTTAGTATAACGTACAACACCTTACAACTCCTAACAAAACATTACAACACCGTACGTAAACTTAAAACTCATAATAAACCTAATAAATTAGTCCGAGTCCTTTGAACACCATACAACAATTTGGAATATATTACGACTCTATATGCCACATTACCGCCTTAAAAAGCATGTTAGTATAACGTACGGCACCTTACAACTCCTAACAAAACATTACAACACCGTACGTAAACTTAAAACTCCATAATAAACCTAATGAATTCGTGCGAATCAATTGAACATCGTACGACCACTCAGGACTTGTTACGACTCTATATGCGAAATTAGCAACAGGAAAAGCAATTTAGAATAATGTAGGATGCGTTACAACTTTTGAGAACACCTTACACCACCGTACGAAAGTTTAAAACTCCATAATAAACCTAATGAATTCGTCCGAGTAATTTGAACACCATACAACAATTTGGAATATATTACGACTCTGTATGCCACATTACCGCCTTGAAAAGCATGTTAGTATAACGTACGACACCTTACTACTCCTAACAAAACATTACAACACCGTACGTAAACTTAAAACTCCATAATAAACCTAATGAATTCGTCCGAGTCATTTGAACATCGTACGACCACTCAGGACTTGTTACGACTCTGTATGCGAAATTAGCAACAGGAAAAGCAATTTAGAATGATGTAGGATGCGTTACAACTTTTGAGAACACCTTACACCACCGTAGGAAAGATTAAAACTCCATAATAAACCTAATGAATTCGTCCGAGTAATTTAAATCACCATACAACAATTTGGAATATATTACGACTCTATACGCCACATTACCGCCTTTAAAAGCATGTTAGTATAACGTACGGCACCTTACAACTCCTAACAAAACATTACAACACCGTACGTAAACTTAAAACTCCATAATAAACCTTATAAAATAGTCTGAGTCCTTTGAACATTGTACTACAATTTAGAATATATTACGACTCTGTATGCCACATTACCGCCTGGAAAAGCATGTTAGTATAACGTACAGTACCTTACAACTCCTAACAAAACATTACAACACCGTACGTAAACTTAAAACTCCATAATAAACCTAATGAATTCGTCTGAGTCATTTGAACATCGTACGACCACTCAGGCCTTGTTACGACTCTTTATGCGAAATTAGCAACAGGAAAAGCAAATTTAGAATAATGTAGGATGCGTTACAACTTTTTAGAACACCTTACACCACCGTACGAAAGATTAAAACTCCATAATAAACCTAATGAATTCGTCCGAGTAATTTGAACACCATACAACAATTTGGAATATATTACGACTCTGTATGCCACATTACCGCCTTGAAAAGCATGTTAGTACAACGTACGACACCTTACTACTCCTAACAAAACATTACAACACCGTACGTAAATTTAAAACTCCATAATAAACCTAATGAATTCGTCCGAGTCCTTTGAACATCGTACGACAATTTAGAATATATTACGACTCTGTATGCCACATTACCGTCTTGAGAAGCATGTTAGTATAACATACAGCACCTTACAACTCCTAACAAAACATTACAACACCGTACGTAAACTTAAAACTCATAATAAACCTAATAAATTAGTCCGAGTCCTTTGAACACCATACAACAATTTGGAATATATTACGACTCTATATGCCACATTACCGCCTTAAAAAGCATGTTAGTATAACGTACGGCACCTTACAACTCCTAACAAAACATTACAACACCGTACGTAAACTTAAAACTCCATAATAAACCTAATGAATTCGTGCGAATCAATTGAACATCGTACGACCACTCAGGACTTGTTACGACTCTGTATGCGAAATTAGCAACAGGAAAAGCAATTTAGAATAATGTAGGATGCGTTACAACTTTTGAGAACACCTTACACCACCGTACGAAAGTTTAAAACTCCATAATAAACCTAATGAATTCGTCCGAGTAATTTGAACACCATACAACAATTTGGAATATATTACGACTCTGTATGCCACATTACCGCCTTGAAAAGCATGTTAGTATAACGTACGACACCTTACTACTCCTAACAAAACATTACAACACCGTACGTAAACTTAAAACTCCATAATAAACCTAATGAATTCGTCCGAGTCATTTGAACATCGTACGACCACTCAGGACTTGTTACGACTCTGTATGCGAAATTAGCAACAGGAAAAGCAATTTAGAATGATGTAGGATGCGTTACAACTTTTGAGAACACCTTACACCACCGTAGGAAAGATTAAAACTCCATAATAAACCTAATGAATTCGTCCGAGTAATTTAAATCACCATACAACAATTTGGAATATATTACGACTCTATACGCCACATTACCGCCTTTAAAAGCATGTTAGTATAACGTACGACACCTTACAACTCCTAACAAAACATTACAACACCGTACGTAAACTTAAAACTCCATAATAAACCTAATAAAATAGTCCGAGTCCTTTGAACATTGTACTACAAATTAGAATATATTACGACTCTGTATGCCACATTACCGCCTGGAAAAGCATGTTAGTATAACGTACAGTACCTTACAACTCCTAACAAAACATTACAACACCGTACGTAAACTTAAAACTCCATAATAAACCTAATGAATTCGTCTGAGTCATTTGAACATCGTACGACCACTCAGGACTTGTTACGACTCTTTATGCGAAATTAGCAACAGGAAAAGCAAATTTAGAATAATGTAGGATGCGTTACAACTTTTTAGAACACCTTACACCACCGTACGAAAGATTAAAACTCCATAATAAACCTAATGAATTCGTCCGAGTAATTTGAACACCATACAACAATTTGGAATATATTACGACTCTGTATGCCACATTACCGCCTTGAAAAGCATGTTAGTACAACGTACGACACCTTACTACTCCTAACAAAACATTACAACACCGTACGTAAATTTAAAACTCCATAATAAACCTAATGAATTCGTCCGAGTCCTTTGAACATCGTACGACAATTTAGAATATATTACGACTCTGTATGCCACATTACCGTCTTGAGAAGCATGTTAGTATAACGTACAACACCTTACAACTCCTAACAAAACATTACAACACCGTACGTAAACTTAAAACTCATAATAAACCTAATAAATTAGTCCGAGTCCTTTGAACACCATACAATAATTTGGAATATATTACGACTCTATATGCCACATTACCGCCTTAAAAAGCATGTTAGTATAACGTACGGCACCTTACAACTCCTAACAAAACATTACAACACCGTACGTAAACTTAAAACTCCATAATAAACCTAATGAATTCGTGCGAATCAATTGAACATCGTACGACCACTCAGGACTTGTTACGACTCTGTATGCGAAATTAGCAACAGGAAAAGCAATTTAGAATAATGTAGGATGCGTTACAACTTTTGAGAACACCTTACACCACCGTACGAAAGATTAAAACTCCATAATAAACCTAATGAATTCGTCCGAGTAATTTGAACACCATACAACAATTTGGAATATATTACGACTCTGTATGCCACATTACCGCCTTGAAAAGCATGTTACTACAACGTACGACACCTTACTACTCCTAACAAAACATTACAACACCGTACGTAAATTTAAAACTCCATAATAAACCTAATGAATTCGTCCGAGTCCTTTGAACATCGTACGACAATTTAGAATATATTACGACTCTGTATGCCACATTACCGTCTTGAGAAGCATGTTAGTATAACGTACAGCACCTTACAACTCCTAACAAAACATTACAACACCGTACGTAAACTTAAAACTCATAATAAACCTAATAAATTAGTCCGAGTCCTTTGAACACCATACAACAATTTGGAATATATTACGACTCTATATGCCACATTACCGCCTTAAAAAGCATGTTAGTATAACGTACGGCACCTTACAACTCCTAACAAAACATTACAACACCGTACGTAAACTTAAAACTCCATAATAAACCTAATGAATTCGTGCGAATCAATTGAACATCGTACGACCACTCAGGACTTGTTACGACTCTGTATGCGAAATTAGCAACAGGAAAAGCAATTTAGAATAATGTAGGATGCGTTACAACTTTTGAGAACACCTTACACCACCGTACGAAAGTTTAAAACTCCATAATAAACCTAATGAATTCGTCCGAGTAATTTGAACACCATACAACAATTTGGAATATATTACGACTCTGTATGCCACATTACCGCCTTGAAAAGCATGTTAGTATAACGTACGGCACCTTACTACTCCTAACAAAACATTACAACACCGTACGTAAACTTAAAACTCCATAATAAACCTAATGAATTCGTCCGAGTCATTTGAACATCGTACGACCACTCAGGACTTGTTACGACTCTGTATGCGAAATTAGCAACAGGAAAAGCAATTTAGAATGATGTAGGATGCGTTACAACTTTTGAGAACACCTTACACCACCGTAGGAAAGATTAAAACTCCATAATAAACCTAATGAATTCGTCCGAGTAATTTAAATCACCATACAACAATTTGGAATATATTACGACTCTATACGCCACATTACCGCCTTTAAAAGCATGTTAGTATAACGTACGGCACCTTACAACTCCTAACAAAACATTACAACACCGTACGTAAACTTAAAACTCCATAATAAACCTAATAAAATAGTCCGAGTCCTTTGAACATTGTACTACAAATTAGAATATATTACGACTCTGTATGCCACATTACCGCCTGGAAAAGCATGTTAGTATAACGTACAGTACCTTACAACTCCTAACAAAACATTACAACACCGTACGTAAACTTAAAACTCCATAATAAACCTAATGAATTTGTCTGAGTCATTTGAACATCGTACGACCACTCAGGACTTGTTACGACTCTTTATGCGAAATTAGCAACAGGAAAAGCAAATTTAGAATAATGTAGGATGCGTTACAACTTTTTAGAACACCTTACACCACCGTACGAAAGATTAAAACTCCATAATAAACCTAATGAATTCGTCCGAGTAATTTGAACACCATACAACAATTTGGAATATATTACGACTCTGTATGCCACATTACCGCCTTGAAAAGCATGTTAGTACAACGTACGACACCTTACTACTCCTAACAAAACATTACAACACCGTACGTAAATTTAAAACTCCATAATAAACCTAATGAATTCGTCCGAGTCCTTTGAACATCGTACGACAATTTAGAATATATTACGACTCTGTATGCCACATTACCGTCTTGAGAAGCATGTTAGTATAACGTACAGCACCTTACAACTCCTAACAAAACATTACAACACCGTACGTAAACTTAAAACTCATAATAAACCTAATAAATTAGTCCGAGTCCTTTGAACACCATACAACAATTTGGAATATATTACGACTCTATATGCCACATTACCGCCTTAAAAAGCATGTTAGTATAACGTACGGCACCTTACAACTCCTAACAAAACATTACAACACCGTACGTAAACTTAAAAGTCCATAATAAACCTAATGAATTCGTGCGAATCAATTGAACATCGTACGACCACTCAGGACTTGTTACGACTCTGTATGCGAAATTAGCAACAGGAAAAGCAATTTAGAATAATGTAGGATGCGTTACAACTTTTGAGAACACCTTACACCACCGTACGAAAGTTTAAAACTCCATAATAAACCTAATGAATTCGTCCGAGTAATTTGAACACCATACAACAATTTGGAATATATTACGACTCTGTATGCCACATTACCGCCTTGAAAAGCATGTTAGTATAACGTACGACACCTTACTACTCCTAACAAAACATTACAACACCGTACGTAAACTTAAAACTCCATAATAAACCTAATGAATTCGTCCGAGTCATTTGAACATCGTACGACCACTCAGGACTTGTTACGACTCTGTATGCGAAATTAGCAACAGGAAAAGCAATTTAGAATGATGTAGGATGCGTTACAACTTTTGAGAACACCTTACACCACCGTAGGAAAGATTAAAACTCCATAATAAACCTAATGAATTCGTCCGAGTAATTTAAATCACCATACAACAATTTGGAATATATTACGACTCTATACGCCACATTACCGCCTTTAAAAGCATGTTAGTATAACGTACGGCACCTTACAACTCCTAACAAAACATTACAACACCGTACGTAAACTTAAAACTCCATAATAAACCTAATAAAATAGTCCGAGTCCTTTGAACATTGTACTACAATTTAGAATATATTACGACTCTGTATGCCACATTACCGCCTGGAAAAGCATGTTAGTATAACGTACAGTACCTTACAACTCCTAACAAAACATTACAACACCGTACGTAAACTTAAAACTCCATAATAAACCTAATGAATTCGTCTGAGTCATTTGAACATCGTACGACCACTCAGGACTTGTTACGACTCTTTATGCGAAATTAGCAACAGGAAAAGCAAATTTAGAATAATGTAGGATGCGTTACAACTTTTTAGAACACCTTACACCACCGTACGAAAGATTAAAACTCCATAATAAACCTAATGAATTCGTCCGAGTAATTTGAACACCATACAACAATTTGGAATATATTACGACTCTGTATGCCACATTACCGCCTTGAAAAGCATGTTAGTACAACGTACGACACCTTACTACTCCTAACAAAACATTACAACACCGTACGTAAATTTAAAACTCCATAATAAACCTAATGAATTCGTCCGAGTCTTTTGAACATCGTACGACAATTTAGAATATATTACGACTCTGTATGCCACATTACCGTCTTGAGAAGCATGTTAGTATAACGTACAGCACCTTACAACTCCTAACAAAACATAACAACACCGTACGTAAACTTTAAACTCATAATAAACCTAATAAGTTAGTCTGAGTCCTTTGAACACCATACAACAATTTGGAATATATTACGACTCTATATGCCACATTACCGCCTTAAAAAGCATGTTAGTATAACGTACGGCACCTTACAACTCCTAACAAAACATTACAACACCGTACGTAAACTTAAAACTCCATAATAAACCTAATGAATTCGTGCGAATCATTTGAACATCGTACGACCACTCAGGACTTGTTACGACTCTTTATGCGAAATTAGCAACAGGAAAAGCAAATTTAGAATAATGTAGGATGCGTTACAACTTTTTAGAACACCTTACACCACCGTACGAAAGATTAAAACTCCATAATAAACCTAATGAATTCGTCCGAGTAATTTGAACACCATACAACAATTTGGAATATATTACGACTCTGTATGCCACATTACCGCCTTGAAAAGCATGTTAGTACAACGTACGACACCTTACTACTCCTAACAAAACATTACAACACCGTACGTAAATTTAAAACTCCATAATAAACCTAATGAATTCGTCCGAGTCTTTTGAACATCGTACGACAATTTAGAATATATTACGACTCTGTATGCCACATTACCGTCTTGAGAAGCATGTTAGTATAACGTACAGCACCTTACAACTCCTAACAAAACATAACAACACCGTACGTAAACTTTAAACTCATAATAAACCTAATAAGTTAGTCTGAGTCCTTTGAACACCATACAACAATTTGGAATATATTACGACTCTATATGCCACATTACCGCCTTAAAAAGCATGTTAGTATAACGTACGGCACCTTACAACTCCTAACAAAACATTACAACACCGTACGTAAACTTAAAACTCCATAATAAACCTAATGAATTCGTGCGAATCATTTGAACATCGTACGACCACTCAGGACTTGTTACGACTCTGTATGCGAAATTAGCAACAGGAAAAGCAATTTAGAATAATGTAGGATGCGTTACAACTTTTGAGAACACCTTACACCACCGTACGAAAGTTTAAAACTCCATAATAAACCTAATGAATTCGTCCGAGTAATTTGAACACCATACAACAATTTGGAATATATTACGACTCTGTATGCCACATTACCGCCTTGAAAAGCATGTTAGTATAACGTACGACACCTTACTACTCCTAACAAAACATTACAACACCGTACGTAAACTTAAAACTCCATAATAAACCTAATGAATTCGTCCGAGTCATTTGAACATCGTACGACCACTCAGGACTTGTTACGACTCTGTATGCGAAATTAGCAACAGGAAAAGCAATTTAGAATAATGTAGGATGCGTTACAACTTTTGAGAACACCTTACACCACCGTAGGAAAGATTAAAACTCCATAATAAACCTAATGAATTCGTCCGAGTAATTTAAATCACCATACAACAATTTGGAAAATATTACGACTCTATACGCCACATTACCGCCTTTAAAAGCATGTTAGTATAACGTACGGCACCTTACAACTCCTAACAAAACATTACAACACCGTACGTAAACTTAAAACTCCATAATAAACCTAATAAAATAGTCCGAGTCCTTTGAACATTGTACTACAATTTAGAATATATTACGACTCTGTATGCCACATTACCGCCTGGAAAAGCATGTTAGTATAACGTACAGTACCTTACAACTCTTAACAAAACATTACAACACCGTACGTAAACTTAAAACTCCATAATAAACCTAATGAATTCGTCTGAGTCATTTGAACATCGTACGACCACTCAGGACTTGTTACGACTCTTTATGCGAAATTAGCAACAGGAAAAGCAAATTTAGAATAATGTAGGATGCGTTACAACTTTTTAGAACACCTTACACCACCGTACGAAAGATTAAAACTCCATAATAAACCTAATGAATTCGTCCGAGTAATTTGAACACCATACAACAATTTGGAATATATTACCACTCTGTATGCCACATTACCGCCTTGAAAAGCATGTTAGTACAACGTACGACACCTTACTACTCCTAACAAAACATTACAACACCGTACGTAAATTTAAAACTCCATAATAAACCTAATGAATTCGTCCGAGTCCTTTGAACATCGTACGACAATTTAGAATATATTACGACTCTGTATGCCACATTACCGTCTTGAGAAGCATGTTAGTATAACGTACAGCACCTTACAACTCCTAACAAAACATAACAACACCGTACGTAAACTTAAAACTCATAATAAACCTAATAAATTAGTCTGAGTCCTTTGAACACCATACAACAATTTGGAATATATTACGACTCTATATGCCACATTACCGCCTTAAAAAGCATGTTAGTATAACGTACGGCACCTTACAACACCTAACAAAACATTACAACACCGTACGTAAACTTAAAACTCCATAATAAACCTAATGAATTCGTGCGAATCATTTGAACATCGTACGACCACTCAGGACTTGTTACGACTCTGTATGCGAAATTAGCAACAGGAAAAGCAATTTAGAATAATGTAGGATGCGTTACAACTTTTGAGAACACCTTACACCACCGTAGGAAAGATTAAAACTCCATAATAAACCTAATGAATTCGTCCGAGTAATTTAAATCACCATACAACAATTTGGAATATATTAAGACTCTATACGCCACATTACCGCCTTTAAAAGCATGTTAGTATAACGTACGGCACCTTACAACTCCTAACAAAACATTACAACACCGTACGTAAACTTAAAACTCCATAATAAACCTAATAAAATAGTCCGAGTCCTTTGAACATCGTACTACAATTTAGAATATATTACGACTCTGTAAGCCACATTACCGCCTGGAAAAGCATGTTAGTATAACGTACAGTACCTTACAACTCCTAACAAAACATTACAACACCGTATGTAAACTTAAACTCCATAATAAACCTAATGAATTCGTCTGAGTCATTTGAACATCGTACGACCACTCAGGACTTGTTATGACTCTTTATGCGAAATTAGCAACAGGAAAAGCAAATTTAGAATAATGTAGGATGCGTTACAACTTTTTTGAACACCTTACACCACCGTACGAACGATTAAAACTCCATAATAAACTTAATGAATTCGTCCGAGTAATTTGAACACCATACAACAAATTGGAATATATTACGACTCTGTATGCCACATTACCGCCTTGAAAAGCATGTTAGTACAACGTACGACACCTTACTACTCCTAACAAAACATTACAACACCGTACGTAAACTTAAAACTCCATAATAAACCTAATGAATTCGTCCGAGTCATTTGAACATCGTACGACCACTCAGGACTTGTTACGACTCTGTATGCGAAATTAGCAACAGGAAAAGCAATTTAGAATAAGGTAGGATGCGTTACAACTTTTGAGAACACCTTACACCACCGTACGAAAGTTTAAAACTCCATAATAAACCTAATGAATTCGTCCGAGTAATTTGAACACCATACAACAATTTGGAATATATTACGACTCTGTATGCCACATTACTGCCTTGAAAAGCATGTTAGTATAACGTACGACACCTTACTACTCCTAACAAAACATTACAACACTGTACGTAAACTTAAAACTCCATAATAAACCTAATGAATTCGTCCCAGTCATTTGAACATCGTACGACCACTCAGGACTTGTTATGACTCTGTATGCGAAATTAGCAACAGGAAAAGCAATTTAGAATAATGTAGGATGCGTTACAACTTTTGAGAACACCTTACACCACCGTAGGAAAGATTAAAACTCCATAATAAACCTAATGAATTCGTCCGAGTAATTTAAATCACCATACAACAATATGGAATATATTACGACTCTATAAGCCACATTATCGCCTTTAAAAGCATGTTAGTATAACGTACGGCACCTTACAACTCCTAACAAAACATTACAACACCGTACGTAAACTTAAAACTCCATAATAAACCTAATAAAATAGTCCGAGTCCTTTGAACATCGTACTACAATTTAGAATATATTACGACTCTGTATGCCACATTACCGCCTGGAAAAGCATGTTAGTATAACGTACAGTACCTTACAACTCCTAACAAAACATTACAACACCGTACGTAAACTTAAAACCCATAATAAACCTAATGAACTCGTCTGAGTCTTTTGAACATCGTACGACCACTCAGGACTTGTTACGACTCTTTATGCGAAATTAGCAATAGGAAAAGCAAATTTAGAATAATGTAGGATGCGTTACAACTTTTTAGAACACTTTACACCACCGTACGAACGATTAAAACTCCATAATAAACTTAATGAATTCGTCCGAGTAATTTGAACTCCATACAACAATTTGGAATATATTACGACTCTGTATGCCACATTACCTCCTTGAAAAGCATGTTAGTACAACGTACGACACCTTACTACTCCTAACAAAACATTACAACACCGTACGTAAACTTAAAACTCCATAATCAACCTAATAAAATAGTCCGAGTCCTTTGAACATTGTACTACAATTTAGAATATATTACGACTCTGTATGCCACATTACCGCCTGGAAAAGCATGTTAGTATAACGTACAGTACCTTACAACTCCTAACAAAACATTACAACACCGTACGTAAACTTAAAACTCCATAATAAACCTAATGAATTCGTCTGAGTCATTTGAACATCGTACGACCACTCAGGACTTGTTACGACTCTTTATGCGAAATTAGCAACAGGAAAAGCAAATTTAGAATAATGTAGGATGCGTTACAACTTTTTAGAACACCTTACACCACCGTACGAAAGATTAAAACTCCATAATAAACCTAATGAATTCGTCCGAGTAATTTGAACACCATACAACAATTTGGAATATATTACCACTCTGTATGCCACATTACCGCCTTGAAAAGCATGTTAGTACAACGTACGACACCTTACTACTCCTAACAAAACATTACAACACCGTACGTAAATTTAAAACTCCATAATAAACCTAATGAATTCGTCCGAGTCCTTTGAACATCGTACGACAATTTAGAATATATTACGACTCTGTATGCCACATTACCGTCTTGAGAAGCATGTTAGTATAACGTACAGCACCTTACAACTCCTAACAAAACATAACAACACCGTACGTAAACTTAAAACTCATAATAAACCTAATAAATTAGTCTGAGTCCTTTGAACACCATACAACAATTTGGAATATATTACGACTCTATATGCCACATTACCGCCTTAAAAAGCATGTTAGTATAACGTACGGCACCTTACAACTCCTAACAAAACATTACAACACCGTACGTAAACTTAAAACTCCATAATAAACCTAATGAATTCGTGCGAATCATTTGAACATCGTACGACCACTCAGGACTTGTTACGACTCTGTATGCGAAATTAGCTACAGGAAAAGCAATTTAGAATAATGTAGGATGCGTTACAACTTTTGAGAACACCTTACACCACCGTAGGAAAGATTAAAACTCCATAATAAACCTAATGAATTCGTCCGAGTAATTTAAATCACCATACAACAATTTGGAATATATTAAGACTCTATACGCCACATTACCGCCTTTAAAAGCATGTTAGTATAACGTACGGCACCTTACAACTCCTAACAAAACATTACAACACCGTACGTAAACTTAAAACTCCATAATAAACCTAATAAAATAGTCCGAGTCCTTTGAACATCGTACTACAATTTAGAATATATTACGACTCTGTAAGCCACATTACCGCCTGGAAAAGCATGTTAGTATAACGTACAGTACCTTACAACTCCTAACAAAACATTACAACACCGTATGTAAACTTAAAACTCCATAATAAACCTAATGAATTCGTCTGAGTCATTTGAACATCGTACGACCACTCAGGACTTGTTATGACTCTTTATGCGAAATTAGCAACAGGAAAAGCAAATTTAGAATAATGTAGGATGCGCTACAACTTTTTTGAACACCTTACACCACCGTACGAACGATTAAAACTCCATAATAAACTTAATGAATTCGTCCGAGTAATTTGAACACCATACAACAAATTGGAATATATTACGACTCTGTATGCCACATTACCGCCTTGAAAAGCATGTTAGTACAACGTACGACACCTTACTACTCCTAACAAAACATTACAACACCGTACGTAAACTTAAAACTCCATAATAAACCTAATGAATTCGTCCGAGTCATTTGAACATCGTACGACCACTCAGGACTTGTTACGACTCTGTATGCGAAATTAGCAACAGGAAAAGCAATTTAGAATAATGTAGGATGCGTTACAACTTTTGAGAACAACTTACACCACCGTACGAAAGTTTAAAACTCCATAATAAACCTAATGAATTCGTCCGAGTAATTTGAACACCATACAACAATTTGGAATATATTACGACTCTGTATGCCACATTACTGCCTTGAAAAGCATGTTAGTATAACGTACGACACCTTACTACTCCTAACAAAACATTACAACACCGTACGTAAACTTAAAACTCCATAATAAACCTAATGAATTCGTCCCAGTCATTTGAACATCATACGACCACTCAGGACTTGTTATGACTCTGTATGCGAAATTAGCAACAGGAAAAGCAATTTAGAATAATGTAGGATGCGTTACAACTTTTGAGAACACCTTACACCACCGTAGGAAAGATTAAAACTCCATAATAAACCTAATGAATTCGTCCGAGTAATTTAAATCACCATACAACAATATGGAATATATTACGACTCTATAAGCCACATTATCGCCTTTAAAAGCATGTTAGTATAACGTACGGCACCTTACAACTCCTAACAAAACATTACAACACCGTACGTAAACTTAAAACTCCATAATAAACCTAATAAAATAGTCCGAGTCCTTTGAACATCGTACTACAATTTAGAATATATTACGACTCTGTATGCCACATTACCGCCTGGAAAAGCATGTTAGTATAACGTACAGTACCTTACAACTCCTAACAAAACATTACAACACCGTACGTAAACTTAAAACCCATAATAAACCTAATGAACTCGTCTGAGTCTTTTGAACATCGTACGACCACTCAGGACTTGTTACGACTCTTTATGCGAAATTAGCAATAGGAAAAGCAAATTTAGAATAATGTAGGATGCGTTACAACTTTTTAGAACACTTTACACCACCGTACGAACGATTAAAACTCCATAATAAACTTAATGAATTCGTCCGAGTAATTTGAACTCCATACAACAATTTGGAATATAT
Organism: Tagetes erecta; assembly: GCA_030867185.1. Taxonomy (NCBI): domain Eukaryota; kingdom Viridiplantae; phylum Streptophyta; class Magnoliopsida; order Asterales; family Asteraceae; genus Tagetes; species Tagetes erecta. Next base: position 43,346,425 of record CM061488.1, on the reverse strand, counting down.
TACGACTCTGTATGCCACATTACCTCCTTGAAAAGCATGTTAGTACAACGTACGACACCTTACTACTCCTAACAAAACATTACAACACCGTACGTAAACTTAAAACTCCATAATCAACCTAATAAAATAGTCCGAGTCCTTTGAACATTGTACTACAATTTAGAATATATTACGACTCTGTATGCCACATTACCGCCTGGAAAAGCATGTTAGTATAACGTACAGTACCTTACAACTCCTAACAAAACATTACAACACCGTACGTAAACTTAAAACTCCATAATAAACCTAATGAATTCGTCTGAGTCATTTGAACATCGTACGACCACTCAGGACTTGTTACGACTCTTTATGCGAAATTAGCAACAGGAAAAGCAAATTTAGAATAATGTAGGATGCGTTACAACTTTTTAGAACACCTTACACCACCGTACGAAAGATTAAAACTCCATAATAAACCTAATGAATTCGTCCGAGTAATTTGAACACCATACAACAATTTGGAATATATTACCACTCTGTATGCCACATTACCGCCTTGAAAAGCATGTTAGTACAACGTACGACACCTTACTACTCCTAACAAAACATTACAACACCGTACGTAAATTTAAAACTCCATAATAAACCTAATGAATTCGTCCGAGTCCTTTGAACATCGTACGACAATTTAGAATATATTACGACTCTGTATGCCACATTACCGTCTTGAGAAGCATGTTAGTATAACGTACAGCACCTTACAACTCCTAACAAAACATAACAACACCGTACGTAAACTTAAAACTCATAATAAACCTAATAAATTAGTCTGAGTCCTTTGAACACCATACAACAATTTGGAATATATTACGACTCTATATGCCACATTACCGCCTTAAAAAGCATGTTAGTATAACGTACGGCACCTTACAACTCCTAACAAAACATTACAACACCGTACGTAAACTTAAAACTCCATAATAAACCTAATGAATTCGTGCGAATCATTTGAACATCGTACGACCACTCAGGACTTGTTACGACTCTGTATGCGAAATTAGCTACAGGAAAAGCAATTTAGAATAATGTAGGATGCGTTACAACTTTTGAGAACACCTTACACCACCGTAGGAAAGATTAAAACTCCATAATAAACCTAATGAATTCGTCCGAGTAATTTAAATCACCATACAACAATTTGGAATATATTAAGACTCTATACGCCACATTACCGCCTTTAAAAGCATGTTAGTATAACGTACGGCACCTTACAACTCCTAACAAAACATTACAACACCGTACGTAAACTTAAAACTCCATAATAAACCTAATAAAATAGTCCGAGTCCTTTGAACATCGTACTACAATTTAGAATATATTACGACTCTGTAAGCCACATTACCGCCTGGAAAAGCATGTTAGTATAACGTACAGTACCTTACAACTCCTAACAAAACATTACAACACCGTATGTAAACTTAAAACTCCATAATAAACCTAATGAATTCGTCTGAGTCATTTGAACATCGTACGACCACTCAGGACTTGTTATGACTCTTTATGCGAAATTAGCAACAGGAAAAGCAAATTTAGAATAATGTAGGATGCGCTACAACTTTTTTGAACACCTTACACCACCGTACGAACGATTAAAACTCCATAATAAACTTAATGAATTCGTCCGAGTAATTTGAACACCATACAACAAATTGGAATATATTACGACTCTGTATGCCACATTACCGCCTTGAAAAGCATGTTAGTACAACGTACGACACCTTACTACTCCTAACAAAACATTACAACACCGTACGTAAACTTAAAACTCCATAATAAACCTAATGAATTCGTCCGAGTCATTTGAACATCGTACGACCACTCAGGACTTGTTACGACTCTGTATGCGAAATTAGCAACAGGAAAAGCAATTTAGAATAATGTAGGATGCGTTACAACTTTTGAGAACAACTTACACCACCGTACGAAAGTTTAAAACTCCATAATAAACCTAATGAATTCGTCCGAGTAATTTGAACACCATACAACAATTTGGAATATATTACGACTCTGTATGCCACATTACTGCCTTGAAAAGCATGTTAGTATAACGTACGACACCTTACTACTCCTAACAAAACATTACAACACCGTACGTAAACTTAAAACTCCATAATAAACCTAATGAATTCGTCCCAGTCATTTGAACATCATACGACCACTCAGGACTTGTTATGACTCTGTATGCGAAATTAGCAACAGGAAAAGCAATTTAGAATAATGTAGGATGCGTTACAACTTTTGAGAACACCTTACACCACCGTAGGAAAGATTAAAACTCCATAATAAACCTAATGAATTCGTCCGAGTAATTTAAATCACCATACAACAATATGGAATATATTACGACTCTATAAGCCACATTATCGCCTTTAAAAGCATGTTAGTATAACGTACGGCACCTTACAACTCCTAACAAAACATTACAACACCGTACGTAAACTTAAAACTCCATAATAAACCTAATAAAATAGTCCGAGTCCTTTGAACATCGTACTACAATTTAGAATATATTACGACTCTGTATGCCACATTACCGCCTGGAAAAGCATGTTAGTATAACGTACAGTACCTTACAACTCCTAACAAAACATTACAACACCGTACGTAAACTTAAAACCCATAATAAACCTAATGAACTCGTCTGAGGCTTTTGAACATCGTACGACCACTCAGGACTTGTTACGACTCTTTATGCGAAATTAGCAACAGGAAAAGCAAATTTAGAATAATGTAGGATGCGTTACAACTTTTTAGAACACTTTACACCACCGTACGAACGATTAAAACTCCATAATAAACTTAATGAATTCGTCCGAGTAATTTGAACTCCATACAACAATTTGGAATATATTACGACTCTGTATGCCACATTACCTCCTTGAAAAGCATGTTAGTACAACGTACGACACCTTACTACTCCTAACAAAACATTACAACACCGTACGTAAACTTAAACTCCATAATAAACCTAATGAATTCGTCCGAGTCCTTTGAACATCGTACGACAATTTAAAATATATTACGACTCTGTATGCCACATTACCGTCTTGAGAAGCATGTTAGTATAACGTACAGCACCTTACAACTCCTAACAAAACATTACAACACCGTACGTAAACTTAAAACTCATAATAAACCTAATAAATTAGTCTGAGTCCTTTGAACACCATACAACAATTTGTAAAATATTACGACTCTGTATGCCACATTACCGCCTTAAAAAGCATGTTAGTATAACGTACGGCACCTTACAACTCCTAACAAAACATTACAACACCGTACGTAAACTTAAAACTCCATAATAAACCTAGTTGTTCAAGAATAATGTCGTTGAGTTTCTCGACCCTAATGAATTCGTCCGAATCATTTGAACATCGTACGACCACTCAAGACTTGTTACGACTCTGTATGCGAAATTAGCAACAGGAAAACCAGTTTAGAATAATGTAGGATGCGTTACAACTTTTGAGAACACCTTACACCACCGTACGAAAGATTAAAACTCCATAATAAACCTAATGAATTCGTCCGAGTAATTTGAACACCATACAACAATTTGGAATATATTACGACTCTGTATGCCACATTACCGCCTTGAAAAGTATGTTAGTATAACGTACGTCACCTTACTACTCCTAACAAAACATTACAACACCGTACGTAAACTTAAAACTCCATAATAAACCTAATGAATTCGTCCGAGTCATTTGAACATCGTACGACCACTCAGGACTTGTTACGACTCTGTATGCGAAATTAGCCACAGGAAAAGCAATTTAGAATAATGTAGGATGCGTTACAACTTTTGAGAACACCTTACACCACCGTAGGAAAGATTAAAACTCCATAATAAACCTAATGAATTCGTCCGAGTAATTTAAATCACCATACAACAATTTGGAATATATTACGACTCTATACACCACATTACCGCCTTTAAAAGCATGTTAGTATAATGTACGACACCTTACAACTCCTAACAAAACATTACAACACCGTACGTAAACTTAAAACTCCATAATAAAGCTAATAAAATAGTCCGAGTCCTTTGAACATCGTACTACAATTTAGAATATATTACGACTCTGTATGCCACATTACCGCCTTGAAAAGCATGTTAGTATAACGTACGGTACCTTACAACTCCTACCAAAACATTACAACACCGTACGTAAACTTAAAACTCCATAATAAACCTAATGAATTCTCCGAGTCATTTGAACATCGTACGACCACTCAGGAATTGTTACGACTCTTTATGCGAAATTAGCAACAGGAAAAGCAAATTTAGAATAATGTAGGATGCGTTACAACTTTTTAGAACACCTTACACCACCGTACGAAAGATTAAAACTCCATAATAAACCTAATGAATTCGTCCGAGTAATTTGAACACCATACAACAATTTGGAATATATTACGACTCTATACGCCACATTACCGCCTTTAAAAGCATGTTAGTATAATGTACGACACCTTACAACTCCTAACAAAACATTACAACACCGTACGTAAACTTAATACTCCATAATAAACCTAATAAAATAGTCCGAGTCCTTTGAACATCGTACTACAATTTAGAATATATTACGACTCTGTATGCCACATTACCGCCTTGAAAAGCATGTTAGTACAACGTACGACACCTTACTACTCCTAACAAAACATTACAACACCGTACGTAAATTTAAAACTCCATAATAAACCTAATGAATTCGTCCGAGTCCTTTGAACATCGTACGAAAATTTAGAATATATTACGACTCTGTATGCCACATTACCATCTTGAGAAGCATGTTAGTATAACGTACAGCACCTTACAACTCCTAACAAAACATTACAACACCGTACGTAAACTTAAAACTCATAATAAACCTAATAAATTAGTCCGAGTCCTTTGAACACCATACAACAATTTGGAATATATTACGACTCTATATGCCACATTACCGCCTTAAAAAGCATGTTAGTATAACGTACGGCACCTTACAACTCCTAACAAAACATTACAACACCGTACGTAAACTTAAAACTCCATAATAAACCTAATGAATTCGTGCGAATCATTTGAACATCGTACGACCAGTCAAGACTTCTTACGACTCTGTATGCGAAATTAGCAACAGGAAAAGCAGTTTAGAATAATGTAGGATGCGTTACAACTTTTGAGAACACCTTACACCACCGTACGAAAGATTAAAACTCTTAATAAACCTAATAAATTAGTCCGAGTCCTTTGAACACCATACAACAATTTGGAATATATTACGACTCTGTATGCCACATTACCGCCTTGAAAAGCATGTTAGTATAACGTACGTCACCTTACTACTCCTAACAAAACATTACAACACCGTACGTAAACTTAAAACTCCATAATAAACCTAATGAATTCGTCCGAGTCATTTGAACATCGTACGACCACTCAGGACTTGTTACGACTCTGTATGCGAAATTAGCCACAGGAAAAGCAATTTAGAATAATGTAGGATGCGTTACAACTTTTGAGAACACCTTACACCACCGTAGGAAAGATTAAAACTCCATAATAAACCTAATGAATTCGTCCGAGTAATTTAAATCACCATACAACAATTTGGAATATATTACGACTCTATACACCACATTACCGCCTTTAAAAGCATGTTAGTATAATGTACGACACCTTACAACTCCTAACAAAACATTACAACACCGTACGTAAACTTAAAACTCCATAATAAAGCTAATAAAATAGTCCGAGTCCTTTGAACATCGTACTACAATTTAGAATATATTACGACTCTGTATGCCACATTACCGCCTTGAAAAGCATGTTAGTATAACGTACGGTACCTTACAACTCCTACCAAAACATTACAACACCGTACGTAAACTTAAAACTCCATAATAAACCTAATGAATTCTCCGAGTCATTTGAACATCGTACGACCACTCAGGAATTGTTACGACTCTTTATGCGAAATTAGCAACAGGAAAAGCAAATTTAGAATAATGTAGGATGCGTTACAACTTTTTAGAACACCTTACACCACCGTACGAAAGATTAAAACTCCATAATAAACCTAATGAATTCGTCCGAGTAATTTGAACACCATACAACAATTTGGAATATATTACGACTCTATACGCCACATTACCGCCTTTAAAAGCATGTTAGTATAATGTACGACACCTTACAACTCCTAACAAAACATTACAACACCGTACGTAAACTTAATACTCCATAATAAACCTAATAAAATAGTCCGAGTCCTTTGAACATCGTACTACAATTTAGAATATATTACGACTCTGTATGCCACATTACCGCCTTGAAAAGCATGTTAGTACAACGTACGACACCTTACTACTCCTAACAAAACATTACAACACCGTACGTAAATTTAAAACTCCATAATAAACCTAATGAATTCGTCCGAGTCCTTTGAACATCGTACGAAAATTTAGAATATATTACGACTCTGTATGCCACATTACCATCTTGAGAAGCATGTTAGTATAACGTACAGCACCTTACAACTCCTAACAAAACATTACAACACCGTACGTAAACTTAAAACTCATAATAAACCTAATAAATTAGTCCGAGTCCTTTGAACACCATACAACAATTTGGAATATATTACGACTCTATATGCCACATTACCGCCTTAAAAAGCATGTTAGTATAACGTACGGCACCTTACAACTCCTAACAAAACATTACAACACCGTACGTAAACTTAAAACTCCATAATAAACCTAATGAATTCGTGCGAATCATTTGAACATCGTACGACCACTCAAGACTTCTTACGACTCTGTATGCGAAATTAGCAACAGGAAAAGCAGTTTAGAATAATGTAGGATGCGTTACAACTTTTGAGAACACCTTACACCACCGTACGAAAGATTAAAACTCTTAATAAACCTAATAAATTAGTCCGAGTCCTTTGAACACCATACAACAATTTGGAATATATTACGACTCTGTATGCCACATTACCGCCTTAAAAAGCATGTTAGTATAACGTACGGCACCTTTCAACTCCTAACAAAACATTACAACACCGTACGTAAACTTAAAACTCCATAATAAACCTAATGAATTCGTCCGAATCATTTGAACATCGTACGACCACTCAAGACTTGTTACGACTCTGTATGCGAAATTAGCAACAGGAAAAGCAATTTAGAATAATGTAGGATGCGTTACAACTTTTGAGAACACCTTACACCACCGTACGAAAGATTAAAACTCCATAATAAACCTAATGAATTCGTCCGAGTAATTTGATCACCATACAACAATTTGGAATATATTACGACTCTATATGCCACATTACCGCCTTGGAAAGCATGTTAGTATAACGTACGGCACCTTACAACTCCTAACAAAACATTACAACACCGTACGTAAACTTAAAACTCCATAATAAACCTAATGAATTCGTCCGAGTCATTTGAACATCGTACGACCACTCAGGACTTGTTACGACTCTGTATGCGAAATTAGCAACAGGAAAAGCAATTTAGAATAATGTAGGATGCGTTACAACTTTTGAGAACACCTTACACCACCGTACGAAAGTTTAAAACTCCATAATAAACCTAATGAATTCGTCCGAGTAATTTGAACACCATACAACAATTTGGAATATATTACGACTCTGTATGCCACATTACTGCCTTGAAAAGCATGTTAGTATAACGTACGACACCTTACTACTCCTAACAAAACATTACAACACCGTACGTAAACTTAAAACTCCATAATAAACCTAATGAATTCGTCCCAGTCATTTGAACATCGTACGACCACTCAGGACTTGTTATGACTCTGTATGCGAAATTAGCAACAGGAAAAGCAATTTAGAATAATGTAGGATGCGTTACAACTTTTGAGAACACCTTACACCACCGTAGGAAAGATTAAAACTCCATAATAAACCTAATGAATTCGTCCGAGTAATTTAAATCACCATACAACAATATGGAATATATTACGACTCTATAAGCCACATTATCGCCTTTAAAAGCATGTTAGTATAACGTACGGCACCTTACAACTCCTAACAAAACATTACAACACCGTACGTAAACTTAAAACTCCATAATAAACCTAATAAAATAGTCCGAGTCCTTTGAACATCGTACTACAATTTAGAATATATTACGACTCTGTATGCCACATTACCGCCTGGAAAAGCATGTTAGTATAACGTACAGTACCTTACAACTCCTAACAAAACATTACAACACCGTACGTAAACTTAAAACCCATAATAAACCTAATGAACTCGTCTGAGTCTTTTGAACATCGTACGACCACTCAGGACTTGTTACGACTCTTTATGCGAAATTAGCAACAGGAAAAGCAAATTTAGAATAATGTAGGATGCGTTACAACTTTTTAGAACACCTTACACCACCGTACGAACGATTAAAACTCCATAATAAACTTAATGAATTCGTCCGAGTAATTTGAACTCCATACAACAATTTGGAATATATTACGACTCTGTATGCCACATTACCGCCTTGAAAAGCATGTTAGTACAACGTACGACACCTTACTACTCCTAACAAAACATTACAACACCGTACGTAAACTTAAACTCCATAATAAACCTAATGAATTCGTCTGAGTCCTTTGAACATCGTACGACAATTTAAAATATATTACGACTCTGTATGCCACATTACCGTCTTGAGAAGCATGTTAGTATAACGTACAGCACCTTACAACTCCTAACAAAACATTACAACACCGTACGTAAACTTAAAACTCATAATAAACCTAATAAATTAGTCCGAGTCCTTTGAACACCATACAACAATTTGTAAAATATTACGACTCTGTATGCCACATTACCGCCTTAAAAAGCATGTTAGTATAACGTACGGCACCTTACAACTCCTAACAAAACATTACAACACCGTACGTAAACTTAAAACTCCATAATAAACCTAATGAATTCGTCCGAATCATTTGAACATCGTACGACCACTCAAGACTTGTTACGACTCTGTATGCGAAATTAGCAACAGGAAAACCAGTTTAGAATAATGTAGGATGCGTTACAACTTTTGAGAACACCTTACACCACCGTACGAAAGATTAAAACTCCATAATAAACCTAATGAATTCGTCCGAGTAATTTGAACACCATACAAAAATTTGGAATATATTACGACTCTGTATGCCACATTACCGCCTTGAAAAGCATGTTAGTATAACGTACGACACCTTACTACTCCTAACAAAACATTACAACACCGTACGTAAACTTAAAACTCCATAATAAACCTAATGAATTCGTCCGAGTCATTTGAACATCGTACGACCACTCAGGACTTGTTACGACTCCGTATGCGAAATTAGAAACAGGAAAAGCAATTTAGAATAATGTAGGATGCGTTACAACTTTTGAGAACACCTTACACCACCGTACGAAAGATTAAAACTCCATAATAAACCTAATGAATTCGTTCGAGTAATTTGAACACCATACAACAATTTGGAATATATTACGACTCTGTATGCCACATCACCGCCTTGAATAGCATGTTAGTATAACGTACGACACCTTACTACTCCTAATAAAACATTACAACACCGTACGTAAACTTAAAACTCCATAATAAACCTAATGAATTTGTCTGAGTCCTTTGAACATTATACGACAATTTAGAATATATTACATCTTTGTATGCCACATTACCGTCTTGAGAAGCATGTTAGTATAACGTACGGCACCTTGCAACTCCTAACAAAACATTACAACACTGTACGTAAACTTAAAACTCCATAATAAACCTAATGAATTCGTCTGAGTCATTTGAACATCGTACGACCACTCAGGACTTGTTACGACTCTGTATGCGAAATTAGCAACAGGAAAAGCAATTTAGAATAATGTAGGATGCGTTACAACTTTTGAGAACACCTTACACCACCGTAGGAAAGATTAAAACTCCATAATAAACCTAATGAATTCGTCCGAGTAATTTAAATCACCATACAACAATTTGGAATATATTACGACTCTATACGCCACATTACCGCCTTTAAAAGCATGTTAGTATAACGTACGGCACCTTACAACTCCTAACAAAACATTACAACACCGTACGTAAACTTAAAACTCCATAATAAACCTAATAAAATAGTCCGAGTCCTTTGAACATCGTACTAAAATTTAGAATATATTACGACTCTGTATGCCACATTACCGCCTTGAAAAGCATGTTAGTATAACGTACAGCACCTTACAACTCCTAACAAAACATTACAACACCGTACGTAAACTTAAAACTCCATAATAAACCTAATGAATTCGTCCGAGTCATTTGAACATCGTACGACCACTCAGGACTTGTTATAACTCTTTATGCGAAATTAGCAACAGGAAAAGCAAATTTAGAATAATGTAGGATGCGTTACAACTTTTTAGAACACCTTACACCACCGTACGAAAGATTAAAACTCCATAATAAACCTAATGAATTCGTCCGAGTAATTTGAACACCATACAACAATTTGGAATATATTACGACTCTGTATGCCACATCACCGCCTTGAATAGCATGTTAGTATAACGTACGACACCTTACTACTCCTAATAAAACATTACAACACCGTACGTAAACTTAAAACTCCATAATAAACCTAATGAATTTGTCCGAGTCCTTTGAACATTATACGACAATTTAGAATATATTACATCTTTGTATGCCACATTACCGTCTTGAGAAGCATGTTAGTATAACGTACGGCACCTTGCAACTCCTAACAAAACATTACAACACTGTACGTAAACTTAAAACTCCATAATAAACCTAATGAATTCGTCTGAGTCATTTGAACATCGTACGACCACTCAGGACTTGTTACAACTCTGTATGCGAAATTAGCAACAGGAAAAGCAATTTAGAATAATGTAGAATGCGTTACAACTTTTGAGAACACCTTACACCACCGTAGGAAAGATTAAAACTCCATAATAAACCTAAATTCGTCCGAGTAATTTAAATCACCATACAACAGTTTGGAATATATTACGACTCTATACGCCACATTACCGCCTTTAAAAGCATGTTAGTATAACGTACGGCACCTTACAACTCCTAACAAAACATTACAACACCGTACGTAAACTTAAAACTCCATAATAAACCTAATAAAATAGTCCGAGTCCTTTGAACATCGTACTAAAATTTAGAATATATTACGACTCTGTATGCCACATTACCGCCTTGAAAAGCATGTTAGTATAACGTACAGCACCTTACAACTCCTAACAAAACATTACAACACCGTACGTAAACTTAAAACTCCATAATAAACCTAATGAATTCGTCCGAGTCATTTGAACATCGTACGACCACTCAGGACTTGTTACGACTCTTTATGCGAAATTAGCAATAGGAAAAGCAAATTTAGAATAATGTAGGATGCGTTACAACTTTTTAGAACACCTTACACCACCGTACGAAAGATTAAAACTCCATAATAAACCTAATGAATTCGTCCGAGTAATTTGAACACCATACAACAATTTGGAATATATTTCGACTCTGTATGCCACATTACCGCCTTGAAAAGCATGTTAGTATAACGTACGGCACCTTACAACTCCTAACAAAACATTACAACACCGTACGTAAACTTAAAACTCCATAATAAACCTAATGAATTCGTCCGAGTCATTTGAACATCGTACGACCACTCAGGACTTGTTACGACTCTGTATGCGAAATTAGAAACAGGAAAAGCAATTTAGAATAATGTAGGATGCGTTACAACTTTTGAGAACACCTTACACCACCGTACGAAAGATTAAAACTCCATAATAAACCTAATGAATTTGTTCGAGTAATTTGAACACCATACAACAATTTGGAATATATTACGACTCTGTATGCCACATCACCGCCTTGAATAGCATGTTAGTATAACGTACGACACCTTACTACTCCTAACAAAACATTACAACACCGTACGTAAACTTAAAACTCCATAATAAACCTAATGAATTTGTCCGAGTCCTTTGAACATTATACGACAATTTAGAATATATTACGTCTTTGTATGCCACATTACCTTCTTGAGAAGCATTTTAGTATAACGTACGGCACCTTGCAACTCCTAACAAAACATTACAACACTGTACGTAAACTTAAAACTCCATAATAAACCTAATGAATTCGTCTGAGTCATTTGAACATCGTACGACCACTCGGGACTTGTTACAACTCTGTATGCGAAATTAGCAACAGGAAAAGCAATTTAGAATAATGTAGGATGCGTTACAACTTTTGAGAACACCTTACACCACCGTAGGAAAGATTAAAACTCCATAATAAACCTAATGAATTCGTCCGAGTAATTTAAATCACCATACAACAATTTGGAATATATTACGACTCTATATGCCACATTACCGCCTTTAAAAGCATGTTAGTATAACGTACGGCACCTTACAACTCCTAACAAAACATTACAACACCGTACGTAAACTTAAAACTCCATAATAAACCTAATTAAATAGTCCGAGTCCTTTGAACATCGTATTAAAATTTAGAATATATTACGACTCTGTATGCCACATTACCGCCTTGAAAAGCATGTTAGTATAACGTACAGCACCTTATAACTCCTAACAAAACATTACAACACCGTACGTAAACTTAAAACTCCATAATAAACCTAATGAATTCGTCCGAGTCATTTGAACATCGTACGACCACTCAGGACTTGTTACAACTCTTTATGCGAAATTAGCAACAGGAAAAGCAAATTTAGAATAATGTAGGATGCGTTACAACTTTTTAGAACACCTTACACCACCGTACGAAAGATTAAAACTCCATAATAAACCTAATGAATTCGTCCGAGTAATTTGAACACCATACAACAATTTGGAATATATTACGACTCTGTATGCCACATCACCGCCTTGAATAGCATGTTAGTATAACGTACGACACCTTACTACTCCTAATAAAACATTACAACACCGTACGTAAACTTAAAACTCTATAATAAACCTAATGAATTTGTCTGAGTCCTTTGAACATTATACGACAATTTAGAATATATTACATCTTTGTATGCCACATTACCGTCTTGAGAAGCATGTTAGTATAACGTACGGCACCTTGCAACTCCTAACAAAACATTACAACACTGTACGTAAACTTAAAACTCCATAATAAACCTAATGAATTCGTCTGAGTCATTTGAACATCGTACGACCACTCAGGACTTGTTACAACTCTGTATGCGAAATTAGCAACAGGAAAAGCAATTTAGAATAATGTAGGATGCGTTACAACTTTTGAGAACACCTTACACCACCGTAAGAAAGATTAAAACTCCATAATAAACCTAAATTCGTCCGAGTAATTTAAATCACCATACAACAGTTTGGAATATATTACGACTCTATATGCCACATTACCGCCTTTAAAAGCATGTTAGTATAACGTACGGCACCTTACAACTCCTAACAAAACATTACAACACCGTACGTAAACTTAAAACTCCATAATAAACATAATAAAATAGTCCGAGTCCTTTGAACATCGTACTAAAATTTAGAATATATTACGACTCTGTATGCCACATTACCGCCTTGAAAAGCATGTTAGTATAACGTACAGCACCTTACAACTCCTAACAAAACATTACAACACCGTACGTAAACTTAAAACTCCATAATAAACCTAATGAATTCGTCCGAGTCATTTGAACATCGTACGACCACTCAGGACTTGTTACGACTCTTTATGCGAAATTAGCAACAGGAAAAGCAAATTTAGAATAATGTAGGATGCGTTACAACTTTTTAGAACACCTTACACCACCGTACGAAAGATTAAAACTCCATAATAAACCTAATGAATTCGTCCGAGTAATTTGAACACCATACAACAATTTGGAATATATTTCGACTCTGTATGCCACATTACCGTCTTGAAAAGCATGTTAGTATAACGTACGGCACCTTACAACTCCTAACAAAACATTACAACACCGTACGTAAACTTAAAACTCCATAATAAACCTAATGAATTCGTTAGAGTCATTTGAACATCGTACGACCACTCAGGACTTGTTACGACTCTGTATGCGAAATTAGAAACAGGAAAAGCAATTTAGAATAATGTAGGATGCGTTACAACTTTTGAGAACACCTTACACCACCGTACGAAAGATTAAAACTCCATAATAAACCTAATGAATTTGTTCGAGTAATTTGAACACCATACAACAATTTGGAATATATTACGACTCTGTATGCCACATCACCGCCTTGAATAGCATGTTAGTATAACGTACGACACCTTACTACTCCTAACAAAACATTACAACACCGTACGTAAACTTAAAACTCCATAATAAACCTAATGAATTTGTCCGAGTCCTTTGAACATTATACGACAATTTAGAATATATTACGTCTTTGTATGCCACATTACCGTCTTGAGAAGCATGTTAGTATAACGTACGGCACCTTGCAACTCCTAACAAAACATTACAACACCGTACGTAAACTTAAAACTCCATAATAAACCTAATGAATTCGTCTGAGTCATTTGAACATCGTAAGACCACTCAGGACTTGTTACGACTCTGTATGCGAAATTAGCAACAGGAAAAGCAATTTAGAATAATGTAGGATGCGTTACAACTTTTGAGAACACCTTACACCACCGTAGGAAAGATTAAAACTCCATAATAAACCTAATGAATTCGTCCGAGTAATTTAAATCACCATACAACAATTTGGACTATATTACGACTCTATACGCCACATTACCGCCTTTAAAAGAATGTTAGTATAACGTACGGCACCTTACAACTCCTAACAAAACATTACAACACCGTACGTAAACTTAAAACTCCATAATAAACCTAATGAATTCGTCCGAGTCATTTGAACATCGTACGACCACTCAGGACTTGTTACGACTCTTTATGCGAAATTAGCAACAGGAAAAGCAAATTTAGAATAATGTAGGATGCGTTACAACTTTTTAGAACACTTTACACCACCGTACGAACGATTAAAACTCCATAATAAACTTAATGAATTCGTCCGAGTAATTTGAACACCATACAACAATTTGGAATATATTTCGACTCTGTATGCCACATTACCGCCTTGAAAAGCATGTTAGTATAACGTACGGCACCTTACAACTCCTAACAAAACATTACAACAACGTACGTAAACTTAAAACTCCATAATAAACCTAATGAATTCGTCCGAGTCATTTGAACATCGTACGACCACTCAGGACTTGTTACGACTCTGTATGCGAAATTAGAAACAGGAAAAGCAATTTAGAATAATGTAGGATGCGTTACAACTTTTGAGAACACCTTACACCACCGTACGAAAGATTAAAACTCCATAATAAACCTAATGAATTCGTTCGAGTAATTTGAACACCATACAACAATTTGGAATATATTACGACTCTGTATGCCACATCACCACCTTGAATAGCATGTTAGTATAACGTACGACACCTTACTACTCCTAACAAAACATTACAACACCGTACGTAAACTTAAAACTGCATAATAAACCTAATGAATTCGTCCGAGTCCTTTGAAAATCGTACGACAAATTAGAATATATTATGACTCTGTATGCCACATTACCGTCTTGAGAAGCATGTTAGTATAACGTACGGCACCTTACAACTCCTAACAAAACATTACAACACCGTACGTAAACTTAAAACTCATAATAAACCTAATAAATTAGTCCGAGTCCTTTGAACACCATACAACAATTTGGAATATATTACGAATCTGTATGCCACATTACCGCCTTGAAATGCATGTTAGTTTAACGTATGGCACCTTACAACTCCTAACAAAACATTACAACACCGTACGTAAACTTAAAACTCCATAATAAACCTAATGAATTCGTTCGAATCATTTGAACATCTTACGACCACTCAAGACTTGTTACGACTCTGTATGCGAAGTTAGCAACAGGAAAAGCAATTTAGAATAATGTAGGATGCGTTACAACTTTTGAGAACACCTTACACCACCGTACGAAAGATTAAAACTCCATAATAAACCTAATGAATTCGTCCGAGTAATTTGAACACCATACAACAATTTGGAATATATTTCGACTCTGTATGCCACATTACCGCCTTCAAAAGCATGTTAGTATAACGTACGGCACCTTACAACTCCTAACAAAACATTACAACACCGTACGTAAACTTAAAACTCCATAATAAACCTAATGAATTCGTCCGAGTCATTTGAACATCGTACGACCACTCAGGACTTGTTACGACTCTGTATGCGAAATTAGAAACAGGAAAAGCAATTTAGAATAATGTAGGATGCGTTACAACTTTTGAGAACACCTTACACCACCGTACGAAAGATTAAAACTCCATAATAAACCTAATGAATTCGTTCGAGTAATTTGAACACCATACAACAATTTGGAATATATTACGACTCTGTATGCCACATCACCGCCTTGAATAGCATGTTAGTATAACGTACGACACCTTACTACTCCTAATAAAACATTACAACACCGTACGTAAACTTAAAACTCCATAATAAACCTAATGAATTTGTCCGAGTCCTTTGAACATTATACGACAATTTAGAATATATTACGTCTTTGTATGCCACATTACCGTCTTGAGAAGCATGTTAGTATAACGTACGGCACCTTGCAACTCCTAACAAAACATTACAACACCGTACGTAAACTTAAAACTCCATAATAAACCTAATGAATTCGTCTGAGTCATTTGAACATCGTACGACCACTCAGGACTTGTTACGACTCTGTATGCGAAATTAGCAACAGGAAAAGCAATTTAGAATAATGTAGGATGTGTTACAACTTTTGAGAACACCTTACACCACCGTAGGAAAGATTAAAACTCCATAATAAACCTAATGAATTCGTCCGAGTAATTTAAATCACCATACAACAATTTGGACTATATTACGACTCTATACGCCACATTACCGCCTTTAAAAGAATGTTAGTATAACGTACGGCACCTTACAACTCCTAACAAAACATTACAACACCGTACGTAAACTTAAAACTCCATATAAACCTAATAAAATAGTCCGAGTCCTTTGAACATCGTACTAAAATTTAGAATATATTACGACTCTGTATGCCACATTACCGCCTTGAAAAGCATGTTAGTATAACGTACTGCACCTTACAACTCCTAACAAAACATTACAACACCGTATGTAAACTTAAAACTCCATAATAAACCTAATGAATTCGTCCGAGTCATTTGAACATCGTACGACCACTCAGGACTTGTTACGACTCTTTATGCGAAATTAGCAACAGGAAAAGCAAATTTAGAATAATGTAGGATGCGTTACAACTTTTTAGAACACCTTACACCACCGTACGAAAGATTAAAACTCCATAATAAACCTAATGAATTCGTCCGAGTAATTTGAACACCATACAACAATTTGGAATATATTACGACTCTGTATGCCACATCACCGCCTTGAATAGCATGTTAGTATAACGTACGACACCTTACTACTCCTAACAAAACATTACAACACCGTACGTAAACTTAAAACTGCATATTAAACCTAATGAATTCGTCCGAGTCCTTTGAAAATCGTACGACAAATTAGAATATATTATGACTCTGTATGCCACATTACCGTCTTGAGAAGCATGTTAGTATAACGTACGGCACCTTACAACTCCTAACAAAACATTACAACACCGTACGTAAACTTAAAACTCATAATAAACCTAATAAATTAGTCCGAGTCCTTTGAACACCATACAACAATTTGGAATATATTACGACTCTGTATGCCACATTACCGCCTTGAAATGCATGTTAGTATAACGTATGGCACCTTACAACTGCTAACAAAACATTACAACACCGTACGTAAACTTAAAACTCCATAATAAACCTAATGAATTCGTCCGAATCATTTGAACATCTTACGACCACTCAAGACTTGTTACGACTCTGTATGCGAAGTTAGCAACAGGAAAAGCAATTTAGAATAATGTAGGATGCGTTACAACTTTTGAGAACACCTTACACCACCGTACGAAAGATTAAAACTCCATAATAAACCTAATGAATTCGTCCGAGTAATTTGAACACCATACAACAATTTGGAATATATTTCGACTCTGTATGCCACATTACCGCCTTGAAAAGCATGTTAGTATAACGTACGGCACCTTACAACTCCTAACAAAACATTACAACACCGTACGTAAACTTAAAACTCCATAATAAACCTAATGAATTCGTCCGAGTCATTTGAACATCGTACGACCACTCAGGACTTGTTACGACTCTGTATGCGAAATTAGAAACAGGAAAAGCAATTTAGAATAATGTAGGATGCGTTACAACTTTTGAGAACACCTTACACCACCGTACGAAAGATTAAAACTCCATAATAAACCTAATGAATTCGTTCGAGTAATTTGAACACCATACAACAATTTGGAATATATTACGACTCTGTATGCCACATCACCGCCTTGAATAGCATGTTAGTATAACGTACGACACCTTACTACTCCTAATAAAACATTACAACACCGTACGTAAACTTAAAACTCCATAATAAACCTAATGAATTTGTCCGAGTCCTTTGAACATTATACGACAATTTAGAATATATTACGTCTTTGTATGCCACATTACAGTCTTGAGAAGCATGTTAGTATAACGTACGGCACCTTGCAACTCCTAACAAAACATTACAACACCGTACGTAAACTTAAAACTCCATAATAAACCTAATGAATTCGTCTGAGTCATTTGAACATCGTACGACCACTCAGGACTTGTTACGACTCTGTATGCGAAATTAGCAACAGGAAAAGCAATTTAGAATAATGTAGGATGCGTTACAACTTTTGAGAACACCTTACACCACCGTAGGAAAGATTAAAACTCCATAATAAACCTAATGAATTCGTCCGAGTAATTTAAATCACCATACAACAATTTGGAATATATTACGACTCTATACGCCACATTACCGCCTTTAAAAGCATGTTAGGATAACGTACGGCACCTTACAACTCCTAACAAAACATTACAACACCGTACGTAAACTTAAAACTCCATAATAAACCTAATAAAATAGTCCGAGTCCTTTGAACATCGTACTAAAATTTAGAATATATTACGACTCTGTATGCCACATTACCGCCTTGAAAAGCATGTTAGTATAACGTACAGCACCTTACAACTCCTAACAAAACATTACAACACCGTACGTAAACTTAAAACTCCATAATAAACCTAATGAATTCGTCCGAGTCATTTGAACATCGTACGACCACTCAGGACTTGTTACGACTCTTTATGCGAAACTAGCAACAGGAAAAGCAAATTTAGAATAATGTAGGATGCGTTACAACTTTTTAGAACACCTTACACCACCGTACGAAAGATTAAAACTCCATAATAAACCTAATGAATTCGTCCGAGTAATTTGAACACCATACAACAATTTGGAATATATTACGACTCTGTATGCCACATCACCGCCTTGAATAGCATGTTAGTATAACGTACGACACCTTACTACTCCTAATAAAACATTACAACACCGTACGTAAACTTAAAACTCTATAATAAACCTAATGAATTTGTCCGAGTCCTTTGAACATTATACGACAATTTAGAATATATTACATCTTTGTATGCCACATTACCGTCTTGAGAAGCATGTTAGTATAACGTACGGCACCTTGCAACTCCTAATAAAACATTACAACACTGTACGTAAACTTAAAACTCCATAATAAACCTAATGAATTCGTCTGAGTCATTTGAACATCGTACGACCACTCAGGACTTGTTACAACTCTGTATGCGAAATTAGCAACAGGAAAAGCAATTTAGAATAATGTAGGATGCGTTACAACTTTTGAGAACACCTTACACCACCGTAGGAAAGATTAAAACTCCATAATAAACCTAATGAATTCGTCCGAGTAATTTAAA
Source organism: Tagetes erecta (assembly GCA_030867185.1). NCBI lineage: Eukaryota > Viridiplantae > Streptophyta > Magnoliopsida > Asterales > Asteraceae > Tagetes > Tagetes erecta. The sequence continues at coordinate 43,326,349 of CM061488.1, read as the reverse complement.
TCACCATACAACAATTTGGAATATATTACGACTCTATACGCCACATTACTGCCTTTAAAAGCATGTTAGTATAACGTACGGCACCTTACAACTCCTAACAAAACATTACAACACCGTACGTAAACTTAAAACTCCATAATAAACCTAATAAAATAGTCCGAGTCCTTTGAACATCGTACTAAAATTTAGAATATATTACGACTCTGTATGCCACATTACCGCCTTGAAAAGCATGTTAGTATAACGTACAGCACCTTACAACTCCTAACAAAACATTACAACACCGTACGTAAACTTAAAACTCCATAATAAACCTAATGAGTTCGTCCGAGTCATTTGAACATCGTACGACCACTCAGGACTTGTTACGACTCTTTATGCGAAATTAGCAACAGGAAAAGCAAATTTAGAATAATGTAGGATGCGTTACGACTTTTTAGAACACCTTACACCACCGTACGAAAGATTAAAACTCCATAATAAACCTAATGAATTCGTCCGAGTAATTTGAACACCATACAACAATTTGGAATATATTACGACTCTGTATGCCACATCACCGCCTTGAATAGCATGTTAGTATAACGTACGACACCTTACTACTCCTAACAAAACATTACAACACCGTACGTAAACTTAAAACTGCATAATAAACCTAATGAATTCGTCCGAGTCCTTTGAAAATCGTACGAAAAATTAGAATATATTATGACTCTGTATGCCACATTACAGTCTTGAGAAGCATGTTAGTATAACGTACGGCACCTTACAACTCCTAACAAAACATTACAACACCGTACGTAAACTTAAAACTCATAATAAACCTAATAAATTAGTCCGAGTCCTTTGAACACCATACAACAATTTGGAATATATTACGACTCTGTATGCCACATTACCGCCTTGAAATGCATGTTAGTATAACGTATGGCACCTTACAACTCCTAACAAAACATTACAACACCGTACGTAAACTTAAAACTCCATAATAAACCTAATGAATTCGTCCGAATCATTTGAACATCTTACGACCACTCAAGACTTGTTACGACTCTGTATGCGAAGTTAGCAACAGGAAAAGCAATTTAGAATAATGTAGGATGCGTTACAACTTTTGAGAACACCTTACACCACCGTACGAAAGATTAAAACTCCATAATAAACCTAATGAATTCGTCCGAGTAATTTGAACACCATACAACAATTTGGAATATATTTCGACTCTGTATGCCACATTACCGCCTTGAAAAGCATGTTAGTATAACGTACGGCACCTTACAACTCCTAACAAAACATTACAACACCGTACGTAAACTTAAAACTCCATAATAAACCTAATGAATTCGTCCGAGTCATTTGAACATCGTACGACCACTCAGGACTTGTTACGACTCTGTATGCGAAATTAGAAACAGGAAAAGTAATTTAGAATAATGTAGGATGCGTTACAACTTTTGAGAACACCTTACACCACCGTACGAAAGATTAAAACTCCATAATAAACCTAATGAATTCGTTCGAGTAATTTGAACACCATACAACAATTTGGAATATATTACGACTCTGTATGCCACATCACCGCCTTGAATAGCATGTTAGTATAACGTACGACACCTTACTACTCCTAATAAAACATTACAACACCGTACGTAAACTTAAAACTCCATAATAAACCTAATGAATTTGTCCGAGTCCTTTGAACATTATACGACAATTTAGAATATATTACATCTTTGTATGCCACATTACCGTCTTGAGAAGCATGTTAGTATAACGTACGGCACCTTGCAACTCCTAACAAAACATTACAACACTGTACGTAAACTTAAAACTCCATAATAAACCTAATGAATTCGTCTGAGTCATTTGAACATCGTACGACCACTCAGGACTTGTTACAACTCTGTATGCGAAATTAGCAACAGGAAAAGCAATTTAGAATAATGTAGGATGCGTTACAACTTTTGAGAACACCTTACACCACCGTAGGAAAGATTAAAACTCCATAATAAACCTAATGAATCCGTCCGAGTAATTTAAATCACCATACAACAATTTGGAATATATTACGACTCTATACGCCACATTACCGCCTTTAAAAGCATGTTAGTATAACGTACGGCACCTTACAACTCCTAACAAAACATTACAACACCGTACGTAAACTTAAAACTCCATAATAAACCTAATAAAATAGTCCGAGTCCTTTGAACATCGTACTAAAATTTAGAATATATTACGACTCTGTATGCCACATTACCGCCTTGAAAAGCATGTTAGTATAACGTACAGCACCTTACAACTCCTAACAAAACATTACAACACCGTACGTAAACTTAAAACTCCATAATAAACCTAATGAATTCGTCCGAGTCATTTGAACATCGTACGACCACTCAGGACTTGTTACGACTCTGTATGCGAAATTAGAAACAGGAAAAGCAATTTAGAATAATGTAGGATGCGTTACAACTTTTGAGAACACCTTACACCACCGTACGAAAGATTAAAACTCCATAATAAACCTAATGAATTCGTTCGAGTAATTTGAACACCATACAACAATTTGGAATATATTACGACTCTGTATGCCACATCACCGCCTTGAATAGCATGTTAGTATAACGTACGACACCTTACTACTCCTAACAAAACATTACAACACCGTACGTAAACTTAAAACTGCATAATAAACCTAATGAATTCGTCCGAGTCCTTTGAAAATCGTACGACAAATTAGAATATATTATGACTCTGTATGCCACATTACCGTCTTGAGAAGCATGTTAGTATAACGTACGGCACCTTACAACTCCTAACAAAACATTACAACACCGTACGTAAACTTAAAACTCATAATAAACCTAATAAATTAGTCCGAGTCCTTTGAACACCATACAACAATTTGGAATATATTACGACTCTGTATGCCACATTACCGCCTTGAAATGCATGTTAGTATAACGTATGGCACCTTACAACTCCTAACAAAACATTACAACACCGTATGTAAACTTAAAACTCCATAATAAACCTAATGAATTCGTCCGAATCATTTGAACATCTTACGACCACTCAAGACTTGTTACGACTCTGTATGCGAAGTTAGCAACAGGAAAAGCAATTTAGAATAATGTAGGATGCGTTACAACTTTTGAGAACACCTTACACCACCGTACGAAAGATTAAAACTCCATAATAAACCTAATGAATTCGTCCGAGTAATTTGAACACCATACAACAATTTGGAATATATTTCGACTCTGTATGCCACATTACCGCCTTGAAAAGCATGTTAGTATAACGTACGGCACCTTACAACTCCTAACAAAACATTACAACACCGTACATAAACTTAAAACTCCATAATAAACCTAATGAATTCGTCCGAGTCATTTGAACATCGTACGACCACTCAGGACTTGTTACGACTCTGTATACGAAATTAGCCACAGGAAAACCAATTTAGAATAATGTAGGATGCGTTACAACTTTTGAGAACACCTTACACCACCGTAGGAAAGATTAAAACTCCATAATAAACCTAATGAATTCTTCCGAGTAATTTAAATCACCATACAACAATTTGGAATATATTACGACTCTATACGCCACATTACCGCCTTTAAAAGCATGTTAGTATAACGTACGGCACCTTACAACTCCTAACAAAACATTACAACACCGTACGTAAACTTAAAACTCCATAATAAACCTAATAAAATAGTCCGAGTCCTTTGAACATCGTACTAAAATTTAGAATATATTACGACTCTGTATGCCACATTACCGCCTTGAAAAGCATGTTAGTATAACGTACAGCACCTTACAACTCCTAACAAAACATTACAACACCGTACGTAAACTTAAAACTCCATAATAAACCTAATGAATTCGTCCGAGTCATTTGAACATCGTACGACCACTCAGGACATGTTACGACTCTTTATGCGAAATTAGCAACAGGAAAAGCAAATTTAGAATAATGTAGGATGCGTTACAACTTTTTAGAACACCTTACACCACCGTACGAAAGATTAAAACTCCATAATAAACCTAATGAATTCGTCCGAGTAATTTGAACACCATACAACAATTTGGAATATATTACGACTCTGTATGCCACATCACCGCCTTGAATAGCATGTTAGTATAACGTACGACACCTTACTACTCCTAACAAAACATTACAACACCGTACGTAAACTTAAAACTGCATAATAAACCTAATGAACTCGTCCGAGTCCTTTGAAAATCGTACGAAAAATTAGAATATATTATGACTCTGTATGCCACATTACAGTCTTGAGAAGCATGTTAGTATAACGTACGGCACCTTACAACTCCTAACAAAACATTACAACACCGTACGTAAACTTAAAACTCATAATAAACCTAATAAATTAGTCCGAGTCCTTTGAACACCATACAACAATTTGGAATATATTACGACTCTGTATGCCACATTACCGCCTTGAAATGCATGTTAGTATAACGTATGGCACCTTACAACTCCTAACAAAACATTACAACACCGTACGTAAACTTAAAACTCCATAATAAACCTAATGAATTCGTCCGAATCATTTGAACATCTTACGACCACTCAAGACTTGTTACGACTCTGTATGCGAAGTTAGCAACAGGAAAAGCAATTTAGAATAATGTAGGATGCGTTACAACTTTTGAGAACACCTTACACCACCGTACGAAAGATTAAAACTCCATAATAAACCTAATGAATTCGTCCGAGTAATTTGAACACCATACAACAATTTGGAATATATTTCGACTCTGTATGCCACATTACCGCCTTGAAAAGCATGTTAGTATAACGTACGGCACCTTACAACTCCTAACAAAACATTACAACACCGTACGTAAACTTAAAACTCCATAATAAACCTAATGAATTCGTCCGAGTCATTTGAACATCGTACGACCACTCAGGACTTGTTACGACTCTGTATGCGAAATTAGAAACAGGAAAAGTAATTTAGAATAATGTAGGATGCGTTACAACTTTTGAGAACACCTTACACCACCGTACGAAAGATTAAAACTCCATAATAAACCTAATGAATTCGTTCGAGTAATTTGAACACCATACAACAATTTGGAATATATTACGACTCTGTATGCCACATCACCGCCTTGAATAGCATGTTAGTATAACGTACGACATCTTACTACTCCTAATAAAACATTACAACACCGTACGTAAACTTAAAACTCCATAATAAACCTAATGAATTTGTCCGAGTCCTTTGAACATTATACGACAATTTAGAATATATTACATCTTTGTATGCCACATTACCGTCTTGAGAAGCATGTTAGTATAACGTACGACACCTTGCAACTCCTAACAAAACATTACAACACTGTACGTAAACTTAAAACTCCATAATAAACCTAATGAATTCGTCTGAGTCATTTGAACATCGTACGACCACTCAGGACTTGTTACAACTCTGTATGCGAAATTAGCAACAGGAAAAGCAATTTAGAATAATGTAGGATGCGTTACAACTTTTGAGAACACCTTACACCACCGTAGGAACGATTAAAACTCCATAATAAACCTAATGAATTCGTCCGAGTAATTTAAATCACCATACAACAATTTGGAATATATTACGACTCTATACGCCACATTACCGCCTTTAAAAGCATGTTAGTATAACGTACGGCACCTTACAACTCCTAACAAAACATTACAACACCGTACGTAAACTTAAAACTCCATAATAAACCTAATAAAAATAGTCCGAGTCCTTTGAACATCGTACTAAAATTTAGAATATATTACGACTCTGTATGCCACATTACCGCCTTGAAAAGCATGTTAGTATAACGTACAGAACCTTACAACTCCTAACAAAACATTACAACACCGTACGTAAACTTAAAACTCCATAATAAACCTAATGAATTCGTCCGAGTCATTTGAACATCGTACGACCACTCAGGACTTGTTACGACTCTGTATGCGAAATTAGAAACAGGAAAAGCAATTTAGAATAATGTAGGATGCGTTACAACTTTTGAGAACACCTTACACCACCGTACGAAAGATTAAAACTCCATAATAAACCTAATGAATTCGTTCGAGTAATTTGAACACCATACAACAATTTGGAATATATTACGACTCTGTATGCCACATCACCGCCTTGAATAGCATGTTAGTATAACGTACGACACCTTACTACTCCTAACAAAGCATTACAACACCGTACGTAAACTTAAAACTGCATAATAAACCTAAAGAATTCGTCCGAGTCCTTTGAAAATCGTACGACAAATTAGAATATATTATGACTCTGTATGCCACATTACCGTCTTGAGAAGCATGTTAGTATAACGTACGGCACCTTACAACTCCTAACAAAACATTACAACACCGTACGTAAACTTAAAACTCATAATAAACCTAATAAATTAGTCCGAGTCCTTTGAACACCATACAACAATTTGGAATATATTACGACTCTGTATGCCACATTACCGCCTTGAAATGCATGTTAGTATAACGTATGGCACCTTACAACTCCTAACAAAACATTACAACACCGTATGTAAACTTAAAACTCCATAATAAACCTAATGAATTCGTCCGAATCATTTGAACATCTTACGACCACTCAAGACTTGTTACGACTCTGTATGCGAAGTTAGCAACAGGAAAAGCAATTTAGAATAATGTAGGATGCGTTACAACTTTTGAGAACACCTTACACCACCGTACGAAAGATTAAAACTCCATAATAAACCTAATGAATTCGTCCGAGTAATTTGAACACCATACAACAATTTGGAATATATTTCGACTCTGTATGCCACATTACCGCCTTGAAAAGCATGTTAGTATAACGTACGGCACCTTACAACTCCTAACAAAACATTACAACACCGTACGTAAACTTAAAACTCCATAATAAACCTAATGAATTCGTCCGAGTCATTTGAACATCGTACGACCACTCAGGACTTGTTACAACTCTGTATGCGAAATTAGCAACAGGAAAAGCAATTTAGAATAATGTAGGATGCGTTACAACTTTTGAGAACACCTTACACCACCGTAGGAAAGATTAAAACTCCATAATAAACCTAATGAATTCGTCCGAGTAATTTAAATCACCATACAACAATTTGGAATATATTACGACTCTATACGCCACATTACCGCCTTTAAAAGCATGTTAGTATAACGTACGGCACCTTACAACTCCTAACAAAACATTACAACACCGTACGTAAACTTAAAACTCCATAATAAACCTAATAAAATAGTCCGAGTCCTTTGAACATCGTACTAAAATTTAGAATATATTACGACTCTGTATGCCACATTACCGCCTTGAAAAGCATGTTAGTATAACGTACAACACCTTACAACTCCTAACAAAACATTACAACACCGTACGTAAACTTAAAACTCCATAATAAACCTAATGAATTCGTCCGAGTCATTTGAACATCGTACGACCACTCAGGACTTGTTACGACTCTGTATGCGAAATTAGAAACAGGAAAAGCAATTTAGAATAATGTAGGATGCGTTACAACTTTTGAGAACACCTTACACCACCGTACGAAAGATTAAAACTCCATAATAAACCTAATGAATTCGTTCGAGTAATTTGAACACCATACAACAATTTGGAATATATTACGACTCTGTATGCCACATCACCGCCTTGAATAGCATGTTAGTATAACGTACGACACCTTACTACTCCTAACAAAACATTACAACACCGTACGTAAACTTAAAACTGCATAATAAACCTAATGAATTCGTCCGAGTCCTTTGAACATCGTACGACAATTTAGAATATATTACGACTCTGTATGCCACATTACCGTCTTGAGAAGCATGTTAGTATAACGTACTGCACCTTACAACTCCTAACAAAACATAACAACACCGTACGTAAACTTTAAACTCATAATAAACCTAATAAATTAGTCTGAGTCCTTTGAACACCATACAACAATTTGGAATATATTACGACTCTATATGCCACATTACCGCCTTAAAATGCATGTTACTATAACGTACGGCACCTTACAACTCCTAACAAAACATTACAACACCGTACGTAAACTTAAAACTCCATAATAAACCTAATGAATTCGTTCGAATCATTTGAACGTCATACGACCACTCAAGACTTGTTACGACTCTGTATGCGAAATTAGCAACAGGAAAAGCAATTTAGAATAATGTAGGATGCGTTACAACTTTTGAGAACACCTTACACCACCGTACGAAAGATTAAAACTCCATAATAAACCTAATGAATTCGTCCAAGTAATTTGATCACCATACAACAATTTGGAATATATTACGACTCTAAATGCCACATTACCGCCTTGAAAAGCATGTTAGTATAACGTACGGCACCTTACAACTCCTAAGAAAACATTACAACACCGTACGTAAACTTAAAACTCCATAATAAACCTAATGAATTCGTCCGAGAAATTTGAACATCGTACGACCACTCAGGACTTGTTACAACTCTGTATGAGAAATTAGCAACAGGAAAAGCAAATTTATAATAATGTAGGATGCGTTACAACTTTTGAGAACACCTTACACCACCGTACGAAAGATTAAAACTCCATAATAAACCTAATGAATTCGTCTGAGTAATTTGAACACCATACAACAATTTGGAATATATTACGACTCTGTATGCCACATTACCGCCTTGAAAAGCATGTTAGTATAACGTACGGCACCTTACAACTCCTAACAAAACATTACAACACCGTACGTAAACTTAAAACTCCATAATAAACCTAATGAATTCGTCCGAGTCCTTTGAATATCGTACGACCACTCAGGACTTGTTACGACTCTGTATGCGAAATTAGCAACAGGAAAAGCAATTTAGAATAATGTAGGATGCTTTACAACCTTTGAGAACACCTTACACCACCGTACGAAAGATTAAAACTCCATAATAAACCTAATGAATTCGTCCGAGTAATTTGAACACCATACAACAATTTGGAATATATTACGACTCTGTATGCCACATTACCGCCTTGAAAAGCGTGTTAGTATAACGTACGGCACCTTACACCTCCTAACAAAACATTACAACACCGTACGTAAACTTAAAACTCCATAATAAACCTAATGAATTCGTCCGAGTCCTTTGAATATCGTACGACCACTCAGGACTTGTTACGACTCTGTATGCGAAATTAGCAACAGGAAAAGCAATTTAGAATAATGTAGGATGCGTTACAACCTTTGAGAACACCTTACACCACCGTACGAAAGATTAAAACTCCATAATAAACCTAATGAATTCGTCCGAGTAATTTGAACACCATACAACAATTTGGAATATATTACGACTCTGTATGCCACATTACCGCCTTGAAAAGCATGTTAGTACAACGTACGACACCTTACTACTCCTAACAAAACATTACAACACCGTACGTAAATTTAAAACTCCATAATAAACCTAATGAATTCGTCCGAGTCTTTTGAACATCGTACGACAATTTAGAATACATTACGACTCTGTATGCCACATTACCGTCTTGATAAGCATGTTAGTATAACGTACTGCACCTTACAACTCCTAACAAAACATAACAACACCGTACGTAAACTTTAAACTCATAATAAACCTAATAAATTAGTCTGAGTCCTTTGAACACCATACAACAATTTGGAATATATTACGACTCTATATGCCACATTACCGCCTTAAAATGCATGTTACTATAACGTACGGCACCTTACAACTCCTAACAAAACATTACAACACCGTACGTAAACTTAAAACTCCATAATAAACCTAATGAATTCGTTCGAATCATTTGAACGTCATACGACCACTCAAGACTTGTTACGACTCTGTATGCGAAATTAGCAACAGGAAAAGCAATTTAGAATAATGTAGGATGCGTTACAACTTTTGAGAACACCTTACACCACCGTACGAAAGATTAAAACTCCATAATAAACCTAATGAATTCGTCCAAGTAATTTGATCACCATACAACAATTTGGAATATATTACGACTCTAAATGCCACATTACCGCCTTGAAAAGCATGTTAGTATAACGTACGGCACCTTACAACTCCTAAGAAAACATTACAACACCGTACGTAAACTTAAAACTCCATAATAAACCTAATGAATTCGTCCGAGAAATTTGAACATCGTACGACCACTCAGGACTTGTTACAACTCTGTATGAGAAATTAGCAACAGGAAAAGCAAATTTATAATAATGTAGGATGCGTTACAACTTTTGAGAACACCTTACACCACCGTACGAAAGATTAAAACTCCATAATAAACCTAATGAATTCGTCTGAGTAATTTGAACACCATACAACAATTTGGAATATATTACGACTCTATATGCCACATTACCGCCTTGAAAAGCATGTTAGTATAACGTACGGCACCTTACAACTCCTAACAAAACATTACAACACCGTACGTAAACTTAAAACTCCATAATAAACCTAATGAATTCGTCCGAGTCCTTTGAATATCGTACGACCACTCAGGACTTGTTACGACTCTGTATGCGAAATTAGCAACAGGAAAAGCAATTTAGAATAATGTAGGATGCGTTACAACCTTTGAGAACACCTTACACCACCGTACGAAAGATTAAAACTCCATAATAAACCTAATGAATTCGTCCGAGTAATTTGAACACCATACAACAATTTGGAATATATTACGACTCTGTATGCCACATTACCGCCTTGAAAAGCGTGTTAGTATAACGTACGGCACCTTACACCTCCTAACAAAACATTACAACACCGTACGTAAACTTAAAACTCCATAATAAACCTAATGAATTCGTCCGAGTCCTTTGAATATCGTACGACCACTCAGGACTTGTTACGACTCTGTATGCGAAATTAGCAACAGGAAAAGCAATTTAGAATAATGTAGGATGCGTTACAACCTTTGAGAACACCTTACACCACCGTACGAAAGATTAAAACTCCATAATAAACCTAATGAATTCGTCCGAGTAATTTGAACACCATACAACAATTTGGAATATATTACGACTCTGTATGCCACATTACCGCCTTGAAAAGCATGTTAGTATAACGTACGGCACCTTACAACTCCTAACAAAACATTACAACACCGTACGTAAACTTAAAACTCCATTATAAACCTAATGAATTCGTCCGAGTCATTTGAACATCGTACGACCAATCAGGACTTTTTACGACTCTGTATGGGAAATTAGCAACAGGAAAAGCAATTTAGAATAATGTAGGATGCGTTACAACTTTTGAGAACACCTTACACCACCGTACGAAAGATTAAAACTCCATAATAAACCTAATGAATTCGTCCGAGTAATTTGAACACCATACAACAATTTGGAATATATTACGACTCTGTATGCCACATTACCGCCTTGAAAAGCGTGTTAGTATAACGTACTGCACCTTACAACTCCTAACAAAACATTACAACACCGTACGTAAACTTAAAACTCCATAATAAACCTATTGAATTCGTCCGAGTCCTTTGAACATCGTACGACCACTCAGGACTTGTTACGACTCTGTATGCGAAATTAGCAACAGGAAAAGCAATTTAGAATAATGTTGGATGCGTTACAACTTTTGAGAACACCTTACACCACCGTACGAAAGATTAAAACTCCATAATAAACCTAATGAATTCGTCCGAGTAATTTGAACACCATACAACAATTTGGAATATATTACGACTCTGTATGCCCCATTACCGCCTTGAAAAGCGTGTTAGTATAACGTACGGCACCTTACAACTCCCAACAAAACATTACAACACAGTACGTAAACTTAAAACTCCATAATAAACCTAATGAATTCGTCCGAGTCATTTGAACATCGTACGACCACTCAGGACTTGTTACCTCTCTGTACGCGAAATTAGCAACAGGAAAAGCAATTTAGAATAATGTAGGATGCGTTACAACCTTTGAGAACACCTTACACCACCGTACGAAAGATTAAAACTCCATAATAAACCTAATGAATTCGTCCGAGTAATTTGAACACCATACAACAATTTGGAATATATTACGACTCTGTATGCCACATTACCGCCTTGAAAAGCATGTTAGTATAACGTACGGCACCTTACAACTCCTAACAAAACATTACAACACCGTACGTAAACTTAAAACTCCATTATAAACCTAATGAATTCGTCCGAGTCATTTGAACATCGTACGACCAATCAGGACTTTTTACGACTCTGTATGGGAAATTAGCAACAGGAAAAGCAATTTAGAATAATGTAGGATGCGTTACAACTTTTGAGAACACCTTACACCACCGTACGAAAGATTAAAACTCCATAATAAACCTAATGAATTCGTCCGAGTAATTTGAACACCATACAACAATTTGGAATATATTACGTCTCTGTATGCCACATTACCGCCTTGAAAAGCGTGTTAGTATAACGTACTGCACCTTACAACTCCTAACAAAACATTACAACACCGTACGTAAACTTAAAACTCCATAATAAACCTATTGAATTCGTCCGAGTCCTTTGAACATCGTACGACCACTCAGGACTTGTTACGACTCTGTATGCGAAATTAGCAACAGGAAAAGCAATTTAGAATAATGTTGGATGCGTTACAACTTTTGAGAACACCTTACACCACCGTACGAAAGATTAAAACTCCATAATAAACCTAATGAATTCGTCCGAGTAATTTGAACACCATACAACAATTTGGAATATATTACGACTCTGTATGCCCCATTACCGCCTTGAAAAGCGTGTTAGTATAACGTACGGCACCTTACAACTCCTAACAAAACATTACAACACAGTACGTAAACTTAAAACTCCATAATAAACCTAATGAATTCGTCCGAGTCATTTGAACATCGTACGACCACTCAGGACTTGTTACCTCTCTGTACGCGAAATTAGCAACAGGAAAAGCAATTTAGAATAATGTAGGATGCGTTACAACCTTTGAGAACACCTTACACCACCGTACGAAAGATTAAAACTCCATAATAAACCTAATGAATTCGTCCGAGTAATTTGAACACCATACAACAATTTGGAATATATTACGACTCTGTATGCCACATTACCGCCTTGAAAAGCATGTTAGTATAACGTACGGCACCTTACAACTCCTAACAAAACATTACAACACCGTACGTAAACTTAAAACTCCATTATAAACCTAATGAATTCGTCCGAGTCATTTGAACATCGTACGACCAATCAGGACTTTTTACGACTCTGTATGGGAAATTAGCAACAGGAAAAGCAATTTAGAATAATGTAGGATGCGTTACAACTTTTGAGAACACCTTACACCACCGTACGAAAGATTAAAACTCCATAATAAACCTAATGAATTCGTCCGAGTAATTTGAACACCATACAACAATTTGGAATATATTACGACTCTGTATGCCACATTACCGCCTTGAAAAGCGTGTTAGTATAACGTACTGCACCTTACAACTCCTAACAAAACATTACAACACCGTACGTAAACTTAAAACTCCATAATAAACCTATTGAATTCGTCCGAGTCCTTTGAACATCGTACGGCCACTCAGGACTTGTTACGACTCTGTATGCGAAATTAGCAACAGGAAAAGCAATTTAGAATAATGTAGGATGCGTTACAACTTTTGAGAACACCTTACACCACCGTACGAAAGATTAAAACTCCATAATAAACCTAATGAATTCGTCCGAGTAATTTGAACACCATACAACAATTTGGAATATATTACGACTCTGTATGCCCCATTACCGCCTTGAAAAGCGTGTTAGTATAACGTACGGCACCTTACAACTCATAACAAAACATTACAACACAGTACGTAAACTTAAAACTCCATAATAAACCTAATGAATTCGTCCGAGTCATTTGAACATCGTACGACCACTCAGGACTTGTTACGTCTCTGTACGCGAAATTAGCAACAGGAAAAGCAATTTAGAATAATGTAGGATGCGTTACAACCTTTGAGAACACCTTACACCACCGTACGAAAGATTAAAACTCCATAATAAACCTAATGAATTCGTCCGAGTAATTTGAACACCATACAACAATTTGGAATATATTACGACTCTGTATGCCACATTACCGCCTTGAAAAGCATGTTAGTATAACGTACGGCACCTTACAACTCCTAACAAAACATTACAACACCGTACGTAAACTTAAAACTCCATTATAAACCTAATGAATTCGTCCGAGTCATTTGAACATCGTACGACCAATCAGGACTTTTTACGACTCTGTATGGGAAATTAGCAACAGGAAAAGCAATTTAGAATAATGTAGGATGCGTTACAACTTTTGAGAACACCTTACACCACCGTACGAAAGATTAAAACTCCATAATAAACCTAATGAATTCGTCCGAGTAATTTGAACACCATACAACAATTTGGAATATATTACGACTCTGTATGCCACATTACCGCCTTGAAAAGCGTGTTAGTATAACGTACTGCACCTTACAACTCCTAACAAAACATTACAACACCGTACGTAAACTTAAAACTCCATAATAAACCTATTGAATTCGTCCGAGTCCTTTGAACATCGTACGGCCACTCAGGACTTGTTACGACTCTGTATGCGAAATTAGCAACAGGAAAAGCAATTTAGAATAATGTAGGATGCGTTACAACTTTTGAGAACACCTTACACCACCGTACGAAAGATTAAAACTCCATAATAAACCTAATGAATTCGTCCGAGTAATTTGAACACCATACAACAATTTGGAATATATTACGACTCTGTATGCCCCATTACCGCCTTGAAAAGCGTGTTAGTATAACGTACGGCACCTTACAACTCATAACAAAACATTACAACACAGTACGTAAACTTAAAACTCCATAATAAACCTAATGAATTCGTCCGAGTCATTTGAACATCGTACGACCACTCAGGACTTGTTACGTCTCTGTACGCGAAATTAGCAACAGGAAAAGCAATTTAGAATAATGTAGGATGCGTTACAACCTTTGAGAACACCTTACACCACCGTACGAAAGATTAAAACTCCATAATAAACCTAATGAATTCGTCCGAGTAATTTGAACACCATACAACAATTTGGAATATATTACGACTCTGTATGCCACATTACCGCCTTGAAAAGCATGTTAGTATAACGTACGGCACCTTACAACTCCTAACAAAACATTACAACACCGTACGTAAACTTAAAACTCCATTATAAACCTAATGAATTCGTCCGAGTCATTTGAACATCGTACGACCAATCAGGACTTTTTACGACTCTGTATGGGAAATTAGCAACAGGAAAAGCAATTTAGAATAATGTAGGATGCGTTACAACTTTTGAGAACACCTTACACCACCGTACGAAAGATTAAAACTCCATAATAAACCTAATGAATTCGTCCGAGTAATTTGAACACCATACAACAATTTGGAATATATTACGACTCTGTATGCCACATTACCGCCTTGAAAAGCGTGTTAGTATAACGTACTGCACCTTACAACTCCTAACAAAACATTACAACACCGTACGTAAACTTAAAACTCCATAATAAACCTATTGAATTCGTCCGAGTCCTTTGAACATCGTACGACCACTCAGGACTTGTTACGACTCTGTATGCGAAATTAGCAACAGGAAAAGCAATTTAGAATAATGTTGGATGCGTTACAACTTTTGAGAACACCTTACACCACCGTACGAAAGATTAAAACTCCATAATAAACCTAATGAATTCGTCCGAGTAATTTGAACACCATACAACAATTTGGAATATATTACGACTCTGTATGCCCCATTACCGCCTTGAAAAGCGTGTTAGTATAACGTACGGCACCTTACAACTCCTAACAAAACATTACAACACAGTACGTAAACTTAAAACTCCATAATAAACCTAATGAATTCGTCCGAGTCATTTGAACATCGTACGACCACTCAGGACTTGTTACCTCTCTGTACGCGAAATTAGCAACAGGAAAAGCAATTTAGAATAATGTAGGATGCGTTACAACCTTTGAGAACACCTTACACCACCGTACGAAAGATTAAAACTCCATAATAAACCTAATGAATTCGTCCGAGTAATTTGAACACCATACAACAATTTGGAATATATTACGACTCTGTATGCCACATTACCGCCTTGAAAAGCATGTTAGTATAACGTACGGCACCTTACAACTCCTAACAAAACATTACAACACCGTACGTAAACTTAAAACTCCATTATAAACCTAATGAATTCGTCCGAGTCATTTGAACATCGTACGACCACTCAGGACTTGTTACGACTCTGTATGCGAAATTAGCAACAGGAAAAGCAATTTAGAATAATGTTGGATGCGTTACAACTTTTGAGAACACCTTACACCACCGTACGAAAGATTAAAACTCCATAATAAACCTAATGAATTCGTCCGAGTAATTTGAACACCATACAACAATTTGGAATATATTACGACTCTGTATGCCCCATTACCGCCTTGAAAAGCGTGTTAGTATAACGTACGGCACCTTACAACTCCTAACAAAACATTACAACACAGTACGTAAACTTAAAACTCCATAATAAACCTAATGAATTCGTCCGAGTCATTTGAACATCGTACGACCACTCAGGACTTGTTACCTCTCTGTACGCGAAATTAGCAACAGGAAAAGCAATTTAGAATAATGTAGGATGCGTTACAACCTTTGAGAACACCTTACACCACCGTACGAAAGATTAAAACTCCATAATAAACCTAATGAATTCGTCCGAGTAATTTGAACACCATACAACAATTTGGAATATATTACGACTCTGTATGCCACATTACCGCCTTGAAAAGCATGTTAGTATAACGTACGGCACCTTACAACTCCTAACAAAACATTACAACACCGTACGTAAACTTAAAACTCCATTATAAACCTAATGAATTCGTCCGAGTCATTTGAACATCGTACGACCAATCAGGACTTTTTACGACTCTGTATGGGAAATTAGCAACAGGAAAAGCAATTTAGAATAATGTAGGATGCGTTACAACTTTTGAGAACACCTTACACCACCGTACGAAAGATTAAAACTCTATAATAAACCTAATGAATTCGTCCGAGTAATTTGAACACCATACAACAATTTGGAATATATTACGACTCTGTATGCCACATTACCGCCTTGAAAAGCGTGTTAGTATAACGTACTGCACCTTACAACTCCTAACAAAACATTACAACACCGTACGTAAACTTAAAACTCCATAATAAACCTATTGAATTCGTCCGAGTCCTTTGAACATCGTACGACCACTCAGGACTTGTTACGACTCTGTATGCGAAATTAGCAACAGGAAAAGCAATTTAGAATAATGTTGGATGCGTTACAACTTTTGAGAACACCTTACACCACCGTACGAAAGATTAAAACTCCATAATAAACCTAATGAATTCGTCCGAGTAATTTGAACACCATACAACAATTTGGAATATATTACGACTCTGTATGCCCCATTACCGCCTTGAAAAGCGTGTTAGTATAACGTACGGCACCTTACAACTCCTAACAAAACATTACAACACAGTACGTAAACTTAAAACTCCATAATAAACCTAATGAATTCGTCCGAGTCATTTGAACATCGTACGACCACTCAGGACTTGTTACCTCTCTGTACGCGAAATTAGCAACAGGAAAAGCAATTTAGAATAATGTAGGATGCGTTACAACCTTTGAGAACACCTTACACCACCGTACGAAAGATTAAAACTCCATAATAAACCTAATGAATTCGTCCGAGTAATTTGAACACCATACAACAATTTGGAATATATTACGACTCTGTATGCCACATTACCGCCTTGAAAAGCATGTTAGTATAACGTACGGCACCTTACAACTCCTAACAAAACATTACAACACCGTACGTAAACTTAAAACTCCATTATAAACCTAATGAATTCGTCCGAGTCATTTGAACATCGTACGACCAATCAGGACTTTTTACGACTCTGTATGGGAAATTAGCAACAGGAAAAGCAATTTAGAATAATGTAGGATGCGTTACAACTTTTGAGAACACCTTACACCACCGTACGAAAGATTAAAACTCCATAATAAACCTAATGAATTCGTCCGAGTAATTTGAACACCATACAACAATTTAGAATATATTACGACTCTGTATGCCACATTACCGCCTTGAAAAGCGTGTTAGTATAACGTACTGCACCTTACAACTCCTAACAAAACATTACAACACCGTACGTAAACTTAAAACTCCATAATAAACCTATTGAATTCGTCCGAGTCCTTTGAACATCGTACGACCACTCAGGACTTGTTACGACTCTGTATGCGAAATTAGCAACAGGAAAAGCAATTTAGAATAATGTAGGATGCGTTACAACTTTTGAGAACACCTTACACCACCGTACGAAAGATTAAAACTCCATAATAAACCTAATGAATTCGTCCGAGTAATTTGAACACCATACAACAATTTGGAATATATTACGACTCTGTATGCCCCATTACCGCCTTGAAAAGCGTGTTAGTATAACGTACGGCACCTTACAACTCATAACAAAACATTACAACACAGTACGTAAACTTAAAACTCCATAATAAACCTAATGAATTCGTCCGAGTCATTTGAACATCGTACGACCACTCAGGACTTGTTACGTCTCTGTACGCGAAATTAGCAACAGGAAAAGCAATTTAGAATAATGTAGGATGCGTTACAACCTTTGAGAACACCTTACACCACCGTACGAAAGATTAAAACTCCATAATAAACCTAATGAATTCGTCCGAGTAATTTGAACACCATACAACAATTTGGAATATATTACGACTCTGTATGCCACATTACCGCCTTGAAAAGCGTGTTAGTATAACGTACGGCACCTTACAACTCCTAACAAAACATTACAACACCGTACGTAAACTTAAAACTCCATAATAAACCTAATGAATTCGTCCGAGTCATTTGAACATCGTACGACCACTCAGGACTTGTTACGACTCTGTATGCGAAATTAGCAACAGGAAAAGCAATTTAGAATAATGTAGGATGCGTTACAACTTTTGAGAACACCTTACACCACCGTACGAAAGATTAAAACTCCATAATAAACCTAATGAATTCGTCCGAGTAATTTGAACACCATACAACAATTTGGAATATATTACGACTCTGTATGCCACATTACCGCCTTGAAAAGCGTGTTAGTATAACGTACTGCACCTTACAACTCCTTACAAAACATTACAACACCGTACGTAAACTTAAAACTCCATAATAAACCTATTGAATTCGTCCGAGTCCTTTGAACATCGTACGACCACTCAGGACTTGTTACGACTCTGTATGCGAAATTAGCAACAGGAAAAGCAATTTAGAATAATGTAGGATGCGTTACAACTTTTGAGAACACCTTACACCACCGTACGAAAGATTAAAACTCCATAATAAACCTAATGAATTCGTCCGAGTAATTTGAACACCATACAACAATTTGGAATATATTACGACTCTGTATGCCCCATTACCGCCTTGAAAAGCGTGTTAGTATAACGTACGGCACCTTACAACTCCTAACAAAACATTACAACACAGTACGTAAACTTAAAACTCCATAATAAACCTAATGAATTCGTCCGAGTCATTTGAACATCGTACGACCACTCAGGACTTGTTACGTCTCTGTACGCGAAATTAGCAACAGGAAAAGCAATTTAGAATAATGTAGGATGCGTTACAACCTTTGAGAACACCTTACACCACCGTACGAAAGATTAAAACTCCATAATAAACCTAATGAATTCGTCCGAGTAATTTGAACACCATACAACAATTTGGAATATATTACGACTCTGTATGCCACATTACCGCCTTGAAAAGCGTGTTAGTATAACGTACGGCACCTTACAACTCCTAACAAAACATTACAACACCGTACGTAAACTTAAAACTCCATAATAAACCTAATGAATTCGTCCGAGTCATTTGAACATCGTACGACCACTCAGGACTTGTTACGACTCTGTATGCGAAATTAGCAACAGGAAAAGCAATTTAGAATAATGTAGGATGCGTTACAACTTTTGAGAACACCTTACACCACCGTACGAAAGATTAAAACTCCATAATAAACCTAATGAATTCGTCCGAGTAATTTGATCACCATACAACAATTTGGAATATATTACGACTCTGTATGCCACATTACCGCCTTGAAAATCATGTTAGTATAACGTACGACACCTTACAACACCTAACAAAACATTACAACACCGTACGTAAACTTAAAACTCCATAATAAACCTAATAAATTCGTCCGAGTCATTTGAACATCGTACAACAATTTAGAATATATTACGACTCTGTATGCCACATTACCGTCTTGAGAAGCATGTTAGTATAACGTACGGCACCTTAGAACTCCTAACAAAACATTACAACACCGTACGTAAACTTAAAACTCATAATAAACCTAATAAATTAGTCCGAGTCCTTTGAACACCATACAACAATTTGGAATATATTACGACTCTGTATGCCACATTACCGCCTTGAAATGCATGTTAGTATAACGTACGGCACCTTACAACTCCTAACAAAACATTACAACACCGTACGTAAACTTAAAACTCCATAATAAACCTAATGAATTCGTCCGAGTCCTTTGAACATCGTACGACCACTCAGGACTTGTTACGACTCTGTATGCGAAATTAGCAACAGGAAAAGCAATTTAGAATAATGTAGGATGCGTTACAACCTTTGAGAACACCTTACACCACCGTACGAAAGATTAAAACTCCATAATAAACCTAATGAATTCGTCCGAGTAATTTGAACACCATACAACAATTTGGAATATATTACGACTCTGTATGCCACATTACCGCCTTGAAAAGCGTGTTAGTATAACGTACGGCACCTTACACCTCCTAACAAAACATTACAACACCGTACGTAAACTTAAAACTCCATAATAAACCTAATGAATTCGTCTGAGTCCTTTGAATATCGTACGACCACTCAGGACTTGTTACGACTCTGTATGCGAAATTAGCAACAGGAAAAGCAATTTAGAATAATGTAGGATGCGTTACAACCTTTGAGAACACCTTACACCACCGTACGAAAGATTAAAACTCCATAATAAACCTAATGAATTCGTCCGAGTAATTTGAACACCATACAACAATTTGGAATATATTACGACTCTGTATGCCACATTACCGCCTTGAAAAGCGTGTTAGTATAACGTACTGCACCTTACAACTCCTAACAAAACATTACAACACCGTACGTAAACTTAAAACTCCATAATAAACCTATTGAATTCGTCCGAGTCCTTTGAACATCGTACGACCACTCAGGACTTGTTACGACTCTGTATGCGAAATTAGCAACAGGAAAAGCAATTTAGAATAATGTAGGATGCGTTACAACCTTTGAGAACACCTTACACCACCGTACGAAAGATTAAAACTCCATAATAAACCTAATGAATTCGTCCGAGTAATTTGAACACCATACAACAATTTGGAATATATTACGACTCTGTATGCCACATTACCGCCTTGAAAAGCGTGTTAGTATAACGTACGGCACCTTACACCTCCTAACAAAACATTACAACACCGTACGTAAACTTAAAACTCCATAATAAACCTAATGAATTCGTCCGAGTCCTTTGAATATCGTACGACCACTCAGGACTTGTTACGACTCTGTATGCGAAATTAGCAACAGGAAAAGCAATTTAGAATAATGTAGGATGCGTTACAACCTTTGAGAACACCTTACACCACCGTACGAAAGATTAAAACTCCATAATAAACCTAATGAATTCGTCCGAGTAATTTGAACACCATACAACAATTTGGAATATATTACGACTCTGTATGCCACATTACCGCCTTGAAAAGCGTGTTAGTATAACGTACGGCACCTTACACCTCCTAACAAAACATTACAACACCGTACGTAAACTTAAAACTCCATAATAAACCTAATGAATTCGTCTGAGTCCTTTGAATATCGTACGACCACTCAGGACTTGTTACGACTCTGTATGCGAAATTAGCAACAGGAAAAGCAATTTAGAATAATGTAGGATGCGTTACAACCTTTGAGAACACCTTACACCACCGTACGAAAGATTAAAACTCCATAATAAACCTAATGAATTCGTCCGAGTAATTTGAACACCATACAACAATTTGGAATATATTACGACTCTGTATGCCACATTACCGCCTTGAAAAGCGTGTTAGTATAACGTACTGCACCTTACAACTCCTAACAAAACATTACAACACCGTACGTAAACTTAAAACTCCATAATAAACCTATTGAATTCGTCCGAGTCCTTTGAACATCGTACGACCACTCAGGACTTGTTACGACTCTGTATGCGAAATTAGCAACAGGAAAAGCAATTTAGAATAATGTAGGATGCGTTACAACCTTTGAGAACACCTTACACCACCGTACGAAAGATTAAAACTCCATAATAAACCTAATGAATTCGTCCGAGTAATTTGAACACCATACAACAATTTGGAATATATTACGACTCTGTATGCCACATTACCGCCTTGAAAAGCGTGTTAGTATAACGTACGGCACCTTACACCTCCTAACAAAACATTACAACACCGTACGTAAACTTAAAACTCCATAATAAACCTAATGAATTCGTCTGAGTCCTTTGAATATCGTACGACCACTCAGGACTTGTTACGACTCTGTATGCGAAATTAGCAACAGGAAAAGCAATTTAGAATAATGTAGGATGCGTTACAACCTTTGAGAACACCTTACACCACCGTACGAAAGATTAAAACTCCATAATAAACCTAATGAATTCGTCCGAGTAATTTGAACACCATACAACAATTTGGAATATATTACGACTCTGTATGCCACATTACCGCCTTGAAAAGCGTGTTAGTATAACGTACTGCACCTTACAACTCCTAACAAAACATTACAACACCGTACGTAAACTTAAAACTCCATAATAAACCTATTGAATTCGTCCGAGTCCTTTGAACATCGTACGACCACTCAGGACTTGTTACGACTCTGTATGCGAAATTAGCAACAGGAAAAGCAATTTAGAATAATGTAGGATGCGTTACAACCTTTGAGAACACCTTACACCACCGTACGAAAGATTAAAACTCCATAATAAACCTAATGAATTCGTCCGAGTAATTTGAACACCATACAACAATTTGGAATATATTACGACTCTGTATGCCACATTACCGCCTTGAAAAGCGTGTTAGTATAACGTACGGCACCTTACACCTCCTAACAAAACATTACAACACCGTACGTAAACTTAAAACTCCATAATAAACCTAATGAATTCGTCCGAGTCCTTTGAATATCGTACGACCACTCAGGACTTGTTACGACTCTGTATGCGAAATTAGCAACAGGAAAAGCAATTTAGAATAATGTAGGATGCGTTACAACCTTTGAGAACACCTTACACCACCGTACGAAAGATTAAAACTCCATAATAAACCTAATGAATTCGTCCGAGTAATTTGAACACCATACAACAATTTGGAATATATTACGACTCTGTATGCCACATTACCGCCTTGAAAAGCGTGTTAGTATAACGTACGGCACCTTACACCTCCTAACAAAACATTACAACACCGTACGTAAACTTAAAACTCCATAATAAACCTAATGAATTCGTCTGAGTCCTTTGAATATCGTACGACCACTCAGGACTTGTTACGACTCTGTATGCGAAATTAGCAACAGGAAAAGCAATTTAGAATAATGTAGGATGCGTTACAACCTTTGAGAACACCTTACACCACCGTACGAAAGATTAAAACTCCATAATAAACCTAATGAATTCGTCCGAGTAATTTGAACACCATACAACAATTTGGAATATATTACGACTCTGTATGCCACATTACCGCCTTGAAAAGCGTGTTAGTATAACGTACTGCACCTTACAACTCCTAACAAAACATTACAACACCGTACGTAAACTTAAAACTCCATAATAAACCTATTGAATTCGTCCGAGTCCTTTGAACATCGTACGACCACTCAGGACTTGTTACGACTCTGTATGCGAAATTAGCAACAGGAAAAGCAATTTAGAATAATGTAGGATGCGTTACAACCTTTGAGAACACCTTACACCACCGTACGAAAGATTAAAACTCCATAATAAACCTAATGAATTCGTCCGAGTAATTTGAACACCATACAACAATTTGGAATATATTACGACTCTGTATGCCACATTACCGCCTTGAAAAGCGTGTTAGTATAACGTACGGCACCTTACACCTCCTAACAAAACATTACAACACCGTACGTAAACTTAAAACTCCATAATAAACCTAATGAATTCGTCCGAGTCCTTTGAATATCGTACGACCACTCAGGACTTGTTACGACTCTGTATGCGAAATTAGCAACAGGAAAAGCAATTTAGAATAATGTAGGATGCGTTACAACCTTTGAGAACACCTTACACCACCGTACGAAAGATTAAAACTCCAAAATAAACCTAATGAATTCGTCCGAGTAATTTGAACACCATACAACAATTTGGAATATATTACGACTCTGTATGCCACATTACCGCCTTGAAAAGCATGTTAGTATAACGTACGGCACCTTACAACTCCTAACAAAACATTACAACACCGTACGTAAACTTAAAACTCCATTATAAACCTAATGAATTCGTCCGAGTCATTTGAACATCGTACGACCAATCAGGACTTTTTACGACTCTGTATGGGAAATTAGCAACAGGAAAAGCAATTTAGAATAATGTAGGATGCGTTACAACTTTTGAGAACACCTTACACCACCGTACGAAAGATTAAAACTCCATAATAAACCTAATGAATTCGTCCGAGTAATTTGAACACCATACAACAATTTGGAATATATTACGACTCTGTATGCCACATTACCGCCTTGAAAAGCGTGTTAGTATAACGTACTGCACCTTACAACTCCTAACAAAACATTACAACACCGTACGTAAACTTAAAACTCCATAATAAACCTATTGAATTCGTCCGAGTCCTTTGAACATCGTACGACCACTCAGGACTTGTTACGACTCTGTATGCGAATTTAGCAACAGGAAAAGCAATTTAGAATAATGTAGGATGCGTTACAACTTTTGAGAACACCTTACACCACCGTACGAAAGATTAAAACTCCATAATAAACCTAATGAATTCGTCCGAGTAATTTGAACACCATACAACAATTTGGAATATATTACGACTCTGTATGCCCCATTACCGCCTTGAAAAGCGTGTTAGTATAACGTACGGCACCTTACAACTCCTAACAAAACATTACAACACAGTACGTAAACTTAAAACTCCATAATAAACCTAATGAATTCGTCCGAGTCATTTGAACATCGTACGACCACTCAGGACTTGTTACGTCTCTGTACGCGAAATTAGCAACAGGAAAAGCAATTTAGAATAATGTAGGATGCGTTACAACCTTTGAGAACACCTTACAACACCGTACGTAAACTTAAAACACATAATAAACCTAATAAATTAGTCCGAGTCCTTTGAACACCATACAACAATTTGGAATATATTACGACTCTGTATGCCACATTACCGCCTTGAAATGCATGTTAGTATAACGTACGGCACCTTACAACTCCTAACAAAACATTACAACACCGTACGTAAACTTAAAACTCCATAATAAACCTAATGAATTCGTCCGAGTCCGTTGAACATCGTACGACCACTCAGGACTTGTTACGACTCTGTATGCGAAATTAGCAACAGGAAAAGCAATTTAGAATAATGTAGGATGCGTTACAACCTTTGAGAACACCTTACACCACCGTACGAAAGATTAAAACTCCATAATAAACCTAATGAATTCGTCCGAGTAATTTGAACACCATACAACAATTTGGAATATATTACGACTCTGTATGCCACATTACCGCCTTGAAAAGCGTGTTAGTATAACGTACGGCACCTTACAACTCCTAACAAAACATTACAACACAGTACGTAAACTTAAAACTCCATAATAAACCTAATGAATTCGTCCGAGTCATTTGAACATCGTACGACCACTCAGGACTTGTTACGACTCTGTATGCGAAATTAGCAACAGGAAAAGCAATTTAGAATAATGTAGGATGCGTTACAACTTTTGAGAACACCTTACACCACCGTACGAAAGATTAAAACTCCATAATAAACCTAATGAATTCGTCCGAGTAATTTGAACACCATACAACAATTTGGAATATATTACGACTCTGTATGCCACATTACCGCCTTGAAAAGCGTGTTAGTATAACGTACTGCACCTTACAACTCCTAACAAAACATTACAACACCGTACGTAAACTTAAAACTCCATAATAAACCTATTGAATTCGTCCGAGTCCTTTGAACATCGTACGACCACTCAGGACTTGTTACGACTCTGTATGCGAAATTAGCAACAGGAAAAGCAATTTAGAATAATGTAGGATGCGTTACAACTTTTGAGAACACCTTACACCACCGTACGAAAGATTAAAACTCCATAATAAACCTAATGAATTCGTCCGAGTAATTTGAACACCATACAACAATTTGGAATATATTACGACTCTGTATGCCCCATTACCGCCTTGAAAAGCGTGTTAGTATAACGTACGGCACCTTACAACTCCTAACAAAACATTACAACACAGTACGTAAACTTAAAACTCCATAATAAACCTAATGAATTCGTCCGAGTCATTTGAACATCGTACGACCACTCAGGACTTGTTACGTCTCTGTTCGCGAAATTAGCAACATGAAAAGCAATTTAGAATAATGTAGGATGCGTTACAACCTTTGAGAACACCTTACACCACCGTACGAAAGATTAAAACTCCATAATAAACCTAATGAATTCGTCCGAGTAATTTGAACACCATACAACAATTTGGAATATATTACGACTCTGTATGCCACATTACCGCCTTGAAAAGCGTGTTAGTATAACGTACGGCACCTTACAACTCCTAACAAAACATTACAACACCGTACGTAAACTTAAAACTCCATAATAAACCTAATGAATTCGTCCGAGTCATTTGAACATCGTACGACCACTCAGGACTTGTTACGACTCTGTATGCGAAATTAGCAACAGGAAAAGCAATTTAGAATAATGTAGGATGCGTTACAACTTTTGAGAACACCTTACACCACCGTACGAAAGATTAAAACTCCATAATAAACCTAATGAATTCGTCCGAGTAATTTGATCACCATACAACAATTTGGAATATATTACGACTCTGTATGCCACATTACCGCCTTGAAAATCATGTTAGTATAACGTACGGCACCTTACAACTCCTAACAAAACATTACAACACCGTACGTAAACTTAAAACTCCATAATAAACCTAATAAATTCGTCCGAGTCATTTGAACATCGTACGACAATTTAGAATATATTACGACTCTGTATGCCACATTACCGTCTTGAGAAGCATGTTAGTATAACGTACGGCACCTTAGAACTCCTAACAAAACATTACAACACCGTACGTAAACTTAAAACACATAATAAACCTAATAAATTAGTCCGAGTCCTTTGAACACCATACAACAATTTGGAATATATTACGACTCTGTATGCCACATTACCGCCTTGAAATGCATGTTAGTATAACGTACGGCACCTTACAACTCCTAACAAAACATTACAACACCGTACGTAAACTTAAAACTCCATAATAAACCTAATGAATTCGTCCGAGTCCGTTGAACATCGTACGACCACTCAGGACTTGTTACGACTCTGTATGCGAAATTAGCAACAGGAAAAGCAATTTAGAATAATGTAGGATGCGTTACAACCTTTGAGAACACCTTACACCACCGTACGAAAGATTAAAACTCCATAATAAACCTAATGAATTCGTCCGAGTAATTTGAACACCATACAACAATTTGGAATATATTACGACTCTGTATGCCACATTACCGCCTTGAAAAGCGTGTTAGTATAACGTACGGCACCTTACAACTCCTAACAAAACATTACAACACAGTACGTAAACTTAAAACTCCATAATAAACCTAATGAATTCGTCCGAGTCATTTGAACATCGTACGACCACTCAGGACTTGTTACGACTCTGTATGCGAAATTAGCAACAGGAAAAGCAATTTAGAATAATGTAGGATGCGTTACAACTTTTGAGAACACCTTACACCACCGTACGAAAGATTAAAACTCCATAATAAACCTAATGAATTCGTCCGAGTAATTTGAACACCATACAACAATTTGGAATATATTACGACTCTGTATGCCACATTACCGCCTTGAAAAGCGTGTTAGTATAACGTACTGCACCTTACAACTCCTAACAAAACATTACAACACCGTACGTAAACTTAAAACTCCATAATAAACCTATTGAATTCGTCCGAGTCCTTTGAACATCGTACGACCACTCAGGACTTGTTACGACTCTGTATGCGAAATTAGCAACAGGAAAAGCAATTTAGAATAATGTAGGATGCGTTACAACTTTTGAGAACACCTTACACCACCGTACGAAAGATTAAAACTCCATAATAAACCTAATGAATTCGTCCGAGTAATTTGAACACCATACAACAATTTGGAATATATTACGACTCTGTATGCCCCATTACCGCCTTGAAAAGCGTGTTAGTATAACGTACGGCACCTTACAACTCCTAACAAAACATTACAACACAGTACGTAAACTTAAAACTCCATAATAAACCTAATGAATTCGTCCGAGTCATTTGAACATCGTACGACCACTCAGGACTTGTTACGTCTCTGTTCGCGAAATTAGCAACAGGAAAAGCAATTTAGAATAATGTAGGATGCGTTACAACCTTTGAGAACACCTTACACCACCGTACGAAAGATTAAAACTCCATAATAAACCTAATGAATTCGTCCGAGTAATTTGAACACCATACAACAATTTGGAATATATTACGACTCTGTATGCCACATTACCGCCTTGAAAAGCGTGTTAGTATAACGTACGGCACCTTACAACTCCTAACAAAACATTACAACACCGTACGTAAACTTAAAACTCCATAATAAACCTAATGAATTCGTCCGAGTCATTTGAACATCGTACGACCACTCAGGACTTGTTACGACTCTGTATGCGAAATTAGCAACAGGAAAAGCAATTTAGAATAATGTAGGATGCGTTACAACTTTTGAGAACACCTTACACCACCGTACGAAAGATTAAAACTCCATAATAAACCTAATGAATTCGTCCGAGTAATTTGATCACCATACAACAATTTGGAATATATTACGACTCTGTATGCCACATTACCGCCTTGAAAATCATGTTAGTATAACGTACGGCACCTTACAACTCCTAACAAAACATTACAACACCGTACGTAAACTTAAAACTCCATAATAAACCTAATAAATTCGTCCGAGTCATTTGAACATCGTACGACAATTTAGAATATATTACGACTCTGTATGCCACATTACCGTCTTGAGAAGCATGTTAGTATAACGTACGGCACCTTAGAACTCCTAACAAAACATTACAACACCGTACGTAAACTTAAAACACATAATAAACCTAATAAATTAGTCCGAGTCCTTTGAACACCATACAACAATTTGGAATATATTACGACTCTGTATGCCACATTACCGCCTTGAAATGCATGTTAGTATAACGTACGGCACCTTACAACTCCTAACAAAACATTACAACACCGTACGTAAACTTAAAACTCCATAATAAACCTAATGAATTCGTCCGAGTCCGTTGAACATCGTACGACCACTCAGGACTTGTTACGACTCTGTATGCGAAATTAGCAACAGGAAAAGCAATTTAGAATAATGTAGGATGCGTTACAACCTTTGAGAACACCTTACACCACCGTACGAAAGATTAAAACTCCATAATAAACCTAATGAATTCGTCCGAGTAATTTGAACACCATACAACAATTTGGAATATATTACGACTCTGTATGCCACATTACCGCCTTGAAAAGCGTGTTAGTATAACGTACGGCACCTTACAACTCCTAACAAAACATTACAACACAGTACGTAAACTTAAAACTCCATAATAAACCTAATGAATTCGTCCGAGTCATTTGAACATCGTACGACCACTCAGGACTTGTTACGACTCTGTATGCGAAATTAGCAACAGGAAAAGCAATTTAGAATAATGTAGGATGCGTTACAACTTTTGAGAACACCTTACACCACCGTACGAAAGATTAAAACTCCATAATAAACCTAATGAATTCGTCCGAGTAATTTGAACACCATACAACAATTTGGAATATATTACGACTCTGTATGCCACATTACCGCCTTGAAAAGCGTGTTAGTATAACGTACTGCACCTTACAACTCCTAACAAAACATTACAACACCGTACGTAAACTTAAAACTCCATAATAAACCTATTGAATTCGTCCGAGTCCTTTGAACATCGTACGACCACTCAGGACTTGTTACGACTCTGTATGCGAAATTAGCAACAGGAAAAGCAATTTAGAATAATGTAGGATGCGTTACAACTTTTGAGAACACCTTACACCACCGTACGAAAGATTAAAACTCCATAATAAACCTAATGAATTCGTCCGAGTAATTTGAACACCATACAACAATTTGGAATATATTACGACTCTGTATGCCCCATTACCGCCTTGAAAAGCGTGTTAGTATAACGTACGGCACCTTACAACTCCTAACAAAACATTACAACACAGTACGTAAACTTAAAACTCCATAATAAACCTAATGAATTCGTCCGAGTCATTTGAACATCGTACGACCACTCAGGACTTGTTACGTCTCTGTTCGCGAAATTAGCAACAGGAAAAGCAATTTAGAATAATGTAGGATGCGTTACAACCTTTGAGAACACCTTACACCACCGTACGAAAGATTAAAACTCCATAATAAACCTAATGAATTCGTCCGAGTAATTTGAACACCATACAACAATTTGGAATATATTACGACTCTGTATGCCACATTACCGCCTTGAAAAGCGTGTTAGTATAACGTACGGCACCTTACAACTCCTAACAAAACATTACAACACCGTACGTAAACTTAAAACTCCATAATAAACCTAATGAATTCGTCCGAGTCATTTGAACATCGTACGACCACTCAGGACTTGTTACGACTCTGTATGCGAAATTAGCAACAGGAAAAGCAATTTAGAATAATGTAGGATGCGTTACAACTTTTGAGAACACCTTACACCACCGTACGAAAGATTAAAACTCCATAATAAACCTAATGAATTCGTCCGAGTAATTTGATCACCATACAACAATTTGGAATATATTACGACTCTGTATGCCACATTACCGCCTTGAAAATCATGTTAGTATAACGTACGGCACCTTACAACTCCTAACAAAACATTACAACACCGTACGTAAACTTAAAACTCCATAATAAACCTAATAAATTCGTCCGAGTCATTTGAACATCGTACGACAATTTAGAATATATTACGACTCTGTATGCCACATTACCGTCTTGAGAAGCATGTTAGTATAACGTACGGCACCTTAGAACTCCTAACAAAACATTACAACACCGTACGTAAACTTAAAACACATAATAAACCTAATAAATTAGTCCGAGTCCTTTGAACACCATACAACAATTTGGAATATATTACGACTCTGTATGCCACATTACCGCCTTGAAATGCATGTTAGTATAACGTACGGCACCTTACAACTCCTAACAAAACATTACAACACCGTACGTAAACTTAAAACTCCATAATAAACCTAATGAATTCGTCCGAGTCCGTTGAACATCGTACGACCACTCAGGACTTGTTACGACTCTGTATGCGAAATTAGCAACAGGAAAAGCAATTTAGAATAATGTAGGATGCGTTACAACCTTTGAGAACACCTTACACCACCGTACGAAAGATTAAAACTCCATAATAAACCTAATGAATTCGTCCGAGTAATTTGAACACCATACAACAATTTGGAATATATTACGACTCTGTATGCCCCATTACCGCCTTGAAAAGCGTGTTAGTATAACGTACGGCACCTTACAACTCCTAACAAAACATTACAACACAGTACGTAAACTTAAAACTCCATAATAAACCTAATGAATTCGTCCGAGTCATTTGAACATCGTACGACCACTCAGGACTTGTTACGTCTCTGTACGCGAAATTAGCAACAGGAAAAGCAATTTAGAATAATGTAGGATGCGTTACAACCTTTGAGAACACCTTACACCACCGTACGAAAGATTAAAACTCCATAATAAACCTAATGAATTCGTCCGAGTAATTTGAACACCATACAACAATTTGGAATATATTACGACTCTGTATGCCACATTACCGCCTTGAAAAGCGTGTTAGTATAACGTACGGCACCTTACAACTCCTAACAAAACATTACAACACCGTACGTAAACTTAAAACTCCATAATAAACCTAATGAATTCGTCCGAGTCCTTTGAATATCGTACGACCACTCAGGACTTGTTACGACTCTGTATGCGAAATTAGCAACAGGAAAAGCAATTTAGAATAATGTAGGATGCGTTACAACCTTTGAGAACACCTTACACCACCGTACGAAAGATTAAAACTCCATAATAAACCTAATGAATTCGTCCGAGTAATTTGAACACCATACAACAATTTGGAATATATTACGACTCTGTATGCCACATTACCGCCTTGAAAAGCATGTTAGTATAACGTACGGCACCTTACAACTCCTAACAAAACATTACAACACCGTACGTAAACTTAAAACTCCATTATAAACCTAATGAATTCGTCCGAGTCATTTGAACATCGTACGACCACTCAGGACTTTTTACGACTCTGTATGGGAAATTAGCAACAGGAAAAGCAATTTAGAATAATGTAGGATGCGTTACAACTTTTGAGAACACCTTACACCACCGTACGAAAGATTAAAACTCCATAATAAACCTAATGAATTCGTCCGAGTAATTTGAACACCATACAACAATTTGGAATATATTACGACTCTGTATGCCACATTACCGCCTTGAAAAGCGTGTTAGTATAACGTACTGCACCTTACAACTCCTAACAAAACATTACAACACCGTACGTAAACTTAAAACTCCATAATAAACCTATTGAATTCGTCCGAGTCCTTTGAACATCGTACGACCACTCAGGACTTGTTACGACTCTGTATGCGAAATTAGCAACAGTAAAAGCAATTTAGAATAATGTAGGATGCGTTACAACTTTTGAGAACACCTTACACCACCGTACGAAAGATTAAAACTCCATAATAAACCTAATGAATTCGTCCGAGTAATTTGAACACCATACAACAATTTGGAATATATTACGACTCTGTATGCCCCATTACCGCCTTGAAAAGCGTGTTAGTATAACGTACGGCACCTTACAACTCCTAACAAAACATTACAACACAGTACGTAAACTTAAAACTCCATAATAAACCTAATGAATTCGTCCGAGTCATTTGAACATCGTACGACCACTCAGGACTTGTTACGTCTCTGTACGCGAAATTAGCAACAGGAAAAACAATTTAGAATAATGTAGGATGCGTTACAACCTTTGAGAACACCTTACACCACCGTACGAAAGATTAAAACTCCATAATAAACCTAATGAATTCGTCCGAGTAATTTGAACACCATACAACAATTTGGAATATATTACGACTCTGTATGCCCCATTACCGCCTTGAAAAGCGTGTTAGTATAACGTACGGCACCTTACAACTCCTAACAAAACATTACAACACAGAACGTAAACTTAAAACTCCATAATAAACCTAATGAATTCGTCCGAGTCATTTGAACATCGTACGACCACTCAGGACTTGTTACGTCTCTGTACGCGAAATTAGCAACAGGAAAAGCAATTTAGAATAATGTAGGATGCGTTACAACCTTTGAGAACACCTTACACCACCGTACGAAAGATTAAAACTCCATAATAAACCTAATGAATTCGTCCGAGTAATTTGAACACCATACAACAATTTGGAATATATTACGACTCTGTATGCCCCATTACCGCCTTGAAAAGCGTGTTAGTATAACGTACGGCACCTTACAACTCCTAACAAAACATTACAACACAGTACGTAAACTTAAAACTCCATAATAAACCTAATGAATTCGTCCGAGTCATTTGAACATCGTACGACCACTCAGGACTTGTTACGTCTCTGTACGCGAAATTAGCAACAGGAAAAGCAATTTAGAATAATGTAGGATGCGTTACAACCTTTGAGAACACCTTACACCACCGTACGAAAGATTAAAACTCCATAATAAACCTAATGAATTCGTCCGAGTAATTTGAACACCATACAACAATTTGGAATATATTACGACTCTGTATGCCACATTACCGCCTTGAAAAGCGTGTTAGTATAACGTACTGCACCTTACAACTCCTAACAAAACATTACAACACCGTACGTAAACTTAAAACTCCATAATAAACCTAATGAATTCGTCCGAGTCCTTTGAATATCGTACGACCACTCAGGACTTGTTACGACTCTGTATGCGAAATTAGCAACAGGAAAAGCAATTTAGAATAATGTAGGATGCGTTACAACCTTTGAGAACACCTTACACCACCGTACGAAAGATTAAAACTCCATAATAAACCTAATGAATTCGTCCGAGTAATTTGAACACCATACAACAATTTGGAATATATTACGACTCTGTATGCCACATTACCGCCTTGAAAAGCATGTTAGTATAACGTACGGCACCTTACAACTCCTAACAAAACATTACAACACCGTACGTAAACTTAAAACTCCATTATAAACCTAATGAATTCGTCCGAGTCATTTGAACATCGTACGACCACTCAGGACTTTTTACGACTCTGTATGGGAAATTAGCAACAGGAAAAGCAATTTAGAATAATGTAGGATGCGTTACAACTTTTGAGAACACCTTACACCACCGTACGAAAGATTAAAACTCCATAATAAACCTAATGAATTCGTCCGAGTAATTTGAACACCATACAACAATTTGGAATATATTACGACTCTGTATGCCACATTACCGCCTTGAAAAGCGTGTTAGTATAACGTACTGCACCTTACAACTCCTAACAAAACATTACAACACCGTACGTAAACTTAAAACTCCATAATAAACCTATTGAATTCGTCCGAGTCCTTTGAACATCGTACGACCACTCAGGACTTGTTACGACTCTGTATGCGAAATTAGCAACAGTAAAAGCAATTTAGAATAATGTAGGATGCGTTACAACTTTTGAGAACACCTTACACCACCGTACGAAAGATTAAAACTCCATAATAAACCTAATGAATTCGTCCGAGTAATTTGAACACCATACAACAATTTGGAATATATTACGACTCTGTATGCCCCATTACCGCCTTGAAAAGCGTGTTAGTATAACGTACGGCACCTTACAACTCCTAACAAAACATTACAACACAGTACGTAAACTTAAAACTCCATAATAAACCTAATGAATTCGTCCGAGTCATTTGAACATCGTACGACCACTCAGGACTTGTTACGTCTCTGTACGCGAAATTAGCAACAGGAAAAACAATTTAGAATAATGTAGGATGCGTTACAACCTTTGAGAACACCTTACACCACCGTACGAAAGATTAAAACTCCATAATAAACCTAATGAATTCGTCCGAGTAATTTGAACACCATACAACAATTTGGAATATATTACGACTCTGTATGCCCCATTACCGCCTTGAAAAGCGTGTTAGTATAACGTACGGCACCTTACAACTCCTAACAAAACATTACAACACAGAACGTAAACTTAAAACTCCATAATAAACCTAATGAATTCGTCCGAGTCATTTGAACATCGTACGACCACTCAGGACTTGTTACGTCTCTGTACGCGAAATTAGCAACAGGAAAAGCAATTTAGAATAATGTAGGATGCGTTACAACCTTTGAGAACACCTTACACCACCGTACGAAAGATTAAAACTCCATAATAAACCTAATGAATTCGTCCGAGTAATTTGAACACCATACAACAATTTGGAATATATTACGACTCTGTATGCCACATTACCGCCTTGAAAAGCGTGTTAGTATAACGTACGGCACCTTACAACTCCTAACAAAACATTACAACACAGTACGTAAACTTAAAACTCCATAATAAACCTAATGAATTCGTCCGAGTCATTTGAACATCGTACGACCACTCAGGACTTGTTACGACTCTGTATGCGAAATTAGCAACAGGAAAAGCAATTTAGAATAATGTAGGATGCGTTACAACTTTTGAGAACACCTTACACCACCGTACGAAAGATTAAAACTCCATAATAAACCTAATGAATTCGTCCGAGTAATTTGAACACCATACAACAATTTGGAATATATTACGACTCTGTATGCCACATTACCGCCTTGAAAAGCGTGTTAGTATAACGTACTGCACCTTACAACTCCTAACAAAACATTACAACACCGTACGTAAACTTAAAACTCCATAATAAACCTATTGAATTCGTCCGAGTCCTTTGAACATCGTACGACCACTCAGGACTTGTTACGACTCTGTATGCGAAATTAGCAACAGGAAAAGCAATTTAGAATAATGTAGGATGCGTTACAACTTTTGAGAACACCTTACACCACCGTACGAAAGATTAAAACTCCATAATAAACCTAATGAATTCGTCCGAGTAATTTGAACACCATACAACAATTTGGAATATATTACGACTCTGTATGCCCCATTACCGCCTTGAAAAGCGTGTTAGTATAACGTACGGCACCTTACAACTCCTAACAAAACATTACAACACAGTACGTAAACTTAAAACTCCATAATAAACCTAATGAATTCGTCCGAGTCATTTGAACATCGTACGACCACTCAGGACTTGTTACGTCTCTGTTCGCGAAATTAGCAACAGGAAAAGCAATTTAGAATAATGTAGGATGCGTTACAACCTTTGAGAACACCTTACACCACCGTACGAAAGATTAAAACTCCATAATAAACCTAATGAATTCGTCCGAGTAATTTGAACACCATACAACAATTTGGAATATATTACGACTCTGTATGCCACATTACCGCCTTGAAAAGCGTGTTAGTATAACGTACGGCACCTTACAACTCCTAACAAAACATTACAACACCGTACGTAAACTTAAAACTCCATAATAAACCTAATGAATTCGTCCGAGTCATTTGAACATCGTACGACCACTCAGGACTTGTTACGACTCTGTATGCGAAATTAGCAACAGGAAAAGCAATTTAGAATAATGTAGGATGCGTTACAACTTTTGAGAACACCTTACACCACCGTACGAAAGATTAAAACTCCATAATAAACCTAATGAATTCGTCCGAGTAATTTGATCACCATACAACAATTTGGAATATATTACGACTCTGTATGCCACATTACCGCCTTGAAAATCATGTTAGTATAACGTACGGCACCTTACAACTCCTAACAAAACATTACAACACCGTACGTAAACTTAAAACTCCATAATAAACCTAATAAATTCGTCCGAGTCATTTGAACATCGTACGACAATTTAGAATATATTACGACTCTGTATGCCACATTACCGTCTTGAGAAGCATGTTAGTATAACGTACGGCACCTTAGAACTCCTAACAAAACATTACAACACCGTACGTAAACTTAAAACACATAATAAACCTAATAAATTAGTCCGAGTCCTTTGAACACCATACAACAATTTGGAATATATTACGACTCTGTATGCCACATTACCGCCTTGAAATGCATGTTAGTATAACGTACGGCACCTTACAACTCCTAACAAAACATTACAACACCGTACGTAAACTTAAAACTCCATAATAAACCTAATGAATTCGTCCGAGTCCGTTGAACATCGTACGACCACTCAGGACTTGTTACGACTCTGTATGCGAAATTAGCAACAGGAAAAGCAATTTAGAATAATGTAGGATGCGTTACAACCTTTGAGAACACCTTACACCACCGTACGAAAGATTAAAACTCCATAATAAACCTAATGAATTCGTCCGAGTAATTTGAACACCATACAACAATTTGGAATATATTACGACTCTGTATGCCACATTACCGCCTTGAAAAGCGTGTTAGTATAACGTACGGCACCTTACAACTCCTAACAAAACATTACAACACAGTACGTAAACTTAAAACTCCATAATAAACCTAATGAATTCGTCCGAGTCATTTGAACATCGTACGACCACTCAGGACTTGTTACGACTCTGTATGCGAAATTAGCAACAGGAAAAGCAATTTAGAATAATGTAGGATGCGTTACAACTTTTGAGAACACCTTACACCACCGTACGAAAGATTAAAACTCCATAATAAACCTAATGAATTCGTCCGAGTAATTTGAACACCATACAACAATTTGGAATATATTACGACTCTGTATGCCACATTACCGCCTTGAAAAGCGTGTTAGTATAACGTACTGCACCTTACAACTCCTAACAAAACATTACAACACCGTACGTAAACTTAAAACTCCATAATAAACCTATTGAATTCGTCAGAGTCCTTTGAACATCGTACGACCACTCAGGACTTGTTACGACTCTGTATGCGAAATTAGCAACAGGAAAAGCAATTTAGAATAATGTAGGATGCGTTACAACTTTTGAGAACACCTTACACCACCGTACGAAAGATTAAAACTCCATAATAAACCTAATGAATTCGTCCGAGTAATTTGAACACCATACAACAATTTGGAATATATTACGACTCTGTATGCCCCATTACCGCCTTGAAAAGCGTGTTAGTATAACGTACGGCACCTTACAACTCCTAACAAAACATTACAACACAGTACGTAAACTTAAAACTCCATAATAAACCTAATGAATTCGTCCGAGTCATTTGAACATCGTACGACCACTCAGGACTTGTTACGTCTCTGTTCGCGAAATTAGCAACAGGAAAAGCAATTTAGAATAATGTAGGATGCGTTACAACCTTTGAGAACACCTTACACCACCGTACGAAAGATTAAAACTCCATAATAAACCTAATGAATTCGTCCGAGTAATTTGAACACCATACAACAATTTGGAATATATTACGACTCTGTATGCCACATTACCGCCTTGAAAAGCGTGTTAGTATAACGTACGGCACCTTACAACTCCTAACAAAACATTACAACACCGTACGTAAACTTAAAACTCCATAATAAACCTAATGAATTCGTCCGAGTCATTTGAACATCGTACGACCACTCAGGACTTGTTACGACTCTGTATGCGAAATTAGCAACAGGAAAAGCAATTTAGAATAATGTAGGATGCGTTACAACTTTTGAGAACACCTTACACCACCGTACGAAAGATTAAAACTCCATAATAAACCTAATGAATTCGTCCGAGTAATTTGATCACCATACAACAATTTGGAATATATTACGACTCTGTATGCCACATTACCGCCTTGAAAATCATGTTAGTATAACGTACGGCACCTTACAACTCCTAACAAAACATTACAACACCGTACGTAAACTTAAAACTCCATAATAAACCTAATAAATTCGTCCGAGTCATTTGAACATCGTACGACAATTTAGAATATATTACGACTCTGTATGCCACATTACCGTCTTGAGAAGCATGTTAGTATAACGTACGGCACCTTAGAACTCCTAACAAAACATTACAACACCGTACGTAAACTTAAAACACATAATAAACCTAATAAATTAGTCCGAGTCCTTTGAACACCATACAACAATTTGGAATATATTACGACTCTGTATGCCACATTACCGCCTTGAAATGCATGTTAGTATAACGTACGGCACCTTACAACTCCTAACAAAACATTACAACACCGTACGTAAACTTAAAACTCCATAATAAACCTAATGAATTCGTCCGAGTCCGTTGAACATCGTACGACCACTCAGGACTTGTTACGACTCTGTATGCGAAATTAGCAACAGGAAAAGCAATTTAGAATAATGTAGGATGCGTTACAACCTTTGAGAACACCTTACACCACCGTACGAAAGATTAAAACTCCATAATAAACCTAATGAATTCGTCCGAGTAATTTGAACACCATACAACAATTTGGAATATATTACGACTCTGTATGCCCCATTACCGCCTTGAAAAGCGTGTTAGTATAACGTACGGCACCTTACAACTCCTAACAAAACATTACAACACAGTACGTAAACTTAAAACTCCATAATAAACCTAATGAATTCGTCCGAGTCATTTGAACATCGTACGACCACTCAGGACTTGTTACGTCTCTGTACGCGAAATTAGCAACAGGAAAAGCAATTTAGAATAATGTAGGATGCGTTACAACCTTTGAGAACACCTTACACCACCGTACGAAAGATTAAAACTCCATAATAAACCTAATGAATTCGTCCGAGTAATTTGAACACCATACAACAATTTGGAATATATTACGACTCTGTATGCCACATTACCGCCTTGAAAAGCGTGTTAGTATAACGTACGGCACCTTACAACTCCTAACAAAACATTACAACACCGTACGTAAACTTAAAACTCCATAATAAACCTAATGAATTCGTCCGAGTCCTTTGAATATCGTACGACCACTCAGGACTTGTTACGACTCTGTATGCGAAATTAGCAACAGGAAAAGCAATTTAGAATAATGTAGGATGCGTTACAACCTTTGAGAACACCTTACACCACCGTACGAAAGATTAAAACTCCATAATAAACCTAATGAATTCGTCCGAGTAATTTGAACACCATACAACAATTTGGAATATATTACGACTCTGTATGCCACATTACCGCCTTGAAAAGCATGTTAGTATAACGTACGGCACCTTACAACTCCTAACAAAACATTACAACACCGTACGTAAACTTAAAACTCCATTATAAACCTAATGAATTCGTCCGAGTCATTTGAACATCGTACGACCACTCAGGACTTTTTACGACTCTGTATGGGAAATTAGCAACAGGAAAAGCAATTTAGAATAATGTAGGATGCGTTACAACTTTTGAGAACACCTTACACCACCGTACGAAAGATTAAAACTCCATAATAAACCTAATGAATTCGTCCGAGTAATTTGAACACCATACAACAATTTGGAATATATTACGACTCTGTATGCCACATTACCGCCTTGAAAAGCGTGTTAGTATAACGTACTGCACCTTACAACTCCTAACAAAACATTACAACACCGTACGTAAACTTAAAACTCCATAATAAACCTATTGAATTCGTCCGAGTCCTTTGAACATCGTACGACCACTCAGGACTTGTTACGACTCTGTATGCGAAATTAGCAACAGGAAAAGCAATTTAGAATAATGTAGGATGCGTTACAACTTTTGAGAACACCTTACACCACCGTACGAAAGATTAAAACTCCATAATAAACCTAATGAATTCGTCCGAGTAATTTGAACACCATACAACAATTTGGAATATATTACGACTCTGTATGCCCCATTACCGCCTTGAAAAGCGTGTTAGTATAACGTACGGCACCTTACAACTCCTAACAAAACATTACAACACAGTACGTAAACTTAAAACTCCATAATAAACCTAATGAATTCGTCCGAGTCATTTGAACATCGTACGACCACTCAGGACTTGTTACGTCTTTGTACGCGAAATTAGCAACAGGAAAAGCAATTTAGAATAATGTAGGATGCGTTACAACCTTTGAGAACACCTTACACCACCGTACGAAAGATTAAAACTCCATAATAAA
Source organism: Tagetes erecta (assembly GCA_030867185.1). Lineage (NCBI taxonomy): Eukaryota > Viridiplantae > Streptophyta > Magnoliopsida > Asterales > Asteraceae > Tagetes > Tagetes erecta. The sequence continues at coordinate 43,284,390 of CM061488.1, read as the reverse complement.
CCTAATGAATTCGTCCGAGTAATTTGAACACCATACAACAATTTGGAATATATTACGACTCTGTATGTCCCATTACCGCCTTGAAAAGCGTGTTAGTATAACGTACGGCACCTTACAACTCCTAACAAAACATTACAACACAGTACGTAAACTTAAAACTCCATAATAAACCTAATGAATTCGTCCGAGTCATTTGAACATCGTACGACCACTCAGGACTTGTTACGTCTCTGTACGCGAAATTAGCAACAGGAAAAGCAATTTAGAATAATGTAGGATGCGTTACAACCTTTGAGAACACCTTACACCACCGTACGAAAGATTAAAACTCCATAATAAACCTAATGAATTCGTCCGAGTAATTTGAACACCATACAACAATTTGGAATATATTACGACTCTGTATGCCACATTACCGCCTTGAAAAGCGTGTTAGTATAACGTACGGCACCTTACAACTCCTAACAAAACATTACAACACCGTACGTAAACTTAAAACTCCATAATAAACCTAATGAATTCGTCCGAGTCATTTGAACATCGTACGACCACTCAGGACTTGTTACGACTCTGTATGCGAAATTAGCAACAGGAAAAGCAATTTAGAATAATGTAGGATGCGTTACAACTTTTGAGAACACCTTACACCACCGTACGAAAGATTAAAACTCCATAATAAACCTAATGAATTCGTCCGAGTAATTTGATCACCATACAACAATTTGGAATATATTACGACTCTGTATGCCACATTACCGCCTTGAAAATCATGTTAGTATAACGTACGGCACCTTACAACTCCTAACAAAACATTACAACACCGTACGTAAACTTAAAACTCCATAATAAACCTAATAAATTCGTCCGAGTCATTTGAACATCGTACGACAATTTAGAATATATTACGACTCTGTATGCCACATTACCGTCTTGAGAAGCATGTTAGTATAACGTACGGCACCTTAGAACTCCTAACAAAACATTACAACACCGTACGTAAACTTAAAACTCATAATAAACCTAATAAATTAGTCCGAGTCCTTTGAACACCATACAACAATTTGGAATATATTACGACTCTGTATGCCACATTACCGCCTTGAAATGCATGTTAGTATAACGTACGGCACCTTACAACTCCTAACAAAACATTACAACACCGTACGTAAACTTAAAACTCTATAATAAACCTAATGAATTCGTCCGAGTCCTTTGAACATCGTACGACCACTCAGGACTTGTTACGACTCTGTATGCGAAATTAGCAACAGGAAAAGCAATTTAGAATAATGTAGGATGCGTTACAACCTTTGAGAACACCTTACACCACCGTACGAAAGATTAAAACTCCATAATAAACCTAATGAATTCGTTCGAGTAATTTGAACACCATACAACAATTTGGAATATATTACGACTCTGTATGCCACATTACCGCCTTGAAAAGCATGTTAGTATAACGTACGGCACCTTACAACTCCTAACAAAACATTACAACACCGTACGTAAACTTAAAACTCATAATAAACCTAATAAATTAGTCCGAGTCCTTTGAACACCATACAACAATTTGGAATATATTACGACTCTGTATGCCACATTACCGCCTTGAAATGCATGTTAGTATAACGTACGGCACCTTACAACTCCTAACAAAACATTACAACACCGTACGTAAACTTAAAACTCCATAATAAACCTAATGAATTCGTCCGAGTCCTTTGAACATCGTACGACCACTCAGGACTTGTTACGACTCTGTATGCGAAATTAGCAACAGGAAAAGCAATTTAGAATAATGTAGGATGCGTTACAACCTTTGAGAACACCTTACACCACCGTACGAAAGATTAAAACTCCATAATAAACCTAATGAATTCGTCCGAGTAATTTGAACACCATACAACAATTTGGAATATATTACGACTCTGTATGCCACATTACCGCCTTGAAAAGCATGTTAGTATAACGTACGGCACCTTACAACTCCTAACAAAACATTACAACACCGTACGTAAACTTAAAACTCCATTATAAACCTAATGAATTCGTCCGAGTCATTTGAACATCGTACGACCACTCAGGACTTTTTACGACTCTGTATGGGAAATTAGCAACAGGAAAAGCAATTTAGAATAATGTAGGATGCGTTACAACTTTTGAGAACACCTTACACCACCGTACGAAAGATTAAAACTCCATAATAAACCTAATGAATTCGTCCGAGTAATTTGAACACCATACAACAATTTGGAATATATTACGACTCTGTATGCCACATTACCGCCTTGAAAAGCGTGTTAGTATAACGTACTGCACCTTACAACTCCTAACAAAACATTACAACACCGTACGTAAACTTAAAACTCCATAATAAACCTATTGAATTCGTCCGAGTCATTTGAACATCGTACGACCACTCAGGACTTGTTACGACTCTGTATGCGAAATTAGCAACAGGAAAAGCAATTTAGAATAATGTAGGATGCGTTACAACTTTTGAGAACACCTTACACCACCGTACGAAAGATTAAAACTCCATAATAAACCTAATGAATTCGTCCGAGTAATTTGATCACCATACAACAATTTGGAATATATTACGACTCTGTATGCCACATTACCGCCTTGAAAATAATGTTAGTATAACGTACGGCACCTTACAACTCCTAACAAAACATTACAACACCGTACGTAAACTTAAAACTCCATAATAAACCTAATAAATTCGTCCGAGTCATTTGAACATCGTACGACAATTTAGAATATATTACGACTCTGTATGCCACATTACCGTCTTGAGAAGCATGTTAGTATAACGTACGGCACCTTAGAACTCCTAACAAAACATTACAACACCGTACGTAAACTTAAAACTCATAATAAACCTAATAAATTAGTCCGAGTCCTTTGAACACCATACAACAATTTGGAATATATTAAAACTCCATAATAAACCTAATGAATTCGTCCGAGTAATTTGAACACCATACAACAATTTGGAATATATTACGACTCTGTATGCCACATTACCGCCTTGAAAAGCGTGTTAGTATAACGTACGGCACCTTACAACTCCTAACAAAACATTACAACACCGTACGTAAACTTAAAACTCCATAATAAACCTAATGAATTCGTCCGAGTCCTTTGAACATCGTACGACCACTCAGGACTTGTTACGACTCTGTATGCGAAATTAGCAACAGGAAAAGCAATTTAGAATAATGTAGGATGCGTTACAACCTTTGAGAACACCTTACACCACCGTACGAAAGATTAAAACTCCATAATAAACCTAATGAATTCGTCCGAGTAATTTGAACACCATACAACAATTTGGAATATATTACGACTCTGTATGCCACATTACCGCCTTGAAAAGCATGTTAGTATAACGTACGGCACCTTACAACTCCTAACAAAACATTACAACACCGTACGTAAACTTAAAACTCATAATAAACCTAATAAATTAGTCCGAGTCCTTTGAACACCATACAACAATTTGGAATATATTACGACTCTGTATGCCACATTACCGCCTTGAAATGCATGTTAGTATAACGTACGGCACCTTACAACTCCTAACAAAACATTACAACACCGTACGTAAACTTAAAACTCCATAATAAACCTAATGAATTCGTCCGAGTCCTTTGAACATCGTACGACCACTCAGGACTTGTTACGACTCTGTATGCGAAATTAGCAACAGGAAAAGCAATTTAGAATAATGTAGGATGCGTTACAACCTTTGAGAACACCTTACACCACCGTACGAAAGATTAAAACTCCATAATAAACCTAATGAATTCGTCCGAGTAATTTGAACACCATACAACAATTTGGAATATATTACGACTCTGTATGCCACATTACCGCCTTGAAAAGCATGTTAGTATAACGTACGGCACCTTACAACTCCTAACAAAACATTACAACACCGTACGTAAACTTAAAACTCCATTATAAACCTAATGAATTCGTCCGAGTCATTTGAACATCGTACGACCACTCAGGACTTTTTACGACTCTGTATGGGAAATTAGCAACAGGAAAAGCAATTTAGAATAATGTAGGATGCGTTACAACTTTTGAGAACACCTTACACCACCGTACGAAAGATTAAAACTCCATAATAAACCTAATGAATTCGTCCGAGTAATTTGAACACCATACAACAATTTGGAATATATTACGACTCTGTATGCCACATTACCGCCTTGAAAAGCGTGTTAGTATAACGTACTGCACCTTACAACTCCTAACAAAACATTACAACACCGTACGTAAACTTAAAAGTCCATAATAAACCTATTGAATTCGTCCGAGTCATTTGAACATCGTACGACCACTCAGGACTTGTTACGACTCTGTATGCGAAATTAGCAACAGGAAAAGCAATTTAGAATAATGTAGGATGCGTTACAACTTTTGAGAACACCTTACACCACCGTACGAAAGATTAAAACTCCATAATAAACCTAATGAATTCGTCCGAGTAATTTGATCACCATACAACAATTTGGAATATATTACGACTCTGTATGCCACATTACCGCCTTGAAAATCATGTTAGTATAACGTACGGCACCTTACAACTCCTAACAAAACATTACAACACCGTACGTAAACTTAAAACTCCATAATAAACCTAATAAATTCGTCCGAGTCATTTGAACATCGTACGACAATTTAGAATATATTACGACTCTGTATGCCACATTACCGTCTTGAGAAGCATGTTAGTATAACGTACGGCACCTTAGAACTCCTAACAAAACATTACAACACCGTACGTAAACTTAAAACTCATAATAAACCTAATAAATTAGTCCGAGTCCTTTGAACACCATACAACAATTTGGAATATATTAAAACTCCATAATAAACCTAATGAATTCGTCCGAGTAATTTGAACACCATACAACAATTTGGAATATATTACGACTCTGTATGCCACATTACCGCCTTGAAAAGCGTGTTAGTATAACGTACGGCACCTTACAACTCCTAACAAAACATTACAACACCGTACGTAAACTTAAAACTCCATAATAAACCTAATGAATTCGTCCGAGTCATTTGAACATCGTACGACCACTCCGGACTTGTTACGACTCTGTATGCGAAATTAGCAACAGGAAAAGCAATTTAGAATAATGTAGGATGCGTTACAACTTTTGAGAACACCTTACACCACCGTACGAAAGATTAAAACTCCATAATAAACCTAATGAATTCGTCCGAGTAATTTGATCACCATACAACAATTTGGAATATATTACGACTCTGTATGCCACATTACCGCCTTGAAAATCATGTTAGTATAACGTACGGCACCTTACAACTCCTAACAAAACATTACAACACCGTACGTAAACTTAAAACTCCATAATAAACCTAATAAATTAGTCCGAGTCATTTGAACATCGTACGACAATTTAGAATATATTACGACTCTGTATGCCACATTACCGTCTTGAGAAGCATGTTAGTATAACGTACGGCACCTTAGAACTCCTAACAAAACATTACAACACCGTACGTAAACTTAAAACTCATAATAAACCTAATAAATTAGTCCGAGTCCTTTGAACACCATACAACAATTTGGAATATATTAAAACTCCATAATAAACCTAATGAATTCGTCCGAGTAATTTGAACACCATACAACAATTTGGAATATATTACGACTCTGTATGCCACATTACCGCCTTGAAAAGCGTGTTAGTATAACGTACGGCACCTTACAACTCCTAACAAAACATTACAACACCGTACGTAAACTTAAAACTCCATAATAAACCTAATGAATTCGTCCGAGTCATTTGAACATCGTACGACCACTCAGGACGTGTTACGACTCTGTATGCGAAATTAGCAACAGGAAAAGCAATTTAGAATAATGTAGGATGCGTTACAACTTTTGAGAACACCTTACACCACCGTACGAAAGATTAAAACTCCATAATAAACCTAATGAATTCGTCCGAGTAATTTGATCACCTTACAACAATTTGGAATATATTACGACTCTGTATGCCACATTACCGCCTTGAAAATCATGTTAGTATAACGTACGGCACCTTACAACTCCTAACAAAACATTACAACACCGTACGTAAACTTAAAACTCCATAATAAACCTAATAAATTCGTCCGAGTCATTTGAACATCGTACGACAATTTAGAATATATTACGACTCTGTATGCCACATTACCGTCTTGAGAAGCATGTTAGTATAACGTACGGCACCTTAGAACTCCTAACAAAACATTACAACGCCGTACGTAAACTTAAAACTCATAATAAACCTAATAAATTAGTCCGAGTCCTTTGAACACCATACAACAATTTGGAATATATTAAAACTCCATAATAAACCTAATGAATTCGTCCGAGTAATTTGAACACCATACAACAATTTGGAATATATTACGACTCTGTATGCCACATTACCGCCTTGAAAAGCGTGTTAGTATAACGTACGGCACCTTACAACTCCTAACAAAACATTACAACACCGTACGTAAACTTAAAACTCCATAATAAACCTAATGAATTCGTCCGAGTCATTTGAACATCGTACGACCACTCAGGACTTGTTACGACTCTGTATGCGAAATTAGCAACAGGAAAAGCAATTTAGAATAATGTAGGATGCGTTACAACTTTTGAGAACACCTTACACCACCGTACGAAAGATTAAAACTCCATAATAAACCTAATGAATTCGTCCGAGTAATTTGATCACCATACAACAATTTGGAATATATTACGACTCTGTATGCCACATTACCGCCTTGAAAATCATGTTAGTATAACGTACGGCACCTTACAACTCCTAACAAAACATTACAACACCGTACGTAAACTTAAAACTCCATAATAAACCTAATAAATTCGTCCGAGTCATTTGAACATCGTACGACAATTTAGAATATATTACGACTCTGTATGCCACATTACCGTCTTGAGAAGCATGTTAGTATAACGTACGGCACCTTAGAACTCCTAACAAAACATTACAACACCGTACGTAAACTTAAAACTCATAATAAACCTAATAAATTAGTCCGAGTCCTTTGAACACCATACAACAATTTGGAATATATTAAAACTCCATAATAAACCTAATGAATTCGTCCGAGTAATTTGAACACCATACAACAATTTGGAATATATTACGACTCTGTATGCCACATTACCGCCTTGAAAAGCGTGTTAGTATAACGTACGGCACCTTACAACTCCTAACAAAACATTACAACACCGTACGTAAACTTAAAACTCCATAATAAACCTAATGAATTCGTCCGAGTCATTTGAACATCGTACGACCACTCAGGACTTGTTACGACTCTGTATGCGAAATTAGCAACAGGAAAAGCAATTTAGAATAATGTAGGATGCGTTACAACTTTTGAGAACACCTTACACCACCGTACGAAAGATTAAAACTCCATAATAAACCTAATGAATTCGTCCGAGTAATTTGATCACCATACAACAATTTGGAATATATTACGACTCTGTATGCCACATTACCGCCTTGAAAATCATGTTAGTATAACGTACGGCACCTTACAACTCCTAACAAAACATTACAACACCGTACGTAAACTTAAAACTCCATAATAAACCTAATAAATTAGTCCGAGTCATTTGAACATCGTACGACAATTTAGAATATATTACGACTCTGTATGCCACATTACCGTCTTGAGAAGCATGTTAGTATAACGTACGGCACCTTAGAACTCCTAACAAAACATTACAACACCGTACGTAAACTTAAAACTCATAATAAACCTAATAAATTAGTCCGAGTCCTTTGAACACCATACAACAATTTGGAATATATTAAAACTCCATAATAAACCTAATGAATTCGTCCGAGTAATTTGAACACCATACAACAATTTGGAATATATTACGACTCTGTATGCCACATTACCGCCTTGAAAAGCGTGTTAGTATAACGTACGGCACCTTACAACTCCTAACAAAACATTACAACACAGTACGTAAACTTAAAACTCCATAATAAACCTAATGAATTCGTCCGAGTCATTTGAACATCGTACGACCACTCAGGACTTGTTACGTCTCTGTACGCGAAATTAGCAACAGGAAAAGCAATTTAGAATAATGTAGGATGCGTTACAACCTTTGAGAACACCTTACACCACCGTACGAAAGATTAAAACTCCATAATAAACCTAATGAATTCGTCCGAGTAATTTGAACACCATACAACAATTTGGAAAATATTACGACTCTGTATGCCACATTACCGCCTTGAAAAGCATGTTAGTATAACGTACGGCACCTTACTACTCCTAACAAAACATTACAACACCGTACGTAAACTTAAAACTCCATTATAAACCTAATTAATTCGTCCGAGTCATTTGAACATCGTACGACCACTAAGGACTTGTTACGACTCTGTATGCGAAATTAGAAACAGGAAAAGCAATTTAGAATAATTTAGAATGCGTTACAACTTTTGAGAACACCTTACACCACCGTACGAAAGATTAAAACTCCATAATAAACCTAACGAATTCTTTCGAGTAATTTGAACACCATACAACAATTTGGAATATATTACGACTCTGTATGCCACATTACCGCCTTGAAAAGCGTGTTAGTATAACGTACGGCACCTTACAACTCCTAACAAAACATTACAACACCGTACGTAAACTTAAAACTCCATAATAAACCTAATGAATTCGTCCGAGTCCTTTGAATATCGTACGACCACTCAGGACTTGTTACGACTCTGTATGCGAAATTAGCAACAGGAAAAGCAATTTAGAATAATGTAGGATGCGTTCCAACCTTTGAGAACACCTTACACCACCGTACGAAAGATTAAAACTCCATAATAAACCTAATGAATTCGTCCGAGTAATTTGAACACCATACAACAATTTGGAATATATTACGACTCTGTATGCCACATTACCGTCTTGAGAAGCATGTTAGTATAACGTACGGCACCTTAGAACTCCTAACAAAACATTACAACACCGTACGTAAACTTAAAACTCATAATAAACCTAATAAATTAGTCCGAGTCCTTTGAACACCATACAACAATTTAGAATATATTACGACTCTGGATGCCACATTACCGCCTTGAAATGCATGTTAGTATAACGTACGGCACCTTACAACTCCTAACAAAACATTACAACACCGTACGTAAACTTAAAACTCCATAATAAACCTAATGAATTCTTCCGAATCATTTGAACATCATACGACCACTCAAGACTTGTTACGACTCTGTATGCGAAATTAGCAACAGGAAAAGCAATTTAGAATATTGTAGGATGCGTTACAACTTTTTAGAACACCTTACACCACCGTACGAAAGATTAAAACTCCATAATAAACCTAATGAATTCGTCCGAGTAATTTGAACACCATACAACAATTTGGAATATATTACGACTCTGTATACCACATTACCGCCTTGAAAAGCATGTTAGTACAACGTACGACACCTTACTACTCCTAACAAAACATTACAACACCGTACGTAAACTTAAAACTCCATAATAAACCTAATGAATTCGTCCGAGTCCTTTGAACATCGTACGGCAATTTAGAATATATTACGACTCTGTATGCCACATTACCGTCTTGAGAAGCATGTTAGTATAACGTACGGCACCTTACAACTCCTAACAAAACATTACAACACCGTACGTAAACTTAAAACTCATAATAAACCTAATAAATTAGTCCGAGTCCTTTGAACACCATACAACAAATTGGAATATATTACGACTCTGTATGCCACATTACCGCCTTGAAATGCATGTTACTATAACGTACGGCACCTTACAACTCCTAACAAAACATTACAACACCGTACGTAAACTTAAAACTCCATAATAAACCTAATGAATTCGTCCGAATCATTTGAACGTCATACGACCACTCAAGACTTGTTACGACTCTGTATGCGAAATTAGCAACAGGAAAAGCAATTTAGAATAATGTAGGATGCGTTACAACTTTTGAGAACACCTTACACCACCGTACGAAAGATTAAAACTCCATAATAAACCTAATTAATTCGTCCAAGTAATTTGATCACCATACAACAATTTGGAATATATTACGACTCTAAATGCCACATTACCGCCTTGAAAAGCATGTTAGTATAACGTACGGCACCTTACAACTTCTAACAAAACATTACAACACCGTACGTAAACTTAAAACTCCATAATAAACCTAATGAATTCGTCCGAGTAATTTGAACATCGTACGACCACTCAGGACTTGTTACAACTCTGTATGAGAAATTAGCAACAGGAAAAGCAAATTTAGAATAATGTAGGATGCGTTACAACTTTTGAGAACACCTTACACCACCGTACGAAAGATTAAAACTCCATAATAAACCTAATGAATTCGTCTGAGTAATTTGAACACCATACAACAATTTGGAATATATTACGACTCTGTATGCCACATTACCGCCTTGAAAAGCATGTTAGTATAACGTACGGCACCTTACAGCTCCTAACAAAACATTACAACACCGTACGTAAACTTAAAACTCCATAATAAACCTAATGAATTCGTCCGAGTCCTTTGAATATCGTACGACCATTCAGGACTTGTTACGACTCTGTATGCGAAATTAGCAACAGGAAAAGCAATTTAGAATAATGTAGGATGCGTTACAACCTTTGAGAACACCTTACACCACCGTACGAAAGATTAAAACTCCATAATAAACCTAATGAATTCGTCCGAGTAATTTGATCACCATACAACAATTTGGAATATATTACGACTCTGTATGCCACATTACCGCCTTGAAAAGCATGTTAGTATAACGTACGGCACCTTACACCTCCTAACAAAACATTACAACACCGTACGTAAACTTAAAACTCCATTATAAACCTAATGAATTCGTCCGAGTCATTTGAACATCGTACGACCACTCAGGACTTTTTACGACTCTGTATGGGAAATTAGCAACAGGAAAAGCAATTTAGAATAATGTAGGATGCGTTACAACTTTTGAGAACACCTTACACCACCGTACGAAAGATTAAAACTCCATAATAAACCTAATGAATTCGTCCGAGTAATTTGAACACCATACAACAATTTGGAATATATTACGACTCTGTATGCCACATTACCGCCTTGAAAAGCGTGTTAGTATAACGTACTGCACCTTACAACTCCTAACAAAACATTACAACACCGTACGTAAACTTAAAACTCCATAATAAACCTATTGAATTCGTCCGAGTCCTTTGAACATCGTACGACCACTCAGGACTTGTTACGACTCTGTATGCGAAATTAGCAACAGGAAAAGCAATTTAGAATAATGTAGGATGCGTTACAACTTTTGAGAACACCTTACACCACCGTACGAAAGATTAAAACTCCATAATAAACCTAATGAATTCGTCCGAGTAATTTGAACACCATACAACAAATTGGAATATATTACGACTCTGTATGCCCCATTACCGCCTTGAAAAGCGTGTTAGTATAACGTACGGCACCTTACAACTCCTAACAAAACATTACAACACAGTACGTAAACTTAAAACTCCATAATAAACCTAATGAATTCGTCCGAGTCATTTGAACATCGTACGACCACTCAGGACTTGTTACGTCTCTGTACGCGAAATTAGCAACAGGAAAAGCAATTTAGAATAATGTAGGATGCGTTACAACCTTTGAGAACACCTTACACCACCGTACGAAAGATTAAAACTCCATAATAAACCTAATAAATTCGTCCGAGTAATTTGAACACCATACAACAATTTGGAAAATATTACGACTCTGTATGCCACATTACCGCCTTGAAAAGCATGTTAGTATAACGTACGGCACCTTACTACTCCTAACAAAACATTACAACACCGTACGTAAACTTAAAACTCCATTATAAACCTAATTAATTCGTCCGAGTCATTTGAACATCGTACGACCACTAAGGACTTGTTACGACTCTGTATGCGAAATTAGAAACAGGAAAAGCAATTTAGAATAATTTAGAATGCGTTACAACTTTTGAGAACACCTTACACCACCGTACGAAAGATTAAAACTCCATAATAAACCTAACGAATTCTTTCGAGTAATTTGAACACCATACAACAATTTGGAATATATTACGACTCTGTATGCCACATTACCGCCTTGAAAAGCGTGTTAGTATAACGTACGGCACCTTACAACTCCTAACAAAACATTACAACACCGTACGTAAACTTAAAACTCCATAATAAACCTAATGAATTCGTCCGAGTCCTTTGAATATCGTACGACCACTCAGGACTTGTTACGACTCTGTATGCGAAATTAGCAACAGGAAAAGCAATTTAGAATAATGTAGGATGCGTTCCAACCTTTGAGAACACCTTACACCACCGTACGAAAGATTAAACTCCATAATAAACCTAATGAATTCGTCCGAGTAATTTGAACACCATACAACAATTTGGAATATATTACGACTCTGTATGCCACATTACCGCCTTGAAAAGCATGTTAGTATAACGTACGGCACCTTACAACTCCTAACAAAACATTACAACACCGTACGTAAACTTAAAACTCCATTATAAACTTAATGAATTCGTCCGAGTCATTTGAACATCGTACGACCACTCAGGACTTTTTACGACTCTGTATGGGAAATTAGCAACAGGAAAAGCAATTTAGAATAATGTAGGATGCGTTACAACTTTTGAGAACACCTTACACCACCGTACGAAAGATTAAAACTCCATAATAAACCTAATGAATTCGTCCGAGTAATTTGAACACCATACAACAATTTGGAATATATTACGACTCTGTATGCCACATTACCGCCTTGAAAAGCGTGTTAGTATAACGTACTTCACCTTACAACTCCTAACAAAACATTACAACACCGTACGTAAACTTAAAACTCCATAATAAACCTATTGAATTCGTCCGAGTCCTTTGAACATCGTACGACCACTCAGGACTTGTTACGACTCTGTATGCGAAATTAGCAACAGGAAAAGCAATTTAGAATAATGTAGGATGCGTTACAACTTTTGAGAACACCTTACACCACCGTACGAAAGATTAAAACTCCATAATAAACCTAATGAATTCGTCCGAGTAATTTGAACACCATACAACAATTTGGAATATATTACGACTCTGTATGCCACATTACCGCCTTGAAAAGCGTGTTAGTATAACGTACTGCACCTTACAACTCCTAACAAAACATTACAACACCGTACGTAAACTTAAAACTCCATAATAAACCTATTGAATTCGTCCGAGTCCTTTGAACATCGTACGACCACTCAGGACTTGTTAGGACTCTGTATGCGAAATTAGCAACAGGAAAAGCAATTTAGAATAATGCAGGATGCGTTACAACTTTTGAGAACACCTTACACCACCGTACGAAAGATTAAAACTCCATAATAAACCTAATGAATTCGTCCGAGTAATTTGAACACCATACAACAATTTGGAAAATATTACGACTATGTATGCCACATTACCGCCTTGAAAAGCGTGTTAGTATAACGTACGGCACCTTACAACTCCTAACAAAACATTACAACACAGTACGTAAACTTAAAACTCCATAATAAACCTAATGAATTCGTCCGAGTCATTTGAACATCGTACGACCACTCAGGACTTGTTATGACTCTGTACGCGAAATTAGCAACAGGAAAAGCAATTTAGAATAATGTAGGATGCGTTACAACCTTTGAGAACACCTTACACCACCGTACGAAAGATTAAAACTCCATAATAAACCTAATGAATTCGTCCGAGTAATTTGATCACCATACAACAATTTGGAATATATTACGACTCTGTATGCCACATTACCGCCTTGAAAAGCATGTTAGTATAACGTACGGCACCTTACACCTCCTAACAAAACATTACAACACCGTACGTAAACTTAAAACTCCATTATAAACCTAATGAATTCGTCCGAGTCATTTGAACATCGTACGACCACTCAGGACTTTTTACGACTCTGTATGGGAAATTAGCAACAGGAAAAGCAATTTAGAATAATGTAGGATGCGTTACAACTTTTGAGAACACCTTACACCACCGTACGAAAGATTAAAACTCCATAATAAACCTAATGAATTCGTCCGAGTAATTTGAACACCATACAACAATTTGGAATATATTACGACTCTGTATGCCACATTACCGCCTTGAAAAGCGTGTTAGTATAACGTACTGCACCTTACAACTCCTAACAAAACATTACAACACCGTACGTAAACTTAAAACTCCGTAATAAACCTATTGAATTCGTCCGAGTCCTTTGAACATCGTACGACCACTCAGGACTTGTTACGACTCTGTATGCGAAATTAGCAACAGGAAAAGCAATTTAGAATAATTTAGAATGCGTTACAACTTTTGAGAACACCTTACACCACCGTACGAAAGATTAAAACTCCATAATAAACCTAACGAATTCTTTCGAGTAATTTGAACACCATACAACAATTTGGAATATATTACGACTCTGTATGCCACATTACCGCCTTGAAAAGCGTGTTAGTATAACGTACGGCACCTTACAACTCCTAACAAAACATTACAACACCGTACGTAAACTTAAAACTCCATAATAAACCTAATGAATTCGTCCGAGTCCTTTGAATATCGTACGACCACTCAGGACTTGTTACGACTCTGTATGCGAAATTAGCAACAGGAAAAGCAATTTAGAATAATGTAGGATGCGTTCCAACCTTTGAGAACACCTTACACCACCGTACGAAAGATTAAAACTCCATAATAAACCTAATGAATTCGTCCGAGTAATTTGAACACCATACAACAATTTGGAATATATTACGACTCTGTATGCCACATTACCGCCTTGAAAAGCATGTTAGTATAACGTACGGCACCTTACAACTCCTAACAAAACATTACAACACCGTACGTAAACTTAAAACTCCATTATAAACTTAATGAATTCGTCCGAGTCATTTGAACATCGTACGACCACTCAGGACTTTTTACGACTCTGTATGGGAAATTAGCAACAGGAAAAGCAATTTAGAATAATGTAGGATGCGTTACAACTTTTGAGAACACCTTACACCACCGTACGAAAGATTAAAACTCCATAATAAACCTAATGAATTCGTCCGAGTAATTTGAACACCATACAACAATTTGGAATATATTACGACTCTGTATGCCACATTACCGCCTTGAAAAGCGTGTTAGTATAACGTACTTCACCTTACAACTCCTAACAAAACATTACAACACCGTACGTAAACTTAAAACTCCATAATAAACCTATTGAATTCGTCCGAGTCCTTTGAACATCGTACGACCACTCAGGACTTGTTACGACTCTGTATGCGAAATTAGCAACAGGAAAAGCAATTTAGAATAATGTAGGATGCGTTACAACTTTTGAGAACACCTTACACCACCGTACGAAAGATTAAAACTCCATAATAAACCTAATGAATTCGTCCGAGTAATTTGAACACCATACAACAATTTGGAATATATTACGACTCTGTATGCCACATTACCGCCTTGAAAAGCGTGTTAGTATAACGTACTGCACCTTACAACTCCTAACAAAACATTACAACACCGTACGTAAACTTAAAACTCCATAATAAACCTATTGAATTCGTCCGAGTCCTTTGAACATCGTACGACCACTCAGGACTTGTTAGGACTCTGTATGCGAAATTAGCAACAGGAAAAGCAATTTAGAATAATGTAGGATGCGTTACAACTTTTGAGAACACCTTACACCACCGTACGAAAGATTAAAACTCCATAATAAACCTAATGAATTCGTCCGAGTAATTTGAACACCATACAACAATTTGGAAAATATTACGACTATGTATGCCACATTACCGCCTTGAAAAGCGTGTTAGTATAACGTACGGCACCTTACAACTCCTAACAAAACATTACAACACAGTACGTAAACTTAAAACTCCATAATAAACCTAATGAATTCGTCCGAGTCATTTGAACATCGTACGACCACTCAGGACTTGTTATGACTCTGTACGCGAAATTAGCAACAGGAAAAGCAATTTAGAATAATGTAGGATGCGTTCCAACCTTTGAGAACACCTTACACCACCGTACGAAAGATTAAAACTCCATAATAAACCTAATGAATTCGTCCGAGTAATTTGAACACCATACAACAATTTGGAATATATTACGACTCTGTATGCCACATTACCGCCTTGAAAAGCGTGTTAGTATAACGTACAGCACCTTACAACTCCTAACAAAACATTACAACACCGTACGTAAACTTAAAACTCCATAATAAACCTAATGAATTCGTCCGAGTCATTTTAACATCGTACGACCACTCAGGACTTGTTACGACTCTGTACGCGAAATTAGCAACAAGAAAAGCAATTTAGAATAATGTAGGATGCGTTACAACCTTTGAGAACACCTTACACCACCGTACGAAAGATTAAAACTCCATAATAAACCTAATGAATTCGTCCGAGTAATTTGAACACCATACAACAATTTGGAAAATATTACGACTCTGTATGCCACATTACCGCCTTGAAAAGCATGTTAGTATAACGTACGGCACCTTACTACTCCTAACAAAACATTACAACACCGTACGTAAACTTAAAACTCCATTATAAACCTAATTAATTCGTCCGAGTCATTTGAACATCGTACGACCACTAAGGACTTGTTACGACTCTGTATGCGAAATTAGAAACAGGAAAAGCAATTTAGAATAATTTAGAATGCGTTACAACTTTTGAGAACACCTTACACCACCGTACGAAAGATTAAAACTCCATAATAAACCTAACGAATTCTTTCGAGTAATTTGAACACCATACAACAATTTGGAATATATTACGACTCTGTATGCCACATTACCGCCTTGAAAAGCGTGTTAGTATAACGTACGGCACCTTACAACTCCTAACAAAACATTACAACACCGTACGTAAACTTAAAACTCCATAATAAACCTAATGAATTCGTCCGAGTCCTTTGAATATCGTACGACCACTCAGGACTTGTTACGACTCTGTATGCGAAATTAGCAACAGGAAAAGCAATTTAGAATAATGTAGGATGCGTTCCAACCTTTGAGAACACCTTACACCACCGTACGAAAGATTAAAACTCCATAATAAACCTAATGAATTCGTCCGAGTAATTTGAACACCATACAACAATTTGGAATATATTACGACTCTGTATGCCACATTACCGCCTTGAAAAGCATGTTAGTATAACGTACGGCACCTTACAACTCCTAACAAAACATTACAACACCGTACGTAAACTTAAAACTCCATTATAAACTTAATGAATTCGTCCGAGTCATTTGAACATCGTACGACTACTCAGGACTTTTTACGACTCTGTATGGGAAATTAGCAACAGGAAAAGCAATTTAGAATAATGTAGGATGCGTTACAACTTTTGAGAACACCTTACACCACCGTACGAAAGATTAAAACTCCATAATAAACCTAATGAATTCGTCCGAGTAATTTGAACACCATACAACAATTTGGAATATATTACGACTCTGTATGCCACATTACCGCCTTGAAAAGCGTGTTAGTATAACGTACTGCACCTTACAACTCCTAACAAAACATCACAACACCGTACGTAAACTTAAAACTCCATAATAAACCTATTGAATTCGTCCGAGTCCTTTGAACATCGTACGACCACTCAGGACTTGTTACGACTCTGTATGCGAAATTAGCAACAGGAAAAGCAATTTAGAATAATGTAGGATGCGTTACAACTTTTGAGAACACCTTACACCACCGTACGAAAGATTAAAACTCCATAATAAACCTAATGAATTCGTCCGAGTAATTTGAACACCATACAACAATTTGGAATATATTACGACTCTGTATGCCACATTACCGCCTTGAAAAGCGTGTTAGTATAACGTACTGCACCTTACAACTCCTAACAAAACATTACAACACCGTACGTAAACTTAAAACTCCATAATAAACCTATTGAATTTGTCCGAGTCCTTTGAACATCGTACGACCACTCAGGACTTGTTAGGACTCTGTATGCGAAATTAGTAACAGGAAAAGCAATTTAGAATAATGTAGGATGCGTTACAACTTTTGAGAACACCTTACACCACCGTACGAAAGATTAAAACTCCATAATAAACCTAATGAATTTGTCCGAGTAATTTGAACACCATACAACAATTTGGAAAATATTACGACTATGTATGCCACATTACCGCCTTGAAAAGCGTGTTAGTATAACGTACGGCACCTTACAACTCCTAACAAAACATTACAACACAGTACGTAAACTTAAAACTCCATAATAAACCTAATGAATTCGTCCGAGTCATTTGAACATCGTACGACCACTCAGGACTTGTTATGACTCTGTACGCGAAATTAGCAACAGGAAAAGCAATTTAGAATAATGTAGGATGCGTTACAACCTTTGAGAACACCTTACACCACCGTACGAAAGATTAAAACTCCATAATAAACCTAATGAATTCGTCCGAGTAATTTGAACACCATACAACAATTTGGAATATATTACGACTCTGTATGCCACATTACCGCCTTGAAAAGCGTGTTAGTATAACGTACGGCACCTTACAACTCCTAACAAAACATTACAACACCGTACGTAAACTTAAAACTCCATAATAAACCTAATGAATTCGTCCGAGTCCTTTGAATATCGTACGACCACTCAGGACTTGTTACGACTCTGTATGCGAAATTAGCAACAGGAAAAGCAATTTAGAATAATGTAGGATGCGTTACAACCTTTGAGAACACCTTACACCACCGTACGAAAGATTAAAACTCCATAATAAACCTAATGAATTCGTCCGAGTAATTTGAACACCATACAACAATTTGGAATATATTACGACTCTGTATGCCACATTACCGCCTTGAAAAGCATGTTAGTATAACGTACGGCACCTTACAACTCCTAACAAAACATTACAACACCGTACGTAAACTTAAAACTCCATTATAAACCTAATGAATTCGTCCGAGTCATTTGAACATCGTACGACCACTCAGGACTTTTTACGACTCTGTATGGGAAATTAGCAACAGGAAAAGCAATTTAGAATAATGTAGGATGCGTTACAACTTTTGAGAACACCTTACACCACCGTACGAAAGATTAAAACTCCATAATAAACCTAATGAATTCGTCCGAGTAATTTGAACACCATACAACAATTTGGAATATATTACGACTCTGTATGCCACATTACCGCCTTGAAAAGCATGTTAGTATAACGTACGGCACCTTACAACTCCTAACAAAACATTACAACACCGTACGTAAACTTAAAACTCCATTATAAACCTAATTAATTCTTCCGAGTCATTTGAACATCGTACGACCACTAAGGACTTGTTACGACTCTGTATGCGAAATTAGAAACAGGAAAAGCAATTTAGAATAATTTAGAATGCGTTACAACTTTTGAGAACACCTTACACCACCGTACGAAAGATTAAAACTCCATAATAAACCTAATGAATTCTTTCGAGTAATTTGAACACCATACAACAATTTGGAATATATTACGACTCTGTATGCCACATTACCGCCTTGAAAAGCATGTTAGTATAACGTACGGCACCTTACAACTCCTAACAAAACATTACAACACCGTACGTAAACTTAAAACTCCATAATAAACCTAATGAATTCGTCCGAGTCATTTGAACATCGTACGACCACTCAGGACTTGTTACGACTCTGTACGCGAAATTAGCAACAGGAAAAGAAATTTAGAATAATGTAGGATGCGTTACAACCTTTGAGAACACCTTACACCACCGTACGAAAGATTAAAACTCCATAATAAACCTAATGAATTCGTCCGAGTAATTTGAACACCATACAACAATTTGGAATATATTACGACTCTGTATGCCACATTACCGCCTTGAAAAGCATGTTAGTATAACGTACGGCACCTTACAACTCCTAACAAAACATTACAACACCGTACGTAAACTTAAAACTCCATTATAAACCTAATTAATTCTTCCGAGTCATTTGAACATCGTACGACCACTAAGGACTTGTTACGACTCTGTATGCGAAATTAGAAACAGGAAAAGCAATTTTGAATAATTTAGAATGCGTTACAACTTTTGAGAACACCTTACACCACCGTACGAAAGATTAAAACTCCATAATAAACCTAATGAATTCTTTCGAGTAATTTGAACACCATACAACAATTTGGAATATATTACGACTCTGTATGCCACATTACCGCCTTGAAAAGCATGTTAGTATAACGTACGGCACCTTACAACTCCTAACAAAACATTACAACACCGTACGTAAACTTAAAACTCCATAATAAACCTATTGAATTTGTCCGAGTCCTTTGAACATCGTACGACCACTCAGGACTTGTTAGGACTCTGTATGCGAAATTAGTAACAGGAAAAGCAATTTAGAATAATGTAGGATGCGTTACAACTTTTGAGAACACCTTACACCACCGTACGAAAGATTAAAACTCCATAATAAACCTAATGAATTTGTCCGAGTAATTTGAACACCATACAACAATTTGGAAAATATTACGACTATGTATGCCACATTACCGCCTTGAAAAGCGTGTTAGTATAACGTACGGCACCTTACAACTCCTAACAAAACATTACAACACAGTACGTAAACTTAAAACTCCATAATAAACCTAATGAATTCGTCCGAGTCATTTGAACATCGTACGACCACTCAGGACTTGTTATGACTCTGTACGCGAAATTAGCAACAGGAAAAGCAATTTAGAATAATGTAGGATGCGTTACAACCTTTGAGAACACCTTACACCACCGTACGAAAGATTAAAACTCCATAATAAACCTAATGAATTCGTCCGAGTAATTTGAACACCATACAACAATTTGGAATATATTACGACTCTGTATGCCACATTACCGCCTTGAAAAGCGTGTTAGTATAACGTACGGCACCTTACAACTCCTAACAAAACATTACAACACCGTACGTAAACTTAAAACTCCATAATAAACCTAATGAATTCGTCCGAGTCCTTTGAATATCGTACGACCACTCAGGACTTGTTACGACTCTGTATGCGAAATTAGCAACAGGAAAAGCAATTTAGAATAATGTAGGATGCGTTACAACCTTTGAGAACACCTTACACCACCGTACGAAAGATTAAAACTCCATAATAAACCTAATGAATTCGTCCGAGTAATTTGAACACCATACAACAATTTGGAATATATTACGACTCTGTATGCCACATTACCGCCTTGAAAAGCATGTTAGTATAACGTACGGCACCTTACAACTCCTAACAAAACATTACAACACCGTACGTAAACTTAAAACTCCATTATAAACCTAATGAATTCGTCCGAGTCATTTGAACATCGTACGACCACTCAGGACTTTTTACGACTCTGTATGGGAAATTAGCAACAGGAAAAGCAATTTAGAATAATGTAGGATGCGTTACAACTTTTGAGAACACCTTACACCACCGTACGAAAGATTAAAACTCCATAATAAACCTAATGAATTCGTCCGAGTAATTTGAACACCATACAACAATTTGGAATATATTACGACTCTGTATGCCACATTACCGCCTTGAAAAGCATGTTAGTATAACGTACGGCACCTTACAACTCCTAACAAAACATTACAACACCGTACGTAAACTTAAAACTCCATTATAAACCTAATTAATTCTTCCGAGTCATTTGAACATCGTACGACCACTAAGGACTTGTTACGACTCTGTATGCGAAATTAGAAACAGGAAAAGCAATTTAGAATAATTTAGAATGCGTTACAACTTTTGAGAACACCTTACACCACCGTACGAAAGATTAAAACTCCATAATAAACCTAATGAATTCTTTCGAGTAATTTGAACACCATACAACAATTTGGAATATATTACGACTCTGTATGCCACATTACCGCCTTGAAAAGCATGTTAGTATAACGTACGGCACCTTACAACTCCTAACAAAACATTACAACACCGTACGTAAACTTAAAACTCCATAATAAACCTAATGAATTCGTCCGAGTCATTTGAACATCGTACGACCACTCAGGACTTGTTACGACTCTGTACGCGAAATTAGCAACAGGAAAAGAAATTTAGAATAATGTAGGATGCGTTACAACCTTTGAGAACACCTTACACCACCGTACGAAAGATTAAAACTCCATAATAAACCTAATGAATTCGTCCGAGTAATTTGAACACCATACAACAATTTGGAATATATTACGACTCTGTATGCCACATTACCGCCTTGAAAAGCATGTTAGTATAACGTACGGCACCTTACAACTCCTAACAAAACATTACAACACCGTACGTAAACTTAAAACTCCATTATAAACCTAATTAATTCTTCCGAGTCATTTGAACATCGTACGACCACTAAGGACTTGTTACGACTCTGTATGCGAAATTAGAAACAGGAAAAGCAATTTTGAATAATTTAGAATGCGTTACAACTTTTGAGAACACCTTACACCACCGTACGAAAGATTAAAACTCCATAATAAACCTAATGAATTCTTTCGAGTAATTTGAACACCATACAACAATTTGGAATATATTACGACTCTGTATGCCACATTACCGCCTTGAAAAGCATGTTAGTATAACGTACGGCACCTTACAACTCCTAACAAAACATTACAACACCGTACGTAAACTTAAAACTCCATAATAAACCTAATGAATTCGTCCGAGTCATTTGAACATCGTACGACCACTCAGGACTTGTTACGACTCTGTATGCGAAATTAGCAACAGGAAAAGCAATTTATAATAATGTAGGATGCGTTACAACCTTTGAGAACACCTTACACCACCGTACGAAAGATTAAAACTCCATAATAAACCTAATGAATTCGTCCGAGTAATTTGAACACCATACAACAATTTGGAATATATTACGACTCTGTATGCCACATTACCGCCTTGAAAAGCATGTTAGTATAACGTACAGCACCTTACAACTCCTAACAAAACATTACAACACCGTACGTAAAATTAAAACTCCATTATAAACCTAATGAATTCGTCCGAGTCATTTGAACATCATACGACCACTCAGGACTTGTTACGACTCTGTATGAGAAATTAGCAACAGGAAAAGCAATTTAGAATAATGTAGGATGCGTTACAACTTTTAAGAACACCTACATCACCGTACGAAAGATTAAAACTCCATAATAAACCTAATGAATTCGTCCGAGTAATTTGAACACCATACAACAATTTGGAATATATTACGACTCTGTATGCCACATTACCGCCTTGAAAAGCATGTTAGTATAACGTACGGCACCTTACAACTCCTAACAAAACATTACAACACCGTACGTAAACTTAAAACTCCATGATAAACCTAATGAATTCGTCCGAGTCATTTGAACATCGTACGACCACTCAGGACTTGTTACGACTCTGTACGCGAAATTAGCAACAGGAAAAGCAATTTAGAATAATGTAGGATGCGTTACAACCTTTGAGAACACCTTACACCACCGTACGAAAGATTAAAACTCCATAATAAACCTAATGAATTCGTCCGAGTAATTTGAACACCATACAACAATTTGGAATATATTACGACTCTGTATGCCACCTTACCGCCTTGAAAAGCGTGTTAGTATAACGTACGGCACCTTACAACTCCTAACAAAACATTACAACACCGTACGTAAACTTAAAACTCCATAATAAACCTAATGAATTCGTCCGAGTCATTTGAACATCGTACGACCACTCAGGAATTGTTACGACTCTGTACGCGAAATTAGCAACAGGAAAAGCAATTTAGAATAATGTAGGATGCGTTACAACCTTTGAGAACACCTTACACCACCGTACGAAAGATTAAAACTCCATAATAAACCTAATGAATTTGTCCGAGTAATTTGAACACCATACAACAATTTGGAATATATTACGACTCTGTATGCCACATTACCGCCTTGAAAAGCATGTTAGTATAACGTACGGCACCTTACAACTCCTAACAAAACATTACAACACCGTACGTAAACTTAAAACTCCATTATAAACCTAATTAATTCTTCCGAGTCATTTGAACATCGTACGACCACTAAGGACTTGTTACGACTCTGTATGCGAAATTAGAAACAGGAAAAGCAATTTAGAATAATTTAGAATGCGTTACAACTTTTGAGAACACCTTACACCACCGTACGAAAGATTAAAACTCCATAATAAACCTAATGAATTCTTTCGAGTAATTTGAACACCATACAACAATTTGGAATATATTACGACTCTGTATGCCACATTACCGCCTTGAAAAGCATGTTAGTATAACGTACGGCACCTTACAACTCCTAACAAAACATTACAACACCGTACGTAAACTTAAAACTCCATAATAAACCTAATGAATTCGTCCGAGTCATTTGAACATCGTACGACCACTCAGGACTTGTTACGACTCTGTACGCGAAATTAGCAACAGGAAAAGAAATTTAGAATAATGTAGGATGCGTTACAACCTTTGAGAACACCTTACACCACCGTACGAAAGATTAAAACTCCATAATAAACCTAATGAATTCGTCCGAGTAATTTGAACACCATACAACAATTTGGAATATATTACGACTCTGTATGCCACATTACCGCCTTGAAAAGCATGTTAGTATAACGTACGGCACCTTACAACTCCTAACAAAACATTACAACACCGTACGTAAACTTAAAACTCCATTATAAACCTAATTAATTCTTCCGAGTCATTTGAACATCGTACGACCACTAAGGACTTGTTACGACTCTGTATGCGAAATTAGAAACAGGAAAAGCAATTTTGAATAATTTAGAATGCGTTACAACTTTTGAGAACACCTTACACCACCGTACGAAAGATTAAAACTCCATAATAAACCTAATGAATTCTTTCGAGTAATTTGAACACCATACAACAATTTGGAATATATTACGACTCTGTATGCCACATTACCGCCTTGAAAAGCATGTTAGTATAACGTACGGCACCTTACAACTCCTAACAAAACATTACAACACCGTACGTAAACTTAAAACTCCATAATAAACCTAATGAATTCGTCCGAGTCATTTGAACATCGTACGACCACTCAGGACTTGTTACGACTCTGTATGCGAAATTAGCAACAGGAAAAGCAATTTATAATAATGTAGGATGCGTTACAACCTTTGAGAACAC
This sequence comes from Tagetes erecta, assembly GCA_030867185.1. Lineage (NCBI taxonomy): Eukaryota > Viridiplantae > Streptophyta > Magnoliopsida > Asterales > Asteraceae > Tagetes > Tagetes erecta. The sequence continues at coordinate 43,259,031 of CM061488.1, read as the reverse complement.
CTTACACCACCGTACGAAAGATTAAAACTCCATAATAAACCTAATGAATTCGTCCGAGTAATTTGAACACCATACAACAATTTGGAATATATTACGACTCTGTATGCCACATTACCGCCTTGAAAAGCATGTTAGTATAACGTACAGCACCTTACAACTCCTAACAAAACATTACAACACCGTACGTAAAATTAAAACTCCATTATAAACCTAATGAATTCGTCCGAGTCATTTGAACATCATACGACCACTCAGGACTTGTTACGACTCTGTATGAGAAATTAGCAACAGGAAAAGCAATTTAGAATAATGTAGGATGCGTTACAACTTTTAAGAACACCTACATCACCGTACGAAAGATTAAAACTCCATAATAAACCTAATGAATTCGTCCGAGTAATTTGAACACCATACAACAATTTGGAATATATTACGACTCTGTATGCCACATTACCGCCTTGAAAAGCATGTTAGTATAACGTACGGCACCTTACAACTCCTAACAAAACATTACAACACCGTACGTAAACTTAAAACTCCATGATAAACCTAATGAATTCGTCCGAGTCATTTGAACATCGTACGACCACTCAGGACTTGTTACGACTCTGTACGCGAAATTAGCAACAGGAAAAGCAATTTAGAATAATGTAGGATGCGTTACAACCTTTGAGAACACCTTACACCACCGTACGAAAGATTAAAACTCCATAATAAACCTAATGAATTCGTCCGAGTAATTTGAACACCATACAACAATTTGGAATATATTACGACTCTGTATGCCACCTTACCGCCTTGAAAAGCGTGTTAGTATAACGTACGGCACCTTACAACTCCTAACAAAACATTACAACACCGTACGTAAACTTAAAACTCCATAATAAACCTAATGAATTCGTCCGAGTCATTTGAACATCGTACGACCACTCAGGAATTGTTACGACTCTGTACGCGAAATTAGCAACAGGAAAAGCAATTTAGAATAATGTAGGATGCGTTACAACCTTTGAGAACACCTTACACCACCGTACGAAAGATTAAAACTCCATAATAAACCTAATGAATTTGTCCGAGTAATTTGAACACCATACAACAATTTGGAATATATTACGACTCTGTATGCCACATTACCGCCTTGAAAAGCATGTTAGTATAACGTACGGCACCTTACAACTCCTAACAAAACATTACAACACCGTACGTAAACTTAAAACTCCATTATAAACCTAATTAATTCTTCCGAGTCATTTGAACATCGTACGACCACTAAGGACTTGTTACGACTCTGTATGCGAAATTAGAAACAGGAAAAGCAATTTAGAATAATTTAGAATGCGTTACAACTTTTGAGAACACCTTACACCACCGTACGAAAGATTAAAACTCCATAATAAACCTAATGAATTCTTTCGAGTAATTTGAACACCATACAACAATTTGGAATATATTACGACTCTGTATGCCACATTACCGCCTTGAAAAGCATGTTAGTATAACGTACGGCACCTTACAACTCCTAACAAAACATTACAACACCGTACGTAAACTTAAAACTCCATAATAAACCTAATGAATTCGTCCGAGTCATTTGAACATCGTACGACCACTCAGGACTTGTTACGACTCTGTACGCGAAATTAGCAACAGGAAAAGAAATTTAGAATAATGTAGGATGCGTTACAACCTTTGAGAACACCTTACACCACCGTACGAAAGATTAAAACTCCATAATAAACCTAATGAATTCGTCCGAGTAATTTGAACACCATACAACAATTTGGAATATATTACGACTCTGTATGCCACATTACCGCCTTGAAAAGCATGTTAGTATAACGTACGGCACCTTACAACTCCTAACAAAACATTACAACACCGTACGTAAACTTAAAACTCCATTATAAACCTAATTAATTCTTCCGAGTCATTTGAACATCGTACGACCACTAAGGACTTGTTACGACTCTGTATGCGAAATTAGAAACAGGAAAAGCAATTTTGAATAATTTAGAATGCGTTACAACTTTTGAGAACACCTTACACCACCGTACGAAAGATTAAAACTCCATAATAAACCTAATGAATTCTTTCGAGTAATTTGAACACCATACAACAATTTGGAATATATTACGACTCTGTATGCCACATTACCGCCTTGAAAAGCATGTTAGTATAACGTACGGCACCTTACAACTCCTAACAAAACATTACAACACCGTACGTAAACTTAAAACTCCATAATAAACCTAATGAATTCGTCCGAGTCATTTGAACATCGTACGACCACTCAGGACTTGTTACGACTCTGTATGCGAAATTAGCAACAGGAAAAGCAATTTATAATAATGTAGGATGCGTTACAACCTTTGAGAACACCTTACACCACCGTACGAAAGATTAAAACTCCATAATAAACCTAATGAATTCGTCCGAGTAATTTGAACACCATACAACAATTTGGAATATATTACGACTCTGTATGCCACATTACCGCCTTGAAAAGCATGTTAGTATAACGTACAGCACCTTACAACTCCTAACAAAACATTACAACACCGTACGTAAAATTAAAACTCCATTATAAACCTAATGAATTCGTCCGAGTCATTTGAACATCATACGACCACTCAGGACTTGTTACGACTCTGTATGAGAAATTAGCAACAGGAAAAGCAATTTAGAATAATGTAGGATGCGTTACAACTTTTAAGAACACCTACATCACCGTACGAAAGATTAAAACTCCATAATAAACCTAATGAATTCGTCCGAGTAATTTGAACACCATACAACAATTTGGAATATATTACGACTCTGTATGCCACATTACCGCCTTGAAAAGCATGTTAGTATAACGTACGGCACCTTACAACTCCTAACAAAACATTACAACACCGTACGTAAACTTAAAACTCCATGATAAACCTAATGAATTCGTCCGAGTCATTTGAACATCGTACGACCACTCAGGACTTGTTACGACTCTGTACGCGAAATTAGCAACAGGAAAAGCAATTTAGAATAATGTAGGATGCGTTACAACCTTTGAGAACACCTTACACCACCGTACGAAAGATTAAAACTCCATAATAAACCTAATGAATTCGTCCGAGTAATTTGAACACCATACAACAATTTGGAATATATTACGACTCTGTATGCCACCTTACCGCCTTGAAAAGCGTGTTAGTATAACGTACGGCACCTTACAACTCCTAACAAAACATTACAACACCGTACGTAAACTTAAAACTCCATAATAAACCTAATGAATTCGTCCGAGTCATTTGAACATCGTACGACCACTCAGGAATTGTTACGACTCTGTACGCGAAATTAGCAACAGGAAAAGCAATTTAGAATAATGTAAGATGCGTTACAACCTTTGAGAACACCTTACACCACCGTACGAAAGATTAAAACTCCATAATAAACCTAATGAATTCGTCCGAGTAATTTGAACACCATACAACAATTTGGAATATATTACGACTCTGTATGCCACATTACCGCCTTGAAAAGCATGTTAGTATAACGTACGGCACCTTACAACTCCTAACAAAACATTACAACACCGTACGTAAACTTAAAACTCCATTATAAACCTAATTAATTCTTCCGAGTCATTTGAACATCGTACGACCACTAAGGACTTGTTACGACTCTGTATGCGAAATTAGAAACAGGAAAAGCAATTTAGAATAATTTAGAATGCGTTACAACTTTTGAGAACACCTTACACCACCGTACGAAAGATTAAAACTCCATAATAAACCTAATGAATTCTTTCGAGTAATTTGAACACCATACAACAATTTGGAATATATTACGACTCTGTATGCCACATTACCGCCTTGAAAAGCATGTTAGTATAACGTACGGCACCTTACAACTCCTAACAAAACATTACAACACCGTACGTAAACTTAAAACTCCATAATAAACCTAATGAATTCGTCCGAGTCATTTGAACATCGTACGACCACTCAGGACTTGTTACGACTCTGTACGCGAAATTAGCAACAGGAAAAGCAATTTAGAATAATGTAGGATGCGTTACAACCTTTGAGAACACCTTACACCACCGTACGAAAGATTAAAACTCCATAATAAACCTAATGAATTCGTCCGAGTAATTTGAACACCATACAACAATTTGGAATATATTACGACTCTGTATGCCACATTACCGCCTTGAAAAGCATGTTAGTATAACGTACGGCACCTTACAACTCCTAACAAAACATTACAACACCGTACGTAAACTTAAAACTCCATTATAAACCTAATTAATTCTTCCGAGTCATTTGAACATCGTACGACCACTAAGGACTTGTTACGACTCTGTATGCGAAATTAGAAACAGGAAAAGCAATTTAGAATAATTTAGAATGCGTTACAACTTTTGAGAACACCTTACACCACCGTACGAAAGATTAAAACTCCATAATAAACCTAATGAATTCTTTCGAGTAATTTGAACACCATACAACAATTTGGAATATATTACGACTCTGTATGCCACATTACCGCCTTGAAAAGCATGTTAGTATAACGTACGGCACCTTACAACTCCTAACAAAACATTACAACACCGTACGTAAACTTAAAACTCCATAATAAACCTAATGAATTCGTCCGAGTCATTTGAACATCGTACGACCACTCAGGACTTGTTACGACTCTGTACGCGAAATTAGCAACAGGAAAAGCAATTTAGAATAATGTAGGATGCGTTACAACCTTTGAGAACACCTTACACCACCGTACGAAAGATTAAAACTCCATAATAAACCTAATGAATTCGTCCGAGTAATTTGAACACCATACAACAATTTGGAATATATTACGACTCTGTATGCCACATTACCGCCTTGAAAAGCATGTTAGTATAACGTACGGCACCTTACAACTCCTAACAAAACATTACAACACCGTACGTAAACTTAAAACTCCATTATAAACCTAATTAATTGTTCCGAGTCATTTGAAAATCGTACGACCACTAATGACTTGTTACGACTCTGTATGCGAAATTAGAAACAGGAAAAGCAATTTAGAATAATTTAGAATGCGTTACAACTTTTGAGAACACCTTACACCACCGTACGAAAGATTAAAACTCCATAATAAACCTAATGAATTCTTTCGAGTAATTTGAACACCATACAACAATTTGGAATATATTACGACTCTGTATGCCACATTACCGCCTTGAAAAGCATGTTAGTATAACGTACGGCACCTTACAACTCCTAACAAAACATTACAACACCGTACGTAAACTTAAAACTCCATAATAAACCTAATGAATTCGTCCGAGTCATTTGAACATCGTACGACCACTCAGGACTTGTTACGACTCTGTATGCGAAATTAGCAACAGGAAAAGCAATTTATAATAATGTAGGATGCGTTACAACCTTTGAGAACACCTTACACCACCGTACGAAAGATTAAAACTCCATAATAAACCTAATGAATTCGTCCGAGTAATTTGAACACCATACAACAATTTGGAATATATTACGACTCTGTATGCCACATTACCGCCTTGAAAAGCATGTTAGTATAACGTACAGCACCTTACAACTCCTAACAAAACATTACAACACCGTACGTAAACTTAAAACTCCATTATAAACCTAATGAATTCGTCCGAGTCATTTGAACATCATACGACCACTCAGGACTTGTTACGACTCTGTATGAGAAATTAGCAACAGGAAAAGCAATTTAGAATAATGTAGGATGCGTTACAACTTTTAAGAACACCTTACATCACCGTACGAAAGATTAAAACTCCATAATAAACTAATGAATTCGTCCGAATAATTTGAACACCATACAACAATTTGGAATATATTACGACTCTGTATGCCACATTACCGCCTTTAAAAGCATGTTAGTATAACGTACGGCACCTTACAACTCCTAACAAAACATTACAACACCGTACGTAAACTTAAAACTCCATAATAAACCTAATGAATTCGTCCGAGTCATTTGAACATCGTAAGACCACTCAGGACTTGTTACGACTCTGTACGCGAAATTAGCAACAGGAAAAGCAATTTAGAATAATGTAGGATGCGTTACAACCTTTGAGAACACCTTACACCACCGTACGAAAGATTAAAACTCCATAATAAACCTAATGAATTCGTCCGAGTAATTTGAACACCATACAACAATTTGGAATATATTACGACTCTGTATGCCACCTTACCGCCTTGAAAAGCGTGTTAGTATAACGTACGGCACCTTACAACTCCTAACAAAACATTACAACACCGTACGTAAACTTAAAACTCCATAATAAACCTAATGAATTCGTCCGAGTCATTTGAACATCGTAAGACCACTCAGGACTTGTTACGACTCTGTATGCGAAATTAGAAACAGGAAAAGCAATTTAGAATAATTTAGAATGCGTTACAACTTTTGAGAACACCTTACACCACCGTACGAAAGATTAAAACTCCATAATAAACCTAATGAATTCTTTCGAGTAATTTGAACACCATACAACAATTTGGAATATATTACGACTCTGTATGCCACATTACCGCCTTGAAAAGCATGTTAGTATAACGTACGGCACCTTACAACTCCTAACAAAACATTACAACACCGTACGTAAACTTAAAACTCCATAATAAACCTAATGAATTCGTCCGAGTCATTTGAACATCGTACGACCACTCAGGACTTGTTACGACTCTGTATGCGAAATTAGCAACAGGAAAAGCAATTTATAATAATGTAGGATGCGTTACAACCTTTGAGAACACCTTACACCACCGTACGAAAGATTAAAACTCCATAATAAACCTAATGAATTCGTCCGAGTAATTTGAACACCATACAACAATTTGGAATATATTACGACTCTGTATGCCACATTACCGCCTTGAAAAGCATGTTAGTATAACGTACAGCACCTTACAACTCCTAACAAAACATTACAACACCGTACGTAAACTTAAAACTCCATTATAAACCTAATGAATTCGTCCGAGTCATTTGAACATCATACGACCACTCAGGACTTGTTACGACTCTGTATGAGAAATTAGCAACAGGAAAAGCAATTTAGAATAATGTAGGATGCGTTACAACTTTTAAGAACACCTTACATCACCGTACGAAAGATTAAAACTCCATAATAAACTAATGAATTCGTCCGAATAATTTGAACACCATACAACAATTTGGAATATATTACGACTCTGTATGCCACATTACCGCCTTTAAAAGCATGTTAGTATAACGTACGGCACCTTACAACTCCTAACAAAACATTACAACACCGTACGTAAACTTAAAACTCCATAATAAACCTAATGAATTCGTCCGAGTCATTTGAACATCGTAAGACCACTCAGGACTTGTTACGACTCTGTACGCGAAATTAGCAACAGGAAAAGCAATTTAGAATAATGTAGGATGCGTTACAACCTTTGAGAACACCTTACACCACCGTACGAAAGATTAAAACTCCATAATAAACCTAATGAATTCGTCCGAGTAATTTGAACACCATACAACAATTTGGAATATATTACGACTCTGTATGCCACCTTACCGCCTTGAAAAGCGTGTTAGTATAACGTACGGCACCTTACAACTCCTAACAAAACATTACAACACCGTACGTAAACTTAAAACTCCATAATAAACCTAATGAATTCGTCCGAGTCATTTGAACATCGTAAGACCACTCAGGACTTGTTACGACTCTGTATGCGAAATTAGAAACAGGAAAAGCAATTTAGAATAATTTAGAATGCGTTACAACTTTTGAGAACACCTTACACCACCGTACGAAAGATTAAAACTCCATAATAAACCTAATGAATTCTTTCGAGTAATTTGAACACCATACAACAATTTGGAATATATTACGACTCTGTATGCCACATTACCGCCTTGAAAAGCATGTTAGTATAACGTACGGCACCTTACAACTCCTAACAAAACATTACAACACCGTACGTAAACTTAAAACTCCATAATAAACCTAATGAATTCGTCCGAGTCATTTGAACATCGTACGACCACTCAGGACTTGTTACGACTCTGTATGCGAAATTAGCAACAGGAAAAGCAATTTATAATAATGTAGGATGCGTTACAACCTTTGAGAACACCTTACACCACCGTACGAAAGATTAAAACTCCATAATAAACCTAATGAATTCGTCCGAGTAATTTGAACACCATACAACAATTTGGAATATATTACGACTCTGTATGCCACATTACCGCCTTGAAAAGCATGTTAGTATAACGTACAGCACCTTACAACTCCTAACAAAACATTACAACACCGTACGTAAACTTAAAACTCCATTATAAACCTAATGAATTCGTCCGAGTCATTTGAACATCATACGACCACTCAGGACTTGTTACGACTCTGTATGAGAAATTAGCAACAGGAAAAGCAATTTAGAATAATGTAGGATGCGTTACAACTTTTAAGAACACCTTACATCACCGTACGAAAGATTAAAACTCCATAATAAACTAATGAATTCGTCCGAATAATTTGAACACCATACAACAATTTGGAATATATTACGACTCTGTATGCCACATTACCGCCTTTAAAAGCATGTTAGTATAACGTACGGCACCTTACAACTCCTAACAAAACATTACAACACCGTACGTAAACTTAAAACTCCATAATAAACCTAATGAATTCGTCCGAGTCATTTGAACATCGTAAGACCACTCAGGACTTGTTACGACTCTGTACGCGAAATTAGCAACAGGAAAAGCAATTTAGAATAATGTAGGATGCGTTACAACCTTTGAGAACACCTTACACCACCGTACGAAAGATTAAAACTCCATAATAAACCTAATGAATTCGTCCGAGTAATTTGAACACCATACAACAATTTGGAATATATTACGACTCTGTATGCCACCTTACCGCCTTGAAAAGCGTGTTAGTATAACGTACGGCACCTTACAACTCCTAACAAAACATTACAACACCGTACGTAAACTTAAAACTCCATAATAAACCTAATGAATTCGTCCGAGTCATTTGAACATCGTAAGACCACTCAGGACTTGTTACGACTCTGTACGCGAAATTAGCAACAGGAAAAGCAATTTAGAATAATGTAGGATGCGTTACAACCTTTGAGAACACCTTACACCACCGTACGAAAGATTAAAACTCCATAATAAACCTAATGAATTCGTCCGAGTAATTTGAACACCATACAACAATTTGGAATATATTACGACTCTGTATGCCACCTTACCGCCTTGAAAAGCGTGTTAGTATAACGTACGGCACCTTACAACTCCTAACAAAACATTACAACACCGTACGTAAACTTAAAACTCCATAATAAACCTAATGAATTCGTCCGAGTCATTTGAACATCGTACGACCACTCAGGACTTGTTACGACTCTGTACGCGAAATTAGCAACAGGAAAAGCAATTTAGAATAATTTAGGATGCGTTACAACCTTTGAGAACACCTTACACCACTGTACGAAAGATTAAAACTCCATAATAAACCTAATGAATTCGTCCGAGTAATTTGAACACCATACAACAATTTGGAATATATTACGACTCTGTATGCCACATTACCGCCTTGAAAAGCATGTTAGTATAACGTACGGCACCTTACAACTCCTAACAAAACATTACAACACCGTACGTAAACTTAAAACTCCATTATAAACCTAATTAATTCTTTCGAGTCATTTGAACATCGTACGACCACTAAGTACTTGTTACGACTCTGTATGCGAAATTAGAAACAGGAAAAGCAATTTAGAATAATTTAGAATGCGTTACAACTTTTGAGAACACCTTACACCACCGTACGAAAGATTAAAACTCCATAATAAACCTAATGAATTCTTTCGAGTAATTTGAACACCATACAACAATTTGGAATATATTACGACTCTGTATGCCACATTACCGCCTTGAAAAGCATGTTAGTATAACGTACGGCACCTTACAACTCCTAACAAAACATTACAACACCGTACGTAAACTTAAAACTCCATAATAAACCTAATGAATTCGTCCGAGTCATTTGAACATCGTACGACCACTCAGGACTTGTTACGACTCTGTATGCGAAATTAGCAACAGGAAAAGCAATTTATAATAATGTAGGATGCGTTACAACCTTTGAGAACACCTTACACCACCGTACGAAAGATTAAAACTCCATAATAAACCTAATGAATTCGTCCGAGTAATTTGAACACCATACAACAATTTGGAATATATTACGACTCTGTATGCCACATTACTGCCTTGAAAAGCATGTTAGTATAACGTACAGCACCTTACAACTCCTAACAAAACATTACAACACCGTACGTAAACTTAAAACTCCATTATAAACCTAATGAATTCGTCCGAGTCATTTGAACATCGTACGACCACTCAGGACTTGTTACGACTCTGTATGAGAAATTATCAACAGGAAAAGCAATTTAGAATAATGTAGGATGCGTTACAACTTTTAAGAACACCTTACATCACCGTACGAAAGATTAAAACTCCATAATAAACCTAATGAATTCGTCCGAGTAATTTGAACACCATACAACAATTTGGAATATATTACGACTCTGTATGCCACATTACCGCCTTGAAAAGCATCTTAGTATAACGTACGGCACCTTACAACTCCTAACAAAACATTACAACACCGTACGTAAACTTAAAACTCCATAATAAACCTAATGAATTCGTCCGAGTCATTTGAACATTGTACGACCACTCAGGACTTGTTACGACTCTGTATGCGAAATTAGCAACAGGAAAAGCAATTTATAATAATGTAGGATGCGTTACAACCTTTGAGAACACCTTACACCACCGTACGAAATATTAAAACTCCATAATAAACCTAATGAATTCGTCCGAGTAATTTGAACACCATACAACAATTTGGAATATATTACGACTCTGTATGCCACATTACCGCCTTGAAAAGCATGTTAGTATAACGTACAGCACCTTACAACTCCTAACAAAACATTACAACACCGTACGTAAACTTAAAACTCCATTATAAACCTAATGAATTCGTCCGAGTCATTTGAACATCGTACGAACACTCAGGACTTGTTACGACTCTGTATGAGAAATTAGCAACAGGAAAAGCAATTTAGAATAATGTAGGATGCGTTACAACTTTTAAGAACACCTTACATCACCGTACGAAAGATTAAAACTCCATAATAAACCTAATGAATTCGTCCGAGTAATTTGAACACCATACAACAATTTGGAATATATTACGACTCTGTATGCCACATTACCGCCTTGAAAAGCATGTTAGTATAACGTACGGCACCTTACAACTCCTAACAAAACATTACAACACCGTACGTAAACTTAAAACTCCATAATAAACCTAATGAATTCGTCCGAGTCCTTTGAACATCGTACGACCACTAAGGACTTGTTACGACTCTGTATGCGAAATTAGAAACAGGAAAAGCAATTTAGAATAATGTAGGATGCGTTACAAACTTTGAGAACACCTTACACCACCGTACGAAAGATTAAAACTCCATAATAAACCTAATTAATTTGTCCGAGTAATTTGAACACCATACAACAATTTGGAATATATTACGACTCTATATGCCACATTACCGCCTTGAAAAGCATGTTAGTATAACGTACGGACCTTACAACTCTTAACAAAACATTACAACACCGTACGTAAACTTAAAACTCCATTATAAACCTAATGAATTCGTCCGAGTCATTTGAACATCGTACGACCACTCAGGACTTGTTACGACTCTGTACGCGAAATTAGCAACAGGAAAAGCAATTTAGAATAAGGTAGGATGCGTTACAACTTTTGAGAACACCTTACACCACCGTACGAAAGATTAAAACTCAATAATAAACCTAATGAATTCGTCCGAGTAATTTGAACTCCATACAACAATTTGGAATATATTACGACTCTGTATGCCACCTTACCGCCTTGAAAAGCGTGTTAGTATAACGTACGGCACCTTACAACTCCTAACAAAACATTACAACACCGTACGTAAACTTAAAACTCCATAATAAACCTAATGAATTCGTCCGAGTCATTTGAACATTGTAAGACCACTCAGGACTTGTTACGACTCTGTACGCGAAATTAGCAACAGGAAAAGCAATTTAGAATAATGTAGGATGCGTTACAACCTTTGAGAACACCTTACACCACCGTACGAAAGATTAAAACTCCATAATAAACCTAATGAATTCGTCCGAGTAATTTGAACACCATACAACAATTTGGAATATATTACGACTCTGTATGCCACCTTACCGCCTTGAAAAGCGTGTTAGTATAACGTACGGCACCTTACAACTCCTAACAAAACATTACAACACCGTACGTAAACTTAAAACTCCATAATAAACCTAATGAATTCGTCCGAGTCATTTGAACATCGTACGACCACTCAGGACTTGTTACGACTCTGTACGCGAAATTAGCAACAGGAAAAGCAATTTAGAATAATTTAGGATGCGTTACAACCTTTGAGAACACCTTACACCACTGTACGAAAGATTAAAACTCCATAATAAACCTAATGAATTCGTCCGAGTAATTTGAACACCATACAACAATTTGGAATATATTACGACTCTGTATGCCACATTACAGCCTTGAAAAGCATGTTAGTATAACGTACGGCACCTTACAACTCCTAACAAAACATTACAACACCGTACGTAAACTTAAAACTCCATTATAAACCTAATTAATTCTTTCGAGTCATTTGAACATCGTACGACCACTAAGGACTTGTTACGACTCTGTATGCGAAATTAGAAACAGGAAAAGCAATTTAGAATAATTTAGAATGCGTTACAACTTTTGAGAACACCTTACACCACCGTACGAAAGATTAAAACTCCATAATAAACCTAATGAATTCTTTCGAGTAATTTGAACACCATACAACAATTTGGAATATATTACGACTCTGTATGCCACATTACCGCCTTGAAAAGCATGTTAGTATAACGTACGGCACCTTACAACTCCTAACAAAACATTACAACACCGTACGTAAACTTAAAACTCCATAATAAACCTAATGAATTCGTCCGAGTCATTTGAACATCGTACGACCACTCAGGACTTGTTACGACTCTGTATGCGAAATTAGCAACAGGAAAAGCAATTTATAATAATGTAGGATGCGTTACAACCTTTGAGAACACCTTACACCACCGTACGAAAGATTAAAACTCCATAATAAACCTAATGAATTCGTCCGAGTAATTTGAACACCATACAACAATTTGGAATATATTACGACTCTGTATGCCACATTACTGCCTTGAAAAGCATGTTAGTATAACGTACAGCACCTTACAACTCCTAACAAAACATTACAACACCGTACGTAAACTTAAAACTCCATTATAAACCTAATGAATTCGTCCGAGTCATTTGAACATCGTACGACCACTCAGGACTTGTTACGACTCTGTATGAGAAATTATCAACAGGAAAAGCAATTTAGAATAATGTAGGATGCGTTACAACTTTTAAGAACACCTTACATCACCGTACGAAAGATTAAAACTCCATAATAAACCTAATGAATTCGTCCGAGTAATTTGAACACCATACAACAATTTGGAATATATTACGACTCTGTATGCCACATTACCGCCTTGAAAAGCATCTTAGTATAACGTACGGCACCTTACAACTCCTAACAAAACATTACAACACCGTACGTAAACTTAAAACTCCATAATAAACCTAATGAATTCGTCCGAGTCATTTGAACATTGTACGACCACTCAGGACTTGTTACGACTCTGTATGCGAAATTAGCAACAGGAAAAGCAATTTATAATAATGTAGGATGCGTTACAACCTTTGAGAACACCTTACACCACCGTACGAAATATTAAAACTCCATAATAAACCTAATGAATTCGTCCGAGTAATTTGAACACCATACAACAATTTGGAATATATTACGACTCTGTATGCCACATTACCGCCTTGAAAAGCATGTTAGTATAACGTAAAGCACCTTACAACTCCTAACAAAACATTACAACACCGTACGTAAACTTAAAACTCCATTATAAACCTAATGAATTCGTCCGAGTCATTTGAACATCGTACGAACACTCAGGACTTGTTACGACTCTGTATGAGAAATTAGCAACAGGAAAAGCAATTTAGAATAATGTAGGATGCGTTACAACTTTTAAGAACACCTTACATCACCGTACGAAAGATTAAAACTCCATAATAAACCTAATGAATTCGTCCGAGTAATTTGAACACCATACAACAATTTGGAATATATTACGACTCTGTATGCCACATTACCGCCGTGAAAAGCATGTTAGTATAACGTACGGCACCTTACAACTCCTAACAAAACATTACAACACCGTACGTAAACTTAAAACTCCATAATAAACCTAATGAATTCGTCCGAGTCCTTTGAACATCGTACGACCACTAAGGACTTGTTACGACTCTGTATGCGAAATTAGAAACAGGAAAAGCAATTTAGAATAATGTAGGATGCGTTACAAACTTTGAGAACACCTTACACCACCGTACGAAAGATTAAAACTCCATAATAAACCTAATTAATTTGTCCGAGTAATTTGAACACCATACAACAATTTGGAATATATTACGACTCTATATGCCACATTACCGCCTTGAAAAGCATGTTAGTATAACGTACGGACCTTACAACTCTTAACAAAACATTACAACACCGTACGTAAACTTAAAACTCCATTATAAACCTAATGAATTCGTCCGAGTCATTTGAACATCGTACGACCACTCAGGACTTGTTACGACTCTGTACGCGAAATTAGCAACAGGAAAAGCAATTTAGAATAAGGTAGGATGCGTTACAACTTTTGAGAACACCTTACACCACCGTACGAAAGATTAAAACTCAATAATAAACCTAATGAATTCGTCCGAGTAATTTGAACTCCATACAACAATTTGGAATATATTACGACTCTGTATGCCACATTACCGCCTTGAAAAGCATGTTAGTATAACGTACGGCACCTTACAACTCCTAACAAAACATTACAACACCGTACGTAAACTTAAAACTCCATAATAAACCTAATGAATTCGTCCGAGTCCTTTGAACATCGTACGACCACTCAGGACTTGTTACGACTCTGTATGCGAAATTAGCAACAGGAAAAGCAATTTAGAATAATGTAGGATGCGTTACAACCTTTGAGAACACCTTACACCACCGTACGAAAGATTAAAACTCCATAATAAACCTAATGAATTCGTCCGAGTAATTTGAATACCATACAACAATTTTGAATATATTACGACTCTGTATGCCACAGTACCGCCTTGAAAAGCGTGTTAGTATAACGTAGGGCACCTTACAACTCCTAACAAAACATTACAACACCGTACGTAAACTTAAAACTCCATAATAAACCTATTGAATTCGTCTGAGTCATTTGAACATCGTACGACCACTCAGGACTTGTTACGACTCTGTATGCGAAATTAGCAACAGGAAAAGCAATTTAGAATAATGTAGGATGCGTTACAACCTTTGAGAACACCTTACACCACCGTACGAAAGATTAAAACTCCATAATAAACCTAATGAATTCGTCCGAGTAATTTGAACACCATACAACAATTTGGAATATATTACGACTCTGTATGCCACATTACCGCCTTGAAAAGCATGTTAGTATAACGTACGGAACCTTACAACTCCTAACAAAACATTACAACACCGTACGTAAACTTAAAACTCCATAATAAACCTAATGAATTCGTCCGAGTCCTTTGAACATCGTACGACCACTCAGGACTTGTTACGACTCTGTATGCGAAATTAGCAACAGGAAAAGCAATTTAGAATAATGTTGGATGCGTTACAACCTTTGAGAACACCTTACACCACCGTACGAAAGATTAAAACTCCATAATAAACCTAATGAATTCGTCCGAGTAATTTGAATACCATACAACAATTTGGAATATATTACGACTCTGTATGCCACAGTACCGCCTTGAAAAGCGTGTTAGTATAACGTAGGGCACCTTACAACTCCTAACAAAACATTACAACACCGTACGTAAACTTAAAACTCCATAATAAACCTATTGAATTCGTCTGAGTCATTTGAACATCGTAGACCACTCAGGACTTGTTACGACTCTGTATGCGAAATTAGCAACTAGAAAAGCAATTTAGAATAATGTAGGATGCGTTACAACCTTTGAGAACACCTTACACCACCGTACGAAAGATTAAAACTCCATAATAAACCTAATGAATTCGTCCGAGTAATTTGAACACCATACAACAATTTGGAATATATTACGACTCTGTATGCCACATTACCGCCTTGAAAAGCATGTTAGTATAACGTACGGCACCTTACAACTCCTAACAAAACATTACAACACCGTACGTAAACTTAAAACTCCATAATAAACCTAATGAATTCGTCCGAGTCCTTTGAACATCGTACGACCACTCAGGACTTGTTACGACTCTGTATGCGAAATTAGCAACAGGAAAAGCTATTTAGAATAATGTAGGATGCGTTACAACCTTTGAAAACACCTTACACCACCGTACGAAAGATTAAAACTCCATAATAAACCTAATGAATTCGTCCGAGTAATTTGAACACCATACAACAATTTGGAATATATTACGACTCTGTATGCCACAGTACCGCCTTGAAAAGCGTGTTAGTATAACGTAGGGCACCTTACAACTCCTAACAAAACATTACAACACCGTACGTAAACTTAAAACTCCATAATAAACCTATTGAATTCGTCTGAGTCATTTGAACATCGTACGACCACTCAGGACTTGTTACGACTCTGTATGCGAAATTAGCAACAGGAAAAGCAATTTAGAATAATGTAGGATGCGTTACAAACTTTGAGAACACCTTACACCACCGTACGAAAGATTAAAACTCCATAATAAACCTAATTAATTTGTCCGAGAAATTTGAACACCATACAACAATTTGGAATATATTACGACTCTGTATGCCACATTACCGCCTTGAAAAGCATGTTAGTATAACGTACGGCACCTTACAACTCCTAAGAAAACATTACAACACCGTGCGTAAACTTAAAACTCCATAATAAACCTAATGAATTCGTCCGAGTCATTTGAACATCGTACGACCACTCAGGACTTGTTACGACTCTGTACGCGAAATTAGCAACAGGAAAAGCAATTTAGAATAATGTAGGATGCGTTACAACCTTTGAGAACACCTTACACCACCGTACGAAAGATTAAAACTCCATAATAAACCTAATGAATTCGTCCGAGTAATTTGAACACCATACAACAATTTGGAATATATTACGACTCTGTATGCCACATTACCGCCTTGAAAAGCATGTTAGTATAACGTACGGCACCTTACAACTCCTAACAAAACATTACAACACCGTACGTAAACTTAAAACTCCATTATAAACCTAATTAATTCGTCCGAGTCATTTGAACATCGTACGACCACTAAGGACTTGTTACGACTCTCTATGCGAAATTAGAAACAAGAAAAGCAATTTAGAATAATTTAGAATGCGTTACAACTTTGGAGAACACCTTACACCACCGTACGAAAGATTAAAACTCCATAATAAACCTAATAAATTCTTTCGAGTAATTTGAACACCATACAACAATTTGGAATATATTACGACTCTGTATGCCACATTACCGCCTTGAAAAGCATGTTAGTATAACGTACGACACCTTACAACTCCTAACAAAACATTACAACACCGTACGTAAACTTAAAACTCCATAATAAACCTAATGAATTTGTCCGAGTCATTTGAACATCGTACGACCACTCAGGACTTGTTACGACTCTGTATGCGAAATTAGCAACAGGAAAAGCAATTTAGAATAATGTAGGATGCGTTACAACTTTTGAGAACACCTTACACCACCGTACGAAAGTTTAAAACTCCATAATAAACCTAATGAATTCGTCCGAGTAATTTGAAAACCATACACCAATTTGGAATATATTACGACTCTGTATGCCACATTACCGCCTTGAAAAGCATGTTAATATAACGTACAGCAGCTTACAACTCCTAACAAAACATTACAACACCGTACGTAAACTTAAAACTCCATTATAAACCTAATGAATTCGTCCGAGTCATTTGAACATCATACGACCACTCAGGACTTGTTACGACTCTGTATGCGAAATTAGCAACAGGAAAAGCAATTTAGAATAAGGTAGGATGCGTTACAACTTTTGAGAACACCTTACACCACCGTACGAAAGATTAAAACTCAATAATAAACCTAATGAATTCGTCCGAGTAATTTGAACTCCATACAACAATTTGGAATATATTACGACTCTGTATGCCACATTACCGCCTTGAAAAGCATGTTAGTATAACGTACGGCACCTTACAACTCTTAACAAAACATTAGAACACCGTACGTAAACTTAAAACTCCATAATAAACCTAATGAATTCGTCCGAGTCATTTGAACATCGTACGACCACTCAGGACTTGTTACGACTCTGTACGCGAAATTAGCAACAGGAAAAGCAATTTAGAATAATGTAGGATGCGTTACAAACTTTGAGAACACCTTACACCACCGTACGAAAGATTAAAACTCCATAATAAACCTAATTAATTTGTCCGAGTAATTTGAACACCATACAACAATTTGGAATATATTACGACTCTGTATGCCACATTACCGCCTTGAAAAGCATGTTAGTATAACGTACGGCACCTTACAACTCCTAACAAAACATTACAACACCGTACGTAAACTTAAAACTCCATTATAAACCTAATGAATTCGTCCGAGTCATTTGAACATCGTACGACCACTCAGGACTTGTTACGACTCTGTATGCGAAATTAGCAACAGGAAAAGCAATTTAGAATAAGGTAGGATGCGTTACAACTTTTGAGAACACCTTACACCACCGTACGAAAGATTAAAACTCAATAATAAACCTAATGAATTCGTCCGAATAATTTGAACTCCATACAACAATTTGGAATATATTACGACTCTGTATGCCACATTACCGCCTTGAAAAGCATGTTAGTATAACGTACGGCACCTTACAACTCCTAACAAAACATTAGAACACCGTACGTAAACTTAAAACTCCATAATAAACCTAATGAATTCGTCCGAGTCATTTGAACATCGTACGACCACTCAGGACTTGTTACGACTCTGTATGCGAAATTAGCAACAGGAAAAGCAATTTAGAATAATGTAGGATGCGTTACAAACTTTGAGAACACCTTACACCACCGTACGAAAGATTAAAACTCCATAATAAACCTAATTAATTTGTCCGAGTAATTTGAACACCATACAACAATTTGGAATATATTACGACTCTGTATGCCACATTACCGCCTTGAAAAGCATGTTAGTATAACGTACGGCACCTTACAACTCCTAACAAAACATTACAACACCGTACGTAAACTTAAAACTCCATTATAAACCTAATGAATTCTTCCGAGTCATTTGAACATCGTACGACCACTCAGGACTTGTTACGACTCTGTATGCGAAATTAGCAACAGGAAAAGCAATTTAGAATAAGGTAGGATGCGTTACAACTTTTGAGAACACCTTACACCACCGTACGAAAGATTAAAACTCAATAATAAACCTAATGAATTCGTCCGAGTAATTTGAACTCCATACAACAATTTGGAATATATTACGACTCTGTATGCCACATTACCGCCTTGAAAAGCATGTTAGTATAACGTACGGCACCTTACAACTCCTAACAAAACATTACAACACCGTACGTAAACTTAAAACTCCATAATAAACCTAATGAACTCGTCCGAGTCCTTTGAACATCGTACGACCACTAAGGACTTGTTACGACTCTGTATGCGAAATTAGAAACAGGAAAAGCAATTTAGAATAATTTAGAATGCGTTACAACTTTTGAGAACACCTTACACCACCGTATGAAAGATTTAAACTCCATAATAAACCCTATAAATTCTTTCGAGTAATTTGAACACCATACAACAATTTGGAATATATTACGACTCTGTATGCCACATTACCGCCTTGAAAAGCATGTTAGTATAACGTACGACACCTTACAACTCCTAACAAAACATTACAACACCGTACGTAAACTTAAAACTCCATAATAAACCTAATGAATTCGTCCGAGTCATTTGAACATCGTACGACCACTAAGGACTTGATACGACTCGGTATGCGAAATTAGCAACAGGAAAAGCAATTTAGAATAATGTAGGATGCGTTACAACTTTTGAGAACACCTTACACCACCGTACGGAAGATTAAAACTCCATAATAAACCTAATGAATTCGTCCGAGTAATTTGAACACCATACAACAATTTGGAATATATTACGACTCTGTATGCCACATTACCGCCTTGAAAATCATGTTAGTATAACGTACTGCACCTTACAACTCCTAACAAAACATTACAACACCGTACGTAAACTTAAAACTCCATTATAAACCTAAAAAATTCGTCCGAGTCATTTGAACATCGTACGACCACTCAGGACTTGTTACGACTCTGTATGAGAAATTAGCAACAGGAAAAGCAATTTAGAATAATGTAGGATGCGTTACAACTTTTAAGAACACCTTACACCACCGTACGAAAGATTAAAACTCCATAATAAACCTAATGAATTCGTCCGAGTAATTTGAACACCATACAACAATTTGGAATATATTACGACTCTGTTTGCCACATTACCGCCTTGAAAAGCATGTTAGTATAACGTACGACACCTTACAACTCCTAACAAAACATTACAACACCGTACGTAAACTTAAAACTCCATAATAAACCTAATGAATTCGTCCGAGTCCTTTGAACATCGTACGACCACTCAGGACTTGTTACGACTCTGTATGCGAAATTAGCAACAGGAAAAGCAATTTAGAATAATGTAGGATGCGTTACAAACTTTGAGAACACCTTACACCACCGTACGAAAGATTAAAACTCCATAATAAACCTAATTAATTTGTCCGAGTAATTTGAACACCATACAACAATTTGGAATATATTACGACTCTGTATGCCACATTACCGCCTTGAAAAGCATGTTAGTATAACGTACGGCACCTTACAACTCCTAACAAAACATTACAACACCGTACGTACACTTAAAACTCCATTATAAACCTAATGAATTCGTCCGAGTCATTTGAACATCGTACGACCACTCAGGACTTGTTACGACTCTGTATGCGAAATTAGCAACAGGAAAAGCAATTTAGAATAAGGTAGGATGCATTACAACTTTTGAGAACACCTTACACCACCGTACGAAAGATAAAAACTCAATAATAAACCTAATGAATTCGTCCGAGTAATTTGAACTCCATACAACAATTTGGAATATATTACGACTCTGTATGCCACATTACCGCCTTTAAAAGCGTGTTAGTATAACGTAGGGCACCTTACAACTCCTAACAAAACATTACAACACCGTACGTAAACTTAAAGCTCCATAATAAACCTATTGAATTCGTCTGAGTCATTTGAACATCGTACGACCACTCAGGACTTGTTACGACTCTGTATGAGAAATTAGCAACAGGAAAAGCAATTTAGAATAATGTAAGATGTGTTACAACTTTTAAGAACACCTTACACCACCGTACGAAAGATTAAAACTCCATAATAAACCTAATGAATTCGTCCGAGTAATTTGAACACCATACAACAATTTGGAATATATTACGACTCTGTATGCCACATTACCGCCTTGAAAAGCATGTTAGTATAACGTACGGCACCTTACAACTCCTAACAAAACATTACAACACCGTACGTAAACTTAAAACTCCATAATAAACCTAATGAATTCGTCCGAGTCCTTTGAACATCGTACAACCACTCAGGACTTGTTACGACTCTGTATGCGAAATTAGCAACAGGAAAAGCAATTTAAAATAATGTAGGATGCGTTACAAACTTTGAGAACACCTTACACCACCGTACGAAAGATTAAAACTCCATAATAAACCTAATTAATTTGTCCGAGTAATTTGAACACCATACAACAATTTGGAATATATTACGACTCTGTATGCCACATTACCGCCTTGAAAAGCATGTTAGTATAACGTACGGCACCTTACAACTCCTAACAAAACATTACAACACCGTACGTACACTTAAAACTCCATTATAAACCTAATGAATTCGTCCGAGTCATTTGAACATCGTACGACCACTCAGGACTTGTTACGACTCTGTATGCGAAATTAGCAACAGGAAAAGCAATTTAGAATAAGGTAGGATGCATTACAACTTTTGAGAACACCTTACACCACCGTACGAAAGATAAAAACTCAATAATAAACCTAATGAATTCGTCCGAGTAATTTGAACTCCATACAACAATTTGGAATATATTACGACTCTGTATGCCACATTACCGCCTTTAAAAGCGTGTTAGTATAACGTAGGGCACCTTACAACTCCTAACAAAACATTACAACACCGTACGTAAACTTAAAGCTCCATAATAAACCTATTGAATTCGTCTGAGTCATTTGAACATCGTACGACCACTCAGGACTTGTTACGACTCTGTATGAGAAATTAGCAACAGGAAAAGCAATTTAGAATAATGTAAGATGTGTTACAACTTTTAAGAACACCTTACACCACCGTACGAAAGATTAAAACTCCATAATAAACCTAATGAATTCGTCCGAGTAATTTGAACACCATACAACAATTTGGAATATATTACGACTCTGTATGCCACATTACCGCCTTGAAAAGCATGTTAGTATAACGTACGGCACCTTACAACTCCTAACAAAACATTACAACACCGTACGTAAACTTAAAACTCCATAATAAACCTAATGAATTCGTCCGAGTCCTTTGAACATCGTACAACCACTCAGGACTTGTTACGACTCTGTATGCGAAATTAGCAACAGGAAAAGCAATTTAAAATAATGTAGGATGCGTTACAAACTTTGAGAACACCTTACACCACCGTACGAAAGATTAAAACTCCATAATAAACCTAATTAATTTGTCCGAGTAATTTGAACACCATACAACAATTTGGAATATATTACGACTTTGTTTGCCACATTACCGCCTTGAAAAGCATGTTAGTATAACGTACGGCACCTTACAACTCCTAACAAAACATTACAACACCGTACGTAAACTTAAAACTCCATAATAAACCTAATGAATTCGTCCGAGTCATTTGAACATCGTACGACCACTCAGGACTTGTTACGACTCTGTATGAGAAATTAGCAACAGGAAAAGCAATTTAGAATAATGTAGGATGCGTTACAACTTTTAAGAACACCTTACACCACCGTACGAAAGATTAAAACTCCATAATAAACCTAATGAATTCGTCCGAGTAATTTGAACACCATACAACAATTTGGAATATATTACGACTCTGTTTGCCACATTACCGCCTTGAAAAGCATGTTAGTATAACGTACGGCACCTTACAACTCCTAACAAAACATTACAACACCGTACGTAAACTTAAAACTCCATAATAAACCTAATGAATTCGTCCGAGTCCTTTGAACATCGTACGACCACTCAGGACTTGTTACGACTCTGTATGCGAAATTAGCAACAGGAAAAGCAATTTAGAATAATGTAGGATGCGTTACAAACTTTGAGAACACCTTACACCACCGTACGAAAGATTAAAACTCCATAATAAACCTAATTAATTTGTCCGAGTAATTTGAACACCATACAACAATTTGGAATATATTACGACTCTGTATGCCACATTACCGCCTTGAAAAGCATGTTAGTATAACGTACGGCACCTTACAACTCCTAACAAAACATTACAACACCGTACGTACACTTAAAACTCCATTATAAACCTAATGAATTCGTCCGAGTCATTTGAACATCGTACGACCACTCAGGACTTGTTACGACTCTGTATGCGAAATTAGCAACAGGAAAAGCAATTTAGAATAAGGTAGGATGCATTACAACTTTTGAGAACACCTTACACCACCGTACGAAAGATAAAAACTCAATAATAAACCTAATGAATTCGTCCGAGTAATTTGAACTCCATACAACAATTTGGAATATATTACGACTCTGTATGCCACATTACCGCCTTTAAAAGCGTGTTAGTATAACGTAGGGCACCTTACAACTCCTAACAAAACATTACAACACCGTACGTAAACTTAAAGCTCCATAATAAACCTATTGAATTCGTCTGAGTCATTTGAACATCGTACGACCACTCAGGACTTGTTACGACTCTGTATGAGAAATTAGCAACAGGAAAAGCAATTTAGAATAATGTAAGATGTGTTACAACTTTTAAGAACACCTTACACCACCGTACGAAAGATTAAAACTCCATAATAAACCTAATGAATTCGTCCGAGTAATTTGAACACCATACAACAATTTGGAATATATTACGACTCTGTATGCCACATTACCGCCTTGAAAAGCATGTTAGTATAACGTACGGCACCTTACAACTCCTAACAAAACATTACAACACCGTACGTAAACTTAAAACTCCATAATAAACCTAATGAATTCGTCCGAGTCCTTTGAACATCGTACAACCACTCAGGACTTGTTACGACTCTGTATGCGAAATTAGCAACAGGAAAAGCAATTTAAAATAATGTAGGATGCGTTACAAACTTTGAGAACACCTTACACCACCGTACGAAAGATTAAAACTCCATAATAAACCTAATTAATTTGTCCGAGTAATTTGAACACCATACAACAATTTGGAATATATTACGACTTTGTATGCCACATTACCGCCTTGAAAAGCATGTTAGTATAACGTACGGCACCTTACAACTCCTAACAAAACATTACAACACCGTACGTAAACTTAAAACTCCATTATAAACCTAATAAATTCGTCCGAGTCATTTGAACATCGTACGACCACTCAGGACTTGTTACGACTCTGTATGAGAAATTAGCAACAGGAAAAGCAATTTAGAATAATGTAGGATGCGTTACAACTTTTAAGAACACCTTACACCACCGTACGAAAGATTAAAACTCCATAATAAACCTTATTAATTTGTCCGAGTAATTTGAACACCATACAACAATTTGGAATATATTACGACTCTGTATGCCACATTACCGCCTTGAAAAGCATGTTAGTATAACGTACGGCACCTTACAACTCCTAACAAAACATTACAACACCGTACGTAAACTTAAAACTCCATAATAAACCTAATGAATTCGTCCGAGTCCTTTGAACATCGTACGACCACTCAGGACTTGTTACGACTCTGTATGCGAAATTAGCAACAGGAAAAGCAATTTAGAATAATGTAGGATGCGTTACAAACTTTGAGAACACCTTACACCACCGTACGAAAGATTAAAACTCCATAATAAACCTAATTAATTTGTCCGAGTAATTTGAACACCATACAACAATTTGGAATATATTACGACTCTGTATGCCACATTACCGCCTTGAAAAGCATGTTAGTATAACGTACGGCACCTTACAACTCCTAACAAAACATTACAACACCGTACGTACACTTAAAACTCCATTATAAACCTAATGAATTCGTCCGAGTCATTTGAACATCGTACGACCACTCAGGACTTGTTACGACTCTGTATGCGAAATTAGCAACAGGAAAAGCAATTTAGAATAAGGTAGGATGCATTACAACTTTTGAGAACACCTTACACCACCGTACGAAAGATAAAAACTCAATAATAAACCTAATGAATTCGTCCGAGTAATTTGAACTCCATACAACAATTTGGAATATATTACGACTCTGTATGCCACATTACCGCCTTTAAAAGCGTGTTAGTATAACGTAGGGCACCTTACAACTCCTAACAAAACATTACAACACCGTACGTAAACTTAAAGCTCCATAATAAACCTATTGAATTCGTCTGAGTCATTTGAACATCGTACGACCACTCAGGACTTGTTACGACTCTGTATGAGAAATTAGCAACAGGAAAAGCAATTTAGAATAATGTAAGATGTGTTACAACTTTTAAGAACACCTTACACCACCGTACGAAAGATTAAAACTCCATAATAAACCTAATGAATTCGTCCGAGTAATTTGAACACCATACAACAATTTGGAATATATTACGACTCTGTATGCCACATTACCGCCTTGAAAAGCATGTTAGTATAACGTACGGCACCTTACAACTCCTAACAAAACATTACAACACCGTACGTAAACTTAAAACTCCATAATAAACCTAATGAATTCGTCCGAGTCCTTTGAACATCGTACAACCACTCAGGACTTGTTACGACTCTGTATGCGAAATTAGCAACAGGAAAAGCAATTTAAAATAATGTAGGATGCGTTACAAACTTTGAGAACACCTTACACCACCGTACGAAAGATTAAAACTCCATAATAAACCTAATTAATTTGTCCGAGTAATTTGAACACCATACAACAATTTGGAATATATTACGACTTTGTATGCCACATTACCGCCTTGAAAAGCATGTTAGTATAACGTACGGCACCTTACAACTCCTAACAAAACATTACAACACCGTACGTAAACTTAAAACTCCATTATAAACCTAATAAATTCGTCCGAGTCATTTGAACATCGTACGACCACTCAGGACTTGTTACGACTCTGTATGAGAAATTAGCAACAGGAAAAGCAATTTAGAATAATGTAGGATGCGTTACAACTTTTAAGAACACCTTACACCACCGTACGAAAGATTAAAACTCCATAATAAACCTAATTAATTTGTCCGAGTAATTTGAACACCATACAACAATTTGGAATATATTACGACTCTGTATGCCACATTACCGCCTTGAAAAGCATGTTAGTATAACGTACGGCACCTTACAACTCCTAACAAAACATTACAACACCGTACGTAAACTTAAAACTCCATAATAAACCTAATGAATTCGTCCGAGTCCTTTGAACATCGTACGACCACTCAGGACTTGTTACGACTCTGTATGCGAAATTAGCAACAGGAAAAGCAATTTAGAATAATGTAGGATGCGTTACAAACTTTGAGAACACCTTACACCACCGTACGAAAGATTAAAACTCCATAATAAACCTAATTAATTTGTCCGAGTAATTTGAACACCATACAACAATTTGGAATATATTACGACTCTGTATGCCACATTACCGCCTTGAAAAGCATGTTAGTATAACGTACGGCACCTTACAACTCCTAACAAAACATTACAACACCGTACGTACACTTAAAACTCCATTATAAACCTAATGAATTCGTCCGAGTCATTTGAACATCGTACGACCACTCAGGACTTGTTACGACTCTGTATGCGAAATTAGCAACAGGAAAAGCAATTTAGAATAAGGTAGGATGCATTACAACTTTTGAGAACACCTTACACCACCGTACGAAAGATAAAAACTCAATAATAAACCTAATGAATTCGTCCGAGTAATTTGAACTCCATACAACAATTTGGAATATATTACGACTCTGTATGCCACATTACCGCCTTTAAAAGCGTGTTAGTATAACGTAGGGCACCTTACAACTCCTAACAAAACATTACAACACCGTACGTAAACTTAAAGCTCCATAATAAACCTATTGAATTCGTCTGAGTCATTTGAACATCGTACGACCACTCAGGACTTGTTACGACTCTGTATGAGAAATTAGCAACAGGAAAAGCAATTTAGAATAATGTAAGATGTGTTACAACTTTTAAGAACACCTTACACCACCGTACGAAAGATTAAAACTCCATAATAAACCTAATGAATTCGTCCGAGTAATTTGAACACCATACAACAATTTGGAATATATTACGACTCTGTATGCCACATTACCGCCTTGAAAAGCATGTTAGTATAACGTACGGCACCTTACAACTCCTAACAAAACATTACAACACCGTACGTAAACTTAAAACTCCATAATAAACCTAATGAATTCGTCCGAGTCCTTTGTACATCGTACAACCACTCAGGACTTGTTACGACTCTGTATGCGAAATTAGCAACAGGAAAAGCAATTTAAAATAATGTAGGATGCGTTACAAACTTTGAGAACACCTTACACCACCGTACGAAAGATTAAAACTCCATAATAAACCTAATTAATTTGTCCGAGTAATTTGAACACCATACAACAATTTGGAATATATTACGACTCTGTATGCCACATTACCGCCTTGAAAAGCATGTTAGTATAACGTACGGCAACTTACAACTCCTAACAAAACATTACAACACCGTACGTAAACTTAAAACTCCATTATAAACCTAATAAATTCGTCCGAGTCATTTGAACATCGTACGACCACTCAGGACTTGTTACGACTCTGTATGAGAAATTAGCAACAGGAAAAGCAATTTAGAATAATGTAGGATGCGTTACAACTTTTAAGAACACCTTACACCACCGTACGAAAGATTAAAACTCCATAATAAACCTAATTAATTTGTCCGAGTAATTTGAACACCATACAACAATTTGGAATATATTACGACTCTGTATGCCACATTACCGCCTTGAAAAGCATGTTAGTATAACGTACGGCACCTTACAACTCCTAACAAAACATTACAACACCGTACATAAACTTAAAACTCCATTATAAACCTAATGAATTCGTCCGAGTCATTTGAACATCGTACGACCACTCAGGACTTGTTACGTCTTTGTATGCGAAATTAGCAACAGGAAAAGCAATTTAGAATAAGGTAGGATGCATTACAACTTTTGAGAACACCTTACACCACCGTACGAAAGATAAAAACTCAATAATAAACCTAATGAATTCGTCCGAGTAATTTGAACTCCATACAACAATAATATATTACGACTCTGTATGCCACATTACCGCCTTTAAAAGCGTGTTAGTATAACGTAGGGCACCTTACAACTCCTAACAAAACATTACAACACCGTACGTAAACTTAAAACTCCATAATAAACCTATTGAATTCGTCTGAGTCATTTGAACATCGTACGACCACTCAGGACTTGTTACGACTCTGTATGAGAAATTAGCAACAGGAAAAGCAATTTAGAATAATGTAGGATGCGTTACAACTTTTAAGAACACCTTACACCACCGTACGAAAGATTAAAACTCCATAATAAACCTAATTAATTTGTCCGAGTAATTTGAACACCATACAACAATTTGGAATATATTACGACTCTGTATGCCACATTACCGCCTTGAAAAGCATGTTAGTATAACGTACGGCACCTTACAACTCCTAACAAAACATTACAACACCGTACGTAAACTTAAAACTCCATTATAAACCTAATGAATTCGTCCGAGTCATTTGAACATCGTACGACCACTCAGGACTTGTTACGACTTTGTATGCGAAATTAGCAACAGGAAAAGCAATTTAGAATAAGGTAGGATGCATTACAACTTTTGAGAACACCTTACACCACCGTACGAAAGATAAAAACTCAATAATAAACCTAATGAATTCGTCCGAGTAATTTGAACTCCATACAACAATAATATATTACGACTCTGTATGCCACATTACCGCCTTTAAAAGCGTGTTAGTATAACGTAGGGCACCTTACAACTCCTAACAAAACATTACAACACCGTACGTAAACTTAAAACTCCATAATAAACCTATTGAATTCGTCTGAGTCATTTGAACATCGTACGACCACTCAGGACTTGTTACGACTCTGTATGAGAAATTAGCAACAGGAAAAGCAATTTAGAATAATGTAAGATGTGTTACAACTTTTAAGAACACCTTACACCACCGTACGAAAGATTAAAACTCCATAATAAACCTAATGAATTCGTCCGAGTAATTTGAACACCATACAACAATTTGGAATATATTACGACTCTGTATGCCACATTACCGCCTTGAAAAGCATGTTAGTATAACGTACGGCACCTTACAACTCCTAACAAAACATTACAACACCGTACGTAAACTTAAAACTCCATAATAAACCTAATGAATTCGTCCGAGTCCTTTGTACATCGTACAACCACTCAGGACTTGTTACGACTCTGTATGCGAAATTAGCAACAGGAAAAGCAATTTAAAATAATGTAGGATGCGTTACAAACTTTGAGAACACCTTACACCACCGTACGAAAGATTAAAACTCCATAATAAACCTAATTAATTTGTCCGAGTAATTTGAACACCATACAACAATTTGGAATATATTACGACTCTGTATGCCACATTACCGCCTTGAAAAGCATGTTAGTATAACGTACGGCAACTTACAACTCCTAACAAAACATTACAACACCGTACGTAAACTTAAAACTCCATTATAAACCTAATAAATTCGTCCGAGTCATTTGAACATCGTACGACCACTCAGGACTTGTTACGACTCTGTATGAGAAATTAGCAACAGGAAAAGCAATTTAGAATAATGTAGGATGCGTTACAACTTTTAAGAACACCTTACACCACCGTACGAAAGATTAAAACTCCATAATAAACCTAATTAATTTGTCCGAGTAATTTGAACACCATACAACAATTTGGAATATATTACGACTCTGTATGCCACATTACCGCCTTGAAAAGCATGTTAGTATAACGTACGGCACCTTACAACTCCTAACAAAACATTACAACACCGTACATAAACTTAAAACTCCATTATAAACCTAATGAATTCGTCCGAGTCATTTGAACATCGTACGACCACTCAGGACTTGTTACGACTTTGTATGCGAAATTAGCAACAGGAAAAGCAATTTAGAATAAGGTAGGATGCATTACAACTTTTGAGAACACCTTACACCACCGTACGAAAGATAAAAACTCAATAATAAACCTAATGAATTCGTCCGAGTAATTTGAACTCCATACAACAATAATATATTACGACTCTGTATGCCACATTACCGCCTTTAAAAGCGTGTTAGTATAACGTAGGGCACCTTACAACTCCTAACAAAACATTACAACACCGTACGTAAACTTAAAACTCCATAATAAACCTATTGAATTCGTCTGAGTCATTAGAACATCGTACGACCACTCAGGACTTGTTACGACTCTGTATGAGAAATTAGCAACAGGAAAAGCAATTTAGAATAATGTAGGATGCGTTACAACTTTTAAGAACACCTTACACCACCGTACGAAAGATTAAAACTCCATAATAAACCTAATTAATTTGTCCGAGTAATTTGAACACCATACAACAATTTGGAATATATTACGACTCTGTATGCCAGATTACCGCCTTGAAAAGCATGTTAGTATAACGTACGGCACCTTACAACTCCTAACAAAACATTACAACACCGTACGTAAACTTAAAACTCCATTATAAACCTAATGAATTCGTCCGAGTCATTTGAACATCGTACGACCACTCAGGACTTGTTACGACTTTGTATGCGAAATTAGCAACAGGAAAAGCAATTTAGAATAAGGTAGGATGCATTACAACTTTTGAGAACACCTTACACCACCGTACGAAAGATAAAAACTCAATAATAAACCTAATGAATTCGTCCGAGTAATTTGAACTCCATACAACAATAATATATTACGACTCTGTATGCCACATTACCGCCTTTAAAAGCGTGTTAGTATAACGTAGGGCACCTTACAACTCCTAACAAAACATTACAACACCGTACGTAAACTTAAAACTCCATAATAAACCTATTGAATTCGTCTGAGTCATTTGAACATCGTACGACCACTCAGGACTTGTTACGACTCTGTATGAGAAATTAGCAACAGGAAAAGCAATTTAGAATAATGTAAGATGTGTTACAACTTTTAAGAACACCTTACACCACCGTACGAAAGATTAAAACTCCATAATAAACCTAATGAATTCGTCCGAGTAATTTGAACACCATACAACAATTTGGAATATATTACGACTCTGTATGCCACATTACCGCCTTGAAAAGCATGTTAGTATAACGTACGGCACCTTACAACTCCTAACAAAACATTACAACACCGTACGTAAACTTAAAACTCCATAATAAACCTAATGAATTCGTCCGAGTCCTTTGAACATCGTACGACCACTCAGGACTTGTTACGACTCTGTATACGAAATTAGCAACAGGAAAAGCAATTTAAAATAATGTAGGATGCGTTACAAACTTCGAGAACACCTTACACCACCGTACGAAAGATTAAAACTCCATAATAAACCTAATTAATTTGTCCGAGTAATTTGAACACCATACAACAATTTGGAATATATTACGACTCTGTATGCCACATTACCGCCTTGAAAAGCATGTTAGTATAACGTACGGCACCTTACAACTCCTAACAAAACATTACAACACCGTACGTAAACTTAAAACTCCATTATAAACCTAATGAATTCGTCCGAGTCATTTGAACATCGTACGACCACTCAGGACTTGTTACGACTCTGTATGCGAAATTAGCAACAGGAAAAGCAATTTAGAATAAGGTAGGATGCGTTACAACTTTTGAGAACACCTTACACCACCGTACGAAAGATAAAAACTCAATAATAAACCTAATGAATTCGTCCGAGTAATTTGAACTCCATACAACAATTTGGAATATATTACGACTCTGTATGCCACATTACCGCCTTGAAAAGCGTGTTAGTATAACGTAGGGCACCTTACAACTCCTAACAAAACATTACAACACCGTACGTAAACTTAAAACTCCATAATAAACCTATTGAATTCGTCTGAGTCATTTGAACATCGTACGACCACTCAGGACTTGTTACGACTCTGTATGCGAAATTAGCAACAGGAAAAGCAATTTAGAATAATGTAGGATGCGTTACAACTTTTGAGAACACCTTACACCACCGTACGAAAGATTAAAACTCCATAATAAACCTAATGAATTCGTCCGAGTAATTTGAACACCATACAACAATTTGGAATATATTACGACTCTGTATGCCACATTACCGCCTTGAAAAGCATGTTAGTATAACGTACGAAACCTTACTACTCCTAACAAAACATTACAATACCGTACGTAAACTTAAAACTCCATAATAAACCTAATGAATTCGTCCGAGTCCTTTGAACATCGTATGACCACTCAGGACTTGTTACGACTCTGTATGCGAAATTAGCAACAGGAAAAGCAATTTAGAATAATGTAGGATGCGTTACAAACTTTGAGAACACCTTACACCACCGTACGAAAGATTAAAACTCCATAATAAACCTAATTAATTTGTCCGAGTAATTTGAACACCATACAACAATTTGGAATATATTACGACTCTGTATGCCACATTACCGCCTTGAAAAGCATGTTAGTATAACGTACGGCACCTTACAACTCCTAACAAAACATTACAACACCGTACGTAAACTTAAAACTCCATTGTAAACCTAATGAATTCGTCCGAGTCATTTGAACATCGTACGACCACTCAGGACTTGTTACGACTCTGTATGCGAAATTAGCAACAGGAAAAGCAATTTAGAATAAGGTAGGATGCGTTACAACTTTTGAGAACACCTTACACCACCGTACGAAAGATAAAAACTCAATAATAAACCTAATGAATTCGTCCGAGTAATTTGAACTCCATACAACAATTTGGAATATATTACGACTCTGTATGCCACATTACCGCCTTGAAAAGCGTGTTAGTATAACGTAGGGCACCTTACAACTCCTAACAAAACATTACAACACCGTACGTAAACTTAAAACTCCATAATAAACCTATTGAATTCGTCTGAGTCATTTGAACATCGTACGACCACTCAGGACTTGTTACGACTCTGTATGAGAAATTAGCAACAGGAAAAGCAATTTAGAATAATGTAAGATGTGTTACAACTTTTAAGAACACCTTACACCACCGTACGAAAGATTAAAACTCCATAATAAACCTAATGAATTCGTCCGAGTAATTTGAACACCATACAACAATTTGGAATATATTACGACTCTGTATGCCACATTACCGCCTTGAAAAGCATGTTAGTATAACGTACGGCACCTTACAACTCCTAACAAAACATTACAACACCGTACGTAAACTTAAAACTCCATAATAAACCTAATGAATTCGTCCGAGTCCTTTGAACATCGTACGACCACTCAGGACTTGTTACGACTCTGTATGCGAAATTAGCAACAGGAAAAGCAATTTAAAATAATGTAGGATGCGTTACAAACTTTGAGAACACCTTACACCACCGTACGAAAGATTAAAACTCCATAATAAACCTAATTAATTTGTCCGAGTAATTTGAACACCATACAACAATTTGGAATATATTACGACTCTGTATGCCACATTACCGCCTTGAAAAGCATGTTAGTATAACGTACGGCACCTTACAACTCCTAACAAAACATTACAACACCGTACGTAAACTTAAAACTCCATTATAAACCTAATGAATTCGTCCGAGTCATTTGAACATCGTACGACCACTCAGGACTTGTTACGACTCTGTATGCGAAATTAGCAACAGGAAAAGCAATTTAGAATAAGGTAGGATGCGTTACAACTTTTGAGAACACCTTACACCACCGTACGAAAGATAAAAACTCAATAATAAACCTAATGAATTCGTCCGAGTAATTTGAACTCCATACAACAATTTGGAATATATTACGACTCTGTATGCCACATTACCGCCTTGAAAAGCGTGTTAGTATAACGTAGGGCACCTTACAACTCCTAACAAAACATTACAACACCGTACGTAAACTTAAAACTCCATAATAAACCTATTGAATTCGTCTGAGTCATTTGAACATCGTACGACCACTCAGGACTTGTTACGACTCTGTATGCGAAATTAGCAACAGGAAAAGCAATTTAGAATAATGTAGGATGCGTTACAACTTTTGAGAACACCTTACACCACCGTACGAAAGATTAAAACTCCATAATAAACCTAATGAATTCGTCCGAGTAATTTGAACACCATACAACAATTTGGAATATATTACGACTCTGTATGCCACATTACCGCCTTGAAAAGCATGTTAGTATAACGTACGAAACCTTACTACTCCTAACAAAACATTACAATACCGTACGTAAACTTAAAACTCCATAATAAACCTAATGAATTCGTCCGAGTCCTTTGAACATCGTACGACCACTCAGGACTTGTTACGACTCTGTATGCGAAATTAGCAACAGGAAAAGCAATTTAGAATAATGTAAGATGTGTTACAACTTTTAAGAACACCTTACACCACCGTACGAAAGATTAAAACTCCATAATAAACCTAATGAATTCGTCCGAGTAATTTGAACACCATACAACAATTTGGAATATATTACGACTCTGTATGCCACATTACCGCCTTGAAAAGCATGTTAGTATAACGTACGGCACCTTACAACTCCTAACAAAACATTACAACACCGTACGTAAACTTAAAACTCCATAATAAACCTAATGAATTCGTCCGAGTCCTTTGAACATCGTACGACCACTCAGGACTTGTTACGACTCTGTATGCGAAATTAGCAACAGGAAAAGCAATTTAAAATAATGTAGGATGCGTTACAAACTTTGAGAACACCTTACACCACCGTACGAAAGATTAAAACTCCATAATAAACCTAATTAATTTGTCCGAGTAATTTGAACACCATACAACAATTTGGAATATATTACGACTCTGTATGCCACATTACCGCCTTGAAAAGCATGTTAGTATAACGTACGGCACCTTACAACTCCTAACAAAACATTACAACACCGTACGTAAACTTAAAACTCCATTATAAACCTAATGAATTCGTCCGAGTCATTTGAACATCGTACGACCACTCAGGACTTGTTACGACTCTGTATGCGAAATTAGCAACAGGAAAAGCAATTTAGAATAAGGTAGGATGCGTTACAACTTTTGAGAACACCTTACACCACCGTACGAAAGATAAAAACTCAATAATAAACCTAATGAATTCGTCCGAGTAATTTGAACTCCATACAACAATTTGGAATATATTACGACTCTGTATGCCACATTACCGCCTTGAAAAGCGTGTTAGTATAACGTAGGGCACCTTACAACTCCTAACAAAACATTACAACACCGTACGTAAACTTAAAACTCCATAATAAACCTATTGAATTCGTCTGAGTCATTTGAACATCGTACGACCACTCAGGACTTGTTACGACTCTGTATGCGAAATTAGCAACAGGAAAAGCAATTTAGAATAATGTAGGATGCGTTACAACTTTTGAGAACACCTTACACCACCGTACGAAAGATTAAAACTCCATAATAAACCTAATGAATTCGTCCGAGTAATTTGAACACCATACAACAATTTGGAATATATTACGACTCTGTATGCCACATTACCGCCTTGAAAAGCATGTTAGTATAACGTACGAAACCTTACTACTCCTAACAAAACATTACAATACCGTACGTAAACTTAAAACTCCATAATAAACCTAATGAATTCGTCCGAGTCCTTTGAACATCGTACGACCACTCAGGACTTGTTACGACTCTGTATGCGAAATTAGCAACAGGAAAAGCAATTTAGAATAATGTAGGATGCGTTACAAACTTTGAGAACACCTTACACCACCGTACGAAAGATTAAAACTCCATAATAAACCTAATTAATTTGTCCGAGTAATTTGAACACCATACAACAATTTGGAATATATTACGACTCTGTATGCCACATTACCGCCTTGAAAAGCATGTTAGTATAACGTACGGCACCTTACAACTCCTAACAAAACATTACAACACCGTACGTAAACTTAAAACTCCATTGTAAACCTAATGAATTCGTCCGAGTCATTTGAACATCGTACGACCACTCAGGACTTGTTACGACTCTGTATGCGAAATTAGCAACAGGAAAAGAAATTTAGAATAAGGTAGGATGCGTTACAACTTTTGAGAACACCTTACACCACCGTACGAAAGATAAAAACTCAATAATAAACCTAATGAATTCGTTCGAGTAATTTGAACTCCATACAACAATTTGGAATATATTACGACTCTGTATGCCACATTACCGCCTTGAAAAGCGTGTTAGTATAACGTAGGGCACCTTACAACTCCTAACAAAACATTACAACACCGTACGTAAACTTAAAACTCCATAATAAACCTATTGAATTCGTCTGAGTCATTTGAACATCGTACGACCACTCAGGACTTGTTACGACTCTGTATGCGAAATTAGCAACAGGAAAAGCAATTTAGAATAATGTAGGATGCGTTACAACTTTTGAGAACACCTTACACCACCGTACGAAAGATTAAAACTCCATAATAAACCTAATGAATTCGTCCGAGTAATTTGAACACCATACAACAATTTGGAATATATTACGACTCTGTATGCCACATTACCGCCTTGAAAAGCATGTTAGTATAACGTACGAAACCTTACTACTCCTAACAAAACATTACAACACCGTACGTAAACTTAAAACTCCATAATAAACCTAATGAATTCGTCCGAGTCCTTTGAACATCGTACGACCACTCAGGACTTGTTACGACTCTGTATGCGAAATTAGCAACAGGAAAAGCAATTTAGAATAATGTAGGATGCGTTACAAACTTTGAGAACACCTTACACCACCGTACGAAAGATTAAAACTCCATAATAAACCTAATTAATTTGTCCGAGTAATTTGAACACCATACAACAATTTGGAATATATTACGACTCTGTATGCCACATTACCGCCTTGAAAAGCATGTTAGTATAACGTACGACACCTTACAACTCCTAACAAAACATTACAACACCGTACGTAAACTTAAAACTCCATTATAAACCTAATGAATTCGTCCGAGTCATTTGAACATCGTACGACCACTCAGGACTTGTTACGACTCTGTATGCGAAATTAGCAACAAGAAAAGCAATTTAGAATAATGTAGGATGCGTTACAACTTTTGAGAACACCTTACACCACCGTACGAAAGATTAAAACTCCATAATAAACCTAATGAATTCGTCCGAGTAATTTGAACACCATACAACAATTTGGAATATATTACGACTCTGTATGCCACATTACCGCCTTGAAAAGCATGTTAGTATAACGTACGGCACCTTACAACTCCTAACAAAACATTACAACACCGTACGTAAACTTAAAACTCCATTATAAATCTAATTAATTCGTCCGAGTCATTTGAACATCGTACGACCACTAAGGACTTGTTACGACTCTGTATGCGAAATTAGAAACAGGAAAAGCAATTTAGAATAATTTAGAATGCGTTACAACTTTTGAGAACACCTTACACCACCGTACGAAAGATTAAAACTCCATAATAAACCTAATGAATTCTTTCGAGTAATTTAACACCATACAAATATTTGGAATATATTACGACTCTGTATGCCACATTACCGCCTTGAAAAGCATGTTAGTATAACGTACGGCACCTTACAACTCCTAACAAAACATTACAACATCGTACGTAAACTTAAAACTCCATAATAAACCTAATGAATTCGTCCGAGTCATTTGAACATCGTACGACAACTCAGGACTTGTTACGACTCTGTATGCGAAATTAGCAACAGGAAAAGCAATTTAGAATAATGTAGGATGCGTTACAACTTTTGAGAACACCTTACACCACCGTACGAAAGATTAAAACTCCATAATAAACCTACTGAATTCGTCCGAGTAATTTGAACACCATACAACAATTTGGAATATATTACGACTGTGTATGCCACATTACCGCCTTGAAAAGCATGTTAGTATAACGTACAGCACCTTACAACTCCTAACAAAACATTACAACACCGTACGTAAACTTAAAACTCCATTATAAACCTAATGAATTCCTCCGAGTCATTTGAACATCGTACGACCACTCAGGACTTGTTACGACTCTGTATGCGAAATTAGCAACAGGAAAAGCAATTTAGAATAATGTAGGATGCGTTACAAACTTTGAGAACACCTTACACCACCGTACGAAAGATTAAAACTCCATAATAAACCTAATTAATTTGTCCGAGTAATTTGAAAACCATACAACAATTTGGAATATATTACGACTCTGTATGCCACATTACCACCTTGAAAAGCATTGATATAGTGATAAATATACATAAATCCCTAGTTAAGTTTTAGTACGTTTTGTGTCATTTCGATAACGTTTATATATCAAATTTGGCACAACTGATGTTTTTATGTTTTGTAGGTCCCATGTTGATAAAGAAACGGAAAAATCGTGAAAAATCGAATCCGTAGGCGAAAACGGGGCGCAAAACGGAGTTACGAGCGAGCCGGTACGCGAAAACGAAGAAAGTTTGGGCTTTTCTTGGCCCAATTCACTATAAAAACAACTCTAACTCAAACCCTAGCCTCCATGCTCGAAGGGAGGACGAATTTCAGCAGATTTGAGCGGGTTTTTGAGGTGAAGAAAACGGATTCGTGCGGGTTCAAGGATCACTTCCTAGGCTTCTCGGGTTTAATCGTTCTTCTGTTTTTCTTGCTTTTGATCATGTTTATTATTATTAAACTTGTGTTTTTCATTATGAACATGCTTGGCTAGACTCGTTAAAACTACCTAGGCGTTATGTTGATTCGTTAACTTTGTTTTGAACTTGCGTTGGAATGATTTGGTTATGGTTTATGTTTAATTAAAGTTTGAACCCTTATGATTGTTTAATGCGTTTTATATGTTTGAATTCGTTGATTTGATTTTATTAATCCATGTTTTCTTGGTGATCGTCTATGTCACATAATAGGATTCATTTAGTCATTAACGTGAGTTGTGATTATTATGGTTTAACTGCAGTACAACCATAGGATTAATAGTGTTAATGAAATCGGTAATAACGTATAGCCAACTTAGATATCCGTGAGGTGATAGGTTGTTAACAAGTCTTGGTTAGTTAATTTGCTAGGTTTAGGTTT
Source organism: Tagetes erecta (assembly GCA_030867185.1). Taxonomy (NCBI): domain Eukaryota; kingdom Viridiplantae; phylum Streptophyta; class Magnoliopsida; order Asterales; family Asteraceae; genus Tagetes; species Tagetes erecta. The sequence continues at coordinate 43,218,994 of CM061488.1, read as the reverse complement.
TTGTGAAAATTCCGGCTTAGTGTTAATTATTAATCTTGCTTGTTAAATTAAATAATTGGGTTTAAATGGCTTTAAGGGTCGTATCGTGAGATAGATCTTTAGCGTGGGTCAATTAGGCATAATTTGATTAGATAACCGTGAGGAAATTTAATCCCGTAACCGGTGTGATAATAATTTAATTGTGATACTCTAGGTGTCTTCTCGAGAAGGGTCGAGGGTCTTAGTTAGCGTCACCTTTAAATGAATATTTTTAGATCCCGGTTCCATAACCATTAGTCCAACGTGAGCGATAATTAAAGTTAACGATGATTCTAGCCTAGGTGGTTTGTTTTCTCTAATCTGTTTTAAATCCGTTTTTAATCGTAACTTTCTATTTTTAGTAACTTTCTATTTTTAGCAAAAACCCCCCTTTCAAATAAATCTTTTATTTCAGTCGTGTTTAATTAGTTGAGTCTTTTCTAGTTATTTAACGTAATATATAGAGTCTGTGGGTCGACACCCGGACTTACGTTTCACTATATTACATTCGACCGGTCCACTGCCGGTTGTGTGTGATTTAGTAGTTCGTCTAGGTTTTTATAAATTTAAAACTAGGTGTTTTTAGGTGTTTATTATATATATATATTACACGCATCAAGTTTTTGGCGCCGTTGCCGGGGACTCTTGGTAATTGCGTTAATTAACTTTTTGAGAACCTAATTGCTATACACGTGCTATTTTGTTTTGTTTTATTTGAGTCTTAGGAATAGTTTTTACTTTGCTCTGTTTTTCTCCCAATAGAGTCTTTCTTGTAATAAGTATGTGTGAAATCTGTGGAGGACCTCATTTTACTTGTTTATGTCCTGATTATTCGAGGTCCTCCGCACCAACTTGTGTTACTAACTCCTTTATGCATGCACAGACATATTATTCACAGGAGTGTTCAACATCCCAAAATTTCGGGCGGTTGAATAGAATAGAGGGCTTGTTGACGGAACTGGTGTCTAACAATGTCAGCTATGATCCTCAACCGCAGGATTCCGGGAAGTTGAGCAGAATAGAGGACTTGCTAACCCAGCTAGTGTCTAATGATTCCAATGCTCAAATGAGGTTAGCAGAGCGGGAAATCCTCGTACAGCAAAACCAGATGATGCTGGAAAGTTCTTATAAAGCTGTAGAGGAAAGCAAGAGGTGGTTGGAAGAGGTTCAGCGTCAGAGGCTGCAACAAGAATTAGGTAATGATCTTTGTCCTTATCTTAAATTCAATACTTTTTGTGATGATTCGGATGAGATCATGCATGCACAGCCCACTCCTTGTTTACCAGGTAACAATAACTCTAATTCTACTTATTCTTTTGATTCTTATGATATTTTAAATGAGCCACAATATAGTTTACACTTGTCTTGTGAGGATGAGATTTTGCAGGAATCACAAGTACATCCGGAGACTACAATGGACATTTCAGTCCCACCTCCGGTTTGTCAGGTAGAAGTAGTAGAACAGAAGGGTCGTTCCGTCATTGATTATTCATTGAGTAAGGAGGAAATAGACGCTCAGTTGAAGGAGTACATGCGGGTAAAGCTTGAGGAGTACAACCAGATGATGCAGGCAGAGGATGACCCGATTAGCCCAGACTTGGAGACGAAAATGGACGCTCAAGTCCCACCTCCAGGTAACTTAAATGTTATTTATTCTTTTGATAGTGATTCTGATGATGAACTAGATAAAGCAAAATGGGCCGAGTATAGGGAATCCTTAGTTAGAGATGTAGTGCCTGAGGAAGAAGTAGCGTTAGGAGACTCCTTAGGCTGGATGTTTGGTATAGATGAGGAAGAGATACAGGTTTGTTTGTCTAGGGAGGATGATTTCTTAACTCTAGAGTTAGATAGTTTACCCGATTATAGTGATTTAGGTATGATTGATACCGAGGGTGACTTAGCTTACTTAGATAGCCTCCTAGAAGATGAACCAGTAGAGATGATCGACCCTACAACCTATGAAAGCACTAAGTGTGGGGATCATCAAGTAAGTGTGGTGATAGAAGAGGAACACCACAGCCGGCCCGTGAAACATTTAGAGGATGAAACGTTACCTAGTATACCTAAATCACGGGAGAAGGCAAGTAAGAGAAAGAAGAAGAGTTGGGTTCAGGATATGATAAAGATTAAAAAATTAAAAGTTAAGCATGATCGGTCTTCTAGTTACATGACCCGAATCCGATTCTTTCCAGGCAAGTTTAAATGTTGGTGGTCCGACTCGTTTAGAGTTTTACAATCAATTGTCCAAATTGTTCTCAATTTCACTTGCAAGTTATTAACTGTTTATCTGGATCGGGTGGAATTGAACGGGTTGGATAGAGTTCAGATTAAGGAGAAACCTCCTGATTAAGTTCAAGTGTGGGGAGGTTTCTTACTAGTTTGTAGAGTTTGCATAAGTTTCGTTTATCGAGTCAGTTCTTATGTTATTTTGTTTTTAGTTTTGTTTTTATTTTATTTTATTTTTATCGAGTCAGTTTTACGCTCGGGTATTTTGGGTTTGTTTTTGCAGGTTTAAATCATTCTCACCCGTACTCAATCTCCATTCGGGTGAGTGTGTATTTGTGAAGACAAAGATGGAGCTCGAGAGTGTCGGTGAAGCTCGATCGCGACCGAAATGCTATACGATCGAAGCTGAAGTTGGAACGAAGACTTGGAGCATACGCGTTTCACAAAACCAGCTAAGTCCTTTCCAATTCACCTTTCTATCTTTGATTTTTGCATTTTTGTTTTTATTTTTAGATGTTTTCTATCTCTACATTGAGGACAATGTAGAACTTAAGTGTGGGGATGGGAAATAGTTATTTCTGAGTCTTAGGTTTGTTTAATTGTTTGTTTTGAGTCATATAGAGTCTTAATAATCCAAAAAAAATTAAAAAAATTGAAAAATGTCTTTGTTTAAGTTGTGCACTATTAAATAGAAAATGATAGGAAACTGATTTTGGTTTTCAAATGAGTTGTGGTTTTTAAAACAAAGATGAATTTGGATAAAACTTTTGGTAACCCAATTAGCTGAGATAGTTTCCCTAAGTGTCGTAACAGAAAGTTAATTGTCGTGAATCTCGTGGGTCATCATCTTAGGAGGAATAGGAAGGCCTTAACTAAATTAAATTAGGCACCATTGTAGGCTTTAGAACTTAAATAGGTTAAGGGGTAGTGCCATTTTAGGATTATAACACACTTCTTGTGAAAGAAGTGGCGCATCCGCAAATAAAATGTCCACCGGGTATAGTACTGAAAAGCGCTCAAAGTAGCTGCTAAATAAAAGAGCTCAAAGTAGCCAAATCAAAAAAAAAAAAAAAAAAAAAAAAGAAAAATGAAAAATATAAGGCAAGTGATCCAAGACCTCATGTGCTCTACCTCCGGGATAGCGACTTGGATACGACACCCCTGGGTGAGGTGATCTTGTTTTATGAAAAAAAAAGAAGAATAAACAGTCTATACCCACAAAATTCATCCATCAAAATCCACCCTAATATGGCACCAGTTCTTAATTGAGTTAAGTTCTTTAGGTTATTTTGGTAGGAAAACCTTATTGGTTTATCCTGTGCCTCGTCAAGCAACATTTAATCGGGCTGACTTATTTTTCCTCTGTGTGAGACCTTGTAGATAAATGATTTAATTAAATTTAAATTAAACATAAGGGGAAACTTAATTAGCTAGTGTTAGGGTGTTTATGTAAACGCACCGTTGTTTATCTGAATTCGGTTCTTGTTTATGAAACTGTGATGAAATGTTGAAGCTTAAATTAGTTGTGATTCTATGTGCATGCTTTTTCAGGGACGAAAAAGGTTAAGTGTGGGGATATTTGATATAGTGATAAATATACATAAATCCCTAGTTAAGTTTTAGTACGTTTTGTGTCATTTCGATAACGTTTATATATCAAATTTGGCACAACTGATGTTTTTATGTTTTGTAGGTCCCATGTTGATAAAGAAACGGAAAAATCGTGAAAAATCGAATCCGTAGGCGAAAACGGGGCGCAAAACGGAGTTACGAGCGAGCCGGTACGCGAAAACGAAGAAAGTTTGGGCTTTTCTTGGCCCAATTCACTATAAAAACAACTCTAACTCAAACCCTAGCCTCCATGCTCGAAGGGAGGACGAATTTCAGCAGATTTGAGCGGGTTTTTGAGGTGAAGAAAACGGATTCGTGCGGGTTCAAGGATCACTTCCTAGGCTTCTCGGGTTTAATCGTTCTTCTGTTTTTCTTGCTTTTGATCATGTTTATTATTATTAAACTTGTGTTTTTCATTATGAACATGCTTGGCTAGACTCGTTAAAACTACCTAGGCGTTATGTTGATTCGTTAACTTTGTTTTGAACTTGCGTTGGAATGATTTGGTTATGGTTTATGTTTAATTAAAGTTTGAACCCTTATGATTGTTTAATGCGTTTTATATGTTTGAATTCGTTGATTTGATTTTATTAATCCATGTTTTCTTGGTGATCGTCTATGTCACATAATAGGATTCATTTAGTCATTAACGTGAGTTGTGATTATTATGGTTTAACTGCAGTACAACCATAGGATTAATAGTGTTAATGAAATCGGTAATAACGTATAGCCAACTTAGATATCCGTGAGGTGATAGGTTGTTAACAAGTCTTGGTTAGTTAATTTGCTAGGTTTAGGTTTTTGTGAAAATTCCGGCTTAGTGTTAATTATTAATCTTGCTTGTTAAATTAAATAATTGGGTTTAAATGGCTTTAAGGGTCGTATCGTGAGATAGATCTTTAGCGTGGGTCAATTAGGCATAATTTGATTAGATAACCGTGAGGAAATTTAATCCCGTAACCGGTGTGATAATAATTTAATTGTGATACTCTAGGTGTCTTCTCGAGAAGGGTCGAGGGTCTTAGTTAGCGTCTCCTTTAAATGAATATTTTTAGATCCCGGTTCCATAACCATTAGTCCAACGTGAGCGATAATTAAAGTTAACGATGATTCTAGCCTAGGTGGTTTGTTTTCTCTAATCTGTTTTAAATCCGTTTTTAATCGTAACTTTCTATTTTTAGTAACTTTCTATTTTTAGCAAAAACCCCCCTTTCAAATAAATCTTTTATTTCAGTCGTGTTTAATTAGTTGAGTCTTTTCTAGTTATTTAACGTAATATATAGAGTCTGTGGGTCGACACCCGGACTTACGTTTCACTATATTACATTCGACCGGTCCACTGCCGGTTGTGTGTGATTTAGTAGTTCGTCTAGGTTTTTATAAATTTAAAACTAGGTGTTTTTAGGTGTTTATTATATATATATATTACACGCATCAAGCATGTTAGTATAACGTACGGCACCTTACAACTCCTAACAAAACATTACAACACCGTACGTAAACTTAAAACTCCATTATAAACCTAAGTAATTCGTCCGAGTCATTTGAACATCGTACGACCACTAAGGACTTGTTACGACTCTGTATGCGAAATTAGAAACAGGAAAAGCAATTTAGAATAATTTAGAATGCGTTACAACTTTTGAGAACACCTTACACCACCGTACGAAAGATTAAAACTCCATAATAAACCTAATGAATTCTTTCGAGTAATTTAACACCATACAAATATTTGGAATATATTACGACTCTGTATGCCACATTACCGCCTTGAAAAGCATGTTAGTATAACGTACGGCACCTTACAACTCCTAACAAAACATTACAACACCGTACGTAAACTTAAAACTCCATAATAAACCTAATGAATTCGTCTGAGTCATTTGAACATCGTACGACCACTCAGGACTTGTTACGACTCTGTATGCGAAATTAGCAACAGGAAAAGCAATTTAGAATAATGTAGGATGCGTTATAACTTTTGAGAACACCTTACACCACCGTACGAAAGATTAAAACTCCATAATAAACCTAATGACTTCGTCCGAGTAATTTGAACACCATACAACAATTTGGAATATATTACGACTCTGTATGCCACATTACCGCCTTGAAAAGCATGTTAGTATAACGTATGACACCTTACTACTCCTAACAAAATATTACAACACCGTACGTAAACTTAAAACTCCATTATAAACCTAATGAATTCGTCCGAGTCATTTGAACATCGTACGACCACTCAGGACTTGTTACGACTCTGTATGCGAAATTAGCAACAGGAAAAGCAATTTAGAATAATGTAGGATGCGTTACAAACTTTGAGAACACCTTACACCACCGTACGAAAGATTAAAACTCCATAATAAACCTAATGAATTCGTCCGAGTAATTTGAACACCATACAACAATTTGGAATATATTACGACTCTGTATGCCACATTACCACCTTGAAAAGCATGTTAGTATAACGTACGGCACCTTACAACTCCTAACAAAACATTACAACACCGTACGTAAACTTAAAACTCCATTATAAACCTAATTAATTCGTCCGAGTCATTTGAACATCGTACGACCACTCAGGACTTGTTACGACTCTGTATGCGAAATTAGCAACAGGAAAAGCAATTTAGAATAATGTAGGATGCGTTACAAACTTTGAGAACACCTTACACCACCGTACGAAAGATTAAAACTCCATAATAAACCTAATGAATTCGTCCGAGTAATTTGAACACCATACAACAATTTGGAATATATTACGACTCTGTATGCCACATTACCACCTTGAAAAGCATGTTAGTATAACGTACGGCACCTTACAACTCCTAACAAAACATTACAACACCGTACGTAAACTTAAAACTCCATTATAAACCTAATTAATTCGTCCGAGTCATTTGAACATCGTACGACCACTCAGGACTTGTTACGACTCTGTATGCGAAATTAGCAACAGGAAAAGCAATTTAGAATAATGTAGGATGCGTTACAAACTTTGAGAACACCTTACACCACCGTACGAAAGATTAAAACTCCATAATAAACCTAATGAATTCGTCCGAGTAATTTGAACACCATACAACAATTTGGAATATATTACGACTCTGTATGCCACATTACCACCTTGAAAAGCATGTTAGTATAACGTACGGCACCTTACAACTCCTAACAAAACATTACAACACCGTACGTAAACTTAAAACTCCATTATAAACCTAATTAATTCGTCCGAGTCATTTGAACATCGTACGACCACTAAGGACTTGTTACGACTCTGTATGCGAAATTAGAAACAGGAAAAGCAATTTAGAATAATTTAGAATGCTTTACAACTTTTGAGAACACCTTACACCACCGTACGAAAGATTAAAACTCCATAATAAACCTAATGAATTCTTTCGAGTAATTTAACACCATACAAATATTTGGAATATATTACGACTCTGTATGCTACATTACCGCCTTGAAAAGCATGTTAGTATAACGTACGGCACCTTACAACTCCTAACAAAACATTACAACACCGTACGTAAACTTAAAACTCCATAATAAACCTAATGAATTCGTCCGAGTCATTTGAACATCGTACGACAACTCAGGACTTGTTACGACTCTGTATGCGAAATTAGCAACAGGAAAAGCAATTTAGAATAATGTAGGATGCGTTACAACTTTTGAGAACACCTTACACCACCGTACGAAAGATTAAAACTCCATAATAAACCTAATGAATTCGTCCGAGTAATTTGAACACCATACAACAATTTGGAATATATTACGACTGTGTATGCCACATTACCGCCTTGAAAAGCATGTTAGTATAACGTACAGCACCTTACAACTCCTAACAAAACATTACAACACCGTACGTAAACTTAAAACTCCATTATAAACCTAATGAATTCCTACGAGTCATTTGAACATCGTACGACCACTCAGGACTTGTTACGACTCTGTATGCGAAATTAGCAACAGGAAAAACCATTTTAGAATAATGTAGGATGCGTTACAAACTTTGAGAACACCTTACACCACCGTACGAAAGATTAAAAGTCCATAATAAACCTAATTAATTTGTCCGAGTAATTTGAACACCATACAACAATTTGGAATATATTACGACTCTGTATGCCACATTACCACCTTGAAAAGCATGTAAGTATAACGTACGGCACCTTACAACTCCTAACAAAACATTACAACACCGTACGTAAACTTAAAACTCCATTATAAACCTAATTAATTCGTCCGAGTCATTTGAACATCGTACGACCACTAAGGACTTGTTACGACTCTGTATGCGAAATTATAAACAGGAAAAGCAATTTAGAATAATTTAGAATGCGTTACAACTTTTGAGAACACCTTACACCACCGTACGAAAGATTAAAACTCCATAATAAACCTAATAAATTCTTTCGAGTAATTTAACACCATACAAATATTTGGAATATATTACGACTCTGTATGCCACATTACCGCCTTGAAAAGCATGTTAGTATAACGTACGGCACCTTACAACTCCTAACAAAACATTACAACCCCGTACGTAAACTTAAAACTCCATAATAAACCAAATGAATTCGTCCGAGTCATTTGAACATCGTACGACCACTCAGGACTTGTTACGACTCTGTATGTGAAATTAGCAACAGGAAAAGCAATTTAGAATAATGTAGGATGCGTTACAACTTTTGAGAACACCTTACACCACCGTACGAAAGATTAAAACTCCATAATAAACCTAATGAATTCGTCCGAGTAATTTGAACACCATACAACAATTTGGAATATATTACGACTGTGTATGCCACATTACCGCCTTGAAAAGCATGTTAGTATAACGTACAGCACCTTACAACTCCTAACAAAACATTACAACACCGTACGTAAACTTAAAACTCCATTATAAACCTAATGAATTCCTCCGAGTCATTTGAACATCGTACGACCACTAAGGACTTGTTACGACTCTGTATGCGAAATTAGAAACAGGAAAAGCAATTTAGAATAATTTAGAATGCGTTACAACTTTTGAGAACACCTTACACCACCGTACGAAAGATTAAAACTCCATAATAAACCTAATGAATTCTTTCGAGTAATTTAACACCATACAAATATTTGGAATATATTACGACTCTGTATGCCACATTACCGCCTTGAAAAGCATGTTAGTATAACGTACGGCACCTTACAACTCCTAACAAAACATTACAACACCGTACGTAAACTTAAAACTCCATTATAAACCTAATGAATTCGTCCGAGTCATTTGAACATCGTACGACCACTCAGGACTTGTTACGACTCTGTATGAGAAATTAGCAACAGGAAAAGCAATTTAGAATAAGGTAGGATGCGTTACAACTTGTAAGAACACCTTACACCACCGTACGAAAGATTAAAACTCCATAATAAACCTAATGAATTCGTCCGAGTAATTTGAACACCATACAACAATTTGGAATATATTACGACTCTGTATGCCACATTACCGCCTTGAAAAGCATGTTAGTATAACGTACGGCACCTTACAACTCCTAACAAAACATTACAACACCGTACGTAAACTTAAAACTCCATAATAAACCTAATGAATTCGTCCGAGTCCTTTGAACATCGTACGACCACTCAGGACTTGTTACGACTCTGTATGCGAAATTAGCAACAGGAAAAGCAATTTAGAATAATGTAAGATGCGTTACAACCTTTGAGAACACCTTACACCACCGTACGAAAGATTAAAACTCCATAATAAACCTAATGAATTCGTCCGAGTAATTTGAACACCATACAACAATTTGGAATATATTACGACTCTGTATGCCACATTACCGCCTTGAAAAGCGTGTTAGTATAACGTAGGGCACCTTACAACTCCTAACAAAACATTACAACACCGTACGTAAACTTAAAACTCCATAATAAACCTATTGAATTCGTCTGAGTCATTTGAACATCGTACGACCACTCAGGACTTGATACGACTCTGTATGCGAAATTAGCAACAGGAAAAGCAATTTAGAATAATGTAGGATGCGTTACAACTTTTGAGAACACCTTACACCACCGTACGAAAGATTAAAACTCCACAATAAACCTAATGAATTCGTCCGAGTAATTTGAACACCATACAACAATTTGGTATATATTACGACTCTGTATGCCACATTACCGCCTTGAAAAGCATGTTAGTATAACGTACGACACCTTACTACTCCTAACAAAACATTACAACACCGTACGTAAACTTAAAACTCCATAATAAACCTAATGAATTCGTCCGAGTCATTTGAACATCGTACGACCACTCAGGACTTGTTACGACTCTGTATGCGAAATTAGCAACAGGAAAAGCAATTTAGAATAAGGTAGGATGCGTTACAACTTTTGAGAACACCTTACACCAACGTACGAAAGATTAAAACTCAATAATAAACCTAATGAATTCGTCCGAGTAATTTGAACACCATACAACAATTAGGAATATATTACGACTCTGTATGCCACATTACCGCCTTGAAAAGCATGTTAGTATAACGTACGGCACCTTACAACTCCTAACGAAACATTACAACACCGTACGTAAACTTAAAACTCCATAATAAACCTAATGAATTCGTCCGAGTCCTTTGAACATCGTACGACCACTCAGGACTTGTTACGATTCTGTATGCGAAATTAGCAACAGGAAAAGCAATTTAGAATAATGTAGGATGCGTTACAAACTTTGAGAACACCTTACACCACCGTACGAAAGATTAAAACTCCATAATAAACCTAATTAATTTGTCCGAGTAATTTGAACACCATACAACAATTTGGAATATATTACGACTCTGTATGCCACATTACCGCCTTGAAAAGCATGTTAGTGTAACGTACGGCACCTTACAACTCCTAACAAAACATTACAACAACGTACGTAAACTTAAAACTCCATTATAAACCTAATGAATTCGTCCGAGTCATTTGAACATCGTACGACCACTCAGGACTTGTTACGACTCTGTATGCGAAATTAGCAACAGGAAAAGCAATTTAGAATAAGGTAGGATGCGTTACAACTTTTGAGAATACCTTACACCAACGTACAAAAGATTAAAACTCAATAATAAACCTAATGAATTCGTCCGAGTAATTTGAACTCCATACAACAATTTGGAATATATTACGACTCTGTATGCCACATTACCGCCTTAAAAAGCATGTTAGTATAACGTACGGCACCTTACAACTCCTAACAAAACATTACAACACCGTACGTAAACTTAAAACTCCATAATAAACCTAATGAATTCGTCCGAGTCCTTTGAACATCGTACGACCACTCAGGACTTGTTACGACTCTGTATGCGAAATTAGCAACAGGAAAAGCAATTTAGAATAATGTAAGATGCGTTACAATCTTTGAGAACACCTTACACCACCGTACGAAAGATTAAAACTCCATAATAAACCTAATGAATTCGTCCGAGTAATTTGAACACCATACAACAATTTGGAATATATTACGACTCTGTATGCCACATTACCGCCTTGAAAAGCGTGTTAGTATAACGTAGGGCACCTTACAACTCCTAAGAAAACATTACAACACCGTACGTAAACTTAAAACTCCATAATAAACCTATTGAATTCGTCTGAGTCATTTGAACATCGTACGACCACTCAGGACTTGTTACAACTCTGTATGCGAAATTAGCAACAGGAAAAGCAATTTAGAATAATGTAGGATGCGTTACAACTTTTGAGAACACCTTACACCACCGTACGAAAGATTAAAACTCCACAATAAACCTAATGAATTCGTCCGAGTAATTTGAACACCATACAACAATTTGGTATATATTACGACTCTGTATGCCACATTACCGCCTTGAAAAGCATGTTAGTATAACGTACGACACCTTACTACTCCTAACAAAACATTACAACACCGTACGTAAACTTAAAACTCCATAATAAACCTAATGAATTCGTCCGAGTCATTTGAACATCGTACGACCACTCAGGACTTGTTACGACTCTGTATGCGAAATTAGCAACAGGAAAAGCAATTTAGAATAAGGTAGGATGCGATACAACTTTTGAGAACACCTTACACCAACGTACGAAAGATTAAAACTCAATAATAAACCTAATGAATTCGTCCGAGTAATTTGAACACCATACAACAATTTGGAATATATTACGACTCTGTATGCCACATTACCGCCTTGAAAAGCATGTTAGTATAACGTACGGCACCTTACAACTCCTAACAAAACATTACAACACCGTACGTAAACTTAAAACTCCATAATAAACCTAATGAATTCGTCCGAGTCCTTTGAACATCGTACGACCACTCAGGACTTGTTACGATTCTGTATGCGAAATTAGCAACAGGAAAAGCAATTTAGAATAATGTAGGATGCGTTACAAACTTTGAGAACACCTTACACCACCGTACGAAAGATTAAAACTCCATAATAAACCTAATTAATTTGTCCGAGTAATTTGAACACCATACAACAATTTGGAATATATTACGACTCTGTATGCCACATTACCGCCTTGAAAAGCATGTTAGTGTAACGTACGGCACCTTACAACTCCTAACAAAACATTACAACAACGTACGTAAACTTAAAACTCCATTATAAACCTAATGAATTCGTCCGAGTCATTTGAACATCGTACGACCACTCAGGACTTGTTACGACTCTGTATGCGAAATTAGCAACAGGAAAAGCAATTTAGAATAAGGTAGGATGCGTTACAACTTTTGAGAACACCTTACACCAACGTACAAAAGATTAAAACTCAATAATAAACCTAATGAATTCGTCCGAGTAATTTGAACTCCATACAACAATTTGGAATATATTACGACTCTGTATGCCACATTACCGCCTTAAAAAGCATGTTAGTATAACGTACGGCACCTTACAACTCCTAACAAAACATTACAACACCGTACGTAAACTTAAAACTCCATAATAAACCTAATGAATTCGTCCGAGTCCTTTGAACATCGTACGACCACTCAGGGCTTGTTACGACTCTGTATGCGAAATTAGCAACAGGAAAAGCAATTTAGAATAATGTAAGATGCGTTACAACCTTTGAGAACACCTTACACCACCGTACGAAAGATTAAAACTCCATAATAAACCTAATGAATTCGTCCGAGTAATTTGAACACCATACAACAATTTGGAATATATTACGACTCTGTATGCCACATTACCGCCTTGAAAAGCATGTTAGTATAACGTAGGGCACCTTACAACTCCTAACAAAACATTACAACACCGTACGTAAACTTAAAACTCCATAATATACCTATTGAATTCGTCTGAGTCATTTGAACATCGTACGACCACTCAGGACTTGTTACGACTCTGTATGCGAAATTAGCAACAGGAAAAGCAATTTAGAATAAGGTAGGATGCGTTACAACTTTTGAGAACACCTTACACCAACGTACAAAAGATTAAAACTCAATAATAAACCTAATGAATTCATCCGAGTAATTTGAACTCCATACAACAATTTGGAATATATTACGACTCTGTATGCCACATTACCGCCTTAAAAAGCATGTTAGTATAACGTACGGCACCTTACAACTCCTAACAAAACATTACAACACCGTACGTAAACTTAAAACTCCATAATAAACCTAATGAATTCGTCCGAGTCCTTTGAACATCGTACGACCACTCAGGACTTGTTACGACTCTGTATGCGAAATTAGCAACAGGAAAATCAATTTAGAATAATGTAAGATGCGTTACAACCTTTGAGAACACCTTACACCACCGTACGAAAGATTAAAACTCCATAATAAACCTAATGAATTCGTCCGAGTAATTTGAACACCATACAATAATTTGGAATATATTACGACTCTGTATGCCACATTACTGCCTTGAAAAGCATGTTAGTATAACGTAGGGCACCTTACAACTCCTAACAAAACATTACAACACCGTACGTAAACTTAAAACTCCATAATAAACCTAATGAATTCGTCCGAGTCCTTTGAACATCGTACGACCACTCAGGACTTGTTACGACTCTGTATGCGAAATTAGCAACAGGAAAAGCAATTTAGAATAATGTAAGATGCGTTACAACCTTTGAGAACACCTTACACCACCGTACGAAAGATTAAAACTCCATAATAAACCTAATGAATTCGTCCGAGTAATTTGAACACCATACAACAATTTGGAATATATTACGACTCTGTATGCCACATTACCGCCTTGAAAAGCATGTTAGTATAACGTAGGGCACCTTACAACTCCTAACAAAACATTACAACACCGTACGTAAACTTAAAACTCCATAATATACCTATTGAATTCGTCTGAGTCATTTGAACATCGTACGACCACTCAGGACTTGTTACGACTCTGTATGCGAAATTAGCAACAGGAAAAGCAATTTAGAATAATGTAAGATGCGTTACAACCTTTGAGAACACCTTACACCACCGTACGAAAGATTAAAACTCCATAATAAACCTAATGAATTCGTCCGAGTAATTTGAACACCATACAACAATTTGGAATATATTACGACTCTGTATGCCACATTACCGCCTTGAAAAGCGTGTTAGTATAACGTAGGGCACCTTACAACTCCTAACAAAACATTACAACACCGTACGTAAACTTAAAACTCCATAATAAACCTATTGAATTCGTCTGAGTCATTTGAACATCGTACGACCACTCAGGACTTGTTACGACTCTGTATGCGAAATTAGCAACAGGAAAAGCAATTTAGAATAATGTAGGATGCGTTACAACTTTTGAGAACACCTTACACCACCGTACGAAAGATTAAAACTCCATAATAAACCTAATGAATTCGTCCGAGTAATTTGAACACCATACAACAATTTGGTATATATTACGACTCTGTATGCCACATTACCGCCTTGAAAAGCATGTTAGTATAACGTACGACACCTTACTACTCCTAACAAAACATTACAACACCGTACGTAAACTTAAAACTCCATAATAAACCTAATGAATTCGTCCGAGTCATTTGAACATCGTACGACCACTCAGGACTTGTTACGACTCTGTATGCGAAATTAGCAACAGGAAAAGCAATTTAGAATAAGGTAGGATGCGTTACAACTTTTGAGAACACCTTACACCAACGTACGAAAGATTAAAACTCAATAATAAACTTAATGAATTCGTCCGAGTAATTTGAACACCATACAACAATTTGGAATATATTACGACTCTGTATGCCACATTACCGCCTTGAAAAGCATGTTAGTATAACGTACGGCACCTTACAACTCCTAACAAAACATTACAACACCGTACGTAAACTTAAAACTCCATAATAAACCTAATGAATTCGTCCGAGTCCTTTGAACATCGTACGACCACTCAGGACTTGTTACGACTCTGTATGCGAAATTAGCAACAGGAAAAGCAATTTAGAATAATGTAAGATGCGTTACAACCTTTGAGAACACCTTACACCACCGTACGAAAGATTAAAACTCCATAATAAACCTAATGAATTCGTCCGAGTAATTTGAACACCATACAACAATTTGGAATATATTACGACTCTGTATGCCACATTACCGCCTTGAAAAGCATGTTAGTATAACGTAGGGCACCTTACAACTTCTAACAAAACATTACAACACCGTACGTAAACTTAAAACTCCATAATATACCTATTGAATTCGTCTGAGTCATTTGAACATCGTACGACCACTCAGGACTTGTTACGACTCTGTATGCGAAATTAGCAACAGGAAAAGCAATTTAGAATAAGGTAGGATGCGTTACAACTTTTGAGAACACCTTACACCAACGTACAAAAGATTAAAACTCAATAATAAACCTAATGAATTCGTCCGAGTAATTTGAACTCCATACAACAATTTGGAATATATTACGACTCTGTATGCCACATTACCGCCTTGAAAAGCATGTTAGTATAACGTACGGCACCTTACAACTCCTAACAAAACATTACAACACCGTACGTAAACTTAAAACTCCATAATAAACCTAATGAATTCGTCCGAGTCCTTTGAACATCGTACGACCACTCAGGACTTGTTACGACTCTGTATGCGAAATTAGCAACAGGAAAAGCAATTTAGAATAATGTAAGATGCGTTACAACCTTTGAGAACACCTTAAAACACCGTACGAAAGATTAAAACTCCATAATAAACCTAATGAATTCGTCCGAGTAATTTGAACACCATACAACAATTTGGAATATATTACGACTCTGTATGCCACATTACCGCCTTGAAAAGCATGTTAGTATAACTTAGGGCACCTTACAACTCCTAACAAAACATTACAACACCGTACGTAAACTTAAAACTCCATAATATACCTATTGAATTCGTCTGAGTCATTTGAACATCGTACGACCACTCAGGACTTGTTACGACTCTGTATGCGAAATTAGCAACAGGAAAAGCAATTTAGAATAATGTAGGATGCGTTACAACTTTTGAGAACACCTTACACCACCGTACGAAAGATTAAAACTCCATAATAAACCTAATGAATTCGTCCGAGTAATTTGAACACCATACAACAATTTGGAATATATTACGACTCTGTATGCCACATTACCGCCTTGAAAAGCATGTTAGTATAACGTACGACACCTTACTACTCCTAACAAAATATTACAACACCGTACGTAAACTTAAAACTCCATAATAAACCTAATGAATTCGTCCGAGTCATTTGAACATCGTACGACCACTCAGGACTTGTTACGACTCTGTATGCGAAATTAGCAACAGGAAAAGCAATTTAGAATAAGGTAGGATGCGTTACAACTTTTGAGAACACCTTACACCAACGTACGAAAGATTAAAACTCAATAATAAACCTAATGAATTCGTCCGAGTAATTTGAACTCCATACAACAATTTGGAATATATTACGACTCTGTATGCCACATTACCGCCTTAAAAAGCATGTTAGTATAACGTACGGCACCTTACAACTCCTAACAAAACATTACAACACCGTACGTAAACTTAAAACTCCATAATAAACTTAATGAATTCGTCCGAGTCCTTTGAACATCGTACGACCACTCAGGACTTGTTACGACTCTGTATGCGAAATTAGCAACAGGAAAAGCAATTTAGAATAATGTAAGATGCGTTACAACCTTTGAGAACACCTTAAACCACCGTACGAAAGATTAAAACTCCATAATAAACCTAATGAATTCGTCCGAGTAATTTGAACACCATACAACAATTTGGAATATATTACGACTCTGTATGCCACATTACCGCCTTGAAAAGCATGTTAGTATAACGTAGGGCACCTTACAACTCCTAACAAAACATTACAACACCGTACGTAAACTTAAAACTCCATAATATACCTATTGAATTCGTCTGAGTCATTTGAACATCGTACGACCACTCAGGACTTGTTACGACTCTGTATGCGAAATTAGCAACAGGAAAAGCAATTTAGAATAAGGTAGGATGCGTTACAACTTTTGAGAACACCTTACACCAACGTACAAAAGATTAAAACTCAATAATAAACCTAATGAATTCGTCCGAGTAATTTGAACTCCATACAACAATTTGGAATATATTACGACTCTGTATGCCACATTACCGCCTTGAAAAGCATGTTAGTATAACGTACGGCACCTTACCACTCCTAACAAAACATTACAACACCGTACGTAAACTTAAAACTCCATAATAAACCTAATGAATTCGTCCGAGTCCTTTGAACATCGTACGACCACTCAGGACTTGTTACGACTCTGTATGCGAAATTAGCAACAGGAAAAGCAATTTAGAATAATGTAAGATGCGTTACAACCTTTGAGAACACCTTACACCAACGTACGAAAGATTAAAACTCAATAATAAACCTAATAAATTCGTCCGAGTAATTTGAACTCCATATAACAATTTGGAATATATTACGACTCTGTATGCCACATTACCGCCTTGAAAAGCATGTTAGTATAACGTACGGCACCTTACAACTCCTAACAAAACATTACAACAACGTACGTAAACTTAAAACTCCATTATAAACCTAATGAATTCGTCCGAGTCATTTGAACATCGTACGACCACTCAGGACTTGTTACGACTCTGTATGCGAAATTAGCAACAGGAAAAGCAATTTAGAATAAGGTAGGATGCGTTACAAATTTTGAGAACACCTTACACCAACGTACAAAAGATTAAAACTCAATAATAAACCTAATGAATTCGTCCGAGTAATTTGAACTCCATACAACAATTTGGAATATATTACGACTCTGTATGCCACATTACCGCCTTGAAAAGCATGTTAGTATAACGTACGGCACCTTACCACTCCTAACAAAACATTACAACACCGTACGTAAACTTAAAACTCCATAATAAACCTAATGAATTCGTCCGAGTCCTTTGAACATCGTACGACCACTCAGGACTTGTTACGACTCTGTATGCGAAATTAGCAACAGGAAAAGCAATTTAGAATAATGTAAGATGCGTTACAACCTTTGAGAACACCTTACACCACCGTACGAAAGATTAAAACTCCATAATAAACCTAATGAATTCGTCCGAGTAATTTGAACACCATACAACAATTTGGAATATATTACGACTCTGTATGCCACATTACCGCCTTGAAAAGCATGTTAGTATAACGTACGACACCTTACTACTTCTAACAAAACATTAGAACACCGTACGTAAACTTAAAACTCCATAATAAACCTAATGAATTCGTCCGAGTCATTTGAACATCGTACGACCACTCAGGACTTGTTACGACTCTGTATGCGAAATTAGCAACAGGAAAAGCAATTTAGAATAATGTAGGATGCGTTACAACTTTTGAGAACACCTTACACCACCGTACGAAAGATTAAAGCTCCATAATAAACCTAATGAATTCGTCCGAGTAATTTGAACACCATACAACAATTTGGAATATATTACGACTCTGTATGCCACATTACCGCCTTGAAAAGCATGTTAGTATAACGTACGACACCTTACTACTTCTAACAAAACATTACAACACCGTACGTAAACTTAAAACTCCATAATAAACCTAATGAATTCGTCCGAGTCGTTTGAACATCGTACGACCACTCAGGACTTGTTACGACTCTGTATGCGAAATTAGCAACAGGAAAAGCAATTTAGAATAAGGTAGGATGTGTTACAACTTTTGAGAACACCTTACACCAACGTACGAAAGATTAAAACTCAATAATAAACCTAATGAATTCGTCCGAGTAATTTGAACTCCATACAACAATTTGGAATATATTACGACTCTGTATGCCACATTATCGCCTTGAAAAGCATGTTAGTATAACGTACGGCACCTTACAACTCCTAACAAAACATTACAACAACGTACGTAAACTTAAAACTCCATTATAAACCTAATGAATTCGTCCGAGTCATTTGAACATCGTACGACCACTCAGGACTTGTTACGACTCTGTATGCGAAATTAGCAACAGGAAAAGCAATTTAGAATAAGGTAGGATGCGTTACAACTTTTGAGAACACCTTACACCAACGTACAAAAGATTAAAACTCAATAATAAACCTAATGAATTCGTCCGAGTAATTTGAACTCCATACAACAATTTGGAATATATTACGACTCTGTATGCCACATTACCGCCTTAAAAAGCATGTTAGTATAACGTACGGCACCTTACAACTCCTAACAAAACATTACAACACCGTACGTAAACTTAAAACTCCATAATAAACTTAATGAATTCGTCCGAGTCCTTTGAACATCGTACGACCACTCAGGACTTGTTACGACTCTGTATGCGAAATTAGCAACAGGAAAAGCAATTTAGAATAATGTAAGATGCGTTACAACCTTTGAGAACACCTTAAACCACCGTACGAAAGATTAAAACTCCATAATAAACCTAATGAATTCGTCCGAGTAATTTGAACACCATACAACAATTTGGAATATATTACGACTCTGTATGCCACATTACCGCCTTGAAAAGCATGTTAGTATAACGTAGGGCACCTTACAACTCCTAACAAAACATTACAACACCGTACGTAAACTTAAAACTCCATAATATACCTATTGAATTCGTCTGAGTCATTTGAACATCGTACGACCACTCAGGACTTGTTACGACTCTGTATGCGAAATTAGCAACAGGAAAAGCAATTTAGAATAAGGTAGGATGCGTTACAACTTTTGAGAACACCTTACACCAACGTACAAAAGATTAAAACTCAATAATAAACCTAATGAATTCGTCCGAGTAATTTGAACTCCATACAACAATTTGGAATATATTACGACTCTGTATGCCACATTACCGCCTTGAAAAGCATGTTAGTATAACGTACGGCACCTTACCACTCCTAACAAAACATTACAACACCGTACGTAAACTTAAAACTCCATAATAAACCTAATGAATTCGTCCGAGTCCTTTGAACATCGTACGACCACTCAGGACTTGTTACGACTCTGTATGCGAAATTAGCAACAGGAAAAGCAATTTAGAATAATGTAAGATGCGTTACAACCTTTGAGAACACCTTACACCAACGTACGAAAGATTAAAACTCAATAATAAACCTAATAAATTCGTCCGAGTAATTTGAACTCCATATAACAATTTGGAATATATTACGACTCTGTATGCCACATTACCGCCTTGAAAAGCATGTTAGTATAACGTACGGCACCTTACAACTCCTAACAAAACATTACAACAACGTACGTAAACTTAAAACTCCATTATAAACCTAATGAATTCGTCCGAGTCATTTGAACATCGTACGACCACTCAGGACTTGTTACGACTCTGTATGCGAAATTAGCAACAGGAAAAGCAATTTAGAATAAGGTAGGATGCGTTACAACTTTTGAGAACACCTTACACCAACGTACAAAAGATTAAAACTCAATAATAAACCTAATGAATTCGTCCGAGTAATTTGAACTCCATACAACAATTTGGAATATATTACGACTCTGTATGCCACATTACCGCCTTGAAAAGCATGTTAGTATAACGTACGGCACCTTACCACTCCTAACAAAACATTACAACACCGTACGTAAACTTAAAACTCCATAATAAACCTAATGAATTCGTCCGAGTCCTTTGAACATCGTACGACCACTCAGGACTTGTTACGACTCTGTATGCGAAATTAGCAACAGGAAAAGCAATTTAGAATAATGTAAGATGCGTTACAACCTTTGAGAACACCTTACACCACCGTACGAAAGATTAAAACTCCATAATAAACCTAATGAATTCGTCCGAGTAATTTGAACACCATACAACAATTTGGAATATATTACGACTCTGTATGCCACATTACCGCCTTGAAAAGCATGTTAGTATAACGTAGGGCACCTTACAACTCCTAACAAAATATTACAACACCGTACGTAAACTTAAAACTCCATAATATACCTATTGAATTCGTCTGAGTCATTTGAACATCGTACGACCACTCAGGACTTGTTACGACTCTGTATGCGAAATTAGCAACAGGAAAAGCAATTTAGAATAATGTAAGATGCGTTACAACCTTTGAGAACACCTTACACCACCGTACGAAAGATTAAAACTCCATAATAAACCTAATGAATTCGTCCGAGTAATTTGAACACCATACAACAATTTGGAATATATTACGACTCTGTATGCCACATTACCGCCTTGAAAAGCATGTTAGTATAACGTAGGGCACCTTACAACTCCTAACAAAATATTACAACACCGTACGTAAACTTAAAACTCCATAATATACCTATTGAATTCGTCTGAGTCATTTGAACATCGTACGACCACTCAGGACTTGTTACGACTCTGTATGCGAAATTAGCAACAGGAAAAGCAATTTAGAATAATGTAGGATGCGTTACAACTTTTGAGAACACCTTACACCACCGTACGAAAGATTAAAACTCCATAATAAACCTAATGAATTCGTCCGAGTAATTTGAACACCATACAACAATTTGGAATATATTACGACTCTGTATGCCACATTACCGCCTTGAAAAGCATGTTAGTATAACGTACGACACCTTACTACTCCTAACAAAACATTACAACACCGTACGTAAACTTAAAACTCCATAATAAACCTAATGAATTCGTCCGAGTCATTTGAACATCGTACGACCACTCAGGACTTGTTACGACTCTGTATGCGAAATTAGCAACAGGAAAAGCAATTTAGAATAAGGTAGGATGTGTTACAACTTTTGAGAACACCTTACACCAACGTACGAAAGATTAAAACTCAATAATAAACCTAATAAATTCGTCCGAGTAATTTGAACTCCATATAACAATTTGGAATATATTACGACTCTGTATGCCACATTACCGCCTTGAAAAGCATGTTAGTATAACGTACGGCACCTTACAACTCCTAACAAAACATTACAACAACGTACGTAAACTTAAAACTCCATTATAAACCTAATGAATTCGTCCGAGTCATTTGAACATCGTACGACCACTCAGGACTTGTTACGACTCTATATGCGAAATTAGCAACAGGAAAAGCAATTTAGAATAAGGTAGGATGCGTTACAACTTTTGAGAACACCTTACACCAACGTACAAAAGATTAAAACTCAATAATAAACCTAATGAATTCGTCCGAGTAATTTGAACTCCATACAACAACTTGGAATATATTACGACTCTGTATGCCACATTACCGCCTTAAAAAGCATGTTAGTATAACGTACGACACCTTACAACTCCTAACAAAACATTACAACACCGTACGTAAACTTAAAACTCCATAATAAACCTAATGAATTCGTCCGAGTCCTTTGAACATCGTACGACCACTCAGGACTTGTTACGACTCTGTATGCGAAATTAGCAACAGGAAAAGCAATTTAGAATAATGTAAGATGCGTTACAACCTTTGAGAACACCTTACACCACCGTACGAAAGATTAAAACTCCATAATAAACCTAATGAATTCCTCCGAGTAATTTGAACACCATACAACAATTTGGAATATATTACGACTCTGTATGCCACATTACCGCCTTGAAAAGCATGTTAGTATAACGTAGGGCACCTTACAACTCCTAACAAAACATTACAACACCGTACGTAAACTTAAAACTCCATAATAAACCTAATGAATTCGTCCGAGTCCTTTGAACATCGTACGACCACTCAGGACTTGTTACGACTCTGTATGCGAAATTAGCAACAGGAAAAGCAATTTAGAATAAGGTAGGATGTGTTACAACTTTTGAGAACACCTTACACCAACGTACGAAAGATTAAAACTCAATAATAAACCCTAATGAATTCGTCCGAGTAATTTGAACTCCATACAACAATTTGGAATATATTACGACTCTGTATGCCACATTATCGCCTTGAAAAGCATGTTAGTATAACGTACGGCACCTTACAACTCCTAACAAAACATTACAACAACGTACGTAAACTTAAAACTCCATTATAAACCTAATGAATTCGTCCGAGTCATTTGAACATCGTACGACCACTCAGGACTTGTTACGACTCTGTATGCGAAATTAGCAACAGGAAAAGCAATTTAGAATAAGGTAGGATGCGTTACAACTTTTGAGAACACCTTACACCAACGTACAAAAGATTAAAACTCAATAATAAACCTAATGAATTCGTCCGAGTAATTTGAACTCCATACAACAATTTGGAATATATTACGACTCTGTATGCCACATTACCGCCTTAAAAAGCATGTTAGTATAACGTACGGCACCTTACAACTCCTAACAAAACATTACAACACCGTACGTAAACTTAAAACTCCATAATAAACTTAATGAATTCGTCCGAGTCCTTTGAACATCGTACGACCACTCAGGACTTGTTACGACTCTGTATGCGAAATTAGCAACAGGAAAAGCAATTTAGAATAATGTAAGATGCGTTACAACCTTTGAGAACACCTTAAACCCCCGTACGAAAGATTAAAACTCCATAATAAACCTAATGAATTCGTCCGAGTAATTTGAACACCATACAACAATTTGGAATATATTACGACTCTGTATGCCACATTACCGCCTTGAAAAGCATGTTAGTATAACGTAGGGCACCTTACAACTCCTAACAAAACATTACAACACCGTACGTAAACTTAAAACTCCATAATAAACCTAATGAATTCGTCCGAGTCATTTGAACATCGTACGACCACTCAGGACTTGTTACGACTCTGTATGCGAAATTAGCAACAGGAAAAGCAATTTAGAATAAGGTAGGATGTGTTACAACTTTTGAGAACACCTTACACCAACGTACGAAAGATTAAAACTCAATAATAAACCTAATGAATTCGTCCGAGTAATTTGAACTCCATACAACAATTTGGAATATATTACGACTCTGTATGCCACATTATCGCCTTGAAAAGCATGTTAGTATAACGTACGGCACCTTACAACTCCTAACAAAACATTACAACAACGTACGTAAACTTAAAACTCCATTATAAACCTAATGAATTCGTCCGAGTCATTTGAACATCGTACGACCACTCAGGACTTGTTACGACTCTGTATGCGAAATTAGCAACAGGAAAAGCAATTTAGAATAAGGTAGGATGCGTTACAACTTTTGAGAACACCTTACACCAACGTACAAAAGATTAAAACTCAATAATAAACCTAATGAATTCGTCCGAGTAATTTGAACTCCATACAACAATTTGGAATATATTACGACTCTGTATGCCACATTACCGCCTTAAAAAGCATGTTAGTATAACGTACGGCACCTTACAACTCCTAACAAAACATTACAACACCGTACGTAAACTTAAAACTCCATAATAAACTTAATGAATTCGTCCGAGTCCTTTGAACATCGTACGACCACTCAGGACTTGTTACGACTCTGTATGCGAAATTAGCAACAGGAAAAGCAATTTAGAATAATGTAAGATGCGTTACAACCTTTGAGAACACCTTAAACCACCGTACGAAAGATTAAAACTCCATAATAAACCTAATGAATTCGTCCGAGTAATTTGAACACCATACAACAATTTGGAATATATTACGACTCTGTATGCCACATTACCGCCTTGAAAAGCATGTTAGTATAACGTAGGGCACCTTACAACTCCTAACAAAACATTACAACACCGTACGTAAACTTAAAACTCCATAATATACCTATTGAATTCGTCTGAGTCATTTGAACATCGTACGACCACTCAGGACTTGTTACGACTCTGTATGCGAAATTAGCAACAGGAAAAGCAATTTAGAATAAGGTAGGATGCGTTACAACTTTTGAGAACACCTTACACCAACGTACAAAAGATTAAAACTCAATAATAAACCTAATGAATTCGTCCGAGTAATTTGAACTCCATACAACAATTTGGAATATATTACGACTCTGTATGCCACATTACCGCCTTGAAAAGCATGTTAGTATAACGTACGGCACCTTACCACTCCTAACAAAACATTACAACACCGTACGTAAACTTAAAACTCCATAATAAACCTAATGAATTCGTCCGAGTCCTTTGAACATCGTACGACCACTCAGGACTTGTTACGACTCTGTATGCGAAATTAGCAACAGGAAAAGCAATTTAGAATAATGTAAGATGCGTTACAACCTTTGAGAACACCTTACACCAACGTACGAAAGATTAAAACTCAATAATAAACCTAATAAATTCGTCCGAGTAATTTGAACTCCATATAACAATTTGGAATATATTACGACTCTGTATGCCACATTACCGCCTTGAAAAGCATGTTAGTATAACGTACGGCACCTTACAACTCCTAACAAAACATTACAACAACGTACGTAAACTTAAAACTCCATTATAAACCTAATGAATTCGTCCGAGTCATTTGAACATCGTACGACCACTCAGGACTTGTTACGACTCTGTATGCGAAATTAGCAACAGGAAAAGCAATTTAGAATAAGGTAGGATGCGTTACAACTTTTGAGAACACCTTACACCAACGTACAAAAGATTAAAACTCAATAATAAACCTAATGAATTCGTCCGAGTAATTTGAACTCCATACAACAATTTGGAATATATTACGACTCTGTATGCCACATTACCGCCTTGAAAAGCATGTTAGTATAACGTACGGCACCTTACCACTCCTAACAAAACATTACAACACCGTACGTAAACTTAAAACTCCATAATAAACCTAATGAATTCGTCCGAGTCCTTTGAACATCGTACGACCACTCAGGACTTGTTACGACTCTGTATGCGAAATTAGCAACAGGAAAAGCAATTTAGAATAATGTAAGATGCGTTACAACCTTTGAGAACACCTTACACCACCGTACGAAAGATTAAAACTCCATAATAAACCTAATGAATTCGTCCGAGTAATTTGAACACCATACAACAATTTGGAATATATTACGACTCTGTATGCCACATTACCGCCTTGAAAAGCATGTTAGTATAACGTAGGGCACCTTACAACTCCTAACAAAATATTACAACACCGTACGTAAACTTAAAACTCCATAATATACCTATTGAATTCGTCTGAGTCATTTGAACATCGTACGACCACTCAGGACTTGTTACGACTCTGTATGCGAAATTAGCAACAGGAAAAGCAATTTAGAATAATGTAAGATGCGTTACAACCTTTGAGAACACCTTACACCAACGTACGAAAGATTAAAACTCAATAATAAACCTAATAAATTCGTCCGAGTAATTTGAACTCCATATAACAATTTGGAATATATTACGACTCTGTATGCCACATTACCGCCTTGAAAAGCATGTTAGTATAACGTACGGCACCTTACAACTCCTAACAAAACATTACAACAACGTACGTAAACTTAAAACTCCATTATAAACCTAATGAATTCGTCCGAGTCATTTGAACATCGTACGACCACTCAGGACTTGTTACGACTCTGTATGCGAAATTAGCAACAGGAAAAGCAATTTAGAATAAGGTAGGATGCGTTACAACTTTTGAGAACACCTTACACCAACGTACAAAAGATTAAAACTCAATAATAAACCTAATGAATTCGTCCGAGTAATTTGAACTCCATACAACAATTTGGAATATATTACGACTCTGTATGCCACATTACCGCCTTGAAAAGCATGTTAGTATAACGTACGGCACCTTACCACTCCTAACAAAACATTACAACACCGTACGTAAACTTAAAACTCCATAATAAACCTAATGAATTCGTCCGAGTCCTTTGAACATCGTACGACCACTCAGGACTTGTTACGACTCTGTATGCGAAATTAGCAACAGGAAAAGCAATTTAGAATAATGTAAGATGCGTTACAACCTTTGAGAACACCTTACACCACCGTACGAAAGATTAAAACTCCATAATAAACCTAATGAATTCGTCCGAGTAATTTGAACACCATACAACAATTTGGAATATATTACGACTCTGTATGCCACATTACCGCCTTGAAAAGCATGTTAGTATAACGTAGGGCACCTTACAACTCCTAACAAAATATTACAACACCGTACGTAAACTTAAAACTCCATAATATACCTATTGAATTCGTCTGAGTCATTTGAACATCGTACGACCACTCAGGACTTGTTACGACTCTGTATGCGAAATTAGCAACAGGAAAAGCAATTTAGAATAATGTAAGATGCGTTACAACCTTTGAGAACACCTTACACCACCGTACGAAAGATTAAAACTCCATAATAAACCTAATGAATTCGTCCGAGTAATTTGAACACCATACAACAATTTGGAATATATTACGACTCTGTATGCCACATTACCGCCTTGAAAAGCATGTTAGTATAACGTAGGGCACCTTACAACTCCTAACAAAATATTACAACACCGTACGTAAACTTAAAACTCCATAATATACCTATTGAATTCGTCTGAGTCATTTGAACATCGTACGACCACTCAGGACTTGTTACGACTCTGTATGCGAAATTAGCAACAGGAAAAGCAATTTAGAATAATGTAGGATGCGTTACAACTTTTGAGAACACCTTACACCACCGTACGAAAGATTAAAACTCCATAATAAACCTAATGAATTCGTCCGAGTAATTTGAACACCATACAACAATTTGGAATATATTACGACTCTGTATGCCACATTACCGCCTTGAAAAGCATGTTAGTATAACGTACGACACCTTACTACTCCTAACAAAACATTACAACACCGTACGTAAACTTAAAACTCCATAATAAACCTAATGAATTCGTCCGAGTCATTTGAACATCGTACGACCACTCAGGACTTGTTACGACTCTGTATGCGAAATTAGCAACAGGAAAAGCAATTTAGAATAAGGTAGGATGTGTTACAACTTTTGAGAACACCTTACACCAACGTACGAAAGATTAAAACTCAATAATAAACCTAATAAATTCGTCCGAGTAATTTGAACTCCATATAACAATTTGGAATATATTACGACTCTGTATGCCACATTACCGCCTTGAAAAGCATGTTAGTATAACGTACGGCACCTTACAACTCCTAACAAAACATTACAACAACGTACGTAAACTTAAAACTCCATTATAAACCTAATGAATTCGTCCGAGTCATTTGAACATCGTACGACCACTCAGGACTTGTTACGACTCTATATGCGAAATTAGCAACAGGAAAAGCAATTTAGAATAAGGTAGGATGCGTTACAACTTTTGAGAACACCTTACACCAACGTACAAAAGATTAAAACTCAATAATAAACCTAATGAATTCGTCCGAGTAATTTGAACTCCATACAACAACTTGGAATATATTACGACTCTGTATGCCACATTACCGCCTTAAAAAGCATGTTAGTATAACGTACGACACCTTACAACTCCTAACAAAACATTACAACACCGTACGTAAACTTAAAACTCCATAATAAACCTAATGAATTCGTCCGAGTCCTTTGAACATCGTACGACCACTCAGGACTTGTTACGACTCTGTATGCGAAATTAGCAACAGGAAAAGCAATTTAGAATAATGTAAGATGCGTTACAACCTTTGAGAACACCTTACACCACCGTACGAAAGATTAAAACTCCATAATAAACCTAATGAATTCCTCCGAGTAATTTGAACACCATACAACAATTTGGAATATATTACGACTCTGTATGCCACATTACCGCCTTGAAAAGCATGTTAGTATAACGTAGGGCACCTTACAACTCCTAACAAAACATTACAACACCGTACGTAAACTTAAAACTCCATAATAAACCTAATGAATTCGTCCGAGTCCTTTGAACATCGTACGACCACTCAGGACTTGTTACGACTCTGTATGCGAAATTAGCAACAGGAAAAGCAATTTAGAATAATGTAAGATGCGTTACAACCTTTGAGAACACCTTACACCACCGTACGAAAGATTAAAACTCCATAATAAACCTAATGAATTCGTCCGAGTAATTTGAACACCATACAACAATTTGGAATATATTACGACTCTGTATGCCACATTACCGCCTTGAAAAGCATGTTAGTATAACGTAGGGCACCTTACAACTCCTAACAAAACATTACAACACCGTACGTAAACTTAAAACTCCATAATATACCTATTGAATTCGTCTGAGTCATTTGAACATCGTACGACCACTCAGGACTTGTTACGACTCTGTATGCGAAATTAGCAACAGGAAAAGCAATTTAGAATAAGGTAGGATGCGTTACAACTTTTGAGAACACCTTACACCAACGTACAAAAGATTAAAACTCAATAATAAACCTAATGAATTCGTCCGAGTAATTTGAACTCCATACAACAATTTGGAATATATTACGACTCTGTATGCCACATTACCGCCTTGAAAAGCATGTTAGTATAACGTACGGCACCTTACAACTCCTAACAAAACATTACAACACCGTACGTAAACTTAAAACTCCATAATAAACCTAATGAGTTCGTCCGAGTCCTTTGAACATCGTACGACCACTCAGGACTTGTTACGACTCTGTATGCGAAATTAGCAACAGGAAAAGCAATTTAGAATAATGTAAGATGCGTTACAACCTTTGAGAACACCTTACACCACCGTACGAAAGATTAAAACTCCATAATAAACCTAATGAATTCGTCCGAGTAATTTGAACACCATACAACAATTTGGAATATATTACGACTCTGTATGCCACATTACCGCCTTGAAAAGCATGTTAGTATAACGTACGACACCTTACTACTCCTAACAAAACATTACAACACCGTACGTAAACTTAAAACTCCATAATAAACCTAATGAATTCGTCCGAGTCCTTTGAACATCGTACGACCACTCAGGACTTGTTACGACTCTGTATGCGAAATTAGCAACAGGAAAAGCAATTTAGAATAATGTAAGATGCGTTACAACCTTTGAGAACACCTTACACCACCGTACGAAAGATTAAAACTCCATAATAAACCTAATGAATTCCTCCGAGTAATTTGAACACCATACAACAATTTGGAATATATTACGACTCTGTATGCCACATTACCGCCTTGAAAAGCATGTTAGTATAACGTAGGGCACCTTACAACTCCTAACAAAACATTACAACACCGTACGTAAACTTAAAACTCCATAATAAACCTAATGAATTCGTCCGAGTCCTTTGAACATCGTACGACCACTCAGGACTTGTTACGACTCTGTATGCGAAATTAGCAACAGGAAAAGCAATTTAGAATAATGTAAGATGCGTTACAACCTTTGAGAACACCTTACACCACCGTACGAAAGATTAAAACTCCATAATAAACCTAATGAATTCGTCCGAGTAATTTGAACACCATACAACAATTTGGAATATATTACGACTCTGTATGCCACATTACCGCCTTGAAAAGCATGTTAGTATAACGTAGGGCACCTTACAACTCCTAACAAAACATTACAACACCGTACGTAAACTTAAAACTCCATAATATACCTATTGAATTCGTCTGAGTCATTTGAACATCGTACGACCACTCAGGACTTGTTACGACTCTGTATGCGAAATTAGCAACAGGAAAAGCAATTTAGAATAAGGTAGGATGCGTTACAACTTTTGAGAACACCTTACACCAACGTACAAAAGATTAAAACTCAATAATAAACCTAATGAATTCGTCCGAGTAATTTGAACTCCATACAACAATTTGGAATATATTACGACTCTGTATGCCACATTACCGCCTTGAAAAGCATGTTAGTATAACGTACGGCACCTTACAACTCCTAACAAAACATTACAACACCGTACGTAAACTTAAAACTCCATAATAAACCTAATGAGTTCGTCCGAGTCCTTTGAACATCGTACGACCACTCAGGACTTGTTACGACTCTGTATGCGAAATTAGCAACAGGAAAAGCAATTTAGAATAATGTAAGATGCGTTACAACCTTTGAGAACACCTTACACCACCGTACGAAAGATTAAAACTCCATAATAAACCTAATGAATTCGTCCGAGTAATTTGAACACCATACAACAATTTGGAATATATTACGACTCTGTATGCCACATTACCGCCTTGAAAAGCATGTTAGTATAACGTACGACACCTTACTACTCCTAACAAAACATTACAACACCGTACGTAAACTTAAAACTCCATAATAAACCTAATGAATTCGTCCGAGTCATTTGAACATCGTACGACCACTCAGGACTTGTTACGACTCTGTATGCGAAATTAGCAACAGGAAAAGCAATTTAGAATAAGGTAGGATGCGTTACAACTTTTGAGAACACCTTAAACCAACGTACGAAAGATTAAAACTCAATAATAAACCTAATGAATTCGGCCGAGTAATTTGAACACCATACAACAATTTGGAATATATTACGACTCTGTATGCCACATTACCGCCTTGAAAAGCATGTTAGTATAACGTACGGCACCTT
The DNA here is from genome assembly GCA_030867185.1 of Tagetes erecta. Lineage (NCBI taxonomy): Eukaryota > Viridiplantae > Streptophyta > Magnoliopsida > Asterales > Asteraceae > Tagetes > Tagetes erecta. The sequence goes on along the minus strand of CM061488.1, from coordinate 43,187,156 downwards.
ACAACTCCTAACAAAACATTACAACACCGTACGTAAACTTAAAACTCCATAATAAACCTAATGAATTCGTCCGAGTCCTTTGAACATCGTACGACCACTCAGGACTTGTTACGACTCTGTATGCGAAATTAGCAACAGGAAAAGCAATTTAGAATAATGTAGGATGCGTTACAAACTTTGAGAACACCTTACACCACCGTACGAAAGATTAAAACTCCATAATAAACCTAATTAATTTGTCCGAGTAATTTGAACTCCATACAACAATTTGGAATATATTACGACTCTGTATGCCACATTACCGCCTTGAAAAGCATGTTAGTATAACGTACGGCACCTTACAACTCCTAACAAAACATTACAACACCGTACGTAAACTTAAAACTCCATAATAAACATAATGAGTTCGTCCGAGTCCTTTGAACATCGTACGACCACTCAGGACTTGTTACGACTCTGTATGCGAAATTAGCAACAGGAAAAGCAATTTAGAATAATGTAAGATGTGTTACAACCTTTGAGAACACCTTACACCACCGTACGAAAGATTAAAACTCCATAATAAACCTAATGAATTCGTCCGAGTAATTTGAACACCATACAACAATTTGGAATATATTACGACTCTGTATGCCACATTACCGCCTTGAAAAGCATGTTAGTATAACGTACGACACCTTACTACTCCTAACAAAACATTACAACACCGTACGTAAACTTAAAACTCCATAATAAACCTAATGAATTCGTCCGAGTCATTTGAACATCGTACTACCACTCAGGACTTGTTACGACTCTGTATGCGAAATTAGCAACAGGAAAAGCAATTTAGAATAAGGTAGGATGCGTTACAACTTTTGAGAACACCTTACACCAACGTACGAAAGATTAAAACTCAATAATAAACCTAATGAATTCGTCCGAGTAATTTGAACACCATACAACAATTTGGAATATATTACGACTCTGTATGCCACATTACCGCCTTGAAAAGCATGTTAGTATAACGTACGGCACCTTACAACTCCTAACAAAACATTACAACACCGTACGTAAACTTAAAACTCCATAATAAACCTAATGAATTCGTCCGAGTCCTTTGAACATCGTACGACCACTCGGGACTTGTTACGACTCTGTATGCGAAATTAGCAACAGGAAAAGCAATTTAGAATAATGTAGGATGCGTTACAAACTTTGAGAACACCTTACACCACCGTACGAAAGATTAAAACTCCATAATAAACCTAATTAATTTGTCCGAGTAATTTGAACACCATACAACAATTTGGAATATATTACGACTCTGTATGCCACATTACCGCCTTGAAAAGCATGTTAGTGTAACGTACGGCACCTTACAACTCCTAACAAAACATTACAACAACGTACGTAAACTTAAAACTCCATTATAAACCTAATGAATTCGTCCGAGTCATTTGAACATCGTACGACCACTCAGGACTTGTTACGACTCTGTATGCGAAATTAGCAACAGGAAAAGCAATTTAGAATAAGGTAGGATGCATTACAACTTTTGAGAACACCTTACACCAACGTACAAAAGATTAAAACTCAATAATAAACCTAATGAATTCGTCCGAGTAATTTGAACTCCATACAACAATTTGGAATATATTACGACTCTGTATGCCACATTACCGCCTTAAAAAGCATGTTAGTATAACGTACGGCACCTTACAACTCCTAACAAAACATTACAACACCGTACGTAAACTTAAAACTCCATAATAAACCTAATGAATTCGTCCGAGTCCTTTGAACATCGTACGACCACTCAGGACTTGTTACGACTCTGTATGCGAAATTAGCAACAGGAAAAGCAATTTAGAATAATGTAAGATGCGTTACAACCTTTGAGAACACCTTACACCACCGTACGAAAGATTAAAACTCCATAATAAACCTAATGAATTCGTCCGAGTAATTTGAACACCATACAACAATTTGGAATATATTACGACTCTGTATGCCACATTACCGCCTTGAAAAGCATGTTAGTATAACGTAGGGCACCTTACAACTCCTAACAAAACATTACAACACCGTACGTAAACTTAAAACTCCATAATATACCTATTGAATTCGTCTGAGTCATTTGAACATCGTACGACCACTCAGGACTTGTTACGACTCTGTATGCGAAATTAGCAACAGGAAAAGCAATTTAGAATAATGTAGGATGCGTTACAACTTTTGAGAACACCTTACACCACCGTACGAAAGATTAAAACTCCATAATAAACCTAATGAATTCGTCCGAGTAATTTGAACACCATACAACAATTTGGAATATATTACGACTCTGTATGCCACATTACCGCCTTGAAAAGCATGTTAGTATAACGTACGACACCTTACTACTCCTAACAAAACATTACAACACCGTACGTAAACTTAAAACTCCATAATAAACCTAATGAATTCGTCCGAGTCATTTGAACATCGTACGACCACTCAGGACTTGTTACGACTCTGTATGCGAAATTAGCAACAGGAAAAGCAATTTAGAATAATGTAGGATGCGTTACAAACTTTGAGAACATCTTACACCACCGTACGAAAGATTAAAACTCCATAATAAACCTAATTAATTTGTCCGAGTAATTTGAACACCATACAACAATTTGGAATATATTACGACTCTGTATGCCACATTACCGCCTTGAAAAGCATGTTAGTGTGACGTACGGCACCTTACAACTCCTAACAAAACATTACAACAACGTACGTAAACTTAAAACTCCATTATAAACTTAATGAATTCGTCCGAGTCATTTGAACATCGTACGACCACTCAGGACTTGTTACGACTCTGTATGCGAAATTAGCAACAGGAAAAGCAATTTAGAATAAGGTAGGATGCGTTACAACTTTTGAGAACACCTTACACCAACGTACGAAAGATTAAAACTCAATAATAAACCTAATGAATTCGTCCGAGTAATTTGAACTCCATACAACAATTTGGAATATATTACGACTCTGTATGCCACATTACTGCCTTGAAAAGCATGTTAGTATAACGTACGACACCTTACAACTCCTAACAAAACATTACAACACCGTACGTAAACTTAAAACTCCATAATAAACCTAATGAATTCGTCCGAGTCCTTTGAACATCGTACGACCACTCAGGACTTGTTACGACTCTGTATGCGAAATTAGCAACAGGAAAAGCAATTTAGAATAATGTAAGATGCGTTACAACCTTTGAGAACACCTTACACCACCGTACGAAAGATTAAAACTCCATAATAAACCTAATGAATTCGTCCGAGTAATTTGAACACCATACAACAATTTGGAATATATTACGACTCTGTATGCCACATTACCGCCTTGAAAAGCATGTTAGTATAACGTAGGGCACCTTACAACTCCTAACAAAACATTACAACACCGTACGTAAACTTAAAACTCCATAATATACCTATTGAATTCGTCTGAGTCATTTGAACATCGTACGACCACTCAGGACTTGTTACGACTCTGTATGCGAAATTAGCAACAGGAAAAGCAATTTAGAATAATGTAGGATGCGTTACAACTTTTGAGAACACCTTACACCACCGTACGAAAGATTAAAACTCCATAATAAACCTAATGAATTCGTCCGAGTAATTTGAACACCATACAACAATTTGGAATATATTACGACTCTGTATGCCACATTACCGCCTTGAAAAGCATGTTAGTATAACGTACGACACCTTACTACTCCTAACAAAACATTACAACACCGTACGTAAACTTAAAACTCCATAATAAACCTAATGAATTCGTCCGAGTCATTTGAACATCGTACGACCACTCAGGACTTGTTACGACTCTGTATGCGAAATTAGCAACAGGAAAAGCAATTTAGAATAATGTAGGATGCGTTACAAACTTTGAGAACACCTTACACCACCGTACGAAAGATTAAAACTCCATAATAAACCTAATTAATTTGTCCGAGTAATTTGAACACCATACAACAATTTGGAATATATTACGACTCTGTATGCCACATTACCGCCTTGAAAAGCATGTTAGTGTAACGTACGGCACCTTACAACTCCTAACAAAACATTACAACAACGTACGTAAACTTAAAACTCCATTATAAACTTAATGAATTCGTCCGAGTCATTCGAACATCGTACGACCACTCAGGACTTGTTACGACTCTGTATGCGAAATTAGCAACAGGAAAAGCAATTTAGAATAAGGTAGGATGCGTTACAACTTTTGAGAACACCTTACACCAACGTACGAAAGATTAAAACTCAATAATAAACCTAATGAATTCGTCCGAGTAATTTGAACTCCATACAACAATTTGGAATATATTACGACTCTGTATGCCACATTACCGCCTTGAAAAGCATGTTAGTATAACGTACGACACCTTACAACTCCTAACAAAACATTACAACACCGTACGTAAACTTAAAACTCCATAATAAACCTAATGAATTCGTCCGAGTCCTTTGAACATCGTACGACCACTCAGGACTTGTTACGACTCTGTATGCGAAATTAGCAACAGGAAAAGCAATTTAGAATAATGTAAGATGCGTTACAACCTTTGAGAACACCTTACACCACCGTACGAAAGATTAAAACTCCATAATAAACCTAATGAATTCGTCCGAGTAATTTGAACACCATACAACAATTTGGAATATATTACGACTCTGTATGCCACATTACCGCCTTGAAAAGCGTGTTAGTATAACGTAGGGCACCTTACAACTCCTAACAAAACATTACAACACCGTACGTAAACTTAAAACTCCATAATATACCTATTGAATTCGTCTGAGTCATTTGAACATCGTACGACCACTCAGGACTTGTTACGACTCTGTATGCGAAATTAGCAACAGGAAAAGCAATTTAGAATAATGTAGGATGCGTTACAACTTTTGAGAACACCTTACACCACCGTACGAAAGATTAAAACTCCATAAAAAACCTAATGAATTCGTCCGAGTAATTTGAACACCATACAACAATTTGGAATATATTACGACTCTGTATGCCACATTACCGCCTTGAAAAGCATGTTAGTATAACGTAGGGCACCTTACAACTCCTAACAAAACATTACAACACCGTACGTAAACTTAAAACTCCATAATATACCTATTGAATTCGTCTGAGTCATTTGAACATCGTACGACCACTCAGGACTTGTTACGACTCTGTATGCGAAATTAGCAACAGGAAAAGCAATTTAGAATAATGTAGGATGCGTTACAACTTTTGAGAACACCTTACACCACCGTACGAAAGATTAAAACTCCATAATAAACCTAATGAATTCGTCCGAGTAATTTGAACACCATACAACAATTTGGAATATATTACGACTCTGTATGCCACATTACCGCCTTGAAAAGCATGTTAGTATAACGTACGACACCTTACTACTCCTAACAAAACATTACAACACCGTACGTAAACTTAAAACTCCATAATAAACCTAATGAATTCGTCCGAGTCATTTGAACATCGTACGACCACTCAGGACTTGTTACGACTCTGTATGCGAAATTAGCAACAGGAAAAGCAATTTAGAATAATGTAGGATGCGTTACAACTTTTGAGAACACCTTACACCACCGTACGAAAGATTAAAACTCCATAATAAACCTAATGAATTCGTCCGAGTAATTTGAACACCATACAACAATTTGGAATATATTACGACTCTGTATGCCACATTACCGCCTTGAAAAGCATGTTAGTATAACGTAGGGCACCTTACAACTCCTAACAAAACATTACAACACCGTACGTAAACTTAAAACTCCATAATATACCTATTGAATTCGTCTGAGTCATTTGAACATCGTACGACCACTCAGGACTTGTTACGACTCTGTATGCGAAATTAGCAACAGGAAAAGCAATTTAGAATAATGTAGGATGCGTTACAACTTTTGAGAACACCTTACACCACCGTACGAAAGATTAAAACTCCATAATAAACCTAATGAATTCGTCCGAGTAATTTGAACACCATACAACAATTTGGAATATATTACGACTCTGTATGCCACATTACCGCCTTGAAAAGCATGTTAGTATAACGTACGACACCTTACTACTCCTAACAAAACATTACAACACCGTACGTAAACTTAAAACTCCATAATAAACCTAATGAATTCGTCCGAGTCATTTGAACATCGTACGACCACTCAGGACTTGTTACGACTCTGTATGCGAAATTAGCAACAGGAAAAGCAATTTAGAATAATGTAAGATGGGTTACAACCTTTGAGAACACCTTACACCACCGTACGAAAGATTAAAACTCCATAATAAACCTAATGAATTCGTCCGAGTAATTTGAACACCATACAACAATTTGGAATATATTACGACTCTGTATGCCACATTACCGCCTTGAAAAGCGTGTTAGTATAACGTAGGGCACCTTACAACTCCTAACAAAACATTACAACACCGTACGTAAACTTAAAACTCCATAATATACCTATTGAATTCGTCTGAGTCATTTGAACATCGTACGACCACTCAGGACTTGTTACGACTCTGTATGCGAAATTAGCAACAGGAAAAGCAATTTAGAATAATGTAGGATGCGTTACAACTTTTGAGAACACCTTACACCACCGTACGAAAGATTAAAACTCCATAATAAACCTAATGAATTCGTCCGAGTAATTTGAACACCATACAACAATTTGGAATATATTACGACTCTGTATGCCACATTACCGCCTTGAAAAGCATGTTAGTATAACGTAGGGCACCTTACAACTCCTAACAAAACATTACAACACCGTACGTAAACTTAAAACTCCATAATATACCTATTGAATTCGTCTGAGTCATTTGAACATCGTACGACCACTCAGGACTTGTTACGACTCTGTATGCGAAATTAGCAACAGGAAAAGCAATTTAGAATAATGTAGGATGCGTTACAACTTTTGAGAACACCTTACACCACCGTACGAAAGATTAAAACTCCATAATAAACCTAATGAATTCGTCCGAGTAATTTGAACACCATACAACAATTTGGAATATATTACGACTCTGTATGCCACATTACCGCCTTGAAAAGCATGTTAGTATAACGTACGACACCTTACTACTCCTAACAAAACATTACAACACCGTACGTAAACTTAAAACTCCATAATAAACCTAATGAATTCGTCCGAGTCATTTGAACATCGTACGACCACTCAGGACTTGTTACGACTCTGTATGCGAAATTAGCAACAGGAAAAGCAATTTAGAATAATGTAGGATGCGTTACAACTTTTGAGAACACCTTACACCACCGTACGAAAGATTAAAACTCCATAATAAACCTAATGAATTCGTCCGAGTAATTTGAACACCATACAACAATTTGGAATATATTACGACTCTGTATGCCACATTACCGCCTTGAAAAGCATGTTAGTATAACGTAGGGCACCTTACAACTCCTAACAAAACATTACAACACCGTACGTAAACTTAAAACTCCATAATATACCTATTGAATTCGTCTGAGTCATTTGAACATCGTACGACCACTCAGGACTTGTTACGACTCTGTATGCGAAATTAGCAACAGGAAAAGCAATTTAGAATAATGTAGGATGCGTTACAACTTTTGAGAACACCTTACACCACCGTACGAAAGATTAAAACTCCATAATAAACCTAATGAATTCGTCCGAGTAATTTGAACACCATACAACAATTTGGAATATATTACGACTCTGTATGCCACATTACCGCCTTGAAAAGCATGTTAGTATAACGTACGACACCTTACTACTCCTAACAAAACATTACAACACCGTACGTAAACTTAAAACTCCATAATAAACCTAATGAATTCGTCCGAGTCATTTGAACATCGTACGACCACTCAGGACTTGTTACGACTCTGTATGCGAAATTAGCAACAGGAAAAGCAATTTAGAATAATGTAAGATGCGTTACAACCTTTGAGAACACCTTACACCACCGTACGAAAGATTAAAACTCCATAATAAACCTAATGAATTCGTCCGAGTAATTTGAACACCATACAACAATTTGGAATATATTACGACTCTGTATGCCACATTACCGCCTTGAAAAGCGTGTTAGTATAACGTAGGGCACCTTACAACTCCTAACAAAACATTACAACACCGTACGTAAACTTAAAACTCCATAATATACCTATTGAATTCGTCTGAGTCATTTGAACATCGTACGACCACTCAGGACTTGTTACGACTCTGTATGCGAAATTAGCAACAGGAAAAGCAATTTAGAATAATGTAGGATGCGTTACAACTTTTGAGAACACCTTACACCACCGTACGAAAGATTAAAACTCCATAATAAACCTAATGAATTCGTCCGAGTAATTTGAACACCATACAACAATTTGGAATATATTACGACTCTGTATGCCACATTACCGCCTTGAAAAGCATGTTAGTATAACGTAGGGCACCTTACAACTCCTAACAAAACATTACAACACCGTACGTAAACTTAAAACTCCATAATATACCTATTGAATTCGTCTGAGTCATTTGAACATCGTACGACCACTCAGGACTTGTTACGACTCTGTATGCGAAATTAGCAACAGGAAAAGCAATTTAGAATAATGTAGGATGCGTTACAACTTTTGAGAACACCTTACACCACCGTACGAAAGATTAAAACTCCATAATAAACCTAATGAATTCGTCCGAGTAATTTGAACACCATACAACAATTTGGAATATATTACGACTCTGTATGCCACATTACCGCCTTGAAAAGCATGTTAGTATAACGTACGACACCTTACTACTCCTAACAAAACATTACAACACCGTACGTAAACTTAAAACTCCATAATAAACCTAATGAATTCGTCCGAGTCATTTGAACATCGTACGACCACTCAGGACTTGTTACGACTCTGTATGCGAAATTAGCAACAGGAAAAGCAATTTAGAATAATGTAGGATGCGTTACAAACTTTGAGAACACCTTACACCACCGTACGAAAGATTAAAACTCCATAATAAACCTAATTAATTTGTCCGAGTAATTTGAACACCATACAACAATTTGGAATATATTACGACTCTGTATGCCACATTACCGCCTTGAAAAGCATGTTAGTGTAACGTACGGCACCTTACAACTCCTAACAAAACATTACAACAACGTACGTAAACTTAAAACTCCATTATAAACTTAATGAATTCGTCCGAGTCATTTGAACATCGTACGACCACTCAGGACTTGTTACGACTCTGTATGCGAAATTAGCAACAGGAAAAGCAATTTAGAATAAGGTAGGATGCGTTACAACTTTTGAGAACACCTTACACCAACGTACGAAAGATTAAAACTCAATAATAAACCTAATGAATTCGTCCGAGTAATTTGAATTCCATACAACAATTTGGAATATATTACGACTCTGTATGCCACATTACCGCCTTGAAAAGCATGTTAGTATAACGTACGGCACCTTACAACTCCTAACAAAACATTACAACAACGTACGTAAACTTAAAACTCCATTATAAACTTAATGAATTCGTCCGAGTCATTTGAACATCGTACGACCACTCAGGACTTGTTACGACTCTGTATGCGAAATTAGCAACAGGAAAAGCAATTTAGAATAAGGTAGGATGCGTTACAACTTTTGAGAACACCTTACACCAACGTACGAAAGATTAAAACTCAATAATAAACCTAATGAATTCGTCCGAGTAATTTGAATTCCATACAACAATTTGGAATATATTACGACTCTGTATGCCACATTACCGCCTTGAAAAGCATGTTAGTATAACGTACGACACCTTACAACTCCTAACAAAACATTACAACACCGTACGTAAACTTAAAACTCCATAATAAACCTAATGAATTCGTCCGAGTCCTTTGAACATCGTACGACCACTCAGGACTTGTTACGACTCTGTATGCGAAATTAGCAACAGGAAAAGCAATTTAGAATAATGTAAGATGCGTTACAACCTTTGAGAACACCTTACACCACCGTACGAAAGATTAAAACTCCATAATAAACCTAATGAATTCGTCCGAGTAATTTGAACACCATACAACAATTTGGAATATATTACGACTCTGTATGCCACATTACCGCCTTGAAAAGCGTGTTAGTATAACGTAGGGCACCTTACAACTCCTAACAAAACATTACAACACCGTACGTAAACTTAAAACTCCATAATATACCTATTGAATTCGTCTGAGTCATTTGAACATCGTACGACCACTCAGGACTTGTTACGACTCTGTATGCGAAATTAGCAACAGGAAAAGCAATTTAGAATAATGTAGGATGCGTTACAACTTTTGAGAACACCTTACACCACCGTACGAAAGATTAAAACTCCATAATAAACCTAATGAATTCGTCCGAGTAATTTGAACACCATACAACAATTTGGAATATATTACGACTCTGTATGCCACATTACCGCCTTGAAAAGCATGTTAGTATAACGTACGACACCTTACTACTCCTAACAAAACATTACAACACCGTACGTAAACTTAAAACTCCATAATAAACCTAATGAATTCGTCCGAGTCATTTGAACATCGTACGTCCACTCAGGACTTGTTACGACTCTGTATGCGAAATTAGCAGCAGGAAAAGCAATTTAGAATAATGTACGATGCGTTACAAACTTTGAGAACACCTTACACCACCGTACGAAAGATTAAAACTCCATATTAAACCTAATTAATTTGTCCGAGTAATTTGAACACCATACAACAATTTGGAATATATTACGACTCTGTATGCCACATTACCGCCTTGAAAAGCATGTTAGTGTAACGTACGGCACCTTACAACTCCTAACAAAACATTACAACACCGTACGTAAACTTAAAACTCCATAATAAACCTAATGAATTCGTCCGAGTCCTTTGAACATCGTACGACCACTCAGGACTTGTTACGACTCTGTATGCGAAATTAGCAACAGGAAAAGCAATTTAGAATAATGTAAGATGCGTTACAACCTTTGAGAACACCTTACACCACCGTACGAAAGATTAAAACTCCATAATAAACCTAATGAATTCGTCCGAGTAATTTGAACACCATACAACAATTTGGAATATATTACGACTCTGTATGCCACATTACCGCCTTGAAAAGCATGTTAGTATAACGTACGACACCTTACTACTCCTAACAAAACATTACAACAACGTACGTAAACCTAAAACTCCATTATAAACTTAATGAATTCGTCCGAGTCATTTGAACATCGTACGACCACTCAGGACTTGTTACGACTCTGTATGCGAAATTAGCAACAGGAAAAGCAATTTAGAATAATGTAGGATGCGTTACAAACTTTGAGAACACCTTACACCACCGTACGAAAGATTAAAACTCCATAATAAACCTAATTAATTTGTCCGAGTAATTTGAACACCATACAACAATTTGGAATATATTACGACTCTGTATGCCACATTACCGCCTTGAAAAGCATGTTAGTGTAACGTACGGCACCTTACAACTCCTAACAAAACATTACAACAACGTACGTAAACTTAAAACTCCATTATAAACTTAATGAATTCGTCCGAGTCATTTGAACATCGTACGACCACTCAGGACTTGTTACGACTCTGTATGCGAAATTAGCAACAGGAAAAGCAATTTAGAATAAGGTAGGATGCGTTACAACTTTTGAGAACACCTTACACCAACGTACGAAAGATTAAAACTCAATAATAAACCTAATGAATTCGTCCGAGTAATTTGAACTCCATACAACAATTTGGAATATATTACGACTCTGTATGCCACATTACCGCCTTGAAAAGCATGTTAGTATAACGTACGACACCTTACAACTCCTAACAAAACATTACAACACCGTACGTAAACTTAAAACTCCATAATAAACCTAATGAATTCGTCCGAGTCCTTTGAACATCGTACGACCACTCAGGACTTGTTACGACTCTGTATGCGAAATTAGCAACAGGAAAAGCAATTTAGAATAATGTAAGATGCGTTACAACCTTTGAGAACACCTTACACCACCGTACGAAAGATTAAAACTCCATAATAAACCTAATGAATTCGTCCGAGTAATTTGAACACCATACAACAATTTGGAATATATTACGACTCTGTATGCCACATTACCGCCTTGAAAAGCGTGTTAGTATAACGTAGGGCACCTTACAACTCCTAACAAAACATTACAACACCGTACGTAAACTTAAAACTCCATAATATACCTATTGAATTCGTCTGAGTCATTTGAACATCGTACGACCACTCAGGACTTGTTACGACTCTGTATGCGAAATTAGCAACAGGAAAAGCAATTTAGAATAATGTAGGATGCGTTACAACTTTTGAGAACACCTTACACCACCGTACGAAAGATTAAAACTCCATAATAAACCTAATGAATTCGTCCGAGTAATTTGAACACCATACAACAATTTGGAATATATTACGACTCTGTATGCCACATTACCGCCTTGAAAAGCATGTTAGTATAACGTACGACACCTTACTACTCCTAACAAAACATTACAACACCGTACGTAAACTTAAAACTCCATAATAAACCTAATGAATTCGTCCGAGTCATTTGAACATCGTACGTCCACTCAGGACTTGTTACGACTCTGTATGCGAAATTAGCAGCAGGAAAAGCAATTTAGAATAATGTACGATGCGTTACAAACTTTGAGAACACCTTACACCACCGTACGAAAGATTAAAACTCCATAATAAACCTAATTAATTTGTCCGAGTAATTTGAACACCATACAACAATTTGGAATATATTACGACTCTGTATGCCACATTACCGCCTTGAAAAGCATGTTAGTGTAACGTACGGCACCTTACAACTCCTAACAAAACATTACAACACCGTACGTAAACTTAAAACTCCATAATAAACCTAATGAATTCGTCCGAGTCCTTTGAACATCGTACGACCACTCAGGACTTGTTACGACTCTGTATGCGAAATTAGCAACAGGAAAAGCAATTTAGAATAATGTAAGATGCGTTACAACCTTTGAGAACACCTTACACCACCGTACGAAAGATTAAAACTCCATAATAAACCTAATGAATTCGTCCGAGTAATTTGAACACCATACAACAATTTGGAATATATTACGACTCTGTATGCCACATTACCGCCTTGAAAAGCATGTTAGTATAACGTACGACACCTTACTACTCCTAACAAAACATTACAACAACGTACGTAAACCTAAAACTCCATTATAAACTTAATGAATTCGTCCGAGTCATTTGAACATCGTACGACCACTCAGGACTTGTTACGACTCTGTATGCGAAATTAGCAACAGGAAAAGCAATTTAGAATAAGGTAGGATGCGTTACAACTTTTGAGAACACCTTACACCAACGTACGAAAGATTAAAACTCAATAATAAACCTAATGAATTCGTCCGAGTAATTTGAATTCCATACAACAATTTGGAATATATTACGACTCTGTATGCCACATTACCGCCTTGAAAAGCATGTTAGTATAACGTACGACACCTTACAACTCCTAACAAAACATTACAACACCGTACGTAAACTTAAAACTCCATAATAAACCTAATGAATTCGTCCGAGTCCTTTGAACATCGTACGACCACTCAGGACTTGTTACGACTCTGTATGCGAAATTAGCAACAGGAAAAGCAATTTAGAATAATGTAAGATGCGTTACAACCTTTGAGAACACCTTACACCACCGTACGAAAGATTAAAACTCCATAATAAACCTAATGAATTCGTCCGAGTAATTTGAACACCATACAACAATTTGGAATATATTACGACTCTGTATGCCACATTACCGCCTTGAAAAGCGTGTTAGTATAACGTAAGGCACCTTACAACTCCTAACAAAACATTACAACACCGTACGTAAACTTAAAACTCCATAATAAACCTATTGAATTCGTCCGAGTCATTTGAACATCGTACGACCACTCAGGACTTGTTACGACTCTGTATGCGAAATTAGCAACAGGAAAAGCAATTTAGAATAATGTAGGATGCGTTACAACCTTTGAGAACACCTTACACCACCGTACGAAAGATTAAAACTCCATAATAAACCTAATGAATTCGTCCGAGTAATTTGAACACCATACAACAATTTGGAATATATTACGACTCTGTATGCCACATTACCGCCTTGAAAAGCATGTTAGTATAACGTACGACACCTTACTACTCCTAACAAAACATTACAACACCGTACGTAAACTTAAAACTCCATAATAAACCTATTGAATTCGTCTGAGTCATTTGAACATCGTACGACCACTCAGGACTTGTTACGACTCTGTAAGCGAAATTAGCAACAGGAAAAGCAATTTAGAATAATGTAGGATGCGTTACAACTTTTGAGAACACCTTACACCACCGTACGAAAGATTAAAACTCCATAATAAACCTAATGAATTCGTCCGAGTAATTTGAACACCATACAACAATTTGGAATATATTACGACTCTGTATGCCACATTACCGCCTTGAAAAGCATGTTAGTATAACGTACGACACCTTACTACTCCTAACAAAACATTACAACACCGTACGTAAACTTAAAACTCCATAATAAACCTAATGAATTCGTCCGAGTCCTTTGAACATCGTACAACCACTCAGGACTTGTTACGACTCTGTATGCGAAATTAGCAACAGGAAAAGCAATTTAGAATAAGGTAGGATGCGTTACAACTTTTGAGAACACCTTACACCACCGTACGAAAGATTAAAACTCCATAATAAACCTAATGAATTCGTCCGAGTAATTTGAACACCATACAACAATTTGGAATATATTACGACTCTGTATGCCACATTACCGCCTTGAAAAGCATGTTAGTATAACGTACGACACCTTACTACTCCTAACAAAACATTACAACACCGTACGTAAACTTAAAACTCCATAATAAACCTAATGAATTCGTCCAAGTCATTTGAACATCGTACGACCACTCAGGACTTGTTACGACTCTGTATGCGAAATTAGCAACAGGAAAAGCAATTTAGAATAAGGTAGGATGCGTTACAACTTTTGAGAACACCTTACACCAACGTACGAAAGATTAAAACTCAATAATAAACCTAATGAATTCGTCCGAGTAATTTGAACACCATACAACAATTTGGAATATATTACGACTCTGTATGCCACATTACCGCCTTGAAAAGCATGTTAGTATAACGTACGGCACCTTACAACTCCTAACAAAACATTACAACACCGTACGTAAACTTAAAACTCCAAAATAAACCTATTGAATTCGTCTGAGTCATTTGAACATCGTACGACCACTCAGGACTTGTTACGACTCTGTATGCGAAATTAGCAACAGGAAAAGCAATTTAGAATAATGTAGGATGCGTTACAACTTTTGAGAACACCTTACACCACCGTACGAAAGATTAAAACTCCATAATAAACCTAATGAATTCGTCCGAGTAATTTGAACACCATACAACAATTTGGAATATATTACGACTCTGTATGCCACATTACCGCCTTGAAAAGCATGTTAGTATAACGTACGACACCTTACTACTCCTAACAAAACATTACAACACCGTACGTAAACTTAAAACTCCATAATAAACCTAATGAATTCGTCCGAGTCCTTTGAACATCGTACGACCACTCAGGACTTGTTATGACTCTGTAAGCGAAATTAGCAACAGGAAAAGCAATTTAGAATAATGTACGATGCGTTACAACCTTTGAGACCACCTTACACCACCGTACGAAAGATTAAAACTCCATAATAAACCTAATGAATTCGTCCGAGTAATTTGAACACCATACAACAATTTGGAATATATTACGACTCTGTATGCCACATTACCGCCTTGAAAAGCGTGTTAGTATAACGTAGGGCACCTTACAACTCCTAACAAAACATTACAACACCGTACGTAAACTTAAAACTCCATAATAAACCTAATGAATTCGTCCGAGTCCTTTGAACATCGTACGACCACTCAGGACTTGTTATGACTCTGTAAGCGAAATTAGCAACAGGAAAAGCAATTTAGAATAATGTACGATGCGTTACAACCTTTGAGACCACCTTACACCACCGTACGAAAGATTAAAACTCCATAATAAACCTAATGAATTCGTCCGAGTAATTTGAACACCATACAACAATTTGGAATATATTACGACTCTGTATGCCACATTACCGCCTTGAAAAGCGTGTTAGTATAACGTAGGGCACCTTACAACTCCTAACAAAACATTACAACACCCTACGTAAACTTAAAACTCCATAATAAACCTATTGAATTCGTCTGAGTCATTTGAACATCGTACGACCACTCAGGACTTGTTACGACTCTGTATGCGAAATTAGCAACAGGAAAAGCAATTTAGAATAATGTAGGATGCGTTACAACTTTTGAGAACACCTTACACCACCGTACGAAAGATTAAAACTCCATAATAAACCTAATGAATTCGTCCGAGTAATTTGAACACCATACAACAATTTGGAATATATTACGACTCTGTATGACACATTACCGCCTTGAAAAGCATGTTAGTATAACGTACGACACCTTACTACTCCTAACAAAACATTACAACACCGTACGTAAACTTAAAACTCCATAATAAACCTAATGAATTCGTCCGAGTCCTTTGAACATCGTACGACCACTCAGGACTTGTTACGACTCTGTAAGCGAAATTAGCAACAGGAAAAGCAATTTAGAATAATGTAGGATGCGTTACAAACTTTGAGAACACCTTACACCACCGTACGAAAGATTAATACTCCATAATAAACCTAATTAATTTGTCCGAGTAATTTGAACACCATACAACAATTTGGAATATATTACGACTCTGTATGCCACATTACCGCCTTGAAAAGCATGTTAGTATAACGTACGGCACCTTACAACTCCTAACAAAACATTACAACACCGTACGTAAACTTAAAACTCCATTATAAACCTAATGAATTCGTCCGAGTCATTTGAACATCGTACGACCACTCAGGACTTGTTACGACTCTGTATGCGAAATTAGCAACAGGAAAAGCAATTTAGAATAATGTAGGATGCGTTACAACTTTTGAGAACACCTTACACCACCGTACGAAAGATTAAAACTCCATAATAAACCTAATGAATTTGTCCGAGTAATTTGAACACCATACAACAATTTGGAATATATTACGACTCTGTATGCCACATTACCGCCTTGAAAAGCATGTTAGTATAACGTACGACACCTTACTACTCCTAACAAAACATTACAACACCGTACGTAAACTTAAAACTCCATAATAAACCTAATGAATTCGTCCGAGTCCTTTGAACATCGTACGACCACTCAGGACTTGTTACGACTCTGTAAGCGAAATTAGCAACAGGAAAAGCAATTTAGAATAATGTAGGATGCGTTACAAACTTTGAGAACACCTTACACCACCGTACGAAAGATTAATACTCCATAATAAACCTAATTAATTTGTCCGAGTAATTTGAACACCATACAACAATTTGGAATATATTACGACTCTGTATGCCACATTACCGCCTTGAAAAGCATGTTAGTATAACGTACGGCACCTTACAACTCCTAACAAAACATTACAACACCGTACGTAAACTTAAAACTCCATTATAAACCTAATGAATTCGTCCGAGTCATTTGAACATCGTACGACCACTCAGGACTTGTTACGACTTTGTATGCGAAATTAGCAACAGGAAAAGCAATTTAGAATAAGGTAGGATGCGTTACAACTTTTGAGAACATCTTACACCAACGTACGAAAGATTAAAACTCAATAATAAACCTAATGAATTCGTCCGAGTAATTTGAACTCCATACAACAATTTGGAATATATTACGACTCTGTATGCCACATTACCGCCTTGAAAAGCATGTTAGTATAACGTACGGCACCTTACAACTCCTTACAAAACATTACAACACCGTACGTAAACTTAAAACTCCATAATAAACCTAATGAATTCGTCCGAGTCCTTTGAACATCGTACGACCACTCAGGACTTGTTACGACTCTGTATGCGAAATTAGCAACAGGAAAAGCAATTTAGAATAATGTAGGATGCGTTACAACTTTTGAGAACACCTTACACCACCGTACGAAAGATTAAAACTCCATAATAAACCTAATGAATTCGTCCGAGTAATTTGAACACCATACAACAATTTGGAATATATTACGACTCTGTATGCCACATTACCGCCTTGAAAAGCATGTTAGTATAACGTACGACACCTTACTACTCCTAACAAAACATTACAACACCGTACGTAAACTTAAAACTCCATAATAAACCTAATGAATTCGTCCAAGTCATTTGAACATCGTACGACCACTCAGGACTTGTTACGACTCTGTATGCGAAATTAGCAACAGGAAAAGCAATTTAGAATAAGGTAGGATGCGTTACAACTTTTGAGAACACCTTACACCAACGTACGAAAGATTAAAACTCAATAATAAACCTAATGAATTCGTCCGAGTAATTTGAACACCATACAACAATTTGGAATATATTACGACTCTGTATGCCACATTACCGCCTTGAAAAGCATGTTAGTATAACGTACGGCACCTTACAACTCCTAACAAAACATTACAACACCGTACGTAAACTTAAAACTCCATAATAAACCTATTGAATTCGTCTGAGTCATTTGAACATCGTACGACCACTCAGGACTTGTTACGACTCTGTATGCGAAATTAGCAACAGGAAAAGCAATTTAGAATAATGTAGGATGCGTTACAACTTTTGAGAACACCTTACACCACCGTACGAAAGATTAAAACTCCATAATAAACCTAATGAATTCGTCCGAGTAATTTGAACACCATACAACAATTTGGAATATATTACGACTCTGTATGCCACATTACCGCCTTGAAAAGCATGTTAGTATAACGTACGGCACCTTACAACTCCTAACAAAACATTACAACACCGTACGTAAACTTAAAACTCCATAATAAACCTATTGAATTCGTCTGAGTCATTTGAACATCGTACGACCACTCAGGACTTGTTACGACTCTGTATGCGAAATTAGCAACAGGAAAAGCAATTTAGAATAATGTAGGATGCGTTACAACTTTTGAGAACACCTTACACCACCGTACGAAAGATTAAAACTCCATAATAAACCTAATGAATTCGTCCGAGTAATTTGAACACCATACAACAATTTGGAATATATTACGACTCTGTATGCCACATTACCGCCTTGAAAAGCATGTTAGTATAACGTACGACACCTTACTACTCCTAACAAAACATTACAACACCGTACGTAAACTTAAAACTCCATAATAAACCTAATGAATTCGTCCGAGTCCTTTGAACATCGTACGACCACTCAGGACTTGTTACGACTCTGTAAGCGAAATTAGCAACAGGAAAAGCAATTTAGAATAATGTAAGATGCGTTACAACCTTTGAGACCACCTTACACCACCGTACGAAAGATTAAAACTCCATAATAAACCTAATGAATTCGTCCGAGTAATTTGAACACCATACAACAATTTGGAATATATTACGACTCTGTATGCCACATTACCGCCTTGAAAAGCGTGTTAGTATAACGTAGGGCACCTTACAACTCCTAACAAAACATTACAACACCGTACGTAAACTTAAAACTCCATAATAAACCTATTGAATTCGTCTGAGTCATTTGAACATCGTAGGACCACTCAGGACTTGTTACGACTCTGTATGCGAAATTAGCAACAGGAAAAGCAATTTAGAATAATGTAGGATGCGTTACAACTTTTGAGAACACCTTACACCACCGTACGAAAGATTAAAACTCCATAATAAACCTAATGAATTCGTCCGAGTAATTTGAACACCATACAACAATTTGGAATATATTACGACTCTGTATGCCACATTACCGCCTTGAAAAGCATGTTAGTATAACGTACGACACCTTACTACTCCTAACAAAACATTACAACACCGTACGTAAACTTAAAACTCCATAATAAACCTAATGAATTCGTCCGAGTCCTTTGAACATCGTACGACCACTCAGGACTTGTTACGACTCTGTAAGCGAAATTAGCAACAGGAAAACCAATTTAGAATAATGTAGGATGCGTTACAAACTTTGAGAACACCTTACACCACCGTACGAAAGATTAAAACTCCATAATAAACCTAATGAATTCGTCCGAGTAATTTGAACACCATACAACAATTTGGAATATATTACGACTCTGTATGCCACATTACCGACTTGAAAAGCATGTTAGTATAACGTACGACACCTTACTACTCCTAACAAAATATTACAACACCGTACGTAAACTTAAAACTCCATAATAAACCTAATGAATTCGTCCGAGTCCTTTGAACATCGTACGACCACTCAGGACTTGTTACGACTCTGTAAGCGAAATTAGCAACAGGAAAAGCAATTTAGAATAATGTAGGATGCGTTACAAACTTTGAGAACACCTTACACCACCGTACGAAAGATTAATACTCCATAATAAACCTAATTAATTTGTCCGAGTAATTTGAACACCATACAACAATTTGGAATATATTACGACTCTGTATGCCACATTACCGCCTTGAAAAGCATGTTAGTATAACGTACGGCACCTTACAACTCCTAACAAAACATTACAACACCGTACGTAAACTTAAAACTCCATTATAAACCTAATGAATTCGTCCGAGTCATTTGAACATCGTACGACCACTCAGGACTTGTTACGACTCTGTATGCGAAATTAGCAACAGGAAAAGCAATTTAGAATAAGGTAGGATGCGTTACAACTTTTGAGAACACCTTACACCAACGTACGAAAGATTAAAACTCAATAATAAACCTAATGAATTCGTCCGAGTAATTTGAACTCCATACAACAATTTGGAATATATTACGACTCTGTATGCCACATTACCGCCTTGAAAAGCATGTTAGTATAACGTACGGCACCTTACAACTCCTTACAAAACATTACAACACCGTACGTAAACTTAAAACTCCATAATAAACCTAATGAATTCGTCCGAGTCCTTTGAACATCGTACGACCACTCAGGACTTGTTACGACTCTGTATGCGAAATTAGCAACAGGAAAAGCAATTTAGAATAATGTAGGATGCGTTACAACTTTTGAGAACACCTTACACCACCGTACGAAAGATTAAAACTCCATAATAAACCTAATGAATTCGTCCGAGTAATTTGAACACCATACAACAATTTGGAATATATTACGACTCTGTATGCCACATTACCGCCTTGAAAAGCATGTTAGTATAACGTACGACACCTTACTACTCCTAACAAAACATTACAACACCGTACGTAAACTTAAAACTCCATAATAAACCTAATGAATTCGTCCGAGTCATTTGAACATCGTACGACCACTCAGGACTTGTTACGACTCTATATGCGAAATTAGCAACAGGAAAAGCAATTTAGAATAAGGTAGGATGCGTTACAACTTTTGAGAACACCTTACACCAACGTACGAAAGATTAAAACTCAATAATAAACCTAATGAATTCGTCCGAGTAATTTGAACACCATACAACAATTTGGAATATATTACGACTCTGTATGCCACATTACCGCCTTGAAAAGCATGTTAGTATAACGTACGGCACCTTACAACTCCTAACAAAACATTACAACACCGTACGTAAACTTAAAACTCCATAATAAACCTAATGAATTCGTTCGAGTCCTTTGAACATCGTACGACCACTCAGGACTTGTTACGACTCTGTATGCGAATTAGCAACAGGAAAAGCAATTTAGAATAATGTAGGATGCGTTACAAACTTTGAGAACACCTTACACCACCGTACGAAAGATTAAAACTCCATAATAAACCTAATTAATTTGTCCGAGTAATTTGAACACCATACAACAATTTGGAATATATTACGACTCTGTATGCCACATTACCGCCTTGAAAAGCATGTTAGTGTAACGTACGGCACCTTACAACTCCTAACAAAACATTACAACAACGTACGTAAACTTAAAACTCCATTATAAACTTAATGAATTCGTCCGAGTCATTTGAACATCGTACGACCACTCAGGACTTGTTACGACTCTGTATGCGAAATTAGCAACAGGAAAAGCAATTTAGAATAAGGTAGGATGCGTTACAACTTTTGAGAACACCTTACACCAACGTACGAAAGATTAAAACTCAATAATAAACCTAATGAATTCGTCCGAGTAATTTGAACACCATACAACAATTTGGAATATATTACGACTATGTATATGCCACATTACCGCCTTGAAAAGCATGTTAGTATAACGTACGGCACCTTACAACTCCTAACAAAACATTACAACAACGTACGTAAACTTAAAACTCCATAATAAACCTAATGAATTCGTTCGAGTCCTTTGAACAACGTACGACCACTCAGGACTTGTTACGACTCTGTATGCGAAATTAGCAACAGGAAAAGCAATTTAGAATAAGGTAGGATGCGTTACAACTTTTGAGAACACCTTACACCAACGTACGAAAGATTAAAACTCAATAATAAACCTAATGAATTCGTCCGAGTAATTTGAACACCATACAACAATTTGGAATATATTACGACTCTGTATGCCACATTACCGCCTAGAAAAGCATGTTAGTATAACGTACGGCACCTTACAACTCCTAACAAAACATTACAACACCGTACGTAAACTTAAAACTCCATAATAAACCTAATGAATTCGTTCGAGTCCTTTGAACATCGTACGACCACTCAGGACTTGTTACGACTCTGTATGCGAAATTAGCAACAGGAAAAGCAATTTAGAATAATGTAGGATGCGTTACAAACTTTGAGAACACCTTACACCACCGTACGAAAGATTAAAACTCCATAATAAACCTAATTAATTTGTCCGAGTAATTTGAACACCATACAACAATTTGGAATATATTACGACTCTGTATGCCACATTACCGCCTTGAAAAGCATGTTAGTGTAACGTACGGCACCTTACAACTCCTAACAAAACATTACAACAACGTACGTAAACTTAAAACTCCATTATAAACTTAATGAATTCGTCCGAGTCATTTGAACATCGTACGACCACTCAGGACTTGTTACGACTCTGTATGCGAAATTAGCAACAGGAAAAGCAATTTAGAATAAGGTAGGATGCGTTACAACTTTTGAGAACACCTTACACCAACGTACGAAAGATTAAAACTCAATAATAAACCTAATGAATTCGTCCGAGTAATTTGAACACCATACAACAATTTGGAATATATTACGACTCTGTATATGCCACATTACCGCCTTGAAAAGCATGTTAGTATAACGTACGGCACCTTACAACTCCTAACAAAACATTACAACACCGTACGTAAACTTAAAACTCCATAATAAACCTAATGAATTCGTTCGAGTCCTTTGAACAACGTACGACCACTCAGGACTTGTTACGACTCTGTATGCGAAATTAGCAACAGGAAAAGCAATTTAGAATAAGGTAGGATGCGTTACAACTTTTGAGAACACCTTACACCAACGTACGAAAGATTAAAACTCAATAATAAACCTAATGAATTCGTCCGAGTAATTTGAACACCATACAACAATTTGGAATATATTACGACTCTGTATGCCACATTACCGCCTAGAAAAGCATGTTAGTATAACGTACGGCACCTTACAACTCCTAACAAAACATTACAACACCGTACGTAAACTTAAAACTCCATAATAAACCTAATGAATTCGTTCGAGTCCTTTGAACATCGTACGACCACTCAGGACTTGTTACGACTCTGTATGCGAAATTAGCAACAGGAAAAGCAATTTAGAATAATGTAGGATGCGTTACAAACTTTGAGAACACCTTACACCACCGTACGAAAGATTAAAACTCCATAATAAACCTAATTAATTTGTCCGAGTAATTTGAACACCATACAACAATTTGGAATATATTACGACTCTGTATGCCACATTACCGCCTTGAAAAGCATGTTAGTGTAACGTACGGCACCTTACAACTCCTAACAAAACATTACAACAACGTACGTAAACTTAAAACTCCATTATAAACTTAATGAATTCGTCCGAGTCATTTGAACATCGTACGACCACTCAGGACTTGTTACGACTCTGTATGCGAAATTAGCAACAGGAAAAGCAATTTAGAATAAGGTAGGATGCGTTACAACTTTTGAGAACACCTTACACCAACGTACGAAAGATTAAAACTCAATAATAAACCTAATGAATTCGTCCGAGTAATTTGAACACCATACAACAATTTGGAATATATTACGACTCTGTATATGCCACATTACCGCCTTGAAAAGCATGTTAGTATAACGTACGGCACCTTACAACTCCTAACAAAACATTACAACACCGTACGTAAACTTAAAACTCCATAATAAACCAAATGAATTCGTTCGAGTCCTTTGAACATCGTACGACCACTCAGGACTTGTTACGACTCTGTATGCGAAATTAGCAACAGGAAAAGCAATTTAGAATAAGGTAGGATGCGTTACAACTTTTGAGAACACCTTACACCAACGTACGAAAGATTAAAACTCAATAATAAACCTAATGAATTCGTCCGAGTAATTTGAACACCATACAACAATTTGGAATATATTACGACTCTGTATGCCACATTATCGCCTTGAAAAGCATGTTAGTATAACGTACGGCACCTTACAACTCCTAACAAAACATTACAACACCGTACGTAAACTTAAAACTCCATAATAAACCTAATGAATTCGTTCGAGTCCTTTCAACATCGTACGACCACTCAGGACTTTTTACGACTCTGTATGCGAAATTAGCAACAGGAAAAGCAATTTAGAATAATGTAGGATGCGTTACAAACTTTGAGAACACCTTACACCACCGTACGAAAGATTAAAACTCCATAATAAACCTAATTAATTTGTCCGAGTAATTTGAACACCATACAACAATTTGGAATATATTACGACTCTGTATGCCACATTACCGCCTTGAAAAGCATGTTAGTGTAACGTACGGTACCTTACAACTCCTAACAAAACATTACAACAACGTACGTAAACTTAAAACTCCATTATAAACTTAATGAATTCGTCCGAGTCATTTGAACATCGTACGACCACTCAGGACTTGTTACGACTCTGTATGCGAAATTAGCAACAGGAAAAGCAATTTAGAATAAGGTAGGATGCGTTACAACTTTTGAGAACACCTTACACCAACGTACGAAAGATTAAAACTCAATAATAAACCTAATGAATTCGTCCGAGTAATTTGAACACCATACAACAATTTGGAATATATTACGACTCTGTATGCCACATTACCGCCTTGAAAAGCATGTTAGTATAACGTACGGCACCTTACAACTCCTAACAAAACATTACAACACCGTACGTAAACTTAAAACTCCATAATAAACCTAATGAATTCGTTCGAGTCCTTTGAACATCGTACGACCACTCAGGACTTGTTACGACTCTGTATGCGAATTAGCAACAGGAAAAGCAATTTAGAATAATGTAGGATGTGTTACAAACTTTGAGAACACCTTACACCACCGTACGAAAGATTAAAACTCCATAATAAACCTAATTAATTTGTCCGAGTAATTTGAACACCATACAACAATTTGGAATATATTACGACTCTGTATGCCACATTACCGCCTTGAAAAGCATGTTAGTGTAACGTACGGCACCTTACAACTCCTAACAAAACATTACAACAACGTACGTAAACTTAAAACTCCATTATAAACTTAATGAATTCGTCCGAGTCATTTGAACATCGTACGACCACTCAGGACTTGTTACGACTCTGTATGCGAAATTAGCAACAGGAAAAGCAATTTAGAATAAGGTAGGATGCGTTACAACTTTTGAGAACACCTTACACCAACGTACGAAAGATTAAAACTCAATAATAAACCTAATGAATTCGTCCGAGTAATTTGAACACCATACAACAATTTGGAATATATTACGACTCTGTATATGCCACATTACCGCCTTGAAAAGCATGTTAGTATAACGTACGGCACCTTACAACTCCTAACAAAACATTACAACACCGTACGTAAACTTAAAACTCCATAATAAACCTAATGAATTCGTTCGAGTCCTTTGAACAACGTACGACCACTCAGGACTTGTTACGACTCTGTATGCGAAATTAGCAACAGGAAAAGCAATTTAGAATAAGGTAGGATGCGTTACAACTTTTGAGAACACCTTACACCAACGTACGAAAGATTAAAACTCAATAATAAACCTAATGAATTCGTCCGAGTAATTTGAACACCATACAACAATTTGGAATATATTACGACTCTGTATGCCACATTACCGCCTAGAAAAGCATGTTAGTATAACGTACGGCACCTTACAACTCCTAACAAAACATTACAACACCGTACGTAAACTTAAAACTCCATAATAAACCTAATGAATTCGTTCGAGTCCTTTGAACATCGTACGACCACTCAGGACTTGTTACGACTCTGTATGCGAAATTAGCAACAGGAAAAGCAATTTAGAATAATGTAGGATGCGTTACAAACTTTGAGAACACCTTACACCACCGTACGAAAGATTAAAACTCCATAATAAACCTAATTAATTTGTCCGAGTAATTTGAACACCATACAACAATTTGGAATATATTACGACTCTGTATGCCACATTACCGCCTTGAAAAGCATGTTAGTGTAACGTACGGCACCTTACAACTCCTAACAAAACATTACAACAACGTACGTAAACTTAAAACTCCATTATAAACTTAATGAATTCGTCCGAGTCATTTGAACATCGTACGACCACTCAGGACTTGTTACGACTCTGTATGCGAAATTAGCAACAGGAAAAGCAATTTAGAATAAGGTAGGATGCGTTACAACTTTTGAGAACACCTTACACCAACGTACGAAAGATTAAAACTCAATAATAAACCTAATGAATTCGTCCGAGTAATTTGAACACCATACAACAATTTGGAATATATTACGACTCTGTATATGCCACATTACCGCCTTGAAAAGCATGTTAGTATAACGTACGGCACCTTACAACTCCTAACAAAACATTACAACACCGTACGTAAACTTAAAACTCCATAATAAACCAAATGAATTCGTTCGAGTCCTTTGAACATCGTACGACCACTCAGGACTTGTTACGACTCTGTATGCGAAATTAGCAACAGGAAAAGCAATTTAGAATAAGGTAGGATGCGTTACAACTTTTGAGAACACCTTACACCAACGTACGAAAGATTAAAACTCAATAATAAACCTAATGAATTCGTCCGAGTAATTTGAACACCATACAACAATTTGGAATATATTACGACTCTGTATGCCACATTACCGCCTTGAAAAGCATGTTAGTGTAACGTACGGCACCTTACAACTCCTAACAAAACATTACAACACCGTACGTAAACTTAAAACTCCATAATAAACCTAATGAATTCGTTCGAGTCCTTTCAACATCGTACGACCACTCAGGACTTTTTACGACTCTGTATGCGAAATTAGCAACAGGAAAAGCA
Organism: Tagetes erecta; assembly: GCA_030867185.1. NCBI lineage: Eukaryota > Viridiplantae > Streptophyta > Magnoliopsida > Asterales > Asteraceae > Tagetes > Tagetes erecta. The sequence continues at coordinate 43,159,462 of CM061488.1, read as the reverse complement.
ATTTAGAATAATGTAGGATGCGTTACAAACTTTGAGAACACCTTACACCACCGTACGAAAGATTAAAACTCCATAATAAACCTAATTAATTTGTCCGAGTAATTTGAACACCATACAACAATTTGGAATATATTACGACTCTGTATGCCACATTACCGCCTTGAAAAGCATGTTAGTGTAACGTACGGTACCTTACAACTCCTAACAAAACATTACAACAACGTACGTAAACTTAAAACTCCATTATAAACTTAATGAATTCGTCCGAGTCATTTGAACATCGTACGACCACTCAGGACTTGTTACGACTCTGTATGCGAAATTAGCAACAGGAAAAGCAATTTAGAATAAGGTAGGATGCGTTACAACTTTTGAGAACACCTTACACCAACGTACGAAAGATTAAAACTCAATAATAAACCTAATGAATTCGTCCGAGTAATTTGAACACCATACAACAATTTGGAATATATTACGACTCTGTATATGCCACATTACCGCCTTGAAAAGCATGTTAGTATAACGTACGGCACCTTACAACTCCTAACAAAACATTACAACACCGTACGTAATCTTAAAACTCCATAATAAACCTAATGAATTCGTTCGAGTCCTTTGAACATCGTACGACCACTCAGGACTTGTTACGACTCTGTATGCAAAATTAGCAACAGGAAAAGCAATTTAGAATAATGTAGGATGCGTTACAAACTTTGAGAACACCTTACACCACCGTACGAAAGATTAAAACTCCATAATAAACCTAATTAATTTGTCCGAGTAATTTGAACACCATACAACAATTTGGAATATATTACGACTCTGTATGCCACATTACCGCCTTGAAAAGCATGTTAGTGTAACGTACGGCACCTTACAACTCCTAACAAAACATTACAACAACGTACGTAAACTTAAAACTCCATTATAAACTTAATGAATTCGTCCGAGTCATTTGAACATCGTACGACCACTCAGGACTTGTTACGACTCTGTATGCGAAATTAGCAACAGGAAAAGCAATTTAGAATAAGGTAGGATGTGTTACAACTTTTGAGAACACCTTACACCAACGTACGAAAGATTAAAACTCAATAATAAACCTAATGAATTCGTCCGAGTAATTTGAACTCCATACAACAATTTGGAATATATTACGACTCTGTATGCCACATTACCGCCTTGAAAAGCATGTTAGTATAACGTACGACACCTTACAACTCCTAACAAAACATTACAACACCGTACGTAAACTTAAAACTCCATAATAAACCTATTGAATTCGTCTGAGTCATTTGAACATCGTACGACCACTCAGGACTTGTTACGACTCTGTATGCGAAATTAGCAACAGGAAAAGCAATTTAGAATAATGTAGGATGCGTTACAAACTTTGAGAACACCTTACACCACCGTACGAAAGATTAAAACTCCATAATAAACCTAATTAATTTGTCCGAGTAATTTGAACACCATACAACAATTTGGAATATATTACGACTCTGTATGCCACATTACCGCCTTGAAAAGCATGTTAGTGTAACGTACGGCACCTTACAACTCCTAACAAAACATTACAACAACGTACGTAAACTTAAAACTCCATTATAAACTTAATGAATTCGTCCGAGTCATTTGAACATCGTACGACCACTCAGGACTTGTTACGACTCTGTATGCGAAATTAGCAACAGGAAAAGCAATTTAGAATAAGGTAGGATGTGTTACAACTTTTGAGAACACCTTACACCAACGTACGAAAGATTAAAACTCAATAATAAACCTAATGAATTCGTCCGAGTAATTTGAACTCCATACAACAATTTGGAATATATTACGACTCTGTATGCCACATTACCGCCTTGAAAAGCATGTTAGTATAACGTACGACACCTTACAACTCCTAACAAAACATTACAACACCGTACGTAAACTTAAAACTCCATAATAAACCTATTGAATTCGTCTGAGTCATTTGAACATCGTACGACCACTCAGGACTTGTTACGACTCTGTATGCGAAATTAGCAACAGGAAAAGCAATTTAGAATAATGTAGGATGCGTTACAACTTTTGAGAACACCTTACACCACCGTACGAAAGATTAAAACTCCATAATAAACCTAATGAATTCGTCCGAGTAATTTGAACACCATACAACAATTTGGAATATATTACGACTCTTTATGCCACATTAACGCCTTGAAAAGCATGTTAGTATAACGTACGACACCTTACTACTCCTAACAAAACATTACAACACCGTACGTAAACTTAAAACTCCATAATAAACCTAATGAATTCGTCCGAGTCCTTTGAACATCGTACGACCACTCAGGACTTGTTACGACTCTGTAAGCGAAATTAGCAACAGGAAAAGCAATTTAGAATAATGTAGGATGCGTTACAAACTTTGAGAACACCTTACACCACCGTACGAAAGATTAATACTCCATAATAAACCTAATTAATTTGTCCGAGTAATTTGAACACCATACAACAATTTGGAATATATTACGACTCTGTATGCCACATTACCGCCTTGAAAAGCATGTTAGTATAACGTACGGCACCTTACAACTCCTAACAAAACATTACAACACCGTACGTAAACTTAAAACTCCATTATAAACCTAATGAATTCGTCCGAGTCATTTGAACATCGTACGACCACTCAGGACTTGTTACGACTCTGTATGCGAAATTAGCAACAGGAAAAGCAATTTAGAATAAGGTAGGATGCGTTACAACTTTTGAGAACACCTTACACCAACGTACGAAAGATTAAAACTCAATAATAAACCTAATGAATTCGTCCGAGTAATTTGAACTCCATACAAAAATTTGGAATATATTACGACTCTGTATGCCACATTACCGCCTTGAAAAACATGTTAGTATAACGTACGGCACCTTACAACTCCTAACAAAACATTACAACACCGTACGTAAACTTAAAACTCCATAATAAACCTAATGAATTCGTCCGAGTCCTTTGAACATCGTACGACCACTCAGGACTTGTTACGACTCTGTATGCGAAATTAGCAACAGGAAAAGCAATTTAGAATAATGTAACATGCGTTACAACCTTTGAGAACATCTTACACCACCGTACGAAAGATTAAAACTCCATAATAAACCTAATGAATTCGTCCGAGTAATTTGAACACCATACAACAATTTGGAATATATTACGACTCTGTATGCCACATTTCCGCCTTGAAAAGCGTGTTAGTATAACGTAGGGCACCTTACAACTCCTAACAAAACATTACAACACCGTACGTAAACTTAAAACTCCATAATAAACCTATTGAATTCGTCTGAGTCATTTGAACATCGTACGACCACTCAGGACTTGTTACGACTCTCTATGCGAAATTAGCAACAGGAAAAGCAATTTAGAATAATGTAGGATGCGTTACAACTTTTTAGAACACCTTACACCACCGTACGAAAGATTAAAACTCCATAATAAACCTAATGAATTCGTCTGAGTAATTTGAACACCATACAACAATTTGGAATATATTACGACTCTGTATGCCACATTACCGCCTTGAAAAGCATGTTAGTATAACGTACGACACCTTACTACTCCTAACAAAACATTACAACACCGTACGTAAACTTAAAACTCCATAATAAACCTAATGAATTCGTCCGAGTCCTTTGAACATCGTACGACCACTCAGGACTTGTTACGACTCTGTAAGCGAAATTAGCAACAGGAAAAGCAATTTAGAATAATGTAGGATGCGTTACAAACTTTGAGAACACCTTACACCACCGTACGAAAGTTTAATACTCCATAATAAACCTAATTAATTTGTCCGAGTAATTTGAACACCATACAACAATTTGGAATATATTACAACTCTGTATGCCACATTACCGCCTTGAAAAGCATGTTAGTATAACGTACGGCACCTTACAACTCCTAACAAAACATTACAACACCGTACGTAAACTTAAAACTCCATTATAAACCTAATGAATTCGTCCGAGTCATTTTAACATCGTACGACCACTCAGGACTTGTTACGACTCTGTATGCGAAATTAGCAACAGGAAAAGCAATTTAGAATAAGGTAGGATGTGTTACAACTTTTGAGAACACCTTACACCAACGTACGAAAGATTAAAACTCAATAATAAACCTAATGAATTCGTCCGAGTAATTTGAACTCCATACAACAATTTGGAATATATTACGACTCTGTATGCCACATTACCGCCTTGAAAAGCATGTTAGTATAACGTACGGCACCTTACAACTCCTAACAAAACATTACAACACCGTACGTAAACTTAAAACTCCATAATAAACCTAATGAATTCGTCCAAGTCCTTTGAACATCGTACGACCACTCAGGACTTGTTACGACTCTGTATGCGGAATTAGCAACAGGAAAAGGAATTTAGAATAATGTAAGATGCGTTACAACCTTTGAGAACACCTTACACCACCGTACGAAAGATTAAAACTCCATAATAAACCTAATGAATTCGTCCGAGTAATTTGAACACCATACAACAATTTGGAATATATTACGACTCTGTATGCCACATTTCCGCCTTGAAAAGCGTGTTAGTATAACGTAGGGCACCTTACAACTCCTAACAAAACATTACAACACCGTACGTAAACTTAAAACTCCATAATAAACCTAATGAATTCGTCCGAGTCCTTTGAACATCGTACGACCACTCAGGACTTGTTACGACTCTGTATGCGAAATTAGCAACAGGAAAAGCAATTTAGAATAATGTAAGATGCGTTACAACCTTTGAGAACACCTTACACCACCGTACGAAAGATTAAAACTCCATAATAAACCTAATGAATTCGTCCGAGTAATTTGAACACCATACAACAATTTGGAATATATTACGACTCTGTATGCCACATTACCGCCTTGAAAAGCGTGTTAGTATAACGTAGGGCACCTTACAACTCCTAACAAAACATTACAACACCGTACGTAAACATAAAACTCCATAATAAACCTATTGAATTCGTCTGAGTCATTTGAACATCGTACGACCACTCAGGACTTGTTACGACTCTGTATGCGAAATTAGCAACAGGAAAAGCAATTTAGAATAATGTAGGATGCGTTACAACTTTTTAGAACACCTTACACCACCGTACGAAAGATTAAAACTCCATAATAAACCTAATGAATTCGTCCGAGTAATTTGAACACCATACAACAATTTGGAATATATTACGACTCTGTATGCCACATTACCGCCTTGAAAAGCATGTTAGTATAACGTACGACACCTTACTACTCCTAACAAAACATTACAACACCGTACGTAAACTTAAAACTCCATAATAAACCTAATGAATTCGTCCGAGTCCTTTGAACATCGTACGACCACTCAGGACTTGTTACGACTCTGTAAGCGAAATTAGCAACAGGAAAAGCAATTTAGAATAATGTAGGATGCGTTACAAACTTTGAGAACACCTTACACCACCGTACGAAAGTTTAATACTCCATAATAAACCTAATTAATTTGTCCGAGTAATTTGAACACCATACAACAATTTGGAATATATTACAACTCTGTATGCCACATTACCGCCTTGAAAAGCATGTTAGTATAACGTACGGCACCTTACAACTCCTAACAAAACATTACAACACCGTACGTAAACTTAAAACTCCATTATAAACCTAATGAATTCGTCCGAGTCATTTTAACATCGTACGACCACTCAGGACTTGTTACGACTCTGTATGCGAAATTAGCAACAGGAAAAGCAATTTAGAATAAGGTAGGATGTGTTACAACTTTTGAGAACACCTTACACCAACGTACGAAAGATTAAAACTCAATAATAAACCTAATGAATTCGTCCGAGTAATTTGAACTCCATACAACAATTTGGAATATATTACGACTCTGTATGCCACATTACCGCCTTGAAAAGCATGTTAGTATAACGTACGGCACCTTACAACTCCTAACAAAACATTACAACACCGTACGTAAACTTAAAACTCCATAATAAACCTAATGAATTCGTCCAAGTCCTTTGAACATCGTACGACCACTCAGGACTTGTTACGACTCTGTATGCGGAATTAGCAACAGGAAAAGGAATTTAGAATAATGTAAGATGCGTTACAACCTTTGAGAACACCTTACACCACCGTACGAAAGATTAAAACTCCATAATAAACCTAATGAATTCGTCCGAGTAATTTGAACACCATACAACAATTTGGAATATATTACGACTCTGTATGCCACATTTCCGCCTTGAAAAGCGTGTTAGTATAACGTAGGGCACCTTACAACTCCTAACAAAACATTACAACACCGTACGTAAACTTAAAACTCCATAATAAACCTAATGAATTCGTCCGAGTCCTTTGAACATCGTACGACCACTCAGGACTTGTTACGACTCTGTATGCGAAATTAGCAACAGGAAAAGCAATTTAGAATAATGTAAGATGCGTTACAACCTTTGAGAACACCTTACACCACCGTACGAAAGATTAAAACTCCATAATAAACCTAATGAATTCGTCCGAGTAATTTGAACACCATACAACAATTTGGAATATATTACGACTCTGTATGCCACATTACCGCCTTGAAAAGCGTGTTAGTATAACGTAGGGCACCTTACAACTCCTAACAAAACATTACAACACCGTACGTAAACATAAAACTCCATAATAAACCTATTGAATTCGTCTGAGTCATTTGAACATCGTACGACCACTCAGGACTTGTTACGACTCTGTATGCGAAATTAGCAACAGGAAAAGCAATTTAGAATAATGTAGGATGCGTTACAACTTTTTAGAACACCTTACACCACCGTACGAAAGATTAAAACTCCATAATAAACCTAATGAATTCGTCCGAGTAATTTGAACACCATACAACAATTTGGAATATATTACGACTCTGTATGCCACATTACCGCCTTGAAAAGCATGTTAGTATAACGTACGACACCTTACTACTCCTAACAAAACATTACAACACCGTACGTAAACTTAAAACTCCATAATAAACCTAATGAATTCGTCCGAGTCCTTTGAACATCGTACGACCACTCAGGACTTGTTACGACTCTGTAAGCGAAATTAGCAACAGGAAAAGCAATTTAGAATAATGTAGGATGCGTTACAAACTTTGAGAACACCTTACACCACCGTACGAAAGATTAATACTCCATAATAAACCTAATTAATTTGTCCGAGTAATTTGAACACCATACAACAATTTGGAATATATTACGACTCTGTATGCCACATTACCGCCTTGAAAAGCATGTTAGTATAACGTACGGCACCTTACAACTCCTAACAAAACATTACAACACCGTACGTAAACTTAAAACTCCATTATAAACCTAATGAATTCGTCCGAGTCGTTTGAACATCGTACGACCACTCAGGACTTGTTACGACTCTGTATGCGAAATTAGCAACAGGAAAAGCAATTTAGAATAAGGTAGGATGCGTTACAACTTTTGAGAACACCTTACACCAACGTACGAAAGATTAAAACTCAATAATAAACCTAATGAATTCGTCCGAGTAATTTGAACTCCATACAACAATTTGGAATATATTACGACTCTGTATGCCACATTACCGCCTTGAAAAGCATGTTAGTATAACGTACGGCACCTTACAACTCCTAACAAAACATTACAACACCGTACGTAAACTTAAAACTCCATAATAAACCTAATGAATTCGTCCGAGTCCTTTGAACATCGTACGACCACTCAGGACTTGTTACGACTCTGTATGCGAAATTAGCAACAGGAAAAGCAATTTAGAATAATGTAAGATGCGTTACAACCTTTGAGAACACCTTACACCACCGTACGAAAGATTAAAACTCCATAATAAACCTAATGAATTCGTCCGAGTAATTTGAACACCATACAACAATTTGGAATATATTACGACTCTGTATGCCACATTACCGCCTTGAAAAGCGTGTTAGTATAACGTAGGGCACCTTACAACTCCTAACAAAACATTACAACACCGTACGTAAACTTAAAACTCCATAATAAACCTATTGAATTCGTCTGAGTCATTTGAACATCGTACGACCACTCAGGACTTGTTACGACTCTGTATGCGAAATTAGCAACGGGAAAAGCAATTTAGAATAATGTAGGATGCGTTACAACTTTTTAGAACACCTTACACCACCGTACGAAAGATTAAAACTCCATAATAAACCTAATGAATTCGTCCGAGTAATTTGAACACCATACAACAATTTGGAATATATTACGACTCTGTATGCCACATTACCGCCTTGAAAAGCATGTTAGTATAACGTACGACACCTTACTACTCCTAACAAAACATTACAACATCGTACGTAAACTTAAAACTCCATAATAAACCTAATGAATTCGTCCCAGTCCTTTGAACATCGTACGACCACTCAGGACTTGTTACGACTCTGTAAGCGAAATTAGCAACAGGAAAAGCAATTTAGAATAATGTAGGATGCGTTACAAACTTTGAGAACACCTTACACCACCGTACGAAAGATTAATACTCCATAATAAACCTAATTAATTTGTCCGAGTAATTTGAGCACCATACAACAATTTGGAATATATTACGACTCTGTATGCCACATTACCGCCTTGAAAAGCATGTTAGTATAACGTACGGCACCTTACAACTCCTAACAAAACATTACAACACCGTACGTAAACTTAAAACTCCATTATAAACCTAATGAATTCGTCCGAGTCATTTGAACATCGTACGACCACTCAGGACTTGTTACGACTCTGTAGGCGAAATTGCAACAGGAAAAGCAATTTAGAATAAGGTAGGATGCGTTACAACTTTTGAGAACACCTTACACCACCGTACGAAAAATTAAAACTCAATAATAAACCTAATGAATTCGTCCGAGTAATTTGAACTCCATACAACAATTTGGAATATATTACGACTCTGTATGCCACATTACCGTTTTGAGAAGCATGTTAGTATAACGTACGGCACCTTACAACTCCTAACAAAACATTACAACACCGTACGAAAGATTAAAACTCCATAATAAACCTAATGAATTCGTCCGAGTAATTTGAACACCATACAACAATTTGGAATATATTACGACTCTGTATGCCACATTACCGCCTTGAAAATCATGTTAGTATAACGTACGGCACCTTACAACTCCTAACAAAACATTACAACACCGTACGTAAACTTAAAACTCCATAATAAACCTAATGAATTCGTCCGAGTCATTTGAACATCGTACGACCACTCAGGACTTGTTACGACTCTGTATGCGAAATTAGCAACAGGAAAAGCAATTTAGAATAATGTAGGATGCGTTACAACTTTTGAGAACACCTTACACCACCGTACGAAAGATTAAAACTCCATAATAAACCTAATGAATTCGTCCGAGTAATTTGAACACCATACAACAATTTGGAATATATTACGACTCTGTATGCCACATTACCGCCTTGAAAAGCGTGTTAGTATAACGTAGGGCACCTTACAACTCCTAACAAAACATTACAACACCGTACGTAAACTTAAAACTCCATAATAAACCTATTGAATTCGTCTGAGTCATTTGAACATCGTACGACCACTCAGGACTTGTTACGACTCTGTATGCGAAATTAGCAACGGGAAAAGCAATTTAGAATAATGTAGGATGCGTTACAACTTTTTAGAACACCTTACACCACCGTACGAAAGATTAAAACTCCATAATAAACCTAATGAATTCGTCCGAGTAATTTGAACACCATACAACAATTTGGAATATATTACGACTCTGTATGCCACATTACCGCCTTGAAAAGCATGTTAGTATAACGTACGACACCTTACTACTCCTAACAAAACATTACAACACCGTACGTAAACTTAAAACTCCATAATAAACCTAATGAATTCGTCCCAGTCCTTTGAACATCGTACGACCACTCAGGACTTGTTACGACTCTGTAAGCGAAATTAGCAACAGGAAAAGCAATTTAGAATAATGTAGGATGCGTTACAAACTTTGAGAACACCTTACACCACCGTACGAAAGATTAATACTCCATAATAAACCTAATTAATTTGTCCGAGTAATTTGAGCACCATACAACAATTTGGAATATATTACGACTCTGTATGCCACATTACCGCCTTGAAAAGCATGTTAGTATAACGTACGGCACCTTACAACTCCTAACAAAACATTACAACACCGTACGTAAACTTAAAACTCCATTATAAACCTAATGAATTCGTCCGAGTCATTTGAACATCGTACGACCACTCAGGACTTGTTACGACTCTGTAGGCGAAATTGCAACAGGAAAAGCAATTTAGAATAAGGTAGGATGCGTTACAACTTTTGAGAACACCTTACACCACCGTACGAAAAATTAAAACTCAATAATAAACCTAATGAATTCGTCCGAGTAATTTGAACTCCATACAACAATTTGGAATATATTACGACTCTGTATGCCACATTACCGTTTTGAGAAGCATGTTAGTATAACGTACGGCACCTTACAACTCCTAACAAAACATTACAACACCGTACGAAAGATTAAAACTCCATAATAAACCTAATGAATTCGTCCGAGTAATTTGAACACCATACAACAATTTGGAATATATTACGACTCTGTATGCCACATTACCGCCTTGAAAATCATGTTAGTATAACGTACGGCACCTTACAACTCCTAACAAAACATTACAACACCGTACGTAAACTTAAAACTCCATAATAAACCTAATGAATTCGTCCGAGTCATTTGAACATCGTACGACCACTCAGGACTTGTTACGACTCTGTATGCGAAATTAGCAACAGGAAAAGCAATTTAGAATAATGTAGGATGCGTTACAACTTTTGAGAACACCTTACACCACCGTACGAAAGATTAAAACTCCATAATAAACCTAATGAATTCGTCCGAGTAATTTGAACACCATACAACAATTTGGAATATATTACGACTCTGTATGCCACATTACCGCCTTGAAAAGCATGTTAGTATAACGTACGGCACCTTACAACTCCTAACAAAACATTACAACACCGTACGTAAACTTAAAACTCCATAATAAACCTAATGAATTCGTCGGAGTAATTTGAACACCATACAACAATTTGGAATATATTACGACTATGTATGCCACATTACCGCCTTGAAAAGCATGTTAGTATAACGTACGACACCTTACTACTCCTAACAAAACATTACAACACCGTACGTAAACTTAAAACTCCATAATAAACCTAATGAATTCGTCCGAGTCCTTTGAACATCGTACGACCACTCAGGACTTGTTACGACTCTGTAAGCGAAATTAGCAACAGGAAAAGCAATTTAGAAGAATGTAGGATGCGTTACAAACTTTGAGAACACCTTACACCACCGTACGAAAGATTAATACTCCATAATAAACCTAATTAATTTGTCCGAGTAATTTGAACACCATACAACAATTTGGAATATATTACGACTCTGTATGCCACATTACCGCCTTGAAAATCATGTTAGTATAACGTACGGCACCTTACAACTCCTAACAAAACATTACAACACCGTACGTAATCTTAAAACTCCATAATATACCTAATGAATTCGTCCGAGTCATTTGAACATCGTACGACCACTCAGGACTTGTTACGACTCTGTATGCGAAATTAGCAACAGGAAAAGCAATTTAGAATAATGTAGGATGCGTTACAACTTTTGAGAACACCTTACACCACCGTACGAAAGATTAAAACTCCATAATAAACCTAATGAATTCGTCCGAGTAATTTGAACACCATACAACAATTTGGAATATATTACGACTCTGTATGCCACATTACCGCCTTGAAAAGCATGTTAGTATAACGTACGGCACCTTACAACTCCTAACAAAACATTACAACACCGTACGTAAACTTAAAACTCCATAATAAACCTAATGAATTCGTCGGAGTAATTTGAACACCATACAACAATTTGGAATATATTACGACTCTGTATGCCACATTACCGCCTTGAAAAGCATGTTAGTATAACGTACGACACCTTACTACTCCTAACAAAACATTACAACACCGTACGTAAACTTAAAACTCCATAATAAACCTAATGAATTCGTCCGAGTCCTTTGAACATCGTACGACCACTCAGGACTTGTTACGACTCTGTAAGCGAAATTAGCAACAGGAAAAGCAATTTAGAATAATGTAGGATGCGTTACAAACTTTGAGAACACCTTACACCACCGTACGAAAGATTAATACTCCATAATAAACCTAATTAATTTGTCCGAGTAATTTGAACACCATACAACAATTTGGAATATATTACGACTCTGTATGCCACATTACCGCCTTGAAAATCATGTTAGTATAACGTACGGCACCTTACAACTCCTAACAAAACATTACAACACCGTACGTAAACTTAAAACTCCATAATAAACCTAATGAATTCGTCCGAGTCATTTGAACATCGTACGACCACTCAGGACTTGTTATGACTCTGTATGCCGAATTAGCAACATGAAAAGCAATTTAGAATAATGTAGGATGCGTTACAACTTTTGAGAACACCTTACACCACCGTACGAAAGATTAAAACTCCATAATAAACCTAATGAATTCGTCCGAGTAATTTGAACACCATACAACAATTTGGAATATATTACGACTCTGTATGCCACATTACCGCCTTGAAAAGCATGTTAGTATAACGTACGGCACCTTACAACTCCTAACAAAACATTACAACACCGTACGTAAACTTAAAACTCCATAATAAACCTAATGAATTCGTCGGAGTAATTTGAACACCATACAACAATTTGGAATATATTACGACTCTGTATGCCACATTACCGCCTTGAAAAGCATGTTAGTATAACGTACGACACCTTACTACTCCTAACAAAACATTACAACACCGTACGTAAACTTAAAACTCCATAATAAACCTAATGAATTCGTCCGAGTCCTTTGAATATCGTGCGACCACTCAGGACTTGTTACGACTCTGTAAGCGAAATTAGCAACAGGAAAAGCAATTTAGAATAATGTAGGATGCGTTACAAACTTTGAGAACACCTTACACCACCGTACGAAAGATTAATACTCCATAATAAACCTAATTAATTTGTCCGAGTAATTTGAACACCATACAACAATTTGGAATATATTACGACTCTGTATGCCACATTACCGCCTTGAAAATCATGTTAGTATAACGTACGGCACCTTACAACTCCTAACAAAACATTACAACACCGTACGTAAACTTAAAACTCCATAATAAACCTAATGAATTCGTCCGAGTCATTTGAACATCGTACGACCACTCAGGACTTGTTACGACTCTGAATGCGAAATTAGCAACAGGAAAAGCAATTTAGAATAATGTAGGATGCGTTACAACTTTTGAGAACACCTTACACCACCGTACGAAAGATTAAAACTCCATAATAAACCTAATGAATTCGTCCGAGTAATTTGAACACCATACAACAATTTGGAATATATTACGACTCTGTATGCCACATTACCGCCTTGAAAAGCATGTTAGTATAACGTACGACACCTTACTACTCCTAACAAAACATTACAACACCGTACGTAAACTTAAAACTCCATAATAAATCTAATGAATTCGTCCGAGTCCTTTGAACATCGTACGACAATTTAGAATATATTACGACTCTGTATGCCACATTACCGTCTTGAGAAGCATGTTAGTATAACGTACGACACCTTACAACTCCTAACAAAACATTACAACACCGTACGTAAACTTAAAACTCCATAATAATCCTAATAAATTAGTCCGAGTCCTTTGAATATCGTACTACAATTTAGAATATATTACGACTCTGTATGCCACATTACCGCCTTGAAAAGCATGTTAGTATAACGTACGGCACCTTACTACTCCTAACAAAACATTACAACAACGTACGTAAACTTAAAACTCCATACTAAACCTAATGAATTCGTCCGAGTCCTTTGAACATCGTACGACCACTCAGGACTTGTTACGACTCTGTATGCGAAATTAGCAACAGGAAATGCAATTTAGAATAATGTAAGATGCGTTACAACCTTTGAGAACACCTTACACCACCGTACGAAAGATTAAAACTCCATAATAAACCTAATGAATTCGTCCGAGTAATTTGAACACCATACAACAATTTGGAATATATTACGACTCTGTATGCCACATTACCGCCTTGAAAAGCGTGTTAGTATAACGTAGGGCACCTTACAACTCCAACAAAACATTACAACACCGTACGTAAACTTAAAACTCCATAATAAACCTATTGAATTCGTCTGAGTCATTTGAACATCGTACGACCACTCAGGACTTGTTACGACTCTGTATGCGAAATTAGCAACAGGAAAAGCAATTTAGAATAATGTAGGATGCGTTACAACTTTTTAGAACACCTTACACCACCGTACGAAAGATTAAAACTCCATAATAAACCTAATGAATTCGTCCGAGTAATTTGAACACCATACAACAATTTGGAATATATTACGACTCTGTATGCCACATTACCGCCTTGAAAATCATGTTAGTATAACGTACGGCACCTTACAACTCCTAACAAAACAATACAACACCGTACGTAAACTTAAAACTCCATAATAAACCTAATGAATTCGTCCGAGTCATTTGAACATCGTACGACCACTCAGGACTTGTTACGACTCTGTATGCGAAATTAGCAACAGGAAAAGCAATTTAGAATAATGTAGGATGCGTTACAACTTTTGAGAACACCTTACACCACCGTACGAAAGATTAAAACTCCATAATAAACCTAATGAATTCGTCCGAGTAATTTGAACACCATACAACAATTTGGAATATATTACGACTCTGTATGCCACATTACCGCCTTGAAAAGCATGTTAGTATAACGTACGACACCTTACTACTCCTAACAAAACATTACAACACCGTACGTAAACTTAAAACTCCTTAATAAACCTAATGAATTCGTCCGAGTCATTTGAACATCGTACGACCACTCAGGACTTGTTACGACTCTGTATGCGAAATTAGCAACAGGAAAAGCAATTTAGTATAATGTAGGATGCGTTACAACTTTTGAGAACACCTTACACCACCGTACGAAAGATTAAAACTTCATAATAAACTTAATGAATTCGTCCGAGTAATTTGAACACCATACAACAATTTGGAGTATATTACGACTCTGTATGCCACATTACCGCCTTGAAAAGCATGTTAGTATAACGTACGGCACCTTACTACTCCTAACAAAACATTACAACAACGTACGTAAACTTAAAACTCCATACTAAACCTAATGAATTCGTCCGAGTCATTTGAATATCGTACGACCACTCAGGACTTGTTACGACTCTGTATGCGAAATTAGCAACAGGAAAAGCAATTTAGAATAATGTAGGATGCGTTACAACTTTTGAGAACACCTTACACCACCGTACGAAAGATTAAAACTTCATAATAAACTTAATGAATTCGTCCGAGTAATTTGAACACCATACAACAATTTGGAGTATATTACGACTCTGTATGCCACATTACCGCCTTGAAAAGCATATTAGTATAACGTACGGCACCTTACTACTCCTAACAAAACATTACAACAACGTACGTAAACTTAAAACTCCATACTAAACCTAATGAATTCGTCCGAGTCCTTTGAACATCGTACGACCACTCAGGACTTGTTACGACTCTGTATGCGAAATTAGCAACAGGAAAAGCAATTTAGAATAATGTAGGATGCGTTACAACTTTTGAGAACACCTTACACCACCGTACGAAAGATTAAAACTTCATAATAAACTTAATGAATTCGTCCGAGTAATTTGAACACCATACAACAATTTGGAGTATATTACGACTCTGTATGCCACATTACCGCCTTGAAACGCATGTTAGTATAACGTACGACACCTTACTACTCCTAACAAAACATTACAACACCGTACGTAAACTTAAAACTCCATAATAAATATAATGAATTCGTCCGAGTCCTTTGAACATCGTACGACAATTTAGAATATATTACGACTCTGTATGCCACATTACCGTCTTGAGAAGCATGTTAGTATAACGTACGGCACCTTACAACTCCTAACAAAACATTACAACACCGTACGTAAACTTAAAACTACATAATAATCCTAATAAATTAGTCCGAGTCCTTTGAATATCGTACTACAATTTAGAATATATTACGACTCTGTATGCCACATTACCGCCTTGAAAAGCATGTTAGTATAACGTACGGCACCTTACTACTCCTAACAAAACATTACAACACCGTACGTAAACTTAAAACTCCATACTAAACCTAATGAATTCGTCCGAGTCATTTGAACATCGTACGACCACTCAGGACTTGTTACGACTCTGTATGCGAAATTAGCAACAGGAAAAGCAATTTAGAATAATGTAGGATGCGTTACAACTTTTGAGAACACCTTACACCACCGTACGAAAGATTAAAACTTCATAATAAACCTAATGAATATGTCTGAGTAATTTGAACACCATACAACAATTTGGAATATATTACGACTCTGTATGTCACATTACCGCCTTGAAACGCATGTTAGTATAACGTACGACACCTTACTACTCCTAACAAAACATTACAACACCGTACGTAAACTTAAAACTCCATAATAAATATAATGAATTCGTCCGAGTCCTTTGAACATCGTACGACAATTTAGAATATATTACGACTCTGTATGCCACATTACCGTCTTGAGAAGCATGTTAGTATAACGTACGGCACCTTACAACTCCTAACAAAACATTACAACACCGTACGTAAACTTAAAACTCCATAATAATCCTACTAAATTAGTCCGAGTCCTTTGAATATCATACTACAATTTAGAATATATTACGACTCTGTATGCCACATTACCGCCTTGAAAAGCATGTTGGTATAACGTACGGCACCTTACAACTCCTAACAAAACATTACAACACCGTACGTAAACTTAAAACTCCATAGTAAAACCTAATGAATTCGTCCGAGTCATTTGAACATCGTACGACCACTCAGGACTTGTTACGACTCTGTATGAGAAATTAGCAACAGGTAAAGCAATTTACAATAATGTAGGATGCGTTACAACTTTTGAGAACACCTTACACCACCGTACGAAAGATTAAAACTGCATAATAAACCTAATGATTTCGTCCGAGTAATTTGAACACCATACAACAATTTGGAATATATTACGACTTTGTATGCCACATTACCGTCTTGAAAAGCATGTTAGTATAACGTACGACACCTTACAACTCCTAACAAAACATTACAACACCGTACGTAAACTTAAAACTCCATAATAAACCTAATGAATTCGTCCGAGTAATTCGAACATCGTACGACCACTCAGGACTTTTTACGACTCTGTATGCGAAATTAGCAACAGGAAAAGCAATTTAGAATAATATAGGATGCGTTACAACTTTTGAGAACACCTTACACCACCGTACGAAAGATTAAAACTCCATAATAAACCTAATGAATTCGTCCGAGTAATTTGAACACCATACAACAATTTGGAATATATTACGACTCTGTATGCCACATTACCGCCTTGAAACGCATGTTAGTATAACGTACGACACCTTACTACTCCTAACAAAACATTACAACACCGTACGTAAACTTAAAACTCCATAATAATCCTAATAAATTAGTCCGAGTCCTTTGAATATCGTACTACAATTTAGAATATATTACGACTCTGTATGCCACATTACCGCCTTGAAAAGCATGTTAGTATAACGTACGACACCTTACTACTCCTAACAAAACATTACAACACCGTACGTAAACTTAAAACTCCATACTAAACCTAATGAATTCGTCCGAGTCATTTGAACATCGTACGACCACACAGGACTTGTTACGACTCTGTATGCGAAATTAGCAACAGGAAAAGCAATTTAGAATAATGTAGGATGCGTTACAACTTTTGAGAACACCTTACACCACCGTACGAAAGATTAAAACTTCATAATAAACCTAATGAATTCGTCCGAGTAATTTGAACACCATACAACAATTTGGAATATATTACGACTCTGTATGCCACATTACCGCCTTGAAACGCATGTTAGTATAACGTACGACACCTTACTACTCCTAACAAAACATTATAACACCGTACGTAAACTTAAAACTCCATAATAAATATAATGAATTCGTCCGAGTCCTTTGAACATCGTACGACAATTTAGAATATATTACGACTCTGTATGCCACATTACCGTCTTGAGAAGCATGTTAGTATAACGTACGACACCTTACAACTCCTAACAAAACATTACAACACCGTACGTAAACTTAAAACTCCATAATAATCCTAATAAATTAGTCCGAGTCCTTTGAATATCGTACTACAATTTAGAATATATTACGACTCTGTATGCCACATTACCGCCTTGAAAAGCATGTTAGTATAACGTACGGCACCTTACTACTCCTAACAAAACATTACAACAACGTACGTAAACTTAAAACTCCATACTAAACCTAATGAATTCGTCCGAGTCCTTTGAACATCGTACGACCACTCAGGACTTGTTACGACTCTGTATGCGAAATTAGCAACAGGAAATGCAATTTAGAATAATGTAAGATGCGTTACAACCTTTGAGAACACCTTACACCACCGTACGAAAGATTAAAACTCCATAATAAACCTAATGAATTCGTCCGAGTAATTTGAACACCATACAACAATTTGGAATATATTACGACTCTGTATGCCACATTACCGCCTTGAAAAGCGTGTTAGTATAACGTAGGGCACCTTACAACTCCAACAAAACATTACAACACCGTACGTAAACTTAAAACTCCATAATAAACCTATTGAATTCGTCTGAGTCATTTGAACATCGTACGACCACTCAGGACTTGTTACGACTCTGTATGCGAAATTAGCAACAGGAAAAGCAAATTAGAATAATGTAGGATGCGTTACAACTTTTTAGAACACCTTACACCACCGTACGAAAGATTAAAACTCCATAATAAACCTAATGAATTCGTCCGAGTAATTTGAACACCATACAACAATTTGGAATATATTACGACTCTGTATGCCACATTACCGCCTTGAAAATCATGTTAGTATAACGTACGGCACCTTACAACTCCTAACAAAACAATACAACACCGTACGTAAACTTAAAACTCCATAATAAACCTAATGAATTCGTCCGAGTCATTTGAACATCGTACGACCACTCAGGACTTGTTACGACTCTGTATGCGAAATTAGCAACAGGAAAAGCAATTTAGAATAATGTAGGATGCGTTACAACTTTTGAGAACACCTTACACCACCGTACGAAAGATTAAAACTCCATAATAAACCTAATGAATTCGTCCGAGTAATTTGAACACCATACAACAATTTGGAATATATTACGACTCTGTATGCCACATTACCGCCTTGAAAAGCATGTTAGTATAACGTACGACACCTTACTACTCCTAACAAAACATTACAACACCGTACGTAAACTTAAAACTCCTTAATAAACCTAATGAATTCGTCCGAGTCATTTGAACATCGTACGACCACTCAGGACTTGTTACGACTCTGTATGCGAAATTAGCAACAGGAAAAGCAATTTAGTATAATGTAGGATGCGTTACAACTTTTGAGAACACCTTACACCACCGTACGAAAGATTAAAACTTCATAATAAACTTAATGAATTCGTCCGAGTAATTTGAACACCATACAACAATTTGGAGTATATTACGACTCTGTATGCCACATTACCGCCTTGAAAAGCATGTTAGTATAACGTACGGCACCTTACTACTCCTAACAAAACATTACAACAACGTACGTAAACTTAAAACTCCATACTAAACCTAATGAATTCGTCCGAGTCATTTGAATATCGTACGACCACTCAGGACTTGTTACGACTCTGTATGCGAAATTAGCAACAGGAAAAGCAATTTAGAATAATGTAGGATGCGTTACAACTTTTGAGAACACCTTACACCACCGTACGAAAGATTAAAACTTCATAATAAACTTAATGAATTCGTCCGAGTAATTTGAACACCATACAACAATTTGGAGTATATTACGACTCTGTATGCCACATTACCGCCTTGAAAAGCATATTAGTATAACGTACGGCACCTTACTACTCCTAACAAAACATTACAACAACGTACGTAAACTTAAAACTCCATACTAAACCTAATGAATTCGTCCGAGTCCTTTGAACATCGTACGACCACTCAGGACTTGTTACGACTCTGTATGCGAAATTAGCAACAGGAAAAGCAATTTAGAATAATGTAGGATGCGTTACAACTTTTGAGAACACCTTACACCACCGTACGAAAGATTAAAACTTCATAATAAACTTAATGAATTCGTCCGAGTAATTTGAACACCATACAACAATTTGGAGTATATTACGACTCTGTATGCCACATTACCGCCTTGAAACGCATGTTAGTATAACGTACGACACCTTACTACTCCTAACAAAACATTACAACACCGTACGTAAACTTAAAACTCCATAATAAATATAATGAATTCGTCCGAGTCCTTTGAACATCGTACGACAATTTAGAATATATTACGACTCTGTATGCCACATTACCGTCTTGAGAAGCATGTTAGTATAACGTACGGCACCTTACAACTCCTAACAAAACATTACAACACCGTACGTAAACTTAAAACTACATAATAATCCTAATAAATTAGTCCGAGTCCTTTGAATATCGTACTACAATTTAGAATATATTACGACTCTGTATGCCACATTACCGCCTTGAAAAGCATGTTAGTATAACGTACGGCACCTTACTACTCCTAACAAAACATTACAACACCGTACGTAAACTTAAAACTCCATACTAAACCTAATGAATTCGTCCGAGTCATTTGAACATCGTACGACCACTCAGGACTTGTTACGACTCTGTATGCGAAATTAGCAACAGGAAAAGCAATTTAGAATAATGTAGGATGCGTTACAACTTTTGAGAACACCTTACACCACCGTACGAAAGATTAAAACTTCATAATAAACCTAATGAATATGTCTGAGTAATTTGAACACCATACAACAATTTGGAATATATTACGACTCTGTATGTCACATTACCGCCTTGAAACGCATGTTAGTATAACGTACGACACCTTACTACTCCTAACAAAACATTACAACACCGTACGTAAACTTAAAACTCCATAATAAATATAATGAATTCGTCCGAGTCCTTTGAACATCGTACGACAATTTAGAATATATTACGACTCTGTATGCCACATTACCGTCTTGAGAAGCATGTTAGTATAACGTACGGCACCTTACAACTCCTAACAAAACATTACAACACCGTACGTAAACTTAAAACTCCATAATAATCCTACTAAATTAGTCCGAGTCCTTTGAATATCATACTACAATTTAGAATATATTACGACTCTGTATGCCACATTACCGCCTTGAAAAGCATGTTGGTATAACGTACGGCACCTTACAACTCCTAACAAAACATTACAACACCGTACGTAAACTTAAAACTCCATAGTAAAACCTAATGAATTCGTCCGAGTCATTTGAACATCGTACGACCACTCAGGACTTGTTACGACTCTGTATGAGAAATTAGCAACAGGTAAAGCAATTTACAATAATGTAGGATGCGTTACAACTTTTGAGAACACCTTACACCACCGTACGAAAGATTAAAACTGCATAATAAACCTAATGATTTCGTCCGAGTAATTTGAACACCATACAACAATTTGGAATATATTACGACTTTGTATGCCACATTACCGTCTTGAAAAGCATGTTAGTATAACGTACGACACCTTACAACTCCTAACAAAACATTACAACACCGTACGTAAACTTAAAACTCCATAATAAACCTAATGAATTCGTCCGAGTAATTCGAACATCGTATGACCACTCAGGACTTTTTACGACTCTGTATGCGAAATTAGCAATAGGAAAAGCAATTTAGAATAATATAGGATGCGTTACAACTTTTGAGAACACCTTACACCACCGTACGAAAGATTAAAACTCCATAATAAACCTAATGAATTCGTCCGAGTAATTTGAACACCATACAACAATTTGGAATATATTACGACTCTGTATGCCACATTACCGCCTTGAAACGCATGTTAGTATAACGTACGACACCTTACTACTCCTAACAAAACATTACAACACCGTACGTAAACTTAAAACTCCATAATAATCCTAATAAATTAGTCCGAGTCCTTTGAATATCGTACTACAATTTAGAATATATTACGACTCTGTATGCCACATTACCGCCTTGAAAAGCATGTTAGTATAACGTACGACACCTTACTACTCCTAACAAAACATTACAACACCGTACGTAAACTTAAAACTCCATACTAAACCTAATGAATTCGTCCGAGTCATTTGAACATCGTACGACCACACAGGACTTGTTACGACTCTGTATGCGAAATTAGCAACAGGAAAAGCAATTTAGAATAATGTAGGATGCGTTACAACTTTTGAGAACACCTTACACCACCGTACGAAAGATTAAAACTTCATAATAAACCTAATGAATTCGTCCGAGTAATTTGAACACCATACAACAATTTGGAATATATTACGACTCTGTATGCCACATTACCGCCTTGAAACGCATGTTAGTATAACGTACGACACCTTACTACTCCTAACAAAACATTATAACACAGTACGTAAACTTAAAACTCCATAATAAATATAATGAATTCGTCCGAGTCCTTTGAACATCGTACGACAATTTAGAATATATTACGACTCTGTATGCCACATTACCGTCTTGAGAAGCATGTTAGTATAACGTACGGCACCTTACAACTCCTAACAAAACATTACAACACCGTACGTAAACTTAAAACTCCATAATAATCCTAATAAATTAGTCCGAGTCCTTTGAATATCATACTACAATTTAGAATATATTACGACTCTGTATGCCACATTACCGCCTTGAAAAGCATGTTAGTATAACGTACGGCACCTTACAACTCCTAACAAAACATTACAACACCGTACGTAAACTTAAAACTCCATAGTAAAACCTAATGAATTCGTCCGAGTCATTTGAACATCGTACGACCACTCAGGACTTGTTACGACTCTGTATGAGAAATTAGCAACAGGTAAAGCAATTTACAATAATGTAGGATGCGTTACAACTTTTGAGAACACCTTACACCATCGTACGAAAGATTAAAACTCCATAATAAACCTAATGAATTCGTCCGAGTAATTTGAACACCATACAACAATTTGGAATATATTACGACTTTGTATGCCACATTACCGTCTTGAAAAGCATGTTAGTATAACGTACGGCACCTTACAACTCCTAACAAAACATTACAACACCGTATGTAAACTTAAAACTCCATAATAAACCTAATGAATTCGTCCGAGTCATTTGAACATCGTACGACCACTCAGGACTTGTTACGACTCTGTATGCGAAATTAGCAACAGGAAAAGCAATTTAGAATAATATAGGATGCGTTACAACTTTTGAGAACACCTTACACCACCGTACGAAAGATTAAAACTTCATAATAAACCTACTGAATTCGTCCGAGTAATTTGAACACCATACAACAATTTGGAATATATTACGACTCTGTATGCCACATTACCGCCTTGAAAAGCATGTTAGTATAACGTACGACACCTTACTACTCCTAACAAAACATTACAACACCGTACGTAAACTTAAAACTCCATAATAAATCTAATGAATTCGTCCGAGTCCTTTGAACATCGTACGACAATTTAGAATATATTACGACTCTGTATGCCACATTACCGTCTTGAGAAGCATGTTAGTATAACGTACGGCACCTTACAACTCCTAACAAAACATTACAACACCGTACGTAAACTTAAAACTCCATACTAAACCTAATGAATTCGTCCGAGTCATTTGAACATCGTACGACCACTCAGGACTTGTTACGACTCTGTATGCGAAATTAGCAACAGGAAAAGCAATTTAGAATAATGTAGGATGCGTTACAACTTTTGAGAACACCTTACACCACCGTACGAAAGATTAAAACTTCATAATAAACCTAATGAATTCGTCCGAGTAATTTGAACACCATACAACAATTTGGAATATATTACGACTCTGTATGCCACATTACCGCCTTGAAACGCATGTTAGTATAACGTACGACACCTTACTACTCCTAACAAAACATTACAACACCGTACGTAAACTTAAAACTCCATAATAAATATAATGAATTCGTCTGAGTCCTTTGAACATCGTACGACAATTTAGAATATATTACGACTCTGTATGCCACATTACCGTCTTGAGAAGCATGTTAGTATAACGTACGGCACCTTACAACTCCTAACAAAACATTACAACACCGTACGTAAACTTAAAACTCCATAATAATCCTAATAAATTAGTCCGAGTCCTTTGAATATCATACTACAATTTAGAATATATTACGACTCTGTATGCCACATTACCGCCTTGAAAAGCATGTTAGTATAACGTACGGCACCTTACAACTCCTAACAAAACATTACAACACCGTACGTAAACTTAAAACTCCATAGTAAAACCTAATGAATTCGTCCGAGTAATTTGAACATCGTACGACCACTCAGGACTTGTTACGACTCTGTATGAGAAATTAGCAACAGGTAAAGCAATTTACAATAATGTAGGATGCGTTACAACTTTTGAGAACACCTTACACCACCGTACGAAAGATTAAAACTCCATAATAAACCTAATGAATTCGTCCGAGTAATTTGAACACCATACAACAATTTGGAATATATTACGACTTTGTATGCCACATTACCGTCTTGAAAAGCATGTTAGTATAACGTACGGCACCTTACAACTCCTAACAAAACATTACAACACCGTATGTAAACTTAAAACTCCATAATAAACCTTATGAATTCGTCCGAGTCATTTGAACATCGTACGACCACTCAGGACTTGTTACGACTCTGTATGCGAAATTAGCAACAGGAAAAGCAATTTAGAATAATATAGGATGCGTTACAACTTTTGAGAACACCTTACACCACCGTACGAAAGATTAAAACTCCATAATAAACCTAATGAATTCGTCCGAGTAATTTGAACACCATACAACAATTTGGAATATATTACGACTCTGTATGCCACATTACCGCCTTGAAAAGCATGTTAGTATAACGTACGACACCTTACTACTCCTAACAAAACATTACAACACCGTACGTAAACTTAAAACTCCATAATAAATCTAATGAATTCGTCCGAGTCCTTTGAACATCGTACGACAATTTAGAATATATTACGACTCTGTATGCCACATTACCGTCTTGAGAAGCATGTTAGTATAACGTACGGCACCTTACAACTCCTAACAAAACATTACAAGACCGTACGTAAACTTAAAACTCCATAATAATCCTAATAAATAATTTCGAGTCATTTGAATATCATACTACAATTTAGAATATATTACGACTCTGTATGCCACATTACCGCCTTGAAAAGCATGTTAGTATAACGTACGGCACCTTACAACTCCTAACAAAACATTACAACACCGTACGTAAACTTAAAACTCCATAGTAAAACCTAATGAATTCGTCCGAGTCATTTGAACATCGTACGACCACTCAGGACCTGTTACGACTCTGTATGAGAAATTAGCAACAGGTAAAGCAATTTACAATAATGTAGGATGCGTTACAACTTTTGAGAACACCTTACACCACCGTACGAAAGATTAAAACTCCATAATAAACCTAATGAATTCGTCCGAGTAATTTGAACACCATACAACAATTTGGAATATATTACGACTTTGTATGCCACATTACCGTCTTGAAAAGCATGTTAGTATAACGTACGGCACCTTACAACTCCTAACAAAACATTACAACACCGTACGTAAACTTAAAACTCCATAATAAACCTAATGAATTCGTCCGAGTCATTTGAACATCGTATGACCACTCAGGACTTGTTACGACTCTGTATGCGAAATTAGCAACAGGAAAAGCAATTTAGAATAATATAGGATGCCTTACAACTTTTGAGAACACCTTACACCACCGTACGAAAGATTAAAACTCCATAATAAACCTAATGAATTCGTCCGAGTAATTTGAACACCATACAACAATTTGGAATATATTACGACTCTGTATGCCACATTACCGCCTTGAAAAGCATGTTAGTATAACGTACGACACCTTACTACTCCTAACAAAACATTACAACACCGTACGTAAACATAAAACTCCATAATAAATCTAATGAATTCGTCCGAATCCTTTGAACATCGTACGACAATTTAGAATATATTACGACTCTGTATGCCACATTACCGTCTTGAGAAGCATGTTAGTATAACGTACGGCACCTTACAACTCCTAACAAAACATTACAAGACCGTACGTAAACTTAAAACTCCATAATAATCCTAATAAATTAGTCCGAGTCATTTGAATATCATACTACAATTTAGAATATATTACGACTCTGTATGCCACATTACCGCCTTGAAAAGCATGTTAGTATAACGTACGGCACCTTACAACTCCTAAAAAAACATTACAACACCGTACGTAAACTTAAAACTCCATAGTAAAACCTAATGAATTCGTCCGAGTCATTTGAACATCGTACGACCACTCAGGACTTGTTACGACTCTGTATGAGAAATTAGCAACAGGAAAAGCAATTTACAATAATGTAGGATGCGTTACAACTTTTGAGAACGTTACACCACCGTACGAAAGATTAAAACTCCATAATAAACCTAATGAATTCGTCCGAGTAATTTGAACACCATACAACAATTTGGAATTTATTACGACTTTGTATGCCACATTACCGCCTTGAAAAGCATGTTAGTATAACGTACGGCACCTTACAACTCCTAACAAAACATTACAACACCGTATGTAAACTTAAAACTCCATAATAAACCTAATGAATTCGTCCGAGTCATTTGAACATCGTACGACCACTCAGGACTTGTTACGACTCTGTATGCGAAATTAGCAACAGGAAAAGCAATTTAGAATAATATAGGATGCGTTACAACTTTTGAGAACACCTTACACCACCGTACGAAAGATTAAAACTCCATAATAAACCTAATGAATTCGTCCGAGTAATTTGAACACCATACAACAATTTGGAATATATTACGACTCTGTATGCCACATTACCGCCTTGAAAAGCATGTTAGTATAACGTACGACACCTTACTACTCCTAACAAAACATTACAACACCGTACGTAAACTTAAAACTCCATAATAAATCTAATGAATTCGTCCGAGTCCTTTGAACATCGTACGACAATTTAGAATATATTACGACTCTGTATGCCACATTACCGTCTTGAGAAGCATGTTAGTATAACGTACGGCACCTTACAACTCCTAACAAAACATTACAAGACCGTACGTAAACTTAAAACTCCATAATAATCCTAATTAATAATTTCGAGTTATTTGAATATCATACTACAATTTAGAATATATTACGACTCTGTATGCCACATTACCGCCTTGAAAAGCATGTTAGTATAACGTACGGCACCTTACAACTCCTAACAAAACATTACAACACCGTACGTAAACTTAAAACTCCATAGTAAAACCTAATGAATTCGTCCGAGTCATTTGAACATCGTACGACCACTCAGGACTTGTTACGACTCTGTATGAGAAATTAGCAACAGGTAAAGCAATTTACAATAATGTAGGATGCGTTACAACTTTTGAGAACACCTTACACCACCGTACGAAAGATTAAAACTCCATAATAAACCTAATGAATTCGTCCGAGTAATTTGAACACCATACAACAATTTGGAATATATTACGACTTTGTATGCCACATTACCGTCTTGAAAAGCATGTTAGTATAACGTACGGCACCTTACAACTCCTAACAAAACATTACAACACCGTACGTAAACTTAAAACTCCATAATAAACCTAATGAATTCGTCCGAGTCATTTGAACATCGTATGACCACTCAGGACTTGTTACGACTCTGTATGCGAAATTAGCAACAGGAAAAGCAATTTAGAATAATATAGGATGCCTTACAACTTTTGAGAACACCTTACACCACCGTACGAAAGATTAAAACTCCATAATAAACCTAATGAATTCGTCCGAGTAATTTGAACACCATACAACATTTGGAATATATTACGACTCTGTATGCCACATTACCGCCTTGAAAAGCATGTTAGTATAACGTACGACACCTTACTACTCCTAACAAAACATTACAACACCGTACGTAAACATAAAACTCCATAATAAATCTAATGAATTCGTCCGAATCCTTTGAACATCGTACGACAATTTAGAATATATTACGACTCTGTATGCCACATTACCGTCTTGAGAAGCATGTTAGTATAACGTACGGCACCTTACAACTCCTAACAAAACATTACAAGACCGTACGTAAACTTAAAACTCCATAATAATCCTAATAAATTAGTCCGAGTCATTTGAATATCATACTACAATTTAGAATATATTACGACTCTGTATGCCACATTACCGCCTTGAAAAGCATGTTAGTATAACGTACGGTACCTTACAACTCCTAAAAAAACATTACAACACCGTACGTAAACTTAAAACTCCATAGTAAAACCTAATGAATTCGTCCGAGTCATTTGAACATCGTACGACCACTCAGGACTTGTTACGACTCTGTATGAGAAATTAGCAACAGGAAAAGCAATTTACAATAATGTAGGATGCGTTACAACTTTTGAGAACGTTACACCACCGTACGAAAGATTAAAACTCCATAATAAACCTAATGAATTCGTCCGAGTAATTTGAACACCATACAACAATTTGGAATTTATTACGACTTTGTATGCCACATTACCGCCTTGAAAAGCATGTTAGTATAACGTACGGCACCTTACAACTCCTAACAAAACATTACAACACCGTACGTAAACTTAAAACTCCATAATAAACCTAATGAATTCGTCCGAGTCCTTTGAACATCGTACGACAATTTAGAATATATTACGACTCTGTATGCCACATTACCGTCTAGAGAAGCATGTTAGTATAACGTACGGCACCTTACAACTCCTAACAAAACATTACAAGACCGTACGTAAACTTAAAACTCCATAATAATCCTAATAAATTAGTCCGAGTCATTTGAATATCATACTACAATTTAGAATATATTACGACTCTGTATGCCACATTACCGCCTTGAAAAGCATGTTAGTATAACGTACGGCACCTTACAACTCCTAACAAAACATTACAACACCGTACGTAAACTTAAAACTCCATAGTAAAACCTAATGAATTCGTCCGAGTCATTTGAACATCGTACGACCACTCAGGACTTGTTACGACTCTGTATGAGAAATTAGCAACAGGAAAAGCAATTTACAATAATGTAGGATGCGTTACAACTTTTGAGAACACCTTACACCACCGTACGAAAGATTAAAACTCCATA
Source organism: Tagetes erecta (assembly GCA_030867185.1). Classification (NCBI taxonomy): domain Eukaryota; kingdom Viridiplantae; phylum Streptophyta; class Magnoliopsida; order Asterales; family Asteraceae; genus Tagetes; species Tagetes erecta. The sequence goes on along the minus strand of CM061488.1, from coordinate 43,129,805 downwards.
ATAAACCTAATGAATTCGTCCGAGTAATTTGAACACCATACAACATTTGGAATATATTACGACTCTGTATGCCACATTACCGCCTTGAAAAGCATGTTAGTATAACGTACGACACCTTACTACTCCTAACAAAACATTACAACACCGTACGTAAACATAAAACTCCATAATAAATCTAATGAATTCGTCCGAATCCTTTGAACATCGTACGACAATTTAGAATATATTACGACTCTGTATGCCACATTACCGTCTTGAGAAGCATGTTAGTATAACGTACGGCACCTTACAACTCCTAACAAAACATTACAAGACCGTACGTAAACTTAAAACTCCATAATAATCCTAATAAATTAGTCCGAGTCATTTGAATATCATACTACAATTTAGAATATATTACGACTCTGTATGCCACATTACCGCCTTGAAAAGCATGTTAGTATAACGTACGGCACCTTACAACTCCTAAAAAAACATTACAACACCGTACGTAAACTTAAAACTCCATAGTAAAACCTAATGAATTCGTCCGAGTCATTTGAACATCGTACGACCACTCAGGACTTGTTACGACTCTGTATGAGAAATTAGCAACAGGAAAAGCAATTTACAATAATGTAGGATGCGTTACAACTTTTGAGAACGTTACACCACCGTACGAAAGATTAAAACTCCATAATAAACCTAATGAATTCGTCCGAGTAATTTGAACACCATACAACAATTTGGAATTTATTACGACTTTGTATGCCACATTACCGCCTTGAAAAGCATGTTAGTATAACGTACGGCACCTTACAACTCCTAACAAAACATTACAACACCGTACGTAAACTTAAAACTCCATAATAAACCTAATGAATTCGTCCGAGTCCTTTGAACATCGTACGACAATTTAGAATATATTACGACTCTGTATGCCACATTACCGTCTAGAGAAGCATGTTAGTATAACGTACGGCACCTTACAACTCCTAACAAAACATTACAAGACCGTACGTAAACTTAAAACTCCATAATAATCCTAATAAATTAGTCCGAGTCATTTGAATATCATACTACAATTTAGAATATATTACGACTCTGTATGCCACATTACCGCCTTGAAAAGCATGTTAGTATAACGTACGGCACCTTACAACTCCTAACAAAACATTACAACACCGTACGTAAACTTAAAACTCCATAGTAAAACCTAATGAATTCGTCCGAGTCATTTGAACATCGTACGACCACTCAGGACTTGTTACGACTCTGTATGAGAAATTAGCAACAGGAAAAGCAATTTACAATAATGTAGGATGCGTTACAACTTTTGAGAACACCTTACACCACCGTACGAAAGATTAAAACTCCATAATAAACCTAATGAATTCGTCCGAGTAATTTGAACAGCATACAACAATTTGGAATTTATTACGACTTTGTATGCCACATTACCGCCTTGAAAAGCATGTTAGTATAACGTACGACACCTTACAACTCCTAACAAAACATTACAACACCGTACGTAAACTTAAAACTCCATAATAAACCTAATGAATTCGTCCGAGTCATTTGAACATCGTAGGACCACTCAGGACTTGATACGACTCTGTATACGAAATTAGCAACAGGAAAAGCAATTTAGTATAATGTAGGATGCGTTACAACTTTTGACAACACCTTACACCACCGTACGAAAGATTAAAACTCCATAATAAACCTAATGAATTCGTCCGAGTAATTTGAACACCATACAACAATTTGGAATATATTACGACTCTGTATGCCACATTACCGCCTTGAAAAGCATGTTAGTATAACGTACGACACCTTACTACTCCTAACAAAACATTACAACACAGTACGTAAACTTAAAACTCCATAATAAACCTAATGAATTCGTCCGAGTGCTTCAAACATCGTACGACAATTTAGAATATATTACGACTCTGTATGCCACATTACCGTCTTGAGAAGCATGTTAGTATAAAGTACGGCACCTTACAACTCCTAACAAAACATTACAACACCGTACGTAAACTTAAAACTCTATAATAATCCTAATAAATTAGTCCGAGTCCTTTGAATATCGTACTACAATTTAGAATATATTACGACTCTGTATGCCACATTACCGCCTTGAAAATCATGTTAGTATAACGTACGGCACCTTACAACTCCTAACAAAACATTACAACACCGTACGTAAACTTAAAACTCCATAATAAACCTAATGAATTCGTCCGAGTCATTTGAACATCGTACGACCACTCAGGACTTGTTACGACTCTGTATGCGAAATTAGTAACAGGAAAAGCAATTTAGGATAATGTAGGATGCGTTACAACTTTTGAGAACACCTTACACCACCGTACGAAAGATTAAAACTCCATAATAAACCTAATGAATTCGTCCGAGTAATTTGAACACCATACGACAATTTGGAATATATTACGACTCTGTATGCCACATTACCGCCTTGAAAAGCATGTTAGTATAACGTACGACACCTTACTACTCCTAACAAAACATTACAACACCGTACGTAAACATAAAACTCCATAATAAATCTAATGAATTCGTCCGAATCCTTTGAACATCGTACGACAATTTAGAATATATTACGACTCTGTATGCCACATTACCGTCTTGAGAAGCATGTTAGTATAACGTACGGCACCTTACAACTCCTAACAAAACACTACAAGACCGTACGTAAACTTAAAACTCCATAATAATCCTAATAAATTAGTCCGAGTCATTTGAATATCATACTACAATTTAGAATATATTACGACTCTGTATGCCACATTACCGCCTTGAAAAGCATGTTAGTATAACGTACGGCACCTTACAACTCCTAAAAAAACATTACAACACCGTACGTAAACTTAAAACTCCATAGTAAAACCTAATGAATTCGTCCGAGTCATTTGAACATCGTACGACCACTCAGGACTTGTTACGACTCTGTATGAGAAATTAGCAACAGGAAAAGCAATTTACAATAATGTAGGATGCATTACAACTTTTGAGAACGTTACACCACCGTACGAAAGATTAAAACTCCATAATAAACCTAATGAATTCGTCCGAGTAATTTGAACACCATACAACAATTTGGAATTTATTACGACTTTGTATGCCACATTACCGCCTTGAAAAGCATGTTAGTATAACGTACGGCACCTTACAACTCCTAACAAAACATTACAACACCGTACGTAAACTTAAAACTCCATAATAAACCTAATGAATTCGTCCGAGTCCTTTGAACATCGTACGACAATTTAGAATATATTACGACTCTGTATGCCACATTACCGTCTAGAGAAGCATGTTAGTATAACGTACGGCACCTTACAACTCCTAACAAAACATTACAAGACCGTACGTAAACTTAAAACTCCATAATAATCCTAATAAATTAGTCCGAGTCATTTGAATATCATACTACAATTTAGAATATATATTACGACTCTGTTTGCCACATTACCGCCTTGAAAAGCATGTTAGTATAACGTACGGCACCTTACAACTCCTAACAAAACATTACAACACCGTACGTAAACTTAAAACTCCATAGTAAAACCTAATGAATTCGTCCGAGTCATTTGAACATCGTACGACCACTCAGGACTTGTTACGACTCTGTATGAGAAATTAGCAACAGGAAAAGCAATTTACAATAATGTAGGATGCGTTACAACTTTTGAGAACACCTTACACCACCGTACGAAAGATTAAAACTCCATAATAAACCTAATGAATTCGTCCGAGTAATTTGAACAGCATACAACAATTTGGAATTTATTACGACTTTGTATGCCACATTACCGCCTTGAAAAGCATGTTAGTATAACGTACGACACCTTACAACTCCTAACAAAACATTACAACACCGTACGTAAACTTAAAACTCCATAATAAACCTAATGAATTCGTCCGAGTCATTTGAACATCGTAGGACCACTCAGGACTTGATACGACTCTGTATACGAAATTAGCAACAGGAAAAGCAATTTAGTATAATGTAGGATGCGTTACAACTTTTGACAACACCTTACACCACCGTACGAAAGATTAAAACTCCATAATAAACCTAATGAATTCGTCCGAGTAATTTGAACACCATACAACAATTTGGAATATATTACGACTCTGTATGCCACATTACCGCCTTGAAAAGCATGTTAGTATAACGTACGACACCTTACTACTCCTAACAAAACATTACAACACAGTACGTAAACTTAAAACTCCATAATAAACCTAATGAATTCGTCCGAGTGCTTCAAACATCGTACGACAATTTAGAATATATTACGACTCTGTATGCCACATTACCGTCTTGAGAAGCATGTTAGTATAAAGTACGGCACCTTACAACTCCTAACAAAACATTACAACACCGTACGTAAACTTAAAACTCTATAATAATCCTAATAAATTAGTCCGAGTCCTTTGAATATCGTACTACAATTTAGAATATATTACGACTCTGTATGCCACATTACCGCCTTGAAAATCATGTTAGTATAACGTACGGCACCTTACAACTCCTAACAAAACATTACAACACCGTACGTAAACTTAAAACTCCATAATAAACCTAATGAATTCGTCCGAGTCATTTGAACATCGTACGACCACTCAGGACTTGTTACGACTCTGTATGCGAAATTAGTAACAGGAAAAGCAATTTAGGATAATGTAGGATGCGTTACAACTTTTGAGAACACCTTACACCACCGTACGAAAGATTAAAACTCCATAATAAACCTAATGAATTCGTCCGAGTAATTTGAACACCATACAACAATTTGGAATATATTACGACTCTGTATGCCACATTACCGCCTTGAAAAGCATGTTAGTATAACGTACGACACCTTACTACTCCTAACAAAACATTACAACACCGTACGTAAACTTAAAACTCCATAATAAATATAATGAATTCGTCCGAGTCCTTTGAACATCGTACGACAATTTAGAATATATTACGACTCTGTATGCCACATTACCGTCTTGAGAAGCATGTTAGTCTAACGTACGGCACCTTACAACTCCTAACAAAACATTACAACACTTTGCGTAAACTTAAAACTCCATAATAATCCTAATAAATTAGTCCGAGTCCTTTGAACATCGTACGACAATTTAGAATATATTACGACTCTGTATGCCACATTACCGTCTAGAGAAGCATGTTAGTATAACGTACGGCACCTTACAACTCCTAACAAAACATTACAAGACCGTACGTAAACTTAAAACTCCATAATAATCCTAATAAATTAGTCCGAGTCATTTGAATATCATACTACAATTTAGAATATATTACGACTCTGTATGCCACATTACCGCCTTGAAAAGCATGTTAGTATAACGTACGGCACCTTACAACTCCTAACAAAACATTACAACACCGTACGTAAACTTAAAACTCCATAGTAAAACCTAATGAATTCGTCCGAGTCATTTGAACATCGTACGACCACTCAGGACTTGTTACGACTCTGTATGAGAAATTAGCAACAGGAAAAGCAATTTACAATAATGTAGGATGCGTTACAACTTTTGAGAACACCTTACACCACCGTACGAAAGATTAAAACTCCATAATAAACCTAATGAATTCGTCCGAGTAATTTGAACACCATACAACAATTTGGAATTTATTACGACTTTGTATGCCACATTACCGCCTTGAAAAGCATGTTAGTATAACGTACGACACCTTACAACTCCTAACAAAACATTACAACACCGTACGTAAACTTAAAACTCCATAATAAACCTAATGAATTCGTCCGAGTCATTTGAACATCGTACGACCACTCAGGACTTGATACGACTCTGTATACGAAATTAGCAACAGGAAAAGCAATTTAGTATAATGTAGGATGCGTTACAACTTTTGAGAACACCTTACACCACCGTACGAAAGATTAAAACTCCATAATAAACCTAATGAATTCGTCCGAGTAATTTGAACACCATACAACAATTTGGAATATATTACGACTCTGTATGCCACATTACCGCCTTGAAAAGCATGTTAGTATAACGTACGACACCTTACTACTCCTAACAAAACATTACAACACAGTACGTAAACTTAAAACTCCATAATAAACCTAATGAATTCGTCCGAGTGCTTCAAACATCGTACGACAATTTAGAATATATTACGACTCTGTATGCCACATTACCGTCTTGAGAAGCATGTTAGTATAAAGTACGGCACCTTACAACTCCTAACAAAACATTACAACACCGTACGTAAACTTAAAACTCTATAATAATCCTAATAAATTAGTCCGAGTCCTTTGAATATCGTACTACAATTTAGAATATATTACGACTCTGTATGCCACATTACCGCCTTGAAAATCATGTTAGTATAACGTACGGCACCTTACAACTCCTAACAAAACATTACAACACTGTACGTAAACTTAAAACTCCATAATAAACCTAATGAATTCGTCCGAGTCATTTGAACATCGTACGACCACTCAGGACTTGTTACGACTCTGTATGCGAAATTAGCAACAGGAAAAGCAATTTAGGATAATGTAGGATGCGTTACAACTTTTGAGAACACCTTACACCACCGTACGAAAGATTAAAACTCCATAATAAACCTAATGAATTCGTCCGAGTAATTTGAACACCATACAACAATTTGGAATATATTACGACTCTGTATGCCACATTACCGCCTTGAAAAGCATGTTAGTATAACGTACGACACCTTACTACTCCTAACAAAACATTACAACACCGTACGTAAACTTAAAACTCCATAATAAATATAATGAATTCGTCCGAGTCCTTTGAACATCGTACGACAATTTAGAATATATTACGACTCTGTATGGCACATTACCGTCTTGAGAAGCATGTTAGTATAACGTACGGCACCTTACAACTCCTAACAAAACATTACAACACTTTACGTAAACTTAAAACTCCATAATAATCCTAATAAATTAGTCCGAGTCCTTTGAATATCGTACTACAATTTAGAATATATTACGACTCTATATGCCACATTACCGCCTTGAAAAGCATGTTAGTATAACGTACGACACCTTCCAACTCCTAACAAAACATTACAACACCGTACGTAAACTTAAAACTCCATAGTAAAACCTAATGAATTCGTCCGAGTCATTTGAACATCGCACGACCACTCAGGACTTGTTACGACTCTGTATGAGAAATTAGCAACAGGAAAAGCAATTTACAATAATGTAGGATGCGTTACAACTTTTGAGAACACCTTACACCACAGTACGAATAATTAAAACTCCATAATAAACCTAATTAATTCGTCCGAGTAATTTGAACACCATACAACAATTTGGAATATATTACGACTTTGTATGCCACATTACCGCCTTGAAAAGCATGTTAGTATAACGTACGACACCTTACAACTCCTAACAAAACATTACAACACCGTACGTAAACTTAAAACTCCATAATAAACCTAATGAATTCGTCCGAGTCATTTGAACATCGTACGACAATTTAGAATATATTACGACTCTGTATGCCACATTACCGTCTTGAGAAGCATGTTAGTATAACGTACGACACCTTACAACTCCTAACAAAACATTACAACACCGTACGTAAACTTAAAACTCCATAATAATCCTAATAAATTAGTCCGAGTCATTTGAATATCGTACTACAATTTAGAATATATTACGACTCTGTATGCCACATTACCGCCTTGAAAAGCATGTTAGTATAACGTACGGCACCTTACAACTCCTAACAAAACATTACAACACCGTACGTAAACTTAAAACTCCATAATAAACCTAATGAATTCGTCCGAGTCATTTGAACATCGTACGACCACTCAGGACTTATTACGACTCTGTATGCGAAATTAGCAATAGGAAAAGCAATTTAGAATAATGTAGGATGCGTTACAACTTTTGAGAACACCTTACACCACCGTACGAAAGATTAAAACTCCATAATAAACCTAATGAATTCTTCCGAGTAATTTGAACACCATACAACAATTTGGAATATATTACGACTCTGTATGCCACATTACCGCCTTGAAAAGCATGTTATTATAACGTACGACACCTTACTACTCCTAACAAAACATTACAACACCGTACGTAAACTTAAAACTCCATAATAAATCTAATGAATTCGTCCGAGTCCTTTGAACATCGTACGACAATTTAGAATATATTACGACTCTGTATGCCACATTACCGTCTTGAGAAGCATGTTAGTATAACGTACGGCACCTTACAACTCCTAACAAAACATTACAACACTTTACGTAAACTTAAAACTCCATAATAATCCTAATAAATTAGTCCGAGTCCTTTGAATATCGTACTACAATTTAGAATATATTACGACTCTATATGCCACATTACCGCCTTGAAAAGCATGTTAGTATAACGTACGACACCTTCCAACTCCTAACAAAACATTACAACACCGTACGTAAACTTAAAACTCCATAGTAAAACCTAATGAATTCGTCCGAGTCATTTGAACATCGCACGACCACTCAGGACTTGTTACGACTCTGTATGAGAAATTAGCAACAGGAAAAGCAATTTACAATAATGTAGGATGCGTTACAACTTTTGAGAACACCTTACACCACAGTACGAATAATTAAAACTCCATAATAAACCTAATTAATTCGTCCGAGTAATTTGAACACCATACAACAATTTGGAATATATTACGACTTTGTATGCCACATTACCGCCTTGAAAAGCATGTTAGTATAACGTACGACACCTTACAACTCCTAACAAAACATTACAACACCGTACGTAAACTTAAAACTCCATAATAAACCTAATGAATTCGTCCGAGTCATTTGAACATCGTACGACAATTTAGAATATATTACGACTCTGTATGCCACATTACCGTCTTGAGAAGCATGTTAGTATAACGTACGACACCTTACAACTCCTAACAAAACATTACAACACCGTACGTAAACTTAAAACTCCATAATAATCCTAATAAATTAGTCCGAGTCATTTGAATATCGTACTACAATTTAGAATATATTACGACTCTGTATGCCACATTACCGCCTTGAAAAGCATGTTAGTATAACGTACGGCACCTTACAACTCCTAACAAAACATTACAACACCGTACGTAAACTTAAAACTCCATAATAAACCTAATGAATTCGTCCGAGTCATTTGAACATCGTACGACCACTCAGGACTTATTACGACTCTGTATGCGAAATTAGCAATAGGAAAAGCAATTTAGAATAATGTAGGATGCGTTACAACTTTTGAGAACACCTTACACCACCGTACGAAAGATTAAAACTCCATAATAAACCTAATGAATTCTTCCGAGTAATTTGAACACCATACAACAATTTGGAATATATTACGACTCTGTATGCCACATTACCGCCTTGAAAAGCATGTTATTATAACGTACGACACCTTACTACTCCTAACAAAACATTACAACACCGTACGTAAACTTAAAACTCCATAATAAATCTAATGAATTCGTCCGAGTCCTTTGAACATCGTACGACAATTTAGAATATATTACGACTCTGTATGCCACATTACCGTCTTGAGAAGCATGTTAGTATAACGTACGGCACCTTATAACTCCTAACAAAACATTACAACACTTTACGTAAACTTAAAACTCCATAATAATCCTAATAAATTAGTCCGAGTCCTTTGAATATCGTACTACAATTTGGAATATATTACGACTCTATATGCCACATTACCCCCTTGAAAAGCATGCTAGTATAACGTACGGCACCTTCCAACTCCTAACAAAACATTACAACACCGTACGTAAACTTAAAACTCCATAGTAAAACCTAATGAATTCGTCCGAGTCATTTGAACATCGCACAACCACTCAGGACTTGTTACGACTCTGTATGAGAAATTAGCAACAGGAAAAGCAATTTACAATAATGTAGGATGCGTTACAACTTTTGAGAACACCTTACACCACAGTACGAATAATTAAAACTCCATAATAAACCTAATTAATTCGTCCGAGTAATTTGAACACCATACAACAATTTGGAATATATTACGACTTTGTATGCCACATTACCGCCTTGAAAAGCATGTTAGTATAACGTACGGCACCTTACAACTCCTAACAAAACATTACAACACCGTACGTAAACTTAAAACTCCATAATAAACCTAATGAATTCGTTCGAGTCATTTGAACATCGTACGACAATTTAGAATATATTACGACTCTGTATGCCACATTACCGTCTTGAGAAGCATGTTAGTATAACGTACGGCACCTTACAACTCCTAACAAAACATTACAACACCGTACGTAAACTTAAAACTCCATAATAATCATAATAAATTAGTCCGAGTCCTTTGAATATCGTACTACAATTTAGAATATATTACGACTCTGTATGCCACATTACCGCCTTGAAAAGCATGTTAGTATAACGTACGGCACCTTCCAACTCCTAACAAAACATTACAACACCGTACGTAAACTTAAAACTCCATAATAAACCTAATGAATTCGTCCGATTCATTTGAACATCGTACGACCACTCAGGACTTGTTACGACTCTGTATGTGAAATTAGCAACAGGAAAAGCAATTTAGAATAATGTAGGATGCGTTACAACTTTTGAGAACACCTTACACCACAGTACGAAAGATTAAAACTCTATAATAAACCTAATTAATTCGTCCGAGTAATTTGAACACCATACAACAATTTGGAATATATTACGACTTTGTATGCCACATTACCGCCTTGAAAAGCATGTAAGTATAACGCACGCCACCTTACAACTCCTAACAAAACATTACAACACCGTACGTAAACTTAAAACTCCATAATAAACCTAATGAATTCCTCCGAGTCATTTGAACATCGTACGACAATTTAGAATATATTACGACTCTGTATGCCACATTACAGTCTTGAGAAGCATGTTAGTATAACGTACGACACCTTACAACTCCTAACAAAACATTACAACACCGTACGTAAACTTAAAACTCCATAATAATCCTAATAAATTAGTCCGAGTCCTTTGAATATCGTACTACAATTTAGAATATATTACGACTCTGTATGCCACATTACCGCCTTGAAAAGCATGTTAGTATAACGTACGACACCTTACAACTCCTAACAAAACATTACAACACCGTACGTAAAGTTAAAACTCCATAATAAACCTAATGAATTCGTCTGAGTCATTTGAACATCGTACGACCACTCAGGACTTGTTACGACTCTGTATGAGAAATTAGCAACAAGAAAAGCAATTTACAATAATGTAGGATGCGTTACAACTTTTGAGAACACCTTACACCACAGTACGAATAATTAAAACTCCATAATAAACCTAATTAATTCGTCCGAGTAATTTGAACACCATACAACAATTTGGAATATTTTACGACTTTGTATGCCACATTACCGCCTTGAAAAGCATGTTAGTATAACGTACGGCACCTTACAACTCCTAACAAAACATTACAACACCGTACGTAAACTTAAAACTCCATAATAAACCTAATGAATTCGGCCGAGTCATTTGAACATCGTACGACAATTTAGAATATATTACGACTCTGTATGCCACATTACCGTCTTGAGAAGCATGTTAGTATAACGTACGGCACCTTACAACTCCTAACAAAACATTACAACACCGTACGTAAACTTAAAACTCCATAATAATCCTAATAATTTAGTCCGAGTCCTTTGAATATCGTACTACAATTTAGAATATATTACGACTCTGTATGCCACATTACCGCCTTGAAAAGCATGTTAGTATAACGTACGGCACCTTCCAACTCCTAACAAAACATTACAACACCGTACGTAAACTTAAAACTCCATAATAAACCTAATGAATTCGTCCGAGTCATTTGAACATCGTACGACCACTCAGGACTTGTTACGACTCTGTATGTGAAATTAGCAACAGGAAAAGCAATTTAGAATAATGTAGGATGCGTTACAACTTTTGAGAACACCTTACACCACAGTACGAAAGATTAAAACTCCATAATAAACCTAATTAATTCGTCCGAGTAATTTGAACACCATACAACAATTTGGAATATATTACGACTTTGTATGCCACATTACCGCCTTGAAAAGCATGTAAGTATAACGTACGCCACCTTACAACTCCTAACAAAACATTACAACACCGTACGTAAACTTAAAACTCCATAATAAACCTAATGAATTCCTCCGAGTCATTTGAACATCGTACGACAATATAGAATATATTACGACTCTGTATGCCACATTAACGTCTTGAGAAGCATGTTAGTATAACGTACGGCACCTTACAACTCCTAACAAAACATTACAACACCGTACGTAAACTTAAAACTCCATAATAATCCTAATAAATTAGTCCGAGTCCTTTGAATATCGTACTACAATTTAGAATATATTACGACTCTGTATGCCACATTACCGCCTTGAAAAGCATGTTAGTATAACGTACGGCACCTTCCAACTCCTAACAAAACATTACAACACCGTACGTAAACTTAAAACTCCATAATAAACCTAATGAATTCGTCCGAGTCATTTGAACATCGTACGACCACTCAGGACTTGTTACGACTCTGTATGTGAAATTAGCAACAGGAAAAGCAATTTAGAATAATGTAGGATGCGTTACAACTTTTGAGAACACCTTACACCACAGTACGAAAGATTAAAACTCCATAATAAACCTAATTAATTCGTCCGAGTAATTTGAACACCATACAACAATTTGGAATATATTACGACTTTGTATGCCACATTACCGCCTTGAAAAGCATGTAAGTATAACATACGCCACCTTACAACTCCTAACAAAACATTACAACACCGTACGTAAACTTAAAACTCCATAATAAACCTAATGAATTCGTCCGAGTCATTTGAACATCGTACGACAATTTAGAATATATTACGACTCTGTATGCCACATTACCGTCTTGAGAAGCATGTTAGTATAACGTACGGCACCTTACAACTCCTAACAAAACATTACAACACCGTACGTAAACTTAAAACTCCATAATAATCCTAATAAATTAGTCCGAGTCCTTTGAATATCGTACTACAATTTAGAATATATTACGACTCTGTATGCCACATTACCGCCTTGAAAAGCATGTTAGTATAACGTACGGCACCTTCCAACTCCTAACAAAACATTACAACACCGTACGTAAACTTAAAACTCCATAATAAACCTAATGAATTCGTCCGAGTCATTTGAACATCGTACGACCACTCAGGACTTGTTACGACTCTGTATGTGAAATTAGCAACAGGAAAAGCAATTTAGAATAATGTAGGATGCGTTACAACTTTTGAGAACACCTTACACCACAGTACGAAAGATTAAAACTTCATAATAAACCTAATTAATTCGTCCGAGTAATTTGAACACCATACAACAATTTGGAATATATTACGACTTTGTATGCCACATTACCGCCTTGAAAAGCATGTAAGTATAACGTACGCCACCTTACAACTCCTAACAAAACATTACAACACCGTACGTAAACTTAAAACTCCATAATAAACCTAATGAATTCGTCCGAGTCATTTGAACATCGTACGACAATTTAGAATATATTACGACTATGTATGCCACATTACCGTCTTGAGAAGCATGTTAGTATAACGTACGGCACCTTACAACTCCTAACAAAACATTACAACACCGTACGTAAACGTAAAACTCCATAATAATCCTAATAAATTAGTCCGAGTCCTTTGAATATCGTACTACAATTTAGAATATATTACGACTCTGTATGCCACATTACCGCCTTGAAAAGCATGTTAGTATAACGTACGGCACCTTCCAACTCCTAACAAAACATTACAGCACCGTACGTAAACTTAAAACTCCATAATAAACCTAATGAATTCGTCCGAGTCATTTGAACATCGTACGACCACTCAGGACTTGTTACGACTCTGTATGCGAAATTAGCAACAGGAAAAGCAATTTAGAATAATGTAGGATGCGTTACAACTTTTGAGAACACCTTACACCACCGTACGAAAGAATAAAACTCCATAATAAACCTAATGAATTCGTCCGAGTAATTTGAACACCATACAACAATTTGGAATATATTACGACTCTGTATGCCACATTACCGCCTTGAAAAGCATGTAAGTATAACGTACGCCACCTTACAACTCCTAACAAAACATTACAACACCGTACGTAAACTTAAAACTCCATAATAAACCTAATGAATTCGTCCGAGTCATTTGAACATCGTACGACAATTTAGAATATATTACGACTCTGTATGCCACATTACCGTCTTGAGAAGCATGTTAGTATAACGTACGGCACCTTACAACTCCTAACAAAACATTACAACACCGTACGTAAACTTAAAACTCCATAATAATCCTAATAAATTAGTCCGAGTCCTTTGAATATCGTACTACAATTTAGAATATATTACGACTCTGTATGCCACATTACCGCCTTGAAAAGCATGTTAGTATAACGTACGGCACCTTCCAACTCCTAACAAAACATTACAACACCGTACGTAAACTTAAAACTCCATAATAAACCTAATGAATTCGTCCGAGTCATTTGAACATCGTACGACCACTCAGGACTTGTTACGACTCTGTATGTGAAATTAGCAACAAGAAAAGCAATTTAGAATAATGTAGGATGCGTTACAACTTTTGAGAACACCTTACACCACAGTACGAAAGATTAAAACTCCATAATAAACCTAATTAATTCGTCCGAGTAATTTGAACACCATACAACAATTTGGAATATATTACGACTTTGTATGCCACATTACCGCCTTGAAAAGCATGTAAGTATAACGTACGCCACCTTACAACTCCTAACAAAACATTACAACACCGTAGTAAACTTAAAACTCCATAATAAACCTAATGAATTCGTCCGAGTCATTTGAACATCGTACGACAATTTAGAATATATTACGACTCTGTATGCCACATTACCGTCTTGAGAAGCATGTTAGTATAACGTACGGCACCTTACAACTCCTAACAAAACATTACAACACCGTACGTAAACTTAAAACTCCATAATAATCCTAATAAATTAGTCCGAGTCCTTTGAATATCGTACTACAATTTAGAATATATTACGACTCTGTATGCCACATTACCGCCTTGAAAAGCATGTTAGTATAACGTACGGCACCTTCCAACTCCTAACAAAACATTACAACACCGTACGTAAACTTAAAACTCCATAATAAACCTAATGAATTCGTCCGAGTCATTTGAACATCGTACGACCACTCAGGACTTGTTACGACTCTGTATGTGAAATTAGCAACAAGAAAAGCAATTTAGAATAATGTAGGATGCGTTACAACTTTTGAGAACACCTTACACCACAGTACGAAAGATTAAAACTCCATAATAAACCTAATTAATTCGTCCGAGTAATTTGAACACCATACAACAATTTGGAATATATTACGACTTTGTATGCCACATTACCGCCTTGAAAAGCATGTAAGTATAACGTACGCCACCTTACAACTCCTAACAAAACATTACAACACCGTAGTAAACTTAAAACTCCATAATAAACCTAATGAATTCGTCCGAGTCATTTGAACATCGTACGACAATTTAGAATATATTACGACTCTGTATGCCACATTACCGTCTTGAGAAGCATGTTAGTATAACGTACGGCACCTTACAACTCCTAACAAAACATTACAACACCGTACGTAAACTTAAAACTCCATAATAATCCTAATAAATTAGTCCGAGTCCTTTGAATATCGTACTACAATTTAGAATATATTACGACTCTGTATGCCACATTACCGCCTTGAAAAGCATGTTAGTATAACGTACGGCACCTTCCAACTCCTAACAAAACATTACAGCACCGTACGTAAACTTAAAACTCCATAATAAACCTAATGAATTCGTCCGAGTCATTTGAACATCGTACGACCACTCAGGACTTGTTACGACTCTGTATGCGAAATTAGCAACAGGAAAAGCAATTTAGAATAATGTAGGATGCGTTACAACTTTTGAGAACACCTTACACCACCGTACGAAAGAATAAAACTCCATAATAAACCTAATGAATTCGTCCGAGTAATTTGAACACCATACAACAATTTGGAATATATTACGACTCTGTATGCCACATTACCGCCTTGAAAAGCATGTTAGTAT
This sequence comes from Tagetes erecta, assembly GCA_030867185.1. NCBI lineage: Eukaryota > Viridiplantae > Streptophyta > Magnoliopsida > Asterales > Asteraceae > Tagetes > Tagetes erecta. Next base: position 43,113,548 of record CM061488.1, on the reverse strand, counting down.
AACGTACGACACATTACTACTCCTAACAAAACATTACAACACCGTACGTAAACTTAAAACTCCATAATAAACCTAATGAATTCGTCCGAGTCATTTGAACATCGTACGACCACTCAGGACTTGTTACGACTCTGTATGTGAAATTAGCAACAGGAAAAGCAATTTAGAATAATGTAGGATGCGTTACAACTTTTGAGAACACCTTACACCACAGTACGAAAGATTAAAACTCCATAATAAACCTAATTAATTCGTCCGAGTAATTTGAACACCATACAACAATTTGGAATATATTACGACTTTGTATGCCACATTACCGCCTTGAAAAGCATGTAAGTATAACGTACGCCACCTTACAACTCCTAACAAAACATTACAACACCGTACGTAAACTTAAAACTCCATAATAAACCTAATGAATTCCTCCGAGTCATTTAAACATCGTACGACAATTTAGAATATATTACGACTCTGTATGCCACATTACCGTCTTGAGAAGCATGTTAGTATAACGTACGGCACCTTACAACTCCTAACAAAACATTACAACACCGTACGTAAACTTAAAACTCCATAATAATCCTAATAAATTAGTCCGAGTCCTTTGAATATCGTACTACAATTTAGAATATATTACGACTCTGTATGCCACATTACCGCCTTGAAAAGCATGTTAGTATAACGTACGGCACCTTCCAACTCCTAACAAAACATTACAACACCGTACGTAAACTTAAAACTCCATAATAAACCTAATGAATTCGTCCGAGTCATTTGAACATCGTACGACCACTCAGGACTTGTTACGACTCTGTATGTGAAATTAGCAACAAGAAAAGCAATTTAGAATAATGTAGGATGCGTTACAACTTTTGAGAACACCTTACACCACAGTACGAAAGATTAAAACTCCATAATAAACCTAATTAATTCGTCCGAGTAATTTGAACACCATACAACAATTTGGAATATATTACGACTTTGTATGCCACATTACCGCCTTGAAAAGCATGTAAGTATAACGTACGCCACCTTACAACTCCTAACAAAACATTACAACACCGTAGTAAACTTAAAACTCCATAATAAACCTAATGAATTCGTCCGAGTCATTTGAACATCGTACGACAATTTAGAATATATTACGACTCTGTATGCCACATTACCGTCTTGAGAAGCATGTTAGTATAACGTACGGCACCTTACAACTCCTAACAAAACATTACAACACCGTACGTAAACTTAAAACTCCATAATAATCCTAATAAATTAGTCCGAGTCCTTTGAATATCGTACTACAATTTAGAATATATTACGACTCTGTATGCCACATTACCGCCTTGAAAAGCATGTTAGTATAACGTACGGCACCTTCCAACTCCTAACAAAACATTACAGCACCGTACGTAAACTTAAAACTCCATAATAAACCTAATGAATTCGTCCGAGTCATTTGAACATCGTACGACCACTCAGGACTTGTTACGACTCTGTATGCGAAATTAGCAACAGGAAAAGCAATTTAGAATAATGTAGGATGCGTTACAACTTTTGAGAACACCTTACACCACCGTACGAAAGAATAAAACTCCATAATAAACCTAATGAATTCGTCCGAGTAATTTGAACACCATACAACAATTTGGAATATATTACGACTCTGTATGCCACATTACCGCCTTGAAAAGCATGTTAGTATAACGTACGACACATTACTACTCCTAACAAAACATTACAACACCGTACGTAAACTTAAAACTCCATAATAAACCTAATGAATTCGTCCGAGTCATTTGAACATCGTACGACCACTCAGGACTTGTTACGACTCTGTATGTGAAATTAGCAACAGGAAAAGCAATTTAGAATAATGTAGGATGCGTTACAACTTTTGAGAACACCTTACACCACAGTACGAAAGATTAAAACTCCATAATAAACCTAATTAATTCGTCCGAGTAATTTGAACACCATACAACAATTTGGAATATATTACGACTTTGTATGCCACATTACCGCCTTGAAAAGCATGTAAGTATAACGTACGCCACCTTACAACTCCTAACAAAACATTACAACACCGTACGTAAACTTAAAACTCCATAATAAACCTAATGAATTCCTCCGAGTCATTTGAACATCGTACGACAATTTAGAATATATTACGACTCTGTATGCCACATTACCGTCTTGAGAAGCATGTTAGTATAACGTACGGCACCTTACAACTCCTAACAAAACATTACAACACCGTACGTAAACTTAAAACTCCATAATAATCCTAATAAATTAGTCCGAGTCCTTTGAATATCGTACTACAATTTAGAATATATTACGACTCTGTATGCCACATTACCGCCTTGAAAAGCATGTTAGTATAACGTACGGCACCTTCCAACTCCTAACAAAACATTACAACACCGTACGTAAACTTAAAACTCCATAATAAACCTAATGAATTCGTCCGAGTCATTTGAACATCGTACGACCACTCAGGACTTGTTACGACTCTGTATGTGAAATTAGCAACAGGAAAAGCAATTTAGAATAATGTAGGATGCGTTACAACTTTTGAGAACATCTTACACCACAGTACGAAAGATTAAAACTCCATAATAAACCTAATTAATTCGTCCGAGTAATTTGAACACCATACAACAATTTGGAATATATTACGACTTTGTATGCCACATTACCGCCTTGAAAAGCATGTAAGTATAACGTACGCCACCTTACAACTCCTAACAAAACATTACAACACCGTACGTAAACTTAAAACTCCATAATAAACCTAATGAATTCCTCCGAGTCATTTGAACAGCGTACGACAATTTAGAATATATTACGACTCTGTATGCCACATTACAGTCTTGAGAAGCATATTAGTATAACGTACGACACCTTACAACTCCTAACAAAACATTACAACACCGTACGTAAACTTAAAACTCCATAATAATCCTAATAAATTAGTCCGAGTCCTTTGAATATCGTACTACAATTTAGAATATATTACGACTCTGTATGCCACATTACCGCCTTGAAAAGCATGTTAGTATAACGTACGGCACCTTACAACTCCTAACAAAACATTACAACACCGTACGTAAACTTAAAACTCCATAATAAACCTAATGAATTCGTCTGAGTCATTTGAACATCGTACGACCACTCAGGACTTGTTACGACTCTGTATGCGAAATTAGCAACAGGAAAAGCAATTTAGAATAATGTAGGATGCGTTACAACTTTTGAGAACACCTTACACCAACGTACGAAAGAATAAAACTCCATAATAAACCTAATGAATTCGTCCGAGTAATTTGAACACCATACAACAATTTGGAATATATTACGACTCTGTATGCCACATTACCGCCTTGAAAAGCATGTTAGTATAACGTACGACACCTTACTACTCCTAACAAAACATTACAACACCGTACGTAAACTTAAAACTCCATAATAAACCTAATGAATTCGTCCGAGTCATTTGAACATCGTACGACCACTCAGGACTTGTTACGACTCTGTATGTGAAATTAGCAACAGGAAAAGCAATTTAGAATAATGTAGGATGCGTTACAACTTTTGAGAACACCTTACACCACAGTACGAAAGATTAAAACTCCATAATAAACCTAATTAATTCGTCCGAGTAATTTGAACACCATACAACAATTTGGAATATATTACGACTTTGTATGCCACATTACCGCCTTGAAAAGCATGTAAGTATAACGTACGCCACCTTACAACTCCTAACAAAACATTACAACACCGTACGTAAACTTAAAACTCCATAATAAACCTAATGAATTCCTCCCAGTCATTTGAACATCGTACGACAATTTAGAATATATTACGACTCTGTATGCCACATTACCGTCTTGAGAAGCATGTTAGTATAACGTACGGCACCTTACAACTCCTAACAAAACATTACAACACCGTACGTAAACTTAAAACTCCATAATAATCCTAATAAATTAGTCCGAGTCCTTTGAATATCGTACTACAATTTAGAATATATTACGACTCTGTATGCCACATTAGCGCCTTGAAAAGCATGTTAGTATAACGTACGGCACCTTCCAACTCCTAACAAAACATTACAACACCGTACGTAAACTTAAAACTCCATAATAAACCTAATGAATTCGTCCGAGTCATTTGAACATCGTACGACCACTCAGGACTTGTTACGACTCTGTATGTGAAATTAGCAACAGGAAAAGCAATTTAGAATAATGTAGGATGCGTTACAACTTTTGAGAACACCTTACACCACAGTACGAAAGATTAAAATTCCATAATAAACCTAATTAATTCGTCCGAGTAATTTGAACACCATACAACAATTTGGAATATATTACGACTTTGTATGCCACATTACCGCCTTGAAAAGCATGTAAGTATAACGTACGGCACCTTACAACTCCTAACAAAACATTACAACACCGTACGTAAACTTAAAACTCCATAAAAAACCTAATGAATTCCTCCGAGTCATTTGAACATCGTACGACAATTTAGAATATATTACGACTCTGTATGCCACATTACAGTCTTGAGAAGCGTGTTAGTTTAACGTACGGCACCTTACAACTCCTAACAAAACATTACAACACCGTACGTAAACTTAAAACTCCATAATAATCCTAATAAATTAGTCCGAGTCCTTTGAATATCGTACTACAATTTAGAATATATTACGACTCTGTATGCCACATTACCGCCTTGAAAAGCATGTTAGTATAACGTACGGCACCTTACAACTCCTAACAAAACATTACAACACCGTACGTAAACTTAAAACTCCATAATAAACCTAATGAATTCGTCTGAGTCATTTGAACATCGTACGACCACTCAGGACTTGTTACGACTCTGTATGCGAAACTAGCAACATGAAAAGCAATTCAAAATCATGTAGGATGCGCTACAACTTTTGAGAACACCTTACACCACCGTACGAAAGATTAAAACTCCATAATAAACCTAATGAATTCGTCCGATTAATTTGAACACCATACAACAATTTGGAATATATTACGACTCTGTATGCCACATTACCGCCTTGAAAAGCATGTTAGTATAACGTACGACACCTTACTACTCCTAACAAAACATTACAACACCGTACGTAAACTTAAAACTCCATAATAAACCTAATGAATTCGTCCGAGTCCTTTGAACATCGTACGACAATTTAGAATATATTACGACTCTGTATGCCACATTACCGTCTTGAGAAGCATGTTAGTATAACGTACGGCACCTTACAACTCCTAACAAAACATTACAACACCGTACGTAAACTTAAAACTCCATAATAATCCTAATAAATTAGTCCGAGTCCATTGAATATCGTACTACAATTTAGAATATATTACGACTCTGTATGCCACATTACCGCCTTGAAAAGCATGTTAGTATAACGTACGGCACCTTACAACTCCTAACAAAACATTACAACACTGTACGTAAACTTAAAACTCCATAATAAACCTAATGAATTCGTCCGAGTCATTTGAACATCGTACGACCACTCAGGACTTGTTACGACTCTGTATGCGAAACTAGCAACATGAAAAGCAATTTAAAATCATGTAGGATGCGTTACAACTTTTGAGAACACCTTACACCACCGTACGAAAGATTAAAACTCCATATAAAACCTAATGAATTCGTCCGATTAATTTGAACACCATACAACAATTTGGAATATATTACGACTCTGTATGCCACATTACCGCCTTGAAAAGCATGTTAGTATAACGTACGACACCTTACTACTCCTAACAAAACATTACAACACCGTACGTAAACTTAAAACTCCATAATAAACCTAATGAATTCGTCCGAGTCCTTTGAACATCGTACGACAATTTAGAATATATTACGACTCTGTATGCCACATTACCGTCTTGAGAAGCATGTTAGTATAACGTACGACACCTTACAACTCCTAACAAAACATTACAACACCGTACGTAAACTTAAAACTCCATAATAATCCTAATAAATTAGTCCGAGTCCATTGAATATCGTACTACAATTTAGAATATATTACGACTCTGTATGCCACATTACCGCCTTGAAAAGCATGTTAGTATAACGTACGGCACCTTACAACTCCTAACAAAACATTACAACACTGTACGTAAACTTAAAACTCCATAATAAACCTAATGAATTCGTCCGAGTCATTTGAACATCGTACGACCACTCAGGACTTGTTACGACTCTGTATGCGAAATTAGCAACAGGAAAAGCAATTTAGAATAATGTAGGATGCGTTACAACTTTTGAGAACACCTTACACCACCGTACGAAAGATTAAAACTCCATAATAAACCTAATGAATTCGTCCGTGTAATTTGAACACCATACAACAATTTGGAATATATTACGACTCTGTATGCCACATTACCGCCTTGAAAAGCATGTTAGTATAACGTACGACACCTTACTACTCCTAACAAAACATTACAACACCGTACGTAAACTTAAAACTCCATAATAAACCTAATGAATTCGTCCGAGTCATTTGAACATCGTACGACCACTCAGGACTTGTTACGACTCTGTATGCGAAACTAGCAACAGGAAAAGCAATTTAAAATAATGTAGGATGCGTTACAACTTTTGAGAACACCTTACACCACAGTACGAAAGATTAAAACTCCATAATACACCTAATTAATTTGTCCGAGTAATTTGAACACCATACAACAATTTAGAATATATTACGACTTTGTATGCCACATTACCGCCTTGAAAAGCATGTAAGTATAACGTACGGCACCTTACAACTCCTAACAAAACATTACAACACCGTACGTAAACTTAAAACTCCATAATAAACCTAATGAATTCCTCCGAGTCATTTGAACATCGTACGACAATTTAGAATATATTACGACTCTGTATGCCACATTACAGTCTTGAGAAGCATGTTAGTATAACGTACGGCACCTTACAACTCCTAACAAAACATTACAACACCGTACGTAAACTTAAAACTCCATAATAATCCTAATAAATTAGTCCGAGTCCTTTGAATATCGTACTACAATTTAGAATATATTACGACTCTGTATGCCACATTACCGCCTTGAAAAGCATGTTAGTATAACGTACGGCACCTTACAACTCCTAACAAAACATTACAACACCGTACGTAAACTTAAAACTCCATAATAAACCTAATGAATTCGTCTGAGTCATTTGAACATCGTACGACCACTCAGGACTTGTTACGACTCTGTATGCGAAACTAGCAACATGAAAAGCAATTTAAAATCATGTAGGATGCGTTACAACTTTTGAGAACACCTTACACCACCGTACGAAAGATTAAAACTCCATAATAAACCTAATGAATTCGTCCGATTAATTTGAACACCATACAACAATTTGGAATATATTACGACTCTGTATGCCACATTACCGCCTTGAAAAGCATGTTAGTATAACGTACGACACCTTACTACTCCTAACAAAACATTACAACACCGTACGTAAACTTAAAACTCCATAATAAACCTAATGAATTCGTCCGAGTCCTTTGAACATCGTACGACAATTTAGAATATATTACGACTCTGTATGCCACATTACCGTCTTGAGAAGCATGTTAGTATAACGTACGGCACCTTACAACTCCTAACAAAACATTACAACACCGTACGTAAACTTAAAACTCCATAATAATCCTAATAAATTAGTCCGAGTCCATTGAATATCGTACTACAATTTAGAATATATTACGACTCTGTATGCCACATTACCGCCTTGAAAAGCATGTTAGTATAACGTACGGCACCTTACAACTCCTAACAAAACATTACAACACTGTACGTAAACTTAAAACTCCATAATAAACCTAATGAATTCGTCCGAGTCATTTGAACATCGTACGACCACTCAGGACTTGTTACGACTCTGTATGCGAAACTAGCAACATGAAAAGCAATTTAAAATCATGTAGGATGCGTTACAACTTTTGAGAACACCTTACACCACCGTACGAAAGATTAAAACTCCATATAAAACCTAATGAATTCGTCCGATTAATTTGAACACCATACAACAATTTGGAATATATTACGACTCTGTATGCCACATTACCGCCTTGAAAAGCATGTTAGTATAACGTACGACACCTTACTACTCCTAACAAAACATTACAACACCGTACGTAAACTTAAAACTCCATAATAAACCTAATGAATTCGTCCGAGTCCTTTGAACATCGTACGACAATTTAGAATATATTACGACTCTGTATGCCACATTACCGTCTTGAGAAGCATGTTAGTATAACGTACGACACCTTACAACTCCTAACAAAACATTACAACACCGTACGTAAACTTAAAACTCCATAATAATCCTAATAAATTAGTCCGAGTCCATTGAATATCGTACTACAATTTAGAATATATTACGACTCTGTATGCCACATTACCGCCTTGAAAAGCATGTTAGTATAACGTACGGCACCTTACAACTCCTAACAAAACATTACAACACTGTACGTAAACTTAAAACTCCATAATAAACCTAATGAATTCGTCCGAGTCATTTGAACATCGTACGACCACTCAGGACTTGTTACGACTCTGTATGCGAAATTAGCAACAGGAAAAGCAATTTAGAATAATGTAGGATGCGTTACAACTTTTGAGAACACCTTACACCACCGTACGAAAGATTAAAACTCCATAATAAACCTAATGAATTCGTCCGTGTAATTTGAACACCATACAACAATTTGGAATATATTACGACTCTGTATGCCACATTACCGCCTTGAAAAGCATGTTAGTATAACGTACGACACCTTACTACTCCTAACAAAACATTACAACACCGTACGTAAACTTAAAACTCCATAATAAACCTAATGAATTCGTCCGAGTCATTTGAACATCGTACGACCACTCAGGACTTGTTACGACTCTGTATGCGAAACTAGCAACAGGAAAAGCAATTTAAAATAATGTAGGATGCGTTACAACTTTTGAGAACACCTTACACCACAGTACGAAAGATTAAAACTCCATAATACACCTAATTAATTCGTCCGAGTAATTTGAACACCATACAACAATTTAGAATATATTACGACTTTGTATGCCACATTACCGCCTTGAAAAGCATGTAAGTATAACGTACGGCACCTTACAACTCCTAACAAAACATTACAACACCGTACGTAAACTTAAAACTCCATAATAAACCTAATGAATTCCTCCGAGTCATTTGAACATCGTACGACAATTTAGAATATATTACGACTCTGTATGCCACATTACAGTCTTGAGAAGCATGTTAGTATAACGTACGGCACCTTACAACTCCTAACAAAACATTACAACACCGTACGTAAACTTAAAACTCCATAATAATCCTAATAAATTAGTCCGAGTCCTTTGAATATCGTACTACAATTTAGAATATATTACGACTCTGTATGCCACATTACCGCCTTGAAAAGCATGTTAGTATAACGTACGGCACCTTACAACTCCTAACAAAACATTACAACACCGTACGTAAACTTAAAACTCCATAATAAACCTAATGAATTCGTCTGAGTCATTTGAACATCGTACGACCACTCAGGACTTGTTACGACTCTGTATGCGAAACTAGCAACATGAAAAGCAATTTAAAATCATGTAGGATGCGTTACAACTTTTGAGAACACCTTACACCACCGTACGAAAGATTAAAACTCCATAATAAACCTAATGAATTCGTCCGATTAATTTGAACACCATACAACAATTTGGAATATATTACGACTCTGTATGCCACATTACCGCCTTGAAAAGCATGTTAGTATAACGTACGACACCTTACTACTCCTAACAAAACATTACAACACCGTACGTAAACTTAAAACTCCATAATAAACCTAATGAATTCGTCCGAGTCCTTTGAACATCGTACGACAATTTAGAATATATTACGACTCTGTATGCCACATTACCGTCTTGAGAAGCATGTTAGTATAACGTACGGCACCTTACAACTCCTAACAAAACATTACAACACCGTACGTAAACTTAAAACTCCATAATAATCCTAATAAATTAGTCCGAGTCCATTGAATATCGTACTACAATTTAGAATATATTACGACTCTGTATGCCACATTACCGCCTTGAAAAGCATGTTAGTATAACGTACGGCACCTTACAACTCCTAACAAAACATTACAACACTGTACGTAAACTTAAAACTCCATAATAAACCTAATGAATTCGTCCGAGTCATTTGAACATCGTACGACCACTCAGGACTTGTTACGACTCTGTATGCGAAACTAGCAACATGAAAAGCAATTTAAAATCATGTAGGATGCGTTACAACTTTTGAGAACACTTTACACCACCGTACGAAAGATTAAAACTCCATATAAAACCTAATGAATTCGTCCGATTAATTTGAACACCATACAACAATTTGGAATATATTACGACTCTGTATGCCACATTACCGCCTTGAAAAGCATGTTAGTATAACGTACGACACCTTACTACTCCTAACAAAACATTACAACACCGTACGTAAACTTAAAACTCCATAATAAACCTAATGAATTCGTCCGAGTCCTTTGAACATCGTACGGCAATTTAGAATATATTACGACTCTGTATGCCACATTACCGTCTTGAGAAGCATGTTAGTATAACGTACGGCACCTTACAACTCCTAACAAAACATTACAACACCGTACGTAAACTTAAAACTCCATAATAATCCTAATAAATTAGTCCGAGTCCATTGAATATCGTACTACAATTTAGAATATATTACGACTCTGTATGCCACATTACCGCCTTGAAAAGCATGTTAGTATAACGTACGGCACCTTACAACTCCTAACAAAACATTACAACACTGTACGTAAACTTAAAACTCCATAATAAACCTAATGAATTCGTCCGAGTCATTTGAACATCGTACGACCACTCAGGACTTGTTACGACTCTGTATGCGAAACTAGCAACATGAAAAGCAATTTAAAATCATGTAGGATGCGTTACAACTTTTGAGAACACCTTACACCACCGTACGAAAGATTAAAACTCCATATAAAACCTAATGAATTCGTCCGATTAATTTGAACACCATACAACAATTTGGAATATATTACGACTCTGTATGCCACATTACCGCCTTGAAAAGCATGTTAGTATAACGTACGACACCTTACTACTCCTAACAAAACATTACAACACCGTACGTAAACTTAAAACTCCATAATAAACCTAATGAATTCGTCCGAGTCCTTTGAACATCGTACGACAATTTAGAATATATTACGACTCTGTATGCCACATTACCGTCTTGAGAAGCATGTTAGTATAACGTACGGCACCTTACAACTCCTAACAAAACATTACAACACCGTACGTAAACTTAAAACTCCATAATAATCCTAATAAATTAGTCCGAGTCCTTTGAATATCGTACTACAATTTAGAATATATTACGACTCTGTATGCCACATTACCGCCTTGAAAAGCATGTTAGTATAACGTATGGCACCCTTCAACTCCTAACAAAACATTACAACACCGTACGTAAACTTAAAACTCCATAATAAACCTAATGAATTCGTCCGAGTCATTTGAACATCGTACAACAATTTAGAATATCTTACGACTCTGTATGCCACATTACCGCCTTGAAAATCATGTTAGTATAACCTAGGGCACCTTACAACTCCTAAGAACCCATTGCAATACCGTACGTAAACTTAAAACTCCATAGTAAACCTAATGAATTCGTCCGAGTCCTTTAAACATCAGACGACCACTCAGGACTTGTTACAACTTTGTATGCGACATTAGCAACAGGAAAAGCAATTTAGAATAATGTAGGTTGCGTTACATCTTTTGAGAACACCTTACACCACCGTACGAAAGATTAAAACTCCATAATAAACCTAATGAATTCGTCCGTGTAATTTGAACACCATACAACAATTTGGAATATATTACGACTCTGTATGCCACATTACCGCCTTGAAAAGCATGTAAGTATAACGTACGACACCTTACTACTCCTAACAAAACATTACAACACCGTACGTAAACTTAAAACTCCATAATAAACCTAATGAATTCGTCCGAGTCATTTGAACATCGTACGACCACTCAGGACTTGTTACGACTCTGTATGCGAAACTAGCAACAGGAAAAGCAATTTAAAATAATGTAGGATGCGTTACAACTTTTGAGAACACCTTACACCACAGTACGAAAGATTAAAACTCCATAATACACCTAATTAATTCGTCCGAGTAATTTGAACACCATACAACAATTTAGAATATATTACGACTTTGTATGCCACATTACCGCCTTGAAAAGCATGTAAGTATAACGTACGGCACCTTACAACTCCTAACAAAACATTACAACACCGTACGTAAACTTAAAACTCCATAATAAACCTAATGAATTCCTCCGAGTCATTTGAACATCGTACGACAATTTAGAATATATTACGACTCTGTATGCCACATTACAGTCTTGAGAAGCATGTTAGTATAACGTACGGCACCTTACAACTCCTAACAAAACATTACAACACCGTACGTAAACTTAAAACTCCATAATAATCCTAATAAATTAGTCCGAGTCCTTTGAATATCGTACTACAATTTAGAATATATTACGACTCTGTATGCCACATTACCGCCTTGAAAAGCATGTTAGTATAACGTACGGCACCTTACAACTCCTAACAAAACATTACAACACCGTACGTAAACTTAAAACTCCATAATAAACCTAATGAATTCGTCTGAGTCATTTGAACATCGTACGACCACTCAGGACTTGTTACGACTCTGTATGCGAAACTAGCAACATGAAAAGCAATTTAAAATCATGTAGGATGCGTTACAACTTTTGAGAACACCTTACACCACCGTACGAAAGATTAAAACTCCATAATAAACCTAATGAATTCGTCCGATTAATTTGAACACCATACAACAATTTGGAATATATTACGACTCTGTATGCCACATTACCGCCTTGAAAAGCATGTTAGTATAACGTACGACACCTTACTACTCCTAACAAAACATTACAACACCGTACGTAAACTTAAAACTCCATAATAAACCTAATGAATTCGTCCGAGTCCTTTGAACATCGTACGACAATTTAGAATATATTACGACTCTGTATGCCACATTACCGTCTTGAGAAGCATGTTAGTATAACGTACGGCACCTTACAACTCCTAACAAAACATTACAACACCGTACGTAAACTTAAAACTCCATAATAATCCTAATAAATTAGTCCGAGTCCATTGAATATCGTACTACAATTTAGAATATATTACGACTCTGTATGCCACATTACCGCCTTGAAAAGCATGTTAGTATAACGTACGGCACCTTACAACTCCTAACAAAACATTACAACACTGTACGTAAACTTAAAACTCCATAATAAACCTAATGAATTCGTCCGAGTCATTTGAACATCGTACGACCACTCAGGACTTGTTACGACTCTGTATGTGAAACTAGCAACATGAAAAGCAATTAAAAATCATGTAGGATGCGTTACAACTTTTGAGAACACCTTACACCACCGTACGAAAGATTAAAACTCCATATAAAACCTAATGAATTCGTCCGATTAATTTGAACACCATACAACAATTTGGAATATATTACGACTCTGTATGCCACATTACCGCCTTGAAAAGCATGTTAGTATAACGTACGACACCTTACTACTCCTAACAAAACATTACAACACCGTACGTAAACTTAAAACTCCATAATAAACCTAATGAATTCGTCCGAGTCCTTTGAACATCGTACGACAATTTAGAATATATTACGACTCTGTATGCCACATTACCGTCTTGAGAAGCATGTTAGTATAACGTACGGCACCTTACAACTCCTAACAAAACATTACAACACCGTACGTAAACTTAAAACTCCATAATAATCCTAATAAATTAGTCCGAGTCCTTTGAATATCGTACTACAATTTAGAATATATTACGACTCTGTATGCCACATTACCGCCTTGAAAAGCATGTTAGTATAACGTACGGCACCTTACAACTCCTAACAAAACATTACAACACCGTACGTAAACTTAAAACTCCATAATAAACCTAATGAATTCGTCTGAGTCATTTGAACATCGTACGACCACTCAGGACTTGTTACGACTCTGTATGCGAAACTAGCAACATGAAAAGCAATTTAAAATCATGTAGGATGCGTTACAACTTTTGAGAACACCTTACACCACCGTACGAAAGATTAAAACTCCATAATAAACCTAATGAATTCGTCCGATTAATTTGAACACCATACAACAATTTGGAATATATTACGACTCTGTATGCCACATTACCGCCTTGAAAAGCATGTTAGTATAACGTACGACACCTTACTACTCCTAACAAAACATTACAACACCGTACGTAAACTTAAAACTCCATAATAAACCTAATGAATTCGTCTGAGTCCTTTGAACATCGTACGACAATTTAGAATATATTACGACTCTGTATGCCACATTACCGTCTTGAGAAGCATGTTAGTATAACGTACGGCACCTTACAACTCCTAACAAAACATTACAACACCGTACGTAAACTTAAAACTCCATAATAATCCTAATAAATTAGTCCGAGTCCATTGAATATCGTACTACAATTTAGAATATATTACGACTCTGTATGCCACATTACCGCCTTGAAAAGCATGTTAGTATAACGTACGGCACCTTACAACTCCTAACAAAACATTACAACACTGTACGTAAACTTAAAACTCCATAATAAACCTAATGAATTCGTCCGAGTCATTTGAACATCGTAAGACCACTCAGGACTTGTTACGACTCTGTATGCGAAACTAGCAACATGAAAAGCAATTTAAAATCATGTAGGATGCGTTACAACTTTTGAGAACACCTTACACCACCGTACGAAAGATTAAAACTCCATATAAAACCTAATGAATTCGTCCGATTAATTTGAACACCATACAACAATTTGGAATATATTACGACTCTGTATGCCACATTACCGCCTTGAAAAGCATGTTAGTATAACGTACGACACCTTACTACTCCTAACAAAACATTACAACACCGTACGTAAACTTAAAACTCCATAATAAACCTAATGAATTCGTCCGAGTCCTTTGAACATCGTACGACAATTTAGAATATATTACGACTCTGTATGCCACATTACCGTCTTGAGAAGCATGTTAGTATAACGTACGGCACCTTACAACTCCTAACAAAACATTACAACACCGTACGTAAACTTAAAACTCCATAATAATCCTAATAAATTAGTCCGAGTCCTTTGAATATCGTACTACAATTTAGAATATATTACGACTCTGTATGCCACATTACCGCCTTGAAAAGCATGTTAGTATAACGTACGGCACCTTACAACTCCTAACAAAACATTACAACACCGTACGTAAACTTAAAACTCCATAATAAACCTAATGAATTCGTCTGAGTCATTTGAACATCGTACGACCACTCAGGACTTGTTACGACTCTGTATGCGAAACTAGCAACATGAAAAGCAATTTAAAATCATGTAGGATGCGTTACAACTTTTGAGAACACCTTACACCACCGTACGAAAGATTAAAACTCCATAATAAACCTAATGAATTCGTCCGATTAATTTGAACACCATACAACAATTTGGAATATATTACGACTCTGTATGCCACATTACCGCCTTGAAAAGCATGTTAGTATAACGTACGACACCTTACTACTCCTAACAAAACATTACAACACCGTACGTAAACTTAAAACTCCATAATAAACCTAATGAATTCGTCTGAGTCCTTTGAACATCGTACGACAATTTAGAATATATTACGACTCTGTATGCCACATTACCGTCTTGAGAAGCATGTTAGTATAACGTACGGCACCTTACAACTCCTAACAAAACATTACAACACCGTACGTAAACTTAAAACTCCATAATAATCCTAATAAATTAGTCCGAGTCCTTTGAATATCGTACTACAATTTAGAATATATTACGACTCTGTATGCCACATTACCGCCTTGAAAAGCATGTTAGTATAACGTACGGCACCTTACAACTCCTAACAAAACATTACAACACCGTACGTAAACTTAAAACTCCATAATAAACCTAATGAATTCGTCTGAGTCATTTGAACATCGTACGACCACTCAGGACTTGTTACGACTCTGTATGCGAAACTAGCAACATGAAAAGCAATTTAAAATCATGTAGGATGCGTTACAACTTTTGAGAACACCTTACACCACCGTACGAAAGATTAAAACTCCATAATAAACCTAATGAATTCGTCCGATTAATTTGAACACCATACAACAATTTGGAATATATTACGACTCTGTATGCCACATTACCGCCTTGAAAAGCATGTTAGTATAACGTACGACACCTTACTACTCCTAACAAAACATTACAACACCGTACGTAAACTTAAAACTCCATAATAAACCTAATGAATTCGTCTGAGTCCTTTGAACATCGTACGACAATTTAGAATATATTACGACTCTGTATGCCACATTACCGTCTTGAGAAGCATGTTAGTATAACGTACGGCACCTTACAACTCCTAACAAAACATTACAACACCGTACGTAAACTTAAAACTCCATAATAATCCTAATAAATTAGTCCGAGTCCATTGAATATCGTACTACAATTTAGAATATATTACGACTCTGTATGCCACATTACCGCCTTGAAAAGCATGTTAGTATAACGTACGGCACCTTACAACTCCTAACAAAACATTACAACACTGTACGTAAACTTAAAACTCCATAATAAACCTAATGAATTCGTCCGAGTCATTTGAACATCGTACGACCACTCAGGACTTGTTACGACTCTGTATGCGAAACTAGCAACATGAAAAGCAATTTAAAATCATGTAGGATGCGTTACAACTTTTGAGAACACCTTACACCACCGTACGAAAGATTAAAACTCCATATAAAACCTAATGAATTCGTCCGATTAATTTGAACACCATACAACAATTTGGAATATATTACGACTCTGTATGCCACATTACCGCCTTGAAAAGCATGTTAGTATAACGTACGACACCTTACTACTCCTAACAAAACATTACAACACCGTACGTAAACTTAAAACTCCATAATAAACCTAATGAATTCGTCCGAGTCCTTTGAACATCGTACGACAATTTAGAATATATTACGACTCTGTATGCCACATTACCGTCTTGAGAAGCATGTTAGTATAACGTACGGCACCTTACAACTCCTAACAAAACATTACAACACCGTACGTAAACTTAAAACTCCATAATAATCCTAATAAATTAGTCCGAGTCCATTGAATATCGTACTACAATTTAGAATATATTACGACTCTGTATGCCACATTACCGCCTTGAAAAGCATGTTAGTATAACGTACGGCACCTTACAACTCCTAACAAAACATTACAACACTGTACGTAAACTTAAAACTCCATAATAAACCTAATGAATTCGTCCGAGTCATTTGAACATCGTACGACCACTCAGGACTTGTTACGACTCTGTATGCGAAACTAGCAACATGAAAAGCAATTTAAAATCATGTAGGATGCGTTACAACTTTTGAGAACACCTTACACCACCGTACGAAAGATTAAAACTCCATATAAAACCTAATGAATTCGTCCGATTAATTTGAACACCATACAACAATTTGGAATATATTACGACTCTGTATGCCACATTACCGCCTTGAAAAGCATGTTAGTATAACGTACGACACCTTACTACTCCTAACAAAACATTACAACACCGTACGTAAACTTAAAACTCCATAATAAACCTAATGAATTCGTCCGAGTCCTTTGAACATCGTACGACAATTTAGAATATATTACGACTCTGTATGCCACATTACCGTCTTGAGAAGCATGTTAGTATAACGTACGGCACCTTACAACTCCTAACAAAACATTACAACACCGTACGTAAACTTAAAACTCCATAATAATCCTAATAAATTAGTCCGAGTCCATTGAATATCGTACTACAATTTAGAATATATTACGACTCTGTATGCCACATTACCGCCTTGAAAAGCATGTTAGTATAACGTACGGCACCTTACAACTCCTAACAAAACATTACAACACTGTACGTAAACTTAAAACTCCATAATAAACCTAATGAATTCGTCCGAGTCATTTGAACATCGTACGACCACTCAGGACTTGTTACGACTCTGTATGCGAAATTAGCAACAGGAAAAGCAATTTAGAATAATGTAGGATGCGTTACAACTTTTGAGAACACCTTACACCACCGTACGAAAGATTAAAACTCCATAATAAACCTAATGAATTCGTCCGTGTAATTTGAACACCATACAACAATTTGGAATATATTACGACTCTGTATGTCACATTACCGCCTTGAAAAGCATGTTAGTATAACGTACGACACCTTACTACTCCTAACAAAACATTACAACACCGTACGTAAACTTAAAACTCCATAATAAACCTAATGAATTCGTCCGAGTCATTTGAACATCGTACGACCACTCAGGACTTGTTACGACTCTGTATGCGAAACTAGCAACAGGAAAAGCAATTTAAAATAATGTAGGATGCGTTACAACTTTTGAGAACACCTTACACCACAGTACGAAAGATTAAAACTCCATAATACACCTAATTAATTCGTCCGAGTAATTTGAACACCATACAACAATTTAGAATATATTACGACTTTGTATGCCACATTACCTCCTTGAAAAGCATGTAAGTATAACGTACGACACCTTATAACTCCTAACAAAACATTACAACACCGTACGTAAACTTAAAACTCCATAATAAACCTAATGAATTCCTCCGAGTCATTTGAACATCGTACGACAATTTAGAATATATTACGACTCTGTATGCCACATTACAGTCTTGAGAAGCATGTTAGTATAACGTACGGCACCTTACAACTCCTAACAAAACATTACAACACCGTACGTAAACTTAAAACTCCATAATAATCCTAATAAATTAGTCCGAGTCCTTTGAATATCGTACTACAATTTAGAATATATTACGACTCTGTATGCCACATTACCGCCTTGAAAAGCATGTTAGTATAACGTACGGCACCTTACAACTCCTAACAAAACATTACAACACCGTACGTAAACTTAAAACTCCATAATAAACCTAATGAATTCGTCTGAGTCATTTGAACATCGTACGACCACTCAGGACTTGTTACGACTCTGTATGCGAAACTAGCAACATGAAAAGCAATTTAAAATCATGTAGGATGCGTTACAACTTTTGAGAACACCTTACACCACCGTACGAAAGATTAAAACTCCATAATAAACCTAATGAATTCGTCCGATTAATTTGAACACCATACAACAATTTGGAATATATTACGACTCTGTATGCCACATTACCGCCTTGAAAAGCATGTTAGTATAACGTACGACACCTTACTACTCCTAACAAAACATTACAACACCGTACGTAAACTTAAAACTCCATAATAAACCTAATGAATTCGTCCGAGTCCTTTGAACATCGTACGACAATTTAGAATATATTACGACTCTGTATGCCACATTACCGTCTTGAGAAGCATGTTAGTATAACGTACGGCACCTTACAACTCCTAACAAAACATTACAACACCGTACGTAAACTTAAAACTCCATAATAATCCTAATAAATTAGTCCGAGTCCATTGAATATCGTACTACAATTTAGAATATATTACGACTCTGTATGCCACATTACCGCCTTGAAAAGCATGTTAGTATAACGTACGGCACCTTACAACTCCTAACAAAACATTACAACACTGTACGTAAACTTAAAACTCCATAATAAACCTAATGAATTTGTCCGAGTCATTTGAACATCGTACGACCACTCAGGACTTGTTACGACTCTGTATGCGAAATTAGCAACAGGAAAAGCAATTTAGAATAATGTAGGATGCGTTACAACTTTTGAGAACACCTTACACCACCGTACGAAAGATTAAAACTCCATAATAAACCTAATGAATTCGTCCGTGTAATTTGAACACCATACAACAATTTGGAATATATTACGACTCTGTATGCCACATTACCGCCTTGAAAAGCATGTTAGTATAACGTACGACACCTTACTACTCCTAACAAAACATTACAACACCGTACGTAAACTTAAAACTCCATAATAAACCTAATGAATTCGTCCGAGTCATTTGAACATCGTACGACCACTCAGGACTTGTTACGACTCTGTATGCGAAATTAGCAACAGGAAAAGCAATTTACAATAATGTAGGATGCGTTACAACGTTTGAGAACACCTTACACCACCGTACGAAAGATTAAAACTCCATAATAAACCTAATGAATTCGTCCGAGTAATTTGAACACCATACAACAATTTGGAATATATTACGACTCTGTATGCCACATTACCGCCTTGAAAAGCATGTTAGTATAACGTACGGCACCTTACAACTCCTAACAAAACATTACAACACCGTACGTAAACTTAAAACTCCATAATAAACCTAATGAATTCGTCTGAGTCATTTGAACATCGTACGACCACTCAGGACTTGTTACGACTCTGTATGCGAAATTAGCAACAGGAAAAGCAATTTAGAATAATGTAGGATGCGTTACAACTTTTGAGAACACCTTACACCACCGTACGAAGGAATAAAACTCCATAATAAACCTAATGAATTCGTCCGAGTAATTTGAACACCATACAACAATTTGGAATATATTACGACTCTGTATGCAACATTACCGCCTTGAAAAGCATGTTAGTATAACGTACGACACCTTACTACTCCTAACAAAACATTACAACACCGTACGTAAACTTAAAACTCCATAATAAACCTAATGAATTCGTCCGAGTCATTTGAACATCGTACGACCACTCAGGACTTGTTACAACTCTGTATGCGAAACTAGCAACAGGAAAAGCAATTTAAAATAATGTAGGATGCGTTACAACTTTTGAGAACACCTTACACCACCGTACGAAAGATTAAAACTCCATAATAAACCTAATGAATTCGTCCGATTAATTTGAACACCATACAACAATTTGGAATATATTACGACTCTGTATGCCACATTACCGCCTTGAAAAGCATGTTAGTATAACGTACGACACCTTACTACTCCTAACAAAACATTACAACACCGTACGTAAACTTAAAACTCCATAATAAACCTAATGAAATCGTCCGAGTCATTTGAACATCGTACAACAATTTAGAATATCTTACGATTCTGTATGCCACATTACCGCTTTGAAAATCATGTTAGTATAACCTAGGGCACCTTACAACTCCTAAGAACCCATTACAATACCGTACGTAAACTTAAAACTCCATAGTAAACCTAATGAATTCGTCCGAGTCCTTTAAACATCAGACGACCACTTAGGACTTGTTATGACTTTATATGCGACATTAGCAACAGGAAAAGCAATTTAGAATAATGTAGGATGCGTTACATCTTTTGAGAACACCTTACACCACCGTACGAAACATTAAAACTCCATAATAAACCTAATGAATTCGTCCGAGTGATTTGAACATCGTACAACAATTCAGAATATCTTACCACTCTGAATGCCACATTACTGCCTTGAAAAGCATGTTAGTATAACGTACGACACCTTACAACTCCTAACAAAATATTACAACACCGTACGTAAACATAAAACTCCATAATAAACCTAATGAATTCATCCGAGCCCTTTGAACATCGTACGACAATTTAGAATATATTACGACTCTGTATGCCACATTACCGCCTTGAAAAGAATGTTAGTATAACGTACGACACCTTACAACTTCGAACAAAACATTACAACACCGTACGTAAACTTAAAACTCCATAATAAACCTAATGAATTCATCCGAGTCCTTTGAACATCGTACGACAATTTAGAATATATTACGACTCTGTATGACACATTACCCCCTTGAAAAGTATGTTAGTATAACGTACGGCACCTTACAACTCCTAACAAAACATTACAACACCGTACGTAAACTTAAAACTCCATAATAAACCTAATGAATTCGTCCGAGTCATTTGAACATCGTACAACAATTTAGAATATCTTACGATTCTGTATGCCACATTACCGCTTTGAAAATCATGTTAGTATAACCTAGGGCACCTTACAACTCCTAAGAACCCATTACAATACCGTACGTAAACTTAAAACTCCATAGTAAACCTAATGAATTCGTCCGAGTCCTTTAAACATCAGACGACCACTTAGGACTTGTTATGACTTTATATGCGACATTAGCAACAGGAAAAGCAATTTAGAATAATGTAGGATGCGTTACATCTTTTGAGAACACCTTACACCACCGTACGAAACATTAAAACTCCATAATAAACCTAATGAATTCGTCCGAGTGATTTGAACATCGTACAACAATTCAGAATATCTTACCACTCTGAATGCCACATTACCGCCTTGAAAAGCATGTTAGTATAACGTACGACACCTTACAACTCCTAACAAAATATTACAACACCGTACGTAAACATAAAACTCCATAATAAACCTAATGAATTCATCCGAGCCCTTTGAACATCGTACGACAATTTAGAATATATTACGACTCTGTATGCCACATTACCGCCTTGAAAAGAATGTTAGTATAACGTACGACACCTTACAACTTCGAACAAAACATTACAACACCGTACGTAAACTTAAAACTCCATAATAAACCTAATGAATTCATCCGAGTCCTTTGAACATCGTACGACAATTTAGAATATATTACGACTCTGTATGACACATTACCGCCTTGAAAAGCATGTTAGTATAACGTACGGCACCTTACAACTCCTAACAAAACATTAAAACACCGTACGTAAACTTAAAACTCCATAATAAACCTAATGAATTCGTCCGAGTCATTTGAACATCGTACAACAACTTAGAATATCTTACGATTCTGTATGCCACATTACCGCTTTGAAAATCATGTTAGTATAACCTAGGGCACCTTACAACTCCTAAGAACCCATTACAATACCGTACGTAAACTTAAAACTCCATAGTAAACCTAATGAATTCGTCCGAGTCCTTTAAACATCAGACGACCACTTAGGACTTGTTATGACTTTATATGCGACATTAGCAACAGGAAAAGCAATTTAGAATAATGTAGGATGCGTTACATCTTTTGAGAACACCTTACACCACCGTACGAAACATTAAAACTCCATAATAAACCTAATGAATTCGTCCGAGTGATTTGAACATCGTACAACAATTCAGAATATCTTACCACTCTGAATGCCACATTACCGCCTTGAAAAGCATGTTAGTATAACGTACGACACCTTACAACTTCGAACAAAACATTACAACACCGTACGTAAACTTAAAACTCCATAATAAACCTAATGAATTCATCCGAGTCCTTTGAACATCGTACGACAATTTAGAATATATTACGACTCTGTATGACACATTACCGCCTTGAAAAGCATGTTAGTATAACGTACGGCACCTTACAACTCCTAACAAAACATTAAAACACCGTACGTAAACTTAAAACTCCATAATAAACCTAATGAATTCGTCCGAGTCATTTGAACATCGTACAACAACTTAGAATATCTTACGATTCTGTATGCCACATTACCGCTTTGAAAATCATGTTAGTATAACCTAGGGCACCTTACAACTCCTAAGAACCCATTACAATACCGTACGTAAACTTAAAACTCCATAGTAAACCTAATGAATTCGTCCGAGTCCTTTAAACATCAGACGACCACTTAGGACTTGTTATGACTTTATATGCGACATTAGCAACAGGAAAAGCAATTTAGAATAATGTAGGATGCGTTACATCTTTTGAGAACACCTTACACCACCGTACGAAACATTAAAACTCCATAATAAACCTAATGAATTCGTCCGAGTGATTTGAACATCGTACAACAATTCAGAATATCTTACCACTCTGAATGCCACATTACCGCCTTGAAAAGCATGTTAGTATAACGTACGACACCTTACAACTTCGAACAAAACATTACAACACCGTACGTAAACTTAAAACTCCATAATAAACCTAATGAATTCATCCGAGTCCTTTGAACATCGTACGACAATTTAGAATATATTACGACTCTGTATGACACATTACCCCCTTGAAAAGTATGTTAGTATAACGTACGGCACCTTACAACTCCTAACAAAACATTACAACACCGTACGTAAACTTAAAACTCCATAATAAACCTAATGAATTCGTCCGAGTCATTTGAACATCGTACAACAATTTAGAATATCTTACGATTCTGTATGCCACATTACCGCTTTGAAAATCATGTTAGTATAACCTAGGGCACCTTACAACTCCTAAGAACCCATTACAATACCGTACGTAAACTTAAAACTCCATAGTAAACCTAATGAATTCGTCCGAGTCCTTTAAACATCAGACGACCACTTAGGACTTGTTATGACTTTATATGCGACATTAGCAACAGGAAAAGCAATTTAGAATAATGTAGGATGCGTTACATCTTTTGAGAACACCTTACACCACCGTACGAAACATTAAAACTCCATAATAAACCTAATGAATTCGTCCGAGTGATTTGAACATCGTACAACAATTCAGAATATCTTACCACTCTGAATGCCACATTACCGCCTTGAAAAGCATGTTAGTATAACGTACGACACCTTACAACTCCTAACAAAATATTACAACACCGTACGTAAACATAAAACTCCATAATAAACCTAATGAATTCATCCGAGCCCTTTGAACATCGTACGACAATTTAGAATATATTACGACTCTGTATGCCACATTACCGCCTTGAAAAGAATGTTAGTATAACGTACGACACCTTACAACTTCGAACAAAACATTACAACACCGTACGTAAACTTAAAACTCCATAATAAACCTAATGAATTCATCCGAGTCCTTTGAACATCGTACGACAATTTAGAATATATTACGACTCTGTATGACACATTACCGCCTTGAAAAGCATGTTAGTATAACGTACGGCACCTTACAACTCCTAACAAAACATTAAAACACCGTACGTAAACTTAAAACTCCATAATAAACCTAATGAATTCGTCCGAGTCATTTGAACATCGTACAACAACTTAGAATATCTTACGATTCTGTATGCCACATTACCGCTTTGAAAATCATGTTAGTATAACCTAGGGCACCTTACAACTCCTAAGAACCCATTACAATACCGTACGTAAACTTAAAACTCCATAGTAAACCTAATGAATTCGTCCGAGTCCTTTAAACATCAGACGACCACTTAGGACTTGTTATGACTTTATATGCGACATTAGCAACAGGAAAAGCAATTTAGAATAATGTAGGATGCGTTACATCTTTTGAGAACACCTTACACCACCGTACGAAACATTAAAACTCCATAATAAACCTAATGAATTCGTCCGAGTGATTTGAACATCGTACAACAATTCAGAATATCTTACCACTCTGAATGCCACATTACCGCCTTGAAAAGCATGTTAGTATAACGTACGACACCTTACAACTTCGAACAAAACATTACAACACCGTACGTAAACTTAAAACTCCATAATAAACCTAATGAATTCATCCGAGTCCTTTGAACATCGTACGACAATTTAGAATATATTACGACTCTGTATGACACATTACCGCCTTGAAAAGCATGTTAGTATAACGTACGGCACCTTACAACTCCTAACAAAACATTAAAACACCGTACGTAAACTTAAAACTCCATAATAAACCTAATGAATTCGTCCGAGTCATTTGAACATCGTACAACAACTTAGAATATCTTACGATTCTGTATGCCACATTACCGCTTTGAAAATCATGTTAGTATAACCTAGGGCACCTTACAACTCCTAAGAACCCATTACAATACCGTACGTAAACTTAAAACTCCATAGTAAACCTAATGAATTCGTCCGAGTCCTTTAAACATCAGACGACCACTTAGGACTTGTTATGACTTTATATGCGACATTAGCAACAGGAAAAGCAATTTAGAATAATGTAGGATGCGTTACATCTTTTGAGAACACCTTACACCACCGTACGAAACATTAAAACTCCATAATAAACCTAATGAATTCGTCCGAGTGATTTGAACATCGTACAACAATTCAGAATATCTTACCACTCTGAATGCCACATTACCGCCTTGAAAAGCATGTTAGTATAACGTACGACACCTTACAACTCCTAACAAAATATTACAACACCGTACGTAAACATAAAACTCCATAATAAACCTAATGAATTCATCCGAGCCCTTTGAACATCGTACGACAATTTAGAATATATTACGACTCTGTATGCCACATTACCGCCTTGAAAAGAATGTTAGTATAACGTACGACACCTTACAACTTCGAACAAAACATTACAACACCGTACGTAAACTTAAAACTCCATAATAAACCTAATGAATTCATCCGAGTCCTTTGAACATCGTACGACAATTTAGAATATATTACGACTCTGTATGACACATTACCGCCTTGAAAAGCGTGTTAGTATAACGTACGGCACCTTACAACTCCTAACAAAACATTACAGCACCGTACGTAAACTTAAAACTCCATAATAAACCTAATGAATTCGTCCGAGTCCTTTGAACATCGTACAACAATTTAGAATATCTTACGATTCTGTATGCCACATTACCGCTTTGAAAATCATGTTAGTATAACCTAGGGCACCTTACAACTCCTAAGAACCCATTACAATACCGTACGTAAACTTAAAACTCCATAGTAAACCTAATGAATTCGTCCGAGTCCTTTAAACATCAGACGACCACTTAGGACTTGTTATGACTTTATATGCGACATTAGCAACAGGAAAAGCAATTTAGAATAATGTAGGATGCGTTACATCTTTTGAGAACACCTTACACCACCGTACGAAACATTAAAACTCCATAATAAACCTAATGAATTCGTCCGAGTGATTTGAACATCGTACAACAATTCAGAATATCTTACCACTCTGAATGCCACATTACCGCCTTGAAAAGCATGTTAGTATAACGTACGACACCTTACAACTCCTAACAAAATATTACAACACCGTACGTAAACATAAAACTCCATAATAAACCTAATGAATTCATCCGAGCCCTTTGAACATCGTACGACATTTTAGAATATATTACGACTCTGTATGCCACATTACCGCCTTGAAAAGAATGTTAGTATAACGTACGACACCTTACAACTTCGAACAAAACATTACAACACCGTACGTAAACTTAAAACTCCATAATAAACCTAATGAATTCATCCGAGTCCTTTGAACATCGTACGACAATTTAGAATATATTACGACTCTGTATGACACATTACCACCTTGAAAAGCATGTTAGTATAACGTACGGCACCTTACAACTCCTAACAAAACATTAAAACACCGTACGTAAACTTAAAACTCCATAATAAACCTAATGAATTCGTCCGAGTCATTTGAACATCGTACAACAATTTAGAATATCTTACGATTCTGTATGCCACATTACCGCTTTGAAAATCATGTTAGTATAACCTAGGGCACCTTACAACTCCTAAGAACCCATTACAATACCGTACGTAAACTTAAAACTCCATAGTAAACCTAATGAATTCGTCCGAGTCCTTTAAACATCAGACGACCACTTAGGACTTGTTATGACTTTATATGCGACATTAGCAACAGGAAAAGCAATTTAGAATAATGTAGGATGCGTTACATCTTTTGAGAACACCTTACACCACCGTACGAAACATTAAAACTCCATAATAAACCTAATGAATTCGTCCGAGTGATTTGAACATCGTACAACAATTCAGAATATCTTACTACTCTGAATGCCACATTACCGCCTTGAAAAGCATGTTAGTATAACGTACGACACCTTACAACTCCTAACAAAATATTACAACACCGTACGTAAACATAAAACTCCATAATAAACCTAATGAATTCATCCGAGCCCTTTGAACATCGTACGACAATTTAGAATATATTACGACTCTGTATGCCACATTACCGCCTTGAAAAGAATGTTAGTATAACGTACGACACCTTACAACTTCGAGCAAAACATTACAACACCGTACGTAAACTTAAAACTCCATAATAAACCTAATGAATTCATCCGAGTCCTTTGAACATCGTACGACAATTTAGAATATATTACGACTCTGTATGACACATTACCGCCTTGAAAAGCATGTTAGTATAACGTACGGCACCTTACAACTCCTAACAAAACATTACAGCACCGTACGTAAACTTAAAACTCCATAATAAACCTAATGAATTCGTCCGAGTCCTTTGAACATCGTACAACAATTTAGAATATCTTACGATTCTGTATGCCACATTACCGCTTTGAAAATCATGTTAGTATAACCTAGGGCACCTTACAACTCCTAAGAACCCATTACAATACCGTACGTAAACTTAAAACTCCATAATAAACCTAATGAATTCGTCCGAGTCCTTTAAACATCAGACAACCACTTAGGACTTGTTATGACTTTATATGCGACATTAGCAACAGGAAAAGAAATTTAGAATAATGTAGGATGCGTTACATCTTTTGAGAACACCTTACACCACCGTACGAAACAATAAAACTTCATAATAAACCTAATGAATTCGTCTGAGTGATTTGAACATCGTACAAAAATTTAGATTATCTTACCACTCTGAATGCCACATTACCGCCTTGAAAAGCATGTTAGTATAACGTACGACACCTTATAACTCCTAACAAAACATTACAACACCGTACGTAAACTTAAAACTCTATAATAAACCAAATGAATTCATCCGAGTCCTGTGAACATCATACGACAATTTAGAATATATTACGACTCTGTATGCCACATTACCGCCTTGAAAAGAATGTTAGTATAACATACGACACCTTACAACTCCGAACAAAACATTACAACACCGTACGTAAACTTAAAACTCCATAATAAACCTAATGAATTCATCCGAGTCCTTTGAACATCGTACGACAATTTAGAATATATTACGACTCTGTATGCCACATTACCGCCTTGAAAAGCATGTTAGTATAACGTACGGCACCTTACAACTCCTAACAAAACATTACAACACCGTACGTAAACTTAAAACTCCATAATAAACCTAATGAATTCGTCCGAGTCATTTGAACATCGTACAACAATTTAGAATATCTTACGATTCTGTATGCCACATTACCTCTTTGAAAATCATGTTAGTATAACCTAGGGCACCTTACAACTCCTAAGAACCCATTACAATACCGTACGTAAACTTAAAACTCCATAGTAAACCTAATGAATTCGTCCGAGTCCTTTGAACATCGTACAACAATTTAGAATATCTTACGATTCTGTATGCCACATTACCGCTTTGAAAATCATGTTCGTATAACCTAGGGCACCTTACAACTCCTAAGAACCCATTACAATACCGTACGTAAACTTAAAACTCCATAATAAACCTAATGAATTCGTCCGAGTCCTTTAAACATCAGACAACCACTTAGGACTTGTTATGACTTTATATGCGACATTAGCAACAGGAAAAGAAATTTAGAATAATGTAGGATGCGTTACATCTTTTGAGAACACCTTACACCACCGTACGAAACAATAAAACTCCATAATAAACCTAATGAATTCGTCCGAGTGATTTGAACATCGTACAACAATTTAGAATATCTTACCACTCTGAATGCCACATTACCGCCTTGAAAAGCATGTTAGTATAACGTACGACACCTTACAACACCTAACAAAATATTACAACACCGTACGTAAACATAAAACTCCATAATAAACCTAATGAATTCATCCGAGTCCTTTGAACATCGTACGACAATTTAGAATATATTACGACTCTATATGCCACATTACCGCCTTGAAAAGCATGTTAGTATAACGTACGACATCTTACAACTCCTAACAAAACATTACAGCACCGTACGTAAACTTAAAACTCCATAATAAACCTAATGAATTCGTCCGAGTCCTTTAAACATCAGAAGACCACTCAGGACTTGTTATGACTTTGTATGCGACATTAGCAACAGGAAAAGCAATTTAGAATAATGTAGGATGCGTTACATCTTTTGAGAACACCTTACACCACCGTACGAAACAATAAAACTTCATAATAAACCTAATGAATTCGTCTGAGTGATTTGAACATCGTACAACAATTTAGATTATCTTACCACTCTGAATGCCACATTACCGCCTTGAAAAGCATGTTAGTATAACGTACGACACCTTATAACTCCTAACAAACCATTACAACACCGTACGTAAACTTAAAACTCTATAATAAACCAAATGAATTCATCCGAGTCCTTTGAACATCATACGACAATTTAGAATATATTACGACTCTGTATGCCACATTATCGCCTTGAAAAGCATGTTAGTATAACCTACGGCACCTTACAACTCCTAACAAAACATTACAACACCATACGTAAACTTAAAACTCCATAATAAACCTAATGAATTCGTCCGAGTCATTTGAACATCGTACAACAATTTAGAATATCTTACGATTCTGTATGCCACATTACCGCTTTGAAAATCATGTTAGTATAACCTAGGGCACCTTACAACTCCTAAGAACCCATTACAATACCGTACGTAAACTTAAAACTCCATAGTAAACCTAATGAATTCGTCCGAGTCCTTTGAACATCGTACAACAATTTAGAATATCTTACGATTCTGTGTGCCACATTACCGCTTTGAAAATCATGTTAGTATAACTGTTGGTCCATAATGATCGTGATTTCAGTGCTTTGTTGACTTGTTTAACACAAATATGTCCAAACTTGAAGAACAAAGTGTATATTAACCAAACAACCCAATATCAAGATCTAACACACAAATGAGGTAAATAAGCTACAATGATAAGTAGAATAAGCTCCTAGCACCTCAAATAGAACGATTACACAACACAATCAGTGAGAAATGGCTTGGATAAAAGATGTGCAAAAGTTGTATTAAGTGAAGATAAGGTTACAATATATAGCAGTGTTAGGTTCGCTGATAGATTCGCTCTAGCGAATCTATCCAGCGAACCAACACAGGTTCGCTGGGCACATAGGTTCGCCCAGTCGATACCTTAATACAAAAGACATGATGACCTGCGGGTGAATCTATAGATTCGCCCGTAGGTTCGCTAGCACTAATACAAATACAAGTTAAACAATTACAAACAAAAGTAACACCGACAAGCCGGTGAGTCCAACCTATACATAGTGACTATCAATACTCCCCCTAGGTTGGACCTCACCTGGGGAAGTCTTCTGATTAGCTCCGGCTTTATGGCTTCAAAGATGTTCAATAAACGCTCCTGCCCTTTCTTTGATCCCGGCCATTGGGTTTGTAAAGTCTTCAGTTCCGGCCTCATCTTCACTTAAATTCAACATCGAATCTACAAACTCAGTATCAGCGACCTCAGTATCAGGCTCAAGTTGAACTGTCGTCTCCGCCTCTTTTTCTGCAGTTGGTTCCTCGCTAATTACATCCAAATCAATCACTTCTACAGGTTTCTCAAACCTCTGTTCAATAGTTCGATCAAGCTGTCTTGTCAGATCATCCATGTCCATTTTCTGATCATCCGTCCTCCTCAACCTCTCATTCACAGCTTTCAGTTCTGCACGAATCCCCCGGGCTTTATTTGCGACCTTCACGAACAGGTTCGCTTCAGCAGCAGTGTCATCTCCAGCCCCGTGCTTAATCCTGTTCTCACACAAAACCTTCAGATCCTCATCACAGAAGGAGAAGACCTCCATAGGATCAAACAAACGTATTTCAGGACGGTCTTCCCCTTTAAGTCTGATAACAGCTTCACCCGTACTGTTATCGTAAAACCATTTAAGAAACTCCTGCAGTCGGGGTGGCTGAGTGTCTGGGACCCTAACCCTTGTCATCACCTTTGGTGCAGCTATCTTTAACACAATCTTGCCCTTCCACGACACCCAATGTTTATCCTCCTTCTGCCTCATCCTCTTCGGCTTTTGGTACCCGAATTGAACAAAATCAGTCTTGGCAGCCTCCTGAATAGCAGCTTCGAACGCGCAAGCCCTGCCACTATCTTCCTTTCCCAGTAATGGCAGCTCTGCCAGTCTACGCAAATCCCATCTAGGAAAGGTGGCGAAGTGCTTTCGGTTCTTGACATACGTAATATCTCCGCCCCTCCTTTTGATCATGTAAGCCTCCACCAAACAGTTGTACTTCCATGCAATGATCTGTCTATCTTGCTGTTTGGTGTTGGGTTCATCTAAGTGCTGGAATATTGGTACTTCAGGAACCACTTCTTCTTCCTTTCTAAACCACTCAGACTTGTCTAGCTCAGCATGTTCGAACTGGTAACTCATTCCCTTTTCCTCAACTTTATAATTCTCTGGCTCATCATCTAAATCTTCTTCACTATCACCATCAACATCAGACTCAGGCTCATCTACCAAAGTATAATCCTCACCAGATCCACCGACCACTTCCTCTCCCTCAAACACGTCTAAATTAATCCCCATCTCTTCATCAAACTCTTCCTCAACTGCCTTTCCCTTTCCTTTATCACCAAAATCAACATCCATTAACGGATACTTTGCAATATCCGTTAAGGAGTTCAGTTCTGCCTCTGTCATTGCCGGTTTAGTCCCAACATTCTTCTTCAAATCATTTAGCTCTTTGAAGACCCTCACAATCAGACATTGCTGGTCCTTCATCATTCTTCCCATCTCATATATGACAGTAGACTTCTCAGCATCCTGTTTTTCCAACTCTTCATACTTCACTTTCAAATCCACCAGTTCAGCCTTCAAACTTTCAACCTCAACCTTCAACTCATTTCCGGACCCAGCAGATGTACCCCCTATATCGTGCTTCGCCTTCTTTGACCCTTCAGCGTTTGTATCAGACCTTTTCTTTGTTCTCAGTTCCCTGCCAGCATCAATTTCATCTTGGATCTCATCCACTTCCCTATCAAACGAATAATCCTTTTCTTTGGCATAGGCTTTCCGTTTCCTGATCTTCTTCTCGACCTCCTCGATATTTTCTCCGCCCCGTTTCCTTTCCGTTTCCATCAGCCTCTGTATATACACCCATCTGTCAGCAGTATACATGTTTTCCCATAGGTATGCAGACCTTCCCACACAATCTGATCGCACCGATTTACAATCCTTGAAGATCCTGGAATGCATATCCCATACTTTCAGCTCAGCCCCAACAACCGGCAGATTCGGTAATTTGTCATTCAGTACCATCTGAATGAACCTCGGATACATTAACCACTTGATGCCCTTTGTAGCGTGAATGTTCTCAAGAATGTAGTTGAAGATCAGCTTCGCTAGATTTGCTTTCTGCCCTCGGCAGAACAGCACCATGGCTCGAGCCCAGTCCAAGTTTAACCCGTCCGTGCCCCCTTTCCTATGATCCAGGCACATGATGAACACGTGAGCAATGTACCTCCACTCCTGGATCAAGTAGGATTTAACAAACTCCATTTTCTTTTCCCCGGGCATCGGACCCTCATACCCAGTAGTCCGGAGTGCCCCATACACATCCTCAGCAGACATATTTACCTCATCACCAACATCTTCTTCTAATCTTAGAATCCTAGCCAAATCAGCTTCCGTAAACACCAAGTCGTAACTGCAGACTTTGGCACAGATTCGTGACGGCTGCACCGACACATTCATGACCGCAGTTCGCCAGAAATCCCGAACGTGCGTCTCGTATATAGTTGGTGAGTGAGAGATGGCATAGTGTATATGTGACGACTTCAGCCATTTGATTGCATCTCTATAGCTCCCGGCCTTTTCATGGTTTTCGTCAAGTAAAGCACACATGTTGTGCTTTTTCTCGAAGAATAACGTCGACATTGTGCCTGAGAAATAAACGGAGATTGATCAGAAACGAAGATTTGAAAAAAACAGTTAATAGATTCGCTGGAAATTAGGTTCGCTGGTATAGCGAACCTGAGATTTTGACACAAGAACCTATAGATTCGCTGACATGAAAAATCAGTCATTGTTGTCGAGCGAATGTATAGGTTCGCTAGAAACAGTCGGGCGAATCTATGTTGTTGCGCGGGCAGCATAACGACATAGGTTCGCTCGAAGTTTTGAACTTTCGTTCAGATTCGCCAGACGAACACTTAGGTTCGCTGGAAACCCTAGTTTTTGAGAAACGGCCAAAATCACAAACAATCAACCATTATTAGGCATATAAAGCAACAAACAGGTAGTACAATCACTAAACGAGGCTATTATGAAGAAAAACCCTAACATTTAACACACAATCAGTCTTTTAAACACTATATAATTAAAGATCGACATATTTAATAGACTTAAGATGCGATTAAGGGTTCAAAACACAGATTAAGTTGAAATCGATTACATACCGGACAATAAAGTGATGTTTAATGTGTGAAAAATCGGTGAAAAGGTGAGAATCGAACGTTCGGCGGTTTGAAATTGAAAAAGTCGTGCTACAGTAGATGACAGCGAATGTTTGAAAAACTTCGCTGTCACAGCCTATATATACACACATAGGTTCGCTGGCAGACAGTCTAGCGAACTTAATACAGGCCAGCGAACTTATGTACAGCGAACTTTTAGGTTCGCCAGAAGACCAAGAGTCAAAAATCAACATACGGCGGCGGTGCAGAAGAGGTTGCGGGCGAACCTGAGATTTGGGCGAACCTGTAGATTCGCTCGCAGGTTCGCTCGCACACAAAATACAATATTTTTGATTTTTCTAAAATTTTAAAATCTTTGTAAAACCGTGAAAACGTCCCACGATATCAACGCTCCAAAAATAAACATATACACATATAATCCTAAAATTTAAAAATAAAAAGAAGTAAAAAGAAGTAAAATGAAATAAGATAAAAATAAAATAATAAAAAATTAACAAGAGACGGTTTTAAGCGCTAGAAAGGATATATATTCTTCATGATGTTTTTTGAGTAGAATCCGGAGAATCATCGATTGGCGGGATTGCAGATATGTTTGTCCATTTAAACCCATGCCTTAGTCCTTTCAACAGGAGATCAGCAGCTTCTTTTATCATGTTTTCGGTTTGATTGAAGAAACTCAGACAACTCGGTCCCCACAGACATCTAGGTAAAAAGAACAAATTCTGTCATCAGGGTATATCTGAGCAATACGATTGACTTTGCTTGAATTTCAATGATCAACTTTTGAATGTTGACCGATGCGTTTGTTTCTTTTGACACTTGTGCAATTTTTGCATCTTTTCTTTGTGAGTGGGGCTTGTCAGCAATTGATTCATTTTGAATACAATGCGACTTATTATTTGGGTAACTCAAATAGTCTAGAGCTCCAGGTCTATACCGACGTATAACAGAGGAGATAAACATTTGAGCATGCTCGGTGAATCTTCAGGTCAATACTTTCGTATAGCAGAGAAGATCCACCAACTCCAGGTCAATACTTCCGTATAGCAGAGGAGTTAAGCACTTGACTCAAAACGTTCTGAGGAGTTAACAAGTAACTCACTCAGAGGCATTTCCGAAGAGCATCACTAGCAGCTTTTTATTTTATTTGTTTTGCATACTAGAAACTCGATTCGGGGATAGGGCGAGGGTGATTTGGGATTTTTAGGGAAATCAAGACAAAGATTTTGACGCTCTCAACCCATTTTTGACATAACCATTATCTTTGTGCAATCCAAACATGTCAAGGGGATAATCCTTGTTGTCGAGATCTTGAGCGTTATGTTTGGCTGCACAATCACTGTTTACTTTGTTTTCGGGCTGAGCCTATCTGACATATCCCAAACGCAATGCATCTGACCTCCTTCAACGACTCTTCAACATCAATCAAAATGGAGATCCTGAAATAGCAAAATTTGAAAAACTATAAATAGTTAATCTTTGTATATCTCCCCCAAAATTTCTATATAATAGCCGTCTAATAAGAAATTTTTGTTTTTCAGATTTTCTTAATATATAAATATAGAAAAAATAAAAAGAAGATAAAGTAAAATAAAGAAACGGAGCAATGAATCGAGTGACCCACGGATTCTTCAAAGAAGAAAAAGAAAAGATTATTTACATATTAACAAATGGATTCTCACAGAAAAAGGTTTTTCAAAAAGATATAAGTCCAAGCATGGAGATCAATTCATAAAAACGTGGTTTGTCAAAAGTTTTCGTGAAAAGATCAGCTTTTTGCTTTCTAGTTTCGATAGGAATAATATCAATAAACCTCTTTTCCTGAGCATCCCTGATTGCATGAATTCTCGTTTCAATGTGCTTGGTTCGAGTGTGATGAATAGGATTCTTGGCAATTCCAACAGCAGCTTCATTATCACAAAAGAGTGGCGTATGAAGAAAGTTGATGCCATAATCCATCATCTGATGTTGAATCCACAGCACTTGGCAACAGCAACTTGAAGCAGCAATATATTATGCTTCTCCTGTGGACAGAGAGACAGTTGTTTGTTTCTTGCTTTGCCATGAAACAAGACATTCTCCAAGGTATTGACATCCACCAGTGACTGATTTCCTGTTAATCCTGCAACCAGCATGATCACTATCAGAAAAAGCATGTAAATCAAAGTTCCCACCTTTTGGGTACCAAAGTCCCAAACGAGAGGAACCCTTAAGGTAACGAAAAATTCGTTTAACAGCTTTCTCATGTGATTCTTTTGGATTGGCTTGGAAGCGAGCACAGTAACACACGGCAAATGTAATATCTGGACGACTTGCAGTCAGATACATGAGAGATCCGATCATCGAGCGATACCGATGAGCGTCCACAGGATTCCCATTATCATCGGAAGTAAGGCATGTTTGAGCTGTAAAAGGGATTAATTCAGGAGAAGAATCATCCATGCCAAACTTCGTGAGGATTTCTTTGATATATTTCTCTTGGTGGATTAGAATTCCATCAGGCTTTTGCTCCACTTGCAGCCCCAAGAAGAAACACATCTCCCCCATTATTGTCATCTCAAAACGATCCATCATCACCTTCTCAAATTCTCTACACAACCCTTCATTTGTCGAACCAAAAATGATATCATCAACATACACCTGAACGATCAGCAGCTCGCCATCTACCTCCTTCTTGAATAATGTCATATCTATAGCCCCACGTGAGAAACCTTTGCTGAGAAGATACTGTGTCAGAGTTTCATACCAGATCCGAGGAACTTGATGTAACCCATACAAGGATTTATCAAGCTTGTAAACCTTTGACGGGAAATCTGGATTCTCGAAACCCGGTGGTTGACATACGTAGATCTCCTCATCAATATCTCCGTATAGAAATGCACATTTTACATCCATCTGATAAACTTTAAAGTTTTTGTTCGCGGCGTGAGCAAGAAAGATTCTGATGGCTTCCAGGCGAGCTACTGGAGCAAAAACTTCGGTGTAGTCGATCCCCTCCTCTTGAGCAAACCCTTGAACAACCAGTCTCGCTTTGTTTCTGATTACAACACCACGATCATCTGGCTTGTTACGGAAAACCCATTTAGTGCCAATTGGACACTTGTTAGGAGGAAGATCAACCAGTTCCCAAACTTTGAGCTTCCTGAATTGATGCAGTTCCATTTGCATGGCATCCACCCAACTCGGATCTTCAAGTGCCTGCTTATAATTCTTTGGAACAACTTGAGACAGAAAGGCAGCATAAAGACATTCATTAATCAAACCGCTCTGACTCCGGGTTCGCACACCATCGGTAATAGATCCAATGATATAATCGTGAGGATGGTTTTTCAGGGTTTTGAAGTCAGTGTTGAGTAGTAAAGGATTTTGATCGGTTGAGGGTGTTTGATTTGATGGCTGTGGAGGTGTAGGTGATGGGATGGTAGTGGATGTGGATGGAATATCTGATGGAGAAGTTTGAACAGTATGAGGTGGTGGAATATCTGGTGGAGGTGATGGGATGTCAAATGAAGTAGGAGGTAGTTGTGTAGTGGAAGTGGAAGGTTGTGATTGTGATGGTATGGGTGTATGATTGAAAATAGAAACCGATGTGTGTGGAATGATATCGTCATCGTCAGAGTCAGGAAGATTAAATGATTTGAAAATGGTGGTGGAATCATAAAACCAAGCCGGTTCACTACCAATACTGGTAGTGTTTGATTCCTGCCAATCAACATAGTAGGACTCTTGCACAATCCGCGTTCGCTTGTTGTAAACGCGATACGCCTTTTGCGTGTTAGAGTATCCCACAAAGAAGCATTCATCAGAGACAGCACCAAACTTCGTCTTCTGATCTTGAGTATTCAAAAGAGTGCAAGAACAACCAAAGGGGCGTTGAAAATCGATCAGCGGCTTAATCCCTCGAAACAGTTGGTATGAAGTCTTCATCTTTTCCTTGACAATCAGTACCCTGTTAAGAACATAAGCTGCACAATTAACCGCTTCAGCCCAGAAAATAATTGGAAGTTTTGACTCGATCAGCATAGTTCTAGCGGCCTCAACAAGAGTTCGATTCTTCCTTTCAGCAACACCATTTTGTTGTGGTGTTCGGGCAGCGCTAAACTGTCTGAGAATACCCCGTTGTTCACAGAAGGAGTTGAAGATGTGGTTTCTGAATTCAGTTCCGTTATCGCTTCTTATGGCTTGAACCTTCTTCTTTCCAAGAACCTCTATTAGAGGTATCAGCTTCATCAATTCTTCGGCAGTCTCACTCTTGTTTGCCATGAATCTCACCCAGGTGTACCTAGAGTAATCATCTGTGACAACCAAGCAATAAGACTTTTTAGCAATAGATTTAACACTTATTGGACCGAATAAATCAGTATGTAACAATTCGAGGGGTTCTGAGATGGTATTTGTAATTTTAAGTTTATGTGGCTTTTTGTGCTGTTTTCCTTTAGCACAAGCCATGCATTTTTCAACCACTGAAAAGTCTTTGAGTGGTAAACCCCTAACCAAATTGTTCTTAACCAATTTATTCAGAATTTTAAAATTGATGTGTCCTAAACGTTTATGCCACAAAAATGATTCAAAAGATGAAGCTTTAGACAGGAGACATGTCACGGTGGAATTTGATTCATGTGAACCCATATTCAACATATAGGTGTCATTTCGTCTCGGAGCTCGCATGATCACCATATCTTCGGGAATAGTAAACTCTGGCTTCAAGAACAGGCATTCATTTGGAAGAAACATTACAGGAATATTTTTATCACAGATTTGTGATACACTCAGTAGATTGAATGCCAGTTCTGGAACATAGTTGACGTCTTCCAAAGTAAGTGAGCCATTTGAGACTTCTCCTTGACCAATCATCTTCCCACCTTTCTTATCTCCCGCAAAAGCAACATAACCTCCATTTATGATCCTATAGTTAGTAAGAAGATCCTTCAATCCTGTCATATGTCTGGAACATCCGCTGTCAATATGCCAATGACTATTTACAACGGCATTTGAATGCTCCTGACATTTATTAAAAGAAATGAAAAGTTAGACCTTTAAAATTGGCACCCAAGCTTTTGTGTACTTGGGTGGTGCAGCAGATGAAGAATTACAAAAGAAATTATTTACAAAGGTGTTTAATCTTTTTCCGAAAGATTTTTGCTTTGAGCTATTTTGGATTAACTTAGGGCATTGCTTGACAGTGTGACCAGTATTTCCACATTTAAAACAGTGAGACTTCAAGCCAGTTTTAGGAACTCTGTTAACAGGAATTTTGTCCATTTCAATTTCCTCATCACATTCAGACAGTTGTGAGTTGCAGTCACTGTAAGTGTCATAGAGTTCTT
Organism: Tagetes erecta; assembly: GCA_030867185.1. Classification (NCBI taxonomy): domain Eukaryota; kingdom Viridiplantae; phylum Streptophyta; class Magnoliopsida; order Asterales; family Asteraceae; genus Tagetes; species Tagetes erecta. Next base: position 43,073,618 of record CM061488.1, on the reverse strand, counting down.
TTAACTTACCTGTTGTGACTTTAACTGTATCAGATTCAGTTTTTGGTCTAAGGATGTATGAAAAAGATGATTCCTTCTCTTTTGGCTTTGAAATTCTCACAGGTGTGAAAGATGGAATTTGGTGAGTGAAGAACTTTTGAAAACAGTTTGTTTTAGTTTGACTTTCAGAGACATGACCTGAAAGTTTGTCTTTGTCATTCACACACACATTTTCATTCAAATCATCATTCAACACATTAGGGTTTGAAGTAGAGCACCCTAGATTACTATTAAACATGGAATTGTCTGAATATGACACATTACTACAAACAGAGTTAATTAAACTAATGTCTTCAAAAGACTTCTTGGAATCAGAACTACTGCAATCACTACTGCCAGAACAACCGAGCCCAACACTTCCACCATATGCGTAATCTTCTCTAACTTCCATAAGGTTTACTTCACTTAAACCTGCAATGGAACTGTCAGTATCATTCTGCATAATCTCTTGAATTAACTCATTTGAGGGATGAGGAATAGGTGTAGGAGAATAACAGAAAGTACTGGGTGGAGGATATGCATATGATTCTTTGTTACTAAAACCCAAACATGTCTTAACTCTGGCCCCCCTTTGTTTTTGGCAGAGTTCCTCCCTTTTCATACCAGATATAGTCCACTGCTGCAATTTGTTTTTAAGTTTTCTTGCTTCAAATTCAGCAAGTGTATTAACCTAGGGCACCTTACAACTCCTAAGAACCCATTACAATACCGTACGTAAACTTAAAACTCCATAATAAACCTAATGAATTCGTCCGAGTCCTTTAAACATCAGACAACCACTTAGGACTTGTTATGACTTTATATGCGACATTAGCAACAAGAAAAGAAATTTAGAATAATGTAGGATGCGTTACATCTTTTGAGAACACCTTACACCACCGTACGAAACAATAAAACTCCATAATAAACCTAATGAATTCGTCCGAGTGATTTGAACATCGTACAACAATTTAGAATATCTTACCACTCTGAATGCCACATTACCGCCTTGAAAAGCATGTTAGTATAACGTACGACACCTTACAACACCTAACAAAATATTACAACACCGTACGTAAACATAAAACTCCATAATAAACCTAATGAATTCATCCGAGTCCTTTGAACATCGTACGACAATTTAGAATATATTACGACTCTATATGCCACATTACCGCCTTGAAAAGCATGTTAGTATAACGTACGACATCTTACAACTCCTAACAAAACATTACAGCACCGTACGTAAACTTAAAACTCCATAATAAACCTAATGAATTCGTCCGAGTCCTTTAAACATCAGACGACCACTCAGGACTTGTTATGACTTTGTATGCGACATTAGCAACAAGAAAAGCAATTTAGAATAATGTAGGATGCGTTACATCTTTTGAGAACACCTTACACCACCGTACGAAACAATAAAACTCCATAATAAACCTAATGAATTCGTCCGAGTGATTTTTGAACATCGTACAACAATTTAGAATATCTTACCACTCTGAATGCCACATTACCGCCTTGAAAAGCATGTTAGTATAACGTACGACACCTTACAACACCTAACAAAATATTACAACACCGTACGTAAACATAAAACTCCATAATAAACCTAATGAATTCATCCGAGTCCTTTGAACATCGTACGACAATTTAGAATATATTACGACTCTATATGCCACATTACCGCCTTGAAAAGCATGTTAGTATAACGTACGACATCTTACAACTCCTAACAAAACATTACAGCACCGTACGTAAACTTAAAACTCCATAATAAACCTAATGAATTCGTCCGAGTCCTTTAAACATCAGACGACCACTCAGGACTTGTTATGACTTTGTATGCGACATTAGCAACAGGAAAAGCAATTTAGAATAATGTAGGATGCGTTACATCTTTTGAGAACACCTTACACCACCGTACGAAACAATAAAACTTCATAATAAACCTAATGAATTCGTCTGAGTGATTTGAACATCGTACAACAATTTAGATTATCTTACCACTCTGAATGCCACATTACCGCCTTGAAAAGCATGTTACTATAACGTACGACACCTTATAACTCCTAACAAAACATTACAACACCGTACGTAAACTTAAAACTCTATAATAAACCAAATGAATTCATCCGAGTCCTTTGAACATCGTACGACAATTTAGAATATATTACGACTCTGTATGCCACATTACCGCCTTGAAAAGCATGTTAGTATAACCTACGGCACCTTACAACTCCTAACAAAACATTACAACACCATACGTAAACTTAAAACTCCAAAATAAACCTAATGAATTCGTCCGAGTCATTTGAACATCGTACAACAATTTAGAATATCTTACGATTCTGTATGCCACATTACCGCTTTGAAAATCATGTTAGTATAACCTAGGGCACCTTACAACTCCTAAGAACCCATTACAATACCGTACGTAAACTTAAAACTCCATAGTAAACCTAATGAATTCGTCCGAGTCCTTTGAACATCGTACAACAATTTAGAATATCTTACGATTCTGTATGCCACATTACCGCTTTGAAAATCATGTTAGTATAACCTAGGGCACCTTACAACTCCTAAGAACCCATTACAATACCGTACGTAAACTTAAAACTCCATAATAAACCTAATGAATTCGTCCGAGTCCTTTAAACATCAGACAACCACTTAGGACTTGTTATGACTTTATATGCGACATTAGCAACAGGAAAAGAAATTTAGAATAATGTAGGATGCGTTACATCTTTTGAGAACACCTTACACCACCGTACGAAACAATAAAACTCCATAATAAACCTAATGAATTCGTCCGAGTGATTTGAACATCGTACAACAATTTAGAATATCTTACCACTCTGAATGCCACATTACCGCCTTGAAAAGCATGTTAGTATAACGTACGACACCTTACAACACCTAACAAAATATTACAACACCGTACGTAAACATAAAACTCCATAATAAACCTAATGAATTCATCCGAGTCCTTTGAACATCGTACGACAATTTAGAATATATTACGACTCTATATGCCACATTACCGCCTTGAAAAGCATGTTAGTATAACGTACGACATCTTACAACTCCTAACAAAACATTACAGCACCGTACGTAAACTTAAAACTCCATAATAAACCTAATGAATTCGTCCGAGTCCTTTAAACATCAGACGACCACTCAGGACTTGTTATGACTTTGTATGCGACATTAGCAACAAGAAAAGCAATTTAGAATAATGTAGGATGCGTTACATCTTTTGAGAACACCTTACACCACCGTACGAAACAATAAAACTCCATAATAAACCTAATGAATTCGTCCGAGTGATTTGAACATCGTACAACAATTTAGAATATCTTACCACTCTGAATGCCACATTACCGCCTTGAAAAGCATGTTAGTATAACGTACGACACCGTACAACACCTAACAAAATATTACAACACCGTACGTAAACATAAAACTCCATAATAAACCTAATGAATTCATCCGAGTCCTTTGAACATCGTACGACAATTTAGAATATATTACGACTCTATATGCCACATTACCGCCTTGAAAAGCATGTTAGTATAACGTACGACATCTTACAACTCCTAACAAAACATTACAGCACCGTACGTAAACTTAAAACTCCATAATAAACCTAATGAATTCGTCCGAGTCCTTTAAACATCAGACGACCACTCAGGACTTGTTATGACTTTGTATGCGACATTAGCAACAGGAAAAGCAATTTAGAATAATGTAGGATGCGTTACATCTTTTGAGAACACCTTACACCACCGTACGAAACAATAAAACTTCATAATAAACCTAATGAATTCGTCTGAGTGATTTGAACATCGTACAACAATTTAGATTATCTTACCACTCTGAATGCCACATTACCGCCTTGAAAAGCATGTTACTATAACGTACGACACCTTATAACTCCTAACAAAACATTACAACACCGTACGTAAACTTAAAACTCTATAATAAACCAAATGAATTCATCCGAGTCCTTTGAACATCGTACGACAATTTAGAATATATTACGACTCTGTATGCCACATTACCGCCTTGAAAAGCATGTTAGTATAACCTACGGCACCTTACAACTCCTAACAAAACATTACAACACCATACGTAAACTTAAAACTCCAAAATAAACCTAATGAATTCGTCCGAGTCATTTGAACATCGTACAACAATTTAGAATATCTTACGATTCTGTATGCCACATTACCGCTTTGAAAATCATGTTAGTATAACCTAGGGCACCTTACAACTCCTAAGAACCCATTACAATACCGTACGTAAACTTAAAACTCCATAGTAAACCTAATGAATTCGTCCGAGTCCTTTGAACATCGTACAACAATTTAGAATATCTTACGATTCTGTATGCCACATTACAGCTTTGAAAATCATGTTAGTATAACCTAGGGCAGCTTACAACTCCTAAGAACCCATTACAATACCGTACGTAAACTTAAAACTCCATAATAAACCTAATGAATTCGTCCGAGTCCTTTAAACATCAGACAACCACTTAGGACTTGTTATGACTTTATATGCGACATTAGCAACAGGAAAAGAAATTTAGAATAATGTAGGATGCGTTACATCTTTTGAGAACACCTTACACCACCGTACGAAACAATAAAACTCCATAATAAACCTAATGAATTCGTCCGAGTGATTTGAACATCGTACAACAATTTAGAATATCTTACCACTCTGAATGCCACATTACCGCCTTGAAAAGCATGTTAGTATAACGTACGACACCTTACAACACCTAACAAAATATTACAACACCGTACGTAAACATAAAACTCCATAATAAACCTAATGAATTCATCCGAGTCCTTTGAACATCGTACGACAATTTAGAATATATTACGACTCTATATGCCACATTACCGCCTTGAAAAGCATGTTAGTATAACGTACGACATCTTACAACTCCTAACAAAACATTACAGCACCGTACGTAAACTTAAAACTCCATAATAAACCTAATGAATTCGTCCGAGTCCTTTAAACATCAGACGACCACTCAGGACTTGTTATGACTTTGTATGCGACATTAGCAACAGGAAAAGCAATTTAGAATAATGTAGGATGCGTTACATCTTTTGAGAACACCTTACACCACCGTACGAAACAATAAAACTTCATAATAAACCTAATGAATTCGTCTGAGTGATTTGAACATCGTACAACAATTTAGATTATCTTACCACTCTGAATGCCACATTACCGCCTTGAAAAGCATGTTAGTATAACGTACGACACCTTATAACTCCTAACAAAACATTACAACACCGTACGTAAACTTAAAACTCTATAATAAACCAAATGAATTCATCCGAGTCCTTTGAACATCGTACGACAATTTAGAATATCTTACGATTCTGTATGCCACATTACCGCCTTGAAAAGCATGTTAGTATAACCTACGGCACCTTACAACTCCTAACAAAACATTACAACACCATACGTAAACTTAAAACTCCAAAATAAACCTAATGAATTCGTCCGAGTCCTTTAAACATCAGACGACCACTCAGGACTTGTTATGACTTTGTATGCGACATTAGCAACAAGAAAAGCAATTTAGAATAATGTAGGATGCGTTACATCTTTTGAGAACACCTTACACCACCGTACGAAACAATAAAACTCCATAATAAACCTAATGAATTCGTCCGAGTGATTTGAACATCGTACAACAATTTAGAATATCTTACCACTCTGAATGCCACATTACCGCCTTGAAAAGCATGTTAGTATAACGTACGACACCGTACAACACCTAACAAAATATTACAACACCGTACGTAAACATAAAACTCCATAATAAACCTAATGAATTCATCCGAGTCCTTTGAACATCGTACGACAATTTAGAATATATTATGACTCTATATGCCACATTACCGCCTTGAAAAGCATGTTAGTATAACGTACGACATCTTACAACTCCTAACAAAACATTACAGCACCGTACGTAAACTTAAAACTCCATAATAAACCTAATGAATTCGTCCGAGTCCTTTAAACATCAGACGACCACTCAGGACTTGTTATGACTTTGTATGCGACATTAGCAACAGGAAAAGCAATTTAGAATAATGTAGGATGCGTTACATCTTTTGAGAACACCTTACACCACCGTACGAAACAATAAAACTTCATAATAAACCTAATGAATTCGTCTGAGTGATTTGAACATCGTACAACAATTTAGATTATCTTACCACTCTGAATGCCACATTACCGCCTTGAAAAGCATGTTACTATAACGTACGACACCTTATAACTCCTAACAAAACATTACAACACCGTACGTAAACTTAAAACTCTATAATAAACCAAATGAATTCATCCGAGTCCTTTGAACATCGTACGACAATTTAGAATATATTACGACTCTGTATGCCACATTACCGCCTTGAAAAGCATGTTAGTATAACCTACGGCACCTTACAACTCCTAACAAAACATTACAACACCATACGTAAACTTAAAACTCCAAAATAAACCTAATGAATTCGTCCGAGTCATTTGAACATCGTACAACAATTTAGAATATCTTACGATTCTGTATGCCACATTACCGCTTTGAAAATCATGTTAGTATAACCTAGGGCACCTTACAACTCCTAAGAACCCATTACAATACCGTACGTAAACTTAAAACTCCATAGTAAACCTAATGAATTCGTCCGAGTCCTTTGAACATCGTACAACAATTTAGAATATCTTACGATTCTGTATGCCACATTACCGCTTTGAAAATCATGTTAGTATAACCTAGGGCACCTTACAACTCCTAAGAACCCATTACAATACCGTACGTAAACTTAAAACTCCATAATAAACCTAATGAATTCGTCCGAGTCCTTTAAACATCAGACAACCACTTAGGACTTGTTATGACTTTATATGCGACATTAGCAACAGGAAAAGAAATTTAGAATAATGTAGGATGCGTTACATCTTTTGAGAACACCTTACACCACCGTACGAAACAATAAAACTCCATAATAAACATAATGAATTCGTCCGAGTGATTTGAACATCGTACAACAATTTAGAATATCTTACCACTCTGAATGCCACATTACCGCCTTGAAAAGCATGTTAGTATAACGTACGACACCTTACAACACCTAACAAAATATTACAACACCGTACGTAAACATAAAAGTCCATAATAAACCTAATGAATTCATCCGAGTCCTTTGAACATCGTACGACAATTTAGAATATATTACGACTCTATATGCCACATTACCGCCTTGAAAAGCATGTTAGTATAACGTACGACATCTTACAACTCCTAACAAAACATTACAGCACCGTACGTAAACTTAAAACTCCATAATAAACCTAATGAATTCGTCCGAGTCCTTTAAACATCAGACGACCACTCAGGACTTGTTATGACTTTGTATGCGACATTAGCAACAGGAAAAGCAATTTAGAATAATGTAGGATGCGTTACATCTTTTGAGAACACCTTACACCACCGTACGAAACAATAAAACTTCATAATAAACCTAATGAATTCGTCTGAGTGATTTGAACATCGTACAACAATTTAGATTATCTTACCACTCTGAATGCCACATTACCGCCTTGAAAAGCATGTTAGTATAACGTACGACACCTTATAACTCCTAACAAAACATTACAACACCGTACGTAAACTTAAAACTCTATAATAAACCAAATGAATTCATCCGAGTCCTTTGAACATCGTACGACAATTTAGAATATCTTACGATTCTGTATGCCACATTACCGCCTTGAAAAGCATGTTAGTATAACCTACGGCACCTTACAACTCCTAACAAAACATTACAACACCATACGTAAACTTAAAACTCCAAAATAAACCTAATGAATTCGTCCGAGTCATTTGAACATCGTACAACAATTTAGAATATCTTACGATTCTGTATGCCACATTACCGCTTTGAAAATCATGTTAGTATAACCTAGGGCACCTTACAACTCCTAAGAACCCATTACAATACCGTACGTAAACTTAAAACTCCGTAGTAAACCTAATGAATTCGTCCGAGTCCTTTGAACATCGTACAACAATTTAGAATATCTTACGATTCTGTATGCCACATTACCGCTTTGAAAATCATGTTAGTATAACCTAGGGCACCTTACAACTCCTAAGAACCCATTACAATACCGTACGTAAACTTAAAACTCCATAATAAACCTAATGAATTCGTCCGAGTCCTTTAAACATCAGACAACCACTTAGGACTTGTTATGACTTTATATGCGACATTAGCAACAGGAAAAGAAATTTAGAATAATGTAGGATGCGTTACATATTTTGAGAACACCTTACACCACCGTACGAAACAATAAAACTCCATAATAAACCTAATGAATTCGTCCGAGTGATTTGAACATCGTACAACAATTTAGAATATCTTACCACTCTGAATGCCACATTACCGCCTTGAAAAGCATGTTAGTATAACGTACGACACCTTACAACACCTAACAAAATATTACAACACCGTACGTAAACATAAAACTCCATAATAAACCTAATGAATTCATCCGAGTCCTTTGAACATCGTACGACAATTTAGAATATATTACGACTCTATATGCCACATTACCGCCTTGAAAAGCATGTTAGTATAACGTACGACATCTTACAACTCCTAACAAAACATTACAGCACCGTACGTAAACTTAAAACTCCATAATAAACCTAATGAATTCGTCCGAGTCCTTTAAACATAAGACGACCACTCAGGACTTGTTATGACTTTGTATGCGACATTAGCAACAAGAAAAGCAATTTAGAATAATGTAGGATGCGTTACATCTTTTGAGAACACCTTACACCACCGTACGAAACAATAAAACTCCATAATAAATCTAATGAATTCGTCCGAGTGATTTGAACATCGTACAACAATTTAGAATATCTTACCACTCTGAATGCCACATTACCGCCTTGAAAAGCATGTTAGTATAACGTACGACACCTTACAACACCTAACAAAATATTACAACACCGTACGTAAACATAAAACTCCATAATAAACCTAATGAATTCATCCGAGTCCTTTGAACATCGTACGACAATTTAGAATATATTACGACTCTATATGCCACATTACCGCCTTGAAAAGCATGTTAGTATAACGTACGACATCTTACAACTCCTAACAAAACATTACAGCACCGTACGTAAACTTAAAACTCCATAATAAACCTAATGAATTCGTCCGAGTCCTTTAAACATCAGACGACCACTCAGGACTTGTTATGACTTTGTATGCGACATTAGCAACAGGAAAAGCAATTTAGAATAATGTAGGATGCGTTACATCTTTTGAGAACATCTTACACCACCGTACGAAACAATAAAACTTCATAATAAACCTAATGAATTCGTCTGAGTGATTTGAACATCGTACAACAATTTAGATTATCTTACCACTCTGAATGCCACATTACCGCCTTGAAAAGCATGTTACTATAACGTACGACACCTTATAACTCCTAACAAAACATTACAACACCGTACGTAAACTTAAAACTCTATAATAAACCAAATGAATTCATCCGAGTCCTTTGAACATCGTACGACAATTTAGAATATATTACGACTCTGTATGCCACATTACCGCCTTGAAAAGCATGTTAGTATAACCTACGGCACCTTACAACTCCTAACAAAACATTACAACACCATACGTAAACTTAAAACTCCAAAATAAACCTAATGAATTCGTCCGAGTCATTTGAACATCGTACAACAATTTAGAATATCTTACGATTCTGTATGCCACATTACCGCTTTGAAAATCATGTTAGTATAACCTAGGGCACCTTACAACTCCTAAGAACCCATTACAATACCGTACGTAAACTTAAAACTCCATAGTAAACCTAATGAATTCGTCCGAGTCCTTTGAACATCGTACAACAATTTAGAATATCTTACGATTCTGTATGCCACATTACCGCTTTGAAAATCATGTTAGTATAACCTAGGGCACCTTACAACTCCTAAGAACCCATTACAATACCGTACGTAAACTTAAAACTCCATAATAAACCTAATGAATTCGTCCGAGTCCTTTAAACATCAGACAACCACTTAGGACTTGTTATGACTTTATATGCGACATTAGCAACAGGAAAAGAAATTTAGAATAATGTAGGATGCGTTACATCTTTTGAGAACACCTTACACCACCGTACGAAACAATAAAACTCCATAATAAACCTAATGAATTCGTCCGAGTGATTTGAACATCGTACAACAATTTAGAATATCTTACCACTCTGAATGCCACATTACCGCCTTGAAAAGCATGTTAGTATAACGTACGACACCTTACAACACCTAACAAAATATTACAACACCGTACGTAAACATAAAACTCCATAATAAACCTAATGAATTCATCCGAGTCCTTTGAACATCGTACGACAATTTAGAATATATTACGACTCTATATGCCACATTACCGCCTTGAAAAGCATGTTAGTATAACGTACGACATCTTACAACTCCTAACAAAACATTACAGCACCGTACGTAAATTTAAAACTCCATAATAAACCTAATGAATTCGTCCGAGTCCTTTAAACATCAGACGACCACTCAGGACTTGTTATGACTTTGTATGCGACATTAGCAACAGGAAAAGCAATTTAGAATAATGTAGGATGCGTTACATCTTTTGAGAACACCTTACACCACCGTACGAAACAATAAAACTTCATAATAAACCTAATGAATTCGTCTGAGTGATTTGAACATCGTACAACAATTTAGATTATCTTACCACTCTGAATGCCACATTACCGCCTTGAAAAGCATGTTAGTATAACGTACGACACCTTATAACTCCTAACAAAACATTACAACACCGTACGTAAACTTAAAACTCTATAATAAACCAAATGAATTCATCCGAGTCCTTTGAACATCGTACGACAATTTAGAATATCTTACGATTCTGTATGCCACATTACCGCCTTGAAAAGCATGTTAGTATAACCTACGGCACCTTACAACTCCTAACAAAACATTACAACACCATACGTAAACTTAAAACTCCAAAATAAACCTAATGAATTCGTCCGAGTCATTTGAACATCGTACAACAATTTAGAATATCTTACGATTCTGTATGCCACATTACCGCTTTGAAAATCATGTTAGTATAACCTAGGGCACCTTACAACTCCTAAGAACCCATTACAATACCGTACGTAAACTTAAAACTCCATAGTAAACCTAATCAATTCGTCCGAGTCCTTTGAACATCGTACAACAATTTAGAATATCTTCCGATTCTGTATGCCACATTACCGCTTTGAAAATCATGTTAGTATAACCTAGGGCACCTTACAACTCCTAAGAACCCATTACAATACCGTACGTAAACTTAAAACTCCATAATAAACCTAATGAATTCGTCCGAGTCCTTTAAACATCAGACAACCACTTAGGACTTGTTATGACTTTATATGCGACATTAGCAACAGGAAAAGAAATTTAGAATAATGTAGGATGCGTTACATCTTTTGAGAACACCTTACACCACCGTACGAAACAATAAAACTCCATAATAAACCTAATGAATTCGTCCGAGTGATTTGAACATCGTACAACAATTTAGAATATCTTACCACTCTGAATGCCACATTACCGCCTTGAAAAGCATGTTAGTATAACGTACGACGCCTTACAACACCTAACAAAATATTACAACACCGTACGTAAACATAAAACTCCATAATAAACCTAATGAATTCATCCGAGTCCTTTGAACATCGTACGGCAATTTAGAATATATTACGACTCTATATGCCACATTACCGCCTTGAAAAGCATGTTAGTATAACGTACGACATCTTACAACTCCTAACAAAACATTACAGCACCGTACGTAAACTTAAAACTCCATAATAAACCTAATGAATTCGTCCGAGTCCTTTAAACATCAGACGACCACTCAGGACTTGTTATGACTTTGTATGCGACATTAGCAACAAGAAAAGCAATTTAGAATAATGTAGGATGCGTTACATCTTTTGAGAACACCTTACACCACCGTACGAAACAATAAAACTCCATAATAAACCTAATGAATTCGTCCGAGTGATTTGAACATCGTACAACAATTTACAATATCTTACCACTCTGAATGCCACATTACCGCCTTGAAAAGCATGTTAGTATAACGTACGACACCTTACAACACCTAACAAAATATTACAACACCGTACGTAAACATAAAACTCCATAATAAACCTAATGAATTCATCCGAGTCCTTTGAACATCGTACGACAATTTAGAATATATTACGACTCTATATGCCACATTACCGCCTTGAAAAGCATGTTAGTATAACGTACGACATCTTACAACTCCTAACAAAACATTACAGCACCGTACATAAACTTAAAACTCCATAATAAACCTAATGAATTCGTCCGAGTCCTTTAAACATCAGACGACCACTCAGGACTTGTTATGACTTTGTATGCGACATTAGCAACAGGAAAAGCAATTTAGAATAATGTAGGATGCGTTACATCTTTTGAGAACACCTTACACCACCGTACGAAACAATAAAACTTCATAATAAACCTAATGAATTCGTCTGAGTGATTTGAACATCGTACAACAATTTAGATTATCTTACCACTCTGAATGCCACATTACCGCCTTGAAAAGAATGTTAGTATAACGTACGACACCTTATAACTCCTAACAAAACATTACAACACCGTACGTAAACTTAAAACTCTATAATAAACCAAATGAATTCATCCGAGTCCTTTGAACATCGTACGACAATTTAGAATATATTACGACTCTGTATGCCACATTACCGCCTTGAAAAGCATGTTAGTATAACCTACGGCACCTTACAACTCCTAACAAAACATTACGACACCATACGTAAACTTAAAACTCCAAAATAAACCTAATGAATTCGTCCGAGTCATTTGAACATCGTACAACAATTTAGAATATCTTACGATTCTGTATGCCACATTACCGCTTTGAAAATCATGTTAGTATAACCTAGGGCACCTTACAACTCCTAAGAACCCATTACAATACCGTACGTAAACTTAAAACTCCATAGTAAACCTAATGAATTCGTCCGAGTCCTTTGAACATCGTACAACAATTTAGAATATCTTACGATTCTGTATGCCACATTACCGCTTTGAAAATCATGTTAGTATAACCTAGGGCACCTTACAACTCCTAAGAACCCATTACAATACCGTACGTAAACTTAAAACTCCATAATAAACCTAATGAATTCGTCCGAGTCCTTTAAACATCAGACAACCACTTAGGACTTGTTATGACTTTATATGCGACATTAGCAACAGGAAAAGAAATTTAGAATAATGTAGGATGCGTTACATCTTTTGAGAACACCTTACACCACCGTACGAAACAATAAAACTCCATAATAAACCTAATGAATTCGTCCGAGTGATTTGAACATCGTACAACAATTTAGAATATCTTACCACTCTGAATGCCACATTACCGCCTTGAAAAGCATGTTAGTATAACGTACGACACCTTACAACACCTAACAAAATATTACAACACCGTACGTAAACATAAAACTCCATAATAAACCTAATGAATTCATCCGAGTCCTTTGAACATCGTACGACAATTTAGAATATATTACGACTCTATATGCCACATTACCGCCTTGAAAAGCATGTTAGTATAACGTACGACATCTTACAACTCCTAACAAAACATTACAGCACCGTACGTAAACTTAAAACTCCATAATAAACCTAATGAATTCGTCCGAGTCATTTGAACATCGTACAACAATTTAGAATATCTTACGATTCTGTATGCCACATTACCGCTTTGAAAATCATGTTAGTATAAACTAGGGCACCTTACAACTCCTAAGAACCCATTACAATATCGTACGTAAACTTAAAACTCCATAGTAAACCTAATGAATTCGTCCGAGTCCTTTAAACATCAGACGACCACTCAGGACTTGTTATGACTTTGTATGCGACATTAGCAACAGGAAAAACAATTTAGAATAATGTAGGATGCGTTACATCTTTTGAGAACACCTTACACCACCGTACGAAACATTAAAACTCCATAATAAACCTAATGAATTCGTCCGAGTGATTTGAACATCGTACAAAAATTTAGATTATCTTACCACTCTGAATGCCACATTACCGCCTTGAAAAGCATGTTAGTATAACGTACGACACCTTATAACTCCTAACAAAACATTACAACACCGTACGTAAACTTAAAACTCTATAATAAACCAAATGAATTCATCCGAGTCCTGTGAACATCATACGACAATTTAGAATATATTACGACTCTGTATGCCACATTACCGCCTTGAAAAGAATGTTAGTATAACGTACGACACCTTACAACACCTAACAAAATATTACAACACCGTACGTAAACATAAAACTCCATAATAAACCTAATGAATTCATCCGAGTCCTTTGAACATCGTACGACAATTTAGAATATATTACGACTCTATATGCCACATTACCGCCTTGAAAAGCATGTTAGTATAACGTACGACATCTTACAACTCCTAACAAAACATTAAAGCACCGTACGTAAACTTAAAACTCCATAATAAACCTAATGAATTCGTCCGAGTCCTTTAAACATCAGACGACCACTCAGGACTTGTTATGACTTTGTATGCGACATTAGCAACAAGAAAAGCAATTTAGAATAATGTAGGATGCGTTACATCTTTTGAGAACACCTTACACCACCGTACGAAACAATAAAACTCCATAATAAACCTAATGAATTCGTCCGAGTGATTTGAACATCGTACAACAATTTAGAATATCTTACCACTCTGAATGCCACATTACCGCCTTGAAAAGCATGTTAGTATAACGTACGACACCTTACAACACCTAACAAAATATTACAACACCGTACGTAAACATAAAACTCCATAATAAACCTAATGAATTCATCCGAGTCCTTTGAACATCGTACGACAATTTAGAATATATTACGACTCTATATGCCACATTACCGCCTTGAAAAGCATGTTAGTATAACGTACGACATCTTACAACTCCTAACAAAACATTACAGCACCGTACATAAACTTAAAACTCCATAATAAACCTAATGAATTCGTCCGAGTCCTTTAAACATCAGACGTCCAATCAGGACTTGTTATGACTTTGTATGCGACATTAGCAACAGGAAAAGCAATTTAGAATAATGTAGGATGCGTTACATCTTTTGAGAACACCTTACACCACCGTACGAAACAATAAAACTTCATAATAAACCTAATGAATTCGTCTGAGTGATTTGAACATCGTACAACAATTTAGATTATCTTACCACTCTGAATGCCACATTACCGCCTTGAAAAGCATGTTAGTATAACGTACGACACCTTATAACTCCTAACAAAACATTACAACACCGTACGTAAACTTAAAACTCTATAATAAACCAAATGAATTCATCCGAGTCCTTTGAACATCGTACGACAATTTAGAATATATTACGACTCTGTATGCCACATTACCGCCTTGAAAAGCATGTTAGTATAACCTACGGCACCTTACAACTCCCAACAAAACATTACGACACCATACGTAAACTTAAAACTCCAAAATAAACCTAATGAATTCGTCCGAGTCATTTGAACATCGTACAACAATTTAGAATATCTTACGATTCTGTATGCCACATTACCGCTTTGAAAATCATGTTAGTATAACCTAGGGCACCTTACAACTCCTAAGAACCCATTACAATACCGTACGTAAACTTAAAACTCCATAGTAAACCTAATGAATTCGTCCGAGTCCTTTGAACATCGTACAACAATTTAGAATATCTTACGATTCTGTATGCCACATTACCGCTTTGAAAATCATGTTAGTATAACCTAGGGCACCTTACAACTCCTAAGAACCCATTACAATACCGTACGTAAACTTAAAACTCCATAATAAACCTAATGAATTCGTCCGAGTCCTTTAAACATCAGACAACCACTTAGGACTTGTTATGACTTTATATGCGACATTAGCAACAGGAAAAGAAATTTAGAATAATGTAGGATGCGTTACATCTTTTGAGAACACCTTACACCACCGTACGAAACAATAAAACTCCATAATAAACCTAATGAATTCGTCCGAGTGATTTGAACATCGTACAACAATTTAGAATATCTTACCACTCTGAATGCCACATTACCGCCTTGAAAAGCATGTTAGTATAACGTACGACACCTTACAACACCTAACAAAATATTACAACACCGTACGTAAACATAAAACTCCATAATAAACCTAATGAATTCATCCGAGTCCTTTGAACATCGTACGACAATTTAGAATATATTACGACTCTATATGCCACATTACCGCCTTGAAAAGCATGTTAGTATAACGTACGACATCTTACAACTCCTAACAAAACATTACAGCACCGTACGTAAACTTAAAACTCCATAATAAACCTAATGAATTCGTCCGAGTCATTTGAACATCGTACAACAATTTAGAATATCTTACGATTCTGTATGCCACATTACCGCTTTGAAAATCATGTTAGTATAAACTAGGGCACCTTACAACTCCTAAGAACCCATTATAATATCGTACGTAAACTTAAAACTCCATAGTAAACCTAATGAATTCGTCCGAGTCCTTTAAACATCAGACGACCACTCAGGACTTGTTATGACTTTGTATGCGACATTAGCAACAGGAAAAACAATTTAGAATAATGTAGGATGCGTTACATCTTTTGAGAACACCTTACACCACCGTACGAAACATTAAAACTCCATAATAAACCTAATGAATTCGTCCGAGTGATTTGAACATCGTACAAAAATTTAGATTATCTTACCACTCTGAATGCCACATTACCGCCTTGAAAAGCATGTTAGTATAACGTACGACACCTTATAACTCCTAACAAAACATTACAACACCGTACGTAAACTTAAAACTCTATAATAAACCAAATGAATTCATCCGAGTCCTGTGAACATCATACGACAATTTAGAATATATTACGACTCTGTATGCCACATTACCGCCTTGAAAAGAATGTTAGTATAACGTACGACACCTTACAACTCCGAACAAAACATTACAACACCGTACGTAAACTTAAAACTTCATAATAAACCTAATGAATTCATCCGAGTCCTTTGAACATCGTACGACAATTTAGAATATATTACGACTCTGTATGCCACATTACCGCCTTGAAAAGCATGTTAGTATAACGTACGGCACCTTACAACTCCTAACAAAACATTACAACACCGTACGTAAACTTAAAACTCCATAATAAACCTAATGAATTCGTCCGAGTCATTTGAACATCGTACAACAATTTAGAATATCTTACGATTCTGTATGCCACATTACCTCTTTGAAAATCATGTTAGTATAACCTAGGGCACCTTACAACTCCTAAGAACCCATTACAATACCGTACGTAAACTTAAAACTCCATAGTAAAGCTAATGAATTCGTCCGAGTCCTTTGAACATCGTACAACAATTTAGAATATCTTACGATTCTGTATGCCACATTACCGCTTTGAAAATCATGTTAGTATAACCTAGGGCACCTTACAACTCCTAAGAACCCATTACAATACCGTACGTAAACTTAAAACTCCATAATAAACCTAATGAATTCGTCCGAGTCCTTTAAACATCAGACAACCCTTTAGGACTTGTTATGACTTTATATGCGACATTAGCAACAGGAAAAGAAATTTAGAATAATGTAGGATGCGTTACATCTTTTGAGAACACCTTACACCACCGTACAAAACAATAAAACTCCATAATAAACCTAATGAATTCGTCCGAGTGATTTGAACATCGTACAACAATTTAGAATATCTTACCACTCTGAATGCCACATTACCGCCTTGAAAAGCATGTTAGTATAACGTACGACACCTTACAACACCTAACAAAATATTACAACACCGTACGTAAACATAAAACTCCATAATAAACCTAATGAATTCATCCGAGTCCTTTGAACATCGTACGACAATTTAGAATATATTACGACTCTATATGCCACATTACCGCCTTGAAAAGCATGTTAGTATAACGTACGACATCTTACAACTCCTAACAAAACATTACAGCACCGTACGTAAACTTAAAACTCCATAATAAACCTAATGAATTCGTCCGAGTCATTTGAACATCGTACAACAATTTAGAATATCTTACGATTCTGTATGCCACATTACCGCTTTGAAAATCATGTTAGTATAAACTAGGGCACCTTACAACTCCTAAGAACCCATTACAATATCGTACGTAAACTTAAAACTCCATAGTAAACCTAATGAATTCGTCCGAGTCCTTTAAACATCAGACAACCACTTAGGACTTGTTATGACTTTATATGCGACATTAGCAACAGGAAAAGAAATTTAGAATAATGTAGGATGCGTTACATCTTTTGAGAACACCTTACACCACCGTACAAAACAATAAAACTCCATAATAAACCTAATGAATTCGTCCGAGTGATTTGAACATCGTACAACAATTTAGAATATCTTACCACTCTGAATGCCACATTACCGCCTTGAAAAGCATGTTAGTATAACGTACGACACCTTACAACACCTAACAAAATATTACAACACCGTACGTAAACATAAAACTCCATAATAAACCTAATGAATTCATCCGAGTCCTTTGAACATCGTACGACAATTTAGAATATATTACGACTCTATATGCCACATTACCGCCTTGAAAAGCATGTTAGTATAACGTACGACATCTTACAACTCCTAACAAAACATTACAGCACCGTACGTAAACTTAAAACTCCATAATAAACCTAATGAATTCGTCCGAGTCATTTGAACATCGTACAACAATTTAGAATATCTTACGATTCTGTATGCCACATTACCTCTTTGAAAATCATGTTAGTATAACCTAGGGCACCTTACAACTCCTAAGAACCCATTACAATACCGTACGTAAACTTAAAACTCCATAGTAAAGCTAATGAATTCGTCCGAGTCCTTTGAACATTGTACAACAATTTAGAATATCTTACGATTCTGTATGCCACATTACCGCTTTGAAAATCATGTTAGTATAACCTAGGGCACCTTACAACTCCTAAGAACCCATTACAATACCGTACGTAAACTTAAAACTCCATAATAAACCTAATGAATTCGTCCGAGTCCTTTAAACATCAGACAACCACTTAGGACTTGTTATGACTTTATATGCGACATTAGCAACAGGAAAAGAAATTTAGAATAATGTAGGATGCGTTACATCTTTTGAGAACACCTTACACCACCGTACAAAACAATAAAACTCCATAATAAACCTAATGAATTCGTCCGAGTGATTTGAACATCGTACAACAATTTAGAATATCTTACCACTCTGAATGCCACATTACCGCCTTGAAAAGCATGTTAGTATAACGTACGACACCTTACAACACCTAACAAAATATTACAACACCGTACGTAAACATAAAACTCCATAATAAACCTAATGAATTCATCCGAGTCCTTTGAACATCGTACGACAATTTAGAATATATTACGACTCTATATGCCACATTACCGCCTTGAAAAGCATGTTAGTATAACGTACGACATCTTACAACTCCTAACAAAACATTACAGCACCGTACGTAAACTTAAAACTCCATAATAAACCTAATGAATTCGTCCGAGTCATTTGAACATCGTACAACAATTTAGAATATCTTACGATTCTGTATGCCACATTACCGCTTTGAAAATCATGTTAGTATAAACTAGGGCACCTTACAACTCCTAAGAACCCATTACAATATCGTACGTAAACTTAAAACTCCATAGTAAACCTAATGAATTCGTCCGAGTCCTTTAAACATCAGACGACCACTCAGGACTTGTTATGACTTTGTATGCGACATTAGCAACAGGAAAAACAATTTAGAATAATGTAGGATGCGTTACATCTTTTGAGAACACCTTACACCACCGTACGAAACATTAAAACTCCATAATAAACCTAATGAATTCGTCCGAGTGATTTGAACATCGTACAAAAATTTAGATTATCTTACCCTCTGAATGCCACATTACCGCCTTGAAAAGCATGTTAGTATAACGTACGACACCTTATAACTCCTAACAAAACATTACAACACCGTACGTAAACTTAAAACTCTATAATAAACCAAATGAATTCATCCGAGTCCTGTGTCACACCCCAAAAATCGTTGCAGCGGAAGTCACGAATATTTGGTGCTTAGAGCGAAGTTGGCACCCATTAATTATAAAGCAAACATCCACATTAATTTAAAAGGTAATTAAAAGTGTTAATGTTGATACGTTAACATCCCACAATTTTTCATTAAGAAAATAGAATACGATATTGTCTTAATAAAGCGTAGGTTGTTTGAAGTAAAACCAAACAAAATTTTAAACAAAGAGGTCCCAAAACACATAAACCAAATGTGGAGTTTGTAGTCCAAAAACTATCCTTCCACAAATTCCCATGCCCAACACTTTGTACCTGAAAAACATGTAAAAACTAAGTCAACATAAAGTTGGTGAGTTTTCGGGTTTTAATCAAAGTAAAGTCATTTTTCATTCACAATAGATATGCTTGGCTTTGAGACATCAACACGACCATACGTCAAAGGGTTTGCAAGGCCCAAAGACAAATGAATCATCAAGTCATGAGTCCATAATCAAACCAAGAAACGAGGTTCCCTCACAACAATCAACTTATATTCCCCCGCATGTCAACACGATCAGAGCGACTGATCACGAGGGGCGGAATTCCAATCCCGATAGATCTACCAATATAACCTGTGGTTTCTCACTCCAAGAGAAATTAATGATTATGAGAGGGCATTACGCGTAAAATCATCAAACACTCATGCCATCATTTTGGTCAACAACAATACCCGTCTCCCAATACATGTCCAAAACAACATAAACAAAATACATGTTTTTCCCCCGAAAATATTTAAATAAAACGTTATTTAAAAAGGGGCCGAAGAACTCACATGTCTCCTAATTCATATCAAAACAAGTTAAACAAATACATGTTTTTCCCCCAAAACAGTTAAATAAAAGATTATTTAAAAAGGGGCCGAGAAACTCACATGTCTCCCAATTCATATCAAAACAAGTTAAACAAATACATGTTTTTCCCCCAAAACAGTTAAATAAAACATTATTTAAAAAGGGGCCGAGAAACTCACATGTCTCCCAATTCATATCAAAACAAGTTAAACAAATACATGTTTTTCCCCCAAAACAGTTAAATAAAACATTATTTAAAAAGGGGCCGAGAAACTCACAGTGAATACGCCAAAAGCTAGAACATATAAGCCCAACAATAACACCACCTAAGAACATCCTATACACAAAGGACCCGTTCAAAAGATGCACATATATATATCAAGCCTAAAACCGTGTAGGTTGTTCACCAAAACCTAACTAGACTCATGTGAAAACAATTTCATTTACAAAAACAACCCTTAATTTTTATGACCCGTTGGTGATCTTTGCCTTCGATTAATATTACATATATAATAACACACACTTTGTTATTTTGTTATAACTTTGACTAGTTTTCATACTACTAATCACACAAACACATATAACACACATGTAGTGACACATAAAAGTCATATTTAGTCCTTTAACTTTTCTAAGTAAAACAAACACTTTACTTATCCAATATTATTCATATACTTAGGAAAATATAATTTAATATTCTCATGTCATAATTAAAGTTCATAACACTTAGAAAAATATTCACATTTTTCTCTAGTTAACTAGTAAGCGTTTTTCAACATGACGGTTAACACTTAACGGGACATTTAACCATGTTTTCATAAACAACTTATTAATCATATGAAATTATATATATCTAAACATATAGTCACATAACAAAAATCATATTTCATATATTTTTCATACAAATCACAATATTAGCTAAACATGTCAATTTTAAACATTTTCGGGAGCGTTTTCGGGTCACGGAAAGCAACCCAATACCCGTATTTTTGTCATTACTTTATAAATACTTTTAGATCAGTATGTTAACTTAAAAATATGTCCAAAGTTTCTGATCTAAATCAGTTTACAAAAATATTACGTTTTAGAGTCGAAAATCGTCGTTTTCGGCTTTCCCGGGTACATAGTTTGCACGTTTTTGAGTTTAAAACTCTAAGTTTTTGTACCAAACTTTAAATCTCATATTTTTATATAAAAATATACTTTATAATCTGTTGAAAATAATATTTTCATATATTTACATTTTTAAGTAAAAATCGATGCGTTTTACGCGTATTTCCGTATCAAAAACCGTTATTTGCAAGGTTTAATCACATCTTGCTTATAATACATTTAAAATACTTGTTTTATGAAGTTCATAAATATTTAAAAACATGATTTATTCCAGAAAATATTTTAGTTTTTAAATCATTACAAAAATGTATAAAAGTCTCATTTTAATCTTTTTAATCATCAAGTATTATATATCATCACATACCATATAATCTCTTACATGTTTAAACACTTTTACACTTTAATGGAATCTCACATTTTATCATGTCATACATAGCATAGCAAAACACTTATCATACTTTCATCTAGCAATTTTCATAAACAAACATGTAGCAAGTTTGCATAAAAATAACATTTTTCAACTTCATGCCATATGACCATATTTTTGCAAGTAATATTCCTAACACTTTTTATATTATTCAAAATCATCTAATGACATTGTTATCATATTTTAATTAAAACCAATTTGCATGTCAAGATCTAACCATTTTAAATGCAACTACACAACAAGCTTTACATGATTTCAACCAACATATATATCCATATACATACATACCTACGGTTTCATATACATACATACATTCATTCATATTTCAATATCACAACTGGCCTACACTTATTCATATTATCCCCTTTTCTAACAAAACAACCTTTCAACACTTTCACATAAACATTATCAATGCAAGAACACAACATTAACATCATTTCACTAACATGTAAATACTCACACACACACATAAACCTACGGATCTACATATATATATACTCAAAATCATGTTTTGATGACCACACATAGCACATACTTGTTCATTTCTTCCCTTTTTCCTTTATCAACTTTTAAAACCATACATTTAACACTTATGAAATCTTGTTTTCAAAAATCAAAAAAAACACACACACACACTTTTACATACATACATACGGACACAAATACACACACACACACACACATTTTGAAAACCCATTTCCATTTCAAAAACATTCATCTTTTGGTTTAAGTTTTGGTGAACAACACTTCAAGAACACAATCTTGAACACATTCAAATCATAAAAACAAAATGGAGAATGTTCACACCCTTTATGAACACTAGAAAAAGATGAAGAAGATGGATTTGGCCATTAAACACCTCTTGGACACAACCACTTGCTTTCAAGACCACCAAAGCTTCAAGACTTTGCAACAAAGTGCAAGAATGATTGTGGAGAGTGTGGTGGAGAGTGGTGGCCGAAATTATGGTGATGGTGAAGTGTGGTTCGGTTTTGGGAAGAGAAGGAGGAAGAAAGAGGTGAAGTGGAGTGTAGGTAAAGAGATGGTTGGAGTGTGGTGTTGGTTAAGGATGGGGTGTAGTAAATGGGTAGTGGGAAGTGTGTAGGGGATATTTAAAAGATTTTATGGGGATTTGGTGGTGGGGTGGCCTTGGGGGCCGAATTTTAATAAAAAAAAAAGAGATTTTATTAAGTTTTTTTTAAATAAACACATTACACCATAAAATCACTAACATTTTATTAAATCTTGTAAACTTTTAACCCCATATATTGCATAATACTTCCAATATTATAATTTTACACTTAAAATAGTAAAAATATATTAATAAATATTTTAATGTATTCCGGGTAATGTACCAGTGGTGAAACCGGGCAAAAACTGAAACACACGCGATAACCGGAAAAACATCGGATAAAATACACCGCTTTTAGTTTTTATTACATTTTCACTTATACACACCCAAAATATATTATTTGATGCTGTCTCGAGCATTATATCAATCACTGGATATTTAAAATTTATTAGGCAGTCACCAACGTTCATTACCGGGTATTTAACCGCTACGCGATTAAGCAATTTCAAAAATCACGAAATGCAAAACAATGCACAAAAATGGGCTTATCTAACTTTAATAATATATTAATTATCATAATTAAATCAAATGACGCATTTCAAAAATAATAAGCACGTTTTAAGCTAGTACGAATATTGACCGAAATTTGCCGGGTGTCACAGTCTTCCCCCGTTTAGGAAATTTCGTCCCGAAATTTTACTTCAATAAGTCCTATTTCGATTTAGATAGAAATGAATGAGGGTATTATTACTTATTTCCGTCTCGACGTTCCTACGAATAATGTGATCCGCATTTAGAATTACATCTAATCTTGACCAAATCGGTACAACTTTGCCTGAGTTTTTGAACTTTCAAGTCCAAATCTCTACTGGTTCCTCAACGAAATGGAGTTTATCATCAATACTAACTCCCTCAGACGGTATCATCGACGTCTCATCAGACAAACACTTTTTCAAATTCGAGACACGGACACGTCACGCACACCACTAAGCTCACTAGGTAACTTAAGTCGATAAGCAACTAGGCCAATACTTTTCGAAATCTCGAATGGTCCTATATATCGGGGACTAAGCTTCCCTTGGTTGCCAAATCTAACTACATCTTTCCAAGGTGACACTTTAAAAAAATACACGATTTCCTACTCGGAATTCTAATGGTCTCATCCGATTATCCGCATAACTCTTTTGCCGATAAACAACGGCTTCAAATCTTTTCATAACTTAGAAAACTTTATCTGCAGTTTCCTGGATAATCTCGGGTACACATAATTCTTTTTCACCTATTTTAGCCCAACAAAATGGTGAATGAGATTTTCTTTCATACAGAGCCTCAACACGGAGTGGCCCTAATACTAGCACGATAACTATAGTTATAAGAAAACTAAGCTATAGGTAGGAGGCTATCCTAATTCCTACCAAAATCAATCACACATGCTCATACAAGTCTTTCAGAGTTTGAATCGTCCGTTCACTCTGACAATCCTTTTGTAGGGTGATACACCATACTCATATCCAAACGAGTACCCATAGTTTTATACAAAACTCTCTAATGTCTCGAAGTAAACGACTATCGTTATCTAAAAAGATTAAGACAGACACATTATCAGAAGATACTAACTTCTCAAGGTAGATCCTTTACAACTATCCTACTTGAAAGATTCCTTAATGGGCAACAAGTGAGCAGATTTCGTCAAACGATCAACAATTACCCAAATAGTGTTATTACCACTAGATTTGCGGGGTAACATCATTATGAAATCCATCGCGATTTGCTCCCATTTCCATTGTGGAATTTCAGGATACTGCAAAAGTCCTAAAGGCTTTTGGTATTCAGCCTTAACCCTAGAACAAATTATACATTTACTAACAAATTATACATTTACTCACGTAGGATGCTATCTCCCTTTTCGTATTGGGTCACCAATAAAGTTCCTTCACATCCTTACATTTCCCAAATTTTCTACCTTTAGAGCTTCACTCTAAGCATCATGTATTTGGGAAGTGAGATACGACTAAAGAGCTAATTCTAACGCGCGCATACGCAAAGGTTTCTATCATTACTTTCTACTTAGTGCAATATCAACAACCTTGGCTTTTCCTAGGTGATACGAATATCACAGTCGTAGTCATTCCATAACTCGACCCAACATCGTCGTCTCGTATTGAGCTCCTTCTCATCAAAGACACGCTAAATCCAAGCCATGCGTAGTGTAATTCTTTTCATGCACTTTGAGTTTCTTAGACGTTTAAGATACAATATTTTCTCTCTGAATCCAGACACACGTAAGACCTAAACGAGACGTATCACAACATACTACAAAATCATCTATTCCATCTAGAAGTGACAATATAGACGCACAACATAGCTTGTGCTTCATCGTCTAGAATGCTAACTCTTGATCATATAACCGATCGGATTTCCTATCCTTACGGGTTAATAACTTCAATGGCTACATCATTTAGAGAAGTTTTCAATAAACATTTGGTAGTACCAGCTAATCCTAAGAATTAACGCACCTCCGTAGGAGTTTTTGGCGCTTCACAAATCTCATTGGCCTCAGTCTTTGCCGGATCTACATGAATACCTTTTTCATTGATCACGTGATCAAGACAATAAACTTCCCTAAGCCAGGACTCACATATTGAAATCATAGCATAAAATTTCTCATTTCTTAACATTTCTAGAATTAACTTTAGAAGATGTTCATGATCTCTATTGGTTTGTGAATGAATAAGTATACCGTCAGTGAATACTATTCTAAACTTATCCAAATAGGGTCTACACAACCTATTCATAAGCTCCATGAATACTACAGGTACATTTTTTTTTTAAAACTACACGGCATGACCAAACACTCATAATGTCCATAACGCGTCCTAAAAGCAGTTTTAGGGACATCATCTTCGGCTATTAACAACTAATGGTAGCCGTATCGAATATCAATCTTAGAATAATAACTACAACGTGTAGCTGATCGAACAAATCATCAATCCTAGGCAACACATACCTAATCTTAATTATAAGTTCATCCAACTTTCTCAAAAATCTATACACATCCTAAATGATCCATCATTTTTCATAACGAACAACACAGGTGATCCCCAAACTTTTGTTCAACGTCCTTGGCATTAATAAATTTAACTAAGTCAAAACATCGGACATCCTTTGCTCCAATACTCATAAGCTTTCATGATATTTCGATTTTTAAACAAGACTTTCCTTTATCTCCTAAAACAGTTAAAACTTCACCGTTTTCGAACGGAAGCCGAACAATCTTTTCAAAACAAACTTCCTCGGCACAATGTCCAATCAATCAATCCACACCGATAACTAAATCGGAACTACCAAGTTTAACGGGTAAAGATCTATACTAAAGGAATGACTTTCTAATTTCTAGGAAAAATTCCTAAATAATTCACAAGTTCCCATTTTATTTCCATTAGCTAATTCAGTAATATATATCTTACTTAAATTAAAAGAGTTTAAACCAATTAACACTTATAATTCCTTTGGCACCAAACTCGTTTCGGGGAAAATACTCCTGTAACAATCTTTCCTTCAGATCGTTCCATGAAAGACCATAAATAGTAACTTCATCCATTTTCCGGATCAATGAATTCGACCACGTCAACATTTCATCCTGAAACGTACATGTAGCATACTTAAATCTTTGGCCATCCGAGCAATTGATTATTGCCATAACTGACTCATTTTCGCAATCCATCTCACCATGTCAAGTGGACTTTCAGAACCAGTAAAAATTCGTGGGTGACAAACTTGAAAAGTCTCATAAGTACACCCTAATAATTGATTCCCCTTTTTTTTATAGTTCATTAAAATCAATGATTACCATTTCATTTAACTATTTCGAGAAGCTCCAAAAATCATCCATACATGCTTAGATGATCTAATACCTAAAGAACTACTAATACTAAGATGTCACTAAGGTTACCATCTGAAACGTCACGTCCTCTACCACGCCCTATTGTTAAACTAGCGTCACACTATTCCAGAGCAGCATTGCCATGTGGAGCTATTAACTAGGCTAAATCCTATACCTCCACCCGAAGGTGTCATTCGAATTATCGGGGGCGTATTTTATTTCTAACAAACAAAATATTAATAAATATGATAAGGTATAGTTCACATCATGGTGTTAAATGTTTGAGTATCGTACGTAATACCACATAACATAAGTAACCAATCAATAACAAAATCGTGAATTATCGTCAATCCTCACCGCCAAAATGGCTACTAAAGTTACCGATCTAATGATCATAGAAAGAAAAGGAAGGGCTTACTTCGGAATAACAGAATTTAGTGAGATCGTAGAATTCTTTACCGATATAAAGTTTTATTATATTTTTATTTATTTATTTATTTATTTATTTTATTCTATCGATTTAACCAATCATCTACGAGCGCCTTTAACGTAGTTCTCTCCTCGAGAGAAGTCAACCGGGTACGCATCATCTGGCACGCGTCAAACACGATCTGCATCTCTATCTTGTAATTCATCGATCTACCGTTCGTACTAAGCACACGTTGCCGTAAGAGTAAGAAGAAAACGTTCGAAGGATTTTTCGATCATGGAATCTAAACGTGGAGTACTAGACGAGTCGTCGATCTTGAATATAGACGGAAAACCGCGCTCTACACCTAGTGAATCAACCACCGACTCCCTTACCCTATTGGGTTCGGGTGCAACCTCATCATCAGCAACCATACGGACAATCTTCCTACGCCTCCAGGAATATACTATGCAGTGCTCGGGGTTCGCAATAATTCATCCGAAGGTATGATATCTTGAACATCATCATCTGAGCCTCCATTACAGGCTCTACATCAATCACGGACTCAACGACTGACCCTAAATTAGTGCTAAGTGAGACTCGTGTCGCGGGGACTCGTTCAGGCATTAGCGACAACAAAAGGCATATTCGTACTAAACACTAGCTTAAAGGCACTTAAAATATACTTATATCAAATAAGCACACAAGGTACACTTAGATATCCAATCTAATAATTGTAAACCACACAAGGTATATTTAGATATGAAATCAATTAAATCCACACAAGGTATTCTTAGATATACAATCTAAAAAAAATCAAAACGCACACAAAAATGCTTGGGAATTTTGGAAGTGTTTTTGGGACTTTAAAATTTTTCAAAAACTTTCAAGTTATAGTCTAGAATTTTTCAAAAACTTTTCTAGTTCGCTATAACCATTGGCTCTGATACCAACTTCTGTCACACCCCAAAAATCGTTGCAGCGGAAGTCACGAATATTTGGTGCTTAGAGCGAAGTTGGCACCCATTAATTATAAAGCAAACATCCACATTAATTTAAAAGGTAATTAAAAGTGTTAATGTTGATACGTTAACATCCCACAATTTTTCATTAAGAAAATAGAATACGATATTGTCTTAATAAAGCGTAGGTTGTTTGAAGTAAAACCAAACAAAATTTTAAACAAAGAGGTCCCAAAACACATAAACCAAATGTGGAGTTTGTAGTCCAAAAACTATCCTTCCACAAATTCCCATGCCCAACACTTTGTACCTGAAAAACATGTAAAAACTAAGTCAACATAAAGTTGGTGAGTTTTCGGGTTTTAATCAAAGTAAAGTCATTTTTCATTCACAATAGATATGCTTGGCTTTGAGACATCAACACGACCATACGTCAAAGGGTTTGCAAGGCCCAAAGACAAATGAATCATCAAGTCATGAGTCCATAATCAAACCAAGAAACGAGGTTCCCTCACAACAATCAACTTATATTCCCCCGCATGTCAACACGATCAGAGCGACTGATCACGAGGGGCGGAATTCCAATCCCGATAGATCTACCAATATAACCTGTGGTTTCTCACTCCAAGAGAAATTAATGATTATGAGAGGGCATTACGCGTAAAATCATCAAACACTCATGCCATCATTTTGGTCAACAACAATACCCGTCTCCCAATACATGTCCAAAACAACATAAACAAAATACATGTTTTTCCCCCGAAAATATTTAAATAAAACGTTATTTAAAAAGGGGCCGAAGAACTCACATGTCTCCTTATTCATATCAAAACAAGTTAAACAAATACATGTTTTTCCCCCAAAACAGTTAAATAAAAGATTATTTAAAAAGGGGCGAGAAACTCACATGTCTCCCAATTCATATCAAAACAAGTTAAACAAATACATGTTTTTCCCCCAAAACAGTTAAATAAAACATTATTTAAAAAGGGGCCGAGAAACTCACATGTCTCCCAATTCATATCAAAACAAGTTAAACAAATACATGTTTTTCCCCCAAAACAGTTAAATAAAACATTATTTAAAAAGGGGCCGAGAAACTCACAGTGAATACGCCAAAAGCTAGAACATATAAGCCCAACAATAACACCACCTAAGAACATCCTATACACAAAGGACCCGTTCAAAAGATGCACATATATATATCAAGCCTAAAACCGTGTAGGTTGTTCACCAAAACCTAACTAGACTCATGTGAAAACAATTTCATTTACAAAAACAACCCTTAATTTTTATGACCCGTTGGTGATCTTTGCCTTCGATTAATATTACATATATAATAACACACACTTTGTTATTTTGTTATAACTTTGACTAGTTTTCATACTACTAATCACACAAACACATATAACACACATGTAGTGACACATAAAAGTCATATTTAGTCCTTTAACTTTTCTAAGTAAAACAAACACTTTACTTATCCAATATTATTCATATACTTAGGAAAATATAATTTAATATTCTCATGTCATAATTAAAGTTCATAACACTTAGAAAAATATTCACATTTTTCTCTAGTTAACTAGTAAGCGTTTTTCAACATGACGGTTAACACTTAACGGGACATTTAACCATGTTTTCATAAACAACTTATTAATCATATGAAATTATATATATCTAAACATATAGTCACATAACAAAAATCATATTTCATATATTTTTCATACAAATCACAATATTAGCTAAACATGTCAATTTTAAACATTTTCGGGAGCGTTTTCGGGTCACGGAAAGCAACCCAATACCCGTATTTTTGTCATTACTTTATAAATACTTTTAGATCAGTATGTTAACTTAAAAATATGTCCAAAGTTTCTGATCTAAATCAGTTTACAAAAATATTACGTTTTAGAGTCGAAAATCGTCGTTTTCGGCTTTCCCGGGTACATAGTTTGCACGTTTTTGAGTTTAAAACTCTAAGTTTTTGTACCAAACTTTAAATCTCATATTTTTATATAAAAATATACTTTATAATCTGTTGAAAATAATATTTTCATATATTTACATTTTTAAGTAAAAATCGATGCGTTTTACGCGTATTTCCGTATCAAAAACCGTTATTTGCAAGGTTTAATCACATCTTGCTTATAATACATTTAAAATACTTGTTTTATGAAGTTCATAAATATTTAAAAACATGATTTATTCCAGAAAATATTTTAGTTTTTAAATCATTACAAAAATGTATAAAAGTCTCATTTTAATCTTTTTAATCATCAAGTATTATATATCATCACATACCATATAATCTCTTACATGTTTAAACACTTTTACACTTTAATGGAATCTCACATTTTATCATGTCATACATAGCATAGCAAAACACTTATCATACTTTCATCTAGCAATTTTCATAAACAAACATGTAGCAAGTTTGCATAAAAATAACATTTTTCAACTTCATGCCATATGACCATATTTTTGCAAGTAATATTCCTAACACTTTTTATATTATTCAAAATCATCTAATGACATTGTTATCATATTTTCATTAAAACCAATTTGCATGTCAAGATCTAACCATTTTAAATGCAACTACACAACAAGCTTTACATGATTTCAACCAACATATATATCCATATACATACATACCTACGGTTTCATATACATACATACATTCATTCATATTTCAATATCACAACTAGCCTACACTTATTCATATTATCCCCTTTTCTAACAAAACAACCTTTCAACACTTTCACATAAACATTATCAATGCAAGAACACAACATTAACATCATTTCACTAACATGTAAATACTCACACACACACATAAACCTACGGATCTACATATATATATACTCAAAATCATGTTTTGATGACCACACATAGCACATACTTGTTCATTTCTTCCCTTTTTCCTTTATCAACTTTTAAAACCATACATTTAACACTTATGAAATCTTGTTTTCAAAAATCAAAAAAAACACACACACACACTTTTACATACATACATACGGACACAAATACACACACACACACACACACATTTTGAAAACCCATTTCCATTTCAAAAACATTCATCTTTTGGTTTAAGTTTTGGTGAACAACACTTCAAGAACACAATCTTGAACACATTCAAATCATAAAAACAAAATGGAGAATGTTCACACCCTTTATGAACACTAGAAAAAGATGAAGAAGATGGATTTGGCCATTAAACACCTCTTGGACACAACCACTTGCTTTCAAGACCACCAAAGCTTCAAGACTTTGCAACAAAGTGCAAGAATGATTGTGGAGAGTGTGGTGGAGAGTGGTGGCCGAAATTATGGTGATGGTGAAGTGTGGTTCGGTTTTGGGAAGAGAAAAGGAGGAAGAAAGAGGTGAAGTGGAGTGTAGGTAAAGAGATGGTTGGAGTGTGGTGTTGGTTAAGGATGGGGTGTAGTAAATGGGTAGTGGGAAGTGTGTAGGGGATATTTAAAAGATTTTATGGGGATTTGGTGGTGGGGTGGCCTTGGGGGCCGAATTTTAATAAAAAAAAAGAGATTTTATTAAGTTTTTTTTAAATAAACACATTACACCATAAAATCACTAACATTTTATTAAATCTTGTAAACTTTTAACCCCATATATTGCATAATACTTCCAATATTATAATTTTACACTTAAAATAGTAAAAATATATTAATAAATATTTTAATGTATTCCGGGTAATGTACCAGTGGTGAAACCGGGCAAAAACTGAAACACACGCGATAACCGGAAAAACATCGGATAAAATACACCGCTTTTAGTTTTTATTACATTTTCACTTATACACACCCAAAATATATTATTTGATGCTGTCTCGAGCATTATATCAATCACTGGATATTTAAAATTTATCAGGCAGTCACCAACGTTCATTACCGGGTATTTAACCGCTACGCGATTAAGCAATTTCAAAAATCACGAAATGCAAAACAATGCACAAAAATGGGCTTATCTAACTTTAATAATATATTAATTATCATAATTAAATCAAATGACGCATTTCAAAAATAATAAGCACGTTTTAAGCTAGTACGAATATTGACCGAAATTTGCCGGGTGTCACATCCTGTGAACATCATACGACAATTTAGAATATATTACGACTCTGTATGCCACATTACCGCCTTGAAAAGAATGTTAGTATAACGTACGACACCTTACAACTCCGAACAAAACATTACAACACCGTACGTAAACTTAAAACTTCATAATAAACCTAATGAATTCATCCGAGTCCTTTGAACATCGTACGACAATTTAGAATATATTACGACTCTGTATGCCACATTACCGCCTTGAAAAGCATGTTAGTATAACGTACGGCACCTTACAACTCCTAACAAAACATTACAACACCGTACGTAAACTTAAAACTCCATAATAAACCTAATGAATTCGTCCGAGTCATTTGAACATCGTACAACAATTTAGAATATCTTACGATTCTGTATGCCACATTACCTCTTTGAAAATCATGTTAGTATAACCTAGGGCACCTTACAACTCCTAAGAACCCATTACAATACCGTACGTAAACTTAAAACTCCATAGTAAAGCTAATGAATTCGTCCGAGTCCTTTGAACATCGTACAACAATTTAGAATATCTTACGATTCTGTATGCCACATTACCGCTTTGAAAATCATGTTAGTATAACCTAGGGCACCTTACAACTCCTAAGAACCCATTACAATACCGTACGTAAACTTAAAACTCCATAATAAACCTAATGAATTCGTCCGAGTCCTTTAAACATCAGACAACCACTTAGGACTTGTTATGACTTTATATGCGACATTAGCAACAGGAAAAGAAATTTAGAATAATGTAGGATGCGTTACATCTTTTGAGAACACCTTACACCACCGTACAAAACAATAAAACTCCATAATAAACCTAATGAATTCGTCCGAGTGATTTGAACATCGTACAACAATTTAGAATATCTTACCACTCTGAATGCCACATTACCGCCTTGAAAAGCATGTTAGTATAACGTACGACACCTTACAACACCTAACAAAATATTACAACACCGTACGTAAACATAAAACTCCATAATAAACCTAATGAATTCATCCGAGTCCTTTGAACATCGTACGACAATTTAGAATATATTACGACTCTATATGCCACATTACCGCCTTGAAAAGCATGTTAGTATAACGTACGACATCTTACAACTCCTAACAAAACATTACAGCACCGTACGTAAACTTAAAACTCCATAATAAACCTAATGAATTCGTCCGAGTCATTTGAACATCGTACAACAATTTAGAATATCTTACGATTCTGTATGCCACATTACCGCTTTGAAAATCATGTTAGTATAAACTAGGGCACCTTACAACTCCTAAGAACCCATTACAATATCGTACGTAAACTTAAAACTCCATAGTAAACCTAATGAATTCGTCCGAGTCCTTTAAACATCAGACAACCACTTAGGACTTGTTATGACTTTATATGCGACATTAGCAACAGGAAAAGAAATTTAGAATAATGTAGGATGCGTTACATCTTTTGAGAACACCTTACACCACCGTACAAAACAATAAAACTCCATAATAAACCTAATGAATTCGTCCGAGTGATTTGAACATCGTACAACAATTTAGAATATCTTACCACTCTGAATGCCACATTACCGCCTTGAAAAGCATGTTAGTATAACGTACGACACCTTACAACACCTAACAAAATATTACAACACCGTACGTAAACATAAAACTCCATAATAAACCTAATGAATTCATCCGAGTCCTTTGAACATCGTACGACAATTTAGAATATATTACGACTCTATATGCCACATTACCGCCTTGAAAAGCATGTTAGTATAACGTACGACATCTTACAACTCCTAACAAAACATTACAGCACCGTACGTAAACTTAAAACTCCATAATAAACCTAATGAATTCGTCCGAGTCATTTGAACATCGTACAACAATTTAGAATATCTTACGATTCTGTATGCCACATTACCTCTTTGAAAATCATGTTAGTATAACCTAGGGCACCTTACAACTCCTAAGAACCCATTACAATACCGTACGTAAACTTAAAACTCCATAGTAAAGCTAATGAATTCGTCCGAGTCCTTTGAACATCGTACAACAATTTAGAATATCTTACGATTCTGTATGCCACATTACCGCTTTGAAAATCATGTTAGTATAACCTAGGGCACCTTACAACTCCTAAGAACCCATTACAATACCGTACGTAAACTTAAAACTCCATAATAAACCTAATGAATTCGTCCGAGTCCTTTAAACATCAGACAACCACTTAGGACTTGTTATGACTTTATATGCGACATTAGCAACAGGAAAAGAAATTTAGAATAATGTAGGATGCGTTACATCTTTTGAGAACACCTTACACCACCGTACAAAACAATAAAACTCCATAATAAACCTAATGAATTCGTCCGAGTGATTTGAACATCGTACAACAATTTAGAATATCTTACCACTCTGAATGCCACATTACCGCCTTGAAAAGCATGTTAGTATAACGTACGACACCTTACAACACCTAACAAAATATTACAACACCGTACGTAAACATAAAACTCCATAATAAACCTAATGAATTCATCCGAGTCCTTTGAACATCGTACGACAATTTAGAATATATTACGACTCTATATGCCACATTACCGCCTTGAAAAGCATGTTAGTATAACGTACGACATCTTACAACTCCTAACAAAACATTACAGCACCGTACGTAAACTTAAAACTCCATAATAAACCTAATGAATTCGTCCGAGTCATTTGAACATCGTACAACAATTTAGAATATCTTACGATTCTGTATGCCACATTACCTCTTTGAAAATCATGTTAGTATAACCTAGGGCACCTTACAACTCCTAAGAACCCATTACAATACCGTACGTAAACTTAAAACTCCATAGTAAAGCTAATGAATTCGTCCGAGTCCTTTGAACATCGTACAACAATTTAGAATATCTTACGATTCTGTATGCCACATTACCGCTTTGAAAATCATGTTAGTATAACCTAGGGCACCTTACAACTCCTAAGAACCCATTACAATACCGTACGTAAACTTAAAACTCCATAATAAACCTAATGAATTCGTCCGAGTCCTTTAAACATCAGACAACCACTTAGGACTTGTTATGACTTTATATGCGACATTAGCAACAGGAAAAGAAATTTAGAATAATGTAGGATGCGTTACATCTTTTGAGAACACCTTACACCACCGTACAAAACAATAAAACTCCATAATAAACCTAATGAATTCGTCCGAGTGATTTGAACATCGTACAACAATTTAGAATATCTTACCACTCTGAATGCCACATTACCGCCTTGAAAAGCATGTTAGTATAACGTACGACACCTTACAACACCTAACAAAATATTACAACACCGTACGTAAACATAAAACTCCATAATAAACCTAATGAATTCATCCGAGTCCTTTGAACATCGTACGACAATTTAGAATATATTACGACTCTATATGCCACATTACCGCCTTGAAAAGCATGTTAGTATAACGTACGACATCTTACAACTCCTAACAAAACATTACAGCACCGTACGTAAACTTAAAACTCCATAATAAACCTAATGAATTCGTCCGAGTCATTTGAACATCGTACAACAATTTAGAATATCTTACGATTCTGTATGCCACATTACCGCTTTGAAAATCATGTTAGTATAAACTAGGGCACCTTACAACTCCTAAGAACCCATTACAATATCGTACGTAAACTTAAAACTCCATAGTAAACCTAATGAATTCGTCCGAGTCCTTTAAACATCAGACGACCACTCAGGACTTGTTATGACTTTGTATGCGACATTAGCAACAGGAAAAACAATTTAGAATAATGTAGGATGCGTTACATCTTTTGAGAACACCTTACACCACCGTACGAAACATTAAAACTCCATAATAAACCTAATGAATTCGTCCGAGTGATTTGAACATCGTACAAAAATTTAGATTATCTTACCACTCTGAATGCCACATTACCGCCTTGAAAAGCATGTTAGTATAACGTACGACACCTTATAACTCCTATCAAAACATTACAACACCGTACGTAAACTTAAAACTCTATAATAAACCAAATGAATTCATCCGAGTCCTGTGAACATCATACGACAATTTAGAATATATTACGACTCTGTATGCCACATTACCGCCTTGAAAAGAATGTTAGTATAACGTACGACACCTTACAACTCCGAACAAAACATTACAACACCGTACGTAAACTTAAAACTTCATAATAAACCTAATGAATTCATCCGAGTCCTTTGAACATCGTACGACAATTTAGAATATATTACGACTCTGTATGCCACATTACCGCCTTGAAAAGCATGTTAGTATAACGTACGGCACCTTACAACTCCTAACTAAACATTACAACACCGTACGTAAACTTAAAACTCCATAATAAACCTAATGAATTCGTCCGAGTCATTTGAACATCGTACAACAATTTAGAATATCTTACGATTCTGTATGCCACATTACCTCTTTGAAAATCATGTTAGTATAACCTAGGGCACCTTACAACTCCTAAGAACCCATTACAATACCGTACGTAAACTTAAAACTCCATAGTAAAGCTAATGAATTCGTCCGAGTCCTTTGAACATCGTTGTTAGGGTCATTTCCGTGTTAAGATTTACTTTGTATCTTTGTTTATATGTTTGTATAGTTTAGGGTTTATTATGTATTTTCCTTAAACTTGCATTTTGTTTGTTATAAAGCATGTAGAGTGCGTGTGTTAGGAGAGATTACTTTTTGCACTGTTAGAGAGAGAATTAACTGTGTGTATTTGTTTTCTCCTGCACATTGTACTGCGAATTGCTTTGATCATCAATATACAGAGAATTTATGAGTATGAACTGTGTTTGTGATTGAACGTTTTGTTTGTGCGTGTTGTTTAGATCATTTGAGTGATATTATCGATCCAATTGAACCTATCAATTGGTATCAGAGCTTTCGGTTTGTGTTCTTCGCTGTTTCTAAGCAAAACACATCAATATTGCTCAAAATATCATGATCTGAATGAATTGTTGGTGTTTTTAGTTGTGATTTATCATCGCAATCACTCCTATACACAACGATTGTGCAGATTCTATCAGATCATCATCAGATCTGAAGAATTAGGAAGAATAGAAAAAGTACTGTTCGATCAAATATTTGCTCAAAAATCATCAGATTTGATCATGTTTTGGATTGATTGATAAAAGGGATTGTTAATCGGACCTTTTCACAGCTTGTGTGTGAATTTTGAACAATTTGGACAAGTTTTATACAAAACCCTGAAAATTCGTTTGACGAAGATGATGAACAGTTGATTTTTGGTTGAAGATTAACTTGCCGGGTGATATATTTGACTTAGACAATTTCCTTGGACTTAGAATTTGTGAAGAAATTAGGTCCTGTGCAGTCGTGTAAGGAATTTGTGCTAGACGGGTGAAGAATTTGACTAGGAAAAGTGTTACTGTTCAGCCGGATCAGACACTGTTGTGCCGGGTAAAACACTGTTACGCTGGGTGAAGAAGAAAAAATCAGCCGGGTAATATACTGTGTAGCCGGGTGATTAACAACTGTGCCGTGTGACCAAGTACTGTTCAGCCAGAGAAACTTTTTGCCGTGTCAAGATTCTGCCGGGTCAAAGACTTAGCCGTGTGAAGTTTTTCTTATTTGCCGTGTAACTGTTCATCCGGGTGAAGAAGAAAAACAATTACAACTGTTTAGTCGTCTAACTGTTTAGCCGTGTGAAGACTTATTCTGCCGGGTGAAGAACAAATACACTGTTTAGCCGGCTGAAGAAGGATTTTCACTGTTTTGCCGTGTGACTCATTTTTAGTTGTTTCTTGTCTTGTCTTTAATTTGTTGTCTTTAATTTAGTATTTTAATCATTTCTTTTCAAAAATTTACAAAAATCAAAAATATTTTCTTTTAAAAAATTTGTTAAAATGGCTCCTAATGATGATTCTGATAACCGTGTTCCTAGACTTTTGAATCGTGCAGATTTCAAGAACTGGACCATCAGGCTGAGACATCATTTGTGTTCTATTGACAATGACTTGTGGAAGTCCATTGAGAAAGGCCCTCACATTCCAACTCAGACAGCACCAGATAGTGCCAGTACCTATACTAAAGATTCTACTACACCTTATCCAGAGGATAATTTGTCAGCTGAAGACTTGAGGAAGGTTAAGAATGATAGCAAGGCCTATTCGTTGATGTGCAAGGGATTGCCATTGCAAGTTTTGTCTAGATTGGATGCACATCAGACTGGTTATACATGTTTCAAAGCTTTGAAGTCTATATGTGAAGGAGGAGAACAATTAAGGAGTTTGAAGAAGTCGAAACTAAAAAGGCAATTAGAGTTGTTTGAACACATCAATGGAGAGACAGTACACCAGATGATGAACAGGTTTGTTCACTTAACTACTGAGATGTCAAACCTCGGAGTGAAGACTGAACTTCAAGACTTGAATGATCGATTGCTGAATGCTTTACCATCATCTTGGAAGCAAACTGTTACTCTATTGAAACATACTGAGAAATTTCCAATGGAACTTGATTTGCTTATTGGAAAGATAGAAGAAGTTGAAATTGATGAAGGATCTAGAAACACTGATAGATCAACGTCACAAACTCAATACAAGTATGTGGTAAATCCTGCCAATACTGTGGATAATGCTTTTCTTGTGAAAAATACAACAAAGTTTGAAGATGAGGATGACTTATTCGTTGGTGCAAGTTTCTATACTGATTCAGCATACTTTCCAAATTCACCAACTTATTCTCAACCTCAATCTCCACCAAGAGCTCAAGTTCAAATTCCGAGTCAGATGAATCAGACAGATAATCAAAATTCCAATGTTCAAGCCAAAGTAAAAGACGTCACGAATATTCTGTTGCAAGATGACGAAACAAAAACTGCCTTTACTGCTTTTATGGCGAGTTTCCAAGCGTACCAAGGTAGTCATCTAAGTCAAATGGACGTGGTCCTTCAAGACTTATTTGAAATGGATCCAGTAGATGTTGAAGAAATGGATCTGAATTGGCAGATGGTTATGGTAGCCTATCTTACTCAAAAGCATGCATATGTTAACAGAAGTTACAAACCTCATGCTAACAAGACAGTTGGATTTGACAAATCTAAGGCCAGATGCTTCAACTGTAATCAGTATGGTCATTTCTCAAGAGAATGCAAAGCTCCAAAGAATTTTAATGATCAAGCTAGTTCAAGCAATCAAGGTCAAGGTCAAAGTTCTCAACAGTCTACGAGTTATCAAGGCAGAAACTAGCGTTTCTTTCAAAAGCCGTACCAAAGTCTTCCTATGCCTGAGTTGAAGGATGAAGGAAAGAAGCCAGAAGATCAGAATAAAGCGTTGGTTGTAAGTGTACAAGACGGATATGACTGGAGTGCATACGCAGAACAGTTTACATCTGATCTTACATCAAATCTGGCTTTGGTATGTGAAATTGAAGAAGACTGGTCTGAAGAAGGAGATGGAAAGATGGTTGATAATGTGAGTGAAGATTCTGAAGATTATGACTGGAGTGCAAAGTCTGATCCTACTGAAGAGTCTGAAGCTGAAATTGCGTTAATGGCTACATCCAGTGAGCCTACATCTTCTACTGAACAACCGAAGGTTAATGACTTACCCCCAAATTACATTCCATTGCCGCTAGATGTGAAGGAAAGGTTATGTTCTGATCAGTGCATTCAACAAGTAGAACATTATCGAACTCATTCATTTAAAATCGGTGATAAATTAAGTCAACATGAAAAACTTCATGAAAAACTTAAAATCGATCATAAAATTTCAGATGAGAAGATTTTGTCGCTAACTGAATCATGGAACAAAACTTTAAAGGAATTGGAAATTGTTACCAAACAGCTTGAAGAAATGACTAAGAACTTTGAACAAGAAAAAGTTGCACATGCTGTCACTCAAGTTGAACTAAAGAAAATTAAAAGTTGTAAAACAATGGTTGAACAACTCATTAATGAAAGAGGTAACAAAAATAAAACCGGGTTGGGTTTTACTCATGAACCACTGCCAAATTCAATCACTCAAACCTTACCGGAAAACTTTAATGAATTTGATCATTCACCTGAAAATGAAAGAAAATTCAAAGAAATTCAACGAAGTAAATCCGAGTCGGAAGGATCTGAGGTGTTGATCGAAAGCTTGAGAGAAGAAGATGGAATGTCAACTGAAGCAGATGATGAAGCAAGCAACAAATCTGAAAACAAGCTGGAACCTGTTCTTATTCAATTGATTGAATATCCAAAGCTTAATCCAGAACCAGAATCGGTGAAGGAAGAAGGTGAATTCTCAGGATTCAATGATCCTAATTACATCAAATGGAAGAAGAATGAGGAAAAGGCAAAAGTTGCTGCTGAACTGCTCAAAAAGCAAGAAGTGAAGAAGTCAGAAGATTTAACTGCAAAGAAGCAGAAATCGAAAACAATGAACAATCAATCTGAAACGAAACAGTCAAAAGGCAAAAGTGTCTTAAAATCAAATGATAACACCAAAGTTCAAAGTGTTAAAAATGACAAAGCTCAAAACGTAAAATCTGTCAAGAAAATGTCAAAAGGTAAGACCATCAAGTTTGTGTCTGCAGGTACTTTCGACATGAACAGTTCTTATGGTAACCAAATCAATGCTCAAATCAAATCTAACTCTGGTCTGAAAACAGGTTCAGGTCCTAAGACTTCCGCTGTCAATGATAAGAAAATTGAAAACAAAAAGGTGACCAAGCAGAACAGTTTAAAATCGAACCAAAGTTCCATGCAATCAAAATCGCAAATCAAAACTCCACAAAAGAACGTTAATCTAAAACCGAATAACCAAGATAATGAATAACGTTTTGGTTCAACATCAAAAGTTAACAATCGGCTCTTTAGGATTAGCAAGAAATATTGTGAAATTTGTGATAGATATAATCATGCAACTGCTGAATGTTTCTTTAACAGGTACTGCAGTTTCTGTAACAAAAGAAATCATTCTTCAGAAGAATGTTATTTTAACAAATTCTGTGATATTTGTGAGAGAAGAAACCATGACACAAAGGATTGTTTCTTTCGATCAAACTCGACTAGAGAATTGACTCCATATTCAAACTTTCAAAGAAATAATTCATATGGTTTTCAAAATATGAGTCAAAGTCATTCTCCGGTCTTGAGAAATTTCAATCGAAACAATTCTGTTTCTAACTTGACAAGAAGTGTGCAGGTTAACAATTTTAAGCCGAGAGCTTTGTTGGTAAGAAACCAAAATTTTGAAAACAACCTTGATCCTCAGCTGGAGGAAAGGTTCAGGGCTTTGAGGAGAAAGCAATCATTAAACGCCAATGGGCAAAGTTATCAGCATCAAAATCTCATGAATGAAACAAATTTTCAAAATATTCAATATAAACAAGTTACAATTGCGGATAAATTCGGAAAACCCAAGACCGTGTGGGCCTGGGTTGACCAAACTAACTGAAAATGTTTGAATTGCAGGTACGCCCAAGAAGACCTATCAACTCATGGTTCGTTGATAGTGGGTGTAGCCGGCACATGACAGGCAACCATGCCTTGCTTCAGGATTTCAAGCAAAAGAATGGTACTCATGTAGCGTTTGGAGGTGATGCAGGTGGTAAAATCACAGGAGAAGGAACTGTCTCGAATGGAGTAATTAGTTTTGATAAAGTCAACTACTGTGCACAGTTGAACTTTAACTTACTAAGTGTCTCGCAAATTTGTGATAAATCTTATTCAACTCTTTTTGATGATTCTTTCTGTTATATTCTGAAACCAGGTTTCAAGATTGACAATGAGTGGGTAGTGGTAAAAGCGCCTAGAGATCGTGATGTATACAAATTGGATATGTCACAGATTGATGCCGAAACCGAAACAACCTGTCTCATAGCTCATGCTTCAAATGATGAGAGTCAGCTTTGGCATAGACGGCTGGGACATTCCAACTTCAGAAACATGAACCGTTTGGTAACTGGAAATCACGCTGTGGGAATCCCATCGAAGAAATTCTCTACAACTGATTTGTGTCCAGCATGTTTGAAGGGAAAACAGCATCGGATGTCTTTTAAGTCCAAGCTAGAAAACTCCATTTCAAAACCCTTGCAGATGCTACATATGGATCTTTTTGGACCGACCAACGTTCAAAGCATCGGGAGAAAATCATATTGTTTTGTTATCATAGATGACTTTACGAGATTTTCGTGGGTTTATTTTTTGCATGCCAAATCTGAAACAGCTGAATTATTGAAAGAATTTATCATTAAAGTTGAAAATCAATT
This sequence comes from Tagetes erecta, assembly GCA_030867185.1. NCBI lineage: Eukaryota > Viridiplantae > Streptophyta > Magnoliopsida > Asterales > Asteraceae > Tagetes > Tagetes erecta. Next base: position 43,030,179 of record CM061488.1, on the reverse strand, counting down.
AGAATGCAAAGTGAAAGTGTTAAGAAGTGATAATGGAACGGAATTTAAGAATGCTAATGTTGATTTATTTTGTGCAGAAAAGGGGATTGCTCGACAATTCAGTGCGCCTAGAACGCCTCAACAGAATGGGGTTGCGGAACGGAAAAACCGGACACTGATTGAAGCAGCAAGATCGATGCTAGCAGATGCCAAAATCCCGATCACTTTTTGGGACGAAGCTATTGCAACTGCGTGTTTTGTACAAAATAGAACATTATTAGTGAATGATAAAAAGAAAACTTCTTATGAGTTGTTATTTGGAAGGAAACCAAATATTTCTTACTTGAAAGCATTTGGTTGTCCGGTTTCGATTTTAAATTTGAATGATCATCTCGGGAAGTTTGAGTCAAAGTCCGATGATGGATTTTTCTTAGGTTATTCGTCTGTTTCTAAAGCTTATCGAGTTTTTAATAGCAAAACAAATACTGTTATTGAAACTATCAATGTCAAGTTTTTAGAAAATTCGTTTCCCTTAGTGGCTCATGGTCCCGAATGGTTATTTGATTTAGATTCATTATCGAAATCCTTCAATTCTAACTTATTTGATTTTTCAGGAAACGCAAGGAAGGAATCAGGCGACTTAGGATGCTTTAGTGACGATTCTGATAATGACGAAGATGGAAATCTCAACTCTGAATATCCATTTATGTCTTTTCACAATCCTGATCATGTCAAATCTAGTCAAGCTCCGGGTCCTTCTGGTTTACATGAAGATCAAGAATCGAACAATCAAGAAGAAGATGTGATTTCTCCTAATGATGGTGGATCTGTTCAGAATCAACCATCATCAGATCCGAATGGTGAAGCTGTTCCAGAATCTTTTGATTACTTCATCAACTCACCGGATCAAGTCCCGAATTTCACACCGCATACTTCTTCCATACTACAAGATCTACCAAATCTGAATACTTCAAATCTGGAGAGTCAAGTGCAAAGAGGTGATATTCCTATTCATCGAATTCACAAGAAACATCCAGTCTCTCAGATTATTGGGCCGTTGAATCAGAGAACTACAAGAAGTCAGACGGAGCAAGCGAATGTCTGTCTTTATTCGTGTTTTCTATCTCAAGTGGTGCCAAAGAATATTTCAGAGGCGCTGAAAGATAACAGTTGGATTGAGGCCATGCAGGAGGAATTACTTCAGTTTCGCAAACAGGAAGTTTGGAAACTTGTGGACTTACCTGAAGGAGAGAACGCAATAGGTACAAGATGGTTGTACAAAAACAAGCCAGACGAACGTGGCATTGTAGTGAGAAACAAAGCAAGATTGATTGCACAGGGATACACTCAGGAAGAAGGCATTGATTACGAAGAGGTGTTTGCTCCGGTCGCAAGACTTGAAGCCATACGCGTTTTTCTTGCATATGCGTCTTTCATGAAGTTTAAAGTATTCCAAATGGACGTTAAAGGTGCTTTCTTGTATGGACCGATTACAGATGACGTATATGTCAGACAACCTCCGGGTTTCGAAGATCCTGACTATCCTCATCGTGTATACAAGTTGAGTAAAGCTCTCTACGGTCTACATCAAGCTCCTAGAATCTGGTATGAGACATTATCCAAGCATTTGCTAGAGCATGGATTTACAAGAGGTCAGATTGATCCAACTTTGTTTATGAAGAGGGAGAATGACGACTTATTGTGTGTTCAAGTTTATGTGGACGATATTATCTTCGGATCAACCAGTGAGTCCATGTGCAAAGAATTTGAAGAAATCATGAAGTCTAGATTCCAGATGAGTTCAATGGGGGAGATTAATTTCTTTCTGGGATTACAAGTGAAACAGTCTGCTGACGGAATTTTCATCAATCAATCAAAATTCGTTGAGAAGTTGTTGAAGAAATTCAAGATGCAAGATTGTCAAACAATTAGAACTCCATCTGATGTGAATTGCAAGATTCAACCGGATCCAAAGGGCAAAGCTGTTGATCAAACACTATACAGGTCAATGATCGGTTCTCTGATATATCTTACTGCATCAAGACCAGACATCATGTACGCTGTGTGTGTATGCGCCAGATATCAGTCAGATCCGAAAGAGTCTCATCTTGTTGCTGTGAAGCGTATATTCAGATATCTCAAAGGGAAACCAAATCTTGGGTTATGGTATCCTTATGAAGGAAATTTTGAACTATATAGCTATTCTGACAGTGATTTTGGTGGTTGTGCTCTTGACAGGAAATCGACAACTGGTGGCTGTCAATTTCTGGGTCCGAGGCTTGTCTCTTGGCAATGCAAGAAGCAGACCAATGTTTCTGTATCCACAGCTGAAGCAGAGTATATCGCTGCATCTGCAGGATGTTCTCAGGTTTTATGGTTACAAAATCAGTTGCTGGACTACGGGTTTAATTTTTTGAAAACTCCTATTTACATAGACAATACTGCTGCTATGTTTATAACTGCTAATCCTGTTCAACATTCTAAAACCAAACACATCGAAATTAGATATCATTTTTTAAGAGATAACTCTGAAAAGGGTTTAATAATTTTGATTAAGGTTCATACCGACAAACAACTGGCAGATCTTTTCACAAAATCCTTTTTGTCAGGCCGGTTTGAATTCTTAATTCAATCCATAGGATTGATCAATCATGATTGATTCTATTTTTCGAAAACAAAACAAAAATCAGAAAAATATAAAAGCCAAAAATATAATAAGTTGATGTTATATTTTGATTCCTTTGTCTTTTATTTTATGTTTTGCATTGTGTGTGCTTGCGTGAAAAAGAAACTAGAAAAGCAAAAACAAAATATAAAAGCAAAAGAAAAAGAAAAATATCATGTCATAAGAATCTATATTGCAAAAAGTGAGAAATGATAGATACACTAGACATTATTTGGTACATCATTTTTAAATAAAGACTGATGAATGTTAGTTGATGTGCTAGACAGCTCAGACAATTAGACTGAACAAGTAAGTTGATTGTTGACAAACATAAACTTAATGATCTTTGTGTTAAGTTCCATTGTTATACATGTCTAGATATATTTCTTTTGATACATTGCTTGTGATGATAGTTGTGCATGATCGGGTAACGATGTAGTCTTCTCAGTGTGATGAACCGCATCGTGAGCTTCTTTGTTGTGGTACTCACAGACCTGAAGTCTCACACGAAGTCTCTTTTGAGCTTCAAGGTGCAGCAAAAGATTCCAAAATGGAACATAAAGAGTCCCAAATGTGGACCAACACCAAACAAAAATTCCAAAAAGGAATTCAGAAGATTCCCAAGGGGAACGATAGGAAATAAAAATTCCCAAAGATGGAATTAAAAAGAAGTCCCAAAGTGGACCAAATCCGAATAGAACCTAGATTCCACACTGTGTATGACTGTAAGTGACCAGGTTTTGTACAATATGCATTCAGGTAGTGTTTGATAAGGAAATATGTTGACATATGTATACATGTGGGTCACATAAGTCGTTTTAATCGAACCTTAAATATCATCATGATACTGAAAAAGTAAGTGTGTCAACTCGAGCTAATTGGTATGTTTTCATATCATCACTCAATCAAGCATAAGTCAAATGTCTATTCAAAACTTGCAAAACATGTTCAGATAATGTGTGGTATGATCTCACTGCGATATTTTGATTCATTGCATTGCATATGTCTTTACTTTAATGTGTGTTTTTGTGTGTGCAGGCATTTGGAATCATTATTGACACATCAACATCCTTGTTAAACTTAAAAATTTCAAGAAATTTCAAGTTTAGGGGGAGATAAAATGAAAAAAGAAAAATATCTACAAAAAATCCAAAAATATTTTGTTTTGAATAAGTGTGTTTTGAATGAACAAGATTATAAGTTATGAAAAAGCAAAAGTATTGGATGTGTGAAAAACAAACCCAAGGTCTTGTAATTTATTTTTTAAGAAATTGCTTCGGGATATAGAAAAATTGGTTGTGCAAAAACATTCTTGAAAAAGAAAAGAAAATTGGTTTTAATTGGGAATTAAATTTGTTGCAATGTTTAATGTTGTTTGATAATTAATAGGGCAAACATTCTTTTTAAGGATATCTTGTCTAATTAATCTGTCGGAGAATGTTGCAGGTGCAATAAATGATCGTTGAAAAAGTCAACAGACGAAGAAAATTGAAGAAATTGCTTAAGTGTTATAGCCGGGTAAAGATATCAGATACAACTGTGTAGCCGGGTAAAGAACTGTTCAGCCGGGTAAAGTTGTAAGTCTGATACTTGCCGGGTGATTGAAGAATTAGTGAAGATGTTATGACCACTGTACAGCCGGGCAATGATCATGTAAAATACAGCCGGGTAAAGGTCATAGATGTCTTGCCGGGTGACAAGTGTGTACTATACAGCCGGGTAATGAAGAAGTATTGTTGCCGTGTAAAGGTATGACACTATGTTGCCGGGTAATGAAGAAGTGTGTATGCCGTGTGAAGGTGTCTAAGGTTGCCGTGCAAAGAAGAAAGCAAGCCGGATGAAGAAGGAAAGTAACTGTGTTGCCGGGTAATGAAGAAAAGTTGCCGGGTGATGTTTTTGATGACAACTAGTCTGCCGGGTGATGAATAAAATCCATCAGGTGTAGTTGTTCCTTAAACCCTTACCCGTTACTACAGTGCCTTACCCGTCTCTACAGTGTTTGACCCGTCAAGTGATTTTCACATGTTGGTGACCTGTTTTATGTACTTGACCCGTAACTACAGTACATGACCCGTCACTACAGTACTTGACCCGGCAAGGTTATTGGGCCTATTTTGCTTTTGTTGACCCGACACTTAAAGTTTGACCTAAAAATTTTGTCGATACAAATACCGACTCTTCACAAACACTCGTCATTTCACACACATTCACTTTCACCCAAACACTCTGAACTTCAAATCGCCATTGTTATCATAGTCAATCTGTTGCCCTGTAACAAGATTAATAGATTGATTAAGGTAGTGTTTAAGTGTTTTGACCTAAACCAACCTGCAAATCCACCGTTAAAAGGAAAAACGATGATGAACAGTGTTTGGACATTGAATCGACACTTCGTTTTTGTGTGTTAAAACCAAAATCGAATGTTGATTTTGGTGTAAAAACACTCGATTATCATCTTTCAATCACTCATTTGCATTAAAACATCTTAAAATCAACTGAATCAAGTGAAATGTTCTTAACTGTTAAATCGCCATTGATGACCTGTGAATGTTCTCAAATAACTTCACTTCAAAATGATGAAATATCTGTTTTAAAGTGATTAAACAAGTTAAAAATGAACCAAAACATGTTGAACTCTCTCATCATAAATTTGTCAAAATTTTAACTAAGTGATTAACTGTTAAAAGGTTTGAACATGAAGTATAATCCTTAAATTTCAATATTGTTTGATTAAAATGATGAAAATCAGGTTATTAGAACAATGTAGGAGTTAAACTGATTATGTTAAATGTTTGTTGCTTTCTAACCTTTAGTTAAACACTTACTAAAATTTTGATATGATTTTATGAAGATTCTAACACATTTGCCTTGTTTTGTGTTTGTTTATGTTTTTAACAGATGGAAAGTCTAAAATTTGAATCTAAACATAATTTGGTGGCTTGTTTAGATGAATCACTTCCGGAGACAGAGGGATATAGAGATATGATAAGGTTCATTAAGAGAACTAAGTATGTTTATGCTATATGTGCCAAACCGGTCATATATGCAAGGCTGATCAAGAGCTTCTGGAAATCAGCTGAGGTTGTGAGAAATGAGAATGGAGGTGTTATGGTCAGAGGACATATCACTAGGGATTGGGTATTAGATGTTACTGAAGAAGCTATCAGGCAAGCTCTAAGGATAGATGAGGATGAGGTTGGAATGATGGATGAACTAACCTTGGAGGAGTGTAAAACTTGTTTTGTGAACATGGGACATCCACCTGTGTTTCCAAAGTCTCAGTTTTACAGAGCTAAATTGGGAAGGAAATACAAGTTGCTGTGTTATGTTGTGCAGCAATGCATGTCTAGAAGGAGTGCAGGGTTTGATAACTTTCCTTCAGACATTGCATCACCGATTGTAGCCATTGCAGAAAACAAACCATTCAACATGTCAAGGTGGATAATGAATGGGTTTGTGTTTAACTTGGTGAAGGGGAAGAGATTCAAATTTCTTATGTATCCAAGGTTCTTACAGTTGATGATAAACATTGCTTATCCTATCATCAGATCCGAGGGTTATGCTGGAGGCATGTTGTACACTGAGGACATGAACGATCTCTCTTACCGAAAGATGAGTATCGGGAATGTGCCTGATATTGAACTATTTGACTATATGCGAGATATAGTCAACAATGAAGAAGATGCAGAAGGTGTATTCTATCATATATCTCACGGTGAGATTGTGAATCCACTGGACCTTGTGGATGAGGTGCCAGACAATTTATTGGATGATGACGAGTACTTTGCTCGTCATCCAGAAGAGGAAGAAGATGATGGTAATGATGATAATGATGATAGCAGTGATAGTGAGGATGGTAATGATGATGGTGGTGATGATGCTGAATCTGAATCTAATTCAGAGGAGGCTGAGCCAATGGAGACTGAGACAGAGAATGTAGAGAAAGTTGAGATTAGTGAGCCTATGGTGATAGAAGAACCTGTTGAGGTTGCGTCTGTGATTGAAGAAGCAGTGGATGATGTTCCAAAGGAGGTATCTGTTAAGTATGTTCGAAAGAAGAGGTCGAAACCAGTAGAAAAACCTGATGAGATTAATGTGATTGAGATTGCACAGGCAGTAATGGCCGAAGCTGAATCTATTGCACAGATAGATGAAGTGGATGCTGGCATTACTGAGCCTATTACTGATGATATTCCCACTCCATTACCAGAAACCGCTGAAAACATTGGACAAGGTTTGGAGTCTTCACCAAACGATGTGCCAAGTGTTGATGAGATCTATGAAGAGAAAGAGAAACGTATTGCTGAATTAGAAGAGATTGTGGAAAATTTGATTAAGGCAAATGATTTATTGAAGGCCTCAAATGATCGTAAAAAGAAGAGATTTGATGAATATTGGGATATTCACAATCAGAATTTGAAGATTTTCAAAAAGTTGGATGAAGATCATGTGAAGTTGGTTGATGAGCATGTAAAGTTAAGAGATAAGTATGATAAACTGAAGGAAGAGCATGAGAATTTGAAGTTTGATTACAAAGAATTACAAGCTGAGTGTAATACTTTAGATGCCGAGAAAGAGATGTTGGAAAAAGAGTTGGAGGATATGCAACCAAAGAAGGCTGGCTCATCTTCTGACAAAGATTTTTCTGATGAAGTTGTTATGACTGAATCAAATGTGCCGAAGGTTTACTTGACTAGAGCTAGAGGAACTACAAATGTTGGTATTTTGGTAGAATCACCAATTACCATTCCCGATGAAGCTGCTGCTGACATTGTCATTTCTGACAAAGCTGAGGGAAAGAGGAAGATAGATGTTGTTCCTGAAATATTTGGCGATGAAGGAAGTTCAAAGAAGGCGAGGATTGATAAACCAGTGCAGATCGAGCCGATTCAATCTGTAGCTGAAGTTGAGGCTGAGAAAGTTGCTGAGACTGAAATTGGGTCTAGAGCTGAGAATGTTAAAACAGGTCAGATTGAGCCGATTCAATCTGATTCTGTAGCTGAAACCGAGGTATTTGCAGTATCAGAAAGTGAAAAGGAGGTTGGCTCTGAGGAAACCGTTCAGGTTGAGCCGATTCAACCTGAAGCTGGTGAAGTTGAAAGTGCGCTTAAAACAGATACTGAAGTTGCTAGTCAGTCTGAGCCGGTTCAAACTGATGAAGCACCTATGATAGAGGCGTTGGATGACTTAGACATAGATTGGACTGAGTCAGAAAATGAAGCTGAGCCAGAACCTGTACAAAATACTGTTGAAGAAGTTCCGGATGATTTGGATCAGAGGTTTGCTTATTTGGAGAAAATGAAGTATAACTCTGTATTTTTGAATGGGTTGACAGTGAGTCAGATTAATGAAGAGTATGAAAAGTGTATTAATGCTCAAGATAAAGCTGAAGCTGATCAGAAAGAGTTCATGGTTGAAATGGGTGAATGGACTCCTATGCAAGAAAGTTTAAATACCGAAGATTTACCTCCTACTGAGCTTTATCATCAAAACCCAGATGAAATGACTTCTTATGAGATGCGAAGTTGGTTGAGTTCGAGGAACTATCCGTATAAAACTTTGCAAAAGTTGAAATCTGAATCTTTAAGGAAGATAGTGGTCAGTTTCATGAAAACAGAAAAGATGTACAACAGAATGTTTTACTTGGATTATAACAATCCACAGTACTTCGAGTTGACCAAAAGATTCAAGGTGTTAGGACCAAAAGAGATTCCAGTTATGGCTTTACCGGAAAATGCTCATAAGAAAAGACACGAACTGATGGATATGTTTCCGAGCGAAGTTAAGTCGTACAACGTACCGATGGAAGTACGTGAAACTTGGCATAAGGCAGCAACACCAGGTGATGTGGTAAGATCGCTGATGAGCAAAGGACAATCAATCGCTGAGTTATTAGATTCTATGATTGTGCCTGAGAAGAACAAGAAGGTAAAGATAATAGCTTGGAAATATGATGAAGTCTTTGATGCGTTTATGATCAAGAGGGTAAATGGCTTATGTGATGTTTATCATTACTATTCGAGCATCTTCAAATTGGAAGTTCAGGATTTGAAAGAGCTGCACAAGTTGAGGCTAATTAATCACACGAATGCTGATCGTGGGAATAAATGCGTGATGCTTCTTGATGCTGGAATGAGTAGAACTGCAAAGTTTTTGGATTTCCGAGGTCAACAGGAAGACTCAGAATATGTGCAAGCCAAGAAACAAAGAAAGAAGAAAAGATTGGTGGTGACCGAGGATATGTACTTAGAAGAGTTCTCGGATGAATACTTTGACAAGATTACTGATCCTGGATTGAAGGTGATTGATGGAAGTCAGATGACGAAGCCAATATTGAGAGTATTTTACAATCAGGAAACATTTGAACTGAAGCTTGTCAGAAATTTGGAGGATTGGGACAAGGATATGATCACACTGTTCAGTACTTTTGAGTTAAAGCTGCTACATCCTTCATACATTGATTATTTGAGAAGCATTAGAATGGAGAAGTGCAAGGATAAACTGGCCGAAGCTGACAGAAAGCTATTTGTGGTGATGATTGAAGTTATTGCTGCTGCGTCGGAGAAGATTCGAGTCAGAAAAGCTTTGCTAAACTCTAATCTGGTGATGGTGGATTTACCGAAGATAGAGTGCATGAGAATATCCAGAAAAGGAACATTGGAGGTGTATGTCGAAGGCAAAGAAATGCCGTTTGAGTTTTATGCTAATATCGATTTTGCAGGTTTAAATCTGGATTCGCTTAGACGCATGAATGCTCTACCAATTCTGACGAATGAATCCAAGTCTCGACAAGCCAAGGTTGCTGAAAAGTTCAAATCCTGTATTGAAGAAGCTTTAAAAGAAAAAGAAGAGTACAAAGGACGAGAAGTGCTGAAAGTAAAAGATGAACCAGAAGAATGGTAGAAAAGAATTGAAGATCGATGCTGATAAAAGAAGAAAAAGATTGAAGTTTTTGAAGATTCAAAGTTAAATCTTAGGGGGAGTACTGTTAGGGTCATTTCCGTGTTAAGATTTACTTTGTATCTTTGTTTATATGTTTGTATAGTTTAGGGTTTATTATGTATTTTCCTTAAACTTGCATTTTGTTTGTTATAAAGCATGTAGAGTGCGTGTGTTAGGAGAGATTACTTTTTGCACTGTTAGAGAGAGAATTAACTGTGTGTATTTGTTTTCTCCTGCACATTGTACTGCGAATTGCTTTGATCATCAATATACAGAGAATTTATGAGTATGAACTGTGTTTGTGATTGAACGTTTTGTTTGTGCGTGTTGTTTAGATCATTTGAGTGATATTATCGATCCAATTGAACCTATCAATCGTACAACAATTTAGAATATCTTACGATTCTGTATGCCACATTACCGCTTTGAAAATCATGTTAGTATAACCTAGGGCACCTTACAACTCCTAAGAACCCATTACAATACCGTACGTAAACTTAAAACTCCATAATAAACCTAATGAATTCGTCCGAGTCCTTTAAACATCAGACAACCACTTAGGACTTGTTATGACTTTATATGCGACATTAGCAACAGGAAAAGAAATTTAGAATAATGTAGGATGCGTTACATCTTTTGAGAACACCTTACACCACCGTACAAAACAATAAAACTCCATAATAAACCTAATGAATTCGTCCGAGTGATTTGAACATCGTACAACAATTTAGAATATCTTACCACTCTGAATGCCACATTACCGCCTTGAAAAGCATGTTAGTATAACGTACGACACCTTACAACACCTAACAAAATATTACAACACCGTACGTAAACATAAAACTCCATAATAAACCTAATGAATTCATCCGAGTCCTTTGAACATCGTACGACAATTTAGAATATATTACGACCCTATATGCCACATTACCGCCTTGAAAAGCATGTTAGTATAACGTACGACATCTTACAACTCCTAACAAAACATTACAGCACCGTACGTAAACTTAAAACTCCATAATAAACCTAATGAATTCGTCCGAGTCATTTGAACATCGTACAACAATTTAGAATATCTTACGATTCTGTATGCCACATTACCGCTTTGAAAATCATGTTAGTATAAACTAGGGCACCTTACAACTCCTAAGAACCCATTACAATATCGTACGTAAACTTAAAACTCCATAGTAAACCTAATGAATTCGTCCGAGTCCTTTAAACATCAGACAACCACTTAGGACTTGTTATGACTTTATATGCGACATTAGCAACAGGAAAAGAAATTTAGAATAATGTAGGATGCGTTACATCTTTTGAGAACACCTTACACCACCGTACCAAACAATAAAACTCCATAATAAACCTAATGAAGTCGTCCGAGTGATTTGAACATCGTACAACAATTTAGAATATCTTACCACTCTGAATGCCACATTACCGCCTTGAAAAGCATGTTAGTATAACGTACGACACCTTACAACACCTAACAAAATATTACAACACCGTACGTAAACATAAAACTCCATAATAAACCTAATGAATTCATCCGAGTCCTTTGAACATCGTACGACAATTTAGAATATATTACGACTCTATATGCCACATTACCGCCTTGAAAAGCATGTTAGTATAACGTACGACATCTTACAACTCCTAACAAAACATTACAGCACCGTACGTAAACTTAAAACTCCATAATAAACCTAATGAATTCGTCCGAGTCATTTGAACATCGTACAACAATTTAGAATATCTTACGATTCTGTATGCCACATTACCGCTTTGAAAATCATGTTAGTATAAACTAGGGCACCTTACAACTCCTAAGAACCCATTACAATATCGTACGTAAACTTAAAACTCCATAGTAAACCTAATGAATTCGTCCGAGTCCTTTAAACATCAGACAACCACTTAGGACTTGTTATGACTTTATATGCGACATTAGCAACAGGAAAAGAAATTTAGAATAATGTAGGATGCGTTACATCTTTTGAGAACACCTTACACCACCGTACAAAACAATAAAACTCCATAATAAACCTAATGAATTCGTCCGAGTGATTTGAACATCGTACAACAATTTAGAATATCTTACCACTCTGAATGCCACATTACCGCCTTGAAAAGCATGTTAGTATAACGTACGACACCTTACAACACCTAACAAAATATTACAACACCGTACGTAAACATAAAACTCCATAATAAACCTAATAAATTCATCCGAGTCCTTTGAACATCGTACGACAATTTAGAATATATTACGACTCTATATGCCACATTACCGCCTTGAAAAGCATGTTAGTATAACGTACGACATCTTACAACTCCTAACAAAACATTACAGCACCGTACGTAAACTTAAAACTCCATAATAAACCTAATGAATTCGTCCGAGTCATTTGAACATCGTACAACAATTTAGAATATCTTACGATTCTGTATGCCACATTACCGCTTTGAAAATCATGTTAGTATAAACTAGGGCACCTTACAACTCCTAAGAACCCATTACAATATCGTACGTAAACTTAAAACTCCATAGTAAACCTAATGAATTCGTCCGAGTCATTTGAACATCGTACAACAATTTAGAATATCTTACGATTCTGTATGCCACATTACCGCTTTGAAAATCATGTTAGTATAACCTAGGGCACCTTACAACTCCTAAGAACCCATTACAATACCGTACGTAAACTTAAAACTCCATAGTAAACCTAATGAATTCGTCCGAGTCCTTTGAACATCGTACAACAATTTAGAATATCTTACGATTCTGTATGCCACATTACCGCTTTGAAAATCATGTTAGTATAACCTAGGGCACCTTACAACTCCTAAGAACCCATTACAATACCGTACGTAAACTTAAAACTCCATAATAAACCTAATGAATTCGTCCGAGTCCTTTACACATCAGACAACCTCTTAGGACTTGTTATGACTTTATATGCGACATTAGCAACAGGAAAAGAAATTTAGAATAATGTAGGATGCGTTACATCTTTTGAGAACACCTTACACCACCGTACGAAACAATAAAACTCCATAATAAACCTAATGAATTCGTCCGAGTGATTTGAACATCGTACAACAATTTAGAATATCTTACCACTCTGAATGCCACATTACCGCCTTGAAAAGCATGTTAGTATAACGTACGACACCTTACAACACCTAACAAAATATTACAACACCGTACGTAAACATAAAACTCCATAATAAACCTAATGAATTCATCCGAGTCCTTTGAACATCGTACGACAATTTAGAATATATTACGACTCTATATGCCACATTACCGCCTTGAAAAGCATGTTAGTATAACGTACGACATCTTACAACTCCTAACAAAACATTACAGCACCGTACGTAAACTTAAAACTCCATAATAAACCTAATGAATTCGTCCGAGTCATTTGAACATCGTACAACAATTTAGAATATCTTACGATTCTGTATGCCATATTACCGCTTTGAAAATCATGTTAGTATAAACTAGGGCACCTTACAACTCCTAAGAACCCATTACAATATCGTACGTAAACTTAAAACTCCATAGTAAACCTAATGAATTCGTCCGAGTCCTTTAAACATCAGACGACCACTCAGGACTTGTTATGACTTTGTATGCGACATTAGCAACAGGAAAAACATTTTAGAATAATGTAGGATGCGTTACATCTTTTGAGAACACCTTACACCACCGTACGAAACATTAAAACTCCATAATAAACCTAATGAATTCGTCCGAGTGATTTGAACATCGTACAAAAATTTAGATTATCTTACCACTCTGAATGCCACATTACCGCCTTGAAAAGCATGTTAGTATAACGTACGACACATTATAACTCCTAACAAAACATTACAACAACGTACGTAAACTTAAAACTCTATAATAAACCAAATGAATTCATCTGAGTCCTGTGAACATCATACGACAATTTAGAATATATTACGACTCTGTATGCCACATTACCGCCTTGAAAAGAATGTTAGTATAACGTACGACACCTTACAACTCCGAACAAAACATTACAACACCGTACGTAAACTTAAAACTCCATAATAAACCTAATGAATTCATCCGAGTCCTTTGAACATCGTACGACAATTTAGAATATATTACGACTCTGTATGCCACATTACCGCCTTGAAAAGCATGTTAGTATAACGTACGGCACCTTACAACTCCTAACAAAACATTACAACACCGTACGTAAACTTAAAACTCCATAATAAACCTAATGAATTCGTCCGAGTCATTTGAACATCGTACAACAATTTAGAATATCTTACGATTCTGTATGCCACATTACCTCTTTGAAAATCATGTTAGTATAACCTAGGGCACCTTACAACTCCTAAGAACCCATTACAATACCGTACGTAAACTTAAAACTCCATAGTAAACCTAATGAATTCGTCCGAGTCCTTTGAACATCGTACAACAATTTAGAATATCTTACGATTCTGTATGCCACATTACCGCTTTGAAAATCATGTTAGTATAACCTAGGGCACCTTACAACTCCTAAGAACCCATTACAATACCGTACGTAAACTTAAAACTCCATAATAAACCTAATGAATTCGTCCGAGTCCTTTAAACATCAGACAACCACTTAGGACTTGTTATGACTTTATATGCGACATTAGCAACAGGAAAAGAAATTTAGAATAATGTAGGATGCGTTACATCTTTTGAGAACACCTTACACCACCGTACAAAACAATAAAACTCCATAATAAACCTAATGAATTCGTCCGAGTGATTTGAACATCGTACAACAATTTAGAATATCTTACCACTCTGAATGCCACATTACCGCCTTGAAAAGCATGTTAGTATAACGTACGACACCTTACAACACCTAACAAAATATTACAACACCGTACGTAAACATAAAACTCCATAATAAACCTAATGAATTCATCCGAGTCCTTTGAACATCGTACGGCAATTTAGAATATATTACGACTCTATATGCCACATTACCGCCTTGAAAAGCATGTTAGTATAACGTACGACATCTTACAACTCCTAGCAAAACATTACAGCACCGTACGTAAACTTAAAACTCCATAATAAACCTAATGAATTCGTCCGAGTCATTTGAACATCGTACAACAATTTAGAATATCTTACGATTCTGTATGCCACATTACCGCTTTGAAAATCATGTTAGTATAAACTAGGGCACCTTACAACTCCTAAGAACCCATTACAACATCGTACGTAAACTTAAAACTCCATAGTAAACCTAATGAATTCGTCCGAGTCCTTTAAACATCAGACAACCACTTAGGACTTGTTATGACTTTATATGCGACATTAGCAACAGGAAAAGAAATTTAGAATAATGTAGGATGCGTTACATCTTTTGAGAACACCTTACACCACCGTACAAAACAATAAAACTCCATAATAAACCTAATGAATTCGTCCGAGTGATTTGAACATCGTACAACAATTTAGAATATCTTACCACTCTGAATGCCACATTACCGCCTTGAAAAGCATGTTAGTATAACGTACGACACCTTACAACACCTAACAAAATATTACAACACCGTACGTAAACATAAAACTCCATAATAAACCTAATGAATTCATCCGAGTCCTTTGAACATCGTACGACAATTTAGAATATATTACGACTCTATATGCCACATTACCGCCTTGAAAAGCATGTTAGTATAACGTACGACATCTTACAACTCCTAACAAAACATTACAGCACCGTACGTAAACTTAAAACTCCATAATAAACCTAATGAATTCGTCCGAGTCATTTGAACATCGTACAACAATTTAGAATATCTTACGATTCTGTATGCCACATTACCGCTTTGAAAATCATGTTAGTATAAACTAGGGCACCTTACAACTCCTAAGAACCCATTACAATATCGTACGTAAACTTAAAACTCCATAGTAAACCTAATGAATTCGTCCGAGTCCTTTAAACATCAGACGACCACTCAGGACTTGTTATGACTTTGTATGCGACATTAGCAACAGGAAAAACAATTTAGAATAATGTAGGATGCGTTACATCTTTTGAGAACACCTTACACCACCGTACGAAAAATTAAAACTCCATAATAAACCTAATGAATTCGTCCGAGTGATTTGAACATCGTACAAAAATTTAGATTATTTTACCACTCTGAATGCCACATTACCGCCTTGAAAAGCATGTTAGTATAACGTACGACACCTTATAACTCCTAACAAAACATTACAACACCGTACGTAAACTTAAAACTCTATAACAAACCAAATGAATTCATCCGAGTCCTGTGAACATCATACGACAATTTAGAATATATTACGACTCTGTATGCCACATTACCGCCTTGAAAAGAATGTTAGTATAACGTACGACACCTTACAACTCCGAACAAAACATTACAACACCGTACGTAAACTTAAAACTCCATAATAAACCTAATGAATTCATCCGAGTCCTTTGAACATCGTACGACAATTTAGAATATATTACGACTCTGTATGCCACATTACCGCCTTGAAAAGCATGTTAGTATAACGTACGGCACCTTACAACTCCTAACAAAACATTACAACACCGTACGTAAACTTAAAACTCCATAATAAACCTAATGAATTCGTCCGAGTCATTTGAACATCGTACAACAATTTAGAATATCTTACGATTCTGTATGCCACATTACCTCTTTGAAAATCATGTTAGTATAACCTAGGGCACCTTACAACTCCTAAGAACCCATTACAATACCGTACGTAAACTTAAAACTCCATAGTAAACCTAATGAATTCGTCCGAGTCCTTTGAACATCGTACAACAATTTAGAATATCTTACGATTCTGTATGCCAAATTACCGCTTTGAAAATCATGTTAGTATAACCTAGGGCACCTTACAACTCCTAAGAACCCATTACAATACCGTACGTAAACTTAAAACTCCATAATAAACCTAATGAATTCGTCCGAGTCCTTTAAACATCAGACAACCACTTAGGACTTGTTATGACTTTATATGCGACATTAGCAACAGGAAAAGAAATTTAGAATAATGTAGGATGCGTTACATCTTTTGAGAACACCTTACACCACCGTACAAAACAATAAAACTCCATAATAAACCTAATGAATTCGTCCGAGTGATTTGAACATCGTACAACAATTTAGAATATCTTACCACTCTGAATGCCACATTACCGCCTTGAAAAGCATGTTAGTATAACATACGACACCTTACAACACCTAACAAAATATTACAACACCGTACGTAAGCATAAAACTCCATAATAAACCTAATGAATTCATCCGAGTCCTTTGAACATCGTACGACAATTTAGAATATATTACGACTCTATATGCCACATTACCGCCTTGAAAAGCATGTTAGTATAACGTACGACATCTTACAACTCCTAACAAAACATTACAGCACCGTACGTAAACTTAAAACTCCATAATAAACCTAATGAATTCGTCCGAGTCATTTGAACATCGTACAACAATTTAGAATATCTTACGATTCTGTATGCCACATTACCGCTTTGAAAATCATGTTAGTATAAACTAGGGCACCTTACAACTCCTAAGAACCCATTACAATATCGTACGTAAACTTAAAACTCCATAGTAAACCTAATGAATTCGTCCGAGTCCTTTAAACATCAGACAACCACTTAGGACTTGTTATGACTTTATATGCGACATTAGCAACAGGAAAAGAAATTTAGAATAATGTAGGATGCGTTACATCTTTTGAGAACACCTTACACCACCGTACAAAACAATAAAACTCCATAATAAACCTAATGAATTCGTCCGAGTGATTTGAACATCGTACAACAATTTAGAATATCTTACCACTCTGAATTCCACATTACCGCCTTGAAAAGCATGTTAGTATAACGTACGACACCTTACAACACCTAACAAAATATTACAACACCGTACGTAAACATAAAACTCCATAATAAACCTAATGAATTCATCCGAGTCCTTTGAACATCGTACGACAATTTAGAATATATTACGACTCTGTATGCCACATTACCGCCTTGAAAAGCATGTTAGTATAACGTACGGCACCTTACAACTCCTAACAAAACATTACAACACCGTACGTAAACTTAAAACTCCATAATAAACCTAATGAATTCGTCCGAGTCATTTGAACATCGTACAACAATTTAGAATATCTTACGATTCTGTATGCCACATTACCTCTTTGAAAATCATGTTAGTATAACCTAGGGCACCTTACAACTCCTAAGAACCCATTACAATACCGTACGTAAACTTAAAACTCCATAGTAAACCTAATGAATTCGTCCGAGTCCTTTGAACATCGTACAACAATTTAGAATATCTTACGATTCTGTATGCCAAATTACCGCTTTGAAAATCATGTTAGTATAACCTAGGGCACCTTACAACTCCTAAGAACCCATTACAATACCGTACGTAAACTTAAAACTCCATAATAAACCTAATGAATTCGTCCGAGTCCTTTAAACATCAGACAACCACTTAGGACTTGTTATGACTTTATATGCGACATTAGCAACAGGAAAAGCAATTTAGAATAATGTAGGATGCCTTACATCTTTTGAGAACACCTTACACCACCGTACGAAACAATAAAACTTCATAATAAACCTAATGAATTCGTCTGAGTGATTTGAACATCGTACAACAATTTAGATTATCTTACCACTCTGAATGCCACATTACCGCCTTGAAAAGCATGTTAGTATAACGTACGACACCTTATAACTCCTAACAAAACATTACAACACCGTACGTAAACTTAAAACTCTATAATAAACCAAATGAATTCATCCGAGTCCTTTGAACATCGTACGACAATTTAGAATATATTACGACTCTGTATGCCACATTACCGCCTTGAAAAGCATGTTAGTATAACGTACGACACCTTACAACTCCTAACAAAACATTACAAAACCATACGTAAACTTAAAACTCCATAATAAACCTAATGAATTCGTCCGAGTCATTTGAACATCGTACAACAATTTAGAATATCTTACGATTCTGTATGCCACATTACCGCTTTGAAAATCATGTTAGTATAACCTAGGGCACCTTACAACTCCTCAGAACTCATTACAATACCGTACGTAAACTTAAAATTCCATAATAAACCTAATGAATTCGTCTGAGTCCTTTAAACATCAGACGACCACTTAGGACTTGTTATGACTTTATATGCGACATTAGCAACAGGAAAAACAATTTAGAATAATGTAGGATGCGTTACATCTTTTGAGAACACCTTACACCACCGTACAAAACAATAAAACTCCATAATAAACCTAATGAATTCGTCCGAGTGATTTGAACATCGTACAACAATTTAGAATATCTTACCACTCTGAATGCCACATTACCGCCTTGAAAAGCATGTTAGTATAACGTACGACACCTTACAACACCTAACAAAATATTACAACACCGTACGTAAACATAAAACTCCATAATAAACCTAATGAATTCATCCGAGTCCTTTGAACATCGTACGACAATTTAGAATATATTACGACTCTATATGCCACATTACCGCCTTGAAAAGCATGTTAGTATAACGTACGACATCTTACAACTCCTAACAAAACATTACAGCACCGTACGTAAACTTAAAACTCCATAATAAACCTAATGAATTCGTCCGAGTCATTTGAACATCATACAACAATTTAGAATATCTTACGATTCTGTATGCCACATTACCGCTTTGAAAATCATGTTAGTATAAACTAGGGCACCTTACAACTCCTAAGAACCCATTACAATATCGTACGTAAACTTAAAACTCCATAGTAAACCTAATGAATTAGTCCGAGTGATTTGAACATCGTACAACAATTTAGAATATCTTACCACTCTGAATGCCACATTACCGCCTTGAAAAGCATGTTAGTATAACGTACGACACCTTACAACACCTAACAAAATATTACAACACCGTACGTAAACATAAAACTCCATAATAAACCTAATGAATTCATCCGAGTCCTTTGAACATCGTACGACAATTTAGAATATATTACGACTCTATATGCCACATTACCGCCTTGAAAAGCATGTTAGTATAACGTACGACATCTTACAACTCCTAACAAAACATTACAGCACCGTACGTAAACTTAAAACTCCATAATAAACCTAATGAATTCGTCCGAGTCATTTGAACATCGTACAACAATTTAGAATATCTTACGATTCTGTATGCCACATTACCGCTTTGAAAATCATGTTAGTATAAACTAGGGCACCTTACAACTCCTAAGAACCCATTACAATATCGTACGTAAACTTAAAACTCCATAGTAAACCTAATGAATTCGTCCGAGTCCTTTAAACATCAGACGACCACTCAGGACTTGTTATGACTTTGTATGCGACATTAGCAACAGGAAAAGCAATTTAGAATAATGTAGGATGCGTTACATCTTTTGAGAACACCTTACACCACCGTACGAAACAATAAAACTTCATAATAAACCTAATGAATTCGTCTGAGTGATTTGAACATCGTACAACAATTTAGATTATCTTACCACTCTGAATGCCACATTACCGCCTTGAAAAGCATGTTAGTATAACGTACGACACCTTATAACTCCTAACAAAACATTACAACACCGTACGTAAACTTAAAACTCTATAATAAACCAAATGAATTCATCCGAGTCCTTTGAACATCGTACGACAATTTAGAATATATTACGACTCTGTATGCCACATTACCGCCTTGAAAAGCATGTTAGTATAACGTACGACACCTTACAACTCCTAACAAAACATTACAAAACCATACGTAAACTTAAAACTCCATAATAAACCTAATGAATTCGTCCGAGTCATTTGAACATCGTACAACAATTTAGAATATCTTACGATTCTGTATGCCACATTACCGCTTTGAAAATCATGTTAGTATAACCTAGGGCACCTTACAACTCCTAAGAACTCATTACAATACCGTACGTAAACTTAAAATTCCATAATAAACCTAATAAATTCGTCTGAGTCCTTTAAACATCAGACGACCACTTAGGACTTGTTATGACTTTATATGCGACATTAGCAACAGGAAAAACAATTTAGAATAATGTAGGATGCGTTACATCTTTTGAGAACACCTTACACCACCGTACGAAACATTAAAACTCCATAATATACCTAATGAATTCGTCCGAGTGATTTGAACATCGTACAAAAATTTAGATTATCTTACCACTCTGAATGCCACATTACCGCCTTGAAAAGCATGTTAGTATAACGTACGACACCTTATAACTCCTAACAAAACATTACAACACCGTACGTAAACTTAAAACTCTATAATAAACCAAATGAATTCATCCGAGTCCTGTGAACATCATACGACAATTTAGAATATATTACGACTCTGTATGCCACATTACCGCCTTGAAAAGAATGTTAGTATAACGTACGACACCTTACAACTCCGAACAAAACATTACAACACCGTACGTAAACTTAAAACTCCATAATAAACCTAATGAATTCATCCGAGTCCTTTGAACATCGTACGACAATTTAGAATATATTACGACTCTGTATGCCACATTACCGCCTTGAAAAGCATGTTAGTATAACGTACGGCACCTTACAACTCCTAACAAAACATTACAACACCGTACGTAAACTTAAAACTCCATAATAAAACTAATGAATTCGTCCGAGTCATTTGAACATCGTACAACAATTTAGAATATCTTACGATTCTGTATGCCACATTACCTCTTTGAAAATCATGTTAGTATAACCTAGGGCACCTTACAACTCCTAAGAACCCATTACAATACCGTACGTAAACATAAAACTCCATAGTAAACCTAATGAATTCGTCCGAGTCCTTTGAACATCGTACAACAATTTAGAATATCTTACGATTCTGTATGCCACATTACCGCTTTGAAAATCATGTTAGTATAACCTAGGGCACCTTACAACTCCTAAGAACCCATTACAATACCGTACGTAAACTTAAAACTCCATAATAAACCTAATGAATTCGTCCGAGTCCTTTAAACATCAGACAACCACTTAGGACTTGTTATGACTTTATATGCGACATTAGCAACAGGAAAAGAAATTTAGAATAATGTAGGATGCGTTACATCTTTTGAGAACACCTTACACCACCGTACGAAACAATAAAACTCCATAATAAACCTAATGAATTCGTCCGAGTGATTTGAACATCGTACAACAATTTAGAATATCTTACCACTCTGAATGCCACATTACCGCCTTGAAAAGCATGTTAGTATAACGTACGACACCTTACAACACCTAACAAAATATTACAACACCGTACGTAAACATAAAACTCCATAATAAACCTAATGAATTCATCCGAGTCCTTTGAACATCGTACGACAATTTAGAATATATTACGACTCTATATGCCACATTACCGCCTTGAAAAGCATGTTAGTATAACGTACGACATCTTACAACTCCTAACAAAACATTACAGCACCGTACGTAAACTTAAAACTCCATAATAAACCTAATGAATTCGTCCGAGTCCTTTAAACATCAGACGACCACTCAGGACTTGTTATGACTTTGTATGCGACATTAGCAACAGGAAAAGCAATTTAGAATAATGTAGGATGCGTTACATCTTTTGAGAACACCTTACACCACCGTACGAAACAATAAAACTTCATAATAAACCTAATGAATTCGTCTGAGTGATTTGAACATCGTACAACAATTTAGATTATCTTACCACTCTGAATGCCACATTACCGCCTTGAAAAGCATGTTAGTATAACGTACGACACCTTATAACTCCTAACAAAACATTACAACACCGTACGTAAACTTAAAACTCTATAATAAACCAAATGAATTCATCCGAGTCCTTTGAACATCGTACGACAATTTAGAATATATTACGACTCTGTATGCCACATTACCGCCTTGAAAAGCATGTTAGTATAACCTACGGCACCTTACAACTCCTAACAAAACATTACAACACCATACGTAAACATCGTACAACAATTTAGAATATCTTACGATTCTGTATGCCACATTACCGCTTTGAAAATCATGTTAGTATAACCTAGGGCACCTTACAACTCCTAAGAACCCATTACAATACCGTACGTAAACTTAAAACTCCATAGTAAACCTAATGAATTCGTCCGAGTCCTTTGAACATCGTACAACAATTTAGAATATCTTACGATTCTGTATGCCACATTACCGCTTTGAAAATCATGTTAGTATAACCTAGGGCACCTTACAACTCCTAAGAACCCATTACAATACCGTACGTAAACTTAAAACTCCATAATAAACCTAATGAATTCGTCCGAGTCCTTTAAACATCAGACAACCACTTAGGACTTGTTATGACTTTATATGCGACATTAGCAACAGGAAAAGAAATTTAGAATAATGTAGGATGCGTTACATCTTTTGAGAACACTTTACACCACCGTACAAAACAATAAAACTCCATAATAAACCTAATGAATTCGTCCGAGTGATTTGAACATCGTACAACAATTTAGAATATCTTACCACTCTGAATGCCACATTACCGCCTTGAAAAGCATGTTAGTATAACGTACCACATCTTACAACTCCTAACAAAACATTACAGCACCGTACGTAAACTTAAAACTCCATAGTAAACCTAATGAATTCGTCCGAGTCATTTGAACATCGTACAACAATTTAGAATATCTTACGATTCTGTATGCCACATTACCGCTTTGAAAATCATGTTAGTATAACCTAGGGCACCTTACAACTCCTAAGAACCCATTACAATATCGTACGTAAACTTAAAACTCCATAATAAACCTAATGAATTCGTCCGAGTCCTTTAAACATCAGACGACCACTCAGGACTTGTTATGACTTTGTATGCGACATTAGCAACAGGAAAAGCAATTTAGAATAATGTAGGATGCGTTACATCTTTTGAGAACACCTTACACCACCGTACGAAACAATAAAACTTCATAATAAACCTAATGAATTCGTCTGAGTGATTTGAACATCGTACAACAATTTAGATTATCTTAACACTCTGAATGCCACATTACCGCCTTGAAAAGCATGTTAGTATAACGTACGACACCTTATAACACCTAACAAAATATTACAACACCGTACGTAAACATAAAACTCCATAATAAACCAAATGAATTCATCCGAGTCCTTTGAACATCGTACGACAATTTAGAATATATTACGACTCTGTATGCCACATTACCGCCTTGAAAAGCATGTTAGTATAACGTACGACATCTTACAACTCCTAACAAAACATTACAGCACCGTACGTAAACTTAAAACTCCATAATAAACCTAATGAATTCGTCCGAGTCATTTGAACATCGTACAACAATTTAGAATATCTTACGATTCTGTATGCCACATTACCGCTTTGAAAATCATGTTAGTATAAACTAGGGCACCTTACAACTCCTAAGAACCCATTACAATATCGTACGTAAACTTAAAACTCCATAGTAAACCTAATGAATTCGTCCGAGTCCTTTAAACATCAGACGACCACTCAGGACTTGTTATGACTTTGTATGCGACATTAGCAACAGGAAAAGCAATTTAGAATAATGTAGGATGCGTTACATCTTTTGAGAACACCTTACACCACCGTACGAAACAATAAAACTTCATAATAAACCTAATGAATTCGTCTGAGTGATTTGAACATCGTACAACAATTTAGATTATCTTAACACTCTGAATGCCACATTACCGCCTTGAAAAGCATGTTAGTATAACGTACGACACCTTATAACTCATAACAAAACATTACAACACCGTACGTAAACTTAAAACTCTATAATAAACCAAATGAATTCATCCGAGTCCTTTGAACATCGTACGACAATTTAGAATATATTACGACTCTGTATGCCACATTACCGCCTTGAAAAGCATGTTAGTATAACGTACGGCACCTTACAACTCCTAACAAAACATTACAACACCATACGTAAACTTAAAACTCCATAATAAACCTAATGAATTCGTCCGAGTCATTTGAACATCGTACAACAATTTAGAATATCTTTAGATTCTGTATGCCACATTACCGCTTTGAAAATCATGTTAGTATAACCTAGGGCACCTTACAACTCCTAAGAACCCATTACAATACCGTACGTAAACTTAAAACTCCATAATAAACCTAATGAATTCGTCTGAGTCCTTTAAACATCAGACGACCACTCAGGACTTGTTATGACTTTGTATGCGACAATAGCAACAGGAAAAGCAATTTAGAATAATGTAGGATGCGTTACATCTTTTGAGAACACCTTACACCACCGTACGAAACAATAAAACTTCATAATAAACCTAATGAATTCGTCTGAGTGATTTGAACATCGTACAACAATTTAGATTATCTTAACACTCTGAATGCCACATTACCGCCTTGAAAAGCATGTTAGTATAACGTACGACACCTTATAACTCCTAACAAAACATTACAACACCGTACGTAAACTTAAAACTCTATAATAAACCAAATGAATTCATCCGAGTCCTTTGAACATCGTACGACAATTTAGAATATATTACGACTCTGTATGCCACATTACCGCCTTGAAAAGCATGTTAGTATAACGTACGGCACCTTACAACTCCTAACAAAACATTACAACACCATACGTAAACTTAAAACTCCATAATAAACCTAATGAATTCGTCCGAGTCATTTGAACATCGTACAACAATTTAGAATATCTTTAGATTCTGTATGCCACATTACCGCTTTGAAAATCATGTCAGTATAACCTAGGGCACCTTACAACTCCTAAGAACCCATTACAATACCGTACGTAAACTTAAAACTCCATAATAAACCTAATAAATTCATCTGAGTCCTTTAAACATCAGACGACCACTTAGGACTTGTTATGACTTTATATGCGACATTAGCAACAGGAAAAACAATTTAGAATAATGTAGGATGCGTTACATCTTTTGAGAACACCTTACACCACCGTACGAAACATTAAAACTCTATAATAAACCTAATGAATTCGTCCGAGTGATTTGAACATCGTACAACATTTTAGAATATCTTACCACTCTGAATGCCACATTACCGCCTTGAAAAGCATGTTAGTATAACGTACGACACCTTACAACACCTAACAAAATATTACAACACCGTACGTAAACATAAAACTCCATAATAAACCTAATGAATTCATCCGAGTCCTTTGAACATCGTACGACAATTTAGAATATATTACGACTCTATATGCCACATTACCGCCTTGAAAAGCATGTTAGTATAACGTACGACACCTTACAACACCTAACAAAATATTACAACACCGTACGTAAACATAAAACTCCATAATAAACCTAATGAATTCATCCGAGTCCTTTGAACATCGTACGACAATTTAGAATATATTACGACTCTATATGCCACATTACCGCGTTGAAAAGAATGTTAGTATAACGTACGACACCTTACAACTCCGAACAAAACATTACAACACCATACGTAAACTTAAAACTCCATAACAAACCTAATGAATTCATCCGAGTCCTTTGAACATCGTACGAAAATTTAGAATATATTACGACTCTGTATGCCACATTACCGCCTTGAAAAGCATGTTAGTATAACGTACGGCACCTTACAACTCCTAACAAAACATTACAACACCGTACGTAAACTTAAAACTCCATAATAAACCTAATGAATTCGTCCGAGTCATTTGAACATCGTACAACAATTTAGAATATCTTACGATTCTGTATGCCACATTACCGCTTTGAAAATCATGTTAGAATAAACTAGGGCACCTTACAACTCCTAAGAACCCATTACAATACCGTACGTAAACTTAAAACTCCATAGTAAACCTAATGAATTCGTCCGAGTCCTTTAAACATCAGACGACCATTCAGGACTTGTTATGACTTTGTATGCGACATTAGCAACAGGAAAAGCAATTTAGAATAATGTAGGATGCGTTACATCTTTTGAGAACACCTTACACCACCGTACGAAACAATAAAACCTCATAATAGACCTAATGAATTCGTCTGAGTGATTTGAACATCGTACAACAATTTAGATTATCTTACTACTCTGAATGCCACATTACCGCCTTGAAAAGCATGTTAGTATAACGTACGACACCTTATAACTCCTAACAAAACATTACAACACCGTACGTAAACTTAAAACTTGATAGTCTACTATGTATAGGTTGGACCCACCGGCTTGTCGGTGCTACTTTTGTATGTAATTGTTTGTATTGTAATTGTATTAGTTCTAGCGAACCTACGGGCGAATCTATAGATTCGCCCGCAGGCCAACATGTCTTTTGGTTTAGGTATCGACTGGGCGAACCTATGTGCCCAGCGAACCTGTGTTGGTTCGCTGGATAGATTCGCTAGAGCGAATCTATCAGCGAACCTAACATCACTATATATTGTAACCTTATCTACAACTTTATAGAACTTTTGCACATCTTTTACTCAGACGAATTCTTACCATTTTGTGTTGTGTAATCGTTCAATTGAGGTGCTAGGAGCTTATATCTTTCATCATTGTAGCTTATTAACCTCGATTATGTGTTAGATCTTGATATTGGGTTATTTGGACTTTATTCACTTTGTTCTTCAAGTATTTGACATATTGGTGTTAAACAAGTCAACAAAGCACTGAAATCACGATCATTATGGACCAACAATATGGTATCAGAGCCTTAGTGCTCTTGATTGTTTGATTCAAGTGATTTTTGTGTTGATTTTTGAAGTTTTTGGGTCAAAACTCTTTCGATTCTGTTTGAAGCTTGTTTGTTGTGTTTTGGAGTCGTATTTTGCTCTGGTTTTGTGTTATTTGGACGTATAAAGCTTTTAAAACAAACCTGAAGGCAAATGGTCAAGTTTTGAGGGTTTTTGAGCTGTTTCCGTACTATTTCAGAGTGGTTGAGCTACCAGCGAATCTATTAGTTCTTCCAGCGAATCTGTCAGTTCTTCCAGCGAATCTAAATTCAAATTTTGTCTTGTCTGGGTTGTGTTGTGGCCAGCGAATCTAGCATATCATCGAACGAAAGTTCATCTATTTGACTGACTGTGCAAGCGAAACTGCTGCCAAAATCAGGCCAGCGAATCTGTGCTCGCTCGTCAGCGAATCTGTTTGACTGTCTAGCGAATCTGTCACCAGCGAATCTACCAGCGAATCTACTGTGTTCTTCTAGCGAAACTAGCCAGCGAATCTGTCATTTTTCAGCGAATCTGTTGTATGTTCAAAGTTATGACTTCTTCAACACTTAATATGAATGATCTAGACAGCGTTCAACCTAACAGGCCACCGAGGCTTGTTAGTGGTGAAAACTTTGAAGATTGGAAAAGATGCTTGAAAGCGTTCTTCTACTACACGGACTACAACCAATGGGAATCTATAGTGAATGGTCCGCATGTGCCTACAACTGTTGAAGGAACTGTCACTTCAATAAACACAGATCCAACTACTTTTACTGAAACTGATATCAAGTTACTGGATCGTGACAAGAAAGCATTAGGGGCACTGATACTTTGCTTACACCAAGACATCTTCAACCGCTTTGCAGAACACACAACTGCAAAAAGTCTGTATGATGCATTGTGTGAATTTTATGATGGGAATGAGGACCTGAAACTGGATAGAAAAGCTCAGGCTGAAAAAGAATTCAACTCTTTTGTGGGATACTCACAAGAGAACTTGACTGATATTACAAATAGATTCCTGTCTGTGTCAAGCAATTTGAAGAAATATGATGAAAAGCTGGGCAATCACGAACAAGTTGCAAAATTGTTAGATTCACTTCCTCCCCAATGGAGCCTTCAAATCAAGCTACTGAAACAAGAGAGGAATTTCCCTGATTACAAACTGATGGACGTCATCAACAAGCTGAAGTCTTTCGACCTTGATGTCAAAAGAAGAGAGTATAATCAGTCGATGATGGTTCCAAACATTCCCTCTCAAAATGCTGCACTTATTTCATCCGCTGCAAGCTCTTATGCTTACAGTGCAGCATCTAGAGGATCATCTGGTCATTTATCTGCTAAGTCTGCTGGTGCATCTTCAAATGCTGGTTCAAGCTCAAGTGCATCCGTCACCACACAGATTCCGTCAGATACTATGGCCTTATTCGGAATGTTTGTTCACAGTTATGAAGCTCTTGTTGCAGGTGAGTTGAAAGGAAAGGGTATGACAGTTGAAGACATGTATCAGGTGGACCCTGACGATCTGGAGGAAACAGATATTCAATGGCAGATGGCTATGCTCACTCTTCGTGCCAGACGATTCATGGAAAGGACTGGTAGAAGAAACTTTGGAAATCAAGGACAGAATGCTAAGCTGGGTTATGACAAGGGAAAGTTACGATGCTATAACTGCAAGCAACTGGGCCACTTCAAGAGAGAATGCCCATTACCAATCGTTACTGAGCCAGTTAACTCTGCAACTCCAAGACCTGCTCAAATTCAAGAAAAGGTTGAAGAAGCTAAGTCAAAGAATGAAACTGCACTGCTTACCAACTTTGACTGGAGCGCAGAAATTGAAGAAACCAAGGAAGAGATCAATCATGCCCTTGTTGCTGAAATCACTGAGTTTGATGACAATGATATAAATCTCTTTGATCCATTCAAAGAGTTTTATGGAAAAGAAGAGGAGGAGAAAGTGGAGAATGCTGATAAAGTTCAACCAGATGTTATTGCTCAAGGACATCTAAATCATTCTGGGTTGGTTTGTGAAGCAGCTGTTAATGAAGTTAAACATGAGGAAGAGTCAAAGGTCAGCCTGGAAGAAGTGATCGAGAAGGCAAGGCTAGATGCAGTGGACGAATTCAAAAGGAGCACTCCCTACTGTCAATGTGATCGTGCTCTGGCCGCCGAAAAACTGGTAATCGGTCTTCCTTACGATGTTATTGAAGATATGTGTTCATCTGCCTGCAAAATTCGTTTAATTGGCATTTACAAAGCAAATAAACTGTTAATGTCAAACGAAAACGAATTAAAAAGAACCATAAAAGAGCTTAAATTAAGTGAGTCAAAATATTTTGTTAAGTTAAGAGAAGCCTTAAAAGAAAATGAACACTTAAAAAGAACTCTTTTAGAAAAGAACTGTGAGATTAATTACTTGACTGAGCAAGTTACACTTGCTGAGTTTGAAGCAAGAAAACTTAAAAACAAATTGCAGCAGTGGACCATATCTGGTATGAAAAGGGAGGAACTTTGCAAGAATCAAAGGGGGGCCAGGGTCAAGACAGGTTTGGGTTTTAGTAAAAATGAAACATATGCATATCCTCCACCCAGTACTTTCTGTTATTCTCCTACACCTATTCCTCATCCCTCAAATGAGTTAATTCAAGAGATTATGCAGAAAGATACTGACAGTTCCATTGCAGGTTTAAGTGAAGTAAACCTTAAGGAAGTTAGAGAGGAGTACGCATATGGTGCGAGTGTTGGGCTCGGGTGTTCTGGCAGTAGTGATTGCAGTAGTTCTGATTCCAAGAAGTCTTTTGAAGACATTTGTTTAGATAATCCTGTTTGTAGTAATGTGACATATTCAGACAATTCCATGTTCAATAGTAATTTAGGGTGTTCCACTTCAAGCCCTAATGTGTTTAATGATGCTGTTTTGACTGAAAATGTGTGTGTGAATGACAAATACAAACTTTCAGGTCAAGTCTCTGAAAGTCAAACTAAAACAAACTGTTTTCAAAAGTTCTTCACTCACCAAATTCCATCTTTCACACCTGTGAGAATTTCAAAACCAAAAGAGAAGGAATCATCTTTTTCATACATTCTTAAACCAAAACCTGAATCTGATACAGGTAAAGTCACAACAAGTAAGTTAAAAGAACTCTATGACACTTACAGTGACTGTGACTCACAACTGTCTGAATGTGATGAGGAAATTGTAATAGATAAAATTCCTGTCAACAGAATTCCTAAAACCGGTTTGAAGTCTCACTGTTTTAAATGTGGAAACACTGGTCACACTGTCAAGCAATGCCCTAAATTAATCCAAAAGAGCACAAAGCAAAAATCTTTGGGAAAAAGGCTAAACACTTTTGTAAATAGTTTCTTTTGCAATACTTCATCTGTTTCATCACCCAGGTTCACAAAGACTTGGGTGCCTATTGCAAAGGTCTAACTTTTCTTTTTGTTTAATAAATGTCAGGAACATTCAAATGCCGTTGTAAATAGTCATTGGCATATTGACAGCGGATGTTCCAGACATATGACAGGATTGAAGGATCTTCTTACTAACTATAGGATCATAAATGGAGGTTATGTTGCTTTTGCGGGAGATAAGAAAGGCGGGAAGATGATAGGTCAAGGAGAAGTCTCAAACGGCTCACTTACTTTGGAAGACGTCAACTATGTTCCTGAGCTAGCATTCAACCTTCTGAGTGTATCACAAATCTGTGATAAGAATATTCCTGTGCTGTTTCTTCAAAATGAATGCCTGTTCTTGAAGCAAGAGTTTACTATTCCAGAAGATATGGTGATCATGCGTGCTCCGAGACGAAATGACACCTATATGTTGAATATGGGTTCACAGGAATCAAATTCCACCGTGACATGTCTCCTGTCTAAAGCATCATCCTTTGAATCATTTTTGTGGCATAAACGTTTAGGACACATCAATTTTAAAATTCTGAATAAATTGGTTAAGAACAATTTGGTCAGGGGTTTACCACAAAAAGATTTTTCTGTGGTCGAGAAATGCATGGCTTGTGCTAGAGGAAAACAGCACAAAAAGCCACATAAACTCAAAATTACAAACACTATCTCAGAACCCCTTGAATTGTTACATACTGATTTATTCGGACCAATAAGTGTCAAATCAATTGCTAAAAAGTCTTATTGCTTGGTTGTCACAGATGATTACTCTAGGTACACCTGGGTGAGATTCATGGCAAACAAGAGTGAGACAGCAGGAGAATTGATGAAGCTGATACCTCTAATAGAGGTTCTTGGAAAGAAGAAGGTTCAAGCCATCAGAAGCGATAACGGAACTGAATTCAGAAACCACATCTTCAACTCCTTCTGTGAACAACGGGGTATTCTCAGACAGTTTAGCGCTGCCCGAACACCACAACAAAATGGTGTTGCTGAAAGAAAGAACCGAACTTTTGTTGAGGCCGCTAGAACTATGCTGATCGAGTCAAAACTTCCAATTATTTTCTGGGCTGAAGCGGTTAATTGTGCAGCTTATGTTCTTAACAGGGTACTGATAGTCAAAGAAAAGATGAAGACTTCATATCAACTGTTTCGAGGGATTAAGCCGCTGATTGACTTTCTACGCCCCTTTGGATGTTCTTGCACTCTTCTGAATACTCAAGACCAGAAGACGAAGTTTGGGG
Organism: Tagetes erecta; assembly: GCA_030867185.1. Lineage (NCBI taxonomy): Eukaryota > Viridiplantae > Streptophyta > Magnoliopsida > Asterales > Asteraceae > Tagetes > Tagetes erecta. Next base: position 42,998,130 of record CM061488.1, on the reverse strand, counting down.
CTGTCTCTGATGAATGCTTCTTTGTGGGATACTCTAACACGCAAAAGGCGTATCGCGTTTACAACAAGCGAACGCGGATCGTGCAAGAGTCCTACTACGTTGACTGGCAAGAATCTAACACTACCAGTATTGGTAGTGAACCAGCTTGGTTTTATGATGCCACCACCATTTTCAAATCATTTAATCTTCCTGACTCTGACGATGACGACATCATTCCACACACATCGGTTTCTATTTTCAATCATACACCTACACCACCACAATCACAACCTTCCACATCAGCTACACAACTACCTCCCACCTCATTTGACATCCCATCACCCCCACCAAATACTCCATTACCTCAAACTGTTCAAACTTCCACATCAGACATTCCATCCACATCCAACACCATTCCATCACCTACACCTACACCTCCACAACCATCAAATCAAACACCCACAACCGACCAAAATCCCCTACTACTCAACACTGACTTCAAAACCCTGAAAAACCACCCTCACGATTATATCATTGGATCTATTACCGATGGTGTGCGAACCCGGAGTCAGAGCGGTTTGATTAATGAATGTCTTTATGCTGCCTTTCTGTCTCAAGTCGTTCCAAAGAATTATAAACAGGCACTTGAAGATCCGAGTTGGGTGGATGCCATGCAGATGGAACTGCAACAATTCAGGAAGCTCAAAGTTTGGGAACTAGTTGATCTTCCTCCTAACAAGTGTCCAATCGGCACTAAATGGGTTTTTCGGAACAAGCCAGATGATCGTGGTGTGGTAATTAGAAATAAAGCGAGACTGGTTGTTCAGGGATTTGCTCAGGAGGAGGGAATTGACTATACCGAAGTTTTTGCTCCAGTCGCTCGCCTGGAAGCCATCAGAATCTTTCTTGCACATGCTGCGAACAAAAACTTTAAGGTTTATCAGATGGATGTGAAATGTGCATTTCTATACGGAGACATCGATGAGGAGATCTACGTATGTCAACCTCCAGGGTTCGAGGATCCTGATTTCCCGTCAAAGGTTTACAAGCTTGACAAATCCTTGTATGGGTTGCATCAAGCTCCAAGAATCTGGTATGAAACTTTGACACAGTATCTCCTCAGTAAAGGTTTCTCACGTGGGGCTATAGATATGACATTATTCAAGAAGGAGGTGGATGGCGAGCTGCTGATCGTTCAAGTGTACGTTGATGACATCATTTTTGGTTCGACTAATGAAGGGTTGTGTAGAGAATTTGAGAAGGTGATGATGGATCGTTTTGAGATGACCATAATGGGGGAGATGTGTTTCTTCTTGGGGCTGCAAGTGGAGCAAAAGCCGGATGGAATTTTAATCCACCAAGAGAAATACATTAAAGAAATCCTCACGAAGTTTGGCATGGACGACTCTTCTCCAGAATTAATTCCTTTTACTGCTCAAACATGCCTTACTTCCGATGATAATGGGAATCCTGTGGATGCTCATCGGTACCGTTCGATGATCGGATCTCTCATGTATCTGACTGCAAGTCGTCCGGATATTACATTTGCCGTGTGTTACTGTGCTCGCTTCCAAGCAAATCCAAAAGAATCGCATGAAAAAGCTGTTAAACGAATTTTTCGTTACCTTAAGGGTTCCTCTCGTTTGGGACTTTGGTACCCAAAAGGTGGGAACTTTGATTTACATGCGTTTTCTGATAGTGATCATGCTGGTTGCAGGATTAACAGGAAATCGGTCACCGGTGGATGTCAATACCTTGGAGAATGTCTTGTTTCATGGCAAAGCAAGAAGCAAACAACCGTCTCCCTGTCCACAGGAGAAGCAGAATACATAGCTGCGTCAAGTTGCTGTTGCCAAGTGCTGTGGATTCAACATCAGATGATGGATTATGGCATCAACTTTCTTCACACGCCACTCTTTTGTGACAATGAAGCTGCAGTTGGAATCGCCAAGAATCCTATTCATCACACACGAACCAAGCACATTGAAACGAGAATTCATGCTATCAGGGATGCACAGGAAAAGGGGTTTATTGATATTATTCCTATCGAAACTAGAAAGCAAAAAGCGGATCTTTTCACGAAAACCTTTGACAAACCACGTTTTTATGAATTGATCTCCATGCTTGGACTTATATCTTTTTGAAAACCTTTTTCTGTGAGAATCCTTTTGTAAATATGTAAATAATCTGTTCTTCGTAAATAATCGGGTCTTTATCTTCTTTGAAAAATCCGTGGGTCACTCGATTCTTTGCTCCGTTTCTTTATTTTATTTCATCTTTTTTTCTTTTTCTTTTAAATTCTGTATATATATATATTTAGAAAATCTGAAAAACAAAAATTTCTTAATTAGACGGCTATTATATAGAAATTTTGGGGGAGATATATAAAAGATAAACTATTTATAGTTTTTCAAATTTTGCTATTTCAGGATCTCCGTTTTGATTGATGTTGAAAAGTCGTTGAAGGAGGTCAGAAGCATTGCGTTTGGGATATGTCAGATAGGCTCAGCCCGAAAACAAAGTAAACAGTGATTGTGCAGTCAAACATAACGCTCAAGATCTCGACAACAAGGACTATCTCCTTGACGTGATTGGATTGCACAAAGATAATGGTTCTGTCAAAAATGGGTTGAGAGTGTCAAATCTTTGTCTTGATTTCCCTAAAAAATCCCAAATCACCCTCGCCCTATCCCCGAATCGAGTTTCTAGTATGCAAAACAAATAAAATAAAAAGCTGCTAGGGATGCTCTTCGGAAAAGCCTCTGAGTGAGTTACTAGTTAACTCCTCAGAACGTTTTGAGTCAAGTGCTTAACTCCTCTGCTATACGAAAGTATTGACCTGGAGTTGGTGGATCTTCTCTGCTATACGGAAGTATTGACCTGAAGATTCACCGAGCATGCTCAAATGTTTATCTCCTCTGTTATACGTCAGTATAGACCTGGAGCTCTAGACTATTTGAGTTTCCCAAATAATAAGTCGCATTGTATTCAAAATGAATCAATTGCTGACAAAGCTCCACTCACAAAAGAAAAGATGCAAAAATTGCACATGTGTCAAAAGACAACATTCAAAAGTTGTTCTATGAAACTCAAGCAAAGTAAATCGTATTGCTCAGATATACCCTGATGACAGAACTTGTTCTTTTTACCTAGACGTTTGTGGGGACCGAGTTGTCTGAGTTTCTTCAATCAAACCCAAAACATGATAAAAGAAGCTGCTGATCTCTTGTTGAAAGGACTAAGGCATGGGTTTAAATGGACAAACATATCTGCAATCCCGCCAATCGATGATTCTCCGGATTCTACTCAAAACATCATGAAAAATAAATATCCTTTCTAGCGTTTAAAACCGTCTCCTGTTATACTTATTTTATTTTATTTTAATTTTAATTTTAAATTTTAATTTTTAGGATTATATGTATATATGTTTATTTTTGGGGCTTTGATATCGTGGGACGTTTTCACGGATTTACAAAGATTTTAAAATTTTAAGAAAATCCAAAAATATTTTTTTCTTTCTTTTGTCTAGCGAATCTGTGGCGAACCTACTGATTCGCTCGGCCTCTAAGGTTCGCCCGGACTCTCTTTGTTTCGCTGACATGAAACATGCTTGTTTTTGTGTCAGCGAACCTGTTAGCGAACTAGTCGGTTGTTTTGTCTGTTGGTCTTCCAGCGAACCTAAAGTTCGCTGGACTGACTGCTAGCGAACCTATGTCTGTTTATATACTAGTGACAGCGAATTTTTCTCACTTATTCGCTTACCCACTGTACTGTAGCAGACGCTTTTTAAAACTTCCACCAACGTTCGATTCTCACCTATTTACGGCTTTTTCATACATTAAACAACTTCTTAGTGGTTGGTATGTCATCGCTTTCATCTTAATCTGTGTTTTACACCCTTAATCGTTCATTTGACCTGTTAGAACTGTCGAATCTTGATTATGTAGTGTTTAAAAAACTGATTGTTTGTTAGATGTTAGGGTTTTACTTCATAATAGCCTTGTTTAGTGTTTCTTCTACCTGTTTGTTGCCTTTAATGCCTGAAAATGATGAACTGTATGTGATTTCGGCCGTTTTTCAAAAGCTAGGGTTTCCAGCGAACCTAAGTGTTCGTCTGGCGAATCTGAACGAAAGTTCAAGTCTTCGAGCGAATCTATGTCGTTATGCTGCCCGCGCAACAACATAGATTCGCCCGACTGTTTCTAGCGAACCTATACATTCGCTCGACAACAATGACTGATTTTTCTGTCAGCGAATCTATAGGTTCTTGTGCCAAAATCTCAGGTTCGCTATACCAGCTAACCTAATTTCCAGCGAATCTATTTTCTGATTTTCAAATCTTTATTTCTGATCAATCTCCGTTTATTTTTCAGGCAAAATGTCGACTTTATTCTTCGAGAAGAAGCACAATATGTGTGCTTTACTCGATGAAAACTTCGAAAAGGCCAGCAGCTATAGAGACGCTATCATATGGCTGAAGTCGTCACACATTTATCATGCCATCTCTCACTCACCCACCATATACGAGACGCACGTTCGGGATTTCTGGCGAACTGCGGTCATGAATGTGTCGGTACAGCCGTCACGAATATGTGCCAATGTCAGTGGCCACGACTTAGCATTTACTGAAGCTGATTTGGCTAGGATACTAAGATTAGAAGAAGATGTCGGTGATGAGGTTGGTATGACTGCTGAAGAAGTTTATGGGGCACTTCGGACTGCCGGGTATGAGGGGCCAATGCCTGGCGAAAAGAAGATGGAGTTTGTCAAGTCCTACCTGATCCAGGAGTGGAGGTACATCGCCCATGTATTTATTATGTGCCTGGATCACAGAAAAGGGGGTACTGACGGTCTGAACCTGGATTGGGCTCGAGCCATGGTGCTGTTCTGCCGAGGGCAGAAAGCAAATCTGGCAAAGCTGATATTTAACTACATGCTCGAGAACATCCATGCTTCAAAAGGAGCCAAGTGGTTAATGTATCCAAGATTCATTCAAATGGTACTGAATGACAAGTTGCCGGGTCTACCGGTTGTTGGTGCTGAGTTGAAGGTATGGGATATGCATTCCAGGATCTTCAAAGATTGTAAATCTGTGAGGCCGGAATGTGTGGGTAGGACTACTTATCTTTGGGAAAATATGTACCCGGCTGAGAGATGGACATATATTCAGAGGTTGATTGAGTCGGAGAAGAAACGGGGGGGTGAAAACATTGAGGAGGTTGAGAAGAAGATTCGAAAGAGAAAGGCTTATGCGAAGGATAAAGATTACTCATTTGATAGGGAGGTGGATGAGATACAGGCTGAAATTGATGCGGGCAGAGAACTGAGGACGAAGAGAAGGTCTGATACTCAACCTGAAGTTTCAAAGAAGGCTAGGCATGATACTGGGGGTACATCAGGTACATCTGCAGGGTCCAGTAATGAATTGAGGGTTGAGATTGAAAGCTTAAAGGCTGAGCTGGTTGAACTAAAAGGTAGGCATGAAGAATTGGAAAAGCAGGATGCGGAGAAATCGACGGTCATATATGAGATGGGACGAATGATGAAAGACCAGCAATGTCTGATAGTAAGAATCTTCAAAGAGCTGAATGATTTGAAGGAGAATGCTGGAACTGAACCAGCTATGACTGAGGCCGAACTGAACTCCTTGACGGATGTTACAAAATATCCGTTAATGGATATTGATTTTGATAATAAAGGAAAGGGAAAAGCCGTAGAGGAAGAGTTTGATGAGGAGATGGGGATTAATTTGGATGTGTTTGAGGGAGAGGAAGTAGTAGGTGGATCAGGGGTGGATTATACATTGGTTGATGAACCTGAAGTTGATTTTGATGCTGAAAGTGAGGAGGACATTGAGGATGAGCCTGAGGTATACAAAGTGGAAGAAAAAGGGATGAGCTACCAGTTTGAACACGCTGAGCTCGATAAATCAGAATGGTTCAGGAAAGAGGAAGCTGTGGTGCCTGAGGTACCAATATTCCAAAACTTAGACGAACCCACCACCAAACAACAAGACAGACAGATCATTGCATGGAAATACAATTGTTTGGTGGAAGCATACATGATAAAAAGGAGGGGTGGCGACATCACGTACGTCAAGAACCGAAAGCATTTCGCCACCTTTCCTAGATGGGATCTGAGGAGACTGGCAGAGCTACCTCTACTGGGAAAGGAGGATAGCGGCAGGGCATGTGCGTTTGAAGCTGCAATTCAGGAGGCCGCTAAGTCAAATTTTGTTGAGTTCGGATACCAAAAGCCTAGAAGGATGAGGCAGAAAAGGGATAAACATTGGGTATCATGGAAGGGCAAGATCGTGCTGAAAATAGCTGCTCCAAAAGTGATGACGAGGGTCAGGGTCCCAGATACTCAGCCACCCAGATTGCAAAATTTCAGCAAATGGTTTTACGACAATAGCACTGGGGAGGCAATTATCAGACTGAGTGGAGATGATCGTCCAGAAATACGACTGTTTGATCCGATGGAGGTCTTCTCCTTTTGTGATGAGGACTTGAAGGTGCTATGTGAGAACAGAATCAAGCACGGGGCTGGAAATGACACTGCTGCTGAAGCCAACCTGTTTGTGAAGGTTGCTAACAAGGCCCGGGGAATTCGTGCAGAACTGAAAGCTGTGAATGAAAGATTGAGGAGGACAGATGATCTGAGGCTGGAGATGGATGACTTGACAAGGCAGCTCGATCAATCTATTGAACAAAGGTTTGAGAAACCAGCTGAAGTGATAGACTTGGAAGTTGAAAGCGAGGAGCCAACAGCTGATATTCAGGCGGAAACGACAGTTCATCCTGAGCCTGATACAGAGGTCGCAGAAACAGAGTTTGTGGATTCTATGTTAAATCTGAGTGAAGATGAGGCCGGAATTGAAGACTATACAAATCCAAAGGCCGGGATCAAAGAACGGGCAGGAGCTTTTATTGAACAACTTTGAAGCCAACAAGACAGGAGCTAATCTGAAGACTTCCCCAGGTGAGGTCCAACCTAGGGGGAGTATTGATAGTCTACTATGTATAGGTTGGACCCACCGGCTTGTCGGTGCTACTTTTGTATGTAATTGTTTGTATTGTAATTGTATTAGTTCTAGCGAACCTACGGGCGAATCTATAGATTCGCCCGCAGGCCAACATGTCTTTTGGTTTAGGTATCGACTGGGCGAACCTATGTGCCCAGCGAACCTGTGTTGGTTCGCTGGATAGATTCGCTAGAGCGAATCTATCAGCGAACCTAACATCACTATATATTGTAACCTTATCTACAACTTTATAGAACTTTTGCACATCTTTTACTCAGACGAATTCTTACCATTTTGTGTTGTGTAATCGTTCAATTGAGGTGCTAGGAGCTTATATCTTTCATCATTGTAGCTTATTAACCTCGATTATGTGTTAGATCTTGATATTGGGTTATTTGGACTTTATTCACTTTGTTCTTCAAGTATTTGACATATTGGTGTTAAACAAGTCAACAAAGCACTGAAATCACGATCATTATGGACCAACAAAACTCTATAATAAACCAAATGAATTCATCCGAGTCCTTTGAACATCGTACGACAATTTAGAATATATTACGACTCTGTATGCCACATTACCGCCTTGAAAAGAATGTTAGTATAACGTACGAAACCTTACAACTCCGAACAAAACATTACAACACCGTACGTAAACTTAAAACTCCATAATAAACCTAATGAATTCATCCGAGTCCTTTTAACATCGTACCACAATTTAGAATATATTACGACTCTGTATGCCACATTACCGCCTTGAAAAGCATGTTAGTATAACGTACGGCAGCTTACAACTCCTAACAAAACATTACAACTCCTAACAAAACATTACAACACCGTACGTAAACTTAAAACTCCATAATAAACCTAATGAATTCGTCCGAGTCATTTGAACATCGTACAACAATTTAGAATATCTTACGATTCTGTATGCCACATTACCGCTTTGAAAATCATGTTAGTATAAACTAGGGCACCTTACAACTCCTAAGAACCCATTACAATACCGTACGTAAACTTAAAACTCCATAGTAAACCTAATGAATTCGTCCGAGTCCTTTAAACATCAGACGACCACTCAGGACTTGTTATGACTTTGTATGCGACATTAGCAACAGGAAAAAGCAATTTAGAATAATGTAGGATGCGTTACATCTTTTGAGAACACCTTACACCACCGTACGAAACAATAAAACTAAATAATAAACCTAATGAATTCGTCTGAGTGATTTGAACATCGTACAACAATTTAGATTATCTTACCACTCTGAATGCCACATTACCGCCTTGAAAAGCATGTTAGTATAACGTACGACACCTTATAACTCCTAACAAAACATTACAACACCGTACGTAAACTTAAAACTCTATAATAAACCAAATGAATTCATCCGAGTCCTTTGAACATCGTACGACAATTTAGAATATATTACGACTCTGTATGCCACATTACCGCCTTGAAAAGAATGTTAGTATAACGTACGACACCTTACAACTCCGAACAAAACATTACAACACCGTACGTAAACTTAAAACTCCATAATAAACCTAATGAATTCATCCGAGTCCTTTTAACATCGTACCACAATTTAGAATATATTACGACTCTGTATGCCACATTACCGCCTTGAAAAGCATGTTAGTATAACGTACGGCAGCTTACAACTCCTAACAAAACATTACAACTCCTAACAAAACATTACAACACCGTACGTAAACTTAAAACTCCATAATAAACCTAATGAATTCGTCCGAGTCATTTGAACATCGTACAACAATTTAGAATATCTTACGATTCTGTATGCCACATTACCGCTTTGAAAATCATGTTAGTATAAACTAGGGCACCTTACAACTCCTAAGAACCCATTACAATACCGTACGTAAACTTAAAACTCCATAGTAAACCTAATGAATTCGTCCGAGTCCTTTAAACATCAGACGACCACTCAGGACTTGTTATGACTTTGTATGCGACATTAGCAACAGGAAAAAGCAATTTAGAATAATGTAGGATGCGTTACATCTTTTGAGAACACCTTACACCACCGTACGAAACAATAAAACTAAATAATAAACCTAATGAATTCGTCTGAGTGATTTGAACATCGTACAACAATTTAGATTATCTTACCACTCTGAATGCCACATTACCGCCTTGAAAAGCATGTTAGTATAACGTACGACACCTTATAACTCCTAACAAAACATTACAACACCGTACGTAAACTTAAAACTCTATAATAAACCAAATGAATTCATCCGAGTCCTTTGAACATCGTACGACAATTTAGAATATATTACGACTCTGTATGCCACATTACCGCCTTGAAAAGAATGTTAGTATAACGTACGACACCTTACAACTCCGAACAAAACATTACAACACCGTACGTAAACTTAAAACTCCATAATAAACCTAATGAATTCATCCGAGTCCTTTTAACATCGTACCACAATTTAGAATATATTACGACTCTGTATGCCACATTACCGCCTTGAAAAGCATGTTAGTATAACGTACGGCAGCTTACAACTCCTAACAAAACATTACAACTCCTAACAAAACATTACAACACCGTACGTAAACTTAAAACTCCATAATAAACCTAATGAATTCGTCCGAGTCATTTGAACATCGTACAACAATTTAGAATATCTTACGATTCTGTATGCCACATTACCGCTTTGAAAATCATGTTAGTATAAACTAGGGCACCTTACAACTCCTAAGAACCCATTACAATACCGTACGTAAACTTAAAACTCCATAGTAAACCTAATGAATTCGTCCGAGTCCTTTAAACATCAGACGACCATTCAGGACTTGTTATGACTTTGTATGCGACATTAGCAACAGGAAAAGCAATTTAGAATAATGTAGGATGCGTTACATCTTTTGAGAACACCTTACACCACCGTACGAAACAATAAAACCTCATAATAGACCTAATGAATTCGTCTGAGTGATTTGAACATCGTACAACAATTTAGATTATCTTACTACTCTGAATGCCACATTACCGCCTTGAAAAGCATGTTAGTATAACGTACGACACCTTATAACTCCTAACAAAACATTACAACACCGTACGTAAACTTAAAACTCTATAATAAACCAAATGAATTCATCCGAGTCCTTTGAACATCGTACGACAATTTAGAATATATTACGACTCTGTATGCCACATTACCGCCTTGAAAAGAATGTTAGTATAACGTACGAAACCTTACAACTCCGAACAAAACATTACAACACCGTACGTAAACTTAAAACTCCATAATAAACCTAATGAATTCATCCGAGTCCTTTTAACATCGTACCACAATTTAGAATATATTACGACTCTGTATGCCACATTACCGCCTTGAAAAGCATGTTAGTATAACGTACGGCAGCTTACAACTCCTAACAAAACATTACAACTCCTAACAAAACATTACAACACCGTACGTAAACTTAAAACTCCATAATAAACCTAATGAATTCGTCCGAGTCATTTGAACATCGTACAACAATTTAGAATATCTTACGATTCTGTATGCCACATTACCGCTTTGAAAATCATGTTAGTATAAACTAGGGCACCTTACAACTCCTAAGAACCCATTACAATACCGTACGTAAACTTAAAACTCCATAGTAAACCTAATGAATTCGTCCGAGTCCTTTAAACATCAGACGACCACTCAGGACTTGTTATGACTTTGTATGCGACATTAGCAACAGGAAAAGCAATTTAGAATAATGTAGGATGCGTTACATCTTTTGAGAACACCTTACACCACCGTACGAAACAATAAAACTTCATAATAGACCTAATGAATTCGTCTGAGTGATTTGAACATCGTACAACAATTTAGATTATCTTACTACTCTGAATGCCACATTACCGCCTTGAAAAGCATGTTAGTATAACGTACGACACCTTATAACTCCTAACAAAACATTACAACACCGTACGTAAACTTAAAACTCTATAATAAACCAAATGAAATCATCCGAGTCCTTTGAACATCGTACGACAATTTAGAATATATTACGACTCTGTATGCCACATTACCGCCTTGAAAAGAATGTTAGTATAACGTACGACACCTTACAACTCCGAACAAAACATTACAACACCGTACGTAAACTTAAAACTCCATAATAAACCTAATGAATTTATCCGAGTCCTTTGAACATCGTACGACAATTTAGAATATATTACGTCTCTGTATGCCACATTACCACCTTGAAAAGCATGTTAGTATAACGTACGGCACCTTACAACTCCTAACAAAACATTACAACTCCTAACAAAACATTACAACACCGTACGTTAACTTAAAACTCCATAATAAACCTAATGAATTCGTCCGAGTCATTTAAACATCAGACGACCACTCAGGACTTGTTATGACTTTGTATGCGACATTAGCAACAGGAAAAGCAATTTAGAATAATGTAGGATGCGTTACATCTTTTGAGAACACCTTACACCACCGTACGAAACAATAAAACTTCATAATAAACCTAATGAATTCGTCTGAGTGATTTGAACATCGTACAACAATTTAGATTATCTTACCACTCTGAATGCCACATTACCGCCTTGAAAAGCATGTTAGTATAACGTACGACACCTTATAACTCCTAACAAAACATTACAACACCGTACGTAAACTTAAAACTCTATAATAAACCAAATGAATTCATCCGAGTCCTTTGAACATCATACGACAATTTAGAATATATTACGACTCTGTATGCCACATTACCGCGTTGAAAAGAATGTTAGTATAACGTACGACACCTTACAACTCCGAACAAAACATTACAACACCGTACGTAAACTTAAAACTCCATAATAAACCTAATGAATTCATCCGAGTCCTTTGAACATCGTACGACAATTTAGAATATATTACGACTCTGTATGCCACATTACCGCCTTGAAAAGCATGTTAGTATAACGTACGGCACCTTACAACTCCTAACAAAACATTACAACACCGTACGTAAACTTAAAACTCCATAATAAACCTAATGAATTCGTCCGAGTCATTTGAACATCGTACAACAATTTAGAATATCTTACGATTCTGTATGCCACATTACCGCTTTGAAAATCATGTTAGAATAAACTAGGGCACCTTACAACTCCTAAGAACCCATTACAATACCGTACGTAAACTTAAAACTCCATAGTAAACCTAATGAATTCGTCCGAGTCCATTAAACATCAGACGACCACTCAGGACTTGTTATGACTTTGTATGCGACATTAGCAACAGGAAAAGCAATTTAGAATAATGTAGGATGCGTTACATCTTTTGAGAACACCTTACACCACCGTACGAAACAATAAAACTTCATAATAAACCTAATGAATTCGTCTGTGTGATTTGAACATCGTACAACAATTTAGATTATCTTACCACTCTGAATGCCACATTACCGCCTTGAAAAGCATGTTAGTATAACGTACGACACCTTATAACTCCTAACAAAACATTACAACACCGTACGTAAACTTAAAACTCTATAATAAACCAAATGAATTCATCCGAGTCCTTTGAACATCGTACGACAATTTAGAATATATTACGACTCTGTATGCCACATTACCGCCTTGAAAAGAATGTTAGTATAATGTACGACACCTTACAACTCCGAACAAAACATTACAACACCGTACGTAAACTTAAAACTCCATAATAAACCTAATGAATTCATCCGAGTCCTTTGAACATCGTACGACAATTTAGAATATATTACGACTCTGTATTCCACATTACCGCCTTGAAAAGCATGTTAGTATAACGTACGGCACCTTACAACTCCTAACAAAACATTACAACTCCTAACAAAACATTACAACACCGTACGTAAACTTAAAACTCCATAATAAACCTAATGAATTCGTCCGAGTCATTTGAACATCGTACAACAATTTAGAATATCTTACGATTCTGTATGCCACATTACCGCTTTGAAAATCATGTTAGTATAAACTAGGGCACCTTACAACTCCTAAGAACCCATTACAATACCGTACGTAAACATAAAACTCCCTAGTAAACCTAATGAATTCGTCCGAGTCCTTTAAACATCAGACGACCACTCAGGACTTGTTATGACTTTGTATGCGACATTAGCAACAGGAAAAGCAATTTAGAATAATGTAGGATGTGTTACATCTTTTGAGAACACCTTACACCACCGTACGAAACAATAAAACTTCATAATAAACCTAATGAATTCGTCTGAGTGATTTGAACATCGTACAACAATTTAGATTATCTTACCACTCTGAATGCCACATTACCGCCTTGAAAAGCATGTTAGTATAACGTACGACACCTTATAACTCCTAACAAAACATTACAACACCGTACGTAAACTTAAAACTCTATAATAAACCAAATGAATTCATCCGAGTCCTTTGAACATCGTACGACAATTTAGAATATATTACGACTCTGTATGCCACATTACCGCCTTGAAAAGAATGTTAGTATAACGTACGACACCTTACAACTCCGAACAAAACATTACAACACCGTACGTAAACTTAAAACTCCATAATAAACCTAATGAATTCATCCGAGTCCTTTTAACATCGTACGACAATTTAGAATATATTACGACTCTGTATGCCACATTACCGCCTTGAAAAGCATGTTAGTATAACGTACGGCACCTTACAACTCCTAACAAAACATTACAACTCCTAACAAAACATTACAACACCGTACGTTAACTTAAAACTCCATAATAAACCTAATGAATTCGTCCGAGTCATTTGAACATCGTACAACAATTTAGAATATCTTACGATTCTGTATGCCACATTACCGCTTTGAAAATCATGTTAGTATAACCTAGGGCACCTTACAACTCCTAAGAACCCATTACAATACCGTACGTAAACTTAAAACTCCATAGTAAACCTAATGAATTCGTCCGAGTCCTTTAAACATCAGACGACCACTCAGGACTTGTTATGACTTTGTATGCGACATTAGCAACAGGAAAAGCAATTTAGAATAATGTAGGATGCGTTACATCTTTTGAGAACACCTTACACCACCGTACGAAACAATAAAACTTCATAATAAACCTAATGAATTCGTCTGAGTGATTTGAACATCGTACAACAATTTAGATTATCTTACCACTCTGAATGCCACATTACCGCCTTGAAAAGCATGTTAGTATAACGTACGACACCTTATAACTCCTAACAAAACATTACAACACCGTACGTAAACTTAAAACTCTATAATAAACCAAATGAATTCATCCGAGTCCTTTGAACATCGTACGACAATTTAAAATATATTACGACTCTGTATGCCACATTACCGCCTTGAAAAGAATGTTAGTATAACATACGACACCTTACAACTCCGAACAAAACGTTACAACACGGTACGTAAACTTAAAACTCCATAATAAACCTAATGAATTCATCCGAGTCCTTTGAACATCGTACGACAATTTAGAATATATTACGACTCTGTATGCCACATTACCGCCTTAAAAAGCATGTTAGTATAACGTACGGCACCTTACAACTCCTAACAAAACATTACAACTCCTAACAAAACATTACAACACCGTACGTAAACTTAAAACTTCATAATAAACCTAATGAATTCGTCCGAGTCATTTGAACATCGTACAACAATTTAGAATATCTTACGATTCTGTATGTCACATTACCGCTTTGAAAATCATGTTAGTATAAACTAGGGCACCTTACAACTCCTAAGAACCCATTACAATACCGTACATAAACTTAAAACTCCATAGTAAACCTAATGAATTCGTCCGAGTCCTTTAAACATCAGACGACCACTCAGGACTTGTTATGACTTTGTATGCGACATTAGCAACAAGAAAAGCAATTTAGAATAATGTAGGATGCGTTACATCTTTTGAGAACACCTTACACCACCGTAGGAAACAATAAAACTTCATAGAAAACCTAATGAATTCGTCTGAGTGATTTGAACATCGTACAACAATTTAGATTATCTTACCACTCTGAATGCCACATTACCGCCTTGAAAAGCATGTTAGTATAACGTACGACACCTTATAACTCCTAACAAAACATTACAACACCGTACGTAAACTTAAAACTCTATAATAAACCAAATGAATTCATCCGAGTCCTTTGAACATCGTACAACAATTTAGAATATATTACGACTCTGTATGCCACATTACCGCCTTGAAAAGCATGTTAGTATAACGTACGGCACCTTACAACTCCTAACAAAACATTACAACACCGTACGTAAACTTAAAACTCCATAATAAACCTAATGAATTCGTCCGAGTCATTTGAACATCGTACAACAATTTAGAATATCTTACGATTCTGTATGCCACATTACCGCTTTGAAAATCATGTTAGTATAAACTAGGGCACCTTACAACTCCTAAGAACCCATTACAATATCGTACGTAAACTTAAAACTCCATAGTAAACCTAATGAATTCGTCCGAGTCCTTTAAACATCAGACGACCACTCAGGACTTGTTATGACTTTGTATGCGACATTAGCAACAGGAAAAGCAATTTAGAATAATGTAGGATGCGTTACATCTTTTGAGAACACCTTACACCACCGTACGAAACAATAAAACTTCATAATAAACCTAATGAATTCGTCTGAGTGATTTGAACATCGTACAACAATTTAGATTATCTTACCACTCTGAATGCCACATTACCGCCTTGAAAAGCATGTTAGTATAACGTACGACACCTTATAACTCCTAACAAAACATTACAACACCGTACGTAAACTTAAAACTCTATAATAAACCAAATGAATTCATCCGAGTCCTTTGAACATCGTACGACAATTTAAAATATATTACGACTCTGTATGCCACATTACCGCCTTGAAAAGAATGTTAGTATAACATACGACACCTTACAACTCCGAACAAAACGTTACAACACGGTACGTAAACTTAAAACTCCATAATAAACCTAATGAATTCATCCGAGTCCTTTGAACATCGTACGACAATTTAGAATATATTACGACTCTGTATGCCACATTACCGCCTTAAAAAGCATGTTAGTATAACGTACGGCACCTTACAACTCCTAACAAAACATTACAACTCCTAACAAAACATTACAACACCGTACGTAAACTTAAAACTTCATAATAAACCTAATGAATTCGTCCAAGTCATTTGAACATCGTACAACAATTTAGAATATCTTACGATTCTGTATGTCACATTACCGCTTTGAAAATCATGTTAGTATAAACTAGGGCACCTTACAACTCCTAAGAACCCATTACAATACCGTACATAAACTTAAAACTCCATAGTAAACCTAATGAATTCGTCCGAGTCCTTTAAACATCAGACGACCACTCAGGACTTGTTATGACTTTGTATGCGACATTAGCAACAAGAAAAGCAATTTAGAATAATGTAGGATGCGTTACATCTTTTGAGAACACCTTACACCACCGTAGGAAACAATAAAACTTCATAGAAAACCTAATGAATTCGTCTGAGTGATTTGAACATCGTACAACAATTTAGATTATCTTACCACTCTGAATGCCACATTACCGCCTTGAAAAGCATGTTAGTATAACGTACGACACCTTATAACTCCTAACAAAACATTACAACACCGTACGTAAACTTAAAACTCTATAATAAACCAAATGAATTCATCCGAGTCCTTTGAACATCGTACAACAATTTAGAATATATTACGACTCTGTATGCCACATTACCGCCTTGAAAAGCATGTTAGTATAACGTACGGCACCTTACAACTCCTAACAAAACATTACAACACCGTACGTAAACTTAAAACTCCATAATAAACCTAATGAATTCGTCCGAGTCATTTGAACATCGTACAACAATTTAGAATATCTTACGATTCTGTATGCCACATTACCGCTTTGAAAATCATGTTAGTATAAACTAGGGCACCTTACAACTCCTAAGAACCCATTACAATATCGTACGTAAACTTAAAACTCCATAGTAAACCTAATGAATTCGTCCGAGTCCTTTAAACATCAGACGACCACTCAGGACTTGTTATGACTTTGTATGCGACATTAGCAACAGGAAAAGCAATTTAGAATAATGTAGGATGCGTTACATCTTTTGAGAACACCTTACACCACCGTACGAAACAATAAAACTTCATAATAAACCTAATGAATTCGTCTGAGTGATTTGAACATCGTACAACAATTTAGATTATCTTACCACTCTGAATGCCACATTACCGCCTTGAAAAGCATGTTAGTATAACGTACGACACCTTATAACTCCTAACAAAACATTACAACACCGTACGTAAACTTAAAACTCTATAATAAACCAAATGAATTCATCCGAGTCCTTTGAACATCGTACGACAATTTAAAATATATTACGACTCTGTATGCCACATTACCGCCTTGAAAAGAATGTTAGTATAACATACGACACCTTACAACTCCGAACAAAACGTTACAACACGGTACGTAAACTTAAAACTCCATAATAAACCTAATGAATTCATCCGAGTCCTTTGAACATCGTACGACAATTTAGAATATATTACGACTCTGTATGCCACATTACCGCCTTAAAAAGCATGTTAGTATAACGTACGGCACCTTACAACTCCTAACAAAACATTACAACTCCTAACAAAACATTACAACACCGTACGTAAACTTAAAACTTCATAATAAACCTAATGAATTCGTCCGAGTCATTTGAACATCGTACAACAATTTAGAATATCTTACGATTCTGTATGTCACATTACCGCTTTGAAAATCATGTTAGTATAAACTAGGGCACCTTACAACTCCTAAGAACCCATTATAATACCGTACATAAACTTAAAACTCCATAGTAAACCTAATGAATTCGTCAGGACTTGTTATGACTTTGTATGCGACATTAGCAACAAGAAAAGCAATTTAGAATAATGTAGGATGCGTTACATCTTTTGAGAACACCTTACACCACCGTACGAAACAATAAAACTTCATAGAAAACCTAATGAATTCGTCTGAGTGATTTGAACATCGTACAACAATTTAGATTATCTTACCACTCTGAATGCCACATTACCGCCTTGAAAAGCATGTTAGTATAACGTACGACACCTTATAACTCCTAACAAAACATTACAACACCGTACGTAAACTTAAAACTCTATAATAAACCAAATGAATTCATCCGAGTCCTTTGAACATCGTACAACAATTTAGAATATATTATGACTCTGTATGCCACATTACCGCCTTGAAAAGCATGTTAGTATAACGTACGGCACCTTACAACTCCTAACAAAACATTACAACACCGTACGTAAACTTAAAACTCCATAATAAACCTAATGAATTCGTCCGAGTCATTTGAACATCGTACAACAATTTAGAATATCTTACGATTCTGTATGCCACATTACCGCTTTGAAAATCATGTTAGTATAAACTAGGGCACCTTACAACTCCTAAGAACCCATTACAATATCGTACGTAAACTTAAAACTCCATAGTAAACCTAATGAATTCGTCCGAGTCCTTTAAACATCAGACGACCACTCAGGACTTGTTATGACTTTGTATGCGACATTAGCAACAGAAAAAGCAATTTAGAATAATGTAGGATGCGTTACATCTTTTTAGAACACCTTACACCACCGTACGAAACAATAAAACTTCATAATAAACCTAATGAATTCGTCTGAGTGATTTGAACATCGTACAACAATTTAGATTATCTTACCACTCTGAATGCCACATTACCGCCTTGAAAAGCATGTTAGTATAACGTACGACACCTTATAACTCCTAACAAAACATTACAACACCGTACGTAAACTTAAAACTCTATAATAAACCAAATGAATTCATCCGAGTCCTTTGAACATCGTACGACAATTTAGAATATATTACGACTCTGTATGCCACATTACCGCCTTGAAAAGCATGTTAGTATAACGTACGGCACCTTACAACTCCTAACAAAACATTACAACTCCTAACAAAACATTACAACACCGTACGTAAACTTAAAACTCCATAATAAACCTAATGAATTCGTCCGAGTCATTTGAACATCGTACAACAATTTAGAATATCTTACGATTCTGTATGCCACATTACCGCTTTGAAAATCATGTTAGTATAACCTAGGGCACCTTACAACTCCTAAGAACCCATTACAATACCGTACGTAAACTTAAAACTCCATAGTAAACCTAATGAATTCGTCCGAGTCCTTTAAACATCAGACGACCACTTAGGACTTGTTATGACTTTGTATGCGACATTAGCAACAGGAAAAGCAATTTAGAATAATGTAGGACGCGTTACATCTTTTGAGAACACCTTACACCACCGTTCGAAACATTAAAACTCCATAATAAACCTAATGAATTTGTCCGAGTGATTTGAACATCGTACAACAATTTTGAATTTCTTACCACTCTGAATGCCACATTACCGCCTTGAAAAGCATGCTAGTATAATGTACGACACCTTACAACTCCTAACAAAATATTACAACACCGTACGTAAACATAAAACTCCATATTAAACCTAATGAATTCATCAGAGTCCTTTGAACATCGTACGACAATTTAGAATATATTACGACTCTATATGCCACATTACCGCCTTGAAAAGCATGTTAGTATAACGTACGGCATCTTACAACTCCTAACAAAACATTACAACACCGTACGTAAACTTAAAACTCCATAATAAACCTAATGAATTCGTCCGAGTCATTTGAACATCGTACAACAATTTAGAATATCTTACGACTCTGTATGCCACATTACCGCCTTGAAAATCATGTTAGTATAACCTAGGGCACCTTACAACTCCTAAGAACCCATTACAATACCGTACGTAAACTTAAAACTCCATAGTAAACCTAATGAATTTGTCCGAGTCCTTTAAACATCAGACGACCACTCAGTACTTGTTACGACTTTGTATGCGACATTAGCAACAGGAAAAGCAATTTAGAATAATGGAGGATGCGTTACATCTTTTGAGAACAACTTACACCACCGTACGAAACATTAAAACTCCATAATAAACCTAATGAATTCGTCCGAGTGATTTGAACATCATACAACAATTTAGAATATCTTACCACTCTGTATGCCACATTACCGTCTTGAAAAGCATGTTAGTATAACGTACGACACCTTACAACTCCGAACAAAACATTACAACACCGTACGTAAACTTAAAACTCCATAATAAACCTAATGAATTCATCCGAGTCATTTGAACATCGTACAACAATTTAGAATATCTTACGATTCTGTATGCCACATTACCGCTTTGAAAATCATGTTAGTATAACCTAGGGCACCTTACAACTCCTAAGAACCCATTACAATACCGTACGTAAACTTAAAACTCCATAGTAAACCTAATGAATTCGTCCGGGTCCTTTAAACATCAGACGACCACTCAGGACTTGTTATGACTTTGTATGCGACATTAGCAACAGGAAAAGCAATTTAGAATAATGTAGGATGCGTTACATCTTTTGAGAACACCTTACACCACCGTACGAAACAATAAAACTTCATAATAAACCTAATGAATTCGTCTGAGTGATTTGAACATCGTACAACAATTTAGATTATCTTACCACTCTGAATGCCACATTACCGCCTTGAAAAGCATGTTAGTATAACGTACGACACCTTATAACTCCTAACAAAACATTACAACACCGTACGTAAACTTAAAACTCTATAATAAACCAAATGAATTCATCCGAGTCCTTTGAACATCGTACGACAATTTAGAATATATTACGACTCTGTATGCCACATTACCGCCTTGAAAAGCATGTTAGTATAACGTACGGCACCTTACAACTCCTAACAAAACATTACAACTCCTAACAAAACATTACAACACCGTACGTAAACTTAAAACTCCATAATAAACCTAATGAATTCGTCCGAGTCATTTGAACATCGTACAACAATTTAGAATATCTTACGATTCTGTATGCCACATTACCGCTTTGAAAATCATGTTAGTATAACCTAGGGCACCTTACAACTCCTAAGAACCCATTACAATACCGTACGTAAACTTAAAACTCCATAGTAAACCTAATGAATTCGTCCGAGTCCTTTAAACATCAGACGACCACTTAGGACTTGTTATGACTTTGTATGCGACATTAGCAACAGGAAAAGCAATTTAGAATAATGTAGGACGCGTTACATCTTTTGAGAACACCTTACACCACCGTTCGAAACATTAAAACTCCATAATAAACCTAATGAATTTGTCCGAGTGATTTGAACATCGTACAACAATTTAGAATTTCTTACCACTCTGAATGCCACATTACCGCCTTGAAAAGCATGCTAGTATAACGTACGACACCTTACAACTCCTAACAAAATATTACAACACCGTACGTAAACATAAAACTCCATATTAAACCTAATGAATTCATCAGAGTCCTTTGAACATCGTACGACAATTTAGAATATATTACGACTCTATATGCCACATTACCGCCTTGAAAAGCATGTTAGTATAACGTACGGCATCTTACAACTCCTAACAAAACATTACAACACCGTACGTAAACTTAAAACTCCATAATAAACCTAATGAATTCGTCCGAGTCATTTGAACATCGTACAACAATTTAGAATATCTTACGACTCTGTATGCCACATTACCGCCTTGAAAATCATGTTAGTATAACCTAGGGCACCTTACAACTCCTAAGAACCCATTACAATACCGTACGTAAACTTAAAACTCCATAGTAAACCTAATGAATTTGTCCGAGTCCTTTAAACATCAGACGACCACTCAGTACTTGTTACGACTTTGTATGCGACATTAGCAACAGGAAAAGCAATTTAGAATAATGGAGGATGCGTTACATCTTTTGAGAACAACTTACACCACCGTACGAAACATTAAAACTCCATAATAAACCTAATGAATTCGTCCGAGTGATTTGAACATCATACAACAATTTAGAATATCTTACCACTCTGTATGCCACATTACCGTCTTGAAAAGCATGTTAGTATAACGTACGACACCTTACAACTCCGAACAAAACATTACAACACCGTACGTAAACTTAAAACTCCATAATAAACCTAATGAATTCATCCGAGTCATTTGAACATCGTACAACAATTTAGAATATCTTACGATTCTGTATGCCACATTACCGCTTTGAAAATCATGTTAGTATAACCTAGGGCACCTTACAACTCCTAAGAACCCATTACAATACCGTACGTAAACTTAAAACTCCATAGTAAACCTAATGAATTCGTCCGGGTCCTTTAAACATCAGACGACCACTCAGGACTTGTTATGACTTTGTATGCGACATTAGCAACAGGAAAAGCAATTTAGAATAATGTAGGATGCGTTACATCTTTTGAGAACACCTTACACCACCGTACGAAACAATAAAACTTCATAATAAACCTAATGAATTCGTCTGAGTGATTTGAACATCGTACAACAATTTAGATTATCTTACCACTCTGAATGCCACATTACCGCCTTGAAAAGCATGTTAGTATAACGTACGACACCTTATAACTCCTAACAAAACATTACAACACCGTACGTAAACTTAAAACTCTATAATAAACCAAATGAATTCATCCGAGTCCTTTGAACATCGTACGACAATTTAGAATATATTACGACTCTGTATGCCACATTACCGCCTTGAAAAGCATGTTAGTATAACGTACGGCACCTTACAACTCCTAACAAAACATTACAACTCCTAACAAAACATTACAACACCGTACGTAAACTTAAAACTCCATAATAAACCTAATGAATTCGTCCGAGTCATTTGAACATCGTACAACAATTTAGAATATCTTACGATTCTGTATGCCACATTACCGCTTTGAAAATCATGTTAGTATAACCTAGGGCACCTTACAACTCCTAAGAACCCATTACAATACCGTACGTAAACTTAAAACTCCATAGTAAACCTAATGAATTCGTCCGAGTCCTTTAAACATCAGACGACCACTTAGGACTTGTTATGACTTTGTATGCGACATTAGCAACAGGAAAAGCAATTTAGAATAATGTAGGACGCGTTACATCTTTTGAGAACACCTTACACCACCGTTCGAAACATTAAAACTCCATAATAAACCTAATGAATTTGTCCGAGTGATTTGAACATCGTACAACAATTTAGAATTTCTTACCACTCTGAATGCCACATTACCGCCTTGAAAAGCATGCTAGTATAACGTACGACACCTTACAACTCCTAACAAAATATTACAACACCGTACGTAAACATAAAACTCCATATTAAACCTAATGAATTCATCAGAGTCCTTTGAACATCGTACGACAATTTAGAATATATTACGACTCTATATGCCACATTACCGCCTTGAAAAGCATGTTAGTATAACGTACGGCATCTTACAACTCCTAACAAAACATTACAACACCGTACGTAAACTTAAAACTCCATAATAAACCTAATGAATTCGTCCGAGTCATTTGAACATCGTACAACAATTTAGAATATCTTACGACTCTGTATGCCACATTACCGCCTTGAAAATCATGTTAGTATAACCTAGGGCACCTTACAACTCCTAAGAACCCATTACAATACCGTACGTAAACTTAAAACTCCATAGTAAACCTAATGAATTTGTCCGAGTCCTTTAAACATCAGACGACCACTCAGTACTTGTTACGACTTTGTATGCGACATTAGCAACAGGAAAAGCAATTTAGAATAATGGAGGATGCGTTACATCTTTTGAGAACAACTTACACCACCGTACGAAACATTAAAACTCCATAATAAACCTAATGAATTCGTCCGAGTGATTTGAACATCATACAACAATTTAGAATATCTTACCACTCTGTATGCCACATTACCGTCTTGAAAAGCATGTTAGTATAACGTACGACACCTTACAACTCCGAACAAAACATTACAACACCGTACGTAAACTTAAAACTCCATAATAAACCTAATGAATTCATCCGAGTCATTTGAACATCGTACAACAATTTAGAATATCTTACGATTCTGTATGCCACATTACCGCTTTGAAAATCATGTTAGTATAACCTAGGGCACCTTACAACTCCTAAGAACCCATTACAATACCGTACGTAAACTTAAAACTCCATAGTAAACCTAATGAATTCGTCCGGGTCCTTTAAACATCAGACGACCACTCAGGACTTGTTATGACTTTGTATGCGACATTAGCAACAGGAAAAGCAATTTAGAATAATGTAGGATGCGTTACATCTTTTGAGAACACCTTACACCACCGTACGAAACAATAAAACTTCATAATAAACCTAATGAATTCGTCTGAGTGATTTGAACATCGTACAACAATTTAGATTATCTTACCACTCTGAATGCCACATTACCGCCTTGAAAAGCATGTTAGTATAACGTACGACACCTTATAACTCCTAACAAAACATTACAACACCGTACGTAAACTTAAAACTCTATAATAAACCAAATGAATTCATCCGAGTCCTTTGAACATCGTACGACAATTTAGAATATATTACGACTCTGTATGCCACATTACCGCCTTGAAAAGCATGTTAGTATAACGTACGGCACCTTACAACTCCTAACAAAACATTACAACTCCTAACAAAACATTACAACACCGTACGTAAACTTAAAACTCCATAATAAACCTAATGAATTCGTCCGAGTCATTTGAACATCGTACAACAATTTAGAATATCTTACGATTCTGTATGCCACATTACCGCTTTGAAAATCATGTTAGTATAACCTAGGGCACCTTACAACTCCTAAGAACCCATTACAATACCGTACGTAAACTTAAAACTCCATAGTAAACCTAATGAATTCGTCCGAGTCCTTTAAACATCAGACGACCACTTAGGACTTGTTATGACTTTGTATGCGACATTAGCAACAGGAAAAGCAATTTAGAATAATGTAGGACGCGTTACATCTTTTGAGAACACCTTACACCACCGTTCGAAACATTAAAACTCCATAATAAACCTAATGAATTTGTCCGAGTGATTTGAACATCGTACAACAATTTAGAATTTCTTACCACTCTGAATGCCACATTACCGCCTTGAAAAGCATGCTAGTATAACGTACGACACCTTACAACTCCTAACAAAATATTACAACACCGTACGTAAACATAAAACTCCATATTAAACCTAATGAATTCATCAGAGTCCTTTGAACATCGTACGACAATTTAGAATATATTACGACTCTATATGCCACATTACCGCCTTGAAAAGCATGTTAGTATAACGTACGGCATCTTACAACTCCTAACAAAACATTACAACACCGTACGTAAACTTAAAACTCCATAATAAACCTAATGAATTCGTCCGAGTCATTTGAACATCGTACAACAATTTAGAATATCTTACGACTTTGTATGCCACATTACCGCCTTGAAAAGCATGTTAGTATAACGTACGACACCTTACAACTCCGAACAAAACATTACAACACCGTACGTAAACTTAAAACTCCATAATAAACCTAATGAACTCATCCGAGTCATTTGAACATCGTACAACAATTTAGAATATCTTACGATTCTGTATGCCACATTACCGCTTTGAAAATCATGTTAGTATAACCTAGGGCACCTTACAACTCCTAAGAACCCATTACAATACCGTACGTAAACTTAAAACTTCATAGTAAACCTAATGAATTCGTCCGAGTCCTTTAAACATCAGACGACCACTCAGGACTTGTTATGACTTTGTATGCGACATTAGCAACAGGAAAAGCAATTTAGAATAATGTAGGATGCGTTACATCTTTTGAGAACACCTTACACCACCGTACGAAACAATAAAACTTCATAATAAACCTAATGAATTCGTCTGAGTGATTTGAACATCGTACAACAATTTAGATTATCTTACCACTCTGAATGCCACATTACCGCCTTGAAAAGCATGTTAGTATAACGTACGACACCTTATAACTCCTAACAAAACATTACAACACTGTACGTAAACTTAAAACTCTATAATAAACCAAATGAATTCATCTGTGTCCTTTGAACATCGTACGACAATTTAGAATATATTACGACTCTGTATGCCACATTACCGCCTTGAAAAGAATGTTAGTATAACGTACGACACCTTACAACTCCGAACAAAACATTACAACACCGTACGTAAACTTAAAACTCCATAATAAACCTAATGAATTCATCCGAGTCCTTTGAACATCGTACGACAATTTAGAATATATTACGTCTATGTATGCCACATTCCCGCCTTGAAAAGCATGTTAGTATAACGTACGACACCTTACAACTCCTAACAAAACATTACAACTCCTAACAAAACATTACAACACCGTACGTAAACTTAAAACTCCATAATAAACCTAATGAATTCGTCCTAGTCATTTGAACATCATACAACAATTTAGAATATCTTACGATTCTGTATGCCACATTACCGCTTTGAAAATCATGTTAGTATAAACTAGGGCACCTTACAACTCCTAAGAACCCATTACAATACCGTACGTAAACTTAAAACTCCATAGTAAACCTAATGAATTCGTCCGAGTCCTTTGAACATCAGACGACCACTCAGGACTTGTTATGACTTTGTATGCGACATTAGCAACAGGAAAAGCAATTTAGAATAATGTAGGATGCGTTACATCTTTTGAGAACACCTTACACCACCGTACGAAACAATAAAACTTCATAATAAACCTAATGAATTCGTCTGAGTGATTTGAACATCGTACAACAATTTAGATTATCTTACCACTCTGAATGCCACATTCCCGCCTTGAAAAGCATGTTAGTATAACGTACGACACCTTATAACTTCTAACAAAACATTACAACACCGTACGTAAACTTAAAACTCTATAATAAACCAAATGAATTCATCCGAGTCCTTTGAACATCGTACGACAATTTAGAATATATTACGACTCTGTATACCACATTACCGCCTTGAAAAGAATGTTAGTATAACGTACGACACCTTACAACTCCGAACAAAACATTACAACACCGTACGTAAACTTAAAACTCCATAATAAACCTAATGAATTCATCCGAGTCCTTTGAACATCGTACGACAATTTAGAATATATTACGTCTCTGTATGCCACATTACCGCCTTGAAAAGCATGTTAGTATAACGTACGGCACCTTACAACTCCTAACAAAACATTACAACTCCTAACAAAACATTACAACACCGTACGTAAACTTAAAACTCCATAATAAACCTAATGAATTCGTCCGAGTCATTTGAACATCGTACAACAATTTAGAATATCTTACGACTCTGTATGCCATATTACCGCCTTGAAAATCATGTTAGTATAACCTAGGGCACCTTACAACTCCTAAGAACCCATTACAATACCGTACGTAAACTTAAAACTCTATAGTAAACCTAATGAATTTGTCCGAGTCCTTTAAACATCAGACGACCACTCAGTACTTGTTACGACTTTGTATGCGACATTAGCAACAGGAAAAGCAATTTAGAATAATGGAGGATGCGTTACATCTTTTGAGAACACCTTACACCACCGTACGAAACAATAAAACTTCATAATAAACCTAATGAATTCGTCTGAGTGATTTGAACATCGTACAACAATTTAGATTATCTTACCACTCTGAATGCCACATTCCCGCCTTGAAAAGCATGTTAGTATAACGTACGACACCTTATAACTCCTAACAAAACATTACAACACCGTACGTAAACTTAAAACTCTATAATAAACAAAATGAATTCATCCGAGTCCTTTGAACATCGTACGAAAATTTAGAATATATTACGACTCTGTATGCCACATTACCGCCTTGAAAAGAATGTTAGTATAACGTACGACACCTTACAACTCCGAACAAAACGTTACAACACGGTACGTAAACTTAAAACTCCATAATAAACCTAATGAATTCATCCGAGTCCTTTGAACATCGTACGACAATTTAGAATATATTACGACTCTGTATGCCACATTACCGCCTTAAAAAGCATGTTAGTATAACGTACGGCACCTTACAACTCCTAACAAAACATTACAACTCCTAACAAAACATTACAACACCGTACGTAAACTTAAAACTCCATAATAAACCTAATGAATTCGTCCGAGTCATTTGAACATCGTACGGCAATTTAGAATATCTTACGATTCTGTATGCCACATTACCGCTTTGAAAATCATGTTAGTATAACCTAGGGCACCTTACAACTCCTAAGAACATTACAATACCGTACGTAAACTTAAAACTCCATAGTAAACCTAATGAATTCGTCCGAGTCATTTAAACATCAGACGACCACTTAGGACTTGTTATGACTTTGTATGCGACATTAGCAACAGGAAAAGCAATTTAGAATAATTTAGGACGCATTACATCTTTTGAGAACACCTTACACCACCGTACGAAACATTAAAACTCCATAATAAACCTAATGAATTTGTCCGAGTGATTTGAACATCGTACAACAATTTAGAATTTCTTACCACTCTGAATGCCACATTACCGCCTTGAAAAGCATGCTAGTATAACGTACGACACCTTACAACTCCTAACAAAATATTACAACACCGTACGTAAACATAAAACTCCATAATAAACCTAATGAATTCATCAGAGTCCTTTGAACATCGTACAACAATTTAGAATATATTACGACTCTATATGCCACATTACCGCCTTGAAAAGCATGTTAGTATAACGTACGGCATCTTACAACTCCTAACAAAACATTACAACACCGTACGTAAACTTAAAACTCCATAATAAACCTAATGAATTCGTCCGAGTCATTTGAACATCGTACAACAATTTAGAATATCTTACGACTCTGTATGCCATATTACCGCCTTGAAAATCATGTTAGTATAACCTAGGGCACCTTACAACTCCTAAGAACCCATTACAATACCGTACGTAAACTTAAAACTCTATAGTAAACCTAATGAATTTGTCCGAGTCCTTTAAACATCAGACGACCACTCAGTACTTGTTACGACTTTGTATGCGACATTAGCAACAGGAAAAGCAATTTAGAATAATGGAGGATGCGTTACATCTTTTGAGAACACCTTACACCACCGTACGAAACATTAAAACTCCATAATAAACCTAATGAATTCGTCCGAGTGATTTGAACATCATACAACAATTTAGAATATCTTACCACTCTGTATGCCACATTACCGTCTTGAAAAGCATGTTAGTATAACGTACGACACCTTACAACTCCGAACAAAACATTACAACACCGTACGTAAACTTAAAACTCCATAATAAACCTAATGAATTCATCCGAGTCATTTGAACATCGTACAACAATTTAGAATATCTTACGATTCTGTATGCCACATTACCGCTTTGAAAATCATGTTAGTATAACCTAGGGCACCTTACAACTCCTAAGAACCCATTACAATACCGTACGTAAACTTAAAACTCCATAGTAAACCTAATGAATTCGTCCGAGTCCTTTAAACATCAGACGACCACTCAGGACTTGTTATGACTTTGTATGCGACATTAGCAACAGGAAAAGCAATTTAGAATAATGTATGATGCGTTACATCTTTTGAGAACACCTTACACCACCGTACGAAACATTAAAACTCCATAATAAACCTAATGAATTCGTCCGAGTGATTTGAACATCGTACAACAATTTAGATTATCTTACTACTCTGAATGCCACATTACCGGCTTGAAAAGCATGTTAGTATAACGTACGACACCTTATAACTCCTAACAAAACATTACAACACCGTAAGTAAACTTAAAACTCTATAATAAACCAAATGAATTCATCCGAGTCCTTTGAACATCGTACGACAATTTAGAATATATTACGACTCTGTATGCCACATTACCGCCTTGAAAAGCATGTTAGTATAACGCACGACACCTTACAACTCCGAACAAAACATTACAACACCGTACGTAAACTTAAAACTCCATAATAAACCTAATGAATTCATCCTAGTCCTTTGAACATCGTACGAAAATTTAGAATATATTACGACTCTGTATGCCACATTACCGCCTTGAAAAGCATGTTAGTATAACGTACGGCACCTTACAACTCCTAACAAAACATTACAACACCGTACGTAAACTTAAAACTCCATAATAAACCTAATGAATTCGTCCGAGTCATTTGAACATCGTACAACAATTTAGAATATCTTACGACTCTGTATGCCATATTACCGCCTTGAAAATCATGTTAGTATAACCTAGGGCACCTTACAACTCCTAAGAACCCATTACAATACCGTACGTAAACTTAAAACTCTATAGTAAACCTAATGAATTTGTCCGAGTCCTTTAAACATCAGACGACCACTCAGTACTTGTTACGACTTTGTATGCGACATTAGCAACAGGAAAAGCAATTTAGAATAATGGAGGATGCGTTACATCTTTTGAGAACACCTTACACCACCGTACGAAACATTAAAACTCCATAATAAACCTAATGAATTCGTCCGAGTGATTTGAACATCATACAACAATTTAGAATATCTTACCACTCTGTATGCCACATTACCGTCTTGAAAAGCATGTTAGTATAACGTACGACACCTTACAACTCCGAACAAAACATTACAACACCGTACGTAAACTTAAAACTCCATAATAAACCTAATGAATTCATCCGAGTCATTTGAACATCGTACAACAATTTAGAATATCTTACGATTCTGTATGCCACATTACCGCTTTGAAAATCATGTTAGTATAACCTAGGGCACCTTACAACTCCTAAGAACCCATTACAATACCGTACGTAAACTTAAAACTCCATAGTAAACCTAATGAATTCGTCCGAGTCCTTTAAACATCAGACGACCACTCAGGACTTGTTATGACTTTGTATGCGACATTAGCAACAGGAAAAGCAATTTAGAATAATGTATGATGCGTTACATCTTTTGAGAACACCTTACACCACCGTACGAAACATTAAAACTCCATAATAAACCTAATGAATTCGTCCGAGTGATTTGAACATCGTACAACAATTTAGATTATCTTACTACTCTGAATGCCACATTACCGCCTTGAAAAGCATGTTAGTATAACGTACGACACCTTATAACTCCTAACAAAACATTACAACACCGTAAGTAAACTTAAAACTCTATAATAAACCAAATGAATTCATCCGAGTCCTTTGAACATCGTACGACAATTTAGAATATATTACGACTCTGTATGCCACTTTACCGCCTTGAAAAGCATGTTAGTATAACGCACGACACCTTACAACTCCGAACAAAACATTACAACACCGTACGTAAACTTAAAACTCCATAATAAACCTAATGAATTCATCCTAGTCCTTTGAACATCGTACGAAAATTTAGAATATATTACGACTCTGTATGCCACATTACCGCCTTGAAAAGCATGTTAGTATAACGTACGGCACCTTACAACTCCTAACAAAACATTACAACACCGTACGTAAACTTAAAACTCCATAATAAACCTAATGAATTCGTCCGAGTCATTTGAACATCGTACAACAATTTAGAATATCTTACGACTCTGTATGCCATATTACCGCCTTGAAAATCATGTTAGTATAACCTAGGGCACCTTACAACTCCTAAGAACCCATTACAATACCGTACGTAAACTTAAAACTCTATAGTAAACCTAATGAATTTGTCCGAGTCCTTTAAACATCAGACGACCACTCAGTACTTGTTACGACTTTGTATGCGACATTAGCAACAGGAAAAGCAATTTAGAATAATGGAGGATGCGTTACATCTTTTGAGAACACCTTACACCACCGTACGAAACATTAAAACTCCATAATAAACCTAATGAATTCGTCCGAGTGATTTGAACATCATACAACAATTTAGAATATCTTACCACTCTGTATGCCACATTACCGTCTTGAAAAGCATGTTAGTATAACGTACGACACCTTACAACTCCGAACAAAACATTACAACACCGTACGTAAACTTAAAACTCCATAATAAACCTAATGAATTCATCCGAGTCATTTGAACATCGTACAACAATTTAGAATATCTTACGATTCTGTATGCCACATTACCGCTTTGAAAATCATGTTAGTATAACCTAGGGCACCTTACAACTCCTAAGAACCCATTACAATACCGTACGTAAACTTAAAACTCCATAGTAAACCTAATGAATTCGTCCGAGTCCTTTAAACATCAGACGACCACTCAGGACTTGTTATGACTTTGTATGCGACATTAGCAACAGGAAAAGCAATTTAGAATAATGTATGATGCGTTACATCTTTTGAGAACACCTTACACCACCGTACGAAACATTAAAACTCCATAATAAACCTAATGAATTCGTCCGAGTGATTTGAACATCGTACAACAATTTAGATTATCTTACTACTCTGAATGCCACATTACCGCCTTGAAAAGCATGTTAGTATAACGTACGACACCTTATAACTCCTAACAAAACATTACAACACCGTAAGTAAACTTAAAACTCTATAATAAACCAAATGAATTCATCCGAGTCCTTTGAACATCGTACGACAATTTAGAATATATTACGACTCTGTATGCCACATTACCGCCTTGAAAAGCATGTTAGTATAACGCACGACACCTTACAACTCCGAACAAAACATTACAACACCGTACGTAAACTTAAAACTCCATAATAAACCTAATGAATTCATCCTAGTCCTTTGAACATCGTACGAAAATTTAGAATATATTACGACTCTGTATGCCACATTACCGCCTTGAAAAGCATGTTAGTATAACGTACGGCACCTTACAACTCCTAACAAAACATTACAACACCGTACGTAAACTTAAAACTCCATAATAAACCTAATGAATTCGTCCGAGTCATTTGAACATCGTACAACAATTTAGAATATCTTACGATTCTGTATGACACATTACCGCTTTGAAAATCATGTTAGTATAACCTAGGGCACCTTACAACTCCTAAGAACCCATTACAATACCGTACGTAAACTTAAAACTCCATAGTAAACTTAATGAATTCGTCCGAGTCCTTTAAACATCAGACGACCACTCAGTACTTGTTACGACTTTGTATGGACATTAGCAACAGGAAAAGCAATTTAGAATAATGGAGGATGCGTTACATCTTTTGAGAACACCTTACACCACCGTACAAAACATTAAAACTCCATAATAAACCTAATGAATTCGTCCGAGTGATTTGAACATCATACAACAATTTAGAATATCTTACCACTCTGTATTCCACATTACCGCCTTGAAAAGCATGTTAGTATAACGTACGACACCTTACAACTCCGAACAAAACATTACAACACCGTACGTAAACTTAAAACTCCATAATAAACCTAATGAATTCATCCGAGTCCTTTGAACATCGTACGACAATTTAGAATATATTACGACTCTGTATGCCACATTACCGCCTTGAAAAGCATGTTAGTATAACGTACGACACATTACAACTCCTAACAAAACATTACAACACCGTACGTAAACTTAAAACTCCATAATAAACCTAATGAATTCGTCCGAGTCATTTGAACATCGTACAACAATTTAGAATATCTTACGATTCTGTATGCCACATTACCGCTTTGAAAATCATGTTAGTATAACCTAGGGCACCTTACAACTCCTAAGAACCCATTACAATACCGTACGTAAACTTAAAACTCCATAGTAAACCTAATGAATTCGTCCGAGTCCTTTAAACATCAGACGACCACTCAGGACTTGTTATGACTTTGTATGCGACATTAGCAACAGGAAAAGCAATTTAGAATAATGTATGATGCGTTACATCTTTTGAGAACACCTTACACCACCGTACGAAACATTAAAACTCCATAATAAACCTAATGAATTCGTCCGAGTGATTTGAACATCGTACAACAACTTAGATTATCTTACTACTCTGAATGCCACATTACCGCCTTGAAAAGCATGTTAGTATAACGTACGACACCTTATAACTCCTAACAAAACATTACAACACCGTAAGTAAACTTAAAACTCTATAATAAACCAAATGAATTCATCCGAGTCCTTTGAACATCGTACGACAATTTAGAATATATTACGACTCTGTATGCCACATTACCGCCTTGAAAAGCATGTTAGTATAACGCACGACACCTTACAACTCCGAACAAAACATTACAACACCGTACGTAAACTTAAAACTCCATAATAAACCTAATGAATTCATCCTAGTCCTTTGAACATCGTACGAAAATTTAGAATATATTACGACTCTGTATGCCACATTACTGCCTTGAAAAGCATGTTAGTATAACGTACGGCACCTTACAACTCCTAACAAAACATTACAACACCGTACGTAAACTTAAAACTCCATAATAAACCTAATGAATTCGTCCGAGTCATTTGAACATCGTACAACAATTTAGAATATCTTACGACTCTGTATGCCATATTACCGCCTTGAAAATCATGTTAGTATAACCTAGGGCACCTTACAACTCCTAAGAACCCATTACAATACCGTACGTAAACTTAAAACTCTATAGTAAACCTAATGAATTTGTCCGAGTCCTTTAAACATCAGACGACCACTCAGTACTTGTTACGACTTTGTATGCGACATTAGCAACAGGAAAAGCAATTTAGAATAATGGAGGATGCGTTACATCTTTTGAGAACACCTTACACCACCGTACGAAACATTAAAACTCCATAATAAACCTAATGAATTCGTCCGAGTGATTTGAACATCATACAACAATTTAGAATATCTTACCACTCTGTATGCCACATTACCGTCTTGAAAAGCATGTTAGTATAACGTACGACACCTTACAACTCCGAACAAAACATTACAACACCGTACGTAAACTTAAAACTCCATAATAAACCTAATGAATTCATCCGAGTCATTTGAACATCGTACAACAATTTAGAATATCTTACGATTCTGTATGCCACATTACCGCTTTGAAAATCATGTTAGTATAACCTAGGGCACCTTACAACTCCTAAGAACCCATTTCAATACCGTACGTAAACTTAAAACTCCATAGTAAACCTAATGAATTCGTCCGAGTCCTTTAAACATCAGACGACCACTCAGGACTTGTTATGACTTTGTATGCGACATTAGCAACAGGAAAAGCAATTTAGAATAATGTATGATGCGTTACATCTTTTGAGAACACCTTACACCACCGTACGAAACATTAAAACTCCATAATAAACCTAATGAATTCGTCCGAGTGATTTGAACATCGTACAACAATTTAGATTATCTTACTACTCTGAATGCCACATTACCGCCTTGAAAAGCATGTTAGTATAACGTACGACACCTTATAACTCCTAACAAAACATTACAACACCGTAAGTAAACTTAAAACTCTATAATAAACCAAATGAATTCATCCGAGTCCTTTGAACATCGTACGACAATTTAGAATATATTACGACTCTGTATGCCACATTACCGCCTTGAAAAGCATGTTAGTATAACGCACGACACCTTACAACTCCGAACAAAACATTACAACACCGTACGTAAACTTAAAACTCCATAATAAACCTAATGAATTCATCCTAGTCCTTTGAACATCGTACGAAAATTTAGAATATATTACGACTCTGTATGCCACATTACCGCCTTGAAAAGCATGTTAGTATAACGTACGGCACCTTACAACTCCTAACAAAACATTACAACACCGTACGTAAACTTAAAACTCCATAATAAACCTAATGAATTCGTCCGAGTCATTTGAACATCGTACAACAATTTAGAATATC
Source organism: Tagetes erecta (assembly GCA_030867185.1). NCBI lineage: Eukaryota > Viridiplantae > Streptophyta > Magnoliopsida > Asterales > Asteraceae > Tagetes > Tagetes erecta. Next base: position 42,962,212 of record CM061488.1, on the reverse strand, counting down.
TTACGATTCTGTATGCCACATTACCGCTTTGAAAATCATGTTAGTATAACCTAGGGCACCTTACAACTCCTAAGAACCCATTACAATACCGTACGTAAACTTAAAACTCCATAGTAAACTTAATGAATTCGTCCGAGTCCTTTAAACATCAGACGACCACTCAGTACTTGTTACGACTTTGTATGGACATTAGCAACAGGAAAAGCAATTTAGAATAATGGAGGATGCGTTACATCTTTTGAGAACACCTTACACCACCGTACAAAACATTAAAACTCCATAATAAACCTAATGAATTCGTCCGAGTGATTTGAACATCATACAACAATTTAGAATATCTTACCACTCTGTATTCCACATTACCGCCTTGAAAAGCATGTTAGTATAACGTACGACACCTTACAACTCCGAACAAAACATTACAACACCGTACGTAAACTTAAAACTCCATAATAAACCTAATGAATTCATCCGAGTCCTTTGAACATCGTACGACAATTTAGAATATATTACGACTCTGTATGCCACATTACCGCCTTGAAAAGCATGTTAGTATAACGTACGACACATTACAACTCCTAACAAAACATTACAACACCGTACGTAAACTTAAAACTCCATAATAAACCTAATGAATTCGTCCGAGTCATTTGAACATCGTACAACAATTTAGAATATCTTACTATTCTGTATGCCACATTACCGCTTTGAAAATCATGTTAGTATAAACTAGGGCACCTTACAACTCCTAAGAACCCATTACAATACCGTACGTAAACTTAAAACTCCATAGTAAACCTAATGAATTCGTCCGAGTCCTTTAAACATCAGACGACCACTCAGTACTTGTTACGACTTTGTATGCGACATTAGCAACAGGAAAAGCAATTTAGAATAATGGAGGATGCGTTACATCTTTTGAGAACACCTTACACCACCGTACAAAACATTAAAACTCCATAATAAAACTAATGAATTCGTCCGAGTGATTTGAACATCATACAACAATTTAGAATATCTTACCACTCTGTATGCCACATTACCGCCTTGAAAAGCATGTTAGTATAACGTACGACACCTTACAACTCCGAACAAAACATTACAACACCGTACGTAAACTTAAAACTCCATAATAAACCTAATGAATTCATCCGAGTCCTTTGAACATCGTACGACAATTTAGAATATATTACGACTCTGTATGCCACATTACCGCCTTGAAAAGCATGTTAGTATAACGTACGACACATTACAACTCCTAACAAAACATTACAACACCGTACGTAAACTTAAAACTCCATAATAAACCTAATGAATTCGTCCGAGTCATTTGAACATCGTACAACAATTTAGAATATCTTACGATTCTGTATGACACATTACCGCTTTGAAAATCATGTTAGTATAAACTAGGGCACCTTACAACTCCTAAGAACCCATTACAATACCGTACGTAAACTTAAAACTCCATAGTAAACCTAATGAATTCGTCCGAGTCCTTTAAACATCAGACGACCACTCAGGACTTGTTATGACTTTGTATGCGACATTAGCAACAGGAAAAGCAATTTAGAATAATGTAGGATGCGTTAATCTTTTGAGAACACCTTACACCACCGTACGAAACAATAAAACTTCATAATAAACCTAATGAATTCGTCTGAGTGATTTGAACATCGTACAACAATTTAGATTATCTTACCACTCTGAATGCCACATTACCACCTTGAAAAGCATGTTAGTATAACGTACGACACCTTATAACTCCTAACAAAACATTACAACACCGTACGTAAACTTAAAACTCTATAATAAACCAAATGAATTCATCCGAGTCCTTTGAACATCGTACGACAATTTAGAATATATTACGACTCTGTATGCCACATTACCGCCTTGAAAAGCATGTTAGTATAACGTACGGCACCTTACAACTCCTAACAAAACATTACAACTCCTAACAAAACATTACAACACCGTACGTAAACTTAAAACTCCATAATAAACCTAATGAATTCGTCCGAGTCATTTGAACATCGTACAACAATTTAGAATATCTTACGATTCTGTATGCCACATTACCGCTTTGAAAATCATGTTAGTATAAACTAGGGCACCTTACAACTCCTAAGAACCCATTACAATACCGTACGTAAACTTAAAACTCCATAGTAAACCTAATGAATTCGTCCGAGTCCTTTAAACATCAGACGACCACTCAGTACTTGTTACGACTTTGTATGCGACATTAGCAACAGGAAAAGCAATTTAGAATAATGGAGGATGCGTTACATCTTTTGAGAACACCTTACACCACCGTACAAAACATTAAAACTCCATAATAAAACTAATGAATTCGTCCGAGTGATTTGAACATCATACAACAATTTAGAATATCTTACCACTCTGTATGCCACATTACCGCCTTGAAAAGCATGTTAGTATAACGTACGACACCTTACAACTCCGAACAAAACATTACAACACCGTACGTAAACTTAAAACTCCATAATAAACCTAATGAATTCATCCGAGTCCTTTGAACATCGTACGACAATTTAGAATATATTATGACTCTGTATGCCACATTACCGCCTTGAAAAGCATGTTAGTATAACGTACGACACATTACAACTCCTAACAAAACATTACAACACCGTACGTAAACTTAAAACTCCATAATAAACCTAATGAATTCGTCCGAGTCATTTGAACATCGTACAACAATTTAGAATATCTTACGATTCTGTATGACACATTACCGCTTTGAAAATCATGTTAGTATAAACTAGGGCACCTTACAACTCCTAAGAACCCATTACAATACCGTACGTAAACTTAAAACTCCATAGTAAACCTAATGAATTCGTCCGAGTCCTTTAAACATCAGACGACCACTCAGGACTTGTTATGACTTTGTATGCGACATTAGCAACAGGAAAAGCAATTTAGAATAATGTAGGATGCGTTAATCTTTTGAGAACACCTTACACCACCGTACGAAACAATAAAACTTCATAATAAACCTAATGAATTCGTCTGAGTGATTTGAACATCGTACAACAATTTAGATTATCTTACCACTCTGAATGCCACATTACCGCCTTGAAAAGCATGTTAGTATAACGTACGACACCTTATAACTCCTAACAAAACATTACAACACCGTACGTAAACTTAAAACTCTATAATAAACCAAATGAATTCATCCGAGTCCTTTGAACATCGTACGACAATTTAGAATATATTACGACTCAGTATGCCACATTACCGCCTTGAAAAGCATGTTAGTATAACGTACGGCACCTTACAACTCCTAACAAAACATTACAACTCCTAACAAAACATTACAACACCGTACGTAAACTTAAAACTCCATAATAAACCTAATGAATTCGTCCGAGTCATTTGAACATCGTACAACAATTTAGAATATCTTACGATTCTGTAGGCCACATTACCGCTTTGAAAATCATGTTAGTATAAACTAGGGCACCTTACAACTCCTAAGAACCCATTACAATACCGTACGTAAACTTAAAACTCCATAGTAAACCTAATGAATTCGTCCGAGTCCTTTAAACATCAGACGACCACTCAGTACTTGTTACGACTTTGTATGCGACATTAGCAACAGGAAAAGCAATTTAGAATAATGGAGGATGCGTTACATCTTTTGAGAACACCTTACACCACCGTACAAAACATTAAAACTCCATAATAAAACTAATGAATTCGTCCGAGTGATTTGAACATCATACAACAATTTAGAATATCTTACCACTCTGTATGCCACATTACCGCCTTGAAAAGCATGTTAGTATAACGTACGACACCTTACAACTCCGAACAAAACATTACAACACCGTACGTAAACTTAAAACTCCATAATAAACCAAATGAATTCATTCGAGTCCTTTGAACATCGTACGACAATATAGAATATATTACGACTCTGTATGCCACATTACCGCCTTGAAAAGCATGTTAGTATAACGTACGACACATTACAACTCCTAACAAAACATTACAATACCGTACATAAACTTAAAACTCCATAATAAACCTAATGAATTCGTCCGAGTCATTTGAACATCGTACAACAATTTAGAATATCTTACGATTCTGTATGCCACATTACCGCTTTGAAAATCATGTTAGTATAAACTAGGACACCTTACAACTCCTAAGAACCCATTACAATACCGTACGTAAACTTAAAACTCCATAGTAAACCTAATGAATTCGTCCGAGTCCTTTAAACATCAGACGACCACTCAGGACTTGTTACGACTTTGTATGCGACATTAGCAACAGGAAAAGCAATTTAGAATAATGGAGGATGCGTTACATCTTTTGAGAACACCTTACACCACCGTACGAAACATTAAAACTCCATAATAAACCTAATGAATTCGTCCGAGTGATTTGAACATCGTACAACAATTTAGATTATCTTACCACTCTGAATGCCACATTACCGCCTTGAAAAGCATGTTAGTATAACGTACGACACCTTATAACTCCTAACAAAACATTACAACACCGTACGTAAACTTAAAACTCTATAATAAACCAAATGAATTCATCTGAGTCCTTTGAACATCGTACGACAATTTAGAATATATTACGACTCTGTATGCCACATTACCGCCTTGAAAAGCATGTTAGTATAACGTACGGCACCTTACAACTCCTAACAAAACATTACAACACCGTACGTAAACTTAAAACTCCATAATAAACCTAATGAATTCGTCCGAGTCATTTGAACATCGTACAACAATTTAGAATATCTTACGATTCTGTATGCCACATTACCGCTTTGAAAATCATGTTAGTATAAACTAGGACACCTTACAACTCCTAAGAACCCATTACAATACCGTACGTAAACTTAAAACTCCATAGTAAACCTAATGAATTCGTCCGAGTCCTTTAAACATCAAACGACCACCTAGGACTTGTTATGACTTTGTATGCGACATTAGCAACAGGAAAAGCAATTTAGAATAATGTAGGATGCGTTACATCTTTTGAGAACACCTTACACCACCGTACGAAACAATAAAACTTCATAATAAACCTAATGAATTCGTCCGAGTGATTTGAACATCATACAACAATTTAGAATATCTTACCACTCTGTATGCCACATTACCGCCTTGAAAAGCATGTTAGTATAACGTACGACACCTTACAACTCCGAACAAAACATTACAACACCGTACGTAAACTTAAAACTCCATAATAAACCTAATGAATTCATCCGAGTCCTTTGAACATCGTACGACAATTTAGAATATATTACGACTCTGTATGCCACATTACCGCCTTGAAAAGCATGTTAGTATAACGTACGGCACCTTACAACTCCTAACAAAATATTACAACACCTTACGTAAACTTAAAACTCCATAATAAACCTAATGAATTCGTCCGAGTCATTTGAACATCGTACAACAATTTAGAATATCTTACGATTCTGTATGCCACATTACCGCTTTGAAAATCATGTTAGTATAACCTAGGGCACCTTACAACTCCTAAGAACCCATTACAATACCGTACGTAAACTTAAAACTCCATAGTAAACCTAATGAATTCGTCCGAGTCCTTTAAACATCAAACGACCACCTAGGACTTGTTATGACTTTGTATGCGACATTAGCAACAGGAAAAGCAATTTAGAATAATGTAGGATGCGTTACATATTTTGAGAACACCTTACACCACCGTACGAAACATTAAAACTCCATAATAAACCTAATGAATTCGTCCGAGTGATTTGAACATCGTACAACAATTTAGAATTTCTTACCACTCTGAATGCCACATTACCGCCTTGAAAAGCATGCTAGTATAACGTACGACACCTTACAACTCCTTACAAAATATTACAACACCGTACGTAAACATAAAACTATGCCACATTACCGCCTTGAAAAGCATGTTAGTATAACGTACGGCATCTTACAACTCCTAACAAAACATTACAACACCGTACGTAAACTTAAAACTCCATAATAAACCTAATGAATCCTTCCGAGTCATTTGAACATCGTATAACAATTTAGAATATCTTACGACTCTGTATGCCACATTACCGCCTTGAAAATCATGTTAGTATAACCTAGGGCACCTTACAAGTCCTAAGAACCCATTACAATACCGTACGTAAACTTAAACCTCCATAGTAAACCTAATGAATTCGTCCGAGTCTTTTAAACATCAGACGACCACTCAGTACTTGTTACGACTTTGTATGCGACATTAGCAACAGGAAAAGCAATTTAGAATAATGAAGGATGCGTTACATCTTTTGAGAACACCTTACACCACCGTACGAAACATTAAATCTCCATAATAAACCTAATGAATTCGTCCGAGTGATTTGAGCATCATACAACAATTTAGAATATCTTACCACTCTGTATGCCACATTACCGCCTTGAAAAGCATGTTAGTATAACGTACGACACCTTACAACTCCGAACAAAACATTACAACACCGTACGTAAACTTAAAACTCCATAATAAACCTAATGAATTCATCCGAGTCCTTTGAACATCGTACGACAATTTAGAATATATTACGACTCTGTATGCCACATTACCGCCTTGAAAAGCATGTTAGTATAACGTACGACACATTACAACTCCTAACAAAACATTACAACACCGTACGTAAACTTAAAACTCCATAATAAACCTAATGAATTCGTCCGAGTCATTTGAACATCGTACAACAATTTAGAATATCTTACGATTCTGTATGACACATTACCGCTTTGAAAATCATGTTAGTATAAACTAGGGCACCTTACAACTCCTAAGAACCCATTACAATACCGTACGTAAACTTAAAACTCCATAGTAAACCTAATGAATTCGTCCGAGTCCTTTAAACATCAGACGACCACTCAGGACTTGTTATGACTTTGTATGCGACATTAGCAACAGGAAAAGCAATTTAGAATAATGTAGGATGCGTTAATCTTTTGAGAACACCTTACACCACCGTACGAAACAATAAAACTTCATAATAAACCTAATGAATTCGTCTGAGTGATTTGAACATCGTACAACAATTTAGATTATCTTACCACTCTGAATGCCACATTACCGCCTTGAAAAGCATGTTAGTATAACGTACGACACCTTATAACTCCTAACAAAACATTACAACACCGTACGTAAACTTAAAACTCTATAATAAACCAAATGAATTCATCCGAGTCCTTTGAACATCGTACGACAATTTAGAATATATTACGACTCTGTATGCCACATTACCGCCTTGAAAAGCATGTTAGTATAACGTACGGCACCTTACAACTCCTAACAAAACATTACAACTCCTAACAAAACATTACAACACCGTACGTAAACTTAAAACTCCATAATAAACCTAATGAATTCGTCCGAGTCATTTGAACATCGTACAACAATTTAGAATATCTTACGATTCTGTATGCCACATTACCGCTTTGAAAAATCATGTTAGTATAAACTAGGGCACCTTACAACTCCTAAGAACCCATTACAATACCGTACGTAAACTTAAAACTCCATAGTAAACCTAATGAATTCGTCCGAGTCCTTTAAACATCAGACGACCACTCAGTACTTGTTACGACTTTGTATGCGACATTAGCAACAGGAAAAGCAATTTAGAATAATGGAGGATGCGTTACATCTTTTGAGAACACCTTACACCACCGTACAAAACATTAAAACTCCATAATAAAACTAATGAATTCGTCCGAGTGATTTGAACATCATACAACAATTTAGAATATCTTACCACTCTGTATTCCACATTACCGCCTTGAAAAGCATGTTAGTATAACGTACGACACCTTACAACTCCGAACAAAACATTACAACACCGTACGTAAACATAAAACTCCATAATAAACCAAATGAATTCATTCGAGTCCTTTGAACATCGTACGACAATATAGAATATATTACGACTCTGTATGCCACATTACCGCCTTGAAAAGCATGTTAGTATAACGTACGACACATTACAACTCCTAACAAAACATTACAATACCGTACATAAACTTAAAACTCCATAATAAACCTAATGAATTCGTCCGAGTCATTTGAACATCGTACAACAATTTAGAATATCTTACGATTCTGTATGCCACATTACCGCTTTGAAAATCATGTTAGTAGAAACTAGGACACCTTACAACTCCTAAGAACCCATTACAATACCGTACGTAAACTTAAAACTCCGTAGTAAACCTAATGAATTCGTCCGAGTCCTTTAAACATCAGACGACCACTCAGGACTTGTTATGACTTTGTATGCGACATTAGCAACAGGAAAAGCAATTTAGAATAATGTAGGATGCGTTACATCTTTTGAGAACACCTTACACCACCGTACGAAACAATAAAACTTCATAATAAACCTAATGAATTCGTCTGAGTGATTTGAACATCGTACAACAATTTAGATTATCTTACCACTCTGAATGCCACATTACCGCCTTGAAAAGCATGTTAGTATAACGTACGACACCTTATAACTCCTAACAAAACATTACAACACCGTACGTAAACTTAAAACTCTATAATAAACCAAATGAATTCATCTGAGTCCTTTGAACATCGTACGACAATTTAGAATATATTACGACTCTGTATGCCACATTACCGCCTTGAAAAGCATGTTAGTATAACGTACGGCACCTTACAACTCCTAACAAAATATTACAACACCGTACGTAAACTTAAAACTCCATAATAAACCTAATGAATTCGTCCGAGTCATTTGAACATCGTACAACAATTTAGAATATCTTACGATTCTGTATGCCACATTACCGCTTTGAAAATCATGTTAGTATAACCTAGGGCACCTTACAACTCCTAAGAACCCATTACAATACCGTACGTAAACTTAAAACTCCATAGTAAACCTAATGAATTCGTCCGAGTCCTTTAAACATCAAACGACCACCTAGGACTTGTTATGACTTTCTATGCGACATTAGCAACAGGAAAAGCAATTTAGAATAATGTAGGATGCGTTACATATTTTGAGAACACCTTACACCACCGTACGAAACATTAAAACTCCATAATAAACCTAATGAATTCGTCCGAGTGATTTGAACATCGTACAACAATTTAGAATTTCTTACCACTCTGAATGCCACATTACCGCCTTGAAAAGCATGCTAGTATAACGTACGACACCTTACAACTCCTTACAAAATATTACAACACCGTACGTAAACATAAAACTATGCCACATTACCGCCTTGAAAAGCATGTTAGTATAACGTACGACATCTTACAACTCCTAACAAAACATTACAACACCGTACGTAAACTTAAAACTCCATAATAAACCTAATGAATCCTTCCGAGTCATTTGAACATCGTATAACAATTTAGAATATCTTACGACTCTGTATGCCACATTACCGCCTTGAAAATCATGTTAGTATAACCTAGGGCACCTTACAAGTCCTAAGAACCCATTACAATACCGTACGTAAACTTAAACCTCCATAGTAAACCTAATGAATTCGTCCGAGTCTTTTAAACATCAGACGACCACTCAGTACTTGTTACGACTTTGTATGCGACATTAGCAACAGGAAAAGCAATTTAGAATAATGAAGGATGCGTTACATCTTTTGAGAACACCTTACACCACCGTACGAAACATTAAATCTCCATAATAAACCTAATGAATTCGTCCGAGTGATTTGAGCATCATACAACAATTTAGAATATCTTACCACTCTGTATGCCACATTACCGCCTTGAAAAGCATGTTAGTATAACGTACGACACCTTACAACTCCGAACAAAACATTACAACACCGTACGTAAACTTAAAACTCCATAATAAACCTAATGAATTCACCCGAGTCCTTTGAACATCGTACGACAATTTAGAATATATTACGACTCTGTATGCCACATTACCGCCTTGAAAAGCATGTTAGTATAACGTACGACACATTACAACTCCTAACAAAACATTACAACACCGTACGTAAACTTAAAACTCCATAATAAACCTAATGAATTCGTCCGAGTCATTTGAACATCGTACAACAATTTAGAATATCTTACGATTCTGTATGCCACATTACCGCTTTGAAAATCATGTTAGTATAAACTAGGACACCTTACAACTCCTAAGAACCCATTACAATACCGTACGTAAACTTAAAACTCCATAGTAAACCTAATGAATTCGTCCGAGTCCTTTAAACATCAGACGACCACTCAGGACTTGTTATGACTTTGTATGCGACATTAGCAACAGGAAAAGCAATTTAGAATAATGTAGGATGCGTTACATCTTTTGAGAACACCTTACACCACCGTACGAAACAATAAAACTTCATAATAAACCTAATGAATTCGTCTGAGTGATTTGAACATCGTACAACAATTTAGATTATCTTACCACTCTGAATGCCACATTACCGCCTTGAAAAGCATGTTAGTATAACGTACGACACCTTATAACTCCTAACAAAACATTACAACACCGTACGTAAACTTAAAACTCTATAATAAACCAAATGAATTCATCTGAGTCCTTTGAACATCGTACGACAATTTAGAATATATTACGACTCTGTATGCCACATTACCGCCTTGAAAAGCATGTTAGTATAACGTACGGCACCTTACAACTCCTAACAAAACATTACACCACCGTACGTAAACTTAAAACTCCATAATAAACCTAATGAATTCGTCCGAGTCATTTGAACATCGTACAACAATTTAGAATATCTTACGATTCTGTATGCCACATTACCGCTTTGAAAATCATGTTAGTATAACCTAGGGCACCTTACAACTCCTAAGAACCCATTACAATACCGTACGTAAACTTAAAACTCCATAGTAAACCTAATGAATTCGTACGAGTCCTTTAAACATCAAACGACCACTTAGGACTTGTTATGACTTTGTATGCGACATTAGCAACAGGAAAAGCAATTTAGAATAATGTAGGATGCGTTACAAATTTTGAGAACACCTTACACCACCGTACGAAACATTAAAACTCCATAATAAACCTAATGAATTCGTCCGAGTGATTTGAGCATCATACAACAATTTAGAATATCTTACCACTCTGTATGCCACATTACCGCCTTGAAAAGCATGTTAGTATAACGTACGACACCTTACAACTCCGAACAAAACATTACAACACCGTACATAAACTTAAAACTCCATAATAAACCTAATGAATTCATCCGAGTCCTTTGAACATCGTACGACAATTTAGAATATATTACGACTCTGTATGCCACATTACCGCCTTGAAAAGCATGTTAGTATAACGTACGACACCTTACAACTCCTAACAAAACATTACAACACCGTACGTAAACTTAAAACTCCATAATAAACCTAATGAATTCGTCCGAGTCATTTGAACATCGTACAACAATTTAGAATATCTTACGATTCTGTATGCCACATTACCGCTTTGAAAATCATGTTAGTATAACCTAGGGCACCTTACAACTCCTAAGAACCCATTACAATACCGTACGTAAACTTAAAACTCCAGAGTAAACCTAATGAATTTGTCCGAGTCCTTTAAACATCAGACGACCACTCAGGACTTGTTATGACTTTGTATGCGACATTAGCAACAGGAAAAACAATTTAGAATAATGTATGATGCGTTACATCTTTTGAGAACACCTTACACCACCGTACGAAACATTAAAACTCCATAATAAACCTAATGAATTCGTCCGAGTGATTTGAGCATCATACAACAATTTAGAATATCTTACCACTCTGTATGCCACATTACCGCCTTGAAAAGCATGTTAGTATAACGTACGACACCTTACAACTCCGAACAAAACATTACAACACCGTACATAAACTTAAAACTCCATAATAAACCTAATTAATTCATCCGAGTCCTTTGAACATCGTACGACAATTTAGAATATATTACGACTCTGTATGCCACATTACCGCCTTGAAAAGCATGTTAGTATAACGTACGACACCTTACAACTCCTAACAAAACATTACAACACCGTACGTAAACTTAAAACTCCATAATAAACCTAATGAATTCGTCCGAGTCATTTGAACATCGTACAACAATTTAGAATATCTTACGATTCTGTATGCCACATTACCGCTTTGAAAATCATGTTAGTATAACCTAGGGCACCTTACAACTCCTAAGAACCCATTACAATACCGTACGTAAACTTAAAACTCCATAGTAAACCTAATGAATTCGTACGAGTCCTTTAAACATCAAACGACCACTTAGGACTTGTTATGACTTTGTATGCGACATTAGCAACAGGAAAAGCAATTTAGAATAATGTAGGATGCGTTACAAATTTTGAGAACACCTTACACCACCGTACGAAACATTAAAACTCCATAATAAACCTAATGAATTCGTCCGAGTGATTTGAGCATCATACAACAATTTAGAATATCTTACCACTCTGTATGCCACATTACCGCCTTGAAAAGCATGTTAGTATAACGTACGACACCTTACAACTCCGAACAAAACATTACAACACCGTACATAAACTTAAAACTCCATAATAAACCTAATGAATTCATCCGAGTCCTTTGAACATCGTACGACAATTTAGAATATATTACGACTCTGTATGCCACATTACCGCCTTGAAAAGCATGTTAGTATAACGTACGACACCTTACAACTCCTAACAAAACATTACAACACCGTACGTAAACTTAAAACTCCATAATAAACCTAATGAATTCGTCCGAGTCATTTGAACATCGTACAACAATTTAGAATATCTTACGATTCTGTATGCCACATTACCGCTTTGAAAATCATGTTAGTATAACATAGGGCACCTTACAACTCCTAAGAACCCATTACAATACCGTACGTAAACTTAAAACTCCAGAGTAAACCTAATGAATTTGTCCGAGTCCTTTAAACATCAGACGACCACTCAGGACTTGTTATGACTTTGTATGCGACATTAGCAACAGGAAAAACAATTTAGAATAATGTATGATGCGTTACATCTTTTGAGAACACCTTACACCACCGTACGAAACATTAAAACTCCATAATAAACCTAATGAATTCGTCCGAGTGATTTGAGCATCATACAACAATTTAGAATATCTTACCACTCTGTATGCCACATTACCGCCTTGAAAAGCATGTTAGTATAACGTACGACACCTTACAACTCCGAACAAAACATTACAACACCGTACGTAAACTTAAAACTCCATAATAAACCTAATGAATTCATCCGAGTCCTTTGAACATCGTACGACAATTTAGAATATATTACGACTCTGTATGCCACATTACCGCCTTGAAAAGCATGTTAGTATAACGTACGACACATTACAACTCCTAACAAAACATTACAACACCGTACGTAAACTTAAAACTCCATAATAAACCTAATGAATTCGTCCGAGTCATTTGAACATCGTACAACAATTTAGAATATCTTACGATTCTGTATGACACATTACCGCTTTGAAAATCATGTTAGTATAAACTAGGGCACCTTACAACTCCTAAGAACCCATTACAATACCGTACGTAAACTTAAAACTCCATAGTAAACCTAATGAATTCGTCCGAGTCCTTTAAACATCAGACGACCACTCAGGACTTGTTATGACTTTGTATGCGACATTAGCAACAGGAAAAGCAATTTAGAATAATGTAGGATGCGTTAATCTTTTGAGAACACCTTACACCACCGTACGAAACAATAAAACTTCATAATAAACCTAATGAATTCGTCTGAGTGATTTGAACATCGTACAACAATTTAGATTATCTTACCACTCTGAATGCCACATTACCGCCTTGAAAAGCATGTTAGTATAACGTACGACACCTTATAACTCCTAACAAAACATTACAACACCGTACGTAAACTTAAAACTCTATAATAAACCAAATGAATTCATCCGAGTCCTTTGAACATCGTACGACAATTTAGAATATATTACGACTCTGTATGCCACATTACCGCCTTGAAAAGCATGTTAGTATAACGTACGGCACCTTACAACTCCTAACAAAACATTACAACTCCTAACAAAACATTACAACACCGTACGTAAACTTAAAACTCCATAATAAACCTAATGAATTCGTCCGAGTCATTTGAACATCGTACAACAATTTAGAATATCTTACGATTCTGTATGCCACATTACCGCTTTGAAAAATCATGTTAGTATAAACTAGGGCACCTTACAACTCCTAAGAACCCATTACAATACCGTACGTAAACTTAAAACTCCATAGTAAACCTAATGAATTCGTCCGAGTCCTTTAAACATCAGACGACCACTCAGTACTTGTTACGACTTTGTATGCGACATTAGCAACAGGAAAAGCAATTTAGAATAATGGAGGATGCGTTACATCTTTTGAGAACACCTTACACCACCGTACAAAACATTAAAACTCCATAATAAAACTAATGAATTCGTCCGAGTGATTTGAACATCATACAACAATTTAGAATATCTTACCACTCTGTATGCCACATTACCGCCTTGAAAAGCATGTTAGTATAACGTACGACACCTTACAACTCCGAACAAAACATTACAACACCGTACGTAAACATAAAACTCCATAATAAACCAAATGAATTCATTCGAGTCCTTTGAACATCGTACGACAATATAGAATATATTACGACTCTGTATGCCACATTACCGCCTTGAAAAGCATGTTAGTATAACGTACGACACATTACAACTCCTAACAAAACATTACAATACCGTACATAAACTTAAAACTCCATAATAAACCTAATGAATTCGTCCGAGTCATTTGAACATCGTACAACAATTTAGAATATCTTACGATTCTGTATGCCACATTACCGCTTTGAAAATCATGTTAGTAGAAACTAGGACACCTTACAACTCCTAAGAACCCATTACAATACCGTACGTAAACTTAAAACTCCGTAGTAAACCTAATGAATTCGTCCGAGTCCTTTAAACATCAGACGACCACTCAGGACTTGTTATGACTTTGTATGCGACATTAGCAACAGGAAAAGCAATTTAGAATAATGTAGGATGCGTTACATCTTTTGAGAACACCTTACACCACCGTACGAAACAATAAAACTTCATAATAAACCTAATGAATTCGTCTGAGTGATTTGAACATCGTACAACAATTTAGATTATCTTACCACTCTGAATGCCACATTACCGCCTTGAAAAGCATGTTAGTATAACGTACGACACCTTATAACTCCTAACAAAACATTACAACACCGTACGTAAACTTAAAACTCTATAATAAACCAAATGAATTCATCTGAGTCCTTTGAACATCGTACGACAATTTAGAATATATTACGACTCTGTATGCCACATTACCGCCTTGAAAAGCATGTTAGTATAACGTACGGCACCTTACAACTCCTAACAAAATATTACAACACCGTACGTAAACTTAAAACTCCATAATAAACCTAATGAATTCGTCCGAGTCATTTGAACATCGTACAACAATTTAGAATATCTTACGATTCTGTATGCCACATTACCGCTTTGAAAATCATGTTAGTATAACCTAGGGCACCTTACAACTCCTAAGAACCCATTACAATACCGTACGTAAACTTAAAACTCCATAGTAAACCTAATGAATTCGTCCGAGTCCTTTAAACATCAAACGACCACCTAGGACTTGTTATGACTTTCTATGCGACATTAGCAACAGGAAAAGCAATTTAGAATAATGTAGGATGCGTTACATATTTTGAGAACACCTTACACCACCGTACGAAACATTAAAACTCCATAATAAACCTAATGAATTCGTCCGAGTGATTTGAACATCGTACAACAATTTAGAATTTCTTACCACTCTGAATGCCACATTACCGCCTTGAAAAGCATGCTAGTATAACGTACGACACCTTACAACTCCTTACAAAATATTACAACACCGTACGTAAACATAAAACTATGCCACATTACCGCCTTGAAAAGCATGTTAGTATAACGTACGACATCTTACAACTCCTAACAAAACATTACAACACCGTACGTAAACTTAAAACTCCATAATAAACCTAATGAATCCTTCCGAGTCATTTGAACATCGTATAACAATTTAGAATATCTTACGACTCTGTATGCCACATTACCGCCTTGAAAATCATGTTAGTATAACCTAGGGCACCTTACAAGTCCTAAGAACCCATTACAATACCGTACGTAAACTTAAACCTCCATAGTAAACCTAATGAATTCGTCCGAGTCTTTTAAACATCAGACGACCACTCAGTACTTGTTACGACTTTGTATGCGACATTAGCAACAGGAAAAGCAATTTAGAATAATGAAGGATGCGTTACATCTTTTGAGAACACCTTACACCACCGTACGAAACATTAAATCTCCATAATAAACCTAATGAATTCGTCCGAGTGATTTGAGCATCATACAACAATTTAGAATATCTTACCACTCTGTATGCCACATTACCGCCTTGAAAAGCATGTTAGTATAACGTACGACACCTTACAACTCCGAACAAAACATTACAACACCGTACGTAAACTTAAAACTCCATAATAAACCTAATGAATTCACCCGAGTCCTTTGAACATCGTACGACAATTTAGAATATATTACGACTCTGTATGCCACATTACCGCCTTGAAAAGCATGTTAGTATAACGTACGACACATTACCACTCCTAACAAAACATTACAACACCGTACGTAAACTTAAAACTCCATAATAAACCTAATGAATTCGTCCGAGTCATTTGAACATCGTACAACAATTTAGAATATCTTACGATTCTGTATGCCACATTACCGCTTTGAAAATCATGTTAGTATAAACTAGGACACCTTACAACTCCTAAGAACCCATTACAATACCGTACGTAAACTTAAAACTCCATAGTAAACCTAATGAATTCGTCCGAGTCCTTTAAACATCAGACGACCACTCAGGACTTGTTATGACTTTGTATGCGACATTAGCAACAGGAAAAGCAATTTAGAATAATGTAGGATGCGTTACATCTTTTGAGAACACCTTACACCACCGTACGAAACAATAAAACTTCATAATAAACCTAATGAATTCGTCTGAGTGATTTGAACATCGTACAACAATTTAGATTATCTTACCACTCTGAATGCCACATTACCGCCTTGAAAAGCATGTTAGTATAACGTACGACACCTTATAACTCCTAACAAAACATTACAACACCGTACGTAAACTTAAAACTCTATAATAAACCAAATGAATTCATCTGAGTCCTTTGAACATCGTACGACAATTTAGAATATATTACGACTCTGTATGCCACATTACCGCCTTGAAAAGCATGTTAGTATAACGTACGGCACCTTACAACTCCTAACAAAACATTACACCACCGTACGTAAACTTAAAACTCCATAATAAACCTAATGAATTCGTCCGAGTCATTTGAACATCGTACAACAATTTAGAATATCTTACGATTCTGTATGCCACATTACCGCTTTGAAAATCATGTTAGTATAACCTAGGGCACCTTACAACTCCTAAGAACCCATTACAATACCGTACGTAAACTTAAAACTCCATAGTAAACCTAATGAATTCGTACGAGTCCTTTAAACATCAAACGACCACTTAGGACTTGTTATGACTTTGTATGCGACATTAGCAACAGGAAAAGCAATTTAGAATAATGTAGGATGCGTTACAAATTTTGAGAACACCTTACACCACCGTACGAAACATTAAAACTCCATAATAAACCTAATGAATTCGTCCGAGTGATTTGAGCATCATACAACAATTTAGAATATCTTACCACTCTGTATGCCACATTACCGCCTTGAAAAGCATGTTAGTATAACGTACGACACCTTACAACTCCGAACAAAACATTACAACACCGTACATAAACTTAAAACTCCATAATAAACCTAATGAATTCATCCGAGTCCTTTGAACATCGTACGACAATTTAGAATATATTACGACTCTGTATGCCACATTACCGCCTTGAAAAGCATGTTAGTATAACGTACGACACCTTACAACTCCTAACAAAACATTACAACACCGTACGTAAACTTAAAACTCCATAATAAACCTAATGAATTCGTCCGAGTCATTTGAACATCGTACAACAATTTAGAATATCTTACGATTCTGTATGCCACATTACCGCTTTGAAAATCATGTTAGTATAACCTAGGGCACCTTACAACTCCTAAGAACCCATTACAATACCGTACGTAAACTTAAAACTCCAGAGTAAACCTAATGAATTTGTCCGAGTCCTTTAAACATCAGACGACCACTCAGGACTTGTTATGACTTTGTATGCGACATTAGCAACAGGAAAAACAATTTAGAATAATGTATGATGCGTTACATCTTTTGAGAACACCTTACACCACCGTACGAAACATTAAAACTCCATAATAAACCTAATGAATTCGTCCGAGTGATTTGAGCATCATACAACAATTTAGAATATCTTACCACTCTGTATGCCACATTACCGCCTTGAAAAGCATGTTAGTATAACGTACGACACCTTACAACTCCGAACAAAACATTACAACACCGTACATAAACTTAAAACTCCATAATAAACCTAATTAATTCATCCGAGTCCTTTGAACATCGTACGACAATTTAGAATATATTACGACTCTGTATGCCACATTACCGCCTTGAAAAGCATGTTAGTATAACGTACGACACCTTACAACTCCTAACAAAACATTACAACACCGTACGTAAACTTAAAACTCCATAATAAACCTAATGAATTCGTCCGAGTCATTTGAACATCGTACAACAATTTAGAATATCTTACGATTCTGTATGCCACATTACCGCTTTGAAAATCATGTTAGTATAACCTAGGGCACCTTACAACTCCTAAGAACCCATTACAATACCGTACGTAAACTTAAAACTCCATAGTAAACCTAATGAATTCGTACGAGTCCTTTAAACATCAAACGACCACTTAGGACTTGTTATGACTTTGTATGCGACATTAGCAACAGGAAAAGCAATTTAGAATAATGTAGGATGCGTTACAAATTTTGAGAACACCTTACACCACCGTACGAAACATTAAAACTCCATAATAAACCTAATGAATTCGTCCGAGTGATTTGAGCATCATACAACAATTTAGAATATCTTACCACTCTGTATGCCACATTACCGCCTTGAAAAGCATGTTAGTATAACGTACGACACCTTACAACTCCGAACAAAACATTACAACACCGTACATAAACTTAAAACTCCATAATAAACCTAATGAATTCATCCGAGTCCTTTGAACATCGTACGACAATTTAGAATATATTACGACTCTGTATGCCACATTACCGCCTTGAAAAGCATGTTAGTATAACGTACGACACCTTACAACTCCTAACAAAACATTACAACACCGTACGTAAACTTAAAACTCCATAATAAACCTAATGAATTCGTCCGAGTCATTTGAACATCGTACAACAATTTAGAATATCTTACGATTCTGTATGCCACATTACCGCTTTGAAAATCATGTTAGTATAACATAGGGCACCTTACAACTCCTAAGAACCCATTACAATACCGTACGTAAACTTAAAACTCCAGAGTAAACCTAATGAATTTGTCCGAGTCCTTTAAACATCAGACGACCACTCAGGACTTGTTATGACTTTGTATGCGACATTAGCAACAGGAAAAACAATTTAGAATAATGTATGATGCGTTACATCTTTTGAGAACACCTTACACCACCGTACGAAACATTAAAACTCCATAATAAACCTAATGAATTCGTCCGAGTGATTTGAGCATCATACAACAATTTAGAATATCTTACCACTCTGTATGCCACATTACCGCCTTGAAAAGCATGTTAGTATAACGTACGACACCTTACAACTCCGAACAAAACATTACAACACCGTACATAAACTTAAAACTCCATAATAAACCTAATTAATTCATCCGAGTCCTTTGAACATCGTACGACAATTTAGAATATATTACGACTCTGTATGCCACATTACCGCCTTGAAAAGCATGTTAGTATAACGTACGACACCTTACAACTCCTAACAAAACATTACAACACCGTACGTAAACTTAAAACTCCATAATAAACCTAATGAATTCGTCCGAGTCATTTGAACATCGTACAACAATTTAGAATATCTTACGATTCTGTATGCCACATTACCGCTTTGAAAATCATGTTAGTATAACCTAGGGCACCTTACAACTCCTAAGAACCCATTACAATACCGTACGTAAACTTAAAACTCCAGAGTAAACCTAATGAATTTGTCCGAGTCCTTTAAACATCAGAAGACCACTCAGGACTTGTTATGACTTTGTATGCGACATTAGCAACAGGAAAAACAATTTAGAATAATGTATGATGCGTTACATCTTTTGAGAACACCTTACACCACCGTACGAAACATTAAAACTCCATAATAAACCTAATGAATTCGTCCGAGTGATTTGAACATCGTACAACAATTTAGAATATCTTACCACTCTGAATGCCACATTACCGCCTTGAAAAGCATGTTAGTATAACGTACGACACCTTACCACTCCTAACAAAATATTACAACACCGTACGTAAACTTAAAACTCCATAATAAACCTAATGAATTCATCCGAGTCATTTGAACATCGTACGACAATTTAGAATATATTACGACTCTGTATGCCACATTACCGCCTTGAAAAGCATGTTAGTATAACGCATGACACCTTACAACTCCGAACAAAACATTACAGCACCGTACGTAAACTTAAAACTCCATAATAAACCTAATGAATTCATCCGAGTCCTTTGAACATCGTACGACAATTTAGAATATATTACGACTCTGTATGCCACATTACCGCCTTGAAAAGCATGTTAGTATAACGTACGGCACCTTACAACTCCTAACAAAACATTACAACACCGTACGTAAACTTAAAACTCCATAATAAACCTAATGAATTCGTCCGAGTCATTTGAACATCGTACAACAATTTAGAATATCTTACGATTCTGTATGCCACATTACCGCTTTGAAAATCATGTTAGTATAACCTAGGGCACCTTACAACTCCTAAGAACCCATTACAATACCGTACGTAAACTTAAAACTCCAGAGTAAACCTAATGAATTTGTCCGAGTCCTTTAAACATCAGACGACCACTCAGGACTTGTTATGACTTTGTATGCGACATTAGCAACAGGAAAAACAATTTAGAATAATGTATGATGCGTTACATCTTTTGAGAACACCTTACACCACCGTACGAAACATTAAAACTCCATAATAAACCTAATGAATTCGTCCGAGTGATTTGAACATCGTACAACAATTTAGAATATCTTACCACTCTGAATGCCACATTACCGCCTTGAAAAGCATGTTAGTATAACGTACGACACCTTACCACTCCTAACAAAATATTACAACACCGTACGTAAACTTAAAACTCCATAATAAACCTAATGAATTCATCCGAGTCATTTGAACATCGTACGACAATTTAGAATATATTACGACTCTGTATGCCACATTACCGCCTTGAAAAGCATGTTAGTATAACGCATGACACCTTACAACTCCGAACAAAACATTACAGCACCGTACGTAAACTTAAAACTCCATAATAAACCTAATGAATTCATCCGAGTCCTTTGAACATCGTACGACAATTTAGAATATATTACGACTCTGTATGCCACATTACCGCCTTGAAAAGCATGTTAGTATAACGTACGGCACCTTACAACTCCTAACAAAACATTACAACACCGTACGTAAACTTAAAACTCCATAATAAACCTAATGAATTCGTCCGAGTCATTTGAACATCGTACAACAATTTAGAATATCTTACGATTCTGTATGCCACATTACCGCTTTGAAAATTATGTTAGTATAACCTAGGGCACCTTACAACTCCTAAGAACCCATTACAATACCGTACGTAAACTTAAAACTCCATAGTAAACCTAATGAATTCGTACGAGTCCTTTAAACATCAAACGACCACTTAGGACTTGTTATGACTTTGTATGCGACATTAGCAACAGGAAAAGCAATTTAGAATAATGTAGGATGCGTTACATATTTTGAGAACACCTTACACCACCGTACGAAACATTAAAACTCCATAATAAACCTAATGAATTCGTCCGAGTGATTTGAGCATCATACAACAATTTAGAATATCTTACCACTCTGTATGCCACATTACCGCCTTGAAAAGCATGTTAGTATAACGTACGACACCTTACAACTCCGAACAAAACATTACAACACCGTACATAAACTTAAAACTCCATAATAAACCTAATGAATTCATCCGAGTCCTTTGAACATCGTACGACAATTTAGAATATATTACGACTCTGTATGCCACATTACCGCCTTGAAAAGCATGTTAGTATAACGTACGACACCTTACAACTCCTAACAAAACATTACAACACCGTACGTAAACTTAAAACTCCATAATAAACCTAATGAATTCGTCCGAGTCATTTGAACATCGTACAACAATTTAGAATATCTTACGATTCTGTAAGCCACATTACCGCTTTGAAAATCATGTTAGTATAACCTAGGGCACCTTACAACTCCTAAGAACCCATTACAATACCGTACGTAAACTTAAAACTCCAGAGTAAACCTAATGAATTTGTCCGAGTCCTTTAAACATCAGACGACCACTCAGGACTTGTTATGACTTTGTATGCGACATTAGCAACAGGAAAAACAATTTAGAATAATGTATGATGCGTTACATCTTTTGAGAACACCTTACACCACCGTACGAAACATTAAAACTCCATAATAAACCTAATGAATTCGTCCGAGTGATTTGAACATCGTACAACAATTTAGAATATCTTACCACTCTGAATGCCACATTACCGCCTTGAAAAGCATGTTAGTATAACGTACGACACCTTACCACTCCTAACAAAATATTACAACACCGTACGTAAACTTAAAACTCCATAATAAACCTAATGAATTCATCCGAGTCGTTTGAACATCGTACGACAATTTAGAATATATTACGACTCTGTATGCCACATTACCGCCTTGAAAAGCATGTTAGTATAACGCACGACACCTTACAACTCCGAACAAAACATTACAGCACCGTACGTAAACTTAAAACTCCATAATAAACCTAATGAATTCATCCGAGTCCTTTGAACATCGTACGACAATTTAGAATATATTACGACTCTGTATGCCACATTACCGCCTTGAAAAGCATGTTAGTATAACGTACGACACCTTACAACTCCTAACAAAACATTACAACACCGTACGTAAACTTAAAACTCCATAATAAACCTAATGAATTCGTCCGAGTCATTTGAACATCGTACAACAATTTAGAATATCTTACGATTCTGTATGCCACATTACCGCTTTGAAAATCATGTTAGTATAACCTAGGGCACCTTACAACTCCTAAGAACCCATTACAATACCGTACGTAAACTTAAAACTCCATAGTAAACCTAATGAATTCGTACGAGTCCTTTAAACATTAAACGACCACTTAGGACTTGTTATGACTTTGTATGCGACATTAGCAACAGGAAAAGCAATTTAGAATAATGTAGGATGCGTTACATATTTTGAGAACACCTTACACCACCGTACGAAACATTAAAACTCCATAATAAACCTAATGAATTCGTCCGAGTGATTTGAGCATCATACAACAATTTAGAATATCTTACCACTCTGTATGCCACATTACCGCCTTGAAAAGCATGTTAGTATAACGTACGACACCTTACAACTCCGAACAAAACATTACAACACCGTACATAAACTTAAAACTCCATAATAAACCTAATGAATTCATCCGAGTCCTTTGAACATCGTACGACAATTTAGAATATATTACAACTCTGTATGCCACATTACCGCCTTGAAAAGCATGTTAGTATAACGTACGACACCTTACAACTCCTAACAAAACATTACAACACCGTACGTAAACTTAAAACTCCATAATAAACCTAATGAATTCGTCCGAGTCATTTGAACATCGTACAACAATTTAGAATATCTTACGATTCTGTATGCCACATTACCGCTTTGAAAATCATGTTAGTATAACCTAGGGCACATTACAACTCCTAAGAACCCATTACAATACCGTACGTAAACTTAAAACTCCATAGTAAACCTAATGAATTCGTCCGAGTCCTTTAAACATCAGACGACCACTCAGGACTTGTTATGACTTTGTATGCGACATTAGCAACAGGAAAAGCAATTTAGAATAATGTATGATGCGTTACATCTTTTGAGAACACCTTACACCACCGTACGAAACATTAAAACTCCATAATAAACCTAATGAATTCGTCCGAGTGATTTGAACATCGTACAACAATTTAGAATATCTTACCACTCTGAATGCCACATTACCGCCTTGAAAAGCATGTTAGTATAACGTACGACACCTTACAACTCCTAACAAAATATTACAACACCGTACGTAAACTTAAAACTCCATAATAAACCTAATGAATTCATCCGAGTCCTTTGAACATCGTACGACAATTTAGAATATATTACGACTCTGTATGCCACATTACCGCCTTGAAAAGCATGTTAGTATAACGCACGACACCTTACAACTCCGAACAAAACATTACAACACCGTACGTAAACTAAAAACTCCATATTAAACCTAATGAATTCATCCGAGTCCTTTGAACATCGTACGACAATTTAGAATATATTACGAATCTGTATGCCACATTACCGCCTTGAAAAGCATGTTAGTATAACGTACGACACCTTACAACTCCTAACAAAACATTACAACACCGTACGTAAACTTAAAACTCCATAATAAACCTAATGAATTCGTCCGAGTCATTTGAACATCGTACAACAATTTAGAATATCTTACGATTCTGTATGCCACATTACCGCTTTGAAAATCATGTTAGTATAACCTAGGGCACCTTACAACTCCTAAGAACCCATTACAATACCGTACGTAAACTTAAAACTCCATAGTAAACCTAATGAATTTGTCCGAGTCCTTTAAACATCAGACGACCACTCAGGACTTGTTATGACTTTGTATGCGACATTAGCAACAGGAAAAACAATTTAGAATAATGTATGATGCGTTACATCTTTTGAGAACACCTTACACCACCGTACGAAACATTAAAACTCCATAATAAACCTAATGAATTCGTCCGAGTGATTTGAACATCGTACAACAATTTAGAATATCTTACCACTCTGAATGCCACATTACCGCCTTGAAAAGCATGTTAGTATAACGTACGACACCTTACCACTCCTAACAAAATATTACAACACCGTACGTAAACTTAAAACTCCATAATAAACCTAATGAATTCATCCGAGTCATTTGAACATCGTACGACAATTTAGAATATATTACGACTCTGTATGCCACATTACCGCCTTGAAAAGCATGTTAGTATAACGCGCGACACCTTACAACTACGAACAAAACATTACAGCACCGTACGTAAACTTAAAACTCCATAATAAACCTAATGAATTCATCCGAGTCCTTTGAACATCGTACGACAATTTAGAATATATTATGACTCTGTATGCCACATTACCGCCTTGAAAAGCATGTTAGTATAACGTACGACACCTTACAACTCCTAACAAAACATTACAACACCGTACGTAAACTTAAAACTCCATAATAAACCTAATGAATTCGTCCGAGTCATTTGAACATCGTACAACAATTTAGAATATCTTACGATTATGTATGCCACATTACCGCTTTGAAAATCATGTTAGTATAACCTAGGGCACCTTACAACTCCTAAGAACCCATTACAATACCGTACGTAAACTTAAAACTCCATAGTAAACCTAATGAATTCGTACGAGTCCTTTAAACATCAAACGACCACTTAGGACTTGTTATGACTTTGTATGCGACATTAGCAACAGGAAAAGCAATTTAGAATAATGTAGGATGCGTTACATATTTTGAGAACACCTTACACCACCGTACGAAACATTAAAACTCCATAATAAACCTAATGAATTCGTCCGAGTGATTTGAGCATCATACAACAATTTAGAATATCTTACCACTCTGTATGCCACATTACCGCCTTGAAAAGCATGTTAGTATAACGTACGACACCTTACAACTCCGAACAAAACATTACAACACCGTACATAAACTTAAAACTCCATAATAAACCTAATGAATTCATCCGAGTCCTTTGAACATCGTACGACAATTTAGAATATATTACAACTCTGTATGCCACATTACCGCCTTGAAAAGCATGTTAGTATAACGTACGACACCTTACAACTCCTAACAAAACATTACAACACCGTACGTAAACTTAAAACTCCATAATAAACCTAATGAATTCGTCCGAGTCATTTGAACATCGTACAACAATTTAGAATATCTTACGATTCTGTATGCCACATTACCGCTTTGAAAATCATGTTAGTATAACCTAGGGCACATTACAACTCCTAAGAACCCATTACAATACCGTACGTAAACTTAAAACTCCATAGTAAACCTAATGAATTCGTCCGAGTCCTTTAAACATCAGACGACCACTCAGGACTTGTTATGACTTTGTATGCGACATTAGCAACAGGAAAAGCAATTTAGAATAATGTATGATGCGTTACATCTTTTGAGAACACCTTACACCACCGTACGAAACATTAAAACTCCATAATAAACCTAATGAATTCGTCCGAGTGATTTGAACATCGTACAACAATTTAGAATATCTTACCACTCTGAATGCCACATTACCGCCTTGAAAAGCATGTTAGTATAACGTACGACACCTTACAACTCCTAACAAAATATTACAACACCGTACGTAAACTTAAAACTCCATAATAAACCTAATGAATTCATCCGAGTCCTTTGAACATCGTACGACAATTTAGAATATATTACGACTCTGTATGCCACATTACCGCCTTGAAAAGCATGTTAGTATAACGCACGACACCTTACAACTCCGAACAAAACATTACAACACCGTACGTAAACTAAAAACTCCATATTAAACCTAATGAATTCATCCGAGTCCTTTGAACATCGTACGACAATTTAGAATATATTACGAATCTGTATGCCACATTACCGCCTTGAAAAGCATGTTAGTATAACGTACGACACCTTACAACTCCTAACAAAACATTACAACACCGTACGTAAACTTAAAACTCCATAATAAACCTAATGAATTCGTCCGAGTCATTTGAACATCGTACAACAATTTAGAATATCTTACGATTCTGTATGCCACATTACCGCTTTGAAAATCATGTTAGTATAACCTAGGGCACCTTACAACTCCTAAGAACCCATTACAATACCGTACGTAAACTTAAAACTCCATAGTAAACCTAATGAATTTGTCCGAGTCCTTTAAACATCAGACGACCACTCAGGACTTGTTATGACTTTGTATGCGACATTAGCAACAGGAAAAACAATTTAGAATAATGTATGATGCGTTACATCTTTTGAGAACACCTTACACCACCGTACGAAACATTAAAACTCCATAATAAACCTAATGAATTCGTCCGAGTGATTTGAACATCGTACAACAATTTAGAATATCTTACCACTCTGAATGCCACATTACCGCCTTGAAAAGCATGTTAGTATAACGTACGACACCTTACCACTCCTAACAAAATATTACAACACCGTACGTAAACTTAAAACTCCATAATAAACCTAATGAATTCATCCGAGTCATTTGAACATCGTACGACAATTTAGAATATATTACGACTCTGTATGCCACATTACCGCCTTGAAAAGCATGTTAGTATAACGCACGACACCTTACAACTACGAACAAAACATTACAGCACCGTACGTAAACTTAAAACTCCATAATAAACCTAATGAATTCATCCGAGTCCTTTGAACATCGTACGACAATTTAGAATATATTACGACTCTGTATGCCACATTACCGCCTTGAAAAGCATGTTAGTATAACGTACGACACCTTACAACTCCTAACAAAACATTACAACACCGTACGTAAACTTAAAACTCCATAATAAACCTAATGAATTCGTCCGAGTCATTTGAACATCGTACAACAATTTAGAATATCTTACGATTCTGTATGCCACATTACCGCTTTGAAAATCATGTTTGTATAACCTAGGGCACCTTACAACTCCTAAGAACCCATTACAATACCGTACGTAAACTTAAAACTCCAGAGTAAACCTAATGAATTTGTCCGAGTCCTTTAAACATCAGACGACCACTCAGGACTTGTTATGACTTTGTATGCGACATTAGCAACAGGAAAAACAATTTAGAATAATGTATGATGCGTTACATCTTTTGAGAACACCTTACACCACCGTACGAAACATTAAAACTCCATAATAAACCTAATGAATTCGTCCGAGTGATTTGAACATCGTACAACAATTTAGAATATCTTACCACTCTGAATGCCACATTACCGCCTTGAAAAGCATGTTAGTATAACGTACGACACCTTACCACTCCTAACAAAATATTACAACACCGTACGTAAACTTAAAACTCCATAATAAACCTAATGAATTCATCCGAGTCATTTGAACATCGTACGACAATTTAGAAAATATTACGACTCTGTATGCCACATTACCGCCTTGAAAAGCATGTTAGTATAACGCACGACACCTTACAACTCCGAACAAAACATTACAGCACCGTACGTAAACTTAAAACTCCATAATAAACCTAATGAATTCATCCGAGTCCTTTGAACATCGTACGACAATTTAGAATATATTACGACTCTGTATGCCACATTACCGCCTTGAAAAGAATGTTAGTATAACGTACGGCACCTTACAACTCCTAACAAAACATTACAACACCGTACGTAAACTTAAAACTCCATAATAAACCTAATGAATTCGTCCGAGTCATTTGAACATCGTACAACAATTTAGAATATCTTACGATTCTGTATGCCACATTACCGCTTTGAAAATCATGTTAGTATAACCTAGGGCACCTTACAACTCCTAAGAACCCATTACAATATCATACGTAAACTTAAAACTCCATAGTAAACCTAATGAATTCGTCCGAGTCCTTTAAACATCAGACGACCACTCAGTACTTGTTACGACTTTGTATGCGACATTAGCAACAGGAAAAGCAATTTAGAATAATGGAGGATGCGTTACATCTTTTGAGAACACCTTACACCACCGTACGAAACATTAAAACTCCATAATAAACCTAATGAATTCGTCCGAGTGATTTGAGCATCATACAACAATTTAGAATATCTTACCCCTCTGTATGCCACATTACCGCCTTGAAAAGCATGTTAGTATAACGTACGACACCTTACAACTCCGAACAAAACATTACAACACCGTACATAAACTTAAAACTCCATAATAAACCTAATGAATTCATCCGAGTCCTTTGAACATCGTACGACAATTTAGAATATATTACAACTCTGTATGCCACATTACCGCCTTGAAAAGCATGTTAGTATAACGTACGACACCTTACAACTCCTAACAAAACATTACAACACCGTACGTAAACTTAAAACTCCATAATAAACCTAATGAATTCGTCCGAGTCATTTGAACATCGTACAACAATTTAGAATATCTTACGATTCTGTATGCCACATTACCGCTTTGAAAATCATGTTAGTATAACCTAGGGCACATTACAACTCCTAAGAACCCATTACAATACCGTACGTAAACTTAAAACTCCATAGTAAACCTAATGAATTCGTCCGAGTCCTTTAAACATCAGACGACCACTCAGGACTTGTTATGACTTTGTATGCGACATTAGCAACAGGAAAAGCAATTTAGAATAATGTATGATGCGTTACATCTTTTGAGAACACCTTACACCACCGTACGAAACATTAAAACTCCATAATAAACCTAATGAATTCGTCCGAGTGATTTGAACATCGTACAACAATTTAGAATATCTTACCACTCTGAATGCCACATTACCGCCTTGAAAAGCATGTTAGTATAACGTACGACACCTTACAACTCCTAACAAAATATTACAACACCGTACGTAAACTTAAAACTCCATAATAAACCTAATGAATTCATCCGAGTCCTTTGAACATCGTACGACAATTTAGAATATATTACGACTCTGTATGCCACATTACCGCCTTGAAAAGCATGTTAGTATAACGCACGACACCTTACAACTCCGAACAAAACATTACAACACCGTACGTAAACTAAAAACTCCATATTAAACCTAATGAATTCATCCGAGTCCTTTGAACATCGTACGACAATTTAGAATATATTACGAATCTGTATGCCACATTACCGCCTTGAAAAGCATGTTAGTATAACGTACGACACCTTACAACTCCTAACAAAACATTACAACACCGTACGTAAACTTAAAACTCCATAATAAACCTAATGAATTCGTCCGAGTCATTTGAACATCGTACAACAATTTAGAATATCTTACGATTCTGTATGCCACATTACCGCTTTGAAAATCATGTTAGTATAACCTAGGGCACCTTACAACTCCTAAGAACCCATTACAATACCGTACGTAAACTTAAAACTCCATAGTAAACCTAATGAATTTGTCCGAGTCCTTTAAACATCAGACGACCACTCAGGACTTGTTATGACTTTGTATGCGACATTAGCAACAGGAAAAACAATTTAGAATAATGTATGATGCGTTACATCTTTTGAGAACACCTTACACCACCGTACGAAACATTAAAACTCCATAATAAACCTAATGAATTCGTCCGAGTGATTTGAACATCATACAACAATTTAGAATATCTTACCACTCTTTATGCCACATTACCGCCTTGAAAAGCATGTTAGTATAACGTACGACACCTTACAACTCCGAACAAAACATTACAACACCGTACGTAAACTTTAAACTCCATAATAAACCTAATGAATTCATCCGAGTCCTTTTAACATCGTACGACAATTTAGAATATATTACGACTCTGTATGCCACATTACCGCCTTGAAAAGCATGTTAGTATAACGTACGACACCTTAGAACTCCTAACAAAACATTACAACACCGTACGTAAACTTAAAACTCCATAATAAACCTAATGAATTCGTCCGAGTCATTTGAACATCGTACAACAATTTAGAATATCTTACGATTCTGTATGCCACATTACCGCTTTGAAAATCATGTTAGTATAACCTAGGGCACCTTACAACTCCTAAGAACCCATTACAATACCGTACGTAAAATTAAAACTCCATAGTAAACCTAATGAATTCGTCCGAGTCCTTTAAACATCAGACGACCACTCAGGACTTGTTATGACTTTGTATGCGACATTAGCAACAGGAAAAACAATTTAGAATAATGTATGATGCGTTACATCTTTTGAGAACACCTTACACCACCGTACGAAACATTAAAACTCCATAATAAACCTAATGAATTCGGCCGAGTGATTTGAACATCGTACAACAATTTAGAATATCTTACCACTCTGAATGCTACATTACCGCCTTGAAAAGCATGTTAGTATAACGTACGACACCTTACACCTCCTAACAAAATATTACAACACCGTACGTAAACTTTAAACTCCATAATAAACCTAATGAATTCATCCGAGTCATTTGAACATCGTACGACAATTTAGAATATATTACGACTCTGTATGCCACATTACCGCCTTGAAAAGCATGTTAGTATAACGCACGACACCTTACAACTCCGAACAAAACATTACAACACTGTACGTAAACTTAAAACTCCATAATAAACCTAATGAGTTCATCCGAGTCCTTTGAACATCGTACGACAATTTAGAATATATTACGACTCTGTATGCCACATTACCGCCTTGAAAAGCATGTTAGTATAACGTACGACACCTTACAACTCCTAACAAAACATTACAACACCGTACATAAACTTAAAACTCCATAATAAACCTAATGAATTCGTCCGAGTCATTTGAACATCGTACAACAATTTAGAATATCTTACGATTCTGTATGCCACATTACCGCTTTGAAAATCATGTTAGTATAACCTAGGGCACCTTACAACTCCTAAGAACCCATTACAATACCGTACGTAAACTTAAAACTCGATAGTAAACCTAATGAATTCGTCCGAGTCCTTTAAACATCAGACGACCACTCAGGACTTGTTATGACTTTGTATGCGACATTAGCAACAGGAAAAGCAATTTAGAATAATGTATGATGCGTTACATCTTTTGAGAACACCTTACACCACCGTACGAAACATTAAAACTCCATAATAAACCTAATGAATTTGTCCGAGTGATTTGAACATCGTACAACAATTTAGAATATCTTACCACTCTGAATGCCACATTACCGCCTTGAAAAGCATGTTAGTATAACGTACGACACCTTACAACTCCTAACAAAATATTACAACACCGTACGTAAACTTAAAACTCCATAATAAACCTAATGAATTCATCCGAGTCCTTTGAACATCGTACGACAATTTAGAATATATTACGACTCTGTATGCCACATTACCGCCTTGAAAAGCATGTTAGTATAACGTACGGCACCTTACAACTCCTAACAAAACATTACAACACCGTACGTAAACTTAAAACTCCATAATAAACCTAATGAATTCGTCCGAGTCATTTGAACATCGTACAACAATTTAGAATATCTTACGATTCTGTATGCCACATTACCGCTTTGAAAATCATGTTAGTATAACCTAGGGCACCTTACAACTCCTAAGAACCCATTACAATACCGTACGTAAACTTAAAACTCCATAGTAAACCTAATGAATTCGTCCGAGTCCTTTAAACATCAGACGACCACTCAGTACTTGTTACGACTTTGTATGCGACATTAGCAACAGGAAAAGCAATTTAGAATAATGGAGGATGCGTTACATCTTTTGAGAACACCTTACACCACCGTACGAAACATTAAAACTCCATAATAAACCTAATGAATTCTTCCGAGTGATTTGAACATCATACAACAATTTAGAATATCTTACCACTCTGTATGCCACATTACCGCCTTGAAAAGCATGTTAGTATAACGTACGACACCTTACAACTCCGAACAAAACATTACAACACCGTACGTAAACTTAAAACTCCATAATAAACCTAATGAATTCGTCCGAGTCATTTGAACATCGTACAACAATTTAGAATATCTTACGATTCTGTATGCCACATTACTGCTTTGAAAATCATGTTAGTATAACCTAGGGCACCTTACAACTCCTAAGAACCCATTACAATACCGTACGTAAACTTAAAACTCCATAGTAAACCTAATGAATTCGTCCGAGTCCTTTAAACATCAGACGACCACTCAGGACTTGTTATGACTTTGTATGCGACATTAGCAACAGGAAAAACAATTTAGAATAATGTATGATGCGTTACATATTTTGAGAACACCTTACACCACCGTACGAAACATTAAAACTCCATAATAAACCTAATGAATTCGTCCGAGTGATTTGAACATCGTACAACAATTTAGAATATCTTACCACTCTGAATGCCACATTACCGCCTTGAAAAGCATGTTAGTATAACGTACGACACCTTACAACTCCTAACAAAATATTACAACACCGTACGTAAACTTAAAACTCCATAATAAACCTAATGAATTCATCCGAGTCCTTTGAACATCGTACGACAATTTAGAATATATTACGACTCTGTATGCCACATTACCGCCTTGAAAAGCATGTTAGTATAACGTACGGCACCTTACAACTCCTAACAAAACATTACAACACCGTACGTAAACTTAAAACTCCATAATAAACCTAATGAATTCGTCCGAGTCATTTGAACATCGTACAACAATTTAGAATATCTTACGATTCTGTATGCCACATTACCGCTTTGAAAATCATGTTAGTATAACCTAGGGCACCTTACAACTCCTAAGAACCCATTACAATACCGTACGTAAACTTAAAACTCCATAGTAAACCTAATGAATTCGTCCGAGTCCTTTAAACATCAGACGACCACTCAGTACTTGTTACGACTTTGTATGCGACATTAGCAACAGGAAAAGCAATTTAGAATAATGGAGGATGCGTTACATCTTTTGAGAACACCTTACACCACCGTACGAAACATTAAAACTCCATAATAAACCTAATGAATTCTTCCGAGTGATTTGAACATCATACAACAATTTAGAATATCTTACCACTCTGTATGCCACATTACCGCCTTGAAAAGCATGTTAGTATAACGTACGACACCTTACAACTCCGAACAAAACATTACAACACCGTACGTAAACTTAAAACTCCATAATAAACCTAATGAATTCGTCCGAGTCATTTGAACATCGTACAACAATTTAGAATATCTTACGATTCTGTATGCCACATTACTGCTTTGAAAATTGATGCGTGTAATATATATATAAAAAATAAACAAACAAAAACACCTAGTTTTAAATTTATAAAACCAAGACAAACTACTAAATCACACACAACCGGCAGTGGACCGGTCGAATGTAATATAGCGTACGTAAGTCCGGGTGTCGACCCACAGACTCTATATACTCGTTAAATTAACTAATAAAGACTCGACTGACTAAACACGACTTAAATAAAAGATTTATTTGAAAATGGGGTTTTTTTGCTAAAAATAGTAACCTGCTAAAAATAGAAAGTTACTAAAACTGGAAACTTACTAAAAATGGAAAGTTACTAAAAATGGAAACTAGAACGAAAGACGAATTAGAAACCAGATGAGAAGAGATAAACCACCTAGACCTGACTCCCTAGTTACTCAAATCACTAGTTTGTTGGAAAATGTTTAGACGTTGGACTGGGATCGTAAGATACTCGCTTGAGCCAAACACCAATAAGACCCTCGACCCTTTTCGAGAAGAAACCTACGGGTTTTTATCAAGTTAATAGTTGAACCAGTTTAATTATCGGACTTCCTCACAGTTACCCGAACTTCTATGACTTAGTACCTATAGCGTTTATCAACCTCACAGTACAATAAACTAAGGTAATTTTATATGATTTAATTAACACAAGTAAACAATGTAATTAAACTAAACTAAGACCACTCTTCACAGATATGAACCTAGTTAATTAATCACATAGACATACTCGTTAAACCTTCACCTCACGGATCCAAGTTTAGCTACACATTCTTATTAATTTGACCTAACCAATTATTCCTATGGTTTTAGTGCACCTAAACCATAAACTAGTTACTAACACACAGTCTGTAACCTAATTCAATTCTATTATATGAAAGACATTCATCAAGAATTAAATGGAGCAATTGAATTAATTCAAACCAAACCGAACATATATTCAAGCATTAATCAATCAAACAAAACACTTTACTAAGTCATAAATTGAACCAACGTCAAAACCAATCCAGCAAACATGCAAAAACGAGTAACTAAGTTATCATTGGCCTAGGTGATTCAATAAGTTTAGCCAACAATCATATTCACTAATAAAAACACAAGTTTAGAAGTAGCAAACATGGTAGTAATAAAGACAAAAGTGAAGAAACAATGAAACCCGATTAAACCGAGAAGCAATCCACGATCCAATCCGCTTCTAGCACTTCGTTTCCGTCTTGTTAAGCTCAAAAACCCTTGAAATCTGCTGAAATTCGTCCCTTGGTCGAGTATGGAGGCTAGGGTTTAGTTGTGGAGAGTTTATATAGCGAACCGGGCCAAGAAAAGCCCAACTTTCTTCGTTTTCGCGTACCGGCTCGCTCGTAACTCCGTTTCGCGCCCCGTTTTCGCCTACGGATTCGATTTTTCACGATCTATCCGTTTCTTTATCAACATGGGACCTACGAAACACAAAAACATTAGTTGTATCAAAATTGCTATAAAAACCGTACCGAAACAACTAAAAACGTAAACAAATACAACTAGGGATTTATGTATAATTTATGCTTTATCAAACATCCCCACACTTAACCTTTTTCGTCCCTGAAAAAGCATGCACATAGAATCACAACTAATTAAAGCTTCAACATTTTATCACAGTTTCATAAACAAGAACCGAATTCAGATAAACAACGGTGCGTTTAATTAAACACCCTAACACTAGCCAATTAAGTTTCCCCTTACGTTTTATTTCAATTTAATTAAATCATTTATCTACAAGGTCTCACACAAAGGAAAAATAAGTCAGCCCGATTATTGTTGCTTGACGAGGCACCGGATAAACCAAAAAGGTTTTCCTACCAAAATAACCTAAAGAACTTAACTAAGCTAAGAACTAGTGCCATATTAGGGTGGATTTTGATGGATGAATTTTATGGGTATAGACTGTTTATTCTTTTTTTTTTTTCATAAAACAAGATCACCTCACCCAGGGGTGTCGTATCCAAGTCGCTATCCCGGAGGTAGAGCACATGAGGTCTTGGATCACTTGCCTTATATTTTTCCATTTCTCTTTTTTTTTTGATTTGGCTACTTTGAGCTCTTTTATTTAGCAGCTACTTTGAGCGCTTTTCAGTACTATATCCGGTGGACATTTTATTTGCGGATGCGCCACTTCTTTCACAAGAAGTGTGTTATAAATCCCAAAATGGCACTACCCCTTAACCTATTTAAGTTCTAAAGCCTAAAATGGT
Source organism: Tagetes erecta (assembly GCA_030867185.1). NCBI lineage: Eukaryota > Viridiplantae > Streptophyta > Magnoliopsida > Asterales > Asteraceae > Tagetes > Tagetes erecta. The sequence continues at coordinate 42,925,420 of CM061488.1, read as the reverse complement.
GCCTAATTGTTATTTAGTTAAGGCCTTCCTAATTCTCCTAAGATGATGACCCACGAGATTCACGACAAATTAACTTTCTATTAGTTCATCTAGGGAAACCATCTCAGCTAATTGGGTTACCATATGTTTATCCAAATTCATCTTTGTTTTAAAAACCACAACTCATTTGAAAACCAGAATTAGTTTACTATCACTTTCTATTTAAAGTGCACAACTTAAACAAAGACATTTTTCAATTTTTTTCAATTTTTTTTTGGATTTTTTTATGACTCTATAAGACTGAAAACAAACAACTAAACAAACCAGAAATGACTATTTCCCATCCCCACACTTAAGTTCTACATTGTCCTCAATGTAGAGATAGAAAACATCTAAAAATAAAATAAAATAAAATAAAATGCAGAAATAAAAAGATAGATAGGTGAATTGGAAAAGACTTAGCTGGTTATTTGAAAACGCGTATGCTCCAAGTCTTCATTCCAACTTCGGCTTCGATCGTATAGCATTTTGGTCGCGATCGAGCTTCACCGACACTCTCGAGCACCATCTTCGTCTTCACAAATACAAACTCACCCGAATGGAGATTGAGTACGGGTGAGAATGATTTAAACCTGCAAAAACAAACAAAAAATACCCGAGCATAACACTGACTCGACAAAAATAAAATAAAAATAGAAATAAAAATAAAAATAAAAATTTCGACTCAATATACAAACTCTACAAATCAATGAGAAACCTCCCCACACTTGGCGTTTAATCAGGAGGTTTCTCTTTGATCTGGACCCTATCTAACCCGTTCAATTCCACACGGTCCACAAACACATTTGAAAGTATAGGAGTAGAATTGAAAACAATTTGGCTAATTGATTCTAAAGCTCTAAACGGGCCGGACCACCAACATTTAAACTTTCCTGGAAAGAAACGGATCCATGGCATATACCTAAAGGATTGATCATGCTTAACTTTTAAGGGCTCTATCTTCCTAGGTTTGTAAAAACATTCATCCTTAACCCGGCCCCGATCTTTCCTTTTACTTTCATTTGCCTTATCCCATGACTTAGGTAAACTAGGTATAGCTTTATCCTCGAAATGTTTCACGGGCCGGCTGTGGTGTTCCTCTTCTATCACCACACTTACTTGATGATCCCCACACTTAGTGTTTTCATAGGTTGTAGGGTCGATCATCTCTACTGGTTCATCTTCCAGGAGGCTATCTAAGTAAGTTAAGTCACCCTCGGTATCAATCACACCTAAATCACTATAATCGGGTAAACTATCTAACTCTAGATCTAAGAGAACATCCTCCTGAGATAAATGAACCTCTAACTCATCCTCATCTGTACCAAACATCCAGCCTAAGGAGTCTCCTAACTCAACTTCTTCCTCAGGCACTACATCCCTAACTAAGGATTCCCTATACTCAGCCCATTTTGCTACATCTAGATCATCATCAGAATCACTATCAACAGGATTAATAACATTTACGTTAACTGGAGGTGGGACTTCAGCATCCATTTTCGTCTCCAAGTCTGGGCTAATCGGGTCATCCTCTACCTGCATCATCTGGTTGTACTCCTCAAGCTTTCCCCGCATGTACTCCTTCAACTGAGCGTCGATTTCCTCCTTACTCAATGAATAATCAACAACTGATCGACCCTTTCGTTCTACTAGTTCTACCTGACAAACCGGAGGTGGGACTGAAACGTCCATTGTAGTCTCCGGCTGTACGTGTGATTCCTGAGAAATCTCATCCTCACAAGACAAGTGTAAATTATCTTGTGACTCATTTAAAATATCATAAGAATCAAAAGAATAAGTAAAGTTAGAGTTATCGTTACCTGGCAAGCAAGGAGTGGGCTGTGTGTGCATGATCTCATCCGAATCATCATAAAAAGTATTGAACTTAGGATAAGGACAAAGATCATTACCTGATTCCTATTGCAGCCTCTGACGCTGAACCTCTTCCAAACATCTCTTGCTTTCCTCTACAGCTTTATAAGAATTTTCCAACATCAATTGGTTTTGCTGTACGAGGATTTCCTGCTCTGCTAACCTCTTTTGAGCATTGACATCATTAGACACTAACTGGGTTAGCAAGTCCTCTATTCTGCTCAACTTCCCAGAATCTCGCGGTTGAGGATCATAACTGACATTGTGAGACACCAGTTCCGTCAACAGGCCCTCTATTCTACTCAATCGCCCGAGATTTTGGGATGTTGAACACTCCTGTGAATAATATGTCTGTGCATGCATAAAGGAGTTAGTAACACAAGTTGGTGCGGAGGGCCTCGAATAATCTGGACATAAGCAAGTAAAATGAGGTCCTCCGCAAATTTCACACATAGTTAAGTAACAAGAAAGACTCGATGGGGAGAAAAACAGAGAAAATAAAAACTATTCCTACGACTCAAACAAAACTAAAAAAAACACATGTGTAGAAGTTAAGACTCAAAAAGTTAATTAACGCAATTACCAAGAGTCCCCGGCAACAGCGCCAAAAACTTTATGCGTGTAATATATATATAAAAAATAAACAAACAAAAACACCTAGTTTTAAATTTATAAAACCAAGATAAACTACTAAATCACACACAACCGGCAGTGGACCGGTCGAATGTAATATAGCGTACGTAAGTCCGGGTGTCGACCCACAGACTCTATATACTCGTTAAATTAACTAATAAAGACTCGACTGACTAAACACGACTTAAATAAAAGATTTATTTGAAAATGGGGTTTTTTTGCTAAAAATAGTAACCTGCTAAAAATAGAAAGTTACTAAAACTGGAAACTTACTAAAAATGGAAAGTTACTAAAAATGGAAACTAGAACGAAAGACGAATTAGAAACCAGATGAGAAGAGATAAACCACCTAGACCTGACTCCCTAGTTACTCAAATCACTAGTTTGTTGGAAAATGTTTAGACGTTGGACTGGGATCGTAAGATACTCGCTTGAGCCAAACACCAATAAGACCCTCGACCCATTTCGAGAAGAAACCTACGGGTTTTTATCAAGTTAATAGTTGAACCAGTTTAATTATCGGACTTCCTCACAGTTACCCGAACTTCTATGACTTAGTACCTATAGCGTTTATCAACCTCACAGTACAATAAACTAAGGTAATTTTATATGATTTAATTAACACAAGTAAACAATGTAATTAAACTAAACTAAGACCACTCTTCACAGATATGAACCTAGTTAATTAATCACATAGACATACTCGTTAAACCTTCACCTCACGGATCCAAGTTTAGCTACACATTCTTATTAATTTGACCTAACCAATTATTCCTATGGTTTTAGTGCACCTAAACCATAAACTAGTTACTAACACACAGTCTGTAACCTAATTCAATTCTATTATATGAAAGACATTCATCAAGAATTAAATGGAGCAATTGAATTAATTCAAACCAAACCGAACATATATTCAAGCATTAATCAATCAAACAAAACACTTTACTAAGTCATAAATTGAACCAACGTCAAAACCAATCCAGCAAACATGCAAAAACGAGTAACTAAGTTATCATTGGCCTAGGTGATTCAATAAGTTTAGCCAACAATCATATTCACTAATAAAAACACAAGTTTAGAAGTAGCAAACATGGTAGTAATAAAGACAAAAGTGAAGAAACAATGAAACCCGATTAAACCGAGAAGCAATCCACGATCCAATCCGCTTCTAGCACTTCGTTTCCGTCTTGCTAAGCTCAAAAACCCTTGAAATCTGCTGAAATTCGTCCCTTGGTCGAGTATGGAGGCTAGGGTTTAGTTGTGGAGAGTTTATATAGCGAACCGGGCCAAGAAAAGCCCAACTTTCTTCGTTTTCGCGTACCGTCTCGCTCGTAACTCCGTTTCGCGCCCCGTTTTCGCCTACGGATTCGATTTTTCACGATCTATCCGTTTCTTTATCAACATGGGACCTACGAAACACAAAAACATCAGTTGTATCAAAATTGCTATAAAAACCGTACCGAAACAACTAAAAACGTAAACAAATACAACTAGGGATTTATGTATAATTTATGCTTTATCAAAAATCATGTTAGTATAACCTAGGGCACCTTACAACTCCTAAGAACCCATTACAATACCGTACGTAAACTTAAAACTCCATAGTAAACCTAATGAATTCGTCCGAGTCCTTTAAACATCAGACGACCACTCAGGACTTGTTATGACTTTGTATGCGACATTAGCAACAGGAAAAACAATTTAGAATAATGTATGATGCGTTACATATTTTGAGAACACCTTACACCACCGTACGAAACATTAAAACTCCATAATAAACCTAATGAATTCGTCCGAGTGATTTGAACATCGTACAACAATTTAGAATATCTTACCACTCTGAATACCACATTACCGCCTTGAAAAGCATGTTAGTATAACGTACGACACCTTACAACTCCTAACAAAATATTACAACACCGTACGTAAACTTAAAACTCCATAATAAACCTAATGAATTCATCCGAGTCCTTTGAACATCGTACGACAATTTAGAATATATTACGACTCTGTATGCCACATTACCGCCTTGAAAAGCATGTTAGTATAACGTATGGCACATTACAACTCCTAACAAAACATTACAACACCGTACGTAAACTTAAAACTCCATAATAAACCTAATGAATTCGTCCGAGTCATTTGAACATCGTACAACAATTTAGAATATCTTACGATTCTGTATGCCACATTACCGCTTTGAAAATCATGTTAGTATAACCTAGGGCACCTTACAACTCCTAAGAACCCATTACAATACCGTACGTAAACTTAAAACTCCATAGTAAACCTAATGAATTCGTCCGAGTCCTTTAAACATCAGACGACCACTCAGTACTTGTTACGACTTTGTATGCGACATTAGCAACAGGAAAAGCAATTTAGAATAATGGAGGATGCGTTACATCTTTTGAGAACACCTTACACCACCGTACGAAACATTAAAACTCCATAATAAACCTAATGAATTCTTCCGAGTGATTTGAACATCATACAACAATTTAGAATATCTTACCACTCTGTATGCCACATTACCGCCTTGAAAAGCATGTTAGTATAACGTACGACACCTTACAACTCCGAACAAAACATTACAACACCGTACGTAAACTTAAAACTCCATAATAAACCTAATGAATTCGTCCGAGTCATTTGAACATCGTACAACAATTTAGAATATCTTACGATTCTGTATGCCACATTACTGCTTTGAAAATCATGTTAGTATAACCTAGGGCACCTTACAACTCCTAAGAACCCATTACAATACCGTACGTAAACTTAAAACTCCATAGTAAACCTAATGAATTCGTCCGAGTCCTTTAAACATCAGACGACCACTCAGGACTTGTTATGACTTTGTATGCGACATTAGCAACAGGAAAAACAATTTAGAATAATGTATGATGCGTTACATATTTTGAGAACACCTTACACCACCGTACGAAACATTAAAACTCCATAATAAACCTAATGAATTCGTCCGAGTGATTTGAACATCGTACAACAATTTAGAATATCTTACCACTCTGAATGCCACATTACCGCCTTGAAAAGCATGTTAGTATAACGTACGACACCTTACAACTCCTAACAAAATATTACAACACCGTACGTAAACTTAAAACTCCATAATAAACCTAATGAATTCATCCGAGTCCTTTGAACATCGTACGACAATTTAGAATATATTACGACTCTGTATGCCACATTACCGCCTTGAAAAGCATGTTAGTATAACGTACGACACCTTACAACTCCGAACAAAACATTACAACACCGTACGTAAACTTAAAACTCCATAATAAACCTAATGAATTCGTCCGAGTCATTTGAACATCGTACAACAATTTAGAATATCTTACGATTCTGTATGCCACATTACCGCTTTGAAAATCATGTTAGTATAACCTAGGGCACCTTACAACTCCTAAGAACCCATTACAATACCGTACGTAAACTTAAAACTCCATAGTAAACCTAATGAATTCGTCCGAGTCCTTTAAACATCAGACGACCACTCAGGACTTGTTATGACTTTGTATGCGACATTAGCAACAGGAAAAGCAATTTAGAATAATGTATGATGCGTTACATCTTTTGAGAACACCTTACACCACCGTACGAAACATTAAAACTCCATAATAAACCTAATGAATTCGTCCGAGTGATTTGAACATCGTACAACAATTTAGAATATCTTACCACTCTGAATGCCACATTACCGCCTTGAAAAGCATGTTAGTATAACGTACGACACCTTACAACTCCTAACAAAACATTACAACACCGTACGTAAACTTAAAACTCCATAATAAACCTAATGAATTCGTCCGAGTCATTTGAACATCGTACAACAATTTAGAATATCTTACGATTCTGTATGCCACATTACCGCTTTGAAAATCATGTTAGTATAACCTAGGGCACCTTACAACTCCTAAGAACCCATTACAATACCGTACGTAAACTTAAAACTCGATAGTAAACCTAATGAATTCGTCCGAGTCCTTTAAACATCAGACGACCACTCAGGACTTGTTATGACTTTGTATGCGACATTAGCAACAGGAAAAGCAATTTAGAATAATGTATGATGCGTTACATCTTTTGAGAACACCTTACACCACCGTACGAAACATTAAAACTCCATAATAAACCTAATGAATTCGTCCGAGTGATTTGAACATCGTACAACAATTTAGAATATCTTACCACTCTGAATGCCACATTACCGCCTTGAAAAGCATGTTAGTATAACGTACGACACCTTACAACTCCTAACAAAATATTACAACACCGTACGTAAACTTAAAACTCCATAATAAACCTAATGAATTCATCCAAGTCCTTTGAACATCGTACGACAATTTAGAATATATTACGACTCTGTATGCCACATTACCGCCTTGAAAAGCATGTTAGTATAACGTACGGCACCTTACAACTCCTAACAAAACATTACAACACCGTACGTAAACTTAAAACTCCATAATAAACCTAATGAATTCGTCCGAGTCATTTGAACATCGTACAACAATTTAGAATATCTTACGATTCTGTATGCCACATTACCGCTTTGAAAATCATGTTAGTATAACCTAGGGCACCTTACAACTCCTAAGAACCCATTACAATACCGTACGTAAACTTAAAACTCCATAGTAAACCTAATGAATTCGTCCGAGTCCTTTAAACATCAGACGACCACTCAGTACTTGTTACGACTTTGTATGCGACATTAGCAACAGGAAAAGCAATTTAGAATAATGGAGGATGCGTTACATCTTTTGAGAACACCTTACACCACCGTACGAAACATTAAAACTCCATAATAAACCTAATGAATTCTTCCGAGTGATTTGAACATCATACAACAATTTAGAATATCTTACCACTCTGTATGCCACATTACCGCCTTGAAAAGCATTCTAGTATAACGTACGACACCTTACAACTCCGAACAAAACATTACAACACCGTACGTAAACTTAAAACTCCATAATAAACCTAATGAATTCGTCCGAGTCATTTGAACATCGTACAACAATTTAGAATATCTTACGATTCTGTATGCCACATTACCGCTTTGAAAATCATGTTAGTATAACCTAGGGCACCTTACAACTCCTAAGAACCCATTACAATACCGTACGTAAACTTAAAACTCCATAGTAAACCTAATGAATTCGTCCGAGTCCTTTAAACATCAGACGACCACTCAGGACTTGTTATGACTTTGTATGCGACATTAGCAACAGGAAAAACAATTTAGAATAATGTATGATGCGTTACATATTTTGAGAACACCTTACACCACCGTACGAAACATTAAAACTCCATAATAAACCTAATGAATTCGTCCGAGTGATTTGAACATCGTACAACAATTTAGAATATCTTACCACTCTGAATGCCACATTACCGCCTTGAAAAGCATGTTAGTATAACGTACGACACCTTACAACTCCTAACAAAATATTACAACACCGTACGTAAACTTAAAACTCCATAATAAACCTAATGAATTCATCCGAGTCCTTTGAACATCGTACGACAATTTAGAATATATTACGACTCTGTATGCCACATTACCGCCTTGAAAAGCATGTTAGTATAACGTATGGCACCTTACAACTCCTAACAAAACATTACAACACCGTACGTAAACTTAAAACTCCATAATAAACCTAATGAATTCGTCCGAGTCATTTGAACATCGTACAACAATTTAGAATATCTTACGATTCTGTATGCCACATTACCGCTTTGAAAATCATGTTAGTATAACCTAGGGCACCTTACAACTCCTAAGAACCCATTACAATACCGTACGTAAACTTAAAACTCCATAGTAAACCTAATGAATTCGTCCGAGTCCTTTAAACATCAGACGACCACTCAGTACTTGTTACGACTTTGTATGCGACATTAGCAACAGGAAAAGCAATTTAGAATAATGGAGGATGCGTTACATCTTTTGAGAACACCTTACACCACCGTACGAAACATTAAAACTCCATAATAAACCTAATGAATTCTTCCGAGTGATTTGAACATCATACAACAATTTAGAATATCTTACCACTCTGTATGCCACATTACCGCCTTGAAAAGCATCTTAGTATAACGTACGACACCTTACAACTCCGAACAAAACATTACAACACCGTACGTAAACTTAAAACTCCATAATAAACCTAATGAATTCGTCCGAGTCATTTGAACATCGTACAACAATTTAGAATATCTTACGATTATGTATGCCACATTACTGCTTTGAAAATCATGTTAGTATAACCTAGGGCACCTTACAACTCCTAAGAACCCATTACAATACCGTACGTAAACTTAAAACTCCATAGTAAACCTAATGAATTCGTCCGAGTCCTTTAAACATCAGACGACCACTCAGGACTTGTTATGACTTTGTATGCGACATTAGCAACAGGAAAAACAATTTAGAATAATGTATGATGCGTTACATATTTTGAGAACACCTTACACCACCGTACGAAACATTAAAACTCCATAATAAACCTAATGAATTCGTCCGAGTGATTTGAACATCGTACAACAATTTAGAATATCTTACCACTCTGAATGCCACATTACCGCCTTGAAAAGCATGTTAGTATAATGTACGACACCTTACAACTCCTAACAAAATATTACAACACCGTACGTAAACTTAAAACTCCATAATAAACCTAATGAATTCATCCGAGTCCTTTGAACATCGTACGACAATTTAGAATATATTACGACTCTTTATGCCACATTACCGCCTTGAAAAGCATGTTAGTATAACGTACGACACCTTACAACTCCGAACAAAACATTACAACACCGTACGTAAACTTAAAACTCCATAATAAACCTAATGAATTCGTCCGAGTCATTTGAACATCGTACAACAATTTAGAATATCTTACGATTCTGTATGCCACATTACCGCTTTGAAAATCATGTTAGTATAACCTAGGGCACCTTACAACTCCTAAGAACCCATTACAATACCGTACGTAAACTTAAAACTCGATAGTAAACCTAATGAATTCGTCCGAGTCCTTTAAACATCAGACGACCACTCAGGACTTGTTATGACTTTGTATGCGACATTAGCAACAGGAAAAGCAATTTAGAATAATGTATGATGCGTTACATCTTTTGAGAACACCTTACACCACCGTACGAAACATTAAAACTCCATAATAAACCTAATGAATTCGTTCGAGTGATTTGAACATCGTACAACAATTTAGAATATCTTACCACTCTGAATGCCACATTACCGCCTTGAAAAGCATGTTAGTATAACGTACGACACCTTACAACTCCTAACAAAATATTACAACACCGTACGTTAACTTAAAACTCCATAATAAACCTAATGAATTCATCCGAGTCCTTTGAACATCGTACGACAATTTAGAATATATTACGACTCTGTATGCCACATTACCGCCTTGAAAAGCATGTTAGTATAACGTACGACACCTTACAACTCCGAACAAAACATTACAACACCGTACGTAAACTTAAAACTCCATAATAAACCTAATGAATTCGTCCGAGTCATTTGAACATCGTACAACAATTTAGAATATCTTACGATTCTGTATGCCACATTACCGCTTTGAAAATCATGTTAGTATAACCTAGGGCACCTTACAACTCCTAAGAACCCATTACAATACCGTACGTAAACTTAAAACTCGATAGTAAACCTAATGAATTCGTCCGAGTCCTTTAAACATCAGAGGACCACTCAGGACTTGTTATGACTTTGTATGCGACATTAGCAACAGGAAAAGCAATTTAGAATAATGTATGATGCGTTACATCTCTTGATAACACCTTACACCACCGTACGAAACATTAAAACTCCATAATAAACCTAATGAATTCGTCCGAGTGATTTGAACATCGTACAACAATTTAGAATATCTTACCACTCTGAATGCCACATTACCGCCTTGAAAAGCATGTTAGTATAACGTACGACACCTTACAACTCCTAACAAAATATTACAACACCGTACGTAAACTTAAAACTCCATAATAAACCTAATGAATTCATCCGAGTCCTTTGAACATCATACGACAATTTAGAATATATTACGACTCTGTATGCCACATTACTGCCTTGAAAAGCATGTTAGTATAACGTACGGCACCTTACAACTCCTAACAAAACATTACAACACCGTACGTAAACTTAAAACTCCATAATAAACCTAATGAATTCGTCCGAGTCATTTGAACATCGTACAACAATTTAGAATATCTTACGATTCTGTATGCCATATTACCGCTTTGAAAATCATGTTAGTATAACCTAGGGCACCTTACAACTCCTAAGAACCCATTACAATACCGTACGTAAACTTAAAACTCCATAGTAAACCTAATGAATTCGTCCGAGTCCTTTAAACATCAGACGACCACTCAGTACTTGTTACGACTTTGTATGCGACATTAGCAACAGGAAAAGCAATTTAGAATAATGGAGGATGCGTTACATCTTTTGAGAACACCTTACACCACCGTACGAAACATTAAAACTCCATAATAAACCTAATGAATTCTTCCGAGTGATTTGAACATCATACAACAATTTAGAATATCTTACCACTCTGTATGCCACATTACCGCCTTGAAAAGCATGTTAGTATAACGTACGACACCTTACAACTCCGAACAAAACATTACAACACCGTACGTAAACTTAAAACTCCATAATAAACCTAATGAATTCATCCGAGTCCTTTGAACATCGTACGACAATTTAGAATATATTACGACTCTGTATGCCACATTACCGCCTTGAAAAGCATGTTAGTATAACGTACGACACCTTACAACTCCGAACAAAACATTACAACACCGTACGTAAACTTAAAACTCCATAATAAACCTAATGAATTCGTCCGAGTCATTTGAACATCGTACAACAATTTAGAATATCTTACGATTCTGTATGCCACATTACCGCTTTGAAAATCATGTTAGTATAACCTAGGGCACCTTACAACTCCTAAGAACCCATTACAATACCGTACGTAAACTTAAAACTCGATAGTAAACCTAATGAATTCGTCCGAGTCCTTTAAACATCAGAGGACCACTCAGGACTTGTTATGACTTTGTATGCGACATTAGCAACAGGAAAAGCAATTTAGAATAATGTATGATGCGTTACATCTTTTGAGAACACCTTACACCACCGTACGAAACATTAAAACTCCATAATAAACCTAATGAATTCGTCCGAGTGATTTGAACATCGTACAACAATTTAGAATATCTTACCACTCTGAATGCCACATTACCGCCTTGAAAAGCATGTTAGTATAATGTACGACACCTTACAACTCCTAACAAAATATTACAACACCGTACGTAAACTTAAAACTCCATAATAAACCTAATGAATTCATCCGAGTCCTTTGAACATCGTACGACAATTTAGAATATATTACGACTCTTTATGCCACATTACCGCCTTGAAAAGCATGTTAGTATAACGTACGACACCTTACAACTCCGAACAAAACATTACAACACCGTACGTAAACTTAAAACTCCATAATAAACCTAATGAATTCGTCCGAGTCATTTGAACATCGTACAACAATTTAGAATATCTTACGATTCTGTATGCCACATTACCGCTTTGAAAATCATGTTAGTATAACCTAGGGCACCTTACAACTCCTAAGAACCCATTACAATACCGTACGTAAACTTAAAACTCGATAGTAAACCTAATGAATTCGTCCGAGTCCTTTAAACATCAGACGACCACTCAGGACTTGTTATGACTTTGTATGCGACATTAGCAACAGGAAAAGCAATTTAGAATAATGTATGATGCGTTACATCTTTTAAGAACACCTTACACCACCGTACGAAACATTAAAACTCCATAATAAACCTAATGAATTCGTTCGAGTGATTTGAACATCGTACAACAATTTAGAATATCTTACCACTCTGAATGCCACATTACCGCCTTGAAAAGCATGTTAGTATAACGTACGACACCTTACAACTCCTAACAAAATATTACAACACCGTACGTAAACTTAAAACTCCATAATAAACCTAATGAATTCATCCGAGTCCTTTGAACATCGTACGACAATTTAGAATATATTACGACTCTGTATGCCACATTACCGCCTTGAAAAGCATGTTAGTATAACGTACGACACCTTACAACTCCGAACAAAACATTACAACACCGTACGTAAACTTAAAACTCCATAATAAACCTAATGAATTCGTCCGAGTCATTTGAACATCGTACAACAATTTAGAATATCTTACGATTCTGTATGCCACATTACCGCTTTGAAAATCATGTTAGTATAACCTAGGGCACCTTACAACTCCTAAGAACCCATTACAATACCGTACGTAAACTTAAAACTCGATAGTAAACCTAATGAATTCGTCCGAGTCCTTTAAACATCAGAGGACCACTCAGGACTTGTTATGACTTTGTATGCGACATTAGCAACAGGAAAAGCAATTTAGAATAATGTATGATGCGTTACATCTCTTGATAACACCTTACACCACCGTACGAAACATTAAAACTCCATAATAAACCTAATGAATTCGTCCGAGTGATTTGAACATCGTACAACAATTTAGAATATCTTACCACTCTGAATGCCACATTACCGCCTTGAAAAGCATGTTAGTATAACGTACGACACCTTACAACTCCTAACAAAATATTACAACACCGTACGTAAACTTAAAACTCCATAATAAACCTAATGAATTCATCCGAGTCCTTTGAACATCATACGACAATTTAGAATATATTACGACTCTGTATGCCACATTACTGCCTTGAAAAGCATGTTAGTATAACGTACGGCACCTTACAACTCCTAACAAAACATTACAACACCGTACGTAAACTTAAAACTCCATAATAAACCTAATGAATTCGTCCGAGTCATTTGAACATCGTACAACAATTTAGAATATCTTACGATTCTGTATGCCACATTACCGCTTTGAAAATCATGTTAGTATAACCTAGGGCACCTTACAACTCCTAAGAACCCATTACAATACCGTACGTAAACTTAAAACTCCATAGTAAACCTAATGAATTCGTCCGAGTCCTTTAAACATCAGACGACCACTCAGTACTTGTTACGACTTTGTATGCGACATTAGCAACAGGAAAAGCAATTTAGAATAATGGAGGATGCGTTACATCTTTTGAGAACACCTTACACCACCGTACGAAACATTAAAACTCCATAATAAACCTAATGAATTCTTCCGAGTGATTTGAACATCATACAACAATTTAGAATATCTTACCACTCTGTATGCCACATTACCGCCTTGAAAAGCATGTTAGTATAACGTACGACACCTTACAACTCCGAACAAAACATTACAACACCGTACGTAAACTTAAAACTCCATAATAAACCTAATGAATTCATCCGAGTCCTTTGAACATCGTACGACAATTTAGAATATATTACGACTCTGTATGCCACATTACCGCCTTGAAAAGCATGTTAGTATAACGTACGACACCTTACAACTCCGAACAAAACATTACAACACCGTACGTAAACTTAAAACTCCATAATAAACCTAATGAATTCGTCCGAGTCATTTGAACATCGTACAACAATTTAGAATATCTTACGATTCTGTATGCCACATTACCGCTTTGAAAATCATGTTAGTATAACCTAGGGCACCTTACAACTCCTAAGAACCCATTACAATACCGTACGTAAACTTAAAACTCGATAGTAAACCTAATGAATTCGTCCGAGTCCTTTAAACATCAGAGGACCACTCAGGACTTGTTATGACTTTGTATGCGACATTAGCAACAGGAAAAGCAATTTAGAATAATGTATGATGCGTTACATCTTTTGAGAACACCTTACACCACCGTACGAAACATTAAAACTCCATAATAAACCTAATGAATTCGTCCGAGTGATTTGAACATCGTACAACAATTTAGAATATCTTACCACTCTGAATGCCACATTACCGCCTTGAAAAGCATGTTAGTATAACGTACGACACCTTACAACTCCTAACAAAATATTACAACACCGTACGTAAACTTAAAACTCCATAATAAACCTAATGAATTCATCCGAGTCCTTTGAACATCGTACGACAATTTAGAATATATTACGACTCTGTATGCCACATTACCGCCTTGAAAAGCATGTTAGTATAACGTACGGCACCTTACAACTCCTAACAAAACATTACAACACCGTACGTAAACTTAAAACTCCATAATAAACCTAATGAATTCGTCCGAGTCATTTGAACATCGTACAACAATTTAGAATATCTTACGATTCTGTATGCCACATTACCGCTTTGAAAATCATGTTAGTATAACCTAGGGCACCTTACAACTCCTAAGAACCCATTACAATACCGTACGTAAACTTAAAACTCCATAGTAAACCTAATGAATTCGTCCGAGTCCTTTAAACATCAGACGACCACTCAGTACTTGTTACGACTTTGTATGCGACATTAGCAACAGGAAAAGCAATTTAGAATAATGGAGGATGCGTTACATCTTTTGAGAACACCTTACACCACCGTACGAAACATTAAAACTCCATAATAAACCTAATGAATTCTTCCGAGTGATTTGAACATCATACAACAATTTAGAATATCTTACCACTCTGTATGCCACATTACCGCCTTGAAAAGCATGTTAGTATAACGTACGACACCTTACAACTCCGAACAAAACATTACAACACCGTACGTAAACTTAAAACTCCATAATAAACCTAATGAATTCATCCGAGTCCTTTGAACATCGTACGACAATTTAGAATATATTACGACTCTGTATGCCACATTACCGCCTTGAAAAGCATGTTAGTATAACGTACGACACCTTACAACTCCGAACAAAACATTACAACACCGTACGTAAACTTAAAACTCCATAATAAACCTAATGAATTCGTCCGAGTCATTTGAACATCGTACAACAATTTAGAATATCTTACGATTCTGTATGCCACATTACCGCTTTGAAAATCATGTTAGTATAACCTAGGGCACCTTACAACTCCTAAGAACCCATTACAATACCGTACGTAAACTTAAAACTCGATAGTAAACCTAATGAATTCGTCCGAGTCCTTTAAACATCAGAGGACCACTCAGGACTTGTTATGACTTTGTATGCGACATTAGCAACAGGAAAAGCAATTTAGAATAATGTATGATGCGTTACATCTTTTGAGAACACCTTACACCACCGTACGAAACATTAAAACTCCATAATAAACCTAATGAATTCGTCCGAGTGATTTGAACATCGTACAACAATTTAGAATATCTTACCACTCTGAATGCCACATTACCGCCTTGAAAAGCATGTTAGTATAACGTACGACACCTTACAACTCCTAACAAAATATTACAACACCGTACGTAAACTTAAAACTCCATAATAAACCTAATGAATTCATCCGAGTCCTTTGAACATCGTACGACAATTTAGAATATATTACGACTCTGTATGCCACATTACCGCCTTGAAAAGCATGTTAGTATAACGTACGGCACCTTACAACTCCTAACAAAACATTACAACACCGTACGTAAACTTAAAACTCCATAATAAACCTAATGAATTCGTCCGAGTCATTTGAACATCGTACAACAATTTAGAATATCTTACGATTCTGTATGCCACATTACCGCTTTGAAAATCATGTTAGTATAACCTAGGGCACCTTACAACTCCTAAGAACCCATTACAATACCGTACGTAAACTTAAAACTCCATAGTAAACCTAATGAATTCGTCCGAGTCCTTTAAACATCAGACGACCACTCAGTACTTGTTACGACTTTGTATGCGACATTAGCAACAGGAAAAGCAATTTAGAATAATGGAGGATGCGTTACATCTTTTGAGAACACCTTACACCACCGTACGAAACATTAAAACTCCATAATAAACCTAATGAATTCTTCCGAGTGATTTGAACATCATACAACAATTTAGAATATCTTACCACTCTGTATGCCACATTACCGCCTTGAAAAGCATGTTAGTATAACGTACGACACCTTACAACTCCGAACAAAACATTACAACACCGTACGTAAACTTAAAACTCCATAATAAACCTAATGAATTCGTCCGAGTCATTTGAACATCGTACAACAATTTAGAATATCTTACGATTCTGTATGCCACATTACCGCTTTGAAAATCATGTTAGTATAACCTAGGGCACCTTACAACTCCTAAGAACCCATTACAATACCGTACGTAAACTTAAAACTCCATAGTAAACCTAATGAATTCGTCCGAGTCGTTTAAACATCAGACGACCACTCAGGACTTGTTATGACTTTGTATGCGACATTAGCAACAGGAAAAACAATTTAGAATAATGTATGATGCGTTACATCTTTTGAGAACACCTTACACCACCGTACGAAACATTAAAACTCCATAATAAACCTAATGAATTCGTCCGAGTGATTTGAACATCGTACAACAATTTAGAATATCTTACCACTCTGAATGCCACATTACCGCCTTGAAAAGCATGTTAGTATAACGTACGACACCTTACACCTCCTAACAAAATATTACAACACCGTACGTAAACTTTAAACTCCATAATAAACCTAATGAATTCATCCGAGTCATTTGAACATCGTACGACAATTTAGAATATATTACGACTCTGTATGCCACATTACCGCCTTGAAAAGCATGTTAGTATAACGCACGACACCTTACAACTCCGAACAAAACATTACAACACTGTACGTAAACTTAAAACTCCATAATAAACCTAATGAATTCATCTGAGTCCTTTGAACATCGTACGACAATTTAGAATATATTACGACTCTGTATGCCACATTACCGCCTTGAAAAGCATGTTAGTATAACGTACGACACCTTACAACTCCTAACAAAACATTACAACACCGTACGTAAACTTAAAACTCCATAATAAACCTAATGAATTCGTCCGAGTCATTTGAACATCGTACAACAATTTAGAATATCTTACGATTCTGTATGCCACATTACCGCTTTGAAAATCATGTTAGTATAACCTACGGCACCTTACAACTCCTAAGAACCCATTACAATACCGTACGTAAACTTAAAACTCGATAGTAAACCTAATGAATTCGTCCGAGTCCTTTAAACATCAGACGACCACTCAGGACTTGTTATGACTTTGTATGCGACATTAGCAACAGGAAAAGCAATTTAGAATAATGTATGATGCGTTACATCTTTTGGAACACCTTACACCACCGTACGAAACATTAAAACTCCATAATAAACCTAATGAATTCGTCCGAGTGATTTGAACATCGTACAACAATTTAGAATATCTTACCACTCTGAATGCCACATTACCGCCTTGAAAATCATGTTAGTATAACGTACGACACCTTACAACTCCTAACAAAATATTACAACACCGTACGTAAACTTAAAACTCCATAATAAACCTAATGAATTCATCCGAGTCCTTTGAACATCGTACGACAATTTAGAATATATTACGACTCTGTATGCCACATTACCGCCTTGAAAAGCATGTTAGTATAACGTACGGCACCTTACAACTCCTAACAAAACATTACAACACCGTACGTAAACTTAAAACTCCATAATAAACCTAATGAATTCGTCCGAGTCATTTGAACATCGTACAACAATTTAGAATATCTTACGATTCTGTATGCCACATTACCGCTTTGAAAATCATGTTAGTATAACCTAGGGCACCTTACAACTCCTAAGAACCCATTACAATACCGTACGTAAACTTAAAACTCCATAGTAAACCTAATGAATTCGTCCGAGTCCTTTAAACATCAGACGACCACTCAGTACTTGTTACGACTTTGTATGCGACATTAGCAACAGGAAAAGCAATTTAGAATAATGGAGGATGCGTTACATCTTTTGAGAACACCTTACACCACCGTACGAAACATTAAAACTCCATAATAAACCTAATGAATTCTTCCGAGTGATTTGAACATCATACAACAATTTAGAATATCTTACCACTCTGTAAGCCACATTACCACCTTGAAAAGCATGTTAGTATAACGTACGACACCTTACAACTCCGAACAAAACATTACAACACCGTACGTAAACTTAAAACTCCATAATAAACCTAATGAATTCGTCCGAGTCATTTGAACATCGTACAACAATTTAGAATATCTTACGATTCTGTATGCCACATTACCGCTTTGAAAATCATGTTAGTATAACCTAGGGCACCTTACAACTCCTAAGAACCCATTACAATACCGTACGTAAACTTAAAACTCCATAGTAAACCTAATGAATTCGTCCGAGTCCTTTAAACATCAGACGACCACTCAGTACTTGTTACGACTTTGTATGCGACATTAGCAACAGGAAAAGCAATTTAGAATAATGGAGGATGCGTTACATCTTTTGAGAACACCTTACACCACCGTACGAAACATTAAAACTCCATAATAAACCTAATGAATTCGTCCGAGTGATTTGAACATCATACAACAATTTAGAATATCTTACCACTCTGTATGCCACATTACCGCCTTGAAAAGCATGTTAGTATAACGTACGACACATTACAACTCCGAACAAAACATTACAACACCGTACGTAAACTTAAAACTCCATAATAAACCTAATGAATTCATCCGAGTCCTTTGAACATCGTACGACAATTTAGAATATATTACGACTCTGTATGCCACATTACCGCCTTGAAAAGCATGTTAGTATAACGTACGACACCTTACAACTCCTAACAAAACATTACAACACCGTACGTAAACTTAAAACTCCATAATAAACCTAATGAATTCGTCCGAGTCATTTGAACATCGTACAACAATTTAGAATATCTTACGATTCTGTATGCCACATTACCGCTTTGAAAATCATGTTAGTATAACCTAGGGCACCTTACAACTCCTAAGAACCCATTACAATACCGTACGTAAACTTAAAACTCCATAGTAAACCTAATGAATTCGTCCGAGTCCTTTAAACATCAGACGACCACTCAGTACTTGTTACGACTTTGTATGCGACATTAGCAACAGGAAAAGCAATTTAGAATAATGGAGGATGCGTTACATCTTTTGAGAACACCTTACACCACCGTACGAAACATTAAAACTCCATAATAAACCTAATGAATTCTTCCGAGTGATTTGAACATCATACAACAATTTAGAATATCTTACCACTCTGTATGCCACATTACCGCCTTGAAAAGCATGTTAGTATAACGTACGACACCTTACAACTCCGAACAAAACATTACAACACCGTACGTAAACTTAAAACTCCATAATAAACCTAATGAATTCGTCCGAGTCATTTGAACATCGTACAACAATTTAGAATATCTTACGATTCTGTATGCCACATTACCGCTTTGAAAATCATGTTAGTATAACCTAGGGCACCTTACAACTCCTTAGAACCCATTACAATACCGTACGTAAACTTAAAACTCCATAGTAAACCTAATGAATTCGTCCGAGTCCTTTAAGCATCAGACGACCACTCAGTACTTGTTACGACTTTGTATGCGACATTAGCAACAGGAAAAGCAATTTAGAATAATGGAGGATGCGTTACATCTTTTGAGAACACCTTACACCACCGTACGAAACATTAAAACTCCATAATAAACCTAATGAATTCGTCCGAGTGATTTGAACATCATACAACAATTTAGAATATCTTACCACTCTGTATGCCACATTACCGCCTTGAAAAGCATGTTAGTATAACGTACGACACCTTACAACTCCGAACAAAACATTACAACACCGTACGTAAACTTAAAACTCCATAATAAACCTAATGAATTCATCCGAGTCCTTTGAACATCGTACGACAATTTAGAATATATTACGACTCTGTATGCCACATTACCGCCTTGAAAAGCATGTTAGTATAACGTACGACACCTTACAACTCCTAACAAAACATTACAACACCGTACGTAAACTTAAAACTCCATAATAAACCTAATGAATTCGTCCGAGTCATTTGAACATCGTACAACAATTTAGAATATCTTACGATTCTGTATGCCACATTACCGCTTTGAAAATCATGTTAGTATAACCTAGGGCACCTTACAACTCCTAAGAACCCATTACAATACCGTACGTAAACTTAAAACTCCATAGTAAACCTAATGAATTCGTCCGAGTCCTTTAAACATCAGACGACCACTCAGGACTTGTTATGACTTTGTATGCGACATTAGCAACAGGAAAAACAATTTAGAATAATGGAGGATACGTTACATCTTTTGAGAACACCTTACACCACCGTACGAAACATTAAAACTCCATAATAAACCTAATGAATTCGTCCGAGTGATTTGAACATCGTACAACAATTTAGAATATCTTACCACTCTGAATGCCACATTACCGCCTTGAAAAGCATGTTAGTATAACGTACGACACCTTACAACTCCTAACAAAATATTACAACACCGTACGTAAACTTAAAACTCCATAATAAACCTAATGAATTCATCCGAGTCCTTTGAACATCTTTCGACAATTTAGAATATATTACGACTATGTATGCCACATTACCGCCTTGAAAAGCATGTTAGTATAATGTACGACACCTTACAACTCCTAACAAAACATTACAACACCGTACGTAAACATAAAACTCCATAATAAACCTAATGAATTCGTCCGAGTCATTTGAACATCGTACAACAATTTAGAATATCTTACGATTCTGTATGCCACATTACCGCTTTGAAAATCATGTTAGTATAACCTAGGGCACCTTACAACTCCTAAGAACCCATTACAATACCGTACGTAAACTTAAAACTCCATAGTAAACCTAATGAATTCGTCCGAGTCCTTTAAACATCAGACGACCACTCAGTACTTGTTACGACTTTGTATGCGACATTAGCAACAGGAAAAGCAATTTAGAATAATGGAGGATGCGTTACATCTTTTGAGAACACCTTACACCACCGTACGAAACATTAAAACTCCATAATAAACCTAATGAATTCTTCCGAGTGATTTGAACATCATACAACAATTTAGAATATCTTACCACTCTGTATGCCACATTACCGCCTTGAAAAGCATGTTAGTATAACGTACGACACCTTACAACTCCGAACAAAACATTACAACACCGTACGTAAACTTAAAACTCCATAATAAACCTAATGAATTCGTCCGAGTCATTTGAACATCGTACAACAATTTAGAATATCTTACGATTCTGTATGCCACATTACCGCTTTGAAAATCATGTTAGTATAACCTAGGGCACCTTACAACTCCTTAGAACCCATTACAATACCGTACGTAAACTTAAAACTCCATAGTAAACCTAATGAATTCGTCCGAGTCCTTTAAGCATCAGACGACCACTCAGTACTTGTTACGACTTTGTATGCGACATTAGCAACAGGAAAAGCAATTTAGAATAATGGAGGATGCGTTACATCTTTTGAGAACACCTTACACCACCGTACGAAACATTAAAACTCCATAATAAACCTAATGAATTCGTCCGAGTGATTTGAACATCATACAACAATTTAGAATATCTTACCACTCTGTATGCCACATTACCGCCTTGAAAAGCATGTTAGTATAACGTACGACACCTTACAACTCCGAACAAAACATTACAACACCGTACGTAAACTTAAAACTCCATAATAAACCTAATGAATTCATCCGATTCCTTTGAACATCGTACGACAATTTAGAATATATTACGACTCTGTATGCCACATTACCGCCTTGAAAAGCATGTTAGTATAACGTACGACACCTTACAACTCCTAACAAAACATTACAACACCGTACGTAAACTTAAAACTCCATAATAAACCTAATGAATTCGTCCGAGTCATTTGAACATCGTACAACAATTTAGAATATCTTACGATTCTGTATGCCACATTACCGCTTTGAAAATCATGTTAGTATAACCTAGGGCACCTTACAACTCCTAAGAACCCATTACAATACCGTACGTAAACTTAAAACTCCATAGTAAACCTAATGAATTCGTCCGAGTCCTTTAAACATCAGACGACCACTCAGGACTTGTTATGACTTTGTATGCGACATTAGCAACAGGAAAAGCAATTTAGAATAATGGAGGATACGTTACATCTTTTGAGAACACCTTACACCACCGTACGAAACATTAAAACTCCATAATAAACCTAATGAATTCGTCCGAGTGATTTGAACATCGTACAACAATTTAGAATATCTTACCACTCTGAATGCCACATTACCGCCTTGAAAAGCATGTTAGTATAACGTACGACACCTTACAACTCCTAACAAAATATTACAACACCGTACGTAAACTTAAAACTCCATAATAAACCTAATGAATTCATCCGAGTCCTTTGAACATCGTTCGACAATTTAGAATATATTACGACTCTGTATGCCACATTACCGCCTTGAAAAGCATGTTAGTATAATGTACGACACCTTACAACTCCTAACAAAACATTACAACACCGTACGTAAACATAAAAGTCCATAATAAACCTAATGAATTCGTCCGAGTCATTTGAACATCGTACAACAATTTAGAATATCTTACGATTCTGTATGCCACATTACCGCTTTGAAAATCATGTTAGTATAACCTAGGGCACCTTACAACTCCTAAGAACCCATTACAATACCGTACGTAAACTTAAAACTCCATAGTAAACCTAATGAATTCGTCCGAGTCCTTTAAACATCAGACGACCACTCAGTACTTGTTACGACTTTGTATGCGACATTAGCAACAGGAAAAGCAATTTAGAATAATGGAGGATGCGTTACATCTTTTGAGAACACCTTACACCACCGTACGAAACATTAAAACTCCATAATAAACCTAATGAATTCTTCCGAGTGATTTGAACATCATACAACAATTTAGAATATCTTACCACTCTGTATGCCACATTACCGCCTTGAAAAGCATGTTAGTATAACGTACGACACCTTACAACTCCGAACAAAACATTACAACACCGTACGTAAACTTAAAACTCCATAATAAACCTAATGAATTCGTCCGAGTCATTTGAACATCGTACAACAATTTAGAATATCTTACGATTCTGTATGCCACATTACCGCTTTGAAAATCATGTTAGTATAACCTAGGGCACCTTACAACTCCTTAGAACCCATTACAATACCGTACGTAAACTTAAAACTCCATAGTAAACCTAATGAATTCGTCCGAGTCCTTTAAGCATCAGACGACCACTCAGTACTTGTTACGACTTTGTATGCGAGATTAGCAACAGGAAAAGCAATTTAGAATAATGGAGGATGCGTTACATCTTTTGAGAACACCTTACACCACCGTACGAAACATTAAAACTCCATAATAAACCTAATGAATTCGTCCGAGTGATTTGAACATCATACAACAATTTAGAATATCTTACCACTCTGTATGCCACATTACCGCCTTGAAAAGCATGTTAGTATAACGTACGACACCTTACAACTCCGAACAAAACATTACAACACCGTACGTAAACTTAAAACTCCATAATAAACCTAATGAATTCATCCGAGTCCTTTGAACATCGTACGACAATTTAGAATATATTACGACTCTGTATGCCACATTACCGCCTTGAAAAGCATGTTAGTATAATGTACGACACCTTACAACTCCTAACAAAACATTACAACACCGTACGTAAACTTAAAACTCCATAATAAACCTAATGAATTCGTCCGAGTCATTTGAACATCGTACAACAATTTAGAATATCTTACGATTCTGTATGCCACATTACCGCTTTGAAAATCATGTTAGTATAACCTAGGGCACCTTACAACTCCTAAGAACCCATTACAATACCGTACGTAAACTTAAAACTCCATAGTAAACCTAATGAATTCGTCCGAGTCCTTTAAACATCAGACGACCACTCAGTACTTGTTACGACTTTGTATGCGACATTAGCAACAGGAAAAGCAATTTAGAATAATGGAGGATGCGTTACATCTTTTGAGAACACCTTACACCACCGTACGAAACATTAAAACTCCATAATAAACCTAATGAATTCTTCCGAGTGATTTGAACATCATACAACAATTTAGAATATCTTACCACTCTGTATGCCACATTACCGCCTTGAAAAGCATGTTAGTATAACGTACGACACCTTACAACTCCGAACAAAACATTACAACACCGTACGTAAACTTAAAACTCCATAATAAACCTAATGAATTCGTCCGAGTCATTTGAACATCGTACAACAATTTAGAATATCTTACGATTCTGTATGCCACATTACCGCTTTGAAAATCATGTTAGTATAACCTAGGGCACCTTACAACTCCTAAGAACCCATTACAATACCGTACGTAAACTTAAAACTCCATAGTAAACCTAATGAATTCGTCCGAGTCCTTTAAACATCAGACGACCACTCAGTACTTGTTACGACTTTGTATGCGACATTAGCAACAGGAAAAGCAATTTAGAATAATGGAGGATGCGTTACATCTTTTGAGAACACCTTACACCACCGTACGAAACATTAAAACTCCATAATAAACCTAATGAATTCTTCCGAGTGATTTGAACATCATACAACAATTTAGAATATCTTACCACTCTGTATGCCACATTACCGCCTTGAAAAGCATGTTAGTATAACGTACGACACCTTACAACTCCGAACAAAACATTACAACACCGTACGTAAACTTAAAACTCCATAATAAACCTAATGAATTCGTCCGAGTCATTTGAACATCGTACAACAATTTAGAATATCTTACGATTCTGTATGCCACATTACCGCTTTGAAAATCATGTTAGTATAACCTAGGGCACCTTACAACTCCTTAGAACCCATTACAATACCGTACGTAAACTTAAAACTCCATAGTAAACCTAATGAATTCGTCCGAGTCCTTTAAGCATCAGACGACCACTCAGTACTTGTTACGACTTTGTATGCGAGATTAGCAACAGGAAAAGCAATTTAGAATAATGGAGGATGCGTTACATCTTTTGAGAACACCTTACACCACCGTACGAAACATTAAAACTCCATAATAAACCTAATGAATTCGTCCGAGTGATTTGAACATCATACAACAATTTAGAATATCTTACCACTCTGTATGCCACATTACCGCCTTGAAAAGCATGTTAGTATAACGTACGACACCTTACAACTCCGAACAAAACATTACAACACCGTACGTAAACTTAAAACTCCATAATAAACCTAATGAATTCATCCGAGTCCTTTGAACATCGTACGACAATTTAGAATATATTACGACTCTGTATGCCACATTACCGCCTTGAAAAGCATGTTAGTATAATGTACGACACCTTACAACTCCTAACAAAACATTACAACACCGTACGTAAACTTAAAACTCCATAATAAACCTAATGAATTCGTCCGAGTCATTTGAACATCGTACAACAATTTAGAATATCTTACGATTCTGTATGCCACATTACCGCTTTGAAAATCATGTTAGTATAACCTAGGGCACCTTACAACTCCTAAGAACCCATTACAATACCGTACGTAAACTTAAAACTCCATAGTAAACCTAATGAATTCGTCCGAGTCCTTTAAACATCAGACGACCACTCAGTACTTGTTACGACTTTGTATGCGACATTAGCAACAGGAAAAGCAATTTAGAATAATGGAGGATGCGTTACATCTTTTGAGAACACCTTACACCACCGTACGAAACATTAAAACTCCATAATAAACCTAATGAATTCTTCCGAGTGATTTGAACATCATACAACAATTTAGAATATCTTACCACTCTGTATGCCACATTACCGCCTTGAAAAGCATGTTAGTATAACGTACGACACCTTACAACTCCGAACAAAACATTACAACACCGTACGTAAACTTAAAACTCCATAATAAACCTAATGAATTCGTCCGAGTCATTTGAACATCGTACAACAATTTAGAATATCTTACGATTCTGTATGCCACATTACCGCTTTGAAAATCATGTTAGTATAACCTAGGGCACCTTACAACTCCTTAGAACCCATTACAATACCGTACGTAAACTTAAAACTCCATAGTAAACCTAATGAATTCGTCCGAGTCCTTTAAGCATCAGACGACCACTCAGTACTTGTTACGACTTTGTATGCGAGATTAGCAACAGGAAAAGCAATTTAGAATAATGGAGGATGCGTTACATCTTTTGAGAACACCTTACACCACCGTACGAAACATTAAAACTCCATAATAAACCTAATGAATTCGTCCGAGTGATTTGAACATCATACAACAATTTAGAATATCTTACCACTCTGTATGCCACATTACCGCCTTGAAAAGCATGTTAGTATAACGTACGACACCTTACAACTCCGAACAAAACATTACAACACCGTACGT
Source organism: Tagetes erecta (assembly GCA_030867185.1). Taxonomy (NCBI): domain Eukaryota; kingdom Viridiplantae; phylum Streptophyta; class Magnoliopsida; order Asterales; family Asteraceae; genus Tagetes; species Tagetes erecta. The sequence goes on along the minus strand of CM061488.1, from coordinate 42,898,361 downwards.
AAACTTAAAACTCCATAATAAACCTAATGAATTCATCCGAGTCCTTTGAACATCGTACGACAATTTAGAATATATTACGACTCTGTATGCCACATTACCGCCTTGAAAAGCATGTTAGTATAATGTACGACACCTTACAACTCCTAACAAAACATTACAACACCGTACGTAAACTTAAAACTCCATAATAAACCTAATGAATTCGTCCGAGTCATTTGAACATCGTACAACAATTTAGAATATCTTACGATTCTGTATGCCACATTACCGCTTTGAAAATCATGTTAGTATAACCTAGGGCACCTTACAACTCCTAAGAACCCATTACAATACCGTACGTAAACTTAAAACTCCATAGTAAACCTAATGAATTCGTCCGAGTCCTTTAAACATCAGACGACCACTCAGTACTTGTTACGACTTTGTATGCGACATTAGCAACAGGAAAAGCAATTTAGAATAATGGAGGATGCGTTACATCTTTTGAGAACACCTTACACCACCGTACGAAACATTAAAACTCCATAATAAACCTAATGAATTCTTCCGAGTGATTTGAACATCATACAACAATTTAGAATATCTTACCACTCTGTATGCCACATTACCGCCTTGAAAAGCATGTTAGTATAACGTACGACACCTTACAACTCCGAACAAAACATTACAACACCGTACGTAAACTTAAAACTCCATAATAAACCTAATGAATTCGTCCGAGTCATTTGAACATCGTACAACAATTTAGAATATCTTACGATTCTGTATGCCACATTACCGCTTTGAAAATCATGTTAGTATAACCTAGGGCACCTTACAACTCCTAAGAACCCATTACAATACCGTACGTAAACTTAAAACTCCATAGTAAACCTAATGAATTCGTCCGAGTCCTTTAAACATCAGACGACCACTCAGTACTTGTTACGACTTTGTATGCGACATTAGCAACAGGAAAAGCAATTTAGAATAATGGAGGATGCGTTACATCTTTTGAGAACACCTTACACCACCGTACGAAACATTAAAACTCCATAATAAACCTAATGAATTCTTCCGAGTGATTTGAACATCATACAACAATTTAGAATATCTTACCACTCTGTATGCCACATTACCGCCTTGAAAAGCATGTTAGTATAACGTACGACACCTTACAACTCCGAACAAAACATTACAACACCGTACGTAAACTTAAAACTCCATAATAAACCTAATGAATTCGTCCGAGTCATTTGAACATCGTACAACAATTTAGAATATCTTACGATTCTGTATGCCACATTACCGCTTTGAAAATCATGTTAGTATAACCTAGGGCACCTTACAACTCTTAAGAACCCATTACAATACCGTACGTAAACTTAAAACTCCATAGTAAACCTAATGAATTCGTCCGAGTCCTTTAAACATCAGACGACCACTCAGTACTTGTTACGACTTTGTATGCGACATTAGCAACAGGAAAAGCAATTTAGAATAATGGAGGATGCGTTACATCTTTTGAGAACACCTTACACCACCGTACGAAACATTAAAACTCCATAATAAACCTAATGAATTCGTCCGAGTGATTTGAACATCATACAACAATTTAGAATATCTTACCACTCTGTATGCCACATTACCGCCTTGAAAAGCATGTTAGTATAACGTACGACACCTTACAACTCCGAACAAAACATTACAACACCGTACGTAAACTTAAAACTCCATAATAAACCTAATAAATTCATCCGAGTCCTTTGAACATCGTACGACAATTTAGAATATATTACGACTCTGTATGCCACATTACCGCCTTGAAAAGCATGTTAGTATAATGTACGACACCTTACAACTCCGAACAAAACATTACAACACCGTACGTAAACTTAAAACTCCATAATAAACCTAATGAATTCGTCCGAGTCATTTGAATATCGTACAACAATTTAGAATATCTTACGATTCTGTATGCCACATTACCGCTTTGAAAATCATGTTAGTATAACCTAGGGCACCTTACAACTCCTTAGAACCCATTACAATACCGTACGTAAACTTAAAACTCCATAGTAAACCTAATGAATTCGTCCGAGTCCTTTAAGCATCAGACGACCACTCAGTACTTGTTACGACTTTGTATGCGACATTAGCAACAGGAAAAGCAATTTAGAATAATGGAGGATGCGTTACATCTTTTGAGAACACCTTACACCACCGTACGAAACATTAAAACTCCATAATAAACCTAATGAATTCGTCCGAGTGATTTGAACATCATACAACAATTTAGAATATCTTACCACTCTGTATGCCACATTACCGCCTTGAAAAGCATGTTAGTATAACGTACGACACCTTACAACTCCGAACAAAACATTACAACACCGTACGTAAACTTAAAACTCCATAATAAACCTAATGAATTCATCCGAGTCCTTTGAACATCGTACGACAATTTAGAATATATTACGACTCTGTATGCCACATTACCGCCTTGAAAAGCATGTTAGTATAACGTACGACACCTTACAACTCCTAACAAAACATTACAACACCGTACGTAAACTTAAAACTCCATAATAAACCTAATGAATTCGTCCGAGTCATTTGAACATGATAGTCACTATGTATAGGTTGGACCCACCGGCTTGTCGGTGCTACTTTTGTATGTAATTGTTTGTATTGTATTTGTATTAGTTCTAGCGAACCTACGGGCGAATCTATAGATTCGCCCGTAGGTCAATATGTCTTTTGTATCTAGGTGTCGACTGGGCGAACCTATGTGCCCAGCGAACCTGTGTTGGTTCGCTGGATAGATTCGCTAGAGCGAATCTATCAGCGAACCTAACATCACTATATATTGTAACCTTATCTTCACATTTATAGAACTTTTGCACATCTTTTACCAAGACTATTCTTACTGATTTGTGTTGTGTAATCGTTCCATTGAGGTGCTAGGAGCTTATTCTACTTATCATTGTAGCTTATTTACCTCGATTGTGTGTTAGATCTTGATATTGGGTTATTTGGACTTTATTCACTTTGTTCTTGAAGTATTGGTTATATTTGTGTTAAACAAGTCAACAAAGCACTGAAATCACGATCATTATGGACCAACAATATGGTATCAGAGCCTTAGTGCTCTTGATTGTTTGATTCAAGTGATTTTTGTGTTGATTTTTGAAGTTTTTGGGTCAAAACTCTTTCGATTCTGTTTGAAGCTTGTTTGTTGTGTTTTGGAGTCGTATTTTGCTCTGGTTTTGTGTTATTTGGACGTAGAAAGCTTTTAAAACAAACCTGAAGGCAAATGGTCAAGTTTTGAGGGTTTTCGAGCTGTTTCCGTACTATTTCAGAGTGGTTGAGCTACCAGCGAAACTGTGTGTTCAACCAGCGAATCTGCAGTTCTTCCAGCGAATCTAAATTCAAAATTTTGTCTTGTTTGGGTTGTGTTGTGGCCAGCGAATCTAGCATATCATCGAACGAAAGTTCATCTATTTGACTGACTGTGCAAGCGAAACTGCTGCCAAAATCAGGCCAGCGAATCTGTGCTTGCTCGTCAGCGAATCTGTTTGACTGTCTAGCGAATCTGTCACCAGCGAATCTTCCAGCGAATCTGCTGTGTTCTTCTAGCGAAACTAGCCAGCGAATCTGTAAATTTTCAGCGAATCTGTTGTCTGTCCAAAGTTATGACTTCTTCAACACTTAATATGAATGATCTAGACAGCGTTCAACCTAACAGGCCACCGAGGCTTGTTAGTGGTGAAAACTTTGAAGACTGGAAAAGATGTTTGAAAGCGTTCTTCTACTACACGGACTACAACCAATGGGAATCTATAGTAAATGGTCCACACGTGCCAACAACCGTTGAAGGAACTGTTACTTCAACAAACACAAATCCAAGCACTTTCACTGAAGCAGACATCAGATTACTAGATCGAGACAAGAAGGCACTCGGGGCACTGATACTTTGCTTACATCAGGACATCTTCAACCGGTTTGCAGAACACACAACTGCAAAGAGTCTGTATGATGCATTGTGTGAATTTTATGATGGAAATGAAGATCTGAAGCTGGATAGAAAGGCTCAGGCTGAAAAGGAATTCAACTCTTTTGTGGGGTACTCACAAGAGAACTTGACTGACATTACAAACAGATTTCTATCGGTGTCAAGTAATCTGAAGAAATATGATGAAAAGCTGGGCAATCACGAACAAGTAGCAAAGTTGCTAGATTCTCTTCCTCCTCAATGGAGCCTTCAAATTAAGCTGCTGAAACAAGAGAGAAACTTTCCGGATTACAAACTGATGGACGTCATCAACAAGCTGAAGTCTTTCGACCTTGATGTAAAAAGAAGAGAATATAATCAGTCAATGATGGTTCCAAACATTCCCTCTCAAAATGCTGCACTTATCTCATCCGCTGCAAACTCTTATGTTTACAGTGCAGCATCTAGAGGATCTTCAGGTCATGTGTCTGCTAAGTCTGCTGGTGCATCTACTAACGCTGGTTCAAGCTCAAATGCATCTGTCACCACACAGATTCCGTCAGACACCATGGCATTATTTGGAATGTTTGTTCACAGTTATGAAGCTCTTGTTGCAGGTGAGTTGAAAGGGAAGGGTATGACAGTAGAAGATATGTATCAGGTAGACCCTGATGATCTGGAGGAAACAGATATTCAATGGCAGATGGCTATGCTCACTCTTCGCGCCAGACGATTCATGGAAAGAACTGGTAGAAGAAACTTTGGAAATCAAGGACAGAATGCTAAGCTGGGTTATGACAAGGGAAAGTTACGATGCTATAACTGCAAACAACTGGGCCACTTCAAGAGAGAATGCCCATTACCAATCGTTTCTGAGCCAGTTAACTCTGTAAGTCCAAGATCTGCTCCAATTCAAGAAAAGGTTGAGGAAGCAAAGTCAAAGAATGAAACTGCACTTCTCACCAACTTTGACTGGAGTGCTGAAATCGAAGAAACCAAGGAGGAGATCAACCATGCCCTTATTGCTGAAATTACTGAGTTTGATGACAGTGATATAAATCTCTTTGATCCATTCAAAGAATTTTTTGGAAATGAAGAAGAAGAGAAAGTGGAGGATGCTGTTGAAGTTCAATCAGATGTTATTGCTCAAGGACATCTGAATCATTCAGGGTTAGTTTGTGAAGCCGCTGTTAATGAAGTAAAGCATGAGGAGGAGTCTAAGGCTAGCTTGGAAGAAATGATCGAAAAGGCAAGGCTGGATGCAGTTGATGAATTCAAAAGAAGCACTCCCTACTGTCAATGTGATCGTGCTCTGGCCGCTGAAAAACTGGTAATCGGTCTTCCTTATGATGTTATTGAAGATATGTGTTCATCTGCTTGCAAAATTCGTTTAATTGGCATATACAAAGCAAATAAACTGTTAATGTCAAACGAAAACGAATTAAAAAGAACCAACAAAGAGCTCAAATTAAGTGAATCAAAATATTTTGTTAAGTTAAGAGAAGCTTTAAAAGAAAATGAACACTTAAAAAGAACTCTTTTAGAAAAGAACTGTGAGATTAACTACTTGACTGAGCAAGTTACACTTGCTGAGTTTGAAGCAAGAAAGCTTAAAAACAAATTGCAGCAGTGGACCATATCGGGTATGAAAAGGGAAGAACTATGCAAGAAACAAAGGGGGGCCAGAGTTAAGACAGGGTTGGGTCTTAGTAACAATGAAACATATGCTTATCCTCCACCGAGTACTTTCTGTTATTCTCCTACACCTATTCCTCATCCCTCAAATGAGTTAATTCAAGAGATTATGCAGAACGATACTGACAGTTCCATTGCAGGTTTAAGTGAAGTAAACCTTAAGGAAGTTAGAGAGGAGTACGCATATGGTGCGAGTGTTGGGCTCGGGTGTTCTGGCAGTAGTGATTGCAGTAGTTCTGATTCCAAGAAGTCTTTTGAAGACATTTGTTTAGATAATCCTGTTTGTAGTAATGTGACATATTCAGACAATTCCATGTTTAATAGTAATTTAGGGTGTTCTACTTCAAACCCTAATGTGTTTAATGATGTTGATTTGACTGAAAATGTGTGTGTGAATGACAAAGACAAACTTTCAGGTCACATCTCTGAGAGTCAAACCAAAACAAACTGTTTTCAAAAGTTCTTCACTCACCAAATTCCATCTTTCACACCAGTGAGAATTTCAAAACCAAAAGAGAAGGAATCATCTTTTTCATACATTCTTAAACCAAAACCTGAATCTGATACAGGTAAAGTCACAACAAGTAAGTTAAAAGAACTCTATGACACTTACAGTGACTGTGACTCACAACTGTCTGAATGTGATGAGGAAATTGTAATAGATAAAATTCCTGACAACAGAATTCCCAAAACCGGTTTGAAGTCTCACTGTTTTAAATGTGGAAACACTGGTCACACTGTCAAGCAATGCCCTAAATTAATCCAAAATAGCACCAAGCAAAAATCTTTGGGAAAAAGATTAAACACTTTTGTAAATAATTTCTTTTGTAATACTTCATCTGCTTCACCACCCAGGTACACAAAGACCTGGGTGCCTATTGCAAAGGTCTAATTTTTCTTTTATTTTAATAAATGTCAGGAACATTCAAATGCCGTTGTAAATAGTCATTGGCATATTGACAGCGGATGTTCCAGACATATGACAGGATTGAAGGATCTTCTTACTAACTATAGGATCATAAATGGAGGTTATGTTGCTTTTGCGGGAGATAAGAAAGGCGGGAAGATGATAGGTCAAGGAGAAGTCTCAAACGGCTCACTTACTTTGGAAGACGTCAACTTTGTTCCTGAGCTGGCATTCAACCTTCTGAGTGTATCACAAATCTGTGATAAGAATATTCCTGTGCTGTTTCTTCAAAATGAATGCCTGTTCTTGAAGCCAGAGTTTACTATTCCAGAAGATATGGTGATCATGCGTGCTCCGAGACGAAATGACACCTATATGTTGAATATGGGTTCACAGGAATCAAATTCCACCGTGACATGTCTCCTGTCTAAAGCATCATCCTTTGAATCATTTTTGTGGCATAAACGTTTAGGACACATCAATTTTAAAATTCTGAATAAATTGGTTAAGAACAATTTGGTTAGGGGTTTACCACAAAAGGATTTTTCTGTGGTCGAGAAATGCATGGCTTGTGCTAGAGGAAAACAGCACAAAAAGCCACATAAACTCAAAATTACAAATACTATCTCAGAACCCCTCGAATTGTTACATACTGATTTATTCGGTCCAATAAGTGTCAAGTCAATTGCTAAAAAGTCTTATTGCTTGGTTGTCACAGATGATTACTCTAGGTACACCTGGGTGAGATTCATGGCAAACAAGAGTGAGACGGCCGAAGAATTGATGAAGCTGATACCTCTAATAGAGGTTCTGGGAAAGAAGAAGGTTCAAGCCATCAGAAGCGATAACGGAACTGAATTCAGAAACCACATCTTTAACTCCTTCTGTGAACAAAGGGGTATTCTCAGACAGTTTAGCGCTGCCCGAACACCACAACAAAATGGTGTTGCTGAAAGAAAGAACCGAACCCTTGTGGAGGCCGCTAGAACTATGCTGATAGAGTCAAAACTTCCAATTATTTTCTGGGCTGAAGCGGTTAATTGTGCAGCTTATGTTCTTAACAGGGTACTGATTGTCAAGGAAAAGATGAAGACTTCATACCAACTGTTTCGAGGGATTAAGCCGCTGATTGATTTTCTTCGCCCCTTTGGATGTTCTTGCACTCTTCTGAATACTCAAGACCAGAAGACGAAGTTTGGGGCTGTCTCTGATGAATGCTTCTTTGTGGGATACTCTAACACGCAAAAGGCGTATCGCGTTTACAACAAGCGAACGCGGATCGTGCAAGAGTCCTACTATGTTGATTGGCAAGAATCAAACACTACAAGTATTGGTAGTGAACCGGCTTGGTTTTATGATGCCACCACCATTTTCAAATCATTTAATCTTCCTGACTCTGACGATGATGACATCATTCCACACACATCGGTTTCTATTTTCAATCATACACCTACACCATCACAATCACAACCCTCACAACCTTCCACATCCGCTACACAACTACCCCCTACTTCATTTGACATTCCATCACCTCCACCACCCGAAACCGTTCAAACTTCTCCAACTTCTCCATCAGACACTCCATCCACATCCACTACCATCCCATCACCTACACCTTCACAACCATCAAATCAAACACCCTCAAATGATCAAAATCCTTTACTACTCAACACTGACTTCAAAACCCTGAAAAACCATCCTCACGATTATATCATTGGATCTATTACCGATGGTGTGCGAACCCGGAGTCAGAGCGGGTTGATTAATGAATGTCTTTATGCTGCCTTTCTGTCACAAGTCGTTCCAAAGAATTATAAACAGGCTCTTGAAGATCCGAGTTGGGTGGATGCCATGCAAATGGAGCTGCAGCAATTCAGGAAGCTGAAAGTTTGGGAATTGGTTGATCTTCCTCCTAACAAGTGTCCAATCGGCACTAAATGGGTTTTTCGGAACAAGCCAGATGATCGTGGTGTTGTAATTCGAAATAAAGCGAGACTGGTTGTTCAAGGTTTTGCCCAAGAGGAGGGAATTGACTATACCGAAGTTTTTGCTCCAGTCGCTCGCCTGGAAGCCATCAGAATCTTTCTTGCACATGCCGCAAACAAAAACTTTAAAGTTTATCAGATGGATGTGAAATGTGCATTTCTATACGGAGACATCGATGAGGAGATCTATGTGTGTCAACCACCAGGCTTCGAGGATCCTGATTTCCCGTCAAAGGTTTACAAGCTTGACAAATCATTGTATGGGTTACATCAAGCTCCAAGAATCTGGTATGAAACTCTGACACAGTATCTCCTCAGTAAGGGTTTCTCACGTGGGAGTATAGATATGACTTTATTCAAGAAGGAGGTGGATGGCGAGTTGCTGATCGTTCAGGTGTATGTTGATGATATCATTTTTGGTTCGACTAATGAAGGGTTGTGCAGAGAATTTGAGAAGGTGATGATGGATCGATTTGAGATGACTATAATGGGGGAGATGTGTTTCTTCTTGGGGCTGCAAGTGGAGCAAAAGCCTGATGGGATTCTAATCCACCAAGAGAAATATATCAAAGAAATCCTCACGAAGTTTGGCATGGATGACTCTTCTCCTGAATTGATTCCTTTTACTGCTCAAACATGCCTTACTTCCGATGATAATGGGAATCCTGTGGATGCTCATCGGTATCGCTCGATGATCGGATCTCTCATGTATCTGACTGCAAGTCGTCCAGATATTACATTTGCCGTGTGTTACTGTGCTCGCTTCCAAGCAAATCCAAAAGAATCGCATGAAAAAGCTGTTAAACGAATTTTCCGTTACCTTAAGGGTTCCTCTCGTTTGGGACTTTGGTACCCAAAAGGTGGGAACTTTGATTTACATGCCTTTTCTGATAGTGATCATGCTGGTTGCAGGATTAACAGGAAATCGGTCACCGGTGGATGTCAATACCTTGGAGAATGTCTTGTTTCCTGGCAAAGCAAGAAGCAAACAACAGTCTCTCTGTCCACAGGAGAAGCAGAATACATTGCTGCTTCAAGTTGCTGTTGCCAAGTGCTGTGGATTCAACATCAGATGATGGATTATGGCATCAACTTTCTTCACACGCCACTCTTTTGTGACAATGAAGCTGCTGTTGGAATCGCCAAGAATCCCATTCATCACACTCGAACCAAGCACATTGAAACAAGAATTCATGCAATCCGGGATGCACAGGAAAAGGGGTTTATTGATATTATTCCTATCGAAACTAGAAAGCAAAAAGCTGATCTTTTCACGAAAACTTTTGACAAACCACGTTTTTATGAATTGATCTCCATGCTTGGACTTATATCTTTTTGAAAACCTTTTTCTGTGAGAATCCTTTTGTAAATATGTAAATAATCTGTTCTTCGTAAATAATCGGGTCTTTATCTTCTTTGAAAAATTCGTGGGTCACCCGATGCTTTGCTCCGTCACTTTATTTTATTTCATCTTCTTTTCTTTTCTTTTATATTCTGTATATATATATTTTTAGAAAATCTGAAAAACAAAAATTTCTTAATTAGACGGCTATTATATAGAAATTTTGGGGGAGATATAAAAAGATAAACTATTTATAGTTTTTCAAATTTTGCTATTTCAGGATCTCCGTTTTGATTGATGTTGAAAAGTCGTTGAAGGAGGTCAGAAGCATTGCGTTTGGGATATGTCAGATAGGCTCAGCCCGAAAACAAAGTAAACAGTGATTGTGCAGCCAAACATAACGCTTAAGATCTCAACAACAAGGATTATCCCCTTGACATGATTGGCTTGCACAAAGATAATGGTTCTGTCAAAAATGGGTTGAGAGCGTCAAATCTTTGTCTTGATCTTCATATCTTTGTCCTAAATTCCCTAAAAATCCCAAATCACCCTCGCCCTATCCCCGAATTGAGTTTCTAGTATGCAAAACAAAACAAAAAAAAAAAATAAATAAAAGGCTGCTAGTGATGCTCTTCGGAAAAACCTCTGAGTGAGTTACTTGTTAACTCCTCAGAACGTCTTGTGTCAAGTGCTTAACTCCTCTGATATACGAAAGTATTGATCTGGAGTTGGTGGATCTTCTCTGCTATACGGAAGTATTGACCTGAAGATTCACCGAGCATGCTCAAATGTTTATCTCCTCTGTTATACGTGAGTATAGACCTGGAGCTCTAGACTATTTGAGTTTCCCAAATAATAAGTCGCATTGTATTCAAAATGAATCAATTGCTGACAAGCTCCACTCTCAAAGAAAAGATGCAAAAATTGCACAAGTGTCAAAAGATTCAAATGCATCGGTCAACATTCAAAAGTTGATCTTTGAATTTCGAGCAAAGTCAATAGTATTGCTCAGATATATCCTGATGACAGAACTTGTTCTTTTTACCTAGATATCTGTGGGGACTGAGTTGTCTGAGTTTCTTCAATCTAACCGAAAACATGATAAAAGAAGCTGTTGATCTCTTGTTGAAAGGACTAAGGCATGGGTTTAAATGGACAAACATATCTGCAATCCCGCCAATCAATGATTCTCCGGATTCTACTCAAAACATCATGAAGAATATATATCCTTTCTAGCGTTTAAAACCGTCTACTGTTATTCTAATTTTAATTTTATTTTAATTTTATTTTTATTTTATTTTATTTCTTTTTTACTTCTTTAAATTTTAGGATTATATATGTTTATGTGTGTTTATGTTTATTTTTGGAGCGTTGATGTCGTGGGACGTTTTCACGAATTTACAAAGACTTTAAAATTTAAAAAAATTCAAAAATATTTTTCCTGTCGAGCGAATCTAAGGCGAACCAACAGATTCGCTCGGTCTCTAAGGTTCGCCCGTAATGTCTTTGTTTCGCTGACATGATACAGTCTTGTTTTTGTGTCAGCGAACCTGCTAGCGAACCTGTCGTAGGCTGTGTCTGTTGGTCTTCCAGCGAACCTAAAGTTCGCTGGACTGACTGCCAGCGAACCTATGGCTGTATTTATACACAGTGGCAGCGAATTTTTCTCACTTTTTCGCTGTCCACCTGTACTGTAGCAACGCTTTTCAATTTCAAAACACCAAACGTTCGATTCTCACTATTTCACGACCTTTTCTTACATTAAACATCATCTAAGTGTGCGGTATGCAATCGTTTTCATTTTAATCTGTGTTTTATACCTTAATCGTTCATTTGACCTGTTAAATCTGCCGATTCTTGATCATGTTGTGTTTAAAAAAGGCTGATTGTATGTTAGATGTTAGGGTTTTACTTCATAATCGCCTCATCTTGTGATTATACTACCTGATTGTTGCCTTAAATGCCTGTTAATGATGAACTGTATGCGATTTCGGCCGTTTTTCAAAAGCTAGGGTTTCCAGCGAACCTAAGTGTTCGTCTGGCGAATCTGAACGAAAGTTCAAGACTTCGAGCGAATCTATGTCGTTATGCTGTCCGCGCAACAACATAGATTCGCCCGACTGTTTCCAGCGAACCTATACATTCGCTCGACACAATGACTGATTTTTCATGTCAGCGAATCTATAGGTTTCAGTGCCAAAATCTCAGGTTCGCTATACCAGCGAACCTAATTTCCAGCGAATCTATTTTCTGATTTTCAAATCTTCATTTCTGATCAATCTCCGTTTATTTTTCAGGCAAAATGTCGACTTTATTCTTCGAGAAGAAGCACAACATGTGTGCTTTACTCGACGAAAACTTCGAAAAGGCAAGCAGCTATAGAGACGCTATCAAGTGGCTGAAGTCGTCACACATATATCATGCCATCTCTCACTCTCCCACTATATACGAGACGCACGTTCGGGATTTTTGGCGAACTGCGGTCATGAACGTGTCGGTACAGCCGTCACGTATCTGTGCCAATGTCTGTGGCCAAGACTTGGCGTTTACTGAAGCCGATCTGGCTAGGATATTGAGGCTGGAGGATGATGTGGGTGAGGAGGTACATATGTCAGCTGAAGATGTTTACGGGGCATTTCGGACAGCGGGGTATGAGGGTCCGATGCCAGGAGAAAAGAAGATGGAATTTGTGAAGTCGTACCTGATCCAGGAATGGAGGTATATAGCCCATGTATTTATTATGTGCCTGGATCACAGAAAGGGGGGTACGGACGGTCTGAACCTGGATTGGGCTCGAGCCATGGTGCTGTTCTGCCGAGGGCAGAAAGCAAATCTGGCAAAGCTGATATTCAACTACATGCTCGAGAATATCCATGCCTCAAAAGGAGCCAAATGGTTAATGTATCCCAGATTCATTCAAATGATTCTGAATGATAAACTACCAAATCTGCCTGTGGAGGGTGCTGAACTGAAGGTCTGGGATATGCATTCACGAATCTTCAAGGATTGTAAATCTGTGAGGCCGGACTGTGTTGGAAGGATTACGTATTTGTGGGAGAATATGTATCCGGCTGATAGGTGGGTGTACATTCAGAGGTTAATTGAGACTGAAAGGAAACGGGGCGGTGAAAACATTGAGGAGGTTGAGAAGAAGATTCGGAAGAGGAAAGCCTATGCAAAGGATAAGGATTATTCATTTGATAGGGAGGTGGATGAGATACAAGCTGAAATCGATGCGGGCAGAGAACTGAGGACAAAGAAAAGGGCTGATACACATGCTGAGGGGTCAAAGAAGGCGAAGCATGATGTCGGGGGTACATCTACTGGGCCTGGGATTGGGTTGAAGGATGAGGTTGAGAGGCTGCAAGCAGAATTGGTTGAACTAAAAGGTAGGCATGAAGAACTGGAGAAACAAGATGCTGAGAAATCTACAGTGATATATGAGATGGGACGTATGATGAAAGATCAGCAATGTTTGATTGTAAGGATCTTCAAAGAACTGAATGATTTGAAGGAGAATGCTGGAACTGAACCAGCTATGACTGAGGCCGAACTGAACTCATTGACGGATATTACAAAATATCCGTTAATGGACATTGATTTTGATAATAAGGGAAAAGGAAAGGCCGTAGAGGAAGAGTTTGATGAAGAAATGGGGATAAATTTGGATGCGTTTGAAGGAGAGGAAGTAGTGGGTGGATCTGGGGTTGATTATACTTTGGTGGATGAACCTGACACTGATTTTGATGCTGAAAGTGAGGAGGACATTGAGGATGAGCCTGAGGTATACAAAGTGGATGAAAAAGGAATGAGTTACCAATTTGAACACGCTGAGCTTGACAAATCTGAATGGTTCAGGAAGGAAGAAACTGTGATACCTGAGGTGCCGTTATTCCAGAACATAGACGAACCCACCACCAAACAGCAAGATAGACAGATTATTGCATGGAAATACAACTGTTTGGTGGAGGCGTACATGATTAAACGAAGGGGCGGGGATATCACGTACGTCAAGAACCGAAAACACTTTGCCACCTTTCCTCGATGGGACTTGAGGAGACTTGCAGAGTTGCCATTACTAGGAAAGGAAGATAGCGGCAGGGCTTGTGCATTTGAAGCTGCTATTCAAGAAGCTGCCAAGTCGGATTTTGTTGAGTTTGGATACCAAAAGCCTAAAAGGATGAGACAGAAGAAGGACAAACACTGGGTATCGTGGAAGGGCAAAATTGTTTTGAAGATTGCTGCTCCTAAAGTGATGACAAGGGTCAGGGTCCCAGACACTCAGCCGCCCAGATTGCAGGATTTCAGCAAATGGTTTTATGACAATAGCACTGGGGAGGCTGTTATCAGATTGAAGGGGGAAGACCGTCCTGAAATTCGATTGTTTGATCCGATGGAGGTCTTCTCCTTTAGTGATGAGGATCTGAAAGTGCTATGTGAGAACAGAATTAAGCACGGGGCTGGAGATGATACTGCTGCCGAAGCAAACTTGTTTGTGAAGGTTGCTAATAAAGCCCGGGGAATTCGTGCTGAGCTGAAGGAGGTAAATGAGAGGTTGAGGAGGTCGGATGATCTGAAGCTGGAAATGGATGACTTGACAAGACAACTTGATCGTTCAATTGAGCAGAGGTTTGAGAAACCTGTTGAGGTGATTGACTTGGAAGTTGCATGCGAGGAGCCAACTGCTGAGATACAGGCGGAAACAACTGTTCAACTTGAGCCTGATACAGAGGTCGCTGATACAGAGTTTGTGGATTCAATGTTAAATCTGAGTGAAGATGAGGCCGGAGCTGAAGACTTTACAAATCCAATGGCCGGGATCAAAGAACGGGCTGGAGCTTTTATCGAACAACTTTAAAGCCAAGATAAAGACAGGAGCTAATCAGAAGACTTCCCCAGGTGAGGTCCAACCTAGGGGGAGTATTGATAGTCACTATGTATAGGTTGGACCCACCGGCTTGTCGGTGCTACTTTTGTATGTAATTGTTTGTATTGTATTTGTATTAGTTCTAGCGAACCTACGGGCGAATCTATAGATTCGCCCGTAGGTCAATATGTCTTTTGTATCTAGGTGTCGACTGGGCGAACCTATGTGCCCAGCGAACCTGTGTTGGTTCGCTGGATAGATTCGCTAGAGCGAATCTATCAGCGAACCTAACATCACTATATATTGTAACCTTATCTTCACATTTATAGAACTTTTGCACATCTTTTACCAAGACTATTCTTACTGATTTGTGTTGTGTAATCGTTCCATTGAGGTGCTAGGAGCTTATTCTACTTATCATTGTAGCTTATTTACCTCGATTGTGTGTTAGATCTTGATATTGGGTTATTTGGACTTTATTCACTTTGTTCTTGAAGTATTGGTTATATTTGTGTTAAACAAGTCAACAAAGCACTGTGGGGTACTCACAAGAAGATCTGAAGCTGGATAGAAAGGCTCAGGCTGAAAAGGAATTCAACTCTTTTGTGGGGTACTCACAAGAGAACTTGACTGACATTACAAACAGATTTCTATCGGTGTCAAGTAATCTGAAGAAATATGATGAAAAGCTGGGCAATCACGAACAAGTTGCAAAGTTGCTAGATTCTCTTCCTCCTCAATGGAGCCTTCAAATTAAGCTGCTGAAACAAGAGAGAAACTTTCCGGATTACAAACTGATGGACGTCATCAACAAGCTGAAGTCTTTCGACCTTGATGTAAAAAGAAGAGAATATAATCAGTCAATGATGGTTCCAAACATTCCCTCTCAAAATGCTGCACTTATCTCATCCGCTGCAAACTCTTATGTTTACAGTGCAGCATCCAGAGGATCTTCAGGTCATGTGTCTGCTAAGTCTGCTGGTGCATCTACTAACGCTGGTTCAAGCTCAAATGCATCTGTCACCACACAGATTTCATCAGACACCATGGCATTATTTGGAATGTTTGTTCACAGTTATGAAGCTCTTGTTGCAGGTGAGTTGAAAGGGAAGGGTATGACAGTAGAAGATATGTATCAGGTAGACCCTGATGATTTGGAGGAAACAGATATTCAATGGCAGATGGCTATGCTCACTCTCCGCGCCAGACGATTCATGGAAAGAACTGGCAGAAGAAACTTTGGAAATCAAGGACAGAATGCTAAGCTGGGTTATGACAAGGGAAAGTTACGATGCTATAACTGCAAACAACTGGGCCACTTCAAGAGAGAATGCCCATTACCAATCGTTTCTGAGCCAGTTAACTCTGTAAGTCCAAGATCTGCTCCAATTCAAGAAAAGGTTGAGGAAGCAAAGTCAAAGAATGAAACTGCACTTCTCACCAACTTTGACTGGAGTGCTGAAATCGAAGAAACCAAGGAGGAGATCAACCATGCCCTTATTGCTGAAATTACTGAGTTTGATGACAGTGATATAAATCTCTTTGATCCATTCAAAGAATTTTTTGGAAATGAAGAAGAAGAGAAAGTGGAGGATGCTGTTGAAGTTCAATCAGATGTTATTGCTCAAGGACATCTGAATCATTCAGGGTTAGTTTGTGAAGCCGCGGTTAATGAAGTAAAGCATGAGGAGGAGTCTAAGGCTAGCTTGGAAGAAATGATCGAAAAGGCAAGGCTGGATGCAGTTGATGAATTCAAAAGAAGCACTCCCTACTGTCAATGTGATCGTGCTCTGGCCGCTGAAAAACTGGTAATCGGTCTTCCTTATGATGTTATTGAAGATATGTGTTCATCTGCTTGCAAAATTCGTTTAATTGGCATATACAAAGCAAATAAACTGTTAATGTCAAACGAAAACGAATTTAAAAGAACCAACAAAGAGCTCAAATTAAGTGAATCAAAATATTTTGTTAAGTTAAGAGAAGCTTTAAAAGAAAATGAACACTTAAAAAGAACTCTTTTAGAAAAGAACTGTGAGATTAACTACTTGACTGAGCAAGTTACACTTGCTGAATTTGAAGCAAGAAAACTTAAAAACAAATTGCAGCAGTGGACCATATCTGGAATGAAAAGGGAGGAACTGTGCAAGAATCAAAGGGGGGCCAGGGTCAAGACAGGTTTGGGTTTTAGTAAAAATGAAACATATGCATATCCTCCACCCAGTACTTTCTGTTATTCTCCTACACCTATTCCTCATCCCTCAAATGAGTTAATTCAAGAGATTATGCAGAACGATACTGACAGTTCCATTGCAGGTTTGAGTGAAGTAAACCTTAAGGAAGTTAGAGAGGAGTACGCGTATGGTGGGAGTGTTGGGCTTGGTTGTTCTGTCAGTAGTGATTGCAGTAGTTCTGATTCCAAGAAGTCTTTTGAAGACATTTGTTTAGATAGTCCTGTTTGTAGTAATGTTTCATATTCAGACAATTTCATGTTTAATAGTAACTTAGGGTGCTCCACTTCAAACCCTAATATGTTGAATGATGATTTGAATGAAAATGTGTGTGTGAATGACAAAGACAAACTTTCAGGTCATGTCTCTGAAAGTCAAACTAAAACAAACTGTTTTCAAAAGTTCTTCACTCACCAAATTCCATCTTTCACACCAGTGAGAATTTCAAAACCAAAAGAGAAGGAATCATCTTTTTCATACATTCTAAAACCAAAACCTGAATCTGATACAGTTAAAGTCACAACAAGTAAGTTAAAAGAACTCTATGACACTTACAGTGACTGCAACTCACAACTGTCTGAATGTGATGAGGAAATTGTAATAGATAAAATTCCTGACAACAGAATTCCCAAAACCGGTTTGAAGTCTCACTGTTTTAAATGTGGAAACACTGGTCACACTGTCAAGCAATGCCCTAAATTAATCCAAAATAGCACCAAGCAAAAATCTTTGGGAAAAAGATTAAACACTTTTGTAAATAATTTCTTTTGTAATACTTCATCTGCTTCACCACCCAGGTACACAAAGACCTGGGTGCCTATTGCAAAGGTCTAATTTTTCTTTTATTTTAATAAATGTCA
The DNA here is from genome assembly GCA_030867185.1 of Tagetes erecta. Lineage (NCBI taxonomy): Eukaryota > Viridiplantae > Streptophyta > Magnoliopsida > Asterales > Asteraceae > Tagetes > Tagetes erecta. The sequence continues at coordinate 42,880,504 of CM061488.1, read as the reverse complement.
GGAACATTCAAATGCCGTTGTAAATAGTCATTGGCATATTGACAGCGGATGTTCCAGACATATGACAGGATTGAAGGATCTTCTTACTAACTATAGGATCATAAATGGAGGTTATGTTGCTTTTGCGGGAGATAAGAAAGGCGGGAAGATGATAGGTCAAGGAGAAGTCTCAAACGGCTCACTTACTTTGGAAGACGTCAACTTTGTTCCTGAGCTGGCATTCAACCTTCTGAGTGTATCACAAATCTGTGATAAGAATATTCCTGTGCTGTTTCTTCAAAATGAATGCCTGTTCTTGAAGCCAGAGTTTACTATTCCAGAAGATATGGTGATCATGCGTGCTCCGAGACGAAATGACACCTATATGTTGAATATGGGTTCACAGGAATCAAATTCCACCGTGACATGTCTCCTGTCTAAAGCATCATCCTTTGAATCATTTTTGTGGCATAAACGTTTAGGACACATCAATTTTAAAATTCTGAATAAATTGGTTAAGAACAATTTGGTTAGGGGTTTACCACAAAAGGATTTTTCTGTGGTCGAGAAATGCATGGCTTGTGCTAGAGGAAAACAGCACAAAAAGCCACATAAACTCAAAATTACAAATACTATCTCAGAACCCCTCGAATTGTTACATACTGATTTATTCGGTCCAATAAGTGTCAAGTCAATTGCTAAAAAGTCTTATTGCTTGGTTGTCACAGATGATTACTCTAGGTACACCTGGGTGAGATTCCTGGCAAACAAGAGTGAGACGGCCGAAGAATTGATGAAGCTGATACCTCTAATAGAGGTTCTGGGAAAGAAGAAGGTTCAAGCCATCAGAAGCGATAACGGAACTGAATTCAGAAACCACATCTTTAACTCCTTCTGTGAACAAAGGGGTATTCTCAGACAGTTTAGCGCTGCCCGAACACCACAACAAAATGGTGTTGCTGAAAGAAAGAACCGAACCCTTGTGGAGGCCGCTAGAACTATGCTGATAGAGTCAAAACTTCCAATTATTTTCTGGGCTGAAGCGGTTAATTGTGCAGCTTATGTTCTTAACAGGGTACTGATTGTCAAGGAAAAGATGAAGACTTCATACCAACTGTTTCGAGGGATTAAGCCGCTGATTGATTTTCTTCGCCCCTTTGGATGTTCTTGCACTCTTCTGAATACTCAAGACCAGAAGACGAAGTTTGGGGCTGTCTCTGATGAATGCTTCTTTGTGGGATACTCTAACACGCAAAAGGCGTATCGCGTTTACAACAAGCGAACGCGGATCGTGCAAGAGTCCTACTATGTTGATTGGCAAGAATCAAACACTACAAGTATTGGTAGTGAACCGGCTTGGTTTTATGATGCCACCACCATTTTCAAATCATTTAATCTTCCTGACTCTGACGATGATGACATCATTCCACACACATCGGTTTCTATTTTCAATCATACACCTACACCATCACAATCACAACCCTCACAACCTTCCACATCCGCTACACAACTACCCCCTACTTCATTTGACATTCCATCACCTCCACCACCCGAAACCGTTCAAACTTCTCCAACTTCTCCATCAGACACTCCATCCACATCCACTACCATCCCATCACCTACACCTTCACAACCATCAAATCAAACACCCTCAAATGATCAAAATCCTTTACTACTCAACACTGACTTCAAAACCCTGAAAAACCATCCTCACGATTATATCATTGGATCTATTACCGATGGTGTGCGAACCCGGAGTCAGAGCGGGTTGATTAATGAATGTCTTTATGCTGCCTTTCTGTCACAAGTCGTTCCAAAGAATTATAAACAGGCTCTTGAAGATCCGAGTTGGGTGGATGCCATGCAAATGGAGCTGCAGCAATTCAGGAAGCTGAAAGTTTGGGAATTGGTTGATCTTCCTCCTAACAAGTGTCCAATCGGCACTAAATGGGTTTTTCGGAACAAGCCAGATGATCGTGGTGTTGTAATTCGAAATAAAGCGAGACTGGTTGTTCAAGGTTTTGCCCAAGAGGAGGGAATTGACTATACCGAAGTTTTTGCTCCAGTCGCTCGCCTGGAAGCCATCAGAATCTTTCTTGCACATGCCGCAAACAAAAACTTTAAAGTTTATCAGATGGATGTGAAATGTGCATTTCTATACGGAGACATCGATGAGGAGATCTATGTGTGTCAACCACCAGGCTTCGAGGATCCTGATTTCCCGTCAAAGGTTTACAAGCTTGACAAATCATTGTATGGGTTACATCAAGCTCCAAGAATCTGGTATGAAACTCTGACACAGTATCTCCTCAGTAAGGGTTTCTCACGTGGGAGTATAGATATGACTTTATTCAAGAAGGAGGTGGATGGCGAGTTGCTGATCGTTCAGGTGTATGTTGATGATATCATTTTTGGTTCGACTAATGAAGGGTTGTGCAGAGAATTTGAGAAGGTGATGATGGATCGATTTGAGATGACTATAATGGGGGAGATGTGTTTCTTCTTGGGGCTGCAAGTGGAGCAAAAGCCTGATGGGATTCTAATCCACCAAGAGAAATATATCAAAGAAATCCTCACGAAGTTTGGCATGGATGACTCTTCTCCTGAATTGATTCCTTTTACTGCTCAAACATGCCTTACTTCCGATGATAATGGGAATCCTGTGGATGCTCATCGGTATCGCTCGATGATCGGATCTCTCATGTATCTGACTGCAAGTCGTCCAGATATTACATTTGCCGTGTGTTACTGTGCTCGCTTCCAAGCAAATCCAAAAGAATCGCATGAAAAAGCTGTTAAACGAATTTTCCGTTACCTTAAGGGTTCCTCTCGTTTGGGACTTTGGTACCCAAAAGGTGGGAACTTTGATTTACATGCCTTTTCTGATAGTGATCATGCTGGTTGCAGGATTAACAGGAAATCGGTCACCGGTGGATGTCAATACCTTGGAGAATGTCTTGTTTCCTGGCAAAGCAAGAAGCAAACAACAGTCTCTCTGTCCACAGGAGAAGCAGAATACATTGCTGCTTCAAGTTGCTGTTGCCAAGTGCTGTGGATTCAACATCAGATGATGGATTATGGCATCAACTTTCTTCACACGCCACTCTTTTGTGACAATGAAGCTGCTGTTGGAATCGCCAAGAATCCCATTCATCACACTCGAACCAAGCACATTGAAACAAGAATTCATGCAATCCGGGATGCACAGGAAAAGGGGTTTATTGATATTATTCCTATCGAAACTAGAAAGCAAAAAGCTGATCTTTTCACGAAAACTTTTGACAAACCACGTTTTTATGAATTGATCTCCATGCTTGGACTTATATCTTTTTGAAAACCTTTTTCTGTGAGAATCCTTTTGTAAATATGTAAATAATCTGTTCTTCGTAAATAATCGGGTCTTTATCTTCTTTGAAAAATTCGTGGGTCACCCGATGCTTTGCTCCGTCACTTTATTTTATTTCATCTTCTTTTCTTTTCTTTTATATTCTGTATATATATATTTTTAGAAAATCTGAAAAACAAAAATTTCTTAATTAGACGGCTATTATATAGAAATTTTGGGGGAGATATAAAAAGATAAACTATTTATAGTTTTTCAAATTTTGCTATTTCAGGATCTCCGTTTTGATTGATGTTGAAAAGTCGTTGAAGGAGGTCAGAAGCATTGCGTTTGGGATATGTCAGATAGGCTCAGCCCGAAAACAAAGTAAACAGTGATTGTGCAGCCAAACATAACGCTTAAGATCTCAACAACAAGGATTATCCCTTTGACATGATTGGCTTGCACAAAGATAATGGTTCTGTCAAAAATGGGTTGAGAGCGTCAAATCTTTGTCTTGATCTTCATATCTTTGTCCTAAATTCCCTAAAAATCCCAAATCACCCTCGCCCTATCCCCGAATTGAGTTTCTAGTATGCAAAACAAAACAAAAAAAAAAAAATAAAAGGCTGCTAGTGATGCTCTTCGGAAAAACCTCTGAGTGAGTTACTTGTTAACTCCTCAGAACGTCTTGTGTCAAGTGCTTAACTCCTCTGATATACGAAAGTATTGATCTGGAGTTGGTGGATCTTCTCTGCTATACGGAAGTATTGACCTGAAGATTCACCGAGCATGCTCAAATGTTTATCTCCTCTGTTATACGTGAGTATAGACCTGGAGCTCTAGACTATTTGAGTTTCCCAAATAATAAGTCGCATTGTATTCAAAATGAATCAATTGCTGACAAGCTCCACTCTCAAAGAAAAGATGCAAAAATTGCACAAGTGTCAAAAGATTCAAATGCATCGGTCAACATTCAAAAGTTGATCTTTGAATTTCGAGCAAAGTCAATAGTATTGCTCAGATATATCCTGATGACAGAACTTGTTCTTTTTACCTAGATATCTGTGGGGACTGAGTTGTCTGAGTTTCTTCAATCTAACCGAAAACATGATAAAAGAAGCTGTTGATCTCTTGTTGAAAGGACTAAGGCATGGGTTTAAATGGACAAACATATCTGCAATCCCGCCAATCAATGATTCTCCGGATTCTACTCAAAACATCATGAAGAATATATATCCTTTCTAGCGTTTAAAACCGTCTACTGTTATTCTAATTTTAATTTTATTTTAATTTTATTTTTATTTTATTTTATTTCTTTTTTACTTCTTTAAATTTTAGGATTATATATGTTTATGTGTGTTTATGTTTATTTTTGGAGCGTTGATGTCGTGGGACGTTTTCACGAATTTACAAAGACTTTAAAATTTAAAAAAAAATTCAAAAATATTTTTCCTGTCGAGCGAATCTAAGGCAAACCAACAGATTCGCTCGGTCTCTAAGGTTCGCCCGTAATGTCTTTGTTTCGCTGACATGATACAGTCTTGTTTTTGTGTCAGCGAACCTGCTAGCGAACCTGTCGTAGGCTGTGTCTGTTGGTCTTCCAGCGAACCTAAAGTTCGCTGGACTGACTGCCAGCGAACCTATGGCTGTATTTATACACAGTGGCAGCGAATTTTTCTCACTTTTTCGCTGTCCACCTGTACTGTAGCAACGCTTTTCAATTTCAAAACACCAAACGTTCGATTCTCACTATTTCACGACCTTTTCTTACATTAAACATCATCTAAGTGTGCGGTATGCAATCGTTTTCATTTTAATCTGTGTTTTATACCTTAATCGTTCATTTGACCTGTTAAATCTGCCGATTCTTGATCATGTTGTGTTTAAAAAGGCTGATTGTATGTTAGATGTTAGGGTTTTACTTCATAATCGCCTCATCTTGTGATTATACTACCTGATTGTTGCCTTAAATGCCTGTTAATGATGAACTGTATGCGATTTCGGCCGTTTTTCAAAAGCTAGGGTTTCCAGCGAACCTAAGTGTTCGTCTGGCGAATCTGAACGAAAGTTCAAGACTTCGAGCGAATCTATGTCGTTATGCTGTCCGCGCAACAACATAGATTCGCCCGACTGTTTCCAGCGAACCTATACATTCGCTCGACAACAATGACTGATTTTTCATGTCAGCGAATCTATAGGTTTCAGTGCCAAAATCTCAGGTTCGCTATACCAGCGAACCTAATTTCCAGCGAATCTATTTTCTGATCTTCAAATCTTCATTTCTGATCAATCTCCGTTTATTTTTCAGGCAAAATGTCGACTTTATTCTTCGAGAAGAAGCACAACATGTGTGCTTTACTCGACGAAAACTTCGAAAAGGCAAGCAGCTATAGAGACGCTATCAAGTGGCTGAAGTCGTCACATATATATCATGCCATCTCTCACTCTCCCACTATATACGAGACGCACGTTCGGGATTTTTGGCGAACTGCGGTCATGAACGTGTCGGTACAGCCGTCACATATCTGTGCCAATGTCTGTGGCCAAGACTTGGCGTTTACTGAAGCCGATCTGGCTAGGATATTGAGGCTGGAGGATGATGTGGGTGAGGAGGTACATATGTCAGCTGAAGATGTTTACGGGGCATTTCGGACAGCGGGGTATGAGGGTCCGATGCCAGGAGAAAAGAAGATGGAATTTGTGAAGTCGTACCTGATCCAGGAATGGAGGTATATAGCCCATGTATTTATTATGTGCCTGGATCACAGAAAGGGGGGTACGGACGGTCTGAACCTGGATTGGGCTCGAGCCATGGTGCTGTTCTGCCGAGGGCAGAAAGCAAATCTGGCAAAGCTGATATTCAACTACATGCTCGAGAATATCCATGCCTCAAAAGGAGCCAAATGGTTAATGTATCCCAGATTCATTCAAATGATTCTGAATGATAAACTACCAAATCTGCCTGTGGAGGGTGCTGAACTGAAGGTCTGGGATATGCATTCACGAATCTTCAAGGATTGTAAATCTGTGAGGCCGGACTGTGTTGGAAGGATTACGTATTTGTGGGAGAATATGTATCCGGCTGATAGGTGGGTGTATATTCAGAGGTTAATTGAGACTGAAAGGAAACGGGGCGGTGAAAACATTGAGGAGGTTGAGAAGAAGATTCGGAAGAGGAAAGCCTATGCAAAGGATAAGGATTATTCATTTGATAGGGAGGTGGATGAGATACAAGCTGAAATCGATGCGGGCAGAGAACTGAGGACAAAGAAAAGGGCTGATACACATGCTGAGGGGTCAAAGAAGGCGAAGCATGATGTCGGAGGTACATCTACTGGGCCTGGGATTGGGTTGAAGGATGAGGTTGAGAGGCTGCAAGCAGAATTGGTTGAACTAAAAGGTAGGCATGAAGAACTGGAGAAACAAGATGCTGAGAAATCTACAGTGATATATGAGATGGGACGTATGATGAAAGATCAGCAATGTTTGATTGTAAGGATCTTCAAAGAACTGAATGATTTGAAGGAGAATGCTGGAACTGAACCAGCTATGACTGAGGCCGAACTGAACTCATTGACGGATATTACAAAATATCCGTTAATGGACATTGATTTTGATAATAAGGGAAAAGGAAAGGCCGTAGAGGAAGAGTTTGATGAAGAAATGGGGATAAATTTGGATGCGTTTGAAGGAGAGGAAGTAGTTGGTGGATCTGGGGTTGATTATACTTTGGTGGATGAACCTGACACTGATTTTGATGCTGAAAGTGAGGAGGACATTGAGGATGAGCCTGAGGTATACAAAGTGGATGAAAAAGGAATGAGTTACCAATTTGAACACGCTGAGCTTGACAAATCTGAATGGTTCAGGAAGGAAGAAACTGTGATACCTGAGGTGCCGTTATTCCAGAACATAGACGAACCCACCACCAAACAGCAAGATAGACAGATTATTGCATGGAAATACAACTGTTTGGTGGAGGCGTACATGATTAAACGAAGGGGCGGGGATATCACGTACGTCAAGAACCGAAAACACTTTGCCACCTTTCCTCGCTGGGACTTGCGTAGGCTTGCAGAGCTACCATTATTAGGGAAAGGGGATAGCGGGAGGGCTTGTGCGTTTGAAGCTGCGATTCAGGAGGCCGCAAAGTCAGATTTCGTTGAGTTTGGTTATCAGAAGCCGAAGAGGATGCGACAGAAGAAGGATAAACACTGGGTGTCGTGGAAAGGGAAAATTGTTTTGAAGATTGATGCTCCGAAAGTGATGACTAGAGTCAGGGTCCCAGACACTCAGCCGCCCAGATTGCAGGATTTCAGCAAATGGTTTTATGACAATAGCACTGGGGAGGCTGTTATCAGATTGAAGGGGGAAGACCGTCCTGAAATTCGATTGTTTGATCCGATGGAGGTCTTCTCCTTTAGTGATGAGGATCTGAAAGTGCTATGTGAGAACAGAATTAAGCACGGGGCTGGAGATGACACTGCTGCCGAAGCAAACCTGTTTGTGAAGGTTGCTAACAAAGCCCGGGGAATTCGTGCTGAGCTGAAGGAGGTAAATGCGAGGTTGAGGAGGACGGATGATCTGAAATTGGAGATGGATGACTTGACTAGACAACTTGATCGAACGATAGAGCAGAGGTTTGAAAAACCAGTTGAAGTGATTGACTTGGAAGTTGCATGCGAGGAGCCAACTGCTGAGACACAGGCGGAAACAACTGTTCAACTTGAGCCTGATACAGAGGTCGCTGATACAGAGTTTGTGGATTCAATGTTAAATCTGAGTGAAGATGAGGCCGGAGCTGAAGACTTTACAAATCCAATGGCCGGGATCAAAGAACGGGCTGGAGCTTTTATCGAACAACTTTAAAGCCAAGATAAAGACAGGAGCTAATCAGAAGACTTCCCCAGGTGAGGTCCAACCTAGGGGGAGTATTGATAGTCTCTATGTATAGGTTGGACCCACCGGCTTGTCGGTGCTACTTTTGTATGTAATTGTTTGTATTGTATTTGTATTAGTTCTAGCGAACCTACGGGCGAATCTATAGATTCGCCCGCAGGTCAACATGTCTTTTGTATCTAGGTGTCGACTGGGCGAACCTATGTGCCCAGCGAACCTATGTTGGTTCGCTGGATAGATTCGCTAGAGCGAATCTATCAGCGAACCTAACATCACTATATATTGTAACCTTATCTTCACATTTATAGAACTTTTGCACATCTTTTACAAAGACTATTTCTCACTGATTTGTGTTGTGTAATCGTTCCATTGAGGTGCTAGGAGCTTATTCTACTTATCATTGTAGCTTATTAACCTCGATTGTGTGTTAGATCTTGATATTGGGTTGTTTGGACTTTCTACACTTTGTTCTTCAAGTATTGGTTATATTTGTGTTAAACAAGTCAACAAGGCACTGAAATCACGATCATTATGGACCAACAGAACATCGTACAACAATTTAGAATATCTTACGATTCTGTATGCCACATTACCGCTTTGAAAATCATGTTAGTATAACCTAGGGCACCTTACAACTCCTAAGAACCCATTACAATACCGTACGTAAACTTAAAACTCCATAGTAAACCTAATGAATTCGTCCGAGTCCTTTAAACATCAGACGACCACTCAGGACTTGTTATGACTTTGTATGCGACATTAGCAACAGGAAAAGCAATTTAGAATAATGGAGGATACGTTACATCTTTTGAGAACACCTTACACCACCGTACGAAACATTAAAACTCCATAATAAACCTAATGAATTCGTCTGAGTGATTTGAACATCGTACAACAATTTAGAATATCTTACCACTCTGAATGCCACATTACCGCCTTGAAAAGCATGTTAGTATAACGTACGACACCTTACAACTCCTAACAAAATATTACAACACCGTACGTAAACTTAAAACTCCATAATAAACCTAATGAATTCATCCGAGTCCTTTGAACATCGTTCGACAATTTAGAATATATTACGACTCTGTATGCCACATTACCGCCTTGAAAAGCATGTTAGTATAATGTACGACACCTTACAACTCCTAACAAAACATTACAACACCGTACGTAAACATAAAACTCCATAATAAACCTAATGAATTCGTCCGAGTCATTTGAACATCGTACAACAATTTAGAATATCTTACGATTCTGTATGCCACATTACCGCTTTGAAAATCATGTTAGTATAACCTAGGGCACCTTACAACTCCTAAGAACCCATTACAATACCGTACGTAAACTTAAAACTCCATAGTAAACCTAATGAATTCGTCCGAGTCCTTTAAACATCAGACGACCACTCAGTACTTGTTACGACTTTGTATGCGACATTAGCAACAGGAAAAGCAATTTAGAATAATGGAGGATGCGTTACATCTTTTGAGAACACCTTACACCACCGTACGAAACATTAAAACTCCATAATAAACCTAATGAATTCTTCCGAGTGATTTGAACATCATACAACAATTTAGAATATCTTACCACTCTGTATGCCACATTACCGCCTTGAAAAGCATGTTAGTATAACGTACGACACCTTACAACTCCGAACAAAACATTACAACACCGTACGTAAACTTAAAACTCCATAATAAACCTAATGAATTCGTCCGAGTCATTTGAACATCGTACAACAATTTAGAATATCTTACGATTCTGTATGCCACATTACCGCTTTGAAAATCATGTTAGTATAACCTAGGGCACCTTACAACTCCTTAGAACCCATTACAATACCGTACGTAAACTTAAAACTCCATAGTAAACCTAATGAATTCGTCCGAGTCCTTTAAGCATCAGACGACCACTCAGTACTTGTTACGACTTTGTATGCGACATTAGCAACAGGAAAAGCAATTTAGAATAATGGAGGATGCGTTACATCTTTTGAGAACACCTTACACCACCGTACGAAACATTAAAACTCCATAATAAACCTAATGAATTCGTCCGAGTGATTTGAACATCATACAACAATTTAGAATATCTTACCACTCTGTATGCCACATTACCGCCTTGAAAAGCATGTTAGTATAACGTACGACACCTTACAACTCCGAACAAAACATTACAACACCGTACGTAAACTTAAAACTCCATAATAAACCTAATGAATTCATCCGAGTCCTTTGAACATCGTACGACAATTTCGAATATATTACGACTCTGTATGCCACATTACCGCCTTGAAAAGCATGTTAGTATAATGTACGACACCTTACAACTCCTAACAAAACATTACAACACCGTACGTAAACTTAAAACTCCATAATAAACCTAATGAATTCGTCCGAGTCATTTGAACATCGTACAACAATTTAGAATATCTTACGATTCTGTATGCCACATTACCGCTTTGAAAATCATGTTAGTATAACCTAGGGCACCTTACAACTCCTAAGAACCCATTACAATACCGTACGTAAACTTAAAACTCCATAGTAAACCTAATGAATTCGTCCGAGTCCTTTAAACATCAGACGACCACTCAGTACTTGTTACGACTTTGTATGCGACATTAGCAACAGGAAAAGCAATTTAGAATAATGGAGGATGCGTTACATCTTTTGAGAACACCTTACACCACCGTACGAAACATTAAAACTCCATAATAAACCTAATGAATTCTTCCGAGTGATTTGAACATCATACAACAATTTAGAATATCTTACCACTCTGTATGCCACATTACCGCCTTGAAAAGCATGTTAGTATAACGTACGACACCTTACAACTCCGAACAAAACATTACAACACCGTACGTAAACTTAAAACTCCATAATAAACCTAATGAATTCGTCCGAGTCATTTGAACATCGTACAACAATTTAGAATATCTTACGATTCTGTATGCCACATTACCGCTTTGAAAATCATGTTAGTATAACCTAGGGCACCTTACAACTCCTAAGAACCCATTACAATACCGTACGTAAACTTAAAACTCCATAGTAAACCTAATGAATTCGTCCGAGTCCTTTAAACATCAGACGACCACTCAGTACTTGTTACGACTTTGTATGCGACATTAGCAACAGGAAAAGCAATTTAGAATAATGGAGGATGCGTTACATCTTTTGAGAACACCTTACACCACCGTACGAAACATTAAAACTCCATAATAAACCTAATGAATTCGTCCGAGTGATTTGAACATCATACAACAATTTAGAATATCTTACCACTCTGTATGCCACATTACCGCCTTGAAAAGCATGTTAGTATAACGTACGACACCTTACAACTCCGAACAAAACATTACAACACCGTACGTAAACTTAAAACTCCATAATAAACCTAATGAATTCATCCGAGTCCTTTGAACATCGTACGACAATTTAGAATATATTACGACTCTGTATGCCACATTACCGCCTTGAAAAGCATGTTAGTATAATGTACGACACCTTACAACTCCTAACAAAACATTACAACACCGTACGTAAACTTAAAACTCCATAATAAACCTAATGAATTCGTCCGAGTCATTTGAACATCGTACAACAATTTAGAATATCTTACGATTCTGTATGCCACATTACCGCTTTGAAAATCATGTTAGTATAACCTAGGGCACCTTACAACTCCTAAGAACCCATTACAATACCGTACGTAAACTTAAAACTCCATAGTAAACCTAATGAATTCGTCCGAGTCCTTTAAACATCAGACGACCACTCAGTACTTGTTACGACTTTGTATGCGACATTAGCAACAGGAAAAGCAATTTAGAATAATGGAGGATGCGTTACATCTTTTGAGAACACCTTACACCACCGTACGAAACATTAAAACTCCATAATAAACCTAATGAATTCTTCCGAGTGATTTGAACATCATACAACAATTTAGAATATCTTACCACTCTGTATGCCACATTACCGCCTTGAAAAGCATGTTAGTATAACGTACGACACCTTACAACTCCGAACAAAACATTACAACACCGTACGTAAACTTAAAACTCCATAATAAACCTAATGAATTCGTCCGAGTCATTTGAACATCGTACAACAATTTAGAATATCTTACGATTCTGTATGCCACATTACCGCTTTGAAAATCATGTTAGTATAACCTAGGGCACCTTACAACTCCTAAGAACCCATTACAATACCGTACGTAAACTTAAAACTCCATAGTAAACCTAATGAATTCGTCCGAGTCCTTTAAACATCAGACGACCACTCAGTACTTGTTACGACTTTGTATGCGACATTAGCAACAGGAAAAGCAATTTAGAATAATGGAGGATGCGTTACATCTTTTGAGAACACCTTACACCACCGTACGAAACATTAAAACTCCATAATAAACCTAATGAATTCGTCCGAGTGATTTGAACATCATACAACAATTTAGAATATCTTAGCACTCTGTATGCCACATTACCGCCTTGAAAAGCATGTTAGTATAACGTACGACACCTTACAACTCCGAACAAAACATTACAACACCGTACGTAAACTTAAAACTCCATAATAAACCTAATGAATTCATCCGAGTCCTTTGAACATCGTACGACAATTTAGAATATATTACGACTCTGTATGCCACATTACCGCCTTGAAAAGCATGTTAGTATAACGTACGACACCTTACAACTCCTAACAAAACATTACAACACCGTACGTAAACTTAAAACTCCATAATAAACCTAATGAATTCGTCCGAGTCATTTGAACATCGTACAACAATTTAGAATATCTTACGATTCTGTATGCCACATTACCGCTTTGAAAATCATGTTAGTATAACCTAGGGCACCTTACAACTCCTAAGAACCCATTACAATACCGTACGTAAACTTAAAACTCCATAGTAAACCTAATGAATTCGTCCGAGTCCTTTAAACATCAGACGACCACTCAGGACTTGTTATGACTTTGTATGCGACATTAGCAACAGGAAAAGCAATTTAGAATAATGTATGATACGTTACATCTTTTGAGAACACCTTACACCACCGTACGAAACATTAAAACTCCATAATAAACCTAATGAATTCGTCCGAGTGATTTGAACATCGTACAACAATTTAGAATATCTTACCACTCTGAATGCCACATTACCGCCTTGAAAAGCATGTTAGTATAACGTACGACACCTTACAACTCCTAACAAAATATTACAACACCGTACGTAAACTTAAAACTCCATAATAAACCTAATGAATTCATCCGAGTCCTTTGAACATCGTTCGACAATTTAGAATATATTATGACTCTGTATGCCACATTACCGCCTTGAAAAGCATGTTAGTATAATGTACGACACCTTACAACTCCTAACAAAACATTACAACACCGTACGTAAACATAAAACTCCATAATAAACCTAATGAATTCGTCCGAGTCATTTGAACATCGTACAACAATTTAGAATATCTTACGATTCTGTATGCCACATTACCGCTTTGAAAATCATGTTAGTATAACCTAGGGCACCTTACAACTCCTAAGAACCCATTACAATACCGTACGTAAACTTAAAACTCCATAGTAAACCTAATGAATTCGTCCGAGTCCTTTAAACATCAGACGACCACTCAGTACTTGTTACGACTTTGTATGCGACATTAGCAACAGGAAAAGCAATTTAGAATAATGGAGGATGCGTTACATCTTTTGAGAACACCTTACACCACCGTACGAAACATTAAAACTCCATAATAAACCTAATGAATTCTTCCGAGTGATTTGAACATCATACAACAATTTAGAATATCTTACCACTCTGTATGCCACATTACCGCCTTGAAAAGCATGTTAGTATAACGTACGACACCTTACAACTCCGAACAAAACATTACAACACCGTACGTAAACTTAAAACTCCATAATAAACCTAATGAATTCGTCCGAGTTATTTGAACATCGTACAACAATTTAGAATATCTTACGATTCTGTATGCCACATTACCGCTTTGAAAATCATGTTAGTATAACCTAGGGCACCTTACAACTCCTAAGAACCCATTACAATACCGTACGTAAACTTAAAACTCCATAGTAAACCTAATGAATTCGTCCGAGTCCTTTAAACATCAGACGACCACTCAGTACTTGTTACGACTTTGTATGCGACATTAGCAACAGGAAAAGCAATTTAGAATAATGTATGATGCGTTACATCTTTTGAGAACACCTTACACCACCGTACGAAACATTAAAACTCCATAATAAACCTAATGAATTCTTCCGAGTGATTTGAACATCATACAACAATTTAGAATATCTTACCACTCTGTATGCCACATTACCGCCTTGAAAAGCATGTTAGTATAACGTACGACACCTTACAACTCCGAACAAAACATTACAACACCGTACGTAAACTTAAAACTCCATAATAAACCTAATGAATTCGTCCGAGTTATTTGAACATCGTACTACAATTTAGAATATCTTACGATTCTGTATGCCACATTACCGCTTTGAAAATCATGTTAGTATAACCTAGGGCACCTTACAACTCCTAAGAACCCATTACAATACCGTACGTAAACTTAAAACTCCATAGTAAACCTAATGAATTCGTCCGAGTCCTTTAAACATCAAACGACCACTCAGTACTTGTTACGACTTTGTATGCGACATTAGCAACAGGAAAAGCAATTTAGAATAATGTATGATGCGTTACATCTTTTGAGAACACCTTACACCACCGTACGAAACATTAAAACTCCATAATAAACCTAATGAATTCGTCCGAGTGATTTGAACATCGTACAACAATTTAGAATATCTTACCACTCTGAATGCCACATTACCGCCTTGAAAAGCATGTTAGTATAACGTACGACACCTTACAACTCCTAACAAAATATTACAACACCGTACGTAAACTTAAAACTCCATAATAAACCTAATGAATTCATCCGAGTCCTTTGAACATCGTACGACAATTTAGAATATACTACGACTCTGTATGCCACATTACCGCCTTGAAAAGCATGTTAGTATAACGTACGACACCTTACAACTCCTAACAAAACATTACAACACCGTACGTAAACTTAAAACTCCATAATAAACCTAATGAATTCGTCCGAGTCATTTGAACATCGTACAACAATTTAGAATATCTTACGATTCTGTATGCCACATTACCGCTTTGAAAATCATGTTAGTATAACCTAGGGCACCTTACAACTCCTAAGAACCCATTACAATACCGTACGTAAACTTAAAACTCCATAGTAAACCTAATGAATTCGTCCGAGTCCTTTAAACATCAGACGACCACTCAGGAATTGTTATGACTTTGTATGCGACATTAGCAACAGGAAAAGCAATTTAGAATAATGTATGATACGTTACATCTTTTGAGAACACCTTACACCACCGTACGAAACATTAAAACTCCATAATAAACCTAATGAATTCGTCCGAGTGATTTGAACATCGTACAACAATTTAGAATATCTTACCACTCTGAATGCCACATTACCGCCTTGAAAAGCATGTTAGTATAACGTACGACACCTTACAACTCCTAACAAAATATTACAACACCGTACGTAAACTTAAAACTCCATAATAAACCTAATGAATTCATCCGAGTCCTTTGAACATCGTACGACAATTTAGAATATATTACGACTCTGTATGCCACATTACCGCCTTGAAAAGCATGTTAGTATAACGTACGGCACCTTACAACTCTTAACAAAACATTACAACACCGTACGTAAACTTAAAACTCCATAATAAACCTAATGAATTCGTTCGAGTCATTTGAACATCGAACAACAATTTAGAATATCTTACGATTCTGTATGCCACATTACCGCTTTGAAAATCATGTTAGTATAACCTAGGGCACCTTACAACTCCTAAGAACCCATTACAATACCGTACGTAAACTTAAAACTCCATAGTAAACCTAATGAATTCGTCCGAGTCCTTTAAACATCAGACGACCACTCAGTACTTGTTACGACTTTGTATGCGACATTAGCAACAGGAAAAGCAATTTAGAATAATGGAGGATGCGTTACATCTTTTGAGAACACCTTACACCACCGTACGAAACATTAAAACTCCATAATAAACCTAATGAATTCTTCCGAGTGATTTGAACATCATACAACAATTTAGAATATCTTACCACTCTGTATGCCACATTACCGCCTTGAAAAGCATGTTAGTATAACGTACGACACCTTACAACTCCGAACAAAACATTACAACACCGTACGTAAACTTAAAACTCCATAATAAACCTAATGAATTCGTCCGAGTCATTTGAACATCGTACAACAATTTAGAATATCTTACGATTCTGTATGCCACATTACCGCTTTGAAAATCATGTTAGTATAACCTAGGGCACCTTACAACTCCTAAGAACCCATTACAATACCGTACGTAAACTTAAAACTCCATAGTAAACCTAATGAATTCGTCCGAGTCCTTTAAACATCAGACGACCACTCAGTACTTGTTACGACTTTGTATGCGACATTAGCAACAGGAAAAGCAATTTAGAATAATGGAGGATGCGTTACATCTTTTGAGAACACCTTACACCACCGTACGAAACATTAAAACTCCATAATAAACCTAATGAATTCTTCCGAGTGATTTGAACATCATACAACAATTTAGAATATCTTACCACTCTGTATGCCACATTACCGCCTTGAAAAGCATGTTAGTATAACGTACGACACCTTACAACTCCGAACAAAACATTACAACACCGTACGTAAACTTAAAACTCCATAATAAACCTAATGAATTCATCCGAGTCCTTTGAACATCGTACGACAATTTAGAATATATTACGACTCTGTATGCCACATTACCGCCTTGAAAAGCATGTTAGTATAACGTACGACACCTTACAACTCCTAACAAAATATTACAACACCGTAAGTAAACTTAAAACTCCATAATAAACCTAATGAATTCATCCGAGTCCTTTGAACATCGTACGACAATTTAGAATATATTACGACTCTGTATGCCACATTACCGCCTTGAAAAGAATGTTAGTATAACGTACGGCACCTTACAACTCCTAACAAAACATTACAACACCGTACCTAAACTTAAAACTCCATAATAAACCTAATGAATTCGTTCGAGTCATTTGAACATCGTACAACAATTTAGAATATCTTACGATTCTGTATGCCACATTACCGCTTTGAAAATCATGTTAGTATAACCTAGGGCACCTTACAACTCCTAAGAACCCATTACAATACCGTACGTAAACTTAAAACTCCATAGTAAACCTAATGAATTCGTCCGAGTCCTTTAAACATCAGACGACCACTCAGTACTTCTTACGACTTTGTATGCGACATTAGCAACAGGAAAAGCAATTTAGAATAATGGAGGATGCGTTACATCTTTTGAGAACACCTTACACCACCGTACGAAACATTAAAACTCCATAATAAACCTAATGAATTCTTCCGAGTGATTTGAACACCGTACGACAATTTAGAATATATTACGACTCTGTATGCCACATTACCGCCTTGAAAAGCATGTTAGTATAACGTACGGCACCTTACAACTCCGAACAAAACATTACAACACCGTACGTAAACTTAAAACTCCATAATAAACCTAATGAATTCGTCCGAGTCATTTGAACATCGTACAACAATTTAGAATATCTTACGATTCTGTATGCCACATTACCGCTTTGAAAATCATGTTAGTATAACCTAGGGCACCTTACAACTCCTAAGAACCCATTACAATACCGTACGTAAACTTAAAACTCCATAGTAAACCTAATGAATTCGTCCGAGTCCTTTAAACATCAGACGACCACTCAGTACTTGTTACGACTTTGTATGCGACATTAGCAACAGGAAAAGCAATTTAGAATAATGGAGGATGCGTTACATCTTTTGAGAACACCTTACACCACCGTACGAAACATTAAAACTCCATAATAAACCTAATGAATTCTTCCGAGTGATTTGAACACCATACAACAATTTAGAATATCTTACCACTCTGTATGCCACATTACCGCCTTGAAAAGCATGTTAGTATAACGTACGACACATTACAACTCCGAACAAAACATTACAACACCGTACGTAAACTTAAAACTCCATAATAAACCTAATGAATTCGTCCGAGTCATTTGAACATCGTACAACAATTTAGAATATCTTACGATTCTGTATGCCACATTACCGCTTTGAAAATCATGTTAGTATAACCTAGGGCACCTTACAACTCCTAAGAACCCATTACAATACCGTACGTAAACTTAAAACTCCATAGTAAACCTAATGAATTCGTCCGAGTCCTTTAAACATCAGACGACCACTCAGTACTTGTTACGACTTTGTATGCGACATTAGCAACAGGAAAAGCAATTTAGAATAATGGAGGATGCGTTACATCTTTTGAGAACACCTTACACCACCGTACGAAACATTAAAACTCCATAATAAACCTAATGAATTCTTCCGAGTGATTTGAACACCGTACGACAATTTAGAATATATTACGACTCTGTATGCCACATTACCGCCTTGAAAAGCATGTTAGTATAACGTACGGCACCTTACAACTCCGAACAAAACATTACAACACCGTACGTAAACTTAAAACTCCATAATAAACCTAATGAATTCGTCCGAGTCATTTGAACATCGTACAACAATTTAGAATATCTTACGATTCTGTATGCCACATTACCGCTTTGAAAATCATGTTAGTATAACCTAGGGCACCTTACAACTCCTAAGAACCCATTACAATACCGTACGTAAACTTAAAACTCCATAGTAAACCTAATGATTTCGTCCGAGTCCTTTAAACATCAGACGACCACTCAGTACTTGTTACGACTTTGTATGCGACATTAGCAACAGGAAAAGCAATTTAGAATAATGGAGGATGCGTTACATCTTTTGAGAACACCTTACACCACCGTACGGAACATTAAAACTCCATAATAAACCTAATGAATTCTTCCGAGTGATTTGAACACCATACAACAATTTAGAATATCTTACCACTCTGTATGCCACATTACCGCCTTGAAAAGCATGTTAGTATAACGTACGACACGTTACAACTCCGAACAAAACATTACAACACCGTACGTAAACTTAAAACTCCATAATAAACCTAATGAATTCGTCCGAGTCATTTGAACATCGTACAACAATTTAGAATATCTTACGATTCTGTATGCCACATTACCGCTTTGAAAATCATGTTAGTATAACCTAGGGCACCTTACAACTCCTAAGAACCCATTACAATACCGTACGTAAACTTAAAACTCCATAGTAAACCTAATGAATTCGTCCGAGTCCTTTAAACATCAGACGACCACTCAGTACTTGTTACGACTTTGTATGCGACATTAGCAACAGGAAAAGCAATTTAGAATAATGGAGGATGCGTTACATCTTTTGAGAACACCTTACACCACCGTACGAAACATTAAAACTCCATAATAAACCTAATGAATTCTTCCGAGTGATTTGAACATCATACAACAATTTAAAATATCTTACCACTCTGTATGCCACATTACCGCCTTGAAAAGCATGTTAGTATAACGTACGACACCTTACAACTCCGAACAAAACATTACAACACCGTACGTAAACTTAAAACTCCATAATAAACCTAATGAATTCGTCCGAGTCATTTGAACATCGTACAACAATTTAGAATATCTTACGATTCTGTATGCCACATTACCGCTTTGAAAATCATGTTAGTATAACCTAGGGCACCTTACAACTCCTAAGAACCCATTACAATACCGTACGTAAACTTAAAACTCCATAGTAAACCTAATGAATTCGTCCGAGTCCTTTAAACATCAGACGACCACTCAGTACTTGTTACGACTTTGTATGCGACATTAGCAACAGGAAAAGCAATTTAGAATAATGGAGGATGCGTTACATCTTTTGAGAACACCTTACACCACCGTACGAAACATTAAAACTCCATAATAAACCTAATGAATTCTTCCGAGTGATTAGAACATCATACAACAATTTAGAATATCTTACCACTCTGTATGCCACATTACCGCCTTGAAAAGCATGTTAGTATAACGTACGACACCTTACAACTCCGAACAAAACATTACAACACCGTACGTAAACTTAAAACTCCATAATAAACCTAATGAATTCATCCGAGTCCTTTGAACATCGTACGACAATTTAGAATATATTACGACTCTGTATGCCACATTACCGCCTTGAAAAGCATGTTAGTATAACGTACGACACCTTACAACTCCTAACAAAATATTACAACACCGTACGTAAACTTAAAACTCCATAATAAACCTAATGAATTCATCCGAGTCCTTTGAACATCGTACGACAATTTAGAATATATTACGACTCTGTATGCCACATTACCGCCTTGAAAAGCATGTTAGTATAACGTACGGCACCTTACAACTCCTAACAAAACATTACAACACCGTACCTAAACTTAAAACTCCATAATAAACCTAATGAATTCGTTCGAGTCATTTGAACATCGTACAACAATTTAGAATATCTTACGATTCTGTATGCCACATTACCGCTTTGAAAATCATGTTAGTATAACCTAGGGCACCTTACAACTCCTAAGAACCCATTACAATACCGTACGTAAACTTAAAACTCCATAGTAAACCTAATGAATTCGTCCGAGTCCTTTAAAAATCAGACGACCACTCAGTACTTGTTACGACTTTGTATGCGACATTAGCAACAGGAAAAGTAATTTAGAATAATGGAGGATGCGTTACATCTTTTGAGAACACCTTACACCACCGTACGAAACATTAAAACTCCATAATAAACCTAATGAATTCTTCCGAGTGATTTGAACACCATACAACAATTTAGAATATCTTACCACTCTGTATGCCACATTACCGCCTTGAAAAGCATGTTAGTATAACGTACGACACCTTACAACTCCGAACAAAACATTACAACACCGTACGTAAACTTAAAACTCCATAATAAACCTAATGATTTCGTCCGAGTCATTTGAACATCGTACAACAATTTAGAATATCTTACGATTCTGTATGCCACATTACCGCTTTGAAAATCATGTTAGTATAACCTAGGGCACCTTACAACTCCTAAGAACCCATTACAATACCGTACGTAAACTTAAAACTCCATATTAAACCTAATGAATTCGTCCGAGTCCTTTAAACATCAGACGACCACTCAGTACTTGTTACGACTTTGTATGCGACATTAGCAACAGGAAAAGCAATTTAGAATAATGGAGGATGCGTTACATCTTTTGAGAACACCTTACACCACCGTACGAAACATTAAAACTCCATAATAAACCTAATGAATTCGTCCGAGTGATTTGAACATCATACAACAATTTAGAATATCTTACCACTCTGTATGCCACATTACCGCCTTGAAAAGCATGTTAGTATAACGTACGACACCTTACAACTCCGAACAAAACATTACAACACCGTACGTAAACTTAAAACTCCATAATAAACCTAATGAATTCATCCGAGTCCTTTGAACATCGTACGACAATTTAGAATATATTACGACTCTGTATGCCACATTACCGCCTTGAAAAGCATGTTAGTATAACGTACGGCACCTTACAACTCCTAACAAAACATTACAACACCGTACGTAAACTTAAAACTCCATAATAAACCTAATGAATTCGTCCGAGTCATTTGAACATCGTACAACAATTTAGAATATCTTACGATTCTGTATGCCACATTACCGCTTTGAAAATCATGTTAGTATAACCTAGGGAACCTTACAACTCCTAAGAACCCATTACAATACCGTACGTAAAATTAAAACTCCATAGTAAACCTAATGAATTCGTCCGAGTCCTTTAAACATCAGACGACCACTCAGGACTTGTTACGACTTTGTATGCGACATTAGCAACAGGAAAAGCAATTTAGAATAATGGAGGATGCGTTACATCTTTTGAGAACACCTTACACCACCGTACGAAACATTAAAACTCCATAATAAACCTAATGAATTCGTCCGAGTGATTTGAACATCATACAACAATTTAGAATATCTTACCACTCTGTATGCCACATTACCGCCTTGAAAAGCATGTTAGTATAACGTACGACACCTTACAACTCCGAACAAAACATTACAACACCGTACGTAAACTTAAAACTCCATAATAAACCTAATGAATTCATCCGAGTCCTTTGAACATCGTACGACAATTTAGAATATATTACGACTCTGTATGCCACATTACCGCCTTGAAAAGCATGTTAGTATAACGTACGGCACCTTACAACTCCTAACAAAACATTACAACACCGTACGTAAACTTAAAACTCCATAATAAACCTAATGAATTCGTCCGAGTCATTTGAACATCGTACAACAATTTAGAATATCTTACGATTCTGTATGCCACATTACCGCTTTGAAAATCATGTTAGTATAACCTAGGGAACCTTACAACTCCTAAGAACCCATTACAATACCGTACGTAAAATTAAAACTCCATAGTAAACCTAATGAATTCGTCCGAGTCCTTTAAACATCAGACGACCACTCAGGACTTGTTACGACTTTGTATGCGACATTAGCAACAGGAAAAGCAATTTAGAATAATGGAGGATGCGTTACATCTTTTGAGAACACCTTACACCACCGTACGAAACATTAAAACTCCATAATAAACCTAATGAATTCGTCCGAGTGATTTGAACATCATACAACAATTTAGAATATCTTACCACTCTGTATGCCACATTACCGCCTTGAAAAGCATGTTAGTATAACGTACGCCACCTTACAACTCCGAACAAAACATTACAACACCGTACGTAAACTTAAAACTCCATAATAAACCTAATGAATTCATCCGAGTCCTTTGAACATCGTACGACAATTTAGAATATATTACGACTCTGTATGCCACATTACCGCCTTGAAAAGCATGTTAGTATAACGTACGACACCTTACAACTCCGAACAAAACATTACAACACCGTACGTAAACTTAAAACTCCATAATAAACCTAATGAATTCGTCCGAGTCATTTGAACATCGTACAACAATTTAGAATATATTACGATTCTGTATGCCACATTACCGCTTTGAAAATCATGTTAGTATAACCTAGGGCACCTTACAACTCCTAAGAACCCATTACAATACCGTACGTAAACTTAAAACTCCATAGTAAACCTAATGAATTCGTCCGGTTCCTTTAAACATCAGACGACCACTCAGTACTTGTTACGACTTTGTATGCGACATTAGCAACAGGAAAAGCAATTTAGAATAATGGAGGATGCGTTACATCTTTTGAGAACACCTTACACCACCGTACGAAACATTAAAACTCCATAATAAACCTAATGAATTCGTCCGAGTGATTTGAACATCATACAACAATTTAGAATATCTTACCACTCTGTATGCCACATTACCGCCTTGAAAAGCATGTTAGTATAACGTACGACACCTTACAACTCTGAACAAAACATTACAACACCGTACGTAAACTTAAAACTCCATAATAAACCTAATGAATTCATCCGAGTCCTTTGAACATCGTACGACAATTTAGAATATATTACGACTCTGTATGCCACATTACCGCCTTGAAAAGCATGTTAGTATAACGTACGACACCTTACAACTCCCAACAAAACATTACAACACCGTACGTAAACTTAAAACTCCATAATAAACCTAATGAATTCGTCCGAGTCATTTGAACATCGTACAACAATTTAGAATATCTAACGATTCTGTATGCCACATTACCGCTTTGAAAATCATGTTAGTATAACCTAGGGCACCTTACAACTCCTAAGAACCCATTACAATACCGTACGTAAACTTAAAACTCCATAGTAAACCTAATGAATTCGTCCGAGTCCTTTAAACATCAGACGACCACTCAGTACTTGTTACGACTTTGTATGCGACATTAGCAACAGGAAAAGCAATTTAGAATAATGGAGGATGCGTTACATCTTTTGAGAACACCTTACACCACCGTACGAAACATTAAAACTCCATAATAAACCTAATGAATTCGTCCGAGTGATTTGAACATCATACACCAATTTAGAATATCTTACCACTCTGTATGCCACATTACCG
The DNA here is from genome assembly GCA_030867185.1 of Tagetes erecta. NCBI lineage: Eukaryota > Viridiplantae > Streptophyta > Magnoliopsida > Asterales > Asteraceae > Tagetes > Tagetes erecta. The sequence continues at coordinate 42,856,066 of CM061488.1, read as the reverse complement.
CCTTGAAAAGCATGTTAGTATAACGTACGACACCTTACAACTCCGAACAAAACATTACAACACCGTACGTAAACTTAAAACTCCATAATAAACCTAATGAATTCATCCGAGTCCTTTGAACATCGTACGACAATTTAGAATATATTACGACTCTGTATGCCACATTACCGCCTTGAAAAGCATGTTAGTATAACGTACGGCACCTTACAACTCCTAACAAAACATTACAACACCGTACGTAAACTTAAAACTCCATAATAAACCTAATGAATTCGTCCGAGTCATTTGAACATCGTACAACAATTTAGAATATCTTACGATTCTGTATGCCACATTACCGCTTTGAAAATCATGTTAGTATAACCTAGGGCACCTTACAACTCCTAAGAACCCATTACAATACCGTACGTAAAATTAAAACTCCATAGTAAACCTAATGAATTCGTCCGAGTCCTTTAAACATCAGACGACCACTCAGGACTTGTTACGACTTTGTATGCGACATTAGCAACAGGAAAAGCAATTTAGAATAATGGAGGATGCGTTACATCTTTTGAGAACACCTTACACCACCGTACGAAACATTAAAACTCCATAATAAACCTAATGAATTCGTCCGAGTGATTTGAACATCATACAACAATTTAGAATATCTTACCACTCTGTATGCCACATTACCGCCTTGAAAAGCATGTTAGTATAACGTACGCCACCTTACAACTCCGAACAAAACATTACAACACCGTACGTAAACTTAAAACTCCATAATAAACCTAATGAATTCATCCGAGTCCTTTGAACATCGTACGACAATTTAGAATATATTACGACTCTGTATGCCACATTACCGCCTTGAAAAGCATGTTAGTATAACGTACGACACCTTACAACTCCGAACAAAACATTACAACACCGTACGTAAACTTAAAACTCCATAATAAACCTAATGAATTCGTCCGAGTCATTTGAACATCGTACAACAATTTAGAATATATTACGATTCTGTATGCCACATTACCGCTTTGAAAATCATGTTAGTATAACCTAGGGCACCTTACAACTCCTAAGAACCCATTACAATACCGTACGTAAACTTAAAACTCCATAGTAAACCTAATGAATTCGTCCGGTTCCTTTAAACATCAGACGACCACTCAGTACTTGTTACGACTTTGTATGCGACATTAGCAACAGGAAAAGCAATTTAGAATAATGGAGGATGCGTTACATCTTTTGAGAACACCTTACACCACCGTACGAAACATTAAAACTCCATAATAAACCTAATGAATTCGTCCGAGTGATTTGAACATCATACACCAATTTAGAATATCTTACCACTCTGTATGCCACATTACCGCCTTGAAAAGCATGTTAGTATAACGTACCACACCTTACAACTCCGAACAAAACATTACAACACCGTACGTAAACTTAAAACTCCATAATAAACCTAATGAATTCATCCGAGTCCTTTGAACATCGTACGACAATTTAGAATATATTACGACTCTGTATGCCACATTACCGCCTTGAAAAGCATGTTAGTATAACGTACGGCACCTTACAACTCCTAACAAAACATTACAACACCGTACGTAAACTTAAAACTCCATAATAAACCTAATGAATTCGTCCGAGTCATTTGAACATCGTACAACAATTTAGAATATCTTACGATTCTGTATGCCACATTACCGCTTTGAAAATCATGTTAGTATAACCTAGGGCACCTTACAACTCCTAAGAACCCATTACAATACCGTACGTAAAATTAAAACTCCATAGTAAACCTAATGAATTCGTCCGAGTCCTTTAAACATCAGACGACCACTCAGGACTTGTTACGACTTTGTATGCGACATTAGCAACAGGAAAAGCAATTTAGAATAATGGAGGATGCGTTACATCTTTTGAGAACACCTTACACCACCGTACGAAACATTAAAACTCCATAATAAACCTAATGAATTCGTCCGAGTGATTTGAACATCATACAACAATTTAGAATATCTTACCACTCTGTATGCCACATTACCGCCTTGAAAAGCATGTTAGTATAACGTACGCCACCTTACAACTCCGAACAAAACATTACAACACCGTACGTAAACTTAAAACTCCATAATAAACCTAATGAATTCATCCGAGTCCTTTGAACATCGTACGACAATTTAGAATATATTACGACTCTGTATGCCACATTACCGCCTTGAAAAGCATGTTAGTATAACGTACGACACCTTACAACTCCGAACAAAACATTACAACACCGTACGTAAACTTAAAACTCCATAATAAACCTAATGAATTCGTCCGAGTCATTTGAACATCGTACAACAATTTAGAATATATTACGATTCTGTATGCCACATTACCGCTTTGAAAATCATGTTAGTATAACCTAGGGCACCTTACAACTCCTAAGAACCCATTACAATACCGTACGTAAACTTAAAACTCCATAGTAAACCTAATGAATTCGTCCGGTTCCTTTAAACATCAGACGACCACTCAGTACTTGTTACGACTTTGTATGCGACATTAGCAACAGGAAAAGCAATTTAGAATAATGGAGGATGCGTTACATCTTTTGAGAACACCTTACACCACCGTACGAAACATTAAAACTCCATAATAAACCTAATGAATTCGTCCGAGTGATTTGAACATCATACAACAATTTAGAATATCTTACCACTCTGTATGCCACATTACCGCCTTGAAAAGCATGTTAGTATAACGTACGACACCTTACAACTCTGAACAAAACATTACAACACCGTACGTAAATTAAAACTCCATAATAAACCTAATGAATTCATCCGAGTCCTTTGAACATCGTACGACAATTTAGAATATATTACGACTCTGTATGCCACATTACCGCCTTGAAAAGCATGTTAGTATAACGTACGACACCTTACAACTCCCAACAAAACATTACAACACCGTACGTAAACTTAAAACTCCATAATAAACCTAATGAATTCGTCCGAGTCATTTGAACATCGTACAACAATTTAGAATATCTAACGATTCTGTATGCCACATTACCGCTTTGAAAATCATGTTAGTATAACCTAGGGCACCTTACAACTCCTAAGAACCCATTACAATACCGTACGTAAACTTAAAACTCCATAGTAAACCTAATGAATTCGTCCGAGTCCTTTAAACATCAGACGACCACTCAGTACTTGTTACGACTTTGTATGCGACATTAGCAACAGGAAAAGCAATTTAGAATAATGGAGGATGCGTTACATCTTTTGAGAACACCTTACACCACCGTACGAAACATTAAAACTCCATAATAAACCTAATGAATTCGTCCGAGTGATTTGAACATCATACACCAATTTAGAATATCTTACCACTCTGTATGCCACATTACCGCCTTGAAAAGCATGTTAGTATAACGTACGACACCTTACAACTCCGAACAAAACATTACAACACCGTACGTAAACTTAAAACTCCATAATAAACCTAATGAATTCATCCGAGTCCTTTGAACATCGTACGACAATTTAGAATATATTACGACTCTGTATGCCACATTACCGCCTTGAAAAGCATGTTAGTATAACGTACGGCACCTTACAACTCCTAACAAAACATTACAACACCGTACGTAAACTTAAAACTCCATAATAAACCTAATGAATTCGTCCGAGTCATTTGAACATCGTACAACAATTTAGAATATCTTACGATTCTGTATGCCACATTACCGCTTTGAAAATCATGTTAGTATAACCTAGGGCACCTTACAACTCCTAAGAACCCATTACAATACCGTACGTAAACTTAAAACTCCATAGTAAACCTAATGAATTCGTCCGGTTCCTTTAAACATCAGACGACCACTCAGTACTTGTTACGACTTTGTATGCGACATTAGCAACAGGAAAAGCAATTTAGAATAATGGAGGATGCGTTACATCTTTTGAGAACACCTTACACCACCGTACGAAACATTAAAACTCCATAATAAACCTAATGAATTCGTCCGAGTGATTTGAACATCATACAACAATTTAGAATATCTTACCACTCTGTATGCCACATTACCGCCTTGAAAAGCATGTTAGTATAACGTACGACACCTTACAACTCTGAACAAAACATTACAACACCGTACGTAAATTAAAACTCCATAATAAACCTAATGAATTCATCCGAGTCCTTTGAACATCGTACGACAATTTAGAATATATTACGACTCTGTATGCCACATTACCGCCTTGAAAAGCATGTTAGTATAACGTACGACACCTTACAACTCCCAACAAAACATTACAACACCGTACGTAAACTTAAAACTCCATAATAAACCTAATGAATTCGTCCGAGTCATTTGAACATCGTACAACAATTTAGAATATCTAACGATTCTGTATGCCACATTACCGCTTTGAAAATCATGTTAGTATAACCTAGGGCACCTTACAACTCCTAAGAACCCATTACAATACCGTACGTAAACTTAAAACTCCATAGTAAACCTAATGAATTCGTCCGAGTCCTTTAAACATCAGACGACCACTCAGTACTTGTTACGACTTTGTATGCGACATTAGCAACAGGAAAAGCAATTTAGAATAATGGAGGATGCGTTACATCTTTTGAGAACACCTTACACCACCGTACGAAACATTAAAACTCCATAATAAACCTAATGAATTCGTCCGAGTGATTTGAACATCATACACCAATTTAGAATATCTTACCACTCTGTATGCCACATTACCGCCTTGAAAAGCATGTTAGTATAACGTACGACACCTTACAACTCCGAACAAAACATTACAACACCGTACGTAAACTTAAAACTCCATAATAAACCTAATGAATTCATCCGAGTCCTTTGAACATCGTACGACAATTTAGAATATATTACGACTCTGTATGCCACATTACCGCCTTGAAAAGCATGTTAGTATAACGTACGGCACCTTACAACTCCTAACAAAACATTACAACACCGTACGTAAACTTAAAACTCCATAATAAACCTAATGAATTCGTCCGAGTCATTTGAACATCGTACAACAATTTAGAATATCTTACGATTCTGTATGCCACATTACCGCTTTGAAAATCATGTTAGTATAACCTAGGGCACCTTACAACTCCTAAGAACCCATTACAATACCGTACGTAAAATTAAAACTCCATAGTAAACCTAATGAATTCGTCCGAGTCCTTTAAACATCAGACGACCACTCAGGACTTGTTACGACTTTGTATGCGACATTAGCAACAGGAAAAGCAATTTAGAATAATGGAGGATGCGTTACATCTTTTGAGAACACCTTACACCACCGTACGAAACATTAAAACTCCATAATAAACCTAATGAATTCGTCCGAGTGATTTGAACATCATACAACAATTTAGAATATCTTACCACTCTGTATGCCACATTACCGCCTTGAAAAGCATGTTAGTATAACGTACGCCACCTTACAACTCCGAACAAAACATTACAACACCGTACGTAAACTTAAAACTCCATAATAAACCTAATGAATTCATCCGAGTCCTTTGAACATCGTACGACAATTTAGAATATATTACGACTCTGTATGCCACATTACCGCCTTGAAAAGCATGTTAGTATAACGTACGACACCTTACAACTCCTAACAAAACATTACAACACCGTACGTAAACTTAAAACTCCATAATAAACCTAATGAATTCGTCCGAGTCATTTGAACATCGTACAACAATTTAGAATATATTACGATTCTGTATGCCACATTACCGCTTTGAAAATCATGTTAGTATAACCTAGGGCACCTTACAACTCCTAAGAACCCATTACAATACCGTACGTAAACTTAAAACTCCATAGTAAACCTAATGAATTCGTCCGAGTCCTTTAAACATCAGACGACCACTCAGTACTTGTTACGACTTTCTATGCGACATTAGCAACAGGAAAAGCAATTTAGAATAATGGAGGATGCGTTACATCTTTTGAGAACACCTTACACCACCGTACGAAACATTAAAACTCCATAATAAACCTAATGAATTCGTCCGAGTGATTTGAACATCATACAACAATTTAGAATATCTTACCACTCTGTATGCCACATTACCGCCTTGAAAAGCATGTTAGTATAACGTACGACACCTTACAACTCTGAACAAAACATTACAACACCGTACGTAAACTTAAAACTCCATAATAAACCTAATGAATTCATCCGAGTCCTTTGAACATCGTACGACAATTTAGAATATATTACGACTCTGTATGCCACATTACCGCCTTGAAAAGCATGTTAGTATAACGTACGACACCTTACAACTCCCAACAAAACATTACAACACCGTACGTAAACTTAAAACTCCATAATAAACCTAATGAATTCGTCCGAGTCATTTTAACATCGTACAACAATTTAGAATATCTAACGATTCTGTATGCCACATTACCGCTTTGAAAATCATGTTAGTATAACCTAGGGCACCTTACAACTCCTAAGAACCCATTACAATACCGTACGTAAACTTAAAACTCCATAGTAAACCTAATGAATTCGTCCGAGTCCTTTAAACATCAGACGACCACTCAGGACTTGTTATGACTTTGTATGCGACATTAGCAACAGGGAAAGCAATTTAGAATAATGTATGATGCGTTACATCTTTTGAGAACACCTTACACCACCGTACGAAACATTAAAACTCCATAATAAACCTAATGAATTCGTCCGAGTGATTTGAACATCGTACAACAATTTAGAATATCTTACCACTCTGAATGCCACATTACCGCCTTGAAAAGCATGTTAGTATAACGTACGACACCTTACAACTCCTAACAAAATATTACAACACCGTACGTAAACTTAAAACTCCATAATAAACCTAATGAATTCATCCGAGTCCTTTGAACATCGTACGACAATTTAGAATATATTACGACTCTGTATGCCACATTACCGCCTTGAAAAGCATGTTAGTATAACGTACGACACCTTACAACTCCGAACAAAACATTACAACACCGTACGTAAACTTAAAACTCCATAATAAACCTAATGATTTCGTCCGAGTCATTTTACCATCGTACAACAATTTAGAATATCTAACGATTCTGTATGCCACATTACCGCTTTGAAAATCATGTTAGTATAACCTAGGGCACCTTACAACTCCTAAGAACCCATTACAATACCGTACGTAAACTTAAAACTCCATAGTAAACCTAATGAATTCGTCCGAGTCCTTTAAACATCAGACGACCACTCAGGACTTGTTATGACTTTGTATGCGACATTAGCAACAGGGAAAGCAATTTAGAATAATGTATGATGCGTTACATCTTTTGAGAACACCTTACACCACCGTACGAAACATTAAAACTCCATAATAAACCTAATGAATTCGTCCGAGTGATTTGAACATCGTACAACAATTTAGAATATCTTACCACTCTGAATGCCACATTACCGCCTTGAAAAGCATGTTAGTATAACGTACGACACCTTACAACTCCTAACAAAATATTACAACACCGTACGTAAACTTAAAACTCCATAATAAACCTAATGAATTCATCCGAGTCCTTTGAACATCGTACGACAATTTAGAATATATTACGACTCTGTATGCCACATTACCGCCTTGAAAAGCATGTTAGTATAACGTACGACACCTTACAACTCCTAACAAAACATTACAACACCGTACGTAAACTTAAAACTCCATAATAAACCTAATGAATTCGTCCGAGTCATTTGAACATCGTACAACAATTTAGAATATCTTACGATTCTGTATGCCACATTACTGCTTTGAAAATCATGTTAGTATAACCTAGGGCACCTTACAACTCCTAAGAACCCATTACAATACCGTACGTAAACTTAAAACTCCATAGTAAACCTAATGAATTCGTCCGAGTCCTTTAAACATCAGACGACCACTCAGTACTTGTTACGACTTTGTATGCGACATTAGCAACAGGAAAAGCAATTTAGAATAATGGAGGATGCGTTACATCTTTTGAGAACACCTTACACCACCGTACGAAACATTAAAACTCCATAATAAACCTAATGAATTCTTCCGAGTGATTTGAACATCATACAACAATTTAGAATATCTTACCACTCTGTATGCCACATTACCACCTTGAAAAGCATGTTAGTATAACGTACGACACCTTACAACTCCGAACAAAACATTACAACACCGTACGTAAACTTAAAACTCCATAATAAACCTAATGAATTCATCCGAGTCCTTTGGACATCGTACGACAATTTAGAATATATTACGACTCTGTATGCCACATTACCGCCTTGAAAAGCATGTTAGTATAACGTACGACACCTTACAACTCCTAACAAAACATTACAACACCGTACGTAAACTTAAAACTCCTTAATAAACCTAATGAATTCGTCCGAGTCATTTGAACATCGTACAACAATTTAGAATATCTTACGATTCTGTATGCCACATTACCGCTTTGAAAATCATGTTAGTATGACCTAGGGCACCTTACAACTCCTAAGAACCCATTACAATACCGTACGTAAAATTAAAACTCCATAGTAAACCTAATGAATTCGTCCGAGTCCTTTAAACATCAGACGACCACTCAGGACTTGTTATGACTTTGTATGCGACATTAGCAACAGGAAAAACAATTTAGAATAATGTATAATGCGTTACATCTTTTGAGAACACCTTACACCACCGTATGAAACATTAAAACTCCATAATAAACCTAATGAATTCGTCCGAGTGATTTGAACATCGTACAACAATTTAGAATATCTTACCACTCTGAATGCCACATTACCGCCTTGAAAAGCATGTTAGTATAACGTACGACACCTTACACCTCCTAACAAAATATTACAACACCGTACGTAAACTTTAAACTCCATAATAAACCTAATGAATTCATCCGAGTCATTTGAACATCGTACGACAATTTAGAATATATTACGACTCTGTATGCCACATTACCGCCTTGAAAAGCATGTTAGTATAACGCACGACACCTTACAACTCCGAACAAAACATTACAACACCGTACGTAAACTTAAAACTCCATAATAAACCTAATGAATTCATCCGAGTCCTTTGAACATCGTACGACAATTTAGAATATATTACGACTCTGTATGCCACATTACCGCCTTGAAAAGCATGTTAGTATAACGTACGACACCTTACAACTCCTAACAAAACATTACAACACCGTACGTAAACTTAAAACTCCATAATAAACCTAATGAATTCGTCCGAGTCATTTGAACATCGTACAACAATTTAGAATATATTACGATTCTGTATGCCACATTACCGCTTTGAAAATCATGTTAGTATAACCTAGGGCACCTTACAACTCCTAAGAACCCATTACAATACCGTACGTAAACTTAAAACTCCATAGTAAACCTAATGAATTCGTCCGAGTCCTTTAAACATCAGACGACCACTCAGTACTTGTTACGACTTTGTATGCGACATTAGCAACAGGAAAAGCAATTTAGAATAATGGAGGATGCGTTACATCTTTTGAGAACACCTTACACCACCGTACGAAACATTAAAACTCCATAATAAACCTAATGAATTCGTCCGAGTGATTTGAACATCATACAACAATTTAGAATATCTTACCACTCTGTATGCCACATTACCGCCTTGAAAAGCATGTTAGTATAACGTACGACACCTTACAACTCTGAACAAAACATTACAACACCGTACGTAAACTTAAAACTCCATAATAAACCTAATGAATTCATCCGAGTCCTTTGAACATCGTACGACAATTTAGAATATATTACGACTCTGTATGCCACATTACCGCCTTGAAAAGCATGTTAGTATAACGTACGACACCTTACAACTCCTAACAAAACATTACAACACCGTACGTAAACTTAAAACTCCTTAATAAACCTAATGAATTCGTCCGAGTCATTTGAACATCGTACAACAATTTAGAATATCTTACGATTCTGTATGCCACATTACCGCTTTGAAAATCATGTTAGTATGACCTAGGGCACCTTACAACTCCTAAGAACCCATTACAATACCGTACGTAAAATTAAAACTCCATAGTAAACCTAATGAATTCGTCCGAGTCCTTTAAACATCAGACGACCACTCAGGACTTGTTATGACTTTGTATGCGACATTAGCAACAGGAAAAACAATTTAGAATAATGTATAATGCGTTACATCTTTTGAGAACACCTTACACCACCGTATGAAACATTAAAACTCCATAATAAACCTAATGAATTCGTCCGAGTGATTTGAACATCGTACAACAATTTAGAATATCTTACCACTCTGAATGCCACATTACCGCCTTGAAAAGCATGTTAGTATAACGTACGACACCTTACACCTCCTAACAAAATATTACAACACCGTACGTAAACTTTAAACTCCATAATAAACCTAATGAATTCATCCGAGTCATTTGAACATCGTACGACAATTTAGAATATATTACGACTCTGTATGCCACATTACCGCCTTGAAAAACATGTTAGTATAACGCACGACACCTTACAACTCCGAACAAAACATTACAACACCGTACGTAAACTTAAAACTCCATAATAAACCTAATGAATTCATCCGAGTCCTTTGAACATCGTACGACAATTTAGAATATATTACGACTCTGTATGCCACATTACCGCCTTGAAAAGCATGTTAGTATAACGTACGACACCTTACAACTCCTAACAAAACATTACAACACCGTACGTAAACTTAAAACTCCATAATAAACCTAATGAATTCGTCCGAGTCATTTGAACATCGTACAACAATTTAGAATATATTACGATTCTGTATGCCACATTACCGCTTTGAAAATCATGTTAGTATAACCTAGGGCACCTTACAACTCCTAAGAACCCATTACAATACCGTACGTAAACTTAAAACTCCATAGTAAACCTAATGAATTCGTCCGAGTCCTTTAAACATCAGACGACCACTCAGTACTTGTTACGACTTTGTATGCGACATTAGCAACAGGAAAAGCAATTTAGAATAATGGAGGATGCGTTACATCTTTTGAGAACACCTTACACCACCGTACGAAACATTAAAACTCCATAATAAACCTAATGAATTCGTCCGAGTGATTTGAACATCATACAACAATTTAGAATATCTTACCACTCTGTATGCCACATTACCGCCTTGAAAAGCATGTTAGTATAACGTACGACACCTTACAACTCTGAACAAAACATTACAACACCGTACGTAAACTTAAAACTCCATAATAAACCTAATGAATTCATCCGAGTCCTTTGAACATCGTACGACAATTTAGAATATATTACGACTCTGTATGCCACATAACCGCCTTGAAAAGCATGTTAGTATAACGTACAACACCTTACAACTCCCAACAAAACATTACAACACCGTACGTAAACTTAAAACTCCATAATAAACCTAATGAATTCGTCCGAGTCATTTGAACATCGTACAACAATTTAGAATATCTAACGATTCTGTATGCCACATTACCGCTTTGAAAATCATGTTAGTATAACCTAGGGCACCTTACAACTCCTAAGAACCCATTACAATACCGTACGTAAACTTAAAACTCCATAGTAAACCTAATGAATTCGTCCGAGTCCTTTAAACATCAGACGACCACTCAGGACTTGTTATGACTTTGTATGCGACATTAGCAACAGGAAAAGCAATTTAGAATAATGTATGATGCGTTACATCTTTTGAGAACACCTTACACCACCGTACGAAACATTAAAACTCCATAATAAACCTAATGAATTCGTCCGAGTGATTTGAACATCGTACAACAATTTAGAATATCTTACCACTCTGTATGCCACATTACCGCCTTGAAAAGCATGTTAGTATAACGTACGACACCTTACAACTCCGAAAAAAACATTACAACACCGTACGTAAACTTAAAACTCCATAATAAACCTAATGAATTCATCCGAGTCCTTTGAACATCGTACGACAATTTAGAATATATTACGACTCTGTATGCCACATTACCGCCTTGAAAAGCATGTTAGTATAACGTACGACACCTTACAACTCCTAACAAAACATTACAACACCGTACGTAAACTTAAAACTCCTTAATAAACCTAATGAATTCGTCCGAGTCATTTGAACATCGTACAACAATTTAGAATATCTTACGATTCTGTATGCCACATTACCGCTTTGAAAATCATGTTAGTATGACCTAGGGCACCTTACAACTCCTAAGAACCCATTACAATACCGTACGTAAAATTAAAACTCCATAGTAAACCTAATGAATTCGTCCGAGTCCTTTAAACATCAGACGACCACTCAGGACTTGTTATGACTTTGTATGCGACATTAGCAACAGGAAAAACAATTTAGAATAATGTATGATGCGTTACATCTTTTGAGAACACCTTACACCACCGTATGAAACATTAAAACTCCATAATAAACCTAATGAATTCGTCCGAGTGATTTGAACATCGTACAACAATTTAGAATATCTTACCACTCTGAATGCCACATTACCGCCTTGAAAAGCATGTTAGTATAACGTACGACACCTTACACCTCCTAACAAAATATTACAACACCGTACGTAAACTTTAAACTCCATAATAAACCTAATGAATTCATCCGAGTCATTTGAACATCGTACGACAATTTAGAATATATTACGACTCTGTATGCCACATTACCGCCTTGAAAAGCATGTTAGTATAACGCACGACACCTTACAACTCCGAACAAAACATTACAACACCGTACGTAAACTTAAAACTCCATAATAAACCTAATGAATTCATCCGAGTCCTTTGAACATCGTACGACAATTTAGAATATATTACGACTCTGTATGCCACATTACCGCCTTGAAAAGCATGTTAGTATAACGTACGACACCTTACAACTCCTAACAAAACATTACAACACCGAACGTAAACTTAAAACTCCATAATAAACCTAATGAATTCGTCCGAGTCATTTGAACATCGTACAACAATTTAGAATATATTACAATTTTGTATGCCACATTACCGCTTTGAAAATCATGTTAGTATAACCTAGGGCACCTTACAACTCCTAAGAACCCATTACAATACCGTACGTAAACTTAAAACTCCATAGTAAACCTAATGAATTCGTCCGAGTCCTTTAAACATCAGACGACCACTCAGTACTTGTTACGACTTTGTATGCGACATTAGCAACAGGAAAAGCAATTTAGAATAATGGAGGATGCGTTACATCTTTTGAGAACACCTTAGACCACCGTACGAAACATTAAAACTCCATAATAAACCTAATGAATTCGTCCGAGTGATTTGAACATCATACAACAATTTAGAATATCTTACCACTCTGTATGCCACATTACCGCCTTGAAAAGCATGTTAGTATAACGTACGACACCTTACAACTCTGAACAAAACATTACAACACCGTACGTAAACTTAAAACTCCATAATAAACCTAATGAATTCATCCGAGTCCTTTGAACATCGTACGACAATTTAGAATATATTACGACTCTGTATGCCACATTACCGCCTTTAAAAGCATGTTAGTATAACGTACGACACCTTACAACTCCCAACAAAACATTACAACACCGTACGTAAACTTAAAACTCCATAATAAACCTAATGAATTCGTCCGAGTCATTTTAACATCGTACAACAATTTAGAATATCTAACGATTCTGTATGCCACATTACCGCTTTGAAAATCATGTTAGTATAACCTAGGGCACCTTACAACTCCTAAGAACCCATTACAATACCGTACGTAAACTTAAAACTCCATAGTAAACCTAATGAATTCGTCCGAGTCCTTTAAACATCAGACGACCACTCAGGACTTGTTATGACTTTGTATGCGACATTAGCAACAGGAAAAGCAATTTAGAATAATGTATGATGCGTTACATCTTTTGAGAACACCTTACACCACCGTACGAAACATTAAAACTCCATAATAAACCTAATGAATTCGTCCGAGTGATTTGAACATCGTACAACAATTTAGAATATCTTACCACTCTGAATGCCACATTACCGCCTTGAAAAGCATGTTAGTATAACGTACGACACCTTACAACTCCTAACAAAATATTACAACACCGTACGTAAACTTAAAACTCCATAATAAACCTAATGAATTCATCCGAGTCATTTGAACATCGTACGACAATTTAGAATATATTACGACTCTGTATGCCACATTACCGCCTTGAAAAGCATGTTAGTATAACGCACGACACCTTACAACTCCGAACAAAACATTACAACACCGTACGTAAACTTAAAACTCCATAATAAACCTAATGAATTCATCCGAGTCCTTTGAACATCGTACGACAATTTAGAATATATTACGACTCTGTATGCCACATTACCGCCTTGAAAAGCATGTTAGTATAACGTACGACACCTTACAACTCCTAACAAAACATTACAACACCGAACGTAAACTTAAAACTCCATAATAAACCTAATGAATTCGTCCGAGTCATTTGAACATCGTACAACAATTTAGAATATCTAACGATTCTGTATGCCACATTACCGCTTTGTAAATCATGTTAGTATAACCTAGGGCACCTTACAACTCCTAAGAACCCATTACAATACCGTACGTAAACTTAAAACTCCATAGTAAACCTAATGAATTCGTCCGAGTCCTTTAAACATCATACGACCACTCAGGACTTGTTATGACTTTGTATGCGACATTAGCAACAGGAAAAACAATTTAGAATAATGTATGATGCGTTACATCTTTTGAGAACACCTTACACCACCGTATGAAACATTAAAACTCCATAATAAACCTAATGAATTCGTCCGAGTGATTTGAACATCGTACAACAATTTAGAATATCTTACCACTCTGAATGCCACATTACCGCCTTGAAAAGCATGTTAGTATAACGTATGACACCTTACACCTCCTAACAAAATATTACAACACCGTACGTAAACTTTAAACTCCATAATAAACCTAATGAATTCATCCGAGTCATTTGAACATCGTACGACAATTTAGAATATATTACGACTCTGTATGCCACATTACCGCCTTGAAAAGCATGTTAGTATAACGCACGACACCTTACAACTCCGAACAAAACATTACAACACCGTACGTAAACTTAAAACTCCATAATAAACCTAATGAATTCATCCGAGTCCTTTGAACATCGTACGACAATTTAGAATATATTACGACTCTGTATGCCACATTACCGCCTTGAAAAGCATGTTAGTATAACGTACGACACCTTACAACTCCTAACAAAACATTACAACACCGAACGTAAACTTAAAACTCCATAATAAACCTAATGAATTCGTCCGAGTCATTTGAACATCGTACAACAATTTAGAATATATTACGATTTTGTATGCCACATTACCGCTTTGAAAATCATGTTAGTATAACCTAGGGCACCTTACAACTCCTAAGAACCCATTACAATACCGTACGTAAACTTAAAACTCCATAGTAAACCTAATGAATTCGTCCGAGTCCTTTAAACATCAGACGACCACTCAGTACTTGTTACGACTTTGTATGCGACATTAGCAACAGGAAAAGCAATTTAGAATAATGTATGATGCGTTACATCTTTTGAGAACACCTTACACCACCGTACGAAACATTAAAACTCCATAATAAACCTAATGAATTCGTCCGAGTGATTTGAACATCGTACAACAATTTAGAATATCTTACCACTCTGAATGCCACATTACCGCCTTGAAAAGCATGTTAGTATAACGTTCGACACCTTACAACTCCTAACAAAATATTACAACACCGTACGTAAACTTAAAACTCCATAATAAACCTAATGAATTCATCCGAGTCCTTTGAACATCGTACGACAATTTAGAATATATTACGACTCTGTATGCCACATTACCGCCTTGAAAAGCATGTTAGTATAACGTACGACACCTTACAACTCCTAACAAAACATTACAACACCGTACGTAAACTTAAAACTCCATAATAAACCTAATGAATTCGTCCGAGTCATTTGAACATCATACAACAATTTAGAATATCTAACGATTCTGTATGCCACATTACCGCTTTGAAAATCATGTTAGTATAACCTAGGGCACCTTACAACTCCTAAGAACCCATTACAATACCGTACGTAAACTTAAAACTCCATAGTAAACCTAATGAATTCGTCCGAGTCCTTTAAACATCAGACGACCACTCAGGACTTGTTATGACTTTGTATGCGACATTAGCAACAGGAAAAGCAATTTAGAATAATGTATGATGCGTTACATCTTTTGAGAACACCTTACACCACCGTACGAAACATTAAAACTCCATAATAAACCTAATGAATTCGTCCGAGTGATTTGAACATCGTACAACAATTTAGAATATCTTACCACTCTGAATGCCACATTACCGCCTTGAAAAGCATGTTAGTATAACGTACGACACCTTACACCTCCTAACAAAATATTACAACACCGTACGTAAACTTTAAACTCCATAATAAACCTAATGAATTCATCCGAGTCATTTGAACATCGTACGACAATTTAGAATATATTACGACTCTGTATGCCACATTACCGCCTTGAAAAGCATGTTAGTATAACGCACGACACCTTACAACTCCGAACAAAACATTACAACACAGTACGTAAACTTAAAACTCCATAATAAACCTAATGAATTCATCCGAGTCCTTTGAACATCGTACGACAATTTAGAATATATTACGACTCTGTATGCCACATTACCGCCTTGAAAAGCATGTTAGTATAACGTACGACACCTTACAACTCCTAACAAAACATTACAACACCGAACGTAAACTTAAAACTCCATAATAAACCTAATGAATTCGTCCGAGTCATTTGAACATCGTACAACAATTTAGAATATATTACGATTTTGTATGCCACATTACCGCTTTGAAAATCATGTTAGTATAACCTAGGGCACCTTACAACTCCTAAGAACCCATTACAATACCGTACGTAAACTTAAAACTCCATAGTAAACCTAATGAATTCGTCCGAGTCCTTTAAACATCAGACGACCACTCAGTACTTGTTACGACTTTGTATGCGACATTAGCAACAGGAAAAGCAATTTAGAATAATGTATGATGCGTTACATCTTTTGAGAACACCTTACACCACCGTACGAAACATTAAAACTCCATAATAAACCTAATGAATTCGTCCGAGTGATTTGAACATCGTACAACAATTTAGAATATCTTACCACTCTGAATGCCACATTACCGCCTTGAAAAGCATGTTAGTATAACGTACGACACCTTACAACTCCTAACAAAATATTACAACACCGTACGTAAACTTAAAACTCCATAATAAACCTAATGAATTCATCCGAGTCCTTTGAACATCGTACGACAATTTAGAATATATTACGACTCTGTATGCCACATTACCGCCTTGAAAAGCATGTTAGTATAACGTACGACACCTTACAACTCCTAACAAAACATTACAACACCGTACATAAACTTAAAACTCCATAATAAACCTAATGAATTCGTCCGAGTCATTTGAACATCATACAACAATTTAGAATATCTAACGATTCTGTATGCCACATTACCGCTTTGAAAATCATGTTAGTATAACCTAGGGCACCTTACAACTCCTAAGAACCCATTACAATACCGTACGTAAACTTAAAACTCCATAGTAAACCTAATGAATTCGTCCGAGTCCTTTAAACATCAGACGACCACTCAGGACTTGTTATGACTTTGTATGCGACATTAGCAACAGGAAAAGCAATTTAGAATAATGTATGATGCGTTACATCTTTTGAGAACACCTTACACCACCGTACGAAACATTAAAACTCCATAATAAACCTAATGAATTCGTCCGAGTGATTTGAACATCGTACAACAATTTAGAATATCTTACCACTCTGAATGCCACATTACCGCCTTGAAAAGCATGTTAGTATAACGTACGACACCTTACACCTCCTAACAAAATATTACAACACCGTACGTAAACTTTAAACTCTATAATAAACCTAATGAATTCATCCGAGTCATTTGAACATCGTACGACAATTTAGAATATATTACGACTCTGTATGCCACATTACCGCCTTGAAAAGCATGTTAGTATAACGCACGACACCTTACAACTCCGAACAAAACATTACAACACCGTACGTAAACTTAAAACTCCATAATAAACCTAATGAATTCATCCGAGTCCTTTGAACATCGTACGACAATTTAGAATATATTACGACTCTGTATGCCACATTACCGCCTTGAAAAGCATGTTAGTATAACGTACGACACCTTACAACTCCTAACAAAACATTACAACACCGTACGTAAACTTAAAACTCCATAATAAACCTAATGAATTCGTCCGAGTCATTTGAACATCGTACAACAATTTAGAATATATTACGATTCTGTATGCCACATTACCGCTTTGAAAATCATGTTAGTATAACCTAGGGCACCTTACAACTCCTAAGAACCCATTACAATACCGTACGTAAACTTAAAACTCCATAGTAAACCTAATGAATTCGTCCGAGTCCTTTAAACATCAGACGACCACTCAGTACTTGTTACGACTTTGTATGCGACATTAGCAACAGGAAAATCAATTTAGAATAATGGAGGATGCGTTACATCTTTTGAGAACACCTTACACCACCGTACGAAACATTAAAACTCCATAATAAACCTAATGAATTCGTCCGAGTGATTTGAACATCATACAACAATTTAGAATATCTTACCACTCTGTATGCCACATTACCGCCTTGAAAAGCATGTTAGTATAACGTACGACACCTTACAACTCTGAACAAAACATTACAACACCGTACGTAAACTTAAAACTCCATAATAAACCTAATGAATTCATCCGAGTCCTTTGAACATCGTACGACAATTTAGAATATATTACGACTCTGTATGCCACATTACCGCCTTGAAAAGCATGTTAGTATAACGTACGACACCTTACAACTCCCAACAAAACATTACAACACCGTACGTAAACTTAAAACTCCATAATAAACCTAATGAATTCGTCCGAGTCATTTGAACATCGTACAACAATTTAGAATATCTAACGATTCTGTATGCCACATTACCGCTTTGAAAATCATGTTAGTATAACCTAGGGCACCTTACAACTCCTAAGAACCCATTACAATACCGTACGTAAACTTAAAACTCCATAGTAAACCTAATGAATTCGTCCGAGTCCTTTAAACATCAGACGACCACTCAGGACTTGTTATGACTTTGTATGCGACATTAGCAACAGGAAAAGCAATTTAGAATAATGTATGATGCGTTACATCTTTTGAGAACACCTTACACCACCGTACGAAACATTAAAACTCCATAATAAACCTAATGAATTCGTCCGAGTGATTTGAACATCGTACAACAATTTAGAATATCTTACCACTCTGAATGCCACATTACCGCCTTGAAAAGCATGTTAGTATAACGTACGACACCTTACAACTCCTAACAAAATATTACAACACCGTACGTAAACTTAAAACTCCATAATAAACCTAATGAATTCATCCGAGTCCTTTGAACATCGTACGACAATTTACGACTCTGTATGCCACATTACCGCCTTGAAAAGCATGTTAGTATAACGTACGACACCTTACAACTCCTAACAAAACATTACAACACCGTACGTAAACTTAAAACTCCATAATAAACCTAATGAATTCGTCCGAGTCATTTGAACATCGTACAACAATTTAGAATATCTAACGATTCTGTATGCCACATTACCGCTTTGAAAATCATGTTAGTATAACCTAGGGCACCTTACAACTCCTAAGAACCCATTACAATACCGTACGTAAACTTAAAACTCCATAGTAAACCTAATGAATTCGTCCGAGTCCTTTAAACATCAGACGACCACTCAGGACTTGTTATGACTTTGTATGCGACATTAGCAACAGGAAAAGCAATTTAGAATAATGTATGATGCGTTACATCTTTTGAGAACACCTTACACCACCGTACGAAACATTAAAACTCCATAATAAACCTAATGAATTCGTCCGAGTGATTTGAACATCGTACAACAATTTAGAATATCTTACCACTCTGAATGCCACATTACCGCCTTGAAAAGCATGTTAGTATAACGTACGACACCTTACAACTCCTAACAAAATATTACAACACCGTACGTAAACTTAAAACTCCATAATAAACCTAATGAATTCATCCGAGTCCTTTGAACATCGTACGACAATTTAGAATATATTACGACTCTGTATGCCACATTACCGCCTTGAAAAGCATGTTAGTATAACGTACGACACCTTACAACTCCTAACAAAACATTACAACACCGTACGTAAACTTAAAACTCCATAATAAACCTAATGAATTCGTCCGAGTCATTTGAACATCGTACAACAATTTAGAATATCTAACGATTCTGTATGCCACATTACCGCTTTGAAAATCATGTTAGTATAACCTAGGGCACCTTACAACTCCTAAAAACCCATTACAATACCGTACGTAAACTTAAAACTCCATAGTAAACCTAATGAATTCGTCCGAGTCCTTTAAACATCAGACGACCACTCAGGACTTGTTATGACTTTGTATGCGACATTAGCAACAGGAAAAGCAATTTAGAATAATGTATGATGCGTTACATCTTTTGAGAACACCTTACACCACCGTACGAAACATTAAAACTCCATAATAAACCTAATGAATTCGTCCGAGTGATTTGAACATCGTACAACAATTTAGAATATCTTACCACTCTGAATGCCACATTACCGCCTTGAAAAGCATGTTAGTATAACGTAAGACACCTTACAACTCCTAACAAAATATTACAACACCGTACGTAAACTTAAAACTCCATAATAAACCTAATGAATTCATCCGAGTCCTTTGAACATCGTACGACAATTTAGAATATATTACGACTCTGTATGCCACATTACCGCCTTGAAAAGCATGTTAGTATAACGTACGACACCTTACAACTCCCAACAAAACATTACAACACCGTACGTAAACTTAAAACTCCATAATAAACCTAATGAATTCGTCCGAGTCATTTGAACATCGTACAACAATTTAGAATATCTAACGATTCTGTATGCCACATTACCGCTTTGAAAATCATGTTAGTATAACCTAGGGCACCTTACAACTCCTAAGAACCCATTACAATACCGTACGTAAACTTAAAACTCCATAGTAAACCTAATGAATTCGTCCGAGTCCTTTAAACATCAGACGACCACTCAGGACTTGTTATGACTTTGTATGCGACATTAGCAACAGGAAAAGCAATTTAGAATAATGTATGATGCGTTACATCTTTTGAGAACACCTTACACCACCGTACGAAACATTAAAACTCCATAATAAACCTAATGAATTCGTCCGAGTGATTTGAACATCGTACAACAATTTAGAATATCTTACCACTCTGAATGCCACATTACCGCCTTGAAAAGCATGTTAGTATAACGTACGACACCTTACAACTCCTAACAAAATATTACAACACCGTACGTAAACTTAAAACTCCATAATAAACCTAATGAATTCATCCGAGTCCTTTGAACATCGTACGACAATTTAGAATATATTACGACTCTGTATGCCACATTACCGCCTTGAAAAGCATGTTAGTATAACGTACGACACCTTACAACTCCTAACAAAACATTACAACACCGTACGTAAACTTAAAACTCCATAATAAACCTAATGAAATCGTCCGAGTCATTTGAACATCGTACAACAATTTAGAATATCTAACGATTCTGTATGCCACATTACCGCTTTGAAAATCATGTTAGTATAACCTGGGCACCTTACAACTCCTAAGAACCCATTACAATACCGTACGTAAACTTAAAACTCCATAGTAAACCTAATGAATTCGTCCGAGTCCTTTAAACATCAGACGACCACTCAGGACTTGTTATGACTTTGTATGCGACATTAGCAACAGGAAAAGCAATTTAGAATAATGTATGATGCGTTACATCTTTTGAGAACACCTTACACCACCGTACGAAACATTAAAACTCCATAATAAACCTAATGAATTCGTCCGAGTGATTTGAACATCGTACAACAATTTAGAATATCTTACCACTCTGAATGCCACATTACCGCCTTGAAAAGCATGTTAGTATAACGTACGACACCTTACAACTCCTAACAAAATATTACAACACCGTACGTAAACTTAAAACTCCATAATAAACCTAATGAATTCATCCGAGTCCTTTGAACATCGTACGACTATTTAGAATATATTACGACTCTGTATGCCACATTACCGCCTTGAAAAGCATGTTAGTATAACGTACGACACCTTACAACTCCCAACAAAACATTACAACACCGTACGTAAACTTAAAACTCCATAATAAACCTAATGAATTCGTCCGAGTCATTTGAACATCGTACAACAATTTAGAATATCTAACGATTCTGTATGCCACATTACCGCTTTGAAAATCATGTTAGTATAACCTAGGGCACCTTACAACTCCTAAGAACCCATTACAATACCGTACGTAAACTTAAAACTCCATAGTAAACCTAATGAATTCGTCCGAGTCCTTTAAACATCAGACGACCACTCAGTACTTGTTACGACTTTGTATGCGACATTAGCAACAGGAAAAGCAATTTAGAATAATGGAGGATGCGTTACATCTTTTGAGAACACCTTACACCACCGTACGAAACATTAAAACTCCATAATAAACCTAATGAATTCTTCCGAGTGATTTGAACATCATACAACAATTTAGAATATCTTACCACTCTGTATGCCACATTACCGCCTTGAAAAGCATGTTAGTATAACGTACGACACCTTACAACTCCGAACAAAACATTACAACACCGTACGTAAACTTAAAACTCCATAATAAACCTAATGAATTCATCCGAGTCCTTTGAACATCGTACGACAATTTAGAATATATTACGACTCTGTATGCCACATTACCGCCTTGAAAAGCATGTTAGTATAACGTACGACACCTTACAACTCCTAACAAAACATTACAACACCGTACGTAAACTTAAAACTCCTTAATAAACCTAATGAATTCGTCCGAGTCATTTGAACATCGTACAACAATTTAGAATATCTTACGATTCTGTATGCCACATTACCGCTTTGAAAATCATGTTAGTATGACCTAGGGCACCTTACAACTCCTAAGAACCCATTACAATACCGTACGTAAAATTAAAACTCCATAGTAAACCTAATGAATTCGTCCGAGTCCTTTAAACATCAGACGACCACTCAGGACTTGTTATGACTTTGTATGCGACATTAGCAACACGAAAAACAATTTAGAATAATGTATGATGCGTTACATCTTTTGAGAACACCTTACACCACCGTATGAAACATTAAAACTCCATAATAAACCTAATGAATTCGTCCGAGTGATTTGAACATCGTACAACAATTTAGAATATCTTACCACTCTGAATGCCACATTACCGCCTTGAAAAGCATGTTAGTATAACGTACGACACCTTACACCTCCTAACAAAATATTACAACACCGTACGTAAACTTTAAACTCCATAATAAACCTAATGAATTCATCCGAGTCATTTGAACATCGTACGACAATTTAGAATATATTACGACTCTGTATGCCACATTACCGCCTTGAAAAGCATGTTAGTATAACGCACGACACCTTACAACTCCGAACAAAACATTACAACACTGTACGTAAACTTAAAACTCCATAATAAACCTAATGAATTCATCCGAGTCCTTTGAACATCGTACGACAATTTAGAATATATTACGACTCTGTATGCCACATTACCGCCTTGAAAAGCATGTTAGTATAACGTACGGCACCTTACAACTCCTAACAAAACATTACAACACCGTACGTAAACTTAAAACTCCATAATAAACCAAATGAATTCGTCCGAGTCATTTGAACATCGTACAACAATTTAGAATATCTTACGATTCTGTATGCCACATTACCGCTTTGAAAATCATGTTAGTATAACCTAGGGCACCTTACAACTCCTAAGAACCCATTACAATACCGTACGTAAACTTAAAACTCCATAGTAAACCTAATGAATTCGTCCGAGTCCTTTAAACATCAGACGACCACTCAGGACTTGTTATGACTTTGTATGCGACATTAGCAACAGGAAAAACAATTTAGAATAATGTATGATGCGTTACATCTTTTGAGAACACCTTACACCACCGTACGAAACATTAAAACTCCATAATAAACCTAATGAATTCGTCCGAGTGATTTGAACATCGTACAACAATTTAGAATATCTTACCACTCTGAATGCCACATTACCGCCTTGAAAAGCATGTTAGTATAACGTACGACACCTTACACCTCCTAACAAAATATTACAACACCGTACGTAAACTTTAAACTCCATAATAAACCTAATGAATTCATCCGAGTCATTTGAACATCGTACGACAATTTAGAATATATTACGACTCTGTATGCCACATTACCGCCTTGAAAAGCATGTTAGTATAACGCACGACACCTTACAACTCCGAACAAAACATTACAACACTGTACGTAAACTTAAAACTCCATAATAAACCTAATGAATTCATCCGAGTCCTTTGAACATCGTACGACAATTTAGAATATATTATGACTCTGTATGCCACATTCCCGCCTTGAAAAGCATGTTAGTATAACGTACGGCACCTTACAACTCCTAACAAAACATTACAACACCGTACGTAAACTTAAAACTCCATAATAAACCTAATGAATTCGTCCGAGTCATTTGAACATCGTACAACAATTTAGAATATCTTACGATTCTGTATGCCACATTACCGCTTTGAAAATCATGTTAGTATAACCTAGGGCACCTTACAACTCCTAAGAACCCATTACAATACCGTACGTAAACTTAAAACTCCATAGTAAACCTAATGAATTCGTCCGAGTCCTTTAAACATCAGACGACCACTCAGTACTTGTTACGACTTTGTATGCGACATTAGCAACAGGAAAAGCAATTTAGAATAATGGAGGATGCGTTACATCTTTTGAGAACACCTTACACCACCGTACGAAACATTAAAACTCCATAATAAACCTAATGAATTCGTCCGAGTGATTTGAACATCATACAACAATTTAGAATATCTTACCACTCTGTATGCCACATTACCGCCTTGAAAAGCATGTAAGTATAACGTACGACACCTTACAACTCCGAACAAAACATTACAACACCGTACGTAAACTTAAAACTCCATAATAAACCTAATGAATTCATCCGAGTCCTTTGAACATCGTATGACAATTTAGAATATATTACGACTCTGTATGCCACATTACCGCCTTGAAAAGCATGTTAGTATAACGTACGACACCTTACAACTCCTAACAAAACATTACAACACCGTACGTAAACTTAAAACTCCATAATAAACCTAATGAATTCGTCCGAGTCATTTGAACATCGTACAACAATTTAGAATATCTTACGATTCTGTATGCCACATTACCGCTTTGAAAATCATGTTAGTATAACCTAGGGCACCTTACAACTCCTAAGAACCCATTACAATACCGTACGTAAACTTAAAACTCCATAGTAAACCTAATGAATTCGTCCGAGTCCTTTAAACATCAGATGACCACTCAGGACTTGTTATGACTTTGTATGCGACATTAGCAACAGGAAAAACAATTTAGAATAATGTATGATGCGTTACATCTTTTGAGAACACCTTACACCACCGTACGAAACATTAAAACTCCATAATAAACCTAATGAATTCGACCGAGTGATTTGAACATCGTACAACAATTTAGAATATCTTACCACTCTGAATGCCACATTACCGCCTTGAAAAGCATGTTAGTATAACGTACGACACCTTACAACTCCTAACAATATATTACAACACCGTACGTAAACTTTAAACTCCATAATAAACCTAATGAATTCATCCGAGTCATTTGAACATCGTACGACAATTTAGAATATATTACGACTCTGTATGCCACATTACCGCCTTGAAAAGCATGTTAGTATAACGCACGACACCTTACAACTCCGAACAAAACATTACAACACCGTACGTAAACTTAAAACTCCATAATAAACCTAATGAATTCATCCGAGTCCTTTGAACATCGTACGACAATTTAGAATATATTTCGACTCTGTATGCCACATTACCGCCTTGAAAAGCATGTTAGTATAACGTACGGCACCTTACAACTCCTAACAAAACATTACAACACCGTACGTAAACTTAAAACTCCATAATAAACCTAATGAATTCGTCCGAGTCATTTGAACATCGTACAACAATTTAGAATATCTTACGATTCTGTATGCCACATTACCGCTTTGAAAATCATGTTAGTATAAGCTAGGGCACCTTACAACTCCTAAGAACCCATTACAATACCGTACGTAAACTTAAAACTCCATAGTAAACCTAATGAATTCGTCCGAGTCCTTTAAACATCAGATGACCACTCAGGACTTGTTATGACTTTGTATGCGACATTAGCAACAGGAAAAACAATTTAGAATAATGTATGATGCGTTACATCTTTTGAGAACACCTTACACCACCGTACGAAACATTAAAACTCCATAATAAACCTAATGAATTCGTCCGAGTGATTTGAACATCATACAACAATTTAGAATATCTTACCACTCTGTATGCCACATTACCGCCTTGAAAAGCATGTTAGTATAACGTACGACACCTTACAACTCCGAACAAAACATTACAACACCGTACGTAAACTTAAAACTCCATAATAAACCTAATGAATACATCCGAGTCCTTTGAACATCGTACGACAATTTAGAATATATTACGACTCTGTATGCCACATTACCGCCTTGAAAAGCATGTTAGTATAACGTACGACACCTTACAACTCCTAACAAAACATTACAACACCGTACGTAAACTTAAAACTCCATAATAAACCTAATGAATTCGTCCGAGTCATTTGAACATCGTACAACAATTTAGAATATCTTACGATTCTGTATGCCACATTACCGCTTTGAAAATCATGTTAGTATAACCTAGGGCACCTTACAACTCCTAAGAACCCATTACAATACCGTACGTAAACTTAAAACTCCATAGTAAACCTAATGAATTCGTCCGAGTCCTTTAAACATCAGACGACCACTCAGGACTTGTTATGACTTTGTATGCGACATTAGCAACAGGAAAAGCAATTTAGAATAATGTATGATGCGTTACATCTTTTGAGAACACCTTACACCACCGTACGAAACATTAAAACTCCATAATAAACCTAATGAATTCGTCCGAGTGATTTGAACATCGTACAACAATTTAGAATATCTTACCACTCTGAATGCCACATTACCGCCTTGAAAAGCATGTTAGTATAACGTACGACACCTTACAACTCCTAACAAAATATTACAACACCGTACGTAAACTTAAAACTCCATAATAAACCTAATGAATTCATCCGAGTCCTTTGAACATCGTACGACAATTTAGAATATATTACGACTTTGTATGCCACATTACCGCCTTGAAAAGCATGTTAGTATAACGTACGGCACCTTACAACTCCTAACAAAACATTACAACACCGTACGTAAACTTAAAACTCCATAATAAACCTATTGAATTCGTCCGAGTCATTTGAACATCGTACAACAATTTAGAATATCTTACGATTCTGTATGCCACATTACCGCTTTGAAAATCATGTTAGTATAACCTAGGGCACCTTACAACTCCTAAGAACCCATTACAATACCGTACGTAAACTTAAAACTCCATAGTAAACCTAATGAATTCGTCCGAGTCCTTTAAACATCAGACGACCATTCAGTACTTGTTACGACTTTGTATGCGACATTAGCAACAGGAAAAGCAATTTAGAATAATGGAGGATGCGTTACATCTTTTGAGAACACCTTACACCACCGTACGAAACATTAAAACTCCATAATAAACCTAATGAATTCTTCGGAGTGATTTGAACATCATATAATAATTTAGAATATCTTACCACTCTGTATGCCACATTACCGCCTTGAAAAGCATGTTAGTATAACGTACGACACCTTACAACTCCGAACAAAACATTACAACACCGTACGTAAACTTAAAACTCCATAATAAACCTAATGAATTCATCCGAGTCCTTTGAACATCGTACGACAATTTAGAATATATTACGACTCTGTATGCCACATTACCGCCTTGTAAAGCATGTTAGTATAACGTACGACACCTTACAACTCCTAACAAAATATTACAACACCGTACGTAAACTTTAAACTCCATAATAAACCTAATGAATTCATCCGAGTCATTTGAACATCGTACGACAATTTAGAATATATTACGACTCTGTATGCCACATTACCTGTAACATCTGTCCCAATTCGTATCTAACCGAACTCGGTTGGGTAATCCAAAAATTTCCCTAAACTATTGGGAGAAAAAAAAACAACTTATTATTTAACTACGTTTAATCTAAATTATATCAATAAATCATTAGTTAATGATAAGTAGTTTAACAAAAGAAACTAAAATAATTGTATAAAATGAATTTTATATAATTGATAAAGTTTAACGAAAGTTATCAACTAAAATGAGGAAATTAGATCACTTATAGGAGAACTATTTTTTTTCCTATTATTTATACTTTTATAAATTTAGTTAAGTTAGTATGGTTAGTTAAGTCAACTAGTTAACAACAAACCTAACTTAGATGGTTAACCATGTTATTTGCAAAACTTGATTTAAAACCTTTGGAAAACAAATAATTATTTAAGTAAACTACAAGGTGCTAAAGTGAAATTTTAAATTAAATCATTCCCAACAATTTGACTCCTGTATTTGCCGGCCAAAGACTCCGACCGTCTCCGGCGTCTCCGGCAAGGCACAAAAAGCACCAAATTTGACAGTTTAAAACGCGTTTAACCGGCCAAATCAGTTACCATCAAGTTTCGAACCCCAATCCCTAATTTAATTGAACTTTTGAAGTCGTATGATCGTCCATCCCCAAAACCCGTTTCCCTCGGTAAGTTTGAAAATCAAATCCAGTTTAATCTTGAAATAAACACAAATTAATGTTATCCTAATTTTTCCTTTACTCAACTAGTACATGATCATTGGATAAATGTAACAAAAATCTCATAAACTACAGCGAATTATACATATCTTTTGCGAAAACAACTCAAAACTTGTTTTAAACCTTGACCACGATTTTATCTTATTTATATTATTCATTTCCTTTATACGACTTCATTAAATCTTTCTGCAGCATAAAACTTACCTGCAACACACACCAAATCATCAAATGATCATCTTTATTATTTGGTTATGTTCATCAACATCTGGGTATCACTTCTGAAATTGATTGTGAATTTCTATTCATCGTTCATCATCAGTTGATTCTGAAGCATTAATTTTATCAAAACATAAAGGTTGAATCGTCATCCAATTCGCGATGGCTATGTCTTTCTATTCCTTCTTGTTATCATCGAATCTTCGTCAATTGAGGTATATAATTCAGTCCTTGAATTCGTTTTTTTTTCATCTTGATCATTAGCCCTCTATTTAATTTCAATCACAGTTTCGATTTCATGCTCAATTTTAATGGATTTGATTCTAGGGTTTATGCTAGAAGTTGGGGTTTTATTGTCAATAAATTTAAGTCTTTTTATTTCGATTTTAAAACAACAATGACATCCTGGTAGTGTTTTAAGTGAATTGTGTTAAACCAAGGGTCTCAGGTTCTAGCCTTTGTTCATACACTTTCTTTCTTTTATTTCTAGTTAAAATAATTAAAACCCACGTGACATACATAAATAAATTCAATATTGTTTTAACATTTACCAATTATAAACATTGAATTTAAAACTTCATAACTTCTGAATTATATACTAAAAGCGTATAAACATTTTTTTTAATATGTTACGCATTTAATAACTTTAAATTTTATACATATACAAAAGTTTAAGGAAATAAAGTTATTAATGGATTTTTATATTTTAGAGGTCTTAAAAGTTATAACACACTTGTGGATGGTTCAATTGATTATATAGTTACTAATTATCTACCCCCAAACTAACATTATTATTTACATAATTAATTCATAAAGTTAATTGTCTTAAAGAATTAGTTAGTGTTATCACATCATCGATGATGTCGTTGATTAATTTTTACTAATCTAATAATTGTAATTAATTATTATACGCTACATAATTAATATCATACTTAATTAAACTATATTATTAGACTATTATCTATTATTATGTAAACCAAATATTATGAACTTAAAACCCCAAGTTCCAGTTAGAATCATAGTTTTCCAAATTATATGTAGTTATCATTTTAACATAAGACACTTTTCCTTAGGCGATACTTAAGGAGATTTTCGGTGTCATATTCAAGTCTTTAGTTTTTTTTTCATTTCGCCATTCAGTTATCAGGTGAGTATTCATAGCCCCTTTTCTGGTTTTCAATTTGGGGTGATATCATGTGACGTATTTAAATCAGATTTCAGATTTCAGTTTATCAGTTATTTCAGTTATCAGATTTCAGTTGATCATTTAAACAATTCATGTTATGTCTTTACTTGCAAATTATGTGTTCATAGCCTGATAGCAATTTTTGTTCAAGTGTAATCATTAATTTGTAGAAACCGACAGTTACTAATGGTAGATCTATTGGTCGAAAGGACCCACCCCCCTGATTCTTGGGTGATTATAACTGATTATCATTATCATGTGGACCCCCCCTTTATCATTGTTCAAGGTTTGATTATGCGTTGTTATCTTGTATGTACATGTTTTGCATTCATAAGTTTTGACATAACGACATGAATTGACTTTTTATCATTGTATCTATATGTATTTCAAACCTATGTTTACTCACCAGCTAATTCGTTAGCTGACCAGTTATTTTTCACATGATTTCAGGAAGAGCAAGTTAGGAACTTTGGATGCCAAACGCTTAGGGACATGGACCTAGTTAATAACTTAAAGTAGACTTTTTCATTTGTTCGGTTTGGTTTGTTTGTTTGGATTTATCATTTACTCTTGTTTGAAAAATTGGATATTAATAATATTTAAACTATTTATAGTACCATGAGCTATGAACAATCATTCACTTTCGTCCGCCTCGATGATTCCGCCATCGGTCGGGGTGTGACAGATTGGTATCAGAGCCATGGTTATAGGGAATTAGGTTATTAGAAATGGATGACCTAGTCTATAACTAAGCACCCTAAACATGATTCATTTCATGTTATTATTCATTATCTTTTTAGTATTTCATAATATAAACATGAGTCCTCTCATGTTAGTATTCATCAACTTTTAGCATTCATAATATAAACATGAGTCCTCTCATGTTATTATTTGTTAGCTTTGAACACTTTATAATGTGCTACATTACTTATGTTTTATACTCATCTATTTAATCATACATCTTAATTATACTAATGTAAATCACAATTCCATATCAAGTGCTAAGGCCTGATCCTTAACCCTAAATGAATCGTCAAATTTCTAATCAAACTTCAATTTAATCATCGAATTTCAAATCAAATTTTGTTCATGGTTTTCGAACTCTCGTCAAAGTCTAAGTTCTAAAACTGAACTCGTGCAATACTGGAAGGGTGGATACCTGTACTTTTGAGATGTTCTGTCTAAGGCAAGTATTCGTATAAATCCAAACCTACCGCTGGATCTGTTACTTACCTGGGAACTCTCAAAAGTGAGTATCGACTTATAGGTAGTCACGTCTTCATAAAAGTTAACGGACTTACTACTTTGATAAGTCAATGTAACCGTTTGATTTGCTAATCGAACGTTTACACTCAAAGTGTCTTTACACGATCTTATTACCTCAAATGTTTTCAAACTTTTCATCAAGATGTGATTTCACTATCAAATAATAACCTCCTAATCAAATAATAAACTGGTTATCAAATCAAGAAAGTCATCATCATAACCTAAACTTGAAAATGAATTACAAATTCATAATCGTATCAAAAGTTTGCCATCAAATGATGAACTCATTAACCAACTTCGGTGTGTTTAATCCCTAAAAAAAAAAAAAAAAAAAAAAAAAAAAAAAAAAAAAAAAAACCTAAAGTTGATTTGTACATCAACTTGATTACAAAGCCTATCATGTTCTACTCACATTCACTAATCGAACTGAATACACTTCGTTTTTCATAAACGCATTCAAATCCACTGTGGTTATTTATCAACCTACTACTGAGTTTTTGTAATAAAAAAAATTTTTTTTTTTAAAATAATAATTTTCTAACCGATGATTAATTTCATTGAGAATAATTTCTTTAAGTTTTCAAACCTAACCTTTAAGTTTCAATAACTTTCAAGTTTTATAAGTCCTTAACATATGACTGATTAATGTTAAGTTTCAATAACTCGCAAATTTACAAAGTTTTATAACAAATGATTTCTTAAAAAAAAAAAGAAATTGTTTATTCATAAATGTTTATCAAATATTCGCACCTCATACGTAAAATTTTCTCCAACACTATCTAAGGAGCTATAACAGGAATCATACTTGAATTTCTTAAAAAAGATCAAAACCGGATCACATTGATTATTTTCAAGAAAACAATATTATGTTAATATTAAAATTCTCAAGCTTATTAACTTTTCAAAAGTTCGTTATGTACGAGTCAAATTATGTCTTATAACCCTTATTATCCATAATACATATACCCCTTATTACCTAAAGATGTTTTCATATGAACACGAATGTTTTAAACTAAATCCATTACTAAATTGGTATCCACTGTAATTGATAGGTTAATTGGACTATCCATACCCATAAATATTCATGAAGTTGATTTTCCATCATTTTAAGAAACTAAATTCTTACATACACGCCACCATACTCTAATACTAATAAACGCGACTCATCACAAACATGGTTTTCACATGCATATTTTTATAAAAATTTGATCCATGAACTTGGTTTTTCTACAACTACGATTTATGAACTTAAACTAATTGATTTCCCGCACCTTTGATCCAGAAAAATCAATTTATATGAACCAAAAGACTATCTAGCGAACTCAACTCTACATAATTATCATCTTGAACAAGATTCCACGAAACAGTTGAACATGAAATCACATTCTATATGTATCATCATATTAGTTTAGAAGTTTAGGTACCCTTGACCCGCACGTGATCGAGTGAGCTATGTGGTTCATGCAAAAGCTAAAGTAATTACGGGTGCACACGGAATTATGAAAGCTGGTGCATGGAAACCATAGTAAATTTTGTCATGTGTTTGAGGGCAAAGCGACAGATGAGGTATGATAAGGGCATGGTGGATACGCCGCCGGTACATCCTATATATAAGTGTACTTATCATACTATCAAATGAAGCGTTGCCTGCGACCTGAGATATTTGTGTTATTCTTTTGCTCTTCCCATAAAGTGAGACTGATTGTACATTTCAAAGTTAACCTCAAATAACAGTTAATTATTATCTCAACCTATGCTCTGAGAACAAGAACCGTTTCGTATCATATGCAATTCAAAACTTAACAATTGATTTTATGTGTTATCATTTTTCACCATTATCATCTTGTGCTCAAGTTGATGTATTCCTAATCAACTTCTCGGAGTTGAGGTAATCTTGTTCAATTCGAGAGAGCTAGATAACGTTAGTACATTTATAATGGAACGCTTATCATCATGGACAACTTTTGGAGTTGTGCCACATTTATTCATTTTATCAATCTCTTTTTATCATTTATTCACTCGTTTTATTTAACGTATTTATTCACTTGATTCTTTTATTCATTTTATTAGTAACGTTCACTCATTCGCCCTGTTTTATTTTATTTCACTCTATTCGTTTTTATTATTATGCATCGCGTTCATGAACTTTACGCATTTAAATCATTCCATTCTAATCCAGCTATTTAAACCATTTTATTCCCAAGTTGAACTCTATCGATAACCATTAATCAAGCTAAATCCAACACCATTGTGATCAAGAACGGCAATCAATCAGTATTCGAACACTGTTCAGTTAAATCACATGAATCTTTCCTAACTCGAACCATGTTATATTCATAGTAGTGATATGTATTTCAAAGCGTCAATCCCTTTTTAGCAAGTCTAACACTAATAAAATTTCGGGACGAAATTTCTTAAAGGAGGGGAGACTGTAACATCTGTCCCAATTCGTATCTAACCGAACTCGGTTGGGTAATCCAAAAATTTCCCTAAACTATTGGGAGAAAAAAAAACAACTTATTATTTAACTACGTTTAATCTAAATTATATCAATAAATCATTAGTTAATGATAAGTAGTTTAACAAAAGAAACTAAAATAATTGTATAAAATGAATTTTATATAATTGATAAAGTTTAACGAAAGTTATCAACTAAAATGAGGAAATTAGATCACTTATAGGAGAACTATTTTTTTTCCTATTATTTATACTTTTATAAATTTAGTTAAGTTAGTATGGTTAGTTAAGTCAACTAGTTAACAACAAACCTAACTTAGATGGTTAACCATGTTATTTGCAAAACTTGATTTAAAACCTTTGGAAAACAAATAATTATTTAAGTAAACTACAAGGTGCTAAAGTGAAATTTTAAATTAAATCATTCCCAACAATTTGACTCCTGTATTTGCCGGCCAAAGACTCCGACCGTCTCCGGCGTCTCCGGCAAGGCACAAAAAGCACCAAATTTGACAGTTTAAAACGCGTTTAACCGGCCAAATCAGTTACCATCAAGTTTCGAACCCCAATCCCTAATTTAATTGAACTTTTGAAGTCGTATGATCGTCCATCCCCAAAACCCGTTTCCCTCGGTAAGTTTGAAAATCAAATCCAGTTTAATCTTGAAATAAACACAAATTAATGTTATCCTAATTTTTCCTTTACTCAACTAGTACATGATCATTGGATAAATGTAACAAAAATCTCATAAACTACAGCGAATTATACATATCTTTTGCGAAAACAACTCAAAACTTGTTTTAAACCTTGACCACGATTTTATCTTATTTATATTATTCATTTCCTTTATACGACTTCATTAAATCTTTCTGCAGCATAAAACTTACCTGCAACACACACCAAATCATCAAATGATCATCTTTATTATTTGGTTATGTTCATCAACATCTGGGTATCACTTCTGAAATTGATTGTGAATTTCTATTCATCGTTCATCATCAGTTGATTCTGAAGCATTAATTTTATCAAAACATAAAGGTTGAATCGTCATCCAATTCGCGATGGCTATGTCTTTCTATTCCTTCTTGTTATCATCGAATCTTCGTCAATTGAGGTATATAATTCAGTCCTTGAATTCGTTTTTTTTTCATCTTGATCATTAGCCCTCTATTTAATTTCAATCACAGTTTCGATTTCATGCTCAATTTTAATGGATTTGATTCTAGGGTTTATGCTAGAAGTTGGGGTTTTATTGTCAATAAATTTAAGTCTTTTTATTTCGATTTTAAAACAACAATGACATCCTGGTAGTGTTTTAAGTGAATTGTGTTAAACCAAGGGTCTCAGGTTCTAGCCTTTGTTCATACACTTTCTTTCTTTTATTTCTAGTTAAAATAATTAAAACCCACGTGACATACATAAATAAATTCAATATTGTTTTAACATTTACCAATTATAAACATTGAATTTAAAACTTCATAACTTCTGAATTATATACTAAAAGCGTATAAACATTTTTTTTAATATGTTACGCATTTAATAACTTTAAATTTTATACATATACAAAAGTTTAAGGAAATAAAGTTATTAATGGATTTTTATATTTTAGAGGTCTTAAAAGTTATAACACACTTGTGGATGGTTCAATTGATTATATAGTTACTAATTATCTACCCCCAAACTAACATTATTATTTACATAATTAATTCATAAAGTTAATTGTCTTAAAGAATTAGTTAGTGTTATCACATCATCGATGATGTCGTTGATTAATTTTTACTAATCTAATAATTGTAATTAATTATTATACGCTACATAATTAATATCATACTTAATTAAACTATATTATTAGACTATTATCTATTATTATGTAAACCAAATATTATGAACTTAAAACCCCAAGTTCCAGTTAGAATCATAGTTTTCCAAATTATATGTAGTTATCATTTTAACATAAGACACTTTTCCTTAGGCGATACTTAAGGAGATTTTCGGTGTCATATTCAAGTCTTTAGTTTTTTTTTCATTTCGCCATTCAGTTATCAGGTGAGTATTCATAGCCCCTTTTCTGGTTTTCAATTTGGGGTGATATCATGTGACGTATTTAAATCAGATTTCAGATTTCAGTTTATCAGTTATTTCAGTTATCAGATTTCAGTTGATCATTTAAACAATTCATGTTATGTCTTTACTTGCAAATTATGTGTTCATAGCCTGATAGCAATTTTTGTTCAAGTGTAATCATTAATTTGTAGAAACCGACAGTTACTAATGGTAGATCTATTGGTCGAAAGGACCCACCCCCCTGATTCTTGGGTGATTATAACTGATTATCATTATCATGTGGACCCCCCCCTTTATCATTGTTCAAGGTTTGATTATGCGTTGTTATCTTGTATGTACATGTTTTGCATTCATAAGTTTTGACATAACGACATGAATTGACTTTTTATCATTGTATCTATATGTATTTCAAACCTATGTTTACTCACCAGCTAATTCGTTAGCTGACCAGTTATTTTTCACATGATTTCAGGAAGAGCAAGTTAGGAACTTTGGATGCCAAACGCTTAGGGACATGGACCTAGTTAATAACTTAAAGTAGACTTTTTCATTTGTTCGGTTTGGTTTGTTTGTTTGGATTTATCATTTACTCTTGTTTGAAAAATTGGATATTAATAATATTTAAACTATTTATAGTACCATGAGCTATGAACAATCATTCACTTTCGTCCGCCTCGATGATTCCGCCATCGGTCGGGGTGTGACATTACCGCCTTGAAAAGCATGTTAGTATAACGCAAGACACCTTACAACTCCGAACAAAACATTACAACACCGTACGTAAACTTAAAACTCCATAATAAACCTAATGAATTCATCCGAGTCCTTTGAACATCGTACGACAATTTAGAATATATTTCGACTCTGTATGCCACATTACCGCCTTGAAAAGCATGTTAGTATAACGTACGGCACCTTACAACTCCTAACAAAACATTACAACACCGTACGTAAACTTAAAACTCCATAATAAACCTAATGAATTCGTCCGAGTCATTTGAACATCGTACAACAATTTAGAATATCTTACGATTCTGTATGCCACATTACCGCTTTGAAAATCATGTTAGTATAACCTAGGGCACCTTACAACTCCTAAGAACCCATTACAATATCGTACGTAAACTTAAAACTCCATAGTAAACCTAATGAATTCGTCCGAGTCCTTTAAACATTAGACGACCACTCAGTACTTGTTACGACTTTGTATGCGACATTAGCAACAGGAAAAGCAATTTAGAATAATGGAGGATGCGTTACATCTTTTGAGAACACCTTACACCACCGTACGAAACATTAAAACTCCATAATAAACCTAATGAATTCGTCCGAGTGATTTGAACATCATACAACAATTTAGAATATCTTACCACTCTGTATGCCACATTACCGCCTTGAAAAGCATGATAGTATAACGTACGACACCTTACAACTCCGAACAAAACATTACAACACCGTACGTAAACTTAAAACTCCATAATAAACCTAATGAATTCATCCGAGTCCTTTGAACATCGTACGACAATTTAGAATATATTACGACTCTGTATGCCACATTACCGCCTTGAAAAGCATGTTAGTATAACGTACGACACCTTACAACTCCTAACAAAACATTACAACACCGTACGTAAACTTAAAACTCCATAATAAACCTAATGAATTCGTCCGAGTCATTTGAACATCGTACAACAATTTAGAATATCTTACGATTCTGTATGCCACATTACCGCTTTGAAAATCATGTTAGTATAACCTAGGGCACCTTACAACTCCTAAGAACCCATTACAATATCGTACGTAAACTTAAAACTCCATAGTAAACCTAATGAATTTGTCCGAGTCCTTTAAACATTAGACGACCACTCAGTACTTGTTACGACTTTGTATGCGACATTAGCAACAGGAAAAGCAATTTAGAATAATGGAGGATGCGTTACATCTTTTGAGAAAACCTTACACCACCACCGTACGAAACATTAAAACTCCATAATAAACCTAATGAATTCGTCCGAGTGATTTGAACATCATACAACAATTTAGAATATCTTACCACTCTGTATGCCACATTACCGCCTTGAAAAGCATGATAGTATAACGTACGACACCTTACAACTCCGAACAAAACATTACAACACCGTACGTAAACTTAAAACTCCATAATAAACCTAATGAATTCATCCGAGTCCTTTGAACATCGTACGACAATTTAGAATATATTACGACTCTGTATGCCACATTACCGCCTTGAAAAGCATGTTAGTATAACGTACGACACCTTACAACTCCTAACAAAACATTACAACACCGTACGTAAACTTAAAACTCCATAATAAACCTAATGAATTCGTCCGAGTCATTTGAACATCGTACAACAATTTAGAATATCTTACGATTCTGTATGCCACATTACCGCTTTGAAAATCATGTTAGTATAACCTAGGGCACCTTACAACTCCTAAGAACCCATTACAATACCGTACGTAAACTTAAAACTCCATAGTAAACCTAATGAATTCGTCCGAGTCCTTTAAACATCAGACGACCATTCAGTACTTGTTACGACTTTGTATGCGACATTAGCAACAGGAAAAGCAATTTAGAATAATGGAGGATGCGTTACATCTTTTGAGAACACCTTACACCACCGTACGAAACATTAAAACTCCATAATAAACCTAATGAATTCGTCCGAGTGATTTGAACATCGTACAACAATTTAGAATATCTTACCACTCTGAATGCCACATTACCGCCTTGAAAAGCATGTTAGTATAACGTACGACACCTTACAACTCCTAACAAAATATTACAACACCTTACGTAAACTTAAAACTCCATAATAAACCTAATGAATTCATCCGAGTCACTTGAACATCGTACGACAATTTAGAATATATTACGACTCTGTATGCCACATTACCGCTTTGAAAAGCATGTTAGTATAACGTACGACACCTTACAACTCCTAACAAAACATTACAACACCGTACGTAAACTTAAAACTCCATAATAAACCTAATGAATTCGTCCGAGTCATTTGAACGTCGTACAACAATTTAGAATATCTTACGATTCTGTATGCCACATTACCGCTTTGAAAATCATGTTAGTATAACCTAGGGCACCTTACAACTCCTAAGAACCCATTACAATACCGTACGTAAACTTAAAACTCCATAGTAAACCTAATGAATTCGTCCGAGTCCTTTAAACATCAGACGACCACTCAGGACTTGTTATGACTTTGTATGCGACATTAGCAACAGGAAAAGCAATTTAGAATAATGTATGATGCGTTACATCTTTTGAGAACACCTTACAACACCGTACGAAACATTAAAACTCCATAATAAACCTAATGAATTCGTCTGAGTGATTTGAACATCGTACAACAATTTAGAATATCTTACCACTCTGAATGCCACATTACCGCCTTGAAAAGCATGTTAGTATAACGTACGACACCTTACAACTCATAACAAAATATTACAACACCGTACGTAAACTTAAAACTCCATAATAAACCTAATGAATTCATCCGAGTCCTTTGAACATCGTACGACAATTTAGAATATATTACGACTCTGTATGCCACATTACCGCCTTGAAAAGCATGTTAGTATAACGTACGGCACCTTACAACTCCTAACAAAACATTACAACACCGTACGTAAACTTACAACTCCATAATAAACCTATTGAATTCGTCCGAGTCATTTGAACATCGTACAACAATTTAGAATATCTTACGATTCTGTATGCCACATTACCGCTTTGAAAATCATGTTCGTATAACCTAGGGCACCTTACAACTCCTAAGAACCCATTACAATACCGTACGTAAACTTAAAACTCCATAGTAAACCTAATGAATTCGTCCGAGTCCTTTAAACATCAGACGACCATTCAGTACTTGTTACGACTTTGTATGCGACATTAGCAACAGGAAAAGCAATTTAGAATAATGGAGGATGCGTTACATCTTTTGAGAACACCTTACACCACCGTACGAAACATTAAAACTCCATAATAAACCTAATGAATTCGTCCGAGTGATTTGAACATCGGACAACAATTTAGAATATCTTACCACTCTGAATGCCACATTACCGCCTTGAAAAGCATGTTAGTATAACGTACGACACCTTACAACTCCTAACAAAATATTACAACACCTTACGTAAACTTAAAACTCCATAATAAACCTAATGAATTCATCCGAGTCACTTGAACATCGTACGACAATTTAGAATATATTACGACTCTGTATGCCATATTACCGCCTTGAAAAGCATGTTAGTATAACGTACGACACCTTACAACTCCTAACAAAACATTACAACACCGTACGTAAACTTAAAACTCCATAATAAACCTAATGAATTCGTCCGAGTCATTTGAACATCGTACAACAATTTAGAATATATTACGATTCTGTATGCCACATTACCGCTTTGAAAATCATGTTAGTATAACCTAGGGCACCTTACAACTCCTAAGAACCCATTACAATACCGTACGTAAACTTAAAACTCCATAGTAAACCTAATGAATTCGTCCGAGTCCTTTAAACATCAGACGACCACTCAGGACTTGTTATGACTTTGTATGCGACATTAGCAACAGGAAAAGCAATTTAGAATAATGTATGATGCGTTACATCTTTTGAGAACACCTTACACCACCGTACGAAACATTAAAACTCCATAATAAACCTAATGAATTCGTCTGAGTGATTTGAACATCGTACAACAATTTAGAATATCTTACCACTCTGAATGCCACATTACCGCCTTGAAAAGCATGTTAGTATAACGTACGACACCTTACAACTCATAACAAAATATTACAACACCGTACGTAAACTTAAAACTCCATAATAAACCTAATGAATTCATCCGAGTCCTTTGAACATCGTACGACAATTTAGAATATATTACGACTCTGTATGCCACATTACCGCCTTGAAAAGCATGTTAGTATAACGTACGGCACCTTACAACTCCTAACAAAACATTACAACACCGTACGTAAACTTACAACTCCATAATAAACCTATTGAATTCGTCCGAGTCATTTGAACATCGTACAACAATTTAGAATATCTTACGATTCTGTATGCCACATTACCGCTTTGAAAATCATGTTCGTATAACCTAGGGCACCTTACAACTCCTAAGAACCCATTACAATACCGTACGTAAACTTAAAACTCCATAGTAAACCTAATGAATTCGTCCGAGTCCTTTAAACATCAGACGACCATTCAGTACTTGTTACGACTTTGTATGCGACATTAGCAACAGGAAAAGCAATTTAGAATAATGGAGGATGCGTTACATCTTTTGAGAACACCTTACACCACCGTACGAAACATTAAAACTCCATAATAAACCTAATGAATTCGTCCGAGTGATTTGAACATCGGACAACAATTTAGAATATCTTACCACTCTGAATGCCACATTACCGCCTTGAAAAGCATGTTAGTATAACGTACGACACCTTACAACTCCTAACAAAATATTACAACACCTTACGTAAACTTAAAACTCCATAATAAACCTAATGAATTCATCCGAGTCACTTGAACATCGTACGACAATTTAGAATATATTACGACTCTGTATGCCACATTACCGCCTTGAAAAGCATGTTAGTATAACGTACGACACCTTACAACTCCTAACAAAACATTACAACACCGTACGTAAACTTAAAACTCCATAATAAACCTAATGAATTCGTCCGAGTCATTTGAACATCGTACAACAATTTAGAATATCTTACGATTCTGTATGCCACATTACCGCTTTGAAAAACATGTTAGTATAACCTAGGGCACCTTACAACTCCTAAGAACCCATTACAATACCGTACGTAAACTTAAAACTCCATAGTAAACCTAATGAATTCGTCCGAGTCCTTTAAACATCAGACGACCACTCAGGACTTGTTATGACTTTGTATGCGACATTAGCAACAGGAAAAGCAATTTAGAATAATGTATGATGCGTTACATCTTTTGAGAACACCTTACACCACCGTACGAAACATTAAAACTCCATAATAAACCTAATGAATTCGTCTGAGTGATTTGAACATCGTACAACAATTTAGAATATCTTACCACTCTGAATGCCACATTACCGCCTTGAAAAGCATGTTAGTATAACGTACGACACCTTACAACTCATAACAAAATATTACAACACCGTACGTAAACTTAAAACTCCATAATAAACCTAATGAATTCATCCGAGTCCTTTGAACATCGTACGACAATTTAGAATATATTACGACTCTGTATGCCACATTACCGCCTTGAAAAGCATGTTAGTATAACGTACGGCACCGTACAACTCCTAACAAAACATTACAACACCGTACGTAAACTTAAAACTCCATAATAAACCTATTGAATTCGTCCGAGTCATTTGAACATCGTACAACAATTTAGAATATCTTACGATTCTGTATGCCACATTACCGCTTTGAAAATCATGTTCGTATAACCTAGGGCACCTTACAACTCCTAAGAACCCATTACAATACCGTACGTAAACTTAAAACTCCATAGTAAACCTAATGAATTCGTCCGAGTCCTTTAAACATCAGACGACCATTCAGTACTTGTTACGACTTTGTATGCGACATTAGCAACAGGAAAAGCAATTTAGAATAATGGAGGATGCGTTACATCTTTTTAGAACACCTTACACCACCGTACGAAACATTAAAACTCCATAATAAACCTAATGAATTCGTCCGAGTGATTTGAACATCGTACAACAATTTAGAATATCTTACCACTCTGAATGCCACATTACCGCCTTGAAAAGCATGTTAGTATAACGTACGACACCTTACAACTCCTAACAAAATATTACAACACCTTACGTAAACTTAAAACTCCATAATAAACCTAATGAATTCATCCGAGTCACTTGAACATCGTACGAAAATTTAGAATATATTACGACTCTGTATGCCACATTACCGCCTTGAAAAGCATGTTAGTATAACGCACGACACCTTACAACTCCGAACAAAACATTACAACACC
Organism: Tagetes erecta; assembly: GCA_030867185.1. Taxonomy (NCBI): domain Eukaryota; kingdom Viridiplantae; phylum Streptophyta; class Magnoliopsida; order Asterales; family Asteraceae; genus Tagetes; species Tagetes erecta. The sequence goes on along the minus strand of CM061488.1, from coordinate 42,812,552 downwards.
GTACGTAAACTTAAAACTCCATAATAAACCTAATGAATTCATCCGAGTCCTTTGAACATCGTACGACAATTTAGAATATATTACGACTCTGTATGCCACATTACCGCCTTGAAAAGCATGTTAGTATAACGTACGGCACCTTACAACTCCTAACAAAACATTACAACACCATACGTAAACTTAAAACTCCATAATAAACCTAATGAATTCGTCCGAGTCATTTGAACATCGTACAACAATTTAGAATATCTTACGATTCTGTATGCCACATTACCGCTTTGAAAATCATGTTAGTATAACCTAGGGCAACTTACAACTCCTATGAACCCATTACAATACCGTACGTAAACTTAAAACTCCATAGTAAACCTAATGAATTCGTCCGAGTCCTTTAAACATCAGACGACCACTCAGGACTTGTTATGACTTTGTATGCGACATTAGCAACAGGAAAAACAATTTAGAATAATGTATGATGCGTTACATCTTTTGAGAACACCTTACACCACCGTACGAAACATTAAAACTCCATAATAAACCTAATGAATTCGTCCGAGTGATTTGAACATCGTACAACAATTTAGAATATCTTACCACTCTGAATGCCACATTACCGCCTTGAAAAGCATGTTAGTATAACGTACGACACCTTACAACTCCTAACAAAATATTACAACACCGTACGTAAACTTAAAACTCCATAATAAACCTAATGAATTCATCCGAGTCATTTGAACATCGTACGACAATTTAGAATATATTACGACTCTGTATGCCACATTACCGCCTTGAAAAGCATGTTAGTATAACGCACGACACCTTACAACTCCGAACAAAACATTACAACACCGTACGTAAACTTAAAACTCCATAATAAACCTAATGAATTCATCCGAGTCCTTTGAACATCGTACGACAATTTAGAATATATTACGACTCTGTATGCCACATTACCGCCTTGAAAAGCATGTTAGTATAACGTACGGCACCTTACAACTCCTAACAAAACATTAAAACACCGTACGTAAACTTAAAACTCCATAATAAACCTAATGAATTCGTCCGAGTCATTTGAACATCGTACAACAATTTAGAATATCTTACGATTCTGTATGCCACATTACCGCTTTGAAAATCATGTTAGTATAACCTAGGGCACCTTACAACTCCTAAGAACCCATTACAATACCGTACGTAAACTTAAAACTCCATAGTAAACCTAATGAATTCGTCCGAGTCCTTTAAACATCAGACGACCACTCAGGACTTGTTACGACTTTGTATGCGACATTAGCAACAGGAAAAGCAATTTAGAATAATGGAGGATGCGTTACATCTTTTGAGAACACCTTACACCACCGTACGAAACATTAAAACTCCATAATAAACCTAATGAATTCGTCCGAGTGATTTGAACATCGTACAACAATTTAGAATATCTTACCACTCTAAATGCCACATTACCGCCTTGAAAAGCATGTTAGTATAACCTACACTACAAAAAAAAAGCCATTTAGTGACACACACTTTTTATGACACATAGTTTTTGTGTTACTAATTTAGGTCTTTAATGGCACTTGTTGTATGCCATATTTGTTTCACACATGTTTACAGTGACATTTAGCATTTGTGTCACTAATTTATGTTATTAGTGGCACTTTACATATGCCATATTTTCTTTACATGCGTTTTTAATGGCATTTAGCTTTTGTGCCATTAATGTAGATTATTAGTGACACTTTATGTATGTCATGTTGGTTTAATATACACTTTTAGTAACATTTATCTTTTATGTTACCAATACTATAAATACGACTAATGAAACCTTTTACAATCATATTTAGTTTTATAAGATTACATATCTTAAATAATCAATCAAGCTAGCATTATTCATGATTGACGCTATGTATTTTGAAGAAAAATGACCAAACCGGTAAGCTAAGAGAGTTTGTTGTTTAGATGATGATTAATAGTTAAGAAAATAAAAAAATAGTAATATAGACATTTGTATTTAAAAAAAGGTCATGCCATGAAGTTTACAAAAACTTCATGGCATTTACAAGGTGTAAAAATAATTAGGAAGTGTTTGCAGCGTGAATCGAACCTAAGACCATAAGATAAACATGCTTCATGTTCTACCACCAAACCAACACAGCAGATTTGTTATTTCTTCTCTATTGAATATATATAACAACAAAGTAAAACAAATAGGTTACATAAACCCAATTGCACAATTACACAGCAGCGCCCAGTGCTTAGAATTGAATCGAATCATCAATTTTACTAATTTGTAACTGCTTGGCTCGAATTGAACTGATGTTTGCGAAATCTTCATGTTAACAATCACATTATCAGTATACGAATTGAATCTATTATGTCCTATCGTGTGAATCATTGAATACAAGAGTATTGCCCGTCAGTGCTTGGTTATCCGATTCATCCAGGTTTGTAAGTTGTTACTGTTTGCAAAGAAATCATGTTGCTATCTATTTGAATTCATTATTCATGTGGAGAAAGATTATTGCTAAAGAAAGAATTGTTATGGTCATGAATGATTATGTTCATACAATGTTTAATTGAACTCTTTTAATTCATAGTTGCTGATTATAGTTGCATTATAGGTGAGTTTTTGACATTTTTTTTTGTCATGAATTGTATACATTTGTTGCTTTTAGTTAATTGCATCATAGCTGCTGATTATAGTTGCATTATAGTCATATCAATTGAATTGTTTTCGGTGAGTTATGTATACTTGCATCATAGCTGTTGGGTTTAGTCATATCAGGTTGTTAAAAGGTTCTTATCAGGGCTAAACCTTTAGTTATATAGCTGAGTTTTGGTCTTTTTTTTGCTTTTATTTAAATGCATCTTTATGTGTAATGTAAGGCTCTTTACTCGATCTTTAGATATGGGTCAAATGGGTAAAAATGCACAAATGATGCAAATAGTTGTTATCTGCCGTATGTATCTTTATGTGTAATGTAAGGCTCTTTCTCGATCTTTAGATATGGGTCAAATGGGTAACCTAAAGTAATCATGTTTTATAGATTACGAAACCTAATCCACCAAAACAATGCATTACAATTACAACAAAGATAACATACTCAACGTGGTACGAGGTTTGCTAAGAAAATAAAATAAATGCAGTTTGGTGACCATTTTAAGTTTATATTTTGCTTATTTGACTTTAAAGTTTGTTGATCATGTATGTTTTTATGTCTTGTATTTTGACCCATTAGCATAACTTGATTATGTTTCTCAGCATCTTTTCCCCTGGTTTATGAGTTAAGCTTGATCTTCTATTGCCATAAGGTTCGCTCTTCTTCATTACCCTTTTAAACCATTTCATTATTGTTATTGGAGACTATTTTGAGTTGAAATATGAATGTAAATTGAGTTTTCAAAAGTGTATGTTTATTCTAAGTTTTATACATAGCTGCAGTTTGACTTTTAAAAGTCAAACTGCCATGTTTTCAATACAAATTTAATGTGTAGCTTATGTAGAATGTGCATATATGTGTAAGAAATTTATGTAGTGAGTTGATAACATTATAAGTGTGTGTTTGGGTTGTTTTGACCCGTTTACATTAGTATTGGGTTATTCTAAACAGTTGGACTGTGTTGGAGACTATTTTGAGTTGAATTATGAATGTAAATTGAGTTTTCAAAAGTGTATGTTTATTCTAAGTTTTATACATAGCTGCAGTTTGACTTTTAAAAGTCAAACTGCCATGTTTTCAATACAAATTTAATGTGTAGCTTATGTAGAATGTGCATATATGTGTAAGAAATTCATGTAGTGAATTGATAACATCATAAGTGTGTGTTTGGGTTGTTTTGACCCGTTTACATTAGTACTGGGTTATTCTAAACAGTTCGACTATGTTGGAGACTATTTTGAGTTGAAATATGAATGTAAATTGAGTTTTCAAAAGTGTATGTTTATTCTAAGTTTTATACATAGCTGCAGTTTGACTTTTAAAAGTCAAACTGCCATGTTTTCAATACACATTTAATGTGTAGCTTATGTAGAATGTGCATATATGTGTAAGAAATTCATGTAGTGAATTGATAACATCATAAGTGTGTGTTTGGGTTGTTTTGACCCGTTTACATTAGTATTGGGTTATTCTAAACAGTTGGAGTATGTTGGAGACTATTTTGAGTTGAAATATGAATGTAAATTGAGTTTTCAAAAGTGTAAGTTTATTCCAAGTTTTGTACATAGCTGCAGTTTGACTTTTAAAAGTCAAACTGCCATGTTTTCAATACAAATTTAATGTGTAGCTTATGTAGAATGTGCATATATGTGTAAGAAATTCATGTAGTGAATTGATAACATCATAAGTGTGTGTTTGGGTTGTTTTGACCCGTTTACATTAGTATTGGGTTATTCTAAACAGTTGGAGTATGTTGGAGACTATTTTGAGTTGAAATATGAATGTAAATTGAGTTTTCAAAAGTGTAAGTTTATTCCAAGTTTTGTACATAGCTGCAGTTTGACTTTTAAAAGTCAAACTGCCATGTTTTCAATACAAATTTAATGTGTAGCTTATGTAGAATGTGCATATATGTGTAAGAAATTCATGTAGTGAATTGATTACATCATAAGTGTGTGTTTGGGTTGTTTTGACCCGTTTACATTAGTATTGGGTTATTCTAAACAGTTCGACTATGTTGGAGACTATTTTGAGTTGAAATATGAATGTAAATTGAGTTTTCAAAAGTGTATGTTTATTCTAAGTTTTATACATAGCTGCAGTTTGACTTTTAAAAGTCAAACTGCCATGTTTTCAATACAAATTTAATGTGTAGCTTATTTAGAATGTGCATATATGTGTAAGAAATTCATGTAGTGAATTGATAACATCATAAGTGTGTGTTTGGGTTGTTTTGACCCGTTTACATTAGTATTGGGTTATTCTAAACAGTTCGACTATGTTGGAGACTATTTTGAGTTGAAATATGAATGTAAATTGAGTTTTCAAAAGTGTATGTTTATTCTAAGTTTTATATATAGCTGCAGTTTGACTTTTAAAAGTCAAACTGCCATGTTTTCAGTACAAATTTAATGTGTAGCTTATGTAGAATGTGCATATATGTGTAAGAAATTCATGTAGTGAATTGATAACATCATAAGTGTGTGTTTGGGTTGTTTTGACCCGTTTACATTAGTATTGGGTTATTCTAAACAGTTGGAGTATGTTGGAGACTATTTTGAGTTGAAATATGAATGTAGATTGAGTTTTCAAAAGTGTAAGTTTATTCCAAGTTTTGTACATAGCTGCAGTTTGACTTTTAAAAGTCAAACTGCCATGTTTTCAATACAAATTTAATGTGTAGCTTATGTAGAATGTGCATATATGTGTAAGAAATTCATGTAGTGAATTGATAACATCATAAGTGTGTGTTTGGGTTGTTTTGACCCGTTTACATTAGTATTGGGTTATTCTAAACAGTTGGAGTATGTTGGAGACTATTTTGAGTTGAAATATGAATGTAAATTGAGTTTTCAAAAGTGTAAGTTTATTCCAAGTTTTGTACATAGCTGCAGTTTGACTTTTAAAAGTCAAACTGCCATGTTTTCAATACAAATTTAATGTGTAGCTTATGTAGAATGTGCATATATGTGTAAGAAATTCATGTAGTGAATTGATTACATCATAAGTGTGTGTTTGGGTTGTTTTGACCCGTTTACATTAGTATTGGGTTATTCTAAACAGTTCGACTATGTTGGAGACTATTTTGAGTTGAAATATGAATGTAAATTGAGTTTTCAAAAGTGTATGTTTATTCTAAGTTTTATACATAGCTGCAGTTTGACTTTTAAAAGTCAAACTGCCATGTTTTCAATACAAATTTAATGTGTAGCTTATTTAGAATGTGCATATATGTGTAAGAAATTCATGTAGTGAATTGATAACATCATAAGTGTGTGTTTGGGTTGTTTTGACCCGTTTACATTAGTATTGGGTTATTCTAAACAGTTCGACTATGTTGGAGACTATTTTGAGTTGAAATATGAATGTAAATTGAGTTTTCAAAAGTGTATGTTTATTCTAAGTTTTATATATAGCTGCAGTTTGACTTTTAAAAGTCAAACTGCCATGTTTTCAGTACAAATTTAATGTGTAGCTTATGTAGAATGTGCATATATGTGTAAGAAATTCATGTAGTGAATTGATAACATCATAAGTGTGTGTTTGGGTTGTTTTGACCCGTTTACATTAGTATTGGGTTATTCTAAACAGTTGGAGTATGTTGGAGACTATTTTGAGTTGAAATATGAATGTAAATTGAGTTTTCAAAAGTGTAAGTTTATTCCAAGTTTTGTACATAGCTGCAGTTTGACTTTTAAAAGTCAAACTGCCATGTTTTCAATACAAATTTAATGTGTAGCTTATGTAGAATGTGCATATATGTGTAAGAAATTCATGTAGTGAATTGATAACATCATAAGTGTGTGTTTGGGTTGTTTTGACCCGTTTACATTAGTATTGGGTTATTCTAAACAGTTGGAGTATGTTGGAGACTATTTTGAGTTGAAATATGAATGTAAATTGAGTTTTCAAAAGTGTAAGTTTATTCCAAGTTTTGTACATAGCTGCAGTTTGACTTTTAAAAGTCAAACTGCCATGTTTTCAATACAAATTTAATGTGTAGCTTATGTAGAATGTGCATATATGTGTAAGAAATTCATGTAGTGAAATGATAACATCATAAGTGTGTGTTTGGGTTGTTTTGACCCGTTTACATTAGTATTGGGTTATTCTAAACAGTTGGAGTATGTTGGAGACTATTTTGAGTTGAAATATGAATGTAAATTGAGTTTTCAAAAGTGTGAGTTTATTCCAAGTTTTGTACATAGCTGCAGTTTGACTTTTAAAAGTCAAACTGCCATTTTTTAATATAAATTTAAGGTTTCAGCTTATGTAGAATTTGCATATATATGTGCAGCAGCATATGTCATTGATAATGTTGCAGAACCAGCACCGGCCTTCGCCTCAATCACTTCACTTCCAGCATTTTGGATTCTAATCGTGAGATCCTGCACTTCTTCATCAGTGAAGGTGACTGAAGGTTTAGTTTCGGGTTCTTTTTTTGATGAACAAACGTGTTTTCTCGGACAAAATCAAGAGTGGTAACACTGAAAAGCTTCTTGGGATCGTATACACCTTTCTATTTTACACCTCAGCAGCAATAGGAACTGTTGACTTTACTTGGTTGCTGATAATATGGATGAAAGCATCAAGACATTTATCAGCTACAGCTTAGACTAATGTTTTTACTATGCTGGCCATAATGTTGAAGATGTCATCACAAGTCATACCAGGCTTCCTTGGAACACTGGCAGGAATGACAACAACACCTACATCTTTTAAAGTGTGTTTGGTTTGTTTTGACCCGTTTACTTAGAAAATGAATTGTTATAACATCTTAAGGTGTGTTTGCTTTGTTTTGACCTGTTTACATAGAAAATGGATTATTTTAACATCTTAACGTGTGTTTGTTTTGTTTTGACCCGTTTACTTAGAAGATGGATTGTTATAACATCTTAAAGGGTGTTTGGCTTGTTTCTACCCGTTTACATTAAAAATGGATTATTTTAACATCTTAAAGTGTGTTTGTTTTGTTTCGACCCGTTTACTTAGAAACTGGATTGCTATAACTTCTTAAAGTGTGTTTGGTGCGTTTTGACCCGTTGACTTAAGAAAATGGATTATTATAACATCTTAAAGTGTGTTTGGTACGTTTTGACCCGTTTACTTTAAAAATGGATTATTATAACATCAAAAGATATATTTGCATCGTTTTGACCCGTTTACTTTAAAAATGGATTATTATAACTTCTGAAAGTGTTTTTGGTACGTTTTGACCCGTTGACTTTAAAAATGGATTATTGCTACATCGTATGGCACCTTTTAGGCGTTTTGACACGTTTACATTAAGAAAATGGCTTAGTATAACATTTTAAAGTGTGTTTGGTACGTTTTGACCCGTTTACTTTAAAAATGGATTATTATAACTTTTTAAAGTGTTTTTGGTACGTTTTGAGCCGTTGACTTAAAAAATGGATTATTATAACATCAAAAGATATATTTGCATCATTTTGACCCGTTTACTTTAAAAATGGATTATTGCTACATCGTATGGTACCTTTTAGGCGTTTTGACACGTTTACATTAAGAAAATGGTTTGGTATAACATTTTAAAGTGTGTTTGGTACGTTTTGACCCGTTTACTTTAAAAATGGATTATTATAACTTTTTAAAGTGTTTTTGGTACGTTTTGACCCGTTGACTTTAAAAATGGATTATTATAACATCAAAAGATATATTTGCATCATTTTGACCCGTTTACTTTAAAAATGGATTATTGCTACATCGTATGGTACCTTTTAGGCGTTTTGACACGTTTACATTAAGAAAATGGTTTGGTATAACATTTTAAAGTGTGTTTGGTACGTTTTGACCCGTTTACTTTAAAAATGGATTATTATAACTTTTTAAAGTGTTTTTGGTACGTTTTGACCCGTTGACTTTAAAAATGGATTATTATAACATCAAAAGATATATTTGCATCATTTTGACCCGTTTACTTTAAAAATGGATTATTGCTACATCGTATGGTACCTTTTAGGCGTTTTGACACGTTTACATTAAGAAAATGGTTTGGTATAACATTTTAAAGTGTGTTTGGTACGTTTTGACCCGTTTACTTTAAAAATGGATTATTATAACTTTTTAAAGTGTTTTTGGTACGTTTTGACCCGTTGACTTTAAAAATGGATTATTATAACATCAAAAGATATATTTGCATCATTTTGACCCGTTTACTTTAAAAATGGATTATTGCTACATCGTATGGTACCTTTTAGGCGTTTTGACACGTTTACATTAAGAAAATGGTTTGGTATAACATTTTAAAGTGTGTTTGGTACGTTTTGACCCGTTTACTTTAAAAATGGATTATTATAACTTTTTAAAGTGTTTTTAGTACGTTTTGACCCGTTGACTTTAAAAATGGATTATTATAACATCAAAAGATATATTTGCATCATTTTGACCCGTTTACTTTAAAAATGGATTATTGCTACATCGTATGGTACCTTTTAGGCGTTTTGACACGTTTACATTAAGAAAATGGTTTGGTATAACATTTTAAAGTGTGTTTGGTACGTTTTGACCCGTTTACTTTAAAAATGGATTATTATAACTTTTTAAAGTGTTTTTGGTACGTTTTGACCCGTTGACTTTAAAAATGGATTATTATAACATCAAAAGATATATTTGCATCATTTTGACCCGTTTACTTTAAAAATGGATTATTGCTACATCGTATGGTACCTTTTAGGCGTTTTGACACGTTTACATTAAGAAAATGGTTTGGTATAACATTTTAAAGTGTGTTTGGTACGTTTTGACCCGTTTACTTTAAAAATGGATTATTATAACTTTTTAAAGTGTTTTTGGTACGTTTTGACCCGTTGACTTTAAAAATGGATTATTATAACATCAAAAGATATATTTGCATCATTTTGACCCGTTTACTTTAAAAATGGATTATTGCTACATCGTATGGTACCTTTTAGGCGTTTTGACACGTTTACATTAAGAAAATGGTTTGGTATAACATTTTAAAGTGTGTTTGGTACGTTTTGACCCGTTTACTTTAAAAATGGATTATTATAACTTTTTAAAGTGTTTTTGGTACGTTTTGACCCGTTGACTTTAAAAATGGATTATTATAACATCAAAAGATATATTTGCATCATTTTGACCCGTTTACTTTAAAAATGGATTATTGCTACATCGTATGGTACCTTTTAGGCGTTTTGACACGTTTACATTAAGAAAATGGTTTGGTATAACATTTTAAAGTGTGTTTGGTACGTTTTGACCCGTTTACTTTAAAAATGGATTATTATAACTTTTTAAAGTGTTTTTGGTACGTTTTGACCCGTTGACTTTAAAAATGGATTATTATAACATCAAAAGATATATTTGCATCATTTTGACCCGTTTACTTTAAAAATGGATTATTGCTACATCGTATGGTACCTTTTAGGCGTTTTGACACGTTTACATTAAGAAAATGGTTTGGTATAACATTTTAAAGTGTGTTTGGTACGTTTTGACCCGTTTACTTTAAAAATGGATTATTATAACTTTTTAAAGTGTTTTTGGTACGTTTTGACCCGTTGACTTTAAAAATGGATTATTATAACATCAAAAGATATATTTGCATCATTTTGACCCGTTTACTTTAAAAATGGATTATTGCTACATCGTATGGTACCTTTTAGGCGTTTTGACACGTTTACATTAAGAAAATGGTTTGGTATAACATTTTAAAGTGTGTTTGGTACGTTTTGACCCGTTTACTTTAAAAATGGATTATTATAACTTTTTAAAGTGTTTTTGGTACGTTTTGACCCGTTGACTTTAAAAATGGATTATTATAACATCAAAAGATATATTTGCATCATTTTGACCCGTTTACTTTAAAAATGGATTATTGCTACATCGTATGGTACCTTTTAGGCGTTTTGACACGTTTACATTAAGAAAATGGTTTGGTATAACATTTTAAAGTGTGTTTGGTACGTTTTGACCCGTTTACTTTAAAAATGGATTATTATAACTTTTTAAAGTGTTTTTGGTACGTTTTGACCCGTTGACTTTAAAAATGGATTATTATAACATCAAAAGATATATTTGCATCATTTTGACCCGTTTACTTTAAAAATGGATTATTGCTACATCGTATGGTACCTTTTAGGCGTTTTGACACGTTTACATTAAGAAAATGGTTTGGTATAACATTTTAAAGTGTGTTTGGTACGTTTTGACCCGTTTACTTTAAAAATGGATTATTATAACTTTTTAAAGTGTTTTTGGTACGTTTTGACCCGTTGACTTTAAAAATGGATTATTATAACATCAAAAGATATATTTGCATCATTTTGACCCGTTTACTTTAAAAATGGATTATTGCTACATCGTATGGTACCTTTTAGGCGTTTTGACACGTTTACATTAAGAAAATGGTTTGGTATAACTTTTAAAGTGTGTTTGGTACGTTTTGACCCGTTTACTTTAAAAATGGATTATTATAACTTTTTAAAGTGTTTTTGGTACGTTTTGACCCGTTGACTTTAAAAATGGATTATTATAACATCAAAAGATATATTTGCATCATTTTGACCCGTTTACATTAAAATTGGATTATTTCTACATCATATGGTACGTTTTAGATGTTTTGACATGTTTGCACAAAAATTACATTATAAGTATAGTCATGTATTTATATAAATTATCAATTTTATTTTTTCTTATTTCCCTCCTGATTTTTATATAAAAAAATTTAGAGTTCCCTCTTAATTTCCATTACCTCAGATTCTACTGATTTCCATCAAAATAGGATCTTAAATAACCTCCTTAATTATTAATTATTATCCCAGTTTTAGAATTGCATCACGTATTCGATCTCCAATAACCTCCTTCGTTCGGTATTACCTCTTCCGCATTACAATTGTAGCATAAACGTTGAAGGTAATATGCATCTTGTTCTATTCTGCTAGTGATTAACAATTTTCAATCCTGATTCATATTCTGCATCATGATTCAATTCTGCATCGGTATTGGATTAATTTGTATTTACTTGTTAATCGGTATATCTCTGCTAATCGTGAATGCAATTCTTCTGCTATTCGTGATTGCAGTTCTTCATTGGTATTGGATTAATTTGTATTAACTTGTTAATCGGGTATATTCTGTGTTAATCGTGACATCGGTATTGGATTAATTTGTTTCTGGTATTGAATCTTGCAAATAATAGACGAGGAATGATTTGCGGCTGATTTAGAGGCCTCGCCGGAAAATCAAAAGTGGCCGGAAAGAGGCAGTCGCCGGATCTGCGGGCAGAAGGGACGAGGGGGGGTGTTTGGGTTAAAAAGTTACATAACCAGCCCCTGTAGTTGAGTTTGTCTCTTTTTGATTAATTAACTTTTAATACAAGTTTCAAAAGTTACAATTTTTACCCAAAGTTAGTTTTAAACATTATATTAACTAATTAACTTAACTACATTAAGTTGTAGCGTTATAGGATTGACGTTTTTATATGTTTAAGTCGTTGGGGAGATAAATGGTTAATTTGAAACTTTAATAGTTTATATCTTTAAAAATCTATATCAATTTTTATTTATTAAAATACACTTTATATATATATATACTTTGGAGGTTTAAGTATTGTATTTAGTATTTAATTGGTAAACATTGGATAATAATTCGATCGTTATATATTAAAGACGAAAATGACGTAAGACTCGACATATTTATATTTATATTTTTAATGATTCGATCGTTATATATGAAAGATTGATTTTTTATGATCATATTTATCACAACTTGATAAATAAGTACAAAGTATTCATTTTTTTATCATAGTTCTCTAGCTAAAACTGGTTTTGTATTTAATAATAACCCTGTATGTATGTATTTCATATTAACGTTGAAGGTATTGTTTGTTGTTAACAATGTTCATTACAGCAGATGTTTACAATAACACATGTATTATATTGATTCCAAACCTAATCGAATTAGATGTTGCAAGCGATTCCTTTTCTTTCACTTGTATTGTATTGTTTCCTTTTCATACTGTTTAGAATAACACATGTTAGCTACATATTGTATACTTTTATGACTGGTCATACTAGCTACTTGACTACCATATTGAATCTGCAACATACTAGCTACATATTGTATACTTTTATGACTGGTCATGTATCTGTCTTTTTCTTGGTGCTCATAAGCTAATTTGAAGATCATTTTTGCTTATTTTTGTACTTTAACCAGATCCAATGTCAACAAAAAGAAAAAACAATCAATGTTTAAATGGAGAAGGTAGCGATTATTTAAAAATGAGAGAATTGAGGGTTCAAGAGAACAACCAAAGACTAAGAGATATGGGAATAAGAAACATTGTAAACTCTTTGACAAGTTTGGCAGAAAGTCAGGAAATGAAGAAAAAAATAGTAAAACAGAACACTCAGAACAACGATGTAGACTTCATTCCAAATCCAAGTGACGATAGTGAGGACGATTGCCAACAAGTTGCTAGAGGTGGTGTTTCAAATAAGGTAAGTTAATTATAGAAATTTATTCATTTTATTTTATATACACATGTTTCTCATGAAATTAAATTTATTAAAGCAACGCAGTAGACAATATATTTCACCAATGTCCTCGAATAGAGTTGCCAATCTAAATAGGCTACGCCGAGTGGTTGCTCCAAATGTTTTAAAAAAGGGTCCATCAACTGCTTTAAAACCGACTAGACAACGGCCAATAGGTACCGTGAGTAATGAAGGAGGAGCAAAAAGAAGTATGTCTCTTGTGGACGAGGATGATGATGATGAGATATTTGAAGGTATCATTTTGTTAATCTTAAAGTTTATCCAATTAAAAGTACATTATATATTCATTTCCTCTTTTATGTTTTTATAAGGCAATAGAGTGGATATGGAAATAGATGATGTTGATGAAGATTATCAACATGAAGATCACGACTATTCTGAAGATGAAGACAATATTCAAGAACTATTACAAGTCCCTTCCAAACTACAAGCAATAGGTTCTGGTTCAAAAGGTAATAGAATAGGTAGACGTAAGAGGCTACACATCACTTCTACCATCTCTAATGAGGGTACTGAGGACCATGTTGAAGATCACCAGGTTCTTGAAACTCAAGGTCATCAAACCATTGAAATACAAGGTAAGTTTGAAGACAATTTGTAATGTTGTTTTAGAAACAAAACGATAGAGCAGATATGTTTAAATTGCATTTGTGCTTTTTCAAACTTGTCAGGTTCTCCTAAAAAGGTTAGAGGGTATACACAAAAGAAAGATATTTGGGATATGATAAGCACACAAAGAATAGGTGTCACATTCAACAAGTATGGAAAGCCTATTGGGGATGAAGGTAATGAACTTGTTCAATTCCTTGGGACACTCGTGAGGATGGCAGAGCATGTATCCATAGAATATTCTGATTGGAGAAAGGTTCCAATAAAAGACAAAGAGAGCATGTATAAAATTGTTAAGGTATATTTATTAAATGTATCTACTAGTTAAGGAAATGAGTATATGCTAATATATATATATATATATATAATTTTTCTTTGCAGTCAAAGTTTGATATTCTTCCAAATGAAACAAAAGAGATTAAACAATCAATTCTCCATAGTATGGGAAGAAAATGGAAAGCGTGGAAAGGTTCATTAAAGGCAAGTTCATATGATCCAAGCCTTACTGTTGATGAAATCGTGGCACAACAAGTTAATAGTGACAAGAGAGTGAATCCGACTCAGTTTAAAAAGCTTGTTACTCAGTGGTTCACTCCTGAATATCAGGTAACAATGATGTTCAACTTTGATTTCTTATACAATATATATAGTTATAGAACTAGATCAAAAAAGTCATATGTACTAATATAGCATTTACAATAGAGAACATGTGATGATAAAAGATTGAGCCGCTCAAAGATGAAGGAGCCTCATGTTAGTGGGACAAAGTCGTTTGCTAGACTTGCTTATGAAATGGTACTATTCTATCTAGTTTTGATATTTAGTAATTTATTTTTGGATTTTTTTTCCTTACCAACCATTATACCTAGAAAAATAGGTCAGGTGGATCAAGCAATGTAACAGGTTAGAACGGGTCGGGTCTTGGTTTAGGTTATTATTAGCCTGCTATTAGCCTATGATTTCAGGTTGTTAACAATAATATATATTTCGTTTTGCACACATACCACAAACCCACTAATAAAATTTCATTGATCCACCATTGCATAATTTACAGGCAACGGAGAATAATGGTGTATATCCAACACGAGGAGAAGTGTACATAAAAACTCGAACTCGTAAAGATGGAACTATTGTTGATGATAAAGCAGCTCATGTTGTGGTAATGTTTTATCAAGTTATTATTAATATATATATATATATATATATTATGGGTGTGTTTGATTTTTAATGATTTACTATTTTATTATGTACTTAGGCTTCGCTTAAAGATATTGCAAATGATTCTACAATCACAAGCAGTGATCCAGATGATTATACAAACGACGACTACTCAAAAGTTAAAGGCTTGGAGAAGAGAGGATACGTTCGATTACTTGGAAGGATGCCAACCACAAAAAGTAACGTTGCTCCTTCGGTAGATTCACAAAATGATAATAAGCTAATGAGCGTTGTCAGTGCTTTGGCTATCATCATCCAAGAACATATCCCAAATGCAAACTTGTCTTCAGTTTTGAGCAATTTGAACATGCAGGTAAGTACATGCTTGAACCATTATTTGTTCTTTTATGATATGTATTTATGTACTAGCATTTGTTTCATTTGTATGTTTTAGGTCCCCGGTATTGGTTCTTTGGCCCATAACAACTCTATATCGGTTAATGAAATATCATCTTCAAGAAGCCATAATGATAATGGTATTTACTCTTTACATGTTACATTTTAACTAATCATAAGTAGATGTTCTTATGTTGTAATGTTGGTATGAAATTGATTAGCCAAAACTTTCCATTTTACAGGACAAGAAAGACCTTTAGACAATTGATCCTTGAATTTTTGTTCACATGCAGTTAGGGTAATATGTTACCTAGTTTTGTCTATTTGTTTGGTGTGCGTGCCAAATATAAATGGTTGCATATATGTATGATGGTTTTTTTGTCTAATTGTTGGATGTTCGGACCCTTTGTTAGGTGCCAAATACTAATGCTTGATTATATGGTTGTTGATGGCAGGGTAGATATCATGAGAAGATTTGGAGCTAAATATTATGAAAATAAGAATCTTACCCAAAGGAATGACTAGACTTCTAGTGTAAACATTTTGAATTTGGAATATCTTACTTATGACGTAGTTCTATCTTTGCTAATGTTTGGAACATGTTTTGGATTGAACTTATTATTGAAGTTATAATATTATGCTTTTTACAAGTATAGTTTTATTGAGCTTTTGTTTTATATTTTATATTATGTGGAAAGTTATGTGCCTCTATAAATAATATATACAACAGTTTTACCGACACAAAATAACGCCACAAAAAGTATTTTAATATGGTGGCAAAAATTTAGTGCCACTAAAACTAGTACGGATGTGTAACGAGGATTACTTTTTAGTGTCACAAAAATTGTGTCACAAAACTCTTTTTATATACCGTGGCAAAAAAATAGTGCCACTAAAAGCCCTAAAACTTTGTGCGACACATTGAAAAAGTGCCATTAAAAGGCTTTAGCGTCACAGTTTCTAGTGACACTTATTTTGTGTGCCACTCATTCCTGTAAGAGTCTTTAGTGGCACTTTTTTGTTTTTTAATGACACATTTTGTATGTCATTAAATGACATTTTTTTTGTAGTGCTAGGGCACCTTACAACTCCTAAGAACCCATTACAATACCGTACGTAAACTTAAAACTCCATAGTAAACCTAATGAATTCGTCCGAGTCCTTTAAACATCAGACGACCACTCAGGACTTGTTACGACTTTGTATGCGACATTAGCAACAGGAAAAGCAATTTAGAATAATGGAGGATGCGTTACATCTTTTGAGAACACCTTACACCACCGTATGAAACATTAAAACTCCATAATAAACCTAATGAATTCGTCCGAGTGATTTGAACATCGTACAACAATTTAGAATATCTTACCACTCTGAATGCCACATTACCGCCTTGAAAAGCATGTTAGTATAACGTACGACACCTTATAACTCATAACAAAACATTACAACACCGTACGTAAACTTAAAACTCTATAATAAACCAAATGAATTCATCCGAGTCTTTTGAACATCGTACTACAATTTAAAATATATTACACCTCTGTATGCCACATTACCGCCTTGAAAAGCATGTTAGTATAACATACGGCACCTTACAACTCCTAACAAAACATTACAACACCGTACGTAAACTTAAAACTCCATAATAAACCTAACGAATTCGTCCGAGTCATTTGAACATCATACAACAATTTAGAATATCTTAGGATTCTGTATGCCACATTACCGCCTTGAAAATCATGTTAGTATAAACTAGGGCACCTTACAACTCCTAAGAACCCATTACAATACCGTACGTAAACTTAAAACTCCATAGTAAACCTAATGAATTTGTCCGAGTCCTTTAAACATCAGACGACCACTCAGGACTTGTTATGACTTTGTATGCGACATTAGCAACAGGAAAAG
The DNA here is from genome assembly GCA_030867185.1 of Tagetes erecta. Lineage (NCBI taxonomy): Eukaryota > Viridiplantae > Streptophyta > Magnoliopsida > Asterales > Asteraceae > Tagetes > Tagetes erecta. The sequence continues at coordinate 42,795,283 of CM061488.1, read as the reverse complement.
CAATTTAGAATAATGGAGGATGCGTTACATCTTTTGAGAACACCTTACACCACCGTACGAAACATTAAAACTCCATAATAAACCTAATGAATTCGTCCGAGTGATTTGAACATCGTACAACAATTTAGAATATCTTACCACTCTGAATGCCACATTACCGCCTTGAAAAGCATGTTAGTATAACGTACGACACCTTACAACTCTTAACAAAATATTACAAAACCGTACGTAAACTTAAAACTCCATAATAAACCTAATGAATTCATCCGAGTCATTTGAACATCGCACGACAATTTAGAATATATTACGACTCTGTATGCCACATTACCCCCTTGAAAAGCATGTTAGTATAACGCACGACACCTTACAACTCCGAACAAAACATTACAACACCGTACGTAAACTTAAAACTCCATAATAAACCTAATGAATTCATCCGAGTCCTTTGAACATCGTACGACAATTTAGAATATATTACGACTCTGTATGCCACATTACCGCCTTGAAAAGCATGTTAGTATAACGTACGGCACCTTACAACTCCTAACAAAACATTACAACACCGTACGTAAATTTAAAACTCCATAATAAACCTAATGAATTCGTCCGAGTGATTTGAACATCGTACAACAATTTAGAATATCTTACCACTCTGAATGCCACATTACCGCCTTGAAAAGCATGTTAGTATAACCTAGGGCACCTTACAACTCCTAACAAAATATTACAACACCGTACGTAAACTTAAAACTCCATAATAAACCTAAAGAATTCATCCGAGTCATTTGAACATCATACGACAATTTAGAATATATTACGACTCTGTATGCCATATTACCGCCTTGAAAAGCATGTTAGTATAACGCACGACACCTTACAACTCCGAACAAAACATTACAACACCGTACGTAAACTTAAAACTCCATAATAAACCTAATGAATTCATCCGAGTCCTTTGAACATCGTACGACAATTTAGAATATATTACGACTCTGTATGCCACATTACCGCCTTGAAAAGCATGTTAGTATAACGTACGGCACCTTACAACTCCTAACAAAACATTACAACACCGTACGTAAACTTAAAACTCCATAATAAACCTAACGAATTCGTCCGAGTCATTTGAACATCGTACAACAATTTAGAATATCTTAGGATTCTGTATGCCACATTACCGCCTTGAAAATCATGTTAGTATAAACTAGGGCACCTTACAACTCCTAAGAACCCATTACAATACCGTACGTAAACTTAAAACTCCATAGTAAACCTAATGAATTCGTCCGAGTCCTTTAAACATCAGACGACCACTCAGGACTTGTTATGACTTTGTATGCGACATTAGCAACAGGAAAAGCAATTTAGAATAATGGAGGATGCGTTACATCTTTTGAGAACACCTTACACCACCGTACGAAACATTAAAACTCCATAATAAACCTAATGAATTCGTCCGAGTGATTTGAACATCGTACAACAATTTAGAATATCTTACCACTCTGAATGCCACATTACCGCCTTGAAAAGCATGTTAGTATAACGTACGACACCTTACAACTCCTAACAAAATATTACAAAACCGTACGTAAACTTAAAACTCCATAATAAACCTAATGAATTCATCCGAGTCATTTGAACATCGTACGACAATTTAGAATATATTACGACTCTGTATGCCACATTACCCCCTTGAAAAGCATGTTAGTATAACGCACGACACCTTACAACTCCGAACAAAACATTACAACACCGTACGTAAACTTAAAACTCCATAATAAACCTAATGAATTCATCCGAGTCATTTGAACATCATACGACAATTTAGAATATATTACGACTCTGTATGCCATATCAGACGACCACTCAGGACTTGTTATGACTTTGTATGCGACATTAGCAACAGGAAAAGCAATTTAGAATAATGGAGGATGCGTTACATCTTTTGAGAACACCTTACACCACCGTACGAAACATTAAAACTCCATAATAAACCTAATGAATTCGTCCGAGTGATTTGAACATCGTACAACAATTTAGAATATCTTACCACTCTGAATGCCACATTACCGCCTTGAAAAGCATGTTAGTATAACGTACGACACCTTACAACTCCTAACAAAATATTACAAAACCGTACGTAAACTTAAAACTCCATAATAAACCTAATGAATTCATCCGAGTCATTTGAACATCGTACGACAATTTAGAATATATTACGACTCTGTATGCCACATTACCCCCTTGAAAAGCATGTTAGTATAACGCACGACACCTTACAACTCCGAACAAAACATTACAACACCGTACGTAAACTTAAAACTCCATAATAAACCTAATGAATTCATCCGAGTCATTTGAACATCATACGACAATTTAGAATATATTACGACTCTGTATGCCATATTACCGCCTTGAAAAGCATGTTAGTATAACGCACGACACCTTACAACTCCGAACAAAACATTACAACACCGTACGTAAACTTAAAACTCCATAATAAACCTAATGAATTCATCCGAGTCCTTTGAACATCGTACGACAATTTAGAATATATTACGACTCTGTATGCCACATTACCGCCTTGAAAAGCATGTTAGTATAACGTACGGCACCTTACAACTCCTAACAAAACATTACAACACCGTACGTAAACTTAAAACTCCATAATAAACCTAACGAATTCGTCCGAGTCATTTGAACACATTACCGCCTTGAAAATCATGTTAGTATAAACTAGGGCACCTTACAACTCCTAAGAACCCATTACAATACCGTACGTAAACTTAAAACTCCATAGTAAACCTAATGAATTCGTCCGAGTCCTTTAAACATCAGACGACCACTCAGGACTTGTTATGACTTTGTATGCGACATTAGCAACAGGAAAAGCAATTTAGAATAATGGAGGATGCGTTACATCTTTTGAGAACACCTTACACCACCGTACGAAACATTAAAACTCCATAATAAACCTAATGAATTCGTCCGAGTGATTTGAACATCGTACAACAATTTCGAATATCTTACCACTCTGAATGCCACATTACCGCCTTGAAAAGCATGTTAGTATAACGTACGACACCTTACAACTCCTAACAAAATATTACAAAACCGTACGTAAACTTAAAACTCCATAATAAACCTAATGAATTCATCCGAGTCATTTGAACATCGTACGACAATTTAGAATATATTACGACTCTGTATGCCACATTACCCCCTTGAAAAGCATATTAGTATAACGCACGACACCTTACAACTCCGAACAAAACATTACAACACCGTACGTAAACTTAAAACTCCATAATAAACCTAATGAATTCATCCGAGTCCTTTGAACATCGTACGACAATTTAGAATATATTACGACTCTGTATGCCACATTACCGCCTTGAAAAGCATGTTAGTATAACGTACGGCACCTTACAACTCCTAACAAAACATTACAACACCGTACGTAAATTTAAAACTCCATAATAAACCTAATGAATTCGTCCGAGTGATTTGAACATCGTACAACAATTTAGAATATCTTACCACTCTGAATGCCACATTACCGCCTTGAAAAGCATGTTAGTATAACCTAGGGCACCTTACAACTCCTAACAAAATATTACAACACCGTACGTAAACTTAAAACTCCATAATAAACCTAAAGAATTCATCCGAGTCATTTGAACATCGTACGACAATTTAGAATATATTACGACTCTGTATGCCACATTACCGCCTTGAAAAGCATGTTAGTATAACGCACGACACCTTACAACTCCGAACAAAACATTACAACACCGTACGTAAACTTAAAACTCCATAATAAACCTAATGAATTCATCCGAGTCCTTTGAACATCGTACGACAATTTAGAATATATTACGACTCTGTATGCCACATTACCGCCTTGAAAAGCATGTTAGTATAACGTACGGCACCTTACAACTCCTAACAAAACATTACAACACCGTACGTAAACTTAAAACTCCATAATAAACCTAACGAATTCGTCCGAGTCATTTGAACATCGTACAACAATTTAGAATATCTTAGGATTCTGTATGCCACATTACCGCCTTGAAAATCATGTTAGTATAAACTAGGGCACCTTACAACTCCTAAGAACCCATTACAATAACGTACGTAAACTTAAAACTCCATAGTAAACCTAATGAATTCGTCCGAGTCCTTTAAACATCAGACGACCACTCAGGACTTGTTATGACTTTGTATGCGACATTAGCAACAGGAAAAGCAATTTAGAATAATGGAGGATGCGTTACATCTTTTGAGAACACCTTACACCACCGTACGAAACATTAAAACTCCATAATAAACCTAATGAATTCGTCCGAGTGATTTGAACATCGTACAACAATTTAGAATATCTTACCACTCTGAATGCCACATTACCGCCTTGAAAAGCATGTTAGTATAACGTACGACACCTTACAACTCCTAACAAAATATTACAAAACCGTACGTAAACTTAAAACTCCATAATAAACCTAATGAATTCATCCGAGTCATTTGAACATCGTACGACAATTTAGAATATATTACGACTCTGTATGCCACATTACCCCCTTGAAAAGCATGTTAGTATAACGCACGACACCTTACAACTCCGAACAAAACATTACAACACCGTACGTAAACTTAAAACTCCATAATAAACCTAATGAATTCATCCGAGTCATTTGAACATCATACGACAATTTAGAATATATTACGACTCTGTATGCCATATTACCGCCTTGAAAAGCATGTTAGTATAACGCACGACACCTTACAACTCCGAACAAAACATTACAACACCGTACGTAAACTTAAAACTCCATAATAAACCTAATGAATTCATCCGAGTCCTTTGAACATCGTACGACAATTTAGAATATATTACGACTCTGTATGCCACATTACCGCCTTGAAAAGCATGTTAGTATAACGTACGGCACCTTACAACTCCTAACAAAACATTACAACACCGTACGTAAACTTAAAACTCCATAATAAACCTAACGAATTCGTCCGAGTCATTTGAACACATTACCGCCTTGAAAATCATGTTAGTATAAACTAGGGCACCTTACAACTCCTAAGAACCCATTACAATACCGTACGTAAACTTAAAACTCCATAGTAAACCTAATGAATTCGTCCGAGTCCTTTAAACATCAGACGACCACTCAGGACTTGTTATGACTTTGTATGCGACATTAGCAACAGGAAAAGCAATTTAGAATAATGGAGGATGCGTTACATCTTTTGAGAACACCTTACACCACCGTACGAAACATTAAAACTCCATAATAAACCTAATGAATTCGTCCGAGTGATTTGAACATCGTACAACAATTTAGAATATCTTACCACTCTGAATGCCACATTACCGCCTTGAAAAACATGTTAGTATAACGTACGACACCTTACAACTCCTAACAAAATATTACAAAACCGTACGTAAACTTAAAACTCCATAATAAACCTAATGAATTCATCCGAGTCATTTGAACATCGTACGACAATTTAGAATATATTACGACTCTGTATGCCACATTACCCCCTTGAAAAGCATGTTAGTATAACGCACGACACCTTACAACTCCGAACAAAACATTACAACACCGTACGTAAACTTAAAACTCCATAATAAACCTAATGAATTCATCCGAGTCCTTTGAACATCGTACGACAATTTAGAATATATTACGACTCTGTATGCCACATTACCGCCTTGAAAAGCATGTTAGTATAACGTACGGCACCTTACAACTCCTAACAAAACATTACAACACCGTACGTAAATTTAAAACTCCATAATAAACCTAATGAATTCGTCCGAGTGATTTGAACATCGTACAACAATTTAGAATATCTTACCACTCTGAATGCCACATTACCGCCTTGAAAAGCATGTTAGTATAACCTAGGGCACCTTACAACTCCTAACAAAATATTACAACACCGTACGTAAACTTAAAACTCCATAATAAACCTAAAGAATTCATCCGAGTCATTTGAACATCGTACGACAATTTAGAATATATTACGACTCTGTATGCCACATTACCGCCTTGAAAAGCATGTTAGTATAACGCACGACACCTTACAACTCCGAACAAAACATTACAACACCGTACGTAAACTTAAAACTCCATAATAAACCTAATGAATTCATCCGAGTCCTTTGAACATCGTACGACAATTTAGAATATATTACGACTCTGTATGCCACATTACCGCCTTGAAAAGCATGTAAGTATAACGTACGGCACCTTACAACTCCTAACAAAACATTACAACACCGTACGTAAACTTAAAACTCCATAATAAACCTAACGAATTCGTCCGAGTCATTTGAACATCGTACAACAATTTAGAATATCTTAGGATTCTGTATGCCACATTACCGCCTTGAAAATCATGTTAGTATAAACTAGGGCACCTTACAACTCCTAAGAACCCATTACAATACCGTACGTAAACTTAAAACTCCATAGTAAACCTAATGAATTCGTCCGAGTCCTTTAAACATCAGACGACCACTCAGGACTTGTTATGACTTTGTATGCGACATTAGCAACAGGAAAAGCAATTTAGAATAATGGAGGATGCGTTACATCTTTTGAGAACACCTTACACCACCGTACGAAACATTAAAACTCCATAATAAACCTAATGAATTCGTCCGAGTGATTTGAACATCGTACAACAATTTAGAATATCTTACCACTCTGAATGCCACATTACTGCCTTGAAAAGCATGTTAGTATAACGTACGACACCTTACAACTCCTAACAAAATATTACAAAACCGTACGTAAACTTAAAACTCCATAATAAACCTAATGAATTCATCCGAGTCATTTGAACATCGTAGGACAATTTAGAATATATTACGACTCTGTATGCCACATTACCCCCTTGAAAAGCATGTTAGTATAACGCACGACACCTTACAACTCCGAACAAAACATTACAACACCGTACGTAAACTTAAAACTCCATAATAAACCTAATGAATTCATCCGAGTCCTTTGAACATCGTACGACAATTTAGAATATATTACGACTATGTATGCCACATTACCGCCTTGAAAAGCATGTTAGTATAACGTACGACACCTTACAACTCCTAACAAAACATTACAACACCGTACGTAAATTTAAAACTCCATAATAAACCTAATGAATTCGTCCGAGTGATTTGAACATCGTACAACAATTTAGAATATCTTACCACTCTGAATGCCACATTACCGCCTTGAAAAGCATGTTAGTATAACGTACGACACCTTACAACTCCTAACAAAATATTACAACACCGTACGTAAACTTAAAACTCCATAATAAACCTAAAGAATTCATCCGAGTCATTTGAACATCGTACGACAATTTAGAATATATTACGACTCTGTATGCCACATTACCGCCTTGAAAAGCATGTTAGTATAACGCACGACACCTTACAACTCCGAACAAAACATTACAACACCGTACGTAAACTTAAAACTCCATAATAAACCTAATGAATTCATCCGAGTCCTTTGAACATCGTACGACAATTTAGAATATATTACGACTCTGTATGCCACATTACCGCCTTGAAAAGCATGTTAGTATAACGTACGGCACCTTACAACTCCTAACAAAACATTACAACACCGTACGTAAACTTAAAACTCCATAATAAACCTAACGAATTCGTCCGAGTCATTTGAACATCGTACAACAATTTAGAATATCTTAGGATTCTGTATGCCACATTACCGCCTTGAAAATCATGTTAGTATAAACTAGGGCACCTTACAACTCCTAAGAACCCATTACAAAACCGTACGTAAACTTAAAACTCCATAGTAAACCTAATGAATTCGTCCGAGTCCTTTAAACATCAGACGACCACACAGGACTTGTTATGACTTTGTATGCGACATTAGCAACAGGAAAAGCAATTTAGAATAATGGAGGATGCGTTACATCTTTTGAGAACACCTTACACCACCGTACGAAACATTAAAACTCCATAATAAACCTAATGAATTTGTCCGAGTGATTTGAACATCGTACAACAATTTAGAATATCTTACCACTCTGAATGCCACATTACTGCCTTGAAAAGCATGTTAGTATAACGTACGACACCTTACAACTCCTAACAAAATATTACAAAACCGTACGTAAACTTAAAACTCCATAATAAACCTAATGAATTCATCCGAGTCATTTGAACATCGTACGACAATTTAGAATATATTACGACTCTGTATGCCACATTACCCCCTTGAAAAGCATGTTAGTATAACGCACGACACCTTACAACTCCGAACAAAACATTACAACACCGTACGTAAACTTAAAACTCCATAATAAACCTAATGAATTCATCCGAGTCCTTTGAACATCGTACGAAAATTTAGAATATATTACGACTATGTATGCCACATTACCGCCTTGAAAAGCATGTTAGTATAACGTACGGCACCTTACAACTCCTAACAAAACATTACAACACCGTACGTAAATTTAAAACTCCATAATAAACCTAATGAATTCGTCCGAGTGATTTGAACATCGTACAACAATTTAGAATATCTTACCACTCTGAATGCCACATTACCGCCTTGAAAAGCATGTTAGTATAACGTACGACACCTTACAACTCCTAACAAAATATTACAACACCGTACGTAAACTTAAAACTCCATAATAAACCTAAAGAATTCATCCGAGTCATTTGAACATCGTACGACAATTTAGAATATATTATGACTCTGTATGCCACATTACCGCCTTGAAAAGCATGTTAGTATAACGCACGACACCTTACAACTCCGAACAAAACATTACAACACCGTACGTAAACTTAAAACTCCATAATAAACCTAATGAATTCGTCCGAGTGATTTGAACATCGTACAACAATTTAGAATATCTTACCACTCTGAATGCCACATTACCGCCTTGAAAAGCATGTTAGTATAACGTACGACACCTTACAACTCCTAACAAAATATTACAACACCGTACGTAAACTTAAAACTCCATAATAAACCTAAAGAATTCATCCGAGTCATTTGAACATCGTACGACAATTTAGAATATATTATGACTCTGTATGCCACATTACCGCCTTGAAAAGCATGTTAGTATAACGCACGACACCTTACAACTCCGAACAAAACATTACAACACCGTACGTAAACTTAAAACTCCATAATAAACCTAATGAATTCATCCGAGTCCTTTGAACATCGTACGACAATTTAGAATATATTACGACTCTGTATGCCACATTACCGCCTTGAAAAGCATGTTAGTATAACGTACGGCACCTTACAACTCCTAACAAAACATTACAACACCGTACGTAAACTTAAAACTCCATAATAAACCTAACGAATTCGTCCGAGTCATTTGAACATCGTACAACAATTTAGAATACCTTAGGATTCTGTATGCCACATTACCGCCTTGAAAATCATGTTAGTATAAACTAGGGCACCTTACAACTCCTAAGAACCCATTACAATACCGTACGTAAACTTAAAACTCCATAGTAAACCTAATGAATTCGTCCGAGTCCTTTAAACATCAGACGACCACTCAGGACTTGTTATGACTTTGTATGCGACATTAGCAACAGGAAAAGCAATTTAGAATAATGGAGGATGCGTTACATCTTTTGAGAACACCTTACACCACCGTACGAAACATTAAAACTCCATAATAAACCTAATGAATTCGTCCGAGTGATTTGAACATCGTACAACAATTTAGAATATCTTACCACTCTGAATGCCACATTACCGCCTTGAAAAGCATGTTAGTATAACGTACGACACCTTACAACTCCTAACAAAATATTACAAAACCGTACGTAAACTTAAAACTCCATAATAAACCTAATGAATTCATCCGAATCATTTGAACATCGTACGACAATTTAGAATATATTACGACTCTGTATGCCACATTACCGCCTTGAAAAGCATGTTCGTATAACGCACGACACCTTACAACTCCGAACAAAACATTACAACACCGTACGTAAACTTAAAACTCCATAATAAACCTAATGAATTCATCCGAGTCCTTTGAACATCGTACGACAATTTAGAATATATTACGACTCTGTATGCCACATTACCGCCTTGAAAAGCATGTTAGTATAACGTACGGCACCTTACAACTCCTAACAAAACATTACAACACCGTACGTAAATTTAAAACTCCATAATAAACCTAATGAATTCGTCCGAGTGATTTGAACATCGTACAACAATTTAAAATATCTTACCACTCTGAATGCCACATTACCGCCTTGAAAAGCATGTTAGTATAACGTACGACACCTTACAACTCCTAACAAAATATTACAACACCGTACGTAAACTTAAAACTCCATAATAAACCTAAAGAATTCATCCGAGTCATTTGAACATCGTACGACAATTTAGAATATATTACGACTTTGTATGCCACATTACCGCCTTGAAAAGCATGTTAGTATAACGTACGGCACCTTACAACTCCTAACAAAACATTACAACACCGTACGTAAATTTAAAACTCCATAATAAACCTAATGAATTCGTCCGAGTGATTTGAACATCGTACAACAATTTAAAATATCTTACCACTCTGAATGCCACATTACCGCCTTGAAAAGCATGTTAGTATAACGTACGACACCTTACAACTCCTAACAAAATATTACAACACCGTACGTAAACTTAAAACTCCATAATAAACCTAAAGAATTCATCCGAGTCATTTGAACATCGTACGACAATTTAGAATATATTACGACTCTGTATGCCACATTACCGCCTTGAAAAGCATGTTAGTATAACGTACGACACCTTACAACTCCTAACAAAACATTACAACACCGTACGTAAACTTAAAACTCCATAATAAACCTAACGAATTCGTCCGAGTCATTTGAACATCGTACAACAATTTAGAATATCTTAGGATTCTGTATGCCACATTACCGCCTTGAAAATCATGTTAGTATAACCTAGGGCACCTTACAACTCCTAAGAACCCATTACAATACCGTACGTAAACTTAAAACTCCATAGTAAACCTAATGAATTCGTCCGAGTCCTTTAAACATCAGAAGACCACTCAGGACTTGTTATGACTTTGTATGCGACATTAGCAACAGGAAAAGCAATTTAGAATAATGGAGGATGCGTTACATCTTTTGAGAACACCTTACACCACCGTACGAAACATTAAAACTCCATAATAAACCTAATGAATTCGTCCGAGTGATTTGAACATCGTACAACAATTTAGAATATCTTACCACTCTGAATGCCACATTACTGCCTTGAAAAGCATGTTAGTATAACGTACGACACCTTACAACTCCTAACAAAATATTACAAAACCGTACGTAAACTTAAAACTCCATAATAAACCTAATGAATTCATCCGAGTCATTTGAACATCGTACGACAATTTAGAATATATTACGACTCTGTATGCCACATTACCCCCTTGAAAAGCATGTTAGTATAACGCACGACACGTTACAACTCCGAACAAAACATTACAACACCGTACGTAAACTTAAAACTCCATAATAAACCTAATGAATTCATCCGAGTCCTTTGAACATCGTACGAAAATTTAGAATATATTACGACTATGTATGCCACATTACCGCCTTGAAAAGCATGTTAGTATAACGTACGGCACCTTACAACTCCTAACAAAACATTACAACACCGTACGTAAATTTAAAACTCCATAATAAACCTAATGAATTCGTCCGAGTGATTTGAACATCGTACAACAATTTAGAATATCTTACCACTCTGAATGCCACATTACCGCCTTGAAAAGCATGTTAGTATAACGTACGACACCTTACAACTCCTAACAAAATATTACAACACCGTACGTAAACTTAAAACTCCATAATAAACCTAAAGAATTCATCCGAGTCATTTGAACATCGTACGACAATTTAGAATATATTATGACTCTGTATGCCACATTACCGCCTTGAAAAGCATGTTAGTATAACGCACGACACCTTACAACTCCGAACAAAACATTACAACACCGTACGTAAACTTAAAACTCCATAATAAACCTAATGAATTCATCCGAGTCATTTGAACATCGTACGACAATTTAGAATATATTACGACTCTGTATGCCACATTACCGCCTTGAAAAGCATGTTAGTATAACGTACGGCACCTTACAACTCCTAACAAAACATTACAACACCGTACGTAAACTTAAAACTCCATAATAAACCTAACGAATTCGTCCGAGTCATTTGAACATCGTACAACAATTTAGAATATCTTAGGATTCTGTATGCCACATTACCGCCTTGAAAATCATGTTAGTATAAACTAGGGCACCTTACAACTCCTAAGAACCCATTACAATACCGTACGTAAACTTAAAACTCCATAGTAAACCTAATGAATTCGTCCGAGTCCTTTAAACATCAGACGACCACTCAGGACTTGTTATGACTTTGTATGCGACATTAGCAACAGGAAAAGCAATTTAGAATAATGGAGGATGCGTTACATCTTTTGAGAACACCTTACACCACCGTACGAAACATTAAAACTCCATAATAAACCTAATGAATTCGTCCGAGTGATTTGAACATCGTACAACAATTTAGAATATCTTACCACTCTGAATGCCACATTACCGCCTTGAAAAGCATGTTAGTATAACGTACGACACCTTACAACTCCTAACAAAATATTACAAAACCGTACGTAAACTTAAAACTCCATAATAAACCTAATGAATTCATCCGAATCATTTGAACATCGTACGACAATTTAGAATATATTACGACTCTGTATGCCACATTACCGCCTTGAAAAGCATGTTCGTATAACGCACGACACCTTACAACTCCGAACAAAACATTACAACACCGTACGTAAACTTAAAACTCCATAATAAACCTAATGAATTCATCCGAGTCCTTTGAACATCGTACGACAATTTAGAATATATTACGACTCTGTATGCCACATTACCGCCTTGAAAAGCATGTTAGTATAACGTACGGCACCTTACAACTCCTAACAAAACATTACAACACCGTACGTAAATTTAAAACTCCATAATAAACCTAATGAATTCGTCCGAGTGATTTGAACATCGTACAACAATTTAAAATATCTTACCACTCTGAATGCCACATTACCGCCTTGAAAAGCATGTTAGTATAACGTACGACACCTTACAACTCCTAACAAAATATTACAACACCGTACGTAAACTTAAAACTCCATAATAAACCTAAAGAATTCATCCGAGTCATTTGAACATCGTACGACAATTTAGAATATATTACGACTCTGTATGCCACATTACCGCCTTGAAAAGCATGTTAGTATAACGTACGGCACCTTACAACTCCTAACAAAACATTACAACACCGTACGTAAATTTAAAACTCCATAATAAACCTAATGAATTCGTCCGAGTGATTTGAACATCGTACAACAATTTAAAATATCTTACCACTCTGAATGCCACATTACCGCCTTGAAAAGCATGTTAGTATAACGTACGACACCTTACAACTCCTAACAAAATATTACAACACCGTACGTAAACTTAAAACTCCATAATAAACCTAAAGAATTCATCCGAGTCATTTGAACATCGTACGACAATTTAGAATATATTACGACTCTGTATGCCACATTACCGCCTTGAAAAGCATGTTAGTATAACGTACGGCACCTTACAACTCCTAACAAAACATTACAACACCGTACGTAAATTTAAAACTCCATAATAAACCTAATGAATTCGTCCGAGTGATTTGAACATCGTACAACAATTTAAAATATCTTACCACTCTGAATGCCACATTACCGCCTTGAAAAGCATGTTAGTATAACGTACGACACCTTACAACTCCTAACAAAATATTACAACACCGTACGTAAACTTAAAACTCCATAATAAACCTAAAGAATTCATCCGAGTCATTTGAACATCGTACAACAATTTAGAATATCTTAGGATTCTGTATGCCACATTACCGCCTTGAAAATCATGTTAGTATAACCTAGGGCACCTTACAACTCCTAAGAACCCATTACAATACCGTACGTAAACTTAAAACTCCATAGTAAACCTAATGAATTCGTCCGAGTCCTTTAAACATCAGACGACCACTCAGGACTTGTTATGACTTTGTATGCGACATTAGCAACAGGAAAAGCAATTTAGAATAATGGAGGATGCGTTACATCTTTTGAGAACACCTTACACCACCGTACGAAACATTAAAACTCCATAATAAACCTAATGAATTCGTCCGAGTGATTTGAACATCGTACAACAATTTAGAATATCTTACCACTCTGAATGCCACATTACTGCCTTGAAAAGCATGTTAGTATAACGTACGACACCTTACAACTCCTAACAAAATATTACAAAACCGTACGTAAACTTAAAACTCCATAATAAACCTAATGAATTCATCCGAGTCATTTGAACATCGTACGACAATTTAGAATATATTACGACTCTGTATGCCACATTACCCCCTTGAAAAGCATGTTAGTATAACGCACGACACCTTACAACTCCGAACAAAACATTACAACACCGTACGTAAACTTAAAACTCCATAATAAACCTAATGAATTCATCCGAGTCCTTTGAACATCGTACGACAATTTAGAATATATTACGACTATGTATGCCACATTACCGCCTTGAAAAGCATGTTAGTATAACGTACGGCACCTTACAACTCCTAACAAAACATTACAACACCGTACGTAAATTTAAAACTCCATAATAAACCTAATGAATTCGTCCGAGTGATTTGAACATCGTACAACAATTTAGAATATCTTACCACTCTGAATGCCACATTACCGCCTTGAAAAGCATGTTAGTATAACGTACGACACCTTACAACTCCTAACAAAATATTACAACACCGTACGTAAACTTAAAACTCCATAATAAACCTAAAGAATTCATCCGAGTCATTTGAACATCGTACGACAATTTAGAATATATTACGACTCTGTATGCCACATTACCGCCTTGAAAAGCATGTTAGTATAACGCACGACACCTTACAACTCCGAACAAAACATTACAACACCGTACGTAAACTTAAAACTCCATAATAAACCTAATGAATTCATCCGAGTCCTTTGAACATCGTACGACAATTTAGAATATATTACGACTCTGTATGCCACATTACCGCCTTGAAAAGCATGTTAGTATAACGTACGGCACCTTACAACTCCTAACAAAACATTACAACACCGTACGTAAATTTAAAACTCCATAATAAACCTAACGAATTCGTCCGAGTCATTTGAACATCGTACAACAATTTAGAATATCTTAGGATTCTGTATGCCACATTACCGCCTTGAAAATCATGTTAGTATAAACTAGGGCACCTTACAACTCCTAAGAACCCATTACAATACCGTACGTAAACTTAAAACTCCATAGTAAACCTAATGAATTCGCCCGAGTCCTTTAAACATCAGACGACCACTCAGGACTTGTTATGACTTTGTATGCGACATTAGCAACAGGAAAAGCAATTTAGAATAATGGAGGATGCGTTACATCTTTTGAGAACACCTTACACAACCGTACGAAACATTAAAACTCCATAATAAACCTAATGATATCGTCCGAGTGATTTGAACATCGTACAACAATTTAGAATATCTTACCACTCTGAATGCCACATTACCGCCTTGAAAAGCATGTTAGTATAACGTACGACACCTTACAACTCCTAACAAAATATTACAAAACCGTACGTAAACTTAAAACTCCATAATAAACCTAATGAATTCATCCGAGTCATTTGAACATCGTACGACAATTTAGAATATATTACGACTCTGTATGCCACATTACCGCCTTGAAAAGCATGTTAGTATAACGCACGACACCTTACAACTCCGAACAAAACATTACAACACCGTACGTAAACTTAAAACTCCATAATAAACCTAATGAATTCATCCGAGTCCTTTGAACATCGTACGACAATTTAGAATATATTACGACTCTGTATGCCACATTACCGCCTTGAAAAGCATGTTAGTATAACGTACGGCACCTTACAACTCCTAACAAAACATTACAACACCGTACGTAAATTTAAAACTCCATAATAAACCTTATGAATTCGTCCGAGTGATTTGAACATCGTACAACAATTTAAAATATCTTACCACTCTGAATGCCACATTACCGCCTTGAAAAGCATGTTAGTATAACGTACGACACCTTACAACTCCTAACAAAATATTACAACACCGTACGTAAACTTAAAACTCCATAATAAACCTAAAGAATTCATCCGAGTCATTTGAACATCGTACGATAATTTAGAATATATTACGACTCTGTATGCCACATTACCGCCTTGAAAAGCATGTTAGTATAACGCACGACACCTTACAACTCCGAACAAAACATTACAACACCGTACGTAAACTTAAAACTCCATAATAAACCTAATGAATTTATCCAAGTCCTTTGAACATCGTACGACAATTTAGAATATATTACGACTCTGTATGCCACATTACCGCTTTGAAAAGCATGTTAGTATAACGTACGGCACCTTACAACTCCTAACAAAACATTACAACACCGTACGTAAACTTAAAACTCCATAATAAACCTAACGAATTCGTCCGAGTCATTTGAACATCGTACAACAATTTAGAATATCTTAGGATTCTGTATGCCACATTACCGCCTTGAAAATCATGTTAGTATAAACTAGGGCACCTTACAACTCCTAAGAACCCATTACAATACCGTACGTAAACTTAAAACTCCATAGTAAACCTAATGAATTCGTCCGAGTCCTTTAAACATCAGACGACCACTCAGGACTTGTTATGACTTTGTATGCGACATTAGCAACAGGAAAAGCAATTTAGAATAATGGAGGATGCGTTACATCTTTTGAGAACACCTTACACAACCGTACGAAACATTAAAACTCCATAATAAACCTAATGATATCGTCCGAGTGATTTGAACATCGTACAACAATTTAGAATATCTTACCACTCTGAATGCCACATTACCGCCTTGAAAAGCATGTTAGTATAACGTACGACACCTTACAACTCCTAACAAAATATTACAAAACCGTACGTAAACTTAAAACTCCATAATAAACCTAATGAATTCATCCGAGTCATTTGAACATCGTACGACAATTTAGAATATATTACGACTCTGTATGCCACATTACCGCCTTGAAAAGCATGTTAGTATAACGCACGACACCTTACAACTCCGAACAAAACATTATAACACCGTAACTCCATAATAAACCTAATGAATTCATCCGAGTCCTTTGAACATCGTACGACAATTTAGAATATATTACGACTCTGTATGCCACATTACCGCCTTGAAAAGCATGTTAGTATAACGTACGGCACCTTACAACTCCTAACAAAACATTACAACACCGTACGTAAATTTAAAACTCCATAATAAACCTAATGAATTCGTCCGAGTGATTTGAACATCGTACAACAATTTAAAATATCTTACCACTCTGAATGCCACATTACCGCCTTGAAAAGCATGTTAGTATAACGTACGACACCTTACAACTCCTAACAAAATATTACAACACCGTACGTAAACTTAAAACTCCATAATAAACCTAAAGAATTCATCCGAGTCATTTGAACATCGTACGATAATTTAGAATATATTACGACTCTGTATGCCACATTACCGCCTTGAAAAGCATGTTAGTATAACGCACGACACCTTACAACTCCGAACAAAACATTACAACACCGTACGTAAACTTAAAACTCCATAATAAACCTAATGAATTCATCCAAGTCCTTTGAACATCGTACGACAATTTAGAATATATTACGACTCTGTATGCCACATTACCGCCTTGAAAAGCATGTTAGTATAACGTACGGCACCTTACAACTCCTAACAAAACATTACAACACCGTACGTAAACTTAAAACTCCATAATAAACCTAACGAATTCGTCCGAGTCATTTGAACATCGTACAACAATTTAGAATATCTTACGATTCTGTATGCCACATTACCGCTTTGAAAATCATGTTAGTATAACCTAGGGCACCTTACAACTCCTAAGAACCCATTACAATACCGTACGTAAACTTAAAACTCCATAGTAAACCTAATGAATTCGTCCGAGTCCTTTAAACATCAGACGACCACTCAGGACTTGTTACGACTTTGTATGCGACATTAGCAACAGGAAAAGCAATTTAGAATAATGGAGGATGAGTTACATCTTTTGAGAACACCTTACACCACCGTACGAAACATTAAAACTCCATAATAAACCTAATGAATTCGTCCGAGTGATTTGAACATCGTACAACAATTTAGAATATCTTACCACTCTGAATGCCACATTACCGCCTTGAAAAGCATGTTAGTATAACGTACGACACCTTATAATTCCTAACAAAACATTACAACACCGTACGTAAACTTAAAACTCTATAATAAACCAAATGAATTCATCCGAGTCCTTTGAACATCGTACTACAATTTAAAATATATTACGACTCTGTATGCCACATTACCGCCTTGAAAAGCATGTTAGTATAACATACGGCACCTTACAACTCCTAACAAAACATTACAACACCGTACGTAAACTTAAAACTCCATAATAAACCTAACGAATTCATCCAAGTCCTTTGAACATCATACAACAATTTAGAATATCTTAGGACTCTGTATGCCACATTACCGCCTTGAAAAGCATGTTAGTATAACGTACGCCGTACGGCACCTTACAACTCCTAACAAAACATTACAACACCGTACGTAAACTTAAAATTCCATATTAAACCTAATGAATTCGTCCGAGTCATTTGAACATCGTACAACAATTTAGAATATCTTACCACTCTGTATGCCACATTACCACCTTGAAAAGCATGTTAGTATAACGTACGACACCTTATAACTCCTAACAAAACATTACAACACTGTACGTAAACTTAAAACTCTATAATAAACCAAATGAATTCATCCGAGTCTTTTGAACATCGTACGACAATTTAGAATATATTATGACTCTGTATGCCACAATACTGCCTTGAACAGAATGTTAGTATAACGTACGACACCTTACAACTCCGAACAAAACATTACAACACCGTACGTAAACTTAAAACTCCATAATAAACCTAATAAATTCATCTGAGTCCTTTGAACATCATACGACAATTTAGAATATATTACGACTCTTATTGCCACATTACCGCCTTGAAAAGCTTGTTAGTATAACGTACGCACCTTACAACTCCTAACAAAACATTACAACACCGTACTTAAACTTAAAACTCCATAATAAACCTAATGAATTCGTCCGAGTCATTTGAACATCGTACAACAATTTAGAATATCTTACGACTCTGTATGCCACATTACCGCCTTGAAAATCATGTTAGTATAACCTAGGGCACCTTACAACTCCTAAGAACCCATTACAATACCGTACGTAAACTTAAAACTCCATAGTAAACCTAATGAATTCGTCCGAGTCCTTTAAACATCAGTCGACCACTCAGGACTTGTTATGACTTTGTATGCGACATTAGCAACAGGAAAAGCAATTTAGAATAATGGAGGATGCGTTACATCTTTTGAGAACACCTTACACTACCGTACGAAACATTAAAACTCCATAATAAACCTAATGAATTCGTCCGAGTGATTTGAACATCGTACAACAATTTAGAATATCTTACCACTCTGAATGCCACATTACCGCCTTGAAAAGCATGTTAGTATAACGTACGACACCTTATAACTCATAACAAAACATTACAACACCGTAAGTAAACTTAAAACTCTATAATAAACCAAATGAATTCATCCGAGTCCTTTGAACATCGTACGACAATTTAGAATATATTACGACTCTGTATGCCACATTACCGCCTTGAAAAGAATGTTAGTATAACGTACGACACCTTACAACTCCGAACAAAACATTACAACACCGTACGTAAGCTTAAAACTCCATAATAAACCTAATGAATTCATCCGAGTCCTTTGAACATCGTACGACAATTTAGAATATATTACGATCCTGTATGCCACATTACCGCCTTGAAAAGCATGTTAGTATAACGTACGGCACCTTACAACTCCTAACAAAACATTACAACACCGTACGTAAACTTAAAACTCCATAATAAACCTAATGAATTCGTCCGAGTCATTTGAACATCGTACAACACTTTAGAATATCTTACGATTATCTATGCCACATTACAGCTTTGAAAATCATGTTAGTATAACCTAGGGCACCTTACAACTCCTAAGAACCCATTACAATACAGTACGTTAACTTAAAACTCCATAGTAAACCTAATGAATTCGTCCGAGTCCTTTAAACATCAGACGACCACACAGGACTTGTTATGACTTTGTATGCGACATTAGCAACAGGAAAAGCAATTTAGAATTATGGAGGATGCGTTACATCTTTTGAGAACACCTTACACCACCGTACGAAACATTAAAACTCCATAATAAACCTAACGAATTCGTCCGAGTGATTTGAACATCATACCCAATTTAGAATATCTTACCACTCTGTATGCCACATTACCGCCTTGAAAAGCATGTTAGTATAACGTACGACACCTTATAACTCCTAACAAAACATTACAACACCGTACGTAAACATAAAACTCTATAATAAACCAAATGAATTCATCCGAGTCTTTTGAACATCGTACAACAATTTAGAATATCTTACCACTCTGAATGCCACATTACCGCCTTGAAAAGAATGTTAGTATAACGTACGACACCTTACAACTCCGAACAAAACATTACAACACCGTACGTAAACTTAAAACTCCATAATAAACCTAATGAATTCGTCCGAGTGATTTGAACATCGTACAACAATTTAGAATATCTTACCACTCTGAATGCCACATTACCGCCTTGAAAAGCATGTTAGTATAACGTACGACACCTTACAACTCCTAACAAAATATTACAACACCGTACGTAAACTTAAAACTCCATAATAAACCTAATGAATTCATCCGAGTCATTTGAACATCGTACGACAATTTAGAATATATTACGACTCTGTATGCCACATTACCGCCTTGAAAAGCATGTTAGTATAACGCACGACACCTTACAACTCCGAACAAAACATTACAACACCGTACGTAAACTTAAAACTCCATAATAAACCTAATGAATTCGTCCGAGTGATTTGAACATCGTACAACAATTTAGAATATCTTACCACTCTGAATGCCACATTACCGCCTTGAAAAGCATGTTAGTATAACGTACGACACCTTACAACTCCTAACAAAATATTACAACACCGTACGTAAACTTAAAACTCCATAATAAACCTAATGAATTCATCCGAGTCATTTGAACATCGTACGACAATTTAGAATATATTACGACTCTGTATGCCACATTACCGCCTTGAAAAGCATGTTAGTATAACGCACGACACCTTACAACTCCGAACAAAACATTACAACACCGTACGTAAACTTAAAACTCCATAATAAACCTAATGAATTCATCCGAGTCCTTTGAACATCGTACGACAATTTAGAATATATTACGACTCTGTATGCCACATTACCGCCTTGAAAAGCATGTTAGTATAACGTACGGCACCTTACAACTCCTAACAAAACATTACAACACCGTACGTAAACTTAAAACTCCATAATAAACCTATTGAATTCGTCCGAGTCATTTGAACATCGTACAACAATTTAGAATATCTTACGATTCTGTATGCCACATTACCGCTTTGAAAATCATGTTCGTATAACCTAGGGCACCTTACAACTCCTAAGAACCCATTACAATACCGTACGTAAACTTAAAACTCCATAGTAAACCTAATGAATTCGTCCGAGTCCTTTAAACATCAGACGACCATTCAGTACTTGTTACGACTTTGTATGCGACATTAGCAACAGGAAAAGCAATTTAGAATAATGGAGGATGCGTTACATCTTTTGAGAACACCTTACACCACCGTACGAAACATTAAAACTCCATAATAAACCTAATGAATTCGTCCGAGTGATTTGAACATCGTACAACAATTTAGAATATCTTACCACTCTGAATGCCACATTACCGCCTTGAAAAGCATGTTAGTATAACGTACGACACCTTACAACTCCTAACAAAATATTACAACACCTTACGTAAACTTAAAACTCCATAATAAACCTAATGAATTCATCCGAGTCACTTGAACATCGTACGACAATTTAGAATATATTACGACTCTGTATGCCACATTACCGCCTTGAAAAGCATGTTAGTATAACGCACGACACCTTACAACTCCGAACAAAACATTACAACACCGTACGTAAACTTAAAACTCCATAATAAACCTAATGAATTCATCCGAGTCCTTTGAACATCGTACGACAATTTAGAATATATTACGACTCTGTATGCCACATTACCGCTTTGAAAAGCATGTTAGTATAACGTACGGCACCTTACAACTCCTAACAAAACATTACAACACCATACGTAAACTTAAAACTCCATAATAAACCTAATGAATTCGTCCGAGTCATTTGAACATCGTACAACAATTTAGAATATCTTACGATTCCGTATGCCACATTACCGCCTTGAAAATCATGTTAGTATAACCTAGGGCACCTTACAACTCCTATGAACCCATTACAATACCGTACGTAAACTTAAAACTCCATAGTAAACCTAATGAATTCGTCCGAGTCCTTTAAACATCAGACGACCACTCAGGACTTGTTATGACTTTGTATGCGACATTAGCAACATGAAAAACAATTTAGAATAATGTATGATGCGTTACATCTTTTGAGAACACCTTACACCACCGTACGAAACATTAAAACTCCATAATAAACCTAATGAATTCGTCCGAGTGATTTGAACATCGTACAACAATTTAGAATATCTTACCACTCTGAATGCCACATTACCGCCTTGAAAAGCATGTTAGTATAACGTACGACACCTTACAACTCCTAACAAAATATTACAACACCGTACGTAAACTTAAAACTCCATAATAAACCTAATGAATTCATCCGAGTCATTTGAACATCGTACGACAATTTAGAATATATTACGACTCTGTATGCCACATTACCGCCTTGAAAAGCATGTTAGTATAACGCACGACACCTTACAACTCCGAACAAAACATTACAACACCGTACGTAAACTTAAAACTCCATAATAAACCTAATGAATTCATCCGAGTCCTTTGAACATCGTACGACAATTTAGAATATATTACGACTCTGTATGCCACATTACCGCCTTGAAAAGCATGTTAGTATAACGTACGGCACCTTACAACTCCTAACAAAACATTACAACACCGTACGTAAACTTAAAACTCCATAATAAACCTAATGAATTCATCCGAGTCATTTGAACATCGTACAACAATTTAGAATATCTTACGATTCTGTATGCCACATTACCGCTTTGAAAATCATGTTAGTATAACCTAGGGCACCTTACAACTCCTAAGAACCCATTACAATACCGTACGTAAACTTAAAACTCCATAGTAAACCTAAAGAATTCGTCCGAGTCCTTTAAACATCAGACGACCACTCAGGACTTGTTATGACTTTGTATGCGACATTAGCAACAGGAAAAACAATTTAGAATAATGTATGATGCGTTACATCTTTTGAGAACACCTTACACCACCGTACGAAAAATTAAAACTCCATAATAAACCTAATGAATTCGTCCGAGTGATTTGAACATCGTACAACAATTTAGAATATCTTACCACTCTGAATGCCACATTACCGCCTTGAAAAGCATGTTAGTATAACGTACGACACCTTACAACTCCTAACAAAATATTACAACACCGTACGTAAACTCAAAATTCCATAATAAACCTAATGAATTCATCCGAGTCATTTGAACATCGTACGACAATTTAGAATATATTACGACTCTGTATGCCACATTACCGCCTTGAAAAGCATGTTAGTATAACGCACGACACCTTACAACTCCGAACAAAACATTACAACACCGTACGTAAACTTAAAACTCCATAATAAACCTAATGAATTCATCCGAGTCCTTTGAACATCGTACGACAATTTAGAATATATTACGACTCTGTATGCCACATTACCGCCTTGAAAAGCATGTTAGTATAACGTACGGCACCTTACAACTCCTAACAAAACATTACAACACCGTACGTAAACTTAAAACTCCATAATAAACCTAATGAATTCGTCCGAGTCATTTGAACATCGTACAACAATTTAGAATATCTTACGATTCTGTATGCCACATTACCGCTTTGAAAATCATGTTAGTATAACCTAGGGCACCTTACAACTCCTAAGAACCCATTACAATACCATACGTAAACTTAAAACTCTATAGTAAACCTAATGAATTCGTCCGAGTCCTTTAAACATCAGACGACCACTCAGGACTTGTTACGACTTTGTATGCGACATTAGCAACAGGAAAAGCAATTTAGAATAATGGAGGATGCGTTACATCTTTTGAGAACACCTTACACCACCGTACGAAACATTAAAACTCCATAATAAACCTAATGAATTCTCCGAGTGATTTGAACATCGTACAACAATTTAGAATATCTTACCACTCTGAATGCCACATTACCGCCTTGAAAAGCATGTTAGTATAACGTACGACACCTTACAACTCCTAACAAAACATTACAACACCGTACGTAAACTTAAAACTCCATAATAAACCTAATGAATTCGTCCGAGTCATTTGAACATCGTACAACAATTTAGAATATCTTACGATTCTGTATGCCACATTACCGCTTTGAAAATCATGTTAGTATAACCTAGGGCACCTTACAACTCCTATGAACCCATTACAATACCGTACGTAAACTTAAAACTCCATAGTATACCTAATGAATTCGTCCGAGTCCTTTAAACATCAGACGACCACTCAGGACTTGTTATGACTTTGTATGCGACATTAGCAACAGGAAAAACAATTTAGAATAATGTATGATGCGTTACATCTTTTGAGAACACCTTACACCACCGTACGAAACATTAAAACTCCATAATAAACCTAATGAATTCGTCCGAGTGATTTGAACATCGTACAACAATTTAGAATATCTTACCACTCTGAATGCCACATTACCGCCTTGAAAAGCATGTTAGTATAACGTACGACACCTTACAACTCCTAACAAAATATTACAACACCGTACGTAAACTTAAAACTCCATAATAAACCTAATGAATTCATCCGAGTCATTTGAACATCGTACGACAATTTAGAATATCTTACCACTCTGAATGCCACATTACCGCCTTGAAAAGCATGTTAGTATAACGTACGACACCTTACAACTCCTAACAAAATATTACAACACCGTACGTAAACTTAAAACTCCATAATAAACCTAATGAATTCATCCGAGTCATTTGAACATCGTACGACAATTTAGAATATATTACGACTCTGTATGCCACATTACCGCCTTGAAAAGCATGCTAGTATAACGCACGACACCTTACAACTCCGAACAAAACATTACAACACCGTACGTAAACTTAAAACTCCATAATAAACCTAATGAATTCATCCGAGTCCTTTGAACATCGTACGACAATTTAGAATATATTACGACTCTGTATGCCACATTACCGCCTTGAAAAGCATGTTAGTATAACGTACGGCACCTTACAACTCCTAACAAAACATTACAACACCGTACGTAAACTTAAAACTCCATAATAAACCTAACGAATTCGTCCGAGTCATTTGAACATCGTACAACAATTTAGAATATCTTAGGATTCTGTATGCCACATTACCGCCTTGAAAATCATGTTAGTATAAACTAGGGCACCTTACAACTCCTAAGAACCCATTACAATACCGTACGTAAACTTAAAACTCCATAGTAAACCTAATGAATTCGTCCGAGTCCTTTAAACATCAGACGACCACTCAGGACTTGTTATGACTTTGTATGCGACATTAGCAACAGGAAAAGCAATTTAGAATAATGGAGGATGCGTTACATCTTTTGAGAACACCTTACACCACCGTACGAAACATTAAAACTCCATAATAAACCTAATGAATTCGTCCGAGTGATTTGAACATCGTACAACAATTTAGAATATCTTACCACTCTGAATGCCACATTACTGCCTTGAAAAGCATGTTAGTATAACGTACGACACCTTACAACTCCTAACAAAATATTACAAAACCGTACGTAAACTTAAAACTCCATAATAAACCTAATGAATTCATCCGAGTCATTTGAACATCGTACGACAATTTAGAATATATTACGACTCTGTATGCCACATTACCCCCTTGAAAAGCATGTTAGTATAACGCACGACACCTTACAACTCCGAACAAAACATTACAACACCGTACGTAAACTTAAAACTCCATAATAAACCTAATGAATTCATCCGAGTCCTTTGAACATCGTACGACAATTTAGAATATATTACGACTATGTATGCCACATTACCGCCTTGAAAAGCATGTTAGTATAACGTACGGCACCTTACAACTCCTAACAAAACATTACAACACCGTACGTAAATTTAAAACTCCATAATAAACCTAATGAATTCGTCCGAGTGATTTGAACATCGTACAACAATTTAGAATATCTTACCACTCTGAATGCCACATTACCGCCTTGAAAAGCATGTTAGTATAACGTACGACACCTTACAACTCCTAACAAAATATTACAACACCGTACGTAAACTTAAAACTCCATAATAAACCTAAAGAATTCATCCGAGTCATTTGAACATCGTACGACAATTTAGAATATACTACGACTCTGTATGCCACATTACCGCCTTGAAAAGCATGTTAGTATAACGCACGACACCTTACAACTCCGAACAAAACATTACAACACCGTACGTAAACTTAAAACTCCATAATAAACCTAATGAATTCATCCGAGTCCTTTGAACATCGTACGACAATTTAGAATATATTACGACTCTGTATGCCACATTACCGCCTTGAAAAGCATGTTAGTATAACGTACGGCACCTTACAACTCCTAACAAAACATTACAACACCGTACGTAAACTTAAAACTCCATAATAAACCTAACGAATTCGTCCGAGTCATTTGAACATCGTACAACAATTTAGAATATCTTAGGATTCTGTATGCCACATTACCGCCTTGAAAATCATGTTAGTATAAACTAGGGCACCTTACAACTCCTAAGAACCCATTACAATACCGTACGTAAACTTAAAACTCCATAGTAAACCTAATGAATTCGTCCGAGTCCTTTAAACATCAGACGACCACTCAGGACTTGTTATGACTTTGTATGCGACATTAGCAACAGGAAAAGCAATTTAGAATAATGGAGGATGCGTTACATCTTTTGAGAACACCTTACACCACCGTACGAAACATTAAAACTCCATAATAAACCTAATGAATTCGTCCGAGTGATTTGAACATCGTACAACAATTTAGAATATCTTACCACTCTGAATGCCACATTACCGCCTTGAAAAGCATGTTAGTATAACGTACGACACCTTACAACTCCTAACAAAATATTACAAAACCGTACGTAAACTTAAAACTCCATAATAAACCTAATGAATTCATCCGAGTCATTTGAACATCGTACGACAATTTAGAATATATTACGACTCTGTATGCCACATTACCGCCTTGAAAAGCATGTTAGTATAACGCATGACACCTTACAACTCCGAACAAAACATTACAACACCGTACGTAAACTTAAAACTCCATAATAAACCTAATGAATTCATCCGAGTCCTTTGAACATCGTACGACAATTTAGAATATATTACGACTCTGTATGCCACATTACCGCCTTGAAAAGCATGTTAGTATAACGTACGGCACCTTACAACTCCTAACAAAACATTACAACACCGTACGTAAATTTAAAACTCCATAATAAACCTAATGAATTCGTCCGAGTGATTTGAACATCGTACAACAATTTAAAATATCTTACCACTCTGAATGCCACATTACCGCCTTGAAAAGCATGTTAGTATAACGTACGACACCTTACAACTCCTAACAAAATATTACAACACCGTACGTAAACTTAAAACTCCATAATAAACCTAAAGAATTCATCCGAGTCATTTGAACATCGTACGACAATTTAGAATATATTACGACTCTGTATGCCACATTACCGCCTTGAAAAGCATGTTAGTATAACGCACGACACCTTACAACTCCGAACAAAACATTACAACACCGTACGTAAACTTAAAACTCCATAATAAACCTAATGAATTCATCCAAGTCCTTTGAACATCGTACGACAATTTAGAATATATTACGACTCTGTATGCCACATTACCGCCTTGAAAAGCATGTTAGTATAACGTACGGCACCTTACAACTCCTAACAAAACATTACAACACCGTACGTAAACTTAAAACTCCATAATAAACCTAACGAATTCGTCCGAGTCATTTGAACATCGTACAACAATTTAGAATATCTTACGATTCTGTATGCCACATTACCGCTTTGAAAATCATGTTAGTATAACCTAGGGCACCTTACAACTCCTAAGAACTCATTACAATACCGTACGTAAACTTAAAACTCCATAGTAAACCTAATGAATTCGTCCGAGTCCTTTAAACATCAGACGACCACTCAGGACTTGTTACGACTTTGTATGCGACATTAGCAACAGGAAAAGCAATTTAGAATAATGGAGGATGAGTTACATCTTTTGAGAACACCTTACACCACCGTACGAAACATTAAAACTCCATAATAAACCTAATGAATTCGTCCGAGTGATTTGAACATCGTACAACAATTTAGAATATCTTACCACTCTGAATGCCACATTACCGCCTTGAAAAGCATGTTAGTATAACGTACGACAACTTATAATTCCTAACAAAACATTACAACACCGTACGTAAACTTAAAACTCTATAATAAACCAAATGAATTCATCCGAGTCCTTTGAACATCGTACTACAATTTAAAATATATTACGACTCTGTATGCCACATTACCGCCTTGAAAAGCATGTTAGTATAACATACGGCACCTTACAACTCCTAACAAAACATTACAACACCGTACGTAAACTTAAAACTCCATAATAAACCTAACGAATTCATCCAAGTCCTTTGAACATCATACAACAATTTAGAATATCTTAGGACTCTGTATGCCACATTACCGCCTTGAAAAGCATGTTAGTATAACGTACGCCGTACGGCACCTTACAACTCCTAACAAAACATTACAACACCGTACGTAAACTTAAAATTCCATATTAAACCTAATGAATTCGTCCGAGTCATTTGAACATCGTACAACAATTTAGAATATCTTACCACTCTGTATGCCACATTACCGCCTTGAAAAGCATGTTAGTATAACGTACGACACCTTATAATTCCTAACAAAACATTACAACACCGTACGTAAACTTAAAACTCTATAATAAACCAAATGAATTCATCCGAGTCCTTTGAACATCGTACTACAATTTAAAATATATTACGACTCTGTATGCCACATTACCGCCTTGAAAAGCATGTTAGTATAACATACGGCACCTTACAACTCCTAACAAAACATTACAACACCGTACGTAAACTTAAAACTCCATAATAAACCTAACGAATTCATCCAAGTCCTTTGAACATCATACAACAATTTAGAATATCTTAGGACTCTGTATGCCACATTACCGCCTTGAAAAGCATGTTAGTATAACGTACGCCGTACGGCACCTTACAACTCCTAACAAAACATTACAACACCGTACGTAAACTTAAAATTCCATATTAAACCTAATGAATTCGTCCGAGTCATTTGAACATCGTACAACAATTTAGAATATCTTACCACTCTGTATGCCACATTACCGCCTTGAAAAGCATGTTAGTATAACGTACGACACCTTATAACTCCTAACAAAACATTACAACACCGTACGTAAACTTAAAACTCTATAATAAACCAAATGAATTCATCCGAGTCTTTTGAACATCGTACGACAATTTAGAATATATTATGACTCTGTATGCCACAATACTGCCTTGAACAGAATGTTAGTATAACGTACGACACCTTACAACTCCGAACAAAACATTACAACACCGTACGTAAACTTAAAACTCCATAATAAACCTAACGAATTCGTCCGAGTCATTTGAACATCGTACAACAATTTAGAATATCTTAGGATTCTGTATGCCACATTACCGCCTTGAAAATCATGTTAGTATAAACTAGGGCACCTTACAACTCCTAAGAACCCATTACAATACCGTACGTAAACTTAAAACTCCATAGTAAACCTAATGAATTCGTCCGAGTCCTTTAAACATCAGACGACCACTCAGGACTTGTTATGACTTTGTATGCGACATTAGCAACAGGAAAAGCAATTTAGAATAATGGAGGATGCGTTACATCTTTTGAGAACACCTTACACCACCGTACGAAACATTAAAACTCCATAATAAACCTAATGAATTCGTCCGAGTGATTTGAACATCGTACAACAATTTAGAATATCTTACCACTCTGAATGCCACATTACCGCCTTGAAAAGCATGTTAGTATAACGTACGACACCTTACAACTCCTAACAAAATATTACAAAACCGTACGTAAACTTAAAACTCCATAATAAACCTAATGAATTCATCCGAGTCATTTGAACATCGTACGACAATTTAGAATATATTACGACTCTGTATGCCACATTACCGCCTTGAAAAGCATGTTAGTATAACGCACGACACCTTACAACTCCGAACAAAACATTACAACACCGTACGTAAACTTAAAACTCCATAATAAACCTAATGAATTCATCCGAGTCCTTTGAACATCGTACGACAATTTAGAATATATTACGACTCTGTATGCCACATTACCGCCTTGAAAAGCATGTTAGTATAACGTACGGCACCTTACAACTCCTAACAAAACATTACAACACCGTACGTAAATTTAAAACTCCATAATAAACCTAATGAATTCGTCCGAGTGATTTGAACATCGTACAACAATTTAAAATATCTTACCACTCTGAATGCCACATTACCGCCTTGAAAAGCATGTTAGTATAACGTATGACACCTTACAACTCCTAACAAAATATTACAACACCGTACGTAAACTTAAAACTCCATAATAAACCTAAAGAATTCATCCGAGTCATTTGAACATCGTACGACAATTTAGAATATATTACGACTCTGTATGCCACATTACCGCCTTGAAAAGCATGTTAGTATAACGCACGACACCTTACAACTCCGAACAAAACATTACAACACCGTACGTAAACTTAAAACTCCATAATAAACCTAATGAATTCATCCAAGTCCTTTGAACATCGTACGACAATTTAGAATATATTACGACTCTGTATGCCACATTACCGCCTTGAAAAGCATGTTAGTATAACGTACGGCACCTTACAACTCCTAACAAAACATTACAACACCGTACGTAAACTTAAAACTCCATAATAAACCTAACGAATTCGTCCGAGTCATTTGAACATCGTACAACAATTTAGAATATCTTACGATTCTGTATGCCACATTACCGCTTTGAAAATCATGTTAGTATAACCTAGGGCACCTTACAACTCCTATGAACCCATTACAATACCGTACGTAAACTTAAAACTCCATAGTATACCTAATGAATTCGTCCGAGTCCTTTAAACATCAGACGACCACTCAGGACTTGTTATGACTTTGTATGCGACATTAGCAACAGGAAAAACAATTTAGAATAATGTATGATGCGTTACATCTTTTGAGAACACCTTACACCACCGTACGAAACATTAAAACTCCATAATAAACCTAATGAATTCGTCCGAGTGATTTGAACATCGTACAACAATTTAGAATATCTTACCACTCTGAATGCCACATTACCGCCTTGAAAAGCATGTTAGTATAACGTACGACACCTTACAACTCCTAACAAAATATTACAACACCGTACGTAAACTTAAAACTCCATAATAAACCTAATGAATTCATCCGAGTCATTTGAACATCGTACGACAATTTAGAATATCTTACCACTCTGAATGCCACATTACCGCCTTGAAAAGCATGTTAGTATAACGTACGACACCTTACAACTCCTAACAAAATATTACAACACCGTACGTAAACTTAAAACTCCATAATAAACCTAATGAATTCATCCGAGTCATTTGAACATCGTACGACAATTTAGAATATATTACGACTCTGTATGCCACATTACCGCCTTGAAAAGCATGCTAGTATAACGCACGACACCTTACAACTCCGAACAAAACATTACAACACCGTACGTAAACTTAAAACTCCATAATAAACCTAATGAATTCATCCGAGTCCTTTGAACATCGTACGACAATTTAGAATATCTTACCACTCTGTATGCCACATTACCGCCTTGAAAAGCATGTTAGTATAACGTACGACACCTTATAATTCCTAACAAAACATTACAACACCGTACGTAAACTTAAAACTCTATAATAAACCAAATGAATTCATCCGAGTCCTTTGAACATCGTACTACAATTTAAAATATATTACGACTCTGTATGCCACATTACCGCCTTGAAAAGCATGTTAGTATAACATACGGCACCTTACAACTCCTAACAAAACATTACAACACCGTACGTAAACTTAAAACTCCATAATAAACCTAACGAATTCATCCAAGTCCTTTGAACATCATACAACAATTTAGAATATCTTAGGACTCTGTATGCCACATTACCGCCTTGAAAAGCATGTTAGTATAACGTACGCCGTACGGCACCTTACAACTCCTAACAAAACATTACAACACCGTACGTAAACTTAAAATTCCATATTAAACCTAATGAATTCGTCCGAGTCATTTGAACATCGTACAACAATTTAGAATATCTTACCACTCTGTATGCCACATTACCGCCTTGAAAAGCATGTTAGTATAACGTACGACACCTTATAACTCCTAACAAAACATTACAACACCGTACGTAAACTTAAAACTCTATAATAAACCAAATGAATTCATCCGAGTCTTTTGAACATCGTACGACAATTTAGAATATATTATGACTCTGTATGCCACAATACTGCCTTGAACAGAATGTTAGTATAACGTACGACACCTTACAACTCCGAACAAAACATTACAACACCGTACGTAAACTTAAAACTCCATAATAAACCTAATAAATTCATCTGAGTCCTTTGAACATCATACGACAATTTAGAATATATTACGACTCTTATTGCCACATTACCGCCTTGAAAAGCTTGTTAGTATAACGTACGCACCTTACAACTCCTAACAAAACATTACAACACCGTACTTAAACTTAAAACTCCATAATAAACCTAATGAATTCATCCGAGTCATTTGAACATCGTACGACAATTTAGAATATATTACGACTCTGTATGCCACATTACCCCCTTGAAAAGCATGTTAGTATAACGCACGACACCTTACAACTCCGAACAAAACATTACAACACCGTACGTAAACTTAAAACTCCATAATAAACCTAATGAATTCATCCGAGTCCTTTGAACATCGTACGACAATTTAGAATATATTACGACTATGTATGCCACATTACCGCCTTGAAAAGCATGTTAGTATAACGTACGGCACCTTACAACTCCTAACAAAACATTACAACACCGTACGTAAATTTAAAACTCCATAATAAACCTAATGAATTCGTCCGAGTGATTTGAACATCGTACAACAATTTAGAATATCTTACCACTCTGAATGCCACATTACCGCCTTGAAAAGCATGTTAGTATAACGTACGACACCTTACAACTCCTAACAAAATATTACAACACCGTACGTAAACTTAAAACTCCATAATAAACCTAAAGAATTCATCCGAGTCATTTGAACATCGTACGACAATTTAGAATATATTACGACTCTGTATGCCACATTACCGCCTTGAAAAGCATGTTAGTATAACGCACGACACCTTACAACTCCGAACAAAACATTACAACACCGTACGTAAACTTAAAACTCCATAATAAACCTAATGAATTCATCCGAGTCCTTTGAACATCGTACGACAATTTAGAATATATTACGACTCTGTATGCCACATTACCGCCTTGAAAAGCATGTTAGTATAACGTACGGCACCTTACAACTCCTAACAAAACATTACAACACCGTACGTAAACTTAAAACTCCATAATAAACCTAACGAATTCGTCCGAGTCATTTGAACATCGTACAACAATTTAGAATATCTTAGGATTCTGTATGCCACATTACCGCCTTGAAAATCATGTTAGTATAAACTAGGGCACCTTACAACTCCTAAGAACCCATTACAATACCGTACGTAAACTTAAAACTCCATAGTAAACCTAATGAATTCGTCCGAGTCCTTTAAACATCAGACGACCACTCAGGACTTGTTATGACTTTGTATGCGACATTAGCAACAGGAAAAGCAATTTAGAATAATGGAGGATGCGTTACATCTTTTGAGAACACCTTACACCACCGTACGAAACATTAAAACTCCATAATAAACCTAATGAATTCGTCCGAGTGATTTGAACATCGTACAACAATTTAGAATATCTTACCACTCTGAATGCCACATTACCGCCTTGAAAAGCATGTTAGTATAACGTACGACACCTTACAACTCCTAACAAAATATTACAAAACCGTACGTAAACTTAAAACTCCATAATAAACCTAATGAATTCATCCGAGTCATTTGAACATCGTACGACAATTTAGAATATATTACGACTCTGTATGCCACATTACCGCCTTGAAAAGCATGTTAGTATAACGCACGACACCTTACAACTCCGAACAAAACATTACAACACCGTACGTAAACTTAAAACTCCATAATAAACCTAATGAATTCATCCGAGTCCTTTGAACATCGTACGACAATTTAGAATATATTACGACTCTGTATGCCACATTACCGCCTTGAAAAGCATGTTAGTATAACGTACGGCACCTTACAACTCCTAACAAAACATTACAACACCGTACGTAAATTTAAAACTCCATAATAAACCTAATGAATTCGTCCAAGTGATTTGAACATCGTACAACAATTTAAAATATCTTACCACTCTGAATGCCACATTACCGCCTTGAAAAGCATGTTAGTATAACGTACGACACCTTACAACTCCTAACAAAATATTACAACACCGTACGTAAACTTAAAACTCCATAATAAACCTAAAGAATTCATCCGAGTCATTTGAACATCGTACGACAATTTAGAATATATTACGACTCTGTATGCCACATTACCGCCTTGAAAAGCATGTTAGTATAACGCACGACACCTTACAACTCCGAACAAAACATTACAACACCGTACGTAAACTTAAAACTCCATAATAAACCTAATGAATTCATCCAAGTCCTTTGAACATCGTACGACAATTTAGAATATATTACGACTCTGTATGCCACATTACCGCCTTGAAAAGCATGTTAGTATAACGTACGGCACCTTACAACTCCTAACAAAACATTACAACACCGTACGTAAACTTAAAACTCCATAATAAACCTAACGAATTCGTCCGAGTCATTTGAACATCGTACAACAATTTAGAATATCTTACGATTCTGTATGCCACATTACCGCTTTGAAAATCATGTTAGTATAACCTAGGGCACCTTACAACTCCTAAGAACCCATTACAATACCGTACGTAAACTTAAAACTCCATAGTAAACCTAATGAATTCGTCCGAGTCCTTTAAACATCAGACGACCACTCAGGACTTGTTACGACTTTGTATGCGACATTAGCAACAGGAAAAGCAATTTAGAATAATGGAGGATGAGTTACATCTTTTGAGAACACCTTACACCACCGTACGAAACATTAAAACTCCATAATAAACCTAATGAATTCGTCCGAGTGATTTGAACATCGTACAACAATTTAGAATATCTTACCACTCTGAATGCCACATTACCGCCTTGAAAAGCATGTTAGTATAACGTACGACAACTTATAATTCCTAACAAAACATTACAACACCGTACGTAAACTTAAAACTCTATAATAAACCAAATGAATTCATCCGAGTCCTTTGAACATCGTACTACAATTTAAAATATATTACGACTCTGTATGCCACATTACCGCCTTGAAAAGCATGTTAGTATAACATACGGCACCTTACAACTCCTAACAAAACATTACAACACCGTACGTAAACTTAAAACTCCATAATAAACCTAACGAATTCATCCAAGTCCTTTGAACATCATACAACAATTTAGAATATCTTAGGACTCTGTATGCCACATTACCGCCTTGAAAAGCATGTTAGTATAACGTACGCCGTACGGCACCTTACAACTCCTAACAAAACATTACAACACCGTACGTAAACTTAAAATTCCATATTAAACCTAATGAATTCGTCCGAGTCATTTGAACATCGTACAACAATTTAGAATATCTTACCACTCTGTATGCCACATTACCGCCTTGAAAAGCATGTTAGTATAACGTACGACACCTTATAATTCCTAACAAAACATTACAACACCGTACGTAAACTTAAAACTCTATAATAAACCAAATGAATTCATCCGAGTCCTTTGAACATCGTACTACAATTTAAAATATATTACGACTCTGTATGCCACATTACCGCCTTGAAAAGCATGTTAGTATAACATACGGCACCTTACAACTCCTAACAAAACATTACAACACCGTACGTAAACTTAAAACTCCATAATAAACCTAACGAATTCATCCAAGTCCTTTGAACATCATACAACAATTTAGAATATCTTAGGACTCTGTATGCCACATTACCGCCTTGAAAAGCATGTTAGTATAACGTACGCCGTACGGCACCTTACAACTCCTAACAAAACATTACAACACCGTACGTAAACTTAAAATTCCATATTAAACCTAATGAATTCGTCCGAGTCATTTGAACATCGTACAACAATTTAGAATATCTTACCACTCTGTATGCCACATTACCGCCTTGAAAAGCATGTTAGTATAACGTACGACACCTTATAACTCCTAACAAAACATTACAACACCGTACGTAAACTTAAAACTCTATAATAAACCAAATGAATTCATCCGAGTCTTTTGAACATCGTACGACAATTTAGAATATATTATGACTCTGTATGCCACAATACTGCCTTGAACAGAATGTTAGTATAACGTACGACACCTTACAACTCCGAACAAAACATTACAACACCGTACGTAAACTTAAAACTCCATAATAAACCTAATAAATTCATCTGAGTCCTTTGAACATCATACGACAATTTAGAATATATTACGACTCTTATTGCCACATTACCGCCTTGAAAAGCTTGTTAGTATAACGTACGCACCTTACAACTCCTAACAAAACATTACAACACCGTACTTAAACTTAAAACTCCATAATAAACCTAATGAATTCGTCCGAGTCATTTGAACATCGTACAACAATTTAGAATATCTTACGACTCTGTATGCCACATTACCGCCTTGAAAATCATGTTAGTATAACCTAGGGCACCTTACAACTCCTAAGAACCCATTACAATACCGTACGTAAACTTAAAACTCCATAGTAAACCTAATGAATTCGTCCGAGTCCTTTAAACATCAGTCGACCACTCAGGACTTGTTATGACTTTGTATGCGACATTAGCAACAGGAAAAGCAATTTAGAATAATGGAGGATGCGTTACATCTTTTGAGAACACCTTACACTACCGTACGAAACATTAAAACTCCATAATAAACCTAATGAATTCGTCCGAGTGATTTGAACATCGTACAACAATTTAGAATATCTTACCACTCTGAATGCCACATTACCGCCTTGAAAAGCATGTTAGTATAACGTACGACACCTTACAACTCCTAACAAAATATTACAACACCTTACGTAAACTTAAAACTCCATAATAAACCTAATGAATTCATCCGAGTCATTTGAACATCGTACGACAATTTAGAATATATTACGACTCTGTATGCCACATTACCGCCTTGAAAAGCATGTTAGTATAACGCACGACACCTTACAACTCCGAACAAAACATTACAACACCGTACGTAAACTTAAAACTCCATAATAAACCTAATGAATTCATCCGAGTCCTTTGAACATCGTACGACAATTTAGAATATATTACGACTCTGTATGCCACATTACCGCCTTGAAAAGCATGTTAGTATAACGTACGGCACCTTACAACTCCTAACAAAACATTACAACACCGTACGTAAACTTAAAACTCCATAATAAACCTAATGAATTCGTCCGAGTCATTTGAACATCGTACAACAATTTAGAATATCTTACGATTCTGTATGCCACATTACCGCTTTGAAAATCATGTTAGTATAACCTAGGGCACCTTACAACTCCTAAGAACCCATTACAATACCGTACGTAAACTTAAAACTCCATAGTAAACCTAATGAATTCGTCCGAGTCCTTTAAACATCAGACGACCACTCAGGACTTGTTATGACTTTGTATGCGACATTAGCAACAGGAAAAACAATTTAGAATAATGTATGATGCGTTACATCTTTTGAGAACACCTTACACCACCGTACGAAACATTAAAACTCCATAATAAACCTAATGAATTCGTCCGAGTGATTTGAACATCGTACAACAATTTAGAATATCTTACCACTCTGAATGCCACATTACCGCCTTGAAAAGCATGTTAGTATAACGTACGACACCTTACAACTCCTAACAAAATATTACAACACCGTACGTAAACTCAAAACTCCATAATAAACCTAATGAATTCATCCGAGTCATTTGAACATCGTACGACAATTTAGAATATATTACGACTCTGTATGCCACATTACCGCCTTGAAAAGCATGTTAGTATAACGCACGACACCTTACAACTCCGAACAAAACATTACAACACCGTACGTAAACTTAAAACTCCATAATAAACCTAATGAATTCATCCGAGTCCTTTGAACATCGTACGACAATTTAGAATATATTACGACTCTGTATGCCACATTACCGCCTTGAAAAGCATGTTAGTATAACGTACGGCACCTTACAACTCCTAACAAAACATTACAACACCGTACGTAAACTTAAAACTCCATAATAAACCTAATGAATTCGTCCGAGTCATTTGAACATCGTACAACAATTTAGAATATCTTACGATTCTGTATGCCACATTACCGCTTTGAAAATCATGTTAGTATAACCTAGGGCACCTTACAACTCCTAAGAACCCATTACAATACCGTACGTAAACTTAAAACTCTATAGTAAACCTAATGAATTCGTCCGAGTCCTTTAAACATCAGACGACCACTCAGGACTTGTTACGACTTTGTATGCGACATTAGCAACAGGAAAAGCAATTTAGAATAATGGAGGATGCGTTACATCTTTTGAGAACACCTTACACCACCGTACGAAACATTAAAACTCCATAATAAACCTAATGAATTCGTCCGAGTGATTTGAACATCGTACAACAATTTAGAATATCTTACCACTCTGAATGCCACATTACCGCCTTGAAAAGCATGTTAGTATAACGTACGACACCTTACAACTCCTAACAAAACATTACAACACCGTACGTAAACTTAAAACTCCATAATAAACCTAATGAATTCGTCCGAGTCATTTGAACATCGTACAACAATTTAGAATATCTTACGATTCTGTATGCCACATTACCGCTTTGAAAATCATGTTAGTATAACCTAGGGCACCTTACAACTCCTATGAACCCATTACAATACCGTACGTAAACTTAAAACTCCATAGTAAACCTAATGAATTCGTCCGAGTCCTTTAAACATCAGACGACCACTCAGGACTTGTTATGACTTTGTATGCGACATTAGCAACAGGAAAAACAATTTAGAATAATGTATGATGCGTTACATCTTTTGAGAACACCTTACACCACCGTACGAAACATTAAAACTCCATAATAAACCTAATGAATTCGTCCGAGTGATTTGAACATCGTACAACAATTTAGAATATCTTACCACTCTGAATGCCACATTACCGCCTTGAAAAGCATGTTAGTATAACGTACGACACCTTACAACTCCTAACAAAATATTACAACACCGTACGTAAACTTAAAACTCCATAATAAACCTAATGAATTCATCCGAGTCATTTGAACATCGTACGACAATTTAGAATATCTTACCACTCTGAATGCCACATTACCGCCTTGAAAAGCATGTTAGTATAACGTACGACACCTTACAACTCCTAACAAAATATTACAACACCGTACGTAAACTTAAAACTCCATAATAAACCTAATGAATTCATCCGAGTCATTTGAACATCGTACGACAATTTAGAATATATTACGACTCTGTATGCCACATTACCGCCTTGAAAAGCATGTTAGTATAACGCACGACACCTTACAACTCCGAACAAAACATTACAACACCGTACGTAAACTTAAAACTCCATAATAAACCTAATGAATTCATCCGAGTCCTTTGAACATCGTACGACAATTTAGAATATATTACGACTCTGTATGCCACATTACCGCCTTGAAAAGCATGTTAGTATAACGTACGGCACCTTACAACTCCTAACAAAACATTACAACACCGTACGTAAACTTAAAACTCCATAATAAACCTAACGAATTCGTCCGAGTCATTTGAACATCGTACAACAATTTAGAATATCTTACGATTCTGTATGCCACATTACCGCTTTGAAAATCATGTTAGTATAACCTAGGGCACCTTACAACTCCTAAGAACCCATTACAATACCGTACGTAAACTTAAAACTCCATAGTAAACCTAATGAATTCGTCCGAGTCCTTTAAACATCAGACGACCACTCAGGACTTGTTATGACTTTGTATGCGACATTAGCAACAGGAAAAACAATTTAGAATAATGTATGATGCGTTACATCTTTTGAGAACACCTTACACCACCGTACGAAACATTAAAACTCCATAATAAACCTAATGAATTCGTCCGAGTGATTTGAACATCGTACAACAATTTAGAATATCTTACCACTCTGAATGCCACATTACCGCCTTGAAAAGCATGTTAGTATAACGTACGACACCTTACAACTCCTAACAAAATATTACAACACCGTACGTAAACTCAAAACTCCATAATAAACCTAATGAATTCATCCGAGTCATTTGAACATCGTACGACAATTTAGAATATATTACGACTCTGTATGCCACATTACCGCCTTGAAAAGCATGTTAGTATAACGCACGACACCTTACAACTCCGAACAAAACATTACAACACCGTACGTAAACTTAAAACTCCATAATAAACCTAATGAATTCATCCGAGTCCTTTGAACATCGTACGACAATTTAGAATATATTACGACTCTGTATGCCACATTACCGCCTTGAAAAGCATGTTAGTATAACGTACGGCACCTTACAACTCCTAACAAAACATTACAACACCGTACGTAAACTTAAAACTCCATAATAAACCTAATGAATTCGTCCGAGTCATTTGAACATCGTACAACAATTTAGAATATCTTACGATTCTGTATGCCACATTACCGCTTTGAAAATCATGTTAGTATAACCTAGGGCACCTTACAACTCCTAAGAACCCATTACAATACCGTACGTAAACTTAAAACTCTATAGTAAACCTAATGAATTCGTCCGAGTCCTTTAAACATCAGACGACCACTCAGGACTTGTTACGACTTTGTATGCGACATTAGCAACAGGAAAAGCAATTTAGAATAATGGAGGATGCGTTACATCTTTTGAGAACACCTTACACCACCGTACGAAACATTAAAACTCCATAATAAACCTAATGAATTCGTCCGAGTGATTTGAACATCGTACAACAATTTAGAATATCTTACCACTCTGAATGCCACATTACCGCCTTGAAAAGCATGTTAGTATAACGTACGACACCTTACAACTCCTAACAAAACATTACAACACCGTACGTAAACTTAAAACTCCATAATAAACCTAATGAATTCGTCCGAGTCATTTGAACATCGTACAACAATTTAGAATATCTTACGATTCTGTATGCCACATTACCGCTTTGAAAATCATGTTAGTATAACCTAGGGCACCTTACAACTCCTATGAACCCATTACAATACCGTACGTAAACTTAAAACTCCATAGTAAACCTAATGAATTCGTCCGAGTCCTTTAAACATCAGACGACCACTCAGGACTTGTTATGACTTTGTATGCGACATTAGCAACAGGAAAAACAATTTAGAATAATGTATGATGCGTTACATCTTTTGAGAACACCTTACACCACCGTACGAAACATTAAAACTCCATAATAAACCTAATGAATTCGTCCGAGTGATTTGAACATCGTACAACAATTTAGAATATCTTACCACTCTGAATGCCACATTACCGCCTTGAAAAGCATGTTAGTATAACGTACGACACCTTACAACTCCTAACAAAATATTACAACACCGTACGTAAACTTAAAACTCCATAATAAACCTAATGAATTCATCCGAGTCATTTGAACATCGTACGACAATTTAGAATATCTTACCACTCTGAATGCCACATTACCGCCTTGAAAAGCATGTTAGTATAACGTACGACACCTTACAACTCCTAACAAAATATTACAACACCGTACGTAAACTTAAAACTCCATAATAAACCTAATGAATTCATCCGAGTCATTTGAACATCGTACGACAATTTAGAATATATTACGACTCTGTATGCCACATTACCGCCTTGAAAAGCATGTTAGTATAACGCACGACACCTTACAACTCCGAACAAAACATTACAACACCGTACGTAAACTTAAAACTCCATAATAAACCTAATGAATTCATCCGAGTCCTTTGAACATCGTACGACAATTTAGAATATATTACGACTCTGTATGCCACATTACCGCCTTGAAAAGCATGTTAGTATAACGTACGGCACCTTACAACTCCTAACAAAACATTACAACACC
Organism: Tagetes erecta; assembly: GCA_030867185.1. NCBI lineage: Eukaryota > Viridiplantae > Streptophyta > Magnoliopsida > Asterales > Asteraceae > Tagetes > Tagetes erecta. The sequence continues at coordinate 42,752,062 of CM061488.1, read as the reverse complement.
GTACGTAAACTTAAAACTCCATAATAAACCTAACGAATTCGTCCGAGTCATTTGAACATCGTACAACAATTTAGAATATCTTAGGATTCTGTATGCCACATTACCGCCTTGAAAATCATGTTAGTATAAACTAGGGCACCTTACAACTCCTAAGAACCCATTACAATACCGTACGTAAACTTAAAACTCCATAGTAAACCTAATGAATTCGTCCGAGTCCTTTAAACATCAGACGACCACTCAGGACTTGTTATGACTTTGTATGCGACATTAGCAACAGGAAAAGCAATTTAGAATAATGGAGGATGCGTTACATCTTTTGAGAACACCTTACACCACCGTACGAAACATTAAAACTCCATAATAAACCTAATGAATTCGTCCGAGTGATTTGAACATCGTACAACAATTTAGAATATCTTACCACTCTGAATGCCACATTACTGCCTTGAAAAGCATGTTAGTATAACGTACGACACCTTACAACTCCTAACAAAATATTACAAAACCGTACGTAAACTTAAAACTCCATAATAAACCTAATGAATTCATCCGAGTCATTTGAACATCGTACGACAATTTAGAATATATTACGACTCTGTATGCCACATTACCCCCTTGAAAAGCATGTTAGTATAACGCACGACACCTTACAACTCCGAACAAAACATTACAACACCGTACGTAAACTTAAAACTCCATAATAAACCTAATGAATTCATCCGAGTCCTTTGAACATCGTACGACAATTTAGAATATATTACGACTATGTATGCCACATTACCGCCTTGAAAAGCATGTTAGTATAACGTACGGCACCTTACAACTCCTAACAAAACATTACAACACCGTACGTAAATTTAAAACTCCATAATAAACCTAATGAATTCGTCCGAGTGATTTGAACATCGTACAACAATTTAGAATATCTTACCACTCTGAATGCCACATTACCGCCTTGAAAAGCATGTTAGTATAACGTACGACACCTTACAACTCCTAACAAAATATTACAACACCGTACGTAAACTTAAAACTCCATAATAAACCTAAAGAATTCATCCGAGTCATTTGAACATCGTACGACAATTTAGAATATATTACGACTCTGTATGCCACATTACCGCCTTGAAAAGCATGTTAGTATAACGCACGACACCTTACAACTCCGAACAAAACATTACAACACCGTACGTAAACTTAAAACTCCATAATAAACCTAATGAATTCATCCGAGTCCTTTGAACATCGTACGACAATTTAGAATATATTACGACTCTGTATGCCACATTACCGCCTTGAAAAGCATGTTAGTATAACGTACGGCACCTTACAACTCCTAACAAAACATTACAACACCGTACGTAAACTTAAAACTCCATAATAAACCTAACGAATTCGTCCGAGTCATTTGAACATCGTACAACAATTTAGAATATCTTAGGATTCTGTATGCCACATTACCGCCTTGAAAATCATGTTAGTATAAACTAGGGCACCTTACAACTCCTAAGAACCCATTACAATACCGTACGTAAACTTAAAACTCCATAGTAAACCTAATGAATTCGTCCGAGTCCTTTAAACATCAGACGACCACACAGGACTTGTTATGACTTTGTATGCGACATTAGCAACAGGAAAAGCAATTTAGAATAATGGAGGATGCGTTACATCTTTTGAGAACACCTTACACCACCGTACGAAACATTAAAACTCCATAATAAACCTAATGAATTCGTCCGAGTGATTTGAACATCGTACAACAATTTAGAATATCTTACCACTCTGAATGCCACATTACCGCCTTGAAAAGCATGTTAGTATAACGTACGACACCTTACAACTCCTAACAAAATATTACAAAACCGTACGTAAACTTAAAACTCCATAATAAACCTAATGAATTCATCCGAGTCATTTGAACATCGTACGACAATTTAGAATATATTACGACTCTGTATGCCACATTACCGCCTTGAAAAGCATGTTAGTATAACGCACGACACCTTACAACTCCGAACAAAACATTACAACACCGTACGTAAACTTAAAACTCCATAATAAACCTAATGAATTCATCCGAGTCCTTTGAACATCGTACGACAATTTAGAATATATTACGACTCTGTATGCCACATTACCGCCTTGAAAAGCATGTTAGTATAACGTACGGCACCTTACAACTCCTAACAAAACATTACAACACCGTACGTAAATTTAAAACTCCATAATAAACCTAATGAATTCGTCCGAGTGATTTGAACATCGTACAACAATTTAAAATATCTTACCACTCTGAATGCCACATTACCGCCTTGAAAAGCATGTTAGTATAACGTACGACACCTTACAACTCCTAACAAAATATTACAACACCGTACGTAAACTTAAAACTCCATAATAAACCTAAAGAATTCATCCGAGTCATTTGAACATCGTACGACAATTTAGAATATATTACGACTCTGTATGCCACATTACCGCCTTGAAAAGCATGTTAGTATAACGCACGACACCTTACAACTCCGAACAAAACATTACAACACCGTACGTAAACTTAAAACTCCATAATAAACCTAATGAATTCATCCAAGTCCTTTGAACATCGTACGACAATTTAGAATATATTACGACTCTGTATGCCACATTACCGCCTTGAAAAGCATGTTAGTATAACGTACGGCACCTTACAACTCCTAACAAAACATTATAACACCGTACGTAAACTTAAAACTCCATAATAAACCTAACGAATTCGTCCGAGTCATTTGAACATCGTACAACAATTTAGAATATCTTACGATTCTGTATGCCACATTACCGCTTTGAAAATCATGTTAGTATAACCTAGGGCACCTTACAACTCCTAAGAACCCATTACAATACCGTACGTAAACTTAAAACTCCATAGTAAACCTAATGAATTCGTCCGAGTCCTTTAAACATCAGACGACCACTCAGGACTTGTTACGACTTTGTATGCGACATTAGCAACAGGAAAAGCAATTTAGAATAATGGAGGATGAGTTACATCTTTTGAGAACACCTTACACCACCGTACGAAACATTAAAACTCCATAATAAACCTAATGAATTCGTCCGAGTGATTTGAACATCGTACAACAATTTAGAATATCTTACCACTCTGAATGCCACATTACCGCCTTGAAAAGCATGTTAGTATAACGTACGACACCTTATAATTCCTAACAAAACATTACAACACCGTACGTAAACTTAAAACTCTATAATAAACCAAATGAATTCATCCGAGTCCTTTGAACATCGTACTACAATTTAAAATATATTACGACTCTGTATGCCACATTACCGCCTTGAAAAGCATGTTAGTATAACATACGGCACCTTACAACTCCTAACAAAACATTACAACACCGTACGTAAACTTAAAACTCCATAATAAACCTAACGAATTCATCCAAGTCCTTTGAACATCATACAACAATTTAGAATATCTTAGGACTCTGTATGCCACATTACCGCCTTGAAAAGCATGTTAGTATAACGTACGCCGTACGGCACCTTACAACTCCTAACAAAACATTACAACACCGTACGTAAACTTAAAATTCCATATTAAACCTAATGAATTCGTCCGAGTCATTTGAACATCGTACAACAATTTAGAATATCTTACCACTCTGTATGCCACATTACCGCCTTGAAAAGCATGTTAGTATAACGTACGACACCTTATAACTCCTAACAAAACATTACAACACCGTACGTAAACTTAAAACTCTATAATAAACCAAATGAATTCATCCGAGTCTTTTGAACATCGTACGACAATTTAGAATATATTATGACTCTGTATGCCACAATACTGCCTTGAACAGAATGTTAGTATAACGTACGACACCTTACAACTCCGAACAAAACATTACAACACCGTACGTAAACTTAAAACTCCATAATAAACCTAATAAATTCATCTGAGTCCTTTGAACATCATACGACAATTTAGAATATATTACGACTCTTATTGCCACATTACCGCCTTGAAAAGCTTGTTAGTATAACGTACGCACCTTACAACTCCTAACAAAACATTACAACACCGTACTTAAACTTAAAACTCCATAATAAACCTAATGAATTCGTCCGAGTCATTTGAACATCGTACAACAATTTAGAATATCTTACGACTCTGTATGCCACATTACCGCCTTGAAAATCATGTTAGTATAACCTAGGGCACCTTACAACTCCTAAGAACCCATTACAATACCGTACGTAAACTTAAAACTCCATAGTAAACCTAATGAATTCGTCCGAGTCCTTTAAACATCAGTCGACCACTCAGGACTTGTTATGACTTTGTATGCGACATTAGCAACAGGAAAAGCAATTTAGAATAATGGAGGATGCGTTACATCTTTTGAGAACACCTTACACTACCGTACGAAACATTAAAACTCCATAATAAACCTAATGAATTCGTCCGAGTGATTTGAACATCGTACAACAATTTAGAATATCTTACCACTCTGAATGCCACATTACCGCCTTGAAAAGCATGTTAGTATAACGTACGACACCTTATAACTCATAACAAAACATTACAACACCGTAAGTAAACTTAAAACTCTATAATAAACCAAATGAATTCATCCGAGTCCTTTGAACATCGTACGACAATTTAGAATATATTACGACTCTGTATGCCACATTACCGCCTTGAAAAGAATGTTAGTATAACGTACGACACCTAACAACTCCGAACAAAACATTACAACACCGTACGTAAGCTTAAAACTCCATAATAAACCTAATGAATTCATCCGAGTCCTTTGAACATCGTACGACAATTTAGAATATATTACGATCCTGTATGCCACATTACCGCCTTGAAAAGCATGTTAGTATAACGTACGACACCTTACAACTCCTAACAAAACATTACAACACCGTACGTAAACTTAAAACTCCATAATAAACCTAATGAATTCGTCCGAGTCATTTGAACATCGTACAACAATTTAGAATATCTTACGATTCTGTATGCCACATTACAGCTTTGAAAATCATGTTAGTATAACCTAGGGCACCTTACAACTCCTAAGAACCCATTACAATACAGTACGTAAACTTAAAACTCCATAGTAAACCTAATGAATTCGTCCGAGTCCTTTAAACATCAGACGACCACACAGGACTTGTTATGACTTTGTATGCGACATTAGCAACAGGAAAAGCAATTTAGAATTATGGAGGATGCGTTACATCTTTTGAGAACACCTTACACCACCGTACGAAACATTAAAACTCCATAATAAACCTAACGAATTCGTCCGAGTGATTTGAACATCATACCCAATTTAGAATATCTTACCACTCTGTATGCCACATTACCGCCTTGAAAAGCATGTTAGTATAACGTACGACACCTTATAACTCCTAACAAAACATTACAACACCGTACGTAAACATAAAACTCTATAATAAACCAAATGAATTCATCCGAGTCTTTTGAACATCGTACAACAATTTAGAATATCTTACCACTCTGAATGCCACATTACCGCCTTGAAAAGAATGTTAGTATAACGTACGACACCTTACAACTCCTAACAAAATATTACAACACCGTACGTAAACTTAAAACTCCATAATAAACCTAATGAATTCATCCGAGTCATTTGAACATCGTACGACAATTTAGAATATATTACGACTCTGTATGCCACATTACCGCCTTGAAAAGCATGTTAGTATAACGCACGACACCTTACAACTCCGAACAAAACATTACAACACCGTACGTAAACTTAAAACTCCATAATAAACCTAATGAATTCATCCGAGTCCTTTGAACATCGTACGACAATTTAGAATATATTACGACTCTGTATGCCACATTACCGCCTTGAAAAGCATGTTAGTATAACGTACGGCACCTTACAACTCCTAACAAAACATTACAACACCGTACGTAAACTTAAAACTCCATAATAAACCTAATGAATTCGTCCGAGTCATTTGAACATCGTACAACAATTTAGAATATCTTACGATTCTGTATGCCACATTACAGCTTTGAAAATCATGTTAGTATAACCTAGGGCACCTTACAACTCCTAAGAACCCATTACAATACAGTACGTAAACTTAAAACTCCATAGTAAACCTAATGAATTCGTCCGAGTCCTTTAAACATCAGACGACCACACAGGACTTGTTATGACTTTGTATGCGACATTAGCAACAGGAAAAGCAATTTAGAATTATGGAGGATGCGTTACATCTTTTGAGAACACCTTACACCACCGTACGAAACATTAAAACTCCATAATAAACCTAACGAATTCGTCCGAGTGATTTGAACATCATACCCAATTTAGAATATCTTACCACTCTGTATGCCACATTACCGCCTTGAAAAGCATGTTAGTATAACGTACGACACCTTATAACTCCTAACAAAACATTACAACACCGTACGTAAACATAAAACTCTATAATAAACCAAATGAATTCATCCGAGTCTTTTGAACATCGTACAACAATTTAGAATATCTTACCACTCTGAATGCCACATTACCGCCTTGAAAAGAATGTTAGTATAACGTACGACACCTTACAACTCCGAACAAAACATTACAACACCGTACGTAAACTTAAAACTCCATAATAAACCTAATGAATTCGTCCGAGTGATTTGAACATCGTACAACAATTTAGAATATCTTACCACTCTGAATGCCACATTACCGCCTTGAAAAGCATGTTAGTATAACGTACGACACCTTACAACTCCTAACAAAATATTACAACACCGTACGTAAACTTAAAACTCCATAATAAACCTAATGAATTCATCCGAGTCATTTGAACATCGTACGACAATTTAGAATATATTACGACTCTGTATGCCACATTACCGCCTTGAAAAGCATGTTAGTATAACGCACGACACCTTACAACTCCGAACAAAACATTACAACACCGTACGTAAACTTAAAACTCCATAATAAACCTAATGAATTCATCCGAGTCCTTTAAACATCAGACGACCACACAGGACTTGTTATGACTTTGTATGCGACATTAGCAACAGGAAAAGCAATTTAGAATTATGGAGGATGCGTTACATCTTTTGAGAACACCTTACACCACCGTACGAAACATTAAAACTCCATAATAAACCTAACGAATTCGTCCGAGTGATTTGAACATCATACCCAATTTAGAATATCTTACCACTCTGTATGCCACATTACCGCCTTGAAAAGCATGTTAGTATAACGTACGACACCTTATAACTCCTAACAAAACATTACAACACCGTACGTAAACATAAAACTCTATAATAAACCAAATGAATTCATCCGAGTCTTTTGAACATCGTACAACAATTTAGAATATCTTACCACTCTGAATGCCACATTACCGCCTTGAAAAGAATGTTAGTATAACGTACGACACCTTACAACTCCGAACAAAACATTACAACACCGTACGTAAACTTAAAACTCCATAATAAACCTAATGAATTCGTCCGAGTGATTTGAACATCGTACAACAATTTAGAATATCTTACCACTCTGAATGCCACATTACCGCCTTGAAAAGCATGTTAGTATAACGTACGACACCTTACAACTCCTAACAAAATATTACAACACCGTACGTAAACTTAAAACTCCATAATAAACCTAATGAATTCATCCGAGTCATTTGAACATCGTACGACAATTTAGAATATATTACGACTCTGTATGCCACATTACCGCCTTGAAAAGCATGTTAGTATAACGCACGACACCTTACAACTCCGAACAAAACATTACAACACCGTACGTAAACTTAAAACTCCATAATAAACCTAATGAATTCATCCGAGTCCTTTGAACATCGTACGACAATTTAGAATATATTACGACTCTGTATGCCACATTACCGCCTTGAAAAGCATGTTAGTATAACGTACGGCACCTTACAACTCCTAACAAAACATTACAACACCGTACGTAAACTTAAAACTCCATAATAAACCTAATGAATTCGTCCGAGTCATTTGAACATCGTACAACAATTTAGAATATCTTACGATTCTGTATGCCACATTACAGCTTTGAAAATCATGTTAGTATAACCTAGGGCACCTTACAACTCCTAAGAACCCATTACAATACAGTACGTAAACTTAAAACTCCATAGTAAACCTAATGAATTCGTCCGAGTCCTTTAAACATCAGACGACCACACAGGACTTGTTATGACTTTGTATGCGACATTAGCAACAGGAAAAGCAATTTAGAATTATGGAGGATGCGTTACATCTTTTGAGAACACCTTACACCACCGTACGAAACATTAAAACTCCATAATAAACCTAACGAATTCGTCCGAGTGATTTGAACATCATACCCAATTTAGAATATCTTACCACTCTGTATGCCACATTACCGCCTTGAAAAGCATGTTAGTATAACGTACGACACCTTATAACTCCTAACAAAACATTACAACACCGTACGTAAACATAAAACTCTATAATAAACCAAATGAATTCATCCGAGTCTTTTGAACATCGTACAACAATTTAGAATATCTTACCACTCTGAATGCCACATTACCGCCTTGAAAAGAATGTTAGTATAACGTACGACACCTTACAACTCCGAACAAAACATTACAACACCGTACGTAAACTTAAAACTCCATAATAAACCTAATGAATTCGTCCGAGTGATTTGAACATCGTACAACAATTTAGAATATCTTACCACTCTGAATGCCACATTACCGCCTTGAAAAGCATGTTAGTATAACGTACGACACCTTACAACTCCTAACAAAATATTACAACACCGTACGTAAACTTAAAACTCCATAATAAACCTAATGAATTCATCCGAGTCATTTGAACATCGTACGACAATTTAGAATATATTACGACTCTGTATGCCACATTACCGCCTTGAAAAGCATGTTAGTATAACGCACGACACCTTACAACTCCGAACAAAACATTACAACACCGTACGTAAACTTAAAACTCCATAATAAACCTAATGAATTCATCCGAGTCCTTTGAACATCGTACGACAATTTAGAATATATTACGACTCTGTATGCCACATTACCGCCTTGAAAAGCATGTTAGTATAACGTACGGCACCTTACAACTCCTAACAAAACATTACAACACCGTACGTAAACTTAAAACTCCATAATAAACCTATTGAATTCGTCTGAGTCATTTGAACATCGTACAACAATTTAGAATATCTTACGATTCTGTATGCCACATTACCGCTTTGAAAATCATGTTCGTATAACCTAGGGCACCTTACAACTCCTAAGAACCCATTACAATACCGTACGTAAACTTAAAACTCCATAGTAAACCTAATGAATTCGTCCGAGTCCTTTAAACATCAGACGACCATTCAGTACTTGTTACGACTTTGTATGCGACATTAGCAACAGGAAAAGCAATTTAGAATAATGGAGGATGCGTTACATCTTTTGAGAACACCTTACACCACCGTACGAAACATTAAAACTCCATAATAAACCTAATGAATTCGTCCGAGTGATTTGAACATCGTACAACAATTTAGAATATCTTACCACTCTGAATGCCACATTACCGCCTTGAAAAGCATGTTAGTATAACGTACGACACCTTACAACTCCTAACAAAATATTACAACACCTTACGTAAACTTAAAACTCCATAATAAACCTAATGAATTCATCCGAGTCACTTGAACATCGTACGACAATTTAGAATATATTACGACTCTGTATGCCACATTACCGCCTTGAAAAGCATGTTAGTATAACGCACGACACCTTACAACTCCGAACAAAACATTACAACACCGTACGTAAACTTAAAACTCCATAATAAACCTAATGAATTCATCCGAGTCCTTTGAACATCGTACGACAATTTAGAATATATTACGACTCTGTATGCCACATTACCGCCTTGAAAAGCATGTTAGTATAACGTACGGCACCTTACAACTCCTAACAAAACATTACAACACCATACGTAAACTTAAAACTCCATAATAAACCTAATGAATTCGTCCGAGTCATTTGAACATCGTACAACAATTTAGAATATCTTACGATTCTGTATGCCACATTACCGCCTTGAAAATCATGTTAGTATAACCTAGGGCACCTTACAACTCCTATGAACCCATTACAATACCGTACGTAAACTTAAAACTCCATAGTAAACCTAATGAATTCGTCCGAGTCCTTTAAACATCAGACGACCACTCAGGACTTGTTATGACTTTGTATGCGACATTAGCAACAGGAAAAACAATTTAGAATAATGTATGATGCGTTACATCTTTTGAGAACACCTTACACCACCGTACGAAACATTAAAACTCCATAATAAACCTAATGAATTTGTCCGAGTGATTTGAACATCGTACAACAATTTAGAATATCTTACCACTCTGAATGCCACATTACCGCCTTGAAAAGCATGTTAGTATAACGTACGACACCTTACAACTCCTAACAAAATATTACAACACCGTACGTAAACTTAAAACTCCATAATAAACCTAATGAATTCATCCGAGTCATTTGAACATCGTACGACAATTTAGAATATATTACGACTCTGTATGCCACATTACCGCCTTGAAAAGCATGTTAGTATAACGCACGACACCTTACAACTCCGAACAAAACATTACAACACCGTACGTAAACTTAAAACTCCATAATAAACCTAATGAATTCATCCGAGTCCTTTGAACATCGTACGACAATTTAGAATATATTACGACTCTGTATGCCACATTACCGCCTTGAAAAGCATGTTAGTATAACGTACGGCACCTTACAACTCCTAACAAAACATTACAACACCGTACGTAAACTTAAAACTCCATAATAAACCTAATGAATTCGTCCGAGTCATTTGAACATCGTACAACAATTTAGAATATCTTACGATTCTGTATGCCACATTACCGCTTTGAAAATCATGTTAGTATAACCTAGGGCACCTTACAACTCCTAAGAACCCATTACAATACCGTACGTAAACTTAAAACTCCATAGTAAACCTAATGAATTCGTCCGAGTCCTTTAAACATCAGACGACCACTCAGGACTTGTTATGACTTTGTATGCGACATTAGCAACAGGAAAAACAATTTAGAATAATGTATGATGCGTTACATCTTTTGAGAACACCTCACACCACCGTACGAAACATTAAAACTCCATAATAAACCTAATGAATTCGTCCGAGTGATTTGAACATCGTACAACAATTTAGAATATCTTACCACTCTGAATGCCACATTACCGCCTTGAAAAGCATGTTAGTATAACGTACGACACCTTACAACTCCTAACAAAATATTACAACACCGTACGTAAACTCAAAACTCCATAATAAACCTAATGAATTCATCCGAGTCATTTGAACATCGTACGACAATTTAGAATATATTACGACTCTGTATGCCACATTACCGCCTTGAAAAGCATGTTAGTATAACGCACGACACCTTACAACTCCGAACAAAACATTACAACACCGTACGTAAACTTAAAACTCCATAATAAACCTAATGAATTCATCCGAGTCCTTTGAACATCGTACGACAATTTAGAATATATTACGACTCTGTATGCCACATTACCGCCTTGAAAAGCATGTTAGTATAACGTACGACACCTTACAACTCCTAACAAAACATTACAACACCGTACGTAAACTTAAAACTCCATAATAAACCTAATGAATTCGTCCGAGTCATTTGAACATCGTACAACAATTTAGAATATCTTACGATTCTGTATGCCACATTACCGCTTTGAAAATCATGTTAGTATAACCTAGGGCACCTTACAACTCCTAAGAACCCATTACAATACCGTACGTAAACTTAAAACTCTATAGTAAACCTAATGAATTCGTCCGAGTCCTTTAAACATCAGACGACCACTCAGGACTTGTTACGACTTTGTATGCGACATTAACAACAGGAAAAGCAATTTAGAATAATGGAGGATGCGTTACATCTTTTGAGAACACCTTACACCACCGTACGAAACATTAAAACTCCATAATAACCCTAATGAATTCGTCCGAGTGATTTGAACATCGTACAACAATTTAGAATATCTTACCACTCTGAATGCCACATTACCGCCTTGAAAAGCATGTTAGTATAACGTACGACACCTTACAACTCCTAACAAAACATTACAACACCGTACGTAAACTTAAAACTCCATAATAAACCTAATGAATTCGTCCGAGTCGTTTGAACATCGTACAACAATTTAGAATATCTTACGATTCTGTATGCCACATTACCGCTTTGAAAATCATGTTAGTATAACCTAGGGCACCTTACAACTCCTATGAACCCATTACAATACCGTACGTAAACTTAAAACTCCATAGTAAACCTAATGAATTCGTCCGAGTCCTTTAAACATCAGACGACCACTCAGGACTTGTTATGACTTTGTATGCGACATTAGCAACAGGAAAAACAATTTAGAATAATGTATGATGCGTTACATCTTTTGAGAACACCTTACACCACCGTACGAAACATTAAAACTCCATAATAAACCTAATGAATTCGTCCGAGTGATTTGAACATCGTACAACAATTTAGAATATCTTACCACTCTGAATGCCACATTACCGCCTTGAAAAGCATGTTAGTATAACGTACGACACCTTACAACTCCTAACAAAATATTACAACACCGTACGTAAACTTAAAACTCCATAATAAACCTAATGAATTCATCCGAGTCATTTGAACATCGTACGACAATTTAGAATATCTTACCACTCTGAATGCCACATTACCGCCTTGAAAAGCATGTTAGTATAACGTACGACACCTTACAACTCCTAACAAAATATTACAACACCGTACGTAAACTTAAAACTCCATAATAAACCTAATGAATTCATCCGAGTCATTTGAACATCGTACGACAATTTAGAATATATTACGACTCTGTATGCCACATTACCGCCTTGAAAAGCATGTTAGTATAACGCACGACACCTTACAACTCCGAACAAAACATTACAACACCGTACGTAAACTTAAAACTCCATAATAAACCTAATGAATTCATCCGAGTCCTTTGAACATCGTACGACAATTTAGAATATATTACGACTCTGTATGCCACATTACCGCCTTGAAAAGCATGTTAGTATAACGTACGGCACCTTACAACTCCTAACAAAACATTACAACACCATACGTAAACTTAAAAGTCCATAATAAACCTAATGAATTCGTCCGAGTCATTTGAACATCGTACAACAATTTAGAATATCTTACGATTCTGTATGCCACATTACCGCTTTGAAAATCATGTTAGTATAACCTAGGGCACCTTACAACTCCTAAGAACCCATTACAATACCGTACGTAAACTTAAAACTCCATAGTAAACCTAATGAATTCGTCCGAGTCCTTTAAACATCAGACGACCACTCAGGACTTGTTACGACTTTGTATGCGACATTAGCAACAGGAAAAGCAATTTAGAATAATGGAGGATGCGTTACATCTTTTGAGAACACCTTACACCACCGTACGAAACATTAAAACTCCATAATAAACCTAATGAATTCGTCCGAGTGATTTGAACATCGTACAACAATTTAGAATATCTTACCACTCTGAATGCCACATTACCGCCTTGAAAAGCATGTTAGTATAACGTACGACACCTTACAACTCCTAACAAAACATTACAACACCGTACGTAAACTTAAAACTCCATAATAAACCTAATGAATTCGTCCGAGTCATTTGAACATCGTACAACAATTTAGAATATCTTACGATTCTGTATGCCACATTACCGCTTTGAAAATCATGTTAGTATAACCTAGGGCATCTTACAACTCCTATGAACCCATTACAATACCGTACGTAAACTTAAAACTCCATAGTAAACCTAATGAATTCGTCCGAGTCCTTTAAACATCAGACGACCACTCAGGACTTGTTATGACTTTGTATGCGACATTAGCAACAGGAAAAACAATTTAGAATAATGTATGATGCGTTACATCTTTTGAGAACACCTTACACCACCGTACGAAACATTAAAACTCCATAATAAACCTAATGAATTCGTCCGAGTGATTTGAACATCGTACAACAATTTAGAATATCTTACCACTCTGAATGCCACATTACCGCCTTGAAAAGCATGTTAGTATAACGTACGACACCTTACAACTCCTAACAAAATATTACAACACCGTACGTAAACTTAAAACTCCATAATAAACCTAATGAATTCATCCGAGTCATTTGAACATCGTACGACAATTTAGAATATATTACGACTCTGTATGCCACATTACCGCCTTGAAAAGCATGTTAGTATAACGCACGACACCTTACAACTCCGAACAAAACATTACAACACCGTACGTAAACTTAAAACTCCATAATAAACCTAATGAATTCATCCGAGTCCTTTGAACATCGTACGACAATTTAGAATATATTACGACTCTGTATGCCACATTACCGCCTTGAAAAGCATGTTAGTATAACGTACGGCACCTTACAACTCCTAACAAAACATTACAACACCGTACGTAAACTTAAAACTCCATAATAAACCTAATGAATTCGTCCGAGTCATTTGAACATCGTACAACAATTTAGAATATCTTACGATTCTGTATGCCACATTACCGCTTTGAAAATCATGTTAGTATAACCTAGGGCACCTTACAACTCCTAAGAACCCATTACAATACCGTACGTAAACTTAAAACTCCATAGTAAACCTAATGAATTCGTCCGAGTCCTTTAAACATCAGACGACCACTCAGGACTTGTTACGATTTTGTATGCGACATTAGCAACAGGAAAATCAATTTAGAATAATGGAGGATGCGTTACATCTTTTGAGAACACCTTACACCACCGTACGAAACATTAAAACTCCATAATAAACCTAATGAATTCGTCCGAGTGATTTGAACATCGTACAACAATTTAGAATATCTTACCACTCTGAATGCCACATTACCGCCTTGAAAAGCATGTTAGTATAACGTACGACACCTTATAACTCATAACAAAACATTACAACACCGTACGTAAACTTAAAACTCTATAATAAACCAAATGAATTCATCCGAGTCTTTTGAACATCGTACTACAATTTAAAATATATTACCACTCTGTATGCCACATTACCGCCTTGAAAAGCATGTTAGTATAACATACGGAACCTTACAACTCCTAACAAAACATTACAACACCGTACGTAAACTTAAAACTCCATAATAAACCTAACGAATTCGTCCGAGTCATTTGAACATCGTACAACAATTTAGAATATCTTAGGATTCTGTATGCCACATTACCGCCTTGAAAATCATGTTAGTATAAACTAGGGCACCTTACAACTCCTAAGAACCCATTACAATACCGTACGTAAACTTAAAACTCCATAGTAAACCTAATGAATTCGTCCGAGTCCTTTAAACATCAGACGACCACTCAGGACTTGTTATGACTTTGTATGCGACATTAGCAACAGGAAAAGCAATTTAGAATAATGGAGGATGCGTTACATCTTTTGAGAACACCTTACACCACCGTACGAAACATTAAAACTCCATAATAAACCTAATGAATTCGTCCGAGTGATTTGAACATCGTACAACAATTTAGAATATCTTACCACTCTGAATGCCACATTACCGCCTTGAAAAGCATGTTAGTATAACGTACGACACCTTACAACTCCTAACAAAATATTACAAAACCGTACGTAAACTTAAAACTCCATAATAAACCTAATGAATTCATCCGAGTCATTTGAACATCGTACGACAATTTAGAATATATTACGACTCTGTATGCCACATTACCCCCTTGAAAAGCATGTTAGTATAACGCACGACACCTTACAACTCCGAACAAAACATTACAACACCGTACGTAAACTTAAAACTCCATAATAAACCTAATGAATTCATCCGAGTCCTTTGAACATCGTACGACAATTTAGAATATATTACGACTCTGTATGCCACATTACCGCCTTGAAAAGCATGTTAGTATAACGTACGGCACCTTACAACTCCTAACAAAACATTACAACACCGTACGTAAATTTAAAACTCCATAATAAACCTAATGAATTCGTCCGAGTGATTTGAACATCGTACAACAATTTAGAATATCTTACCACTCTGAATGCCACATTACCGCCTTGAAAAGCATGTTAGTATAACGTACGACACCTTACAACTCCTAACAAAATATTACAACACCGTACGTAAACTTAAAACTCCATAATAAACCTAAAGAATTCATCCGAGTCATTTGAACATCGTACGACAATTTAGAATATATTACGACTCTGTATGCCACATTACCGCCTTGAAAAGCATGTTAGTATAACGCACGACACCTTACAACTTCGAACAAAACATTACAACACCGTACGTAAACTTAAAACTCCATAATAAACCTAATGAATTCATCCGAGTCCTTTGAACATCGTACGACAATTTAGAATATATTACGACTCTGTATGCCACATTACCGCCTTGAAAAGCATGTTAGTATAACGTACGGCACCTTACAACTCCTAACAAAACATTACACCACCGTACGTAAACTTAAAACTCCATAATAAACCTAACGAATTCGTCCGAGTCATTTGAACATCGTACAACAATTTAGAATATCTTAGGATTCTGTATGCCACATTACCGCCTTGAAAATCATGTTAGTATAAACTAGGGCACCTTACAACTCCTAAGAACCCATTACAATACCGTACGTAAACTTAAAACTCCATAGTAAACCTAATGAATTCATCCGAGTCATTTGAACATCGTACGACAATTTAGAATATATTACGACTCTGTATGCCACATTACCGCCTTGAAAAGCATGTTAGTATAACGCACGACACCTTACAACTTCGAACAAAACATTACAACACCAAACGTAAACTTAAAACTCCATAATAAACCTAATGAATTCATCCGAGTCCTTTGAACATCGTACGACAATTTAGAATATATTACGACTCTGTATGCCACATTACCGCCTTGAAAAGCATGTTAGTATAACGTACGGCACCTTACAACTCCTAACAAAACATTACACCACCGTACGTAAACTTAAAACTCCATAATAAACCTAACGAATTCGTCCGAGTCATTTGAACATCGTACAACAATTTAGAATATCTTAGGATTCTGTATGCCACATTACCGCCTTGAAAATCATGTTAGTATAAACTAGGGCACCTTACAACTCCTAAGAACCCATTACAATACCGTACGTAAACTTAAAACTCCATAGTAAACCTAATGAATTCGTCCGAGTCCTTTAAACATCAGACGACCACTCAGGACTTGTTATGACTTTGTATGCGACATTAGCAACAGGAAAAGCAATTTAGAATAATGGAGGATGCGTTACATCTTTTGAGAACACCTTACACCATCGTACGAAACATTAAAACTCTATAATAAACCTAATGAATTCGTCCGAGTGATTTGAACATCGTACAACAATTTAGAATATCTTACCACTCTGAATGCCACATTACCGCCTTGAAAAGCATGTTAGTATAACGTACGACACCTTACAACTCCTAACAAAATATTACAAAACCGTACGTAAACTTAAAACTCCATAATAAACCTAATGAATTCATCCGAGTCATTTGAACATCGTACGACAATTTAGAATATATTACGACTCTGTATGCCATATTACCGCCTTGAAAAGCATGTTAGTATAACGCACGACACCTTACAACTCCGAACAAAACATTACAACACCGTACGTAAACTTAAAACTCCATAATAAACCTAATGAATTCATCCGAGTCCTTTGAACATCGTACGACAATTTAGAATATATTACGACTCTGTATGCCACATTACCGCCTTGAAAAGCATGTTAGTATAACGTACGGCACCTTACAACTCCTAACAAAACATTACAACACCGTACGTAAATTTAAAACTCCATAATAAACCTAATGAATTCGTCCGAGTGATTTGAACATCGTACAACAATTTAGAATATCTTACCACTCTGAATGCCACATTACCGCCTTGAAAAGCATGTTAGTATAACGTACGACACCTTACAACTCCTAACAAAATATTACAACACCGTACGTAAACTTAAAACTCCATAATAAACCTAAAGAATTCATCCGAGTCATTTGAACATCGTACGACAATTTAGAATATATTACGACTCTGTATGCCACATTACCGCCTTGAAAAGCATGTTAGTATAACGCACGACACCTTACAACTTCGAACAAAACATTACAACACCGTACGTAAACTTAAAACTCCATAATAAACCTAATGAATTCATCCGAGTCCTTTGAACATCGTACGACAATTTAGAATATATTACGACTCTGTATGCCACATTACCGCCTTGAAAAGCATGTTAGTATAACGTACGGCACCTTACAACTCCTAACAAAACATTACAACACCGTACGTAAACTTAAAACTCCATAATAAACCTAACGAATTCGTCCGAGTCATTTGAACATCGTACAACAATTTAGAATATCTTAGGATTCTGTATGCCACATTACCGCCTTGAAAATCATGTTAGTATAAACTAGGGCACCTTACAACTCCTAAGAACCCATTACAATACCGTACGTAAACTTAAAACTCCATAGTAAACCTAATGAATTCGTCCGAGTCCTTTAAACATCAGACGACCACTCAGGACTTGTTATGACTTTGTATGCGACATTAGCAACAGGAAAAGCAATTTAGAATAATGGAGGATGCGTTACATCTTTTGAGAACACCTTACACCACCGTACGAAACATTAAAACTCTATAATAAACCTAATGAATTCGTCCGAGTGATTTGAACATCGTACAACAATTTAGAATATCTTACCACTCTGAATGCCACATTACCACCTTGAAAAGCATGTTAGTATAACGTACGACACCTTACAACTCCTAACAAAATATTACAAAACCGTACGTAAACTTAAAACTCCATAATAAACCTAATGAATTCATCCGAGTCATTTGAACATCGTACGACAATTTAGAATATATTACGACTCTGTATGCCATATTACCGCCTTGAAAAGCATGTTAGTATAACGCACGACACCTTACAACTCCGAACAAAACATTACAACACCGTACGTAAACTTAAAACTCCATAATAAACCTAATGAATTCATCCGAGTCCTTTGAACATCGTACGACAATTTAGAATATATTACGACTCTGTATGCCACATTACCGCCTTGAAAAGCATGTTAGTATAACGTACGGCACCTTACAACTCCTAACAAAACATTACAACACCGTATGTAAACTTAAAACTCCATAATAAACCTAATGAATTCGTCCGAGTCATTTGAACATCGTACAACAATTTAGAATATCTTACGATTCTGTATGCCACATTACCGCTTTGAAAATCATGTTAGTATAACCTAGGGCACCTTACAACTCCTAAGAACCCATTACAATACCGTACGTAAACTTAAAACTCCATAGTAAACCTAATGAATTCGTCCGAGTCCTTTAAACATCAGACGACCACTCAGTACTTGTTACGACTTTGTATGCGACATTAGCAACAGGAAAAGCAATTTAGAATAATGGAGGATGCGTTACATCTTTTGAGAACACCTTACACCACCGTACGAAACATTAAAACTCTATAATAAACCTAATGAATTCGTCCGAGTGATTTGAACATCGTACAACAATTTAGAATATCTTACCACTCTGAATGCCACATTACCGCCTTGAAAAGCATGTTAGTATAACGTACGACACCTTACAACTCCTAACAAAATATTACAAAACCGTACGTAAACTTAAAACTCCATAATAAACCTAATGAATTCATCCGAGTCATTTGAACATCGTACGACAATTTAGAATATATTACGACTCTGTATGCCATATTACCGCCTTGAAAAGCATGTTAGTATAACGCACGACACCTTACAACTCCGAACAAAACATTACAACACCGTACGTAAACTTAAAACTCCATAATAAACCTAATGAATTCATCCGAGTCCTTTGAACATCGTACGACAATTTAGAATATATTACGACTCTGTATGCCACATTACCGCCTTGAAAAGCATGTTAGTATAACGTACGGCACCTTACAACTCCTAACAAAACATTACAACACCGTACGTAAATTTAAAACTCCATAATAAACCTAATGAATTCGTCCGAGTGATTTGAACATCGTACAACAATTTAGAATATCTTACCACTCTGAATGCCACATTACCGCCTTGAAAAGCATGTTAGTATAACGTACGACACCTTATAACTCATAACAAAACATTACAACACCGTACGTAAACTTAAAACTCTATAATAAACCAAATGAATTCATCCGAGTCTTTTGAACATCGTACTACAATTTAAAATATATTACCACTCTGTATGCCACATTACCGCCTTGAAAAGCATGTTAGTATAACATACGGCACCTTACAACTCCTAACAAAACATTACAACACCGTACGTAAACTTAAAACTCCATAATAAACCTAACGAATTCGTCCGAGTCATTTGAACATCGTACAACAATTTAGAATATCTTAGGATTCTGTATGCCACATTACCGCCTTGAAAATCATGTTAGTATAAACTAGGGCACCTTACAACTCCTAAGAACCCATTACAATACCGTACGTAAACTTAAAACTCCATAGTAAACCTAATGAATTCGTCCGAGTCCTTTAAACATCAGACGACCACTCAGGACTTGTTATGACTTTGTATGCGACATTAGCAACAGGAAAAGCAATTTAGAATAATGGAGGATGCGTTACATCTTTTGAGAACACCTTACACCACCGTACGAAACATTAAAACTCCATAATAAACTTAATGAATTCGTCCGAGTGATTTGAACATCGTACAACAATTTAGAATATCTTACCACTCTGAATGCCACATTACCGCCTTGAAAAGCATGTTAGTATAACGTACGACACCTTACAACTCCTAACAAAATATTACAAAACCGTACGTAAACTTAAAACTCCATAATAAACCTAATGAATTCATCCGAGTCATTTGAACATCGTACGACAATTTAGAATATATTACGACTCTGTATGCCACATTACCCCCTTGAAAAGCATGTTAGTATAACGCACGACACCTTACAACTCCGAACAAAACATTACAACACCGTACGTAAACTTAAAACTCCATAATAAACCTAATGAATTCATCCGAGTCCTTTGAACATCGTACGACAATTTAGAATATATTACGACTCTGTATGCCACATTACCGCCTTGAAAAGCATGTTAGTATAACGTACGGCACCTTACAACTCCTAACAAAACATTACAACACCGTACGTAAATTTAAAACTCCATAATAAACCTAATGAATTCGTCCGAGTGATTTGAACATCGTACAACAATTTAGAATATCTTACCACTCTGAATGCCACATTACCGCCTTGAAAAGCATGTTAGTATAACGTACGACACCTTACAACTCCTAACAAAATATTACAACACCGTACGTAAACTTAAAACTCCATAATAAACCTAAAGAATTCATCCGAGTCATTTGAACATCGTACGACAATTTAGAATATATTACGACTCTGTATGCCACATTACCGCCTTGAAAAGCATGTTAGTATAACGCACGACACCTTACAACTCCGAACAAAACATTACAACACCGTACGTAAACTTAAAACTCCATAATAAACCTAATGAATTCATCCGAGTCCTTTGAACATCGTACGACAATTTAGAATATATTACGACTCTGTATGCCACATTACCGCCTTGAAAAGCATGTTAGTATAACGTACGGCACCTTACAACTCCTAACAAAACATTACAACACCGTACGTAAACTTAAAACTCCATAATAAACCTAACGAATTCGTCCGAGTCATTTGAACATCGTACAACAATTTAGAATATCTTAGGATTCTGTATGCCACATTACCGCCTTGAAAATCATGTTAGTATAAACTAGGGCACCTTACAACTCCTAAGAACCCATTACAATACCGTACGTAAACTTAAAACTCCATAGTAAACCTAATGAATTCGTCCGAGTCCTTTAAACATCAGACGACCACTCAGGACTTGTTATGACTTTGTATGCGACATTAGCAACAGGAAAAGCAATTTAGAATAATGGAGGATGCGTTACATCTTTTGAGAACACCTTACACCACCGTACGAAACATTAAAACTCCATAATAAACCTAATGAATTCGTCCGAGTGATTTGAACATCGTACAACAATTTAGAATATCTTACCACTCTGAATGCCACATTACCGCCTTGAAAAGCATGTTAGTATAACGTACGACACCTTACAACTCCTAACAAAATATTACAAAACCGTACGTAAACTTAAAACTCCATAATAAACCTAATGAATTCATCCGAGTCATTTGAACATCGTACGACAATTTAGAATATATTACGACTCTGTATGCCACATTACCCCCTTGAAAAGCATGTTAGTATAACGCACGACACCTTACAACTCCGAACAAAACATTACAACACCGTACGTAAACTTAAAACTCCATAATAAACCTAATGAATTCATCCGAGTCCTTTGAACATCGTACGACAATTTAGAATATATTACGACTCTGTATGCCACATTACCGCCTTGAAAAGCATGTTAGTATAACGTACGGCACCTTACAACTCCTAACAAAACATTACAACACCGTACGTAAATTTAAAACTCCATAATAAACCTAATGAATTCGTCCGAGTGATTTGAACATCGTACAACAATTTAGAATATCTTACCACTCTGAATGCCACATTACCGCCTTGAAAAGCATGTTAGTATAACGTACGACACCTTACAACTCCTAACAAAATATTACAACACCGTACGTAAACTTAAAACTCCATAATAAACCTAAAGAATTCATCCGAGTCATTTGAACATCGTACGACAATTTAGAATATATTACGACTCTGTATGCCACATTACCGCCTTGAAAAGCATGTTAGTATAACGCACGACACCTTACAACTCCGAACAAAACATTACAACACCGTACGTAAACTTAAAACTCCATAATAAACCTAATGAATTCATCCGAGTCCTTTGAACATCGTACGACAATTTAGAATATATTACGACTCTGTATGCCACATTACCGCCTTGAAAAGCATGTTAGTATAACGTACGGCACCTTACAACTCCTAACAAAACATTACAACACCGTACGTAAACTTAAAACTCCATAATAAACCTAACGAATTCGTCCGAGTCATTTGAACATCGTACAACAATTTAGAATATCTTAGGATTCTGTATGCCACATTACCGCCTTGAAAATCATGTTAGTATAAACTAGGGCACCTTACAACTCCTAAGAACCCATTACAATACCGTACGTAAACTTAAAACTCCATAGTAAACCTAATGAATTCGTCCGAGTCCTTTAAACATCAGACGACCACTCAGGACTTGTTATGACTTTGTATGCGACATTAGCAACAGGAAAAGCAATTTAGAATAATGGAGGATGCGTTACATCTTTTGAGAACACCTTACACCACCGTACGAAACATTAAAACTCTATAATAAACCTAATGAATTCGTCCGAGTGATTTGAACATCGTACAACAATTTAGAATATCTTACCACTCTGAATGCCACATTACCGCCTTGAAAAGCATGTTAGTATAACGTACGACACCTAACAACTCCT
Source organism: Tagetes erecta (assembly GCA_030867185.1). Classification (NCBI taxonomy): domain Eukaryota; kingdom Viridiplantae; phylum Streptophyta; class Magnoliopsida; order Asterales; family Asteraceae; genus Tagetes; species Tagetes erecta. The sequence continues at coordinate 42,728,279 of CM061488.1, read as the reverse complement.
AACAAAATATTACAAAACCGTACGTAAACTTAAAACTCCATAATAAACCTAATGAATTCATCCGAGTCATTTGAACATCGTACGACAATTTAGAATATATTACGACTCTGTATGCCATATTACCGCCTTGAAAAGCATGTTAGTATAACGCACGACACCTTACAACTCCGAACAAAACATTACAACACCGTACGTAAACTTAAAACTCCATAATAAACCTAATGAATTCATCCGAGTCCTTTGAACATCGTACGACAATTTAGAATATATTACGACTCTGTATGCCACATTACCGCCTTGAAAAGCATGTTAGTATAACGTACGGCACCTTACAACTCCTATCAAAACATTACAACACCGTACGTAAATTTAAAACTCCATAATAAACCTAATGAATCCGTCCGAGTGATTTGAACATCGTACAACAATTTAAAATATCTTACCACTCTGAATGCCACATTACCGCCTTGAAAAGCATGTTAGTATAACGTACGACACCTTACAACTCCTAACAAAATATTACAACACCGTACGTAAACTTAAAACTCCATAATAAACCTAAAGAATTCATCCGAGTCATTTGAACATAGTACGACAATTTAGAATATATTACGACTCTGTATGCCACATTACCGCCTTGAAAAGCATGTTAGTATAACGCACGACACCTTACAACTCCGAACAAAACATTATAACACCGTACGTAAACTTAAAACTCCATAATAAACCTAATGAATTCATCCAAGTCCTTTGAACATCGTACGACAATTTAGAATATATTACGACTCTGTATGCCACATTACCGCCTTGAAAAGCATGTTAGTATAACGTACGACACCTTACAACTCCTAACAAAACATTACAACACCGTACGTAAACTTAAAACTCCATAATAAACCTAACGAATTCGTCCGAGTCATTTGAACATCGTACAACAATTTAGAATATCTTAGGATTCTGTATGCCACATTACCGCCTTGAAAATCATGTTAGTATAAACTAGGGCACCTTACAACTCCTAAGAACCCATTACAATACCGTACGTAAACTTAAAACTCCATAGTAAACCTAATGAATTCGTCCGAGTCCTTTAAACATCAGACGACCACTCAGGACTTGTTATGACTTTGTATGCGACATTAGCAACAGGAAAAGCAATTTAGAATAATGGAGGATGCGTTACATCTTTTGAGAACACCTTACACCACCGTACGAAACATTAAAACTCTAAAATAAACCTAATGAATTCGTCCGAGTGATTTGAACATCGTACAACAATTTAGAATATCTTACCACTCTGAATGCCACATTACCGCCTTGAAAAGCATGTTAGTATAACGTACGACACCTAACAACTCCTAACAAAATATTACAAAACCGTACGTAAACTTAAAACTCCATAATAAACCTAATGAATTCATCCGAGTCATTTGAACATCGTACGACAATTTAGAATATATTACGACTCTGTATGCCATATTACCGCCTTGAAAAGCATGTTAGTATAACGCACGACACCTTACAACTCCGAACAAAACATTACAACACCGTACGTAAACTTAAAACTCCATAATAAACCTAATGAATTCATCCGAGTCCTTTGAACATCGTACGACAATTTAGAATATATTACGACTCTGTATGCCACATTACCGCCTTGAAAAGCATGTTAGTATAACGTACGGCACCTTACAACTCCTATCAAAACATTACAACACCGTACGTAAATTTAAAACTCCATAATAAACCTAATGAATTCGTCCGAGTGATTTGAACATCGTACAACAATTTAAAATATCTTACCACTCTGAATGCCACATTACCGCCTTGAAAAGCATGTTAGTATAACGTACGACACCTTACAACTCCTAACAAAATATTACAACACCGTACGTAAACTTAAAACTCCATAATAAACCTAAAGAATTCATCCGAGTCATTTGAACATCGTACGACAATTTAGAATATATTACGACTCTGTATGCCACATTACCGCCTTGAAAAGCATGTTAGTATAACGCACGACACCTTACAACTCCGAACAAAACATTACAACACCGTACGTAAACTTAAAACTCCATAATAAACCTAATGAATTCATCCAAGTCCTTTGAACATCGTACGACAATTTAGAATATATTACGACTCTGTATGCCACATTACCGCCTTGAAAAGCATGTTAGTATAACGTACGACAACTTACAACTCCTAACAAAACATTACAACACCGTACGTAAACTTAAAACTCCATAATAAACCTAACGAATTCGTCCGAGTCATTTGAACATCGTACAACAATTTAGAATATCTTACGATTCTGTATGCCACATTACCGCTTTGAAAATCATGTTAGTATAACCTAGGGCACCTTACAACTCCTAAGAACCCATTACAATACCGTACGTAAACTTAAAACTCCATAGTAAACCTAATGAATTCGTCCGAGTCCTTTAAACATCAGACGACCACTCAGGACTTGTTACGACTTTGTATGCGACATTAGAAACAGGAAAAGCAATTTAGAATAATGGAGGATGCGTTACATCTTTTGAGAACACCTTACACCACCGTACGAAACATTAAAACTCCATAATAAACCTAATGAATTCGTCCGAGTGATTTAAACATCGTACAACAATTTAGAATATCTTACCACTCTGAATGCCACATTACCGCCTTGAAAAGCATGTTAGTATAACGTACGACACCTTATAACTCCTAACAAAACATTACAACACCGTACGTAAACTTAAAACTCTATAATAAACCAAATGAATTCATCCGAGTCCTTTGAACATCGTACTACAATTTAAAATATATTACGACTCTGTATGCCACATTACCGCCTTGAAAAGCATGTTAGTATAACATACGGCACCTTACAACTCCTAACAAAACATTACAACACCGTACGTAAACTTAAAACTCCATAATAAACCTAACGAATTCATCCAAGTCCTTTGAACATCATACAACAATTTAGAATATCTTAGGACTCTGTATGCCACATTACCGCCTTGAAAAGCATGTTAGTATAACGTACGCCGTACGGCACCTTACAACTCCTAACAAAACATTACAACACCGTACGTAAACTTAAAATTCCATATTAAACCTAATGAATTCGTCCGAGTCATTTGAACATCGTACAACAATTTAGAATATCTTACCACTCTGTATGCCACATTACCGCCTTGAAAAGCATGTTAGTATAACGTACGACACCTTATAACTCCTAACAAAACATTACAACACCGTACGTAAACTTAAAACTCTATAATAAACCAAATGAATTCATCCGAGTCTTTTGAACATCGTACGACAATTTAGAATATATTATGACTCTGTATGCCACAATACTGCCTTGAACAGAATGTTAGTATAACGTACGACACCTTACAACTCCGAACAAAACATTACAACACCGTACGTAAACTTAAAACTCCATAATAAACCTAATAAATTCATCTGAGTCCTTTGAACATCATACGACAATTTAGAATATATTACGACTCTTATTGCCACATTACCGCCTTGAAAAGATTGTTAGTATAACGTACACACCTTACAACTCCTAACAAAACATTACAACACCGTACTTAAACTTAAAACTCCATAATAAACCTAATGAATTCGTCCGAGTCATTTGAACATCGTACAACAATTTAGAATATCTTACGACTCTGTATGCCACATTACCGCCTTGAAAATCATGTTAGTATAACCTAGGGCACCTTACAACTCCTAAGAACTCATTACAATACCGTACGTAAACTTAAAACTCCATAGTAAACCTAATGAATTCGTCCGAGTCCTTTAAACATCAGTCGACCACTCAGGACTTGTTATGACTTTGTATGCGACATTAGCAACAGGAAAAGCAATTTAGAATAATGGAGGATGCGTTACATCTTTTGAGAACACCTTACACTACCGTACGAAACATTAAAACTCCATAATAAACCTAATGAATTCGTCCGAGTGATTTGAACATCGTACAACAATTTAGAATATCTTACCACTCTGAATGCCACATTACCGCCTTGAAAAGCATGTTAGTATAACGTACGACACCTTATAACTCATAACAAAACATTACAACACCGTAAGTAAACTTAAAACTCTATAATAAACCAAATGAATTCATCCGAGTCCTTTGAACATCGTACGACAATTTAGAATATATTACGACTCTGTATGCCACATTACCGCCTTGAAAAGAATGTTAGTATAACGTACGACACCTTACAACTCCGAACAAAACATTACAACACCGTACGTAAGCTTAAAACTCCATAATAAACCTAATGAATTCATCCGAGTCCTTTGAACATCGTACGACAATTTAGAATATATTACGATCCTGTATGCCACATTACCGCCTTGAAAAGCATGTTAGTATAACGTACGGCACCTTACAACTCCTAACAAAACATTACAACACCGTACGTAAACTTAAAACTCCATAATAAACCTAATGAATTCGTCCGAGTCATTTGAACATCGTACAACAATTTAGAATATCTTACGATTCTGTATGCCACATTACAGCTTTGAAAATCATGTTAGTATAACCTAGGGCACCTTACAACTCCTAAGAACCCATTACAATACAGTACGTAAACTTAAAACTCCATAGTAAACCTAATGAATTCGTCCGAGTCCTTTAAACATCAGACGACCACACAGGACTTGTTATGACTTTGTATGCGACATTAGCAACAGGAAAAGCAATTTAGAATAATGGAGGATGCGTTACATCTTTTGAGAACACCTTACACCACCGTACGAAACATTAAAACTCCATAATAAACCTATTGAATTTGTCCGAGTGATTGGAACATCATACCCAATTTAGAATATCTTACCACTCTGTATGCCACATTACCGCCTTGAAAAGCATGTTAGTATAACGTACGACACCTTATAACTCCTAACAAAACATTACAACACCGTACGTAAACATAAAACTCTATAATAAACCAAATGAATTCATCCGAGTCTTTTGAACATCGTACAACAATTTAGAATATCTTACCACTCTGAATGCCACATTACCGCCTTGAAAAGAATGTTAGTATAACGTACGACACCTTACAACTCCGAACAAAACATTACAACACCGTACGTAAACTTAAAACTCTATAATAAACCTAATAAATTCATCTGAGTCCTTTGAACATCGTACGACAATTTAGAATATATTACGACTCTTATTGCCACATTACCGCCTTGAAAAGCATGTTAGTATAACGTACGACACCTTATAACTCATAACAAAACATTACAACACCGTAAGTAAACTTAAAACTCTATAATAAACCAAATGAATTCATCCGAGTCCTTTGAACATCGTACGACAATTTAGAATATATTACGACTCTGTATGCCACATTACCGCCTTGAAAAGAATGTTAGTATAATGTAGGACACCTTACAACTCCGAACAAAACATTACAACACCGTACGTAAGCTTAAAACTCCATAATAAACCTAATGAATTCATCCGAGTCCTTTGAACATCGTACGACAATTTAGAATATATTACGATCCTGTATGCCACATTACCGCCTTGAAAAGCATGTTAGTATAACGTACGACACCTTACAACTCCTAACAAAACATTACAACACCGTACGTAAACTTAAAACTCCATAATAAACCTAATGAATTCGTCCGAGTCATTTGAACATCGTACAACAATTTAGAATATCTTACGATTCTGTATGCCACATTATAGCTTTGAAAATCATGTTAGTATAACCTAGGGCACCTTACAACTCCTAAGAACCCATTACAATACAGTACGTAAACTTAAAACTCCATAGTAAACCTAATGAATTCGTCCGAGTCCTTTAAACATCAGACGACCACACAGGACTTGTTATGACTTTGTATGCGACATTAGCAACAGGAAAAGCAATTTAGAATAATGGAGGATGCGTTACATCTTTTTAGAACACCTTACACCACCGTACGAAACATTAAAACTCCATAATAAACCTAACGAATTCGTCCGAGTGATTTGAACATCATACCCAATTTAGAATATCTTACCACTCTGTATGCCACATTACCGCCTTGAAAAGCATGTTAGTATAACGTACGACACCTTATAACTCCTAACAAAACATTACAACACCGTACGTAAACTTAAAACTCTATAATAAACCAAATGAATTCATCCTAGTCTTTTGAACATCGTACAACAATTTAGAATATCTTACCACTCTGAATGCCACATTACCGCCTTGAAAAGAATGTTAGTATAACGTACGACACCTTACAACTCCGAACAAAACATTACAACACCGTACGTAAACTTAAAACTCCATAATAAACCTAATAAATTCATCTGAGTCCTTTGAACATCGTACGACAATTTAGTATATATTACGACTCTTATTGCCACATTACCGCCTTGAAAAGCTTGTTAGTATAACGTACGGCACCTTACAATTCCTAACAAAACATTACAACACCGTACTTAAACTTAAAACTCCATAATAAACCTAATGAATTCGTCCGAGTCATTTGAACATCGTACAACAATTTAGAATATCTTACGACTCTGTATGCCACATTACCGCCTTGAAAATCATGTTAGTATAACCTAGGGCACCTTACAACTCCTAAGAACCCAGTACAATACCGTACGTAAACTTAAAACTCCATAGTAAACCTAATGAATTCGTCCGAGTCCTTTAAACATCAGACGACCACTCAGGACTTGTTATGACTTTGTATGCGACATTAGCAACAGGAAAAACAATTTAGAATAATGTAGGATGCGTTACATCTTTTGAGAACACCTTACACCACCGTACGAAACATTAAAACTCCATAATAAACCTAATGAATTCGTTCGAGAGATTTGAACATCGTACAACAATTTAGAATATCTTACCACTCTGAATGCCACATTACCGCATTAAAAGCATGTTAGTATAACGTACGACACCTTACAACTCCTAACAAAATATTACAACACCGTACGTAAACTTAAAACTCCATAATAAACCTAATGAATTCATCCGAGTCCTTTGAACATCGTACGGCAATTTAGAATATATTACGACTCTGTATGCCACATTACCGCCTTGAAAAGAATGTATGTATAACGTACGACACCTTACAACTCCGAACAAAACATTACAACACCGTACGTAAACTTAAAACTCTATAATAAACCTAATAAATTCATCTGAGTCCTTTGAACATCGTACGACAATTTAGAATATATTACGACTCTTATTGCCACATTACCGCCTTGAAAAGCATGTTAGAATAACGTACGACACCTTATAACTCATAACAAAACATTACAACACCGTAAGTAAACTTAAAACTCTATAATAAACCAAATGAATTCATCCGAGTCCTTTGAACATCGTACGACAATTTAGAATATATTACGACTCTGTATGCCACATTACCGCCTTGAAAAGAATGTTAGTATAATGTAGGACACCTTACAACTCCGAACAAAACATTACAACACCGTACGTAAGCTTAACACTCCATAATAAACCTAATGAATTCATCCGAGTCCTTTGAACATCGTACGACAATTTAGAATATATTACGATCCTGTATGCCACATTACCGCCTTGAAAAGCATGTTAGTATAACGTACGACACCTTACAACTCCTAACAAAACATTACAACACCGTACGTAAACTTAAAACTCCATAATAAACCTAATGAATTCGTCCGAGTCATTTGAACATCGTACAACAATTTAGAATATCTTACGATTCTGTATGCCACATTATAGCTTTGAAAATCATGTTAGTATAACCTAGGGCACCTTACAACTCCTAAGAACCCATTACAATACAGTACGTAAACTTAAAACTCCATAGTAAACCTAATGAATTCGTCCGAGTCCTTTAAACATCAGACGACCACACAGGACTTGTTATGACTTTGTATGCGACATTAGCAACAGGAAAAGCAATTTAGAATAATGGAGGATGCGTTACATCTTTTGAGAACACCTTACACCACCGTACGAAACATTAAAACTCCATAATAAACCTAACGAATTCGTCCGAGTGATTTGAACATCATACCCAATTTAGAATATCTTACCACTCTGTATGCCACATTACCGCCTTGAAAAGCATGTTAGTATAACGTACGACACCTTATAACTCCTAACAAAACATTACAACACCGTACGTAAACTTAAAACTCTATAATAAACCAAATGAATTCATCCTAGTCTTTTGAACATCGTACAACAATTTAGAATATCTTACCACTCTGAATGCCACATTACCGCCTTGAAAAGAATGTTAGTATAACGTACGACACCTTACAACTCCGAACAAAACATTACAACACCGTACGTAAACTTAATACTCCATAATAAACCTAATAAATTCATCTGAGTCCTTTGAACATCGTACGACAATTTAGTATATATTACGACTCTTATTGCCACATTACCGCCTTGAAAAGCTTGTTAGTATAACGTACGGCACCTTACAATTCCTAACAAAACATTACAACACCGTACTTAAACTTAAAACTCCATAATAAACCTAATGAATTCGTCCGAGTCATTTGAACATCGTACAACAATTTAGAATATCTTACGACTCTGTATGCCACATTACCGCCTTGAAAATCATGTTAGTATAACCTAGGGCACCTTACAACTCCTAAGAACCCATTACAATACCGTACGTAAACTTAAAACTCCATAGTAAACCTAATGAATTCGTCCGAGTCCTTTAAACATCAGACGACCACTCAGGACTTGTTATGACTTTGTATGCGACATTAGCAACAGGAAAAACAATTTAGAATAATGTAGGATGCGTTACATCTTTTGAGAACACCTTACACCACCGTACGAAACATTAAAACTCCATAATAAACCTAATGAATTCGTTCGAGAGATTTGAACATCGTACAACAATTTAGAATATCTTACTACTCTGAATGCCACATTACCGCATTAAAAGCATGTTAGTATAACGTACGACACCTTACAACTCCTAACAAAATATTACAACACCGTACGTAAACTTAAAACTCCATAATAAACCTAATGAATTCATCCGAGTCCTTTGAACATCGTACGGCAATTTAGAATATATTACGACTCTGTATGCCACATTACCGCCTTGAAAAGAATGTATGTATAACGTACGACACCTTACAACTCCGAACAAAACATTACAACACCCTACGTAAACTTAAAACTCCATAATAAACCTAATGAATTCGTCCGAGTCATTTGAACATCGTACAACAATTTAGAATATCTTACGATTCTGTATGCCACATTACGCTTTGAAAATCATGTTAGTATAACCTAGGGCACCTTACAACTCCTAAGAACCCATTACAATACCGTACGTAAACTTAAAACTCCATAGTAAACCTAATGAATTCGTCCGAGTCCTTTAAACATCAGACGACCACTCAGGACTTGTTATGACTTTGTATGCGACATTAGCAACAGGAAAAGCAATTTAGAATAATGGAGGATGCGTTACATCTTTTGAGAACATCTTACACCACCGTACGATACATTAAAACTCCATAATAAACCTAACGAATTCGTCCGAGTGATTTGAACATCATACAACAATTTAGAATATCTTACCACTCTGTATACCACATTACCGCCTTGAAAAGCATGTTAGTATAACGTACGACACCTTATAACTCCTAACAAAACATTACAACACCGTACGTAAACTTAAAACTCTATAATAAACCAAATGAATTCATCCGAGTCTTTTGAACATCGTACGACAATTTAGAATATATTACGACTCTTATTGCCACATTACCGCCTTGAAAAGCTTGTTAGTATAACGTACGACACCTTACAACTCCTAACAAAACATTACAACACCGTACTTAAACTTAAAACACCATAATAAACCTAATGAATTCGTCCGAGTCATTTGAACATCGTACAACAATTTAGAATATCTTCCGACTCTGTATGCCACATTACCGCCTTGAAAATCATGTTAGTATAACCTAGGGCACCTTACAACTCCTAAGAACCCATTACAATACCGTACGTAAACTTAAAACTCCATAGTAAACCTAATGAATTCGTCCGAGTCCTTTAAACATCAGACGACCACTCAGGACTTGTTATGACTTTGTATGCGACATTAGCAACAGGAAAAACAATTTAGAATAATGTAGGATGCGTTACATCTTTTGAGAACACCTTACACCACCGTACGAAACATTAAAACTCCATAATAAACCTAATGAATTCGTTCGAGAGATTTGAACATCGTACAACAATTTAGAATATCTTACCACTCTGAATGCCACATTACCGCATTAAAAGCATGTTAGTATAACGTACGACACCTTACAACTCCTAACAAAATATTACAACACCGTACGTAAACTTAAAACTCCATAATAAACCTAATGAATTCATCCGAGTCCTTTGAACATCGTACGGCAATTTAGAATATATTACGACTCTGTATGCCACATTACCGCCTTGAAAAGAATGTATGTATAACGTACGACACCTTACAACTCCGAACAAAACATTACAACACCGTACGTAAACTTAAAACTCCATAATAAACCTAATGAATTCGTCCGAGTCATTTGAACATCGTACAACAATTTAGAATATCTTACGATTCTGTATGCCACATTACGCTTTGAAAATCATGTTAGTATAACCTAGGGCACCTTACAACTCCTAAGAACCCATTACAATACCGTACGTAAACTTAAAACTCCATAGTAAACCTAATGAATTCGTCCGAGTCCTTTAAACATCAGACGACTACTCAGGACTTGTTATGACTTTGTATGCGACATTAGCAACAGGAAAAGCAATTTAGAATAATGGAGGATGCGTTACATCTTTTGAGAACATCTTACACCACCGTACGATACATTAAAACTCCATAATAAACCTAACGAATTCGTCCGAGTGATTTGAACATCATACAACAATTTAGAATATCTTACCACTCTGTATACCACATTACCGCCTTGAAAAGCATGTTAGTATAACGTACGACACCTTATAACTCCTAACAAAACATTACAACACCGTACGTAAACTTAAAACTCTATAATAAACCAAATGAATTCATCCGAGTCTTTTGAACATCGTACGACAATTTAGAATATATTACGACTCTTATTGCCACATTACCGCCTTGAAAAGCTTGTTAGTATAACGTACGACACCTTACAACTCCTAACAAAACATTACAACACCGTAATTAAACTTAAAACACCATAATAAACCTAATGAATTCGTCCGAGTCATTTGAACATCGTACAACAATTTAGAATATCTTCCGACTCTGTATGCCACATTACCGCCTTGAAAAATCATGTTAGTATAACCTAGGGCACCTTACAACTCCTAAGAACCCATTACAATACCGTACGTAAACTTAAAACTCCATAGTAAACCTAATGAATTCGTCCGAGTCCTTTAAACATCAGACGACCACTCAGGACTTGTTATGACTTTGTATGCGACATTAGCAACAGGAAAAGCAATTTAGAATAATGTAGGATGCGTTACATCTTTTGAGAACACCTTACACCACCGTACGAAACATTAAAACTCCATAATAAACCTAATGAATTCGTCCGAGTGATTTGAACATCGTACAACAATTTAGAACATCTTACCACTCTGAATGCCACATTACCGCCTTGAAAAGCATGTTAGTATAACGTACGACACCTTACAACTCCTAACAAAATATTACAACACCGTACGTAAACTTAAAACTCCATAATAAACCTAATGAATTCGTCCGAGTCATTTGAACATCGTACAACAATTTAGAATATCTTACCACTCTGAATGCCACATTACCGCCTTGAAAATAATGTTAGTATAACGTACGACACCTTACAACTCCGAACAAAACATTACAACACCGTACGTAAACTTAAAACTCCATAATAAACCTAATAAATTCATCTGAGTCCTTTGAACATCGTACGACAATTTAGAATATATTACGACTCTTATTGCCACATTACCGCCTTGAAAAGCTTGTTAGTATAACGTACGGCACCTTACAACTCCTAACAAAACATTACAACACCGTACTTAAACTTAAAACTCCATAATAAACCTAATGAATTCGTCCGAGTCATTTGAACATCGTACAACAATTTAGAATATCTTACGACTCTGTATGCCACATTACCGCCTTGAAAATCATGTTAGTATAACCTAGGGCACCTTACAACTCCTAAGAACCCATTACAATACCGTACGTAAACTTAAAACTCCATAGTAAACCTAATGAATTCGTCCGAGTCCTTTAAACATCAGACGACCACTCAGGACTTGTTATGACTTTGTATGCGACATTAGCAACAGGAAAAACAATTTAGAATAATGTAGGATGCGTTACATCTTTTGAGAACACCTTACACCACCGTACGAAACATTAAAACTCCATAATAAACCTAATGAATTCGTCCGAGAGATTTGAACATCGTACAACAATTTAGAATATCTTACCACTCTGAATGCCACATTACCGCATTAAAAGCATGTTAGTATAACGTACGACACCTTACAACTCCTAACAAAATATTACAACACCGTACGTAAACTTAAAACTCCATAATAAACCTAATGAATTCATCCGAGTCCTTTGAACATCGTACGGCAATTTAGAATATATTACGACTCTGTATGCCACATTACCGCCTTGAAAAGAATGTATGTATAACGTACGACACCTTACAACTCCGAACAAAACATTACAACACCGTACGTAAACTTAAAACTCCATAATAAACCTAATGAATTCATCCGAGTCCTTTGAACATCGTACGACAATTTAGAATGTATTACGACTCTGTATGCCACATTACCGCCTTGAAAAGCATGTTAGTATAACGTACGACACCTTACAACTCCTAACAAAACATTACAACACCGTACGTAAACTTAAAATTCCATAATAAACCTAATGAATTCGTCCGAGTCATTTGAACATCGTACAAGAATTTAGAATATCTTACGATTCTGTATGCCACATTACGCTTTGAAAATCATGTTAGTATAACCTAGGGCACCTTACAACTCCTAAGAACCCATTACAATACCGTACGTAAACTTAAAACTCCATAGTAAACCTAATGAATTCGTCCGAGTCCTTTAAACATCAGACGACCACTCAGGACTTGTTATGACTTTGTATGCGACATTAGCAACAGGAAAAGCAATTTAGAATAATGGCGGATGCGTTACATCTTTTGAGAACATCTTACACCACCGTACGATACATTAAAACTCCATAATAAACCTAACGAATTCGTCCGAGTGATTTGAACATCATACAACAATTTAGAATATCTTACCACTCTGTATACCACATTACCGCCTTGAAAAGCATGTTAGTATAACGTACGACACCTTATAACTCCTAACAAAACATTACAACACCGTACGTAAACTTAAAACTCTATAATAAACCAAATGAATTCATCCGAGTCTTTTGAACATCATACGACAATTTAGAATATATTACGACTCTTATTGCCACATTACCGCCTTGAAAAGCTTGTTAGTATAACGTACGACACCTTACAACTCCTAACAAAACATTACAACACCGTACTTAAACTTAAAACACCATAATAAACCTAATGAATTCGTCCGAGTCATTTGAACATCGTACAACAATTTAGAATATCTTCCGACTCTGTATGCCACATTACCGCCTTGAAAATCATGTTAGTATAACCTAGGGCACCTTACAACTCCTAAGAACCCATTACAATACCGTACGTAAACTTAAAACTCCATAGTAAACCTAATGAATTCGTCTGAGTCCTTTAAACATCAGACGACCACTCAGGACTTGTTATGACTTTGTATGCGACATTAGCAACAGGAAAAGCAATTTAGAATAATGTAGGATGCGTTACATCTTTTGAGAACACCTTACACCACCGTACGAAACATTAAAACTCCATAATAAACCTAATGAATTCGTCCGAGTGATTTGAACATCGTACAACAATTTAGAACATCTTACCACTCTGAATGCCACATTACCGCCTTGAAAAGCATGTTAGTATAACGTACGACACCTTACAACTCCTAACAAAATATTACAACACCGTACGTAAACTTAAAACTCCAGAATAAACCTAATGAATTCGTCCGAGTCATTTGAACATCGTACAACAATTTAGAATATCTTACCACTCTGAATGCCACATTACCGCCTTGAAAAGAATGTTAGTATAACGTACGACACCTTACAACTCCGAACAAAACATTACAACACCGTACGTAAACTTAAAACTCCATAATAAACCTAATAAATTCATCTGAGTCCTTTGAACATCGTACGACAATTTAGAATATATTACGACTCTTATTGCCACATTACCGCCTTGAAAAGCTTGTTAGTATAACGTACGGCACCTTACAACTCCTAACAAAACATTACAACACCGTACTTAAACTTAAAACTCCATAATAAACCTAATGAATTCGTCCGAGTCATTTGAACATCGTACAACAATTTAGAATATCTTACGACTCTGTATGCCACATTACCGCCTTGAAAATCATGTTAGTATAACCTAGGGCACCTTACAACTCCTAAGAACCCATTACAATACCGTACGTAAACTTAAAACTCCATAGTAAACCTAATGAATTCGTCCGAGTCCTTTAAACATCAGACGACCACTCAGGACTTGTTATGACTTTGTATGCGACATTAGGAACAGGAAAAACAATTTAGAATAATGTAGGATGCGTTACATCTTTTGAGAACACCTTACACCACCGTACGAAACATTAAAACTCCATAATAAACCTAATGAATTCGTCCGAGAGATTTGAACATCGTACAACAATTTAGAATATCTTACCACTCTGAATGCCACATTACCGCATTAAAAGCATGTTAGTATAACGTACGACACCTTACAACTCCTAACAAAATATTACAACACCGTACGTAAACTTAAAACTCCATAATAAACCTAATGAATTCATCCGAGTCCTTTGAACATCGTACGGCAATTTAGAATATATTACGACTCTGTATGCCACATTACCGCCTTGAAAAGAATGTATGTATAACGTACGACACCTTACAACTCCTAACAAAACATTACAACACCGTACGTAAACTTAAAACTCCATAATAAACCTAATGAATTCGTCCGAGTCATTTGAACATCGTACAACAATTTAGAATATCTTACGATTCTGTATGCCACATTACGCTTTGAAAATCATGTTAGTATAACCTAGGGCACCTTACAACTCCTAAGAACCCATTACAATACCGTACGTAAACTTAAAACTCCATAGTAAACCTAATGAATTCGTCCGAGTCCTTTAAACATCAGACGACCACTCAGGACTTGTTATGACTTTGTATGCGACATTAGCAACAGGAAAAGCAATTTAGAATAATGGAGGATGCGTTACATCTTTTGAGAACATCTTACACCACCGTACGATACATTAAAACTCCATAATAAACCTAACGAATTCGTCCGAGTGATTTGAACATCATACAACAATTTAGAATATCTTACCACTCTGTATACCACATTACCGCCTTGAAAAGCATGTTAGTATAACGTACGACACCTTATAACTCCTAACAAAACATTACAACACCGTACGTAAACTTAAAACTCTATAATAAACCAAATGAATTCATCCGAGTCTTTTGAACATCGTACGACAGTTTAGAATATATTACGACTCTTATTGCCACATTACCGCCTTGAAAAGCTTGTTAGTATAACGTACGACACCTTACAACTCCTAACAAAACATTACAACACCGTACTTAAACTTAAAACACCATAATAAACCTAATGAATTCATCCGAGTCCTTTGAACATCGTACGGCAATTTAGAATATATTACGACTCTGTATGCCACATTACCGCCTTGAAAAGAATGTATGTATAACGTACGACACCTTACAACTCCGAACAAAACATTACAACACCGTACGTAAACTTAAAACTCCATAATAAACCTAATGAATTCATCCGAGTCCTTTGAACATCGTACGACAATTTAGAATATATTACGACTCTGTATGCCACATTACCGCCTTGAAAAGCATGTTAGTATAACGTACGACACCTTACAACTCCTAACAAAACATTACAACACCGTACGTAAACTTAAAACTCCATAATAAACCTAATGAATTCGTCCGAGTCATTTGAACATCGTACAACAATTTAGAATATCTTACGATTCTGTATGCCACATTACGCTTTGAAAATCATGTTAGTATAACCTAGGGCACCTTACAACTCCTAAGAACCCATTACAATACCGTACGTAAACTTAAAACTCCATAGTAAACCTAATGAATTCGTCCGAGTCCTTTAAACATCAGACGACCACTCAGGACTTGTTATGACTTTGTATGCGACATTAGCAACAGGAAAAGCAATTTAGAATAATGGAGGATGCGTTACATCTTTTGAGAACATCTTACACCACCGTACGATACATTAAAACTCCATAATAAACCTAACGAATTCGTCCGAGTGATTTGAACATCATACAACAATTTAGAATATCTTACCACTCTGTATACCACATTACCGCCTTGAAAAGCATGTTAGTATAACGTACGACACCTTATAACTCCTAACAAAACATTACAACACCGTACGTAAACTTAAAACTCTATAATAAACCAAATGAATTCATCCGAGTCTTTTGAACATCGTACGACAGTTTAGAATATATTACGACTCTTATTGCCACATTACCGCCTTGAAAAGCTTGTTAGTATAACGTACGACACCTTACAACTCCTAACAAAACATTACAACACCGTACTTAAACTTAAAACACCATAATAAACCTAATGAATTCATCCGAGTCCTTTGAACATCGTACGGCAATTTAGAATATATTACGACTCTGTATGCCACATTACCGCCTTGAAAAGAATGTATGTATAACGTACGACACCTTACAACTCCGAACAAAACATTACAACACCGTACGTAAACTTAAAACTCCATAATAAACCTAATGAATTCATCCGAGTCCTTTGAACATCGTACGACAATTTAGAATATATTACGACTCTGTATGCCACATTACCGCCTTGAAAAGCATGTTAGTATAACGTACGACACCTTACAACTCCTAACAAAACATTACAACACCGTACGTAAACTTAAAACTCCATAATAAACCTAATGAATTCGTCCGAGTCATTTGAACATCGTACAACAATTTAGAATATCTTACGATTCTGTATGCCACATTACGCTTTGAAAATCATGTTAGTATAACCTAGGGCACCTTACAACTCCTAAGAACCCATTACAATACCGTACGTAAACTTAAAACTCCATAGTAAACCTAATGAATTCGTCCGAGTCCTTTAAACATCAGACGACCACTCAGGACTTGTTATGACTTTGTATGCGACATTAGCAACAGGAAAAGCAATTTAGAATAATGGAGGATGCGTTACATCTTTTGAGAACATCTTACACCACCGTACGATACATTAAAACTCCATAATAAACCTAACGAATTCGTCCGAGTGATTTGAACATCATACAACAATTTAGAATATCTTACCACTCTGTATACCACATTACCGCCTTGAAAAGCATGTTATTATAACGTACGACACCTTATAACTCCTAACAAAACATTACAACACCGTACGTAAACTTAAAACTCTATAATAAACCAAATGAATTCATCCGAGTCTTTTGAACATCGTACGACAGTTTAGAATATATTACGACTCTTATTGCCACATTACCGCCTTGAAAAGCTTGTTAGTATAACGTACGACACCTTACAACTCCTAACAAAACATTACAACACCGTACTTAAACTTAAAACACCATAATAAACCTAATGAATTCGTCCGAGTCATTTGAACATCGTACAACAATTTAGAATATCTTCCGACTCTGTATGCCACATTACCGCCTTGAAAATCATGTTAGTATAACCTAGGGCACCTTACAACTCCTAAGAACCCATTACAATACCGTACGTAAACTTAAAACTCCATAGTAAACCTAATGAATTCGTCCGAGTCCTTTAAACATCAGACGACCACTCAGGACTTGTTATGACTTTGTATGCGACATTAGCAACAGGAAAAGCAATTTAGAATAATGGAGGATGCGTTACATCTTTTGAGAACATCTTACACCACCGTACGATACATTAAAACTCCATAATAAACCTAACGAATTCGTCCGAGTGATTTGAACATCATACAACAATTTAGAATATCTTACCACTCTGTATACCACATTACCGCCTTGAAAAGCATGTTAGTATAACGTACGACACCTTATAACTCCTAACAAAACATTACAACACCGTACGTAAACTTAAAACTCTATAATAAACCAAATGAATTCATCCGAGTCTTTTGAACATCGTACGACAGTTTAGAATATATTACGACTCTTATTGCCACATTACCGCCTTGAAAAGCTTGTTAGTATAACGTACGACACCTTACAACTCCTAACAAAACATTACAACACCGTACTTAAACTTAAAACACCATAATAAACCAAATGAATTCATCCGAGTCCTTTGAACATCGTACGACAATTTAGAATATATTACGATCTGTATGCCACATTACCGCCTTGAAAAGAATGTTAGTATAACGTACGACACCTTACAACTCCGAACAAAACATTACAACACCGTACGTAAACTTAAAACTCCATAATAAACCTAATAAATTCATCTGAGTCCTTTGAACATCGTACGACAATTTAGAATATATTACGACTCTGTATGCCACATTACCGCCTTGAAAAGCTTGTTAGTATAACGTACGACACCTTACAACTCCTAACAAAACATTACAACACCGTACGTAAACTTAAAACTCCATAATAAACCTAATGAATTCGTCCGAGTCATTTGAACATCGTACAACAATTTAGAATATCTTACGATTCTGTATGCCACATTACGCTTTGAAAATCATGTTAGTATAACCTAGGGCACCTTACAACTCCTAAGAACCCATTACAATACCGTACGTAAACTTAAAACTCCATAGTAAACCTAATGAATTCGTCCGAGTCCTTTAAACATCAGACGACCACTCAGGACTTGTTATGACTTTGTATGCGACATTAGCAACAGGAAAAGCAATTTAGAATAATGGAGGATGCGTTACATCTTTTGAGAACATCTTACACCACCGTACGATACATTAAAACTCCATAATAAACCTAACGAATTCGTCCGAGTGATTTGAACATCATACAACAATTTAGAATATCTTACCACTCTGTATACCACATTACCGCCTTGAAAAGCATGTTAGTATAACGTACGACACCTTATAACTCCTAACAAAACATTACAACACCGTACGTAAACTTAAAACTCTATAATAAACCAAATGAATTCATCCGAGTCTTTTGAACATCGTACGACAGTTTAGAATATATTACGACTCTTATTGCCACATTACCGCCTTGAAAAGCTTGTTAGTATAACGTACGACACCTTACAACTCCTAACAAAACATTACAACGCCGTACTTAAACTTAAAACACCATAATAAACCTAATGAATTCATCCGAGTCCTTTGAACATCGTACGGCAATTTAGAATATATTACGACTCTGTATGCCACATTACCGCCTTGAAAAGAATGTATGTATAACGTACGACACCTTACAACTCCGAACAAAACATTACAACACCGTACGTAAACTTAAAACTCCATAATAAACCTAATGAATTCATCCGAGTCCTTTGAACATCGTACGACAATTTAGAATATATTACGACTCTGTATGCCACATTACCGCCTTGAAAAGCATGTTAGTATAACGTACGACACCTTACAACTCCTAACAAAACATTACAACACCGTACGTAAACTTAAAACTCCATAATAAACCTAATGAATTCGTCCGAGTCATTTGAACATCGTACAACAATTTAGAATATCTTACGATTCTGTATGCCACATTACGCTTTGAAAATCATGTTAGTATAACCTAGGGCACCTTACAACTCCTAAGAACCCATTACAATACCGTACGTAAACTTAAAACTCCATAGTAAACCTAATGAATTCGTCCGAGTCCTTTAAACATCAGACGACCACTCAGGACTTGTTATGACTTTGTATGCGACATTAGCAACAGGAAAAGCAATTTAGAATAATGGAGGATGCGTTACATCTTTTGAGAACATCTTACACCACCGTACGATACATTAAAACTCCATAATAAACCTAACGAATTCGTCCGAGTGATTTGAACATCATACAACAATTTAGAATATCTTACCACTCTGTATACCACATTACCGCCTTGAAAAGCATGTTATTATAACGTACGACACCTTATAACTCCTAACAAAACATTACAACACCGTACGTAAACTTAAAACTCTATAATAAACCAAATGAATTCATCCGAGTCTTTTGAACATCGTACGACAATTTAGAATATATTACGACTCTTATTGCCACATTACCGCCTTAAAAAGCTTGTTAGTATAACGTACGACACCTTACAACTCCTAACAAAACATTACAACACCGTACTTAAACTTAAAACACCATAATAAACCTAATGAATTCGTCCGAGTCATTTGAACATCGTACAACAATTTAGAATATCTTTCGACTCTGTATGCCACATTACCGCCTTAAAAATCATGTTAGTATAACCTAGGGCACCTTACAACTCCTAAGAACCCATTACAATACCGTACATAAACTTAAAACTCCATAGTAAACCTAATGAATTCGTCCGAGTCCTTTAAACATCAGACGACCACTCAGGACTTGTTATGACTTTGTATGCGACATTAGCAACAGGAAAAGCAATTTAGAATAATGGAGGATGCGTTACATCTTTTGAGAACATCTTACACCACCGTACGATACATTAAAACTCCATAATAAACCTAACGAATTCGTCCGAGTGATTTGAACATCATACAACAATTTAGAATATCTTACCACTCTGTATACCACATTACCGCCTTGAAAAGCATGTTAGTATAACGTACGACATCTTATAACTCCTAACAAAACATTACAACACCGTACGTAAACTTAAAACTCTATAATAAACCAAATGAATTCATCCGAGTCTTTTGAACATCGTACGACAGTTTAGAATATATTACGACTCTTATTGCCACATTACCGCCTTGAAAAGCTTGTTAGTATAACGTACGACACCTTACAACTCCTAACAAAACATTACAACACCGTACTTAAACTTAAAACACCATAATAAACCAAATGAATTCATCCGAGTCCTTTGAACATCGTACGACAATTTAGAATATATTACGATCTGTATGCCACATTACCGCCTTGAAAAGAATGTTAGTATAACGTACGACACCTTACAACTCCGAACAAAACATTACAACACCGTACGTAAACTTAAAACTCCATAATAAACCTAATAAATTCATCTGAGTCCTTTGAACATCGTACGACAATTTAGAATATATTACGACTCTTATTGCCACATTACCGCCTTGAAAAGCTTGTTAGTATAACGTACGGCACCTTACAACTCCTAACAAAACATTACAACACCGTACTTAAACTTAAAACTCCATAATAAACCTAATGAATTCGTCCGAGTCATTTGAACATCGTACAACAATTTAGAATATCTTACGACTCTGTATGCCACATTACCGCCTTGAAAATCATGTTAGTATAACCTAGGGCACCTTACAACTCCTAAGAACCCATTACAATACCGTACGTAAACTTAAAACTCCATAGTAAACCTAATGAATTCGTCCGAGTCCTTTAAACATCAGACGACCACTCAGGACTTGTTATGACTTTGTATGCGACATTAGCAACAGGAAAAGCAATTTAGAATAATGTAGGATGCGTTACATCTTTTGAGAACACCTTACACCACCGTACGAAACATTAAAACTCCATAATAAACCTAATGAATTCGTCCGAGTGATTTGAACATCGTACAACAATTTAGAACATCTTACCACTCTGAATGCCACATTACCGCCTTGAAAAGCATGTTAGTATAACGTACGACACCTTACAACTCCTAACAAAATATTACAACACCGTACGTAAACTTAAAACTCCATAATAAACCTAATGAATTCGTCCGAGTCATTTGAACATCGTACAACAATTTAGAATATCTTACGATTCTGTATGCCACATTACCGCTTTGAAAATCATGTTAGTATAACCTAAGGCACCTTACAACTCCTAAGAACCCATTACAATACCGTACGTAAACTTAAAACTCCATAGTAAACCTAATGAATTCGTCCGAGTCCTTTAAACATCAGACGACCACTCAGGACTTGTTATGACTTTGTATGCGACATTAGCAACAGGAAAAGCAATTTAGAATAATGGAGGATGCGTTACATCTTTTGAGAACACCTTACACCACCGTACGAAACATTAAAACTCCATAATAAACCTAACGAATTCGTCCGAGTGATTTGAACATCATACAACAATTTAGAATATCTTACCACTCTGTATGCCACATTACCGCCTTGAGAAGCATGTTAGTATAACGTACGACACCTTATAACTCCTAATAAAACATTACAACACCGTACGTAAACTTAAAACTCTATAATAAACCAAATGAATTCATCCGAGTCTTTTGAACATCGTACAACAATTTAGAATATCTTACCACTCTGAATGCCACATTACCGCCTTGAAAAGAATGTTAGTATAACGTACGACACCTTACAACTCCGAACAAAACATTACAACACCGTACGTAAACTTAAAACTCCATAATAAACCTAATAAATTCATCTGAGTCCTTTGAACATCGTACGACAATTTAGAATATATTACGACTCTTATTGCCACATTACCGCCTTGAAAAGCTTGTTAGTATAACGTACGGCACCTTACAACTCCTAACAAAACATTACAACACCGTACTTAAACTTAAAACTCTATAATAAACCTAATGAATTCGTCCGAGTCATTTGAACATCGTACAACAATTTAGAATATCTTACGACTCTGTATGCCACATTACCGCCTTGAAAATCATGTTAGTATAACCTAGGGCACCTTACAACTCCTAAGAACCCATTACAATACCGTACGTAAACTTAAAACTCCATAGTAAACCTAATGAATTCGTCCGAGTCCTTTAAACATCAGACGACCACTCAGGACTTGTTATGACTTTGTATGCGACATTAGCAACAGGAAAAGCAATTTAGAATAATGTAGGATGCGTTACATCTTTTGAGAACACCTTACACCACCGTACGAAACATTAAAACTCCATAATAAACCTAATGAATTCGTCCGAGAGATTTGAACATCGTACAACAATTTAGAATATCTTACCACTCTGAATGCCACATTACCGCATTGAAAAGCATGTTAGTATAACGTATGACACCTTTCAACTCCTAACAAAATATTACAACACCGTACGTAAACTTAAAACTCCATAATAAACCTAATGAATTCATCCGAGTCCTTTGAACATCGTACGGCAATTTAGGATATATTACGACTCTGTATGCCACATTACCGCCTTGAAAAGAATGTATGTATAACGTACGACACCTTACAACTCCGAACAAAACATTACAACACCGTACGTAAACTTAAAACTCCATAATAAACCTAATGAATTCATCCGAGTCTTTTGAACATCGTACGACAATTTAGAATATATTACGACTCTTATTGCCACATTACCGCCTTGAAAAGCTTGTTAGTATAACGTACGACACCTTACAACTCCTAACAAAACATTACAACACCGTACTTAAACTTAAAACACCATAATAAACCTAATGAATTCGTCCGAGTCATTTGAACATCGTACAACAATTTAGAATATCTTCCGACTCTGTATGCCACATTACCGCCTTGAAAATCATGTTAGTATAACCTAGGGCACCTTACAACTCCTAAGAACCCATTACAATACCGTACATAAACTTAAAACTCCATAGTAAACCTAATGAATTCGTCCGAGTCCTTTAAACATCAGACGACCACTCAGGACTTGTTATGACTTTGTATGCGACATTAGCAACAGGAAAAGCAATTTAGAATAATGGAGGATGCGTTACATCTTTTGAGAACATCTTACACCACCGTACGATACATTAAAACTCCATAATAAACCTAACGAATTCGTCCGAGTGATTTGAACATCATACAACAATTTAGAATATCTTACCACTCTGTATACCACATTACCGCCTTGAAAAGCATGTTAGTATAACGTACGACATCTTATAACTCCTAACAAAACATTACAACACCGTACGTAAACTTAAAACTCTATAATAAACCAAATGAATTCATCCGAGTCTTTTGAACATCGTACGACAGTTTAGAATATATTACGACTCTTATTGCCACATTACCGCCTTGAAAAGCTTGTTAGTATAACGTACGACACCTTACAACTCCTAACAAAACATTACAACACCGTACTTAAACTTAAAACACCATAATAAACCAAATGAATTCATCCGAGTCCTTTGAACATCGTACGACAATTTAGAATATATTACGATCTGTATGCCACATTACCGCCTTGAAAAGAATGTTAGTATAACGTACGACACCTTACAACTCCGAACAAAACATTACAACACCGTACGTAAACTTAAAACTCCATAATAAACCTAATAAATTCATCTGAGTCCTTTGAACATCGTACGACAATTTAGAATATATTACGACTCTTATTGCCACATTACCGCCTTGAAAAGCTTGTTAGTATAACGTACGGCACCTTACAACTCCTAACAAAACATTACAACACCGTACTTAAACTTAAAACTCCATAATAAACCTAATGAATTCGTCCGAGTCATTTGAACATCGTACAACAATTTAGAATATCTTACGACTCTGTATGCCACATTACCGCCTTGAAAATCATGTTAGTATAACCTAGGGCACCTTACAACTCCTAAGAACCCATTACAATACCGTACGTAAACTTAAAACTCCATAGTAAACCTAATGAATTCGTCCGAGTCCTTTAAACATCAGACGACCACTCAGGACTTGTTATGACTTTGTATGCGACATTAGCAACAGGAAAAGCAATTTAGAATAATGTAGGATGCGTTACATCTTTTGAGAACACCTTACACCACCGTACGAAACATTAAAACTCCATAATAAACCTAATGAATTCGTCCGAGTGATTTGAACATCGTACAACAATTTAGAACATCTTACCACTCTGAATGCCACATTACCGCCTTGAAAAGCATGTTAGTATAACGTACGACACCTTACAACTCCTAACAAAATATTACAACACCGTACGTAAACTTAAAACTCCATAATAAACCTAATGAATTCGTCCGAGTCATTTGAACATCGTACAACAATTTAGAATATCTTACGATTCTGTATGCCACATTACCGCTTTGAAAATCATGTTAGTATAACCTAAGGCACCTTACAACTCCTAAGAACCCATTACAATACCGTACGTAAACTTAAAACTCCATAGTAAACCTAATGAATTCGTCCGAGTCCTTTAAACATCAGACGACCACTCAGGACTTGTTATGACTTTGTATGCGACATTAGCAACAGGAAAAGCAATTTAGAATAATGGAGGATGCGTTACATCTTTTGAGAACACCTTACACCACCGTACGAAACATTAAAACTCCATAATAAACCTAACGAATTCGTCCGAGTGATTTGAACATCATACAACAATTTAGAATATCTTACCACTCTGTATGCCACATTACCGCCTTGAGAAGCATGTTAGTATAACGTACGACACCTTATAACTCCTAACAAAACATTACAACACCGTACGTAAACTTAAAACTCTATAATAAACTAAATGAATTCATCCGAGTCTTTTGAACATCGTACAACAATTTAGAATATCTTACCACTCTGAATGCCACATTACCGCCTTGAAAAGAATGTTAGTATAACGTACGACACCTTACAACTCCGAACAAAACATTACAACACCGTACGTAAACTTAAAACTCCATAATAAACCTAATAAATTCATCTGAGTCCTTTGAACATCGTACGACAATTTAGAATATATTACGACTCTTATTGCCACATTACCGCCTTGAAAAGCTTGTTAGTATAACGTACGGCACCTTACAACTCCTAACAAAACATTACAACACCGTACTTAAACTTAAAACTCTATAATAAACCTAATGAATTCGTCCGAGTCATTTGAACATCGTACAACAATTTAGAATATCTTACGACTCTGTATGCCACATTACCGCCTTGAAAATCATGTTAGTATAACCTAGGGCACCTTACAACTCCTAAGAACCCATTACAATACCGTACGTAAACTTAAAACTCCATAGTAAACCTAATGAATTCGTCCGAGTCCTTTAAACATCAGACGACCACTCAGGACTTGTTATGACTTTGTATGCGACATTAGCAACAGGAAAAGCAATTTAGAATAATGTAGGATGCGTTACATCTTTTGAGAACACCTTACACCACCGTACGAAACATTAAAACTCCATAATAAACCTAATGAATTCGTCCGAGAGATTTGAACATCGTACAACAATTTAGAATATCTTACCACTCTGAATGCCACATTACCGCATTGAAAAGCATGTTAGTATAACGTATGACACCTTTCAACTCCTAACAAAATATTACAACACCGTACGTAAACTTAAAACTCCATAATAAACCTAATGAATTCATCCGAGTCCTTTGAACATCGTACGGCAATTTAGGATATATTACGACTCTGTATGCCACATTACCGCCTTGAAAAGAATGTATGTATAACGTACGACACCTTACAACTCCGAACAAAACATTACAACACCGTACGTAAACTTAAAACTCCATAATAAACCTAATGAATTCATCCGAGTCCTTTGAACATCATACGACAATTTAGAATATATTACGACTCTGTATGCCACATTACCGCCTTGAAAAGCATGTTAGTATAGCGTACGACACCTTACAACTCCTAACAAAACATTACAACACCGTACGTAAACTTAAAACTCCATAATAAACCTAATGAATTCGTCCGAGTCATTTGAACATCGTACAACAATTTAGAATATCTTACGATTCTGTATGCCACATTACGCTTTGAAAATCATGTTAGTATAACCTAGGGCACCTTACAACTCCTAAGAACCCATTACAATACCGTACGTAAACTTAAAACTCCATAGTAAACCTAATGAATTCGTCCGAGTCCTTTAAACATCAGACGACCACTCAGGACTTGTTATGACTTTGTATGCGACATTAGCAACAGGAAAAGCAATTTAGAATAATGGAGGATGCGTTACATCTTTTGAGAACATCTTACACCACCGTACGATACATTAAAACTCCATAATAAACCTAACGAATTCGTCCGAGTGATTTGAACATCATACAACAATTTAGAATATCTTACCACTCTGTATGCCACATTACCGCCTTGAAAAGCATGTTAGTATAACGTACGACACCTTATAACTCCTAACAAAACATTACAACACCGTACGTAAACTTAAAACTCTATAATAAACCAAATGAATTCATCCGAGTCTTTTGAACATCGTACGACAATTTAGAATATATTACGACTCTTATTGCCACATTACCGCCTTGAAAAGCTTGTTAGTATAACGTACGGCACCTTACAACTCCGAACAAAACATTACAACACCGTACTTAAACTTAAAACACCATAATAAACCTAATGAATTCGTCCGAGTCATTTGAACATCGTACAACAATTTAGAATATCTTCCGACTCTGTATGCCACATTACCGCCTTGAAAATCATGTTAGTATAACCTAGGGCACCTTACAACTCCTAAGAACCCATTACAATACCGTACGTAAACTTAAAACTCCATAGTAAACCTAATGAATTCGTCCGAGTCCTTTAAACATCAGACGACCACTCAGGACTTGTTATGACTTTGTATGCGACATTAGCAACAGGAAAAGCAATTTAGAATAATGTAGGATGCGTTACATCTTTTGAGAACACCTTACACCACCGTACGAAACATTAAAACTCCATAATAAACCTAATGAATTCGTCCGAGTGATTTGAACATCGTACAACAATTTAGAACATCTTACCACTCTGAATGCCACATTACCGCCTTGAAAAGCATGTTAGTATAACGTACGACACCTTACAACTCCTAACAAAATATTACAACACCGTACGTAAACTTAAAACTCCATAATAAACCTAATGAATTCGTCCGAGTCATTTGAACATCGTACAACAATTTAGAATATCTTACGATTCTGTATGCCACATTACCGCTTTGAAAATCATGTTAGTATAACCTAGGGCACCTTACAACTCCTAAGAACCCATTACAATACCGTACGTAAACTTAAAACTCCATAGTAAACCTAATGAATTCGTCCGAGTCCTTTAAACATCAGACGACCACTCAGGACTTGTTATGACTTTGTATGCGACATTAGCAACAGGAAAAGCAATTTAGAATAATGGAGGATGCGTTACATCTTTTGAGAACACCTTACACCACCGTACGAAACATTAAAACTCCATAATAAACCTAACGAATTCGTCCGAGTGATTTGAACATCATACAACAATTTAGAATATCTTACCACTCTGTATGCCACATTACCGCCTTGAAAAGCATGTTAGTATAACGTACGACACCTTATAACTCCTAACAAAACATTACAACACCGTACGTAAACTTAAAACTCTATAATAAACCAAATGAATTCATCCGAGTCTTTTGAACATCGTACAACAATTTAGAATATCTTACCACTCTGAATGCCACATTACCGCCTTGAAAAGAATGTTAGTATAACGTACGACACCTTACAACTCCGAACAAAACATTACAACACCGTACGTAAACTTAAAACTCCATAATAAACCTAATAAATTCATCTGAGTCCTTTGAACATCGTACGACAATTTAGAATATATTACGACTCTTATTGCCACATTACCGCCTTGAAAAGCTTGTTAGTATAACGTACGGCACCTTACAACTCCTAACAAAACATTACAACACCGTACTTAAACTTAAAACTCCATAATAAACCTAATGAATTCGTCCGAGTCATTTGAACATCGTACAACAATTTAGAATATCTTACGACTCTGTATGCCACATTACCGCCTTGAAAATCATGTTAGTATAACCTTGGGCACCTTACAACTCCTAAGAACCCATTACAATACCGTACGTAAACTTAAAACTCCATAGTAAACCTAATGAATTCGTCCGAGTCCTTTAAACATCAGACGACCACTCAGGACTTGTTATGACTTTGCATGCGACATTAGCAACAGGAAAAGCAATTTAGAATAATGTAGGATGCGTTACATCTTTTGAGAACACCTTACACCACCGTACGAAACATTAAAACTCCATAATAAACCTAATGAATTCGTCCGAGAGATTTGAACATCGTACAACAATTTAGAATATCTTACCACTCTGAATGCCACATTACCGCATTGAAAAGCATGTTAGTATAACGT
Source organism: Tagetes erecta (assembly GCA_030867185.1). Lineage (NCBI taxonomy): Eukaryota > Viridiplantae > Streptophyta > Magnoliopsida > Asterales > Asteraceae > Tagetes > Tagetes erecta. The sequence goes on along the minus strand of CM061488.1, from coordinate 42,698,731 downwards.
ACGACACCTTACAACTCCTAACAAAATATTACAACACCGTACGTAAACTTAAAACTCCATAATAAACCTAATGAATTCATCCGAGTCCTTTGAACATCGTACGGCAATTTAGGATATATTACGACTCTGTATGCCACATTACCGCCTTGAAAAGAATGTATGTATAACGTACGACACCTTACAACTCCGAACAAAACATTACAACACCGTACGTAAACTTAAAACTCCATAATAAACCTAATGAATTCATCCGAGTCCTTTGAACATCGTACGACAATTTAGAATATATTACGACTCTGTATGCCACATTACCGCCTTGAAAAGCATGTTAGTATAGCGTACGACACCTAACAACTCCTAACAAAACATTACAACACCGTACGTAAACTTAAAACTCCATAATAAACCTAATGAATTCGTCCGAGTCATTTGAACATCGTACAACAATTTAGAATATCTTACGATTCTGTATGCCACATTACGCTTTGAAAATCATGTTAGTATAACCTAGGGCACCTTACAACTCCTAAGAACCCATTACAATACCGTACGTAAACTTAAAACTCCATAGTAAACCTAATGAATTCGTCCGAGTCCTTTAAACATCAGACGACCACTCAGGACTTGTTATGACTTTGTATGCGACATTAGCAACAGGAAAAGCAATTTAGAATAATGGAGGATGCGTTACATCTTTTGAGAACACCTTACACCACCGTACGAAACATTAAAACTCCATAATAAACCTAACGAATTCGTCCGAGTGATTTGAACATCATACAACAATTTAGAATATCTTACCACTCTGTATGCCACATTACCGCCTTGAAAAGCATGTTAGTATAACGTACGACACCTTATAACTCCTAACAAAACATTACAACACCGTACGTAAACTTAAAACTCTATAATAAACCAAATGAATTCATCCGAGTCTTTTGAACATCGTACAACAATTTAGAATATCTTACCACTCTGAATGCCACATTACCGCCTTGAAAAGAATGTTAGTATAACGTACGACACCTTACAACTCCGAACAAAACATTACAACACCGTACGTAAACTTAAAACTCCATAATAAACCTAATAAATTCATCTGAGTCCTTTGAACATCGTACGACAATTTAGAATATATTACGACTCTTATTGCCACATTACCGCCTTGAAAAGCTTGTTAGTATAACGTACGGCACCTTACAACTCCTAACAAAACATTACAACACCGTACTTAAACTTAAAACTCCATAATAAACCTAATGAATTCGTCCGAGTCATTTGAACATCGTACAACAATTTAGAATATCTTACGACTCTGTATGCCACATTACCGCCTTGAAAATCATGTTAGTATAACCTTGGGCACCTTACAACTCCTAAGAACCCATTACAATACCGTACGTAAACTTAAAACTCCATAGTAAACCTAATGAATTCGTCCGAGTCCTTTAAACATCAGACGACCACTCAGGACTTGTTATGACTTTGCATGCGACATTAGCAACAGGAAAAGCAATTTAGAATAATGTAGGATGCGTTACATCTTTTGAGAACACCTTACACCACCGTACGAAACATTAAAACTCCATAATAAACCTAATGAATTCGTCCGAGAGATTTGAACATCGTACAACAATTTAGAATATCTTACCACTCTGAATGCCACATTACCGCATTGAAAAGCATGTTAGTATAACGTACGACACCTTACAACTCCTAACAAAATATTACAACACCGTACGTAAACTTAAAACTCCATAATAAACCTAATGAATTCATCCGAGTCCTTTGAACATCGTACGGCAATTTAGGATATATTACGACTCTGTATGCCACATTACCGCCTTGAAAAGAATGTATGTATAACGTACGACACCTTACAACTCCGAACAAAACATTACAACACCGTACGTAAACTTAAAACTCCATAATAAACCTAATGAATTCATCCGAGTCCTTTGAACATCGTACGACAATTTAGAATATATTACGACTCTGTATGCCACATTACCGCCTTGAAAAGCATGTTAGTATAGCGTACGACACCTAACAACTCCTAACAAAACATTACAACACCGTACGTAAACTTAAAACTCCATAATAAACCTAATGAATTCGTCCGAGTCATTTGAACATCGTACAACAATTTAGAATATCTTACGATTCTGTATGCCACATTACGCTTTGAAAATCATGTTAGTATAACCTAGGGCACCTTACAACTCCTAAGAACCCATTACAATACCGTACGTAAACTTAAAACTCCATAGTAAACCTAATGAATTCGTCCGAGTCCTTTAAACATCAGACGACCACTCAGGACTTGTTATGACTTTGTATGCGACATTAGCAACAGGAAAAGCAATTTAGAATAATGGAGGATGCGTTACATCTTTTGAGAACATCTTACACCACCGTACGATACATTAAAACTCCATAATAAACCTAACGAATTCGTCCGAGTGATTTGAACATCATACAACAATTTAGAATATCTTACCACTCTGTATGCCACATTACCGCCTTGAAAAGCATGTTAGTATAACGTACGACACCTTATAACTCCTAACAAAACATTACAACACCGTACGTAAACTTAAAACTCTATAATAAACCAAATGAATTCATCCGAGTCTTTTGAACATCGTACGACAATTTAGAATATATTACGACTCTTATTGCCACATTACCGCCTTGAAAAGCTTGTTAGTATAACGTACGGCACCTTAGAACTCCTAACAAAACATTACAACACCGTACTTAAACTTAAAACACCATAATAAACCTAATGAATTCGTCCGAGTCATTTGAACATCGTACAACAATTTAGAATATCTTCCGACTCTGTATGCCACATTACCGCCTTGAAAATCATGTTAGTATAACCTAGGGCACCTTACAACTCCTAAGAACCCATTACAATACCGTACGTAAACTTAAAACTCCATAGTAAACCTAATGAATTCGTCCGAGTCCTTTAAACATCAGACGACCACTCAGGACTTGTTATGACTTTGTATGCGACATTAGCAACAAGAAAAGCAATTTAGAATAATGGAGGATGCGTTACATCTTTTGAGAACACCTTACACCACCGTACGAAACATTAAAACTCCATAATAAACCTAACGAATTCGTCCGAGTGATTTGAACGTCATACAACAATTTAGAATATCTTACCACTCTGTATGCCACATTACCGCCTTGAAAAGCATGTTAGTATAACGTACGACACCTTATAACTCCTAACAAAACATTACAACACCGTACGTAAACTTAAAACTCTATAATAAACCAAATGAATTCATCCGAGTCTTTTGAACATCATACAACAATTTAGAATATCTTACCACTCTGAATGCCACATTACCGCCTTGAAAAGAATGTTAGTATAACGTACGACACCTTACAACTCCGAACAAAACATTACAACACCGTACGTAAACTTAAAACTCCATAATAAACCTAATAAATTCATCTGAGTCCTTTGAACATCGTATGACAATTTATAATATATTACGACTCTTATTGCCACATTACCGCCTTGAAAAGCTTGTTAGTATAACGTACGGCACCTTACAACTCCTAACAAAACATTACAACACCGTACTTAAACTTAAAACTCCATAATAAACCTAATGAATTCGTCCGAGTCATTTGAACATCGTACAACAATTTAGAATATCTTACGACTCTGTATGCCACATTACCTCCTTGAAAATCATGTTAGTATAACCTAGGGCACCTTACAACTCCTAAGAACCCATTACAATACCGTACGTAAACTTAAAACTCCATAGTAAACCTAATGAATTCGTCCGAGTCCTTTAAACATCAGACGACCACTCAGGACTTGTTATGACTTTGTATGCGACATTAGCAACAGGAAAAGCAATTTAGAATAATGTAGGATGCGTTACATCTTTTGAGAACACCTTACACCACCGTACGAAACATTAAAACTCCATAATAAACCTAATGAATTCGTCCGAGAGATTTGAACATCGTACAATAATTTAGAATATCTTACCAATCTGAATGCCACATTACCGCATTGAAAAGCATGTTAGTATAACGTACGACACCTTACAACTCCTAACAAAATATTACAACACCGTACGTAAACTTAAAACTCCATAATAAACCTAATGAATTCATCCGAGTCCTTTGAACATCGTACGGCAATTTAGAATATATTACGACTCTGTATGCCACATTACCGCCTTGAAAAGAATGTATGTATAACGTACGACACCTTACAACTCCGAACAAAACATTACAACACCGTACGTAAACTTAAAACTCAATAATAAACCTAATGAATTCATCCGAGTCCTTTGAACATCGTACGACAATTTAGAATATATTACGACTCTGTATGCCACATTACCGCCTTGAAAAGCATGTTAGTATAGCCTACGACACCTTACAACTCCTAACAAAACATTACAACACCGTACGTAAACTTAAAACTCCATAATAAACCTAATGAATTCGTCCGAGTCATTTGAACATCGTACAACAATTTAGAATATCTTACGATTCTGTATGCCACATTACGCTTTGAAAATCATGTTAGTATAACCTAGGGCACCTTACAACTCCTAAGAACCCATTACAATACCGTACGTAAACTTAAAACTCCATAGTAAACCTAATGAATTCGTCCGAGTCCTTTAAACATCAGACGACCACTCAGGACTTGTTATGACTTTGTATGCGACATTAGCAACAGGAAAAGCAATTTAGAATAATGGAGGATGCGTTACATCTTTTGAGAACATCTTACACCACCGTACGATACATTAAAACTCCATAATAAACCTAACGAATTCGTCCGAGTGATTTGAACATCATACAACAATTTAGAATATCTTACCACTCTGTATGCCACATAACCGCCTTGAAAAGCATGTTAGTATAACGTACGACACCTTATAACTCGTAACAAAACATTACAACACCGTACGTAAACTTAAAACTCTATAATAAACCAAATGAATTCATCCGAGTCTTTTGAACATCGTACGATAATTTAGAATATATTACGACTCTTATTGCCACATTACCGCCTTGAAAAGCTTGTTAGTATAACGTACGGCACCTTAGAACTCCTAACAAAACATTACAACACCGTACTTAAACTTAAAACACCATAATAAACCTAATGAATTCGTCCGAGTCATTTGAACATCGTACAACAATTTAGAATATCTTCCGACTCTGTATGCCACATTACCGCCTTGAAAATCATGTTAGTATAACCTAGGGCACCTTACAACTCCTAAGAACCCATTACAATACCGTACGTAAACTTAAAACTCCATAGTAAACCTAATGAATTCGTCCGAGTCCTTTAAACATCAGACGACCACTCAGGACTTGTTATGACTTTGTATGCGACATTAGCAACAGGAAAAGCAATTTAGAATAATGGAGGATGCGTTACATCTTTTGAGAACATCTTACACCACCGTACGATACATTAAAACTCCATAATAAACCTAACGAATTCGTCCGAGTGATTTGAACATCATACAACAATTTAGAATATCTTACCACTCTGTATGCCACATTACCGCCTTGAAAAGCATGTTAGTATAACGTCCGACACCTTATAACTTCTAACAAAACATTACAACACCGTACGTAAACTTAAAACTCTATAATAAACCAAATGAATTCATCCGAGTCTTTTGAACATCGTACGACAATTTAGAATATATTACGACTCTTATTGCCACATTACCGCCTTGAAAAGCTTGTTAGTATAACGTACGGCACCTTACAACTCCTAACAAAACATTACAACACCGTACTTAAACTTAAAACACCATAATAAACCTAATGAATTCGTCCGAGTCATTTGAACATCGTACAACAATTTAGAATATCTTCCGACTCTGTATGCCACATTACCGCCTTGAAAATCATGTTAGTATAACCTAGGGCACCTTACAACTCCTAAGAACCCATTACAATACCGTACGTAAACTTAAAACTCCATAGTAAACCTAATGAATTCGTCCGAGTCCTTTAAACATCAGACGACCACTCAGGACTTGTTATGACTTTGTATGCGACATTAGCAACAGGAAAAGCAATTTAGAATAATGGAGGATGCGTTACATCTTTTGAGAACATCTTACACCACCGTACGATACATTAAAACTCCATAATAAACCTAACGAATTCGTCCGAGTGATTTGAACATCATACAACAATTTAGAATATCTTACCACTCTGTATGCCACATTACCGCCTTGAAAAGCATGTTAGTATAACGTCCGACACCTTATAACTTCTAACAAAACATTACAACACCGTACGTAAACTTAAAACTCTATAATAAACCAAATGAATTCATCCGAGTCTTTTGAACATCGTACGACAATTTAGAATATATTACGACTCTTATTGCCACATTACCGCCTTGAAAAGCTTGTTAGTATAACGTACGGCACCTTACAACTCCTAACAAAACATTACAACACCGTACTTAAACTTAAAACACCATAATAAACCTAATGAATTCGTCCGAGTCATTTGAACATCGTACAACAATTTAGAATATCTTCCGACTCTGTATGCCACATTACCGCCTTGAAAATCATGTTAGTATAACCTAGGGCACCTTACAACTCCTAAGAACCCATTACAATACCGTACGTAAACTTAAAACTCCATAGTAAACCTAATGAATTCGTCCGAGTCCTTTAAACATCAGACGACCACTCAGGACTTGTTATGACTTTGTATGCGACATTAGCAACAGGAAAAGCAATTTAGAATAATGTAGGATGCGTTACATCTTTTGAGAACACCTTACACCACCGTACGAAACATTAAAACTCCATAATAAACCTAATGAATTCGTCCGAGAGATTTGAACATCGTACAATAATTTAGAATATCTTACCAATCTGAATGCCACATTACCGCATTGAAAAGCATGTTAGTATAACGTACGACACCTTACAACTCCTAACAAAATATTACAACACCGTACGTAAACTTAAAACTCCATAATAAACCTAATGAATTCATCCGAGTCCTTTGAACAACGTACAGCAATTTAGAATATATTACGACTCTGTATGCCACATTACCGCCTTGAAAAGAATGTATGTATAACGTACTACACCTTACAACTCCGAACAAAACATTACAACACCGTACGTAAACTTAAAACTCAATAATAAACCTAATGAATTCATCCGAGTCCTTTGAACATCGTACGACAATTTAGAATATATTACGACTCTGTATGCCACATTACCGCCTTGAAAAGCATGTTAGTATAGCGTACGACACCTTACAACTCCTAACAAAACATTACAACACCGTACGTAAACTTAAAACTCCATAATAAACCTAATGAATTCGTCCGAGTCATTTGAACATCGTACAACAATTTAGAATATCTTACGATTCTGTATGCCACATTACGCTTTGAAAATCATGTTAGTATAACCTAGGGCACCTTACAACTCCTAAGAACCCATTACAATACCGTACGTAAACTTAAAACTCCATAGTAAACCTAATGAATTCGTCCGAGTCCTTTAAACATCAGACGACCACTCAGGACTTGTTATGACTTTGTATGCGACATTAGCAACAGGAAAAGCAATTTAGAATAATGGAGGATGCGTTACATCTTTTGAGAACATCTTACACCACCGTACGATACATTAAAACTCCATAATAAACCTAACGAATTCGTCCGAGTGATTTGAACATCATACAATAATTTAGAATATCTTACCACTCTGTATGCCACATTACCGCCTTGAAAAGCATGTTAGTATAACGTACGACACCTTATAACTCGTAACAAAACATTACAACACCGTACGTAAACTTAAAACTCTATAATAAACCAAATGAATTCATCCGAGTCTTTTGAACATCGTACGATAATTTAGAATATATTACGACTCTTATTGCCACATTACCGCCTTGAAAAGCTTGTTAGTATAACGTACGGCACCTTAGAACTCCTAACAAAACATTACAACACCGTACTTAAACTTAAAACACCATAATAAACCTAATGAATTCGTCCGAGTCATTTGAACATCGTACAACAATTTAGAATATCTTCCGACTCTGTATGCCACATTACCGCCTTGAAAATCATGTTAGTATAACCTAGGGCACCTTACAACTCCTAAGAACCCATTACAATACCGTACGTAAACTTAAAACTCCATAGTAAACCTAATGAATTCGTCCGAGTCCTTTAAACATCAGACGACCACTCAGGACTTGTTATGACTTTGTATGCGACATTAGCAACAGGAAAAGCAATTTAGAATAATGGAGGATGCGTTACATCTTTTGAGAACATCTTACACCACCGTACGATACATTAAAACTCCATAATAAACCTAACGAATTCGTCCGAGTGATTTGAACATCATACAACAATTTAGAATATCTTACCACTCTGTATGCCACATTACCGCCTTGAAAAGCATGTTAGTATAACGTACGACACCTTATAACTCGTAACAAAACATTACAACACCGTACGTAAACTTAAAACTCTATAATAAACCAAATGAATTCATCCGAGTCTTTTGAACATCGTACGATAATTTAGAATATATTACGACTCTTATTGCCACATTACCGCCTTGAAAAGCTTGTTAGTATAACGTACGGCACCTTAGAACTCCTAACAAAACATTACAACACCGTACTTAAACTTAAAACACCATAATAAACCTAATGAATTCGTCCGAGTCATTTGAACATCGTACAACAATTTAGAATATCTTCCGACTCTGTATGCCACATTACCGCCTTGAAAATCATGTTAGTATAACCTAGGGCACCTTACAACTCCTAAGAACCCATTACAATACCGTACGTAAACTTAAAACTCCATAGTAAACCTAATGAATTCGTCCGAGTCCTTTAAACATCAGACGACCACTCAGGACTTGTTATGACTTTGTATGCGACATTAGCAACAGGAAAAGCAATTTAGAATAATGGAGGATGCGTTACATCTTTTGAGAACATCTTACACCACCGTACGATACATTAAAACTCCATAATAAACCTAACGAATTCGTCCGAGTGATTTGAACATCATACAACAATTTAGAATATCTTACCACTCTGTATGCCACATTACCGCCTTGAAAAGCATGTTAGTATAACGTCCGACACCTTATAACTTCTAACAAAACATTACAACACCGTACGTAAACTTAAAACTCTATAATAAACCAAATGAATTCATCCGAGTCTTTTGAACATCGTACGACAATTTAGAATATATTACGACTCTTATTGCCACATTACCGCCTTGAAAAGCTTGTTAGTATAACGTACGGCACCTTACAACTCCTAACAAAACATTACAACACCGTACTTAAACTTAAAACACCATAATAAACCTAATGAATTCGTCCGAGTCATTTGAACATCGTACAACAATTTAGAATATCTTCCGACTCTGTATGCCACATTACCGCCTTGAAAATCATGTTAGTATAACCTAGGGCACCTTACAACTCCTAAGAACCCATTACAATACCGTACGTAAACTTAAAACTCCATAGTAAACCTAATGAATTCGTCCGAGTCCTTTAAACATCAGACGACCACTCAGGACTTGTTATGACTTTGTATGCGACATTAGCAACAGGAAAAGCAATTTAGAATAATGGAGGATGCGTTACATCTTTTGAGAACATCTTACACCACCGTACGATACATTAAAACTCCATAATAAACCTAACGAATTCGTCCGAGTGATTTGAACATCATACAACAATTTAGAATATCTTACCACTCTGTATGCCACATTACCGCCTTGAAAAGCATGTTAGTATAACGTCCGACACCTTATAACTTCTAACAAAACATTACAACACCGTACGTAAACTTAAAACTCTATAATAAACCAAATGAATTCATCCGAGTCTTTTGAACATCGTACGACAATTTAGAATATATTACGACTCTTATTGCCACATTACCGCCTTGAAAAGCTTGTTAGTATAACGTACGGCACCTTACAACTCCTAACAAAACATTACAACACCGTACTTAAACTTAAAACACCATAATAAACCTAATGAATTCGTCCGAGTCATTTGAACATCGTACAACAATTTAGAATATCTTCCGACTCTGTATGCCACATTACCGCCTTGAAAATCATGTTAGTATAACCTAGGGCACCTTACAACTCCTAAGAACCCATTACAATACCGTACGTAAACTTAAAACTCCATAGTAAACCTAATGAATTCGTCCGAGTCCTTTAAACATCAGACGACCACTCAGGACTTGTTATGACTTTGTATGCGACATTAGCAACAGGAAAAGCAATTTAGAATAATGGAGGATGCGTTACATCTTTTGAGAACATCTTACACCACCGTACGATACATTAAAACTCCATAATAAACCTAACGAATTCGTCCGAGTGATTTGAACATCATACAACAATTTAGAATATCTTACCACTCTGTATGCCACATTACCGCCTTGAAAAGCATGTTAGTATAACGTCCGACACCTTATAACTTCTAACAAAACATTACAACACCGTACGTAAACTTAAAACTCTATAATAAACCAAATGAATTCATCCGAGTCTTTTGAACATCGTACGACAATTTAGAATATATTACGACTCTTATTGCCACATTACCGCCTTGAAAAGCTTGTTAGTATAACGTACGGCACCTTACAACTCCTAACAAAACATTACAACACCGTACTTAAACTTAAAACACCATAATAAACCTAATGAATTCGTCCGAGTCATTTGAACATCGTACAACAATTTAGAATATCTTCCGACTCTGTATGCCACATTACCGCCTTGAAAATCATGTTAGTATAACCTAGGGCACCTTACAACTCCTAAGAACCCATTACAATACCGTACGTAAACTTAAAACTCCATAGTAAACCTAATGAATTCGTCCGAGTCCTTTAAACATCAGACGACCACTCAGGACTTGTTATGACTTTGTATGCGACATTAGCAACAGGAAAAGCAATTTAGAATAATGTAGGATGCGTTACATCTTTTGAGAACACCTTACACCACCGTACGAAACATTAAAACTCCATAATAAACCTAATGAATTCGTCCGAGAGATTTGAACATCGTACAATAATTTAGAATATCTTACCAATCTGAATGCCACATTACCGCATTGAAAAGCATGTTAGTATAACGTACGACACCTTACAACTCCTAACAAAATATTACAACACCGTACGTAAACTTAAAACTCCATAATAAACCTAATGAATTCATCCGAGTCCTTTGAACAACGTACAGCAATTTAGAATATATTACGACTCTGTATGCCACATTACCGCCTTGAAAAGAATGTATGTATAACGTACTACACCTTACAACTCCGAACAAAACATTACAACACCGTACGTAAACTTAAAACTCAATAATAAACCTAATGAATTCATCCGAGTCCTTTGAACATCGTACGACAATTTAGAATATATTACGACTCTGTATGCCACATTACCGCCTTGAAAAGCATGTTAGTATAGCGTACGACACCTTACAACTCCTAACAAAACATTACAACACCGTACGTAAACTTAAAACTCCATAATAAACCTAATGAATTCGTCCGAGTCATTTGAACATCGTACAACAATTTAGAATATCTTACGATTCTGTATGCCACATTACGCTTTGAAAATCATGTTAGTATAACCTAGGGCACCTTACAACTCCTAAGAACCCATTACAATACCGTACGTAAACTTACAACTCCATAGTAAACCTAATGAATTCGTCCGAGTCCTTTAAACATCAGACGACCACTCAGGACTTGTTATGACTTTGTATGCGACATTAGCAACAGGAAAAGCAATTTAGAATAATGGAGGATGCGTTACATCTTTTGAGAACATCTTACACCACCGTACGATACATTAAAACTCCATAATAAACCTAACGAATTCGTCCGAGTGATTTGAACATCATACAATAATTTAGAATATCTTACCACTCTGTATGCCACATTACCGCCTTGAAAAGCATGTTAGTATAACGTACGACACCTTATAACTCGTAACAAAACATTACAACACCGTACGTAAACTTAAAACTCTATAATAAACCAAATGAATTCATCCGAGTCTTTTGAACATCGTACGAAACATTAAAACTCCGTATTAAACCTAATGAATTCGTCCGAGTGATTTGAACATCGTACAACAATTTAGAACATCTTACCACTCTGAATGCCACATTACCGCCTTGAAAAGCATGTTAGTATAATGTACGACACATTACAACTCCTAACAAAATATTACAACACCGTACGTTAACTTAAAACTCCATAATAAACCTAATGAATTCGTCCGAGTCATTTGAACATCGTACAACAATTTAGAATATCTTACGATTCTGTATGCCACATTACCGCTTTGAAAATCATGTTAGTATAACCTAGGGCACCTTACAACTCCTAAGAACCAATTACAATACCGTACGTAAACTTAAAACTCCATAGTAAACCTAATGAATTCGTCCGAGTCCTTTAAACATCAGACGACCACTCAGGACTTGTTATGACTTTGTATGCGACATTAGCAACAGGAAAAGCAATTTAGAATAATGGAGGATGCGTTACATCTTTTGAGAACATCTTACACCACCGTACGATACATTAAAACTCCATAATAAACCTAACGAATTCGTCCGAGTGATTTGAACATCATACAACAATTTAGAATATCTTACCACTCTGTATGCCACATTACCGCCTTGAAAAGCATGTTAGTATAACGTACGACACCTTATAACTCCTAACAAAACATTACAACACCGTACGTAAACTTAAAACTCTATAATAAACCAAATGAATTCATCCGAGTCTTTTGAACATCGTACGACAATTTAGAATATATTACGACTCTTATTGCCACATTACCGCCTTGAAAAGCTTGTTAGTATAACGTACGGCACCTTAGAACTCCTAACAAAACATTACAACACCGTACTTAAACTTAAAACACCATAATAAACCTAATGAATTCGTCCGAGTCATTTGAACATCGTACAACAATTTAGAATATCTTCCGACTCTGTATGCCACATTACCGCCTTGAAAATCATGTTAGTATAACCTAGGGCACCTTACAACTCCTAAGAACCCATTACAATACCGTACGTAAACTTAAAACTCCATAGTAAACCTAATGAATTCGTCCGAGTCCTTTAAACATCAGACGACCACTCAGGACTTGTTATGACTTTGTATGCGACATTAGCAACAGGAAAAGCAATTTAGAATAATGGAGGATGCGTTACATCTTTTGAGAACATCTTACACCACCGTACGATACATTAAAACTCCATAATAAACCTAACGAATTCGTCCGAGTGATTTGAACATCATACAACAATTTAGAATATCTTACCACTCTGTATGCCACATTACCGCCTTGAAAAGCATGTTAGTATAACGTACGACACCTTATAACTCCTAACAAAACATTACAACACCGTACGTAAACTTAAAACTCTATAATAAACCAAATGAATTCATCCGAGTCTTTTGAACATCGTACGACAATTTAGAATATATTACGACTCTTATTGCCACATTACCGCCTTGAAAAGCTTGTTAGTATAACGTACGGCACCTTACAACTCCTAACAAAACATTACAACACCGTACTTAAACTTAAAACACCATAATAAACCTAATGAATTCGTCCGAGTCATTTGAACATCGTACAACAATTTAGAATATCTTCCGACTCTGTATGCCACATTACCGCCTTGAAAATCATGTTAGTATAACCAAGGGCACCTTACAACTCCTAAGAACCCATTACAATACCGTACGTAAGCTTAAAACTCCATAGTAACCTAATGAATTCGTCCGAGTCCTTTAAACATCAGACGACCACTCAGGACTTGTTATGACTTTGTATGCGACATTAGCAACAGGAAAAGCAATTTAGAATAATGTAGGATGCGTTACATCTTTTGAGAACACCTTACACAACCGTACGAAACATTAAAACTCCGTAATAAACCTAATGAATTCGTCCGAGTGATTTGAACATCGTACAACAATTTAGAACATCTTACCACTCTGAATGCCACATTACCGCCTTGAAAAGCATGTTAGTATAATGTACGACACATTACAACTCCTAACAAAATATTACAACACCGTACGTAAACTTAAAACTCCATAATAAACCTAATGAATTCGTCCGAGTCATTTGAACATCGTACAACAATTTAGAATATCTTACGATTCTGTATGCCACATTACCGCTTTGAAAATCATGTTAGTATAACCTAGGGCACCTTACAACTCCTAAGAACCCATTACAATACCGTACGTAAACTTAAAACTCCATAGTAAACCTAATGAATTCGTCCGAGTCCTTTAAACATCAGACGACCACTCAGGACTTGTTATGACTTTGTATGCGACATTAGCAACAGGAAAAGCAATTTAGAATAATGGAGGATGCGTTACATCTTTTGAGAACATCTTACACCACCGTACGATACATTAAAACTCCATAATAAACCTAACGAATTCGTCCGAGTGATTTGAACATCATACAACAATTTAGAATATCTTACCACTCTGTATACCACATTACCGCCTTGAAAAGCATGTTAGTATAACGTACGACACCTTATAACTCCTAACAAAACATTACAACACCGTACGTAAACTTAAAACTCTATAATAAACCAAATGAATTCATCCGAGTCTTTTGAACATCGTACGACAATTTAGAATATATTACGACTCTTATTGCCACATTACCGCCTTGAAAAGCTTGTTAGTATAACGTACGGCACCTTACAACTCCTAACAAAACATTACAACACCGTACTTAAACTTAAAACACCATAATAAACCTAATGAATTCGTCCGAGTCATTTGAACATCGTACAACAATTTAGAATATCTTCCGACTCTGTATGCCACATTACCGCCTTGAAAATCATGTTAGTATAACCTAGGGCACCTTACAACTCCTAAGAACCCATTACAATACCGTACGTAAACTTAAAACTCCATAGTAAACCTAATGAATTCGTCCGAGTCCTTTAAACATCAGACGACCACTCAGGACTTGTTATGACTTTGTATGCGACATTAGCAACAGGAAAAGCAATTTAGAATAATGGAGGATGCGTTACATCTTTTGAGAACATCTTACACCACCGTACGATACATTAAAACTCCATAATAAACCTAACGAATTCGTCCGAGTGATTTGAACATCATACAACAATTTAGAATATCTTACCACTCTGTATGCCACATTACCGCCTTGAAAAGCATGTTAGTATAACGTACGACACCTTATAACTCCTAACAAAACATTACAACACCGTACGTAAACTTAAAACTCTATAATAAACCAAATGAATTCATCCGAGTCTTTTGAACATCGTACGACAATTTAGAATATATTACGACTCTTATTGCCACATTACCGCCTTGAAAAGCTTGTTAGTATAACGTACGGCACCTTACAACTCCTAACAAAACATTACAACACCGTACTTAAACTTAAAACACCATAATAAACCTAATGAATTCGTCCGAGTCATTTGAACATCGTACAACAATTTAGAATATCTTCCGACTCTGTATGCCACATTACCGCCTTGAAAATCATGTTAGTATAACCAAGGGCACCTTACAACTCCTAAGAACCCATTACAATACCGTACGTAAGCTTAAAACTCCATAGTAACCTAATGAATTCGTCCGAGTCCTTTAAACATCAGACGACCACTCAGGACTTGTTATGACTTTGTATGCGACATTAGCAACAGGAAAAGCAATTTAGAATAATGTAGGATGCGTTACATCTTTTGAGAACACCTTACACAACCGTACGAAACATTAAAACTCCGTAATAAACCTAATGAATTCGTCCGAGTGATTTGAACATCGTACAACAATTTAGAACATCTTACCACTCTGAATGCCACATTACCGCCTTGAAAAGCATGTTAGTATAATGTACGACACATTACAACTCCTAACAAAATATTACAACACCGTACGTAAACTTAAAACTCCATAATAAACCTAATGAATTCGTCCGAGTCATTTGAACATCGTACAACAATTTAGAATATCTTACGATTCTGTATGCCACATTACCGCTTTGAAAATCATGTTAGTATAACCTAGGGCACCTTACAACTCCTAAGAACCCATTACAATACCGTACGTAAACTTAAAACTCCATAGTAAACCTAATGAATTCGTCCGAGTCCTTTAAACATCAGACGACCACTCAGGACTTGTTATGACTTTGTATGCGACATTTGCAACAGGAAAAGCAATTTAGAATAATGGAGGATGCGTTACATCTTTTGAGAACATCTTACACCACCGTACGATACATTAAAACTCCATAATAAACCTAACGAATTCGTCCGAGTGATTTGAACATCATACAACAATTTAGAATATCTTACCACTCTGTATGCCACATTACCGCCTTGAAAAGCATGTTAGTATAACGTACGACACCTTATAACTCCTAACAAAACATTACAACACCGTACGTAAACTTAAAACTCTATAATAAACCAAATGAATTCATCCGAGTCTTTTGAACATCGTACGACAATTTAGAATATATTACGACTCTTATTGCCACATTACCGCCTTGAAAAGCTTGTTAGTATAACGTACGGCACCTTACAACTCCTAACAAAACATTACAACACCGTACTTAAACTTAAAACACCATAATAAACCTAATGAATTCGTCCGAGTCATTTGAACATCGTACAACAATTTAGAATATCTTCCGACTCTGTATGCCACATTACCGCCTTGAAAATCATGTTAGTATAACCTAGGGCACCTTACAACTCCTAAGAACCCATTACAATACCGTACGTAAGCTTAAAACTCCATAGTAACCTAATGAATTCGTCCGAGTCCTTTAAACATCAGACGACCACTCAGGACTTGTTATGACTTTGTATGCGACATTAGCAACAGGAAAAGCAATTTAGAATAATGTAGGATGCGTTACATCTTTTGAGAACACCTTACACAACCGTACGAAACATTAAAACTCCGTAATAAACCTAATGAATTCGTCCGAGTGATTTGAACATCGTACAACAATTTAGAACATCTTACCACTCTGAATGCCACATTACCGCCTTGAAAAGCATGTTAGTATAATGTACGACACATTACAACTCCTAACAAAATATTACAACACCGTACGTAAACTTAAAACTCCATAATAAACCTAATGAATTCGTCCGAGTCATTTGAACATCGTACAACAATTTAGAATATCTTACGATTCTGTATGCCACATTACCGCTTTGAAAATCATGTTAGTATAACCTAGGGCACCTTACAACTCCTAAGAACCCATTACAATACCGTACGTAAACTTAAAACTCCATAGTAAACCTAATGAATTCGTCCGAGTCCTTTAAACATCAGACGACCACTCAGGACTTGTTATGACTTTGTATGCGACATTAGCAACAGGAAAAGCAATTTAGAATAATGGAGGATGCGTTACATCTTTTGAGAACATCTTACACCACCGTACGATACATTAAAACTCCATAATAAACCTAACGAATTCGTCCGAGTGATTTGAACATCATACAACAATTTAGAATATCTTACCACTCTGTATGCCACATTACCGCCTTGAAAAGCATGTTAGTATAACGTACGACACCTTATAACTCCTAACAAAACATTACAACACCGTACGTAAACTTAAAACTCTATAATAAACCAAATGAATTCATCCGAGTCTTTTGAACATCGTACGACAATTTAGAATATATTACGACTCTTATTGCCACATTACCGCCTTGAAAAGCTTGTTAGTATAACGTACGGCACCTTACAACTCCTAACAAAACATTACAACACCGTACTTAAACTTAAAACACCATAATAAACCTAATGAATTCGTCCGAGTCATTTGAACATCGTACAACAATTTAGAATATCTTCCGACTCTGTATGCCACATTACCGCCTTGAAAATCATGTTAGTATAACCTAGGGCACCTTACAACTCCTAAGAACCCATTACAATACCGTACGTAAGCTTAAAACTCCATAGTAAACCTAATGAATTCGTCCGAGTCCTTTAAACATCAGACGACCACTCAGGACTTGTTATGACTTTGTATGCGACATTAGCAACAGGAAAAGCAATTTAGAATAATGTAGGATGCGTTACATCTTTTGAGAACACCTTACACAACCGTACGAAACATTAAAACTCCGTAATAAACCTAATGAATTCGTCCGAGTGATTTGAACATCGTACAACAATTTAGAACATCTTACCACTCTGAATGCCACATTACCGCCTTGAAAAGCATGTTAGTATAATGTACGACACATTACAACTCCTAACAAAATATTACAACACCGTACGTAAACTTAAAACTCCATAATAAACCTAATGAATTCGTCCGAGTCATTTGAACATCGTACAACAATTTAGAATATCTTACGATTCTGTATGCCACATTACCGCTTTGAAAATCATGTTAGTATAACCTAGGGCACCTTACAACTCCTAAGAACCCATTACAATACCGTACGTAAACTTAAAACTCCATAGTAAACCTAATGAATTCGTCCGAGTCCTTTAAACATCAGACGACCACTCAGGACTTGTTATGACTTTGTATGCGACATTAGCAACAGGAAAAGCAATTTAGAATAATGGAGGATGCGTTACATCTTTTGAGAACATCTTACACCACCGTACGATACATTAAAACTCCATAATAAACCTAACGAATTCGTCCGAGTGATTTGAACATCATACAACAATTTAGAATATCTTACCACTCTGTATGCCACATTACCGCCTTGAAAAGCATGTTAGTATAACGTACGACACCTTATAACTCCTAACAAAACATTACAACACCGTACGTAAACTTAAAACTCTATGATAAACCAAATGAATTCATCCGAGTCTTTTGAACATCGTACGACAATTTAGAATATATTACGACTCTTATTGCCACATTACCGCCTTGAAAAGCTTGTTAGTATAACGTACGGCACCTTACAACTCCTAACAAAACATTACAACACCGTACTTAAACTTAAAACACCATAATAAACCTAATGAATTCGTCCGAGTCATTTGAACATCGTACAACAATTTAGAATATCTTCCGACTCTGTATGCCACATTACCGCCTTGAAAATCATGTTAGTATAACCTAGGGCACCTTACAACTCCTAAGAACCCATTACAATACCGTACGTAAGCTTAAAACTCCATAGTAACCTAATGAATTCGTCCGAGTCCTTTAAACATCAGACGACCACTCAGGACTTGTTATGACTTTGTATGCGACATTAGCAACAGGAAAAGCAATTTAGAATAATGTAGGATGCGTTACATCTTTTGAGAACACCTTACACAACCGTACGAAACATTAAAACTCCGTAATAAACCTAATGAATTCGTCCGAGTGATTTGAACATCGTACAACAATTTAGAACATCTTACCACTCTGAATGCCACATTACCGCCTTGAAAAGCATGTTAGTATAACGTACGACACATTACAACTCCTAACAAAATATTACAACACCGTACGTAAACTTAAAACTCCATAATAAACCTAATGAATTCGTCCGAGTCATTTGAACATCGTACAACAATTTAGAATATCTTACGATTCTGTATGCCACATTACCGCTTTGAAAATCATGTTAGTATAACCTAGGGCACCTTACAACTCCTAAGAACCCATTACAATACCGTACGTAAACTTAAAACTCCATAGTAAACCTAATGAATTCGTCCGAGTCCTTTAAACATCAGACGACCACTCAGGACTTGTTATGACTTTGTATGCGACATTAGCAACAGGAAAAGCAATTTAGAATAATGGAGGATGCGTTACATCTTTTGAGAACATCTTACACCACCGTACGATACATTAAAACTCCATAATAAACCTAACGAATTCGTCCGAGTGATTTGAACATCATACAACAATTTAGAATATCTTACCACTCTGTATGCCAAATTACCGCCTTGAAAAGCATGTTAGTATAACGTACGACACCTTATAACTCCTAACAAAACATTACAACACCGTACGTAAACTTAAAACTCTATAATAAACCAAATGAATTCATCCGAGTCTTTTGAACATCGTACGACAATTTAGAATATATTACGACTCTTATTGCCACATTACCGCCTTGAAAAGCTTGTTAGTATAACGTACGGCACCTTACAACTCCTAACAAAACATTACAACACCGTACTTAAACTTAAAACACCATAATAAACCTAATGAATTCGTCCGAGTCATTTGAACATCGTACAACAATTTAGAATATCTTCCGACTCTGTATGCCACATTACCGCCTTGAAAATCATGTTAGTATAACCTAGGGCACCTTACAACTCCTAAGAACCCATTACAATACCGTACGTAAGCTTAAAACTCCATAGTAACCTAATGAATTCGTCCGAGTCCTTTAAACATCAGACGACCACTCAGGACTTGTTATGACTTTGTATGCGACATTAGCAACAGGAAAAGCAATTTAGAATAATGTAGGATGCGTTACATCTTTTGAGAACACCTTACACAACCGTACGAAACATTAAAACTCCGTAATAAACCTAATGAATTCGTCCGAGTGATTTGAACATCGTACAACAATTTAGAACATCTTACCACTCTGAATGCCACATTACCGCCTTGAAAAGCATGTTAGTATAATGTACGACACCTTACAACTCCTAACAAAATATTACAACACCGTACGTAAACTTAAAACTCTATAATAAACCAAATGAATTCATCCGAGTCTTTTGAACATCGTACGACAATTTAGAATATATTACGACTCTTATTGCCACATTACCGCCTTGAAAAGCTTGTTAGTATAACCTAGGGCACCTTACAACTCCTAAGAACCCATTACAATACCGTACGTAAACTTAAAACTCCATAGTAAACCTAATGAATTCGTCCGAGTTCTTTAAACATCAGACGACCACTCAGGACTTGTTATGACTTTGTATGCGACATTAGCAACAGGAAAAGCAATTTAGAATAATGGAGGATGCGTTACATCTTTTGAGAACACCTTACATCACCGTACGAAACATTAAAACTCCATAATAAACCTAACGAATTCGTCCGAGTGATTTGAACATCATACAACAATTTAGAATATCTTACCACTCTTTATGCCACATTACCGCCTTGAAAAGCATGTTAGTATAACGTACGACACCTTATAACTCCTAACAAAACATTACAACACCGTACGTAAACTTAAAACTCTATAATAAACCAAATGAATTCATCCGAGTCTTTTGAACATCGTACAACAATTTAGAATATCTTACCACTCTGAATGCCACATTACCGCCTTGAAAAGAATGTTAGTATAACGTACGACACCTTACAACTCCGAACAAAACATTACAACACCGTACGTAAACTTAAAACTCCATAATAAACCTAATAAATTCATCTGAGTCCTTTGAACATCGTACCACAATTTAGAATATATTACGACTCTTATTGCCACATTACCGCCTTGAAAAGCTTGTTAGTATAACGTACGGCACCTTACAACTCCTAACAAAACATTACAACACCGTACTTAAACTTAAAACTCCATAATAAACCTAATGAATTCGTCTGAGTTATTTGAACATCGTACAACAATTTAGAATATCTTACGACTCTGTATGCCACATTACCGCCTTGAAAATCATGTTAGTATAACCTAGGGCACCTTACAACTCCTAAGAACCCATTACAATACCGTACGTAAACTTAAAACTCCATAGTAAACCTAATGAATTCGTCCGAGTCCTTTAAACATCAGACGACCACTCAGGACTTGTTATGACTTTGTATGCGACATTAGCAACAGGAAAAGCAATTTAGAATAATGTAGGATGCGTTACATCTTTTGAGAACACCTTACACAACCGTACGAAACATTAAAACTCCGTAATAAACCTAATGAATTCGTCCGAGTGATTTGAACATCGTACAACAATTTAGAACATCTTACCACTCTGAATGCCACATTACCGCATTGAAAAGCATGTTAGTATAATGTACGACACCTTACAACTCCTAACAAAATATTACAACACCGTACGTAAACTTAAAACTCCATAATAAACCTAATGAATTCGTCCGAGTCATTTGAACATCGTACAACAATTTAGAATATCTTACGATTCTGTATGCCACATTACCGCTTTGAAAATCATGTTAGTATAACCTAGGGCACCTTACAACTCCTAAGAACCCATTACAATACCGTACGTAAACTTAAAACTCCATAGTAAACCTAATGAATTCGTCCGAGTTCTTTAAACATCAGACGACCACTCAGGACTTGTTATGACTTTGTATGCGACATTAGCAACAGGAAAAGCAATTTAGAATAATGGAGGATGCGTTACATCTTTTGAGAACACCTTACATCACCGTACGAAACATTAAAACTCCATAATAAACCTAACGAATTCGTCCGAGTGATTTGAACATCATACAACAATTTAGAATATCTTACCACTCTTTATGCCACATTACCGCCTTGAAAAGCATGTTAGTATAACGTACGACACCTTATAACTCCTAACAAAACATTACAACACCGTACGTAAACTTAAAACTCCATAATAAACCTAATAAATTCATCTGAGTCCTTTGAACATCGTACGACAATTTAGAATATATTACGACTCTTATTGCCACATTACCGCCTTGAAAAGCTTGTTAGTATAACGTACGGCACCTTACAACTCCTAACAAAACATTACAACACCGTACTTAAACTTAAAACTCCATAATAAACCTAATGAATTCGTCTGAGTTATTTGAACATCGTACAACAATTTAGAATATCTTACGACTCTGTATGCCACATTACCGCCTTGAAAATCATGTTAGTATAACCTAGGGCACCTTACAACTCCTAAGAACCCATTACAATACCGTACGTAAACTTAAAACTCCATAGTAAACCTAATGAATTCGTCCGAGTCCTTTAAACATCAGACGACCACTCAGGACTTGTTATGACTTTGTATGCGACATTAGTAACAGGAAAAGCAATTTAGAATAATGTAGGATGCGTTACATCTTTTGAGAACACCTTACACCACCGTACGAAACATTAAAACTCCATAATAAACCTAATGAATTCGTCCGAGAGATTTGAACATCGTACAACAATTTAGAATATCTTACCACTCTGAATGCCACATTACCGCATTGAAAAGCATGTTAGTATAACGTACGACACCTTACAACTCCTAACAAAATATTACAACACCGTACGTAAACTTAAAACTCTATAATAAACCTAATGAATTCATCCGAGTCCTTTGAACATCGTACGGCAATTTAGAATAAATTACGACTCTGTATGCCACATTACCGCCTTGAAAATAATGTATGTATAACGTACGACACCTTACAACTCCGAACAAAACATTACAACACCGTACGTAAACTTAAAACTCCATAATAAACCTAATGAATTCATCCGAGTCCTTTGAACATCGTACGACAATTTAGAATATATTACGACTTTGTATGCCACATTACCGCCTTGAAAAGCATGTTAGTATAACGTACGACACCTTACAACTCCTAACAAAACATTACAACACCGTACGTAAACTTAAAACTCCATAATAAACCTAATGAATTCGTCCGAGTCATTTGAACATCGTACAACAATTTAGAATATCTTACGATTCTGTATGCCACATTACGCTTTGAAAATCATGTTAGTATAACCTAGGGCACCTTACAACTCCTAAGAACCCATTACAATACCGTACGTAAACTTAAAACTCCATAGTAAACCTAATGAATTCGTCCGAGTCCTTTAAACATCAGACGACCACTCAGGACTTGTTATGACTTTGTATGCGACATTAGCAACAGGAAAAGCAATTTAGAATAATGGAGGATGCGTTACATCTTTTGAGAACATCTTACACCACCGTACGATACATTAGAACTCCATAATAAACCTAACGAATTCGTCCGAGTGATTTGAACATCATACAACAATTTAGAATATCTTACCACTCTGTATGCCACATTACCGCCTTGAAAAGCATGTTAGTATAACGTACGACACCTTATAACTCCTAACAAAACATTACAACACCGTACGTAAACTTAAAAATCTATAATAAACCAAATGAATTCATCCGAGTCTTTTGAACATCGTACAACAATTTAGAATATCTTACCACTCTGAATGCCACATTACCGCCTTGAAAAGAATGTTAGTATAACGTACGACACCTTACAACTCCGAACAAAACATTACAACACCGTACGTAAACTTAAAACTCCATAATAAACCTAATAAATTCATCTGAGTCCTTTGAACATCGTACGACAATTTAGAATATATTACGACTCTTATTGCCACATTACCGCCTTGAAAAGCTTGTTAGTATAACGTACGGCACCTTACAACTCCTAACAAAACATTACAACACCGTACTTAAACTTAAAACTCCATAATAAACCTAATGAATTCGTCTGAGTTATTTGAACATCGTACAACAATTTAGAATATCTTACGACTCTGTATGCCACATTACCTCCTTGAAAATCATGTTAGTATAACCTAGGGCACCTTACAACTCCTAAGAACCCATTACAATACCGTACGTAAACTTAAAACTCCATAGTAAACCTAATGAATTCGTCCGAGTCCTTTAAACATCAGACGACCACTCAGGACTTGTTATGACTTTGTATGCGACATTAGTAACAGGAAAAGCAATTTAGAATAATGTAGGATGCGTTACATCTTTTGAGAACACCTTACACCACCATAC
Source organism: Tagetes erecta (assembly GCA_030867185.1). Taxonomy (NCBI): domain Eukaryota; kingdom Viridiplantae; phylum Streptophyta; class Magnoliopsida; order Asterales; family Asteraceae; genus Tagetes; species Tagetes erecta. Next base: position 42,673,820 of record CM061488.1, on the reverse strand, counting down.
GAAACATTAAAACTCCATAATAAACCTAATGAATTCGTCCGAGAGATTTGAACATCGTACAACAATTTAGAATATCTTACCACTCTGAATGCCACATTACCGCATTGAAAAGCATGTTAGTATAACGTACGACACCTTACAACTCCTAACAAAATATTACAACACCGTACGTAAACTTAAAACTCTATAATAAACCTAATGAATTCATCCGAGTCCTTTGAACATCGTACGGCAATTTAGAATATATTACGACTCTGTATGCCACATTACCGCCTTGAAAATAATGTATGTATAACGTACGACACCTTACAACTCCGAACAAAACATTACAACACCGTACGTAAACTTAAAACTCCATAATAAACCTAATGAATTCATCCGAGTCCTTTGAACATCGTACGACAATTTAGAATATATTACGACTCTGTATGCCACATTACCGCCTTGAAAAGCATGTTAGTATAACGTACGACACCTTACAACTCCTAACAAAACATTACAACACCGTACGTAAACTTAAAACTCTATAATAAACCTAATGAATTCATCCGAGTCCTTTGAACATCGTACGGAAATTTAGAATAAATTACGACTCTGTATGCCACATTACCGCCTTGAAAATAATGTATGTATAACGTACGACACCTTACAACTCCGAACAAAACATTACAACACCGTACGTAAACTTAAAACTCCATAATAAACCTAATGAATTCATCTGAGTCCTTTGAACATCGTACGACAATTTAGAATATATTACGACTCTGTATGCCACATTACCGCCTTGAAAAGCATGTTAGTATAACGTACGACACCTTACAACTCCTAACAAAACATTACAACACCGTACGTAAACTTAAAACTCCATAATAAACCTAATGAATTCGTCCGAGTCATTTGAACATCGTACAACAATTTAGAATATCTTACGATTCTGTATGCCACATTACGCTTTGAAAATCATGTTAGTATAACCTAGGGCACCTTACAACTCCTAAGAACCCATTACAATACCGTACGTAAACTTAAAACTCCATAGTAAACCTAATGAATTCGTCCGAGTCCTTTAAACATCAGACGACCACTCAGGACTTGTTATAACTTTGTATGCGACATTAGCAACAGGAAAAGCAATTTAGAATAATGGAGGATGCGTTACATCTTTTGAGAACATCTTACACCACCGTACGATACATTAAAACTCCATAATAAACCTAACGAATTCGTCCGAGTGATTTGAACATCATACAACAATTTAGAATATCTTACCACTCTGTATGCCACATTACCGCCTTGAAAAGCATGTTAGTATAACGTACGACACCTTATAACTCCTAACAAAACATTACAACACCGTACGTAAACTTAAAAATCTATAATAAACCAAATGAATTCATCCGAGTCTTTTGAACATCGTACAACAATTTAGAATATCTTACCACTCTGAATGCCACATTACCGCCTTGAAAAGAATGTAAGTATAACGTACGACACCTTACAACTCCGAACAAAACATTACAACACCGTACGTAAACTTAAAACTCCATAATAAACCTAATAAATTCATCTGAGTCCTTTGAACATCGTACGACAATTTAGAATATATTACGACTCTTATTGCCACATTACCGCCTTGAAAAGCTTGTTAGTATAACGTACGGCACCTTACAACTCCTAACAAAACATTACAACACCGTACTTAAACTTAAAACTCCATAATAAACCTAATGAATTCGTCTGAGTTATTTGAACATCGTACAACAATTTAGAATATCTTACGACTCTGTATGCCACATTACCGCCTTGAAAATCATGTTAGTATAACCTAGGGCACCTTACAACTCCTAAGAACCCATTACAATACCGTACGTAAACTTAAAACTCCATAGTAAACCTAATGAATTCGTCCGAGTCCTTTAAACATCAGACGACCACTCAGGACTTGTTATGACTTTGTATGCGACATTAGTAACAGGAAAAGCAATTTAGAATAATGTAGGATGCGTTACATCTTTTGAGAACACCTTACACCACCGTACGAAACATTAAAACTCCATAATAAACCTAATGAATTCGTCCGAGAGATTTGAACATCGTACAACAATTTAGAATATCTTACCACTCTGAATGCCACATTACCGCATTGAAAAGCATGTTAGTATAACGTACGACACCTTACAACTCCTAACAAAATATTACAACACCGTACGTAAACTTAAAACTCTATAATAAACCTAATGAATTCATCCGAGTCCTTTGAACATCGTACGGCAATTTAGAATATATTACGACTCTGTATGCCACATTACCGCCTTGAAAATAATGTATGTATAACGTACGACACCTTACAACTCCGAACAAAACATTACAACACCGTACGTAAACTTAAAACTCCATAATAAACCTAATGAATTCATCCGAGTCCTTTGAACATCGTACGACAATTTAGAATATATTACGACTCTGTATGCCACATTACCGCCTTGAAAAGCATGTTAGTATAACGTACGACACCTTACAACTCCTAACAAAACATTACAACACCGTACGTAAACTTAAAACTCCATAATAAACCTAATGAATTCGTCCGAGTCATTTGAACATCGTACAACAATTTAGAATATCTTACGATTCTGTATGCCACATTACGCTTTGAAAATCATGTTAGTATAACCTAGGGCACCTTACAACTCCTAAGAACCCATTACAATACCGTACGTAAACTTAAAACTCCATAGTAAACCTAATGAATTCGTCCGAGTCCTTTAAACATCAGACGACCACTCAGGACTTGTTATGACTTTGTATGCGACATTAGCAACAGGAAAAGCAATTTAGAATAATGGAGGATGCGTTACATCTTTTGAGAACATCTTACACCACCGTACGATACATTAAAACTCCATAATAAACCTAACGAATTCGTCCGAGTGATTTGAACATCATACAACAATTTAGAATATCTTACCACTTTGTATGCCACATTACCGCCTTGAAAAGCATGTTAGTATAACGTACGACACCTTATAACTCCTAACAAAACATTACAACACCGTACGTAAACTTAAAACTCTTTAATAAACCAAATGAATTCATCCGAGTCTTTTGAACATCGTACGACAATTTAGAATATATTATGACTCTGTATGCCACAATACTGCCTTGAAAAGAATGTTAGTATAACGTACGACACCTTACAACTCCGAACAAAACATTACAACACCGTACGTAAACTTAAAACTCCATAATAAACCTAATAAATTCATCTGAGTCCTTTGAACATCGTACGACAATTTAGAATATATTTCGACTCTTATTGCCACATTACCGCCTTGAAAAGCTTGTTAGTATAACGTACGGCACCTTACAACTCCTAACAAAACATTACAACACCGTACTTAAACTTAAAACTCCATAATAAACCTAATGAATTCGTCCGAGTCATTTGAACATCGTACAACAATTTAGAATATCTTACGACTCTGTATGCCACATTACCGCCTTGAAAATCATGTTAGTATAACCTAGGGCACCTTACAACTCCTAAGAACCCATTACAATACCGTACGTAAACTTAAAACTCCATAGTAAACCTAATGAATTCGTCCGAGTCCTTTAAACATCAGACGACCACTCAGGACTTGTTATGACTTTGTATGCGACATTAGCAACAGGAAAAACAATTTAGAATAATGTAGGATGCGTTACATCTTTTCAGAACACCTTACACCACCGTACGAAACATTAAAACTCCATAATAAACCTAATGAATTCGTCCGAGTGATTTGAACATCGTACAACAATTTAGAATATCTTACCACTCTGAATGCCACATTACCGCCTTGAAAAGCATGTTAGTATAACGTACGACACCTTACAACTCCTAACAAAATATTACAACACCGTACGTAAACTTAAAACTCCATAATAAACCTAATGAATTCATCCGAGTCCTTTGAACATCGTACGACAATTTAGAATATATTACGACTCTGTATGCCACATTACCGCCTTGAAAAGCATGTTAGTATAACGCACGACACCTTACAACTCCGAACAAAACATTACAACACCGTACGTAAACTAAAAACTCCATAATAAACCTAATGAATTCATCCGAGTCCTTTGAACATCGTACGACAATTTAGAATATATTACGACTCTGTATGCCACATTACCCCCTTGAAAAGCATGTTAGTATAACGTACGACACCTTACAACTCCTAACAAAACATTACAACACCGTACGTAAACTTAAAACTCCATAATAAACCTAATGAATTCGTCCGAGTCATTTGAACATCGTACAACAATTTAGAATATCTTACGATTCTGTATGTCACATTACCGCTTTGAAAATCATGTTAGTATAACCTAGGGCACCTTACAACTCCTAAGAACCCATTACAATACCGTACGTAAACTTAAAACTCCATAGTAAACCTAATGAATTCGTCCGAGTCGTTTAAACATCAGACAACCACTCAGGACTTGTTATGACTTTGTATGCGACATTAGCAACCGGAAAAACAATTTAGAATAATGTATGATGCGTTACACCTTTTGAGAACACCTTACACCACCGTACGAAACATTAAAACTCCATAATAAACCTAATGAATTCGTCCGAGTGATTTGAACATCGTACAACAATTTAGAATATCTTACCACTCTGAATGCCACATTACCGCCTTGAAAAGCATGTTAGTATAACGTACGACACCTTACAACTCCTAACAAAATATTACAACACCGTACGTAAACTTAAAACTCCATAATAAACCTAATGAATTCATCCGAGTCATTTGAACATCGTACGACAATTTAGAATATATTACGACTCTGTATGCCACATTACCGCCTTGAAAAGCATGTTAGTATAACGCACGACACCTTACAACTCCGAACAAAACATTACAACAATACCGTACATAAACTAAAAACTCCATAATTAACCTAATGAATTCATCCGAGTCCTTTGAACATCGTACGACAATTTAGAATATATTACGACTCTGTATGCCACATTACCGCCTTGAAAAGCATGTTAGTATAACGTACGACACCTTACAACTCCTAACAAAACATTACAACACCGTACCTAAACTTAAAACTCCATAATAAACCTAATGAATTCGTCCGAGTCATTTGAACATCGTACAACAATTTAGAATATCTTACGATTCTGTATGCCACATTACCGCTTTGAAAATCATGTTAGTATAACCTAGGGCACCTTACAACTCCTAAGAACCCATTACAATACCGTACATAAACTTAAAACTCCATAGTAAACCTAATGAATTCGTCCGAGTCCTTTAAACAACAGACGGCCACTCAGGACTTGTTATGACTTTGTATGCGACATTAGCAACAGGAAAAGCAATTTAGAAAAATGGAGGATGCGTTACATCTTTTGAGAACACCTTACACCACCGTACGAAACATTAAAACTCCATAATAAACCTAACGAATTCGTCCGAGTGATTTGAACATCATACAACAATTTAGAATATCTTACAACTCTCTATGCCACATTACCGCCTTGAAAAGCATGTTAGTATAACGTAAACACCTTACAACTCCTAACAAAATATTACAACACCGTACGTAAACTTAAAACTCTTTAATAAACCAAATGAATTCATCCGAGTCTTTTGAACATCGTACGACAATTTAGAATATATTATGACTCTGTATGCCACAATACTGCCTTGAAAAGAATGTTAGTATAACGTACGACACCTTACAACTCCGAACAAAACATTACAACACCGTACGTAAACTTAAAACTCCATAATAAACCTAATAAATTCATCTGAGTCCTTTGAACATCGTACGACAATTTAGAATATATTACGACTCTTATTGCCACATTACCGCCTTGAAAAGCTTGTTAGTATAACGTACGGCACCTTACAACTCCTAACAAAACATTACAACACCGTACTTAAACTTAAAACTCCATAATAAACCTAATGAATTCGTCCGAGTCATTTGAACATCGTACAACAATTTAGAATATCTTACGACTCTGTATGCCACATTACCGCCTTGAAAATCATGTTAGTATAACCTAGGGCACCTTACAACTCCTAAGAACCCATTACAATACCGTACGTAAACTTAAAACTCCATAGTAAACCTAATGAATTCGTCCGAGTCCTTTAAACATCAGACGACCACTCAGGACTTGTTATGACTTTGTATGCGACATTAGCAACAGGAAAAACAATTTAGAATAATGTATGATGCGTTACACCTTTTGAGAACACCTTACACCACCGTACGAAACATTAAAACTCCATAATAAAACTAATGAATTTGTCCGAGTGATTTGAACATCGTACAACAATTTAAAATATCTTACCACTCTGAATGCCACATTACCGCCTTGAAAAGCATGTTAGTATAACGTACGACACCTTACAACTCCTAACAAAATATTACAACACCGTACGTAAACTTAAAACTCCATAATAAACCTAATGAATTCATCCGAGTCATTTGAACATCGTACGACAATTTAGATTATATTACGACTCTGTATGCCACATTACCGCCTTGAAAAGCATGTTAGTATAACGCACGACACCTTACAACTCCGAACAAAACATTACAACACCGTACGTAAACATAAAACTCCATAATAAACCTAATGAATTCATCCGAGTCCTTTGAACATCGTACGGCAATTTAGAATATATTACGACTCTGTATGCCACATTACCGCCTTGAAAAGCCTGTTAGTATAACATACGGCACCTTACAATTCCTAACAAAACATTACAACACCGTACGTAAACTTAAAACTCCATAATAAACCTAATGAATTCGTCCGAGTCATTTGAACATCGTACAACAATTTAGAATATCTTACGATTCTGTATTCCATAGTATCGCTTTGAAAATAATGTTAGTATAACCTAGGGCACCTTATAACTCCTAAGAACCCATTACAATACCGTACGTAAACTTAAAACTCTATAGTAAACCTAATGAATTCGTCCGAGTCCTTTAAACATCAGACGACCACTCAGGACTTGTTATGACTTTGTATGCGACATTAGCAACAGGAAAAACAATTTAGAATAATGTATGATGCGTTACACCTTTTGAGAACACCTTACACCACCGTACGAAACATTAAAACTCCATAATAAAACTAATGAATTCGTCCGAGTGATTTGAACATCGTACAACAATTTAGAATATCTTACCACTCTGAATGCCACATTACCGCCTTGAAAAGCATGTTAGTATAACGTACGACACCTTACAACTCTTAACAAAATATTACAACACCGTACGTAAACTTAAAACTCCATAATAAACCTAATGAATTCGTCCGAGTGATTTGAACATCGTACAACAATTTAGAATATCTTACCACTCTGAATGCCACATTACCGCCTTGAAAAGCATGTTAGTATAACGTACGACACCTTATAACTCCTAACAAAACATTACAACACCGTACGTAAACTTAAAACTCTATAATAAACCAAATGAATTCATCCGAGTCCTTTGAACATCGTACGGCAATTTAGAATATATTACGACTCTGTATGCCACAGTACCGCCTTGAAAAGCATGTTAGTATAACGTACGACACCTTACAACTCCTAAGAAAACATTACAACACCGTACGTAAACTTAAAACTCCATAATAAACCTAATGAATTCGTCCGAGTCATTTGAACGTCGTACAACAATTTAGAATATCTTACGATTCTGTATGCCACATTACCGCTTTGAAAATCATGTTAGTATAACCTAGGGCACCTTACAACTCCTAAGAACCCATTACAATACCGTACGTAAACTTAAAGCTCTATAGTAAACCTAATGAATTCGTCCGAGTCCTTTAAACATCAGACGACCACTCAGGACTTGTTACGAATTTGTATGCGACATTAGCAACAGGAAAAGCAATTTAGAATAATGGAGGATGCGTTACATCTTTTGAGAACACCTTACACCACCGTACGAAACATTAAAACTCCATAATAAACCTGATGAATTCGTCCGAGTGATTTGAACATCGTACAACAATTTAGAATATCTTACCACTCTGAATGCCACATTACCGCCTTGAAAAGCATGTTAGTATAACGTACGACACCTTATAACTCCTAACAAAACATTACAACACCGTACGTAAACTTAAAACTCTATAATAAACCAAATGAATTCATCCGAGTCCTTTGAACATCGTACGACAATTTAGAATATATTACGACTCTGTATGCCACAGTACCGCCTTGAAAAGCATGTTAGTATAACGTACGACACCTTACAACTCCTAACAAAACATTACAACACCGTACGTAAACTTAAAACTCCATAATAAACCTAATGAATTCGTCCGAGTCATTTGAACGTCGTACAACAATTTAGAATATCTTACGATTCTGTATGCCACATTACCGCTTTGAAAATCATGTTAGTATAACCTAGGGCACCTTACAACTCCTAAGAACCCATTACAATACCGTACGTAAACTTAAAGCTCTATAGTAAACCTAATGAATTCGTCCGAGTCCTTTAAACATCAGACGACCACTCAGGACTTGTTACGAATTTGTATGCGACATTAGCAACAGGAAAAGCAATTTAGAATAATGGAGGATGCGTTACATCTTTTGAGAACACCTTACACCACCGTACGAAACATTAAAACTCCATAATAAACCTAATGAATTCGTCCGAGTGATTTGAACATCGTACAACAATTTAGAATATCTTACCACTCTGAATGCCACATTACCGCCTTGAAAAGCATGTTAGTATAACGTACGACACCTTATAACTCCTAACAAAACATTACAACACCGTACGTAAACTTAAAACTCTATAATAAACCAAATGAATTCATCCGAGTCCTTTGAACATCGTACGACAATTTAGAATATATTACGACTCTGTATGCCACAGTACCGCCTTGAAAAGCATGTTAGTATAACGTACGACACCTTACAACTCCTAACAAAACATTACAACACCGTACGTAAACTTAAAACTCCATAATAAACCTAATGAATTCGTCCGAGTCATTTGAACGTCGTACAACAATTTAGAATATCTTACGATTCTGTATGCCACATTACCGCTTTGAAAATCATGTTAGTATAACCTAGGGCACCTTACAACTCCTAAGAACCCATTACAATACCGTACGTAAACTTAAAGCTCTATAGTAAACCTAATGAATTCGTCCGAGTCCTTTAAACATCAGACGACCACTCAGGACTTGTTACGAATTTGTATGCGACATTAGCAACAGGAAAAGCAATTTAGAATAATGGAGGATGCGTTACATCTTTTGAGAACACCTTACACCACCGTACGAAACATTAAAACTCCATAATAAACCTGATGAATTCGTCCGAGTGATTTGAACATCGTACAACAATTTAGAATATCTTACCACTCTGAATGCCACATTACCGCCTTGAAAAGCATGTTAGTATAACGTACGACACCTTATAACTCCTAACAAAACATTACAACACCGTACGTAAACTTAAAACTCTATAATAAACCAAATGAATTCATCCGAGTCCTTTGAACATCGTACGACAATTTAGAATATATTACGACTCTGTATGCCACAGTACCGCCTTGAAAAGCATGTTAGTATAACGTACGACACCTTACAACTCCTAACAAAACATTACAACACCGTACGTAAACTTAAAACTCCATAATAAACCTAATGAATTCGTCCGAGTCATTTGAACGTCGTACAACAATTTAGAATATCTTACGATTCTGTATGCCACATTACCGCTTTGAAAATCATGTTAGTATAACCTAGGGCACCTTACAACTCCTAAGAACCCATTACAATACCGTACGTAAACTTAAAGCTCTATAGTAAACCTAATGAATTCGTCCGAGTCCTTTAAACATCAGACGACCACTCAGGACTTGTTACGAATTTGTATGCGACATTAGCAACAGGAAAAGCAATTTAGAATAATGGAGGATGCGTTACATCTTTTGAGAACACCTTACACCACCGTACGAAACATTAAAACTCCATAATAAACCTAATGAATTCGTCCGAGTGATTTGAACATCGTACAACAATTTAGAATATCTTACCACTCTGAATGCCACATTACCGCCTTGAAAAGCATGTTAGTATAACGTACGACACCTTATAACTCCTAACAAAACATTACAACACCGTACGTAAACTTAAAACTCTATAATAAACCAAATGAATTCATCCGAGTCCTTTGAACATCGTACGACAATTTAGAATATATTACGACTCTGTATGCCACAGTACCGCCTTGAAAAGCATGTTAGTATAACGTACGACACCTTACAACTCCTAACAAAACATTACAACACCGTACGTAAACTTAAAACTCCATAATAAACCTAATGAATTCGTCCGAGTCATTTGAACGTCGTACAACAATTTAGAATATCTTACGATTCTGTATGCCACATTACCGCTTTGAAAATCATGTTAGTATAACCTAGGGCACCTTACAACTCCTAAGAACCCATTACAATACCGTACGTAAACTTAAAGCTCTATAGTAAACCTAATGAATTCGTCCGAGTCCTTTAAACATCAGACGACCACTCAGGACTTGTTACGAATTTGTATGCGACATTAGCAACAGGAAAAGCAATTTAGAATAATGGAGGATGCGTTACATCTTTTGAGAACACCTTACACCACCGTACGAAACATTAAAACTCCATAATAAACCTGATGAATTCGTCCGAGTGATTTGAACATCGTACAACAATTTAGAATATCTTACCACTCTGAATGCCACATTACCGCCTTGAAAAGCATGTTAGTATAACGTACGACACCTTATAACTCCTAACAAAACATTACAACACCGTACGTAAACTTAAAACTCTATAATAAACCAAATGAATTCATCCGAGTCCTTTGAACATCGTACGACAATTTAGAATATATTACGACTCTGTATGCCACAGTACCGCCTTGAAAAGCATGTTAGTATAACGTACGACACCTTACAACTCCTAACAAAACATTACAACACCGTACGTAAACTTAAAACTCCATAATAAACCTAATGAATTCGTCCGAGTCATTTGAACGTCGTACAACAATTTAGAATATCTTACGATTCTGTATGCCACATTACCGCTTTGAAAATCATGTTAGTATAACCTAGGGCACCTTACAACTCCTAAGAACCCATTACAATACCGTACGTAAACTTAAAGCTCTATAGTAAACCTAATGAATTCGTCCGAGTCCTTTAAACATCAGACGACCACTCAGGACTTGTTATGACTTTGTATGCGACATTAGCAACAGGAAAAACAATTTAGAATAATGTATGATGCGTTACACCTTTTGAGAACACCTTACACCACCGTACGAAACATTAAAACTCCATAATAAAACTAATGAATTCGTCCGAGTGATTTGAACATCGTACAACAATTTATAATATCTTACCACTCTGAATGCCACATTACCGCCTTGAAAAGCATGTTAGTATAACGTACGACACCTTACAACTCCTAACAAAATATTACAACACCGTACGTAAACTTAAAACTCCATAATAAACCTAATGAATTCATCCGAGTCATTTGAACATCGTACGACAATTTAGAATATATTACGACTCTGTATGCCACATTACCGCCTTGAAAAGCATGTTATTATAACGCACGACACCTTACAACTCCGAACAAAACATTACAACACCGTACGTAAACTTAAAACTCCATAATAAACCTAATGAATTCATCCGAGTCCTTTGAACATCGTACGGCAATTTAGAATATATTACGACTCTGTATGCCACATTACCGCCTTGAAAAGCCTGTTAGTATAACGTACGGCACCTTACAATTCCTAACAAAACATTACAACACCGTACGTAAACTTAAAACTCCATAATAAACCTAATGAATTCGTCCGAGTCATTTGAACATCGTACAACAATTTAGAATATCTTACGATTCTGTATTCCACGTTATCGCCTTGAAAATCATGTTAGTATAACCTAGGGCACCTTACAACTCCTAAGAACCCATTACAATACCGTACGTAAACTTAAAACTCCATAGTAAACCTAATGAATTCGTCCGAGTCCTTTAAACATCAGACGACCACTCAGGACTTGTTATGACTTTGTATGCGACATTAGCAACAGGAAAAGCAATTTAGAATAATGTAGGATGCGTTACATCTTTTGAGAACACCTTACACCACCGTACGAAACATTAAAACTCCATAATAAACCTGATGAATTCGTCCGAGTGATTTCAACATCGTACAACAATTTAGAATATCTTACCACTCTGAATGCCACATTACCGCCTTGAAAAGCATGTTAGTATAACGTACGACACCTTACAACTCCTAACAAAATATTATAACACCGTACGTAAACTTAAAACTCCATAATAAACCTAATAAATTCATCTGAGTCCTTTGAACATCGTACGACAATTTAGAATATATTACGACTCTTATTGCCACATTACCGCCTTGAAAAGCTTGTTAGTATAACGTACTGCACCTTACAACTCCTAACAAAACATTACAACACCGTACTTAAACTTAAAACTCCATAATAAACCTAATGAATTCGTCCGAGTCATTTGAACATCGTACAACAATTTAGAATATCTTACGACTCTGTATGCCACATTACCGCCTTGAAAATCATGTTAGTATAACCTAGGGCACCTTACAACTCCTAAGAACCCATTACAATACCGTACGTAAACTTAAAACTCCATAGTAAACCTAATGAATTCGTCCGAGTCCTTTAAACATCAGACGACCACTCAGGACTTGTTATGACTTTGTATGCGACATTAGCAACAGGAAAAGCAATTTAGAATAATGTAGGATGCGTTACATCTTTTGAGAACACCTTACACCACCGTACGAAACATTAAAACTCCATAATAAACCTAATGAATTCGTCCGAGTGATTTCAACATCGTACAACAATTTAGAATATCTTACCACTCTGAATGCCACATTACCGCCTTGAAAAGCATGTTAGTATAACGTACGACACCTTACAACTCCTAACAAAATATTACCACACCGTACGTAAACTTAAAACTCCATAATAAACCTAATGAATTCATCCGAGTCCTTTGAACATCGTACGACAATTTAAAATATATTACGACTCTGTATGCCACATTACCGCCTTGAAAAGCATGTTAGTATAACATACGGCACCTTACAACTCCTAACAAAACATTACAACACCGTACGTAAACTTAAAACTCCATAATAAACCTAACGAATTCGTCCGAGTCATTTGAACATCGTACAACAATTTAGAATATCTTATGATTCTGTATGCCACATTACCGCCTTGAAAATCATGTTATTATAAACTAGGGCACCTTACAACTCCTAAGAACCCATTACAATACCGTACGTAAACTTAAAACTCCATAGTAAGCCTAATGAATTCGTCCGAGTCCTTTAAACATCAGACGACCACTCAGGACTTGTTATGACTTTGTATGCGACATTAGCAACAGGAAAAGCAATTTAGAATAATGGAGGATGCGTTACATCTTTTGAGAACACCTTACACCACCGTACGAAACATTAAAACTCCATAATAAACCTAATTAATTCGTCCGAGTGATATGAACATCGTACAACAATTTAGAATATCTTACCACTCTGAATGCCACATTACCGCCTTGAAAAGCATGTTAGTATAACGTACGACACCTTATAACTCCTAACAAAACATTACAACACCGTAAGTAAACTTAAAACTCTATAATAAACCAAATGAATTCATCTGAGTCCTTTGAACATCGTACGACAATTTAGAATATATTACGACTCTGTATGCCACATTACCGCCTTGAAAAGAATGTTAGTATAACGTACGACACCTTACAACTCCGAACAAAACATTACAACACCGTACGTAAACTTAAAACTTCATTATAAACCTAATGAATTCATCCGAGTCCTTTGAACATCGTACGACAATTTAGAATATATTACGACTCTGTATGCCACATTACCGCCTTGAAAAGCATGTTAGTATAACGCACGACACCTTACAACTCCGAACAAAACATTACAACACCGTACGTAAACTTAAAACTCCATAATAAACCTAATGAATTCATCTGAGTCCTTTGAACATCGTACGACAATTTAGAATATATTACGACTCTGTATGCCACATTACCGCCTTGAAAAGCATGTTAGTATAACGTACGGCACCTTACAACTCCTAACAAAACATTACAACATCGTACGTAAACTTAAAACTCCATAATAAACCTAATGAATTCGTCCGATTCATTTGAACATCGTACAACAATTTAGAATATCTTACGATTCTGTATGCCACATTACCGCTTTGAAAATCATGTTAGTATAACCTAGGGCACCTTACAACTCCTAAGAACCCATTACAATACCGTACGTAAACTTAAAGCTCTATAGTAAACCTAATGAATTCGTCCGAGTCCTTTAAACATCAGACGACCACTCAGGACTTGTTACGAATTTGTATGCGACATTAGCAACAGGAAAAGCAATTTAGAATAATGGAGGATGCGTTACATCTTTTGAGAACACCTTACACCACCGTACGAAACATTAAAACTCCATAATAAACCTGATGAATTCGTCCGAGTGATTTGAACATCGTACAACAATTTAGAATATCTTACCACTCTGAATGCCACATTACCGCCTTGAAAAGCATGTTAGTATAACGTACGACACCTTATAACTCCTAACAAAACATTACAACACCGTACGTAAACTTAAAACTCTATAATAAACCAAATGAATTCATCCGAGTCCTTTGAACATCGTACGACAATTTAGAATATATTACGACTCTGTATGCCACAGTACCGCCTTGAAAAGCATGTTAGTATAACGTACGACACCTTACAACTCCTAACAAAACATTACAACACCGTACGTAAACTTAAAACTCCATAATAAACCTAATGAATTCGTCCGAGTCATTTGAACGTCGTACAACAATTTAGAATATCTTACGATTCTGTATGCCACATTACCGCTTTGAAAATCATGTTAGTATAACCTAGGGCACCTTACAACTCCTAAGAACCCATTACAATACCGTACGTAAACTTAAAGCTCTATAGTAAACCTAATGAATTCGTCCGAGTCCTTTAAACATCAGACGACCACTCAGGACTTGTTACGAATTTGTATGCGACATTAGCAACAGGAAAAGCAATTTAGAATAATGGAGGATGCGTTACATCTTTTGAGAACACCTTACACCACCGTACGAAACATTAAAACTCCATAATAAACCTAATGAATTCGTCCGAGTGATTTGAACATCGTACAACAATTTAGAATATCTTACCACTCTGAATGCCACATTACCGCCTTGAAAAGCATGTTAGTATAACGTACGACACCTTATAACTCCTAACAAAACATTACAACACCGTACGTAAACTTAAAACTCTATAATAAACCAAATGAATTCATCCGAGTCCTTTGAACATCGTACGACAATTTAGAATATATTACGACTCTGTATGCCACAGTACCGCCTTGAAAAGCATGTTAGTATAACGTACGACACCTTACAACTCCTAACAAAACATTACAACACCGTACGTAAACTTAAAACTCCATAATAAACCTAATGAATTCGTCCGAGTCATTTGAACGTCGTACAACAATTTAGAATATCTTACGATTCTGTATGCCACATTACCGCTTTGAAAATCATGTTAGTATAACCTAGGGCACCTTACAACTCCTAAGAACCCATTACAATACCGTACGTAAACTTAAAGCTCTATAGTAAACCTAATGAATTCGTCCGAGTCCTTTAAACATCAGACGACCACTCAGGACTTGTTACGAATTTGTATGCGACATTAGCAACAGGAAAAGCAATTTAGAATAATGGAGGATGCGTTACATCTTTTGAGAACACCTTACACCACCGTACGAAACATTAAAACTCCATAATAAACCTGATGAATTCGTCCGAGTGATTTGAACATCGTACAACAATTTAGAATATCTTACCACTCTGAATGCCACATTACCGCCTTGAAAAGCATGTTAGTATAACGTACGACACCTTATAACTCCTAACAAAACATTACAACACCGTACGTAAACTTAAAACTCTATAATAAACCAAATGAATTCATCCGAGTCCTTTGAACATCGTACGACAATTTAGAATATATTACGACTCTGTATGCCACAGTACCGCCTTGAAAAGCATGTTAGTATAACGTACGACACCTTACAACTCCTAACAAAACATTACAACACCGTACGTAAACTTAAAACTCCATAATAAACCTAATGAATTCGTCCGAGTCATTTGAACGTCGTACAACAATTTAGAATATCTTACGATTCTGTATGCCACATTACCGCTTTGAAAATCATGTTAGTATAACCTAGGGCACCTTACAACTCCTAAGAACCCATTACAATACCGTACGTAAACTTAAAGCTCTATAGTAAACCTAATGAATTCGTCCGAGTCCTTTAAACATCAGACGACCACTCAGGACTTGTTATGACTTTGTATGCGACATTAGCAACAGGAAAAACAATTTAGAATAATGTATGATGCGTTACACCTTTTGAGAACACCTTACACCACCGTACGAAACATTAAAACTCCATAATAAAACTAATGAATTCGTCCGAGTGATTTGAACATCGTACAACAATTTATAATATCTTACCACTCTGAATGCCACATTACCGCCTTGAAAAGCATGTTAGTATAACGTACGACACCTTACAACTCCTAACAAAATATTACAACACCGTACGTAAACTTAAAACTCCATAATAAACCTAATGAATTCATCCGAGTCATTTGAACATCGTACGACAATTTAGAATATATTACGACTCTGTATGCCACATTACCGCCTTGAAAAGCATGTTATTATAACGCACGACACCTTACAACTCCGAACAAAACATTACAACACCGTACGTAAACTTAAAACTCCATAATAAACCTAATGAATTCATCCGAGTCCTTTGAACATCGTACGGCAATTTAGAATATATTACGACTCTGTATGCCACATTACCGCCTTGAAAAGCCTGTTAGTATAACGTACGGCACCTTACAATTCCTAACAAAACATTACAACACCGTACGTAAACTTAAAACTCCATAATAAACCTAATGAATTCGTCCGAGTCATTTGAACATCGTACAACAATTTAGAATATCTTACGATTCTGTATTCCACGTTATCGCCTTGAAAATCATGTTAGTATAACCTAGGGCACCTTACAACTCCTAAGAACCCATTACAATACCGTACGTAAACTTAAAACTCCATAGTAAACCTAATGAATTCGTCCGAGTCCTTTAAACATCAGACGACCACTCAGGACTTGTTATGACTTTGTATGCGACATTAGCAACAGGAAAAGCAATTTAGAATAATGTAGGATGCGTTACATCTTTTGAGAACACCTTACACCACCGTACGAAACATTAAAACTCCATAATAAACCTGATGAATTCGTCCGAGTGATTTCAACATCGTACAACAATTTAGAATATCTTACCACTCTGAATGCCACATTACCGCCTTGAAAAGCATGTTAGTATAACGTACGACACCTTACAACTCCTAACAAAATATTATAACACCGTACGTAAACTTAAAACTCCATAATAAACCTAATAAATTCATCTGAGTCCTTTGAACATCGTACGACAATTTAGAATATATTACGACTCTTATTGCCACATTACCGCCTTGAAAAGCTTGTTAGTATAACGTACTGCACCTTACAACTCCTAACAAAACATTACAACACCGTACTTAAACTTAAAACTCCATAATAAACCTAATGAATTCGTCCGAGTCATTTGAACATCGTACAACAATTTAGAATATCTTACGACTCTGTATGCCACATTACCGCCTTGAAAATCATGTTAGTATAACCTAGGGCACCTTACAACTCCTAAGAACCCATTACAATACCGTACGTAAACTTAAAACTCCATAGTAAACCTAATGAATTCGTCCGAGTCCTTTAAACATCAGACGACCACTCAGGACTTGTTATGACTTTGTATGCGACATTAGCAACAGGAAAAGCAATTTAGAATAATGTAGGATGCGTTACATCTTTTGAGAACACCTTACACCACCGTACGAAACATTAAAACTCCATAATAAACCTAATGAATTCGTCCGAGTGATTTCAACATCGTACAACAATTTAGAATATCTTACCACTCTGAATGCCACATTACCGCCTTGAAAAGCATGTTAGTATAACGTACGACACCTTACAACTCCTAACAAAATATTACCACACCGTACGTAAACTTAAAACTCCATAATAAACCTAATGAATTCATCCGAGTCCTTTGAACATCGTACGACAATTTAAAATATATTACGACTCTGTATGCCACATTACCGCCTTGAAAAGCATGTTAGTATAACATACGGCACCTTACAACTCCTAACAAAACATTACAACACCGTACGTAAACTTAAAACTCCATAATAAACCTAACGAATTCGTCCGAGTCATTTGAACATCGTACAACAATTTAGAATATCTTATGATTCTGTATGCCACATTACCGCCTTGAAAATCATGTTATTATAAACTAGGGCACCTTACAACTCCTAAGAACCCATTACAATACCGTACGTAAACTTAAAACTCCATAGTAAGCCTAATGAATTCGTCCGAGTCCTTTAAACATCAGACGACCACTCAGGACTTGTTATGACTTTGTATGCGACATTAGCAACAGGAAAAGCAATTTAGAATAATGGAGGATGCGTTACATCTTTTGAGAACACCTTACACCACCGTACGAAACATTAAAACTCCATAATAAACCTAATTAATTCGTCCGAGTGATATGAACATCGTACAACAATTTAGAATATCTTACCACTCTGAATGCCACATTACCGCCTTGAAAAGCATGTTAGTATAACGTACGACACCTTATAACTCCTAACAAAACATTACAACACCGTAAGTAAACTTAAAACTCTATAATAAACCAAATGAATTCATCTGAGTCCTTTGAACATCGTACGACAATTTAGAATATATTACGACTCTGTATGCCACATTACCGCCTTGAAAAGAATGTTAGTATAACGTACGACACCTTACAACTCCGAACAAAACATTACAACACCGTACGTAAACTTAAAACTTCATTATAAACCTAATGAATTCATCCGAGTCCTTTGAACATCGTACGACAATTTAGAATATATTACGACTCTGTATGCCACATTACCGCCTTGAAAAGCATGTTAGTATAACGCACGACACCTTACAACTCCGAACAAAACATTACAACACCGTACGTAAACTTAAAACTCCATAATAAACCTAATGAATTCATCTGAGTCCTTTGAACATCGTACGACAATTTAGAATATATTACGACTCTGTATGCCACATTACCGCCTTGAAAAGCATGTTAGTATAACGTACGGCACCTTACAACTCCTAACAAAACATTACAACATCGTACGTAAACTTAAAACTCCATAATAAACCTAATGAATTCGTCCGATTCATTTGAACATCGTACAACAATTTAGAATATCTTACGATTCTGTATTCCACATTATCGCTTTGAAAATCATGTTAGTATAACCTAGGGCACCTTACAACTCCTAAGAACCCATTACAATACCGTACGTAAACTTAAAACTCCATAGTAAACCTAATGAATTCGTCCGAGTCCTTTAAACATCAGACGACCACTCAGGACTTGTTACGACTTTGTATGCGACATTAGCAACAGGAAAAGCAATTTAGAATAATGAAGGATGCGTTACATCTTTTGAGAACACCTTACACCACCGTACGAAACATTAAAACTCCATAATAAACCTAATGAATTCGTCCGAGTGATTTGAACATCGTACAACAATTTCGAATATCTTACCAATCTGAATGCCACATTACCGCCTTGAAAAGCATGTTAGTATAACGTACGACACCTTATAACTCCTAACAAAACATTACACCACCGTACGAAACATTAAAACTCCATAATAAACCTAATGAATTCGTCCGAGTGATTTGAACATCGTACAACAATTTAGAATATCTTACCACTCTGAATGCCACATTACCGCCTTGAAAAGCATGTTAGTATAACGTAGACCACCTTATAACTCCTAACAAAACATTACACCACCGTACGAAACATTAAAACTCCATAATAAACCTAATGAATTCGTCCGAGTGATTTGAACATCGTACAACAATTTAGAATATCTTACCACTCTGAATGCCACATTACCGCCTTGAAAAGCATGTTAGTATAACGTACTACACCTTACAACTCTTAACAAAATATTACAACACCGTACGTAAACTTAAAACTCCATAATATATTACGACAATTTAGAATATATTACGACTCTGTTGTTAGAATTAGTTAGCCCAAGACACATATTATAATTGACGTGGCTAGTACGTTATGATCCAAGTCGGGTCATACCCAATGACAAGCTAGACAAACACCGGGATATTTATTTTATGACATGATCTAAAATAAATATCAACACTTAGAATATTTAGAAATTGGGTTTCTAGATATTTGCACTTATGTTAAAAATAAATCATATGGATGATTTATATTATGAAAGAAAGAATCTTCTACAATGTTATTTAAAGTTGTTTAAATAACATTTACAAGATATGTTTTGCTACACCTTGTTTTAAATAAATAAAGAGAGAGAGATATTAACAAAAAAAAAAATTATATATTTTAAGTGGGACCCACTTGGGCCGCCCCTTCCCACTTGTCCTCTCTTTTTGGTTTTGTTTCTTTCAAGGCATGCAAAAGATATAGTGTGTAAAACACACAACCTCTTGTCTTTTTGGAAGAGACAACCTTTCTCCATAAAAACACACAAGTGCACATACAAAACTCTCTCTTCTTTTCTTCTTCATTTTTTCGGCCAAGAGAAAAGAGCAAGAAAGGGGAGATTTTCAAGTGTTAAAATCCTAGCAAAAGTGGTGTTTGTTGGAGGCTTGAGGGTATACAAGCTTGAGGATCTTCTACCTTGAAGATTAGTCATTCAAACCAACACATTCTCCTTCATATTCATCTTGAAAGGTATAAACATCTTTACATGTTGTTGGTTTTAGTTTTGATTGTATGCATATTGTTTTTGGATCCGGGTTTTGGGTTTTGATATTAAAAGATTTTAATATGGTAACAAACAAGTTTGAATAATACATCCGCTGCGTTTTTATATAAATATGATTTATATACACTTTGATAACTTGTTAAAACCCAACAATGGCATCAAGAGCCGCTTAAACGAGTGCATACATCATAAAATCTAAAAATTTCGGTTTTCTAGGTGTGTAACACCTCAAGGCCGAAAGTTTTAGGGCCAATGGGTTCCCTTGGATTTTCAAGATAATAATCTCATGCATATGATTATCTTGAAAGTTTAAACTCATTAAAATGGTTAGTTGCTTTGTTTGGACAAAACCCGAAATTTTCGGTTTTATATATTTTAGGCCGAAAATTTCAAGGGTTCAAAGGGAACCATTTTAAACTTATGTTATTACATATTTGGATATGCTTTTGAGTAGTTCATAACCTAGCCATAGACCTTGTGCATGTATGATTTTGTGTTGTGGTTTGAAATATTCAATATGGTTGTAATATTTGTTAATATTTTATTTGGGTTTGTAATTTATTTATTTATTTCATTGATTTGTAATAATAAATAGATTAAGTGTAATTCCATTACTAGAAAAATGTATTAGGATATATATTTTGTAATTGGAAGATGCAAATGGACTTGATTTTGGCTTTGGGCCTTAAAGGGCCTTATAGCCCAATATGGGATTCTAACCCAATGACCCAAACTCAAGATTTGTAAGCCCAAATGGGCTGATTTGAAGGCCCAAAAGGAAGCCCAAATAAATGAAGAAATACAACACAAAAGATGGATACTTGAAGCATTCGGATGCGGGATCAAGTGGGAGTTCATCATTTCATGCCTTGTGTCATGTTGTCCCTTAAGAAAGACCTTTTTGGCACACTTGTTTCGGTTAGCAAGTGTAGCTAAAATTAGTTGGCTATGGTTATGGACTCATATATGGTTGTTTATGCATGTTTGGTTATTATGATATTGTTTGTTATGATATTAGGATATTGATAGCTAACAACTATAACCGACAAAACTTGCATCATTTTGATTCCTTAGAAATCATTAAGTAATAAAATTAATTTTATCAAAAGGTTAATGATTTCATAATAAAATGGGTTTATTAAAAGGAATTTTGAAATTTGGTTTTCAACTAAGTACCATACATTTGAATGCATGCAAATGAAAGGTACACACTTTGTTTTCCCATCTAAAATCTAGAAAACAAACAAAAATCCCTTTTGAATTTTTTGGAACAAGTCTAACACCATCCTTTTATACAACGCTCGAAACGCTTGGGAACTCTATGTGGGATAAAGGTCACCTAACCACATTTAGGAAACTTGTGTATTTGAGGTGGGTTTACAATATTTGTGGGATAAAGGTCACCTAACCACTTGTATGTGTAAACTCACATGTATGTATAAGTAGGACGACTTGAAATTGGAAACCATGTGAATAAGGTCACCGAAGCATGGTGTTTAATGGTGTTGATGGGATTAAACATGCCAACTAAACTTATGAAGTTTAATGATCCCATAAAACTAGAAGTTACAAAGGGTTGTAATCGTCAAACATTGACTACCTTGTTAATTCAATAGTAGGATAAAGGTCACCTAATTACTCTATGAATGAAACGTTGGATTCTAGATTTAATTATTAATTGTTTTTAAAAACACAAAAGGGTATTAATGATTAAAATAGACTAATGATATCCATAAATACTAAAATTGAGCTTGGTTTTATATAAATAGATGGCCGGAATCAACAATCCACCTAACGCAATTATCCCACCCGTCCATAACCTATCACTAAGAACCCTTCTCGAAAAGGATCGTCTCAACTACAACAATTTCATGGATTGGTTCCGAAACTTGAGAATTGTTCTCAAGCAAGAAAAGAAATCGTATGTGTTGGATGATCCTATTCCCGATGAGCCCAACATTGATGATGTTGATGCCTATGCGGATTGGATAAAACACACCGAAGATTCGGTGCAAGTTTCTTGCCTCATGTTGGGAACCATGATTCCCGAACTTCAAAAGGACTTTGAGCATCATGGGGCATATGACATGATTACCCAACTTAAGGAAATGTTCCTTCAAAAGGCTAGGGTGGAACGCTTCGAGACCGTTCGAGCACTTCATGCATGTCATATGGAAGAAACCCAATCCGTATCATCTTACGTGCTTAAGATGCAAAGTCACATTACTCGCCTTGAACGGCTAAAATGTCCCGTCTCAAAAGAGTTGGCCACGGATTTGATCTTAAATGGCCTAACCAAGAAATTTGAGACTTTCGTCTTGAATTATAATATGAATGGATGGGACAAAAGCATTCCCGAGCTTCACGGAATGCTTAAAACGGCCGAAGCGGGAATGGGTAAGAAGGTTTTACCGGTTCTCCAAATTAATGAAGGCGGAAGTAAGAAGAGGCATCACCCGGAACCTAAAGCAAAGGTTGCTAAGGGCAAGGGGCACGTCAATGTGAAAGGCAAATGGAAGGGAAAGGCAAAAGCGGAACCATTTAAACCAAAAGAGAAGAAGCAAAAGAGTGATCCATGTTTTCATTGTGGTGAGGTAGGACATTGGTTAAGAAATTGTCCAACCTATCTCAAAGAGTTGAAAGAAAAGAGGGATGCCGGACAAGCATTAGCTACAACCTTCATGATCCATATTGATCTTAATATTACTTCTCATAACACATGGGTATTAGATACCGGATGTGGAACTCATATTTGCAATTTATTGCAGGGGTTCAAAAGAAGTAAGAACTTGAAGAAGGGAGACATTAGTCTCTACATGGGCAATGGAGCTCAAGTTCAAGTTGAAGCAAAAGGAGATTTTGTTTTGAAACTTCCATGTGGTTTGGAAGTTATTTTGCATGATATTTTGTATGCTCCTAGTTTAACTAGGAACATTACCTCCGTTTCAGTGTTAAGACAATTTGGTTACGATTTTAAGTTTGTGGACAATGCTATTGATGTATCTTTGAAAGATACCTTTTATTTTAAAGCTTTACCTTATAATGGAATTTATGAATTGGTTCATGATAACACATCCTTTGATAATATGTTGTACCAATCATACACCAAGAAACTCAAGATAGATTTGAGTAAAACTTTCATTTGGCATTGTCGCCTTGGTCACATAAGCAAAGGGCGCATTAATACACTTCAAAAGAATGGTCATTTGAAATCAAGTGATGATTCATTTGACAAATGTGAATCTTGTTTATTGGGAAAGATGACCAAGAAGCCCTTTAGTGGAACTAATGAAAGGGCGAAAGATTTATTATGTATCATACATACGGATGTATGTGGTCCTTTTAAGACAATGACAAGGAATGGTGAAAGATACTTCATTACCTTTACCGACGATTATAGTCGATATGGGTATGTGTTTCTCTTAAAGCACAAGGATGAAGCCTTTGAAATGTTCAAAGTCTTCCAAAATGAAGTACAAAATCAACTCAACAAAACAATCAAAGTGCTTCGATCCGATAGAGGAGGTGAATACCTTAATGATAAGTTTCTAGATCATCTTAGAAGTTGTGGAATTATCTCACAACTTACTCCACCCGGAACACCGCAACATAACGGTGTATCTGAAAGGAGGAATCGAACTCTACTAGATATGGTTCGATAAATGATGGCTAGAAGCACATTACCTTTATCATTTTGGGGTTTCGCGTTACTTTCCGCAGCCCGTATTCTGAATATGGTCCCAACCAAGAAAGTGGACAAGATACCTTTTGAAATATGGCATGGAAGGGTTCCATCATTAAACTATTTAAAGGTATGGGGTTGTGAAGCTTATGTTAAGCACAACAACCAAAACAAATTAGAAAGTCGATCCACTAAGTGTATCTTTGTAGGATATCCCAAAGATTCTATGGGATATTATTTCTACAACCCAGACGAGCAAAAGGTCTTTATTGCTCTGAAGGCTGAGTTCTTGGAAACTAAGTTTCTTATGGAAGAAACTACAAGAGCCGTGGAACTCGAGGAGGATCTAGAACCACAAATCGATACACGCTTGGTTGACACTAGCAAACAACAAGAGGTTGTTGAAGAGGATCAAATGGTTGATCAAGACACACAAAACGTTCGCAGATCTGGTAGAATTAGTCATCCACCCGAAAGATATGGGTTTTTCATGGATGGATGCTATGTGGTAGATTCCGATGAACCTATCACTTACCTTGATGCAATGTCACAATCTGATTGTGACAAATGGCTTGAAGCCATGAACGTAGAGATGCAATCCATGCATGACAACCAAGTATGGGATTTGGTTGTACAACCACCTAACTCCAAACCAGTCGGAAGTAAGTGGGTTTTCAAGAAGAAAACAGATATGCATGGAAACTTGGATACTTATAAGGCTCGACTTGTAGCAAAAGGTTTCACTCAAACTCAAGGGGTTGATTATGATGAGACCTTCTCGCCTGTTGCAATGCTAAAGTCGATTAGGATATTGTTTGCCATAGCTGCACACTATGATTATGAGATTTGGCAAATGGATGTCAAAACCGCTTTTCTAAATGGGCATCTTGAAGAGGATGTCTATATGGTTCAGCCTGAAGGTTTTGTCGATCCACAACATCCTAACAAGGTATGCAAGTTGAAGAAATCAATCTATGGATTGAAACAAGCATCTAGAAGTTGGAATCGCCGTTTTGATGAAGAAGTCAAGAAATTTGGATTCATCAAAAATGCTGATGAAGCTTGTGTATATAAGAAAGCTAGTGGGAGCATCATCACTTTCTTAGTATTGTATGTCGATGACATACTGCTATTTGGAAATGACATTCCAACCATGGAAGGTGTTAAAGCCTGGCTTGAGAGTTGTTTTTCCATTAAAGATCTTGGTGAAGCCGCTTATATTCTGGGAATAAAGATCTATAGAGATAGATCAAGACGGTTGATAGGTTAAAATCAAAGTGCATACATTGACAAGATCTTGAAAAGGTTCAAGATGGAAAACTCTAAGAAAGGTTTGGTACCTATTCCAAGAGGAACGATATTGAGTACATCTCAATGTCCAAGCTCAAAGGATGAGCAAGAAAGAATGAAAGGAGTCCCATATGCGTCAGCTATAGGATCCATCAAGTATGCAATGATATGCACTAGACCGGACGTGTCATGCGCCTTGAGCATGACAAGCAGATACCAACAGAACCCTGGTGATAGTCATTGGATGGCTGTCAAGAATATATTGAAATACCTTAGACGCACTAAGGATATGTTTCTGATATATGGTTCTGGTGAAGATGAGCTCGTTGTAAAAGGTTACACAGATGCGAGTTTCCAAACCGATCGAGATGATTCTCGATCACAATCGGGATATGTTTTCGTTTTGAATGGTGGAGCCATCTCCTGGAAGAGCTCAAAACAAGATGTGGTGGCATTATCCACCACGGAATCTGAATACATCGCCGCCTCAATAGCAGCTCAAGAAGCTGCATGGATAAAGAAGTTCATTGCTGATCTAGGGATAGTCCGTACCATTCAGGATTGTCACACCCCCAAAATCCACTAACGGAGTTTTACCGTTAAGTGTGTAACAAACCAGGATCTCAGTCATTAGTTACACCAGACGACACTATATGAATTTAAAATATACGTGTCTCATTAAATGAGAAAATTTAATACAGAGTTAACGTTTAATAATTTGCGGAAGCGTAATCGAAATGTAACGTCAATAATATTAAATGGAAACTAAATGCGCAGTACACGCGTCCAATACAAGATACAAAGTTTAAATAGACATTAAACTCAAAACATGGGTTGTAATGCATGAAAATGTTTAAATGAAAAGCCGTGACTCCATGCCATGTCCTAAGTGCGTGGTACCTCAGTGACCTGTAAAAGTGAAAGTCTAACAAGTGTCAACACGACGGTTGGTGAGTTCACATAGTAAGTATGAAATCAAGTAAGTTCAGTTGCAAGCAGAAATATAAATTAAGTATGTCATTGTAGGTAGCTAGTCTACAGCACATGTCCTTAGAGGCGTAATGTATCTGACCGAAGCTGACGTATGTACACATTAAGTGCAGTTTGCCTGTTCGTACATCCCAGCAGGATGCACTGTAAGTATGTTAGGTCATTCAACACCCGTTCGACAGGTCCTTCTGTCGTGCTAGCGCGACTAGCCCGGGTGGGGTTTGTCAAACCCAGTAGTACTACTCAAAATTTCCCCGCTATTTCACAAATACTAACGGTCAACTAGGTATCCATGAGGTCTTTCATGAACAAAATAAAAGTTGCTCTAATCCAGACATGCGACATACAGAATTTGTAAATCCGTAAAAGTATTTGTCCGAGTTCAGCCCATGAAAGGGTATCACAGTAAAAGTCCGAGTTCAACCCATAAAAGGGTATAACATTAAAAGTGCGGTTTAGTGAACTCACCTTCGGGTGCACAGCTACACGCATCAGCAAGGTAAAAGCAAACACAGCATTCCTACTACATGATAAGTCCATAAGTGTGTGTTTGTGCAGGTATGTAAAACCCTATGCATCCAAACAGTTCAATTGTTTACTTGCGATTTGAAAAGTTTGACTTTTGACCAACTTTGACCAAAGTTGACTTTTGTTAACCCAACAACCCGTGGGTGAGTTTTTAATTGTATTCATGTTTGTTTATGTTCATTTAGACAATGAGAGCAATCGAATTCTAGCACATAGTACATATGTTAAAGAATCAAACTTTGTTTTTAGTAAAGTTACTATTTCTAGGAAGTCACATCCGAGACTACATTTTAAGCGAATCCAACTCTACTATAGGTAACCATATAAACATCACATAACTCCCATATAGTGTCTATCATGCTCCTTATGAAAGTTCTCAACACTCGTTTCAATAATGCTACTAACTTTAACAAGATTAACTGATCACATTCAAAATATCAAGTTATCCACCTATGACTATGCATATTTGAAACATTCATATTACTTACTTATGAACCTAATAGCATGAAAGCATCATCACCAAGTCATCATATGTCTAATTGACAAGTTACACACAAAACACAAGTGAAACACATTGCAAGTCCATTATTCAGATTTTTCAGCTTTGTTGACCCTTTTTATTTTGTACAGAAACCAACATAAACTAACATGTATAAGTCCCAAATTTTAACTATAGATTAAATATTGTCTTAAGTTCATTTCTTATTTTATATACTTTACTTAAAACCTAAATCAACTATTTATTAAAAATACCTCTTTACATCAAGGTCAGAAACGACACCTGATTGCACACTATAAAGTTTTATAAAATTTGAACGACCATACAGGGGAATAAAAATACACATTTTACCAATATAGAAAGCTAAGACAATAAGCTTTAATTTGGTGTAAGAATCATCCAATAATAAGTTTTAATTATAAAGTTATGACCTTTTGAAGTTGACTCATTTTCTGTCCAGATTTTCAGATTTGACATCTGTTTTTGTAAAGTCAAAAAGACTGACTTAATCTTCTCTAAAAATTAATTGGTTTAGTTTTCTGGAAACTAGACTCTTTAAACTACAATTTAGGCTCAAGAATGCCCCCTTTTGGTTCGGTTTTCAACAAGTTATAGTCCATGTAAGCTCAGGTTACGAATCTGTCCAACATTTATCATTACCGGTTTTGTCAAAAACATGATTAAAGCAATATGATTAGTATCCAAATTTCATTCTAATCATCATACAAGTTCATATCTAACTATATTTAATCATGATTATGTATAAAGTTCCATGTTCTCATGCCTTCATAATCACCCTAGTTTCACAAAAACACAACCATAGATTCTATTGATTACCAATTTATCAAAACATCAAATAACCTATAATCAATACCCAATTTCACATATAGATTATCAATTGAAGAACTTGGATGAACTAGGGTTTTGAAAGATGAAATTTTTGTAACATATATGATAGTTTTAAGATCAAAACTTACTTGTATAGCGTTTACTACTTCAATCAACACCCGAAATCACCAAATATTGAACCAATCAAGCAAAATTCGATTTGTATATGTGTGTGTAAGATGCGGCAGCAGCAATAAAGGAAGAAGGCAGCAAAAAACATTTTTTTTTTTGTTATTAGGTTTAGGGTTTTAATTTTGTTAATTATTGTTAAAAGTTGAATTGGGTTGGGCCTTGGGCCATCCATGGGTCTCATGGATGATCCACGGGCTTCGTTTTTGCTTCGGTTTGTAATCACAGTGACAACCTTACCAAACTTAAATTTTTGTTTCGTAAAACCTTACCGAAACTCGTAATCGGTTAAAACCGGTCAAATACGCGGTTACACGAAAATTCAACAATTAAGCACACATATCAATTAAGATATATTATTATTGTATTTGTATTCATTTAAGATCACCAACGCCCGGGTATTAACTCGTGTGGTCGTTTCGTGTGAATATGTATATAACGGTTTGCACATTTAATTCATCAAATTAAATGAAAAGTATAATTGCGTTAACGTGACTAACAGAGTTTAACTAACGAAGTTAACCTGAATTTGTCGGGTGTCACAAGGACCCCATAGAGATCTTTTGTGACAACGAAGGTGCGATTGCTCAAATCAAGGAACCTCGTGCACATCAAAAGACGAGGCATATTGAGGGGAGATTCAACTACATAAGGGATGAAGTTGAAAAGGGAAAGATATGTATTCGCAAAGTTCACACTGATCAAAACATTGCGGATCCACTCACGAAGCTCCTTGAAAGGCCAAAACATGAGACTCATACTTGTGCCTTAAGACTTCGATATTCTAGTGACTGGATTTGATCTATTTTGTATTTGGATATCGGAACAATTATTATTTTGACTCATTCATATGATTATGGTTTATGATTATGACATTTTGAGTTATGTTCCATTTTAGCATGTTTAAATCCATGAATAAATTAATTATTCTAAATGTCCGTAGTCGATCATATTTGTGGGAACAAATATGAATGTAAGACTATTATGAACTTGGTTTGGTAAACATTCATAAGGGATGGATATATAAAGCACGGGTTTGCTACCAAGGTTCATAAATATTTATGGGATATAAATATTGGACTGACCCGCCCTCAAATATTACAACATGGAATCTTTGTGATTGATCATAAGTAAATTTGAGTAAAGGCGAATATCATAGTATCCCTCTGACCTGAGATACATATTGGGTCTTGATATTCACCAAGTATTATACTTTGACTTAGTTCTTCGCTGCTCTGAAACATGACAGTACATAAGGCTAATCTCAAGTGTGATGCAAGGTGATTGTGAGAGACGTATGAAATCAAATGGGATTTGTCCCTCTTATTCGTTGAGAGTAAGATGTCTAAGGCCTGCAAGTTAAATCAACAGAGAATGATCACTCTGTGTCTCTGGATTTGACATGACATCTGTGACAAAAGGATAAATGATTAATTCACCTAAATCATTTCAAGTAAGGAACTTGAAGTGGATGATGTTACTGAATGGCACTTCGTCATACGTATTAGGGGTAGTAAACCGTTGTTAGGCGGTATTTACTACTTGCATCAATGTTCTATGTATCTTGTGCAAGTGGGAGATTGTTAGAATTAGTCTGCCCAAGACACATATTATAATTGATGTGGCTAGTACGTTATGATCCAAGTCGGGTCATACCCAATGACAAGCTAGACAAACACAGGGATATTTATTTTATGACACGATCTAAAATAAATATCAACACTTAGAATATTTAGAAATTGGGTTTCTAGATATTTGCACTTATGTTAAAAATAAATCATATGGACGATTTATATTATGAAAGAAAGAATCTTCTACAATGTTATTTACAAGATATGTTTTGCTACACCTTGTTTTAAATAAATAAAGAGAGAGAGATATTAACAAAAAAAAATAAAATTATATATTTTAAGTGGGACCCACTTGGGCCGCCCCTTCCCACTTGTCCTCTCTTTTTGGTTTTGTTTCTTTCAAGGCATGCAAAAGATATAGTGTGTAAAACACACAACCTCTTGTCTTTTTGGAAGAGACAACCTTTCTCCATAAAAACACACAAGTGCACATACAAAACTCTCTCTTCTTTTCTTCTTCATTTTTTCGGCCAAGAGAATAGAGCAAGAAAGGGGAGATTTTCAAGTGTTAAAATCCTAGCAAAAGTGGTGTTTGTTGGAGGCTTGAGGGTATACAAGCTTGAGGATCTTCTACCTTGAAGATTAGTCATTCAAACCAACACATTCTCCTTCATATTCATCTTGAAAGGTATAAACATCTTTACATGTTGTTGGTTTTAGTTTTGATTGTATGCATATTGTTTTTGGATCCGGGTTTTTGGTTTTGATATTAAAAGATTTTAATATGGTAACAAACAAGTTTGAATAATACATCCGCTGCGTTTTTATATAAATATGATTTATATACACTTTGATAACTTGTTAAAACCCAACATCTGTATGCCACATTACCGCGTTGAAAAGCATGTTAGTATAACGTACGGCACCTTACAACTCCTAACAAAACATTACAACACCGTACGTAAATTTAAAACTCCATAATAAACCTAATGAATTCGTCCGAGTCATTTGAACATCGTACAACAATTTAGAATATCTTACGATTCTGTATGCCACATTACCGCTTTGAAAATCATGTTAGTATAACCTAGGGCACCGTACAACTCCTAAGAACCCATTACAATACCGTACGTAAACTTAAAACTCCATAGTAAACCTAATGAATTCGTCCGAGTCCTTTAAACATCAGACGACCACTTAGGACTTGTTATGACTTTGTATGCGACATTAGCAACAGGAAAAGCAATTTAGAATAATGTAGGATGCGTTACATCTTTTGAGAACACCTTACACCACCGTACGAAACATTAAAACTCCATAATAAACCTAATGAATTCGTCCGAGTGATTTGAACATCGTACAACAATTTAGAATATCTTACCACTCTGAATGCCACATTACCGCCTTGAAAAGCATGTTAGTATAACGTACTACACCTTACAACTCCTAACAAAATATTACAACACCGTACGTAAACTTAAAACTCCATAATAAACCTAATGAATTCATCCGAGTCCTTTGAACATCGTACGACAATTTAGAATATATTACGACTCTGTATGCCACATTACCGCCTTGAAAAGCATGTTAGTATAACGTACGACACCTTACAACTCCTAACAAAACATTACAACACCGTACGTAAACTTAAAACTCCATAATAAACCTAATGAATTCGTCCGAGTCATTGGAACATCGTACAACAATTTAGAATATCTTACGATTCTGTATGCCACATTACCGCTTTGAAAATCATGTTAGTATAACCTACGGCACCTTACAACTCCTAAGAACCCATTACAATACCGTACGTAAACTTAAAACTCCATAGTAAACCTAATGAATTCGTCCGAGTCCTTTAAACATTAGACGACCACTTAGGACTTGTTATGACTTTGTATGCGACATTAGCAACAGGAAAAGCAATTTAGAATAATGTAAGATGCGTTACATCTTTTAAGAACACCTTACACCACCGTACGAAACATTAAAACTCCATAATAAACCTAATGAATTCGTCCGAGTGATTTGAACATCGTACAACAATTTAGAATATCTTACCACTCTGAATGCCACATTACCGCCTTGAAAAGCATGTTAGTATAACGTACTACACCTTACAACTCCTAACAAAATATTACAACACCGTACGTAAACATAAAACTCCATAATAAACCTAATGAATTCATCCGAGTCCTTTGAACATCGTACGACAATTTAGAATATATTACGACTCTGTATGCCACATTACCGCCTTGAAAAGCATGTTAGTATAACGTACGGCACCTTACAACTCCTAACAAAATATTACAACACCGTACGTAAACTTAAAACTCCATAATAAACCTAATGAATTCGTCCGAGTCATTTGAACATCGTACAACAATTTAGAATATATTACGATTCTGTATGCCACATTACCGCTTTGAAAATCATGTTAGTATAACCTAGGGCACCGTACAACTCCTAAGAACCCATTACAATACCGTACGTAAACTTAAAACTCCATAGTAAACCTAATGAATTCGTCCGAGTCCTTTAAACATCAGACGACCACTTAGGACTTGTTATGACTTTGTATGCGACATTAGCAACAGGAAAAGCAATTTAGAATAATGTAGGATGCGTTACATCTTTTGAGAACACCTTACACCACCGTACGAAACATTAAAACTCCATAATAAACCTAATGAATTCGTCCGAGTGATTTGAACATCGTACAACAATTTAGAATATCTTACCACTCTGAATGCCACATTACCGCCTTGAAAAGCATGTTAGTATAACGTACTACACCTTACAACTCCTAACAAAATATTACAACACCGTACGTAAACTTAAAACTCCATAATAAACCTAATGAATTCATCCGAGTCCTTTGAACATCGTACGACAATTTAGAATATATTACGACTCTGTATGCCACATTACCGCCTTGAAAAGCATGTTAGTATAACGTACGGCACCTTACAACTCCTAACAAAACATTACAACACCGTACGTAAACTTAAAACTCCATAATAAACCTAATGAATTCGTCCGAGTCATTTGAACATCGTACAACAATTTAGAATATCTTACGATTCTGTATGCCACATTACCGCTTTGAAAATCATGTTAGTATAACCTAGGGCACCTTACAACTCCTAAGAACCCATTACAATACCGTACGTAAACTTAAAACTCCATAGTAAACCTAATGAATTCGTCCGAGTCCTTTAAACATTAGACGACCACTTAGGACTTGTTATGACTTTGTATGCGACATTAGCAACAGGAAAAGCAATTTAGAATAATGTAAGATGCGTTACATCTTTTAAGAACACCTTACACCACCGTACGAAACATTAAAACTCCATAATAAACCTAATGAATTCGTCCGAGTGATTTGAACATCGTACAACAATTTAGAATATCTTACCACTCTGAATGCCACATTACCGCCTTGAAAAGCATGTTAGTATAACGTACTACACCTTACAACTCCTAACAAAATATTACAACACCGTACGTAAACATAAAACTCCATAATAAACCTTATGAATTCATCCGAGTCCTTTGAACATCGTACGACAATTTAGAATATATTACGACTCTATATGCCACATTACCGCCTTGAAAAGCATGTTAGTATAACGTACGGAATCTTACAACTCCTAACAAAACATTACAACACCGTACGTAAACTTAAAACTCCATAATAAACCTAATGAATTCGTCCGAGTGATTTGAACATCGTACAACAATTTAGAATATCTTACCACTCTGAATGCCACATTACCGCCTTGAAAAGCATGTTAGTATAACGTACTACACCTTACAACTCCTAACAAAATATTACAACACCGTACGTAAACATAAAACTCCATAATAAACCTAATGAATTCATCCGAGTCCTTTGAACATTGTACGACAATTTAGAATATATTACGACTCTGTATGCCACATTACCGCCTTGAAAAGCATGTTAGTATAACGTACGGCACCTTACAACTCCTAACAAAATATTACAACACCGTACGTAAACTTAAAACTCCATAATAAACCTAATGAATTCGTCCGAGTCATTTGAACATCGTACAACAATTTAGAATATCTTACGATTCTGTATGCCACATTACCGCTTTGAAAATCATGTTAGTATAACCTAGGGCACCGTACAACTCCTAAGAACCCATTACAATACCGTACGTAAACTTAAAACTCCATAGTAAACCTAATGAATTCGTCCGAGTCCTTTAAACATTAGACGACCACTTAGGACTTGTTATGACTTTGTATGCGACATTAGCAACAGGAAAAGCAATTTAGAATAATGTAAGATGCGTTACATCTTTTAAGAACACCTTACACCACCGTACGAAACATTAAAACTCCATAATAAACCTAATGAATTCGTCCGAGTGATTTGAACATCGTACAACAATTTAGAATATCTTACCACTCTGAATGCCACATTACCGCCTTGAAAAGCATGTTAGTATAACGTACTACACCTTACAACTCCTAACAAAATATTACAACACCGTACGTAAACATAAAACTCCATAATAAACCTAATGAATTCATCCGAGTCCTTTGAACATCGTACGACAATTTAGAATATATTACGACTCTGTATGCCACATTACCGCCTTGAAAAGCATGTTAGTATAACGTACGGCACCTTACAACTCCTAACAAAATATTACAACACCGTACGTAAACTTAAAACTCCATAATAAACCTAATGAATTCGTCCGAGTCATTTGAACATCGTACAACAATTTAGAATATATTACGATTCTGTATGCCACATTACCGCTTTGAAAATCATGTTAGTATAACCTAGGGCACCGTACAACTCCTAAGAACCCATTACAATACCGTACGTAAACTTAAAACTCCATAGTAAACCTAATGAATTCGTCCGAGTCCTTTAAACATCAGACGACCACTTAGGACTTGTTATGACTTTGTATGCGACATTAGCAACAGGAAAAGCAATTTAGAATAATGTAGGATGCGTTACATCTTTTGAGAACACCTTACACCACCGTACGAAACATTAAAACTACATAATAAACCTAATGAATTCGTCCGAGTGATTTGAACATCGTACAACAATTTAGAATATCTTACCACTCTGAATGCCACATTACCGCCTTGAAAAGCATGTTAGTATAACGTACTACACCTTACAACTCCTAACAAAATATTACAACACCGTACGTAAACTTAAAACTCCATAATAAACCTAATGAATTCATCCGAGTCCTTTGAACATCGTACGACAATTTAGAATATATTACGACTCTGTATGCCACATTACCGCCTTGAAAAGCATGTTAGTATAACGTACGGCACCTTACAACTCCTAACAAAACATTACAACACCGTACGTAAACTTAAAACTCCATAATAAACCTAATGAATTCGTCCGAGTCATTTGAACATCGTACAACAATTTAGAATATCTTACGATTCTGTATGCCACATTACCGCTTTGAAAATCATGTTAGTATAACCTAGGGCACCTTACAACTCCTAAGAACCCATTACAATACCGTACGTAAACTTAAAACTCCATAGTAAACCTAATGAATTCGTCCGAGTCCTTTAAACATTAGACGACCACTTAGGACTTGTTATGACTTTGTATGCGACATTAGCAACAGGAAAAGCAATTTAGAATAATGTAAGATGCGTTACATCTTTTAAGAACACCTTACACCACCGTACGAAACATTAAAACTCCATAATAAACCTAATGAATTCGTCCGAGTGATTTGAACATCGTACAACAATTTAGAATATCTTACCACTCTGAATGCCACATTACCGCCTTGAAAAGCATGTTAGTATAACGTACTACACCTTACAACTCCTAACAAAATATTACAACACCGTACGTAAACATAAAACTCCATAATAAACCTAATGAATTCATCCGAGTCCTTTGAACATTGTACGACAATTTAGAATATATTACGACTCTGTATGCCACATTACCGCCTTGAAAAGCATGTTAGTATAACGTACGGCACCTTACAACTCCTAACAAAATATTACAACACCGTACGTAAACTTAAAACTCCATAATAAACCTAATGAATTCGTCCGAGTCATTTGAACATCGTACAACAATTTAGAATATCTTACGATTCTGTATGCCACATTACCGCTTTGAAAATCATGTTAGTATAACCTAGGGCACCTTACAACTCCTAAGAACCCATTACAATACCGTACGTAAACTTAAAACTCCATAGTAAACCTAATGAATTCGTCCGAGTCCTTTAAACATCAGACGACCACTTAGGACTTGTTATGACTTTGTATGCGACATTAGCAACAGGAAAAGCAATTTAGAATAATGTAGGATGCGTTACATCTTTTGAGAACACCTTACACCACCGTACGAAACATTAAAACTCCATAATAAACCTAATGAATTCGTCCGAGTGATTTGAACATCGTACAACAATTTAGAATATCTTACCACTCTGAATGCCACATTACCGCCTTGAAAAGCATGTTAGTATAACGTACTACACCTTACAACTCCTAACAAAATATTACAACACCGTACGTAAACATAAAACTCCATAATAAACCTTATGAATTCATCCGAGTCCTTTGAACATCGTACGACAATTTAGAATATATTACGACTCTATATGCCACATTACCGCCTTGAAAAGCATGTTAGTATAACGTACGGAATCTTACAACTCCTAACAAAACATTACAACACCGTACGTAAACTTAAAACTCCATAATAAACCTAATGAATTCGTCCGAGTCATTTGAACATCGTACAACAATTTAGAATATCTTACGACTCTGTATGCCACATTACCGCCTTGAAAATCATGTTAGTATAACCTAGGGCTCCTTACAACTCCTAAGAACCCATTACAAAACCGTACGTAAACTTAAAACTCCATAATAAACCTAATGAATTCGTCCGAGTGATTTGAACATCGTACAACAATTTAGAATATCTTACCACTCTGAATGCCACATTACCGCCTTGAAAAGCATGTTAGTATAACGTACTACACCTTACAACTCCTAACAAAATATTACAACACCGTACGTAAACATAAAACTCCATAATAAACCTAATGAATTCATCCGAGTCCTTTGAACATTGTACGACAATTTAGAATATATTACGACTCTGTATGCCACATTACCGCCTTGAAAAGCATGTTAGTATAACGTACGGCACCTTACAACTCCTAACAAAATATTACAACACCGTACGTAAACTTAAAACTCCATAATAAACCTAATGAATTCGTCCGAGTCATTTGAACATCATACAACAATTTAGAATATCTTACGATTCTGTATGCCACATTACCGCTTTGAAAATCATGTTAGTATAACCTAGGGCACCTTACAACTCCTAAGAACCCATTACAATACCGTACGTAAACTTAAAACTCCATAGTAAACCTAATGAATTCGTCCGAGTCCTTTAAACATCAGACGACCACTTAGGACTTGTTATGACTTTGTATGCGACATTAGCAACAGGAAAAGCAATTTAGAATAATGTAGGATGCGTTACATCTTTTGAGAACACCTTACACCACCGTACGAAACATTAAAACTCCATAATAAACCTAATGAATTCGTCCGAGTGATTTGAACATCGTACAACAATTTAGAATATCTTACCACTCTGAATGCCACATTACCCCCTTGAAAAGCATGTTAGTATAACGTACTACACCTTACAACTCCTAACAAAATATTACAACACCGTACGTAAACATAAAACTCCATAATAAACCTAATGAATTCATCCGAGTCCTTTGAACATCGTACGACAATTTAGAATATATTACGACTCTATATGCCACATTACCGCCTTGAAAAGCATGTTAGTATAACGTACGGAATCTTACAACTCCTAACAAAACATTACAACACCGTACGTAAACTTAAAACTCCATAATAAACCTAATGAATTCGTCCGAGTCATTTGAACATCGTACAACAATTTAGAATATCTTACGACTCTGTATGCCACATTACCGCCTTGAAAATCATGTTAGTATAACCTAGGGCTCCTTACAACTCCTAAGAACCCATTACAAAACCGTACGTAAACTTAAAACTCCATAATAAACCTAATGAATTCGTCCGAGTCAT
Organism: Tagetes erecta; assembly: GCA_030867185.1. NCBI lineage: Eukaryota > Viridiplantae > Streptophyta > Magnoliopsida > Asterales > Asteraceae > Tagetes > Tagetes erecta. The sequence goes on along the minus strand of CM061488.1, from coordinate 42,634,909 downwards.
TTGAACATCGTACAACAATTTAGAATATCTTACGATTCTGTACGCCACATTACCGCTTTGAAAATCATGTTAGTATAAACTAGGGCACCTTACAACTCCTAAGAACCCATTACAATACCGTACGTAAACTTAAAACTCCATAGTAAACCTAATGAATTCGTCCGAGTCCTTTAAACATCAGACGACCACTTAGGACTTGTTATGACTTCGTATGCGACATTAGCAATAGGAAAAGCAATTTAGAATAATTTAGGATGCGTTACATCTTTTGAGAACACCTTACACCACCGTACGAAACATTAAAACTCCATAATAAACCTAATGAATTCGTCCGAGTGATTTGAACATCGTACAACAATTTAGAATATCTTACCACTCTGAATGCCACATTACCGCCTTGAAAAGCATGTTAGTATAATGTACTACACCTTACAACTCCTAACAAAATATTACAACACCGTAGGTAAACTTAAAACTCCATAATAAACCTAATGAATTCATCCGAGTCCTTTGAACATCGTACGACAATTTAGAATATATTACGACTCTGTATGCCACATTACCGCCTTGAAAAGCATGTTAGTATAACGTACGGCACCTTACAACTCCGAACAAAACATTACAACACCGTACGTAAACTTAAAACTCCATAATAAACCTAATGAATTCATCCGAGTCCTTTGAACATCGTACGACAATGTAGAATATATTACGACTCTGTATGCCACATTACCGCCTTGAAAAGCATGTTAGTATAACGTACGGCACCTTACAACTCCTAACAAAACATTACAACACCGTACGTAAACTTAAAACTCCATAATAAACCTAATGAATTCGTCAGAGTCATTTGAACATCGTACAACAATTTAGAATATCTTACGATTCTGTATGCCACATTACCGCTTTGAAAGTCATGTTAGTATAACCTAGGGCACCTTACAACTCCTAAGAACCCATTACAATACCGTACGTAAACTTAAAACTCCATAGTAAACCTATTGAATTCATCCAAGTCCTTTAAACATCAGACGACCACTTAGGACTTGTTATGACTTTGTATGCGACATTAGCAACAGGAAAAGCAATTTTGAATAATGTAGGATGCGTTACATCTTTTGAGAACACCTTACACCACCGTACGAAACATTAAAACTCCATAATAAACCTAATGAATTCGTCCGAGTGATTTGAACATCGTACAACAATTTAGAATATCTTACCACTCTGAATGCCACATTACCGCCTTGAAAAGCATGTTAGTATAACGTACTACACCTTACAACTCCTAACAAAATATTACAACACCGTACGTAAACTTAAAACTCCATAATAAACCTAATGAATTCATCCGAGTCCTTTGAACATCGTACGCCAATTTAGAATATATTACGACTCTGTATGCCACATTACCGCCTTGAAAAGCATGTTAGTATAACGTACGGCACCTTACAACTCCTAACAAAACATTACAACACCGTACGTAAACTTAAAACTCCATAATAAACCTAATGAATTCGTCCGAGTCATTTGAACATCGTACAACAATTTAGAATATCTTACGATTCTGTATGCCACATTACCGCTTTGAAAATCATGTTAGTATAACCTAGGGCACCTTACAACTCCTTAGAACCCATTACAATACCGTACGTAAACTTAAAACTCCATAGTAAACCTAATGAATTCGTCCGAGTCCTTTAAACATCAGACGACCACTTACGACTTGTTATGACTTTGTATGCGACATTAGCAACAGGAAAAGCAATTTAGAATAATGTAAGATGCGTTACTTCTTTTAAGAACACCTTACACCACCATACGAAACATTAAAACTCCATAATAAACCTAATGAATTCGTCCGAGTGATTTGAACATCGTACAACAATTTAGAATATCTTACCACTCTGAATGCCACATTACCGCCTTGAAAATCATGTTAGTATAACGTACTACACCTTACAACTCCTAACAAAATATTACAACACCGTACGTAAACATAAAACTCCATAATAAACCTAATGAATTCATCCGAGTCCTTTGAACATCGTACGACAATTTAGAATATATTACGACTCTGTATGCCACATTACCGCCTTGAAAAGCATGTTAGTATAACGTACGGCACCTTACAACTCCTAACAAAATATTACAACACCGTACGTAAACTTAAAACTCCATAATAAACCTAATGAATTCGTCCGAGTCATTTGAACATCGTACAACAATTTAGAATATCTTACGATTCTGTATGCCACATTACCGCTTTGAAAATCATGTTAGTATAACCTAGGGCACCTTACAACTCCTAAGAACCCATTACAATACCGTACGTAAACTTAAAACTCCATAGTAAACCTAATGAATTCGTCCGAGTCCTTTAAACATCAGACGACCACTTAGGACTTGTTATGACTTTGTATGCGACATTAGCAACAGGAAAAGCAATTTAGAATAATGTAGGATGCGTTACATCTTTGGAGAACACCTTACACCACCGTACGAAACATTAAAACTCCATAATAAACCTAATGAATTCGTCCGAGTGATTTGAACATCGTACAACAATTTAGAATATCTTACCACTCTGAATGCCACATTACCGCCTTGAAAAGCATGTTAGTATAACGTACTACACCTTACAACTCCTAACAAAATATTACAACACCGTACGTAAACATAAAACTCCATAATAAACCTAATGAATTCATCCGAGTCCTTTGAACATCGTACGACAATTTAGAATATATTACGACTCTATATGCCACATTACCGCCTTGAAAAGCATGTTAGTATAACGTACGGAATCTTACAACTCCTAACAAAACATTACAACACCGTACGTAAACTTAAAACTCCATAATAAACCTAATGAATTCGTCCGAGTCATTTGAACATCGTACAACAATTTAGAATATCTTACGATTCTGTATGCCACATTACCGCTTTGAAAATCATGTTAGTATAACCTAGGGCACCTTACAACTCCTTAGAACCCATTACAATACCGTACGTAAACTTAAAACTCCATAGTAAACCTAATGAATTCGTCCGAGTCCTTTAAACATCAGACGACCACTTACGACTTGTTATGACTTTGTATGCGACATTAGCAACAGGAAAAGCAATTTAGAATAATGTAAGATGCGTTACTTCTTTTAAGAACACCTTACACCACCATACGAAACATTAAAACTCCATAATAAACCTAATGAATTCGTCCGAGTGATTTGAACATCGTACAACAATTTAGAATATCTTACCACTCTGAATGCCACATTACCGCCTTGAAAATCATGTTAGTATAACGTACTACACCTTACAACTCCTAACAAAATATTACAACACCGTACGTAAACATAAAACTCCATAATAAACCTAATGAATTCATCCGAGTCCTTTGAACATCGTACGACAATTTAGAATATATTACGACTCTGTATGCCACATTACCGCCTTGAAAAGCATGTTAGTATAACGTACGGCACCTTACAACTCCTAACAAAATATTACAACACCGTACGTAAACTTAAAACTCCATAATAAACCTAATGAATTCGTCCGAGTCATTTGAACATCGTACAACAATTTAGAATATCTTACGATTCTGTATGCCACATTACCGCTTTGAAAATCATGTTAGTATAACCTAGGGCACCTTACAACTCCTAAGAACCCATTACAATACCGTACGTAAACTTAAAACTCCATAGTAAACCTAATGAATTCGTCCGAGTCCTTTAAACATCAGACGACCACTTAGGACTAGTTATGACTTTGTATGCGACATTAGCAACAGGAAAAGCAATTTAGAATAATGTAGGATGCGTTACATCTTTGGAGAACACCTTACACCACCGTACGAAACATTAAAACTCCATAATAAACCTAATGAATTCGTCCGAGTGATTTGAACATCGTACAACAATTTAGAATATCTTACCACTCTGAATGCCACATTACCGCCTTGAAAAGCATGTTAGTATAACGTACTACACCTTACAACTCCTAACAAAATATTACAACACCGTACGTAAACATAAAACTCCATAATAAACCTAATGAATTCATCCGAGTCCTTTGAACATCGTACGACAATTTAGAATATATTACGACTCTATATGCCACATTACCGCCTTGAAAAGCATGTTAGTATAACGTACGGAATCTTACAACTCCTAACAAAACATTACAACACCGTACGTAAACTTAAAACTCCATAATAAACCTAATGAATTCGTCCGAGTCATTTGAACATCGTACAACAATTTAGAATATCTTACGACTCTGTATGCCACATTACCGCCTTGAAAATCATGTTAGTATAACCTAGGGCTCCTTACAACTCCTAAGAACCCATTACAAAACCGTACGTAAACTTAAAACTCCATAATAAACCTAATGAATTCGTCCGAGTCATTTGAACATCGTACAACAATTTAGAATATCTTACGATTCTGTATGCCACATTACCGCTTTGAAAATCATGTTAGTATAAACTAGGGCACCTTACAACTCCTAAGAACCCATTACAATACCGTACGTAAACTTAAAACTCCATAGTAAACCTAATGAATTCGTCCGAGTCCTTTAAACATCAGACGACCACTTAGGACTTGTTATGACTTTGTATGCGACATTAGCAATAGGAAAAGCAATTTAGAATAATGTAGGATGCGTTACATCTTTTGAGAACACCTTACACCACCGTACGAAACATTAAAACTCCATAATAAACCTAATGAATTCGTCCGAGTGATTTGAACATCGTACAACAATTTAGAATATCTTACCACTCTGAATGCCACATTACCGCCTTGAAAAGCATGTTAGTATAACGTACTACACCTTACAACTCCTAACAAAATATTACAACACCGTACGTAAACTTAAAACTCCATAATAAACCTAATGAATTCATCCGAGTCCTTTGAACATCGTACGACAATTTAGAATATATTACGACTCTGTATGCCACATTACCGCCTTGAAAAGCATGTTAGTATAACGTACGGCACCTTACAACTCCTAACAAAACATTACAACACCGTACGTAAACTTAAAACTCCATAATAAACCTAATGAATTCGTCCGAGTCATTTGAACATCGTACAACAATTTAGAATATCTTACGATTCTGTATGCCACATTACCGCTTTGAAAATCATGTTAGTATAACCTAGGGCACCTTACAACTCCTTAGAACCCATTACAATACCGTACGTAAACTTAAAACTCCATAGTAAACCTAATGAATTCGTCCGAGTCCTTTAAACATCAGACGACCACTTACGACTTGTTATGACTTTGTATGCGACATTAGCAACAGGAAAAGCAATTTAGAATAATGTAAGATGCGTTACTTCTTTTAAGAACACCTTACACCACCATACGAAACATTAAAACTCCAAAATAAACCTAATGAATTCGTCCGAGTGATTTGAACATCGTACAACAATTTAGAATATCTTACCACTCTGAATGCCACATTACCGCCTTGAAAATCATGTTAGTATAACGTACTACACCTTACAACTCCTAACAAAATATTACAACACCGTACGTAAACATAAAACTCCATAATAAACCTAATGAATTCATCCGAGTCCTTTGAACATCGTACGACAATTTAGAATATATTACGACTCTGTATGCCACATTACCGCCTTGAAAAGCATGTTAGTATAACGTACGTCACCTTACAACTCCTAACAAAATATTACAACACCGTACGTAAACTTAAAACTCCATAATAAACCTAATGAATTCGTCCGAGTCATTTGAACATCGTACAACAATTTAGAATATCTTACGATTCTGTATGCCACATTACCGCTTTGAAAATCATGTTAGTATAACCTAGGGCACCTTACAACTCCTAAGAACCCATTACAATACCGTACGTAAACTTAAAACTCCATAGTAAACCTAATGAATTCGTCCGAGTCCTTTAAACATCAGACGACCACTTAGGACTTGTTATGACTTTGTATGCGACATTAGCAACAGGAAAAGCAATTTAGAATAATGTAGGATGCGTTACATCTTTGGAGAACACCTTACACCACCGTACGAAACATTAAAACTCCATAATAAACCTAATGAATTCGTCCGAGTGATTTGAACATCGTACAACAATTTAGAATATCTTACCACTCTGAATGCCACATTACCGCCTTGAAAAGCATGTTAGTATAACGTACTACACCTTACAACTCCTAACAAAATATTACAACACCGTACGTAAACATAAAACTCCATAATAAACCTAATGAATTCATCCGAGTCCTTTGAACATCGTACGACAATTTAGAATATATTACGACTCTATATGCCACATTACCGCCTTGAAAAGCATGTTAGTATAACGTACGGAATCTTACAACTCCTAACAAAACATTACAACACCGTACGTAAACTTAAAACTCCATAATAAACCTAATGAATTCGTCCGAGTCATTTGAACATCGTACAACAATTTAGAATATCTTACGACTCTGTATGCCACATTACCGCCTTGAAAATCATGTTAGTTTAACCTAGGGCTCCTTACAACTCCTAAGAACCCATTACAAAACCGTACGTAAACTTAAAACTCCATAATAAACCTAATGAATTCGTCCGAGTCATTTGAACATCGTACAACAATTTAGAATATCTTACGATTCTGTATGCCACATTACCGCTTTGAAAATCATGTTAGTATAAACTAGGGCACCTTACAACTCCTAAGAACCCATTACAATACCGTACGTAAACTTAAAACTCCATAGTAAACCTAATGAATTCGTCCGAGTCCTTTAAACATCAGACGACCACTTAGGACTTGTTATGACTTTGTATGCGACATTAGCAATAGGAAAAGCAATTTAGAATAATGTAGGATGCGTTACATCTTTTGAGAACACCTTACACCACCGTACGAAACATTAAAACTCCATAATAAACCTAATGAATTCGTCCGAGTGATTTGAACATCGTACAACAATTTAGAATATCTTACCACTCTGAATGCCACATTACCGCCTTGAAAATCATGTTAGTATAACGTACTACACCTTACAACTCCTAACAAAATATTACAACACCGTACGTAAACATAAAACTCCATAATAAACCTAATGAATTCATCCGAGTCCTTTGAACATCGTACGACAATTTAGAATATATTACAACTCTGTATGCCACATTACCGCCTTGAAAAGCATGTTAGTATAACGTACGGCACCTTACAACTCCTAACAAAATATTACAACACCGTACGTAAACTTAAAACTCCATAATAAACCTAATGAATTCGTCCGAGTCATTTGAACATCGTACAACAATTTAGAATATCTTACGATTCTGTATGCCACATTACCGCTTTGAAAATCATGTTAGTATAACCTAGGGCACCTTACAACTCCTAAAAACCCATTACAATACCGTACGTAAACTTAAAACTCCATAGTAAACCTAATGAATTCGTCCGAGTCCTTTAAACATCAGACGACCACTTAGGACTTGTTATGACTTTGTATGCGACATTAGCAACAGGAAAAGCAATTTAGAATAATGTAGGATGCGTTACATCTTTGGAGAACACCTTACACCACCGTACGAAACATTAAAACTCCATAATAAACCTAATGAATTCGTCCGAGTGATTTGAACATCGTACAACAATTTAGAATATCTTACCACTCTGAATGCCACATTACCGCCTTGAAAAGCATGTTAGTATAACGTACTACACCTTACAACTCCTAACAAAATATTACAACACCGTACGTAAACATAAAACTCCATAATAAACCTAATGAATTCATCCGAGTCCTTTGAACATCGTACGACAATTTAGAATATATTACGACTCTATATGCCACATTACCGCCTTGAAAAGCATGTTAGTATAACGTACGGAATCTTACAACTCCTAACAAAACATTACAACACCGTACGTAAACTTAAAACTCCATAATAAACCTAATGAATTCGTCCGAGTCATTTGAACATCGTACAACAATTTAGAATATCTTACGACTCTGTATGCCACATTACCGCCTTGAAAATCATGTTAGTATAACCTAGGGCTCCTTACAACTCCTAAGAACCCATTACAAAACCGTACGTAAACTTAAAACTCCATAATAAACCTAATGAATTCGTCCGAGTCATTTGAACATCGTACAACAATTTAGAATATCTTACGATTCTGTATGCCACATTACCGCTTTGAAAATCATGTTAGTATAAACTAGGGCACCTTACAACTCCTAAGAACCCATTACAATACCGTACGTAAACTTAAAACTCCATAGTAAACCTAATGAATTCGTCCGAGTCCTTTAAACATCAGACGACCACTTAGGACTTGTTATGACTTTGTATGCGACATTAGCAATAGGAAAAGCAATTTAGAATAATGTAGGATGCGTTACATCTTTTGAGAACACCTTACACCACCGTACGAAACATTAAAACTCCATAATAAACCTAATGAATTCGTCCGAGTGATTTGAACATCGTACAACAATTTAGAATATCTTACCACTCTGAATGCCACAATGTTAGTATAACGTACTACACCTTACAACTCCTAACAAAATATTACAACACCGTACGTAAACTTAAAACTCCATAATAAACCTAATGAATTCATCCGAGTCCTTTGAACATCGTACGACAATTTAGAATATATTACAACTCTGTATGCCACATTACCGCCTTGAAAAGCATGTTAGTATAACGTACGGCACCTTACAACTCCTAACAAAACATTACAACACCGTACGTAAACTTAAAACTCCATAATAAACCTAATGAATTCGTCCGAGTCATTTGAACATCGTACAACAATTTAGAATATCTTACGATTCTGTATCCCACATTACCGCTTTGAAAATCATGTTAGTATAAACTAGGGCACCTTACAACTCCTAAGAACCCATTACAATACCGTACGTAAACTTAAAACTCCATAGTAAACCTAATGAATTCGTCCGAGTCCTTTAAACATCAGAAGACCACTTAGGACTTGTTATGACTTTGTATGCGACATTAGCAATAGGAAAAGCAATTTAGAATAATGTAGGATGCGTTACATCTTTTGAGAACACCTTACACCACCGTACGAAACATTAAAACTCCATAATAAACCTAATGAATTCGTCCGAGTGATTTGAACATCGTACAACAATTTAGAATATCTTACCACTCTGAATGCCACATTACCGCCTTGAAAAGCATGTTAGTATAACGTACTACACCTTACAACTCCTAACAAAATATTACAACACCGTACGTAAACATAAAACTCCATAATAAACCTAATGAATTCATCCGAGTCCTTTGAACATCGTACGACAATTTAGAATATATTACGACTCTATATGCCACATTACCGCCTTGAAAAGCATGTTAGTATAACGTACGGCATCTTACAACTCCTAACAAAACATTACAACACCGTACGTAAACTTAAAACTCCATAATAAACCTAATGAATTCGTCCGAGTCATTTGAACATCGTACAACAATTTAGAATATCTTACGATTCTGTATGCCACATTACCGCTTTGAAAATCATGTTAGTATAAACTAGGGCACCTTACAACTCCTAAGAACCCATTACAATACCGTACGTAAACTTAAAACTCCATAGTAAACCTAATGAATTCGTCCGAGTCCTTTAAACATCAGAAGACCACTTAGGACTTGTTATGACTTTGTATGCGACATTAGCAATAGGAAAAGCAATTTAGAATAATGTAGGATGCGTTACATCTTTTGAGAACACCTTACACCACCGTACGAAACATTAAAACTCCATAATAAACCTAAGGAATTCGTCCGAGTGATTTGAACATCGTACAACAATTTAGAATATCTTACCACTCTGAATGCCACATTACCGCCTTGAAAAGCATGTTAGTATAACGTACTACACCTTACAACTCCTAACAAAATATTACAACACCGTACGTAAACATAAAACTCCATAATAAACCTAATGAATTCATCCGAGTCCTTTGAACATCGTACGACAATTTAGAATATATTACGACTCTATATGCCACATTACCGCCTTGAAAAGCATGTTAGTATAACGTACGGCATCTTACAACTCCTAACAAAACATTACAACACCGTACGTAAACTTAAAACTCCATAATAAACCTAATGAATTCGTCCGAGTCATTTGAACATCGTACAACAATTTAGAATATCTTACGACTCTGTATGCCACATTACCGCCTTGAAAATCATGTTAGTATAACCTAGGGCTCCTTACAACTCCTAAGAACCCATTACAAAACCGTACGTAAACTTAAAACTCCATAATAAACCTAATGAATTCGTCCGAGTCATTTGAACATCGTACAACAATTTAGAATATCTTACGATTCTGTATGCCACATTACCGCTTTGAAAATCATGTTAGTATAAACTAGGGCACCTTACAACTCCTAAGAACCCATTACAATACCGTACGTAAACTTAAAACTCCATAGTAAACCTAATGAATTCGTCCGAGTCCTTTAAACATCAGACGACCACTTAGGACTTGTTATGACTTTGTATGCGACATTAGCAATAGGAAAAGCAATTTAGAATAATGTAGGATGCGTTACATCTTTTGAGAACACCTTACACCACCGTACGAAACATTAAAACTCCATAATAAACCTAATGAATTCGTCCGAGTGATTTGAACATCGTACAAAAATTTCGAATATCTTACCACTCTGAATGCCACATTACCGCCTTGAAAAGCATGTTAGTATAACGTACTACACCTTACAACTCCTAACAAAATATTACAACACCGTACGTAAACTTAAAACTCCATAATAAACCTAATGAATTCATCCGAGTCCTTTGAACATCGTACGACAATTTAGAATATATTACAACTCTGTATGCCACATTACCGCCTTGAAAAGCATGTTAGTATAACGTACGGCACCTTACAACTCCTAACAAAACATTACAACACCGTACGTAAACTTAAAACTCCATAATAAACCTAATGAATTCGTCCGAGTCATTTGAATATCGTACAACAATTTAGAATATCTTACGATTCTGTATGCCACATTACCGCTTTGAAAATCTTGTTAGTATAACCTAGGGCACCTTACAACTCCTAAGAACCCATTACAATACCGTACGTAAACTTAAAACTCCATAGTAAACCTAATGAATTCGTCCGAGTCCTTTAAACATCTGACGACCACTTAGGACTTGTTATGACTTTGTATGCGACATTAGCAACAGGAAAAGCAATTTAGAATAATGTAGGATGCGTTACATCTTTTGAGAACACCTTACACCACCGTACGAAACATTAAAACTCCATAATAAACCTAATGAATTCGTCCGAGTGATTTGAACATCGTACAACAATTTAGAATATCTTACCACTCTGAATGCCACATTACCGCCTTGAAAAGCATGTTAGTATAACGTACTACACCTTACAACTCCTAACAAAATATTACAACACCGTACGTAAACATAAAACTCCATAATAAACCTAATGAATTCATCCGAGTCCTTTGAACATCGTACGACAATTTAGAATATATTACGACTCTATATGCCACATTACCGCCTTGAAAAGCATGTTAGTATAACGTACGGCATCTTACAACTCCTATCAAAACATTACAACACCGTACGTAAACTTAAAACTCCATAATAAACCTAATGAATTCGTCCGAGTCATTTGAACATCGTACAACAATTTAGAATATCTTACGATTCTGTATGCCACATTACCGCTTTGAAAATCATGTTAGTATAAACTAGGGCACCTTACAACTCCTAAGAACCCATTACAATACCGTACGTAAACTTAAAACTCCATAGTAAACCTAATGAATTCGTCCGAGTCCTTTAAACATCAGAAGACCACTTAGGACTTGTTATGACTTTGTATGCGACATTAGCAATAGGAAAAGCAATTTAGAATAATGTAGGATGCGTTACATCTTTTGAGAACACCTTACACCACCGTACGAAACATTAAAACTCCATAATAAACCTAATGAATTCGTCCGAGTGATTTGAACATCGTACAACAATTTAGAATATCTTACCACTCTGAATGCCACATTACCGCCTTGAAAAGCATGTTAGTATAACGTACTACACCTTACAACTCCTAACAAAATATTACAACACCGTACGTAAACATAAAACTCCATAATAAACCTAATGAATTCATCCGAGTCCTTTGAACATCGTACGACAATTTAGAATATATTACGACTCTATATGCCACATTACCGCCTTGAAAAGCATGTTAGTATAACGTACGGCATCTTACAACTCCTAACAAAACATTACAACACCGTACGTAAACTTAAAACTCCATAATAAACCTAATGAATTCGTCCGAGTCATTTGAACATCGTACAACAATTTAGAATATCTTACGACTCTGTATGCCACATTACCGCCTTGAAAATCATGTTAGTATAACCTAGGGCTCCTTACAACTCCTAAGAACCCATTACAAAACCGTACGTAAACTTAAAACTCCATAATAAACCTAATGAATTCGTCCGAGTCATCTGAACATCGTACAACAATTTAGAATATCTTACGATTCTGTATGCCACATTACCGCTTTGAAAATCATGTTAGTATAAACTAGGGCACCTTACAACTCCTAAGAACCCATTACAATACCGTACGTAAACTTAAAACTCCATAGTAAACCTAATGAATTCGTCCGAGTCCTTTAAACATCAGATGACCACTTAGGACTTGTTATGACTTTGTATGCGACATTAGCAATAGGAAAAGCAATTTAGAATAATGTAGGATGCGTTACATCTTTTGAGAACACCTTACACCACCGTACGAAACATTAAAACTCCATAATAAACCTAATGAATTCGTCCGAGTGATTTGAACATCGTACAACAATTTAGAATATCTTACCACTCTGAATGCCACATTACCGCCTTGAAAAGCATGTTAGTATAACGTACTACAGCTTACAACTCCTAACAAAATATTACAACACCGTACGTAAACTTAAAACTCCATAATAAACCTAATGAATTCATCCGAGTCCTTTGAACATCGTACGACAATTTAGAATATATTACAACTCTGTATGCCACATTACCGCCTTGAAAAGCATGTTAGTATAACGTACGGCACCTTACAACTCCTAACAAAACATTACAACACCGTACGTAAACTTAAAACTCCATAATAAACCTAATGAATTCGTCCGAGTCATTTGAATATCGTACAACAATTTAGAATATCTTACGATTCTGTATGCCACATTACCGCTTTGAAAATCATGTTAGCATAACCTAGGGCACCTTACAACTCCTAAGAACCCATTACAATACCGTACGTAAACTTAAAACTCCATAGTAAACCTAATGAATTCGTCCGAGTCCTTTAAACATCTGACGACCACTTAGGACTTGTTATGACTTTGTATGCGACATTAGCAACAGGAAAAGCAATTTAGAATAATGTAGGATGCGTTACATCTTTTGAGAACACCTTACACCACCGTACGAAACATTAAAACTCCATAATAAACCTAATGAATTCGTCCGAGTGATTTGAACATCGTACAACAATTTAGAATATCTTACCACTCTGAATGCCACATTACCGCCTTGAAAAGCATGTTAGTATAACGTACTACACCTTACAACTCCTAACAAAATATTACAACACCGTACGTAAACATAAAACTCCATAATAAACCTAATGAATTCATCCGAGTCCTTTGAACATCGTACGACAATTTAGAATATATTACGACTCTATATGCCACATTACCGCCTTGAAAAGCATGTTAGTATAACGTACGGCATCTTACAACTCCTAACAAAACATTACAACACCGTACGTAAACTTAAAACTCCATAATAAACCTAATGAATTCGTCCGAGTCATTTGAACATCGTACAACAATTTAGCATATCTTACGATTCTGTATGCCACATTACCGCTTTGAAAATCATGTTAGTATAAACTAGGGCACCTTACAACTCCTAAGAACCCATTACAATACCGTACGTAAACTTAAAACTCCATAGTAAACCTAATGAATTCGTCCGAGTCCTTTAAACATCAGAAGACCACTTAGGACTTGTTATGACTTTGTATGCGACATTAGCAATAGGAAAAGCAATTTAGAATAATGTAGGATGCGTTACATCTTTTGAGAACACCTTACACCACCGTACGAAACATTAAAACTCCATAATAAACCTAATGAAGAACATCGTACAACAATTTAGAATATCTTACCACTCTGAATGCCACATTACCGCCTTGAAAAGCATGTTAGTATAACGTACTACACCTTACAACTCCTAACAAAATATTACAACACCGTACGTAAACATAAAACTCCATAATAAACCTAATGAATTCATCCGAGTCCTTTGAACATCGTACGACAATTTAGAATATATTACGACTCTATATGCCACATTACCGCCTTGAAAAGCATGTTAGTATAACGTACGGCATCTTACAACTCCTAACAAAACATTACAACACCGTACGTAAACTTAAAACTCCATAATAAACCTAATGAATTCGTCCGAGTCATTTGAACATCGTACAACAATTTAGAATATCTTACGACTCTGTATGCCACATTACCGCCTTGAAAATCATGTTAGTATAACCTAGGGCTCCTTACAACTCCTAAGAACCCATTACAAAACCGTACGTAAACTTAAAACTCCATAATAAACCTAATGAATTCGTCCGAGTCATTTGAACATCGTACAACAATTTAGAATATCTTACAATTCTGTATGCCACATTACCGCTTTGAAAATCATGTTAGTATAAACTATGGCACCTTACAACTCCTAAGAACCCATTACAATACCGTACGTAAACTTAAAACTCCATAGTAAACCTAATGAATTCGTCCGAGTCCTTTAAACATCAGACGACCACTTAGGACTTGTTATGACTTTGTATGCGACATTAGCAATAGGAAAAGCAATTTAGAATAATGTAGGATGCGTTACATCTTTTGAGAACACCTTACACCACCGTACGAAACATTAAAACTCCATAATAAACCTAATGAATTCGTCCGAGTGATTTGAACATCGTACAACAATTTAGAATATCTTACCACTCTGAATGCCACATTACCGCCTTGAAAAGCATGTTAGTATAACGTACTACACCTTACAACTCCTAACAAAATATTACAACACCGTACGTAAACTTAAAACTCCATAATAAACCTAATGAATTCATCCGAGTCCTTTGAACATCGTACGACAATTTAGAATATATTACAACTCTGTATGCCACATTACCGCCTTGAAAAGCATGTTAGTATAACGTACGGCACCTTACAACTCCTAACAAAACATTACAACACCGTACGTAAACTTAAAACTCCATAATAAACCTAATGAATTCGTCCGAGTCATTTGAACATCGTACAACAATTTAGAATATCTTACGATTCTGTATGCCACATTACCGCTTTGAAAATCATGTTAGTATAAACTAGGGCACCTTACAACTCCTAAGAACCCATTACAATACCGTACGTAAACTTAAAACTCCATAGTAAACCTAATGAATTCGTCCGAGTCCTTTAAACATCAGAAGACCACTTAGGACTTGTTATGACTTTGTATGCGACATTAGCAATAGGAAAAGCAATTTAGAATAATGTAGGATGCGTTACATCTTTTGAGAACACCTTACACCACCGTACGAAACATTAAAACTCCATAATAAACCTAATGAATTCGTCCGAGTGATTTGAACATCGTACAACAATTTAGAATATCTTACCACTCTGAATGCCACATTACCGCCTTGAAAAGCATGTTAGTATAACGTACTACACCTTACAACTCCTAACAAAATATTACAACACCGTACGTAAACATAAAACTCCATAATAAACCTAATGAATTCATCCGAGTCCTTTGAACATCGTACGACAATTTAGAATATATTACGACTCTATATGCCACATTACCGCCTTGAAAAGCATGTTAGTATAACGTACGGCATCTTACAACTCCTAACAAAACATTACAACACCGTACGTAAACTTAAAACTCCATAATAAACCTAATGAATTCGTCCGAGTCATTTGAACATCGTACAACAATTTAGAATATCTTACGATTCTGTATGCCACATTACCGCTTTGAAAATCATGTTAGTATAAACTAGGGCACCTTACAACTCCTAAGAACCCATTACAATACCGTACGTAAACTTAAAACTCCATAGTAAACCTAATGAATTCGTCCGAGTCCTTTAAACATCAGAAGACCGCTTAGGACTTGTTATGACTTTGTATGCGACATTAGCAATAGGAAAAGCAATTTAGAATAATGTAGGATGCGTTACATCTTTTGAGAACACCTTACACCACCGTACGAAACATTAAAACTCCATAATAAACCTAATGAATTCGTCCGAGTGATTTGAACATCGTACAACAATTTTGAATATCTTACCACTCTGAATGCCACATTACCGCCTTGAAAAGCATGTTAGTATAACGTACTACACCTTACAACTCCTAACAAAATATTACAACACCGTACGTAAACATAAAACTCCATAATAAACCTAATGAATTCATCCGAGTCCTTTGAACATCGTACGACAATTTAGAATATATTACGACTCTATATGCCACATTACCGCCTTGAAAAGCATGTTAGTATAACGTACGGCATCTTACAACTCCTAACAAAACATTACAACACCGTACGTAAACTTAAAACTCCATAATAAACCTAATGAATTCGTCCGAGTCATTTGAACATCGTACAACAATTTAGAATATCTTACGACTCTGTATGCCACATTACCGCCTTGAAAATCATGTTAGTATAACCTAGGGCTCCTTACAACTCCTAAGAACCCATTACAAAACCGTACGTAAACTTAAAACTCCATAATAAACCTAATGAATTCGTCCGAGTCATTTGAACATCGTACAACAATTTAGAATATCTTACGATTCTGTATGCCACATTACCGCTTTGAAAATCATGTTAGTATAAACTAGGGCACCTTACAACTCCTAAGAACCCATTACAATACCGTACGTAAACTTAAAACTCCATAGTAAACCTAATGAATTCGTCCGAGTCCTTTAAACATCAGACGACCACTTAGGACTTGTTATGACTTTGTATGCGACATTAGCAATAGGAAAAGCAATTTAGAATAATGTAGGATGCGTTACATCTTTTGAGAACACCTTACACCACCGTACGAAACATTAAAACTCCATAATAAACCTAATGAATTCGTCCGAGTGATTTGAACATCGTACAAAAATTTAGAATATCTTACCACTCTGAATGCCACATTACCGCCTTGAAAAGCATGTTAGTATAACATACTACACCTTACAACTCCTAACAAAATATTACAACACCGTACGTAAACTTAAAACTCCATAATAAACCTAATGAATTCATCCGAGTCCTTTGAACATCGTACGACAATTTAGAATATATTACAACTCTGTATGCCACATTACCGCCTTGAAAAGCATGTTAGTATAACGTACGGCACCTTACAACTCCTAACAAAACATTACAACACCGTACGTAAACTTAAAACTCCATAATAAACCTAATGAATTCGTCCGAGTCATTTGAATATCGTACAACAATTTAGAATATCTTACGATTCTGTATGCCACATTACCGCTTTGAAAATCATGTTAGTATAACCTAGGGCACCTTACAACTCCTAAGAACCCATTACAATACCGTACGTAAACTTAAAACTCCATAGTAAACCTAATGAATTCGTCCGAGTCCTTTAAACATCTGACGACCACTTAGGACTTGTTATGACTTTGTATGCGACATTAGCAACAGGAAAAGCAATTTAGAATAATGTAGGATGCGTTACATCTTTTGAGAACACCTTACACCACCGTACGAAACATTAAAACTCCATAATAAACCTAATGAATTCGTCCGAGTGATTTGAACATCGTACAACAATTTAGAATATCTTACCACTCTGAATGCCACATTACCGCCTTGAAAAGCATGTTAGTATAACGTACTACACCTTACAACTCCTAACAAAATATTACAACACCGTACGTAAACATAAAACTCCATAATAAACCTAATGAATTCATCCGAGTCCTTTGAACATCGTACGACAATTTAGAATATATTACGACTCTATATGCCACATTACCGCCTTGAAAAGCATGTTAGTATAACGTACGGCATCTTACAACTCCTAACAAAACATTACAACACCGTACGTAAACTTAAAACTCCATAATAAACCTAATGAATTCGTCCGAGTCATTTGAACATCGTACAACAATTTAGAATATCTTACGATTCTGTATGCCACATTACCGCTTTGAAAATCATGTTAGTATAAACTAGGGCACCTTACAACTCCTAAGAACCCATTACAATACCGTACGTAAACTTAAAACTCCATAGTAAACCTAATGAATTCGTCCGAGTCCTTTAAACATCAGAAGACCACTTAGGACTTGTTATGACTTTGTATGCGACATTAGCAATAGGAAAAGCAATTTAGAATAATGTAGGATGCGTTACATCTTTTGAGAACACCTTACACCACCGTACGAAACATTAAAACTCCATAATAAACCTAATGAATTCGTCCGAGTGATTTGAACATCGTACAACAATTTAGAATATCTTACCACTCTGAATGCCACATTACCGCCTTGAAAAGCATGTTAGTATAACGTACTACACCTTACAACTCCTAACAAAATATTACAACACCGTACGTAAACATAAAACTCCATAATAAACCTAATGAATTCATCCGAGTCCTTTGAACATCGTACGACAATTTAGAATATATTACGACTCTATATGCCACATTACCGCCTTGAAAAGCATGTTAGTATAACGTACGGCATCTTACAACTCCTAACAAAACATTACAACACCGTACGTAAACTTAAAACTCCATAATAAACCTAATGAATTCGTCCGAGTCATTTGAACATCGTACAACAATTTAGAATATCTTACGATTCTGTATGCCACATTACCGCTTTGAAAATCATGTTAGTATAAACTAGGGCACCTTACAACTCCTAAGAACCCATTACAATACCGTACGTAAACTTAAAACTCCATAGTAAACCTAATGAATTCGTCCGAGTCCTTTAAACATCAGAAGACCGCTTAGGACTTGTTATGACTTTGTATGCGACATTAGCAATAGGAAAAGCAATTTAGAATAATGTAGGATGCGTTACATCTTTTGAGAACACCTTACACCACCGTACGAAACATTAAAACTCCATAATAAACCTAATGAATTCGTCCGAGTGATTTGAACATCGTACAACAATTTTGAATATCTTACCACTCTGAATGCCACATTACCGCCTTGAAAAGCATGTTAGTATAACGTACTACACCTTACAACTCCTAACAAAATATTACAACACCGTACGTAAACATAAAACTCCATAATAAACCTAATGAATTCATCCGAGTCCTTTGAACATCGTACGACAATTTAGAATATATTACGACTCTATATGCCACATTACCGCCTTGAAAAGCATGTTAGTATAACGTACGGCATCTTACAACTCCTAACAAAACATTACAACACCGTACGTAAACTTAAAACTCCATAATAAACCTAATGAATTCGTCCGAGTCATTTGAACATCGTACAACAATTTAGAATATCTTACGACTCTGTATGCCACATTACCGCCTTGAAAATCATGTTAGTATAACCTAGGGCTCCTTACAACTCCTAAGAACCCATTACAAAACCGTACGTAAACTTAAAACTCCATAATAAACCTAATGAATTCGTCCGAGTCATTTGAACATCGTACAACAATTTAGAATATCTTACGATTCTGTATGCCACATTACCGCTTTGAAAATCATGTTAGTATAAACTAGGGCACCTTACAACTCCTAAGAACCCATTACAATACCGTACGTAAACTTAAAACTCCATAGTAAACCTAATGAATTCGTCCGAGTCCTTTAAACATCAGACGACCACTTAGGACTTGTTATGACTTTGTATGCGACATTAGCAATAGGAAAAGCAATTTAGAATAATGTAGGATGCGTTACATCTTTTGAGAACACCTTACACCACCGTACGAAACATTAAAACTCCATAATAAACCTAATGAATTCGTCCGAGTGATTTGAACATCGTACAAAAATTTAGAATATCTTACCACTCTGAATGCCACATTACCGCCTTGAAAAGCATGTTAGTATAACGTACTACACCTTACAACTCCTAACAAAATATTACAACACCGTACGTAAACTTAAAACTCCATAATAAACCTAATGAATTCATCCGAGTCCTTTGAACATCGTACGACAATTTAGAATATATTACAACTCTGTATGCCACATTACCGCCTTGAAAAGCATGTTAGTATAACGTACGGCACCTTACAACTCCTAACAAAACATTACAACACCGTACGTAAACTTAAAACTCCATAATAAACCTAATGAATTCGTCCGAGTCATTTGAATATCGTACAACAATTTAGAATATCTTACGATTCTGTATGCCACATTACCGCTTTGAAAATCATGTTAGTATAACCTAGGGCACCTTACAACTCCTAAGAACCCATTACAATACCGTACGTAAACTTAAAACTCCATAGTAAACCTAATGAATTCGTCCGAGTCCTTTAAACATCTGACGACCACTTAGGACTTGTTATGACTTTGTATGCGACATTAGCAACAGGAAAAGCAATTTAGAATAATGTAGGATGCGTTACATCTTTTGAGAACACCTTACACCACCGTACGAAACATTAAAACTCCATAATAAACCTAATGAATTCGTCCGAGTGATTTGAACATCGTACAACAATTTAGAATATCTTACCACTCTGAATGCCACATTACCGCCTTGAAAAGCATGTTAGTATAACGTACTACACCTTACAACTCCTAACAAAATATTACAACACCGTACGTAAACATAAAACTCCATAATAAACCTAATGAATTCATCCGAGTCCTTTGAACATCGTACGACAATTTAGAATATATTACGACTCTATATGCCACATTACCGCCTTGAAAAGCATGTTAGTATAACGTACGGCATCTTACAACTCCTAACAAAACATTACAACACCGTACGTAAACTTAAAACTCCATAATAAACCTAATGAATTCGTCCGAGTCATTTGAACATCGTACAACAATTTAGAATATCTTACGATTCTGTATGCCACATTACCGCTTTGAAAATCATGTTAGTATAAACTAGGGCACCTTACAACTCCTAAGAACCCATTACAATACCGTACGTAAACTTAAAACTCCATAGTAAACCTAATGAATTCGTCCGAGTCCTTTAAACATCAGAAGACCACTTAGGACTTGTTATGACTTTGTATGCGACATTAGCAATAGGAAAAGCAATTTAGAATAATGTAGGATGCGTTACATCTTTTGAGAACACCTTACACCACCGTACGAAACATTAAAACTCCATAATAAACCTAATGAATTCGTCCGAGTGATTTGAACATCGTACAACAATTTAGAATATCTTACCACTCTGAATGCCACATTACCGCCTTGAAAAGCATGTTAGTATAACGTACTACACCTTACAACTCCTAACAAAATATTACAACACCGTACGTAAACATAAAACTCCATAATAAACCTAATGAATTCATCCGAGTCCTTTGAACATCGTACGACAATTTAGAATATATTACGACTCTATATGCCACATTACCGCCTTGAAAAGCATGTTAGTATAACGTACGGCATCTTACAACTCCTAACAAAACATTACAACACCGTACGTAAACTTAAAACTCCATAATAATCCTAATGAATTCGTCCGAGTCATTTGAACATCGTACAACAATTTAGAATATCTTACGACTCTGTATGCCACATTACCGCCTTGAAAATCATGTTAGTATAACCTAGGGCTCCTTACAACTCCTAAGAACCCATTACAAAACCGTACGTAAACTTAAAACTCCATAATAAACCTAATGAATTCGTCCGAGTCATTTGAACATCGTACAACAATTTAGAATATCTTACGATTCTGTATGCCACATTACCGCTTTGAAAATCATGTTAGTATAAACTAGGGCACCTTACAACTCCTAAGAACCCATTACAATACCGTACGTAAACTTAAAACTCCATAGTAAACCTAATGAATTCGTCCGAGTCCTTTAAACATCAGACGACCACTTAGGACTTGTTATGACTTTGTATGCGACATTAGCAATAGGAAAAGCAATTTAGAATAATGTAGGATGCGTTACATCTTTTGAGAACACCTTACACCACCGTACGAAACATTAAAACTCCATAATAAACCTAATGAATTCGTCCGAGTGATTTGAACATCGTACAACAATTTAGAATATCTTACCACTCTGAATGCCACATTACCGCCTTGAAAAGCATGTTAGTATAACGTACTACAGCTTACAACTCCTAACAAAATATTACAACACCGTACGTAAACTTAAAACTCCATAATAAACCTAATGAATTCATCCGAGTCCTTTGAACATCGTACGACAATTTAGAATATATTACAACTCTGTATGCCACATTACCGCCTTGAAAAGCATGTTAGTATAACGTACGGCACCTTACAACTCCTAACAAAACATTACAACACCGTACGTAAACTTAAAACTCCATAATAAACCTAATGAATTCGTCCGAGTCATTTGAATATCGTACAACAATTTAGAATATCTTACGATTCTGTATGCCACATTACCGCTTTGAAAATCATGTTAGCATAACCTAGGGCACCTTACAACTCCTAAGAACCCATTACAATACCGTACGTAAACTTAAAACTCCATAGTAAACCTAATGAATTCGTCCGAGTCCTTTAAACATCTGACGACCACTTAGGACTTGTTATGACTTTGTATGCGACATTAGCAACAGGAAAAGCAATTTAGAATAATGTAGGATGCGTTACATCTTTTGAGAACACCTTACACCACCGTACGAAACATTAAAACTCCATAATAAACCTAATGAATTCGTCCGAGTGATTTGAACATCGTACAACAATTTAGAATATCTTACCACTCTGAATGCCACATTACCGCCTTGAAAAGCATGTTAGTATAACGTACTACACCTTACAACTCCTAACAAAATATTACAACACCGTACGTAAACTTAAAACTCCATAATAAACCTAATGAATTCATCCGAGTCCTTTGAACATCGTACGACAATTTAGAATATATTACAACTCTGTATGCCACATTACCGCCTTGAAAAGCATGTTAGTATAACGTACGGCACCTTACAACTCCTAACAAAACATTACAACACCGTACGTAAACTTAAAACTCCATAATAAACCTAATAAATTCGTCCGAGTCATTTGAATATCGTACAACAATTTAGAATATCTTACGATTCTGTATGCCACATTACCGCTTTGAAAATCATGTTAGCATAACCTAGGGCACCTTACAACTCCTAAGAACCCATTACAATACCGTACGTAAACTTAAAACTCCATAGTAAACCTAATGAATTCGTCCGAGTCATTTGAACATCGTACAACAATTTAGAATATCTTACGATTCTGTATGCCACATTACCGCTTTGAAAATCATGTTAGTATAAACTAGGGCACCTTACAACTCCTAAGAACCCATTACAATACCGTACGTAAACTTAAAACTCCATAGTAAACCTAATGAATTCGTCCGAGTCCTTTAAACATCAGACGACCACTTAGGACTTGTTATGACTTTGTATGCGACATTAGCAATAGGAAAAGCAATTTAGAATAAAGTAGGATGCGTTACATCTTTTGAGAACACCTTACACCACCGTACGAAACATTAAAACTCCATAATAAACCTAATGAATTCGTCCGAGTGATTTGAACATCGTACAACAATTTAGAATATCTTACCACTCTGAATGCCACATTACCGCCTTGAAAAGCATGTTAGTATAACGTACTACACCTTACAACTCCTAACAAAATATTACAACACCGTACGTAAACTTAAAACTCCATAATAAACCTAATGAATTCATCCGAGTCCTTTGAACATCGTACGACAATTTAGAATATATTACAACTCTGTATGCCACATTACCGCCTTGAAAAGCATGTTAGTATAACGTACGGCACCTTACAACTCCTAACAAAACATTACAACACCGTACGTAAACTTAAAACTCCATAATAAACCTAATGAATTCGTCCGAGTCATTTGAATATCGTACAACAATTTAGAATATCTTACGATTCTGTATGCCACATTACCGCTTTGAAAATCATGTTAGCATAACCTAGGGCACCTTACAACTCCTAAGAACCCATTACAATACCGTACGTAAACTTAAAACTCCATAGTAAACCTAATGAATTCGTCCGAGTCCTTTAAACATCTGACGACCACTTAGGACTTGTTATGACTTTGTATGCGACATTAGCAACAGGAAAAGCAATTTAGAATAATGTAGGATGCGTTACATCTTTTGAGAACACCTTACACCACCGTACGAAACATTAAAACTCCATAATAAACCTAATGAATTCGTCCGAGTGATTTGAACATCGTACAACAATTTAGAATATCTTACCACTCTGAATGCCACATTACCGCCTTGAAAAGCATGTTAGTATAACGTACTACACCTTACAACTCCTAACAAAATATTACAACACCGTACGTAAACATAAAACTCCATAATAAACCTAATGAATTCATCCGAGTCCTTTGAACATCGTACGACAATTTAGAATATATTACGACTCTATATGCCACATTACCGCCTTGAAAAGCATGTTAGTATAACGTACGGCATCTTACAACTCCTAACAAAACATTACAACACCGTACGTAAACTTAAAACTCCATAATAAACCTAATGAATTCGTCCGAGTCATTTGAACATCGTACAACAATTTAGCATATCTTACGATTCTGTATGCCACATTACCGCTTTGAAAATCATGTTAGTATAAACTAGGGCACCTTACAACTCCTAAGAACCCATTACAATACCGTACGTAAACTTAAAACTCCATAGTAAACCTAATGAATTCGTCCGAGTCCTTTAAACATCAGAAGACCACTTAGGACTTGTTATGACTTTGTATGCGACATTAGCAATAGGAAAAGCAATTTAGAATAATGTAGGATGCGTTACATCTTTTGAGAACACCTTACACCACCGTACGAAACATTAAAACTCCATAATAAACCTAATGAATTCGTCCGAGTGATTTGAACATCGTACAACAATTTAGAATATCTTACCACTCTGAATGCCACATTACCGCCTTGAAAAGCATGTTAGTATAACGTACTACACCTTACAACTCCTAACAAAATATTACAACACCGTACGTAAACATAAAACTCCATAATAAACCTAATGAATTCATCCGAGTCCTTTGAACATCGTACGACAATTTAGAATATATTACGACTCTATATGCCACATTACCGCCTTGAAAAGCATGTTAGTATAACGTACGGCATCTTACAACTCCTAACAAAACATTACAACACCGTACGTAAACTTAAAACTCCATAATAAACCTAATGAATTCGTCCGAGTCATTTGAACATCGTACAACAATTTAGAATATCTTACGACTCTGTATGCCACATTACCGCCTTGAAAATCATGTTAGTATAACCTAGGGCTCCTTACAACTCCTAAGAACCCATTACAAAACCGTACGTAAACTTAAAACTCCATAATAAACCTAATGAATTCGTCCGAGTCATTTGAACATCGTACAACAATTTAGAATATCTTACGATTCTGTATGCCACATTACCGCTTTGAAAATCATGTTAGTATAAACTAGGGCACCTTACAACTCCTAAGAACCCATTACAATACCGTACGTAAACTTAAAACTCCATAGTAAACCTAATGAATTCGTCCGAGTCCTTTAAACATCAGACGACCACTTAGGACTTGTTATGACTTTGTATGCGACATTAGCAATAGGAAAAGCAATTTAGAATAATGTAGGATGCGTTACATCTTTTGAGAACACCTTACACCACCGTACGAAACATTAAAACTCCATAATAAACCTAATGAATTCGTCCGAGTGATTTGAACATCGTACAACAATTTAGAATATCTTACCACTCTGAATGCCACATTACCGCCTTGAAAAGCATGTTAGTATAACGTACTACACCTTACAACTCCTAACAAAATATTACAACACCGTACGTAAACTTAAAACTCCATAATAAACCTAATGAATTCATCCGAGTCCTTTGAACATCGTACGACAATTTAGAATATATTACAACTCTGTATGCCACATTACCGCCTTGAAAAGCATGTTAGTATAACGTACGGCACCTTACAACTCCTAACAAAACATTACAACACCGTACGTAAACTTAAAACTCCATAATAAACCTAATGAATTCGTCCGAGTCATTTGAATATCGTACAACAATTTAGAATATCTTACGATTCTGTATGCCACATTACCGCTTTGAAAATCATGTTAGTATAACCTAGGGCACCTTACAACTCCTAAGAACCCATTACAATACCGTACGTAAACTTAAAACTCCATAGTAAACCTAATGAATTCGTCCGAGTCCTTTAAACATCATACGACCACTTAGGACTTGTTATGACTTTGTATGCGACATTAGCAACAGGAAAAGCAATTTAGAATAATGTAGGATGCGTTACATCTTTTGAGAACACCTTACACCACCGTACGAAACATTAAAACTCCATAATAAACCTAATGAATTCGTCCGAGTGATTTGAACATCGTACAACAATTTAGAATATATTACCACTCTGTATGCCACATTACCGCCTTGAAAAGCATGTTAGTATAAAGTACGACACCTTACAACTCCTAACAAAACATTACAACACCGTACGTAAACATAAAACTCCATAATAAACCTAATGAATTCATCCGAGTCCTTTGAACATCGTACGACAATTTAGAATATATTACGACTCTATATGCCACATTACCGCCTTGAAAAGCATGTTAGTATAACGTACGGCATCTTACAACTCCTAACAAAACATTACAACACCGTACGTAAACTTAAAACTCCATAATAAACCTAATGAATTCGTCCGAGTCATTTGAACATCGTACAACAATTTAGAATATCTTACGACTCTGTATGCCACATTACCGCCTTGAAAATCATGTTAGTATAACCTAGGGCTCCTTACAACTCCTAAGAACCCATTACAAAACCGTACGTAAACTTAAAACTCCATAATAAACCTAATGAATTCGTCCGAGTCATTTGAACATCGTACAACAATTTAGAATATCTTACGATTCTGTATGCCACATTACCGCTTTGAAAATCATGTTAGTATAAACTAGGGCACCTTACAACTCCTAAGAACCCATTACAATACCGTACGTAAACTTAAAACTCCATAGTAAACCTAATGAATTCGTCCGAGTCCTTTAAACATCAGACGACCACTTAGGACTTGTTATGACTTTGTATGCGACATTAGCAATAGGAAAAGCAATTTAGAATAATGTAGGATGCGTTACATCTTTTGAGAACACCTTACACCACCGTACGAAACATTAAAACTCCATAATAAACCTAATGAATTCGTCCGAGTGATTTGAACATCGTACAACAATTTAGAATATCTTACCACTCTGAATGCCACATTACCGCCTTGAAAAGCATGTTAGTATAACGTACTACACCTTACAACTCCTAACAAAATATTACAACACCGTACGTAAACTTAAAACTCCATAATAAACCTAATGAATTCATCCGAGTCCTTTGAACATCGTACGACAATTTAGAATATATTACAACTCTGTATGCCACATTACCGCCTTGAAAAGCATGTTAGTATAACGTACGGCACCTTACAACTCCTAACAAAACATTACAACACCGTACGTAAACTTAAAACTCCATAATAAACCTAATGAATTCGTCCGAGTCATTTGAATATCGTACAACAATTTAGAATATCTTACGATTCTGTATGCCACATTACCGCTTTGAAAATCATGTTAGTATAACCTAGGGCACCTTACAACTCCTAAGAACCCATTACAATACCGTACGTAAACTTAAAACTCCATAGTAAACCTAATGAATTCGTCCGAGTCCTTTAAACATCATACGACCACTTAGGACTTGTTATGACTTTGTATGCGACATTAGCAACAGGAAAAGCAATTTAGAATAATGTAGGATGCGTTACATCTTTTGAGAACACCTTACACCACCGTACGAAACATTAAAACTCCATAATAAACCTAATGAATTCGTCCGAGTGATTTGAACATCGTACAACAATTTAGAATATATTACCACTCTGTATGCCACATTACCGCCTTGAAAAGCATGTTAGTATAAAGTACGACACCTTACAACTCCTAACAAAACATTACAACACCGTACGTAAACATAAAACTCCATAATAAACCTAATGAATTCATCCGAGTCCTTTGAACATCGTACGACAATTTAGAATATATTACGACTCTATATGCCACATTACCGCCTTGAAAAGCATGTTAGTATAACGTACGGCATCTTACAACTCCTAACAAAACATTACAACACCGTACGTAAACTTAAAACTCCATAATAAACCTAATGAATTCGTCCGAGTCATTTGAACATCGTACAACAATTTAGAATATCTTACGACTCTGTATGCCACATTACCGCCTTGAAAATCATGTTAGTATAACCTAGGGCTCCTTACAACTCCTAAGAACCCATTACAAAACCGTACGTAAACTTAAAACTCCATAATAAACCTAATGAATTCGTCCGAGTCATTTGAACATCGTACAACAATTTAGAATATCTTACGATTCTGTATGCCACATTACCGCTTTGAAAATCATGTTAGTATAAACTAGGGCACCTTACAACTCCTAAGAACCCATTACAATACCGTACGTAAACTTAAAACTCCATAGTAAACCTAATGAATTCGTCCGAGTCCTTTAAACATCAGAAGACCACTTAGGACTTGTTATGACTTTGTATGCGAAATTAGCAATAGGAAAAGCAATTTAGAATAATGTAGGATGCGTTACATCTTTTGAGAACACCTTACACCACCGTACGAAACATTAAAACTCCATAATAAACCTAATGAATTCGTCCGAGTGATTTGAACATCGTACAACAATTTAGAATATCTTACCACTCTGAATGCCACATTACCGCCTTGAAAAGCATGTTAGTATAACGTACTACACCTTACAACTCCTAACAAAATATTACAACACCGTACGTAAACTTAAAACTCCATAATAAACCTAATGAATTCATCCGAGTCCTTTGAACATCGTACGACAATTTAGAATATATTACAACTCTGTATGCCACATTACCGCCTTGAAAAGCATGTTAGTATAACGTACGACACCTTACAACTCCTAACAAAACATTACAACACCGTACGTAAACTTAAAACTCCATAATAAACCAAATGAATTCATCCGAGTCCTTTGAACATCGTACGAAAATTTAGAATATATTACGACTCTGTATGCCACATTACCGCCTTGAAAAGAATGTTAGTATAACGTACGACACCTTACAACTCCGAACAAAACATTACAACACCGTACGTAAACTTAAAACTCCATAATAAACCTAATGAATTCATCCGAGTCCTTTGAACATCGTACGACAATTTAGAATATCTTACGACTCTGTATGCCACATTACCGCCTTGAAAATCATGTTAGTATAACCTAGGGCACCTTACAACTCCTAAGAACCCATTACAATACCGTACGTAAACTTAAAACTCCATAATAAACCTAATGAATTCATCCAAGTCATTTGAACATCGTACAACAATTTAGAATATCTTACGATTCTGTATGCCACATTACCGCTTTGAAAATTATGTTAGTATAAACTAGGGCACCTTACAACTCCTAAGAACCCATTACAATACCGTACGTAAACTTAAAACTCCATAGTAAACCTAATGAATTCGTCCGAGTCCTTTAAACATCAGACGACCACTCAGGACTTGTTATGACTTTGTATGCGACATTAGCAACAGGAAAAGCAATTTAGAATAATTTAGGATGCGTTACATCTTTTGAGAACACCTTACACCACCGTACGAAACATTAAAACTCCATAATAAACCTAATGAATTCGTCCGAGTGATTTGAACATCGTACAACAATTTAGAATATCTTACCACTCTGAATGCCACATTACCACCTTGAAAAGCATGTTAGTATAACGTACGACACCTTACAACTCCTAACAAAACATTACAACACCGTACGTAAACTTAAAACTCCATAATAAACCAAATGAATTCATCCGAGTCCTTTGAACATCGTACGAAAATTTAGAATATATTACGACTCTGTATGCCACATTACCGCCTTGAAAAGAATGTTAGTATAACGTACGACACCTTACAACTCCGAACAAAACATTACAACACCGTACGTAAACTTAAAACTCCATAATAAACCTAATGAATTCATCCGAGTCCTTTGAACATCGTACGACAATTTAGAATATCTTACGACTCTGTATGCCACATTACCGCCTTGAAAATCATGTTAGTATAACCTAGGGCACCTTACAACTCCTAAGAACCCATTACAATATCGTATGTAAACTTAAAACTCGATAATAAACCTAATGAATTCATCCGAGTCATTTGAACATCGTACAACAATTTAGAATATCTTACGATTCTGTATGCCACATTACCGCTTTGAAAATCATGTTAGTATAAACTAGGGCACCTTACAACTCCTAAGAACCCATTACAATACCGTACGTAAACTTAAAACTCCATAGTAAACCTAATGAATTCGTCCGAGTCCTTTAAACATCAGACGACCACTCAGGACTTGTTATGACTTTGTATGCGACATTAGCAACAGGAAAAGCAATTTAGAATAATGTAGGATGCGTTACATCTTTTGAGAACACCTTACACCACCGTACGAAACATTAAAACTCCATAATAAACCTAATGAATTCGTCAGAGTGATTTGAACATCGTACAACAATTTAGAATATCTTACCACTCTGAATGCCACATTACCGCCTTGAAAAGCATGTTAGTATAACGTACTACACCTTACAACTCCTAACAAAATATTACAACACCGTACGTAAACATAAAACTCCATAATAAACCTAATGAATTCATCCGAGTCCTTTGAACATCGTACGACAATTTAGAATATATTACGACTCTATATGCCACATTACCGCCTTGAAAAGCATGTTAGTATAACGTACGGAATCTTACAACTCCTAACAAAACATTACAACACCGTACGTAAACTTAAAACTCCATAATAAACCTAATGAATTCGTCCGAGTCATTTGAACATCGTACAACAATTTAGAATATCTTACGACTCTGTATGCCACATTACCGCCTTGAAAATCATGTTAGTATAACCTAGGGCACCTTACAACTCCTAAGAACCCATTACAAAACCGTACGTAAACTTAAAACTCCATAATAAACCTAATGAATTCATCCGAGTCATTTGAACATCGTACAACAATTTAGAATATCTTACGATTCTGTATGCCACATTACCGCTTTGAAAATCATGTTAGTATAAACTAGGGCACCTTACAACTCCTAAGAACCCATTACAATACCGTACGTAAACTTAAAACTCCATAGTAAACCTAATGAATTCGTCCGAGTCCTTTAAACATCAGACGACCACTCAGGACTTGTTATGACTTTGTATGCGACATTAGCAACAGGAAAAGCAATTTAGAATATTGTAGGATGCGTTACATCTTTTGAGAACACCTTACACCACCGTACGAAACATTAAAACTCCATAATAAACCTAATGAATTCGTCCGAGTGATTTGAACATCGTACAACAATTTAGAATATCTTACCACTCTGAATGCCACATTACCGCCTTGAAAAGCATGTTAGTATAACGTACGACACCTTACAACTCCTAACAAAATATTACAACACCGTACGTAAACATAAAACTCCATAAGAAACCTAATGAATTCATCCGAGTCCTTTGAATATCGTACGACAATTTAGAATATATTACGACTCTATATGCCACATTACCGCCTTGAAAAGCATGTTAGTATAACGTACGGCATCTTACAACTCCTAACAAAACATTACAACACCGTACGTAAACTTAAAACTCCATAATAAACCTAATGAATTCGTCCGAGTCATTTGAACATCGTACAACAATTTAGAATATCTTACGACTCTGTATGCCACATTACCGCCTTGAAAATCATGTTAGTATAACCTAGGGCTCCTTACAACTCCTAAGAACCCATTACAAAACCGTACGTAAACTTAAAACTCCATAATAAACCTAATGAATTCGTCCGAGTCATTTGAACATCGTACAACAATTTAGAATATCTTACGATTCTGTATGCCACATTACCGCTTTGAAAATCATGTTAGTATAAACTAGGGCACCTTACAACTCCTAAGAACCCATTACAATACCGTACGTAAACTTAAAACTCCATAGTAAACCTAATGAATTCGTCCGAGTCCTTTAAACATCAGAAGACCACTTAGGACTTGTTATGACTTTGTATGCGAAATTAGCAATAGGAAAAGCAATTTAGAATAATGTAGGATGCGTTACATCTTTTGAGAACACCTTACACCACCGTACGAAACATTAAAACTCCATAATAAACCTAATGAATTCGTCCGAGTGATTTGAACATCGTACAACAATTTAGAATATCTTACCACTCTGAATGCCACATTACCGCCTTGAAAAGCATGTTAGTATAACGTACTACACCTTACAACTCCTAACAAAATATTACAACACCGTACGTAAACTTAAAACTCCATAATAAACCTAATGAATTCATCCGAGTCCTTTGAACATCGTACGACAATTTAGAATATATTACAACTCTGTATGCCACATTACCGCCTTGAAAAGCATGTTAGTATAACGTACGACACCTTACAACTCCTAACAAAACATTACAACACCGTACGTAAACTTAAAACTCCATAATAAACCAAATGAATTCATCCGAGTCCTTTGAACATCGTACGAAAATTTAGAATATATTACGACTCTGTATGCCACATTACCGCCTTGAAAAGAATGTTAGTATAACGTACGACACCTTACAACTCCGAACAAAACATTACAACACCGTACGTAAACTTAAAACTCCATAATAAACCTAATGAATTCATCCGAGTCCTTTGAACATCGTACGACAATTTAGAATATCTTACGACTCTGTATGCCACATTACCGCCTTGAAAATCATGTTAGTATAACCTAGGGCACCTTACAACTCCTAAGAACCCATTACAATACCGTACGTAAACTTAAAACTCCATAATAAACCTAATGAATTCATCCAAGTCATTTGAACATCGTACAACAATTTAGAATATCTTACGATTCTGTATGCCACATTACCGCTTTGAAAATTATGTTAGTATAAACTAGGGCACCTTACAACTCCTAAGAACCCATTACAATACCGTACGTAAACTTAAAACTCCATAGTAAACCTAATGAATTCGTCCGAGTCCTTTAAACATCAGACGACCACTCAGGACTTGTTATGACTTTGTATGCGACATTAGCAACAGGAAAAGCAATTTAGAATAATTTAGGATGCGTTACATCTTTTGAGAACACCTTACACCACCGTACGAAACATTAAAACTCCATAATAAACCTAATGAATTCGTCCGAGTGATTTGAACATCGTACAACAATTTAGAATATCTTACCACTCTGAATGCCACATTACCACCTTGAAAAGCATGTTAGTATAACGTACGACACCTTACAACTCCTAACAAAACATTACAACACCGTACGTAAACTTAAAACTCCATAATAAACCAAATGAATTCATCCGAGTCCTTTGAACATCGTACGAAAATTTAGAATATATTACGACTCTGTATGCCACATTACCGCCTTGAAAAGAATGTTAGTATAACGTACGACACCTTACAACTCCGAACAAAACATTACAACACCGTACGTAAACTTAAAACTCCATAATAAACCTAATGAATTCATCCGAGTCCTTTGAACATCGTACGACAATTTAGAATATCTTACGACTCTGTATGCCACATTACCGCCTTGAAAATCATGTTAGTATAACCTAGGGCACCTTACAACTCCTAAGAACCCATTACAATATCGTACGTAAACTTAAAACTCGATAATAAACCTAATGAATTCATCCGAGTCATTTGAACATCGTACAACAATTTAGAATATCTTACGATTCTGTATGCCACATTACCGCTTTGAAAATCATGTTAGTATAAACTAGGGCACCTTACAACTCCTAAGAACCCATTACAATACCGTACGTAAACTTAAAACTCCATAGTAAACCTAATGAATTCGTCCGAGTCCTTTAAACATCAGACGACCACTCAGGACTTGTTATGACTTTGTATGCGACATTAGCAACAGGAAAAGCAATTTAGAATAATGTAGGATGCGTTACATCTTTTGAGAACACCTTACACCACCGTACGAAACATTAAAACTCCATAATAAACCTAATGAATTCGTCAGAGTGATTTGAACATCGTACAACAATTTAGAATATCTTACCACTCTGAATGCCACATTACCGCCTTGAAAAGCATGTTAGTATAACGTACTACACCTTACAACTCCTAACAAAATATTACAACACCGTACGTAAACATAAAACTCCATAATAAACCTAATGAATTCATCCGAGTCCTTTGAACATCGTACGACAATTTAGAATATATTACGACTCTATATGCCACATTACCGCCTTGAAAAGCATGTTAGTATAACGTACGGAATCTTACAACTCCTAACAAAACATTACAACACCGTACGTAAACTTAAAACTCCATAATAAACCTAATGAATTCGTCCGAGTCATTTGAACATCGTACAACAATTTAGAATATCTTACGACTCTGTATGCCACATTACCGCCTTGAAAATCATGTTAGTATAACCTAGGGCACCTTACAACTCCTAAGAACCCATTACAAAACCGTACGTAAACTTAAAACTCCATAATAAACCTAATGAATTCATCCGAGTCATTTGAACATCGTACAACAATTTAGAATATCTTACGATTCTGTATGCCACATTACCGCTTTGAAAATCATGTTAGTATAAACTAGGGCACCTTACAACTCCTAAGAACCCATTACAATACCGTACGTAAACTTAAAACTCCATAGTAAACCTAATGAATTCGTCCGAGTCCTTTAAACATCAGACGACCACTCAGGACTTGTTATGACTTTGTATGCGACATTAGCAACAGGAAAAGCAATTTAGAATATTGTAGGATGCGTTACATCTTTTGAGAACACCTTACACCACCGTACGAAACATTAAAACTCCATAATAAACCTAATGAATTCGTCCGAGTGATTTGAACATCGTACAACAATTTAGAATATCTTACCACTCTGAATGCCACATTACCGCCTTGAAAAGCATGTTAGTATAACGTACGACACCTTACAACTCCTAACAAAATATTACAACACCGTACGTAAACATAAAACTCCATAAGAAACCTAATGAATTCATCCGAGTCCTTTGAATATCGTACGACAATTTAGAATATATTACGACTCTATATGCCACATTACCGCCTTGAAAAGCATGTTAGTATAACGTACGGCATCTTACAACTCCTAACAAAACATTACAACACCGTACGTAAACTTAAAACTCCATAATAAACCTAATGAATTCGTCCGAGTCATTTGAACATCGTACAAAAATTTAGAATATCTTACGACTCTGTATGTCACATTACCGCTTTGAAAATCATGTTAGTATAACCTAGGGCACCTTACAACTCCTAAGAACGCATTACAATACCGTATGTAAACTTAAAACTCCATAGTAAACCTAATGAATTCGTCCGAGTCCTTTAAACATCAGACGACCACTTAGGACTTGTTATGACTTTGTATGCGACATTAGCAACAGGAAAAGCAATTTAGAATAATGTAGGATGTGTTACATCTTTTGAGAACACCTTACACCACCGTACGAAACATTAAAACTGCATAATAAACCTAATGAATTCGTCCGAGTGATTTGAACATCGTACAACAATTTAGAATATCTTACCACTCTGAATGCCACATTACCGCCTTGAAAAGCATGTTAGTATAACGTACGACACCTTACAACTCCTAACAAAATATTACAACACCGTACGTAAACATAAAACTCCATAAGAAACCTAATGAATTCATCCGAGTCCTTTGAACATCGTACGACAATTTAGAATATATTACGACTCTATATGCCACATTACCGCCTTGAAAAGCATGTTAGTATAACGTACGGCATCTTACAACTCCTAACAAAACATTACAACACCGTACGTAAACTTAAAACTCCATAATAAACCTAATGAATTCGTCCGAGTCATTTGAACATCGTACAAAAATTTAGAATATCTTACGACTCTGTATGTCACATTACCGCCTTGAAAATCATGTTAGTATAACCTAGGGCACCTTACAACTCCTAAGAACGCATTACAATACCGTATGTAAACTTAAAACTCCATAGTAAACCTAATGAATTCGTCCGAGTCCTTTAAACATCAGACGACCACTTAGGACTTGTTATGACTTTGTATGCGACATTAGCAACAGGAAAAGCAATTTAGAATAATGTAGGATGCTTTACATCTTTTGAGAACACCTTACACCACCGTACGAAACATTAAAACTGCATAATAAACCTAATGAATTCGTCCGAGTGATTTGAACATCGTACAACAATTTAGAATATCTTACCACTCTGAATGCCACATTACCGCCTTGAAAAGCATGTTAGTATAACGTACGACACCTTACAACTCCTAACAAAATATTACAACACCGTACGTAAACAAAAAACTCCATAAGAAACCTAATGAATTCATCCGAGTCCTTTGAACATCGTACGACAATTTAGAATATATTACGACTCTATATGCCACATTACCGCCTTGAAAAGCATGTTAGTATAACGTACGGAATCTTACAACTCCTAACAAAACATTACAACACCGTACGTAAACTTAAAACTCCATAATAAACCTAATGAATTCGTCCGAGTCATTTGAACATCGTACAACAATTTAGAATATCTTACGACTCTGTATGCCACATTACCGCCTTGAAAATCATGTTAGTATAACCTAGGGCACCTTACAACTCCTAAGAACCCATTACAAAACCGTACGTAAACTTAAAACTCCATAATAAACCTAATGAATTCATCCGAGTCATTTGAACATCGTACAACAATTTAGAATATCTTACGATTCTGTATGCCACATTACCGCTTTGAAAATCATGTTAGTATAAACTAGGGCACCTTACAACTCCTAAGAACCCATTACAATACCGTACGTAAACTTAAAACTCCATAGTAAACCTAATGAATTCGTCCGAGTCCTTTAAACATCAGACGACCACTCAGGACTTGTTATGACTTTGTATGCGACATTAGCAACAGGAAAAGCAATTTAGAATATTGTAGGATGCGTTACATCTTTTGAGAACACCTTACACCACCGTACGAAACATTAAAACTCCATAATAAACCTAATGAATTCGTCCGAGTGATTTGAACATCGTACAACAATTTAGAATATCTTACCACTCTGAATGCCACATTACCGCCTTGAAAAGCATGTTAGTATAACGTACGACACCTTACAACTCCTAACAAAATATTACAACACCGTACGTAAACATAAAACTCCATAAGAAACCTAATGAATTCATCCGAGTCCTTTGAATATCGTACGACAATTTAGAATATATTACGACTCTATATGCCACATTACCGCCTTGAAAAGCATGTTAGTATAACGTACGGCATCTTACAACTCCTAACAAAACATTACAACACCGTACGTAAACTTAAAACTCCATAATAAACCTAATGAATTCGTCCGAGTCATTTGAACATCGTACAAAAATTTAGAATATCTTACGACTCTGTATGTCACATTACCGCTTTGAAAATCATGTTAGTATAACCTAGGGCACCTTACAACTCCTAAGAACGCATTACAATACCGTATGTAAACTTAAAACTCCATAGTAAACCTAATGAATTCGTCCGAGTCCTTTAAACATCAGACGACCACTTAGGACTTGTTATGACTTTGTATGCGACATTAGCAACAGGAAAAGCAATTTAGAATAATGTAGGATGTGTTACATCTTTTGAGAACACCTTACACCACCGTACGAAACATTAAAACTGCATAATAAACCTAATGAATTCGTCCGAGTGATTTGAACATCGTACAACAATTTAGAATATCTTACCACTCTGAATGCCACATTACCGCCTTGAAAAGCATGTTAGTATAACGTACGACACCTTACAACTCCTAACAAAATATTACAACACCGTACGTAAACATAAAACTCCATAAGAAACCTAATGAATTCATCCGAGTCCTTTGAACATCGTACGACAATTTAGAATATATTACGACTCTATATGCCACATTACCGCCTTGAAAAGCATGTTAGTATAACGTACGGCATCTTACAACTCCTAACAAAACATTACAACACCGTACGTAAACTTAAAACTCCATAATAAACCTAATGAATTCGTCCGAGTCATTTGAACATCGTACAAAAATTTAGAATATCTTACGACTCTGTATGTCACATTACCGCCTTGAAAATCATGTTAGTATAACCTAGGGCACCTTACAACTCCTAAGAACGCATTACAATACCGTATGTAAACTTAAAACTCCATAGTAAACCTAATGAATTCGTCCGAGTCCTTTAAACATCAGACGACCACTTAGGACTTGTTATGACTTTGTATGCGACATTAGCAACAGGAAAAGCAATTTAGAATAATGTAGGATGCTTTACATCTTTTGAGAACACCTTACACCACCGTACGAAACATTAAAACTGCATAATAAACCTAATGAATTCGTCCGAGTGATTTGAACATCGTACAACAATTTAGAATATCTTACCACTCTGAATGCCACATTACCGCCTTGAAAAGCATGTTAGTATAACGTACGACACCTTACAACTCCTAACAAAATATTACAACACCGTACGTAAACAAAAAACTCCATAAGAAACCTAATGAATTCATCCGAGTCCTTTGAACATCGTACGACAATTTAGAATATATTACGACTCTATATGCCACATTACCGCCTTGAAAAGCATGTTAGTATAACGTACGGCATCTTACAACTCCTAACAAAACATTACAACACCGTACGTAAACTTAAAACTCCATAATAAACCTAATGAATTCGTCCGAGTCATTTGAACATCGTACAAAAATTTAGAATATCTTACGACTCTGTATGCCACATTACCGCCTTGAAAATCATGTTAGTATAACCTAGGGCACCTTACAACTCCTAAGAACCCATTACAATACCGTACGTAAACTTAAAACTCCATAGTAAACCTAATGAATTCGTCCGAGTCCTTTAAACATCAGACGACCACTCAGGACTTGTTACGACTTTGTATGCGACATTAGCAACAGGAAAAGCAATTTAGAATAATGGAGGATGCGTTACATCTTTTGAGAACACCTTACACCACCGTACGAAACATTAAAACTCCATAATAAACCAAATGAATTCATCCGAGTCCTTTGAACATCGTACGAAAATTTAGAATATATAACGACTCTGTATGCCACATTACCGCCTTGAAAAGAATGTTAGTATAACGTACGACACCTTACAACTCCGAACAAAACATTACAACACCGTACGTAAACTTAAAACTCCATAATAAACCTAATGAATTCATCCGAGTCCTTTGAACATCATACGACAATTTAGAATATCTTACGACTCTGTATGCCACATTACCGCCTTGAAATACATGTTAGTATAACGTACGGCATCTTACAACTCCTAACAAAACATTACAACACCGTACGTAAACTTAAAACTCCATAATAAACCTAATGAATTCGTCCGAGTCATTTGAACATCGTACAAAAATTTAGAATATCTTACAACTCTGTATGTCACATTACCGCCTTGAAAATCATGTTAGTATAACCTAGGGCACCTTACAACTCCTAAGAACGCATTACAATACCGTATGTAAAATTAAAACTCCATAGTAAACCTAATGAATTCGTCTGAGTCCTTTAAACATCAGACGACCTCTTAGGACTTGTTATGACTTTGTATGCGACATTAGCAACAGGAAAAGCAATTTAGAATAATGTAGGATGCTTTACATCTTTTGAGAACACCTTACACCACCGTACGAAACATTAAAACTGCATAATAAACCTAATGAATTCGTCCGAGTGATTTGAACATCGTACAACAATTTAGAATATCTTACCACTCTGAATGCCACATTACCGCCTTGAAAAGCATGTTATTATAACGTACGACACCTTACAACTCCTAACAAAATATTACAACACCGTACGTAAACATAAAACTCTATAAGAAACCTAATGAATTCATCCGAGTCCTTTGAACATCGTACGACAATTTAGAATATATTACGACTCTATATGCCACATTACCGCCTTGAAAAGCATGTTAGTATAACGTACGGCATCTTAAAACTCCTAACAAAACATTACAACACCGTACGTAAACTTAAAACTCCATAATAAACCTAATGAATTCGTCCGAGTCATTTGAACATCGTACAAAAATTTAGAATATCTTACAACTCTGTATGTCACATTACCGCCTTGAAAATCATGTTAGTATAACCTAGGCCACCTTACAACTCCTAAGAACGCATTACAATACCGTATGTAAACTTAAAACTCCATAGTAAACCTAATGAATTCGTCTGAGTCCTTTAAACATCAGACGACTACTTAGGACTTGTTATGACTTTGTATGCGGCATTAGCAACAGGAAAAGCAATTTAGAATAATGTAGGATGCTTTACATCTTTTGAGAACACCTTACACCACCGTACGAAACATTAAAATTGCATAATAAACCTAATGAATTCGTCCGAGTGATTTGAACATCGTACAACAATTTAGAATATCTTACCACTCTGAATGCCACATTACCGCCTTGAAAAGGATGTTATTATAACGTACGACACCTTACAACTCCTAACAAAATATTACAACACCGTACGTAAACATAAAACTCCATAAGAAACCTAATGAATTCATCCGAGTCCTTTGAACATCGTACGACAATTTAGAATATATTACGACTCTATATGCCACATTACCGCCTTGAAAAGCATGTTAGTATAACGTACGGCATCTTACAACTCCTAACAAAACATTACAACACCGTACGTAAACTTAAAACTCCATAATAAACCTAATGAATTCGTCCGAGTCATTTGAACATCGTACAAAAATTTAGAATATCTTACGACTCTGTATGTCACATTACCGCCTTGAAAATCATGTTAGTATAACCTAGGGCACCTTACAACTCCTAAGAACGCATTACAATACCGTATGTAAACTTAAAACTCCATAGTAAACCTAATGAATTCGTCTGAGTCCTTTAAACATCAGACGACCACTTAGGACTTGTTATGACTTTGTATGCGACATTAGCAACAGGAAAAGCAATTTAGAATAATGTAGGATGCTTTACATCTTTTGAGAACACCTTACACCACCGTACGAAACATTAAAACTGCATAATAAACCTAATGAATTCGTCCGAGTGATTTGAACATCGTACAACAATTTAGAATATCTTACCACTCTGAATGCCACATTACCGCCTTGAAAAGCATGTTATTATAACGTACGACACCTTACAACTCCTAACAAAATATTACAACACCGTACGTAAACATAAAACTCTATAAGAAACCTAATGAATTCATCCGAGTCCTTTGAACATCGTACGAAAATTTAGAATATATTACGACTCTGTATGCCACATTACCGCCTTGAAAAGAATGTTAGTATAACGTACGACACCTTACAACTCCGAACAAAACATTACAACACCGTACGTAAACTTAAAACTCCATAATAAACCTAATGAATTCATCTGAGTCCTTTGAACATCGTACGACAATTTAGAATATCTTACAACTCTGTATGTCACATTACCGCCTTGAAAATCATGTTAGTATAACCTAGGGCACCTTACAACTCCTAAGAACGCATTACAATACCGTATGTAAACTTAAAACTCCATAGTAAACCTAATGAATTCGTCTGAGTCCTTTAAACATCAGACGACTACTTAGGACTTGTTATGACTTTGTATGCGGCATTAGCAACAGGAAAAGCAATTTAGAATAATGTAGGATGCTTTACATCTTTTGAGAACACCTTACACCACCGTACGAAACATTAAAATTGCATAATAAACCTAATGAATTCGTCCGAGTGATTTGAACATCGTACAACAATTTAGAATATCTTACCACTCTGAATGCCACATTACCGCCTTGAAAAGGATGTTATTATAACGTACGACACCTTACAACTCCTAACAAAATATTACAACACCGTACGTAAACATAAAACTCCATAAGAAACCTAATGAATTCATCCGAGTCCTTTGAACATCGTACGACAATTTAGAATATATTACGACTCTATATGCCACATTACCGCCTTGAAAAGCATGTTAGTATAACGTACGGCATCTTACAACTCCTAACAAAACATTACAACACCGTACGTAAACTTAAAACTCCATAATAAACCTAATGAATTCGTCCGAGTCATTTGAACATCGTACAAAAATTTAGAATATCTTACGACTCTGTATGTCACATTACCGCCTTGAAAATCATGTTAGTATAACCTAGGGCACCTTACAACTCCTAAGAACGCATTACAATACCGTATGTAAACTTAAAACTCCATAGTAAACCTAATGAATTCGTCTGAGTCCTTTAAACATCAGACGACCACTTAGGACTTGTTATGACTTTGTATGCGACATTAGCAACAGGAAAAGCAATTTAGAATAATGTAGGATGCTTTACATCTTTTGAGAACACCTTACACCACCGTACGAAACATTAAAACTGCATAATAAACCTAATGAATTCGTCCGAGTGATTTGAACATCGTACAACAATTTAGAATATCTTACCAATCTGAATGCCACATTACCGCCTTGAAAAGCATGTTATTATAACGTACGACACCTTACAACTCCTAACAAAATATTACAACACCGTACGTAAACATAAAACTCCATAAGAAACCTAATGAATTCATCCGAGTCCTTTGAACATCGTACGACAATTTAGAATATTACGACTCTATATGCCACATTACCGCCTTGAAAAGCATGTTAGTATAACGTACGAAATCTTACAACTCCTAACAAAACATTACAACACCGTACGTAAACTTAAAACTCCATAATAAACCTAATGAATTCGTCCGAGTCATTTGAACATCGTACAAAAATTTAGAATATCTTACGACTCTGTATGCCACATTACCGCCTTGAAAATCATGTTAGTATAACCTAGGGCACCTTACAACTCCTAAGAACCCATTACAATACCGTACGTAAACTTAAAACTCCATAGTAAACCTAATGAATTCGTCCGAGTCCTTTAAACATCAGACGACCACTCAGGACTTGTTACGACTTTGTATGCGACATTAGCAACAGGAAAAGCAATTTAGAATAATGGAGGATGCGTTAC
Source organism: Tagetes erecta (assembly GCA_030867185.1). Taxonomy (NCBI): domain Eukaryota; kingdom Viridiplantae; phylum Streptophyta; class Magnoliopsida; order Asterales; family Asteraceae; genus Tagetes; species Tagetes erecta. The sequence continues at coordinate 42,591,161 of CM061488.1, read as the reverse complement.
ATCTTTTGAGAACACCTTACACCACCGTACGAAACATTAAAACTCCATAATAAACCTAATGAATTCGTCCGAGTGATTTGAACATCGTACAACAATTTAGAATATATTACCACTCTGTATGCCACATTACCGCCTTGAAAAGCATGTTAGTATAACGTACGACACCTTACAACTCCTAACAAAACATTACAACACCGTACGTAAACATAAAACTCTATAAGAAACCTAATGAATTCATCCGAGTCCTTTGAACATCGTACGACAATTTAGAATATATTACGACTCTATATGCCACATTACCGGCTTGAAAAGCATGTTAGTATAACGTACGGCATCTTACAACTCCTAACAAAACATTACAACACAGTACGTAAACTTAAAACTCCATAATAAACCTAATGAATTCGTCCGAGTCATTTGAACATCGTACAAAAATTTAGAATATCTTACGACTCTGTATGTCACATTACCGCCTTGAAAATCATGTTAGTATAACCTAGGGCACCTTACAACTCCTAAGAACCCATTACAATACCGTATGTAAACTTAAAACTCCATAGTAAACCTAATGAATTCGTCTGAGTCCTTTAAACATCAGACGACCACTTAGGACTTGTTATGACTTTGTATGCGACATTAGTAACAGGAAAAGCAATTTAGAATAATGTAGGATGCTTTACATCTTTTGAGAACACCTTACACCACCGTACGAAACATTAAAACTGCATAATAAACCTAATGAATTCGTCCGAGTGATTTGAACATCGTACAACAATTTAGAATATCTTACCACTCTGAATGCCACATTACCGCCTTGAAAAGCATGTTATTATAACGTACGACACCTTACAACTCCTAACAAAATATTACAACACCGTACGTAAACATAAAACTCCATAAGAAACCTAATGAATTCATCCGAGTCCTTTGAACATCGTACGACAATTTAGAATATATTACGACTCTATATGCCACATTACCGCCTTGAAAAGCATGTTAGTATAACGTACGGCATCTTACAACTCCTAACAAAACATTACAACACCGTACGTAAACTTAAAACTCCATAATAAACCTAATGAATTCGTCCGAGTCATTTGAACATCGTACAAAAATTTAGAATATATTACCACTCTGTATGCCACATTACCGCCTTGAAAAGCATGTTAGTATAACGTACGACACCTTACAACTCCTAACAAAATATTACAACACCGTACGTAAACATAAAACTCTATAAGAAACCTAATGAATTCATCCGAGTCCTTTGAACATCGTACGACAATTTAGAATATATTACGACTCTATATGCCACATTACCGCCTTGAAAAGCATGTTAGTATAACGTACGGCATCTTACAACTCCTAACAAAACATTACAACACCGTACGTAAACTTAAAACTCCATAATAAACCAAATGAATTCATCCGAGTCCTTTGAACATCGTACGAAAATTTAGAATATATTACGACTCTGTATGCCACATTACCGCCTTGCAAATAATGTTAGTATAACGTACGACACCTTACAACACCGAACAAAACATTACAACACCGTATGTAAACTTAAAACTCCATAATAAACCTAATGAATTCATCCGAGTCCTTTGAACATCGTACGACAATTTAGAATATATTACGACTCTGTATGCGACATTACCGCCTTGAAAATCATGTTAGTATAACCTAGGGCACCTTACAGCTCCTAAGAACCCATTACAATACCGTACGTAAACTTAAAACTCCATAATAAACCTAATGAATTCATCCGAGTCATTTGAACATCGCACAACAATTTAGAATATCTTACGATTCTGTATGCCACATTACCGCTTTGAAAATCATGTTAGTATAAACTAGGGGCACCTTACAACTCCTAAGAACCCATTACAATACCGTACGTAAACTTAAAACTCCATAGTAAACCTAATGAATTCGTCCGAGTCCGTTAAACATCAGACGACCACTCAGGACTTGTTATGACTTTGTATGCGACATTAGCAACAGGAAAAGCAATTTAGAATAATGTAGGATGCGTTACATCTTTTGAGAACACCTTACACCACCGTACGAAACATTAAAACTCCATAATAAACCTAATGAATTCGTCCGAGTGATTTGAACATCGTACAACAATTTAGAATATCTTACCACTCTGAATGCCACATTACCACCTTGAAAAGCATGTTAGTATAACGTACGACACCTTACAACTCCTAACAAAACATTACAACACCGTACGTAAACTTAAAACTCCATAATAAACCAAATGAATTCATCCGAGTCCTTTGAACATCGTACGAAAATTTAGAATATATTACGACTCTGTATGCCACATTACCGCCTTGAAAAGAATGTTAGTATAACGTACGACACCTTCCAACTCCGAACAAAACATTACAACACCGTACGTAAACTTAAAACTCCATAATAAACCTAATGAATTCATCCGAGTCCTTTGAACATCGTACGACAATTTAGAATATCTTACGACTCTGTATGCCACATTACCGCCTTGAAAATCATGTTAGTATAACCTAGGGCACCTTACAACTCCTAAGAACCCATTACAATACCGTACGTAAACTTAAAACTCCATAATAAACCTAATGAATTCATCCAAGTCATTTAAACATCGTACAACAATTTAGAATATCTTACGATTCTGTATGCCACATTACCGCTTTGAAAATCATGTTAGTATAAACTAGGGCACCTTACAACTCCTAAGAACCCATTACAATACCGTACGTAAACTTAAAACTCCATAGTAAACCTAATGAATTCGTCCGAGTCCTTTAAACATCAGACGACCACTCAGGACTTGTTATGACTTTGTATGCGACATTAGCAACAGGAAAAGCAATTTAGAATAATGTAGGATGCGTTACATCTTTTACGACACCTTACAACTCCTAACAAAATATTACAACACCGTACGAAACATTAAAACTCCATAATAAACCTAATGAATTCGTCCGAGTGATTTGAATATCGTACAACAATTTAGAATATATTACCACTCTGTATGCCACATTACCGCCTTGAAAAGCATGTTAGTATAACGTACGACACCTTACAACTCCTAACAAAACATTACAACACCGTACGTAAACTTAAAACTCCATAATAAACCAAATGAATTCATCCGAGTCCTTTGAACATCGTACGAAAATTTAGAATATATTACGACTCTGTATACCACATTACCGCCTTGCAAATAATGTTAGTATAACGTACGACACGTTACAACACCGAACAAAACATTACAACACCGTACGTAAACTTAAAACTCCATAATAAACCTAATGAATTCATCCGAGTCCTTTGAACATCGTACGAAAATTTAGAATATATTACGACTCTGTATGCCACATTACCGCCTTGCAAATAATGTTAGTATAACGTACGACACCTTACAACACCGAACAAAACATTACAACACCGTACGTAAACTTAAAACTCCATAATAAACCTAATGAATTCATCCGAGTCCTTTGAAATCGTACGACAATTTAGAATATATTACGACTCTGTATGCCACATTACCGCCTTGAAAAGCATGTTAGTATAACGTACGACACCTTACAACTCCTAACAAAACATTACAACACCGTACGTAAACTTAAAACTCCATAATAAACCAAATGAATTCATCCGAGTCCTTTGAACATCGTACGAAAATTTAGAATATATTACGACTCTGTATACCACATTACCGCCTTGCAAATAATGTTAGTATAACGTACGACACCTTACAACACCGAACAAAACATTACAACACCGTACGTAAACTTAAAACTCCATAATAAACCTAATGAATTCATCCGAGTCCTTTGAACATCGTACAAAAATTTAGAATATATTACGACTCTGTATGCCACATTACCGCCTTGCAAATAATGTTAGTATAACGTACGACACCTTACAACACCGAACAAAACATTACAACACCGTACGTAAACTTAAAACTCCATAATAAACCTAATGAATTCATCCGAGTCCTTTGAACATCGTACGACAATTTAGAATATATTACGACTCTGTATGCCACATTACCGCCTTGAAAATCATGTTAGTATAACCTAGGGCACCTTACAACTCCTAAGAACCCATTACAATACCGTACGTAAACTTAAAACTCCATAGTAAACCTAATGAATTCGTCCGAGTCCTTTAAACATCAGACGACCACTCAGGACTTGTTACGACTTTGTATGCGACATTAGCAACAGGAAAAGCAATTTAGAATAATGGAGGATGCGTTACATCTTTTGAGAACACCTTACACCACCGTACGAAACATTAAACTCCATAATAAACCTAATGAATTCGTCCGAGTGATTTGAACATCGTACAACAATTTAGAATATATTACCACTCTTTATGCGACATTACCGCCTTGAAAAGCATGTTAGTATAACGTACGACACCTTACAACTCCTAACAAAACATTACAACACCGTACGTAAACTTAAAACTCCATAATAAACCAAATGAATTCATCCGAGTCCTTTGAACATCGTACGAAAATTTAGAATATATTACGACTCTGTATGCCACATTACCGCCTTGCAAATAATGTTAGTATAACGTACGACACCTTACAACACCGAACAAAACATTACAACACCGTACGTAAACTTAAAACTCCATAATAAACCTAATGAATTCATCCGAGTCCTTTGAACATCGTACGACAATTTAGAATATATTACGACTCTGTATGCCACATTACCGCCTTGAAAAGCATGTTAGTATAACGTACGACACCTTACAACTCCTAACAAAACATTACAACACCGTACGTAAACTTAAAACTCCATAATAAACCAAATGAATTCATCCGAGTCCTTTGAACATCGTACGAAAATTTAGAATATATTACGACTCTGTATACCACATTACCGCCTTGCAAATAATGTTAGTATAACGTACGACACCTTACAACACCGAACAAAACATTACAACACCGTACGTAAACTTAAAACTCCATAATAAACCTAATGAATTCATCCGAGTCCTTTGAACATCGTACGAAAATTTAGAATATATTACGACTCTGTATGCCACATTACCGCCTTGCAAATAATGTTAGTATAACGTACGACACCTTACAACACCGAACAAAACATTACAACACCGTACGTAAACTTAAAACTCCATAATAAACCTAATGAATTCATCCGAGTCCTTTGAACATCGTACGACAATTTAGAATATATTACGACTCTGTATGCCACATTACCGCCTTGAAAATCATGTTAGTATAACCTAGGGCACCTTACAACTCCTAAGAACCCATTACAATACCGTACGTAAACTTAAAACTCCATAGTAAACCTAATGAATTCGTCCGAGTCCTTTAAACATCAGACGACCACTCAGGACTTGTTACGACTTTGTATGCGACATTAGCAACAGGAAAAGCAATTTAGAATAATGGAGGATGCGTTACATCTTTTGAGAACACCTTACACCACCGTACGAAACATTAAACTCCATAATAAACCTAATGAATTCGTCCGAGTGATTTGAACATCGTACAACAATTTAGAATATCTTACCACTCTGAATGCCACATTACCACCTTGAAAAGCATGTTAGTATAACGTACGACACCTTACAACTCCTAACAAAACATTACAACACCGTACGTAAACTTAAAACTCCATAATAAACCAAATGAATTCATCCGAGTCCTTTGAACATCGTACGAAAATTTAGAATATATTACGACTCTGTATGCCACATTACCGCCTTGAAAAGCATGTTAGTATAACGTACGGCATCTTACAACTCCTAACAAAACATTACAACACCGTACGTAAACTTAAAACTCCATAATAAACCTAATGAATTCGTCCGAGTCATTTGAACATCGTACAAAAATTTAGAATATATTACCACTCTGTATGCCACATTACCGCCTTGAAAAGCATGTTAGTATAACGTACGACACCTTACAACTCCTAACAAAATATTACAACACCGTACGTAAACATAAAACTCTATAAGAAACCTAATGAATTCATCCGAGTCCTTTGAACATCGTACGACAATTTAGAATATATTACGACTCTATATGCCACATTACCGCCTTGAAAAGCATGTTAGTATAACGTACGGCATCTTACAACTCCTAACAAAACATTACAACACCGTACGTAAACTTAAAACTCCATAATAAACCAAATGAATTCATCTGAGTCCTTTGAACATCGTACGAAAATTTAGAATATATTACGACTCTGTATGCCACATTACCGCCTTGCAAATAATGTTAGTATAACGTACGACACCTTACAACACCGAACAAAACATTACAACACCGTATGTAAACTTAAAACTCCATAATAAACCTAATGAATTCATCCGAGTCCTTTGAACATCGTACGACAATTTAGAATATATTACGACTCTGTATGCGACATTACCGCCTTGAAAATCATGTTAGTATAACCTAGGGCACCTTACAACTCCTAAGAACCCATTACAATACCGTACGTAAACTTAAAACTCCATAATAAACCTAATGAATTCATCCGAGTCATTTGAACATCGTACAACAATTTAGAATATCTTACGATTCTGTATGCCACATTACCGCTTTGAAAATCATGTTAGTATAAACTAGGGCACCTTACAACTCCTAAGAACCCATTACAATACCGTACGTAAACTTAAAACTCCATAGTAAACCTAATGAATTCGTCCGAGTCCTTTAAACATCAGACGACCACTCAGGACTTGTTATGACTTTGTATGCGACATTAGCAACAGGAAAAGCAATTTAGAATAATGTAGGATGCGTTACATCTTTTGAGAACACCTTACACCACCGTACGAAACATTAAAACTCCATAATAAACCTAATGAATTCGTCCGAGTGATTTGAACATCGTACAACAATTTAGAATATCTTACCACTCTGAATGCCACATTACCACCTTGAAAAGCATGTTAGTATAACGTACGACACCTTACAACTCCTAACAAAACATTACAACACCGTACGTAAACTTAAAACTCCATAATAAACCAAATGAATTCATCCGAGTCCTTTGAACATCGTACGAAAATTTAGAATATATTACGACTCTGTATGCCACATTACCGCCTTGAAAAGAATGTTAGTATAACGTACGACACCTTCCAACTCCGAACAAAACATTACAACACCGTACGTAAACTTAAAACTCCATAATAAACCTAATGAATTCATCCGAGTCCTTTGAACATCGTACGACAATTTAGAATATCTTACGACTCTGTATGCCACATTACCGCCTTGAAAATCATGTTAGTATAACCTAGGGCACCTTACAACTCCTAAGAACCCATTACAATACCGTACGTAAACTTAAAACTCCATAATAAACCTAATGAATTCATCCAAGTCATTTAAACATCGTACAACAATTTAGAATATCTTACGATTCTGTATGCCACATTACCGCTTTGAAAATCATGTTAGTATAAACTAGGGCACCTTACAACTCCTAAGAACCCATTACAATACCGTACGTAAACTTAAAACTCCATAGTAAACCTAATGAATTCGTCCGAGTCCTTTAAACATCAGACGACCACTCAGGACTTGTTATGACTTTGTATGCGACATTAGCAACAGGAAAAGCAATTTAGAATAATGTAGGATGCGTTACATCTTTTACGACACCTTACAACTCCTAACAAAATATTACAACACCGTACGAAACATTAAAACTCCATAATAAACCTAATTAATTCGTCCGAGTGATTTGAATATCGTACAACAATTTAGAATATATTACCACTCTGTATGCCACATTACCGCCTTGAAAAGCATGTTAGTATAACGTACGACACCTTACAACTCCTAACAAAACATTACAACACCGTACGTAAACTTAAAACTCCATAATAAACCAAATGAATTCATCCGAGTCCTTTGAACATCGTACGAAAATTTAGAATATATTACGACTCTGTATACCACATTACCGCCTTGCAAATAATGTTAGTATAACGTACGACACGTTACAACACCGAACAAAACATTACAACACCGTACGTAAACTTAAAACTCCATAATAAACCTAATGAATTCATCCGAGTCCTTTGAACATCGTACGAAAATTTAGAATATATTACGACTCTGTATGCCACATTACCGCCTTGCAAATAATGTTAGTATAACGTACGACACCTTACAACACCGAACAAAACATTACAACACCGTACGTAAACTTAAAACTCCATAATAAACCTAATGAATTCATCCGAGTCCTTTGAAATCGTACGACAATTTAGAATATATTACGACTCTGTATGCCACATTACCGCCTTGAAAAGCATGTTAGTATAACGTACGACACCTTACAACTCCTAACAAAACATTACAACACCGTACGTAAACTTAAAACTCCATAATAAACCAAATGAATTCATCCGAGTCCTTTGAACATCGTACGAAAATTTAGAATATATTACGACTCTGTATACCACATTACCGCCTTGCAAATAATGTTAGTATAACGTACGACACCTTACAACACCGAACAAAACATTACAACACCGTACGTAAACTTAAAACTCCATAATAAACCTAATGAATTCATCCGAGTCCTTTGAACATCGTACGAAAATTTAGAATATATTACGACTCTGTATGCCACATTACCGCCTTGCAAATAATGTTAGTATAACGTACGACACCTTACAACACCGAACAAAACATTACAACACCGTACGTAAACTTAAAACTCCATAATAAACCTAATGAATTCATCCGAGTCCTTTGAACATCGTACGACAATTTAGAATATATTACGACTCTGTATGCCACATTACCGCCTTGAAAATCATGTTAGTATAACCTAGGGCACCTTACAACTCCTAAGAACCCATTACAATACCGTACGTAAACTTAAAACTCCATAGTAAACCTAATGAATTCGTCCGAGTCCTTTAAACATCAGACGACCACTCAGGACTTGTTACGACTTTGTATGCGACATTAGCAACAGGAAAAGCAATTTAGAATAATGGAGGATGCGTTACATCTTTTGAGAACACCTTACACCACCGTACGAAACATTAAACTCCATAATAAACCTAATGAATTCGTCCGAGTGATTTGAACATCGTACAACAATTTAGAATATATTACCACTCTTTATGCCACATTACCGCCTTGAAAAGCATGTTAGTATAACGTACGACACCTTACAACTCCTAACAAAACATTACAACACCGTACGTAAACTTAAAACTCCATAATAAACCAAATGAATTCATCCGAGTCCTTTGAACATCGTACGAAAATTTAGAATATATTACGACTCTGTATGCCACATTACCGCCTTGCAAATAATGTTAGTATAACGTACGACACCTTACAACACCGAACAAAACATTACAACACCGTACGTAAACTTAAAACTCCATAATAAACCTAATGAATTCATCCGAGTCCTTTGAACATCGTACGACAATTTAGAATATATTACGACTCTGTATGCCACATTACCGCCTTGAAAAGCATGTTAGTATAACGTACGACACCTTACAACTCCTAACAAAACATTACAACACCGTACGTAAACTTAAAACTCCATAATAAACCAAATGAATTCATCCGAGTCCTTTGAACATCGTACGAAAATTTAGAATATATTACGACTCTGTATACCACATTACCGCCTTGCAAATAATGTTAGTATAACGTACGACACCTTACAACACCGAACAAAACATTACAACACCGTACGTAAACTTAAAACTCCATAATAAACCTAATGAATTCATCCGAGTCCTTTGAACATCGTACGAAAATTTAGAATATATTACGACTCTGTATGCCACATTACCGCCTTGCAAATAATGTTAGTATAACGTACGACACCTTACAACACCGAACAAAACATTACAACACCGTACGTAAACTTAAAACTCCATAATAAACCTAATGAATTCATCCGAGTCCTTTGAACATCGTACGACAATTTAGAATATATTACGACTCTGTATGCCACATTACCGCCTTGAAAATCATGTTAGTATAACCTAGGGCACCTTACAACTCCTAAGAACCCATTACAATACCGTACGTAAACTTAAAACTCCATAGTAAACCTAATGAATTCGTCCGAGTCCTTTAAACATCAGACGACCACTCAGGACTTGTTACGACTTTGTATGCGACATTAGCAACAGGAAAAGCAATTTAGAATAATGGAGGATGCGTTACATCTTTTGAGAACACCTTACACCACCGTACGAAACATTAAACTCCATAATAAACCTAATGAATTCGTCCGAGTGATTTGAACATCGTACAACAATTTAGAATATATTACCACTCTTTATGCCACATTACCGCCTTGAAAAGCATGTTAGTATAACGTACGACACCTTACAACTCCTAACAAAACATTACAACACCGTACGTAAACTTAAAACTCCATAATAAACCAAATGAATTCATCCGAGTCCTTTGAACATCGTACGAAAATTTAGAATATATTACGACTCTGTATGCCACATTACCGCCTTGCAAATAATGTTAGTATAACGTGCGACACCTTACAACACCGAACAAAACATTACAACACCGTACGTAAACTTAAAACTCCATAATAAACCTAATGAATTCATCCGAGTCCTTTGAACATCGTACAACAATTTAGAATATATTACGACTCTGTATGCCACATTACCGCCTTGAAAAGCATGTTAGTATAACGTACGACACCTTACAACTCCTAACAAAACATTACAACACCGTACGTAAACTTAAAACTCCATAATAAACCAAATGAATTCATCCGAGTCCTTTGAACATCGTACGAAAATTTAGAATATATTACGACTCTGTATACCACATTACCGCCTTGCAAATAATGTTAGTATAACGTACGACACCTTACAACACCGAACAAAACATTACAACACCGTACGTAAACTTAAAACTCCATAATAAACCTAATGAATTCATCCGAGTCCTTTGAACATCGTACGAAAATTTAGAATATATTACGACTCTGTATGCCACATTACCGCCTTGCAAATAATGTTAGTATAACGTACGACACCTTACAACACCGAACAAAACATTACAACACCGTACGTAAACTTAAAACTCCATAATAAACCTAATGAATTCATCCGAGTCCTTTGAACATCGTACGACAATTTAGAATATATTACGACTCTGTATGCCACATTACCGCCTTGAAAATCATGTTAGTATAACCTAGGGCACCTTACAACTCCTAAGAACCCATTACAATACCGTACGTAAACTTAAAACTCCATAGTAAACCTAATGAATTCGTCCGAGTCCTTTAAACATCAGACGACCACTCAGGACTTGTTACGACTTTGTATGCGACATTAGCAACAGGAAAAGCAATTTAGAATAATGGAGGATGCGTTACATCTTTTGAGAACACCTTACACCACCGTACGAAACATTAAACTCCATAATAAACCTAATGAATTCGTCCGAGTGATTTGAACATCGTACAACAATTTAGAATATCTTACCACTCTGAATGCCACATTACCACCTTGAAAAGCATGTTAGTATAACGTACGACACCTTACAACTCCTAACAAAACATTACAACACCGTACGTAAACTTAAAACTCCATAATAAACCAAATGAATTCATCCAAGTCCTTTGAACATCGTACGAAAATTTAGAATATATTACGACTCTGTATGCCACATTACCGCCTTGAAAAGAATGTTAGTATAACGTACGACACCTTACAACTCCGAACAAAACATTACAACACCGTACGTAAACTTAAAACTCCATAATAAACCTAATGAATTCATCCGAGTCCTTTGAACATCGTACGACAATTTAGAATATATTACGACTCTGTATACCACATTACCGCCTTGCAAATAATGTTAGTATAACGTACGACACCTTACAACACCGAACAAAACATTACAACACCGTACGTAAACTTAAAACTCCATAATAAACCTAATGAATTCATCCGAGTCCTTTGAACATCGTACGAAAATTTAGAATATATTACGACTCTGTATGCCACATTACCGCCTTGCAAATAATGTTAGTATAACGTACGACACCTTACAACACCGAACAAAACATTACAACACCGTACGTAAACTTAAAACTCCATAATAAACCTAATGAATTCATCCGAGTCCTTTGAACATCGTACGACAATTTAGAATATATTACGACTCTGTATGCCACATTACCGCCTTGAAAAGCATGTTAGTATAACGTACGACACCTTACAACTCCGAACAAAACATTACAACACCGTACGTAAACTTAAAACTCCATAATAAACCTAATGAATTCATCCGAGTCCTTTGAACATCGTACGACAATTTAGAATATCTTACGACTCTGTATGCCACATTACCGCCTTGAAAATCATGTTAGTATAACCTAGGGCACCTTACAACTCCTAAGAACCCATTACAATACCGTACGTAAACTTAAAACTCCATAATAAACCTAATGAATTCATCCGAGTCATTTGAACATCGTACAACAATTTAGAATATCTTACGATTCTGTATGCCACATTACCGCTTTCAAAATCATGTTAGTATAAACTAGGGCACCTTACAACTCCTAAGAACCCATTACAATACCGTACGTAAACTTAAAACTCCATAGTAAACCTAATGAATTCGTCCGAGTCCTTTAAACATCAGACGACCACTCAGGACTTGTTATGACTTTGTATGCGACATTAGCAACAGGAAAAGCAATTTAGAATAATGTAGGATGCGTTACATCTTTTGAGAACACCTTACACCACCGTACGAAACATTAAAACTCCATAATAAACCTAATGAATTCGTCCGAGTGATTTGAACATCGTACAACAATTTAGAATATATTACCACTCTGTATGCCACATTACCGCCTTGAAAAGCATGTTAGTATAACGTACGACACCTTACAACTCCTAACAAAACATTACAACACCGTACGTAAACTTAAAACTCCATAATAAACCAAATGAATTCATCCGAGTCCTTTGAACATCGTACGGAAATTTAGAATATATTACGACTCTGTATGCCACATTACCGCCTTGCAAATAATGTTAGTATAACGTACGACACCTTACAACACCGAACAAAACATTACAACACCGTACGTAAACTTAAAACTCCATAATAAACCTAATGAATTCATCCGAGTCCTTTGAACATCGTACGACAATTTAGAATATATTACGACTCTGTATGCCACATTACCGCCTTGAAAAGCATGTTAGTATAGCGTACGGCACCTTACAACTCCTAACAAAACATTACAACACCGTACGTAAACTTAAAACTCCATAATAAACCTAATAAATTCGTCCGAGTCATTTGAACATCGTACAACAATTTAGAATATCTTACCACTCTGAATGCCACATTACCACCTTGAAAAGCATGTTAGTATAACGTACGACACCTTACAACTCCTAACAAAACATTACTACACCGTACGTAAACTTAAAACTCCATAATAAACCAAATGAATTCATCCGAGTCCTTTGAACATCGTACGAAAATTTAGAATATATTACGACTCTGTATGCCACATTACCGCCTTGAAAAGAATGTTAGTATAACGTACGACACCTTACAACACCGAACAAAACATTACAACACCGTACGTAAACTTAAAACTTCATAATAAACCTAATGAATTCATCCGAGTCCTTTGAACATCGTACGACAATTTAGAATATATTACGACTCTGTATGCCACATTACCGCCTTGAAAAGCATGTTAGTATAACGTACGACACCTTACAACTCCGAACAAAACATTACAACACCGTACGTAAACTTAAAACTCCATAATAAACCTAATGAATTCATCCGAGTCCTTTGAACATCGTACGACAATTTAGAATATCTTACGACTCCGTATGCCACATTACCGCCTTGAAAATCATGTTAGTATAACCTAGGGCACCTTACAACTCCTAAGAACCCATTACAATACCGTACGTAAACTTAAAACTCCATAATAAACCTAATGAATTCATCCGAGTCATTTGAACATCGTACAACAATTTAGAATATCTTACGATTCTGTATGCCACATTACCGCTTTCAAAATCATGTTAGTATAAACTAGGGCACCTTACAACTCCTAAGAACCCATTACAATACCGTACGTAAACTTAAAACTCCATAGTAAACCTAATGAATTCGTCCGAGTCCTTTAAACATCAGACGACCACTCAGGACTTGTTATGACTTTGTATGCGACATTAGCAACAGGAAAAGCAATTTAGAATAATGTAGGATGCGTTACATCTTTTGAGAACACCTTACACCACCGTACGAAACATTAAAACTCCATAATAAACCTAATGAATTCGTCCGAGTGATTTGAACATCGTACAACAATTTAGAATATATTACCACTCTGTATGCCACATTACCGCCTTGAAAAGCATGTTAGTATAACGTACGACACCTTACAACTCCTAACAAAACATTACAACACCGTACGTAAACTTAAAACTCCATAATAAACCAAATGAATTCATCCGAGTCCTTTGAACATCGTACGGAAATTTAGAATATATTACGACTCTGTATGCCACATTACCGCCTTGCAAATAATGTTAGTATAACGTACGACACCTTACAACACCGAACAAAACATTACAACACCGTACGTAAACTTAAAACTCCATAATAAACCTAATGAATTCATCCGAGTCCTTTGAACATCGTACGACAATTTAGAATATATTACGACTCTGTATGCCACATTACCGCCTTGAAAAGCATGTTAGTATAGCGTACGGCACCTTACAACTCCTAACAAAACATTACAACACCGTACGTAAACTTAAAACTCCATAATAAACCTAATAAATTCGTCCGAGTCATTTGAACATCGTACAACAATTTAGAATATCTTACCACTCTGAATGCCACATTACCACCTTGAAAAGCATGTTAGTATAACGTACGACACCTTACAACTCCTAACAAAACATTACTACACCGTACGTAAACTTAAAACTCCATAATAAACCAAATGAATTCATCCGAGTCCTTTGAACATCGTACGAAAATTTAGAATATATTACGACTCTGTATGCCACATTACCGCCTTGAAAAGAATGTTAGTATAACGTACGACACCTTACAACACCGAACAAAACATTACAACACCGTACGTAAACTTAAAACTTCATAATAAACCTAATGAATTCATCCGAGTCCTTTGAACATCGTACGACAATTTAGAATATATTACGACTCTGTATGCCACATTACCGCCTTGAAAAGCATGTTAGTATAACGTACGACACCTTACAACTCCGAACAAAACATTACAACACCGTACGTAAACTTAAAACTCCATAATAAACCTAATGAATTCATCCGAGTCCTTTGAACATCGTACGACAATTTAGAATATCTTACGACTCTGTATGCCACATTACCGCCTTGAAAATCATGTTAGTATAACCTAGGGCACCTTACAACTCCTAAGAACCCATTACAATACCGTACGTAAACTTAAAACTCCATAATAAACCTAATGAATTCATCCGAGTCATTTGAACATCGTACAACAATTTAGAATATCTTACGATTCTGTATGCCACATTACCGCTTTCAAAATCATGTTAGTATAAACTAGGGCACCTTACAACTCCTAAGAACCCATTACAATACCGTACGTAAACTTAAAACTCCATAGTAAACCTAATGAATTCGTCCGAGTCCTTTAAACATCAGACGACCACTCAGGACTTGTTATGACTTTGTATGCGACATTAGCAACAGGAAAAGCAATTTAGAATAATGTAGGATGCGTTACATCTTTTGAGAACACCTTACACCACCGTACGAAACATTAAAACTCCATAATAAACCTAATGAATTCGTCCGAGTGATTTGAACATCGTACAACAATTTAGAATATATTACCACTCTGTATGCCACATTACCGCCTTGAAAAGCATGTTAGTATAACGTACGACACCTTACAACTCCTAACAAAACATTACAACACCGTACGTAAACTTAAAACTCCATAATAAACCAAATGAATTCATCCGAGTCCTTTGAACATCGTACGGAAATTTAGAATATATTACGACTCTGTATGCCACATTACCGCCTTGCAAATAATGTTAGTATAACGTACGACACCTTACAACACCGAACAAAACATTACAACACCGTACGTAAACTTAAAACTCCATAATAAACCTAATGAATTCATCCGAGTCCTTTGAACATCGTACGACAATTTAGAATATATTACGACTCTGTATGCCACATTACCGCCTTGAAAAGCATGTTAGTATAGCGTACGGCACCTTACAACTCCTAACAAAACATTACAACACCGTACGTAAACTTAAAACTCCATAATAAACCTAATAAATTCGTCCGAGTCATTTGAACATCGTACAACAATTTAGAATATCTTACCACTCTGAATGCCACATTACCACCTTGAAAAGCATGTTAGTATAACGTACGACACCTTACAACTCCTAACAAAACATTACTACACCGTACGTAAACTTAAAACTCCATAATAAACCAAATGAATTCATCCGAGTCCTTTGAACATCGTACGAAAATTTAGAATATATTACGACTCTGTATGCCACATTACCGCCTTGAAAAGAATGTTAGTATAACGTACGACACCATACAACACCGAACAAAACATTACAACACCGTACGTAAACTTAAAACTTCATAATAAACCTAATGAATTCATCCGAGTCCTTTGAACATCGTACGACAATTTAGAATATATTACGACTCTGTATGCCACATTACCGCCTTGAAAAGCATGTTAGTATAACGTACGACACCTTACAACTCCGAACAAAACATTACAACACCGTACGTAAACTTAAAACTCCCTAATAAACCTAATGAATTCATCCGAGTCATTTGAACATCGTACAACAATTTAGAATATCTTATGATTCTGTATGCCACATTACCGCTTTGAAAATCATGTTAGTATAAACTAGGGCACCTTACAACTCCTAAGAACCCATTACAATACCGTACGTAAACTTAAAACTCCATAATAAACCTAATGAATTCGTCCGAGTCCTTTAAACATCAGACGACCACTCAGGACTTGTTATGACTTTGTATGCGACATTAGCAACAGGAAAAGCAATTTTGAATAATGTAAGATGCGTTACATCTTTTGAGAACACCTTACACCACCGTACGAAACATTAAAACTCCATAATAAACCTAATGAATTCGTCCGAGTGATTTGAACATCGTACAACAGTTTAGAATATCTTACCAGTCTGAATGCCACATTACCACCTTGAAAAGCATGTTAGTATAACGTACGACACCTTACAACTCCTAACAAAACATTACAACACCGTACGTAAACTTAAAACTCCATAATAAACCAAATGAATTCATCCGAGTCCTTTGAACATCGTACGAAAATTTAGAATATATTACGACTCTGTATGCCACATTACCGCCATGAAAAGAATGTTAGTATAACGTACGACACCTTACAACTCCGAACAAAACATTACAACACCGTACGTAAACTTAAAACTCCATAATAAACCTAATGAATTCATCCGAGTCCTTTGAACATCGTACGACAATTTAGAATATCTTACGACTCTGTATGCCACATTACCGCCTTGAAAATCATGTTAGTATAACCTAGGGCACCTTACAACTCCTAAGAACCCATTACAATACCGTACGTAAACTTAAAACTCCATAATAAACCTAATGAATTCATCCGAGTCATTTGAACATCGTACAACAATTTAGAATATCTTACGATTCTGTATGCCACATTACCGCTTTCAAAATCATGTTAGTATAAACTAGGGCACCTTACAACTCCTAAGAACCCATTACAATACCGTACGTAAACTTAAAACTCCATAGTAAACCTAATGAATTCGTCCGAGTCCTTTAAACATCAGACGACCACTCAGGACTTGTTATAACTTTGTATGCGACATTAGCAACAGGAAAAGCAATTTAGAATAATGTAGGATGCGTTACATCTTTTGAGAACACCTTACACCACCGTACGAAACATTAAAACTCCATAATAAACCTAATGAATTCGTCCGAGTGATTTGAACATCGTACAACAATTTAGAATATATTACCACTCTGTATGCCACATTACCGCCTTGAAAAACATGTTAGTATAACGTACGAGACCTTACAACTCCTAACAAAACATTACAACACCGTACGTAAACTTAAAACTCCATAATAAACCAAATGAATTCATCCGAGTCCTTTGAACATCGTACGGAAATTTAGAATATATTACGAC
This sequence comes from Tagetes erecta, assembly GCA_030867185.1. Taxonomy (NCBI): domain Eukaryota; kingdom Viridiplantae; phylum Streptophyta; class Magnoliopsida; order Asterales; family Asteraceae; genus Tagetes; species Tagetes erecta. Next base: position 42,572,826 of record CM061488.1, on the reverse strand, counting down.
TCTGTATGCCACATTACCGCCTTGCAAATAATGTTAGTATAACGTACGACACCTTACAACACCGAACAAAACATTACAACACCGTACGTAAACTTAAAACTCCATAATAAACCTAATGAATTCATCCGAGTCCTTTGAACATCGTACGACAATTTAGAATATATTACGACTCTGTATGCCACATTAACGCCTTGAAAAGCATGTTAGTATAGCGTACGGCACCTTACAACTCCTAACAACACATTACAACACCGTACGTAAACTTAAAACTCCATAATAAACCTAATGAATTCGTCCGAGTCATTTGAACATCGTACAACAATTTAGAATATCTTACCACTCTGAATGCCACATTACCACCTTGAAAAGCATGATAGTATAACGTACGACACCTTACAACTCCTAACAAAACATTACAACACCGTACGTAAACTTAAAACTCCATAATAAACCAAATGAATTCATCCGAGTCCTTTGAACATCGTACGAAAATTTAGAATATATTACGACTCTGTATGCCACATTACCGCCTTGAAAAGAATGTTAGTATAACGTACGACACCTTACAACTCCGAACAAAACATTACAACACCGTACGTAAACTTAAAACTCCATAATAAACCTAATGAATTCATCCGAGTCCTTTGAACATCGTACGACAATTTAGAATATCTTACGACTCTGTATGCCACATTACCGCCTTGAAAATCATGTTAGTATAACCTAGGGCACCTTACAACTTCTAAGAACCCATTACAATACCGTACGTAAACTTAAAACTCCCTAATAAACCTAATGAATTCATCCGAGTCATTTGAACATCGTACAACAATTTAGAATATCTTATGATTCTGTATGCCACATTACCGCTTTGAAAATCATGTTAGTATAAACTAGGGCACCTTACAACTCCTAAGAACCCATTACAATACCGTACGTAAACTTAAAACTCCATAGTAAACCTAATGAATTCGTCCGAGTCCTTTAAACATCAGACGACCACTCAGGACTTGTTATGACTTTGTATGCGACATTAGCAACAGGAAAAGCAATTTAGAATAATGTAGGATGCGTTACATCTTTTGAGAACACCTTACACCACCGTACGAAACATTAAAACTCCATAATAAACCTAATGAATTCGTCTGAGTGATTTGAACATCGTACAACAGTTTAGAATATCTTACCACTCTGAATGCCACATTACCACCTTGAAAAGCATGTTAGTATAACGTACGACACCTTACAACTCCTAACAAAACATTACAACACCGTACGTAAACTTAAAACTCCATAATAAACCAAATGAATTCATCCGAGTCCTTTGAACATCGTACGAAAATTTAGAATATATTACGACTCTGTATGCCACATTACCGCCATGAAAAGAATGTTAGTATAACGTACGACACCTTACAACTCCGAACAAAACATTAGAACACCGTACGTAAACTTAAAACTCCATAATAAACCTAATGAATTCATCCGAGTCCTTTGAACATCGTACGACAATTTAGAATATCTTACGACTCTGTATGCCACATTACCGCCTTGAAAATCATGTTAGTATAACCTAGGGCACCTTACAACTCCTAAGAACCCATTACAATACCGTACGTAAACTTAAAACTCCATAATAAACCTAATGAATTCATCCAAGTCATTTAAACATCGTACAACAATTTAGAATATCTTACGATTCTGTATGCCACATTACCGCTTTGAAAATCATGTTAGTATAAACTATGGCACCTTACAACTCCTAAGAACCCATTACAATACCGTACGTAAACTTAAAACTCCATAGTAAACCTAATGAATTCGTCCGAGTCCTTTAAACATCAGACGACCACTCAGGACTTGTTATGACTTTGTATGCGACATTAGCAACAGGAAAAGCAATTTAGAATAATGTAGGATGCGTTACATCTTTTACGACACCTTACAACTCCTAACAAAATATTACAACACCGTACGAAACATTAAAACTCCATAATAAACCTAATGAATTCGTCCGAGTGACTTGAATATCGTACAACAATTTAGAATATATTACCACTCTGTATGCCACATTACCGCCTTGAAAAGCATGTTAGTATAACGTACGACACCTTACAACTCCTAACAAAACATTACAACACCGTACGTAAACTTAAAACTCCAAAAAAACCAAATGAATTCATCCGAGTCCTTTGAACATCGTACGAAAATTTAGAATATATTACGACTCTGTATGCCACATTACCGCCTTGCAAATAATGTTAGTATAACGTACGACACCTTACAACACCGAACAAAACATTACAACACCGTACGTAAACTTAAAACTCCATAATAAACCTAATGAATTCATCCGAGTCCTTTGAAATCGTACGACAATTTAGAATATATTACGACTCTGTATGCCACATTACCGCATTGAAAAGCATGTTAGTATAACGTACGACACCTTACAACTCCTAACAAAACATTACAACACCGTACGTAAACTTAAAACTCCATAATAAACCAAATGAATTCATCCGAGTCCTTTGAACATCGTACGAAAATTTAGAATATATTACGACTCTGTATACCACATTACCACCTTGCAAATAATGTTAGTATAACGTACGACACCTTACAACACCGAACAAAACATTACAACACCGTACGTAAACTTAAAACTCCATAATAAACCTAATGAATTCATCCGAGTCCTTTGAACATCGTACGAAAATTTAGAATATATTACGACTCTGTATGCCACATTACCGCCTTGCAAATAATGTTAGTATAACGTACGACACCTTACAACACCGAACAAAACATTACAACACCGTACGTAAACTTAAAACTCCATAATAAACCTAATGAATTCATCCGAGTCCTTTGAACATCGTACGACAATTTAGAATATATTACGACTCTGTATGCCACATTACCGCCTTGAAAATCATGTTAGTATAACCTAGGGCACCTTACAACTCCTAAGAACCCATTACAATACCGTACGTAAACTTAAAACTCCATAGTAAACCTAATGAATTCGTCCGAGTCCTTTAAACATCAGACGACCACTCAGGACTTGTTACGACTTTGTATGCGACATTAGCAACAGGAAAAGCAATTTAGAATAATGGAGGATGCGTTACATCTTTTGAGAACACCTTACACCACCGTACGAAACATTAAACTCCATAATAAACCTAATGAATTCGTCCGAGTGATTTGAACATCGTACAACAATTTAGAATATCTTACCACTCTGAATGCCACATTACCACCTTGAAAAGCATGTTAGTATAACGTACGACACCTTACAACTCCTAACAAAACATTACACCACCGTACGTAAACTTAAAACTCCATAATAAACCAAATGAATTCATCCGAGTCCTTTGAACATCGTACGAAAATTTAGAATATATTACGACTCTGTATGCCACATTACCGCCTTGAAAAGAATGTTAGTATAACGTACGACACCTTACAACTCCGAACAAAACATTACAACACCGTACGTAAACTTAAAACTCCATAATAAACCTAATGAATTCATCCGAGTCCTTTGAACATCGTACGACAATTTAGAATATCTTACGACTCTGTATGCCACATTACCGCCTTGAAAATCATGTTAGTATAACCTAGGGCACCTTACAACTCCTAACAAAACATTACAACACCGTACGTAAACTTAAAACTCCATAATAAACCTAATGAATTCGTCCGAGTCATTTGAACATCGTACAACAATTTAGAATATCTTACGATTCTGTATGCCACATTACCGCTTTGAAAATCATGTTAGTATAACCTAGGGCACCTTACAACTCCTAAGAACCCATTACAATACCGTATGTAAACTTAAAACTCCATAGTAAACCTAATGAATTCGTCCGAGTCCTTTAAACATCAGACGACCACTTAGGACTTGTTATGACTTTGTATGCGACATTAGCAACAGGAAAATCAATTTAGAATAATGGAGGATGCGTTACATCTTTTGAGAACACCTTACACCACCGTACGAAACATTAAAACTGCATAATAAACCTAATGAATTCGTCCGAGTGATTTGAACATCGTACAACAATTTAGAATATCTTACCACTCTGAATGCCACATTACCGCCTTGAAAAGCATGTTAGTATAACGTACGACACCTTAAAACTCCTAACAAAATATTACAACACCGTACGTAAACATAAAACTCCATAAGAAACCTAATGAATTCATCCGAGTCCTTTGAACATCGTACGACAATTTAGAATATATTACGACTCTATATGCCACATTACCGCCTTGAAAAGCATGTTAGTATAACGTACGGCATCTTACAACTCCTAACAAAACATTACAACACCGTACGTAAACTTAAAACTCCATAATAAACCTAATTAATTCGTCCGAGTCATTTGAACATCGTACAAAAATTTAGAATATCTTACGACTCTGTATGTCACATTACCGCCTTGAAAATCATGTTAGTATAACCTAGGGCACCTTACAACTCCTAAGAACGCATTACAATACCGTATGTAAACTTAAAACTCCATAGTAAACCTAATGAATTCGTCCGAGTCCTTTAAACATCAGACGACCACTTAGGACTTGTTATGACTTTGTATGCGACATTAGCAACAGGAAAAGCAATTTAGAATAATGTAGGATGCTTTACATCTTTTGAGAACACCTTACACCACCGTACGAAACATTAAAACTGCATAATAAACCTAATGAATTCGTCCGAGTGATTTGAACATCGTACAACAATTTAGAATATCTTACCACTCTGAATGCCACATTACCGCCTTGAAAAGCATGTTAGTATAACGTACGACACCTTACAACTCCTAACAAAATATTACAACACCGTACGTAAACATAAAACTCCATAATAAACCAAATGAATTCATCTGAGTCCTTTGAACATCGTACGAAAATTTAGAATATATTACGACTCTGTATGCCACATTACCGCCTTGAAAAGAATGTTAGTATAACGTACGACACCTTACAACTCCGAACAAAACATTACAACACCGTACGTAAACTTAAAACTCCATAATAAACCTAATGAATTCGTCCGAGTCATTTGAACATCGTACAACAATTTAGAATATCTTACGATTCTGTATGCCACATTACCGCTTTGAAAATCATGTTAGTATAACCTAGGGCACCTTACAACTCCTAAGAACCCATTACAATACCGTATGTAAACTTAAAACTCCATAGTAAACCTAATGAATTCGTCCGAGTCCTTTAAACATCAGACGACCACTTAGGACTTGTTATGACTTTGTATGCGACATTAGCAACAGGAAAATCAATTTAGAATAATGGAGGATGCGTTACATCTTTTGAGAACACCTTACACCACCGTACGAAACATTAAAACTGCATAATAAACCTAATGAATTCGTCCGAGTGATTTGAACATCGTACAACAATTTAGAATATCTTACCACTCTGAATGCCACATTACCGCCTTGAAAAGCATGTTAGTATAACGTACGACACCTTAAAACTCCTAACAAAATATTACAACACCGTACGTAAACATAAAACTCCATAAGAAACCTAATGAATTCATCCGAGTCCTTTGAACATCGTACGACAATTTAGAATATATTACGACTCTATATGCCACATTACCGCCTTGAAAAGCATGTTAGTATAACGTACGGCATCTTACAACTCCTAACAAAACATTACAACACCGTACGTAAACTTAAAACTCCATAATAAACCTAATTAATTCGTCCGAGTCATTTGAACATCGTACAAAAATTTAGAATATCTTACGACTCTGTATGTCACATTACCGCCTTGAAAATCATGTTAGTATAACCTAGGGCACCTTACAACTCCTAAGAACGCATTACAATACCGTATGTAAACTTAAAACTCCATAGTAAACCTAATGAATTCGTCCGAGTCCTTTAAACATCAGACGACCACTTAGGACTTGTTATGACTTTGTATGCGACATTAGCAACAGGAAAAGCAATTTAGAATAATGTAGGATGCTTTACATCTTTTGAGAACACCTTACACCACCGTACGAAACATTAAAACTGCATAATAAACCTAATGAATTCGTCCGAGTGATTTGAACATCGTACAACAATTTAGAATATCTTACCACTCTGAATGCCACATTACCGCCTTGAAAAGCATGTTAGTATAACGTACGACACCTTACAACTCCTAACAAAATATTACAACACCGTACGTAAACATAAAACTCCATAATAAACCAAATGAATTCATCTGAGTCCTTTGAACATCGTACGAAAATTTAGAATATATTACGACTCTGTATGCCACATTACCGCCTTGAAAAGAATGTTAGTATAACGTACGACACCTTACAACTCCGAACAAAACATTACAACACCGTACGTAAACTTAAAACTCCATAATAAACCTAATGAATTCATCCGAGTCCTTTGAACATCGTACGACAATTTAGAATATCTTACGACTCTGTATGCCACATTACCGCCTTGAAAATCATGTTAGTATAACCTAGGGCACCTCACAACTCCTAAGAACCCATTACAATACCGTATGTAAACTTAAAACTCCATAGTAAACCTAATGAATTCGTCCGAGTCCTTTAAACATCAGACGACCACTTAGGACTTGTTATGACTTTGTATGCGACATTAGCAACAGGAAAAGCAATTTAGAATAATGGAGGATGCGTTACATCTTTTGAGAACACCTTACACCACCGTACGAAACATTAAACTCCATAATAAACCTAATGAATTCGTCCGAGTGATTTGAACATCGTACAACAATTTAGAATATCTTACCACTCTGAATGCCACATTACCACCTTGAAAAGCATGTTAGTATAACGTACGACACCTTACAACTCCTAACAAAACATTACAACACCGTACGTAAACTTAAAACTCCATAATAAACCAAATGAATTCATCCGAGTCCTTTGAACATCGTACGAAAATTTAGAATATATTACGACTCTGTATGCCACATTACCGCCTTGAAAAGAATGTTAGTATAACGTACGACACCTTACAACTCCGAACAAAACATTACAACACCGTACGTAAACTTAAAACTCCATAATAAACCTAATGAATTCATCCGAGTCCTTTGAACATCGTACGACAATTTAGAATATCTTACGACTCTGTATGCCACATTACCGCCTTGAAAATCATGTTAGTATAACCTAGGGCACCTTACAACTCCTAACAAAACATTACAACACCGTACGTAAACTTAAAACTCCATAATAAACCTAATGAATTCGTCCGAGTCATTTGAACATCGTACAACAATTTAGAATATCTTACGATTCTGTATGCCACATTACCGCTTTGAAAATCATGTTAGTATAACCTAGGGCACCTTACAACTCCTAAGAACCCATTACAATACCGTATGTAAACTTAAAACTCCATAGTAAACCTAATGAATTCGTCCGAGTCCTTTAAACATCAGACGACCACTTAGGACTTGTTATGACTTTGTATGCGACATTAGCAACAGGAAAATCAATTTAGAATAATGGAGGATGCGTTACATCTTTTGAGAACACCTTACACCACCGTACGAAACATTAAAACTGCATAATAAACCTAATGAATTCGTCCGAGTGATTTGAACATCGTACAACAATTTAGAATATCTTACCACTCTGAATGCCACATTACCGCCTTGAAAAGCATGTTAGTATAACGTACGACACCTTAAAACTCCTAACAAAATATTACAACACCGTACGTAAACATAAAACTCCATAAGAAACCTAATGAATTCATCCGAGTCCTTTGAACATCGTACGACAATTTAGAATATATTACGACTCTATATGCCACATTACCGCCTTGAAAAGCATGTTAGTATAACGTACGGCATCTTACAACTCCTAACAAAACATTACAACACCGTACGTAAACTTAAAACTCCATAATAAACCTAATTAATTCGTCCGAGTCATTTGAACATCGTACAAAAATTTAGAATATCTTACGACTCTGTATGTCACATTACCGCCTTGAAAATCATGTTAGTATAACCTAGGGCACCTTACAACTCCTAAGAACGCATTACAATACCGTATGTAAACTTAAAACTCCATAGTAAACCTAATGAATTCGTCCGAGTCCTTTAAACATCAGACGACCACTTAGGACTTGTTATGACTTTGTATGCGACATTAGCAACAGGAAAAGCAATTTAGAATAATGTAGGATGCTTTACATCTTTTGAGAACACCTTACACCACCGTACGAAACATTAAAACTGCATAATAAACCTAATGAATTCGTCCAAGTGATTTGAACATCGTACAACAATTTAGAATATCTTACCACTCTGAATGCCACATTACCGCCTTGAAAAGCATGTTAGTATAACGTCGACACCTTACAACTCCTAACAAAATATTACAACACCGTACGTAAACATAAAACTCCATAATAAACCAAATGAATTCATCTGAGTCCTTTGAACATCGTACGAAAATTTAGAATATATTACGACTCTGTATGCCACATTACCGCCTTGAAAAGAATGTTAGTATAACGTACGACACCTTACAACTCCGAACAAAACATTACAACACCGTACGTAAACTTAAAACTCCATAATAAACCTAATGAATTCATCCGAGTCCTTTGAACATCGTACGACAATTTAGAATATCTTACGACTCTGTATGCCACATTACCGCCTTGAAAATCATGTTAGTATAACCTAGGGCACCTTACAACTCCTAAGAACGCATTACAATACCGTATGTAAACTTAAAACTCCATAGTAAACCTAATGAATACGTCCGAGTCCTTTAAACATCAGACGACCACTTAGGACTTGTTATGACTTTGTATGCGACATTAGCAACAGGAAAAGCAATTTAGAATAATGGAGGATGCTTTACATCTTTTGAGAACACCTTACACCACCGTACGAAACATTAAAACTGCATAATAAACCTAATGAATTCGTCCGAGTGATTTGAACATCGTACAACAATTTAGAATATCTTACCACTCTGAATGCCACATTACCGCCTTGAAAAGCATGTTAGTATAACGTACGACACCTTACAACTCCTAACAAAATATTACAACACCGTACGTAAACATAAAACTCCATAATAAACCAAATGAATTCATCTGAGTCCTTTGAACATCGTACGAAAATTTAGAATATATTACGACTCTGTATGCCACATTACCGCCTTGAAAAGAATGTTAGTATAACGTACGACACCTTACAACTCCGAACAAAACATTACAACACCGTACGTAAACTTAAAACTCCATAATAAACCTAATGAATTCATCCGAGTCCTTTGAACATCGTACGACAATTTAGAATATCTTACGACTCTGTATGCCACATTACCGCCTTGAAAATCATGTTAGTATAACCTAGGGCACCTCACAACTCCTAAGAACCCATTACAATACCGTAAGTAAACTTAAAACTCCATAGTAAACCTAATGAATTCGTCCGAGTCCTTTAAACATCAGACGACCACTTAGGACTTGTTATGACTTTGTATGCGACATTAGCAACAGGAAAAGCAATTTAGAATAATGGAGGATGCGTTACATCTTTTGAGAACACCTTACACCACCGTACGAAACATTAAACTCCATAATAAACCTAATGAATTCGTCCGAGTGATTTGAACATCGTACAACAATTTAGAATATCTTACCACTCTGAATGCCACATTACCACCTTGAAAAGCATGTTAGTATAACGTACGACACCTTACAACTCCTAACAAAACATTACAACACCGTACGTAAACTTAAAACTCCATAATAAACCAAATGAATTCATCCGAGTCCTTTGAACATCGTACGAAAATTTAGAATATATTACGACTCTGTATGCCACATTACCGCCTTGAAAAGAATGTTAGTATAACGTACGACACCTTACAACTCCGAACAAAACATTACAACACCGTACGTAAACTTAAAACTCCATAATAAACCTAATGAATTCATCCGAGTCCTTTGAACATCGTACGACAATTTAGAATATCTTACGACTCTGTATGCCACATTACCGCCTTGAAAATCATGTTAGTATAACCTAGGGCACCTTACAACTCCTAACAAAACATTACAACACCGTACGTAAACTTAAAACTCCATAATAAACCTAATGAATTCGTCCGAGTCATTTGAACATCGTACAACAATTTAGAATATCTTACGATTCTGTATGCCACATTACCGCTTTGAAAATCATGTTAGTATAACCTAGGGCACCTTACAACTCCTAAGAACCCATTACAATACCGTATGTAAACTTAAAACTCCATAGTAAACCTAATGAATTCGTCCGAGTCCTTTAAACATCAGACGACCACTTAGGACTTGTTATGACTTTGTATGCGACATTAGCAACAGGAAAATCAATTTAGAATAATGGAGGATGCGTTACATCTTTTGAGAACACCTTACACCACCGTACGAAACATTAAAACTGCATAATAAACCTAATGAATTCGTCCGAGTGATTTGAACATCGTACAACAATTTAGAATATCTTACCACTCTGAATGCCACATTACCGCCTTGAAAAGCATGTTAGTATAACGTACGACACCTTAAAACTCCTAACAAAATATTACAACACCGTACGTAAACATAAAACTCCATAAGAAACCTAATGAATTCATCCGAGTCCTTTGAACATCGTACGACAATTTAGAATATATTACGACTCTATATGCCACATTACCGCCTTGAAAAGCATGTTAGTATAACGTACGGCATCTTACAACTCCTAACAAAACATTACAACACCGTACGTAAACTTAAAACTCCATAATAAACCTAATTAATTCGTCCGAGTCATTTGAACATCGTACAAAAATTTAGAATATCTTACGACTCTGTATGTCACATTACCGCCTTGAAAATCATGTTAGTATAACCTAGGGCACCTTACAACTCCTAAGAACGCATTACAATACCGTATGTAAACTTAAAACTCCATAGTAAACCTAATGAATTCGTCCGAGTCCTTTAAACATCAGACGACCACTTAGGACTTGTTATGACTTTGTATGCGACATTAGCAACAGGAAAAGCAATTTAGAATAATGTAGGATGCTTTACATCTTTTGAGAACACCTTACACCACCGTACGAAACATTAAAACTGCATAATAAACCTAATGAATTCGTCCAAGTGATTTGAACATCGTACAACAATTTAGAATATCTTACCACTCTGAATGCCACATTACCGCCTTGAAAAGCATGTTAGTATAACGTCGACACCTTACAACTCCTAACAAAATATTACAACACCGTACGTAAACATAAAACTCCATAATAAACCAAATAAATTCATCTGAGTCCTTTGAACATCGTACGAAAATTTAGAATATATTACGACTCTGTATGCCACATTACCGCCTTGAAAAGAATGTTAGTATAACGTACGACACCTTACAACTCCGAACAAAACATTACAACACCGTACGTAAACTTAAAACTCCATAATAAACCTAATGAATTCATCCGAGTCCTTTGAACATCGTACGACAATTTAGAATATCTTACGACTCTGTATGCCACATTACCGCCTTGAAAATCATGTTAGTATAACCTAGGGCACCTCACAACTCCTAAGAACCCATTACAATACCGTATGTAAACTTAAAACTCCATAGTAAACCTAATGAATACGTCCGAGTCCTTTAAACATCAGACGACCACTTAGGACTTGTTATGACTTTGTATGCGACATTAGCAACAGGAAAAGCAATTTAGAATAATGGAGGATGCGTTACATCTTTTGAGAACACCTTACACCACCGTACGAAACACTAAAACTGCATAATAAACCTAATGAATTCGTCCGAGTGATTTGAACATCGTACAACAATTTAGAATATCTTACCACTCTGAATGCCACATTACCGCCTTGAAAAGCATGTTAGTATAACGTACGACACCTTAAAACTCCTAACAAAATATTACAACACCGTACGTAAACATAAAACTCCATAAGAAACCTAATGAATTCATCCGAGTCCTTTGAACATCGTACGACAATTTAGAATATATTACGACTCTATATGCCACATTACCGCCTTGAAAAGCATGTTAGTATAACGTACGACATCTTACAACTCCTAACAAAACATTACAACACCGTACGTAAACTTAAAACTCCATAATAAACCTAATGAATTCGTCCGAGTCATTTGAAGATCGTACAAAAATTTAGAATATCTTACGACTCTGTATGTCACATTACCGCCTTGAAAATCATGTTAGTATAACCTAGGGCACCTTACAACTCCTAAGAACGCATTACAATACCGTATGTAAACTTAAAACTCCATAGTAAACCTAATGAATTCGTCCGAGTCCTTTAAACATCAGACGACCACTTAGGACTTGTTATGACTTTGTATGCGACATTAGCAACAGGAAAAGCAATTTAGAATAATGTAGGATGCTTTACATCTTTTGAGAACACCTTACACCACCGTACGAAACATTAAAACTGCATAATAAACCTAATGAATTCGTCCGAGTGATTTGAACATCGTACAACAATTTAGAATATCTTACCACTCTGAATGCCACATTACCGCCTTGAAAAGCATGTTAGTATAACGTACGACACCTTACAACTCCTAACAAAATATTACAACACCGTACGTAAACATAAAACTCCATAATAAACCAAATGAATTCATCCGAGTCCTTTGAACATCGTACGAAAATTTAGAATATATTACGACTCTGTATGCCACATTACCGCCTTGAAAAGAATGTTAGTATAACGTACGACACCTTACAACTCCGAACAAAACATTACAACACCGTACGTAAACTTAAAACTCCATAATAAACCTAATGAATTCATCCGAGTCCTTTGAACATCGTACGACAATTTAAAATATCTTACGACTCTGTATGCCACATTACCGCCTTGAAAATCATGTTAGTATAACCTAGGGCACCTTACAACTCCTAACAAAACATTACAACACCGTACGTAAACTTAAAACTCCATAATAAACCTAATGAATTCGTCCGAGTCATTTGAACATCGTACAACAATTTAGAATATCTTACGATTCTGTATGCCACATTACCGCTTTGAAAATCATGTTAGTATAACCTAGGGCACCTTACAACTCCTAAGAACCCATTACAATACCGTATGTAAACTTAAAACTCCATAGTAAACCTAATGAATTCGTCCGAGTCCTTTAAACATCAGACGACCACTTAGGACTTGTTATGACTTTGTATGCGACATTAGCAACAGGAAAATCAATTTAGAATAATGGAGGATGCGTTACATCTTTTGAGAACACCTTACACCACCGTACGAAACATTAAAACTGCATAATAAACCTAATGAATTCGTCCGAGTGATTTGAACATCGTACAACAATTTAGAATATCTTACCACTCTGAATGCCACATTACCGCCTTGAAAAGCATGTTAGTATAACGTACGACACCTTAAAACTCCTAACAAAATATTACAACACCGTACGTAAACATAAAACTCCATAAGAAACCTAATGAATTCATCCGAGTCCTTTGAACATCGTACGACAATTTAGAATATATTACGACTCTATATGCCACATTACCGCCTTGAAAAGCATGTTAGTATAACGTACGGCATCTTACAACTCCTAACAAAACATTACAACACCGTACGTAAACTTAAAACTCCATAATAAACCTAATTAATTCGTCCGAGTCATTTGAACATCGTACAAAAATTTAGAATATCTTACGACTCTGTATGTCACATTACCGCCTTGAAAATCATGTTAGTATAACCTAGGGCACCTTACAACTCCTAAGAACGCATTACAATACCGTATGTAAACTTAAAACTCCATAGTAAACCTAATGAATTCGTCCGAGTCCTTTAAACATCAGACGACCACTTAGGACTTGTTATGACTTTGTATGCGACATTAGCAACAGGAAAAGCAATTTAGAATAATGTAGGATGCTTTACATCTTTTGAGAACACCTTACACCACCGTACGAAACATTAAAACTGCATAATAAACCTAATGAATTCGTCCAAGTGATTTGAACATCGTACAACAATTTAGAATATCTTACCACTCTGAATGCCACATTACCGCCTTGAAAAGCATGTTAGTATAACGTCGACACCTTACAACTCCTAACAAAATATTACAACACCGTACGTAAACATAAAACTCCATAATAAACCAAATAAATTCATCTGAGTCCTTTGAACATCGTACGAAAATTTAGAATATATTACGACTCTGTATGCCACATTACCGCCTTGAAAAGAATGTTAGTATAACGTACGACACCTTACAACTCCGAACAAAACATTACAACACCGTACGTAAACTTAAAACTCCATAATAAACCTAATGAATTCATCCGAGTCCTTTGAACATCGTACGACAATTTAGAATATCTTACGACTCTGTATGCCACATTACCGCCTTGAAAATCATGTTAGTATAACCTAGGGCACCTCACAACTCCTAAGAACCCATTACAATACCGTATGTAAACTTAAAACTCCATAGTAAACCTAATGAATACGTCCGAGTCCTTTAAACATCAGACGACCACTTAGGACTTGTTATGACTTTGTATGCGACATTAGCAACAGGAAAAGCAATTTAGAATAATGGAGGATGCGTTACATCTTTTGAGAACACCTTACACCACCGTACGAAACACTAAAACTGCATAATAAACCTAATGAATTCGTCCGAGTGATTTGAACATCGTACAACAATTTAGAATATCTTACCACTCTGAATGCCACATTACCGCCTTGAAAAGCATGTTAGTATAACGTACGACACCTTAAAACTCCTAACAAAATATTACAACACCGTACGTAAACATAAAACTCCATAAGAAACCTAATGAATTCATCCGAGTCCTTTGAACATCGTACGACAATTTAGAATATATTACGACTCTATATGCCACATTACCGCCTTGAAAAGCATGTTAGTATAACGTACGACATCTTACAACTCCTAACAAAACATTACAACACCGTACGTAAACTTAAAACTCCATAATAAACCTAATGAATTCGTCCGAGTCATTTGAAGATCGTACAAAAATTTAGAATATCTTACGACTCTGTATGTCACATTACCGCCTTGAAAATCATGTTAGTATAACCTAGGGCACCTTACAACTCCTAAGAACGCATTACAATACCGTATGTAAACTTAAAACTCCATAGTAAACCTAATGAATTCGTCCGAGTCCTTTAAACATCAGACGACCACTTAGGACTTGTTATGACTTTGTATGCGACATTAGCAACAGGAAAAGCAATTTAGAATAATGTAGGATGCTTTACATCTTTTGAGAACACCTTACACCACCGTACGAAACATTAAAACTGCATAATAAACCTAATGAATTCGTCCGAGTGATTTGAACATCGTACAACAATTTAGAATATCTTACCACTCTGAATGCCACATTACCGCCTTGAAAAGCATGTTAGTATAACGTACGACACCTTACAACTCCTAACAAAACATTACAACACCGTACGTAAACATAAAACTCCATAATAAACCAAATGAATTCATCCGAGTCCTTTGAACATCGTACGAAAATTTAGAATATATTACGACTCTGTATGCCACATTACCGCCTTGAAAAGAATGTTAGTATAACGTACGACACCTTACAACTCCGAACAAAACATTACAACACCGTACGTAAACTTAAAACTCCATAATAAACCTAATGAATTCATCCGAGTCCTTTGAACATCGTACGACAATTTAAAATATCTTACGACTCTGTATGCCACATTACCGCCTTGAAAATCATGTTAGTATAACCTAGGGCACCTTACAACTCCTAACAAAACATTACAACACCGTACGTAAACTTAAAACTCCATAATAAACCTAATGAATTCGTCCGAGTCATTTGAACATCGTACAACAATTTAGAATATCTTACGATTCTGTATGCCACATTACCGCTTTGAAAATCATGTTAGTATAACCTAGGGCACCTTACAACTCCTAAGAACCCATTACAATACCGTATGTAAACTTAAAACTCCATAGTAAACCTAATGAATTCGTCCGAGTCCTTTAAACATCAGACGACCACTTAGGACTTGTTATGACTTTGTATGCGACATTAGCAACAGGAAAAGCAATTTAGAATAATGGAGGATGCGTTACATCTTTTGAGAACACCTTACACCACCGTACGAAACATTAAAACTGCATAATAAACCTAATGAATTCGTCCGAGTGATTTGAACATCGTACAACAATTTAGAATATCTTACCACTCTGAATGCCACATTACCGCCTTGAAAAGCATGTTAGTATAACGTCGACACCTTACAACTCCTAACAAAATATTACAACACCGTACGTAAACATAAAACTCCATAATAAACCAAATAAATTCATCTGAGTCCTTTGAACATCGTACGAAAATTTAGAATATATTACGACTCTGTATGCCACATTACCGCCTTGAAAAGAATGTTAGTATAACGTACGACACCTTACAACTCCGAACAAAACATTACAACACCGTACGTAAACTTAAAACTCCATAATAAACCTAATGAATTCATCCGAGTCCTTTGAACATCGTACGACAATTTAGAATATCTTACGACTCTGTATGCCACATTACCGCCTTGAAAATCATGTTAGTATAACCTAGGGCACCTCACAACTCCTAAGAACCCATTACAATACCGTATGTAAACTTAAAACTCCATAGTAAACCTAATGAATACATCCGAGTCCTTTAAACATCAGACGACCACTTAGGACTTGTTATGACTTTGTATGCGACATTAGCAACAGGAAAAGCAATTTAGAATAATGGAGGATGCGTTACATCTTTTGAGAACACCTTACACCACCGTACGAAACACTAAAACTGCATAATAAACCTAATGAATTCGTCCGAGTGATTTGAACATCGTACAACAATTTAGAATATCTTACCACTCTGAATGCCACATTACCGCCTTGAAAAGCATGTTAGTATAACGTACGACACCTTAAAACTCCTAACAAAATATTACAACACCGTACGTAAACATAAAACTCCATAAGAAACCTAATGAATTCATCCGAGTCCTTTGAACATCGTACGACAATTTAGAATATATTACGACTCTATATGCCACATTACCGCCTTGAAAAGCATGTTAGTATAACGTACGACATCTTACAACTCCTAACAAAACATTACAACACCGTACGTAAACTTAAAACTCCATAATAAACCTAATGAATTCGTCCGAGTCATTTGAACATCGTACAAAAATTTAGAATATCTTACGACTCTGTATGTCACATTACCGCCTTGAAAATCATGTTAGTATAACCTAGGGCACCTTACAACTCCTAAGAACGCATTACAATACCGTATGTAAACTTAAAACTCCATAGTAAACCTAATGAATTCGTCCGAGTCCTTTAAACATCAGACGACCACTTAGGACTTGTTATGACTTTGTATGCGACATTAGCAACAGGAAAAGCAATTTAGAATAATGTAGGATGCTTTACATCTTTTGAGAACACCTTACACCACCGTACGAAACATTAAAACTGCATAATAAACCTAATGAATTCGTCCGAGTGATTTGAACATCGTACAACAATTTAGAATATCTTACCACTCTGAATGCCACATTACCGCCTTGAAAAGCATGTTAGTATAACGTACGACACCTTACAACTCCTAACAAAATATTACAACACCGTACGTAAACATAAAACTCCATAATAAACCAAATGAATTCATCCGAGTCCTTTGAACATCGTACGAAAATTTAGAATATATTACGACTCTGTATGCCACATTACCGCCTTGAAAAGAATGTTAGTATAACGTACGACACCTTACAACTCCGAACAAAACATTACAACACCGTACGTAAACTTAAAACTCCATAATAAACCTAATGAATTCATCCGAGTCCTTTGAACATCGTACGACAATTTAAAATATCTTACGACTCTGTATGCCACATTACCGCCTTGAAAATCATGTTAGTATAACCTAGGGCACCTTACAACTCCTAACAAAACATTACAACACCGTACGTAAACTTAAAACTCCATAATAAACCTAATGAATTCGTCCGAGTCATTTGAACATCGTACAACAATTTAGAATATCTTACGATTCTGTATGCCACATTACCGCTTTGAAAATCATGTTAGTATAACCTAGGGCACCTTACAACTCCTAAGAACCCATTACAATACCGTATGTAAACTTAAAACTCCATAGTAAACCTAATGAATTCGTCCGAGTCCTTTAAACATCAGACGACCACTTAGGACTTGTTATGACTTTGTATGCGACATTAGCAACAGGAAAAGCAATTTAGAATAATGGAGGATGCGTTACATCTTTTGAGAACACCTTACACCACCGTACGAAACATTAAAACTGCATAATAAACCTAATGAATTCGTCCGAGTGATTTGAACATCGTACAACAATTTAGAATATCTTACCACTCTGAATGCCACATTACCGCCTTGAAAAGCATGTTAGTATAACGTACGACACCTTAAAACTCCTAACAAAATATTACAACACCGTACGTAAACATAAAACTCCATAAGAAACCTAATGAATTCATCCGAGTCCTTTGAACATCGTACGACAATTTAGAATATATTACGACTCTATATGCCACATTACCGCCTTGAAAAGCATGTTAGTATAACGTACGGCATCTTACAACTCCTAACAAAACATTACAACACCGTACGTAAACTTAAAACTCCATAATAAACCTAATGAATTCGTCCGAGTCATTTGAACATCGTACAAAAATTTAGAATATCTTACGACTCTGTATGTCACATTACCGCCTTGAAAATCATGTTAGTATAACCTAGGGCACCTTACAACTCCTAAGAACGCATTACAATACCGTATGTAAACTTAAAACTCCATAGTAAACCTAATGAATTCGTCCGAGTCCTTTAAACATCAGACGACCACTTAGGACTTGTTATGACTTTGTATGCGACATTAGCAACAGGAAAAGCAATTTAGAATAATGTAGGATGCTTTACATCTTTTGAGAACACCTTACACCACCGTACGAAACATTAAAACTGCATAATAAACCTAATGAATTCGTCCGAGTGATTTGAACATCGTACAACAATTTAGAATATCTTACCACTCTGAATGCCACATTACCGCCTTGAAAAGCATGTTAGTATAACGTACGACACCTTACAACTCCTAACAAAATATTACAGCACCGTACGTAAACATAAAACTCCATAAGAAACCTAATGAATTCATCCGAGTCCTTTGAACATCGTACGACAATTTAGAATATATTACGACTCTATATGCCACATTACCGCCTTGAAAAGCATGTTAGTATAACGTACGGCATCTTACAACTCCTAACAAAACATTACAACACCGTACGTAAACTTAAAACTCCATAATAAACCTAATGAATTCGTCCGAGTCATTTGAACATCGTACAAAAATTTAGAATATCTTACGACTCTGTATGCCACATTACCGCCTTGAAAATCATGTTAGTATAACCTAGGGCACCTTACAACTCCTAAGAACCCATTACAATACCGTACGTAAACTTAAAACTCCATAGTAAACCTAATGAATTCGTCCGAGTCCTTTAAACATCAGACGACCACTCAGGACTTGTTACGACTTTGTATGCGACATTAGCAACAGGAAAAGCAATTTAGAATAATGGAGGATGCGTTACATCTTTTGAGAACACCTTACACCACCGTACGAAACATTAAAACTGCATAATAAACCTAATGAATTCGTCCGAGTGATTTGAACATCGTACAACAATTTAGAATATCTTACCACTCTGAATGCCACATTACCGCCTTGAAAAGCATGTTAGTATAACGTACGACACCTTAAAACTCCTAACAAAATATTACAACACCGTACGTAAACATAAAACTCCATAAGAAACCTAATGAATTCATCCGAGTCCTTTGAACATCGTACGACAATTTAGAATATATTACGACTCTATATGCCACATTACCGCCTTGAAAAGCATGTTAGTATAACGTACGGCATCTTACAACTCCTAACAAAACATTACAACACCGTACGTAAACTTAAAACTCCATAATAAACCTAATGAATTCGTCCGAGTCATTTGAACATCGTACAAAAATTTAGAATATCTTACGACTCTGTATGTCACATTACCGCCTTGAAAATCATGTTAGTATAACCTAGGGCACCTTACAACTCCTAAGAACGCATTACAATACCGTATGTAAACTTAAAACTCCATAGTAAACCTAATGAATTCGTCCGAGTCCTTTAAACATCAGACGACCACTTAGGACTTGTTATGACTTTGTATGCGACATTAGCAACAGGAAAAGCAATTTAGAATAATGTAGGATGCTTTACATCTTTTGAGAACACCTTACACCACCGTACGAAACATTAAAACTGCATAATAAACCTAATGAATTCGTCCGAGTGATTTGAACATCGTACAACAATTTAGAATATCTTACCACTCTGAATGCCACATTACCGCCTTGAAAAGCATGTTAGTATAACGTACGACACCTTACAACTCCTAACAAAATATTACAACACCGTACGTAAACATAAAACTCCATAATAAACCAAATGAATTCATCCGAGTCCTTTGAACATCGTACGAAAATTTAGAATATATTACGACTCTGTATGCCACATTACCGCCTTGAAAAGAATGTTAGTATAACGTACGACACCTTACAACTCCGAACAAAACATTACAACACCGTACGTAAACTTAAAACTCCATAATAAACCTAATGAATTCATCTGAGTCCTTTGAACATCGTACGACAATTTAGAATATCTTACGACTCTGTATGCCACATTACCGCCTTGAAAATCATGTTAGTATAACCTAGGGCACCTTACAACTCCTAACAAAACATTACAACACCGTACGTAAACTTAAAACTCCATAATAAACCTAATGAATTCGTCCGAGTCATTTGAACATCGTACAACAATTTAGAATATCTTACGATTCTGTATGCCACATTACCGCTTTGAAAATCATGTTAGTATAACCTAGGGCACCTTACAACTCCTAAGAACCCATTACAATACCGTATGTAAACTTAAAACTCCATAGTAAACCTAATGAATTCGTCCGAGTCCTTTAAACATCAGACGACCACTTAGGACTTGTTATGACTTTGTATGCGACATTAGCAACAGGAAAAGCAATTTAGAATAATGGAGGATGCGTTACATCTTTTGAGAACACCTTACACCACCGTACGAAACATTAAAACTGCATAATAAACCTAATGAATTCGTCCGAGTGATTTGAACATCGTACAACAATTTAGAATATCTTACCACTCTGAATGCCACATTACCGCCTTGAAAAGCATGTTAGTATAACGTACGACACCTTAAAACTCCTAACAAAATATTACAACACCGTACGTAAACATAAAACTCCATAAGAAACCTAATGAATTCATCCGAGTCCTTTGAACATCGTACGACAATTTAGAATATATTACGACTCTATATGCCACATTACCGCCTTGAAAAGCATGTTAGTATAACGTACGGCATCTTACAACTCCTAACAAAACATTACAACACCGTACGTAAACTTAAAACTCCATAATAAACCTAATGAATTCGTCCGAGTCATTTGAACATCGTACAAAAATTTAGAATATCTTACGACTCTGTATGTCACATTACCGCCTTGAAAATCATGTTAGTATAACCTAGGGCACCTTACAACTCCTAAGAACGCATTACAATACCGTATGTAAACTTAAAACTCCATAGTAAACCTAATGAATTCGTCCGAGTCCTTTAAACATCAGACGACCACTTAGGACTTGTTATGACTTTGTATGCGACATTAGCAACAGGAAAAGCAATTTAGAATAATGTAGGATGCTTTACATCTTTTGAGAACACCTTACACCACCGTACGAAACATTAAAACTGCATAATAAACCTAATGAATTCGTCCGAGTGATTTGAACATCGTACAACAATTTAGAATATCTTACCACTCTGAATGCCACATTACCGCCTTGAAAAGCATGTTAGTATAACGTACGACACCTTACAACTCCTAACAAAATATTACAGCACCGTACGTAAACATAAAACTCCATAAGAAACCTAATGAATTCATCCGAGTCCTTTGAACATCGTACGACAATTTAGAATATATTACGACTCTATATGCCACATTACCGCCTTGAAAAGCATGTTAGTATAACGTACGGCATCTTACAACTCCTAACAAAACATTACAACACCGTACGTAAACTTAAAACTCCATAATAAACCTAATGAATTCGTCCGAGTCATTTGAACATCGTACAAAAATTTAGAATATCTTACGACTCTGTATGCCACATTACCGCCTTGAAAATCATGTTAGTATAACCTAGGGCACCTTACAACTCCTAAGAACCCATTACAATACCGTACGTAAACTTAAAACTCCATAGTAAACCTAATGAATTCGTCCGAGTCCTTTAAACATCAGACGACCACTCAGGACTTGTTACGACTTTGTATGCGACATTAGCAACAGGAAAAGCAATTTAGAATAATGGAGGATGCGTTACATCTTTTGAGAACACCTTACACCACCGTACGAAACATTAAAACTGCATAATAAACCTAATGAATTCGTCCGAGTGATTTGAACATCGTACAACAATTTAGAATATCTTACCACTCTGAATGCCACATTACCGCCTTGAAAAGCATGTTAGTATAACGTACGACACCTTAAAACTCCTAACAAAATATTACAACACCGTACGTAAACATAAAACTCCATAAGAAACCTAATGAATTCATCCGAGTCCTTTGAACATCGTACGAAAATTTAGAATATATTACGACTCTGTATGCCACATTACCGCCTTGAAAAGAATGTTAGTATAACGTACGACACCTTACAACTCCGAACAAAACATTACAACACCGTACGTAAACTTAAAACTCCATAATAAACCTAATGAATTCATCTGAGTCCTTTGAACATCGTACGACAATTTAGAATATCTTACGACTCTGTATGCCACATTACCGCCTTGAAAATCATGTTAGTATAACCTAGGGCACCTTACAACTCCTAACAAAACATTACAACACCGTACGTAAACTTAAAACTCCATAATAAACCTAATGAATTCGTCCGAGTCATTTGAACATCGTACAACAATTTAGAATATCTTACGATTCTGTATGCCACATTACCGCTTTGAAAATCATGTTAGTATAACCTAGGGCACCTTACAACTCCTAAGAACCCATTACAATACCGTATGTAAACTTAAAACTCCATAGTAAACCTAATGAATTCGTCCGAGTCCTTTAAACATCAGACGACCACTTAGGACTTGTTATGACTTTGTATGCGACATTAGCAACAGGAAAAGCAATTTAGAATAATGGAGGATGCGTTACATCTTTTGAGAACACCTTACACCACCGTACGAAACATTAAAACTGCATAATAAACCTAATGAATTCGTCCGAGTGATTTGAACATCGTACAACAATTTAGAATATCTTACCACTCTGAATGCCACATTACCGCCTTGAAAAGCATGTTAGTATAACGTACGACACCTTAAAACTCCTAACAAAATATTACAACACCGTACGTAAACATAAAACTCCATAAGAAACCTAATGAATTCATCCGAGTCCTTTGAACATCGTACGACAATTTAGAATATATTACGACTCTATATGCCACATTACCGCCTTGAAAAGCATGTTAGTATAACGTACGGCATCTTACAACTCCTAACAAAACATTACAACACCGTACGTAAACTTAAAACTCCATAATAAACCTAATGAATTCGTCCGAGTCATTTGAACATCGTACAAAAATTTAGAATATCTTACGACTCTGTATGTCACATTACCGCCTTGAAAATCATGTTAGTATAACCTAGGGCACCTTACAACTCCTAAGAACGCATTACAATACCGTATGTAAACTTAAAACTCCATAGTAAACCTAATGAATTCGTCCGAGTCCTTTAAACATCAGACGACCACTTAGGACTTGTTATGACTTTGTATGCGACATTAGCAACAGGAAAAGCAATTTAGAATAATGTAGGATGCTTTACATCTTTTGAGAACACCTTACACCACCGTACGAAACATTAAAACTGCATAATAAACCTAATGAATTCGTCCGAGTGATTTGAACATCGTACAACAATTTAGAATATCTTACCACTCTGAATGCCACATTACCGCCTTGAAAAGCATGTTAGTATAACGTACGACACCTTACAACTCCTAACAAAATATTACAGCACCGTACGTAAACATAAAACTCCATAAGAAACCTAATGAATTCATCCGAGTCCTTTGAACATCGTACGACAATTTAGAATATATTACGACTCTATATGCCACATTACCGCCTTGAAAAGCATGTTAGTATAACGTACGGCATCTTACAACTCCTAACAAAACATTACAACACCGTACGTAAACTTAAAACTCCATAATAAACCTAATGAATTCGTCCGAGTCATTTGAACATCGTACAAAAATTTAGAATATCTTACGACTCTGTATGCCACATTACCGCCTTGAAAATCATGTTAGTATAACCTAGGGCACCTTACAACTCCTAAGAACCCATTACAATACCGTACGTAAACTTAAAACTCCATAGTAAACCTAATGAATTCGTCCGAGTCCTTTAAACATCAGACGACCACTCAGGACTTGTTACGACTTTGTATGCGACATTAGCAACAGGAAAAGCAATTTAGAATAATGGAGGATGCGTTACATCTTTTGAGAACACCTTACACCACCGTACGAAACATTAAAACTGCATAATAAACCTAATGAATTCGTCCGAGTGATTTGAACATCGTACAACAATTTAGAATATCTTACCACTCTGAATGCCACATTACCGCCTTGAAAAGCATGTTAGTATAACGTACGACACCTTAAAACTCCTAACAAAATATTACAACACCGTACGTAAACATAAAACTCCATAAGAAACCTAATGAATTCATCCGAGTCCTTTGAACATCGTACGAAAATTTAGAATATATTACGACTCTGTATGCCACATTACCGCCTTGAAAAGAATGTTAGTATAACGTACGACACCTTACAACTCCGAACAAAACATTACAACACCGTACGTAAACTTAAAACTCCATAATAAACCTAATGAATTCATCTGAGTCCTTTGAACATCGTACGACAATTTAGAATATCTTACGACTCTGTATGCCACATTACCGCCTTGAAAATCATGTTAGTATAACCTAGGGCACCTTACAACTCCTAACAAAACATTACAACACCGTACGTAAACTTAAAACTCCATAATAAACCTAATGAATTCGTCCGAGTCATTTGAACATCGTACAACAATTTAGAATATCTTACGATTCTGTATGCCACATTACCGCTTTGAAAATCATGTTAGTATAACCTAGGGCACCTTACAACTCCTAAGAACCCATTACAATACCGTATGTAAACTTAAAACTCCATAGTAAACCTAATGAATTCGTCCGAGTCCTTTAAACATCAGACGACCACTTAGGACTTGTTATGACTTTGTATGCGACATTAGCAACAGGAAAAGCAATTTAGAATAATGGAGGATGCGTTACATCTTTTGAGAACACCTTACACCACCGTACGAAACATTAAAACTGCATAATAAACCTAATGAATTCGTCCGAGTGATTTGAACATCGTACAACAATTTAGAATATCTTACCACTCTGAATGCCACATTACCGCCTTGAAAAGCATGTTAGTATAACGTACGACACCTTAAAACTCCTAACAAAATATTACAACACCGTACGTAAACATAAAACTCCATAAGAAACCTAATGAATTCATCCGAGTCCTTTGAACATCGTACGACAATTTAGAATATATTACGACTCTATATGCCACATTACCGCCTTGAAAAGCATGTTAGTATAACGTACGGCATCTTACAACTCCTAACAAAACATTACAACACCGTACGTAAACTTAAAACTCCATAATAAACCTAATGAATTCGTCCGAGTCATTTGAACATCGTACAAAAATTTAGAATATCTTACGACTCTGTATGTCACATTACCGCCTTGAAAATCATGTTAGTATAACCTAGGGCACCTTACAACTCCTAAGAACGCATTACAATACCGTATGTAAACTTAAAACTCCATAGTAAACCTAATGAATTCGTCCGAGTCCTTTAAACATCAGACGACCACTTAGGACTTGTTATGACTTTGTATGCGACATTAGCAACAGGAAAAGCAATTTAGAATAATGTAGGATGCTTTACATCTTTTGAGAACACCTTACACCACCGTACGAAACATTAAAACTGCATAATAAACCTAATGAATTCGTCCGAGTGATTTGAACATCGTACAACAATTTAGAATATCTTACCACTCTGAATGCCACATTACCGCCTTGAAAAGCATGTTAGTATAACGTACGACACCTTACAACTCCTAACAAAATATTACAGCACCGTACGTAAACATAAAACTCCATAAGAAACCTAATGAATTCATCCGAGTCCTTTGAACATCGTACGACAATTTAGAATATATTACGACTCTATATGCCACATTACCGCCTTGAAAAGCATGTTAGTATAACGTACGGCATCTTACAACTCCTAACAAAACATTACAACACCGTACGTAAACTTAAAACTCCATAATAAACCTAATGAATTCGTCCGAGTCATTTGAACATCGTACAAAAATTTAGAATATCTTACGACTCTGTATGCCACATTACCGCCTTGAAAATCATGTTAGTATAACCTAGGGCACCTTACAACTCCTAAGAACCCATTACAATACCGTACGTAAACTTAAAACTCCATAGTAAACCTAATGAATTCGTCCGAGTCCTTTAAACATCAGACGACCACTCAGGACTTGTTACGACTTTGTATGCGACATTAGCAACAGGAAAAGCAATTTAGAATAATGGAGGATGCGTTACATCTTTTGAGAACACCTTACACCACCGTACGAAACATTAAAACTGCATAATAAACCTAATGAATTCGTCCGAGTGATTTGAACATCGTACAACAATTTAGAATATCTTACCACTCTGAATGCCACATTACCGCCTTGAAAAGCATGTTAGTATAACGTACGACACCTTAAAACTCCTAACAAAATATTACAACACCGTACGTAAACATAAAACTCCATAAGAAACCTAATGAATTCATCCGAGTCCTTTGAACATCGTACGACAATTTAGAATATATTACGACTCTATATGCCACATTACCGCCTTGAAAAGCATGTTAGTATAACGTACGGCATCTTACAACTCCTAACAAAACATTACAACACCGTACGTAAACTTAAAACTCCATAATAAACCTAATGAATTCGTCCGAGTCATTTGAACATCGTACAAAAATTTAGAATATCTTACGACTCTGTATGTCACATTACCGCCTTGAAAATCATGTTAGTATAACCTAGGGCACCTTACAACTCCTAAGAACGCATTACAATACCGTATGTAAACTTAAAACTCCATAGTAAACCTAATGAATTCGTCCGAGTCCTTTAAACATCAGACGACCACTTAGGACTTGTTATGACTTTGTATGCGACATTAGCAACAGGAAAAGCAATTTAGAATAATGTAGGATGCTTTACATCTTTTGAGAACACCTTACACCACCGTACGAAACATTAAAACTGCATAATAAACCTAATGAATTCGTCCGAGTGATTTGAACATCGTACAACAATTTAGAATATCTTACCACTCTGAATGCCACATTACCGCCTTGAAAAGCATGTTAGTATAACGTACGACACCTTACAACTCCTAACAAAATATTACAACACCGTACGTAAACATAAAACTCCATAATAAACCAAATGAATTCATCCGAGTCCTTTGAACATCGTACGAAAATTTAGAATATATTACGACTCTGTATGCCACATTACCGCCTTGAAAAGAATGTTAGTATAACGTACGACACCTTACAACTCCGAACAAAACATTACAACACCGTACGTAAACTTAAAACTCCATAATAAACCTAATGAATTCATCTGAGTCCTTTGAACATCGTACGACAATTTAGAATATCTTACGACTCTGTATGCCACATTACCGCCTTGAAAATCATGTTAGTATAACCTAGGGCACCTTACAACTCCTAACAAAACATTACAACACCGTACGTAAACTTAAAACTCCATAATAAACCTAATGAATTCGTCCGAGTCATTTGAACATCGTACAACAATTTAGAATATCTTACGATTCTGTATGCCACATTACCGCTTTGAAAATCATGTTAGTATAACCTAGGGCACCTTACAACTCCTAAGAACCCATTACAATACCGTATGTAAACTTAAAACTCCATAGTAAACCTAATGAATTCGTCCGAGTCCTTTAAACATCAGACGACCACTTAGGACTTGTTATGACTTTGTATGCGACATTAGCAACAGGAAAAGCAATTTAGAATAATGGAGGATGCGTTACATCTTTTGAGAACACCTTACACCACCGTACGAAACATTAAAACTGCATAATAAACCTAATGAATTCGTCCGAGTGATTTGAACATCGTACAACAATTTAGAATATCTTACCACTCTGAATGCCACATTACCGCCTTGAAAAGCATGTTAGTATAACGTACGACACCTTAAAACTCCTAACAAAATATTACAACACCGTACGTAAACATAAAACTCCATAAGAAACCTAATGAATTCATCCGAGTCCTTTGAACATCGTACGACAATTTAGAATATATTACGACTCTATATGCCACATTACCGCCTTGAAAAGCATGTTAGTATAACGTACGGCATCTTACAACTCCTAACAAAACATTACAACACCGTACGTAAACTTAAAACTCCATAATAAACCTAATGAATTCGTCCGAGTCATTTGAACATCGTACAAAAATTTAGAATATCTTACGACTCTGTATGTCACATTACCGCCTTGAAAATCATGTTAGTATAACCTAGGGCACCTTACAACTCCTAAGAACGCATTACAATACCGTATGTAAACTTAAAACTCCATAGTAAACCTAATGAATTCGTCCGAGTCCTTTAAACATCAGACGACCACTCAGGACTTGTTACGACTTTGTATGCGACATTAGCAACAGGAAAAGCAATTTAGAATAATGGAGGATGCGTTACATCTTTTGAGAACACCTTACACCACCGTACGAAACATTAAAACTCCATAATAAACCTAATGAATTCGTCCGAGTGATTTGAACATCGTACAACAATACAGAATATATTACCACTCTGTATGCCACATTACCGCCTTGCAAATAATGTTAGTATAACGTACGACACCTTACAACACCGAACAAAACATTACAACACCGTACGTAAACTTAAAACTCCATAATAAACCTAATGAATTCATCTGAGTCCTTTGAACATCGTACGACAATTTAGAATATATTACGACTCTATATGCCACATTACCGCCTTGAAAAGCATGTTAGTATAACGTACGGCATCTTACAACTCCTAACAAAACATTACAACACCGTACGTAAACTTAAAACTCCATAATAAACCTAATGAATTCGTCCGAGTCATTTGAACATCGTACAACAATTTAGAATATCTTACGACTCTGTATGCCACATTACCGCCTTGAAAATCATGTTAGTATAACCTAGGGCACCTTACAACTCCTAAGAACCCATTACAATACCGTACGTAAACTTAAAACTCCATAGTAAACCTAATGAATTCATCCGAGTCCTTTAAACATCAGACGACCACTCAGGACTTGTTACGACTTTGTATGCGACATTAGCAACAGGAAAAGCAATTTAGAATAATGGAGGATGCGTTACATCTTTTGAGAACACCTTACACCACCGTATGAAACATTAAAACTGCATAATAAACCTAATGAATTCGTCCGAGTGATTTGAACATCGTACAACAATTTAGAATATCTTACCACTCTGAATGCCACATTACCGCCTTGAAAAGCATGTTAGTATAACGTACGACACCTTAAAACTCCTAACAAAATATTACAACACCGTACGTAAACATAAAACTCCATAAGAAACCTAATGAATTCATCCGAGTCCTTTGAACATCGTACGACAATTTAGAATATATTACGACTCTATATGCCACATTACCGCCTTGAAAAGCATGTTAGTATAACGTACGGCATCTTACAACTCCTAACAAAACATTACAACACCGTACGTAAACTTAAAACTCCATAATAAACCTAATGAATTCGTCCGAGTCATTTGAACATCGTACAAAAATTTAGAATATCTTACGACTCTGTATGTCACATTACCGCCTTGAAAATCATGTTAGTATAACCTAGGGCACCTTACAACTCCTAAGAACGCATTACAATACCGTATGTAAACTTAAAACTCCATAGTAAACCTAATGAATTCATCCGAGTCCTTTAAACATCAGACGACCACTTAGGACTTGTTATGACTTTGTATGCGACATTAGCAACAGGAAAAGCAATTTAGAATAATGTAGGATGCTTTACATCTTTTGAGAACACCTTACACCACCGTACGAAACATTAAAACTGCATAATAAACCTAATGAATTCGTCCGAGTGATTTGAACATCGTACAACAATTTAGAATATCTTACCACTCTGAATGCCACATTACCGCCTTGAAAAGCATGTTAGTATAACGTACGACACCTTACAACTCCTAACAAAATATTACAACACCGTACGTAAACATAAAACTCCATAAGAAACCTAATGAATTCATCCGAGTCCTTTGAACATCGTACGACAATTTAGAATATATTACGACTCTATATGCCACATTACCGCCTTGAAAAGCATGTTAGTATAACGTACGGCATCTTACAACTCCTAACAAAACATTACAACACCGTACGTAAACTTAAAACTCCATAATAAACCTAATGAATTCGTCCGAGTCATTTGAACATCGTACAAAAATTTAGAATATCTTACGACTCTGTATGTCACATTACCGCCTTGAAAATCATGTTAGTATAACCTAGGGCACCTTACAACTCCTAAGAACGCATTACAATACCGTATGTAAACTTAAAACTCCATAGTAAACCTAATGAATTCGTCCGAGTCCTTTAAACATCAGACGACCACTTAGGACTTGTTATGACTTTGTATGCGACATTAGCAACAGGAAAAGCAATTTAGAATAATGTAGGATGCTTTACATCTTTTGAGAACACCTTACACCACCGTACGAAACATTAAAACTGCATAATAAACCTAATGAATTCGTCCGAGTGATTTGAACATCGTACAACAATTTAGAATATCTTACCACTCTGAATGCCACATTACCGCCTTGAAAAGCATGTTAGTATAACGTACGACACCTTACAACTCCTAACAAAATATTACAACACCGTACGTAAACATAAAACTCCATAAGAAACCTAATGAATTCATCCGAGTCCTTTGAACATCGTACGACAATTTAGAATATATTACGACTCTATATGCCACATTACCGCCTTGAAAAGCATGTTAGTATAACGTACGGCATCTTACAACTCCTAACAAAACATTACAACACCGTACGTAAACTTAAAACTCCATAATAAACCTAATGAATTCGTCCGAGTCATTTGAACATCGTACAACAATTTAGAATATCTTACGATTCTGTATGCCACATTACCGCTTTGAAAATCATGTTAGTATAACCTAGGGCACCTTACAACTCCTAAGAACCCATTACAATACCGTATGTAAACTTAAAACTCCATAGTAAACCTAATGAATTCGTCCGAGTCCTTTAAACATCAGACGACCACTTAGGACTTGTTATGACTTTGTATGCGACATTAGCAACAGGAAAAGCAATTTAGAATAATGGAGGATGCGTTACATCTTTTGAGAACACCTTACACCACCGTACGAAACATTAAAACTGCATAATAAACCTAATGAATTTGTCCGAGTGATTTGAACATCGTACAACAATTTAGAATATCTTACCACAATGAATGCCACATTACCGCCTTGAAAAGCATGTTAGTATAACGTACGACACCTTAAAACTCCTAACAAAATATTACAACACCGTACGTAAACATAAAACTCCATAAGAAACCTAATGAATTCATCCGAGTCCTTTGAACATCGTACGACAATTTAGAATATATTACGACTCTATATGCCACATTACCGCCTTGAAAAGCATGTTAGTATAACGTACGGCATCTTACAACTCATAACAAAACATTACAACACCGTACGTAAACTTAAAACTCCATAATAAACCTAATGAATTCGTCCGAGTCATTTGAACATCGTACAAAAATTTAGAATATCTTACGACTCTGTATGTCACATTACCGCCTTGAAAATCATGTTAGTATAACCTAGGGCACCTTACAACTCCTAAGAACGCATTACAATACCGTATGTAAACTTAAAACTCCATAGTAAACCTAATGAATTCGTCCGAGTCCTTTAAACATCAGACGACCACTTAGGACTTGTTATGACTTTGTATGCGACATTAGCAACAGGAAAAGCAATTTAGAATAATGTAGGATGCTTTACATCTTTTGAGAACACCTTACACCACCGTACGAAACATTAAAACTGCATAATAAACCTAATGAATTCGTCCGAGTGATTTGAACATCGTACAACAATTTAGAATATCTTACCACTCTGAATGCCACATTACCGCCTTGAAAAGCATGTTAGTATAACGTACGACACCTTACAACTCCTAACAAAATATTACAACACCGTACGTAAACATAAAACTCCATAAGAAACCTAATGAATTCATCCGAGTCCTTTGAACATCGTACGACAATTTAGAATATATTACGACTCTATATGCCACATTACCGCCTTGAAAACACTACAAAAAAAGTTCCATACAGTGACATACAAAACGTGTCACAAAAACCCATAAAAGTGTCACTAAAGACCCCTATAAGAATGTGTGACACACAAAAAAAGTGTCACTAGAAGTCGTGTCACTAAAGCTTTCAGTGCCACTTTTATTGTGTGCCACTCATTCCTGCAAAAATCTTTAGTGGCACTTTTTTTTGCCACAATATTAACTACAAAATCAATATACTAATTTAGTGGCACTTTTTTTTTACCATAAAAAAGGCTTTTGTGTCAATAAAAATTGCTAGATGAAGATACTACTTTTATTGGCACAAATATATAATAACTCTCAAACTAGTAAAAATATGATATTATAACTTAAATTATAGTTTCGATCCAAAACATATTCCAAATTTTATCGAACAAATACGTAATAAGTTTCAAACATATTTCAAATGTTTGCAAAAAAGGTCAAAATCATCTATCAGGTCAACTATATTCCAAGCAATCCATGAATCTTGTTATCTCTATACCACCAAGGCTTCACATTTTGTCAACTCTGTCTTCATCATCGTGACCTATTGAAGATGATAATTCGTTACTAGATGAAGAGTTGTTATGAGCTAAAGAACCAATACGAGGTACCTAGCAAGTATAAATTAATGAAAATAAATATTAATACAAAGTAGTAAGAAATGAGCAAGTAAGTATAAGCAATCTAAAATTAGTGTAAATAGGAAACGGGTCAAACAAGTAATATCTGCATTAGCTAAACTGCAAATGGGTCAAACGAGTAATATATGCATTAGCTAAATGGCAAACTGGTCAAACGAGTAATATATGGCTATATGCATTAGCTAAATGGAAAACGGGTCAAATGAGTAATATATGCATTAGGTAAATGCCAAACATGTCAAACAAGTAAAACATGCATTAGATCCATTGTAAATGGGTCAAACAACTAGTTGCATTAAGCACATCCATTACCATGTCATTATAATATGAAGTTCACACTTTTAAATACAAAACATATGATATAACAGAACTACTACTACCATGTATATAAACAAGACACAATAAACAATCTAAAACTAGAGTAAAATAGATCCTAAAATTGGTGGCCAAAAAAATTTTGTGGGGCTAAGCTTATTTATGTATGTATTAGGACACCCAAAGCAACTACAACCAATACCACAAGTCAACTAAATCAGTACCACACCTAGCTAATATATAAACACCATAAACAATAAAAGTTATGATTCAGAAGAAGCTCATGTATGTAAGTACTTGCATGTTCATATCACTAAGAACAGTTGACAAGTTTGCATTGGGGAAATAGTTTATAAATGCAACTTGTATTGTAGTGTGTTCTGAAAAGTGAGAATTGAATGTGATCTGCAGTTTTAAATTATGTTGTACTGATATGATGAAGAATAATTTGAGTTTGTTTGATGTTTGGCTATGGCAAGTATGAGGTATTTAATGGGATATTGCAGCTGATTGTCTACACTAAGGAAAAGAATGTGTTTTTGTTTACATACCCTCCTATTGTAAGTTTTCTTTCTGTTATTATTGACTTTGGATTGATTTGAAAGTTAATATTTTATGAATTTATTTAAAGTGTTGAACATTGATGGTGTGTACGGTATAGGCAATATTCTTATGCTCTGTATGGTAAATTGTATGTTTTCTATTTACGTTCTAGATGAGTGTGAAATCTTTAATAGTATTGAAACAACATGCTTGAGCTGAATTGTTCTCTATTCTTGAACCATAGCCTTAGGAACCTGGTACTTGCGCTTTTTGCCAGATAGAAGGTTGAAATTTACAATGTCCTATAGTTAAGTATATTGCAGTTTCAGTTATATGGGGAATAAAGTGTCTCAGTTTTTGGTTCATTTAGATGTGTTTTTGATCGTTTGTTTTGATACGCATATGTATCTAAAGGGTCTGATATTTGAGTATTATCATTACTACTAGCTACTTTACCTTGGATTTCAGAAACCTGTCCTCTTAAAAGAAACACAATGCATCACTTTCATTTCATTCCTAAACGCACAAAGCAAAGTTTTTTGTCAGCTCAAGTGAAATAAATTTTTATGTACTTCTGTAATTGAGTTTAGAACCTTGTATGTTGGAATTTTTTCGTAGGATGCATATTGCACTCTGCTTTACAAATCCAATTTATCACTTTTTAACATGCCAAAGCCCTGGCTACAGTTATAATAATTTTTTCAAATAGGAAAGTAAATTTATGTTTCAAAAAAATCACAGCATAAGGTCCAAATCAATGCACATTTTTAACTTACTTTTGCAATTTGTAGAAACAATATTAACAACAAAATCACATTTTCAGCTATGATGACAATTCACACGTTCTATTTAAGTTGATATGTTACCTTCTTACTTTTATGATATAATTTGACGTTGACAGGTGCAGAGTTTCCCGAC
Organism: Tagetes erecta; assembly: GCA_030867185.1. NCBI lineage: Eukaryota > Viridiplantae > Streptophyta > Magnoliopsida > Asterales > Asteraceae > Tagetes > Tagetes erecta. Next base: position 42,537,380 of record CM061488.1, on the reverse strand, counting down.
CTATACGGATGTCAAGTTTTGTCATATTTGACTCATTATATCTCTTGTTTTCATAAAAGCATGTGTGCTTTGTTATTATGTTGGACTGTGACTATCATACATTTCCATGCATCTTATTTTAATTGCACATCAGTTTCTCATTTGCTTGCTCATTATTAAGTTTTCCTAAAAGAATTATTGCAGCATAGCATACAATGATAATGCTCTATGTGCAAAATATCCATTCTTGCATTTGGATCCCATGAAGACTTTTTTATGCACACAAGTTGCAGAATGTTAAAAGCAAACCTCAATGCTAAATTATTCTCTAACAATGCATTTAAACCTCAATGCCACATTATTCTCTAACAATGCGATTAATTTGAGCCCTTGTATATTTGTTTCCTTAAGATTTCTTATCAAGTTCCAATTACAATAAAGTAGGCAATAACTTTTCTTCACAAATCACAATCATACTAACTAACTCAAATCAACTAGTCACTAATGAATGATATAACATTTTAGTTTCAAATGACTACGTACAGAATTGTTTTATAATCAACTATAGAAAAAAAATTGCAGTCCATACCCATCAATTTAATATATGAACCCACGATCTGATTAGAAACATATATTAATCCATTTGATTAACTTTAGGGGCACTTTATCAAAAAACCAAACTAGAGTGATTCCGAGCAAAGCCGTGAACATACCTAAACGATTTCGAGCAGGGCGATTTCGAACAGACTGATTCCGACGAAAGCAATTTCAAGTAGCGATCGGTTATTGAGAGGGTTTGGGTGAAGAACAATCGATCAGTTATTGAGAGGATTAAAGAACGATGGATCAGTTAGGAGAGGGAGAAGAACGATATTAGGAAAAAAGTAAGGGATTTGTTACTAAACCTAAATTAAAATTTTAGTGAAAATTTTGGTGGGATTTTAATAGGAGGGGATATTTTAGTAAAAATTATATGTCATTAAAAGTTTGAAGGTAGTATTTTGATGATGAGAATTGTTAAATAGATTTAGTGACATAAAATTAAATGCCATAAAATTGTATATTGGTAACGGTGGCATACTTAAAGTGTCATTAAAACCTGAAGTTTGTGACATAAATTACAAATGCCACTAAAAAAAGGGGTGAAACAAGTATGGCACATGCAAAGTGTCGTTAAAACATTATATTAGTGGCATAAAAGCTAAAAGCTACTAAAAACATGTGTCACTAAATGACATTTTTTTTGTAGTGAAAGCATGTTAGTATAACGTACGGCATCTTACAACTCCTAACAAAACATTACAACACCGTACGTAAACTTAAAACTCCATAATAAACCTAATGAATTCGTCCGAGTCATTTGAACATCGTACAACAATATAGAATATCTTACGATTCTGTATGCCACATTACCGCTTTGAAAATCATGTTAGTATAACCTAGGGCACCTTACAACTCCTAAGAACCCATTACAATACCGTATGTAAACTTAAAACTCCATAGTAAACCTAATGAATTCGTCCGAGTCCTTTAAACATCAGACGACCACTTAGGACTTGTTATGACTTTGTATGCGACATTAGCAACAGGAAAAGCAATTTAGAATAATGGAGGATGCGTTACATCTTTTGAGAACACCTTACACCACCGTACGAAACATTAAAACTGCATAATAAACCTAATGAATTCGTCCGAGTGATTTGAACATCGTACAACAATTTAGAATATCTTACCACTCTGAATGCCACATTACCGCCTTGAAAAGCATGTTAGTATAACGTACGACACCTTAAAACTCCTAACAAAATATTACAACACCGTACGTAAACATAAAACTCCATAAGAAACCTAATGAATTCATCCGAGTCCTTTGAACATCGTACGACAATTTAGAATATATTACGACTCTATATGCCACATTACCGCCTTGAAAAGCATGTTAGTATAACGTACGGCATCTTACAACTCCTAACAAAACATTACAACACCGTACGTAAACTTAAAACTCCATAATAAACCTAATGAATTCGTCCGAGTCATTTGAACATCGTACAAAAATTTAGAATATCTTACGACTCTGTATGTCACATTACCGCCTTGAAAATCATGTTAGTATAACCTAGGGCACCTTACAACTCCTAAGAACGCATTACAATACGGTATGTAAACTTAAAACTCCATAGTAAACCTAATGAATTCGTCCGAGTCCTTTAAACATCAGACGACCACTTAGGACTTGTTATGACTTTGTATGCGACATTAGCAACAGGAAAAGCAATTTAGAATAATGTAGGATGCTTTACATCTTTTGAGAACACCTTACACCACCGTACGAAACATTAAAACTGCATAATAAACCTAATGAATTCGTCCGAGTGATTTGAACATCGTACAACAATTTAGAATATCTTACCACTCTGAATACCACATTACCGCCTTGAAAAGCATGTTAGTATAACGTACGACACCTTACAACTCCTAACAAAACATTACAACACCGTACGTAAACTTAAAACTCCATAATAAACCAAATGAATTCATCCGAGTCCTTTGAACATCGTACGAAAATTTAGAATATATTACGACTCTGTATGCCACATTACCGCCTTGCAAATAATGTTAGTATAACGTACGACACCTTACAACACCGAACAAAACATTACAACACCGTACGTAAACTTAAAACTCCATAATAAACCTAATGAATTCATCCGAGTCCTTTGAACATCGTACGACAATTTAGAATATATTACGACTCTGTATGCCACATTACCGCCTTGAAAAGCATGTTAGTATAGCGTACGGCACCTTACAACTCCTAACAAAACATTACAACACCGTACGTAAACTTAAAACTCCATAATAAACCTAATGAATTCGCCCGAGTCATTTGAACATCGTACAACAATTTAGAATATCTTACGATTCTGTATGCCACATTACCTCTTTGAAAATCATGTTAGTATAACCTAGGGCACCTTACAACTCCTAAGAACACATTACAATACCGTATGTAAACTTAAAACTCCATAGTAAACCTAATGAATTCGTCCGAGTCCTTTAAACATCAGACGACCACTCAGGACTTGTTACGACTTTGTATGCGACATTAGCAACAGGAAAAGCAATTTAGAATAATGGAGGATGCGTTACATCTTTTGAGAACACCTTACACCACCGTACGAAACATTAAAACTCCATAATAAACCTAATGAATTCGTCCGAGTGATTTGAACATCGTACAACAATACAGAATATATTACCACTCTGTATGCCACATTACCGCCTTGCAAATAATGTTAGTATAACGTACGACACCTTACAACACCGAACAAAACATTACAACACCGTACGTAAACTTAAAACTCCATAATAAACCTAATGAATTCATCTGAGTCCTTTGAACATCGTACGACAATTTAGAATATATTACGACTCTATATGCCACATTACCGCCTTGAAAAGCATGTTAGTATAACGTACGGCATCTTACAACTCCTAACAAAACATTACAACACCGTACGTAAACTTAAAACTCCATAATAAACCTAATGAATTCGTCCGAGTCATTTGAACATCGTACAACAATTTAGAATATCTTACGACTCTGTATGCCACATTACCGCCTTGAAAATCATGTTAGTATAACCTAGGGCACCTTACAACTCCTAAGAACCCATTACAATACCGTACGTAAACTTAAAACTCCATAGTAAACCTAATGAATTCATCCGAGTCCTTTAAACATCAGACGACCACTCAGGACTTGTTACGACTTTGTATGCGACATTAGCAACAGGAAAAGCAATTTAGAATAATGGAGGATGCGTTACATCTTTTGAGAACACCTTACACCACCGTATGAAACATTAAAACTGCATAATAAACCTAATGAATTCGTCCGAGTGATTTGAACATCGTACAACAATTTAGAATATCTTACCACTCTGAATGCCACATTACCGCCTTGAAAAGCATGTTAGTATAACGTACGACACCTTAAAACTCCTAACAAAATATTACAACACCGTACGTAAACATAAAACTCCATAAGAAACCTAATGAATTCATCCGAGTCCTTTGAACATCGTACGACAATTTAGAATATATTACGACTCTATATGCCACATTACCGCCTTGAAAAGCATGTTAGTATAACGTACGGCATCTTACAACTCCTAACAAAACATTACAACACCGTACGTAAACTTAAAACTCCATAATAACCTAATGAATTCGTCCGAGTCATTTGAACATCGTACAAAAATTTAGAATATCTTACGACTCTGTATGTCACATTACCGCCTTGAAAATCATGTTAGTATAACCTAGGGCACCTTACAACTCCTAAGAACGCATTACAATACCGTATGTAAACTTAAAACTCCATAGTAAACCTAATGAATTCATCCGAGTCCTTTAAACATCAGACGACCACTTAGGACTTGTTATGACTTTGTATGCGACATTAGCAACAGGAAAAGCAATTTAGAATAATGTAGGATGCTTTACATCTTTTGAGAACACCTTACACCACCGTACGAAACATTAAAACTGCATAATAAACCTAATGAATTCGTCCGAGTGATTTGAACATCGTACAACAATTTAGAATATCTTACCACTCTGAATGCCACATTACCGCCTTGAAAAGCATGTTAGTATAACGTACGACACCTTACAACTCCTAACAAAATATTACAACACCGTACGTAAACATAAAACTCCATAAGAAACCTAATGAATTCATCCGAGTCCTTTGAACATCGTACGACAATTTAGAATATATTACGACTCTATATGCCACATTACCGCCTTGAAAAGCATGTTAGTATAACGTACGGCATCTTACAACTCCTAACAAAACATTACAACACCGTACGTAAACTTAAAACTCCATAATAAACCTAATGAATTCGTCCGAGTCATTTGAACATCGTACAAAAATTTAGAATATCTTACGACTCTGTATGTCACATTACCGCCTTGAAAATCATGTTAGTATAACCTAGGGCACCTTACAACTCCTAAGAACGCATTACAATACCGTATGTAAACTTAAAACTCCATAGTAAACCTAATGAATTCATCCGAGTCCTTTAAACATCAGACGACCACTTAGGACTTGTTATGACTTTGTATGCGACATTAGCAACAGGAAAAGCAATTTAGAATAATGTAGGATGCTTTACATCTTTTGAGAACACCTTACACCACCGTACGAAACATTAAAACTGCATAATAAACCTAATGAATTCGTCCGAGTGATTTGAACATCGTACAACAATTTAGAATATCTTACCACTCTGAATGCCACATTACCGCCTTGAAAAGCATGTTAGTATAACGTACGACACCTTACAACTCCTAACAAAATATTACAACACCGTACGTAAACATAAAACTCCATAAGAAACCTAATGAATTCATCCGAGTCCTTTGAACATCGTACGACAATTTAGAATATATTACGACTCTATATGCCACATTACCGCCTTGAAAAGCATGTTAGTATAACGTACGGCATCTTACAACTCCTAACAAAACATTACAACACCGTACGTAAACTTAAAACTCCATAATAAACCTAATGAATTCGTCCGAGTCATTTGAACATCGTACAAAAATTTAGAATATCTTACGACTCTGTATGTCACATTACCGCCTTGAAAATCATGTTAGTATAACCTAGGGCACCTTACAACTCCTAAGAACGCATTACAATACCGTATGTAAACTTAAAACTCCATAGTAAACCTAATGAATTCGTCCGAGTCCTTTAAACATCAGACGACCACTTAGGACTTGTTATGACTTTGTATGCGACATTAGCAACAGGAAAAGCAATTTAGAATAATGTAGGATGCTTTACATCTTTTGAGAACACCTTACACCACCGTACGAAACATTAAAACTGCATAATAAACCTAATGAATTCGTCCGAGTGATTTGAACATCGTACAACAATTTAGAATATCTTACCACTCTGAATGCCACATTACCGCCTTGAAAAGCATGTTAGTATAACGTACGACACCTTACAACTCCTAACAAAATATTACAACACCGTACGTAAACATAAAACTCCATAAGAAACCTAATGAATTCATCCGAGTCCTTTGAACATCGTACGACAATTTAGAATATATTACGACTCTATATGCCACATTACCGCCTTGAAAAGCATGTTAGTATAACGTACGGCATCTTACAACTCCTAACAAAACATTACAACACCGTACGTAAACTTAAAACTCCATAATAAACCTAATGAATTCGTCCGAGTCATTTGAACATCGTACAACAATTTAGAATATCTTACGATTCTGTATGCCACATTACCGCTTTGAAAATCATGTTAGTATAACCTAGGGCACCTTACAACTCCTAAGAACCCATTACAATACCGTATGTAAACTTAAAACTCCATAGTAAACCTAATGAATTCGTCCGAGTCCTTTAAACATCAGACGACCACTTAGGACTTGTTATGACTTTGTATGCGACATTAGCAACAGGAAAAGCAATTTAGAATAATGGAGGATGCGTTACATCTTTTGAGAACACCTTACACCACCGTACGAAACATTAAAACTGCATAATAAACCTAATGAATTTGTCCGAGTGATTTGAACATCGTACAACAATTTAGAATATCTTACCACAATGAATGCCACATTACCGCCTTGAAAAGCATGTTAGTATAACGTACGACACCTTAAAACTCCTAACAAAATATTACAACACCGTACGTAAACATAAAACTCCATAAGAAACCTAATGAATTCATCCGAGTCCTTTGAACATCGTACGACAATTTAGAATATATTACGACTCTATATGCCACATTACCGCCTTGAAAAGCATGTTAGTATAACGTACGGCATCTTACAACTCATAACAAAACATTACAACACCGTACGTAAACTTAAAACTCCATAATAAACCTAATGAATTCGTCCGAGTCATTTGAACATCGTACAAAAATTTAGAATATCTTACGACTCTGTATGTCACATTACCGCCTTGAAAATCATGTTAGTATAACCTAGGGCACCTTACAACTCCTAAGAACGCATTACAATACCGTATGTAAACTTAAAACTCCATAGTAAACCTAATGAATTCGTCCGAGTCCTTTAAACATCAGACGACCACTTAGGACTTGTTATGACTTTGTATGCGACATTAGCAACAGGAAAAGCAATTTAGAATAATGTAGGATGCTTTACATCTTTTGAGAACACCTTACACCACCGTACGAAACATTAAAACTGCATAATAAACCTAATGAATTCGTCCGAGTGATTTGAACATCGTACAACAATTTAGAATATCTTACCACTCTGAATGCCACATTACCGCCTTGAAAAGCATGTTAGTATAACGTACGACACCTTACAACTCCTAACAAAATATTACAACACCGTACGTAAACATAAAACTCCATAAGAAACCTAATGAATTCATCCGAGTCCTTTGAACATCGTACGACAATTTAGAATATATTACGACTCTATATGCCACATTACCGCCTTGAAAAGCATGTTAGTATAACGTACGGCATCTTACAACTCCTAACAAAACATTACAACACCGTACGTAAACTTAAAACTCCATAATAAACCTAATGAATTCGTCCGAGTCATTTGAACATCGTACAACAATATAGAATATCTTACGATTCTGTATGCCACATTACCGCTTTGAAAATCATGTTAGTATAACCTAGGGCACCTTACAACTCCTAAGAACCCATTACAATACCGTATGTAAACTTAAAACTCCATAGTAAACCTAATGAATTCGTCCGAGTCCTTTAAACATCAGACGACCACTTAGGACTTGTTATGACTTTGTATGCGACATTAGCAACAGGAAAAGCAATTTAGAATAATGGAGGATGCGTTACATCTTTTGAGAACACCTTACACCACCGTACGAAACATTAAAACTGCATAATAAACCTAATGAATTCGTCCGAGTGATTTGAACATCGTACAACAATTTAGAATATCTTACCACTCTGAATGCCACATTACCGCCTTGAAAAGCATGTTAGTATAACGTACGACACCTTAAAACTCCTAACAAAATATTACAACACCGTACGTAAACATAAAACTCCATAAGAAACCTAATGAATTCATCCGAGTCCTTTGAACATCGTACGACAATTTAGAATATATTACGACTCTATATGCCACATTACCGCCTTGAAAAGCATGTTAGTATAACGTACGGCATCTTACAACTCCTAACAAAACATTACAACACCGTACGTAAACTTAAAACTCCATAATAAACCTAATGAATTCGTCCGAGTCATTTGAACATCGTACAAAAATTTAGAATATCTTACGACTCTGTATGTCACATTACCGCCTTGAAAATCATGTTAGTATAACCTAGGGCACCTTACAACTCCTAAGAACGCATTACAATACGGTATGTAAACTTAAAACTCCATAGTAAACCTAATGAATTCGTCCGAGTCCTTTAAACATCAGACGACCACTTAGGACTTGTTATGACTTTGTATGCGACATTAGCAACAGGAAAAGCAATTTAGAATAATGTAGGATGCTTTACATCTTTTGAGAACACCTTACACCACCGTACGAAACATTAAAACTGCATAATAAACCTAATGAATTCGTCCGAGTGATTTGAACATCGTACAACAATTTAGAATATCTTACCACTCTGAATACCACATTACCGCCTTGAAAAGCATGTTAGTATAACGTACGACACCTTACAACTCCTAACAAAACATTACAACACCGTACGTAAACTTAAAACTCCATAATAAACCAAATGAATTCATCCGAGTCCTTTGAACATCGTACGAAAATTTAGAATATATTACGACTCTGTATGCCACATTACCGCCTTGCAAATAATGTTAGTATAACGTACGACACCTTACAACACCGAACAAAACATTACAACACCGTACGTAAACTTAAAACTCCATAATAAACCTAATGAATTCATCCGAGTCCTTTGAACATCGTACGACAATTTAGAATATATTACGACTCTGTATGCCACATTACCGCCTTGAAAAGCATGTTAGTATAGCGTACGGCACCTTACAACTCCTAACAAAACATTACAACACCGTACGTAAACTTAAAACTCCATAATAAACCTAATGAATTCGCCCGAGTCATTTGAACATCGTACAACAATTTAGAATATCTTACGATTCTGTATGCCACATTACCGCTTTGAAAATCATGTTAGTATAACCTAGGGCACCTTACAACTCCTAAGAACACATTACAATACCGTATGTAAACTTAAAACTCCATAGTAAACCTAATGAATTCGTCCGAGTCCTTTAAACATCAGACGACCACTTAGGACTTGTTATGACTTTGTATGCGACATTAGCAACAGGAAAAGCAATTTAGAATAATGTAGGATGCGTTACATCTTTTGAGAACACCTTACACCACCGTACGAAACATTAAAACTCCATAATAAACCTAATGAATTCGTCCGAGTGATTTGAACATCGTACAACAATTTAGAATATATTACCACTCTGTATGCCACATTACCGCCTTGAAAAGCATGTTAGTATAACGTACGACACCTTACAACTCCTAACAAAACATTACAACACCGTACGTCAACTTAAAACTCCATAATAAACCAAATGAATTCATCCGAGTCCTTTGAACATCGTATGAAAATTTAGAATATATTACGACTCTGTATGCCACATTACCGCCTTGCAAATAATGTTAGTATAACGTACGACACCTTACAACACCGAACAAAACATTACAACACCGTACGTAAACTTAAAACTCCATAATAAACCTAATGAATTCATCCGAGTCCTTTGAACATCGTACGACAATTTAGAATATATTACGACTCTGTATGCCACATTACCGCCTTGAAAAGCATGTTAGTATAGCGTACGGCACCTTACAACTCCTAACAAAACATTACAACACCGTACGTAAACTTAAAACTCCATAATAAACCTAATGAATTCGTCCGAGTCATTTGAACATCGTACAACAATTTAGAATATCTTACGATTCTGTATGCCACATTACCGCTTTGAAAATCATGTTAGTATAACCTAGGGCACCTTACAACTCCTAAGAACCCATTACAATACCGTATGTAAACTTAAAACTCCATAGTAAACCTAATGAATTCGTCCGAGTCCTTTAAACATCAGACGACCACTTAGGACTTGTTATGACTTTGTATGCGACATTAGCAACAGGAAAAGCAATTTAGAATAATGGAGGATGCGTTACATCTTTTGAGAACACCTTACACCACCGTACGAAACATTAAAACTGCATAATAAACCTAATGAATTCGTCCGAGTGATTTGAACATCGTACAACAATTTAGAATATCTTACCACTCAGAATGCCACATTACCGCCTTGAAAAGCATGTTAGTATAACGTACGACACCTTAAAACTCCTAACAAAATATTACAACACCGTACGTAAACATAAAACTCCATAAGAAACCTAATGAATTCATCCGAGTCCTTTGAACATCGTACGACAATTTAGAATATATTACGACTCTATATGCCACATTACCGTCTTGAAAAGCATGTTAGTATAACGTACGACATCTTACAACTCCTAACAAAACATTACAACACCGTACGTAAACTTAAAACTCCATAATAAACCTAATGAATTCGTCCGAGTCATTTGAACATCGTACAAAAATTTAGAATATCTTACGACTCTGTATGTCACATTACCGCCTTGAAAATCATGTTAGTATAACCTAGGGCACCTTACAACTCCTAAGAACGCATTACAATACCGTATGTAAACTTAAAACTCCATAGTAAACCTAATGAATTCGTCCGAGTCCTTTAAACATCAGACGACCACTTAGGACTTGTTATGACTTTGTATGCGACATTAGCAACAGGAAAAGCAAATTAGACTAATGTAGGATGCTTTACATCTTTTGAGAACACCTTACACCACCGTACGAAACATTAAAACTGCATAATAAACCTAATGAATTCGTCCGAGTGATTTGAACATCGTACAACAATTTAGAATATCTTACCACTCTGAATGCCACATTACCGCCTTGAAAAGCATGTTAGTATAACGTACGACACCTTACAACTCCTAACAAAATATTACAACACCGTACGTAAACATAAAACTCCATAAGAAACCTAATGAATTCATTCGAGTCCTTTGAACATCGTACGACAATTTAGAATATATTACGACTCTATATGCCACATTACCGCCTTGAAAAGCATGTTAGTATAACGTACGACATCTTACAACTCCTAACAAAACATTACAACACCGTACGTAAACTTAAAACTCCATAAGAAACCTAATGAATTCGTCCGAGTCATTTGAACATCGTACAAAAATTTAGAATATCTTACGACTCTGTATGTCACATTACCGCCTTGAAAATCATGTTAGTATAACCTAGGGCACCTTACAACTCCTAAGAACGCATTACAATACCGTATGTAAACTTAAAACTCCATAGTAAACCTAATGAATTCGTCCGAGTCCTTTAAACATCAGACGACCACTTAGGACTTGTTATGACTTTGTATGCGACATTAGCAACAGGAAAAGCAATTTAGAATAATGTAGGATGCTTTACATCTTTTGAGAACACCTTACACCACCGTACGAAACATTAAAACTGCATAATAAACCTAATGAATTCGTCCGAGTGATTTGAACATCGTACAACAATTTAGAATATCTTACCACTCTGAATGCCACATTACCGCCTTGAAAAGCATGTTAGTATAACGTACGACACCTTACAACTCCTAACAAAATATTACAACACCGTACGTAAACATAAAACTCCATAAGAAACCTAATGAATTCATCCGAGTCCTTTGAACATCGTACGACAATTTAGAATATATTACGACTCTATATGCCACATTACCGCCTTGAAAAGCATGTTAGTATAACGTACGGCATCTTACAACTCCTAACAAAACATTACAACACCGTACGTAAACTTAAAACTCCATAATAAACCTAATGAATTCGTCTGAGTCATTTGAACATCGTACAAAAATTTAGAATATCTTACGACTCTGTATGCCACATTACCGCCTTGAAAATCATGTTAGTATAACCTAGGGCACCTTACAACTCCTAAGAACCCATTACAATACCGTACGTAAACTTAAAACTCCATAGTAAACCTAATGAATTCGTCCGAGTCCTTTAAACATCAGACGACCACTCAGGACTTGTTACGACTTTGTATGCGACATTAGCAACAGGAAAAGCAATTTAGAATAATGTAGGATGCTTTACATCTTTTGAGAACACCTTACACCACCGTACGAAACATTAAAACTCCATAATAAACCTAATGAATTCGTCCGAGTGATTTGAACATCGTACAACAATTTAGAATATCTTACCACTCAGAATGCCACATTACCGCCTTGAAAAGCATGTTAGTATAACGTACGACACCTTAAAACTCCTAACAAAATATTACAACACCGTACGTAAACATAAAACTCCATAAGAAACCTAATGAATTCATCCGAGTCCTTTGAACATCGTACGACAATTTAGAATATATTACGACTCTATATGCCACATTACCGTCTTGAAAAGCATGTTAGTATAACGTACGACATCTTACAACTCCTAACAAAACATTACAACACCGTACGTAAACTTAAAACTCCATAATAAACCTAATGAATTCGTCCGAGTCATTTGAACATCGTACAAAAATTTAGAATATCTTACGACTCTGTATGTCACATTACCGCCTTGAAAATCATGTTAGTATAACCTAGGGCACCTTACAACTCCTAAGAACGCATTACAATACCGTATGTAAACTTAAAACTCCATAGTAAACCTAATGAATTCGTCCGAGTCCTTTAAACATCAGACGACCACTTAGGACTTGTTATGACTTTGTATGCGACATTAGCAACAGGAAAAGCAAATTAGACTAATGTAGGATGCTTTACATCTTTTGAGAACACCTTACACCACCGTACGAAACATTAAAACTGCATAATAAACCTAATGAATTCGTCCGAGTGATTTGAACATCGTACAACAATTTAGAATATCTTACCACTCTGAATGCCACATTACCGCCTTGAAAAGCATGTTAGTATAACGTACGACACCTTACAACTCCTAACAAAATATTACAACACCGTACGTAAACATAAAACTCCATAAGAAACCTAATGAATTCATCCGAGTCCTTTGAACATCGTACGACAATTTAGAATATATTACGACTCTATATGCCACATTACCGCCTTGAAAAGCATGTTAGTATAACGTACGGCATCTTACAACTCCTAACAAAACATTACAACACCGTACGTAAACTTAAAACTCCATAATAAACCTAATGAATTCGTCTGAGTCATTTGAACATCGTACAAAAATTTAGAATATCTTACGACTCTGTATGTCACATTACCGCCTTGAAAATCATGTTAGTATAACCTAGGGCACCTTACAACTCCTAAGAACGCATTACAATACCGTATGTAAACTTAAAACTCCATAGTAAACCTAATGAATTCGTCCGAGTCCTTTAAACATCAGACGACCACTTAGGACTTGTTATGACTTTGTATGCGACATTAGCAACAGGAAAAGCAATTTAGAATAATGTAGGATGCTTTACATCTTTTGAGAACACCTTACACCACCGTACGAAACATTAAAACTGCATAATAAACCTAATGAATTCGTCCGAGTGATTTGAACATCGTACAACAATTTAGAATATCTTACCACTCTGAATGCCACATTACCGCCTTGAAAAGCATGTTAGTATAACGTACGACACCTTACAACTCCTAACAAAATATTACAACACCGTACGTAAACATAAAACTCCATAAGAAACCTAATGAATTCATCCGAGTCCTTTGAACATCGTACGACAATTTAGAATATATTACGACTCTATATGCCACATTACCGCCTTGAAAAGCATGTTAGTATAACGTACGGCATCTTACAACTCCTAACAAAACATTACAACACCGTACGTAAACTTAAAACTCCATAATAAACCTAATGAATTCGTCTGAGTCATTTGAACATCGTACAAAAATTTAGAATATCTTACGACTCTGTATGCCACATTACCGCCTTGAAAATCATGTTAGTATAACCTAGGGCACCTTACAACTCCTAAGAACCCATTACAATACCGTACGTAAACTTAAAACTCCATAGTAAACCTAATGAATTCGTCCGAGTCCTTTAAACATCAGACGACCACTCAGGACTTGTTACGACTTTGTATGCGACATTAGCAACAGGAAAAGCAATTTAGAATAATGTAGGATGCTTTACATCTTTTGAGAACACCTTACACCACCGTACGAAACATTAAAACTCCATAATAAACCTAATGAATTCGTCCGAGTGATTTGAACATCGTACAAAAATTTAGAAAATATTACCACTCTGAATGCCACATTACGGCCTTGAAAAGCATGTTAGTATAACGTACGACACCTTACAACTCCTAACAAAATATTACAACACCGTACGTAAACATAAAACTCCATAAGAAACCTAATGAATTCATCCGAGTCCTTTGAACATCGTACGACAATTTAGAATATATTACGACTCTATATGCTACATTACCGCCTTGAAAAGCATGTTAGTATAACGTACGGCATCTTACAACTCCTAACAAAACATTACAACACCGTACGTAAACTTAAACCTCCATAATAAACCTAATGAATTCGTCCGAGTCATTTGAACATCGTACAAAAATTTAGAATATCTTACGACTCTGTATGTCACATTACCGCCTTGAAAATCATGTTAGTATAACCTAGGGCACCTTACAACTCCTAAGAACGCATTACAATACCGTATGTAAACTTAAAACTCCATAGTAAACCTAATGAATTCGTCCGAGTCCTTTAAACATCAGACGACCACTTAGGACTTGTTATGACTTTGTATGCGACATTAGCAACAGGAAAAGCAATTTAGAATAATGGAGGATGCGTTACATCTTTTGAGAACACCTTACACCACCGTACGAAACATTAAAACTGCATAATAAACCTAATGAATTCGTCCGAGTGATTTGAACATCGTACAACAATTTAGAATATCTTACCACTCTGAATGCCACATTACGGCCTTGAAAAGCATGTTAGTATAACGTACGACACCTTACAACTCCTAACAAAATATTACAACACCGTACGTAAACATAAAACTCCATAAGAAACCTAATGAATTCATCCGAGTCCTTTGAACATCGTACGACAATTTAGAATATATTAAGACTCTATATGCTACATTACCGCCTTGAAAAGCATGTTAGTATAACGTACGGCATCTTACAACTCCTAACAAAACATTACAACACCGTACGTAAACTTAAAACTCCATAATAAACCTAATGAATTCGTCCGAGTCATTTGAACATCGTACAAAAATTTAGAATATCTTACGACTCTGTATGTCACATTACCGCCTTGAAAATCATGTTAGTATAACCTAGGGCACCTTACAACTCCTAAGAACGCATTACAATACCGTATGTAAACTTAAAACTCCATAGTAAACCTAATGAATTCGTCCGAGTCCTTTAAACATCAGACGACCACTTAGGACTTGTTATGACTTTGTATGCGACATTAGCAACAGGAAAAGCAATTTAGAATAATGGAGGATGCGTTACATCTTTTGAGAACACCTTACACCACCGTACGAAACATTAAAACTGCATAATAAACCTAATGAATTCGTCCGAGTGATTTGAACATCGTACAACAATTTAGAATATCTTACCACTCTGAATGCCACATTACGGCCTTGAAAAGCATGTTAGTATAACGTACGACACCTTACAACTCCTAACAAAATATTACAACACCGTACGTAAACATAAAACTCCATAAGAAACCTAATGAATTCATCCGAGTCCTTTGAACATCGTACGACAATTTAGAATATATTACGACTCTATATGCTACATTACCGCCTTGAAAAGCATGTTAGTATAACGTACGGCATCTTACAACTCCTAACAAAACATTACAACACCGTACGTAAACTTAAAACTCCATAATAAACCTAATGAATTCGTCCGAGTCATTTGAACATCGTACAAAAATTTAGAATATCTTACGACTCTGTATGTCACATTACCGCCTTGAAAATCATGTTAGTATAACCTAGGGCACCTTACAACTCCTAAGAACGCATTACAATACCGTATGTAAACTTAAAACTCCATAGTAAACCTAATGAATTCGTCCGAGTCCTTTAAACATCAGACGACCACTTAGGACTTGTTATGACTTTGTATGCGACATTAGCAACAGGAAAAGCAATTTAGAATAATGTAGGATGCTTTACATCTTTTGAGAACACCTTACACCACCGTACGAAACATTAAAACTGCATAATAAACCTAATGAATTCGTCCGAGTGATTTGAACATCGTACAACAATTTAGAATATCTTACCACTCTGAATGCCACATTACGGCCTTGAAAAGCATGTTAGTATAACGTACGACACCTTACAACTCCTAACAAAATATTACAACACCGTACGTAAACATAAAACTCCATAAGAAACCTAATGAATTAATCCGAGTCCTTTGAACATCGTACGACAATTTAGAATATATTACGACTCTATATGCTACATTACCGCCTTGAAAAGCATGTTAGTATAACGTACGGCATCTTACAACTCCTAACAAAACATTACAACACCGTACGTAAACTTAAAACTCTATAATAAACCTAATGAATTCGTCCGAGTCATTTGAACATCGTACAAAAATTTAGAATATCTTACGACTCTGTATGTCACATTACCGCCTTGAAAATCATGTTAGTATAACCTAGGGCACCTTACAACTCCTAAGAACGCATTACAATACCGTATGTAAACTTAAAACTCCATAGTAAACCTAATGAATTCGTCCGAGTCCTTTAAACATCAGACGACCACTTAGGACTTGTTATGACTTTGTATGCGACATTAGCAACAGGAAAAGCAATTTAGAATAATGGAGGATGCGTTACATCTTTTGAGAACACCTTACACCACCGTACGAAACATTAAAACTGCATAATAAACCTAATGAATTCGTCCGAGTGATTTGAACATCGTACAACAATTTAGAATATCTTACCACTCTGAATGCCACATTACGGCCTTGAAAAGCATGTTAGTATAACGTACGACACCTTACAACTCCTAACAAAATATTACAACACCGTACGTAAACATAAAACTCCATAAGAAACCTAATGAATTCATCCGAGTCCTTTGAACATCGTACGACAATTTAGAATATATTACGACTCTATATGCTACATTACCGCCTTGAAAAGCATGTTAGTATAACGTACGGCATCTTACAACTCCTAACAAAACATTACAACACCGTACGTAAACTTAAAACTCCATAATAAACCTAATGAATTCGTCCGAGTCATTTGAACATCGTACAAAAATTTAGAATATCTTACGACTCTGTATGTCACATTACCGCCTTGAAAATCATGTTAGTATAACCTAGGGCACCTTACAACTCCTAAGAACGCATTACAATACCGTATGTAAACTTAAACCTCCATAGTAAACCTAATGAATTCGTCCGAGTCCTTTAAACATCAGACGACCACTTAGGACTTGTTATGACTTTGTATGCGACATTAGCAACAGGAAAAGCAATTTAGAATAATGTAGGATGCTTTACATCTTTTGAGAACACCTTACACCACCGTACGAAACATTAAAACTGCATAATAAACCTAATGAATTCGTCCGAGTGATTTGAACATCGTACAACAATTTAGAATATCTTACCACTCTGAATGCCACATTACGGCCTTGAAAAGCATGTTAGTATAACGTACGACACCTTACAACTCCTAACAAAATATTACAA
Source organism: Tagetes erecta (assembly GCA_030867185.1). Lineage (NCBI taxonomy): Eukaryota > Viridiplantae > Streptophyta > Magnoliopsida > Asterales > Asteraceae > Tagetes > Tagetes erecta. The sequence continues at coordinate 42,519,437 of CM061488.1, read as the reverse complement.
CACCGTACGTAAACATAAAACTCCATAAGAAACCTAATGAATTAATCCGAGTCCTTTGAACATCGTACGACAATTTAGAATATATTACGACTCTATATGCTACATTACCGCCTTGAAAAGCATGTTAGTATAACGTACGGCATCTTACAACTCCTAACAAAACATTACAACACCGTACGTAAACTTAAAACTCTATAATAAACCTAATGAATTCGTCCGAGTCATTTGAACATCGTACAAAAATTTAGAATATCTTACGACTCTGTATGTCACATTACCGCCTTGAAAATCATGTTAGTATAACCTAGGGCACCTTACAACTCCTAAGAACGCATTACAATACCGTATGTAAACTTAAAACTCCATAGTAAACCTAATGAATTCGTCCGAGTCCTTTAAACATCAGACGACCACTTAGGACTTGTTATGACTTTGTATGCGACATTAGCAACAGGAAAAGCAATTTAGAATAATGTAGGATGCTTTACATCTTTTGAGAACACCTTACACCATCGTATGAAACATTAAAACTGCATAATAAACCTAATGAATTCGTCCGAGTGATTTGAACATCGTACAACAATTTAGAATATCTTACCACTCTGAATGCCACATTACCGCCTTGAAAAGCATGTTAGTATAACGTACGACACCTTACAACTCCTAACAAAATATTACAACACCGTACGTAAACATAAAACTCCATAAGAAACCTAATGAATTCATCCGAGTCCTTTAACATCGTACGACAATTTAGAATATATTACGACTCTATATGCCACATTACCGCCTTGAAAAGCATGTTAGTATAATGTACGGCATCTTACAACTCCTAACAAAACATTACAACACCGTACGTAAACTTAAAACTCCATAATAAACCTAATGAATTCGTCCGAGTCATTTGAACATCGTACAAAAATTTAGAATATCTTACGACTCTGTATGCCACATTACCGCCTTGAAAATCATGTTAGTATAACCTAGGGCACCTTACAACTCCTAAGAACCCATTACAATACCGTACGTAAACTTAAAACTCCATAGTAAACCTAATGAATTCGTCCGAGTCCTTTAAACATCAGACGACCACTCAAGACTTGTTACGACTTTGTATGCGACATTAGCAACAGGAAAAGCAATTTAGAATAATGGAGGATGCGTTACATCTTTTGAGAACACCTTACACCACCGTACGAAACATTAAAACTCCATAATAAACCTAATGAATTCGTCCGAGTGATTTGAACATCGTACAACAATTTAGAATATATTACCACTCTGTATGCCACATTACCGCCTTGCAAATAATGTTAGTATAACGTACGACACCTTACAACACCGAACAAAACATTACAACACCGTACGTAAATTTAAAACTCCATAATAAACCTAATGAATTCATCCGAGTCCTTTGAACATCGTACGACAATTTAGAATATATTACGACTCTGTATGCCACATTACCGCCTTGAAAAGCTTAGTATAACGTACGACACCTTACAACTCCTAACAAAACATTACAACACCGTACGTAAACTTAAAACTCCATAATAAACCAAATGAATTCATCCGAATCCTTTGAACATCGTACGAAAATTTAGAATATATTACGACTCTGTATACCACATTACCGCCTTGCAAATAATGTTAGTATAACGTACGAAACCTTACAACACCGAACAAAACATTACAACACCGTACGTAAACTTAAAACTCCATAATAAACCTAATGAATTCGTCCGAGTGATTTGAACATCGTACAACAATTTAGAATATCTTACCACTCTGAATGCCACATTACGGCCTTGAAAAGCATGTTAGTATAACGTACGACACCTTACAACTCCTAACAAAATATTACAACACCGTACGTAAACATAAAACTCCATAAGAAACCTAATGAATTCATCCGAGTCCTTTGAACATCGTACGACAATTTAGAATATATTACGACTCTATATGCTACATTACCGCCTTGAAAAGCATGTTAGTATAACGTACGGCATCTTACAACTCCTAACAAAACATTACAACACCGTACGTAAACTTAAAACTCCATAATAAACCTAATGAATTCGTCCGAGTCATTTGAACATCGTACAAAAATTTAGAATATCTTACGACTCTGTATGTCACATTACCGCCTTGAAAATCATGTTAGTATAACCTAGGGCACCTTACAACTCCTAAGAACGCATTACAATACCGTATGTAAACTTAAAACTCCATAGTAAACCTAATGAATTCGTCCGAGTCCTTTAAACATCAGACGACCACTTAGGACTTGTTATGACTTTGTATGCGACATTAGCAACATGAAAAGCAATTTAGAATAATGTAGGATGCTTTACATCTTTTGAGAACACCTTACACCACCGTACGAAACATTAAAACTGCATAATAAACCTAATGAATTCGTCCGAGTGATTTGAACATCGTACAACAATTTAGAATATCTTACCACTCTGAATGCCACATTACGGCCTTGAAAAGCATGTTAGTATAACGTACGACACCTTACAACTCCTAACAAAATATTACAACACCGTACGTAAACATAAAACTCCATAAGAAACCTAATGAATTAATCCGAGTCCTTTGAACATCGTACGACAATTTAGAATATATTACGACTCTATATGCTACATTACCGCCTTGAAAAGCATGTTTGTATAACGTACGGCATCTTACAACTCCTAACAAAACATTACAACACCGTACGTAAACTTAAAACTCTATAATAAACCTAATGAATTCGTCCGAGTCATTTGAACATCGTACAAAAATTTAGAATATCTTACGACTCTGTATGTCACATTACCGCCTTGAAAATCATGTTAGTATAACCTAGGGCACCTTACAACTCCTAAGAACGCATTACAATACCGTATGTAAACTTAAAACTCCATAGTAAACCTAATGAATTCGTCCGAGTCCTTTAAACATCAGACGACCACTTAGGACTTGTTATGACTTTGTATGCGACATTAGCAACAGGAAAAGCAATTTAGAATAATGTAGGATGCTTTACATCTTTTGAGAACACCTTACACCATCGTATGAAACATTAAAACTGCATAATAAACCTAATGAATTCGTCCGAGTGATTTGAACATCGTACAACAATTTAGAATATCTTACCACTCTGAATGCCACATTACCGCCTTGAAAAGCATGTTAGTATAACGTACGACACCTTACAACTCCTAACAAAATATTACAACACCGTACGTAAACATAAAACTCCATAAGAAACCTAATGAATTCATCTGAGTCCTTTAACATCGTACGACAATTTAGAATATATTACGACTCTATATGCCACATTACCGCCTTGAAAAGCATGTTAGTATAATGTACGGCATCTTACAACTCCTAACAAAACATTACAACACCGTACGTAAACTTAAAACTCCATAATAAACCTAATGAATTCGTCCGAGTCATTTGAACATCGTACAAAAATTTAGAATATCTTACGACTCTGTATGCCACATTACCGCCTTGAAAATCATGTTAGTATAACCTAGGGCACCTTACAACTCCTAAGAACCCATTACAATACCGTACGTAAACTTAAAACTCCATAGTAAACCTAATGAATTCGTCCGAGTCCTTTAAACATCAGACGACCACTCAAGACTTGTTACGACTTTGTATGCGACATTAGCAACAGGAAAAGCAATTTAGAATAATGGAGGATGCGTTACATCTTTTGAGAACACCTTACACCACCGTACGAAACATTAAAACTCCATAATAAACCTAATGAATTCGTCCGAGTGATTTGAACATCGTACAACAATTTAGAATATATTACCACTCTGTATGCCACATTACCGCCTTGCAAATAATGTTAGTATAACGTACGACACCTTACAACACCGAACAAAACATTACAACACCGTACGTAAACTTAAAACTCCATAATAAACCTAATGAATTCATCCGAGTCCTTTGAACATCGTACGACAATTTAGAATATATATTACGACTCTGTATGCCACATTACCGCCTTGAAAAGCTTAGTATAACGTACGACACCTTACAACTCCTAACAAAACATTACAACACCGTACGTAAACTTAAAACTCCATAATAAACCAAATGAATTCATCCGAATCCTTTGAACATCGTACGAAAATTTAGAATATATTACGACTCTGTATACCACATTACCGCCTTGCAAATAATGTTAGTATAACGTACGAAACCTTACAACACCGAACAAAACATTACAACACCGTACGTAAACTTAAAACTCCATAATAAACCTAATGAATTCATCCGAGTCCTTTGAACATCGTACGTCAATTTAGAAGATATTACGACTCTGTATGTCACATTACCGCCTTGAAAATCATGTTAGTATAACCTAGGGCACCTTACAACTCCTAAGAACCCATTACAATACCGTACGTAAACTTAAAACTCCATAGTAAACCTAATGAATTCGTCCGAGTCCTTTAAACATCAGACGACCACTCAGGACTTGTTACGACTTTGTATGCGACATTAGCAACAGGAAAAGCAATTTAGAATAATGGAGGATGCGTTACATCTTTTGAGAACACCTTACACCACCGTACGAAACATTAAACTCCATAATAAACCTAATGAATTCGTCCGAGTGATTTGAACATCGTACAACAATTTAGAATATCTTACCACTCTGAATGCCACATTACCACCTTGAAAAGCATGTTAGTATAACGTACGACACCTTACAACTCCTAACAAAACATTACAACACCGTACGAAAACTTAAAACTCCATAATAAACCAAATGAATTCATCCGAGTCCTTTGAACATCGTACGAAAATTTAGAATATATTACGACTCTGTATGCCACATTACCGCCTTGAAAAGAATGTTAGTATAACGTACGACACCTTACAACTCCGAACAAAACATTACAACACCGTACGTAAACTTAAAACTCCATAATAAACCTAATGAATTCATCCGAGTCCTTTGAACATCGTACGACAATTTAGAATATCTTACGACTCTGTATGCCACATTACCGCCTTGAAAATCATGTTAGTATAACCTAGGGCACCTTACAACTCCTAAGAACCCATTACAATACCGTACGTAAACTTAAAACTCCATAATAAACCTAATGAATTCATCCGAGTCATTTGAACATCGTACAACAATTTAGAATATCTTACGATTCTGTATGCCACATTACCGCTTTCAAAATCATGTTAGTATAAACTAGGGCACCTTACAACTCCTAAGAACCCATTACAATACCGTACGTAAACTTAAAACTCCATAGTAAACCTAATGAATTCGTCCGAGTCCTTTAAACATCAGACGACCACTCAGGACTTGTTATGACTTTGTATGCGACATTAGCAACAGGAAAAGCAATTTAGAATAATGTAGGATGCGTTACATCTTTTGAGAACACCTTACACCACCGTACGAAACATTAAAACTCCATAATAAACCTAATGAATTCGTCCGAGTGATTTGAACATCGTACAACAATTTGGAATATATTACCACTCTGTATGCCACATTACCGCCTTGAAAAGCATGTTAGTATAACGTATGACACCTTACAACTCCTAACAAAACATTATAACACCGTACGTAAACTTAAAACTCCATAATAAACCAAATGAATTCATCCGAGTCCTTTGAACATCGTACGGAAATTTAGAATATATTACGACTCTGTATGCCACATTACCGCCTTGCAAATAATGTTAGTATAACGTACGACACCTTACAACACCGAACAAAACATTACAACACCGTACGTAAACTTAAAACTCCATAATAAACCTAATGAATTCATCCGAGTCCTTTGAACATCGTACGACAATTTAGAATATATTACGACTCTGTATGCCACGTTACCGCCTTGAAAAGCATGTTAGTATAGCGTACGGCACCTTACAACTCCTAACAAAACATTACAACACCGTACGTAAACTTAAAACTCCATAATAAACCTAATGAATTCGTCCGAGTCATTTGAACATCGTACAACAATTTAGAATATCTTACGATTCTGTATGCCACATTACCGCTTTGAAAATCATGTTAGTATAACCTAGGGCACCTTACAACTCCTAAGAACCCATTACAATACCGTACGTAAACTTAAAACTCCATAGTAAACCTAATGAATTCGTCCGAGTCCTTTAAACATCAGACGACCACTCAGGACTTGTTATGACTTTGTATGCGACATTAGCAACAGGAAAAGCAATTTAGAATAATGTAGGATGCGTTACATCTTTTGAGAACACCTTACACCACCGTACGAAACATTAAAACTCCATAATAAACCTAATGAATTCGTCCGAGTGATTTGAACATCGTACAACAATTTAGAATATATTACCACTCTGTATGCCACATTACCGCCTTGAAAAGCATGTTAGTATAACGTACGACACCTTACAACTCCTAACAAAACAATACAACACCGTACGTAAACTTAAAACTCCATAATAAACCAAATGAATTCATCCGAGTCCTTTGAACATCGTACGGAAATTTAGAATATATTACGACTCTGTATGCCACATTACCGCCTTGCAAATAATGTTAGTATAACGTACGACACCTTACAACACCGAACAAAACATTACAACACCGTACGTAAACTTAAAACTCCATAATAAACCTAATGAATTCATCCGAGTCCTTTGAACATCGTACGACAATTTAGAATATATTAACACTCTGTATGCCACGTTACCGCCTTGAAAAGCATGTTAGTATAGCGTACGGCACCTTACAACTCCTAACAAAACATTACAACACCGTACGTAAACTTAAAACTCCATAATAAACCTAATGAATTCGTCCGAGTCATTTGAACATCGTACAACAATTTAGAATATCTTACGATTCTGTATGCCACATTACCGCTTTGAAAATCATGTTAGTATAACCTAGGGCACCTTACAACTCCTAAGAACGCATTACAATACCGTATGTAAACTTAAAACTCCATAGTAAACCTAATGAATTCGTCCGAGTCCTTTAAACATCAGACGACCACTTAGGACTTGTTATGACTTTGTATGCGACATTAGCAACAGGAAAAGCAATTTAGAATAATGTAGGATGCTTCACATCTTTTGAGAACACCTTACACCACCGTACGAAACATTAAAACAGCATAATAAACCTAATGAATTCGTCCGAGTGATTTGAACATCGTACAACAATTTAGAATATCTTACCACTCTGAATGCCACATTACCGCCTTGAAAAGCATGTTAGTATAACGTACGACACCTTACAACTCTTAACAAAACATTACAACACCGTACGTAAACTTAAAACTCCATAATAAACCAAATGAATTCATCCGAGTCCTTTGAACATCAGACGACCACTCAGGACTTGTTATGACTTTGTATGCGACATTAGCAACAGGAAAAGCAATTTAGAATAATGTAGGATGCGTTACATCTTTTGAGAACACCTTACACCACCGTACGAAACATTAAAACTCCATAATAAACCTAATGAATTCGTCCGAGTGATTTGAACATCGTACAACAATTTAGAATATATTACCACTCTGTATGCCACATTACCGCCTTGAAAAGCATGTTAGTATAACGTACGACACCTTACAACTCCTAACAAAATATTACAACACCGTACGTAAACTTAAAACTCCATAATAAACCAAATGAATTCATCCGAGTCCTTTGAACATCGTACGGAAATTTAGAATATATTACGACTCTGTATGCCACATTACCGCCTTGCAAATAATGTTAGTATAACGTACGACACCTTACAACACCGAACAAAACATTACAACACCGTACGTAAACTTAAAACTCCATAATAAACCTAATGAATTCATCCGAGTCCTTTGAACATCGTACGACAATTTAGAATATATTACGACTCTGTATGCCACGTTACCGCCTTGAAAAGCATGTTAGTATAGCGTACGGCACCTTACAACTCCTAACAAAACATTACAACACCGTACGTAAACTTAAAACTCCATAATAAACCTAATGAATTCGTCCGAGTCATTTGAACATCGTACAACAATTTAGAATATCTTACGATTCTGTATGCCACATTACCGCTTTGAAAATCATGTTAGTATAACCTAGGGCACCTTACAACTCCTAAGAACCCATTACAATACCGTACGTAAACTTAAAACTCCATAGTAAACCTAATGAATTCGTCCGAGTCCTTTAAACATCAGACGACCACTCAGGACTTGTTATGACTTTGTATGCGACATTAGCAACAGGAAAAGCAATTTAGAATAATGTAGGATGCGTTACATCTTTTGAGAACACCTTACACCACCGTACGAAACATTAAAACTCCATAATAAACCTAATGAATTCGTCCGAGTGATTTGAACATCGTACAACAATTTAGAATATATTACCACTCTGTATGCCACATTACCGCCTTGAAAAGCATGTTAGTATAACGTACGACACCTTACAACTCCTAACAAAACAATACAACACCGTACGTAAACTTAAAACTCCATAATAAACCAAATGAATTCATCCGAGTCCTTTGAAAATCGTACGGAAATTTAGAATATATTACGACTCTGTATGCCACATTACCGCCTTGCAAATAATGTTAGTATAACGTACGACACCTTACAACACCGAACAAAACATTACAACACCGTACGTAAACTTAAAACTCCATAATAAACCTAATGAATTCATCCGAGTCCTTTGAACATCGTACGACAATTTAGAATATATTAACACTCTGTATGCCACGTTACCGCCTTGAAAAGCATGTTAGTATAGCGTACGGCACCTTACAACTCCTAACAAAACATTACAACACCGTACGTAAACTTAAAACTCCATAATAAACCTAATGAATTCGTCCGAGTCATTTGAACATCGTACAACAATTTAGAATATCTTACGATTCTGTATGCCACATTACCGCTTTGAAAATCATGTTAGTATAACCTAGGGCACCTTACAACTCCTAAGAACGCATTACAATACTGTATGTAAACTTAAAACTCCATAGTAAACCTAATGAATTCGTCCGAGTCCTTTAAACATCAGACGACCACTTAGGACTTGTTATGACTTTGTATGCGACATTAGCAACAGGAAAAGCAATTTAGAATAATGTAGGATGCTTCACATCTTTTGAGAACACCTTACACCACCGTACGAAACATTAAAACTGCATAATAAACCTAATGAATTCGTCCGAGTGATTTGAACATCGTACAACAATTTAGAATATCTTACCACTCTGAATGCCACATTACCGCCTTGAAAAGCATGTTAGTATAACGTACGACACCTTACAACTCCTAACAAAATATTACAACACCGTACGTAAACATAAAACTCCATAAGAAACCTAATGAATTCATCCGAGTCCTTTGAACATCGTACGACAATTTAGAATATATTACGACTCTGTATGCCACATTACCGCCTTGCAAATAATGTTAGTATAACGTACGACACCTTACAACACCGAACAAAACATTACAACACCGTACGTAAACTTAAAACTCCATAATAAACCTAATGAATTCATCCGAGTCCTTTGAACATCGTACGACAATTTAGAATATATTACGACTCTGTATGCCACGTTACCGCCTTGAAAAGCATGTTAGTATAGCGTACGGCACCTTACAACTCCTAACAAAACATTACAACACCGTACGTAAACTTAAAACTCCATAATAAACCTAATGAATTCGTCCGAGTCATTTGAACATCGTACAACAATTTAGAATATCTTACGATTCTGTATGCCACATTACCGCTTTGAAAATCATGTTAGTATAACCTAGGGCACCTTACAACTCCTAAGAACCCATTACAATACCGTACGTAAACTTAAAACTCCATAGTAAACCTAATGAATTCGTCCGAGTCCTTTAAACATCAGACGACCACTCAGGACTTGTTATGACTTTGTATGCGACATTAGCAACAGGAAAAGCAATTTAGAATAATGTAGGATGCGTTACATCTTTTGAGAACACCTTACACCACCGTACGAAACATTAAAACTCCATAATAAACCTAATGAATTCGTCCGAGTGATTTGAACATCGTACAACAATTTAGAATATATTACCACTCTGTATGCCACATTACCGCCTTGAAAAGCATGTTAGTATAACGTACGACACCTTACAACTCCTAACAAAACAATACAACACCGTACGTAAACTTAAAACTCCATAATAAACCAAATGAATTCATCCGAGTCCTTTGAACATCGTACGGAAATTTAGAATATATTACGACTCTGTATGCCACATTACCGCCTTGCAAATAATGTTAGTATAACGTACGACACCTTACAACACCGAACAAAACATTACAACACCGTACGTAAACTTAAAACTCCATAATAAACCTAATGAATTCATCCGAGTCCTTTGAACATCGTACGACAATTTAGAATATATTAACACTCTGTATGCCACGTTACCGCCTTGAAAAGCATGTTAGTATAGCGTACGGCACCTTACAACTCCTAACAAAACATTACAACACCGTACGTAAACTTAAAACTCCATAATAAACCTAATGAATTCGTCCGAGTCATTTGAACATCGTACAACAATTTAGAATATCTTACGATTCTGTATGCCACATTACCGCTTTGAAAATCATGTTAGTATAACCTAGGGCACCTTACAACTCCTAAGAACGCATTACAATACTGTATGTAAACTTAAAACTCCATAGTAAACCTAATGAATTCGTCCGAGTCCTTTAAACATCAGACGACCACTTAGGACTTGTTATGACTTTGTATGCGACATTAGCAACAGGAAAAGCAATTTAGAATAATGTAGGATGCTTCACATCTTTTGAGAACACCTTACACCACCGTACGAAACATTAAAACTGCATAATAAACCTAATGAATTCGTCCGAGTGATTTGAACATCGTACAACAATTTAGAATATCTTACCACTCTGAATGCCACATTACCGCCTTGAAAAGCATGTTAGTATAACGTACGACACCTTACAACTCCTAACAAAATATTACAACACCGTACGTAAACATAAAACTCCATAAGAAACCTAATGAATTCATCCGAGTCCTTTGAACATCGTACGACAATTTAGAATATCTTACGACTCTGTATGCCACATTACCGCCTTGAAAATCATGTTAGTATAACCTAGGGCACCTTACAACTCCTAAGAACCCATTACAATACCGTACGTAAACTTAAAACTCCATAATAAACCTAATGAATTCATCCGAGTCATTTGAACATCGTACAACAATTTAGAATATCTTACGATTCTGTATGCCACATTACCGCTTTCAAAATCATGTTAGTATAAACTAGGGCACCTTACAACTCCTAAGAACCCATTACAATACCGTACGTAAACTTAAAACTCCATAGTAAACCTAATGAATTCGTCCGAGTCCTTTAAACATCAGACGACCACTCAGGACTTGTTATGACTTTGTATGCGACATTAGCAACAGGAAAAGCAATTTAGAATAATGTAGGATGCGTTACATCTTTTGAGAACACCTTACACCACCGTACGAAACATTAAAACTCCATAATAAACCTAATGAATTCGTCCGAGTGATTTGAACATCGTACAACAATTTGGAATATATTACCACTCTGTATGCCACATTACCGCCTTGAAAAGCATGTTAGTATAACGTACGACACCTTACAACTCCTAACAAAACATTATAACACCGTACGTAAACTTAAAACTCCATAATAAACCAAATGAATTCATCCGAGTCCTTTGAACATCGTACGGAAATTTAGAATATATTACGACTCTGTATGCCACATTACCGCCTTGCAAATAATGTTAGTATAACGTACGACACCTTACAACACCGAACAAAACATTACAACACCGTACGTAAACTTAAAACTCCATAATAAACCTAATGAATTCATCCGAGTCCTTTGAACATCGTACGACAATTTAGAATATATTACGACTCTGTATGCCACGTTACCGCCTTGAAAAGCATGTTAGTATAGCGTACGGCACCTTACAACTCCTAACAAAACATTACAACACCGTACGTAAACTTAAAACTCCATAATAAACCTAATGAATTCGTCCGAGTCATTTGAACATCGTACAACAATTTAGAATATCTTACGATTCTGTATGCCACATTACCGCTTTGAAAATCATGTTAGTATAACCTAGGGCACCTTACAACTCCTAAGAACCCATTACAATACCGTACGTAAACTTAAAACTCCATAGTAAACCTAATGAATTCGTCCGAGTCCTTTAAACATCAGACGACCACTCAGGACTTGTTATGACTTTGTATGCGACATTAGCAACAGGAAAAGCAATTTAGAATAATGTAGGATGCGTTACATCTTTTGAGAACACCTTACACCACCGTACGAAACATTAAAACTCCATAATAAACCTAATGAATTCGTCCGAGTGATTTGAACATCGTACAACAATTTAGAATATATTACCACTCTGTATGCCACATTACCGCCTTGAAAAGCATGTTAGTATAACGTACGACACCTTACAACTCCTAACAAAACAATACAACACCGTACGTAAACTTAAAACTCCATAATAAACCAAATGAATTCATCCGAGTCCTTTGAACATCGTACGGAAATTTAGAATATATTACGACTCTGTATGCCACATTACCGCCTTGCAAATAATGTTAGTATAACGTACGACACCTTACAACACCGAACAAAACATTACAACACCGTACGTAAACTTAAAACTCCATAATAAACCTAATGAATTCATCCGAGTCCTTTGAACATCGTACGACAATTTAGAATATATTAACACTCTGTATGCCACGTTACCGCCTTGAAAAGCATGTTAGTATAGCGTACGGCACCTTACAACTCCTAACAAAACATTACAACACCGTACGTAAACTTAAAACTCCATAATAAACCTAATGAATTCGTCCGAGTCATTTGAACATCGTACAACAATTTAGAATATCTTACGATTCTGTATGCCACATTACCGCTTTGAAAATCATGTTAGTATAACCTAGGGCACCTTACAACTCCTAAGAACGCATTACAATACTGTATGTAAACTTAAAACTCCATAGTAAACCTAATGAATTCGTCCGAGTCCTCTAAACATCAGACGACCACTTAGGACTTGTTATGACTTTGTATGCGACATTAGCAACAGGAAAAGCAATTTAGAATAATGTAGGATGCTTCACATCTTTTGAGAACACCTTACACCACCGTACGAAACATTAAAACTGCATAATAAACCTAATGAATTCGTCCGAGTGATTTGAACATCGTACAACAATTTAGAATATCTTACCACTCTGAATGCCACATTACCGCCTTGAAAAGCATGTTAGTATAACGTACGACACCTTACAACTCCTAACAAAATATTACAACACCGTACGTAAACATAAAACTCCATAAGAAACCTAATGAATTCATCCGAGTCCTTTGAACATCGTACGACAATTTAGAATATCTTACGACTCTGTATGCCACATTACCGCCTTGAAAATCATGTTAGTATAACCTAGGGCACCTTACAACTCCTAAGAACCCATTACAATACCGTACGTAAACTTAAAACTCCATAATAAACCTAATGAATTCATCCGAGTCATTTGAACATCGTACAACAATTTAGAATATCTTACGATTCTGTATGCCACATTACCGCTTTCAAAATCATGTTAGTATAAACTAGGGCACCTTACAACTCCTAAGAACCCATTACAATACCGTACGTAAACTTAAAACTCCATAGTAAACCTAATGAATTCGTCCGAGTCCTTTAAACATCAGACGACCACTCAGGACTTGTTATGACTTTGTATGCGACATTAGCAACAGGAAAAGCAATTTAGAATAATGTAGGATGCGTTACATCTTTTGAGAACACCTTACACCACCGTACGAAACATTAAAACTCCATAATAAACCTAATGAATTCGTCCGAGTGATTTGAACATCGTACAACAATTTGGAATATATTACCACTCTGTATGCCACATTACCGCCTTGAAAAGCATGTTAGTATAACGTACGACACCTTACAACTCCTAACAAAACATTATAACACCGTACGTAAACTTAAAACTCCATAATAAACCAAATGAATTCATCCGAGTCCTTTGAACATCGTACGGAAATTTAGAATATATTACGACTCTGTATGCCACATTACCGCCTTGCAAATAATGTTAGTATAACGTACGACACCTTACAACACCGAACAAAACATTACAACACCGTACGTAAACTTAAAACTCCATAATAAACCTAATGAATTCATCCGAGTCCTTTGAACATCGTACGACAATTTAGAATATATTACGACTCTGTATGCCACGTTACCGCCTTGAAAAGCATGTTAGTATAGCGTACGGCACCTTACAACTCCTAACAAAACATTACAACACCGTACGTAAACTTAAAACTCCATAATAAACCTAATGAATTCATCCGAGTCATTTGAACATCGTACAACAATTTAGAATATCTTACGATTCTGTATGCCACATTACCGCTTTCAAAATCATGTTAGTATAAACTAGGGCACCTTACAACTCCTAAGAACCCATTACAATACCGTACGTAAACTTAAAACTCCATAGTAAACCTAATGAATTCGTCCGAGTCCTTTAAACATCAGACGACCACTTAGGACTTGTTATGACTTTGTATGCGACATTAGCAACAGGAAAAGCAATTTAGAATAATGTAGGATGCTTCACATCTTTTGAGAACACCTTACACCACCGTACGAAACATTAAAACTGCATAATAAACCTAATGAATTCGTCCGAGTGATTTGAACATCGTACAACAATTTAGAATATCTTACCACTCTGAATGCCACATTACCGCCTTGAAAAGCATGTTAGTATAACGTACGACACCTTACAACTCTTAACAAAACATTACAACACCGTACGTAAACTTAAAACTCCATAATAAACCAAATGAATTCATCCGAGTCCTTTGAACATCAGACGACCACTCAGGACTTGTTATGACTTTGTATGCGACATTAGCAACAGGAAAAGCAATTTAGAATAATGTAGGATGCGTTACATCTTTTGAGAACACCTTACACCACCGTACGAAACATTAAAACTCCATAATAAACCTAATGAATTCGTCCGAGTGATTTGAACATCGTACAACAATTTAGAATATATTACCACTCTGTATGCCACATTACCGCCTTGAAAAGCATGTTAGTATAACGTACGACACCTTACAACTCCTAACAAAATATTACAACACCGTACGTAAACTTAAAACTCCATAATAAACCAAATGAATTCATCCGAGTCCTTTGAACATCGTACGGAAATTTAGAATATATTACGACTCTGTATGCCACATTACCGCCTTGCAAATAATGTTAGTATAACGTACGACACCTTACAACACCGAACAAAACATTACAACACCGTACGTAAACTTAAAACTCCATAATAAACCTAATGAATTCATCCGAGTCCTTTGAACATCGTACGACAATTTAGAATATATTACGACTCTGTATGCCACGTTACCGCCTTGAAAAGCATGTTAGTATAGCGTACGGCACCTTACAACTCCTAACAAAACATTACAACACCGTACGTAAACTTAAAACTCCATAATAAACCTAATGAATTCGTCCGAGTCATTTGAACATCGTACAACAATTTAGAATATCTTACGATTCTGTATGCCACATTACCGATTTGAAAATCATGTTAGTATAACCTAGGGCACCTTACAACTCCTAAGAACCCATTACAATACCGTACGTAAACTTAAAACTCCATAGTAAACCTAATGAATTCGTCCGAGTCCTTTAAACATCAGACGACCACTCAGGACTTGTTATGACTTTGTATGCGACATTAGCAACAGGAAAAGCAATTTAGAATAATGTAGGATGCGTTACATCTTTTGAGAACACCTTACACCACCGTACGAAACATTAAAACTCCATAATAAACCTAATGAATTCGTCCGAGTGATTTGAACATCGTACAACAATTTAGAATATATTACCACTCTGTATGCCACATTACCGCCTTGAAAAGCATGTTAGTATAACGTACGACACCTTACAACTCCTAACAAAACAATACAACACCGTACGTAAACTTAAAACTCCATAATAAACCAAATGAATTCATCCGAGTCCTTTGAACATCGTACGGAAATTTAGAATATATTACGACTCTGTATGCCACATTACCGCCTTGCAAATAATGTTAGTATAACGTACGACACCTTACAACACCGAACAAAACATTACAACACCGTACGTAAACTTAAAACTCCATAATAAACCTAATGAATTCATCCGAGTCCTTTGAACATCGTACGACAATTTAGAATATATTAACACTCTGTATGCCACGTTACCGCCTTGAAAAGCATGTTAGTATAGCGTACGGCACCTTACAACTCCTAACAAAACATTACAACACCGTACGTAAACTTAAAACTCCATAATAAACCTAATGAATTCGTCCGAGTCATTTGAACATCGTACAACAATTTAGAATATCTTACGATTCTGTATGCCACATTACCGCTTTGAAAATCATGTTAGTATAACCTAGGGCACCTTACAACTCCTAAGAACGCATTACAATACTGTATGTAAACTTAAAACTCCATAGTAAACCTAATGAATTCGTCCGAGTCCTTTAAACATCAGACGACCACTTAGGACTTGTTATGACTTTGTATGCGACATTAGCAACAGGAAAAGCAATTTAGAATAATGTAGGATGCTTCACATCTTTTGAGAACACCTTACACCACCGTACGAAACATTAAAACTGCATAATAAACCTAATGAATTCGTCCGAGTGATTTGAACATCGTACAACAATTTAGAATATCTTACCACTCTGAATGCCACATTACCGCCTTGAAAAGCATGTTAGTATAACGTACGACACCTTACAACTCTTAACAAAACATTACAACACCGTACGTAAACTTAAAACTCCATAATAAACCAAATGAATTCATCCGAGTCCTTTGAACATCAGACGACCACTCAGGACTTGTTATGACTTTGTATGCGACATTAGCAACAGGAAAAGCAATTTAGAATAATGTAGGATGCGTTACATCTTTTGAGAACACCTTACACCACCGTACGAAACATTAAAACTCCATAATAAACCTAATGAATTCGTCTGAGTGATTTGAACATCGTACAACAATTTAGAATATATTACCACTCTGTATGCCACATTACCGCCTTGAAAAGCATGTTAGTATAACGTACGACACCTTACAACTCCTAACAAAACATTACAACACCGTACGTAAACTTAAAACTCCATAATAAACCAAATGAATTCATCCGAGTCCTTTGAACATCGTACGGAAATTTAGAATATATTACGACTCTGTATGCCACATTACCGCCTTGCAAATAATGTTAGTATAACGTACGACACCTTACAACACCGAACAAAACATTACAACACCGTACGTAAACTTAAAACTCCATAATAAACCTAATGAATTCATCCGAGTCCTTTGAACATCGTACGACAATTTAGAATATATTACGACTCTGTATGCCACGTTACCGCCTTGAAAAGCATGTTAGTATAGCGTACGGCACCTTACAACTCCTAACAAAACATTACAACACCGTACGTAAACTTAAAACTCCATAATAAACCTAATGAATTCATCCGAGTCATTTGAACATCGTACAACAATTTAGAATATCTTACGATTCTGTATGCCACATTACCGCTTTCAAAATCATGTTAGTATAAACTAGGGCACCTTACAACTCCTAAGAACCCATTACAATACCGTACGTAAACTTAAAACTCCATAGTAAACCTAATGAATTCGTCCGAGTCCTTTAAACATCAGACGACCACTTAGGACTTGTTATGACTTTGTATGCGACATTAGCAACAGGAAAAGCAATTTAGAATAATGTAGGATGCTTCACATCTTTTGAGAACACCTTACACCACCGTACGAAACATTAAAACTGCATAATAAACCTAATGAATTCGTCCGAGTGATTTGAACATCGTACAACAATTTAGAATATCTTACCACTCTGAATGCCACATTACCGCCTTGAAAAGCATGTTAGTATAACGTACGACACCTTACAACTCTTAACAAAACATTACAACACCGTACGTAAACTTAAAACTCCATAATAAACCAAATGAATTCATCCGAGTCCTTTGAACATCAGACGACCACTCAGGACTTGTTATGACTTTGTATGCGACATTAGCAACAGGAAAAGCAATTTAGAATAATGTAGGATGCGTTACATCTTTTGAGAACACCTTACACCACCGTACGAAACATTAAAACTCCATAATAAACCTAATGAATTCGTCCGAGTGATTTGAACATCGTACAACAATTTAGAATATATTACCACTCTGTATGCCACATTACCGCCTTGAAAAGCATGTTAGTATAACGTACGACACCTTACAACTCCTAACAAAATATTACAACACCGTACGTAAACTTAAAACTCCATAATAAACCAAATGAATTCATCCGAGTCCTTTGAACATCGTACGGAAATTTAGAATATATTACGACTCTGTATGCCACATTACCGCCTTGCAAATAATGTTAGTATAACGTACGACACCTTACAACACCGAACAAAACATTACAACACCGTACGTAAACTTAAAACTCCATAATAAACCTAATGAATTCATCCGAGTCCTTTGAACATCGTACGACAATTTAGAATATATTACGACTCTGTATGCCACGTTACCGCCTTGAAAAGCATGTTAGTATAGCGTACGGCACCTTACAACTCCTAACAAAACATTACAACACCGTACGTAAACTTAAAACTCCATAATAAACCTAATGAATTCGTCCGAGTCATTTGAACATCGTACAACAATTTAGAATATCTTACGATTCTGTATGCCACATTACCGATTTGAAAATCATGTTAGTATAACCTAGGGCACCTTACAACTCCTAAGAACCCATTACAATACCGTACGTAAACTTAAAACTCCATAGTAAACCTAATGAATTCGTCCGAGTCCTTTAAACATCAGACGACCACTCAGGACTTGTTATGACTTTGTATGCGACATTAGCAACAGGAAAAGCAATTTAGAATAATGTAGGATGCGTTACATCTTTTGAGAACACCTTACACCACCGTACGAAACATTAAAACTCCATAATAAACCTAATGAATTCGTCCGAGTGATTTGAACATCGTACAACAATTTAGAATATATTACCACTCTGTATGCCACATTACCGCCTTGAAAAGCATGTTAGTATAACGTACGACACCTTACAACTCCTAACAAAACAATACAACACCGTACGTAAACTTAAAACTCCATAATAAACCAAATGAATTCATCCGAGTCCTTTGAACATCGTACGGAAATTTAGAATATATTACGACTCTGTATGCCACATTACCGCCTTGCAAATAATGTTAGTATAACGTACGACACCTTACAACACCGAACAAAACATTACAACACCGTACGTAAACTTAAAACTCCATAATAAACCTAATGAATTCATCCGAGTCCTTTGAACATCGTACGACAATTTAGAATATATTAACACTCTGTATGCCACGTTACCGCCTTGAAAAGCATGTTAGTATAGCGTACGGCACCTTACAACTCCTAACAAAACATTACAACACCGTACGTAAACTTAAAACTCCATAATAAACCTAATGAATTCGTCCGAGTCATTTGAACATCGTACAACAATTTAGAATATCTTACGATTCTGTATGCCACATTACCGCTTTGAAAATCATGTTAGTATAACCTAGGGCACCTTACAACTCCTAAGAACGCATTACAATACTGTATGTAAACTTAAAACTCCATAGTAAACCTAATGAATTCGTCCGAGTCCTTTAAACATCAGACGACCACTTAGGACTTGTTATGACTTTGTATGCGACATTAGCAACAGGAAAAGCAATTTAGAATAATGTAGGATGCTTCACATCTTTTGAGAACACCTTACACCACCGTACGAAACATTAAAACTGCATAATAAACCTAATGAATTCGTCCGAGTGATTTGAACATCGTACAACAATTTAGAATATCTTACCACTCTGAATGCCACATTACCGCCTTGAAAAGCATGTTAGTATAACGTACGACACCTTACAACTCTTAACAAAACATTACAACACCGTACGTAAACTTAAAACTCCATAATAAACCAAATGAATTCATCCGAGTCCTTTGAACATCAGACGACCACTCAGGACTTGTTATGACTTTGTATGCGACATTAGCAACAGGAAAAGCAATTTAGAATAATGTAGGATGCGTTACATCTTTTGAGAACACCTTACACCACCGTACGAAACATTAAAACTCCATAATAAACCTAATGAATTCGTCTGAGTGATTTGAACATCGTACAACAATTTAGAATATATTACCACTCTGTATGCCACATTACCGCCTTGAAAAGCATGTTAGTATAACGTACGACACCTTACAACTCCTAACAAAACATTACAACACCGTACGTAAACTTAAAACTCCATAATAAACCAAATGAATTCATCCGAGTCCTTTGAACATCGTACGGAAATTTAGAATATATTACGACTCTGTATGCCACATTACCGCCTTGCAAATAATGTTAGTATAACGTACGACACCTTACAACACCGAACAAAACATTACAACACCGTACGTAAACTTAAAACTCCATAATAAACCTAATGAATTCATCCGAGTCCTTTGAACATCGTACGACAATTTAGAATATATTACGACTCTGTATGCCACGTTACCGCCTTGAAAAGCATGTTAGTATAGCGTACGGGACCTTACAACTCCTAACAAAACATTACAACACCGTACGTAAACTTAAAACTCCATAATAAACCTAATGAATTCGTCCGAGTTATTTGAACATCGTACAACAATTTAGAATATCTTACGATTCTGTATGCCACATTACCGCTTTGAAAATCATGTTAGTATAACCTAGGGCACCTTACAACTCCTAAGAACGCATTACAATACCGTATGTAAACTTAAAACTCCATAGTAAACCTAATGAATTCGTCCGAGTCCTTTAAACATCAGACGACCACTTAGGACTTGTTATGACTTTGTATGCGACATTAGCAACAGGAAAAGCAATTTAGAATAATGTAGGATGCTTTACATCTTTTGAGAACACCTTACACCTGTAACATCCCACATCGGTTGGGAGGGAGAACAAAACCCGCCTTATAAGGGGGTGGAAACCTTCCCTACCATGACGCGTTTTAAAACCGTGAGGGGCGGCGTCTGAGGGTGTTTCTGCCGCCAAAGCGGACAATATCATGGTGCGGTTACACTGGGCTGTTACAGATGGTATCAGAGCTAGGGACCGGACCGATGTGCCAGCGGGGACGCTGGCCTCCTTAAGGGGGGTGGAATGTAACATCCCACATCGGTTGGGAGGGAGAACAAAACCCGCCTTATAAGGGGGTGGAAACCTTCCCTACCATGACGCGTTTTAAAACCGTGAGGGGCGGCGTCTGAGGGTGTTCCTGCCGCCAAAGCGGACAATATCATGGTGCGGTTACACTGGGCTGTTACAACACCACCGTACGAAACATTAAAACTGCATAATAAACCTAATGAATTCGTCCGAGTGATTTGAACATCGTACAACAATTTAGAATATCTTACCACTCTGAATGCCACATTACCGCCTTGAAAAGCATGTTAGTATAACGTAGGACACCTTACAACTCCTAACAAAACATTACAACACCGTACGTAAACTTAAAACTCCATAATAAACCAAATGAATTCATCCGAGTCCTTTGAACATCAGACGACCACTCAGGACTTGTTATGACTTTGTATGCGACATTAGCAACAGGAAAAGCAATTTAGAATAATGTAGGATGCGTTACATCTTTTGAGAACACCTTACACCACCATACGAAACATTAAAACTCCATAATAAACCTAATGAATTCGTCCGAGTGATTTGAACATCGTACAACAATTTAGAATATATTACGACTCTGTATGCCACATTACCGCCTTGCAAATAATGTTAGTATAACGTACGACACCTTACAACACCGAACAAAACATTACAACACCGTACGTAAACTTAAAACTCCATAATAAACCTAATGAATTCATCCGAGTCCTTTGAACATCGTACGACAATTTAGAATATATTAACACTCTCTATGCCACGTTACCGCCTTGAAAAGCATGTTAGTATAGCGTACGGCACCTTACAACTCCTAACAAAACATTACAACACCGTACGTAAACTTAAAACTCCATAATAAACCTAATGAATTCGTCCGAGTCATTTGAACATCGTACAACAATTTAGAATATCTTACGATTCTGTATGCCACATTACCGCTTTGAAAATCATGTTAGTATAACCTAGGGCACCTTACAACTCCTAAGAACGCATTACAATACTGTATGTAAACTTAAAACTCCATAGTAAACCTAATGAATTCGTCCGAGTCCTTTAAACATCAGACGACCACTTAGGACTTGTTATGACTTTGTATGCGACATTAGCAACAGGAAAAGCAATTTAGAATAATGTAGGATGCTTCACATCTTTTGAGAACACCTTACACCACCGTACGAAACATTAAAACTGCATAATAAACCTAATGAATTCGTCCGAGTGATTTGAACATCGTACAACAATTTAGAATATCTTACCACTCTGAATGCCACATTACCGCCTTGAAAAGCATGTTAGTATAACGTACGACACCTTACAACTCTTAACAAAACATTACAACACCGTACGTAAACTTAAAACTCCATAATAAACCAAATGAATTCATCCGAGTCCTTTGAACATCAGACGACCACTCAGGACTTGTTATGACTTTGTATGCGACATTAGCAACAGGAAAAGCAATTTAGAATAATGTAGGATGCGTTACATCTTTTGAGAACACCTTACACCACCGTACGAAACATTAAAACTCCATAATAAACCTAATGAATTCGTCTGAGTGATTTGAACATCGTACAACAATTTAGAATATATTACCACTCTGTATGCCACATTACCGCCTTGAAAAGCATGTTAGTATAACGTACGACACCTTACAACTCCTAACAAAACATTACAACACCGTACGTAAACTTAAAACTCCATAATAAACCAAATGAATTCATCCGAGTCCTTTGAACATCGTACGGAAATTTAGAATATATTACGACTCTGTATGCCACATTACCGCCTTGCAAATAATGTTAGTATAACGTACGACACCTTACAACACCGAACAAAACATTACAACACCGTACGTAAACTTAAAACTCCATAATAAACCTAATGAATTCATCCGAGTCCTTTGAACATCGTACGACAATTTAGAATATATTACGACTCTGTATGCCACGTTACCGCCTTGAAAAGCATGTTAGTATAGCGTACGGGACCTTACAACTCCTAACAAAACATTACAACACCGTACGTAAACTTAAAACTCCATAATAAACCTAATGAATTCGTCCGAGTTATTTGAACATCGTACAACAATTTAGAATATCTTACGATTCTGTATGCCACATTACCGCTTTGAAAATCATGTTAGTATAACCTAGGGCACCTTACAACTCCTAAGAACGCATTACAATACCGTATGTAAACTTAAAACTCCATAGTAAACCTAATGAATTCGTCCGAGTCCTTTAAACATCAGACGACCACTTAGGACTTGTTATGACTTTGTATGCGACATTAGCAACAGGAAAAGCAATTTAGAATAATGTAGGATGCTTTACATCTTTTGAGAACACCTTACACCTGTAACATCCCACATCGGTTGGGAGGGAGAACAAAACCCGCCTTATAAGGGGGTGGAAACCTTCCCTACCATGACGCGTTTTAAAACCGTGAGGGGCGGCGTCTGAGGGTGTTTCTGCCGCCAAAGCGGACAATATCATGGTGCGGTTACACTGGGCTGTTACAGATGGTATCAGAGCTAGGGACCGGACCGATGTGCCAGCGGGGACGCTGGCCTCCTTAAGGGGGGTGGAATGTAACATCCCACATCGGTTGGGAGGGAGAACAAAACCCGCCTTATAAGGGGGTGGAAACCTTCCCTACCATGACGCGTTTTAAAACCGTGAGGGGCGGCGTCTGAGGGTGTTCCTGCCGCCAAAGCGGACAATATCATGGTGCGGTTACACTGGGCTGTTACAACACCACCGTACGAAACATTAAAACTGCATAATAAACCTAATGAATTCGTCCGAGTGATTTGAACATCGTACAACAATTTAGAATATCTTACCACTCTGAATGCCACATTACCGCCTTGAAAAGCATGTTAGTATAACGTAGGACACCTTACAACTCCTAACAAAACATTACAACACCGTACGTAAACTTAAAACTCCATAATAAACCAAATGAATTCATCCGAGTCCTTTGAACATCAGACGACCACTCAGGACTTGTTATGACTTTGTATGCGACATTAGCAACAGGAAAAGCAATTTAGAATAATGTAGGATGCGTTACATCTTTTGAGAACACCTTACACCACCATACGAAACATTAAAACTCCATAATAAACCTAATGAATTCGTCCGAGTGATTTGAACATCGTACAACAATTTAGAATATATTACGACTCTGTATGCCACATTACCGCCTTGCAAATAATGTTAGTATAACGTACGACACCTTACAACACCGAACAAAACATTACAACACCGTACGTAAACTTAAAACTCCATAATAAACCTAATGAATTCATCCGAGTCCTTTGAACATCGTACGACAATTTAGAATATATTAACACTCTCTATGCCACGTTACCGCCTTGAAAAGCATGTTAGTATAGCGTACGGCACCTTACAACTCCTAACAAAACATTACAACACCGTACGTAAACTTAAAACTCCATAATAAACCTAATGAATTCGTCCGAGTCATTTGAACATCGTACAACAATTTAGAATATCTTACGATTCTGTATGCCACATTACCGCTTTGAAAATCATGTTAGTATAACCTAGGGCACCTTACAACTCCTAAGAACGCATTACAATACTGTATGTAAACTTAAAACTCCATAGTAAACCTAATGAATTCGTCCGAGTCCTTTAAACATCAGACGACCACTTAGGACTTGTTATGACTTTGTATGCGACATTAGCAACAGGAAAAGCAATTTAGAATAATGTAGGATGCTTCACATCTTTTGAGAACACCTTACACCACCGTACGAAACATTAAAACTGCATAATAAACCTAATGAATTCGTCCGAGTGATTTGAACATCGTACAACAATTTAGAATATCTTACCACTCTGAATGCCACATTACCGCCTTGAAAAGCATGTTAGTATAACGTACGACACCTTACAACTCTTAACAAAACATTACAACACCGTACGTAAACTTAAAACTCCATAATAAACCAAATGAATTCATCCGAGTCCTTTGAACATCAGACGACCACTCAGGACTTGTTATGACTTTGTATGCGACATTAGCAACAGGAAAAGCAATTTAGAATAATGTAGGATGCGTTACATCTTTTGAGAACACCTTACACCACCGTACGAAACATTAAAACTCCATAATAAACCTAATGAATTCGTCTGAGTGATTTGAACATCGTACAACAATTTAGAATATATTACCACTCTGTATGCCACATTACCGCCTTGAAAAGCATGTTAGTATAACGTACGACACCTTACAACTCCTAACAAAACATTA
The DNA here is from genome assembly GCA_030867185.1 of Tagetes erecta. NCBI lineage: Eukaryota > Viridiplantae > Streptophyta > Magnoliopsida > Asterales > Asteraceae > Tagetes > Tagetes erecta. The sequence goes on along the minus strand of CM061488.1, from coordinate 42,493,653 downwards.
CAACACCGTACGTAAACTTAAAACTCCATAATAAACCAAATGAATTCATCCGAGTCCTTTGAACATCGTACGGAAATTTAGAATATATTACGACTCTGTATGCCACATTACCGCCTTGCAAATAATGTTAGTATAACGTACGACACCTTACAACACCGAACAAAACATTACAACACCGTACGTAAACTTAAAACTCCATAATAAACCTAATGAATTCATCCGAGTCCTTTGAACATCGTACGACAATTTAGAATATATTACGACTCTGTATGCCACGTTACCGCCTTGAAAAGCATGTTAGTATAGCGTACGGGACCTTACAACTCCTAACAAAACATTACAACACCGTACGTAAACTTAAAACTCCATAATAAACCTAATGAATTCGTCCGAGTTATTTGAACATCGTACAACAATTTAGAATATCTTACGATTCTGTATGCCACATTACCGCTTTGAAAATCATGTTAGTATAACCTAGGGCACCTTACAACTCCTAAGAACGCATTACAATACCGTATGTAAACTTAAAACTCCATAGTAAACCTAATGAATTCGTCCGAGTCCTTTAAACATCAGACGACCACTTAGGACTTGTTATGACTTTGTATGCGACATTAGCAACAGGAAAAGCAATTTAGAATAATGTAGGATGCTTTACATCTTTTGAGAACACCTTACACCTGTAACATCCCACATCGGTTGGGAGGGAGAACAAAACCCGCCTTATAAGGGGGTGGAAACCTTCCCTACCATGACGCGTTTTAAAACCGTGAGGGGCGGCGTCTGAGGGTGTTTCTGCCGCCAAAGCGGACAATATCATGGTGCGGTTACACTGGGCTGTTACAGATGGTATCAGAGCTAGGGACCGGACCGATGTGCCAGCGGGGACGCTGGCCTCCTTAAGGGGGGTGGAATGTAACATCCCACATCGGTTGGGAGGGAGAACAAAACCCGCCTTATAAGGGGGTGGAAACCTTCCCTACCATGACGCGTTTTAAAACCGTGAGGGGCGGCGTCTGAGGGTGTTCCTGCCGCCAAAGCGGACAATATCATGGTGCGGTTACACTGGGCTGTTACAACACCACCGTACGAAACATTAAAACTGCATAATAAACCTAATGAATTCGTCCGAGTGATTTGAACATCGTACAACAATTTAGAATATCTTACCACTCTGAATGCCACATTACCGCCTTGAAAAGCATGTTAGTATAACGTAGGACACCTTACAACTCCTAACAAAACATTACAACACCGTACGTAAACTTAAAACTCCATAATAAACCAAATGAATTCATCCGAGTCCTTTGAACATCAGACGACCACTCAGGACTTGTTATGACTTTGTATGCGACATTAGCAACAGGAAAAGCAATTTAGAATAATGTAGGATGCGTTACATCTTTTGAGAACACCTTACACCACCATACGAAACATTAAAACTCCATAATAAACCTAATGAATTCGTCCGAGTGATTTGAACATCGTACAACAATTTAGAATATATTACCACTCTGTATGCCACATTACCGCCTTGAAAAGCATGTTAGTATAACGTACGACACCTTACAACTCCTAACAAAACATTACAACACCGTACGTAAACTTAAAACTCCATAATAAACCAAATGAATTCATCCGAGTCCTTTGAACATCGTACGGAAATTTAGAATATATTACGACTCTGTATGCCACATTACCGCCTTGCAAATAATGTTAGTATAACGTACGACACCTTACAACACCGAACAAAACATTACAACACCGTACGTAAACTTAAAACTCCATAATAAACCTAATGAATTCATCCGAGTCCTTTGAACATCGTACGACAATTTAGAATATATTACGACTCTGTATGCCACGTTACCGCCTTGAAAAGCATGTTAGTATAGCGTACGGCACCTTACAACTCCTAACAAAACATTACAACACCGTACGTAAACTTAAAACTCCATAATAAACCTAATGAATTCGTCCGAGTCATTTGAACATCGTACAACAATTTAGAATATCTTACGATTCTGTATGCCACATTACCGCTTTGAAAATCATGTTAGTATAACCTAGGGCACCTTACAACTCCTAAGAACGCATTACAATACCGTATGTAAACTTAAAACTCCATAGTAAACCTAATGAATTCGTCCGAGTCCTTTAAACATCAGACGACCACTTAGGACTTGTTATGACTTTGTATGCGACATTAGCAACAGGAAAAGCAATTTAGAATAATGTAGGATGCTTTACATCTTTTGAGAACACCTTACACCTGTAACATCCCACATCGGTTGGGAGGGAGAACAAAACCCGCCTTATAAGGGGGTGGAAACCTTCCCTACCATGACGCGTTTTAAAACCGTGAGGGGCGGCGTCTGAGGGTGTTCCTGCCGCCAAAGCGGACAATATCATGGTGCGGTTACACTGGGCTGTTACAGATGGTATTAGAGCTAGGGACCGGACCGATGTGCCAGCGGGGACGCTGGCCTCCTTAAGGGGGGTGGAATGTAACATCCCACATCGGTTGGGAGGGAGAACAAAACCCGCCTTATAAGGGGGTGGAAACCTTCCCTACCATGACGCGTTTTAAAACCGTGAGGGGCGGCGTCTGAGGGTGTTCCTGCCGCCAAAGCGGACAATATCATGGTGCGGTTACACTGGGCTGTTACAACACCACCGTACGAAACATTAAAACTGCATAATAAACCTAATGAATTCGTCCGAGTGATTTGAACATCGTACAACAATCTAGAATATCTTACCACTCTGAATGCCACATTACCGCCTTGAAAAGCATGTTAGTATAACGTAGGACACCTTACAACTCCTAACAAAACATTACAACACCGTACGTAAACTTAAAACTCCATAATAAACCAAATGAATTCATCCGAGTCCTTTGAACATCAGACGACCACTCAGGACTTGTTATGACTTTGTATGCGACATTAGCAACAGGAAAAGCAATTTAGAATAATGTAGGATGCGTTACATCTTTTGAGAACACCTTACACCACCATACGAAACATTAAAACTCCATAATAAACCTAATGAATTCGTCCGAGTGATTTGAACATCGTACAACAATTTAGAATATATTACCACTCTGTATGCCACATTACCGCCTTGAAAAGCATGTTAGTATAACGTACGACACCTTACAACTCCTAACAAAACATTACAACACCGTACGTAAACTTAAAACTCCATAATAAACCAAATGAATTCATCCGAGTCCTTTGAACATCGTACGGAAATTTAGAATATATTACGACTCTGTATGCCACATTACCGCCTTGCAAATAATGTTAGTATAACGTACGACACCTTACAACACCGAACAAAACATTACAACACCGTACGTAAACTTAAAACTCCATAATAAACCTAATGAATTCATCCGAGTCCTTTGAACATCGTACGACAATTTAGAATATATTACGACTCTGTATGCCACGTTACCGCCTTGAAAAGCATGTTAGTATAGCGTACGGCACCTTACAACTCCTAACAAAACATTACAACACCGTACGTAAACTTAAAACTCCATAATAAACCTAATGAATTCGTCCGAGTCATTTGAACATCGTACAACAATTTAGAATATCTTACGATTCTGTATGCCACATTACCGCTTTGAAAATCATGTTAGTATAACCTAGGGCACCTTACAACTCCTAAGAACGCATTACAATACCGTATGTAAACTTAAAACTCCATAGTAAACCTAATGAATTCGTCCGAGTCCTTTAAACATCAGACGACCACTTAGGACTTGTTATGACTTTGTATGCGACATTAGCAACAGGAAAAGCAATTTAGAATAATGTAGGATGCTTTACATCTTTTGAGAACACCTTACACCACCGTACGAAACATTAAAACTGCATAATAAACCTAATGAATTCGTCCGAGTGATTTGAACATCGTACAACAATTTAGAATATCTTACCACTCTGAATGCCACATTACCGCCTTGAAAAGCATGTTAGTATAACGTACGACACCTTACAACTCCTAACAAAATATTACAACACCGTACGTAAACATAAAACTCCATAAGAAACCTAATGAATTCATCCGAGTCCTTTGAACATCGTACGACAATTTAGAATATATTACGACTCTATATGCCACATTACCGCCTTGAAAAGCATGTTAGTATAACGTACGACATCTTACAACTCCTAACAAAACATTACAACACCGTACGTAAACTTAAAACTCCATAATAAACCTAATGAATTCGTCCGAGTCATTTGAACATCGTACAAAAATTTAGAATATCTTACGACTCTGTATGCCACATTACCGCCTTGAAAATCATGTTAGTATAACCTAGGGCACCTTACAACTCCTAAGAACCCATTACAATACCGTACGTAAACTTAAAACACCATAGTAAACCTAATGAATTCGTCCGAGTCCTTTAAACATCAGACGACCACTCAGGACTTGTTACGTCTTTGTATGCGACATTAGCAACAGGAAAAGCAATTTAGAATAATGGAGGATGCGTTACATCTTTTGAGAACACCTTACACCACCGTACGAAACATTAAAACTCCATAATAAACCTAATGAATTCGTCCGAGTGATTTGAACATCGTACAACAATTTAGAATATCTTACCACTCTGAATGCCACATTACCGCCTTGAAAAGCATGTTAGTATAACGTACGACACCTTATAACTCCTAACAAAACATTACAACACCGTAAGTAAACTTAAAACTCTATAATAAACCAAATGAATTCATCCGAGTCCTTTGAACATCGTACGAAAATTTAGAATATATTACGACTCTGTATGCCACATTACCGCCTTGCAAATAATGTTAGTATAACGTACGACACCTTACAACACCGAACAAAACATTACAACACCGTACGTAAACTTAAAACTCCATAATAAACCTAATGAATTTATCCGAGTCCTTTGAACATCGTACGACAATTTAGAATATATTACGACTCTGTATGCCACATTACCGCCTTGAAAAGCATGTTAGTATAACGTACGGCACCTTACAACTCATAACAAAACATTACAACACCGTACGTAAACTTAAAACTCCATAATAAACCTAATGAATTCGTCCGAGTCATTTGAACATCGTACAACAATTTAGAATATCGTACGATTCTGTATGCCACATTACCGCTTTGAAAATCATGTTAGTATAACCTAGGGCACCTTACAACTCCTAAGAACACATTACAATACTGTATGTAAACTTAAAACTCCATAGTAAACCTAATGAATTCGTCCGAGTCCTTTAAACATCAGACGACCACTTAGGACTTGTTATGACTTTGTATGCGACATTAGCAACAGGAAAAGCAATTTAGAATAATGTAGGATGCTTTACATCTTTTGAGAACACCTTACACCACCGTACGAAACATTAAAACTGCATAATAAACCTAATGAATTCGTCCGAGTGATTTGAAATTCGTAAAACAATTTAGAATATCTTACCACTCTGAATGCCACATTACCGCCTTGAAAAGCATGTTAGTATAACGTACGACACCTTACAACTCCTAACAAAATATTGCAACACCGTACGTAAACATAAAACTCCATAAGAAACCTAATGAATTCATCTGAGTCCTTTGAACATCGTACGACAATTTAGAATATATTACGACTCTATATGCCACATTACCGCCTTGAAAAGCATGTTAGTATAACGTACGGCATCTTACAACTCCTAACAAAACATTACAACACCGTACGTAAACTTAAAACTCCATAATAAACCTAATGAATTCGTCCGAGTCATTTGAACATCGTACAAAAATTTAGAATATCTTACGACTCTGTATGCCACATTACCGCCTTGAAAATCATGTTAGTATAACCTAGGGCACCTTACAACTCCTAACAAAACATTACAACACCGTACGTAAACTTAAAACTCCATAATAAACCAAATGAATTCATCCGAGTCCTTTGAACATCAGACGACCACTCAGGACTTGTTATGACTTTGTATGCGACATTAGCAACAGGAAAAGCAATTTAGAATAATGTAGGATGCGTTACATCTTTTGAGAACACCTTACACCACCATACGAAACATTAAAACTCCATAATAAACCTAATGAATTCGTCCGAGTGATTTGAACATCGTACAACAATTTAGAATATATTACCACTCTGTATGCCACATTACCGCCTTGAAAAGCATGTTAGTATAACGTACGACACCTTACAACTCCTAACAAAACATTACAACACCGTACGTAAACTTAAAACTCCATAATAAACCAAATGAATTCATCCGAGTCCTTTGAACATCGTACGGAAATTTAGAATATATTACGACTCTGTATGCCACATTACCGCCTTGCAAATAATGTTAGTATAACGTACGACACCTTACAACACCGAACAAAACATTACAACACCGTACGTAAACTTAAAACTCCATAATAAACCTAATGAATTCATCCGAGTCCTTTGAACATCGTACGACAATTTAGAATATATTACGACTCTGTATGCCACGTTACCGCCTTGAAAAGCATGTTAGTATAGCGTACGGCACCTTACAACTCCTAACAAAACATTACAACACCGTACGTAAACTTAAAACTCCATAATAAACCTAATGAATTCGTCCGAGTCATTTGAACATCGTACAACAATTTAGAATATCTTACGATTCTGTATGCCACATTACCGCTTTGAAAATCATGTTAGTATAACCTAGGGCACCTTACAACTCCTAAGAACGCATTACAATACCGTATGTAAACTTAAAACTCCATAGTAAACCTAATGAATTCGTCCGAGTCCTTTAAACATCAGACGACCACTTAGGACTTGTTATGACTTTGTATGCGACATTAGCAACAGGAAAAGCAATTTAGAATAATGTAGGATGCTTTACATCTTTTGAGAACACCTTACACCTGTAACATCCCACATCGGTTGGGAGGGAGAACAAAACCCGCCTTATAAGGGGGTGGAAACCTTCCCTACCATGACGCGTTTTAAAACCGTGAGGGGCGGCGTCTGAGGGTGTTCCTGCCGCCAAAGCGGACAATATCATGGTGCGGTTACACTGGGCTGTTACAGATGGTATTAGAGCTAGGGACCGGACCGATGTGCCAGCGGGGACGCTGGCCTCCTTAAGGGGGGTGGAATGTAACATCCCACATCGGTTGGGAGGGAGAACAAAACCCGCCTTATAAGGGGGTGGAAACCTTCCCTACCATGACGCGTTTTAAAACCGTGAGGGGCGGAGTCTGAGGGTGTTCCTGCCGCCAAAGCGGACAATATCATGGTGCGGTTACACTGGGCTGTTACAACACCACCGTACGAAACATTAAAACTGCATAATAAACCTAATGAATTCGTCCGAGTGATTTGAACATCGTACAACAATTTAGAATATCTTACCACTCTGAATGCCACATTACCGCCTTGAAAAGCATGTTAGTATAACGTAGGACACCTTACAACTCCTAACAAAACATTACAACACCGTACGTAAACTTAAAACTCCATAATAAACCAAATGAATTCATCCGAGTCCTTTGAACATCAGACGACCACTCAGGACTTGTTATGACTTTGTATGCGACATTAGCAACAGGAAAAGCAATTTAGAATAATGTAGGATGCGTTACATCTTTTGAGAACACCTTACACCACCATACGAAACATTAAAACTCCATAATAAACCTAATGAATTCGTCCGAGTGATTTGAACATCGTACAACAATTTAGAATATATTACCACTCTGTATGCCACATTACCGCCTTGAAAAGCATGTTAGTATAACGTACGACACCTTACAACTCCTAACAAAACATTACAACACCGTACGTAAACTTAAAACTCCATAATAAACCAAATGAATTCATCCGAGTCCTTTGAACATCGTACGGAAATTTAGAATATATTACGACTCTGTATGCCACATTGCCGCCTTGCAAATAATGTTAGTATAACGTACGACACCTTACAACACCGAACAAAACATTACAACACCGTACGTAAACTTAAAACTCCATAATAAACCTAATGAATTCATCCGAGTCCTTTGAACATCGTACGACAATTTAGAATATATTACGACTCTGTATGCCACGTTACCGCCTTGAAAAGCATGTTAGTATAGCGTACGGCACCTTACAACTCCTAACAAAACATTACAACACCGTACGTAAACTTAAAACTCCATAATAAACCTAATGAATTCGTCCGAGTCATTTGAACATCGTACAACAATTTAGAATATCTTACGATTCTGTATGCCACATTACCGCTTTGAAAATCATGTTAGTATAACCTAGGGCACCTTACAACTCCTAAGAACGCATTACAATACCGTATGTAAACTTAAAACTCCATAGTAAACCTAATGAATTCGTCCGAGTCCTTTAAACATCAGACGACCACTTAGGACTTGTTATGACTTTGTATGCGACATTAGCAACAGGAAAAGCAATTTAGAATAATGTAGGATGCTTTACATCTTTTGAGAACACCTTACACCACCGTACGAAACATTAAAACTGCATAATAAACCTAATGAATTCGTCCGAGTGATTTGAACATCGTACAACAATTTAGAATATCTTACCACTCTGAATGCCACATTACCGCCTTGAAAAGCATGTTAGTATAACGTACGACACCTTACAACTCCTAACAAAATATTACAACACCGTACGTAAACATAAAACTCCATAAGAAACCTAATGAATTCATCCGAGTCCTTTGAACATCGTACGACAATTTAGAATATATTACGACTCTATATGCCACATTACCGCCTTGAAAAGCATGTTAGTATAACGTACGGCATCTTACAACTCCTAACAAAACATTACAACACCGTACGTAAACTTAAAACTCCATAATAAACCTAATGAATTCGTCCGAGTCATTTGAACATCGTACAAAAATTTAGAATATCTTACGACTCTGTATGCCACATTACCGCCTTGAAAATCATGTTAGTATAACCTAGGGCACCTTACAACTCCTAAGAACCCATTACAATACCGTACGTAAACTTAAAACACCATAGTAAACCTAATGAATTCGTCCGAGTCCTTTAAACATCAGACGACCACTCAGGACTTGTTACGTCTTTGTATGCGACATTAGCAACAGGAAAAGCAATTTAGAATAATGGAGGATGCGTTACATCTTTTGAGAACACCTTACACCACCGTACGAAACATTAAAACTCCATAATAAACCTAATGAATTCGTCCGAGTGATTTGAACATCGTACAACAATTTAGAATATCTTACCACTCTGAATGCCACATTACCGCCTTGAAAAGCATGTTAGTATAACGTACGACACCTTATAACTCCTAACAAAACATTACAACACCGTAAGTAAACTTAAAACTCTATAATAAACCAAATGAATTCATCCGAGTCCTTTGAACATCGTACGAAAATTTAGAATATATTACGACTCTGTATGCCACATTACCGCCTTGCAAATAATGTTAGTATAACGTACGACACCTTACAACACCGAACAAAACATTACAACACCGTACGTAAACTTAAAACTCCATAATAAACCTAATGAATTTATCCGAGTCCTTTGAACATCGTACGACAATTTAGAATATATTACGACTCTGTATGCCACATTACCGCCTTGAAAAGCATGTTAGTATAACGTACGGCACCTTACAACTCCTAACAAAACATTACAACACCGTACGTAAACTTAAAACTCCATAATAAACCTAATGAATTCGTCCGAGTCATTTGAACATCGTACAACAATTTAGAATATCTTACGATTCTGTATGCCACATTACCGCTTTGAAAATCATGTTAGTATAACCTAGGGCACCTTACAACTCCTAAGAACGCATTACAATACCGTATGTAAACTTAAAACTCCATAGTAAACCTAATGAATTCGTCCGAGTCCTTTAAACATCAGACGACCACTTAGGACTTGTTATGACTTTGTATGCGACATTAGCAACAGGAAAAGCAATTTAGAATAATGTAGGATGCTTTACATCTTTTGAGAACACCTTACACCACCGTACGAAACATTAAAACTGCATAATAAACCTAATGAATTCGTCCGAGTGATTTGAACATCGTACAACAATTTAGAATATCTTACCACTCTGAATGCCACATTACCGCCTTGAAAAGCATGTTAGTATAACGTACGACACCTTACAACTCCTAACAAAATATTACAACACCGTACGTAAACATAAAACTCCATAAGAAACCTAATGAATTCATCCGAGTCCTTTGAACATCGTACGACAATTTAGAATATATTACGACTCTATATGCCACATTACCGCCTTGAAAAGCATGTTAGTATAACGTACGGCATCTTACAACTCCTAACAAAACATTACAACACCGTACGTAAACTTAAAACTCCATAATAAACCTAATGAATTCGTCCGAGTCATTTGAACATCGTACAAAAATTTAGAATATCTTACGACTCTGTATGCCACATTACCGCCTTGAAAATCATGTTAGTATAACCTAGGGCACCTTACAACTCCTAAGAACCCATTACAATACCGTACGTAAACTTAAAACACCATAGTAAACCTAATGAATTCGTCCGAGTCCTTTAAACATCAGACGACCACTCAGGACTTGTTACGTCTTTGTATGCGACATTAGCAACAGGAAAAGCAATTTAGAATAATGGAGGATGCGTTACATCTTTTGAGAACACCTTACACCACCGTACGAAACATTAAAACTCCATAATAAACCTAATGAATTCGTCCGAGTGATTTGAACATCGTACAACAATTTAGAATATCTTACCACTCTGAATGCCACATTACCGCCTTGAAAAGCATGTTAGTATAACGTACGACACCTTATAACTCCTAACAAAACATTACAACACCGTAAGTAAACTTAAAACTCTATAATAAACCAAATGAATTCATCCGAGTCCTTTGAACATCGTACGAAAATTTAGAATATATTACGACTCTGTATGCCACATTACCGCCTTGCAAATAATGTTAGTATAACGTACGACACCTTACAACACCGAACAAAACATTACAACACCGTACGTAAACTTAAAACTCCATAATAAACCTAATGAATTTATCCGAGTCCTTTGAACATCGTACGACAATTTAGAATATATTACGACTCTGTATGCCACATTACCGCCTTGAAAAGCATGTTAGTATAACGTACGGCACCTTACAACTCCTAACAAAATATTACAACACCGTACGTAAACTTAAAACTCCATAATAAACCTAATGAATTCGTCCGAGTCATTTGAACATCATACAACAATTTAGAATATCTTACGATTCTGTATGCCACATTACCGCTTTGAAAATCATGTTAGTATAACCTAGGGCACCTTACAACTCCTAAGAACCCATTACAATACCGTACGTAAACTTAAAACTCCATAGTAAACCTAATGAATTCGTCCGAGTCCTTTAAACATCAGACGACCACTTAGGACTTGTTATGACTTTGTATGCGACATTAGCAACAGGAAAAGCAATTTAGAATAATGTAGGATGCTTTACATCTTTTGAGAACACCTTACACCACCGTACGAAACATTAAAACTGCATAATAAACCTAATGAATTCGTCCGAGTGATTTGAAATTCGTAAAACAATTTAGAATATCTTACCACTCTGAATGCCACATTACCGCCTTGAAAAGCATGTTAGTATAACGTACGACACCTTACAACTCCTAACAAAATATTGCAACACCGTACGTAAACATAAAACTCCATAAGAAACCTAATGAATTCATCTGAGTCCTTTGAACATCGTACGACAATTTAGAATATATTACGACTCTATATGCCACATTACCGCCTTGAAAAGCATGTTAGTATAACGTACGGCATCTTACAACTCCTAACAAAACATTACAACACCGTACGTAAACTTAAAACTCCATAATAAACCTAATGAATTCGTCCGAGTCATTTGAACATCGTACAAAAATTTAGAATATCTTACGACTCTGTATGCCACATTACCGCCTTGAAAATCATGTTAGTATAACCTAGGGCACCTTACAACTCCTAAGAACCCATTACAATACCGTACGTAAACTTAAAACTCCATAGTAAACCTAATGAATTCGTCCGAGTCCTTTAAACATCAGACGACCACTCAGGACTTGTTACGACTTTGTATGCGACATTAGCAACAGGAAAAGCAATTTAGAATAATGGAGGATGCGTTACATCTTTTGAGAACACCTTACACCACCGTACGAAACATTAAAACTCCATAATAAACCTAATGAATTCGTCCGAGTGATTTGAACATCGTACAACAATTTAGAATATATTACCACTCTGTATGCCACATTACCGCCTTGCAAATAATGTTAGTATAACGTACGACACCTTACAACACCGAACAAAACATTACAACACCGTACGTAAACTTAAAACTCCATAATAAACCTAATGAATTCATCCGAGTCCTTTGAACATCGTACGACAATTTAGAATATATTACGACTCTGTATGCCACATTACCGCCTTGAAAATCATGTTAGTATAACCTAGGGCACCTTACAACTCCTAAGAACCCATTACAACACCGTACGTAAACTTAAAACTCCATAGTAAACCTAATGAATTCGTCCGAGTCCATTAAACATCAGACGACCACTCAGGACTTGTTACGACTTTGTATGCGACATTAGCAACAGGAAAAGCAATTTAGAATAATGGAGGATGCGTTACATCTTTTGAGAACACCTTACACCACCGTACGAAACATTAAACTCCATAATAAACCTAATGAATTCGTCCGAGTGATTTGAACATCGTACAACAATTTAGAATATCTTACCACTCTGAATGCCACATTACCACCTTGAAAAGCATGTTAGTATAACGTACGACACCTTACAACTCCTAACAAAACATTACAACACCGTACGTAAACTTAAAACTCCATAATAAACCAAATGATTTCATCCGAGTCCTTTGAACATCGTACGAAAATTTAGAATATATTACGACTCTGTATGCCACATTACCGCCTTGAAAAGAATGTTAGTATAACGTACGACACCTTAAAACTCCGAACAAAACATTACAACACCGTACGTAAACTTAAAACTCCATAATAAACCTAATGAATTCATCCGAGTCCTTTGAACATCGTACGACAATTTAGAATATCTTACGACTCTGTATGCCACATTACCGCCTTGAAAATCATGTTAGTATAACCTAGGGCACCTTACAACTCCTAAGAACCCATTACAATACCGTACGTAAACTTAAAACTCCATAGTAAACCTAATGAATTCGTCCGAGTCCTTTAAACATCAGACGACCACTTAGGACTTGTTATGACTTTGTATGCGACATTAGCAACAGGAAAAGCAATTTAGAATAATGTAGGATGCTTTACATCTTTTGAGAACACCTTACACCACCGTACGAAACATTAAAACTGCATAATAAACCTAATGAATTCGTCCGAGTGATTTGAAATTCGTAAAACAATTTAGAATATCTTACCACTCTGAATGCCACATTACCGCCTTGAAAAGCATGTTAGTATAACGTACGACACCTTACAACTCCTAACAAAATATTGCAACACCGTACGTAAACATAAAACTCCATAAGAAACCTAATGAATTCATCTGAGTCCTTTGAACATCGTACGACAATTTAGAATATATTACGACTCTATATGCCACATTACCGCCTTGAAAAGCATGTTAGTATAACGTACGGCATCTTACAACTCCTAACAAAACATTACAACACCGTACGTAAACTTAAAACTCCATAATAAACCTAATGAATTCGTCCGAGTCATTTGAACATCGTACAAAAATTTAGAATATCTTACGACTCTGTATGCCACATTACCGCCTTGAAAATCATGTTAGTATAACCTAGGGCACCTTACAACTCCTAAGAACCCATTACAATACCGTACGTAAACTTAAAACTCCATAGTAAACCTAATGAATTCGTCCGAGTCCTTTAAACATCAGACGACCACTCAGGACTTGTTACGACTTTGTATGCGACATTAGCAACAGGAAAAGCAATTTAGAATAATGGAGGATGCGTTACATCTTTTGAGAACACCTTACACCACCGTACGAAACATTAAAACTCCATAATAAACCTAATGAATTCGTCCGAGTGATTTGAACATCGTACAACAATTTAGAATATATTACCACTCTGTATGCCACATTACCGCCTTGCAAATAATGTTAGTATAACGTACGACACCTTACAACACCGAACAAAACATTACAACACCGTACGTAAACTTAAAACTCCATAATAAACCTAATGAATTCATCCGAGTCCTTTGAACATCGTACGACAATTTAGAATATATTACGACTCTGTATGCCACATTACCGCCTTGAAAATCATGTTAGTATAACCTAGGGCACCTTACAACTCCTAAGAACCCATTACAACACCGTACGTAAACTTAAAACTCCATAGTAAACCTAATGAATTCGTCCGAGTCCATTAAACATCAGACGACCACTCAGGACTTGTTACGACTTTGTATGCGACATTAGCAACAGGAAAAGCAATTTAGAATAATGGAGGATGCGTTACATCTTTTGAGAACACCTTACACCACCGTACGAAACATTAAACTCCATAATAAACCTAATGAATTCGTCCGAGTGATTTGAACATCGTACAACAATTTAGAATATCTTACCACTCTGAATGCCACATTACCACCTTGAAAAGCATGTTAGTATAACGTACGACACCTTACAACTCCTAACAAAACATTACAACACCGTACGTAAACTTAAAACTCCATAATAAACCAAATGATTTCATCCGAGTCCTTTGAACATCGTACGAAAATTTAGAATATATTACGACTCTGTATGCCACATTACCGCCTTGAAAAGAATGTTAGTATAACGTACGACACCTTAAAACTCCGAACAAAACATTACAACACCGTACGTAAACTTAAAACTCCATAATAAACCTAATGAATTCATCCGAGTCCTTTGAACATCGTACGACAATTTAGAATATCTTACGACTCTGTATGCCACATTACCGCCTTGAAAATCATGTTAGTATAACCTAGGGCACCTTACAACTCCTAAGAACCCATTACAATACCGTACGTAAACTTAAAACTCAATAATAAACCTAATGAATTCATCCGAGTCCTTTGAACATCGTACGACAATTTAGAATATCTTACGACTCTGTATGCCACATTACCGCCTTGAAAATCATGTTAGTATAACCTAGGGCACCTTACAACTCCTAAGAACCCATTACAATACCGTACGTAAACTTAAAACTCCATAATAAACCTAATGAATTCATCCGAGTCATTTGAACATCGTACAACAATTTAGAATATCTTACGATTCTGTATGCCACATTACCGCTTTGAAAATCATGTTAGTATAAACTAGGGCACCTTACAACTCCTAAGAACCCATTACAATACCGTACATAAGCTTAAAACTCCATAGTAAACCTAATGAATTCGTCCGAGTCCTTTAAACATCAGACGACCACTCAGGACTTGTTATGACTTTGTATGCGACATTAGCAACAGGAAAAGCAATTTAGAATAATGTAGGATGTGTTACATCTTTTGAGAACACCTTACACCACCGTACGAAACATTAAAACTCCATAATAAACCTAATGAATTCGTCCGAGTGATTTGAACATCGTACAACAATTTAGAATATCTTACCACTCTGAATGCCACATTACCGCCTTGAAAAGCATGTTAGTATAACGTACGACACCTTATAACTCCTAACAAAACATTACAACACCGTACGTAAACTTAAAACTCTATAATAAACCAAATGAATTCATCCGAGTCCTTTGAACATCGTACGAAAATTTAGAATATATTACGACTTTGTATGCCACATTACCGCCTTGCAAATAATGTTAGTATAACGTACGACACCTTACAACACCGAACAAAACATTACAACACCGTACGTAAACTTAAAACTCCATAATAAACCTAATGAATTCATCCGAGTCATTTGAACATCGTACAACAATTTAGAATATCTTACGATTCTGTATGCCACATTACCGCTTTGAAAATCATGTTAGTATAAACTAGGGCACCTTACAACTCCTAAGAACCCATTACAATACCGTACGTAAACTTAAAACTCCATAGTAAACCTAATGAATTCGTCCGAGTCCTTTAAACATCAGACGACCACTCAGGACTTGTTATGACTTTGTATGCAACATTAGCAACAGGAAAAGCAATTTAGAATAATGTAGGATGCGTTACATCTTTTGAGAACACCTTACACCACCGTACGAAACATTAAAACTCCATAATAAACCTAATGAATTCGTCCGAGTGATTTGAACATCGTACAACAATTTAGAATATATTACCACTCTGTATGCCACATTACCGCCTTGAAAAGCATGTTAGTATAACGTACGACACCTTACAACTCCTAACAAAACATTACAACACCGTACGTAAACTTAAAACTCCATAATAAACCAAATTAATTCATCCGAGTCCTTTGAACATCGTACGGAAATTTAGAATATATTACGACTCTGTATGCCACATTACCGCCTTGCAAATAATGTTAGTATAACGTACGACACCTTACAACACCGAACAAAACATTACAACACCGTACGTAAACTTAAAACTCCATAATAAACCTAATGAATTCATCCGAGTCCTTTGAACATCGTACGACAATTTAGAATATATTACGACTCTGTATGCCACATTACCGCCTTGAAAAGCATGTTAGTATAGCGTACGGCACCTTACAACTCCTAACAAAACATTACAACACCGTACGTAAACTTAAAACTCCATAATAAACCTAATGAATTCGTCCGAGTCATTTGAACATCGTACAACAATTTAGAATATCTTACGATTCTGTATGCCACATTACCGCTTTGAAAATCATGTTAGTATAACCTAGGGCACCTTACAACTCCTAAGAACCCATTACAATACCGTATGTAAACTTAAAACTCCATAGTAAACCTAATGAGTTCGTCCGAGTCCTTTAAACATCAGACGACCACTTAGGACTTGTTATGACTTTGTATGCGACATTAGCAACAGGAAAAGCAATTTAGAATAATGGAGGATGCGTTACATCTTTTGAGAACACCTTACACCACCGTACGAAACATTAAAACTGCATAATAAACCTAATGAATTCGTCCGAGTGATTTGAACATCGTACAACAATTTAGAATATCTTACCACTCTGAATGCCACATTACCGCCTTGAAAAGCATGTTAGTATAACGTACGACACCTTACAACTCCTAACAAAATATTACAACACCGTACGTAAACATAAAACTCCATAAGAAACCTAATGAATTCATCCGAGTCCTTTGAACATCGTACGACAATTTAGAATATATTACGACTCTATATGCCACATTACCGCCTTGAAAAGCATGTTAGTATAACGTACGGCATCTTACAACTCCTAACAAAACATTACAACACCGTACGTAAACTTAAAACTCCATAATAAACCTAATGAATTCGTCCGAGTCATTTGAGCATCGTACAAAAATTTAGAATATCTTACGACTCTGTATGTCACATTACCGCCTTGAAAATCATGTTAGTATAACCTAGGGCACCTTACAACTCCTAAGAACGCATTACAATACCGTATGTAAACTTAAAACTCCATAGTAAACCTAATGAATTCGTCCGAGTCCTTTAAACATCAGACGACCACTTAGGACTTGTTATGACTTTGTATGCGACATTAGCAACAGGAAAAGCAATTTAGAATAATGTAGGATGCTTTACATCTTTTTAGAACACCTTACACCACCGTACAAAACATTAAAACTGCATAATAAACCTAATGAATTCGTCCGAGTGATTTGAACATCGTACAACAATTTAGAATATCTTACCACTCTGAATGCCACATTACCACCTTGAAAAGCATGTTAGTATAACGTACGACACCTTACAACTCCTAACAAAACATTACAACACCGTACGTAAACTTAAAACTCCATAATAAACCAAATGAATTCATCCGAGTCCTTTGAACATCGTACGAAAATTTAGAATATATTACGACTCTGTATGCCACATTACCGCCTTGAAAAGAATGTTAGTATAACGTACGACACCTTACAACTCCGAACAAAACATTACAACACCGTACGTAAACTTAAAACTCCATAATAAACCTAATGAATTCATCCGAGTCCTTTGAACATCGTACGGCAATTTAGAATATCTTACGACTCTGTATGCCACATTACCGCCTTGAAAATCATGTTAGTATAACCTAGGGCACCTTACAACTCCTAAGAACCCATTACAATACCGTACGTAAACTTAAAACTCCATAATAAACCTAATGAATTCATCCGAGTCATTTGAACATCGTACAACAATTTAGAATATCTTACGATTCTGTATGCCACATTACCGCTTTGAAAATCATGTTAGTATAAACTAGGGCACCTTACAACTCCTAAGAACCCATTACAATACCGTACGTAAACTTAAAACTCCATAGTAAACCTAATGAATTCGTCCGAGTCCTTTAAACATCAGACGACCACTCAGGACTTGTTATGACTTTGTATGCAACATTAGCAACAGGAAAAGCAATTTAGAATAATGTAGGATGCGTTACATCTTTTGAGAACACCTTACACCACCGTACGAAACATTAAAACTCCATAATAAACCTAATGAATTCGTCCGAGTGATTTGAACATCGTACAACAATTTAGAATATATTACCACTCTGTATGCCACATTACCGCCTTGAAAAGCATGTTAGTATAACGTACGACACCTTACAACTCCTAACAAAACATTACAACACCGTACGTAAACTTAAAACTCCATAATAAACCAAATGAATTCATCCGAGTCCTTTGAACATCGTACGGATATTTAGAATATATTACGACTCTGTATGCCACATTACCGCCTTGCAAATAATGTTAGTATAACGTACGACACCTTACAACACCGAACAAAACATTACAACACCGTACGTAAACTTAAAACTCCATAATAAACCTAATGAATTCATCCGAGTCCTTTGAACATCGTACGACAATTTAGAATATATTACGACTCTGTATGCCACATTACCGCCTTGAAAAGCATGTTAGTATAGCGTACGGCACCTTACAACTCCTAACAAAACATTACAACACCGTACGTAAACTTAAAACTCCATAATAAACCTAATGAATTCGTCCGAGTCATTTGAACATCGTACAACAATTTAGAATATCTTACGATTCTGTATGCCACATTACCGCTTTGAAAATCATGTTAGTATAACCTAGGGCACCTTACAACTCCTAAGAACCCATTACAATACCGTATGTAAACTTAAAACTCCATAGTAAACCTAATGAATTCGTCCGAGTCCTTTAAACATCAGACGACCACTTAGGACTTGTTATGACTTTGTATGCGACATTAGCAACAGGAAAAGCAATTTAGAATAATGGAGGATGCGTTACATCTTTTGAGAACACCTTACACCACCGTACGAAACATTAAAACTGCATAATAAACCTAATGAATTCGTCCGAGTGATTTGAACATCGTACAACAATTTAGAATATCTTACCACTCTGAATGCCACATTACCGCCTTGAAAAGCATGTTAGTATAACGTACGACACCTTACAACTCCTAACAAAATATTACAACACCGTACGTAAACATAAAACTCCATAAGAAACCTAATGAATTCATCCGAGTCCTTTGAACATCGTACGACAATTTAGAATATATTACGACTCTATATGCCACATTACCGCCTTGAAAAGCATGTTAGTATAACGTACGGCATCTTACAACTCCTAACAAAACATTACAACACCGTACGTAAACTTAAAACTCCATAATAAACCTAATGAATTCGTCCGAGTCATTTGAGCATCGTACAAAAATTTAGAATATCTTACGACTCTGTATGTCACATTACCGCCTTGAAAATCATGTTAGTATAACCTAGGGCACCTTACAACTCCTAAGAACGCATTACAATACCGTATGTAAACTTAAAACTCCATAGTAAACCTAATGAATTCGTCCGAGTCCTTTAAACATCAGACGACCACTTAGGACTTGTTATGACTTTGTATGCGACATTAGCAACAGGAAAAGCAATTTAGAATAATGTAGGATGCTTTACATCTTTTGAGAACACCTTACACCACCGTACAAAACATTAAAACTGCATAATAAACCTAATGAATTCGTCCGAGTGATTTGAACATCGTACAACAATTTAGAATATCTTACCACTCTGAATGCCACATTACCGCCTTGAAAAGCATGTTAGTATAACGTACGACACCTTACAACTCCTAACAAAATATTACAACACCGTACGTAAACATAAAACTCCATAATAAACCTAATGAATTCATCTGAGTCCTTTGAACATCGTACGACAATTTAGAATATCTTACGACTCTGTATGCCACATTACCGCCTTGAAAATCATGTTAGTATAACCTAGGGCACCTTACAACTCCTAACAAAACATTACAACACCGTACGTAAACTTAAAACTCCATAATAAACCTAATGAATTCGTCCGAGTCATTTGAACATCGTACAACAATTTAGAATATCTTACGATTCTGTATGCCACATTACCGCTTTGAAAATCATGTTAGTATAACCTAGGGCACCTTACAACTCCTAAGAACCCATTACAATACCGTATGTAAACTTAAAACTCCATAGTAAACCTAATGAATTCGTCCGAGTCCTTTAAACATCAGACGACCACTTAGGACTTGTTATGACTTTGTATGCGACATTAGCAACAGGAAAAGCAATTTAGAATAATGGAGGATGCGTTACATCTTTTGAGAACACCTTACACCACCGTACGAAACATTAAAACTGCATAATAAACCTAATGAATTCGTCCGAGTGATTTGAACATCGTACAAGAATTTAGAATATCTTACCACTCTGAATGCCACATTACCGCCTTGAAAAGCATGTTAGTATAACGTACGACACCTTAAAACTCCTAACAAAATATTACAACACCGTACGTAAACATAAAACTCCATAAGAAACCTAATGAATTCATCCGAGTCCTTTGAACATCGTACGACAATTTAGAATATATTACGACTCTATATGCCACATTACCGCCTTGAAAAGCATGTTAGTATAGCGTACGGCACCTTACAACTCCTAACAAAACATTACAACACCGTACGTAAACTTAAAACTCCATAATAAACCTAATGAATTCGTCCGAGTCATTTGAACATCGTACAACAATTTAGAATATCTTACGATTCTGTATGCCACATTACCGCTTTGAAAATCATGTTAGTATAACCTAGGGCACCTTACAACTCCTAAGAACCCATTACAATACCGTATGTAAACTTAAAACTCCATAGTAAACCTAATGAATTCGTCCGAGTCCTTTAAACATCAGACGACCACTTAGGACTTGTTATGACTTTGTATGCGACATTAGCAACAGGAAAAGCAATTTAGAATAATGGAGGATGCGTTACATCTTTTGAGAACACCTTACACCACCGTACGAAACATTAAAACTGCATAATAAACCTAATGAATTCGTCCGAGTGATTTGAACATCGTACAACAATTTAGAATATCTTACCACTCTAAATGCCACATTACCGCCTTGAAAAGCATGTTAGTATAACGTACGACACCTTACAACTCCTAACAAAATATTACAACACCGTACGTAAACATAAAACTCCATAAGAAACCTAATGAATTCATCCGAGTCCTTTGAACATCGTACGACAATTTAGAATATATTACGACTCTATATGCCACATTACCGCCTTGAAAAGCATGTTAGTATAACGTACGGCATCTTACAACTCCTAACAAAACATTACAACACCGTAAGTAAACTTAAAACTCCATAATAAACCTAATGAATTCGTCCCAGTCATTTGAACATCGTACAAAAATTTTGAATATCTTACGACTCTGTATGTCACATTACCGCCTTGAAAATCATGTTAGTATAACCTAGGGCACCTTACAACTCCTAAGAACGCATTACAATATTGTATGTAAACTTAAAACTCCATAGTAAACCTAATGAATTCGTCCGAGTCCTTTAAACATCAGACGACCACTTAGGACTTGTTATGACTTTGTATGCGACATTAGCAACAGGAAAAGCAATTTAGAATAATGTAGGATGCTTTACATCTTTTGAGAACACCTTACACCACCGTACGAAACATTAAAACTGCATAATAAACCTAATGAATTCGTCCGAGTGATTAGAACATCGTACAACAATTTAGAATATCTTACCACTCTGAATGCCACATTACCGCCTTGAAAAGCATGTTAGTATAACGTACGACACCTTACAACTCCTAACAAAATATTACAACACCGTACGTAAACATAAAACTCCATAAGAAACCTAATGAATTCATCCGAGTCCTTTGAACATCGTACGACAATTTAGAATATATTACGACTCTATATGCCACATTACCGCCTTGAAAAGCATGTTAGTATAACGTACGGCATCTTACAACTCCTAACAAAACATTACAACACCGTACGTAAACTTAAAACTCCATAATAAACCTAATGAATTCGTCCGAGTCATTTGAACATCGTACAAAAATTTAGAATATCTTACGAATCTGTATGCCACATTACCGCCTTGAAAATCATGTTAGTATTACCTAGGCACCTTGCAACTCCTAAGAACCCATTACAATACCGTACGTAAACTTAAAACTCCATAGTAAACCTAATGAATTCGTCCGAGTCCTTTAAACATCAGACGACCACTCAGGACTTGTTACGACTTTGTATGCGACATTAGCAACAGGAAAAGCAATTTAGAATAATGGAGGATGCGTTACATCTTTTGAGAACACCTTACACCATCGTACGAAACATTAAAACTCCATAATAAACCTAATGAATTCGTCCGAGTGATTTGAACATCGTACAACAATTTAGAATATATTACCACTCTGTATGCCACATTACCGCCTTGAAAAGCATGTTAGTATAACGTACGACACCTTACAACTCCTAACAAAACATTACAACATCGTACGTAAACTTAAAACTCCATAATAAACCAAATGAATTCATCCGAGTCCTTTGAACATCGTACGAAAATTTAGAATATCTTACGACTCTGTATGCCACATTACCGCTATGCAAATAATGTTAGTATAACGTACGACACCTTACAACACCGAACAAAACATTACAACACCGTACGTAAACTTAAAACTCCATAATAAACCTAATGAATTCGTCCGAGTCATTTGAACATCGTACAACAATTTAGAATATCTTACGATTCTGTATGCCACATTACCGCTTTGAAAATCATGTTAGTATAACCTAGGGCACCTTACAACTCCTAAGAACCCATTACAATACCGTATGTAAACTTAAAACTCCATAGTAAACCTAATGAATTCGTCTGAGTCCTTTAAACATCAGACGACCACTTAGGACTTGTTATGACTTTGTATGCGACATTAGCAACAGGAAAAGCAATTTAGAATAATGAAGGATGCGTTACATCTTTTGAGAACACCTTACACCACCGTACGAAACATTAAAACTGCATAATAAACCTAATGAATTCGTCCGAGTGATTTGAACATCGTACAACAATTTAGAATATCTTACCACTCTGAATGCCACATTACCGCCTTGAAAAGCATGTTAGTATAACGTACGACACCTTAAAACTCCTAACAAAATATTACAACACCGTACGTAAACATAAAACTCCATAAGAAACCTAATGAATTCATCCGAGTCCTTTGAACATCGTACGACAATTTAGAATATATTACGACTCTATATGCCACATTACCGCCTTGAAAAGCATGTTAGTATAGCGTACGGCACCTTACAACTCCTAACAAAACATTACAACACCGTACGTAAACTTAAAACTCCATAATAAACCTAATGAATTCGTCCGAGTCATTTGAACATCGTACAACAATTTAGAATATCTTACGATTCTGTATGCCACATTACCGCTTTGAAAATCATGTTAGTATAACCTAGGGCACCTTACAACTCCTAAGAACCCATTACAATACCGTATGTAAACTTAAAACTCCATAGTAAACCTAATGAATTCGTCCGAGTCCTTTAAACATCAGACGACCACTTAGGACTTGTTATGACTTTGTATGCGACATTAGCAACAGGAAAAGCAATTTAGAATAATGGAGGATGCGTTACATCTTTTGAGAACACCTTACACCACCGTATGAAACATTAAAACTGCATAATAAACCTAATGAATTCGTCCGAGTGATTTGAACATCGTACAACAATTTAGAATATCTTACCACTCTAAATGCCACATTACCGCCTTGAAAAGCATGTTAGTATAACGTACGACACCTTACAACACTTAACAAAATATTACAACACCGTACGTAAACATAAAACTCCATAAGAAACCTAATGAATTCATCCGAGTCCTTTGAACATCGTACGACAATTTAGAATATATTACGACTCTATATGCCACATTACCGCCTTGAAAAGCATGTTAGTATAACGTACGGCATCTTACAACTCCTAACAAAACATTACAACACCGTAAGTAAACTTAAAACTCCATAATAAACCTAATGAATTCGTCCCAGTCATTTGAACATCGTACAAAAATTTAGAATATCTTACGACTCTGTATGTCACATTACCGCCTTGAAAATCATGTTAGTATAACCTAGGGCACCTTACAACTCCTAAGAACGCATTACAATATTGTATGTAAACTTAAAACTCCATAGTAAACCTAATGAATTCGTCCGAGTCCTTTAAACATCAGACGACCACTTAGGACTTGTTATGACTTTGTATGCGACATTAGCAACAGGAAAAGCAATTTAGAATAATGTAGGATGCTTTACATCTTTTGAGAACACCTTACACCACCGTACGAAACATTAAAACTGCATAATAAACCTAATGAATTCGTCCGAGTGATTTGAACATCGTACAACAATTTAGAATATCTTACCACTCTGAATGCCACATTACCGCCTTGAAAAGCATGTTAGTATAACGTACGACACCTTACAACTCCTAACAAAATATTACAACACCGTACGTAAACATAAAACTCCATAAGAAACCTAATGAATTCATCCGAGTCCTTTGAACATCGTACGACAATTTAGAATATATTACGACTCTATATGCCACATTACCGCCTTGAAAAGCATGTTAGTATAACGTACGGCATCTTACAACTCCTAACAAAACATTACAACACCGTACGTAAACTTAAAACTCCATAATAAACCTAATGAATTCGTCCGAGTCATTTGAACATCGTACAAAAATTTAGAATATCTTACGAATCTGTATGCCACATTACCGCCTTGAAAATCATGTTAGTATTACCTAGGCACCTTGCAACTCCTAAGAACCCATTACAATACCGTACGTAAACTTAAAACTCCATAGTAAACCTAATGAATTCGTCCGAGTCCTTTAAACATCAGACGACCACTCAGGACTTGTTACGACTTTGTATGCGACATTAGCAACAGGAAAAGCAATTTAGAATAATGGAGGATGCGTTACATCTTTTGAGAACACCTTACACCACCGTACGAAACATTAAAACTCCATAATAAACCAAATGAATTCGTCCGAGTGATTTGAACATCGTACAACAATTTAGAATATATTACCACTCTGTATGCCACATTACCGCCTTGAAAAGCATGTTAGTATAACGTACGACACCTTACAACTCCTAACGAAACATTACAACACCGTACGTAAACTTAAAACTCCATAATAAACCAAATGAATTCATCCGAGTCCTTTGAACATCGTACGAAAATTTAGAATATATTACGACTCTGTATGCCACAGTACCGCTATGCAAATAATGTTAGTATAACGTACGACACCTTACAACACCGAACAAAACATTACAACACCGTACGTAAACTTAAAACTCCATAATAAACCTAATGAATTCGTCCGAGTCATTTGAACATCGTACAACAATTTAGAATATCTTACGATTCTGTATGCCACATTACCGCTTTGAAAATCATGTTAGTATAACCTAGGGCACCTTACAACTCCTAAGAACCCATTACAATACCGTATGTAAACTTAAAACTCCATAGTAAACCTAATGAATTCGTCTGAGTCCTTTAAACATCAGACGACCACTTAGGACTTGTTATGACTTTGTATGCGACATTAGCAACAGGAAAAGCAATTTAGAATAATGAAGGATGCGTTACATCTTTTGAGAACACCTTACACCACCGTACGAAACATTAAAACTGCATAATAAACCTAATGAATTCGTCCGAGTGATTTGAACATCGTACAACAATTTAGAATATCTTACCACTCTGAATGCCACATTACCGCCTTGAAAAGCATGTTACTATAACGTACGACACCTTACAACTCCTAACAAAATATTACAACACCGTACGTAAACATAAAACTCCATAAGAAACCTAATGAATTCATCCGAGTCCTTTGAACATCGTACGACAATTTAGAATATATTACGACTCTATATGCCACATTACCGCCTTGAAAAGCATGTTAGTATAACGTACGGCATCTTACAACTCCTAACAAAACATTACAACACCGTACGTAAACTTAAAACTCCATAATAAACCTAATGAATTCGTCCGAGTCATTTGAACATCGTACAAAAATTTAGAATATCTTACGACTCTGTATGTCACATTACCGCCTTGAAAATCATGTTAGTATAACCTAGGGCACCTTACAACTCCTAAGAACGCATTACAATACCGTATGTAAACTTAAAACTCCATAGTAAACCTAATGAATTCGTCCGAGTCCTTTAAACATCAGACGACCACTTAGGACTTGTTATGACTTTGTATGCGACATTAGCAACAGGAAAAGCAATTTAGAATAATGGAGGATGCGTTACATCTTTTGAGAACACCTTACACCACCGTACGAAACATTAAAACTGCATAATAAACCTAATGAATTCGTCCGAGTGATTTGAACATCGTACAACAATTTAGAATATCTTACCACTCTGAATGCCACATTACCGCCTTGAAAAGCATGTTAGTATAACGTACGACACCTTACAACTCCTAACAAAATATTACAACACCGTACGTAAACATAAAACTCTATAAGAAACCTAATGAATTCATCCGAGTCCTTTGAACATCGTACGACAATTTAGAATATATTACGACTCTATATGCCACATTACCGCCTTGAAAAGCATGTTAGTATAACGTACGGCATCTTACAACTCCTAACAAAACATTACAACACCGTACGTAAACTTAAAACTCCATAATAAACCTAATGAATTCGTCCGAGTCATTTGAACATCGTACAAAAATTTAGAATATCTTACGACTCTGTATGTCACATTACCGCCTTGAAAATCATGTTAGTATAACCTAGGGCACCTTACAACTCCTAAGAACGCATTACAATACCGTATGTAAACTTAAAACTCCATAGTAAACCTAATGAATTCGTCCGAGTCCTTTAAACATCAGACGACCACTTAGGACTTGTTATGACTTTGTATGCGACATTAGCAACAGGAAAAGCAATTTAGAATAATGTAGGATGCTTTACATCTTTTGAGAACACCTTACACCACCGTACGAAACATTAAAACTGCATAATAAACCTAATGAATTCGTCCGAGTGATTTGAACATCGTACAACAATTTAGAATATCTTACCACTCTGAATGCCACATTACCGCCTTAAAAAGCATGTTAGTATAACGTACGACACCTTACAACTCCTAACAAAATATTACAACACCGTACGTAAACATAAAACTCCATAAGAAACCTAATGAATTCATCCGAGTCCTTTGAAAATCGTACGACAATTTAGAATATATTACGACTCTGTATGCCACATTACCGCCTTGAAAAGCATGTTAGTATAACGTACGGCACCTTACAACTCCTAACAAAACATTACAACACCGTACGTAAACTTAAAACTCAATAATAAACCTAATGAATTCGTCCGAGTCATTTGAACATCGTACAACAATTTAGAATATCTTACGATTCTGTATGCCACATTACCGCTTTGAAAATCATGTTAGTATAACCTAGGGCACCTTACAACTCCTAAGAACGCATTACAATACCGTATGTAAACTTAAAACTCCATAGTAAACCTAATGAATTCGTCCGAGTCCTTTAAACATCAGACGACCACTTAGGACTTGTTATGACTTTGTATGCGACATTAGCAACAGGAAAAGCAATTTAGAATAATGTAGGATGCTTTACATATTTTGAGAACACCTTACACCACCGTACGAAACATTAAAACTGCATAATAAACCTAATGAATTCGTCCGAGTGATTTGAACATCGTACAACAATTTAGAATATCTTACCACTCTGAATGCCACATTACCGCCTTGAAAAGCATGTTAGTATAACGTACGACACCTTACAACTCCTAACAAAATATTACAACACCGTACGTAAACATAAAACTCCATAAGAAACCTAATGAATTCATCCGAGTCCTTTGAACATCGTACGACAATTTAAAATATATTACGACTCTATATGCCACATTACCGCCTTGAAAAGCATGTTAGTATAACGTACGGCATCTTACAACTCCTAACAAAACATTACAACACCGTACGTAAACTTAAAACTCCATAATAAACCTAATGAATTCGTCCGAGTCATTTGAACATCGTATAAAAATTTAGAATATCTTACGACTCTGTATGCCACATTACCGCCTTGAAAATCATGTTAGTATAACCTAGGGCACCTTACAACTCCTAAGAACCCATTACAATACCGTACGTAAACTTAAAACTCCATAGTAAACCTAATGAATTCGTCCGAGTCCTTTATACATCAGACGACCACTCAGGACTTGTTACGACTTTGTATGCGACATTAGCAACAGGAAAAGCAATTTAGAATAATGGAGGATGCGTTACATCTTTTGAGAACACCTTACACCACCGTACGAAACATTAAAACTCCATAATAAACCTAATGAATTCGTCCGAGTGATTTGAACATCGTACAACAATTTAGAATATATTACCACTCTGTATGCCACATTACCGCCTTGAAAAGCATGTTAGTATAACGTACGACACCTTACAACTCCTAACAAAACATTACAACACCGTACGTAAACTTAAAACTCCATAATAAACCAAATGAATTCATCCGAGTCCTTTGAACATCGTACGAAAATTTAGAATATATTACGACTCTGTATGCCACATTACCGCCTTGCAAATAATGTTAGTATAACGTACGACACCTTACAACACCGAACAAAACATTACAACACCGTACGTAAACTTAAAACTCCATAATAAACCTAATGAATTCATCCGAGTCCTTTGAACATCGTACGACAATTTAGAATATATTACGACTCTGTATGCCACATTACCGCCTTGAAAAGCATGTTAGTATAACGTACGGCACCTTACAACTCCTAACAAAACATTACAACACCGTACGTAAACTTAAAACTCCATAATAAACCTAATGAATTCGTCCGAGTCATTTGAACATCGTACAACAATTTAGAATATCTTACGATTCTGTATGCCACATTACCGCTTTGAAAATCATGTTAGTATAACCTAGGGCACCTTACAACTCCTAAGAACGCATTACAATACCGTACGTAAACTTAAAACTCCATAGTAAACCTAATGAATTCGTCCGAGTCCTTTAAACATCAGACGACCACTCAGGACTTGTTACGACTTTGTATGCGACATTAGCAACAGGAAAAGCAATTTAGAATAATGGAGGATGCGTTACATCTTTTGAGAACACCTTACACCACCGTACGAAACATTAAAACTCCATAATAAACCTAATGAATTCGTCCGAGTGATTTGAACATCGTACAACAATTTAGAATATATTACCACTCTGTATGCCACATTACCGCCTTGAAAAGCATGTTAGTATAACGTACGACACCTTACAACTCCTAACAAAACATTACAACACCGTACGTAAACTTAAAACTCCATAATAAACCAAATGAATTCATCCGAGTCCTTTGAACATCGTACGAAAATTTAGAATATATTACAACTCTGTATGCCACATTACCGCCTTGCAAATAATGTTAGTATAACGTACGACACCTTACAACACCGAACAAAACATTACAACACCGTACGTAAACTTAAAACTCCATAATAAACCTAATGAATTCATCCGAGTCCTTTGAACATCGTACGACAATTTAGAATATATTACGACTCTGTATGCCACATTACCGCCTTGAAAAGCATGTTAGTATAACGTACGGCACCTTACAACTCCTAACAAAACATTACAACACCGTACGTAAACTTAAAACTCCATAATAAACCTAATGAATTCGTCCGAGTCATTTGAACATCGTACAACAATTTAGAATATCTTACGATTCTGTATGCCACATTACCGCTTTGAAAATCATGTTAGTATAACCTAGGGCACCTTACAACTCCTAAGAACGCATTACAATACCGTATGTAAACTTAAAACTCCATAGTAAACCTAATGAATTCGTCCGAGTCCTTTAAACATCAGACGACCACTTAGGACTTGTTATGACTTTGTATGCGACATTAGCAACAGGAAAAGCAATTTAGAATAATGTAGGATGCTTTACATATTTTGAGAACAACTTACACCACCGTACGAAACATTAAAACTGCATAATAAACCTAATGAATTCGTCCGAGTGATTTGAACATCGTACAACAATTTAGAATATCTTACCACTCTGAATGCCACATTACCGCCTTGAAAAGCATGTTAGTATAACGTACGACACCTTACAACTCCTAACAAAATATTACAACACCGTACGTAAACATAAAACTCCATAAGAAACCTAATGAATTCATCCGAGTCCTTTGAACATCGTACGACAATTTAAAATATATTACGACTCTATATGCCACATTACCGCCTTGAAAAGCATGTTAATATAACGTACGGCATCTTACAACTCCTAACAAAACATTACAACACCGTACGTAAACTTAAAACTCCATAATAAACCTAATGAATTCGTCCGAGTCATTTGAACATCGTATAAAAATTTAGAATATCTTACGACTCTGTATGCCACATTACCGCCTTGAAAATCATGTTAGTATAACCTAGGGCACCTTACAACTCCTAAGAACCCATTACAATACCGTACGTAAACTTAAAACTCCATAGTAAACCTAATGAATTCGTCCGAGTCCTTTATACATCAGACGACCACTCAGGACTTGTTACGACTTTGTATGCGACATTAGCAACAGGAAAAGCAATTTAGAATAATGGAGGATGCGTTACATCTTTTGAGAACACCTTACACCACCGTACGAAACATTAAAACTCCATAATAAACCTAATGAATTCGTCCGAGTGATTTGAACATCGTACAACAATTTAGAATATATTACCACTCTGTATGCCACATTACCGCCTTGAAAAGCATGTTAGTATAACGTACGACACCTTACAACTCCTAACAAAACATTACAACACCGTACGTAAACTTAAAACTCCATAATAAACCAAATGAATTCATCCGAGTCCTTTGAACATCGTACGAAAATTTAGAATATATTACGACTCTGTATGCCACATTACCGCCTTGCAAATAATGTTAGTATAACGTACGACACCTTACAACACCGAACAAAACATTACAACACCGTACGTAAACTTAAAACTCCATAATAAACCTAATGAATTCATCCGAGTCCTTTGAACATCGTACGACAATTTAGAATATATTACGACTCTGTATGCCACATTACCGCCTTGAAAAGCATGTTAGTATAACGTACGGCACCTTACAACTCCTAACAAAACATTACAACACCGTACGTAAACTTAAAACTCCATAATAAACCTAATGAATTCGTCCGAGTCATTTGAACATCGTACAACAATTTAGAATATCTTACGATTCTGTATGCCACATTACCGCTTTGAAAATCATGTTAGTATAACCTAGGGCACCTTACAACTCCTAAGAACGCATTACAATACCGTACGTAAACTTAAAACTCCATAGTAAACCTAATGAATTCGTCCGAGTCCTTTAAACATCAGACGACCACTCAGGACTTGTTACGACTTTGTATGCGACATTAGCAACAGGAAAAGCAATTTAGAATAATGGAGGATGCGTTACATCTTTTGAGAACACCTTACACCACCGTACGAAACATTAAAACTCCATAATAAACCTAATGAATTCGTCCGAGTGATTTGAACATCGTACAACAATTTAGAATATATTACCACTCTGTATGCCACATTACCGCCTTGAAAAGCATGTTAGTATAACGTACGACACCTTACAACTCCTAACAAAATATTACAACACCGTACGTAAACATAAAACTCCATAAGAAACCTAATGAATTCATCCGAGTCCTTTGAACATCGTACGACAATTTAAAATATATTACGACTCTATATGCCACATTACCGCCTTGAAAAGCATGTTAATATAACGTACGGCATCTTACAACTCCTAACAAAACATTACAACACCGTACGTAAACTTAAAACTCCATAATAAACCTAATGAATTCGTCCGAGTCATTTGAACATCGTATAAAAATTTAGAATATCTTACGACTCTGTATGCCACATTACCGCCTTGAAAATCATGTTAGTATAACCTAGGGCACCTTACAACTCCTAAGAACCCATTACAATACCGTACGTAAACTTAAAACTCCATAGTAAACCTAATGAATTCGTCCGAGTCCTTTATACATCAGACGACCACTCAGGACTTGTTACGACTTTGTATGCGACATTAGCAACAGGAAAAGCAATTTAGAATAATGGAGGATGCGTTACATCTTTTGAGAACACCTTACACCACCGTACGAAACATTAAAACTCCATAATAAACCTAATGAATTCGTCCGAGTGATTTGAACATCGTACAACAATTTAGAATATATTACCACTCTGTATGCCACATTACCGCCTTGAAAAGCATGTTAGTATAACGTACGACACCTTACAACTCCTAACAAAACATTACAACACCGTACGTAAACTTAAAACTCCATAATAAACCAAATGAATTCATCCGAGTCCTTTGAACATCGTACGAAAATTTAGAATATATTACGACTCTGTATGCCACATTACCGCCTTGCAAATAATGTTAGTATAACGTACGACACCTTACAACACCGAACAAAACATTACAACACCGTACGTAAACTTAAAACTCCATAATAAACCTAATGAATTCATCCGAGTCCTTTGAACATCGTACGACAATTTAGAATATATTACGACTCTGTATGCCACATTACCGCCTTGAAAAGCATGTTAGTATAACGTACGGCACCTTACAACTCCTAACAAAACATTACAACACCGTACGTAAACTTAAAACTCCATAATAAACCTAATGAATTCGTCCGAGTCATTTGAACATCGTACAACAATTTAGAATATCTTACGATTCTGTATGCCACATTACCGCTTTGAAAATCATGTTAGTATAACCTAGGGCACCTTACAACTCCTAAGAACGCATTACAATACCGTACGTAAACTTAAAACTCCATAGTAAACCTAATGAATTCGTCCGAGTCCTTTAAACATCAGACGACCACTCAGGACTTGTTACGACTTTGTATGCGACATTAGCAACAGGAAAAGCAATTTAGAATAATGGAGGATGCGTTACATCTTTTGAGAACACCTTACACCACCGTACGAAACATTAAAACTCCATAATAAACCTAATGAATTCGTCCGAGTGATTTGAACATCGTACAACAATTTAGAATATATTACCACTCTGTATGCCACATTACCGCCTTGAAAAGCATGTTAGTATAACGTACGACACCTTACAACTCCTAACAAAACATTACAACACCGTACGTAAACTTAAAACTCCATAATAAAACAAATGAATTCATCCGAGTCCTTTGAACATCGTACGAAAATTTAGAATATATTACAACTCTGTATGCCACATTACCGCCTTGAAAATCATGTTAGTATAACCTAGGGCACCTTACAACACCGAACAAAACATTACAACACCGTACGTAAACTTAAAACTCCATAATAAACCTAATGAATTCATCCGAGTCCTTTGAACATCGTACGACAATTTAGAATATATTACGACTCTGTATGCCACATTACCGCCTTGAAAAGCATGTTAGTATAACGTACGGCACCTTACAACTCCTAACAAAACATTACAACACCGTACGTAAACTTAAAACTCCATAATAAACCTAATGAATTCGTCCGAGTCATTTGAACATCGTACAACAATTTAGAATATCTTACGATTCTGTATGCCACATTACCGCTTTGAAAATCATGTTAGTATAACCTAGGGCACCTTACAACTCCTAAGAACGCATTACAATACCGTACGTAAACTTAAAACTCCATAGTAAACCTAATGAATTCGTCCGAGTCCTTTAAACATCAGACGACCACTCAGGACTTGTTACGACTTTGTATGCGACATTAGCAACAGGAAAAGCAATTTAGAATAATGGAGGATGCGTTACATCTTTTGAGAACACCTTACACCACCGTACGAAACATTAAAACTCCATAATAAACCTAATGAATTCGTCCGAGTGATTTGAACATCGTACAACAATTTAGAATATATTACCACTCTGTATGCCACATTACCGCCTTGAAAAGCATGTTAGTATAACGTACGACACCTTACTACTCCTAACAAAACATTACAACACCGTACGTAAACTTAAAACTCCATAATAAACCAAATGAATTCATCCGAGTCCTTTGAACATCGTACGAAAATTTAGAATATATTACAACTCTGTATGCCACATTACCGCCTTGCAAATAATGTTAGTATAACGTACGACACCTTACAACACCGAACAAAACATTACAACACCGTACGTAAACTTAAAACTCCATAATAAACCTAATGAATTCATCCGAGTCCTTTGAACATCGTACGACAATTTAGAATATATTACGACTCTGTATGCCACATTACCGCCTTGAAAAGCATGTTAGTATAACGTACGGCACCTTACAACTCCTAACAAAACATTACAACACCGTACGTAAACTTAAAACTCCATAATAAACCTAATGAATTCGTCCGAGTCATTTGAACATCGTACAACAATTTAGAATACCTTACGATTCTGTATGCCACATTACCGCTTTGAAAATCATGTTAGTATAACCTAGGGCACCTTACAACTCCTAAGAACGCATTACAATACCGTATGTAAACTTAAAACTCCATAGTAAACCTAATGAATTCGTCCGAGTCCTTTAAACATCAGACGACCATCTAGGACTTGTTATGACTTTGTATGCGACATTAGCAACAGGAAAAGCAATTTAGAATAATGTAGGATGCTTTACATCTTTTGAGAACACCTTACACCACCGTACGAAACATTAAAACTGCATAATAAACCTAATGAATTCGTCCGAGTGATTTGAACATTGTACAACAATTTAGAATATCTTACCACTCTGAATGCCACATTACCGCCTTGAAAAGCATGTTAGTATAACGTACGACACCTTACAACTCCTAACAAAATATTGCAACACCGTACGTAAACTTAAAACTCCATAATAAACCAAATGAATTCATCCGAGTCCTTTGAACATCGTACGAAAATTTAGAATATATTACAACTCTGTATGCCACATTACCGCCTTGCAAATAATGTTAGTATAACGTACGACACCTTACAACACCGAACAAAACATTACAACACCGTACGTAAACTTAAAACTCCATAATAAACCTAATGAATTCATCCGAGTCCTTTGAACATCGTACGACAATTTAGAATATATTACGACTCTGTATGCCACATTACCGCCTTGAAAAGCATGTTAGTATAACGTACGGCACCTTACAACTCCTAACAAAACATTACAACACCGTACGTAAACTTAAAACTCCATAATAAACCTAATGAATTCGTCCGAGTCATTTGAACATCGTACAACAATTTAGAATATCTTACGATTCTGTATGCCACATTACCGCTTTGAAAATCATGTTAGTATAACCTAGGGCACCTTACAACTCCTAAGAACGCATTACAATACCGTATGTAAACTTAAAACTCCATAGTAAACCTAATGAATTCGTCCGAGTCCTTTAAACATCAGACGACCATCTAGGACTTGTTATGACTTTGTATGCGACATTAGCAACAGGAAAAGCAATTTAGAATAATGTAGGATGCTTTACATCTTTTGAGAACACCTTACACCACCGTACGAAACATTAAAACTGCATAATAAACCTAATGAATTCGTCCGAGTGATTTGAACATTGTACAACAATTTAGAATATCTTACCACTCTGAATGCCACATTACCGCCTTGAAAAGCATGTTAGTATAACGTACGACACCTTACAACTCCTAACAAAATATTGCAACACCGTACGTAAACTTAAAACTCCATAATAAACCAAATGAATTCATCCGAGTCCTTTGAACATCGTACGAAAATTTAGAATATATTACAACTCTCTATGCCACATTACCGCCTTGCAAATAATGTTAGTATAACGTACGACACCTTACAACACCGAACAAAACATTACAACACCGTACGTAAACTTAAAACTCCATAATAAACCTAATGAATTCATCCGAGTCCTTTGAACATCGTACGACAATTTAGAATATATTACGACTCTGTATGCCACATTACCGCCTTGAAAAGCATGTTAGTATAACGTACGGCACCTTACAACTCCTAACAAAACATTACAACACCGTACGTAAACTTAAAACTCCATAATAAACCTAATGAATTCGTCCGAGTCATTTGAACATCGTACAACAATTTAGAATATCTTACGATTCTGTATGCCACATTACCGCTTTGAAAATAATGTTAATATAACCTAGGGCACCTTACAACTACTAAGAACGCATTACAATACCGTACGTAAACTTAAAACTCCATAGTAAACCTAATGAATTCGTCCGAGTCCTTTAAACATCAGACGACCACTCAGGACTTGTTACGACTTTGTATGCGACATTAGCAACAGGAAAAGCAATTTAGAATAATGGAGGATGCGTTACATCTTTTGAGAACACCTTACACCACCGTACGAAACATTAAAACTCCATAATAAACCTAATGAATTCGTCCGAGTGATTTGAACATCGTACAACAATTTAGAATATATTACCACTCTGTATGCCACATTACCGCCTTGAAAAGCATGTTAGTATAACGTACGACACCGTACAACTCCTAACAAAACATTACAACACCGTACGTAAACTTAAAACTCCATAATAAACCAAATGAATTCATCCGAGTCCTTTGAACATCGTACGAAAATTTAGAATATATTACAACTCTGTATGCCACATTACCGCCTTGCAAATAATGTTAGTATAACGTACGACACCTTACAACACCGAACAAAACATTACAACACCGTACGTAAACTTAAAACTCCATAATAAACCTAATGAATTCATCCGAGTCCTTTGAACATCGTACGACAATTTAGAATATATTACGACTCTGTATGCCACATTACCGCCTTGAAAAGCATGTTAGTATAACGTACGGCACCTTACAACTCCTAACAAAACATTACAACACCGTACGTAAACTTAAAACTCCATAATAAACCTAATGAATTCGTCCGAGTCATTTGAACATCGTACAACAATTTAGAATATCTTACGATTCTGTATGCCACATTACCGCTTTGAAAATCATGTTAGTATAACCTAGGGCACCTTACAACTCCTAAGAACGCATTACAATACCGTACGTAAACTTAAAACTCCATAGTAAACCTAATGAATTCGTCCGAGTCCTTTAAACATCAGACGACCACTCAGGACTTGTTACGACTTTGTATGCGACATTAGCAACAGGAAAAGCAATTTAGAATAATGGAGGATGCGTTACATCTTTTGAGAACACCTTACACCACCGTACGAAACATTAAAACTGCATAATAAACCTAATGAATTCGTCCGAGTGATTTGAACATCGTACAACAATTTAGAATATCTTACCACTCTGAATGCCACATTACCGCCTTGAAAAGCATGTTAGTATAACATACGACACCTTACAACTCCTAACAAAATATTGCAACACCGTACGTAAACATAAAACTCCATAAGAAACCTAATGAATTCATCCGAGTCCTTTGAACATCGTACGACAATTTAGAATATATTACGACTCTATATGCCACATTACCGCCTTGAAAAGCTTGTTAGTATAACGTACGGCATCTTACAACTCTTAACAAAACATTACAACACCGTACGTAAACTTAAAACTCCATAATAAACCTAATGAATTCGTCCGAGTCATTTGAACATCGTACAAAAATTTAGAATATCTTACGACTCTGTATGCCACATTACCGCCTTGAAAATCATGTTAGTATAACCTAGGGCACCTTACAACTCCTAAGAACCCATTACAATACCGTACGTAAACTTAAAACTCCATAGTAAACCTAATGAATTCGTCCGAGTCCCTTAAACATCAGACGACCACTCAGGACATGTTACGACTTTGTATGCGACATTAGCAACAGGAAAAGCAATTTAGAATAATGGAGGATGCGTTACATCTTTTGAGAACACCTTACACCACCGTACGAAACATTAAAACTCCATAATAAACCTAATGAATTCGTCCGAGTGATTTGAACATCGTACAACAATTTAGAATATATTACCACTCTGTATGCCACATTACCGCCTTGAAAAGCATGTTAGTATAACGTACGACACCTTACAACTCCTAACAAAACATTACAACACCGTACGTAAACTTAAAACTCCATAATAAACCAAATGAATTCATCCGAGTCCTTTGAACATCGTACGAAAATTTAGAATATATTACGACTCTATATGCCACATTACCGCCTTGAAAAGAATGTTAGTATAACGTACGAAACCTTACAACTCCGAACAAAACATTACAACACCGTACCTAAACTTAAAACTCCATAATAAACCTAATGAATTCATCCGAGTCCTTTGAACATCGTACGACAATTTAGAATATATTACGACTCTGTATGCCACATTACCGCCTTGAAAAGCATGTTAGTATAATGTACGGCACCTTACAACTCCTAACAAAACATTACAACACCGTACGTAAACTTAAATCTCCATAATAAACCTAATGAATTCGTCCGAGTCATTTGAACATCGTACAACAATTTAGAATATCTTACGATTCTGTATGCCACATTACCGCTTTGAAAATCATGTTAGTATAAACTAGGACACCTTACAACTCCTAAGAACCCATTACAATACCGTACGTAAACTTAAAACTCCGTAGTAAACCTAATGAATTCGTCCGAGTCCTTTAAACATCAGACGACCACTCAGGACTTGTTATGACTTTGTATGCGACATTAGAAACAGGTTAAGCAATTTAGAATAATGTAGGATGCGTTACATATTTTGAGAACACCTTACACCACCGTACGAAACATTAAAACTCCATAATAAACCTAATGAATTCGTCCGAGTGATTTGAACATCGTACAACAATTTAGAATATCTTACCACTCTGAATGCCACATTACCGCCTTGAAAAGCATGTTAGTATAACGTACGACACCTTATAATTCCTAACAAAACATTACAACACCGTACGTAAACTTAAAACTCTATAATAAACCAAATGAATTCATCCGAGTCCTTTGAACATCGTACGAAAATTTAGAATATATTACGACTCTGTATGCCACATTACCGCCTTGCAAATAATGTTAGTATAACGTACGACACCTTACAACACCGAACAAAACATTACAACACCGTACGTAAACTTAAAACTCCATAATAAACCTAATGAATTCATCCGAGTCCTTTGAACATCGTACGACAATTTAGAATATATTACGACTCTGTATGCCACATTACCGCCTTGAAAAGCATGTTAGTATAACGTACGGCACCTTACAACTCCTAACAAAACATTACAACACCGTACGTAAACTTAAAACTCCATAATAAACCTAATGAATTCGTCCGAGTCATTTGAACATCGTACAACAATTTAGAATATCTTACGATTCTGTATGCCACATTACCGCTTTGAAAATCATGTTAGTATAACCTAGGGCACCTTACAACTCCTAAGAACGCATTACAATATTGTATGTAAACTTAAAACTCCATAGTAAACCTAATGAATTCGTCCGAGTCCTTTAAACATCAGACGACCACTTAGGACTTGTTATGACTTTGTATGCGACATTAGCAACAGGAAAAGCAATTTAGAATAATGTAGGATGCTTTACATCTTTTGAGAACACCTTACACCACCGTACGAAACATTAAAACTGCATAATAAACCTAATGAATTCGTCCGAGTGATTTGAACATCGTAAAACAATTTAGAATATCTTACCACTCTGAATGCCACATTACCGCCTTGAAAAGCATGTTAGTATAACGTACGACACCTTACAACTCCTAACAAAATATTGCAACACCGTACGTAAACATAAAACTCCATAAGAAACCTAATGAATTCATCTGAGTCCTTTGAACATCGTACGACAATTTAGAATATATTACGATCTGTATGCCACATTACCGCCTTGAAAAGAATGTTAGTATAACGTACGACACCTTACAACTCCGAACAAAACATTACAACACCGTACGTAAACTTAAAACTCCATAATAAACCTAATGAATTCATCCGAGTCCTTTGAACATCGTACGACAATTTAGAATATATTACGACTCTGTATGCCACATTACCGCTTTGAAAATCATGTTAGTATAACCTAGGGCACCTTACAACTCCTAAGAACCCATTACAATACCGTACGTAAACTTAAAACTCAATAGTAAACCTAATGAATTCGTCCGAGTCCTTTAAACATCAGACGACCACTCAGGACTTGTTATGACTTTGTATGCGACATTAGCAACAGGAAAAGCAATTTAGAATAATGTATGATGCGTTACATCTTTTGAGAACACCTTACACCACCGTACGAAACATTAAAACTCCTTAATAAACCTAATGAATTCGTCCGAGTGATTTGAACATCGTACAACAATTTAGAATATCTTACCACTATGAATGCCACATTACCCCCTTGAAAAGCATGTTAGTATACGTACGACACCTTACAACTCCTAACAAAATATTACAACACCGTACGTAAACTTAAAACTCCATAATAAACCTAATGACTTCATCCGAGTCCTTTGAACATCGTACGACAATTTAGAATTTATTACGACTCTGTATGCCACATTACCGCCTTGAAAAGCATGTTAGTATAACGTACGGCACCTTATAACTCCTAACAAAACATTACAACACCGTAAGTAAACTTAAAACTCCATAATAAACCTAATGAATTCATCCGAGTCAATTGAACATCGTACAACAATTTAGAATATCTTACGACTCTGTATGCTACATTACCGCCTTGAAAATCATGTTAGTATAACTTAGGGCACCTTACAACTCCTAAGAACCCATTACAATACCGTACGTAAACTTAAAACTCCATAGTAAACCTAATGAATTCATCCGAGTACTTTAAACATCAGACGACCACTGAGGACTTGTTACGACTTTGTATGCGACATTAGCAACAATAAAAGCAATTTAGAATAATGGAGGATGCATTACATCTTTTGAGAACACCTTACACCAACGTACGAAACATTAAAACTCCATAATAAACCTAATGAATTCGTCCGAGTGATTTGACCATCATACAACAATTTAGAATATCTTACCACTATGTATGCCACATTACCGCCTTGAAAAACATGTTAGTATAACGTACGACACCTTACAACTCCTAACAAAACAATACAACACCGTACGTAAACTTAAAACTCCATAATAAACCAAATGAATTCATCCGAGTCCTTTGAACATCGTACGACAATTTAGAATATATTACGATCTGTATGCCACATTACCGCCTTGAAAAGAATGTTAGTATAACGTACGACACCTTACAACTCCGAACAAAACATTACAACACCGTACGTAAACTTAAAACTCCATAATAAACCTAATGAATTCATCCGAGTCCTTTGAACATCGTACGACAATTTAGAATATATTACGACTCTGTATGCCACATTACCGCCTTGAAAAGCATGTTAGTATAACGTACGGCACCTTACAACTCCTAACAAAACATTACAACACCGTACGTAAACTTAAAACTCCATAATAAACCTAATGAATTCGTCCGAGTCATTTGAACATCGTACAACAATTTAGAATATCTTACGATTCTGTATGCCACATTACCGCTTTGAAAATCATGTTAGTATAACCTAGGGCACCTTACAACTCCTAAGAACGCATTACAATACTGTATGTAAACTTAAAACTCCATAGTAAACCTAATGAATTCGTCCGAGTCCTTTAAACATCAGACGACCACTTAGGACTTGTTATGACTTTGTATGCGACATTAGCAACAGGAAAAACAATTTAGAATAATGTAGGATGCTTTACATCTTTTGAGAACACCTTACACCACCGTACGAAACATTAAAACTGCATAATAAACCTAATGAATTCGTCCGAGTGATTTGAACATCGTAAAACAATTTAGAATATCATACCACTCTGAATGCCACATTACCGCCTTGAAAAGCATGTTAGTATAACGTACGACACCTTACAACTCCTAACAAAATATTGCAACACCGTACGTAAACATAAAACTCCATAAGAAACCTAATGAATTCATCTGAGTCCTTTGAACATCGTACGACAATTTAGAATATATTACGATCTGTATGCCACATTACCGCCTTGAAAAGAATGTTAGTATAACGTACGACACCTTACAACTCCGAACAAAACATTATAACACCGTACGTAAACTTAAAACTCCATAATAAACCTAATGAATTCATCCGAGTCCTTTGAACATCGTACGACAATTTAGAATATATTACGACTCTGTATGCCACATTACCGCCTTGAAAAGCATGTTAGTATAACGTACGACACCTTACAACTCCGAACAAAACATTATAACACCGTACGTAAACTTAAATCTCCATAATAAACCTAATGAATTCGTCCGAGTCATTTGAACATCGTACAACAATTTAGAATATCTTACGATTCTGTATGCCACATTACCGCTTTGAAAATCATGTTAGTATAAACTAGGGCACCTTACAACTCCTAAGAACCCATTACAATACCGTACGTAAACTTAAAACTCCGTAGTAAACCTAATGAATTCGTCCGAGTCCTTTAAACATCAGACGACCACTCAGGACTTGTTATGACTTTGTATGCGACATTAGAAACAGGTAAAGCAATTTAAAATAATGTAGGATGCGTTACATATTTTGAGAACACCTTACACCACCGTACGAAACATTAAAACTCCATAATAAACCTAATGAATTCGTCCGAGTGATTTGAACATCGTACAACAATTTAGAATATCTTACCACTCTGAATGCCACATTACCGCCTTGAAAAGCATGTTAGTATAACGTACGACACCTTATAACTCCTAACAAAACATTACAACACCGTACGTAAACTTAAAACTCTATAATAAACCAAATGAATTCATCCGAGTCCTTTGAACATCGTACGACAATTTAGAATATATTACGACTCTGTATGCCACATTACCGCCTTGAAAAGAATGTTAGTATAACGTACGACACCTTACAACTCCGAACAAAACATTACAACACCATACGTAAACTTAAAACTCCATAATAAACCTAATGAATTCATCTGAGTCCTTTGAACATCGTACGACAATTTAGAATATATTACGACTCTGTATGCCACATTACCGCCTTGAAAAGCATGTTAGTATAACGTACGGCACCTTACAACTCCTAACAAAACATTATGTGACATCTGCCCCGAACCCGAACCCGAATGCCCGACTCGAACCCGAGATTACCCATCTTTAACGTACTCGTAATTGTCCCTTTAAATGTAACGTTTTGCTAATAAAAATATACGTATAAATACGTCGAACCTTACGTCATCCTCGTCTTTAATGTATAACGACAAAAATTTCATTCAACGGTTACTAATTAAATACTAAATACAATTATTTAATCTTCAAAGTAAATATTTACATTATATATGTATATATTGTATTTTATAAAAGAAATTTTATAAAGATTATTAAAGATAAGAACGTATTAAAGTCTTGAAATAAATATTAACGTCAGGAACGAAGGAAAAACGTAAAAACGTCACTTATATAATCGTTACGTCTCAACTCGGTTAGATGGGTTGGTTAAAATAGGTGTTTAATTAACTTTGGGGTGAAATTGTCAAGTTTCAAACTTGAATTAAAATATATATCAACTAAATAAATAATCAACCAAACTTCAAGGGTTGAAAGTGTAATGTTTAAATTAATTACCCAAACCCCACACAATCTCCCGTGTTTCCGTTTGCTGCTGTTCCGGTGACTTTGGCCGGCATTCGGCCATTTCCGGCGAGTCCAAAACCTTATATTTCTAGCCGTTTTGATTAATTTTAAAGCCGGTAAAATGTGTAGGAGTGAGTTTCGAACCCAATCAAGACTATTGGTTTGCTTTTACTGCTCAAATGAAATCAATTCCACCATGTTCATAACCTCCGGCCGAGTTAAAACCCAATTAAACATAAACATGCGTTTCAATCAAAAGTGAATTAATAAAAACGATCATC
The DNA here is from genome assembly GCA_030867185.1 of Tagetes erecta. Classification (NCBI taxonomy): domain Eukaryota; kingdom Viridiplantae; phylum Streptophyta; class Magnoliopsida; order Asterales; family Asteraceae; genus Tagetes; species Tagetes erecta. The sequence continues at coordinate 42,448,797 of CM061488.1, read as the reverse complement.
TCGACGATTCAAGTCTGTTAACACTAATTAATCTAGTTTTAATCACCTAATTAAACCTCAATTAATCTCAAATATCTCGCAACCAAAACCGAACTCGTTAGACTACTTCCCAGCAAAATTAATCAAATTCATTCGACAAAAACAATCTCCTAAACTCGTTTTCGCACTCTGTAATTCCAATTGCAGTCGAAATCATCTAAATAGCAGTCCTTGATTCATAACCCGTCGTCGTTGTTCTTCGTCTCAATCGGTTCATTCGTCACCAAACTAGTAAGTTCTTTACATTAAAATGATCCTTGCCACGCCATGAACAAAAGCCCTATGTCTAATTTCTGTATCATGATCGAAATCGTGTTCAATTTCGTGAAATGGTGTTCTAGGGTTTGTACACAAATGGGGTTTTAGTTTAAAACGGGTTAAAACCTTTTTATTTCAATATGAAATCACTAATTGAATTTGGTCTGCTGGTTTAATTTGTGTGTTTGTGAACGTGAGGTCCCTGGTTCGAAACCAGGGACAAGCAGATTCTTTTTAATTTTTTTGTTTAATGCTTTATCATTTTGTTGCAATTATCTTAAACCTAATACTAATACCATATTCTACATTTTATAAAAACATATAAATCTTACAAAATATAGCCAAAACCATTATTTATATAAACTTAGTTTTATAAAATCTAATATTACAAATACTTTTAAATTATATAAAAATACTATTAAAATGTATTTTGAATACTTACAAAATGTATACAAATTTTTATAAATAAGGTTTATACAAATAAGACTTGTAAATGGACTTTTAAATACATTGAATTTGTGTAAGAGTTTTAAACTAAAATAACATATTTTTGTTACATTATATGATTGCGGTTCAAAATATATTGTTAAAGTTGTTATCGTTTATCAAAATAATTATTATTACTATTGTTATTGTTTGAATAAACGGGCTATATATTTTAGACGATTAACGGAAAAACCCCAAATCCCAAATCCGAAACCTAGAATTCCAATTTCCTTTGACTTCTATTTTTCCAATTCTAGATTTTCATACAATATGTTTTACTAAGTTAGGATTGTCACTTAATTAGGTGATTCTAATATTTGGACGATCCTCGGTTCTATTTTGTTTACTATTTGTTTCGTGCCCGAGTTTAAGGTGAGTAAATTCACTCCCCATTTTACTTTTGCATTTTGGGGCTGAAACGTGTTCTATTACAATACAATGTTTTCCAGTTTCTATTTTATTTTTCAACAGAGATCATAAAATATGTTAGTCTTGTTCCGGGCAAGATCTAAACTTATGTGGTAGTTTAAAGTAGTATTATTACTTTGTAATCCCAGCGGTACAATGTTAGCGCTAATGGTCTGACAAACCCACCTACATGTACAACAACGATAGGTGATTTAAACCCGTCCATACAATTACAATGTTACGAGTTGCTATTCGATGTTACAAGTTGCTATACGATGATACAAGTTGCTATTGCTATGCCATGTCCCTAAGTTGCTAAATAATTAATGATAACTTAAATATCGAGACGGTTACGAGACGGTTGCTTAAAAGTTATCGTTAATTAATACATGAGTTGGTTCCTCATGATAAATGGCTACAAGTTACGTTACAATTATGGTTTACAATGTGTGTGCAAGGGGTCATGGTCGAGAATGATATGAAATAGCTATGCATGTAGGCTTGCGCAGCATATTATGATGATCTCGGATTTTCTATATTACTATGTATCAACTTGTGGTTTACTCACTAGCTTTAAATAGCTAACTTTATTTTCACATGTTTCAGGTGATGCTTATGATTATTTTGCTGCTTTTGCCAAGACATAGGATTGCCTTGGACCTAGAATAATAAATCGGACAATTGCATTTACTGTTTTCGGTTTTGTTACTTTTGTCGTATCCACTTAAGACTCATGTACTAAACTTACTATATCATTATTAAACTAAATAAATAAATACCATGTGCTTTGCCTACTATTGATATCCAATTCAATGACAGCCCGGTGTTTCCGCTGCCGGGCGGGGTGTCACAGTTTGGTATCAGAGCCATGGTTATAGGGAACTAGGATAGGGTATTAGAAACACACCGACCTAGACTATAACCTAAGAGTCCTTAGTGCAAATAGTTTGTGCTTAGAAAACTCTTCTAGAACTTACCTCCTTATTTCTTTTTATGTACATTTATATGTCTTTCCTTTATCTATTTCTTATCCGATTTCGCGAAGGAACTAAAAGAGACTCTTCTGTGTGATTAGGATCTTTCTCTTTGTGGAATCTCGTCATCGTCTTAAGTAAGTTCGAAACGTGGGAACGTGTGCAATCTGGAAGGGGGAACGCCTGTATCACGGACATCCTGTCTAAGGCAAGCATTTCGTATAAATCTCTTTAAGAGACCTGTATGCTTACCTGGGGATGTACGAGATGAGTGTGAACCTATAGGCTAAAGCACGCCTTCTCGAATACGTTGAGAACGAACTTAGCACTTTGATAAGTCTTAAGTGTCCAAAACCAAGACACATTCCTAAGCCTTCAAATCCTACTTACTTAACGATTTTATGATTATCATTTTCAATGATTTCAAATTTATTTCAATGGGTTTATATATTATTTCAAATGTTATTTCAAGGTTGTTAACTTACATTTCAATGATTTCAAAGTGATTACTATTATATGTGTTTCTAAAGATTCTATGAAATTCAAAGTACAATTGTCCTTTCAATTCAATCCAAAATTCCAATACAACTTATGTTATCTCAAAAATTTTCTATGTCTCATGAAATTCTTTTTCTATCTTATCTTGTAGAATGGCAACTAGACGTGAACGACTTGCTAATACTATTGCGACCCAAATGGCTAATATATTGCCTAATCTCGTGACTCAACTCAATAATGCTAATCAAAACGCTCAGCCTAAGACTCCTCACTGTACTCTAAAGTACTTCAATTCTTGCGGTCCAACAAAATTCTTTGGTAATGAAGGGGCTACTGGTCTTCTCCAATGGTATGAAAGTATGGAGAGTACCTTCGTTAACTGCGAGTGTCCCGAAAACTTCAAAGTCCGCTATGCCACGAGTGTCCTCCAAAAGGGTGCTTTGACTTGGTGGAATGATGAGAAACGTAGACGTGGTGATGATGAAATCTCTGAAATGACTTGGGATGAATTCAAAACCGCCATGACTGATAAATATTGCCCTCCTAGCGAAATTCGTAAACTCGAGGGTGAATTCTGGGGTCTCAAACAAGACAGTGGTGAAAATGTGGCCTACAATGATCGTTTTTCTCAGCTCAGTACTCTGTGTCCTAATATGGTCACTCCCGAATCCCATGGTATTGAACAGTATATTGGAGGTTTGCCAATGACTATCCAAGATGCTGTTTGGGGTAGTAAGCCAGCTACTGTGGGTGAGGCAATGACTTTGGCCGGTCGCCTTACCGAAAATCATGTTCAAGCTGGTTCTCTGTTTCGTAAGGGTAACAAAAAGTCCAAAGGTTCTTCTAGTGATGATTCTAAACCATCGGAGGATGATTCTTATAAGGGTTTTAAGCCCGAATCCTCATCTCATTCCAAGAAGCGAAAGAACAATGCCACCAACTATGCAATAACTGCTCCTAAGGCACCGCAAGGGGGCGATACAAATCAAAAGTCTTATTTGGGAATTCTACCCAAATGCAATCAATGTCCTTTTCATCATGCTCCTGAAACTCCATGTTTTAAATGCTCTGTTTGTCAACGTTATGGGCATGTGGCAAAAGATTGTTGGAAAAATGCTAATAATAATCGGGGTAATCAAGGTCGTGCTTGTTTCAATTGTGGCGATCCGACTCATTTCCGCAACAATTGTCCTCAACCTATTAATGTGAACGTGAACACCAATGCTAATGCTAATCAAGTGGGTCGTGCTAGAACTTTCAATATCAACACTAATCAAGCCCAAGCAAATAATGACGTCGTGAACGATATGCTCCCCAAATGATCATTAAGTTTCTATTTTAATTTATTCGTGTGCCGACAAGAACTATGTTTCATTAAAGTTTGTTATCACTTACTATTTTGTCATGTTGAACTTGATAATCCTTATGTAGCGAATGAGACAAAGTGTTTCTATCAGTTTTTATATTTATGGTGCAAACTTGAACTTCAAGCTCTTGTTTTTCATGATTATCTCTTGCCTTACGTTTAACTCAAGAGTTTATGCGCTAAGATTATGTCGCGTGTTTCGCTCATGTCAATGTAAAGACAAAGAAACTTAACTCGTTCCGTATGTGCGTCGATCGCAAGCTTAATAATAATACTAATAAATGCAAAGTTATCAAACAAATAAATAAATAACCTATTTCCCATAGTTCAAAGTTGAAGAAATGTTTAGCTGATAAAAACCTCTTTGTGCCTAAATCCAAAATTCCAAATCGATGAATCCATGCAACTTATCGAACGGCCTATAGAAAATTTTGGACCGTGAAGTGTCCGTCCGCATCTCTTCGTTCCATCTCTTTCTTCGGTTTGAGCAAATTTCGGGACGAAATTTCTATAAGGAGGGGAGACTGTGACATCTGCCCCGAACCCGAACCCGAATGCCCGACTCGAACCGGAGATTACCCATCTTTAACGTACTCGTAATTGTCCCTTTAAATGTAACGTTTCGCTAATAAAAATATACGTATAAATACGTCGAACCTTACGTCATCCTCGTCTTTAATGTATAACGACAAAAATTTCATTCAACGGTTACTAATTAAATACTAAATACAATTATTTAATCTTTAAAGTAAATATTTACATTATATATGTATATATTGTATTTTATAAAAGAAATTTTATAAAGATTATTAAAGATAAGAACGTATTAAAGTCTTGAAATAAATATTAACGTCAGGAACGAAAGAAAAACGTAAAAACGTCACTTATATAATCGTTACGTCTCAACTCGGTTAGATGGGTTGGTTAAAATAGGTGTTTAATTAACTTTGGGGTGAAATTGTCAAGTTTCAAACTTGAATTAAAATATATATCAACTAAATAAATAATCAACCAAACTTCAAGGGTTGAAAGTGTAATGTTTAAATTAATTACCCAAACCCCACACAATCTCCCGTGTTTCCGTTTGCTGCTGTTCCGGTGACTTTGGCCGGCATTCGGCCATTTCCGGCGAGTCCAAAACCTTATATTTCTAGCCGTTTTGATTAATTTTAAAGCCGGTAAAATGTGTAGGAGTGAGTTTCGAACCCAATCAAGACTATTGGTTTGCTTTTACTGCTCAAATGAAATCAATTCCACCATGTTCATAACCTCCGGCCGAGTTAAAACCCAATTAAACATAAACATGCGTTTCAATCAAAAGTGAATTAATAAAAACGATCATCTCGACGATTCAAGTCTGTTAACACTAATTAATCTAGTTTTAATCACCTAATTAAACCTCAATTAATCTCAAATATCTCGCAACCAAAACCGAACTCGTTAGACTACTTCCCAGCAAAATTAATCAAATTCATTCGACAAAAACAATCTCCTAAACTCGTTTTCGCACTCTGTAATTCCAATTGCAGTCGAAATCATCTAAATAGCAGTCCTTGATTCATAACCCGTCGTCGTTGTTCTTCGTCTCAATCGGTTCATTCGTCACCAAACAAGTAAGTTCTTTACATTAAAATGATCCTTGCCACGCCATGAACAAAAGCCCTATGTCTAATTTCTGTATCATGATCGAAATCGTGTTCAATTTCGTGAAATGGTGTTCTAGGGTTTGTACACAAATGGGGTTTTAGTTTAAAACGGGTTAAAACCTTTTTATTTCAATATGAAATCACTAATTGAATTTGGTCTGCTGGTTTAATTTGTGTGTTTGTGAACGTGAGGTCCCTGGTTCGAAACCAGGGACAAGCAGATTCTTTTTAATTTTTTTGTTTAATGCTTTATCATTTTGTTGCAATTATCTTAAACCTAATACTAATACCATATTCTACATTTTATAAAAACATATAAATCTTACAAAATATAGCCAAAACCATTATTTATATAAACTTAGTTTTATAAAATCTAATATTACAAATACTTTTAAATTATATAAAAATACTATTAAAATGTATTTTGAATACTTACAAAATGTATACAAATTTTTATAAATAAGGTTTATACAAATAAGACTTGTAAATGGACTTTTAAATACATTGAATTTGTGTAAGAGTTTTAAACTAAAATAACATATTTTTGTTACATTATATGATTGCGGTTCAAAATATATTGTTAAAGTTGTTATCGTTTATCAAAATAATTATTATTACTATTGTTATTGTTTGAATAAACGGGCTATATATTTTAGACGATTAACGGAAAAACCCCAAATCCCAAATCCGAAACCCTAGAATTCCAATTTCCTTTGACTTCTATTTTTCCAATTCTAGATTTTCATACAATATGTTTTACTAAGTTAGGATTGTCACTTAATTAGGTGATTCTAATATTTGGACGATCCTCGGTTCTATTTTGTTTACTATTTGTTTCGTGCCCGAGTTTAAGGTGAGTAAATTCACTCCCCATTTTACTTTTGCATTTTGGGGCTGAAACGTGTTCTATTACAATACAATGTTTTCCAGTTTCTATTTTATTTTTCAACATAGATCATAAAATATGTTAGTCTTGTTCCGGGCAAGATGCAAACTTATGTGGTAGTTTAAAGTAGTATTATTACTTTGTAATCCCAGCGGTACAATGTTAGCGCTAATGGTCTGACAAACCCACCTACATGTACAACAACGATAGGTGATTTAAACCCGTCCATACAATTACAATGTTACGAGTTGCTATTCGATGTTACAAGTTGCTATACGATGATACAAGTTGCTATTGCTATGCCATGTCCCTAAGTTGCTAAATAATTAATGATAACTTAAATATCGAGACGGTTGCTTAAAAGTTATCGTTAATTAATACATGAGTTGGTTCCTCATGATAAATGGCTACAAGTTACGTTACAATTATGGTTTACAATGTGTGTGCAAGGGGTCATGGTCGAGAATGATATGAAATAGCTATGCATGTAGGCTTGCGCAGCATATTATGATGATCTCGGATTTTCTATATTACTATGTATCAACTTGTGGTTTACTCACTAGCTTTAAATAGCTAACTTTATTTTCACATGTTTCAGGTGATGCTTATGATTATTTTGCTGCTTTTGCCAAGACATAGGATTGCCTTGGACCTAGAATAATAAATCGGACAATTGCATTTACTGTTTTCGGTTTTATTACTTTTGTCGTATCCACTTAAGACTCATGTACTAAACTTACTATATCATTATTAAACTAAATAAATAAATACCATGTGCTTTGCCTACTATTGATATCCAATTCAATGACAGCCCGGTGTTTCCGCTGCCGGGCGGGGTGTCACAGTTTGGTATCAGAGCCATGGTTATAGGGAACTAGGATAGGGTATTAGAAACACACCGACCTAGACTATAACCTAAGAGTCCTTAGTGCAAATAGTTTGTGCTTAGAAAACTCTTCTAGAACTTACCTCCTTATTTCTTTTTATGTACATTTATATGTCTTTCCTTTATCTATTTCTTATCCGATTTCGCGAAGGAACTAAAAGAGACTCTTCTGTGTGATTAGGATCTTTCTCTTTGTGGAATCTCGTCATCGTCTTAAGTAAGTTCGAAACGTGGGAACGTGTGCAATCTGGAAGGGGGAACGCCTGTATCACGGACATCCTGTCTAAGGCAAGCATTTCGTATAAATCTCTTTAAGAGACCTGTATGCTTACCTGGGGATGTACGAGATGAGTGTGAACCTATAGGCTAAAGCACGCCTTCTCGAATACGTTGAGAACGAACTTAGCACTTTGATAAGTCTTAAGTGTCCAAAACCAAGACACATTCCTAAGCCTTCAAATCCTACTTACTTAACGATTTTATGATTATCATTTTCTATGATTTCAAATTTATTTCAATGGGTTTATATATTATTTCAAATGTTATTTCAAGGTTGTTAACTTACATTTCAATGATTTCAAAGTGATTACTATTATATGTGTTTCTAAAGATTCTATGAAATTCAAAGTACAATTGTCCTTTCAATTCAATCCAAAATTCCAATACAACTTATGTTATCTCAAAAATTTTCTATGTCTCATGAAATTCTTTTTCTATCTTATCTTGTAGAAGGGCAACTAGACGTGAACGACTTGCTAATACTATTGCGACCCAAATGGCTAATATATTGCCTAATCTCGTGACTCAACTCAATAATGCTAATCAAAACGCTCAGCCTAAGACTCCTCACTGTACTCTAAAGTACTTCAATTCTTGCGGTCCAACAAAATTCTTTGGTAATGAAGGGGCTACTGGTCTTCTCCAATGGTATGAAAGTATGGAGAGTACCTTCGTTAACTGCGAGTGTCCCGAAAACTTCAAAGTCCGCTATGCCACGAGTGTCCTCCAAAAGGGTGCTTTGACTTGGTGGAATGATGAGAAACGTAGACGTGGTGATGATGAAATCTCTGAAATGACTTGGGATGAATTCAAAACCGCCATGACTGATAAATATTGCCCTCCTAGCGAAATTCGTAAACTCGAGGGTGAATTCTGGGGTCTCAAACAAGACAGTGGTGAAAATGTGGCCTACAATGATCGTTTTTCTCAGCTCAGTACTCTGTGTCCTAATATGGTCACTCCCGAATCCCGTGGTATTGAACAGTATATTGGAGGTTTGCCAATGACTATCCAAGATGCTGTTTGGGGTAGTAAGCCAGCTACTGTGGGTGAGGCAATGACTTTGGCCGGTCGCCTTACCGAAAATCATGTTCAAGCTGGTTCTCTGTTTCGTAAGGGTAACAAAAAGTCCAAAGGTTCTTCTAGTGATGATTCTAAACCATCGGAGGATGATTCTTATAAGGGTTTTAAGCCCGAATCCTCATCTCATTCCAAGAAGCGAAAGAACAATGCCACCAACTATGCAATAACTGCTCCTAAGGCACCGCAAGGGGGCGATACAAATCAAAAGTCTTATTTGGGAATTCTACCCAAATGCAATCAATGTCCTTTTCATCATGCTCCTGAAACTCCATGTTTTAAATGCTCTGTTTGTCAACGTTATGGGCATGTGGCAAAAGATTGTTGGAAAAATGCTAATAATAATCGGGGTAATCAAGGTCGTGCTTGTTTCAATTGTGGCGATCCGACTCATTTCCGCAACAATTGTCCTCAACCTATTAATGTGAACGTGAACACCAATGCTAATGCTAATCAAGTGGGTCGTGCTAGATCTTTCAATATCAACACTAATCAAGCCCAAGCAAATAATGACGTCGTGAACGATATGCTCCCCAAATGATCATTAAGTTTCTATTTTAATTTATTCGTGTGCCGACAAGAACTATGTTTCATTAAAGTTTGTTATCACTTACTATTTTGTCATGTTGAACTTGATAATCCTTATGTAGCGAATGAGACAAAGTGTTTCTATCAGTTTTTATATTTATGGTGCAAACTTGAACTTCAAGCTCTTGTTTTTCATGATTATCTCTTGCCTTACGTTTAACTCAAGAGTTTATGCGCTAAGATTATGTCGCGTGTTTCGCTCATGTCAATGTAAAGACAAAGAAACTTAACTCGTTCCGTATGTGCGTCGATCGCAAGCTTAATAATAATACTAATAAATGCAAAGTTATCAAACAAATAAATAAATAACCTATTTCCCATAGTTCAAAGTTGAAGAAATGTTTAGCTGATAAAAACCTCTTTGTGCCTAAATCCAAAATTCCAAATCGATGAATCCATGCAACTTATCGAACGGCCTATAGAAAATTTTGGACCGTGAAGTGTCCGTCCGCATCTCTTCGTTCCATCTCTTTCTTCGGTTTGAGCAAATTTCGGGACGAAATTTCTATAAGGAGGGGAGACTGTGACATCTGCCCCGAACCCGAACCCGAATGCCCGACTCGAACCGGAGATTACCCATCTTTAACGTACTCGTAATTGTCCCTTTAAATGTAACGTTTCGCTAATAAAAATATACGTATAAATACGTCGAACCTTACGTCATCCTCGTCTTTAATGTATAACGACAAAAATTTCATTCAACGGTTACTAATTAAATACTAAATACAATTATTTAATCTTCAAAGTAAATATTTACATTATATATGTATATATTGTATTTTATAAAAGAAATTTTATAAAGATTATTAAAGATAAGAACGTATTAAAGTCTTGAAATAAATATTAACGTCAGGAACGAAGGAAAAACGTAAAAACGTCACTTATATAATCGTTACGTCTCAACTCGGTTAGATGGGTTGGTTAAAATAGGTGTTTAATTAACTTTGGGGTGAAATTGTCAAGTTTCAAACTTGAATTAAAATATATATCAACTAAATAAATAATCAACCAAACTTCAAGGGTTGAAAGTGTAATGTTTAAATTAATTACCCAAACCCCACACAATCTCCCGTGTTTCCGTTTGCTGCTGTTCCGGTGACTTTGGCCGGCATTCGGCCATTTCCGGCGAGTCCAAAACCTTATATTTCTAGCCGTTTTGATTAATTTTAAAGCCGGTAAAATGTGTAGGAGTGAGTTTCGAACCCAATCAAGACTATTGGTTTGCTTTTACTGCTCAAATGAAATCAATTCCACCATGTTCATAACCTCCGGCCGAGTTAAAACCCAATTAAACATAAACATGCGTTTCAATCAAAAGTGAATTAATAAAAACGATCATCTCGACGATTCAAGTCTGTTAACACTAATTAATCTAGTTTTAATCACCTAATTAAACCTCAATTAATCTCAAATATCTCGCAACCAAAACCGAACTCGTTAGACTACTTCCCAGCAAAATTAATCAAATTCATTCGACAAAAACAATCTCCTAAACTCGTTTTCGCACTCTGTAATTCCAATTGCAGTCGAAATCATCTAAATAGCAGTCCTTGATTCATAACCCGTCGTCGTTGTTCTTCGTCTCAATCGGTTCATTCGTCACCAAACAAGTAAGTTCTTTACATTAAAATGATCCTTGCCACGCCATGAACAAAAGCCCTATGTCTAATTTCTGTATCATGATCGAAATCGTGTTCAATTTCGTGAAATGGTGTTCTAGGGTTTGTACACAAATGGGGTTTTAGTTTAAAACGGGTTAAAACCTTTTTATTTCAATATGAAATCACTAATTGAATTTGGTCTGCTGGTTTAATTTGTGTGTTTGTGAACGTGAGGTCCCTGGTTCGAAACCAGGGACAAGCAGATTCTTTTTAATTTTTTTGTTTAATGCTTTATCATTTTGTTGCAATTATCTTAAACCTAATACTAATACCATATTCTACATTTTATAAAAACATATAAATCTTACAAAATATAGCCAAAACCATTATTTATATAAACTTAGTTTTATAAAATCTAATATTACAAATACTTTTAAATTATATAAAAATACTATTAAAATGTATTTTGAATACTTACAAAATGTATACAAATTTTTATAAATAAGGTTTATACAAATAAGACTTGTAAATGGACTTTTAAATACATTGAATTTGTGTAAGAGTTTTAAACTAAAATAACATATTTTTGTTACATTATATGATTGCGGTTCAAAATATATTGTTAAAGTTGTTATCGTTTATCAAAATAATTATTATTACTATTGTTATTGTTTGAATAAACGGGCTATATATTTTAGACGATTAACGGAAAAACCCCAAATCCCAAATCCGAAACCCTAGAATTCCAATTTCCTTTGACTTCTATTTTTCCAATTCTAGATTTTCATACAATATGTTTTACTAAGTTAGGATTGTCACTTAATTAGGTGATTCTAATATTTAGACGATCCTCGGTTCTATTTTGTTTACTATTTGTTTCGTGCCCGAGTTTAAGGTGAGTAAATTCACTCCCCATTTTACTTTTGCATTTTGGGGCTGAAACGTGTTCTATTACAATACAATGTTTTCCAGTTTCTATTTTATTTTTCAACAGAGATCATAAAATATGTTAGTCTTGTTCCGGGCAAGATGCAAACTTATGTGGTAGTTTAAAGTAGTATTATTACTTTGTAATCCCAGCGGTACAATATTAGCGCTAATGGTCTGACAAACCAACCTACATGTACAACAACGATAGGTGATTTAAACCCGTCCATACAATTACAATGTTACGAGTTGCTATTCGATGTTACAAGTTGCTATACGATGATACAAGTTGCTATTGCTATGCCATGTCCCTAAGTTGCTAAATAATTAATGATAACTTAAATATCGAGACGGTTGCTTAAAAGTTATCGTTAATTAATACATGAGTTGGTTCCTCATGATAAATGGCTACAAGTTACGTTACAATTATGGTTTACAATGTGTGTGCAAGGGGTCATGGTCGAGAATGATATGAAATAGCTATGCATGTAGGCTTGCGCAGCATATTATGATGATCTCGGATTTTCTATATTACTATGTATCAACTTGTGGTTTACTCACTAGCTTTAAATAGCTAACTTTATTTTCACATGTTTCAGGTGATGCTTATGATTATTTTGCTGCTTTTGCCAAGACATAGGATTGCCTTGGACCTAGAATAATAAATCGGACAATTGCATTTACTGTTTTCGTTTTTATTACTTTTGTCGTATCCACTTAAGACTCATGTACTAAACTTACTATATCATTATTAAACTAAATAAATAAATACCATGTGCTTTGCCTACTATTGATATCCAATTCAATGACAGCCCGGTGTTTCCGCTGCCGGGCGGGGTGTCACACATTACAACACCGTACGTAAACTTAAAACTCCATAATAAACCTAATGAATTCGTCCGAGTCATTTGAACATCGTACAACAATTTAGAATATCTTACGATTCTGTATGCCACATTACCACTTTGAAAATCATGTTAGTATAACCTAGGGCACCTTACAACTCCTAAGAACCCATTACAATACCGTACGTAAACTTAAAACTCCATAGTAAACCTAATGAATTCGTCCGAGTCCTTTAAACATCAGACGACCACTCAGGACTTGTTATGACTTTGTATGCGACATTCGCAACAGGAAAAGCAATTTAGAATAATGTAGGATGCGTTACATCTTTTGAGAACACCTTACACCACCGTACGAAACATTAAAACTCCATAATAAACCTAATGAATTCGTCCGAGTGATTTGAACATCATACAACAATTTAGAATATCTTACCACTCTGTATGCCACATTACCGCCTTGAAAAGCATGTTAGTATAACGGACGACACCTTACAACTCCTAACAAAACAATACAACACCGTACGTAAACTTAAAACTCCATAATAAACCAAATGAATTCATCCGAGTCCTTTGAACATCGTACGACAATTTAAAATATATTACGATCTGTATGCCATATTACCGCCTTGAAAAGAATGTTAGTATAACGTACGACACCTTACAACTCCGAACAAAACATTACAACACCGTACGTAAACTTAAAACTCCATAATAAACCTAATGAATTCATCCGAGTCCTTTGAACATCGTACGACAATTTAGAATATATTACGACTCTGTATGCCACATTACCGCTTTGAAAATCATGTTAGTATAACCTAGGGCACCTTACAACTCCTAAGAACCCATTACAATACCGTACGTAAACTTAAAACTCAATAGTAAACCTAATGAATTCGTCCGAGTCCTTTAAAAATCAGACGACCACTCAGGACTTGTTATGACTTTGTATGCGACATTAGCAACAGGAAAAGCAATTTAGAATAATGTATGATGCGTTACATCTTTTGAGAACACCTTACACCACCGTACGAAACATTAAAACTCCTTAATAAACCTAATGAATTCGTCCGAGTGATTTGAACATCGTACAACAATTTAGAATATCTTACCACTATGAATGCCACATTACCGCCTTGAAAAGCATGTTAGTATAACGTACGACACCTTACAACTCCTAACAAAATATTACAACACCGTACGTAAACTTAAAACTCCATAATAAACCTAATGACTTCATCCGAGTCCTTTGAACATCGTACGACAATTTAGAATTTATTACGACTCTGTATGCCACATTACCGCCTTGAAAAGCATGTTAGTATAACGTACGGCACCTTATAACTCCTAACAAAACATTACAACACCGTAAGTAAACTTAAAACTCCATAATAAACCTAATGAATTCATCCGAGTCAATTGAACATCGTACAACAATTTAGAATATCTTACGACTCTGTATGCCACATTACCGCCTTGAAAATCATGTTAGTATAACCTAGGGCACCTTACAACTCCTAAGAACCCATTACAATACCGTACGTAAACTTAAAACTCCATAGTAAACCTAATGAATTCATCCGAGTACTTTAAACATCAGACGACCACTGAGGACTTGTTACGACTTTGTATGCGACATTAGCAACAGGAAAAGCAATTTAGAATAATGGAGGATGCATTACATCTTTTGAGAACACCTTACACCAACGTACGAAACATTAAAACTCCATAATAAACCTAATGAATTCGTCCGAGTGATTTGAACATCATACAACAATTTAGAATATCTTACCACTCTGTATGCCACATTACCGCCTTGAAAAACATGTTAGTATAACGTACGACACCTTACAACTCCTAACAAAACAATACAACACCGTACGTAAACTTAAAACTCCATAATAAACCAAATGAATTCATCCGAGTCCTTTGAACATCGTACGACAATTTAGAATATATTACGATCTGTATGCCACATTACCGCCTTGAAAAGAATGTTAGTATAACGTACGACACCTTACAACTCCGAACAAAACATTACAACACCGTACGTAAACTTAAAACTCCATAATAAACCTAATGAATTCATCCGAGTCCTTTGAACATCGTACGACAATTTAGAATATATTACGACTCTGTATGCCACATTACCGCCTTGAAAAGCATGTTAGTATAACGTACGGCACCTTACAACTCCTAACAAAACATTACAACACCGTACGTAAACTTAAAACTCCATAATAAACCTAATGAATTCGTCCGAGTCATTTGAACATCGTACAACAATTTAGAATATCTTACGATTCTGTATGCCACATTACCGCTTTGAAAATCATGTTAGTATAACCTAGGGCACCTTACAACTCCTAAGAACGCATTACAATACTGTATGTAAACTTAAAACTCCATAGTAAACCTAATGAATTCCTCCGAGTCCTTTAAACATCAGACGACCACTTAGGACTTGTTATGACTTTGTATGCGACATTAGCAACAGGAAAAGCAATTTAGAATAATGTAGGATGCTTTACATCTTTTGAGAACACCTTACACCACCGTACGAAACATTAAAACTGCATAATAAACCTAATGAATTCGTCCGAGTGATTTGAACATCGTAAAACAATTTAGAATATCTTACCACTCTGAATGCCACATTACCGCCATGAAAAGCATGTTAGTATAACGTACGACACCTTACAACTCCTAACAAAATATTGCAACACCGTACGTAAACATAAAACTCCATAAGAAACCTAATGAATTCATCAGAGTCCTTTGAACATCGTACGACAATTTAGAATATATTAAGATCTGTATGCCACATTACCGCCTTGAAAAGAATGTTAGTATAACGTACGACACCTTACAACTCCGAACAAAACATTATAACACCGTACGTAAACTTAAAACTCCATAATAAACCTAATGAATTCATCCGAGTCCTTTGAACATCGTACGACAATTTAGAATATATTACGACTCTGTATGCCACATTACCGCCTTGAAAAGCATGTTAGTATAACGTACGACACCTTACAACTCCGAACAAAACATTATAACACCGTACGTAAACTTAAATCTCCATAATAAACCTAATGAATTCGTCCGAGTCATTTGAACATCGTACAACAATTTAGAATATCTTACGATTCTGTATGCCACATTACCGCTTTGAAAATCATGTTAGTATAAACTAGGGCACCTTACAACTCCTAAGAACCCATTACAATACCGTACGTAAACTTAAAACTCCGTAGTAAACCTAATGAATTCGTCCGAGTCCTTTAAACATCAGACGACCACTCAGGACTTGTTATGACTTTGTATGCGACATTAGAAACAGGTAAAGCAATTTAAAATAATGTAGGATGCGTTACATATTTTGAGAACACCTTACACCACCGTACGAAACATTAAAACTCCATAATAAACCTAATGAATTCGTCCGAGTGATTTGAACATCGTACAACAATTTAGAATATCTTACCACTCTGAATGCCACATTACCGCCTTGAAAAGCATGTTAGTATAACGTACGACACCTTATAACTCCTAACAAAACATTACAACACCGTACGTAAACTTAAAACTCTATAATAAACCAAATGAATTCATCCGAGTCCTTTGAACATCGTACGACAATTTAGAATATATTACGACTCTGTATGCCACATTACCGCCTTGAAAAGAATGTTAGTATAACGTACGACACCTTACAACTCCTAACAAAACATTACAACACCATACGTAAACTTAAAACTCCATAATAAACCTAATGAATTCATCTGAGTCCTTTGAACATCGTACGACAATTTAGAATATATTACGACTCTGTATGCCACATTACCGCCTTGAAAAGCATGTTAGTATAACGTACGGCACCTTACAACTCCTAACAAAACATTACAACACCGTACGTAAACTTAAAACTCCATAATAAACCTAATGAATTCGTCCGAGTCATTTGAACATCGTACAACAATTTAGAATATCTTACGATTCTGTATGCCACATTACCACTTTGAAAATCATGTTAGTATAACCTAGGGCACCTTACAACTCCTAAGAACCCATTACAATACCGTACGTAAACTTAAAACTCCATAGTAAACCTAATGAATTCGTCCGAGTCCTTTAAACATCAGACGACCACTCAGGACTTGTTATGACTTTGTATGCGACATTCGCAGCAGGAAAAGCAATTTAGAATAATGTAGGATGCGTTACATCTTTTGAGAACACCTTACACCACCGTACGAAACATTAAAACTCCATAATAAACCTAATGAATTCGTCCGAGTGATTTGAACATCATACAACAATTTAGAATATCTTACCACTCTGTATGCCACATTACCGCCTTGAAAAGCATGTTAGTATAACGTACGGCACCTTACAACTCCTAACAAAACAATACAACACCGTACGTAAACTTAAAACTCCATAATAAACCAAATGAATTCATCCGAGTCCTTTGAACATCGTACGACAATTCAGAATATATTACGATCTGTATGCCATATTACCGCCTTGAAAAGAATGTTAGTATAACGTACGACACCTTACAACTCCGAACAAAACATTACAACACCGTACGTAAACTTAAAACTCCATAATAAACCTAATGAATTCATCCGAGTCCTTTGAACATCGTACGACAATTTAGAATATATTACGACTCTGTATGCCACATTACCGCTTTGAAAATCATGTTAGTATAACCTAGGGCACCTTACAACTCCTAACAACCCATTACAATACCGTACGTAAACTTAAAACTCAATAGTAAACCTAATGAATTCGTCCGAGTCCTTTAAACATCAGACGACCACTCAGGACTTGTTATGACTTTGTATGCGACATTAGCAACAGGAAAAGAAATTTAGAATAATGTATGATGCGTTACATCTTTTGAGAACACCTTACACCACCGTACGAAACATTAAAACTCCTTAATAAACCTAATGAATTCGTCCGAGTCATTTGAACATCGTACAACAATTTAGAATATCTTACCACTATGAATGCCACATTACCGCCTTGAAAAGCATGTTAGTATAACGTACGACACCTTACAACTCCTAACAAAATATTACAACACCGTACGTAAACTTAAAACTCCATAATAAACCTAATGACTTCATCCGAGTCCTTTGAACATCGTACGACAATTTAGAATTTATTACGACTCTGTATGCCACATTACCGCCTTGAAAAGCATGTTAGTATAACGTACGGCACCTTATAACTCCTAACAAAACATTACAACACCGTAAGTAAACTTAAAACTCCATAATAAACCTAATGAATTCATCCTAGTCAATTGAACATCGTACAACAATTTAGAATATCTTACGACTCTGTATGCCACATTACCGCCTTGAAAATCATGTTAGTATAACCTAGGGCACCTTACAACTCCTAAGAACCCATTACAATACCGTACATAAACTTAAAACTCCATAGTAAACCTAATGAATTCATCCGAGTACTTTAAACATCAGACGACCACTGAGGACTTGTTACGACTTTGTATGCGACATTAGCAACAGGAAAAGCAATTTAGAATAATGGAGGATGCATTACATCTTTTGAGAACACCTTACACCAACGTACGAAACATTAAAACTCCATAATAAACCTAATGAATTCGTCCGAGTGATTTGAACATCATACAACAATTTAGAATATCTTACCACTCTGTATGCCACATTACCGCCTTGAAAAACATGTTAGTATAACGTACGACACCTTACAACTCCTAACAAAACAATACAACACCGTACGTAAACTTAAAACTCCATAATAAACCAAATGAATTCATCCGAGTCCTTTGAACATCGTACGACAATTTAGAATATATTACGATCTGTATGCCACATTACCGCCTTGAAAAGAATGTTAGTATAACGTACGACACCTTACAACTCCGAACAAAACATTACAACACCGTACGTAAACTTAAAACTCCATAATAAACCTAATGAATTCATCCGAGTCCTTTGAACATCGTACGACAATTTAGAATATATTACGACTCTGTATGCCACATTACCGCCTTGAAAAGCATGTTAGTATAACGTACGGCACCTTACAACTCCTAACAAAACATTACAACACCGTACGTAAACTTAAAACTCCATAATAAACCTAATGAATTCATCCGAGTCATTTGAACATCGTACAACAATTTAGAATATCTTACGACTCTGTATGCCACATTACCGCCTTGAAAATCATGTTAGTATAACCTAGGGCACCTTATAACTCCTAAGAACCCATTACAATACCGTACGTAAACTTAAAACTCCATAGTAAACCTAATGAATTCGTCCGAGTCCTTTAAACATCAGACGACCACTGAGGACTTGTTACGACTTTGTATGCGACATTAGCAACAGGAAAAGCAATTTAGAATAATGGAGGATGCGTTACATCTTTTGAGAACACCTTACACCACCGTACGAAACATTAAAACTCCATAATAAACCTAATGAATTCGTCCGAGTGATTTGAACATCATACAAAAATTTAGAATATCTTACCACTCTGTATGCCACATTACCGCCTTGAAAAGCATGTTAGTATAACGTACGACAGCTTACAACTCCTAACGAAACCATACAACACCGTACGTAAACTTAAAACTCCATAATAAACCAAATGAATTCATCCGAGTCCTTTGAACATCGTACGACAATTTAGAATATATTACGATCTGTATGCCACATTACCGCCTTGAAAAGAATGTTAGTATAACGTACGACACCTTACAACTCCGAACAAAACATTACAACACCGTACGTAAACTTAAAACTCCATAATAAACCTAATGAATTCATCCGAGTCCTTTGAACATCGTACGACAATTTAGAATATATTACGACTCTGTATGCCACATTACCGCCTTGAAAAGCATGTTAGTATAACGTACGGCACCTTACAACTCCTAACAAAACATTACAACACCGTACGTAAACTTATAACTCCATAATAAACCTAATGAATTCGTCCGAGTCATTTGAACATCGTACAACAATTTAGAATATCTTACGATTCTGTATGCCACATTACCGCTTTGAAAATCATGTTAGTATAACCTAGGGCACCTTACAACTCCTAACAAAACATTACAACACCGTACGTAAACTTAAAACTCCATAATAAACCTAATGAATTCATCCGAGTCATTTGAACATCGTACAACAATTTAGAATATCTTACGACTCTGTATGCCACATTACCGCCTTGAAAATCATGTTAGTATAACCTAGGGCACCTTATAACTCCTAAGAACCCATTACAATACCGTACGTAAACTTAAAACTCCATAGTAAACCTAATGAATTCGTCCGAGTCCTTTAAACATCAGACGACCACTGAGGACTTGTTACGACTTTGTATGCGACATTAGCAACAGGAAAAGCAATTTAGAATAATGGAGGGTGCGTTACATCTTTTGAGAACACCTTACACCAACGTACGAAACATTAAAACTCCATAATAAACCTAATGAATTCGTCCGAGTGATTTGAACATCATACAACAATTTAGAATATCTTACCACTCTGTATGCCACATTACCGCCTTGAAAAGCATGTTAGTATAACGTACGACACCTTACAACTCCTAACAAAACAATACAACACCGTACGTAAACTTAAAACTCCATAATAAACCAAATGAATTCATCCGAGTCCTTTGAACATCGTACGACAATTTAGAATATATTACGATCTGTATGCCACATTACCGCCTTGAAAAGAATGTTAGTATAACGTACGACACCTTACAACTCCGAACAAAACATTACAACACCGTACGTAAACTTAAAACTCCATAATAAACCTAATGAATTCATCCGAGTCCTTTGAACATCGTACGACAATTTAGAATATATTACGACTCTGTATGCCACATTACCGCCTTGAAAAGCATGTTAGTATAACGTACGGCACCTTACAACTCCTAACAAAACATTACAACACCGTACGTAAACTTAAAACTCCATAATAAACCTAATGAATTCATCCGAGTCATTTGAACATCGTACAACAATTTAGAATATCTTACGACTCTGTATGCCACATTACCGCCTTGAAAATCATGTTAGTATAACCTAGGGCACCTTATAACTCCTAAGAACCCATTACAATACCGTACGTAAACTTAAAACTCCATAGTAAACCTAATGAATTCGTCCGAGTCCTTTAAACATCAGACGACCACTGAGGACTTGTTACGACTTTGTATGCGACATTAGCAACAGGAAAAGCAATTTAGAATAATGGAGGATGCGTTACATCTTTTGAGAACACCTTACACCACCGTACGAAACATTAAAACTCCATAATAAACCTAATGAATTCGTCCGAGTGATTTGAACATCATACAAAAATTTAGAATATCTTACCACTCTGTATGCCACATTACCGCCTTGAAAAGCATGTTAGTATAACGTACGACAGCTTACAACTCCTAACGAAACCATACAACACCGTACGTAAACTTAAAACTCCATAATAAACCAAATGAATTCATCCGAGTCCTTTGAACATCGTACGACAATTTAGAATATATTACGATCTGTATGCCACATTACCGCCTTGAAAAGAATGTTAGTATAACGTACGACACCTTACAACTCCGAACAAAACATTACAACACCGTACGTAAACTTAAAACTCCATAATAAACCTAATGAATTCATCCGAGTCCTTTGAACATCGTACGACAATTTAGAATATATTACGACTCTGTATGCCACATTACCGCCTTGAAAAGCATGTTAGTATAACGTACGGCACCTTACAACTACTAACAAAACATTACAACACCCTACGTAAACTTATAACTCCATAATAAACCTAATGAATTCGTCCGAGTCATTTGAACATCGTACAACAATTTAGAATATCTTACGATTCTGTATGCCACATTACCGCTTTGAAAATCATGTTAGTATAACCTAGGGCACCTTACAACTCCTAAGAACCCATTACAATACCGTACGTAAACTTAAAACTCCATAGTAAACCTAATGAATTCGTCCGAGTCCTTTAAACATCAGACGACCACTCAGGACTTGTTATGACTTTGTATGCGACATTAGCAACAGCAAAAGCAATTTAGAATAATGTATGATGCGTTACATCTTTTGAGAACACCTTACACCACCTTACGAAACATTAAAACTCCATAATAAACCTAATGAATTCGTCCGAGTGATTTGAACATCGTACAACAATTTAGAATATCTTACCACTATGAATGCCACATTACCGCCTTGAAAAGCATGTTAGTATAACGTACGACACCTTACAACTCCTAACAAAATATTACAACACCGTACGTAAACTTAAAACTCCATAATAAACCTAATGAATTCATCCGAGTCCTTTGAACATCGTACGACAATTTAGAATATATTACGACTCTGTATGCCACATTACCGCCTTGAAAAGCATGTTAGTATAACGTACGGCACCTTATAACTCCTAACAAAACATTACAACACCGTAAGTAAACTTAAAACTCCATAATAAACCTAATGAATTCATCCGAGTCAATTGAACATCGTACAACAATTTAGAATATCTTACGACTCTGTATGCCACATTACCGCCTTGAAAATCATGTTAGTATAACATAGGGCACCTTACAACTCCTAAGAACCCATTACAATACCGTACGTAAACTTAAAACTCCATAGTAAACCTAATGAATTCGTCCGAGTCCTTTAAACATCGGACGACCACTGAGGACTTGTTACGACTTTGTATGCGACATTAGCAACAGGAAAAGCAATTTAGAATAATGGAGGATGCGTTACATCTTTTGAGAACACCTTACACCAACGTACGAAACATTAAAACTCCATAATAAACCTAATGAATTCGTCCGAGTGATTTGAACATCATACAACAATTTAGAATATCTTACCACTCTGTATGCCACATTACCGCCTTGAAAAGCATGTTAGTATAACGTACGACACCTTACAACTCCTAACAAAACAATACAACACCGTACGTAAACTTAAAACTCCATAATAAACCAAATGAATTCATCCGAGTCCTTTGAACATCGTACGACAATTTAGAATATATTACGATCTGTATGCCACATTACCGCCTTGAAAAGAATGTTAGTATAATGTACGACACCTTACAACTCCGAACAAAACATTACAACACCGTACGTAAACTTAAAACTCCATAATAAACCTAATGAATTCATCCGAGTCCTTTGAACATCGTACGACAATTTAGAATATATTACGACTCTGTATGCCACATTACCGCCTTGAAAAGCATGTTAGTATAACGTACGGAACCTTATAACTCCTAACAAAACATTACAACACCGTACGTAAACTTAAAACTCCATAATAAACCTAATGAATTCGTCCGAGTGATTTGAACATCATACAACAATTTAGAATATCTTACCACTCTGTATGCCACATTACCGCCTTGAAAAGCATGTTAGTATAACGTACGACACCTTACAACTCCTAACAAAACAATACAACACCGTACGTAAACTTAAAACTCCATAATAAACCAAATGAATTCATCCGAGTCCTTTGAACATCGTACGACAATTTAGAATATATTACGACTCTGTATGCCACATTACCGCCTTGAAAAGCATGTTAGTATAACGTACGGCACCTTACAACTCCTAACAAAACATTACAACACCGTACGTAAACTTAAAACTCCATAATAAACCTAATGAATTCATCCGAGTCATT
Source organism: Tagetes erecta (assembly GCA_030867185.1). Classification (NCBI taxonomy): domain Eukaryota; kingdom Viridiplantae; phylum Streptophyta; class Magnoliopsida; order Asterales; family Asteraceae; genus Tagetes; species Tagetes erecta. The sequence goes on along the minus strand of CM061488.1, from coordinate 42,425,265 downwards.
TGAACATCGTACAACAATTTAGAATATCTTACGACTCTGTATGCCACATTACCGCCTTGAAAATCATGTTAGTATAACCTAGGGCACCTTATAACTCCTAAGAACCCATTACAATACCGTACGTAAACTTAAAACTCCATAGTAAACCTAATGAATTCGTCCGAGTCCTTTAAACATCAGACGACCACTGAGGACTTGTTACGACTTTGTATGCGACATTAGCAACAGGAAAAGCAATTTAGAATAATGGAGGATGCGTTACATCTTTTGAGAACACCTTACACCACCGTACGAAACATTAAAACTCCATAATAAACCTAATGAATTCGTCCGAGTGATTTGAACATCATACAAAAATTTAGAATATCTTACCACTCTGTATGCCACATTACCGCCTTGAAAAGCATGTTAGTATAACGTACGACAGCTTACAACTCCTAACGAAACCATACAACACCGTACGTAAACTTAAAACTCCATAATAAACCAAATGAATTCATCCGAGTCCTTTGAACATCGTACGACAATTTAGAATATATTACGATCTGTATGCCACATTACCGCCTTGAAAAGAATGTTAGTATAACGTACGACACCTTACAACTCCGAACAAAACATTACAACACCGTACGTAAACTTAAAACTCCATAATAAACCTAATGAATTCATCCGAGTCCTTTGAACATCGTACGACAATTTAGAATATATTACGACTCTGTATGCCACATTACCGCCTTGAAAAGCAAGTTAGTATAACGTACGGCACCTTACAACTCCTAACAAAACATTACAACACCGTACGTAAACTTATAACTCCATAATAAACCTAATGAATTCGTCCGAGTCATTTGAACATCGTACAACAATTTAGAATATCTTACGATTCTGTATGCCACATTACCGCTTTGAAAATCATGTTAGTATAACCTAGGGCACCTTACAACTCCTAAGAACCCATTACAATACCGTACGTAAACTTAAAACTCCATAGTAAACCTAATGAATTCGTCCGAGTCCTTTAAACATCAGACGACCACTCAGGACTTGTTATGACTTTGTATGCGACATTAGCAACAGCAAAAGCAATTTAGAATAATGTATGATGCGTTACATCTTTTGAGAACACCTTACACCACCGTACGAAACATTAAAACTCCATAATAAACCTAATGAATTCGTCCGAGTGATTTGAACATCGTACAACAATTTAGAATATCTTACCACTATGAATGCCACATTACCGCCTTGAAAAGCATGTTAGTATAACGTACGACACCTTACAACTCCTAACAAAATATTACAACACCGTACGTAAACTTAAAACTCCATAATAAACCTAATGAATTCATCCGAGTCCTTTGAACATCGTACGACAATTTAGAATATATTACGACTCTGTATGCCACATTACTGCCTTGAAAAGCATGTTAGTATAACGTACGACACCTTATAACTCCTAACAAAACATTACAACACCGTAAGTAAACTTAAAACTCCATAATAAACCTAATGAATTCATCCGAGTCAATTGAACATCGTACAACAATTTAGAATATCTTACGACTCTGTATGCCACATTACCGCCTTGAAAATCATGTTAGTATAACATAGGGCACCTTACAACTCCTAAGAACCCATTACAATACCGTACGTAAACTTAAAACTCCATAGTAAACCTAATGAATTCGTCCGAGTCCTTTAAACATCAGACGACCACTGAGGACTTGTTACGACTTTGTATGCGACATTAGCAACAGGAAAAGCAATTTAGAATAATGGAGGATGCGTTACATCTTTTGAGAACACCTTACACCAACGTACGAAACATTAAAACTCCATAATAAACCTAATGAATTCGTCCGAGTGATTTGAACATCATACAACAATTTAGAATATCTTACCACTCTGTATGCCACATTACCGCCTTGAAAAGCATGTTAGTATAACGTACGACACCTTACAACTCCTAACAAAACAATACAACACCGTACGTAAACTTAAAACTCCATAATAAACCAAATGAATTCATCCGAGTCCTTTGAACATCGTACGACAATTTAGAATATATTACGATCTGTATGCCACATTACCGCCTTGAAAAGAATGTTAGTATAATGTACGACACCTTACAACTCCGAACAAAACATTACAACACCGTACGTAAACTTAAAACTCCATAATAAACCTAATGAATTCATCCGAGTCCTTTGAACATCGTACGACAATTTAGAATATATTACGACTCTGTATGCCACATTACCGCCTTGAAAAGCATGTTAGTATAACGTACGGCACCTTATAACTCCTAACAAAACATTACAACACCGTACGTAAACTTAAAACTCCATAATAAACCTAATGAATTCGTCCGAGTGATTTGAACATCATACAACAATTTAGAATATCTTACCACTCTGTATGCCACATTACCGCCTTGAAAAGCATGTTAGTATAACGTACGACACCTTACAACTCCTAACAAAACAATACAACACCGTACGTAAACTTAAAACTCCATAATAAACCAAATGAATTCATCCGAGTCCTTTGAACATCGTACGACAATTTAGAATATATTACGATCTGTATGCCACATTACCGCCTTGAAAAGAATGTTAGTATAATGTACGACACCTTACAACTCCGAACAAAACATTACAACACCGTACGTAAACTTAAAACTCCATAATAAACCTAATGAATTCATCCGAGTCCTTTGAACATCGTACGACAATTTAGAATATATTACGACTCTGTATGCCACATTACCGCCTTGAAAAGCATGTTAGTATAACGTACGGCACCTTATAACTCCTAACAAAACATTACAACACCGTACGTAAACTTAAAACTCCATAATAAACCTAATGAATTCATCCGAGTCATTTGAACATCGTACAACAATTTAGAATATCTTACGACTCTGTATGCCACATTACCGCCTTGAAAATCATGTTAGTATAACCTAGGGCACCTTACAACTCCTAAGAACCCATTACAATACCGTACGTAAACTTAAAACTCCATAGTAAACCTAATGAATTCGTCCGAGTCCTTTAAACATCAGACGACCACTCAGGACTTGTTATGACTTTGTATGCGACATTAGCAACAGGAAAAGCAATTTAGAATAATGTATGATGCGTTACATCTTTTGAGAACACCTTACACCACCGTACGAAACATTAAAACTCCATAATAAACCTAATGAATTCGTCCGAGTGATTTGAACATCGTACAACAATTTAGAATATCTTACCACTATGAATGCCACATTACCGCCTTGAAAAGCATGTTAGTATAACGTACGACACCTTACAACTCATAACAAAATATTACAACACCGTACGTAAACTTAAAACTCCATAATAAACCTAATGACTTCATCCGAGTCCTTTGAACATCGTACGACAATTTAGAATATATTACGACTCTGTATGCCACATTACCGCCTTGAAAAGCATGTTAGTATAACGTACGGCACCTTATAACTCCTAACAAAACATCACAACACCGTACGTAAACTTAAAACTCCATAATAAACCTAATGAATTCATCCGAGTCATTTGAACATCGTACAACAATTTAGAATATCTTACGACTCTGTATGCCATATTACCGCCTTGAAAATCATGTTAGTATAACCTAGGGCACCTTACAACTCCTAAGAACCCATTACAATACCGTACGTAAACTTAAAACTCCATAGTAAACCTAATGAATTCGTCCGAGTCCTTTAAACATCAGACGACCACTCAGGACTTGTTATGACTTTGTATGCGACATTAGCAACAGCAAAAGCAATTTAGAATAATGTATGATGCGTTACATCTTTTGAGAACACCTTACACCACCGTACGAAACATTAAAACTCCATAATAAACCTAATGAATTCGTCCGAGTGATTTGAACATCGTACAACAATTTAGAATATCTTACCACTATGAATGCCACATTACCGCCTTGAAAAGCATGTTAGTATAACGTACGACACCTTACAACTCCTAACAAAATATTACAACACCGTACGTAAACTTAAAACTCCATAATAAACCTAATGAATTCATCCGAGTCCTTTGAACATCGTACGACAATTTAGAATATATTACGACTCTGTATGCCACATTACCGCCTTGAAAAGCATGTTAGTATAACGTACGGCACCTTATAACTCCTAACAAAACATTACAACACCGTAAGTAAACTTAAAACTCCATAATAAACCTAATGAATTCATCCGAGTCAATTGAACATCGTACAACAATTTAGAATATCTTACGACTCTGTATGCCACATTACCGCCTTGAAAATCATGTTAGTATAACATAGGGCACCTTACAACTCCTAAGAACCCATTACAATACCGTACGTAAACTTAAAACTCCATAGTAAACCTAATGAATTCGTCCGAGTCCTTTAAACATCAGACGACCAGTGAGGACTTGTTACGACTTTGTATGCGACATTAGCAACAGGAAAAGCAATTTTGAATAATGGAGGATGCGTTACATCTTTTGAGAACACCTTACACCAACGTACGAAACATTAAAACTCCATAATAAACCTAATGAATTCGTCCGAGTGATTTGAACATCATACAACAATTTAGAATATCTTACCACTCTGTATGCCACATTACCGCCTTGAAAAGCATGTTAGTATAACGTACGACACCTTACAACTCCTAACAAAACAATACAACACCGTATGTAAACTTAAAACTCCATAATAAACCAAATGAATTCATCCGAGTCCTTTGAACATCGTACGACAATTTAGAATATATTACGATCTGTATGCCACATTACCGCCTTGAAAAGAATGTTAGTATAATGTACGACACCTTACAACTCCGAACAAAACATTACAACACCGTACGTAAACTTAAAACTCCATAATAAACCTAATGAATTCATCCGAGTCCTTTGAACATCGTACGACAATTTAGAATATATTACGACTCTGTATGCCACATTACCGCCTTGAAAAGCATGTTAGTATAACGTACGGCACCTTATAACTCCTAACAAAACATTACAACACCGTACGTAAACTTAAAACTCCATAATAAACCTAATGAATTCATCCGAGTCATTTGAACATCGTACAACAATTTAGAATATCTTACGACTCTGTATGCCACATTACCGCCTTGAAAATCATGTTAGTATAACCTAGGGCACCTTACAACTCCTAAGAAACCATTACAATACCGTACGTAAACTTAAAACTCCATAGTAAACCTAATGAATTCGTCCGAGTCCTTTAAACATCAGACGACCACTCAAGACTTGTTATGACTTTGTATGCGACATTAGCAACAGGAAAAGCAATTTAGAATAATGTATGATGCGTTATATCTTTTGAGAACACCTTACACCACCGTACGAAACATTAAAACTCCATAATAAACCTAATGAATTCGTCCGAGTGATTTGAACATCGTACAACAATTTAGAATATCTTACCACTATGAATGCCACATTACCGCCTAGAAAAGCATGTTAGTATAACGTACGACACCTTACAACTCATAACAAAATATTACAACACCGTACGTAAACTTAAAACTCCATAATAAACCTAATGACTTCATCCGAGTCCTTTGAACATCGTACGACAATTTAGAATATATTACGACTCTGTATGCCACATTACCGCCTTGAAAAGCATGTTAGTATAACGTACGGCACCTTATAACTCCTAACAAAACATCACAACACCGTACGTAAACTTAAAACTCCATAATAAACCTAATGAATTCATCCGAGTCATTTGAACATCGTACAACAATTTAGAATATCTTACGACTCTGTATGCCATATTACCGCCTTGAAAATCATGTTAGTATAACCTAGGGCACCTTACAACTCCTAAGAACCCATTACAATACCGTACGTAAACTTAAAACTCCATAGTAAACCTAATGAATTCGTCCGAGTCCTTTAAACATCAGACGACCACTCAGGACTTGTTATGACTTTGTATGCGACATTAGCAACAGCAAAAGCAATTTAGAATAATGTATGATGCGTTACATCTTTTGAGAACACCTTACACCACCGTACGAAACATTAAAACTCCATAATAAACCTAATGAATTCGTCCGAGTGATTTGAACATCGTACAACAATTTAGAATATCTTACCACTATGAATGCCACATTACCGCCTTGAAAAGCATGTTAGTATAACGTACGACACCTTACAACTCCTAACAAAATATTACAACACCGTACGTAAACTTAAAACTCCATAATAAACCTAATGAATTCATCCGAGTCCTTTGAACATCGTACGACAATTTAGAATATATTACGACTCTGTATGCCACATTACCGCCTTGAAAAGCATGTTAGTATAACGTACGGCACCTTATAACTCCTAACAAAACATTACAACACCGTAAGTAAACTTAAAACTCCATAATAAACCTAATGAATTCATCCGAGTCAATTGAACATCGTACAACAATTTAGAATATCTTACGACTCTGTATGCCACATTACCGCCTTGAAAATCATGTTAGTATAACATAGGGCACCTTACAACTCCTAAGAACCCATTACAATACCGTACGTAAACTTAAAACTCCATAGTAAACCTAATGAATTCGTCCGAGTCCTTTAAACATCAGACGACCACTGAGGACTTGTTACGACTTTGTATGCGACATTAGCAACAGGAAAAGCAATTTAGAATAATGGAGGATGCGTTACATCTTTTGAGAACACCTTACACCAACGTACGAAACATTAAAACTCCATAATAAACCTAATGAATTCGTCCGAGTGATTTGAACATCATACAACAATTTAGAATATCTTACCACTCTATATGCCACATTACCGCCTTGAAAAGCATGTTAGTATAACGTACGACACCTTACAACTCCTAACAAAACAATACAACACCGTACGTAAACTTAAAACTCCATAATAAACCAAATGAATTCATCCGAGTCCTTTGAACATCGTACGACAATTTAGAATATATTACGATCTGTATGCCACATTACCGCCTTGAAAAGAATGTTAGTATAATGTACGACACCTTACAACTCCGAACAAAACATTACAACACCGTACGTAAACTTAAAACTCCATAATAAACCTAATGAATTCATCCGAGTCCTTTGAACATCGTACGACAATTTAGAATATATTACGACTCTGTATGCCACATTACCGCCTTGAAAAGCATGTTAGTATAACGTACGGCACCTTATAACTCCTAACAAAACATTACAACACCGTACGTAAACTTAAAACTCCATAATAAACCTAATGAATTCGTCCGAGTGATTTGAACATCATACAACAATTTAGAATATCTTACCACTCTGTATGCCACATTACCGCCTTGAAAAGCATGTTAGTATAACGTACGACACCTTACAACTCCTAACAAAACAATACAACACCGTACGTAAACTTAAAACTCCATAATAAACCAAATGAATTCATCCGAGTCCTTTGAACATCGTACGACAATTTAGAATATATTACGATCTGTATGCCACATTACCGCCTTGAAAAGAATGTTAGTATAATGTACGACACCTTACAACTCCGAACAAAACATTACAACACCGTACGTAAACTTAAAACTCCATAATAAACCTAATGAATTCATCCGAGTCCTTTGAACATCGTACGACAATTTAGAATATATTACGACTCTGTATGCCACATTACCGCCTTGAAAAGCATGTTAGTATAACGTACGGCACCTTATAACTCCTAACAAAACATTACAACACCGTACGTAAACTTAAAACTCCATAATAAACCTAATGAATTCGTCCGAGTGATTTGAACATCATACAACAATTTAGAATATCTTACCACTCTGTATGCCACATTACCGCCTTGAAAAGCATGTTAGTATAACGTACGACACCTTACAACTCCTAACAAAACAATACAACACCATACGTAAACTTAAAACTCCATAATAAACCAAATGAATTCATCCGAGTCCTTTGAACATCGTACGACAATTTAGAATATATTACGATCTGTATGCCACATTACCGCCTTGAAAAGAATGTTAGTATAATGTACGACACCTTACAACTCCGAACAAAACATTACAACACCGTACGTAAACTTAAACCTCCATAATAAACCTAATGAATTCATCCGAGTCCTTTGAACATCGTACGACAATTTAGAATATATTACGACTCTGTATGCCACATTACCGCCTTGAAAAGCATGTTAGTATAACGTACGGCACCTTATAACTCCTAACAAAACATTACAACACCGTACGTAAACTTAAAACTCCATAATAAACCTAATGAATTCGTCCGAGTGATTTGAACATCATACAACAATTTAGAATATCTTACCACTCTGTATGCCACATTACCGCCTTGAAAAGCATGTTAGTATAACGTACGACACCTTACAACTCCTAACAAAACAATACAACACCGTACGTAAACTTAAAACTCCATAATAAACCAAATGAATTCATCCGAGTCCTTTGAACATCGTACGACAATTTAGAATATATTACGATCTGTATGCCACATTACCGCCTTGAAAAGAATGTTAGTATAATGTACGACACCTTACAACTCCGAACAAAACATTACAACACCGTACGTAAACTTAAAACTCCATAATAAACCTAATGAATTCATCCGAGTCCTTTGAACATCGTACGACAATTTAGAATATATTACGACTCTGTATGCCACATTACCGCCTTGAAAAGCATGTTAGTATAACGTACGGCACCTTATAACTCCTAACAAAACATTACAACACCGTACGTAAACTTAAAACTCCATAATAAACCTAATGAATTCGTCCGAGTGATTTGAACATCATACAACAATTTAGAATATCTTACCACTCTGTATGCCACAGTACCGCCTTGAAAAGCATGTTAGTATAACGTACGACACCTTACAACTCCTAACAAAACAATACAACACCGTACGTAAACTTAAAACTCCATAATAAACCAAATGAATTCATCCGAGTCCTTTGAACATCGTACGACAATTTAGAATATATTACGATCTGTATGCCACATTACCGCCTTGAAAAGAATGTTAGTATAATGTACGACACCTTACAACTCCGAACAAAACATTACAACACCGTACATAAACTTAAAACTCCATAATAAAACTAATGAATTCATCCGAGTCCTTTGAACATCGTACGACAATTTAGAATATATTACGACTCTGTATGCCACATTACCGCCTTGAAAAGCATGTTAGTATAACGTACGGCACCTTATAACTCCTAACAAAACATTACAACACCGTACGTAAACTTAAAACTCCATAATAAACCTAATGAATTCATCCGAGTCATTTGAACATCGTACAACAATTTAGAATATCTTACGACTCTGTATGCCACATTACCGCCTTGAAAATCATGTTAGTATAACCTAGGGCACCTTACAACTCCTAAGAACCCATTACAATACCGTACGTAAACTTAAAACTCCATAGTAAACCTAATGAATTCGTCCGAGTCCTTTAAACATCAGACGACCACTCAGGACTTGTTATGACTTTGTATGCGACATTAGCAACAGGAAAAGCAATTTAGAATAATGTATGATGCGTTACATCTTTTGAGAACACCTTACACCACCGTACGAAACATTAAAACTCCATAATAAACCTAATGAATTCGTCCGAGTGATTTGAACATCGTACAACAATTTAGAATATCTTACCACTATGAATGCCACATTACCGCCTTGAAAAGCATGTTAGTATAACGTACGACACCTTACAACTCATAACAAAATATTACAACACCGTACGTAAACTTAAAACTCCATAATAAACCTAATGACTTCATCCGAGTCCTTTGAACATCGTACGACAATTTAGAATATATTACGACTCTGTATGCCACATTACTGCCTTGAAAAGCATGTTAGTATAACGTACGGCACCTTATAACTCCTAACAAAACATCACAACACCGTACGTAAACTTAAAACTCCATAATAAACCTAATGAATTCATCCGAGTCATTTGAACATCGTACAACAATTTAGAATATCTTACGACTCTGTATGCCATATTACCGCCTTGAAAATCATGTTAGTATAACCTAGGGCACCTTACAACTCCTAAGAACCCATTACAATACCGTACGTAAACTTAAAACTCCATAGTAAACCTAATGAATTCGTCCGAGTCCTTTAAACATCAGACGACCACTCAGGACTTGTTATGACTTTGTATGCGACATTAGCAACAGGAAAAGCAATTTAGAATAATGTATGATGCGTTACATCTTTTGAGAACACCTTACACCACCGTACGAAACATTAAAACTCCATAATAAACCTAATGAATTCGTCCGAGTGATTTGAACATCGTACAACAATTTAGAATATCTTACCACTATGAATGCCACATTACCGCCTTGAAAAGCATGTTAGTATAACGTACGACACCTTACAACTCCTAACAAAATATTACAACACCGTACGTAAACTTAAAACTCCATAATAAACCTAATGACTTCATCCGAGTCCTTTGAACATCGTACGACAATTTAGAATATATTACGACTCTGTATGCCACATTACCGCCTTGAAAAGAATGTCAGTATAACGTACGACACCTTACAACTCCGAACAAAACATTACAACACCGTACGTAAACTTAAAACTCCATAATAAACCTAATGAATTCATCCGAGTCCTTTGAACATCGTACGACAATTTAGAATATATTACGACTCTGTATGCCACATTACCGCCTTGAAAAGCATGTTAGTATAACGTACGGCACCTTACAACTCCTAACAAAACATTACAACACCGTACGTAAACTTAAAACTCCGTAATAAACCTAATGAATTCATCCGAGTCGTTTGAACATCGTACAACAATTTAGAATATCTTACGACTCTGTATGCCACATTACCGCCTTGAAAATCATGTTAGTATAACCTAGGGCACCTTATAACTCCTAAGAACCCATTACAATACCGTACGTAAACTTAAAACTCCATAGTAAACCTAATGAATTCGTCGGAGTCCTTTAAACATCAGACGACCACTGAGGACTTGTTACGACTTTGTATGCGACATTAGCAACAGGAAAAGCAATTTAGAATAATGGAGGATGCGTTACATCTTTTGAGAACACCTTACACCACCGTACGAAACATTAAAACTCCATAATAAACCTAATGAATTCTTCCGAGTGATTTGAACATCGTACAACAATTTAGAATATCTTACCACTCTGTATGCCACATTACCGCCTTGAAAAGCATGTTAGTATAACGTACGACACCTTACAACTCCTAACAAAATATTACAACACCGTACGTAAACTTAAAACTCCATAATAAACCTAATGACTTCATCCGAGTCCTTTGAACATCGTACGACAATTTAGAATATATTACGACTCTGTATGCCACATTACCGCCTTGAAAAGAATATTAGTATAACGTACGATACCTTACAACTCCGAACAAAACATTACAACACCGTACGTAAACTTAAAACTCCATAATAAACCTAATGAATTCATCCGAGTCCTTTGAACATCGTACGACAATTTAGAATATATTACGACTCTGTATGCCACATTACCGCCTTGAAAAGCATGTTAGTATAACGTACGGCACCCTACAACTCCTAACAAAACATTACAACACCGTACGTAAACTTAAAACTCCATAATAAACCTAATGAATTCGTCCGAGTCATTTGAACATCGTACAACAATTTAGAATATCTTACGATTCTGTATGCCACATTACCGCTTTGAAAATCATGTTAGTATAACCTAGGGCACCTTACAACTCCTAAGAACCCATTACAATACCGTACGTAAACTTAAAACTCCATAGTAAACCTAATGAATTCGTCCGAGTCCTTTAAACATCAGACGACCACTCAGGACTTGTTATGACTTTGTATGCGACATTAGCAACAGGAAAAGCAATTTAGAATAATGTATGATGCGTTACATCTTTTGAGAACACCCAACACCACCGTACGAAACATTAAAACTCCATAATAAACTTATTGAATTCGTCCGAGTGATTTGAACATCGTACAACAATTTAGAATATCTTACCACTATGAATGCCACATTACCGCCTTGAAAAGCATGTTAGTATAACGTACGACACCTTACAACTACTAACAAAATATTACAACACCGTACGTAAACTTAAAACTCCATAATAAACCTAATGACTTCATCCGAGTCCTTTGAACATCGTACGACAATTTAGAATATATTACGACTCTGTATGCCACATTACCGCCTTGAAAAGAATGTTAGTATAACGTACGATACCTTACAACTCCGAACAAAACATTACAACACCGTACGTAAACTTAAAACTCCATAATAAACCTAATGAATTCATCCGAGTCCTTTGAACATCGTACGACAATTTAGAATATATTACGACTCTGTATGCCACATTACCGCCTTGAAAAGCATGTTAGTATAACGTACGGCACCCTACAACTCCTAACAAAACATTACAACACCGTACGTAAACTTAAAACTCCATAATAAACCTAATGAATTCGTCCGAGTCATTTGAACATCGTACAACAATTTAGAATATCTTACGATTCTGTATGCCACATTACCGCTTTGAAAATCATGTTAGTATAACCTAGGGCACCTTACAACTCCTAAGAACCCATTACAATACCGTACGTAAACTTAAAACTCCATAGTAAACCTAATGAATTCGTCCGAGTCCTTTAAACATCAGACGACCACTCAGGACTTGTTATGACTTTGTATGCGACATTAGCAACAGGAAAAGCAATTTAGAATAATGTATGATGCGTTACATCTTTTGAGAACACCTTACACCACCGTACGAAACATTAAAACTCCATAATAAACCTAATGAATTCGTCCGAGTGATTTGAACATCGTACAACAATTTAGAATATCTTACCACTATGAATGCCACATTACCGCCTTGAAAAGCATGTTAGTATAACGTACGACACCTTACAACTCCTAACAAAATATTACAACACCGTACGTAAACTTAAAACTCCATAATAAACCTAATGACTTCATCCGAGTCCTTTGAACATCGTACGACAATTTAGAATATATTACGACTCTGTATGCCACATTACCGCCTTGAAAAGAATGTTAGTATAACGTACGACACCTTACAACTCCGAACAAAACATTACAACACCGTACGTAAACTTAAAACTCCATAATAAACCTAATGAATTCATCCGAGTCCTTTGAACATCGTACGACAATTTAGAATATATTACGACTCTGTATGCCACATTACCGCCTTGAAAAGCATGTTAGTATAACGTACGGCACCTTACAACTCCTAACAAAACATTACAACACCGTACGTAAACTTAAAACTCCGTAATAAACCTAATGAATTCATCCGAGTCGTTTGAACATCGTACAACAATTTAGAATATCTTACGACTCTGTATGCAACATTACCGCCTTGAAAATCATGTTAGTATAACCTAGGGCACCTTATAACTCCTAAGAACCCATTACAATACCGTACGTAAACTTAAAACTCCATAGTAAACCTAATGAATTCGTCGGAGTCCTTTAAACATCAGACGACCACTGAGGACTTGTTACGACTTTGTATGCGACATTAGCAACAGGAAAAGCAATTTAGAATAATGGAGGATGCGTTACATCTTTTGAGAACACCTTACACCACCGTACGAAACATTAAAACTCCATAATAAACCTAATGAATTCTTCCGAGTGATTTGAACATCATACAACAATTTAGAATATCTTACCACTCTGTATGCCACATTACCGCCTTGAAAAGCATGTTAGTATAACGTACGATAGCTTACAACTCCTAACAAAACAATACAACACCGTACGTAAACTTAAAACTCCATAATAAACCAAATGAATTCATCCGAGTCCTTTGAACATCGTACGACAATTTAGAATATATTACGATCTGTATGCCACATTACCGCCTTGAAAAGAATGTTAGTATAACGTACGACACCTTACAACTCCGAACAAAACATTACAACACCGTACGTAAACTTAAAACTCCATAATAAACCTAATGAATTCATCCGAGTCCTTTGAACATCGTACGACAATTTAGAATATATTACGACTCTGTATGCCACATTACCGCCTTGAAAAGCATGTTAGTATAACGTACGGCACCTTACAACTCCTAACAAAACATTACAACACCGTACGTAAACTTAAAACTCCATAATAAACCTAATGAATTCGTCCGAGTCATTTGAACATCGTACAACAATTTAGAATATCTTACGATTCTGTATGCCACATTACCGCTTTGAAAATCATGTTAGTATAACCTAGGGCACCTTACAACTCCTAAGAACCCATTAAAATACCGTACGTAAACTTAAAACTCCATAGTAAACCTAATGAATTCGTCCGAGTCCTTTAAACATCAGACGACCACTCAGGACTTGTTATGACTTTGTATGCGACATTAGCAACAGGAAAAGCAATTTAGAATAATGTATGATGCGTTACATCTTTTGAGAACACCCAACACCACCGTACGAAACATTAAAACTCCATAATAAACCTAATGAATTCGTCCGAGTGATTTGAACATCGTACAACAATTTAGAATATCTTACCACTATGAATGCCACATTACCGCCTTGGAAAGCATGTTAGTATAACGTACGACACCTTACAACTCCTAACAAAATATTACAACACCGTACGTAAACTTAAAACTCCATAATAAACCTAATGACTTCATCCGAGTCCTTTGAACATCGTACGACAATTTAGAATATATTACGACTCTGTATGCCACATTACCGCCTTGAAAAGAATGTTAGTATAACGTACGATACCTTACAACTCCGAACAAAACATTACAACACCGTACGTAAACTTAAAACTCCATAATAAACCTAATGAATTCATCCGAGTCCTTTGAACATCGTACGACAATTTAGAATATATTACGACTCTGTATGCCACATTACCGCCTTGAAAAGCATGTTAGTATAACGTACGGCACCCTACAACTCCTAACAAAACATTACAACACCGTACGTAAACTTAAAACTCCATAATAAACCTAATGAATTCGTCCGAGTCATTTGAACATCGTACAACAATTTAGAATATCTTACGATTCTGTATGCCACATTACCGCTTTGAAAATCATGTTAGTATAACCTAGGGCACCTTACAACTCCTAAGAACCCATTACAATACCGTACGTAAACTTAAAACTCCATAGTAAACCTAATGAATTCGTCCGAGTCCTTTAAACATCAGACGACCACTCAGGACTTGTTATGACTTTGTATGCGACATTAGCAACAGGAAAAGCAATTTAGAATAATGTATGATGCGTTACATCTTTTGAGAACACCTTACACCACCGTACGAAACATTAAAACTCCATAATAAACCTAATGAATTCGTCCGAGTGATTTGAACATCGTACAACAATTTAGAATATCTTACCACTATGAATGCCACATTACCGCCTTGAAAAGCATGTTAGTATAACGTACGACACCTTACAACTCCTAACAAAATATTACAACACCGTACGTAAACTTAAAACTCCATAATAAACCTAATGACTTCATCCGAGTCCTTTGAACATCGTACGACAATTTAGAATATATTACGACTCTGTATGCCACATTACCGCCTTGAAAAGAATGTTAGTATAACGTACGATACCTTACAACTCCGAACAAAACATTACAACACCGTACGTAAACTTAAAACTCCATAATAAACCTAATGAATTCATCCGAGTCCTTTGAACATCGTACGACAATTTAGAATATATTACGACTCTGTATGCCACATTACCGCCTTGAAAAGCATGTTAGTATAACGTACGACACCTTACAACTCCTAACAAAACATTACAACACTGTACGTAAACTTAAAACTCCATAATAAACCTAATGAATTCATCCGAGTCATTTGAACATCGTACAACAATTTAGAATATCTTACGACTCTGTATGCCACATTACCGCCTTGAAAATCTTGTTAGTATAACCTAGGGCACCTTATAACTCCTAAGAACCCATTAGAATACCGTACGTAAACTTAAAACTCCATACTAAACCTAATGAATTCGTCAGAGTCCTTTAAACATCAGACGACCACTGAGGACTTGTTACGACTTTGTTTGCGACATTAGCAACAGGAAAAGCAATTTAGAATAATGGAGGATGCGTTACATCTTTTGAGAACACCTTACACCACCGTACGAAACATTAAAACTCCATAATAAACCTAATGAATTCGTCCGAGTGATTTGAACATCGTACAACAATTTAGAATATCTTACCACTATGAATGCCACATTACCGCCTTGAAAAGCATGTTAGTATAACGTACGACACCTTACAACTCCTAACAAAATATTACAACACCGTACGTAAACTTAAAACTCCATAATAAACCTAATGACTTCATCCGAGTCCTTTGAACATCGTACGACAATTTAGAATATATTACGACTCTGTATGCCACATTACCGCCTTGAAAAGAATGTTATTATAACGTACGACACCTTACAACTCCGAACAAAACATTACAACACCGTACGTAAACTTAAAACTCCATAATAAACCTAATGAATTCATCCGAGTCCTTTGAACATCGTACGACAATTTAGAATATATTACGACTCTGTATGCCACATTACCGCCTTGAAAAGCATGTTAGTATAACGTACGACACCTTACAACTCCTAACAAAACATTACAACACTGTACGTAAACTTAAAACTCCATAATAAACCTAATGAATTCATCCGAGTCATTTGAACATCGTACAACAATTTAGAATATCTTACGACTCTGTATGCCACATTACCGCCTTGAAAATCTTGTTAGTATAACCTAGGGCACCTTATAACTCCTAAGAACCCATTACAATACCGTACGTAAACTTAAAACTCCATAGTAAACCTAATGAATTCGTCAGAGTCCTTTAAACATCAGACGACCACTGAGGACTTGTTACGACTTTGTTTGCGACATTAGCAACAGGAAAAGCAATTTAGAATAATGGAGGATGCGTTACATCTTTTGAGAACACCTTACACCACCGTACGAAACATTAAAACTCCATAATAAACCTAATGAATTCGTCCGAGTGATTTGAACATCATACAACAATTTAGAATATCTTACCACTCTGTATGCCACATTACCGCCTTGAAAAGCATGTTAGTATAACGTACGACAGCTTACAACTCCTAACAAAACAATACAACACCGTACGTAAACTTAAAACTCCATAATAAACCAAATGAATTCATCCGAGTCTCTTGAACATCGTACGACAATTTAGAATATATTACGATCTGTATGCCACATTACCGCCTTGAAAAGAATGTTAGTATAACGTACGACACCTTACAACTCCGAACAAAACATTACAACACTGTACGTAAACTTAAAACTCCATAATAAACCTAATGAATTCATCCGAGTCCTTTGAACATCGTACGACAATTTAGAATATATTACGACTCTGTATGCCACATTACCGCCTTGAAAAGCATGTTAGTATAACGTACGGCACCTTACAACTCCTAACAAAACATTACAACACCGTACGTAAACTTAAAACTCCATAATAAACCTAATGAATTCGTCCGAGTCATTTGAACATCGTACAACAATTTAGAATATCTTACGATTCTGTATGCCACATTACCGCTTTGAAAATCATGTTAGTATAACCTAGGGCACCTTACAACTCCTAAGAACCCATTAAAATACCGTACGTAAACTTAAAACTCCATAGTAAACCTAATGAATTCGTCCGAGTCCTTTAAACATCAGACGACCACTCAGGACTTGTTATGACTTTGTATGCGACATTAGCAACAGGAAAAGCAATTTAGAATAATGTATGATGCGTTACATCTTTTGAGAACACCCAACACCACCGTACGAAACATTAAAACTCCATAATAAACCTAATGAATTCGTCCGAGTGATTTGAACATCGTACAACAATTTAGAATATCTTACCACTATGAATGCCACATTACCGCCTTGAAAAGCATGTTAGTATAACGTACGACACCTTACAACTCCTAACAAAATATTACAACACCGTACGTAAACTTAAAACTCCATAATAAACCTAATGACTTCATCCGAGTCCTTTGAACATCGTACGACAATTTAGAATATATTACGACTCTGTATGCCACATTACCGCCTTGAAAAGAATGTTAGTATAACGTACGATACCTTACAACTCCGAACAAAACATTACAACACCGTACGTAAACTTAAAACTCCATAATAAACCTAATGAATTCATCCGAGTCCTTTGAACATCGTACGACAATTTAGATTATATTACGACTCTGTATGCCACATTACCGCCTTGAAAAGCATGTTAGTATAACGTACGGCACCCTACAACTCCTAACAAAACATTACAACACCGTACGTAAACTTAAAACTCCATAATAAACCTAATGAATTCGTCCGAGTCATTTGAACATCGTACAACAATTTAGAATATCTTACCACTATGAATGCCACATTACCGCCTTGAAAAGCATGTTAGTATAACGTACGACACCTTACAACTCCTAACAAAATATTACAACACCGTACGTAAACTTAAAACTCCATAATAAACCTAATGACTTCATCCGAGTCCTTTGAACATCGTACGACAATTTAGAATATATTACGACTCTGTATGCCACATTACCGCCTTGAAAAGAATGTTATTATAACGTACGACACCTTACAACTCCGAACAAAACATTACAACACCGTACGTAAACTTAAAACTCCATAATAAACCTAATGAATTCATCCGAGTCCTTTGAACATCGTACGACAATTTAGAATATATTACGACTCTGTATGCCACATTACCGCCTTGAAAAGCATGTTAGTATAACGTACGACACCTTACAACTCCTAACAAAACATTACAACACTGTACGTAAACTTAAAACTCCATAATAAACCTAATGAATTCATCCGAGTCATTTGAACATCGTACAACAATTTAGAATATCTTACGACTCTGTATGCCA
The DNA here is from genome assembly GCA_030867185.1 of Tagetes erecta. Taxonomy (NCBI): domain Eukaryota; kingdom Viridiplantae; phylum Streptophyta; class Magnoliopsida; order Asterales; family Asteraceae; genus Tagetes; species Tagetes erecta. Next base: position 42,406,190 of record CM061488.1, on the reverse strand, counting down.
CATTACCGCCTTGAAAATCTTGTTAGTATAACCTAGGGCACCTTATAACTCCTAAGAACCCATTACAATACCGTACGTAAACTTAAAACTCCATAGTAAACCTAATGAATTCGTCAGAGTCCTTTAAACATCAGACGACCACTGAGGACTTGTTACGACTTTGTTTGCGACATTAGCAACAGGAAAAGCAATTTAGAATAATGGAGGATGCGTTACATCTTTTGAGAACACCTTACACCACCGTACGAAACATTAAAACTCCATAATAAACCTAATGAATTCGTCCGAGTGATTTGAACATCATACAACAATTTAGAATATCTTACCACTCTGTATGCCACATTACCGCCTTGAAAAGCATGTTAGTATAACGTACGACAGCTTACAACTCCTAACAAAACAATACAACACCGTACGTAAACTTAAAACTCCATAATAAACCAAATGAATTCATCCGAGTCTCTTGAACATCGTACGACAATTTAGAATATATTACGATCTGTATGCCACATTACCGCCTTGAAAAGAATGTTAGTATAACGTACGACACCTTACAACTCCGAACAAAACATTACAACACTGTACGTAAACTTAAAACTCCATAATAAACCTAATGAATTCATCCGAGTCCTTTGAACATCGTACGACAATTTAGAATATATTACGACTCTGTATGCCACATTACCGCCTTGAAAAGCATGTTAGTATAACGTACGGCACCTTACAACTCCTAACAAAACATTACAACACCGTACGTAAACTTAAAACTCCATAATAAACCTAATGAATTCGTCCGAGTCATTTGAACATCGTACAACAATTTAGAATATCTTACGATTCTGTATGCCACATTACCGCTTTGAAAATCATGTTAGTATAACCTAGGGCACCTTACAACTCCTAAGAACCCATTAAAATACCGTACGTAAACTTAAAACTCCATAGTAAACCTAATGAATTCGTCCGAGTCCTTTAAACATCAGACGACCACTCAGGACTTGTTATGACTTTGTATGCGACATTAGCAACAGGAAAAGCAATTTAGAATAATGTATGATGCGTTACATCTTTTGAGAACACCCAACACCACCGTACGAAACATTAAAACTCCATAATAAACCTAATGAATTCGTCCGAGTGATTTGAACATCGTACAACAATTTAGAATATCTTACCACTATGAATGCCACATTACCGCCTTGAAAAGCATGTTAGTATAACGTACGACACCTTACAACTCCTAACAAAATATTACAACACCGTACGTAAACTTAAAACTCCATAATAAACCTAATGACTTCATCCGAGTCCTTTGAACATCGTACGACAATTTAGAATATATTACGACTCTGTATGCCACATTACCGCCTTGAAAAGAATGTTAGTATAACGTACGATACCTTACAACTCCGAACAAAACATTACAACACCGTACGTAAACTTAAAACTCCATAATAAACCTAATGAATTCATCCGAGTCCTTTGAACATCGTACGACAATTTAGATTATATTACGACTCTGTATGCCACATTACCGCCTTGAAAAGCATGTTAGTATAACGTACGGCACCCTACAACTCCTAACAAAACATTACAACACCGTACGTAAACTTAAAACTCCATAATAAACCTAATGAATTCGTCCGAGTCATTTGAACATCGTACAACAATTTAGAATATCTTACGATTCTGTATGCCACATTACCGCTTTGAAAATCATGTTAGTATAACCTAGGGCACCTTACAACTCCTAAGAACCCATTACAATACCGTACGTAAACTTAAAACTCCATAGTAAACCTAATGAATTCGTCCGAGTCCTTTAAACATCAGACGACCACTCAGGACTTGTTATGACTTTGTATGCGACATTAGCAACAGGAAAAGCAATTTAGAATAATGTATGATGCGTTACATCTTTTGAGAACACCTTACACCACCGTACGAAACATTAAAACTCCATAATAAACCTAATGAATTCGTCCGAGTGATTTGAACATCGTACAACAATTTAGAATATCTTACCACTATGAATGCCACATTACCGCCTTGAAAAGCATGTTAGTATAACGTACGACACCTTACAACTCCTAACAAAATATTACAACACCGTACGTAAACTTAAAACTCCATAATAAACCTAATGACTTCATCCGAGTCCTTTGAACATCGTACGACAATTTAGAATATATTACGACTCTGTATGCCACATTACCGCCTTGAAAAGAATGTTAGTATAACGTACGATACCTTACAACTCCGAACAAAACATTACAACACCGTACGTAAACTTAAAACTCCATAATAAACCTAATGAATTCATCCGAGTCCTTTGAACATCGTACGACAATTTAGAATATATTACGACTCTGTATGCCACATTACCGCCTTGAAAAGCATGTTAGTATAAGTACGACACCTTACAACTCCTAACAAAACATTACAACACTGTACGTAAACTTAAAACTCCATAATAAACCTAATGAATTCATCCGAGTCATTTGAACATCGTACAACAATTTAGAATATCTTACGACTCTGTATGCCACATTACCGCCTTGAAAATCTTGTTAGTATAACCTAGGGCACCTTATAACTCCTAAGAACCCATTACAATACCGTACGTAAACTTAAAACTCCATAGTAAACCTAATGAATTCGTCAGAGTCCTTTAAACATCAGACGACCACTGAGGACTTGTTACGACTTTGTTTGCGACATTAGCAACAGGAAAAGCAATTTAGAATAATGGAGGATGCGTTACATCTTTTGAGAACACCTTACACCACCGTACGAAACATTAAAACTCCATAATAAACCTAATGAATTCGTCCGAGTGATTTGAACATCATACAACAATTTAGAATATCTTACCACTCTGTATGCCACATTACCGCCTTGAAAAGCATGTTAGTATAACGTACGACAGCTTACAACTCCTAACAAAACAATACAACACCGTACGTAAACTTAAAACTCCATAATAAACCAAATGAATTCATCCGAGTCTCTTGAACATCGTACGACAATTTAGAATATATTACGATCTGTATGCCACATTACCGCCTTGAAAAGAATGTTAGTATAACGTACGACACCTTACAACTCCGAACAAAACATTACAACACTGTACGTAAACTTAAAACTCCATAATAAACCTAATGAATTCATCCGAGTCCTTTGAACATCGTACGACAATTTAGAATATATTACGACTCTGTATGCCACATTACCGCCTTGAAAAGCATGTTAGTATAACGTACGGCACCTTACAACTCCTAACAAAACATTACAACACCGTACGTAAACTTAAAACTCCATAATAAACCTAATGAATTCGTCCGAGTCATTTGAACATCGTACAACAATTTAGAATATCTTACGATTCTGTATGCCACATTACCGCTTTGAAAATCATGTTAGTATAACCTAGGGCACCTTACAACTCCTAAGAACCCATTAAAATACCGTACGTAAACTTAAAACTCCATAGTAAACCTAATGAATTCGTCCGAGTCCTTTAAACATCAGACGACCACTCAGGACTTGTTATGACTTTGTATGCGACATTAGCAACAGGAAAAGCAATTTAGAATAATGTATGATGCGTTACATCTTTTGAGAACACCCAACACCACCGTACGAAACATTAAAACTCCATAATAAACCTAATGAATTCGTCCGAGTGATTTGAACATCGTACAACAATTTAGAATATCTTACCACTATGAATGCCACATTACCGCCTTGAAAAGCATGTTAGTATAACGTACGACACCTTACAACTCCTAACAAAATATTACAACACCGTACGTAAACTTAAAACTCCATAATAAACCTAATGACTTCATCCGAGTCCTTTGAACATCGTACGACAATTTAGAATATATTACGACTCTGTATGCCACATTACCGCCTTGAAAAGAATGTTAGTATAACGTACGATACCTTACAACTCCGAACAAAACATTACAACACCGTACGTAAACTTAAAACTCCATAATAAACCTAATGAATTCATCCGAGTCCTTTGAACATCGTACGACAATTTAGATTATATTACGACTCTGTATGCCACATTACCGCCTTGAAAAGCATGTTAGTATAACGTACGGCACCCTACAACTCCTAACAAAACATTACAACACCGTACGTAAACTTAAAACTCCATAATAAACCTAATGAATTCGTCCGAGTCATTTGAACATCGTACAACAATTTAGAATATCTTACGATTCTGTATGCCACATTACCGCTTTGAAAATCATGTTAGTATAACCTAGGGCACCTTACAACTCCTAAGAACCCATTACAATACCGTACGTAAACTTAAAACTCCATAGTAAACCTAATGAATTCGTCCGAGTCCTTTAAACATCAGACGACCACTCAGGACTTGTTATGACTTTGTATGCGACATTAGCAACAGGAAAAGCAATTTAGAATAATGTATGATGCGTTACATCTTTTGAGAACACCTTACACCACCGTACGAAACATTAAAACTCCATAATAAACCTAATGAATTCGTCCGAGTGATTTGAACATCGTACAACAATTTAGAATATCTTACCACTATGAATGCCACATTACCGCCTTGAAAAGCATGTTAGTATAACGTACGACACCTTACAACTCCTAACAAAATATTACAACACCGTACGTAAACTTAAAACTCCATAATAAACCTAATGACTTCATCCGAGTCCTTTGAACATCGTACGACAATTTAGAATATATTACGACTCTGTATGCCACATTACCGCCTTGAAAAGAATGTTAGTATAACGTACGATACCTTACAACTCCGAACAAAACATTACAACACCGTACGTAAACTTAAAACTCCATAATAAACCTAATGAATTCATCCGAGTCCTTTGAACATCGTACGACAATTTAGAATATATTACGACTCTGTATGCCACATTACCGCCTTGAAAAGCATGTTAGTATAAGTACGACACCTTACAACTCCTAACAAAACATTACAACACTGTACGTAAACTTAAAACTCCATAATAAACCTAATGAATTCATCCGAGTCATTTGAACATCGTACAACAATTTAGAATATCTTACGACTCTGTATGCCACATTACCGCCTTGAAAATCTTGTTAGTATAACCTAGGGCACCTTATAACTCCTAAGAACCCATTAGAATACCGTACGTAAACTTAAAACTCCATACTAAACCTAATGAATTCGTCAGAGTCCTTTAAACATCAGACGACCACTGAGGACTTGTTACGACTTTGTTTGCGACATTAGCAACAGGAAAAGCAATTTAGAATAATGGAGGATGCGTTACATCTTTTGAGAACACCTTACACCACCGTACGAAACATTAAAACTCCATAATAAACCTAATGAATTCGTCCGAGTGATTTGAACATCGTACAACAATTTAGAATATCTTACCACTATGAATGCCACATTACCGCCTTGAAAAGCATGTTAGTATAACGTACGACACCTTACAACTCCTAACAAAATATTACAACACCGTACGTAAACTTAAAACTCCATAATAAACCTAATGACTTCATCCGAGTCCTTTGAACATCGTACGACAATTTAGAATATATTACGACTCTGTATGCCACATTACCGCCTTGAAAAGAATGTTAGTATAACGTACGACACCTTACAACTCCGAACAAAACATTACAACACCGTACGTAAACTTAAAACTCCATAATAAACCTAATGAATTCATCCGAGTCCTTTGAACATCGTACGACAATTTAGAATATATTACGACTCTGTATGCCACATTACCGCCTTGAAAAGCATGTTAGTATAACGTACGACACCTTACAACTCCTAACAAAACATTACAACACTGTACGTAAACTTAAAACTCCATAATAAACCTAATGAATTCATCCGAGTCATTTGAACATCGTACAACAATTTAGAATATCTTACGACTCTGTATGCCACATTACCGCCTTGAAAATCTTGTTAGTATAACCTAGGGCACCTTATAACTCCTAAGAACCCATTACAATACCGTACGTAAACTTAAAACTCCATAGTAAACCTAATGAATTCGTCAGAGTCCTTTAAACATCAGACGACCACTGAGGACTTGTTACGACTTTGTTTGCGACATTAGCAACAGGAAAAGCAATTTAGAATAATGGAGGATGCGTTACATCTTTTGAGAACACCTTACACCACCGTACGAAACATTAAAACTCCATAATAAACCTAATGAATTAGTCCGAGTGATTTGAACATCATACAACAATTTAGAATATCTTACCACTCTGTATGCCACATTACCGCCTTGAAAAGCATGTTAGTATAACGTACGACAGCTTACAACTCCTAACAAAACAATACAACACCGTACGTAAACTTAAAACTCCATAATAAACCAAATGAATTCATCCGAGTCTCTTGAACATCGTACGACAATTTAGAATATATTACGATCTGTATGCCACATTACCGCCTTGAAAAGAATGTTAGTATAACGTACGACACCTTACAACTCCGAACAAAACATTACAACACTGTACGTAAACTTAAAACTCCATAATAAACCTAATGAATTCATCCGAGTCCTTTGAACATCGTACGACAATTTAGAATATATTACGACTCTGTATGCCACATTACCGCCTTGAAAAGCATGTTAGTATAACGTACGGCACCTTACAACTCCTAACAAAACATTACAACACCGTACGTAAACTTAAAACTCCATAATAAACCTAATGAATTCGTCCGAGTCATTTGAACTTCGTACAACAATTTAGAATATCTTACGATTCTGTATGCCACATTACCGCTTTGAAAATCATGTTAGTATAACCTAGGGCACCTTACAACTGCTAAGAACCCATTACAATACCGTACGTAAACTTAAAACTCCATAATAAACCTAATGAATTCGTCCGAGTCCTTTAAACATCAGAAGACCACTCAGGACTTGTTATGACTTTGTATGCGACATTAGCAACAGGAAAAGCAATTTAAAATAATGTATGATGCGTTACATCTTTTGAGAACACCTTACACCACCGTACGATACATTAAAACTCCATAATAAACCTAACGAATTCGTTCGAGTGATTTGAACATCGTACAACAATTTAGAATATCTTACCACTATGAATGCCACATTACCGCCTTGAAAAGCATGTTAGTATAACGTACGACACCTTACAACTCCTAACAAAATATTACAACACCGTACGTAAACTTAAAACTCCATAATAAACCTAATGACTTCATCCGAGTCATTTGAACATCGTACAACAATTTAGAATATCTTACGATTCTGTATGCCACATTACCGCTTTGAAAATCATGTTAGTATAACCTAGGGCACCTTACAACTCCTAAGAACCCATTACAATACCGTACGTAAACTTAAAACTCCATAGTAAACCTAATGAATTCGTCCGAGTCCTTTAAACATCAGACGACCACTCAGGACTTGTTATGACTTTGTATGCGACATTAGCAACAGGAAAAGCAATTTAGAATAATGTGTGATGCGTTATATCTTTTGAGAACACCTTACACCACCGTACGATACATTAAAACTCCATAATAAACCTAACGAATTCGTTCGAGTGATTTGAACATCGTACAACAATTTAGAATATCTTACCACTATGAATGCCACATTACCGCCTTGAAAAGCATGTTAGTATAACGTACGACACCTTACAACTCCTAACAAAATATTACAACACCGTACGTAAACTTAAAACTCCATAATAAACCTAATGACTTCATCCGAGTCCTTTGAACATCGTACGACAATTTAGAATATATTACGATCTGTATGCCACATTACCGCCTTGAAAAGAATGTTAGTATAACGTACGACACCTTACAACTCCGAACAAAACATTACAACACTGTACGTAAACTAAAAACTCCATAATAAACCTAATGAATTCATCCGAGTCCTTTGAACATCGTACGACAATTTAGAATATATTACGACTCTGTATGCCACATTACCGCCTTGAAAAGCATGTTAGTATAACGTACGGCACCTTACAACTCCTAACAAAACATTACAACACCGTACGTAAACTTAAAACTCCATAATAAACCTAATGAATTCGTCCGAGTCATTTGAACATCGTACAACAATTTAGAATATCTTACGATCCACATTACCGCTTTAAAAATCATGTTAGTATAACCTAGGGCACCTTACAACTCCTAAGAACCCATTACAATACCGTACGTAAACTTAAAACTCCATAGTAAACCTAATGAATTAGTCCGAGTCCTTTAAACATCAGACGACCACTCAGGACTTATTATGACTTTGTATGCGACATTAGCAACAGGAAAAGCAATTTAGAATAATGTATGATGCGTTACATCTTTTGAGAACACCTTACACCACCGTACGATACATTAAAACTCCATAATAAACCTAACGAATTCGTTCGAGTGATTTGAACATCATACAACAATTTAGAATATCTTACCACTATGAATGCCACATTACCGCCTTGAAAAGCATGTTAGTATAACGTACGACACCTTACAACTCCTAACAAAATATTACAACACCGTACGTAAACTTAAAACTCCATAATAAACCTAATGACTTCATCCGAGTCCTTTGAACATCATACGACAATTTAGAATATATTACGACTCTGTATGCCACATTACCGCCTTGAAAAGCATGTTAGTATAACGTACGGCACCTTATAACTCCTAACAAAACATTACAACCCCGTACGTAAACTTAAAACTCCATAATAAACCTAATGAATTCATCCGAGTCATTTGAACATCGTACAACAATTTAGAATATCTTACGACTCTGTATGCCACATTACCGCCTTGAAAATCATGTTAGTATAACCTAGGGCACCTTACAACTCCTAAGAACCCATTACAATACCGTACGTAAACTTAAAACTCCATAGTAAACCTAATGAATTCGTCCGAGTCCTTTAAACATCAGACGACCACTCAGGACTTGTTATGACTTTGTATGCGACATTAGCAACAGGAAAAGCAATTTAGAATAATGTATGATGCGTTACATCTTTTGAGAACACCTTACACCACTGTACGAAACATTAAAACTCCATAATAAACCTAATGAATTCGTCCGAGTGATTTGAACATCGTACAACAATTTAGAATATCTTACAACTATGAATGCCACATTACCGCCTTGAAAAGCATGTTAGTATAACGTACGACACCTTACAACTCCTAACAAAATATTACAACACCGTACGTAAACTTAAAACTCCATAATAAACCTAATGACTTCATCCGAGTCCTTTGAACATCGTACGACAATTTAGAATATATTACGACTCTGTATGCCACATTACCGCCTTGAAAAGAATGTTAGTATAACGTACGACACCTTACAACTCCGAACAAAACATTACAACACCGTACGTAAACTTAAAACTCCATAATAAACCTAATGAATTCATCCGAGTCCTTTGAACATCGTACGACAATTTAGAATATATTACGACTCTGTATGCCACATTACCGCCTTGAAAAGCATGTTAGTATAACGTACGGCACCTTATAACTCCTAACAAAACATTACAACACCGTACGTAAACTTAAAACTCCATAATAAACCTAATGAATTCATCCGAGTCATTTGAACATCGTACAACAATTTAGAATATCTTACGACTCTGTATGCCACATTACCGCCTTGAAAATCATGTTAGTATAACCTAGGGCACCTTACAACTCCTAAGAACCCATTACAATACCGTACGTAAACTTAAAACTCCATAGTAAACCTAATGAATTCGTCCGAGTCCTTTAAACATCAGACGACCACTCAGGACTTGTTATGACTTTGTATGCGACATTAGCAACAGGAAAAGCAATTTAGAATAATGTATGATGCGTTACATCTTTTGAGAACACCTTACACCACTGTACGAAACATTAAAACTCCATAATAAACCTAATGAATTCGTCCGAGTGATTTGAACATCGTACAACAATTTAGAATATCTTACCACTATGAATGCCACATTACCGCCTTGAAAAGCATGTTAGTATAACGTACGACACCTTACAACTCCTAACAAAATATTACAACACCGTACGTAAACTTAAAACTCCATAATAAACCTAATGACTTCATCCGAGTCCTTTGAACATCGTACGACAATTTAGAATATATTACGACTCTGTATGCCATATTACCGCCTTGAAAAGAATGTTAGTATAACGTACGACACCTTACAACTCCGAACAAAACATTACAACACCGTACGTAAACTTAAAACTCCATAATAAACCTAATGAATTCATCCGAGTCCTTTGAACATCGTACGACAATTTAGAATATATTACGACTCTGTATGCCACATTACAGCCTTGAAAAGCATGTTAGTATAACGTACGGCACCTTATAACTCCTAAAAAAACATTACAACACCGTACGTAAACTCAAAACTCCATAATAAACCTAATGAATTCATCCGAGTCATTTGAACATCGTACAACAATTTAGAATATCTTACGACTCTGTATGCCACATTACCGCCTTGAAAATCATGTTAGTATAACCTAGGGCACCTTACAACTCCTAAGAACCCATTACAATACCGTACGTAAACATAAAACTCCATAGTAAACCTAATGAATTCGTCCGAGTCCTTTCAACATCAGACGACCACTCAGGACTTGTTACGATTTTGTATGCGACATTAGAAACAGGAAAAGCAATTTAGAATAATGTAGGATGCGTTACATCTTTTGAGAACACCTTACACGACCGTACGAAAACATTAAAACTCCATAATAAACCTAATGAATTCGTCCGAGTGATTTGAACATCGTACAACAATTTAGAATATCTTACCACGCTGAATGCCACATTACCGCCTTGAAAAGCATGTTAGTATAACGTACGACACCTTACAACTCCTAACAAAATATTACAACACCGTACGTAAACTTAAAACTCCATAATAAACCTAATGAATTCATCCGAGTCATTTGAACATCGTACGACAATTTAGAATATATTACGACTTTATATGCCACATTACCGCCTTGAAAAGCATGTTAGTATAACGTACGGCACCTTATAACTCCTAACAAAACATTACAACACCGTACGTAAACTTAAAACTCCAGAATAAACCTAATGAATTCATCCGAGTCATTTGAACATCGTACAAAAATTTAGAATATCTTACGACTCTGTATGCCACATTACCGCCTTGAAAATCATGTTAGTATAACCTAGGGCACCTTACAACTCCTAAGAACCCATTACAATACCGTACGTAAACTTAAAACTCCATAGTAAACCTAATGAATTCGTCCGAGTCCTTTAAACATCAGACGACCACTCAGGACTTGTTATGACTTTGTATGCGACATTAGCAACAGGAAAAGCAATTTAGAATAATGTATGATGCGTTACATCTTTTGAGAACACCTTACACCACCGTACGAAACATTAAAACTCCATAATAAACCTAATGAATTCGTCCGAGTGATTTGAACATCGTACAACAATTTAGAATATCTTACCACTATGAATGCCACATTACCGCCTTGAAAAGCATGTTAGTATAACGTACGACACCTTACAACTCCTAACAAAATATTCCAACACCGTACGTAAACTTAAAACTCCATAATAAACTTAATGACTTCATCCGAGTCCTTTGAACATCGTACGACAATTTAGAATATATTACGACTCTGTATGCCACATTACTGTGACATCTACCCCCGAAACCCGAATCCGAACGCCCGACCCGAACCCGAGTTCATCCCCTTTTATCTTGTATTCATATTTAATCTTTAAAATGTAACGTTCGTCATCATTGTCATAAATAATCACCTTGGACGTTACGTTATTCTTATCTTATTTAATCGATCGTTTTATGGTCGCAAAATACCTACATGTACCAAATAAATACTATTTGTAATAATAAATCTCAAAAATGTATATATGTATATATATATATATATATATAGTCTATAAAAGGGATTTTATAAAAAGTTACTAAACAAGATTGTTTCCGAGTCTTGGAAGAGTCATTCGATGTCAAAGACGAGTTAAAAATAATGAAAGGTCACTTATATAAACGTTTCATCTCGACTCGGTTAAGTTGGTTAGTTAGTATAACTTATAAATTAGCTTTAGGTCAAACTTGTAATTTTTAAAAACTTAATTTAAAGTTATTAAACAAAAAAAAACATATTGAAAACTATAGGGGGCTATTGTGTAACATTTATATAAAACCAAACCTTGCCCCCCTCTAACCCATGAATCCGGCGAACTCGCCGGCGCCTCTTTTCCGGCCACCTGCAGTTTTTCCGGCGAAGCCTTATCGACGCGTTTTATCCAATTTTAATCGACCAAAACTTTCCTAATCAATTTCTAATCATGTTCGAACCCCCCTTTGAGGTTTAAAACGCGTTTACAGCCGTTTTCTTTGCCGAATTGATTATGTAATTCAATTCGAAATCGCTATTTCCGTATATAGATTACTAATCAACAATTAAATCATTCCTTATACTCATTTTCACTCGTCTAATTCTTTCCAAACACCATAACACTTCAATCTCATTCTGCATTTACCGAAAACGTCCGACCAAAAACAAATTCCGGCGAGGCCATCGTTTCCTACTTTCCGGTCATTGTTACAGGTAGTGTGTATACTTATTTGAATCCCCTTGATCATCTAAACCTCTCTAACACATCAATTTCGTCTAATCTCAGTTCCAGATTCACAACAATTGGTCAACTCAGTCGTTCCTTTTTCTTTCTCAATCCATATCAATTCGTTGGTTAACAAGTAAGTGTAATACATCAACATGTTCGTGATTTCATGGGGATTAAAAGCCCCATGTTTAATTTGGATTTGATTAAAAGATTTGAACGAATTTAATGGATCTTGGTTCTAGGGCTTGAACATGAAATGGGTATTGGTGATTAATAAAGGTTAAAAGAATTGGCAATTGGTTTTATTAACAAAAAATGAATCTGGACTAGTGGTTTGTTCTCTGTTTGTGGATGGATTGGTCCCAGGTTCGATTCTCCTTGCCTTGTTTTTATAAAAACACATTTTTATACACTTTAAACATTAATATATAATCTTCTTATAACCCAAAATAACATATTTGAAGTTAAATATATTTTAAGGATTAAAAACATGTAATTTGAATACTTTTATACAAATAACAATATCACATGTTTATGTTTGTTATTACAAATATTATTTAATAAAAAAAAAACTAAAAATGGATTTGTATAAAATGCATATAATAAAAAAATACATTTACGTTTCGTATCTAAATCTCAATTCGTATTTCAAAACCCTAATTCCCAATTGATAATTTAAAACCCTAAATCCCAAATCCGAAACCCTAGATTTCAGATTTTGATTCTTGTTACTATTGTTTCGTTTCTAAGTTAGGGTTTTTCCCAATTAATTAGGTGGTACTAATATTTGGGCAACCCTTGGTTCGTTATAGCTGCGTTTCTAACGATTCGAATATATTTGCATTTCGAGGTGAGTAAACTCACTCCCCTTTTTACTGTTTTGCTTTTGGGGCTGAAATATGCGTTTCAATATTATACTACGGTTTTCGTTTCGTTGTTTCTATTTCAAAATGAGATCATAAAATGTGTTAATCTTGTCGGCCGCTTGATGCAAAATTATGTGATAGTCAATGTAGTTGTATTATTTGTAATTTCCGCCGGTACGATATTAGCGCTAATGGTTTGACAAACCCACCTACGTGTATTTCAAAATAGGTGATTTGACCCGGTGATTCTTTGGTTGATTCGTTAGGATAGTTACTGTTACTATACTGTGATACTTGTTGCTACGTTGCTATGTCCCTTCGATGCTTAAACAATTATTGATAACTTGTATATCGAGACGGTTAAATGACGGTTAAACGAAAGTTATCAATATTTGTAACATGAGTGGTTCTCATGGCTTGTTGCTAAAGTTACCCCACGGGGTTCAAGGTACTTGGATTCGTTATTGGTTTCGTTGGTCTTGGTTGAGTAATATGATGAAATTGCTATGCACATAAGCTTGCGAAACATATTTATAATGATCTCGGATTTCATATTATGTACTATTAACTGTGTTTTTACTCACTAGCTAATTCCTTAGCTAACTTATTTTACACGTATTTCAGGTGGCGTTTTGAACGTTTTATGCTTTGCAAGACATAGGATGCTTTTGGACCTAGAATAAATGAATAATAAATTACTATTGTTGTTGACTTTTATTTCTGCTTTATGACTACTTATTTCTTATTTATGTCACGACAGTTATGCCTTAATAATATTAAAATATGTTTTTTTAGTGTGTCATGTGCTTTGTACTATTGATATCCAATTCGCTTGACAACCCGGTGTTTCCGCCGCCGGGCGGGGTGTCACAATTACCGCCTTGAAAAGAATGTTAGTATAACGTACGACACCTTACAACTCCGAACAAAACATTACAACACCGTACGTAAACTTAAAACTCCATAATAAACCTAATGAATTCATCCGAGTCCTTTGAACATCGTACGACAATTTAGAATATATTACGACTCTGTATGCCACATTACCGCCTTGAAAAGCATGTTAGTATAACGTACGGCACCTTATAACTCCTAACAAAACATTACAACACCGTACGTAAACTTAAAACTCCATAATAAACCTAATGAATTCATCCGAGTCATTTGAACATTGTACAACAATTTAGAATATCTTACGACTCTGTATGCCACATTACCGCCTTGAAAATCATGTTAGTATAACCTAGGGCACCTTACAACTCCTAAGAACCCATTACAATACCGTACGTAAACATAAAACTCCATAGTAAACCTAATGAATTCGTCCGAGTCCTTTCAACATCAGACGACCACTCAGGACTTGTTACGATTTTGTATGCGACATTAGAAACAGGAAAAGCAATTTAGAATAATGTAGGATGCGTTACATCTTTTGAGAACACCTTACACGACCATACGAAAACATTAAAACTCCATAATAAACCTAATGAATTCGTCCGAGTGATTTGAACATCGTACAACAATTTAGAATATCTTACCACGCTGAATGCCACATTACCGCCTTGAAAAGCATGTTAGTATAACGTACGACACCTTACAACTCCTAACAAAATATTACAACACCGTACGTAAACTTAAAACTCCATAATAAACCTAATGAATTCATCCGAGTCATTTGAACATCGTACGACAATTTAGAATATATTACGACTTTATATGCCACATTACCGCCTTGAAAAGCATGTTAGTATAACGTACGGCACCTTACAACACCTAACAAAACATTACAACACCGTACGTAAACTCAAAACTCCATAATAAACCTAATGAATTCGTCCGAGTCATTTGAACATCGTACAACAATTTAGAATATCTCACGACTCTGTATGCCACATTACCGCCTTGAAAATCATGTTAGTATAACCTAGGGCACCTTACAACTCCTAAGAACCCATTACAATACCGTACGTAAACATAAAACTCCATAGTAAACCTAATGAATTCGTCCGAGTCCTTTCAACATCAGACGACCACTCAGGACTTGTTACGATTTTGTATGCGACATTAGAAACAGGAAAAGCAATTTAGAATAATGTAGGATGCGTTACATCTTTTGAGAACACCTTACACGACCGTACGAAAACATTAAAACTCCATAATAAACCTAATGAATTCGTCCGAGTGATTTGAACATCGTACAACAATTTAGAATATCTTACCACGCTGAATGCCACATTACCGCCTTGAAAAGCATGTTAGTATAACGTACGACACCTTACAACTCCTAACAAAATATTACAACACCGTACGTAAACTTAAAACTCCATAATAAACCTAATTAATTCATCCGAGTCATTTGAACATCGTACGACAATTTAGAATATATTACGACTTTGTATGCCACATTACCGCCTTGAAAAGCATGTTAGTATAGCGTACGGCACCTTACAACACCTAACAAAACATTACAACACCATACGTAAACTCAAAACTCCATAATAAACCTAATGAATTCGTCCGAGTCATTTGAACATCGTACAACAATTTAGAATATCTTACGACTCTGTATGCCACATTACCGCCTTGAAAATCATGTTAGTATAACCTAGGGCACCTTACAACTCCTAAGAACCCATTACAATACCGTACGTAAACATAAAACTCCATAGTAAACCTAATGAATTCGTCCGAGTCCTTTCAACATCAGACGACCACTCAGGACTTGTTACGATTTTGTATGCGACATTAGAAACAGGAAAATCAATTTAGAATAATGTAGGATGCGTTACATCTTTTTAGAACACCTTACACCACCGTACGAAAACATTAAAACTCCATAATAAACCTATTGAATTCGTCCGAGTGATTTTAACATCGTACAACAATTTAGAATATCTTACCACGCTGAATGCCACATTACCGCCTTGAAAAGCATGTTAGTATAACGTACGACACCTTACAACTCCTAACAAAATATTACAACACCGTACGAAAACTTAAAACTCCATAATAAACCTAATGAATTCATCCGAGTCATTTGAACATCGTACGACAATTTAGAATATATTACGACTCTGTATGCCACATTACCGCCTTGAAAATCATGTTAGTATAACCTAGGGCACCTTACAACTCCTAAGAACCCATTACAATACCGTACGTAAACATAAAACTCCATAGTAAACCTAATGAATTCGTCCGAGTCCTTTCAACATCAGACGACCACTCAGGACTTGTTACGATTTTGTATGCGACATTAGAAACAGGAAAAGCAATTTAGAGTAATGTAGGATGCGTTACATCTTTTGAGAACACCTTACACCACCGTACGAAAACATTAAAACTCCATAATAAACCTAATGAATTCGTCTGAGTGATTTGAACATCGTAAACAATTTAGAATATCTTACCACGCTGAATGCCACATTACCGCCTTGAAAAGCATGTTAGTATAACGTACGACACCTTACAACTCCTAACAAAATATTACAACACCGTACGTAAACTTAAAACTCCATAATAAACCTAATGAATTCATCCGAGTCATTTGAACATCGTACGACAATTTAGAATATATTACGGCTTTGTATGCCACATTACCGCCTTGAAAAGCATGTTAGTATAGCGTACGGCACCTTACAACACCTAACAAAACATTACAACACCGTACGTAAACTCAAAACTCCACAATAAACCTAATGAATTCGTCCGAGTCATTTGAACATCGTACAACAATTTAGAATATCTTACGACTCTGTATGCCACATTACCGCCTTGAAAATCATGTTAGTATAACCTAGGGCACCTTACAACTCCTAAGAACCCATTACAATACCGTACGTAAACATAAAACTCCATAGTAAACCTAATGAATTCGTCCGAGTCCTTTCAACATCAGACGACCGATCAGGACTTGTTACGATTTTGTATGCGACATTAGAAACAGGAAAATCAATTTAGAATAATGTAGGATGCGTTACATCTTTTTAGAACACCTTACACCACCGTACGAAAACATTAAAACTCCATAATAAACCTAATGAATTCGTCCGAGTGATTTTAACATCGTACAACAATTTAGAATATCTTACCACGCTGAATGCCACATTACCGCCTTGAAAAGCATGTTAGTATAACGTACGACACCTTACAACTCCTAACAAAATATTACAACACCGTACGTAAACTTAAAACTCCATAATAAACCTAATGAATTCATCCGAGTCATTTGAACATCGTACGACAATTTAGAATATATTACGACTTTGTATGCCACATTACCGCCTTGAAAAGCATGTTAGTATAGCGTACGGCACCTTACAACACCTAACAAAACATTACAACACCGTACGTAAACTCAAAACTCCATAATAAACCTAATGAATTCGTCCGAGTCATTTGAACATCGTACAACAATTTAGAATATCTTACGACTCTGTATGCCACATTACCGCCTTGAAAATCATGTTAGTATAACCTAGGGCACCTTACAACTCCTAAGAACCCATTACAATACCGTACGTAAACATAAAACTCCATAGTAAACCTAATGAATTCGTCCGAGTCCTTTCAACATCAGACGACCACTCAGGACTTGTTACGATTTTGTATGCGACATTAGAAACAGGAAAAGCAATTTAGAATAATGTAGGATGCGTTACATCTTTTGAGAACACCTTACACCACCGTACGAAAACATTAAAACTCCATAATAAACCTAATGAATTCGTCCGAGTGATTTGAACATTGTACAACAATTTAGAATATCTTACCACGCTGAATGCCACATTACCGCCTTGAAAAGCATGTTAGTATAACGTACGACACCTTACAACTCCTAACAAAATATTACAACACCGTACGTAAACTTAAAACTCCATAATAAACCTAATGAATTCATCCGAGTCATTTGAACATCGTACGACAATTTAGAATATATTACGACTTTGTATGCCACATTACCGCCTTGAAAAGCATGTTAGTATAGCGTACGGCACCTTACAACACCTAACAAAACATTACAACACCGTACGTAAACTCAAAACTCCATAATAAACCTAATGAATTCGTCCGAGTCATTTGAACATCGTACAACAATTTAGAATATCTTACGACTCTGTATGCCACATTACCGCCTTGAAAACCATGTTAGTATAACCTAGGGCACCTTACAACTCCTAAGAACCCATTACAATACCGTACGTAAACATAAAACTCCATAGTAAACCTAATGAATTCGTCCGAGTGCTTTCAACATCAGACGACCACTCAGGACTTGTTACGATTTTGTATACGACATTAGAAACAGGAAAAGCAATTTAGAATAATGTAGGATGCGTTACATCTTTTGAGAACACCTTACACCACCGTACGAAAACATTAAAACTCCATAATAAACCTAATGAATTCGTCCGAGTGATTTGAACATCGTACAACAATTTAGAATATCTTACCACGCTGAATGCCACATTACCGCCTTGAAAAGCATGTTAGTATAACGTACGACACCTTACAACTCCTAACAAAATATTACAACACCGTACATAAACTTTAAACTCCATAATAAACCTAATGAATTCATCCGAGTCATTTGAACATTGTACGACAATTTAGAATATATTACGACTTTGTATGCCACATTACCGCCTTGAAAAGCATGTTAGTATAGCGTACGGCACCTTACAACACCTAACAAAACATTACAACACCGTACGTAAACTCAAAACTCCATAATAAACCTAATGAATTCGTCCGAGTCATTTGAACATCGTACAACAATTTAGAATATCTTACGACTCTGTATGCCACATTACCGCCTTGAAAATCATGTTAGTATAACCTAGGGCACCTTACAACTCCTAAGAACCCATTACAATACCGTACGTAAACATAAAACTCCATAGTAAACCTAATGAATTCGTCCGAGTGCTTTCAACATCAGACGACCACTCAGGACTTGTTACGATTTTGTATACGACATTAGAAACAGGAAAAGCAATTTAGAATAATGTAGGATGCGTTACATCTTTTGAGAACACCTTACACCACCGTACGAAAAAATTAAAACTCCATAATAAACCTAATGAATTCGTCCGAGTGATTTGAAAATCGTACAACAATTTAGAATATCTTACCACGCTGAATGCCACATTACCGCCTTGAAAAGCATGTTAGTATAACGTACGACACCTTACAACTCCTAACAAAATATTACAACACCGTACGTAAACTTAAAACTCCATAATAAACCTAATGAATTCGTCCGAGTCATTTGAACATCGTACAACAATTTAGAATATCTTACGACTCTGTATGCCACATTACCGCCTTGAAAATCATGTTAGTATAACCTAGGGCACCTTACAACTCCTAAGAACCCATTACAATACTGTACGTAAACATAAAAATCCATAGTAAACCTAATGAATTCGTCCGAGTCCTTTCAACCTCAGACGACCACTCAGGACTTGTTACGATTTTGTATGCGACATTAGAAACAGGAAAAACAATTTAGAATAATGTAGGATGCGTTACATCTTTTGAGAACACCTTACACCACCGTACGAAAACATTAAAACTCCATAATAAACCTAATGAATTCATCCGAGTCATTTGAACATCGTACGACAATTTAGAATATATTACGACTTTGTATGCCACATTACCGCCTTGAAAAGCATGTTAGTATAGCGTACGACACCTTACAACACCTAACAAAACATTACAACACCGTACGTAAACTCAAAACTCCATAATAAACCTAATGAATTCGTCCGAGTCATTTGAACATCGTACAACAATTTAGAATATCTTACGACTCTGTATGCCACATTACCGCCTTGAAAATCATGTTAGTATAACCTAGGGCACCTTACAACTCCTAAGAACCCATTACAATACCGTACGTAAACATAAAACTCCATAGTAAACCTAATGAATTCGTCCGAGTGCTTTCAACATCAGACGACCACTCAGGACTTGTTACGATTTTGTATACGACATTAGAAACAGGAAAAGCAATTTAGAATAATGTAGGATGCGTTACATCTTTTGAGAACACCTTACACCACCGTACGAAAAAATTAAAACTCCATAATAAACCTAATGAATTCGTCCGAGTGATTTGAAAATCGTACAACAATTTAGAATATCTTACCACGCTGAATGCCACATTACCGCCTTGAAAAGCATGTTAGTATAACGTACGACACCTTACAACTCCTAACAAAATATTACAACACCGTACGTAAACTTAAAACTCCATAATAAACCTAATGAATTCATCCGAGTCATTTGAACATCGTACGACAATTTAGAGTATATTACGACTTTGTATGCCACATTACCGGCTTGAAAAGCATGTTAGTATAACGTACGGCACCTTACAACACCTAACAAAACATTACAACACCGTACGTAAACTCAAAACTCCATAATAAACCTAATGAATTCGTCCGAGTCATTTGAACATCGTACAACAATTTAGAATATCTTACGACTCTGTATGCCACATTACCGCCTTGAAAATCATGTTAGTATAACCTAGGGCACCTTACAACTCCTAAGAACCCATTACAATACTGTACGTAAACATAAAAATCCATAGTAAACCTAATGAATTCGTCCGAGTCCTTTCAACCTCAGACGACCACTCAGGACTTGTTACGATTTTGTATGCGACATTAGAAACAGGAAAAACAATTTAGAATAATGTAGGATGCGTTACATCTTTTGAGAACACCTTACACCACCGTACGAAAACATTAAAACTCCATAATAAACCTAATGAATTCATCCGAGTCATTTGAACATCGTACGACAATTTAGAATATATTACGACTTTGTATGCCACATTACCGCCTTGAAAAGCATGTTAGTATAGCGTACGACACCTTACAACACCTAACAAAACATTACAACACCGTACGTAAACTCAAAACTCCATAATAAACCTAATGAATTCGTCCGAGTCATTTGAACATCGTACAACAATTTAGAATATCTTACGACTCTGTATGCCACATTACCGCCTTGAAAATCATGTTAGTATAACCTAGGGCACCTTACAACTCCTAAGAACCCATTACAATACCGTACGTAAACATAAAACTCCATAGTAAACCTAATGAATTCGTCCGAGTCCTTTCAACATCAGACGACCACTCAGGACTTGTTACGATTTTGTATGCGACATTAGAAACAGGAAAAGCAATTTAGAATAATGTAGGATGCGTTACATCTTTTGAGAACACCTTACACCACCGTACGAAAACATTAAAACTCCATAATAAACCTAATGAATTCGTCCGAGTGATTTGAACATTGTACAACAATTTAGAATATCTTACCACGCTGAATGCCACATTACCGCCTTGAAAAGCATGTTAGTATAACGTACGACACCTTACAACTCCTAACAAAATATTACAACACCGTACGTAAACTTAAAACTCCATAATAAACCTAATAAATTCATCCGAGTCATTTGAACATCGTACGACAATTTAGAATATATTACGACTTTGTATGCCACATTACCGCCTTGAAAAGCATGTTAGTATAGCGTACGGCACCTTACAACACCTAACAAAACATTACAACACCGTACGTAAACTCAAACTCCATAATAAACCTAATGAATTCGTCCGAGTCATTTGAACATCGTACAACAATTTAGAATATCTTACGACTCTGTATGCCACATTACCGCCTTGAAAATCATGTTAGTATAACCTAGGGCACCTTACAACTCCTAAGAACCCATTAAAATACCGTACGTAAACATAAAACTCCATAGTAAACCTAATGAATTCGTCCGAGTCCTTTCAACCTCAGACGACCACTCAGGACTTGTTACGATTTTGTATGCGACATTAGAAACAGGAAAAGCAATTTAGAATAATGTAGGATGCGTTACATCTTTTGAGAACACCTTACACCACCGTACGAAAACATTAAAACTCCATAATAAACCTAATGAATTCGTCCGAGTGATTTGAACATTGTACAACAATTTAGAATATCTTACCACGCTGAATGCCACATTACCGCCTTGAAAAGCATGTTAGTATAACGTACGACACCTTACTACTCCTAACAAAATATTACAACACCGTACGTAAACTTAAAACTCCATAATAAACCTAATGAATTCATCCGAGTCATTTGAACATCGTACGACAATTTAGAATATATTACGACTTTGTATGCCACATTACCGCCTTGAAAAGCATGTTAGTATAGCGTACGGCACCTTACAACACCTAACAAAACATTACAACACCGTACGTAAACTCAAAACTCCATAATAAACCTAATGAATTCGTCCGAGTCATTTGAACATCGTACAACAATTTAGAATATCTTACGACTCTGTATGCCACATTACCGCCTTGAAAATCATGTTAGTATAACCTAGGGCACCTTACAACTCCTAAGAACCCATTACAATACCGTACGTAAACATAAAACTCCATAGTAAACCTAATGAATTCGTCCGAGTCCTTTCAACATCAGACGACCACTCAGGACTTGTTACGATTTTGTATGCGACATTAGAAACAGGAAAAGCAATTTAGAATAATGTAGGATGCGTTACATCTTTTGAGAACACCTTACACCACCGTACGAAAACATTAAAACTCCATAATAAACCTAATGAATTCGTCCGAGTGATTTGAACATTGTACAACAATTTAGAATATCTTACCACGCTGAATGCCACATTACCGCCTTGAAAAGCATGTTAGTATAACGTACGACACCTTACAACTCCTAACAAAATATTACAACACCGTACGTAAACTTAAAACTCCATAATAAACCTAATGAATTCATCCGAGTCATTTGAACATTGTACGACAATTTAGAATATATTACGACTTTGTATGCCACATTACCGCCTTGAAAAGCATGTTAGTATAGCGTACGGCACCTTACAACACCTAACAAAACATTACAACACCGTACGTAAACTCAAAACTCCATAATAAACCTAATGAATTCGTCCGAGTCATTTGAACATCGTACAACAATTTAGAATATCTTACGACTCTGTATGCCACATTACCGCCTTGAAAATCATGTTAGTATAACCTAGGGCACCTTACAACTCCTAAGAACCCATTACAATACCGTACGTAAACATAAAACTCCATAGTAAACCTAATGAATTCGTCCGAGTCCTTTCAACATCAGACGACCACTCAGGACTTGTTACGATTTTGTATGCGACATTAGAAACAGGAAAAGCAATTTAGAATAATGTAGGATGCGTTACATCTTTTGAGAACACCTTACACCACCGTACGAAAACATTAAAACTCCATAATAAACCTAATGAATTCGTCCGAGTGATTTGAACATCGTACAACAATTTAGAATATCTTACCACGCTGAATGCCACATTACCGCCTTGAAAAGCATGTTAGTATAACGTACGACACCTTACAACTCCTAACAAAATATTACAACACCGTACGTAAACTTAAAACTCCATAATAAACCTAATGAATTCATCCGAGTCATTTGAACATCGTACGACAATTTAGAATATATTACGACTTTGTATGCCACATTACCGCCTTGAAAAGCATGTTAGTATAGCGTACGGCACCTTACAACACCTAACAAAACATTACAACACCGTACGTAAACTCAAAACTCCATAATAAACCTAATGAATTCGTCCGAGTCATTTGAACATCGTACAACAATATAGAATATCTTACGACTCTGTATGCCACATTACCGCCTTGAAAATCATGTTAGTATAACCTAGGGCACCGTACAACTCCTAAGAACCCATTACAATACCGTACGTAAACATAAAACTCCATAGTAAACCTAATGAATTCGTCCGAGTCCTTTCAACATCAGACGACCACTCAGGACTTGTTACGATTTTGTATGCGACATTAGAAACAGGAAAAGCAATTTAGAATAATGTAGGATGCGTTACATCTTTTGAGAACACCTTACACCACCGTACGAAAACATTAAAACTCCATAATAAACCTAATGAATTCGTCCGAGTGATTTGAACATCGTACAACAATTTAGAATATCTTACCACGCTGAATGCCACATTACCGCCTTGAAAAGCATGTTAGTATAACGTACGACACCTTACAACTCCTAACAAAATATTACAACACCGTACGTAAACTTAAAACTCCATAATAAACCTAATGAATTCATCCGAGTCATTTGAACATTGTACGACAATTTAGAATATATTACGACTTTGTATGCCACATTACCGCCTTGAAAAGCATGTTAGTATAGCGTACGGCACCTTACAACACCTAACAAAACATTACAACACCGTACGTAAACTCAAAACTCCATAATAAACCTAATGAATTCGTCCGAGTCATTTGAACATCGTACAACAATTTAGAATATCTTACGACTCTGTATGCCACATTACCGCCTTGAAAATCATGTTAGTATAACCTAGGGCACCTTACAACTCCTAAGAACCCATTACAATACCGTACGTAAACATAAAACTCCATAGTAAACCTAATGAATTCGTCCGAGTCCTTTCAACATCAGACGACCACTCAGGACTTGTTACGATTTTGTATGCGACATTAGAAACAGGAAAAGCAATTTAGAATAATGTAGGATGCGTTACGTCTTTTGAGAACACCTTACACCACCGTACGAAAACATTAAAACTCCATAATAAACCTAATGAATTCGTCCGAGTGATTTGAACATCGTACAACAATTTAGAATATCTTACCACGCTGAATGCCACATTACCGCCTTGAAAAGCATGTTAGTATAACGTACGACACCTTACAACTCCTAACAAAATATTACAACACCGTACGTAAACTTAAAACTCCATAATAAACCTAATGAATTCATCCGAGTCATTTGAACATTGTACGACAATTTTGAATATATTACGACTTTGTATGCCACATTACCGCCTTGAAAAGCATGTTAGTATAGCGTACGTCACCTTACAACACCTAACAAAACATTACAACACCGTACGTAAACTCAAAACTCCATAATAAACCTAATTAATTCGTCCGAGTCATTTGAACATCGTACAACAATTTAGAATATCTTACGACTCTGTATGCCACATTACCGCCTTGAAAATCATGTTAGTATAACCTAGGGCACCTTACAACTCCTAAGAACCCGTTACAATACCGTACGTAAACATAAAACTCCATAGTAAACCTAATGAATTCGTCCGAGTCCTTTCAACATCAGACGACCACTCAGGACTTGTTACGATTTTGTATGCGACATTAGAAACAGGAAAAGCAATTTAGAATAATGTAGGATGCGTTACGTCTTTTGAGAACACCTTACACCACCGTACTAAAACATTAAAACTCCATAATAAACCTAATGAATTCGTCCGAGTGATTTGAACATTGTACAACAATTTAGAATATCTTACCATGCTGAATGCCACATTACCGCCTTGAAAAGCATGTTAGTATAACGTACGACACCTTACAACTCCTAACAAAATAATACAACACCGTACGTAAACTTAAAACTCCATAATAAACCTAATGAATTCATCCGAGTCATTTGAACATCGTACGACAATTTAGAATATATTACGACTTTGTTTGCCACATTACCGCCTTGAAAAGCATGTTAGTATAGCGTACGGCACCTTACAACACCTAACAAAACATTACAACACCGTACGTAAACTCAAAACTCCATAATAAACCTAATGAATTCGTCCGAGTCATTTGAACATCGTACAACAATATAGAATATCTTACGACTCTGTATGCCACATTACCGCCTTGAAAATCATGTTAGTATAACCTAGGGCACCTTACAACTCCTAAGAACCCATTACAATACCGTACGTAAACATAAAACTCCATAGTAAACCTAATGAATTCGTCCGAGTCCTTTCAACATCAGACGACCACTCAGGACTTGTTACGATTTTGTATGCGACATTAGAAACAGGAAAAGCAATTTAGAATAATGTAGGATGCGTTACATCTTTTGAGAACACCTTACACCACCGTACGAAAACATTAAAACTCCATAATAAACCTAATGAATTCGTCCGAGTGATTTGAACATCGTACAACAATTTAGAATATCTTACCACGCTGAATGCCACATTACCGCCTTGAAAAGCATGTTAGTATAACGTACGACACCTTACAACTCCTAACAAAATATTACAACACCGTACGTAAACTTAAAACTCCATAATAAACCTAATGAATTCATCCGAGTCATTTGAACATTGTACGACAATTTAGAATATATTACGACTTTGTATGCCACATTACCGCCTTGAAAAGCATGTTAGTATAGCGTACGGCACCTTACAACACCTAACAAAACATTACAACACCGTACGTAAACTCAAAACTCCATAATAAACCTAATGAATTCGTCCGAGTCATTTGAACATCGTACAACATATTAGAATATCTTACGACTCTGTATGCCACATTACCGCCTTGAAAATCATGTTAGTATAACCTAGGGCACCTTACAACTCCTAAGAACCCATTACAATACCGTACGTAAACATAAAACTCCATAGTAAACCTAATGAATTCGTCCGAGTCCTTTCAACATCAGACGACCACTCAGGACTTGTTACGATTTTGTATGCGACATTAGAAACAGGAAAAGCAATTTAGAATAATGTAGGATGCGTTACGTCTTTTGAGAACACCTTACACCACCGTACGAAAACATTAAAACTCCATAATAAACCTAATGAATTCGTCCGAGTGATTTGAACATCGTACAACAATTTAGAATATCTTACCACGCTGAATGCCACATTACCGCCTTGAAAAGCATGTTAGTATAACGTACGACACCTTACAACTCCTAACAAAATATTACAACACCGTACGTAAACTTAAAACTCCATAATAAACCTAATGAATTCATCCGAGTCATTTGAACATTGTACGACAATTTTGAATATATTACGACTTTGTATGCCACATTACCGCCTTGAAAAGCATGTTAGTATAGCGTACGTCACCTTACAACACCTAACAAAACATTACAACACCGTACGTAAACTCAAAACTCCATAATAAACCTAATTAATTCGTCCGAGTCATTTGAACATCGTACAACAATTTAGAATATCTTACGACTCTGTATGCCACATTACCGCCTTGAAAATCATGTTAGTATAACCTAGGGCACCTTACAACTCCTAAGAACCCGTTACAATACCGTACGTAAACATAAAACTCCATAGTAAACCTAATGAATTCGTCCGAGTCCTTTCAACATCAGACGACCACTCAGGACTTGTTACGATTTTGTATGCGACATTAGAAACAGGAAAAGCAATTTAGAATAATGTAGGATGCGTTACGTCTTTTGAGAACACCTTACACCACCGTACTAAAACATTAAAACTCCATAATAAACCTAATGAATTCGTCCGAGTGATTTGAACATTGTACAACAATTTAGAATATCTTACCATGCTGAATGCCACATTACCGCCTTGAAAAGCATGTTAGTATAACGTACGACACCTTACAACTCCTAACAAAATAATACAACACCGTACGTAAACTTAAAACTCCATAATAAACCTAATGAATTCATCCGAGTCATTTGAACATCGTACGACAATTTAGAATATATTACGACTTTGTTTGCCACATTACCGCCTTGAAAAGCATGTTAGTATAGCGTACGGCACCTTACAACACCTAACAAAACATTACAACACCGTACGTAAACTCAAAACTCCATAATAAACCTAATGAATTCGTCCGAGTCATTTGAACATCGTACAACAATATAGAATATCTTACGACTCTGTATGCCACATTACCGCCTTGAAAATCATGTTAGTATAACCTAGGGCACCTTACAACTCCTAAGAACCCATTACAATACCGTACGTAAACATAAAACTCCATAGTAAACCTAATGAATTCGTCCGAGTCCTTTCAACATCAGACGACCACTCAGGACTTGTTACGATTTTGTATGCGACATTAGAAACAGGAAAAGCAATTTAGAATAATGTAGGATGCGTTACATCTTTTGAGAACACCTTACACCACCGTACGAAAACATTAAAACTCCATAATAAACCTAATGAATTCGTCCGAGTGATTTGAACATCGTACAACAATTTAGAATATCTTACCACGCTGAATGCCACATTACCGCCTTGAAAAGCATGTTAGTATAACGTACGACACCTTACAACTCCTAACAAAATATTACAACACCGTACGTAAACTTAAAACTCCATAATAAACCTAATGAATTCATCCGAGTCATTTGAACATTGTACGACAATTTAGAATATATTACGACTTTGTATGCCACATTACCGCCTTGAAAAGCATGTTAGTATAGCGTACGGCACCTTACAACACCTAACAAAACATTACAACACCGTACGTAAACTCAAAACTCCATAATAAACCTAATGAATTCGTCCGAGTCATTTGAACATCGTACAACAATTTAGAATATCTTACGACTCTGTATGCCACATTACCGCCTTGAAAATCATGTTAGTATAACCTAGGGCACCTTACAACTCCTAAGAACCCATTACAATACCGTACGTAAACATAAAACTCCATAGTAAACCTAATGAATTCGTCCGAGTCCTTTCAACATCAGACGACCACTCAGGACTTGTTACGATTTTGTATGCGACATTAGAAACAGGAAAAGCAATTTAGAATAATGTAGGATGCGTTACATCTTTTGAGAACACCTTACACCACCGTACGAAAACATTAAAACTCCATAATAAACCTAATGAATTCGTCCGAGTGATTTGAACATTGTACAACAATTTAGAATATCTTACCACGCTGAATGCCACATTACCGCCTTGAAAAGCATGTTAGTATAACGCACGACACCTTACAACTCCTAACAAAATATTACAACACCGTACGTAAACTTAAAACTCCATAATAAACCTAATGAATTCATCCGAGTCATTTGAACATCGTACGACAATTTAGAATATATTACGACTTTGTATGCCACATTACCGCCTTGAAAAGCATGTTAGTATAGCGTACGGCACCTTACAACACCTAACAAAACATTACAACACCGTACGTAAACTCAAAACTCCATAATAAACCTAATGAATTCGTCCGAGTCATTTGAACATCGTACAACAATATAGAATATCTTACGACTCTGTATGCCACATTACCGCCTTGAAAATCATGTTAGTATAACCTAGGGCACCTTACAACTCCTAAGAACCCATTACAATACCGTACGTAAACATAAAACTCCATAGTAAACCTAATGAATTCGTCCGAGTCCTTTCAACATCAGACGACCACTCAGGACTTGTTACGATTTTGTATGCGACATTAGAAACAGGAAAAGCAATTTAGAATAATGTAGGATGCGTTACATCTTTTGAGAACACCTTACACCACCGTACGAAAACATTAAAACTCCATAATAAACCTAATGAATTCGTCCGAGTGATTTGAACATCGTACAACAATTTAGAATATCTTACCACGCTGAATGCCACATTACCGCCTTGAAAAGCATGTTAGTATAACGTACGACACCTTACAACTCCTAACAAAATATTACAACACCGTACGTAAACTTAAAACTCCATAATAAACCTAATGAATTCATCCGAGTCATTTGAACATTGTACGACAATTTAGAATATATTACGACTTTGTATGCCACATTACCGCCTTGAAAAGCATGTTAGTATAGCGTACGGCACCTTACAACACCTAACAAAACATTACAACACCGTACGTAAACTCAAAACTCCATAATAAACCTAATGAATTCGTCCGAGTCATTTGAACATCGTACAACAATTTAGAATATCTTACGACTCTGTATGCCACATTACCGCCTTGAAAATCATGTTAGTATAACCTAGGGCACCTTACAACTCCTAAGAACCCATTACAATACCGTACGTAAACATAAAACTCCATAGTAAACCTAATGAATTCGTCCGAGTCCTTTCAACATCAGACGACCACTCAGGACTTGTTACGATTTTGTATGCGACATTAGAAACAGGAAAAGCAATTTAGAATAATGTAGGATGCGTTACATCTTTTGAGAACACCTTACACCACCGTACGAAAACATTAAAACTCCATAATAAACCTAAT
Source organism: Tagetes erecta (assembly GCA_030867185.1). NCBI lineage: Eukaryota > Viridiplantae > Streptophyta > Magnoliopsida > Asterales > Asteraceae > Tagetes > Tagetes erecta. Next base: position 42,375,497 of record CM061488.1, on the reverse strand, counting down.
GAATTCGTCCGAGTGATTTGAACATTGTACAACAATTTAGAATATCTTACCACGCTGAATGCCACATTACCGCCTTGAAAAGCATGTTAGTATAACGCACGACACCTTACAACTCCTAACAAAATATTACAACACCGTACGTAAACTTAAAACTCCATAATAAACCTAATGAATTCATCCGAGTCATTTGAACATCGTACGACAATTTAGAATATATTACGACTTTGTATGCCACATTACCGCCTTGAAAAGCATGTTAGTATAGCGTACGGCACCTTACAACACCTAACAAAACATTACAACACCGTACGTAAACTCAAAACTCCATAATAAACCTAATGAATTCGTCCGAGTCATTTGAACATCGTACAACAATATAGAATATCTTACGACTCTGTATGCCACATTACCGCCTTGAAAATCATGTTAGTATAACCTAGGGCACCTTACAACTCCTAAGAACCCATTACAATACCGTACGTAAACATAAAACTCCATAGTAAACCTAATGAATTCGTCCGAGTCCTTTCAACATCAGACGACCACTCAGGACTTGTTACGATTTTGTATGCGACATTAGAAACAGGAAAAGCAATTTAGAATAATGTAGGATGCGTTACATCTTTTGAGAACACCTTACACCACCGTACGAAAACATTAAAACTCCATAATAAACCTAATGAATTCGTCCGAGTGATTTGAACATCGTACAACAATTTAGAATATCTTACCACGCTGAATGCCACATTACCGCCTTGAAAAGCATGTTAGTATAACGTACGACACCTTACAACTCCTAACAAAATATTACAACACCGTACGTAAACTTAAAACTCCATAATAAACCTAATGAATTCATCCGAGTCATTTGAACATTGTACGACAATTTAGAATATATTACGACTTTGTATGCCACATTACCGCCTTGAAAAGCATGTTAGTATAGCGTACGGCACCTTACAACACCTAACAAAACATTACAACACCGTACGTAAACTCAAAACTCCATAATAAACCTAATGAATTCGTCCGAGTCATTTGAACATCGTACAACAATTTAGAATATCTTACGACTCTGTATGCCACATTACCGCCTTGAAAATCATGTTAGTATAACCTAGGGCACCTTACAACTCCTAAGAACCCATTACAATACCGTACGTAAACATAAAACTCCATAGTAAACCTAATGAATTCGTCCGAGTCCTTTCAACATCAGACGACCACTCAGGACTTGTTACGATTTTGTATGCGACATTAGAAACAGGAAAAGCAATTTAGAATAATGTAGGATGCGTTACGTCTTTTGAGAACACCTTACACCACCGTACGAAAACATTAAAACTCCATAATAAACCTAATGAATTCGTCCGAGTGATTTGAACATTGTACAACAATTTAGAATATCTTACCATGCTGAATGCCACATTACCGCCTTGAAAAGCATGTTAGTATAACGTATGACACCTTACAACTCCTAACAAAATATTACAACACCGTACGTAAACTTAAAACTCCATAATAAACCTAATGAATTCATCCGAGTCATTTGAACATCGTACGACAATTTAGAATATATTACGACTTTGTTTGCCACATTACCGCCTTGAAAAGCATGTTAGTATAGCGTACGGCACCTTACAACACCTAACAAAACATTACAACACCGTACGTAAACTCAAAACTCCATAATAAACCTAATGAATTCGTCCGAGTCATTTGAACATCGTACAACAATATAGAATATCTTACGACTCTGTATGCCACATTACCGCCTTGAAAATCATGTTAGTATAACCTAGGGCACCTTACAACTCCTAAGAACCCATTACAATACCGTACGTAAACATAAAACTCCATAGTAAACCTAATGAATTCGTCCGAGTCCTTTCAACATCAGACGACCACTCAGGACTTGTTACGATTTTGTATGCGACATTAGAAACAGGAAAAGCAATTTAGAATAATGTAGGATGCGTTACATCTTTTGAGAACACCTTACACCACCGTACGAAAACATTAAAACTCCATAATAAACCTAATGAATTCGTCCGAGTGATTTGAACATCGTACAACAATTTAGAATATCTTACCACGCTGAATGCCACATTACCGCCTTGAAAAGCATGTTAGTATAACGTACGACACCTTACAACTCCTAAAAAAATATTACAACACCGTACATAAACTTAAAACTCCATAATAAACCTAATGAATTCATCCGAGTCATTTGAACATTGTACGACAATTTAGAATATATTATGACTTTGTATGCCACATTACCGCCTTGAAAAGCATGTTAGTATAGCGTACGGCACCTTACAACACCTAACAAAACATTACAACACCGTACGTAAACTCAAAACTCCATAATAAACCTAATGAATTCGTCCGAGTCATTTGAACATCGTACAACAATTTAGAATATCTTACGACTCTGTATGCCACATTAACGCCTTGAAAATCATGTTAGTATAACCTAGGGCACCTTACAACTCCTAAGAACCCATTACAATACCGTACGTAAACATAAAACTCCATAGTAAACCTAATGAATTCGTCCGAGTCCTTTCAACATCAGACGACCACTCAGGACTTGTTACGATTTTGTATGCGACATTAGAAACAGGAAAAGCAATTTAGAATAATGTAGGATGCGTTACGTCTTTTGAGAACACCTTACACCACCGTACGAAAACATTAAAACTCCATAATAAACCTAATGAATTCGTCCGAGTGATTTGAACATTGTACAACAATTTAGAATATCTTACCACGCTGAATGCCACATTACCGCCTTGAAAAGCATGTTAGTATAACGTACGACACCTTACAACTCCTAACAAAATATTACAACACCGTATGTAAACTTAAAACTCCATAATAAACCTAATGAATTCATCCGAGTCATTTGAACATCGTACGACAATTTAGAATATATTACGACTTTGTATGCCACATTACCGCCTTGAAAAGCATGTTAGTATAGCGTACGGCACCTTACAACACCTAACAAAACATTACAACACCGTACGTAAACTCAAAACTCCATAATAAACCTAATGAATTCGTCCGGGTCATTTGAACATCGTACAACAATTTAGAATATCTTACGACTCTGTATGCCACATTACCGCCTTGAAAATCATGTTAGTATAACCAAGGCACCTTACAACTCCTAAGAACCCATTACAATACCGTACGTAAACATAAAACTCCATAGTAAACCTAATGAACTCACTCGAGTGCTTTCAACATCAGACGACCACTCAGGACTTGTTACGATTTTGTATACGACATTAGAAACAGGAAAAGCAATTTAGAATAATGTAGGATGCGTTACATCTTTTGAGAACACCTTACACCACCGTACGAAAACATTAAAACTCCATAATAAACCTAATGAATTCGTCCGAGTGATTTGAACATCGTACAACAATTTAGAATATCTTACCACGCTGAATGCCACATTACCGCCTTGAAAAGCATGTTAGTATAACGTACGACACCTTACAACTCCTAACAAAATATTACAACACCGTACATAAACTTAAAACTCCATAATAAACCTAATGAATTCATCCGAGTCATTTGAACATTGTACGACAATTTAGAATATATTACGACTTTGTATGCCACATTACCGCCTTGAAAAGCATGTTAGTATAGCGTACGGCACCTTACAACACCTAACAAAACATTACAACACCGTACGTAAACTCAAAACTCCATAATAAACCTAATGAATTCGTCCGAGTCATTTGAACATCGTACAACAATTTAGAATATCTTACGATTCTGTATGCCACATTACCGCCTTGAAAATCATGTTAGTATAACCTAGGGCACCTTACAACTCCTAAGAACCCATTACAATACCGTACGTAAACATAAAACTCCATAGTAAACCTAATGAATTCGTCCGAGTCCTTTCAACATCAGACGACCACTCAGGACTTGTTACGATTTTGTATGCGACATTAGAAACAGGAAAAGCAATTTAGAATAATGTAGGATGCGTTACATCTTTTGAGAACACCTTACACCACCGTACGAAAACATTAAAACTCCATAATAAACCTAATGAATTCGTCCGAGTGATTTGAACATTGTACAACAATTTAGAATATCTTACCACGCTGAATGCCACATTACCGCCTTGAAAAGCATGTTAGTATAACGTACGACACCTTACAACTCCTAACAAAATATTACAACACCGTACGTAAACTTAAAACTCCATAATAAACCTAATGAATTCATCCGAGTCATTTGAACATCGTACGACAATTTAGAATATATTACGACTTTGTATGCCACATTACCGCCTTGAAAAGCATGTTAGTATAGCGTACGGCACCTTACAACACCTAACAAAACATTACAACACCGTACGTAAACTCAAAACTCCATAATAAACCTAATGAATTCGTCCGGGTCATTTGAACATCGTACAACAATTTAGAATATCTTACGACTCTGTATGCCACATTACCGCCTTGAAAATCATGTTAGTATAACCAAGGCACCTTACAACTCCTAAGAACCCATTACAATACCGTACGTAAACATAAAACTCCATAGTAAACCTAATGAACTCACTCGAGTGCTTTCAACATCAGACGACCACTCAGGACTTGTTACGATTTTGTATACGACATTAGAAACAGGAAAAGCAATTTAGAATAATGTAGGATGCGTTACATCTTTTGAGAACACCTTACACCACCGTACGAAAACATTAAAACTCCATAATAAACCTAATGAATTCGTCCGAGTGATTTGAACATCGTACAACAATTTAGAATATCTTACCACGCTGAATGCCACATTACCGCCTTGAAAAGCATGTTAGTATAACGTACGACACCTTACAACTCCTAACAAAATATTACAACACCGTACATAAACTTAAAACTCCATAATAAACCTAATGAATTCATCCGAGTCATTTGAACATTGTACGACAATTTAGAATATATTACGACTTTGTATGCCACATTACCGCCTTGAAAAGCATGTTAGTATAGCGTACGGCACCTTACAACACCTAACAAAACATTACAACACCGTACGTAAACTCAAAACTCCATAATAAACCTAATGAATTCGTCCGAGTCATTTGAACATCGTACAACAATTTAGAATATCTTACGATTCTGTATGCCACATTACCGCCTTGAAAATCATGTTAGTATAACCTAGGGCACCTTACAACTCCTAAGAACCCATTACAATACCGTACGTAAACATAAAACTCCATAGTAAACCTAATGAATTCGTCCGAGTCCTTTCAACATCAGACGACCACTCAGGACTTGTTACGATTTTGTATGCGACATTAGAAACAGGAAAAGCAATTTAGAATAATGTAGGATGCGTTACATCTTTTGAGAACACCTTACACCACCGTACGAAAACATTAAAACTCCATAATAAACCTAATGAATTCGTCCGAGTGATTTGAACATTGTACAACAATTTAGAATATCTTACCACGCTGAATGCCACATTACCGCCTTGAAAAGCATGTTAGTATAACGTACGACACCTTACAACTCCTAACAAAATATTACAACACCGTACGTAAACTTAAAACTCCATAATAAACCTAATGAATTCATCCGAGTCATTTGAACATCGTACGACAATTTAGAATATATTACGACTTTGTATGCCACATTACCGCCTTGAAAAGCATGTTAGTATAGCGTACGGCACCTTACAACACCTAACAAAACATTACAACACCGTACGTAAACTCAAAACTCCATAATAAACCTAATGAATTCGTTCGAGTCATTTGAACATCGTACAACAATTTAGAATATCTTACGATTCTGTATGCCACATTACCGCCTTGAAAATCATGTTAGTATAACCTAGGGCACCTTACAACTCCTAAGAACCCATTACAATACCGTACGTAAACATAAAACTCCATAGTAAACCTAATGAATTCGTCCGAGTGCTTTCAACATCAGACGACCACTCAGGACTTGTTACGATTTTGTATACGACATTAGAAACAGGAAAAGCAATTTAGAATAATGTAGGATGCGTTACATCTTTTGAGAACACCTTACACCACCGTACGAAAAAATTAAAACTCCATAATAAACCTAATGAATTCGTCCGAGTGATTTGAACATCGTACAACAATTTAGAATATCTTACCACGCTGAATGCCACATTACCGCCTTGAAAAGCATGTTAGTATAACGTACGACACCTTACAACTCCTAACAAAATATTACAACACCGTACGTAAACTTAAAACTCCATAATAAACCTAATGAATTCATCCGAGTCATTTGAACATCGTACGACAATTTAGAGTATATTAAGACTTTGTATGCCACATTACCGCCTTGAAAAGCATGTTAGTATAACGTACGGCACCTTACAACACCTAACAAAACATTACAACACCGTACGTAAACTCAAAACTCCATAATAAACCTAATGAATTCGTCCGAGTCATTTGAACATCGTACAACAATTTAGAATATCTTACGACTCTGTATGCCACATTACCGCCTTGAAAATCATGTTAGTATAACCTAGGGCACCTTACAACTCCTAAGAACCCATTGCAATACCGTACGTAAACTTAAAACTCCATAGTAAACCTAATGTATTCGTCCGAGTCCTTTAAACATCAGACGACCACTCAGGACTTGTTACGACTTTGTATGCGACATTAGCAACAGGAAAAGCAATTTAAAATAATGTAGGATGCGTTACATCTTTTGAGAACACCTTACACCACCGTACGAAAACATTAAAACTCCATAATAAACCTAATGAATTCGTCCGAGTGATTTGAACATCATACAACAATTTAGAATATCTTACCACTCTGAATGCCACATTACCGCCTTGAAAAGCATGTTAGTATAACGTACGACACCTTACAACTCCTAACAAAATATTACAACACCGTACGTAAACTTAAAACTCCATACTAAACCTAATGAATTCATCTGAGTCCTTTGAACATCTTACGACAATTTAGAATATATTACGACTCTGTATGCCACATTACCGCCTTGAAAAGAATGTTAGTATAATGTATGGCACCATACAACTCCTAACAAAACATTACAACACCGTACGTAAACTTAAAACTCCATAATAAACCTAATGAATTCGTCCGAGTCATTTGAACATCGTACAACAATTTAGAATATCTTACGACTCTGTATGCCACATTACCGCCTTGAAAATCATGTTAGTATAACCTAGGGCACCTTACAACTCCTAAGAACCCATTACAATACCGTACGTAAACATAAAACTCCATAGTAAACCTAATGAATTCGTCCGAGTGCTTTCAACATCAGACGACCACTCAGGACTTGTTACGATTTTGTATGCGACATTAGAAACAGGAAAAGCAATTTAGAATAATGTAGGATGCGTTACATCTTTTGAGAACACCTTACACCACCGTACGAAAAAATTAAAACTCCATAATAAACCTAATGAATTCGTCCGAGTGATTTGAGCATCGTACAACAATTTAGAATATCTTACCACGCTGAATGCCACATTACCGCCTTGAAAAGCATGTTAGTATAACGTACGACACCTTACAACTCCTAACAAAATATTACAACACCGTACGTAAACTTAAAACTCCATAATAAACCTAATGAATTCATCCGAGTCATTTGAACATCGTACGACAATTTAGAGTATATTACGACTTTGTATGCCACATTACCGCCTTGAAAAGCATGTTAGTATAACGTACGGCACCTTACAACACCTAACAAAACATTACAACACCGTACGTAAACTCAAAACTCCATAATAAACCTAATGAATTCGTCCGAGTCATTTGAACATCGTACAACAATTTAGAATATCTTACGACTCTGTATGCCACATTACCGCCTTGAAAATCATGTTAGTATAACCTAGGGCACCTTACAACTCCTAAGAACCCATTGCAATACCGTACGTAAACTTAAAACTCCATAGTAAACCTAATGTATTCGTCTGAGTCCTTTAAACATCAGACGACCACTCAGGACTTGTTACGACTTTGTATGCGACATTAGCAACAGGAAAAGCAATTTAAAATAATGTAGGATGCGTTACATCTTTTGAGAACACCTTACACCACCGTACGAAAACATTAAAACTCCATAATAAACCTAATGAATTCGTCCGAGTGATTTGAACATCGTACAACAATTTAGAATATCTTACCACTCTGAATGCCACATTACCGCCTTGAAAAGCATGTTAGTATAACGTACGACACCTTACAACTCCTAACAAAATATTACAACACCGTACGTAAACTTAAAACTCCATACTAAACCTAATGAATTCATCTGAGTCCTTTGAACATCTTACGACAATTTAGAATATATTACGACTCTGTATGCCACATTACCGCCTTGAAAAGAATGTTAGTATAACGTATGGCACCATACAACTCCTAACAAAACATTACAACACCGTACGTAAACTTAAAACTCCATAATAAACCTAATGAATTCGTCCGAGTCATTTGAACATCGTACAACAATTTAGAATATCTTACGACTCTGTATGCCACATTACCGCCTTGAAAATCATGTTAGTATAACCTAGGGCACCTTACAACTCCTAAGAACCCATTACAATACCGTACGTAAACATAAAACTCCATAGTAAACCTAATGAATTCGTCCGAGTGCTTTCAACATCAGACGACCACTCAGGACTTGTTACGATTTTGTATGCGACATTAGAAACAGGAAAAGCAATTTAGAATAATGTAGGATGCGTTACATCTTTTGAGAACACCTTACACCACCGAACGAAAAAATTAAAACTCCATAATAAACCTAATGAATTCGTCCGAGTGATTTGAACATCGTACAACAATTTAGAATATCTTACCACGCTGAATGCCACATTACCGCCTTGAAAAGCATGTTAGTATAACGTACGACACCTTACAACTCCTAACAAAATATTACAACACCGTACGTAAACTTAAAACTCCATAATAAACCTAATGAATTCATCCGAGTCATTTGAACATCGTACGACAATTTAGAGTATATTACGACTTTGTATGCCACATTACCGCCTTGAAAAACATGTTAGTATAACGTACGGCACCTTACAACACCTAACAAAACATTACAACACCGTACGTAAACTCAAAACTCCATAATAAACATAATGAATTCGTCCGAGTCATTTGAACATCGTACAACAATTTAGAATATCTTACGACTCTGTATGCCACATTACCGCCTTGAAAATCATGTTAGTATAACCTAGGGCACCTTACAACTCCTAAGAACCCATTGCAATACCGTACGTAAACTTAAAACTCCATAGTAAACCTAATGTATTCGTCCGAGTCCTTTAAACATCAGACGACCACTCAGGACTTGTTACGACTTTGTATGCGACATTAGCAACAGGAAAAGCAATTTAAAATAATGTAGGATGCGTTACATCTTTTGAGAACACCTTACACCACCGTACGAAAACATTAAAACTCCATAATAAACCTAATGAATTCGTCCGAGTGATTTGAACATCGTACAACAATTTAGAATATCTTACCACTCTGAATGCCACATTACCGCCTTGAAAAGCATGTTAGTATAACGTACGACACCTTACAACTCCTAACAAAATATTACAACACCGTACGTAAACTTAAAACTCCATAATAAACCTAATGAATTCATCCGAGTCCTTTGAACATCTTACGACAATTTAGAATATATTACGACTCTGTATGCCACATTACCGCCTTGAAAAGAATGTTAGTATAACGTATGGCACCATACAACTCCTAACAAAACATTACAACACCGTACGTAAACTTAAAACTCCATAATAAACCTAATGAATTCGTCCGAGTCATTTGAACATCGTACAACAATTTAGAATATCTTACGACTCTGTATGCCACATTACCGCCTTGAAAATCATGTTAGTATAACCTAGGGCACCTTACAACTCCTAAGAACCCATTACAATACCGTACGTAAACATAAAACTCCATAGTAAACCTAATGAATTCGTCCGAGTGCTTTCAACATCAGACGACCACTCAGGACTTGTTACGATTTTGTATGCGACATTAGAAACAGGAAAAGCAATTTAGAATAATGTAGGATGCGTTACATCTTTTGAGAACACCTTACACCACCGTACGAAAAAATTAAAACTCCATAATAAACCTAATGAATTCGTCCGAGTGATTTGAACATCGTACAACAATTTAGAATATCTTACCACGCTGAATGCCACATTACCGCCTTGAAAAGCATTTAGTATAACGTACGACACCTTACAACTCCTAACAAAATATTACAACACCGTACGTAAACTTAAAACTCCATAATAAACCTAATGAATTCATCCGAGTCATTTGAACATCGTACGACAATTTAGAGTATATTACGACTTTGTATGCCACATTACCGCCTTGAAAAGCATGTTAGTATAACGTACGGCACCTTACAACACCTAACAAAACATTACAACACCGTACGTAAACTCAAAACTCCATAATAAACCTAATGAATTCGTCCGAGTCATTTGAACATCGTACAACAATTTAGAATATCTTACGACTCTGTATGCCACATTACCGCCTTGAAAATCATGTTAGTATAACCTAGGGCACCTTACAACTCCTAAGAACCCATTGCAATACTGTACGTAAACTTAAAACTCCATAGTAAACCTAATGTATTCGTCCGAGTCCTTTAAACATCAGACGACCACTCAGGACTTGTTACGACTTTGTATGCGACATTAGCAACAGGAAAAGCAATTTAAAATAATGTAGGATGCGTTACATCTTTTGAGAACACCTTACACCACCGTACGAAAACATTAAAACTCCATAATAAACCTAATGAATTCGTCCGAGTGATTTGAAGTTCGTACAACAATTTAGAATATCTTACCACTCTGAATGCCACATTACCGCCTTGAAAAGCATGTTAGTATAACGTACGACACCTTACAACTCCTAACAAAATATTACAACACCGTACGTAAACTTAAAACTCCATACTAAACCTAATGAATTCATCTGAGTCATTTGAACATCGTACGACAATTTAGAGTATATTACGACTTTGTATGCCACATTACCGCCTTGAAAAGCATGTTAGTATAACGTACGACACCTTACAACACCTAACAAAACATTACAACACCGTACGTAAACTCAAAACTCCATAATAAACCTAATGAATTCGTCCGAGTCATTTGAACATCGTACAACAATTTAGAATATCTTACGACTCTGTATGCCACATTACCGCCTTGAAAATCATGTTAGTATAACCTAGGGCACCTTACAACTCCTAAGAACCCATTGCAATACCGTACGTAAACTTAAAACTCCATAGTAAACCTAATGTATTCGTCCGAGTCCTTTAAACATCAGACGACCACTCAGGACTTGTTACGACTTTGTATGCGACATTAGCAACAGGAAAAGCAATTTAAAATAATGTAGGATGCGTTACATCTTTTGAGAACACCTTACACCACCGTACGAAAACATTAAAACTCCATAATAAACCTAATGAATTCGTCCGAGTGATTTGAACATCATACAACAATTTAGAATATCTTACCACTCTGAATGCCACATTACCGCCTTGAAAAGCATGTTAGTATAACGTACGACACCTTACAACTCCTAACAAAACATTACAACACCGTACGTAAACTTAAAACTCCATAATAAACCTAATGAATTCGTCCGAGTCATTTGAACATCGTACAACAATTTAGAATATCTTACGACTCTGTATGCCACATTACCGCCTTGAAAATCATGTTATTATAACCTAGGGCACCTTACAACTCCTAAGAACCCATTACAATACCGTACATAAACTTAAAACTCCATAGTAAACCTAATGAATTCGTCCGAGTCCTTTCAACATCAGACGACCACACAGGACTTGTTACGATTTTGTATGCGACATTAGAAACAGGAAAAACAATTTAGAATAATGTAGGATGCGTTACATCTTTTGAGAACACCTTACACCACCGTACGAAAACATTAAAACTCCATAATAAACCTAATGAATTCGACCGAGTGATTTGAACATTGTACAACAATTTAGAATATCTTACCACGCTGAATGCCACTTTACCGCCTTGAAAAGCATGTTAGTATAACGTACGACACCTTACAACTCCTAACAAAATATTACCACACCGTACGTAAACTTAAAACTCCATAATAAACCTAATGAATTCATCCGAGTCATTTGAACATCGTACGACAATTTAGAATATATTACGACTTTGTATGCCACATTACCGCCTTGAAAAGCATGTTAGTATAGCGTACGGCACCTTACAACACCTAACAAAACATTACAACAACGTACGTAAACTCAAAACTCCATAATAAACCTAATGAATTCGTCCGAGTCATTTGAACATCGTACAATAATTTAGAATATCTTACGACTCTGTATGCCACATTACCGCCTTGAAAATCATGTTAGTATAACCTAGGGCACCTTACAACTCCTAAGAACCCATTACAATACCGTACGTAAACATAAAACTCCATAGTAAACCTAATGAATTCGTCCGAGTCCTTTCAACATCAGACGACCACTCAGGACTTGTTACGATTTTGTATGCGACATTAGAAACAGGAAAAGCAATTTAGAATAATGTAGGATGCGTTACATCTTTTGAGAACACCTTACACCACCGTACGAAAACATTAAAACTCCATAATAAACCTAATGAATTCGTCCGAGTGATTTGAACATCGTACAACAATTTAGAATATCTTACCACTCTGAATGCCACATTACCGCCTTGAAAAGCATGTTAGTATAACGTACGACACCTTACAACTCCTAACAAAATATTACAACACCGTACGTAAACTTAAAACTCCATAATAAACCTAATGAATTCATCCGAGTCATTTGAACATCGTACAACAATTTAGAATATCTTACGACTCTGTATGCCACATTACCGCCTTGAAAATCATGTTAGTATAACCTAGGGCACCTTACAACTCCTAAGAACCCATTACAATACCGTACGTAAACATAAAACTCCATAGTAAACCTAATGAATTCGTCCGAGTGCTTTCAACATCAGACGACCACTCAGGACTTGTTACGATTTTGTATGCGACATTAGAAACAGGAAAAGCAATTTAGAATAATGTAGGATGCGTTACATCTTTTGAGAACACCTTACACCACCGTACGAAAAAATTAAAACTCCATAATAAACCTAATGAATTCGTCCGAGTGATTTGAACATCGTACAACAATTTAGAATATCTTACCACGCTGAATGCCACATTACCGCCTTGAAAAGCATGTTAGTATAACGTACGACACCTTACAACTCCTAACAAAATATTACAACACCGTACGTAAACTTAAAACTCCATAATAAACCTAATGAATTCATCCGAGTCATTTGAACATCGTACTACAATTTAGAGTATATTACGACTTTGTATGCCACATTACCGCCTTGAAAAGCATGTTAGTATAACGTACGGCACCTTACAACACCTAACAAAACATTACAACACCGTACGTAAACTCAAAACTCCATAATAAACCTAATGAATTCGTCCGAGTCATTTGAACATCGTACAACAATTTAGAATATCTTACGACTCTGTATGCCACATTACCGCCTTGAAAATCATGTTAGTATAACCTAGGGCACCTTACAACTCCTAAGAACCCATTACAATACCGTACGTAAACATAAAACTCCATAGTAAACCTAATGAATTCGTCCGAGTGCTTTCAACATCAGACGACCACTCAGGACTTGTTACGATTTTGTATGCGACATTAGAAACAGGAAAAGCAATTTAGAATAATGTAGGATGCGTTACATCTTTTGAGAACACCTTACACCACCGTACGAAAAAATTAAAACTCCATAATAAACCTAATGAATTCGTCCGAGTGATTTGAACATCGTACAACAATTTAGAATATCTTACCACGCTGAATGCCACATTACCGCCTTGAAAAGCATGTTAGTATAACGTACGACACCTTACAACTCCTAACAAAATATTACAACACCGTACGTAAACTTAAAACTCCATAATAAACCTAATGAATTCATCCGAGTCATTTGAACATCGTACTACAATTTAGAGTATATTACGACTTTGTATGCCACATTACCGCCTTGAAAAGCATGTTAGTATAACGTACGGCACCTTACAACACCTAACAAAACATTACAACACCGTACGTAAACTCAAAACTCCATAATAAACCTAATGAATTCGTCCGAGTCATTTGAACATCGTACAACAATTTAGAATATCTTACGACTCTGTATGCCACATTACCGCCTTGAAAATCATGTTAGTATAACCTAGGGCACCTTACAACTCCTAAGAACCCATGACAATACCGTACGTAAACATAAAACTCCATAGTAAACCTAATGAATTCGTCCGAGTGCTTTCAACATCAGATGACCACTCAGGACTTGTTACGATTTTGTATGCGACATTAGAAACAGGAAAAGCAATTTAGAATAATGTAGGATGCGTTACATCTTTTGAGAACACCTTACACCACCGTACGAAAAAATTAAAACTCCATAATAAACCTAATGAATTCGTCCGAGTGATTTGAACATCGTACAACAATTTAGAATATCTTACCACGCTGAATGCCACATTACCGCCTTGAAAAGCATGTTAGTATAACGTACGACACCTTACAACTCCTAACAAAATATTACAACACCGTACGTAAACTTAAAACTCCATAATAAACCTAATGAATTCATCCGAGTCATTTGAACATCGTACGACAATTTAGAGTATATTACGACTTTGTATGCCACATTACCGCCTTGAAAAGCATGTTAGTATAACGTACGGCACCTTACAACACCTAACAAAACATTACAACACCGTACGTAAACTCAAAACTCCATAATAAACCTAATGAATTCGTCCGAGTCATTTGAACATCGTACAACAATTTAGAATATCTTACGACTCTGTATGCCACATTACCGCCTTGAAAATCATGTTAATATAACCTAGGGCACCTTACAACTCCTAAGAACCCATTGCAATACCGTACGTAAACTTAAAACTCCATAGTAAACCTAATGTATTCGTCCGAGTCCTTTAAACATCAGACGACCACTCAGGACTTGTTACGACTTTGTATGCGACATTAGCAACAGGAAAAGCAATTTAAAATAATGTAGGATGCGTTACATCTTTTGAGAACACCTTACACCACCGTACGAAAACATTAAAACTCCATAATAAACCTAATGAATTCGTCCGAGTGATTTGAACATCGTACAACAATTTAGAATATCTTACCACTCTGAATGCCACATTACCGCCTTGAAAAGCATGTTAGTATAACGTACGACACCTTACAACTCCTAACAAAATATTACAACACCGTACGTAAACTTAAAACTCCATAATAAACCTAATGAATTCATCCGAGTCATTTGAACATCGTACGACAATTTAGAGTATATTACGACTTTGTATGCCACATTACCGCCTTGAAAAGCATGTTAGTATAACGTACGACACCTTACAACTCCTAACAAAATATTACAACACCGTACGTAAACTTAAAACTCCATAATAAACCTAATGAATTCATCCGAGTCATTTGAACATCGTACGACAATTTAGAGTATATTACGACTTTGTATGCCACATTACCGCCTTGAAAAGCATGTTAGTATAACGTACGGCACCTTACAACACCTAACAAAACATTACAACACCGTACGTAAACTCAAAACTCCATAATAAACCTAATGAATTCGTCCGAGTCATTTGAACATCGTACAACAATTTAGAATATCTTACGACTCTGTATGCCACATTACCGCCTTGAAAATCATGTTAGTATAACCTAGGGCACCTTACAACTCCTAAGAACCCATTACAATACCGTACGTAAACATAAAACTCCATAGTAAACCTAATGAATTCGTCCGAGTGCTTTCAACATCAGACGACCACTCAGGACTTGTTACGATTTTGTATGCGACATTAGAAACAGGAAAAGCAATTTAGAATAATGTAGGATGCGTTACATCTTTTGAGAACACCTTACACCACCGTACGAAAAAATTAAAACTCCATAATAAACCTAATGAATTCGTCCGAGTGATTTGAACATCGTACAACAATTTAGAATATCTTACCACGCTGAATGCCACATTACCGCCTTGAAAAGCATGTTAGTATAACGTACGACACCTTACAACTCCTAACAAAATATTACAACACCGTACGTAAACTTAAAACTCCATAATAAACCTAATGAATTCATCCGAGTCATTTGAACATCGTACTACAATTTAGAGTATATTACGACTTTGTATGCCACATTACCGCCTTGAAAAGCATGTTAGTATAACGTACGGCACCTTACAACACCTAACAAAACATTACAACACCGTACGTAAACTCAAAACTCCATAATAAACCTAATGAATTCGTCCGAGTCATTTGAACATCGTACAACAATTTAGAATATCTTACGACTCTGTATGCCACATTACCGCCTTGAAAATCATGTTAGTATAACCTAGGGCACCTTACAACTCCTAAGAACCCATGACAATACCGTACGTAAACATAAAACTCCATAGTAAACCTAATGAATTCGTCCGAGTGCTTTCAACATCAGACGACCACTCAGGACTTGTTACGATTTTGTATGCGACATTAGAAACAGGAAAAGCAATTTAGAATAATGTAGGATGCGTTACATCTTTTGAGAACACCTTACACCACCGTACGAAAAAATTAAAACTCCATAATAAACCTAATGAATTCGTCCGAGTGATTTGAACATCGTACAACAATTTAGAATATCTTACCACGCTGAATGCCACATTACCGCCTTGAAAAGCATGTTAGTATAACGTACGACACCTTACAACTCCTAACAAAATATTACAACACCGTACGTAAACTTAAAACTCCATAATAAACCTAATGAATTCATCCGAGTCATTTGAACATCGTACGACAATTTAGAGTATATTACGACTTTGTATGCCACATTACCGCCTTGAAAAGCATGTTAGTATAACGTACGGCACCTTACAACACCTAACAAAACATTACAACACCGTACGTAAACTCAAAACTCCATAATAAACCTAATGAATTCGTCCGAGTCATTTGAACATCGTACAACAATTTAGAATATCTTACGACTCTGTATGCCACATTACCGCCTTGAAAATCATGTTAATATAACCTAGGGCACCTTACAACTCCTAAGAACCCATTGCAATACCGTACATAAACTTAAAACTCCATAGTAAACCTAATGTATTCGTCCGAGTCCTTTAAACATCAGACGACCACTCAGGACTTGTTACGACTTTGTATGCGACATTAGCAACAGGAAAAGCAATTTAAAATAATGTAGGATGCGTTACATCTTTTGAGAACACCTTACACCACCGTACGAAAACATTAAAACTCCATAATAAACCTAATGAATTCGTCCGAGTGATTTGAACATCGTACAACAATTTAGAATATCTTACCACTCTGAATGCCACATTACCGCCTTGAAAAGCATGTTAGTATAACGTACGACACCTTACAACTCCTAACAAAATATTACAACACCGTACGTAAACTTAAAACTCCATAATAAACCTAATGAATTCATCCGAGTCATTTGAACATCGTACGACAATTTAGAGTATATTACGACTTTGTATGCCACATTACCGCCTTGAAAAGCATGTTAGTATAACGTACGACACCTTACAACTCCTAACAAAATATTACAACACCGTACGTAAACTTAAAACTCCATAATAAACCTAATGAATTCATCCGAGTCATTTGAACATCGTACGACAATTTAGAGTATATTACGACTTTGTATGCCACATTACCGCCTTGAAAAGCATGTTAGTATAACGTACGGCACCTTACAACACCTAACAAAACATTACAACACCGTACGTAAACTCAAAACTCCATAATAAACCTAATGAATTCGTCCGAGTCATTTGAACATCGTACAATAATTTAGAATATCTTACGACTCTGTATGCCACATTACCGCCTTGAAAATCATGTTAGTATAACCTAGGGCACCTTACAACTCCTAAGAACCCATTACAATACCGTACGTAAACATAAAACTCCATAGTAAACCTAATGAATTCGTCCGAGTCCTTTCAACATCAGACGACCACTCAGGACTTGTTACGATTTTGTATGCGACATTAGAAACAGGAAAAGCAATTTAGAATAATGTAGGATGCGTTACATCTTTTGAGAACACCTTACACCACCGTACGAAAACATTAAAACTCCATAATAAACCTAATGAATTCGTCCGAGTGATTTGAACATCGTACAACAATTTAGAATATCTTACCACTCTGAATGCCACATTACCGCCTTGAAAAGCATGTTAGTATAACGTACGACACCTTACAACTCCTAACAAAATATTACAACACCGTACGTAAACTTAAAACTCCATAATAAACCTAATGAATTCATCCGAGTCATTTGAACATCGTACAACAATTTAGAATATCTTACGACTCTGTATGCCACATTACCGCCTTGAAAATCATGTTAGTATAACCTAGGGCACCTTACAACTCCTAAGAACCCATTACAATACCGTACGTAAACATAAAACTCCATAGTAAACCTAATGAATTCGTCCGAGTGCTTTCAACATCAGACGACCACTCAGGACTTGTTACGATTTTGTATGCGACATTAGAAACAGGAAAAGCAATTTAGAATAATGTAGGATGCGTTACATCTTTTGAGAACACCTTACACCACCGTACGAAAAAATTAAAACTCCATAATAAACCTAATGAATTCGTCCGAGTGATTTGAACATCGTACAACAATTTAGAATATCTTACCACGCTGAATGCCACATTACCGCCTTGAAAAGCATGTTAGTATAACGTACGACACCTTACAACTCCTAACAAAATATTACAACACCGTACGTAAACTTAAAACTCCATAATAAACCTAATGAATTCATCCGAGTCATTTGAACATCGTACTACAATTTAGAGTATATTACGACTTTGTATGCCACATTACCGCCTTGAAAAGCATGTTAGTATAACGTACGGCACCTTACAACACCTAACAAAACATTACAACACCGTACGTAAACTCAAAACTCCATAATAAACCTAATGAATTCGTCCGAGTCATTTGAACATCGTACAACAATTTAGAATATCTTACGACTCTGTATGCCACATTACCGCCTTGAAAATCATGTTAGTATAACCTAGGGCACCTTACAACTCCTAAGAACCCATTACAATACCGTACGTAAACATAAAACTCCATAGTAAACCTAATGAATTCGTCCGAGTGCTTTCAACATCAGACGACCACTCAGGACTTGTTACGATTTTGTATGCGACATTAGAAACAGGAAAAGCAATTTAGAATAATGTAGGATGCGTTACATCTTTTGAGAACACCTTACACCACCGTACGAAAAAATTAAAACTCCATAATAAACCTAATGAATTCGTCCGAGTGATTTGAACATCGTACAACAATTTAGAATATCTTACCACGCTGAATGCCACATTACCGCCTTGAAAAGCATGTTAGTATAACGTACGACACCTTACAACTCCTAACAAAATATTACAACACCGTACGTAAACTTAAAACTCCATAATAAACCTAATGAATTCATCCGAGTCATTTGAACATCGTACGACAATTTAGAGTATATTACGACTTTGTATGCCACATTACCGCCTTGAAAAGCATGTTAGTATAACGTACGGCACCTTACAACACCTAACAAAACATTACAACACCGTACGTAAACTCAAAACTCCATAATAAACCTAATGAATTCGTCCGAGTCATTTGAACATCGTACAACAATTTAGAATATCTTACGACTCTGTATGCCACATTACCGCCTTGAAAATCATGTTAGTATAACCTAGGGCACCTTACAACTCCTAAGAACCCATTACAATACCGTACGTAAACATAAAACTCCATAGTAAACCTAATGAATTCGTCCGAGTGCTTTCAACATCAGACGACCACTCAGGACTTGTTACGATTTTGTATGCGACATTAGAAACAGGAAAAGCAATTTAGAATAATGTAGGATGCGTTACATCTTTTGAGAACACCTTACACCACCGTACGAAAAAATTAAAACTCCATAATAAACCTAATGAATTCGTCCGAGTGATTTGAACATCGTACAACAATTTAGAATATCTTACCACGCTGAATGCCACATTACCGCCTTGAAAAGCATGTTAGTATAACGTACGACACCTTACAACTCCTAACAAAATATTACAACACCGTACGTAAACTTAAAACTCCATAATAAACCTAATGAATTCATCCGAGTCATTTGAACATCGTACGACAATTTAGAGTATATTACGACTTTGTATGCCACATTACCGCCTTGAAAAGCATGTTAGTATAACGTACGACACCTTACAACACCTAACAAAACATTACAACACCGTACGTAAACTCAAAACTCCATAATAAACCTAATGAATTCGTCCGAGTCATTTGAACATCGTACAACAATTTAAAATATCTTACGACTCTGTATGCCACATTACCGCCTTGAAAATCATGTTAGTATAACCTAGGGCACCTTACAACTCCTAAGAACCCATTGCAATACCGTACGTAAACTTAAAACTCCATAGTAAACCTAATGTATTCGTCCGAGTCCTTTAAACATCAGACGACCACTCAGGACTTGGTACGACTTTGTATGTGACATTAGCAACAGGAAAAGCAATTTAAAATAATGTAGGATGCGTTACATCTTTTGAGAACACCTTACACCACCGTACGAAAACATTAAAACTCCATAATAAACCTAATGAATTCGTCCGAGTGATTTGAACATCGTACAACAATTTAGAATATCTTACCACTCTGAATGCCACATTACCGCCTTGAAAAGCATGTTAGTATAACGTACGACACCTTACAACTCCTAACAAAATATTACAACACCGTACGTAAACTTAAAACTCCATAATAAACCTAATGAATTCATCCGAGTCATTTGAACATCGTACAACAATTTAGAATATCTTACGACTCTGTATGCCACATTACCGCCTTGAAAATCATGTTAGTATAACCTAGGGCACCTTACAACTCCTAAGAACCCATTACAATACCGTACGTAAACATAAAACTCCATAGTAAACCTAATGAATTCGTCCGAGTGCTTTCAACATCAGACGACCACTCAGGACTTGTTACGATTTTGTATGCGACATTAGAAACAGGAAAAGCAATTTAGAATAATGTAGGATGCGTTACATCTTTTGAGAACACCTTACACCACCGTACGAAAAAATTAAAACTCCATAATAAACCTAATGAATTCGTCCGAGTGATTTGAACATCGTACAACAATTTAGAATATCTTACCACGCTGAATGCCACATTACCGCCTTGAAAAGCATGTTAGTATAACGTACGACACCTTACAACTCCTAACAAAATATTACAACACCGTACGTAAACTTAAAACTCCATAATAAACCTAATGAATTCATCCGAGTCATTTGAACATCGTACGACAATTTAGAGTATATTACGACTTTGTATGCCACATTACCGCCTTGAAAAGCATGTTAGTATAACGTACGGCACCTTACAACACCTAACAAAACATTACAACACCGTACGTAAACTCAAAACTCCATAATAAACCTAATGAATTCGTCCGAGTCATTTGAACATCGTACAACAATTTAGAATATCTTACGACTCTGTATGCCACATTACCGCCTTGAAAATCATGTTAATATAACCTAGGGCACCTTACAACTCCTAAGAACCCATTGCAATACCGTACGTAAACTTAAAACTCCATAGTAAACCTAATGTATTCGTCCGAGTCCTTTAAACATCAGACGACCACTCAGGACTTGTTACGACTTTGTATGCGACATTAGCAACAGGAAAAGCAATTTAAAATAATGTAGGATGCGTTACATCTTTTGAGAACACCTTACACCACCGTACGAAAACATTAAAACTCCATAATAAACCTAATGAATTCGTCCGAGTGATTTGAACATCGTACAACAATTTAGAATATCTTACCACTCTGAATGCCACATTACCGCCTTGAAAAGCATGTTAGTATAACGTACGACACCTTACAACTCCTAACAAAATATTACAACACCGTACGTAAACTTAAAACTCCATAATAAACCTAAGGAATTCATCCGAGTCATTTGAACATCGTACAACAATTTAGAATATCTTACGACTCTGTATGCCACATTACCGCCTTGAAAATCATGTTAGTATAACCTAGGGCACCTTACAACTCCTAAGAACCCATTACAATACCGTACGTAAACATAAAACTCCATAGTAAACCTAATGAATTCGTCCGAGTGCTTTCAACATCAGACGACCACTCAGGACTTGTTACGATTTTGTATGCGACATTAGAAACAGGAAAAGCAATTTAGAATAATGTAGGATGCGTTACATCTTTTGAGAACACCTTACACCACCGTACGAAAAAATTAAAACTCCATAATAAACCTAATGAATTCGTCCGAGTGATTTGAACATCGTACAACAATTTAGAATATCTTGCCACGCTGAATGCCACATTACCGCCTTGAAAAGCATGTTAGTATAACGTACGACACCTTACAACTCCTAACAAAATATTACAACACCGTACGTAAACTTAAAACTCCATAATAAACCTAATGAATTCATCCGAGTCATTTGAACATCGTACGACAATTTAGAGTATATTACGACTTTGTATGCCACATTACCGCCTTGAAAAGCATGTTAGTATAACGTACGGTACCTTACAACACCTAACAAAACATTACAACACCGTACGTAAACTCAAAACTCCATAATAAACCTAATGAATTCGTCCGAGTCATTTGAACATCGTACAACAATTTAGAATATCTTACGACTCTGTATGCCACATTACCGCCTTGAAAATCATGTTAATATAACCTAGGGCACCTTACCATTCCTAAGAACCCATTGCAATACCGTACGTAAACTTAAAACTCCATAGTAAACCTAATGTATTCGTCCGAGTCCTTTAAACATCAGACGACCACTCAGGACTTGTTACGACTTTGTATGCGACATTAGCAACAGGAAAAGCAATTTAAAATAATGTAGGATGCGTTACATCTTTTGAGAACACCTTACACCACCGTACGAAAACATTAAAACTCCATAATAAACCTAATGAATTCGTCCGAGTGATTTGAACATCGTACAACAATTTAGAATATCTTACCACTCTGAATGCCACATTACCGCCTTGAAAAGCATGTTAATATAACGTACGACACCTTACAACTCCTAACAAAATATTACAACACCGTACGTAAACTTAAAACTCCATAATAAACCTAATGAATTCATCCGAGTCATTTGAACATCGTACAACAATTTAGAATATCTTACGACTCTGTATGCCACATTACCGCCTTGAAAATCATGTTAGTATAACCTAGGGCACCTTACAACTCCTAAGAACCCATTACAATACCGTACGTAAACATAAAACTCCATAGTAAACCTAATGAATTCGTCCGAGTGCTTTCAACATCAGACGACCACTCAGGACTTGTTACGATTTTGTATGCGACATTAGAAACAGGAAAAGCAATTTAGAATAATGTAGGATGCGTTACATCTTTTGAGAACACCTTACACCACCGTACGAAAAAATTAAAACTCCATAATAAACCTAATGAATTCGTCCGAGTGATTTGAACATCGTACAACAATTTAGAATATCTTACCACGCTGAATGCCACATTACCGCCTTGAAAAGCATGTTAGTATAACGTACGACACCTTACAACTCCTAACAAAATATTACAACACCGTACGTAAACTTAAAACTCCATAATAATCCTAATGAATTCATCCGAGTCATTTGAACATCGTACGACAATTTAGAGTATATTACGACTTTGTATGCCACATTACCGCCTTGAAAAGCATGTTAGTATAACGTACGGCACCTTACAACACCTAACAAAACATTACAACACCGTACGTAAACTCAAAACTCCATAATAAACCTAATGAATTCGTCCGAGTCATTTGAACATCGTACAACAATTTAGAATATCTTACGACTCTGTATGCCACATTACCGCCTTGAAAATCATGTTAGTATAACCTAGGGCACCTTACAACTCCTAAGAACCCATTGCAATACCGTACGTAAACTTAAAACTCCATAGTAAACCTAATGTATTCGTCCGAGTCCTTTAAACATCAGACGACCACTCAGGACTTGTTACGACTTTGTATGCGACATTAGCAACAGGAAAAGCAATTTAAAATAATGTAGGATGCGTTACATCTTTTGAGAACACCTTACACCACCGTACGAAAACATTAAAACTCCATAATAAACTTAATGAATTCGTCCGAGTGATTTGAACATCGTACAACAATTTAGAATATCTTACCACTCTGAATGCCACATTACCGCCTTGAAAAGCATGTTAGTATAACGTACGACACCTTACAACTCCTAACAAATTATTACAACACCGTACGTAAACTTAAAACTCCATAATAAACCTAATGAATTCATCCGAGTCATTTGAACATTGTACAACAATTTAGAATATCTTACGACTCTGTATGCCACATTACCGCCTTGAAAATCATGTTAGTATAACCTAGGGCACCTTACAACTCCTAAGAACCCATTACAATACCGTACGTAAACATAAAACTCCATAGTAAACCTAATGAATTCGTCCGAGTGCTTTCAACATCAGACGACCACTCAGGACTTGTTACGATTTTGTATGCGACATTAGAAACAGGAAAAGCAATTTAGAATAATGTAGGATGCGTTACATCTTTTGAGAACACCTTACACCACCGTACGAAAAAATTAAAACTCCATAATAAACCTAATGAATTCGTCCGAGTGATTTGAACATCGTACAACAATTTAGAATATCTTACCACGCTGAATGCCACATTACCCCCTTGAAAAGCATGTTAGTATAACGTACGACACCTTACAACTCCTAACAAAATATTACAACACCGTACGTAAACTTAAAACTCCATAATAAACCTAATGAATTCATCCGAGTCATTTGAACATCGTACGACAATTTAGAGTATATTACGACTTTGTATGCCACATTACCGCCTTGAAAAGCATGTTAGTATAACGTACGGCACCTTACAACACCTAACAAAACATTACAACACCGTACGTAAACTCAAAACTCCATAATAAACCTAATGAATTCGTCCGAGTCATTTGAACATCGTACAACAATTTAGAATGTCTTACGACTCTGTATGCCACATTACCGCCTTGAAAATCATGTTAATATAACCTAGGGCACCTTACAACTCCTAAGAACCCATTGCAATACCGTACGTAAACTTAAAACTCCATAGTAAACCTAATGTATTCGTCCGAGTCCTTTAAACATCAGACGACCACTCAGGACTTGTTACGACTTTGTATGCGACATTAGCAACAGGAAAAGCAATTTAAAATAATGTAGGATGCGTTACATCTTTTGAGAACACCTTACACCACCGTACGAAAACATTAAAACTCCATAATAAACCTAATGAATTCGTCCGAGTGATTTGAACATCGTACAACAATTTAGAATATCTTACCACTCTGAATGCCACATTACCGCCTTGAAAAGCATGTTAGTATAACGTACGACACCTTACAACTCCTAACAAAATATTACAACACCGTACGTAAACTTAAAACTCCATAATAAACCTAATGAATTCATCCGAGTCATTTGAACATCGTACAACAATTTAGAATATCTTACGACTCTGTATGCCACATTACCGCCTTGAAAATCATGTTAGTATAACCTAGGGCACCTTACAACTCCTAAGAACCCATTACAATACCGTACGTAAACATAAAACTCCATAGTAAACCTAATGAATTCGTCCGAGTGCTTTCAACATCAGACGACCACTCAGGACTTGTTACGATTTTGTATGCGACATTAGAAACAGGAAAAGCAATTTAGAATAATGTAGGATGCGTTACATCTTTTGAGAACACCTTACACCACCGTACGAAAAAATTAAAACCCCATAATAAACCTAATGAATTCGTCCGAGTGATTTGAACATCGTACAACAATTTAGAATATCTTACCACGCTGAATGCCACATTACCGCCTTGAAAAGCATGTTAGTATAACGTACGACACCTTACAACTCCTAACAAAATATTACAACACCGTACGTAAACTTAAAACTCCATAATAATCCTAATGAATTCATCCGAGTCATTTGAACATCGTACGACAATTTAAAGTATATTACGACTTTGTATGCCACATTACCGCCTTGAAAAGCATGTTAGTATAACGTACGGCACCTTACAACACCTAACAAAACATTACAACACCGTACGTAAACTCAAAACTCCATAATAAACCTAATGAATTCGTCCGAGTCCTTTGAACATCGTACAACAATTTAGAATATCTTACGACTCTGTATGCCACATTACCGCCTTGAAAATCATGTTAGTATAACCTAGGGCACCTTACAACTCCTAAGAACCCATTGCAATACCGTACGTAAACTTAAAACTCCATAGTAAACCTAATGTATTCGTCCGAGTCCTTTAAACATCAGACGACCACTCAGGACTTGTTACGACTTTGTATGCGACATTAGCAACAGGAAAAGCAATTTAAAATAATGTAGGATGCGTTACATCTTTTGAGAACACCTTACACCACCGTACGAAAACATTAAAACTCCATAATAAACCTAATGAATTCGTCCGAGTGATTTGAACATCGTACAACAATTTAGAATATCTTACCACTCTGAATGCCACATTACCGCCTTGAAAAGCATGTTAGTATAACGTACGACACCTTACAACTCCTAACAAAATATTACAACACCGTACGTAAACTTAAAACTCCATAATAAACCTAATGAATTCATCCGAGTCATTTGAACATCGTACAACAATTTAGCATATCTTACGACTCTGTATGCCACATTACCGCCTTGAAAATCATGTTAGTATAACCTAGGGCACCTTACAACTCCTAAGAACCCATTGCAATACCGTACGTAAACTTAAAACTCCATAGTAAACCTAATGTATTCGTCCGAGTCCTTTAAACATCAGACGACCACTCAGGACTTGTTACGACTTTGTATGCGACATTAGCAACAGGAAAAGCAATTTAAAATAATGTAGGATGCGTTACATCTTTTGAGAACACCTTACACCACCGTACGAAAACATTAAAACTCCATAATAAACCTAATGAATTCGTCCGAGTGATTTGAACATCGTACAACAATTTAGAATATCTTACCACTCTGAATGCCACATTACCGCCTTGAAAAGCATGTTAGTATAACGTACGACACCTTACAACTCCTAACAAAATATTACAACACCGTACGTAAACTTAAAACTCCATAATAAACCTAATGAATTCATCCGAGTCATTCGAACATTGTACAACAATTTAGAATATCTTACGACTCTGTATGCCACATTACCGCCTTGAAAATCATGTTAGTATAACCTAGGGCACCTTACAACTCCTAAGAACCCATTACAATACCGTACGTAAACATAAAACTCCATAGTAAACCTAATGAATTCGTCCGAGTGCTTTCAACATCAGACGACCACTCAGGACTTGTTACGATTTTGTATGCGACATTAGAAACAGGAAAAGCAATTTAGAATAATGTAGGATGCGTTACATCTTTTGAGAACACCTTACACCACCGTACGAAAAAATTAAAACTCCATAATAAACCTAATGAATTCGTCCGAGTGATTTGAACATCGTACAACAATTTAGAATATCTTACCACGCTGAATGCCACATTACCCCCTTGAAAAGCATGTTAGTATAACGTACGACACCTTACAACTCCTAACAAAATATTACAACACCGTACGTAAACTTAAAACTCCATAATAAACCTAATGAATTCATCCGAGTCATTTGAACATCGTACGACAATTTAGAGTATATTACGACTTTGTATGCCACATTACCGCCTTGAAAAGCATGTTAGTATAACGTACGGCACCTTACAACACCTAACAAAACATTACAACACCGTACGTAAACTCAAAACTCCATAATAAACCTAATGAATTCGTCCGAGTCATTTGAACATCGTACAACAATTTAGAATATCTTACGACTCTGTATGCCACATTACCGCCTTGAAAATCATGTTAATATAACCTAGGGCACCTTACAACTCCTAAGAACCCATTGCAATACCGTACGTAAACTTAAAACTCCATAGTAAACCTAATGTATTCGTCCGAGTCCTTTAAACATCAGACGACCACTCAGGACTTGTTACGACTTTGTATGCGACATTAGCAACAGGAAAAGCAATTTAAAATAATGTAGGATGCGTTACATCTTTTGAGAACACCTTACACCACCGTACGAAAACATTAAAACTCCATAATAAACCTAATGAATTCGTCCGAGTGATTTGAACATCGTACAACAATTTAGAATATCTTACCACTCTGAATGCCACATTACCGCCTTGAAAAGCATGTTAGTATAACGTACGACACCTTACAACTCCTAACAAAATATTACAACACTGTACGTAAACTTAAAACTCCATAATAAACCTAATGAATTCATCCGAGTCATTTGAACATCGTACAACAATTTAGAATATCTTACGACTCTGTATGTCACATTACCGCCTTGAAAATCATGTTAGTATAACCTAGGGCACCTTACAACTCCTAAGAACCCATTACAATACCGTACGTAAACATAAAACTCCATAGTAAACCTAATGAATTCGTCCGAGTGCTTTCAACATCAGACGACCACTCAGGACTTGTTACGATTTTGTATGCGACATTAGAAACAGGAAAAGCAATTTAGAATAATGTAGGATGCGTTACATCTTTTGAGAACACCTTACACCACCGTACGAAAAAATTAAAACTCCATAATAAACCTAATGAATTCGTCCGAGTGATTTGAACATCGTACAACAATTTAGAATATCTTACCACGCTGAATGCCACATTACCGCCTTGAAAAGCATGTTAGTATAACGTACGACACCTTACAACTCCTAACAAAATATTACAACACCGTACGTAAACTTAAAACTCCATAATAATGCTAATGAATTCATCCGAGTCATTTGAACATCGTACGACAATTTAGAGTATATTACGACTTTGTATGCCACATTACCGCCTTGAAAAGCATGTTAGTATAACGTACGGCACCTTACAACACCTAACAAAACATTACAACACCGTACGTAAACTCAAAACTCCATAATAAACCTAATGAATTCGTCCGAGTCCTTTGAACATCGTACAACAATTTAGAATATCTTACGACTCTGTATGCCACATTACCGCCTTGAAAATCATGTTAGTATAACCTAGGGCACCTTACAACTCCTAAGAACCCATTGCAATACCGTACGTAAACTTAAAACTCCATAGTAAACCTAATGTATTCGTCCGAGTCCTTTAAACACCAGACGACCACTCAGGACTTGTTACGACTTTGTATGCGACATTAGCAACAGGAAAAGCAATTTAAAATAATGTAGGATGCGTTACATCTTTTGAGAACACCTTACACCACCGTACGAAAACATTAAAACTCCATAATAAACCTAATGAATTCGTCCGAGTGATTTGAACATCGTACAACAATTTAGAATATCTTACCACTCTGAATGCCACATTACCGCCTTGAAAAGCATGTTAGTATAACGTACGACACCTTACAACTCCTAACAAAATATTACAACACCGTACGTAAACTTAAAACTCCATAATAAACCTAATGAATTCATCCGAGTCATTTGAACATTGTACAACAATTTAGAATATCTTACGACTCTGTATGCCACATTACCGCCTTGAAAATCATGTTAGTATAACCTAGGGCACCTTACAACTCCTAAGAACCCATTACAATACCGTACGTAAACATAAAACTCCATAGTAAACCTAATGAATTCGTCCGAGTGCTTTCAACATCAGACGACCACTCAGGACTTGTTACGATTTTGTATGCGACATTAGAAACAGGAAAAGCAATTTAGAATAATGTAGGATGCGTTACATCTTTTGAGAACACCTTACACCACCGTACGAAAAAATTAAAACTCCATAATAAACCTAATGATTTCGTCCGAGTGATTTGAACATCGTACAACAATTTAGAATATCTTACCACGCTGAATGCCACATTACCGCCTTGAAAAGCATGTTAGTATAACGTACGACACCTTACAACTCCTAACAAAATATTACAACACCGTACGTAAACTTAAAACTCCATAATAAACCTAATGAATTCATCCGAGTCATTTGAACATCGTACGACAATTTAGAGTATATTACGACTTTGTATGCCACATTACCGCCTTGAAAAGCATGTTAGTATAACGTACGGAACCTTACAACACCTAACAAAACATTACAACACCGTACGTAAACTCAAAACTCCATAATAAACCTAATGAATTCGTCCGAGTCATTTGAACATCGTACAACAATTTAGAATATCTTACGACTCTGTATGCCACATTACCGCCTTGAAAATCATGTTAGTATAACCTAGGGCACCTTACAACTCCTAAGAACCCATTGCAATACCGTACGTAAACTTAAAACTCCATAGTAAACCTAATGTATTCGTCCGAGTCCTTTAAACATCAGACGACCACTCAGGACTTGTTACGACTTTGTATGCGACATTAGCAACAGGAAAAGCAATTTAAAATAATGTAGGATGCGTTACATCTTTTGAGAACACCTTACACCACCGTACGAAAACATTAAAACTCCATAATAAACCTAATGAATTCGTCCGAGTGATTTGAACATCGTACAACAATTTAGAATATCTTACCACTCTGAATGCCACATTACCGCCTTGAAAAGCATGTTAGTATAACGTACGACACCTTACAACTCCTAACAAAATATTACAACACCGTACGTAAACTTAAAACTCCATAATAAACCTAATGAATTCATCCGAGTCATTTGAACATTGTACAACAATTTAGAATATCTTACGACTCTGTATGCCACATTACCGCCTTGAAAATCATGTTAGTATAACCTAGGGCACCTTACAACTCCTAAGAACCCATTACAATACCGTACGTAAACATAAAACTCCATAGTAAACCTAATGAATTCGTCCGAGTGCTTTCAACATCAGACGACCACTCAGGACTTGTTACGATTTTGTATGCGACATTAGAAACAGGAAAAGCAATTTAGAATAATGTAGGATGCGTTACATCTTTTGAGAACACCTTACACCACCGTACGAAAAAATTAAAACTCCATAATAAACCTAATGAATTCGTCCGAGTGATTTGAACATCGTACAACAATTTAGAATATCTTACCACGCTGAATGCCACATTACCGCCTTGAAAAGCATGTTAGTATAACGTACGACACCTTACAACTCCTAACAAAATATTACAACACCGTACGTAAACTTAAAACTCCATAATAAACCTAATGAATTCATCCGAGTCATTTGAACATCGTACGACAATTTAGAGTATATTACGACTTTGTATGCCACATTACCGCCTTGAAAAGCATGTTAGTATAACGTACGGAACCTTACAACACCTAACAAAACATTACAACACCGTACGTAAACTCAAAACTCCATAATAAACCTAATGAATTCGTCCGAGTCATTTGAACATCGTACAACAATTTAGAATATCTTACGACTCTGTATGCCACATTACCGCCTTGAAAATCATGTTAATATAACCTAGGGCACCTTACAACTCCTAAGAACCCATTGCAATACCGTACGTAAACTTAAAACTCCATAGTAAACCTAATGTATTCGTCCGAGTCCTTTAAACATCAGACGACCACTCAGGACTTGTTACGACTTTGTATGCGACATTAGCAACAGGAAAAGCAATTTAAAATAATGTAGGATGCGTTACATCTTTTGAGAACACCTTACACCACCGTACGAAAACATTAAAACTCCATAATAAACCTAATGAATTCGTCCGAGTGATTTGAACATCGTACAACAATTTAGAATATCTTACCACTCTGAATGCCACATTACCGCCTTGAAAAGCATGTTAGTATAACGTACGACACCTTACAACTCCTAACAAAATATTACAACACCGTACATAAACTTAAAACTCCATAATAAACCTAATGAATTCATCCGAGTCATTTGAACATCGTACAACAATTTAGAATATCTTACGACTCTGTATGCCACATTACCGCCTTGAAAATCATGTTAGTATAACCTAGGGCACCTTACAACTCCTAAGAACCCATTACAATACCGTACGTAAACATAAAACTCTATAGTAAACCTAATGAATTCGTCCGAGTGCTTTCAACATCAGACGACCACTCAGGACTTGTTACGATTTTGTATGCGACATTAGAAACAGGAAAAGCCATTTAGAATAATGTAGGATGTGTTACATCTTTTGAGAACACCTTACACCACCGTACGAAAAAATTAAAACTCCATAATAAACCTAATGAATTCGTCCGAGTGATTTGAACATCGTACAACAATTTAGAATATCTTACCACGCTGAATGCCACATTACCGCCTTGAAAAGCATGTTAGTATAACGTACGACACCTTACAACTCCTAACAAAATATTACAACACCGTACGTAAACTTAAAACTCCATAATAAACCTAATGAATTCATCCGAGTCATTTGAACATCGTACGACAATTTAGAGTATATTACGACTTTGTATGCCACATTACCGCCTTGAAAAGCATGTTAGTATAACGTACGGCACCTTACAACACCTAACAAAACATTACAACACCGTACGTAAACTCAAAACTCCATAATAAACCTAATGAATTCGTCCGAGTCATTTGAACATCGTACAACAATTTAGAATATCTTACGACTCTGTATGCCACATTACCGCCTTGAAAATCATGTTAATATAACCTAGGGCACCTTACAACTCCTAAGAACCCATTGCAATACCGTACGTAAACTTAAAACTCCATAGTAAACCTAATGTATTCGTCCGAGTCCTTTAAACATCAGACGACCACTCAGGACTTGTTACGACTTTGTATGCGACATTAGCAACAGGAAAAGCAATTTAAAATAATGTAGGATGCGTTACATCTTTTGAGAACACCTTACACCACCGTACGAAAACATTAAAACTCCATAATAAACCTAATGAATTCGTCCGAGTGATTTGAACATCGTACAACAATTTAGAATATCTTACCACTCTGAATGCCACATTACCGCCTTGAAAAGCATGTTAGTATAACGTACGACACCTTACAACTCCTAACAAAATATTACAACACCGTACGTAAACTTAAAACTCCATACTAAACCTAATGAATTCATCTGAGTCCTTTGAACATCTTACGACAATTTAGAATATATTACGACTCTGTATGCCACATTACCGCCTTGAAAAGAATGTTAGTATAACGAATGGCACCATACAACTCCTAACAAAACATTACAACACCGTACGTAAACTTAAAACTCCATAATAAACCTAATGAATTCGTCCGAGTCATTTGAACATCGTACAACAATTTAGAATATCTTACGACTCTGTATGCCACATTACCGCCTTGAAAATCATGTTATTATAACCTAGGGCACCTTACAACTCCTAAGAACCCATTACAATACCCTACATAAACTTAAAACTCCATAGTAAACCAAATGAATTCGTCCGAGTCCTTTAAACATCAGACGACCACTCAGGACTTGTTACGACTTTGTATGCGACATTAGCAACAGGAAAAGCAACTTAGAATAATGTAGGATGTGTTACATCTTTTGAGAACACCTTACACCACCGTACGAAAACATTAAAACTCCATAATAAACCTAATGAATTCGTCCGAGTGATTTGAACATCGTACAACAATTTAGAATATCTTACCACTCTGAATGCCACATTACCGCCTTGAAAAGCATGTTAGTATAACGTACGACACCTTACAACTCCTAACAAAATATTACAACACCGTACGTAAACTTAAAACTCCATAATAAACCTAATGAATTCGTCCGAGTCATTTGAACATCGTACAACAATTTAGAATATCTTACGACTCTGTATGCCACATTACCGCCTTGAAAATCATGTTATTATAACCTAGGGCACCTTACAACTCCTAAGAACCCATTACAATACCCTACATAAACTTAAAACTCCATAGTAAACCAAATGAATTCGTCCGAGTCCTTTAAACATCAGACGACCACTCAGGACTTGTTACGACTTTGTATGCGACATTAGCAACAGGAAAAGCAATTTAGAATAATGTAGGATGTGTTACATCTTTTGAGAACACCTTACACCACCGTACGAAACATTAAAACTCCATAATAAACCTAATGACTTCGTCCGAGTGATTTGACCATCTTACAACAATTTAGAATATCTTATCACTCTGAATGCCACATTACCCCCTTGAAAAGCATGTTAGTATAACGTACGACACCTTAAAACTCCTAACAAAATATTACAACACCGTACGTAAACTTAAAACTCCATAATAAACCTAATGAATTCATCCGAGTCATTTGAACATCGTACGACAATTTAGAATATCTTACGACTCTGTATGCCACATTACCGCCTTGAAAATGATGTTAGTATAACCTAGGGCACCTTACAACTCCTAAGAACCCATTACAATACCGTACGTAAACATAAAATTCCATAGTAAACCTAATGAATTCGTCCGAGTGCTTTCAACATCAGACGACCACTCAGGACTTGTTACGATTTTGTATGCGACATTAGAAACAGGAAAAGCAATTTAGAATAATGTAGGATGCGTTACATCTTTTGAGAACACCTTACACCACCGTACGAAAAAATTAAAACTCCATAATAAACCTAATGAATTCGTCCGAGTGATTTGAACATCGTACAACAATTTAGAATATCTTACCACGCTGAATGCCACATTACCGCCTTGAAAAGCATGTTAGTATAACGTACGACACCTTACAACTCCTAACAAAATATTACAACACCGTACGTAAACTTAAAACTCCATAATAAACCTAATGAATTCATCCGAGTCATTTGAACATCGTACGACAATTTAGAGTATATTACGACTTTGTATGCCACATTACCGCCTTGAAAAGCATGTTAGTATAACGTACGGCACCTTACAACACCTAACAAAACATTACAACACCGTACGTAAACTCAAAACTCCATAATAAACCTAATGAATTCGTCCGAGTCATTTGAACATCGTACAACAATTTAGAATATCTTACGACTCTGTATGCCACATTACCGCCTTGAAAATCATGTTAGTATAACCTAGGGCACCTTACAACTCCTAAGAACCCATTGCAATACCGTACGTAAACTTAAAACTCCATAGTAAACCTAATGTATTCGTCCGAGTCCTTTAAACATCAGACGACCACTCAGGACTTGTTACGACTTTGTATGCGACATTAGCAACAGGAAAAGCAATTTAAAATAATGTAGGATGCGTTACATCTTTTGAGAACACCTTACACCACCGTACGAAAACATTAAAACTCCATAATAAACCTAATGAATTCGTCCGAGTGATTTGAACATCGTACAACAATTTAGAATATCTTACCACTCTGAATGCCACATTACCGCCTTGAAAAGCATGTTAGTATAACGTACGACACCTTACAACTCCTAACAAAATATTACAACACCGTACGTAAACTTAAAACTCCATAATAAACCTAATGAATTCGTCCGAGTCATTTGAACATCGTACAACAATTTAGAATATCTTACGACTCTGTATGCCACATTACCGCCTTGAAAATCATGTTATTATAACCTAGGGCACCTTACAACTCCTAAGAACCCATTACAATACCGTACGTAAACATAAAACTCCATAGTAAACCAAATGAATTCGTCCGAGTCCTTTCAACATCAGACGACCACTCAGGACTTGTTACGATTTTGTATGCGACATTAGAAACAGGAAAAGCAATTTAGAATAATGTAGGATGCGTTACATCTTTTGAGAACACCTTACACCACCGTACGAAAAAATTAAAACTCCATAATAAACCTAATGACTTCGTCCGAGTGATTTGACCATCTTACAACAATTTAGAATATCTTACCACTCTGAATGCCACATTACCGCCTTGAAAAGCATGTTAGTATAACGTACGACACCTTAAAACTCCTAACAAAATATTACAACACCGTACGTAAACTTAAAACTCCATAATAAACCTAATGAATTCGTCCGAGTCATTTGAACATCGTACGACAATTTAGAATATCTTACGACTCTGTATGCCACATTACCGCCTTGAAAATCATGTTAGTATAACCTAGGGCACCTTACAACTCCTAAGAACCCATTACAATACCGTACGTAAACATAAAATTCCATAGTAAACCTAATGAATTCGTCCGAGTGCTTTCAACATCAGACGACCACTCAGGACTTGTTACGATTTTGTATGCGACATTAGAAACAGGAAAAGCAATTTAGAATAATGTAGGATGCGTTACATCTTTTGAGAACACCTTACACCACCGTACGAAAAAATTAAAACTCCATAATAAACCTAATGAATTCGTCCGAGTGATTTGAACATCGTACAACAATTTAGAATATCTTACCACGCTGAATGCCACATTACCGCCTTGAAAAGCATGTTAGTATAACGTACGACACCTTACAACTCCTAACAAAATATTACAACACCGTACGTAAACTTAAAACTCCATAATAAACCTAATGAATTCATCCGAGTCATTTGAACATCGTACGACAATTTAGAGTATATTACGACTTTGTATGCCACATTACCGCCTTGAAAAGCATGTTAGTATAACGTACGGCACCTTACAACACCTAACAAAACATTACAACACCGTACGTAAACTCAAAACTCCATAATAAACCTAATGAATTCGTCCGAGTCATTTGAACATCGTACAACAATTTAGAATATCTTACGACTCTGTATGCCACATTACCGCCTTGAAAATCATGTTAGTATAACCTAGGGCACCTTACAACTCCTAAGAACCCATTGCAATACCGTACGTAAACTTAAAACTCCATAGTAAACCTAATGTATTCGTCCGAGTCCTTTAAACATCAGACGACCACTCAGGACTTGTTACGACTTTGTATGCGACATTAGCAACAGGAAAAGCAATTTAAAATAATGTAGGATGCGTTACATCTTTTGAGAACACCTTACACCACCGTACGAAAACATTAAAACTCCATAATAAACCTAATGAATTCGTCCGAGTGATTTGAACATCGTACAACAATTTAGAATATCTTACCACTCTGAATGCCACATTACCGCCTTGAAAAGCATGTTAGTATAACGTACGACACCTTACAACTCCTAACAAAATATTACAACACCGTACGTAAACTTAAAACCCCATAATAAACCTAATGAATTCATCCGAGTCATTTGAACATCGTACAACAATTTAGAATATCTTACGACTCTGTATGCCACATTACCGCCTTGAAAATCATGTTAGTATAACCTAGGGCACCTTACAACTCCTAAGAACCCATTACAATACCGTACGTAAACATAAAATTCCATAGTAAACCTAATGAATTCGTCCGAGTGCTTTCAACATCAGACGACCACTCAGGACTTGTTACGATTTTGTATGCGACATTAGAAACAGGAAAAGCAATTTAGAATAATGTAGGATGCGTTACATCTTTTGAGAACACCTTACACCACCGTACGAAAAAATTAAAACTCCATAATAAACCTAATGAATTCGTCCGAGTGATTTGAACATCGTACAACAATTTAGAATATCTTACCACGCTGAATGCCACATTACCGCCTTGAAAAGCATGTTAGTATAACGTACGACACCTTACAACTCCTAACAAAATATTACAACACCGTACGTAAACTTAAAACTCCATAATAAACCTAATGAATTCATCCGAGTCATTTGAACATCGTACGACAATTTAGAGTATATTACGACTTTGTATGCCACATTACCGCCTTGAAAAGCATGTTAGTATAACGTACGGCACCTTACAACACCTAACAAAACATTACAACACCGTACGTAAACTCAAAACTCCATAATAAACCTAATGAATTCGTCCGAGTCATTTGAACATCGTACAACAATTTAGAATATCTTACGACTCTGTATGCCACATTACCGCCTTGAAAATCATGTTAGTATAACCTAGGGCACCTTACAACTCCTAAGAACCCATTGCAATACCGTACGTAAACTTAAAACTCCATAGTAAACCTAATGTATTCGTCCGAGTCCTTTAAACATCAGACGACCACTCAGGACTTGTTACGACTTTGTATGCGACATTAGCAACAGGAAAAGCAATTTAAAATAATGTAGGATGCGTTACATCTTTTGAGAACACCTTACACCACCGTACGAAAACATTAAAACTCCATAATAAACCTAATGAATTCGTCCGAGTGATTTGAACATCGTACAACAATTTAGAATATCTTACCACTCTGAATGCCACATTACCGCCTTGAAAAGCATGTTAGTATAACGTACGACACCTTACAACTCCTAACAAAATATTACAACACCGTACGTAAACTTAAAACTCCATAATAAACCTAATGAATTCGTCCGAGTCATTTGAACATCGTACAACAATTTAGAATATCTTACGACTCTGTATGCCACATTACCGCCTTGAAAATCATGTTATTATAACCTAGGGCACCTTACAACTCCTAAGAACCCATTACAATACCGTACGTAAACATAAAACTCCATAGTAAACCAAATGAATTCGTCCGAGTCCTTTCAACATCAGACGACCACTCAGGACTTGTTACGATTTTGTATGCGACATTAGAAACAGGAAAAGCAATTTAGAATAATGTAGGATGCGTTACATCTTTTGAGAACACCTTACACCACCGTACGAAAAAATTAAAACTCCATAATAAACCTAATGACTTCGTCCGAGTGATTTGACCATCTTACAACAATTTAGAATATCTTACCACTCTGAATGCCACATTACCGCCTTGAAAATCATGTTAGTATAACGTACGACACCTTAAAACTCCTAACAAAATATTACAACACCGTACGTAAACTTAAAACTCCATAATAAACCTAATGAATTCGTCCGAGTCATTTGAACATCGTACGACAATTTAGAATATCTTACGACTCTGTATGCCACATTACCGCCTTGAAAATCATGTTAGTATAACCTAGGGCACCTTACAACTCCTAAGAACCCATTACAATACCGTACGTAAACATAAAATTCCATAGTAAACCTAATGAATTCGTCCGAGTGCTTTCAACATCAGACGACCACTCAGGACTTGTTACGATTTTGTATGCGACATTAGAAACAGGAAAAGCAATTTAGAATAATGTAGGATGCGTTACATCTTTTTAGAACACCTTACACCACCGTACGAAAAAATTAAAACTCCATAATAAACCTAATGAATTCGTCCGAGTGATTTGAACATCGTACAACAATTTAGAATATCTTACCACGCTGAATGCCACATTACCGCCTTGAAAAGCATGTTAGTATAACGTACGACACCTTACAACTCCTAACAAAATATTACAACACCGTACGTAAACTTAAAACTCCATAATAAACCTAATGAATTCATCCGAGTCATTTGAACATCGTACGACAATTTAGAGTATATTACGACTTTGTATGCCACATTACCGCCTTGAAAAGCATGTTAGTATAACGTACGGCACCTTACAACACCTAACAAAACATTACAACACCGTACGTAAACTCAAAACTCCATAATAAACCTAATGAATTCGTCCGAGTCATTTGAACATCGTACAACAATTTAGAATATCTTACGACTCTGTATGCCACATTACCGCCTTGAAAATCATGTTAGTATAACCTAGGGCACCTTACAACTCCTAAGAACCCATTGCAATACCGTACGTAAACTTAAAACTCCATAGTAAACCTAATGTATTCGTCCGAGTCCTTTAAACATCAGACGACCACTCAGGACTTGTTACGACTTTGTATGCGACATTAGCAACAGGAAAAGCAATTTAAAATAATGTAGGATGCGTTACATCTTTTGAGAACACCTTACACCACCGTACGAAAACATTAAAACTCCATAATAAACCTAATGAATTCGTCCGAGTGATTTGAACATCGTACAACAATTTAGAATATCTTACCACTCTGAATGCCACATTACCGCCTTGAAAAGCATGTTAGTATAACGTACGACACCTTACAACTCCTAACAAAATATTACAACACCGTACGTAAACTTAAAACCCCATAATAAACCTAATGAATTCATCCGAGTCATTTGAACATCGTACAACAATTTAGAATATCTTACGACTCTGTATGCCACATTACCGCCTTGAAAATCATGTTAGTATAACCTAGGGCACCTTACAACTCCTAAGAACCCATTACAATACCGTACGTAAACATAAAACTCCATAGTAAACCTAATGAATTCGTCCGAGTGCTTTCAACATCAGACGACCACTCAGGACTTGTTACGATTTTGTATGCGACATTAGAAACAGGAAAAGCAATTTAGAATAATGTAGGATGCGTTACATCTTTTGAGAACACCTTACACCACCGTACGAAAAAATTAAAACTCCATAATAAACCTAATGAATTCGTCCGAGTGATTTGAACATCGTACAACAATTTAGAATATCTTACCACGCTGAATGCCACATTACCGCCTTGAAAAGCATGTTAGTATAACGTACGACACCTTACAACTCCTAACAAAATATTACAACACCGTACGTAAACTTAAAACTCCATAATAAAACTAATGAATTCGTCCGAGTCATTTGAACATCGTACAACAATTTAGAATATCTTCCGACTCTGTATGCCACATTACCGCCTTGAAAATCATGTCATTATAACCTAGGGCACCTTACAACTCCTAAGAACCCATTACAATACCCTACATAAACTTAAAACTCCATAGTAAACCAAATGAATTCGTCCGAGTCCTTTAAACATCAGACGACCACTCAGGACTTGTTACGACTTTGTATGCGACATTAGCAACAGGAAAAGCAATTTAGAATAATGTAGGATGTGTTACATCTTTTGAGAACACCTTACACCACCGTACGAAACATTCAAACTCCATAATAAACCTAATGACTTCGTCCGAGTGATTTGAACATCTTACAACAATTTAGAATATCTTACCACTCTGAATGCCACATTACCGCCTTGAAAAGCATGTTAGTATAACGTACGACACCTTAAAACTCCTAACAAAATATTACAACACCGTACGTAAACTTAAAACTCCATAATAAACCTAATGAATTCATCTGAGTCATTTGAACATCGTACGACAATTTAGAGTATATTACGACTTTGTATGCCACATTACCGCCTTGAAAAGCATGTTAGTATAACGTACGGCACCTTACAACACCTAACAAAACATTACAACACCGTACGTAAACTCAAAACTCCATAATAAACCTAATGAATTCTTCCGAGTCATTTGAACATCGTACAACAATTTAGAATATCTTACGACTCTGTATGCCACATTACCGCCTTGAAAATCATGTTAGTATAACCTAGGGCACCTTACAACTCCTAAGAACCCATTGCAATACCGTACGTAAACTTAAAACTCCATAGTAAACCTAATGTATTCGTCCGAGTCCTTTAAACATCAGACGACCACTCAGGACTTGTTACGACTTTGTATGCGACATTAGTAACAGGAAAAGCAATTTAAAATAATGTAGGATGCGTTACATCTTTTGAGAACACCTTACACCACCGTACGAAAACATTAAAACTCCATAATAAACCTAATGAATTCGTCCGAGTGATTTGAACATCGTACAACAATTTAGAATATCTTACCACTCTGAATGCCACATTACCGCCTTGAAAAGCATGTTAGTATAACGTACGACACCTTACAACTCCTAACAAAATATTACAACACCGTACGTAAACTTAAAACTCCATAATAAACCTAATGAATTCATCCGAGTCATTTGAACATCGTACAACAATTTAGAATATCTTACGACTCTGTATGCCACATTACCGCCTTGAAAATCATGTTAGTATAACCTAGGGCACCTTACAACTCCTAAGAACCCATTACAATACCGTACGTAAACATAAAACTCCATAGTAAACCTAATGAATTCGTCCGAGTGCTTTCAACATCAGACGACCACTCAGGACTTGTTACGATTTTGTATGCGACATTAGAAACAGGAAAAGCAATTTAGAATAATGTAGGATGCGTTACATCTTTTGAGAACACCTTACACCACCGTACGAAAAAATTAAAACTCCATAATAAACCTAATGAATTCGTCCGAGTGATTTGAACATCGTACAACAATTTAGAATATCTTACCACGCTGAATGCCACATTACCGCCTTGAAAAGCATGTTAGTATAACGTACGACACCTTACAACTCCTAACAAAATATTACAACACCGTACGTAAACTTAAAACTCCATAATAAACCTAATGAATTCATCCGAGTCATTTGAACATCGTACGACAATTTAGAGTATATTACGACTTTGTATGCCACATTACCGCCTTGAAAAGCATGTTAGTATAACGTACGGCACCTTACAACACCTAACAAAACATTACAACACCGTACGTAAACTCAAAACTCCATAATAAACCTAATGAATTCGTCCGAGTCATTTGAACATCGTACAACAATTTAGAATATCTTACGACTCTGTATGCCACATTACCGCCTTGAAAATCATGTTAATATAACCTAGGGCACCTTACAACTCCTAAGAACCCATTGCAATACCGTACGTAAACTTAAAACTCCATAGTAAACCTAATGTATTCGTCCGAGTCCTTTAAACATCAGACGACCACTCAGGACTTGTTACGACTTTGTATGCGACATTAGCAACAGGAAAAGCAATTTAAAATAATGTAGGATGCGTTACATCTTTTGAGAACACCTTACACCACCGTACGAAAACATTAAAACTCCATAATAAACCTAATGAATTCGTCCGAGTGATTTGAACATCGTACAACAATTTAGAATATCTTACCACTCTGAATGCCACATTACCGCCTTGAAAAGCATGTTAGTATAACGTACGACACCTTACAACTCCTAACAAAATATTACAACACCGTACGTAAACTTAAAACTCCATAATAAACCTAATGAATTCATCCGAGTCATTTGAACATCGTACAACAATTTAGAA
The DNA here is from genome assembly GCA_030867185.1 of Tagetes erecta. Classification (NCBI taxonomy): domain Eukaryota; kingdom Viridiplantae; phylum Streptophyta; class Magnoliopsida; order Asterales; family Asteraceae; genus Tagetes; species Tagetes erecta. The sequence continues at coordinate 42,332,041 of CM061488.1, read as the reverse complement.
TATCTTACGACTCTGTATGCCACATTACCGCCTTGAAAATCATGTTAGTATAACCTAGGGCACCTTACAACTCTTAAGAACCCATTGCAATACCGTACGTAAACTTAAAACTCCATAGTAAACCTAATGTATTCGTCCGAGTCCTTTAAACATCAGACGACCACTCAGGACTAGTTACGACTTTGTATGCGACATTAGTAACAGGAAAAGCAATTTAAAATAATGTAGGATGCGTTACATCTTTTGAGAACACCTTACACCACCGTACGAAAACATTAAAACTCCATAATAAACCTAATGAATTCGTCCGAGTGATTTGAACATCGTACAACAATTTAGAATATCTTACCACTCTGAATGCCACATTACCGCCTTGAAAAGCATGTTAGTATAACGTACGACACCTTACAACTCCTAACAAAATATTACAACACCGTACGTAAACTTAAAACTCCATAATAAACCTAATGAATTCATCCGAGTCATTTGAACATCGTACAACAATTTAGAATATCTTACGACTCTGTATGCCACATTACCGCCTTGAAAATCATGTTAGTATAACCTAGGGCACCTTACAACTCCTAAGAACCCATTACAATACCGTACGTAAACATAAAACTCCATAGTAAACCTAATGAATTCGTCCGAGTGCTTTCAACATCAGACGACCACTCAGGACTTGTTACGATTTTGTATGCGACATTAGAAACAGGAAAAGCAATTTAGAATAATGTAGGATGCGTTACATCTTTTGAGAACACCTTACACCACCGTACGAAAAAATTAAAACTCCATAATAAACCTAATGAATTCGTCCGAGTGATTTGAACATCGTACAACAATTTAGAATATCTTACCACGCTGAATGCCACATTACCGCCTTGAAAAGCATGTTAGTATAACGTACGACACCTTACAACTCCTAACAAAATATTACAACACCGTACGTAAACTTAAAACTCCATAATAAACCTAATGAATTCATCCGAGTCATTTGAACATCGTACGACAATTTAGAGTATATTACGACTTTGTATGCCACATTACCGCCTTGAAAAGCATGTTAGTATAACGTACGGCACCTTACAACACCTAACAAAACATTACAACACCGTACGTAAACTCAAAACTCCATAATAAACCTAATGAATTCGTCCGAGTCATTTGAACATCGTACAACAATTTAGAATATCTTACGACTCTGTATGCCACATTACCGCCTTGAAAATCATGTTAATATAACCTAGGGCACCTTACAACTCCTAAGAACCCATTGCAATACCGTACGTAAACTTAAAACTCCATAGTAAACCTAATGTATTCGTCCGAGTCCTTTAAACATCAGACGACCACTCAGGACTTGTTACGACTTTGTATGCGACATTAGCAACAGGAAAAGCAATTTAAAATAATGTAGGATGCGTTACATCTTTTGAGAACACCTTACACCACCGTACGAAAACATTAAAACTCCATAATAAACCTAATGAATTCGTCCGAGTGATTTGAACATCGTACAACAATTTAGAATATCTTACCACTCTGAATGCCACATTACCGCCTTGAAAAGCATGTTAGTATAACGTACGACACCTTACAACTCCTAACAAAATATTACAACACCGTACGTAAACTTAAAACTCCATAATAAACCTAATGAATTCATCCGAGTCATTTGAACATCGTACAACAATTTAGAATATCTTACGACTCTGTATGCCACATTACCGCCTTGAAAATCATGTTAGTGTAACCTAGGGCACCTTACAACTCCTAAGAACCCATTACAATACCGTACGTAAACATAAAACTCCATAGTAAACCTAATGAATTCGTCCGAGTCCTTTAAACATCAGACGACCACTCAGGACTAGTTACGACTTTGTATGCGACATTAGCAACAGGAAAAGCAATTTAAAATAATGTAGGATGCGTTACATCTTTTGAGAACACCTTACACCACCGTACGAAAACATTAAAACTCCATAATAAACCTAATGAATTCGTCCGAGTGATTTGAACATCGTACAACAATTTAGAATATCTTACCACTCTGAATGCCACATTACTGCCTTGAAAAGCATGTTAGTATAACGTACGACACCTTACAACTCCTAACAAAATATTACAACACCGTACGTAAACTTAAAACTCCATAATAAACCTAATGAATTCATCCGAGTCATTTGAACATCGTACAACAATTTAGAATATCTTACCACGCTGAATGCCACATTACCGCCTTGAAAAGCATGTTAGTATAACGTACGACACCTTACAACTCCTAACAAAATATTACAACACCGTACGTAAACATAAAACTCCATAATAAACCTAATGAATTCATCCGAGTCATTTGAACATCGTACGACAATTTAGAGTATATTACGACTTTGTATGCCACATTACCGCCTTGAAAAGCATGTTAGTATAACGTACGGCACCTTACAACACCTAACAAAACATTACAACACCGTACGTAAACTCAAAACTCCGTAATAAACCTAATGAATTCGTCCGAGTCATTTGAACATCGTACAACAATTTAGAATATCTTACGACTCTGTATGCCACATTACCGCCTTGAAAATCATGTTAATATAACCTAGGGCACCTTACAACTCCTAAGAACCCATTGCAATACCGTACGTAAACTTAAAACTCCATAGTAAACCTAATGTATTCGTCCGAGTCCTTTAAACATCAGACGACCACTCAGGACTTGTTACGACTTTGTATGCGACATTAGCAACAGGAAAAGCAATTTAAAATAATGTAGGATGCGTTACATCTTTTGAGAACACCTTACACCACCGTACGAAAACATTAAAACTCCATAATAAACCTAATGAATTCGTCCGAGTGATTTGAACATCGTACAACAATTTAGAATATCTTACCACTCTGAATGCCACATTACCGCCTTGAAAAGCATGTTAGTATAACGTACGACACCTTACAACTCCTAACAAAATATTACAACACCGTACGTAAACTTAAAACTCCATAATAAACCTAATGAATTCATCCGAGTCATTTGAACATCGTACAACAATTTAGAATATCTTACGACTCTGTATGCCACATTACCGCCTTGAAAATCATGTTAGTATAACCTAGGGCACCTTACAACTCCTAAGAACCCATTACAATACCGTACGTAAACATAAAACTCCATAGTAAACCTAATGAATTCGTCCGAGTGCTTTCAACATCAGACGACCACTCAGGACTTGTTACGATTTTGTATGCGACATTAGAAACAGGAAAAGCAATTTAGAATAATGTAGGATGCGTTACATCTTTTGAGAACACCTTACACCACCGTACGAAAAAATTAAAACTCCATAATAAACCTAATGAATTCGTCCGAGTGATTTGAACATCGTACAACAATTTAGAATATCTTACCACGCTGAATGCCACATTACCGCCTTGAAAAGCATGTTAGTATAACGTACGACACCTTACAACTCCTAACAAATTATTACAACACCGTACGTAAACTTAAAACTCCATAATAAACCTAATGAATTCATCCGAGTCATTTGAACATCGTACAACAATTTAGAATATCTTACGACTCTGTATGCCACATTACCGCCTTGAAAATCATGTTAGTATAACCTAGGGCACCTTACAACTCCTAAGAACCCATTACAATACCGTACGTAAACATAAAACTCCATAGTAAACCTAATGAATTCGTCCGAGTGCTTTCAACATCAGACGACCACTCAGGACTTGTTACGATTTTGTATGCGACATTAGAAACAGGAAAAGCAATTTAGAATAATGTAGGATGCGTTACATCTTTTGAGAACACCTTACACCACCGTACGAAAAAATTAAAACTCCATAATAAACCTAATGAATTCGTCCGAGTGATTTGAACATCGTACAACAATTTAGAATATCTTACCACGCTGAATGCCACATTACCGCCTTGAAAAGCATGTTAGTATAACGTACGACACCTTACAACTCCTAACAAAATATTACAACACCGTACGTAAACTTAAAACTCCATAATAAACCTAATGAATTCATCCGAGTCATTTGAACATCGTACAACAATTTAGAATATCTTACCACGCTGAATGCCACATTACCGCCTTGAAAAGCATGTTAGTATAACGTACGACACCTTACAACTCCTAACAAAATATTACAACACCGTACGTAAACATAAAACTCCATAATAAACCTAATGAATTCATCCGAGTCATTTGAACATCGTACGACAATTTAGAGTATATTACGACTTTGTATGCCACATTACCGCCTTGAAAAGCATGTTAGTATAACGTACGGCACCTTACAACACCTAACAAAACATTACAACACCGTACGTAAACTCAAAACTCCATAATAAACCTAATGAATTCGTCCGAGTCATTTGAACATCGTACAACAATTTAGAATATCTTACGACTCTGTATGCCACATTACCGCCTTGAAAATCATGTTAATATAACCTAGGGCACCTTACAACTCCTAAGAACCCATTGCAATACCGTACGTAAACTTAAAACTCCATAGTAAACCTAATGTATTCGTCCGAGTCCTTTAAACATCAGACGACCACTCAGGACTTGTTACGACTTTGTATGCGACATTAGCAACAGGAAAAGCAATTTAAAATAATGTAGGATGCGTTACATCTTTTGAGAACACCTTACACCACCGTACGAAAACATTAAAACTCCATAATAAACCTAATGAATTCGTCCGAGTGATTTGAACATCGTACAACAATTTAGAATATCTTACCACTCTGAATGCCACATTACCGCCTTGAAAAGCATGTTAGTATAACGTACGACACCTTACAACTCCTAACAAAATATTACAACACCGTACGTAAACTTAAAACTCCATAATAAACCTAATGAATTCATCCGAGTCATTTGAACATCGTACAACAATTTAGAATATCTTACGACTCTGTATGCCACATTACCGCCTTGAAAATCATGTTAGTATAACCTAGGGCACCTTACAACTCCTAAGAACCCATTACAATACCGTACGTAAACATAAAACTCCATAGTAAACCTAATGAATTCGTCCGAGTGCTTTCAACATCAGACGACCACTCAGGACTTGTTACGATTTTGTATGCGACATTAGAAACAGGAAAAGCAATTTAGAATAATGTAGGATGCGTTACATCTTTTGAGAACACCTTACACCACCGTACGAAAAAATTAAAACTCCATAATAAACCTAATGAATTCGTCCGAGTGATTTGAACATCGTACAACAATTTAGAATATCTTACCACGCTGAATGCCACATTACCGCCTTGAAAAGCATGTTAGTATAACGTACGACACCTTACAACTCCTAACAAATTATTACAACACCGTACGTAAACTTAAAACTCCATAATAAACCTAATGAATTCATCCGAGTCATTTGAACATCGTACAACAATTTAGAATATCTTACGACTCTGTATGCCACATTACCGCCTTGAAAATCATGTTAGTATAACCTAGGGCACCTTACAACTCCTAAGAACCCATTACAATACCGTACGTAAACATAAAACTCCATAGTAAACCTAATGAATTCGTCCGAGTGCTTTCAACATCAGACGACCACTCAGGACTTGTTACGATTTTGTATGCGACATTAGAAACAGGAAAAGCAATTTAGAATAATGTAGGATGCGTTACATCTTTTGAGAACACCTTACACCACCGTACGAAAAAATTAAAACTCCATAATAAACCTAATGAATTCGTCCGAGTGATTTGAACATCGTACAACAATTTAGAATATCTTACCACGCTGAATGCCACATTACCGCCTTGAAAAGCATGTTAGTATAACGTACGACACCTTACAACTCCTAACAAAATATTACAACACCGTACGTAAACTTAAAACTCCATAATAAACCTAATGAATTCATCCGAGTCATTTGAACATCGTACGACAATTTAGAGTATATTACGACTTTGTATGCCACATTACCGCCTTGAAAAGCATGTTAGTATAACGTACGGCACCTTACAACACCTAACAAAACATTACAACACCGTACGTAAACTCAAAACTCCATAATAAACCTAATGAATTCGTCCGAGTCATTTGAACATCGTACAACAATTTAGAATATCTTACGACTCTGTATGCCACATTACCGCCTTGAAAATCATGTTAATATAACCTAGGGCACCTTACAACTCCTAAGAACCCATTGCAATACCGTACGTAAACTTAAAACTCCATAGTAAACCTAATGTATTCGTCCGAGTCCTTTAAACATCAGACGACCACTCAGGACTTGTTACGACTTTGTATGCGACATTAGCAACAGGAAAAGCAATTTAAAATAATGTAGGATGCGTTACATCTTTTGAGAACACCTTACACGACCGTACGAAAACATTAAAACTCCATAATAAACCTAATGAATTCGTCCGAGTGATTTGAACATCGTACAACAATTTAGAATATCTTACCACTCTGAATGCCACATTACCGCCTTGAAAAGCATGTTAGTATAACGTACGACACCTTACAACTCCTAACAAAATATTACAACACCGTACGTAAACTTAAAACTCCATACTAAACCTAATGAATTCATCTGAGTCCTTTGAACATCTTACGACAATTTAGAATATATTACGACTCTGTATGCCACATTACCGCCTTGAAAAGAATGTTAGTATAACGAATGGCACCATACAACTCCTAACAAAACATTACAACACCGTACGTAAACTTAAAACTCCATAATAAACCTAATGAATTCGTCCGAGTCATTTGAACATCGTACAACAATTTAGAATATCTTACGACTCTGTATGCCACATTACCGCCTTGAAAATCATGTTATTATAACATAGGGCACCTTACAACTCCTAAGAACCCATTACAATACCCTACATAAACTTAAAACTCCATAGTAAACCAAATGAATTCGTCCGAGTCCTTTAAACATCAGACGACCACTCAGGACTTGTTACGACTTTGTATGCGACATTAGCAACAGGAAAAGCAATTTAGAATAATGTAGGATGTGTTACATCTTTTGAGAACACCTTACACCACCGTACGAAACATTAAAACTCCATAATAAACCTAATGACTTCGTCCGAGTGATTTGAACATCTTACAACAATTTAGAATATCTTACCACTCTGAATGCCACATTACCGCCTTGAAAAGCATGTTAGTATAACGTACGACACCTTAAAACTCCTAACAAAATATTACAACACCGTACGTAAACTTAAAACTCCATAATAAACCTAATGAATTCATCCGAGTCCTTTGAACATCTTACGACAATTTAGAATATATTACGACTCTGTATGCCACATTACCGCCTTGAAAAGCATGTTAGTATAACGCATGGCACCATACAACTCGTAACAAAACATTACAACACCGTACGTAAACTTCAAACTCCATAATAAACCTAATGAATTCGTCCGAGTCATTTGAACATCGTACAACAATTTAGAATATCTTACGACTCTGTATGCCACAATACCGCCTTGAAAATCATGTTAGTATAACCTAGGGCACCTTACAACTCCTAAGAACCCATTACAATACCGTACGAAAACTTAAAACTCCATAGGAAACCTACTGAATTCGTCCTTGTCCTTTAAACATCAGACGACCACTCAGGACTTGTTACGACTTTGTATGCGACATTAGCAACAGGAAAAGCAATTTAGAATAATGTAGGATGTGTTACATCTTTTGAGAACACCTTACACCACCGTACGAAACATTAAAACTCCATAATAAACCTAATGACTTCGTCCGAGTGATTTGAACATCTTACAACAATTTAGAATATCTTACCACTCTGAATGCCACATTACCGCCTTGAAAAGCATGTTAGTATAACGTACGACACCTTAAAACTCCTAACAAAATATTACAACACCGTACGTAAACTTAAAACTCCATAATAAACCTAATGAATTCATCCGAGTCCTTTGAACATCTTACGACAATTTAGAATATATTACGACTCTGTATGCCACATTACCGCCTTGAAAAGCATGTTAGTATAACGCATGGCACCATACAACTCGTAACAAAACATTACAACACCGTACGTAAACTTCAAACTCTATAATAAACCTAATGAATTCGTCCGAGTCATTTGAACATCGTACAACAATTTAGAATATCTTAAGACTCTGTATGCCACAATACCGCCTTGAAAATCATGTTAGTATAACCTTGGGCACCTTACAACTCCTAAGAACCCATTACAATACCGTACGAAAACTTAAAACTCCATAGTAAACCTACTGAATTCGTCCTTGTCCTTTAAACATCAGACGACCACTCAAGACTTGTTACGACTTTGTATGCGACATTAGCAACAGGAAAAGCAATTTAGAATAATGTAGGATGCGTTACATCTTTTGAGAACACCTTACACCACCGTACGAAACATTAAAACTCCATAATAAATCCAATAAATTCGTCCGAGTGATTTGAACATCGTACAACAATTTAGAATATCTTACCACTCTGAATGCCACATTACCGCCTTGAAAAGCATGTTAGTATAACGTATGACACCTTAAAACTCCTAACAAAATATTACAACACCGTACGTAAACTTAAAACTCCATAATAAACCTAATGAATTCATCCGAGTCATTTGAACATCGTACGACAATTTAAAATATATTACGACTTTGTATGCCACATTACCGCCTTGAAAAGCATGTTAGTATAACGTACGGCACCTTACAACACCTAACAAAACATTACAACACCGTACGTAAACTCAAAACTCCATAATAAACCTAATGAATTCGTCCGAGTCATTTGAACATCGTACAACAATTTAGAATATCTTACGACTCTGTATGCCACATTACCGCCTTGAAAATCATGTTAGTATAACCTAGGGCACCTTACAACTCCTAAGAACCCATTACAATACCGTACGTAAACATAAAACTCCATAGTAAACCTAATGAATTCGTCCGAGTGCTTTCAACATCAGACGACCACTCAGGACTTGTTACGATTTTGTATGCGACATTAGAAACCGGAAAAGCAATTTAGAATAATGTAGGATGCGTTACATCTTTTGAGAACACCTTACACCACCGTACGAAAAAAATTAAAACTCCATAATAAACCTAATGAATTCGTCCGAGTGATTTGAACATCGTACAACAATTTAGAATATCTTACCACGCTGAATGCCACATTACCGCCTTGAAAAGCATGTTAGTATAACGTACGACACCTTACAACTCCTAACAAAATATTACAACACCGTACGTAAACTTAAAACTCCATAATAAACCTAATGAATTCATCCGAGTCATTTGAACATCGTACGACAATTTAGAGTATATTACGACTTTGTATGCCACATTACCGCCTTGAAAAGCATGTTAGTATAACGTACGGCACCTTACAACACCTAACAAAACATTACAATACCGTACGTAAACTCAAAACTCCATAATAAACCTAATGAATTCGTCCGAGTCATTTGAACATCGTACAACAATTTAGAATATCTTACGACTCTGTATGCCACATTACCGCCTTGAAAATCATGTTAGTATAACCTAGGGCACCTTACAACTCCTAAGAACCCATTGCAATACCGTACGTAAACTTAAAACTCCATAGTAAACCTAATGTATTCGTCCGAGTCCTTTAAACATCAGACGACCACTCAGGACTTGTTACGACTTTGTATGCGACATTAGCAACAGGAAAAGCAATTTAAAATAATGTAGGATGCGTTACATCTTTTGAGAACACCTTACACCACCGTACGAAAACATTAAAACTCCATAATAAACCTAATGAATTCGTCCGAGTGATTTGAACATCGTACAACAATTTAGAATATCTTACCACTCTGAATGCCACATTACCGCCTTGAAAAGCATGTTAGTATAACGTATGACACCTTAAAACTCCTAACAAAATATTACAACACCGTACGTAAACTTAAAACTCCATAATAAACCTAATGAATTCATCCGAGTCATTTGAACATCGTACGACAATTTAAAATATATTACGACTTTGTATGCCACATTACCGCCTTGAAAAGCATGTTAGTATAACGTACGGCACCTTACGACACCTAACAAAACATTACAACACCGTACGTAAACTCAAAACTCCATAATATACCTAATGAATTCGTCCGAGTCATTTGAACATCGTACAACAATTTAGAATATCTTACGACTCTGTATGCCACATTACCGCCTTGAAAATCATGTTAGTATAACCTAGGGCACCTTACAACTCCTAAGAACCCATTACAATACCGTACGTAAACATAAAACTCCATAGTAAACCTAATGAATTCGTCCGAGTGCTTTCAACATCAGACGACCACTCAGGACTTGTTACGATTTTGTATGCGACATTAGAAACCGGAAAAGCAATTTAGAATAATGTAGGATGCGTTACATCTTTTGAGAACACCTTACACCACCGTACGAAAAAAATTAAAACTCCATAATAAACCTAATGAATTCGTCCGAGTGATTTGAACATCGTACAACAATTTAGAATATCTTACCACGCTGAATGCCACATTACCGCCTTGAAAAGCATGTTAGTATAACGTACGACACCTTACAACTCCTAACAAAATATTACAACACCGTACGTAAACTTAAAACTCCATAATAAACCTAATGAATTCATCCGAGTCATTTGAACATCGTACGACAATTTAGAGTATATTACGACTTTGTATGCCACATTACCGCCTTGAAAAGCATGTTAGTATAACGTACGGCACCTTACAACACCTAACAAAACATTACAATACCGTACGTAAACTCAAAACTCCATAATAAACCTAATGAATTCGTCCGAGTCATTTGAACATCGTACAACAATTTAGAATATCTTACGACTCTGTATGCCACATTACCGCCTTGAAAATCATGTTAGTATAACCTAGGGCACCTTACAACTCCTAAGAACCCATTGCAATACCGTACGTAAACTTAAAACTCCATAGTAAACCTAATGTATTCGTCCGAGTCCTTTAAACATCAGACGACCACTCAGGACTTGTTACGACTTTGTATGCGACATTAGCAACAGGAAAAGCAATTTAGAATAATGTAGGATGCGTTACATCTTTTGAGAACACCTTACACCACCGTACGAAACATTAAAACTCCATAATAAATCCAATAAATTCGTCCGAGTGATTTGAACATCGTACAACAATTTAGAATATCTTACCACTCTGAATGCCACATTACCGCCTTGAAAAGCATGTTAGTATAACGTATGACACCTTAAAACTCCTAACAAAATATTACAACACCGTACGTAAACTTAAAACTCCATAATAAACCTAATGAATTCATCCGAGTCATTTGAACATCGTACGACAATTTAAAATATATTACGACTTTGTATGCCACATTACCGCCTTGAAAAGCATGTTAGTATAACGTACGGCACCTTACAACACCTAACAAAACATTACAACACCGTACGTAAACTCAAAACTCCATAATAAACCTAATGAATTCGTCCGAGTCATTTGAACATCGTACAACAATTTAGAATATCTTACGACTCTGTATGCCACATTACCGCCTTGAAAATCATGTTAGTATAACCTAGGGCACCTTACAACTCCTAAGAACCCATTGCAATACCGTACGTAAACTTAAAACTCCATAGTAAACCTAATGTATTCGTCCGAGTCCTTTAAACATCAGACGACCACTCAGGACTTGTTACGACTTTGTATGCGACATTAGCAACAGGAAAAGCAATTTAAAATAATGTAGGATGCGTTACATCTTTTGAGAACACCTTACACCACCGTACGAAAACATTAAAACTCCATAATAAACCTAATGAATTCGTCCGAGTGATTTGAACATCGTACAACAATTTAGAATATCTTACCACTCTGAATGCCACATTACCGCCTTGAAAAGCATGTTAGTATAACGTATGACACCTTAAAACTCCTAACAAAATATTACAACACCGTACGTAAACTTAAAACTCCATAATAAACCTAATGAATTCATCCGAGTCATTTGAACATCGTACGACAATTTAAAATATATTACGACTTTGTATGCCACATTACCGCCTTGAAAAGCATGTTAGTATAACGTACGGCACCTTACGACACCTAACAAAACATTACAACACCGTACGTAAACTCAAAACTCCATAATATACCTAATGAATTCGTCCGAGTCATTTGAACATCGTACAACAATTTAGAATATCTTACGACTCTGTATGCCACATTACCGCCTTGAAAATCATGTTAGTATAACCTAGGGCACCTTACAACTCCTAAGAACCCATTACAATACCGTACGTAAACATAAAACTCCATAGTAAACCTAATGAATTCGTCCGAGTGCTTTCAACATCAGACGACCACTCAGGACTTGTTACGATTTTGTATGCGACATTAGAAACCGGAAAAGCAATTTAGAATAATGTAGGATGCGTTACATCTTTTGAGAACACCTTACACCACCGTACGAAAAAAATTAAAACTCCATAATAAACCTAATGAATTCGTCCGAGTGATTTGAACATCGTACAACAATTTAGAATATCTTACCACGCTGAATGCCACATTACCGCCTTGAAAAGCATGTTAGTATAACGTACGACACCTTACAACTCCTAACAAAATATTACAACACCGTACGTAAACTTAAAACTCCATAATAAACCTAATGAATTCATCCGAGTCATTTGAACATCGTACGACAATTTAGAGTATATTACGACTTTGTATGCCACATTACCGCCTTGAAAAGCATGTTAGTATAACGTACGGCACCTTACAACACCTAACAAAACATTACAATACCGTACGTAAACTCAAAACTCCATAATAAACCTAATGAATTCGTCCGAGTCATTTGAACATCGTACAACAATTTAGAATATCTTACGACTCTGTATGCCACATTACCGCCTTGAAAATCATGTTAGTATAACCTAGGGCACCTTACAACTCCTAAGAACCCATTGCAATACCGTACGTAAACTTAAAACTCCATAGTAAACCTAATGTATTCGTCCGAGTCCTTTAAACATCAGACGACCACTCAGGACTTGTTACGACTTTGTATGCGACATTAGCAACAGGAAAAGCAATTTAGAATAATGTAGGATGCGTTACATCTTTTGAGAACACCTTACACCACCGTACGAAACATTAAAACTCCATAATAAATCCAATAAATTCGTCCGAGTGATTTGAACATCGTACAACAATTTAGAATATCTTACCACTCTGAATGCCACATTACCGCCTTGAAAAGCATGTTAGTATAACGTATGACACCTTAAAACTCCTAACAAAATATTACAACACCGTACGTAAACTTAAAACTCCATAATAAACCTAATGAATTCATCCGAGTCATTTGAACATCGTACGACAATTTAAAATATATTACGACTTTGTATGCCACATTACCGCCTTGAAAAGCATGTTAGTATAACGTACGGCACCTTACAACACCTAACAAAACATTACAACACCGTACGTAAACTCAAAACTCCATAATAAACCTAATGAATTCGTCCGAGTCATTTGAACATCGTACAACAATTTAGAATATCTTACGACTCTGTATGCCACATTACCGCCTTGAAAATCATGTTAGTATAACCTAGGGCACCTTACAACTCCTAAGAACCCATTACAATACCGTACGTAAACATAAAACTCCATAGTAAACCTAATGAATTCGTCCGAGTGCTTTCAACATCAGACGACCACTCAGGACTTGTTACGATTTTGTATGCGACATTAGAAACCGGAAAAGCAATTTAGAATAATGTAGGATGCGTTACATCTTTTGAGAACACCTTACACCACCGTACGAAAAAAATTAAAACTCCATAATAAACCTAATGAATTCGTCCGAGTGATTTGAACATCGTACAACAATTTAGAATATCTTACCACGCTGAATGCCACATTACCGCCTTGAAAAGCATGTTAGTATAACGTACGACACCTTACAACTCCTAACAAAATATTACAACACCGTACGTAAACTTAAAACTCCATAATAAACCTAATGAATTCATCCGAGTCATTTGAACATCGTACGACAATTTAGAGTATATTACGACTTTGTATGCCACATTACCGCCTTGAAAAGCATGTTAGTATAACGTACGGCACCTTACAACACCTAACAAAACATTACAATACCGTACGTAAACTCAAAACTCCATAATAAACCTAATGAATTCGTCCGAGTCATTTGAACATCGTACAACAACTTAGAATATCTTACGACTCTGTATGCCACATTACCGCCTTGAAAATCATGTTAGTATAACCTAGGGCACCTTACAACTCCTAAGAACCCATTGCAATACCGTACGTAAACTTAAAACTCCATAGTAAACCTAATGTATTCGTCCGAGTCCTTTAAACATCAGACGACCACTCAGGACTTGTTACGACTTTGTATGCGACATTAGCAACAGGAAAAGCAATTTAAAATAATGTAGGATGCGTTACATCTTTTGAGAACACCTTACACCACCGTACAAAAACATTAAAACTCCATAATAAACCTAATGAATTCGTCCGAGTGATTTGAACATCGTACAACAATTTAGAATATCTTACCACTCTGAATGCCACATTACCGCCTTGAAAAGCATGTTAGTATAACGTATGACACCTTAAAACTCCTAACAAAATATTACAACACCGTACGTAAACTTAAAACTCCATAATAAACCTAATGAATTCATCCGAGTCATTTGAACATCGTACGACAATTTAAAATATATTACGACTTTGTATGCCACATTACCGCCTTGAAAAGCATGTTAGTATAACGTACGGCACCTTACGACACCTAACAAAACATTACAACACCGTACGTAAACTCAAAACTCCATAATATACCTAATGAATTCGTCCGAGTCATTTGAACATCGTACAACAATTTAGAATATCTTACGACTCTGTATGCCACATTACCGCCTTGAAAATCATGTTAGTATAACCTAGGGCACCTTACAACTCCTAAGAACCCATTACAATACCGTACGTAAACATAAAACTCCATAGTAAACCTAATGAATTCGTCCGAGTGCTTTCAACATCAGACGACCACTCAGGACTTGTTACGATTTTGTATGCGACATTAGAAACCGGAAAAGCAATTTAGAATAATGCAGGATGCGTTACATCTTTTGAGAACACCTTACACCACCGTACGAAAAAAATTAAAACTCCATAATAAACCTAATGAATTCGTCCGAGTGATTTGAACATCGTACAACAATTTAGAATATCTTACCACGCTGAATGCCACATTACCGCCTTGAAAAGCATGTTAGTATAACGTACGACACCTTACAACTCCTAACAAAATATTACAACACCGTACGTAAACTTAAAACTCCATAATAAACCTAATGAATTCATCCGAGTCATTTGAACATCGTACGACAATTTAAAATATATTACGACTTTGTATGCCACATTACCGCCTTGAAAAGCATGTTAGTATAACGTACGGCACCTTACAACACCTAACAAAACATTACAACACCGTACGTAAACTCAAAACTCCATAATAAACCTAATGAATTCGTCCGAGTCATTTGAACATCGTACAACAATTTAGAATATCTTACGACTCTGTATGCCACATTACCGCCTTGAAAATCATGTTAGTATAACCTAGGGCACCTTACAACTCCTAAGAACCCATTACAATACCGTACGTAAACATAAAACTCCATAGTAAACCTAATGAATTCGTCCGAGTGCTTTCAACATCAGACGACCACTCAGGACTTGTTACGATTTTGTATGCGACATTAGAAACCGGAAAAGCAATTTAGAATAATGTAGGATGCGTTACATCTTTTGAGAACACCTTACACCACCGTACGAAAAAAATTAAAACTCCATAATAAACCTAATGAATTCGTCCGAGTGATTTGAACATCGTACAACAATTTAGAATATCTTACCACGCTGAATGCCACATTACCGCCTTGAAAAGCATGTTAGTATAACGTACGACACCTTACAACTCCTAACAAAATATTACAACACCGTACGTAAACTTAAAACTCCATAATAAACCTAATGAATTCATCCGAGTCATTTGAACATCGTACGACAATTTAGAGTATATTACGACTTTGTATGCCACATTACCGCCTTGAAAAGCATGTTAGTATAACGTACGGCACCTTACAACACCTAACAAAACATTACAATACCGTACGTAAACTCAAAACTCCATAATAAACCTAATGAATTCGTCCGAGTCATTTGAACATCGTACAACAACTTAGAATATCTTACGACTCTGTATGCCACATTACCGCCTTGAAAATCATGTTAGTATAACCTAGGGCACCTTACAACTCCTAAGAACCCATTGCAATACCGTACGTAAACTTAAAACTCCATAGTAAACCTAATGTATTCGTCCGAGTCCTTTAAACATCAGACGACCACTCAGGACTTGTTACGACTTTGTATGCGACATTAGCAACAGGAAAAGCAATTTAAAATAATGTAGGATGCGTTACATCTTTTGAGAACACCTTACACCACCGTACAAAAACATTAAAACTCCATAATAAACCTAATGAATTCGTCCGAGTGATTTGAACATCGTACAACAATTTAGAATATCTTACCACTCTGAATGCCACATTACCGCCTTGAAAAGCATGTTAGTATAACGTATGACACCTTAAAACTCCTAACAAAATATTACAACACCGTACGTAAACTTAAAACTCCATAATAAACCTAATGAATTCATCCGAGTCATTTGAACATCGTACGACAATTTAAAATATATTACGACTTTGTATGCCACATTACCGCCTTGAAAAGCATGTTAGTATAACGTACGGCACCTTACGACACCTAACAAAACATTACAACACCGTACGTAAACTCAAAACTCCATAATATACCTAATGAATTCGTCCGAGTCATTTGAACATCGTACAACAATTTAGAATATCTTACGACTCTGTATGCCACATTACCGCCTTGAAAATCATGTTAGTATAACCTAGGGCACCTTACAACTCCTAAGAACCCATTACAATACCGTACGTAAACATAAAACTCCATAGTAAACCTAATGAATTCGTCCGAGTGCTTTCAACATCAGACGACCACTCAGGACTTGTTACGATTTTGTATGCGACATTAGAAACCGGAAAAGCAATTTAGAATAATGCAGGATGCGTTACATCTTTTGAGAACACCTTACACCACCGTACGAAAAAAATTAAAACTCCATAATAAACCTAATGAATTCGTCCGAGTGATTTGAACATCGTACAACAATTTAGAATATCTTACCACGCTGAATGCCACATTACCGCCTTGAAAAGCATGTTAGTATAACGTACGACACCTTACAACTCCTAACAAAATATTACAACACCGTACGTAAACTTAAAACTCCATAATAAACCTAATGAATTCATCCGAGTCATTTGAACATCGTACGACAATTTAGAGTATATTACGACTTTGTATGCCACATTACCGCCTTGAAAAGCATGTTAGTATAACGTACGGCACCTTACAACACCTAACAAAACATTACAATACCGTACGTAAACTCAAAACTCCATAATAAACCTAATGAATTCGTCCGAGTCATTTGAACATCGTACAACAATTTAGAATATCTTACGACTCTGTATGCCACATTACCGCCTTGAAAATCATGTTAGTATAACCTAGGGCACCTTACAACTCCTAAGAACCCATTGCAATACCGTACGTAAACTTAAAACTCCATAGTAAACCTAATGTATTCGTCCGAGTCCTTTAAACATCAGACGACCACTCAGGACTTGTTACGACTTTGTATGCGACATTAGCAACAGGAAAAGCAATTTAAAATAATGTAGGATGCGTTACATCTTTTGAGAACACCTTACACCACCGTACGAAAACATTAAAACTCCATAATAAACCTAATGAATTCGTCCGAGTGATTTGAACATCGTACAACAATTTAGAATATCTTACCACTCTGAATGCCACATTACCGCCTTGAAAAGCATGTTAGTATAACGTATGACACCTTAAAACTCCTAACAAAATATTACAACACCGTACGTAAACTTAAAACTCCATAATAAACCTAATGAATTCATCCGAGTCATTTGAACATCGTACGACAATTTAAAATATATTACGACTTTGTATGCCACATTACCGCCTTGAAAAGCATGTTAGTATAACGTACGGCACCTTACGACACCTAACAAAACATTACAACACCGTACGTAAACTCAAAACTCCATAATATACCTAATGAATTCGTCCGAGTCATTTGAACATCGTACAACAATTTAGAATATCTTACGACTCTGTATGCCACATTACCGCCTTGAAAATCATGTTAGTATAACCTAGGGCACCTTACAACTCCTAAGAACCCATTACAATACCGTACGTAAACATAAAACTCCATAGTAAACCTAATGAATTCGTCCGAGTGCTTTCAACATCAGACGACCACTCAGGACTTGTTACGATTTTGTATGCGACATTAGAAACCGGAAAAGCAATTTAGAATAATGTAGGATGCGTTACATCTTTTGAGAACACCTTACACCACCGTACGAAAAAAATTAAAACTCCATAATAAACCTAATGAATTCGTCCGAGTGATTTGAACATCGTACAACAATTTAGAATATCTTACCACGCTGAATGCCACATTACCGCCTTGAAAAGCATGTTAGTATAACGTACGACACCTTACAACTCCTAACAAAATATTACAACACCGTACGTAAACTTAAAACTCCATAATAAACCTAATGAATTCATCCGAGTCATTTGAACATCGTACGACAATTTAGAGTATATTACGCCTTTGTATGCCACATTACCGCCTTGAAAAGCATGTTAGTATAACGTACGGCACCTTACAACACCTAACAAAACATTACAATACCGTACGTAAACTCAAAACTCCATAATAAACCTAATGAATTCGTCCGAGTCATTTGAACATCGTACAACAATTTAGAATATCTTACGACTCTGTATGCCACATTACCGCCTTGAAAATCATGTTAGTATAACCTAGGGCACCTTACAACTCCTAAGAACCCATTGCAATACCGTACGTAAACTTAAAACTCCATAGTAAACCTAATGTATTCGTCCGAGTCCTTTAAACATCAGACGACCACTCAGGACTTGTTACGACTTTGTATGCGACATTAGCAACAGGAAAAGCAATTTAAAATAATGTAGGATGCGTTACATCTTTTGAGAACACCTTACACCACCGTACGAAAACATTAAAACTCCATAATAAACCTAATGAATTCGTCCGAGTGATTTGAACATCGTACAACAATTTAGAATATCTTACCACTCTGAATGCCACATTACCGCCTTGAAAAGCATGTTAGTATAACGTATGACACCTTAAAACTCCTAACAAAATATTACAACACCGTACGTAAACTTAAAACTCCATAATAAACCTAATGAATTCATCCGAGTCATTTGAACATCGTACGACAATTTAGAGTATATTACGACTTTGTATGCCACATTACCGCCTTGAAAAGCATGTTAGTATAACGTACGGCACCTTACAACACCTAACAAAACATTACAACACCGTACGTAAACTCAAAACTCCATAATAAACCTAATGAATTCGTCCGAGTCATTTGAACATCGTACAACAATTTAGAATATCTTACGACTCTGTATGCCACATTACCGCCTTGAAAATCATGTTAGTATAACCTAGGGCACCTTACAACTCCTAAGAACCCATTACAATACCGTACGTAAACATAAAACTCCATAGTAAACCTAATGAATTCGTCCGAGTGCTTTCAACATCAGACGACCACTCAGGACTTGTTACGATTTTGTATGCGACATTAGAAACAGGAAAAGCAATTTAGAATAATGTAGGATGCGTTACATCTTTTGAGAACACCTTACACCACCGTACGAAAAAATTAAAACTCCATAATAAACCTAATGAATTCGTCCGAGTGATTTGAACATCGTACAACAATTTAGAATATCTTACCACTCTGAATGCCACATTACCGCCTTGAAAAGCATGTTAGTATAACGTATGACACCTTAAAACTCCTAACAAAATATTACAACACCGTACGTAAACTTAAAACTCCATAATAAACCTAATGAATTCATCCGAGTCATTTGAACATCGTACGACAATTTAGAGTATATTACGACTTTGTATGCCACATTACCGCCTTGAAAAGCATGTTAGTATAACGTACGGCACCTTACAACACCTAACAAAACATTACAACACCGTACGTAAACTCAAAACTCCATAATAAACCTAATGAATTCGTCCGAGTCATTTGAACATCGTACAACAATTTAGAATATCTTACGACTCTGTATGCCACATTACCGCCTTGAAAATCATGTTAGTATAACCTAGGGCACCTTACAACTCCTGAGAACCCATTGCAATACCGTACGTAAACTTAAAACTCCATAGTAAACCTAATGTATTCGTCCGAGTCCTTTAAACATCAGACGACCACTCAGGACTTGTTACGACTTTGTATGCGACATTAGCAACAGGAAAAGCAATTTAAAATAATGTAGGATGCGTTACATCTTTTGAGAACACCTTACACCACCGTACGAAAACATTAAAACTCCATAATAAACCTAATGAATTCGTCCGAGAGATTTGAACATCGTACAACAATTTAGAATATCTTACCACGCTGAATGCCACATTACCGCCTTGAAAAGCATGTTAGTATAACGTACGACACCTTACAACTCCTAACAAAATATTACAACACCGTACGTAAACATAAAACTCCATAATAAACCTAATGAATTCATCCGAGTCATTTGAACATCGTACGACAATTTAGAGTATATTACGACTTTGTATGCCACATTACCGCCTTGAAAAGCATGTTAGTATAACGTACGGCACCTTACAACACCTAACAAAACATTACAACACCGTACGTAAACTCACAACTCCATAATAAACCTAATGAATTCGTCCGAGTCATTTGAACATCGTACAACAATTTAGAATATCTTACGACTCTGTATGCCACATTACCGCCTTGAAAATCATGTTAGTATAACCTAGGGCACCTTACAACTCCTAAGAACCCATTACAATACCGTACGTAAACATAAAACTCCATAGTAAACCTAATGAATTCGTCCGAGTGCTTTCAACATCAGACGACCACTCAGGACTTGTTACGATTTTGTATGCGACATTAGAAACAGGAAAAGCAATTTAGAATAATGTAGGATGCGTTACATCTTTTGAGAACACCTTACACCACCGTACGAAAAAATTAAAACTCCATAATAAACCTAATGAATTCGTCCGAGTGATTTGAACATCGTACAACAATTTAGAATATCTTACCACGCTGAATGCCACATTACCGCCTTGAAAAGCATGTTAGTATAACGTACGACACCTTACAACTCCTAACAAAATATTACAACACCGTACGTAAACTTAAAACTCCATAATAAACCTAATGAATTCATCCGAGTCATTTGAACATCGTACGACAATTTAGAGTATATTACGACTTTGTATGCCACATTACCGCCTTGAAAAGCATGTTAGTATAACGTACGGCACCTTACAACACCTAACAAAACATTACAACACCGTACGTAAACTCAAAACTCCATAATAAACCTAATGAATTCGTCCGAGTCATTTGAACATCGTACAACAATTTAGAATATCTTACGACTCTGTATGCCACATTACTGCCTTGAAAATCATGTTAATATAACCTAGGGCACCTTACAACTCCTAAGAACCCATTGCAATACCGTACGTAAACTTAAAACTCCATAGTAAACCTAATGTATTCGTCCGAGTCCTTTAAACATCAGACGACCACTCAGGAATTGTTACGACTTTGTATGCGACATTAGCAACAGGAAAAGCAATTTAAAATAATGTAGGATGCGTTACATCTTTTGAGAACACCTTACACCACCGTACGAAAACATTAAAACTCCATAATAAACCTAATGAATTCGTCCGAGTGATTTGAACATCGTACAACAATTTAGAATATCTTACCACTCTGAATGCCACATTACCGCCTTGAAAAGCATGTTAGTATAACGTACGACACCTTACAACTCCTAACAAAATATTACAACACCGTACGTAAACTTAAAACTCCATAATAAACCTAATGAATTCATCCGAGTCATTTGAACATCGTACAACAATTTAGAATATCTTACCACGCTGAATGCCACATTACCGCCTTGAAAAGCATGTTAGTATAACGTACGACACCTTACAACTCCTAACAAAATATTACAACACCGTACGTAAACTTAAAACTCCATAATAAACCTAATGAATTCATCCGAGTCATTTGAACATCGTACGACAATTTAGAGTATATTACGACTTTGTATGCCACATTACCGCCTTGAAAAGCATGTTAGTATAACGTACGGCACCTTACAACACCTAACAAAACATTACAACACCGTACGTAAACTCAAAACTCCATAATAAACCTAATGAATTCGTCCGAGTCATTTGAACATCGTACAACAATTTAGAATATCTTACGACTCTGTATGCCACATTACCGCCTTGAAAATCATGTTAATATAACCTAGGGCACCTTACAACTCCTAAGAACCCATTGCAATACCGTACGTAAATTTAAAACTCCATAGTAAACCTAATGTATTCGTCCGAGTCCTTTAAACATCAGACGACCACTCAGGACTTGTTACGACTTTGTATGCGACATTAGCAACAGGAAAAGCAATTTAAAATAATGTAGGATGCGTTACATCTTTTGAGAACACCTTACACCACCGTACGAAAACATTAAAACTCCATAATAAACCTAATGAATTCGTCCGAGTGATTTGAACATCGTACAACAATTTAGAATATCTTACCACTCTGAATGCCACATTACCGCCTTGAAAAGCATGTTAGTATAACGTACGACACCTTACAACTCCTAACAAAATATTACAACACCGTACGTAAACTTAAAACTCCATAATAAACCTAATGAATTCATCCGAGTCATTTGAACATCGTACAACAATTTAGAATATCTTACGACTCTGTATGCCACATTACCGCCTTGAAAATCATGTTAGTATAACCTAGGGCACCTTACAACTCCTAAGAACCCATTACAATACCGTACGTAAACATAAAACTCCATAGTAAACCTAATGAATTCGTCCGAGTGCTTTCAACATCAGACGACCACTCAGGACTTGTTACGATTTTGTATGCGACATTAGAAACAGGAAAAGCAATTTAGAATAATGTAGGATGCGTTACATCTTTTGAGAACACCTTACACCACCGTACGAAAAAATTAAAACTCCATAATAAACCTAATGAATTCGTCCGAGTGATTTGAACATCGTACAACAATTTAGAATATCTTACCACGCTGAATGCCACATTACCGCCTTGAAAAGCATGTTAGTATAACGTACGACACCTTACAACTCCTAACAAAATATTACAACACCGTACGTAAACTTAAAACTCCATAATAAACCTAATGAATTCATCCGAGTCATTTGAACATCGTACGACAATTTAGAGTATATTACGACTTTGTATGCCACATTACCGCCTTGAAAAGCATGTTAGTATAACGTACGGCACCTTACAACACCTAACAAAACATTACAACACCGTACGTAAACTCAAAACTCCATAATAAACCTAATGAATTCGTCCGAGTCATTTGAACATCGTACAACAATTTAGAATATCTTACGACTCTGTATGCCACATTACCGCCTTGAAAATCATGTTAATATAACCTAGGGCACCTTACAACTCCTAAGAACCCATTGCAATACCGTACGTAAACTTAAAACTCCATAGTAAACCTAATGTATTCGTCTGAGTCCTTTAAACATCAGACGACCACTCAGGACTTGTTACGACTTTGTATGCGACATTAGCAACAGGAAAAGCAATTTAAAATAATGTAGGATGCGTTACATCTTTTGAGAACACCTTACACCACCGTACGAAAACATTAAAACTCCATAATAAACCTAATGAATTCGTCCGAGTGATTTGAACATCTTACAACAATTTAGAATATCTTACCACTCTGAATGCCACATTACCACCTTGAAAAGCATGTTAGTATAACGTACGACACCTTACAACTCCTAACAAAATATTACAACACCGTACGTAAACTTAAAACTCCATACTAAACCTAATGAATTCATCTGAGTCCTTTGAACATCTTTCGACAATTTAGAATATATTACGACTCTGTATGCCACATTACCGCCTTGAAAAGAATGTTAGTATAACGTATGGCACCATACAACTCCTAACAAAACATTACAACACCGTACGTAAACTTAAAACTCCATAATAAACCTAATGAATTCGTCCGAGTCATTTGAACATCGTACAACAATTTAGAATATCTTACGACTCTGTATGCCACATTACCGCCTTGAAAATCATGTTATTATAACCTAGGGCACCTTACAACTCCTAAGAACCCATTACAATACCCTACATAAACTTAAAACTCCATAGTAAACCAAATGAATTCGTCCGAGTCCTTTAAACATCAGACGACCACTCAGGACTTGTTACGACTTTGTATGCGACATTAGCAACAGGAAAAGCAATTTAGAATAATGTAGGATGTGTTACATCTTTTGAGAACACCTTACACCACCGTACGAAACATTAAAACTCCATAATAAACCTAATGACTTCGTCCGAGTGATTTGAACATCTTACAACAATTTAGAATATCTTACCACTCTGAATGCCACATTACCGCCTTGAAAAGCATGTTAGTATAACGTACGACACCTTAAACTCCTAACAAAATATTACAACACCGTACGTAAACTTAAAACTCCATAATAAACCTAATGAATTCATCCGAGTCCTTTGAACATCTTACGACAATTTAGAATATATTACGACTCTGTATGCCACATTACCGCCTTGAAAAGCATGTTAGTATAACGCATGGCACCATACAACTCGTAACAAAACATTACAACACCGTACGTAAACTTCAAACTCCATAATAAACCTAATGAATTCGTCCGAGTCATTTGAACATCGTACAACAATTTAGAATATCTTACGACTCTGTATGCCACAATACCGCCTTGAAAATCATGTTAGTATAACCTAGGGAACCTTACAACTCCTAAGAACCCATTACAATACCGTACGAAAACGTAAAACTCCATAGTAAACCTACTGAATTCGTCCTTGTCCTTTAAACATCAGACGACCACTCAAGACTTGTTACGACTTTGTATGCGACATTAGCAACAGGAAAAGCAATTTAGAATAATGTAGGATGCGTTACATCTTTTGAGAACACCTTACACCACCGTACGAAACATTAAAACTCCATAATAAATCCAATAAATTCGTCCGAGTGATTTGAACATCGTACAACAATTTAGAATATCTTACCACTCTGAATGCCACATTACCGCCTTGAAAAGCATGTTAGTATAACGTATGACACCTTAAAACTCCTAACAAAATATTACAACACCGTACGTAAACTTAAAACTCCATAATAAACCTAATGAATTCATCCGAGTCATTTGAACATCGTACGACAATTTAAAATATATTACGACTTTGTATGCCACATTACCGCCTTGAAAAGCATGTTAGTATAACGTACGGCACCTTACAACACCTAACAAAACATTACAACACCGTACGTAAACTCAAAACTCCATAATAAACCTAATGAATTCGTCCGAGTCATTTGAACATCGTACAACAATTTAGAATATCTTACGACTCTGTATGCCACATTACCGCCTTGAAAATCATGTTAGTATAACCTAGGGCACCTTACAACTCCTAAGAACCCATTACAATACCGTACGTAAACATAAAACTCCATAGTAAACCTAATGAATTCGTCCGTGTGCTTTCAACATCAGACGACCACTCAGGACTTGTTACGATTTTGTATGCGACATTAGAAACCGGAAAAGCAATTTAGAATAATGTAGGATGCGTTACATCTTTTGAGAACACCTTACACCACCGTACGAAAAAATTAAAACTCCATAATAAACCTAATGAATTCGTCCGAGTGATTTGAACATCGTACAACAATTTAGAATATCTTACCACGCTGAATGCCACATTACCGCCTTGAAAAGCATGTTAGTATAACGTACGACACCTTACAACTCCTAACAAAATATTACAACACCGTACGTAAACTTAAAACTCCATAATAAACCTAATGAATTCATCCGAGTCATTTGAACATCGTACGACAATTTAGAGTATATTACGACTTTGTATGCCACATTACCGCCTTGAAAAGCATGTTAGTATAACGTACGGCACCTTACAACACCTAACAAAACATTACAACACCGTACGTAAACTCAAAACTCCATAATAAACCTAATGAATTCGTCCGAGTCATTTGAACATCGTACAACAATTTAGAATATCTTACGACTCTGTATGCCACATTACCGCCTTGAAAATCATGTTAGTATAACCTAGGGCACCTTACAACTCCTAAGAACCCATTGCAATACCGTACGTAAACTTAAAACTCCATAGTAAACCTAATGTATTCGTCCGAGTCCTTTAAACATCAGACGACCACTCAGGACTTGTTACGACTTTGTATGCGACATTAGCAACAGGAAAAGCAATTTAAAATAATGTAGGATGCGTTACATCTTTTGAGAACACCTTACACCACCGTACGAAAACATTAAAACTCCATAATAAACCTAATGAATTCGTCCGAGTGATTTGAACAACGTACAACAATTTAGAATATCTTACCACTCTGAATGCCACATTACCGCCTTGAAAAGCATGTTAGTATAACGTACGACACCTTACAACTCCTAACAAAATATTACAACACCGTACGTAAACTTAAAACTCCATAATAAACCTAATGAATTCATCCGAGTCATTTGAACATCGTACGACAATTTAGAGTATATTACGACTTTGTATGCCACATTACCGCCTTGAAAAGCATGTTAGTATAACGTACGGCACCTTACAACACCTAACAAAACATTACAACACCGTACGTAAACTCAAAACTCCATAATAAACCTAATGAATTCGTCCGAGTCATTTGAACATCGTACAACAGTTTAGAATATCTTACGACTCTGTATGCCACATTACCGCCTTGAAAATCATGTTATTATAACCTAGGGCAACTTACAACTCCTAAGAACCCATTACAATACCGTACATAAACTTAAAACTCCATAGTAAACCTAATGAATTCGTCCGAGTCCTTTAAACATCAGACGACCACTCAGGACTTGTTACGACTTTGTATGCGACATTAGCAACAGGAAAAGCAATTTAGAATAATGTAGGATGTGTTACATCTTTTGAGAACACCTCACACCACCGTACGAAACATTAAAACTCCATAATAAACCTAATGACTTCGTCCGAGTGATTTGAACATCGTACAACAATTTAGAATATCTTACCACTCTGAATGCCACATTACCGCCTTGAAAAGCATGTTAGTATAACGTACGACACATTACAACTCCTAACAAAATATTACAACACCGTACGTAAACTTAAAACTCCATAATAAACCTAATGAATTCATCCGAGTCCTTTGAACATCTTACGACAATTTAGAATATATTACGACTCTGTATGCCACATTACCGCCTTAAAAAGCATGTTAGTATAACGCATGGCACCATACATCTCCTAACAAAACATTACAACACCGTACGTAAACTTCAAACTCCATAATAAACCTAATGAATTCGTCCGAGTCATTTGAAAATCGTACAACAATTTAGAATATCTTACGACTCTGTATGCCACAATACCGCCTTGAAAATCATGTTAGTATAACCTAGGGCACCTTACAACTCCTAAGAACCCATTACAATACCGTACGAAAACTTAAAACTCCATAATAAACCTACTGAATTCGTCCTTGTCCTTTAAACATCAGACGACCACTCAAGACTTGTTACGACTTTGTATGCGACATTAGCAACAGGAAAAGCAATTTAGAATAATGTAGGATGCGTTACATCTTTTGAGAACACCTTACACCACCGTACGAAACATTAAAACTCCATAATAAACCCAATAAATTCGTCCGAGTGATTTGAACATCGTACAACAATTTAGAATATCTTACCACTCTGAATGCCACATTACCGCCTTGAAAAGCATGTTAGTATAACGTATGACACCTTAAAACTCCTAACAAAATATTACAACACCGTACGTAAACTTAAAACTCCATAATAAACCTAATGAATTCATCCGAGTCATTTGAACATTGTACGACAATTTAGAATATATTACGACTTTGTATGCCACATTACCGCCTTGAAAAGCATGTTAGAATAACGTACGGCACCTTACAACACCTAAAAAAACATTACAACACCGTACGTAAACTCAAAACTCCATAATAAACCTAATGAATTCGTCCGAGTCATTTGAACATCGTACAACAATTTAGAATATCTTACGACTCTGTATGCCACATTACCGCCTTGAAAATCATGTTAGTATAACCTAGGGCACCTTACAACTCCTAAGAACCCATTGCAATACCGTACGTAAACATAAAACTCCATAGTAAACCTAATGAAATCGTCCGAGTCCTTTAAACATCAGACGACCACTCAGGACTTGTTACGATTTTGTATGCGACATTAGCAACAGGAAAAGCAATTTAGAATAATGTAGGATGCGTTACATCTTTTGAGAACACCTTACACCACCGTACGAAACATTAAAACTCCATAATAAACCTAATGTGACACCCCGCCCGGCGGCGGAAACACCGGGCTGTCATTGGAATTGGATATCCATAGTAAACAAAGCACATGGTATTTATTTATTACGTTTAATAATGATATAGTAAGTTTAGAACATCGGTCTTAAATGGATACGACAAAAGTAACAAAACCGAAACAGTAAATGCAATCGTCTTTATTAATTAAACTAGGTCCAAGGCAATCCTATGTCTTGGCAAAAGCAGCAAAATAATCATAAGCATCACCTGAAATATGTGAAAATAAAGTTAGCTACACAAGCTAGTGAGTAAAACCCAAATTGAATAGTAATAGTATTGAAATCCGAGATCAACAAGATATGCTGCGCAATCCCATATGTATAGTAATTTTGTAATATTACCCTACCAGGACCCCTAGAATAGAATAGCACACCAACCACAATAGAAACCATAGTGTCTCGTCTAGCCATTTGTCATGAGAACCACTCATGTAGTAAATAATGATGACTTTTAATAACCGTCGTTTACCGTCTCGATATATAAGTCATCATTTAGCAATTTAGGGACATGGCATAGTATAGCATCATAGCATAGCAACATAGTATAGCAACATAGTATAGCAACATAGCATCTCGACATAGTAAACATGGAATTAGAAAGGCCGGGTTTAAATCACCTATCGATGTTGTACAAGCAGGTGGGTTTGTCAAACCATTAGCGCTAACATTGTACCGGTGGGATTACAAAGCAATAAAACTACTTTTAACTAACACATAAGATTGCATCCAGCGGCCAAACTAGATTAACATATTTGTATGATCTCTTTTAGAAAACGAATAGAAAACGCAATATAGTAAAAGACGTATTTCAGCCCCAAAATAGTAAAATGGAAAAAGGGGAGTGAGTTTACTCACCTGAACAATATAGATAATAGCACGCAAGAAAGTAATTAAATAGAATCGAGGATCGCCCAGATATTAGAATCACCTAATTAACCGGGAAAACCTAATTTAGAAACGAGACAAATAATATAGTAACTAGAATCAATAACTTAGAAATTCTAGGGTTTTGGATTTGGGGTTTTAGGGTTTTTTTTAAAGTCCAATTTGGGGATTTAGGTACGAGATATAAATATATATTTTTATAATAACCAATTCCTAGTTTTTATAATTGATATATTATTTGTAAACATTCTTGAGAAATAGATATATATGACTTAGAAGTAAGGGGGTTTTAAAAAGGTGAAAATTAATAAAAGTGGTCACAGTGGGACTCGAACCCACGACCAAACGCGTCCACAACAGCAGCCTTACCGCTGAACCAGACGCGCTTTTTGTTCCTTTAAACAGACGGAAATAGGTTTTATTTCTTTAATACACAACACCCCTTTCATACTACAAGCCCTAGATCAAGAAACCCCCAAATTCGTTTAACACAGATAATCAAACCCGATTTAAAGAGAGGGCTTTTAATCCCCTCTGTATCTCGAGCAATTTGACATATTGCACTTACCTGATTGTTGGCCAAATCGAAAAAAAAGAAGAAGATGAAGTCGACGGTTTGCAATTGAATTGAGAGATTGAGGCTGCTAAAATCAAATTACCCTTCCAGATATCTTCAATGTGATTAGATGAACGAAAGCCCCAAAGAATTTGTGAATTATATCAACGATTTGATTTCGACCCGGTTGAAGAACAAAAGATAAACCCTAGAATTTAGACATTATGATTTCGAGTGTTTAGAGTAAAATTGGTTAATCTAAGAATGAGAGAGACGTCGTTGGAGAGACTTGATAAGGTTTAATTGAGTCAACTAAAACCGTTTCCACTCGATCGACTAGCGAGTTATGTTTGCACTTAATATTGATTAATTGATGCGTATTTTGTGGTTAAACGTTAAATTGGTTACTTGATTCACTTTTAATTGATTGCATGAGCGTTTTGATTCAAAGAATTAATTGAAGAGTGTTGAAACGACGATTTGTTAATTGGGTTTTATAATTACGGCTTTGAAACCGAATGAAACATGGATTCGAATGATTATAAGGTGTTTAGAAGGTGGAACTAGGTTCAAAACTCGACTACGAGCGTTTTAACATGTTTTAATTTGGTTGAAACTGAAAAAAATGACTTTTGGCCCTTGCCGGATAGTCGCCGGAATCCGGCCAGCATCGCCGGAAGACAAGCGCCGGAAAAACGGGCACAAAAGGGGGGAACGTGGGCTGGGATGTGAATTAATGTTATATTTGCAAATTGGTCCTTGAAGGTTGGATTATTTTTATATTGAGCTATAAAATTTAGTATAAGTTTTAAATCTTGACCCTTTTAACCCAAAGTTAATTATATATATATTTTAACTAACCAACTTAACCGAATAGCATTGTAACGTTTATAGAAATGAAGTTTTTACATATTTAATTCGTTTATGACGGGAATGAACTATCTCGAGACTTGATAATACTTATTTTTAACAACTTTATAACTCTCTTCTATAAAACTCAAGTTATATATTTTGTATCTTTAGTTATGGCATTTAGTAATTAATTTAGTAAACGTTTAATAACTTGGTCGTTGATTATTAGAGACGAGGAAGACGTAACGCTCCACATATTTATATATATCAATAACAACGCGTTGCATTTATGGGAAAAGTAAATACGAATAAATTTAAGATAGATACTTCGGGTTCGAGTCGGGCATTCGGATTCGAGTTTGGGGCAGATGTCACAGTCTCCCCTCCTTATAGAAATTTCGTCCCGAAATTTGCTCAAACCGAAGTAGAAGAAGTTGAAGCGAAGAGATCATCGTTAGGCGGCAATGATTTTTATTTTATTTATTTTTACTGAAAGTTTCATCGAATTCGCGATAATCGGGACATATACGGAATGGGTCATCTTTCTTTTTCTTTACATCAGCACGAGCCAAAACGCGACATAACTCTAACGCATATGCTTTTGAGTTTCAACGCAAGGAAAAGTTTCAACCGTCGAAACTACTGAGAGTCATAGACAAAAGAGAAACATGGAGGAAATGTGACCTTGAAATGTAAGTTCGCACCATAAATATAAAAACCAATAGAAACATTTTTTTTTCGCTTCGACTACCACATAAAGATTATCGAGTCTAACACAATGAATAGCAAATGATGAAACACAATCTAATGAAACAAAAGTCTTATCGGCCTCCAAATAAAATAGAAACGTAGAAATCATTTGGGAGTCATATCGTTCACCACGTCATTGTTAGCTTGAGCTTGATTAGCGATGATATTGAAGGTTCTAGCACGACCAGCTTGGTTAGCATTAGCGTTGGTGTTCACGTTGACATTGATAGGTTGAGGGCAATCGTTGCGGAAATGAGTTGGATCACCACAGTTGAAACAAGCACGACCTTGATTACCCCGATTATTATTCCAACAATCTTTAGCCAGATGCCCATAACGTTGACAAACAGAACATTTAAAACATGGAGTTTCGGGAGCATGATGAAAAGGACATTGGTTGCATTTGGGCAAGAACCCCGTATAAGGCTTACGGTTATCATTACCCCTTTGCGGTGCCATAGGAGGAGCAGGAGTAGCAATAGCATAGTTGGTGGCATTGTTCTTACGCTTCTTGGAATTGAATGAGGATTCGGGCTTAAAACCCTTATAAGAATCATCCTCAGATGATTTAGAGTCATCACTAGAAGAACCTTTAGACTTTTTGTTACCCTCACGAAACAGAGAGCCAGCTTGCACATGATTTTCAGTAAGGCGACCGGCTAAAGTCATTGCCTCACCTACAGTAGCTGGCTTACTACCCCAAACAGCATCTTGGATAGTCATTGGTAGACCTCCGATATATTGCTCAATGCCACGAGAATCAGGAGTAACCATATTAGGACACAAAGTACTGAGCTGGGAGAAACGATCATTATAAGCCACATTATCACCACTATCTTGCTTAAGACCCCAGAATTCGCCCTCGAGTTTACGAATCTCGCTAGGAGGACAATACTTATTAGTCATGTTGGTTTTGAACACGGTCCAGGTTAAAGCTGTTACAGCGGCTTCACCGAGCCTACGCTTTTCATCATTCCACCAAGTCAAAGCACCCTTTTGAAGAACACTTGTTGCATATCGGACTTTGAGATTTTCAGGGCAACCACAATTAACAAAAGTACTCTCCATGCTTTCAAACCATTGGAGAAGTCCCGTAGCCCCTTCGTTACCGATAAATTTGGTTGGACCACACGAGTTGAAGTACTTAAGAGTACATTTAGGCTCATTGTTTTGATTAGCATTATTAAGTTGGTTCACGAGATTAGGCAAAATATTAGCCATTTGGGTCGCGATAACATTAGCAAGTCGTTGATTTCTACCCGCCATTCTACAAGATAGAAAACGATTTCGTGAGACATGGAACATTCTTTTTAAAACATAGTTCATAGTAAACACTTATTGAATTTGAATGGTATTTAGAAATATCATAGAATCTCCTTAGAAAACACTTCATAGTAAACATTTAGAAACCATAGAAACACAATCAAATAGTTTAGGGTGATATTTTAAAATCACAAGAACTCATAGAAATAATTAGAATTTATAGAAAAATGATAGTATTAGAAAAAAAATGATTAAATGGAATTTGAAGGCTTAGGAATGTGTCTGGGTTTGGACACTCAAGACTTATCAAAGTGTTAAGTTCGTTCTCAACGTATTCGAGAAAGCGTGCTTTAGCCTATAGGTTCACACTCATCTCGAACATCCCCAGGTAAGCATACAGGTCTCTTAAAGAGATTTATACGAAATGCTTGCCTTAGACAGGATGTCCGTGATACAGGCGTTCCCCCTTCCAGATTGCACACGTTTCCCACGTTTTCAAACTCACTTAAGACGATGACGAGATTCCACAAAGAGAAAGATCCTAATCATACAGACGAGTCTCTTGTAGCTCCTTCGCGAAATCGGTTAAGAATTGAGATAAAGAAAAGACATAGAATAGTTCATAGAAATAGTAAATAAATGAATAAATAAATTCTGAAGAGTTCTCTAAGCACATTAATTTGCACTAAGGACTCTTAGGTTATAGTCTAGGTCGGTGTGTTTCTAATACCCTATCCTAGTTCTCTATAACCATGGCTCTGATACCAACTGTGACACCCCGCCCGGCGGCGGAAACACCGGGCTGTCATTGGAATTGGATATCCATAGTAAACAAAGCACATGGTATTTATTTATTACGTTTAATAATGATATAGTAAGTTTAGAACATATATCGGTCTTAAATGGATACGACAAAAGTAACAAAACCGAAACAGTAAATGCAATCGTCTTTATTAATTAAACTAGGTCCAAGGCAATCCTATGTCTTGGCAAAAGCAGCAAAATAATCATAAGCATCACCTGAAATATGTGAAAATAAAGTTAGCTACACAAGCTAGTGAGTAAAACCCAAATTGAATAGTAATAGTATTGAAATCCGAGATCAACAAGATATGCTGCGCAATCCCATATGTATAGTAATTTTGTAATATTACCCTACCAGGACCCCTAGAATAGAATAGCACACCAACCACAATAGAAACCATAGTATCTCGTCTAGCCATTTGTCATGAGAACCACTCATGTAGTAAATAATGATGACTTTTAATAACCGTCGTTTACCGTCTCGATATATAAGTCATCATTTAGCAATTTAGGGACATGGCATAGTATAGCATCATAGCATAGCAACATAGTATAGCAACATAGTATAGCAACATAGTATAGCAACATAGCATCTCGACATAGTAAACATGGAATTAGAAAGGCCGGGTTTAAATCACCTATCGATGTTGTACAAGCAGGTGGGTTTGTCAAACCATTAGCGCTAACATTGTACCGGTGGGATTACAAAGCAATAAAACTACTTTTAACTAACACATAAGATTGCATCCAGCGGCCAAACTAGATTAACATATTTGTATGATCTCTTTTAGAAAACGAATAGAAAACGCAATATAGTAAAAGACGTATTTCAGCCCCAAAATA
This sequence comes from Tagetes erecta, assembly GCA_030867185.1. Classification (NCBI taxonomy): domain Eukaryota; kingdom Viridiplantae; phylum Streptophyta; class Magnoliopsida; order Asterales; family Asteraceae; genus Tagetes; species Tagetes erecta. Next base: position 42,297,151 of record CM061488.1, on the reverse strand, counting down.
GTAAAATGGAAAAAGGGGAGTGAGTTTACTCACCTGAACAATATAGATAATAGCACGCAAGAAAGTAATTAAATAGAATCGAGGATCGCCCAGATATTAGAATCACCTAATTAACCGGGAAAACCTAATTTAGAAACGAGACAAATAATATAGTAACTAGAATCAATAACTTAGAAATTCTAGGGTTTTGGATTTGGGGTTTTAGGGTTTTTTTTAAAGTCCAATTTGGGGATTTAGATACGAGATATAAATATATATTTTTATAATAACCAATTCCTAGTTTTTATAATTGATATATTATTTGTAAACATTCTTGAGAAATAGATATATATGACTTAGAAGTAAGGGGGTTTTAAAAAGGTGAAAATTAATAAAAGTGGTCACAGTGGGACTCGAACCCACGACCAAACGCGTCCACAACAGCAGCCTTACCGCTGAACCAGACGCGCTTTTTGTTCCTTTAAACAGACGGAAATAGGTTTTATTTCTTTAATACACAACACCCCTTTCATACTACAAGCCCTAGATCAAGAAACCCCCAAATTCGTTTAACACAGATAATCAAACCCGATTTAAAGAGAGGGCTTTTAATCCCCTCTGTATCTCGAGCATTTTGACATATTGCACTTACCTGATTGTTGGCCAAATCGAAAAAAAAGAAGAAGATGAAGTCGACGGTTTGCAATTGAATTGAGAGATTGAGGCTGCTAAAATCAAATTACCCTTCCAGATATCTTCAATGTGATTAGATGAACGAAAGCCCCAAAGAATTTGTGAATTATATCAACGATTTGATTTCGACCCGGTTGAAGAACAAAAGATAAACCCTAGAATTTAGACATTATGATTTCGAGTGTTTAGAGTAAAATTGGTTAATCTAAGAATGAGAGAGACGTCGTTGGAGAGACTTGATAAGGTTTAATTGAGTCAACTAAAACCGTTTCCACTCGATCGACTAGCGAGTTATGTTTGCACTTAATATTGATTAATTGATGCGTATTTTGTGGTTAAACGTTAAATTGGTTACTTGATTCACTTTTAATTGATTGCATGAGCGTTTTGATTCAAAGAATTAATTGAAGAGTGTTGAAACGACGATTTGTTAATTGGGTTTTATAATTACGGCTTTGAAACCGAATGAAACATGGATTCGAATGATTATAAGGTGTTTAGAAGGTGGAACTAGGTTCAAAACTCGACTACGAGCGTTTTAACATGTTTTAATTTGGTTGAAACTGAAAAAAATGACTTTTGGCCCTTGCCGGATAGTCGCCGGAATCCGGCCAGCATCGCCGGAAGACAAGCGCCGGAAAAACGGGCACAAAAGGGGGGAACGTGGGCTGGGATGTGAATTAATGTTATATTTGCAAATTGGTCCTTGAAGGTTGGATTATTTTTATATTGAGCTATAAAATTTAGTATAAGTTTTAAATCTTGACCCTTTTAACCCAAAGTTAATTATATATATATTTTAACTAACCAACTTAACCGAATAGCATTGTAACGTTTATAGAAATGAAGTTTTTACATATTTAATTCGTTTATGACGGGAATGAACTATCTCGAGACTTGATAATACTTATTTTTAACAACTTTATAACTCTCTTCTATAAAACTCAAGTTATATATTTTGTATCTTTAGTTATGGCATTTAGTAATTAATTTAGTAAACGTTTAATAACTTGGTCGTTGATTATTAGAGACGAGGAAGACGTAACGCTCCACATATTTATATATATCAATAACAACGCGTTGCATTTATGGGAAAAGTAAATACGAATAAATTTAAGATAGATACTTCGGGTTCGAGTCGGGCATTCGGATTCGAGTTTGGGGCAGATGTCACACCTAATGAATTCGTCCGAGTGATTTGAACATCGTACAACAATTTAGAATATCTTACCACTCTGAATGCTACATTACCGCCTTGAAAAGCATGTTAGTATAACGTACGACACATTACAACTCCTAACAAAATATTACAACACCGTACGTAAACTTAAAACTCCATAATAAACCTAATGAATTCATCCGAGTCATTTGAACATCGTACGACAATTTAGAATATATATTACGACTTTGTATGCCACATTACCGCCTTGAAAAGCATGTTAGTATAACGTACGACACCTTACAACACCTAACAAAACATTACAACACCGTACGTAAACTCAAAACTCCATAATAAACCTAATGAATTCGTCCGAGTCATTTGAACATCGTACAACAATTTAGAATATGATACGACTCTGTATGCCATATAACCGCCTTGAAAATCATGTTAGTATAACCTAGGGCACCTTACAACTCCTAAGAACCCATTGCAATACCGTACGTAAACATAAAACTCCATAGTAAACCTAATGAAATCGTCCGAGTCCTTTAAACATCAGACGACCACTCAGGACTTGTTACAATTTTGTATGCGACATTAGCAACAGGAAAAGCAATTTAGAATAATGTAGGATGCGTTACATCTTTTGAGAACACCTTACACCACCGTACGAAACATTAAAACTCCATAATAAACCTAATGAATTCGTCCGAGTGATTTGAACATCGTACAACAATTTAGAATATCTTACCACTCTGAATGCCACATTACCGCCTTGAAAAGCATGTTAGTATAACGTACGACACCTTAGAACTCCTAACAAAATATTACAACACCGTACGTAAACTTAAACCTCCATAATAAACCTAATGAATTCATCCGAGTCCTTTGAACATCGTACGACAATTTAGAATATATATTACGACTTTGTATGCCACATTACCGCCTTGAAAAGCATGTTAGTATAACGTACGGCACCATACAACACCTAACAAAACATTACAACACCGTACGTAAACTCAAAACTCCATAATAAACCTAATGAATTCGTCCGAGTCATTTGAACATCGTACAACAATTTAGAATATATTACGACTCTGTATGCCATATTACCGCCTTGAAAATCATGTTAGTATAACCTAGGGCACCTTACAACTCCTAAGAACCCATTGCAATACCGTACGTAAACATAAAACTCCATAGTAAACCTAATGAAATCGTCCGAGTCCTTTAAACATCAGACGACCACTCAGGACTTGTTACGATTTTGTATGCGACATTAGCAACAGGAAAAGCAATTTAGAATAATCTAGGATGCGTTACATCTTTTGAGAACACCTTACACCACCGTACGAAACATTAAAACTCCATAATAAACCTAATGAATTCGTCCGAGTGATTTGAACATCGTACAACAATTTAGAATATCTTACCACTCTGAATGCCACATTACCGCCTTGAAAAGCATGTTAGTATAACGTACGACACATTACAACTCCTAACAAAATATTACAACACCGTACGTAAACTTAAAACTCCATAATAAACCTAATGAATTCATCCGAGTCCTTTGAACATCTTACGACAATTTAGAATATATTACGACTCTGTATGCCACATTACCGCCTTGAAAAGCATGTTAGTATAACGCATGGCACCATACAACTCCTAACAAAACATTACAACACCGTACGTAAACTTCAAACTCCATAATAAACCTAATGAATTCGTCCGAGTCATTTGAACATCGTACAACAATTTAGAATATCTTACGACTCTGTATGCCACAATACCGCCTTGAAAATCATGTTAGTATAACCTAGGGCACCTTACAACTCCTAAGAACCCATTACAATACCGTACGAAAACTTAAAACTCCATAATAAACCTACTGAATTCGTCCTTGTCCTTTAAACATCAGACGACCACTCAAGACTTGTTACGACTTTGTATGCGACATTAGCAACAGGAAAAGCAATTTAGAATAATGTAGGATGCGTTACATCTTTTGAGAACACCTTACACCACCGTACGAAACATTAAAACTCCATAATAAACCCAATAAATTCGTCCGAGTGATTTGAACATCGTACAACAATTTAGAATATCTTACCACTCTGAATGCCACATTACCGCCTTGAAAAGCATGTTAGTATAACGTATGACACCTTAAAACTCCTAACAAAATATTACAACACCGTACGTAAACTTAAAACTCCATAATAAACCTAATGAATTCATCCGAGTCATTTGAACATTGTACGACAATTTAGAATATATTACGACTTTGTATGCCACATTACCGCCTTGAAAAGCATGTTAGAATAACGTACGGCACCTTACAACACCTAAAAAAACATTACAACACCGTACGTAAACTCAAAACTCCATAATAAACCTAATGAATTCGTCCGAGTCATTTGAACATCGTACAACAATTTAGAATATCTTACGACTCTGTATACCACATTACCGCCTTGAAAATCATGTTAGTATAACCTAGGGCACCTTACAACTCCTAAGAACCCATTGCAATACCGTACGTAAACATAAAACTCCATAGTAAACCTAATGAAATCGTCCGAGTCCTTTAAACATCAGACGACCACTCAGGACTTGTTACGATTTTGTATGCGACATTAGCAACAGGAAAAGCAATTTAGAATAATGTAGGATGCGTTACATCTTTTGAGAACACCTTACACCACCGTACGAAACATTAAAACTCCATAATAAACCTAATGAATTCGTCCGAGTGATTTGAACATCGTACAACAATTTAGAATATCTTACCACTCTGAATGCTACATTACCGCCTTGAAAAGCATGTTAGTATAACGTACGACACATTACAACTCCTAACAAAATATTACAACACCGTACGTAAACTTAAAACTCCATAATAAACCTAATGAATTCATCCGAGTCATTTGAACATCGTACGACAATTTAGAATATATATTACGACTTTGTATGCCACATTACCGCCTTGAAAAGCATGTTAGTATAACGTACGGCACCTTACAACACCTAACAAAACATTACAACACCGTACGTAAACTCAAAACTCCATAATAAACCTAATGAATTCGTCCGAGTCATTTGAACATCGTACAACAATTTAGAATATATTACGACTCTGTATGCCATATAACCGCCTTGAAAATCATGTTAGTATAACCTAGGGCACCTTACAACTCCTAAGAACCCATTGCAATACCGTACGTAAACATAAAACTCCATAGTAAACCTAATGAAATCGTCCGAGTCCTTTAAACATCAGACGACCACTCAGGACTTGTTACGATTTTATATGCGACATTAGCAACAGGAAAAGCAATTTAGAATAATGTAGGATGCGTTACATCTTTTGAGAACACCTTACACCACCGTACGAAACATTAAAACTCCATAATAAACCTAATGAATTCGTCCGAGTGATTTGAACATCGTACAACAATTTAGAATATCTTACCACTCTGAATGCCACATTACCGCCTTGAAAAGCATGTTAGTATAACGTACGACACATTACAACTCCTAACAAAATATTACAACACCGTACGTAAACTTAAAACTCCATAATAAACCTAATGAATTCATCCGAGTCATTTGAACATCGTACGACAATTTAGAATATATATTACGACTTTGTATGCCACATTACCGTCTTGAAAAGCATGTTAGTATAACGTACGGCACCTTACAACACCTAACAAAACATTACAACACCGTACGTAAACTCAAAACTCCATAATAAACCTAATGAATTCGTCCGAGTCATTTGAACATCGTACAACAATTTAGAATATATTACGACTCTGTATGCCATATTACCGCCTTGAAAATCATGTTAGTATAACCTAGGGCACCTTACAACTCCTAAGAACCCATTGCAATACCGTACGTAAACATAAAACTCCATAGTAAACCTAATGAAATCGTCCGAGTCCTTTAAACATCAGACGACCACTCAGGACTTGTTACGATTTTGTATGCGACATTAGCAACAGGAAAAGCAATTTAGAATAATGTAGGATGCGTTACATCTTTTGAGAACACCTTACACCACCGTACGAAACATTAAAACTCCATAATAAACCTAATGAATTCGTCCGAGTGATTTGAACATCGTACAACAATTTAGAATATCTTACCACTCTGAATGCTACATTACCGCCTTGAAAAGCATGTTAGTATAACGTACGACACATTACAACTCCTAACAAAATATTACAACACCGTACGTAAACTTAAAACTCCATAATAAACCTAATGAATTCATCCGAGTCATTTGAACATCGTACGACAATTTAGAATATATATTACGACTTTGTATGCCACATTACCGCCTTGAAAAGCATGTTAGTATAACGTACGGCACCTTACAACACCTAACAAAACATTACAACACCGTACGTAAACTCAAAACTCCATAATAAACCTAATGAATTCGTCCGAGTCATTTGAACATCGTACAACAATTTAGAATATATTACGACTCTGTATGCCATATAACCGCCTTGAAAATCATGTTAGTATAACCTAGGGCACCTTACAACTCCTAAGAACCCATTGCAATACCGTACGTAAACATAAAACTCCATAGTAAACCTAATGAAATCGTCCGAGTCCTTTAAACATCAGACGACCACTCAGGACTTGTTACGATTTTATATGCGACATTAGCAACAGGAAAAGCAATTTAGAATAATGTAGGATGCGTTACATCTTTTGAGAACACCTTACACCACCGTACGAAACATTAAAACTCCATAATAAACCTAATGAATTCGTCCGAGTGATTTGAACATCGTACAACAATTTAGAATATCTTACCACTCTGAATGCCACATTACCGCCTTGAAAAGCATGTTAGTATAACGTACGACACATTACAACTCCTAACAAAATATTACAACACCGTACGTAAACTTAAAACTCCATAATAAACCTAATGAATTCATCCGAGTCATTTGAACATCGTACGACAATTTAGAATATATATTACGACTTTGTATGCCACATTACCGTCTTGAAAAGCATGTTAGTATAACGTACGGCACCTTACAACACCTAACAAAACATTACAACACCGTACGTAAACTCAAAACTCCATAATAAACCTAATGAATTCGTCCGAGTCATTTGAACATCGTACAACAATTTAGAATATATTACGACTCTGTATGCCATATTACCGCCTTGAAAATCATGTTAGTATAACCTAGGGCACCTTACAACTCCTAAGAACCCATTGCAATACCGTACGTAAACATAAAACTCCATAGTAAACCTAATGAAATCGTCCGAGTCCTTTAAACATCAGACGACCACTCAGGACTTGTTACGATTTTGTATGCGACATTAGCAACAGGAAAAGCAATTTAGAATAATGTAGGATGCGTTACATCTTTTGAGAACACCTTACACCACCGTACGAAACATTAAAACTCCATAATAAACCTAATGAATTCGTCCGAGTGATTTGAACATCGTACAACAATTTAGAATATCTTACCACTCTGAATGCCACATTACCGCCTTGAAAAGCATGTTAGTATAACGTACGACACATTACAACTCCTAACAAAATATTACAACACCGTACGTAAACTTAAAACTCCATAATAAACCTAATGAATTCATCCGAGTCCTTTGAACATCTTACGACAATTTAGAATATATTATGACTCTGTATGCCACATTACCGCCTTGAAAAGCATGTTAGTATAACGCATGGCACCATACAACTCCTAACAAAACATTACAACACCGTACGTAAACTTCAAACTCCATAATAAACCTAATGAATTCGTCCGAGTCATTTGAACATCGTACAACAATTTAGAATATCTTACGACTCTGTATGCCACAATACCGCCTTGAAAATCATGTTAGTATAACCTAGGGCACCTTACAACTCCTAAGAACCCATTACAATACCGTACGAAAACTTAAAACTCCATAATAAACCTACTGAATTCGTCCTTGTCCTTTAAACATCAGACGACCACTCAAGACTTGTTACGACTTTGTATGCGACATTAGCAACAGGAAAAGCAATTTAAAATAATGTAAGATGCGTTACATCTTTTGAGCACACCTTACACCACCGTACGAAACATTAAAACTCCATAATAAACCCAATAAATTCGTCCGAGTGATTTGAACATCGTACAACAATTTAGAATATCTTACCACTCTGAATGCCACATTACCGCCTTGAAAAGCATGTTAGTATAACGTATGACACCTTAAAACTCCTAACAAAATATTACAACACCGTACGTAAACTTAAAACTCCATAATAAACCTAATGAATTCATCCGAGTCATTTGAACATTGTACGACAATTTAGAATATATTACGACTTTGTATGCGACATTACCGCCTTGAAAAGCATGTCAGAATAACGTACGGCACCTTACAACACCTAAAAAAACATTACAACACCGTACGTAAACTCAAAACTCCATAATAAACCTAATGAATTCGTCCGAGTCATTTGAACATCGTACAACAATTTAGAATATCTTACGACTCTGTATGCCACATTAGCGCCTTGAAAATCTTGTTAGTATAACCTAGGGCACCTTACAACTCCTAAGAACCCATTGCAATACCGTACGTAAACATAAAACTCCATAGTAAACCTAATGAAATCGTCCGAGTCCTTTAAACATAAGACGACCACTCAGGACTTGTTACGATTTTGTATGCGACATTAGCAACAGGAAAAGCAATTTAGAATAATGTAGGATGCGTTACATCTTTTGAGAACACCTTACACCACCGTACGAAACATTAAAACTCCATAATAAACCTAATGAATTCGTCCGAGTGATTTGAACATCGTACAACAATTTAGAATATCTTACCACTCTGAATGCCACATTACCGCCTTGAAAAGCATGTTAGTATAACGTACGACCCATTACAACTCCTAACAAAATATTACAACACTGTACGTAAACTTTAAACTCCATAATAAACCTAATGAATTCATCCGAGTCATTTGAACATCGTACGACAATTTAGAATATATATTACGACTTTGTATGCCACATTACCGCCTTGAAAAGCATGTTAGTATAATGTACGGCACCTTACAACACCTAACAAAACATTACAACAACGTACGTAAACTCAAAACTCCATAATAAACCTAATGAATTCGTCCGAGTCATTTGAACATCGTACAACAATTTAGAATATTTTACGACTCTGTATGCCACATTACCGCCTTGAAAATCATGTTAGTATAACCTAGGGCACCTTATAACTCCTAAGAACCCATTAAAATACCGTACGTAAACATAAAACTCCATAGTAAACCTAATGAATTCGTCCGAGTCCTTTAAACATCAGACGACCACTCAGGACTTGTTACGATTTTGTATGCGACATTAGCAACAGGAAAAGCAATTTAGAATAATGTAGGATGCGTTACATCTTTTGAGAACGCCTTACACCACCGTACGAAACATTAAAACTCCATACTAAACCTAATGAATTCGTCCGAGTGATTTGAACATCGTACAACAATTTAGAATATCTTACGACTCTGTATGCCACATTACCGCCTTGAAAATCTTGTTAGTATAACCTAGGGCACCTTACAACTCCTAAGAACCCATTGCAATACCGTACGTAAACATAAAACTCCATAGTAAACCTAATGAAATCGTCCGAGTCCTTTAAACATAAGACGACCACTCAGGACTTGTTACGATTTTGTATGCGACATTAGCAACAGGAAAAGCAATTTAGAATAATGTAGGATGCGTTACATCTTTTGAGAACACCTTACACCACCGTACGAAACATTAAAACTCCATAATAAACCTAATGAATTCGTCCGAGTGATTTGAACATCGTACAACAATTTAGAATATCTTACCACTCTGAATGCCACATTACCGCCTTGAAAAGCATGTTAGTATAACGTACGACCCATTACAACTCCTAACAAAATATTACAACACTGTACGTAAACTTAAAACTCCATAATAAACCTAATGAATTCATCCGAGTCATTTGAACATCGTACGACAATTTAGAATATATATTACGACTTTGTATGCCACATTACCGCCTTGAAAAGCATGTTAGTATAATGTACGGCACCTTACAACACCTAACAAAACATTACAACAACGTACGTAAACTCAAAACTCCATAATAAACCTAATGAATTCGTCCGAGTCATTTGAACATCGTACAACAATTTAGAATATCTTACGACTCTGTATGCCACAATACCGCCTTGAAAATCATGTTAGTATAACCTAGGGCACCTTACAACTCCTAAGAACCCATTACAATACCGTACGAAAACTTAAAACTCCATAATAAACCTACTGAATTCGTCCTTGTCCTTTAAACATCAGACGACCACTCAAGACTTGTTACGACTTTGTATGCGACATTAGCAACAGGAAAAGCAATTTAAAATAATGTAGGATGCGTTACATCTTTTGAGCACACCTTACACCACCGTACGAAACATTAAAACTCCATAATAAACCCAATAAATTCGTCCGAGTGATTTGAACATCGTACAACAATTTAGAATATCTTACCACTCTGAATGCCACATTACCGCCTTGAAAAGCATGTTAGTATAACGTATGACACCTTAAAACTCCTAACAAAATATTACAACACCGTACGTAAACTTAAAACTCCATAATAAACCTAATGAATTCATCCGAGTCATTTGAACATTGTACGACAATTTAGAATATATTACGACTTTGTATGCGACATTACCGCCTTGAAAAGCATGTTAGAATAACGTACGGCACCTTACAACACCTAAAAAAACATTACAACACCGTACGTAAACTCAAAACTCCATAATAAACCTAATGAATTCGTCCGAGTCATTTGAACATCGTACAACAATTTAGAATATCTTACGACTCTGTATGCCACATTAGCGCCTTGAAAATCTTGTTAGTATAACCTAGGGCACCTTACAACTCCTAAGAACCCATTGCAATACCGTACGTAAACATAAAACTCCATAGTAAACCTAATGAAATCGTCCGAGTCCTTTAAACATAAGACGACCACTCAGGACTTGTTACGATTTTGTATGCGACATTAGCAACAGGAAAAGCAATTTAGAATAATGTAGGATGCGTTACATCTTTTGAGAACACCTTACACCACCGTACGAAACATTAAAACTCCATAATAAACCTAATGAATTCGTCCGAGTGATTTGAACATCGTACAACAATTTAGAATATCTTACCACTCTGAATGCCACATTACCGCCTTGAAAAGCATGTTAGTATAACGTACGACCCATTACAACTCCTAACAAAATATTACAACACTGTACGTAAACTTAAAACTCCATAATAAACCTAATGAATTCATCCGAGTCATTTGAACATCGTACGACAATTTAGAATATATATTACGACTTTGTATGCCACATTCCCGCCTTGAAAAGCATGTTAGTATAATGTACGGCACCTTACAACACCTAACAAAACATTACAACAACGTACGTAAACTCAAAACTCCATAATAAACCTAATGAATTCGTCCGAGTCATTTGAACATCGTACAACAATTTAGAATATTTTACGACTCTGTATGCCACATTACCGCCTTGAAAATCATGTTAGTATAACCTAGGGCACCTTATAACTCCTAAGAACCCATTAAAATACCGTACGTAAACATAAAACTCCATAGTAAACCTAATGAATTCGTCCGAGTCCTTTAAACATCAGACGACCACTCAGGACTTGTTACGATTTTGTATGCGACATTAGCAACAGGAAAAGCAATTTAGAATAATGTAGGATGCGTTACATCTTTTGAGAACGCCTTACACCACCGTACGAAACATTAAAACTCCATACTAAACCTAATGAATTCGTCCGAGTGATTTGAACATCGTACAACAATTTAGAATATCTTACGACTCTGTATGCCACATTACCGCCTTGAAAATCTTGTTAGTATAACCTAGGGCACCTTACAACTCCTAAGAACCCATTGCAATACCGTACGTAAACATAAAACTCCATAGTAAACCTAATGAAATCGTCCGAGTCCTTTAAACATAAGACGACCACTCAGGACTTGTTACGATTTTGTATGCGACATTAGCAACAGGAAAAGCAATTTAGAATAATGTAGGATGCGTTACATCTTTTGAGAACACCTTACACCACCGTACGAAACATTAAAACTCCATAATAAACCTAATGAATTCGTCCGAGTGATTTGAACATCGTACAACAATTTAGAATATCTTACCACTCTGAATGCCACATTACCGCCTTGAAAAGCATGTTAGTATAACGTACGACCCATTACAACTCCTAACAAAATATTACAACACTGTACGTAAACTTAAAACTCCATAATAAACCTAATGAATTCATCCGAGTCATTTGAACATCGTACGACAATTTAGAATATATATTACGACTTTGTATGCCACATTACCGCCTTGAAAAGCATGTTAGTATAATGTACGGCACCTTACAACACCTAACAAAACATTACAACAACGTACGTAAACTCAAAACTCCATAATAAACCTAATGAATTCGTCCGAGTCATTTGAACATCGTACAACAATTTAGAATATTTTACGACTCTGTATGCCACATTACCGCCTTGAAAATCATGTTAGTATAACCTAGGGCACCTTATAACTCCTAAGAACCCATTAAAATACCGTACGTAAACATAAAACTCCATAGTAAACCTAATGAATTCGTCCGAGTCCTTTAAACATCAGACGACCACTCAGGACTTGTTACGATTTTGTATGCGACATTAGCAACAGGAAAAGCAATTTAGAATAATGTTGGATGCGTTACATCTTTTGAGAACGCCTTACACCACCGTACGAAACATTAAAACTCCATACTAAACCTAATGAATTCGTCCGAGTGAATTGAACATCGTACAACAATTTAGAATATCTTACCACTATGAATGCCACATTACCGCCTTGAAAAGCATGTTAGTATAACGTACGACACCTTAGAACTCCTAACAAAATATTACAACACCGTACGTAAACTTAAACCTCCATAATAAACCTAATGAATTCATCCGAGTCCTTTGAACATCTTACGACAATTTAGAATATATTACGACTCTGTATGCCACATTACCGTCTTGAAAAGCATGATATTATAACGTATGGCACCATATAACTCCTAACAAAACATTACAACACCGTACGTAAACTTAAAACTCAATAATAAACCTAATGAATTCGTCCGAGTCATTTGAACATCGTACAACAATTTAGAATATCTTACGACTCTGTATGCCACATGACCGCCATGAAAATCATGTTAGTATAATCTAGGGCACCTTACAACTCCTAAGAACCCATTACAATACCGTACGTAAACATAAAACTCCATAGTAAACCTAATGAAATCGTCCGAGTCCTTTAAACATCAGACGACCACTCAGGACTTGTTACGATTTTGTATGCGACATTAGCAACAGGAAAAGCAATTTAGAATAATGTTGGATGCGTTACATCTTTTGAGAACGCCTTACACCACCGTACGAAACATTAAAACTCCATACTAAACCTAATGAATTCGTCCGAGTGAATTGAACATCGTACAACAATTTAGAATATCTTACCACTATGAATGCCACATTACCGCCTTGAAAAGCATGTTAGTATAACGTACGACACCTTAGAACTCCTAACAAAATATTACAACACCGTACGTAAACTTAAACCTCCATAATAAACCTAATGAATTCATCCGAGTCCTTTGAACATCTTACGACAATTTAGAATATATTACGACTCTGTATGCCACATTACCGTCTTGAAAAGCATGATATTATAACGTATGGCACCATATAACTCCTAACAAAACATTACAACACCGTACGTAAACTTAAAACTCAATAATAAACCTAATGAATTCGTCCGAGTCATTTGAACATCGTACAACAATTTAGAATATCTTACGACTCTGTATGCCACATGACCGCCATGAAAATCATGTTAGTATAATCTAGGGCACCTTACAACTCCTAAGAACCCATTACAATACCGTACGTAAACATAAAACTCCATAGTAAACCTAATGAATTCGTCCTAGTCCTTTAAACATCAGACGACCACTCAGGACTTGTTACGATTTTGTATGCGACATTAGCATCAGGAAAAGCAATTTAGAATAATGTAGGATGCGTTACATCTTTTGAGAACACCTTACACCACCGTACGAAACATTAAAACTCCATAATAAACGTAATGAATTCGTCCGAGTGATTTGAACATCGTACAACAATTTAGAATATCTTACCACTCTGAATGCCACATTACCGCCTTGAAAAGCAAGTTAGTATAACGTACGACACATTACAACTCCTAACAAAATATTACAACACCGTACGTAAACTTAAAACTCCATACTAAACCTAATGAATTCATCCGAGTCATTTGAACATCGTTTGACAACTTAGAATATATATTACGACTTTGTATGCCACATTACCGCCTTGAAAAGCATGTTAGTATAACGTACGACACCTTACAACACCTAACAAAACATTACAACACCGTACGTAAACTCAAAACTCCATAATAAACCTAATGAATTCGTCCGAGTCATTTGAACATCGTACAACAATTTAGAATATCTTACGACTCTGTATGCCACATTACCGCCATGAAAATCATGTTAGTATAACCTAGGGCACCTTACAAATCCTAAGAACCCATTACAATACCGTACGTAAACATAAAACTCCATAGTAAACCTAATGAATTCGTCCTAGTCCTTTAAACATCAGACGACCACTCAGGACTTGTTACGATTTTGTATGCGACATTAGCAACAGGAAAAGCAATTTAGAATAATGTAGGATGCGTTACATCTTTTGAGAACACCTTACACCACCGTACGAAACATTAAAACTCCATAATAAACCTAATGAATTCGTCCGAGTGATTTGAACATCGTACAACAATTTAGAATATCTTACCACTCTGAATGCCACATTACCGCCTTGAAAAGCATGTTAGTATAACGTACGACACATTACAACTCCTAACAAAATATTACAACACTGTACGTAAACTTAAAACTCCATAATAAACCTAATGAATTCATCCGAGTCATTTGAACATCGTACGACAATTTAGAATATATATTACGACTTTGTATGCCACATTACCGCCTTGAAAAGCGTGTTAGTATAATGTACGGCACCTTACAACACCTAACAAAACATTACAACAACGTACGTAAACTCAAAACTCCATAATAAACCTAATGAATTCGTCCGAGTCATTTGAACATCGTACAACAATTTAGAATATCTTACGACTCTGTATGCCACATTACCGCCATGAAAATCATGTTAGTATAACCTAGGGCACCTTACAAATCCTAAGAACCCATTACAATACCGTACGTAAACATAAAACTCCATAGTAAACCTAATGAATTCGTCCTAGTCCTTTAAACATCAGACGACCACTCAGGACTTGTTACGATTTTGTATGAGATATTAGCAACAGGAAAAGCAATTTAGAATAATGTAGGATGCGTTACATCTTTTGAGAACGCCTTACACCACCGTACGAAACATTAAAACTCCATACTAAACCTAATGAATTCGTCCGAGTGAATTGAACATCGTACAACAATTTAGAATATCTTACCACTATGAATGCCACATTACCGCCTTGAAAAGCATGTTAGTATAACGTACGACACCTTAGAACTCCTAACAAAATATTACAACACCGTACGTAAACTTAAACCTCCATAATAAACCTAATGAATTCATCCGAGTCCTTTGAACATCTTACGACAATTTAGAATATATTACGACTCTGTATGCCACATTACCGTCTTGAAAAGCATGATATTATAACGTATGGCACCATATAACTCCTAACAAAACATTACAACACCGTACGTAAACTTAAAACTCAATAATAAACCTAATGAATTCGTCCGAGTCATTTGAACATCGTACAACAATTTAGAATATCTTACGACTCTGTATGCCACATGACCGCCATGAAAATCATGTTAGTATAATCTAGGGCACCTTACAACTCCTAAGAACCCATTACAATACCGTACGTAAACATAAAACTCCATAGTAAACCTAATGAAATCGTCCGAGTCCTTTAAACATCAGACGACCACTCAGGACTTGTTACGATTTTGTATGCGACATTAGCAACAGGAAAAGCAATTTAGAATAATGTTGGATGCGTTACATCTTTTGAGAACGCCTTACACCACCGTACGAAACATTAAAACTCCATACTAAACCTAATGAATTCGTCCGAGTGAATTGAACATCGTACAACAATTTAGAATATCTTACCACTATGAATGCCACATTACCGCCTTGAAAAGCATGTTAGTATAACGTACGACACCTTGGAACTCCTAACAAAATATTACAACACCGTACGTAAACTTAAACCTCCATAATAAACCTAATGAATTCATCCGAGTCCTTTGAACATCTTACGACAATTTAGAATATATTACGACTCTGTATGCCACATTACCGTCTTGAAAAGCATGATATTATAACGTATGGCACCATATAACTCCTAACAAAACATTACAACACCGTACGTAAACTTAAAACTCAATAATAAACCTAATGAATTCGTCCGAGTCATTTGAACATCGTACAACAATTTAGAATATCTTACGACTCTGTATGCCACATGACCGCCATGAAAATCATGTTAGTATAATCTAGGGCACCTTACAACTCCTAAGAACCCATTACAATACCGTACGTAAACATAAAACTCCATAGTAAACCTAATGAATTCGTCCTAGTCCTTTAAACATCAGACGACCACTCAGGACTTGTTACGATTTTGTATGCGACATTAGCATCAGGAAAAGCAATTTAGAATAATGTAGGATGCGTTACATCTTTTGAGAACACCTTACACCACCGTACGAAACATTAAAACTCCATAATAAACGTAATGAATTCGTCCGAGTGATTTGAACATCGTACAACAATTTAGAATATCTTACCACTCTGAATGCCACATTACCGCCTTGAAAAGCAAGTTAGTATAACGTACGACACATTACAACTCCTAACAAAATATTACAACACCGTACGTAAACTTAAAACTCCATACTAAACCTAATGAATTCATCCGAGTCATTTGAACATCGTTTGACAACTTAGAATATATATTACGACTTTGTATGCCACATTACCGCCTTGAAAAGCATGTTAGTATAACGTACGACACCTTACAACACCTAACAAAACATTACAACACCGTACGTAAACTCAAAACTCCATAATAAACCTAATGAATTCGTCCGAGTCATTTGAACATCGTACAACAATTTAGAATATCTTACGACTCTGTATGCCACATTACCGCCATGAAAATCATGTTAGTATAACCTAGGGCACCTTACAAATCCTAAGAACCCATTACAATACCGTACGTAAACATAAAACTCCATAGTAAACCTAATGAATTCGTCCTAGTCCTTTAAACATCAGACGACCACTCAGGACTTGTTACGATTTTGTATGCGACATTAGCAACAGGAAAAGCAATTTAGAATAATGTAGGATGCGTTACATCTTTTGAGAACACCTTACACCACCGTACGAAACATTAAAACTCCATAATAAACCTAATGAATTCGTCCGAGTGATTTGAACATCGTACAACAATTTAGAATATCTTACCACTCTGAATGCCACATTACCGCCTTGAAAAGCATGTTAGTATAACGTACGACACATTACAACTCCTAACAAAATATTACAACACTGTACGTAAACTTAAAACTCCATAATAAACCTAATGAATTCATCCGAGTCATTTGAACATCGTACGACAATTTAGAATATATATTACGACTTTGTATGCCACATTACCGCCTTGAAAAGCGTGTTAGTATAATGTACGGCACCTTACAACACCTAACAAAACATTACAACAACGTACGTAAACTCAAAACTCCATAATAAACCTAATGAATTCGTCCGAGTCATTTGAACATCGTACAACAATTTAGAATATTTTACGACTCTGTATGCCACATTACTGCCTTGAAAATCATGTTAGTATAACCTAGGGCACCTTACAACTCCTAAGAACCCATTAAAATACCGTACGTAAACATAAAACTCCATAGTAAACCTAATGAATTCGTCCGAGTCCTTTAAACATCAGACGACCACTCAGGACTTGTTACGATTTTGTATGCGACATTAGCAACAGGAAAAGCAATTTAGAATAATGTAGGATGCGTTACATCTTTTGAGAACACCTTACACCACCGTACGAAACATTAAAACTCCATACTAAACCTAATGAATTCGTCCGAGTGATTTGAACATCGTACAACAATTTAGAATATCTTACCACTCTGAATGCCACAGTACCGCCTTGAAAAGCATGTTAGTATAACGTACGACACCTTAGAACTCCTAACAAAATATTACAACACCGTACGTAAACTTAAACCTCCATAATAAACCTAATGAATTCATCCGAGTCCTTTGAACATCTTACGACAATTTAGAATATATTACGACTCTGTATGCCACATTACCGCCTTGAAAAGCATGATAGTATAACGTATGGCACCATACAACTCCTAACAAAACATTACAACACCGTACGTAAACTTAAAATTCAATAATAAACCTAATGAATTCGTCCGAGTCATTTGAACATCGTACAACAATTTAGAATATCTTACGACTCTGTATGCCACATTACCGCCATGAAAATCATGTTAGTAAAACCTAGGGCACCTTACAACTCCTAAGAACCCATTACAATACCGTACGTAAACATAAAACTCCATAGTAAACCTAATGAATTCGTCCTAGTCCTTTAAACATCAGACGACCACTCAGGACTTGTTACGATTTTGTATGCGACATTAGCAACAGGAAAAGAAATTTAGAATAATGTAGGATGCGTTACATCTTTTGAGAACACCTTACACCACCATACGAAACATTAAAACTCCATAATAAACCTAATGAATTCGTCCGAGTGATTTGAACATCGTACAACAATTTAGAATATCTTACCACTCTGAATGCCACATTACCGCCTTGAAAAGCAAGTTAGTATAACGTACGACACATTACAACTCCTAACAAAATATTACAACACCGTACGTAAACTTAAAACTCCATACTAAACCTAATGAATTCATCCGAGTCATTTGAACATCGTACGACAACTTAGAATATATATTACGACTTTGTATGCCACATTACCGCCTTGAAAAGCATGTTAGTATAACGTACGGCACCTTACAACACCTAACAAAACATTACAACAACGTACGTAAACTCAAAACTCCATAATAAACCTAATGAATTCATCCGAGTCATTTGAACATCGTACAACAATTTAGAATATTTTACGACTCTGTATGCCACATTACCACCTTGAAAATCATGTTAGTATAACCTAGGGCACCTTACAACTCCTAAGAACCCATTAGAATACCGTACGTAAACATAAAACTCCATAGTAAACCTAATGAATTCGTCCTAGTCCTTTAAACATCAGACGACCACTCAGGACTTGTTACGATTTTGTATGCGACATTAGCAACAGGAAAAGCAATTTAGAATAATGTAGGATGCGTTACATCTTTTGAGAACACATTACACCACCGTACGAAACATTAAAACTCCATAATAAACCTAATGAATTCGTCCGAGTGATTTGAACATCGTACAACAATTTAGAATATCTTACCACTCTGAATGCCACATTACCGCCTTGAAAAGCATGTTAGTATAACGTACGACACCTTAGAACTCCTAACAAAATATTACAACACCGTACGTAAACTTAAACCTCCATAATAAACCTAATGAATTCATCCGAGTCCTTTGAACATCGTACGACAATTTAGAATATATTACGACTCTGTATGCCACATTACCGCCTTGAAAAGCATGATAGTATAACGTACGGCACCTTACAACACCTAACAAAACATTACAACACTGTACGTAAACTCAAAACTCCATAATAAACCTAATGAATTCGTCCGAGTCATTTGAACATCGTACAACAATTTAGAATATCTTACGACTCTGTATGCCACATTACCGCCATGAAAATCATGTTAGTATAACCTAGGGCACCTTACAACTCCTAAGAACCCATTACAATACCGTACGTAAACATAAAACTCCATAGTAAACCTAATGAATTCGTCCTAGTCCTTTAAACATCAGACGACCACTCAGGACTTGTTACGATTTTGTATGAGATATTAGCAACAGGAAAAGCAATTTAGAATAATGTAGGATGCGTTACATCTTTTGAGAACACCTTACACCACCGTACGAAACATTAAAACTCCATAATAAACCTAATGAATTCGTCCGAGTGATTTGAACATCGTACAACAATTTAGAATATCTTACCACTCTGAATGCCACATTACCGCCTTGAAAAGCAAGTTAGTATAACGTACGACACATTACAACTCCTAACAAAATATTACAACACCGTACGTAAACTTAAAACTCCATACTAAACCTAATGAATTCATCCGAGTCATTGAACATCGTACGACAACTTAGAATATATATTACGACTTTGTATGCCACATTACCGCCTTGAAAAGCATGTTAGTATAACGTACGGCACCTTACAACACCTAACAAAACATTACAACACCGTACGTAAACTCAAAACTCCATAATAAACCTAATGAATTCGTCCGAGTCATTTGAACATCGTACAACAATTTAGAATATCTTACGACTCTGTATGCCACATTACCGCCATGAAAATCATGTTAGTATAACCTAGGGCACCTTACAAATCCTAAGAACCCATTACAATACCGTACGTAAACATAAAACTCCATAGTAAACCTAATGAATTCGTCCTAGTCCTTTAAACATCAGACGACCACTCAGGACTTGTTACGATTTTGTATGCGACATTAGCAACAGGAAAAGCAATTTAGAATAATGTAGGATGCGTTACATCTTTTGAGAACACCTTACACCACCGTACGAAACATTAACACTCCATAATAAACCTAATGAATTCGTCCGAGTGATTTGAACATCGTACAACAATTTAGAATATCTTACCACTCTGAATGCCACATTACCGCCTTGAAAAGCATGTTAGTATAACGTACGACACATTACAACTCCTAACAAAATATTACAACACTGTACGTAAACTTAAAACTCCATAATAAACCTAATGAATTCATCCGAGTCATTTGAACATCGTACGACAATTTAGAATATATATTACGACTTTGTATGCCACATTACCGCCTTGAAAAGCATGTTAGTATAATGTACGGCACCTTACAACACCTAACAAAACATTACAACAACGTACGTAAACTCAAAACTCCATAATAAACCTAATGAATTCGTCCGAGTCATTTGAACATCGTACAACAATTTAGAATATTTTACGACTCTGTATGCCACATTACTGCCTTGAAAATCATGTTAGTATAACCTAGGGCACCTTACAACTCCTAAGAACCCATTAAAATACCGTACGTAAACATAAAACTCCATAGTAAACCTAATGAATTCGTCCTAGTCCTTTAAACATCAGACGACCACTCAGGACTTGTTACGATTTTGTATGCGACATTAGCAACAGGAAAAGCAATTTAGAATAATGTAGGATGCGTTACATCTTTTGAGAACACATTACACCACCGTACGAAACATTAAAACTCCATAATAAACCTAATGAATTCGTCCGAGTGATTTGAACATCGTACAACAATTTAGAATATCTTACCACTCTGAATGCCACATTACCGCCTTGAAAAGCATGTTAGTATAACGTACGACACCTTAGAACTCCTAACAAAATATTACAACACCGTACGTAAACTTAAACCTCCATAATAAACCTAATGAATTCATCCGAGTCCTTTGAACATCGTACGACAATTTAGAATATATTACGACTCTGTATGCCACATTACCGCCTTGAAAAGCATGATAGTATAACGTACGGCACCTTACAACACCTAACAAAACATTACAACACCGTACGTAAACTCAAAACTCCATAATAAACCTAATGAATTCGTCCGAGTCATTTGAACATCGTACAACAATTTAGAATATGATACGACTCTGTATGCCACATTACTGCCTTGAAAATCATGTTAGTATAACCTAGGGCACCTTACAACTCCTAAGAACCCATTAAAATACCGTACGTAAACATAAAACTCCATAGTAAACCTAATGAATTCGTCCTAGTCCTTTAAACATCAGACGACCACTCAGGACTTGTTACGATTTTGTATGCGACATTAGCAACAGGAAAAGCAATTTAGAATAATGTAGGATGCGTTACATCTTTTGAGAACACATTACACCACCGTACGAAACATTAAAACTCCATAATAAACCTAATGAATTCGTCCGAGTGATTTGAACATCGTACAACAATTTAGAATATCTTACCACTCTGAATGCCACATTACCGCCTTGAAAAGCATGTTAGTATAACGTACGACACCTTAGAACTCCTAACAAAATATTACAACACCGTACGTAAACTTAAACCTCCATAATAAACCTAATGAATTCATCCGAGTCCTTTGAACATCGTACGACAATTTAGAATATATTACGACTCTGTATGCCACATTACCGCCTTGAAAAGCATGATAGTATAACGTACGGCACCTTACAACACCTAACAAAACATTACAACACCGTACGTAAACTCAAAACTCCATAATAAACCTAATGAATTCGTCCGAGTCATTTGAACATCGTACAACAATTTAGAATATCTTACGACTCTGTATGCCACATGACCGCCATGAAAATCATGTTAGTATAACCTAGCGCACCTTACAACTCCTAAGAACCCATTACAATACCGTACGTAAACATAAAACTCCATAGTAAACCTAATGAATTCGTTCGAGTCCTTTAAACATCAGACGACCACTCAGGACTTGTTACGATTTTGTATGCGACATTAGCAACAGGAAAAGCAATTTAGAATAATGTAGGATGCGTTACATCTTTTGAGAACACCTTACACCAACGTACGAAACATTAAAACTCCATAATAAACCTAATGAATTCGTCCGAGTGATTTGAACATCGTACAACAATTTAGAATATCTTACCACTCTGAATGCCACATTACCGCCTTGAAAAGCAAGTTAGTATAACGTACGACACATTACAACTCCTAACAAAATATTACAACACCGTACGTAAACTTAAAACTCCATACTAAACCTAATGAATTCATCCGAGTCATTTGAACATCGTACGACAACTTAGAATATATATTACGACTTTGTATGCCACATTACCGCCTTGAAAAGCATGTTAGTATAATGTACGGCACCTTACAACACCTAACAAAACATTACAACAACGTACGTAAACTCAAAACTCCATAATAAACCTAATGAATTCGTCCGAGTCATTTGAACATCGTACAACAATTTAGAATATCTTACGACTCTGTATGCCACATTACCGCCATGAAAATCATGTTAGTATAACCTAGGGCACCTTACAAATCCTAAGAACCCATTACAATACCGTACGTAAACATAAAACTCCATAGTAAACCTAATGAATTCGTCCTAGTCCTTTAAACATCAGACGACCACTCAGGACTTGTTACGATTTTGTATGCGACATTAGCAACAGGAAAAGCAATTTAGAATAATGTAGGATGCGTTACATCTTTTGAGAACACCTTACACCACCGTACGAAACATTAAAACTCCATAATAAACCTAATGAATTCGTCCGAGTGATTTGAACATCGTACAACAATTTAGAATATCTTACCACTCTGAATGCCACATTACCGCCTTGAAAAGCATGTTAGTATAACGTACGACACATTACAACTCCTAACAAAATATTACAACACTGTACGTAAACTTAAAACTCCATAATAAACCTAATGAATTCATCCGAGTCATTTGAACATCGTACGACAATTTAGAATATATATTACGACTTTGTATTCCACATTACCGCCTTGAAAAGCATGTTAGTATAATGTACGGCACATTACAACACCTAACAAAACATTACAACAACGTACGTAAACTCAAAACTCCATAATAAACCTAATGAATTCGTCCGAGTCATTTGAACATCGTACAACAATTTAGAATATTTTACGACTCTGTATGCCACATTACTGCCTTGAAAATCATGTTAGTATAACCTAGGGCACCTTACAACTCCTAAGAACCCATTAAAATACCGTACGTAAACATAAAACTCCATAGTAAACCTAATGAATTCGTCCTAGTCCTTTAAACATCAGACGACCACTCAGGACTTGTTACGATTTTGTATGCGACATTAGCAACAGGAAAAGCAATTTAGAATAATGTAGGATGCGTTACATCTTTTGAGAACACATTACACCACCGTACGAAACATTAAAACTCCAAAATAAACCTAATGAATTCGTCCGAGTGATTTGAACATCGTACAACAATTTAGAATATCTTACCACTCTGAATGCCACATTACCGCCTTGAAAAGCATGTTAGTATAACGTACGACACCTTAGAACTCCTAACAAAATATTACAACACCGTACGTAAACTTAAACCTCCATAATAAACCTAATGAATTCATCCGAGTCCTTTGAACATCGTACGACAATTTAGAATATATTACGACTCTGTATGCCACATTACCGCCTTGAAAAGCATGATAGTATAACGTACGGCACCTTACAACACCTAACAAAACATTACAACACCGTACGTAAACTCAAAACTCCATAATAAACCTAATGAATTCGTCCGAGTCATTTGAACATCGTACAACAATTTAGAATATCTTACGACTCTGTATGCCACATTACCGCCATGAAAATCATGTTAGTATAACCTAGGGCACCTTACAACTCCTAAGAACCCATTACAATACCGTACGTAAACATAAAACTCCATAGTAAACCTAATGAATTCGTCCGAGTCCTTTAAACATCAGACGACCACTCAGGACTTGTTACGATTTTGTATGCGACAATAGCAACAGGAAAAGCAATTTAGAATAATGTAGGATGCGTTACATCTTTTGAGAACACCTTACACCAACGTACGAAACATTAAAACTCCATAATAAACCTAATGAATTCGTCCGAGTGATTTGAACATCGTACAACAATTTAGAATATCTTACCACTCTGAATGCCACATTACCGCCTTGAAAAGCAAGTTAGTATAACGTACGACACATTACAACTCCTAACAAAATATTACAACACCGTACGTAAACTTAAAACTCCATACTAAACCTAATGAATTCATCCGAGTCATTTGAACATCGTACGACAACTTAGAATATATATTACGACTTTGTATGCCACATTACCGCCTTGAAAAGCATGTTAGTATAACGTACGGCACCTTACAACACCTAACAAAACATTACAACACCGTACGTAAACTCAAAACTCCATAATAAACCTAATGAATTCGTCCGAGTCATTTGAACATCGTACAACAATTTAGAATATCTTACGACTCTGTATGCCACATTACCGCCATGAAAATCATGTTAGTATAACCTAGGGCACCTTACAAATCCTAAGAACCCATTACAATACCGTACGTAAACATAAAACTCCATAGTAAACCTAATGAATTCGTCCTAGTCCTTTAAACATCAGACGACCACTCAGGACTTGTTACGATTTTGTATGCGACATTAGCAACAGGAAAAGCAATTTAGAATAATGTAGGATGCGTTACATCTTTTGAGAACACCTTACACCACCGTACGAAACATTAAAACTCCATAATAAACTTAATGAATTCGTCCGAGTGATTTGAACATCGTACAACAATTTAGAATATCTTACCACTCTGAATGCCACATTACCGCCTTGAAAAGCATGTTAGTATAACGTACGACACATTACAACTCCTAACAAAATATTACAACACTGTACGTAAACTTAAAACTCCATAATAAACCTAATGAATTCATCCGAGTCATTTGAACATCGTACGACAATTTAGAATATATATTACGACTTTGTATGCCACATTACCGCCTTGAAAAGCATGTTAGTATAATGTACGGCACCTTACAACACCTAACAAAACATTACAACAACGTACGTAAACTCAAAACTCCATAATAAACCTAATGAATTCGTCCGAGTCATTTGAACATCGTACAACAATTTAGAATATTTTACGACTCTGTATGCCACATTACTGCCTTGAAAATCATGTTAGTATAACCTAGGGCACCTTACAACTCCTAAGAACCCATTAAAATACCGTACGTAAACATAAAACTCCATAGTAAACCTAATGAATTCGTCCGAGTCCTTTAAACATCAGACGACCACTCAGGACTTGTTACGATTTTGTATGCGACATTAGCAACAGGAAAAGCAATTTAGAATAATGTAGGATGCGTTACATCTTTTGAGAACACCTTACACCACCGTACGAAACATTAAAACTCCATACTAAACCTAATGAATTCGTCCGAGTGATTTGAACATCGTACAACAATTTAGAATATCTTACCACTCTGAATGCCACATTACCGCCTTGAAAAGCATGTTAGTATAACGTACGACACCTTAGAACTCCTAACAAAATATTACAACACCGTACGTAAACTTAAACCTCCATAATAAACCTAATGAATTCATCCGAGTCCTTTGAACATCTTACGACAATTTAGAATATATTACGATTCTGTATGCCACATTACCGCCTTGAAAAGCATGATAGTATACCGTATGGCACCATACAACTCCTAACAAAACATTACAACACCGTACGTAAACTTAAAATTCAATAATAAACCTAATGAATTCGTCCGAGTCATTTGAACATCGTACAACAATTTAGAATATCTTACGACTCTATATGCCACATTACCGCCATGAAAATCATGTTAGTATAACCTAGGGCACCTTACAACTCCTAAGAACCCATTACAATACCGTACGTAAACATAAAACTCCATAGTAAACCTAATGAATTCGTCCTAGTCCTTTAAACATCAGACGACCACTCAGGACTTGTTACGATTTTGTATGCGACATTAGCAACAGGAAAAGCAATTTAGAATAATGTAGGATGCGTTACATCTTTTGAGAACACCTTACACCAACGTACGAAACATTAAAACTCCATAATAAACCTAATGAATTCGTCCGAGTGATTTGAACATCGTACAACAATTTAGAATATCTTACCACTCTGAATGCCACATTACCGCCTTGAAAAGCAAGTTAGTATAACGTACGACACATTACAACTCCTAACAAAATATTACAACACCGTACGTAAACTTAAAACTCCATACTAAACCTAATGAATTCATCCGAGTCATTTGAACATCGTACGACAACTTAGAATATATATTACGACTTTGTATGCCACATTACCGCCTTGAAAAGCATGTTAGTATAACGTACGGCACCTTACAACACCTAACAAAACATTACAACACCGTACGTAAACTCAAAACTCCATAATAAACCTAATGAATTCGTCCGAGTCATTTGAACATCGTACAACAATTTAGAATATCTTACGACTCTGTATGCCACATTACCGCCATGAAAATCATGTTAGTATAACCTAGGGCACCTTACAAATCCTAAGAACCCATTACAATACCGTACGTAAACATAAAACTCCATAGTAAACCTAATGAATTCGTCCTGGTCCTTTAAACATCAGACGACCACTCAGGACTTGTTACGATTTTGTATGCGACATTAGCAACAGGAAAAGCAATTTAGAATAATGTAGGATGCGTTACATCTTTTGAGAACACCTTACACCACCGTACGAAACATTAAAACTCCATAATAAACCTAATGAATTCGTCCGAGTGATTTGAACATCGTACAACAATTTAGAATATCTTACCACTCTGAATGCCACATTACCGCCTTGAAAAGCATGTTAGTATAACGTACGACACATTACAACTCCTAACAAAATATTACAACACTGTACGTAAACTTAAAACTCCATAATAAACCTAATGAATTCATCCGAGTCATTTGAACATCGTACGACAATTTAGAATATATATTACGACTTTGTATGCCACATTACCGCCTTGAAAAGCATGTTAGTATAATGTACGGCACCTTACAAAACCTAACAAAACATTACAACAACGTACGTAAACTCAAAACTCCATAATAAACCTAATGAATTCGTCCGAGTCATTTGAACATCGTACAACAATTTAGAATATTTTACGACTCTGTATGCCACATTACTGCCTTGAAAATCATGTTAGTATAACCTAGGGCACCTTACAACTCCTAAGAACCCATTAAAATACCGTACGTAAACATAAAACTCCATAGTAAACCTAATGAATTCGTCCGAGTCCTTTAAACATCAGACGACCACTCAGGACTTGTTACGATTTTGTATGCGACATTAGCAACAGGAAAAGCAATTTAGAATAATGTAGGATGCGTTACATCTTTTGAGAACACCTTACACCACCGTACGAAACATTAAAACTCCATACTAAACCTAATGAATTCGTCCGAGTGATTTGAACATCGTACAACAATTTAGAATATCTTACCACTCTGAATGCCACATTACCGCCTTGAAAAGCATGTTAGTATAACGTACGACACCTTAGAACTCCTAACAAAATATTACAACACCGTACGTAAACTTAAACCTCCATAATAAACCTAATGAATTCATCCGAGTCCTTTGAACATCTTACGACAATTTAGAATATATTACGATTCTGTATGCCACATTACCGCCTTGAAAAGCATGATAGTATACCGTATGGCACCATACAACTCCTAACAAAACATTACAACACCGTACGTAAACTTAAAATTCAATAATAAACCTAATGAATTCGTCCGAGTCATTTGAACATCGTACAACAATTTAGAATATCTTACGACTCTATATGCCACATTACCGCCATGAAAATCATGTTAGTATAACCTAGGGCACCTTACAACTTTTAAGAACCCATTACAATACCGTACGTAAACATAAAACTCCATAGTAAACCTAATGAATTCGTCCTAGTCCTTTAAACATCAGACGACCACTCAGGACTTGTTACGATTTTGTATGCGACATTAGCAACAGGAAAAGCAATTTAGAATAATGTAGGATGCGTTACATCTTTTGAGAACACCTTACACCAACGTACGAAACATTAAAACTCCATAATAAACCTAATGAATTCGTCCGAGTGATTTGAACATCGTACAACAATTTAGAATATCTTACCACTCTGAATGCCACATTACCGCCTTGAAAAGCAAGTTAGTATAACGTACGACACATTACAACTCCTAACAAAATATTACAACACCGTACGTAAACTTAAAACTCCATACTAAACCTAATGAATTCATCCGAGTCATTTGAACATCGTACGACAACTTAGAATATATATTACGACTTTGTATGCCACATTACCGCCTTGAAAAGCATGTTAGTATAACGTACGGCACCTTACAACACCTAACAAAACATTACAACACCGTACGTAAACTCAAAACTCCATAATAAACCTAATGAATTCGTCCGAGTCATTTGAACATCGTACAACAATTTAGAATATCTTACGACTCTGTATGCCACATTACCGCCATGAAAATCATGTTAGTATAACCTAGGGCACCTTACAAATCCTAAGAACCCATTACAATACCGTACGTAAACATAAAACTCCATAGTAAACCTAATGAATTCGTCCTAGTCCTTTAAACATCAGACGACCACTCAGGACTTGTTACGATTTTGTATGCGACATTAGCAACAGGAAAAGCAATTTAGAATAATGTAGGATGCGTTACATCTTTTGAGAACACCTTACACCACCGTACGAAACATTAAAACTCCATAATAAACCTAATGAATTCGTCCGAGTGATTTGAACATCGTACAACAATTTAGAATATCTTACCACTCTGAATGCCACATTACCGCCTTGAAAAGCATGTTAATATAACGTACGACACATTACAACTCCTAACAAAATATTACAACACTGTACGTAAACTTAAAACTCCATAATAAACCTAATGAATTCATCCGAGTCATTTGAACATCGTACGACAATTTAGAATATATATTACGACTTTGTATGCCACATTACCGCCTTGAAAAGCATGTTAGTATAATGTACGGCACCTTACAACACCTAACAAAACATTACAACAACGTACGTAAACTCAAAACTCCATAATAAACCTAATGAATTCGTCCGAGTCATTTGAACATCGTACAACAATTTAGAATATTTTACGACTCTGTATGCCACATTACTGCCTTGAAAATCATGTTAGTATAACCTAGGGCACCTTACAACTCCTAAGAACCCATTAAAATACCGTACGTAAACATAAAACTCCATAGTAAACCTAATGAATTCGTCCGAGTCCTTTAAACATCAGACGACCACTCAGGACTTGTTACGATTTTGTATGCGACATTAGCAACAGGAAAAGCAATTTAGAATAATGTAGGATGCGTTACATCTTTTGAGAACACCTTACACCACCGTACGAAACATTAAAACTCCATACTAAACCTAATGAATTCGTCCGAGTGATTTGAACATCGTACAACAATTTAGAATATCTTACCACTCTGAATGCCACATTACCGCCTTGAAAAGCATGTTAGTATAACGTACGACACCTTAGAACTCCTAACAAAATATTACAACACCGTACGTAAACTTAAACCTCCATAATAAACCTAATGAATTCATCCGAGTCCTTTGAACATCTTACGACAATTTAGAATATATTACGATTCTGTATGCCACATTACCGCCTTGAAAAGCATGATAGTATACCGTATGGCACCATACAACTCCTAACAAAACATTACAACACCGTACGTAAACTTAAAATTCAATAATAAACCTAATGAATTCGTCCGAGTCATTTGAACATCGTACAACAATTTAGAATATCTTACGACTCTATATGCCACATTACCGCCATGAAAATCATGTTAGTATAACCTAGGGCACCTTACAACTCCTAAGAACCCATTACAATACCGTACGTAAACATAAAACTCCATAGTAAACCTAATGAATTCGTCCTAGTCCTTTAAACATCAGACGACCACTCAGGACTTGTTACGATTTTGTATGCGACATTAGCAACAGGAAAAGCAATTTAGAATAATGTAGGATGCGTTACATCTTTTGAGAACACCTTACACCAACGTACGAAACATTAAAACTCCATAATAAACCTAATGAATTCGTCCGAGTGATTTGAACATCGTACAACAATTTAGAATATCTTACCACTCTGAATGCCACATTACCGCCTTGAAAAGCAAGTTAGTATAACGTACGACACATTACAACTCCTAACAAAATATTACAACACCGTACGTAAACTTAAAACTCCATACTAAACCTAATGAATTCATCCGAGTCATTTGAACATCGTACGACAACTTAGAATATATATTACGACTTTGTATGCCACATTACCGCCTTGAAAAGCATGTTAGTATAACGTACGGCACCTTACAACACCTAACAAAACATTACAACACCGTACGTAAACTCAAAACTCCATAATAAACCTAATGAATTCGTCCGAGTCATTTGAACATCGTACAACAATTTAGAATATCTTACGACTCTGTATGCCACATTACCGCCATGAAAATCATGTTAGTATAACCTAGGGCACCTTACAAATCCTAAGAACCCATTACAATACCGTACGTAAACATAAAACTCCATAGTAAACCTAATGAATTCGTCCTAGTCCTTTAAACATCAGACGACCACTCAGGACTTGTTACGATTTTGTATGCGACATTAGCAACAGGAAAAGCAATTTAGAATAATGTAGGATGCGTTACATCTTTTGAGAACACCTTACACCACCGTACGAAACATTAAAACTCCATAATAAACCTAATGAATTCGTCCGAGTGATTTGAACATCGTACAACAATTTAGAATATCTTACCACTCTGAATGCCACATTACCGCCTTGAAAAGCATGTTAGTATAACGTACGACACATTACAACTCCTAACAAAATATTACAACACTGTACGTAAACTTAAAACTCCATAATAAACCTAATGAATTCATCCGAGTCATTTGAACATCGTACGACAATTTAGAATATATATTACGACTTTGTATGCCACATTACCGCCTTGAAAAGCATGTTAGTATAATGTACGACACCTTACAACACCTAACAAAACATTACAACAACGTACGTAAACTCAAAACTCCATAATAAACCTAATGAATTCGTCCGAGTCATTTGAACATCGTACAACAATTTAGAATATTTTACGACTCTGTATGCCACATTACTGCCTTGAAAATCATGTTAGTATAACCTAGGGCACCTTACAACTCCTAAGAACCCATTAAAATACCGTACGTAAACATAAAACTCCATAGTAAACCTAATGAATTCGTCCGAGTCCTTTAAACATCAGACGACCACTCAGGACTTGTTACGATTTTGTATGCGACATTAGCAACAGGAAAAGCAATTTAGAATAATGTAGGATGCGTTACATCTTTTGAGAACACCTTACACCACCGTACGAAACATTAAAACTCCATACTAAACCTAATGAATTCGTCCGAGTGATTTGAACATCGTACAACAATTTAGAATATCTTACCACTCTGAATGCCACATTACCGCCTTGAAAAGCATGTTAGTATAACGTACGACACCTTAGAACTCCTAACAAAATATTACAACACCGTACGTAAACTTAAACCTCCATAATAAACCTAATGAATTCATCCGAGTCCTTTGAACATCTTACGACAATTTAGAATATATTACGATTCTGTATGCCACATTACCGCCTTGAAAAGCATGATAGTATACCGTATGGCACCATACAACTCCTAACAAAACATTACAACACCGTACGTAAACTTAAAATTCAATAATAAACCTAATGAATTCGTCCGAGTCATTTGAACATCGTACAACAATTTAGAATATCTTACGACTCTATATGCCACATTACCGCCATGAAAATCATGTTAGTATAACCTAGGGCACCTTACAACTTTTAAGAACCCATTACAATACCGTACGTAAACATAAAACTCCATAGTAAACCTAATGAATTCGTCCTAGTCCTTTAAACATCAGACGACCACTCAGGACTTGTTACGATTTTGTATGCGACATTAGCAACAGGAAAAGCAATTTAGAATAATGTAGGATGCGTTACATCTTTTGAGAACACCTTACACCACCTTACGAAACATTAAAACTCCATAATAAACCTAATGAATTCGTCCGAGTGATTTGAACATCGTACAACAATTTAGAATATCTTACCACTCTGAATGCCACATTACCGCCTTGAAAAGCAAGTTAGTATAACGTACGACACCTTACAACACCTAACAAAACATTACAACAACGTACGTAAACTCAAAACTCCATAATAAACCTAATGAATTCGTCCGAGTCATTTGAACATCGTACAACAATTTAGAATATCTTACGACTCTATATGCCACATTACCGCCATGAAAATCATGTTAGTATAACCTAGGGCACCTTACAACTTTTAAGAACCCATTACAATACCGTACGTAAACATAAAACTCCATAGTAAACCTAATGAATTCGTCCTATTCCTTTAAACATCAGACGACCACTCAGGACTTGTTACGATTTTGTATGCGACATTAGCAACAGGAAAAGCAATTTAGAATAATGTAGGATGCGTTACATCTTTTGAGAACACCTTACACCACCTTACGAAACATTAAAACTCCATAATAAACCTAATGAATTCGTCCGAGTGATTTGAACATCGTACAACAATTTAGAATATCTTACCACTCTGAATGCCACATTACCGCCTTGAAAAGCAAGTTAGTATAACGTACGACACATTACAACTCCTAACAAAATATTACAACACCGTACGTAAACTTAAAACTCCATACTAAACCTAATGAATTCATCCGAGTCATTTGAACATCGTACGACAACTTAGAATATATATTACGACTTTGTATGCCACATTACCGCCTTGAAAAGCATGTTAGTATAACGTACGGCACCTTACAACACCTAACAAAACATTACAACAACGTACGTAAACTCAAAACTCCATAATAAACCTAATGAATTCGTCCGAGTCATTTGAACATCGTACAACAATTTAGAATATTTTACGACTCTGTATGCCACATTACCACCTTGAAAATCATGTTAGTATAACCTAGGGCACCTTACAACTCCTAAGAACCCATTAGAATACCGTACGTAAACATAAAACTCCATAGTAAACCTAATGAATTCGTCCTAGTCCTTTAAACATTAGACGACCACTCAGGACTTGTTACGATTTTGTATGCGACATTAGCAACAGGAAAAGCAATTTAGAATAATGTAGGATGCGTTACATCTTTTGAGAACACATTACACCACCGTACGAAACATTAAAACTCCATAATAAACCTAATGAATTCGTCCGAGTGATTTGAACATCGTACAACAATTTAGAATATCTTACCACTCTGAATGCCACATTACCGCCTTGAAAAGCATGTTAGTATAACGTACGACACCTTAGAACTCCTAACAAAATATTACAACACCGTACGTAAACTTAAACCTCCATAATAAACCTAATGAATTCATCCGAGTCCTTTGAACATCGTACGACAATTTAGAATATATTACGACTCTGTATGCCACATTACCGCCTTGAAAAGCATGATAGTATAACGTACGGCACCTTACAACACCTAACAAAACATTACAACACCGTACGTAAACTCAAAACTCCATAATAAACCTAATGAATTCGTCCGAGTCATTTGAACATCGTACAACAATTTAGAATATCTTACGACTCTGTATGCCACATTACCGCCATGAAAATCATGTTAGTATAACCTAGGGCACCTTACAACTCCTAAGAACCCATTACAATACCGTACGTAAACATAAAACTCCATAGTAAACCTAATGAATTCGTCCTAGTCCTTTAAACATCAGACGACCACTCAGGACTTGTTACGATTTTGTATGCGACATTAGCAACAGGAAAAGCAATTTAGAATAATGTAGGATGCGTTACATCTTTTGAGAACACCTTACACCACCGTACGAAACATTAAAACTCCATAATAAACCTAATGAATTCGTCCGAGTGATTTGAACATCGTACAACAATTTAGAATATCTTTCCACTCTGAATGCCACATTACCGCCTTGAAAAAGCATGTTAGTATAACGTACGACACCTTAGAACTCCTAACAAAATATTACAACACCGTACGTAAACTTAAACCTCCATAATAAACCTAATGAATTCATCCGAGTCCTTTGAACATCTTACGACAATTTAGAATATATTACGACTCTGTATGCCACATTACCGCCTTGAAAAGCATGATAGTATAACGTATGGCACCATACAACTCCTAACAAAACATTTCAACACCGTACTTAAACTTAAAACTCAATAATAAACCTAATGAATTCGTCCGAGTCATTTGAACATCGTACAACAATTTAGAATATCTTACGACTCTGTATGCCACATTACCGCCATGAAAATCATGTTAGTATAACCTAGGGCACCTTACAACTCCTAATAACCCATTACAATATCGTACGTAAACATAAAAGTCCATAGTAAACCTAATGAATTCGTCCTAGTCCTTTAAACATCAGACGACCAATCAGGACTTGTTACGATTTTGTATGCGACATTAGCAACAGGAAAAGCAATTTAGAATAATGTAGGATGCGTTACATCTTTTGAGAACACCTTACACCACCGTACGAAACATTATAACTCCATAATAAACCTAATGAATTCGTCCGAGTGATTTGAACATCGTACAACAATTTAGAATATCTTACCACTCTGAATGCCACATTACCGCCTTGAAAAGCAAGTTAGTATAACGTACGACACATTACAACTCCTAACAAAATATTACAACACCGTACGTAAACTTAAAACTCCATACTAAACCTAATGAATTCAACCGAGTCATTTGAACATCGTACGACAACTTAGAATATATATTACGACTTTGTATGCCACATTACCGCCTTGAAAAGCATGTTAGTATAACGTACGGCACCTTACAACACCTAACAAAACATTACAACAACGTACGTAAACTCAAAACTCCATAATAAACCTAATGAATTCGTCCGAGTCATTTGAACATCGTACAACAATTTAGAATATTTTACGACTCTGTATGCCACATTACCACCTTGAAAATCATGTTAGTATAACCTAGGGCACCTTACAACTCCTAAGAACCCATTAGAATACCGTACGTAAACATAAAACTCCATAGTAAACCTAATGAATTCGTCCTAGTCCTTTAAACATTAGACGACCACTCAGGACTTGTTACGATTTTGTATGCGACATTAGCAACAGGAAAAGCAATTTAGAATAATGTAGGATGCGTTACATCTTTTGAGAACACATTACACCACCGTACGAAACATTAAAACTCCATAATAAACCTAATGAATTCGTCCGAGTGATTTGAACATCGTACAACAATTTAGAATATCTTACCACTCTGAATGCCACATTACCGCCTTGAAAAGCATGTTAGTATAACGTACGACACCTTAGAACTCCTAACAAAATATTACAACACCGTACGTAAACTTAAACCTCCATAATAAACCTAATGAATTCATCCGAGTCCTTTGAACATCGTACGACAATTTAGAATATATTACGACTCTGTATGCCACATTACCGCCTTGAAAAGCATGATAGTATAACGTACGGCACCTTACAACACCTAACAAAACATTACAACACCGTACGTAAACTCAAAACTCCATAATAAACCTAATGAATTCGTCCGAGTCATTTGAACATCGTACAACAATTTAGAATATCTTACGACTCTGTATGCCACATTACCGCCATGAAAATCATGTTAGTATAACCTAGGGCACCTTACAACTCCTAAGAACCCATTACAATACCGTACGTAAACATAAAACTCCATAGTAAACCTAATGAATTCGTCCTAGTCCTTTAAACATCAGACGACCACTCAGGACTTGTTACGATTTTGTATGCGACATTAGCAACAGGAAAAGCAATTTAGAATAATGTAGGATGCGTTACATCTTTTGAGAACACCTTACACCACCGTACGAAACATTAAAACTCCATAATAAACCTAATGAATTCGTCCGAGTGATTTGAACATCGTACAACAATTTAGAATATCTTTCCACTCTGAATGCCACATTACCGCCTTGAAAAAGCATGTTAGTATAACGTACGACACCTTAGAACTCCTAACAAAATATTACAACACCGTACGTAAACTTAAACCTCCATAATAAACCTAATGAATTCATCCGAGTCCTTTGAACATCTTACGACAATTTAGAATATATTACGACTCTGTATGCCACATTACCGCCTTGAAAAGCATGATAGTATAACGTATGGCACCATACAACTCCTAACAAAACATTTCAACACCGTACTTAAACTTAAAACTCAATAATAAACCTAATGAATTCGTCCGAGTCATTTGAACATCGTACAACAATTTAGAATATCTTACGACTCTGTATGCCACATTACCGCCATGAAAATCATGTTAGTATAACCTAGGGCACCTTACAACTCCTAATAACCCATTACAATATCGTACGTAAACATAAAAGTCCATAGTAAACCTAATGAATTCGTCCTAGTCCTTTAAACATCAGACGACCAATCAGGACTTGTTACGATTTTGTATGCGACATTAGCAACAGGAAAAGCAATTTAGAATAATGTAGGATGCGTTACATCTTTTGAGAACACCTTACACCACCGTACGAAACATTATAACTCCATAATAAACCTAATGAATTCGTCCGAGTGATTTGAACATCGTACAACAATTTAGAATATCTTACCACTCTGAATGCCACATTACCGCCTTGAAAAGCAAGTTAGTATAACGTACGACACATTACAACTCCTAACAAAATATTACAACACCGTACGTAAACTTAAAACTCCATACTAAACCTAATGAATTCAACCGAGTCATTTGAACATCGTACGACAACTTAGAATATATATTACGACTTTGTATGCCACATTACCGCCTTGAAAAGCATGTTAGTATAACGTACGGCACCTTACAACACCTAACAAAACATTACAACAACGTACGTAAACTCAAAACTCCATAATAAACCTAATGAATTCGTCCGAGTCATTTGAACATCGTACAACAATTTAGAATATTTTACGACTCTGTATGCCACATTACCGCCTTGAAAATCATGTTAGTATAACCTAGGGCACCTTACAACTCCTAAGAACCCATTACAATACCGTACGTAAACATAAAACTCCATAGTAAACCTAATGAATTCGTCCTAGTCCTTTAAACATCAGACGACCACTCAGGACTTGTTACGATTTTGTATGCGACATTAGCAACAGGAAAAGCAATTTAGAATAATGTAGGATGCGTTACATCTTTTGAGAACACCTTACACCACCGTACGAAACATTAAAACTCCATAATAAACCTAATGAATTCGTCCGAGTGATTTGAACATCGTACAACAATTTAGAATATCTTACCACTCTGAATGCCACATTACCGCCTTGAAAAGCAAGTTAGTATAACGTACGACACATTACAACTCCTAACAAAATATTACAACACCGTACGTAAACTTAAAACTCCATACTAAACCTAATGAATTCATCCGAGTCATTTGAACATCGTACGACAACTTAGAATATATATTACGAATTTGTATGCCAAATTACCGCCTTGAAAAGCATGTTAGTTTAACGTACGGCACCTTACAACACCTAACAAAACATTACAACAATGTACGTAAACTCAAAACTCCATAATAAACCTAATGAATTCGTCCGAGTCATTTGAACATCGTACAACAATTTAGAATATTTTACGACTGTGTATGCCACATTACCGCCTTGAAAATCATGTTAGTATAACCTAGGGCACCTTACAACTCCTAAGAACCCATTACAATACCGTACGTAAACATAAAACTCCATAATAAACCTAATGAATTCGTCCGAGTCCTTTAAACATGAGACGACCACTCAGGACTTGTTACGATTTTGTATGCGACATTAGCAACAGGAAAAGCAATTTAGAATAATGTAGGATGCGTTACATCTTTTTAGAACACCTTACACCACCGTACGAAACATTAAAACTCCATACTAAACCTAATGAATTCGTCCGAGTGATTTGAACATCGTACAACAATTTAGAATATCTTACCACTCTGAATGCCACATTACCGCCTTGAAAAGCAAGTTAGTATAACGTACGACACATTACAACTCCTAACAAAATATTACAACACCGTACGTAAACTTAAAACTCCATACTAAACCTAATGAATTCATCCGAGTCATTTTAACATCGTACGACAACTTAGAATATATATTACGAATTTGTATGCCACATTACCGCCTTGAAAAGCATGTTAGTATAACGTACGGCACCTTACAACACCTAACAAAACATTACAACAACGTACGTAAACTCAAAACTCCATAATAAACCTAATGAATTCGTCCGAGTCATTTGAACATCGTACAACAATTTAGAATATTTTACGACTCTGTATGCCACATTACCG
Organism: Tagetes erecta; assembly: GCA_030867185.1. NCBI lineage: Eukaryota > Viridiplantae > Streptophyta > Magnoliopsida > Asterales > Asteraceae > Tagetes > Tagetes erecta. The sequence goes on along the minus strand of CM061488.1, from coordinate 42,257,591 downwards.
CCATGAAAATCATGTTAGTATAACCTAGGGCACCTTACAACTCCTAAGAACCCATTACAATACCGTACGTAAACATAAAACTCCATAGTAAACCTAATGAATTCGTCCGAGTCCTTTAAACATCAGACGACCACTCAGGACTTGTTACGATTTTGTATGCGACATTAGCAATAGGAAAACCAATTTAGAATAATGTAGGATGCGTTACATCTTTTGAGAACACCTTACACCACCGTACGAAACATTAAAACTCCATACTAAACCTAATGAATTCGTCCGAGTGATTTGAACATCGTACAACAATTTAGAATATCTTACCACTCTGAATGCCACATTACCGCCTTGAAAAGCATGTTAGTATAACGTACGACACCTTAGAACTCCTAACAAAATATTACAACACCGTACGTAAACTTAAAACTCCATACTAAACCTAATGAATTCATCTGAGTCCTTTAAACATCTTACGACAATTTAGAATATATTAAGACTCTGTATGCCACATTACCGCCTTGAAAAGAATGTTAGAATAACGTATGGCACCATACAACTCCTAGCAAAACATTACAACATCGTACTTAAACTTAAAACTCCATAATAAACCTAATGAATTCGCCCGAGTCATTTGAACATCATACAACAATTCAGAATATCTTACGACTCTGTATGCCACATTACCGCCTTGAAAATCATGTTAGTACAACCTAGGGCACCTTACAACTCCTAAGAACCATTACAATACCGTACGTAAACTTAAAACTCCATAGTAAACCTAATGAATTCGTCTGAGTCCTTTAAACATCAGACGACCACTCAGGACTTGTTACGACTTTGTATGCGACATTAGCAACAGGAAAAGCAATTTAGAATAATGTAGGATGTGTTACATCTTTTGAGAACACATTACACCACGGTACGAAACATTAAAACTCCATAATAAACCTAATGAATTCGTCCGAGTGATTTGAGCATCGTACAACAATTTAGAATATCTTACCACTCTGAATGCCACATTACCGCCTTGAAAAGCATGTTAGTATAACGTACGACACCTTACAACTCCTAACAAAATATTACAACACCGTACGTAAACTTAAAACTCCATAATAAACCTAATGAATTCATCCAAGTCATTTGAACATCGTACGACAATTTAGAATATATATTACGACTTTATATGCCACATTACCGCCTTGAAAAGCATGTTAGTATAACGTACGGCACCTTACAACACCTAACAAAATATTACAACACCGTACGTAAACTCAAAGCTCCATAATAAACCTAATGAATTCGTCCGAGTCATTCGAACATCGTACAACAATTTAGAATATCTTACGACTCTGTATGCCACATTACCGCATTGAAAATCATGTTAGTATAACCTAGGGCACCTTACAACTCCTAAGAACCCATTACAATACCGTACGTAAACATAAAACTCCATAGTAAACCTAATGAATTCGTCCGAGTCCTTTAAACATCAGACGACCACTCAGGACTTGTTACGATTTTGTATGCGACATTAGCAACAGGAAAAGCAATTTAGAATAATGTAGGATGCGTTACATCTTTTGAGAACACCTTACACCATCGTACGAAACGTTAAAACTCCATAATAAACCTAATGATTTCGTCCGAGTGATTTGAACATCGTACAACAATTTAGAATATCTTACCACTCTGAATGCCACATTACCGCCTTGAAAAGCATGTTAGTATAACGTACGACACCTTAGAACTCCTAATAAAATATTACAACACCGTACGTAAACTTAAACCTCCATAATAAACCTAATGAATTCATCCGAGTCCTTTGAACATCGTACAACAATTTAGAATATCTTACGACTCTGTATGCCACATTACCGCCTTGAAATTCATGTTAGTATAACCTAGGGCACCTTACAACTCCTAAGAACCCATTGGAATACCGTACGTAAACTTAAACTCCATAGTAAACCTAATGAATTCGTCCGAGTCCTTTAAACATCAGACGACCACTCAGGACTTGTTACGACTTTGTATGCGACATTAGAAACAGGAAAAGCAATTTAGAATAATGTAGGATGAGTTACATCTTTTGAGAACACCTTACACCACCGTACGAAACATTAAAACTCCATAATAAACCTAATGAATTCGTCCGAGTCATTTGAACATCGTACAACAATTTAGAATACCTTACCACTCTGAATGCCACATTACCGCCTTGAAAAGCATGTTAGTATAACGTACGACACCTTACAACTCCTAACAAAATATTACAACACCGTACGTAAACTTAAAACTCAATAATAAACCTAATGAATTCATCCGAGTCCTTTGAACATCTTACGACAATTTAGAATATATTACGACTCTGTATGCCACATTACCGCCTTGAAAAGCATGTTAGTATAACGTATGGCACCTTACAACTCCTAACCAAACATTACAACACCGTACGTAAACTTAAAACTCCATAATAAACCTAATGAATTCGTCCGAGTCATTTGAACATCGTACAACAATTTAGAATATCTTACGACTCTGTATGCCACATTACCGCCTTGAAAATCATGTTAGTATAACCTAGGGCACCTTACAACTCCTAAGAACCCATTACAATACCGTACGTAAACTTAAAACTCCATAGTAAACCTAATGAATTCATCCGAGTCCATTGAACATCTTACGATAATTTAAAATATATTACGACTCTGTATGCCACATTACCGCCTTGAAAATCATGTTAGTATAACCTAGGGCACCTTACAACTCCTAAGAACCCATTACAATACCGTACGTAAACTTAAAACTCCATAGTAAACCTAATGAATTCGTCCGAGTCCTTTAAACATCAGACGACCACTCAGGACTTGTTACGACTTTGTATGCGACATTAGAAACAGGAAAAGCAATTTAGAATAATGTAGGATGCGTTACATCTTTTGAGAACACCTTACACCACCGTACGAAACATTAAAACTCCATAATAAACCTAATGAATTCGTCCGAGTGATTTGAACATCGTACAAGAATTTAGAATACCTTACCACTCTGAATGCCACATTACCGCCTTGAAAAGCATGTTAGTATAACGTACGACACCTTACAACTCCTAACAAAATATTACAACACCGTACGTAAACTTAAAACTCAATAATAAACCTAATGAATTCATCCGAGTCCTTTGAACATCTTACGACAATTTAGAATATATTACGACTCTGTATGCCACATTACCGCCTTGAAAAGCATGTTAGTATAACGTATGGCACCTTACAACTCCTAACCAAACATTACAACACCGTACGTAAACTTAAAACTCCATAATAAACCTAATGAATTCGTCCGAGTCATTTGAACATCGTACAACAATTTAGAATATCTTACGACTCTGTATGCCACATTACCGCCTTGAAAATCATGTTAGTATAACCTAGGGCACCTTACAACTCCTAAGAACCCATTACAATACCGTACGTAAACTTAAAACTCCATAGTAAACCTAATGAATTCATCCGAGTCCATTGAACATCTTACGATAATTTAAAATATATTACGACTCTGTATGCCACATTACCGCCTTGAAAATCATGTTAGTATAACCTAGGGCACCTTACAACTCCTAAGAACCCATTACAATACCGTACGTAAACTTAAAACTCCATAGTAAACCTAATGAATTCGTCCGAGTCCTTTAAACATCAGACGACCACTCAGGACTTGTTACGACTTTGTATGCGACATTAGAAACAGGAAAAGCAATTTAGAATAATGTAGGATGCGTTACATCTTTTGAGAACACCTTACACCACCGTACGAAACATTAAAACTCCATAATAAACCTAATGAATTCGTCCGAGTGATTTGAACATCGTACAAGAATTTAGAATACCTTACCACTCTGAATGCCACATTACCGCCTTGAAAAGCATGTTAGTATAACGTACGACACCTTACAACTCCTAACAAAATATTACAACACCGTACGTAAACTTAAAACTCAATAATAAACCTAATGAATTCATCCGAGTCCTTTGAACATCTTACGACAATTTAGAATATATTACGACTCTGTATGCCACATTACCGCCTTGAAAAGCATGTAGTATAACGTATGGCACCTTACAACTCCTAACCAAACATTACAACACCGTACGTAAACTTAAAACTCCATAGTAAACCTAATGAATTCGTCCGAGTCCTTTAAACATCAGACGACCACTCAGGACTTGTTACGATTTTGTATGCGACATTAGCAACAGGAAAAGCAATTTAGAATAATGTAGGATGCGTTACATCTTTTGAGAACACCTTACACCATCGTACGAAACATTAAAACTCCATAATAAACCTAATGATTTCGTCCGAGTGATTTGAACATCGTACAACAATTTAGAATATCTTACCACTCTGAATGCCACATTACCGCCTTGAAAAGCATGTTAGTATAACGTACGACACCTTAGAACTCCTAATAAAATATTACAACACCGTACGTAAACTTAAACCTCCATAATAAACCTAATGAATTCATCCGAGTCCTTTGAACATCGTACAACAATTTAGAATATCTTACGACTCTGTATGCCACATTACCGCCTTGAAATTCATGTTAGTATAACCTAGGGCACCTAACAACTCCTAAGAACCCATTACAATACCGTACGTAAACTTAAAACTCCATAGTAAACCTAATGAATTCATCCGAGTCCATTGAACATCTTACGATAATTTAAAATATATTACGACTCTGTATGCCACATTACCGCCTTGAAAATCATGTTAGTATAACCTAGGGCACCTTACAACTCCTAAGAACCCATTACAATACCGTACGTAAACTTAAAACTCCATAGTAAACCTAATGAATTCGTCCGAGTCCTTTAAACATCAGACGACCACTCAGGACTTGTTACGACTTTGTATGCGACATTAGAAACAGGAAAAGCAATTTAGAATAATGTAGGATGCGTTACATCTTTTGAGAACACCTTACACCACCGTACGAAACATTAAAACTCCATAATAAACCTAATGAATTCGTCCGAGTGATTTGAACATCGTACAAGAATTTAGAATACCTTACCACTCTGAATGCCACATTACCGCCTTGAAAAGCATGTTAGTATAACGTACGACACCTTACAACTCCTAACAAAATATTACAACACCGTACGTAAACTTAAAACTCAATAATAAACCTAATGAATTCATCCGAGTCCTTTGAACATCTTACGACAATTTAGAATATATTACGACTCTGTATGCCACATTACCGCCTTGAAAAGCATGTTAGTATAACGTATGGCACCTTACAACTCCTAACCAAACATTACAACACCGTACGTAAACTTAAAACTCCATAATAAACCTAATGAATTCGTCCGAGTCATTTGAACATCGTACAACAATTTAGAATATCTTACGACTCTGTATGCCACATTACCGCCTTGAAAATCATGTTAGTATAACCTAGGGCACCTTACAACTCCTAAGAACCCATTACAATACCGTACGTAAACTTAAAACTCCATAGTAAACCTAATGAATTCATCCGAGTCCATTGAACATCTTACGATAATTTAAAATATATTACGACTCTGTATGCCACATTACCGCCTTGAAAATCGTGTTAGTATAACCTAGGGCACCTTACAACTCCTAAGAACCCATTACAATACCGTACGTAAACTTAAAACTCCATAGTAAACCTAATGAATTCGTCCGAGTCCTTTAAACATCAGACGACCACTCAGGACTTGTTACGACTTTGTATGCGACATTAGAAACAGGAAAAGCAATTTAGAATAATGTAGGATGCGTTACATCTTTTGAGAACACCTTACACCACCGTACGAAACATTAAAACTCCATAATAAACCTAATGAATTCGTCCGAGTGATTTGAACATCGTACAAGAATTTAGAATACCTTACCACTCTGAATGCCACATTACCGCCTTGAAAAGCATGTTAGTATAACGTACGACACCTTACAACTCCTAACAAAATATTACAACACCGTACGTAAACTTAAAACTCAATAATAAACCTAATGAATTCATCCGAGTCCTTTGAACATCTTACGACAATTTAGAATATATTACGACTCTGTATGCCACATTACCGCCTTGAAAAGCATGTTAGTATAACGTATGGCACCTTACAACTCCTAACCAAACATTACCACACCGTACGTAAACTTAAAACTCCATAATAAACCTAATGAATTCGTCCGAGTCATTTGAACATCGTACAACAATTTAGAATATCTTACGACTCTGTATGCCACATTACCGCCTTGAAAATCATGTTAGTATAACCTAGGGCACCTTACAACTCCTAAGAACCCATTACAATACCGTACGTAAACTTAAAACTCCATAGTAAACCTAATGAATTCATCCGAGTCCATTGAACATCTTACGATAATTTAAAATATATTACGACTCTGTATGCCACATTACCGCCTTGAAAATAATGTTAGTATAACCTAGGGCACCTTACAACTACTAAGAACCCATTACAATACCGTACGTAAACTTAAAACTCCATAGTAAACCTAATGAATTCGTCCGAGTCCTTTAAACATCAGACGACCACTCAGGACTTGTTACGACTTTGTATGCGACATTAGAAACAGGAAAAGCAATTTAGAATAATGTAGGATGCGTTACATCTTTTGAGAACACCTTACACCACCGTACGAAACATTAAAACTCCATAATAAACCTAATGAATTCGTCCGAGTGATTTGAACATCGTACAAGAATTTAGAATACCTTACCACTCTGAATGCCACATTACCGCCTTGAAAAGCATGTTATTATAACGTACGACACCTTACAACTCCTAACAAAATATTACAACACCGTACGTAAACTTAAAACTCAATAATAAACCTAATGAATTCATCCGAGTCCTTTGAACATCTTACGACAATTTAGAATATATTACGACTCTGTATGCCACATTACCGCCTTGAAAAGCATGTTAGTATAACGTATGGTACCTTACAACTCCTAACAAAACATTACAACACTGTACGTAAACTTAAAACTCCATAATAAACCTAATGAATTCGTCCGAGTCATTTGAACATCGTACAACAATTTAGAATATCTTACGACTCTGTATGCCACATTACCGCCTTGAAAATCATGTTAGTATAACCTAGGGCACCTTACAACTCCTAAGAACCCATTAAAATACCGTACGTAAACTTAAAACTCCATAGTAAACCTAATGAATTCGTCCGTGACCTTTAAACATCAGACGACCACTCAGGACTTTTTACGACTTTGTATGCGACATTAGCAACATAAAAAGAAATTTAGAATAATGTAGGATGCGTTACATCTTTTGAGAACACCTTACACCACCGTACGAAACATTAAAACTTCATAATAAACCTAATGAATTCGTCTGAGTGATTTGAACATCGTACAAGAATTTAAAATATCTTACCACTCTGAATGCCACATTACCGCCTTGAAAAGCATGTTACTATAACGTACGACACCTTACAACTCCTAACAAAATATTACAACACCGTTGTAAACTTAAAACTCAATAATAAACCTAATGAATTCATCCGAGTCCTTTGAACATCTTACGACAATTTAAAATATATTACGACTCTGTATGCCACATTACCGCCTTGAAAAGCATGTTAGTATAACGTATGGCACCTTACAACTCCTAAGCAAACATTACAACACCGTACGTAAACATTAAAACTCCATAATAAACCTAATGAATTCGTCCGAGTCATTTGAACATCGTACAACAATTTAGAATGTCTTACGACTCTGTATGCCACATTACCGCCTTGAAAATCATGTTAGTATAACCTAGGGCACCTTACAACTCCTAAGAACCCATTGGAATACCGTACGTAAACTTAAAACTCCATAGTAAACCTAATGAATTCGTCCGAGTCCTTTAAACATCAGACGACCACTCAGGACTTGTTACGACTTTGTATGCGACATTAGCAACAGGAAAAGCAATTTAGAATAATGTAGGATGAGTTACATCTTTTGAGAACACCTTACACCATCGTACGAAACATTAAAACTCCATAATAAACCTAATGAATTCGTCCGAGTGATTTGAACATCGTACAACAATTTAGAATATCTTACCACTCTGAATGCCACATTACCGCCTTGAAAAGCATGTTAGTATAACGTACGACACCTTAGAACTCCTAACAAAATATTACAACACCGTACGTAAACTTAAAACTCCATAATAAACCTAATGAATTCATCCGAGTACTTTGAACATCTTACGACAATTTAGAATATATTACGACTTTGTATGCCAAATTAAAACTCCATAATAAACCTAATGAATTCATCCGAGTCCTTTGAACATCGTACGACAATTTAGAATATATTACGACTCTGTATGCCACATTACCGCCTTGAAAAGAATGTTAGTATAACGTACGGCACCTTACAACTCCGAACAAAACATTACAACACCGTACGTAAACTTAAACTCCATAATAAACCTAATGAATTCATCCGAGTCCTTTGAACATCGTACGACAATTTAGAATATATTACGACTCTGTATGCCACATTACCGCCTTGAAAAGCATGTAAGTATAACGTACGGCACCTTACAACTCCTAACAAAACATTACAACACCGTACGTAAACTTAAAACTCCATAATAAACCTAATGAATTCGTCCGAGTCATTTGAGCATCGTACAACAATTTAGAATATCTTACGATTCTGTATGCCACATTACCGCCTTGAAAATCATGTTAGTATAACCTAGGGCACCTTACAACTCCTAAGAACCCATTACAATACCATACGTAAACTTAAAACTCCATAGTAAACCTAATGAATTCGTCCGACTCCTTTAAACATCAGACGACCACTCAAGACTTGTTACGACTTTGTATGCGACATTAGCAACAGGAAAAGCAATTTAGAATAATGTAGGATGAGTTACATCTTTTGAGAACACCTTACACCACCGTACGAAACATTAAAACTCCATAATAAACCTAATGAATTCGTCCGAGTGATTTGAACATCGTACAACAATTTAGAATATCTTACCACCCTGAATGCCACATTACCGCCTTGAAAAGCATGTTAGTATAACGTACGACACCTTAGAACACCTAACAAAATATTACAACACCGTACGTAAACTTAAAACTCCATAATAAACCTAATGAATTCATCCGAGTACTTTGAATATCTTACGACAATTTAGAATATATTACGACTTTATATGCCAAATTAAATCTCCATAATAAACCTAATGAATTCATCCGAGTCCTTTGAACATCGTACGACAATTTAGAATATATTACGACTCTGTATGCCACATTACCGCCTTGAAAAGAATGTTAGTATAACGTACGGCACCTTACAACTCCGAACAAAACATTACAACACCGTACGTAAACTTAAACTCCATAATAAACCTAATGAATTCATCCGAGTCCTTTGAACATCGTACGACAATTTAGAATATATTACGACTCTGTATGCCACATTACCGCCTTGAAAAGCATGTAAGTATAACGTACGGCACCTTACAACTCCTAACAAAACATTACAACACCGTACGTAAACTTAAAACTCCATAATAAACCTAATGAATTCGTCCGAGTCATTTGAGCGTCGTAAAACAATTTAGAATATCTTACGATTCTGTATGCCACATTACCGCCTTGAAAATCATGTTAGTATAACCTAGGGCACCTTACAACTCCTAAGAACCCATTACAATACCATACGTAAACTTAAAACTCCATAGTAAACCTAATGAATTCGTCCGAGTCCTTTAAACATCAGACGACCACTCAGGACTTGTTACGACTTTGTATGCGACATTAGCAACAGGAAAAGCAATTTAGAATAATGTAGGATGAGTTACATCTTTTGAGAACACCTTACACCACCGTACGAAACATTAAAACTCCATAATAAACCTAATGAATTCGTCCGAGTGATTTGAACATCGTACAACAATTTAGAATATCTTACCACCCTGAATGCCACATTACCGCCTTGAAAAGCATGTTAGTATAACGTACGACACCTTAGAACACCTAACAAAATATTACAACACCGTACGTAAACTTAAAACTCCATAATAAACCTAATGAATTCATCCGAGTACTTTGAATATCTTACGACAATTTAGAATATATTACGACTTTATATGCCAAATTAAATCTCCATAATAAACCTAATGAATTCATCCGAGTCCTTTGAACATCGTACGACAATTTAGAATATATTACGACTCTGTATGCCACATTACCGCCTTGAAAAGAATGTTAGTATAACGTACGGCACCTTACAACTCCGAACAAAACATTACAACACCGTACGTAAACTTAAACTCCATAATAAACCTAATGAATTCATCCGAGTCCTTTGAACATCGTACGACAATTTAGAATATATTACGACTCTGTATGCCACATTACCGCCTTGAAAAGCATGTAAGTATAACGTACGGCACCTTACAACTCCTAACAAAACATTACAACACCGTACGTAAACTTAAAACTCCATAATAAACCTAATGAATTCGTCCGAGTCATTTGAGCGTCGTAAAACAATTTAGAATATCTTACGATTCTGTATGCCACATTACCGCCTTGAAAATCATGTTAGTATAACCTAGGGCACCTTACAACTCCTAAGAACCCATTACAATACCATACGTAAACTTAAAACTCCATAGTAAACCTAATGAATTCGTCCGAGTCCTTTAAACATCAGACGACCACTCAGGACTTGTTACGACTTTGTATGCGAGATTAGCAACAGGAAAAGCAATTTAGAATAATGTAGGATGAGTTACATCTTTTGAGAACACCTTACACCACCGTACGAAACATTAAAACTCCATAATAAACCTAATGAATTCGTCCGAGTGATTTGAACATCGTACAAGAATTTAGAATACCTTACCACTCTGAATGCCACATTACCGCCTTGAAAAGCATGTTAGTATAACGTACGACACCTTACAACTCCTAACAAAATATTACAACACCGTACGTAAACTTAAAACTCAATAATAAACCTAATGAATTCATCCGAGTCCTTTGAACATCTTACGACAATTTAGAATATATTACGACTCTGTATGCCACATTACCGCCTTGAAAAGCATGTTAGTATAACGTATGGCACCTTACAACTCCTAACAAAACATTACAACACCGTACGTAAACTTAAAACTCCATAATAAACCTAATGAATTCGTCCGAGTCATTTGAGCGTCGTACAACAATTTAGAATATCTTACGATTCTGTATGCCACATTACCGCCTTGAAAATCATGTTAGTATAACCTAGGGCACCTTACAACTCCTAAGAACCCATTACAATACCATACGTAAACTTAACACTCCATAGTAAACCTAATGAATTCGTCCGAGTCCTTTAAACATCAGACGACCACTCAGGACTTGTTACGACTTTGTATGCGACATTAGCAACAGGAAAAGCAATTTAGAATAATGTAGGATGAGTTACATCTTTTGAGAACACCTTACACCACCGTACGAAACATTAAAACTCCATAATAAACCTAATGAATTCGTCCGAGTGATTTGAACATCGTACAAGAATTTAGAATACCTTACCACTCTGAATGCCACATTACCGCCTTGAAAAGCATGTTAGTATAACGTACGACACCTTACAACTCCTAACAAAATATTACAACACCGTACGTAAACTTAAAACTCAATAATAAACCTAATGAATTCATCCGAGTCCTTTGAACATCTTACGATAATTTAGAATATATTACGACTCTGTATGCCACATTACCGCCTTGAAAAGCATGTTAGTATAACGTATGGCACCTTACAACTCCTAACAAAACATTACAACACCGTACGTAAACTTAAAACTCCATAATAAACCTAATGAATTCGTCCGAGTCATTTGAGCGTCGTACAACAATTTAGAATATCTTACGATTCTGTATGCCACATTACCGCCTTGAAAATCATGTTAGTATAACCTAGGGAACCTTACAACTCCTAAGAACCCATTACAATACCATACGTAAACTTAAAACTCCATAGTAAACCTAATGAATTCGTCCGAGTCCTTTAAACATCAGACGACCACTCAGGACTTGTTACGACTTTGTATGCGACATTAGCAACAGGAAAAGCAATTTAGAATAATGTAGGATGAGTTACATCTTTTGAGAACACCTTACACCACCGTACGAAACATTAAAACTCCATAATAAACCTAATGAATTCGTCCGAGTGATTTGAACATCGTACAAGAATTTAGAATACCTTACCACTCTGGATGCCACATTACCGCCTTGAAAAGCATGTTAGTATAACGTACGACACCTTACAACTCCTAACAAAATATTACAACACCGTACGTAAACTTAAAACTCAATAATAAACCTAATGAATTCATCCGAGTCCTTTGAACATCTTACGATAATTTAGAATATATTACGACTCTGTATGCCACATTACCACCTTGAAAAGCATGTTAGTATAACGTATGGCACCTTACAACTCCTAACAAAACATTACAACACTGTACGTAAACTTAAAACTCCATAATAAACCTAATGAATTCGTCCGAGTCATTTGAACATCGTACAACAATTTAGAATATCTTACGTCTCTGTATGCCACATTACCGCCTTGAAAATCATGTTAGTATAACCTAGGGAACCTTACAACTCCTAAGAACCCATTGGAACACCGTACGTAAACTTAAAACTCCATAGTAAACCTAATGAATTCGTCCGAGTCCTTTAAACATCAGACGACCACTCAGGACTTGTTACGACTTTGTATGCGACATTAGCAACAGGAAAAGCAATTTAGAATAATGTAGGATGAGTTACATCTTTTGAGAACACCTTACACCACCGTACGAAACATTAAAACTCCATAATAAACCTAATGAATTCGTCCGAGTGATTTGAACATCGTACAACAATTTAGAATATCTTACCACTCTGAATGCCACATTACCGCCTTGAAAAGCATGTTAGTATAACGTACGACACCTTAGAACTCCTAACAAAATATTACAACACCGTACGTAAACTTAAAACTCCATAATAAACCTAATGAATTCATCCGAGTACTTTGAACATCTTACGACAATTTAGAATATATTACGACTTTGTATGCCAAATTAAAACTCCATAATAAACCTAATGAATTCATCCAAGTCCTTTGAACATCGTACGACAATTTAGAATATATTACGACTCTGTATGCCACATTACCGCCTTGAAAAGAATGTTAGTATAACGTACGGCACCTTACAACTCCGAACAAAACATTACAACACCGTACGTAAACTAAAACTCCATAATAAACCTAATGAATTCATCCGAGTCCTTTGAACATCGTACGACAATTTAGAATATATTACGACTCTGTATGCCACATTACCGCCTTGAAAAGCATGTAAGTATAACGTACGGCACCTTACAACTCCTAACAAAACATTACAACACCGTACGTAAACTTAAAACTCCATAATAAACCTAATGAATTCGTCCGAGTCATTTGAGCGTCGTACAACAATTTAGAATATCTTACGATTCTGTATGCCACATTACCGCCTTGAAAATCATGTTAGTATAACCTAGGGCACCTTACAACTCCTAAGAACCCATTACAATACCATACGTAAACTTAAAACTCCATAGTAAACCTAATGAATTCGTCCGAGTCCTTTAAACATCAGACGACCACTCAGGACTTGTTACGACTTTGTATGCGACATTAGCAATAGGAAAAGCAATTTAGAATAATGTAGGATGAGTTACATCTTTTGAGAACACCTTACACCACCGTACGAAACATTAAAACTCCATAATAAACCTAATGAATTCGTCCGAGTGATTTGAACATCGTACAAGAATTTAGAATACCTTACCACTCTGAATGCCACATTACCGCCTTGAAAAGCATGTTAGTATAACGTACGACACCTTACAACTCCTAACAAAATATTACAACACCGTACGTAAACTTAAATCTCAATAATAAACCTAATGAATTCATCCGAGTCCTTTGAACATCTTACGACAATTTAGAATATATTACGACTCTGTATGCCACATTACCGCCTTGAAAAGCATGTTAGTATAACGTATGGCACCTTACAACTCCTAACAAAACATTACAACACCGTACGTAAACTTAAAACTCCATAATAAACCTAATGAATTCGTCCGAGTCATTTGAGCGTCGTACAACAATTTAGAATATCTTACGATTCTGTATGCCACATTACCGCCTTGAAAATCATGTTAGTATAACCTAGGGAACCTTACAACTCCTAAGAACCCATTACAATACCATACGTAAACTTAAAACTCCATAGTAAACCTAATGAATTCGTCCGACTCCTTTAAACATCAGACGACCACTCAGGACTTGTTACGACTTTGTATGCGACATTAGCAACAGGAAAAGCAATTTAGAATAATGTAGGATGAGTTACATCTTTTGAGAACACCTTACACCACCGTACGAAACATTAAAACTCCATAATAAACCTAATGAATTCGTCCGAGTGATTTGAACATCGTACAACAATTTAGAATATCTTACCACCCTGAATGCCACATTACCGCCTTGAAAAGCATGTTAGTATAACGTACGACACCTTAGAACACCTAACAAAATATTACAACACCGTACGTAAACTTAAAACTCCATAATAAACCTAATGAATTCATCCGAGTACTTTGAATATCTTACGACAATTTAGAATATATTACGACTTTATATGCCAAATTAAAACTCCATAATAAACCTAATGAATTCATCCGAGTCCTTTGAACATCGTACGACAATTTAGAATATATTACGACTCTGTATGCCACATTACCGCCTTGAAAAGAATGTTAGTATAACGTACGGCACCTTACAACTCCGAACAAAACATTACAACACCGTACGTAAACTTAAACTCCATAATAAACCTAATGAATTCATCCGAGTCCTTTGAACATCGTACGACAATTTAGAATATATTACGACTCTGTATGCCACATTACCGCCTTGAAAAGCATGTAAGTATAACGTACGGCACCTTACAACTCCTAACAAAACATTACAACACCGTACGTAAACTTAAAACTCCATAATAAACCTAATGAATTCGTCCGAGTCATTTGAGCATCGTACAACAATTTAGAATATCTTACGATTCTGTATGCCACATTACCGCCTTGAAAATCATGTTAGTATAACCTAGGGAACCTTACAACTCCTAAGAACCCATTACAATACCATACGTAAACTTAAAACTCCATAGTAAACCTAATGAATTCGTCCGACTCCTTTAAACATCAGACGACCACTCAGGACTTGTTACGACTTTGTATGCGACATTAGCAACAGGAAAAGCAATTTAGAATAATGTAGGATGAGTTACATCTTTTGAGAACACCTTACACCACCGTACGAAACATTAAAACTCCATAATAAACCTAATGAATTCGTCCGAGTGATTTGAACATCGTACAACAATTTAGAATATCTTACCACCCTGAATGCCACATTACCGCCTTGAAAAGCATGTTAGTATAACGTACGACACCTTACAACTCCTAACAAAATATTACAACACCGTACGTAAACTTAAAACTCAATAATAAACCTAATGAATTCATCCGAGTCCTTTGAACATCTTACGATAATTTAGAATATATTACGACTCTGTATGCCACATTACCGCCTTGAAAAGCATGTTAGTATAACGTATGGCACCTTACAACTCCTAACAAAACATTACAACACTGTACGTAAACTTAAAACTCCATAATAAACCTAATGAATTCGTCCGAGTCATTTGAACATCGTACAACAATTTAGAATATCTTACGACTCTGTATGCCACATTACCGCCTTGAAAATCATGTTTGTATAACCTAGGGAACCTTACAACTCCTAAGAACCCATTGGAACACCGTACGTAAACTTAAAACTCCATAGTAAACCTAATGAATTCGTCCGAGTCCTTTAAACATCAGACGACCACTCAGGACTTGTTACGACTTTGTATGCGACATTAGCAACAGGAAAAGCAATTTAGAATAATGTAGGATGAGTTACATCTTTTGAGAACACCTTACACCACCGTACGAAACATTAAAACTCCATAATAAACCTAATGAATTCGTCCGAGTGATTTGAACATCGTACAACAATTTAGAATATCTTACCACTCTGAATGCCACATTACCGCCTTGAAAAGCATGTTAGTATAACGTACGACACCTTAGAACTCCTAACAAAATATTACAACACCGTACGTAAACTTAAAACTCCATAATAAACCTAATGAATTCATCCGAGTACTTTGAACATCTTACGACAATTTAGAATATATTACGACTTTGTATGCCAAATTAAAACTCCATAATAAACCTAATGAATTCATCCAAGTCCTTTGAACATCGTACGACAATTTAGAATATATTACGACTCTGTATGCCACATTACCGCCTTGAAAAGAATGTTAGTATAACGTACGGCACCTTACAACTCCGAACAAAACATTACAACACCGTACGTAAACTTAAACTCCATAATAAACCTAATGAATTCATCCGAGTCCTTTGAACATCGTACGACAATTTAGAATATATTACGACTCTGTATGCCACATTACCGCCTTGAAAAGCATGTAAGTATAACGTACGGCACCTTACAACTCCTAACAAAACATTACAACACCGTACGTAAACTTAACACTCCATAATAAACCTAATGAATTCGTCCGAGTCATTTGAGCATCGTACAACAATTTAGAATATCTTACGATTCTGTATGCCACATTACCGCCTTGAAAATCATGTTAGTATAACCTAGGGAACCTTACAACTCCTAAGAACCCATTACAATACCATACGTAAACTTAAAACTCCATAGTAAACCTAATGAATTCGTCCGACTCCTTTAAACATCAGACGACCACTCAGGACTTGTTACGACTTTGTATGCGACATTAGCAACAGGAAAAGCAATTTAGAATAATGTAGGATGAGTTACATCTTTTGAGAACACCTTACACCACCGTACGAAACATTAAAACTCCATAATAAACCTAATGAATTCGTCCGAGTGATTTGAACATCGTACAACAATTTAGAATATCTTACCACCCTGAATGCCACATTACCGCCTTGAAAAGCATGTTAGTATAACGTACGACACCTTAGAACACCTAACAAAATATTACAACACCGTACGTAAACTTAAAACTCCATAATAAACCTAATGAATTCATCCGAGTACTTTGAATATCTTACGACAATTTAGAATATATTACGACTTTATATGCCAAATTAAAACTCCATAATAAACCTAATGAATTCATCCGAGTCCTTTGAACATCGTACGACAATTTAGAATATATTACGACTCTGTATGCCACATTACCGCCTTGAAAAGAATGTTAGTATAACGTACGGCACCTTACAACTCCGAACAAAACATTACAACACCGTACGTAAACTTAAACTCCATAATAAACCTAATGAATTCATCCGAGTCCTTTGAACATCGTACGACAATTTAGAATATATTACGACTCTGTATGCCACATTACCGCCTTGAAAAGCATGTAAGTATAACGTACGGCACCTTACAACTCCTAACAAAACATTACAACACCGTACGTAAACTTAAACTCCATAATAAACCTAATGAATTCATCCGAGTCCTTTGAACATCGTACGACAATTTAGAATATATTACGACTCTGTATGCCACATTACCGCCTTGAAAAGCATGTAAGTATAACGTATGGCACCTTACAACTCCTAACAAAACATTACAACACTGTACGTAAACTTAAAACTCCATAATAAACCTAATGAATTCGTCCGAGTCATTTGAACATCGTACAACAATTTAGAATATCTTACGTCTCTGTATGCCACATTACCGCCTTGAAAATCATGTTAGTATAACCTAGGGAACCTTACAACTCCTAAGAACCCATTGGAACACCGTACGTAAACTTAAAACTCCATAGTAAACCTAATGAATTCGTCCGAGTCCTTTAAACATCAGACGACCACTCAGGACTTGTTACGACTTTGTATGCGACATTAGCAACAGGAAAAGCAATTTAGAATAATGTAGGATGAGTTACATCTTTTGAGAACACCTTACACCACCGTACAAAACATTAAAACTCCATAATAAACCTAATGAATTCGTCCGAGTGATTTGAACATCGTACAACAATTTAGAATATCTTACCACTCTGAATGCCACATTACCGCCTTGAAAAGCATGTTAGTATAACGTACGACACCTTAGAACTCCTAACAAAATATTACAACACCGTACGTAAACTTAAAACTCCATAATAAACCTAATGAATTCATCCGAGTACTTTGAACATCTTACGACAATTTAGAATATATTACGACTTTGTATGCCAAATTAAAACTCCATAATAAACCTAATGAATTCATCCAAGTCCTTTGAACATCGTACGACAATTTAGAATATATTACGACTCTGTATGCCACATTACCGCCTTGAAAAGAATGTTAGTATAACGTACGGCACCTTACAACTCCGAACAAAACATTACAACACCGTACGTAAACTTAAACTCCATAATAAACCTAATGAATTCATCCGAGTCCTTTGAACATCGTACGACAATTTAGAATATATTACGACTCTGTATGCCACATTACCGCCTTGAAAAGCATGTAAGTATAACGTACGGCACCTTACAACTCCTAACAAAACATTACAACACCGTACGTAAACTTAAAACTCCATAATAAACCTAATGAATTCGTCCGAGTCATTTGAGCGTCGTACAACAATTTAGAATATCTTACGATTCTGTATGCCACATTACCGCCTTGAAAATCATGTTAGTATAACCTAGGGCACCTTACAACTCCTAAGAACCCATTACAATACCATACGTAAACTTAAAACTCCATAGTAAACCTAATGAATTCGTCCGAGTCCTTTAAACATCAGACGACCACTCAGGACTTGTTACGACTTTGTATGCGACATTAGCAACAGGAAAAGCAATTTAGAATAATGTAGGATGAGTTACATCTTTTGAGAACACCTTACACCACCGTACGAAACATTAAAACTCCATAATAAACCTAATGAATTCGTCCGAGTGATTTGAACATCGTACAAGAATTTAGAATACCTTACCACTCTGAATGCCACATTACCGCCTTGAAAAGCATGTTAGTATAACGTACGACACCTTACAACTCCTAACAAAATATTACAACACCGTACGTAAACTTAAAACTCAATAATAAACCTAATGAATTCATCCGAGTCCTTTGAACATCTTACGACAATTTAGAATATATTACGACTCTGTATGCCACATTACCGCCTTGAAAAGCATGTTAGTATAACGTATGGCACCTTACAACTCCTAACAAAACATTACAACACCGTACGTAAACTTAAAACTCCATAATAAACCTAATGAATTCGTCCGAGTCATTTGAGCGTCGTACAACAATTTAGAATATCTTACGATTCTGTATGCCACATTACCGCCTTGAAAATCATGTTAGTATAACCTAGGGCACCTTACAACTCCTAAGAACCCATTACAATACCATACGTAAACTTAAAACTCCATAGTAAACCTAATGAATTCGTCCGAGTCCTTTAAACATCAGACGACCACTCAGGACTTGTTACGACTTTGTATGCGACAATAGCAACAGGAAAAGCAATTTAGAATAATGTAGGATGAGTTACATCTTTTGAGAACACCTTACACCACCGTACGAAACATTAAAACTCCATAATAAACCTAATGAATTCGTCCGAGTGATTTGAACATCGTACAAGAATTTAGAATACCTTACCACTCTGAATGCCACATTACCGCCTTGAAAAGCATGTTAGTATAACGTACGACACCTTACAACTCCTAACAAAATATTACAACACCGTACGTAAACTTAAAACTCAATAATAAACCTAATGAATTCATCCGAGTCCTTTGAACATCTTACGATAATTTAGAATATATTACGACTCTGTATGCCACATTACCGCCTTGAAAAGCATGTTAGTATAACGTATGGCACCTTACAACTCCTAACAAAACATTACAACACTGTACGTAAACTTAAAACTCCATAATAAACCTAATGAATTCGTCCGAGTCATTTGAACATCGTACAACAATTTAGAATATCTTACGACTCTGTATGCCACATTACCGCCTTGAAAATCATGTTTGTATAACCTAGGGAACCTTACAACTCCTAAGAACCCATTGGAACACCGTACGTAAACTTAAAACTCCATAGTAAACCTAATGAATTCGTCCGAGTCCTTTAAACATCAGACGACCACTCAGGACTTGTTACGACTTTGTATGCGACATTAGCAACAGGAAAAGCAATTTAGAATAATGTAGGATGAGTTACATCTTTTGAGAACACCTTACACCACCGTACGAAACATTAAAACTCCATAATAAACCTAATGAATTCGTCCGAGTGATTTGAACATCGTACAACAATTTAGAATATCTTACCACTCTGAATGCCACATTACCGCCTTGAAAAGCATGTTAGTATAACGTACGACACCTTAGAACTCCTAACAAAATATTACAACACCGTACGTAAACTTAAAACTCCATAATAAACCTAATGAATTCATCCGAGTACTTTGAACATCTTACGACAATTTAGAATATATTACGACTTTGTATGCCAAATTAAAACTCCATAATAAACCTAATGAATTCATCCAAGTCCTTTGAACATCGTACGACAATTTAGAATATATTACGACTCTGTATGCCACATTACCGCCTTGAAAAGAATGTTAGTATAACGTACGGCACCTTACAACTCCGAACAAAACATTACAACACCGTACGTAAACTTAAACTCCATAATAAACCTAATGAATTCATCCGAGTCCCTTGAACATCGTACGACAATTTAGAATATATTACGACTCTGTATGCCACATTACCGCCTTGAAAAGCATGTAAGTATAACGTACGGCACCTTACAACTCCTAACAAAACATTACAACACCGTACGTAAACTTAAAACTCCATAATAAACCTAATGAATTCGTCCGAGTCATTTGAGCATCGTACAACAATTTAGAATATCTTACGATTCTGTATGCCACATTACCGCCTTGAAAATCATGTTAGTATAACCTAGGGAACCTTACAACTCCTAAGAACCCATTACAATACCATACGTAAACTTAAAACTCCATAGTAAACCTAATGAATTCGTCCGACTCCTTTAAACATCAGACGACCACTCAGGACTTGTTACGACTTTGTATGCGACATTAGCAACAGGAAAAGCAATTTAGAATAATGTAGGATGAGTTACATCTTTTGAGAACACCTTACACCACCGTACGAAACATTAAAACTCCATAATAAACCTAATGAATTCGTCCGAGTGATTTGAACATCGTACAACAATTTAGAATATCTTACCACCCTGAATGCCACATTACCGCCTTGAAAAGCATGTTAGTATAACGTACGACACCTTAGAACACCTAACAAAATATTACAACACCGTACGTAAACTTAAAACTCCATAATAAACCTAATGAATTCATCCGAGTACTTTGAATATCTTACGACAATTTAGAATATATTACGACTTTATATGCCAAATTAAAACTCCATAATAAACCTAATGAATTCATCCGAGTCCTTTGAACATCGTACGACAATTTAGAATATATTACGACTATGTATGCCACATTACCGCCTTGAAAAGAATGTTAGTATAACGTATGGCACCTTACAACTCCGAACAAAACATTACAACACCGTACGTAAACTTAAACTCCATAATAAACCTAATGAATTCATCCGAGTCCTTTGAACATCGTACGACAATTTAGAATATATTACGACTCTGTATGCCACATTACCGCCTTGAAAAGCATGTAAGTATAACGTACGGCACCTTACAACTCCTAACAAAACATTACAACACCGTACGTAAACTTAAAACTCCATAATAAACCTAATGAATTCGTCCGAGTCATTTGAGCGTCGTACAACAATTTAAAATATCTTACGATTCTGTATGCCACATTACCGCCTTGAAAATCATGTTAGTATAACCTAGGGCACCTTACAACTCCTAAGAACCCATTACAATACCATACGTAAACTTAAAACTCCATAGTAAACCTAATGAATTCGTCCGAGTCCTTTAAACATCAGACGACCACTCAGGACTTGTTACGACTTTGTATGCGACATTAGCAACAGGAAAAGCAATTTAGAATAATGTAGGATGAGTTACATCTTTTGAGAACACCTTACACCACCGTACGAAACATTAAAACTCCATAATAAACCTAATGAATTCGTCCGAGTGATTTGAACATCGTACAAGAATTTAGAATACCTTACCACTCTGAATGCCACATTACCGCTTTGAAAAGCATGTTAGTATAACGTACGACACCTTACAACTCCTAACAAAATATTACAACACCGTACGTAAACTTAAAACTCAATAATAAACCTAATGAATTCATCCGAGTCCTTTGAACATCTTACGACAATTTAGAATATATTACGACTCTGTATGCCACATTACCGCCTTGAAAAGCATGTTAGTATAACGTATGGCACCTTACAACTCCTAACAAAACATTACAACACCGTACGTAAACTTAAAACTCCATAATAAACCTAATGAATTCGTCCGAGTCATTTGAGCGTCGTACAACAATTTAGAATATCTTACGATTCTGTATGCCACATTACCGCCTTGAAAATCATGTTAGTATAACCTAGGGCACCTTACAACTCCTAAGAACCCATTACAATACCATACGTAAACTTAAAACTCCATAGTAAACCTAATGAATTCGTCCGAGTCCTTTAAACATCAGACGACCACTCAGGACTTGTTACGACTTTGTATGCGACATTAGCAACAGGAAAAGCAATTTAGAATAATGTAGGATGAGTTACATCTTTTGAGAACACCTTACACCACCGTACGAAACATTAAAACTCCATAATAAACCTAATGAATTCGTCCGAGTGATTTGAACATCGAACGACAATTTAGAATATCTTACCACCCTGAATGCCACATTACCGCCTTGAAAAGCATGTTAGTATAACGTACGACACCTTACAACTCCTAACAAAATATTACAACACCGTACGTAAACTTAAAACTCAATAATAAACCTAATGAATTCATCCGAGTCCTTTGAACATCTTACGACAATTTAGAATATATTACGACTCTGTATGCCACATTACCGCCTTGAAAAGCATGTTAGTATAACGTATGGCACCTTACAACTCCTAACAAAACATTACAACACTGTACGTAAACTTAAAACTCCATAATAAACCTAATGAATTCGTCCGAGTCATTTGAGCGTCGTACAACAATTTAGAATATCTTACGATTCTGTATGCCACATTACCGCCTTGAAAATCATGTTAGTATAACCTAGGGCACCTTACAACTCCTAAGAACCCATTACAATACCATACGTAAACTTAAAACTCCATAGTAAACCTAATGAATTCGTCCGAGTCCTTTAAACATCAGACGACCACTCAGGACTTGTTACGACTTTGTATGCGACATTAGCAACAGGAAAAGCAATTTAGAATAATGTAGGATGAGTTACATCTTTTGAGAACACCTTACACCACCGTACGAAACATTAAAACTCCATAATAAACCTAATGAATTCGTCCGAGTGATTTGAACATCGTACAAGAATTTAGAATACCTTACCACTCTGAATGCCACATTACCGCCTTGAAAAGCATGTTAGTATAACGTACGACACCTTACAACTCCTAACAAAATATTACAACACCGTACGTAAACTTAAAACTCAATAATAAACCTAATGAATTCATCCGAGTCCTTTGAACATCTTACGACAATTTAGAATATATTACGACTCTGTATGCCACATTACCGCCTTGAAAAGCATGTTAGTATAACGTATGGCACCTTACAACTCCTAACAAAACATTACAACACTGTACGTAAACTTAAAACTCCATAATAAACCTAATGAATTCGTCCGAGTCATTTGAACATCGTACAACAATTTAGAATATCTTATGACTCTGTATGCCACATTACCGCCTTGAAAATCATGTTAGTATAACCTAGGGAACCTTACAACTCCTAAGAACCCATTGGAACACCGTACGTAAACTTAAAACTCCATAGTAAACCTAATGAATTCGTCCGAGTCCTTTAAACATCAGACGACCACTCAGGACTTTTTACGACTTTGTATGCGACATTAGCAACAGGAAAAGCAATTTAGAATAATGTAGGATGCGTTACATCTTTTGAGAACACCTTACACCACCATACGAAACATTAAAACTCCATAATAAACCTAGTGAATTCGTCTGAGTGATTTGAACATCGTACAAGAATTTAGAATATCTTACCACTCTGAATGCCACATTACCGCCTTGAAAAGCATGTTAGTATAACGTACGACACCTTACAACTCCTAACAAAATATTACAACACCGTACGTAAACTTAAAACTCAATAATAAACCTAATGAATTCATCCGAGTCCATTGAACATCTTACGACAATTTAAAATATATTACGACTCTGTATGCCACATTACCGCCTTGAAAAGCATGTTAGTATAACGTATGGCACCTTACAACTCCTAACCAAACATTACAACACCGTACGTAAACTTAAAACTCAATAATAAACCTAATGAATTCGTCTGAGTGATTTGAACATCGTACAAGAATTTAAAATATCTTACCACTCTGAATGCCACATTACCGCCTTGAAAAGCATGTTACTATAACGTACGACACCTTACAACTCCTAACAAAATATTACCACACCGTTGTAAACTTAAAACTCAATAATAAACCTAATGAATTCATCCGAGTCCTTTGAACATCTTACGACAATTTAAAATATATTACGACTCTGTATGCCACATTACCGCCTTGAAAAGCATGTTAGTATAACGTATGGCACCTTACAACTCCTAAGCAAACATTACAACACCGTACGTAAACATTAAAACTCCATAATAAACCTAATGAATTCGTTCGAGTCATTTGAACATCGTACAACAATTTAGAATATCTTACGACTCTGTATGCCACATTACCGCCTTGAAAATCATGTTAGTATAACCTAGGGCACCTTACAACTCCTAAGAACCCATTGGAATACCGTACGTAAACTTAAAACTCCATAGTAAACC
Source organism: Tagetes erecta (assembly GCA_030867185.1). Taxonomy (NCBI): domain Eukaryota; kingdom Viridiplantae; phylum Streptophyta; class Magnoliopsida; order Asterales; family Asteraceae; genus Tagetes; species Tagetes erecta. The sequence goes on along the minus strand of CM061488.1, from coordinate 42,232,299 downwards.
TAATGAATTCGTCCGAGTCCTTTAAACATCAGACGACCACTCAGGACTTTTTACGACTTTGTATGCGACATTAGCAACAGGAAAAGCAATTTAGAATAATGTAGGATGCGTTACATCTTTTGAGAACACCTTACACCACCATACGAAACATTAAAACTCCATAATAAACCTAGTGAATTCGTCTGAGTGATTTGAACATCGTACAAGAATTTAGAATATCTTACCACTCTGAATGCCACATTGCCGCCTTGAAAGCATGTTAGTATAACGTACGACACCTTACAACTCCTAACAAAATATTACAACACCGTATATAAACTTAAAACTCAATAATAAACCTAATGAATTCATCCGAGTCCATTGAACATCTTACGACAATTTAAAATATATTACGACTCTGTATGCCACATTACCGCCTTGAAAAGCATGTTAGTATAACGTATGGCACCTTACAACTCCTAACCAAACATTACAACACCGTACGTAAACTTAAAACTCCATAATAAACCTAATGAATTCGTCTGAGTGATTTGAACATCGTACAAGAATTTAAAATATCTTACCACTCTGAATGCCACATTACCGCCTTGAAAAGCATGTTACTATAACGTACGACACCTTACAACTCCTAACAAAATATTACCACACCGTTGTAAACTTAAAACTCAATAATAAACCTAATGAATTCATCCGAGTCCTTTGAACATCTTACGAAAATTTAAAATATATTACGACTCTGTATGCCACATTACCGCCTTGAAAAGCATGTTAGTATAACGTATGGCACCTTACAACTCCTAAGCAAACATTACAACACCGTACGTAAACATTAAAACTCCATAATAAACCTAATGAATTCGTTCGAGTCATTTGAACATCGTACAACAATTTAGAATATCTTACGACTCTGTATGCCACATTACCGCCTTGAAAATCATGTTAGTATAACCTAGGGCACCTTACAACTCCTAAGAACCCATTGGAATACCGTACGTAAACTTAAAACTCCATAGTAAACCTAATGAATTCGTCCGAGTCCTTTAAACATCAGACGACCACTCAGGACTTTTTACGACTTTGTATGCGACATTAGCAACAGGAAAAGCAATTTAGAATAATGTAGGATGCGTTACATCTTTTGAGAACACCTTACACCACCATACGAAACATTAAAACTCCATAATAAACCTAGTGAATTCGTCTGAGTGATTTGAACATCGTACAAGAATTTAGAATATCTTACCACTCTGAATGCCACATTGCCGCCTTGAAAGCATGTTAGTATAACGTACGACACCTTACAACTCCTAACAAAATATTACAACACCGTATGTAAACTTAAAACTCAATAATAAACCTAATGAATTCATCCGAGTCCATTGAACATCTTACGACAATTTAAAATATATTACGACTCTGTATGCCACATTACCGCCTTGAAAAGCATGTTAGTATAACGTATGGCACCTTACAACTCCTAACCAAACATTACAACACCGTACGTAAACTTAAAACTCCAAAATAAACCTAATGAATTCGTCCGAGTCATTTGAACATCGTACAACAATTTAGAATATCTTACGACTCTGTATGCCACATTACCGCCTTGAAAATCATGTTAGTATAACCTAGGGCACCTTACAACTCCTAAGAACCCATTACAATACCGTACGTAAACTTAAAACTCCATAGTAAACCTAATGAATTCGTCCGAGACCTTTAAACATCAGACGACCACTCAGGACTTTTTACGACTTTGTATGCGACATTAGCAACAGGAAAAGAAATTTAGAATAATGTAGGATGCGTTACATCTTTTGAGAACACCTTACACCACCGTACGAAACATTAAAACTCCATAATAAACCTAATGAATTCGTCTGAGTGATTTGAACATCGTACAAGAATTTAAAATATCTTACCACTCTGAATGCCACATTACCGCCTTGAAAAGCATGTTACTATAACGTACGACACCTTACAACTCCTAACAAAATATTACCACACCGTTGTAAACTTAAAACTCAATAATAAACCTAATGAATTCATCCGAGTCCTTTGAACATCTTACGACAATTTAAAATATATTACGACTCTGTATGCCACATTACCGCCTTGAAAAGCATGTTAGTATAACGTATGGCACCTTACAACTCCTAAGCAAACATTACAACACCGTACGTAAACATTAAAACTCCATAATAAACCTAATGAATTCGTCCGAGTCATTTGAACATCGTACAACAATTTAGAATATCTTACGACTCTGTATGCCACATTACCGCCTTGAAAATCATGTTAGTATAACCTAGGGCACCTTACAACTCCTAAGAACCCATTGGAATACCGTACGTAAACTTAAAACTCCATAGTAAACCTAATGAATTCGTCCGAGTCCTTTAAACATCAGACGACCACTCAGGACTTGTTACGACTTTGTATGCGACATTAGCAACAGGAAAAGCAATTTAGAATAATGTAGGATGAGTTACATCTTTTGAGAACACCTTACACCACCGTACGAAACATTAAAACTCCATAATAAACCTAATGAATTCGTCCGAGTGATTTGAACATCGTACAACAATTTAGAATATCTTACCACTCTGAATGCCACATTACCGCCTTGAAAAGCATGTTAGTATAACGTACGACACCTTAGAACTCCTAACAAAATATTACAACACCGTACGTAAACTTAAAACTCCATAATAAACCTAATGAATTCATCCGAGTACTTTGAACATCTTACGACAATTTAGAATATATTACGACTTTGTATGCCAAATTAAAACTCCATAATAAACCTAATGAATTCATCTGAGTCCTTTGAACATCGTACGACAATTTAGAATATATTACGACTCTGTATGCCACATTACCGCCTTGAAAAGAATGTTAGTATAACGTACGGCACCTTACAACTCCGAACAAAACATTACAACACCGTACGTAAACTTAAACTCCATAATAAACCTAATGAATTCATCCGAGTCCTTTGAACATCGTACGACAATTTAGAACATATTACGACTCTGTATGCCACATTACCGCCTTGAAAAGCATGTAAGTATAACGTACGGCACCTTACAACTCCTAACAAAACATTACAACACCGTACGTAAACTTAAAACTCCATAATAAACCTAATGAATTCGTCCGAGTCATTTGAGCATCGTACAACAATTTAGAATATCTTACGATTCTGTATGCCACATTACCGCCTTGAAAATCATGTTAGTATAACCTAGGGCACCTTACAACTCCTAAGAACCCATTACAATACCATACGTAAACTTAAAACTCCATAGTAAACCTAATGAATTCGTCCGAGTCCTTTAAACATCAGACGACCACTCAGGACTTGTTACGACTTTGTATGCGACATTAGCAACAGGAAAAGCAATTTAGAATAATGTAGGATGAGTTACATCTTTTGAGAACACCTTACACCACCGTACGAAACATTAAAACTCCATAATAAACCTAATGAATTCGTCCGAGTGATTTGAACATCGAACGACAATTTAGAATATCTTACCACCCTGAATGCCACATTACCGCCTTGAAAAGCATGTTAGTATAACGTACGACACCTTAGAACACCTAACAAAATATTACAACACCGTACGTAAACTTAAAACTCCATAATAAACCTAATGAATTCATCCGAGTACTTTGAATATCTTACGACAATTTAGAATATATTACGACTTTATATGCCAAATTAAAACTCCATAATAAACCTAATGAATTCATCCGAGTCCTTTGAACATCGTACGACAATTTAGAATATATTACGACTCTGTATGCCACATTACCGCCTTGAAAAGAATGTTAGTATAACGTACGACACCTTACAACTCCGAACAAAACATTACAACACCGTACGTAAACTTAAACTCCATAATAAACCTAATGAATTCATCCGAGTCCTTTGAACATCGTACGACAATTTAGAATATATTACGACTCTGTATGCAACATTACCGCCTTGAAAAGCATGTTAGTATAACGTATGGCACCTTACAACTCCTAACCAAACATTACAACACCGTACGTAAACTTAAAACTCCAAAATAAACCTAATGAATTCGTCCGAGTCATTTGAACATCGTACAACAATTTAGAATATCTTACGACTCTGTATGCCACATTACCGCCTTGAAAATCATGTTAGTATAACCTAGGGCACCTTACAACTCCTAAGAACCCATTACAATACCGTACGTAAACTTAAAACTCCATAGTAAACCTAATGAATTCGTCCGAGACCTTTAAACATCAGACGACCACTCAGGACTTTTTACGACTTTGTATGCGACATTAGCAACAGGAAAAGAAATTTAGAATAATGTAGGATGCGTTACATCTTTTGAGAACACCTTACACCACCGTACGAAACATTAAAACTCCATAATAAACCTAATGAATTCGTCTGAGTGATTTGAACATCGTACAAGAATTTAAAATATCTTACCACTCTGAATGCCACATTACCGCCTTGAAAAGCATGTTACTATAACGTACGACACCTTACAACTCCTAACAAAATATTACCACACCGTTGTAAACTTAAAACTCAATAATAAACCTAATGAATTCATCCGAGTCCTTTGAACATCTTACGACAATTTAAAATATATTACGACTCTGTATGCCACATTACCGCCTTGAAAAGCATGTTAGTATAACGTATGGCACCTTACAACTCCTAAGCAAACATTACAACACCGTACGTAAACATTAAAACTCCATAATAAACCTAATGAATTCGTCCGAGTCATTTGAACATCGTACAACAATTTAGAATATCTTACGACTCTGTATGCCACATTACCGCCTTGAAAATCATGTTAGTATAACCTAGGGCACCTTACAACTCCTAAGAACCCATTGGAATACCGTACGTAAACTTAAAACTCCATAGTAAACCTAATGAATTCGTCCGAGTCCTTTAAACATCAGACGACCACTCAGGACTTGTTACGACTTTGTATGCGACATTAGGAACAGGAAAAGCAATTTAGAATAATGTAGGATGAGTTACATCTTTTGAGAACACCTTACACCACCGTACGAAACATTAAAACTCCATAATAAACCTAATGAATTCGTCCGAGTGATTTGAACATCGTACAACAATTTAGAATATCTTACCACTCTGAATGCCACATTACCGCCTTGAAAAGCATGTTAGTATAACGTACGACACCTTAGAACTCCTAACAAAATATTACAACACCGTACGTAAACTTAAAACTCCATAATAAACCTAATGAATTCATCCGAGTACTTTGAACATCTTACGACAATTTAGAATATATTACGACTTTGTATGCCAAATTAAAACTCCATAATAAACCTAATGAATTCATCTGAGTCCTTTGAACATCGTACGACAATTTAGAATATATTACGACTCTGTATGCCACATTACCGCCTTGAAAAGAATGTTAGTATAACGTACGGCACCTTACAACTCCGAACAAAACATTACAACACCGTACGTAAACTTAAACTCCATAATAAACCTAATGAATTCATCCGAGTCCTTTGAACATCGTACGACAATTTAGAACATATTACGACTCTGTATGCCACATTACCGCCTTGAAAAGCATGTAAGTATAACGTACGGCACCTTACAACTCCTAACAAAACATTACAACACCGTACGTAAACTTAAAACTCCATAATAAACCTAATGAATTCGTCCGAGTCATTTGAGCATCGTACAACAATTTAGAATATCTTACGATTCTGTATGCCACATTACCGCCTTGAAAATCATGTTAGTATAACCTAGGGCACCTTACAACTCCTAAGAACCCATTACAATACCATACGTAAACTTAAAACTCCATAGTAAACCTAATGAATTCGTCCGAGTCCTTTAAACATCAGACGACCACTCAGGACTTGTTACGACTTTGTATGCGACATTAGCAACAGGAAAAGCAATTTAGAATAATGTAGGATGAGTTACATCTTTTGAGAACACCTTACACCACCGTACGAAACATTAAAACTCCATAATAAACCTAATGAATTCGTCCGAGTGATTTGAACATCGAACGACAATTTAGAATATCTTAGCACCCTGAATGCCACATTACCGCCTTGAAAAGCATGTTAGTATAACGTACGACACCTTAGAACACCTAACAAAATATTACAACACCGTACGTAAACTTAAAACTCCATAATAAACCTAATGAATTCATCCGAGTACTTTGAATATCTTACGACAATTTAGAATATATTACGACTTTATATGCCAAATTAAAACTCCATAATAAACCTAATGAATTCATCCGAGTCCTTTGAACATCGTACGACAATTTAGAATATATTACGACTCTGTATGCCACATTACCGCCTTGAAAAGAATGTTAGTATAACGTACGGCACCTTACAACTCCGAACAAAACATTACAACACCGTACGTAAACTTAAACTCCATAATAAACCTAATGAATTCATCCGAGTCCTTTGAACATCGTACGACAATTTAGAATATATTACGACTCTGTATGCCACATTACCGCCTTGAAAAGCATGTAAATATAACGTACGGCACCTTACAACTCCTAACAAAACATTACAACACCGTACGTAAACTTAAAACTCCATAATAAACCTAATGAATTCGTCCGAGTCATTTGAGCATCGTACAACAATTTAGAATATATTACGACTCTGTATGCAACATTACCGCCTTGAAAAGCATGTTAGTATAACGTATGGCACCTTACAACTCCTAACCAAACATTACAACACCGTACGTAAACTTAAAACTCCAAAATAAACCTAATGAATTCGTCCGAGTCATTTGAACATCGTACAACAATTTAGAATATCTTACGACTCTGTATGCCACATTACCGCCTTGAAAATCATGTTAGTATAACCTAGGGCACCTTACAACTCCTAAGAACCCATTACAATACCGTACGTAAACTTAAAACTCCATAGTAAACCTAATGAATTCGTCCGAGACCTTTAAACATCAGACGACCACTCAGGACTTTTTACGACTTTGTATGCGACATTAGCAACAGGAAAAGAAATTTAGAATAATGTAGGATGCGTTACATCTTTTGAGAACACCTTACACCACCGTACGAAACATTAAAACTCCATAATAAACCTAATGAATTCGTCTGAGTGATTTGAACATCGTACAAGAATTTAAAATATCTTACCACTCTGAATGCCACATTACCGCCTTGAAAAGCATGTTACTATAACGTACGACACCTTACAACTCCTAACAAAATATTACCACACCGTTGTAAACTTAAAACTCAATAATAAACCTAATGAATTCATCCGAGTCCTTTGAACATCTTACGACAATTTAAAATATATTACGACTCTGTATGCCACATTACCGCCTTGAAAAGCATGTTAGTATAACGTATGGCACCTTACAACTCCTAAGCAAACATTACAACACCGTACGTAAACATTAAAACTCCATAATAAACCTAATGAATTCGTCCGAGTCATTTGAACATCGTACAACAATTTAGAATATCTTACGACTCTGTATGCCACATTACCGCCTTGAAAATCATGTTAGTATAACCTAGGGCACCTTACAACTCCTAAGAACCCATTGGAATACCGTACGTAAACTTAAAACTCCATAGTAAACCTAATGAATTCGTCCGAGTCCTTTAAACATCAGACGACCACTCAGGACTTGTTACGACTTTGTATGCGACATTAGGAACAGGAAAAGCAATTTAGAATAATGTAGGATGAGTTACATCTTTTGAGAACACCTTACACCACCGTACGAAACATTAAAACTCCATAATAAACCTAATGAATTCGTCCGAGTGATTTGAACATCGTACAACAATTTAGAATATCTTACCACTCTGAATGCCACATTACCGCCTTGAAAAGCATGTTAGTATAACGTACGACACCTTAGAACTCCTAACAAAATATTACAACACCGTACGTAAACTTAAAACTCCATAATAAACCTAATGAATTCATCCGAGTACTTTGAACATCTTACGACAATTTAGAATATATTACGACTTTGTATGCCAAATTAAAACTCCATAATAAACCTAATGAATTCATCTGAGTCCTTTGAACATCGTACGACAATTTAGAATATATTACGACTCTGTATGCCACATTACCGCCTTGAAAAGAATGTTAGTATAACGTACGGCACCTTACAACTCCGAACAAAACATTACAACACCGTACGTAAACTTAAACTCCATAATAAACCTAATGAATTCATCCGAGTCCTTTGAACATCGTACGACAATTTAGAACATATTACGACTCTGTATGCCACATTACCGCCTTGAAAAGCATGTAAGTATAACGTACGGCACCTTACAACTCCTAACAAAACATTACAACACCGTACGTAAACTTAAAACTCCATAATAAACCTAATGAATTCGTCCGAGTCATTTGAGCATCGTACAACAATTTAGAATATCTTACGATTCTGTATGCCACATTACCGCCTTGAAAATCATGTTAGTATAACCTAGGGCACCTTACAACTCCTAAGAACCCATTACAATACCATACGTAAACTTAAAACTCCATAGTAAACCTAATGAATTCGTCCGAGTCCTTTAAACATCAGACGACCACTCAGGACTTGTTACGACTTTGTATGCGACATTAGCAACAGGAAAAGCAATTTAGAATAATGTAGGATGAGTTACATCTTTTGAGAACACCTTACACCACCGTACGAAACATTAAAACTCCATAATAAACCTAATGAATTCGTCCGAGTGATTTGAACATCGAACGACAATTTAGAATATCTTAGCACCCTGAATGCCACATTACCGCCTTGAAAAGCATGTTAGTATAACGTACGACACCTTAGAACACCTAACAAAATATTACAACACCGTACGTAAACTTAAAACTCCATAATAAACCTAATGAATTCATCCGAGTACTTTGAATATCTTACGACAATTTAGAATATATTACGACTTTATATGCCAAATTAAAACTCCATAATAAACCTAATGAATTCATCCGAGTCCTTTGAACATCGTACGACAATTTAGAATATATTACGACTCTGTATGCCACATTACCGCCTTGAAAAGAATGTTAGTATAACGTACGGCACCTTACAACTCCGAACAAAACATTACAACACCGTACGTAAACTTAAACTCCATAATAAACCTAATGAATTCATCCGAGTCCTTTGAACATCGTACGACAATTTAGAATATATTACGACTCTGTATGCCACATTACCGCCTTGAAAAGCATGTAAATATAACGTACGGCACCTTACAACTCCTAACAAAACATTACAACACCGTACGTAAACTTAAAACTCCATAATAAACCTAATGAATTCGTCCGAGTCATTTGAGCATCGTACAACAATTTAGAATATCTTACGATTCTGTATGCCACATTACCGCCTTGAAAATCATGTTAGTATAACCTAGGGCACCTTACAACTCCTAAGAACCCATTACAATACCATACGTAAACTTAAAACTCCATAGTAAACCTAATGAATTCGTCCGAGTCCTTTAAACATCAGACGACCACTCAGGACTTGTTACGACTTTGTATGCGACATTAGCAACAGGAAAAGCAATTTAGAATAATGTAGGATGAGTTACATCTTTTGAGAACACCTTACACCACCGTACGAAACATTAAAACTCCATAATAAACCTAATGAATTCGTCCGAGTGATTTGAACATCGTACAACAATTTAGAATATCTTACCACCCTGAATGCCACATTACCGCCTTGAAAAGCATGTTAGTATAACGTACGACACCTTAGAACACCTAACAAAATATTACAACACCGTACGTAAACTTAAAACTCCATAATAAACCTAATGAATTCATCCGAGTACTTTGAATATCTTACGACAATTTAGAATATATTACAACTTTATATGCCAAATTAAAACTCCATAATAAACCTAATGAATTCATCCGAGTCCTTTGAACATCGTACGACAATTTAGAATATATTACGACTCTGTATGCCACATTACCGCCTTGAAAAGAATGTTAGTATAACGTACGGCACCTTACAACTCCGAACAAAACATTACAACACCGTACGTAAACTTAAACTCCATAATAAACCTAATGAATTCATCCGAGTCCTTTGAACATCGTACGACAATTTAGAATATATTACGACTCTGTATGCCACATTACCGCCTTGAAAAGCATGTAAGTATAACGTACGGCACCTTACAACTCCTAACAAAACATTACAACACCGTACGTAAACTTAAAACTCCATAATAAACCTAATGAATTCGTCCGAGTCATTTGAGCATCGTACAACAATTTAGAATATCTTACGATTCTGTATGCCACATTACCGCCTTGAAAATCATGTTAGTATAACCTAGGGCACCTTACAACTCCTAAGAACCCATTACAATATCATACGTAAACTTAAAACTCCATAGTAAACCTAATGAATTCGTCCGAGTCCTTTAAACATCAGACGACCACTCAGGACTTGTTACGACTTTGTATGCGACATTAGCAACAGGAAAAGCAATTTAGAATAATGTAGGATGAGTTACATCTTTTGAGAACACCTTACACCACCGTACGAAACATTAAAACTCCATAATAAACCTAATGAATTCGTCCGAGTGATTTGAACATCGTACAACAATTTAGAATATCTTAACACCTTGAATGCCACATTACTGCCTTGAAAAGCATGTTAGTATAACGTACGACACCTTAGAACTCCTAACAAAATATTACAACACCGTACGTAAACTTAAAACTCCATAATAAGCCTAATGAATTCATCCGAGTACTTTGAACATCTTACGACAATTTAGAATATATTACGACTTTGTATGCCAAATTAAAACTCCATAATAAACCTAATGAATTCATCCGAGTCCTTTGAACATCGTACGACAATTTAGAATATATTACGACTCTGTATGCCACATTACCGCCTTGAAAAGAATGTTAGTATAACGTACGGCACCTTACAACTCCGAACAAAACATTACAACACCGTACGTAAACTTAAAACTCCATAATAAACCTAATGAATTAAACCGAGTCCGTTGAACATCATACGACAATTTAGAATATATTACGACTCTGTATGCCACATTACCGCCTTGAAAAGCATGTAAGTATAATGTACGGCACCTTACAACTCCTAACAAAACATTACAACACCGTACGTAAACTTAAAACTCCATAATAAACCTAATGAATTCGTCCGAGTCATTTGAACATCGTACAAAAATTTAGAATATCTTACGACTCTGTATGCCACATTACCGCCTTGAAAATCATGTTAGTATAACCTAAGGCACCTTACAACTCCTTAGAACCCATTGCAATACCGTACGTAAACTTAAAACTCCATTGTAAACCTAATGAATTCGTCCGAGTCCTTTAAACATCAGACGACCACTCAGTACTTGTTACGACTTTGTATGCGACATTAGCAACAGGAAAAGCAATTTAGAATAATGTAGGATGCGTTACATCTTTTGAGAACACCTTACACCACCGTACGAAACATTAAAACTCCATAATAAACCTAATGAATTCGTCCGAGTGATTTGAACATCGTACAACAATTTAGAATATCTTATGTGACACCCCGCCCTGCGGCGGAAAACACCGGGCGCGTCAAGTGAATCGGATATCAGTAGTACAAAGCACATGGCACTAAAAGCATATTTTAATATTAATTAAGCAATATGTCGTGACAAAATAAGGCAAACGAACAGTCTTAAAATTGTAACAGAAACCGTCAAATATATATTGTTTATTGTCTTTTTATTCTAGGTCCGAAGCATCCTACGTGTCTTGAACCAAAACTGAATCAAACTTCACCTGGAAAACATGTAAAATAAGTTAGCTAAAGATTTAGCTAGTGAGTAAAACACAATTAATAGTACATAGTATAAAATCCGAGATCATTATAGATTGTGTTTCGCAATCTCATGTGCATATATCTCAACCATGACCATAGAAACACATAGAAACAAGTATCATAGACCCCGCAGGGTTACCTTTAGCAACAAGTCATGAGGAACCAACTCATGTTACATTTATTGCTAACCATCGTTTAGCCGTCATTTAACCGTCTCGATATGCAAGTTATCAAAAATGTTTAAGCATCTAAGGGACATAGCATCGTAGCAACAAGCATCACTTGTAGTAACTAGTAACATAGAATCAACCAAAGAATCGTCGGTTCAAAATCACCTATCAGGCCATTAATGTAGGTGGGCTTGTCAAGCCATTAGCGCTAACATTGTACCGGTGGAAATTACAAGATAATATAACTAATATTGACTACCACACAATTTTGCTACATGCGGCCAAACACGATTAACACATCTAATGATCTCATTTTCGAAAATAGAAACATCAAAAGAAACCGTTGTATTATAGAAACACGTAGTTCAGCCCCAAAAACGTAAACAGTAAAAAGGGGAGTGAGTTTACTCACCTTAAAATCCAAAGATAATAGTAACACTAGAATCGCAACTAGAAAGAACCGAGGATCGCCTAGATATTAGAATCACCTAAATAGCCGGGAAAACCTAATTTAGAAACGAAGCAAGTAACGTAATAACTAGAATCAAGAAAGTAGAACTTCTAGGGTTTCATATTTGGGAATTTAGGGTTTCAAAATATAATTTGGGAAGTTAGGATTTTAACGTACCAATTGAAAATTAGGGTTTCAAAATATAATTTGGGAATTTAGGGTTTCAAAATATAATTTGGGAATTTAGGGTTTTAACATACCAATTGAAAATTAGGGTTTCAAAATATAATTTGGGAATTTAGGGTTTTAACGTACCAATTGAAAATCATGGTTTTAAAGTACCAATATCTTTATAATAATCCATTTTTAGTTTTATACTTGAAATAATACTTGTACACAAATTTAAGAAATATATATATATATATATATATATATATATATATATATATATATATAACATAAATTATAAGTAAATGAATTAAAGCATAAAAATTAAGGAAAAAGTAGTCTGTGGGAGTCAAACCCACGACCAAACAATCCACATCCAACGCCCTAACCGCTGGACTAGATGCACTTTTTGTTTATTATTTCGTTTTTAAATTGTTTTTAACTGTTAAAAACCAAGAACTCCCTTTTGTCAATCCAAGCCCTAGAACAAGAATCAATCTAATTCGTTCAAACCAGTGAATCAAATCCAAAACAAGTAGAGGGCTTTTAATCAGAACGAACACACTAGCATTTTGATATAAAATACTTACTTGATTGTTGCATAAACGGGTCGATGAAGACGATGAACAGGGGGCGACGGGTTTGGGATCGAACCCAGAATTTTGCTAATGTTCTGTGTGAATTGAGATCACCGAGAGAGAATGCGAGTACAGGTGTGAGAATTGGACGATTGAATTGTGTTATCTCGACCAAAAACAGTACGAACGGGTTCGGGTTAGTCGCCGAGTTAATTGAGAATAATTGGGTATTAAATCGTTAATTAAAGTATGATTAGATGTTATTAACATCTTCAATTCACTCCGAGGATCGTTTTGTGTTAACCAATTTATTGATTTCAGACGTTTTGAGACGATTTGAGTTGTGGGTGTTTGAACCGGTTTTAGATTTGAAGATTTGGAGGTGGTTTCGAGTTCGAGCATGGTCCACGATCATTTTGTATAAATTTGTTTGGTCGAATCGGCTTTAAAACGGTATTTAGATACCTCGCCGGAGATGGCGTTTTTCCGGCCAACTTGCCGGAGTAATAAAGTGCCGGAAGTACGGGTAGATGGGCTGGGGGCTGGGTTAAACATATATTTACGTAATTTGTCCTTTATGTTTTGCTAACTTAATAATTTGAGTTTTTAAACTTTAATTACTAGTTTAAAAGTTGACAGATTTAGTCCAAAGTTAATTTATAAGTTATATTAGTTAATAAACTTAACTATGTTGAGACGTAACATTTATATAAGTGACGTTTTCATTGTTTTAGTTCGTTTAAGCCATTAGGAGACTATTTCGAGACTTAGAAGCGTTTTTGTTTAACGTTTTTAATAATTTTCTTTTACGAACTATATATATATATATTTATATATTTTGAGATTTATTGTTCCAAATAATATTTATCTGATGTATGAGAATATTTTGCGACATAAGTACAATTATTTAATTGAGACGGGAATAACTTAGAATCCAATGCGTTTATTCATAATAATAATAATGAACGTTACATTTTGAGGAAATAAATACGATTACAATTTAAAGGATAACAACTTCGGGTTCGAGTCGGGCATTCGGGTTCGGGTTTGGGGCAGATGTCACAGTCTCCCCTCCTTATAGAAATTTCGTCCCGAAATTTGCTCAAACCGAAGTAAAAGAAGATGAAGCAAAAAGATGCGATGCTTGGCTTTCATTTGGTCTTAAATTCCTGTTCACATTTTGAGTTTCAACGATCATTAACGATTGGTATCTGATTACGCTTGAGTTGTTTGACTTCACGGTCCATGATTTCCAATGGCCGTTCAATAAATTGCATCGATTCATTATCGATATGTACAATGAGATTTTTTATCGGATAAGTACTTCTTCAGATTAGAAACATTAGAAACGTGGATCACAGGACGGACACTACCCAATTCCTCAGGCAGTTCCAATTCATATGAAACTTTATTAAATGAGAATTCGATCAATGGAAAGATGAGCATTTTGATTGAGACACGATTTTAAATAACGAGATCAAGAAGTTATTTATTTTTAATTTGCTTTGTCTCACTGAGAACTATTTGTATGTAGATTCAAATAAATTTTATTTGCTACTTAATATAGGAATAGAATAGGATACCAACTAGCGAATGAAATATTTTAAGTATATGGATTTAGAATTATTTAAATGATCATCGAGAATAGTCGTGATTAATAGATTGTTTGAAACGAATTAAGTAACCTTACACATAATTAAGTGGCTTATATGCAATTAGTAAAATGAGTAAACAAAGTGAAAATAAGATGATTAAATATGGCCCAGCTACACAAGACAAAACTTACTATGGATCCCATGCACCAACTTTCATAATTCCGTGTGCACCCGTAATTACTTTAGTTTTTGCATGGACTCCATAGTTCATTCGATCACGTGCGAGTCAGAAGTCCACAATAATTTTTGGTTAAAATGATGATACGTGTGACACCCGACATTTTTTAGTTAACACCGTTAACTTGTTCCGTTAGTTGTCATTAATTTTATAGTAATTAATGCGACATTTATTTGTAAAAGTAAATTGCTAGTAACTAACTAATAAACTAAATAATTATTATTTTGTTTATCTCGTGAGTTAAACGAGAGACGTTCGTTATGTTCTTAGTTCCTTCCGTTCTTTCGGTTATCGTCTTTTAATAAAACATGAGCTAGTGAAGTTCATGGTTCGTTTTGTAAATGTTTAAAAGTTAAATTAATTTACTTTGGGAATAAGTTAATACATTATGAAACTTCAGGGTCTAATGTGTAAATAATATAATTAAATAGCTTAACCCAACCCTAACCCCCATAGCCCATCGACGGCAACTCCAACCCCCCCCTCCCCCGTTCCTTCTTCTCTGCTCGCCGGCCGTCAAGGGGAGGAGAAGCAGCAACCACTCCGGCGAACCCCCACTCGTTCATCCCTCTCTCGTCTCTCCTTACCGTCGAAGAAGAAGAAGAAGTAGCGCAGCAGCAGCAGCCGCTGAGTCCCCTGCAAACCACCACCATTGATTCCGGCAGACCTGTAAATCCGGAAATCGCCACCTTCAACATCACCTCGTTGTTTATCGCTACAACCTCCGGTACGTATCGTTTCGGTCGATTATCACTTTGTCTCGTTTTGTTTTGGTTACGGTTTCGCGGGTACGATCGGGTTAAGGGTTGCAATAGTGAACTGCTGTAAATATGTATGATTCAATACGAGTATTTATATGTATGTATGCCTTCTTGCTATGTATAAATGGAAATATATATTGGCGTGAACATATAGATTGTCACAATGGCCATGACAGAATGAGTATGCTATGCTTATATATGTGCAAATGTATGTAATTATTGATCGTCTATACGTGATGGAATTGAGCTAATAATAGGTATGTACCATCTATATATATATATATATATATATATATATATATGCAACAGTAGGTAGACAAGAGATATATGCATGTTTATATAGAAAGATAGGCACAAGTCTATATATATATATATATAAATGAGTGACGATATATGTAAGTGTTGATAGGTACAAGAAGATGATTATATAATGGTATAATTATGTGGATATATATGCGGGTGCTTATATAAGTTGGAGATGAAAGTGTGTGGGTGCGTGTTAACTGATAAGTATGTGTTAATAATACATGGTAGGAGTTATGTTTTGATAATAGAGTACCATGGTGTGTCTACAAGATTATGATGAATATGAGTACATTGAGTTCATGTGTAATTTGTTATTGGTATATGTCAATACAAGTATGAGTATGGTAGATAATAAACTAATGATAATATGATGGTTAAGGATGATGTGAACGAGTAACTACTAAAGCATGTTAATTGAATGGTAATAATGTGATGACTATATGGTAATAGCTTGATGATTGGATAGTAATGATACGATGATAATGTAAGCGTGTGTGTGACTTCATAATGTGTATTAATGCAATATATATATATATGTGTGTGTATATGTAGGTATGTATGTACTCCTGCAATTTACGTATTTTATACATAAAGTTGCTTTATTCAATTGAATTTTTATAGTGAAAAAAAAAAATATAAGTATGTTAGATGAGTCACATGTCAAAATTCATTTCATTACATGATTATTATATTAAGGAATTAGATGCGAAACCGAAACGGGAACACGAAACCGAACATGAACATTAATAGAGTAATTTGTACCTAACTAATGGAACTTAAACAGGTATTTGGTCGAACTTGGAAATTATAATTTCTTTTCCTAATTACTGGTAGCTGTGCAACCTAAGGTGAGTTTCACTGCCCCTTTTACTCTTACTTACTCTTTTTGGGAGAGATGCAAGTGGTACGTTTTCTTTTCTTTTCATGGATTAGTAAGATAGTATGATCACATGGGTACCTAGTGTCAGTACTTTTGCCTTACGTTTGGACCGTTAATTATATTGCAAAGCGAGGAAATTTTGAGTAGTACTACTGGGTTTGACAAACCCCATCCGGGCTGGTCGCGCCAGCACGACTTGAGGTCGAACGGGTGTTTAGTTGTCCTATTTTTTACCGTGTCTGGGAGACATTGGCTTGAGGCGTTCATTTCTTTACATTACTGTCAGCTTCGGTCGTAAACACTTTCGTACACTAGTGTAACATGCATAGTAGTCTAGCTAACTACTTGATATACTATTGGATTACTGAATCTGCTTTTAAAACTTAATTTCTAGTTTTATAAACCTGTGAACTCACCAACTTTATGTTGATACACTTTAGCTTGCATTCTCAGGTCGTTGAAGGTTTGAGCATCTGGTAGGACATGGCATGCATTACTGCACTTGCATATTTTGAACTTATGTTTTAAAGTTTTCTCACTTGCATTGCTTTGGGCGCGTGTTTTGCGCATTTACTTTCTTAAACCTTGGTTGGTTTGGATTTATATTACTTTATGCTTCCGCAGTTTACATTTACTCTGAAACGGTTTTCTCATTTACGAGGCACGTATGGTTTTCATAATTCATATAGTGTCGTTTGTGTAACTAATGACTGAGATCCTGGTTTGTCGCACTCTTAACGGTAAAACTCCGTTAGTGGAATTTGGGGGTGTGACAATACGTATAGGTATTGATATCATACTTGATAGAAATAGTACTTGGGAATATCATACTAACATGATAAGTAGATTGATGGATTCAGAAGAAACTAACGTCCATTAGGTAGACATTGCTCATATAAATAACTTTGTTCAACGATATAGATAGTCAAATTCGAGTACTAGGATAGTAACACTTAAGTTTGTGAAAATCGACTCTATGTGTGTAAGATGTAATTATCTAAGTTTTCTGATATTGACCAGTTCATAAGTATTAGTTGATGGTGTACATGTACTAATATAGCTTATTAGGATTTTTAGAAAAATTTGATTCATGAAAATTTGATAATGTGGATAATCCGATTTATAGTCCGAAAGAATATATCACTTAGTTCCTATTAGATTCGATTTTTAAGATGTTTGAATTTATATGACCAACCGCTTTAGTTAGACCAGATGTATTGACTATGGAGATAAACAAGTTTATAAGAGATGGTGTTGTTTTTCTATAATGTAGTTTTAAAGGCTAAATAAAAAGTTGAAAGTTTTAATCTTTACCATAGATAAGAGAATTGAATTGAAAATATGCGACACAATTTAAGTTATAAGTACTTGGTATTGGAAAAAAACAGAAGTCATGGTGTTTTTTGCAAGTCTTTGTGTCGTATTTGAGAAACGGGAAAATGTTTGTGTAAATATTTGGCCGACGTTAGAATGACCAATCACTTTTTAAAGAAACCATTTATCACGAAATTTATATGTATATATATATATCTTTTTTTTTTTTTACAAGATACTAAGACCAAAGGGTTATTAAATTTTTTTTTAAAATATATATATGTATATAAGTTTGTTTGGGAAGATAAGAAAATTATTTTAATAGAATCGAATACCTTTAATTTTACAAAATTCATTGATTACACGTTGTGTTAGGGTAACGAGTTTATAAATGAAACACATTGGGTTTGGATTAGTTCATGAAGACTAGTTGCGTAGAATTTCGTTGGTGGTCATATGTATAGATGAAACATTTAGTTAAATGAGTTCGAGAATAGTTGTGTAGTGAGTTCTCGTTAGATTTGGATAACGAATTCATGGATAGTATCCTGTAGTTGATTAACGAGTACATGTTTTGTAGGTTAGTTCATAATTTGATAGTAGATATATCGTTTTAATGATAGATTAGAAATTGGATTAGAATCTTGTAGTAAGATGAGTAGTTTGGAATTTATCTGAGTATAGAAGTCAAATTGAAATATTTTAAGGGTAGACGTTCGATTCAAATACATTAGCTTATAAGAATAGCAAAATCCGCTAACTTTTATTTAGTTATGGAATTTAGCCTTGACTATAATTTAGAAATCATAACGAACCTTTGATTGGAGAGTTGATATTTGATTTAGAATTATAAGTACGACTTAGATTCGGTAATCGATATACGCATGATCTGAAGTTTTGGATAATTCGATTGAGATATGTCTTAGTTTGAATTGAAATGTTTGGTTTACAATGGTGTAATTGTGCTATATCGATAAGCTAGCGAGTATATCGCATAAGTATTATTGTAGCTTAGAAAACAAATGGAATGATGAAACATAGAATAACACGGTTTTGTAGCAACATCTTCGACCGATAGAAACATCCGATGTAATAATAGCAACTCGTTCCTCTTAGAATATCATAGAATCATTTGAAACATACTATAGAAAATCACGTAGAAAGTTTAGAAACTTTAGAAATTTCGATTAAATGAAATAGTGATAGTACTTAGAACATCGTAGAATCCTTTGAACATATCAAAGAAAATCACTTAGAAACTTTAGAAACATTAGTAAATGAAGTTGGAATATCATTTGAATCACTATAAAAATTCATAGAAATAATTATAAATCGTAGGAATGAGAATCATAGAATCATTAAGAAAATGAAATTCGACGGCTTAGGAGTGTGTCTTGGTTTTGGACACTAATGACTTATCAAAGTGCTAAGTTCGTTTTTCAACGTAGTCGAGAAGGCGTGCTTTAGCCTATAGGTTCACACTCATCTCGTACATCCCCAGGTAAGCATACAGGTCTCTTAAAGAGATTTATACGAAATGCTTTGCCTTAGACAGGATGTCCGTGATACAGGTGTTCCCCCTTCCGGATTGCACACGTTCCCACGTTTTCAAACTTACTTAAGACAATGACAAGATTTCACAAAGAGAAGATCCCAATCATGCAGACGAGTCTCTTGTAGCTCCTTCGCGAAATCGGATAAGAAATGAGATTATGAAAAGCATAGAAAGATTCGTAAAGGAAAACAAACAAGTTCAAAAGAATTCCTGAGTACATCGATTTGCACTAAGGACTCTTAGGTTATAGTCTAGGTCGGTGTGTTTCTAATACCCTATCCTAGTTCCCTATAACCATGGCTCTGATACCAAACTGTGACACCCCGCCCGGCGGCGGAAAACACCGGGCGCGTCAAGTGAATCGGATATCAGTAGTACAAAGCACATGGCACTAAAAGCATATTTTAATATTAATTAAGCAATAATGTCGTGACAAAATAAGGCAAACGAACAATCTTAAAATTGTAACAGAAACTGTCAAATATATATTGTTTATTGTCTTTTTATTCTAGGTCCGAAGCATCCTACGTGTCTTGAACCAAAACTGAATCAAACTTCACCTGAAAAACGTGTAAAATAAGTTAGCTAAAGATTTAGCTAGTGAGTAAAACACAATTAATAGTACATAGTATAAAATCCGAGATCATTATAGATTGTGTTTCGCAATCTCATGTGCATAGCAATTTCAGCATATATCTCAACCATGACCATAGAAACACATAGAAACAAGTATCATACACCCCGCAGGGTTACCTTTAGCAACAAGTCATGAGGAACCAACTCATGTTACATTTATTGATAACCATCGTTTAACCGTCATTTAACCGTCTCGATATGCAAGTTATCAAAAATGTTTAAGCATCTAAGGGACATAGCATCGTAGCAACAAGCATCACATGTAGTAACTAGTAACATAGAATCAACCAAAGAATCGCCGGGTCAAAATCACCTATCAGGCCATTAATGTAGGTGGGCTTGTCAAGCCATTAGCGCTAACATTGTACCGTTGGAAATTACAAGATAATATAACTAATATTGACTACTACACAATTTTGCTACATGCGGCCAAACACGATTAACACATCTAATGATCTCATTTTCGAAAATAGAAACATCAAAAGAAACCGTTGTATTATAGAAACACGTACTTCAGCCCCAAAAACGTAAACAGTAAAAAGGGGAGTGAGTTTACTCACCTTAAAATCCAAAGATAATAGTAACACTAGAATCGCAACTAGAAAGAACCGAGGATCGCCCAGATATTAGAATCACCTAATTAGCCGGGAAAACCTAATTTACAAACGAAGCAAGTAACGTAATAACTAGAATCAAGAAAGTAGAACTTCTAGGGTTTCATATTTGGGAATTTAGGGTTTCAAAATATAATTTGGAAAGTTAGGGTTTTAACGTACCAACTGAAAATTAGGGTTTCAAAATATAATTTGAGAATTTAGGGTTTCAAAATATAATTTGTGAATTTAGGGTTTTAACATAACAATTGAAAATTAGGGTTTCAAAATATAATTTGGGAATTTAGGGTTTTAACGTACCAATTGAAAATCATGGTTTTAAAGTACCAATATCTTTATAATAATCCATTTTTAGTTTTATACTTGAAATAATACTTGTACACAACTTTAAGAAATATATATATATATATATATATATATATATATATATATATATATATATATATATATATAACATAAATTATAAGTAAATGAATTAAAGCATAAAAATTAAGGAAAAAGTAGTCTGTGGGACTCGAACCCACGACCAAACAATCCACATCCAACGCCCTAACCGCTGGACTAGATGCACTTTTTGTTTATTATTTCGTTTTTAAATTGTTTTTAACTGTTAAAATCCAAGAACTCCCTTTTGTCAATCCAAGCCCTAGAACAAGAATCAATCTAATTAGTTCAAACCAGTGAATCAAATCCAAAACAAGTAGAGGGCTTTTAATCAGAACGAACACACGAGCATTTTGATATAAAATACTTACTTGATTGTTGCATAAACGGGTCGATGAAGACGATGAACAGGGGGCGACGGGTTTGGGATCGAACCCAGAATTTTGCTAATGTTCTGTGTAAATTGAGATCACCGAGAGAGAATGCGAGTACATGTGTGAGAATTGGACGATTGAATTGTGTTATCTCGACCAAAAACAGTACGAACGGGTTCGGGTTAGTCTCCGAGTTAATTGAGAATAATTGGGTATTAAATCGTTAATTAAAGTCTGATTAGATGTTATTAACATCTTCAATTCACTCCGAGGATCGTTTTGTGTTAACCAATTTATTGATTTTAGACGTTTTGAGACGATTTGAGTTGTGGGTGTTTGAACCGGTTTTAGATTTGAAAATACACATTTAATCAAGTGATTAAACGAAGATTTGGAGGTGGTTTCTAGTTCGAGCATGGTCCACGATCATTTTGTATAAATTTGTTTGGTCGAATCGGCTTTAAAACGGTATTTAGAAACCTCGCCGGAGATGGCGTTTTTCCGGCCAACTTGCCGGAGTAATAAAGTGCCGGAAGTACGGGTAGAATGGGTGGGGGCTGGGTTAAACATATATTTACGTAATTGGTCCTTTATGTTTTGCTAACTTAATAATTTGAGTTTTTAAACTTTAATTACTAGTTTAAAAGTTGACAGATTTAGTCCAAAGTTAATTTATAAGTTATATTAGTTAATAAACTTAACTATGTTGAGACGTAACATTTATATAAGTGACGTTTTCATGGTTTTAGTTCGTTTAAGCCATTAGGAGACTATTTCGAGACTTAGAAGCGTTTTTGTTTAACGTTTTTAATAATTATCTTTTACGAACTCTCTCTATATATATATAGATTTATATGTCTTGAGATTAATTGTTCCAAATAATATTTATCTGATGTATGAGAATATTTTGCGACATATGTACAATTATTTAATTGAGACGGAAATAACTTAGAATCCAATGCGTTTATTCATAATAATAATAATGAACGTTACATTTTGAGGAAATAAATACGATTACAATTTAAAGGATAACAACTTCGGGTTCGAGTCGGGCATTCGGGTTCGGGTTTGGGGCAGATGTCACATCTTACCACTCTGAATGCCACATTACCGCCTTGAAAAGCATGTTAGTATAACGTACGACACCTTACAACTCCTAAAAAAAATATTACAACACCGTACGTAAACTTAAAACTCCATAATAAACCTAATGAATTCGTCTGAGTGATTTGAACATCGTACAACAATTTAGAATATCTTACCACTATGTATGCCAAATTACCGCCTTGAAAAGCATGTTAGTATAACGTACGACACCTTATAACTCCTAAGAAAACATTACAACACCGTACGTAAACTTAAAACTCCATAATAAACCTAATTAATTCGTCCGAGTCATTTGAACATCGTACAACAATTTAGAATATCTTACGACTCTGTATGCCACATTACCGCCTTAAAAATCATGTTAGTATAACCTAGGGCACCTTACAACTCCTAAGAACGCATTGCAATACCGTACGTAAACTTAAAACTCCATAGTAAACCTAATGAATTCGTCCGAGTCCTTTAAACATCAGGCGACCACTCAGTACTTGTTACGACTTTGTATGCGACATTAGCAACAGGAAAAGCAATTTAGAATAATGTAGGATGCGTTACATCTTTTGAGAACACCTTACACCACCGTACGAAACATTAAAACTCCATAATAAACCTAATGAATTCGTCCGAGTGATTTGAACATCGTAGAACAATTTAGAATATCTTACCACTCTGAATGCCACATTACCGCCTTGAAAAGCATGTTAGTATAACGTACGACACCTTACAACTCCTAACAAAATATTACAACACCGTACGTAAACTTAAAACTCCATAATAAACCTAATGAATTCGTCCGAGTGATTTGAACATCGTACAACAATTTAGAATATCTTACCACTATGTATGCCACATTACCGCCTTGAAAAGCATGTTAGTATAACGTACGACACCTTACAACTCCTAAGAAAACATTACAACACCGTACGTAAACTTAAAACTCCATAATAAACCTAATTAATTCGTCCGAGTCATTTGAACATCGTACAAAAATTTAGAATATCTTACGACTCTGTATGCCACATTACCGCCTTGAAAATCATGTTAGTATAACCTAGGGCACCTTACAACTCCTAAGAACCCATTGCAATACCGTACGTAAACTTAAAACTCCATAGTAAACCTAATGAATTCGTCCGAGTCCTTTAAACATCAGACGACCACTCAGTACTTGTTACGACTTTGTATGCGACATTAGCAACAGGAAAAGCAATTTAGAATAATGTAGGATGCGTTACATCTTTTGAGAACACCTTACACCACCGTACGAAACATTAAAACTCCATAATAAACCTAATGAATTCGTCCGAGTGATTTGAACATCGTAGAACAATTTAGAATATCTTACCACTCTGAATGCCACATTACCGCCTTGAAAAGCATGTTAGTATAACGTACGACACCTTACAACTCCTAACAAAATATTACAACACCGTACGTAAACTTAAAACTCCATAATAAACCTAATGAATTCGTCCGAGTGATTTGAACATCGTACAACAATTTAGAATATCTTACCACTATGTATGCCAAATTACCGCCTTGAAAAGCATGTTAGTATAACGTACGACACCTTATAACTCCTAAGAAAACATTACAACACCGTACGTAAACTTAAAACTCCATAATAAACCTAATTAATTCGTCCGAGTCATTTGAACATCGTACAACAATTTAGAATATCTTACGACTCTGTATGCCACATTACCGCCTTAAAAATCATGTTAGTATAACCTAGGGCACCTTACAACTCCTAAGAACGCATTGCAATACCGTACGTAAACTTAAAACTCCATAGTAAACCTAATGAATTCGTCCGAGTCCTTTAAACATCAGACGACCACTCAGTACTTGTTACGACTTTGTATGCGACATTAGCAACAGGAAAAGCAATTTAGAATAATGTAGGATGCGTTACATCTTTTGAGAACACCTTACACCACCGTACGAAACATTAAAACTCCATAATAAACCTAATGAATTCGTCCGAGTGATTTGAACATCGTAGAACAATTTAGAATATCTTACCACTCTGAATGCCACATTACCACCTTGAAAAGCATGTTAGTATAACGTACGACACCTTACAACTCCTAACAAAATATTACACCACCGTACGTAAACTTAAAACTCCATAATAAACCTAATGAATTCGTCCGAGTGATTTGAACATCGTACAACAATTTAGAATATCTTACCACTATGTATGCCATATTACCGCCTTGAAAAGCATGTTAGTATAACGTACGGCACCTTACAACTCCTAAGAAAACATTACAACACCGTACGTAAACTTAAAACTCCATAATAAACCTAATTAATTCGTCCGAGTCATTTGAACATCGTACAAAAATTTAGAATATCTTACGACTCTGTATGCCACATTACCGCCTTGAAAATCATGTTAGTATAACCTAGGGCACCTTACAACTCCTAAGAACCCATTGCAATACCGTACGTAAACTTAAAACTCCATAGTAAACCTAATGAATTCGTCCAAGTCCTTTAAACATCAGACGACCACTCAGTACTTGTTACGAATTTGTATGCTACATTAGCAACAGGAAAAGCAATTTAGAATAATGTAGGATGCGTTACATCTTTTGAGAACACCTTACACCACCGTACGAAACATTAAAACTCCATAATAAACCTAATGAATTCGTCCGAGTGATTAGAACATCGGACAACAATTTAGAATATCTTACCACTCTGAATGCCACATTACCGCCTTGAAAAGCATGTTAGTATAACGTATGACACCTTACAACTCCTAACAAAATATTACAACACCGTACGTAAACTTAAAACTCCATAATAAACCTAATGAATTCATCCGAATCCTTTGAACATCGTACGACAATTTAGAATATATTACGACTCTGTATGCCACATTACCGCCTTGAAAAGCATGTTAGTATAACGTACGGCACCTTACAACTCCTAAGAACCCATTACAATACCATACGTAAACTTAAAACTCCATAGGAAACCTAATGAATTCGTCCGAGTCCTTTAAACATCAGACGACCACTCAGGACTTGTTACGCCTTTGTATGCGACATTAGCAACAGGAAAAGCAATTTAGAATAATGTAGGATGCGTTACATCTTTTGAGAACACCTTACACCACCGTACGTAACATTAAAACTCCATAATAAACCTAATGAATTCGTCCGAGTGAGTTGAACATCGTACAACAATTTAGAATATCTTACCACTATGTATGCCATATTACCGCTTTGAAGAGCATGTTAGTATAACGTACGACACCTTACAACTCCTAACAAAATATTACAACACCGTACGTAAACTTAAAACTCCATAATAAACCTAATGAATTCGTCCGAGTGATTTGAACATCGTACAACAATTTAGAATATCTTACCACTATGTATGCCACATTACCGCCTTGAAAAGCATGTTAGTATAACGTACGGCACCTTACAACTCCTAAGAAAACATTACAACACCGTACGTAAACTTAAAACTCCATAATAAACCTAATTAATTCGTCCGAGTCGTTTGAACATCGTACAAAAATTTAGAATATCTTACGACTCTGTATGCCACATTACCGCCTTGAAAATCATGTTAGTATAACCTAGGGCACCTTACAACTCCTAAGAACCCATTGCAATACCATACGTAAACTTAAAACTCCATAGTAAACCTAATGAATTCGTCCGAGTCCTTTAAACATCAGACGACCACTCAGTACTTGTTACGACTTTGTATGCGACATTAGCAACAGGAAAAGCAATATAGAATAATGTAGGATGCGTTACATCTTTTGAGAACACCTTACACCACCGTACGAAACATTAAAACTCCATAATAAACCTAATGAATTCGTCCGAGTGATTTGAACATCGTAGAACAATTTAGAATATCTTACCACTCTGAATGCCACATTACCGCCTTGAAAAGCATGTTAGTATAACGTACGACACCTTACAACTCCTAACAAAATATTACAACACCGTACGTAAACTTAAAACTCCATAATAAACCTAATGAATTCGTCCGAGTGATTTGAACATCGTACAACAATTTAGAATATCTTACCACTATGTATGCCAAATTACCGCCTTGAAAAGCATGTTAGTATAACGTACGACACCTTATAACTCCTAAGAAAACATTACAACACCGTACGTTAACTTAAAACTCCATAATAAACCTAATTAATTCGTCCGAGTCATTTGAACATCATACAACAATTTAGAATATCTTACGACTCTGTATGCCACATTACCGCCTTAAAAATCATGTTAGTATAACCTAGGGCACCTTACAACTCCTAAGAACGCATTGCAATACCGTACGTAAACTTAAAACTCCATAGTAAACCTAATGAATTCGTCCGAGTCCTTTAAACATCAGACGACCACTCAGTACTTGTTACGACTTTGTATGCGACATTAGCAACAGGAAAAGCAATTTAGAATAATGTAGGATGCGTTACATCTTTTGAGAACACCTTACACCACCGTACGAAACATTAAAACTCCATAATAAACCTAATGAATTCGTCCGAGTGATTTGAACATCGTAGAACAATTTAGAATATCTTACCACTCTGAATGCCACATTACCATCTTGAAAAGCATGTTAGTATAACGTACGACACCTTACAACTCCTAACAAAATATTACACCACCGTACGTAAACTTAAAACTCCATAATAAACCTAATGAATTCGTCCGAGTGATTTGAACATCGTACAACAATTTAGAATATCTTACCACTATGTATGCCAAATTACCGCCTTGAAAAGCATGTTA
This sequence comes from Tagetes erecta, assembly GCA_030867185.1. NCBI lineage: Eukaryota > Viridiplantae > Streptophyta > Magnoliopsida > Asterales > Asteraceae > Tagetes > Tagetes erecta. The sequence goes on along the minus strand of CM061488.1, from coordinate 42,204,455 downwards.
GTATAACGTACGACACCTTATAACTCCTAAGAAAACATTACAACACCGTACGTTAACTTAAAACTCCATAATAAACCTAATTAATTCGTCCGAGTCATTTGAACATCGTACAACAATTTAGAATATCTTACGACTCTGTATGCCACATTACCGCCTTAAAAATCATGTTAGTATAACCTAGGGCACCTTACAACTCCTAAGAACGCATTGCAATACCGTACGTAAACTTAAAACTCCATAGTAAACCTAATGAATTCGTCCGAGTCCTTTAAACATCAGACGACCACTCAGTACTTGTTACGACTTTGTATGCGACATTAGCAACAGGAAAAGCAATTTAGAATAATGTAGGATGCGTTACATCTTTTGAGAACACCTTACACCACCGTACGAAACATTAAAACTCCATAATAAACCTAATGAATTCGTCCGAGTGATTTGAACATCGTAGAACAATTTAGAATATCTTACCACTCTGAATGCCACATTACCATCTTGAAAAGCATGTTAGTATAACGTACGACACCTTACAACTCCTAACAAAATATTACACCACCGTACGTAAACTTAAAACTCCATAATAAACCTAATGAATTCGTCCGAGTGATTTGAACATCGTACAACAATTTAGAATATCTTACCACTATGTATGCCATATTACCGCCTTGAAAAGCATGTTAGTATAACGTACGGCACCTTACAACTCCTAAGAAAACATTACAACACCGTACGTAAACTTAAAACTCCATAATAAACCTAATTAATTCGTCCGAGTCATTTGAACATCGTACAAAAATTTAGAATATCTTACGACTCTGTATGCCACATTACCGCCTTGAAAATCATGTTATTATAACCTAGGGCACCTTACAACTCCTAAGAACCCATTGCAATACCGTACGTAAACTTAAAACTCCATAGTAAACCTAATGAATTCGTCCAAGTCCTTTAAACATCAGACGACCACTCAGTACTTGTTACGAATTTGTATGCTACATTAGCAACAGGAAAAGCAATTTAGAATAATGTAGGATGCGTTACATCTTTTGAGAACACCTTACACCACCGTACGAAACATTAAAACTCCATAATAAACCTAATGAATTCGTCCGAGTGATTAGAACATCGGACAACAATTTAGAATATCTTACCACTCTGAATGCCACATTACCGCCTTGAAAAGCATGTTAGTATAACGTATGACACCTTACAACTCCTAACAAAATATTACAACACCGTACGTAAACTTAAAACTCCATAATAAACCTAATGAATTCATCCGAATCCTTTGAACATCGTACGACAATTTAGAATATATTACGACTCTGTATGCCACATTACCGCCTTGAAAAGCATGTTAGTATAACGTACGGCACCTTACAACTCCTAAGAACCCATTACAATACCATACGTAAACTTAAAACTCCATAGGAAACCTAATGAATTCGTCCGAGTCCTTTAAACATCAGACGACCACTCAGGACTTGTTACGCCTTTGTATGCGACATTAGCAACAGGAAAAGCAATTTAGAATAATGTAGGATGCGTTACATCTTTTGAGAACACCTTACACCACCGTACGTAACATTAAAACTCCATAATAAACCTAATGAATTCGTCCGAGTGAGTTGAACATCGTACAACAATTTAGAATATCTTACCACTATGTATGCCATATTACCGCTTTGAAGAGCATGTTAGTATAACGTACGACACCTTACAACTCCTAAGAAAACATTACAACACCGTACGTAAACTTAAAACTCCATGATAAACCTAATGAATTCATCCGAGTCATTTGAACATCGTACAACAATTTGGAATATCTTACGACTCTGTATGCCACATTACCGCCTTGAAAATCATGTTAGTATAACCTAGGGCACCTTACAACTCGTAAGAACCCATTGGAATACCGTACGTAAACTTAAAACTCCATAGTAAACCTAATGAATTCGTCCGAGTCCTTTAAACATCAGACGACCACTCAGGACTTGTTACGAGTTTGTATGCGACATTAGCAACAGGAAAAGCAACTTAGAATAATGTAAGATGAGTTACATCTTTTGATAACACCTTACACCACCGTACGAAACATTAAAACTCCATAATAAACCTAATGAATTCGTCCGAGTGATTTGAACATCGTACAACAATTTAGAATATCTTACCACTCTGAATCCCACATTACCGCCTTGAAAAGCATGTTAGTATAACGTATGACACCTTGCAACTCCTAACAAAATATTACAACACCGTACGTAAACTTAAAACTCCATAATAAACCTAATGAATTCATCCGAATCCTTTGAACATCGTACGACAATTTAGAATATATTACGACTCTGTATGCCACATTACCGCCTTGAAAAGCATGTTAGTATAACGTACGGCACCCTACAACTCCTAAGAACCCATTACAATACCATACGTAAACTTAAAACTCCATAGGAAACCTAATGAATTCGTCCGAGTCCTTTAAACATCAGACGACCACTCAGGACTTGTTACGCCTTTGTATGCGACATTAGCAACAGGAAAAGAAATTTAGAATAATGTAGGATGCGTTACATCTTTTGAGAACACCTTACACCACCGTACGTAACATTAAAACTCCATAATAAACCTAATGAATTCGTCCGAGTGATTTGAACATCGTACAACAATTTAGAATATCTTACCACTCTGAATGCCACATTACCGCCTTGAAAAGCATGTTAGTATAACGTATGACACCTTGCAACTCCTAACAAAATATTACAACACCGTACGTAAACTTAAAACTCCATAATAAACCTAATGAATTCATCCGAATCCTTTGAACATCGTACGACAATTTAGAATATATTACGACTCTGTATGCCACATTACCGCCTTGAAAAGCATGTTAGTATAACGTACGGCACCTTACAACTCCTAAGAACCCATTACAATACCATACGTAAACTTAAAACTCCATAGGAAACCTAATGAATTCGTCCGAGTCCTTTAAACATCAGACGACCACTCAGGACTTGTTACGCCTTTGTATGCGACATTAGCAACAGGAAAAGCAATTTAGAATAATGTAGGATGCGTTACATCTTTTGAGAACACCTTACACCACCGTACGTAACATTAAAACTCCATAATAAACCTAATGAATTCGTCCGAGTGAGTTGAACATCGTACAACAATTTAGAATATCTTACCACTATGTATGCCATATTACCGCTTTGAAGAGCATGTTAGTATAACGTACGACACCTTACAACTCCTAAGAAAACATTACAACACCGTACGTAAACTTAAAACTCCATGATAAACCTAATGAATTCATCCGAGTCATTTGAACATCGTACAACAATTTGGAATATCTTACGACTCTGTATGCCACATTACCGCCTTGAAAATCATGTTAGTATAACCTAGGGCACCTTACAACTCGTAAGAACCCATTGGAATACCGTACGTAAACTTAAAACTCCATAGTAAACCTAATGAATTCGTCCGAGTCCTTTAAACATCAGACGACCACTCAGGACTTGTTACGAGTTTGTATGCGACATTAGCAACCGGAAAAGCAACTTAGAATAATGTAAGATGAGTTACATCTTTTGATAACACCTTACACCACCGTACGAAACATTAAAACTCCATAATAAACCTAATGAATTCGTCCGAGTGATTTGAACATCGTACAACAATTTAGAATATCTTACCACTCTGAATGCCACATTACCGCCTTGAAAAGCATGTTAGTATAACGTATGACACCTTGCAACTCCTAACAAAATATTACAACACCGTACGTAAACTTAAAACTCCATAATAAACCTAATGAATTCATCCGAATCCTTTGAACATCGTACGACAATTTAGAATATATTACGACTCTGTATGCCACATTACCGCCTTGAAAAGCATGTTAGTATAACGTACGGCACCCTACAACTCCTAAGAACCCATTACAATACCATACGTAAACTTAAAACTCCATAGGAAACCTAATGAATTCGTCCGAGTCCTTTAAACATCAGACGACCACTCAGGACTTGTTACGCCTTTGTATGCGACATTAGCAACAGGAAAAGCAATTTAGAATAATGTAGGATGCGTTACATCTTTTGAGAACACCTTACACCACCGTACGTAACATTAAAACTCCATAATAAACCTAATGAATTCGTCCGAGTGATTTGAACATCGTACAACAATTTAGAATATCTTACCACTCTGAATGCCACATTACCGCCTTGAAAAGCATGTTAGTATAACGTATGACACCTTGCAACTCCTAACAAAATATTACAACACCGTACGTAAACTTAAAACTCCATAATAAACCTAATGAATTCATCCGAATCCTTTGAACATCGTACGACAATTTAGAATATATTACGACTCTGTATGCCACATTACCGCCTTGAAAAGCATGTTAGTATAACGTACGGCACCTTACAACTCCTAAGAACCCATTACAATACCATACGTAAACTTAAAACTCCATAGGAAACCTAATGAATTCGTCCGAGTCCTTTAAACATCAGACGACCACTCAGGACTTGTTACGACTTTGTATGCGACATTAGCAACAGGAAAAGCAATTTAGAATAATGTAGGATGCGTTACATCTTTTGAGAACACCTTACACCACCGTACGTAACATTAAAACTCCATAATAAACCTAATGAATTCGTCCGAGTGAGTTGAACATCGTACAACAATTTAGAATATCTTACCACTATGTATGCCATATTACCGCTTTGAAGAGCATGTTAGTATAACGTACGACACCTTACAACTCCTAAGAAAACATTACAACACCGTACGTAAACTTAAAACTCCATGATAAACCTAATGAATTCATCCGAGTCATTTGAACATCGTACAACAATTTGGAATATCTTACGACTCTGTATGCCACATTACCGCCTTGAAAATCATGTTAGTATAACCTAGGGCACCTTACAACTCGTAAGAACCCATTGGAATACCGTACGTAAACTTAAAACTCCATAGTAAACCTAATGAATTCGTCCGAGTCCTTTAAACATCAGACGACCACTCAGGACTTGTTACGAGTTTGTATGCGACATTAGCAACAGGAAAAGCAACTTAGAATAATGTAAGATGAGTTACATCTTTTGATAACACCTTACACCACCGTACGAAACATTAAAACTCCATAATAAACCTAATGAATTCGTCCGAGTGATTTGAACATCGTACAACAATTTAGAATATCTTACCACTCTGAATGCCACATTACCGCCTTGAAAAGCATGTTAGTATAACGTATGACACCTTGCAACTCCTAACAAAATATTACAACACCGTACGTAAACTTAAAACTCCATAATAAACCTAATGAATTCATCCGAATCCTTTGAACATCGTACGACAATTTAGAATATATTACGATTCTGTATGCCACATTACCGCCTTGAAAAGCATGTTAGTATAACGTACGGCACCCTACAACTCCTAAGAACCCATTACAATACCATACGTAAACTTAAAACTCCATAGGAAACCTAATGAATTCGTCCGAGTCCTTTAAACATCAGACGACCACTCAGGACTTGTTACGCCTTTGTATGCGACATTAGCAACAGGAAAAGCAATTTAGAATAATGTAGGATGCGTTACATCTTTTGAGAACACCTTACACCACCGTACGAAACATTAAAACTCCATAATAAACCTAAAGAATTCGTCCGAGTGAGTTGAACATCGTACAACAATTTAGAATATCTTACCACTATGTATGCCATATTACCGCTTTGAAGAGCATGTTAGTATAACGTACGACACCTTACAACTCCTAAGAAAACATTACAACACCGTACGTAAACTTAAAACTCCATGATAAACCTAATGAATTCATCCGAGTCATTTGAACATCGTACAACAATTTGGAATATCTTACGACTCTGTATGCCACATTACCGCCTTGAAAATCATGTTAGTATAACCTAGGGCACCTTACAACTCGTAAGAACCCATTGGAATACCGTACGTAAACTTAAAACTCCATAGTAAACCTAATGAATTCGTCCGAGTCCTTTAAACATCAGACGACCACTCAGGACTTGTTACGACTTTGTATGCGACATTAGCAACAGGAAAAGCAATTTAGAATAATGTAGGATGCGTTACATCTTTTGAGAATACCTTACACCACCGTACGAAACATTAAAACTCCATAATAAACCTAATGAATTCGTCCGAGTGATTTGAACATCGTACTACAATTTAGAATATCATACCACTCTGAATGCCACATTACCGACTTGAAAAGCATGTTAGTATAACGTACGACACCTTGCAACTCCTAACAAAATATTACAACACCGTACGTAAACTTAAAACTCCATAATAAACCTAATTAATTCATCCGAATCCTTTGAACATCGTACGACAATTTAGAATATATTACGACTCTGTATGCCACATTACCGCCTTGAAAAGCATGTTAGTATAACGTACGGCACATTACAACTCCTAACAAAACATTACAACACCGTACGTAAACTTAAAACTCCATAATAAACCTAATGAATTCGTCCGAGTCATTTGAACATTGTACAACAATTTAGAATATCTTACGATTCTGTATTCCACATTACAGCCTTGAAAATCATGTTAGTATAACCTAGGGCACCTTACAACTCCTAAGAACCCATTACAATACCATACGTAAACTTAAAACTCCATAGTAAACCTAATGAATTCGTCCGAGTCCTTTAAACATCAGACGACCACTCAGGACTTGTTACGACTTTGTATGCGACATTAGCAACAGGAAAAGCAACTTAGAATAATGTAAGATGAGTTACATCTTCTGATAACACCTTACACCACCGTACGAAACATTAAAACTCCATAATAAACCTAATGAATTCGTCCGAGTGATTTGAACATCGTACAACAATTTAGAATATCTTACCACTCTGAATGCCACATTACCGCCTTGAAAAGCATGTTAGTATAACGTATGACACCTTGCAACTCCTAACAAAATATTACAACACCGTACGTAAACTTAAAACTCCATAATAAACCTAATGAATTCATCCGAATCCTTTGAACATCGTACGACAATTTAGAATATATTACGACTCTGTATGCCACATAACCGCCTTGAAAAGCATGTTAGTATAACGTACGGCACCTTACAACTCCTAAGAACCCATTACAATACCATACGTAAACTTAAAACTCCATAGGAAACCTAATGAATTCGTCCGAGTCCTTTAAACATCAGACGACCACTCAGGACTTGTTACGCCTTTGTATGCGACATTAGCAACAGGAAAAGCAATTTAGAATAATGTAGGATGCGTTACATCTTTTGAGAACACCTTACACCACCGTACGTAACATTAAAACTCCATAATAAACCTAATGAATTCGTCCGAGTGAGTTGAACATCGTACAACAATTTAGAATATCTTACCACTATGTATGCCATATTACCGCTTTGAAGAGCATGTTAGTATAACGTACGACACCTTACAACTCCTAAGAAAACATTACAACACCGTACGTAAACTTAAAACTCCATGATAAACCTAATGAATTCATCCGAGTCATTTGAACATCGTACAACAATTTGGAATATCTTACGACTCTGTATGCCACATTACCGCCTTGAAAATCATGTTAGTATAACCTAGGGCACCTTACAACTCGTAAGAACCCATTGGAATACCGTACGTAAACTTAAAACTCCATAGTAAACCTAATGAATTCGTCCGAGTCCTTTAAACATCAGACGACCACTCAGGACTTGTTACGAGTTTGTATGCGACATTAGCAACAGGAAAAGCAACTTAGAATAATGTAAGATGAGTTACATCTTTTGATAACACCTTACACCACCGTACGAAACATTAAAACTCCATAATAAACCTAATGAATTCGTCCGAGTGATTTGAACATCGTACAACAATTTAGAATATCTTACCACTCTGAATGCCACATTACCGCCTTGAAAAGCATGTTAGTATAACGTATGACACCTTGCAACTCCTAACAAAATATTACAACACCGTACGTAAACTTAAAACTCCATAATAAACCTAATGAATTCATCCGAATCCTTTGAACATCGTACGACAATTTAGAATATATTACGACTCTGTATGTCACATTACCGCCTTGAAAAGCATGTTAGTATAACGTACGGCACCTTACAACTCCTAAGAACCCATTACAATACCATACGTAAACTTAAAACTCCATAGGAAACCTAATGAATTCGTCTGAGTCCTTTAAACATCAGACGACCACTCAGGACTTGTTACGCCTTTGTATGCGACATTAGCAACAGGAAAAGCAATTTAGAATAATGTAGGATGCGTTACATCTTTTGAGAACACCTTACACCACCGTACGAAACATTAAAACTCCATAATAAACCTAATGAATTCGTCCGAGTGAGTTGAACATCGTACAACAATTTAGAATATCTTACCTCTATGTATGCCATATTACCGCTTTGAAGAGCATGTTAGTATAACGTACGACACCTTACAACTCCTAAGAAAACATTACAACACCGTACGTAAACTTAAAACTCCATGATAAACCTAATGAATTCATCCGAGTCATTTGAACATCGTACAACAATTTGGAATATCTTACGACTCTGTATGCCACATTACCGCCTTGAAAATCATGTTAGTATAACCTAGGGCACCTTACAACTCGTAAGAACCCATTGGAATACCGTACGTAAACTTAAAACTCCATAGTAAACCTAATGAATTCGTCCGAGTCCTTTAAACATCAGACGACCACTCAGGACTTGTTACGAGTTTGTATGCGACATTAGCTACAGGAAAAGCAACTTAGAATAATGTAAGATGAGTTACATCTTTTGATAACACCTTACACCACCGTACGAAACATTAAAACTCCATAATAAACCTAATGAATTCGTCCGAGTGATTTGAACATCGTACAACAATTTAGAATATCTTACCACTCTGAATGCCACATTACCGCCTTGAAAAGCATGTTAGTATAACGTATGACACCTTGCAACTCCTAACAAAATATTACAACACCGTACGTAAACTTAAAACTCCATAATAAACCTAATGAATTCATCCGAATCCTTTGAACATCGTACGACAATTTAGAATATATTACGACTCTGTATGTCACATTACCGCCTTGAAAAGCATGTTAGTATAACGTACGGCACCTTACAACTCCTAAGAACCCATTACAATACCATACGTAAACTTAAAACTCCATAGGAAACCTAATGAATTCGTCTGAGTCCTTTAAACATCAGACGACCACTCAGGACTTGTTACGCCTTTGTATGCGACATTAGCAACAGGAAAAGCAATTTAGAATAATGTAGGATGCGTTACATCTTTTGAGAACACCTTACACCACCGTACGAAACATTAAAACTCCATAATAAACCTAATGAATTCGTCCGAGTGAGTTGAACATCGTACAACAATTTAGAATATCTTACCTCTATGTATGCCATATTACCGCTTTGAAGAGCATGTTAGTATAACGTACGACACCTTACAACTCCTAAGAAAACATTACAACACCGTACGTAAACTTAAAACTCCATGATAAACCTAATGAATTCGTCCGAGTCATTTGAACATCGTACAACAATTTAGAATATCTTACGACTCTGTATGCCACATTACCGCCTTGAAAATCATGTTAGTATAACCTAGGGCACCTTACAACTCCTAAGAACCCAATGCAATAACGTACGTAAACTTAAAACTCCATAGTAAACCTAATGGATTCGTCCGAGTCCTTAAAACATCAGACGACCACTCAGTATTTGTTACGACTTTGTATGCGACATTAGCAACAGGAAAAGCAATTTAGAATAATGTAGGATGCGTTACATCTTTTGAGAATACCTTACACCACCGTAAGAAACATTAAAACTCCATAATAAACCTAATGAATTCGTCCGAGTGATTTGAACATCGTACTACAATTTAGAATATCTTACCACTCTGAATGCCACATTACCGACTTGAAAAACATGTTAGTATAACGTACGACACCTTGCAACTCCTAACAAAATATTACAACACCGTACGTAAACTTAAAACTCCATAATAAACCTAATTAATTCATCCGAATCCTTTGAACATCGTACGACAATTTAGAATATATTACGACTCTGTATGCCACATTACCGCCTTGAAAAGCATGTTAGTATAACGTACGGCACCTTACAACTCCTAACAAAACATTAAAACACCGTACGTAAACTTAAAACTCCATAATAAACCTAATGAATTCGTCCGAGTCATTTGAACATTGTACAACAATTTAGAATATCTTACGATTCTGTATGCCACATTACAGCCTTGAAAATCATGTTAGTATAACCTAGGGCACCTTACAACTCCTAAGAACCCATTACAATACCATACGTAAACTTAAAACTCCATAGTAAACCTAATGAATTCGTCCGAGTCCTTTAAACATCAGACGACCACTCAGGACTTGTTACGACTTTGTATGCGACATTAGCAACAGGAAAAGCAACTTAGAATAATGTAAGATGAGTTACATCTTCTGATAACACCTTACACCACCGTACGAAACATTAAAACTCCATAATAAACCTAATGAATTCGTCCGAGTGATTTGAACATCGTACAACAATTTAGAATATCTTACCACTCTGAATGCCACATTACCGCCTTGAAAAGCATGTTAGTATAACGTATGACACCTTGCAACTCCTAACAAAATATTACAACACCGTACGTAAACTTAAAACTCCATAATAAACCTAATGAATTCATCCGAATCCTTTGAACATCGTACGACAATTTAGAATATATTACGACTCTGTATGCCACATTACCGCCTTGAAAAGCATGTTAGTATAACGTACGGCACCTTACAACTCCTAAGAACCCATTACAATACCATACGTAAACTTAAAACTCCATAGGAAACCTAATGAATTCGTCCGAGTCCTTTAAACATCAGACGACCACTCAGGACTTGTTACGCCTTTGTATGCGACATTAGCAACAGGAAAAGCAATTTAGAATAATGTAGGATGCGTTACATCTTTTGAGAACACCTTACACCACCGTACGTAACATTAAAACTCCATAATAAACCTAATGAATTCGTCCGAGTGAGTTGAACATCGTACAACAATTTAGAATATCTTACCACTATGTATGCCATATTACCGCTTTGAAGAGCATGTTAGTATAACGTACGGCACCTTACAACTCCTAAGAAAACATTACAACACCGTACGTAAACTTAAAACTCATTGATAAACCTAATGAATTCATCCGAGTCATTTGAACATCGTACAACAATTTGGAATATCTTACGACTCTGTATGCCACATTACCGCCTTGAAAATCATGTTAGTATAACCTAGGGCACCTTACAACTCGTAAGAACCCATTGGAATACCGTACGTAAACTTAAAACTCCATAGTAAACCTAATGAATTCGTCCGAGTCCTTTAAACATCAGACGACCACTCAGGACTTGTTACGAGTTTGTATGCGACATTAGCAACAGGAAAAGCAACTTAGAATAATGTAAGATGAGTTACATCTTTTGATAACACCTTACACCACCGTACGAAACATTAAAACTCCATAATAAACCTAATGAATTCGTCCGAGTGATTTGAACATCGTACAACAATTTAGAATATCTTACCACTCTGAATGCCACATTACCGCCTTGAAAAGCATGTTAGTATAACGTATGACACCTTGCAACTCCTAACAAAATATTACAACACCGTACGTAAACTTAAAACTCCATAATAAACCTAATGAATTCATCCGAATCCTTTGAACATCGTACGACAATTTAGATTATATTACGACTCTGTATGCCACATTACCGCCTTGAAAAGCATGTTAGTATAACGTACGGCACCCTACAACTCCTAAGAACCCATTACAATACCATACGTAAACTTAAAACTCCATAGGAAACCTAATGAATTCGTCCGAGTCCTTTAAACATCAGACGACCACTCAGGACTTGTTACGCCTTTGTACGCGACATTAGCAACAGGAAAAGCAATTTAGAATAATGTAGGATGCGTTACATCTTTTGAGAACACCTTACACCACCGTACGTAACATTAAAACTCCATAATAAACCTAATGAATTCGTCCGAGTGAGTTGAACATCGTACAACAATTTAGAATATCTTACCACTATGTATGCCATATTACCGCTTTGAAGAGCATGTTAGTATAACGTACGACACCTTACAACTCCTAAGAAAACATTACAACACCGTACGTAAACTTAAAACTCATTGATAAACCTAATGAATTCATCCGAGTCATTTGAACATCGTACAACAATTTGGAATATCTTACGACTCTGTATGCCACATTACCGCCTTGAAAATCATGTTAGTATAACCTAGGGCACCTTACAACTCGTAAGAACCCATTGGAATACCGTACGTAAACTTAAAACTCCATAGTAAACCTAATGAATTCGTCCGAGTCCTTTAAACATCAGACGACCACTCAGGACTTGTTACGAGTTTGTATGCGACATTAGCAACAGGAAAAGCAACTTAGAATAATGTAAGATGAGTTACATCTTTTGATAACACCTTACACCACCGTACGAAACATTAAAACTCCATAATAAACCTAATGAATTCGTCCGAGTGATTTGAACATCGTACAACAATTTAGAATATCTTACCACTCTGAATGCCACATTACCGCCTTGAAAAGCATGTTAGTATAACGTATGACACCTTGCAACTCCTAACAAAATATTACAACACCGTACGTAAACTTAAAACTCCATAATAAACCTAATGAATTCATCCGAATCATTTGAACATCGTACGACAATTTAGAATATATTACGACTCTGTATGCCACATTACCGCCTTGAAAAGCATGTTAGTATAACGTACGGCACCCTACAACTCCTAAGAACCCATTACAATACCATACGTAAACTTAAAACTCCATAGGAAACCTAATGAATTCGTCCGAGTCCTTTAAACATCAGACAACCACTCAGGACTTGTTACGCCTTTGTATGCGACATTAGCAACAGGAAAAGCAATTTAGAATAATGTAGGATGCGTTACATCTTTTGAGAACACCTTACACCACCGTACGTAACATTAAAACTCCATAATAAACCTAATGAATTCGTCCGAGTGAGTTGAACATCGTCCAACAATTTAGAATATCTTACCACTATGTATGCCATATTACCGCTTTGAAGAGCATGTTAGTATAACGTACGACACCTTACAACTCCTAAGAAAACATTACAACACCGTACGTAAACTTAAAACTCCATGATAAACCTAATGAATTCATCCGAGTCATTTGAACATCGTACAACAATTTGGAATATCTTACGACTCTGTATGCCACATTACCGCCTTGAAAATCATGTTAGTATAACCTAGGGCACCTTACAACTCGTAAGAACCCATTGGAATACCGTACGTAAATTTAAAACTCCATAGTAAACCTACTGAATTCGTCCGAGTCCTTTAAACATCAGACGACCACTCAGGACTTGTTACGACTTTGTATGCGACATTAGCAACATGAAAAGCAACTTAGAATAATGTAAGATGAGTTACATCTTTTGATAACACCTTACACCACCGTACGAAACATTAAAACTCCATAATAAACCTAATGAATTCGTCCGAGTGATTTGAACATCGTACAACAATTTAGAATATCTTACCACTCTGAATGCCACATTACCGCCATGAAAAGCATGTTAGTATAACGTATGACACCTTGCAACTCCTAACAAAATATTACAACACCGTACGTAAACTAAAAACTCCATAATAAACCTAATGAATTCATCCGAATCCTTTGAACATCGTACGACAATTTAGAATATATTACGACTCTGTATGCCACATTACCGCCTTGAAAAGCATGTTAGTATAACGTACGGCACCTTACAACTTCTAAGAACCCATTACAATACAATACGTAAACTTAAAATGTGACACCCCGTAAATTCTGGTTAACACGTTAACTACCTTTTAACTATTCCGTTAAGTTTTATATAAGTTTTAGGTTAGTTTTGTAATTAATTAAACTAATTATAAACTTTAAAAGCTAACTAAATAATCTATTAATGTGTAAGGGCCAGAAATGTAAATTAAAAATTAAAAAGCCCAACCCACCCGTCACACCCCTTCTTCCTAGACATATCGCGACACAAACACACACTCATATCATAAACCCTAGCAGCGGCCGCACCACCACACCAGCTGCACCTCCATATTCATTATACCACGTCGGTTCCATCCCCGCATCGCAACAGTCTCGTTTCGCCTCACCGTACGCATCATCACTGCTGTTCGAAACGTCAACGGAACCGGAAATAGCCGCAACAGTCCCGTCCGATCATCTTCAACGTTTTTCCGGTAAGACTCGCGAACCATAATCGTGTATGTGACATGTATATACATATATATGTTAGCAAATTCGAGCAGCAAGAATGTTAGTTGATCTCTCTTTGGTTAACAGTAGGCAGCGAACCATCGAACCCGTCTCGTCAAGAACGCGTGCAACAACGGCAGCCCTCACCGTCTCCCTTTTCTCGTCGCCATTAACGAACCTGAACAGCAGCCGAAAACTCTGTTGGTTCCGATCGTCTTTTCCGATTAGTCTCCGGTGAGTTTCGTGACCCGTAGACTTGTATACGTGATCGATGTGTGAGACAATATCGTATGTATGTATATATATGTTACCTGCGTATTCATGTATAGCAGCGACAATAACAGAAAATAGTATGAATGTTGTAGGTATATATATGTATGCGTTGTATGTATATCGGCTGTGTATGTATGTGTTGTTTATGCAATCTGGTGTGTCTAAGTATACATGTATGTGTGTGATCTGCTATGTATGTGTGTGATGTGTGTTTACATGGAACTAAGCATGAGATCTTATTATATATGTATGTAGAGTAAATATAAACAAATTGTATTCGTATGGTTGTATGTGATGGGTGTGTACGGGCAGCATGCATTTTGTATACATACATATATATATTACAGAGAGTGTATGTGTGCTGCTATATATATACATATATGTATGTGAAATGTTCAAGTATGTATGATAATATGATATGGTGTGTAACAACGTGTATGTATATATGTATGATCAAGGTGTGATAGTAGATTTAAATTCATGTTGTATGTATGCGTAGGTATGAAAGTGAATTCAGATAAGAATATGTATGTTGTATGTATGCCTATGTGTGCTAAGAATGTATGTATGTATATTGAACAATAGAAACAAAAGCATGTATGCGTTAATGGTATGTGTACGTGTGTGAATGTATAGTGTATATGAATGTAAGCAACAAGATCTTGACAGATTGATAAACATAAATATATATGACCGAGATTATGCAAATATGAATATGAAACAAGAATAGCAATATCCGTAGTGTGTAGTATCATATGTATTTTATGTGTGTAGGTATGAAATGGGAACCAATAGATATATATGCGTTGTGTGCACTTGGAGTATGTAAAAACATATGGGGTATAGTATAGATATGGTAAATGCGTGTATAGTATGGACGACATGAAGTATATGAATACATGAACTCAATGGAATATATGTGTTAGTGATTGTAAGTATATATGTTTATAAATATCTATACCTATATGTAAATATTCTACGCTTATATAAAACGCAAGTTTGTAGTTATTAATTTCGGGAAAATTTAATAAGCAGGATTGTAGAACGGTTTAGGTTCTCTGTTGCATTCGTGCTGTTGCTTTTACTGTGCATTCTAAGGTGAGTTCTTTGCCCGCTTTTAAATATTTTTCGGGGAGAAAACATACAAATGTTTTTAACGCGCCTTCGGGCAACTATTTATAGCGCCTTCGGGCGGACTGTATTTTTATGCCTTCGGGCAGGGCCTTCGGGCAAAACTTTATGCCTTCGGGCAATTATTTTACAGAGCCTTCGGGCAAGGTTTTTAAACAGCATTGGGCTGAGTTTTATACCTTCGGGTAGGGCCTTCGGGCAACGGTTTTAAACAGCCTTGGGCTGAGGTTTTCGCCTTCGGGCAGGGCCTTCGGGCAACGGTTTTGATAAAACAAAGTTCTATTGTCTAACTGTTTATTTTACTGAGCATGATTCCACCCAACCCTAAAGTCCTTTCCTTTTTGTCGAGATTATTAATATACAGTGGGTATAACGGGGAAATTTGAGTAGTACTACGGGTTCGGCAGACCCCATCATGCTGGATTGGTTTCCAGGTGGTGCAAATTGTCCTTTAACTTTTGGTCACCCGTCGTGGTGGTAACAAGGCAACCTTATCGTATCGTTCAGTTTAATCTCGACGTGCTCATGTAGTAAACGAGGTGGTCTAGCTAACCAGCAATAGTAATGATGTTTATCGGTTAAACGGTTTCAGTATTTTTATATACTCTTGTTACTTAAACTCATTGAACTCACCAACATTATTTGTTGACTCGTTTTAGTATGTTTTCTCAGGTGGCTAGGAGCTGTGCACGTAGGACATATCATGCATGAGTCGTTTAATTTGTTTTGAAACTTTATTTACCTTGTTGGTCTTATTGAAAACAATTATTGGTTTTGTGCTAAACTGTTGAGCACAAGTTTATTTAAATAATGGATTTGTTTGAAAGCTTCCGCTAAACTTTGAATACTTACATTTTATACTCTGAGTTTTGGGTTAATGTCTGAGATAAACTTTTATTTAAAACGTCGAGTCAGTGTTACTGTAACTAATGGCTTGAGATCCTGGTATGTCACACGCCTAACGGATACCCCGTTTGTGAAAAATTTAGGGTGTGACAGATTGGTATCAGAGCCATAAGTTATAGGGAACTAGCAATTCATTGCATATAGTCTATAACTTTAAGCATTTGCATTAGTTACACTCACACTGCACAGTAGAATCATAGTTAGAAATTAGAGTTTGTTTGCCTATACGTGTTACATTTTACGTGCTTGCCTGATATATGATCTTTGTAGTCTAAGAATCCTTATACGAAATACTCTGTCCTTATCCCAAACATGAATTTAATTTTTCCGCTTAAATCTGATTCTTCTTCGCGGAATGTGGTTGAGACATCTTCTCAAGGCGTAAAGAGGCCAAGAGTATGAGCCTGACGATTACAACCGTTTTGAACCGTTTGAGTATCCCTTCTAGAGTTTGTGAAGTGGAGCATAAGTTATTCAGCAGTTCATTCCTTCTTTTCAAAATACGTTAAATTTTGTAAGCCCAGAAAACCGATTTTTATTCAAAATTTTTTTTTTCTCACTCTGTTGAAAGCGTGGTGACAACAAAAACGCATTAAGTATGAAACACTCAAATCATAAAGACTAAGACAGTGAAGTTATCAGTAGTGATTTTCTTTCATTAAGTACTTTGTTCTATTCTTTTAAACCTTCTCCATATTGTCACACTTATCTTATTTTCATCAAGTTGGTGCTTGTTGCACTCGTGAAAACTTGTGACTCGAAGAGGCGTGTCTTGAAGTTGAATACGTATGGTATTCTTGTTTTACATTAAGACTGGTTGGATCAGATTGTCACATGCCTTATTGCAGAAGTTTTTGACAAAGTTGCTTCTAAGTATACCATACCTCTCTTATACTTCCTATATTCGGAATAATATAAATTATCGTATGAATAAGCACAAAACAATAAGCATGATAAAACTAAATACTAAAGCCCATGATGGGAGACAAATTAGGGTGATTGTGTAAGGTAAATTGACGATTACGGGTGCGCAACGTAATGGTGAATTTACAGGTGCACGATGATCCTGGTAAGACCTGTCATGTGGGCTAAACCCAAAACCCAGAATGGAAGAAACAACACAACACAGATTCACCGGAAACAAACTCCATTTATGTAAGTAGCGCATTGATGTTGAGATTATCCTTAATCGGCACTTATAAAACTCCTTCTATGAATGGTAGACACGTACAATGCACCTATGTGTAGTAAACAATTATAATACAACCTCACATTACAAATCCAAAAGTTCATCTCTAAACTACATACAATTTACCTTATACACCTAGGTACAAGAGTATTAAATTACAGAAATAACAACATGCAAATAATAGTAAGGAACTACTTAAGCAAACTTAATAGGGATTCTACTACTAATTACTGATTCTTAAAAGTAATAATTCAACCTGTCTGCAAGCAATCTAAATATTTTTCAATATAAACATCTACCTTGTAAAGTCACAAGTTCATGATACAATGAGACGTTTTAAACTCTGATTAGCGTGTGATGACCTCTTACTCAACATCAATAATAACTTAATATCATGGTTTTCTCAATCGAACATTAAACAAACTTTGTAACTGTAAGGGTCCCTGGGGGGAGCCCTATAAAACTACGACTTATTTGGGAAAACTCCTTCCTGTCAGAATAAATCAACCACATAAGATCTCTTATACATGATTACTCCTCGTGAATGCATTGTAATTACTATTTGCATCTCCAATGTTGTAAAACGTGCTTTGGATCTAAAGCTTCTTTTATCCATCTAGAACATTTAAATCCATAAACATTATCCATATACAGTAAAAAAAAAAAAAAAAAAACATATTCAAATCATATGACCAAATAGTTCGCGTAACAGCAGTAACCCAACTTAAGCGTTATTAATGTCGCAAGTCTGTAATCGATGACCTTCGAACTTGTTACGAACGCGTGTTTCCTATGAACACTACTCCATCTATCATTTATAAGGTAATACACTATAAACCTAGACACTTATAACTTTCCGATAATCATTGTTCACAGTGATTATAGAAACTAAGTGATTTTTCGTAACTACCCCCCCCCCCCCCCCCCCGGGATATAAATTTGAATATCCTTCACGACTTTAAAGATTCACATGATGAATAATATTGTCCACAATAAACAATTGATACCAACTAGAAGTTCAGAATAACAATCTCTTGTTTAGTTCATCCAATATTCATTGCATCTGCTGAGAAATATAATAATTGATGCTCTCATTTTCATTTGACACTCCAATCGCGCACTATTCTTCTTTCAAAGCTTATGTTAATTTAAGAGAATCCACCTTGTATGTAATTAACGGGCTTGATCAAAACTATTTAAAGCGAGATGAAAGCAATTGTTACCTAATCGTTCCAAACCATGAAAATACTAACAGGGGAAACTGTCTGTTTATAGAAAATAGTTAAGCTACACAAATCCAAGTAATGAAATAACACGACATTCTTATCTAACCCGTTACCAGACCAGACTATTATCTCTCGCCATTTCTTAAACATCCTAATGGCGAATTCGAATGTTATCACTCAATGAAGCTTGAGATCAAAATTATTGCTAATCTTATTATTTGAACTCTTATCTAATCCCTGTGTAAAGTAAAACATGTATTTTAAAAGGAATATTGTTAGATCACCTTAAAAGACCTACACGATTGAATTAATCTCATATTCGAATAAAAAGATAAGATTCCAGAAAACTCTCTATGAGAAACGCTTGACGTATCAGAGACTTCTAATCGTAACACTCAGATTTCATCAACAATAAAACTTATTGTACTCCCATGACTAGGAACAACTCATGTAACATCGACTCTTTTGGTTTAACACTACTTCAGTACGTAAAATAAATAAACAAATAAATAAATAAATAAATAAATAAAATTAACAATCTATTATCTTATGTCTTATAATTACTTGTTCTATCCAACATAGAAATCCAGTAACTATCAAAGAAAGAAATACTTATTAAATTTCTTTATCATTTTTGCTTAAAACATGTACTTTCGAAACATATAAGTAGTGTTATTATTCATCCTTCTCCATCTATTCTTAGAAATTTTATGTCACTCATTATGTCCGCGTGTTGATAACGCTCCTTTTAATAAATTAGAGTACCTACACACGGTTGAGTCTATTTAATGATCTCTAAGAATATATAATTCTTTAGTTAAGATACAATCCTTAAATATCTGAATAATAACTTCAAACTCATTGATATAAATGTCTTGAAACATTCTAAACATAAGACGTCCTTTATAAATGGAAAATTTCCCCATACATCGAAAGTTCACCGACCCCCCCCCCCCTCTATAAATTGAACCATTCGACATCCTGCAAAGGATTGGTCAAATATTTCTCAGTGTCTCGAACCATATGGAGTACCCCCGGAGAGAAACTCGATATGCCGCTTAACATCTTTAAAGCGACGAATGATTATTTTCTTTAAGGAATTAGTTGAATTGGTGAGCCGAGATTCCAAAACATCCAAATATAGTAAGATTCTTATTATTAAAGTTCGTTGAAATTCAAAGAGTGAACCGAAGTTCACGTAAGATGCATAAAATCTAGTAATGTACGAACACCCTTGATTATTCAAAACCTCAACGCCATACGCTAATGCTAATGGTTAAATTTCGGGACGAAATTTCTTTTAACAAGGGGATGATGTGATGATCTGAAAATTTTTCTTTTCATTGTTCTATTTCGTTGCAGACAACCAACGACACGACGTAATTTTCGGGACGAAAATTCTTTTAACAAGGGGATGATGTGACACCCCGTAAATTCTGGTTAACACGTTAACTACCTTTTAACTATTCCGTTAAGTTTTATATAAGTTTTAGGTTAGTTTTGTAATTAATTAAACTAATTATAAACTTTAAAAGCTAACTAAATAATCTATTAATGTGTAAGGGCCAGAAATGTAAATTAAAAATTAAAAAGCCCAACCCACCCGTCACACCCCTTCTTCCTAGACATATCGCGACACAAACACACACTCATATCATAAACCCTAGCAGCGGCCGCACCACCACACCAGCTGCACCTCCATATTCATTATACCACGTCGGTTTCATCCCCGCATCGCAACAGTCTCGTTTCGCCTCACCGTACGCATCATCACTGCTGTTCGAAACGTCAACGGAACCGGAAATAGCCGCAACAGTCCCGTCCGATCATCTTCAACGTTTTTCCGGTAAGACTCGCGAACCATAATCGTGTATGTGACATGTATATACATATATATGTTAGCAAATTCGAGCAGCAAGAATGTTAGTTGATCTCTCTTTGGTTAACAGTAGGCAGCGAACCATCGAACCCGTCTCGTCAAGAACGCGTGCAACAACGGCAGCCCTCACCGTCTCCCTTTTCTCGTCGCCATTAACGAACCTGAACAGCAGCCGAAAACTCTGTTGGTTCCGATCGTCTTTTCCGATTAGTCTCCGGTGAGTTTCGTGACCCGTAGACTTGTATACGTGATCGATGTGTGAGACAATATCGTATGTATGTATATATATGTTACCTGCGTATTCATGTATAGCAGCGACAATAACAGAAAATAGTATTAATGTTGTAGGTATATATATGTATGCGCTGTATGTATATCGGCTGTGTATGTATGTGTTGTTTATGCAATCTGGTGTGTCTAAGTATACATGTATGTGTGTGATCTGCTATGTATGTGTGTGATGTGTGTTTACATGGAACTAAGCATGAGATCTTATTATATATGTATGTAGAGTAAATATAAACAAATTGTATTCGTATGGTTGTATGCGATGGGTGTGTACGGGCAGCATGCATTTTGTATACATACATATATATATTACAGAGAGTGTATGTGTGCTGCTATATATATACATATATGTATGTGAAATGTTCAAGTATGTATGATAATATGATATGGTGTGTAACAACGTGTATGTATATATGTATGATCAAGGTGTGATAGTAGATTTATATTCATGTTGTATGTATGCGTAGGTATGAAAGTGAATTCAGATAAGAATATGTATGTTGTATGTATGCCTATGTGTGCTAAGAATGTATGTATGTATATTGAACAATAGAAACAAAAGCATGTATGCGTTAATGGTATGTGTACGTGTGTGAATGTATAGTGTATATGAATGTAAGCAACAAGATCTTGACAGATTGATAAACATAAATATATATGACCGAGATTATGCAAATATGAATATGAAACAAGAATAGCAATATCCGTAGTGTGTAGTATCATATGTATTTTATGTGTGTAGGTATGAAATGGGAACCAATAGATATATATGCGTTGTGTGCACTTGGAGTATGTAAAAACATATGGGGTATAGTATAGATATGGTAAATGCGTGTATAGTATGGACGACATGAAGTATATGAATACATGAACTCAATGGAATATATGTGTTAGTGATTGTAAGTATATATGTTTATAAATATCTATACCTATATGTAAATATTCTACGCTTATATAAAACGCAAGTTTGTAGTTATTAATTTCGGGAAAATTTAATAAGCAGGATTGTAGAACGGTTTAGGTTCTCTGTTGCATTCGTGCTGTTGCTTTTACTGTGCATTCTAAGGTGAGTTCTTTGCCCACTTTTAAATATTTTTCGGGGAGAAAACATACAAATGTTTTTAACGCGCCTTCGGGCAACTATTTATAGCGCCTTCGGGCGGACTGTATTTTTATGCCTTCGGGCAGGGCCTTCGGGCAATTATTTTACAGAGCCTTCAGGCAAGGTTTTTAAACAGCCTTGGGCTGAGTTTTATACCTTCGGGTAGGGCCTTCGGGCAACGGTTTTAAACAGCCTTGGGCTGAGGTTTTCGCCTTCGGGCAGGGCCTTCGGGCAACGGTTTTGATAAAACAAAGTTCTATTGTCTAACTGTTTATTTTACTGAGCATGATTCCACCCAACCCTAAAGTCCTTTCCTTTTTGTCGAGATTATTAATATACAGTGGGTATAACGGGGAAATTTGAGTAGTACTACGGGTTCGGCAGACCCCATCATGCTGGATTGGTTTCCAGGTGGTGCAAATTGTCCTTTAACTTTTGGTCACCCGTCGTGGTGGTAACAAGGCAACCTTATCGTATCGTTCAGTTTAATCTCGACGTGCTCATGTAGTAAACGAGGTGGTCTAGCTAACCAGCAATAGTAATGATGTTTATCGGTTAAACGGTTTCAGTATTTTTATATACTCTTGTTACTTAAACTCATTGAACTCACCAACATTATTTGTTGACTCGTTTTAGTATGTTTTCTCAGGTGGCTAGGAGCTGTGCACGTAGGACATATCATGCATGAGTCGTTTAATTTGTTTTGAAACTTTATTTACCTTGTTGGTCTTATTGAAAACAATTATTGGTTTTGTGCTAAACTGTTGAGCACAAGTTTATTTAAATAATGGATTTGTTTGAAAGCTTCCGCTAAACTTTGAATACTTACATTTTATACTCTGAGTTTTGGGTTAATGTCTGAGATAAACTTTTATTTAAAACGTCGAGTCAGTGTTACTGTAACTAATGGCTTGAGATCCTGGTATGTCACACGCCTAACGGATACCCCGTTTGTGAAAAATTTAGGGTGTGACAGATTGGTATCAGAGCCATAAGTTATAGGGAACTAGCAATTCATTGCATATAGTCTATAACTTTAAGCATTTGCATTAGTTACACTCACACTGCACAGTAGAATCATAGTTAGAAATTAGAGTTTGTTTGCCTATACGTGTTACATTTTACGTGCTTGCCTGATATATGATCTTTGTAGTCTAAGAATCCTTATACGAAATACTCTGTCCTTATCCCAAACATGAATTTAATTTTTCCGCTTAAATCTGATTCTTCTTCGCGGAATGTGGTTGAGACATCTTCTCAAGGCGTAAAGAGGCCAAGAGTATGAGCCTGACGATTACAACCGTTTTGAACCGTTTGAGTATCCCTTCTAGAGTTTGTGAAGTGGAGCATAAGTTATTCAGCAGTTCATTCCTTCTTTTCAAAATACGTTAAATTTTGTAAGCCCAGAAAACCGATTTTTATTCAAAAAAATTTTTTTCTCACTCTGTTGAAAGCGTGGTGACAACAAAAACGCATTAAGTATGAAACACTCAAATCATAAAGACTAAGACAGTGAAGTTATCAGTAGTGATTTTCTTTCATTAAGTACTTTGTTCTATTCTTTTAAACCTTCTCCATATTGTCACACTTATCTTATTTTCATCAAGTTGGTGCTTGTTGCACTCGTGAAAACTTGTGACTCGAAGAGGCGTGTCTTGAAGTTGAATACGTATGGTATTCTTGTTTTACATTAAGACTGGTTGGATCAGATTGTCACATGCCTTATTGCAGAAGTTTTTGACAAAGTTGCTTCTAAGTATACCATACCTCTCTTATACTTCCTATATTCGGAATAATATAAATTATCGTATGAATAAGCACAAAACAATAAGCATGATAAAACTAAATACTAAAGCCCATGATGGGAGACAAATTAGGGTGATTGTGTAAGGTAAATTGACGATTACGGGTGCGCAACGTAATGGTGAATTTACAGGTGCACGATGATCCTGGTAAGACCTGTCATGTGGGCTAAACCCAAAACCCAGAATGGAAGAAACAACACAACACAGATTCACCGGAAACAAACTCCATTTATGTAAGTAGCGCATTGATGTTGAGATTATCCTTAATCGGCACTTATAAAACTCCTTCTATGAATGGTAGACACGTACAATGCACCTATGTGTAGTAAACAATTATAATACAACCTCACATTACAAATCCAAAAGTTCATCTCTAAACTACATACAATTTAACTTATACACCTAGGTACAAGAGGATTAAATTACAGAAATAACAACATGCAAATAATAGTAAGGAACTACTTAAGCAAACTTAATAGGGATTCTACTACTAATTACTGATTCTTAAAAGTAATAATTCAACCTGTCTGCAAGCAATCTAAATATTTTTCAATATAAACATCTACCTTGTAAAGTCACAAGTTCATGATACAATGAGACGTTTTAAACTCTGATTAGCGTGTGATGACCTCTTACTCAACATCAATAATAACTTAATATCATGGTTTTCTCAATCGAACATTAAACAAACTTTGTAACTGTAAGGGTCCCTGGGGGGAGCCCTATAAAACTACGACTTATTTGGGAAAACTCCTTCCTGTCAGAATAAATCAACCACATAAGATCTCTTATACATGATTACTCCTCGTGAATGCATTGTAATTACTATTTGCATCTCCAATGTTGTAAAACGTGCTTTGGATCTAAAGCTTCTTTTATCCATCTAGAACATTTAAATCCATAAACATTATCCATATACAGTAAAAAAAAAAAAAAAAAAAAACATATTCAAATCACATGACCAAATAGTTCGCGTAACAGCAGTAACCCAACTTAAGCGTTATTAATGTCGCAAGTCTGTAATCGATGACCTTCGAACTTGTTACGAACGCGTGTTTCCTATGAACACTACTCCATCTATCATTTATAAGGTAATACACTATAAACCTAGACACTTATAACTTTCCGATAATCATTGTTCACAGTGATTATAGAAACTAAGTGATTTTTCGTAACTACCCCCCCCCGGATATAAATTTGAATATCCTTCACGACTTTAAAGATTCACATGATGAATAATATTGTCCACAATAAACAATTGATACCAACTAGAAGTTCAGAATAACAATCTCTTGTTTAGTTCATCCAATATTCATTGCATCTGCTGAGAAATATAATAATTGATGCTCTCATTTTCATTTGACACTCCAATCGCGCACTATTCTTCTTTCAAAGCTTATGTTAATTTAAGAGAATCCACCTTGTATGTAATTAACGGGCTTGATCAAAACTATTTAAAGCGAGATGAAAGCAATTGTTACCTAATCGTTCCAAACCATGAAAATACTAACAGGGGAAACTGTCTGTTTATAGAAAATAGTTAAGCTACACAAATCCAAGTAATGAAATAACACGACATTCTTATCTAACCCGTTACCAGACCAGACTATTATCTCTCGCCATTTCTTAAACATCCTAATGGCGAATTCGAATGTTATCACTCAATGAAGCTTGAGATCAAAATTATTGCTAATCTTATTATTTGAACTCTTATCTAATCCCTGTGTAAAGTAAAACATGTATTTTAAAAGGAATATTGTTAGATCACCTTAAAAGACCTACACGATTGAATTAATCTCATATTCGAATAAAAAGATAAGATTCCAGAAAACTCTCTATGAGAAACGCTTGACGTATCAGAGACTTCTAATCGTAACACTCAGATTTCATCAACAATAAAACTTATTGTACTCCCATGACTAGGAACAACTCATGTAACATCGACTCTTTTGGTTTAACACTACTTCAGTACGTAAAATAAATAAACAAATAAATAAATAAATAAATAAATAAAATTAACAATCTATTATCTTATGTCTTATAATTACTTGTTCTATCCAACATAGAAATCCAGTAACTATCAAAGAAAGAAATACTTATTAAATTTCTTTATCATTTTTGCTTAAAACATGTACTTTCGAAACATATAAGTAGTGTTATTATTCATCCTTCTCCATCTATTCTTAGAAATTTTATGTCACTCATTATGTCCGCGTGTTGATAACGCTCCTTTTAATAAATTAGAGTACCTACACACGGTTGAGTCTATTTAATGATCTCTAAGAATATATAATTCTTTAGTTAAGATACAATCCTTAAATATCTGAATAATAACTTCAAACTCATTGATATAAATGTCTTGAAACATTCTAAACATAAGACGTCCTTTATAAATGGAAAATTTCCCCATACATCGAAAGTTCACCGACCCCCCCCCCTCTATAAATTGAACCATTCGACATCCTGCAAAGGATTGGTCAAATATTTCTCAGTGTCTCGAACCATATGGAGTACCCCCGGAGAGAAACTCGATATGCCGCTTAACATCTTTAAAGCGACGAATGATTATTTTCTTTAAGGAATTAGTTGAATTGGTGAGCCGAGATTCCAAAACATCCAAATATAGTAAGATTCTTATTATTAAAGTTCGTTGAAATTCAAAGAGTGAACCGAAGTTCACGTAAGATGCATAAAATCTAGTAATGTACGAACACCCTTGATTATTCAAAACCTCAACGCCATACGCTAATGCTAATGGTTAAATTTCGGGACGAAATTTCTTTTAACAAGGGGATGATGTGATGATCTGAAAATTTTTCTTTTCATTGTTCTATTTCGTTGCAGACAACCAACGACACGACGTAATTTTCGGGACGAAAATTCTTTTAACAAGGGGATGATGTGACACCCCGTAAATTCTGGTTAACACGTTAACTACCTTTTAACTATTCCGTTAAGTTTTATATAAGTTTTAGGTTAGTTTTGTAATTAATTAAACTAATTATAAACTTTAAAAGCTAACTAAATAATCTATTAATGTGTAAGGGCCAGAAATGTAAATTAAAAATTAAAAAGCCCAACCCACCCGTCACACCCCTTCTTCCTAGACATATCGCGACACAAACACACACTCATATCATAAACCCTAGCAGCGGCCGCACCACCACACCAGCTGCACCTCCATATTCATTATACCACGTCGGTTTCATCCCCGCATCGCAACAGTCTCGTTTCGCCTCACCGTACGCATCATCACTGCTGTTCGAAACGTCAACGGAACCGGAAATAGCCGCAACAGTCCCGTCCGATCATCTTCAACGTTTTTCCGGTAAGACTCGCGAACCATAATCGTGTATGTGACATGTATGTACATATATATGTTAGCAAATTCGAGCAGCAAGAATGTTAGTTGATCTCTCTTTGGTTAACAGTAGGCAGCGAACCATCGAACCCGTCTCGTCAAGAACGCGTGCAACAACGGCAGCCCTCACCGTCTCCCTTTTCTCGTCGCCATTAACGAACCTGAACAGCAGCCGAAAACTCTGTTGGTTCCGATCGTCTTTTCAGATTAGTCTCCGGTGAGTTTCGTGACCCGTAGACTTGTATACGTGATCGATGTGTGAGACAATATCGTATGTATGTATATATATGTTACCTGCGTATTCATGTATAGCAGCGACAATAACAGAAAATAGTATGAATGTTGTAGGTATATATATGTATGCGCTGTATGTATATCGGCTGTGTATGTATGTGTTGTTTATGCAATCTGGTGTGTCTAAGTATACATGTATGTGTGTGATCTGCTATGTATGTGTGTGATGTGTGTTTACATGGAACTAAGCATGAGATCTTATTATATATGTATGTAGAGTAAATATAAACAAATTGTATTCGTATGGTTGTATGCGATGGGTGTGTACGGGCAGCATGCATTTTGTATACATACATATATATATTACAGAGAGTGTATGTGTGCTGCTATATATATACATATATGTATGTGAAATGTTCAAGTATGTATGATAATATGATATGGTGTGTAACAACGTGTATGTATATATGTATGATCAAGGTGTGATAGTAGATTTATATTCATGTTGTATGTATGCGTAGGTATGAAAGTGAATTCAGATAAGAATATGTATGTTGTATGTATGCCTATGTGTGCTAAGAATGTATGTATGTATATTGAACAATAGAAACAAAAGCATGTATGCGTTAATGGTATGTGTACGTGTGTGAATGTATAGTGTATATGAATGTAAGCAACAAGATCTTGACAGATTGATAAACATAAATATATATGACCGAGATTATGCAAATATGAATATGAAACAAGAATAGCAATATCCGTAGTGTGTAGTATCATATGTATTTTATGTGTGTAGGTATGAAATGGGAACCAATAGATATATATGCGTTGTGTGCACTTGGGGTATGTAAAAACATATGGGGTATAGTATAGATATGGTAAATGCGTGTATAGTATGGACGACATGAAGTATATGAATACATGAACTCAATGGAATATATGTGTTAGTGATTGTAAGTATATATGTTTATAAATATCTATACCTATATGTAAATATTCTACGCTTATATAAAACGCAAGTTTGTAGTTATTAATTTCGGGAAAATTTAATAAGCAGGATTGTAGAACGGTTTAGGTTCTCTGTTGCATTCGTGCTGTTGCTTTTACTGTGCATTCTAAGGTGAGTTCTTTGCCCACTTTTAAATATTTTTCGGGGAGAAAACATACAAATGTTTTTAACGCGCCTTCGGGCAACTATTTATAGCGCCTTCGGGCGGACTGTATTTTTATGCCTTCGGGCAGGGCCTTCGGGCAATTATTTTACAGAGCCTTCGGGCAAGGTTTTTAAACAGCCTTGGGCTGAGTTTTATACCTTCGGGTAGGGCCTTCGGGCAACGGTTTTAAACAGCCTTGGGCTGAGGTTTTCGCCTTCGGGCAGGGCCTTCGGGCAACGGTTTTGATAAAACAAAGTTCTATTGTCTAACTGTTTATTTTACTGAGCATGATTCCACCCAACCCTAAAGTCCTTTCCTTTTTGTCGAGATTATTAATATACAGTGGGTATAACGGGGAAATTTGAGTAGTACTACGGGTTCGGCAGACCCCATCATGCTGGATTGGTTTCCAGGTGGTGCAAATTGTCCTTTAACTTTTGGTCACCCGTCGTGGTGGTAACAAGGCAACCTTATCGTATCGTTCAGTTTAATCTCGACGTGCTCATGTAGTAAACGAGGTGGTCTAGCTAACCAGCAATAGTAATGATGTTTATCGGTTAAACGGTTTCAGTATTTTTATATACTCTTGTTACTTAAACTCATTGAACTCACCAACATTATTTGTTGACTCGTTTTAGTATGTTTTCTCAGGTGGCTAGGAGCTGTGCACGTAGGACATATCATGCATGAGTCGTTTAATTTGTTTTGAAACTTTATTTACCTTGTTGGTCTTATTGAAAACAATTATTGGTTTTGTGCTAAACTGTTGAGCACAAGTTTATTTAAATAATTGATTTGTTTGAAAGCTTCCGCTAAACTTTGAATACTTACATTTTATACTCTGAGTTTTGGGTTAATGTCTGAGATAAACTTTTATTTAAAACGTCGAGTCAGTGTTACTGTAACTAATGGCTTGAGATCCTGGTATGTCACACGCCTAACGGATACCCCGTTTGTGAAAAATTTAGGGTGTGACAGATTGGTATCAGAGCAACAGGAAAAGCAACAGGAAAAGCAACAGGAAAAGCAATTTAGAATAATGTAGGATGCGTTACATCTTTTGAGAACACCTTACACCATCGTACGAAACATTAAAACTCCATAATAAACCTAATGAATTCATCCGAGTCTTTTGAACATCGTACGACAATTTAGAATATATTACGACGCTGTATGCCACATTACCGCCTTGAAGAGCATGTTAGTATAACGTACGGCACCTTACAACTCCTAAGAAAACATTACAACACCGTACCTAAACTTAAAACTCTATGATAAACCTAATGAATTCGTCCGAGTCATTTGAACATCGTACAACAATTTAGAATATCTTACGACTCTGTATGCCACATTACCGCCTTGAAAATCATGTTAGTATAACCTAGGGCACCTTACAACTCCTAAGAACCCATAGCAATACCGTACGTAAACTTAAAACTCCATAGTAAACCTAATGAATTCGTCCGAGTCCTTTAAACATCAGACGACCACTCAGTACTTTTTACGACTCTGTATGCGACATTAGCAACAGGAAAAGCAATTTAGAATAATGTAGGATGCGTTACATCTTTTGAGAACACCTTACACCACCGTACGAAACCTTAAAACTCCATAATAAACCTAATGAATTCGTCCGAGTGATTTGAACATCGTACAACAATTTAGAATATCTTACCACTCTGAATGCCACATTACCGCCTTGAAAAGCATGTTAGTATAACGTACGACACCTTGCAACTCCTAACAAAATATTACAACACCGTACGTAAACTTAAAACTCCATAATAAACCTAATGAATTCATCCGAATCCTTTGAACATCGTACGACAATTTAGAATATATTACGACTCTGTATGCCACATTACTGCCTTGAAAAGCATGTTAGTATAACGTACGGCACCTTACAACTCCTAACAAAACATTACAACACCGTACGTAAACTTAAAACTCCATAATAAACCTAATGAATTCGTCCGAGTCATTTGAACATCGTACAACAATTTAGAATATCTTACGATTCTGTATGCCACATTACAGCCTTGAAAATCATGTTAGTATAACCTAGGGCACCTTACAACTCCTAAGAACCCATTACAATACCATACGTAAACTTAAAACTCCATAGTAAACCTAATGAATTCGTCCGAGTCCTTTAAACATCAGACGACCACTCAGGACTTGTTACGACTTTGTATGCGACATTAGCAACAGGAAAAGCAATTTAGAATAATGTAGGATGCGTTACATCTTTTGAGAACACCTTACACCATCGTACGAAACATTAAAACTCCATAATAAACCTAATGAATTCATCCGAGTCTTTTGAACATCGTACGACAATTTAGAATATATTACGACTCTGTATGCCACATTACCGCCTTGAAAAGCATGTAAGTATAACGTACGGCACCTTACAACTCCTAACAAAACATTACAACACCGTACGTAACTTAAAACTCCATAATAAACCTAATGAATTCGTCCGAGTCATTTGAACATGGTACAACAATTTAGAATATCTTACGACTCTGTATGCCACATTACCGCCTTGAAAATCATGTTAGTATAACCTAGGGCACCTTACAACTCCTAAGAAACCAATGCAATAACGTACGTAAACTTAAAACTCCATAGTAAACCTAATGAATTCGTCCGAGTCCTTTAAACATCAGACGTCCACTCAGGACTTGTTACGACTTTGTATGCGACATTAGCAACAGGAAAAGCAATTTAGAATAATGTAGGATGCGTTACATCTTTTGAGAACACCTTACACCATCGTACGAAACATTAAAACTCCATAATAAACCTAATGAATTCATCCGAGTCTTTTGAACATCGTACGACAATTTAGAATATCTTACGACTCTGTATGCCACATTACCGCCTTGAAAATCATGTTAGTATAACCTAGGGCACCTTACAACTCCTAAGAACCCATAGCAATACCGTACGTAAACTTAAAACTCCATAGTAAACCTAATGAATTCGTCCGAGTCCTTTAAACATCAGACGACCACTCAGTACTTGTTACGACTTTGTATGCGACATTAGCAACAGGAAAAGCAATTTAGAATAATGTAGGATGCGTTACATCTTTTGAGAACACCTTACACCACCGTACGAAACCTTAAAACTCCATAATAAACCTAATGAATTCGTCCGAGTGATTTGAACATCGTACAACAATTTAGAATATCTTACCACTCTGAATGCCACATTACCGCCTTGAAAAGCATGTAAGTATAACGTACGGCACCTTACAACTCCTAACAAAACATTACAACACCGTACGTAACTTAAAACTCCATAATAAACCTAATGAATTCGTCCGAGTCATTTGAACATCGTACAACAATTTAGAATATATTACGATTCTGTATGCCACATTACCGCCTTGAAAATCA
The DNA here is from genome assembly GCA_030867185.1 of Tagetes erecta. NCBI lineage: Eukaryota > Viridiplantae > Streptophyta > Magnoliopsida > Asterales > Asteraceae > Tagetes > Tagetes erecta. The sequence goes on along the minus strand of CM061488.1, from coordinate 42,172,053 downwards.
TGTTAGAATAACCTAGGGCACCATACAACTCCTAAGAACCCATTACAATACCATACGTAAACTTAAAACTCCATAGTAAACCTAATGAATTCGTCCGAGTCCTTTAAACATAAGACGACCACTCAGTACTTGTTACGACTATGTATGCGACATTAGCATCAGGAAAAGCAATTTAGAATAATGTAGGATGCGTTACATCTTTTGAGAACACCTTACACCACCGTACGAAACATTAAAACTCCATAATAAACCTCATGAATTCGTCCGAGTGATTTGAACATGGTACAACAATTTAGAATATCTTACCACTCTGAATGCCACATTACCGCCTTGAAAAGCATGTTAGTATAATGTACGACACCTTGCAACTCCTAACAAAATATTACAACACCGTACTTAAACATTAAAACTCCATAATAAGCCTAATGAATTCATCCGAGTCCTTTGAACATCGTACGACAATTTAGAATATATTACGACTCTGTATGCCACATTACCGCTTTGAAAAGCATGTAATTATAACGTACGGCACCTTACAACTCCTAACAAAACATTACAACACCGTACGTAAACTTAAAACTCCATAATAAACCTAATGAATTCGTCCGAGTCATTTGAACATCATACAACAATTTAGAATATCTTACGATTCTGTATGCCACATTACCGCCTTGAAAATCATGTTAGAATAACCTAGGGCACCTTACAACTCCTAAGAACCCATTACAATACCATACGTAAACTTAAAACTCCATAGTAAACCTAATGAATTCGTCCGAGTCCTTTAAACATCAGACGCCCACTCAGGACTTGTTACGCCTTTGTATGCGACATTAGCAACAGGAAAAGCAATTTAGAATAATGTAGGATGCGTTACATCTTTTGAGAACACCTCACACCACCGTACGAAACATTAAAACTCCATAATAAACCTAATGAATTCGTCCGAGTGATTTGAACATCGTACAAAAATTTAGAATAACTTACCACTATGTATGCCATATTACCGCTTTGAAGAGCATGTTAGTATAACGTACGACACCTTACAACTCCTAAGAAAACATTACAACACCGTACGTAAACTTAAAATTCCAAGATAAACCTAATGAATTCGTCCGAGTCATTTGAACATCGTACAACAATTTAGAATATCTTACGACTCTGTATGACACATTACCGCCTTGAAAATCATGTTAGTATAACCTAGGGCACCTTACAACTCCTAAGAACCCATTACAATACCATACGTAAACTTAAAACTCCATAGTAAACCTAATGAATTCGTCCGAGTCCTTTAAACATCAGACGACCACTCAGGACTTGTTACGCCTTTGTATGCGACATTAGCAACAGGAAAAGCAATTTAGAATAATGTAGGATGGGTTACATCTTTTGAGAACACCTTACACCACCGTACGAAACATTAAAACTCCATAATAAACCTAATGAATTCGTCCGAGTGATTTGAACATCGTACAACAATTTAGAATATCTTACCACTCTGAATGCCACATTACCGCCTTGAAAAGCATGTAAGTATAACGTACGGCACCTTACAACTCCTAACAAAACATTACAACACCGTACGTAACTTAAAACTCCATAATAAACCTAATGAATTCGTCCGAGTCATTTGAACATCGTACAACAATTTAGAATATATTACGATTCTGTATGCCACATTACCGCCTTGAAAATCATGTTAGAATAACCTAGGGCACCTTACAACTCATAAGAACCCATTACAATACCATACGTAAACTTAAAACTCCATAGTAAACCTAATGAATTCGTCCGAGTCCTTTAAACATAAGACGACCACTCAGTACTTGTTACGACTATGTATGCGACATTAGCAACAGGAAAAGCAATTTAGAATAATGTAGGATGCGTTACATCTTTTGAGAACACCTTACACCACCGTACGAAACATTAAAACTCCATAATAAACCTCATGAATTCGTCCGAGTGATTTGAACATGGTACAACAATTTAGAATATCTTACCACTCTGAATGCCACATTACCGCCTTGAAAAGCATGTTAGTATAATGTACGACACCTTGCAACTCCTAACAAAATATTACAACACCGTACTTAAACATTAAAACTCCATAATAAGCCTATTGAATTCATCCGAGTCCTTTGAACATCGTACGACAATTTAGAATATATTACGACTCTGTATGCCACATTACCGCTTTGAAAAGCATGTAATTATAACGTACGGCACCTTACAACTCCTAACAAAACATTACAACACCGTACGTAAACTTAAAACTCCATAATAAACCTAATGAATTCGTCCGAGTCATTTGAACATCATACAACAATTTAGAATATCTTACGATTCTGTATGCCACATTACCGCCTTGAAAATCATGTTAGAATAACCTATGGCACCTTACAACTCCTAAGAACCCATTACAATACCATACGTAAACTTAAAACTCCATAGTAAACCTAATGAATTCGTCCGAGTCCTTTAAACATCAGACGCCCACTCAGGACTTGTTACGCCTTTGTATGCGACATTAGCAACAGGAAAAGCAATTTAGAATAATGTAGGATGCGTTACATCTTTTGAGAACACCTCACACCACCGTACGAAACATTAAAACTCCATAATAAACCTAATGAATTCGTCCGAGTGATTTGAACATCGTACAAAAATTTAGAATAACTTACCACTATGTATGCCATATTACCGCTTTGAAGAGCATGTTAGTATAACGTACGACACCTTACAACTCCTAAGAAAACATTACAACACCGTACGTAAACTTAAAATTCCAAGATAAACCTAATGAATTCGTCCGAGTCATTTGAACATCGTACAACAATTTAGAATATCTTACGACTCTGTATGACACATTACCGCCTTGAAAATCATGTTAGTATAACCTAGGGCACCTTACAACTCCTAAGAACCCATTACAATACCATACGTAAACTTAAAACTCCATATTAAACCTAATGAATTCGTCCGAGTCCTTTAAACATCAGACGACCACTCAGGACTTGTTACGCCTTTGTATGCGACATTAGCAACAGGAAAAGCAATTTAGAATAATGTAGGATGCGTTACATCTTTTGAGAACACCTTACACCACCGTACGAAACATTAAAACTCCATAATAAACCTAATGAATTCATCCGAGTCCTTTGAACATCGTACGACAATTTAGAATATATTACGACTCTGTATGCCACATTACCGCTTTGAAAAGCATGTAAGTATAACGTACGGCACCTTACAACTCCTAACAAAACATTACAACACCGTACGTAAACTTAAAACTCCATAATAAACCTAATAAATTCGTCCGAGTCATTTGAACATCGTACAACAATTTAGAATATCTTACGATTCTGTATGCCACATTACCGCCTTGAAAATCATGTTAGAATAACCTAGGGCACCTTACAACTCCTAAGAACCCATTACAATACCATACGTAAACTTAAAACTCCATAGTAAACCTAATGAATTCGTCCGAGTCCTTTAAACATCAGACGCCCACTCAGGACTTGTTACGCCTTTGTATGCGACATTAGCAACAGGAAAAACAATTTAGAATAATGTAGGATGCGTTACATCTTTTGAGAACACCTCACACCACTGTACGAAACATTAAAACTCCATAATAAACCTAATGAATTCGTCCGAGTGATTTGAACATCGTACAACAATTTAGAATAACTTACCACTATGTATGCCATATTACCGCTTTGAAGAGCATGTTAGTATAACGTACGACACCTTACAACTCCTAAGAAAACATTACAACACTGTACGTAAACTTAAAATTCCATGATAAACCTAATGAATTCGTCCGAGTCATTTGAACATCGTACAACAATTTAGAATATCTTACGACTCTGTATGACACATTACCGCCTTGAAAATCATGTTAGTATAACCTAGGGCACCTTACAACTCCTAAGAACCCATTACAATACCATACGTAAACTTAAAACTCCATAGTAAACCTAATGAATTCGTCCGAGTCCTTTAAACATCGGATGACCACTCAGGACTTGTTACGCCTTTGTATGCGACATTAGCAAAAGGAAAAGCAATTTAGAATAATGTAGGATGCGTTACATCTTTTGAGAACACCTTACACCACCGTACGAAACATTAAAACTCCATAATAAACCTAATGAATTCGTCCGAGTGATTTGAACATCGTACAACGATATAGAATATCTTACCACTATGTATGCCATATTACCGCTTTGAAGAGCATGTTAGTATAACGTACGACACCTTACAACTCCTAAGAAAACATTACAACACCGTACGTAAACTTAAAACTCCATGATAAACCTAATGAATTCGTCCGAGTCATTTGAACATCGTACAACAATTTAGAATATCTTACGACTCTGTATGCCACATTACCGCCTTGAAAATCATGTTAGTATAACCTAGGGCACCTTACAACTCCTAAGAACCCATTGCAATACCGTACGTAAACTTAAAACTCCATAGTAAACCTAATGAATTCGTCCGAGTCCTTTAAACATAAGACGACCACTCAGTACTTGTTACGACTTTGTATGCGACATTAGCAACAGGAAAAGCAATTTAGAATAATGTAGGTTGCGTTACATCTTTTGATAACACCTTACACCACCGTACGAAACATTAAAACTCCATAATAAACCTAATGAATTCGTCAGAGTGATTTGAACATCGTACAACAAATTAGAATATCTTACCACTCTGAATGCCACATTACCGCCTTGAAAAACATGTCAGTATAACGTACGACACCTTGCAACTCCTAACAAAATATTACAACACCGTATGTAAACTTAAAACTCCATAATAAACCTAATGAATTCTTCCGAATCCTTTGAAAATCGTACGACAATTTAGAATATATTACGACTCTGTATGCCACATTACCGCCTTGAAAAGTATGTTAGTATTACGTACGGCACCTTACAACTCCTAACAAAACATTACAACACCGTACGTAAACTTAAAACTCCATAATAAACCTAATGAATTCGACCGAGTCATTCGAACATCGTACAACAATTTAGAATATCTTACGATTCTGTATGCCACATTACCGCCTTGAAAATCATGTTAGAATAACCTAGGGCACCTTACAACTCCTAAGAACCCATTACAATACCATACGTAAACTTAAAACTCCATAGTAAACCTAATGAATTCGTCCGAGTCCTTTAAACATCGGACGACCACTCAGGACTTGTTACGCCTTTGTATGCGACATTAGCAACAGGAAAAGCAATTTAGAATAATGTAGGATGCGTTACATCTTTTGAGAACACCTTACACCACCGTACGAAACATTAAAACTCCATAATAAACCTAATGCATTCGTCCGAGTGATTTGAACATCGTACAACAATATAGAATATCTTACCACTATGTATGCCATATTACCGCTTTGAAGAGCATGTTAGTATAACGTACGACACCTTACAACTCCTAAGAAAACATTACAACACCGTACGTAAACTTAAAACTCCATGATAAACCTAATGAATTCGTCCGAGTCATTTGAACATCGTACAACAATTTAGAATATCTTACGATTCTGTATGCCACATTACCGCCTTGAAAATCATGTTAGAATAACCTAGGGCACCTTACAACTCCTAAGAACCCATTACAATACCATACGTAAACTTAAAACTCCATAGTAAACCTAATGAATTCGTCCGAGTCCTTTAAACATCAGACGCCCACTCAGGACTTGTTACGCCTTTGTATGCGACATTAGCAACAGGAAAAACAATTTAGAATAATGTAGGATGCGTTACATCTTTTGAGAACACCTCACACCACTGTACGAAACATTAAAACTCCATAATAAACCTAATGAATTCGTCCGAGTGATTTGAACATCGTACAACAATTTAGAATAACTTACCACTATGTATGCCATATTACCGCTTTGAAGAGCATGTTAGTATAACGTACGACACCTTACAACTCCTAAGAAAACATTACAACACTGTACGTAAACTTAAAATTCCATGATAAACCTAATGAATTCGTCCGAGTCATTTGAACATCGTACAACAATTTAGAATATCTTACGACTCTGTATGACACATTACCGCCTTGAAAATCATGTTAGTATAACCTAGGGCACCTTACAACTCCTAAGAACCCATTACAATACCATACGTAAACTTAAAACTCCATAGTAAACCTAATGAATTCGTCCGAGTCCTTTAAACATCGGATGACCACTCAGGACTTGTTACGCCTTTGTATGCGACATTAGCAAAAGGAAAAGCAATTTAGAATAATGTAGGATGCGTTACATCTTTTGAGAACACCTTACACCACCGTACGAAACATTAAAACTCCATAATAAACCTAATGAATTCGTCCGAGTGATTTGAACATCGTACAACGATATAGAATATCTTACCACTATGTATGCCATATTACCGCTTTGAAGAGCATGTTAGTATAACGTACGACACCTTACAACTCCTAAGAAAACATTACAACACCGTACGTAAACTTAAAACTCCATGATAAACCTAATGAATTCGTCCGAGTCATTTGAACATCGTACAACAATTTAGAATATCTTACGACTCTGTATGCCACATTACCGCCTTGAAAATCATGTTAGTATAACCTAGGGCACCTTACAACTCCTAAGAACCCATTGCAATACCGTACGTAAACTTAAAACTCCATAGTAAACCTAATGAATTCGTCCGAGTCCTTTAAACATAAGACGACCACTCAGTACTTGTTACGACTTTGTATGCGACATTAGCAACAGGAAAAGCAATTTAGAATAATGTAGGTTGCGTTACATCTTTTGATAACACCTTACACCACCGTACGAAACATTAAAACTCCATAATAAACCTAATGAATTCGTCAGAGTGATTTGAACATCGTACAACAAATTAGAATATCTTACCACTCTGAATGCCACATTACCGCCTTGAAAAACATGTCAGTATAACGTACGACACCTTGCAACTCCTAACAAAATATTACAACACCGTATGTAAACTTAAAACTCCATAATAAACCTAATGAATTCTTCCGAATCCTTTGAAAATCGTACGACAATTTAGAATATATTACGACTCTGTATGCCACATTACCGCCTTGAAAAGTATGTTAGTATTACGTACGGCACCTTACAACTCCTAACAAAACATTACAACACCGTACGTAAACTTAAAACTCCATAATAAACCTAATGAATTCGACCGAGTCATTCGAACATCGTACAACAATTTAGAATATCTTACGATTCTGTATGCCACATTACCGCCTTGAAAATCATGTTAGAATAACCTAGGGCACCTTACAACTCCTAAGAACCCATTACAATACCATACGTAAACTTAAAACTCCATAGTAAACCTAATGAATTCGTCCGAGTCCTTTAAACATCGGACGACCACTCAGGACTTGTTACGCCTTTGTATGCGACATTAGCAACAGGAAAAGCAATTTAGAATAATGTAGGATGCGTTACATCTTTTGAGAACACCTTACACCACCGTACGAAACATTAAAACTCCATAATAAACCTAATGCATTCGTCCGAGTGATTTGAACATCGTACAACAATATAGAATATCTTACCACTATGTATGCCATATTACCGCTTTGAAGAGCATGTTAGTATAACGTACGACACCTTACAACTCCTAAGAAAACATTACAACACCGTACGTAAACTTAAAACTCCATGATAAACCTAATGAATTCGTCCGAGTCATTTGAACATCGTACAACAATTTAGAATATCTTACAATTCTGTATGCCACATTACCGCCTTGAAAATCATGTTAGTATAACCTAGGGCACCTTACAACTCCTAAGAACCCATTGCAATACCGTACGTAAACTTAAAACTCCATAGTAAACCTAATGAATTCGTCCGAGTCCTTTAAACATCAGACGACCACTCAGTACTTGTTACGACTTTGTATGCGACATTAGCAACAGGAAAAGCAATTTAGAATAATGTAGGTTGCGTTACATCTTTTGAGAACACCTTACACCACCGTACGAAACATTAAAACTCCATAATAAACCTAATGAATTCGTCCGAGTGATTTGAACATCGTACAACAAATTAGAATATCTTACCACTCTGAATGCCACATTACCGCCTTGAAAAGCATGTTAGTATAACGTACGACACCTTACAACTCCTAACAAAATATTACAACACCGTACGTAAACTTAAAACTCCATAATAAACCTAATGAATTCTTCCGAATCCTTTGAAAATCGTACGAGAATTTAGAATATATTACGACTCTGTATGCCACATTACCGCCTTGAAAAGCATGTTAGTATTACGTACGGCACCTTACAACTCCTAACAAAACATTACAACACCGTACGTAAACTTAAAACTCCATAATAAACCTAATGAATTCGTCCGAGTCATTTGAACATCGTACAACAATTTAGAATATCTTACGATTCTGTATGCCACATTACCGCCTTGAAAATCATGTTAGTATAACCTAGGGCACCTTACAACTCCTAAGAATCCATTGCAATACCGTACGTAAACTTAAAACTCCATAGTAAACCTAATGAATTCGTCCGAGTCCTTTAAACATCAGACGACCACTCAGTACTTGTTACGACTTTGTATGCGACATTAGCAACAGGAAAAGCAATTTAGAATAATGTAGGTTGCGTTACATCTTTTGAGAACACCTTACACCACCGTACGAAACATTAAAACTCCATAATAAACCTAATGAATTCGTCAGAGTGATTTGAACATCGTACAACAATTTAGAATATCTTACCACTCTGAATGCCACATTACCGCCTTGAAAAGCATGTTAGTATAACGTACGACACCTTGCAACTCCTAACAAAATATTACAACACCGTATGTAAACTTAAAACTCCATAATAAACCTAATGAATTCTTCCGAATCCTTTGAAAATCGTACGACAATTTAGAATATATTACGACTCTGTATGCCACATTACCGCCTTGAAAAGTATGTTAGTATTACGTACGGCACCTTACAACTCCTAAGAACCAATTACAATACCATACGTAAACTTAAAACTCCATAGTAAACCTAATGAATTCGTCCGAGTCCTTTAAACATCAGACGACCACTCAGGACTTGTTACGACTTTGTATGCGACATTAGCAACAGGAAAAGCAATTTAGAATAATGTAGGATGCGTTACATCTTTTGAGATCACCTTACACCACCGTACGAAACATTAAAACTCCATAATAAACCTAATGAATTCATCCGAGTCCTTTAAACATCGTACGACAATTTAGAATATATTACGACTCTGTATGCCACATTACCGCCTTGAAAAGCATGTAAGTATAACGTACGGCACCTTAAAACTCCTAACAAAACATTACAACACCGTACGTAAACTTAAAACTCCATAATAAACCTAATGAATTCGTCCGAGTCATTTGAACATCGTACAACAATTTAGAATATCTTACGATTCTGTATGCCACATTACCGCCTTGAAAATCATGTTAGAATAACCTAGGGCACCTTACAACTCCTAAGAACCCATTACAATACCATACGTAAACTTAAAACTCAATAGTAAACCTAATGAATTCGTCCGAGTCCTTTAAACATCAGACGACCACTCAGGACTTGTTACGCCTTTGTATGCGACATTAGCAACAGGAAAAGCAATTTAGAATAATGTAGGATGCGTTACATCTTTTGAGAACACCGTACACCACCGTACGAAACATTAAAACTCCATAATAAACCTAATGAATTCATCCGAGTCCTTTGAACATCGTACGACAATTTAGAATATATTACGACTCTGTATGCCACATTACCGCCTTGAAAAGCATGTAAGTATAACGTACGGCACCTTACAACTCCTAAAAAAACATTACAACACCGTACGTAAACTTAAAACTCCATAATAAACCTAATGAATTCGTCTGAGTCATTCGAACATCGTACAACAATTTAGAATATCTTACGATTCTGTATGCCACATTACCGCCTTGAAAATCATGTTAGAATAACCTAGGGCACCTTACAACTCCTAAGAACCCATTACAATACCATACGTAAACTTAAAACTCAATAGTAAACCTAATGAATTCGTCCGAGTCCTTTAAACATCAGACGACCACTCAGGACTTGTTACGCCTTTGTATGCGACATTAGCAACAGGAAAAGCAATTTAGAATAATGTAGGATGCGTTACATCTTTTGAGAACACCTTACACCACCGTACGAAACATTAAAACTCCATAATAAACCTAATGAATTCGTCCGAGTGATTTGAACATCGTACAACAATTTAGAATAACTTACCACTATGTATGCCATATTACCGCTTTGAAGAGCATGTTAGTATAACGTACGACACCTTACAACTCCAAAGAAAACATTACAACACCGTATGTAAACTTAAAATTCCATGATAAACCTAATGAATTCGTCCGAGTCATTTGAACATCGTACAACAATTTAGAATATCTTACGACTCTGTATGACACATTACCGCCTTGAAAATCATGTTAGTATAACCTAGGGCACCGTACAACTCCTAAGAACCCATTACAATACCATACGTAAACTTAAAACTCAATAGTAAACCTAATGAATTCGTCCGAGTCCTTTAAACATCAGACGACCACTCAGTACTTGTTACGACTTTGTATGCGACATTAGCAACAGGAAAAGCAATTTAGAAAAATGTAGGTTGCGTTACATCTTTTGAGAACACCTTACACCACCGTACGAAACATTAAAACTCCATAATAAACCTAATGAATTCGTAAGAGTGATTTGAACATCGTACAACAATTTAGAATATCATACCACTCTGAATGCCACATTACCGCCTTGAAAAGCATGTTAGTATAACGTACGACACCTTGCAACTCCTAACAAAATATTACAACACCGTACGTAAACTTAAAACTCCATAATAAAACTAATGAATTCGTCCGAGTCATTTGAACATCGTACAACAATTTAGAATATCTTACGAATCTGTATGCCACATTACCGCCTTGAAAATCATGTTAGTATAACCTAGGGCACCTTACAACTCCTAAGAACCAATTACAATACCATACGTAAACTTAAAACTCCATAGTAAACCTAATGAATTCGTCCGAGTCCTTTAAACATCAGACGACCACTCAGGACTTGTTACGACTTTGTATGCGACATTAGCAACAGGAAAAGCAATTTAGAATAATGTAGGATGTGTTACATCTTTTGAGATCACCTTACACCACCGTACGAAACATTAAAACTCCATAATAAACCTAATGAATTCATCCGAGTCCTTTAAACATCGTACGACAATTTAGAATATATTACGACTCTGTATGCCACATTACCGCCTTAAAAAGCATGTAAGTATAACGTACGGCACCTTACAACTCCTAACAAAACATTACAACACCGTACGTAAACTTAAAACTCCATAATAAACCTAATGAATTTGTCCGAGTCATTTGAACATCGTACAACAATTTAGAATATCTTACGATTCTGTATGCCACATTACCGCCTTGAAAATCATGTTAGAATAACCTAGGGCACCTTACAACTCCTAAGAACCCATTACAATACCATACGTAAACTTAAAACTCAATAGTAAACCTAATGAATTCGTCCGAGTCCTTTAAACATCAGACGACCACTCAGGACTTGTTACGCCTTTGTATGCGACATTAGCAACAGGAAAAGCAATTTAGAATAATGTAGGATGCGTTACATCTTTTGAGAACACCTTACACCACCGTACGAAACATTAAAACTCCATAATAAACCTAATGATTTCGTCCGAGTGATTTGAACATCGTACAACAATTTAGAATAACTTACCACTATGTATGCCATATTACCGCTTTGAAGAGCATGTTAGTATAACGTACGACACCTTACAACTCCAAAGAAAACATTACAACACCGTACGTAAACTTAAAATTCCATGATAAACCTAATTAATTCGTCCGAGTCATTTGAACATCGTACAACAATTTAGAATATCTTACGACTCTGTATGACACATTACCGCCTTGAAAATCATGTTAGTATAACCTAGGGCACCGTACAACTCCTAAGAACCCATTACAATACCATACGTAAACTTAAAACTCAATAGTAAACCTAATGAATTCGTCCGAGTCCTTTAAACATCAGACGACCACTCAGGACTTGTTACGCCTTTGTATGCGACATTAGCAACAGGAAAAGCAATTTAGAATAATGTAGGATGCGTTACATCTTTTGAGATCACCTTACACCACCGTACGAAACATTAAAACTCCATAATAAACCTAATGAATTCGTCCGAGTCCTTTAAACATCGTACGACAATTTAGAATATATTACGACTTTGTATGCCACATTACCGCCTTGAAAAGCATGTAAGTATAACGTACGGCACCTTACAACTCCTAACAAAACATTACAACACCGTACGTAAACTTAAAACTCCATAATAAACCTAATGAATTCGTCCGAGTCATTTGAACATCGTACAACAATTAGAATATCTTACGACTCTGTATGACACATTACCGCCTTGAAAATCATGTTAGAATAACCTAGGGCACCTTACAACTCCTAAGAACCCATTACAATACCATACGTAAACTTAAAACTCAATAGTAAACCTAATGAATTCGTCCGAGTCCTTTAAACATCAGACGACCACTCAGGACTTGTTACGCATTTGTATGCGACATTAGCAACAGGAAAAGCAATTTAGAATAATGTAGGATGCGTTACATCTTTTGAGATCACCTTACACCACCGTACGAAACATTAAAACTCCATAATAAACCTAATGAATTCGTCCGAGTCCTTTAAACATCGTACGACAATTTAGAATATATTACGACTCTGTATGCCACATTACCGCCTTGAAAAGCATGTAAGTATAACGTACGGCACCTTACAACTCCTAACAAAACATTACAACACCGTACGTAAACTTAAAACTCCATAATAAACCTAATGAATTCGTCCGAGTCATTTGAACATCGTACAACAATTTAGAATATCTTACGATTCTGTATGCCACATTACCGCCTTGAAAATCATGTTAGAATAACCTAGGGCACCTTACAACTCCTAAGAACCCATTACAATACCATACGTAAACTTAAAACTCAATAGTAAACCTAATGAATTCGTCCGAGTCCTTTAAACATCAGACGACCACTCAGGACTTGTTACGCCTTTGTATGCGACATTAGCAACAGGAAAAGCAATTTAGAATAATGTAGGATGCGTTACATCTTTTGAGAACACCGTACACCACCGTACGAAACATTAAAACTCCATAATAAACCTAATGAATTCATCCGAGTCCTTTGAACATCGTACGACAATTTAGAATATATTACGACTCTGTATGCCACATTACCGCCTTGAAAAGCATGTAAGTATAACGTACGGCACCTTACAACTCCTAACAAAACATTACAACACCGTACGTAAACTTAAAACTCCATAATAAACCTAATGAATTCGTTCGAGTCATTTGAACATCGTACAACAATTTAGAATATCTTACGACTCTGTATGACACATTACCGCCTTGAAAATCATGTTAGTATAACCTAGGGCACCGTACAACTCCTAAGAACCCATTACAATACCATACGTAAACATAAAACTCAATAGTAAACCTAATGAATTCGTCCGAGTCCTTTAAACATCAGACGACCACTCAGGACTTGTTACGCCTTTGTATGCGACATTAGCAACAGGAAAAGCAATTTAGAATAATGTAGGATGCGTTACATCTTTTGAGATCACCTTACACCACCGTACGAAACATTAAAACTCCATAATAAACCTAATGAATTCGTCCGAGTCCTTTAAACATCGTACGACAATTTAGAATATATTACGACTCTGTATGCCACATTACCGCCTTGAAAAGCATGTAAGTATAACGTACGGCACCTTACAACTCCTAACAAAACATTACAACACCGTACGTAAACTTAAAACTCCATAATAAACCTAATGAATTCGTCCGAGTCATTTGAACATCGTACAACAATTTAGAATATCTTACGACTCTGTATGACACATTACCGCCTTGAAAATCATGTTAGAATAACTTAGGGCACCTTACAACTCCTAAGAACCCATTACAATACCATACGTAAACTTAAAACTCAATAGTAAACCTAATGAATTCGTCCGAGTCCTTTAAACATCAGACGACCACTCAGGACTTGTTACGCCTTTGTATGCGACATTAGCAACAGGAAAAGCAATTTAGAATAATGTAGGATGCGTTACATCTTTTGAGATCACCTTACACCACCGTACGAAACATTAAAACTCCATAATAAACCTAATGAATTCGTCCGAGTCCTTTAAATATCGAACGACAATTTAGAATATATTACGACTCTGTATGCCACATTACCGCCTTGAAAAGCATGTAAGTATAACGTACGGCACCTTACAACTCCTAACAAAACATTACAACACCGTACGTAAACTTAAAACTCCATAATAAACCTAATGAATTCGTCCGAGTCATTTGAACATCGTACAACAATTTAGAATATCTTACGATTCTGTATGCCACATTACCGCCTTGAAAATCATGTTAGAATAACCTATGGCACCTTACAACTCCTAAGAACCCATTACAATACCATACGTAAACTTAAAACTCAATAGTAAACCTAATGAATTCGTCCGAGTCCTTTAAACATCAGACGACCACTCAGGACTTGTTACGCCTTTGTATGCGACATTAGCAACAGGAAAAGCAATTTAGAATAATGTAGGATGCTTTACATCTTTTGAGAACACCTTACACCACCGTACGAAACATTAAAACTCCATAATAAACCTAATGAATTCATCCGAGTCCTTTGAACATCGTACGACAATTTAGAATATATTACGACTCTGTATGCCACATTACCGCCTTGAAAAGCATGTAAGTATAACGTACGGCACCTTACAACTCCTAACAAAACATTACAACACCGTACGTAAACTTAAAACTCCATAATAAACCTAATGAATTCGTCCGAGTCATTTGAACATCGTACAACAATTTAGAATATCTTACGATTCTTTATGCCACATTACCGCCTTGAAAATCATGTTAGAATAACCTAGGGCACCTTACAACTCCTAAGAACCCATTACAATACCATACGTAAACTTAAAACTCAATAGTAAACCTAATGAATTCGTTCGAGTCCTTTAAACATCAGACGACCACTCAGGACTTGTTACGCCTTTGTATGCGACATTAGCAACAGGAAAAGCAATTTAGAATAATGTAGGATGCGTTACATCTTTTGAGAACACCTTACACCACCGTACGAAACATTAAAACTCCATAATAGTCCTAATGAATTCGTCCGAGTGATTTGAACATCGTACAACAATTTAGAATAACTTACCACTATGTATGCCATATTACCGCTTTGAAGAGCATGTTAGTATAACGTACGACACCTTACAACTCCAAAGAAAACATTACAACACCGTACGTAAACTTAAAATTCCATGATAAACCTAATGAATTAGTCCGAGTCATTTGAACATCGTACAACAATTTAGAATATCTTTCGACTCTGTATGACACATTACCGCCTTGAAAATCATGTTAGTATAACCTAGGGCACCGTACAACTCCTAAGAACCCATTACAATACCATACGTAAACTTAAAACTCCATAGTAAACCTAATGAATTCGTCCGAGTCCTTTAAACATCAGACGACGACTCAGGACTTGTTACGCCTTTGTATGCGACATTAGCAACAGGAAAAGCAATTTAGAATAATGTAGGATGCGTTACATCTTTTGAGAACACCTTACACCACCGTACGAAACATTAAAACTCCATAATAAACCTAATGAATTCGTCCGAGTGATTTGAACATCGTACAAGAATTTAGAATAACTTACCACTATGTATGCCATATTACCGCTTTGAAGAGCATGTTAGTATAACGTACGACACCTTACAACTCCTAAGAAAACATTACAACACCGTACGTAAACTTAAAATTCCATGATAAACCTAATGAATTCGTCCGAGTCATTTGAACATCGTACAACAATTTAGAATATCTTACGACTCTTTATGACACATTACCTCCTTGAAAATCATGTTAGTATAACCTAGGGCACCTTACAACTCCTAAGAACCCATTACAATACCATATGTAAACTTAAAACTCCATAGTAAACCTAATGAATTCGTCCGAGTCCTTTAAACATCAGACGACCACTCAGGACTTGTTACACCTTTGTATGCGACATTAGCAACAGGAAAAGCAATTTAGAATAATGTAGGATGCGTTACATCTTTTGAGAACACCTTACACCACCGTACGAGACATTAAAACTCCATAATAAACCTAATGAATTCGTCCGAGTGATTTGAACATCGTACAACAATTTAGCATAACTTACCACTATGTATGCCATATTACCGCTTTGAAGAGCATGTTAGTATAACGTACGACACCTTACAACTCCTAAGAAAACATTACAACACCGTACGTAAACTTAAAATTCTATGATAAACCTAATGAATTCGTCCGAGTCATTTGAACATCGTACAACAATTTAGAATATCTTACGACTCTGTATGACACATTACCGCCTTGAAAATCATGTTAGAATAACCTAGGGCACCTTACAACTCCTAAGAACCCATTACAATACCATACGTAAACTTAAAACTCAATAGTAAACCTAATGAATTCGTCCGAGTCCTTTAAACATCAGACGACCACTCAGGACTTGTTACGCCTTTGTATGCGACATTAGCAACAGGAAAAGCAATTTAGAATAATGTAGGATGCGTTACATCTTTTGAGATCACCTTACACCACCGTACGAAACATTAAAACTCCATAATAAACCTAATGAATTCGTCCGAGTCCTTTAAACATCGAACGACAATTTAGAATATATTACGACTCTGTATGCCACATTACCGCCTTGAAAAGCATGTAAGTATAACGTACGGCACCTTACAACTCCTAACAAAACATTACAACACCGTACGTAAACTTAAAACTCCATAATAAACCTAATGAATTCGTCCGAGTCATTTGAACATCGTACAACAATTTAGAATATCTTACGATTCTGTATGCCACATTACCGCCTTGAAAATCATGTTAGAATAACCTAGGGCACCTTACAACTCCTAAGAACCCATTACAATACCATACGTAAACTTAAAACTCATTAGTGAACCTAATGAATTCGTCCGAGTCCTTTAAACATCAGACGACCACTCAGGACTTGTTACGCCTTTGTATGCGACATTAGCAACAGGAAAAGCAATTTAGAATAATGTAGGATGCTTTACATCTTTTGAGAACACCTTACACCACCGTACGAAACATTAAAACTCCATAATAAACCTAATGAATTCATCCGAGTCCTTTGAACATCGTACGACAATTTAGAATATATTACGACTCTGTATGCCACATTACCGCCTTGAAAAGCATGTAAGTATAACGTACGGCACCTTACAACTCCTAACAAAACATTACAACACCGTACGTAAACTTAAAACTCCATAATAAACCTAATGAATTCGTCCGAGTCATTTGAACATCGTACAACAATTTAGAATATCTTACGATTCTTTATGCCACATTACCGCCTTGAAAATCATGTTAGAATAACCTAGGGCACCTTACAACTCCTAAGAACCCATTACAATACCATACGTAAACTTAAAACTCAATAGTAAACCTAATGAATTCGTTCGAGTCCTTTAAACATCAGACGACCACTCAGGACTTGTTACGCCTTTGTATGCGACATTAGCAACAGGAAAAGCAATTTAGAATAATGTAGGATGCGTTACATCTTTTGAGAACACCTTACACCACCGTACGAAACATTAAAACTCCATAATAGTCCTAATGAATTCGTCCGAGTGATTTGAACATCGTACAACAATTTAGAATAACTTACCACTATGTATGCCATATTACCGCTTTGAAGAGCATGTTAGTATAACGTACGACACCTTACAACTCCAAAGAAAACATTACAACACCGTACGTAAACTTAAAATTCCATGATAAACCTAATGAATTCGTCCGAGTCATTTGAACATCGTACAACAATTTAGAATATCTTTCGACTCTGTATGACACATTACCGCCTTGAAAATCATGTTAGTATAACCTAGGGCACCGTACAACTCCTAAGAACCCATTACAATACCATACGTAAACTTA
The DNA here is from genome assembly GCA_030867185.1 of Tagetes erecta. Classification (NCBI taxonomy): domain Eukaryota; kingdom Viridiplantae; phylum Streptophyta; class Magnoliopsida; order Asterales; family Asteraceae; genus Tagetes; species Tagetes erecta. Next base: position 42,153,798 of record CM061488.1, on the reverse strand, counting down.
AAACTCCATAGTAAACCTAATGAATTCGTCCGAGTCCTTTAAACATCAGACGACGACTCAGGACTTGTTACGCCTTTGTATGCGACATTAGCAACAGGAAAAGCAATTTAGAATAATGTAGGATGCGTTACATCTTTTGAGAACACCTTACACCACCGTACGAAACATTAAAACTCCATAATAAACCTAATGAATTCGTCCGAGTGATTTGAACATCGTACAACAATTTAGAATAACTTACCACTATGTATGCCATATTACCGCTTTGAAGAGCATGTTAGTATAACGTACGACACCTTACAACTCCTAAGAAAACATTACAACACCGTACGTAAACTTAAAATTCCATGATAAACCTAATGAATTCGTCCGAGTCATTTGAACATCGTACAACAATTTAGAATATCTTACGACTCTGTATGACACATTACCGCCTTGAAAATCATGTTAGTATAACCTAGGGCACCTTACAACTCCTAAGAACCCATTACAATACCATATGTAAACTTAAAACTCCATAGTAAACCTAATGAATTCGTCCGAGTCCTTTAAACATCAGACGACCACTCAGGACTTGTTACGCCTTTGTATGCGACATTAGCAACAGGAAAAGCAATTTAGAATAATGTAGGATGCGTTATATCTTTTGAGAACACCTTACACCACCGTACGAAACATTAAAACTCCATAATAAACCTAATGAATTCGTCCGAGTGATTTGAACATCGTACAAGAATTTAGAATAACTTACCACTATGTATGCCATATTACCGCTTTGAAGATCATGTTAGTATAACGTACGACACCTTACAACTCCTAAGAAAACATTACAACACCGTACGTAAACTTAAAATTCCATGATAAACCTAATGAATTCGTCCGAGTCATTTGAACATCGTACAACAATTTAGAATATCTTACGACTCTATATGACACATTACCGCCTTGAAAATCATGTTAGTATAACCTAGGGCACCTTACAACTCCTAAGAACCCATTACAATACCATATGTAAACTTAAAACTCCATAGTAAACCTAATGAATTCGTCCGAGTCCTTTAAACATCAGACGACCACTCAGGACTTGTTACACCTTTGTATGCGACATTAGCAACAGGAAAAGCAATTTAGAATAATGTAGGATGCGTTACATCTTTTGAGAACACCTTACACCACCGTACGAGACATTAAAACTCCATAATAAACCTAATGAATTCGTCCGAGTGATTTGAACATCGTACAACAATTTAGAATAACTTACCACTATGTATGCCATATTACCGCTTTGAAGAGCATGTTAGTATAACGTACGACACCTTACAACTCCTAAGAAAACATTACAACACCGTACGTAAACTTAAAATTCCATGATAAACCTAATGAATTCGTCCGAGTCATTTGAACATCGTACAACAATTTAGAATATCTTACGACTCTGTATGACACATTACCGCCTTGAAAAATCATGTTAGTATAACCTAGGGCACCTTACAACTCCTAAGAACCCATTACAATACCATACGTAAACTTAAAACTCCATAGTAAACCTAATGAATTCGTCCGAGTCCTTTAAACATCAGACGACCACTCAGGACTTGTTACGTCTTTTTATGCGACATTAGCAACAGGAAAAGCAATTTAGAATAATGTAGGATGCGTTACATCTTTTGAGAACACCTTACACCACTGTACGAAACATTAAAACTCCATAATAAACCTAATGAATTCGTCCGAGTGATTTGAACATCGTACAACAATATAGAATATCTTACCACTATGTATGCCATATTACCGCTTTGAAGAGCATGTTAGTATAACGTACGACACCTTACAACTCCTAAGAAAACATTACAACACCGTACGTAAACTTAAAACTCCATGATAAACCTAATGAATTCGTCCGAGTCATTTGAACATCGTACAACAATTTAGAATATCTTACGACTCTGTATGACACATTACCGCCTTGAAAATCATGTTAGTATAACCTAGGGCACCTTACAACTCCTAAGAACCCATTGCAATACCGTACGTAAACTTAAAACTCCATAGTAAACCTAATGAATTCGTCCGAGTCCTTTAAACATCAGACGACCACTCAGTACTTGTTACGACTTTGTATGCGACATTAGCAACAGGAAAAGCAATTTAGAATAATGTAGGTTGCGTTACATCTTTTGAGAACACCTTACACCACCGTACGAAACATTAAAACTCCATAATAAACCTAATGAATTCGTCAGAGTGATTTGAACATCGTACAACAATTTAGAATATCTTACCACTCTGAATGCCACATTACCGCCTTGAAAAGCATGTTAGTATAACGTACGACACCTTGCAACTCCTAACAACATATTACAACACCGTACGTAAACTTAAAACTCCATAATAAACCTAATGAATTCGTCCGAGTCATTTGAACATCGTACAACAATTTAGAATATCTTACGATTCTGTATGCCACATTACCGACTTGAAAATCATGTTAGAATAACCTAGGGCACCTTACAACTCCTAAGAACCCATTACAATAACATACGTAAACTTAAAACTCAATAGTAAACCTAATGAATTCGTCCGAGTCCTTTAAACATCAGACGACCACTCAGGACTTGTTACACCTTTGTATGCGACATTAGCAACAGGAAAAGCAATTTAGAATAATGTAGGATGCGTTACATCTTTTGAGAACACCTTACACCACCGTACGAGACATTAAAACTCCATAATAAACCTAATGAATTCGTCCGAGTGATTTGAACATCGTACAACAATTTAGAATAACTTACCACTATGTATGCCATATTACCGCTTTGAAGAGCATGTTAGTATAACGTACGACACCTTACAACTCCTAAGAAAACATTACAACACCGTACGTAAACTTAAAATTCCATGATAAACCTAATGAATTCGTCCGAGTCATTTGAACATCGTACAACAATTTAGAATATCTTACGACTCTGTATGACACATTACCGCCTTGAAAATCATGTTAGTATAACCTAGGGCACCTTACAACTCCTAAGAACCCATTACAATACCATACGTAAACTTAAAACTCCATAATAAACCTAATGAATTCGTCCGAGTCCTTTAAACATCAGACGACCACTCAGGACTTGTTATGCCTTTGTATGCGACATTAGCAACAGGAAAAGCAATTTAGAATAATGTAGGATGCGTTACATCTTTTGAGAACACCTTACACCACTGTACGAAACATTAAAACTCCATAATAAACCTAATGAATTCGTCCGAGTGATTTGAACATCGTACAACAATATAGAATATCTTACCACTATGTATGCCATATTACCGCTTTGAAGAGCATGTTAGTATAACGTACGACACCTTACAACTCCTAAGAAAACATTACAACACCGTACGTAAACTTAAAACTCCATGATAAACCTAATGAATTCGTCCGAGTCATTTGAACATCGTACAACAATTTAGAATATCTTACGACTCTGTATGACACATTACCGCCTTGAAAATCATGTTAGTATAACCTAGGGCACCTTACAACTCCTAAGAACCCATTGCAATACCGTACGTAAACTTAAAACTCCATAGTAAACCTAATGAATTCGTCCGAGTCCTTTAAACATCAGACGACCACTCAGTACTTGTTACGACTTTGTATGCGACATTAGCAACAGGAAAAGCAATTTAGAATAATGTAGGTTGCGTTACATCTTTTGAGAACACCTTACACCACCGTACGAAACATTAAAACTCCATAATAAACCTAATGAATTCGTCAGAGTGATTTGAACATCGTACAACAATTTAGAATATCTTACCACTCTGAATGCCACATTACCGCCTTGAAAAGCATGTTAGTATAACGTACGACACCTTGCAACTCCTAACAACATATTACAACACCGTACGTAAACTTAAAACTCCATAATAAACCTAATGAATTCGTCCGAGTCATTTGAACATCGTACAACAATTTAGAATATCTTACGATTCTGTATGCCACATTACCGACTTGAAAATCATGTTAGAATAACCTAGGGCACCTTACAACTCCTAAGAACCCATTACAATAACATACGTAAACTTAAAACTCAATAGTAAACCTAATGAATTCGTCCGAGTCCTTTAAACATCAGACGACCACTCAGGACTTGTTACACCTTTGTATGCGACATTAGCAACAGGAAAAGCAATTTAGAATAATGTAGGATGCGTTACATCTTTTGAGAACACCTTACACCACCGTACGAGACATTAAAACTCCATAATAAACCTAATGAATTCGTCCGAGTGATTTGAACATCGTACAACAATTTAGAATAACTTACCACTATGTATGCCATATTACCGCTTTGAAGAGCATGTTAGTATAACGTACGACACCTTACAACTCCTAAGAAAACATTACAACACCGTACGTAAACTTAAAATTCCATGATAAACCTAATGAATTCGTCCGAGTCATTTGAACATCGTACAACAATTTAGAATATCTTACGACTCTGTATGACACATTACCGCCTTGAAAATCATGTTAGTATAACCTAGGGCACCTTACAACTCCTAAGAACCCATTACAATACCATACGTAAACTTAAAACTCCATAGTAAACCTAATGAATTCGTCCGAGTCCTTTAAACATCAGACGACCACTCAGGACTTGTTATGCCTTTGTATGCGACATTAGCAACAGGAAAAGCAATTTAGAATAATGTAGGATGCGTTACATCTTTTGAGAACACCTTACACCACTGTACGAAACATTAAAACTCCATAATAAACCTAATGAATTCGTCCGAGTGATTTGAACATCGTACAACAATATAGAATATCTTACCACTATGTATGCCATATTACCGCTTTGAAGAGCATGTTAGTATAACGTACGACACCTTACAACTCCTAAGAAAACATTACAACACCGTACGTAAACTTAAAACTCCATGATAAACCTAATGAATTCGTCCGAGTCATTTGAACATCGTACAACAATTTAGAATATCTTACGACTCTGTATGACACATTACCGCCTTGAAAATCATGTTAGTATAACCTAGGGCACCTTACAACTCCTAAGAACCCATTGCAATACCGTACGTAAACTTAAAACTCCATAGTAAACCTAATGAATTCGTCCGAGTCCTTTAAACATCAGACGACCACTCAGTACTTGTTACGACTTTGTATGCGACATTAGCAACAGGAAAAGCAATTTAGAATAATGTAGGTTGCGTTACATCTTTTGAGAACACCTTACACCACCGTACGAAACATTAAAACTCCATAATAAACCTAATGAATTCGTCAGAGTGATTTGAACATCGTACAACAATTTAGAATATCTTACCACTCTGAATGCCACATTACCGCCTTGAAAAGCATGTTAGTATAACGTACGACACCTTGCAACTCCTAACAACATATTACAACACCGTACGTAAACTTAAAACTCCATAATAAACCTAATGAATTCGTCCGAGTCATTTGAACATCGTACAACAATTTAGAATATCTTACGATTCTGTATGCCACATTACCGACTTGAAAATCATGTTAGAATAACCTAGGGCACCTTACAACTCCTAAGAACCCATTACAATAACATACGTAAACTTAAAACTCAATAGTAAACCTAATGAATTCGTCCGAGTCCTTTAAACATCAGACGACCACTCAGGACTTGTTACACCTTTGTATGCGACATTAGCAACAGGAAAAGCAATTTAGAATAATGTAGGATGCGTTACATCTTTTGAGAACACCTTACACCACCGTACGAGACATTAAAACTCCATAATAAACCTAATGAATTCGTCCGAGTGATTTGAACATCGTACAACAATTTAGAATAACTTACCACTATGTATGCCATATTACCGCTTTGAAGAGCATGTTAGTATAACGTACGACACCTTACAACTCCTAAGAAAACATTACAACACCGTACGTAAACTTAAAATTCCATGATAAACCTAATGAATTCGTCCGAGTCATTTGAACATCGTACAACAATTTAGAATATCTTACGACTCTGTATGACACATTACCGGCTTGAAAATCATGTTAGTATAACCTAGGGCACCTTACAACTCCTAAGAACCCATTACAATACCATACGTAAACTTAAAACTCCATAGTAAACCTAATGATTTCGTCCGAGTCCTTTAAACATCAGACGACCACTCAGGACTTGTTACGCCTTTGTATGCGACATTAGCAACAGGAAAAGCAATTTAGAATAATGTAGGATGCGTTACATCTTTTGAGAACACCTTACACCACTGTACGAAACATTAAAACTCCATAATAAACCTAATGAATTCGTCCGAGTGATTTGAACATCGTACAACAATATAGAATATCTTACCACTATGTATGCCATATTACCGCTTTGAAGAGCATGTTAGTATAACGTACGACACCTTACAACTCCTAAGAAAACATTACAACACCGTACGTAAACTTAAAACTCCATGATAAACCTAATGAATTCGTCCGAGTCATTTGAACATGGTACAACAATTTAGAATATCTTACGACTCTGTATGCCACATTACCGCCTTGAAAATCATGTTAGTATAACCTAGGGCACCTTACAACTCCTAAGAACCCATTGCAATACCGTACGTAAACTTAAAACTCCATAGTAAACCTAATGAATTCGTCCGAGTCCTTTAAACATCAGACGACCACTCAGTACTTGTTACGACTTTGTATGCGACATTAGCAACAGGAAAAGCAATTTAGAATAATGTAGGTTGCGTTACATCTTTTGAGAACACCTTACACCACCGTACGAAACATTAAAACTCCATAATAAACCTAATGAATTCGTCAGAGTGATTTGAACATCGTACAACAATTTAGAATATCTTACCACTCTGAATGCCATATTACCGCCTTGAAAAGCATGTTAGTATAACGTACGACACCTTGCAACTCCTAACAACATATTACAACACCGTACGTAAACTTAAAACTCCATAATAAACCTAATGAATTCGTCCGAGTCATTTGAACATCGTACAACAATTTAGAATATCTTACGACTCTGTATGACACATTACCGCCTTGAAAATCATGTTAGTATAACCTAGGGCACCTTACAACTCCTAAGAACCCATTACAATACCATACGTAAACTTAAAACTCCATAGTAAACCTAATGATTTCGTCCGAGTCCTTTAAACATCAGACGACCACTCAGGACTTGTTACGCCTTTGTATGCGACATTAGCAACAGGAAAAGCAATTTAGAATAATGTAGGATGCGTTACATCTTTTGAGAACACCTTACACCACTGTACGAAACATTAAAACTCCATAATAAACCTAATGAATTCGTCCGAGTGATTTGAACATCGTACAACAATATAGAATATCTTACCACTATGTATGCCATATTACCGCTTTGAAGAGCATGTTAGTATAACGTACGACACCTTACAACTCCTAAGAAAACATTACAACACCGTACGTAAACTTAAAACTCCATGATAAACCTAATGAATTCGTCCGAGTCATTTGAACATCGTACAACAATTTAGAATATCTTACGACTCTGTATGCCACATTACCGCCTTGAAAATCATGTTAGTATAACCTAGGGCACCTTACAACTCCTAAGAACCCATTGCAATACCGTACGTAAACTTAAAACTCCATAGTAAACCTAATGAATTCGTCCGAGTCCTTTAAACATCAGACGACCACTCAGTACTTGTTACGACTTTGTATGCGACATTAGCAACAGGAAAAGCAATTTAGAATAATGTAGGTTGCGTTACATCTTTTGAGAACACCTTACACCACCGTACGAAACATTAAAACTCCATAATAAACCTAATGAATTCGTCAGAGTGATTTGAACATCGTACAACAATTTAGAATATCTTACCACTCTGAATGCCACATTACCGCCTTGAAAAGCATGTTAGTATAACGTACGACACCTTGCAACTCCTAACAACATATTACAACACCGTACGTAAACTTAAAACTCCATAATAAACCTAATGAATTCGTCCGAGTCATTTGAACATCGTACAACAATTTAGAATATCTTACGATTCTGTATGCCACATTACCGACTTGAAAATCATGTTAGAATAACCTAGGGCACCTTACAACTCCTAAGAACCCATTCCAATAACATACGTAAACTTAAAACTCAATAGTAAACCTAATGAATTCGTCCGAGTCCTTTAAACATCAGACGACCACTCAGGACTTGTTACGCCTTTGTATGCGACATTAGCAACAGGAAAAGCAATTTAGAATAATGTAGGATGCGTTACATCTTTTGAGAACACCTTACACCACCGTACGAAACATTAAAACTCCATAATAAACCTTATGAATTCGTCCGAGTGATTTGAACATCGTACAACAATTTAGAATAACTTACCACTATGTATGCCATATTACCGCTTTGAAGAGCATGTTAGTATAACGTACGACACCTTACAACTCCTAAGAAAACATTACAACACCGTACGTAAACTTAAAATTCCATGATAAACCTAATGAATTCGTCCGAGTCATTTGAACATCGTACAACAATTTAGAATATCTTACGACTCTGTATGACACATTACCGCCTTGAAAATCATGTTAGTATAACCTAGGGCACCTTACAACTCCTAAGAACCCATTACAATACCATACGTAAACTTAAAACTCCATAGTAAACCTAATGATTTCGTCCGAGTCCTTTAAACATCAGACGACCACTCAGGACTTGTTACGCCTTTGTATGCGACATTAGCAACAGGAAAAGCAATTTAGAATAATGTAGGATGCGTTACATCTTTTGAGAACACCTTACACCACTGTACGAAACATTAAAACTCCATAATAAACCTAATGAATTCGTCCGAGTGATTTGAACATCGTACAACAATATAGAATATCTTACCACTATGTATGCCATATTACCGCTTTGAAGAGCATGTTAGTATAACGTACGACACCTTACAACTCCTAAGAAAACATTACAACACCGTACGTAAACTTAAAACTCCATGATAAACCTAATGAATTCGTCCGAGTCATTTGAACATCGTACAACAATTTAGAATATCTTACGACTCTGTATGCCACATTACCGCCTTGAAAATCATGTTAGTATAACCTAGGGCACCTTACAACTCCTAAGAACCCATTGCAATACCGTACGTAAACTTAAAACTCCATAGTAAACCTAATGAATTCGTCCGAGTCCTTTAAACATCAGACGACCACTCAGTACTTGTTACGACTTTGTATGCGACATTAGCAACAGGAAAAGCAATTTAGAATAATGTAGGTTGCGTTACATCTTTTGAGAACACCTTACACCACCGTACGAAACATTAAAACTCCATAATAAACCTAATGAATTCGTCAGAGTGATTTGAACATCGTACAACAATTTAGAATATCTTACCACTCTGAATGCCACATTACCGCCTTGAAAAGCATGTTAGTATAACGTACGACACCTTGCAACTCCTAACAACATATTACAACACCGTACGTAAACTTAAAACTCCATAATAAACCTAATGAATTCGTCCGAGTCATTTGAACATCGTACAACAATTTAGAATATCTTACGATTCTGTATGCCACATTACCGACTTGAAAATCATGTTAGAATAACCTAGGGCACCTTACAACTCCTAAGAACCCATTCCAATAACATACGTAAACTTAAAACTCAATAGTAAACCTAATGAATTCGTCCGAGTCCTTTAAACATCAGACGACCACTCAGGACTTGTTACGCCTTTGTATGCGACATTAGCAACAGGAAAAGCAATTTAGAATAATGTAGGATGCGTTACATCTTTTGAGAACACCTTACACCACCGTACGAAACATTAAAACTCCATAATAAACCTTATGAATTCGTCCGAGTGATTTGAACATCGTACAACAATTTAGAATAACTTACCACTATGTATGCCATATTACCGCTTTGAAGAGCATGTTAGTATAACGTACGACACCTTACAACTCCTAAGAAAACATTACAACACCGTACGTAAACTTAAAATTCCATGATAAACCTAATGAATTCGTCCGAGTCATTTGAACATCGTACAACAATTTAGAATATCTTACGACTCTTTATGACACATTACCGCCTTGAAAATCATGTTAGTATAACCTAGGGCACCTTACAACTCCTAAGAACCCATTACAATACCATACGTAAACTTAAAACTCCATAGTAAACCTAATGAATTCGTCCGAGTCCTTTAAACATCAGACGACCACTCAGGACTTGTTACGCCTTTGTATGCGACATTAGCAACAGGAAAAACAATTTAGAATAATGTAGGATGCGTTACATCTTTTGAGAACACATTACACCACCGTACGAAACATTAAAACTCCATAATAAACCTAATGAATTCGTCCGAGTGATTTGAACATCGTACAACAATATAGAATATCTTACCACTATGTATGCCATATTACCGCTTTGAAGAGCATGTTAGTATAACGTACGACACCTTACAACTCCTAAGAAAACATTACAACACCGTACGTAAACTTAAAACTCCATGATAAACCTAATGAATTCGTCCGAGTCATTTGAACATCGTACAACAATTTAGAATATCTTACGACTCTGTATGCCACATTACCGCCTTGAAAATCATGTTAGTATAACATAGGGCACCTTACAACTCCTAAGAACCCATTGCAATACCGTACGTAAACTTAAAACTCCATAGTAAACCTAATGAATTCGTCCGAGTCCTTTAAACATCAGACGACCACTCAGTACTTGTTACGACTTTGTATGCGACATTAGCAACAGGAAAAGCAATTTAGAATAATGTAGGTTGCGTTACATCTTTTGAGAACACCTTACACCACCGTACGAAACATTAAAACTCCATAATAAACCTAATGAATTCGTCAGAGTGATTTGAACATCGTACAACAATTTAGAATATCTTACCACTCTGAATGCCACATTACCGCCTTGAAAAGCATGTTAGTATAACGTACGACACCTTGCAACTCCTAACAAAATATTACAACACCGTACGTAAACTTAAAACTCCATAATAAACCTAATGAATTCTTCCGAATCCTTTGAACATCGTACGACAATTTAGAATATATTACGACTCTGTATGCCACATTACCGCCTTGAAAAGCATGTTAGTATAACGTACGGCACCTTACAACTCCTAACAAAACATTACAACACCGTACGTAAACTTAAAACTCCATAATAAACCTAATGAATTCGTCCGAGTCATTTGAACATCGTACAACAATTTAGAATATCTTACGATTCTGTATGCCACATTACCGCCTTGAAAATCATGTTAGAATAACCTAGGGCACCTTACAACTCCTATGAACCCATTACAATACCATACGTAAACTTAAAACTCCATAGTAAACCTAATGAATTCGTCCGAGTCCTTTAAACATCAGACGACCACTCAGGACTTGTTACGCCTTTGTATGCGACATTAGCAACAGGAAAAGCAATTTAGAATAATGTAGGATGCGTTACATCTTTTGAGAACACCTTACACCACCGTACGAAACATTAAAACTCCATAATAAACCTAATGAATTCATCCGAGTCCTTTGAACATCGTACGACAATTTAGAATATATTACGACTCTGTATGCCACATTACCGCCTTGAAAAGCATGTAAGTATAACGTACGGCACCTTACAACTCCTAACAAAACGTTACAACACCGTACGTAAACTTAAAACTCCATAATAAACCTAATGAATACGTCCGAGTCATATGAACATCGTACAACAATTTAGAATATCTTACGATTCTGTATGCCACATTACCGCCTTGAAAATCATGTTAGAATAACCTAGGGCACCTTACAAATCCTAAGAACACATTACAATACCATACGTAAACTTAAAACTCAATAGTAAACCTAATGAATTCGTCCGAGTCCTTTAAACATCAGACTACCACTTAGGACTTGTTACGCCTTTGTATGCGACATTAGCAACAGGAAAAGCAATTTAGAATAATGTAGGATGCGTTACATCTTTTGAGAACACCTTACACCACCGTACGAAACATTAAAACTCCATAGTAAACCTAATGAATTCGTCCGAGTCCTTTAAACATCAGACGACCACTCAGGACTTGTTACGCCTTTGTATGCGACATTAGCAACAGGAAAAGCAATTTAGAATAATGTAGGATGCGTTACATCTTTTGAGAACACCTTACACCACCGTACGAAACATTAAAACTCCATAATAAACCTAATGAATTCATCCGAGTCCTTTGAACATCGTACGACAATTTAGAATATATTACGACTCTGTATGCCACATTACCGCCTTGAAAAGCATGTAAGTATAACGTACGGCACCTTACAACTCCTAACAAAACATTACAACACCGTACGTAAACTTAAAACTCCATAATAAACCTAATGAATTCTTCTGAATCCTTTGAACATCGTACGACAATTTAGAATATATTACGACTCTGTATGCCACATTACCGCCTTGAAAAGCATGTTAGTATAACGTACGGCACCTTACAACTCCTAACAAAACATTACAACACCGTACGTAAACTTAAAACTCCATAATAAACCTAATGAATTCGTCCGAGTCATTTGAACATCGTACAACAATTTAGAATATCTTACGATTATGTATGCCACATTACCGCCTTGAAAATCATGTTAGAATAACCTAGGGCACCTTACAACTCCTAAGAACCCATTACAATACCATACGTAAACTTAAAACTCCATAGTAAACCTAATGAATTCGTCCGAGTCCTTTAAACATCAGACGACCACTCAGGACTTGTTACGCCTTTGTATGCGACATTAGCAACAGGAAAAGCAATTTAGAATAATGTAGGATGCGTTACATCTTTTGAGAACACCTTACACCACCGTACGAAACATTAAAACTCCATAATAAACCTAATGAATTCATCCGAGTCCTTTGAACATCGTACGACAATTTAGAATATATTACGACTCTGTATGCCACATTACCGCCTTGAAAAGCATGTAAGTATAACGTACGGCACCTTACAACTCCTAACAAAACATTACAACACCGTACGTAAACTTAAAACTCCATAATAAACCTAATGAATTCGTCCGAGTCATATGAACATCGTACAACAATTTAGAATATCTTACGATTCTGTATGCCACATTACCGCCTTGAAAATCATGTTAGAATAACCTAGGGCACCTTACAACTCCTAAGAACACATTACAATACCATACGTAAACTTAAAACTCAATAGTAAACCTAATGAATTCGTCCGAGTCCTTTAAACATCAGACTACCACTCAGGACTTGTTACGCCTTTGTATGCGACATTAGCAACAGGAAAAGCAATTTAGAATAATGTAGGATGCGTTACATCTTTTGAGAACACCTTACACCACCGTACGAAACATTAAAACTCCATAGTAAACCTAATGAATTCGTCCGAGTCCTTTAAACATCAGACGACCACTCAGGACTTGTTACGCCTTTGTATGCGACATTAGCAACAGGAAAAGCAATTTAGAATAATGTAGGATGCGTTACATCTTTTGAGAACACCTTACACCACCGTACGAAACATTAAAACTCCATAATAAACCTAATGAATTCATCCGAGTCCTTTGAACATCGTACGACAATTTAGAATATATTACGACTCTGTATGCCACATTACCGCCTTGAAAAGCATGTAAGTATAACGTACGGCACCTTACAACTCCTAACAAAACATTACAACACCGTACGTAAACTTAAAACTCCATAATAAACCTAATGAATTCGTCCGAGTCATATGAACATCGTACAACAATTTAGAATATCTTACGATTCTGTATGCCACATTACCGCCTTGAAAATCATGTTAGAATAACCTAGGGCACCTTACAACTCCTAAGAACACATTACAATACCATACGTAAACTTAAAACTCAATAGTAAACCTAATGAATTCGTCCGAGTCCTTTAAACATCAGACTACCACTCAGTACTTGTTACGCCTTTGTATGCGACATTAGCAACAGGAAAAGCAATTTAGAATAATGTAGGATGCGTTACATCTTTTGAGAACACCTTACACCACCGTACGAAACATTAAAACTCCATAATAAACCTAATGAATTCGTCCGAGTGATTTGAACATCGTTCAACAATTTAGAATATCTTACCACTCTGAATGCCACATTACCGCCTTGAAAAGCATGTTAGTATAACGTACGACACCTTGCAACTCCTAACAAAATATTACAACACCGTACGTAAACTTAAAACTCCATAATAAACCTAATGAATTCTTCCGAATCCTTTGAACATCGTACGACAATTTAGAATATATTACGACTCTGTATGCCACATTACCGCCTTGAAAAGCATGTTAGTATAACGTACGGCACCTTACAACTCCTAACAAAACATTACAACACCGTACGTAAACTTAAAACTCCATAATAAACCTAATGAATTCGTCCGAGTCATTTGAACATCGTACAACAATTTAGAATATCTTACGATTCTGTATGCCACATTACCGCCTTGAAAATCATGTTAGAATAACCTAGGGCACCTTACAACTCCTAAGAACCCATTACAATACCATACGTAAACTTAAAACTCCATAGTAAACCTAATGAATTCGTCCGAGTCCTTTAAACATCAGACGACCACTCAGGACTTGTTACGCCTTTGTATGCGACATTAGCAACAGGAAAAGCAATTTAGAATAATGTAGGATGCGTTACATCTTTTGAGAACACCTTACAACACCGTACGAAACATTAAAACTCCATAATAAACCTAATGAATTCATCCGAGTCCTTTGAACATCGTACGACAATTTAGAATATATTACGACTCTGTATGCCACATTACCGCCTTGAAAAGCATGTAAGTATAACGTACGGCACCTTACAACTCCTAACAAAACATTACAACACCGTACGTAAACTTAAAACTCCATAATAAACCTAATGAATTCGTCCGAGTCATATGAACATCGTACAACAATTTAGAATATCTTACGATTCTGTATGCCACATTACCGCCTTGAAAATCATGTTAGAATAACCTAGGGCACCTTACAACTCCTAAGAACACATTACAATACCATACGTAAACTTAAAACTCAATAGTAAACCTAATGAATTCGTCCGAGTCCTTTAAACATCAGACTACCACTCAGGACTTGTTACGCCTTTGTATGCGACATTAGCAACAGGAAAAGCAATTTAGAATAATGTAGGATGCGTTACATCTTTTGAGAACACCTTACACCACCGTACGAAACATTAAAACTCCATAATAAACCTAATGAATTCGTCCGAGGGATTTGAACATCGTACAACAATTTAGAATAACTTACCACTATGTATGCCATATTACCGCTTTGAAGAGCATGTTAGTATAACGTACGACACCTTACAACTCCTAAGAAAACATTACATCACCGTACGTAAACTTAAAATTCCATGATAAACCTAATGAATTCGTCCGAGTCATTTGAACATCGTACAACAATTTAGAATATCTTACGACTCTGTATGACACATTACCGCCTTGAAAATCATGTTTGTATAACCTAAGGCACCTTACAACTCCTAAGAACCCATTGCAATACCGTACGTAAACTTAAAACTCCATAGTAAACCTAATGAATTCGTCCGAGTCCTTTAAACATCAGACGACCACTCAGTACTTGTTACGACTTTGTATGCGACATTAGCAACAGGAAAAGCAATTTAGAATAATGTAGGTTGCGTTACATCTTTTGAGAACACCTTACACCACCGTACGAAACATTAAAACTCCATAATAAACCTAATGAATTCGTTAGAGTGATTTGAACATCGTACAACAATTTAGAATATCTTACCACTCTGAATGCCACATTACCGCCTTGAAAAGCATGTTAATATAACGTACGACACCTTGCAACTCCTAACAACATATTACAACACCGTACGTAAACTTAAAACTCCATAATAAACCTAATGAATTCGTCCGAGTCATTTGAACATCGTACAACAATTTAGAATATCTTACGATTCTGTATGCCACATTACCGACTTGAAAATCATGTTAGAATAACCTAGGGCACCTTACAACTCCTAAGAACCCATTACAATAACATACGTAAACTTAAAACTCAATAGTAAACCTAATGAATTCGTCCGAGTCCTTTAAACATCAGACGACCACTCAGGACTTGTTACGCCTTTGTATGCGACATTAGCAACAGGAAAAGCAATTTAGAATAATGTAGGATGCGTTACATCTTTTGAGAACACCTTACACCACCGTACGAAACATTAAAACTCCATAATAAACCTAATGAATTCGTCAGAGTGATTTGAACATCGTACAACAATTTAGAATATCTTACCACTCTGAATGCCACATTACCGCCTTGAAAAGCATGTTAGTATAACGTACGACACCTTGCAACTCCTAACAAAATATTACAACACCGTACGTAAACTTAAAACTCCATAATAAACCTAATGAATTCTTCCGAATCCTTTGAACATCATACGACAATTTAGAATATATTACGACTCTGTATGCCACATTACCGCCTTGAAAAGCATGTTAGTATAACGTACGGCACCTTACAACTCCTAACAAAACATTACAACACCGTACGTAAACTTAAAACTCCATAATAAACCTAATGAATTCGTCCGAGTCATTTGAACATCGTACAACAATTTAGAATATCTTACGATTCTGTATGCCACATTACCGCCTTGAAAATCATGTTAGAATAACCTAGGGCACCTTACAACTCCTAAGAACCCATTACAATACCATACGTAAACTTAAAACTCCATAGTAAACCTAATGAATTCGTCCGAGTACTTTAAACATCAGACTACCACTCAGGACTTGTTACGCCTTTGTATGCGACATTAGCAACAGGAAAAGCAATTTAGAATAATGTAGGATGCGTTACATCTTTTGAGAACACCTTACACCACCGTACGAAACATTAAAACTCCATAATAAACCTAATGAATTCGTCCGAGTGATTTGAACATCGTACAACAATTTAGAATAACTTACCACTATGTATGCCATATTACCGCTTTGAAGAGCATGTTAGTATAACGTACGACACCTTACAACTCCTAAGAAAACATTACAACACCGTACGTAAACTTAAAACTCCATAATAAACCTAATGAATTCGTCCGAGTCATATGAACATCGTACAACAATTTAGAATATCTTACGACTCTGTATGACACATTACCGCCTTGAAAATCATGTTTGTATAAGCTAGGGCACCTTACAACTCCTAAGAACCCATTACAATACCATACGTAAACTTAAAACTCCATAGTAAGCCTAATGAATTCGTCCGAGTCCTTTAAACATCAGACGACCACTCAGTACTTGTTACGACTTTGTATGCGACATTAGCAACAGGAAAAGCAATTTAGAATAATGTAGGTTGCGTTACATCTTTTGAGAACACCTTACACCACCGTACGAAACATTAAAACTCCATAATAAACCTAATGAATTCGTCAGAGTGATTTGAACATCGTACAACAATATAGAATATCTTACCACTCTGAATGCCACATTACCGCCTTGAAAAGCATGTTAGTATAACGTACGACACCTTGCAACTCCTAACAAAATATTACAACACCGTACGTAAACTTAAAACTCCATAATAAACCTAATGAATTCTTCCGAATCCTTTGAACATCGTACGACAATTTAGAATATATTACGACTCTGTATGCCACATTACCGCCTTGAAAAGCATGTTAGTATAACGTACGGCACCTTACAACTCCTAACAAAACATTACAACACCGTACGTAAACTTAAAACTCCATAATAAACCTAATGAATTCGTCCGAGTCATTTGAACATCGTACAACAATTTAGAATATCTTACGATTCTGTATGCCACATTACCGCCTTGAAAATCATGTTAGAATAACATAGGGCACCTTACAACTCCTAAGAACCCATTACAATACCATACGTAAACTTAAAACTCCATAGTAAACCTAATGAATTCGTCCGAGTCCTTTAAACATTAGACGACCACTCAGGACTTGTTACGCCTTTGTATGCGACATTAGCAACAGGAAAAGCAATTTAGAATAATGTAGGATGCGTTACATCTTTTGAGAACACCTTGCACCACCGTACGAAACATTAAAACTCCATAATAAACCTAATGAATTCGTCCGAGTGATTTGAACATCGTATAACAATTTAGAATAACTTACCACTATGTATGCCATATTACCGCTTTGAAGAGCATGTTAGTATAACGTACGACACCTTACAACTCCTAAGAAAACATTATAACACCATACGTAAACTTAAAATTCCATGATAAACCTAATGAATTCGTCCGAGTCATTTGAACATCGTACAACAATTTAGAATATCTTACGACTCTGTATGACACATTACCGCCTTGAAAATCATGTTAGTATAACCTAGGGCACCTTACAACTCCTAAGAACCCATTACAATACCATACATAAACTTAAAACTCCATAGTAAACCTAATGAATTCGTCCGAGTCCTTTAAACATCAGACTACCACTCAGGACTTGTTACGCCTTTGTATGCGACATTAGCAACAGGAAAAGCAATTTAGAATAATGTAGGATGCGTTACATCTTTTGAGAACACCTTACACCACCGTACGAAACATTAAAACTCCTTAATAAACCTAATGAATTCGTCCGAGTGATTTGAACATCGTACAACAATTTAGAATAACTTACCACTATGTATGCCATATTACCGCTTTGAAGAGCATGTTAGTATAACGTACGGCACCTTACAACTCCTAAGAAAACATTACAACACCGTACGTAAACTTAAAATTCCATGATAAACCTAATGAATTCGTCCGAGTCATTTGAACATCGTACAACAATTTAGAATATCTTACGACTCTGTATGACACATTACCGCCATGAAAATCATGTTTGTATAAGCTAGGGCACCTTACAACTCCTAAGAACCCATTACAATACCATACGTAAACTTAAAACTCCATAGTAAGCCTAATGAATTCGTCCGAGTCCTTTAAACATCAGACGACCACTCAGTACTTGTTACGACTTTGTATGCGACATTAGCAACAGGAAAAGCAATTTAGAATAATGTAGGTTGCGTTACATCTTTTGAGAACACCTTACACCACCGTACGAAACATTAAAACTCCATAATAAACCTAATGAATTCGTCAGAGTGATTTGAACATCGTACAACAATATAGAATATCTTACCACTCTGAATGCCACATTACCGCCTTGAAAAGCATGTTAGTATAACGTACGACACCTTGCAACTCCTAACAAAATATTACAACACCGTACGTAAACTTAAAACTCCATAATAAACCTAATGAATTCTTCCGAATCCTTTGAACATCGTACGACAATTTAGAATATATTACGACTCTGTATGCCACATTACCGCCTTGAAAAGCATGTTAGTATAACGTACGGCACCTTACAACTCCTAACAAAACATTACAACACCGTACGTAAACTTAAAACTCCATAATAAACCTAATGAATTCGTCCGAGTCATTTGAACATCGTACAACAATTTAGAATATCTTACGATTCTGTATGCCACATTACCGCCTTGAAAATCATGTTAGAATAACATAGGGCACCTTACAACTCCTAAGAACCCATTACAATACCATACGTAAACTTAAAACTCCATAGTAAACCTAATGAATTCGTCCGAGTCCTTTAAACATTAGACGACCACTCAGGACTTGTTACGCCTTTGTATGCGACATTAGCAACAGGAAAAGCAATTTAGAATAATGTAGGATGCGTTACATCTTTTGAGAACACCTTGCACCACCGTACGAAACATTAAAACTCCATAATAAACCTAATGAATTCGTCCGAGTGATTTGAACATCGTATAAAATTTAGAATAACTTACCACTATGTATGCCATATTACCGCTTTGAAGAGCATGTTAGTATAACGTACGACACCTTACAACTCCTAAGAAAACATTATAACACCATACGTAAACTTAAAATTCCATGATAAACCTAATGAATTCGTCCGAGTCATTTGAACATCGTACAACAATTTAGAATATCTTACGACTCTGTATGACACATTACCGCCTTGAAAATCATGTTAGTATAACCTAGGGCACCTTACAACTCCTAAGAACCCATTACAATACCATACATAAACTTAAAACTCCATAGTAAACCTAATGAATTCGTCCGAGTCCTTTAAACATCAGACTACCACTCAGGACTTGTTACGCCTTTGTATGCGACATTAGCAACAGGAAAAGCAATTTAGAATAATGTAGGATGCGTTACATCTTTTGAGAACACCTTACACCACCGTACGAAACATTAAAACTCCTTAATAAACCTAATGAATTCGTCCGAGTGATTTGAACATCGTACAACAATTTAGAATAACTTACCACTATGTATGCCATATTACCGCTTTGAAGAGCATGTTAGTATAACGTACGGCACCTTACAACTCCTAAGAAAACATTACAACACCGTACGTAAACTTAAAATTCCATGATAAACCTAATGAATTCGTCCGAGTCATTTGAACATCGTACAACAATTTAGAATATCTTACGACTCTGTATGACACATTACCGCCTTGAAAATCATGTTTGTATAACCTAGGGCACCTTACAAC
Organism: Tagetes erecta; assembly: GCA_030867185.1. Lineage (NCBI taxonomy): Eukaryota > Viridiplantae > Streptophyta > Magnoliopsida > Asterales > Asteraceae > Tagetes > Tagetes erecta. The sequence goes on along the minus strand of CM061488.1, from coordinate 42,133,094 downwards.
TCCTAAGAACCCATTACAATACCATACGTAAACTTAAAACTCCATAGTAAACCTAATGAATTCGTCCGAGTCCTTTAAACATCAGACGACCACTCAGTACTTGTTACGACTTTGTATGCGACATTAGCAACAGGAAAAGCAATTTAGAATAATGTAGGTTGCGTTACATCTTTTGAGAACACCTTACACCACCGTACGAAACATTAAAACTCCATAATAAACCTAACGAATTCGTCAGAGTGATTTGAACATCGTACAACAATATAGAATATCTTACCACTCTGAATGCCACATTACCGCCTTGAAAAGCATGTTAGTATAACGTACGACACCTTGCAACTCCTAACAAAATATTACAACACCGTACGTAAACTTAAAACTCCATAATAAACCTAATGAATTCTTCCGAATCCTTTGAACATCGTACGACAATTTAGAATATATTACGACTCTGTATGCCACATTACCGCCTTGAAAAGCATGTTAGTATAACGTACGGCACCTTACAACTCCTAACAAAACATTACAACACCGTACGTAAACTTAAAACTCCATAATAAACCTAATGAATTCGTCCGAGTCATTTGAACATCGTACAACAATTTAGAATATCTTACGATTCTGTATGCCACATTACCGCCTTGAAAATCATGTTAGAATAACATAGGGCACCTTACAACTCCTAAGAACCCATTACAATACCATACGTAAACTTAAAACTCCATAGTAAACCTAATGAATTCGTCCGAGTCCTTTAAACATTAGACGACCACTCAGGACTTGTTACGCCTTTGTATGCGACATTAGCAACAGGAAAAGCAATTTAGAATAATGTAGGATGCGTTACATCTTTTGAGAACACCTTGCACCACCGTACGAAACATTAAAACTCCATAATAAACCTAATGAATTCGTCCGAGTGATTTGAACATCGTATAACAATTTAGAATAACTTACCACTATGTATGCCATATTACCGCTTTGAAGAGCATGTTAGTATAACGTACGACACCTTACAACTCCTAAGAAAACATTATAACACCATACGTAAACTTAAAATTCCATGATAAACCTAATGAATTCGTCCGAGTCATTTGAACATCGTACAACAATTTAGAATATCTTACGACTCTGTATGACACATTACCGCCTTGAAAATCATGTTAGTATAACCTAGGGCACCTTACAACTCCTAAGAACCCATTACAATACCATACATAAACTTAAAACTCCATAGTAAACCTAATGAATTCGTCCGAGTCCTTTAAACATCAGACGACCACTCAGGACTTGTTACGCCTTTGTATGCGACATTAGCAACAGGAAAAGCAATTTAGAATAATGTTGGATGCGTTACATCTTTTGAGAACACCTTACACCACCGTACGAAACATTAAAACTCCATAATAAACCAAATGAATTCGTCCGAGTGATTTGAACATTGTACAACAATTTAGAATATCTTACCACTCTGTATGCCATATTACCGCCTTGAAAAGCATTTTAGTATAACGTACGACACCTTACAACTCCTAAGAAAACATTACAACACCGTACGTAAACTTAAAACTCCATAATAAACCTAATGAATTCGTCCGAGTCATTTGAACATCGTACAACAATTTAGAATATCTTACGATTCTGTATGCCACATTACCGCCTTGAAAATCATGTTAGAATAACATAGGGCACCTTACAACTCCTAAGAACCCATTACAATACCATACGTAAACTTAAAACTCCATAGTAAACCTAATGAATTCGTCCGAGTCCTTTAAACATTAGACGACCACTCAGGACTTGTTACGCCTTTGTATGCGACATTAGCAACAGGAAAAGCAATTTAGAATAATGTAGGATGCGTTACATCTTTTGAGAACACCTTGCACCACCGTACGAAACATTAAAACTCCATAATAAACCTAATGAATTCGTCCGAGTGATTTGAACATCGTATAACAATTTAGAATAACTTACCACTATGTATGCCATATTACCGCTTTGAAGAGCATGTTAGTATAACGTACGACACCTTACAACTCCTAAGAAAACATTATAACACCATACGTAAACTTAAAATTCCATGATAAACCTAATGACTTCGTCCGAGTCATTTGAACATCGTACAACAATTTAGAATATCTTACGACTCTGTATGACACATTACCGCCTTGAAAATCATGTTAGTATAACCTAGGGCACCTTACAACTCCTAAGAACCCATTACAATACCATACATAAACTTAAAACTCCATAGTAAACCTAATGAATTCGTCCGAGTCCTTTAAACATCAGACGACCACTCAGGACTTGTTACGCCTTTGTATGCGACATTAGCAACAGGAAAAGCAATTTAGAATAATGTTGGATGCGTTACATCTTTTGAGAACACCTTACACCACCGTACGAAACATTAAAACTCCATAATAAACCAAATGAATTCGTCCGAGTGATTTGAACATTGTACAACAATTTAGAATATCTTACCACTCTGTATGCCATATTACCGCCTTGAAAAGCATTTTAGTATAACGTACGACACCTTACAACTCCTAAGAAAACATTACAACACCGTACGTAAACTTAAAACTCCATGATAAACCTAATGAATTCGTCCGAGTCATTTGAACATCGTACAACAATTTAGAATATCTTACGACTCTGTATGCCACATTACCGCCTTGAAAATCATGTTAGTATAACCTAGGGCACCTTACAACTCCTAAGAACCCATTGCAATACCGTACGTAAACTTAAAACTCCATAGTAAACCTAATGAATTCGTCCGAGTCCTTTAAACATTAGACGACCACTCAGAACTTGTTACGACTTTGAATGCGACATTAGCAACAGGAAAAGCAATTTAGAATAATGTTGGATGCGTTACATCTTTTGAGAACCCCTTACACCACCGTACGAAACATTAAAACTCCATAATAAACCTAATGAATTCGTCCGAGTGATTTGAACATCGTACAACAATTTAGAATATCTTACCACTCTGAATGCCACATTACCGCCTTGAAAAGCATGTTAGTATAACGTACGACACCTTACAACTCCTAACAAAATATTACAACACCGTACCTAAACTTAAAACTCCATAATAAACCTAATGAATTCATCCGAGTCCTTTGAACATCTTACGACAATTTAGAATATATTACGACTCTGTATGCCACATTACCGCCTTGAAAAGCATGTTAGTATAACGTATGGCACCCTTCAACTCCTAACAAAACATTACAACACCGTACGTAAACTTAAAACTCCATAATAAACCTAATGAATTCGTCCGAGTCATTTGAACATCGTACAACAATTTAGAATATCTTACGACTCTGTATGACACATTACTGCCTTGAAAATCATGTTAGTATAACCTAGGGCACCTTACAACTCCTAAGAACCCATTACAATACCATACATAAACTTAAAACTCCATAGTAAACCTAATGAATTCGTCCGAGTCCTTTAAACATCAGACGACCACTCAGGACTTGTTACGCCTTTGTATGCGACATTAGCAACAGGAAAAGCAATTTAGAATAATGTAGGATGCGTTACATCTTTTGAGAACACCTTGCACCACCGTACGAAACATTAAAACTCCATAATAAACCTAATGAATTCGTCCGAGTGATTTGAACATCGTATAACAATTTAGAATAACTTACCACTATGTATGCCATATTACCGCTTTGAAGAGCATGTTAGTATAACGTACGACACCTTACAACTCCTAAGAAAACATTATAACACCATACGTAAACTTAAAATTCCATGATAAACCTAATGACTTCGTCCGAGTCATTTGAACATCGTACAACAATTTAGAATATCTTACGACTCTGTATGACACATTACCGCCTTGAAAATCATGTTAGTATAACCTAGGGCACCTTACAACTCCTAAGAACCCATTACAATACCATACATAAACTTAAAACTCCATAGTAAACCTAATGAATTCGTCCGAGTCCTTTAAACATCAGACGACCACTCAGGACTTGTTACGCCTTTGTATGCGACATTAGCAACAGGAAAAGCAATTTAGAATAATGTTGGATGCGTTACATCTTTTGAGAACACCTTACACCACCGTACGAAACATTAAAACTCCATAATAAACCAAATGAATTCGTCCGAGTGATTTGAACATTGTACAACAATTTAGAATATCTTACCACTCTGTATGCCATATTACCGCCTTGAAAAGCATTTTAGTATAACGTACGACACCTTACAACTCCTAAGAAAACATTACAACACCGTACGTAAACTTAAAACTCCATGATAAACCTAATGAATTCGTCCGAGTCATTTGAACATCGTACAACAATTTAGAATATCTTACGACTCTGTATGCCACATTACCGCCTTGAAAATCATGTTAGTATAACCTAGGGCACCTTACAACTCCTAAGAACCCATTGCAATACCGTACGTAAACTTAAAACTCCATAGTAAACCTAATGAATTCGTCCGAGTCCTTTAAACATTAGACGACCACTCAGAACTTGTTACGACTTTGAATGCGACATTAGCAACAGGAAAAGCAATTTAGAATAATGTTGGATGCGTTACATCTTTTGAGAACCCCTTACACCACCGTACGAAACATTAAAACTCCATAATAAACCTAATGAATTCGTCCGAGTGATTTGAACATCGTACAACAATTTAGAATATCTTACCACTCTGAATGCCACATTACCGCCTTAAAAAGCATGTTAGTATAACGTACGACACCTTACAACTCCTAACAAAATATTACAACACCGTACCTAAACTTAAAACTCCATAATAAACCAAATGAATTCGTCCGAGTGATTTGAACATTGTACAACAATTTAGAATATCTTACCACTCTGTATGCCATATTACCGCCTTGAAAAGCATTTTAGTATAACGTACGACACCTTACAACTCCTAAGAAAACATTACAACACCGTACGTAAACTTAAAACTCCATGATAAACCTAATGAATTCGTCCGAGTCATTTGAACATCGTACAACAATTTAGAATATCTTACGACTCTGTATGCCACATTACCGCCTTGAAAATCATGTTAGTATAACCTAGGGCACCTTACAACTCCTAAGAACCCATTGCAATACCGTACGTAAACTTAAAACTCCATAGTAAACCTAATGAATTCGTCCGAGTCCTTTAAACATCAGACGACCACTCAGGACTTGTTACAACTTTGTATGCGACATTAGCAACAGGAAAAGCAATTTAGAATAATGTAGGTTGCGTTACATCTTTTGAGAACACCTTACACCACCGTACGAAACATTAAAACTCCATAATAAACCTAATGAATTCGTCAGAGTGATTTGAACATCGTACAACAATATAGAATATCTTACCACTCTGAATGCCACATTACCGCCTTGAAAAGCATGTTAGTATAACGTACGACACCTTGCAACTCCTAACAAAATATTACAACACCGTACGTAAACTTAAAACTCCATAATAAACCTAATGAATTCTTCCGAATCCTTTGAACATCGTACGGCAATTTAGAATATATTACGACTCTGTATGCCACATTACCGCCTTGAAAAGCATGTTAGTATAACGTACGGCACCTTACAACTCCTAACAAAACATTACAACACCGTACGTAAACTTAAAACTCCATAATAAACCTAATGAATTCGTCCGAGTCATTTGAACATCGTACAACAATTTAGAATATCTTACGATTCTGTATGCCACATTACCGCCTTGAAAATCATGTTAGAATAACATAGGGCACCTTACAACTCCTAAGAACCCATTACAATACCATACGTAAACTTAAAACTCCATAGTAAACCTAATGATTTCGTCCGAGTCCTTTAAACATTAGACGACTACTCAGGACTTGTTACGCCTTTGTATGCGACATTAGCAACAGGAAAAGCAATTTAGAATAATGTAGGATGCGTTACATCTTTTGAGAACACCTTACACCACCGTACGAAACATTAAAACTCCTTAATAAACCTAATGAATTCGTCCGAGTGATTTGAACATCGTACAACAATTTAGAATAACTTACCACTATGTATGCCATATTACCGCTTTGAAGAGCATGTTAGTATAACGTACGGCACCTTACAACTCCTAAGAAAACATTACAACACCGTACGTAAACTTAAAGTTCCATGATAAACCTAATGAATTCGTCCGAGTCATTTGAACATCGTACAACAATTTAGAATATCTTACGACTCTGTATGACACATTACCGCCTTGAAAATCATGTTTGTATAACCTAGGGCACCTTACAACTCCTAAGAACCCATTACAATACCATACGTAAACTTAAAACTCCATAGTAAACCTAATGAATTCGTCCGAGTCCTTTAAACATCAGACGACCACTCAGTACTTGTTACGACTTTGTATGCGACATTAGCAACAGGAAAAGCAATTTAGAATAATGTAGGTTGCGTTACATCTTTTGAGAACACCTTACACCACCGTACGAAACATTAAAACTCCATAATAAACCTAATGAATTCGTCAGAGTCATTTGAACATCGTACAACAATTTAGAATATCTTACGACTCTGTATGACACATTACTGCCTTGAAAATCATGTTAGTATAACCTAGGGCACCTTACAACTCCTAAGAACCCATTACAATACCATACATAAACTTAAAACTCCATAGTAAACCTAATGAATTCGTCCGAGTCCTTTAAACATCAGACGACCACTCAGGACTTGTTACGCCTTTGTATGCGACATTAGCAACAGGAAAAGCAATTTAGAATAATGTTGGATGCGTTACATCTTTTGAGAACACCTTACACCACCGTACGAAACATTAAAACTCCATAATAAACCAAATGAATTCGTCCGAGTGATTTGAACATTGTACAACAATTTAGAATATCTTACCACTCTGTATGCCATATTACCGCCTTGAAAAGCATTTTAGTATAACGTACGACACCTTACAACTCCTAAGAAAACATTACAACACCGTACGTAAACTTAAAACTCCATGATAAACCTAATGAATTCGTCCGAGTCATTTGAACATCGTACAACAATTTAGAATATCTTACGACTCTGTATGCCACATTACCGCCTTGAAAATCATGTTAGTATAACCTAGGGAACCTTACAACTCCTAAGAACCCATTGCAATACCGTACGTAAACTTAAAACTCCATAGTAAACCTAATGAATTCGTCCGAGTCCTTTAAACATCAGACGACCACTCAGAACTTGTTACGACTTTGAATGCGACATTAGCAACAGGAAAAGCAATTTAGAATAATGTTGGATGCGTTACATCTTTTGAGAACCCCTTACACCACCGTACGAAACATTAAAACTCCATAATAAACCTAATGAATTCGTCCGAGTGATTTGAACATCGTACAACAATTTAGAATATCTTACCACTCTGAATGCCACATTACCGCCTTGAAAAGCATGTTAGTATAACGTACGACACCTTACAACTCCTAACAAAATATTACAACACCGTACCTAAACTTAAAACTCCATAATAAACCTAATGAATTCATCCGAGTCCTTTGAACATCTTACGACAATTTAGAATATATTACGACTCTGTATGCCACATTACCGCCTTGAAAAGCATGTTAGTATAACGTATGGCACCCTTCAACTCCTAACAAAACATTACAACACCGTACGTAAACTTAAAACTCCATAATAAACCTAATGAATTCGTCCGAGTCATTTGAACATCGTACAACAATTTAGAATATCTTACGACTCTGTATGCCACATTACCGCCTTGAAAATCATGTTAGTATAACCTAGGGCACCTTACAACTCCTAAGAACCCATTGCAATACCGTACGTAAACTTAAAACTCCATAGTAAACCTAATGAATTCGTCCGAGTCCTTTAAACATCAGACGACCACTCAGGACTTGTTACAACTTTGTATGCGACATTAGCAACAGGAAAAGCAATTTAGAATAATGTAGGTTGCGTTACATCTTTTGAGAACACCTTACACCACCGTACGAAACATTAAAACTCCATAATAAACCTAATGAATTCGTCAGAGTGATTTGAACATCGTACAACAATATAGAATATCTTACCACTCTGAATGCCACATTACCGCCTTGAAAAGCATGTTAGTATAACGTACGACACCTTGCAACTCCTAACAAAATATTACAACACCGTACGTAAACTTAAAACTCCATAATAAACCTAATGAATTCTTCCGAATCCTTTGAACATCGTACGACAATTTAGAATATATTACGACTCTGTATGCCACATTACCGCCTTGAAAAGCATGTTAGTATAACGTACGGCACCTTACAACTCCTAACAAAACATTACAACACCGTACGTAAACTTAAAACTCCATAATAAACCTAATGAATTCGTCCGAGTCATTTGAACATCGTACAACAATTTAGAATATCTTACGATTCTGTATGCCACATTACCGCCTTGAAAATCATGTTAGAATAACATAGGGCACCTTACAACTCCTAAGAACCCATTACAATACCATACGTAAATTTAAAACTCCATAGTAAACCTAATGAATTCGTCCGAGTCCTTTAAACATTAGACGACCACTCAGGACTTGTTACGCCTTTGTATGCGACATTAGCAACAGGAAAAGCAATTTAGAATAATGTAGGATGCGTTACATCTTTTGAGAACACCTTACACCACCGTACGAAACATTAAAACTCCTTAATAAACCTAATGAATTCGTCCGAGTGATTTGAACATCGTACAACAATTTAGAATAACTTACCACTATGTATGCCATATTACCGCTTTGAAGAGCATGTTAGTATAACGTACGGCACCTTACAACTCCTAAGAAAACATTACAACACCGTACGTAAACTTAAAGTTCCATGATAAACCTAATGAATTCGTCCGAGTCATTTGAACATCGTACAACAATTTAGAATATCTTACGACTCTGTATGACACATTACCGCCTTGAAAATCATGTTTGTATAACCTAGGGCACCTTACAACTCCTAAGAACCCATTACAATACCATACGTAAACTTAAAACTCCATAGTAAACCTAATGAATTCGTCCGAGTCCTTTAAACATCAGACGACCACTCAGTACTTGTTACGACTTTGTATGCGACATTAGCAACAGGAAAAGCAATTTAGAATAATGTAGGTTGCGTTACATCTTTTGAGAACACCTTACACCACCGTACGAAACATTAAAACTCCATAATAAACCTAATGAATTCGTCAGAGTCATTTGAACATCGTACAACAATTTAGAATATCTTACGACTCTGTATGACACATTACTGCCTTGAAAATCATGTTAGTATAACCTAGGGCACCTTACAACTCCTAAGAACCCATTACAATACCATACATAAACTTAAAACTCCATAGTAAACCTAATGAATTCGTCCGAGTCCTTTAAACATCAGACGACCACTCAGGACTTGTTACGCCTTTGTATGCGACATTAGCAACAGGAAAAGCAATTTAGAATAATGTTGGATGCGTTACATCTTTTGAGAACACCTTACACCACCGTACGAAACATTAAAACTCCATAATAAACCAAATGAATTCGTCCGAGTGATTTGAACATTGTACAACAATTTAGAATATCTTACCACTCTGTATGCCATATTACCGCCTTGAAAAGCATTTTAGTATAACGTACGACACCTTACAACTCCTAAGAAAACATTACAACACCGTACGTAAACTTAAAACTCCATGATAAACCTAATGAATTCGTCCGAGTCATTTGAACATCGTACAACAATTTAGAATATCTTACGACTCTGTATGCCACATTACCGCCTTGAAAATCATGTTAGTATAACCTAGGGAACCTTACAACTCCTAAGAACCCATTGCAATACCGTACGTAAACTTAAAACTCCATAGTAAACCTAATGAATTCGTCCGAGTCCTTTAAACATCAGACGACCACTCAGAACTTGTTACGACTTTGAATGCGACATTAGCAACAGGAAAAGCAATTTAGAATAATGTTGGATGCGTTACATCTTTTGAGAACCCCTTACACCACCGTACGAAACATTAAAACTCCATAATAAACCTAATGAATTCGTCCGAGTGATTTGAACATCGTACAACAATTTAGAATATCTTACCACTCTGAATGCCACATTACCGCCTTGAAAAGCATGTTAGTATAACGTACGACACCTTACAACTCCTAACAAAATATTACAACACCGTACCTAAACTTAAAACTCCATAATAAACCTAATGAATTCATCCGAGTCCTTTGAACATCTTACGACAATTTAGAATATATTACGACTCTGTATGCCACATTACCGCCTTGAAAAGCATGTTAGTATAACGTATGGCACCCTTCAACTCCTAACAAAACATTACAACACCGTACGTAAACTTAAAACTCCATAATAAACCTAATGAATTCGTCCGAGTCATTTGAACATCGTACAACAATTTAGAATATCTTACGACTCTGTATGCCACATTACCGCCTTGAAAATCATGTTAGTATAACCTAGGGCACCATACAACTCCTAAGAACCCATTGCAATACCGTACGTAAACTTAAAACTCCATAGTAAACCTAATGAATTCGTCCGAGTCCTTTAAACATCAGACGACCACTCAGGACTTGTTACAACTTTGTATGCGACATTAGCAACAGGAAAAGCAATTTAGAATAATGTAGGTTGCGTTACATCTTTTGAGAACACCTTACACCACCGTACGAAACATTAAAACTCCATAATAAACCTAATGAATTCGTCAGAGTGATTTGAACATCGTACAACAATATAGAATATCTTACCACTCTGAATGCCACATTACCGCCTTGAAAAGCATGTTAGTATAACGTACGACACCTTGCAACTCCTAACAAAATATTACAACACCGTACGTAAACTTAAAACTCCATAATAAACCTAATGAATTCTTCCGAATCCTTTGAACATCGTACGACAATTTAGAATATATTACGACTCTGTATGCCACATTACCGCCTTGAAAAGCATGTTAGTATAACGTACGGCACCTTACAACTCCTAACAAAACATTACAACACCGTACGTAAACTTAAAACTCCATAATAAACCTAATGAATTCGTCCGAGTCATTTGAACATCGTACAACAATTTAGAATATCTTACGATTCTGTATGCCACATTACCGCCTTGAAAATCATGTTAGAATAACATAGGGCACCTTACAACTCCTAAGAACCCATTACAATACCATACGTAAATTTAAAACTCCATAGTAAACCTAATGAATTCGTCCGAGTCCTTTAAACATTAGACGACCACTCAGGACTTGTTACGCCTTTGTATGCGACATTAGCAACAGGAAAAGCAATTTAGAATAATGTAGGATGCGTTACATCTTTTGAGAACACCTTACACCACCGTACGAAACATTAAAACTCCTTAATAAACCTAATGAATTCGTCCGAGTGATTTGAACATCGTACAACAATTTAGAATAACTTACCACTATGTATGCCATATTACCGCTTTGAAGAGCATGTTAATATAACGTACGGCACCTTACAACTCCTAAGAAAACATTACAACACCGTACGTAAACTTAAAATTCCATGATAAACCTAATGAATTCGTCCGAGTCATTTGAACATCGTACAACAATTTAGAATATCTTACGACTCTGTATGACACATTACCGCCTTGAAAATCATGTTTGTATAACCTAGGGCACCTTACAACTCCTAAGAACCCATTACAATACCATACGTAAACTTAAAACTCCATAGTAAACCTAATGAATTCGTCCGAGTCCTTTAAACATCAGACGACCACTCAGTACTTGTTACGACTTTGTATGCGACATTAGCAACAGGAAAAGCAATTTAGAATAATGTAGGTTGCGTTACATCTTTTGAGAACACCTTACACCACCGTACGAAACATTAAAACTCCATAATAAACCTAATGAATTCGTCAGAGTGATTTGAACATCGTACAACAATATAGAATATCTTACCTCTCTGAATGCCACATTACCGCCTTGAAAAGCATGTTAGTATAACGTACGACACCTTGCAACTCCTAACAAAATATTACAACACCGTACGTAAACTTAAAACTCCATAATAAACCTAATGAATTCTTCCGAATCCTTTGAACATCGTACGACAATTTAGAATATATTACGACTCTGTATGCCACATTACCGCCTTGAAAAGCATGTTAGTATAACGTACGGCACCTTACAACTCCTAACAAAACATTACAACACCGTACGTAAACTTAAAACTCCATAATAAACCTAATGAATTCGTCCGAGTCATTTGAACATCGTACAACAATTTAGAATATCTTACGATTCTGTATGCCACATTACCGCCTTGAAAATCATGTTAGAATAACATAGGGCACCTTACAACTCCTAAGAACCCATTACAATACCATACGTAAACTTAAAACTCCATAGTAAACCTAATGAATTCGTCCGAGTCCTTTAAACATTAGACGACCACTCAGGACTTGTTACGCCTTTGTATGCGACATTAGCAACAGGAAAAGCAATTTAGAATAATGTAGGATGCGTTACATCTTTTGAGAACACCTTGCACCACCGTACGAAACATTAAAACTCCATAATAAACCTAATGAATTCGTCCGAGTGATTTGAACATCGTATAACAATTTAGAATAACTTACCACTATGTATGCCATATTACCGCTTTGAAGAGCATGTTAGTATAACGTACGACACCTTACAACTCCTAAGAAAACATTATAACACCATACGTAAACTTAAAATTCCATGATAAACCTAATGAATTCGTCCGAGTCATTTGAACATCGTACAACAATTTAGAATATCTTACTGTGACACCCTGCCCGGTGGCGGAAAACACCGGGTTGTCAAGTGGGTTGGATATCAAAAGTTCAAAGCACATGGCATCTAAGAAATATATTTTAATATTATTAAGCATTCAATGTTGTGACGTAACAGGCAATAAATAGTCTTAAAAACAGGAATAAATCCGGAAACAGAAACGTCATTGTTTTTATTATTATCTAGGTCCATGGCATCCTACGTGTCAAGCAACCGAATCAACTTCAAACGCCACCTGAAATATGATTAAAATAAGTTAGCTACGAGAATAGCTAGTGAGTAAAAACACAGTAAATAATACATAGTATGAAATCCGAGATCATTAGAAATATGTTGCGCAAGCTCATGTGTATAGCAATTTCGCCATATTACACAACCGTGACCATAGAATCACATAGAAACAAAGAAACATATACCCCGCAGGGTAACTTTTAGCGACGTGTCATGAGAACCACTCATGTTACATTTAATGATAACTGTCGTCTAACCGTCATTTAACCGTCCTTTAACCGTCAATTTAACCGTCTCGATAAATCAGTTATCAATAATTGTTTTAGCATCTAGAGGCATAGAAACATAGTAACAAGTATCATAGGATAGTATCTAGTAACCAACACATAGAATCAACAACAAGAATCGCCGGCAACACATCACCTAACGTGCCATAAAGTGTAGGTGGGTTTGTCAGACCGTTAGCGCTAACATCGTACCGGTGGAAATTACGTAATAATACAACTACTTTTAACTACCACATAAGATTGCATCAAGCGGCCGACAAGATTAACATATTTTATGATCTCATTTGAAAATAGAATCAAAAAGAAAAGAAACCGTAGTTTAGTAATAAGAATCATATTTCAGTCCCAAAGCAAAAATAGTAAAATGGGAAGTGAGTTTACTCACCTGGAAACAAAGATAATAGTAACACAAGAAAGCAACTAGAGAGATTCGAGGATCGCCCAGATATTAGAACCACCTAATTAACCGGGAGAACCTAATTTAGAAACGAAGCAATAACGTAATAACTAGAATCAAGAAAATAGAACTTCTAGGGTTTTGGATTTGGGGTTTTAGGGTTTTAAATTATAAATTGAAAATTAGGGTTTCAAAATATAATTTGGGAATTTAGGGTTTTAAAGTATCAAATTAAAATTAGGGTTTCAAAGTATAATTTGGGAATTTAGGGTTTTAAAGTATTAATTTAAAATTAGGGTTTCAAAATCCAATTTTTGATAAACGATGACGTTTTTAAGAAATATATATATTTCAACGAGTTTTTATATAAAATATCAAAAAAATGTATAATAACCTCTTTGTGCAACTAGTTTATTTTATATTGGAAATATAATTGTACAAACCTTAAGAGATATATGGCTTGACTTAAAAGTAAAGGGGTTAAAACAGAAAAATTAAATAAAAAGTGGTCAGTGGGACTCGAACCCACGACCTAACATACCCTGTCCAGCGCCCTACCCGTTGAACCAGTCGTGCTTTTTGGTTATTAAACAGGCAACAATTTGTTTTAACCTTTTCAATACAAAAACACCCATTTCCATATAACAAGCCCTAGATCAAGAAAACCCCAAATTCGTTTGAATCAGATAATCAAACCCGATTTAAAGATAGGGATTTTAATCTACACTACAATACGAGCATTTTGATATATTTCACTTACTTGGTTTTTGACGAATTAATACAATGAAGATGAAAATGAAGAACACGACGGCTTGGTTTTTGAAGTGATATCTAGGGGCTGTTATAATCCGATTAAACTTCCAGATTCCTTCAACACGATTAGATAAACGGAAGCCCCAATACAATTGCTTATAAACACAGTGTCTTGATGGTCGATTGGTGCGATGCAGGTTTGTGTAAAGAAATGAATCAAACGTTGTGATCTTGGTGTTTTCGTTGAAACTGCGATGTCAAGGAGCTAGGAGGGATCGATGGGTTGCTTTAGTTAGATTGAATTGTTCCAAGATGTTTAGGAAATGGTATTTTGGGTTCGGTTTCATTTTTAACAGTTATTGGTATTGATCCGACGATTTCACGGCAATTAAGTGTCAGTTGAAAGTTTCATTTGCTTTAGATTAATCATGGAGACGGTTTAGTTGCAGCTAATTGATGCAAAAACGTTTGGTTGATGCATTGATGATTTTGGGTTTAGACCCGTTTCTTTAAACCAATTAAAGTCAAAAATTGGTTGATTAAATGCTGATTTGATGAGAGATTTGAGTCCGAAACAGGCTAAGGGCCATTTTACCGTTCACTAATCTGGTTAAAATGGTTCACAGGCGGGTTTTTGGTAGCTGCCGGACTTTGGCCGGAAAAACGGGGGGGGGGGGGGAGAAAGGTTGGGTTAAAATTTTAATTTACACCAACAACCCCTGAGGTTTTGTGTTGGATTTATTATTGGCTTAAACCTTTAAAACAAATTCGAGAATTGACGGTTTGGACCCAAAGTTAATTAAATCATCCATTTTAATCATGTTTACTTGAAACGTTTATAGGATTTACGCTTTATATTTTAAGCTCGATGATGACGACAAATGATCATAGTTCGGTCGATACAAAAACAGAGACAACGGATAACATCACATTAACATATTTATTTAAAATATTTTACTATTGAAACGTTACATTCATAAATAAAAGAGTACAGATACATTTAGGATAGAACTTCGGGTTCGAGCCGGGTCTTCGGGTTTGGGTCCGGGGCAGATGTCACAGTCTCCCCTCCTTAAAAGAATTTCGTCCCGAAATTTGCTCAAACCGAAGTAGTTGAAGCTGAAGCGAAGAGATGCGGATATTTTGCCTTCATTTGGTCCTCGCGTTCCCAAGTGAATTCGGGTCCACGCTTAGACTCCCAACGAACCTTGACGATCGGTATCCGACTCCGCTTGAGTTGCTTGACTTCTCGATCCATAATTTCTAATGGTCGCTCAATAAATTGCATAGATTCATCAATTTGGATCTCGTCGAGAGGCACAATAAGATTTTCGTCAGACAAACACTTTTTTAGATTGGAAACGTGGAACACGGGATGAACACCACCCAATTCCTCAGGTAGTTCCAGCTCGTAAGACACTTTCCCGATCTTTTTAAGAACTTTGAACGGACCCACATATCGGGGAGCTAGCTTTCCCTTTTTGCCAAAACGGAAAACTCCCTTCCATGGAGACACTTTAAGTAGAACCATATCACCGATTTCGTATTCCATAGGCTTCCTCTTTTTATCAGCATAATACTTTTGCCGATTTCGAGCTGCTAGAAGATTCTCTCGGATTTTTCGGATTTTATCGGTGGTCTCCTGAACCATCTCTGGCCCAGTAATCTGAGAATCACCGACTTCAGTCCAACATAGAGGAGAACGACATTTACGACCATATAGAGCTTCGAACGGTGCCATATCGATGCTAGAATGATAACTGTTATAATATGAAAATTCGATCAACGGAAGATGAGTATCCCATTTACCTTTGAAGTCAATAACACAAGATCGAAGCAAGTCCTCGAGGGTTTGAATAGTTCTCTCGCTTTGACCATCGGTTTGGGGATGATAAGCAGTGCTAAGATTGAGTTTAGTACCCAAAGCTTCTTGAAGACCTTTCCAGAAACGAGACATAAAACGACCATCACGGTCAGAAATAATATCCAACGGCACCCCATGACGACAAACAATCTCTTTCACGTAAAGTTGAGCTCGCTTTTCCGCCGAATAAGTTTCTTTGATTGGCAGAAAATGAGCAGATTTCGTTAACCGATCAATAATCACCCAGATGCTATCATAACCATTTGAAAGAGGAAGTTTAGTAACAAAATCCATGGCGATACTCTCCCACTTCCAAACAGGGATTTCGGGTTGCACAAGGAGACCAGAAGGGCGTTGATGCTCGGCTTTTACCCGTGCACAAGTCAAACACTTAGCAACGTATCGAGCGATTTCTTCCTTCATACACGGCCACCAATAGTGGGGACGAAGATTTTTATACATTTTATCTGCACCCGGATGAATAGAATAACGACTCTTATGGTTCTCATCCATAATAAGTTCACGGATAACACCGCGGGTAGGCACCCAGATGCGATTCATGTAGTAGAGTAGGCCATCGGCTTTTGTTTCTAACTGTGAATCGGCACCAAGGTTCATCTCATCTCGGAAAGTACCCTCAGAAACAACCATACGTTGAGCTTCAAGAATTTGAGACCTAAGATTAACACGTAGGGAAACGCAAGAAAGCATGACATGTTCCTTACGACTGAGAGCATCAGCGACAACATTAGCTTTACCCGGGTGGTAACGGATTTCACAATCGTAATCGCTTAGTAATTCGACCCAACGCCTTTGCCTCATGTTAAGCTCTTTCTGATTCAGAATATGCTGAAGACTTTTATGATCGGTGTAAACAAGGCATTTTGTACCATAAAGATAATGCCTCCATATCTTGAAAGCAAACACCACGGCACCCAATTCAAGATCGTGTGTGGCGTAATTCTTTTCGTGAATTTTTAACTGCCTCGAGGCATAAGCTATAACTTTACCCCGTTGCATAAGAACACAACCAAGACCCTGTTTCGAGGCATCGCAATAAACAACAAGATCTTCATGCCCGTCGAGGAGAGTGAGAATAGGAGCGTTACACAATTTGTCTTTAAGAATATCAAACGCTTTTTGCTGCTCGGGACCCCACACGAACGGTACATTCTTACAAGTTAACGACGTGAGAGGGACCGCAATCTTGGAGAAATTAGCAATGAACCGACGATAGTAACCCGCTAACCCAAGAAAAGAACGGATTTCGGTCGGGGTTGAAGGTGCTGACCAATTTTTGACAGTTTCAATTTTTGCGGGATCCACTTGAACCCCGTGCTCATTAACAATGTGACCCAAGAATTGAACTTCCTTGAGCCAGAACTCACACTTGGAAAACTTGGCAAAGAGCTGTTCTTGCTTAAGCATCTGAAGGATAGAACGAAGATGCTGCTCATGATCAGTTTTGGATTTAGAGTAGATCAAAATATCATCGATGAATACAATAACGAACTTGTCTAGAAACGGTCGACATACACGGTTCATCAAATCCATGAAAACAGCTGGTGCATTAGTCAAACCGAAAGGCATGACCGTGAACTCAAAGTGACCATACCGCGTACGAAACGCAGTCTTCGGTATGTCATCTTCGTGCACACGCAGTTGATGGTAACCAGAACGAAGATCAATCTTAGAAAAACAAGTTGCACCTTGAAGCTGGTCAAAAAGGTCGTCGATACGCGGCAATGGATAACGATTTTTGACAGTAAGTTTATTGAGCTCGCGATAATCGATACACATACGGAACGAGCCGTCTTTCTTTTTTACAAACAAAATTGGAGCACCCCACGGTGAGGAACTCGGACGTATAAAACCTTTATCTGATAGCTCTTGGAGCTGACTGGCTAACTCTTGGAGTTCGGATGGTGCAAGACGATAAGGAGCTCTTGCAACAGGAGTAGCACCGGGAACAAGATCGATACGGAATTCAACTTGTCGTGCGGGTGGAAGGCCGGTTACGTCATCGGGAAAAACCTCCGCAAAATCTCGCACAACAGGAATGTCTTCGAGTTTCTTTTCTTTCGATTCCTTGACCTCAACACGTGCTAAGAACGCAACATACCCCTTACGTATATATTTTTGAGCCTCGACACAAGACATGAGTTTCAACCCGACGGGAGACTTTTCCCCCGAAACATTCAAAATTTGACCCGATGGAAGAGGAACTCGAACCACCTTTTCCCTACACACAATTTCCGCACCGTTGGCCGATAGCCAGTCCATACCAATGATAGCATCAAAACTACCGAGCGTCATAGGCAGGAGATCGACATAAAAGACGTGACCCATAAAGTTAAGCATACACCCCTTAAAGTACGAACTAATAGTAACACTTTTCCCGTTTGCCACCTCTACCACATAAGGAATATCAAGGTCAATACGACTAGCAGTAAAAGATGAAGCAAACTCTAAGGAAACAAAACTCTTATCGGCACCCGAGTCAAACAAAATAGAAGCATAACGTTCATTAACGAGAAACATACCGTTCACCACCTCGTTGTTGGCCTGCGCTTGATTTGTATTAATGTTAAAGGTTCTCGCACGGCCCGCCTGATTTGCATTGGCGTTTGTGTTCACATTCACGTTGATTGGTTGCGGACAGTTGTTGCGATAATGGGTCGGGTCACCGCAGTTGTAGCAAGCCCGACCCGGAACAGCCCTGACGTTGTTGGCATTGTTGTAACAATCTTTGGCTAAATGGCCAATGCGTTGGCAGATGCTGCATCTCCGACACGGGGTTTCGGGGGCATGATGGAAAGGACATTTATTGCATTTGGGCAGCGTGCCAGTATAGGGTTTCCTGGCAACGTTGCCACCATAACCACCTTGCGGTGCCGCGATAGGAGTCTGGGTGGTAACAGCATAATTAGCAGCATGATTCTTTCGTTTCTTGGAGTTTGAGGAGGATTCGGGCTTGAAGCCCTTATGAAACTTTCCCCCGGATGGCTTGGATTCATTATCAGATGTACTTTTCAACTTTTTATTCCCCTTGCGGTTTAGAGTACCCGCTTTCACGTGATTATCAGTAAGGCGCCCGGCCAAGGACATCGCCTCACCTACAGTCGCTGGTTTACTTCCCCACACCGCATCCTGAATCGTCATAGGCAAACCCCCGATATACTGCTCAATTCCCCGGGAATCCGGAGTAACCATATTGGGACACAAAACACTGAGTTGCGAGAAACGGTCATTGTACGCTACGTTGTCACCACTGTCCTGTTGGAGGTTCCAAAATTCACCCTCGAGCTTACGAATTTCGCTCGGAGGGCAATACTTGCTGGTCATAGTGGTTTTAAACTGAGCCCAAGTCAATGCAGTCACGGCGGCTTCCCCGAGCCTCCGTTTCTCGTCGTTCCACCAGGTGAGTGCACCCTTTTGGAGTACACTCGTAGCATAGCGAACTTTCAGATTATCCGGGCATTCACAGTTGACGAAAGTGCTTTCCATGCTTTCGTACCACTGAAGGAGTCCGGTGGCTCCCTCATTACCAGAGAATTTAGTCGGACCACAAGAATTGAAATGCTTGAGGGTGCATCGAGGTGCCGCGTTTCCAGCATTGGCATTATTGAGCTGGGTCACGAGATTAGGCAACATATTAGCCATCTGGGTCGCAATAACGTTAGCGAGTCGTGCACGTCTACCAGCCATTCTACAAGATAAGATAAAAAGAATTTTCATGAGACATGGATCAATATTCGAGATAACCTCGGTTGTAACAAAATTTGATTAAATGAGATTATAGAATCCTTTAGAAACATAACACAGAAAAATCACTTAGAACATTATAGAATCCTTTAGAAACATAACACAGAAAATCACTTAGAACTTTTAGAAACATTAGTAAATGAACTTCGAGAAAAGGAACGTTTGAAATAACATAGAAACTCATTAGAAACCATAGAAAAATGAAATTTATAGAATTATCAAGAAAATAAAGTTTTGAAGGCTTAGGATGTGTCTTGGTTTTGGACACAAATGACTTATCAAAGTGTCAAGTTCGTTTTTCAACGTATTTGAGAAGGCGTGCTTTAGCCTATAGGTTCACACTCATCTCAGACATCCCCAGGTAAGCATACAGGTCTCTTAAAGAGATTTATACGAAATGCTTGCCTTAGACAGGATGTCCGTGATACAGGCGTTCCCCCTTCCAGATTGCACACGTTCCCACGTTTCAAACTTACTTAAGACGATGACGAGATTCCACAAAGAGAAGATCCTAATCACACAGAAGAGTCTCTTGCAGTTCCTTCGCGAAATCGAACGAGAAAAGAGATAAAGAAAAGCATAGAAAGGTTCGTAGAAAGGAAATCAATAAGTCCAAAAGAATCCCTAAGTACATCTATTTGCACTAAGGACTCTTAGGTTATAGTCTAGGTCGGTGTGTTTCTAATACCCTATCCTAGTTCCCTATAACCATGGCTCTGATACCAAACTGTGACACCCTGCCCGGTGGCGGAAAACACCGGGTTGTCAAGTGGGTTGGATATCAAAAGTTCAAAGCACATGGCATCTAAGAAATATATTTTAATATTATTAAGCATTCAATGTTGTGACGTAACAGGCAATAAATAGTCTTAAAAACAGGAATAAATCCGGAAACAGAAACGTCATTGTTTTTATTATTATCTAGGTCCATGGCATCCTACGTGTCAAGCAACCGAATCAACTTCAAACGCCACCTGAAATATGATTAAAATAAGTTAGCTACGAGAATAGCTAGTGAGTAAAAACACAGTAAATAATACATAGTATGAAATCCGAGATCATTAGAAATATGTTGCGCAAGCTCATGTGTATAGCAATTTCGCCATATTACACAACCGTGACCATAGAATCACATAGAAACAAAGAAACATATACCCCGCAGGGTAACTTTTAGCGACGTGTCATGAGAACCACTCATGTTACATTTAATGATAACTGTCGTCTAACCGTCATTTAACCGTCCTTTAACCGTCAATTTAACCGTCTCGATAAATCAGTTATCAATAATTGTTTTAGCATCTAGAGGCATAGCAACATAGTAACAAGTATCATAGGATAGTATCTAGTAACCAACACATAGAATCAACAACAAGAATCGCCGGCAACACATCACCTAACGTGCCATAAAGTGTAGGTGGGTTTGTCAGACCGTTAGCGCTAACATCGTACCGGTGGAAATTACGTAATAATACAACTACTTTTAACTACCACATAAGATTGCATCAAGCGGCCGACAAGATTAACATACTTTATGATCTCATTTGAAAATAGAATCAAAAAGAAAAGAAACCGTAGTTTAGTAATAAGAATCATATTTCAGTCCCAAAGCAAAAATAGTAAAATGGGAAGTGAGTTTACTCACCTGGAAACAAAGATAATAGTAACACAAGAAAGCAACTAGAGAGATTCGAGGATCGCCCAGATATTAGAACCACCTAATTAACCGGGAGAACCTAATTTAGAAACGAAGCAATAACGTAATAACTAGAATCAAGAAAATAGAACTTCTAGGGTTTTGGATTTGGGGTTTTAGGGTTTTAAATTATAAATTGAAAATTAGGGTTTCAAAATATAATTTGGGAATTTAGGGTTTTAAAGTATCAAATTAAAATTAGGGTTTCAAAGTATAATTTGGGAATTTAGGGTTTTAAAGTATTAATTTAAAATTAGGGTTTCAAAATCCAATTTTTGATAAACGATGACGTTTTTAAGAAATATATATATTTCAACGAGTTTTTATATAAAATATCAAAAAAATGTATAATAACCTCTTTGTGCAACTAGTTTATTTTATATTGGAAATATAATTGTACAAACCTTAAGAGATATATGGCTTGACTTAAAAGTAAAGGGGTTAAAACAGAAAAATTAAATAAAAAGTGGTCAGTGGGACTCGAACCCACGACCTAACATACCCTGTCCAGCGCCCTACCCGTTGAACCAGTCGTGCTTTTTGGTTATTAAACAGGCAACAATTTGTTTTAACCTTTTCAATACAAAAACACCCATTTCCATATAACAAGCCCTAGATCAAGAAAACCCCAAATTCGTTTGAATCAGATAATCAAACCCGATTTAAAGATAGGGATTTTAATCTACACTACAATACGAGCATTTTGATATATTTCACTTACTTGGTTTTTGACGAATTAATACAATGAAGATGAAAATGAAGAACACGACGGCTTGGTTTTTGAAGTGATATCTAGGGGCTGTTATAATCCGATTAAACTTCCAGATTCCTTCAACACGATTAGATAAACGGAAGCCCCAATACAATTGCTTATAAACACAGTGTCTTGATGGTCGATTGGTGCGATGCAGGTTTGTGTAAAGAAATGAATCAAACGTTGTGATCTTGGTGTTTTCGTTGAAACTGCGATGTCAAGGAGCTAGGAGGGATCGATGGGTTGCTTTAGTTAGATTGAATTGTTCCAAGATGTTTAGGAAATGGTATTTTGGGTTCGGTTTCATTTTTAACAGTTATTGGTATTGATCCGACGATTTCACGGCAATTAAGTGTCAGTTGAAAGTTTCATTTGCTTTAGATTAATCATGGAGACGGTTTAGTTGCAGCTAATTGATGCAAAAACGTTTGGTTGATGCATTGATGATTTTGGGTTTAGACCCGTTTCTTTAAACCGATTAAAGTCAAAAATTGGTTGATTAAATGCTGATTTGATGAGAGATTTGAGTCCGAAACAGGCTAAGGGCCATTTTACCGTTCACTAATCTGGTTAAAATGGTTCACAGGCGGGTTTTTGGTAGCTGCCGGACTTTGGCCGGACTTTGGCCGGAAAAACGGGGGGGGGGGGGAGAAAGGTTGGGTTAAAATTTTAATTTACACCAACAACCCCTGAGGTTTTGTGTTGGATTTATTATTGGCTTAAACCTTTAAAACAAATTCGAGAATTGACGGTTTGGACCCAAAGTTAATTAAATCATCCATTTTAATCATGTTTACTTGAAACGTTTATAGGATTTACGCTTTATATTTTAAGCTCGATGATGACGACAAATGATCATAGTTCGGTCGATACAAAAACAGAGACAACGGATAACATCACATTAACATATTTATTTAAAATATTTTACTATTGAAACGTTACATTCATAAATAAAAGAGTACAGATACATTTAGGATAGAACTTCGGGTTCGAGCCGGGTCTTCGGGTTTGGGTCCGGGGCAGATGTCACACTTATGACTCTGTATGACACATTACCGCCTTGAAAATCATGTTAGTATAACCTAGGGCACCTTACAACTCCTAAGAACCCATTACAATACCATACATAAACTTAAAACTCCATAGTAAACCTAATGAATTCGTCCGAGTCCTTTAAACATCAGACGACCACTCAGGACTTGTTACGCCTTTGTATGCGACATTAGCAACAGGAAAAGCAATTTAGAATAATGTTGGATGCGTTACATCTTTTGAGAACACCTTACACCACCGTACGAAACATTAAAACTCCATAATAAACCAAATGAATTCGTTCGAGTGATTTGAACATTGTACAACAATTTAGAATATCTTACCACTTTGTATGCCATATTACCGCCTTGAAAAGCATTTTAGTATAACGTACGACACCTTACAACTCCTAAGAAAACATTACAACACCGTACGTAAACTTAAAACTCCATGATAAACCTAATGAATTCGTCCGAGTCATTTGAACATCGTACAACAATTTAGAATATCTTACGACTCTGTATGCCACATTACCGCCTTGAAAATCATGTTAGTATAACCTAGGGCACCTTACAACTCCTAAGAACCCATTGCAATACCGTACGTAAACTTAAAACTCCATAGTAAACCTAATGAATTAGTCCGAGTCCTTTAAACATCAGACGACCACTCAGAACTTGTTACGACTTTGAATGCGACATTAGCAACAGGAAAAGCAATTTAGAATAATGTTGGATGCGTTACATCTTTTGAGAACCCCTTACACCACCGTACGAAACATTAAAACTCCATAATAAACCTAATGAATTCGTCCGAGTGATTTGAACATCGTACAACAATTTAGAATATCTTACCACTCTGAATGCCACATTACCGCCTTGAAAAGCATGTTAGTATAACGTACGACACCTTACAACTCCTAACAAAATATTACAACACCGTACCTAAACTTAAAACTCCATAATAAACCTAATGAATTCATCCGAGTCCTTTGAACATCTTACGACAATTTAGAATATATTACGACTCTGTATGCCACATTACCGCCTTGAAAAGCATGTTAGTATAACGTATGGCACCCTTCAACTCCTAACAAAACATTACAACACCGTACGTAAACTTAAAACTCCATAATAAACCTAATGAATTCGTCCGAGTCATTTGAACATCGTACAACAATTTAGAATATCTTACGACTCTGTATGCCACATTACCGCCTTGAAAATCATGTTAGTATAACCTAGGGCACCTTACAACTCCTAAGAACCCATTGCAATACCGTACGTAAACTTAAAACTCCATAGTAAACCTAATGAATTCGTCCGAGTCCTTTAAACATCAGACGACCACTCAGGACTTGTTACAACTTTGTATGCGACATTAGCAACAGGAAAAGCAAATTAGAATAATGTAGGATGTGTTACATCTTTTGAGAACACCTTACACCACCGTACGAAACATTAAAACTCCATAATAAACCTACTGAATTCGTTCGAGTGATTTGAACA
Organism: Tagetes erecta; assembly: GCA_030867185.1. Lineage (NCBI taxonomy): Eukaryota > Viridiplantae > Streptophyta > Magnoliopsida > Asterales > Asteraceae > Tagetes > Tagetes erecta. The sequence continues at coordinate 42,107,942 of CM061488.1, read as the reverse complement.
TCGTACAACAATTTAGAATATCTTACCACTCTGAATGCCACATTACCGCCTTGAAAAGCATGTTAGTATAACGTACGACACCTTACAACTCCTAACAAAATATTACAACACCGTACATAAACTTAAAACTCCATAATAAACCTAATGAATTTATCCGAGTCCTTTGAACATCTTACGACAATATAGAATATATTACGACTCTGTATGCCACATTACCGCCTTGAAAAGCATGTTAGTATAACGTATGGCACCTTACAACTCCTAACAAAACATTACAACACCGTACGTAAACTTAAAACTCCATAATAAACCTAATGAATTCGTCCGAGTCATATGAACATCGTACAACAATTTAGAATATCTTACGATTCTGTATGCCACATTACAGCCTTGAAAATCATGTTAGAATAACCTAGGGCACCTTACAACTCCTAAGAACACATTACAATACCATACGTAAACTTAAAACTCAATAGTAAACCTAATGAATTCGTCCGAGTCCTTTAAACATCAGACTACCACTCAGGACTTGTTACGCCTTTGTATGCGACATTAGCAACAGGAAAAGCAATTTAGAATAATGTAGGATGCGTTACATCTTTTGAGAACACCTTACACCACCGTACGAAACATTAAAACTCCATAATAAACCTAATGAATTCGTCCGAGTGATTTGAACATCGTACAACAATTTAGAATAACTTACCACTATGTATGCCATATTACCGCTTTGAAGAGCATGTTAGTATAACGTACGGCACCTTACAACTCCTAAGAAAACATTACAACACCGTACGTAAACTTAAAATTCCATGATAAACCTAATGAATTCGTCCGAGTCATTTGAACATCGTACAACAATTTAGAATATCTTACGACTCTGTATGACACATTACCGCCTTGAAAATCATGTTTGTATAACCTAGGGCACCTTACAACTCCTAAGAACCCATTACAATACCATACGTAAACTTAAAACTCCATACTAAACCTAATGAATTCGTCCGAGTCCTTTAAACATCAGACGACCACTCAGTACTTGTTACGACTTTGTATGCGACATTAACAACAGGAAAAGCAATTTAGAATAATGTAGGTTGCGTTACATCTTTTGAGAACACCTTACACCACCGTACGAAACATTAAAAGTCCATAATAAACCTAATGAATTCGTCAGAGTGATTTGAACATCGTACAACAATATAGAATATCTTACCACTCTGAATGCCACATTACCGCCTTGAAAAGCATGCTAGTATAACGTACGACACCTTGCAACTCCTAACAAAATATTACAACACCGTACGTAAACTTAAAACTCCATAATAAACCTAATGAATTCTTCCGAATCTTTCGAACATCTTACGACAATTTAGAATATATTACGACTCTGTATGCCACATTACCGCCTTGAAAAGCATGTTAGTATAACGTACGGCACCTTACAACTCCTAACAAAACATTACAACACCGTACGTAAACTTAAAACTCCATAATATACCTAATGAATTCGTCCGAGTCATTTGAACATCGTACAACAATTTAGAATATCTTACGATTCTGTATGCCACATTACCGCCTTGAAAATCATGTTAGAATAATATAGGGCACCTTACAACTCCTAAGAACCCATTACAATACCATACGTAAACTTAAAACTCCATAGTAAACCTAATGAATTCGTCCGAGTCCTTTAAACATTAGACGACCACTCAGGACTTGTTACGCCTTTGTATGCGACATTAGCAACAGGAAAAGCAATTTAGAATAATGTAGGATGCGTTACATCTTTTGAGAACACCTTGCACCACCGTACGAAACATTAAAACTCCATAATAAACCTAATGAATTCGTCCGAGTGATTTGAACATCGTATAACAATTTAGAATAACTTACCACTATGTATGCCATATTACCGCTTTGAAGAGCATGTTAGTATAACGTACGACACCTTACAACTCCTAAGAAAACATTATAACACCATACGTAAACTTAAAATTCCATGATAAACCTAATGAATTCGTCCGAGTCATTTGAACATCGTACAACAATTTAGAATATCTTACGACTCTGTATGACACATTACCGCCTTGAAAATCATGTTAGTATAACCTAGGGCACCTTACAACTCCTAAGAACCCATTACAATACCATACATAAACTTAAAACTCCATGGTAAACCTAATGAATTCGTCCGAGTCCTTTAAACATCAGACGACCACTCAGGACTTGTTACGCCTTTGTATGCGACATTAGCAACAGGAAAAGCAATTTAGAATAATGTTGGATGCGTTACATCTTTTGAGAACACCTTACACCACCGTACGAAACATTAAAACTCCATAATAAACCAAATGAATTCGTCCGAGTGATTTGAACATTGTACAACAATTTAGAATATCTTACCACTTTGTATGCCATATTACCGCCTTGAAAAGCATTTTAGTATAACGTACGACACCTTACAACTCCTAAGAAAACATTACAACACCGTACGTAAACTTAAAACTCCATGATAAACCTAATGAATTCGTCCGAGTCATTTGAACATCGTACAACAATTTAGAATATCTTACGACTCTGTATGCCACATTACCGCCTTGAAAATAATGTTAGTATAACCTAGGGCACCTTACAACTCCTAAGAACCCATTGCAATACCGTACGTAAACTTAAAACTCCATAGTAAACCTAATGAATTCGTCCTAGTCCTTTAAACATCAGACGACCACTCAGAACTTGTTACGACTTTGTATGCGACATTAGCAACAGGAAAAGCAATTTAGAATAATGTTGGATGCGTTACATCTTTTGAGAACCCCTTACACCACCGTACGAAACATTAAAACTCCATAATAAACCTAATGAATTCGTCCGAGTGATTTGAACATCGTACAACAATTTAGAATATCTTACCACTCTGAATGCCACATTACCGCCTTGAAAAGCATGTTAGTATAACGTACGACACCTTACAACTCCTAACAAAATATTACAACACCGTACCTAAACTTAAAACTCCATAATAAACCTAATGAATTCATCCGAGTCCTTTGAACATCTTACGACAATTTAGAATATATTACGACTCTGTATGCCACATTACCGCCTTGAAAATCATGTTAGTATAACCTAGGGCACCTTACAACTCCTAAGAACCCATTGCAATACCGTACGTAAACTTAAAACTCCATAGTAAACCTAATGAATTCGTCCGAGTCCTTTAAACATCAGACGACCACTCAGGACTTGTTACGACTTTGTATGCAACATTTGCAACAAGAAAAGCAATTTAGAATAATGTAGGATGCGTTACATCTTTTGAGAACACCTTACACTACCGTACGAAACATTAAAACTCCATAAAAAACCTAATGAATTCGTCCGTGTGATTTGAACATCGTACAACAATTTAGAATATTTTACCACTCTGAATGCCACATTACCGCCTTGAAAAGCATGTTAGTATAACGTACGACACCTTACAACTCCTAATAAAATATTACAACACCGTACATAAACTTAAAACTCCATAATAAACCTAATGAATTCATCCGAGTCCTTTAAACATCTTACGACAATTTAGAATATATTACGACTCTGTATGCCACATTACCGCCTTGAAAATCATGTTAGTATAACCTAGGGCACCTTATAACTCCGAACAAAACATTACAACACCGTATGTAAACATAAAACTCCATAATAAACCTAATGAATTCGTCCAAGTCATTTGAAAATCGTACAACAATTTAGAATATCTTACGACTCTGTATGCCAAATTACCGTCTTGAAAGTCATGTTAGTATAACCTAGGGCACCTTACAACTCCTAAGAACCCATTACAATACCGTACGTAAACTTAAAACTCCATAGTAAACCTAATGAATTCGTCCGAGTCCTTTAAACATCAGACGATCACTCAGGACTTGTTACGACTTTGTATGCGACATTAGTAACAGGAAAAGCAATTTAGAATAATGTAGGATGCGTTACATCTTTTGAGAACACCTTACACCACCGTACGAAACATTAAAACTCCATAATAAACCTAATGAATTCGTCCGAGTGATTTGAACATCGTACAACAATTTAGAATATCTTACCACTCTGAATGCTACATTACCGCCTTGAAAAGCATGTTAGTATAACGTACGACACCTTAGAACTCCTAACAAAATATTACAACAACGTACGTAAACTTAAAACTCCATAATAAACCTAATTTATTCATCCGAGTCCTTTGAACATCTTACGACAATTTAGAATATATTACGACTCTGTATGCCAAATTACCGCCTTGAAAAGAATGTTAGTATAACGTACATCACCTTATAACTCCGAACAAAACATTACAACACCGTACGTAAACTTAAAACTCCATAATAAACCTAATGAATTCGTCCGAGTCATTTGAACATCGTACAACAATGTAGAATATCTTACGACTCTGTATGCCACATTACCGTCTTGAAAGTCATGTTAGTATAACCTAGGGCACCTTACAACTCCTAAGAACGCATTACAATATCGTACGTAAACTTAAAACTCGATAGTAAACCTAATGAATTCGTCCGAGTCCTTTAAACATCAGACGACCACTCAGGACTTGTTACGACTTTGTATGCAACATTAGTAATAGGAAAAGCAATTTAGAATAATGTAGGATGCGTTACATCTTTTGAGAACACCTTACACCACCGTACGAAACATTAAAACTCCATAATAAACCTAATGAATTCGTCCGAGTGATTTGAACATCGTACAACAATTTAGAATATCTTACCACTCTGAATGCTACATTACCGCCTTGTAAAGCATGTTAGTATAACGTACGACACCTTAGAACTCCTAACAAAATATTACAACACCGTACGTAAACTTAAAACTCCATAATAAACCTAATGAATTCATCCGAGTCCTTTGAACATCTTACGACAATTTAGAATATATTACGACTCTGTATGCCAAATTACCGCCTTGAAAAGAATGTTAGTATAACGTACAGCATCTTATAACTCCGAACAAAACATTACAACACCGTACGTAAACTTAAAACTCCATAATAAACCTAATGAATTCGTCCGAGTCATTTGAACATCGTACAACAATTTAGAATATCTTACGACTCTGTATGCCACATTACCGTCTTGAAATTCATGTTAGTATAACCTAGGGCACCTTACAACTCCTAAGAACCCATTACAATACCGTACGTAAACTTAAAACTCCATAGTAAACCTAATGAATTCGTCCGAGTCCTTTAAACATCAGACGACCACTCAGGACTTGTTACGACTTTGTATGCGACATTAGTAACAGGAAAAGCAATTTAGAATAATGTAGGATGCGTTACATCTTTTGAGAACACCTTACACCACCGTACGAAACATTAAAACTCCATAATAAACCTAATGAATTCGTCCGAATGATTTGAACATCGTACAACCATTTAGAATATCTTACCACTCTGAATGCCACATTACCGCCTTGAAAAGCTTGTTAGTATAACGTACGACACCTTAGAACTCCTAACAAAATATTACAACAATGTACGTAAACTTAAAACTCCATAATAAACCTAATGAATTCATCCGAGTCCTTTGAACATCTTACGACAATTTAGAATATATTACGACTCTGTATGCCAAATTACCGCCTTGAAAAGAATGTTAGTATAACGTACAGCACCTTATAACTCCGAACAAAACATTACAACACCGTACGTAAACTTAAAACTCCATAATAAACCTAATGAATTCGTCCGAGTCATTTGAACATCGTACAACAATGTAGAATATCTTACGACTCTGTATTCCACATTACCGTCTTGAAAGTCATGTTAGTATAACCTAGGGCACCTTACAACTCCTAAGAACGCATTACAATATCGTACGTAAACTTAAAACTCGATAGTAAACCTAATGAATTCGTCCGAGTCCTTTAAACATCAGACGACCACTCAGGACTTGTTACGACTTTGTATGCGACATTAGTAACAGGAAAAGCAATTTAGAATAATGTAGGATGCGTTACATCTTTTGAGAACACCTTACACCACCGTATGAAACATTAAAACTCCATAATAAACCTAATGAATTCATCCGAGTGATTTGAACATCGTACAACAATTTAGAATATCTTACCACTCTGAATGCCACATTACCGCCTTGAAAAGCATGTTAGTATAACGTACGACACCTTAGAACTCCTAACAAAATATTACAACACCGTACGTAAACTTAAAACTCCATAATAAACCTAATGAATTCATCCGAGTCCTTTGAACATCTTACGACAATTTAGAATATATTACGACTCTGTATGCCAAATTACCGCCTTGAAAAGAATGTTAGTATAACGTACAGCACCTTATAACTCCGAACAAAACATTACAACACCGTACGTAAACTTAAAACTCCATAATAAACCTAATGAATTTGTCCGAGTCATTTGAACATCGTACAACAATGTAGAATATCTTACGACTCTGTATTCCACATTACCGTCTTGAAAGTCATGTTAGTATAACCTAGGGCACCTTACAACTCCTAAGAACGCATTACAATATCGTACGTAAACTTAAAACTCGATAGTAAACCTAATGAATTCGTCCGAGTCCTTTAAACATCAGACGACCACTCAGGACTTGTTACGACTTTGTATGCGACATTAGTAACAGGAAAAGCAATTTAGAATAATGTAGGATGCGTTACATCTTTTGAGAACACCTTACACCACCGTACGAAACATTAAAACTCCATAATAAACCTAATAAATTCGTCCGAGTGATTTGAACATCGTACAACAATTTAGAATATCTTACCACTCTGAATGCTACATTACCGCCTTGAAAAGCATGTTAGTATAACGTACGACACCTTAGAACTCCTAACAAAATATTACAACACCGTACGTAAACTTAAAACTCCATAATAAACCTAATGAATTCATCCGAGTCCTTTGAACATCTTACGACAATTTAGAATATATTACGACTCTGTATGCCAAATTACCGCCTTGAAAAGAATGTTAGTATAACGTACAACACCTTATAACTCCGAACAAAACATTACAACACCGTACGTAAACTTAAAACTCCATAATAAACCTAATGAATTCGTCCGAGTCATTTGAACATCGTACAACAATGTAGAATATCTTACGACTCTGTATGCCACATTACCGTCTTGAAAGTCTTGTTAGTATAACCTAGGGCACCTTACAACTCCTAAGAACGCATTACAATATCGTACGTAAACTTAAAACTCGATAGTAAACCTAATGAATTCGTCCGAGTCCTTTAAACATCAGACGACCACTCAGGACTTGTTACGACTTTGTATGCGACATTAGTAATAGGAAAAGCAATTTAGAATAATGTAGGATGCGTTACATCTTTTGAGAACACCTTACACCACTGTACGAAACATTAAAACTCCATAATAAACCTAATGAATTCGTCCGAGTGATTTGAACATCGTACAACAATTTAGAATATCTTACCACTCTGAATGCTACATTACCGCCTTGAAAAGCATGTTAGTATAACGTACGACACCTTAGAACTCCTAACAAAATATTACAACACCGTACGTAAACTTAAAACTCCATAATAAACCTAATGAATTCATCCGAGTCCTTTGAACATCTTATGACAATTTAGAATATATTACGACTCTGTATGCCAAATTACCGCCTTGAAAAGAATGTTAGTATAACGTACAGCACCTTATAACTCCGAACAAAACATTACAACACCGTACGTAAACTTAAAACTCCATAATAAACCTAATGAATTCGTCCGAGTCATTTGAACATCGTACAACAATGTAGAATATCTTACGACTCTGTATTCCACATTACCGTCTTGAAAGTCATGTTAGTATAACCTAGGGCACCTTACAACTCCTAAGAACGCATTACAATATCGTACGTAAACTTAAAACTCGATAGTAAACCTAATGAATTCGTCCGAGTCCTTTAAACATCAAACGACCACTCAGGACTTGTTACGACTTTGTATGCGACATTAGTAACAGGAAAAGCAATTTAGAATAATGTAGGATGCGTTACATCTTTTGAGAACACCTTACACCACCGTACGAAACATTAAAACTCCATAATAAACCTAATGAATTCGTCCGAGTGATTTGAACATCGTACAACAATTTAGAATATCTTACCACTCTGAATGCCACATTACCGCCTTGAAAAGCATGTTAGTATAACGTACGACACCTTAGAACTCCTAACAAAATATTACAACACCGTACGTAAACTTAAAACTCCATAATAAACCTAATGAATTCATCCGAGTCCTTTGAACATCTTACGACAATTTAGAATATATTACGACTCTGTATGCCAAATTACAGCCTTGAAAAGAATGTTAGTATAACGTACAGCACCTTATAACTCCGAACAAAACATTACAACACCGTACGTAAACTTAAAACTCCATAATAAACCTAATGAATTCGTCCGAGTCATTTGAACATCGTACAACAATGTAGAATATCTTACGACTCTGTATTCCACATTACCGTCTTGAAAGTCATGTTAGTATAACCTAGGGCACCTTACAACTCTTAAGAACGCATTACAATATCGTACGTAAACTTAAAACTCGATAGTAAACCTAATGAATTCGTCCGAGTCCTTTAAACATCAGACGACCACTCAGGACTTGTTACGACTTTGTATGCGACATTAGTAACAGGAAAAGCAATTTAGAATAATGTAGGATGCGTTACATCTTTTGAGAACACCTTACACCACCGTACGAAACATTAAAACTCCATAATAAACCTAATGAATTCGTCCGAGTGATTTGAACATCGTACAACAATTTAGAATATCTTACCACTCTGAATGCTACATTACCGCCTTGAAAAGCATGTTAGTATAACGTACGACACCTTAGAACTCCTAACAAAATATTACAACAACGTACGTAAACTTAAAACTCCATAATAAACCTAATGAATTCATCCGAGTCCTTTGAACATCTTACGACAATTTAGAATATATTACGACTCTGTATGCCAAATTACCGCCTTGAAAAGAATGTTAGTATAACGTACATCACCTTATAACTCCGAACAAAACATTACAACACCGTACGTAAACTTAAAACTCCATAATAAACCTAATGAATTCGTCCGAGTCATTTGAACATCGTACAACAATGTAGAATATCTTACGACTCTGTATGCCACATTACCGTCTTGAAAGTCATGTTAGTATAACCTAGGGCACCTTACAACTCCTAAGAACGCATTACAATATCGTACGTAAACTTAAAACTCGATAATAAACCTAATGAATTCGTCCGAGTCCTTTAAACATCAGACGACCACTCAGGACTTGTTACGACTTTGTATGCGACATTAGTAATAGGAAAAGCAATTTAGAATAATGTAGGATGCGTTACATCTTTTGAGAACACCTTACACCACCGTACGAAACATTAAAACTCCATAATAAACCTAATGAATTCGTCCGAGTGATTTGAACATCGTACAACAATTTAGAATATCTTACCACTCTGAATGCTACATTACCGCCTTGAAAAGCATGTTAGTATAACGTACGACACCTTAGAACTCCTAACAAAATATTACAACACCGTACGTAAACTTAAAACTCCATAATAAACCTAATGAATTCATCCGAGTCCTTTGAACATCTTACGACAATTTAGAATATATTACGACTCTGTATGCCAAATTACCGCCTTGAAAAGAATGTTAGTATAACGTACAGCACCTTATAACTCCGAACAAAACATTACAACACCGTACGTAAACTTAAAACTCCATAATAAACCTAATGAATTCGTCCGAGTCATTTGAACATCGTACAACAATGTAGAATATCTTACGACTCTGTATTCCACATTACCGTCTTGAAAGTCATGTTAGTATAACCTAGGGCACCTTACAACTCCTAAGAACGCATTACAATATCGTACGTAAACTTAAAACTCGATAGTAAACCTAATGAATTCGTCCGAGTCCTTTAAACATCAAACGACCATTCAGGACTTGTTACGACTTTGTATGCGACATTAGTAACAGGAAAAGCAATTTAGAATAATGTAGGATGCGTTACATCTTTTGAGAACACCTTACACCACCGTACGAAACATTAAAACTCCATAATAAACCTAATGAATTCGTCCGAGTGATTTGAACATCGTACAACAATTTAGAATATCTTACCACTCTGAATGCCACATTACCGCCTTGAAAAGCATGTTAGTATAACGTACGACACCTTAGAACTCCTAACAAAATATTACAACACCGTACGTAAACTTAAAACTCCATAATAAACCTAATGAATTCATCCGAGTCCTTTGAACATCTTACGACAATTTAGAATATATTACGACTCTGTATGCCAAATTACAGCCTTGAAAAGAATGTTAGTATAACGTACAGCACCTTATAACTCCGAACAAAACATTACAACACCGTACGTAAACTTAAAACTCCATAATAAACCTAATGAATTCGTCCGAGTCATTTGAACATCGTACAACAATGTAGAATATCTTACGACTCTGTATTCCACATTACCGTCTTGAAAGTCATGTTAGTATAACCTAGGGCACCTTACAACTCCTAAGAACGCATTACAATATCGTACGTAAACTTAAAACTCGATAGTAAACCTAATGAATTCGTCCGAGTCCTTTAAACATCAGACGACCACTCAGGACTTGTTACGACTTTGTATGCGACATTAGTAACAGGAAAAGCAATTTAGAATAATGTAGGATGCGTTACATCTTTTGAGAACACCTTACACCACCGTACGAAACATTAAAACTCCATAATAAACCTAATGAATTCGTCCGAGTGATTTGAACATCGTACAACAATTTAGAATATCTTACCACTCTGAATGCTACATTACCGCCTTGAAAAGCATGTTAGTATAACGTACGACACCTTAGAACTCCTAACAAAATATTACAACAACGTACGTAAACTTAAAACTCCATAATAAACCTAATGAATTCATCCGAGTCCTTTGAACATCTTACGACAATTTAGAATATATTACGACTCTGTATGCCAAATTACCGCCTTGAAAAGAATGTTAGTATAACGTACAGCACCTTATAACTCCGAACAAAACATTACAACACCGTACGTAAACTTAAAACTCCATAATAAACCTAATGAATTCGTCCGAGTCATTTGAACATCGTACAACAATTTAGAATATCTTACGACTCTGTATGCCACATTACCGTCTTGAAATTCATGTTAGTATAACCTAGGGCACCTTACAACTCCTAAGAACCCATTACAATACCGTACGTAAACTTAAAACTCCATAGTAAACCTAATGAATTCGTCCGAGTCCTTTAAACATCAGACGACCACTCAGGACTTGTTACGACTTTGTATGCGACATTAGTAACAGGAAAAGCAATTTAGAATAATGTAGGATGCGTTACATCTTTTGAGAACACCTTACACCACCGTACGAAACATTAAAACTCCATAATAAACCTAATGAATTCGTCCGAGTGATTTGAACATCGTACAACAATTTAGAATATCTTACCACTCTGAATGCCACATTACCGCCTTGAAAAGCATGTTAGTATAACGTACGACACCTTAGAACACCTAACAAAATATTACAACAATGTACGAAAACTTAAAACTCCATAATAAACCTAATGAATTCATCCGAGTCCTTTGAACATCTTACGACAATTTAGAATATATTACGACTCTGTATGCCAAATTACCGCCTTGAAAAGAATGTTAGTATAAAGTACAGCACCTTATAACTCCGAACAAAACATTACAACACCGTACGTAAACTTAAAACTCCATAATAAACCTAATGAATTCGTCCGAGTCATTTGAACATCGTACAACAATTTAGAATATCTTACGACTCTGTATGCCACATTACCGTCTTGAAATTCATGTTAGTATAACCTAGGGCACCTTACAACTCCTAAGAACCCATTACAATACCGTACGTAAACTTAAAACTCCATAGTAAACCTAATGAATTCGTCCGAGTCCTTTAAACATCAGACGACCACTCAGGACTTGTTACGACTTTGTATGCGACATTAGTAACAGGAAAAGCAATTTAGAATAATGTAGGATGCGTTACATCTTTTGAGAACACCTTACACCACCGTACGAAACATTAAAACTCCATAATAAACCTAATGAATTCGTCCGAGTGATTTGAACATCGTACAACAATTTAGAATATCTTACCACTCTGAATGCCACATTACCGCCTTGAAAAGCATGTTAGTATAACGTACGACACCTTACAACTCCTAACAAGACATTACAACCCGTACGAAAACTTAAAACTCCATAATAAACCTAATGAATTCATCCGAGTCCTTTGAACATCTTACGACAATTTAGAATATATTACGACTCTGTATGCCAAATTACCGCCTTGAAAAGAATGTTAGTATAAAGTACAGCACCTTATAACTCCGAACAAAACATTACAACACCGTACGTAAACTTAAAACTCCATAATAAACCTAATGAATTCGTCCGAGTCATTTGAACATCGTACAACAATTTAGAATATCTTACGACTCTGTATGCCACATTACCGTCTTGAAATTCATGTTAGTATAACCTAGGGCACCTTACAACTCCTAAGAACCCATTACAATACCGTACGTAAACTTAAAACTCCATAGTAAACCTAATGAATTCGTCCGAGTCCTTTAAACATCAGACGACCACTCAGGACTTGTTACGACTTTGTATGCGACATTAGTAACAGGAAAAGCAATTTAGAATAATGTAGGATGCGTTACATCTTTTGAGAACACCTTACACCACCGTACGAAACATTAAAACTCCATAATAAACCTAATGAATTCGTCCGAGTGATTTGAACATCGTACAACAATTTAGAATATCTTACCACTCTGAATGCCACATTACCGCCTTGAAAAGCATGTTAGTATAACGTACGACACCTTAGAACACCTAACAAAATATTACAACAATGTACGAAAACTTAAAACTCCATAATAAACCTAATGAATTCATCCGAGTCCTTTGAACATCTTACGACAATTTAGAATATATTACGACTCTGTATGCCAAATTACCGCCTTGAAAAGAATGTTAGTATAAAGTACAGCACCTTATAACTCCGAACAAAACATTACAACACCGTACGTAAACTTAAAACTCCATAATAAACCTAATGAATTCGTCCGAGTCATTTGAACATCGTACAACAATTTAGAATATCTTACGACTCTGTATGCCACATTACCGTCTTGAAATTCATGTTAGTATAACCTAGGGCACCTTACAACTCCTAAGAACCCATTACAATACCGTACGTAAACTTAAAACTCGATAGTAAACCTAATGAATTCGTCCGAGTCCTTTAAACATCAGACGACCACTCAGGACTTGTTACGACTTTGTAGCGACATTAGTAACAGGAAAAGCAATTTAGAATAATGTAGGATGCGTTACATCTTTTGAGAACACCTTACACCACCGTACGAAACATTAAAACTCCATAATAAACCTAATGAATTCGTCCGAGTGATTTGAACATCGTACAACAATTTAGAATATCTTACCACTCTGAATGCCACATTACCGCCTTGAAAAGCATGTTAGTATAACGTACGACACCTTACAACTCCTAACAAGACATTACAACCCGTACGAAAACTTAAAACTCCATAATAAACCTAATGAATTCATCCGAGTCCTTTGAACATCTTACGACAATTTAGAATATATTACGACTCTGTATGCCAAATTACCGCCTTGAAAAGAATGTTAGTATAACGTACAGCACCTTATAACTCCGAACAAAACATTACAACACCGTACGTAAACTTAAAACTCCATAATAAACCTAATGAATCCGTCAGAGTCATTTGAACATCGTACGACAATTTAGAATATCTTACGATTCTGTATGCCGCATAACCGCCTTGAAAATCATGTTAGTATAACCTAGGGCACCTTACAACACCTAAGAACCCATTACAATACCGTACGTAAACTTAAAACTCCATAGTAAACCTAATGAATTCGTCCGAGTCCTTTAAACATCAGACGACCACTCAGGACTTGTTACGACTTTGTATGCGACATTAGTAACAGGAAAAGCAATTTAGAATAATGTAGGATGCATTACATCTTTTGAGAACACCTTACACCACCGTACGAAACATTAAAACTCCATAATAAACCTAATGAATTCGTCCGAGTGATTTGAACATCGTACAACAATTTAGAATATCTTACCACTCTGAATGCCACATTACCGCCTTGAAAAGCATGTTAGTATAACGTACGACACCTTAGAACACCTAACAAAATATTACAACAATGTACGAAAACTTAAAACTCCATAATAAACCTAATGAATTCATCCGAGTCCTTTGAACATCTTACGACAATTTAGAATATATTACGACTCTGTATGCCAAATTACCGCCTTGAAAAGAATGTTAGTATAAAGTACAGCACCTTATAACTCCGAACAAAACATTACAACACCGTACGTAAACTTAAAACTCCATAATAAACCTAATGAATTCGTCCGAGTCATTTGAACATCGTACAACAATTTAGAATATCTTACGACTCTGTATGCCACATTACCGTCTTGAAATTCATGTTAGTATAACCTAGGGCACCTTACAACTCCTAAGAACCCATTACAATACCGTACGTAAACTTAAAACTCGATAGTAAACCTAATGAATTCGTCCGAGTCCTTTAAACATCAGACGACCACTCAGGACTTGTTACGACTTTGTAGCGACATTAGTAACAGGAAAAGCAATTTAGAATAATGTAGGATGCGTTACATCTTTTGAGAACACCTTACACCACCGTACGAAACATTAAAACTCCATAATAAACCTAATGAATTCGTCCGAGTGATTTGAACATCGTACAACAATTTAGAATATCTTACCACTCTGAATGCCACATTACCGCCTTGAAAAGCATGTTAGTATAACGTACGACACCTTACAACTCCTAACAAAACATTACAACACCGTACGAAAACTTAAAACTCCATAATAAACCTAATGAATTCATCCGAGTCCTTTGAACATCTTACGACAATTTAGAATATATTACGACTCTGTATGCCAAATTACCGCCTTGAAAATAATGTTAGTATAACGTACAGCACCTTATAACTCCGAACAAAACATTACAACACCGTACGTAAACTTAAAACTCCATAATAAACCTAATGAATTCGTCAGAGTCATTTGAACATCGTACAACAATTTAGAATATCTTACGATTTTGTATGCCGCATTACTATCTTGAAATTCATGTTAGTATAACCTAGGGCACCTTACAACTCCTAAGAACCCATTACAATACCGTACGTAAACTTAAAACACGATAGTAAACCTAATGAATTCGTCCGAGTCCTTTAAACATCAGACGACCACTCAGGACTTGTTACGACTTTGTATGCGACATTAGTAACAGGAAAAGCAATTTAGAATAATGTAGGATGCGTTACATCTTTTGAGAACACCTTACACCACCGTACGAAACATTAAAACTCCATAATAAACCTAATGAATTCGTCCGAGTGATTTGAACATCGTACAACAATTTAGAATATCTTACCACTCTGAATGCCACATTACCGCCTTGAAAAGCATGTTAGTATAACGTACGACACCTTACAACTCCTAACAAGACATTACAACCCGTACGAAAACTTAAAACTCCATAATAAACCTAATGAATTCATCCGAGTCCTTTGAACATCTTACGACAATTTAGAATATATTACGACTCTGTATGCCAAATTACCGCCTTGAAAAGAATGTTAGTATAACGTACTGCACCTTATAACTCCGAACAAAACATTACAACACCGTACGTAAACTTAAAACTCCATAATAAACCTAATGAATTCGTCAGAGTCATTTGAACATCGTACAACAATTTAGAATATCTTACGATTTTGTATGCCGCATTACTATCTTGAAATTCATGTTAGTATAACCTAGGGCACCTTACAACTCCTAAGAACCCATTACAATACCGTACGTAAACTTAAAACACGATAGTAAACCTAATGAATTCGTCCGAGTCCTTTAAACATCAGACGACCACTCAGGACTTGTTACGACTTTGTATGCGACATTAGTAACAGGAAAAGCAATTTAGAATAATGTAGGATGCGTTACATCTTTTGAGAACACCTTACACCACCGTACGAAACATTAAAACTCCATAATAAACCTAATGAATTCGTCCGAGTGATTTGAACATCGTACAACAATTTAGAATATCTTACCACTCTGAATGCCACATTACCGCCTTGAAAAGCATGTTAGTATAACGTACGACACCTTACAACTCCTAACAAGACATTACAACCCGTACGAAAACTTAAAACTCCATAATAAACCTAATGAATTCATCCGAGTCCTTTGAACATCTTACGACAATTTAGAATATATTACGACTCTGTATGCCAAATTACCGCCTTGAAAAGAATGTTAGTATAACGTACTGCACCTTATAACTCCGAACAAAACATTACAACACCGTACGTAAACTTAAAACTCCATAATAAACCTAATGAATTCGTCAGAGTCATTTGAACATCGTACAACAATTTAGAATATCTTACGATTTTGTATGCCGCATTACTATCTTGAAATTCATGTTAGTATAACCTAGGGCACCTTACAACTCCTAAGAACCCATTACAATACCGTACGTAAACTTAAAACACGATAGTAAACCTAATGAATTCGTCCGAGTCCTTTAAACATCAGACGACCACTCAGGACTTGTTACGACTTTGTATGCGACATTAGTAACAGGAAAAGCAATTTAGAATAATGTAGGATGCGTTACATCTTTTGAGAACACCTTACACCACCGTACGA
Organism: Tagetes erecta; assembly: GCA_030867185.1. Classification (NCBI taxonomy): domain Eukaryota; kingdom Viridiplantae; phylum Streptophyta; class Magnoliopsida; order Asterales; family Asteraceae; genus Tagetes; species Tagetes erecta. The sequence continues at coordinate 42,091,000 of CM061488.1, read as the reverse complement.
AACATTAAAACTCCATAATAAACCTAATGAATTCGTCCGAGTGATTTGAACATCGTACAACAATTTAGAATATCTTACCACTCTGAATGCCACATTACCGCCTTGAAAAGCATGTTAGTATAACGTACGACACCTTACAACTCCTAACAAGACATTACAACCCGTACGAAAACTTAAAACTCCATAATAAACCTAATGAATTCATCCGAGTCCTTTGAACATCTTACGACAATTTAGAATATATTACGACTCTGTATGCCAAATTACCGCCTTGAAAAGAATGTTAGTATAACGTACTGCACCTTATAACTCCGAACAAAACATTACAACACCGTACGTAAACTTAAAACTCCATAATAAACCTAATGAATTCGTCAGAGTCATTTGAACATCGTACAACAATTTAGAATATCTTACGATTCTGTATGCCGCATTACCGTCTTGAAATTCATGTTAGTATAACCTAGGGCACCTTACAACTCCTAAGAACCCATTACAATACCGTACGTAAACTTAAAACTCGATAGTAAACCTAATGAATTCGTCCGAGTCCTTTAAACATCAGACGACCACTCAGGACTTGTTACGACTTTGTAGCGACATTAGTAACAGGAAAAGCAATTTAGAATAATGTAGGATGCGTTACATCTTTTGAGAACACCTTACACCACCGTACGAAACATTAAAACTCCATAATAAACCTAATGAATTCGTCCGAGTGATTTGAACATCGTACAACAATTTAGAATATCTTACCACTCTGAATGCCACATTACCGCCTTGAAAAGCATGTTAGTATAACGTACGACACCTTACAACTCCTAACAAAACATTACAACACCGTACGAAAACTTAAAACTCCATAATAAACCTAATGAATTCATCCGAGTCCTTTGAACATCTTACGACAATTTAGAATATATTACGACTCTGTATGCCAAATTACCGCCTTGAAAATAATGTTAGTATAACGTACAGCACCTTATAACTCCGAACAAAACATTACAACACCGTACGTAAACTTAAAACTCCATAATAAACCTAATGAATTCGTCAGAGTCATTTGAACATCGTACAACAATTTAGAATATCTTACGATTTTGTATGCCGCATTACTATCTTGAAATTCATGTTAGTATAACCTAGGGCACCTTACAACTCCTAAGAACCCATTACAATACCGTACGTAAACTTAAAACACGATAGTAAACCTAATGAATTCGTCCGAGTCCTTTAAACATCAGACGACCACTCAGGACTTGTTACGACTTTGTATGCGACATTAGTAACAGGAAAAGCAATTTAGAATAATGTAGGATGCGTTACATCTTTTGAGAACACCTTACACCACCGTACGAAACATTAAAACTCCATAATAAACCTAATGAATTCGTCCGAGTGATTTGAACATCGTACAACAATTTAGAATATCTTACCACTCTGAATGCCACATTACCGCCTTGAAAAGCATGTTAGTATAACGTACGACACCTTACAACTCCTAACAAGACATTACAACCCGTACGAAAACTTAAAACTCCATAATAAACCTAATGAATTCATCCGAGTCCTTTGAACATCTTACGACAATTTAGAATATATTACGACTCTGTATGCCAAATTACCGCCTTGAAAAGAATGTTAGTATAACGTACTGCACCTTATAACTCCGAACAAAACATTACAACACCGTACGTAAACTTAAAACTCCATAATAAACCTAATGAATTCGTCAGAGTCATTTGAACATCGTACAACAATTTAGAATATCTTACGATTCTGTATGCCGCATTACCGTCTTGAAATTCATGTTAGTATAACCTAGGGCACCTTACAACTCCTAAGAACCCATTACAATACCGTACGTAAACTTAAAACTCGATAGTAAACCTAATGAATTCGTCCGAGTCCTTTAAACATCAGACGACCACTCAGGACTTGTTACGACTTTGTATGCGACATTAGTAACAGGAAAAGCAATTTAGAATAATGTAGGATGCGTTACATCTTTTGAGAACACCTTACACCACCGTACGAAACATTAAAACTCCATAATAAACCTAATGAATTCGTCCGAGTGATTTGAACATCGTACAACACTTTAGAATATCTTACCACTCTGAATGCCACATTACCGCCTTGAAAAGCATGTTAGTATAACGTACGACACCTTACAACTCCTAACAAAACATTACAACACCGTACGAAAACTTAAAACTCCATAATAAACCTAATGAATTCATCCGAGTCCTTTGAACATCTTACGACAATTTAGAATATATTACGACTCTGTATGCCAAATTACCGCCTTGAAAAGAATGTTAGTATAACGTACAGCACCTTATAACTCCGAACAAAACATTACAACACCGTACGTAAACTTAAAACTCCATAATAAACCTAATGAATTCGTCAGAGTCATTTGAACATCGTACAACAATTTAGAATATCTTACGATTCTGTATGCCGCATTACTGTCTTGAAATTCATGTTAGTATAACCTAGGGCACCTTACAACTCCTAAGAACCCATTACAATACCGTACGTAAACTTAAAACTCGATAGTAAACCTAATGAATTCGTCCGAGTCCTTTAAACATCAGACGACCACTCAGGACTTGTTACGACTTTGTATGCGACATTAGTAACAGGAAAAGCAATTTAGAATAATGTAGGATGCGTTACATCTTTTGAGAACACCTTACACCACCGTACGAAACATTAAAACTCCATAATAAACCTAATGAATTCGTCCGAGTGATTTGAACATCGTACAACAATTTAGATTATCTTACCACTCTGAATGCCACATTACCGCCTTGAAAAGCATGTTAGTATAACGTACGACACCTTACAACTCCTAACAAGACATTACAACCCGTACGAAAACTTAAAACTCCATAATAAACCTAATGAATTCATCCGAGTCCTTTGAACATCTTACGACAATTTAGAATATATTACGACTCTGTATGCCAAATTACCGCCTTGAAAAGAATGTTAGTATAACGTACAACACCTTATAACTCCGAACAAAACATTACAACACCGTACGTAAACTTAAAACTCCATAATAAACCTAATGAATTCGTCAGAGTCATTTGAACATCGTACGACAATTTAGAATATCTTACGATTCTGTATGCCGCATTACCGCCTTGAAAATCATGTTAGTATAACCTAGGGCACCTTACAACACCTAAGAACCCATTACAATACCGTACGTAAACTTAAAACACCATAGTAAACCTATTGAATTCGTCCGAGTCCTTTAAACATCAGACGACCACTCAGGACTTGTTACGACTTTGTATGCGACATTAGCAACAGAAAAACCAATTTAGAATAATGTAGGATGCGTTACATCTTTTGAGAACACCTTACACCACCGTACGAAACATTAAAACTCCATAATAAACCTAATGAATTCATCCGAGTGATTTGAACATTGTACAACAATTTAGAATATCTTACCACTCTGTATGCCATATTACCGCCTTGAAAAGCATTTTAGTATAACGTACGACACCTTACAACTCCTAACAAAACATTACAACGCCGTACGTAAACTTAAAACTCCATAATAAACATAATGAATTCGTCCCAGTCATTTGAACATCGAAATACAATTTAGAAAATCTTACGACTCTATATGCCACATTACCGCCTTGAAAATCATGTTAGTATAACGTATGGCACCTTACAACTCCGAACAAAACATTACAACACCGTACGTAAACTTAAAACTCCATAATAAACCTAATGAATTCATCTGAGTCCTTTGAACATCGTACGACAACTTAGAATATATTACGACTGTGTATGCCACATTACCGCCTTGAAAATCATGTTAGTATAACCTAGGGCACCTTACAACACCTAAGAACCCATTACAATACCGTACGTAAACTTAAAACACCATAGTAAACCTATTGAATTCGTCCGAGTCCTTTAAACATCAGACGACCACTCAGGACTTGTTACGACTTTGTATGCGACCTTAGCAACAGGAAAAACAATTTAGAATAATGTAGGATGCGTTACATCTTTTGAGAATACCTTACACCACCGTACGAAACATTAAAACTCCATAATAAACCTAATGAATTCATCCGAGTGATTTGAACATTGTACAACAATTTAGAATATCTTACCACTCTGTATGCCATATTACCGCCTTGAAAAGCATTTTAGTATAACGTACGACACCTTACAACTCCTAACAAAACATTACAACGCCGTACGTAAACTTAAAACTCCATAATAAACATAATGAATTCGTCCCAGTCATTTGAACATCGTAATACAATTTAGAAAATCTTACGACTATGTATGCCACATTACCGCCTTGAAAATCATGTTAGTATAACGTATGGCACCTTACAACTCCGAACAAAACATTACAGCACCGTACGTAAACTTAAAACTCCATAATAAACCTAATGAATTCATCTGAGTCCTTTGAACATCGTACGACAATTTAGAATATATTACGACTGTGTATGCCACTTTACCGCCTTGAAAAGCATGTTAGTATAACGTACGACACCTTACAACTCCTAACATAACATTCCAACACCGTACGTAAACTTAAAACTCCATAATAAACCTAATGAATTCGTCCGAGTCATTTGAACATCGTACAACAATTTAGAATATCTTACGATTTTGTATGCCACATTACCGCTTTGAAAATCATGTTAGTATAACCTAGGGTAACTTACAACTCATAAGAACCCATTACATTACCGTACGTAAACTTAAAACTCCATAGTAAACCTAATGAATTCGTCCGAGTCCATTAAACATCAGACGACCACACAGGACTTGTTACGACTTTCTATGCGACATTAGCAACAGGAAAAACAATTTAGAATAATGTAGGATGTGTTACATAATTTGAGAACACCTTACACCACCGTACGAAACATTAAAACTCCATAATAAACCTAATGAATTCGTCCGAGTGATTTGAACATCGTACAACAATTTAGAATATCTTACCACTCTGAATGCCACATTACCGCCTTGAAAAGCATGTTAGTATAACGTACGTCATCTTACAACTCCTAACAAAACATTACAACACCGTACGTAAACTTAAAACTCCATAATAAACCTAATGAATTCTTCCGAGTCCTTTGAACATCGTACGACAATTTAGAATATATTACGACTCTGTATGCCACATTACCGCCTTGAAAAGCATGTTAGTATAACGTACGGCACCTTACAACTCCTAACAAAACATTACAACACCGTACGTTAACTTAAAACTCCATAATAAACCTAATGAATTCGTCAGAGTCATTTGAACATCGTACAACAATTTAGAATATCTTACGATTCTGTATGCCGCATTACCGCCTTGAAAATCATGTTAGTATAACCTAGGGCACCTTACAACACCTAAGAACCCATTACAATACCGTACGTAAACTTAAATCACCATAGTAAACCTATTGAATTCGTCCGAATCCATTAAACATCAGACGACCACTCAGGACTTGTTACGACTTTGTATGCGACATTAGCAACAGGAAAAACAATTTAGAATAATGTAGGATGTGTTACATAATTTGAGAACACCTTACACCACCGTACGAAACATTAAAACTCCATAATAAACCTAATGAATTCGTCAGAGTGATTTGAACATCATACAACAATTTAGAATATCTTACCACTCTATATTCCATATTACGGCCTTGAAAAGCATGTTAGTATAACGTACGACACCTTACAACTCCTAACAAAACATTACAACGCCGTAGGTAAACTTAAAACTCCATAATAAACTTAATGAATTCGTCCGAGTCATTTGAACATCGTACAACAATTTAGAATATCTTACGACTCTGTATGCCACATTACCGTCTTGAAAGTCATGTTAGTATAACCTAGGGCACCTTACAACTCCTAAGAACCCATTACAATACCGTACGTAAACTTAAAACTCGATAGTAAACCTAATGAATTCGTCCGAGTCCTTTAAACATCAGACGACCACTCAGGACTTGTTACGACTTTGTATGCGACATTAGTAACAGGAAAAGCAATTTAGAATAATGTAGGATGCGTTACATCTTTTGAGAACACCTTACACCACCGTACGAAACATTAAAACTCCATAATAAACCTACTGAATTCGTCCGAGTGATTTGAACATCGTACAACAATTTAGAATATCTTACCACTCTGAATGCCACATTACCGCCTTGAAAAGCATGTTAGTATAACGTACGACATCTTACAACTCCTAACAAAACATTACAACACCGTACGTAAACTTAAAACTCCATAATAAACCTAATGAATTCATCCGAGTCCTTTGAACATCGTACGACAATTTAGAATATATTACGACTCTGTATGCCACATTACCGCCTTGAAAAGCATGTTAGTATAACGTACGGCACCTTACAACTCCTAACAAAACATTACAACACCGTACGTTAACTTAAAACTCCATAATAAACCTAATGAATTCGTCAGAGTCATTTGAACATCGTACAACAATTTAGAATATCTTACGATTCTGTATGCCGCATTACCGCCTTGAAAATCATGTTAGTATAACCTAGGGCACCTTACAACACCTAAAAACCCATTACAATACCGTACGTAAACTTAAAACACCATAGTAAACCTATTGAATTCATCCGAGTCCTTTAAACATCAGACGACCACTCAGGACTTGTTACGACTTTGTATGCGACATTAGCAACACGAAAAGCAATTTAGAATAATGTAGGATGCGTTACATCTTTTGAGAACAGCTTACACCACCGTACGAAACATTAAAACTCCATAATAAACCTAATGAATTCATCCGAGTGATTTGAACATTGTACAACAATTTAGAATATCTTACCACTCTGTATGCCATATTACCGCCTTGAAAAGCATGTTAGTATAACGTACGACACCTTAGAACTCCTAACAAAACATTACAACGCCGTACGTAAACTTAAAACTCCATAATAAACATAATGAATTCGTCCCAGTCATTTGAACATCGTACAACAATTTAGAATATCTTACGACTCTGTATGCCACATTACCGCCTTGAAAATCATGTTAGTATAACGTATGGCACCTTACAACTCGGAACAAAACATTACAACACCGTACGTAAACTTAAAACTCCATAATAAACCTAATGAATTCATCTGAGTCCTTTGAACATCGTACGACAATTTAGAATATATTACGACTGTGTATGCCACATTACCGCCTTGAAAATCATGTTAGTATAACGTATGGCATCTTACAACTCCGAACAAAACATTACAACACCGTACGTAAACTTAAAATTCCATAATAAACCTAATGAATTCATCCGAGTCCTTTGAACATCGTACGACAATTTAGAATATATTACGACTATGTATGCCACATTACCGCCTTGAAAAACATGTTAGTATAACGTATGGCACCATACAACTCCTAACAAAACATTACAACACCGTACGTAAATTTAAAACTCCATAATAAACCTAATGAATTCGTCCGAGTCATTTGAACATCGTACAACAATTTAGAATATGTTACGATTCTGTATGCCACATTACCGCCTTGAAAAACATGTTAGTATAACCTAGGGCACCTTACAACTCCTAAGAACCCATTACAATACCGTACGTAAACTTAAAACTCCATAGTAAACCTAATGAATTCGTCCGAGTCCATTAAACATCAGACGACCACTCAGGACTTGTTACGACTTTGTATGCGACATTAGCAACAGGAAAAGCAATTTAGAATAATGTAGGATGCGTTACATCTTTTGAGAACACCTTACACCACCGTACGAAACATTAAAACTCCATAATAAACCTAATGAATTCGTCCGAGTGATTTGAACATCGTACAACAATTTAGAATATCTTACCACTCTATATGCCATATTACGGCCTTGAAAAGCATGTTAGTATAACGTTCGACACCTTACAACTCCTAACAAAACATTACAACGCCGTACGTAAACTTAAAACTCCATAATAAACCTAATGAATTCGTCCGAGTCATTTGAACATCGTACAACAATTTAGAATATCTTACGACTCTGTATGCCACATTACCGCCGTGAAAATCATGTTGTATAACCTAGGGCACCTTACAACTCCTAAGAACCCATTACAATACCGTACGTAAACTTAAAACTCCATAGTAAACCTAATGAATTCGTCCGAGTCCATTAAACATCAGACGACCACTCAGGACTTGTTACGACTTTGTATGCGACATTAGCAACAGGAAAAGCAATTTAGAATAATGTAGGATGCGTTACATCTTTTGAGAACACCTTACACCACCGTACGAAACATTAAAACTCCATAATAAACCTAATGAATTCGTCCGAGTGATTTGAACATTGTACAACAATTTAGAATATCTTACCACTCTGTATGCCATATTACCGGCTTGAAAAGCATGTTAGTATAACGTACGACACCTTACAACTCCTAACAAAACATTACAACGCCGTACGTAAACTTAAAACTCCATAATAAACCTAATGAATTCATCCGAGTCCTTTGAACATCGTACGACAATTTAGAATATATTACGACTCTGTATGCCACATTACCGCCTTGAAAAGCATGTTAGTATAACGTACGGCACCTTACAACTCCTAACAAAACATTACAACACCGTACGTTAACTTAAAACTCCATAATAAACCTAATGAATTCGTCAGAGTCATTTGAACATCGTACAACAATTTAGAATATCTTACGATTCTGTATGCCGCATTACCGCCTTGAAAATCATGTTAGTATAACCTAGGGCACCTTACAACACCTAAAAACCCATTACAATACCGTACGTAAACTTAAAACACCATAGTAAACCTATTGAATTCATCCGAGTCCTTTAAACATCAGACGACCACTCAGGACTTGTTACGACTTTGTATGCGACATTAGCAACAGGAAAAGCAATTTAGAATAATGTAGGATGCGTTACATCTTTTGAGAACACCTTACACCACCGTACGAAACATTAAAACTCCATAATAAACCTAATGAATTCGTCCGAGTGATTTGAACATTGTACAACAATTTAGAATATCTTACCACTCTGTATGCCATATTACCGGCTTGAAAAGCATGTTAGTATAACGTACGACACCTTACAACTCCTAACAAAACATTACAACGCCGTACGTAAACTTAAAACTCCATAATAAACATAATGAATTCGTCCCAGTCATTTGAACATCGTACAACAATTTAGAATATCTTACGACTCTGTATGCCACATTACCGCCTTGAAAATCATGTTAGTATAACCTAGGGCACCTTACAACTCCTAAGAACTCATTACAATACCGTACGTAAACTTAAAACTCCATAGTAAACCTAATGAATTCGTCCGAGTCCATTAAACATCAGACGACCACTCAGGACTTGTTACGACTTTGTATGCGACATTAGCAACAGGAAAAGCAATTTAGAATAATGTAGGATGCGTTACATCTTTTGAGAACACCTTGCACCACCGTACGAAACATTAAAACTCCATAATAAACCTAATGAATTCGTCCGAGTGATTTGAACATTGTACAACAATTTAGAATATCTTACCACTCTGTATGCCATATTACCGGCTTGAAAAGCATGTTAGTATAACGTACGACACCTTACAACTCCTAACAAAACATTACAACGCCGTACGTAAACTTAAAACTCCATAATAAACCTAATGAATTCATCCGAGTCCTTTGAACATCGTACGACAATTTAGAATATGTTACGACTCTGTATGCCACATTACCGCCTTGAAAAGCATGTTAGTATAACGTACGGCACCTTACAACTCGTAACAAAACATTACAACACCGTACGTTAACTTAAAACTCCATAATAAACCTAATGAATTCGTCAGAGTCATTTGAACATCGTACAACAATTTAGAATATCTTACGATTCTGTATGCCGCATTACCGCCTTGAAAATCATGTTAGTATAACCTAGGGCACCTTACAACACCTAAAAACCCATTACAATACCGTACGTAAACTTAAAACACCATAGTAAACCTATTGAATTCGTCCGAGTCCTTTAAACATCAGACGACCACTCAGGACTTGTTACGACTTTGTATGCGACATTAGCAACAGGAAAAGCAATTTAAAATAATGTAGGATGCGTTACATCTTTTGAGAACACCTTACACCACCGTACGAAACATTAAAACTCCATAATAAACCTAATGAATTCGTCCGAGTGATTTGAACATTGTACAACAATTTAGAATATCTTACCACTCTGTATGCCATATTACCGGCTTGAAAAGCATGTTAGTATAACGTACGACACCTTACAACTCCTAACAAAACATTACAACGCCGTACGTAAACTTAAAACTACATAATAAACATAATGAATTCGTCCCAGTCATTTGAACATCGTACAACAATTTAGAATATCTTACGACTCTGTATGCCACATTACCGCCTTGAAAATCATGTTAGTATAACGTATGGCACCTTACAACTCCGAACAAAACATTACAACACCGTACGTAAACTTAAAACTCCATAATAAACCTAATGAATTCATCTGAGTCCTTTGAACATCGTACAACAATTTAGAATATCTTACGACTCTGTATGCCACATTACCGCCTTGAAAATCATGTTAGTATAACGTATGGCATCTTACAACTCCGAACAAAACATTACAACACCGTACGTAAACTTAAAATTCCATAATAAACCTAATGAATTCATCCGAGTCCTTTGAACATCGTACGACAATTTAGAATATATTACGACTCTGTATGCCACATTACCGCCTTGAAAAGCATGTTAGTATAACGTACGACACCTTACAACTCCTAACAAAACATTACAACACCGTACGTTAACTTAAAACTCCATAATAAACCTAATGAATTCGTCAGAGTCATTTGAACATCGTACAACAATTTAGAATATCTTACGATTCTGTATGCCGCATTACCGCCTTGAAAATCATGTTAGTATAACCTAGGGCACCTTACAACACCTAAAAACCCATTACAATACCGTACGTAAACTTAAAACACCATAGTAAACCTATTAAATTCGTCCGAGTCCTTTAAACATCAGACGGCTACTCAGGACTTGTTACGACTTTATATGCGACATTAGCAACAGGAAAAGCAATTTAGAATAATGTAGGATGCGTTACATCTTTTGAGAACAGCTTACACCACCGTACGAAACATTAAAACTCCATAATAAACCTAATGAATTCATCCGAGTGATTTGAACATTGTACAACAATTTAGAATATCTTACCACTCTGTATGCCATATTACCGCCTTGAAAAGCATGTTAGTATAACGTACGACACCTTACAACTCCTAACAAAACATTACAACGCCGTACGTAAACTTAAAACTCCATAATAAACATAATGAATTCGTCCCAGTCATTTGAACATCGTACAACAATTTAGAATATCTTACGACTCTGTATGCCACATTACCGCCTTGAAAATCATGTTAGTATAACGTATGGCACCTTACAACTCCGAACAAAACATTACAACACCGTACGAAAACTTAAAACTCCATAATAAACCTAATGAATTCATCTGAGTCCTTTGAACATCGTACAACAATTTAGAATATCTTACGACTCTGTATGCCACATTACCGCCTTGAAAATCATGTTAGTATAACGTATGGCATCTTACAACTCCGAACAAAACATTACAACACCGTACGTAAACTTAAAATTCCATAATAAACCTAATGAATTCGTCCGAGTCATTTGAACATCGTACAACAATTTAGAATATCTTACGATTATGTATGCCACATTACCGCCTTGAAAAACATGTTAGTATAACCTAGGGCACCTTACAACTCCTAAGAACCCATTACAATACCGTACGTAAACTTAAAACTCCATAGTAAACCTAATGAATTCGTCCGAGTCCGTTAAACATCAGACGACCACTCAGGACTTGTTACGACTTTGTATGCGACATTAGCAACAGGAAAAGCAATTTAGAATAATGTAGGATGCGTTACATCTTTTGAGAACACCTTACACCACCGTACGAAACATTAAAACTCCATAATAAACCTAATGAATTCATCCGAGTGATTTGAACATTGTACAACAATTTAGAATATCTTACCACTCTGTATGCCATATTACCGCCTTGAAAAGCATGTTAGTATAACGTACGACACCTTACAACTCCTAACAAAACATTACAACGCCGTACGTAAACTTAAAACTCCATAATAAACATAATGAATTCGTCCCAGTCATTTGAACATCGTACAACAATTTAGAATATCTTACGACTCTGTATGCCACATTACCGCCTTGAAAATCATGTTAGTATAACGTATGGCACCTTACAACTCCGAACAAAACATTACAACACCGTACGTAAACTTAAAACTCCATAATAAACCTAATGAATTCATCTGAGTCCTTTGAACATCGTACAACAATTTAGAATATCTTACGACTCTGTATGCCACATTACCGCCTTGAAAATCATGTTAGTATAACGTATGGCATCTTACAACTCCGAACAAAACATTACAACACCGTACGTAAACTTAAAATTCCATAATAAATCTAATGAATTCGTCCGAGTCATTTGAACATCGTACAACAATTTAGAATATCTTACGATTCTGTATGCCACATTACCGCCTTGAAAAACATGTTAGTATAACCTAGGGCACCTTACAACTCCTAAGAACCCATTACAATACCGTACGTAAACTTAAAACTCCATAGTAAACCTAATGAATTCGTCCGAGTCCGTTAAACATCAGACGACCACTCAGGACTTGTTACGACTTTGTATGCGACATTAGCAACAGGAAAAGCAATTTAGAATAATGTAGCATGCGTTACATCTTTTGAGAACACCTTACACCACCGTACGAAACATTAAAACTCCATAATAAACCTAATGAATTCATCCGAGTGATTTGAACATTGTACAACAATTTAGAATATCTTACCACTCTGTATGCCATATTACCGCCTTGAAAAGCATGTTAGTATAACGTACGACACCTTACAACTCCTAACAAAACATTACAACGCCGTACGTAAACTTAAAACTCCATAATAAACATAATGAATTCGTCCCAGTCATTTGAACATCGTACAACAATTTAGAATATCTTACGACTCTGTATGCCACATTACCGCCTTGAAAATCATGTTAGTATAACGTATGGCACCTTACAACTCCGAACAAAACATTACAACACCGTACGTAAACTTAAAACTCCATAATAAACCTAATGAATTCATCTGAGTCCTTTGAACATCGTACAACAATTTAGAATATCTTACGACTCTGTATGCCACATTACCGCCTTGAAAATCATGTTAGTATAACGTATGGCATCTTACAACTCCGAACAAAACATTACAACACCGTACGTAAACTTAAAATTCCATAATAAACCTAATGAATTCATTCGAGTCCTTTGAACATCGTACGACAATTTAGAATATATTACGACTGTGTATGCCACATTACCGCCTTGAAAAACATGTTAGTATAACGTATGGCACCATACAACTCCTAACAAAACATTACAACACCGTACGTAAATTTAAAACTCCATAATAAACCTAATGAATTCGTCCGAGTCATTTGAACATCGTACAACAATTTCGAATATCTTACGATTCTGTATGCCACATTACCGCCTTGAAAAACATGTTAGTATAACCTAGGGCACCTTACAACTCCTAAGAACCCATTACAATACCGTACGTAAACTTGAAACTCCATAGTAAACCTAATGAATTCGTCCGAGTCCATTAAACATCAGACGACCACTCAGGACTTGTTACGACTTTGTATGCGACATTAGCAACAGGAAAAGCAATTTAGAATAATGTAGGATGCGTTACATCTTTTGAGAACACCTTACACCACCGTACGAAACATTAAAACTCCATAATAAACCTAATGAATTCGTCCGAGTGATTTTAACATTGTACAACAATTTAGAATATCTTACCACTCTGTATGCCATATTACCGCCTTGAAAAGCATGTTAGTATAACGTACGACACCTTACAACTCCAAACAAAACATTACAACGCCGTATGTAAACTTAAAACTCCTTAATAAACATAATGAATTCGTCACAGTCATTTGAACATCGTACAACAATTTAGAATATCTTACGACTCTGTATGTCACATTACCGCCTTGAAAATCATGTTAGTATAATGTATGGCACCTTACAACTCCGAACAAAACATTACAACACCGTACGTAAACTTAAAACTCCATAATAAACCTAATGAATTCATCTGAGTCCTTTGAACATCGTACGACAATTTAGAATATATTACGACTGTGTATGCCACATTACCGCCTTGAAAAACATGTTAGTATAACGTATGGCACCATACAACTCCTAACAAAACATTACAACACCGTACGTAAATTTAAAACTCCATAATAAACCTAATGAATTCGTCCGAGTCATTTGAACATCGTACAACAATTTAGAATATCTTACGATTCTGTATGCCACATTACCGCCGTGAAAATCATGTTGTATAACCTAGGGCACCTTACAACTCCTAAGAACCCATTACAATACCGTACGTAAACTTAAAACTCCATAGTAAACCTAATGAATTTGTCCGAGTCCATTAAACATCAGACGACCACTCAGGACTTGTTACGACTTTGTATGCGACATTAGCAACAGGAAAAGCAATTTAGAATAATGTAGGATGCGTTACATCTTTTGAGAACACCTTACACCACCGTACGAAACATTAAAACTCCATAATAAACCTAATGAATTCGTCCGAGTGATTTGAACATTGTACAACAATTTAGAATATCTTACCACTCTGTATGCCATATTACCGCCTTGAAAAGCATGTTAGTATAACGTACGACACGTTACAACTCCAAACAAAATATTACAACGCCGTACGTAAACTTAAAACTCCTTAATAAACATAATGAATTCGTCACAGTCATTTGAACATCGTACAACAATTTAGAATATCTTACGACTCTGTATGCCACATTACCGCCTTGAAAATCATGTTAGTATAACGTATGGCACCTTACAACTCCGAACAAAACATTACAACACCGTACGTAAACTTAAAACTCCATAATAAACCTAATGAATTCATCTGAGTCCTTTGAACATCGTACGACAATTTAGAATATATTACGACTGTGTATGCCACATTACCGCCTTGAAAAACATGTTAGTATAACGTATGGCACCATACAACTCCTAACAAAACATTACAACACCGTACGTAAACTTAAAACTCCATAATAAACCTAATGAATTTGTCCGAGTCATTTGAACATCGTACAACAATTTAGAATATCTTACGATTCTGTATGCCACATTACCGCCTTGAAAATCATGTTAGTATAACCTTGGGCACCTTACAACTCCTAAGAACCCATTACAATACCGTACGTAAACTTAAAACTACATAGTAAACCTAATGAATTCGTCCGAGTCCATTAAACATCAGACGACCACTCATGACTTGTTACAACTTTGTATGCGACATTAGCAACAGGAAAAACAATTTAGAATAATGTAGGATGTGTTACATAATTTGAGAACACCTTACACCACCGTACGAAACATTAAAACTCCATAATAAACCTAATGAATTCGTCAGAGTGATTTGAACATCGTACAACAATTTAGAATATCTTACCACTCTATATGCCATATTACGGCCTTGAAAAGCATGTTAGTATAACGTACGACACCTTACAACTCCTAACAAAACATTACAACGTCGTACGTAAACTTAAAACTCCATAATAAACCTAATGAATTCGTCCGAGCCATTTGAACATCGTACAACAATTTAGAATATCTTACGACTCTGTATGCCACATTACCGTCTTGAAAGTCATGTTAGTATAACCTAGGGCACCTTACAACTCCTAAGAACCCATTACAATACCGTACGTAAACTTAAAACTCGATAGTAAACCTAATGAATTCATCTGAGTCCTTTGAACAACGTACGACAATTTAGAATATATTACGACTGTGTATGCCACATTACCGCCTTGAAAAACATGTTAGTATAACGTATGGCACCATACAACTCCTAACAAAACATTACAACACCGTACGTAAACTTAAAACTCCATAATAAACCTAATGAATTCGTACGAGTCATTTGAACATCGTACAACAATTTAGAATATCTTACGATTCTGTATGCCACATTACCGCCTTGAAAATCATGTTAGTATAACCTTGGGCACCTTACAACTCCTAAGAACCCATTACAATACCGTACGTAAACTTAAAACTCCATAGTAAACCTAATGAATTCGTCCGAGTCCATTAAACATCAGACGACCACTCATGACTTGTTACGACTTTGTATGCGACATTAGCAACAGGAAAAACAATTTAGAATAATGTAGGATGTGTTACATAATTTGAGAACACCTTACACCACCGTACGAAACATTAAAACTCCATAATAAACCTAATGAATTCGTCAGAGTGATTTGAACATCGTACAACAATTTAGAATATCTTACCACTCTATATGCCATATTACGACGTTGAAAAGCATGTTAGTATAACGTACGACACCTTACAACTCCTAACAAAACATTACAACGTCGTACGTAAACTTAAAACTCCATAATAAACCTAATGAATTCGTCCGAGTCATTTGAACATCGTACAACAATTTAGAATATCTTACGACTCTGTATGCCACATTACAGTCTTGAAAGTCATGTTAGTATAACCTAGGGCACCTTACAACTCCTAAGAACCCATTACAATACCGTACGTAAACTTAAAACTCGATAGTAAACCTAATGAATTCGTCCGAGTCCTTTAAACATCAGACGACCACTCAGGACTTGTTACGACTTTGTATGTGACATTAGTAACAGGAAAAGCAATTTAGAATAATGTAGGATGCGTTACATCTTTTGAGAACACCTTACACCACCGTACGAAACATTAAAACTCCATAATAAACCTAATGAATTCGTCCGAGTGATTTGAACATCGTACAACAATTTAGAATATCTTACCACTCTGAATGCCACATTACCGCCTTGAAAAGCATGTTAGTATAACGTACGACATCTTACAACTCCTAACAAAACATTACAATACCGTACGTAAACTTAAAACTCCATAATAAACCTAATGAATTCATCCGAGTCCTTTGAACATCGTACGACAATTTAGAATATATTACGACTCTGTATGCCACATTACCGCCTTGAAAAGCATGTTAGTATAACGTACGGCACCTTACAACTCCTAACAAAACATTACAACACCGTACGTTAACTTAAAACTCCATAATAAACCTAATGAATTCGTCAGAGTCATTTGAACATCGTACAACAATTTAGAATATCTTACGATTCTGTATGCCGCATTACCGCCTTGAAAATAATGTTAGTATAACCTAGGGCACCTTACAACACCTAAGAACCCATTACAATACCGTACGTAAACTTAAATCACCATAGTAAACCTATTGAATTCGTCCGAATCCATTAAACATCAGACGACCACTCAGGACTTGTTACGACTTTGTATACGACATTAGCAACAGGAAAAACAATTTAGAATAATGTAGGATGTGTTACATAATTTGAGAACACCTTACACCACCGTACGAAACATTAAAACTCCATAATAAACCTAATGAATTCGTCAGAGTGATTTGAACATCGTACAACAATTTAGAATATCTTACCACTCTATATGCCATATTACGGCCTTGAAAAGCATGTTAGTATAACGTACGACACCTTACAACTCCTAACAAAACATTACAACGTCGTACGTAAACTTAAAACTCCATAATAAACCTAATGAATTCGTCCGAGTCATTTGAACATCGTACAACAATTTAGAATATCTTACGACTCTGTATGCCACATTACCGTCTTGAAAGTCATGTTAGTATAACCTAGGGCACCTTACAACTCCTAAGAACCCATTACAATACCGTACGTAAACTTAAAACTCGATAGTAAACCTAATGAATTCGTCCGAGTCCTTTAAACATCAGACGACCACTCAGGACTTGTTACGACTTTGTATGCGACATTAGTAACAGGAAAAGCAATTTAGAATAATGTAGGATGCGTTACATCTTTTGAGAACACCTTACACCACCGTACGAAACATTAAAACTCCATAATAAACCTAATGAATTCGTCCGAGTGATTTGAACATCGTACAACAATTTAGAATATCTTACCACTCTGAATGCCACATTACCGCCTTGAAAAGCATGTTAGTATAACGTACGACATCTTACAACTCCTAACAAAACATTACAATACCGTACGTAAACTTAAAACTCCATAATAAACCTAATGAATTCATCCGAGTCCTTTGAACATCGTACGACAATTTAGAATATATTACGACTCTGTATGCCACATTACCGCCTTGAAAAGCATGTTAGTATAACGTACGGCACCTTACAACTCCTAACAAAACATTACAACACCGTACGTTAACTTAAAACTCCATAATAAACCTAATGAATTCGTCAGAGTCATTTGAACATCGTACAACAATTTAGAATATCTTACGATTCTGTATGCCGCATTACCGCCTTGAAAATAATGTTAGTATAACCTAGGGCACCTTACAACACCTAAGAACCCATTACAATACCGTACGTAAACTTAAAACACCATAGTAAACCTATTGAATTCGTCCGAGTCCTTTAAACATCAGACGACCACTTAGGACTTGTTACGACTTTGTATGCGACATTAGCAACAGGAAAAGCAATTTAGAATAATGTAGGATGCGTTACATCTTTTGAGAACACCTTACACCACCGTACGAAACATTAAAACTCCATAATAAACCTAATGAATTCGTCAGAGTGATTTGAACATCGTACAACAATTTAGAATATCTTACCACTCTATATGCCATATTACGGCGTTGAAAAGCATGTTAGTATAACGTACGACACCTTACAACTCCTAACAAAACATTACAACGTCGTACGTAAACTTAAAACTCCATAATAAACCTAATGAATTCGTCCGAGTCATTTGAACATCGTACAACAATTTAGAATATCTTACGACTATGTATGCCACATTACCGTCTTGAAAGTCATGTTAGTATAACCTAGGGCACCTTACAACTTCTAAGAACCCATTACAATACCGTACGTAAACTTAAAACTCGATAGTAAACCTAATGAATTCGTCCGAGTCCTTTAAACATCAGACGACCACTCAGGACTTGTTACGACTTTGTATGCGACATTAGTAACAGGAAAAGCAATTTAGAATAATGTAGGATGCGTTACATCTTTTGAGAACACCTTACACCACCGTACGAAACATTAAAACTCCATAATAAACCTAATGAATTCGTCCGAGTGATTTGAACATCGTACAACAATTTAGAATATCTTACCACTCTGAATGCCACATTACCGCCTTGAAAAGCATGTTAGTATAACGTACGACATCTTACAACTCCTAACAAAACATTACAACACCGTACGTAAACTTAAAACTCCATAATAAACCTAATGAATTCATCCGAGTCCTTTGAACAGCGTACGACAATTTAGAATATATTACGACTCTGTATGCCACATTACCGCCTTGAAAAGCATGTTAGTATAACGTACGACACCTTACAACTCCTAACAAAACATTACAACACTGTACGTTAACTTAAAACTCCATAATAAACCTAATGAATTCGTCAGAGTCATTTGAACATCGTACAACAATTTAGAATATCTTACGATTCTGTATGCCGCATTACCGCCTTGAAAATAATGTTAGTATAACCTAGGGCACCTTACAACACCTAAGAACCCATTACAATACCGTACGTAAACTTAAAACACCATAGTAAACCTATTGAATTCGTCCGAGTCCTTTAAACATCAGACGACCACTCAGGACTTGTTACGACTTTGTATGCGACATTAGCAACAGGAAAAGCAATTTAGAATAATGTAGGATGCGTTACATCTTTTGAGAACACCTTACACCACCGTACGAAACATTAAAACTCCATAATAAACCTAATGAATTCATCCGAGTGATTTGAACATTGTACAACAATTTAGAATATCTTACCACTCTGTATGCCATATTACCGCCTTGAAAAGCATGTTAGTATAACCTACGACACCTTACAACTCCTAATAAAACATTACAACGCCGTACGTAAACTTAAAACTCCATAATAAACATAATGAATTCTTCCCAGTCATTTGAACATCGTACAACAATTTAGAATATCTTACGACTCTGTATGCCACATTACCGCCTTGAAAATCATATTAGTATAACGTATGGCACCTTACAACTCCGAACAAAACATTACCACACCGTACGTAAACTTAAAACTCCATAATAAACCTAATGAATTCATCTGAGTCCTTTGAACATCGTACGACAATTTAGAATATATTACGACTGTGTATGCCACATTACCGCCTTGAAAAGCATGTTAGTATAACGTACGGCACCTTACAACTCCTAACATAACATTACAACACCGTACGTAAACTTAAAACTCCATAATAAACCTAATGAATTCGTCCGAGTCATTTGAACATCGTACAACAACTTAGAATATCTTACGACTCTGTATGCCACATTACCGTCTTGAAAGTCATGTTAGTATAACCTAGGGCACCTTACAACACCTAAGAACCCATTACAATACCGTACGTAAACTTAAATCACCATAGTAAACCTATTGAATTCGTCCGAATCCATTAAACATCAGACGACCACTCAGGACTTGTTACGACTTTGTATGCGACATTAGCAACAGGTAAAACAATTTAGAATAATGTAGGATGTGTTACATAATTTGAGAACACCTTACACCACCGTACGAAACATTAAAACTCCATAATAAACCAAATGAATTCGTCAGAGTGATTTGAACATCGTACAACAACTTAGAATATCTTACCACTCTATATGCCATATTACGGCCTTGAAAAGCATGTTAGTATAACGTACGACACCTTACAACTCCTAACAAAACATTACAACGCCGTAGGTAATCTTAAAACTCCATAATAAACCTAATGAATTCGTCCGAGTCATTTGAACATCGTACAACAATTTAGAATATCTTACGACTCTGTATGCCACATTACCGTCTTGAAAGTCATGTTAGTATAACCTAGGGCACCTTACAACTCCTAAGAACCCATTACAATACCGTACGTAAACTTAAAACTCGATAGTAAACCTAATGAATTCGTCCGAGTCCTTTAAACATCACACGACCACTCATGACTTGTTACGACTTTGTATGCGACATTAGTAACAGGAAAAACAATTTAGAATAATGTAGGATGCGTTACATCTTTTGAGAACACCTTACACCACCGTACGAAACATTAAAACTCCATAATAAACCTAATGAATTCGTCCGAGTGATTTGAACATCGTACAACAATTTAGAATATCTTACCACTCTGAATGCCACATTACCGCCTTGAAAAACATGTTAGTATAACGTACGACATCTTACAACTCCTAACAAAACATTACAACACCGTACGTAAACTTAAAACTCCATAATAAACCTAATGAATTCATCCGAGTCCTTTGAACATCGTACGACAATTTAGAATATATTACGACTCTGTATGCCACATTACCGCCTTGAAAAGCATGTTAGTATAACGTACGGCACCTTACAACTCTTAACAAAACATTACAACACCGTACGTTAACTTAAAACTCCATAATAAACCTAATGAATTCGTCCGAGTCATTTGAACATCGTACAACAATTTAGAATATCTTTCGACTCTGTATGCCACATTACCGTCTTGAAAGTCATGTTAGTATAACCTAGGGCACCTTACAACTCCTAAGAACCCATTACAATACCGTACGTAAACTTAAAACTCGATAGTAAACCTAATGAATTCGTCCGAGTCCTTTAAACATCAGACGACCACTCATGACTTGTTACGACTTTGTATGCGACATTAGTAACAGGAAAAGCAATTTAGAATAATGTAGGATGCGTTACATCTTTTGAGAACACCTTACACCACCGTACGAAACATTAAAACTCCATAATAAACCTAATGAATTTGTCCGAGTGATTTGAACATCGTACAACAATTTAGAATATCTTACCACTCTGAATGCCACATTACCGCCTTGAAAAGCATGTTAGTATAACGTACGACATCTTACAACTCCTAACAAAACATTACAACACCGTACGTAAACTTAAAACTCCATAATAAACCTAATGAATTCATCCGAGTCCTTTGAACATCGTACGACAATTTAGAATATATTACGACTCTGTATGCCACATTACCGTCTTGAAAGTCATGTTTGTATAACCTAGGGCACCTTACAACTCCTAAGAACCCATTACAATACCGTACGTAAACTTAAAACTCGATAGTAAACCTAATGAATTCGTCCGAGTCCTTTAAACATCAGACGACCACTCAGGACTTGTTACGACTTTGTATGCGACATTAGTAACAGGAAAAACAATTTAGAATAATGTAGGATGCGTTACATCTTTTGAGAACACCTTACACCACCGTACGAAACATTAAAACTCCATAATAAACCTAATGAATTCGTCCGAGTGATTTGAACATCGTACAACAATTTAGAATATCTTACCACTCTGAATGCCACATTACCGCCTTGAAAAGCATGTTAGTATAACGTACGACATCTTACAACTCCTAACAAAACATTACAACACCGTACGTAAACTTAAAACTCCATAATAAACCTAATGAATTCATCCGAGTCCTTTGAACATCGTACGACAATTTAGAATATATTACGACTCTGTATGCCACATTACCGCCTTGAAAAGCATGTTAGTATAACGTACGGCACCTTACAACTCCTAACAAAACATTACAACACCGTACGTTAACTTAAAACTCCATAATAAACCTAATGAATTCGTCCGAGTCATTTGAACATCGTACAACAATTTAGAATATCTTACGACTCTGTATGCCACATTGCCGTCTTGAAAGTCATGTTAGTATAACCTAGGGCACCTTACAACTCCTAAGAACCCATTACAATACCGTACGTAAACTTAAAACTCGATAGTAAACCTAATGAATTCGTCCGAGTCCTTTAAACATCAGACGACCACTCAGGACTTGATACGACTTTGTATGCGACATTAGTAACAGGAAAAGCAATTTAGAATAATGTAGGATGCGTTACATCTTTTGAGAACACCTTTCACCACCGTACGAAACATTAAAACTCCATAATAAACCTAATGAATTCGTCCGAGTGATTTGAACATCGTACAACAATTTAGAATATCTTACCACTCTGAATGCCACATTACCGCCTTGAAAAGCATGTTAGTATAACATACGACATCTTACAACTCCTAACAAAACATTAGAACACCGTACGTAAACTTAAAACTCCATAATAAACCTAATGAGTTCATCCAAGTCCTTTGAACATCGTACGACAATTTAGAATATATTACGACTCTGTATGCCACATTACCGTCTTGAAAGTCATGTTAGTATAACCTAGGGCACCTTACAACTCCTAAGAACCCATTACAATACCGTACGTAAACTTAAAACTCGATAGTAAACCTAATGAATTCGTCCGAGTCCTTTAAACATAAGACGACCACTCAGGACTTGTTACGACTTTGTATGCGACATTAGTAACAGGAAAAGCAATTTAGAATAATGTAGGATGCGTTACATCTTTTGAGAACACCTTACACCACCGTACGAAACATTAAAACTCCATAATAAACCTAATGAATTCGTCCGAGTGATTTGAACATCGTACAACAATTTAGAATATCTTACCACTCTGAATGCCACATTACCGCCTTGAAAAGCATGTTAGTATAACGTACGACATCTTACAACTCCTAACAAAACATTACAACACCGTACGTAAACTTAAAACTCCATAATAAACCTAATGAATTCATCCGAGTCCTTTGAACATCGTACGACAATTTAGAATATATTACGACTCTGTATGCCACATTACCGCCTTGAAAAGCATGTTAGTATAACGTACGGCACCTTACAACTCCTAACAAAACATTACAACACCGTACGTTAACTTAAAACTCCATAATAAACCTAATGAATTCGTCAGAGTCATTTGAACATCGTACAACAATTTAGAATATCTTACGATTCTGTATGCCGCATTACCGCCTTGAAAATCATGTTAGTATAACCTAGGGCACCTTACAACACCTAAGAACCCATTACAATACCGTACGTAAACTTAAATCACCATAGTAAACCTATTGAATTCGTCCGAATCCATTAAACATCAGACGACCACTCAGGACTTGTTACGACTTTGTATGCGACATTAGCAACAGGAAAAACAATTTAGAATAATGTAGGATGTGTTACATAATTTGAGAACACCTTACACCACCGTACGAAACATTAAAACTCCATAATAAACCTAATGAATTCGTCAGAGTGATTTGAACATCGTACAACAATTTAGAATATCTTACCACTCTATATGCCATATTACCGCCTTGAAAATCATGTTAGTATAACGTATGGCACCTTACAACTCCGAACAAAACATTACAACACCGTACGTAAACTTAAAACTCCATAATAAACCTAATGAATTCATCTGAGTCATTTGAACATCGTACAACAATTTAAAATACCTTACGACTCTGTATGACACATTACCGCCTTGAAAAGCATGTTAGTATAACGCACAGCACCATACAACTCCTAACAAAACATTACAACACCGTACGTAAACTTAAAACTCCATAATAAACTTAATGAATTCGTCTGAGTCATTTGAACATTGTACAACAATTAAGAATATCTTATGACTCTGTATGCCACATTACCGCCTTGAAAAGCATGTTAGTATAACGTACAGCACCATACAACTCCTAACAAAACATTACAACACCGTACGTAAATTAAAACTTCATAATAAACCTAATGAATTCGTCCGAGTCCTTCGAACATCGTACGACAATTTAGAATATATTACGACTCTGTATGCCACATTACCGCCTTGAAAAGCATGTTAGTATAACGTACGACACCTGACAACTCCTAACAAAACATTACAACACCGTACGTAAACTTAAAACTCCGTAATAAACCTAATGAATTCGTCTGAGTCATTTGAACATCGTACAACAATTTAAAATACCTTACGACTCTGTATGCCACATTACCGCCTTGAAAAGCATGTTAGTATAACGTACGACACCTGACAACTCCTAACAAAACATTACAACACCGTACGTAAACTTAAAACTCCGTAATAAACCTAATGAATTCATCTGAGTCATTTGAACATCGTACAACAATTTAAAATACCTTACGACTCTGTATGCCACATTACCGCCTTGAAAAGCATGTTAGTATAACGTACAGCACCATACAACTCCTAGCAAAACATTACAACACCGTACGTAAAATTAAAACTCCATAATAAACCTAATGAATTCGTCCGACTCATTTGAACATCGTACGACAATTTAGAATATATTACGACTCTGTATGCCACATTACCGCCTTGAAAAGCATGTTAGTATAACGTAGGACACCTTACAACTCCTAACAAAACATTACAACACCGTACGTAAACTTAAAACTCCATAATAAACCTAATGAATTCATCCGAGTCCTTTGAACATCGTACGACAATTTAGAATATATTACGACTCTGTATGCCACATTACCGCCTTGAAAAGTATGTTAGTATAACGTACGACACCTTAGAACTCCTAACAAAACATTACAACACCGTACGTAAACTCAAAACTCCATAATAAACCTAATGAATTCGTCCGAGTCATTTGAACATCGTACAACAATTTAGAATATCTTACGATTATGTATGCCACATTACCGCCTTGAAAATCATGTTAGTATAACGTAGGACACCTTACAACTCCTAACAACATATTACAACAATTTAGAATATCTTACGATTATGTATGCCACATTACCGCCTTGAAAATCATGTTAGTATAACGTAGGACACCTTACAACTCCTAACAACATATTACAATACCGTACGTGAACTTAAAACTCCATAGTAAACCTAATGAATTCGTCTGAGTCCATTAAACATTAGACGACCACTCAGGACTTGTTATGACTTTGTATGCAACATTAACCACAGGAAAAGCAATTTAAAATAATGTAGGATGCGTTACATCTGTTGAGAACAACTTTCACCACCGTACGAAACATTAAAACTCCATACTAAACCTAATGAATTCGTCCGAGTCATTTGAACATCGTACAATAATTTAGAATATCTTACGACTCTGTATGCCACATTACCGCTTTGAAAAGAATGTTAGTATAACGTAGGACACCTTACAACTCCTAACAAAACATTACAACACCGTACGTAAACTTAAAACTCCATAATAAACCTAATGAATTCATCCGAGTCCTTTGAACATCGTACGACAATTTAGAATATATTACGACTCTCTATGCCACATTACCGTCTTGATAAGTATGTTAGTATAACGTACGGCACCTTAGAACTCCTAACAAAACATTACAACACCGTATGTAAACTCAAAACTCCATAATAAACCTAATGAATTCGTCCGAGTCATTTGAACATCGTACAACAATTTAGAATATCTTACGACTATGTATGACACATTACCGCCTTGAAAATCATGTTAGTATAACGTAGGACACCTTACAACTCCTAACAACATATTACAATACCGTACGTGAACTTAAAACTCCATAGTAAACCTAATGAATTCGTCTGAGTCCATTAAACATTAGACGACCACTCAGGACTTGTTACGACTTTGTATGCAACATTAGCAACAGGAAAAGCAATTTAAAATTATGTAGGATGCGTTACATCTGTTGAGAACAACTTTCACCACCGTACGAAACATTAAAACTCCATACTAAACCTAATGAATTCGTCCGAGTCATTTGAACATCGTACAATAATTTAGAATATCTTACGACTCTGTATGCCACATTACCGCTTTGAAAAGAATGTTAGTATAACGTAGGACACCTTACAACTCCTAACAAAACATTACAACACCGTACGTAAACTTAAAACTCCATAATAAACCTAATGAATTCATCCGAGTCCTTTGAACATCGTACGACAATTTAGAATATATTACGACTCTCTATGCCACATTACCGTCTTGATAAGTATGTTAGTATAACGTACGGCACCTTAGAACTCCTAACAAAACATTACAACACCGTATGTAAACTCAAAACTCCATAATAAACCTAATGAATTCGTCCGAGTCATTTGAACATCGTACAACAATTTAGAATATCTTACGACTATGTATGACACATTACCGCCTTGAAAATCATGTTAGTATAACGTAGGACACCTTACAACTCCTAACAACATATTACAATACCGTACGTGAACTTAAAACTCCATAGTAAACCTAATGAATTCGTCTGAGTCCATTAAACATTAGACGACCACTCAGGACTTGTTACGACTTTGTATGCAACATTAGCAACAGGAAAAGCAATTTAAAATAATGTAGGATGCTTTACATCTGTTGAGAACAACTTTCACCACCGTACGAAACATTAAAACTCCATACTAAACCTAATGAATTCGTCTGAGTCATTTGAACATCGTACAATAATTTAGAATATCTTACGACTCTGTATGCCACATTACCGCTTTGAAAAGCATGTTAGTATAACGTAGGACACCTTACAACTCCTAACGAAACATTGCAACACCGTACGTAAACTTAAAAATCCATAATAAACCTAATGAATTCATCCGAGTCCTTTGAACATCGTACGACAATTTAGAATATATTACGACTCTGTATGCCACATTACCGCCTTGAAAAGTATGTTAGTATAACGTACGACACCTTACAACTCCTAACAAAACATTACAACACCGTACGTAAACTCAAAACTCGATAATAAACCTAATGAATTCGTCAGAGTCATTTGAACATCGTACAACAATTTAGAATATCTTACGACTATGTATGACACATTACCGCCTTGAAAATCATGTTAGTATAACGTAGGACACCTTACAACTCCTAACAACATATTACAATACCGTACGTAAATTTAAAACTCCATAGTAAACCTAATGAATTCGTCTGAGTCCATTAAACATTAGACGACCACTCAGGACTTGTTACGACTTTGTATGCAACATTAGCAACAGGAAAAGCAATTTAAAATAATGTAGGATGCGTTACATCTTTTGAGAACAACTTTCACCACCGTACGAAACATTAAAACTCCATACTAAACCTAATGAATTCGTCCGAGTCATTTGAACATCGTACAATAATTTAGAATATCTTACGACTCTGTATGCCACATTACCGCTTTGAAAAGCATGTTAGTATAACGTAGGACACCTTACAACTCCTAACAAAACATTACAACACCGTACGTAAACTTAAAACTCCATAATAAACCTAATGAATTCATCCGAGTCCTTTGAACATCGTACGGCAATTTAGTATATATTACGACTCTGTATGCCACATTACCGCCTTGAAAAGTATGTTAGTATAACGTACGACACCTTACAACTCCTAACAAAACATTACAACACCGTACGTAAACTCAAAACTCCATAATAAACCTAATGAATTCGTCCGAGTCATTTGAACATCGTACAACAATTTAGAATATCTTACGACTATGTATGCCACATTACCGCCTTGAAAATCATGTTAGTATAACGTAGGATACCTTACAACTCCTAACAACATATTACAATACCGTACGTGAACTTAAAACTCCATAGTAAACGTAATGAATTCGTCTGAGTCCATTAAACATTAGACGACCACTCAGGACTTGTTACGACTTTGTATGCAACATTAGCAACAGGAAAAGCAATTTAGAATAATGTAGGATGCGTTACATCTTTTGAGAACAACTTTCACCACCGTACGAAACATTAAAACTCCATACTAAACCTAATGAATTCGTCCGAGTCATTTGAACATCGTACAATAATTTAGAATATCTTACGACTCTGTATGCCACATTACTGCTTTGAAAAGCATGTTAGTATAACGTAGGACACCTTACAACTCCTAACAAAACATTACAACACCGTACGTAAACTTAAAACTCCATAATAAACCTAATGAATTCATCCGAGTCCTTTGAACATCGTACGACAATTTAGAATATATTACGACTCTCTATGCCACATTACCGTCTTGATAAGTATGTTAGTATAACGTACGGCACCTTAGAACTCCTAACAAAACATTACAACACCGTATGTAAACTCAAAACTCCATAATAAACCTAATGAATTCGTCCGAGTCATTTAAACATCGTACAACAATTTAGAATATCTTACGACTATGTATGACACATTACTGCCTTGAAAATCATGTTAGTATAACGTAGGACACCTTACAACTCCTAACAACATATTACAATACCGTACGTGAACTTAAAACTCCATAGTAAACCTAATGAATTCGTCTGAGTCCATTAAACATTAG
Organism: Tagetes erecta; assembly: GCA_030867185.1. Taxonomy (NCBI): domain Eukaryota; kingdom Viridiplantae; phylum Streptophyta; class Magnoliopsida; order Asterales; family Asteraceae; genus Tagetes; species Tagetes erecta. The sequence goes on along the minus strand of CM061488.1, from coordinate 42,061,441 downwards.
ACGACCACTCAGGACTTGTTACGACTTTGTATGCAACATTAGCAACAGGAAAAGCAATTTAAAATAATGTAGGATGCGTTACATCTGTTGAGAACAACTTTCACCACCGTACGAAACATTAAAACTCCATACTAAACCTAATGAATTCGTCTGAGTCATTTGAACATCGTACAATAATTTAGAATATCTTACGACTCTGTATGCCACATTACCGCTTTGAAAAGCATGTTAGTATAACGTAGGACACCTTACAACTCCTAACAAAACATTACAACACCGTACGTAAACTTAAAACTCCATAATAAACCTAATGAATTCATCCGAGTCCTTTGAACATCGTACGACAATTTAGAATATATTACGACTCTGTATGCCACATTACCGCCTTGAAAAGTATGTTAGTATAACGTACGACACCTTACAACTCCTAACAAAACATTACAACACCGTACGTAAACTCAAAACTCGATAATAAACCTAATGAATTCGTCAGAGTCATTTGAACATCGTACAACAATTTAGAATATCTTACGACTATGTATGACACATTACCGCCTTGAAAATCATGTTAGTATAACGTAGGACACCTTACAACTCCTAACAACATATTACAATACCGTACGGAAATTTAAAACTCCATAGTAAACCTAATGAATTCGTCTGAGTTCATTAAACATTAGACGACCACTCAGGACTTGTTACGACTTTGTATGCAACATTAGCAACAGGAAAAGCAATTTAAAATAATGTAGAATGCGTTACATCTTTTGAGAACAACTTTCACCACCGTACGAAACATTAAAACTCCATACTAAACCTAATGAATTCGTCCGAGTCATTTGAACATCGTACAATAATTTAGAATATCTTACGACTCTGTATGCCACATTACCGCTTTGAAAAGCATGTTAGTATAACGTAGGACACCTTACAACTCCTAACAAAACATTACAACACCGTACGTAAACTTAAAACTCCATAATAAACCTAATGAATTCATCCGAGTCCTTTGAACATCGTACGGCAATTTAGTATATATTACGACTCTGTATGCCACATTACCGCCTTGAAAAGTATGTTAGTATAACGTACGACACCTTACAACTCCTAACAAAACATTACAACACCGTACGTAAACTCAAAACTCCATAATAAACCTAATGAATTCGTCCGAGTCATTTGAACATCGTACAACAATTTAGAATATCTTACGACTATGTATGCCACATTACCGCCTTGAAAATCATGTTAGTATAACGTAGGATACCTTACAACTCCTAACAACATATTACAATACCGTACGTGAACTTAAAACTCCATAGTAAACGTAATGAATTCGTCTGAGTCCATTAAACATTAGACGACCACTCAGGACTTGTTACGACTTTGTATGCAACATTAGCAACAGGAAAAGCAATTTAGAATAATGTAGGATGCGTTACATCTTTTGAGAACAACTTTCACCACCGTACGAAACATTAAAACTCCATACTAAACCTAATGAATTCGTCCGAGTCATTTGAACATCGTACAATAATTTAGAATATCTTACGACTCTGTATGCCACATTACTGCTTTGAAAAGCATGTTAGTATAACGTAGGACACCTTACAACTCCTAACAAAACATTACAACACCGTACGTAAACTTAAAACTCCATAATAAACCTAATGAATTCATCCGAGTCCTTTGAACATCGTACGACAATTTAGAATATATTACGACTCTCTATGCCACATTACCGTCTTGATAAGTATGTTAGTATAACGTACGTCACCTTAGAACTCCTAACAAAACATTACAACACCGTATGTAAACTCAAAACTCCATAATAAACCTAATGAATTCGTCCGAGTCATTTAAACATCGTACAACAATTTAGAATATCTTACGACTATGTATGACACATTACTGCCTTGAAAATCATGTTAGTATAACGTAGGACACCTTACAACTCCTAACAACATATTACAATACCGTACGTGAACTTAAAACTCCATAGTAAACCTAATGAATTCGTCTGAGTCCATTAAACATTAGACGACCACTCAGGACTTGTTACGACTTTGTATGCAACATTAGCAACAGGAAAAGCAATTTAAAATAATGTAGGATGCGTTACATCTGTTGAGAACAACTTTCACCACCGTACGAAACATTAAAACTCCATACTAAACCTAATGAATTCGTCTGAGTCATTTGAACATCGTACAATAATTTAGAATATCTTACGACTCTGTATGCCACATTACCGCTTTGAAAAGCATGTTAGTATAACGTAGGACACCTTACAACTCCTAACAAAACATTACAACACCGTACGTAAACTTAAAACTCCATAATAAACCTAATGAATTCATCCGAGTCCTTTGAACATCGTACGACAATTTAGAATATATTACGACTCTGTATGCCACATTACCGCCTTGAAAAGTATGTTAGTATAACGTACGACACCTTACAACTCCTAACAAAACATTACAACACCGTACGTAAACTCAAAACTCGATAATAAACCTAATGAATTCGTCAGAGTCATTTGAACATCGTACAACAATTTAGAATATCTTACGACTATGTATGACACATTACCGCCTTGAAAATCATGTTAGTATAACGTAGGACACCTTACAACTCCTAACAACATATTACAATACCGTACGGAAATTTAAAACTCCATAGTAAACCTAATGAATTCGTCTGAGTCCATTAAACATTAGACGACCACTCAGGACTTGTTACGACTTTGTATGCAACATTAGCAACAGGAAAAGCAATTTAAAATAATGTAGAATGCGTTACATCTTTTGAGAACAACTTTCACCACCGTACGAAACATTAAAACTCCATACTAAACCTAATGAATTCGTCCGAGTCATTTGAACATCGTACAATAATTTAGAATATCTTACGACTCTGTATGCCACATTACCGCTTTGAAAAGCATGTTAGTATAACGTAGGACACCTTACAACTCCTAACAAAACATTACAACACCGTACGTAAACTCAAAACTCCATAATAAACCTAATGAATTCGTCCGAGTCATTTGAACATCGTAAAACAATTTAGAATATCTTACGACTATGTATGCCACATTACCGCCTTGAAAATCATGTTAGTATAACGTAGGATACCTTACAACTCCTAACAACATATTACAATACCGTACGTGAACTTAAAACTCCATAGTAAACGTAATGAATTCGTCTGAGTCCATTAAACATTAGACGACCACTCAGGACTTGTTACGACTTTGTATGCAACATTAGCAACAGGAAAAGCAATTTAGAATAATGTAGGATGCGTTACATCTTTTGAGAACAACATTCACCACCGTACGAAACATTAAAACTCCATACTAAACCTAATGAATTCGTCCGAGTCATTTGAACATCGTACAATAATTTAGAATATCTTACGACTCTGTATGCCACATTACCGCTTTGAAAAGCATGTTAGTATAACGTAGGACACCTTACAACTCCTAACAAAACATTACAACACCGTACGTAAACTTAAAACTCCATAATAAACCTAATGAATTCATCCGAGTCCTTTGAACATCGTACGACAATTTAGAATATATTACGACTCTGTATGCCACATTACCGCCTTGAAAAGTATGTTAGTATAACGTACGACACCTTACAACTCCTAACAAAACATTACAACACCGTACGTAAACTCAAAACTCGATAATAAACCTAATGAATTCGTCAGAGTCATTTGAACATCGTACAACAATTTAGAATATCTTACGACTATGTATGACACATTACCGCCTTGAAAATCATGTTAGTATAACGTAGGACACCTTACAACTCCTAACAACATATTACAATACCGTACGGAAATTTAAAACTCCATAGTAAACCTAATGAATTCGTCTGAGTCCATTAAACATTAGACGACCACTCAGGACTTGTTACGACTTTGTATGCAACATTAGCAACAGAAAAAGCAATTTAAAATAATGTAGGATGCGTTACATCTTTTGAGAACAACTTTCACCACCGTACGAAACATTAAAACTCCATACTAAACCTAATGAATTCGTCCGAGTCATTTGAACATCGTACAATAATTTAGAATATCTTACGACTCTGTATGCCACATTACCGCTTTGAAAAGCATGTTAGTATAACGTAGGACACCTTACAACTCCTAACAAAACATTACAACACCGTACGTAAACTCAAAACTCCATAATAAACCTAATGAATTCGTCCGAGTCATTTGAACATCGTACAACAATTTAGAATATCTTACGACTATGTATGCCACATTACCGCCTTGAAAATCATGTTAGTATAACGTAGGATACCTTACAACTCCTAACAACATATTACAATACCGTACGTGAACTTAAAACTCCATAGTAAACGTAATGAATTCGTCTGAGTCCATTAAACATTAGACGACCACTCAGGACTTGTTACGACTTTGTATGCAACATTAGCAACAGGAAAAGCAATTTAGAATAATGTAGGATGCGTTACATCTTTTGAGAACAACATTCACCACCGTACGAAACATTAAAACTCCATACTAAACCTAATGAATTCGTCCGAGTCATTTGAACATCGTACAATAATTTAGAATATCTTACGACTCTGTATGCCACATTACCGCTTTGAAAAGCATGTTAGTATAACGTAGGACACCTTACAACTCCTAACAAAACATTACAACACCGTACGTAAACTTAAAACTCCATAATAAACCTAATGAATTCATCCGAGTCCTTTGAACATCGTACGACAATTTAGAATATATTACGACTCTCTATGCCACATTACCGTCTTGATAAGTATGTTAGTATAACGTACGGCACCTTAGAACTCCTAACAAAACATTACAACACCGTATGTAAACTCAAAACTCCATAATAAACCTAATGAATTCGTCCGAGTCATTTAAACATCGTACAACAATTTAGAATATCTTACGACTATGTATGACACAATACTGCCTTGAAAATCATGTTAGTATAACGTAGGACACCTTACAACTCCTAACAACATATTACAATACCGTACGTGAACTTAAAACTCCATAGTAAACCTAATGAATTCGTCTGAGTCCATTAAACATTAGACGACCACTCAGGACTTGTTACGACTTTGTATGCAACATTAGCAACAGGAAAAGCAATTTAAAATAATGTAGAATGCGTTACATCTGTTGAGAACAACTTTCACCACCGTACGAAACATTAAAACTCCATACTAAACCTAATGAATTCGTCTGAGTCATTTGAACATCGTACAATAATTTAGAATATCTTACGACTCTGTATGCCACATTACCGCTTTGAAAAGCATGTTAGTATAACGTAGGACACCTTACAACTCCTAACAAAACATTACAACACCGTACGTAAACTTAAAACTCCATAATAAACCTAATGAATTCATCCGAGTCCTTTGAACATCGTACGACAATTTAGAATATATTACGACTCTCTATGCCACATTACCGTCTTGATAAGTATGTTAGTATAACGTACGGCACCTTAGAACTCCTAACAAAACATTACAACACCGTATGTAAACTCAAAACTCCATAATAAACCTAATGAATTCGTCCGAGTCATTTAAACATCGTACAACAATTTAGAATATCTTACGACTATGTATGACACAATACTGCCTTGAAAATCATGTTAGTATAACGTAGGACACCTTACAACTCCTAACAACATATTACAATACCGTACGTGAACTTAAAACTCCATAGTAAACCTAATGAATTCGTCTGAGTCCATTAAACATTAGACGACCACTCAGGACTTGTTACGACTTTGTATGCAACATTAGCAACAGGAAAAGCAATTTAAAATAATGTAGGATGCGTTACATCTGTTGAGAACAACTTTCACCACCGTACGAAACATTAAAACTCCATACTAAACCTAATGAATTCGTCTGAGTCATTTGAACATCGTACAATAATTTAGAATATCTTACGACTCTGTATGCCACATTACCGCTTTGAAAAGCATGTTAGTATAACGTAGGACACCTTACAACTCCTAACAAAACATTACAACACCGTACGTAAACTTAAAACTCCATAATAAACCTAATGAATTCGTCCGAGTCATTTAAACATCGTACAACAATTTAGAATATCTTACGACTATGTATGACACAATACTGCCTTGAAAATCATGTTAGTATAACGTAGGACACCTTACAACTCCTAACAACATATTACAATACCGTACGTGAACTTAAAACTCCATAGTAAACCTAATGAATTCGTCTGAGTCCATTAAACATTAGACGACCACTCAGGACTTGTTACGACTTTGTATGCAACATTAGCAACAGGAAAAGCAATTTAAAATAATGTAGGATGCGTTACATCTGTTGAGAACAACTTTCACCACCGTACGAAACATTAAAACTCCATACTAAACCTAATGAATTCGTCTGAGTCATTTGAACATCGTACAATAATTTAGAATATCTTACGACTCTGTATGCCACATTACCGCTTTGAAAAGCATGTTAGTATAACGTAGGACACCTTACAACTCCTAACAAAACATTACAACACCGTACGTAAACTTAAAACTCCATAATAAACCTAATGAATTCATCCGAGTCCTTTGAACATCGTACGACAATTTAGAATATATTACGACTCTCTATGCCACATTACCGTCTTGATAAGTATGTTAGTATAACGTACGGCACCTTAGAACTCCTAACAAAACATTACAACACCGTATGTAAACTCAAAACTCCATAATAAACCTAATGAATTCGTCCGAGTCATTTAAACATCGTACAACAATTTAGAATATCTTACGACTATGTATGACACAATACTGCCTTGAAAATCATGTTAGTATAACGTAGGACACCTTACAACTCCTAACAACATATTACAATACCGTACGTGAACTTAAAACTCCATAGTAAACCTAATGAATTCGTCTGAGTCCATTAAACATTAGACGACCACTCAGGACTTGTTACGACTTTGTATGCAACATTAGCAACAGGAAAAGCAATTTAAAATAATGTAGGATGCGTTACATCTGTTGAGAACAACTTTCACCACCGTACGAAACATTAAAACTCCATACTAAACCTAATGAATTCGTCTGAGTCATTTGAACATCGTACAATAATTTAGAATATCTTACGACTCTGTATGCCACATTACCGCTTTGAAAAGCATGTTAGTATAACGTAGGACACCTTACAACTCCTAACAAAACATTACAACACCGTACGTAAACTTAAAACTCCATAATAAACCTAATGAATTCATCCGAGTCCTTTGAACATCGTACGACAATTTAGAATATATTACGACTCTGTATGCCACATTACCGCCTTGAAAAGTATGTTAGTATAACGTACGACACCTTACAACTCCTAACAAAACATTACAACACCGTACGTAAACTCAAAACTCGATAATAAACCTAATGAATTCGTCAGAGTCATTTGAACATCGTACAACAATTTAGAATATCTTACGACTATGTATGACACATTACCGCCTTGAAAATCATGTTAGTATAACGTAGGACACCTTACAACTCCTAACAACATATTACAATACCGTACGGAAATTTAAAACTCCATAGTAAACCTAATGAATTCGTCTGAGTCCATTAAACATTAGACGACCACTCAGGACTTGTTACGACTTTGTATGCAACATTAGCAACAGGAAAAGCAATTTAAAATAATGTAGGATGCGTTACATCTTTTGAGAACAACTTTCACCACCGTACGAAACATTAAAACTCCATACTAAACCTAATGAATTCGTCCGAGTCATTTGAACATCGTACAATAATTTAGAATATCTTACGACTCTGTATGCCACATTACCGCTTTGAAAAGCATGTTAGTATAACGTAGGACACCTTACAACTCCTAACAAAACATTACAACACCGTACGTAAACTTAAAACTCCATAATAAACCTAATGAATTCATCCGAGTCCTTTGAACATCGTACGGCAATTTAGTATATATTACGACTCTGTATGCCACATTACCGCCTTGAAAAGTATGTTAGTATAACGTACGACACCTTACAACTCCTAACAAAACATTACAACACCGTACGTAAACTCAAAACTCCATAATAAACCTAATGAATTCGTCCGAGTCATTTGAACATCGTACAACAATTTAGAATATCTTACGACTATGTATGCCACATTACCGCCTTGAAAATCATGTTAGTATAACGTAGGACACCTTACAACTCCTAACAACATATTACAATACCGTACGTAAACTTAAAACTCCATAGTAAACGTAATGAATTCGTCTGAGTCCATTAAACATTAGACGACCACTCAGGACTTGTTACGACTTTGTATGCAACATTAGCAACAGGAAAAGCAATTTAGAATAATGTAGGATGCGTTACATCTGTTGAGAACAACTTTCACCACCGTACGAAACATTAAAACTCCATACTAAACCTAATGAATTCGTCCGAGTCATTTGAACATCGTACAATAATTTAGAATATCTTACGACTCTGTATGCCACATTACCGCTTTGAAAAGCATGTTAGTATAACGTAGGACACCTTACAACTCCTAACAAAACATTACAACACCGTACGTAAACATAAAACTCCATAATAAACCTAATGAATTCATCCGAGTCCTTTGAACATCGTACGACAATTTAGAATATATTACGACTCTCTATGCCACATTACCGTCTTGATAAGTATGTTAGTATAACGTACGGCACCTTAGAACTCCTAACAAAACATTACAACACCGTATGTAAACTCAAAACTCCATAATAAACCTAATGAATTCGTCCGAGTCATTTGAACATCGTACAACAATTTAGAATATCTTACGACTATGTATGACACATTACCGCCTTGAAAATCATGTTAGTATAACGTAGGACACCTTACAACTCCTAACAACATATTACAATACCGTACGTGAACTTAAAACTCCATAGTAAACCTAATGAATTCGTCTGAGTCCATTAAACATTAGACGACCACTCAGGACTTGTTACGACTTTGTATGCAACATTAGCAACAGGAAAAGCAATTTAAAATAATGTAGGATGCGTTACATCTGTTGAGAACAACTTTCACCACCGTACGAAACATTAAAACTCCATACTAAACCTAATGAATTCGTCCGAGTCATTTGAACATCGTACAATAATTTAGAATATCTTACGACTCTGTATGCCACATTACCGCTTTGAAAAGCATGTTAGTATAACGTAGGACACCTTACAACTCCTAACAAAACATTACAACACCGTACGTAAACTTAAAACTCCATAATAAACCTAATGAATTCATCCGAGTCCTTTGAACATCGTACGGCAATTTAGTATATATTACGACTCTGTATGCCACATTACCGCCTTGAAAAGTATGTTAGTATAACGTACGACACCTTACAACTCCTAACAAAACATTACAACACCGTACGTAAACTCAAAACTCCATAATAAACCTAATGAATTCGTCCGAGTCATTTGAACATCGTACAACAATTTAGAATATCTTACGACTATGTATGCCACATTACCGCCTTGAAAATCATGTTAGTATAACGTAGGACACCTTACAACTCCTAACAACATATTACAATACCGTACGTAAACTTAAAACTCCATAGTAAACGTAATGAATTCGTCTGAGTCCATTAAACATTAGACGACCACTCAGGACTTGTTACGACTTTGTATGCAACATTAGCAACAGGAAAAGCAATTTAGAATAATGTAGGATGCGTTACATCTGTTGAGAACAACTTTCACCACCGTACGAAACATTAAAACTCCATACTAAACCTAATGAATTCGTCCGAGTCATTTGAACATCGTACAATAATTTAGAATATCTTACGACTCTGTATGCCACATTACCGCTTTGAAAAGCATGTTAGTATAACGTAGGACACCTTACAACTCCTAACAAAACATTACAACACCGTACGTAAACATAAAACTCCATAATAAACCTAATGAATTCATCCGAGTCCTTTGAACATCGTACGACAATTTAGAATATATTACGACTCTCTATGCCACATTACCGTCTTGATAAGTATGTTAGTATAACGTACGGCACCTTAGAACTCCTAACAAAACATTACAACACCGTATGTAAACTCAAAACTCCATAATAAACCTAATGAATTCGTCCGAGTCATTTGAACATCGTACAACAATTTAGAATATCTTACGACTATGTATGACACATTACCGCCTTGAAAATCATGTTAGTATAACGTAGGACACCTTACAACTCCTAACAACATATTACAATACCGTACGTGAACTTAAAACTCCATAGTAAACCTAATGAATTCGTCTGAGTCCATTAAACATTAGACGACCACTCAGGACTTGTTACGACTTTGTATGCAACATTAGCAACAGGAAAAGCAATTTAAAATAATGTAGGATGCGTTACATCTGTTGAGAACAACTTTCACCACCGTACGAAACATTAAAACTCCATACTAAACCTAATGAATTCGTCCGAGTCATTTGAACATCGTACAATAATTTAGAATATCTTACGACTCTGTATGCCACATTACCGCTTTGAAAAGCATGTTAGTATAACGTAGGACACCTTACAACTCCTAACAAAACATTACAACACCGTACGTAAACATAAAACTCCATAATAAACCTAATGAATTCATCCGAGTCCTTTGAACATCGTACGACAATTTAGAATATATTACGACTCTCTATGCCACATTACCGTCTTGATAAGTATGTTAGTATAACGTACGGCACCTTAGAACTCCTAACAAAACATTACAACACCGTATGTAAACTCAAAACTCCATAATAAACCTAATGAATTCGTCCGAGTCATTTGAACATCGTACAACAATTTAGAATATCTTACGACTATGTATGACACATTACCGCCTTGAAAATCATGTTAGTATAACGTAGGACACCTTACAACTCCTAACAACATATTACAATACCGTACGTGAACTTAAAACTCCATAGTAAACCTAATGAATTCGTCTGAGTCCATTAAACATTAGACGACCACTCAGGACTTGTTACGACTTTGTATGCAACATTAGCAACAGGAAAAGCAATTTAAAATAATGTAGGATGCGTTACATCTGTTGAGAACAACTTTCACCACCGTACGAAACATTAAAACTTCATACTAAACCTAATGAATTCGTCTGAGTCATTTGAACATCGTACAATAATTTAGAATATCTTACGACTCTGTATGCCACATTACCGCTTTGAAAAGCATGTTAGTATAACGTAGGACACCTTACAACTCCTAACAAAACATTACAACACCGTACGTAAACTTAAAACTCCATAATAAACCTAATGAATTCATCCGAGTCCTTTGAACATCGTACGACAATTTAGAATATATTACGACTCTGTATGCCACATTACCGCCTTGAAAAGTATGTTAGTATAACGTACGACACCTTACAACTCCTAACAAAACATTACAACACCGTACGTAAACTCAAAACTCGATAATAAACCTAATGAATTCGTCAGAGTCATTTGAACATAGTACAACAATTTAGAATATCTTACGACTATGTATGACACATTACCGCCTTGAAAATCATGTTAGTATAACGTAGGACACCTTACAACTCCTAAAAACATATTACAATACCGTACAGAAATTTAAAACTCCATAGTAAACCTAATGAATTCGTCTGAGTCCATTAAACATTAGACGAGCACTCAGGACTTGTTACGACTTTGTATGCAACATTAGCAACAGGAAAAGCAATTTAAAATAATGTAGGATGCGTTACATCTTTTGAGAACAACTTTCACCACCGTACGAAACATTAAAACTCCATACTAAACCTAATAAATTCGTCCGAGTCATTTGAACATCGTACAATAATTTAGAATATCTTACGACTCTGTATGCCACATTACCGCTTTGAAAAGCATGTTAGTATAACGTAGGACACCTTACAACTCCTAACAAAACATTACAACACCGTACGTAAACTTAAAACTCCATAATAAACCTAATGAATTCATCCGAGTCCTTTGAAAATCGTACGGCAATTTAGTATATATTACGACTCTGTATGCCACATTACCGCCTTGAAAAGTATGTTAGTATAACGTACGACACCTTACAACTCCTAACAAAACATTACAACACCGTACGTAAACTCAAAACTCCATAATAAACCTAATGAATTCGTCCGAGTCATTTGAACATCGTACAACAATTCAGAATATCTTACGACTATGTATGCCACATTACCGCCTTGAAAATCATGTTAGTATAACGTAGGACACCTTACAACTCCTAACAACATATTACAATACCGTACGTAAACTTAAAACTCCATAGTAAACGTAATGAATTCGTCTGAGTCCATTAAACATTAGACGACCACTCAGGACTTGTTACGACTTTGTATGCAACATTAGCAACAGGAAAAGCAATTTAAAATAATGTAGGATGCGTTACATCTGTTGAGAACAACTTTCACCACCGTACGAAACATTAAAACTCCATACTAAACCTAATGAATTCGTCCGAGTCATTTGAACATCGTACAATAATTTAGAATATCTTACGACTCTGTATGCCACATTACCGCTTTGAAAAGCATGTTAGTATAACGTAGGACACCTTACAACTCCTAACAAAACATTACAACACCGTACGTAAACATAAAACTCCATAATAAACCTAATGAATTCATCCGAGTCCTTTGAACATCGTACGACAATTTAGAATATATTACGACTCTGTATGCCACATTACCGCCTTGAAAAGTATGTTAGTATAACGTACGACACCTTACAACTCCTAACAAAACATTACAACACCGTACGTAAACTCAAAACTCGATAATAAACCTAATGAATTCGTCAGAGTCATTTGAACATCGTACAACAATTTAGAATATCTTACGACTATGTATGACACATTACCGCCTTGAAAATCATGTTAGTATAACGTAGGACACCTTACAACTCCTAACAACATATTACAATACCGTACGGAAATTTAAAACTCCATAGTAAACCTAATGAATTCGTCTGAGTCCATTAAACATTAGACGACCACTCAGGACTTGTTACGACTTTGTATGCAACATTAGCAACAGGAAAAGCAATTTAAAATAATGTAGGATGCGTTACATCTTTTGAGAACAACTTTCACCACCGTACGAAACATTAAAACTCCATACTAAACCTAATGAATTCGTCCGAGTCATTTGAACATCGTACAATAATTTAGAATATCTTACGACTCTGTATGCCACATTACCGCTTTGAAAAGCATGTTAGTATAACGTAGGACACCTTACAACTCCTAACAAAACATTACAACACCGTACGTAAACTTAAAACTCCATAATAAACCTAATGAATTCATCCGAGTCCTTTGAACATCGTACGGCAATTTAGTATATATTACGACTCTGTATGCCACATTACCGCCTTGAAAAGTATGTTAGTATAACGTACGACACCTTACAACTCCTAACAAAACATTACAACACCGTACGTAAACTCAAAACTCCATAATAAACCTAATGAATTCGTCCGAGTCATTTGAACATCGTACAACAATTTAGAATATCTTACGACTATGTATGCCACATTACCGCCTTGAAAATCATGTTAGTATAACGTAGGACACCTTACAACTCCTAACAACATATTACAATACCGTACGTAAACTTAAAACTCCATAGTAAACGTAATGAATTCGTCTGAGTCCATTAAACATTAGACGACCACTCAGGACTTGTTACGACTTTGTATGCAACATTAGCAACAGGAAAAGCAATTTAGAATAATGTAGGATGCGTTACATCTGTTGAGAACAACTTTCACCACCGTACGAAACATTAAAACTCCATACTAAACCTAATGAATTCGTCCGAGTCATTTGAACATCGTACAATAATTTAGAATATCTTACGACTCTGTATGCCACATTACCGCTTTGAAAAGCATGTTAGTATAACGTAGGACACCTTACAACTCCTAACAAAACATTACAACACCGTACGTAAACATAAAACTCCATAATAAACCTAATGAATTCATCCGAGTCCTTTGAACATCGTACGACAATTTAGAATATATTACGACTCTCTATGCCACATTACCGTCTTGATAAGTATGTTAGTATAACGTACGGCACCTTAGAACTCCTAACAAAACATTACAACACCGTATGTAAACTCAAAACTCCATAATAAACCTAATGAATTCGTCCGAGTCATTTGAACATCGTACAACAATTTAGAATATCTTACGACTATGTATGACACATTACCGCCTTGAAAATCATGTTAGTATAACGTAGGACACCTTACAACTCCTAACAACATATTACAATACCGTACGTGAACTTAAAACTCCATAGTAAACCTAATGAATTCGTCTGAGTCCATTAAACATTAGACGACCACTCAGGACTTGTTACGACTTTGTATGCAACATTAGCAACAGGAAAAGCAATTTAAAATAATGTAGGATGCGTTACATCTGTTGAGAACAACTTTCACCACCGTACGAAACATTAAAACTCCATACTAAACCTAATGAATTCGTCCGAGTCATTTGAACATCGTACAATAATTTAGAATATCTTACGACTCTGTATGCCACATTACCGCTTTGAAAAGCATGTTAGTATAACGTAGGACACCTTACAACTCCTAACAAAACATTACAACACCGTACGTAAACTTAAAACTCCATAATAAACCTAATGAATTCATCCGAGTCCTTTGAACATCGTACGGCAATTTAGTATATATTACGACTCTGTATGCCACATTACCGCCTTGAAAAGTATGTTAGTATAACGTACGACACCTTACAACTCCTAACAAAACATTACAACACCGTACGTAAACTCAAAACTCCATAATAAACCTAATGAATTCGTCCGAGTCATTTGAACATCGTACAACAATTTAGAATATCTTACGACTATGTATGCCACATTACCGCCTTGAAAATCATGTTAGTATAACGTAGGACACCTTACAACTCCTAACAACATATTACAATACCGTACGTAAACTTAAAACTCCATAGTAAACGTAATGAATTCGTCTGAGTCCATTAAACATTAGACGACCACTCAGGACTTGTTACGACTTTGTATGCAACATTAGCAACAGGAAAAGCAATTTAGAATAATGTAGGATGCGTTACATCTGTTGAGAACAACTTTCACCACCGTACGAAACATTAAAACTCCATACTAAACCTAATGAATTCGTCCGAGTCATTTGAACATCGTACAATAATTTAGAATATCTTACGACTCTGTATGCCACATTACCGCTTTGAAAAGCATGTTAGTATAACGTAGGACACCTTACAACTCCTAACAAAACATTACAACACCGTACGTAAACATAAAACTCCATAATAAACCTAATGAATTCATCCGAGTCCTTTGAACATCGTACGACAATTTAGAATATATTACGACTCTCTATGCCACATTACCGTCTTGATAAGTATGTTAGTATAACGTACGGCACCTTAGAACTCCTAACAAAACATTACAACACCGTATGTAAACTCAAAACTCCATAATAAACCTAATGAATTCGTCCGAGTCATTTGAACATCGTACAACAATTTAGAATATCTTACGACTATGTATGACACATTACCGCCTTGAAAATCATGTTAGTATAACGTAGGACACCTTACAACTCCTAACAACATATTACAATACCGTACGTGAACTTAAAACTCCATAGTAAACCTAATGAATTCGTCTGAGTCCATTAAACATTAGACGACCACTCAGGACTTGTTACGACTTTGTATGCAACATTAGCAACAGGAAAAGCAATTTAAAATAATGTAGGATGCGTTACATCTGTTGAGAACAACTTTCACCACCGTACGAAACATTAAAACTCCATACTAAACCTAATGAATTCGTCCGAGTCATTTGAACATCGTACAATAATTTAGAATATCTTACGACTCTGTATGCCACATTACCGCTTTGAAAAGCATGTTAGTATAACGTAGGACACCTTACAACTCCTAACAAAACATTACAACACCGTACGTAAACATAAAACTCCATAATAAACCTAATGAATTCATCCGAGTCCTTTGAACATCGTACGACAATTTAGAATATATTACGACTCTCTATGCCACATTACCGTCTTGATAAGTATGTTAGTATAACGTACGGCACCTTAGAACTCCTAACAAAACATTACAACACCGTATGTAAACTCAAAACTCCATAATAAACCTAATGAATTCGTCCGAGTCATTTGAACATCGTACAACAATTTAGAATATCTTACGACTATGTATGACACATTACCGCCTTGAAAATCATGTTAGTATAACGTAGGACACCTTACAACTCCTAACAACATATTACAATACCGTACGTGAACTTAAAACTCCATAGTAAACCTAATGAATTCGTCTGAGTCCATTAAACATTAGACGACCACTCAGGACTTGTTACGACTTTGTATGCAACATTAGCAACAGGAAAAGCAATTTAAAATAATGTAGGATGCGTTACATCTGTTGAGAACAACTTTCACCACCGTACGAAACATTAAAACTTCATACTAAACCTAATGAATTCGTCTGAGTCATTTGAACATCGTACAATAATTTAGAATATCTTACGACTCTGTATGCCACATTACCGCTTTGAAAAGCATGTTAGTATAACGTAGGACACCTTACAACTCCTAACAAAACATTACAACACCGTACGTAAACTTAAAACTCCATAATAAACCTAATGAATTCATCCGAGTCCTTTGAACATCGTACGACAATTTAGAATATATTACGACTCTGTATGCCACATTACCGCCTTGAAAAGTATGTTAGTATAACGTACGACACCTTACAACTCCTAACAAAACATTACAACACCGTACGTAAACTCAAAACTCGATAATAAACCTAATGAATTCGTCAGAGTCATTTGAACATAGTACAACAATTTAGAATATCTTACGACTATGTATGACACATTACCGCCTTGAAAATCATGTTAGTATAACGTAGGACACCTTACAACTCCTAAAAACATATTACAATACCGTACAGAAATTTAAAACTCCATAGTAAACCTAATGAATTCGTCTGAGTCCATTAAACATTAGACGAGCACTCAGGACTTGTTACGACTTTGTATGCAACATTAGCAACAGGAAAAGCAATTTAAAATAATGTAGGATGCGTTACATCTTTTGAGAACAACTTTCACCACCGTACGAAACATTAAAACTCCATACTAAACCTAATAAATTCGTCCGAGTCATTTGAACATCGTACAATAATTTAGAATATCTTACGACTCTGTATGCCACATTACCGCTTTGAAAAGCATGTTAGTATAACGTAGGACACCTTACAACTCCTAACAAAACATTACAACACCGTACATAAACTTAAAACTCCATAATAAACCTAATGAATTCATCCGAGTCCTTTGAAAATCGTACGGCAATTTAGTATATATTACGACTCTGTATGCCACATTACCGCCTTGAAAAGTATGTTAGTATAACGTACGACACCTTACAACTCCTAACAAAACATTACAACACCGTACGTAAACTCAAAACTCCATAATAAACCTAATGAATTCGTCCGAGTCATTTGAACATCGTACAACAATTCAGAATATCTTACGACTATGTATGCCACATTACCGCCTTGAAAATCATGTTAGTATAACGTAGGACACCTTACAACTCCTAACAACATATTACAATACCGTACGTAAACTTAAAACTCCATAGTAAACGTAATGAATTCGTCTGAGTCCATTAAACATTAGACGACCACTCAGGACTTGTTACGACTTTGTATGCAACATTAGCAACAGGAAAAGCAATTTAAAATAATGTAGGATGCGTTACATCTGTTGAGAACAACTTTCACCACCGTACGAAACATTAAAACTCCATACTAAACCTAATGAATTCGTCCGAGTCATTTGAACATCGTACAATAATTTAGAATATCTTACGACTCTGTATGCCACATTACCGCTTTGAAAAGCATGTTAGTATAACGTAGGACACCTTACAACTCCTAACAAAACATTACAACACCGTACGTAAACATAAAACTCCATAATAAACCTAATGAATTCATCCGAGTCCTTTGAACATCGTACGACAATTTAGAATATATTACGACTCTCTATGCCACATTACCGTCTTGATAAGTATGTTAGTATAACGTACGGCACCTTAGAACTCCTAACAAAACATTACAACACCGTATGTAAACTCAAAACTCCATAATAAACCTAATGAATTCGTCCGAGTCATTTGAACATCGTACAACAATTTAGAATATCTTACGACTATGTATGACACATTACCGCCTTGAAAATCATGTTAGTATAACGTAGGACACCTTACAACTCCTAACAACATATTACAATACCGTACGTGAACTTAAAACTCCATAGTAAACCTAATGAATTCGTCTGAGTCCATTAAACATTAGACGATCACTCAGGACTTGTTACGAATTTGTATGCAACATTAGCAACAGGAAAAGCAATTTAAAATAATGTAGGATGCGTTACATCTGTTGAGAACAACTTTCACCACCGTACGAAACATTAAAACTTCATACTAAACCTAATGAATTCGTCTGAGTCATTTGAACATCGTACAATAATTTAGAATATCTTACGACTCTGTATGCCACATTACCGCTTTGAAAAGCATGTTAGTATAACGTAGGACACCTTACAACTCCTAACAACATATTACAATACCGTACGTGAACTTAAAACTCCATAGTAAACCTAATGAATTCGTCTGAGTCCATTAAACATTAGACGACCACTCAGGACTTGTTACGACTTTGTATGCAACATTAGCAACAGGAAAAGCAATTTAAAATAATGTAGGATGCGTTACATCTGTTGAGAACAACTTTCACCACCGTACGAAACATTAAAACTTCATACTAAACCTAATGAATTCGTCTGAGTCATTTGAACATCGTACAATAATTTAGAATATCTTACGACTCTGTATGCCACATTACCGCTTTGAAAAGCATGTTAGTATAACGTAGGACACCTTACAACTCCTAACAAAACATTACAACACCGTACGTAAACTTAAAACTCCATAATAAACCTAATGAATTCATCCGAGTCCTTTGAACATCGTACGACAATTTAGAATATATTACGACTCTGTATGCCACATTACCGCCTTGAAAAGTATGTTAGTATAACGTACGACACCTTACAACTCCTAACAAAACATTACAACACCGTACGTAAACTCAAAACTCGATAATAAACCTAATGAATTCGTCAGAGTCATTTGAACATAGTACAACAATTTAGAATATCTTACGACTATGTATGACACATTACCGCCTTGAAAATCATGTTAGTATAACGTAGGACACCTTACAACTCCTAAAAACATATTACAATACCGTACAGAAATTTAAAACTCCATAGTAAACCTAATGAATTCGTCTGAGTCCATTAAACATTAGACGAGCACTCAGGACTTGTTACGACTTTGTATGCAACATTAGCAACAGGAAAAGCAATTTAAAATAATGTAGGATGCGTTACATCTTTTGAGAACAACTTTCACCACCGTACGAAACATTAAAACTCCATACTAAACCTAATAAATTCGTCCGAGTCATTTGAACATCGTACAATAATTTAGAATATCTTACGACTCTGTATGCCACATTACCGCTTTGAAAAGCATGTTAGTATAACGTAGGACACCTTACAACTCCTAACAAAACATTACAACACCGTACGTAAACTTAAAACTCCATAATAAACCTAATGAATTCATCCGAGTCCTTTGAAAATCGTACGGCAATTTAGTATATATTACGACTCTGTATGCCACATTACCGCCTTGAAAAGTATGTTAGTATAACGTACGACACCTTACAACTCCTAACAAAACATTACAACACCGTACGTAAACTCAAAACTCCATAATAAACCTAATGAATTCGTCCGAGTCATTTGAACATCGTACAACAATTCAGAATATCTTACGACTATGTATGCCACATTACCGCCTTGAAAATCATGTTAGTATAACGTAGGACACCTTACAACTCCTAACAACATATTACAATACCGTACGTAAACTTAAAACTCCATAGTAAACGTAATGAATTCGTCTGAGTCCATTAAACATTAGACGACCACTCAGGACTTGTTACGACTTTGTATGCAACATTAGCAACAGGAAAAGCAATTTAAAATAATGTAGGATGCGTTACATCTGTTGAGAACAACTTTCACCACCGTACGAAACATTAAAACTCCATACTAAACCTAATGAATTCGTCCGAGTCATTTGAACATCGTACAATAATTTAGAATATCTTACGACTCTGTATGCCACATTACCGCTTTGAAAAGCATGTTAGTATAACGTAGGACACCTTACAACTCCTAACAAAACATTACAACACCGTACGTAAACATAAAACTCCATAATAAACCTAATGAATTCATCCGAGTCCTTTGAACATCGTACGACAATTTAGAATATATTACGACTCTCTATGCCACATTACCGTCTTGATAAGTATGTTAGTATAACGTACGGCACCTTAGAACTCCTAACAAAACATTACAACACCGTATGTAAACTCAAAACTCCATAATAAACCTAATGAATTCGTCCGAGTCATTTGAACATCGTACAACAATTTAGAATATCTTACGACTATGTATGACACATTACCGCCTTGAAAATCATGTTAGTATAACGTAGGACACCTTACAACTCCTAACAACATATTACAATACCGTACGTGAACTTAAAACTCCATAGTAAACCTAATGAATTCGTCTGAGTCCATTAAACATTAGACGATCACTCAGGACTTGTTACGAATTTGTATGCAACATTAGCAACAGGAAAAGCAATTTAAAATAATGTAGGATGCGTTACATCTGTTGAGAACAACTTTCACCACCGTACGAAACATTAAAACTTCATACTAAACCTAATGAATTCGTCTGAGTCATTTGAACATCGTACAATAATTTAGAATATCTTACGACTCTGTATGCCACATTACCGCTTTGAAAAGCATGTTAGTATAACGTAGGACACCTTACAACTCCTAACAAAACATTACAACACCGTACGTAAACTTAAAACTCCATAATAAACCTAATGAATTCATCCGAGTCCTTTGAACATCGTACGACAATTTAGAATATATTACGACTCTGTATGCCACATTACCGCCTTGAAAAGTATGTTAGTATAACGTACGACACCTTACAACTCCTAACAAAACATTACAACACCGTACGTAAACTCAAAACTCGATAATAAACCTAATGAATTCGTCAAAGTCATTTGAACATCGTACAACAATTTAGAATATCTTACGACTATGTATGACACATTACCGCCTTGAAAATCATGTTAGTATAACGTAGGACACCTTACAACTCCTAACAACATATTACAATACCGTACGTAAATTTAAAACTCCATAGTAAACCTAATGAATTCGTCTGAGTCCATTAAACATTAGACGACCACTCAGGACTTGTTACGACTTTGTATGCAACATTAGCAACAGGAAAAGCAATTTAAAATAATGTAGGATGCGTTACATCTTTTGAGAACAACTTTCACCACCGTACGAAACATTAAAACTCCATACTAAACCTAATGAATTCGTCTGAGTCATTTGAACATCGTACAATAATTTAGAATATCTTACGACTCTGTATGCCACATTACCGCTTTGAAAAGCATGTTAGTATAACGTAGGACACCTTACAACTCCTAACAAAACATTACAACACCGTACGTAAACTTAAAACTCCATAATAAACCTAATGAATTCATCCGAGTCCTTTGAACATCGTACGACAATTTAGAATATATTACGACTCTGTATGCCACATTACCGCCTTGAAAAGTATGTTAGTATAACGTACGACACCTTACAACTCCTAACAAAACATTACAACACCGTACGTAAACTCAAAACTCCATAATAAACCTAATGAATTCGTCCGAGTCATTTGAAAATCGTACAACAATTTAGAATATCTTACGACTATGTATGCCACATTACCGCCTTGAAAATCATGTTAGTATAACGTAGGATACCTTACAACTCCTAACAACATATTACAATACCGTACGTAAACTTAAAACTCCATAGTAAACGTAATGAATTCGTCTGAGTCCATTAAACATTAGACGACCACTCAGGACTTGTTACGACTTTGTATGCAACATTAGCAACAGGAAAAGCAATTTAGAATAATGTAGGATGCGTTACATCTTTTGAGAACAACTTTCACCACCGTACGAAACATTAAAACTCCATACTAAACCTAATGAATTCGTCCGAGTCATTTGAACATCGTACAACAATTTAGAATATCTTACGACTCTGTATGCCACATTACCGCTTTGAAAAGCATGTTAGTATAACGTAGGACTCCTTACAACTCTTAACAAAACATTACAACACCGTACGTAAACTTAAAACTCCATAATAAACCTAATGAATTCATCCGAGTCCTTTGAACATCGTACGACAATTTAGAATATATTACGACTCTGTATGCCACATTACCGCCTTGAAAAGTATGTTAGTATAACGTACGGCACCTTACAACTCCTAACAAAACATTACAACACAGTACATAAACTCAAAACTCCATAATAAACCTAATGAATTCGTCGGAGTCATTTGAACATCGTACAAAAATTTAGAATAACTTACGACTATGTATGACACATTACCGCCTTGAAAATCATGTTAGTATAACGTAGGACACCTTACAACTCCTAACAACATATTACAATACCGTACGTAAACTTAAAATTCCATAGTAAACCTAATGAATTCGTCTGAGTCCATTAAACATTAGATGACCACTCAGGACTTGTTACGACTTTGTATGCAACATTAGCAACAGGAAAAGCAATTTAGAATAATGTAGGATGCGTTACATCTTTTGAGAACAACTTTCACCACCGTACGAAACATTAAAACTCCATACTAAACCTAATGAATTCGTCCGAGTCATTTGAACATCGTACAACAATTTAGAATATCTTACGACTATGTATGCAACATTACCGCTTTGAAAAGCATGTTAGTATAACGTAGGACACCTTACAACTCCTAACAAAACATTACAACACCGTACGTAAACTTAAAACTCCATAATAAACCTAATGAATTCATCCGAGTCCTTTGAACATCGTACGACAATTTAGAATATATTACGACTCTCTATGCCACATTACCGTCTTGATAAGTATGTTAGTATAACGTACGGCACCTTAGAACTCCTAACAAAACATTACAACACCGTATGTAAACTCAAAACTCCATAATAAACCTAATGAATTCGTCCGAGTCATTTAAACATCGTACAACAATTTAGAATATCTTACGACTATGTATGACACATTACCGCCTTGAAAATCATGTTAGTATAACGTAGGACACCTTACAACTTCGAACAACATATTACAATACCGTACGTGAACTTAAAACTCCATAGTAAACCTAATGAATTCGTCTGAGTCCATTAAACATTAGACGACCACTCAGGACTTGTTACGACTTTGTATGCAACATTAGCAACAGGAAAAGCAATTTAAAATAATGTAGGATGCGTTACATCTGTTGAGAACAACTTTCACCACCGTACGAAACATTAAAACTTCATACTAAACCTAATGAATTCGTCTGAGTCATTTGAACATCGTACAATAATTTAGAATATCTTACGACTCTGTATGCCACATTACCGCTTTGAAAAGCATGTTAGTATAACGTAGGACACCTTACAACTCCTAACAAAACATTACAACACCGTACGTAAACTTAAAACTCCATAATAAACCTAATGAATTCATCCGAGTCCTTTGAACATCGTACGACAATTTAGAATATATTACGACTCTGTATGCCACATTACCGCCTTGAAAAGTATGTTAGTATAACGTACGACACCTTACAACTCCTAACAAAACATTACAACACCGTACGTAAACTCAAAACTCGATAATAAACCTAATGAATTCGTCAGAGTCATTTGAACATTGTACAACAATTTAGAATATCTTACGACTATGTATGACACATTACCGCCTTGAAAATCATGTTAGTATAACGTAGGACACCTTACAACTCCTAAAAACATATTACAATACCGTACGGAAATTTAAAACTCCATAGTAAACCTAATGAATTCGTCTGAGTCCATTAAACATTAGACGACCACTCAGGACTTGTTACGACTTTGTATGCAACATTAGCAACAGGAAAAGCAATTTAAAATAATGTAGGATGCGTTACATCTTTTGAGAACAACTTTCACCACCGTACGAAACATTAAAACTCCATACTAAACCTAATGAATTCGTCCGAGTCATTTGAACATCGTACAATAATTTAGAATATCTTACGACTCTGTATGCCACATTACCGCTTTGAAAAGCATGTTAGTATAACGTAGGACACCTTACAACTCCTAACAAAACATTACAACACCGTACGTAAACTTAAAACTCCATAATAAACCTAATGAATTCATCCGAGTCCTTTGAACATCGTACGGCAATTTAGTATATATTACGACTCTATATGCCACATTACCGCCTTGAAAAGTATGTTAGTATAACGTACGACACCTTACAACTCCTAACAAAACATTACAACACCGTACGTAAACTCAAAACTCCATAATAAACCTAATGAATTCGTCCGAGTCATTTGAACATCGTACAACAATTTAGAATATCTTACGACTATGTATGCCACATTACCGCCTTGAAAATCATGTTAGTATAACGTAGGACACCTTACAACTCCTAACAACATATTACAATACCGTACGTAAACTTAAAACTCCATAGTAAACGTAATGAATTCGTCTGAGTCCATTAAACATTAGACGACCACTCAGGACTTGTTACGACTTTGTATGCAACATTAGCAACAGGAAAAGCAATTTAAAATAATGTAGGATGCGTTACATCTGTTGAGAACAACTTTCACCACCGTACGAAACATTAAAACTCCATACTAAACCTAATGAATTCGTCCGAGTCATTTGAACATCGTACAATAATTTAGAATATCTTACGACTCTGTATGCCACATTACCGCTTTGAAAAGCATGTTAGTATAACGTAGGACACCTTACAACTCCTAACAAAACATTACAACACCGTACGTAAACTCAAAACTCCATAATAAACCTAATGAATTCGTCCGAGTCATTTGAACATCGTACAACAATTTAGAATATCTTACGACTATGTATGCCACATTACCGCCTTGAAAATCATGTTAGTATAACGTAGGACACCTTACAACTCCTAACAACATATTACAATACCGTACGTGAACTTAAAACTCCATAGTAAACCTAATGAATTCGTCTGAGTCCATTAAACATTAGACGACCACTCAGGACTTGTTACGACTTTGTATGCAACATTAGCAACAGGAAAAGTAATTTAAAATAATGTAGGATGCGTTACATCTGTTGAGAACAACTTTCACCACCGTACGAAACATTAAAACTTCATACTAAACCTAATGAATTCGTCTGAGTCATTTGAACATCGTACATTAATTTAGAATATCTTACGACTCTGTATGCCACATTACCGCTTTGAAAAGCATGTTAGTATAACGTAGGACACCTTACAACTCCTAACAAAACATTACAACACCGTACGTAAACTTAAAACTCCATAATAAACCTAATGAATTCATCCGAGTCCTTTGAACATCGTACGACAATTTAGAATATATTACGACTCTGTATGCCACATTACCGCCTTGAAAAGTATGTTAGTATAACGTACGACACCTTACAACTCCTAACAAAATATTACAACACCGTACGTAAACTCAAAACTCGATAATAAACCTAATGAATTCGTCAGAGTCATTTGAACATCGTACAACAATTTAGAATATCTTACGACTATGTATGACACATTACCGCCTTGAAAATCATGTTAGTATAACGTAGGACACCTTACAACTCCTAACAACATATTACAATACCGTACGTGAACTTAAAACTCCATAGTAAACCTAATGAATTCGTCTGAGTCCATTAAACATTAGACGACCACTCAGGACTTGTTACGACTTTGTATGCAACATTAGCAACAGGAAAAGCAATTTAAAATAATGTAGGATGCGTTACATCTGTTGAGAACAACTTTCACCACCGTACGAAACATTAAAACTTCATACTAAACCTAATGAATTCGTCTGAGTCATTTGAACATCGTACAATAATTTAGAATATCTTACGACTCTGTATGCCACATTACCGCTTTGAAAAGCATGTTAGTATAACGTAGGACACCTTACAACTCCTAACAAAACATTACAACACCGTACGTAAACTTAAAACTCCATAATAAACCTAATGAATTCATCCGAGTCCTTTGAACATCGTACGACAATTTAGAATATATTACGACTCTGTATGCCACATTACCGCCTTGAAAAGTATGTTAGTATAACGTACGACACCTTACAACTCCTAACAAAACATTACAACACCGTACGTAAACTCAAAACTCGATAATAAACCTAATGAATTCGTCAGAGTCATTTGAACATCGTACAACAATTTAGAATATCTTACGACTATGTATGACACATTACCGCCTTGAAAATCATGTTAGTATAACGTAGGACACCTTACAACTCCTAAAAACATATTACAATACCGTACGGAAATTTAAAACTCCATAGTAAACCTAATGAATTCGTCTGAGTCCATTAAACATTAGACGACCACTCAGGACTTGTTACGACTTTGTATGCAACATTAGCAACAGGAAAAGCAATTTAAAATAATGTAGGATGCGTTACATCTTTTGAGAACAACTTTCACCACCGTACGAAACATTAAAACTCCATACTAAACCTAATGAATTCGTCCGAGTCATTTGAACATCGTACAATAATTTAGAATATCTTACGACTCTGTATGCCACATTACCGCTTTGAAAAGCATGTTAGTATAACGTAGGACACCTTACAACTCCTAACAAAACATTACAACACCGTACGTAAACTTAAAACTCCATAATAAACCTAATGAATTCATCCGAGTCCTTTGAACATCGTACGACAATTTAGTATATATTACGACTCTGTATGCCACATTACCGCCTTGAAAAGTATGTTAGTATAACGTATGACACCTTACAACTCCTAACAAAACATTACAACACCGTACGTAAACTCAAAACTCCATAATAAACCTAATGAATTCGTCCGAGTCATTTGAACATCGTACAACAATTTAGAATATCTTACGACTATGTATGCCACATTACCGCCTTGAAAATCATGTTAGTATAACGTAGGACACCTTACAACTCCTAACAACATATTACAATACCGTACGTAAACTTAAAACTCCATAGTAAACGTAATGAATTCGTCTGAGTCCATTAAACATTAGACGACCACTCAGGACTTGTTACGACTTTGTATGCAACATTAGCAACAGGAAAAGCAATTTAAAATAATGTAGGATGCGTTACATCTGTTGAGAACAACTTTCACCACCGTACGAAACATTAAAACTCCATACTAAACCTAATGAATTTGTCCGAGTCATTTGAACATCGTACAATAATTTAGAATATCTTACGACTCTGTATGCCACATTACCGCTTTGAAAAGCATGTTAGTATAACGTAGGACACCTTACAACTCCTAACAAAACATTACAACACCGTACGTAAACTCAAAACTCCATAATAAACCTAATGAATTCGTCCGAGTCATTTGAACATCGTACAACAATTTAGAATATCTTACGACTATGTATGCCACATTACCGCCTTGAAAATCATGTTAGTATAACGTAGGACACCTTACAACTCCTAACAACATATTACAATACCGTACGTAAACTTAAAACTCCATAGTAAACGTAATGAATTCGTCTGAGTCCATTAAACATTAGACGACCACTCAGGACTTGTTACGACTTTGTATGCAACATTAGCAACAGGAAAAGCAATTTAAAATAATGTAGGATGCGTTACATCTGTTGAGAACAACTTTCACCACCGTACGAAACATTAAAACTCCATACTAAACTTAATGAATTCGTCCGAGTCATTTGAACATCGTACAATAATTTAGAATATCTTACGACTCTGTATGCCACATTACCGCTTTGAAAAGCATGTTAGTATAACGTAGGACACCTTACAACTCCTAACAAAACATTACAACACCGTACGTAAACATAAAACTCCATAATAAACCTAATGAATTCATCCGAGTCCTTTGAACATCGTACGACAATTTAGAATATATTACGACTCTCTATGCCACATTACCGTCTTGATAAGTATGTTAGTATAACGTACGGCACCTTAGAACTCCTAACAAAACATTACAACACCGTATGTAAACTCAAAACTCCATAATAAACCTAATGAATTCGTCCGAGTCATTTGAACATCGTACAACAATTTAGAATATCTTACGACTATGTATGACACATTACCGCCTTGAAAATCATGTTAGTATAACGTAGGACACCTTACAACTCCTAACAACATATTACAATACCGTACGTGAACTTAAAACTCCATAGTAAACCTAATGAATTCGTCTGAGTCCATTAAACATTAGACGACCACTCAGGACTTGTTACGACTTTGTATGCAACATTAGCAACAGGAAAAGCAATTTAAAATAATGTAGGATGCGTTACATCTGTTGAGAACAACTTTCACCACCGTACGAAACATTAAAACTTCATACTAAACCTAATGAATTCGTCTGATTCATTTGAACATCGTACAATAATTTAGAATATCTTACGACTCTGTATGCCACATTACCGCTTTGAAAAGCATGTTAGTATAACGTAGGACACCTTACAACTCCTAACAAAACATTACAACACCGTACGTAAACTTAAAACTCCATAATAAACCTAATGAATTCATCCGAGTCCTTTGAACATCGTACGACAATTTAGAATATATTACGACTCTGTATGCCACATTACCGCCTTGAAAAGTATGTTAGTATAACGTACGACACCTTACAACTCCTAACAAAACATTACAACACCGTACGTAAACTCAAAACTCGATAATAAACCTAATGAATTCGTCAGAGTCATTTGAACATCGTACAACAATTTAGAATATCTTACGACTATGTATGACACATTACCGCCTTGAAAATCATGTTAGTATAACGTAGGACACCTTACAACTCCTAACAACATATTACAATACCGTACGTAAATTTAAAACTCCATAGTAAACCTAATGAATTCGTCTGAGTCCATTAAACATTAGACGACCACTCAGGACTTGTTACGACTTTGTATGCAACATTAGCAACAGGAAAAGCAATTTAAAATAATGTAGGATGCGTTACATCTTTTGAGAACAACTTTCACCACCGTACGAAACATTAAAACTCCATACTAAACCTAATGAATTCGTCCGAGTCATTTGAACATCGTACAATAATTTAGAATATCTTACGACTCTGTATGCCACATTACCGCTTTGAAAAGCATGTTAGTATAACGTAGGACACCTTACAACTACTAACAAAACACTACAACACCGTATGTAAACTTAAAACTCCATAATAAACCTAATGAATTCATCCGAGTCCTTTGAACATCGTACGGCAATTTAGTATATATTACGACTCTGTATGCCACATTACCGCCTTGAAAAGTATGTTAGTATAACGTACGACACCTTACAACTCCTAACAAAACATTACAACACCGTACGTAAACTCAAAACTCCATAATAAACCTAATGAATTCGTCCGAGTCATTTGAAAATCGTACAACAATTTAGAATATCTTACGACTATGTATGCCACATTACCGCCTGGAAAATCATGTTAGTATAACGTAGGATACCTTACAACTCCTAACAACATATTACAATACCGTACGTAAACTTAAAACTCCATAGTAAACGTAATGAATTCGTCTGAGTCCATTAAACATTAGACGACCACTCAGGACTTGTTACGACTTTGTATGCAACATTAGCAACAGGAAAAGCAATTTAGAATAATGTAGGATGCGTTACATCTTTTGAGAACAACTTTCAGCACCGTACGAAACATTAAAACTCCATACTAAACCTAATGAATTCGTCCGAGTCATTTGAACATCGTACAACAATTTAGAATATCTTACGACTCTGTATGCCACATTACCGCTTTGAAAAGCATGTTAGTATAACGTAGGACTCCTTACAACTCTTAACAAAACATTACAACACCGTACGTAAACTTAAAACTCCATAATAAACCTAATGAATTCATCCGAGTCCTTTGAACATCGTACGACAATTTAGAATATATTACGACTCTGTATGCCACATTATCGCCTTGAAAAGTATGTTAGTATAACGTACGGCACCTTACAACTCCTAACAAAACATTACAACACAGTACATAAACTCAAAACTCCATAATAAACCTAATGAATTCGTCGGAGTCATTTGAACATCGTACAACAATTTAGAATAACTTACGACTATGTATGACACATTACCGCCTTGAAAATCATGTTAGTATAACGTAGGACACCTTACAACTCCTAACAACATATTACAATACCGTACGTAAACTTAAAACTCCATAGTAAACCTAATGAATTCGTCTGAGTCCATTAAACATTAGACGACCACTCAGGACTTGTTACGACTTTGTATGCAACATTAGCAACAGGAAAAGCAATTTAGAATAATGTAGGATGCGTTACATCTTTTGAGAACAACTTTCACCACCGTAGGAAACATTAAAACTCCATACTAAACCTAATGAATTCGTCCGAGTCATTTGAACATCGTACAATAATTTAGAATATCTTACGACTCTGTATGCCACATTACCGCTTTGAAAAGCATGTTAGTATAACGTAGGACACCTTACAACTCCTAACAAAACATTACAACACCGTACGTAAACTTAAAACTCCATAATAAACCTAATGAATTCATCCGAGTCCTTTGAACATCGTACGACAATTTAGAATATATTACGACTCTGTATGCCACATTACCGCCTTGAAAAGTATGTTAGTATAACGTACGACACCTTACAACTCCTAACAAAACATTACAACACCGTACGTAAACTCAAAACTCGATAATAAACCTAATGTATTCGTCAGAGTCATTTGAACATCGTACAACAATTTAGAATATCTTACGACTATGTATGACACATTACCGCCTTGAAAATCATGTTAGTATAACGTAGGACACCTTACAACTCCTAACAACATATTACAATACCGTACGTAAATTTAAAACTCCATAGTAAACCTAATGAATTCGTCTGAGTCCATTAAACATTAGACGACCACTCAGGACTTGTTACGACTTTGTATGCAACATTAGCAACAGGAAAAGCAATTTAAAATAATGTAGGATGCGTTACATCTTTTGAGAACAACTTTCACCACCGTACGAAACATTAAAACTCCATACTAAACCTAATGAATTCGTCCGAGTCATTTGAACATCGTACAATAATTTAGAATATCTTACGACTCTGTATGCCACATTACCGCTTTGAAAAGCATGTTAGTATAACGTAGGACACCTTACAACTACTAACAAAACACTACAACACCGTACGTAAACTTAAAACTCCATAATAAACCTAATGAATTCATCCGAGTCCTTTGAACATCGTACGGCAATTTAGTATATATTACGACTCTGTATGCCACATTACCGCCTTGAAAAGTATGTTAGTATAACGTACGACACCTTACAACTCCTAACAAAACATTACAACACCGTACGTAAACTCAAAACTCCATAATAAACCTAATGAATTCGTCGGAGTCATTTGAACATCGTACAACAATTTAGAATAACTTACGACTATGTATGACACATTACCGCCTTGAAAATCATGTTAGTATAACGTAGGACACCTTACAACTCCTAACAACATATTACAATACCGTACGTAAACTTAAAACTCCATAGTAAACCTAATGAATTCGTCTGAGTCCATTAAACATTAGACGACCACTCAGGACTTGTTACGACTTTGTATGCAACATTAGCAACAGGAAAAGCAATTTAGAATAATGTAGGATGCGTTACATCTTTTGAGAACAACTTTCACCACCGTAGGAAACATTAAAACTCCATACTAAACCTAATGAATTCGTCCGAGTCATTTGAACATCGTACAATAATTTAGAATATCTTACGACTCTGTATGCCACATTACCGCTTTGAAAAGCATGTTAGTATAACGTAGGACACCTTACAACTCCTAACAAAACATTACAACACCGTACGTAAACTTAAAACTCCATAATAAACCTAATGAATTCATCCGAGTCCTTTGAACATCGTACGACAATTTAGAATATATTACGACTCTGTATGCCACATTACCGCCTTGAAAAGTATGTTAGTATAACGTACGACACCTTACAACTCCTAACAAAACATTACAACACCGTACGTAAACTCAAAACTCGATAATAAACCTAATGTATTCGTCAGAGTCATTTGAACATCGTACAACAATTTAGAATATCTTACGACTATGTATGACACATTACCGCCTTGAAAATCATGTTAGTATAACGTAGGACACCTTACAACTCCTAACAACATATTACAATACCGTACGTAAATTTAAAACTCCATAGTAAACCTAATGAATTCGTCTGAGTCCATTAAACATTAGACGACCACTCAGGACTTGTTACGACTTTGTATGCAACATTAGCAACAGGAAAAGCAATTTAAAATAATGTAGGATGCGTTACATCTTTTGAGAACAACTTTCACCACCGTACGAAACATTAAAACTCCATACTAAACCTAATGAATTCGTCCGAGTCATTTGAACATCGTACAATAATTTAGAATATCTTACGACTCTGTATGCCACATTACCGCTTTGAAAAGCATGTTAGTATAACGTAGGACACCTTACAACTACTAACAAAACACTACAACACCGTACGTAAACTTAAAACTCCATAATAAACCTAATGAATTCATCCGAGTCCTTTGAACATCGTACGGCAATTTAGTATATATTACGACTCTGTATGCCACATTACCGCCTTGAAAAGTATGTTAGTATAACGTACGACACCTTACAACTCCTAACAAAACATTACAACACCGTACGTAAACTCAAAACTCCATAATAAACCTAATGAATTCGTCCGAGTCATTTGAAAATCGTACAACAATTTAGAATATCTTACGACTATGTATGCCACATTACCGCCTTGAAAATCATGTTAGTATAACGTAGGATACCTTACAACTCCTAACAACATATTACAATACCGTACGTAAACTTAAAACTCCATAGTAAACGTAATGAATTCGTCTGAGTCCATTAAACATTAGACGACCACTCAGGACTTGTTACGACTTTGTATGCAACATTAGCAACAGGAAAAGCAATTTAGAATAATGTAGGATGCGTTACATCTTTTGAGAACAACTTTCACCACCGTACGAAACATTAAAACTCCATACTAAACCTAATGAATTCGTCCGAGTCATTTGAACATCGTACAACAATTTAGAATATCTTACGACTCTGTATGCCACATTACCGCTTTGAAAAGCATGTTAGTATAACGTAGGACTCCTTACAACTCTTAACAAAACATTACAACACCGTACGTAAACTTAAAACTCCATAATAAACCTAATGAATTCATCCGAGTCCTTTGAACATCGTACGACAATTTAGAATATATTACGACTCTGTATGCCACATTACCGCCTTGGAAAGTATGTTAGTATAACGTACGGCACCTTACAACTCCTAACAAAACATTACAACACAGTACATAAACTCAAAACTCCATAATAAACCTAATGAATTCGTCGGAGTCATTTGAACATCGTACAACAATTTAGAATAACTTACGACTATGTATGACACATTACCGCCTTGAAAATCATGTTAGTATAACGTAGGACACCTTACAACTCCTAACAACATATTACAATACCGTACGTAAACTTAAAACTCCATAGTAAACCTAATGAATTCGTCTGAGTCCATTAAACATTAGACGACCACTCAGGACTTGTTACGACTTTGTATGCAACATTAGCAACAGGAAAAGCAATTTAGAATAATGTAGGATGCGTTACATCTTTTGAGAACAACTTTCACCACCGTAGGAAACATTAAAACTCCATACTAAACCTAATGAATTCGTCCGAGTCATTTGAACATCGTACAATAATTTAGAATATCTTACGACTCTGTATGCCACATTACCGCTTTGAAAAGCATGTTAGTATAACGTAGGACACCTTACAACTCCTAACAAAACATTACAACACCGTACGTAAACTTAAAACTCCATAATAAACCTAATGAATTCATCCGAGTCCTTTGAACATCGTACGGCAATTTAGTATATATTACGACTATGTATGCCACATTACCGCCTTGAAAAGTATGTTAGTATATTGTACGACACCTTACAACTCCTAACAAAACATTACAACACCGTACGTAAACTCAAAACTCCATAATAAACCTAATGAATTCGTCCGAGTCATTTGAACATCGTACAACAATTTAGAATATCTTACGACTATGTATGCCACATTACCGCCTTGAAAATCATGTTAGTATAACGTAGGAGACCTTACAACTCCTAACAACATATTACAATACCGTACGTAAACTTAAAACTCCATAGTAAACGTAATGAATTCGTCTGAGTCCATTAAACATTAGACGACCACTCAGGACTTGTTACGACTTTGTATGCAACATTAGCAACAGGAAAAGACATTTAGAATAATGTAGGATGCATTACATCTTTTGAGAACAACTTTCACCACCGTACGAAACATTAAAACTCCATACTAAACCTAATGAATTCGTTCGAGTCATTTGAACATCGTACAACAATTTAGAATATCTTACGACCTTGTATGCCACATTACCGCTTTGAAAAGCATGTTAGTATAACGTAGGACTCCTTACAACTCTTAACAAAACATTACAACACCGTACGTAAACTTAAAACTCCATAATAAACCTTATGAATTCATCCGAGTCCTTTGAACATCGTACGGCAATTTAGTATATATTACGACTATGTATGCCACATTACCGCCTTGAAAAGTATGTTAGTATATTGTACGACACCTTACAACTCATAACAAAACATTACAACACAGTACGTAAACTCAAAACTCCATAATAAACCTAATGAATTCGTCCGAGTCATTTGAACATCGTACAACAATTTAGAATATCTTACGACTATGTATGCCACATTACCGCCTTGAAAATCATGTTAGTATAACGTAGGACACCTTACAACTCCTAACAACATATTACAATACCGTACGTAAACTTAAAACTCCATAGTAAACCTAATGAATTCGTCTGAGTCCATTAAACATTAGACGACCACTCAGGACTTGTTACGACTTTGTATGCAACATTAGCAACAGGAAAAGCAATTTAGAATATTGTAGGATGCGTTACATCTTTTGAGAACAACTTTCACCACCGTACGAAACATTAAAACTCCATACTAAACCTAATGAATTCGTTCGAGTCATTTGAACATCGTACAACAATTTAGAATATCTTACGACTCTGTATGCCACATTACCGCTTTGAAAAGCATTTTAGTATAACGTAGGACTCCTTACAACTCTTAACAAAACATTACAACACCGTACGTAAACTTAAAACTCCATAATAAACCTAATGAATTCATCCGAGTCCTTTTAACATCGTACGAAAATTTAGAATATATTACGACTCTGTATGCCACATTACCGCCTTGAAAAGTATGTTAGTATAACATACGGCACCTTACAATTCCTAACAAAAGATTACAACACAGTACGTAAACTCAAAACTCCATAATAAACCTAATGAATTCGTCGGAGTCATTTGAAAATCGTACAACAATTTAGAATATCTTACGACTATGTATGCCACATTACCGCCTTGAAAATCATGTTAGTATAACGTAGGACACCTTACAACTCCTAACAACATATTACAATATCGTACGTAAACTTAAAACTCCATAGTAAACCTAATGAATTCGTCTGAGTCCATTAAACATTAGACGACCACTCAGGACTTGTTACGACTTTGTATGCAACATTAGCAACAGGAAAAGCAATTTAGAATAATGTAGGATGCGTTACATCTTTTGAGAACAACTTTCACCACCGTACGAAACATTAAAACTCCATACTAAACCTAATGAATTCGTCCGAGTCATTTGAACATCGTACAACAATTTAGAATATCTTACGACTCTGTATGCCACATTACCGCTTTGAAAAGCATGTTAGTATAACGTAGGGCACCTTACAACTCCTAACAAAACATTACAACACCGTACGTAAACTTAAAACTCCATAATAAACCTAATGAATTCATCCGAGTCCTTTGAACACCGTAGGACAATTTAGAATATATTACGACTCTGTATGCCACATTACCGCCTTGAAAAGTATGTTAGTATAACGTACGGCACCTTACAGCTCCTAACAAAACATTACAACACCGTACGCAAACTCAAAACTCCATAATAAATCTAATGAATTCGTTCGAGTCATTTGAACATCGTACAACAATTTAGAATATCTTACGACTATGTATGCCACATTACCGCCTTGAAAATCATGTTAGTATAACGTAGGACACCTTACAACTCCTAACAACATATTACAATACCGTACGTAAACTTAAAACTCCATAGTAAACCTAATGAATTCGTCTGAGTCCATTAAACATTAGACGACCACTCAGGACTTGTTACGACTTTGTATGAAACATTAGCAACAGGAAAAGCAATTTAGAATAATGTAGGATGCGTTACATCTTTTGAGAACAACTTTCACCACCGTACGAAACTTTAAAACTCCATACTAAACCTAATGAATTCGTCCGAGTCATTTGAACATCGTACAACAATTTAGAATATCTTACGACTCTGTATGCCACATTACCGCTTTGAAAAGCATGTTAGTATAACGTAGGGCACCTTACAACTCCTAACAAAACATTACAACACCGTACGTAAACTTAAAACTCCATAATAAACCTAATGAATTCATCCGAGTCCTTTGAACACCGTAGGACAATTTAGAATATATTACGACTCTGTATGCCACATTACCGCCTTGAAAAGTATGTTAGTATAACGTACGGCACCTTACAGCTCCTAACAAAACATTACAACACCGTACGCAAACTCAAAACTCCATAATAAATCTAATGAATTCGTTAGAGTCATTTGAACATCGTACAACAATTTAGAATATCTTACGACTATGTATGCCACATTACCGCCTTGAAAATCATGTTAGTATAACGTAGGACACCTTACAACTCCTAACAACATATTACAATACCGTACGTAAACTTAAAACTCCATACTAAACCTAATGAATTCGTCTGAGTCCATTAAACATTAGACGACCACTCAGGACTTGTTACGACTTTGTATGAAACATTAGCAACAGGAAATGCAATTTAGAATAATGTAGGATGCGTTACATCTTTTGAGAACAACTTTCACCACCGTACGAAACATTAAAACTCCATACTAAACCTAATGAATTCGTCCGAGTCATTTGAACATCGTACAATAATTTAGAATATCTTACGACTCTGTATGCCACATTACCGCTTTGAAAAGCATGTTAGTATAACGTAGGACACCTTACAACTCCTAACAAAACATTACAACACCGTACGTAAACTTAAAACTCCATAATAAACCTAATGAATTCATCCGAGACCTTTGAACACCGTACGACAATTTAGAATATATTACGACTCTGTATGCCACATTACCGCCTTGAAAAGTATGTTAGTATAACGTACGACACCTTACAACTCCTAACAAAACATTACAACACAGTATGTAAACTCAAAACTCCATAATAAACCTAATGAATTCGTCGGAGTCATTTGAACATCGTACAACAATTTAGAATATCTTACGACTATGTATGCCACATTACCGCCTTGAAAATCATGTTAGTATAACGTAGGACACCTTACAACTCCTAACAACATATTACAATACCGTACGTAAACTTAAAACTCCATAGTAAACCTAATGAATTCGTCTGAGTCCATTAAACATTAGACGACCACTCAGGACTTGTTACGACTTTGTATGCAACATTAGCAACAGGAAAAGCAATTTAGAATAATGTAGGATGCGTTACATCTTTTGAGAACAACTTTCACCACCGTACGAAACATTAAAACTCCATACTAAACCTAATGAATTCGTCCGAGTCATTTGAACATCGTACAACAATTTAGAATATCTTACGACTCTGTATGCCACATTACCGCTTTGAAAAGCATGTTAGTATAACGTAGGACACCTTACAACTCCTAACAAAACATTACAACACCGTACGTAAACTTAAAACTCCAATATAAACCTAATGAATTCATCCGAGTCCTTTGAACACCGTAGGACAATTTAGAATATATTACGACTCTGTATGCCACATTACCGCCTTGAAAAGTATGTTAGTATAACGTACGGCACCTTACAACTCCTAACAAAACATTACAACACCGTACGTAAACTCAAAACTCCATAATAAATCTAATGAATTCGTTCGAGTCATTTGAACATCGTACAACAATTTAGAATATCTTACGACTATGTATGCCACATTACCGCCTTGAAAATCATGTTAGTATAACGTAGGACACCTTACAACTCCTAACAACATATTACAATACCGTACGTAAACTTAAAACTCCATAGTAAACCTAATGAATTCGTCTGAGTCCATTAAACATTAGACGACCACTCAGGACTTGTTACGACTTTGTATGAAACATTAGCAACAGGAAAAGCAATTTAGAATAATGTAGGATGCGTTACATCTTTTGAGAACAACTTTCACCACCGTACGAAACATTAAAACTCCATACTAAACCTAATGAATTCGTCCGAGTCATTTGAACATCGTACAACAATTTAGAATATCTTACGACTCTGTATGCCACATTACCGCTTTGAAAAGCATGTTAGTATAACGTAGGACACCTTACAACTCCTAACAAAACATTACAACACCGTACGTAAACTTAAAACTCCATAATAAACCTAATGAATTCATCCGAGTCCTTTGAACACCGTAGGACAATTTAGAATATATTACGACTCTGTATGCCACATTACCGCCTTGAAAAGTATGTTAGTATAACGTACGGCACCTTACAACTCCTAACAAAACATTACAACACCGTACGTAAACTCAAAACTCCATAATAAATCTAATGAATTCGTTCGAGTCATTTGAACATCGTACAACAATTTAGAATATCTTACGACTATGTATGCCACATTACCGCCTTGAAAATCATGTTAGTATAACGTAGGACACCTTACAACTCCTAACAACATATTACAATACCGTACGTAAACTTAAAACTCCATAGTAAACCTAATGAATTCGTCTGAGTCCATTAAACATTAGACGACCACTCAGGACTTGTTACGACTTTGTATGAAACATTAGCAACAGGAAAAGCAATTTAGAATAATGTAGGATGCGTTACATCTTTTGAGAACAACTTTCACCACCGTACGAAACATTAAAACTCCATACTAAACCTAATGAATTCGTCCGAGTCTTTTGAACATCGTACAACAATTTAGAATATCTTACGACTCTGTATGCCACATTACCGCTTTGAAAAGCATGTTAGTATAACGTAGGACACCTTACAACTCCTAACAAAACATTACAACACCGTACGTAAACTTAAAACTCCATAATAAACCTAATGAATTCATCCGAGTCCTTTGAACACCGTACGACAATTTAGAATATATTACGACTCTGTATGCCACATTACCGCCTTGAAAAGTATGTTAGTATAACGTACGGCACCTTACAACTACTAACAAAACATTACAACACCGTACGTAAACTCAAAACTCCATAATAAACCTAATGAATTCGTCCGAGTCATTTGAACATCGTACAACAATTTAGAATATCTTACGACTATGTATGCCACATTACCGCCTTGAAAATCATGTTAGTATAACGTAGGACACCTTACAACTCCTAACAACATATTACAATACCGTACGTAAACTTAAAACTCCATAGTAAACCTAATGAATTCGTCTGAGTCCATTAAACATTAGACGACCACTCAGGACTTGTTACGACTTTGTATGCAACATTAGAAACATGAAAAGCAATTTAGAATAATGTAGGATGCGTTACATCTTTTAAGAACAACTTTCACCACCGTACGAAACATTAAAACTCCATACTAAACCTAATGAATTCGTCCGAGTCATTTGAACATCGTACAACAATTTAGAATATCTTACGACTATGTATGCCACATTACCGCCTTGAAAATCATGTTAGTATAACGTAGGACACCTTACAACTCCTAACAACATATTACAATATCGTACGTAAACTTAAAACTCCATAGTAAACCTAATGAATTCGTCTGAGTCCATTAAACATTAGACGACCACTCAGGACTTGTTACGACTTTGTATGCAACATTAGCAACAGGAAAAGTCATTTAGAATAATGTAGGATGCGTTACATCTTTTGAGAACAACTTTCACCACCGTACGAAACATTAAAACTCCATACTAAACCTAATGAATTCGTCCGAGTCATTTGAACATCGTACAACAATTTAGAATATCTTACGACTCTGTATGCCACATTACCGCTTTGAAAAGCATGTTAGTATAACGTAGGACACCTTACAACTCCTAACAAAACATTACAACACCGTACGTAAACTTAAAACTCCATAATAAACCTAATGAATTCATCCGAGTCCTTTGAACACCGTAGGACAATTTAGAATATATTACGACTCTGTATGCCACATTACCGCCTTGAAAAGTATGTTAGTATAACGTACGGCACCTTACAACTCCTAACAAAACATTACAACACCGTACGTAAACTCAAAACTCCATAATAAATCTAATGAATTCGTTCGAGTCATTTGAACATCGTACAACAATTTAGAATATCTTACGACTATGTATGCCACATTACCGCCTTGAAAATCATGTTAGTATAACGTAGGACACCTTACAACTCCTAACAACATATTACAATACCGTACGTAAACTTAAAACTCCATAGTAAACCTAATGAATTCGTCTGAGTCCATTAAACATTAGACGACCACTCAGGACTTGTTACGACTTTGTATGCAACATTAGAAACATGAAAAGCAATTTAGAATAATGTAGGATGCGTTACATCTTTTAAGAACAACTTTCACCACCGTACGAAACATTAAAACTCCATACTAAACCTAATGAATTCGTCCGAGTCATTTGAACATCGTACAACAATTTAGAATATCTTACGACTCTGTATGCCACATTACCGCTTTGAAAAGCATGTTAGTATAACGTAGGACACCTTACAACTCCTAACAAAACATTACAACACCGTACGTAAACTTAAAACTCCATAATAAACCTAATGAATTCATCCGAGTCCTTTGAACAACGTACGACAATTTAGAATATATTACGACTCTGTATGCCACATTACCGCCTTGAAAAGTATGCTAGTATAACGTACGGCACCTTACAACTCCTAACAAAACATTACAACACCGTACGTAAACTCAAAACTCCATAATAAACCTAATGAATTCGTCCGAGTCATTTGAACATCGTACAACAATTTAGAATATCTTACGACTATGTATGCCACATTACCGCCTTGAAAATCATGTTAGTATAACGTAGGACACCTTACAACTCCTAACAACATATTACAATACCCTACGTAAACTTAAAACTCCATAGTAAACCTAATGAATTCGTCTGAGTCCATTAAACATTAGACGACCACTCAGGACTTGTTACGACTTTGTATGAAACATTAGCAACAGGAAAAGCAATTTAGAATAATGTAGGATGCGTTACATCTTTTGAGAACAACTTTCACCACCGTACGAAACATTAAAACTCCATACTAATTCTAATGAATTCGTCCGAGTCTTTTGAACATCGTACAACAATTTAGAATATCTTACGACTCTGTATGCCACATTACCGCTTTGAAAAGCATATTAGTATAACGTAGGACACCTTACAACTCCTAACAAAACATTACAACACCGTACGTAAACTTAAAACTCCATAATAAACCTAATGAATTCATCCGAGTCCTTTGAACACCGTACGACAATTTAGAATATATTACGACTCTGTATGCCACATTACCGCCTTGAAAAGTATGTTAGTATAACGTACGGCACCTTACAACTACTAACAAAACATTACAACACCGTACGTAAACTCAAAACTCCATAATAAACCTAATGAATTCGTTCGAGTCATTTGAACATCGTACAACAATTTAGAATATCTTACGACTATGTATGCCACATTACCGCCTTGAAAATCATGTTAGTATAACGTAGGACACCTTACAACTCCTAACAACATATTACAATACCGTACGTAAACTTAAAACTCCATAGTAAACCTAATGAATTCGTCTGAGTCCATTAAACATTAGACGACCACTCAGGACTTGTTACGACTTTGTATGCAACATTAGAAACATGAAAAGCAATTTAGAATAATGTAGGATGCGTTACATCTTTTAAGAACAACTTTCACCACCGTACGAAACATTAAAACTCCATACTAAACCTAATGAATTCGTCCGAGTCATTTG
Source organism: Tagetes erecta (assembly GCA_030867185.1). NCBI lineage: Eukaryota > Viridiplantae > Streptophyta > Magnoliopsida > Asterales > Asteraceae > Tagetes > Tagetes erecta. Next base: position 42,018,609 of record CM061488.1, on the reverse strand, counting down.
AACATCGTACAACAATTTAGAATATCTTACGACTCTGTATGCCACATTACCGCTTTGAAAAGCATGTTAGTATAACGTAGGACACCTTACAACTCCTAACAAAACATTACAACACCGTACGTAAACTTAAAACTCCATAATAAACCTAATGAATTCATCCGAGTCCTTTGAACAACGTACGACAATTTAGAATATATTACGACTCTGTATGCCACATTACCGCCTTGAAAAGTATGTTAGTATAACGTACGGCACCTTACAACTCCTAACAAAACATTACAACACCGTACGTAAACTCAAAACTCCATAATAAACCTAATGAATTCGTCCGAGTCATTTGAACATCGTACAACAATTTAGAATATCTTACGACTATGTATGCCACATTACCGCCTTGAAAATCATGTTAGTATAACGTAGGACACCTTACAACTCCTAACAACATATTACAATACCCTACGTAAACTTAAAACTCCATAGTAAACCTAATGAATTCGTCTGAGTCCATTAAACATTAGACGACCACTCAGGACTTGTTACGACTTTGTATGAAACATTAGCAACAGGAAAAGCAATTTAGAATAATGTAGGATGCGTTACATCTTTTGAGAACAACTTTCACCACCGTACGAAACATTAAAACTCCATACTAATTCTAATGAATTCGTCCGAGTCTTTTGAACATCGTACAACAATTTAGAATATCTTACGACTCTGTATGCCACATTACCGCTTTGAAAAGCATATTAGTATAACGTAGGACACCTTACAACTCCTAACAAAACATTACAACACCGTACGTAAACTTAAAACTCCATAATAAACCTAATGAATTCATCCGAGTCCTTTGAACACCGTACGACAATTTAGAATATATTACGACTCTGTATGCCACATTACCGCCTTGAAAAGTATGTTAGTATAACGTACGGCACCTTACAACTACTAACAAAACATTACAACACCGTACGTAAACTCAAAACTCCATAATAAACCTAATGAATTCGTCCGAGTCATTTGAACATCGTACAACAATTTAGAATATCTTACGACTATGTATGCCACATTACCGCCTTGAAAATCATGTTAGTATAACGTAGGACACCTTACAACTCCTAACAACATATTACAATACCGTACGTAAACTTAAAACTCCATAGTAAACCTAATGAATTCGTTTGAGTCCATTAAACATTAGACGACCACTCAGGACTTGTTACGACTTTGTATGCAACATTAGAAACATGAAAAGCAATTTAGAATAATGTAGGATGCGTTACATCTTTTAAGAACAACTTTCACCACCGTACGAAACATTAAAACTCCATACTAAACCTAATGAATTCGTCCGAGTCATTTGAACATCGTACAACAATTTAGAATATCTTACGACTCTGTATGCCACATTACCGCTTTGAAAAGCATGTTAGTATAACGTAGGACACCTTACAACTCCTAACAAAACATTACAACACCGTACGTAAACTTAAAACTCCATAATAAACCTAATGAATTCATCCGAGTCTTTTGAACAACGTACGACAATTTAGAATATATTACGACTCTGTATGCCACATTACCGCCTTGAAAAGTATGTTAGTATAACGTACGGCACCTTACAACTCCTAACAAAACATTACAACACCGTACGTAAACTCAAAACTCCATAATAAATCTAATGAATTCGTTCGAGTCATTTTAACATCGTACAACATTTTAGAATATCTTACGACTATGTATGCCACATTACCGCCTTGAAAATCATGTTAGTATAACGTAGGACACCTTACAACTCCTAACAAAACATTACAACACCGTACGTAAACTTAAAACTCCATAATAAACCTAATGAATTCATCCGAGTCCTTTGAACACCGTAGGACAATTTAGAATATATTACGACTCTGTATGCCACATTACCGCCTTGAAAAGTATGTTAGTATAACGTACGGCACCTTACAACTCCTAACAAAACATTACAACACCGTACGTAAACTCAAAACTCCATAATAAATCTAATGAATTCGTTCGAGTCATTTGAACATCGTACAACAATTTAGAATATCTTACGACTATGTATGCCACATTACCGCCTTGAAAATCATGTTAGTATAACGTAGGACACCTTACAACTCCTAACAACATATTACAATACCGTACGTAAACTTAAAACTCCATAGTAAACCTAATGAATTCGTCTGAGTCCATTAAACATTAGACGACCACTCAGGACTTGTTACGACTTTGTATGAAACATTAGCAACAGGAAAAGCAATTTAGAATAATGTAGGATGCGTTACATCTTTTGAGAACAACTTTCACCACCGTACGAAACATTAAAACTCCATACTAAACCTAATGAATTCGTCCGAGTCTTTTGAACATCGTACAACAATTTAGAATATCTTACGACTCTGTATGCCACATTACCGCTTTGAAAAGCATGTTAGTATAACGTAGGACACCTTACAACTCCTAACAAAACATTACAACACCGTACGTAAACTTAAAACTCCATAATAAACCTAATGAATTCATCCGAGTCCTTTGAACACCGTACGACAATTTAGAATATATTACGACTCTGTATGCCACATTACCGCCTTGAAAAGTATGTTAGTATAACGTACGGCACCTTACAACTACTAACAAAACATTACAACACCGTACGTAAACTCAAAACTCCATAATAAACCTAATGAATTCGTCCGAGTCATTTGAACATCGTACAACAATTTAGAATATCTTACGACTATGTATGCCACATTACCGCCTTGAAAATCATGTTAGTATAACGTAGGACACCTTACAACTCCTAACAACATATTACAATACCGTACGTAAACTTAAAACTCCATAGTAAACCTAATGAATTCGTCTGAGTCCATTAAACATTAGACGACCACTCAGGACTTGTTACGACTTTGTATGCAACATTAGAAACATGAAAAGCAATTTAGAATAATGTAGGATGCGTTACATCTTTTAAGAACAACTTTCACCACCGTACGAAACATTAAAACTCCATACTAAACCTAATGAATTCGTCCGAGTCATTTGAACATCGTACAACAATTTAGAATATCTTACGACTATGTATGCCACATTACCGCCTTGAAAATCATGTTAGTATAACGTAGGACACCTTACAACTCCTAACAACATATTACAATACCGTACGTAAACTTAAAACTCCATAGTAAACCTAATGAATTCGTCTGAGTCCATTAAACATTAGACGACCACTCAGGACTTGTTACGACTTTGTATGCAACATTAGCAACAGGAAAAGCAATTTAGAATATTGTAGGATGCGTTACATCTTTTGAGAACAACTTTCACCACCGTACGAAACATTAAAACTCCATACTAAACCTAATGAATTCGTTCGAGTCATTTGAACATCGTACAACAATTTAGAATATCTTACGACTCTGTATGCCACATTACCGCTTTGAAAAGCATTTTAGTATAACGTAGGACACCTTACAACTCTTAACAAAACATTACAACACCGTACGTAAACTTAAAACTCCATAATAAACCTAATGAATTCATCCGAGTCCTTTGAACATCGTACGAAAATTTAGAATATATTACGACTCTGTATGCCACATTACCGCCTTGAAAAGTATGTTAGTATAACATACGGCACCTTACAATTCCTAACAAAAGATTACAACACAGTACGTAAACTCAAAACTCCATAATAAACCTAATGAATTCGTCGGAGACATTTGAAAATCGTACAACAATTTAGAATATCTTACGACTATGTATGCCACATTACCGCCTTGAAAATCATGTTAGTATAACGTAGGACACCTTACAACTCCTAACAACATATTACAATATCGTACGTAAACTTAAAACTCCATAGTAAACCTAATGAATTCGTCTGAGTCCATTAAACATTAGACGACCACTCAGGACTTGTTACGACTTTGTATGCAACATTAGCAACAGGAAAAGTCATTTAGAATAATGTAGGATGCGTTACATCTTTTGAGAACAACTTTCACCACCGTACGAAACATTAAAACTCCATACTAAACCTAATGAATTCGTCCGAGTCATTTGAACATCGTACAACAATTTAGAATATCTTACGACTCTGTATGCCACATTACCGCTTTGAAAAGCATGTTAGTATAACGTAGGACACCTTACAACTCCTAACAAAACATTACAACACCGTACGTAAACTTAAAACTCCATAATAAACCTAATGAATTCATCCGAGTCCTTTGAACACCGTAGGACAATTTAGAATATATTACGACTCTGTATGCCACATTACCGCCTTGAAAAGTATGTTAGTATAACGTACGGCACCTTACAACTCCTAACAAAACATTACAACACCGTACGTAAACTCAAAACTCCATAATAAATCTAATGAATTCGTTCGAGTCATTTGAACATCGTACAACAATTTAGAATATCTTACGACTATGTATGCCACATTACCGCCTTGAAAATCATGTTAGTATAACGTAGGACACCTTACAACTCCTAACAACATATTACAATACCGTACGTAAACTTAAAACTCCATAGTAAACCTAATGAATTCGTCTGAGTCCATTAAACATTAGACGACCACTCAGGACTTGTTACGACTTTGTATGCAACATTAGAAACATGAAAAGCAATTTAGAATAATGTAGGATGCGTTACATCTTTTAAGAACAACTTTCACCACCGTACGAAACATTAAAACTCCATACTAAACCTAATGAATTCGTCCGAGTCATTTGAACATCGTACAACAATTTAGAATATCTTACGACTCTGTATGCCACATTACCGCTTTGAAAAGCATGTTAGTATAACGTAGGACACCTTACAACTCCTAACAAAACATTACAACACCGTACGTAAACTTAAAACTCCATAATAAACCTAATGAATTCATCCGAGTCCTTTGAACAACGTACGACAATTTAGAATATATTACGACTCTGTATGCCACATTACCGCCTTGAAAAGTATGCTAGTATAACGTACGGCACCTTACAACTCCTAACAAAACATTACAACACCGTACGTAAACTCAAAACTCCATAATAAACCTAATGAATTCGTCCGAGTCATTTGAACATCGTACAACAATTTAGAATATCTTACGACTATGTATGCCACATTACCGCCTTGAAAATCATGTTAGTATAACGTAGGACACCTTACAACTCCTAACAACATATTACAATACCCTACGTAAACTTAAAACTCCATAGTAAACCTAATGAATTCGTCTGAGTCCATTAAACATTAGACGACCACTCAGGACTTGTTACGACTTTGTATGAAACATTAGCAACAGGAAAAGCAATTTAGAATAATGTAGGATGCGTTACATCTTTTGAGAACAACTTTCACCACCGTACGAAACATTAAAACTCCATACTAATTCTAATGAATTCGTCCGAGTCTTTTGAACATCGTACAACAATTTAGAATATCTTACGACTCTGTATGCCACATTACCGCTTTGAAAAGCATATTAGTATAACGTAGGACACCTTACAACTCCTAACAAAACATTACAACACCGTACGTAAACTTAAAACTCCATAATAAACCTAATGAATTCATCCGAGTCCTTTGAACACCGTACGACAATTTAGAATATATTACGACTCTGTATGCCACATTACCGCCTTGAAAAGTATGTTAGTATAACGTACGGCACCTTACAACTACTAACAAAACATTACAACACCGTACGTAAACTCAAAACTCCATAATAAACCTAATGAATTCGTTCGAGTCATTTGAACATCGTACAACAATTTAGAATATCTTACGACTATGTATGCCACATTACCGCCTTGAAAATCATGTTAGTATAACGTAGGACACCTTACAACTCCTAACAACATATTACAATACCGTACGTAAACTTAAAACTCCATAGTAAACCTAATGAATTCGTCTGAGTCCATTAAACATTAGACGACCACTCAGGACTTGTTACGACTTTGTATGCAACATTAGAAACATGAAAAGCAATTTAGAATAATGTAGGATGCGTTACATCTTTTAAGAACAACTTTCACCACCGTACGAAACATTAAAACTCCATACTAAACCTAATGAATTCGTCCGAGTCATTTGAACATCGTACAACAATTTAGAATATCTTACGACTCTGTATGCCACATTACCGCTTTGAAAAGCATGTTAGTATAACGTAGGACACCTTACAACTCCTAACAAAACATTACAACACCGTACGTAAACTTAAAACTCCATAATAAACCTAATGAATTCATCCGAGTCCTTTGAACAACGTACGACAATTTAGAATATATTACGACTCTGTATGCCACATTACCGCCTTGAAAAGTATGTTAGTATAACGTACGGCACCTTACAACTCCTAACAAAACATTACAACACCGTACGTAAACTCAAAACTCCATAATAAACCTAATGAATTCGTCCGAGTCATTTGAACATCGTACAACAATTTAGAATATCTTACGACTATGTATGCCACATTACCGCCTTGAAAATCATGTTAGTATAACGTAGGACACCTTACAACTCCTAACAACATATTACAATACCCTACGTAAACTTAAAACTCCATAGTAAACCTAATGAATTCGTCTGAGTCCATTAAACATTAGACGACCACTCAGGACTTGTTACGACTTTGTATGAAACATTAGCAACAGGAAAAGCAATTTAGAATAATGTAGGATGCGTTACATCTTTTGAGAACAACTTTCACCACCGTACGAAACATTAAAACTCCATACTAATTCTAATGAATTCGTCCGAGTCTTTTGAACATCGTACAACAATTTAGAATATCTTACGACTCTGTATGCCACATTACCGCTTTGAAAAGCATATTAGTATAACGTAGGACACCTTACAACTCCTAACAAAACATTACAACACCGTACGTAAACTTAAAACTCCATAATAAACCTAATGAATTCATCCGAGTCCTTTGAACACCGTACGACAATTTAGAATATATTACGACTCTGTATGCCACATTACCGCCTTGAAAAGTATGTTAGTATAACGTACGGCACCTTACAACTACTAACAAAACATTACAACACCGTACGTAAACTCAAAACTCCATAATAAACCTAATGAATTCGTCCGAGTCATTTGAACATCGTACAACAATTTAGAATATCTTACGACTATGTATGCCACATTACCGCCTTGAAAATCATGTTAGTATAACGTAGGACACCTTACAACTCCTAACAACATATTACAATACCGTACGTAAACTTAAAACTCCATAGTAAACCTAATGAATTCGTTTGAGTCCATTAAACATTAGACGACCACTCAGGACTTGTTACGACTTTGTATGCAACATTAGAAACATGAAAAGCAATTTAGAATAATGTAGGATGCGTTACATCTTTTAAGAACAACTTTCACCACCGTACGAAACATTAAAACTCCATACTAAACCTAATGAATTCGTCCGAGTCATTTGAACATCGTACAACAATTTAGAATATCTTACGACTCTGTATGCCACATTACCGCTTTGAAAAGCATGTTAGTATAACGTAGGACACCTTACAACTCCTAACAAAACATTACAACACCGTACGTAAACTTAAAACTCCATAATAAACCTAATGAATTCATCCGAGTCTTTTGAACAACGTACGACAATTTAGAATATATTACGACTCTGTATGCCACATTACCGCCTTGAAAAGTATGTTAGTATAACGTACGGCACCTTACAACTCCTAACAAAACATTACAACACCGTACGTAAACTCAAAACTCCATAATAAATCTAATGAATTCGTTCGAGTCATTTTAACATCGTACAACATTTTAGAATATCTTACGACTATGTATGCCACATTACCGCCTTGAAAATCATGTTAGTATAACGTAGGACACCTTACAACTCCTAACAACATATTACAATACCGTACGTAAACTTAAAACTCCATAGTAAACCTAATGAATTCGTCTGAGTCCATTAAACATTAGACGACCACTCAGGACTTGTTACGACTTTGTATGAAACATTAGCAACAGGAAAAGCAATTTAGAATAATGTAGGATGCGTTACATCTTTTGAGAACAACTTTCACCACCGTACGAAACATTAAAACTCCATACTAAACCTAATGAATTCGTCCGAGTCTTTTGAACATCGTACAACAATTTAGAATATCTTACGACTCTGTATGCCACATTACCGCTTTGAAAAGCATGTTAGTATAACGTAGGACACCTTACAACTCCTAACAAAACATTACAACACCGTACGTAAACTTAAAACTCCATAATAAACCTAATGAATTCATCCGAGTCCTTTGAACACCGTACGACAATTTAGAATATATTACGACTCTGTATGCCACATTACCGCCTTGAAAAGTATGTTAGTATAACGTACGGCACCTTACAACTACTAACAAAACATTACAACACCGTACGTAAACTCAAAACTCCATAATAAACCTAATGAATTCGTCCGAGTCATTTGAACATCGTACAACAATTTAGAATATCTTACGACTATGTATGCCACATTACCGCCTTGAAAATCATGTTAGTATAACCTAGGACACCTTACAACTCCTAACAACATATTACAATACCGTACGTAAACTTAAAACTCCATAGTAAACCTAATGAATTCGTCTGAGTCCATTAAACATTAGACGACCACTCAGGACTTGTTACGACTTTGTATGCAACATTAGAAACATGAAAAGCAATTTAGAATAATGTAGGATGCGTTACATCTTTTAAGAACAACTTTCACCACCGTACGAAACATTAAAACTCCATACTAAACCTAATGAATTCGTCCGAGTCATTTGAACATCGTACAACAATTTAGAATATCTTACGACTCTGTATGCCACATTACCGCTTTGAAAAGCATGTTAGTATAACGTAGGACACCTTACAACTCCTAACAAAACATTACAACACCGTACGTAAACTTAAAACTCCATAATAAACCTAATGAATTCATCCGAGTCCTTTGAACAACGTACGACAATTTAGAATATATTACGACTCTGTATGCCACATTACCGCCTTGAAAAGTATGTTAGTATAACGTACGGCACCTTACAACTCCTAACAAAACATTACAACACCGTACGTAAACTCAAAACTCCATAATAAAGCTAATGAATTCGTCCGAGTCATTTGAACATCGTACAACAATTTAGAATATCTTACGACTATGTATGCCACATTACCGCCTTGAAAATCATGTTAGTATAACGTAGGACACCTTACAACTCCTAACAACATATTACAATACCCTACGTAAACTTAAAACTCCATAGTAAACCTAATGAATTCGTCTGAGTCCATTAAACATTAGACGACCACTCAGGACTTGTTACGACTTTGTATGAAACATTAGCAACAGGAAAAGCAATTTAGAATAATGTAGGATGCGTTACATCTTTTGAGAACAACTTTCACCACCGTACGAAACATTAAAACTCCATACTAATTCTAATGAATTCGTCCGAGTCTTTTGAACATCGTACAACAATTTAGAATATCTTACGACTCTGTATGCCACATTACCGCTTTGAAAAGCATATTAGTATAACGTAGGACACCTTACAACTCCTAACAAAACATTACAACACCGTACGTAAACTTAAAACTCCATAATAAACCTAATGAATTCATCCGAGTCCTTTGAACACCGTACGACAATTTAGAATATATTACGACTCTGTATGCCACATTACCGCCTTGAAAAGTATGTTAGTATAACGAACGGCACCTTACAACTACTAACAAAACATTACAACACCGTACGTAAACTCAAAACTCCATAATAAACCTAATGAATTCGTCCGAGTCATTTGAACATCGTACAACAATTTAGAATATCTTACGACTATGTATGCCACATTACCGCCTTGAAAATCATGTTAGTATAACGTAGGACACCTTACAGCTCCTAACAACATATTACAATACCGTACGTAAACTTAAAACTCCATAGTAAACCTAATGAATTCGTCTGAGTCCATTAAACATTAGACGACCACTCAGGACTTGTTACGACTTTGTATGCAACATTAGAAACATGAAAAGCAATTTAGAATAATGTAGGATGCGTTACATCTTTTAAGAACAACTTTCACCACCGTACGAAACATTAAAACTCCATACTAAACCTAATGAATTCGTCCGAGTCATTTGAACATCGTACAACAATTTAGAATATCTTACGCTCTGTATGCCACATTACCGCTTTGAAAAGCATGTTAGTATAACGTAGGACACCTTACAACTCCTAACAAAACATTACAACACCGTACGTAAACTTAAAACTCCATAATAAACCTAATGAATTCATCCGAGTCCTTTGAACAACGTACGACAATTTAGAATATATTACGACTCTGTATGCCACATTACCGCCTTGAAAAGTATGTTAGTATAACGTACGGCACCTTACAACTCCTAACAAAACATTACAACACCGTACGTAAACTCAAAACTCCATAATAAACCTAATGAATTCGTCCGAGTCATTTGAACATCGTACAACAATTTAGAATATCTTACGACTATGTATGCCACATTACCGCCTTGAAAATCATGTTAGTATAACGTAGGACACCTTACAACTCCTAACAACATATTACAATACCCTACGTAAACTTAAAACTCCATAGTAAACCTAATGAATTCGTCTGAGTCCATTAAACATTAGACGACCACTCAGGACTTGTTACGACTTTGTATGAAACATTAGCAACATGAAAAGCAATTTAGAATAATGTAGGATGCGTTACATCTTTTGAGAACAACTTTCACCACCGTACGAAACATTAAAACTCCATACTAATTCTAATGAATTCGTCCGAGTCTTTTGAACATCGTACAACAATTTAGAATATCTTACGACTCTGTATGCCACATTACCGCTTTGAAAAGCATATTAGTATAACGTAGGACACCTTACAACTCCTAACAAAACATTACAACACCGTACGTAAACTTAAAACTCCATAATAAACCTAATGAATTCATCCGAGTCCTTTGAACACCGTACGACAATTTAGAATATATTACGACTCTGTATGCCACATTACCGCCTTGAAAAGTATGTTAGTATAACGTACGGCACCTTACAACTACTAACAAAACATTACAACACCGTACGTAAACTCAAAACTCCATAATAAACCTAATGAATTCGTCCGAGTCATTTGAACATCGTACAACAATTTAGAATATCTTACGACTATGTATGCCACATTACCGCCTTGAAAATCATGTTAGTATAACGTAGGACACCTTACAACTCCTAACAACATATTACAATACCGTACGTAAACTTAAAACTCCATAGTAAACCTAATGAATTCGTCTGAGTCCATTAAACATTAGACGACCACTCAGGACTTGTTACGACTTTGTATGCAACATTAGAAACATGAAAAGCAATTTAGAATAATGTAGGATGCGTTACATCTTTTAAGAACAACTTTCACCACCGTACGAAACATTAAAACTCCATACTAAACCTAATGAATTCGTCCGAGTCATTTGAACATCGTACAACAATTTAGAATATCTTACGACTCTGTATGCCACATTACCGCTTTGAAAAGCATGTTAGTATAACGTAGGACACCTTACAACTCCTAACAAAACATTACAACACCGTACGTAAACTTAAAACTCCATAATAAACCTAATGAATTCATCCGAGTCCTTTGAACAACGTACGACAATTTAGAATATATTACGACTCTGTATGCCACATTACCGCCTTGAAAAGTATGTTAGTATAACGTACGGCACCTTACAACTCCTAACAAAACATTACAACACCGTACGTAAACTCAAAACTCCATAATAAAGCTAATGAATTCGTCCGAGTCATTTGAACATCGTACAACAATTTAGAATATCTTACGACTATGTATGCCACATTACCGCCTTGAAAATCATGTTAGTATAACGTAGGACACCTTACAACTCCTAACAACATATTACAATACCCTACGTAAACTTAAAACTCCATAGTAAACCTAATGAATTCGTCTGAGTCCATTAAACATTAGACGACCACTCAGGACTTGTTACGACTTTGTATGAAACATTAGCAACAGGAAAAGCAATTTAGAATAATGTAGGATGCGTTACATCTTTTGAGAACAACTTTCACCACCGTACGAAACATTAAAACTCCATACTAATTCTAATGAATTCGTCCGAGTCTTTTGAACATCGTACAACAATTTAGAATATCTTACGACTCTGTATGCCACATTACCGCTTTGAAAAGCATATTAGTATAACGTAGGACACCTTACAACTCCTAACAAAACATTACAACACCGTACGTAAACTTAAAACTCCATAATAAACCTAATGAATTCATCCGAGTCCTTTGAACACCGTACGACAATTTAGAATATATTACGACTCTGTATGCCACATTACCGCCTTGAAAAGTATGTTAGTATAACGAACGGCACCTTACAACTACTAACAAAACATTACAACACCGTACGTAAACTCAAAACTCCATAATAAACCTAATGAATTCGTCCGAGTCATTTGAACATCGTACAACAATTTAGAATATCTTACGACTATGTATGCCACATTACCGCCTTGAAAATCATGTTAGTATAACGTAGGACACCTTACAGCTCCTAACAACATATTACAATACCGTACGTAAACTTAAAACTCCATAGTAAACCTAATGAATTCGTCTGAGTCCATTAAACATTAGACGACCACTCAGGACTTGTTACGACTTTGTATGCAACATTAGAAACATGAAAAGCAATTTAGAATAATGTAGGATGCGTTACATCTTTTAAGAACAACTTTCACCACCGTACGAAACATTAAAACTCCATACTAAACCTAATGAATTCGTCCGAGTCATTTGAACATCGTACAACAATTTAGAATATCTTACGACTCTGTATGCCACATTACCGCTTTGAAAAGCATGTTAGTATAACGTAGGACACCTTACAACTCCTAACAAAACATTACAACACCGTACGTAAACTTAAAACTCCATAATAAACCTAATGAATTCATCCGAGTCCTTTGAACAACGTACGACAATTTAGAATATATTACGACTCTGTATGCCACATTACCGCCTTGAAAAGTATGTTAGTATAACGTACGGCACCTTACAACTCCTAACAAAACATTACAACACCGTACGTAAACTCAAAACTCCATAATAAACCTAATGAATTCGTCCGAGTCATTTGAACATCGTACAACAATTTAGAATATCTTACGACTATGTATGCCACATTACCGCCTTGAAAATCATGTTAGTATAACGTAGGACACCTTACAACTCCTAACAACATATTACAATACCCTACGTAAACTTAAAACTCCATAGTAAACCTAATGAATTCGTCTGAGTCCATTAAACATTAGACGACCACTCAGGACTTGTTACGACTTTGTATGAAACATTAGCAACAGGAAAAGCAATTTAGAATAATGTAGGATGCGTTACATCTTTTGAGAACAACTTTCACCACCGTACGAAACATTAAAACTCCATACTAATTCTAATGAATTCGTCCGAGTCTTTTGAACATCGTACAACAATTTAGAATATCTTACGACTCTGTATGCCACATTACCGCTTTGAAAAGCATATTAGTATAACGTAGGACACCTTACAACTCCTAACAAAACATTACAACACCGTACGTAAACTTAAAACTCCATAATAAACCTAATGAATTCATCCGAGTCCTTTGAACACCGTACGACAATTTAGAATATATTACGACTCTGTATGCCACATTACCGCCTTGAAAAGTATGTTAGTATAACGTACGGCACCTTACAACTACTAACAAAACATTACAACACCGTACGTAAACTCAAAACTCCATAATAAACCTAATGAATTCGTCCGAGTCATTTGAACATCGTACAACAATTTAGAATATCTTACGACTATGTATGCCACATTACCGCCTTGAAAATCATGTTAGTATAACGTAGGACACCTTACAACTCCTAACAACATATTACAATACCGTACGTAAACTTAAAACTCCATAGTAAACCTAATGAATTCGTCTGAGTCCATTAAACATTAGACGACCACTCAGGACTTGTTACGACTTTGTATGCAACATTAGAAACATGAAAAGCAATTTAGAATAATGTAGGATGCGTTACATCTTTTAAGAACAACTTTCACCACCGTACGAAACATTAAAACTCCATACTAAACCTAATGAATTCGTCCGAGTCATTTGAACATCGTACAACAATTTAGAATATCTTACGACTCTGTATGCCACATTACCGCTTTGAAAAGCATGTTAGTATAACGTAGGACACCTTACAACTCCTAACAAAACATTACAACACCGTACGTAAACTTAAAACTCCATAATAAACCTAATGAATTCATCCGAGTCCTTTGAACAACGTACGACAATTTAGAATATATTACGACTCTGTATGCCACATTACCGCCTTGAAAAGTATGTTAGTATAACGTACGGCACCTTACAACTCCTAACAAAACATTACAACACCGTTCGTAAACTCAAAACTCCATAATAAACCTAATGAATTCGTCCGAGTCATTTGAACATCGTACAACAATTTAGAATATCTTACGACTATGTATGCCACATTACCGCCTTGAAAATCATGTTAGTATAACGTAGGACACCTTACAACTCCTAACAACATATTACAATACCCTACGTAAACTTAAAACTCCATAGTAAACCTAATGAATTCATCTGAGTCCATTAAACATTAGACGACCACTCAGGACTTGTTACGACTTTGTATGAAACATTAGCAACAGGAAAAGCAATTTAGAATAATGTAGGATGCGTTACATCTTTTGAGAACAACTTTCACCACCGTACGAAACATTAAAACTCCATACTAATTCTAATGAATTCGTCCGAGTCTTTTGAACATCGTACAACAATTTAGAATATCTTACGACTCTGTATGCCACATTACCGCTTTGAAAAGCATATTAGTATAACGTAGGACACCTTACAACTCCTAACAAAACATTACAACACCGTACGTAAACTTAAAACTCCATAATAAACCTAATGAATTCATCCGAGTCCTTTGAACACCGTACGACAATTTAGAATATATTACGACTCTGTATGCCACATTACCGCCTTGAAAAGTATGTTAGTTTAACGTACGGCACCTTACAACTCCTAACAAAACATTACAACACCGTACGTAAACTCAAAACTCCATAATAAACCTAATGAATTCGTCCGAGTCATTTGAACATCGTACAACAATTTAGAATATCTTACGACTATGTATGCCACATTACCGCCTTGAAAATCATGTTAGTATAACGTAGGACACCTTACAACTCCTAACAACATATTACAATACCGTACGTAAACTTAAAACTCCATAGTAAACCTAATGAATTCGTCTGAGTCCATTAAACATTAGACGACCACTCAGGACTTGTTACGACTTTGTATGAAACATTAGCAACAGGAAAAGTAATTTAGAATAATGTAGGATGCGTTACATCTTTTGAGAACAACTTTCACCACCGTACGAAACATTAAAACTCCATACTAAACCTAATGAATTCGTCCGAGTCTTTTGAACATCGTACAACAATTTAGAATATCTTACGACTCTGTATGCCTCATTACCGCTTTGAAAAGCATGTTAGTATAACATAGGACACCTTACAACTCCTAACAAAACATTACAACACCGTACGTAAACTTAAAACTCCATAATAAACCTAATGAATTCATCCGAGTCCTTTGAACACCGTACGACAATTTAGAATATATTACGACTCTGTATGCCACATTACCGCCTTGAAAAGTATGTTAGTATAACGTACGGCACCTTACAACTACTAACAAAACATTACAACACCGTACGTAAACTCAAAACTCCATAATAAACCCAATGAATTCGTCCGAGTCATTTGAACATCGTACAACAATTTAGAATATCTTACGACTATGTATGCCACATTACCGCCTTGAAAATCATGTTAGTATAACGTAAGACACCTTACAACTCCTAACAACATATTACAATACCGTACGTAAACTTAAAACTCCATAGTAAACCTAATGAATTCGTCTGAGTCCATTAAACATTAGACGACCACTCAGGACTTGTTACGACTTTGTATGCAACATTAGAAACATGAAAAGCAATTTAGAATAATGTAGGATGCGTTACATCTTTTAAGAACAACTTTCACCACCGTACGAAACATTAAAACTCCATACTAAACCTAATGAATTCGTCCGAGTCATTTGAACATCGTACAACAATTTAGAATATCTTACGACTCTGTATGCCACATTACCGCTTTGAAAAGCATGTTAGTATAACGTAGGACACCTTACAACTCCTAACAAAACATTACAACACCGTACGTAAACTTAAAACTCCATAATAAACCTAATGAATTCATCCGAGTCCTTTGAACACCGTACGACAATTTAGAATATATTACGACTCTGTATGCCACATTACCGCCTTGAAAAGTATGTTAGTATAACGTACGGCACCTTACAACTCCTAACAAAACATTACAACACCGTACGTAAACTCAAAACTCCATAATAAACCTAATGAATTCGTCCGAGTCATTTGAACATCGTACAACAATTTAGAATATCTTACGACTATGTATGCCACATTACCGCCTTGAAAATCATGTTAGTATAACGTAG
This sequence comes from Tagetes erecta, assembly GCA_030867185.1. NCBI lineage: Eukaryota > Viridiplantae > Streptophyta > Magnoliopsida > Asterales > Asteraceae > Tagetes > Tagetes erecta. The sequence goes on along the minus strand of CM061488.1, from coordinate 42,001,870 downwards.
GACACCTTACAACTCCTAACAACATATTACAATACCGTACGTAAACTTAAAACTCCATAGTAAACCTAATGAATTCGTCTGAGTCCATTAAACATTAGACGACCACTCAGGACTTGTTACGACTTTGTATGCAACATTAGAAACATGAAAAGCAATTTAGAATAATGTAGGATGCGTTACATCTTTTAAGAACAACTTTCACCACCGTACGAAACATTAAAACTCCATACTAAACCTAATGAATTCGTCCGAGTCTTTTGAACATCGTACAACAATTTAGAATATCTTACGACTCTGTATGCCACATTACCGCTTTGAAAAGCATGTTAGTATAACGTAGGACACCTTACAACTCCTAACAAAACATTACAACACCGTACGTAAACTTAAAACTCCATAATAAACCTAATGAATTCATCCGAGTCCTTTGAACACCGTACGACAATTTAGAATATATTACGACTCTGTATGCCACATTACCGCCTTGATAAGTATGTTAGTATAACGTACGGCACCTTACAACTCCTAACAAAACATTACAACACCGTACGTAAACTCAAAACTCCATAATAAACCTAATGAATTCGTCCGAGTCATTTGAACATCGTACAACAATTTAGAATATCTTACGACTATGTATGCCACATTACTGCCTTGAAAATCATGTTAGTATAACGTAGGACACCTTACAACTCCTAACAACATATTACAATACCGTACGTAAACTTAAAACTCCATAGTAAACCTAATGAATTCGTCTGAGTCCATTAAACATTAGACGACCACTCAGGACTTGTTACGACTTTGTATGAAACATTAGCAACAGGAAAAGTAATTTAGAATAATGTAGGATGCGTTACATCTTTTGAGAACAACTTTCACCACCGTACGAAACATTAAAACTCCATACTAAACCTAATGAATTCGTCCGAGTCTTTTGAACATCGTACAACAATTTAGAATATCTTACGACTCTGTATGCCTCATTACCGCTTTGAAAAGCATGTTAGTATAACGTAGGACACCTTACAACTCCTAACAAAACATTACAACACCGTACGTAAACTTAAAACTCCATAATAAACCTAATGAATTCATCCGAGTCCTTTGAACACCGTACGACAATTTAGAATATATTACGACTCTGTATGCCACATTACCGCCTTGAAAAGTATGTTAGTATAACGTACGGCACCTTACAACTACTAACAAAACATTACAACACCGTACGTAAACTCAAAACTCCATAATAAACCCAATGAATTCGTCCGAGTCATTTGAACATCGTACAACAATTTAGAATATCTTACGACTATGTATGCCACATTACCGCCTTGAAAATCATGTTAGTATAACGTAAGACACCTTACAACTCCTAACAACATATTACAATACCGTACGTAAACTTAAAACTCCATAGTAAACCTAATGAATTCGTCTGAGTCCATTAAACATTAGACGACCACTCAGGACTTGTTACGACTTTGTATGCAACATTAGAAACATGAAAAGCAATTTAGAATAATGTAGGATGCGTTACATCTTTTAAGAACAACTTTCACCACCGTACGAAACATTAAAACTCCATACTAAACCTAATGAATTCGTCCGAGTCATTTGAACATCGTACAACAATTTAGAATATCTTACGACTCTGTATGCCACATTACCGCTTTGAAAAGCATGTTAGTATAACGTAGGACACCTTACAACTCCTAACAAAACATTACAACACCGTACGTAAACTTAAAACTCCATAATAAACCTAATGAATTCATCCGAGTCCTTTGAACACCGTACGACAATTTAGAATATATTACGACTCTGTATGCCACATTACCGCCTTGAAAAGTATGTTAGTATAACGTACGGCACCTTACAACTCCTAACAAAACATTACAACACCGTACGTAAACTCAAAACTCCATAATAAACCTAATGAATTCGTCCGAGTCATTTGAACATCGTACAACAATTTAGAATATCTTACGACTATGTATGCCACATTACCGCCTTGAAAATCATGTTAGTATAACGTAGGACACCTTACAACTCCTAACAACATATTACAATACCGTACGTAAACTTAAAACTCCATAGTAAACCTAATGAATTCGTCTGAGTCCATTAAACATTAGACGACCACTCAGGACTTGTTACGACTTTGTATGCAACATTAGAAACATGAAAAGCAATTTAGAATAATGTAGGATGCGTTACATCTTTTAAGAACAACTTTCACCACCGTACGAAACATTAAAACTCCATACTAAACCTAATGAATTCGTCCGAGTCTTTTGAACATCGTACAACAATTTAGAATATCTTACGACTCTGTATGCCACATTACCGCTTTGAAAAGCATGTTAGTATAACGTAGGACACCTTACAACTCCTAACAAAACATTACAACACCGTACGTAAACTTAAAACTCCATAATAAACCTAATGAATTCATCCGAGTCCTTTGAACACCGTACGACAATTTAGAATATATTACGACTCTGTATGCCACATTACCGCCTTGATAAGTATGTTAGTATAACGTACGGCACCTTACAACTCCTAACAAAACATTACAACACCGTACGTAAACTCAAAACTCCATAATAAACCTAATGAATTCGTCCGAGTCATTTGAACATCGTACAACAATTTAGAATATCTTACGACTATGTATGCCACATTACTGCCTTGAAAATCATGTTAGTATAACGTAGGACACCTTACAACTCCTAACAACATATTACAATACCGTACGTAAACTTAAAACTCCATAGTAAACCTAATGAATTCGTCTGAGTCCATTAAACATTAGACGACCACTCAGGACTTGTTACGACTTTGTATGAAACATTAGCAACAGGAAAAGTAATTTAGAATAATGTAGGATGCGTTACATCTTTTGAGAACAACTTTCACCACCGTACGAAACATTAAAACTCCATACTAAACCTAATGAATTCGTCCGAGTCTTTTGAACATCGTACAACAATTTAGAATATCTTACGACTCTGTATGCCTCATTACCGCTTTGAAAAGCATGTTAGTATAACGTAGGACACCTTACAACTCCTAACAAAACATTACAACACCGTACGTAAACTTAAAACTCCATAATAAACCTAATGAATTCATCCGAGTCCTTTGAACACCGTACGACAATTTAGAATATATTACGACTCTGTATGCCACATTACCGCCTTGAAAAGTATGTTAGTATAACGTACGGCACCTTACAACTACTAACAAAACATTACAACACCGTACGTAAACTCAAAACTCCATAATAAACCTAATGAATTCGTCCGAGTCATTTGAACATCGTACAACAATTTAGAATATCTTACGACTATGTATGCCACATTACCGCCTTGAAAATCATGTTAGTATAACGTAGGACACCTTACAACTCCTAACAACATATTACAATACCGTACGTAAACTTAAAACTTCATAGTAAACCTAATGAATTCGTCTGAGTCCATTAAACATTAGACGACCACTCAGGACTTGTTACGACTTTGTATGCAACATTAGAAACATGAAAAGCAATTTAGAATAATGTAGGATGCGTTACATCTTTTAAGAACAACTTTCACCACCGTACGAAACATTAAAACTCCATACTAAACCTAATGAATTCGTCCGAGTCATTTGAACATCGTACAACAATTTAGAATATCTTACGACTCTGTATGCCACATTACCGCTTTGAAAAGCATGTTAGTATAACGTAGGACACCTTACAACTCCTAACAAAACATTACAACACCGTACGTAAACTTAAAACTCCATAATAAACCTAATGAATTCATCCGAGTCCTTTGAACACCGTACGACAATTTAGAATATATTACGACTCTGTATGCCACATTACCGCCTTGATAAGTATGTTAGTATAACGTACGGCACCTTACAACTCCTAACAAAACATTACAACACCGTACGTAAACTCAAAACTCCATAATAAACCTAATGAATTCGTCCGAGTCATTTGAACATCGTACAACAATTTAGAATATCTTACGACTATGTATGCCACATTACTGCCTTGAAAATCATGTTAGTATAACGTAGGACACCTTACAACTCCTAACAACATATTACAATACCGTACGTAAACTTAAAACTCCATAGTAAACCTAATGAATTCGTCTGAGTCCATTAAACATTAGACGACCACTCAGGACTTGTTACGACTTTGTATGAAACATTAGCAACAGGAAAAGTAATTTAGAATAATGTAGGATGCGTTACATCTTTTGAGAACAACTTTCACCACCGTACGAAACATTAAAACTCCATACTAAACCTAATGAATTCGTCCGAGTCTTTTGAACATCGTACAACAATTTAGAATATCTTACGACTCTGTATGCCTCATTACCGCTTTGAAAAGCATGTTAGTATAACGTAGGACACCTTACAACTCCTAACAAAACATTACAACACCGTACGTAAACTTAAAACTCCATAATAAACCTAATGAATTCATCCGAGTCCTTTGAACACCGTACGACAATTTAGAATATATTACGACTCTGTATGCCACATTACCGCCTTGAAAAGTATGTTAGTATAACGTACGGCACCTTACAACTACTAACAAAACATTACAACACCGTACGTAAACTCAAAACTCCATAATAAACCCAATGAATTCGTCCGAGTCATTTGAACATCGTACAACAATTTAGAATATCTTACGACTATGTATGCCACATTACCGCCTTGAAAATCATGTTAGTATAACGTAAGACACCTTACAACTCCTAACAACATATTACAATACCGTACGTAAACTTAAAACTCCATAGTAAACCTAATGAATTCGTCTGAGTCCATTAAACATTAGACGACCACTCAGGACTTGTTACGACTTTGTATGCAACATTAGAAACATGAAAAGCAATTTAGAATAATGTAGGATGCGTTACATCTTTTAAGAACAACTTTCACCACCGTACGAAACATTAAAACTCCATACTAAACCTAATGAATTCGTCCGAGTCATTTGAACATCGTACAACAATTTAGAATATCTTACGACTCTGTATGCCACATTACCGCTTTGAAAAGCATGTTAGTATAACGTAGGACACCTTACAACTCCTAACAAAACATTACAACACCGTACGTAAACTTAAAACTCCATAATAAACCTAATGAATTCATCCGAGTCCTTTGAACACCGTACGACAATTTAGAATATATTACGACTCTGTATGCCACATTACCGCCTTGAAAAGTATGTTAGTATAACGTACGGCACCTTACAACTCCTAACAAAACATTACAACACCGTACGTAAACTCAAAACTCCATAATAAACCTAATGAATTCGTCCGAGTCATTTGAACATCGTACAACAATTTAGAATATCTTACGACTATGTATGCCACATTACCGCCTTGAAAATCATGTTAGTATAACGTAGGACACCTTACAACTCCTAACAACATATTACAATACCGTACGTAAACTTAAAACTCCATAGTAAACCTAATGAATTCGTCTGAGTCCATTAAACATTAGACGACCACTCAGGACTTGTTACGACTTTGTATGCAACATTAGAAACATGAAAAGCAATTTAGAATAATGTAGGATGCGTTACATCTTTTAAGAACAACTTTCACCACCGTACGAAACATTAAAACTCCATACTAAACCTAATGAATTCGTCCGAGTCTTTTGAACATCGTACAACAATTTAGAATATCTTACGACTCTGTATGCCACATTACCGCTTTGAAAAGCATGTTAGTATAACGTAGGACACCTTACAACTCCTAACAAAACATTACAACACCGTACGTAAACTTAAAACTCCATAATAAACCTAATGAATTCATCCGAGTCCTTTGAACACCGTACGACAATTTAGAATATATTACGACTCTGTATGCCACATTACCGCCTTGATAAGTATGTTAGTATAACGTACGGCACCTTACAACTCCTAACAAAACATTACAACACCGTACGTAAACTCAAAACTCCATAATAAACCTAATGAATTCGTCCGAGTCATTTGAACATCGTACAACAATTTAGAATATCTTACGACTATGTATGCCACATTACTGCCTTGAAAATCATGTTAGTATAACGTAGGACACCTTACAACTCCTAACAACATATTACAATACCGTACGTAAACTTAAAACTCCATAGTAAACCTAATGAATTCGTCTGAGTCCATTAAACATTAGACGACCACTCAGGACTTGTTACGACTTTGTATGAAACATTAGCAACAGGAAAAGTAATTTAGAATAATGTAGGATGCGTTACATCTTTTGAGAACAACTTTCACCACCGTACGAAACATTAAAACTCCATACTAAACCTAATGAATTCGTCCGAGTCTTTTGAACATCGTACAACAATTTAGAATATCTTACGACTCTGTATGCCTCATTACCGCTTTGAAAAGCATGTTAGTATAACGTAGGACACCTTACAACTCCTAACAAAACATTACAACACCGTACGTAAACTTAAAACTCCATAATAAACCTAATGAATTCATCCGAGTCCTTTGAACACCGTACGACAATTTAGAATATATTACGACTCTGTATGCCACATTACCGCCTTGAAAAGTATGTTAGTATAACGTACGGCACCTTACAACTACTAACAAAACATTACAACACCGTACGTAAACTCAAAACTCCATAATAAACCTAATGAATTCGTCCGAGTCATTTGAACATCGTACAACAATTTAGAATATCTTACGACTATGTATGCCACATTACCGCCTTGAAAATCATGTTAGTATAACGTAGGACACCTTACAACTCCTAACAACATATTACAATACCGTACGTAAACTTAAAACTTCATAGTAAACCTAATGAATTCGTCTGAGTCCATTAAACATTAGACGACCACTCAGGACTTGTTACGACTTTGTATGCAACATTAGAAACATGAAAAGCAATTTAGAATAATGTAGGATGCGTTACATCTTTTAAGAACAACTTTCACCACCGTACGAAACATTAAAACTCCATACTAAACCTAATGAATTCGTCCGAGTCATTTGAACATCGTACAACAATTTAGAATATCTTACGACTCTGTATGCCACATTACCGCTTTGAAAAGCATGTTAGTATAACGTAGGACACCTTACAACTCCTAACAAAACATTACAACACCGTACGTAAACTTAAAACTCCATAATAAACCTAATGAATTCATCCGAGTCCTTTGAACACCGTACGACAATTTAGAATATATTACGACTCTGTATGCCACATTACCGCCTTGATAAGTATGTTAGTATAACGTACGGCACCTTACAACTCCTAACAAAACATTACAACACCGTACGTAAACTCAAAACTCCATAATAAACCTAATGAATTCGTCCGAGTCATTTGAACATCGTACAACAATTTAGAATATCTTACGACTATGTATGCCACATTACTGCCTTGAAAATCATGTTAGTATAACGTAGGACACCTTACAACTCCTAACAACATATTACAATACCGTACGTAAACTTAAAACTCCATAGTAAACCTAATGAATTCGTCTGAGTCCATTAAACATTAGACGACCACTCAGGACTTGTTACGACTTTGTATGAAACATTAGCAACAGGAAAAGTAATTTAGAATAATGTAGGATGCGTTACATCTTTTGAGAACAACTTTCACCACCGTACGAAACATTAAAACTCCATACTAAACCTAATGAATTCGTCCGAGTCTTTTGAACATCGTACAACAATTTAGAATATCTTACGACTCTGTATGCCTCATTACCGCTTTGAAAAGCATGTTAGTATAACGTAGGACACCTTACAACTCCTAACAAAACATTACAACACCGTACGTAAACTTAAAACTCCATAATAAACCTAATGAATTCATCCGAGTCCTTTGAACACCGTACGACAATTTAGAATATATTACGACTCTGTATGCCACATTACCGCCTTGAAAAGTATGTTAGTATAACGTACGGCACCTTACAACTACTAACAAAACATTACAACACCGTACGTAAACTCAAAACTCCATAATAAACCTAATGAATTCGTCCGAGTCATTTGAACATCGTACAACAATTTAGAATATCTTACGACTATGTATGCCACATTACCGCCTTGAAAATCATGTTAGTATAACGTAGGACACCTTACAACTCCTAACAACATATTACAATACCGTACGTAAACTTAAAACTCCATAGTAAACCTAATGAATTCGTCTGAGTCCATTAAACATTAGACGACCACTCAGGACTTGTTACGACTTTGTATGCAACATTAGAAACATGAAAAGCAATTTAGAATAATGTAGGATGCGTTACATCTTTTAAGAACAACTTTCACCACCGTACGAAACATTAAAACTCCATACTAAACCTAATGAATTCGTCCGAGTCATTTGAACATCGTACAACAATTTAGAATATCTTACGACTCTGTATGCCACATTACCGCTTTGAAAAGCATGTTAGTATAACGTAGGACACCTTACAACTCCTAACAAAACATTACAACACCGTACGTAAACTTAAAACTCCATAATAAACCTAATGAATTCATCCGAGTCCTTTGAACACCGTACGACAATTTAGAATATATTACGACTCTGTATGCCACATTACCGCCTTGAAAAGTATGTTAGTATAACATACGGCACCTTACAACTCCTAACAAAACATTACAACACCGTACGTAAACTCAAAACTCCATAATAAACCTAATGAATTCGTCCGAGTCATTTGAACATCGTACAGCAATTTAGAATATCTTACGACTATGTATGCCACATTACCGCCTTGAAAATCATGTTAGTATAACGTAGGACACCTTACAACTCCTAACAACATATTACAATACCGTACGTAAACTTAAAACTCCATAGTAAACCTAATGAATTCGTCTGAGTCCATTAAACATTAGACGACCACTCAGGACTTGTTACGACTTTGTATGCAACATTAGAAACATGAAAAGCAATTTAGAATAATGTAGGATGCGTTACATCTTTTAAGAACAACTTTCACCACCGTACGAAACATTAAAACTCCATACTAAACCTAATGAATTCGTCCGAGTCTTTTGAACACCGTACAACAATTTAGAATATCTTACGACTCTGTATGCCACATTACCGCTTTGAAAAGCATGTTAGTATAACGTAGGACACCTTACAACTCCTAACAAAACATTACAACACCGTACGTAAACTTAAAACTCCATAATAAACCTAATGAATTCATCCGAGTCCTTTGAACACCGTACGACAATTTAGAATATATTACGACTCTGTATGCCACATTACCGCCTTGATAAGTATGTTAGTATAACGTACGGCACCTTACAACTCCTAACAAAACATTACAACACCGTACGTAAACTCAAAACTCCATAATAAACCTAATGAATTCGTCCGAGTCATTTGAACATCGTACAACAATTTAGAATATCTTACGACTATGTATGCCACATTACTGCCTTGAAAATCATGTTAGTATAACGTAGGACACCTTACAACTCCTAACAACATATTACAATACCGTACGTAAACTTAAAACTCCATAGTAAACCTAATGAATTCGTCTGAGTCCATTAAACATTAGACGACCACTCAGGACTTGTTACGACTTTGTATGCAACATTAGAAACATGAAAAGCAATTTAGAATAATGTAGGATGCGTTACATCTTTTAAGAACAACTTTCACCACCGTACGAAACATTAAAACTCCATACTAAACCTAATGAATTCGTCCGAGTCATTTGAACATCGTACAACAATTTAGAATATCTTACGACTCTGTATGCCACATTACCGCTTTGAAAAGCATGTTAGTATAACGTAGGACCCCTTACAACTCCTAAAAAAACATTACAACACCGTACGTAAACTTAAAACTCCATAATAAACCTAATGAATTCATCCGAGTCCTTTGAACACCGTACGACAATTTAGAATATATTACGACTCTGTATGCCACATTACCGCCTTGAAAAGTATGTTAATATAACGTACGGCACCTTACAACTCCTAACAAAACATTACAACACCGTACGTAAACTCAAAACTCCATAATAAACCTAATGAATTCGTCCGAGTCATTTGAACATCGTACAACAATTTAGAATATCTTACGACTATGTATGCCACATTACCGCCTTGAAAATCATGTTAGTATAACGTAGGACACCTTACAACTCCTAACAACATATTACAATACCGTACGTAAACTTAAAACTCCATAGTAAACCTAATGAATTCGTCTGAGTCCATTAAACATTAGACGACCACTCAGGACTTGTTACGACTTTGTATGCAACATTAGAAACATGAAAAGCAATTTAGAATAATGTAGGATGCGTTACATCTTTTAAGAACAACTTTCACCACCGTACGAAACATTAAAACTCCATACTAAACCTAATGAATTCGTCCGAGTCATTTGAACATCGTACAACAATTTAGAATATCTTACGACTCTGTATGCCACATTACCGCTTTGAAAAGCATGTTAGTATAACGTAGGACACCTTACAACTCCTAACAAAACATTACAACACCGCACGTAAACTTAAAACTCCATAATAAACCTAATGAATTCATCCGAGTCCTTTGAACACGGTACGACAATTTAGAATATATTACGAATCTGTATGCCACATTACCGCCTTGAAAAGTATGTTAGTATAACGTACGGCACCTTACAACTCCTAACAAAATATTACAACAGCGTACGTAAACTCAAAACACCATAATAAACCTAATGAATTCGTCCGAGTCATTTGAACATCGTACAACAATTTAGAATATCTTACGACTATGTATGCCACATTACCGCCTTGAAAATCATGTTAGTATAACGTAGGACACCTTACAACTCCTAACAACATATTACAATACCGTACGTAAACTTAAAACTCCATAGTAAACCTAATGAATTCGTCTGAGTCCATTAAACATTAGACGACCACTCAGGACTTGTTACGACTTTGTATGAAACATTAGCAACAGGAAAAGCAATTTAGAATAATGTAGGATGCGTTACATCTTTTGAGAACAACTTTCACCACCGTACGAAACATTAAAACTCCATACTAAACCTAATGAATTCGTCCGAGTCTTTTGAACATCGTACAACAATTTAGAATATCTTACGACTCTGTATGCCACATTACCGCTTTGAAAAGCATGTTAGTATAACGTAGGACACCTTACAACTCCTAACAAAACATTACAACACCGTATGTAAACTTAAAACTCCATAATAAACCTAATGAATTCATCCGAGTCCTTTGAACACGGTACGACAATTTAGAATATATTACGACCCTGTATGCCACATTACCGCCTTGAAAAGTATGTTAATATAACGTACGACACCATACAACTCCTAACAAAACATTACAACACCGTACGTAAACTCAAAACTCTATAATAAACCTAATGAATTCGTCCGAGTCATTTGAACATCGTACAACAATTTAGAATATCTTACGACTATGTATGCCACATTACCGCCTTGAAAATCATGTTAGTATAACGTAGGACACCTTACAACTGCTAACAACATATTACAATACCGTACGTAAACTTAAAACTCCATAGTAAACCTAATGAATTCGTCTGAGTCCATTAAACATTAGACGACCACTCAGGACTTGTTACGACTTTGTATGCAACATTAGAAACATGAAAAGCAATTTAGAATAATGTAGGATGCGTTACATCTTTTAAGAACAACTTTCACCACCGTACGAAACATTAAAACTCCATACTAAACCTAATGAATTCGTCCGAGTCAATTGAACATCGTACAACAATTTAGAATATCTTACGACTCTGTATGCCACATTACCGCTTTAAAAAGCATGTTAGTATAACGTAGGACACCTTACAACTCCTAACAAAACATTACAACACCGTACGTAAACTTAAAACTCCATAATAAACCTAATGAATTCATCCGAGTCCTTTGAACACCGTACGACAATTTAGAATATATTACGACTCTGTATGCCACATTACCGCCTTGAAAATCATGTTAGTATAACGTAGGACACCTTACAACTCCTAACAACATATTACAATACCGTACGTAAACTTAAAACTCCATAGTAAACCTAATGAATTCGTCTGAGTCCATTAAACATTAGACGACCACTCAGGACTTGTTACGACTTTGTATGCAACATTAGAAACATGAAAAGCAATTTAGAATAATGTAGGATGCGTTACATCTTTTGAGAACAACTTTCACCACCGTACGAAACATTAAAACTCCATACTAAACCTAATGAATTCGTCCGAGTCATTTGAACATCGTACAACAATTTAGAATATCTTACGACTCTGTATGCCACATTACCGCTTTGAAAAGCATGTTAGTATAACGTAGGACACCTTACAACTCCTAACAAAACATTACAACACCGTACGTAAACTTAAAACTCCATAATAAACCTAATGAATTCATCCGAGTCCTTTGAACACCGTACGACAATTTAGAATATATTACGACTCTGTATGCCACATTACCGCCTTGAAAAGTATGTTAGTATAACGTACGGCACCTTACAACTCCTAACAAAACATTACAACACCGTACGTAAACTCAAAACTCCATAATAAACCTAATGAATTCGTCCGAGTCATTTGAACATCGTACAACAATTTAGAATATCTTACGACTATGTATGCCACATTACCGCCTTGAAAATCATGTTAGTATAACGTAGGACACCTTACAACTCCTAACAACATATTACAATACCGTACGTAAACTTAAAACTCCATAGTAAACCTAATGAATTCGTCTGAGTCCTTAAACATTAGACGACCACTCAGGACTTGTTACGACTTTGTATGAAACATTAGCAACAGGAAAAGAAATTTAGAATAATGTAGGATGCGTTACATCTTTTGAGAACAACTTTCACCACCGTACGAAACATTAAAACTCCATACTAAACCTAATGAATTCGTCCGAGTCTTTTGAACATCGTACAACAATTTAGAATATCTTACGACTCTGTATGCCACATTACCGCTTTGAAAAGCATGTTAGTATAACGTAGGACACCTTACAACTCCTAACAAAACATTACAACACCGTACGTAAACTTAAAACTCCATAATAAACCTAATGAATTCATCCGAGTCCTTTGAACACCGTACGACAATTTAGAATATATTACGACTCTGTATGCCACATTACCGCCTTGAAAAGTATGTTAGTATAACGTACGACACCTTACAACTCTTAACAAAACATTACAACACCGTACGTAAACTCAAAACTCCATAATAAACCTAATGAATTCGTCCGAGTCATTTGAACATCGTACAACAATTTAGAATATCTTACGACTATGTATGCCACATTACCGCCTTGAAAATCATGTTAGTATAACGTAGGACACCTTACAACTCCTAACAACATATTACAATACCGTACGTAAACTTAAAACTCCATAGTAAACCTAATGAATTCGTCTGAGTCCATTAAACATTAGACGACCACTCAGGACTTGTTACGACTTTGTATGCAACATTAGAAACATGAAAAGCAATTTAGAATAATGTAGGATGCGTTACATCTTTTAAGAACAACTTTCACCACCGTACGAAACATTAAAACTCCATACTAAACCTAATGAATTCGTCCGAGTCATTTGAACATCGTACAACAATTTAGAATATCTTACGACTCTGTATGCCACATTACCGCTTTGAAAAGCATGTTAGTATAACGTAGGACACCTTACAACTCCTAACAAAACATTACAACACCGTACGTAAACTTAAAACTCCATAATAAACCTAATGAATTCATCCGAGTCCTTTGAACACCGTACGACAATTTAGAATATGTTACGACTCTGTATGCCACATTACCGCCTTGAAAAGTATGTTAGTATAACGTACGGCACCTTACAACTCCTAACAAAACATTACAACACCGTACGTAAACTCAAAACTCCATAATAAACCTAATGAATTCGTCCGAGTCATTTGAACATCGTACAACAATTTAGAATATCTTACGACTATGTATGCCACATTACCGCCTTGAAAATCATGTTAGTATAACGTAGGACACCTTACAACTCCTAACAACATATTACAATACCGTACGTAAACTTAAAACTCCATAGTAAACCTAATGAATTCGTCTGAGTCCTTAAACATTAGACGACCACTCAGGACTTGTTACGACTTTGTATGAAACATTAGCAACAGGAAAAGAAATTTAGAATAATGTAGGATGCGTTACATCTTTTGAGAACAACTTTCACCACCGTACGAAACATTAAAACTCCATACTAAACCTAATGAATTCGTCCGAGTCTTTTGAACATCGTACAACAATTTAGCATATCTTACGACTCTGTATGCCACATTACCGCTTTGAAAAGCATGTTAGTATAACGTAGGACACCTTACAACTCCTAACAAAACATTACAACACCGTACGTAAACTTAAAACTCCATAATAAACCTAATGAATTCATCCGAGTCCTTTGAACACCGTACGACAATTTAGAATATATTACGACTCTGTATGCCACATTACCGCCTTGAAAAGTATGTTAATATAACGTACGGCACCTTACAACTCCTAACAAAACATTACAACACCGTACGTAAACTCAAAACTCCATAATAAACCTAATGAATTCGTCCGAGTCATTTGAACATCGTACAACAATTTAGAATATCTTACGACTATGTATGCCACATTACTGCCTTGAAAATCATGTTAGTATAACGTAGGACACCTTACAACTCCTAACAACATATTACAATACCGTACGTAAACTTAAAACTCCATAGTAAACCTAATGAATTCGTCTGAGTCCATTAAACATTAGACGACCACTCAGGACTTGTTACGACTTTGTATGCAACATTAGAAACATGAAAAGCAATTTAGAATAATGTAGGATGCGTTACATCTTTTAAGAACAACTTTCACCATCGTACGAAACATTAAAACTCCATACTAAACCTAATGAATTCGTCCGAGTCATTTGAACATCGTACAACAATTTAGAATATCTTACGACTCTGTATGCCACATTACCGCTTTGAAAAGCATGTTAGTATAACGTAGGACCCCTTACAACTCCTAACAAAACATTACAACACCGTACGTAAACTTAAAACTCCATAATAAACCTAATGAATTCATCCGAGTCCTTTGAACACCGTACGACAATTTAGAATATATTACGACTCTGTATGCCACATTACCGCCTTGAAAAGTATGTTAATATAACGTACGGCACCTTACAACTCCTAACAAAACATTACAACACCGTACGTAAACTCAAAACTCCATAATAAACCTAATGAATTCGTCCGAGTCATTTGAACATCGTACAACAATTTAGAATATCTTACGACTATGTATGCCACATTACCGCCTTGAAAATCATGTTAGTATAACGTAGGACACCTTACAACTCCTAACAACATATTACAATACCGTACGTAAACTTAAAACTCCATAGTAAACCTAATGAATTCGTCTGAGTCCATTAAACATTAGACGACCACTCAGGACTTGTTACGACTTTGTATGCAACATTAGAAACATGAAAAGCAATTTAGAATAATGTAGGATGCGTTACATCTTTTAAGAACAACTTTCACCACCGTACGAAACATTAAAACTCCATACTAAACCTAATGAATTCGTCCGAGTCATTTGAACATCGTACAACAATTTAGAATATCTTACGACTCTGTATGCCACATTACCGCTTTGAAAAGCATGTTAGTATAACGTAGGACACCTTACAACTCCTAACAAAACATTACAACACCGTACGTAAACTTAAAACTCCATAATAAACCTAATGAATTCATCCGAGTCCTTTGAACACCGTACGACAATTTAGAATATATTACGACTCTGTATGCCACATTACCGCCTTGAAAAGTATGTTAGTATAACGTACGGCACCTTACAACTCCTAACAAAACATTACAACACCGTACGTAAACTCAAAACTCCATAATAAACCTAATGAATTCGTCCGAGTCATTTGAACATCGTACAACAATTTAGAATATCTTACGACTATGTATGCCACATTACCGCCTTGAAAATCATGTTAGTATAACGTAGGACACCTTACAACTCCTAACAACATATTACAATACCGTACGTAAACTTAAAACTCCATAGTAAACCTAATGAATTCGTCTGAGTCCTTAAACATTAGACGACCACTCAGGACTTGTTACGACTTTGTATGAAACATTAGCAACAGGAAAAGAAATTTAGAATAATGTAGGATGCGTTACATCTTTTGAGAACAACTTTCACCACCGTACGAAACATTAAAACTCCATACTAAACCTAATGAATTCGTCCGAGTCTTTTGAACATCGTACAACAATTTAGCATATCTTACGACTCTGTATGCCACATTACCGCTTTGAAAAGCATGTTAGTATAACGTAGGACACCTTACAACTCCTAACAAAACATTACAACACCGTACGTAAACTTAAAACTCCATAATAAACCTAATGAATTCATCCGAGTCCTTTGAACACCGTACGACAATTTAGAATATATTACGACTCTGTATGCCACATTACCGCCTTGAAAAGTATGTTAATATAACGTACGGCACCTTACAACTCCTAACAAAACATTACAACACCGTACGTAAACTCAAAACTCCATAATAAACCTAATGAATTCGTCCGAGTCATTTGAACATCGTACAACAATTTAGAATATCTTACGACTATGTATGCCACATTACCGCCTTGAAAATCATGTTAGTATAACGTAGGACACCTTACAACTCCTAACAACATATTACAATACCGTACGTAAACTTAAAACTCCATAGTAAACCTAATGAATTCGTCTGAGTCCATTAAACATTAGACGACCACTCAGGACTTGTTACGACTTTGTATGCAACATTAGAAACATGAAAAGCAATTTAGAATAATGTAGGATGCGTTACATCTTTTAAGAACAACTTTCACCACCGTACGAAACATTAAAACTCCATACTAAACCTAATGAATTCGTCCGAGTCATTTGAACATCGTACAACAATTTAGAATATCTTACGACTCTGTATGCCACATTACCGCTTTGAAAAGCATGTTAGTATAACGTAGGACACCTTACAACTCCTAACAAAACATTACAACACCGTACGTAAACTTAAAACTCCATAATAAACCTAATGAATTCATCCGAGTCCTTTGAACACCGTACGACAATTTAGAATATATTACGACTCTGTATGCCACATTACCGCCTTGAAAAGTATGTTAGTATAACGTACGGCACCTTACAACTCCTAACAAAATATTACAACACCGTACGTAAACTCAAAACACCATAATAAACCTAATGAATTCGTCCGAGTCATTTGAACATCGTACAACAATTTAGAATATCTTACGACTATGTATGCCACATTACCGCCTTGAAAATCATGTTAGTATAACGTAGGACACCTTACAACTCCTAACAACATATTACAATACCGTACGTAAACTTAAAACTCCATAGTAAACCTAATGAATTCGTCTGAGTCCATTAAACATTAGCCGACCACTCAGGACTTGTTACGACTTTGTATGAAACATTAGCAACAGGAAAAGCAATTTAGAATAATGTAGGATGCGTTACATCTTTTAAGAACAACTTTCACCATCGTACGAAACATTAAAACTCCATACTAAACCTAATGAATTCGTCCGAGTCATTTGAACATCGTACAACAATTTAGAATATCTTACGACTCTGTATGCCACATTACCGCTTTGAAAAGCATGTTAGTATAACGTAGGACCCCTTACAACTCCTAACAAAACATTACAACACCGTACGTAAACTTAAAACTCCATAATAAACCTAATGAATTCATCCGAGTCCTTTGAACACCGTACGACAATTTAGAATATATTACGACTCTGTATGCCACATTACCGCCTTGAAAAGTATGTTAATATAACGTACGGCACCTTACAACTCCTAACAAAACATTACAACACCGTACGTAAACTCAAAACTCCATAATAAACCTAATGAATTCGTCCGAGTCATTTGAACATCGTACAACAATTTAGAATATCTTACGACTATGTATGCCACATTACTGCCTTGAAAATCATGTTAGTATAACGTAGGACACCTTACAACTCCTAATAACATATTACAATACCGTACGTAAACTTAAAACTCCATAGTAAACCTAATGAATTCGTCTGAGTCCATTAAACATTAGACGACCACTCAGGACTTGTTACGACTTTGTATGCAACATTAGAAACATGAAAAGCAATTTAGAATAATGTAGGATGCGTTACATCTTTTAAGAACAACTTTCACCATCGTACGAAACATTAAAACTCCATACTAAACCTAATGAATTCGTCCGAGTCATTTGAACATCGTACAACAATTTAGAATATCTTACGACTCTGTATGCCACATTACCGCTTTGAAAAGCATGTTAGTATAACGTAGGACCCCTTACAACTCCTAACAAAACATTACAACACCGTACGTAAACTTAAAACTCCATAATAAACCTAATGAATTCATCCGAGTCCTTTGAACACCGTACGACAATTTAGAATATATTACGACTCTGTATGCCACATTACCGCCTTGAAAAGTATGTTAATATAACGTACGGCACCTTACAACTCCTAACAAAACATTACAACACCGTACGTAAACTCAAAACTCCATAATAAACCTAATGAATTCGTCCGAGTCATTTGAACATCGTACAACAATTTAGAATATCTTACGACTATGTATGCCACATTACCGCCTTGAAAATCATGTTAGTATAACGTAGGACACCTTACAACTCCTAACAACATATTACAATACCGTACGTAAACTTAAAACTCCATAGTAAACCTAATGAATTCGTCTGAGTCCATTAAACATTAGACGACCACTCAGGACTTGTTACGACTTTGTATGCAACATTAGAAACATGAAAAGCAATTTAGAATAATGTAGGATGCGTTACATCTTTTAAGAACAACTTTCACCACCGTACGAAACATTAAAACTCCATACTAAACCTAATGAATTCGTCCGAGTCATTTGAACATCGTACAACAATTTAGAATATCTTACGACTCTGTATGCCACATTACCGCTTTGAAAAGCATGTTAGTATAACGTAGGACACCTTACAACTCCTAACAAAACATTACAACACCGTACGTAAACTTAAAACTCCATAATAAACCTAATGAATTCATCCGAGTCCTTTGAACACCGTACGACAATTTAGAATATATTACGACTCTGTATGCCACATTACCGCCTTGAAAAGTATGTTAGTATAACGTACGGCACCTTACAACTCCTAACAAAATATTACAACACCGTACGTAAACTCAAAACACCATAATAAACCTAATGAATTCGTCCGAGTCATTTGAACATCGTACAACAATTTAGAATATCTTACGACTATGTATGCCACATTACCGCCTTGAAAATCATGTTAGTATAACGTAGGACACCTTACAACTCCTAACAACATATTACAATACCGTACGTAAACTTAAAACTCCATAGTAAACCTAATGAATTCGTCTGAGTCCATTAAACATTAGACGACCACTCAGGACTTGTTACGACTTTGTATGAAACATTAGCAACAGGAAAATCAATTTAGAATAATGTAGGATGCGTTACATCTTTTGAGAACAACTTTCACCACCGTACGAAACATTAAAACTCCATACTAAACCTAATGAATTTGTCCGAGTCTTTTGAACATCGTACAACAATTTAGAATATCTTACAACTCTGTATGCCACATTACCGCTTTGAAAAGCATGTTAGTATAACGTAGGACACCTTACAACTCCTAACAAAACATTACAACACCGTATGTAAACTTAAAACTCCATAATAAACCTAATGAATTCATCCGAGTCCTTTGAACACGGTACGACAATTTAGAATATATTACGACTCTGTATGCCACATTACCGCCTTGAAAAGTATGTTAATATAACGTACGACACCATACAACTCCTAACAAAACATTACAACACCGTACGTAAACTCAAAACTCTATAATAAACCTAATGAATTCGTCCGAGTCATTTGAACATCGTACAACAATTTAGAATATCTTACGACTATGTATGCCACATTACCGCCTTGAAAATCATGTTAGTATAACGTAGGACACCTTACAACTGCTAACAACATATTACAATACCGTACGTAAACTTAAAACTCCATAATAAACCTAATGAATTCGTCTGAGTCCATTAAACATTAGACGACCACTCAGGACTTGTTACGACTTTGTATGCAACATTAGAAACATGAAAAGCAATTTAGAATAATGTAGGATGCGTTACATCTTTTAAGAACAACTTTCACCACCGTACGAAACATTAAAACTCCATACTAAACCTAATGAATTCGTCCGAGTCAATTGAACATCGTACAACAATTTAGAATATCTTACGACTCTGTATGCCACATTACCGCTTTGAAAAGCATGTTAGTATAACGTAGGACACCTTACAACTCCTAACAAAACATTACAACACCGTACGTAAACTTAAAACTCCATAATAAACCTAATGAATTCATCCGAGTCCTTTGAACACCGTACGACAATTTAGAATATATTACGACTCTGTATGCCACATTACCGCCTTGAAAAGTATGTTAATATAACGTACGACACCTTACAACTCTTAACAAAACATTACAACACCGTACGTAAACTCAAAACTCCATAATAAACCTAATGAATTCGTCCGAGTCATTTGAACATCGTACAACAATTTAGAATATCTTACGACTATGTATGCCACATTACCGCCTTGAAAATCATGTTAGTATAACGTAGGACACCTTACAACTCCTAACAACATATTACAATACCGTACGTAAACTTAAAACTCCATAGTAAACCTAATGAATTCGTCTGAGTCCATTAAACATTAGACGACCACTCAGGACTTGTTACGACTTTGTATGCAACATTAGAAACATGAAAAGCAATTTAGAATAATGTAGGATGCGTTACATCTTTTAAGAACAACTTTCACCACCGTACGACACATTAAAACTCCATACTAAACCTAATGAATTCGTTCGAGTCATTTGAACATCGTACAACAATTTAGAATATCTTACGACTCTGTATGCCACATTACCGCTTTGAAAAGCATGTTAGTATAACGTAGGACACCTTACAACTCCTAACAAAACATTACAACACCGTACGTAAACTTAAAACTCCATAATAAACCTAATGAATTCATCAGAGTCCTTTGAACACCGTACGACAATTTAGAATATATTACGACTCTGTATGCCACATTACCGCCTTGAAAAGTATGTTAGTATAACGTACGGCACCTTACAACTCCTAACAAAACATTACAACACCGTACGTAAACTCAAAACTCCATAATAAACCTAATGAATTCGTCCGAGTCATTTGAACATCGTACAACAATTTAGAATATCTTACGACTATGTATGCCACATTTCCGCCTTGAAAATCATGTTAGTATAACGTAGGACACCTTACAACTCCTAACAACATATTACAATACCGTACGTAAACTTAAAACTCCATAGTAAACCTAATGAATTCGTCTCAGTCCATTAAACATTAGACGACCACTCAGGACTTGTTACGACTTTGTATGCAACATTAGAAACATGAAAAGCAATTTAGAATAATGTAGGATGCGTTACATCTTTTAAGAACAACTTTCACCACCGTACGAAACATTAAAACTCCATACTAAACCTAATGAATTCGTCCGAGTCATTTGAACATCGTACAACAATTTAGAATATCTTACGACTCTGTATGCCACATTACCGCTTTGAAAAGCATGTTAGTATAACGTAGGACACCTTACAACTCCTAACAAAACATTACAACACCGTACGTAAACTTAAAACTCCATAATAAACCTAATGAATTCATCCGAGTCCTTTGAACACCGTACGGCAATTTAGAATATATTACGACTCTGTATGCCACATTACCGCCTTGAAAAGTATGTTAGTATAACGTACGGCACCTTACAACTCCTAACAAAACATTACAACACCGTACGTAAACTCAAAACTCCATAATAAACCTAATGAATTCGTCCGAGTCATTTGAACATCGTACAACAATTTAGAATATCTTACGACTATGTATGCCACATTACCGCCTTGAAAATCATGTTAGTATAACGTAGGACACTGTTAGGGTCATTTCCTTGTTAAGATTTACTTTGTATTTTTGTTTATATGTTTGTATAGTTTAGGGTTTATTATGTATTTTCCTTAAACTTGCATTTTGTTTGTTATAAGCATGTAGTGTGCGTGTGTTAGAGAGGGAGATCATTTTTACACTGTTAGAGAGAGAATTAACTGTGTGTGATTTTGTTTCTCCTGCACCTTGTACTACGAATTGCTTTGATCATCAATATACAGAGAATTATTTAGTATGGATTGTGTTTGTGATTGAATCGTTTGTTTTGTACTTGTTATTCTGATCATTGTGAGCGATTGAACGATCCAATTGAACCTATCAATTGGTATCAGAGCTTTCGGTATTGTGTTCTTCGCTGTTCTTAAGCAAAACACATCAAAATTGCTCGAAAAACAATGATCTGAAGGATTTGATCGTGTTTTTAGTTGTGATTTATCATCGTAATCACTCCTATACACATCGATTGTGCAGATTCTATCAGATCATCATCAGATCTGAAGAATTAAGAAGAATAGAAAAAGTTACTGTTCGATCAAATTTTTGCTCAATTTCATCAGATTTGATCATGTTTTGGATTGATTGATAAAAGGGATTGTTAATCGGACCTTTTCACAGCTTGTGTGTGAATTTTGGACAATTTGGACAAGTTTTAGACAAAACCCAGAAAATTCGTTTGACGAAAATGATGAACATTAAGAACTTGGTTGAAGATTAACTTGCCGGGTGAATATTTTGACTTAGACAATTTCCTTGGACTTAGATTTGGGAAGAAATTAGGTCCTGTGCAGCCGTGTAAGGGAATTTTGTTCTAGACGGGTGAAGAATTTGACTTGAAAAAGTGCTACTGTTCAGTCGGGTGATACACTGTTGTGCCGGGTAAAACACTGTTACGCTGGGTGAAGAAGAAAAAGTCAGCCGGGTAATATACTGTGTAGCCGGGTGATTAACAACTGTGCCGTGTGATCGTATACTGTTCAGCCGGACAAAGCTCTTTGTCGTGTCAAGTTTCTGCCGGGTCAAAACTATTGCCGTGTCAAGTTTAATTCTTGTTGCCGGGTAACTGTTCATCCGGGTGAAGAACAAAAGTATTTTCAACTGTTGAGCCGTCTAATTGTTCAGCCGTGTAAAGACTTTTTTTGCCGGGTGAATAACAAAGACACTGTTTAGCCGGGTGAAGAAGGATTTTCACTGTTTTGCCGTGTGACTCATTTTTAGTTGTTCTTATTACTTGTTTCTTGTCTTGTCTTTAATTACTTGTCTTTATTTTAGTATTTTAATCACTTCTTTTCAAAAATTTACAAAAACCAAAAATTTTTTCTTTAAAAAAAAAAATTTGTTAAAATGGCTCCTAATGATGATTCTGATAACCGTGTTCCTAGACTTTTGAATCGTGCAGATTTCAAGAACTGGACCATCAGGTTGAGACATCACTTGTGTTCTATTGACAATGACTTGTGGAAGTCCATTGAGAAAGGTCCTCACATTCCAACTCAGACAGCACCAGATAGTGCAAGTACCTATACTAAAGATTCTACTACACCTTATCCGGAGGATAATTTGTCAGCAGAAGATCTAAGGAAGGTAAAGAATGATAGCAAGGCCTACTCTTTAATGTGCAAGGGGTTGCCTCTTCAAGTTCTGTCTAGATTGGATGCATATCAGACTGGTTATACATGTTTCAAAACTTTGAAGTCGATATGTGAAGGAGGAGAACAATTAAGAAGTTTGAAGAAGTCGAAACTAAAAAGGCAATTAGAGTTGTTTGAACATATCAATGGAGAGACAGTACACCAGATGATGAACAGGTTTGTTCACTTAACTACTGAGATGTCAAACCTCGGAGTAAAGACTGAACTTCAAGACTTGAATGATCGATTGCTGAATGCTTTACCATCGTCTTGGAAGCAAACTGTTACTCTGTTGAAACATACTGAGAAATTTCCAATGGAACTTGATTTGCTTATTGGAAAGATAGAAGAAGTTGAAATTGATGAAGGATCTAGAAACACTGATAGATCAAGCTCACAAACTCAGTATAAGTATGTGGTAAATCATGCCAATACTGTGGAGAATGCTTTTCTTGCACAAGATGCAATGAAGTTTGAAGATGAGGGTGACTTATTCGTTGGTGCAAGTTTCTTTACTGATTCAGCATACTTTCCTAATTCACCGACTTATTCTCAACCTCAATCTCCACCAAGAGCTCAAGTTCAACCTCAGAATCAGATGAATCAGTCAGACAATCAAAGTTCAAATGTTCAAGCCAAAGTGAAAGACGTAATGAATATTCTGCTTCAAGATGACGAAACTAAAACTGCCTTTACTGCTTTTATGGCAAGTTTTCAAGCGTACCAAGGAAGTCATCTAAGTCAAATGGACGTGGTCCTTCAAGACTTATTTGAAATGGATCCAGTAGATGTTGAAGAAATGGATCTTAACTGGCAAATGGTTATGGTTGCTTATCGAACTCAAAAGCATGCATACGTTAATCGAAGTTACAAACCTCATGCTAACAAAACAGTTGGATTTGACAAATCTAAGGCCAGGTGCTTTAACTGTAATCAGTATGGTCATTTCTCAAGAGAATGCAAAGCTCCAAAGAATTTTAATGATCAAGCTAGTTCAAGCAATCAAGGTCAAGGTCAAAGTTCTCAACAGTCTACGAGTTGTCAAGGCAGAAATCAGCGTTTCTTTCAGAAACCGTACTCAAGTCTTCCTATGCCTGAGTTGAAGGATAATGAAAAGAAGCCAGAAGACCAGACTAAAGCGTTAGTTGTAAGTGTACAAGACGGATACGACTGGAGTGCATATGCAGAACAGTTTACATCCGATCTTACCTCAAATCTGGCACTGGTTTGTGAAATTGAAGAAGACTGGTCGGAAGAAGGGGATGGAAAAATGGTTGATGATAGTGAAGATTCTGAAGAGTATGACTGGAGCGCAAAAGCAGATCCTACTGAAGAGACTGAAACCGAAGTTGCGTTAATGGCTACATCTAATGAGTCTTCATCTTCCACTGAGCAACCAAAGGTTAATTCTGAACTCCCTCCTAACTATATTCCATTACCAGCTGATGTGAAAGAAAGGTTGTGTTCTGAACAGTGTATTCAACAAGTGGAACATTATCGAACTCATTCATTTAAAATAGGTGACAAATTAAGCAAACATGAAAAGATTCATGAACAACTTAAAATTGATCACAAAATTTCTGATGAGAAGATTTTGTCACTAACTGAATCATGGAACAAAACTTTGAAAGAATTGGAACTTGTTACCAAACAACTTGAAGAAATGACAAAGAACTTTGAACAAGAAAAAGTTGAACATGCTGTCACACAAGTTGAATTAAAGAAAGTTAAAAGTTGTAAAACAATGGTTGAACAACTCATCAATGAAAGAGGTAACAAAAATAAAACCGGTTTGGGTTTTACTCATGAACCGATGCCAAATTCAATCACTCAAACCTTACCGGAAAACTTTAATGAATTTGATCATTCACCTGAAAATGAAAGAAAATTCAAAGAAATTCAAAGAAGTAAATCCGAGTCGGAAGGATCTGAGGTGTTGATCGAAAGCTTGAGAGAAGAAGATGGAATGACAACTGAAGCAGATGATGAAGCAAGCAACAAATCTGAAAACAAGCCGGAACCTGTTCTTATTCAACTGATTGAATATCCAAAGCTTAATCCAGAACCAGAATCGGTGAAGGAAGAAGGTGAATTTTCAGGATTCAATGATCCTGAGTATATCAAGTGGAAGAAAGAACAAAAAGCGCAAATTGCTGCTCAGTTAATCAAGACGCCAGAAGTAAAGAAAGCCGAAGTTTCAACTGCAAAGAAGCAGAAATCGAAAACAATGAACAATCAATCTGAAACGAAACAGTCAAAAGGCAAAAGTGTCTTAAAATCAAATGATAACACCAAAGTTCAAAGTGTTAAAACTGACAAAGCTCAAAACGTAAAATCTGTCAAGAAAATGTCAAAAGGTAAGACAATCAAGTTTGTGTCTGCAGGTACTTTCGACATGAACGGTTCTTATGGTAACCAAATCAATGCTCAAATCAAATCTAACTCTGGTCTGAAAACAGGTTCAGGTCCTAAGACTTCCGCTGTCAATGATAAGAGAATTGAAAACAAAAAGGTGACCAAACAGAACAGTTTAAAATCGAACCAAAGTCCCATGCAAGCAAAATCGCAAACAATGTCTCCACAGAAAAATGTTAATCTAAAACCGAACAACTATGATAATGAATCACGTTTTGGTTCAAATTCAAAAGTTAACAATCGGCTCTTTAGGATTAGCAAGAAATATTGTGAAATTTGTGATAGATATAATCATGCAACTGCTGAATGTTTCTTTAACAGGTACTGCAGTTTCTGTGACAAAAGAAATCATTCTTCAGAAGAATGTTATTTTAACAAGTTTTGTGATATCTGTGAAAGAACAAACCATGACACAAAGGATTGTTTCTTTCGATCAAACTCGACTAGAGGAATGACTCCATATTCAAACTTTCAAAGAAATAATTCATATGGTTTTCAAAATATGAGTCAAAGTCATTCTCCGGTTTTGAGAAATTTCAATCGAAACAATTCTGTTTCTAACTTGTCAAGAAGTGTGCAGGTTAACAATTTTAAGCCGAGAGCTTTGTTGGTAAGAAACCAAAATTTTGAAAACAACCTTGATCCTAAGCTAGAAGAAAGGTTTAGTGCTTTGAGGAGAAAGCAATCATTGAACGCCAATGGGCGAAGTTATCAGCATCAAAATCTCATGAATGAAACAAATTTTCAAAATATTCAATATAAACAAGTTACAATTGCAGATAAATTCGGAAAACCCAAGACCGTGTGGGCCTGGGTTGACCAAACTAACTGAAAATGTTTGAATTGCAGGTACGCCCAAGAAGACCTATCAACTCATGGTTCGTTGATAGTGGGTGTAGCCGGCACATGACAGGCAACCATGCCTTGCTTCAGGATTTCAAGCAAAAGAATGGTACTCATGTAGCGTTTGGAGGTGATGCTGGTGGTAAAATCACAGGAGAAGGAACTGTTTCGAACGGGGTTATTAGTTTTGATAAAGTCAACTACTGTGCACAGTTGAACTTTAACTTACTAAGTGTCTCGCAAATTTGTGATAAATCCTATTCAACTCTTTTTGATGATTCTTTCTGTTATATTCTTAAACCAGGTTTCAAGATCGACAATGAGTGGGTAGTGGTGAAGGCACCTAGAGATCGTGATGTATACAAATTGGACATGTCACAGATTGATGCCGAAACCGAAACAACCTGTCTCATTGCCCATGCTTCAAATGATGAGAGTCAGCTTTGGCATAGACGGCTGGGACATTCCAACTTCAGAAACATGAATCGTTTGGTAACTGGAAATCACGCTGTGGGAATCCAATCGAAGAAATTCTCCACAACTGATCTTTGTCCAGCTTGTTTGAAGGGAAAACAGCATCGGATGTCTTTTAAGTCCAAGCTCGAAAACTCCATTTCAAAACCCTTGCAGATGCTACATATGGATCTATTTGGACCAACCAACGTTCAAAGCATCGGGAGAAAATCATATTGTTTAGTTATCATAGATGACTTTACGAGATTTTCATGGGTTTATTTTTTGCATGCAAAATCTGAAACAGCTGAATTATTAAAAGAATTTATCATTAAAGTTGAAAATCAATTGGAATGCAAAGTTAAAGTGTTAAGAAGTGATAATGGAACGGAATTTAAGAATGCTAATGTTGATTTATTTTTTGCAGAAAAGGGGATTGCTCGACAATTCAGTGCGCCTAGAACGCCTCAATAGAATGGGGTTGCGGAACGGAAAAACCGGACACTGATTGAAGCAGCAAGATCCATGCTCGCAGATGCCAAAATCCCGATCACTTTTTGGGACGAAGCTATTGCTACTGCGTGTTTTGTACAAAATAGAACATTATTAGTGCAAGATAAAAAGAAAACTTCTTATGAGTTGTTGTTTGGAAGGAAACCAAACATTTCTTACTTGAAAGCATTTGGTTGTCCGGTATCGATTTTAAATTTGAATGATCATCTCGGGAAGTTTGAGTCAAAATCTGACGATGGATTTTTCCTAGGATATTCGTCTGTTTCTAAAGCTTATCGGGTTTTTAATAGCAAAACAAATACTGTTATTGAAACTATCAACGTCAAGTTTTTGGAAAATTCGTTTCCTTTAGTGGCTCATGGTCCCGAATGGTTATTTGATTTAGATTCATTATCGAAATCCTTCAATTCTAACTTATTTGATTTTTCAGGAAACACAAGGAATGAATCAGGCGACTTAGGATGCTTTAGTGACGATTCTGATAATGACGAGGATGGAAATATCAACTCTGAATATCCATTCATGTCTTTTCACAATCCTGATCATGTCAAATCCAGTCAAGCTCCGGGTCCTTCTGGTTCTCATGAAAATCAAGAGTCGAACAATCAAGAAGAAGATGTGATTTCTCCTAATGATGGTGGTTCTGTTCAGAATCAACCATCATCAGATCCGAATGGTGAAGCTGTTCCAGAATCTTTTGATTACTTCATCAATTCACCGGATCAAGTCCCAAATTTCACACCGCATACTTCTTCCATACTACAAGATCTACCAAATCTGAATACTTCTAATCTAGAGACTCAAGTGCAAGGAGGTGATATTCCCATTCATCGAATTCACAAGAAACATCCTGTCTCTCAGATTATTGGGCCGTTGAATCAGAGAACTACAAGAAGTCAGACAGAGCAAGCAAATGTTTGTCTTTACTCGTGTTTTCTATCTCAAGTGGTGCCAAAGAATATTTCAGAGGCGCTGAAAGATAACAGTTGGATTGAGGCCATGCAGGAGGAATTACTTCAGTTTCGCAAACAGGAAGTTTGGAAACTTGTGGACTTACCTGAAGGAGAGAACGCAATAGGTACAAGATGGTTGTACAAAAACAAGCCAGACGAACGTGGCATTGTGGTGAGAAACAAAGCAAGACTGATTGCACAGGGATACACTCAGGAAGAAGGCATTGATTACGAAGAGGTGTTTGCTCCGGTCGCAAGACTTGAAGCCATACGCGTTTTTCTTGCATATGCTTCTTTCATGAAGTTTAAAGTATTCCAAATGGACGTCAAAGGTGCTTTCTTGTATGGACCAATTACAGATGACGTATATGTCAGACAACCTCCGGGTTTCGAAGATCCTGACTATCCTCATCGTGTATACAAGTTGAGTAAAGCTCTATACGGTCTACACCAAGCTCCTAGAATCTGGTATGAGACACTATCCAAGCATTTACTAGAACATGGATTCACAAGAGGACAGATTGATCCAACTTTGTTTATGAAGAGGGAAAATGACGACTTATTGTGTGTTCAAGTATATGTGGACGATATTATCTTTGGTTCAACCAGTGCGTCAATGTGCAAAGAATTTGAAGAAATCATGAAGTCTAGATTCCAGATGAGTTCTATGGGGGAGATTAACTTCTTTCTTGGATTACAAGTGAAACAGTCTGCTGACGGAATTTTCATCAATCAATCAAAATTCGTTGAGAAGTTGTTGAAGAAATTCAAGATGCAAGATTGTCAAACAATTAGAACTCCATCTGATGTGAACTGCAAGATTCAACCGGATCCAAAGGCAAAGCAGTTGACCAAACACTATACAGGTCAATGATCGGTTCTCTGATGTATCTTACTGCATCAAGACCAGACATCATGTACGCTGTGTGTGTATGCGCCAGATACCAGTCAGATCCGAAAGAGTCGCATCTTGTTGCTGTGAAGCGTATATTCAGATATCTCAAAGGGAAACCAAATCTTGGGTTATGGTATCCTTATGAAGGAAATTTTGAATTATATAGCTATTCTGACAGTGATTTTGGTGGTTGTGCTCTTGACAGGAAATCGACAACTGGTGGATGTCAATTTTTGGGTCCAAGGCTTGTCTCTTGGCAATGCAAGAAGCAGACCAATGTTTCTGTATCCACAGCTGAAGCAGAGTATATCGCTGCATCTGCAGGATGTTCTCAGGTTTTATGGTTACAAAATCAGTTGCTGGACTACGGGTTTAACTTTCTAAAAACTCCTATCTACATAGACAATACTGCTGCTATGTTTATAACTGCTAATCCTGTTCAACATTCTAAAACCAAACACATCGAAATTAGATATCATTTTTTAAGAGACAACTCTGAAAAGGGTTTAATAATTTTGATTAAGGTTCATACCGACAAACAACTGGCAGATCTTTTCACAAAATCTTTTTTGTCAGGACGGTTTGAATTCTTAATTCAATCCATAGGATTAATCAATCATGATTGATTCTATTTTTCGAAAACAAAACAAAAATCGGAAAAAATATAAAAGCCAAAAATATAATAAGTTGATGTTATATTTTGATTCCTTTGTCTTTTACTTTATGTTTTGCATTGTGTGTGCTTGCGTGAAAAGAAAAATAGAAAAGCCAAAACAAAATATAAAAGCAAAAAGAAAAGAAAATATCATTTCATAAGAATCTATATTGCACAAAGTGAGAAATGATAGTTACACTAGACATTATTTGGTACATCATTTTTAAATAAAGACTGATGAATGTTAGTTGATGTGCTAGACAGCTCAGACAATTAGACTGAAAAAGTAAGTTCATTGTTGACAAACATAAACTTAATGATCTTTGTGTTAAGTTCCATTGTTATACATGTCTAGATATATATCTTTTGATACATTGCTTGTAATGATAGTTGTGCATGATCGGGTAACGATGTAGTCTTCTCAGTGTGATGAACCGCATCGTGAGCTTCTTTGTTGTGGTATCCACAGACCTGAAGTCTCACACAAAGTCTCTTTTGAGCTTCAAGATGCAGCAAAAGATTCCAAAATGGAACAAAAAGAGTCCCAAATGTGGACCAACACCCAACAAAAATTCCAAAATGGAATTCAGAAGATTCCCAAGGGGAACGATAGGAAAGAAAAATTCCCAAAGATGGAATTAAAAAGAAGTCCCAAAGTGGACCAAATCCGAATAGAACCCAGATTCCACACTGTGTATGACTGTAAGTGACCAGGTTTTGTGCAATATGCATTCAGGTAGTGTTTGATAAGGAAATATGTTGACATATGTATACATGTGGGTCACATAAGTCATTCTAATCGAACCTTAAATATCATCATGATACTGAAAAAGTAAGTGTGTCAACTCGAGCTAATTGGTATGTTTTCATATCATCACTCAATCAAGCATAAGTCAAATGTCTATTCAAAACTTGCAAAACATGTTCAGATAATGTGTGGTATGATCTCACTGCGATATTTTGATTCATTGCATTGCATATGTCTTTACTTTAATGTGTGTGTTTTGTGTGTGCAGGCATTTGGAATCATTATTGATACATCAACATCCTTGATAAACTTAAAAATTTCAAGAAATTTCAAGTTTAGGGGGAGAATAAGATTGAAGAAAATATCTACAAAAAAAAAAAAAAAAAAAAAAAAAAAAAAAAAAAAACCAAAAAATATTGTTTTGAATAAGTGTGTTTATGAATGAACAAGATTATGTGGGTATGAAAAGCAAGAGTTTTGGATATGTTAAAAACAAACCCAAGGTCTTGTAATTTATTTTTAAGAAATTGCTTCGGGATATAGAAAAATTGGTTGTGCAAAAACAATTTGAAAAAGAAAGAGAAAAATGAATTTTAATTGGAATTAAATTTGTTGCAATGTTTAATATTGTTTGATAGTTAATATGACAAACATTCTTTCTAAGGATATCTTGTCTAATTAATATGTCGGAGAATGTTTGCAGGTGCAATAAATGACGTTGAAAAAGTCAACAGACGAGAAAAATGAAGAAAATTGAACAAGTGTTATAGCCGGGTAAAGATATCAGATGCAACTATGCTGCCGGGTAAAGAACTGTTCTGCCGGGTAAGGTTGTAAGTCTGATACATGCCGGGTGATTGAGGAAAAGGTGAAGATATTGTGACCACTGTACAGCCGGGCAATGATCATGTCAAATACAGCCGGGTGAAGGTCATAGATATCTTGCCGGGTGACAAGTGTGTACTATACAGCCGGGTGAAAGAGAAGTCTTATTGCCTTGTAAAGGTATAACACTGTGTTGCCGGGTAATGAAGAAGATTGCCGTGTGAAGATAGTTGCCTTGTGAAGAAGGTTGCCGTGTAAAGAAGAAAGCAAGCCGGATGATGAAGGAAAGCAACTGTGTTGCCGGGTGATGAAGAGATATTGCCGGGTGATGTTGAAGATGACTATTCTGCCGGGTGATGAATAAAATCCCATCAGGTGTAGTTGTTCCTTAACCTGTACCCGTCACTACAGTGACTTACCCGTCTCTACAGTGTTTGACCCGTCAAGTGTTTTACATGTTTCTGACTTGTCTTATGTACTTGACCCGTCACTACAGTGTTTGACCCGTCACTACAGTACATGACCCGTCACTACAGTACTTGACCCGGCAAGGCTTATTGGGCTTTTTAAGCTTGCCCGTCACTTATGTTGACCCGACACTTAAAAAGTTTGACCTAAAAATTTTCGACGATACAAATACCGCCTCTTCACAAACACTTATCATTTCACACTTTCACTTTCACACAAACACTCTGAACATCAAATCGCCTTTGTTATCATATTCAATCTATTGCTCTATATCAAGATTAATCGATTGAATAAGATGGAAAATCTCAAGTTTGAACCTAAGCACAATTTGGTAGCATGCTTAGATGAATCACTTCCTGAGACAGAAGGTTATAGAGATATGATTAAGTTCATCAAGAGGACTAAGTATGTATATGCTATATGTGCCAAACCGGTCATATATGCAAGGCTGATCAAGAGCTTTTGGAGGACAGCAGAGGTTGTGAGGAATGAGAATGGTGATGCTATGGTTAGAGGGCATATCACTAGGGATTGGGTACTGAATGTTACAGAAGAAGCTATTAGGCAGGCCCTAAGGATAGATGAGGATGAGGTTGGTATGTTGGATGAACTGACTATGGAGGAATGCAAAGCTTGTTTTGTGAACATGGGACATCCACCTGTGTTTCCAAAGTCACAGTTTTTCAGAGCTAAGTTGGGAAGGAAATATAAGCTGCTATGTTATGTGGTACAGCAGTGCATGTCCAGGAGGAGTGCAGGGTTTGATAATTTTCCTTCAGATATTGCCTCACCAATTGTGGCCATAGCAGAGAACAAACCGGTCAACATGTCGAGATGGATTATGAATGGTTTTGTGTTCAACTTGGTGAAAGGAAAGAGATTTAAGTTCCTCATGTACCCGAGGTTCTTACAGCTGATGATAAACATTGCTTATCCTATCATCAGATCTGAGGGTTATGCTGGAGGCATGTTGTATACTGAGGACATGAACGATCTCTCTTACCGAAAGATGAGTATCGGGAATGTGCCTGATATTGAATTGTTTGACTATATGCAAGATATAGTCAACAATGAAGAAGATATAGAAGGTGTATACTATCATATATCTCATGGTGAGATTGTGAATCCACTGGACCTTGTGGATGAGGTGCCAGACAATCTATTGGATGATGACGAGTACTTTGCTCGTCATCCAGAAGATGAAGAAGATGATGACAATGATGATGATAGTGATGGTGATGATGGTAATAATGATGGTGGTGATGATGCTGAATCTGAATCTAATTCAGAGGAGGCTGAGCCAATGGAGACTGAGGCAGAAGGAATTGAGAATGTAGAGATAGAAGAACCTGCTGAGGTTGCTTCTGTGGTTGAAGAAGTTGTTACTGAGATTCCAAGAGATGTTTCTGTACAATATGTTCGAAAGAAGAAGAAAACAGTAGAAAAACCTGAGGAGATTAATGTTTTAGAGATTGCACAAACAGTAATGGCCGAAGCTGAATCTATTGCACAGATAGATGAAGTGGATGCTGGCATTACTGATCCTATTACTGATGATTTACCCACCAATTCACCACAAGTTGCACAAATTGTTGAACAAGGTTTGGAGTCTTCACCAAACATTGGGTCACAGATTGAGGATGAAAAAGAGAAACGGATTGCTGAATTGGAGGAGATAGTTGAAAAACTGATTAAGGCAAATGATTTGTTGAAAGCCTCAAACGAGCGGAAAAAGAAAAGGTTTGATGAATATTGGGATATTCACAACCAGAATCTGAAAACTTTCAAAAAATTGGATGAGGATCATGTGAAATTAGTTGATGAACATGTGATTTTGAAAGGAGATTATGAAAAACTTAAGGATGAGCATGAAAATTTGAAATTTGATTACAAAGAATTACAAGCTGAGTGTAATACTTTGAATGCAGAAATGGAAATGTTGGAAAAAGAGTTGGAAGATATGAAACCAAAGAAGGCTGGCTCATCTTCAGACAAAGATTTTTCTGATGGAATAATTGAAGTGACTGAATCAAATGTGCCAAAAGTTTATTTGACTAGGGCTCGAGGAACTACAAATGTTGGTATTTTGGTAGAATCACCAATTATCATTCCCGATGAAGCTGCTGCTGAAACTGTCAAGATGGACAAAGCTGAGGGAAAGAGGAAAATAGATGCTATACCGGAGATATTTGGTGATGAAGAAAGTTCGAAAAGGGAAAAACTGATGAAACAGTGCAGATTGAGCCGATTCAATCTGTAGCTGTGACTGAGATTGAGAAAGTTGCTGAGACTGAGAGTGTGTTTGAAGCTGAGACTGAGATTGTATCGGAAGCTGAAACCGAAGTATTTGAAGCATCAGATAGTGAGAAAGATGTTGGCTCTGGAGATACAGTTCAGATTGAGCCGATTCAATCTGAAGCTGTGAATGTGACTGAAACAGAAGCTGAAGTGGCTAGTCAGTTTGAGCCGGTTCAAACTGATGAAGCACCTATGATAGAGGCGTTGGATGATTTAGACATAGATTGGACTGAGTCTGAGGATGACGCTGAGCCAGAACCAGTACAGAATACTGTTGAAGAATTGCCAGATGATTTGGATCAGAGGTTTGCTTATTTAGAGAGAATGAAGTATAACTCTGTATTTTTGAATGGGTTGACAGTGAGTCAGATTAATGAGGAGTATGAAAAGTGTATTACTGCTCAAGATAAAGCTGAAGCTGATCAGAAAGAGTTCGTGGTTGAGATGGCTGAATGGACTCCGATGCAAGAAAGCTTAAATATCGAAGACTTACCTCCTACTGAGCTTTATCATCAAAACCCAGATGAAATGACTGCTTATGAGATGCGAAGTTGGTTGAGTTCGAGGAACTATCCGTATAAAACTTTGCAAAGGTTGAAATCTGGATCTTTGAGGAAGATAGTGGTCAGTTTCATGAAAACAGAGAAAATGTACAATAGGATGTTTTATTTGGATTATAACAATCCTCAGTACTTTGAGCTGACGAAGAGATTTAAAGTACTTGGTCCAAAAGAGATTCCAGTGATGGCATTACCTGAAAATGCGCACAAAAAGAGGCATGAACTAATGGATATGTTTCCCAGTGAAGTCAAATCTTATAACATTCCAATGGAGGTGCGTGAGACTTGGCATAAGTCAGCAACAGCAGGTGACGTAGTGAGGTCGCTGCTGAGTAAAGGACAATCAATTGCTGATTTATTAGATTCTATGATTGTGCCTGAGAAAAATAAAAAGGTGAAGATAATCGCATGGAAATACGACGAAGTATTTGATGCTTTTATGATAAAGAGAGTGAATGGGTTATGTGACATCTATCATTACTACTCGAGCATCTTCAAATTGGAAGTTCAGGACTTGAAAGAATTACACAAACTAAGATTGATAAATCACACGCATGCTGAGCGTGGTGATAAGTGTGTAATATTGCTTGATGCTGGAATGAGTCGAACTGCTAAGTTTCTTGACTTTAGAGGCCAACAAGAAGATTCCGCATATGTACAAGCAAAGAAACAAAGGAAGAAGAAGAGACTGGTTGTGACTGAAGATATGTACCTTGAAGAATTCTCGGACGAATACTTTGACAAGGTGACAGATCCTGGTTTGAAAGTGATAGATGGTTCGCAATCGACAAAGCCTATACTCAAAGCGTTTTACAATCAGGAAACGTTTGAACTGAAGCTTGTTCGGAATTTGGAGGATTGGGATAAGGATATGATCACACTCTTTAGTACTTTTGAGTTGAAACTGCTGCATCCGTCATACATTGAGTTTTTGCGAAGTTACAAGATTGAAAAGTGCAAAGATAAACTTGCTGAAGCTGACAGAAATTTATTTACTGTAATGATAGAAGTAATTGCTGCTGCTTCGGAGAAGATTCGTGTGAGAAAGGCTTTACTCAATTCTAATCTCGTGAGGGTTGATATACCAGAGATAGAATATATGCGGATCAGTAGGAAGGGTACATTGGAGGTGAAAGTTCAAGGCCAAGAGATGCCATTTGAGTTTTATGCTAATATCGATTTTGCAGGTTTGAATCTGGATTCGCTTAGACGCATGAATGCTATACCAATTCTGACGAATGAATCCAAGCCTCGACAAGCTAAGATCGCTGAAAAATTCAAATCCTGTATTGAAGAAGCTTTAAAGGAACAAGAAGAGTACAAAGGACGAGAATTGCTGGATGTGAAGGAAGAACCAGAAGAATGGTAGAAAAAGATTGAAAACTGATGCTGATAAAAGAAGAAAAAGATTGAAGTTTTTGAAGATCCAAAGATAAATCTTAGGGGGAGTACTGTTAGGGTCATTTCCTTGTTAAGATTTACTTTGTATTTTTGTTTATATGTTTGTATAGTTTAGGGTTTATTATGTATTTTCCTTAAACTTGCATTTTGTTTGTTATAAGCATGTAGTGTGCGTGTGTTAGAGAGGGAGATCATTTTTACACTGTTAGAGAGAGAATTAACTGTGTGTGATTTTGTTTCTCCTGCACCTTGTACTACGAATTGCTTTGATCATCAATATACAGAGAATTATTTAGTATGGAGTGTTTGTGATTGAATCGTTTGTTTTGTACTTGTTATTCTGATCATTGTGAGCGATTGAACGATCCAATTGAACCTATCAGACACCTTACAACTCCTAACAACATATTACAATACCGTAC
Organism: Tagetes erecta; assembly: GCA_030867185.1. Lineage (NCBI taxonomy): Eukaryota > Viridiplantae > Streptophyta > Magnoliopsida > Asterales > Asteraceae > Tagetes > Tagetes erecta. The sequence continues at coordinate 41,964,509 of CM061488.1, read as the reverse complement.
GTAAACTTAAAACTCCATAGTAAACCTAATGAATTCGTCTGAGTCCATTAAACATTAGACGACCACTCAGGACTTGTTACGACTTTGTATGAAACATTAGCAACAGGAGAAGCAATTTAGAATAATGTAGGATGCGTTACATCTTTTCAGAACAAGTTTCACCACCGTACGAAACATTAAAACTCCATACTAAACCTAATGAATTCGTCCGAGTCTTTTGAACATCGTACAACAATTTAGAATATCTTACGACTCTGTATGCCACATTACCGCTTTGAAAAGCATGTTAGTATAACGTAGGACACCTTACAACTCCTAACAAAACATTACAACACCGTACGTAAACTTAAAACTCCATAATAAACCTAATGAATTCATCCGAGTCCTTTGTACACCGTACGACATGTTAGAATATATTACGACTCTGTATGCCACATTACCGCCTTGAAAAGTATGTTAATATAACGTACGGCACTTTACAACTCCTAACAAAGCATTACAACACCATACGTAAACTCAAAACTCCATAATAAACCTAATGAATTCGTCCGAGTCATTTGAACATCGTACAACAATTTAGAATATCTTACGACTATGTATGCCACATTACCGCCTTGAAAATCATGTTAGTATAACGTAGGACACCTTACAACTCCTAACAACATATTACAATACCGTACGTAAACTTAAAACTCCATAGTAAACCTAATGAATTCGTCTGAGTCCATTAAACATTAGACGACCACTCAGGACTTGTTACAACTTTGTATGCAACATTAGAAACATGAAAAGCAATTTAGAATAATGTAGGATGCGTTACATCTTTTAAGAACAACTTTCACCACCGTACGAAACATTAAAACTCCATACTAAACCTAATGAATTCGTCCGAGTCATTTGAACATCGTACAACAATTTAGAATATCTTACGACTCTTTATGCCACATTACCGCTTTGAAAAGCATGTTAGTATAACGTAGGACACCTTACAACTCCTAACAAAACATTACAACACCGTACGTAAACTTAAAACTCCATAATAAACCTAATGAATTCATCCGAGTCCTTTGAACACCGTACGACAATTTAGAATATATTACGACTCTGTATGCCACATTACCGCCTTGAAAAGTATGTTAGTATAACGTACGGCACCTTACAACTCCTAACAAAACATTACAACACCGTACGTAAACTCAAAACTCCATAATAAACCTAACGAATTCGTCCGAGTCATTTGAACATCGTACAACAATTTAGAATATCTTACGACTATGTATGCCACATTACCGCCTTGAAAATCATGTTAGTATAACGTAGGACACCTTACAACTCCTAACAACATATTAGAATACCGTACGTAAACTTAAAACTCCATAGTAAACCTAATGAATTCGTCTGAGTCCATTAAACATTAGACGACCACTCAGGACTTGTTACGACTTTGTATGAAACATTAGCAACATGAAAAGCAATTTAGAATAATGTAGGATGCGTTACATCTTTTGAGAACAACTTTCACCACCGTACGAAACATTAAAACTCCATACTAAACCTAATGAATTCGTCCGAGTCTTTTGAACATCGTACAACAATTTAGAATATCTTACGACTCTGTATGCCACATTACCGCTTTGAAAAGCATGTTAGTATAACGTAGGACACCTTACAACTCCTAACAAAACATTACAACACCGTACGTAAACTTAAAACTCCATAATAAACCTAATGAATTCATCCGAGTCCTTTGTACACCGTACGACATGTTAGAATATATTACGACTCTGTATGCCACATTACCGCCTTGAAAAGTATGTTAATATAACGTACGGCACTTTACAACTCCTAACAAAGCATTACAACACCGTACGTAAACTCAAAACTCCATAATAAACCTAATGAATTCGTCCGAGTCATTTGAACATCGTACAACAATTTAGAATATCTTACGACTATGTATGCCACATTACCGCCTTGAAAATCATGTTAGTATAACGTAGGACACCTTACAACTCCTAACAACATATTACAATACCGTACGTAAACTTAAAACTCCATAGTAAACCTAATGAATTCGTCTGAGTCCATTAAACATTAGACGACCACTCAGGACTTGTTACAACTTTGTATGCAACATTAGAAACATGAAAAGCAATTTAGAATAATGTAGGATGCGTTACATCTTTTAAGAACAACTTTCACCACCGTACGAAACATTAAAACTCCATACTAAACCTAATGAATTCGTCCGAGTCATTTGAACATCGTACAACAATTTAGAATATCTTACGACTCTTTATGCCACATTACCGCTTTGAAAAGCATGTTAGTATAACGTAGGACACCTTACAACTCCTAACAAAACATTACAACACCGTACGTAAACTTAAAACTCCATAATAAACCTAATGAATTCATCCGAGTCCTTTGAACACCGTACGACAATTTAGAATATATTACGACTCTGTATGCCACATTACCGCCTTGAAAAGTATGTTAGTATAACGTACGGCACCTTACAACTCCTAACAAAACATTACAACACCGTACGTAAACTCAAAACTCCATAATAAACCTAACGAATTCGTCCGAGTCATTTGAACATCGTACAACAATTTAGAATATCTTACGACTATGTATGCCACATTACCGCCTTGAAAATCATGTTAGTATAACGTAGGACACCTTACAACTCCTAACAACATATTACAATACCGTACGTAAACTTAAAACTCCATAGTAAACCTAATGAATTCGTCTGAGTCCATTAAACATTAGACGACCACTCAGGACTTGTTACAACTTTGTATGCAACATTAGAAACATGAAAAGCAATTTAGAATAATGTAGGATGCGTTACATCTTTTAAGAACAACTTTCACCACCGTACGAAACATTAAAACTCCATACTAAACCTAATGAATTCGTCCGAGTCATTTGAACATCGTACAACAATTTAGAATATCTTACGACTCTTTATGCCACATTACCGCTTTGAAAAGCATGTTAGTATAACGTAGGACACCTTACAACTCCTAACAAAACATTACAACACCGTACGTAAACTTAAAACTCCATAATAAACCTAATGAATTCATCCGAGTCCTTTGAACACCGTACGACAATTTAGAATATATTACGACTCTGTATGCCACATTACCGCCTTGAAAAGTATGTTAGTATAACGTACGGCACCTTACAACTCCTAACAAAACATTACAACACCGTACGTAAACTCAAAACTCCATAATAAACCTAACGAATTCGTCCGAGTCATTTGAACATCGTACAACAATTTAGAATATCTTACGACTATGTATGCCACATTACCGCCTTGAAAATCATGTTAGTATAACGTAGGACACCTTACAACTCCTAACAACATATTAGAATACCGTACGTAAACTTAAAACTCCATAGTAAACCTAATGAATTCGTCTGAGTCCATTAAACATTAGACGACCACTCAGGACTTGTTACGACTTTGTATGAAACATTAGCAACATGAAAAGCAATTTAGAATAATGTAGGATGCGTTACATCTTTTGAGAACAACTTTCACCACCGTACGAAACATTAAAACTCCATACTAAACCTAATGAATTCGTCCGAGTCTTTTGAACATCGTACAACAATTTAGAATATCTTACGACTCTGTATGCCACATTACCGCTTTGAAAAGCATGTTAGTATAACGTAGGACACCTTACAACTCCTAACAAAACATTACAACACCGTACGTAAACTTAAAACTCCATAATAAACCTAATGAATTCATCCGAGTCCTTTGTACACCGTACGACATGTTAGAATATATTACGACTCTGTATGCCACATTACCGCCTTGAAAAGTATGTTAATATAACGTACGGCACTTTACAACTCCTAACAAAGCATTACAACACCGTACGTAAACTCAAAACTCCATAATAAACCTAATGAATTCGTCCGAGTCATTTGAACATCGTACAACAATTTAGAATATCTTACGACTATGTATGCCACATTACCGCCTTGAAAATCATGTTAGTATAACGTAGGACACCTTACAACTCCTAACAACATATTACAATACCGTACGTAAACTTAAAACTCCATAGTAAACCTAATGAATTCGTCTGAGTCCATTAAACATTAGACGACCACTCAGGACTTGTTACAACTTTGTATGCAACATTAGAAACATGAAAAGCAATTTAGAATAATGTAGGATGCGTTACATCTTTTAAGAACAACTTTCACCACCGTACGAAACATTAAAACTCCATACTAAACCTAATGAATTCGTCCGAGTCATTTGAACATCGTACAACAATTTAGAATATCTTACGACTCTTTATGCCACATTACCGCTTTGAAAAGCATGTTAGTATAACGTAGGACACCTTACAACTCCTAACAAAACATTACAACACCGTACGTAAACTTAAAACTCCATAATAAACCTAATGAATTCATCCGAGTCCTTTGAACACCGTACGACAATTTAGAATATATTACGACTCTGTATGCCACATTACCGCCTTGAAAAGTATGTTAGTATAACGTACGGCACCTTACAACTCCTAACAAAACATTACAACACCGTACGTAAACTCAAAACTCCATAATAAACCTAACGAATTCGTCCGAGTCATTTGAACATCGTACAACAATTTAGAATATCTTACGACTATGTATGCCACATTACCGCCTTGAAAATCATGTTAGTATAACGTAGGACACCTTACAACTCCTAACAACATATTACAATACCGTACGTAAACTTAAAACTCCATAGTAAACCTAATGAATTCGTCTGAGTCCATTAAACATTAGACGACCACTCAGGACTTGTTACGACTTTGTATGAAACATTAGCAACATGAAAAGCAATTTAGAATAATGTAGGATGCGTTACATCTTTTGAGAACAACTTTCACCACCGTACGAAACATTAAAACTCCATACTAAACCTAATGAATTCGTCCGAGTCTTTTGAACATCGTACAACAATTTAGAATATCTTACGACTCTGTATGCCACATTACCGCTTTGAAAAGCATGTTAGTATAACGTAGGACACCTTACAACTCCTAACAAAACATTACAACACCGTACGTAAACTTAAAACTCCATAATAAACCTAATGAATTCATCCGAGTCCTTTGTACACCGTACGACATGTTAGAATATATTACGACTCTGTATGCCACATTACCGCCTTGAAAAGTATGTTAATATAACGTACGGCACTTTACAACTCCTAACAAAGCATTACAACACCGTACGTAAACTCAAAACTCCATAATAAACCTAATGAATTCGTCCGAGTCATTTGAACATCGTACAACAATTTAGAATATCTTACGACTATGTATGCCACATTACCGCCTTGAAAATCATGTTAGTATAACGTAGGACACCTTACAACTCCTAACAACATATTACAATACCGTACGTAAACTTAAAACTCCATAGTAAACCTAATGAATTCGTCTGAGTCCATTAAACATTAGACGACCACTCAGGACTTGTTACAACTTTGTATGCAACATTAGAAACATGAAAAGCAATTTAGAATAATGTAGGATGCGTTACATCTTTTAAGAACAACTTTCACCACCGTACGAAACATTAAAACTCCATACTAAACCTAATGAATTCGTCCGAGTCATTTGAACATCGTACAACAATTTAGAATATCTTACGACTCTTTATGCCACATTACCGCTTTGAAAAGCATGTTAGTATAACGTAGGACACCTTACAACTCCTAACAAAACATTACAACACCGTACGTAAACTTAAAACTCCATAATAAACCTAATGAATTCATCCGAGTCCTTTGAACACCGTACGACAATTTAGAATATATTACGACTCTGTATGCCACATTACCGCCTTGAAAAGTATGTTAGTATAACGTACGGCACCTTACAACTCCTAACAAAACATTACAACACCGTACGTAAACTCAAAACTCCATAATAAACCTAACGAATTCGTCCGAGTCATTTGAACATCGTACAACAATTTAGAATATCTTACGACTATGTATGCCACATTACCGCCTTGAAAATCATGTTAGTATAACGTAGGACACCTTACAACTCCTAACAACATATTACAATACCGTACGTAAACTTAAAACTCCATAGTAAACCTAATGAATTCGTCTGAGTCCATTAAACATTAGACGACCACTCAGGACTTGTTACGACTTTGTATGAAACATTAGCAACAGGAAAAGCAATTTAGAATAATGTAGGATGCGTTACATCTTTTGAGAACAACTTTCACCACCGTACGAAACATTAAAACTCCATACTAAACCTAATGAATTCGTCCGAGTCTTTTGAACATCGTACAACAATTTAGAATATCTTACGACTCTGTATGCCACATTACCGCTTTGAAAAGCATGTTAGTATAACGTAGGACACCTTACAACTCCTAACAAAACATTACAACACCGTACGTAAACTTAAAACTCCATAATAAACCTAATGAATTCATCCGAGTCCTTAGAACACCGTACGACAATTTAGAATATATTACGACTCTGTATGCCACATTACCGCCTTGAAAAGTATGTTAATATAACGTACGGCACTTTACAACTCCTAACAAAGCATTACAACACCGTACGTAAACTCAAAACTCCATAATAAACCTAATGAATTCGTCCGAGTCATTTGAACATCGTACAACAATTTAGAATATCTTACGACTATGTATGCCACATTACCGCCTTGAAAATCATGTTAGTATAACGTAGGACACCTTACAACTCCTAACAACATATTACAATACCGTACGTAAACTTAAAACTCCATAGTAAACCTAATGAATTCGTCTGAGTCCATTAAACATTAGACGACCACTCAGGACTTGTTACGACTTTGTATGCAACATTAGAAACATGAAAAGCAATTTAGAATAATGTAGGATGCGTTACATCTTTTAAGAACAACTTTCACCACCGTACGAAACATTAAAACTCCATACTAAACCTAATGAATTCGTCCGAGTCATTTGAACATCGTACAACAATTTAGAATATCTTACGACTCTGTATGCCACATTACCGCTTTGAAAAGCATGTTAGTATAACGTAGGACACCTTACAACTCCTAACAAAACATTACAACACCGTACGTAAACTTAAAACTCCATAATAAACCTAATGAATTCATCCGAGTCCTTAGAACACCGTACGACAATTTAGAATATATTACGACTCTGTATGCCACATTACCGCCTTGAAAAGTATGTTAATATAACGTACGGCACTTTACAACTCCTAACAAAGCATTACAACACCGTACGTAAACTCAAAACTCCATAATAAACCTAATGAATTCGTCCGAGTCATTTGAACATCGTACAACAATTTAGAATATCTTACGACTATGTATGCCACATTACCGCCTTGAAAATCATGTTAGTATAACGTAGGACACCTTACAACTCCTAACAACATATTACAATACCGTACGTAAACTTAAAACTCCATAGTAAACCTAATGAATTCGTCTGAGTCCATTAAACATTAGACGACCACTCAGGACTTGTTACGACTTTGTATGCAACATTAGAAACATGAAAAGCAATTTAGAATAATGTAGGATGCGTTACATCTTTTAAGAACAACTTTCACCACCGTACGAAACATTAAAACTCCATACTAAACCTAATGAATTCGTCCGAGTCATTTGAACATCGTACAACAATTTAGAATATCTTACGACTCTGTATGCCACATTACCGCTTTGAAAAGCATGTTAGTATAACGTAGGACACCTTACAACTCCTAACAAAACATTACAACACCGTACGTAAACTTAAAACTCCATAATAAACCTAATGAATTCATCCGAGTCCTTTGAACACCGTACGACAATTTAGAATATATTACGACTCTGTATGCCACATTACCGCCTTGAAAAGTATGTTAGTATAACGTACGGCACCTTACAACTCCTAACAAAACATTACAACACCGTACGTAAACTCAAAACTCCATAATAAACCTAATGAATTCGTCCGAGTCATTTGAACATCGTAGAACAATTTAGAATATCTTACGACTATGTATGCCACATTACCGCCTTGAAAATCATGTTAGTATAACGTAGGACACCTTACAACTCCTAACAACATATTACAATACCGTACGTAAACTTAAAACTCCATAGTAAACCTAATGAATTCGTCTGAGTCCTTAAACATTAGACGACCACTCAGGACTTGTTACGACTTTGTATGAAACATTAGCAACAAGAAAAGAAATTTAGAATAATGTAGGATGCGTTACATCTTTTGAGAACAACTTTCACCACCGTACGAAACATTAAAACTCCATACTAAACCTAATGAATTCGTCCGAGTCTTTTGAACATCGTACAACAATTTAGAATATCTTACGACTCTGTATGCCACATTACCGCTTTGAAAAGCATGTTAGTATAACGTAGGACACCTTACAACTCCTAACAAAACATTACAACACCGTACGTAAACTTAAAACTCCATAATAAACCTAATGAATTCATCCGAGTCCTTTGAACACCGTACGACAATTTAGAATATATTACGACTCTGTATGCCACATTACCGCCTTGAAAAGTATGTTAGTATAACGTACGGCACCTTACAACTCCTAACAAAACATTACAACACCGTACGTAAACTCAAAACTCCATAATAAACCTAATGAATTCGTCCGAGTCATTTGAACATCGTACAACAATTTAGAATATCTTACGACTATGTATGCCACATACCGCCTTGAAAATCATGTTAGTATAACGTAGGACACCTTACAACTCCTAACAACATATTACAATACCGTACGTAAACTTAAAACTCCATAGTAAACCTAATGAATTCGTCTGAGTCCATTAAACATTAGACGACCACTCAGGACTTGTTACGACTTTGTATGAAACATTAGCAACAGGAAAAGAAATTTAGAATAATGTAGGATGCGTTACATCTTTTGAGAACAACTTTCACCACCGTACGAAACATTAAAACTCCATACTAAACCTAATGAATTCGTCCGAGTCTTTTGAACATCGTACAACAATTTAGAATATCTTACGACTCTGTATGCCACATTACCGCTTTGAAAAGCATGTTAGTATAACGTAGGACACCTTACAACTCCTAACAAAACATTACAACACCGTACGTAAACTTAAAACTCCATAATAAACCTAATGAATTCATCCGAGTCCTTTGAACACCGTACGACAATTTAGAATATATTACGACTCTGTATGCCACATTACCGCCTTGAAAAGTATGTTAGTATAACGTACGGCACCTTACAACTCCTAACAAAACATTACAACACCGTACGCAAACTCAAAACTCCATAATAAACCTAATGAATTCGTCCGAGTCATTTGAACATCGTACAACAATTTAGAATATCTTACGACTATGTATGCCACATTACCGCCTTGAAAATCATGTTAGTATAACGTAGGACACCTTACAACTCCTAACAACATATTACAATACCGTACGTAAACTTAAAACTCCATAGTAAACCTAATGAATTCGTCTGAGTCCATTAAACCTTAGACGACCACTCAGGACTTGTTACGACTTTGTATGAAACATTAGCAACAGGAAAAGAAATTTAGAATAATGTAGGATGCGTTACATCTTTTGAGAACAACTTTCACCACCGTACGAAACATTAAAACTCCATACTAAACCTAATGAATTCGTCCGAGTCTTTTGAACATCGTACAACAATTTAGAATATCTTACGACTCTGTATGCCACATTACCGCTTTGAAAAGCATGTTAGTATAACGTAGGACACCTTACAACTCCTAACAAAACATTACAACACCGTACGTAAACTTAAAACTCCATAATAAACCTAATGAATTCATCCGAGTCCTTTGAACACCGTACGACAATTTAGAATATATTACGACTCTGTATGCCACATTACCGCCTTGAAAAGTATGTTAGTATAACGTACGGCACCTTACAACTCCTAACAAAACATTACAACACCGTACGTAAACTCAAAACTCCATAATAAACCTAATGAATTCGTCCGAGTCATTTGAACATCGTAGAACAATTTAGAATATCTTACGACTATGTATGCCACATTACCGCCTTGAAAATCATGTTAGTATAACGTAGGACACCTTACAACTCCTAACAACATATTACAATACCGTACGTAAACTTAAAACTCCATAGTAAACCTAATGAATTCGTCTGAGTCCTTAAACATTAGACGACCACTCAGGACTTGTTACGACTTTGTATGAAACATTAGCAACAAGAAAAGAAATTTAGAATAATGTAGGATGCGTTACATCTTTTGAGAACAACTTTCACCACCGTACGAAACATTAAAACTCCATACTAAACCTAATGAATTCGTCCGAGTCTTTTGAACATCGTACAACAATTTAGAATATCTTACGACTCTGTATGCCACATTACCGCTTTGAAAAGCATGTTAGTATAACGTAGGACACCTTACAACTCCTAACAAAACATTACAACACCGTACGTAAACTTAAAACTCCATAATAAACCTAATGAATTCATCCGAGTCCTTTGAACACCGTACGACAATTTAGAATATATTACGACTCTGTATGCCACATTACCGCCTTGAAAAGTATGTTAGTATAACGTACGGCACCTTACAACTCCTAACAAAACATTACAACACCGTACGTAAACTCAAAACTCCATAATAAACCTAATGAATTCGTCCGAGTCATTTGAACATCGTACAACAATTTAGAATATCTTACGACTATGTATGCCACATACCGCCTTGAAAATCATGTTAGTATAACGTAGGACACCTTACAACTCCTAACAACATATTACAATACCGTACGTAAACTTAAAACTCCATAGTAAACCTAATGAATTCGTCTGAGTCCATTAAACATTAGACGACCACTCAGGACTTGTTACGACTTTGTATGAAACATTAGCAACAGGAAAAGAAATTTAGAATAATGTAGGATGCGTTACATCTTTTGAGAACAACTTTCACCACCGTACGAAACATTAAAACTCCATACTAAACCTAATGAATTCGTCCGAGTCTTTTGAACATCGTACAACAATTTATAATATCTTACGACTCTGTATGCCACATTACCGCTTTGAAAAGCATGTTAGTATAACGTAGGACACCTTACAACTCCTAACAAAACATTACAACACCGTACGTAAACTTAAAACTCCATAATAAACCTAATGAATTCATCCGAGTCCTTTGAACACCGTACGACAATTTAGAATATATTACGACTCTGTATGCCACATTACCGCCTTGAAAAGTATGTTAGTATAACGTACGGCACCTTACAACTCCTAACAAAACATTACAACACCGTACGCAAACTCAAAACTCCATAATAAACCTAATGAATTCGTCCGAGTCATTTGAACATCGTACAACAATTTAGAATATCTTACGACTATGTATGCCACATTACCGCCTTGAAAATCATGTTAGTATAACGTAGGACACCTTACAACTCCTAACAACATATTACAATACCGTACGTAAACTTAAAACTCCATAGTAAACCTAATGAATTCGTCTGAGTCCATTAAACCTTAGACGACCACTCAGGACTTGTTACGACTTTGTATGAAACATTAGCAACAGGAAAAGAAATTTAGAATAATGTAGGATGCGTTACATCTTTTGAGAACAACTTTCACCACCGTACGAAACATTAAAACTCCATACTAAACCTAATGAATTTGTCCGAGTCTTTTGAACATCGTACAACAATTTAGAATATCTTACGACTCTGTATGCCACATTACCGCTTTGAAAAGCATGTTAGTATAACGTAGGACACCTTACAACTCCTAACAAAACATTACAACACCGTACGTAAACTTAAAACTCCATAATAAACCTAATGAATTCATCCGAGTCCTTTGAACACCGTACGACAATTTAGAATATATTACGACTCTGTATGCCACATTACCGCCTTGAAAAGTATGTTAGTATAACGTACGGCACCTTACAACTCCTAACAAAACATTACAACACCGTACGTAAACTCAAAACTCCATAATAAACCTAATGAATTCGTCCGAGTCATTTGAACATCGTACAACAATTTAGAATATCTTACGACTATGTATGCCACATTACCGCCTTGAAAATCATGTTAGTATAACGTAGGACACCTTACAACTCCTAACAACATATTACAATACCGTACGTAAACTTAAAACTCCATAGTAAACCTAATGAATTCGTCTGAGTCCATTAAACCTTAGACGACCACTCAGGACTTGTTACGACTTTGTATGAAACATTAGCAACAGGAAAAGAAATTTAGAATAATGTAGGATGCGTTACATCTTTTGAGAACAACTTTCACCACCGTACGAAACATTAAAACTCCATACTAAACCTAATGAATTCGTCCGAGTCTTTTGAACATCGTACAACAATTTAGAATATCTTACGACTCTGTATGCCACATTACCGCTTTGAAAAGCATGTTAGTATAACGTAGGACACCTTACAACTCCTAACAAAACATTACAACACCGTACGTAAACTTAAAACTCCATAATAAACCTAATGAATTCATCCGAGTCCTTTGAACACCGTACGACAATTTAGAATATATTACGACTCTGTATGCCACATTACCGCCTTGAAAAGTATGTTAGTATAACGTACGGCACCTTACAACTCCTAACAAAACATTACAACACCGTACGCAAACTCAAAACTCCATAATAAACCTAATGAATTCGTCCGAGTCATTTGAACATCGTACAACAATTTAGAATATCTTACGACTATGTATGCCACATTACCGCCTTGAAAATCATGTTAGTATAACGTAGGACACCTTACAACTCCTAACAACATATTACAATACCGTACGTAAACTTAAAACTCCATAGTAAACCTAATGAATTCGTCTGAGTCCATTAAACCTTAGACGACCACTCAGGACTTGTTACGACTTTGTATGAAACATTAGCAACAGGAAAAGAAATTTAGAATAATGTAGGATGCGTTACATCTTTTGAGAACAACTTTCACCACCGTACGAAACATTAAAACTCCATACTAAACCTAATGAATTTGTCCGAGTCTTTTGAACATCGTACAACAATTTAGAATATCTTACGACTCTGTATGCCACATTACCGCTTTGAAAAGCATGTTAGTATAACGTAGGACACCTTACAACTCCTAACAAAACATTACAACACCGTACGTAAACTTAAAACTCCATAATAAACCTAATGAATTCATCCGAGTCCTTTGAACACCGTACGACAATTTAGAATATATTACGACTCTGTATGCCACATTACCGCCTTGAAAAGTATGTTAGTATAACGTACGGCACCTTACAACTCCTAACAAAACATTACAACACCGTACGTAAACTCAAAACTCCATAATAAACCTAATGAATTCGTCCGAGTCATTTGAACATCGTACAACAATTTAGAATATCTTACGACTATGTATGCCACATTACCGCCTTGAAAATCATGTTAGTATAACGTAGGACACCTTACAACTCCTAACAACATATTACAATACCGTACGTAAACTTAAAACTCCATAGTAAACCTAATGAATTCGTCTGAGTCCATTAAACCTTAGACGACCACTCAGGACTTGTTACGACTTTGTATGAAACATTAGCAACAGGAAAAGAAATTTAGAATAATGTAGGATGCGTTACATCTTTTGAGAACAACTTTCACCACCGTACGAAACATTAAAACTCCATACTAAACCTAATGAATTCGTCCGAGTCTTTTGAACATCGTACAACAATTTAGAATATCTTACGACTCTGTATGCCACATTACCGCTTTGAAAAGCATGTTAGTATAACGTAGGACACCTTACAACTCCTAACAAAACATTACAACACCGTACGTAAACTTAAAACTCCATAATAAACCTAATGAATTCATCCGAGTCCTTTGAACACCGTACGACAATTTAGAATATATTACGACTCTGTATGCCACATTACCGCCTTGAAAAGTATGTTAGTATAACGTACGGCACCTTACAACTCCTAACAAAACATTACAACACCGTACGTAAACTCAAAACTCCATAATAAACCTAATGAATTCGTCCGAGTCATTTGAACATCGTACAACAATTTAGAATATCTTACGACTATGTATGCCACATACCGCCTTGAAAATCATGTTAGTATAACGTAGGACACCTTACAACTCCTAACAACATATTACAATACCGTACGTAAACTTAAAACTCCATAGTAAACCTAATGAATTCGTCTGAGTCCATTAAACATTAGACGACCACTCAGGACTTGTTACGACTTTGTATGAAACATTAGCAACAGGAAAAGAAATTTAGAATAATGTAGGATGCGTTACATCTTTTGAGAACAACTTTCACCACCGTACGAAACATTAAAACTCCATACTAAACCTAATGAATTCGTCCGAGTCTTTTGAACATCGTACAACAATTTAGAATATCTTACGACTCTGTATGCCACATTACCGCTTTGAAAAGCATGTTAGTATAACGTAGGACACCTTACAACTCCTAACAAAACATTACAACACCGTACGTAAACTTAAAACTCCATAATAAACCTAATGAATTCATCCGAGTCCTTTGAACACCGTACGACAATTTAGAATATATTACGACTCTGTATGCCACATTACCGCCTTGAAAAGTATGTTAGTATAACGTACGGCACCTTACAACTCCTAACAAAACATTACAACACCGTACGTAAACTCAAAACTCCATAATAAACCTAATGAATTCGTCCGAGTCATTTGAACATCGTACAACAATTTAGAATATCTTACGACTATGTATGCCACATTACCGCCTTGAAAATCATGTTAGTATAACGTAGGACACCTTACAACTCCTAACAACATATTACAATACCGTACGTAAACTTAAAACTCCATAGTAAACCTAATGAATTCGTCTGAGTCCATTAAACCTTAGACGACCACTCAGGACTTGTTACGACTTTGTATGAAACATTAGCAACAGGAAAAGAAATTTAGAATAATGTAGGATGCGTTACATCTTTTGAGAACAACTTTCACCACCGTACGAAACATTAAAACTCCATACTAAACCTAATGAATTCGTCCGAGTCTTTTGAACATCGTACAACAATTTAGAATATCTTACGACTCTGTATGCCACATTACCGCTTTGAAAAGCATGTTAGTATAACGTAGGACACCTTACAACTCCTAACAAAACATTACAACACCGTACGTAAACTTAAAACTTCATAATAAACCTAATGAATTCATCCGAGTCCTTTGAACACCGTACGACAATTTAGAATATATTACGACTCTGTATGCCACATTACCGCCTTGAAAAGTATGTTAGTATAACGTACGGCACCTTACAACTCCTAACAAAACATTACAACACCGTACGTAAACTCAAAACTCCATAATAAACCTAATGAATTCGTCCGAGTCATTTGAACATCGTACAACAATTTAGAATATCTTACGACTATGTATGCCACATTACCGCCTTGAAAATCATGTTAGTATAACGTAGGACACCTTACAACTCCTAACAACATATTACAATACCGTACGTAAACTTAAAACTCCATAGTAAACCTAATGAATTCGTCTGAGTCCATTAAACATTAGACGACCACTCAGGACTTGTTACGACTTTGTATGCAACATTAGAAACATGAAAAGCAATTTAGAATAATGTAGGATGCGTTACATCTTTTAAGAACAACTTTCACCACCGTACGAAACATTAAAACTCCATACTAAACCTAATGAATTCGTCCGAGTCATTTGAACATCGTACAACAATTTAGAATATCTTACGACTCTGTATGCCACATTACCGCTTTGAAAAGCATGTTAGTATAACGTAGGACACCTTACAACTCCTAACAAAACATTACAACACCGTACGTAAACTTAAAACTCCATAATAAACCTAATGAATTCATCCGAGTCCTTTGAACACCGTAAGACAATTTAGAATATATTACGACTCTGTATGCCACATTACCGCCTTGAAAAGTATGTTAGTATAACGTACGGCACCTTACAACTCCTAACAAAACATTACAACGCCGTACGTAAACTCAAAACTCCATAATAAACCTAATGAATTCGTCCGAGTCATTTGAACATCGTACACCAATTTAGAATATCTTACGACTATGTATGCCACATTACCGCCTTGAAAATCATGTTAGTATAACGTAGGACACCTTACAACTCCTAACAACATATTACAATACCGTACGTAAACTTAAAACTCCATAGTAAACCTAATGAATTCGTCTGAGTCCATTAAACATTAGACGACCACTCAGGACTTGTTACGACTTTGTATGAAACATTAGCAACAGGAAAAGAAATTTAGAATAATGTAGGATGCGTTACATCTTTTGAGAACAACTTTCACCACCGTACGAAACATTAAAACTCCATACTAAACCTAATGAATTCGTCCGAGTCTTTTGAACATCGTACAACAATTTAGAATATCTTACGACTCTGTATGCCACATTACCGCTTTGAAAAGCATGTTAGTATAACGTAGGACACCTTACAACTCCTAACAAAACATTACAACACCGTACGTAAACTTAAAACTCCATAATAAACCTAATGAATTCATCCGAGTCCTTTGAACACCGTACGGCAATTTAGAATATATTACGACTCTGTATGCCACATTACCGCCTTGAAAAGTATGTTAATATAACGTACGGCACTTTACAGCTCCTAACAAAGCATTACAACACCGTACGTAAACTCAAAACTCCATAATAAACCTAATGAATTCGTCCGAGTCATTTGAACATCGTACAACAATTTAGAATATCTTACGACTATGTATGCCACATTACCGCCTTGAAAATCATGTTAGTATAACGTAGGACACCTTACAACTGCTAACAACATATTACAATACCGTACGTAAACTTAAAACTCCATAGTAAACCTAATGAATTCGTCTGAGTCCATTAAACATTAGACGACCACTCAGGACTTGTTACGACTTTGTATGCAACATTAGAAACATGAAAAGCAATTTAGAATAATGTAGGATGCGTTACATCTTTTAAGAACAACTTTCACCACCGTACGAAACATTAAAACTCCATACTAAACCTAATGAATTCGTCCGAGTCATTTGAACATCGTACAACAATTTAGAATATCTTACGACTCTGTATGCCACATTACCGCTTTGAAAAGCATGTTAGTATAACGTAGGACACCTTACAACTCCTAACAAAACATTACAACACCGTACGTAAACTTAAAACTCCATAATAAACCTAATGAATTCATCCGAGTCCTTTGAACACCGTAAGACAATTTAGAATATATTACGACTCTGTATGCCACATTACCGCCTTGAAAAGTATGTTAGTATAACGTACGGCACCTTACAACTCCTAACAAAACATTACAACACCGTACGCAAACTCAAAACTCCATAATAAACCTAATGAATTCGTCCGAGTCATTTGAACATCGTACAACAATTTAGAATATCTTACGACTATGTATGCCACATTACCGCCTTGAAAATCATGTTAGTATAACGTAGGACACCTTACAACTCCTAACAACATATTACAATACGGTACGTAAACTTAAAACTCCATAGTAAACCTAATGAATTCGTCTGAGTCCATTAAACATTAGACGACCACTCAGGACTTGTTACGACTTTGTATGCAACATTAGAAACATGAAAAGCAATTTAGAATAATGTAGGATGCGTTACATCTTTTAAGAACAACTTTCACCACCGTATGAAACATTAAAACTCCATACTAAACCTAATGAATTCGTCCGAGTCATTTGAACATCGTACAACAATTTAGAATATCTTACGACTCTTTATGCCACATTACCGCTTTGAAAAGCATGTTAGTATAACGTAGGACACCTTACAACTCCTAACAAAACATTACAACACCGTACGTAAACTTAAAACTCCATAATAAACCTAATGAATTCATCCGAGTCCTTTGAACACCGTACGACAATTTAGAATATATTACGACTCTGTATGCCACATTACCGCCTTGAAAAGTATGTTAGTATAACGTACGGCACCTTACAACTCCTAACAAAACAGTACAACACCGTACGTAAACTCAAAACTCCATAATAAACCTAATGAATTCGTCCGAGTCATTTGAACATCGTACAACAATTTAGAATATCTTACGACTATGTATGCCACATTACCGCCTTGAAAATCATGTTAGTATAACGTAGGACACCTTACAACTCCTAACAACATATTACAATACCGTACGTAAACTTAAAACTCCATAGTAAACCTAATGAATTCGTCTGAGTCCATTAAACATTAGACGACCACTCAGGACTTGTTACGACTTTGTATGAAACATTAGCAACACGAAAAGGAATTTAGAATAATGTAGGATGCGTTACATCTTTTGAGAACAACTTTCACCACCGTACGAAACATTAAAACTCCATACTAAACCTAATGAATTCGTCCGAGTCTTTTGAACATCGTACAACAATTTAGAATATCTTACGACTCTGTATGCCACATTACCGCTTTGAAAAGCATGTTAGTATAACGTAGGACACCTTACAACTCCTAACAAAACATTACAACACCGTACGTAAACTTAAAACTCCATAATAAACCTAATGAATTCATCCGAGTCCTTTGAACACCGTACGACAATTTAGAATATATTACGACTCTGTATGCCACATTACCGCCTTGAAAAGTATGTTAATATAACGTACGGCACTTTACAACTCCTAACAAAGCATTACAACACCGTACGTAAACTCAAAACTCCATAATAAACCTAATGAATTCGTCCGAGTCATTTGAACATCGTACAACAATTTAGAATATCTTACGACTATGTATGCCACATTACCGCCTTGAAAATCATGTTAGTATAACGTAGGACACCTTACAACTCCTAACAACATATTACAATACCGTACGTAAACTTAAAACTCCATAGTAAACCTAATGAATTCGTCTGAGTCCATTAAACATTAGACGACCACTCAGGACTTGTTACGACTTTGTATGCAACATTAGAAACATGAAAAGCAATTTAGAATAATGTAGGATGCGTTACATCTTTTAAGAACAACTTTCACCACCGTACGAAACATTAAAACTCCATACTAAACCTAATGAATTCGTCCGAGTCATTTGAACATCGTACAACAATTTAGAATATCTTACGACTCTTTATGCCACATTACCGCTTTGAAAAGCATGTTAGTATAACGTAGGACACCTTACAACTCCTAACAAAACATTACAACACCGTACGTAAACTTAAAACTCCATAATAAACCTAATGAATTCATCCGAGTCCTTTGAACACCGTACGACAATTTAGAATATATTACGACTCTGTATGCCACATTACCGCCTTGAAAAGTATGTTAGTATAACGTACGTCACCTTACAACTCCTAACAAAACATTACAACACCGTACGTAAACTCAAAACTCCATAATAAACCTAATGAATTCGTCCGAGTCATTTGAACATCGTACAACAATTTAGAATATCTTACGACTATGTATGCCACATTACCGCCTTGAAAATCATGTTAGTATAACGTAGGACACCTTACAACTCCTAACAACATATTACAATACCGTACGTAAACTTAAACTCCATAGTAAACCTAATGAATTCGTCTGAGTCCATTAAACATTAGACGACCACTCAGGACTTGTTACGACTTTGTATGAAACATTAGCAACAGGAAAAGCAATTTAGAATAATGTAGGATGCGTTACATCTTTTGAGAACAACTTTCACCACCGTACGAAACATTAAAACTCCATACTAAACCTAATGAATTCGTCCGAGTCTTTTGAACATCGTACAACAATTTAGAATATCTTACGACTCTTTATGCCACATTACCGCTTTGAAAAGCATGTTAGTATAACGTAGGACACCTTACAACTCCTAACAAAACATTACAACACCGTACGTAAACTTAAAACTCCATAATAAACCTAATGAATTCATCCGAGTCCTTTGAACACCGTACGACAATTTAGAATATATTACGACTCTGTATGCCACATTACCGCCTTGAAAAGTATGTTAATATAACGTACGGCACTTTACAACTCCTAACAAAGCATTACAACACCGTACGTAAACTCAAAACTCCATAATAAACCTAATGAATTCGTCCGAGTCATTTGAACATCGTACAACAATTTAGAATATCTTACGACTATGTATGCCACATTACCGCCTTGAAAATCATGTTAGTATAACGTAGGACACCTTACAACTCCTAACAACATATTACAATACCGTACGTAAACTTAAAACTCCATAGTAAACCTAATGAATTCGTCTGAGTCCATTAAACATTAGACGACCACTCAGGACTTGTTACGACTTTGTATGCAACATTAGAAACATGAAAAGCAATTTAGAATAATGTAGGATGCGTTACATCTTTTAAGAACAACTTTCACCACCGTACGAAACATTAAAACTCCATACTAAACCTAATGAATTCGTCCGAGTCATTTGAACATCGTACAACAATTTAGAATATCTTACGACTCTTTATGCCACATTACCGCTTTGAAAAGCATGTTAGTATAACGTAGGACACCTTACAACTCCTAACAAAACATTACAACACCGTACGTAAACTTAAAACTCCATAATAAACCTAATGAATTCATCCGAGTCCTTTGAACACCGTACGACAATTTAGAATATATTACGACTCTGTATGCCACATTACCGCCTTGAAAAGTATGTTAGTATAACGTACGTCACCTTACAACTCCTAACAAAACATTACAACACCGTACGTAAACTCAAAACTCCATAATAAACCTAATGAATTCGTCCGAGTCATTTGAACATCGTACAACAATTTAGAATATCTTACGACTATGTATGCCACATTACCGCCTTGAAAATCATGTTAGTATAACGTAGGACACCTTACAACTCCTAACAACATATTACAATACCGTACGTAAACTTAAACTCCATAGTAAACCTAATGAATTCGTCTGAGTCCATTAAACATTAGACGACCACTCAGGACTTGTTACGACTTTGTATGAAACATTAGCAACAGGAAAAGCAATTTAGAATAATGTAGGATGCGTTACATCTTTTGAGAACAACTTTCACCACCGTACGAAACATTAAAACTCCATACTAAACCTAATGAATTCGTCCGAGTCTTTTGAACATCGTACAACAATTTAGAATATCTTACGACTCTGTATGCCACATTACCGCTTTGAAAAGCATGTTAGTATAACGTAGGACACCTTACAACTCCTAACAAAACATTACAACACCGTACGTAAACTTAAAACTCCATAATAAACCTAATGAATTCATCCGAGTCCTTTGAACACCGTACGACAATTTAGAATATATTACGACTCTGTATGCCACATTACCGCCTTGAAAAGTATGTTAATATAACGTACGGCACTTTACAACTCCTAACAAAGCATTACAACACCGTACGTAAACTCAAAACTCCATAATAAACCTAATGAATTCGTCCGAGTCATTTGAACATCGTACAACAATTTAGAATATCTTACGACTATGTATGCCACATTACCGCCTTGAAAATCATGTTAGTATAACGTAGGACACCTTACAACTCCTAACAACATATTACAATACCGTACGTAAACTTAAAACTCCATAGTAAACCTAATGAATTCGTCTGAGTCCATTAAACATTAGACGACCACTCAGGACTTGTTACGACTTTGTATGCAACATTAGAAACATGAAAAGCAATTTAGAATAATGTAGGATGCGTTACATCTTTTAAGAACAACTTTCACCACCGTACGAAACATTAAAACTCCATACTAAACCTAATGAATTCGTCCGAGTCATTTGAACATCGTACAACAATTTAGAATATCTTACGACTCTTTATGCCACATTACCGCTTTGAAAAGCATGTTAGTATAACGTAGGACACCTTACAACTCCTAACAAAACATTACAACACCGTACGTAAACTTAAAACTCCATAATAAACCTAATGAATTCATCCGAGTCCTTTGAACACCGTACGACAATTTAGAATATATTACGACTCAGTATGCCACATTACCGCCTTGAAAAGTATGTTAGTATAACGTACGTCACCTTACAACTCCTAACAAAACATTACAACACCGTACGTAAACTCAAAACTCCATAATAAACCTAATGAATTCGTCCGAGTCATTTGAACATCGTACAACAATTTAGAATATCTTACGACTATGTATGCCACATTACCGCCTTGAAAATCATGTTAGTATAACGTAGGACACCTTACAACTCCTAACAACATATTACAATACCGTACGTAAACTTAAACTCCATAGTAAACCTAATGAATTCGTCTGAGTCCATTAAACATTAGACGACCACTCAGGACTTGTTACGACTTTGTATGAAACATTAGCAACAGGAAAAGCAATTTAGAATAATGTAGGATGCGTTACATCTTTTGAGAACAACTTTCACCACCGTACGAAACATTAAAACTCCATACTAAACCTAATGAATTCGTCCGAGTCTTTTGAACATCGTACAACAATTTAGAATATCTTACGACTCTGTATGCCACATTACCGCTTTGAAAAGCATGTTAGTATAACGTAGGACACCTTACAACTCCTAACAAAACATTACAACATCGTACGTAAACTTAAAACTCCATAATAAACCTAATGAATTCATCCGAGTCCTTTGAACACCGTACGACAATTTAGAATATATTACGACTCTGTATGCCACATTACCGCCTTGAAAAGTATGTTAATATAACGTACGGCACTTTACAACTCCTAACAAAGCATTACAACACCGTACGTAAACTCAAAACTCCATAATAAACCTAATGAATTCGTCCGAGTCATTTGAACATCGTACAACAATTTAGAATATCTTACGACTATGTATGCCACATTACCGCCTTGAAAATCATGTTAGTATAACGTAGGACACCTTACAACTCCTAACAACATATTACAATACCGTACGTAAACTTAAAACTCCATAGTAAACCTAATGAATTCGTCTGAGTCCATTAAACATTAGACGACCACTCAGGACTTGTTACGACTTTGTATGCAACATTAGAAACATGAAAAGCAATTTAGAATAATGTAGGATGCGTTACATCTTTTAAGAACAACTTTCACCGCCGTACGAAACATTAAAACTCCATACTAAACCTAATGAATTCGTCCGAGTCATTTGAACATCGTACAACAATTTAGAATATCTTACGACTCTGTATGCCACATTACCGCTTTGAAAATCATGTTAGTATAACGTAGGACACCTTACAACTCCTAACAAAACATTACAACACCGTACGTAAACTTAAAACTCCATAATAAAACTAATGAATTCATCCGAGTCCTTTGAACACCGTACGACAATTTAGAATATATTACGACTCTGTATGCCACATTACCGCCTTGAAAAGTATGTTAGTATAACGTACGTCACCTTACAACTCCTAACAAAACATTACAACACCGTACGTAAACTCAAAACTCCATAATAAACCTAATGAATTCGTCCGAGTCATTTGAACATCGTTCAACAATTTAGAATATCTTACGACTATGTATGCCACATTACCGCCTTGAAAATCATGTTAGTATAACGTAGGACACCTTACAACTCCTAACAACATATTACAATACCGTACGTAAACTTAAAACTCCATAGTAAACCTAATGAATTCGTCTGAGTCCATTAAACATTAGACGACCACTCAGGACTTGTTACGACTTTGTATGAAATATTAGCAACAGGAAAAGCAATTTAGAATAATGTAGGATGCGTTACATCTTTTGAGAACAACTTTCACCACCGTACGAAACATTAAAACTCCATACTAAACCTAATGAATTCGTCCGAGTCTTTTGAACATCGTACAACAATTTAGAATATCTTACGACTCTGTATGCCACATTACCGCTTTGAAAAGCATGTTAGTATAACGTAGGACACCTTACAACTCCTAACAAAACATTACAACACCGTACGTAAACTTAAAACTCCATAATAAACCTAATGAATTCATCCGAGTCCTTTGAACACCGTACGACAATTTAGAATATATTACGACTCTGTATGCCACATTACCGCCTTGAAAAGTATGTTAATATAACGTACGGCAATTTACAACTCCTAACAAAGCATTACAACACCGTACGTAAACTCAAAACTCCATAATAAACCTAATGAATTCGTCCGAGTCATTTGAACATCGTACAACAATTTAGAATATCTTACGACTATGTATGCCACATTACCGCCTTGAAAATCATGTTAGTATAACGTAGGACACCTTACAACTCCTAACAACATATTACAATACCGTACGTAAACTTAAAACTCAATAGTAAACCTAATGAATTCGTCTGAGTCCATTAAACATTAGACGACCACTCAGGACTTGTTACGACTTTGTATGCAACATTAGAAACATGAAAAGCAATTTAGAATAATGTAGGATGCGTTACATCTTTTAAGAACAACTTTCACCACCGTACGAAACATTAAAACTCCATACTAAACCTAATGAATTCGTCCGAGTCATTTGAACATCGTACAACAATTTAGAATATCTTACGACTCTGTATGCCACATTACCGCTTTGAAAAGCATGTTAGTATAACGTAGGACACCTTACAACTCCTAACAAAACATTACAACACCGTACGTAAACTTAAAACTCCATAATAAACCTAATGAATTCATCCGAGTCCTTTGAACACCGTACGACAATTTAGAATATATTACGACTCTGTATGCCACATTACCGCCTTGAAAAGTATGTTAATATAACGTACGGCAATTTACAACTCCTAACAAAGCATTACAACACCGTACGTAAACTCAAAACTCCATAATAAACCTAATGAATTCGTCCGAGTCATTTGAACATCGTACAACAATTTAGAATATCTTACGACTATGTATGCCACATTACCGCCTTGAAAATCATGTTAGTATAACGTAGGACACCTTACAACTCCTAACAACATATTACAATACCGTACGTAAACTTAAAACTCAATAGTAAACCTAATGAATTCGTCTGAGTCCATTAAACATTAGACGACCACTCAGGACTTGTTACGACTTTGTATGCAACATTAGAAACATGAAAAGCAATTTAGAATAATGTAGGATGCGTTACATCTTTTAAGAACAACTTTCACCACCGTACGAAACATTAAAACTCCATACTAAACCTAATGAATTCGTCCGAGTCATTTGAACATCGTACAACAATTTAGAATATCTTACGACTCTGTATGCCACATTACCGCTTTGAAAAGCATGTTAGTATAACGTAGGACACCTTACAACTCCTAACAAAACATTACAACACCGTACGTAAACTTAAAACTCCATAATAAACCTAATGAATTCATCCGACTCCTTTGAACACCGTACGACAATTTAGAATATATTACGACTCTGTATGCCACATTACCGCCTTGAAAAGTATGTTAATATAACGTACGGCACCTTACAACTCCTAACAAAACATTACAACACCGTACGTAAACTCAAAACTCCATAATAAACCTAATGAATTCGTCCGAGTCATTTGAACATCGTACAACAATTTAGAATATCTTACGACTATGTATGCCACATTACCGCCTTGAAAATCATGTTAGTATAACGTAGGACACCTTACAACTCCTAACAACATATTACAATACCGGACGTAAACTTAAAACTCCATAGTAAACCTAATGAATTCGTCTTAGTCCATTAAACATTAGACGACCACTCAGGACTTGTTACGACTTTGTATGCAACATTAGAAACATGAAAAGCAATTTAGAATAATGTAGGATGCGTTACATCTTTTAAGAACAACTTTCACCACCGTACGAAACATTAAAACTCCATACTAAACCTAATGAATTCGTCCGAGTCATTTGAACATCGTACAACAATTTAGAATATCTTACGACTCTGTATGCCACATTACCGCTTTGAAAAGCATGTTAGTATAACGTAGGACACCTTACAACTCCTAACAAAACATTACAACACCGTACGTAAACTTAAAACTCCATAATAAACCTAATGAATTCATCCGAGTCCTTTGAACACCGTACGACAATTTAGAATATATTACGACTCTGTATGCCACATTACCGCCTTGAAAAGTATGTTAGTATAACGTACGGCACCTTACAACTCCTAACAAAACATTACAACACCGTACATAAACTCAAAACTCCATAATAAACCTAATGAATTCGTCCGAGTCATTTGAACATCGTACAACAATTTAGAATATCTTACGACTATGTATGCCACATTACCGCCTTGAAAATCATGTTAGTATAACGTAGGACACCTTACAACTCCTAACAACATATTACAATACCGTACGTAAACTTAAAACTCCATAGTAAACCTAATGAATTCGTCTGAGTCCATTAAACATTAGACGACCACTCAGGACTTGTTACGACTTTGTATGCAACATTAGAAACATGAAAAGCAATTTAGAATAATGTAGGATGCGTTACATCTTTTAAGAACAACTTTCACCACCGTACGAAACATTAAAACTCCATACTAAACCTAATGAATTCGTCCGAGTCATTTGAACATCGTACAACAATTTAGAATATCTTACGACTCTGTATGCCACATTACCGCTTTGAAAAGCATGTTAGTATAACGTAGGACACCTTACAACTCCTAACAAAACATTACAACACCGTACGTAAACTTAAAACTCCATAATAAACCTAATGAATTCATCCGAGTCCTTTGAACACCGTACGACAATTTAGAATATATTACGACTCTGTATGCCACATTACCGCCTTGAAAAGTATGTTAATATAACGTACGGCACCTTACAACTCCTAACAAAACATTACAACACCGTACGTAAACTCAAAACTCCATAATAAACCTAATGAATTCGTCCGAGTCATTTGAACATCGTACAACAATTTAGAATATCTTACGACTATGTATGCCACATTACCGCCTTGAAAATCATGTTAGTATAACGTAGGACACCTTACAACTCCTAACAACATATTACAATACCGGACGTAAACTTAAAACTCCATAGTAAACCTAATGAATTCGTCTGAGTCCATTAAACATTAGACGACCACTCAGGACTTGTTACGACTTTGTATGCAACATTAGAAACATGAAAAGCAATTTAGAATAATGTAGGATGCGTTACATCTTTTAAGAACAACTTTCACCACCGTACGAAACATTAAAACTCCATACTAAACCTAATGAATTCGTCCGAGTCATTTGAACATCGTACAACAATTTAGAATATCTTACGACTCTGTATGCCACATTACCGCTTTGAAAAGCATGTTAGTATAACGTAGGACTCCTTACAACTCCTAACAAAACATTACAACACCGTACGTAAACTTAAAACTCCATAATAAACCTAATGAATTCATCCGAGTCCTTTGAACACCGTACGACAATTTAGAATATATTACGACTCTGTATGCCACATTACCGCCTTGAAAAGTATGTTAGTATAACGTACGGCACCTTACAACTCCTAACAAAACATTACAACACCGTACGTAAACTCAAAACTCCATAATAAACCTAATGAATTCGTCCGAGTCATTTGAACATCGTACAACAATTTAGAATATCTTACGACTATGTATGCCACATTACCGCCTTGAAAATCATGTTAGTATAACGTAGGACACCTTACAACTCCTAACAACATATTACAATACCGTACGTAAACTTAAAACTCCATAGTAAACCTAATGAATTCGTCTGAGTCCATTAAACATTAGACGACCACTCAGGACTTGTTACGACTTTGTATGAAACATTAGCAACACGAAAAGCAATTTAGAATAATGTAGGATGCGTTACATCTTTTGAGAACAACTTTCACCACCGTACGAAACATTAAAACTCCATACTAAACCTAATGAATTCGTCCGAGTCTTTTGAACATCGTACAACAATTTAGAATATCTTACGACTCTGTATGCCACATTACCGCTTTGAAAAGCATGTTAGTATAACGTAGGACACCTTACAACTCCTAACAAAACATTACAACACCGTACGTAAACTTAAAACTCCATAATAAACCTAATGAATTCATCCGAGTCCTTTGAACACCGTACGACAATTTAGAATATATTACGACTCTGTATGCCACATTACCGCCTTGAAAAGTATGTTAATATAACGTACGGCACCTTACAACTCCTAACAAAACATTACAACACCGTACGTAAACTCAAAACTCCATAATAAACCTAATGAATTCGTCCGAGTCATTTGAACATCGTACAACAATTTAGAATATCTTACGACTATGTATGCCACATTACCGCCTTGAAAATCATGTTAGTATAACGTAGGACACCTTACAACTCCTAACAACATATTACAATACCGTACGTAAACTTAAAACTCCATAGTAAACCTAATGAATTCGTCTGAGTCCATTAAACATTAGACGACCACTCAGGACTTGTTACGACTTTGTATGAAACATTAGCAACATGAAAAGCAATTTAGAATAATGTAGGATGCGTTACATCTTTTGAGAACAACTTTCACCACCGTACGAAACATTAAAACTCCATACTAAACCTAATGAATTCGTCCGAGTCTTTTGAACATCGTACAACAATTTAGAATATCTTACGACTCTGTATGCCACATTACCGCTTTGAAAAGCATGTTAGTATAACGTAGGACCCCTTACAACTCCTAACAAAACATTACAACACCGTACGTAAACTTAAAACTCCATAATAAACCTAATGAATTCATCCGAGTCCTTTGAACACCGTACGACAATTTAGAATATATTACGACTCTGTATGCCACATTACCGCCTTGAAAAGTATGTTAATATAACGTACGGCACCTTACAACTCCTAACAAAACATTACAACACCGTACGTAAACTCAAAACTCCATAATAAACCTAATGAATTCGTCCGAGTCATTTGAACATCGTACAACAATTTAGAATATCTTACGACTATGTATGCCACATTACCGCCTTGAAAATCATGTTAGTATAACGTAGGACACCTTACAACTCCTAACAACATATTACAATACCGTACGTAAACTTAAAACTCCATAGTAAACCTAATGAATTCGTCTGAGTCCATTAAACATTAGACGACCACTCAGGACTTGTTACGACTTTGTATGAAACATTAGCAACAGGAAAAGCAATTTAGAATAATGTAGGATGCGTTACATCTTTTGAGAACAACTTTCACCACCGTACGAAACATTAAAACTCCATACTAAACCTAATGAATTCGTCCGAGTCTTTTGAACATCGTACAACAATTTAGAATATCTTACGACTCTGTATGCCACATTACCTCTTTGAAAAGCATGTTAGTATAACGTAGGACACCTTACAACTCCTAACAAAACATTACAACACCGTACGTAAACTTAAAACTCCATAATAAACCTAACGAATTCATCCGAGTCCTTTGAACACCGTACGACAATTTAGAATATATTACGACTCTGTATGCCACATTACCGCCTTGAAAAGTATGTTAATATAACGTACGGCACTTTACAACTCCTAACAAAGCATTACAACACCGTACGTAAACTCAAAACTCCATAATAAACCTAATGAATTCGTCCGAGTCATTTGAACATCGTACAACAATTTAGAATATCTTACGACTATGTATGCCACATTACCGCCTTGAAAATCATGTTAGTATAACGTAGGACACCTTACAACTCCTAACAACATATTACAATACCGTACGTAAACTTAAAACTCCATAGTAAACCTAATGAATTCGTCTGAGTCCATTAAACATTAGACGACCACTCAGGACTTGTTACGACTTTGTATGCAACATTAGAAACATGAAAAGCAATTTAGAATAATGTAGGATGCGTTACATCTTTTAAGAACAACTTTCACCACCGTACGAAACATTAAAACTCCATACTAAACCTAATGAATTCGTCCGAGTCATTTGAACATCGTACAACAATTTAGAATATCTTACGACTCTGTATGCCACATTACCGCTTTGAAAAGCATGTTAGTATAACGTAGGACACCTTACAACTCCTAACAAAACATTACAACACCGTACGTATACTTAAA
Source organism: Tagetes erecta (assembly GCA_030867185.1). Lineage (NCBI taxonomy): Eukaryota > Viridiplantae > Streptophyta > Magnoliopsida > Asterales > Asteraceae > Tagetes > Tagetes erecta. The sequence continues at coordinate 41,934,246 of CM061488.1, read as the reverse complement.
ACTCCATAATAAACCTAACGAATTCATCCGAGTCCTTTGAACACCGTACGACAATTTAGAATATATTACGACTCTGTATGCCACATTACCGCCTTGAAAAGTATGTTAATATAACGTACGGCACTTTACAACTCCTAACAAAGCATTACAACACCGTACGTAAACTCAAAACTCCATAATAAACCTAATGAATTCGTCCGAGTCATTTGAACATCGTACAACAATTTAGAATATCTTACGACTATGTATGCCACATTACCGCCTTGAAAATCATGTTAGTATAACGTAGGACACCTTACAACTCCTAACAACATATTACAATACCGTACGTAAACTTAAAACTCCATAGTAAACCTAATGAATTCGTCTGAGTCCATTAAACATTAGACGACCACTCAGGACTTGTTACGACTTTGTATGCAACATTAGAAACATGAAAAGCAATTTAGAATAATGTAGGATGCGTTACATCTTTTAAGAACAACTTTCACCACCGTACGAAACATTAAAACTCCATACTAAACCTAATGAATTCGTCCGAGTCATTTGAACATCGTACAACAATTTAGAATATCTTACGACTCTGTATGCCACATTACCGCTTTGAAAAGCATGTTAGTATAACGTAGGACACCTTACAACTCCTAACAAAACATTACAACACCGTACGTAAACTTAAAACTCCATAATAAACCTAATGAATTCATCCGAGTCCTTTGAACACCGTACGACAATTTAGAATATATTACGACTCTGTATGCCACATTACCGCCTTGAAAAGTATGTTAATATAACGTACGGCACCTTACAACTCCTAACAAAACATTACAACACCGTACGTAAACTCAAAACTCCATAATAAACCTAATGAATTCGTCCGAGTCATTTGAACATCGTACAACAATTTAGAATATCTTACGACTATGTATGCCACATTACCGCCTTGAAAATCATGTTAGTATAACGTAGGACACCTTACAACTCCTAACAACATATTACAATACCGTACGTAAACTTAAAACTCCATAGTAAACCTAATGAATTCGTCTGAGTCCATTAAACATTAGACGACCACTCAGGACTTGTTACGACTTTGTATGAAACATTAGCAACACGAAAAGCAATTTAGAATAATGTAGGATGCGTTACATCTTTTGAGAACAACTTTCACCACCGTACGAAACATTAAAACTCCATACTAAACCTAATGAATTCGTCCGAGTCTTTTGAACATCGTACAACAATTTAGAATATCTTACGACTCTGTATGCCACATTACCTCTTTGAAAAGCATGTTAGTATAACGTAGGACACCTTACAACTCCTAACAAAACATTACAACACCGTACGTAAACTTAAAACTCCATAATAAACCTAATGAATTCATCCGAGTCCTTTGAACACCGTACGACAATTTAGAATATATTACGACTCTGTATGCCACATTACCGCCTTGAAAAGTATGTTAATATAACGTACGGCACTTTACAACTCCTAACAAAGCATTACAACACCGTACGTAAACTCAAAACTCCATAATAAACCTAATGAATTCGTCCGAGTCATTTGAACATCGTACAACAATTTAGAATATCTTACGACTATGTATGCCACATTACCGCCTTGAAAATCATGTTAGTATAACGTAGGACACCTTACAACTCCTAACAACATATTACAATACCGTACGTAAACTTAAAACTCCATAGTAAACCTAATGAATTCGTCTGAGTCCATTAAACATTAGACGACCACTCAGGACTTGTTACGACTTTGTATGCAACATTAGAAACATGAAAAGCAATTTAGAATAATGGAGGATGCGTTACATCTTTTAAGAACAACTTTCACCACCGTACGAAACATTAAAACTCCATACTAAACCTAATGAATTCGTCCGAGTCATTTGAACATCGTACAACAATTTAGAATATCTTACGACTCTGTATGCCACATTACCGCTTTGAAAAGCATGTTAGTATAACGTAGGACACCTTACAACTCCTAACAAAACATTACAACACCGTACGTAAACTTAAAACTCCATAATAAACCTAATGAATTCATCCGAGTCCTTTGAACACCGTACGACAATTTAGAATATATTACGACTCTGTATGCCACATTACCGCCTTGAAAAGTATGTTAATATAACGTACGGCACCTTACAACTCCTAACAAAACATTACAACACCGTACGTAAACTCAAAACTCCATAATAAACCTAATGAATTCGTCCGAGTCATTTGAACATCGAACAACAATTTAGAATATCTTACGACTATGTATGCCACATTACCGCCTTGAAAATCATGTTAGTATAACGTAGGACACCTTACAACTCCTAACAACATATTACAATACCGGACGTAAACTTAAAACTCCATAGTAAACCTAATGAATTCGTCTGAGTCCATTAAACATTAGACGACCACTCAGGACTTGTTACGACTTTGTATACAACATTAGAAACATGAAAAGCAATTTAGAATAATGTAGGATGCGTTACATCTTTTAAGAACAACTTTCACCACCGTACGAAACATTAAAACTCCATACTAAACCTAATGAATTCGTCCGAGTCTTTTGAACATCGTACAACAATTTAGAATATCTTACGACTCTGTATGCCACATTACCGCTCTGAAAAGCATGTTAGTATAACGTAGGACACCTTACAACTCCTAACAAAACATTACAACACCGTACGTAAACTTAAAACTCCATAATAAACCTAATGAATTCATCCGAGTCCTTTGAACACCGTACGACAATTTAGAATATATTACGACTCTGTATGCCACATTACCGCCTTGAAAAGTATGTTAATATAACGTACGGCACCTTACAACTCCTAACAAAACATTACAACACCGTACGTAAACTCAAAACTCCATAATAAACCTAATGAATTCGTCCGAGTCATTTGAACATCGTACAACAATTTAGAATATCTTACGACTATGTATGCCACAATACCGCCTTGAAAATCATGTTAGTATAACGTAGGACACCTTACAACTCCTAACAACATATTACAATACCGGACGTAAACTTAAAACTCCATAGTAAACCTAATGAATTCGTCTGAGTCCATTAAACATTAGACGACTACTCAGGACTTGTTACGACGTTGTATACAACATTAGAAACATGAAAAGCAATTTAGAATAATGTAGGATGCGTTACATCTTTTAAGAACAACTTTCACCACCGTACGAAACATTAAAACTCCATACTAAACCTAATGAATTCGTCCGAGTCATTTGAACATCGTACAACAATTTAGAATATCTTACGACTCTGTATGCCACATTACCGCTTTGAAAAGCATGTTAGTATAACGTAGGACACCTTACAACTCCTAACAAAACATTACAACACCGTACGTAAACTTAAAACTCCATAATAAACCTAATGAATTCATCCGAGTCCTTTGAACACCGTACGACAATTTAGAATATATTACGACTCTGTATGCCACATTACCGCCTTGAAAAGTATGTTAGTATAACGTACGGCACCTTACAACTCCTAACAAAACATTACAACACCGTACGTAAACTCAAAACTCCATAATAAACCTAATGAATTCGTCCGAGTCATTTGAACATCGTACAACAATTTAGAATATCTTACGACTATGTATGCCACATTACCGCCTTGAAAATCATGTTAGTATAACGTAGGACACCTTACAACTCTTAACAACATATTACAATACCGTACGTAAACTTAAAACTCCATAGTAAACCTAATGAATTCGTATGAGTCCATTAAACATTAGACGACCACTCAGGACTTGTTACGACTTTGTATGAAACATTAGCAACAGGAAAAGCAATTTAGAATAATGTAGGATGCGTTACATCTTTTGAGAACAACTTTCACCACCGTACGAAACATTAAAACTCCATACTAAACCTAATGATTTCGTCCGAGTCTTTTGAACATCGTACAACAATTTAGAATATCTTACGACTCTGTATGCCACATTACCGCTTTGAAAAGCATGTTAGTATAACGTAGGACACCTTACAACTCCTAACAAAACATTACAACACCGTACGTAAACTTAAAACTCCATAATAAACCTAATGAATTCATCCGAGTCCTTTGAACACCGTACGACAATTTAGAATATATTACGACTCTGTATGCCACATTACCGCCTTGAAAAGTATGTTAATATAACGTACGGCACCTTACAACTCCTAACAAAACATTACAACACCGTACGTAAACTCAAAACTCCATAATAAACCTAATGAATTCGTCCGAGTCATTTGAACATCGTACAACAATTTAGAATATCTTACGACTATGTATGCCACATTACCGCCTTGAAAATCATGTTAGTATAACGTAGGACACCTTACAACTCCTAACAACATATTACAATACCGTACGTAAACTTAAAACTCCATAGTAAACCTAATGAATTCGTCTGAGTCCATTAAACATTAGACGACCACTCAGGACTTGTTACGACTTTGTATGCAACATTAGAAACATGAAAAGCAATTTAGAATAATGTAGGATGCGTTACATCTTTTAAGAACAACTTTCACCACCGTACGAAACATTAAAACTCCATACTAAACCTAATGAATTCGTCCGAGTCATTTGAACATCGTACAACAATTTAGAATATCTTACGACTCTGTATGCCACATTACCGCTTTGAAAAGCATGTTAGTATAACGTAGGACACCTTACAACTCCTAACAAAACATTACAACACCGTACGTAAACTTAAAACTCCATAATAAACCTAATGAATTCATCTGAGTCATTTGAACACCGTACGACAATTTAGAATATATTACGACTCTGTATGCCACATTACCGCCTTGAAAAGTATGTTAGTATAACGTACGGCACCTTACAACTCCTAACAAAACATTACAACACCGTACGTAAACTCAAAACTCCATAATAAACCTAATGAATTCGTCCGAGTCATTTGAACATCGTACAACAATTTAGAATATCTTACGACTATGTATGCCACATTACCGCCTTGAAAATCATGTTAGTATAACGTAGGACACCTTACAACTCCTAACAACATATTACAATACCGTACGTAAACTTAAAACTCCATAGTAAACCTAATGAATTCGTCTGAGTCCATTAAACATTAGACGACCACTCAGGACTTGTTACGACTTTGTATGAAACATTAGCAACAGGAAAAGCAATTTAGAATAATGTAGGATGCGTTACATCTTTTGAGAACAACTTTCACCACCGTACGAAACATTAAAACTCCATACTAAACCTAATGAATTCGTCCGAGTCTTTTGAACATCGTACAACAATTTAGAATATCTTACGACTCTGTATGCCACATTACCGCCTTGAAAATCATGTTAGTATAACGTAGGACACCTTACAACTCCTAACAAAACATTACAACACCGTACGTAAACTTAAAACTCCATAATAACCCTAATGAATTCATCCGAGTCCTTTGAACATCGTACGACAATTTAGAATATATTACGACTATTTATGCCACATTACCGCCTTGAAAAGTATGTTAGTATAACGTACGGCACCTTACAACTCCTAACAAAACATTACAACACCGTACGTAAACTCAAAACTCCATAATAAACCTAATGAATTCGTCCGAGTCATTTGAACATCGTACAACAATTTAGAATATCTTACGACTATGTATGCCACATTACCGCCTTGAAAACCATGTTAGTATAACGTAGGACACCTTACAACTCCTAACAACATATTACAATACCGTACGTAAACTTAAAACTCCATAGTAAACATAATGAATTCGTCTGAGTCCCATTAAACATTAGACGAACACTCAGGACTTGTTACGACTTTTTATGAAACATTAGCAACAGGAAAAGCAATTTAGAAAAATGTAGGATGCGTTACATCTTTTGAGAACAACTTTCACCACCGTACGAAACATTAAAACTCCATACTAAACCTAATGAGTTCGTCCGAGTCTTTTGAACATCGTACAACAATTTAGAATATCTTACGACTCTGTATGCCACATTACCGCTTTGAAAAGCATGTTAGTATAACGTAGAAAACCTTACAACTCCTAACAAAACATTACAACACCGTACGTAAATTTAAAACTCCATAATAAACCTAATGAATTCATCCGAGTCCTTTGAACATCGTACGACAATTTAGAATATATTACGACTCTGTATGCCACATTACCGCCTTGAAAAGCAAGTTAGTATAACGTACGGCACCTTACAACTCCTAACAAAACATTACAACACCGTACGTAAACTTAAAACTCCATAATAAACCTAATGAATTCGTCCGACTCATTTGAACATCGTACAACAATTTAAATATCTTACGACTCTGTATGCCACATTACCGCCTTGAAAATCATGTTAGTATAACGTAGGACACCTTACAACTCCTAACAACACATTACAATATCGTACGTAAACATAAAACTCCATAGTAAACCTAATGAATTCGTCTGAGTCCATTAAACATTAGACGACCACTCAGGACTTGTTACGACTTTGTATGAAACATTAGCAACAGGAAAAGCAATTTAGAATAATGTAGGATGCGTTACATCTTTTGAGAACAACTTTCACCACCGTACGAAACATTAAAACTCCATACTAAACCTAATGAATTCGTCCGAGTCTTTTGAACATCGTACAACAATTTAGAATATCTTACGACTCTGTATGCCACATTACCGCCTTGAAAATCATGTTAGTATAACGTAGGACACCTTACAACTCCTAACAAAACATTACAACACCGTACGTAAACTTAAAACTCCATAATAACCCTAATGAATTCATCCGAGTCCTTTGAACACCGTACGACAATTTAGAATATATTACGACTCTGTATGCCACATTACCGCCTTGAAAAGTATGTTAGTATAACGTACGGCACCTTACAACTCCTAACAAAACATTACAACACCGTACGTAAACTCAAAACTCCATAATAAACCTAATGAATTCGTCCGAGTCATTTGAACATCGTACAACAATTTAGAATATCTTACGACTATGTATGCCACATTACCGCCTTGAAAATCATGTTAGTATAACGTAGGACACCTTACAACTCTTAACAACATATTACAATACCGTACGTAAACTTAAAACTCCATAGTAAACCTAATGAATTCGTATGAGTCCATTAAACATTAGACGACCACTCAGGACTTGTTACGACTTTGTATGAAACATTAGCAACAGGAAAAGCAATTTAGAATAATGTAGGATGCGTTACATCTTTTGAGAACAACTTTCACCACCGTACGAAACATTAAAACTCCATACTAAACCTAATGATTTCGTCCGAGTCTTTTGAACATCGTACAACAATTTAGAATATCTTACGACTCTGTATGCCACATTACCGCTTTGAAAAGCATGTTAGTATAACGTAGGACACCTTACAACTCCTAACAAAACATTACAACACCGTACGTAAACTTAAAACTCCATAATAAACCTAATGAATTCATCCGAGTCCTTTGAACACCGTACGACAATTTAGAATATATTACGACTCTGTATGCCACATTACCGCCTTGAAAAGTATGTTAATATAACGTACGGCACCTTACAACTCCTAACAAAACATTACAACACCGTACGTAAACTCAAAACTCCATAATAAACCTAATGAATTCGTCCGAGTCATTTGAACATCGTACAACAATTTAGAATATCTTACGACTATGTATGCCACATTACCGCCTTGAAAATCATGTTAGTATAACGTAGGACACCTTACAACTCCTAACAACATATTACAATACCGTACGTAAACTTAAAACTCCATAGTAAACCTAATGAATTCGTCTGAGTCCATTAAACATTAGACGACCACTCAGGACTTGTTACGACTTTGTATGCAACATTAGAAACATGAAAAGCAATTTAGAATAATGTAGGATGCGTTACATCTTTTAAGAACAACTTTCACCACCGTACGAAACATTAAAACTCCATACTAAACCTAATGAATTCGTCCGAGTCATTTGAACATCGTACAACAATTTAGAATATCTTACGACTCTGTATGCCACATTACAGCTTTGAAAAGCATGTTAGTATAACGTAGGACACCTTACAACTCCTAACAAAACATTACAACACCGTACGTAAACTTAAAACTCCATAATAAACCTAATGAATTCATCTGAGTCATTTGAACACCGTACGACAATTTAGAATATATTACGACTCTGTATGCCACATTACCGCCTTGAAAAGTATGTTAGTATAACGTACGGCACCTTACAACTCCTAACAAAACATTACAACACCGTACGTAAACTCAAAACTCCATAATAAACCTAATGAATTCGTCCGAGTCATTTGAACATCGTACAACAATTTAGAATATCTTACGACTATGTATGCCACATTACCGCCTTGAAAATCATGTTAGTATAACGTAGGACACCTTACAACTCCTAACAACATATTACAATACCGTACGTAAACTTAAAACTCCATAGTAAACCTAATGAATTCGTCTGAGTCCATTAAACATTAGACGACCACTCAGGACTTGTTACGACTTTGTATGAAACATTAGCAACAGGAAAAGCAATTTAGAATAATGTAGGATGCGTTACATCTTTTGAGAACAACTTTCACCACCGTACGAAACATTAAAACTCCATACTAAACCTAATGAATTCGTCCGAGTCTTTTGAACATCGTACAACAATTTAGAATATCTTACGACTCTGTATGCCACATTACCGCCTTGAAAATCATGTTAGTATAACGTAGGACACCTTACAACTCCTAACAAAACATTACAACACCGTACGTAAACTTAAAACTCCATAATAACCCTAATGAATTCATCCGAGTCCTTTGAACATCGTACGACAATTTAGAATATATTACGACTATTTATGCCACATTACCGCCTTGAAAAGTATGTTAGTATAACGTACGGCACCTTACAACTCCTAACAAAACATTACAACACCGTACGTAAACTCAAAACTCCATAATAAACCTAATGAATTCGTCCGAGTCATTTGAACATCGTACAACAATTTAGAATATCTTACGACTATGTATGCCACATTACCGCCTTGAAAACCATGTTAGTATAACGTAGGACACCTTACAACTCCTAACAACATATTACAATACCGTACGTAAACTTAAAACTCCATAGTAAACATAATGAATTCGTCTGAGTCCCATTAAACATTAGACGAACACTCAGGACTTGTTACGACTTTTTATGAAACATTAGCAACAGGAAAAGCAATTTAGAAAAATGTAGGATGCGTTACATCTTTTGAGAACAACTTTCACCACCGTACGAAACATTAAAACTCCATACTAAACCTAATGAGTTCGTCCGAGTCTTTTGAACATCGTACAACAATTTAGAATATCTTACGACTCTGTATGCCACATTACCGCTTTGAAAAGCATGTTAGTATAACGTAGAAAACCTTACAACTCCTAACAAAACATTACAACACCGTACGTAAATTTAAAACTCCATAATAAACCTAATGAATTCATCCGAGTCCTTTGAACATCGTACGACAATTTAGAATATATTACGACTCTGTATGCCACATTACCGCCTTGAAAAGCAAGTTAGTATAACGTACGGCACCTTACAACTCCTAACAAAACATTACAACACCGTACGTAAACTTAAAACTCCATAATAAACCTAATGAATTCGTCCGACTCATTTGAACATCGTACAACAATTTAAATATCTTACGACTCTGTATGCCACATTACCGCCTTGAAAATCTTGTTAGTATAACGTAGGACACCTTACAACTCCTAACAACACATTACAATATCGTACGTAAACATAAAACTCCATAGTAAACCTAATGAATTCGTCTGAGTCCATTAAACATTAGACGACCACTCAGGACTTGTTACGACTTTGTATGAAACATTAGCAACAGGAAAAGCAATTTAGAATAATGTAGGATGCGTTACATCTTTTGAGAACAACTTTCACCACCGTACGAAACATTAAAACTCCATACTAAACCTAATGAATTCGTCCGAGTCTTTTGAACATCGTACAACAATTTAGAATATCTTACGACTCTGTATGCCACATTACCGCCTTGAAAATCATGTTAGTATAACGTAGGACACCTTACAACTCCTAACAAAACATTACAACACCGTACGTAAACTTAAAACTCCATAATAACCCTAATGAATTCATCCGAGTCCTTTGAACATCGTACGACAATTTAGAATATATTACGACTATTTATGCCACATTACCGCCTTGAAAAGTATGTTAGTATAACGTACGGCACCTTACAACTCCTAACAAAACATTACAACACCGTACGTAAACTCAAAACTCCATAATAAACCTAATGAATTCGTCCGAGTCATTTGAACATCGTACAACAATTTAGAATATCTTACGACTATGTATGCCACATTACCGCCTTGAAAACCATGTTAGTATAACGTAGGACACCTTACAACTCCTAACAACATATTACAATACCGTACGTAAACTTAAAACTCCATAGTAAACATAATGAATTCGTCTGAGTCCCATTAAACATTAGACGAACACTCAGGACTTGTTACGACTTTTTATGAAACATTAGCAACAGGAAAAGCAATTTAGAAAAATGTAGGATGCGTTACATCTTTTGAGAACAACTTTCACCACCGTACGAAACATTAAAACTCCATACTAAACCTAATGAGTTCGTCCGAGTCTTTTGAACATCGTACAACAATTTAGAATATCTTACGACTCTGTATGCCACATTACCGCTTTGAAAAGCATGTTAGTATAACGTAGAAAACCTTACAACTCCTAACAAAACATTACAACACCGTACGTAAATTTAAAACTCCATAATAAACCTAATGAATTCATCCGAGTCCTTTGAACATCGTACGACAATTTAGAATATATTACGACTCTGTATGCCACATTACCGCCTTGAAAAGCAAGTTAGTATAACGTACGGCACCTTACAACTCCTAACAAAACATTACAACACCGTACGTAAACTTAAAACTCCATAATAAACCTAATGAATTCGTCCGACTCATTTGAACATCGTACAACAATTTAAATATCTTACGACTCTGTATGCCACATTACCGCCTTGAAAATCATGTTAGTATAACGTAGGACACCTTACAACTCCTAACAACACATTACAATATCGTACGTAAACATAAAACTCCATAGTAAACCTAATGAATTCGTCTGAGTCCATTAAACATTAGACGACCACTCAGGACTTGTTACGACTTTGTATGAAACATTAGCAACAGGAAAAGCAATTTAGAATAATGTAGGATGCGTTACATCTTTTGAGAACAACTTTCACCACCGTACGAAACATTAAAACTCCATACTAAACCTAATGAATTCGTCCGAGTCTTTTGAACATCGTACAACAATTTAGAATATCTTACGACTCTGTATGCCACATTACCGCCTTGAAAATCATGTTAGTATAACGTAGGACACCTTACAACTCCTAACAAAACATTACAACACCGTACGTAAACTTAAAACTCCATAATAACCCTAATGAATTCATCCGAGTCCTTTGAACATCGTACGACAATTTAGAATATATTACGACTATTTATGCCACATTACCGCCTTGAAAAGTATGTTAGTATAACGTACGGCACCTTACAACTCCTAACAAAACATTACAACACCGTACGTAAACTCAAAACTCCATAATAAACCTAATGAATTCGTCCGAGTCATATGAACATCGTACAACAATTTAGAATATCTTACGACTATGTATGCCACATTACCGCCTTGAAAACCATGTTAGTATAACGTAGGACACCTTACAACTCCTAACAACATATTACAATACCGTACGTAAACTTAAAACTCCATAGTAAACATAATGAATTCGTCTGAGTCCCATTAAACATTAGACGAACACTCAGGACTTGTTACGACTTTTTATGAAACATTAGCAACAGGAAAAGCAATTTAGAATAATGTAGGATGCGTTACATCTTTTGAGAACAACTTTCACCACCGTACGAAACATTAAAACTCCATACTAAACCTAATGAGTTCGTCCGAGTCTTTTGAACATCGTACAACAATTTAGAATATCTTACGACTCTGTATGCCACATTACCGCTTTGAAAAGCATGTTAGTATAACGTAGAAAACCTTACAACTCCTAACAAAACATTACAACACCGTACGTAAATTTAAAACTCCATAATAAACCTAATGAATTCATCCGAGTCCTTTGAACATCGTACGACAATTTAGAATATATTACGACTCTGTATGCCACATTACCGCCTTGAAAAGCAAGTTAGTATAACGTACGGCACCTTACAACTCCTAACAAAACATTACAACACCGTACGTAAACTTAAAACTCCATAATAAACCTAATGAATTCGTCCGACTCATTTGAACATCGTACAACAATTTAAATATCTTACGACTCTGTATGCCACATTACCGCCTTGAAAATCATGTTAGTATAACGTAGGACACCTTACAACTCCTAACAACACATTACAATATCGTACGTAAACATAAAACTCCATAGTAAACCTAATGAATTCGTCTGAGTCCATTAAACATTAGACGACCACTCAGGACTTGTTACGACTTTGTATGAAACATTAGCAACAGGAAGAGCAATTTAGAATAATGTAGGACGCGTTACATCTTTTGAGAACAACTTTCACAACCGTACGAAACATTAAACCTAATGAATTCGTCCGAGTCTTTTGAACATCGTACAACAATTTAGAATATCTTACGACTCTGTATGCCACATTACCGCTTTGAAAAGTATGTTAGTATAACGTAGACACCTTACAACTCCTAACAAAACATTACAACACCGTACGTAAACTTAAAACTCCATAATAAACCTAATGAATTCATCCGAGTCCTTTGAACACCGTACGACAATTTAGAATATATTACGACTCTGTATGCCACATTACCGCCTTGAAAAGTATGTTAGTATAACGTACGGCACCTTACAACTCCTAACAAAACATTACAACACAGTACGTAAACTCAAAACTCCATAATAAACCTAATGAATTCGTCGGAGTCATTTGAAAATCGTACAACAATTTAGAATATCTTACGACTATGCATGCCACATTACCGCCTTGAAAATCATGTTAGTATAACGTAGGACACCTTACAACTCCTAACAACATATTACAATACCGTACGTAAACTTAAAACTCCATAGTAATCCTAATGAATTCGTCTGAGTCCATTAAACATTAGACGACCACTCAGGACTTGTTACGACTTTGTATGCAACATTAGCAACAGGAAAAGCAATTTAGAATAATGTAGGATGCGTTACATCTTTTAAGAACAACTTTCACCACCGTACGAAACATTAAAACTCCATACTAAACCTAATGAATTTGTCCGAGTCATTTGAACATCGTACAACAATTTAGAATATCTTACGACTCTGTATGCCACATTACCGCTTTGAAAAGCATGTTAGTATAACGTAGGACATCTTACAACTCCTAACAAAACATTACAACACCGTACGTAAACTTAAAACTCCATAATAAACCTAATGAATTCATCCGAGCCCTTTGAACACCGTACGACAATTTAGAAAATATTACGACTCTGTATGCCACATTACCGCCTTGAAAAGTATGTTAGTATAACGTACGGCACCTTACAACTCCTAACAAAACATTACAACACCGTACGTAAACTCAAAACTCCATAATAAACCTAATGAATTCGTCCGAGTCATTTGAACATCGTACAACAATTTAGAATATCTTACGACTATGTATGCCACATTACCGCCTTGAAAATCATGTTAGTATAACGTAGGACACCTTACAACTCCTAACAACATATTACAATACCGTACGTAAACTTAAAACTCCATAGTAAACATAATGAATTCGTCTGAGTCCATTAAACATTAGACGAACACTCAGGACTTGTTACGACTTTGTATGAAACATTAGCAACAGGAAAAGCAATTTAGAATAATGTAGGATGCGTTACATCTTTTGAGAACAACTTTCACCTCCGTACGAAACATTAAAACTCCATACTAAACCTAATGAATTCGTCCGAGTCTTTTGAACATCGTACAACAATTTAGAATATCTTACGACTCTGTATGCCACATTACCGCTTTGAAAAGCATGTTAGTATAACGTAGGACACCTTACAACTCCTAACAAAACATTACAACACCGTACGTAAACTTAAAACTCCATAATAAACCTAATGAATTCATCCGAGTCCTTTGAACACCGTACGACAATTTAGAATATATTACGACTCTGTATGCCACATTACCGCCGAGAAAAGTATGTTAATATAACGTACGGCACCTTACAACTCCTAACAAAACATTACAACACCGTACGTAAACTCAAAACTCCATAATAAACCTAATGAATTCGTCCGAGTCATTTGAACATCGTACAACAATTTAGAATATCTTACGACTATGTATGCCACATTACCGCCTTGAAAATCATGTTAGTATAACGTAGGACACCTTACAACTCCTAACAACATATTACAATACCGTACGTAAACTTAAAACTCCATAGTAAACCTAATGAATTCGTCTGAGTCCATTAAACATTAGACGACCACTCAGGACTTGTTACGACTTTGTATGCAACATTAGCAACAGGAAAAGCAATTTAGAATAATGTAGGATGCGTTACATCTTTTTAGAACAACTTTCACCACCGTACGAAACATTAAAACTCCATACTAAACCTAATGAATTCGTCCGAGTCATTTGAACATCGTACAACAATTTAGAATATCTTACGACTCTGTATGCCACATTACCGCCTTGAAAATCATGTTAGTATAACGTAGGACACCTTACAACTCCTAACAAAACATTACAACACCGTACGTAAACTTAAAACTCCATAATAACCCTAATGAATTCATCCGAGTCCTTTGAACATCGTACGACAATTTAGAATATATTACGACTATTTATGCCACATTACCGCCTTGAAAAGTATGTTAGTATAACGTACGGCACCTTACAACTCCTAACAAAACATTACAACACCGTACGTAAACTCAAAACTCCATAATAAACCTAATGAATTCGTCCGAGTCATTTGAACATCGTACAACAATTTAGAATATCTTACGACTATGTATGCCACATTACCGCCTTGAAAACCATGTTAGTATAACGTAGGACACCTTACAACTCCTAATAACATATTACAATACCGTACGTAAACTTAAAACTCCATAGTAAACATAATGAATTCGTCTGAGTCCCATTAAACATTAGACGAACACTCAGGACTTGTTACGACTTTTTATGAAACATTAGCAACAGGAAAAGCAATTTAGAATAATGTAGGATGCGTTACATCTTTTGAGAACAACTTTCACCACCGTACGAAACATTAAAACTCCATACTAAACCTAATGAGTTCGTCCGAGTCTTTTGAACATCGTACAACAATTTAGAATATCTTACGACTCTGTATGCCACATTACCGCTTTGAAAAGCATGTTAGTATAACGTAGGACACCTTACAACTCCTAACAAAACATTACAACACCGTACGTAAACTCAAAACTCCATAATAAACCTAATGAATTCGTCCGAGTCATTTGAACATCGTACAACAATTTAGAATATCTTACGACTATGTATGCCACATTACCGCCTTGAAAATCATGTTAGTATAACGTAGGACACCTTACAACTCCTAACAACATATTACAATACCGTACGTAAACTTAAAACTCCATAGTAAACCTAATGAATTCGTCTGAGTCCATTAAACATTAGACGACCACTCAGGACTTGTTACGACTTTGTATGCAACATTAGCAACAGGAAAAGCAATTTAGAATAATGTAGGATGCGTTACATCTTTTTAGAACAACTTTCACCACCGTACGAAACATTAAAACTCCATACTAAACCTAATGAATTCGTCCGAGTCATTTGAACATCGTACAACAATTTAGAATATCTTACGACTCTGTATGCCACATTACCGCCTTGAAAATCATGTTAGTATAACGTAGGACACCTTACAACTCCTAACAAAACATTACAACACCGTACGTAAACTTAAAACTCCATAATAACCCTAATGAATTCATCCGAGTCCTTTGAACATCGTACGACAATTTAGAATATATTACGACTATTTATGCCACATTACCGCCTTGAAAAGTATGTTAGTATAACGTACGGCACCTTACAACTCCTAACAAAACATTACAACACCGTACGTAAACTCAAAACTCCATAATAAACCTAATGAATTCGTCCGAGTCATTTGAACATCGTACAACAATTTAGAATATCTTACGACTATGTATGCCACATTACCGCCTTGAAAACCATGTTAGTATAACGTAGGACACCTTACAACTCCTAATAACATATTACAATACCGTACGTAAACTTAAAACTCCATAGTAAACATAATGAATTCGTCTGAGTCCCATTAAACATTAGACGAACACTCAGGACTTGTTACGACTTTTTATGAAACATTAGCAACAGGAAAAGCAATTTAGAATAATGTAGGATGCGTTACATCTTTTGAGAACAACTTTCACCACCGTACGAAACATTAAAACTCCATACTAAACCTAATGAGTTCGTCCGAGTCTTTTGAACATCGTACAACAATTTAGAATATCTTACGACTCTGTATGCCACATTACCGCTTTGAAAAGCATGTTAGTATAACGTAGGACACCTTACAACTCCTAACAAAACATTACAACACCGTACGTAAACTCAAAACTCCATAATAAACCTAATGAATTCGTCCGAGTCATTTGAACATCGTACAACAAATTAGAATATCTTACGACTATGTATGCCACATTACCGCCTTGAAAATCATGTTAGTATAACGTAGGACACCTTACAACTCCTAACAACATATTACAATACCGTACGTAAACTTAAAACTCCATAGTAAACCTAATGAATTCGTCTGAGTCCATTAAACATTAGACGACCACTCAGGACTTGTTACGACTTTGTATGCAACATTAGCAACAGGAAAAGCAATTTAGAATAATGTAGGATGCGTTACATCTTTTGAGAACAACTTTCACCACCGTACGAAACATTAAAACTCCATACTAAACCTAATGAATTTGTCCGAGTCATTTGAACATCGTACAACAATTTAGAATATCTTACGACTCTGTATGCCACATTACCGCTTTGAAAAGCATGTTAGTATAACGTAGGACATCTTACAACTCCTAACAAAACATTACAACACCGTACGTAAACTTAAAACTCCATAATAAACCTAATGAATTCATCCGAGTCCTTTGAACACCGTACGACAATTTAGAAAATATTACGACTCTGTATGCCACATTACCGCCTTGAAAAGTATGTTAGTATAACGTACGGCACCTTACAACTCCTAACAAAACATTACAACACCGTACGTAAACTCAAAACTCCATAATAAACCTAATGAATTCGTCCGAGTCATTTGAACATCGTACAACAATTTAGAATATCTTACGACTATGTATGCCACATTACCGCCTTGAAAATCATGTTAGTATAACGTAGGACACCTTACAACTCCTAACAACATATTACAATACCGTACGTAAACTTAAAACTCCATAGTAAACATAATGAATTCGTCTGAGTCCATTAAACATTAGACGAACACTCAGGACTTGTTACGACTTTGTATGAAACATTAGCAACAGGAAAAGCAATTTAGAATAATGTAGGATGCGTTACATCTTTTGAGAACAACTTTCACCACCGTACGAAACATTAAAACTCCATACTAAACCTAATGAATTCGTCCGAGTCTTCTGAACATCGTACAACAATTTAGAATATCTTACGACTCTGTATGCCACATTACCGCTTTGAAAAGCATGTTAGTATAACGTAGGACACCTTACAACTCCTAACAAAACATTACAACACCGTACGTAAACTTAAAACTCCATAATAAACCTAATGAATTCATCCGAGTCCTTTGAACATCGTACGACAATTTAGAATAAATTACGACTATTTATGCCACATTACCGCCTTGAAAAGTATGTTAGTATAACGTACGGCACCTTACAACTCCTAACAAAACATTACAACACCGTACGTAAACTCAAAACTCCATAATAAAACTAATGAATTCGTCCGAGTCATTTGAACATCGTACAACAATTTAGAATATCTTACGACTATGTATGCCACATTACCGCCTTGAAAACCATGTTAGTATAACGTAGGACACCTTACAACTCCTAATAACATATTACAATACCGTACGTAAACTTAAAACTCCATAGTAAACATAATGAATTCGTCTGAGTCCCATTAAACATTAGACGAACACTCAGGACTTGTTACGACTTTTTATGAAACATTAGCAACAGGAAAAGCAATTTAGAATAATGTAGGATGCGTTACATCTTTTGAGAACAACTTTCACCACCGTACGAAACATTAAAACTCCATACTAAACCTAATGAGTTCGTCCGAGTCTTTTGAACATCGTACAACAATTTAGAATATCTTACGACTCTGTATGCCACATTACCGCTTTGAAAAGCATGTTAGTATAACGTAGGACACCTTACAACTCCTAACAAAACATTACAACACCGTACGTAAACTCAAAACTCCATAATAAACCTAATGAATTCGTCCGAGTCATTTGAACATCGTACAACAAATTAGAATATCTTACGACTATGTATGCCACATTACCGCCTTGAAAATCATGTTAGTATAACGTAGGACACCTTACAACTCCTAACAACATATTACAATACCGTACGTAAACTTAAAACTCCATAGTAAACATAATGAATTCGTCTGAGTCCATTAAACATTAGACGAACACTCAGGACTTGTTACGACTTTGTATGAAACATTAGCAACAGGAAAAGCAATTTAGAATAATGTAGGATGCGTTACATCTTTTGAGAACAACTTTCACCACCGTACGAAACATTAAAACTCCATACTAAACCTAATGAATTCGTCCGAGTCTTCTGAACATCGTACAACAATTTAGAATATCTTACGACTCTGTATGCCACATTACCGCTTTGAAAAGCATGTTAGTATAACGTAGGACACCTTACAACTCCTAACAAAACATTACAACACCGTACGTAAACTTAAAACTCCATAATAAACCTAATGAATTCATCCGAGTCCTTTGAACATCGTACGACAATTTAGAATATATTACGACTATTTATGCCACATTACCGCCTTGAAAAGTATGTTAGTATAACGTACGGCACCTTACAACTCCTAACAAAACATTACAACACCGTACGTAAACTCAAAACTCCATAATAAAACTAATGAATTCGTCCGAGTCATTTGAACATCGTACAACAATTTAGAATATCTTACGACTATGTATGCCACATTACCGCCTTGAAAACCATGTTAGTATAACGTAGGACACCTTACAACTCCTAATAACATATTACAATACCGTACGTAAACTTAAAACTCCATAGTAAACATAATGAATTCGTCTGAGTCCCATTAAACATTAGACTAACACTCAGGACTTGTTACGACTTTTTATGAAACATTAGCAACAGGAAAAGCAATTTAGAATAATGTAGGATGCGTTACATCTTTTGAGAACAACTTTCACCACCGTACGAAACATTAAAACTCCATACTAAACCTAATGAGTTCGTCCGAGTCTTTTGAACATCGTACAACAATTTAGAATATCTTACGACTCTGTATGCCACATTACCGCTTTGAAAAGCATGTTAGTATAACGTAGGACACCTTACAACTCCTAACAAAACATTACAACACCGTACGTAAACTCAAAACTCCATAATAAACCTAATGAATTCGTCCGAGTCATTTGAACATCGTACAACAAATTAGAATATCTTACGACTATGTATGCCACATTACCGCCTTGAAAATCATGTTAGTATAACGTAGGACACCTTACAACTCCTAACAACATATTACAATACCGTACGTAAACTTAAAACTCCATAGTAAACCTAATGAATTCGTCTGAGTCCATTAAACATTAGACGACCACTCAGGACTTGTTACGACTTTGTATGCAACATTAGCAACAGGAAAAGCAATTTAGAATAATGTAGGATGCGTTACATCTTTTGAGAACAACTTTCACCACCGTACGAAACATTAAAACTCCATACTAAACCTAATGAATTTGTCCGAGTCATTTGAACATCGTACAACAATTTAGAATATCTTACGACTCTGTATGCCACATTACCGCTTTGAAAAGCATGTTAGTATAACGTAGGACATCTTACAACTC
This sequence comes from Tagetes erecta, assembly GCA_030867185.1. Taxonomy (NCBI): domain Eukaryota; kingdom Viridiplantae; phylum Streptophyta; class Magnoliopsida; order Asterales; family Asteraceae; genus Tagetes; species Tagetes erecta. Next base: position 41,913,892 of record CM061488.1, on the reverse strand, counting down.
CTAACAAAACATTACAACACCGTACGTAAACTTAAAACTCCATAATAAACCTAATGAATTCATCCGAGTCCTTTGAACACCGTACGACAATTTAGAAAATATTACGACTCTGTATGCCACATTACCGCCTTGAAAAGTATGTTAGTATAACGTACGGCACCTTACAACTCCTAACAAAACATTACAACACCGTACGTAAACTCAAAACTCCATAATAAACCTAATGAATTCGTCCGAGTCATTTGAACATCGTACAACAATTTAGAATATCTTACGACTATGTATGCCACATTACCGCCTTGAAAATCATGTTAGTATAACGTAGGACACCTTACAACTCCTAACAACATATTACAATACCGTACGTAAACTTAAAACTCCATAGTAAACATAATGAATTCGTCTGAGTCCATTAAACATTAGACGAACACTCAGGACTTGTTACGACTTTGTATGAAACATTAGCAACAGGACAAGCAATTTAGAATAATGTAGGATGCGTTACATCTTTTGAGAACAACTTTCACCACCGTACGAAACATTAAAACTCCATACTAAACCTAATGAATTCGTCCGAGTCTTCTGAACATCGTACAACAATTTAGAATATCTTACGACTCTGTATGCCACATTACCGCTTTGAAAAGCATGTTAGTATAACGTAGGACACCTTACAACTCCTAACAAAACATTACAACACCGTACGTAAACTTAAAACTCCATAATAAACCTAATGAATTCATCCGAGTCCTTTGAACATCGTACGACAATTTAGAATATATTACGACTATTTATGCCACATTACCGCCTTGAAAAGTATGTTAGTATAACGTACGGCACCTTACAACTCCTAACAAAACATTACAACACCGTACGTAAACTCAAAACTCCATAATAAAACTAATGAATTCGTCCGAGTCATTTGAACATCGTACAACAATTTAGAATATCTTACGACTATGTATGCCACATTACCGCCTTGAAAACCATGTTAGTATAACGTAGGACACCTTACAACTCCTAATAACATATTACAATACCGTACGTAAACTTAAAACTCCATAGTAAACATAATGAATTCGTCTGAGTCCCATTAAACATTAGACGAACACTCAGGACTTGTTACGACTTTTTATGAAACATTAGCAACAGGAAAAGCAATTTAGAATAATGTAGGATGCGTTACATCTTTTGAGAACAACTTTCACCACCGTACGAAACATTAAAACTCCATACTAAACCTAATGAGTTCGTCCGAGTCTTTTGAACATCGTACAACAATTTAGAATATCTTACGACTCTGTATGCCACATTACCGCTTTGAAAAGCATGTTAGTATAACGTAGGACACCTTACAACTCCTAACAAAACATTACAACACCGTACGTAAACTCAAAACTCCATAATAAACCTAATGAATTCGTCCGAGTCATTTGAACATCGTACAACAAATTAGAATATCTTACGACTATGTATGCCACATTACCGCCTTGAAAATCATGTTAGTATAACGTAGGACACCTTACAACTCCTAACAACATATTACAATACCGTACGTAAACTTAAAACTCCATAGTAAACCTAATGAATTCGTCTGAGTCCATTAAACATTAGACGACCACTCAGGACTTGTTACGACTTTGTATGCAACATTAGCAACAGGAAAAGCAATTTAGAATAATGTAGGATGCGTTACATCTTTTGAGAACAACTTTCACCACCGTACGAAACATTAAAACTCCATACTAAACCTAATGAATTTGTCCGAGTCATTTGAACATCGTACAACAATTTAGAATATCTTACGACTCTGTATGCCACATTACCGCTTTGAAAAGCATGTTAGTATAACGTAGGACATCTTACAACTCCTAACAAAACATTACAACACCGTACGTAAACTTAAAACTCCATAATAAACCTAATGAATTCATCCGAGTCCTTTGAACACCGTACGACAATTTAGAAAATATTACGACTCTGTATGCCACATTACCGCCTTGAAAAGTATGTTAGTATAACGTACGGCACCTTACAACTCCTAACAAAACATTACAACACCGTACGTAAACTCAAAACTCCATAATAAACCTAATGAATTCGTCCGAGTCATTTGAACATCGTACAACAATTTAGAATATCTTACGACTATGTATGCCACATTACCGCCTTGAAAATCATGTTAGTATAACGTAGGACACCTTACAACTCCTAACAACATATTACAATACCGTACGTAAACTTAAAACTCCATAGTAAACATAATGAATTCGTCTGAGTCCATTAAACATTAGACGAACACTCAGGACTTGTTACGACTTTGTATGAAACATTAGCAACAGGACAAGCAATTTAGAATAATGTAGGATGCGTTACATCTTTTGAGAACAACTTTCACCACCGTACGAAACATTAAAACTCCATACTAAACCTAATGAATTCGTCCGAGTCTTCTGAACATCGTACAACAATTTAGAATATCTTACGACTCTGTATGCCACATTACCGCTTTGAAAAGCATGTTAGTATAACGTAGGACACCTTACAACTCCTAACAAAACATTACAACACCGTACGTAAACTTAAAACTCCATAATAAACCTAATGAATTCATCCGAGTCCTTTGAACATCGTACGACAATTTAGAATATATTACGACTATTTATGCCACATTACCGCCTTGAAAAGTATGTTAGTATAACGTACGGCACCTTACAACTCCTAACAAAACATTACAACACCGTACGTAAACTCAAAACTCCATAATAAAACTAATGAATTCGTCCGAGTCATTTGAACATCGTACAACAATTTAGAATATCTTACGACTATGTATGCCACATTACCGCCTTGAAAACCATGTTAGTATAACGTAGGACACCTTACAACTCCTAATAACATATTACAATACCGTACGTAAACTTAAAACTCCATAGTAAACATAATGAATTCGTCTGAGTCCCATTAAACATTAGACGAACACTCAGGACTTGTTACGACTTTTTATGAAACATTAGCAACAGGAAAAGCAATTTAGAATAATGTAGGATGCGTTACATCTTTTGAGAACAACTTTCACCACCGTACGAAACATTAAAACTCCATACTAAACCTAATGAGTTCGTCCGAGTCTTTTGAACATCGTACAACAATTTAGAATATCTTACGACTCTGTATGCCACATTACCGCTTTGAAAAGCATGTTAGTATAACGTAGGACACCTTACAACTCCTAACAAAACATTACAACACCGTACGTAAACTCAAAACTCCATAATAAACCTAATGAATTCGTCCGAGTCATTTGAACATCGTACAACAAATTAGAATATCTTACGACTATGTATGCCACATTACCGCCTTGAAAATCATGTTAGTATAACGTAGGACACCTTACAACTCCTAACAACATATTACAATACCGTACGTAAACTTAAAACTCCATAGTAAACCTAATGAATTCGTCTGAGTCCATTAAACATTAGACGACCACTCAGGACTTGTTACGACTTTGTATGCAACATTAGCAACAGGAAAAGCAATTTAGAATAATGTAGGATGCGTTACATCTTTTGAGAACAACTTTCACCACCGTACGAAACATTAAAACTCCATACTAAACCTATTGAATTTGTCCGAGTCATTTGAACATCGTACAACAATTTAGAATATCTTACGACTCTGTATGCCACATTACCGCTTTGAAAAGCATGTTAGTATAACGTAGGACATCTTACAACTCCTAACAAAACATTACAACACCGTACGTAAACTTAAAACTCCATAATAAACCTAATGAATTCATCCGAGTCCTTTGAACACCGTACGACAATTTAGAAAATATTACGACTCTGTATGCCACATTACCGCCTTGAAAAGTATGTTAGTATAACGTACGGCACCTTACAACTCCTAACAAAACATTACAACACCGTACGTAAACTCAAAACTCCATAATAAACCTAATGAATTCGTCCGAGTCATTTGAACATCGTACAACAATTTAGAATATCTTACGACTATGTATGCCACATTACCGCCTTGAAAATCATGTTAGTATAACGTAGGACACCTTACAACTCCTAACAACATATTACAATACCGTACGTAAACTTAAAACTCCATAGTAAACATAATGAATTCGTCTGAGTCCATTAAACATTAGACGAACACTCAGGACTTGTTACGACTTTGTATGAAACATTAGCAACAGGAAAAGCAATTTAGAATAATGTAGGATGCGTTACATCTTTTGAGAACAACTTTCACCACCGTACGAAACATTAAAACTCCATACTAAACCTAATGAATTCGTCCGAGTCTTCTGAACATCGTACAACAATTTAGAATATCTTACGACTCTGTATGCCACATTACCGCTTTGAAAAGCATGTTAGTATAACGTAGGACACCTTACAACTCCTAACAAAACATTACAACACCGTACGTAAACTTAAAACTCCATAATAAACCTAATGAATTCATCCGAGTCCTTTGAACACCGTACGACAATTTAGAATATATTACGACTCTGTATGCCACATTACCGCCGAGAAAAGTATGTTAATATAACGTACGGCACCTTACAACTCCTAACAAAACATTACAACACCGTACGTAAACTCAAAACTCCATAATAAACCTAATGAATTCGTCCGAGTCATTTGAACATCGTACAACAATTTAGAATATCTTACGACTATGTATGCCACATTACCGCCTTGAAAATCATGTTAGTATAACGTAGGACACCTTACAACTCCTAACAACATATTACAATACCGTACGTAAACTTAAAACTCCATAGTAAACCTAATGAATTCGTCTGAGTCCATTAAACATTAGACGACCACTCAGGACTTGTTACGACTTTGTATGCAACATTAGCAACAGGAAAAGCAATTTAGAATAATGTAGGATGCGTTACATCTTTTTAGAACAACTTTCACCACCGTACGAAACATTAAAACTCCATACTAAACCTAATGAATTCGTCCGAGTCATTTGAACATCGTACAACAATTTAGAATATCTTACGACTCTGTATGCCACATTACCGCCTTGAAAATCATGTTAGTATAACGTAGGACACCTTACAACTCCTAACAAAACATTACAACACCGTACGTAAACTTAAAACTCCATAATAACCCTAATGAATTCATCCGAGTCCTTTGAACATCGTACGACAATTTAGAATATATTACGACTATTTATGCCACATTACCGCCTTGAAAAGTATGTTAGTATAACGTACGGCACCTTACAACTCCTAACAAAACATTACAACACCGTACGTAAACTCAAAACTCCATAATAAACCTAATGAATTCGTCCGAGTCATTTGAACATCGTACAACAATTTAGAATATCTTACGACTATGTATGCCACATTACCGCCTTGAAAACCATGTTAGTATAACGTAGGACACCTTACAACTCCTAATAACATATTACAATACCGTACGTAAACTTAAAACTCCATAGTAAACATAATGAATTCGTCTGAGTCCCATTAAACATTAGACGAACACTCAGGACTTGTTACGACTTTTTATGAAACATTAGCAACAGGAAAAGCAATTTAGAATAATGTAGGATGCGTTACATCTTTTGAGAACAACTTTCACCACCGTACGAAACATTAAAACTCCATACTAAACCTAATGAGTTCGTCCGAGTCTTTTGAACATCGTACAACAATTTAGAATATCTTACGACTCTGTATGCCACATTACCGCTTTGAAAAGCATGTTAGTATAACGTAGGACACCTTACAACTCCTAACAAAACATTACAACACCGTACGTAAACTCAAAACTCCATAATAAACCTAATGAATTCGTCCGAGTCATTTGAACATCGTACAACAAATTAGAATATCTTACGACTATGTATGCCACATTACCGCCTTGAAAATCATGTTAGTATAACGTAGGACACCTTACAACTCCTAACAACATATTACAATACCGTACGTAAACTTAAAACTCCATAGTAAACCTAATGAATTCGTCTGAGTCCATTAAACATTAGACGACCACTCAGGACTTGTTACGACTTTGTATGCAACATTAGCAACAGGAAAAGCAATTTAGAATAATGTAGGATGCGTTACATCTTTTTAGAACAACTTTCACCACCGTACGAAACATTAAAACTCCATACTAAACCTAATGAATTCGTCCGAGTCATTTGAACATCGTACAACAATTTAGAATATCTTACGACTCTGTATGCCACATTACCGCCTTGAAAATCATGTTAGTATAACGTAGGACACCTTACAACTCCTAACAAAACATTACAACACCGTACGTAAACTTAAAACTCCATAATAAACCTAATGAATTCATCCGAGTCCTTTGAACATCGTACGACAATTTAGAATATATTACGACTCTGTATGCCACATTACCGCCTTGAAAAGTATGTTAGTATAATGTACGGCACCTTACAACTCCTAACAAAACATTACAACACCGTACGTAAACTCAAAACTCCATAATAAACCTAATGAATTCGTCCGAGTCATTTGAACATCGTACAACAATTTAGAATATCTTACGACTATGTATGCCACATTACCGCCTTGAAAATCATGTTAGTATAACGTAGGACACCTTACAACTCCTAACAAAACATTACAACACCGTACGTAAACTTAAAACTCCATAATAAACCTAATGAATTCATCCGAGTCCTTTGAACATCGTACGACAATTTAGAATATATTACGACTCTCTGTGCCACATTACCGCCTTGAAAAGTATGTTAGTATAACGTACGGCACCTTACAACTCATAACAAAACATTACAACACCGTACATAAACTCAAAACTCCATAATAAACCTAATGAGTTCGTCCGAGTCATTTGAACATCGTACAACAATTTAGAATATCTTACGACTATGTATGCCACATTACCGCCTTGAAAATCATGTTAGTATAACGTAGGACACCTTACAACTCCTAACAACATATTACAATACCGTACGTAAACTTAAAACTCCATAGTAAACCTAATGAATTCGTCTGAGTCCATTAAACATTAGACGACCACTCAGGACTTGTTACGACTTTGTATGCAACATTAGCAACAGGAAAAGCAACTTAGAATAATGTAGGATGCGTTACATCTTTTGAGAACAACTTTCACCACCGTACGAAACATTAAAACTCCATACTAAACCTAATGAATTCGTCCGAGTCTTCTGAACATCGTACAACAATTTAGAATATCTTACGACTCTGTATGCCACATTACCGCTTTGAAAAGCATGTTAGTATAACGTAGGACACCTTACAACTCCTAACAAAACATTACAACACCGTACGTAAACTTAAAACTCCATAATAAACCTAATGAATTCATCCGAGTCCTTTGAACACCGTACGACAATTTAGAATATATTACGACTCTGTATGCCACATTACCGCCGAGAAAAGTATGTTAATATAACGTACGGCACCTTACAACTCCTAACAAAACATTACAACACCGTACGTAAACTCAAAACTCCATAATAAACCTAATGAATTCGTCCGAGTCATTTGAACATCGTACAACAATTTAGAATATCTTATGACTATGTATGCCACATTACCGCCTTGAAAATCATGTTAGTATAACGTAGGACACCTTACAACTCCTAACAACATATTACAATACCGTACGTAAACTTAAAACTCCATAGTAAACCTAATGAATTCGTCTGAGTCCATTAAACATTAGACGACCACTCAGGACTTGTTACGACTTTGTATGCAACATTAGCAACAGGAAAAGCAATTTAGAATAATGTAGGATGCGTTACATCTTTTTAGAACAACTTTCACCACCGTACGAAACATTAAAACTCCATACTAAACCTAATGAATTCGTCCGAGTCATTTGAACATCGTACAACAATTTAGAATATCTTACGACTCTGTATGCCACATTACCGCCTTGAAAATCATGTTAGTATAACGTAGGACACCTTACAACTCCTAACAAAACATTACAACACCGTACGTAAACTTAAAACTCCATAATAACCCTAATGAATTCATCCGAGTCCTTTGAACATCGTACGACAATTTAGAATATATTACGACTATTTATGCCACATTACCGCCTTGAAAAGTATGTTAGTATAACGTACGGCACCTTACAACTCCTAACAAAACATTACAACACCGTACGTAAACTCAAAACTCCATAATAAACCTAATGAATTCGTCCGAGTCATTTGAACATCGTACAACAATTTAGAATATCTTACGACTATGTATGCCACATTACCGCCTTGAAAACCATGTTAGTATAACGTAGGACACCTTACAACTCCTAATAACATATTACAATACCGTACGTAAACTTAAAACTCCATAGTAAACATAATGAATTCGTCTGAGTCCCATTAAACATTAGACGAACACTCAGGACTTGTTACGACTTTTTATGAAACATTAGCAACAGGAAAAGCAATTTAGAATAATGTAGGATGCGTTACATCTTTTGAGAACAACTTTCACCACCGTACGAAACATTAAAACTCCATACTAAACCTAATGAGTTCGTCCGAGTCTTTTGAACATCGTACAACAATTTAGAATATCTTACGACTCTGTATGCCACATTACCGCTTTGAAAAGCATGTTAGTATAACGTAGGACACCTTACAACTCCTAACAAAACATTACAACACCGTACGTAAACTCAAAACTCCATAATAAACCTAATGAATTCGTCCGAGTCATTTGAACATCGTACAACAAATTAGAATATCTTACGACTATGTATGCCACATTACCGCCTTGAAAATCATGTTAGTATAACGTAGGACACCTTACAACTCCTAACAACATATTACAATACCGTACGTAAACTTAAAACTCCATAGTAAACCTAATGAATTCGTCTGAGTCCATTAAACATTAGACGACCACTCAGGACTTGTTACGACTTTGTATGCAACATTAGCAACAGGAAAAGCAATTTAGAATAATGTAGGATGCGTTACATCTTTTTAGAACAACTTTCACCACCGTACGAAACATTAAAACTCCATACTAAACCTAATGAATTCGTCCGAGTCATTTGAACATCGTACAACAATTTAGAATATCTTACGACTCTGTATGCCACATTACCGCCTTGAAAATCATGTTAGTATAACGTAGGACACCTTACAACTCCTAACAAAACATTACAACACCGTACGTAAACTTAAAACTCCATAATAAACCTAATGAATTCATCCGAGTCCTTTGAACATCGTACGACAATTTAGAATATATTACGACTCTGTATGCCACATTACCGCCTTGAAAAGTATGTTAGTATAATGTACGGCACCTTACAACTCCTAACAAAACATTACAACACCGTACGTAAACTCAAAACTCCATAATAAACCTAATGAATTCGTCCGAGTCATTTGAACATCGTACAACAATTTAGAATATCTTACGACTATGTATGCCACATTACCGCCTTGAAAATCATGTTAGTATAACGTAGGACACCTTACAACTCCTAACAAAACATTACAACACCGTACGTAAACTTAAAACTCCATAATAAACCTAATGAATTCATCCGAGTCCTTTGAACATCGTACGACAATTTAGAATATATTACGACTCTCTGTGCCACATTACCGCCTTGAAAAGTATGTTAGTATAACGTACGGCACCTTACAACTCATAACAAAACATTACAACACCGTACATAAACTCAAAACTCCATAATAAACCTAATGAGTTCGTCCGAGTCATTTGAACATCGTACAACAATTTAGAATATCTTACGACTATGTATGCCACATTACCGCCTTGAAAATCATGTTAGTATAACGTAGGACACCTTACAACTCCTAACAACATATTACAATACCGTACGTAAACTTAAAACTCCATAGTAAACCTAATGAATTCGTCTGAGTCCATTAAACATTAGACGACCACTCAGGACTTGTTACGACTTTGTATGCAACATTAGCAACAGGAAAAGCAACTTAGAATAATGTAGGATGCGTTACATCTTTTGAGAACAACTTTCACCACCGTACGAAACATTAAAACTCCATACTAAACCTAATGAATTCGTCCGAGTCTTCTGAACATCGTACAACAATTTAGAATATCTTACGACTCTGTATGCCACATTACCGCTTTGAAAAGCATGTTAGTATAACGTAGGACACCTTACAACTCCTAACAAAACATTACAACACCGTACGTAAACTTAAAACTCCATAATAAACCTAATGAATTCATCCGAGTCCTTTGAACACCGTACGACAATTTAGAATATATTACGACTCTGTATGCCACATTACCGCCGAGAAAAGTATGTTAATATAACGTACGGCACCTTACAACTCCTAACAAAACATTACAACACCGTACGTAAACTCAAAACTCCATAATAAACCTAATGAATTCGTCCGAGTCATTTGAACATCGTACAACAATTTAGAATATCTTACGACTATGTATGCCACATTACCGCCTTGAAAATCATGTTAGTATAACGTAGGACACCTTACAACTCCTAACAACATATTACAATACCGTACGTAAACTTAAAACTCCATAGTAAACCTAATGAATTCGTCTGAGTCCATTAAACATTAGACGACCACTCAGGACTTGTTACGACTTTGTATGCAACATTAGCAACAGGAAAAGCAATTTAGAATAATGTAGGATGCGTTACATCTTTTTAGAACAACTTTCACCACCGTACGAAACATTAAAACTCCATACTAAACCTAATGAATTCGTCCGAGTCATTTGAACATCGTACAACAATTTAGAATATCTTACGACTCTGTATGCCACATTACCGCCTTGAAAATCATGTTAGTATAACGTAGGACACCTTACAACTCCTAACAAAACATTACAACACCGTACGTAAACTTAAAACTCCATAATAACCCTAATGAATTCATCCGAGTCCTTTGAACATCGTACGACAATTTAGAATATATTACGACTATTTATGCCACATTACCGCCTTGAAAAGTGTGTTAGTATAACGTACGGCACCTTACAACTCCTAACAAAACATTACAACACCGTACGTAAACTCAAAACTCCATAATAAACCTAATGAATTCGTCCGAGTCATTTGAACATCGTACAACAATTTAGAATATCTTACGACTATGTATGCCACATTACCGCCTTGAAAACCATGTTAGTATAACGTAGGACACCTTACAACTCCTAATAACATATTACAATACCGTACGTAAACTTAAAACTCCATAGTAAACATAATGAATTCGTCTGAGTCCCATTAAACATTAGACGAACACTCAGGACTTGTTACGACTTTTTATGAAACATTAGCAACAGGAAAAGCAATTTAGAATAATGTAGGATGCGTTACATCTTTTGAGAACAACTTTCACCACCGTACGAAACATTAAAACTCCATACTAAACCTAATGAGTTCGTCCGAGTCTTTTGAACATCGTACAACAATTTAGAATATCTTACGACTCTGTATGCCACATTACCGCTTTGAAAAGCATGTTAGTATAACGTAGGACACCTTACAACTCCTAACAAAACATTACAACACCGTACGTAAACTTAAAACTCCATAATAAACCTAATGAATTCGTCCGAGTCATTTGAACATCGTACAACAAATTAGAATATCTTACGACTATGTATGCCACATTACCGCCTTCAAAATCATGTTAGTATAACGTAGGACACCTTACAACTCCTAACAACATATTACAATACCGTACGTAAACTTAAAACTCCATAGTAAACCTAATGAATTCGTCTGAGTCCATTAAACATTAGACGACCACTCAGGACTTGTTACGACTTTGTATGCAACATTAGCAACAGGAAAAGCAATTTAGAATAATGTAGGATGCGTTACATCTTTTTAGAACAACTTTCACCACCGTACGAAACATTAAAACTCCATACTAAACCTAATGAATTCGTCCGAGTCATTTGAACATCGTACAACAATTTAGAATATCTTACGACTCTGTATGCCACATTACCGCCTTGAAAATCATGTTAGTATAACGTAGGACACCTTACAACTCCTAACAAAACATTACAACACCGTACGTAAACTTAAAACTCCATAATAAACCTAATGAATTCATCCGAGTCCTTTGAACATCGTACGACAATTTAGAATATATTACGACTCTGTATGCCACATTACCGCCTTGAAAAGTATGTTAGTATAATGTACGGCACCTTACAACTCCTAAGAAAACATTACAACACCGTACGTAAACTCAAAACTCCATAATAAACCTAATGAATTCGTCCGAGTCATTTGAACATCGTACAACAATTTAGAATATCTTACGACTATGTATGCCACATTACCGCCTTGAAAAACATGTTAGTATAACGTAGGACACCTTACAACTCCTAACAAAACATTACAACACCGTACGTAAACTTAAAACTCCATAATAAACCTAATGAATTCATCCGAGTCCTTTGAACATCGTACGACAATTTAGAATATATTACGACTCTCTGTGCCACATTACCGCCTTGAAAAGTATGTTAGTATAACGTACGGCACCTTACAACTCATAACAAAACATTACAACACCGTACATAAACTCAAAACTCCATAATAAACCTAATGAGTTCGTCCGAGTCATTTGAACATCGTACAACAATTTAGAATATCTTACGACTATGTATGCCACATTACCGCCTTGAAAATCATGTTAGTATAACGTAGGACACCTTACAACTCCTAACAACATATTACAATACCGTACGTAAACTTAAAACTCCATAGTAAACCTAATGAATTCGTCTGAGTCCATTAAACATTAGACGACCACTCAGGACTTGTTACGACTTTGTATGCAACATTAGCAACAGGAAAAGCAACTTAGAATAATGTAGGATGCGTTACATCTTTTGAGAACAACTTTCACCACCGTACGAAACATTAAAACTCCATACTAAACCTAATGAATTCGTCCGAGTCATTTGAACATCGTACAACAATTTAGAATATCTTACGACTCTGTATGCCACATTACCGCTTTGAAAAGCATGTTAGTATAACGTAGGACACCTTACAACTCCTAACAAAACATTACAACACCGTACGTAAACTTAAAACTCCATAATAAACCTAATGAATTCATCCGAGTCCTTTGAACATCGTACGACAATTTAGAATATATTACGACTCTGTATGCCACATTACCGCCTTGAAAAGTATGTTAGTATAACGTACGGCACCTTACAACTCCTAACAAAACATTACAACACCGTACGTAAACTCAAAACTCCATAATAAACCTAATGAATTCGTCCGAGTCATTTGAACATCGTACAACAATTTAGAATATCTTACGACTATGTATGCCACATTACCGCCTTGAAAATCATGTTAGTATAACGTAGGACACCTTACAACTCCTAACAACATATTACAATACCGTACGTAAACTTAAAACTCCATAGTAAACCTAATGAATTCGTCTGAGTCCATTAAACATTAGACGACCACTCAGGACTTGTCACGACTTTGTATGCAACATTAGAAACATGAAAAGCAATTTAGAATAATGTAGGATGCGTTACATCTTTTAAGAACAACTTTCACCACAGTACGAAACATTAAAACTCCATACTACACCTAATGAAATCGTCCGAGTCATTTGAACATCGTACAACAATTTAGAATATCTTACGACTCTGTATGCCACATTACCGCCTTGAAAATCATGTTAGTATAACGTACGACACCTTACAACTCCTAACAAAACATTACAACACCGTACGTAAACTTAAAACTCCATAATAAACCTAATGAATTCATCCGAGTCCTTTGAACATCGTACGACAATTTAGAATATATTACGACTCTGTATGCCACATTACCGCCTTGAAAAGTATGTTAGTATAACGTACGGCACCTTACAACTCCTAACAAAACATTACAACACCGTACGTAAACTCAAAACTCCATAATAAACCTAATGAATTCGTCCGAGTCATTTGAACATCGTACAACAATTTAGAATATCTTACGACTATGTATGCCACATTACCGCCTTGAAAATCATGTTAGTATAACGTAGGACACCTTACAACTCCTAACAACATATTACAATACCGTACGTAAACTTAAAACTCCATAGTAAACCTAATGAATTCGTCTGAGTCCATTAAACATTAGACGACCACTCAGGACTTGTTACGACTTTGTATGCAACATTAGAAACATGAAAAGCAATTTAGAATAATGTAGGATGCGTTACATCTTTTAAGAACAACTTTCACCACAGTACGAAACATTAAAACTCCATACTAAACCTAATGAACTCGTCCGAGTCATTTGAACATCGTACAACAATTTAGAATATCTTACGACTCTGTATGCCACATTACCGCCTTGAAAATCATGTTAGTATAACGTAGGACACCTTACAACTCCTAACAAAACATTACAACACCGTACGTAAACTTAAAACTCCATAATAAACCTAATGAATTCATCCGAGTCCTTTGAACATCGTACGACAATTTAGAATATATTACGACTCTTTATGCCACATTACCGCTTGAAAAGTATGTTAGTATAACGTACGGCACCTTACAACTCCTAACAAAACATTACAACACCGTACGTAAACTCAAAACTCCATAATAAACCTAATGAATTCGTCCGAGTCATTTGAACATCGTACAACAATTTAGAATATCTTACGACTATGTATGCCACATTACCGCTTTGAAAAGCATGTAAGTATAACGTAGGACACCTTACAACTCCTAACAAAACATTACAACACCGTACGTAAACTTAAAACTCCATAATAAACCTAATGAATTCATCCGAGTCCTTTGAACATCGTACGACAATTTAGAATATATTACGACTCTCTGTGCCACATTACCGCCTTGAAAAGTATGTTAGTATAACGTACGGCACCTTACAACTCATAACAAAACATTACAACACCGTACATAAACTCAAAACTCCATAATAAACCTAATGAGTTCGTCCGAGTCATTTGAACATCGTACAACAATTTAGAATATCTTACGACTATGTATGCCACATTACCGCCTTGAAAATCATGTTAGTATAACGTAGGACACCTTACAACTCCTAACAACATATTACAATACCGTACGTAAACTTAAAACTCCATAGTAAACCTAATGAATTCGTCTGAGTCCATTAAACATTAGACGACCACTCAGGACTTGTTACGACTTTGTATGCAACATTAGCAACAGGAAAAGCAACTTAGAATAATGTAGGATGCGTTACATCTTTTGAGAACAACTTTCACCACCGTACGAAACATTAAAACTCCATACTAAACCTAATGAATTCGTCCGAGTCATTTGAACATCGTACAACAATTTAGAATATCTTACGACTCTGTATGCCACATTACCGCTTTGAAAAGCATGTTAGTATAACGTAGGACACCTTACAACTCCTAACAAAACATTACAACACCGTACGTAAACTTAAAACTCCATAATAAACCTAATGAATTCATCCGAGTCCTTTGAACATCGTACGACAATTTAGAATATATTACGACTCTGTATGCCACATTACCGCCTTGAAAAGTATGTTAGTATAACGTACGGCACCTTACAACTCCTAACAAAACATTACAACACCGTACGTAAACTCAAAACTCCATAATAAACCTAATGAATTCGTCCGAGTCATTTGAACATCGTACAACAATTTAGAATATCTTACGACTATGTATGCCACATTACCGCCTTGAAAATCATGTTAGTATAACGTAGGACACCTTACAACTCCTAACAACATATTACAATACCGTACGTAAACTTAAAACTCCATAGTAAACCTAATGAATTCGTCTGAGTCCATTAAACATTAGACGACCACTCAGGACTTGTCACGACTTTGTATGCAACATTAGAAACATGAAAAGCAATTTAGAATAATGTAGGATGCGTTACATCTTTTAAGAACAACTTTCACCACAGTACGAAACATTAAAACTCCATACTACACCTAATGAAATCGTCCGAGTCATTTGAACATCGTACAACAATTTAGAATATCTTACGACTCTGTATGCCACATTACCGCCTTGAAAATCATGTTAGTATAACGTACGACACCTTACAACTCCTAACAAAACATTACAACACCGTACGTAAACTTAAAACTCCATAATAAACCTAATGAATTCATCCGAGTCCTTTGAACATCGTACGACAATTTAGAATATATTACGACTCTGTATGCCACATTACCGCCTTGAAAAGTATGTTAGTATAACGTACGGCACCTTACAACTCCTAACAAAACATTACAACACCGTACGTAAACTCAAAACTCCATAATAAACCTAATGAATTCGCCCGAGTCATTTGAACATCGTACAACAATTTAGAATATCTTACGACTATGTATGCCACATTACCGCCTTGAAAATCATGTTAGTATAACGTAGGACACCTTACAACTCCTAACAACATATTACAATACCGTACGTAAACTTAAAACTCCATAGTAAACCTAATGAATTCGTCTGAGTCCATTAAACATTAGACGACCACTCAGGACTTGTTACGACTTTGTATGCAACATTAGAAACATGAAAAGCAATTTAGAATAATGTAGGATGCGTTACATCTTTTAAGAACAACTTTCACCACAGTACGAAACATTAAAACTCCATACTAAACCTAATGAACTCGTCCGAGTCATTTGAACATCGTACAACAATTTAGAATATCTTACGACTCTGTATGCCACATTACCGCCTTGAAAATCATGTTAGTATAACGTAGGACACCTTACAACTCCTAACAAAACATTACAACACCGTACGTAAACTTAAAACTCCATAATAAACCTAATGAATTCATCCGAGTCCTTTGAACATCGTACGACAATTTAGAATATATTACGACTCTGTATGCCACATTACCGCCTTGAAAAGTATGTTAGTATAACGTACGACACCTTACAACTCCTAACAAAACATTACAACACCGTACGTAAACTCAAAACTCCATAATAAACCTAATGAATTCGTCCGAGTCATTTGAACATCGTACAACAATTTAGAATATCTTACGACTATGTATGCCACATTACCGCTTTGAAAAGCATGTAAGTATAACGTAGGACACCTTACAACTCCTAACAAAACATTACAACACCGTACGTAAACTTAAAACTCCATAATAAACCTAATGAATTCATCCGAGTCCTTTGAACATCGTACGACAATTTAGAATATATTACGACTCTCTGTGCCACATTACCGCCTTGAAAAGTATGTTAGTATAACGTACGGCACCTTACAACTCATAACAAAACATTACAACACCGTACATAAACTCAAAACTCCATAATAAACCTAATGAGTTCGTCCGAGTCATTTGAACATCGTACAACAATTTAGAATATCTTACGACTATGTATGCCACATTACCGCCTTGAAAATCATGTTAGTATAACGTAGGACACCTTACAACTCCTAACAACATATTACAATACCGTACGTAAACTTAAAACTCCATAGTAAACCTAATGAATTCGTCTGAGTCCATTAAACATTAGACGACCACTCAGGACTTGTTACGACTTTGTATGCAACATTAGCAACAGGAAAAGCAACTTAGAATAATGTAGGATGCGTTACATCTTTTGAGAACAACTTTCACCACCGTACGAAACATTAAAACTCCATACTAAACCTAATGAATTCGTCCGAGTCATTTGAACATCGTACAACAATTTAGAATATCTTACGACTCTGTATGCCACATTACCGCTTTGAAAAGCATGTTAGTATAACGTAGGACACCTTACAACTCCTAACAAAACATTACAACACCGTACGTAAACTTAAAACTCCATAATAAACCTAATGAATTCATCCGAGTCCTTTGAACATCGTACGACAATTTAGAATATATTACGACTCTGTATGCCACATTACCGCCTTGAAAAGTATGTTAGTATAACGTACGGCACCTTACAACTCCTAACAAAACATTACAACACCGTACGTAAACTCAAAACTCCATAATAAACCTAATGAATTCGTCCGAGTCATTTGAACATCGTACAACAATTTAGAATATCTTACGACTATGTATGCCACATTACCGCCTTGAAAATCATGTTAGTATAACGTAGGACACCTTACAACTCCTAACAACATATTACAATACCGTACGTAAACTTAAAACTCCATAGTAAACCTAATGAATTCGTCTGAGTCCATTAAACATTAGACGACCACTCAGGACTTGTTACGACTTTGTATGCAACATTAGAAACATGAAAAGCAATTTAGAATAATGTAGGATGCGTTACATCTTTTAAGAACAACTTTCACCACAGTACGAAACATTAAAACTCCATACTAAACCTAATGAACTCGTCCGAGTCATTTGAACATCGTACAACAATTTAGAATATCTTACGACTCTGTATGCCACATTACCGCCTTGAAAATCATGTTAGTATAACGTAGGACACCTTACAACTCCTAACAAAACATTACAACACCGTACGTAAACTTAAAACTCCATAATAAACCTAATGAATTCATCCGAGTCCTTTGAACATCGTACGACAATTTAGAATATATTACGACTCTGTATGCCACATTACCGCCTTGAAAAGTATGTTAGTATAACGTACGACACCTTACAACTCCTAACAAAACATTACAACACCGTACGTAAACTCAAAACTCCATAATAAACCTAATGAATTCGTCCGAGTCATTTGAACATCGTACAACAATTTAGAATATCTTACGACTATGTATGCCACATTACCGCTTTGAAAAGCATGTAAGTATAACGTAGGACACCTTACAACTCCTAACAAAACATTACAACACCGTACGTAAACTTAAAACTCCATAATAAACCTAATGAATTCATCCGAGTCCTTTGAACATCGTACGACAATTTAGAATATATTACGACTCTCTGTGCCACATTACCGCCTTGAAAAGTATGTTAGTATAACGTACGGCACCTTACAACTCATAACAAAACATTACAACACCGTACATAAACTCAAAACTCCATAATAAACCTAATGAGTTCGTCCGAGTCATTTGAACATCGTACAACAATTTAGAATATCTTACGACTATGTATGCCACATTACCGCCTTGAAAATCATGTTAGTATAACGTAGGACACCTTACAACTCCTAACAACATATTACAATACCGTACGTAAACTTAAAACTCCATAGTAAACCTAATGAATTCGTCTGAGTCCATTAAACATTAGACGACCACTCAGGACTTGTTACGACTTTGTATGCAACATTAGCAACAGGAAAAGCAACTTAGAATAATGTAGGATGCGTTACATCTTTTGAGAACAACTTTCACCACCGTACGAAACATTAAAACTCCATACTAAACCTAATGAATTCGTCCGAGTCATTTGAACATCGTACAACAATTTAGAATATCTTACGACTCTGTATGCCACATTACCGCTTTGAAAAGCATGTTAGTATAACGTAGGACACCTTACAACTCCTAACAAAACATTACAACACCGTACGTAAACTTAAAACTCCATAATAAACCTAATGAATTCATCCGAGTCCTTTGAACATCGTACGACAATTTAGAATATATTACGACTCTGTATGCCACATTACCGCCTTGAAAAGTATGTTAGTATAACGTACGGCACCTTACAACTCCTAACAAAACATTACAACACCGTACGTAAACTCAAAACTCCATAATAAACCTAATGAATTCGTCCGAGTCATTTGAACATCGTACAACAATTTAGAATATCTTACGACTATGTATGCCACATTACCGCCTTGAAAATCATGTTAGTATAACGTAGGACACCTTACAACTCCTAACAACATATTACAATACCGTACGTAAACTTAAAACTCCATAGTAAACCTAATGAATTCGTCTGAGTCCATTAAACATTAGACGACCACTCAGGACTTGTTACGACTTTGTATGCAACATTAGAAACATGAAAAGCAATTTAGAATAATGTAGGATGCGTTACATCTTTTAAGAACAACTTTCACCACAGTACGAAACATTAAAACTCCATACTAAACCTAATGAACTCGTCCGAGTCATTTGAACATCGTACAACAATTTAGAATATCTTACGACTCTGTATGCCACATTACCGCCTTGAAAATCATGTTAGTATAACGTAGGACACCTTACAACTCCTAACAAAACATTACAACACCGTACGTAAACTTAAAACTCCATAATAAACCTAATGAATTCATCCGAGTCCTTTGAACATCGTACGACAATTTAGAATATATTACGACTCTGTATGCCACATTACCGCCTTGAAAAGTATGTTAGTATAACGTACGGCACCTTACAACTCCTAACAAAACATTACAACACCGTACGTAAACTCAAAACTCCATAATAAACCTAATGAATTCATCCGAGTCCTTTGAACATCGTACGACAATTTAGAATATATTACGACTCTGTATGCCACATTACCGCCTTGAAAAGTATGTTAGTATAACGTACGGCACCTTACAACTCCTAACAAAACATTACAACACCGTACGTAAACTCAAAACTCCATAATAAACCTAATGAATTCGTCCGAGTCATTTGAACATCGTACAACAATTTAGAATATCTTACGACTATGTATGCCACATTACCGCCTTGAAAATCATGTTAGTATAACGTAGGACACCTTACAACTCCTAACAACATATTACAATACCGTACGTAAACTTAAAACTCCATAGTAAACCTAATGAATTCGTCTGAGTCCATTAAACATTAGACGACCACTCAGGACTTGTTACGACTTTGTATGCAACATTAGAAACATGAAAAGCAATTTAGAATAATGTAGGATGCGTTACATCTTTTAAGAACAACTTTCACCACAGTACGAAACATTAAAACTCCATACTAAACCTAATGAACTCGTCCGAGTCATTTGAACATCGTACAACAATTTAGAATATCTTACGACTCTGTATGCCACATTACCGCCTTGAAAATCATGTTAGTATAACGTAGGACACCTTACAACTCCTAACAAAACATTACAACACCGTACGTAAACTTAAAACTCCATAATAAACCTAATGAATTCATCCGAGTCCTTTGAACATCGTACGACAATTTAGAATATATTACGACTCTGTATGCCACATTACCGCCTTGAAAAGTATGTTAGTATAACGTACGGCACCTTACAACTCCTAACAAAACATTACAACACCGTACGTAAACTCAAAACTCCATAATAAACCTAATGAATTCGTCCGAGTCATTTGAACATCGTACAACAATTTAGAATATCTTACGACTATGTATGCCACATTACCGCTTTGAAAAGCATGTAAGTATAACGTAGGACACCTTACAACTCCTAACAAAACATTACAACACCGTACGTAAACTTAAAACTCCATAATAAACCTAATGAATTCATCCGAGTCCTTTGAACATCGTACGACAATTTAGAATATATTACGACTCTCTGTGCCACATTACCGCCTTGAAAAGTATGTTAGTATAACGTACGGCACCTTACAACTCATAACAAAACATTACAACACCGTACATAAACTCAAAACTCCATAATAAACCTAATGAGTTCGTCCGAGTCATTTGAACATCGTACAACAATTTAGAATATCTTACGACTATGTATGCCACATTACCGCCTTGAAAATCATGTTAGTATAACGTAGGACACCTTACAACTCCTAACAACATATTACAATACCGTACGTAAACTTAAAACTCCATAGTAAACCTAATGAATTCGTCTGAGTCCATTAAACATTAGACGACCACTCAGGACTTGTTACGACTTTGTATGCAACATTAGCAACAGGAAAAGCAACTTAGAATAATGTAGGATGCGTTACATCTTTTGAGAACAACTTTCACCACCGTACGAAACATTAAAACTCCATACTAAACCTAATGAATTCGTCCGAGTCATTTGAACATCGTACAACAATTTAGAATATCTTACGACTCTGTATGCCACATTACCGCTTTGAAAAGCATGTTAGTATAACGTAGGACACCTTACAACTCCTAACAAAACATTACAACACCGTACGTAAACTTAAAACTCCATAATAAACCTAATGAATTCATCCGAGTCCTTTGAACATCGTACGACAATTTAGAATATATTACGACTCTGTATGCCACATTACCGCCTTGAAAAGTATGTTAGTATAACGTACGGCACCTTACAACTCCTAACAAAACATTACAACACCGTACGTAAACTCAAAACTCCATAATAAACCTAATGAATTCGTCCGAGTCATTTGAACATCGTACAACAATTTAGAATATCTTACGACTATGTATGCCACATTACCGCCTTGAAAATCATGTTAGTATAACGTAGGACACCTTACAACTCCTAACAACATATTACAATACCGTACGTAAACTTAAAACTCCATAGTAAACCTAATGAATTCGTCTGAGTCCATTAAACATTAGACGACCACTCAGGACTTGTCACGACTTTGTATGCAACATTAGAAACATGAAAAGCAATTTAGAATAATGTAGGATGCGTTACATCTTTTAAGAACAACTTTCACCACAGTACGAAACATTAAAACTCCATACTACACCTAATGAAATCGTCCGAGTCATTTGAACATCGTACAACAATTTAGAATATCTTACGACTCTGTATGCCACATTACCGCCTTGAAAATCATGTTAGTATAACGTACGACACCTTACAACTCCTAACAAAACATTACAACACCGTACGTAAACTTAAAACTCCATAATAAACCTAATGAATTCATCCGAGTCCTTTGAACATCGTACGACAATTTAGAATATATTACGACTCTGTATGCCACATTACCGCCTTGAAAAGTATGTTAGTATAACGTACGGCACCTTACAACTCCTAACAAAACATTACAACACCGTACGTAAACTCAAAACTCCATAATAAACCTAATGAATTCGTCCGAGTCATTTGAACATCGTACAACAATTTAGAATATCTTACGACTATGTATGCCACATTACCGCCTTGAAAATCATGTTAGTATAACGTAGGACACCTTACAACTCCTAACAACATATTACAATACCGTACGTAAACTTAAAACTCCATAGTAAACCTAATGAATTCGTCTGAGTCCATTAAACATTAGACGACCACTCAGGACTTGTTACGACTTTGTATGCAACATTAGAAACATGAAAAGCAATTTAGAATAATGTAGGATGCGTTACATCTTTTAAGAACAACTTTCACCACAGTACGAAACATTAAAACTCCATACTAAACCTAATGAACTCGTCCGAGTCATTTGAACATCGTACAACAATTTAGAATATCTTACGACTCTGTATGCCACATTACCGCCTTGAAAATCATGTTAGTATAACGTAGGACACCTTACAACTCCTAACAAAACATTACAACACCGTACGTAAACTTAAAACTCCATAATAAACCTAATGAATTCATCCGAGTCCTTTGAACATCGTACGACAATTTAGAATATATTACGACTCTGTATGCCACATTACCGCCTTGAAAAGTATGTTAGTATAACGTACGGCACCTTACAACTCCTAACAAAACATTACAACACCGTACGTAAACTCAAAACTCCATAATAAACCTAATGAATTCGTCCGAGTCATTTGAACATCGTACAACAATTTAGAATATCTTACGACTATGTATGCCACATTACCGCTTTGAAAAGCATGTAAGTATAACGTAGGACACCTTACAACTCCTAACAAAACATTACAACACCGTACGTAAACTTAAAACTCCATAATAAACCTAATGAATTCATCCGAGTCCTTTGAACATCGTACGACAATTTAGAATATATTACGACTCTCTGTGCCACATTACCGCCTTGAAAAGTATGTTAGTATAACGTACGGCACCTTACAACTCATAACAAAACATTACAACACCGTACATAAACTCAAAACTCCATAATAAACCTAATGAGTTCGTCCGAGTCATTTGAACATCGTACAACAATTTAGAATATCTTACGACTATGTATGCCACATTACCGCCTTGAAAATCATGTTAGTATAACGTAGGACACCTTACAACTCCTAACAACATATTACAATACCGTACGTAAACTTAAAACTCCATAGTAAACCTAATGAATTCGTCTGAGTCCATTAAACATTAGACGACCACTCAGGACTTGTTACGACTTTGTATGCAACATTAGCAACAGGAAAAGCAATTTAGAATAATTTAGGATGCGTTACATCTTTTGAGAACAACTTTCACAACCGTACGAAACATTAAAACTCCATACTAAACCTAATGAATTCGTCCGAGTCATTTGAACATCGTACAACAATTTAGAATATCTTACGACTCTGTATGCCACATTACCGCTTTGAAAAGTATGTTAGTATAACGTACGGCACCTTACAACTCATAACAAAACATTACAACACCGTACGTAAACTCAAAACTCCATAATAAACCTAATGAATTCGTCCGAGTCAATTGAACATCGTACAACAATTTATAATATCTTACGACTCTGTATGCCACATTACCGCTTTGAAAAGCATGTTAGTATAACGTAGGACACCTTACAACTCCTAACAAAACATTACAACACCGTACATAAACTCAAAACTCCATAATAAACCTAATGAGTTCGTCCGAGTCATTTGAACATCGTACAACAATTTAGAATATCTTACGACTATGTATGCCACATTACCGCCTTGAAAATCATGTTAGTATAACGTAGGACACCTTACAACTCCTAACAACATATTACAATACCGTACGTAAACTTAAAACTCCATAGTAAACCTAATGAATTCGTCTGAGTCCATTAAACATTAGACGACCACTCAGGACTTGTTACGACTTTGTATGCAACATTAGCAACAGGAAAAGCAATTTAGAATAATTTAGGATGCGTTACATCTTTTGAGAACAACTTTCACAACCGTACGAAACATTAAAACTCCATACTAAACCTAATGAATTCGTCCGAGTCATTTGAACATCGTACAACAATTTAGAATATCTTACGACTCTGTATGCCACATTACCGCTTTGAAAAGTATGTTAGTATAACGTACGGCACCTTACAACTCATAACAAAACATTACAACACCGTACGTAAACTCAAAACTCCATAATAAACCTAATGAATTCGTCCGAGTCAATTGAACATCGTACAACAATTTATAATATCTTACGACTCTGTATGCCACATTACCGCTTTGAAAAGCATGTTAGTATAACGTAGGACACCTTACAACTCCTAACAAAACATTACAACACCGTACGTAAACTTAAAACTCCATAATAAACCTAATGAATTCGTCCGAGTCATTTGAACATCGTACAACAATTTAGAATATCTTACGACTATGTATGCCACATTACCGCCTTGAAAATCATGTTAGTATAACGTAGGACACCTTACAACTCCTAACAACATATTACAATACCGTACGTAAACTTAAAACTCCATAGTAAACCTAATGAATTCGTCTGAGTCCATTAAACATTAGACGACCACTCAGGACTTGTTACGACTTTGTATGCAACATTAGCAACAGGAAAAGCAATTTAGAATAATGTAGGATGCGTTACATCTTTTTAGAACAACTTTCACCACCGTACGAAACATTAAAACTCCATACGAAACCTAATGAATTCGTCCGAGTCATTTGAACATCGTACAACAATTTAGAATATCTTACGACTATGTATGCCACATTACCGCCTTGAAAATCATGTTAGTATAACGTAGGACACCTTACAACTCCTAACAAAACATTACAACACCGTACGTAAACTTAAAACTCCATAATAACCCTAATGAATTCATCCGAGTCCTTTGAACATCGTACGACAATTTAGAATATATTACGACTATTTATGCCACATTACCGCCTTGAAAAGTATGTTAGTATAACGTACGGCACCTTACAACTCCTAACAAAACATTACAACACCGTACGTAAACTCAAAACTCCATAATAAACCTAATGAATTCGTTCGAGTCATTTGAACATCGTACAACAATTTAGAATATCTTACGACTATGTATGCCACGATACCGCCTTGAAAACCATGTTAGTATAACGTAGGACACCTTACAACTCCTAACAACATATTACAATACCGTACGTAAACTTAAAACTCCATAGTAAACATAATGAATTCGTCTGAGTCGCATTAAACATTAGACGAACACTCAGGACTTGTTACGACTTTTTATGAAACATTAGCAACAGGAAAAGTAATTTAGAATAATGTAGGATGCGTTACATCTTTTGAGAACAAATTTCACCACCGTACGAAACATTAAAACTACATACTAAACCTAATGAGTTCGTCCGAGTCTTTTGAACATCGTACAACAATTTAGAATATCTTACGACTCTGTATGCCACATTACCGCTTTGAAAAGCATGTTAGTATAACGTAGGACACCTTACAACTCCTAACAAAACATTACAACACCGTACGTAAACTCAAAACTCCATAATAAACCTAATGAATTCGTCCGAGTCATTTGAACATCGTACAACAAATTAGAATATCTTACGACTATGTATGCCACATTACCGCCTTGAAAATCATGTTAGTATAACGTAGGACACCTTACAACTCCTAACAACATATTACAATACCGTACGTAAACTTAAAACTCCATAGTAAACCTAATGAATTCGTCTGAGTCCATTAAACATTAGACGACCACTCAGGACTTGTTACGACTTTGTATGCAACATTAGCAACAGGAAAAGCAATTTAGAATAATGTAGGATGCGTTACATCTTTTTAGAACAACTTTCACCACCGTACGAAACATTAAAACTCCATACGAAACCTAATGAATTCGTCCGAGTCATTTGAACATCGTACAACAATTTAGAATATCTTACGACTCTGTATGCCACATTACCGCCTTGAAAATCATGTTAGTATAACGTAGGACACCTTACAACTCCTAACAAAACATTTCAACACCGTACGTAAACTTAAAACTCCATAATAACCCTAATGAATTCATCCGAGTCCTTTGAACATCGTACGACAATTTAGAATATATTACGACTATTTATGCCACATTACCGCCTTGAAAAGTATGTTAGTATAACGTACGGCACCTTACAACTCCTAACAAAACATTACAACACCGTACGTAAACTCAAAACTCCATAATAAACCTAATGAATTCGTCCGAGTCATTTGAACATCGTACAACAATTTAGAATATCTTACGACTATGTATGCCACGATACCGCCTTGAAAACCATGTTAGTATAACGTAGGACACCTTACAACTCCTAACAACATATTACAATACCGTACGTAAACTTAAAACTCCATAGTAAACATAATGAATTCGTCTGAGTCGCATTAAACATTAGACGAACACTCAGGACTTGTTACGACTTTTTATGAAACATTAGCAACAGGAAAAGCAATTTAGAATAATGTAGGATGCGTTACATCTTTTGAGAACAACTTTCACCACCGTACGAAACATTAAAACTCCATACTAAACCTAATGAGTTCGTCCGAGTCTTTTGAACATCGTACAACAATTTAGAATATCTTACGACTCTGTATGCCACATTACCGCTTTGAAAAGCATGTTAGTATAACGTAGGACACCTTACAACTCCTAACAAAACATTACAACACCGTACGTAAACTCAAAACTCCATAATAAACCTAATGAATTCGTCCGAGTCATTTGAACATCGTACAACAAATTAGAATATCTTACGACTATGTATGCCACATTACCGCCTTGAAAATCATGTTAGTATAACGTAGGACACCTTACAACTCCTAACAACATATTACAATACCGTACGTAAACTTAAAACTCCATAGTAAACCTAATGAATTCGTCTGAATCCATTAAACATTAGACGACCACTCAGGACTTGTTACGACTTTGTATGCAACATTAGCAACAGGAAAAGCAATTTAGAATAATGTAGGATGCGTTACATCTTTTTAGAACAACTTTCACCACCGTACGAAACATTAAAACTCCATACTAAACCTAATGAATTCGTCCGAGTCATTTGAACATCGTACAACAATTTAGAATATCTTACGACTCTGTATGCCACATTACCGCCTTGAAAATCATGTTAGTATAACGTAGGACACCTTACAACTCCTAACAAAACATTACAACACCGTACGTAAACTTAAAACTCCATAATAAACCTAATGAATTCATCCGAGTCCTTTGAACATCGTACGACAATTTAGAATATATTACGACTCTGTATGCCACATTACCGCCTTGAAAAGTATGTTAGTATAACGTACGGCACCTTACAACTCCTAACAAAACATTACAACACCGTACGTAAACTCAAAACTCCATAATAAACCTAATGAATTCGTCCGAGTCATTTGAACATCGTACAACAATTTAGAATATCTTACGACTATGTATGCCACATTACCGCCTTGAAAATCATGTTAGTATAACGTAGGACACCTTACAACTCCTAACAACATATTACAATACCGTACGTAAACTTAAAACTCCATAGTAAACATAATGAATTCGTCTGAGTCCATTAAACATTAGACGACCACTCAGGACTTGTTACGACTTTGTATGCAACATTAGCAACAGGAAAAGCAACTTAGAATAATGTAGGATGCGTTACATCTTTTGAGAACAACTTTCACCACCGTACGAAACATTAAAACTCCATACTAAACCTAATGAATTCGTCCGAGTCATTTGAACATCGTACAACAATTTAGAATATCTTACGACTCTGTATGCCACATTACCGCTTTGAAAAGCATGTTAGTATAACGTAGGACACCTTACAACTCCTAACAAAACATTACAACACCGTACGTAAACTTAAAACTCCATAATAAACCTAATGAATTCATCCGAGTCCTTTGAACATCGTACGACAATTTAGAATATATTACGACTCTGTATGCCACATTACCGCCTTGAAAAGTATGTTAGTATAACGTACGGCACCTTACAACTCCTAACAAAACATTACAACACCGTACGTAAACTCAAAACTCCATAATAAACCTAATGAATTCGTCCGAGTCATTTGAACATCGTACAACAATTTAGAATATCTTACGACTATGTATGCCACATTACCGCCTTGAAAATCATGTTAGTATAACGTAGGACACCTTACAACTCCTAACAACATATTACAATACCGTACGTAAACTTAAAACTCCATAGTAAACCTAATGAATTCGTCTGAGTCCATTAAACATTAGACGACCACTCAGGACTTGTCACGACTTTGTATGCAACATTAGAAACATGAAAAGCAATTTAGAATAATGTAGGATGCGTTACATCTTTTAAGAACAACTTTCACCACAGTACGAAACATTAAAACTCCATACTAATCCTAATGAACTCGTCCGAGTCATTTGAACATCGTACAACAATTTAGAATATCTTACGACTCTGTATGCCACATTACCGCCTTGAAAATCATGTTAGTATAACGTACGACACCTTACAACTCCTAACAAAACATTACAACACCGTACGTAAACTTAAAACTCCATAATAAACCTAATGAATTCATCCGAGACCTTTGAACATCGTACGACAATTTAGAATATATTACGACTCTGTATGCCACATTACCGCCTTGAAAAGTATGTTAGTATAACGTACGGCACCTTACAACTCCTAACAAAACATTACAACACCGTACGTAAACTCAAAACTCCATAATAAACCTAATGAATTCGTCCGAGTCATTTGAACATCGTACAACAATTTAGAATATCTTACGACTATGTATGCCACATTACCGCCTTGAAAATCATGTTAGTATAACGTAGGACACCTTACAACTCCTAACAACATATTACAATACCGTACGTAAACTTAAAACTCCATAGTAAACCTAATGAATTCGTCTGAGTCCATTAAACATTAGACGACCACTCAGGACTTGTTACGACTTTGTATGCAACATTAGAAACATGAAAAGCAATTTAGAATAATGTAGGATGCGTTACATCTTTTAAGAACAACTTTCACCACAGTACGAAACATTAAAACTCCATACTAAACCTAATGAACTCATCCGAGTCATTTGAACATCGTACAACAATTTAGAATATCTTACGACTCTGTATGCCACATTACCGCCTTGAAAATCATGTTAGTATAACGTAGGACACCTTACAACTCCTAACAAAACATTACAACACCGTACGTAAACTTAAAACTCCATAATAAACCTAATGAATTCATCCGAGTCCTTTGAACATCGTACGACAATTTAGAATATATTACGACTCTGTATGCCACATTACCGCCTTGAAAAGTATGTTAGTATAACGTACGGCACCTTACAACTCCTAACAAAACATTACAACACCGTACGTAAACTCAAAACTCCATAATAAACCTAATGAATTCGTCCGAGTCATTTGAACATCGTACAACAATTTAGAATATCTTACGACTATGTATGCCACATTACCGCTTTGAAAAGCATGTAAGTATAACGTAGGACACCTTACAACTCCTAACAAAACATTACAACACCGTACGTAAACTTAAAACTCCATAATAAACCTAATGAATTCATCCGAGTCCTTTGAACATCGTACGACAATTTAGAATATATTACGACTCTCTGTGCCACATTACCGCCTTGAAAAGTATGTTAGTATAACGTACGGCACCTTACAACTCATAACAAAACATTACAACACCGTACATAAACTCAAAACTCCATAATAAACCTAATGAGTTCGTCCGAGTCATTTGAACATCGTACAACAATTTAGAATATCTTACGACTGTGTATGCCACATTACCGCCTTGAAAATCATGTTAGTATAACGTAGGACACCTTACAACTCCTAACAACATATTACAATACCGTACGTAAACTTAAAACTCCATAGTAAACCTAATGAATTCGTCTGAGTCCATTAAACATTAGACGACCACTCAGGACTTGTTACGACTTTGTATGCAACATTAGCAACAGGAAAAGCAACTTAGAATAATGTAGGATGCGTTACATATTTTGAGAACAACTTTCACCACCGTACGAAACATTAAAACTACATACTAAACCTAATGAATTCGTCCGAGTAATTTGAACATCGTACAACAATTTAGAATATCTTACGACTCTGTATGCCACATTACCGCTTTGAAAAGCATGTTAGTATAACGTAGGACACCTTACAACTCCTAACAAAACATTACAACACCGTACGTAAACTTAAAACTCCATAATAAACCTAATGAATTCATCCGAGTCCTTTGAACATCGTACGGCAATTTAGAATATATTACGACTCTGTATGCCACATTACCGCCTTGAAAAGTATGTTAGTATAACGTACGGCACCTTACAACTCCTAACAAAACATTACAACACCGTACGTAAACTCAAAACTCCATAATAAACCTAATGAATTCGTCCGAGTCATTTGAACATCGTACAACAATTTAGAATATCTTACGACTATGTATGCCACATTACCGCCTTGAAAATCATGTTAGTATAACGTAGGACACCTTACAACTCCTAACAACATATTACAATACCGTACGTAAACTTAAAACTCCATAGTAAACCTAATGAATTCGTCTGAGTCCATTAAACATTAGACGACCACTCAGGACTTGTCACGACTTTGTATGCAACATTAGAAACATGAAAAGCAATTTAGAATAACGTAGGATGCGTTACATCTTTTAAGAACAACTTTCACCACAGTACGAAACATTAAAACTCCATACTAAACCTAATGAACTCGTCCGAGTCATTTGAACATCGTACAACAATTTAGAATATCTTACGACTCTGTATGCCACATTACCGCCTTGAAAATCATGTTAGTATAACGTACGACACCTTACAACTCCTAACAAAACATTACAACACCGTACGTAAACTTAAAACTCCATAATAAACCTAATGAATTCATCCGAGTCCTTTGAACATCGTACGACAATTTAGAATATATTACGACTCTGTATGCCACATTACCACCTTGAAAAGTATGTTAGTATAACGTACGGCACCTTACAACTCCTAACAAAACATTACAACACCGTACGTAAACTCAAAACTCCATAATAAACCTAATGAATTCGTCCGAGTCATTTGAACATCGTACAACAATTTAGAATATCTTACGACTATGTATGCCACATTACCGCCTTGAAAATCATGTTAGTATAACGTAGGACACCTTACAACTCCTAACAACATATTACAATACCGTACGTAAACTTAAAACTCCATAGTAAACCTAATGAATTCGTCTGAGTCCATTAAACATTAGACGACCACTCAGGACTTGTTACGACTTTGTATGCAACATTAGAAACATGAAAAGCAATTTAGAATAATGTAGGATGCGTTACATCTTTTAAGAACAACTTTCACCACAGTACGAAACATTAAAACTCCATACTAAACCTAATGAACTCGTCCGAGTCATTTGAACATCGTACAACAATTTAGAATATCTTACGACTCTGTATGCCACATTACCGCCTTGAAAATCATGTTAGTATAACGTAGGACACCTTACAACTCCTAACAAAACATTACAACACCGTACGTAAACTTAAAACTCCATAATAAACCTAATGAATTCATCCGAGTCCTTTGAACATCGTACGACAATTTAGAATATATTACGACTCTGTATGCCACATTACCGCCTTGAAAAGTATGTTAGTATAACGTACGGCACCTTACAACTCCTAACAAAACATTACAACACCGTACGTAAACTCAAAACTCCATAATAAACCTAATGAATTCGTCCGAGTCATTTGAACATCGTACAACAATTTAGAATATCTTACGACTATGTATGCCACATTACCGCTTTGAAAAGCATGTAAGTATAACGTAGGACACCTTACAACTCCTAACAAAACATTACAACACCGTACGTAAACTTAAAACTCCATAATTAACCTAATGAATTCATCCGAGTCCTTTGAACATCGTACGACAATTTAGAATATATTACGACTCTCTGTGCCACATTACCGCCTTGAAAAGTATGTTAGTATAACGTACGGCACCTTACAACTCATAACAAAACATTACAACACCGTACATAAACTCAAAACTCCATAATAAACCTAATGAGTTCGTCCGAGTCATTTGAACATCGTACAACAATTTAGAATATCTTACGACTATGTATGCCACATTACCGCCTTGAAAATCATGTTAGTATAACGTAGGACACCTTACAACTCCTAACAACATATTACAATACCGTACGTAAACTTAAAACTCCATAGTAAACCTAATGAATTCGTCTGAGTCCATTAAACATTAGACGACCACTCAGGACTTGTTACGACTTTGTATGCAACATTAGAAACATGAAAAGCAATTTAGAATAATGTAGGATGCGTTACATCTTTTAAGAACAACTTTCACCACAGTACGAAACATTAAAACTCCATACTAAACCTAATGAACTCGTCCGAGTCATTTGAACATCGTACAACAATTTAGAATATCTTACGACTCTGTATGCCACATTACCGCCTTGAAAATCATGTTAGTATAACGTAGGACACCTTACAACTCTTAACAAAACATTACAACACCGTACGTAAACTTAAAACTCCATAATAAACCTAATGAATTCATCCGAGTCCTTTGAACATCGTACGACAATTTAGAATATATTACGACTCTGTATGCCACATTACCGCCTTGAAAAGTATGTTAGTATAACGTACGGCACCTTACAACTCATAACAAAACATTACAACACCGTACATAAACTCAAAACTCCATAATAAACCTAATGAGTTCGTCCGAGTCATTTGAACATCGTACAACAATTTAGAATATCTTACGACTATGTATGCCACATTACCGCCTTGAAAATCATGTTAGTATAACGTAGGACACCTTACAACTCCTAACAACATATTACAATACCGTACGTAAACTTAAAACTCCATAGTAAACCTAATGAATTCGTCTGAGTCCATTAAACATTAGACGACCACTCAGGACTTGTTACGACTTTGTATGCAACATTAGAAACATGAAAAGCAATTTAGAATAATGTAGGATGCGTTACATCTTTTAAGAACAACTTTCACCACAGTACGAAACATTAAAACTCCATACTAAACCTAATGAACTCGTCCGAGTCATTTGAACATCGTACAACAATTTAGAATATCTTACGACTCTGTATGCCACATTACCGCCTTGAAAATCATGTTAGTATAACGTACGACACCTTACAACTCCTAACAAAACATTACAACACCGTACGTAAACTTAAAACTCCATAATAAACCTAATGAATTCATCCGAGTCCTTTGAACATCGTACGACAATTTAGAATATATTACGACTCTGTATGCCACATTACCGCCTTGAAAAGTATGTTAGTATAACGTACGGCACCTTACAACTCCTAACAAAACATTACAACACCGTACGTAAACTCAAAACTCCATAATAAACCTAATGAATTCGTCCGAGTCATTTGAACATCGTACAACAATTTAGAATATCTTACGACTATGTATGCCACATTACCGCTTTGAAAAGCATGTAAGTATAACGTAGGACACCTTACAACTCCTAACAAAACATTACAACACCGTACGTAAACTTAAAACTCCATAATTAACCTAATGAATTCATCCGAGTCCTTTGAACATCGTACGACAATTTAGAATATATTACGACTCTCTGTGCCACATTACCGCCTTGAAAAGTATGTTAGTATAACGTACGGCACCTTACAACTCATAACAAAACATTACAACACCGTACATAAACTCAAAACTCCATAATAAACCTAATGAGTTCGTCCGAGTCATTTGAACATCGTACAACAATTTAGAATATCTTACGACTATGTATGCCACATTACCGCCTTGAAAATCATGTTAGTATAACGTAGGACACCTTACAACTCCTAACAACATATTACAATACCGTACGTAAACTTAAAACTCCATAGTAAACCTAATGAATTCGTCTGAGTCCATTAAACATTAGACGACCACTCAGGACTTGTTACGACTTTGTATGCAACATTAGAAACATGAAAAGCAATTTAGAATAATGTAGGATGCGTTACATCTTTTAAGAACAACTTTCACCACAGTACGAAACATTAAAACTCCATACTAAACCTAATGAACTCGTCCGAGTCATTTGAACATCGTACAACAATTTAGAATATCTTACGACTCTGTATGCCACATTACCGCCTTGAAAATCATGTTAGTATAACGTAGGACACCTTACAACTCTTAACAAAACATTACAACACCGTACGTAAACTTAAAACTCCATAATAAACCTAATGAATTCATCCGAGTCCTTTGAACATCGTACGACAATTTAGAATATATTACGACTCTGTATGCCACATTACCGCCTTGAAAAGTATGTTAGTATAACGTACGGCACCTTACAACTCATAACAAAACATTACAACACCGTACATAAACTCAAAACTCCATAATAAACCTAATGAGTTCGTCCGAGTCATTTGAACATCGTACAACAATTTAGAATATCTTACGACTATGTATGCCACATTACCGCCTTGAAAATCATGTTAGTATAACGTAGGACACCTTACAACTCCTAACAACATATTACAATACCGTACGTAAACTTAAAACTCCATAGTAAACCTAATGAATTCGTCTGAGTCCATTAAACATTAGACGACCACTCAGGACTTGTTACGACTTTGTATGCAACATTAGAAACATGAAAAGCAATTTAGAATAATGTAGGATGCGTTACATCTTTTAAGAACAACTTTCACCACAGTACGAAACATTAAAACTCCATACTAAACCTAATGAACTCGTCCGAGTCATTTGAACATCGTACAACAATTTAGAATATCTTACGACTCTGTATGCCACATTACCGCCTTGAAAATCATGTTAGTATAACGTACGACACCTTACAACTCCTAACAAAACATTACAACACCGTACGTAAACTTAAAACTCCATAATAAACCTAATGAATTCATCCGAGTCCTTTGAACATCGTACGACAATTTAGAATATATTACGACTCTGTATGCCACATTACCGCCTTGAAAAGTATGTTAGTATAACGTACGGCACCTTACAACTCCTAACAAAACATTACAACACCGTACGTAAACTCAAAACTCCATAATAAACCTAATGAATTCGTCCGAGTCATTTGAACATCGTACAACAATTTAGAATATCTTACGACTATGTATGCCACATTACCGCCTTGAAAATCATGTTAGTATAACGTAGGACACCTTACAACTCCTAACAACATATTACAATACCGTACGTAAACTTAAAACTCCATAGTAAACCTAATGAATTCGTCTGAGTCCATTAAACATTAGACGACCACTCAGGACTTGTTACGACTTTGTATGCAACATTAGAAACATGAAAAGCAATTTAGAATAATGTAGGATGCGTTACATCTTTTAAGAACAACTTTCACCACAGTACGAAACATTAAAA
Organism: Tagetes erecta; assembly: GCA_030867185.1. Lineage (NCBI taxonomy): Eukaryota > Viridiplantae > Streptophyta > Magnoliopsida > Asterales > Asteraceae > Tagetes > Tagetes erecta. The sequence continues at coordinate 41,877,299 of CM061488.1, read as the reverse complement.
CTCCATACTAAACCTAATGAACTCGTCCGAGTCATTTGAACATCGTACAACAATTTAGAATATCTTACGACTCTGTATGCCACATTACCGCCTTGAAAATCATGTTAGTATAACGTACGACACCTTACAACTCCTAACAAAACATTACAACACCGTACGTAAACTTAAAACTCCATAATAAACCTAATGAATTCATCCGAGTCCTTTGAACATCGTACGACAATTTAGAATATATTACGACTCTGTATGCCACATTACCGCCTTGAAAAGTATGTTAGTATAACGTACGGCACCTTACAACTCCTAACAAAACATTACAACACCGTACGTAAACTCAAAACTCCATAATAAACCTAATGAATTCGTCCGAGTCATTTGAACATCGTACAACAATTTAGAATATCTTACGACTATGTATGCCACATTACCGCCTTGAAAATCATGTTAGTATAACGTAGGACACCTTACAACTCCTAACAACATATTACAATACCGTACGTAAACTTAAAACTCCATAGTAAACCTAATGAATTCGTCTGAGTCCATTAAACATTAGACGACCACTCAGGACTTGTTACGACTTTGTATGCAACATTAGAAACATGAAAAGCAATTTAGAATAATGTAGGATGCGTTACATCTTTTAAGAACAACTTTCACCACAGTACGAAACATTAAAACTCCATACTAAACCTAATGAACTCGTCCGAGTCATTTGAACATCGTACAACAATTTAGAATATCTTACGACTCTGTATGCCACATTACTGCCTTGAAAATCATGTTAGTATAACGTAGGACACCTTACAACTCCTAACAAAACATTACAACACCGTACGTAAACTTAAAACTCCATAATAAACCTAATGAATTCATCCGAGTCCTTTGAACATCGTACGACAATTTAGAATATATTACGACTCTGTATGCCACATTACCGCCTTGAAAAGTATGTTAGTATAACGTACGGCACCTTACAACTCCTAACAAAACATTACAACACCGTACGTAAACTCAAAACTCCATAATAAACCTAATGAATTCGTCCGAGTCATTTGAACATCGTACAACAATTTAGAATATCTTACGACTATGTATGCCACATTACCGCTTTGAAAAGCATGTAAGTATAACGTAGGACACCTTACAACTCCTAACAAAACATTACAACACCGTACGTAAACTTAAAACTCCATAATAAACCTAATGAATTCATCCGAGTCCTTTGAACATCGTACGACAATTTAGAATATATTACGACTCTCTGTGCCACATTACCGCCTTGAAAAGTATGTTAGTATAACGTACGGCACCTTACAACTCATAACAAAACATTACAACACCGTACATAAACTCAAAACTCCAAAATAAACCTAATGAGTTCGTCCGAGTCATTTGAACATCGTACAACAATTTAGAATATCTTACGACTATGTATGCCACATTACCGCCTTGAAAATCATGTTAGTATAACGTAGGACACCTTACAACTCCTAACAACATATTACAATACCGTACGTAAACTTAAAACTCCATAGTAAACCTAATGAATTCGTCTGAGTCCATTAAACATTAGACGACCACTCAGGACTTGTTACGACTTTGTATGCAACATTAGCAACAGGAAAAGCAATTTAGAATAATGTAGGATGCGTTACATCTTTTGAGAACAACTTTCACAACCGTATGAAACATTAAAACTCCATACTAAACCTAATGAATTCGTCCGAGTCATTTGAACATCGTACAACAATTTAGAATATCTTACGACTCTGTATGCCACATTACCGCTTTGAAAAGCATGTTAGTATAACGTAGGACACCTTACAACTCCTAACAAAACATTACAACACCGTACGTAAACTTAAAACTAAATAATAAACCTAATGAATTCATCCGAGTCCTTTGAACATCGTACGAAAATTTAGAATATATTACGACTCTGTATGCCACATTACCGCTTTGAAAAGTATGTTAGTATAACGTACGGCACCTTACAACTCATAACAAAACATTACAACACCGTACGTAAACTCAAAACTCCATAATAAACCTAATGAATTCGTCCGAGTCAATTGAACATCGTACAACAATTTATAATATCTTACGACTCTGTATGCCACATTACCGCTTTGAAAAGCATGTTAGTATAACGTAGGACACCTTACAACTCCTAACAAAACATTACAACACCGTACGTAAACTTAAAACTCCATAATAAACCTAATGAATTCATCCGAGTCCTTTGAACATCGTACGACAATTTAGAATATATTACGAATCTGTATGCCACATTACCGCCTTGAAAAGTATGTTAGTATAACGTACGGCACCTTACAACTCATAACAAAACATTACAACACCGTATGTAAACTCAAAACTCCATAATAAACCTAATGAGTTCGTCCGAGTCATTTGAACATCGTACAACAATTTAGAATATCTTACGACTATGTATGCCACATTACCGCCTTGAAAATCATGTTAGTATAACGTAGGACACCTTACAACTCCTAACAACATATTACAATACCGTACGTAAACTTAAAACTCCATAGTAAACCTAATGAATTTGTCTGAGTCCATTAAACATTAGACGACCACTCAGGACTTGTTAAGACTTTGTATGCAACATTAGCAACAGGAAAAGCAATTTAGAATAATGTAGGATGCGTTACATCTTTTGAGAACAACTTTCACCACCGTACGAAACATTAAAACTCCATACTAAACCTAATGAATTCGCCCGAGTCATTTGAACATCGTACAATAATTTAGAATATCTTACGACTCTGTATGCCACATTACCGCTTTGAAAAGCATGTTAGTATAACGTAGGACACCTTACAACTCCTAACAAAACATTACAACACCGTACGTAAACTTAAAACTAAATAATAAACCTAATGAATTCATCCGAGTCCTTTGAACATCGTACGACAATTTAGAATATATTACGACTCTGTATGCCACATTACCGCCTTGAAAAGTATGTTAGTATAACGTACGGCACCTTACAACTCATAACAAAACATTACAACACCGTACGTAAACTCAAAACTCCATAATAAACCTAATGAATTTGTCCGAGTCAATTGAACATCGTACAACAATTTATAATATCTTACGACTCTGTATGCCACATTACCGCTTTGAAAAGCATGTTAGTATAACGTAGGACACCTTACAACTCCTAACAAAACATTACAACACCGTACGTAAACTTAAAACTCCATAATAAACCTAATGAATTCATCCGAGTCCTTTGAACATCGTACGACAATTTAGAATATATTACGAATCTGTATGCCACATTACCGCCTTGAAAAGTATGTTAGTATAACGTACGGCACCTTACAACTCATAACAAAACATTACAACACCGTATGTAAACTCAAAACTCCATAATAAACCTAATGAGTTCGTCCGAGTCATTTGAACATCGTACAACAATTTAGAATATCTTACGACTATGTATGCCACATTACCGCCTTGAAAATCATGTTAGTATAACGTAGGACACCTTACAACTCCTAACAACATATTACAATACCGTACGTAAACTTAAAACTCCATAGTAAACCTAATGAATTCGTCTGAGTCCATTAAACATTAGACGACCACTCAGGACTTGTTAAGACTTTGTATGCAACATTAGCAACAGGAAAAGCAATTTAGAATAATGTAGGATGCGTTACATCTTTTGAGAACAACTTTCACCACCGTACGAAACATTAAAACTCCATACTAAACCTAATGAATTCGCCCGAGTCATTTGAACATCGTACAATAATTTAGAATATCTTACGACTCTGTATGCCACATTACCGCTTTGAAAAGCATGTTAGTATAACGTAGGACACCTTACAACTCATAACAACACATTACAACACCGTACGTAAACTTAAAACTCCATAATAAACCTAATGAATTCATTCGAGTCCTTTGAACATCGTACGACAATTTAGAATAAATTACGACTCTGTATGCCACATTACCGCCTTGAAAAGTATGTTAGTATAACGTACGGCACCTTACAACTCATAACAAAACATTACAACACCGTACGTAAACTCAAAACTCCATAATAAACCTAATGAATTCGTCGGAGTCATTTGACCATCGTACAACAATTTATAATATCTTACGACTCTGTATGCCACATTACCGCTTTGAAAAGCATGTTAGTATAACGTAGGACACCTTACAACTCCTAACAAAACATTACAACACCGTACGTAAACTTAAAACTCCATAATAAACCTAATGAATTCATCTGAGTCCTTTGAACATCGTACGACAATTTAGAATATATTACGAATCTGTATGCCACATTACTGCCTTGAAAAGTATGTTAGTATAACGTACGGCACCTTACAACTCATAACAAAACATTACAACACCGTATGTAAACTCAAAACTCCATAATAAACCTAATGAGTTCGTCGAGTCATTTGAACATCGTACAACAATTTAGAATATCTTACGACTATGTATGCCACATTACCGCCTTGAAAATCATGTTAGTATAACGTAGGACATCTTACAACTCCTAACAACATATTACAATACCGTACGTAAACTTAAAACTTCATAGTAAACCTAATGAATTCGTCTGAGTCCATTAAACATTAGACGACCACTCAGGACTTGTTAAGACTTTGTATGCAACATTAGCAACAGGAAAAGCAATTTAGAATAATGTAGGATGCGTTACATCTTTTGAGAACAACTTTCACCACCGTACGAAACATTAAAACTTCATACTAAACCTAATGAATTCGTCCGAGTCATTTGAACATCGTACAACAATTTAGAATATCTTACGAATCTGTATGCCACATTACCGCTTTGAAAAGCATGTTAGTATAACGTAGGACACCTTACAACTCATAACACCACATTACAACACCGTACGTAAACTTAAAACTCCATAATAAACTTAATGAATTCATTCGAGTCCTTTGAACATCGTACGACAATTTAGAATATATTACGACTCTGTATGCCACATTACCGCCTTGAAAAGTATGTTAGTATAACGTACGGCACCTTACAACTCATAACAAAACATTACAACACCGTACGTAAACTCAAAACTCCATAATAAACCTAATGAATTCGTCGGAGTCATTTGACCATCGTACAACAATTTATAATATCTTACGACTCTGTATGCCACATTACCGCTTTGAAAAGCATGTTAGTATAACGTAGGACACCTTACAACTCCTAACAAAACATTACAACACCGTACGTAAACTTAAAACTCCATAATAAACCTAATGAATTCATCCGAGTCCTTTGAACATCGTACGACAATTTAGAATATATTACGAATCTGTATGCCACATTACCGCCTTGAAAAGTATGTTAGTATAACGTACGGCACCTTACAACTCATAACAAAACATTACAACACTGTAAGTAAACTCAAAACTCCATAATAAACCTAATGAGTTCGTCCGAGTCATTTGAACATCGTACAACAATTTAGAATATCTTACGACTATGTATGCCACATTACCGCCTTGAAAATCATGTTAGTATAACGTAGGACACCTTACAACTCCTAACAACATATTACAATACCGTACGTAAACTTAAAACTCCATAGTAAACCTAATGAATTCGTCTTAGTCCATTAAACATTAGACAACCACTCAGGACTTGTTACGACTTTGTATGCAACATTAGCTACAGGAAAAGCAATTTAGAATAATGTAGGATGTGTTACATCTTTTGAGAACAACTTTCACCACCGTACGAAACATTAAAACTCCATACTAAACCTAATGAATTCGTCCGAGTCATTTGAACATCGTACAACAATTTAGAATATCTTACGACTATGTATGCAACATTACCGCTTTGAAAAGCATGTTAGTATAACGTAGGACACCTTACAACTCCTAACAAAACATTACAACACCGTACGTAAACATAAAACTAAATAATAAACCTAATGAATTCATCCGAGTCCTTTGAACATCGTACGACAATTTAGAATATATTACGACTCTGTATGCCACATTACCGCCTTGAAAAGTATGTTAGTATAACGTACGGCACCTTACAACTCCTAACAAAACATTACAACACCGTACGTAAACTCAAAACTCCATAATAAACCTAATGAATTCGTCCGAGTCATTTGAACATCGTAATACAATTTAGAATATCTTACGACTATGTATGCCACATTACCGCCTTGAAAATCATGTTAGTATAACGTAGGACACCTTACAACTCCTAACAACATATTACAATACCGTACGTAAACTTAAAACTCCATAGTAAACCTAATGAATTCGTCTGAGTCCATTAAACATTAGACGACCACTCAGGACTTGTTACGACTTTGTATGCAACATTAGCAACAGGAAAAGCAATTTAGAATAATGTAGGATGCGTTACATCTTTTGAGAACAACTTTCACCACCGTACGAAACATTAAAACTCCATACTAAACCTAATGAATTCGTCCGAGTCATTTGAACATCGTACAACAATTTAGAATATCTTACGACTCTGTATGCCACATTACCGCTTTGAAAAGCATGTTAGTATAACGTAGGACACCTTACAACTCCTAACAAAACATTACAACATCGTACGTAAACTTAAAACTAAATAATAAACCTAATGAATTCATCCGAGTCCTTTGAACATCGTTCGACAATTTAGAATATATTACGAATCTGTATGCCACATTACCGCTTTGAAAAGTATGTTATTATAACGTACGGCACCTTACAACTCATAACAAAACATTACAACACCGTAAGTAAACTCAAAACTCCATAATAAACCTAATGAGTTCGTCCGAGTCATTTGAACATCGTACAACAATTTAGAATATCTTACGACTATGTATGCCACATTACCGCCTTGAAAATCATGTTAGTATAACGTAGGACACCTTACAACTCCTAACAACATATTACAATACCGTACGTAAACTTAAAACTCCATAGTAAACCTAATGAATTCGTCTGAGTCCATTAAACATTAGACAACCACTCAGGACTTGTTACGACTTTGTATGCAACATTAGCAACAGGAAAAGCAATTTAGAATAATGTAGGATGCGTTACATCTTTTGAGAACAACTTTCACCACCGTACGAAACATTAAAACTCCATACTAAACCTAATGAATTCGTCCGAGTCATTTGAACATCGTACAACAATTTAGAATATCTTACGACTATGTATGCAACATTACCGCTTTGAAAAGCATGTTAGTATAACGTAGGACACCTTACAACTCCTAACAAAACATTACAACATCGTACGTAAACTTAAAACTAAATAATAAACCTAATGAATTCATCCGAGTCCTTTGAACATCGTACGACAATTTTGAATATATTACGAATCTGTATGCCACATTAACGCTTTGAAAAGTATGTTATTATAACGTACGGCACCTTACAACTCATAACAAAACATTACAACACCGTAAGTAAACTCAAAACTCCATAATAAACCTAATGAGTTCGTCCGAGTCATTTGAACATCGTACAACAATTTAGAATATCTTACGACTATGTATGCCACATTACCGCCTTGAAAATCATGTTAGTATAACGTAGGACACCTTACAACTCCTAACAACATATTACAATACCGTACGTAAACTTAAACCTCCATAGTAAACCTAATGAATTCGTCTGAGTCCATTAAACATTAGACAACCACTCAGGACTTGTTACGACTTTGTATGCAACATTAGCAACAGGAAAAGCAATTTAGAATAATGTAGGATGCGTTACATCTTTTGAGAACAACTTTCACCACCGTACGAAACATTAAAACTCCATACTAAACCTAATGAATTCGTCCGAGTCATTTGAACATCGTACAACAATTTAGAATATCTTACGACTATGTATGCAACATTACCGCTTTGAAAAGCATGTTAGTATAACGTAGGACACCTTACAACTCCTAACAAAACATTACAACATCGTACGTAAACTTAAAACTAAATAATAAACCTAATGAATTCATCCGAGTCCTTTGAACATCGTACGACAATTTAGAATATATTACGAATCTGTATGCCACATTAACGCTTTGAAAAGTATGTTATTATAACGTACGGCACCTTACAACTCATAACAAAACATTACAACACCGTAAGTAAACTCAAAACTCCATAATAAACCTAATGAGTTCGTCCGAGTCATTTGAACATCGTACAACAATTTAGAATATCTTATGACTATGTATGCCACATTACCGCCTTGAAAATCATGTTAGTATAACGTAGGACACCTTACAACTCCTAACAACATATTACAATACCGTACGTAAACTTAAAACTCCATAGTAAACCTAATGAATTCGTCTGAGTCCATTAAACATTAGACGACCACTCAGGACTTGTTACGACTTTGTATGCAACATTAGCAACAGGAAAAGCAATTTAGAATAATGTAGGATGCGTTACATCTTTTGAGAACAACTTTCACCACCGTACGAAACATTAAAACTCCATACTAAACCTAATGAATTCATCCGAGTCATTTGAACATCGTACAACAATTTAGAATATCTTACGACTATGTATGCAACATTACCGCTTTGAAAAGCATGTTAGTATAACGTAGGACACCTTACAACTCCTAACAAAACATTACAACACCGTACGTAAACTTAAAACTAAATAATAAACCTAATGAATTCATCCGAGTCCTTTGAACATCGTACGACAATTTAGAATATATTACGAATCTGTATGCCACATTACCGCCTTGAAAAGTATGTTAGTATAACGTACGGCACCTTACAACTCATAACAAAACATTACAACACCGTAAGTAAACTCAAAACTCCATAATAAACCTAATGAGTTCGTTCGAGTCATTTGAACATCGTACAACAATTTAGAATATCTTACGACTATGTATGCCACATTACCGCCTTGAAAATCATGTTAGTATAACGTAGGACACCTTACAACTCCTAACAACATATTACAATACCGTACGTAAACTTAAAACTCCATAGTAAACCTAATGAATTCGTCTGAGTCCATTAAACATTAGACAACCACTCAGGACTTGTTACGACTTTGTATGCAACATTAGCAACAGGAAAAGCAATTTAGAATAATGTAGGATGCGTTACATCTTTTGAGAACAACTTTCACCACCGTACGAAACATTAAAACTCCATACTAAACCTAATGAATTCGTCCGAGTCATTTGAACATCGTACAACAATTTAGAATATCTTACGACTATGTATGCAACATTACCGCTTTGAAAAGCATGTTAGTATAACGTAGGACACCTTACAACTCCTAACAAAACATTACAACACCGTACGTAAACTTAAAACTAAATAATAAACCTAATGAATTCATCCGAGTCCTTTGAACATCGTACGACAATTTAGAATATATTACGAATCTGTATGCCACATTACCGCCTTGAAAAGTATGTTAGTATAACGTACGGCACCTTACAACTCATAACAAAACATTACAACACCGTAAGTAAACTCAAAACTCCATAATAAACCTAATGAGTTCGTCCGAGTCATTTGAACATCGTACAACAATTTAGAATATCTTACGACTATGTATGCCACATTACCGCCTTGAAAATCATGTTAGTATAACGTAGGACACCTTACAACTCCTAACAACATATTACAATACCGTACGTAAACTTAAAACTCCATAGTAAACCTAATGAATTCGTCTGAGTCCATTAAACATTAGACAACCACTCAGGACTTGTTACGACTTTGTATGCAACATTAGCAACAGGAAAAGCAATTTAGAATAATGTAGGATGCGTTACATCTTTTGAGAACAACTTTCACCACCGTACGAAACATTAAAACTCCATACTAAACCTAATGAATTCGTCCGAGTCATTTGAAAATCGTACAACAATTTAGAATATCTTACGACTATGTATGCAACATTACCGCTTTGAAAAGCATGTTAGTATAACGTAGGACACCTTACAACTCCTAACAAAACATTACAACACCGTACGTAAACTTAAAACTAAATAATAAACCTAATGAATTCATCCGAGTCCTTTGAACGTCGTACGGCAATTTAGAATATATTACGAATCTGTATGCCACATTACCGCCTTGAAAAGTATGTTAGTATAACGTACGGCACCTTACAACTCATAACAAAACATTACAACACCGTAAGTAAACTCAAAACTCCATAATAAACCTAATGAGTTCGTTCGAGTCATTTGAACATCGTACAACAATTTAGAATATCTTACGACTATGTATGCCACATTACCGCCTTGAAAATCATGTTAGTATAACGTAGGACACCTTACAACTCCTAACAACATATTACAATACCGTACGTGTGACATCCGGCAATTTCGGATTACGTCGTTAACCCAGCTTAACCGAATTCCATTAGTCCCTTTTCAACTTGGAAATCCTATCTAGTGTAGTTTCACAAAATAACTAATTAAAAGTATTAGTTTTACTAAATAAATAGTTATAAAAAAATAGCAATTGAGCAATTGATAGACCACAACGAGTGACGTTTAAACATTAATAATTAATATTCATGACTCGAATACGCTCTGAAGAGTAAGCGGGATAATTTCATAACATATTTACAACGTAAAAAGTGCAGTGTTCAATTAGTAATAAAATAAAAGTTAAACGTATAAGCTTTGGGAACAAGTTATATATAATTGAAACTAGAGGGACCTTGATGTAACATTTTAATTAAGTATCATTATATAACCCAACCCTCCCATAACTCCCGTCATCATCATCTTCAATCTAACAAGCGCACAAAACCTAATCGACTTCACGCCGTTCATTGCCTTATATAGCCACCGTTTGTCATCTTCACAATCGCCGGCACAACCATAGAACACCACCGCAGCCGCAAGTTCCGTCATCGTTCACCGTCTCAACCGTCATCATTGTTTTACCCGCAAGCGCAGCCATCACAGCCTCCGGTTCTGTCGTTGTTCACCGCCACTATTGCAACCAAGCACACCGACAAGCACCATAATACCCTGACGGACGTGTGTTTTATCCCACAAAACTTGCCGGTATGTTTTCCAATTCGTTTAGTTGTTTCGGTCTTGGTTTTGGTTTCGGTTTCGTTTGGGTCACGGTTTCGGTTTCGTTTGGGTCACGGTTTCGGTTTCGTTTCGGTCGCGGTTTGGTTTTGTTTGAATTTGATTACGACGAGCATAGGTGCATGAGATGTATAAAGGCTAAATTGTGTGTCGAGATTGGATATGATTTCACTTCACGTGTTATGAGCATGTAACAATGAACAATGGTGATTTATGGTTTATATATGCTGCGTTGATGTTTCTGCATATATATATACACATATATATTATATGTGTGTTGATATGTAAAAATATGTGTGTAATTTGAATATATGGGTATGTAGGTAGAATTTTACATGTATGCATAATCATATGTGTGTATATGCAAACCTCATAAAATGAATATTTAGGCATTTGGGTGATGTTATTAATATTGATATAAGTGTGTGCATCATATAATATATGTGTATGGAGTGGGTATTATATTGTGTGTCTAGGAAATATATACATATATGCATGCGTGGTGGTTTTATGCCTAAGTGAAGAGCATCTTAGATATAAATAGGTTGTTGTTATCTACATGAATTGTATGTGTGTTTAGTGTTTGAAATTCTAAGTGGGGCGTGTGCATGCATGTTGTATAGTATATTAGGAAGTTCATTGTGTTGAGCATGTATGGGCTCATTTCAGTGGTTGCCTGATCTATAAAATATCATGGTTAGTTAATAAGTGTGGTTTTAAAGTTTAATAAGATATTAAACTAACGGCCTAACGTAAATAATATTTGTCGCATATAAAAAAAAGCCAATTTAATTTGAATAATTTTAATAACAAAGTGTTGTGTGTTTAAATCCTTAAATTTAATGACATGAATATAACGGGGTGTTGGTACGAAACCGGACCAGAAGGCGAAACTGAATGTTGACTCTATGGAGTTATTTGTACCTAACTAGTAGAACTTAATCAGGTCACTGGTCGACCTAGGAATCATGTTCTTGTTGATTTAATTGTAGCTGCGCAAAGCTAAGGTGAGTTTCACGGCCCCTTTTACTATTTTCCTGTTGGGGGAGAAAGCATGCACAAAACTATTTGATAATGGTATTTACTTTATATCTCTTGATTATTAAGCGTAAACATAACAAGTTGTCAAGTCCTCACTAAATCTTCGAGCCGTTAATATACGAGGTATAGCGAGGAAGTTCGGGTAGTACTACTGGGTTTGACAAACCCCACCCTCGGCTGGGAGCCGGGTAGGTGTGAATTGTCCTATGTTGTTGGTCCATTGTTGTAGCAATGGTGTCGAGGCGCATATAAATCTCAGTCAGCTCGGTATCGAAACGCTTAAATAATAAGAAACTGGGTTGGCTACCCAACGATATAATTGTATTTTACATTATCGGCTGTTGTTGTATTTTTTATGATTATCTAAACCTGTGAACTCACCAACCTAGTGTTGACACATTTTAGCATGTCTTTCTCAGGTACTGTGCACGGATTAGGAGCATGTTTGGTGGAGTCGTAGTTGCATTAAAAACTCTTTTTATTTTATTAAACTTTGTTTTTGGATGCGTGGTTTACGCATTGAATGTTGGATTTTTATTTATGCTTCCGCACTGAAATATATTTTAAACTTGGTTTTTTGTTAATGTTGGTTTTAAAATTCATATAGAGGTCGTTCAATGTAACTAATGACAATGAGATCCTGACATGTCACGCCTTAAACGGTAGAAATCCGTTAGTGGAAATTGAGGGTGTGACAGATTGGTATCAGAGCCGTTGGTTATAGCGAACTAGGTTGCATTGCATTGCATTCTAGACTATAACTGCACATTGCATTAGTTACGCTTATGCATTCATGTAATTGGCACTCACTCAAATAAATTGCATTGCTAATATTTCTTCATCTTTGGGTCAAAAATATATATTTTTTTACTATAACTTTAGATAATGAACTAGTCTTCCATTCATACATTCATCTAGTTATAACATACACACATACACTAGCATTGCAGGCCTACCGACGTGACTAGGTTTGGCGTCTTGCGTAGTTAGTTTGGATTAAATAAACTTTGAAGCACACTAGTAAAATCTTCCCTTTTAATGAGGCTTGAACTAAGTATGCACTTCCTAGTTTTACACCTTAATCATTGAAGTATACATAAGTTATGCTTGATCAGAACACAACTGATTCATTATGCTATTGAAAACCTAAAACTGTCTGAGAAACCTCTTTAACTGGATTACAAGTTATAACTCACATCATGATGACAACAAGCTAGTATAGACTAGAGACTAATGAACACACTTTCATATTTACCTACCCCGATATGGCAATCAACTGGCGGGGTCGGCGCCTAATGAGTAGAAGTACACAAACTACAAAAAGAATTATGTCTATAAACTCTTTCATGTCGAGGTCTTGACTTGATAGTTGTGTGACCTACTATGTGCTATCACACATTACCTATTACGTGACTAATATATGCTATAGCATATTACCATTTGTGAACTATTATGTGTAATAAATATGTTGCCTACATGCCTTAATACTATCATTACTTATGCTTAGTAATACTCACAATTGTGTTCTTAATAGTAGTTTTTCTCGTATACTTATCAGAAACTCATAGTATGCTTGACATATTCATTCCTTGTAAGTACAACACACTAGGCATCTATTGGTATCTTACACATGTAGTGTACTTGTTTTATAGCTATAAGTATATCCTTCCTTCCTTGTACACATCATATACTAGAAATGGAATAAAATACCGTATGGGTAAGAACAAAAAAAAAAACACGTCAAAACATAAGAGTAAAAAAAAAAAAAAGAAAGTGATGGGAAACAAGTTAGGATGGTCGTGTGATGTAAATTGACGATTACGGGTGCGCAACGTAATGGTGAATTTATAAGTACGCGGGGATCCTAGCAACAATCCGTCGCGTGGGTGATACCCAAAACAAAATAATAAAAAAAAAGTCCATCATTAAATAACAATTGTAAAAAGTTCATCCTAGACTATAACCGTACAAACTACATTAGTTACACATACGGACACGATAATTCGTAATGGTCAGACATTATATTTATACGTATAAGATATGTCGTCATCGTCAAGTCCTTCTCGCTTTCGTGGTAAGAAACTTGTGGTTTCTGACACTCCACTATCCTCACCCACTCACTTTACTCTTTAGACACTTAAACTTATAAAAATTTTATGTCCTATAAATCATACAATTGTCAAATACAATTAAAACTATGTTAGAACCTAAGTACTCCTGTTAGCTAACTCGTGAGAATCTATTAAAATAATTCACATCAAGTATTAGTTTTTCTTTGAACCAAACCACTGTAGTTATTAAAATTTCGGGACGAAATTTCTTTCAACGAGGAGACGATATGACAAAGCAAAATATTTTTTTTTCTTATCTTTTCTTCCTTGCAACCTTAATCTCATACCAACCTTACTCAATTTTCGGGACGAAAATTCTTTCAACAAGGGAATGATGTGACATCCGGCAATTTCGGATTACGTCGTTAACCCAGCTTAACCGAATTCCATTAGTCCCTTTTCAACTTGGAAATCCTATCTAGTGTAGTTTCACAAAATAACTAATTAAAAGTATTAGTTTTACTAAATAAATAGTTATAAAAAAATAGCAATTGAGCAATTGATAGACCACAACGAGTGACGTTTAAACATTAATAATTAATATTCATGACTCGAATACGCTCTGAAGAGTAAGCGGGATAATTTCATAACATATTTACAACGTAAAAAGTGCAGTGTTCAATTAGTAATAAAATAAAAGTTAAACGTATAAGCTTTGGGAACAAGTTATATATAATTGAAACTAGAGGGACCTTGATGTAACATTTTAATTAAGTATCATTATATAACCCAACCCTCCCATAACTCCCGTCATCATCATCTTCAATCTAACAAGCGCACAAAACCTAATCGACTTCACGCCGTTCATTGCCTTATATAGCCACCGTTTGTCATCTTCACAATCGCCGGCACAACCATAGAACACCACCGCAGCCGCAAGTTCCGTCATCGTTCACCGTCTCAACCGTCATCATTGTTTTACCCGCAAGCGCAGCCATCACAGCCTCCGGTTCTGTCGTTGTTCACCGCCACTATTGCAACCAAGCACACCGACAAGCACCATAATACCCTGACGGACGTGTGTTTTATCCCACAAAACTTGCCGGTATGTTTTCCAATTCGTTTAGTTGTTTCGGTCTTGGTTTTGGTTTCGGTTTCGTTTGGGTCACGGTTTCGGTTTCGTTTGGGTCACGGTTTCGGTTTCGTTTCGGTCGCGGTTTGGTTTTGTTTGAATTTGATTACGACGAGCATAGGTGCATGAGATGTATAAAGGCTAAATTGTGTGTCGAGATTGGATATGATTTCACTTCACGTGTTATGAGCATGTAACAATGAACAATGGTGATTTATGGTTTATATATGCTGCGTTGATGTTTCTGCATATATATATACACATATATATTATATGTGTGTTGATATGTAAAAATATGTGTGTAATTTGAATATATGGGTATGTAGGTAGAATTTTACATGTATGCATAATCATATGTGTGTATATGCAAACCTCATAAAATGAATATTTAGGCATTTGGGTGATGTTATTAATATTGATATAAGTGTGTGCATCATATAATATATGTGTATGGAGTGGGTATTATATTGTGTGTCTAGGAAATATATACATATATGCATGCGTGGTGGTTTTATGCCTAAGTGAAGAGCATCTTAGATATAAATAGGTTGTTGTTATCTACATGAATTGTATGTGTGTTTAGTGTTTGAAATTCTAAGTGGGGCGTGTGCATGCATGTTGTATAGTATATTAGGAAGTTCATTGTGTTGAGCATGTATGGGCTCATTTCAGTGGTTGCCTGATCTATAAAATATCATGGTTAGTTAATAAGTGTGGTTTTAAAGTTTAATAAGATATTAAACTAACGGCCTAACGTAAATAATATTTGTCGCATATAAAAAAAAGCCAATTTAATTTGAATAATTTTAATAACAAAGTGTTGTGTGTTTAAATCCTTAAATTTAATGACATGAATATAACGGGGTGTTGGTACGAAACCGGACCAGAAGGCGAAACTGAATGTTGACTCTATGGAGTTATTTGTACCTAACTAGTAGAACTTAATCAGGTCACTGGTCGACCTAGGAATCATGTTCTTGTTGATTTAATTGTAGCTGCGCAAAGCTAAGGTGAGTTTCACGGCCCCTTTTACTATTTTCCTGTTGGGGGAGAAAGCATGCACAAAACTATTTGATAATGGTATTTACTTTATATCTCTTGATTATTAAGCGTAAACATAACAAGTTGTCAAGTCCTCACTAAATCTTCGAGCCGTTAATATACGAGGTATAGCGAGGAAGTTCGGGTAGTACTACTGGGTTTGACAAACCCCACCCTCGGCTGGGAGCCGGGTAGGTGTGAATTGTCCTATGTTGTTGGTCCATTGTTGTAGCAATGGTGTCGAGGCGCATATAAATCTCAGTCAGCTCGGTATCGAAACGCTTAAATAATAAGAAACTGGGTTGGCTACCCAACGATATAATTGTATTTTACATTATCGGCTGTTGTTGTATTTTTTATGATTATCTAAACCTGTGAACTCACCAACCTAGTGTTGACACATTTTAGCATGTCTTTCTCAGGTACTGTGCACGGATTAGGAGCATGTTTGGTGGAGTCGTAGTTGCATTAAAAACTCTTTTTATTTTATTAAACTTTGTTTTTGGATGCGTGGTTTACGCATTGAATGTTGGATTTTTATTTATGCTTCCGCACTGAAATATATTTTAAACTTGGTTTTTTGTTAATGTTGGTTTTAAAATTCATATAGAGGTCGTTCAATGTAACTAATGACAATGAGATCCTGACATGTCACGCCTTAAACGGTAGAAATCCGTTAGTGGAAATTGAGGGTGTGACAGTACGTAAACTTAAAACTCCATAGTAAACCTAATGAATTCGTCTGAGTCCATTAAACATTAGACAACCACTCAGGACTTGTTACGACTTTGTATGCAACATTAGCAACAGGAAAAGCAATTTAGAATAATGTAGGATGCGTTACATCTTTTGAGAACAACTTTCACCACCGTACGAAACATTAAAACTCCATACTAAACCTAATGAATTCGTCCGAGTCATTTGAACATCGTACAACAATTTAGAATATCTTACGACTATGTATGCAACATTACCGCTTTGAAAAGCATGTTAGTATAACGTAGGACACCTTACAACTCCTAACAAAACATTACAACACCGTACGTAAACTTAAAACTAAATAATAAACCTAATGAATTCATCCGAGTCCTTTGAACATCGTACGACAATTTAGAATATATTACGAATCTGTATGCCACATTACCGCCTTGAAAAGTATGTTAGTATAACGTACGGCACCTTACAACTCATAACAAAACATTACAACACCGTAAGTAAACTCAAAACTCCATAATAAACCTAATGAGTTCGTCCGAGTCATTTGAACATCGTACAACAATTTAGAATATCTTACGACTATGTATGCCACATTACCGCCTTGAAAATCATGTTAGTATAACGTAGGACACCTTACAACTCCTAACAACATATTACAATACCGTACGTAAACTTAAAACTCCATAGTAAACCTAATGAATTCGTCTGAGTCCATTAAACATTAGACAACCACTCAGGACTTGTTACGACTTTGTATGCAACATTAGCAACAGGAAAAGCAATTTAGAATAATGTAGGATGCGTTACATCTTTTGAGAACAACTTTCACCACCGTACGAAACATTAAAACTCCATACTAAACCTAATGAATTCGTCCGAGTCATTTGAAAATCGTACAACAATTTAGAATATCTTACGACTATGTATGCAACATTACCGCTTTGAAAAGCATGTTAGTATAACGTAGGACACCTTACAACTCCTAACAAAACATTACAACACCGTACGTAAACTTAAAACTAAATAATAAACCTAATGAATTCATCCGAGTCCTTTGAACATCGTACGGCAATTTAGAATATATTACGAATCTGTATGCCACATTACCGCCTTGAAAAGTATGTTAGTATAACGTACGGCACCTTACAACTCATAACAAAACATTACAACACCGTAAGTAAACTCAAAACTCCATAATAAACCTAATGAGTTCGTTCGAGTCATTTGAACATCGTACAACAATTTAGAATATCTTACGACTATGTATGCCACATTACCGCCTTGAAAATCATGTTAGTATAACGTAGGACACCTTACAACTCCTAACAACATATTACAATACCGTACGTAAACTTAAAACTCCATAGTAAACCTAATGAATTCGTCTGAGTCCATTAAACATTAGACAACCACTCAGGACTTGTTACGACTTTGTATGCAACATTAGCAACAGGAAAAGCAATTTAGAATAATGTAGGATGCGTTACATCTTTTGAGAACAACTTTCACCACCGTACGAAACATTAAAACTCCATACTAAACCTAATGAATTCGTCCGAGTCATTTGAACATCGTACAACAATTTAGAATATCTTACGACTATGTATGCAACATTACCGCTTTGAAAAGCATGTTAGTAT
Organism: Tagetes erecta; assembly: GCA_030867185.1. Lineage (NCBI taxonomy): Eukaryota > Viridiplantae > Streptophyta > Magnoliopsida > Asterales > Asteraceae > Tagetes > Tagetes erecta. Next base: position 41,858,579 of record CM061488.1, on the reverse strand, counting down.
AACGTAGGACACCTTACAACTCCTAACAAAACATTACAACACCGTACGTAAACTTAAAACTAAATAATAAACCTAATGAATTCATCCGAGTCCTTTGAACATCGTACGACAATTTAGAATATATTACGAATCTGTATGCCACATTACCGCCTTGAAAAGTATGTTAGTATAACGTACGGCACCTTACAACTCATAACAAAACATTACAACACCGTAAGTAAACTCAAAACTCCATAATAAACCTAATGAGTTCGTCCGAGTCATTTGAACATCGTACAACAATTTAGAATATCTTACGACTATGTATGCCACATTACCGCCTTGAAAATCATGTTAGTATAACGTAGGACACCTTACAACTCCTAACAACATATTACAATACCGTACGTAAACTTAAAACTCCATAGTAAACCTAATGAATTCGTCTGAGTCCATTAAACATTAGACAACCACTCAGGACTTGTTACGACTTTGTATGCAACATTAGCAACAGGAAAAGCAATTTAGAATAATGTAGGATGCGTTACATCTTTTGAGAACAACTTTCACCACCGTACGAAACATTAAAACTCCATACTAAACCTAATGAATTCGTCCGAGTCATTTGAAAATCGTACAACAATTTAGAATATCTTACGACTATGTATGCAACATTACCGCTTTGAAAAGCATGTTAGTATAACGTAGGACACCTTACAACTCCTAACAAAACATTACAACACCGTACGTAAACTTAAAACTAAATAATAAACCTAATGAATTCATCCGAGTCCTTTGAACATCGTACGGCAATTTAGAATATATTACGAATCTGTATGCCACATTACCGCCTTGAAAAGTATGTTAGTATAACGTACGGCACCTTACAACTCATAACAAAACATTACAACACCGTAAGTAAACTCAAAACTCCATAATAAACCTAATGAGTTCGTTCGAGTCATTTGAACATCGTACAACAATTTAGAATATCTTACGACTATGTATGCCACATTACCGCCTTGAAAATCATGTTATTATAACGTAGGACACCTTACAACTCCTAACAACATATTACAATACCGTACGTAAACTTAAAACTCCATAGTAAACCTAATGAATTCGTCTGAGTCCATTAAACATTAGACAACCACTCAGGACTTGTTACGACTTTGTATGCAACATTAGCAACAGGAAAAGCAATTTAGAATAATGTAGGATGCGTTACATCTTTTGAGAACAACTTTCACCACCGTACGAAACATTAAAACTCCATACTAAACCTAATGAATTCGTCCGAGTCATTTGAACATCGTACAACAATTTAGAATATCTTACGACTATGTATGCAACATTACCGCTTTGAAAAGCATGTTAGTATAACGTAGGACACCTTACAACTCCTAACAAAACATTACAACACCGTACGTAAACTTAAAACTAAATAATAAACCTAATGAATTCATCCGAGTCCTTTGAACATCGTACGACAATTTAGAATATATTACGAATCTGTATGCCACATTACCGCCTTGAAAAGTATGTTAGTATAACGTACGGCACCTTACAACTCATAACAAAACATTACAACACCGTAAGTAAACTCAAAACTCCATAATAAACCTAATGAGTTCGTCCGAGTCATTTGAACATCGTACAACAATTTAGAATATCTTACGACTATGTATGCCACATTACCGCCTTGAAAATCATGTTAGTATAACGTAGGACACCTTACAACTCCTAACAACATATTACAATACCGTACGTAAACTTAAAACTCCATAGTAAACCTAATGAATTCGTCTGAGTCCATTAAACATTAGACAACCACTCAGGACTTGTTACGACTTTGTATGCAACATTAGCAACAGGAAAAGCAATTTAGAATAATGTAGGATGCGTTACATCTTTTGAGAACAACTTTCACCACCGTACGAAACATTAAAACTCCATATTAAACCTAATGAATTCGTCCGAGTCATTTGAACATCGTACAACAATTTAGAATATCTTACGACTATGTATGCAACATTACCGCTTTGAAAAGCATGTTAGTATAACGTAGGACACCTTACAACTCCTAACAAAACATTACAACACCGTACGTAAACTTAAAACTAAATAATAAACCTAATGAATTCATCTGAGTCCTTTGAACATCGTACGACAATTTAGAATATATTACGAATCTGTATGCCACATTACCGCCTTGAAAAGTATGTTAGTATAACGTACGGCACCTTACAACTCATAAAAAACATTACAACACCGTAAGTAAACTCAAAACTCCATAATAAACCTAATGAGTTCGTCCGAGTCATTTGAACATCGTACAACAATTTAGAATATCTTACGACTATGTATGCCACATTACCGCCTTGAAAATCATGTTAGTATAACGTAGGACACCTTACAACTCCTAACAACATATTACAATACCGTACGTAAACTTAAAACTCTATAGTAAACCTAATGAATTCGTCTGAGTCCATTAAACATTAGACAACCACTCAGGACTTGTTACGACTTTTTATGCAACATTAGAAACAGGAAAAGCAATTTAGAATAATGTAGGATGCGTTACATCTTTTGAGAACAACTTTCACCACTGTACGAAACATTAAAACTCCATACTAAACCTAATGAATTCGTCCGAGTCATTTGAACATCGTACAACAATTTAGAATATCTTACGACTATGTATGCAACATTACCGCTTTGAAAAGCATGTTAGTATAACGTAGGACAACTTACAACTCCTAACAAAACATTACAACACCGTACGTAAACTTAAAACTAAATAATAAACCTAATGAATTCATCCGAGTCCTTTGAACATCGTACGACAATTTAGAATATATTACGACTCTGTATGCCACATTACCGCCTTGAAAAGTATGTTAGTATAACGTACGGCACCTTACAACTCCTAACAAAACATTACAACACCGTACGTAAACTCAAAACTCCATAATAAACCTAATGAATTCGTCCGAGTCATTTGAACATCGTACAACAATTTAGAATATCTTACGACTATGTATGCCACATTACCGCCTTGAAAATCATGTTAGTATAACGTAGGACACCTTACAACTCCTAACAACATATTACAATACCGTACGTAAACTTAAAACTCCATAGTAAACCTAATGAATTCGTCTGAGTCCATTAAACATTAGACGACCACTCAGGACTTGTTACGACTTTGTATGCAACATTAGCAACAGGAAAAGCAATTTAGAATAATGTAGGATGCGTTACATCTTTTGAGAACAACTTTCACCACCGTACGAAACATTAAAACTCCATACTAAACCTAATGACCTCGTCCGAGTCATTTGAACATCGTACAACAATTTAGAATATCTTACGACTCTGTATGCCACATTACCGCTTTGAAAAGCATGTAAGTATAACGTAGGACACCTTACAACTCCTAACAAAACATTACAACACCGTACGTAAACTTAAAACTCCATAATAAACCTAATGAATTCATCCGAGTCCTTTGAACATCGTACGACAATTTAGAATATATTACGACTCTGTATGCCACATTACCGCCTTGAAAGTATGTTAGTATAACGTACGGCACCTTACAACTCATAACAAAACATTACAACACCGTACGTAAAATCAAAACTCCATAATAAACCTAATGAATTCATCCGAGTCATTTGAACATCGTACAACAATTTAGAATATCTTACGACTATGTATGCCACATTACCGCCTTGAAAATCATGTTAGTATAACGTAGGACACCTTACAACTCCTAACAACATATTACAATACCGTACGTAAACTTAAAACTCCATAGTAAACCTAATGAATTCGTCTGAGTCCATTAAACATTAGACGACCACTCAGGACTTGTTACGACTTTGTATGCAACATTAGCAACAGGAAAAGAAATTTAGAATAATGTAGGATGAGTTACATCTTTTGAGAACAACTTTCACCACCGTACGAAACATTAAAACTCCATACTAAACCTAATGAACTCGTCCGAGTCATTTGAACATCGTACAACAATTTAGAATATCTTACGACTCTATATGCCACATTACCGCTTTGAAAAGCATGTTAGTATAACGTAGGACACCTTACAACTCCTAACAAAACATTACAACACCGTACGTAAACTTAAAACTCCCTAATAAACCTAATGAATTCATCCGAGTCCTTTGAACATCGTACGACAATTTAGAATATATTACGACTCTGTATGCCACATTACCGCCTTGAAAGTATGTTAGTATAACGTACGGCACCTTACAACTCATAACAAAACATTACAACACCGTACGTAAACTCAAAACTCCATAATAAACCTAATGAATTCATCCGAGTCATTTGAACATCGTACAACAATTTAGAATATCTTACGACTATGTATGCCACATTACCGCCTTGAAAATCATGTTAGTATAACGTAGGACACCTTACAACTCCTAACAACATATTACAATACCGTACGTAAACTTAAAACTCCATAGTAAACCTAATGAATTCGTCTGAGTCCATTAAACATTAGACGACCACTCAGGACTTGTTACGACTTTGTATGCAACATTAGCAACAGGAAAAGAAATTTAGAATAATGTAGGATGAGTTACATCTTTTGAGAACAACTTTCACCACCGTACGAAACATTAAAACTCCATACTAAACCTAATGAACTCGTCCGAGTCATTTGAACATCGTACAACAATTTAGAATATCTTACGACTCTGTATGCCACATTACCGCTTTGAAAAGCATGTTAGTATAACGTAGGACACCTTACAACTCCTAACAAAACATTACAACACCGTACGTAAACTTAAAACTCCATAATAAACCTAATGAATTCATCCGAGTCCTTTGAACATCGTACGACAATTTAGAATATATTACGACTCTGTATGCCACATTACCGCCTTGAAAAGTATGTTAGTATAACGTACGGCACCTTACAACTCATAACAAAACATTACAACACCGTACGTAAACTCAAAACTCCATAATAAACCTAATGAATTCGTCCGAGTCATTTGAACATCATACAACAATTTAGAATATCTTACGACTCTGTATGTCACATTACCGCTTTGAAAAGCATGTTAGTATAACGTAGGACACCTTACAACTCCTAACAAAACATTACAACACCGTACGTAAACTTAAAGCTCCATAATAAACCTAATGAATTCATCCGAGTCCTTTGAACATCGTACGACAATTTAGAATATATTACGACTCTGTAAGCCACATTACCGGCTTGAAAAGTATGTTAGTATAACGTACGGCACCTTACAACTCCTAACAAAACATTACAACACAGTACGTAAACTCAAAACTCCATAATAAACCTAATGAATTCGTCCGAGTCATTTGAACATCGTACAACAATTTAGAATATCTTACGACTATGTATGCCACATTACCGCCTTCAAAATCTAGTTAGTATAACGTAGGACACCTTACAACTCCTAACAACATATTACAATACCGTACGTAAACTTAAAACTCCATAGTAAACCTAATGAATTCGTCTGTGTCCATTAAACATTTGACGACCACTCAGGACTTGTTAAGACTTTGTATGCAACATTAGCAACAGGAAAAGCAATTTAGAATAATGTAGGATGAGTTACATCTTTTGAGAACAACTTTCACCACCGTACGAAACATTAAAACTCCATACTAAACCTAATGAACTCGTCCGAGTCATTTGAACATCGTACAACAATTTAGAATATCTTACGACTCTGTATGCCACATTACCGCTTTGAAAAGCATGTTAGTATAACGTAGGACACCTTACAACTCCTAACAAAACATTACAACACCGTACGTAAACTTAAAACTCCATATTAAACCTAATGAATTCATCCGAGCCTTTGAACATCGTACGACAATTTAGAATATATTACGACTCTGTATGCCACATTACCGCCTTGAAAAGTATGTTAGTATAACGTACGGCACCTTACAACTCATAACAAAACATTACAACACCGTACGTAAACTCAAAACTCCATAATAAACCTAATGAATTCGTCCGAGTCATTTGAACATCATACAACAATTTAGAATATCTTACGACTCTGTATGTCACATTACCGCTTTGAAAAGCATGTTAGTATAACGTAGGACACCTTACAACTCCTAACAAAACATTACAACACCGTACGGAAACTTAAAACTCCATAATAAACCTAATGAATTCATCCGAGTCCTTTGAACATCGTACGACAATTTAGAATATATTACGACTCTGTATGCCACATTACCGCCTTGAAAAGTATGTTAGTATAACGTACGGCACCTTACAACTCATAACAAAACATTACAACACAGTACGTAAACTCAAAACTCCATAATAAACCTAATGAATTCGTCCGAGTCATTTGAACATCGTACAACAATTTAGAATATCTTACGACTATGTATGCCACATTACCGCCTTCAAAATCATGTTAGTATAACGTAGGACACCTTACAACTCCTAACAACATATTACAATACCGTACGTAAACTTAAAACTCCATAGTAAACCTAATGAATTCGTCTGTGTCCATTAAACATTAGACGACCACTCAGGACTTGTTAAGACTTTGTATGCAACATTAGCAACAGGAAAAGCAATTTAGAATAATGTAGGATGCGTTACATCTTTTGAGAACAACTTTCACCACCGTACGAAACATTAAAACTCCATACTAAACCTAATGAATTCGTCCGAGTCATTTGAACATCGTACAACAATTTAGAATATCTTACGACTCTGTATGCCACATTACCGCTTTGAAAAGCATGTTAGTATAACGTAGGACACCTTACAACTCATAACAACACATTACAACACCGTACGTAAACTTAAAACTCCATAATAAACCTAATGAATTCATTCGATTCCTTTGAACATCGTACGACAATTTAGAATATATTACGACTCTGTATGCCACATTACCACCTTGAAAAGTATGTTAGTATAACGTACGGCACCTTACAACTCATAACAAAACATTACAACACCGTACGTAAACTCAAAACTCCATAATAAACCTAATGAATTCGTCCGAGTCATTTGAACATCGTACAACAATTTATAATATCTTACGACTCTGTATGCCACATTACCGCTTTGAAAAGCATGTTAGTATAACGTAGGACACCTTACAACTCCTAACAAAACATTACAACTGTAACATCTGCCCCAAACCCGAACCCGAATGCCCGACTCGAACCCGACACTATTTAACTTTATTTGTATTCGTATTTAATATCTCGAAATTGTAACGCTTCGTCATCTGGATAAAATGTCGGACTTTATGATAATTTCTGTCTTTAATAAGAAGGAAACGAATTGTTATAAACGTTTGCTAAATTTATTACTAAATACATTAATTTAAAACTCAAAAGTGTATAAACGTATTTTATAAAAGAAATTTTTATAAATTTTGTTAAAGATAAATACTATTAGGTCTAAAAATTGTCATTAAACGGCAACCGCAATATAGTCATTCAAAAAAAAACGTCACTTATATAAACGTAACGTATCAATTCGGTTAAGTTAGTTTATATAATATATAAATTAACTTTGGGTCAAAAGTGACAAATTTAAAACTTTAATTAAAGTTTAAGTTGGAATCTGAAATCAAAACAAACTTTAGGGGCCAAAGCTGTAACTTATATATCCAACCCCCCCCCCCCTTGCGAGCAAGCCCGTATTTCCGGTTGCTTCAACATGCCGGCGCCGGAGCTTCTTCCGGCGACGCTCCTCTTCTCCGGCGAAGTCAATTAATCCCTTAAAACGTTATTTTAACGTCTAAAACCCGTTTCTAACTGTTTGCTAACGTGTTTCGAACTCGTTGGGGCTTTAAAAACTCAGTTACAATCTGTTTAAATCGCGAATTGATTGAGCAAAGAATTTAAACCGAAAATCGTCGTTCCTTCAATGCTCCTTAACTGACAACTAACCCGATTCCATAACGTTTTCATATTCCTTTGCCTGCGATTAACGTATCCCAAACCATCAAACATTTCTTTTTCTCTACAACCATCTGAATCAAAGTAAGAAAAATATTTTCCGGCGAGCTGGGCTATTTCTACCTTCAAGGCATCGTTGTGGGTAATTTCTGGGTTTGTTTTAATCCTATTGATCATCTCCATCTTCAAAACCCATCAATTTCATCTTTTCATTCCAGTTTTTACGTGAATCGATCAAGAGCAGTCAAGTGGTAACTCCTTTTCAATCCGTATCAAATCTTCTTTATCAAGTGAGTATAATATATCAATGTTCTCGTGATTCCATGGGGATTAAAAGCCCTATGTTCGATTGGGATTAGGTTAACAAAATCAAAGCCAATTTGGGGATTCTTGTTCTAGGGTTCATATGAAAGGGGGATGGATGGTTATAAAGAAATAAAAACTTTTAAAAAACGAGTTTGTTAACAAGAACTCCTTGCAGCGCGTCTGGTTCAGCTTATGTGTTTTATTCAAAAGGTCCTGGGTTCGAACCAGGGATTGAACTTGTTTTAATTTCTTTTTCTACTTAGTATTTTACTAGACTTCTAGCTAAATGTACTAACCTAACAACTAATACTATACTATAAATTTTATAAAAATGTTTGAATCTTATAAAAATATATCAAGACTATGTTTTTACAACATTAGTTCTAAAAATCAAATTTCTACAAGTATGTTAATATTCTAAAATACCATTATTTTAAATACTGATAAACATATACCAAGTTATGAATAATAGATTATACAAAAGGATTTTGTATGGAATTTTATATATTTTAAGTTATATAAACGTTCCAAAGAATTTCTAATAAACGTAACATGTTTTTGACATTATATATATATTGTTGTAAAAAGAAAAATGTTGTCGTTTATCATGTAATGCAAATTATTTTGAAACCCTAATCCCCAAATCCGGAATTTGAAACCCTAATTCCCAAATTCGAAACCCTAGAATTTCTTGATTTGATTCTAGTTGCTATACTATTTGTTTTGTTTCTAAATTAGGTTTTCCCAACTAATTAGGTATTCTAGTATTTGGGAATTCCTCGGTTCCATTTAATCTATTTGCTATTTGTTTCGAGCCCGAGTTTCAAGGTGAGTAAACTCACTCCCCTTTTTCCATTTTACTATTTTGGGGCTGAAATATGTCTTTTACTATATTGCGTTTTCTATTTGTTTTCTAAAAGAGATCATACAAATATGTTAATCTAGTTCGCGGCTTGATGCAATCTTATGTGTTAGTTAAAAGTAGTTTTATTGCTTTGTAATCCCACCGGTACAATGTTAGCGCTAATGGTTTGACAAACCCACCTGCTTGTACAACATCGATAGGTGATTTAAACCCGGCCTTTCTAATTCCATGTTTACTATGTCGAGATGCTATGTTGCTATACTATGTTGCTATGCTATGATGCTATACTATGCCATGTCCCTAAATTGCTAAATGATGACTTATATATCGAGACGGTAAACGACGGTTATAAAAAGTTATCATTATTTATTACATGAGTGGTTCTCATGACAAATGGCTAAACGAGATACTATGGTTTCTATTGTGGTTGGTGTGCTATTCTATTCTAGGGGTCCTGGTAGGGTGATATTACGAAATTACTATACATGTGGGATTGCGCAGCATATCTTGTTGATCTCGGATTTCAATACTATTACTATTCAATTTGGGTTTTACTCACTAGCTTGTGTAGCTAACTTTATTTTCACATATTTCAGGTGATGCTTATGATTATTTTGCTGCTTTTGCCAAGACATAGGATTGCCTTGGACCTAGTTTAATTAATAAAGACGATTGCATTTACTGTTTCGGTTTTATTACTTTTGTCGTATCCATTTAAGACTGATGTTCTAAACTTACTATATCATTATTTAACGTAATAAATAAATACCATGTGCTTTGTTTACTATGGATATCAAATTCTATGACAGCCCGGTGTTTTCCGCCACCGGGCGGGGTGTCACAGTTGGTATCAGAGCCATGGTTATAGGGAACTAGGATAGGGTATTAGAAACACACCGACCTAGACTATAACCTAAGAGTCCTTAGTGCAAATTGATGTGCTTAGAGAACTCTTCAGAATTTATTTATTCATTTATTTATTTATTCTATGAACCGTTCTATGTCTTTTTCTTTATCTCAATTCTTAACCGATTTCGCGAAGGAGCTACAAGAGACTCGTCTGCAAGATTAGGATCTTTTCTCTTTGTGGAATCTCGTCATCGTCTTAAGTGAGTTTGAAACGTGGGAAACGTGTGCAATCTGGAAGGGGGAACGCCTGTATCACGGACATCCTGCCTAAGGCAAAGCATTTCGTATAAATCTCTTTAAGAGACCTGTATGCTTACCTGGGGATGTACGAGATGAGTGTGAACCTATAGGCTAAAGCACGCTTTCTCGAATACGTTGAAAACGAACTTAACACTTTGATAAGTCATTAGTGTCCAAAACCAAGACACACTCCTAAGCCATTGAAATTTCATTTACTTAATGATTCTACGATTTTCATTCCTACGATTTATAATTGTTTCTATGAATTTTTATATTGACTTAAATAATATTCCAATTTCATTTACTAATGTTTCTAAAGTTTCTAAGTGATTTCCTATGAAATGTTCAAAGGATTCTACGATGTTCTAAGTACTATCACTATTTCATTTAATCGAAATTTCTAAAGTTTCTAAAGTTTCTACGTGATTTTCTATGGTATGTTTCAAAAGATTCTATGATATTCTAAGTGGAACGAGTTGCTATTATTACATCGGATGTTTCTATCGGTCAAAGATGTTGCTACAAAACCTTGCTATTCTACGTTTCATCATTCCACTTGTTTTCTAAGCTACAATAATACTTATGCGATATACTCGCTAGCTTATCCATATAGCACAATTACACCATTGTGAGCCAAACATTCCAATTCAAAACTAAGACATATCTCAATCGAATTATCCAAAACTCCAGATCATGCATATATCGATTACCGAATCTAAGTCGTACTTATAATTCTAAATCAAATATCAACTCTCCAATCAAAGGTTCGTTATGATTCCTAAATTATAGTCAAGGCTAAATTCCATAACTAAATAAAAGTTAACGGATTTGCTATTCTTATAAGCTAATGCATTCGAATCGAACGTCTACCCTCAAAGTATTTCAACTTGACTTCTATACTCAAATAGTTTCAAAACTAATCATTTAACTATAAGATTCTAATCCCATTTCTAATCTATCATACAACTACAAATCTACTATCAAGTTATGAACTAACCATCAAAACAAGTACTCGTTAATCAGCTAGACGATGCTATCCATGAATTCGCTATCCAAACCTAACGAGAACTCACTACACAATTATTCCCAAACTCATTCAACTAAATGTTTTCATCTACACAAATGACCACCAACGAAATTCTATGCAACTAGTCTTCATGAACTAATCCAAACTTAATGTGTTTCACTTATAAACTCGTTACCCTAACACAACGTGTAATCAATGGATTTTGTAAAAAACTAACGTTATTCGATTCTATTAAAATAATTTTCTTATTTTCCCAAGCAAAAATATATATACATATATATATATATAAACATAATCTGAATAACCTTTTGGTCTTGGTATCTTGTAAGAGAAAAAAAAATAGATATATATATATATATATATGTACATATAAATTTCGTGATAAATGATTTCTTTAAAAAGTGTTTGGTTATTCTAACGTCGGTCAAATATCTACACAAACATTTTCCCGTTTTCTCAGATATGACACAAGACTTGCGACAAACATCATGTCTTCGGTTTTTCCAATATCAAGTACATATAACTTAAATTGTGTCGGTCATATAAATACAAACACCTTAAAAGTTAAATCTAATTGGAACTAAGTGAACTATTCATTCGAACTATAAATTGGATTACCTGCATTAATTTTCTTGAAACTAATTTTTCTAAAGATCCCAATAAACTATATTATTACATGAACACCATCATTTATTTCTTATGAACTGTTCAATATCAGAAAACCTAGATAATTACATCGTACACATATAGAGTCGATTTCCACAAACTTAAGTGTTACTATCCTATTACTCGAGTTTAACTATCTATATCGTTGAACAAAGTTACTTATATGAACAATGACGACCTAACGGACGTTAGATTCTTCTGGATCATTAACCTACTTATCATCTTAATATGATTTTCCCAAGTACTATTTCTATCAAGTATGACAACAATACCTATACGTATCATCATTTTAACTTAAAATTGTTGTGTACTTCCGGCTAGCACGTGATCGAATGAACTGTGGAGTCCATGCAAAAACTGAAGTAATTACGGGTGCACACGGAATTATGAAAGTTGGTGCATGGGAACCATAGTAAGTTTTGCCTTGTGTAGTTGGGCCATACATAATCATCTCATTTTTACTTGACTTATTTACTCATGTTACTAATCGCATATAAGTCACTTGACTATGTGTAAGGATTACTTAATTCGTTTCAAACATTCTATTAGTCACGACTATTCCCGATGATCACTTAAATAATTTTAAATCCCTATACTTAAAATATTTCTTTTGCAAGTTAGTATCCTATTCTATTCCTATAGTGAGTAGCAAATAAAATTTATTTGAATCTACATACAAATAGTTCAACCGAACTCTTATAAGTGAAGAGAGTTAAATAAACAATTCTCAATGGGACGAGGCAAATTAAAAATAAATAACTCCTTAACCTTGTTATTTAAAATCGTGTCTCAATCGAAATGCTCATTTATTCCATTGATCGAATTTCCAAGAGTGTCTTGCGAGAGGAAACTCCCTACGGAAGTGGGCAGTGTTCGTCCCGTGGTTCATGTTTCTAATCTGAAGAAGTACTCATCCGATAAAAATCTCATTGTGCATATCGATAATTAATCAATGCAATTTATTGAACGGCCATTGGAAATTATGGACCGTGAAGTCAAACAACTCAAACGTAATCAGATACCAATCATTAATGATCGTTGAAACTCAAAATGTGAACATGAATTTAAAACCAAATGAAGTTTAAGTATCCGCACCCTTCTGCTTCATTTTCTTCTACTTCGATTTGAGCAAATTTCGGGACGAAATTTCTATAAGGAGGGGAGACTGTAACATCTGCCCCAAACCCGAACCCGAATGCCCGACTCGAACCCGACACTATTTAACTTTATTTGTATTCGTATTTAATATCTCGAAATTGTAACGCTTCGTCATCTGGATAAAATGTCGGACTTTATGATAATTTCTGTCTTTAATAAGAAGGAAACGAATTGTTATAAACGTTTGCTAAATTTATTACTAAATACATTAATTTAAAACTCAAAAGTGTATAAACGTATTTTATAAAAGAAATTTTTATAAATTTTGTTAAAGATAAATACTATTAGGTCTAAAAATTGTCATTAAACGGCAACCGCAATATAGTCATTCAAAAAAAAACGTCACTTATATAAACGTAACGTATCAATTCGGTTAAGTTAGTTTATATAATATATAAATTAACTTTGGGTCAAAAGTGACAAATTTAAAACTTTAATTAAAGTTTAAGTTGGAATCTGAAATCAAAACAAACTTTAGGGGCCAAAGCTGTAACTTATATATCCAACCCCCCCCCCCCTTGCGAGCAAGCCCGTATTTCCGGTTGCTTCAACATGCCGGCGCCGGAGCTTCTTCCGGCGACGCTCCTCATCTCCGGCGAAGTCAATTAATCCCTTAAAACGTTATTTTAACGTCTAAAACCCGTTTCTAACTGTTTGCTAACGTGTTTCGAACTCGTTGGGGCTTTAAAAACTCAGTTACAATCTGTTTAAATCGCGAATTGATTGAGCAAAGAATTTAAACCGAAAATCGTCGTTCCTTCAATGCTCCTTAACTGACAACTAACCCGATTCCATAACGTTTTCATATTCCTTTGCCTGCGATTAACGTATCCCAAACCATCAAACATTTCTTTTTCTCTACAACCATCTGAATCAAAGTAAGAAAAATATTTTCCGGCGAGCTGGGCTATTTCTACCTTCAAGGCATCGTTGTGGGTAATTTCTGGGTTTGTTTTAATCCTATTGATCATCTCCATCTTCAAAACCCATCAATTTCATCTTTTCATTCCAGTTTTTACGTGAATCGATCAAGAGCAGTCAAGTGGTAACTCCTTTTCAATCCGTATCAAATCTTCTTTATCAAGTGAGTATAATATATCAATGTTCTCGTGATTCCATGGGGATTAAAAGCCCTATGTTCGATTGGGATTAGGTTAACAAAATCAAAGCCAATTTGGGGATTCTTGTTCTAGGGTTCATATGAAAGGGGGATGGATGGTTATAAAGAAATAAAAACTTTTAAAAAACGAGTTTGTTAACAAGAACTCCTTGCAGCGCGTCTGGTTCAGCTTATGTGTTTTATTCAAAAGGTCCTGGGTTCGAACCAGGGATTGAACTTGTTTTAATTTCTTTTTCTACTTAGTATTTTACTAGACTTCTAGCTAAATGTACTAACCTAACAACTAATACTATACTATAAATTTTATAAAAATGTTTGAATCTTATAAAAATATATCAAGACTATGTTTTTACAACATTAGTTCTAAAAATCAAATTTCTACAAGTATGTTAATATTCTAAAATACCATTATTTTAAATACTGATAAACATATACCAAGTTATGAATAATAGATTATACAAAAGGATTTTGTATGGAATTTTATATATTTTAAGTTATATAAACGTTCCAAAGAATTTCTAATAAACGTAACATGTTTTTGACATTATATATATATTGTTGTAAAAAGAAAAATGTTGTCGTTTATCATGTAATGCAAATTATTTTGAAACCCTAATCCCCAAATCCGGAATTTGAAACCCTAATTCCCAAATTCGAAACCCTAGAATTTCTTGATTTGATTCTAGTTGCTATACTATTTGTTTTGTTTCTAAATTAGGTTTTCCCAACTAATTAGGTATTCTAGTATTTGGGAATTCCTCGGTTCCATTTAATCTATTTGCTATTTGTTTCGAGCCCGAGTTTCAAGGTGAGTAAACTCACTCCCCTTTTTCCATTTTACTATTTTGGGGCTGAAATATGTCTTTTACTATATTGCGTTTTCTATTTGTTTTCTAAAAGAGATCATACAAATATGTTAATCTAGTTCGCGGCTTGATGCAATCTTATGTGTTAGTTAAAAGTAGTTTTATTGCTTTGTAATCCCACCGGTACAATGTTAGCGCTAATGGTTTGACAAACCCACCTGCTTGTACAACATCGATAGGTGATTTAAACCCGGCCTTTCTAATTCCATGTTTACTATGTCGAGATGCTATGTTGCTATACTATGTTGCTATGCTATGATGCTATACTATGCCATGTCCCTAAATTGCTAAATGATGACTTATATATCGAGACGGTAAACGACGGTTATAAAAAGTTATCATTATTTATTACATGAGTGGTTCTCATGACAAATGGCTAAACGAGATACTATGGTTTCTATTGTGGTTGGTGTGCTATTCTATTCTAGGGGTCCTGGTAGGGTGATATTACGAAATTACTATACATGTGGGATTGCGCAGCATATCTTGTTGATCTCGGATTTCAATACTATTACTATTCAATTTGGGTTTTACTCACTAGCTTGTGTAGCTAACTTTATTTTCACATATTTCAGGTGATGCTTATGATTATTTTGCTGCTTTTGCCAAGACATAGGATTGCCTTGGACCTAGTTTAATTAATAAAGACGATTGCATTTACTGTTTCGGTTTTATTACTTTTGTCGTATCCATTTAAGACTGATGTTCTAAACTTACTATATCATTATTAAACGTAATAAATAAATACCATGTGCTTTGTTTACTATGGATATCCAATTCTATGACAGCCCGGTGTTTTCCGCCACCGGGCGGGGTGTCACAACAACACCGTACGTAAACTTAAAACTCCATAATAAACCTCATGAATTCATCCGAGTCCTTTGAACATCGTACGACAATTTAGAATATATTACGAATCTGTATGCCACATTACCGCCTTGAAAAGTATGTTAGTATAACGTACGGCACCTTACAACTCATAACAAAACATTACAACACCGTATGTAAACTCAAAACTCCATAATAAACCTAATGAGTTCGTCCGAGTCATTTGAACATCGTACAACAATTTAGAATATCTTACGACTATGTATGCCACATTACCGCCTTGAAAATCATGTTAGTATAACGTAGGACACCTTACAACTCCTAACAACATATTACAATACCGTACGTAAACTTAAAACTCCAAAGTAAACCTAATGAATTCGTCTGAGTCCATTAAACATTAGACGACCACTCAGGACTTGTTACGACTTTGTATGCAACGTTAGCAACAGGAAAAGCAATTTAGAATAATGTAGGATGCGTTACGTCTTTTGAGAACAACTTTCACCACCGTACGAAACATTAAAACTCCATACTAAACCTAATGAATTCGTCCGAGTCATTTGAACATCGTACAACAATTTAGAATATCTTACGACTCTGTATGCCACATTACCGCTTTGAAAAGCATGTTAGTATAACGTAGGACACCTTACAACTCCTAACAAAACATTACAACACCGTACGTAAACTTAAAACTCCATAATAAACCTAATGAATTCATCCGAGTCCTTTGAACATCGTACGACAATTTAGAATATATTACGACTCTGTATGCCACATTACCGCCTTCAAAAGTATGTTAGTATAATGTACGGCACCTTACAACTCCTAACAAAACATTACAACACCGTACGTAAACTCAAAACTCCATAATAAACCTAATGAATTCGTCCGAGTCATTTGAACATCGTACAACAATTTAGAATATCTTACGACTATGTATGCCACATTACCGCCTTGAAAATCATGTTAGTATAACGTAGGACACCTTACAACTCCTAACAACATATTACAATACCGTACGTAAACTTAAAACTCCATAGTAAACCTAATGAATTCGTCTGAGTCCATTAAACATTAGACGACCACTCAATACTTGTTACGACTTTGTATGCAACATTAGCAACAGGAAAAGCAATTTAGAATAATGTAGGATGCGTTACATGTTTTAAGAACAACTTTCACCACCGTACGAAACATTAAAACTCCATACTAAACCTAATGAATTCGTCCGAGTCATTTGAACATCATACAACAATTTAGAATATCTTACGACTCTGTATGCCACATTACCGCTTTGAAAAGCATGTTAGTATAACGTAGGACACCTTACAACTCCTAACAAAACATTACAACACCGTACGTAAACTTAAAACTCCATAATAAACCTAATGAATTCCTCCGAGTCCTTTGAACATCGTACGACAATTTAGAATATATTACGACTCTGAATGCCACATTACCGCCTTGAAAAGTATGTTAGTATAACGTACGACACCTTACAACTCCTAACAAAACATTACAACACAGTACGTAAACTCAAAACTCCATAATAAACCTAATGAATTCGTCCGAGTCATTTGAACATCGTACAACAATTTAGAATATCTTACGACTATGTATGCCACATTACCGCCTTCAAAATCATGTTAGTATAACGTAGGACACCTTACAACTCCTAACAACATATTACAATACCGTACGTAAACTTAAAACTCCATAGTAAATCTAATGAATTCGTCTGTGTCCATTAAACATTAGACGACCACTCAGGACTTGTTAAGACTTTGTATGCAACATTAGCAACAGGAAAAACAATTTAGAATAATGTAGGATGCGTTACATCTTTTGAGAACAACTTTCACCACCGTACGAAACATTAAAACTCCATACTAAACCTAATGAATTCGTCCGAGTCATTTGAACATCGTACAACAATTTAGAATATCTTACGACTCTGTATGCCACATTACCGCTTTGAAAAGCATGTTAGTATAACGTAGGACACCTTACAACTCCTAACAAAACATTACAACACCGTACGTAAACTTAAAACTCCATAATAAACCTAATGAATTCATCCGAGTCCTTTGAACATCGTACGACAATTTAGAATATATTACGACTCTGTATGCCACATTACCTCCTTGAAAAGTATGTTAGAATAACGTACGGCACCTTACAACTCCTAACAAAACATTACAACACCGTACGTAAACTTAAAACTCCATAATAAACCTAATGAATTCATTCAGGTCCTTTGAACATCGTACGACAATTTAGAATATATTACGACTCTGTATGCCACATTACCGCCTTGAAAAGTATGTTAGTATAACGTACGGCACCTTAGAACTCCTAACAAAACATTACAACACCGTACCTAAACTCAAAACTCCATAATAAACCTAATGAATTCGTCCGAGTCATTTGAACATCGTACAACAATTTAGAATATCTTACGACTATGTATGCCACATTACCGCCTTGAAAATCATGTTAGTATAACGTAGGACACCTTACAACTCCTAACAACATATTACAATACCGTACGTAAACTTAAAACTCCATAGTAAACCTAATGAATTCATCCGAGTCCTTTGAACATCGTACGACAATTTAGAATATATTACGACTCTGTATGCCACATTACCTCCTTGAAAAGTATGTTAGAATAACGTACGGCACCTTACAACTCCTAACAAAACATTACAACACCGTACGTAAACTTAAAACTCCATAATAAACCTAATGAATTCATCCGAGTCCTTTGAACATCGTACGACAATTTAGAATATATTACGACTCTGTATGCCACATTACCGCCTTCAAAAGTATGTTAGTATAATGTACGGCACCTTACAACTCCTAACAAAACATTACAACACCGTACGTAAACTCAAAACTCCATAATAAACCTAATGAATTCGTCCGAGTCATTTGAACATCGTACAACAATTTAGAATATCTTACGACTATGTATGCCACATTACCGCCTTGAAAATCATGTTAGTATAACGTAGGACACCTTACAACTCCTAACAACATATTACAATACCGTACGTAAACTTAAAACTCCATAGTAAACCTAATGAATTCGTCTGAGTCCATTAAACATTAGACGACCACTCAATACTTGTTACGACTTTGTATGCAACATTAGCAACAGGAAAAGCAATTTAGAATAATGTAGGATGCGTTACATGTTTTAAGAACAACTTTCACCACCGTACGAAACATTAAAACTCCATACTAAACCTAATGAATTCGTCCGAGTCATTTGAACATCATACAACAATTTAGAATATCTTACGACTCTGTATGCCACATTACCGCTTTGAAAAGCATGTTAGTATAACGTAGGACACCTTACAACTCCTAACAAAACATTACAACACCGTACGTAAACTTAAAACTCCATAATAAACCTAATGAATTCCTCCGAGTCCTTTGAACATCGTACGACAATTTAGAATATATTACGACTCTGAATGCCACATTACCGCCTTGAAAAGTATGTTAGTATAACGTACGGCACCTTACAACTCCTAACAAAACATTACAACACAGTACGTAAACTCAAAACTCCATAATAAACCTAATGAATTCGTCCGAGTCATTTGAACATCGTACAACAATTTAGAATATCTTACGACTATGTATGCCACATTACCGCCTTCAAAATCATGTTAGTATAACGTAGGACACCTTACAACTCCTAACAACATATTACAATACCGTACGTAAACTTAAAACTCCATAGTAAATCTAATGAATTCGTCTGTGTCCATTAAACATTAGACGACCACTCAGGACTTGTTAAGACTTTGTATGCAACATTAGCAACAGGAAAAACAATTTAGAATAATGTAGGATGCGTTACATCTTTTGAGAACAACTTTCACCACCGTACGAAACATTAAAACTCCATACTAAACCTAATGAATTCGTCCGAGTCATTTGAACATCGTACAACAATTTAGAATATCTTACGACTCTGTATGCCACATTACCGCTTTGAAAAGCATGTTAGTATAACGTAGGACACCATACAACTCCTAACAAAACATTACAACACCGTACGTCAACTTAAAACTCCATAATAAACCTAATGAATTCATCCGAGTCCTTTGAACATCGTACGACAATTTAGAATATATTACGACTCTGTATGCCACATTACCTCCTTGAAAAGTATGTTAGAATAACGTACGGCACCTTACAACTCCTAACAAAACATTACAACACCGTACGTAAACTTAAAACTCCATAATAAACCTAATGAATTCATTCAGGTCCTTTGAACATCGTACGACAATTTAGAATATATTACGACTCTGTATGCCACATTACCGCCTTGAAAAGTATGTTAGTATAACGTACGGCACCTTAGAACTCCTAACAAAACATTACAACACCGTACCTAAACTCAAAACTCCATAATAAACCTAATGAATTCGTCCGAGTCATTTGAACATCGTACAACAATTTAAAATATCTTACGAATATGTAAGCCACATTACCGCCTTGAAAATCATGTTAGTATAACGTAGGACACCTTACAACTCCTAACAAAACATTACAACACCGTACGTAAACTTAAAACTCCATAATAAACCTCATGAATTCATCCGAGTCCTTTGAACATCGTACGACATTTTAGAATATATTACGAATCTGTATGCCACATTACCGCCTTGAAAAGTATGTTAGTATAACGTACGGCACCTTACAACTCATAACAAAACATTACAACACCGTATGTAAACTCAAAACTCCATAATAAACCTAATGAGTTCGTCGGAGTCATTTGGACATCGTACAACAATTTAGAATATCTTACGACTATGTATGCCACATTACCGCCTTGAAAATCATGTTAGTATAACGTAGGACACCTTACAACTCCTAACAACATATTACAATACCGTACGTAAACTTAAAACTCCAAAGTAAACCTAATGAATTCGTCTGAGTCCATTAAACATTAGACGACCACTCAGGACTTGTTACGACTTTGTATGCAACGTTAGCAACAGGAAAAGCAATTTAGAATAATGTAGGATGCGTTACATCTTTTGAGAACAACTTTCACCACCGTACGAACCATTAAAACTCCATACTAAACCTAATGAATTCGTCAGAGTCATTTGAACATCGTACAACAATTTAGAATATCTTACGACTCTGTATGCCACATTACCGCTTTGAAAAGCATGTTAGTATAACGTAGGACACCTTACAACTCCTAACAAAACATTACAACACCGTACGTAAACTTAAAACTCCATAATAAACCTAATGAATTCATCCGAGTCCTTTGAACATCGTACGACAATTTAGAATATATTACGACTCTGTATGCCACATTACCGCCTTGAAAAGTATGTTAGTATAACGTACGGCACCTTACAACTCCTAACAAAACATTACAACACCGTACGTAAACTCAAAACTCCATAATAAACCTAATGAATTCGTCCGAGTCATTTGAACATCATACAACAATTTAGAATATCTTACGACTCTGTATGCCACATTACCGCTTTGAAAAGCATGTTAGTATAACGTAGGACACCTTACAACTCCTAACAAAACATTACAACACCGTACGTAAACTTAAAACTCCATAATAAACCTAATGAATTCCTCCGAGTCCTTTGAACATCGTACGACAATTTAGAATATATTACGACTCTGTATGCCACATTACCGCCTTGAAAAGTATGTTAGTATAACGTACGGCACCTTACAACTCCTAACAAAACATTACAACACAGTACGTAAACTCAAAACTCCATAATAAACCTAATGAATTCGTCCGAGTCATTTGAACATCGTACAACAATTTAGAATATCTTACGACTATGTATGCCACATTACCGCCTTCAAAATCATGTTAGTATAACGTAGGACACCTTACAACTCCTAACAACATATTACAATACCGTACGTAAACTTAAAACTCCATAGTAAACCTAATGAATTCGTCTGTGTCCATTAAACATTAGACGACCACTCAGGACTTGTTAAGACTTTGTATGCAACATTAGCAACAGGAAAAACAATTTAGAATAATGTAGGATGCGTTACATCTTTTGAGAACAACTTTCACCACCGTACGAAACATTAAAACTTCATACTCAACCTAATGAATTCGTCCGAGTCATTTGAACATCGTACAACAATTTAGAATATCTTACGACTCTGTATGCCACATTACCGCTTTGAAAAGCATGTTAGTATAACGTAGGACACCTTACAACTCCTAACAAAACATTACAACACCGTACGTAAACATTAAAACTCCATACTAAACCTAATGAATTCGTCCGAGTCATTTGAACATCATACAACAATTTAGAATATCTTACGACTCTGTATGCCACATTACCGCTTTGAAAAGCATGTTAGTATAACGTAGGACACCTTACAACTCCTAACAAAACATTACAACACCGTACGTAAACTTAAAACTCCATAATAAACCTAATGAATTCCTCCGAGTCCTTTGAACATCGTACGACAATTTAGAATATATTACGACTCTGAATGCCACATTACCGCCTTGAAAAGTATGTTAGTATAACGTACGGCACCTTACAACTCCTAACAAAACATTACAACACAGTACGTAAACTCAAAACTCCATAATAAACCTAATGAATTCGTCCGAGTCATTTGAACATCGTACAACAATTTAGAATATCTTACGACTATGTATGCCACATTACCGCCTTCAAAATCATGTTAGTATAACGTAGGACACCTTACAACTCCTAACAACATATTACAATACCGTACGTAAACTTAAAACTCCATAGTAAATCTAATGAATTCGTCTGTGTCCATTAAACATTAGACGACCACTCAGGACTTGTTAAGACTTTGTATGCAACATTAGCAACAGGAAAAACAATTTAGAATAATGTAGGATGCGTTACATCTTTTGAGAACAACTTTCACCACCGTACGAAACATTAAAACTCCATACTAAACCTAATGAATTCGTCCGAGTCATTTGAACATCGTACAACAATTTAGAATATCTTACGACTCTGTATGCCACATTACCGCTTTGAAAAGCATGTTAGTATAACGTAGGACACCTTACAACTCCTAACAAAACATTACAACACCGTACGTAAACTTAAAACTCCATAATAAACCTAATGAATTCATCCGAGTCCTTTGAACATCGTACGACAATTTAGAATATATTACGACTCTGTATGCCACATTACCTCCTTGAAAAGTATGTTAGAATAACGTACGGCACCTTACAACTCCTAACAAAACATTACAACACCGTACGTAAACTTAAAACTCCATAATAAACCTAATGAATTCATTCAGGTCCTTTGAACATCGTACGACAATTTAGAATATATTACGACTCTGTATGCCACATTACCGCCTTGAAAAGTATGTTAGTATAACGTACGGCACCTTAGAACTCCTAACAAAACATTACAACACCGTACCTAAACTCAAAACTCCATAATAAACCTAATGAATTCGTCCGAGTCATTTGAACATCGTACAACAATTTAAAATATCTTACGAATATGTAAGCCACATTACCGCCTTGAAAATCATGTTAGTATAACGTAGGACACCTTACAACTCCTAACAAAACATTACAACACCGTACGTAAACTTAAAACTCCATAATAAACCTCATGAATTCATCCGAGTCCTTTGAACATCGTACGACAATTTAGAATATATTACGAATCTGTATGCCACATTACCGCCTTGAAAAGTATGTTAGTATAACGTAGGACACCTTACAACTCCTAACAACATATTACAATACCGTACGTAAACTTAAAACTCCATAGTAAACCTAATGAATTCGTCTGAGTCCATTAAACATTAGACGACCACTCAATACTTGTTACGACTTTGTATGCAACATTAGCAACATGAAAAGCAATTTAGAATAATGTAGGATGCGTTACATGTTTTAAGAACAACTTTCACCACCGTACGAAACATTAAAACTCCATACTAAACCTAATGAATTCGTCCGAGTCATTTGAACATCATACAACAATTTAGAATATCTTACGACTCTGTATGCCACATTACCGCTTTGAAAAGCATGTTAGTATAACGTAGGACACCTTACAACTCCTAACAAAACATTACAACACCGTACGTAAACTTAAAACTCCATAATAAACCTAATGAATTCCTCCGAGTCCTTTGAACATCGTACGACAATTTAGAATATATTACGACTCTGAATGCCACATTACCGCCTTGAAAAGTATGTTAGTATAACGTACGGCACCTTACAACTCCTAACAAAACATTACAACACAGTACGTAAACTCAAAACTCCATAATAAACCTAATGAATTCGTCCGAGTCATTTGAACATCGTACAACAATTTAGAATATCTTACGACTATGTATGCCACATTACCGCCTTCAAAATCATGTTAGTATAACGTAGGACACCTTACAACTCCTAACAACATATTACAATACCGTACGTAAACTTAAAACTCCATAGTAAATCTAATGAATTCGTCTGTGTCCATTAAACATTAGACGACCACTCAGGACTTGTTAAGACTTTGTATGCAACATTAGCAACAGGAAAAACAATTTAGAATAATGTAGGATGCGTTACATCTTTTGAGAACAACTTTCACCACCGTACGAAACATTAAAACTCCATACTAAACCTAATGAATTCGTCCGAGTCATTTGAACATCGTACAACAATTTAGAATATCTTACGACTCTGTATGCCACATTACCGCTTTGAAAAGCATGTTAGTATAACGTAGGACACCATACAACTCCTAACAAAACATTACAACACCGTACGTCAACTTAAAACTCCATAATAAACCTAATGAATTCATCCGAGTCCTTTGAACATCGTACGACAATTTAGAATATATTACGACTCTGTATGCCACATTACCTCCTTGAAAAGTATGTTAGAATAACGTACGGCACCTTACAACTCCTAACAAAACATTACAACACCGTACGTAAACTTAAAACTCCATAATAAACCTAATGAATTCATTCAGGTCCTTTGAACATCGTACGACAATTTAGAATATATTACGACTCTGTATGCCACATTACCGCCTTGAAAAGTATGTTAGTATAACGTACGGCACCTTAGAACTCCTAACAA
This sequence comes from Tagetes erecta, assembly GCA_030867185.1. Classification (NCBI taxonomy): domain Eukaryota; kingdom Viridiplantae; phylum Streptophyta; class Magnoliopsida; order Asterales; family Asteraceae; genus Tagetes; species Tagetes erecta. The sequence continues at coordinate 41,833,463 of CM061488.1, read as the reverse complement.
AACATTACAACACCGTACCTAAACTCAAAACTCCATAATAAACCTAATGAATTCGTCCGAGTCATTTGAACATCGTACAACAATTTAAAATATCTTACGAATATGTAAGCCACATTACCGCCTTGAAAATCATGTTAGTATAACGTAGGACACCTTACAACTCCTAACAAAACATTACAACACCGTACGTAAACTTAAAACTCCATAATAAACCTCATGAATTCATCCGAGTCCTTTGAACATCGTACGACAATTTAGAATATATTACGAATCTGTATGCCACATTACCGCCTTGAAAAGTATGTTAGTATAACGTACGGCACCTTACAACTCATAACAAAACATTACAACACCGTATGTAAACTCAAAACTCCATAATAAACCTAATGAGTTCGTCGGAGTCATTTGGACATCGTACAACAATTTAGAATATCTTACGACTATGTATGCCACATTACCGCCTTGAAAATCATGTTAGTATAACGTAGGACACCTTACAACTCCTAACAACATATTACAATACCGTACGTAAACTTAAAACTCCAAAGTAAACCTAATGAATTCGTCTGAGTCCATTAAACATTAGACGACCACTCAGGACTTGTTACGACTTTGTATGCAACGTTAGCAACAGGAAAAGCAATTTAGAATAATGTAGGATGCGTTACATCTTTTGAGAACAACTTTCACCACCGTACGAACCATTAAAACTCCATACTAAACCTAATGAATTCGTCCGAGTCATTTGAACATCGTACAACAATTTAGAATATCTTACGACTCTGTATGCCACATTACCGCTTTGAAAAGCATGTTAGTATAACGTAGGACACCTTACAACTCCTAACAAAACATTACAACACCGTACGTAAACTTAAAACTCCATAATAAACCTAATGAATTCATCCGAGTCCTTTGAACATCGTACGACAATTTAGAATATATTACGACTCTGTATGCCACATTACCGCCTTGAAAAGTATGTTAGTATAACGTACGGCACCTTACAACTCCTAACAAAACATTACAACACCGTACGTAAACTCAAAACTCCATAATAAACCTAATGAATTCGTCCGAGTCATTTGAACATCATACAACAATTTAGAATATCTTACGACTCTGTATGCCACATTACCGCTTTGAAAAGCATGTTAGTATAACGTAGGACACCTTACAACTCCTAACAAAACATTACAACACCGTACGTAAACTTAAAACTCCATAATAAACCTAATGAATTCCTCCGAGTCCTTTGAACATCGTACGACAATTTAGAATATATTACGACTCTGTATGCCACATTACCGCCTTGAAAAGTATGTTAGTATAACGTACGGCACCTTACAACTCCTAACAAAACATTACAACACAGTACGTAAACTCAAAACTCCATAATAAACCTAATGAATTCGTCCGAGTCATTTGAACATCGTACAACAATTTAGAATATCTTACGACTATGTATGCCACATTACCGCCTTCAAAATCATGTTAGTATAACGTAGGACACCTTACAACTCCTAACAACATATTACAATACCGTACGTAAACTTAAAACTCCATAGTAAACCTAATGAATTCGTCTGTGTCCATTAAACATTAGACGACCACTCAGGACTTGTTAAGACTTTGTATGCAACATTAGCAACAGGAAAAACAATTTAGAATAATGTAGGATGCGTTACATCTTTTGAGAACAACTTTCACCACCGTACGAAACATTAAAACTTCATACTCAACCTAATGAATTCGTCCGAGTCATTTGAACATCGTACAACAATTTAGAATATCTTACGACTCTGTATGCCACATTACCGCTTTGAAAAGCATGTTAGTATAACGTAGGACACCTTACAACTCCTAACAAAACATTACAACACCGTACGTAAACATAAAACTCCATAATAAACCTAATGAATTCATCCGAGTCCTTTGAACATCGTACGACAATTTAGAATATATTACGACTCTGTATGCCACATTACCTCCTTGAAAAGTATGTTAGAATAACGTACGGCACCTTACAACTCCTAACAAAACATTACAACACCGTACGTAAACTTAAAACTCCATAATAAACCTAATGAATTCATTCAGGTCCTTTGAACATCGTACGACAATTTAGAATATATTACGACTCTGTATGCCACATTACCTCCTTCAAAAGTATGTTAGTATAACGTACGGCACCTTACAACTCCTAACAAAACATTACAACACAGTACGTAAACTCAAAACTCCATAATAAACCTAATGAATTCGTCCGAGTCATTTGAACATCGTACAACAATTTAGAATATCTTACGACTATGTATGCCACATTACCGCCTTCAAAATCATGTTAGTATAACGTAGGACACCTTACAACTCCTAACAACATATTACAATACCGTACGTAAACTTAAAACTCCATAGTAAACCTAATGAATTCGTCTGTGTCCATTAAACATTAGACGACCACTCAGGACTTGTTAAGACTTTGTATGCAACATTAGCAACAGGAAAAACAATTTAGAATAATGTAGGATGCGTTACATCTTTTGAGAACAACTTTCACCACCGTACGAAACATTAAAACTCCATACTAAACCTAATGAATTCGTCCGAGTCATTTGAACATCGTACAACAATTTAGAATATCTTACGACTCTGTATGCCACATTACCGCTTTGAAAAGCATGTTAGTATAACGTAGGACACCTTACAACTCCTAACAAAACATTACAACACCGTACGTAAACTTAAAACTCCATAATAAACCTAATGAATTCATCCGAGTCCTTTGAACATCGTACGACAATTTAGAATATATTACGACTCTGTATGCCACATTACCTCCTTGAAAAGTATGTTAGAATAACGTACGGCACCTTACAACTCCTAACAAAACATTACAACACCGTACGTAAACTTAAAACTCCATAATAAACCTAATGAATTCATTCAGGTCCTTTGAACATCGTACGACAATTTAGAATATATTACGACTCTGTATGCCACATTACCGCCTTGAAAAGTATGTTAGTATAACGTACGGCACCTTAGAACTCCTAACAAAACATTACAACACCGTACCTAAACTCAAAACTCCATAATAAACCTAATGAATTCGTCCGAGTCATTTGAACATCGTACAACAATTTAAAATATCTTACGAATATGTAAGCCACATTACCGCCTTGAAAATCATGTTAGTATAACGTAGGACACCTTACAACTCCTAACAAAACATTACAACACCGTACGTAAACTTAAAACTCCATAATAAACCTCATGAATTCATCCGAGTCCTTTGAACATCGTACGACAATTTAGAATATATTACGAATCTATATGCCACATTACCGCCTTGAAAAGTATGTTAGTATAACGTACGACACCTTACAACTCATAACAAAACATTACAACACCGTATGTAAACTCAAAACTCCATAATAAACCTAATGAGTTCGTCCGAGTCATTTGAACATCGTACAACAATTTAGAATATCTTACGACTATGTATGCCACATTACCGCCTTCAAAATCATGTTAGTATAACGTAGGACACCTTACAACTCCTAACAACATATTACAATACCGTACGTAAACTTAAAACTCCATAGTAAACCTAATGAATTCGTCTGTGTCCATTAAACATTAGACGACCACTCAGGACTTGTTAAGACTTTGTATGCAACATTAGCAACAGGAAAAACAATTTAGAATAATGTAGGATGCGTTACATCTTTTGAGAACAACTTTCACCACCGTACGAAACATTAAAACTCCATACTAAACCTAATGAATTCGTCCGAGTCATTTGAACATCGTACAACAATTTAGAATATCTTACGACTCTGTATGCCACATTACCGCTTTGAAAAGCATGTTAGTATAACGTAGGACACCTTACAACTCCTAACAAAACATTACAACACCGTACGTAAACTTAAAACTTCATAATAAACCTAATGAATTCATCCGAGTCCTTTGAACATCGTACGACAATTTAGAATATATTACGACTCTGTATGCCACATTACCTCCTTGAAAAGTATGTTAGAATAACGTACGGCACCTTACAACTCCTAACAAAACATTACAACACCGTACGTAAACTTAAAACTCCATAATAAACCTAATGAATTCATTCAGGTCCTTTGAACATCGTACGACAATTTAGAATATATTACGACTCTGTATGCCACATTACCGCCTTGAAAAGTATGTTAGTATAACGTACGGCACCTTAGAACTCCTAACAAAACATTACAACACCGTACCTAAACTCAAAACTCCATAATAAACCTAATGAATTCGTCCGAGTCATTTGAACATCGTACAACAATTTAAAATATCTTACGAATATGTAAGCCACATTACCGCCTTGAAAATCATGTTAGTATAACGTAGGTCACCTTACAACTCCTAACACAACATTACAACACCGTACGTAAACTTAAAACTCCATAATAAACCTAATGAATTCATCCGAGTCCTTTGAACATCGTACGACAATTTAGAATATATTACGACTCTGTATGCCACATTACCGCCTTGAAAAGTATGTTAGTATAACGTACGGCACCTTACAACTCCTAACAAAACATTACAACACCGTACGTAAACTCAAAACTCCATAATAAACCTAATGAATTCGTCCGAGTCATTTGAACATCATACAACAATTTAGAATATCTTACGACTCTGTATGCCACATTACCGCTTTGAAAAGCATGTTAGTATAACGTAGGACACCTTACAACTCCTAACAAAACATTACAACACCGTACGTAAACTTAAAACTCCATAATAAACCTAATGAATTCCTCCGAGTCCTTTGAACATCGTACGACAATTTAGAATATATTACGACTCTGTATGCCACATTACCTCCTTGAAAAGTATGTTAGAATAACGTACGGCACCTTACAACTCCTAACAAAACAATACAACACCGTACGTAAACTTAAAACTCCATAATAAACCTAATGAATTCATTCAGGTCCTTTGAACATCGTACGACAATTTAGAATATATTACGACTCTGTATGCCACATTACCGCCTTGAAAAGTATGTTAGTATAACGTACGGCACCTTAGAACTCCTAACAAAACATTACAACACCGTACCTAAACTCAAAACTCCATAATAAACCTAATGAATTCGTCCGAGTCATTTGAACATCGTACAACAATTTAAAATATCTTACGAATATGTAAGCCACATTACCGCCTTGAAAATCATGTTAGTATAACGTAGGTCACCTTACAACTCCTAACACAACATTACAACACCGTACGTAAACTTAAAACTCCATAATAAACCTAATGAATTCATCCGAGTCCTTTGAACATCGTACGACAATTTAGAATATATTACGACTCTGTATGCCACATTACCGCCTTGAAAAGTATGTTAGTATAACGTACGGCACCTTACAACTCCTAACAAAACATTACAACACCGTACGTAAACTCAAAACTCCATAATAAACCTAATGAATTCGTCCGAGTCATTTGAACATCATACAACAATTTAGAATATCTTACGACTCTGTATGCCACATTACCGCTTTGAAAAGCATGTTAGTATAACGTAGGACACCTTACAACTCCTAACAAAACATTACAACACCGTACGTAAACTTAAAACTCCATAATAAACCTAATGAATTCCTCCGAGTCCTTTGAACATCGTACGACAATTTAGAATATATTACGACTCTGTATGCCACATTACCTCCTTGAAAAGTATGTTAGAATAACGTACGGCACCTTACAACTCCTAACAAAACAATACAACACCGTACGTAAACTTAAAACTCCATAATAAACCTAATGAATTCATTCAGGTCCTTTGAACATCGTACGACAATTTAGAATATATTACGACTCTGTATGCCACATTACCGCCTTGAAAAGTATGTTAGTATAACGTACGGCACCTTAGAACTCCTAACAAAACATTACAACACCGTACCTAAACTCAAAACTCCATAATAAACCTAATGAATTCGTCCGAGTCATTTGAACATCGTACAACAATTTAAAATATCTTACGAATATGTAAGCCACATTACCGCCTTGAAAATCATGTTAGTATAACGTAGGTCACCTTACAACTCCTAACACAACATTACAACACCGTACGTAAACTTAAAACTCCATAATAAACCTAATGAATTCATCCGAGTCCTTTGAACATCGTACGACAATTTAGAATATATTACGACTCTGTATGCCACATTACCGCCTTGAAAAGTATGTTAGTATAACGTACGACACCTTACAACTCCTAACAAAACATTACAACACCGTACGTAAACTCAAAACTCCATAATAAACCTAATGAATTCGTCCGAGTCATTTGAACATCATACAACAATTTAGAATATCTTACGACTCTGTATGCCACATTACCGCTTTGAAAAGCATGTTAGTATAACGTAGGACACCTTACAACTCCTAACAAAACATTACAACACCGTACGTAAACTTAAAACTCCATAATAAACCTAATGAATTCATCCGAGTCCTTTGAACATCGTACGACAATTTAGAATATATTACGACTCTGTATGCCACATTACCTCCTTGAAAAGTATGTTAGAATAACGTACGGCACTTACAACTCCTAACAAAACATTACAACACCGTACGTAAACTTAAAACTCCATAATAAACCTAATGAATTCATTCAGGTCCTTTGAACATCGTACGACAATTTAGAATATATTACGACTCTGTATGCCACATTACCGCCTTGAAAAGTATGTTAGTATAACGTACGGCACCTTAGAACTCCTAACAAAACATTACAACACCGTACCTAAACTCAAAACTCCATAATAAACCTAATGAATTCGTCCGAGTCATTTGAACATCGTACAACAATTTAAAATATCTTACGAATATGTAAGCCACATTACCGCCTTGAAAATCATGTTAGTATAACGTAGGACACCTTACAAATCCTAACAAAACATTACAACACCGTACGTAAACTTAAAACTCCATAATAAACCTCATGAATTCATCCGAGTCCTTTGAACATCGTACGACAATTTAGAATATATTACGAATCTGTATGCCACATTACCGCCTTGAAAAGTATGTTAGTATAACGTACGACACCTTACAACTCATAACAAAACATTACAACACCGTATGTAAACTCAAAACTCCATAATAAACCTAATGAGTTCGTCCGAGTCATTTGAACATCGTACAACAATTTAGAATATCTTACGACTATGTATGCCACATTACCGCCTTCAAAATCATGTTAGTATAACGTAGGACACCTTACAACTCCTAACAACATATTACAATACCGTACGTAAACTTAAAACTCCATAGTAAACCTAATGAATTCGTCTGTGTCCATTAAACATTAGACGACCACTCAGGACTTGTTAAGACTTTGTATGCAACATTAGCAACAGGAAAAACAATTTAGAATAATGTAGGATGCGTTACATCTTTTGAGAACAACTTTCACCACCGTACGAAACATTAAAAGTCCATACTAAACCTAATGAATTCGTCCGAGTCATTTGAACATCGTACAACAATTTAGAATATCTTACGACTCTGTATGCCACATTACCGCTTTGAAAAGCATGTTAGTATAACGTAGGACACCTTACAACTCCTAACAAAACATTACAACACCGTACGTAAACTTAAAACTCCATAATAAACCTAATGAATTCATCCGAGTCCTTTGAACATCGTACGACAATTTAGAATATATTACGACTCTGTATGCCACATTACCTCCTTGAAAAGTATGTTAGAATAACGTACGGCACCTTACAACTCCTAACAAAACATTACAACACCGTACGTAAACTTAAAACTCCATAATAAACCTAATGAATTCATTCAGGTCCTTTGAACATCGTACGACAATTTAGAATATATTACGACTCTGTATGCCACATTACCGCCTTGAAAAGTATGTTAGTATAACGTACGGCACCTTAGAACTCCTAACAAAACATTACAACACCGTACCTAAACTCAAAACTCCATAATAAACCTAATGAATTCGTCCGAGTCATTTGAACATCGTACAACAATTTAAAATATCTTACGAATATGTAAGCCACATTACCGCCTTGAAAATCATGTTAGTATAACGTAGGTCACCTTACAACTCCTAACACAACATTACAACACCGTACGTAAACTTAAAACTCCATAATAAACCTAATGAATTCATCCGAGTCCTTTGAACATCGTACGACAATTTAGAATATATTACGACTCTGTATGCCACATTACCGCCTTGAAAAGTATGTTAGTATAACGTACGACACCTTACAACTCCTAACAAAACATTACAACACCGTACGTAAACTCAAAACTCCATAATAAACCTAATGAATTCGTCCGAGTCATTTGAACATCATACAACAATTTAGAATATCTTACGACTCTGTATGCCACATTACCGCTTTGAAAAGCATGTTAGTATAACGTAGGACACCTTACAACTCCTAACAAAACATTACAACACCGTATGTAAACTTAAAACTCCATAATAAACCTAATGAATTCATCCGAGTCCTTTGAACATCGTACGACAATTTAGAATATATTACGACTCTGTATGCCACATTACCTCCTTGAAAAGTATGTTAGAATAACGTACGGCACCTTACAACTCCTAACAAAACATTACAACACCGTACGTAAACTTAAAACTCCATAATAAACCTAATGAATTCATTCAGGTCCTTTGAACATCGTACGACAATTTAGAATATATTACGACTCTGTATGCCACATTACCGCCTTGAAAAGTATGTTAGTATAACGTACGGCACCTTAGAACTCCTAACAAAACATTACAACACCGTACCTAAACTCAAAACTCCATAATAAACCTAATGAATTCGTCCGAGTCATTTGAACATCGTACAACAATTTAAAATATCTTACGAATATGTAAGCCACATTACCGCCTTGAAAATCATGTTAGTATAACGTAGGACACCTTACAAATCCTAACAAAACATTACAACACCGTACGTAAACTTAAAACTCCATAATAAACCTCATGAATTCATCCGAGTCCTTTGAACATCGTACGACAATTTAGAATATATTACGAATCTGTATGCCACATTACCGCCTTGAAAAGTATGTTAGTATAACGTACGACACCTTACAACTCATAACAAAACATTACAACACCGTATGTAAACTCAAAACTCCATAATAAACCTAATGAGTTCGTCCGAGTCATTTGAACATCGTACAACAATTTAGAATATCTTACGACTATGTATGCCACATTACCGCCTTCAAAATCATGTTAGTATAACGTAGGACACCTTACAACTCCTAACAACATATTACAATACCGTACGTAAACTTAAAACTCCATAGTAAACCTAATGAATTCGTCTGTGTCCATTAAACATTAGACGACCACTCAGGACTTGTTAAGACTTTGTATGCAACATTAGCAACAGGAAAAACAATTTAGAATAATGTAGGATGCGTTACATCTTTTGAGAACAACTTTCACCACCGTACGAAACATTAAAAGTCCATACTAAACCTAATGAATTCGTCCGAGTCATTTGAACATCGTACAACAATTTAGAATATCTTACGACTCTGTATGCCACATTACCGCTTTGAAAAGCATGTTAGTATAACGTAGGACACCTTACAACTCCTAACAAAACATTACAACACCGTACGTAAACTTAAAACTCCATAATAAACCTAATGAATTCATCCGAGTCCTTTGAACATCGTACGACAATTTAGAATATATTACGACTCTGTATGCCACATTACCTCCTTGAAAAGTATGTTAGAATAACGTACGGCACCTTACAACTCCTAACAAAACATTACAACACCGTACGTAAACTTAAAACTCCATAATAAACCTAATGAATTCATTCAGGTCCTTTGAACATCGTACGACAATTTAGAATATATTACGACTCTGTATGCCACATTACCGCCTTGAAAAGTATGTTAGTATAACGTACGGCACCTTAGAACTCCTAACAAAACATTACAACACCGTACCTAAACTCAAAACTCCATAATAAACCTAATGAATTCGTCCGAGTCATTTGAACATCGTACAACAATTTAAAATATCTTACGAATATGTAAGCCACATTACCGCCTTGAAAATCATGTTAGTATAACGTAGGTCACCTTACAACTCCTAACACAACATTACAACACCGTACGTAAACTTAAAACTCCATAATAAACCTAATGAATTCATCCGAGTCCTTTGAACATCGTACGACAATTTAGAATATATTACGACTCTGTATGCCACATTACCGCCTTGAAAAGTATGTTAGTATAACGTACGACACCTTACAACTCCTAACAAAACATTACAACACCGTACGTAAACTCAAAACTCCATAATAAACCTAATGAATTCGTCCGAGTCATTTGAACATCATACAACAATTTAGAATATCTTACGACTCTGTATGCCACATTACCGCTTTGAAAAGCATGTTAGTATAACGTAGGACACCTTACAACTCCTAACAAAACATTACAACACCGTACGTAAACTTAAAACTCCATAATAAACCTAATGAATTCATCCGAGTCCTTTGAACATCGTACGACAATTTAGAATATATTACGACTCTGTATGCCACATTACCTCCTTGAAAAGTATGTTAGAATAACGTACGGCACCTTACAACTCCTAACAAAACATTACAACACCGTACGTAAACTTAAAACTCCATAATAAACCTAATGAATTCATTCAGGTCCTTTGAACATCGTACGACAATTTAGAATATATTACGACTCTGTATGCCACATTACCGCCTTGAAAAGTATGTTAGTATAACGTACGGCACCTTAGAACTCCTAACAAAACATTACAACACCGTACCTAAACTCAAAACTCCATAATAAACCTAATGAATTCGTCCGAGTCATTTGAACATCGTACAACAATTTAAAATATCTTACGAATATGTAAGCCACATTACCGCCTTGAAAATCATGTTAGTATAACGTAGGACACCTTACAAATCCTAACAAAACATTACAACACCGTACGTAAACTTAAAACTCCATAATAAACCTCATGAATTCATCCGAGTCCTTTGAACATCGTACGACAATTTAGAATATATTACGAATCTGTATGCCACATTACCGCCTTGAAAAGTATGTTAGTATAACGTACGACACCTTACAACTCATAACAAAACATTACAACACCGTATGTAAACTCAAAACTCCATAATAAACCTAATGAGTTCGTCCGAGTCATTTGAACATCGTACAACAATTTAGAATATCTTACGACTATGTATGCCACATTACCGCCTTCAAAATCATGTTAGTATAACGTAGGACACCTTACAACTCCTAACAACATATTACAATACCGTACGTAAACTTAAAACTCCATAGTAAACCTAATGAATTCGTCTGTGTCCATTAAACATTAGACGACCACTCAGGACTTGTTAAGACTTTGTATGCAACATTAGCAACAGGAAAAACAATTTAGAATAATGTAGGATGCGTTACATCTTTTGAGAACAACTTTCACCACCGTACGAAACATTAAAAGTCCATACTAAACCTAATGAATTCGTCCGAGTCATTTGAACATCGTACAACAATTTAGAATATCTTACGACTCTGTATGCCACATTACCGCTTTGAAAAGCATGTTAGTATAACGTAGGACACCTTACAACTCCTAACAAAACATTACAACACCGTACGTAAACTTAAAACTCCATAATAAACCTAATGAATTCATCCGAGTCCTTTGAACATCGTACGACAATTTAGAATATATTACGACTCTGTATGCCACATTACCTCCTTGAAAAGTATGTTAGAATAACGTACGGCACCTTACAACTCCTAACAAAACATTACAACACCGTACGTAAACTTAAAACTCCATAATAAACCTAATGAATTCATTCAGGTCCTTTGAACATCGTACGACAATTTAGAATATATTACGACTCTGTATGCCACATTACCGCCTTGAAAAGTATGTTAGTATAACGTACGGCACCTTAGAACTCCTAACAAAACATTACAACACCGTACCTAAACTCAAAACTCCATAATAAACCTAATGAATTCGTCCGAGTCATTTGAACATCGTACAACAATTTAAAATATCTTACGAATATGTAAGCCACATTACCGCCTTGAAAATCATGTTAGTATAACGTAGGTCACCTTACAACTCCTAACACAACATTACAACACCGTACGTAAACTTAAAACTCCATAATAAACCTAATGAATTCATCCGAGTCCTTTGAACATCGTACGACAATTTAGAATATATTACGACTCTGTATGCCACATTACCGCCTTGAAAAGTATGTTAGTATAACGTACGGCACCTTACAACTCCTAACAAAACATTACAACACCGTACGTAAACTCAAAACTCCATAATAAACCTAATGAATTCGTCCGAGTCATTTGAACATCATACAACAATTTAGAATATCTTACGACTCTGTATGCCACATTACCGCTTTGAAAAGCATGTTAGTATAACGTAGGACACCTTACAACTCCTAACAAAACATTACAACACCGTACGTAAACTTAAAACTCCATAATAAACCTAATGAATTCCTCCGAGTCCTTTGAACATCGTACGACAATTTAGAATATATTACGACTCTGTATGCCACATTACCGCCTTGAAAAGTATGTTTGTATAACGTACGGCACCTTACAACTCCTAACAAAACATTACAACACAGTACGTAAACTCAAAACTCCATAATAAACCTAATGAATTCGTCCGAGTCATTTGAACATCGTACAACAATTTAGAATATCTTACGACTATGTATGCCACATTACCGCCTTCAAAATCATGTTAGTATAACGTAGGACACCTTACAACTCCTAACAACATATTACAATACCGTACGTAAACTTAAAACTCCATAGTAAACCTAATGAATTCGTCTGTGTCCATTAAACATTAGACGACCACTCAGGACTTGTTAAGACTTTGTATGCAACATTAGCAACAGGAAAAACAATTTAGAATAATGTAGGATGCGTTACATCTTTTGAGAACAACTTTCACCACCGTACGAAACATTAAAACTCCATACTAAACCTAATGAATTCGTCCGAGTCATTTGAACATCGTACAACAATTTAGAATATCTTACGACTCTGTATGCCACATTACCGCTTTGAAAAGCATGTTAGTATAACGTAGGACACCTTACAACTCCTAACAAAACATTACAACACCGTACGTAAACTTAAAACTCCATAATAAACCTAATGAATTCATCCGAGTCCTTTGAACATCGTACGACAATTTAGAATATATTACGACTCTGTATGCCACATTACCTCCTTGAAAAGTATGTTAGAATAACGTACGGCACCTTACAACTCCTAACAAAACATTACAACACCGTACGTAAACTTAAAACTCCATAATAAACCTAATGAATTCATTCAGGTCCTTTGAACATCGTACGACAATTTAGAATATATTACGACTCTGTATGCCACATTACCGCCTTGAAAAGTATGTTAGTATAACGTACGGCACCTTACAACTCCTAACAAAACATTACAACACCGTACGTAAACTCAAAACTCCATAATAAACCTAATGAATTCGTCCGAGTCATTTGAACATCATACAACAATTTAGAATATCTTACGACTCTGTATGCCACATTACCGCTTTGAAAAGCATGTTAGTATAACGTAGGACACCTTACAACTCCTAACAAAACATTACAACACCGTACGTAAACTTAAAACTCCATAATAAACCTAATGAATTCCTCCGAGTCCTTTGAACATCGTACGACAATTTAGAATATATTACGACTCTGTATGCCACATTACCGCCTTGAAAAGTATGTTTGTATAACGTACGGCACCTTACAACTCCTAACAAAACATTACAACACAGTACGTAAACTCAAAACTCCATAATAAACCTAATGAATTCGTCCGAGTCATTTGAACATCGTACAACAATTTAGAATATCTTACGACTATGTATGCCACATTACCGCCTTCAAAATCATGTTAGTATAACGTAGGACACCTTACAACTCCTAACAACATATTACAATACCGTACGTAAACTTAAAACTCCATAGTAAACCTAATGAATTCGTCTGTGTCCATTAAACATTAGACGACCACTCAGGACTTGTTAAGACTTTGTATGCAACATTAGCAACAGGAAAAACAATTTAGAATAATGTAGGATGCGTTACATCTTTTGAGAACAACTTTCACCACCGTACGAAACATTAAAACTCCATACTAAACCTAATGAATTCGTCCGAGTCATTTGAACATCGTACAACAATTTAGAATATCTTACGACTCTGTATGCCACATTACCGCTTTGAAAAGCATGTTAGTATAACGTAGGACACCTTACAACTCCTAACAAAACATTACAACACCGTACGTAAACTTAAAACTCCATAATAAACCTAATGAATTCATCCGAGTCCTTTGAACATCGTACGACAATTTAGAATATATTACGACTCTGTATGCCACATTACCTCCTTGAAAAGTATGTTAGAATAACGTACGGCACCTTACAACTCCTAACAAAACATTACAACACCGTACGTAAACTTAAAACTCCATAATAAACCTAATGAATTCATTCAGGTCCTTTGAACATCGTACGACAATTTAGAATATATTACGACTCTGTATGCCACATTACCGCCTTGAAAAGTATGTTAGTATAACGTACGGCACCTTAGAACTCCTAACAAAACATTACAACACCGTACCTAAACTCAAAACTCCATAATAAACCTAATGAATTCGTCCGAGTCATTTGAACATCGTACAACAATTTAAAATATCTTACGAATATGTAAGCCACATTACCGCCTTGAAAATCATGTTAGTATAACGTAGGACACCTTACAACTCCTAACAAAACATTACAACACCGTACGTAAACTTAAAACTCCATAATAAACCTCATGAATTCATCCGAGTCCTTTGAACATCGTACGACAATTTAGAATATATTACGAATCTGTATGCCACATTACCGCCTTGAAAAGTATGTTAGTATAACGTACGGCACCTTACAACTCATAACAAAACATTACAACACCGTATGTAAACTCAAAACTCCATAATAAACCTAATGAGTTCGTCCGAGTCATTTGAACATCGTACAACAATTTAGAATATCTTACGACTATGTATGCCACATTACCGCCTTGAAAATCATGTTAGTATAACGTAGGACACCTTACAACTCCTAACAATATATTACAATACCGTACGTAAACTTAAAACTCCAAAGTAAACCTAATGAATTCGTCTGAGTCCATTAAACATTAGACGACCACTCAGGACTTGTTACGACTTTTTATGCAACGTTAGCAACAGGAAAAGCAATTTAGAATAATGTAGGATGCGTTACATCTTTTGAGAACAACTTTCACCACCGTACGAAACATTAAAACTCCATACTAAACCTAATGAATTCGTCCGAGTCATTTGAACATCGTACAACAATTTAGAATATCTTACGACTCTGTATGCCACATTACCGCTTTGAAAAGCATGTTAGTATAACGTAGGACACCTTACAACTCCTAACAAAACATTACAACACCGTACGTAAACTTAAAACTCCATAATAAACCTAATGAATTCATCCGAGTCCTTTGAACATCGTACGACAATTTAGAATATATTACGACTCTGTATGCCACATTACCGCCTTGAAAAGTATGTTAGTATAACGTACGGCACCTTACAACTCCTAACAAAACATTACAACACCGTACGTAAACTCAAAACTCCATAATAAACCTAATGAATTCGTCCGAGTCATTTGAACATCATACAACAATTTAGAATATCTTACGACTCTGTATGCCACATTACCGCTTTGAAAAGCATGTTAGTATAACGTAGGACACCTTACAACTCCTAACAAAACATTACAACACCGTATGTAAACTCAAAACTCCATAATAAACCTAATGAGTTCGTCCGAGTCATTTGAACATCGTACAACAATTTAGAATATCTTACGACTATGTATGCCACATTACCGCCTTGAAAATCATGTTAGTATAACGTAGGACATCTTACAACTCCTAACAACATATTACAATACCGTACGTAAACTTAAAACTCCAAAGTAAACCTAATGAATTCGTCTGAGTCCATTAAACATTAGACGACCACTCAGGACTTGTTACGACTTTGTATGCAACGTTAGCAACAGGAAAAGCAATTTAGAATAATGTAGGATGCGTTACATCTTTTGAGAACAACTTTCACCACCGTACGAAACATTAAAACTCCATACTAAACCTAATGAATTCGTCCGAGTCATTTGAACATCGTACAACAATTTAGAATATCTTACGACTCTGTATGCCACATTACCGCTTTGAAAAGCATGTTAGTATAACGTAGGACACCTTACAACTCCTAACAAAACATTACAACACCGTACGTAAACTTAAAACTCCATAATAAACCTAATGAATTCATCCGAGTCCTTTGAACATCGTACGACAATTTAGAATATATTACGACTCTGTATGCCACATTACCGCCTTGAAAAGTATGTTAGTATAACGTACGGCACCTTACAACTCCTAACAAAACATTACAACACCGTACGTAAACTCAAAACTCCATAATAAACCTAATGAATTCGTCCGAGTCATTTGAACATCGTACAACAATTTAGAATATCTTACGACTATGTATGCCACATTACCGCCTTGAAAATCATGTTAGTATAACGTAGGACACCTTACAACTCCTAACAACATATTACAATACCGTACGTAAACTTAAAACTCCATAGTAAACCTAATGAATTCGTCTGAGTCCATTAAACATTAGACGACCACTCAATACTTGTTACGACTTTGTATGCAACGTTAGCAACAGGAAAAGCAATTTAGAATAATGTAGGATGCGTTACATCTTTTGAGAACAACTTTCACCACCGTACGAAACATTAAAACTCCATACTAAACCTAATGAATTCGTCCGAGTCATTTGAACATCGTACAACAATTTAGAATATCTTACGACTCTGTATGCCACATTACCGCTTTGAAAAGCATGTTAGTATAATGTAGGACACCTTACAACTCCTAACAAAACATTACAACACCGTACGTAAACTTAAAACTCCATAATAAACCTAATGAATTCATCCGAGTCCTTTGAACATCGTACGACAATTTAGAA
Organism: Tagetes erecta; assembly: GCA_030867185.1. Lineage (NCBI taxonomy): Eukaryota > Viridiplantae > Streptophyta > Magnoliopsida > Asterales > Asteraceae > Tagetes > Tagetes erecta. The sequence continues at coordinate 41,816,204 of CM061488.1, read as the reverse complement.
TATATTACGACTCTGTATGCCATATTACCTCCTTGAAAAGTATGTTAGAATAACGTACGGCACCTTACAACTCCTAACAAAACATTACAACACCGTACGTAAACTTAAAACTCCATAATAAACCTAATGAATTCATTCAGGTCCTTTGAACATCGTACGACAATTTAGAATATATTACGACTCTGTATGCCACATTACCGCCTTGAAAAGTATGTTAGTATAACGTACGGCACCTTAGAACTCCTAACAAAACATTACAACACCGTACCTAAACTCAAAACTCCATAATAAACCTAATGAATTCGTCCGAGTCATTTGAACATCGTACAACAATTTAAAATATCTTACGAATATGTAAGCCACATTATCGCCTTGAAAATCATGTTAGTATAACGTAGGACACCTTACAACTCCTAACAAAACATTACAACACCGTACGTAAACTTAAAACTCCATAATAAACCTCATGAATTCATCCGAGTCCTTTGAACATCGTACGACAATTTAGAATATATTACGAATCCGTATGCCACATTACCGCCTTAAAAAGTATGTTAGTATAACGTACGGCACCTTACAACTCATAACAAAACATTACAACACCGTATGTAAACTCAAAACTCCATAATAAACCTAATGAGTTCGTCCGAGTCATTTGAACATCGTACAACAATTTAGAATATCTTACGACTATGTATGCCACATTACCGCCTTGAAAATCATGTTAGTATAACGTAGGACATCTTACAACTCCTAACAACATATTACAATACCGTACGTAAACTTAAAACTCCAAAGTAAACCTAATGAATTCGTCTGAGTCCATTAAACATTAGACGACCACTCAGGACTTGTTACGACTTTGTATGCAACGTTAGCAACAGGAAAAGCAATTTAGAATAATGTAGGATGCGTTACATCTTTTGAGAACAACTTTCACCACCGTACGAAACATTAAAACTCCATACTAAACCTAATGAATTCGTCCGAGTCATTTGAACATCGTACAACAATTTAGAATATCTTACGACTCTGTATGCCACATTACCGCTTTGAAAAGCATGTTAGTATAACGTAGGACACCTTACAACTCCTAACAAAACATTACAACACCGTACTTAAACTTAAAACTCCATAATAAACCTAATGAATTCATCCGAGTCCTTTGAACATCGTACGACAATTTAGAATATATTACGACTCTGTATGCCACATTACCGCCTTGAAAAGTATGTTAGTATAACGTACGGCACCTTACAACTCCTAACAAAACATTACAACACCGTACGTAAACTCAAAACTCCATAATAAACCTAATGAATTCGTCCGAGTCATTTGAACATCGTACAACAATTTAGAATATCTTACGACTATGTATGCCACATTACCGCCTTGAAAATCATGTTAGTATAACGTAGGACACCTTACAACTCCTAACAACATATTACAATACCGTACGTAAACTTAAAACTCCATAGTAAACCTAATGAATTCGTCTGAGTCCATTAAACATTAGACGACCACTCAATACTTGTTACGACTTTGTATGCAACGTTAGCAACAGGAAAAGCAATTTAGAATAATGTAGGATGCGTTACATCTTTTGAGAACAACTTTCACCACCGTACGAAACATTAAAACTCCATACTAAACCTAATGAATTCGTCCGAGTCATTTGAACATCGTACAACAATTTAGAATATCTTACGACTCTGTATGCCACATTACCGCTTTGAAAAGCATGTTAGTATAATGTAGGACACCTTACAACTCCTAACAAAACATTACAACACCGTACGTAAACTTAAAACTCCATAATAAACCTAATGAATTCATCCGAGTCCTTTGAACATCGTACGACAATTTAGAATATATTACGACTCTGTATGCCATATTACCTCCTTGAAAAGTATGTTAGAATAACGTACGGCACCTTACAACTCCTAACAAAACATTACAACACCGTACGTAAACTTAAAACTCCATAATAAACCTAATGAATTCATTCAGGTCCTTTGAACATCGTACGACAATTTAGAATATATTACGACTCTGTATGCCACATTACCGCCTTGAAAAGTATGTTAGTATAACGTACGGCACCTTAGAACTCCTAACAAAACATTACAACACCGTACCTAAACTCAAAACTCCATAATAAACCTAATGAATTCGTCCGAGTCATTTGAACATCGTACAACAATTTAAAATATCTTACGAATATGTAAGCCACATTATCGCCTTGAAAATCATGTTAGTATAACGTAGGACACCTTACAACTCCTAACAAAACATTACAACACCGTACGTAAACTTAAAACTCCATAATAAACCTCATGAATTCATCCGAGTCCTTTGAACATCGTACGACAATTTAGAATATATTACGAATCCGTATGCCACATTACCGCCTTAAAAAGTATGTTAGTATAACGTACGGCACCTTACAACTCATAACAAAACATTACAACACCGTATGTAAACTCAAAACTCCATAATAAACCTAATGAGTTCGTCCGAGTCATTTGAACATCGTACAACAATTTAGAATATCTTACGACTATGTATGCCACATTACCGCCTTGAAAATCATGTTAGTATAACGTAGGACATCTTACAACTCCTAACAACATATTACAATACCGTACGTAAACTTAAAACTCCAAAGTAAACCTAATGAATTCGTCTGAGTCCATTAAACATTAGACGACCACTCAGGACTTGTTACGACTTTGTATGCAACGTTAGCAACAGGAAAAGCAATTTAGAATAATGTAGGATGCGTTACATCTTTTGAGAACAACTTTCACCACCGTACGAAACATTAAAACTCCATACTAAACCTAATGAATTCGTCCGAGTCATTTGAACATCGTACAACAATTTAGAATATCTTACGACTCTGTATGCCACATTACCGCTTTGAAAAGCATGTTAGTATAACGTAGGACACCTTACAACTCCTAACAAAACATTACAACACCGTACTTAAACTTAAAACTCCATAATAAACCTAATGAATTCATCCGAGTCCTTTGAACATCGTACGACAATTTAGAATATATTACGACTCTGTATGCCACATTACCGCCTTGAAAAGTATGTTAGTATAACGTACGGCACCTTACAACTCCTAACAAAACATTACAACACCGTACGTAAACTCAAAACTCCATAATAAACCTAATGAATTCGTCCGAGTCATTTGAACATCGTACAACAATTTAGAATATCTTACGACTATGTATGCCACATTACCGCCTTGAAAATCATGTTAGTATAACGTAGGACACCTTACAACTCCTAACAACATATTACAATACCGTACGTAAACTTAAAACTCCATAGTAAACCTAATGAATTCGTCTGAGTCCATTAAACATTAGACGACCACTCAGGACTTGTTACGACTTTGTATGCAACGTTAGCAACAGGAAAAGCAATTTAGAATAATGTTGGATGCGTTACATCTTTTGAGAACAACTTTCACCACCGTACGAAACATTAAAACTCCATACTAAACCTAATGAATTCGTCCGAGTCATTTGAACATCGTACAACAATTTAGAATATCTTACGACTCTGTATGCCACATTACCGCTTTGAAAAGCATGTTAGTATAACGTAGGACACCTTACAACTCCTAACAAAACATTACAACACCGTACGTAAACTTAAAACTCCATAATAAACCTAATGAATTCATTCAGGTCCTTTGAACATCGTACGACAATTTAGAATATATTACGACTCTGTATGCCACATTACCGCCTTGAAAAGTATGTTAGAATAACGTACGGCACCTTACAACTCCTAACAAAACATTACAACACCGTACGTAAACTTAAAACTCCATAATAAACCTAATGAATTCATTCAGGTCCTTTGAACATCGTACGACAATTTAGAATATATTACGACTCTGTATGCCACATTACCGCCTTGAAAAGTATGTTAGTATAACGTACGACACCTTAGAACTCCTAACAAAACATTACAACACCGTACCTAAACTCAAAACTCCATAATAAACCTAATGAATTCGTCCGAGTCATTTGAACATCGTACAACAATTTAAAATATCTTACGAATATGTAAGCCACATTATCGCCTTGAAAATCATGTTAGTATAACGTAGGACACCTTACAACTCCTAACAAAACATTACAACACCGTACGTAAACTTAAAACTCCATAATAAACCTCATGAATTCATCCGAGTCCTTTGAACATCGTACGACAATTTAGAATATATTACGAATCCGTATGCCACATTACCGCCTTAAAAAGTATGTTAGTATAACGTACGGCACCTTACAACTCATAACAAAACATTACAACACCGTATGTAAACTCAAAACTCCATAATAAACCTAATGAGTTCGTCCGAGTCATTTGAACATCGTACAACAATTTAGAATATCTTACGACTATGTATGCCACATTACCGCCTTGAAAATCATGTTAGTATAACGTAGGACATCTTACAACTCCTAACAACATATTACAATACCGTACGTAAACTTAAAACTCCAAAGTAAACCTAATGAATTCGTCTGAGTCCATTAAACATTAGACGACCACTCAGGACTTGTTACGACTTTGTATGCAACGTTAGCAACAGGAAAAGCAATTTAGAATAATGTAGGATGCGTTACATCTTTTGAGAACAACTTTCACCACCGTACGAAACATTAAAACTCCATACTAAACCTAATGAATTCGTCCGAGTCATTTGAACATCGTACAACAATTTAGAATATCTTACGACTCTGTATGCCACATTACCGCTTTGAAAAGCATGTTAGTATAACGTAGGACACCTTACAACTCCTAACAAAACATTACAACACCGTACTTAAACTTAAAACTCCATAATAAACCTAATGAATTCATCCGAGTCCTTTGAACATCGTACGACAATTTAGAATATATTACGACTCTGTATGCCACATTACCGCCTTGAAAAGTATGTTAGTATAACGTACGGCACCTTACAACTCCTAACAAAACATTACAACACCGTACGTAAACTCAAAACTCCATAATAAACCTAATGAATTCGTCCGAGTCATTTGAACATCGTACAACAATTTAGAATATCTTACGACTATGTATGCCACATTACCGCCTTGAAAATCATGTTAGTATAACGTAGGACACCTTACAACTCCTAACAACATATTACAATACCGTACGTAAACTTAAAACTCCATAGTAAACCTAATGAATTCGTCTGAGTCCATTAAACATTAGACGACCACTCAGGACTTGTTACGACTTTGTATGCAACGTTAGCAACAGGAAAAGCAATTTAGAATAATGTTGGATGCGTTACATCTTTTGAGAACAACTTTCACCACCGTACGAAACATTAAAACTCCATACTAAACCTAATGAATTCGTCCGAGTCATTTGAACATCGTACAACAATTTAGAATATCTTACGACTCTGTATGCCACATTACCGCTTTGAAAAGCATGTTAGTATAACGTAGGACACCTTACAACTCCTAACAAAACATTACAACACCGTACTTAAACTTAAAACTCCATAATAAACCTAATGAATTCATCCGAGTCCTTTGAACATCGTACGACAATTTAGAATATATTACGACTCTGTATGCCACATTACCGCCTTGAAAAGTATGTTAGTATAACGTACGGCACCTTACAACTCCTAACAAAACATTACAACACCGTACGTAAACTCAAAACTCCATAATAAACCTAATGAATTCGTCCGAGTCATTTGAACATCGTACAACAATTTAGAATATCTTACGACTATGTATGCCACATTACCGCCTTGAAAATCATGTTAGTATAACGTAGGACACCTTACAACTCCTAACAACATATTACAATACCGTACGTAAACTTAAAACTCCATAGTAAACCTAATGAATTCGTCTGAGTCCATTAAACATTAGACGACCACTCAGGACTTGTTACGACTTTGTATGCAACGTTAGCAACAGGAAAAGCAATTTAGAATAATGTTGGATGCGTTACATCTTTTGAGAACAACTTTCACCACCGTACGAAACATTAAAACTCCATACTAAACCTAATGAATTCGTCCGAGTCATTTGAACATCGTACAACAATTTAGAATATCTTACGACTCTGTATGCCACATTACCGCTTTGAAAAGCATGTTAGTATAACGTAGGACACCTTACAACTCCTAACAAAACATTACAACACCGTACGTAAACTTAAAACTCCATAATAAACCTAATGAATTCATTCAGGTCCTTTGAACATCGTACGACAATTTAGAATATATTACGACTCTGTATGCCACATTACCGCCTTGAAAAGTATGTTAGAATAACGTACGGCACCTTACAACTCCTAACAAAACATTACAACACCGTACGTAAACTTAAAACTCCATAATAAACCTAATGAATTCATTCAGGTCCTTTGAACATCGTACGGCAATTTAGAATATATTACGACTCTGTATGCCACATTACCGCCTTGAAAAGTATGTTAGTATAACGTACGACACCTTAGAACTCCTAACAAAACATTACAACACCGTACCTAAACTCAAAACTCCATAATAAACCTAATGAATTCGTCCGAGTCATTTGAACATCGTACAACAATTTAAAATATCTTACGAATATGTAAGCCACATTATCGCCTTGAAAATCATGTTAGTATAACGTAGGACACCTTACAACTCCTAACAAAACATTACAACACCGTACGTAAACTTAAAACTCCATAATAAACCTCATGAATTCATCCGAGTCCTTTGAACATCGTACGACAATTTAGAATATATTACGAATCCGTATGCCACATTACCGCCTTAAAAAGTATGTTAGTATAACGTACGGCACCTTACAACTCATAACAAAACATTACAACACCGTATGTAAACTCAAAACTCCATAATAAACCTAATGAGTTCGTCCGAGTCATTTGAACATCGTACAACAATTTAGAATATCTTACGACTATGTATGCCACATTACCGCCTTGAAAATCATGTTAGTATAACGTAGGACATCTTACAACTCCTAACAACATATTACAATACCGTACGTAAACTTAAAACTCCAAAGTAAACCTAATGAATTCGTCTGAGTCCATTAAACATTAGACGACCACTCAGGACTTGTTACGACTTTGTATGCAACGTTAGCAACAGGAAAAGCAATTTAGAATAATGTAGGATGCGTTACATCTTTTGAGAACAACTTTCACCACCGTACGAAACATTAAAACTCCATACTAAACCTAATGAATTCGTCCGAGTCATTTGAACATCGTACAACAATTTAGAATATCTTACGACTCTGTATGCCACATTACCGCTTTGAAAAGCATGTTAGTATAACGTAGGACACCTTACAACTCCTAACAAAACATTACAACACCGTACTTAAACTTAAAACTCCATAATAAACCTAATGAATTCATCCGAGTCCTTTGAACATCGTACGACAATTTAGAATATATTACGACTCTGTATGCCACATTACCGCCTTGAAAAGTATGTTAGTATAACGTACGGCACCTTACAACTCCTAACAAAACATTACAACACCGTACGTAAACTCAAAACTCCATAATAAACCTAATGAATTCGTCCGAGTCATTTGAACATCGTACAACAATTTAGAATATCTTACGACTATGTATGCCACATTACCGCCTTGAAAATCATGTTAGTATAACGTAGGACACCTTACAACTCCTAACAACATATTACAATACCGTACGTAAACTTAAAACTCCATAGTAAACCTAATGAATTCGTCTGAGTCCATTAAACATTAGACGACCACTCAGGACTTGTTACGACTTTGTATGCAACGTTAGCAACAGGAAAAGCAATTTAGAATAATGTTGGATGCGTTACATCTTTTGAGAACAACTTTCACCACCGTACGAAACATTAAAACTCCATACTAAACCTAATGAATTCGTCCGAGTCATTTGAACATCGTACAACAATTTAGAATATCTTACGACTCTGTATGCCACATTACCGCTTTGAAAAGCATGTTAGTATAACGTAGGACACCTTACAACTCCTAACAAAACATTACAACACCGTACGTAAACTTAAAACTCCATAATAAACCTAATGAATTCATCCGAGTCCTTTGAACATCGTACGACAATTTAGAATATATTACGACTCTGTATGCCACATTACCGCCTTGAAAAGTATGTTAGTATAACGTACGGCACCTTACAACTCCTAACAAAACATTACAACACCGTACGTAAACTCAAAACTCCATAATAAACCTAATGAATTCGTCCGAGTCATTTGAACATCGTACAACAATTTAGAATATCTTACGACTATGTATGCCACATTACCGCCTTGAAAATCATGTTAGTATAACGTAGGACACCTTACAACTCCTAACAACATATTACAATACCGTACGTAAACTTAAAACTCCATAGTAAACCTAATGAATTCGTCTGAGTCCATTAAACATTAGACGACCACTCAATACTTGTTACGACTTTGTATGCAACATTAGCAACAGGAAAAGCAATTTAGAATAATGTAGGATGCGTTACATGTTTTAAGAACAACTTTCACCACCGTACGAAACATTAAAACTCCATACTAAACCTAATGAATTCGTCCGAGTCATTTGAACATCATACAACAATTTAGAATATCTTACGACTCTGTATGCCACATTACCGCTTTGAAAAGCATGTTAGTATAACGTAGGACACCTTACAACTCCTAACAAAACATTACAACACCGTACGTAAACTTAAAACTCCATAATAAACCTAATGAATTCATCCGAGTCCTTTGAACATCGTACGACAATTTAGAATATATTACGACTCTGTATGCCACATTACCGCCTTGAAAAGTATGTTAGTATAACGTACGGCACCTTAGAACTCCTAACAAAACATTACAACACCGTACCTAAACTCAAAACTCCATAATAAACCTAATGAATTCGTCCGAGTCATTTGAACATCGTACAACAATTTAAAATATCTTACGAATATGTAAGCCACATTATCGCCTTGAAAATCATGTTAGTATAACGTAGGACACCTTACAACTCCTAACAAAACATTACAACACCGTACGTAAACTTAAAACTCCATAATAAACCTCATGAATTCATCCGAGTCCTTTGAACATCGTACGACAATTTAGAATATATTACGAATCCGTATGCCACATTACCGCCTTTAAAAGTATGTTAGTATAACGTACGGCACCTTACAACTCATAACAAAACATTACAACACCGTATGTAAACTCAAAACTCCATAATAAACCTAATGAGTTCGTCTGAGTCATTTGAACATCGTACAACAATTTAGAATATCTTACGACTATGTATGCCACATTACCGCCTTGAAAATCATGTTAGTATAACGTAGGACATCTTACAACTCCTAACAACATATTACAATACCGTACGTAAACTTAAAACTCCAAAGTAAACCTAATGAATTCGTCTGAGTCCATTAAACATTAGACGACCACTCAGGACTTGTTACGACTTTGTATGCAACGTTAGCAACAGGAAAAGCAATTTAGAATAATGTAGGATGCGTTACATCTTTTGAGAACAACTTTCACCACCGTACGAAACATTAAAACTCCATACTAAACCTAATGAATTCGTCCGAGTCATTTGAACATCGTACAACAATTTAGAATATCTTACGACTCTGTATGCCACATTACCGCTTTGAAAAGCATGTTAGTATAACGTAGGACACCTTACAACTCCTAACAAAACATTACAACACCGTACGTAAACTTAAAACTCCATAATAAACCTAATGAATTCATCCGAGTCCTTTGAACATCGTACGACAATTTAGAATATATTACGACTCTGTATGCCACATTACCGCCTTGAAAAGTATGTTAGTATAACGTACGGCACCTTACAACTCCTAACAAAACATTACAACACCGTACGTAAACTCAAAACTCCATAATAAACCTAATGAATTCGTCCGAGTCATTTGAACATCGTACAACAATTTAGAATATCTTACGACTATGTATGCCACATTACCGCCTTGAAAATCATGTTAGTATAACGTAGGACATCTTACAACTCCTAACAACATATTACAATACCGTACGTAAACTTAAAACTCCAAAGTAAACCTAATGAATTCGTCTGAGTCCATTAAACATTAGACGACCACTCAGGACTTGTTACGACTTTGTATGCAACGTTAGCAACAGGAAAAGCAATTTAGAATAATGTAGGATGCGTTACATCTTTTGAGAACAACTTTCACCACCGTACGAAACATTAAAACTCCATACTAAACCTAATGAATTCGTCCGAGTCATTTGAACATCGTACAACAATTTAGAATATCTTACGACTCTGTATGCCACATTACCGCTTTGAAAAGCATGTTAGTATAACGTAGGACACCTTACAACTCCTAACAAAACATTACAACACCGTACGTAAACTTAAAACTCCATAATAAACCTAATGAATTCATCCGAGTCCTTTGAACATCGTACGACAATTTAGAATATATTACGACTCTGTATGCCACATTACCGCCTTGAAAAGTATGTTAGTATAACGTACGGCACCTTACAACTCCTAACAAAACATTACAACACCGTACGTAAACTCAAAACTCCATAATAAACCTAATGAATTCGTCCGAGTCATTTGAACATCGTACAACAATTTAGAATATCTTACGACTATGTATGCCACATTACCGCCTTGAAAATCATGTTAGTATAACGTAGGACACCTTACAACTCCTAACAACATATTACAATACCGTACGTAAACTTAAAACTCCATAGTAAACCTAATGAATTCGTCTGAGTCCATTAAACATTAGACGACCACTCAATACTTGTTACGACTTTGTATGCAACATTAGCAACAGGAAAAGCAATTTAGAATAATGTAGGATGCGTTACATGTTTTAAGAACAACTTTCACCACCGTACGAAACATTAAAACTCCATACTAAACCTAATGAATTCGTCCGAGTCATTTGAACATCATACAACAATTTAGAATATCTTACGACTCTGTATGCCACATTACCGCTTTGAAAAGCATGTTAGTATAACGTAGGACACCTTACAACTCCTAACAAAACATTACAACACCGTACGTAAACTTAAAACTCCATAATAAACCTAATGAATTCATTCAGGTCCTTTGAACATCGTACGACAATTTAGAATATATTAAGACTCTGTATGCCACATTACCGCCTTGAAAAGTATGTTAGTATAACGTACGGCACCTTAGAACTCCTAACAAAACATTACAACACCGTACCTAAACTCAAAACTCCATAATAAACCTAATGAATTCGTCCGAGTCATTTGAACATCGTACAACAATTTAAAATATCTTACGAATATGTAAGCCACATTATCGCCTTGAAAATCATGTTAGTATAACGTAGGACACCTTACAACTCCTAACAAAACATTACAACACCGTACGTAAACTTAAAACTCCATAATAAACCTCATGAATTCATCCGAGTCCTTTGAACATCGTACGACAATTTAGAATATATTACGACTCTGTATGCCACATTACCGCCTTGAAAAGTATGTTAGTATAACGTACGGCACCTTACAACTCCTAACAAAACATTACAACACCGTACGTAAACTCAAAACTCCATAATAAACCTAATGAATTCGTCCGAGTCATTTGAACATCGTACAACAATTTAGAATATCTTACGACTATGTATGCCACATTACCGCCTTGAAAATCATGTTAGTATAACGTAGGACACCTTACAACTCCTAACAACATATTACAATACCGTACGTAAACTTAAAACTCCATAGTAAACCTAATGAATTCGTCTGAGTCCATTAAACATTAGACGACCACTCAATACTTGTTACGACTTTGTATGCAACATTAGCAACAGGAAAAGCAATTTAGAATAATGTAGGATGCGTTACATGTTTTAAGAACAAATTTCACCACCGTACGAAACATTAAAACTCCATACTAAACCTAATGAATTCGTCCGAGTCATTTGAACATCATACAACAATTTAGAATATCTTACGACTCTGTATGCCACATTACCGCTTTGAAAAGAATGTTAGTATAACGTAGGACACCTTACAACTCCTAACAAAACATTACAACACCGTACGTAAACTTAAAACTCCATAATAAACCTAATGAATTCATTCAGGTCCTTTGAACATCGTACGACAATTTAGAATATATTACGACTCTGTATGCCACATTACCGCCTTGAAAAGTATGTTAGTATAACGTACGGCACCTTACAACTCCTAACAAAACATTACAACACCGTACGTAAACTCAAAACTCCATAATAAACCTAATGAATTCGTCCGAGTCATTTGAACATCGTACAACAATTTAGAATATCTTACGACTATGTATGCCACATTACCGCCTTGAAAATCATGTTAGTATAACGTAGGACACCTTACAACTCCTAACAACATATTACAATACCGTACGTAAACTTAAAACTCCATAGTAAACCTAATGAATTCGTCTGAGTCCATTAAACATTAGACGACAACTCAGGACTTGTTACGACTTTGTATGCAACGTTAGCAACAGGAAAAGCAATTTAGAATAATGTAGGATGCGTTACATCTTTTGAGAACAACTTTCACCACCGTACGAAACATTAAAACTCCATACTAAACCTAATGAATTCGTCCGAGTCATTTGAACATCGTACAACAATTTAGAATATCTTACGACTCTGTATGCCACATTACCGCTTTGAAAAGCATGTTAGTATAACGTAGGACACCTTACAACTCCTAACAAAACATTACAACACCGTACTTAAACTTAAAACTCCATAATAAACCTAATGAATTCATCCGAGTCCTTTGAACATCGTACGACAATTTAGAATATATTACGACTCTGTATGCCACATTACCGCCTTGAAAAGTATGTTAGTATAACGTACGGCACCTTACAACTCCTAACAAAACATTACAACACCGTACGTAAACTCAAAACTCCATAATAAACCTAATGAATTCGTCCGAGTCATTTGAACATCGTACAACAATTTAGAATATCTTACGACTATGTATGCCACATTACCGCCTTGAAAATCATGTTAGTATAACGTAGGACACCTTACAACTCCTAACAACATATTACAATACCGTACGTAAACTTAAAACTCCATAGTAAACCTAATGAATTCGTCTGAGTCCATTAAACATTAGACGACCACTCAGGACTTGTTACGACTTTGTATGCAACGTTAGCAACAGGAAAAGCAATTTAGAATAATGTTGGATGCGTTACATCTTTTGAGAACAACTTTCACCACCGTACGAAACATTAAAACTCCATACTAAACCTAATGAATTCGTCCGAGTCATTTGAACATCGTACAACAATTTAGAATATCTTACGACTCTGTATGCCACATTACCGCTTTGAAAAGCATGTTAGTATAACGTAGGACACCTTACAACTCCTAACAAAACATTACAACACCGTACGTAAACTTAAAACTCCATAATAAACCTAATGAATTCATCCGAGTCCTTTGAACATCGTACGACAATTTAGAATATATTACGACTCTGTATGCCACATTACCGCCTTGAAAAGTATGTTAGTATAACGTACGGCACCTTACAACTCCTAACAAAACATTACAACACCGTACGTAAACTCAAAACTCCATAATAAACCTAATGAATTCGTCCGAGTCATTTGAACATCGTACAACACTTTAGAATATCTTACGACTATGTATGCCACATTACCGCCTTGAAAATCATGTTAGTATAACGTAGGACACCTTACAACTCCTAACAACATATTACAATACCGTACGTAAACTTAAAACTCCATAGTAAACCTAATGAATTCGTCTGAGTCCATTAAACATTAGACGACCACTCAATACTTGTTACGACTTTGTATGCAACATTAGCAACAAGAAAAGCAATTTAGAATAATGTAGGATGCGTTACATGTTTTAAGAACAACTTTCACCACCGTACGAAACATTAAAACTCCATACTAAACCTAATGAATTCGTCCGAGTCATTTGAACATCATACAACAATTTAGAATATCTTACGACTCTGTATGCCACATTACCGCTTTGAAAAGCATGTTAGTATAACGTAGGACACCTTACAACTCCTAACAAAACATTACAACACCGTACGTAAACTTAAAACTCCATAATAAACCTAATGAATTCATCCGAGTCCTTTGAACATCGTACGACAATTTAGAATATATTACGACTCTGTATGCCACATTACCGCCTTGAAAAGTATGTTAGTATAACGTACGGCACCTTAGAACTCCTAACAAAACATTACAACACCGTACCTAAACTCAAAACTCCATAATAAACCTAATGAATTCGTCCGAGTCATTTGAACATCGTACAACAATTTAAAATATCTTACGAATATGTAAGCCACATTATCGCCTTGAAAATCATGTTAGTATAACGTAGGACACCTTACAACTCCTAACAAAACATTACAACACCGTACGTAAACTTAAAACTCCATAATAAACCTCATGAATTCATCCAAGTCCTTTGAACATCGTACGACAATTTAGAATATATTACGAATCCGTATGCCACATTACCGCCTTGAAAAGTATGTTAGTATAACGTACGGCACCTTACAACTCATAACAAAACATTACAACACCGTATGTAAACTCAAAACTCCATAATAAACTTAATGAGTTCGTCTGAGTCATTTGAACATCGTACAACAATTTAGAATATCTTACGACTATGTATGCCACATTACCGCCTTGAAAATCATGTTAGTATAACGTAGGACATCTTACAACTCCTAACAACATATTACAATACCGTACGTAAACTTAAAACTCCAAAGTAAACCTAATGAATTCGTCTGAGTCCATTAAACATTAGACGACCACTCAGGACTTGTTACGACTTTGTATGCAACGTTAGCAACAGGAAAAGCAATTTAGAATAATGTAGGATGCGTTACATCTTTTGAGAACAACTTTCACCACCGTACGAAACATTAAAACTCCATACTAAACCTAATGAATTCGTCCGAGTCATTTGAACATCGTACAACAATTTAGAATATCTTACGACTCTGTATGCCACATTACCGCTTTGAAAAGCATGTTAGTATAACGTAGGACACCTTACAACTCCTAACAAAACATTACAACACCGTACGTAAACTTAAAACTCCATAATAAACCTAATGAATTCATCCGAGTCCTTTGAACATCGTACGACAATTTAGAATATATTACGACTCTGTATGCCACATTACCGCCTTGAAAAGTATGTTAGTATAACGTACGGCACCTTACAACTCCTAACAAAACATTACAACACCGTACGTAAACTCAAAACTCCATAATAAACCTAATGAATTCGTCCGAGTCATTTGAACATCGTACAACAATTTAGAATATCTTACGACTATGTATGCCACATTACCGCCTTGAAAATCATGTTAGTATAACGTAGGACACCTTACAACTCCTAACAACATATTACAATACCGTACGTAAACTTAAAACTCCATAGTAAACCTAATGAATTCGTCTGAGTCCATTAAACATTAGACGACCACTCAATACTTGTTACGACTTTGTATGCAACATTAGCAACAGGAAAAGCAATTTAGAATAATGTAGGATGCGTTACATGTTTTAAGAACAACTTTCACCACCGTACGAAACATTAAAACTCCATACTAAACCTAATGAATTCGTCCGAGTCATTTGAACATCATACAACAATTTAGAATATCTTACGACTCTGTATGCCACATTACCGCTTTGAAAAGCATGTTAGTATAACGTAGGACACCTTACAACTCCTAACAAAACATTACAACACCGTACGTAAACTTAAAACTCCATAATAAACCTAATGAATTCATTCAGGTCCTTTGAACATCGTACGACAATTTAGAATATATTACGACTCTGTATGCCACATTACCGCCTTGAAAAGTATGTTAGTATAACGTACGGCACCTTAGAACTCCTAACAAAACATTACAACACCGTACCTAAACTCAAAACTCCATAATAAACCTAATGAATTCGTCCGAGTCATTTGAACATCGTACAACAATTTAAAATATCTTACGAATATGTAAGCCACATTATCGCCTTGAAAATCATGTTAGTATAACGTAGGACACCTTACAACTCCTAACAAAACATTACAACACCGTACGTAAACTTAAAACTCCATAATAAACCTCATGAATTCATCCGAGTCCTTTGAACATCGTACGACAATTTAGAATATATTACGACTCTGTATGCCACATTACCGCCTTGAAAAGTATGTTAGTATAACGTACGGCACCTTACAACTCCTAACAAAACATTACAACACCGTACGTAAACTCAAAACTCCATAATAAACCTAATGAATTCGTCCGAGTCATTTGAACATCGTACAACAATTTAGAATATCTTACGACTATGTATGCCACATTACCGCCTTGAAAATCATGTTAGTATAACGTAGGACACCTTACAACTCCTAACAACATATTACAATACCGTACGTAAACTTAAAACTCCATAGTAAACCTAATGAATTCGTCTGAGTCCATTAAACATTAGACGACCACTCAATACTTGTTACGACTTTGTATGCAACATTAGCAACAGGAAAAGCAATTTAGAATAATGTAGGATGCGTTACATGTTTTAAGAACAAATTTCACCACCGTACGAAACATTAAAACTCCATACTAAACCTAATGAATTCGTCCGAGTCATTTGAACATCATACAACAATTTAGAATATCTTACGACTCTGTATGCCACATTACCGCTTTGAAAAGAATGTTAGTATAACGTAGGACACCTTACAACTCCTAACAAAACATTACAACACCGTACGTAAACTTAAAACTCCATAATAAACCTAATGAATTCATTCAGGTCCTTTGAACATCGTACGACAATTTAGAATATATTACGACTCTGTATGCCACATTACCGCCTTGAAAAGTATGTTAGTATAACGTACGGCACCTTAGAACTCCTAACAAGACATTACAACACCGTACCTAAACTCAAAACTCCATAATAAACCTAATGAATTCGTCCGAGTCATTTGAACATCGTACAACAATTTAAAATATCTTACGAATATGTAAGCCACATTATCGCCTTGAAAATCATGTTAGTATAACGTAGGACACCTTACAACTCCTAACAAAACATTACAACACCGTACGTAAACTTAAAACTCCATAATAAACCTCATGAATTCATCCGAGTCCTTTGAACATCGTACGACAATTTAGAATATATTACGAATCCGTATGCCACATTACCGCCTTGAAAAGTATGTTAGTATAACGTACGGCACCTTACAACTCATAACAAAACATTACAACACCGTATGTAAACTCAAAACTCCATAATAAACCTAATGAGTTCGTCCGAGTCATTTGAACATCGTACAACAATTTAGAATATCTTACGACTATGTATGCCACATTACCGCCTTGAAAATCATGTTAGTATAACGTAGGACATCTTACAACTCCTAACAACATATTACAATACCGTACGTAAACTTAAAACTCCAAAGTAAACCTAATGAATTCGTCTGAGTCCATTAAACATTAGACGACCACTCAGGACTTGTTACGACTTTGTATGCAACGTTAGCAACAGGAAAAGCAATTTAGAATAATGTAGGATGCGTTACATCTTTTGAGAACAACTTTCACCACCGTACGAAACATTAAAACTCCATACTAAACCTAATGAATTCGTCCGAGTCATTTGAACATCGTACAACAATTTAGAATATCTTACGACTCTGTATGCCACATTACCGCTTTGAAAAGCATGTTAGTATAACGTAGGACACCTTACAACTCCTAACAAAACATTACAACACCGTACGTAAACTTAAAACTCCATAATAAACCTAATGAATTCATCCGAGTCCTTTGAACATCGTACGACAATTTAGAATATATTACGACTCTGTATGCCACATTACCGCCTTGAAAAGTATGTTAGTATAACGTACGGCACCTTACAACTCCTAACAAAACATTACAACACCGTACGTAAACTCAAAACTCCATAATAAACCTAATGAATTCGTCCGAGTCATTTGAACATCGTACAACAATTTAGAATATCTTACGACTATGTATGCCACATTACCGCCTTGAAAATCATGTTAGTATAACGTAGGACACCTTACAACTCCTAACAACATATTACAATACCGTACGTAAACTTAAAACTCCATAGTAAACCTAATGAATTCGTCTGAGTCCATTAAACATTAGACGACCACTCAGGACTTGTTACGACTTTGTATGCAACGTTAGCAACAGGAAAAGCAATTTAGAATAATGTAGGATGCGTTACATCTTTTGAGAACAACTTTCACCACCGTACGAAACATTAAAACTCCATACTAAACCTAATGAATTCGTCCGAGTCATTTGAACATCGTACAACAATTTAGAATATCTTACGACTCTGTATGCCACATTACCGCTTTGAAAAGCATGTTAGTATAACGTAGGACACCTTACAACTCCTAACAAAACATTACAACACCGTACGTAAACTTAAAACTCCATAATAAACCTAATGAATTCATCCGAGTCCTTTGAACATCGTACGACAATTTAGAATATATTACGACTCTGTATGCCACATTACCGCCTTGAAAAGTATGTTAGTATAACGTACGGCACCTTACAACTCCTAACAAAACATTACAACACCGTACGTAAACTCAAAACTCCATAATAAACCTAATGAATTCGTCCGAGTCATTTGAACATCGTACAACAATTTAGAATATCTTACGACTATGTATGCCACATTACCGCCTTGAAAATCATGTTAGTATAACGTAGGACACCTTACAACTCCTAACAACATATTACAATACCGTACGTAAACTTAAAACTCCATAGTAAACCTAATGAATTCGTCTGAGTCCATTAAACATTAGACGACCACTCAGGACTTGTTACGACTTTGTATGCAACGTTAGCAACAGGAAAAGCAATTTAGAATAATGTAGGATGCGTTACATCTTTTGAGAACAACTTTCACCACCGTACGAAACATTAAAACTCCATACTAAACCTAATGAATTCGTCCGAGTCATTTGAACATCGTACAACAATTAAGAATATCTTACGACTCTGTATGCCACATTACCGCTTTGAAAAGCATGTTAGTATAACGTAGGACACCTTACAACTCCTAACAAAACATTACAACACCGTACTTAAACTTAAAACTCCATAATAAACCTAATGAATTCATCCGAGTCCTTTGAACATCGTACGACAATTTAGAATATATTACGACTCTGTATGCCACATTACCGCCTTGAAAAGTATGTTAGTATAACGTACGGCACCTTACAACTCCTAACAAAACATTACAACACCGTACGTAAACTCAAAACTCCATAATAAACCTAATGAATTCGTCCGAGTCATTTGAACATCGTACAACAATTTAGAATATCTTACGACTATGTATGCCACATTACCGCCTTGAAAATCATGTTAGTATAACGTAGGACACCTTACAACTCCTAACAACATATTACAATACCGTACGTAAACTTAAAACTCCATAGTAAACCTAATGAATTCGTCTGAGTCCATTAAACATTAGACGACCACTCAGGACTTGTTACGACTTTGTATGCAACGTTAGCAACAGGAAAAGCAATTTAGAATAATGTAGGATGCGTTACATCTTTTGAGAACAACTTTCACCACCGTACGAAACATTAAAACTCCATACTAAACCTAATGAATTCGTCCGAGTCATTTGAACATCGTACAACAATTTAGAATATCTTACGACTCTGTATGCCACATTACCGCTTTGAAAAGCATGTTAGTATAACGTAGGACACCTTACAACTCCTAACAAAACATTACAACACCGTACGTAAACTTAAAACTCCAGAATAAACCTAATGAATTCATCCGAGTCCTTTGAACATCGTACGACAATTTAGAATATATTACGACTCTGTATGCCACATTACCGCCTTGAAAAGTATGTTAGTATAACGTACGGCACCTTACAACTCCTAACAAAACATTACAACACCGTACGTAAACTCAAAACTCCATAATAAACCTAATGAATTCGTCCGAGTCATTTGAACATCGTACAACAATTTAGAATATCTTACGACTATGTATGCCACATTACCGCCTTGAAAATCATGTTAGTATAACGTAGGACACCTTACAACTCCTAACAACATATTACAATACCGTACGTAAACTTAAAACTCCATAGTAAACCTAATGAATTCGTCTGAGTCCATTAAACATTAGACGACCACTCAATACTTGTTACGACTTTGTATGCAACATTAGCAACAGGAAAAGCAATTTAGAATAATGTAGGATGCGTTACATGTTTTAAGAACAACTTTCACCACCGTACGAAACATTAAAACTCCATACTAAACCTAATGAATTCGTCCGAGTCATTTGAACATCATACAACAATTTAGAATATCTTACGACTCTGTATGCCACATTACCGCTTTGAAAAGCATGTTAGTATAACGTAGGACACCTTACAACTCCTAACAAAACATTACAACACCGTACGTAAACTTAAAACTCCATAATAAACCTAAAGAATTCATCCGAGTCCTTTGAACATCGTACGACAATTTAGAATATATTACGACTATGTATGCCACATTACCGCCTTGAAAAGTATGTTAATATAACGTACGGCACCTTACAACTCCTAACAAAACATTACAACACCGTACGTAAACTTAAAACTCCATAATAAACCTAATGAGTTCATTCAGGTCCTTTGAACATCGTACGACAATTAAGAATATATTACGACTCTGTATGCCACATTACCGCCTTGAAAAGTATGTTAGTATAACGTACGGCACCTTACAACTCCTAACAAAACATTACAACACCGTACGTAAACTCAAAACTCCATAATAAACCTAATGAATTCGTCCGAGTCATTTGAACATCGTACAACAATTTAGAATATCTTACGACTATGTATGCCACATTATCGCCTTGAAAATCATGTTAGTATAACGTAGGACACCTTACAACTCCTAACAACATATTACAATACCATACGTAAACTTAAAACTCCATAGTAAACCTAATGAATTCGTCTGAGTCCATTAAACATTAGACGACCACTCAGGACTTGTTACGACTTTGTATGCAACATTAGCAACAGGAAAAGCAATTTAGAATAATGTAGGATGCGTTACATCTTTTGAGAACAACATTCACCACCGTACGAAACATTAAAACTCCATACTAAACCTAATGAATTCGTCCGAGTCATTTGAACATCGTACAACAATTTAGAATATCTTACGACTCTGTATGCCACATTACCGCTTTGAAAAGCATGTAAGTATAACGTAGGACACCTTACAACTCCTAACAAAACATTACAACACCGTACGTAAACTTAAAACTCCATAATAAACCAAAAGAATTCATCTGAGTCCTTTGAACATCGTACGACAATTTAGAATATATTACGACTCTGTATGCCACATTACCGCCTTGAAAAGTATGTTAATATAACCTACGGCACCTTACAACTCCTAACAAAACATTACAACACCGTACGTAAACATAAAACTCCATAATAAACCTAATGAGTTCATTCAGGTCCGTTGAACATCGTACGACAATTTAGAATATATTACGACTCTGTATGCCACATTACCGCCTTGAAAAGTATGTTAGTATAACGTACGGCACCTTACAACTCCTAACAAAACATTACAACACCGTACGTAAACTCAAAACTCCATAATAAACCTAATGAATTCGTCCGAGTCATTTGAACATCGTACAACAATTTAGAATATCTTACGACTATGTATGCCACATTATCGCCTTGAAAATCATGTTAGTATAACGTAGGACACCTTACAACTCCTAACAACATATTACAATACCGTACGTAAACTTAAAACTCCATAGTAAACCTAATGAATTCGTCTGAGTCCATTAAACATTAGACGAACACTCAGGACTTGTTACGACTTTGTATGCAACATTAGCAACAGGAAAAGCAATTTAGAATAATGTAGGATGCGTTACATCTTTTGAGAACAACTTTCACCACCGTACGAAACATTAAAACTCCATACTAAACCTAATGAATTCGTCCGAGTCATTTGAACATCGTACAACAATTTAGAATATCTTACGACTCTGTATGCCACATTACCGCTTTGAAAAGTATGTTAATATAACGTACGGCACCTTACAACTCCTAACAAAACATTACAACACCGTACGTAAACTTAAAACTCCATAATAAACCTAATGAATTCATCCGAGTCCTTTGAACATCGTACGACAATTTAGAATATATTACGACTCTGTATGGCACATTACCGCCTTGAAAAGTATGTTAGTATAACGTACGGCACCTTACAACTCCTAACAAAACATTACAACACAGTACGTAAACTCAAAACTCCATAATAAACCTAATGAATTCGTCCGAGTCATTTGAACATCGTACAACAATTTAGAATATCTTACGACTATGTATGCCACATTACCGCCTTCAAAATCATGTTAGTATAACGTAGGACACCTTACAACTCCTAACAACATATTACAATACCGTACGTAAACTTAAAACTCCATAGTAAACCTAATGAATTCGTCTGTGACCATTAAACATTAGACGACCACTCAGGACTTGTTAAGACTTTGTATGCAACATTAGCAACAGGAAAAACAATTTAGAATAATGTAGGATGCGTTACATCTTTTGAGAACAACTTTCACCACCGTACGAAACATTAAAACTCCATACTAAACCTAATGAATTCGTCCGAGTCATTTGAACATCGTACAACAATTTAGAATATCTTACGACTCTGTATGCCACATTACCGCTTTGAAAAGCATGTAAGTATAACGTAGGACACCTTACAACTCCTAACAAAACATTACAACACCGTACGTAAACTTAAAACTCCATAATAAACCAAAAGAATTCATCCGAGTCCTTTGAACATCGTACGACAATTTAGAATATATTACGACTCTGTATGCCACATTACCGCCTTGAAAAGTATGTTAATATAACGTACGGCACCTTACAACTCCTAACAAAACATTACAACACCGTACGTAAACTTAAAACTCCATAATAAACCTAATGAGTTCATTCAGGTCCGTTGAACATCGTACGACAATTTAGAATATATTACGACTCTGTATGCCACATTACCGCCTTGAAAAGTATGTTAGTATAACGTACGGCACCTTACAACTCCTAACAAAACATTACAACACCGTACGTAAACTCAAAACTCCATAATAAACCTAATGAATTCGTCCGAGTCATTTGAACATCGTACAACAATTTAGAATATCTTACGACTATGTATGCCACATTATCGCCTTGAAAATCATGTTAGTATAACGTAGGACACCTTACAACTCCTAACAACATATTACAATACCGTACGTAAACTTAAAACTCCATAGTAAACCTAATGAATTCGTCTGAGTCCATTAAACATTAGACGAACACTCAGGACTTGTTACGACTTTGTATGCAACATTAGCAACAGGAAAAGCAATTTAGAATAATGTAGGATGCGTTACATCTTTTGAGAACAACTTTCACCACCGTACGAAACATTAAAACTCCATACTAAACCTAATGAATTCGTCCGAGTCATTTGAACATCGTACAACAATTTAGAATATCTTACGACTCTGTATGCCACATTACCGCTTTGAAAAGTATGTTAATATAACGTACGGCACCTTACAACTCCTAACAAAACATTACAACACCGTACGTAAACTTAAAACTCCATAATAAACCTAATGAATTCATCCGAGTCCTTTGAACATCGTACGACAATTTAGAATATATTACGACTCTGTATGCCACATTACCGCCTTGAAAAGTATGTTAGTATAACGTACGGCACCTTACAACTCCTAACAAAACATTACAACACAGTACGTAAACTCAAAACTCCATAATAAACCTAATGAATTCGTCCGAGTCATTTGAACATCGTACAACAATTTAGAATATCTTACGACTATGTATGCCACATTACCGCCTTCAAAATCATGTTAGTATAACGTAGGACACCTTACAACTCCTAACAACATATTACAATACCGTACGTAAACTTAAAACTCCATAGTAAACCTAATGAATTCGTCTGTGTCCATTAAACATTAGACGACCACTCAGGACTTGTTAAGACTTTGTATGCAACATTAGCAACAGGAAAAACAATTTAGAATAATGTAGGATTGATAGTCTACTATGTATAGGTTGGACCCACCGGCTTGTCGGTGCTACTTTTGTATGTAATTGTTTGTATTGTAATTGTATTAGTTCTAGCGAACCTACGGGCGAATCTATAGATTCGCCCGCAGGCCAACATGTCTTTTGGTTTAGGTATCGACTGGGCGAACCTATGTGCCCAGCGAACCTGTGTTGGTTCGCTGGATAGATTCGCTAGAGCGAATCTATCAGCGAACCTAACATCACTATATATTGTAACCTTATCTACAACTTTATATAATTTTTTGCACATCTTTTACTCAGACGAATTCTTACCATTTTGTGTTGTGTAATCGTTCAATTGAGGTGCTAGGAGCTTATATCTTTCATCATTGTAGCTTATTAACCTCGATTATGTGTTAGATCTTGATATTGGGTTATTTGGACTTTATTCACTTTGTTCTTCAAGTATTTGACATATTGGTGTTAAACAAGTCAACAAAGCACTGAAATCACGATCATTATGGACCAACAATATGGTATCAGAGCCTTAGTGCTCTTGATTGTTTGATTCAAGTGATTTTTGTGTTGATTTTTGAAGTTTTTGGGTCAAAACTCTTTCGATTCTGTTTGAAGCTTGCTTGTTGTGTTTTGGAGTTGTATTTTGCTCTGGTTTTGTGTTATTTGGACGTATAAAGCTTTTAAAACAAACCTGAAGGCAAATGGTCAAGTTTTGAGGGTTTTCGAGCTGTTTCCGTACTATTTCAGAGTGGTTGAGCTACCAGCGAAACTGTGTGTTCAACCAGCGAATCTGCAGTTCTTCCAGCGAATCTAAATTCAAAATTTTGTCCTGTTTGGGTTGTGTTGTGGCCAGCGAATCTAGCATATCATCGAACGAAAGTTCATCTATTTGACTGAACGTGCAAGCGAAACTGCTGCCAAAATCAGGCCAGCGAATCTGTGCTTGCTCGTCAGCGAATCTGTTGACTGTCTAGCGAATCTGTCACCAGCGAATCTTCCAGCGAATCTGCTGTGTTCTTCCAGCAAAACTAACCAGCGAATCTGTCATTTTTCAGCGAATTTATAATCTGTTCAAAGTTATGACTTCTTCAACACTTAATATGAATGATCTAGACAGTGTTCAACCTAACAGGCCACCGAGGCTTGTTAGTGGTGAAAACTTTGAAGATTGGAAAAGATGTTTGAAAGCGTTCTTCTACTACACGGACTACAACCAATGGGAATCTATAGTGAATGGTCCGCATGTGCCCACAACTGTTGAAGGAACTGTCACTTCAGTAAACACAGATCCAACTACTTTTACTGAAACTGATATCAAGCTACTGGATCGTGACAAGAAGGCATTAGGGGCACTGATACTTTGCTTACATCAGGACATCTTTAACCGGTTTGCAGAACACACAACTGCAAAGAGTCTGTATGATGCATTGTGTGAATTTTATGATGGCAATGAAGATCTGAAACTGGATAGAAAAGCTCAGGCTGAAAAGGAATTCAACTCTTTTGTGGGATATTCACAAGAAAACTTGACTGATATCACAAATCGATTCCTATCTGTGTCAAGCAATCTGAAGAAATATGATGAAAAGCTGGGCAATCACGAACAAGTAGCAAAATTGTTAGATTCACTTCCACCACAATGGAGCCTTCAAATCAAGCTACTGAAACAAGAAAGGAATTTTCCTGATTACAAATTGATGGACGTCATCAACAAGCTGAAGTCTTTTGACCTTGACGTGAAAAGAAGAGAGTATAATCAGTCAATGATGGTTCCAAACATTCCGTCTCAAAATGCTGCACTTATCTCATCCGCTGCAAACTCTTATGTTTACAGTGCAGCATCTAGAGGATCTTCAGGTCATGTATCTGCTAAGTCTGCTGGTGCATCTTCAAACGCTGGTTCAAGCTCAAATGCATCTGTCACCACACAGATTCCGTCAGACACTATGGCATTATTTGGAATGTTTGTTCACAGTTACGAAGCTCTTGTTGCAGGTGAGTTAAAAGGGAAGGGTATGACAGTGGAAGACATGTATCAGGTGGATCCTGATGATCTGGAGGAAACAGATATTCAATGGCAGATGGCTATGCTCACTCTTCGTGCCAGACGATTCATGGAAAGGACTGGTAGAAGAAACTTTGGAAATCAAGGACAGAATGCTAAGTTGGGATATGACAAGGGTAAGTTACGATGCTATAACTGCAAGCAACTGGGCCACTTCAAGAGAGAATGCCCATTACCAATCGTTACTGAGCCAGTTAACTCTGCAACTCCAAGACCTGCTCCAATTCAAGAAAAGGTTGAAGAAGCTAAGTCAAAGAATGAAACTGCACTGCTTACCAACTTTGACTGGAGCGCTGAAATTGAAGAAACCAAGGAGGAGATCAACCATGCTCTTATTGCTGAAATTACTGAGTTTGATGACAATGATATAAATCTCTTTGACCCCTTCAAAGAGTTTTATGGAAAAGAAGAGGAGGAGAAGGTGGAAAATGTTGACAAAGTTCAATCAGATGTTATTGCTCAAGGACATCTGAATCATTCTGGGTTAGTTTGTGAAGCCACTGTTAATGAAGTGAAGCATGAGGAAGAGTCAAAGGCTAGCTTGGAAGAAATGATTGAAAAAGCAAGGCTGGATGCAGTTGATGAATTCAAAAGAAGCACTCCCTACTGTCAATGTGATCGTGCTCTGGCCGCTGAAAAACTGGTAATTGGTCTTCCTTATGATGTTATAGAAGATATGTGTTCATCTGCTTGTAAAATTCGTTTAATTGGCATATACAAAGCAAACAAATTGTTAATGTCAAACGAAAACGAATTAAAAAGGACCATCAAAGAGCTTAAATTAAGTGAATCAAAATACTTTGTTAAGTTAAGAGAAGCTTTAAAAGAAAATGAACACTTAAAAAGGACTCTTTTAGAAAAGAACTGTGAGATTAATTACTTGACTGAGCAAGTTACACTTGCTGAGTTTGAAGCAAGAAAACTCAAAAACAAATTGCAGCAGTGGACCATATCTGGTATGAAAAGGGAGGAACTTTGCAAGAATCAAAGGGGGGCCAGGGTCAAGACAGGTTTGGGTTTTAGTAAAAATGAAACATATGCATATCCTCCACCCAGTACTTTCTGTTATTCTCCTACACCTATTCCTCATCCCTCAAATGAGTTAATTCAAGAGATTATGCAGAAAGATACTGACAGTTCCATTGCAGGTTTAAGTGAAGTAAACCTTAAGGAAGTTAGAGAGGAGTACGCATATGGTGCGAGTGTTGGGCTCGGGTGTTCTGGCAGTAGTGATTGCAGTAGTTCTGATTCCAAGAAGTCTTTTGAAGACATTTGTTTAGATAATTCTGTTTGTAGTAATGTGACATATTCAGACAATTCCATGTTCAATAGTAATTTAGGGTGTTCCACTTCAAGCCCTAATGTGTTTAATGATGCTGTTTTGACTGAAAATGTGTGTGTGAATGACAAATACAAACTTTCAGGTCACATCTCTGAAAGTCAAACCAAAACAAACTGTTTCCAAAAGTTCTTCACTCACCAAATTCCATCTTTCACACCAGTGAGAATTTCAAAACCAAAAGGGAAGGAATCATCTTTTTCATACATCCTTAAACCAAAACCTGAATCTGATACAGTTAAAGTCACAACAAGTAAGTTAAAAGAACTCTATGACACTTATAGTGACTGTGACTCACAACTGTCTGAATGTGATGAAGAAATTGTAATGGATAAAATTCCTGTCAACAGAATTCCCAAAACCGGTTTGAAGTCTCACTGTTTTAAATGTGGAAATACTGGTCACACTGTCAAGCAATGCCCCAAGTTAATCCAAAATAGCACAAAGCAAAAATCTTTGGGAAAAAGATTAAACACTTTTGTAAATAAATTCTTTTGTAATACTTCATCTGCTTCACCACCCAGGTACACAAAGACTTGGGTGCCTATTGCAAAGGTCTAACTTTTCTTTCTTTTAATAAATGTCAGGAACATTCAAATGCCGTTGTAAATAGTCATTGGCATATTGACAGCGGATGTTCCAGACATATGACAGGATTGAAGGATCTTCTTACTAACTATAGGATCATAAATGGAGGCTATGTTGCTTTTGCGGGAGATAAGAAAGGCGGGAAGATGATAGGTCAAGGAGAAGTCTCAAATGGCTCACTTACTTTGGAAGATGTCAACTATGTTCCTGAACTGGCGTTCAATCTTCTGAGTGTATCACAAATCTGTGATAAAAATATTCCTGTGATGTTTCTTCAAAACGAATGCCTGTTCTTGAAGCCAGAGTTCACTATTCCTGAAGATATGGTGATCATGCGAGCTCCGAGACGAAATGATACCTATATGCTGAATATGGGATCAACTGAATCAAACTCCACCGTGACATGTCTTCTGTCTAAAGCATCATCCTTTGAATCATTTTTGTGGCATAAACGTTTAGGACACATCAATTTTAAAATTCTGAATAAATTAGTTAAGAACAATTTGGTTAGGGGTTTACCACAAAAGGATTTTTCTGTAGTCGAGAAATGCATGGCTTGTGCTAAAGGAAAACAGCACAAAAAGCCACATAAACTCAAAATTACAAATACTATCTCAGAACCCCTCGAATTGTTACATACTGATTTATTCGGACCAATAAGTGTCAAATCAATTGCTAAAAAGTCTTATTGCTTGGTTGTCACAGATGATTACTCTAGGTACACCTGGGTGAGATTCATGGCAAACAAGAGTGAGACAGCAGAAGAATTGATGAAGCTGATACCTCTAATAGAGGTTCTTGGAAAGAAGAAGGTTCAAGCCATCAGAAGCGATAACGGAACTGAATTCAGAAACCACATCTTCAACTCCTTCTGTGAACAACGGGGTATTCTCAGACAGTTTAGCGCTGCCCGAACACCACAACAAAATGGTGTTGCTGAAAGAAAGAACCGAACTCTTGTTGAGGCCGCTAGAACTATGCTGATCGAGTCAAAACTTCCAATTATTTTCTGGGCTGAAGCGGTTAATTGTGCAGCTTATGTTCTTAACAGGGTACTGATAGTCAAAGAAAAGATGAAGACTTCATATCAACTGTTTCGAGGGATTAAGCCGCTGATTGACTTTCTACGCCCCTTTGGATGTTCTTGCACTCTTCTGAATACTCAAGACCAGAAGACGAAGTTTGGGGCTGTCTCTGATGAATGCTTCTTTGTGGGATACTCTAACACGCAAAAGGCGTATCGCGTTTACAACAAGCGAACGCGGATCGTGCAAGAGTCCTACTATGTTGATTGGCAAGAATCAAACACTACAAGTATTGGTAGTGAACCGGCTTGGTTTTATGATGCCACCACCATTTTCAAATCATTTAATCTTCCTGACTCTGACGATGACGACATTATTCCACACACATCGGTCTCTATTTTCAATCATACACCCACACCATCACAATCACAACCTTCCACATCTGCTACACAACTACCTCCTACTTCATTTGACATTCCATCACCTCCACCACCCGAAACTGTTCAAACTTCTCCATCAGACATTCCATCCACATCCACTACCATCCCATCACCTACACCTTCACAACCATCAAATCAAACACCCTCAAACGATCAAAATCCTTTACTACTCAACACTGACTTCAAAACCCTGAAAAACCATCCTCACGATTATATCATTGGATCTATTACCGATGGTGTGCGAACCCGGAGTCAGAGCGGTTTGATAAATGAATGTCTTTATGCTGCTTTTCTGTCACAAGTCGTTCCAAAGAATTACAAACAGGCACTTGAAGATCCGAGTTGGGTGGATGCCATGCAGATGGAACTGCAACAATTCAGGAAGCTCAAAGTTTGGGAACTGGTTGATCTTCCTCCTAACAAGTGTCCAATCGGCACTAAATGGGTTTTTCGGAACAAGCCAGATGATCGTGGTGTGGTAATTAGAAATAAAGCGAGACTAGTTGTTCAGGGATTTGCTCAGGAGGAGGGAATTGACTATACCGAAGTTTTTGCTCCAGTCGCTCGCCTGGAAGCCATCAGAATCTTTCTTGCACATGCTGCGAACAAAAACTTTAAGGTTTATCAGATGGATGTGAAATGTGCATTTCTATACGGAGACATCGATGAGGAGATCTACGTATGTCAACCACCAGGATTTGAGGATCCTGATTTCCCGTCAAAGGTTTACAAGCTTGATAAATCCTTGTATGGGTTGCATCAAGCTCCAAGGATCTGGTATGAAACTTTGACACAGTATCTCCTCAGTAAAGGTTTCTCACGTGGGGCTATTGATATGACATTATTCAAGAAGGAGGTGGATGGCGAGCTGCTGATCGTTCAAGTGTACGTTGATGATATCATTTTTGGTTCGACTAATGAAGGGTTGTGTAGAGAATTTGAGAAGGTGATGATGGATCGTTTTGAGATGACCATAATGGGGGAGATGTGTTTCTTCTTGGGGCTGCAAGTGGAGCAAAAGCCTGATGGGATTCTAATCCACCAAGAGAAATATATCAAAGAAATCCTCACGAAGTTTGGCATGGATGACTCTTCTCCTGAATTGATTCCTTTTACTGCTCAAACATGCCTTACTTCCGATGATAATGGGAATCCTGTGGATGCTCATCGGTATCGTTCGATGATCGGATCTCTCATGTATCTGACTGCAAGTCGTCCGGATATCACATTTGCCGTGTGTTACTGTGCTCGCTTCCAAGCAAACCCAAAAGAATCGCATGAAAAAGCTGTTAAACGAATTTTCCGTTACCTTAAGGGTTCCTCTCGTTTGGGACTTTGGTACCCAAAAGGTGGGAACTTTGATTTACATGCTTTTTCTGATAGTGATCATGCTGGTTGCAGGATTAACAGGAAATCGGTGACCGGTGGATGTCAATACCTTGGAGAATGTCTTGTTTCATGGCAAAGCAAGAAGCAAACAACCGTCTCCCTGTCCACAGGAGAAGCAGAATACATAGCTACGTCAAGTTGCTGTTGCCAAGTGCTGTGGATTCAACATCAGATGATGGATTATGGCATCAACTTTCTTCACACGCCACTCTTTTGTGACAATGAAGCTGCCGTTGGAATCGCCAAGAATCCCATTCATCACACTCGAACCAAGCACATAGAAACAAGAATTCATGCAATCCGGGATGCACAGGAGAAAGGGTTTATAGATATTATTCCTATCGAAACCAGAAAGCAAAAAGCTGATCTTTTCACGAAAACTTTTGATAAACCACGTTTTTATGAATTGATCTCCATGCTTGGACTTATATCTTTTTGAAAAACCTTTTTCTGTGAGAATCCTTTTGTAAATATGTAAATAATCTGTTCTTCGTAAATAATCGGGTCTTTATCTTCTTTGAAAAATCCGTGGGTCACTCGATTCTTTGCTCCGTTTCTTTATTTTATTTTATCTTCTTTCCTTTTCTTTTATATTCTGTATATATATATATATTTAGAAAATCTGAAAAACAAAAATTTCTTAATTAGACGGCTATTATCTAGAAATTTTGGGGGAGATATAAAAAGATAAACTATTTATAGTTTTTCAAATTTTGCTATTTCAGGATCTTCGTTTTGATTGATGTTGAAGAGTCGTTGAAGGAGGTCAGAAGTATTGCGTTTGGGATATGTCAGATAGGCTCAGCCCGAAAACGAAGTAAACAGTGATTGTGCAGCCAAACATAACGCTCAAGATCTCGACAGCAAGGATTATCCCCTTGACGTGATTGGATTGCACAAAGATAATGGTTCTGTCAAAAATGGGTTGAGAGTGTCAAATCTTTGTCTTGATTTCCCTAAAAAATCCCAAATCACCCTCACCCTATCCCCGAATCGAGTTTCTAGTATGCAAAACAAATAAAAATAAAAAGCTGCTAGGGATGCTCTTCGGAAAAGCCTCTGAGTGAGTTACTCGTTAACTCCTCAGAACGTATTGTGTCAAGTGCTTAACTCCTCTGCTATACGGAAGTATTGACCTGGAGTTGGTGGATCTTCTCTGCTATACGAAAGTATTGACCTGAAGATTCACCGAGCATGCTCAAATGTTTATCTCCTCTGTTATACGTCAGTATAGACCTGGAGCTCTAGACTATTTGAGTTTCCCAAATAATAAGTCGCATTGTATTCAAAATGAATCAATTGCTGACAAAGCTTCACTCACAAAAGAAAAGATGCAAAATTTGCACATGTGTCAAAAGACAACATTCAAAAGTTGTTCTATGAAACTCAAGCAAAGTAAATCGTATTGCTCAGATATACCCTGATGACAGAATTTGTTCTTTTTACCTAGACGTTTGTGGGGACCGAGTTGTCTGAGTTTCTTCAATCAAACCCAAAACATGATAAAAGAAGCTGCTGAGCTCTTGTTGAAAGGACTAAGGCATGGGTTTAAATGGACAAACATATCTGCAATCCCGCCAATCGATGATTCTCCGGATTCTACTCAAAACATCATGAAGAATAAATATCCTTTCTAGCGTTTAAAACCGTCTCCTGTTATACTTATTTTATTTTATTTTAATTTTAAATTTTAAATTTTAATTTTTAGGATTATATGTATATATGTTTATTTTTGGGGCGTTGATATCGTGGGACGTTTTCACGGATTTACAAAGATTTTAAAATTTTAAGAAAATCCAAAAATATTTCTTTTCTTCTTCTGTCTAGCGAATCTATGGCGAACCTACAGATTCGCTCGGTCTCTAAGGTTCGCTCGGTCTCTCTTTGTTTCGCTGACATGAAACAGCCTTGTTTATGTGTCAGCGAACCTGGTAGCGAACCAGTCAGAAACTTTGTCTTTCGGTCTTCTGGCGAACCTAAGGTTCGCTGGTCTGTCTGCCAGCGAATCTATGGGTGTATATATATACTGTGTCAGCGTATTATCTCATGTTATTGCACTGTAGCACGACTTTTCAAAAAACCTAACACCAACGTTCGATTCTCGCTATTTCCGGTCTTTTTCACAAATTAAACATCACGTTATAGTCCGGTATGTGATCGATTACACTCTAATCTCTATCTAAACCCTAAATCGAACCGTTATCATGTTTTTAACTGTCGATCTGTGCATAAGTGTTGATTGAACAACTGTTTTGTTGTTAGTTACTAGGGTTTTTCATCATAATTGCCCTGTTTAATGTTTTGTTTACCTGTTTGTTGCCTTTAATGACTGAAAATGATGAACTGTATGTGATTTCGGCCGTTTTTCAAAAGCTAGGGTTTCCAGCGAACCTAAGTGTTCGTCTGGCGAATCTGAACGAAAGTTCAAGTCTTCGAGCGAATCTATGTCGTTATGCTGCCCGCGCAACAACATAGATTCGCCCGACTGTTTCTAGCGAACCTATACATTCGCTCGACAACAATGACTGATTTTTCTGTCAGCGAATCTATAGGTTCTTGTGCCAAAATCTCAGGTTCGCTATACCAGCGAACCTAATTTCCAGCGAATCTATTTTCTGATTTTCAAATCTTTATTTCTGATCAATCTCCGTTTATTTTTCAGGCAAAATGTCGACTTTATTCTTCGAGAAGAAGCACAATATGTGTGCTTTACTCGATGAAAACTTCGAAAAGGCCAGCAGCTATAGAGACGCTATCATATGGCTGAAGTCGTCACACATTTATCATGCCATCTCTCACTCACCCACCATATACGAGACGCACGTTCGGGATTTCTGGCGAACTGCGGTCATGAATGTGTCGGTACAGCCGTCACGAATATGTGCCAATGTCAGTGGCCACGACTTAGCATTTACTGAAGCTGATTTGGCTAGGATACTAAGATTAGAAGAAGATGTCGGTGATGAGGTTGGTATGACTGCTGAAGAAGTTTATGGGGCACTTCGGACTGCCGGGTATGAGGGGCCAATGCCCGGCGAAAAGAAGATGGAGTTTGTCAAGTCCTACCTGATCCAGGAGTGGAGGTACATCGCCCATGTATTTATTATGTGCCTGGATCACAGAAAAGGGGGTACTGACGGTCTGAACCTGGATTGGGCTCGAGCCATGGTGCTGTTCTGCCGAGGGCAGAAAGCAAATCTGGCAAAGCTGATATTTAACTACATGCTCGAGAACATCCATGCTTCAAAAGGAGCCAAGTGGTTAATGTATCCAAGATTCATTCAAATGGTACTGAATGACAAGTTGCCGGGTCTACCGGTTATTGGTGCTGAGCTGAAGGTATGGGATATGCATTCACGAATCTTCAAGGACTGTAAATCAGTAAGGCCGGAATGTGTGGGAAGGATTACGTACTTGTGGGAGAATATGTATCCGGCGGATAGGTGGGTTTATATACAAAGGATGATTGAGTCAGAAAAGAAACGGGGCGGTGAAAACATTGAGGAGGTTGAGAAGAAGATCCGAAAGAGAAAGGCTTATGCGAAAGATAAAGATTATTCATTTGATAGAGAGGTGGATGAGATCCAGGCCGAGATTGATGCTGGCAGAGAACTGAGGACAAAGAAAAGGGCTGATACACATGCTGAGGGATCAAAGAAGGCTAAGCATGATGTCGGGGGTACATATGCTGGGTCTGGGAATGTGTTGAAGGATGAGGTTGAGAAGTTAAAGGCTGATCTGGCTGAGCTGACAGGTAAACATGAAGAACTGGAGAAACAGGATGCTGAAAAATCTACTGTGATATATGAGATGGGCCGAATGATGAAAGATCAGCAGTGCCTTTTGGTGAGGGTCTTCAAAGAGTTAAACGAATTGAAGGTGAATGCTGGGACTGAACCGGCGATGACTGAGGCGGAACTGGACTCCTTAACGGATATTACAAGATATCCGTTAATGGATGTTGACTTTGGTGACAAGAGTAAGGGAAAAGGCGTGGTTGAAGAGTTCGATGAGGATATGGGGATTGACATGGACGTATTTGAAGGAGAGGAAGTTGTTGGTGGATCTGGGGTTGATTATACTTTGGTGGATGAACCTGACACTGATTTTGATGCTGAAAGTGAGGAGGACATTGAGGATGAGCCTGAGGTATACAAAGTGGAGGAAAAGGGAATGAGCTACCAGTTTGAACACGCTGAGTTAGACAAATCCGAATGGTTCAGGAAAGAGGAAGCAGTGGTGCCCGAGGTACCGATATTCCAAAATCTAGACGAACCCACCACCAAACAGCAAGATAGACAGATTATAGCATGGAAATATAACTGTTTGGTGGAAGCTTATATGATCAAAAGGAGGGGTGGCGACATTACATACGTAAAGAACCGAAAGCACTTTGCCACCTTTCCTCGATGGGACTTGAGGAGACTGGCAGAGCTGCCGCTTTTAGGGAAAGAGGATAGCGGTAGGGCATGTGCATTTGAAGCTGCGATCAGGGAGGCCGCTAAGTCAAACTTTGTTGAATTCGGATACCAAAAGCCTAGAAGGATGAGGCAGAAAAGGGATAAACATTGGGTATCGTGGAAGGGCAAAATTGTTTTGAAAATTGCTGCTCCAAAAGTGATGACGAGGGTCAGAGTCCCAGATACTCAACCACCCAGATTGCAGGATTTCAACAAGTGGTTCTATGATAATAGCACTGGGGAGGCCATTATTAGACTAAGTGGAGATGACCGTCCAGAAATTCGATTGTTTGATCCGATGGAGGTCTTCTCCTTCTGTGATGAGGACTTGAAGGTGCTATGTGAGCACAGAATTAAGCACGGGGCTGGTGATGACACTGCTGCTGAAGCAAACCTGTTTGTGAAGGTTGCTAACAAAGCCCGAGGGATTCGTGCAGAACTGAAGGCAGTGAATGAGAGGTTGAGAAGGTCAGATGATCTGCAACTGGAAATGGACGATCTAACTCGACAGCTAGATCGATCAATTGAGCAGAGGTTTGAGAAACCTGTTGAAGTTGTAGACTTGGAAGTTGAATGCGAGGAGCCAACTGCAGATATTCAGGCGGAAACGACAGTTCATCCTGAGCCTGATACAGAGGTCGCAGAAACAGAGTTTGTGGATTCTATGTTAAATCTGAGTGAAGATGAGGCCGGAATTGAAGACTATACAAATCCAAAGGCCGGGATCAAAGAACGGGCAGGAGCTTTTATTGAACAACTTTGAAGCCAACAAGACAGGAGCTAATCTGAAGACTTCCCCAGGTGAGGTCCAACCTAGGGGGAGTATTGATAGTCTACTATGTATAGGTTGGACCCACCGGCTTGTCGGTGCTACTTTTGTATGTAATTGTTTGTATTGTAATTGTATTAGTTCTAGCGAACCTACGGGCGAATCTATAGATTCGCCCGCAGGCCAACATGTCTTTTGGTTTAGGTATCGACTGGGCGAACCTATGTGCCCAGCGAACCTGTGTTGGTTCGCTGGATAGATTCGCTAGAGCGAATCTATCAGCGAACCTAACATCACTATATATTGTAACCTTATCTACAACTTTATATAATTTTTTGCACATCTTTTACTCAGACGAATTCTTACCATTTTGTGTTGTGTAATCGTTCAATTGAGGTGCTAGGAGCTTATATCTTTCATCATTGTAGCTTATTAACCTCGATTATGTGTTAGATCTTGATATTGGGTTATTTGGACTTTATTCACTTTGTTCTTCAAGTATTTGACATATTGGTGTTAAACAAGTCAACAAAGCACTGAAATCACGATCATTATGGACCAACAAGGATGCGTTACATCTTTTGAGAACAACTTTCACCACCGTACGAAACATTAAAACTCCATACTAAACCTAATGAATTCGTCCGAGTCATTTGAACATCGTACAACAATTTAGAATATCTTACGACTCTGTATGCCACATTACCGCTTTGAAAAGCATGTAAGTATAACGTAGGACACCTTACAACTCCTAACAAAACATTACAACATCGTACGTAAACTTAAAACTCCATAATAAACCAAAAGAATTCATCCGAGTCCTTTGAACATCGTACGACAATTTAGAATATATTACGACTCTGTATGCCACATTACCGCCTTGAAAAGTATGTTAATATAACGTACGGCACCTTACAACTCCTAACAAAACATTACAACACCGTACGTAAACTTAAAACTCCATAATAAACCTAATGAGTTCATTCAGGTCCGTTGAACATCGTACGACAATTTAGAATATATTACGACTCTGTATGCCACATTACCGCCTTGAAAAGTATGTTAGTATAACGTACGGCACCTTACAACTCCTAACAAAACATTACAACACCGTACGTAAACTCAAAACTCCATAATAAACCTAATGAATTCGTCCGAGTCATTTGAACATCGTACAACAATTTAGAATATCTTACGACTATGTATGCCACATTATCGCCTTGAAAATCATGTTAGTATAACGTAGGACACCTTACAACTCCTAACAACATATTACAATACCGTACGTAAACTTAAAACTCCATAGTAAACCTAATGAATTCGTCTGATTCCATTAAACATTAGACGAACACTCAGGACTTGTTACGACTTTGTATGCAACATTAGCAACAGGAAAAGCAATTTAGAATAATGTAGGATGCGTTACATCTTTTGAGAACAACTTTCACCACCGTACGAAACATTAAAACTCCATACTAAACCTAATGAATTCGTCCGAGTCATTTGAACATCGTACAACAATTTAGAATATCTTACGACTCTGTATGCCACATTACCGCTTTGAAAAGTATGTTAATATAACGTACGGCACCTTACAACTCCTAACAAAACATTACAACACCGTACGTAAACTTAAAACTCCATAATAAACCTAATGAATTCATCCGAGTCCTTTGAACATCGTACGACAATTTAGAATATATTACGACTCTGTATGCCACATTACCGCCTTGAAAAGTATGTTAGTATAACGTACGGCACCTTACAACTCCTAACAAAACATTACAACACAGTACGTAAACTCAAAACTCCATAATAAACCTAATGAATTCGTCCGAGTCATTTGAACATCGTACAACAATTTAGAATATCTTACGACTATGTATGCCACATTACCGCCTTCAAAATCATGTTAGTATAACGTAGGACACCTTACAACTCCTAACAACATATTACAATACCGTACGTAAACTTAAAACTCCATAGTAAACCTAATGAATTCGTCTGTGTCCATTAAACATTAGACGACCACTCAGGACTTGTTAAGACTTTGTATGCAACATTAGCAACAGGAAAAACAATTTAGAATAATGTAGGATGCGTTACATCTTTTGAGAACAACTTTCACCACCGTACGAAACATTAAAACTCCATACTAAACCTAATGAATTCGTCCGAGTCATTTGAACATCGTACAACAATTTAGAATATCTTACGACTCTGTATGCCACATTACCGCTTTGAAAAGCATGTTAGTATAACGTAGGACACCTTACAACTCCTAACAAAACATTACAACACCGTACGTAAACTTAAAACTCCATAATAAACCTAATGAATTCATCCGAGTCCTTTGAACATCGTACGACAATTTAGAATATATTACGACTCTGTATGCCACATTACCTCCTTGAAAAGTATGTTAGAATAACGTACGGCACCTTACAACTCCTAACAAAACATTACAACACCGTACGTAAACTTAAAACTCCATAATAAACCTAATGAATTCATTCAGGTCCTTTGAACATCGTACGACAATTTAGAATATATTACGACTCTGTATGCCACATTACGGCCTTGAAAAGTATGTTAGTATAACGTACGGCACCTTAGAACTCCTAACAAAACATTACAACACCGTACCTAAACTCAAAACTCCATAATAAACCTAATGAACTCGTCCGAGTCATTTAAACATCGTACAACAATTTAAAATATCTTACGAATATGTAAGCCACATTACCGCCTTGAAAATCATGTTAGTATAACGTAGGACACCTTACAACTCCTAACAATATATTACCATACCGTACGTAAACTTAAAACTCCATAGTAAACCTAATGAATTCGTCTGAGTCCATTAAACATTAGACGAACACTCAGGACTTGTTATGACTTTGTATGCAACATTAGCAACAGGAAAAGCAATTTAGAATAATGTAGGATGCGTTACATCTTTTGAGAACAACTTTCACCACCGTACGAAACATTAAAACTCCATACCAAACCTATTGAATTCGTCCGAGTCATTTGAACATCGTACAACAACTTAGAATATCTTACGACTCTGTATGCCACATTACCGCTTTGAAATGCATGTTAGTATAACGTAGGACACCTTACAACTCCTAACAAAACATTACAACACCGTACGTAAACTTAAAACTCCATAATAAACCTAATGAATTCATCCGAGTCCTTTGAACATCGTACGACAATTTAGAATATATTACGACTCTGTATGCCACATTACCGCCTTGAAAAGTATGTTAATATAACGTACGGCACCTTACAACTCCTAACAAAACATTACAACACCGTACGTAAACTTAAAACTCCATAATAAACCTAATGAGTTCATTCAGGTCCTTTGAACATCGTACGACAATTTAAAATATATTACGACTCTGTATGCCACATTACCGCCTTGAAAAGTATGTTAGTATAACGTACGGCACCTTACAACTCCTAACAAAACATTACAACACCGTACGTAAACTCAAAACTCCATAATAAACCTAATGAATTCGTCCGAGTCATTTGAACATCGTACAACAATTTAGAATATCTTACGACTATGTATGCCACATTATCGCCTTGAAAATCATGTTAGTATAACGTAGGACACCTTACAACTCCTAACAACATATTACAATACCATACGTAAACTTAAAACTCCATAGTAAACCTAATGAATTCGTCTGAGTCCATTAAACATTAGACGACCACTCAGGACTTGTTATGACTTTGTATGCAACATTAGCAACAGGAAAAGCAATTTAGAATAATGAGGATGCGTTACATCTTTTGAGAACAACTTTCACCACCGTACGAAACATTAAAACTCCATACTAAACCTAATGAATTCGTCCGAGTCATTTGAACATCGTACAACAATTTAGAATATCTTACGACTCTGTATGCCACATTACCGCTTTGAAAAGCATGTTAGTATAACGTAGGACACCTTACAACTCCTAACAAAACATTACAACACCGTACGTAAACTTAAAACTCCATAATAAACCTAATGAATTCATCCGAGTCCTTTGAACATCGTACGACAATTTAGAATATATTACGACTCTGTATCCCACATTACCGCCTTGAAAAGTATGTTAATATAACGTACGGCACCTTACAACTCCTAACAAAACATTACAACACTGTACGTAAACTTAAAACTCCATAATAAACCTAATGAGTTCATTCAGGTCCTTTGAACATCGTACGACAATTTAGAATATATTACGACTCTGTATGCCACATTACCGCCTTGAAAAGTATGTTAGTATAACGTACGGCACCTTACAACTCCTAACAAAACATTACAACACCGTACGTAAACTCAAAACTCCATAATAAACCTAATGAATTCGTCCGAGTCATTTGAACATCGTACAACAATTTAGAATATCTTACGACTATGTATGCCACATTATCGCCTTGAAAATCATGTTAGTATAACGTAGGACACCTTACAACTCCTAACAACATATTACAATACCGTACGTAAACTTAAAACTCCATAGTAAACCTAATGAATTCGTCTGAGTCCATTAAACATTAGACGAACACTCAGGACTTGTTACGACTTTGTATGCAACATTAGCAACAGGAAAAGCAATTTAGAATAATGTAGGATGCGTTACATCTTTTGAGAACAACTTTCACCACCGTACGAAACATGAAAACTCCATACTAAACCTAATGAATTCGTACGAGTCATTTGAACATCGTACAACAATTTAGAATATCTTACAACTCTGTATGCCACATTACCGCTTTGAAAAGCATGTTAGTATAACGTAGGACACCTTACAACTCCTAACAAAACATTACAATATCGTACGTAAACTTAAAACTCCATAATAAACCTAATGAATTCATCCGAGTCCTTTGAACATCGTACGACAATTTAGAATATATTACGACTCTGTATGCCACATTACGGCCTTGAAAAGTATGTTAGTATAACGTACGGCACCTTACAACTCCTAACAAAACATTACAACACCGTACGTAAACTCAAAACTCCATAATAAACCTAATGAATTCGTCCGAGTCATTTGAACATCGTACAACAATTTAGAATATCTTACGACTATGTATGCCACATTATCCCCTTGAAAATCATGTTAGTATAACGTAGGACACCTTACAACTCCTAACAACATATTACAATACCGTACGTAAACTTGAAACTCCATAGTAAACCTAATGAATTCGTCTGAGTCCATTAAACATTAGACGACCACTCAGGACTTGTTACGACTTTGTATGCAACATTAGCAACAGGAAAAGCAATTTAAAATAATGTAGGATGCGTTATATCTTTTGAGAACAACTTTCACCACCGTACGAAACATTAAAACTCCATACTAAACCTAATGAATTCGTCCGAGTCATTTGAACATCGTACAACAATTTAGAATATCTTACGACTCTGTATGCCACATTACCGCTTTGAAAAGCATGTTAGTATAACGTAGGACACCTTACAACTCCTAACAAAAAATTACAACACCGTACGTAAACTTAAAACTCCATAATAAACCTAATGAATTCATCCGAGTCCTTTGAACATCGTACGACAATTTAGAATATATTACGACTCTGTATGCCACATTACCGCCTTGAAAAGTATGTAAGTATAACGTACGGCACCTTACAACTCCTAACAAAACATTACAACACCGTACGTAAACTTAAAACTCCATAATAAACCTAATGAGTTCATTCAGGTCCTTTGAACATCGTACGACAATTTAGAATATATTACGACTCTGTATGCCACATTACCGCCTTGAAAAGTATGTTAGTATAACGTACGGCACCTTACAACTCCTAACAAAACATTACAACACCGTACGTAAACTTAAACTCCATAATAAACCTAATGAATTCATCCGAGTCCTTTGAACATCGTACGACAATTTAGAATATATTACGACTCTGTATGCCACATTACCGCCTTGAAAAGCATGTAAGTATAACGTACGGCACCTTACAACTCCTAACAAAACATTACAACACCGTACGTAAACTCAAAACTCCATAATAAACCTAATGAATTCGTCCGAGTCAATTGAACATCGTACAACAATTTAGAATATCTTACGACTATGTATGCCACATTATCGCCTTGAAAATCATGTTAGTATAACGTAGGACACCTTACAACTCCTAACAACATATTACAATACCGTACGTAAACTTAAAACTCCATAGTAAACCTAATGAATTCGTCTGAGTCCATTAAACATTAGACGAACACTCAGGACTTGTTACGACTTTGTATGCAACATTAGCAACAGGAAAAGCAATTTAGAATAATGTAGG
Source organism: Tagetes erecta (assembly GCA_030867185.1). Taxonomy (NCBI): domain Eukaryota; kingdom Viridiplantae; phylum Streptophyta; class Magnoliopsida; order Asterales; family Asteraceae; genus Tagetes; species Tagetes erecta. The sequence goes on along the minus strand of CM061488.1, from coordinate 41,773,419 downwards.
ATGCGTTACATCTTTTGAGAACGACTTTCACCACCGTACGAAACATGAAAACTCCATACTAAACCTAATGAATTCGTACGAGTCATTTGAACATCGTACAACAATTTAGAATATATTACAACTCTGTATGCCACATTACCGCTTTGAAAAGCATGTTAGTATAACGTAGGACACCTTACAACTCCTAACAAAACATTACAATATCGTACGTAAACTTAAAACTCCATAATAAACCTAATGAATTCATCCGAGTCCTTTGAACATCGTACGACAATTTAGAATATATTACGACTCTGTATGCCACATTACGGCCTTGAAAAGTATGTTAGTATAACGTACGGCACCTTACAACTCCTAACAAAACATTACAACACCGTACGTAAACTCAAAACTCCATAATAAACCTAATGAATTCGTCCGAGTCATTTGAACATCGTACAACAATTTAGAATATCTTACGACTATGTATGCCACATTATCCCCTTGAAAATCATGTTAGTATAACGTAGGACACCTTACAACTCCTAACAACATATTACAATACCGTACGTAAACTTGAAACTCCATAGTAAACCTAATGAATTCGTCTGAGTCCATTAAACATTAGACGACCACTCAGGACTTGTTACGACTTTGTATGCAACATTAGCAACAGGAAAAGCAATTTAGAATAATGTAGGATGCGTTATATCTTTTGAGAACAACTTTCACCACCGTACGAAACATTAAAACTCCATACTAAACCTAATGAATTCGTCCGAGTCATTTGAACATCGTACAACAATTTAGAATATCTTACGACTCTGTATGCCACATTACCGCTTTGAAAAGCATGTTAGTATAACGTAGGACACCTTACAACTCCTAACAAAACATTACAACACCGTACGTAAACTTAAAACTCCATAATAAACCTAATGAATTCATCCGAGTCCTTTGAACATCGTACGACAATTTAGAATATATTACGACTCTGTATCCCACATTACCGCCTTGAAAAGTATGTTAATATAACGTACGGCACCTTACAACTCCTAACAAAACATTACAACACCGTACGTAAACTTAAAACTCCATAATAAACCTAATGAGTTCATTCAGGTCCTTTGAACATCGTACGACAATTTAGAATATATTACGACTCTGTATGCCACATTACCGCCTTGAAAAGTATGTTAGTATAACGTACGGCACCTTACAACTCCTAACAAAACATTACAACACCGTACGTAAACTCAAAACTCCATAATAAACCTAATGAATTCGTCCGAGTCATTTGAACATCGTACAACAATTTAGAATATCTTACGACTATGTATGCCACATTATCGCCTTGAAAATCATGTTAGTATAACGTAGGACACCTCACAACTCCTAACAACATATTACAATACCGTACGTAAACTTAAAACTCCATAGTAAACCTAATGAATTCGTCTGAGTCCATTAAACATTAGACGAACACTCAGGACTTGTTACGACTTTGTATGCAACATTAGCAACAGGAAAAACAATTTAGAATAATGTAGGATGCGTTACATCTTTTGAGAACAACTTTCACCACCGTACGAAACATGAAAACTCGATACTAAACCTAATGAATTCGTACGAGTCATTTGAACATCGTACAACAATTTAGAATATCTTACAACTCTGTATGCCACATTACCGCTTTGAAAAGCATGTTAGTATAACGTAGGACACCTTACAACTCCTAACAAAACATTACAATATCGTACGTAAACTTAAAACTCCATAATAAACCTAATGAATTCATCCGAGTCCTTTGAACATCGTACGACAATTTAGAATATATTACGACTCTGTATGCCACATTACGGCCTTGAAAAGTATGTTAGTATAACGTACGGCACCTTACAACTCCTAACAAAACATTACAACACCGTACGTAAACTCAAAACTCCATAATAAACCTAATGAATTCGTCCGAGTCATTTGAACATCGTACAACAATTTAGAATATCTTACGACTATGTATGCCACATTATCCCCTTGAAAATCATGTTAGTATAACGTAGGACACCTTACAACTCCTAACAACATATTACAATACCGTACGTAAACTTGAAACTCCATAGTAAACCTAATGAATTCGTCTGAGTCCATTAAACATTAGACGACCACTCAGGACTTGTTACGACTTTGTATGCAACATTAGCAACAGGAAAAGCAATTTAGAATAATGTAGGATGCGTTATATCTTTTGAGAACAACTTTCACCACCGTACGAAACATTAAAACTCCATACTAAACCTAATGAATTCGTCCGAGTCATTTGAACATCGTACAACAATTTAGAATATCTTACGACTCTGTATGCCACATTACCGCTTTGAAAAGCATGTTAGTATAACGTAGGACACCTTACAACTCCTAACAAAACATTACAACACCGTACGTAAACTTAAAACTCCATAATAAACCTAATGAATTCATCCGAGTCCTTTGAACATCGTACGACAATTTAGAATATATTACGACTCTGTATGCCACATTACCGCCTTGAAAAGTATGTTAATATAACGTACGGCACCTTACAACTCCTAACAAAACATTACAACACCGTACGTAAACTTAAAACTCCATAATAAACCTAATGAGTTCATTCAGGTCCTTTGAACATCGTACGACAATTTAGAATATATTACGACTCTGTATGCCACATTACCGCCTTGAAAAGTATGTTAGTATAACGTACGGCACCTTACAACTCCTAACAAAACATTACAACACCGTACGTAAACTTAAACTCCATAATAAACCTAATGAATTCATCCGAGTCCTTTGAACATCGTACGACAATTTAGAATATATTACGACTCTGTATGCCACATTACCGCCTTGAAAAGCATGTAAGTATAACGTACGGCACCTTACAACTCCTAACAAAACATTACAACACCGTACGTAAACTCAAAACTCCATAATAAACCTAATGAATTCGTCCGAGTCAATTGAACATCGTACAACAATTTAGAATATCTTACGACTATGTATGCCACATTATCGCCTTGAAAATCATGTTAGTATAACGTAGGACACCTTACAACTCCTAACAACATATTACAATACCGTACGTAAACTTAAAACTCCATAGTAAACCTAATGAATTCGTCTGAGTCCATTAAACATTAGACGAACACTCAGGACTTGTTACGACTTTGTATGCAACATTAGCAACAGGAAAAGCAATTTAGAATAATGTAGGATGCGTTACATCTTTTGAGAACAACTTTCACCACCGTACGAAACATGAAAACTCCATACTAAACCTAATGAATTCGTACGAGTCATTTGAACATCGTACAACAATTTAGAATATCTTACAACTCTGTATGCCACATAACCGCTTTGAAAAGCATGTTAGTATAACGTAGGACACCTTACAACTCCTAACAAAACATTACAATATCGTACGTAAACTTAAAACTCCATAATAAACCTAATGAATTCATCCGAGTCCTTTGAACATCGTACGACAATTTAGAATATATTACGACTCTGTATGCCACATTACGGCCTTGAAAAGTATGTTAGTATAACGTACGGCACCTTACAACTCCTAACAAAACATTACAACACCGTACGTAAACTTAAAACTCCATAATAAACCTAATGAGTTCATTCAGGTCCTTTGAACATCGTACGACAATTTAGAATATATTACGACTCTGTATGCCACATTACCGCCTTGAAAAGTATGTTAGTATAACGTACGGCACCTTACAACTCCTAACAAAACATTACAACACCGTACGTAAACTCAAAACTCCATAATAAACCTAATGAATTCGTCCGAGTCATTTGAACATCGTACAACAATTTAGAATATCTTACGACTATGTATGCCACATTATCGCCTTGAAAATCATGTTAGTATAACGTAGGACACCTTACAACTCCTAACAACATATTACAATACCATACGTAAACTTAAAACTCCATAGTAAACCTAATGAATTCTTCTGAGTCCATTAAACATTAGACGACCACTCAGGACTTGTTATGACTTTGTATGCAACATTAGCAACAGGAAAAGCAATTTAGAATAATGTAGGATGCGTTACATCTTTTGAGAACAACTTTCACCACCGTACGAAACATTAAAACTCCATACTAAACCTAATGAATTCGTCCGAGTCATTTGAACATCGTACAACAATTTAGAATATCTTACGACTCTGTATGCCACATTACCGCTTTGAAAAGCATGTTAGTATAACGTAGGACACCTTACAACTCCTAACAAAACATTACAACACCGTACGTAAACTTAAAACTCCATAATAAACCTAATGAATTCATCCGAGTCCTTTGAACATCGTACGACAATTTAGAATATATTACGACTCTGTATGCCACATTACCGCCTTGAAAAGTATGTTAATATAACGTACGGCACCTTACAACTCCTAACAAAACATTACAACACCGTACGTAAACTTAAAACTCCATAATAAACCTAATGAGTTCATTCAGGTCCTTTGAACATCGTACGACAATTTAGAATATATTACGACTCTGTATGCCACATTACCGCCTTGAAAAGTATGTTAGTATAACGTACGGCACCTTACAACTCCTAACAAAACATTACAACACCGTACGTAAACTCAAAACTCCATAATAAACCTAATGAATTCGTCCGAGTCAATTGAACATCGTACAACAATTTAGAATATCTTACGACTATGTATGCCACATTATCGCCTTGAAAATCATGTTAGTATAACGTAGGACACCTTACAACTCCTAACAACATATTACAATACCGTACGTAAATTTAAAACTCCATAGTAAACCTAATGAATTCGTCTGAGTCCATTAAACATTAGACGAACACTCAGGACTTGTTACGACTTTGTATGCAACATTAGCAACAGGAAAAGCAATTTAGAATAATGTAGGATGCGTTACATCTTTTGAGAACAACTTTCACCACCGTACGAAACATGAAAACTCCATACTAAACCTAATGAATTCGTACGAGTCATTTGAACATCGTACAACAATTTAGAATATCTTACAACTCTGTATGCCACATTACCGCTTTGAAAAGCATGTTAGTATAACGTAGGACACCTAACAACTCCTAACAAAACATTACAATATCGTACGTAAACTTAAAACTCCATAATAAACCTAATGAATTCATCCGAGTCCTTTGAACATCGTACGACAATTTAGAATATATTACGACTCTGTATGCCACATTACGGCCTTGAAAAGTATGTTAGTATAACGTACGGCACCTTACAACTCCTAACAAAACATTACAACACCGTACGTAAACTTAAAACTCCATAATAAACCTAATGAGTTCATTCAGGTCCTTTGAACATCGTACGACAATTTAGAATATATTACGACTCTGTATGCCACATTACCGCCTTGAAAAGTATGTTAGTATAACGTACGGCACCTTACAACTCCTAACAAAACATTACAACACCGTACGTAAACTCAAAACTCCATAATAAACCTAATGAATTCGTCCGAGTCATTTGAACATCGTACAACAATTTAGAATATCTTACGACTATGTATGCCACATTATCGCCTTGAAAATCATGTTAGTATAACGTAGGACACCTTACAACTCCTAACAACATATTACAATACCATACGTAAACTTAAAACTCCATAGTAAACCTAATGAATTCGTCTGAGTCCATTAAACATTAGACGACCACTCAGGACTTGTTATGACTTTGTATGCAACATTAGCAACAGGAAAAGCAATTTAGAATAATGTAGGATGCGTTACATCTTTTGAGAACAACTTTCACCACCGTACGAAACATTAAAACTCCATACTAAACCTAATGAATTCGTCCGAGTCATTTGAACATCGTACAACAATTTAGAATATCTTACGACTCTGTATGCCACATTACCGCTTTGAAAAGCATGTTAGTATAACGTAGGACACCTTACAACTCCTAACAAAACATTACAACACCGTATGTAAACTTAAAACTCCATAATAAACCTAATGAATTCATCCGAGTCCTTTGAACATCGTACGACAATTTAGAATATATTACGACTCTGTATGCCACATTACCGCCTTGAAAAGTATGTTAATATAACGTACGGCACCTTACAACTCCTAACAAAACATTACAACACCGTACGTAAACTTAAAACTCCATAATAAACCTAATGAGTTCATTCAGGTCCTTTGAACATCGTACGACAATTTAGAATATATTACGACTCTGTATGCCACATTACCGCCTTGAAAAGTATGTTAGTATAACGTACGGCACCTTACAACTCCTAACAAAACATTACAACACCGTACGTAAACTCAAAACTCCATAATAAACCTAATGAATTCGTCCGAGTCAATTGAACATCGTACAACAATTTAGAATATCTTACGACTATGTATGCCACATTATCGCCTTGAAAATCATGTTAGTATAACGTAGGACACCTTACAACTCCTAACAACATATTACAATACCGTACGTAAACTTAAAACTCCATAGTAAACCTAATGAATTCGTCTGAGTCCATTAAACATTAGACGAACACTCAGGACTTGTTACGACTTTGTATGCAACATTAGCAACAGGAAAAGCAATTTAGAATAATGTAGGATGCGTTACATCTTTTGAGAACAACTTTCACCACCGTACGAAACATTAAAACTCCATACTAAACCTAATGAATTCGTCCGAGTCATTTGAACATCGTACAACAATTTAGAATATCTTACGACTCTGTATGCCACATTACCGCTTTGAAAAGCATGTTAGTATAACGTAGGACACCTTACAACTCCTAACAAAACATTACAACACCGTACGTAAACTTAAAACTCCATAATAAACCTAATGAATTCATCCGAGTCCTTTGAACATCGTACGACAATTTAGAATATATTACGACTCTGTATGCCACATTACCGCCTTGAAAAGTATGTTAATATAACGTACGGCACCTTACAACTCCTAACAAAACATTACAACACCGTACGTAAACTTAAAACTCCATAATAAACCTAATGAGTTCATTCAGGTCCTTTGAACATCGTACGACAATTTAGAATATATTACGACTCTGTATGCCACATTACCGCCTTGAAAAGTATGTTAGTATAACGTACGGCACCTTACAACTCCTAACAAAACATTACAACACCGTACGTAAACTCAAAACTCCATAATAAACCTAATGAATTCGTCCGAGTCAATTTAACATCGTACAACAATTTAGAATATCTTACGACTATGTATGCCACATTATCGCCTTGAAAATCATGTTAGTATAACGTAGGACACCTTACAACTCCTAACAACATATTACAATACCGTACGTAAACTTAAAACTCCATAGTAAACCTAATGAATTCGTCTGAGTCCATTAAACATTAGACGAACACTCAGGACTTGTTACGACTTTGTATGCAACATTAGCAACAGGAAAAGCAATTTAGAATAATGTAGGATGCGTTACATCTTTTGAGAACAACTTTCACCACCGTACGAAACATGAAAACTCCATACTAAACCTAATGAATTCGTACGAGTCATTTGAACATCGTACAACAATTTAGAATATCTTACAACTCTGTATGCCACATTACCGCTTTGAAAAGCATGTTAGTATAACGTAGGACACCTTACAACTCCTAACAAAACATTACAATATCGTACGTAAACTTAAAACTCCATAATAAACCTAATGAATTCATCCGAGTCCTTTGAACATCGTACGACAATTTAGAATATATTACGACTCTGTATGCCACATTACGGCCTTGAAAAGTATGTTAGTATAACGTACGACACCTTACAACTCCTAACAAAACATTACAACACCGTACGTAAACTTAAAACTCCATAATAAACCTAATGAGTTCATTCAGGTCCTTTGAACATCGTACGACAATTTAGAATATATTACGACTCTGTATGCCACATTACCGCCTTGAAAAGTATGTTAGTATAACGTACGGCACCTTACAACTCCTAACAAAACATTACAACACCGTACGTAAACTCAAAACTCCATAATAAACCTAATGAATTCGTCCGAGTCATTTGAACATCGTACAACAATTTAGAATATCTTACGACTATGTATGCCACATTATCGCCTTGAAAATCATGTTAGTATAACGTAGGACACCTTACAACTCCTAACAACATATTACAATACCATACGTAAACTTAAAACTCCATAGTAAACCTAATGAATTCGTCTGAGTCCATTAAACATTAGACGACCACTCAGGACTTGTTATGACTTTGTATGCAACATTAGCAACAGGAAAAGCAATTTAGAATAATGTAGGATGCGTTACATCTTTTGAGAACAACTTTCACCACCGTACGAAACATTAAAACTCCATACTAAACCTAATGAATTCGTCCGAGTCATTTGAACATCGTACAACAATTTAGAATATCTTACGACTCTGTATGCCACATTACCGCTTTGAAAAGCATGTTAGTATAACGTAGGACACCTTACAACTCCTAACAAAACATTACAACACCGTACGTAAACTTAAAACTCCATAATAAACCTAATGAATTCATCCGAGTCCTTTGAACATCGTACGACAATTTAGAATATATTACGACTCTGTATGCCACATTACCGCCTTGAAAAGTATGTTAATATAACGTACGGCACCTTACAACTCCTAACAAAACATTACAACACCGTACGTAAACTTAAAACTCCATAATAAACCTAATGAGTTCATTCAGGTCCTTTGAACATCGTACGAAAATTTAGAATATATTACGACTCTGTATGCCACATTACCGCCTTGAAAAGTATGTTAGTATAACGTACGGCACCTTACAACTCCTAACAAAACATTACAACACCGTACGTAAACTCAAAACTCCATAATAAACCTAATGAATTCGTCCGAGTCATTTGAACATCGTACAACAATTTAGAATATCTTACGACTATGTATGCCACATTATCGCCTTGAAAATCATGTTAGTATAACGTAGGACACCTTACAACTCCTAACAACATATTACAATACCGTACGTAAACTTAAAACTCCATAGTAAACCTAATGAATTCGTCTGAGTCCATTAAACATTAGACGAACACTCAGGACTTGTTACGACTTTGTATGCAACATTAGCAACAGGAAAAGCAATTTAGAATAATGTAGGATGCGTTACATCTTTTGAGAACAACTTTCACCACCGTACGAAACATGAAAACTCCATACTAAACCTAATGAATTCGTACGAGTCATTTGAACATCGTACAACAATTTAGAATATCTTACAACTCTGTATGCCACATTACCGCTTTGAAAAGCATGTTAGTATAACGTAGGACACCTTACAACTCCTAACAAAACATTACAATATCGTACGTAAACTTAAAACTCCATAATAAACCTAATGAATTCATCCGAGTCCTTTGAACATCGTACGACAATTTAGAATATATTACGACTCTGTATGCCACATTACGGCCTTGAAAAGTATGTTAGTATAACGTACGGCACCTTACAACTCCTAACAAAACATTACAACACCGTACGTAAACTCAAAACTCCATAATAAACCTAATGAATTCGTCCGAGTCATTTGAACATCGTACAACAATTTAGAATATCTTACGACTATGTATGCCACATTATCGCCTTGAAAATCATGTTAGTATAACGTAGGACACCTTACAACTCCTAACAACATATTACAATACCGTACGTAAACTTGAAACTCCATAGTAAACCTAATGAATTCGTCTGAGTCCATTAAACATTAGACGACCACTCAGGACTTGTTACGACTTTGTATGCAACATTAGCAACAGGAAAAGCAATTTAGAATAATGTAGGATGCGTTACATCTTTTGAGAACAACTTTCACCACCGTACGAAACATTAAAACTCCATACTAAACCTAATGAATTCGTCCGAGTCATTTGAACATCGTACAACAATTTAGAATATCTTACGACTCTGTATGCCACATTACCGCTTTGAAAAGCATGTTAGTATAACGTAGGACACCTTACAACTCCTAACAAAACATTACAACACCGTACGTAAACTTAAAACTCCATAATAAACCTAATGAATTCATCCGAGTCTTTTGAACATCGTACGACAATTTAGAATATATTACGACTCTGTATGCCACATTACCGCCTTGAAAAGTATGTTAATATAATGTACGGCACCTTACAACTCCTAACAAAACATTACAACACCGTACGTAAACTTAAAACTCCATAATAAACCTAATGAGTTCATTCAGGTCCTTTGAACATCGTACGACAATTTAGAATATATTACGACTCTGTATGCCACATTACCGCCTTGAAAAGTATGTTAGTATAACGTACGGCACCTTACAACTCCTAACAAAACATTACAACACCGTACGTAAACTCAAAACTCCATAATAAACCTAATGAATTCGTCCGAGTCATTTGAACATCGTACAACAATTTAGAATATCTTACGACTATGTATGCCACATTATCGCCTTGAAAATCATGTTAGTATAACGTAGGACACCTTACAACTCCTAACAACATATTACAATACCGTACGTAAACTTAAAACTCCATAGTAAACCTAATGAATTCTTCTGAGTCCATTAAACATTAGACGAACACTCAGGACTTGTTACGACTTTGTATGCAACATTAGCAACAGGAAAAGCAATTTAGAATAATGTAGGATGCGTTACATCTTTTGAGAACAACTTTCACCACCGTACGAAACATGAAAACTCCATACTAAACCTAATGAATTCGTACGAGTCATTTGAACATCGTACAACAATTTAGAATATCTTACAACTCTGTATGCCACATTACCGCTTTGAAAAGCATGTTAGTATAACGTAGGACACCTTACAACTCCTAACAAAACATTACAATATCGTACGTAAACTTAAAACTCCATAATAAACCTAATGAATTCATCCGAGTCCTTTGAACATCGTACGACAATTTAGAATATATTACGACTCTGTATGCCACATTACCGCCTTGAAAAGTATGTTAATATAACGTACGGCACCTTACAACTCCTAACAAAACATTACAACACCGTACGTAAACTTAAAACTCCATAATAAACCTAATGAGTTCATTCAGGTCCTTTGAACATCGTACGACAATTTAGAATATATTACGACTCTGTATGCCACATTACCGCCTTGAAAAGTATGTTAGTATAACGTACGGCACCTTACAACTCCTAACAAAACATTACAACACCGTACGTAAACTCAAAACTCCATAATAAACCTAATGAATTCGTCCGAGTCATTTGAACATCGTACAACAATTTAGAATATCTTACGACTATGTATGCCACATTATCGCCTTGAAAATCATGTTAGTATAACGTAGGACACCTTACAACTCCTAACAACATATTACAATACCGTACGTAAACTTAAAACTCCATAGTAAACCTAATGAATTCTTCTGAGTCCATTAAACATTAGACGAACACTCAGGACTTGTTACGACTTTGTATGCAACATTAGCAACAGGAAAAGCAATTTAGAATAATGTAGGATGCGTTACATCTTTTGAGAACAACTTTCACCACCGTACGAAACATGAAAACTCCATACTAAACCTAATGAATTCGTACGAGTCATTTGAACATCGTACAACAATTTAGAATATCTTACAACTCTGTATGCCACATTACCGCTTTGAAAAGCATGTTAGTATAACGTAGGACACCTTACAACTCCTAACAAAACATTACAATATCGTACGTAAACTTAAAACTCCATAATAAACCTAATGAATTCATCCGAGTCCTTTGAACATCGTACGACAATTTAGAATATATTACGACTCTGTATGCCACATTACCGCCTTGAAAAGTATGTTAATATAACGTACGGCACCTTACAACTCCTAACAAAACATTACAACACCGTACGTAAACTTAAAACTCCATAATAAACCTAATGAGTTCATTCAGGTCCTTTGAACATCGTACGACAATTTAGAATATATTACGACTCTGTATGCCACATTACCGCCTTGAAAAGTATGTTAGTATAACGTACGGCACCTTACAACTCCTAACAAAACATTACAACACCGTACGTAAACTCAAAACTCCATAATAAACCTAATGAATTCGTCCGAGTCATTTGAACATCGTACAACAATTTAGAATATCTTACGACTATGTATGCCACATTATCGCCTTGAAAATCATGTTAGTATAACGTAGGACACCTTACAACTCCTAACAACATATTACAATACCATACGTAAACTTAAAACTCCATAGTAAACCTAATGAATTCGTCTGAGTCCATTAAACATTAGACGACCACTCAGGACTTGTTATGACTTTGTATGCAACATTAGCAACAGGAAAAGCAATTTAGAATAATGTAGGATGCGTTACATCTTTTGAGAACAACTTTCACCACCGTACGAAACATTAAAACTCCATACTAAACCTAATGAATTCGTCCGAGTCATTTGAACATCGTACAACAATTTAGAATATCTTACGACTCTGTATGCCACATTACCGCTTTGAAAAGCATGTTAGTATAACGTAGGACACCTTACAACTCCTAACAAAACATTACAACACCGTACGTAAACTTAAAACTCCATAATAAACCTAATGAATTCATCCGAGTCCTTTGAACATCGTACGACAATTTAGAATATATTACGACTCTGTATGCAACATTACCGCCTTGAAAAGTATGTTAATATAACGTACGGCACCTTACAACTCCTAACAAAACATTACAACACCGTACGTAAACTTAAAACTCCATAATAAACCTAATGAGTTCATTCAGGTCCTTTGAACATCGTACGACAATTTAGAATATATTACGACTCTGTATGCCACATTACCGCCTTGAAAAGTATGTTAGTATAACGTACGGCACCTTACAACTCCTAACAAAACATTACAACACCGTACGTAAACTCAAAACTCCATAATAAACCTAATGAATTCGTCCGAGTCAATTGAACATCGTACAACAATTTAGAATATCTTACGACTATGTATGCCACATTATCGCCTTGAAAATCATGTTAGTATAACGTAGGACACCTTACAACTCCTAACAACATATTACAATACCGTACGTAAACTTAAAACTCCATAGTAAACCTAATGAATTCGTCTGAGTCCATTAAACATTAGACGAACACTCAGGACTTGTTACGACTTTGTATGCAACATTAGCAACAGGAAAAGCAATTTAGAATAATGTAGGATGCGTTACATCTTTTGAGAACAACTTTCACCACCGTACGAAACATGAAAACTCCATACTAAACCTAATGAATTCGTACGAGTCATTTGAACATCGTACAACAATTTAGAATATCTTACAACTCTGTATGCCACATTACCGCTTTGAAAAGCATGTTAGTATAACGTAGGACACCTTACAACTCCTAACAAAACATTACAATATCGTACGTAAACTTAAAACTCCATAATAAACCTAATGAATTCATCCGAGTCCTTTGAACATCGTACGACAATTTAGAATATATTACGACTCTGTATGCCACATTACGGCCTTGAAAAGTATGTTAGTATAACGTACGGCACCTTACAACTCCTAACAAAACATTACAACACCGTACGTAAACTTAAAACTCCATAATAAACCTAATGAGTTCATTCAGGTCCTTTGAACATCGTACGACAATTTAGAATATATTACGACTCTGTATGCCACATTACCGCCTTGAAAAGTATGTTAGTATAACGTACGGCACCTTACAACTCCTAACAAAACATTACAACACCGTACGTAAACTCAAAACTCCATAATAAACCTAATGAATTCGTCCGAGTCATTTGAACATCGTACAACAATTTAGAATATCTTACGACTATGTATGCCACATTATCGCCTTGAAAATCATGTTAGTATAACGTAGGACACCTTACAACTCCTAACAACATATTACAATACCATACGTAAACTTAAAACTCCATAGTAAACCTAATGAATTCGTCTGAGTCCATTAAACATTAGACGACCACTCAGGACTTGTTATGACTTTGTATGCAACATTAGCAACAGGAAAAGCAATTTAGAATAATGTAGGATGCGTTACATCTTTTGAGAACAACTTTCACCACCGTACGAAACATTAAAACTCCATACTAAACCTAATGAATTCGTCCGAGTCATTTGAACATCGTACAACAATTTAGAATATCTTACGACTCTGTATGCCACATTACCGCTTTGAAAAGCATGTTAGTATAACGTAGGACACCTTACAACTCCTAACAAAACATTACAACACCGTACGTAAACTTAAAACTCCATAATAAACCTAATGAATTCATCCGAGTCTTTTGAACATCGTACGACAATTTAGAATATATTACGACTCTGTATGCCACATTACCGCCTTGAAAAGTATGTTAATATAATGTACGGCACCTTACAACTCCTAACAAAACATTACAACACCGTACGTAAACTTAAAACTCCATAATAAACCTAATGAGTTCATTCAGGTCCTTTGAACATCGTACGACAATTTAGAATATATTACGACTCTGTATGCCACATTACCGCCTTGAAAAGTATGTTAGTATAACGTACGGCACCTTACAACTCCTAACAAAACATTACAACACCGTACGTAAACTCAAAACTCCATAATAAACCTAATGAATTCGTCCGAGTCATTTGAACATCGTACAACAATTTAGAATATCTTACGACTATGTATGCCACATTATCGCCTTGAAAATCATGTTAGTATAACGTAGGACACCTTACAACTCCTAACAACATATTACAATACCATACGTAAACTTAAAACTCCATAGTAAACCTAATGAATTCGTCTGAGTCCATTAAACATTAGACGACCACTCAGGACTTGTTATGACTTTGTATGCAACATTAGCAACAGGAAAAGCAATTTAGAATAATGTAGGATGCGTTACATCTTTTGAGAACAACTTTCACCACCGTACGAAACATTAAAACTCCATACTAAACCTAATGAATTCGTCCGAGTCATTTGAACATCGTACAACAATTTAGAATATCTTACGACTCTGTATGCCACATTACCGCTTTGAAAAGCATGTTAGTATAACGTAGGACACCTTACAACTCCTAACAAAACATTACAACACCGTACGTAAACTTAAAACTCCATAATAAACCTAATGAATTCATCCGAGTCTTTTGAACATCGTACGACAATTTAGAATATATTACGACTCTGTATGCCACATTACCGCCTTGAAAAGTATGTTAATATAATGTACGGCACCTTACAACTCCTAACAAAACATTACAACACCGTACGTAAACTTAAAACTCCATAATAAACCTAATGAGTTCATTCAGGTCCTTTGAACATCGTACGACAATTTAGAATATATTACGACTCTGTATGCCACATTACCGCCTTGAAAAGTATGTTAGTATAACGTACGGCACCTTACAACTCCTAACAAAACATTACAACACCGTACGTAAACTCAAAACTCCATAATAAACCTAATGAATTCGTCCGAGTCATTTGAACATCGTACAACAATTTAGAATATCTTACGACTATGTATGCCACATTATCGCCTTGAAAATCATGTTAGTATAACGTAGGACACCTTACAACTCCTAACAACATATTACAATACCGTACGTAAACTTAAAACTCCATAGTAAACCTAATGAATTCTTCTGAGTCCATTAAACATTAGACGAACACTCAGGACTTGTTACGACTTTGTATGCAACATTAGCAACAGGAAAAGCAATTTAGAATAATGTAGGATGCGTTACATCTTTTGAGAACAACTTTCACCCCCGTACGAAACATGAAAACTCCATACTAAACCTAATGAATTCGTACGAGTCATTTGAACATCGTACAACAATTTAGAATATCTTACAACTCTGTATGCCACATTACCGCTTTGAAAAGCATGTTAGTATAACGTAGGACACCTTACAACTCCTAACAAAACATTACAATATCGTACGTAAACTTAAAACTCCATAATAAACCTAATGAATTCATCCGAGTCCTTTGAACATCGTACGACAATTTAGAATATATTACGACTCTGTATGCCACATTACCGCCTTGAAAAGTATGTTAATATAACGTACGGCACCTTACAACTCCTAACAAAACATTACAACACCGTACGTAAACTTAAAACTCCATAATAAACCTAATGAGTTCATTCAGGTCCTTTGAACATCGTATGACAATTTAGAATATATTACGACTCTGTATGCCACATTACCGCCTTGAAAAGTATGTTAGTATAACGTACGGCACCTTACAACTCCTAACAAAACATTACAACACCGTACGTAAACTCAAAACTCCATAATAAACCTAATGAATTCGTCCGAGTCATTTGAACATCGTACAACAATTTAGAATATCTTACGACTATGTATGCCACATTATCGCCTTGAAAATCATGTTAGTATAACGTAGGACACCTTACAACTCCTAACAACATATTACAATACCATACGTAAACTTAAAACTCCATAGTAAACCTAATGAATTCGTCTGAGTCCATTAAACATTAGACGACCACTCAGGACTTGTTATGACTTTGTATGCAACATTAGCAACAGGAAAAGCAATTTAGAATAATGTAGGATGCGTTACATCTTTTGAGAACAACTTTCACCACCGTACGAAACATTAAAACTCCATACTAAACCTAATGAATTCGTCCGAGTCATTTGAACATCGTACAACAATTTAGAATATCTTACGACTCTGTATGCCACATTACCGCTTTGAAAAGCATGTTAGTATAACGTAGGACACCTTACAACTCCTAACAAAACATTACAACACCGTACGTAAACTTAAAACTCCATAATAAACCTAATGAATTCATCCGAGTCCTTTGAACATCGTACGACAATTTAGAATATATTACGACTCTGTATGCCACATTACCGCCTTGAAAAGTATGTTAATATAACGTACGACACCTTACAACTCCTAACAAAACATTACAACACCGTACGTAAACTTAAAACTCCATAATAAACCTAATGAGTTCATTCAGGTCCTTTGAACATCGTACGACAATTTAGAATATATTACGACTCTGTATGCCACATTACCGCCTTGAAAAGTATGTTAGTATAACGTACGGCACCTTACAACTCCTAACAAAACATTACAACACCGTACGTAAACTCAAAACTCCATAATAAACCTAATGAATTCGTCCGAGTCATTTGAACATCGTACAACAATTTAGAATATCTTACGACTATGTATGCCACATTATCGCCTTGAAAATCATGTTAGTATAACGTAGGACACCTTACAACTCCTAACAACATATTACAATACCGTACGTAAACTTAAAACTCCATAGTAAACCTAATGAATTCTTCTGAGTCCATTAAACATTAGACGAACACTCAGGACTTGTTACGACTTTGTATGCAACATTAGCAACAGGAAAAGCAATTTAGAATAATGTAGGATGCGTTACATCTTTTGAGAACAACTTTCACCCCCGTACGAAACATGAAAACTCCATACTAAACCTAATGAATTCGTCCGAGTCATTTGAACATCGTACAACAATTTAGAATATCTTACGACTCTGTATGCCACATTACCGCTTTGAAAAGCATGTTAGTATAACGTAGGACACCTTACAACTCCTAACAAAACATTACAACACCGTACGTAAACTTAAAACTCCATAATAAACCTAATGAATTCATCCGAGTCTTTTGAACATCGTACGACAATTTAGAATATATTACGACTCTGTATGCCACATTACCGCCTTGAAAAGTATGTTAATATAATGTACGGCACCTTACAACTCCTAAAAAAACATTACAACACCGTACGTAAACTTAAAACTCCATAATAAACCTAATGAGTTCATTCAGGTCCTTTGAACATCGTACGACAATTTAGAATATATTACGACTCTGTATGCCACATTACCGCCTTGAAAAGTATGTTAGTATAACGTACGGCACCTTACAACTCCTAACAAAACATTACAACACCGTACGTAAACTCAAAACTCCATAATAAACCTAATGAATTCGTCCGAGTCAATTGAACATCGTACAACAATTTAGAATATCTTACGACTATGTATGCCACATTATCGCCTTGAAAATCATGTTAGTATAACGTAGGACACCTTACAACTCCTAACAACATATTACAATACCGTACGTAAACTTAAAACTCCATAGTAAACCTAATGAATTCGTCTGAGTCCATTAAACATTAGACGAACACTCAGGACTTGTTACGACTTTGTATGCAACATTAGCAACAGGAAAAGCAATTTAGAATAATGTAGGATGCGTTACATCTTTTGAGAACAACTTTCACCACCGTACGAAACATGAAAACTCCATACTAAACCTAATGAATTCGTACGAGTCATTTGAACATCGTACAACAATTTAGAATATCTTACAACTCTGTATGCCACATTACCGCTTTGAAAAGCATGTTAGTATAACGTAGGACACCTTACAACTCCTAACAAAACATTACAATATCGTACGTAAACTTAAAACTCCATAATAAACCTAATGAATTCATCCGAGTCCTTTGAACATCGTACGATAATTTAGAATATATTACGACTCTGTATGCCACATTACGGCCTTGAAAAGTATGTTAGTATAACGTACGGCACCTTACAACTCCTAACAAAACATTACAACACCGTACGTAAACTTAAAACTCCATAATAAACCTAATGAGTTCATTCAGGTCCTTTGAACATCGTACGACAATTTAGAATATATTACGACTCTGTATGCCACATTACCGCCTTGAAAAGTATGTTAGTATAACGTACGGCACCTTACAACTCCTAACAAAACATTACAACACCGTACGTAAACTCAAAACTCCATAATAAACCTAATGAATTCGTCCGAGTCATTTGAACATCGTACAACAATTTAGAATATCTTACGACTATGTATGCCACATTATCGCCTTGAAAATCATGTTAGTATAACGTAGGACACCTTACAACTCCTAACAACATATTACAATACCATACGTAAACTTTAAACTCCATAGTAAACCTAATGAATTCGTCTGAGTCCATTAAACATTAGACGACCACTCAGGACTTGTTATGACTTTGTATGCAACATTAGCAACAGGAAAAGCAATTTAGAATAATGTAGGATGCGTTACATCTTTTGAGAACAACTTTCACCACCGTACGAAACATTAAAACTCCATACTAAACCTAATGAATTCGTCCGAGTCATTTGAACATCGTACAACAATTTAGAATATCTTACGACTCTGTATGCCACATTACCGCTTTGAAAAGCATGTTAGTATAACGTAGGACACCTTACAACTCCTAACAAAACATTACAACACCGTACGTAAACTTAAAACTCCATAATAAACCTAATGAATTCATCCGAGTCCTTTGAACATCGTACGACAATTTAGAATATATTACGACTCTGTATGCCACATTACCGCCTTGAAAAGTATGTTAATATAACGTACGGCACCTTACAACTCCTAACAAAACATTACAACACCGTACGTAAACTTAAAACTCCATAATAAACCTAATGAGTTCATTCAGGTCCTTTGAACATCGTACGACAATTTAGAATATATTACGACTCTGTATGCCACATTACCGCCTTGAAAAGTATGTTAGTATAACGTACGGCACCTTACAACTCCTAACAAAACATTACAACACCGTACGTAAACTCAAAACTCCATAATAAACCTAATGAATTCGTCCGAGTCAATTGAACATCGTACAACAATTTAGAATATCTTACGACTATGTATGCCACATTATCGCCTTGAAAATCATGTTAGTATAACGTAGGACACCTTACAACTCCTAACAACATATTACAATACCGTACGTAAACTTAAAACTCCATAGTAAACCTAATGAATTCGTCTGAGTCCATTAAACATTAGACGAACACTCAGGACTTGTTACGACTTTGTATGCAACATTAGCAACAGGAAAAGCAATTTAGAATAATGTAGGATGCGTTACATCTTTTGAGAACAACTTTCACCACCGTACGAAACATGAAAACTCCATACTAAACCTAATGAATTCGTACGAGTCATTTGAACATCGTACAACAATTTAGAATATCTTACAACTCTGTATGCCACATTACCGCTTTGAAAAGCATGTTAGTATAACGTAGGACACCTTACAACTCCTAACAAAACATTACAATATCGTACGTAAACTTAAAACTCCATAATAAACCTAATGAATTCATCCGAGTCCTTTGAACATCGTACGACAATTTAGAATATATTACGACTCTGTATGCCACATTACGGCCTTGAAAAGTATGTTAGTATAACGTACGGCACCTTACAACTCCTAACAAAACATTACAACACCGTACGTAAACTTAAAACTCCATAATAAACCTAATGAGTTCATTCAGGTCCTTTGAACATCGTACGACAATTTAGAATATATTACGACTCTGTATGCCACATTACCGCCTTGAAAAGTATGTTAGTATAACGTACGGCACCTTACAACTCCTAACAAAACATTACAACACCGTACGTAAACTCAAAACTCCATAATAAACCTAATGAATTCGTCCGAGTCATTTGAACATCGTACAACAATTTAGAATATCTTACGACTATGTATGCCACATTATCGCCTTGAAAATCATGTTAGTATAACGTAGGACACCTTACAACTCCTAACAACATATTACAATACCATACGTAAACTTAAAACTCCATAGTAAACCTAATGAATTCGTCTGAGTCCATTAAACATTAGACGACCACTCAGGACTTGTTATGACTTTGTATGCAACATTAGCAACAGGAAAAGCAATTTAGAATAATGTAGGATGCGTTACATCTTTTGAGAACAACTTTCACCACCGTACGAAACATTAAAACTCCATACTAAACCTAATGAATTCGTCCGAGTCATTTGAACATCGTACAACAATTTAGAATATCTTACGACTCTGTATGCCACATTACCGCTTTGAAAAGCATGTTAGTATAACGTAGGACACCTTACAACTCCTAACAAAACATTACAACACCGTACGTAAACTTGAAACTCCATAATAAACCTAATGAATTCATCCGAGTCCTTTGAACATCGTACGACAATTTAGAATATATTACGACTCTGTATGCCACATTACCGCCTTGAAAAGTATGTTAATATAACGTACGGCACCTTACAACTCCTAACAAAACATTACAACACCGTACGTAAACTTAAAACTCCATAATAAACCTAATGAGTTCATTCAGGTCCTTTGAACATCGTACGACAATTTAGAATATATTACGACTCTGTATGCCACATTACCGCCTTGAAAAGTATGTTAGTATAACGTACGGCACCTTACAACTCCTAACAAAACATTACAACACCGTACGTAAACTCAAAACTCCATAATAAACCTAATGAATTCGTCCGAGTCATTTGAACATCGTACAACAATTTAGAATATCTTACGACTATGTATGCCACATTATCGCCTTGAAAATCATGTTAGTATAACGTAGGACACCTTACAACTCCTAACAACATATTACAATACCGTACGTAAACTTAAAACTCCATAGTAAACCTAATGAATTCGTCTGAGTCCATTAAACATTAGACGAACACTCAGGACTTGTTACGACTTTGTATGCAACATTAGCAACAGGAAAAGCAATTTAGAATAATGTAGGATGCGTTACATCTTTTGAGAACAACTTTCACCACCGTACGAAACATGAAAACTCCATACTAAACCTAATGAATTCGTACGAGTCATTTGAACATCGTACAACAATTTAGAATATCTTACAACTCTGTATGCCACATTACCGCTTTGAAAAGCATGTTAGTATAACGTAGGACACCTTACAACTCCTAACAAAACATTACAATATCGTACGTAAACTTAAAACTCCATAATAAACCTAATGAATTCATCCGAGTCCTTTGAACATCGTACGACAATTTAGAATATATTACGACTCTGTATGCCACATTACGGCCTTGAAAAGTATGTTAGTATAACGTACGGCACCTTACAACTCCTAACAAAACATTACAACACCGTACGTAAACTCAAAACTCCATAATAAACCTAATGAATTCGTCCGAGTCATTTGAACATCGTACAACAATTTAGAATATCTTACGACTATGTATGCCACATTATCGACTTGAAAATCATGTTAGTATAACGTAGGACACCTTACAACTCCTAACAACATATTACAATACCGTACGTAAACTTGAAACTCCATAGTAAACCTAATGAATTCGTCTGAGTCCATTAAACATTAGACGACCACTCAGGACTTGTTACGACTTTGTATGCAACATTAGCAACAGGAAAAGCAATTTAGAATAATGTAGGATGCGTTACATCTTTTGAGAACAACTTTCACCACCGTACGAAACATTAAAACTCCATACTAAACCTAATGAATTCGTCCGAGTCATTTGAACATCGTACAACAATTTAGAATATCTTACGACTCTGTATGCCACATTACCGCTTTGAAAAGCATGTTAGTATAACGTAGGACACCTTACAACTCCTAACAAAACATTACAACACCGTACGTAAACTTAAAACTCCATAATAAACCTAATGAATTCATCCGAGTGTTTTGAACATCGTACGACAATTTAGAATATATTACGACTCTGTATGCCACATTACCGCCTTGAAAAGTATGTTAATATAATGTACGGCACCTTACAACTCCTAACAAAACATTACAACACCGTACGTAAACTTAAAACTCCATAATAAACCTAATGAGTTCATTCAGGTCCTTTGAACATCGTACGACAATTTAGAATATATTACGACTCTGTATGCCACATTACCGCCTTGAAAAGTATGTTAGTATAACGTACGACACCTTACAACTCCTAACAAAACATTACAACACCGTACGTAAACTCAAAACTCCATAATAAACCTAATGAATTCGTCCGAGTCATTTGAACATCGTACAACAATTTAGAATATCTTACGACTATGTATGCCACATTATCGCCTTGAAAATCATGTTAGTATAACGTAGGACACCTTACAACTCCTAACAACATATTACAATACCGTACGTAAACTTAAAACTCCATAGTAAACCTAATGAATTCTTCTGAGTCCATTAAACATTAGACGAACACTCAGGACTTGTTACGACTTTGTATGCAACATTAGCAACAGGAAAAGCAATTTAGAATAATGTAGGATGCGTTACATCTTTTGAGAACAACTTTCACCACCGTACGAAACATGAAAACTCCATACTAAACCTAATGAATTCGTACGAGTCATTTGAACATCGTACAACAATTTAGAATATCTTACGACTCTGTATGCCACATTACCGCTTTGAAAAGCATGTTAGTATAACGTAGGACACCTTACAACTCCTAACAAAACATTACAACACCGTACGTAAACTTAAAACTCCATAATAAACCTAATGAATTCATCCGAGTCTTTTGAACATCGTACGACAATTTAGAATATATTACGACTCTGTATGCCACATTACCGCCTTGAAAAGTATGTTAATATAATGTACGGCACCTTACAACTCCTAACAAAACATTACAACACCGTACGTAAACTTAAAACTCCATAATAAACCTAATGAGTTCATTCAGGTCCTTTGAACATCGTACGACAATTTAGAATATATTACGACTCTGTATGCCACATTACCGCCTTGAAAAGTATGTTAGTATAACGTACGACACCTTACAACTCCTAACAAAACATTACAACACCGTACGTAAACTCAAAACTCCATAATAAACCTAATGAATTCGTCCGAGTCATTTGAACATCGTACAACAATTTAGAATATCTTACGACTATGTATGCCACATTATCGCCTTGAAAATCATGTTAGTATAACGTAGGACACCTTACAACTCCTAACAACATATTACAATACCGTACGTAAACTTAAAACTCCATAGTAAACCTAATGAATTCTTCTGAGTCCATTAAACATTAGACGAACACTCAGGACTTGTTACGACTTTGTATGCAACATTAGCAACAGGAAAAGCAATTTAGAATAATGTAGGATGCGTTACATCTTTTGAGAACAACTTTCACCACCGTACGAAACATGAAAACTCCATACTAAACCTAATGAATTCGTACGAGTCATTTGAACATCGTACAACAATTTAGAATATCTTACAACTCTGTATGCCACATTACCGCTTTGAAAAGCATGTTAGTATAACGTAGGACACCTTACAACTCCTAACAAAACATTACAATATCGTACGTAAACTTAAAACTCCATAATAAACCTAATGAATTCATCCGAGTCCTTTGAACATCGTACGACAATTTAGAATATATTACGACTCTGTATGCCACATTACGGCCTTGAAAAGTATGTTAGTATAACGTACGGCACCTTACAACTCCTAAAAAAACATTACAACACCGTACGTAAACTCAAAACTCCATAATAAACCTAATGAATTCGTCCGAGTCATTTGAACATCGTACAACAATTTAGAATATCTTACGACTATGTATGCCACATTATCGCCTTGAAAATCATGTTAGTATAACGTAGGACACCTTACAACTCCTAACAACATATTACAATACCGTACGTAAACTTGAAACTCCATAGTAAACCTAATGAATTCGTCTGAGTCCATTAAACATTAGACGACCACTCAGGACTTGTTACGACTTTGTATGCAACATTAGCAACAGGAAAAGCAATTTAGAATAATGTAGGATGCGTTACATCTTTTGAGA
The DNA here is from genome assembly GCA_030867185.1 of Tagetes erecta. NCBI lineage: Eukaryota > Viridiplantae > Streptophyta > Magnoliopsida > Asterales > Asteraceae > Tagetes > Tagetes erecta. The sequence goes on along the minus strand of CM061488.1, from coordinate 41,748,580 downwards.
ACAACTTTCACCACCGTACGAAACATTAAAACTCCATACTAAACCTAATGAATTCGTCCGAGTCATTTGAGCATCGTACAACAATTTAGAATATCTTACGACTATGTATGCCACATTACCGCTTTGAAAAGCATGTTAGTATAACGTAGGACACCTTACAACTCCTAACAAAACATTACAACACCGTACGTAAACTTAAAACTCCATAATAAACCTAATGAATTCATCCGAGTCCTTTGAACATCGTACGACAATTTAGAATATATTACGACTCTGTATGCCACATTACCGCCTTGAAAAGTATGTTAATATAACGTACGGCACCTTACAACTCCTAACAAAACATTACAACACCGTACGTAAACTTAAAACTCCATAATAAACCTAATGAGTTCATTCAGGTCCTTTGAACATCGTACGACAATTTAGAATATATTACGACTCTGTATGCCACATTACCGCCTTGAAAAGTATGTTAGTATAACGTACGGCACCTTACAACTCCTAACAAAACATTACAACACCGTACGTAAACTCAAAACTCCATAATAAACCTAATGAATTCGTCCGAGTCATTTGAACATCGTACAACAATTTAGAATATCTTACGACTATGTATGCCACATTATCGCCTTGAAAATCATGTTAGTATAACGTAGGACACCTTACAACTCCTAACAACATCTTACAATACCGTACGTAAACTTGAAACTCCATAGTAAACCTAATGAATTCGTCTGAGTCCATTAAACATTAGACGACCACTCAGGACTTGTTACGACTTTGTATGCAACATTAGCAACAGGAAAAGCAATTTAGAATAATGTAGGATGCGTTACATCTTTTGAGAACAACTTTCACCACCGTACGAAACATTAAAACTCCATACTAAACCTAATGAATTCGTCCGAGTCATTTGAGCATCGTACAACAATTTAGAATATCTTACGACTCTGTATGCCACATTACCGCTTTGAAAAGCATGTTAGTATAACGTAGGACACCTTACAACTCCTAACAAAACATTACAACACCGTACGTAAACTTAAAACTCCATAATAAACCTAATGAATTCATCCGAGTCCTTTGAACATCGTACGACAATTTAGAATATATTACGACTCTGTATGCCGCATTACCGCCTTGAAAAGTATGTTAATATAACGTACGGCACCTTACAACTTCTAACAAAACATTACAACACCGTACGTAAACTTAAAACTCCATAATAAACCTAATGAGTTCATTCAGGTCCTTTGAACATCGTACGACAATTTAGAATATATTACGACTCTGTATGCCACATTACCGCCTTGAAAAGTAAGTTAGTATAACGTACGGCACCTTACAACTCCTAACAAAACATTACAACACCGTACGTAAACTCAAAACTCCATAATAAACCTAATGAATTCGTCCGAGTCATTTGAACATCGTACAACAATTTAGAATATCTTACGACTATGTATGCCACATTATCGCCTTGAAAATCATGTTAGTATAACGTAGGACACCTTACAACTCCTAACAACATATTACAATACCGTACGTAAACTTGAAACTCCATAGTAAACCTAATGAATTCGTCTGAGTCCATTAAACATTAGACGACCACTCAGGACTTTTTACGACTTTGTATGCAACATTAGCAACAGGAAAAGCAATTTAGAATAATGTAGGATGCGTTACATCTTTTGAGAACAACTTTCACCACCGTACGTAAACTCAAAACTCCATAATAAACCTAATGAATTCGTCCGAGTCATTTGAACATCGTACAACAATTTAGAATATCTTACGACTATGTATGCCACATTATCGCCTTGAAAATCATGTTAGTATAACGTAGGACACCTTACAACTCCTAACAACATATTACAATACCATACGTAAACTTTAAACTCCATAGTAAACCTAATGAATTCGTCTGAGTCCATTAAACATTAGACGACCACTCAGGACTTGTTATGACTTTGTATGCAACATTAGCAACAGGAAAAGCAATTTAGAATAATGTAGGATGCGTTACATCTTTTGAGAACAACTTTCACCACCGTACGAAACATTAAAACTCCATACTAAACCTAATGAATTCGTCCGAGTCATTTGAACATCGTACAACAATTTAGAATATCTTACGACTCTGTATGCCACATTACCGCTTTGAAAAGCATGTTAGTATAACGTAGGACACCTTACAACTCCTAACAAAACATTACAACACCGTACGTAAACTTAAAACTCCATAATAAACCTAATGAATTCATCCGAGTCCTTTGAACATCGTACGACAATTTAGAATATATTACGACTCTGTATGCCACATTACCGCCTTGAAAAGTATGTTAATATAACGTACGGCACCTTACAACTCCTAACAAAACATTACAACACCGTACGTAAACTTAAAACTCCATAATAAACCTAATGAGTTCATTCAGGTCCTTTGAACATCGTACGACAATTTAGAATATATTACGACTCTGTATGCCACATTACCGCCTTGAAAAGTATGTTAGTATAACGTACGGCACCTTACAACTCCTAACAAAACATTACAACACCGTACGTAAACTCAAAACTCCATAATAAACCTAATGAATTCGTCCGAGTCAATTGAACATCGTACAACAATTTAGAATATCTTACGACTATGTATGCCACATTATCGCCTTGAAAATCATGTTAGTATAACGTAGGACACCTTACAACTCCTAACAACATATTACAATACCGTACGTAAACTTAAAACTCCATAGTAAACCTAATGAATTCGTCTGAGTCCATTAAACATTAGACGAACACTCAGGACTTGTTACGACTTTGTATGCAACATTAGCAACAGGAAAAGCAATTTAGAATAATGTAGGATGCGTTACATCTTTTGAGAACAACTTTCACCACCGTACGAAACATGAAAACTCCATACTAAACCTAATGAATTCGTACGAGTCATTTGAACATCGTACAACAATTTAGAATATCTTACAACTCTGTATGCCACATTACCGCTTTGAAAAGCATGTTAGTATAACGTAGGACACCTTACAACTCCTAACAAAACATTACAATATCGTACGTAAACTTAAAACTCCATAATAAACCTAATGAATTCATCCGAGTCCTTTGAACATCGTACGACAATTTAGAATATATTACGACTCTGTATGCCACATTACGGCCTTGAAAAGTATGTTAGTATAACGTACGGCACCTTACAACTCCTAACAAAACATTACAACACCGTACGTAAACTTAAAACTCCATAATAAACCTAATGAGTTCATTCAGGTCCTTTGAACATCGTACGACAATTTAGAATATATTACGACTCTGTATGCCACATTACCGCCTTGAAAAGTATGTTAGTATAACGTACGGCACCTTACAACTCCTAACAAAACATTACAACACCGTACGTAAACTCAAAACTCCATAATAAACCTAATGAATTCGTCCGAGTCATTTGAACATCGTACAACAATTTAGAATATCTTACGACTATGTATGCCACATTATCGCCTTGAAAATCATGTTAGTATAACGTAGGACACCTTACAACTCCTAACAACATATTACAATACCATACGTAAACTTAAAACTCCATAGTAAACCTAATGAATTCGTCTGAGTCCATTAAACATTAGACGACCACTCAGGACTTGTTATGACTTTGTATGCAACATTAGCAACAGGAAAAGCAATTTAGAATAATGTAGGATGCGTTACATCTTTTGAGAACAACTTTCACCACCGTACGAAACATTAAAACTCCATACTAAACCTAATGAATTCGTCCGAGTCATTTGAACATCGTACAACAATTTAGAATATCTTACGACTCTGTATGCCACATTACCGCTTTGAAAAGCATGTTAGTATAACGTAGGACACCTTACAACTCCTAACAAAACATTACAACACCGTACGTAAACTTGAAACTCCATAATAAACCTAATGAATTCATCCGAGTCCTTTGAACATCGTACGACAATTTAGAATATATTACGACTCTGTATGCCACATTACCGCCTTGAAAAGTATGTTAATATAACGTACGGCACCTTACAACTCCTAACAAAACATTACAACACCGTACGTAAACTTAAAACTCCATAATAAACCTAATGAGTTCATTCAGGTCCTTTGAACATCGTACGACAATTTAGAATATATTACGACTCTGTATGCCACATTACCGCCTTGAAAAGTATGTTAGTATAACGTACGGCACCTTACAACTCCTAACAAAACATTACAACACCGTACGTAAACTCAAAACTCCATAATAAACCTAATGAATTCGTCCGAGTCATTTGAACATCGTACAACAATTTAGAATATCTTACGACTATGTATGCCACATTATCGCCTTGAAAATCATGTTAGTATAACGTAGGACACCTTACAACTCCTAACAACATATTACAATACCGTACGTAAACTTAAAACTCCATAGTAAACCTAATGAATTCGTCTGAGTCCATTAAACATTAGACGAACACTCAGGACTTGTTACGACTTTGTATGCAACATTAGCAACAGGAAAAGCAATTTAGAATAATGTAGGATGCGTTACATCTTTTGAGAACAACTTTCACCACCGTACGAAACATGAAAACTCCATACTAAACCTAATGAATTCGTACGAGTCATTTGAACATCGTACAACAATTTAGAATATCTTACAACTCTGTATGCCACATTACCGCTTTGAAAAGCATGTTAGTATAACGTAGGACACCTTACAACTCCTAACAAAACATTACAATATCGTACGTAAACTTAAAACTCCATAATAAACCTAATGAATTCATCCGAGTCCTTTGAACATCGTACGACAATTTAGAATATATTACGACTCTGTATGCCACATTACGGCCTTGAAAAGTATGTTAGTATAACGTACGGCACCTTACAACTCCTAACAAAACATTACAACACCGTACGTAAACTCAAAACTCCATAATAAACCTAATGAATTCGTCCGAGTCATTTGAACATCGTACAACAATTTAGAATATCTTACGACTATGTATGCCACATTATCGACTTGAAAATCATGTTAGTATAACGTAGGACACCTTACAACTCCTAACAACATATTACAATACCGTACGTAAACTTGAAACTCCATAGTAAACCTAATGAATTCGTCTGAGTCCATTAAACATTAGACGACCACTCAGGACTTGTTACGACTTTGTATGCAACATTAGCAACAGGAAAAGCAATTTAGAATAATGTAGGATGCGTTACATCTTTTGAGAACAACTTTCACCACCGTACGAAACATTAAAACTCCATACTAAACCTAATGAATTCGTCCGAGTCATTTGAACATCGTACAACAATTTAGAATATCTTACAACTCTGTATGCCACATTACCGCTTTGAAAAGCATGTTAGTATAACGTAGGACACCTTACAACTCCTAACAAAACATTACAATATCGTACGTAAACTTAAAACTCCATAATAAACCTAATGAATTCATCCGAGTCCTTTGAACATCGTACGACAATTTAGAATATATTACGACTCTGTATGCCACATTACGGCCTTGAAAAGTATGTTAGTATAACGTACGGCACCTTACAACTCCTAACAAAACATTACAACACCGTACGTAAACTCAAAACTCCATAATAAACCTAATGAATTCGTCCGAGTCATTTGAACATCGTACAACAATTTAGAATATCTTACGACTATGTATGCCACATTATCGACTTGAAAATCATGTTAGTATAACGTAGGACACCTTACAACTCCTAACAACATATTACAATACCGTACGTAAACTTGAAACTCCATAGTAAACCTAATGAATTCGTCTGAGTCCATTAAACATTAGACGACCACTCAGGACTTGTTACGACTTTGTATGCAACATTAGCAACAGGAAAAGCAATTTAGAATAATGTAGGATGCGTTTCATCTTTTGAGAACAACTTTCACCACCGTACGAAACATTAAAACTCCATACTAAACCTAATGAATTCGTCCGAGTCATTTGAACATCGTACAACAATTTAGAATATCTTACGACTCTGTATGCCACATTACCGCTTTGAAAAGCATGTTAGTATAACGTAGGACACCTTACAACTCCTAACAAAACATTACAACACCGTACGTAAACTTAAAACTCCATAATAAACCTAATGAATTCATCCGAGTCTTTTGAACATCGTACGACAATTTAGAATATATTACGACTCTGTATGCCACATTACCGCCTTGAAAAGTATGTTAATATAATGTACGGCACCTTACAACTCCTAACAAAACATTACAACACCGTACGTAAACTTAAAACTCCATAATAAACCTAATGAGTTCATTCAGGTCCTTTGAACATCGTACGACAATTTAGAATATATTACGACTCTGTATGCCACATTACCGCCTTGAAAAGTATGTTAGTATAACGTACGACACCTTACAACTCCTAACAAAACATTACAACACCGTACGTAAACTCAAAACTCCATAATAAACCTAATGAATTCGTCCGAGTCATTTGAACATCGTACAACAATTTAGAATATCTTACGACTATGTATGCCACATTATCGCCTTGAAAATCATGTTAGTATAACGTAGGACACCTTACAACTCCTAACAACATATTACAATACCGTACGTAAACTTAAAACTCCATAGTAAACCTAATGAATTCTTCTGAGTCCATTAAACATTAGACGAACACTCAGGACTTGTTACGACTTTGTATGCAACATTAGCAACAGGAAAAGCAATTTAGAATAATGTAGGATGCGTTACATCTTTTGAGAACAACTTTCACCACCGTACGAAACATGAAAACTCCATACTAAACCTAATGAATTCGTACGAGTCATTTGAACATCGTACAACAATTTAGAATATCTTACAACTCTGTATGCCACATTACCGCTTTGAAAAGCATGTTAGTATAACGTAGGACACCTTACAACTCCTAACAAAACATTACAATATCGTACGTAAACTTAAAACTCCATAATAAACCTAATGAATTCATCCGAGTCCTTTGAACATCGTACGACAATTTAGAATATATTACGACTCTGTATGCCACATTACGGCCTTGAAAAGTATGTTAGTATAACGTACGGCACCTTACAACTCCTAAAAAAACATTACAACACCGTACGTAAACTCAAAACTCCATAATAAACCTAATGAATTCGTCCGAGTCATTTGAACATCGTACAACAATTTAGAATATCTTACGACTATGTATGCCACATTATCGCCTTGAAAATCATGTTAGTATAACGTAGGACACCTTACAACTCCTAACAACATATTACAATACCGTACGTAAACTTGAAACTCCATAGTAAACCTAATGAATTCGTCTGAGTCCATTAAACATTAGACGACCACTCAGGACTTGTTACGACTTTGTATGCAACATTAGCAACAGGAAAAGCAATTTAGAATAATGTAGGATGCGTTACATCTTTTGAGAACAACTTTCACCACCGTACGAAACATTAAAACTCCATACTAAACCTAATGAATTCGTCCGAGTCATTTGAGCATCGTACAACAATTTAGAATATCTTACGACTATGTATGCCACATTACCGCTTTGAAAAGCATGTTAGTATAACGTAGGACACCTTACAACTCCTAACAAAACATTACAACACCGTACGTAAACTTAAAACTCCATAATAAACCTAATGAATTCATCCGAGTCCTTTGAACATCGTACGACAATTTAGAATATATTACGACTCTGTATGCCACATTACCGCCTTGAAAAGTATGTTAATATAACGTACGGCACCTTACAACTCCTAACAAAACATTACAACACCGTACGTAAACTTAAAACTCCATAATAAACCTAATGAGTTCATTCAGGTCCTTTGAACATCGTACGACAATTTAGAATATATTACGACTCTGTATGCCACATTACCGCCTTGAAAAGTATGTTAGTATAACGTACGGCACCTTACAACTCCTAACAAAACATTACAACACCGTACGTAAACTCAAAACTCCATAATAAACCTAATGAATTCGTCCGAGTCATTTGAACATCGTACAACAATTTAGAATATCTTACGACTATGTATGCCACATTATCGCCTTGAAAATCATGTTAGTATAACGTAGGACACCTTACAACTCCTAACAACATCTTACAATACCGTACGTAAACTTGAAACTCCATAGTAAACCTAATGAATTCGTCTGAGTCCATTAAACATTAGACGACCACTCAGGACTTGTTACGACTTTGTATGCAACATTAGCAACAGGAAAAGCAATTTAGAATAATGTAGGATGCGTTACATCTTTTGAGAACAACTTTCACCACCGTACGAAACATTAAAACTCCATACTAAACCTAATGAATTCGTCCGAGTCATTTGAGCATCGTACAACAATTTAGAATATCTTACGACTCTGTATGCCACATTACCGCTTTGAAAAGCATGTTAGTATAACGTAGGACACCTTACAACTCCTAACAAAACATTACAACACCGTACGTAAACTTAAAACTCCATAATAAACCTAATGAATTCATCCGAGTCCTTTGAACATCGTACGACAATTTAGAATATATTACGACTCTGTATGCCGCATTACCGCCTTGAAAAGTATGTTAATATAACGTACGGCACCTTACAACTTCTAACAAAACATTACAACACCGTACGTAAACTTAAAACTCCATAATAAACCTAATGAGTTCATTCAGGTCCTTTGAACATCGTACGACAATTTAGAATATATTACGACTCTGTATGCCACATTACCGCCTTGAAAAGTATGTTAGTATAACGTACGGCACCTTACAACTCCTAACAAAACATTACAACACCGTACGTAAACTCAAAACTCCATAATAAACCTAATGAATTCGTCCGAGTCATTTGAACATCGTACAACAATTTAGAATATCTTACGACTATGTATGCCACATTATCGCCTTGAAAATCATGTTAGTATAACGTAGGACACCTTACAACTCCTAACAACATATTACAATACCGTACGTAAACTTGAAACTCCATAGTAAACCTAATGAATTCGTCTGAGTCCATTAAACATTAGACGACCACTCAGGACTTGTTACGACTTTGTATGCAACATTAGCAACAGGAAAAGCAATTTAGAATAATGTAGGATGCGTTACATCTTTTGAGAACAACTTTCACCACCGTACGAAACATTAAAACTCCATACTAAACCTAATGAATTCGTCCGAGTCATTTGAACATCGTACAACAATTTAGAATATCTTACGACTCTGTATGCCACATTACCGCTTTGAAAAGCATGTTAGTATAACGTAGGACACCTTACAACTCCTAACAAAACATTACAACACCGTACGTAAACTTAAAACTCCATAATAAACCTAATGAATTCATCCGAGTCCTTTGAACATCGTACGACAATTTAGAATATATTACGACTCTGTATGCCACATTACCGCCTTGAAAAGTATGTTAATATAACGTACGGCACCTTACAACTCCTAACAGAACATTACAACACCGTACGTAAACTTAAAACTCCATAATAAACCTAATGAGTTCATTCAGGTCCTTTGAACATCGTACGACAATTTAGAATATATTACGACTCTGTATGCCACATTACCGCCTTGAAAAGTATGTTAGTATAATGTACGGCACTTTACAACTCCTAACAAAACATTACAACACCGTACGTAAACTCAAAACTCCATAATAAACCTAATGAATTCGTCCGAGTCATTTGAACATCGTACAACAATTTAGAATATCTTACGACTATGTATGCCACATTATCGCCTTGAAAATCATGTTAGTATAACGTAGGACACCTTACAACTCCTAACAACATATTACAATACCGTACGTAAACTTGAAACTACATAGTAAACCTAATGAATTCGTCTGAGTCCATTAAACATTAGACGACCACTCAGGACTTGTTACGACTTTGTATGCAACATTAGCAACAGGAAAAGCAATTTAGAATAATGTAGGATGCGTTACATCTTTTGAGAACAACTTTCACCACCGTACGAAACATTAAAACTCCATACTAAACCTAATGAATTCGTCCGAGTCATTTGAACATCGTACAACAATTTAGAATATCTTACGACTCTGTATGCCACATTACCGCTTTGAAAAGCATGTTAGTATAACGTAGGACACCTTACAACTCCTAACAAAACATTACAACACCGTACGTAAACTTAAAACTCCATAATAAACCTAATGAAATCATCCGAGTCCTTTGAACATCGTACGACAATTTAGAATATATTACGACTCTGTATGCCACATTACCGCCTTGAAAAGTATGTTAATATAACGTACGGCACCTTACAACTCCTAACAAAACATTACAACACCGTACGTAAACTTAAAACTCCATAATAAACCTAATGAGTTCATTCAGGTCCTTTGAACATCGTACGACAATTTAGAATATATTACGACTCTGTATGCCACATTACCGCCTTGAAAAGTATGTTAGTATAACGTACGGCACCTTACAACTCCTAACAAAACATTACAACACCGTACGTAAACTCAAAACTCCATAATAAACCTAATGAATTCGTCCGAGTCATTTGAACATCGTACAACAATTTAGAATATCTTACGACTATGTATGCCACATTATCGCCTTGAAAATCATGTTAGTATAACGTAGGACACCTTACAACTCCTAACAACATATTACAATACCGTACGTAAACTTGAAACTCCATAGTAAACCTAATGAATTCGTCTGAGTCCATTAAACATTAGACGACCACTCAGGACTTGTTACGACTTTGTATGCAACATTAGCAACAGGAAAAGCAATTTAGAATAATGTAGGATGCGTTACATCTTTTGAGAACAACTCTCACCACCGTACGAGACATTAAAACTCCATACTAAACCTAATGAATTCGTCCGAGTCATTTGAACATCGTACAACAATTTAGAATATCTTACGACTCTGTATGCCACATTACCGCTTTGAAAAGCATGTTAGTATAACGTAGGACACCTTACAACTCCTAACAAAACATTACAACACCGTACGTAAACTTAAAACTCCATAATAAACCTAATGAATTCATCCGAGTCCTTTGAACATCGTACGGCAATTTAGAATATATTACGACTCTGTATGCCACATTACCGCCTTGAAAAGTATGTTAATATAACGTACGGCACCTTACAACTCCTAACAAAACATTACAACACCGTACGTAAACTTAAAACTCCATAATAAACCTAATGAGTTCATTCAGGTCCTTTGAACATCGTACGACAATTTAGAATATATTACGACTCTGTATGCCACATTACCGCCTTGAAATGTATGTTAATATAACGTACGGCACCTTACAACTCCTAACAAAACATTACAACACCGTACGTAAACTTAAAACTCCATAATAAACCTAATGAGTTCATTCAGGTCTTTTGAACATCGTACGACAATTTAGAATATATTACGACTCTGTATGCCACATTACCGCCTTGAAAAGTATGTTAGTATAACGTACGGCACCTTACAACTCCTAACAAAACATTACAACATCGTACGTAAACTCAAAACTCCATAATAAACCTAATGAATTCGTCCGAGTCATTTGAACATCGTACAACAATTTAGAATATCTTACGACTATGTATGCCACATTACCGCCTTGAAAATCATGTTAGTATAACGTAGGACACCTTACAACTCCTAACAACATATTACCGTAACGTACGTAAACTTAAAACTCCATAGTAAACCTAATGAATTCGTCTGAGTCCATTAAACATTAGACGAACACTCAGGACTTGTTACGACTTTGTATGCAACATTAGCAACAGGAAAAGCAATTTAGAATAATGTAGGATGCGTTACATATTTTGAGAACAACTTTCACCACTGTACGAAACATTAAAACTCCATACTAAACCTAATGAATTCGTCCGAGTCATTTGAACATCGTACAACAATTTAGAATATCTTACGACTCTGTATGCCACATTACCGCTTTGAAAAGCATGTTAGTATAACGTAGGACACCTTACAACTCCTAACAAAACATTACAACACCGTACGTAAACTTAAAACTCCATAATAAACCTAATGAGTTCATTCAGGTCTTTTGAACATCGTACGACAATTTAGAATATATTACGACTCTGTATGCCACATTACCGCCTTGAAAAGTATGTTAGTATAACGTACGGCACCTTACAACTCCTAACAAAACATTACAACATCGTACGTAAACTCAAAACTCCATAATAAACCTAATGAATTCGTCCGAGTCATTTGAACATCGTACAACAATTTAGAATATCTTACGACTATGTATGCCACATTACCGCCTTGAAAATCATGTTAGTATAACGTAGGACACCTTACAACTCCTAACAACATATTACCGTAACGTACGTAAACTTAAAACTCCATAGTAAACCTAATGAATTCGTCTGAGTCCATTAAACATTAGACGAACACTCAGGACTTGTTACGACTTTGTATGCAACATTAGCAACAGGAAAAGCAATTTAGAATAATGTAGGATGCGTTACATATTTTGAGAACAACTTTCACCACTGTACGAAACATTAAAACTCCATACTAAACCTAATGAATTCGTCCGAGTCATTTGAACATCGTACAACAATTTAGAATATCTTACGACTCTGTATGCCACATTACCGCTTTGAAAAGCATGTTAGTATAACGTAGGACACCTTACAACTCCTAACAAAACATTACAACACCGTACGTAAACTTAAAACTCCATAATAAACCTAATGAATTCATCCGAGTCCTTTGAACATCGTACGACAATTTAGAATATATTACGACTCTGTATGCCACATTACCGCCTTGAAAAGTATGTTAATATAACGTACGGCACCTTACAACCCCTAACAAAACATTACAACACCGTACGTAAACTTAAAACTCCATAATAAACCTAATGAGTTCATTCAGGTCCTTTGAACATCGTACGACAATTTAGAATATATTACGACTCTGTATGCCACATTACCGCCTTGAAAAGTATGTTAGTATAACGTACGGCACCTTACAACTCCTAACAAAACATTACAACACCGTACGTAAACTCAAAACTCCATAATAAACCTAATGAATTCGTCCGAGTCATTTGAACATCGTACAACAATTTAGAATATCTTACGACTATGTATGCCACATTATCGCCTTGAAAATCATGTTAGTATAACGTAGGACACCTTACAACTCCTAACAACATATTACAATACCGTACTAAACTTAAAACTCCATAGTAAACCTAATGAATTCGTCTGAGTCCATTAAACATTAGATGACCACTCAGGACTTGTTACGACTTTGTATGCAACATTAGCAACAGGAAAAGCAATTTAGAATAATGTAGGATGCGTTACATCTTTTGAGAACAACTTTCACCACCGTACGAAACATTAAAACTCCATACTAAACCTAATGAATTCGTCCGAGTCATTTGAACATCGTACAACAATTTAGAATATCTTACGACTCTGTATGCCACATTACCGCTTTGAAAAGCATGTTAGTATAACGTAGGACACCTTACAACTCCTAACAAAACATTACAACACCGTACGTAAACTTAAAACTCCATAATAAACCTAATGAATTCATCCGAGTCCTTTGAACATCGTACGACAATTTAGAATATATTACGACTCTGTATGCCACATTACCGCCTTGAAAAGTATGTTAATATAACGTACGACACCTTACAACTCCTAACAAAACATTACAACACCGTACGTAAACTTAAAACTCCATAATAAACCTAATGAGTTCATTCAGGTCCTTTGAACATCGTACGACAATTTAGAATATATTACGACTCTGTATGCCACATTACCGCCTTGAAAAGTATGTTAGTATAACGTACGGCACCTTACAACTCCTAACAAAACATTACAACACCGTACGTAAACTCAAAACTCCATAATAAACCTAATGAATTCGTCCGAGTCATTTGAACATCGTACAACAATTTAGAATATCTTACGACTATGTATGCCACATTATCGCCTTGAAAATCATGTTAGTATAACGTAGGACACCTTACAACTCCTAACAACATATTACAATACCGTACTAAACTTAAAACTCCATAGTAAACCTAATGAATTCGTCTGAGTCCATTAAACATTAGATGACCACTCAGGACTTGTTACGACTTTGTATGCAACATTAGCAACAGGAAAAGCAATTTAGAATAATGTAGGATGCGTTACATCTTTTGAGAACAACTATCACCACCGTACGAAACATTAAAACTCCATACTAAACCTAATGAATTCGTCCGAGTCATTTGAACATCGTACAACAATTTAGAATATCTTACGACTCTGTATGCCACATTACCGCTTTGAAAAGCATGTTAGTATAACGTAGGACACCTTACAACTCCTAACAAAACATTACAACACCGTACGTAAACTTAAAACTCCATAATAAACCTAATGAATTCATCCGAGTCCTTTGAACATCGTACGACAATTTAGAATATATTACGACTCTGTATGCCACATTACCGCCTTGAAAAGTATGTTAATATAACGTACGGCACGTTACAACTCCTAACAAAACATTACAACACCGTACGTAAACTTAAAACTCCATAATAAAACTAATGAGTTCATTCAGGTCCTTTGAACATCGTACGACAATTTAGAATATATTACGACTCTGTATTCCACATTACCGCCTTGAAAAGTATGTTAGTATAACGTACGGCACCTTACAACTCCTAACAAAACATTACAACACCGTACGTAAACTCAAAACTCCATAATAAACCTAATGAATTCGTCCGAGTCATTTGAACATCGTACAACAATTTAGAATATCTTACGACTATGTATGCCACATTATCGCCTTGAAAATCATGTTAGTATAACGTAGGACACCTTACAACTCCTAACAACATATTACAATACCGTACTAAACTTAAAACTCCATAGTAAACCTAATGAATTCGTCTGAGTCCATTAAACATTAGATGACCACTCAGGACTTGTTACGACTTTGTATGCAACATTAGCAACAGGAAAAGCAATTTAGAATAATGTAGGATGCGTTACATCTTTTGAGAACAACTTTCACCACCGTACGAAACATTAAAACTCCATACTAAACCTAATGAATTCGTCCGAGTCATTTGAACATCGTACAACAATTTAGAATATCTTACGACTCTGTATGCCACATTACCGCTTTGAAAAGCATGTTAGTATAACGTAGGACACCTTACAACTCCTAACAAAACATTACAACACCGTACGTAAACTTAAAACTCCATAATAAACCTAATGAATTCATCCGAGTCCTTTGAACATCGTACGACAATTTAGAATATATTACGACTCTGTATGCCACATTACCGCCTTGAAAAGTATGTTAATATAACGTACGTCACCTTACAACTCCTAACAAAACATTACAACACCGTACGTAAACTTAAAACTCCATAATAAACCTAATGAGTTCATTCAGGTCCTTTGAACATCGTACGACAATTTAGAATATATTACGACTCTGTATGCCACATTACCGCCTTGAAAAGTATGTTAGTATAACGTACGGCACCTTACAACTCCTAACAAAACATTACAACACCGTACGTAAACTCAAAACTCCATAATAAACCTAATGAATTCGTCCGAGTCATTTGAACATCGTACAACAATTTAGAATATCTTACGACTATGTATGCCACATTACCGCCTTGAAAATCATGTTAGTATAACGTAGGACACCTTACAACTCCTAACAACATATTACCGTAACGTACGTAAACTTAAAACTCCATAGTAAACCTAATGAATTCGTCTGAGTCCATTAAACATTAGACGAACACTCAGGACTTGTTACGACTTTGTATGCAACATTAGCAACAGGAAAAGCAATTTAGAATAATGTAGGATGCGTTACATCTTTTGAGAACAACTTTCACCACCGTACGAAACATTAAAACTCCATACTAAACCTAATGAATTCTCCCGAGTCATTTGAACATCGTACAACAATTTAGAATATCTTACGACTCTGTATGCCACATTACCGCTTTGAAAAGCATGTTAGTATAACGTACGGCACCTTACAACTCCTAACGAAACATTACAACACCGTACGTAAACTTAAAACTCCATAATAAACCTAATGAGTTCATTCAGGTCCTTTGAACATCGTACGACAATTTAGAATATATTACGACTCTGTATGCCACATTACCGCCTTGAAAAGTATGTTAGTATAACGTACGGCACCTTACAACTCCTAACAAAACATTACAACACCGTACGTAAACTCAAAACTCCATAATAAACCTAATGAATTCGTCCGAGTCATTTGAACATCGTACAACAATTTAGAATATCTTACGACTATGTATGCCACATTATCGCCTTGAAAATCATGTTAGTATAACGTAGGACACCTTACAACTCCTAACAACATATTACAATACCGTACTAAACTTAAAACTCCATAGTAAACCTAATGAATTCGTCTGAGTCCATTAAACATTAGATGACCACTCAGGACTTGTTACGACTTTGTATGCAACATTAGCAACAGGAAAAGCAATTTAGAATAATGTAGGATGCGTTACATCTTTTGAGAACAACTTTCACCACCGTACGAAACATTAAAACTCCATACTAAACCTAATGAATTCGTCCGAGTCATTTGAACATCGTACAACAATTTAGAATATCTTACGACTCTGTATGCCACATTACCGCTTTGAAAAGCATGTTAGTATAACGTAGGACACCTTACAACTCCTAACAAAACATTACAACACCGTACGTAAACTTAAAACTCCATAATAAACCTAATGAATTCATCCGAGTCCTTTGAACATCGTACGACAATTTAGAATATATTACGACTCTGTATGCCACATTACCGCCTTGAAAAGTATGTTAATATAACGTACGGCACCTTACAACTCCTAACAAAACATTACAACACCGTACGTAAACATAAAACTCCATAATAAACCTAATGAGTTCATTCAGGTCCTTTGAACATCGTACGACAATTTAGAATATATTACGACTCTGTATGCCACATTACCGCCTTGAAAAGTATGTTAGTATAACGTACGACACCTTACAACTCCTAACAAAACATTACAACACCGTACGTAAACTCAAAACTCCATAATAAACCTAATGAATTCGTCCGAGTCATTTGAACATCGTACAACAATTTAGAATATCTTACGACTATGTATGCCACATTATCGCCTTGAAAATCATGTTAGTATAACGTAGGACACCTTACAACTCCTAACAACATATTACAATACCGTACTAAACTTAAAACTCCATAGTAAACCTAATGAATTCGTCTGAGTCCATTAAACATTAGATGACCACTCAGGACTTGTTACGACTTTGTATGCAACATTAGCAACAGGAAAAGCAATTTAGAATAATGTAGGATGCGTTACATCTTTTGAGAACAACTTTCACCACCGTACGAAACATTAAAACTCCATACTAAACCTAATGAATTCGTCCGAGTCATTTGAACATCGTACAACAATTTAGAATATCTTACGACTCTGTATGCCACATTACCGCTTTGAAAAGCATGTTAGTATAACGTAGGACACCTTACAACTCCTAACAAAACATTACAACACCGTACGTAAACTTAAAACTCCATAATAAACCTAATGAATTCATCCGAGTCCTTTGAACATCGTACGACAATTTAGAATATATTACGACTCTGTATGCCACATTACCGCCTTGAAAAGTATGTTAATATAACGTACGGCACCTTACAACTCCTAACAAAACATTACAACACCGTACGTAAACATAAAACTCCATAATAAACCTAATGAGTTCATTCAGGTCCTTTGAACATCGTACGACAATTTAGAATATATTACGACTCTGTATGCCACATTACCGCCTTGAAAAGTATGTTAGTATAACGTACGACACCTTACAACTCCTAACAAAACATTACAACACCGTACGTAAACTCAAAACTCCATAATAAACCTAATGAATTCGTCCGAGTCATTTGAACATCGTACAACAATTTAGAATATCTTACGACTATGTATGCCACATTACCGCCTTGAAAATCATGTTAGTATAACGTAGGACACCTTACAACTCCTAACAACATATTACAATACCGTACTAAACTTAAAGCTCCATAGTAAACCTAATGAATTCGTCTGAGTCCATTAAACATTAGATGACCACTCAGGACTTGTTACGACTTTGTATGCAACATTAGCAACAGGAAAAGCAATTTAGAATAATGTAGGATGCGTTACATCTTTTGAGAACAACTTTCACCACCGTACGAAACATTAAAACTCCATACTAAACCTAATGAATTCGTCCGAGTCATTTGAACATCGTACAACAATTTAGAATATCTTACGACTCTGTATGCCACATTACCGCTTTGAAAAGCATGTTAGTATAACGTAGGACACCTTACAAATCTTAACAAAACATTACAACACCGTACGTAAACTTAAAACTCCATAATAAACCTAATGAATTCATCCGAGTCCTTTGAACATCGTACGACAATTTAGAATATATTACGACTCTGTATGCCACATTACCGCCTTGAAAAGTATGTTAATATAACGTACGGCACCTTACAACTCCTAACAAAACATTACAACACCGTACGTAAACTTAAAACTCCATAATAAACCTAATGAGTTCATTCAGGTCCTTTGAACATCGTACGACAATTTAGAATATATTACGACTCTGTATGCCACATTACCGCCTTGAAAAGTATGTTAGTATAACGTACGGCACCTTACAACTCCTAACAAAACATTACAACACCGTACGTAAACTCAAAACTCCATAATAAAACTAATGAATTCGTCCGAGTCATTTGAACATCGTACAACAATTTAGAATATCTTACGACTATGTATGCCACATTACCGCCTTGAAAATCATGTTAGTATAACGTAGGACACCTTACAACTCCTAACAACATATTACCATAACGTACGTAAACTTAAAACTCCATAGTAAACCTAATGAATTCGTCTGAGTCCATTAAACATTAGACGAACACTCAAGACTTGTTACGACTTTGTATGCAACATTAGCAACAGGAAAAGCAATTTAGAATAATGTAGGATGCGTTACATCTTTTGAGAACAACTTTCACCACCGTACGAAACATTAAAACTCCATACTAAACCTAATGAATTCTCCCGAGTCATTTGAACATCGTACAACAATTTAGAATATCTTACGACTCTGTATGCCACATTACCGCTTTGAAAAGCATGTTAGTATAACGTAGGACACCTTACAACTCCTAACAAAACATTACAACACCGTACGTAAACTTAAAACTCCATAATAAACCTAATGAGTTCATTCGGGTCCTTTGAACATCGTACGACAATTTAGAATATATTACGACTCTGTATGCCACATTACCGCCTTGAAAAGTATGTTAGTATAACGTAGGACACCTTACAAATCTTAACAAAACATTACAACACCGTACGTAAACTTAAAACTCCATAATAAACCTAATGAATTCATCCGAGTCCTTTGAACATCGTACGACAATTTAGAATATATTACGACTCTGTATGCCACATTACCGCCTTGAAAAGTATGTTAATATAACGTACGGCACCTTACAACTCCTAACAAAACATTACAACACCGTACGTAAACTTAAAACTCCATAATAAACCTAATGAGTTCATTCAGGTCCTTTGAACATCGTACGACAATTTAGAATATATTACGACTCTGTATGCCACATTACCGCCTTGAAAAGTATGTTAGTATAACGTACGGCACCTTACAACTCCTAACAAAACATTACAACACCGTACGTAAACTCAAAACTCCATAATAAAACTAATGAATTCGTCCGAGTCATTTGAACATCGTACAACAATTTAGAATATCTTACGACTATGTACGCCACATTACCGACTTGAAAATCATGTTAGTATAATGTAGGACACCTTACAACTCCTAACAACATATTACCATAACGTACGTAAACTTAAAACTCCATAGTAAACCTAATGAATTCGTCTGAGTCCATTAAACATTAGACGAACACTCAAGACTTGTTACGACTTTGTATGCAACATTAGCAACAGGAAAAGCAATTTAGAATAATGTAGGATGCGTTACATCTTTTGAGAACAACTTTCACCACCGTACGAAACATTTAAACTCCATACTAAACCTTATGAATTCGTCCGAGTCATTTGAACATCGTACAACAATTTAGAATATCTTACGACTCTGTATGCCACATTACCGCTTTGAAAAGCATGTTAGTATAACGTAGGACACCTTACAACTCCTAACAAAACATTACAACACCGTACGTAAACTTAAAACTCCATAATAAACCTAATGAGTTCATTCGGGTCCTTTGAACATCGTACGACAATTTAGAATATATTACGACTCTGTATGCCACATTACCGCCTTGAAAAGTATGTTAGTATAACGTAGGACACCTTACAAATCTTAACAAAACATTACAACACCGTACGTAAACTTAAAACTCCATAATAAACCTAATGAATTCATCCGAGTCCTTTGAACATCGTACGACAATTTAGAATATATTACGACTCTGTATGCCACATTACCGCCTTGAAAAGTATGTTAATATAACGTACGGCACCTTACAACTCCTAACAAAACATTACAACACCGTACGTAAACTTAAAACTCTATAATAAACCTAATGAGTTCATTCAGGTCCTTTGAACATCGTACGACAATTTAGAATATATTACGACTCTGTATGCCACATTACCGCCTTGAAAAGTATGTTAGTATAACGTACGGCACCTTACAACTCCTAACAAAACATTACAACACCGTACGTAAACTCAAAACTCCATAATAAAACTAATGAATTCGTCCGAGTCATTTGAACATCGTACAACAATTTAGAATATCTTACGACTATGTACGCCACATTACCGACTTGAAAATCATGTTAGTATAATGTAGGACACCTTACAACTCCTAACAACATATTACCATAACGTACGTAAACTTAAAACTCCATAGTAAACCTAATGAATTCGTCTGAGTCCATTAAACATTAGACGAACACTCAAGACTTGTTACGACTTTGTATGCAACATTAGCAACAGGAAAAGCAATTTAGAATAATGTAGGATGCGTTACATCTTTTGAGAACAACTTTCACCACCGTACGAAACATTTAAACTCCATACTAAACCTTATGAATTCGTCCGAGTCATTTGAACATCGTACAACAATTTAGAATATCTTACGACTCTGTATGCCACATTACCGCTTTGAAAAGCATGTTAGTATAACGTAGGACACCTTACAACTCCTAACAAAACATTACAACACCGTACGTAAACTTAAAACTCCATAATAAACCTAATGAGTTCATTCGGGTCCTTTGAACATCGTACGACAATTTAGAATATATTACGACTCTGTATGCCACATTACCGCCTTGAAAAGTATGTTAGTATAACGTAGGACACCTTACAAATCTTAACAAAACATTACAACACCGTACGTAAACTTAAAACTCCATAATAAACCTAATGAATTCATCCGAGTCCTTTGAACATCGTACGACAATTTAGAATATATTACGACTCTGTATGCCACATTACCGCCTTGAAAAGTATGTTAATATAATGTACGGCACCTTACAACTCCTAACAAAACATTACAACACCGTACGTAAACTTAAAACTCCATAATAAACCTAATGAGTTCATTCAGGTCCTTTGAACATCGTACGACAATTTAGAATATATTACGACTCTGGATGCCACATTACCGCCATGAAAAGTATGTTAGTATAACGTACGGCACCTTACAACTCCTAACAAAACATTACAACACCGTACGTAAACTCAAAACTCCATAATAAAACTAATGAATTCGTCCGAGTCATTTGAACATCGTACAACAATTTAGAATATCTTACGACTATGTACGCCACATTACCGACTTGAAAATCATGTTAGTATAATGTAGGACACCTTACAACTCCTAACAACATATTACCATAACGTACGTAAACTTAAAACTCCATAGTAAACCTAATGAATTCGTCTGAGTCCATTAAACATTAGACGAACACTCAAGACTTGTTACGACTTTGTATGCAACATTAGCAACAGGAAAAGCAATTTAGAATAATGTAGGATGCGTTACATCTTTTGAGAACAACTTTCACCACCGTACGAAACATTTAAACTCCATACTAAACCTTATGAATTCGTCCGAGTCATTTGAACATCGTACAACAATTTAGAATATCTTACGACTCTGTATGCCACATTACCGCTTTGAAAAGCATGTTAGTATAACGTAGGACACCTTACAACTCCTAACAAAACATTACAACACCGTACGTAAACTTAAAACTCCATAATAAACCTAATGAATTCATCCGAGTCCTTTGAACATCGTACGACAATTTAGAATATATTACGACTCTGTATGCCACATTACCGCCTTGAAAAGTATGTTAGTATAACGTACGGCACCTTACAACTCCTAACAAAACATTACAACACCGTACGTAAACATAAAACTCCATAATAAACCTAATGAGTTCATTCAGGTCCTTTGAACATCGTACGACAATTTAGAATATATTACGACTCTGTATGCCACATTACCGCCTTGAAAAGTATGTTAGTATAACGTACGGCACCTTACAACTCCTAACAACATATTACCGTAACGTACGTAAACTTAAAACTCCATAGTAAACCTAATGAATTCGTCTGAGTCCATTAAACATTAGACGAACACTCAGGACTTGTTACGACTTTGTATGCAACATTAGCAACAGGAAAAGCAATTTAGAATAATGTAGGATGCGATACATCTTTTGAGAACAACTTTCACCACCGTACGAAACATTAAAACTCCATACTAAACCTAATGAATTCGTCCGAGTCATTTGAACATCGTACAACAATTTAGAATATCTTACGACTCTGTATGCCACATTACCGCTTTGAAAAGCATGTTAGTATAACGTAGGACACCTTACAAATCTTAACAAAACATTACAACACCGTACGTAAACTTAAAACTCCATAATAAACCTAATGAATTCATCCGAGTCCTTTGAACATCGTACGACAATTTAGAATATATTACGACTCTGTATGCCACATTACCGCCTTGAAAAGTATGTTAATATAACGTACGGCACCTTACAACTCCTAACAAAACATTACAACAACGTACGTAAACTTAAAACTCCATAATAAACCTAATGAGTTCATTCAGGTCCTTTGAACATCGTACGACAATTTAGAATATATTACGACTCTGTATGCCACATTACCGCCTTGAAAAGTATGTTAGTATAACGTACGGCACCTTACAACTCCTAACAAAACATTACAACACCGTACGTAAACTCAAAACTCCATAATTAAACTAATGAATTCGTCCGAGTCATTTGAACATCGTACAACAATTTAGAATATCTTACGACTATGTATCCCACATTACCGCCTTGAAAATCATGTTAGTATAACGTAGGACACCTTACAACTCCTAACAACATATTACCATAACGTACGTAAACTTAAAACTCCATAGTAAACCTAATGAATTCGTCTGAGTCCATTAAACATTAGACGAACACTCAAGACTTGTTACGACTTTGTATGCAACATTAGCAACAGGAAAAGCAATTTAGAATAATGTAGGATGCGTTACATCTTTTGAGAACAACTTTCACCACCGTACGAAACATTAAAACTCCATACTAAACCTAATGAATTCTCCCGAGTCATTTGAACATCGTACAACAATTTAGAATATCTTACGACTCTGTATGCCACATTACCGCTTTGAAAAGCATGTTAGTATAACGTAGGACACCTTACAACTCCTAACAAAACATTACAACACCGTACGTAAACTTAAAACTCCATAATAAACCTAATGAGTTCATTCAGGTCCTTTGAACATCGTACGACAATTTAGAATATATTACGACTCTGTATGCCACATTACCGCCTTGAAAAGTATGTTAGTATAACGTAGGACACCTTACAAATCTTAACAAAACATTACAACACCGTACGTAAACTTAAAACTCCATAATAAACCTAATGAATTCATCCGAGTCCTTTGAACATCGTACGACAATTTAGAATATATTACGACTCTGTATGCCACATTACCGCCTTGAAAAGTATGTTAATATAACGTACGGCACCTTACAACTCCTAACAAAACATTACAACACCGTACGTAAACTTAAAACTCCATAATAAACCTAATGAGTTCATTCAGGTCCTTTGAACATCGTACGACAATTTAGAATATATTACGACTCTGTATGCCACATTACCGCCTTGAAAAGTATGTTAGTATAACGTACGGCACCTTACAACTCCTAACAAAACATTACAACACCGTACGTAAACTCAAAACTCCATAATAAAACTAATGAATTCGTCCGAGTCATTTGAACATCGTACAACAATTTAGAATATCTTACGACTATGTACGCCACATTACCGCCTTGAAAATCATGTTAGTATAATGTAGGACACCTTACAACTCCTAACAACATATTACCATAACGTACGTAAACTTAAAACTCCATAGTAAACCTAATGAATTCGTCTGAGTCCATTAAACATTAGACGAACACTCAAGACTTGTTACGACTTTGTATGCAACATTAGCAACAGGAAAAGCAATTTAGAATAATGTAGGATGCGTTACATCTTTTGAGAACAACTTTCACCACCGTACGAAACATTTAAACTCCATACTAAACCTTATGAATTCGTCCGAGTCATTTGAACATCGTACAACAATTTAGAATATCTTACGACTCTGTATGCCACATTACCGCTTTGAAAAGCATGTTAGTATAACGTAGGACACCTTACAACTCCTAACAAAACATTACAACACCGTACGTAAACTTAAAACTCCATAATAAACCTAATGAATTCATCCGAGTCCTTTGAACATCGTACGACAATTTAGAATATATTACGACTCTGTATGCCACATTACCGCCTTGAAAAGTATGTTAGTATAACGTACGGCACCTTACAACTCCTAACAAAACATTACAACACCGTACGTAAACATAAAACTCCATAATAAACCTAATGAGTTCATTCAGGTCCTTTGAACATCGTACGACAATTTAGAATATATTACGACTTTGTATGCCACATTACCGCCTTGAAAAGTATGTTAGTATAACGTACGACACCTTACAACTCCTAACAAAACATTACAACACCGTACGTAAACTCAAAACTCCATAATAAACCTAATGAATTCGTCCGAGTCATTTGAACATCGTACAACAATTTAGAATATCTTACGACTATGTATGCCACATTACCGCCTTGAAAATCATGTTAGTATAACGTAGGACACCTTACAACTCCTAACAACATATTACCGTAACGTACGTAAACTTAAAACTCCATAGTAAACCTAATGAATTCGTCTGAGTCCATTAAACATTAGACGAACACTCAGGACTTGTTACGACTTTGTATGCAACATTAGCAACAGGAAAAGCAATTTAGAATAATGTAGGATGCGATACATCTTTTGAGAACAACTTTCACCACCGTACGAAACATTAAAACTCCATACTAAACCTAATGAATTCTCCCGAGTCATTTGAACATCGTACAACAATTTAGAATATCTTACGACTCTGTATGCCACATTACCGCTTTGAAAAGCATGTTAGTATAACGTAGGACACCTTACAACTCCTAACAAAACATTACAACACCGTACGTAAACTTAAAACTCCATAATAAACATAATGAGTTCATTCAGGTCCTTTGAACATCGTACGACAATTTAGAATATATTACGACTCTGTATGCCACATTACCGCCTTGAAAAGTATGTTAGTATAACGTACGGCACCTTACAACTCCTAACAAAACATTACAACACCGTACGGAAACTCAAAACTCCATAATAAACCTAATGAATTCGTCCGAGTCATTTGAACATCGTACAACAATTTAGAATATCTTACGACTATGTATGCCACATTACCGCCTTGAAAATCATGTTAGTATACTGTAGGACACCTTACAACTCCTAACAACATATTACCATAACGTACGTAAACTTAAAGCTCCATAGTAAACCTAATGAATTCGTCTGAGTCCATTAAACATTAGACGAACACTCAAGACTTGTTACGACTTTGTATGCAACATTAGCAACAGGAAAAGCAATTTAGAATAATGTAGGATGCGTTACATCTTTTGAGAACAACTTTCACCACCGTACGAAACATTAAAACTCCATACTAAACCTAATGAATTCGTCCGAGTCATTTGAACATCGTACAACAATTTAGAATATCTTACGACTCTGTATGCCACATTACCGCTTTGAAAAGCATGTTAGTATAACGTAGGACACCTTACAACTCCTAACAAAACATTGCAACACCGTACGTAAACTTAAAACTCCATAATAAACCTAATGAATTCATCCGAGTCCTTTGAACATCGTACGACAATTTAGAATATATTACGACTCTGTATGCCACATTACCGCCTTGAAAAGTATGTTAGTATAACGTACGGCATCTTACAACTCCTAACAAAACATTACAACACCGTACGTAAACTTAAAACTACATAATAAACCTAATGAGTTCATTCAGGTCCTTTGAACATCGTACGACAATTTAGAATATATTACGACTCTGTATGCCACATTACCGCCTTGAAATGTATGTTAGTATAACGTACGGCACCTTACAACTCCTAACAAAACATTACAACACCGTACGTAAACCCAAAACTCCATAATAAACCTAATGAATTCGTCCGAGTCATTTGAACATCGTACAACAATTTAGAATATCTTACGACTATGTATGCCACATTACCGCCTTGAAAATCATGTTAGTATAACGTAGGACACCTTACAACTCCTAACAACATATTACCGTAACGTACGTAAACTTAAAACTCCATAGTAAACCTAATGAATTCGTCTGAGTCCATTAAACATTAGACGAACACTCAGGACTTGTTACGACTTTGTATGCAACATTAGCAACAGGAAAAGCAATTTAGAATAATGTAGGATGCGTTACATCTTTTGAGAACAACTTTCACCACCGTACGAAACATTAAAACTCCATACTAAACCTAATGAATTCGCCCGAGTCATTTGAACATCGTACAACAATTTAGAATATCTTACGACTCTGTATGCCACATTACCGCTTTGAAAAGCATGTTAGTATAACGTAGGACACCTTACAACTCCTAACAAAACATTACAACACCGTACGTAAACTTAAAACTCCATAATAAACCTAATGAATTCATCCGAGTCCATTGAACATCGTACGACAATTTAGAATATATTACGACTCTGTATGCCACATTACCGCCTTGAAAAGTATGTTAGTATAACGTACGGCACCTTACAACTCCTAACAAAACATTACAACACCGTACGTAAATTCAAAACTCCATAATAAACCTAATGAATTCGTCCGAGTCATTTGAACATCGTACAACAATTTAGAATATCTTACGACTATATATGCCACATTATTGCCTTGAAAATCATGTTAGTATAACGTAGGACACCTTACAACTCCTAACAACATATTACAATACCGTACGTAAACTTAAAACTCCATAGTAAACCTAATGAATTCGTCTGAGTCCATTAAACATTAGACGATCACTCAGGACTTGTTACGACTTTGTATGCAACATTAGCAACAGGAAAAGCAATTTAGAATAATGTAGGATGCGTTACATCTTTTGAGAACAACTTTCACCACCGTACGAAACATTAAAACTCCATACTAAACCTAATGAATTCGTCCGAGTCATTTGAATATCGTACAACAATTTAGAATATCTTACGACTCTGTATGCCACATTACCGCCTTGAAAAGTATGTTAGTATAACGTACGGCACCTTACAACTCCTAACAAAACATTACAACATCGTACGTAAACTCAAAACTCCATAATAAACCTAATGAATTCGTCCGAGTCATTTGAACATCGTACAACAATTTAGAATATCTTACGACTATGTATGCCACATTACCGCCTTGAAAATCATGTTAGTATAACGTAGGACACCTTACAACTCCTAACAACATATTACCATAACGTACGTAAACTTAAAACTCCATAGTAAACCTAATGAATTCGTCTGAGTCCATTAAACATTAGACGAACACTCAGGACTTGTTACGACTTTGTATGCAACATTAGCAACAGGAAAAGCAATTTAGAATAATGTAGGATGCGTTACATCTTTTGAGAACAACTTTCACCACCGTACGAAACATTAAAACTCCATACTAAACCTAATGAATTCGTCCGAGTCATTTGAACATCGTACAACAATTTAGAATATCTTACGACTCTGTATGCCACATTACCGCTTTGAAAAGTATGTTAATATAACGTACGGCACCTTACAACTCCTAACAAAACATTACAACACCGTACGTAAACTTAAAACTCCATAATAAACCTAATGAATTCATCCGAGTCCTTTGAACATCGTACGACAATTTAGAATATATTACGACTCTGTATGCCACATTACCGCCTTGAAAAGTATGTTAGTATAACGTACGGCACCTTACAACTCCTAACAAAACATTACAACACCGTACGGAAACTCAAAACTCCATAATAAACCTAATGAATTCGTCCGAGTCATTTGAACATCGTACAACAATTTAGAATATCTTACGACTATGTATGCCACATTACCGCCTTGAAAATCATGTTAGTATACTGTAGGACACCTTACAACTCCTAACAACATATTACCATAACGTACGTAAACTTAAAGCTCCATAGTAAACCTAATGAATTCGTCTGAGTCCATTAAACATTAGACGAACACTCAAGACTTGTTACGACTTTGTATGCAACATTAGCAACAGGAAAAGCAATTTAGAATAATGTAGGATGCGTTACATCTTTTGAGAACAACTTTCACCACCGTACGAAACATTAAAACTCCATACTAAACCTAATGAATTCGTCCGAGTCATTTGAACATCGTACAACAATTTAGAATATCTTACGACTCTGTATGCCACATTACCGCTTTGAAAAGCATGTTAGTATAACGTAGGACACCTTACAACTCCTAACAAAACATTGCAACACCGTACGTAAACTTAAAACTCCATAATAAACCTAATGAATTCATCCGAGTCCTTTGAACATCGTACGACAATTTAGAATATATTACGACTCTGTATGCCACATTACCGCCTTGAAAAGTATGTTAGTATAACGTACGGCATCTTACAACTCCTAACAAAACATTACAACACCGTACGTAAACTTAAAACTACATAATAAACCTAATGAGTTCATTCAGGTCCTTTGAACATCGTACGACAATTTAGAATATATTACGACTCTGTATGCCACATTACCGCCTTGAAATGTATGTTAGTATAACGTACGGCACCTTACAACTCCTAACAAAACATTACAACACCGTACGTAAACCCAAAACTCCATAATAAACCTAATGAATTCGTCCGAGTCATTTGAACATCGTACAACAATTTAGAATATCTTACGACTATGTATGCCACATTACCGCCTTGAAAATCATGTTAGTATAACGTAGGACACCTTACAACTCCTAACAACATATTACCGTAACGTACGTAAACTTAAAACTCCATAGTAAACCTAATGAATTCGTCTGAGTCCATTAAACATTAGACGAACACTCAGGACTTGTTACGACTTTGTATGCAACATTAGCAACAGGAAAAGCAATTTAGAATAATGTAGGATGCGTTACATCTTTTGAGAACAACTTTCACCACCGTACGAAACATTAAAACTCCATACTAAACCTAATGAATTCGCCCGAGTCATTTGAACATCGTACAACAATTTAGAATATCTTACGACTCTGTATGCCACATTACCGCTTTGAAAAGCATGTTAGTATAACGTAGGACACCTTACAACTCCTAACAAAACATTACAACACCGTACGTAAACTTAAAACTCCATAATAAACCTAATGAATTCATCCGAGTCCATTGAACATCGTACGACAATTTAGAATATATTACGACTCTGTATGCCACATTACCGCCTTGAAAAGTATGTTAGTATAACGTACGGCACCTTACAACTCCTAACAAAACATTACAACACCGTACGTAAATTCAAAACTCCATAATAAACCTAATGAATTCGTCCGAGTCATTTGAACATCGTACAACAATTTAGAATATCTTACGACTATATATGCCACATTATTGCCTTGAAAATCATGTTAGTATAACGTAGGACACCTTACAACTCCTAACAACATATTACAATACCGTACGTAAACTTAAAACTCCATAGTAAACCTAATGAATTCGTCTGAGTCCATTAAACATTAGACGATCACTCAGGACTTGTTACGACTTTGTATGCAACATTAGCAACAGGAAAAGCAATTTAGAATAATGTAGGATGCGTTACATCTTTTGAGAACAACTTTCACCACCGTACGAAACATTAAAACTCCATACTAAACCTAATGAATTCGTCCGAGTCATTTGAATATCGTACAACAATTTAGAATATCTTACGACTCTGTATGCCACATTACCGCCTTGAAAAGTATGTTAGTATAACGTACGGCACCTTACAACTCCTAACAAAACATTACAACATCGTACGTAAACTCAAAACTCCATAATAAACCTAATGAATTCGTCCGAGTCATTTGAACATCGTACAACAATTTAGAATATCTTACGACTATGTATGCCACATTACCGCCTTGAAAATCATGTTAGTATAACGTAGGACACCTTACAACTCCTAACAACATATTACCATAACGTACGTAAACTTAAAACTCCATAGTAAACCTAATGAATTCGTCTGAGTCCATTAAACATTAGACGAACACTCAGGACTTGTTACGACTTTGTATGCAACATTAGCAACAGGAAAAGCAATTTAGAATAATGTAGGATGCGTTACATCTTTTGAGAACAACTTTCACCACCGTACGAAACATTAAAACTCCATACTAAACCTAATGAATTCGTCCGAGTCATTTGAACATCGTACAACAATTTAGAATATCTTACGACTCTGTATGCCACATTACCGCTTTGAAAAGTATGTTAATATAACGTACGGCACCTTACAACTCCTAACAAAACATTACAACACCGTACGTAAACTTAAAACTCCATAATAAACCTAATGAATTCATCCGAGTCCTTTGAACATCGTACGACAATTTAGAATATATTACGACTCTGTATGCCACATTACCGCCTTGAAAAGTATGTTAGTATAACGTACGGCACCTTACAACTCCTAACAAAACATTACAACACAGTACGTAAACTCAAAGCTCCATAATAAACCTAATGAATTCGTCCGAGTCATTTGAACATCGTACAACAATTTAGAATATCTTACGACTATGTATGCCACATTACCGCCTTCAAAATCATGTTAGTATAACGTAGGACACCTTACAACTCCTAACAACATATTACAATACCGTACGTAAACTTAAAACTCCATAGTAAACCTAATGAATTCGTCTGTGTCCATTAAACATTAGACGACCACTCAGGACTTGTTAAGACTTTGTATGCAACATTAGCAACAGGAAAAACAATTTAGAATAATGTAGGATGCGTTACATCTTTTGAGAACAACTTTCACCACCGTACGAAACATTAAAACTCCATACTAAACCTAATGAATTCGTCCGAGTCATTTGAACATCGTACAACAATTTAGAATATCTTACGACTCTGTATGCCACATTACCGCTTTGAAAAGCATGTAAGTATAACGTAGGACACCTTACAACTCCTAACAAAACATTACAACACCGTACGTAAACTTAAAACTCCATAATAAACCAAAAGAATTCATCCGAGTCCTTTGAACATCGTACGACAATTTAGAATATATTACGACTCTGTATGCCACATTACCGCCTTGAAAAGTATGTTAATATAACGTACGGCACCTTACAACTCCTAACAAAACATTACAACACCGTACGTAAACTTAAAACTCCATAATAAACCTAATGAGTTCATTCAGGTCCGTTGAACATCGTACGACAATTTAGAATATATTACGACTCTGTATGCCACATTACCGCCTTGAAAAGTATGTTAGTATAACGTACGGCACCTTACAACTCCTAACAAAACATTACAACACCGTACGTAAACTCAAAACTCCATAATAAACCTAATGAATTCGTCCGAGTCATTTGAACATCGTACAACAATTTAGAATATCTTACGACTATGTATGCCACATTATCGCCTTGAAAATCATGTTAGTATAACGTAGGACACCTTACAACTCCTAACAACATATTACCGTAACGTACGTAAACTTAAAACTCCATAGTAAACCTAATGAATTCGTCTGAGTCCATTAAACATTAGACGAACACTCAGGACTTGTTACGACTTTGTATGCAACATTAGCAACAGGAAAAGCAATTTAGAATAATGTAGGATGCGTTACATCTTTTGAGAACAACTTTCACCACCGTACGAAACATTAAAACTCCATACTAAACCTAATGAAATCGTCCGAGTCATTTGAACATCGTACAACAATTTAGAATATCTTACGACTCTGTATGCCACATTACCGCTTTGAAAAGCATGTTAGTATAACGTAGGACACCTTACAACTCCTAACAAAACATTGCAACACCGTACGTAAACTTAAAACTCCATAATAAACCTAATGAATTCATCCGAGTCCTTTGAACATCGTACGACAATTTAGAATATATTACGACTCTGTATGCCACATTACCGCCTTGAAAAGTATGTTAGTATAACGTACGGCACCTTACAACTCCTAACAAAACATTACAACACCGTACGTAAACTTAAAACTACATAATAAACCTAATGAGTTCATTCAGGTCCTTTGAACATCGTACGACAATTTAGAATATATTACGACTCTGTATGCCACATTACCGCCTTGAAAAGTATGTTAGTATAACGTACGGCACCTTACAACTCCTAACAAAACATTACAACACCGTACGTAAACCCAAAACTCCATAATAAACCTAATGAATTCGTCCGAGTCATTTGAACATCGTACAACAATTTAGAATATCTTACGACTATGTATGCCACATTACCGCCTTGAAAATCATGTTAGTATAACGTAGGACACCTTACAACTCCTAACAACATATTACCGTAACGTACGTAAACTTAAAACTCCATAGTAAACCTAATGAATTCGTCTGAGTCCATTAAACATTAGACGAACACTCAGGACTTGTTACGACTTTGTATGCAACATTAGCAACAGGAAAAGCAATTTAGAATAATGTAGGATGCGTTACATCTTTTGAGAACAACTTTCACCACCGTACGAAACATTAAAACTCCATACTAAACCTAATGAATTCGCCCGAGTCATTTGAACATCGTACAACAATTTAGAATATCTTACGACTCTGTATGCCACATTACCGCTCTGAAAAGCATGTTAGTATAACGTAGGACACCTTACAACTCCTAACAAAACATTACAACACCGTACGTAAACTTAAAACTCCATAATAAACCTAATGAATTCATCCGAGTCCATTGAACATCGTACGACAATTTAGAATATATTACGACTCTGTATGCCACATTACCGCCTTGAAAAGTATGTTAGTATAACGTACGGCACCTTACAACTCCTAACAAAACATTACAACACCGTACGTAAATTCAAAACTCCATAATAAACCTAATGAATTCGTCCGAGTCATTTGAACATCGTACAACAATTTAGAATATCTTACGACTATATATGCCACATTATTGCCTTGAAAATCATGTTAGTATAACGTAGGACACCTTACAACTCCTAACAACATATTACAATACCGTACGTAAACTTAAAACTCCATAGTAAACCTAATGAATTCGTCTGAGTCCATTAAACATTAGACGACCACTCAGGACTTGTTACGACTTTGTATGCAACATTAGCAACAGGAAAAGCAATTTAGAATAATGTAGGATGCGTTACATCTTTTGAGAACAACTTTCACCACCGTACGAAACATTAAAACTCCATACTAAACCTAATGAATTCGTCCGAGTCATTTGAATATCGTACAACAATTTAGAATATCTTACGACTCTGTATGCCACATTACCGCCTTGAAAAGTATGTTAGTATAACGTACGGCACCTTACAACTCCTAACAAAACATTACAACACCGTACGTAAACTCAAAACTCCATAATAAACCTAATGAATTCGTCCGACTCATTTGAACATCGTACAACAATTTAGAATATCTTACGACTATGTATGCCACATTACCGCCTTGAAAATCATGTTAGTATAACGTAGGACACCTTACAACTCCTAACAACATATTACCATAACGTACGTAAACTTAAAACTCCATAGTAAACCTAATGAATTCGTCTGAGTCCATTAAACATTAGACGAACACGCATGACTTGTTACGACTTTGTATGCAACATTAGCAACAGGAAAAGCAATTTAGAATAATGTAGGATGCGTTACATCTTTTGAGAACAACTTTCACCACCGTACGAAACATTAAAACTCCATACTAAACCTAATGAATTCGTCCGAGTCATTTGAACATCATACAACAATTTAGAATATCTTACGACTCTGTATGCCACATTACCGCTTTGAAAAGCATGTATGTATAACGTAGGACACCTTACAACTCCTAACAAAACATTACAACACCGTACGTAAACTTAAAACTCCATAATAAACCAAAAGAATTCATCCGAGTCCTTTGAACATCGTACGACAATTTAGAATATATTACGACTCTGTATGCCACATTACCGCCTTGAAAAGTATGTTAATATAACGTACGGCACCTTACAACTCCTAACAAAACATTACAACACCGTACGTAAACTTAAAACTCCATAATAAACCTAATGAGTTCATTCAGGTCCGTTGAACATCGTACGACAATTTAGAATATATTACGACTCTGTATGCCACATTACCGCCTTGAAAAGTATGTTAGTATAACGTACGGCACCTTACAACTCCTAACAAAACATTACAACACCGTACGTAAACTCAAAACTCCATAATAAACCTAATGAATTCGTCCGAGTCATTTGAACATCGTACAACAATTTAGAATATCTTACGACTATGTATGCCACATTATCGCCTTGAAAATCTTGTTAGTATAACGTAGGACACCTTACAACTCCTAACAACATATTACAATACCGTACTAAACTTAAAACTCCATAGTAAACCTAATGAATTCGTCTGAGTCCATTAAACATTAGATGACCACTCAGGACTTGTTACGACTTTGTATGCAACATTAGCAACAGGAAAAGCAATTTAGAATAATGTAGGATCGTTACATCTTTTGAGAACAACTTTCACCACCGTACGAAACATTAAAACTCCATACTAAACCTAATGAATTCGTCCGAGTCATTTGAACATCGTACAACAATTTAGAATATCTTACGACTCTGTATGCCACATTACCGCTTTGAAAAGCATGTTAGTATAACGTAGGACACCTTACAACTCCTAACAAAACATTACAACACCGTACGTAAACTTAAAACTCCATAATAAACCTAATGAATTCATCCGAGTCCTTTGAACATCGTACGACAATTTAGAATATATTACGACTCTGTATGCCACATTACCGCCTTGAAAAGTATGTTAATATAACGTACGGCACCTTACAACTCCTAACAAAACATTACAACACCGTACGTAAACTTAAAACTCCATAATAAACCTAATGAGTTCATTCAGGTCCTTTGAACATCGTACGACAATTTAGAATATATTACGACTCTGTATGCCACATTACCGCCTTGAAAAGTATGTTAGTATAACGTACGGCACCTTACAACTCCTAACAAAACATTACAACACCGTACGTAAACTCAAAACTCCATAATAAACCTAATGAATTCGTCCGAGTCATTTGAACATCGTACAACAATTTAGAATATCTTACGACTATGTATGCCACATTATCGCCTTGAAAATCATGTTAGTATAACGTAGGACACCTTACAACTCCTAACAACATATTACAATACCGTACTAAACTTAAAACTCCATAGTAAACCTAATGAATTCGTCTGAGTCCATTAAACATTAGATGACCACTCAGGACTTGTTACGACTTTGTATGCAACATTAGCAACAGGAAAAGCAATTTAGAATAATGTAGGATGCGTTACATCTTTTGAGAACAACTTTCACCACCGTACGAAACATTAAAACTTCATACTAAACCTAATGAATTCGTCCGAGTCATTTGAACATCGTACAACAATTTAGAATATCTTACGACTCTGTATGCCACATTACCGCTTTGAAAAGCATGTTAGTATAACGTAGGACACCTTACAACTCCTAACAAAACATTACAACACCGTACGTAAACTTAAAACTCCATAATAAACCTAATGAATTCATCCGAGTCCTTTGAACATCGTACGACAATTTAGAATATATTACGACTCTGTATGCCACATTACCGCTTTGAAAAGTATGTTAATATAACGTACGGCACGTTACAACTCCTAACAAAACATTACAACACCGTACGTAAACTTAAAACTCCATAATAAACCTAATGAATTCATTCAGGTCCTTTGAACATCGTACGACAATTTAGAATATATTACGACTCTATATTCCACATTACCGCCTTGAAAAGTATGTTAGTATAACGTACGGCACCTTACAACTCCTAACAAAACATTACAACACCGTACGTAAACTCAAAACTCCATAATAAACCTAATGAATTCGTCCGAGTCATTTGAACATCGTAGAACAATTTAGAATATCTTACGACTATGTATGCCACATTATCGCCTTGAAAATCATGTTAGTATAACGTAGGACACCTTACAACTCCTAACAACATATTACAATACCGTACTAAACTTAAAACTCCATAGTAAACCTAATGAATTCGTCTGAGTCCATTAAACATTAGATGACCACTCAGGACTTGTTACGACTTTGTATGCAACATTAGCAACAGGAAAAGCAATTTAGAATAATGTAGGATGCGTTACATCTTTTGAGAACAACTTTCACCACCGTACGAAACATTAAAACTTCATACTAAACCTAATGAATTCGTCCGAGTCATTTGAACATCGTACAACAATTTAGAATATCTTACGACTCTGTATGCCACATTACCGCTTTGAAAAGCATGTTAGTATAACGTAGGACACCTTACAACTCCTAACAAAACATTACAACACCGTACGTAAACTTAAAACTCCATAATAAACCTAATGAATTCATCCGAGTCCTTTGAACATCGTACGACAATTTAGAATATATTACGACTCTGTATGCCACATTACCGCTTTGAAAAGTATGTTAATATAACGTACGGCACGTTACAACTCCTAACAAAACATTACAACACCGTACGTAAACTTAAAACTCCATAATAAACCTAATGAATTCATTCAGGTCCTTTGAACATCGTACGACAATTTAGAATATATTACGACTCTATATTCCACATTACCGCCTTGAAAAGTATGTTAGTATAACGTACGGCACCTTACAACTCCTAACAAAACATTACAACACCGTACGTAAACTCAAAACTCCATAATAAACCTAATGAATTCGTCCGAGTCATTTGAACATCGTAGAACAATTTAGAATATCTTACGACTATGTATGCCACATTATCGCCTTGAAAATCATGTTAGTATAACGTAGGACACCTTACAACTCCTAACAACATATTACAATACCGTACTAAACTTAAAACTCCATAGTAAACCTAATGAATTCGTCTGAGTCCATTAAACATTAGATGACCACTCAGGACTTGTTACGACTTTGTATGCAACATTAGCAACAGGAAAAGCAATTTAGAATAATGTAGGATGCGTTACATCTTTTGAGAACAACTTTCACCACCGTACGAAACATTAAAACTCCATACTAAACCTAATGAATTCGTCCGAGTCATTTGAACATCGTACAACAATTTAGAATATCTTACGACTCTGTATGCCACATTACCGCTTTGAAAAGCATGTTAGTATAACGTAGGACACCTTACAACTCCTAACAAAACATTACAACACCGTACGTAAACTTAAAACTCCATAATAAACCTAATGAATTCATCCGAGTCCTTTGAACATCGTACGACAATTTAGAATATATTACGACTCTGTATGCCACATTACCGCCTTGAAAAGTATGTTAATATAACGTACGTCACCTTACAACTCCTAACAAAACATTACAACACCGTACGTAAACTTAAAACTCCATAATAAACCTAATGAGTTCATTCAGGTCCTTTGAACATCGTACGACAATTTAGAATATATTACGACTCTGTATGCCACATTACCGCCTTGAAAAGTATGTTAGTATAACGTACGGCACCTTACAACTCCTAACAAAACATTACAACACCGTACGTAAACTCAAAACTCCATAATAAACCTAATGAATTCGTCCGAGTCATTTGAACATCGTACAACAATTTAGAATATCTTACGACTATGTATGCCACATTACCGCCTTGAAAATCATGTTAGTATAACGTAGGACACCTTACAACTCCTAACAACATATTACCGTAACGTACGTAAACTTAAAACTCCATAGTAAACCTAATGAATTCGTCTGAGTCCATTAAACATTAGACGAACACTCAGGACTTGTTACGACTTTGTATGCAACATTAGCAACAGGAAAAGCAATTTAGAATAATGTAGGATGCGTTACATCTTTTGAGAACAACTTTCACCACCGTACGAAACATTAAAACTCCATACTAAACCTAATGAATTCTCCCGAGTCATTTGAACATCGTACAACAATTTAGAATATCTTACGACTCTGTATGCCACATTACCGCTTTGAAAAGCATGTTAGTATAACGTACGGCACCTTACAACTCCTAACGAAACATTACAACACCGTACGTAAACTTAAAACTCCATAATAAACCTAATGAGTTCATTCAGGTCCTTTGAACATCGTACGACAATTTAGAATATATTACGACTCTGTATGCCACATTACTGCCTTGAAAAGTATGTTAGTATAACGTACGGCACCTTACAACTCCTAACAAAACATTACAACACCGTACGTAAACTCAAAACTCCATAATAAACCTAATGAATTCGTCCGAGTCATTTGAACATCGTACAACAATTTAGAATATCTTACGACTATGTATGCCACATTATCGCCTTGAAAATCATGTTAGTATAACGTAGGACACCTTACAACTCCTAACAACATATTACAATACCGTACTAAACTTAAAACTCCATAGTAAACCTAATGAATTCGTCTGAGTCCATTAAACATTAGATGACCACTCAGGACTTGTTACGACTTTGTATGCAACATTAGCAACAGGAAAAGCAATTTAGAATAATGTAGGATGCGTTACATCTTTTGAGAACAACTTTCACCACCGTACGAAACATTAAAACTCCATACTAAACCTAATGAATTCGTCCGAGTCATTTGAACATCGTACAACAATTTAGAATATCTTACGACTCTGTATGCCACATTACCGCTTTGAAAAGCATGTTAGTATAACGTAGGACACCTTACAACTCCTAACAAAACATTACAACACCGTACGTAAACTTAAAACTCCATAATAAACCTAATGAATTCATCCGAGTCCTTTGAACATCGTACGACAATTTAGAATATATTACGACTCTGTATGCCACATTACCGCCTTGAAAAGTATGTTAATATAACGTACGGCACCTTACAACTCCTAACAAAACATTACAACACCGTACGTAAACTTAAAACTCCATAATAAACCTAATGAGTTCATTCAGGTCCTTTGAACATCGTACGACAATTTAGAATATATTACGACTCTGTATGCCACATTACCGCCTTGAAAAGTATGTTAGTATAACGTACGACACCTTACAACTCCTAACAAAACATTACAACACCGTACGTAAACTCAAAACTCCATAATAAACCTAATGAATTCGTCCGAGTCATTTGAACATCGTACAACAATTTAGAATATCTTACGACTATGTATGCCACATTATCGCCTTGAAAATCATGTTAGTATAACGTAGGACACCTTACAACTCCTAACAACATATTACAATACCGTACTAAACTTAAAACTCCATAGTAAACCTAATGAATTCGTCTGAGTCCATTAAACATTAGATGACCACTCAGGACTTGTTACGACTTTGTATGCAACATTAGCAACAGGAAAAGCAATTTAGAATAATGTAGGATGCGTTACATCTTTTGAGAACAACTTTCACCACCGTACGAAACATTAAAACTCCATACTAAACCTAATGAATTCGTCCGAGTCATTTGAACATCGTACAACAATTTAGAATATCTTACGACTCTGTATGCCACATTACCGCTTTGAAAAGCATGTTAGTATAACGTAGGACACCTTACAAATCTTAACAAAACATTACAACACCGTACGTAAACTTAAAACTCCATAATAAACCTAATGAATTCATCCGAGTCCTTTGAACATCGTACGACAATTTAGAATATATTACGACTCTGTATGCCACATTACCGCCTTGAAAAGTATGTTAATATAACGTACGGCACCTTACAACTCCTAACAAAACATTACAACACCGTACGTAAACTTAAAACTCCATAATAAACCTAATGAGTTCATTCAGGTCCTTTGAACATCGTACGACAATTTAGAATATATTACGACTCTGTATGCCACATTACCGCCTTGAAAAGTATGTTAGTATAACGTACGGCACCTTACAACTCCTAACAAAACATTACAACACCGTACGTAAACTCAAAACTCCATAATAAAACTAATGAATTCGTCCGAGTCATTTGAACAACGTACAACAATTTAGAATATCTTACGACTATGTATGCCACATTACCGCCTTGAAAATCATGTTAGTATAACGTAGGACACCTTACAACTCCTAACAACATATTACCATAACGTACGTAAACTTAAAACTCCATAGTAAACCTAATGAATTCGTCTGAGTCCATTAAACATTAGACGAACACTCAAGACTTGTTACGACTTTGTATGCAACATTAGCAACAGGAAAAGCAATTTAGAATAATGTAGGATGCGTTACATCTTTTGAGAACAACTTTCACCACCGTACGAAACATTAAAACTCCATACTAAACCTAATGAATTCTCCCGAGTCATTTGAACATCGTACAACAATTTAGAATATCTTACGACTCTGTATGCCACATTACCGCTTTGAAAAGCATGTTAGTATAACGTAGGACACCTTACAACTCCTAACAAAACATTACAACACCGTACGTAAACTTAAAACTCCATAATAAACCTAATGAGTTCATTCAGGTCCTTTGAACATCGTACGACAATTTAGAATATATTACGACTCTGTATGCCACATTACCGCCTTGAAAAGTATGTTAGTATAACGTAGGACACCTTACAAATCTTAACAAAACATTACAACACCGTACGTAAACTTAAAACTCCATAATAAACCTAATGAATTCATCCGAGTCCTTTGAACATCGTACGACAATTTAGAATATATTACGACTCTGTATGCCACATTACCGCCTTGAAAAGTATGTTAATATAACGTACGGCACCTTACAACTCCTAACAAAACATTACAACACCGTACGTAAACTTAAAACTCCATAATAAACCTAATGAGTTCATTCAGGTCCTTTGAACATCGTACGACAATTTAGAATATATTACGACTCTGTATGCCACATTACCGCCTTGAAAAGTATGTTAGTATAACTTACGGCACCTTACAACTCCTAACAAAACATTACAACACCGTACGTAAACTCAAAACTC
Source organism: Tagetes erecta (assembly GCA_030867185.1). Taxonomy (NCBI): domain Eukaryota; kingdom Viridiplantae; phylum Streptophyta; class Magnoliopsida; order Asterales; family Asteraceae; genus Tagetes; species Tagetes erecta. The sequence goes on along the minus strand of CM061488.1, from coordinate 41,706,569 downwards.
CATAATAAAACTAATGAATTCGTCCGAGTCATTTGAACATCGTACAACAATTTAGAATATCTTACGACTATGTATGCCACATTACCGCCTTGAAAATCATGTTAGTATAACGTAGGACACCTTACAACTCCTAACAACATATTACCATAACGTACGTAAACTTAAAACTCCATAGTAAACCTAATGAATTCGTCTGAGTCCATTAAACATTAGACGAACACTCAAGACTTGTTACGACTTTGTATGCAACATTAGCAACAGGAAAAGCAATTTAGAATAATGTAGGATGCGTTACATCTTTTGAGAACAACTTTCACCACCGTACGAAACATTTAAACTCCATACTAAACCTAATGAGTTCGTCCGAGTCATTTGAACATCGTACAACAATTTAGAATATCTTACGACTCTGTATGCCACATTACCGCTTTGAAAAGCATGTTAGTATAACGTAGGACACCTTACAACTCCTAACAAAACATTACAACACCGTACGTAAACTTAAAACTCCATAATAAACCTAATGAATTCATCCGAGTCCTTTGAACATCGTACGACAATTTAGAATATATTACGACTCTGTATGCCACATTACCGCCTAGAAAAGTATGTTAGTATAACGTACGGCACCTTACAACTCCTAACAAAACATTACAACACCGTACGTAAACTCAAAACTCCATAATAAACCTAATGAATTCGTCCGAGTCATTTGAACATCGTACAACAATTTAGAATATCTTACGACTATGTATGCCACATTACCGCCTTGAAAATCATGTTAGTATAACGTAGGACACCTTACAACTCCTAACAACATATTACCGTAACGTACGTAAACTTAAAACTCCATAGTAAACCTAATGAATTCGTCTGAGTCCATTAAACATTAGACGAACACTCAGGACTTGTTACGACTTTGTATGCAACATTAGCAACAGGAAAAGCAATTTAGAATAATGTAGGATGCGATACATCTTTTGAGAACAACTTTCACCACCGTACGAAACATTAAAACTCCATACTAAACCTAATGAATTCTCCCGAGTCATTTGAACATCGTACAACAATTTAGAATATCTTACGACTCTGTATGCCACATTACCGCTTTGAAAAGCATGTTAGTATAACGTAGGACACCTTACAACTCCTAACAAAACATTACAACACCGTACGTAAACTTAAAACTCCATAATAAACCTAATGAGTTCATTCAGGTCCTTTGAACATCGTACGACAATTTAGAATATATTACGACTCTGTATGCCACATTACCGCCTTGAAAAGTATGTTAGTATAACGTACGGCACCTTACAACTCCTAACAAAACATTACAACACCGTACGTAAACTCAAAACTCCATAATAAACCTAATGAATTCGTCCGAGTCATTTGAACATCGTACAACAATTTAGAATATCTTACGACTATGTATGCCACATTACCGCCTTGAAAATCATGTTAGTATACTGTAGGACACCTTACAACTCCTAACAACATATTACCATAACGTACGTAAACTTAAAGCTCCATAGTAAACCTAATGAATTCGTCTGAGTCCATTAAACATTAGACGAACACTCAAGACTTGTTACGACTTTGTATGCAACATTAGCAACAGGAAAAGCAATTTAGAATAATGTAGGATGCGTTACATCTTTTGAGAACAACTTTCACCACCGTACGAAACATTAAAACTCCATACTAAACCTAATGAATTCGTCCGAGTCATTTGAACATCGTACAACAATTTAGAATATCTTACGACTCTGTATGCCACATTACCGCTTTGAAAAGCATGTTAGTATAACGTAGGACACCTTACAACTCCTAACAAAACATTGCAACACCGTACGTAAACTTAAAACTCCATAATAAACCTAATGAATTCATCCGAGTCCTTTGAACATCGTACGACAATTTAGAATATATTACGACTCTGTATGCCACATTACCGCCTTGAAAAGTATGTTAGTATAACGTACGGCACCTTACAACTCCTAACAAAACATTACAACACCGTACGTAAACTTAAAACTACATAATAAACCTAATGAGTTCATTCAGGTCCTTTGAACATCGTACGACAATTTAGAATATATTACGACTCTGTATGCCACATTACCGCCTAGAAAAGTATGTTAGTATAACGTACGGCACCTTACAACTCCTAACAAAACATTACAACACCGTACGTAAACCCAAAACTCCATAATAAACCTAATGAATTCGTCCGAGTCATTTGAACATCGTACAACAATTTAGAATATCTTACGACTATGTATGCCACATTACCGCCTTGAAAATCATGTTAGTATAACGTAGGACACCTTACAACTCCTAACAACATATTACCGTAACGTACGTAAACTTAAAACTCCATAGTAAACCTAATGAATTCGTCTGAGTCCATTAAACATTAGACGAACACTCAGGACTTGTTACGACTTTGTATGCAACATTAGCAACAGGAAAAGCAATTTAGAATAATGTAGGATGCGTTACATCTTTTGAGAACAACTTTCACCACCGTACGAAACATTAAAACTCCATACTAAACCTAATGAATTCGCCCGAGTCATTTGAACATCGTACAACAATTTAGAATATCTTACGACTCTGTATGCCACATTACCGCTTTGAAAAGCATGTTAGTATAACGTAGGACACCTTACAACTCCTAACAAAACATTACAACACCGTACGTAAACTTAAAACTCCATAATAAACCTAATGAATTCATCCGAGTCCATTGAACATCGTACGACAATTTAGAATATATTACGACTCTGTATGCCACATTACCGCCTTGAAAAGTATGTTAGTATAACGTACGGCACCTTACAACTCCTAACAAAACATTACAACACCGTACGTAAATTCAAAACTCCATAATAAACCTAATGAATTCGTCCGAGTCATTTGAACATCGTACAACAATTTAGAATATCTTACGACTATATATGCCACATTATTGCCTTGAAAATCATGTTAGTATAACGTAGGACACCTTACAACTCCTAACAACATATTACAATACCGTACGTAAACTTAAAACTCCATAGTAAACCTAATGAATTCGTCTGAGTCCATTAAACATTAGACGACCACTCAGGACTTGTTACGACTTTGTATGCAACATTAGCAACAGGAAAAGCAATTTAGAATAATGTAGGATGCGTTACATCTTTTGAGAACAACTTTCACCACCGTACGAAACATTAAAACTCCATACTAAACCTAATGAATTCGTCCGAGTCATTTGAATATCGTACAACAATTTAGAATATCTTACGACTCTGTATGCCACATTACCGCCTTGAAAAGTATGTTAGTATAACGTACGGCACCTTACAACTCCTAACAAAACATTACAACACCGTACGTAAACTCAAAACTCCATAATAAACCTAATGAATTCGTCCGAGTCATTTGAACATCGTACAACAATTTAGAATATCTTACGACTATGTATGCCACATTACCGCCTTGAAAATCATGTTAGTATAACGTAGGACACCTTACAACTCCTAACAACATATTACCATAACGTACGTAAACTTAAAACTCCATAGTAAACCTAATGAATTCGTCTGAGTCCATTAAACATTAGACGAACACTCAGGACTTGTTACGACTTTGTATGCAACATTAGCAATAGGAAAAGCAATTTAGAATAATGTAGGATACGTTACATCTTTTGAGAACAACTTTCACCACCGTACGAAACATTAAAACTCCATACTAAACCTAATGAATTCTCCCGAGTCATTTGAACATCGTACAACAATTTAGAATATCTTACGACTCTGTATGCCACATTACCGCTTTGAAAAGCATGTTAGTATAACGTAGGACACCTTACAACTCCTAACAAAACATTACAACACCGTACGTAAACTTAAAACTCCATAATAAACCTAATGAGTTCATTCAGGTCCTTTGAACATCGTACGACAATTTAGAATATATTACGACTCTGTATGCCACATTACCGCCTTGAAAAGTATGTTAGTATAACGTACGGCACCTTACAACTCCTAACAAAACATTACAACACCGTACGTAAACTCAAAACTCCATAATAAACCTAATGAATTCGTCCGAGTCATTTGAACATCGTACAACAATTTAGAATATCTTACGACTATGTATGCCACATTACCGCCTTGAAAATCATGTTAGTATACTGTAGGACACCTTACAACTCCTAACAACATATTACCATAACGTACGTAAACTTAAAGCTCCATAGTAAACCTAATGAATTCGTCTGAGTCCATTAAACATTAGACGAACACTCAAGACTTGTTACGACTTTGTATGCAACATTAGCAACAGGAAAAGCAATTTAGAATAATGTAGGATGCGTTACATCTTTTGAGAACAACTTTCACCACCGTACGAAACATTAAAACTCCATACTAAACCTAATGAATTCGTCCGAGTCATTTGAACATCGTACAACAATTTAGAATATCTTACGACTCTGTATGCCACATTACCGCTTTGAAAAGCATGTTAGTATAACGTAGGACACCTTACAACTCCTAACAAAACATTGCAACACCGTACGTAAACTTAAAACTCCATAATAAACCTAATGAATTCATCCGAGTCCTTTGAACATCGTACGACAATTTAGAATATATTACGACTCTGTATGCCACATAACCGCCTTGAAAAGTATGTTAGTATAACGTACGGCACCTTACAACTCCTAACAAAACATTACAACACCGTACGTAAACTTAAAACTACATAATAAACCTAATGAGTTCATTCAGGTCCTTTGAACATCGTACGACAATTTAGAATATATTACGACTCTGTATGCCACATTACCGCCTAGAAAAGTATGTTAGTATAACGTACGGCACCTTACAACTCCTAACAAAACATTACAACACCGTACGTAAACCCAAAACTCCATAATAAACCTAATGAATTCGTCCGAGTCATTTGAACATCGTACAACAATTTAGAATATCTTACGACTATGTATGCCACATTACCGCCTTGAAAATCATGTTAGTATAACGTAGGACACCTTACAACTCCTAACAACATATTACCGTAACGTACGTAAACTTAAAACTCCATAGTAAACCTAATGAATTCGTCTGAGTCCATTAAACATTAGACGAACACTCAGGACTTGTTACGACTTTGTATGCAACATTAGCAACAGGAAAAGCAATTTAGAATAATGTAGGATGCGTTACATCTTTTGAGAACAACTTTCACCACCGTACGAAACATTAAAACTCCATACTAAACCTAATGAATTCGCCCGAGTCATTTGAACATCGTACAACAATTTAGAATATCTTACGACTCTGTATGCCACATTACCGCTTTGAAAAGCATGTTAGTATAACGTAGGACACCTTACAACTCCTAACAAAACATTACAACACCGTACGTAAACTTAAAACTCCATAATAAACCTAATGAATTCATCCGAGTCCATTGAACATCGTACGACAATTTAGAATATATTACGACTCTGTATGCCACATTACCGCCTTGAAAAGTATGTTAGTATAACGTACGGCACCTTACAACTCCTAACAAAACATTACAACACCGTACGTAAATTCAAAACTCCATAATAAACCTAATGAATTCGTCCGAGTCATTTGAACATCGTACAACAATTTAGAATATCTTACGACTATATATGCCACATTATTGCCTTGAAAATCATGTTAGTATAACGTAGGACACCTTACAACTCCTAACAACATATTACAATACCATACGTAAACTTAAAACTCCATAGTAAACCTAATGAATTCGTCTGAGTCCATTAAACATTAGACGACCACTCAGGACTTGTTACGACTTTGTATGCAACATTAGCAACAGGAAAAGCAATTTAGAATAATGTAGGATGCGTTACATCTTTTGAGAACAACTTTCACCACCGTACGAAACATTAAAACTCCATACTAAACCTAATGAATTCGTCCGAGTCATTTGAATATCGTACAACAATTTAGAATATCTTACGACTCTGTATGCCACATTACCGCCTTGAAAAGTATGTTAGTATAACGTACGGCACCTTACAACTCCTAACAAAACATTACAACACCGTACGTAAACTCAAAACTCCATAATAAACCTAATGAATTCGTCCGAGTCATTTGAACATCGTACAACAATTTAGAATATCTTACGACTATGTATGCCACATTACCGCCTTGAAAATCATGTTAGTATAACGTAGGACACCTTACAACTCCTAACAACATATTACCATAACGTACGTAAACTTAAAACTCCATAGTAAACCTAATGAATTCGTCTGAGTCCATTAAACATTAGACGAACACTCAGGACTTGTTACGACTTTGTATGCAACATTAGCAATAGGAAAAGCAATTTAGAATAATGTAGGATGCGTTACATCTTTTGAGAACAACTTTCACCACCGTACGAAACATTAAAACTCCATACTAAACCTAATGAATTCGTCCGAGTCATTTGAACATCGTACAACAATTTAGAATATCTTACGACTCTGTATGCCACATTACCGCTTTGAAAAGCATGTTAGTATAACGTAGGACACCTTACAACTCCTAACAAAACATTACAACACCGTACGTAAACTTAAAACTCCATAATAAACCTAATGAATTCGTCCGAGTCATTTGAACATCGTACAACAATTTAGAATATCTTACGACTATATATGCCACATTATCGCCTTGAAAATCATGTTAGTATAACGTAGGACACCTTACAACTCCTAACAACATATTACAATACCGTACGTAAACTTAAAACTCCATAGTAAACCTAATGAATTCGTCTGAGTCCATTAAACATTAGACGACCACTCAGGACTTGTTACGACTTTGTATGCAACATTAGCAACAGGAAAAGCAATTTAGAATAATGTAGGATGCGTTACATCTTTTGAGAACAACTTTCACCACCGTACGAAACATTAAAACTCCATACTAAACCTAATGAATTCGTCCGAGTCATTTGAACATCGTACAACAATTTAGAATATCTTACGACTCTGTATGCCACATTACCGCTTTGAAAAGCATGTTAGTATAACGTAGGACACCTTACAACTCCTAACAAAACATTACAACACCGTACGTAAACTTAAAACTAAATAATAAACCTAATGAATTCATCCGAGTCCTTTGAACATCGTACGACAATTTAGAATATATTACGACTCTGTATGCCACATTACCGCCTTGAAAAGTATGTTAGTATAATGTACGGCACCTTACAACTCCTAACAAAACATTAGAACATCGTACGTAAACTCAAAACTCCATAATAAACCTAATGAATTCGTCCGAGTCATTTGAACATCGTACAACAATTTAGAATATCTTACGACTATGTATGCCACATTACCGCCTTGAAAATTATGTTAGTATAACGTAGGACACCTTACAACTCCTAACAACATATTACAATACCGTACGTAAACTTAAAACTCCATAGTAAACCTAATGAATTCGTCTGAGTCCATTAAACATTAGACGACCACTCAGGACTTGTTACGACTTTGTATGCAACATTAGCAACAGGAAAAGCAATTTAGAATAATGTAGGATGCGTTACATCTTTTGAGAACAACTTTCACCACCGTACGAAACATTAAAACTCCATACTAAACCTAATGAATTCGTCCGAGTCATTTGAACATCGTACAACAATTTAGAATATCTTACGACTCTGTATGCCACATTACCGCTTTGAAAAGCATGTTAGTATAACGTAGGACACCTTACAACTCCTAACAAAACATTACAACACCGTACGTAAACTTAAAACTAAATAATAAACCTAATGAATTCATCCGAGTCCTTTGAACATCGTACGACAATTTAGAATATATTACGACTCTGTATGCCACATTACCGCCTTGAAAAGTATGTTAGTATAATGTACGGCACCTTACAACTCCTAACAAAACATTAGAACATCGTACGTAAACTCAAAACTCCATAATAAACCTAATGAATTCGTCCGAGTCATTTGAACATCGTACAACAATTTAGAATATCTTACGACTATGTATGCCACATTACCGCCTTGAAAATCATGTTAGTATAACGTAGGACACCTTACAACTCCTAACAACATATTACCGTAACGTACGTAAACTTAAAACTCCATAGTAAACCTAATGAATTCGTCTGAGTCCATTAAACATTAGACGAACACTCAGGACTTGTTACGACTTTGTATGCAACATTAGCAACAGGAAAAGCAATTTAGAATAATGTAGGATGCGTTACATCTTTTGAGAACAACTTTCACCACCGTACGAAACATTAAAACTCCATACTAAACCTAATGAATTCGCCCGAGTCATTTGAACATCGTACAACAATTTAGAATATCTTACGACTCTGTATGCCACATTACCGCTTTGAAAAGCATGTTAGTATAACGTAGGACACCTTACAACTCCTAACAAAACATTACAACACCGTACGTAAACTTAAAACTCCATAATAAACCTAATGAATTCATCCGAGTCCATTGAACATCGTACGACAATTTAGAATATATTACGACTCTGTATGCCACATTACCGCCTTGAAAAGTATGTTAGTATAACGTACGGCACCTTACAACTCCTAACAAAACATTACAACACCGTACGTAAATTCAAAACTCCATAATAAACCTAATGAATTCGTCCGAGTCATTTGAACATCGTACAACAATTTAGAATATCTTACGACTATATATGCCACATTATTGCCTTGAAAATCATGTTAGTATAACGTAGGACACCTTACAACTCCTAACAACATATTACAATACCATACGTAAACTTAAAACTCCATAGTAAACCTAATGAATTCGTCTGAGTCCATTAAACATTAGACGACCACTCAGGACTTGTTACGACTTTGTATGCAACATTAGCAACAGGAAAAGCAATTTAGAATAATGTAGGATGCGTTACATCTTTTGAGAACAACTTTCACCACCGTACGAAACATTAAAACTCCATACTAAACCTAATGAATTCGTCCGAGTCATTTGAATATCGTACAACAATTTAGAATATCTTACGACTCTGTATGCCACATTACCGCCTTGAAAAGTATGTTAGTATAACGTACGGCACCTTACAACTCCTAACAAAACATTAGAACATCGTACGTAAACTCAAAACTCCATAATAAACCTAATGAATTCGTCCGAGTCATTTGAACATCGTACAACAATTTAGAATATCTTACGACTATGTATGCCACATTACCGCCTTGAAAATCATGTTAGTATAACGTAGGACACCTTACAACTCCTAACAACATATTACCGTAACGTACGTAAACTTAAAACTCCATAGTAAACCTAATGAATTCGTCTGAGTCCATTAAACATTAGACGAACACTCAGGACTTGTTACGACTTTGTATGCAACATTAGCAACAGGAAAAGCAATTTAGAATAATGTAGGATGCGTTACATCTTTTGAGAACAACTTTCACCACCGTACGAAACATTAAAACTCCATACTAAACCTAATGAATTCGCCCGAGTCATTTGAACATCGTACAACAATTTAGAATATCTTACGACTCTGTATGCCACATTACCGCTTTGAAAAGCATGTTAGTATAACGTAGGACACCTTACAACTCCTAACAAAACATTACAACACCGTACGTAAACTTAAAACTCCATAATAAACCTAATGAATTCATCCGAGTCCATTGAACATCGTACGACAATTTAGAATATATTACGACTCTGTATGCCACATTACCGCCTTGAAAAGTATGTTAGTATAACGTACGGCACCTTACAACTCCTAACAAAACATTACAACACCGTACGTAAATTCAAAACTCCATAATAAACCTAATGAATTCGTCCGAGTCATTTGAACATCGTACAACAATTTAGAATATCTTACGACTATATATGCCACATTATTGCCTTGAAAATCATGTTAGTATAACGTAGGACACCTTACAACTCCTAACAACATATTACAATACCATACGTAAACTTAAAACTCCATAGTAAACCTAATGAATTCGTCTGAGTCCATTAAACATTAGACGACCACTCAGGACTTGTTACGACTTTGTATGCAACATTAGCAACAGGAAAAGCAATTTAGAATAATGTAGGATGCGTTACATCTTTTGAGAACAACTTTCACCACCGTACGAAACATTAAAACTCCATACTAAACCTAATGAATTCGTCCGAGTCATTTGAATATCGTACAACAATTTAGAATATCTTACGACTCTGTATGCCACATTACCGCCTTGAAAAGTATGTTAGTATAACGTACGGCACCTTACAACTCCTAACAAAACATTACAACACCGTACGTAAACTCAAAACTCCATAATAAACCTAATGAATTCGTCCGAGTCATTTGAACATCGTACAACAATTTAGAATATCTTACGACTATGTATGCCACATTACCGCCTTGAAAATCATGTTAGTATAACGTAGGACACCTTACAACTCCTAACAACATATTACCATAACGTACGTAAACTTAAAACTCCATAGTAAACCTAATGAATTCGTCTGAGTCCATTAAACATTAGACGAACACTCAGGACTTGTTACGACTTTGTATGCAACATTAGCAATAGGAAAAGCAATTTAGAATAATGTAGGATGCGTTACATCTTTTGAGAACAACTTTCACCACCGTACGAAACATTAAAACTCCATACTAAACCTAATGAATTCGTCCGAGTCATTTGAACATCGTACAACAATTTAGAATATCTTACGACTCTGTATGCCACATTACCGCTTTGAAAAGCATGTTAGTATAACGTAGGACACCTTACAACTCCTAACAAAACATTACAACACCGTACGTAAACTTAAAACTCCATAATAAACCTAATGAATTCGTCCGAGTCATTTGAACATCGTACAACAATTTAGAATATCTTACGACTATATATGCCACATTATCGCCTTGAAAATCATGTTAGTATAACGTAGGACACCTTACAACTCCTAACAACATATTACAATACCGTACGTAAACTTAAAACTCCATAGTAAACCTAATGAATTCGTCTGAGTCCATTAAACATTAGACGACCACTCAGGACTTGTTACGACTTTGTATGCAACATTAGCAACAGGAAAAGCAATTTAGAATAATGTAGGATGCGTTACATCTTTTGAGAACAACTTTCACCACCGTACGAAACATTAAAACTCCATACTAAACCTAATGAATTCGTCCGAGTCATTTGAACATCGTACAACAATTTAGAATATCTTACGACTCTGTATGCCACATTACCGCTTTGAAAAGCATGTTAGTATAACGTAGGACACCTTACAACTCCTAACAAAACATTACAACACCGTACGTAAACTTAAAACTAAATAATAAACCTAATGAATTCATCCGAGTCCTTTGAACATCGTACGACAATTTAGAATATATTACGACTCTGTATGCCACATTACCGCCTTGAAAAGTATGTTAGTATAATGTACGGCACCTTACAACTCCTAACAAAACATTAGAACATCGTACGTAAACTCAAAACTCCATAATAAACCTAATGAATTCGTCCGAGTCATTTGAACATCGTACAACAATTTAGAATATCTTACGACTATGTATGCCACATTACCGCCTTGAAAATTATGTTAGTATAACGTAGGACACCTTACAACTCCTAACAACATATTACAATACCGTACGTAAACTTAAAACTCCATAGTAAACCTAATGAATTCGTCTGAGTCCATTAAACATTAGACGACCACTCAGGACTTGTTACGACTTTGTATGCAACATTAGCAACAGGAAAAGCAATTTAGAATAATGTTGGATGCGTTACATCTTTTGAGAACAACTTTCACCACCGTACGAAACATTAAAACTCCATACTAAACCTAATGAACTCGTCCGAGTCATTTGAACATCGTACGACAATTTAGAATATATTACGACTCTGTATGCCACATTACCGCCTTGAAAAGTATGTTAGTATAACGTACGGCACCTTACAACTCCTAACAAAACATTACAACACCGTACGTAAACTTAAAACTCCATAATAAACCTAATGAATTCATCCGAGTCCTTTGAACATCGTACGACAATTTAGAATATATTACGACTCTGTATGCCACATTACCGCCTTGAAAAGTATGTTAGTATAACGTACGGCACCTTACAACTCCTAACAAAACATTACAACACCGTACGTAAACTCAAAACTCCATAATAAACCTAATGAATTCGTCCGAGTCATTTGAACATCGTACAACAATTTAGAATATCTTACGACTATGTATGCCACATTACCGCCTTGAAAATCATGTTAGTATAACGTAGGACACCTTACAACTCCTAACAACATATTACCGTAACGTACGTAAACTTAAAACTCCATAGTAAACCTAATGAATTCGTCTGAGTCCATTAAACATTAGACGAACACTCAGGACTTGTTACAACTTTGTATGCAACATTAGCAACAGGAAAAGCAATTTAGAATAATGTAGGATGCGTTACATCTTTTGAGAACAACTTTCACCACCGTACGAAACATTAAAACTCCATACTAAACCTAATGAATTCGCCCGAGTCATTTGAACATCGTACAACAATTTAGAATATCTTACAACTCTGTATGCCACATTACCGCTTTGAAAAGCATGTTAGTATAACGTAGGACACCTTACAACTCCTAACAAAACATTACAACACCGTACGTAAACTTAAAACTCCATAATAAACCTAATGAATTCATCCGAGTCCTTTGAACATCGTACGACAATTTAGAATATATTACGACTCTGTATGCCACATTACCGCCTTGAAAAGTATGTTAGTATAACGTACGGCACCTTACAACTCCTAACAAAACATTACAACACCGTACGTAAACTCAAAACTCCATAATAAACCTAATGAATTCGTCCGAGTCATTTGAACATCGTACAACAATTTAGAATATCTTACGACTATATATGCCACATTATCGCCTTGAAGATCATGTTAGTATAACGTAGGACACCTTACAACTCCTAACAACATATTACAATACCGTACGTAAACTTAAAACTCCATAGTAAACCTAATGAATTCGTCTGAGTCCATTAAACATTAGACGACCACTCAGGACTTGTTACGACTTTGTATGCAACATTAGCAACAGGAAAAGCAATTTAGAATAATGTAGGATGCGTTACATCTTTTGAGAACAACTTTCACCACCGTACGAAACATTAAAACTCCATACTAAACCTAATGAATTCGTCCGAGTCATTTGAACATCGTACAACAATTTAGAATATCTTACGACTCTGTATGCCACATTACCGCTTTGAAAAGCATGTTAGTATAACGTAGGACACCTTACAACTCCTAACAAAACATTACAACACCGTACGTAAACTTAAAACTAAATAATAAACCTAATGAATTCATCCGAGTCCTTTGAACATCGTACGACAATTTAGAATATATTACGACTCTGTATGCCACATTACCGCCTTGAAAAGTATGTTAGTATAACGTACGGCACCTTACAACTCCTAACAAAACATTACAACACCGTACGTAAACTCAAAACTCCATAATAAACCTAATGAATTCGTCCGAGTCATTTGAACATCGTACAACAATTTAGAATATCTTACGACTATGCATGCCACATTACCGCCTTGAAAATCATGTTAGTATAACGTAGGACACCTTACAACTCCTAACAACATATTACAATACCGTACGTAAACTTAAAACTCCATAGTAAACCTAATGAATTCGTCTGAGTCCATTAAACATTAGACGACCACTCAGGACTTGTTACGACTTTGTATGCAACATTAGCAACAGGAAAAGCAATTTAGAATAATGTAGGATGCGTTACATCTTTTGAGAACAACTTTCACCACCGTACGAAACATTAAAACTCCATACTAAACCTAATGAATTCGTCCGAGTCATTTGAACATCGTACAACAATTTAGAATATCTTACGACTCTGTATGCCACATTACCGCTTTGAAAAGCATGTTAGTATAACGTAGGACACCTTACAACTCCTAACAAAACATTACAACACCGTACGTAAACTTAAAACTCCATAATAAACCTAATGAATTCATCCGAGTCCTTTGAACATCGTACGACAATTTAGAATATATTACGACTCTGTATGCCACATTACCGCCTTGAAAAGTATGTTAGTATAACGTACGGCACCTTACAACTCCTAACAAAACATTACAACACCGTACGTAAACTTAAAACTCCATAATAAACCTAATGAGTTCATTCAGGTCCTTTGAACATCGTACGACAATTTAGAATATATTACGACTCTGTATGCCACATTACCGCCTTGAAAAGTATGTTAGTATAACGTACGGCACCTTACAACTCCTAACAAAACATTACAACACCGTACGTAAACTCAAAACTCCATAATAAACCTAATGAATTCGTCCGAGTCATTTGAACATCGTACAACAATTTAGAATATCTTACGACTATATATGCCACATTATCGCCTTGAAGATCATGTTAGTATAACGTAGGACACCTTACAACTCCTAACAACATATTACAATACCGTACGTAAACTTAAAACTCCATAGTAAACCTAATGAATTCGTCTGAGTCCATTAAACATTAGACGACCACTCAGGACTTGTTACGACTTTGTATGCAACATTAGCAACAGGAAAAGCAATTTAGAATAATGTAGGATGCGTTACATCTTTTGAGAACAACTTTCACCACCGTACGAAACATTAAAACTCCATACTAAACCTAATGAATTCGTCCGAGTCATTTGAACATCGTACAACAATTTAGAATATCTTACGACTCTGTATGCCACATTACCGCTTTGAAAAGCATGTTAGTATAACGTAGGACACCTTACAACTCCTAACAAAACATTACAACACCGTACGTAAACTTAAAACTAAATAATAAACCTAATGAATTCATCCGAGTCCTTTGAACATCGTACGACAATTTAGAATATATTACGACTCTGTATGCCACATTACCGCCTTGAAAAGTATGTTAGTATAACGTACGGCACCTTACAACTCCTAACAAAACATTACAACACCGTACGTAAACTCAAAACTCCATAATAAACCTAATGAATTCGTCCGAGTCATTTGAACATCGTACAACAATTTAGAATATCTTACGACTATGCATGCCACATTACCGCCTTGAAAATCATGTTAGTATAACGTAGGACACCTTACAACTCCTAACAACATATTACAATACCGTACGTAAACTTAAAACTCCATAGTAAACCTAATGAATTCGTCTGAGTCCATTAAACATTAGACGACCACTCAGGACTTGTTACGACTTTGTATGCAACATTAGCAACAGGAAAAGCAATTTAGAATAATGTAGGATGCGTTACATCTTTTGAGAACAACTTTCACTACCGTACGAAACATTAAAACTCCATACTAAACCTAATGAATTCGTCCGAGTCATTTGAACATCGTACAACAATTTAGAATATCTTACGACTCTGTATGCCACATTACCGCTTTGAAAAGCATGTTAGTATAACGTAGGACACCTTACAACTCCTAACAAAACATTACAACACCGTACGTAAACTTAAAACTCCATAATAAACCTAATGAATTCATCCGAGTCCTTTGAACATCGTACGACAATTTAGAATATATTACGACTCTGTATGCCACATTACCGCCTTGAAAAGTATGTTAGTATAACGTACGGCACCTTACAACTCCTAACAAAACATTACAACACCGTACGTAAACTTAAAACTCCATAATAAACCTAATGAGTTCATTCAGGTCCTTTGAACATCGTACGACAATTTAGAATATATTACGACTCTGTATGCCACATTACCGCCTTGAAAAGTATGTTAGTATAACGTACGGCACCTTACAACTCCTAACAAAACATTACAACACCGTACGTAAACTCAAAACTCCATAATAAACCTAATGAATTCGTCCGAGTCATTTGAACATCGTACAACAATTTAGAATATCTTACGACTATGCATGCCACATTACCGCCTTGAAAATCATGTTAGTATAACGTAGGACACCTTACAACTCCTAACAACATATTACAATACCGTACGTAAACTTAAAACTCCATAGTAAACCTAATGAATTCGTCTGAGTCCATTAAACATTAGACGACCACTCAGGACTTGTTACGACTTTGTATGCAACATTAGCAACAGGAAAAGCAATTTAGAATAATGTAGGATGCGTTACATCTTTTGAGAACAACTTTCACCACCGTACGAAACATTAAAACTCCATACTAAACCTAATGAATTCGTCCGAGTCATTTGAACATCGTACAACAATTTAGAATATCTTACGACTCTGTATGCCACATTACCGCTTTGAAAAGCATGTTAGTATAACGTAGGACACCTTACAACTCCTAACAAAACATTACAACACCGTACGTAAACTTAAAACTCCATAATAAACCTAATGAATTCATCCGAGTCCTTTGAACATCGTACGACAATTTAAAATATATTACGACTCTGTATGCCACATTACCGCCTTGAAAAGTATGTTAGTATAACGTACGGCACCTTACAACTCCTAACAAAACATTACAACACCGTACGTAAACTTAAAACTCCATAATAAACCTAATGAGTTCATTCAGGTCCTTTGAACATCGTACGACAATTTAGAATATATTACGACTCTGTATGCCACATTACCGCCTTGAAAAGTATGTTAGTATAACGTACGGCACCTTACAACTCCTAACAAAACATTACAACACCGTACGTAAACTCAAAACTCCATAATAAACCTAATGAATTCGTCCGAGTCATTTGAACATCGTACAACAATTTAGAATATCTTACGACTATATATGCCACATTATCGCCTTGAAGATCATGTTAGTATAACGTAGGACACCTTACAACTCCTAACAACATATTACAATACCGTACGTAAACTTAAAACTCCATAGTAAACCTAATGAATTCGTCTGAGTCCATTAAACATTAGACGACCACTCAGGACTTGTTACGACTTTGTATGCAACATTAGCAACAGGAAAAGCAATTTAGAATAATGTAGGATGCGTTACATCTTTTGAGAACAACTTTCACCACCGTACGAAACATTAAAACTCCATACTAAACCTAATGAATTCGTCCGAGTCATTTGAACATCGTACAACAATTTAGAATATCTTACGACTCTGTATGCCACATTACCGCTTTGAAAAGCATGTTAGTATAACGTAGGACACCTTACAACTCCTAAAAAAACATTACAACACCGTACGTAAACTTAAAACTAAATAATAAACCTAATGAATTCATCCGAGTCCTTTGAACATCGTACGACAATTTAGAATATATTACGACTCTGTATGCCACATTACCGCCTTGAAAAGTATGTTAGTATAACGTACGGCACCTTACAACTCCTAACAAAACATTACAACACCGTACGTAAACTCAAAACTCCATAATAAACCTAATGAATTCGTCCGAGTCATTTGAACATCGTACAACAATTTAGAATATCTTACGACTATGCATGCCACATTACCGCCTTGAAAATCATGTTAGTATAACGTAGGACACCTTACAACTCCTAACAACATATTACAATACCGTACGTAAACTTAAAACTCCATAGTAAACCTAATGAATTCGTCTGAGTCCATTAAACATTAGACGACCACTCAGGACTTGTTACGACTTTGTATGCAACATTAGCAACAGGAAAAGCAATTTAGAATAATGTAGGATGCGTTACATCTTTTGAGAACAACTTTCACTACCGTACGAAACATTAAAACTCCATACTAAACCTAATGAATTCGTCCGAGTCATTTGAACATCGTACAACAATTTAGAATATCTTACGATTCTGTATGCCACATTACCGCTTTGAAAAGCATGTTAGTATAACGTAGGACACCTTACAACTCCTAACAAAACATTACAACACCGTACGTAAACTTAAAACTCCATAATAAACCTAATGAATTCATCCGAGTCCTTTGAACATCGTACGGCAATTTAGAATATATTACGACTCTGTATGCCACATTACCGCCTTGAAAAGTATGTTAGTATAACGTACGGCACCTTACAACTCCTAACAAAACATTACAACACCGTACGTAAACTTAAAACTCCATAATAAACCTAATGAGTTCATTCAGGTCCTTTGAACATCGTACGACAATTTAGAATATATTACGACTCTGTATGCCACATTACCGCCTTGAAAAGTATGTTAGTATAACGTACGGCACCTTACAACTCCTAACAAAACATTACAACACCGTACGTAAACTCAAAACTCCATAATAAACCTAATGAATTCGTCCGAATCATTTGAACATCGTACAACAATTTAGAATATCTTACGACTATGTATGCCACATTACCGCCTTGAAAATCATGTTAGTATAACGTAGGACACCTTACAACTCCTAACAACATATTACCGTAACGTACGTAAACTTAAAACTCCATAGTAAACCTAATGAATTCGTCTGAGTCCATTAAACATTAGACGAACACTCAGGACTTGTTACAACTTTGTATGCAACATTAGCAACAGGAAAAGCAATTTAGAATAATGTAGGATGCGTTACATCTTTTGAGAACAACTTTCACCACCGTACGAAACATTAAAACTCCATACTAAACCTAATGAATTCGCCCGAGTCATTTGAACATCGTACAACAATTTAGAATATCTTACGACTCTGTATGCCATATTACCGCTTTGAAAAGCATGTTAGTATAACGTAGGACACCTTACAACTCCTAACAAAACATTACAACACCGTACGTAAACTTAAAACTCCATAATAAACCTAATGAATTCATCTGAGTCCTTTGAACATCGCACGACAATTTAGAATATATTACGACTCTGTATGCCACATTACCGCCTTGAAAAGTATGTTAGTATAACGTACGGCACCTTACAACTCCTAACAAAACATTACAACACCGTACGTAAACTTAAAACTCCATAATAAACCTAATGAGTTCATTCAGGTCCTTTGAACATCGTACGACAATTTAGAATATATTACGACTCTGTATGCCACATTACCGCCTTGAAAAGTATGTTAGTATAACGTACGGCACCTTACAACTCCTAACAAAACATTACAACACCGTACGTAAACTCAAAACTCCATAATAAACCTAATGAATTCGTCCGAGTCATTTGAACATCGTACAACAATTTAGAATATCTTACGACTATATATGCCACATTATCGCCTTGAAGATCATGTTAGTATAACGTAGGACACCTTACAACTCCTAACAACATATTACAATACCGTACGTAAACTTAAAACTCCATAGTAAACCTAATGAATTCGTCTGAGTCCATTAAACATTAGACGACCACTCAGGACTTGTTACGACTTTGTATGCAACATTAGCAACAGGAAAAGCAATTTAGAATAATGTAGGATGCGTTACATCTTTTGAGAACAACTTTCACCACCGTACGAAACATTAAAACTCCATACTAAACCTAATGAATTCGTCCGAGTCATTTGAACATCGTACAACAATTTAGAATATCTTACGACTCTGTATGCCACATTACCGCTTTGAAAAGCATGTTAGTATAACGTAGGACACCTTACAACTCCTAACAAAACATTACAACACCGTACGTAAACTTAAAACTAAATAATAAACCTAATGAATTCATCCGAGTCCTTTGAACATCGTACGACAATTTAGAATATATTACGACTCTGTATGCCACATTACCGCCTTGAAAAGTATGTTAGTATAACGTACGGCACCTTACAACTCCTAACAAAACATTACAACACCGTACGTAAACTCAAAACTCCATAATAAACCTAATGAATTCGTCCGAGTCATTTGAACATCGTACAACAATTTAGAATATCTTACGACTATGCATGCCACATTACCGCCTTGAAAATCATGTTAGTATAACGTAGGACACCTTACAACTCCTAACAACATATTACAATACCGTACGTAAACTTAAAACTCCATAGTAAACCTAATGAATTCGTCTGAGTCCATTAAACATTAGACGACCACTCAGGACTTGTTACGACTTTGTATGCAACATTAGCAACAGGAAAAGCAATTTAGAATAATGTAGGATGCGTTACATCTTTTGAGAACAACTTTCACCACCGTACGAAACATTAAAACTCCATACTAAACCTAATGAATTCGTCCGAGTCATTTGAACATCGTACAACAATTTAGAATATCTTACGACTCTGTATGCCACATTACCGCTTTGAAAAGCATGTTAGTATAACGTAGGACACCTTACAACTCCTAACAACATATTACCGTAACGTACGTAAACTTAAAACTCCATAGTAAACCTAATGAATTCGTCTGAGTCCATTAAACATTAGACGAACACTCAGGACTTGTTACAACTTTGTATGCAACATTAGCAACAGGAAAAGCAATTTAGAATAATGTAGGATGCGTTACATCTTTTGAGAACAACTTTCACCACCGTACGAAACATTAAAACTCCATACTAAACCTAATGAATTCGCCCGAGTCATTTGAACATCGTACAACAATTTAGAATATCTTACGACTCTGTATGCCATATTACCGCTTTGAAAAGCATGTTAGTATAACGTAGGACACCTTACAACTCCTAACAAAACATTACAACACCGTACGTAAACTTAAAACTCCATAATAAACCTAATGAATTCATCTGAGTCCTTTGAACATCGCACGACAATTTAGAATATATTACGACTCTGTATGCCACATTACCGCCTTGAAAAGTATGTTAGTATAACGTACGGCACCTTACAACTCCTAACAAAACATTACAACACCGTACGTAAACTTAAAACTCCATAATAAACCTAATGAGTTCATTCAGGTCCTTTGAACATCGTACGACAATTTAGAATATATTACGACTCTGTATGCCACATTACCGCCTTGAAAAGTATGTTAGTATAACGTACGGCACCTTACAACTCCTAACAAAACATTACAACACCGTACGTAAACTCAAAACTCCATAATAAACCTAATGAATTCGTCCGAGTCATTTGAACATCGTACAACAATTTAGAATATCTTACGACTATATATGCCACATTATCGCCTTGAAGATCATGTTAGTATAACGTAGGACACCTTACAACTCCTAACAACATATTACAATACCGTACGTAAACTTAAAACTCCATAGTAAACCTAATGAATTCGTCTGAGTCCATTAAACATTAGACGACCACTCAGGACTTGTTACGACTTTGTATGCAACATTAGCAACAGGAAAAGCAATTTAGAATAATGTAGGATGCGTTACATCTTTTGAGAACAACTTTCACCACCGTACGAAACATTAAAACTCCATACTAAACCTAATGAATTCGTCCGAGTCATTTGAACATCGTACAACAATTTAGAATATCTTACGACTCTGTATGCCACATTACCGCTTTGAAAAGCATGTTAGTATAACGTAGGACACCTTACAACTCCTAACAAAACATTACAACACCGTACGTAAACTTAAAACTAAATAATAAACCTAATGAATTCATCCGAGTCCTTTGAACATCGTACGACAATTTAGAATATATTACGACTCTGTATGCCACATTACCGCCTTGAAAAGTATGTTAGTATAACGTACGGCACCTTACAACTCCTAACAAAACATTACAACACCGTACGTAAACTCAAAACTCCATAATAAACCTAATGAATTCGTCCGAGTCATTTGAACATCGTACAACAATTTAGAATATCTTACGACTATGCATGCCACATTACCGCCTTGAAAATCATGTTAGTATAACGTAGGACACCTTACAACTCCTAACAACATATTACAATACCGTACGTAAACTTAAAACTCCATAGTAAACCTAATGAATTCGTCTGAGTCCATTAAACATTAGACGACCACTCAGGACTTGTTACGACTTTGTATGCAACATTAGCAACAGGAAAAGCAATTTAGAATAATGTAGGATGCGTTACATCTTTTGAGAACAACTTTCACCACCGTACGAAACATTAAAACTCCATACTAAACCTAATGAATTCGTCCGAGTCATTTGAACATCGTACAACAATTTAGAATATCTTACGACTCTGTATGCCACATTACCGCTTTGAAAAGCATGTTAGTATAACGTAGGACACCTTACAACTCCTAACAAAACATTACAACACCGTACGTAAACTTAAAACTCCATAATAAACCTAATGAATTCATCCGAGTCCTTTGAACATCGTACGACAATTTAGAATATATTACGACTCTGTATGCCACATTACCGCCTTGAAAAGTATGTTAGTATAACGTACGGCACCTTACAACTCCTAACAAAACATTACAACACCGTACGTAAACTTAAAACTCCATAATAAACCTAATGAGTTCATTCAGGTCCTTTGAACATCGTACGACAATTTAGAATATATTACGACTCTGTATGCCACATTACCGCCTTGAAAAGTATGTTAGTATAACGTACGGCACCTTACAACTCCTAACAAAACATTACAACACCGTACGTAAACTCAAAACTCCATAATAAACCTAATGAATTCGTCCGAGTCATTTGAACATCGTACAACAATTTAGAATATCTTACGACTATGCATGCCACATTACCGCCTTGAAAATCATGTTAGTATAACGTAGGACACCTTACAACTCCTAACAACATATTACAATACCGTACGTAAACTTAAAACTCCATAGTAAACCTAATGAATTCGTCTGAGTCCATTAAACATTAGACGACCACTCAGGACTTGTTACGACTTTGTATGCAACATTAGCAACAGGAAAAGCAATTTAGAATAATGTAGGATGCGTTACATCTTTTGAGAACAACTTTCACCACCGTACGAAACATTAAAACTCCATACTAAACCTAATGAATTCGTCCGAGTCATTTGAACATCGTACAACAATTTAGAATATCTTACGACTCTGTATGCCACATTACCGCTTTGAAAAGCATGTTAGTATAACGTAGGACACCTTACAACTCCTAACAAAACATTACAACACCGTACGTAAACTTAAAACTCCATAATAAACCTAATGAATTCATCCGAGTCCTTTGAACATCGTACGACAATTTAGAATATATTACGACTCTGTATGCCACATTACCGCCTTGAAAAGTATGTTAGTATAACGTACGGCACCTTACAACTCCTAACAAAACATTACAACACCGTACGTAAACTTAAAACTCCATAATAAACCTAATGAGTTCATTCAGGTCCTTTGAACATCGTACGACAATTTAGAATATATTACGACTCTGTATGCCACATTACCGCCTTGAAAAGTATGTTAGTATAACGTACGGCACCTTACAACTCCTAACAAAACATTACAACACCGTACGTAAACTCAAAACTCCATAATAAACCTAATGAATTCGTCCGAGTCATTTGAACATC
The DNA here is from genome assembly GCA_030867185.1 of Tagetes erecta. NCBI lineage: Eukaryota > Viridiplantae > Streptophyta > Magnoliopsida > Asterales > Asteraceae > Tagetes > Tagetes erecta. The sequence goes on along the minus strand of CM061488.1, from coordinate 41,683,068 downwards.
GTACAACAATTTAGAATATCTTACGACTATGCATGCCACATTACCGCCTTGAAAATCATGTTAGTATAACGTAGGACACCTTACAACTCCTAACAACATATTACAATACCGTACGTAAACTTAAAACTCCATAGTAAACCTAATGAATTCGTCTGAGTCCATTAAACATTAGACGACCACTCAGGACTTGTTACGACTTTGTATGCAACATTAGCAACAGGAAAAGCAATTTAGAATAATGTAGGATGCGTTACATCTTTTGAGAACAACTTTCACCACCGTACGAAACATTAAAACTCCATACTAAACCTAATGAATTCGTCCGAGTCATTTGAACATCGTACAACAATTTAGAATATCTTACGACTCTGTATGCCACATTACCGCTTTGAAAAGCATGTTAGTATAACGTAGGACACCTTACAACTCCTAACAAAACATTACAACACCGTACGTAAACTTAAAACTCCATAATAAACCTAATGAATTCATCCGAGTCCTTTGAACATCGTACGACAATTTAGAATATATTACGACTCTGTATGCCACATTACCGCCTTGAAAAGTATGTTAGTATAACGTACGGCACCTTACAACTCCTAACAAAACATTACAACACCGTACGTAAACTTAAAACTCCATAATAAACCTAATGAGTTCATTCAGGTCCTTTGAACATCGTACGACAATTTAGAATATATTACGACTCTGTATGCCACATTACCGCCTTGAAAAGTATGTTAGTATAACGTACGGCACCTTACAACTCCTAACAAAACATTACAACACCGTACGTAAACTCAAAACTCCATAATAAACCTAATGAATTCGTCCGAGTCATTTGAACATCGTACAACAATTTAGAATATCTTACGACTATGTATGCCACATTACCGCCTTGAAAATCATGTTAGTATAACGTAGGACACCTTACAACTCCTAACAACATATTACCGTAACGTACGTAAACTTAAAACTCCATAGTAAACCTAATGAATTCGTCTGAGTCCATTAAACATTAGACGAACACTCAGGACTTGTTACAACTTTGTATGCAACATTAGCAACAGGAAAAGCAATTTAGAATAATGTAGGATGCGTTACATCTTTTGAGAACAACTTTCACCACCGTACGAAACATTAAAACTCCATACTAAACCTAATGAATTCGCCCGAGTCATTTGAACATCGTACAACAATTTAGAATATCTTACGACTCTGTATGCCATATTACCGCTTTGAAAAGCATGTTAGTATAACGTAGGACACCTTACAACTCCTAACAAAACATTACAACACCGTACGTAAACTTAAAACTCCATAATAAACCTAATGAATTCATCCGAGTCCTTTGAACATCGTACGACAATTTAGAATATATTACGATTCTGTATGCCACATTACCGCCTTGAAAAGTATGTTAGTATAACGTACGGCACCTTACAACTCCTAACAAAACATTACAACACCGTACGTAAACTTAAAACTCCATAATAAACCTAATGAGTTCATTCAGGTCCTTTGAACATCGTACGACAATTTAGAATATATTACGACTCTGTATGCCACATTACCGCCTTGAAAAGTATGTTAGTATAACGTACGGCACCTTACAACTCCTAACAAAACATTACAACACCGTACGTAAACTCAAAACTCCATAATAAACCTAATGAATTCGTCCGAGTCATTTGAACATCGTACAACAATTTAGAATATCTTACGACTATGTATGCCACATTACCGCCTTGAAAATCATGTTAGTATAACGTAGGACACCTTACAACTCCTAACAACATATTACCGTAACGTACGTAAACTTAAAACTCCATAGTAAACCTAATGAATTCGTCTGAGTCCATTAAACATTAGACGAACACTCAGGACTTGTTACAACTTTGTATGCAACATTAGCAACAGGAAAAGCAATTTAGAATAATGTAGGATGCGTTACATCTTTTGAGAACAACTTTCACCACCGTACGAAACATTAAAACTCCATACTAAACCTAATGAATTCGTCCGAGTCATTTGAATATCATACAACAATTTAGAATATCTTACGACTCTGTATGCCACATTACCGCCTAGAAAAGTATGTTAGTATAACGTACGGCACCTTACAACTCCTAACAAAACATTACAACACCGTACGTAAACTCAAAACTCCATAATAAACCTAATGAATTCGTCCGAGTTATTTGAACATCGTACAACAATTTAGAATATCTTACGACTATGTATGCCACATTACCGCCTTGAAAATCATGTTAGTATAACGTAGGACACCTTACAACTCCTAACAACATATTACCATAACGTACGTAAACTTAAAACTCCATAGTAAACCTAATGAATTCGTCTGAGTCCATTAAACATTAGACGAACACTCAGGACTTGTTACGACTTTGTATGCAACATTAGCAACAGGAAAAGCAATTTAGAATAATGTAGGATGCGTTACATCTTTTGAGAACAACTTTCACCACCGTACGAAACATTAAAACTCCATACTAAACCTAATGAATTCGTCCGAGTCATTTGAGCATCGTACAACAATTTAGAATATCTTACGACTCTGTATGCCACATTAACGCTTTGAAAAGCATGTTAGTATAACGTAGGACACCTTACAACTCCTAACAAAACATTACAACACCGTACGTAAACTTAAAACTCCATAAAAACCTAATGAATTCATCCGAGTCCTTTGAACATCGTACGACAATTTAGAATATATTACGACTCTGTATGCCACATTACCGCCTTGAAAAGTATGTTAGTATAACGTATGGCACCTTACAACTCCTAACAAAACATTACAACACCGTACGTAAACTTAAAACTCCATAATAAACCTAATGAGTTCATTAAGGTCCTTTGAACATCGTACGACAATTTAGAATATATTACGACTCTGTATGCCACATTACCGCCTTGAAAAGTATGTTAGTATAACGTACGACACCTTACAACTCCTAACAAAACATTACAACACCGTACGTAAACTCAAAACTCCATAATAAACCTAATGAATTCGTCCGAGTCATTTGAACATCGTACAACAATTTATAATATCTTACGACTATATATGCCACATTATCGCCTTGAAAATCATGTTAGTATAACGTAGGACACCTTACAACTCCTAACAACATATTACAATACCGTACGTAAACTTAAAACTCCATAGTAAACCTAATGAATTCGTCTGAGTCCATTAAACATTAGACGACCACTCAGGACTTGTTACGACTTTGTATGCAACATTAGCAACAGGAAAAGCAATTTAGAATAATGTAGGATGCGTTACATCTTTTGAGAACAACTTTCACCACCGTACGAAACATTAAAACTCCATACAAAACCTAATGAATTCGCCCGAGTCATTTGAACATCGTACAACAATTTAGAATATCTTACGACTCTGTATGCCATATTACCGCTTTGAAAAGCATGTTAGTATAACGTAGGACACCTTACAACTCCTAACAAAACATTACAACACCGTACGTAAACTTAAAACTCCATAATAAACCTAATGAATTCATCCGAGTCCTTTGAACATCGTACGACAATTTAGAATATATTACGACTCTGTATGCCACATTACCGCCTTGAAAAGTATGTTAGTATAACGTACGGCACCTTACAACTCCTAACAAAACATTACAACACCGTACGTAAACTCAAAACTCCATAATAAACCTAATGAATTCGTCCGAGTCATTTGAACATCGTACAACAATTTATAATATCTTACGACTATATATGCCACATTATCGCCTTGAAAATCATGTTAGTATAACGTAGGACACCTTACAACTCCTAACAACATATTACAATACCGTACGTAAACTTAAAACTCCATAGTAAACCTAATGAATTCGTCTGAGTCCATTAAACATTAGACGACCACTCAGGACTTGTTACGACTTTGTATGCAACATTAGCAACAGGAAAAGCAATTTAGAATAATGTAGGATGCGTTACATCTTTTGAGAACAACTTTCACCACCGTACGAAACATTAAAACTCCATACTAAACCTAATGAATTCGTCCGAGTCATTTGAATATCATACAACAATTTAGAATATATTACGACTCTGTATGCCACATTACCGCCTAGAAAAGTATGTTAGTATAACGTACGGCACCTTACAACTCCTAACAAAACATTACAACACCGTACGTAAACTCAAAACTCCATAATAAACCTAATGAATTCGTCCGAGTCATTTGAACATCGTACAACAATTTATAATATCTTACGACTATATATGCCACATTATCGCCTTGAAAATCATGTTAGTATAACGTAGGACACCTTACAACTCCTAACAACATATTACAATACCGTACGTAAACTTAAAACTCCATAGTAAACCTAATGAATTCGTCTGAGTCCATTAAACATTAGACGACCACTCAGGACTTGTTACGACTTTGTATGCAACATTAGCAACAGGAAAAGCAATTTAGAATAATGTAGGATGCGTTACATCTTTTGAGAACAACTTTCACCACCGTACGAAACATTAAAACTCCATACTAAACCTAATGAATTCGTCCGAGTCATTTGAATATCATACAACAATTTAGAATATATTACGACTCTGTATGCCACATTACCGCCTAGAAAAGTATGTTAGTATAACGTACGGCACCTTACAACTCCTAACAAAACATTACAACACCGTACGTAAACTCAAAACTCCATAATAAACCTAATGAATTCGTCCGAGTTATTTGAACATCGTACAACAATTTAGAATATCTTACGACTATGTATGCCACATTACCGCCTTGAAAATCATGTTAGTATAACGTAGGACACCTTACAACTCCTAACAACATATTACCATAACGTACGTAAACTTAAAACTCCATAGTAAACCTAATGAATTCGTCTGAGTCCATTAAACATTAGACGAACACTCAGGACTTGTTACGACTTTGTATGCAACATTAGCAACAGGAAAAGCAATTTAGAATAATGTAGGATGCGTTACATCTTTTGAGAACAACTTTCACCACCGTACGAAACATTAAAACTCCATACTAAACCTAATGAATTCGTCCGAGTCATTTGAACATCGTACAACAATTTAGAATATCTTACGACTCTGTATGCCACATTACCGCTTTGAAAAGCATGTTAGTATAACGTAGGACACCTTACAACTCCTAACAAAACATTACAACACCGTACGTAAACTTAAAACTCCATAAAAACCTAATGAATTCATCCGAGTCCTTTGAACATCGTACGACAATTTAGAATATATTACGACTCTGTATGCCACATTACCGCCTTGAAAAGTATGTTAGTATAACGTACGGCACCTTACAACTCCTAACAAAACATTAAAACACCGTACGTAAACTTAAAACTCCATAATAAACCTAATGAGTTCATTCAGGTCCTTTGAACATCGTACGACAATTTAGAATATATTACGACTCTGTATGCCACATTACCGCCTTGAAAAGTATGTTAGTATAACGTACGGCACCTTACAACTCCTAACAAAACATTACAACACCGTACGTAAACTCAAAACTCCATAATAAACCTAATGAATTCGTCCGAGTCATTTGAACATCGTACAACAATTTATAATATCTTACGACTATATATGCCACATTATCGCCTTGAAAATCATGTTAGTATAACGTAGGACACCTTACAACTCCTAACAACATATTACAATACCGTACGTAAACTTAAAACTCCATAGTAAACCTAATGAATTCGTCTGAGTCCATTAAACATTAGACGACCACTCAGGACTTGTTACGACTTTGTATGCAACATTAGCAACAGGAAAAGCAATTTAGAATAATGTAGGATGCGTTACATCTTTTGAGAACAACTTTCACCACCGTACGAAACATTAAAACTCCATACTAAACCTAATGAATTCGTCCGAGTCATTTGAACATCGTACAACAATTTAGAATATCTTACGACTCTGTATGCCACATTACCGCTTTGAAAAGCATGTTAGTATAACGTAGGACACCTTACAACTCCTAACAAAACATTACAACACCGTACGTAAACTTAAAACTCCATAATAAACCTAATGAATTCATCCGAGTCCTTTGAACATCGTACGACAATTTAGAATATATTACGACTCTGTATGCCACATTACCGCCTTGAAAAGTATGTTAGTATAACGTACGGCACCTTACAACTCCTAACAAAACATTACAACACCGTACGTAAACTTAAAACTCCATAATAAACCTAATGAGTTCATTCAGGTCCTTTGAACATCGTACGACAATTTAGAATATATTACGACTCTGTATGCCACATTACCGCCTTGAAAAGTATGTTAGTATAACGTACGGCACCTTACAACTCCTAACAAAACATTACAAAACCGTACGTAAACTCAAAACTCCATAATAAACCTAATGAATTCGTCCGAGTCATTTGAACATCGTACAACAATTTAGAATATCTTACGACTATGTATGCCACATTACCGCCTTGAAAATCATGTTAGTATAACGTAGGACACCTTACAACTCCTAACAACATATTACCGTAACGTACGTAAACTTAAAACTCCATAGTAAACCTAATGAATTCGTCTGAGTCCATTAAACATTAGACGAACACTCAGGACTTGTTACAACTTTGTATGCAACATTAGCAACAGGAAAAGCAATTTAGAATAATGTAGGATGCGTTACATCTTTTGAGAACAACTTTCACCACCGTACAAAACATTAAAACTCCATACTAAACCTAATGACTTCGCCCGAGTCATTTGAACATCGTACAACAATTTAGAATATCTTACGACACTGTATGCCACATTACCGCTTTGAAAAGCATGTTAGTATAACGTAGGACACCTTACAACTCCTAACAAAACATTACAACACCGTACGTAAACTTAAAACTCCATAACAAACCTAATGAATTCATCCGAGTCCTTTGAACATCGTACGACAATTTAGAATATATTACGACTCTGTATGCCACATTACCGCCTTGAAAAGTATGTTAGTATAACGTACGGCACCTTACAACTCCTAACAAAACATTACAACACCGTACGTAAACTCAAAACTCCATAATAAACCTAATGAATTCGTCCGAGTCATTTGAACATCGTACAACAATTTAGAATATCTTACGACTATATATGCCACATTACCGCCTTGAAAATCATGTTAGTATAACGTAGGACACCTTACAACTCCTAACAACATATTACCATAACGTACGTAAACTTAAAACTCCATAGTAAACCTAATGAATTCGTCTGAGTCCATTAAACATTAGACGAACACTCAGGACTTGTTACGACTTTGTATGCAACATTAGCAACAGGAAAAGCAATTTAGAATAATGTAGGATGTGTTACATCTTTTGAGAACAACTTTCACCACCGTACGAAACATTAAAACTCCATACTAAACCTAATGAATTCGTCCGAGTCATTTGAACATCGTACAACAATTTAGAATATCTTACGACTCTGTATGCCACATTACCGCTTTGAAAAGCATGTTAGTATAACGTAGGACACCTTACAACTCCTAACAAAACATTACAACACCGTACGTAAACTTAAAACTCCATAATAAACCTAATGAATTCATCTGAGTCCTTTGAACATCGTACGACAATTTAGAATATATTACGACTCTGTATGCCACATTACCGCCTTGAAAAGTATGTTAGTATAACGTACGGCACCTTACAACTCCTAACAAAACATTACAACACCGTACGTAAACTTAAAACTCCATAATAAACCTAATGAGTTCATTCAGGTCCTTTGAACATCGTACGACAATTTAGAATATATTACGACTCTGTATGCCACATTACCGCCTTGAAAAGTATGTTAGTATAACGTACGGCACCTTACAACTCCTAACAAAACATTACAACACCGTACGTAAACTCAAAACTCCATAATAAACCTAATGAATTCGTCCGAGTCATTTGAACATCGTACAACAATTTATAATATCTTACGACTATATATGCCACATTATCGCCTTGAAAATCATGTTAGTATAACGTAGGACACCTTACAACTCCTAACAACATATTACAATACCGTACGTAAACTTAAAACTCCATAGTAAACCTAATGAATTCGTCTGAGTCCATTAAACATTAGACGACCACTCAGGACTTGTTACGACTTTGTATGCAACATTAGCAACAGGAAAAGCAATTTAGAATAATGTAGGATGCGTTACATCTTTTGAGAACAACTTTCACCACCGTACGAAACATTAAAACTCCATACTAAACCTAATGAATTCGTCCGAGTCATTTGAACATCGTACAACAATTTAGAATATCTTACGACTCTGTATGCCACATTACCGCTTTGAAAAGCATGTTAGTATAACGTAGGACACCTTACAACTCCTAACAAAACATTACAACACCGTACGTAAACTTAAAACTCCATAATAAACCTAATGAATTCATCCGAGTCCTTTGAACATCGTACGACAATTTAGAATATATTACGACTCTGTATGCCACATTACCGCCTTGAAAAGTATGTTAGTATAACGTACGGCACCTTACAACTCCTAACAAAACATTACAACACCGTACGTAAACTTAAAACTCCATAATAAACCTAATGAGTTCATTCAGGTCCTTTGAACATCGTACGACAATTTAGAATATATTACGACTCTGTATGCCACATTACCGCCTTGAAAAGTATGTTAGTATAACGTACGGCACCTTACAACTCCTAACAAAACATTACAAAACCGTACGTAAACTCAAAACTCCATAATAAACCTAATGAATTCGTCCGAGTCATTTGAACATCGTACAACAATTTAGAATATCTTACGACTATGTATGCCACATTACCGCCTTGAAAATCATGTTAGTATAACGTAGGACACCTTACAACTCCTAACAACATATTACCGTAACGTACGTAAACTTAAAACTCCATAGTAAACCTAATGAATTCGTCTGAGTCCATTAAACATTAGACGAACACTCAGGACTTGTTACAACTTTGTATGCAACATTAGCAACAGGAAAAGCAATTTAGAATAATGTAGGATGCGTTACATCTTTTGAGAACAACTTTCACCACCGTACAAAACATTAAAACTCCATACTAAACCTAATGACTTCGCCCGAGTCATTTGAACATCGTACAACAATTTAGAATATCTTACGACACTGTATGCCACATTACCGCTTTGAAAAGCATGTTAGTATAACGTAGGACACCTTACAACTCCTAACAAAACATTACAACACCGTACGTAAACTTAAAACTCCATAACAAACCTAATGAATTCATCCGAGTCCTTTGAACATCGTACGACAATTTAGAATATATTACGACTCTGTATGCCACATTACCGCCTTGAAAAGTATGTTAGTATAACGTACGGCACCTTACAACTCCTAACAAAACATTACAACACCGTACGTAAACTCAAAACTCCATAATAAACCTAATGAATTCGTCCGAGTCATTTGAACATCGTACAACAATTTAGAATATCTTACGACTATATATGCCACATTACCGCCTTGAAAATCATGTTAGTATAACGTAGGACACCTTACAACTCCTAACAACATATTACCATAACGTACGTAAACTTAAAACTCCATAGTAAACCTAATGAATTCGTCTGAGTCCATTAAACATTAGACGAACACTCAGGACTTGTTACGACTTTGTATGCAACATTAGCAACAGGAAAAGCAATTTAGAATAATGTAGGATGTGTTACATCTTTTGAGAACAACTTTCACCACCGTACGAAACATTAAAACTCCATACTAAACCTAATGAATTCGTCCGAGTCATTTGAACATCGTACAACAATTTAGAATATCTTACGACTCTGTATGCCACATTACCGCTTTGAAAAGCATGTTAGTATAACGTAGGACACCTTACAACTCCTAACAAAACATTACAACACCGTACGTAAACTTAAAACTCCATAATAAACCTAATGAATTCATCTGAGTCCTTTGAACATCGTACGACAATTTAGAATATATTACGACTCTGTATGCCACATTACCGCCTTGAAAAGTATGTTAGTATAACATACGACACCTTACAACTCCTAACAAAACATTACAACACCGTACGTAAACTTAAAACTCCATAATAAACCTAATGAGTTCATTCAGGTCCTTTGAACATCGTACGACAATTTAGAATATATTACGACTCTGTATGCCACATTACCGCCTTGAAAATCATGTTAGTATAACGTAGGACACCTTACAACTCCTAACAACATATTACCATAACGTACGTAAACTTAAAACTCCATAGTAAACCTAATGAATTCGTCTGAGTCCATTAAACATTAGACGAACACTCAGGACTTGTTACGACTTTGTATGCAACATTAGCAACAGGAAAAACAATTTAGAATAATGTAGGATGCGTTACATCTTTTGAGAACAACTTTCACCACCGTACGAAATATTAAAACACCATACAAAACCTAATGAATTCGCCCGAGTCATTTGAACATCGTACAACAATTTAGAATATCTTACGACTCTGTATGCCACATTACCGCTTTGAAAAGCATGTTAGTATGACGTAGGACACCTTACAACTCCTAACAAAACATTACAACACCGTACGTAAACTTAAAACTCCATAATAAACCTAATGAATTCATCCGAGTCCTTTGAACATCGTACGACAATTTAGAATATATTACGACTCTGTATGCCACATTACCGCCTTGAAAAGTATGTTAGTATAACGTACGGCACCTTACAACTCCTAACAAAACATTACAACACCGTACGTAAACTCAAAACTCCATAATAAACCTAATGAATTCGTCCGAGTCATTTGAACATCGTACAACAATTTAGAATATCTTACGACTATATATGCCACATTATCGCCTTGAAAATCATGTTAGTATAACGTAGGACACCTTACAACTCCTAACAACATATTACAATACCGTACGTAAACTTAAAACTCCATAGTAAACCTAATGAATTCGTCTGAGTCCATTAAACATTAGACGACCACTCAGGACTTGTTACGACTTTGTATGCAACATTAGCAACAGGAAAAGCAATTTAGAATAATGTAGGATGCGTTACATCTTTTGAGAACAACTTTCACCACCGTACGAAACATTAAAACTCCATACTAAACCTAATGAATTCGTCCGAGTCATTTGAACATCGTACAACAATTTAGAATATCTTACGACTCTGTATGCCACATTACCGCTTTGAAAAGCATGTGAGTATAACGTAGGACACCTTACAACTCCTAACAAAACATTACAACACCGTACGTAAACTTAAAACTCCATAATAAACCTAATGAATTCATCCGAGTCCTTTGAACATCGTACGACAATTTAGAATATATTACGACTCTATATGCCACATTACCGCCTTGAAAAGTATGTTAGTATAACGTACGGCACCTTACAACTCCTAACAAAACATTACAACACCGTACGTAAATTTAAAACTCCATAATAAACCTAATGAGTTCATTCAGGTCCTTTGAACATCGTACGACAATTTAGAATATATTACGACTCTGTATGCCACATTACCACCTTGAAAAGTATGTTAGTATAACGTACGGCACCTTACAACTCCTAACAAAACATTACAACACCGTACGTAAACTCAAAACTCCATAATAAACCTAATGAATTCGTCCGACTCATTTGAACATCGTACAACAATTTAGAATATCTTACGACTATGTATGCCACATTACCGCCTTGAAAATCATGTTAGTATAACGTAGGACACCTTACAACTCCTAACAACATATTTCCATAACGTACGTAAACTTAAAACTCCATAGTAAACCTAATGAATTCGTCTGAGTCCATTAAACATTAGACGAACACTCAGGACTTGTTACGACTTTGTATGCAACATTAGCAACAGGAAAAGCAATTTAGAATAATGTAGGATGCGTTACATCTTTTGAGAACAACTTTCACCACCGTACGAAACATTAAAACTCCATACTAAACCTAATGAATTCGTCCGAGACATTTGAACATCGTACAACAATTTAGAATATCTTACGACTCTGTATGCCACATTACCGCTTTGAAAACCATGTTAGTATAACGTAGGACACCTTACAACTCCTAACAAAACGTTACAACACCGTACGTAAACTTAAAACTCCATAATAAACCTAATGAATTCATCCGAGTCCTTTGAACATCGTACGAAAATTTAGAATATATTACGACTCTGTATGCCACATTACCGCCTTGAAAAGTATGTTAGTATAACGTACGGCACCTTACAACTCCTAACAAAACATTACAACACCGTACGTAAACTCAAAACTCCATAATAAACCTAATGAATTCGTCCGAGTCACTTGAACATCGTACAACAATTTAGAATATCTTACGACTATATATGCCACATTATCGCTTTGAAAATCATGTTAGTATAACGTAGGACACCTTACAACTCCTAACAACATATTACCATAACGTACGTAAACTTAAATCTCCATAGTAAACCTAATGAATTCGTCTGAGTCCATTAAACATTAGACGACCACTCAGGACTTGTTATGACTTTGTATGCAACATTAGCAACAGGAAAAGCAATTTAGAATAATGTAGGATGCGTTACATCTTTTGAGAACAACTTTCACCACCGTACGAAACATTAAAACTCCATACTAAACCTAATGAATTCGTCCGAGTCATTTGAACATCGTACAACAATTTAGAATATCTTACGACTCTGTATGCCACATTACCGCTTTGAAAAGCATGTTAGTATAACGTAGGACACCTTACAACTCCTAACAAAACATTACAACACCGTACGTAAACTTAAAACCCCATAATAAACCTAATGAATTCATCCGAGTGTTTTGAACATCGTACGGCAATTTAGAATATATTACGACTTTGTATGCCACATTACCGCCTTGAAAAGTATGTTAGTATAACATACGGCACCTTTCAACTCCTAACAAAACATTACAACACCGTACGTAAACTTAAAACTCCATAATAAACCTAATGAATTCATTCAGGTCCTTTGAACATCGTACGACAATTTAGAATATATTACGACTCTGTATGCCACATTACCGCCTTGAAAAGTATGTTAGTATAACGTACGACACCTTACAACTCCTAACAAAACATTACAACACCGTACGTAAACTCAAAACTCCATAATAAACCTAATGAATTCGTCCGAGTCACTTGAACATCGTACAACAATTTAGAATATCTTACGACTATGTATGCCACATTACCGCGTTGAAAATCATGTTAGTATAACGTAGGACACCTTACAACTCTTAACAACATATTACCATAACGTACGTAAACTTAAATCTCCATAGTAAACCTAATGAATTCGTCTGAGTCCATTAAACATTAGACGACCACTCAGGACTTGTTACGACTTTGTATGCAACATTAGCAACAGGAAAAGCAATTTAGAATAATGTAGGTTGCGTTACATCTTTTGAGAACAACTTTCACCACCATACGAAACATTAAAACTCCATACTAAACCTAATGAATTCGTCCGAGTCATTTGAACATCGTACAACAATTTAGAATATCTTACGACTCTGTATGCCACATTACCGCTTTGAAAAGCATGTTAGTATAACGTAGGACACCTTACAACTCCTAACAAAACATTACAACACCGTACGTAAACTTAAAACTCCATAATAAACCTAATGAATTCATCCGAGTGTTTTGAACATCGTACGGCAATTTAGAATATATTACGACTTTGTATGCCACATTACCGCCTTGAAAAGTATGTTAGTATAACGTACGGCACCTTACAACTCCTAACAAAACATTACAACACCGTACGTAAACTTAAAACTCCATAATAAACCAAATGAATTCATTCAGGTCCTTTGAACATCGTACGACAATTTAGAATATATTACGACTCTGTATGCCACATTACCGCCTTGAAAAGTATGTTAGTATAACGTACGGCACCTTACAACTCCTAACAAAACATTACAACACCGTACGTAAACTCAAAACTCCATAATAAACCTAATGAATTCGTCCGAGTCACTTGAACATCGTACAACAATTTAGAATATCTTACGACTATGTATGCCACATTACCGCTTTGAAAATCATGTTAGTATAACGTAGGACACCTTACAACTCTTAACAACATATTACCATAACGTACGTAAACTTAAATCTCCATAGTAAACCTAATGAATTCGTCTGAGTCCATTAAACATTAGACGACCACTCAGGACTTGTTACGACTTTGTATGCAACATTAGCAACAGGAAAAGCAATTTAGAATAATGTAGGTTGCGTTACATCTTTTGAGAACAACTTTCACCACCGTACGAAACATTAAAACTCCATACTAAACCTAATGAATTCGTCCGAGTCATTTGAACATCGTACAACAATTTAGAATATCTTACGACTCTGTATGCCACATTACCGCTTTGAAAAGCATGTTAGTATAACGTAGGACACCTTACAACTCCTAACAAAACATTACAACACCGTACGTAAACTTAAAACTCCATAATAAACCTAATGAATTCATCCGAGTCCATTGAACATCGTACGACAATTTAGAATATATTACGACTCTGTATGCCACATTACCGCCTTGAAAAGTATGTTAGTATAACGTACGGCACCTTACAACTCCTAACAAAACATTACAACACCGTACGTAAACTCAAAACTCCATAATAAACCTAATGAATTCGTCCGAGTCACTTGAACATCGTACAACAATTTAGAATATCTTACGACTATGTATGCCACATTACCGCTTTGAAAATCATGTTAGTATAACGTAGGACACCTTACAACTCTTAACAACATATTACCATAACGTACGTAAACTTAAATCTCAATAGTAAACCTAATGAATTCGTCTGAGTCCATTAAACATTAGACGACCACTCAGGACTTGTTACGACTTTGTATGTAACATTAGCAACAGGAAAAGCAATTTAGAATAATGTAGGTTGCGTTACATCTTTTGAGAACAACTTTCACCACCGTACGAAACATTAAAACTCCATACTAAACCTAATGAATTCGTCCGAGTCATTTGAACATCATACAACAATTTAGAATATCTTACGACTCTGTATGCCACATTACCGCTTTGAAAAGCATGTTAGTATAACGTAGGACACCTTACAACTCCTAACAAAACATTACAACACCGTACGTAAACTTAAAACTCCATAATAAACCTAATGAATTCATCCGAGTCGATTGAACATCGTACGACAATTTAGAATATATTACGACTCTGTATGCCACATTACCGCCTTGAAAAGTATGTTAGTATAACGTACGGCACCTTACAACTCCTAACAAAACATTACAACACCGTACGTAAACTCCAAACTCCATAATAAACCTAATGAATTCGTCCGAGTCATTTGAACATCGTACAACAATTTAGAATATCTTACGACTATGTATGCCACATTACCGCCTTGAAAATCATGTTAGTATAATGTAGGACACCTTACAACTCCTAACAACATATTACCGTAACGTACGTAAACTTAAAACTCCATAGTAAACCTAATGAATTCGTCTGAGTCCATTAAACATTAGACGAACACTCAGGACTTGTTACGACTTTGTATGCAACATTAGCAACAGGAAAAGCAATTTAGAATAATGTAGTATGCGTTACATCTTTTGAGAACAACTTTCACCACCGTACGAAACATTAAATCTCGATACTAAACCTAATGAATTCGCCCGAGTCATTTGAACATCGTACAACAATTTAGAATATCTTACGACTCTGTATGCCACATTACCGCTTTGAAAAGCATGTTAGTATAACGTAGGACACCTTACAACTCCTAACAAAACATTACAACACCGTACGTAAACTTAAAACTCCATAATAAACCTAATGAATTCATCCGAGTCCTTTGAACATCGTACGACAATTTAGAATATATTACGACTCTATATGCCACATTACCGCCTTGAAAAGTATGTTAGTATAACGTACGGCACCTTACAACTCCTAACAAAACATTACAACACCGTACGTAAACTCAAAACTCCATAATAAACCTAATGAATTCGTCCGAGTCATTTGAACATCGTACAACAATTTAGAATATCTTACGACTTTATATGCCACATTATCGCCTTGAAAATCATGTTAGTATAACGTAGGACACCTTACAACTCCTAACAACATATTACAATACCGTACGTAAACTTAAAACTCCATAGTAAACCTAATGAATTCGTCTGAGTCCATTAAACATTAGACGACCACTCAGGACTTGTTACGACTTTGTATGCAACATTAGCAACAGGAAAAGCAATTTAGAATAATGTAGAATGCGTTACATCTTTTGAGAACAACTTTCACCACCGTACGAAACATTAAAACTCCATACTAAACCTAATGAATTCGTCCGAGTCATTTGAACATCGTACAACAATTAAGAATATCTTACGACTGTGTATGCCACATTACCGCTTTGAAAAGCTTGTTATTATAACGTAGGACACGTTACAACTCCTAACAAAACATTACAACACCGTACGTAAACTTAAAACTCCATAATAAACCTAATGAATTCATCCGAGTCCTTTGAACATCGTACGACAATTTAGAATATATTACGACTCTGTATGCCACATTACGGCCTTGAAAAGTATGTTAGTATAACGTACGGCACCTTACAACTCCTAACAAAACATTACAACACCGTACGTAAACTCAAAACTCCATAATAAACCTAATGAATTCGTCCGAGTCACTTGAACATCGTACAACAATTTAGAATATCTTACGACTATGTATGCCACATTACCGCTTTGAAAATCATGTTAGTATAACGTAGGACACCTTACAAATCTTAACAACATATTACCATAACGTACGTAAACTTAAATCTCCATAGTAAACCTAATGAATTCGTCTGAGTCCATTAAACATTAGACGACCACTCAGGACTTGTTACGACTTTGTATGTAACATTAGCAACAGGAAAAGCAATTTAGAATAATGTAGGTTGCGTTACATCTTTTGAGAACAACTTTCACCACCGTACGAAACATTAAAACTCCATACTAAACCTAATGAATTCGTCCGAGTCATTTGAACATCATACAACAATTTAGAATATCTTACGACTCTGTATGCCACATTACCGCTTTGAAAAGCATGTTAGTATAACGTAGGACACCTTACAACTCCTAACAAAACATTACAACACCGTACGTAAACTTAAAACTCCATAATAAACCTAATGAATTCATCCGAGTCCATTGAACATCGTACGACAATTTAGAATATATTACGACTCTGTATGCCACATTACCGCCTTGAAAAGTATGTTAGTATAACGTACGGCACCTTACAACTCCTAACAAAACATTACAACACCGTACGTAAACTTAAAACTCCATAATAAACCTAATGAGTTCATTCAGGTCCTTTGAACATCGTACGACAATTTAGAATATATTACGACTCTGTATGCCACATTACCGCCTTGAAAAGTATGTTAGTATAACGTACGGCACCTTACAACTCCTAACAAAACATTACAACACCGTACGTAAACTCCAAACTCCATAATAAACCTAATGAATTCGTCCGAGTCATTTGAACATCTTACAACAATTTAGAATATCTTACGACTATGTATGCCACATTACCGCCTTGAAAATCATGTTAGTATAATGTAGGACACCTTACAACTCCTAACAACATATTACCGTAACGTACGTAAACTTAAAACTCCATAGTAAACCTAATGAATTCGTCTGAGTCCATTAAACATTAGACGAACACTCAGGACTTGTTACGACTTTGTATGCAACATTAGCAACAGGAAAAGCAATTTAGAATAATGTAGTATGCGTTACATCTTTTGAGAACAACTTTCACCACCGTACGAAACATTAAAACTCGATACTAAACCTAATGAATTCGCCCGAGTCATTTGAACATCGTACAACAATTTAGAATATCTTACGACTCTGTATGCCACATTACCGCTTTGAAAAGCATGTTAGTATAACGTAGGACACCTTACAACTCCTAACAAAACATTACAACACCGTACGTAAACTTAAAACTCCATAATAAACCTAATGAATTCATCCGAGTCCTTTGAACATCGTACGACAATTTAGAATATATTACGACTCTATATGCCACATTACCGCCTTGAAAAGTATGTTAGTATAACGTACGGCACCTTACAACTCCTAACAAAACATTACAACACCGTACGTAAACTCAAAACTCCATAATAAACCTAATGAATTCGTCCGAGTCATTTGAACATCGTACAACAATTTAGAATATCTTACGACTTTATATGCCACATTATCGCCTTGAAAATCATGTTAGTATAACGTAGGACACCTTACAACTCCTAACAACATATTACAATACCGTACGTAAACTTAAAACTCCATAGTAAACCTAATGAATTCGTCTGAGTCCATTAAACATTAGACGACCACTCAGGACTTGTTACGACTTTGTATGCAACATTAGCAACAGGAAAAGCAATTTAGAATAATGTAGAATGCGTTACATCTTTTGAGAACAACTTTCACCACCGTACGAAACATTAAAACTCCATACTAAACCTAATGAATTCGTCCGAGTCATTTGAACATCGTACAACAATTAAGAATATCTTACGACTCTGTATGCCACATTACCGCTTTGAAAAGCTTGTTATTATAACGTAGGACACCTTACAACTCCTAACAAAACATTACAACACCGTACGTAAACTTAAAACTCCATAATAAACCTAATGAATTCATCCGAGTCCTTTGAACATCGTACGACAATTTAGAATATATTACGACTCTGTATGCCACATTACGGCCTTGAAAAGTATGTTAGTATAACGTACGGCACCTTACAACTCCTAACAAAACATTACAACACCGTACGTAAACTCAAAACTCCATAATAAACCTAATGAATTCGTCCGAGTCATTTGAACATCGTACAACAATTTAGAATATCTTACGACTATGTATGCCACATTATCGCCTTGAAAATCATGTTAGTATAACGTAGGACATCTTACAACTCCTAACAACATATTACAATACCGTACGTAAACTTAAAACTCCATAGTAAACCTAATGAATTCGTCTGAGTCCATTAAACATTAGACGACCACTCAGGACTTGTTACGACTTTGTATGCAACATTAGCAACAGGAAAAGCAATTTAAAATAATGTAGGATGCGTTACATCTTTTGAGAACAACTTTCACCACCGTACGAAACATTAAAACTCCATACTAAACCTAATGAATTCGTCCGAGTCATTTGAACATCGTACAACAATTTAGAATATCTTACGACTCTGTATGCCATATTACCGCTTTGAAAAGCATGTTAGTATAACGTAGGACACCTTACAACTCCTAACAAAACATTACAACACCGTACGTAAACTTAAAACTCCATAATAAACTTAATGAATTCATCCGAGTCCTTTGAACATCGTACGACAATTTAGAATATATTACGACTCTGTATGCCACATTACCACCTTGAAAAGTATGTTAGTATAACGTACGGCACCTTACAACTCCTAACAAAACATTATAACACCGTACGTAAACTTAAAACTCCATAAAAAACCTAATGAATTCATTCAGGTCCTTTGAACATCGTACGACAATTTAGAATATATTACGACTCTGTATGCCACATTACGGCCTTGAAAAGTATGTTAGTATAACGTACGGCACCTTACAACTCCTAACAAAACATTACAACACCGTACGTAAACTCAAAACTCCATAATAAACCTAATGAATTCGTCCGAGTCATTTGAACATCGTACAACAATTTAGAATATCTTACGACTATGTATGCCACATTATCGCCTTGAAAATCATGTTAGTATAACGTAGGACATCTTACAACTCCTAACAACATATTACAATACCGTACGTAAACTTAAAACTCCATAGTAAACCTAATGAATTCGTCTGAGTCCATTAAACATTAGACGACCACTCAGGACTTGTTACGACTTTGTATGCAACATTAGCAACAGGAAAAGCAATTTAAAATAATGTAGGATGCGTTACATCTTTTGAGAACAACTTTCACCACCGTACGAAACATTAAAACTCCATACTAAACCTAATGAATTCGTCCGAGTCATTTGAACATCGTACAACAATTTAGAATATCTTACGACTCTGTATGCCATATTACCGCTTTGAAAAGCATGTTAGTATAACGTAGGACACCTTACAACTCCTAACAAAACATTACAACACCGTACGTAAACTTAAAACTCCATAATAAACTTAATGAATTCATCCGAGTCCTTTGAACATCGTACGACAATTTAGAATATATTACGACTCTGTATGCCACATTACCACCTTGAAAAGTATGTTAGTATAACGTACGGCACCTAACAACTCCTAACAAAACATTACAACACCGTACGTAAACTTAAAACTCCATAATAAACCTAATGAATTCATTCAGGTCCTTTGAACATCGTACGACAATTTAGAATATTTACGACTCTGTATGCCTCATTACCGCCTTGAAAAGTATGTTAGTATAACGTACGGCACCTTAGAACTCTTAACAAACATTACAACACCGTACGTAAACTCAAAACTCCATAATAAACCTAATGAATTCGTCCGAGTCATTTGAACATCGTACAACAATTTAAAATATCTTACGAATATGTAAGCCACATTACCGCTTTGAAAATCATGTTAGTATAACGTAGGACACCTTACAACTCCTAACAACATATTACCATACCGTACGTAAACTTAAAACTCCATATTAAACCTAATGAATTCGTCTGAGTCCATTAAACATTAGACGAACACTCAGGACTTGTTACGACTTTGTATGCAACATTAGCAACAGGAAAAGCAATTTAGAATAATGTAGGATGCGTTACATCTTTTGAGAACAACTTTCGCCACCGTACGAAACATGAAAACTCCATACTAAACCTAATGAATTCGTCCGAGTCATTTGAACATCGTACAACAATTTAGAATATCTTACAACTCTGTATGCCACATTACCGCTTTGAAAAGCTTGTTATTATAACGTAGGACACCTTACAACTCCTAACAAAACATTACAACACCGTACGTAAACTTAAAACTCCATAATAAACCTAATGAATTCATCCGAGTCCTTTGAACATCGTACGACAATTTAGAATATATTACGACTCTGTATGCCACATTACGGCCTTGAAAAGTATGTTAGTATAACGTACGGCACCTTACAACTCCTAACAAAACATTACAACACCGTACGTAAACTCAAAACTCCATAATAAACCTAATGAATTCGTCCGAGTCATTTGAACATCGTACAACAATTTAGAATATCTTACGACTATGTATGCCACATTATCGCCTTGAAAATCATGTTAGTATAACGTAGGACATCTTACAACTCCTAACAACATATTACAATACCGTACGTAAACTTAAAACTCCATAGTAAACCTAATGAATTCGTCTGAGTCCATTAAACATTAGACGACCACTCAGGACTTGTTACGACTTTGTATGCAACATTAGCAACAAGAAAAGCAATTTAAAATAATGTAGGATGCGTTACATCTTTTGAGAACAACTTTCACCACCGTACGAAACATTAAAACTCCATACTAAACCTAATGAATTCGTCCGAGTCATTTGAACATCGTACAACAATTTAGAATATCTTACGACTCTGTATGCCATATTACCGCTTTGAAAAGCATGTTAGTATAACGTAGGACACCTTACAACTCCTAACAAAACATTACAACACCGTACGTAAACTTAAAACTCCATAATAAACTTAATGAATTCATCCGAGTCCTTTGAACATCGTACGACAATTTAGAATATATTACGACTCTGTATGCCACATTACCACCTTGAAAAGTATGTTAGTATAACGTACGGCACCTTACAACTCCTAACAAAACATTATAACACCGTACGTAAACTTAAAACTCCATAAAAAACCTAATGAATTCATTCAGGTCCTTTGAACATCGTACGACAATTTAGAATATATTACGACTCTGTATGCCACATTACGGCCTTGAAAAGTATGTTAGTATAACGTACGGCACCTTACAACTCCTAACAAAACATTACAACACCGTACGTAAACTCAAAACTCCATAATAAACCTAATGAATTCGTCCGAGTCATTTGAACATCGTACAACAATTTAGAATATCTTACGACTATGTATGCCACATTATCGCCTTGAAAATCATGTTAGTATAACGTAGGACATCTTACAACTCCTAACAACATATTACAATACCGTACGTAAACTTAAAACTCCATAGTAAACCTAATGAATTCGTCTGAGTCCATTAAACATTAGACGACCACTCAGGACTTGTTACGACTTTGTATGCAACATTAGCAACAGGAAAAGCAATTTAAAATAATGTAGGATGCGTTACATCTTTTGAGAACAACTTTCACCACCGTACGAAACATTAAAACTCCAAACTAAACCTAATGAATTCGTCCGAGTCATTTGAACATCGTACAACAATTTAGAATATCTTACGACTCTGTATGCCATATTACCGCTTTGAAAAGCATGTTAGTATAACGTAGGACACCTTACAACTCCTAACAAAACATTACAACACCGTACGTAAACTTAAACCTCCATAATAAACTTAATGAATTCATCCGAGTCCTTTGAACATCGTACGACAATTTAGAATATATTACGACTCTGTATGCCACATTACCACCTTGAAAAGTATGTTAGTATAACGTACGGCACCTTACAACTCCTAACAAAACATTATAACACCGTACGTAAACTTAAAACTCCATAAAAAACCTAATGAATTCATTCAGGTCCTTTGAACATCGTACGACAATTTAGAATATATTACGACTCTGTATGCCACATTACGGCCTTGAAAAGTATGTTAGTATAACGTACGGCACCTTACAACTCCTAACAAAACATTACAACACCGTACGTAAACTCAAAACTCCATAATAAACCTAATGAATTCGTCCGAGTCATTTGAACATCGTACAACAATTTAGAATATCTTACGACTATGTATGCCACATTATCGCCTTGAAAATCATGTTAGTATAACGTAGGACATCTTACAACTCCTAACAACATATTACAATACCGTACGTAAACTTAAAACTCCATAGTAAACCTAATGAATTCGTCTGAGTCCATTAAACATTAGACGACCACTCAGGACTTGTTACGACTTTGTATGCAACATTAGCAACAGGAAAAGCAATTTAAAATAATGTAGGATGCGTTACATCTTTTGAGAACAACTTTCACCACCGTACGAAACATTAAAACTCCATACTAAACCTAATGAATTCGTCCGAGTCATTTGAACATCGTACAACAATTTAGAATATCTTACGACTCTGTATGCCATATTACCGCTTTGAAAAGCATGTTAGTATAACGTAGGACACCTTACAACTCCTAACAAAACATTACAACACCGTACGTAAACTTAAAACTCCATAATAAACTTAATGAATTCATCCGAGTCCTTTGAACATCGTACGACAATTTAGAATATATTACGACTCTGTATGCCACATTACCACCTTGAAAAGTATGTTAGTATAACGTACGGCACCTTACAACTCCTAACAAAACATTACAACACCGTACGTAAACTTAAAACTCCATAATAAACCTAATGAATTCATTCAGGTCCTTTGAACATCGTACGACAATTTAGAATATTTACGACTCTGTATGCCTCATTACCGCCTTGAAAAGTATGTTAGTATAACGTACGGCACCTTAGAACTCTTAACAAACATTACAACACCGTACGTAAACTCAAAACTCCATAATAAACCTAATGAATTCGTCCGAGTCATTTGAACATCGTACAACAATTTAAAATATCTTACGAATATGTAAGCCACATTACCGCCTTGAAAATCATGTTAGTATAACGTAGGACACCTTACAACTCCTAACAACATATTACCATACCGTACGTAAACTT
The DNA here is from genome assembly GCA_030867185.1 of Tagetes erecta. Taxonomy (NCBI): domain Eukaryota; kingdom Viridiplantae; phylum Streptophyta; class Magnoliopsida; order Asterales; family Asteraceae; genus Tagetes; species Tagetes erecta. Next base: position 41,658,982 of record CM061488.1, on the reverse strand, counting down.
AAAACTCCATATTAAACCTAATGAATTCGTCTGAGTCCATTAAACATTAGACGAACACTCAGGACTTGTTACGACTTTGTATGCAACATTAGCAACAGGAAAAGCAATTTAGAATAATGTAGGATGCGTTACATCTTTTGAGAACAACTTTCGCCACCGTACGAAACATGAAAACTCCATACTAAACCTAATGAATTCATCCGAGTCATTTGAACATCGTACAACAATTTAGAATATCTTACAACTCTGTATGCCACATTACCGCTTTGAAAAGCTTGTTATTATAACGTAGGACACCTTACAACTCCTAACAAAACATTACAACACCGTACGTAAACTTAAAACTCCATAATAAACCTAATGAATTCATCCGAGTCCTTTGAACATCGTACGACAATTTAGAATATATTACGACTCTGTATGCCACATTACGGCCTTGAAAAGTATGTTAGTATAACGTACGGCACCTTACAACTCCTAACAAAACATTACAACACCGTACGTAAACTCAAAACTCCATAATAAACCTAATGAATTCGTCCGAGTCATTTGAACATCGTACAACAATTTAGAATATCTTACGACTATGTATGCCACATTATCGCCTTGAAAATCATGTTAGTATAACGTAGGACATCTTACAACTCCTAACAACATATTACAATACCGTACGTAAACTTAAAACTCCATAGTAAACCTAATGAATTCGTCTGAGTCCATTAAACATTAGACGACCACTCATGACTTGTTACAACTTTGTATGCAACATTAGCAACAAGAAAAGCAATTTAAAATAATGTAGGATGCGTTACATCTTTTGAGAACAACTTTCACCACCGTACGAAACATTAAAACTCCATACTAAACCTAATGAATTCGTCCGAGTCATTTGAACATCGTACAACAATTTAGAATATCTTACGACTCTGTATGCCATATTACCGCTTTGAAAAGCATGTTAGTATAACGTAGGACACCTTACAACTCCTAACAAAACATTACAACACCGTACGTAAACTTAAAACTCCATAATAAACTTAATGAATTCATCCGAGTCCTTTGAACATCGTACGACAATTTAGAATATATTACGACTCTGTATGCCACATTACCACCTTGAAAAGTATGTTAGTATAACGTACGGCACCTTACAACTCCTAACAAAACATTATAACACCGTACGTAAACTTAAAACTCCATAAAAAACCTAATGAATTCATTCAGGTCCTTTGAACATCGTACGACAATTTAGAATATATTACGACTCTGTATGCCACATTACGGCCTTGAAAAGTATGTTAGTATAACGTACGGCACCTTACAACTCCTAACAAAACATTACAACACCGTACGTAAACTCAAAACTCCATAATAAACCTAATGAATTCGTCCGAGTCATTTGAACATCGTACAACAATTTAGAATATCTTACGACTATGTATGCCACATTATCGCCTTGAAAATCATGTTAGTATAACGTAGGACATCTTACAACTCCTAACAACATATTACAATACCGTACGTAAACTTAAAACTCCATAGTAAACCTAATGAATTCGTCTGAGTCCATTAAACATTAGACGACCACTCAGGACTTGTTACGACTTTGTATGCAACATTAGCAACAGGAAAAGCAATTTAAAATAATGTAGGATGCGTTACATCTTTTGAGAACAACTTTCACCACCGTACGAAACATTAAAACTCCAAACTAAACCTAATGAATTCGTCCGAGTCATTTGAACATCGTACAACAATTTAGAATATCTTACGACTCTGTATGCCATATTACCGCTTTGAAAAGCATGTTAGTATAACGTAGGACACCTTACAACTCCTAACAAAACATTACAACACCGTACGTAAACTTAAACCTCCATAATAAACTTAATGAATTCATCCGAGTCCTTTGAACATCGTACGACAATTTAGAATATATTACGACTCTGTATGCCACATTACCACCTTGAAAAGTATGTTAGTATAACGTACGACACCTTACAACTCCTAACAAAACATTATAACACCGTACGTAAACTTAAAACTCCATAAAAAACCTAATGAATTCATTCAGGTCCTTTGAACATCGTACGACAATTTAGAATATATTACGACACTGTATGACACATTACTGCCTTGAAAATCATTTTAGTATAACGTAGGACACCTTACAACTCCTAACAACATATTACCATACCGTACGTAAACTTAAAACTCCATAGTAAACCTAATGAATTCGTCTGAGTCCATTAAACATTAGACGACCACTCAGGACTTGTTACGACTTTGTATGCAACACTAGCAACAGGAAAAGCAATTTAGAATAATGTAGGATGCGTTACATCTTTTGAGAACAACTTTCACCACCGTACGAAACATTAAAACTCCATACTAAACCTAATGAATTCGTCCGAGTCATTTGAACATCATACAAAAATTTAGAATATCTTACGACTCTGTATGTCACATTACCGCTTTGAAAATCATGTTAGTATAACGTAGGACACCTTACAACTCTTAACAAAACATTAGAACACCGTACGTAAACTTAAAACTCCATAATAAACCTAATGAATTCATTCAGGTCCTTTGAACATCGTACGACAATTTAGAATATATTACGACTCTGTATGCCACATTACCGCCTTGAAAAGTATGTTAGTATAACGTACGGCACCTTATGTGACAACCCGACTACCAGGTCTCACCTTAACCTTAGTCATTATTAGATAATTATATTATTAAGAATATGATTACTTGTGATTACCTTAATTAACCATTATTTAGGCACAAACGAATATTTAAGAGACAAAATATTATTTTTGTCATACCCGAATATTATTTGTACACGTGTATTTATTTATTTATGGTTAGATGATTATTTTAATGCCATGAGTTAGGCTAGCAAAACCATTAGAGACAATAGTGAAACAATGCTTTAGTGTAATATTATTCTTAACAAACAAACAAATAAAAATACCCGACTCTTATACAATGAAATCAATAGGGTAATATTCTTACCACAAGAACACAATGAAAACTCCATAATATATCCTAAATTTTCGTCCACCCCACATTTACTAAACAAATACCCACTAAAGATACAAACAACTCAAATTAAACCCCACAAACATCACCCACAAATTTAAATACTTGTAATAATGGACAAAACAATAATGTGCAAGTATACATACACACTTATACGCATGGAAGCATGCACACTCACCTACCTAACATTCAAATATATATATATATATATATATATATATTAATTAGTTCAAACATTAAGTTCAATCTTACACTCCATGACAAAAAAATGGTCCAATAGGAATTCAAAGTTGACTCACCAACTACCTACATGCCTTGTTTCATCAGATTTCCACTTTCCAACCCCACTTCACTCTTCTGAAGTCATCATATTTACTCTTACACACAAGCAATATGCAACATTTCTAATATTCCCTCTTCTCTATCTCCTCAAACGTCTCTCTATCTCATTTCTCTCTATTTTTCACTCATAAACACTCTCAACAATCTGCAACAACACTCACTCAAGTTTTCTACAAGAGTTTTTGAAGTGATCCATCGATTTCTAAGGCTTATAGGTAACGAAAATGCTACTTTCCTTTAATTTACGACACTTAAATCTTGCAAACACTCATCCCTTCGTACGAAACAGTAGCGACCAGCAGCTTTCACGCATCCTTCAAGCTCTTTTGAAGCCCCACAAGTCGTTCATCTCAAAGCCAAGCTTGGACCAAGGTTGGTACACGACCAAACACCCTTAAAACCTTCATTTTTGCACTAGTTTACATCATTTAACACCTTGTTTTGAAACTCTATAAAAACCCACGAAATAAGCCATCTAAAAACAGTAAATAAACTCTTCTTAAACATGGTTAAAAGATATAATAAGTTTTGGTTTGGGTTGGTGCAAAACTATGAAGATTACATTGATGTAAATAATGATTTTAAACACCTCAAAACCCGAAAAAGAGATGAACATGAACACCAACATAACTTTCAGATTTGAATATGAAAATGGGCTGGAAATATAGTGTAAAATCGTGACTTGAGTTGGATATAACAAAACGAGCATGAAACTAGTAAAAAGATACAAAACCGAACACCCGGTAAGCCTTAAAACTACAAATTTGCACCAAACATTACGAAACGTAATTTTTGTTATCTCCAGGCCTTTATGGACATATTTTAGTGATAGAAAATAATTTTCATGATTTATTTCCTTAAAATGTATTTTATACAAATTTATTAGTGAAAATAATCACTAAAATACACATTTTCGTGAATAAATCCTAATAATTAACCAAAAAGGTTAAAAATCAGAAAGTTAGTATTTTCCGGTAGTATATGACGACTAAAACATATTTTTGTCATAAAAAGTGGGAAACCATGTATTTTACCTTACGGTTACGGTTAAGACGTGTTTTTAACGGTTTTGTGTAAAACTTGAGATTTTTGTACTTATAACCTAAAAACTTGTTATTTACAGATTATATACACTAATGTGAGCCCATGATACTGATTTTTGAAGTCTTGAGTCAAGTGGTTGAGAAAATGGATTTTTAACGCGTAATATGACGGTTTTACCGTAACCGGTAAAACCGAAATGTATATTTTCATAACATATAAACTTTTCTGGAATTTTTGGTTATAATATGACTCAAATAAGTATATTAGACTTATAAAATGAGTATGGACCCTTGTTGGGTCAAAAAGCGTCAAAATACGAAATTTTAGGATTAAAAGTGTCATTTTTGAAACTTAAGGGACTAATATTGACAACTCCGAAAATCTTTCTGATTTGGAACCGAAACCTTATAAAAATTTGTGGAAAACAGGTTATAAAAGTTATGGTAAGAAAAGCTCGATAGGTAATGAACTAAACATTAAAAACTTGTAAACTAGGCGCGTGTAACTATATTAATTAACGACACCCGAAACGCGCTATCTAAAACAAGTATAATATTTGGGGCTGAGTTGGAACTCATAGAACAGGTCCACCTCATGAAAATATAACGAAAAGTGATAAATAATAAGAACCCAAAACTCTAAGACTTTCCAATTTAAGAAGCTTTATTTTGTAAAACTCGACAACAACACCGTGAAGTGAACTATTTGAATATTGCACACATTTAGGGATGCACATGGTTATATAATAGCTCATAAAATAGAATCTTATGAGTATACAACATTATAATAGGTTCCTAAGAAGCAAGTTCGGGCGTTTTGCTTATTTGTGACTAGTTGCTTAATTGTCAAGGTGAGTTTCATGAATCCCTTTTTACTTAATGTTTTGGGATGGAAGCATGCTATTTTTAAAAGTTTTGAAGCTTATATATTTGATATGCTATTTTTGAGTTATTTGATGTGGTATTTGTGATGTATCTGATTCTATCTGCTAAATTATTTACACGATCATTAATTCTATCTTTGAGATGGACCGCTTGTTTATATGGGTAGTACTACTTGGGGAATCCCCCACGCGCAGTGCCTACTTGCCATACATCAATGGCGTTAGAGGTAGGGTCCGCACTGAGATCCTGAGGGGTTGTTCGCGGCATGTGACAAGTTTTGACTGAGACAAGTGTTCTCACACTAGCAGAGTGGGAACATGTGTTTGGGCTTAGTCCCGGCTCTTTTGGTATTTGATGAGGCACAAGCCTGGCTAAGTACAGGGTTGATTGTGTAACGTCACAAAACATTATTTCATTGTGTAACATCACGAGACAACATAAAACGTTGGTTTTCTTTACCTTATATGAAAACCTCGAAATTAATATTCATGTTTTATCACGAATTAAACCATGTTTCACAAACAATTATATTTTAAAACATAAACTTGAAACTCACCAACTTTTTGTTGACCCATTTTCTTTTGAGCATGTTTTCAGGTAATTGATGTTGGACTTAGCTGACTATCATTAGAGGAAGGAGCCTTAGAAGTCAACCTATTATAATGGCATTACTATTTCATCGTTTAAGCTTAAAAGACAAATTTATGTTATGTATTTTGGATATTTTGGAAAAGACACCTGTCGTTTGATTTTCGGAAACACGTTTTACGTCCTTAGTGGACGAGACTAAACTTATTTTTATATATGTAATGAAGTAATGCCATGCTTATTTCCTTTAATCTTTGGTTTATTAGAAGTACGCTTCCGCCACTTCGTTGATTATCAGTCGTCACACGTCACCCACACTCCGGGGTGTGATACCTTACAACTCCTAACAAAACATTACAACACCGTACGTAAACTCAAAACTCCATAATAAACCTAATGAATTCGTCCGAGTCATTTGAACATCGTACAACAATTTAGAATATCTTACGACTATGTATGCCACATTATCGCCTTGAAAATCATGTTAGTATAACGTAGGACACCTTACAACTCCTAACAACATATTACAATACCGTACGTAAACTTAAAACTCCATAGTAAACCTAATGAATTCGTCTGAGTCCATTAAACATTAGACGACCACTCAGGACTTGTTACGACTTTGTATGCAACATTAGCAACAGGAAAAGCAATTTAGAATAATGTAGGATGCGTTACATCTTTTGAGAACAACTTTCACCACCGTACGAAACATTAAAACTCCATACTAAACCTAATGAATTCGTCCGAGTCATTTGAACATCGTACAACAATTTAGAATATCTTACGACTCTGTATGCCACATTACCGCTTTGAAAAGCATGTTAGTATAACGTGGGACACCTTACAACTCCTAACAAAACATTACAACACCGTACGTAAACTTAAAACTCCATTATAAACCTAATGAATTCATCCGAGTCCTTTGAACATCGTACGACAATTTAGAATATATTACGACTCTGTATGCCACATTACCGCCTTGAAAAGTATGTTAGTATAACGTACGACACCTTACAACTCCTAACAAAACATTACAACACCGTACGTAAACTCAAAACTCCATAATAAACCTAATGAATTCGTCCGAGTCATTTGAACATCGTACAACAATTTAGAATATCTTACGACTATGTATGCCACATTACCGCCTTGAAAATCATGTTAGTATAACGTAGGACACCTTACAACTCCTAACAACATATTACAATACCGTACGTAAACTTAAAACTCCATAGTAAACCTAATGAATTCGTCTGAGTCCATTAAACATTAGACGACCACTCAGGACTTGTTACGACTTTGTATGCAACATTAGCAACAGGAAAAGCAATTTAGAATAATGTAGGATCCGCTACATCTTTTGAGAACAACTTTCACCATCGTACGAAACATTAAAACTCCATACTAAACCTAATGAATTCGTCCGAGTCATTTGAACATCGTACAACAATTTAGAATATCTTACGACTCTGTATGCCACTTTACCGCTTTGAAAAGCATGTTAGTATAACGTAGGACAACTTACAACTCCTAACAAAACATTACAACACCGTACGTAAACTTAAAACTCCATAATAAACCTAATGAATTCATCCGAGTCCTTTGAACATCGTACAACAATTTAGAATATATTACGACTCTGTATGCCACATTACCGATATGAAAAGAATGTTAGTATAACGTACGACACCTTACAACTCCTAACAAAACATTACAACACCGTACGTAAACTCAAAACTCCATAATAAACCTAATGAATTCGTCCGAGTCATTTGAACATCGTACAACAATTTAGAATATCTTACGACACTGTATGACACATTACCGCCTTAAAAATCATGTTAGTATAACGTAGGACACCTTACAACTCCTAGCAACACATTACAATACCGTACGTAAACTTAAAACTCCATAGTAAACCTAATGAATTCGTCTGAGTCCATTAAACATTAGACGACCACTCAGGACTTATTACGACTTTGTATGCAACATTCGCAACAGGAAAAGCAATTTAGAATAATGTAGGGTGCGTTACATCTTTTGAGAACACCATTCACCACCGTACGAAACATTAAAACTCCATACTAAACCTAATGAATTCGTCCGAGTCATTTGAACATCTTACAATAATTTAGAATATCTTACGACTCTGTATGCCACATTACCGCTTTGAAAAGCATGTTAGTATAACGTAGGACACATTACAACTCCTAATAAAACATTACAACACCGTACGTAAACTTAAAACTCAATAATAAACCTAATGAGTTCATCCGAGTCCTTTGAACGTCGTATGACAATTTAGAATATATTACGATTCAGTATGCCACATTACCGCCTTGAAAAGTATGCTAGTATAACGTACGGCATCTTAGAACTCCTAACAAAACATTACAACACCGTACGTAAACTCAAAACTCCATAATAAACCTAATCAATTCGTCCGAGTCATTTGAACATCGTACAACAATTTAGAATATCTTACGACTATGTAAGCCACATTACCGCCTTGAAATACATGTTAGTATAACGTAGGACACCTTACAACTCCTAACAACATATTACCATACCGTACGTAAACTTAAAACTCCATAGTAAACTTAATGAATTCGTCTGAGTCCATTAAACATTAGACGAACACTCAGGACTTGTTACGACTTTGTATGCAACATTAGCAACAGGAAAAGCAATTTAAAATAATGTAGGATGCGTTACATCTTTTGAGAACAACTTTCACCACCGTACGAAACATTAAAACTCCATACTAAACCTAATAAATTTGTCCGAGTCATTTGAACATCGTACAAAAATTTAGAATATCTTACAACTCTGTATGCCACATTACCGCTTTGAAAAGCATGTTAGTATAACATAGGACACCTTACAACTCCTATCAAAACATTACAACACCGTACGTAAACTTAAAACTCCATAATAAACCTAATGAATTCATCCGAGTCCTTTGAACATCGTAGGACAATTTAGAATATATTACGACTCTGTATGCCACATTACCGCCTTGAAAAGTATGTTAGTATAACGTACGGCACCTTACAACTCCTAACAAAACATTACAACACCGTACGTAAACTCAAAACTCCATAATAAACCTAATGAATTCGTCCGAGTCATTTGAACATCGTACAACAATTTAGAATATCTTACGACTATGTATGCCACATTATCGCCTTGAAAATCATGTTAGTATAACGTAGGACACCTTACAACTCCTAACAACATATTACAATACCGTACGTAAACTTAAAACTCCATAGTAAACCTAATGAATTCGTCTGAGTCCATTAAACATTAGACGACCACTCAGGACTTGTTACGACTTTGTATGCAACATTAGCAACAGGAAAAGCAATTTAGAATAATGTAGGATGCGTTACATCTTTTGAGAACAACTTTCACCACCGTACGAAACATTAAAACTCCATACTAAACCTAATGAATTCGTCCGAGTCATTTGAACATCGTACAACAATTTAGAATATCTTACGACTCTGTATGCCACATTACCGCTTTGAAAAGCATGTTAGTATAACGTGGGACACCTTACAACTCCTAACAAAACATTACAACACCGTACGTAAACTTAAAACTCCATTATAAACCTAATGAATTCATCCGAGTCCTTTTAACATCGTACGACAATTTAGAATATATTACGACTCTGTATGCCACATTACCGCCTTGAAAAGTATGTTAGTATAACGTACGACACCTTACAACTCCTAACAAAACATTACAACACCGTACGTAAACTCAAAACTCCATAATAAACCTAATGAATTCGTCCGAGTCATTTGAACATCGTACAACAATTTAGAATATCTTACGACTATGTAAGCCACATTACCGCCTTGAAATACATGTTAGTATAACGTAGGACACCTTACAACTCCTAACAACATATTACCATACCGTACGTAAACTTAAAACTCCATAGTAAACTTAATGAATTCGTCTGAGTCCATTAAACATTAGACGAACACTCAGGACTTGTTACGACTTTGTATGCAACATTAGCAACAGGAAAAGCAATTTAAAATAATGTAGGATGCGTTACATCTTTTGAGAACAACTTTCACCACCGTACGAAACATTAAAACTCCATACTAAACCTAATAAATTTGTCCGAGTCATTTGAACATCGTACAAAAATTTAGAATATCTTACAACTCTGTATGCCACATTACCGCTTTGAAAAGCATGTTAGTATAACATAGGACACCTTACAACTCCTATCAAAACATTACAACACCGTACGTAAACTTAAAACTCCATAATAAACCTAATGAATTCATCCGAGTCCTTTGAACATCGTAGGACAATTTAGAATATATTACGACTCTGTATGCCACATTACCGCCTTGAAAAGTATGTTAGTATAACGTACGGCACCTTACAACTCCTAACAAAACATTACAACACCGTACGTAAACTCAAAACTCCATAATAAACCTAATGAATTCGTCCGAGTCATTTGAACATCGTACAACAATTTAGAATATCTTACGACTATGTATGCCACATTATCGCCTTGAAAATCATGTTAGTATAACGTAGGACACCTTACAACTCCTAACAACATATTACAATACCGTACGTAAACTTAAAACTCCATAGTAAACCTAATGAATTCGTCTGAGTCCATTAAACATTAGACGACCACTCAGGACTTGTTACGACTTTGTATGCAACATTAGCAACAGGAAAAGCAATTTAGAATAATGTAGGATGCGTTACATCTTTTGAGAACAACTTTCACCACCGTACGAAACATTAAAACTCCATACTAAACCTAATGAATTCGTCCGAGTCATTTGAACATCGTACAACAATTTAGAATATCTTACGACTCTGTATGCCACATTACCGCTTTGAAAAGCATGTTAGTATAACGTGGGACACCTTACAACTCCTAACAAAACATTACAACACCGTACGTAAACTTAAAACTCCATTATAAACCTAATGAATTCATCCGAGTCCTTTGAACATCGTACGACAATTTAGAATATATTACGACTCTGTATGCCACATTACCGCCTTGAAAAGTATGTTAGTATAACGTACGGCACCTTACAACTCCTAACAAAACATTACAACACCGTACGTAAACTCAAAACTCCATAATAAACCTAATGAATTCGTCCGAGTCATTTGAACATCGTACAACAATTTAGAATATCTTACGACTATGTATGCCACATTATCGCCTTGAAAATCATGTTAGTATAACGTAGGACACCTTACAACTCCTAACAACATATTACAATACCGTACGTAAACTTAAAACTCCATAGTAAACCTAATGAATTCGTCTGAGTCCATTAAACATTAGACGACCACTCAGGACTTGTTACGACTTTGTATGCAACATTAGCAACAGGAAAAGCAATTTAGAATAATGTAGGATGCGTTACATCTTTTGAGAACAACTTTCACCACCGTACGAAACATTAAAACTCCATACTAAACCTAATGAATTCGTCCGAGTCATTTGAACATCGTACAACAATTTAGAATATCTTACGACTCTGTATGCCACATTACCGCTTTGAAAAGCATGTTAGTATAACGTGGGACACCTTACAACTCCTAACAAAACATTACAACACCGTACGTAAACTTAAAACTCCATTATAAACCTAATGAATTCATCCGAGTCCTTTGAACATCGTACGACAATTTAGAATATATTACGACTCTGTATGCCACATTACCGCCTTGAAAAGTATGTTAGTATAACGTACGACACCTTACAACTCCTAACAAAACATTACAACACCGTACGTAAACTCAAAACTCCATAATAAACCTAATGAATTCGTCCGAGTCATTTGAACATCGTACAACAATTTAGAATATCTTACGACTATGTAAGCCACATTACCGCCTTGAAATACATGTTAGTATAACGTAGGACACCTTACAACTCCTAACAACATATTACCATACCGTACGTAAACTTAAAACTCCATAGTAAACTTAATGAATTCGTCTGAGTCCATTAAACATTAGACGAACACTCAGGACTTGTTACGACTTTGTATGCAACATTAGCAACAGGAAAAGCAATTTAAAATAATGTAGGATGCGTTACATCTTTTGAGAACAACTTTCACCACCGTACGAAACATTAAAACTCCATACTAAACCTAATAAATTTGTCCGAGTCATTTGAACATCGTACAAAAATTTAGAATATCTTACAACTCTGTATGCCACATTACCGCTTTGAAAAGCATGTTAGTATAACATAGGACACCTTACAACTCCTATCAAAACATTACAACACCGTACGTAAACTTAAAACTCCATAATAAACCTAATGAATTCATCCGAGTCCTTTGAACATCGTAGGACAATTTAGAATATATTACGACTCTGTATGCCACATTACCGCCTTGAAAAGTATGTTAGTATAACGTACGGCACCTTACAACTCCTAACAAAACATTACAACACCGTACGTAAACTCAAAACTCCATAATAAACCTAATGAATTCGTCCGAGTCATTTGAACATCGTACAACAATTTAGAATATCTTACGACTATGTATGCCACATTATCGCCTTGAAAATCATGTTAGTATAACGTAGGACACCTTACAACTCCTAACAACATATTACAATACCGTACGTAAACTTAAAACTCCATAGTAAACCTAATGAATTCGTCTGAGTCCATTAAACATTAGACGACCACTCAGGACTTGTTACGACTTTGTATGCAACATTAGCAACAGGAAAAGCAATTTAGAATAATGTAGGATGCGTTACATCTTTTGAGAACAACTTTCACCACCGTACGAAACATTAAAACTCCATACTAAACCTAATGAATTCGTCCGAGTCATTTGAACATCGTACAACAATTTAGAATATCTTACGACTCTGTATGCCACATTACCGCTTTGAAAAGCATGTTAGTATAACGTGGGACACCTTACAACTCCTAACAAAACATTACAACACCGTACGTAAACTTAAAACTCCATTATAAACCTAATGAATTCATCCGAGTCCTTTGAACATCGTACGACAATTTAGAATATATTACGACTCTGTATGCCACATTACCGCCTTGAAAAGTATGTTAGTATAACGTACGACACCTTACAACTCCTAACAAAACATTACAACACCGTACGTAAACTCAAAACTCCATAATAAACCTAATGAATTCGTCCGAGTCATTTGAACATCGTACAACAATTTAGAATATCTTACGACTATGTATGCCACATTACCGCCTTGAAAATCATGTTAGTATAACGTAGGACACCTTACAACTCCTAACAACATATTACAATACCGTACGTAAACTTAAAACTCCATAGTAAACCTAATGAATTCGTCTGAGTCCATTAAACATTAGACGACCACTCAGGACTTGTTACGACTTTGTATGCAACATTAGCAACAGGAAAAGCAATTTAGAATAATGTAGGATCCGCTACATCTTTTGAGAACAACTTTCACCATCGTACGAAACATTAAAACTCCATACTAAACCTAATGAATTCGTCCGAGTCATTTGAACATCGTACAACAATTTAGAATATCTTACGACTCTGTATGCCACATTACCGCTTTGAAAAGCATGTTAGTATAACGTAGGACACCTTACAACTCCTAACAAAACATTACAACACCGTACGTAAACTTAAAACTCCATAATAAACCTAATGAATTCATCCGAGTCCTTTGAACATCGTACGACAATTTAGAATATATTACGACTCTGTATGCCACATTACCGCGTTGAAAAGTATGTTAGTATAACGTACGACACCTTACAACTCCTAACAAAACATTACAACACCGTACGTAAACTCAAAACTCCATAATAAACCTAATGAATTCGTCCGAGTCATTTGAACATCGTACAACAATTTAGAATATCTTACGACTATGTATGCCACATTACTGCCTTGAAAATCATGTTAGTATAACGTAGGACACCTTACAACTCCTAACAACATATTACAATACCGTACGTAAACTTAAAACTCCATAGTTAACCTAATGAATTCGTCTGAGTCCATTAACCATTAGACGACCACTCAGGACTTGTTACGACTTTGTATGCACCATTAGCAACAGGAAAAGCAATTTAGAATAATGTAGGATGCGTTACATCTTTTGAGAACAACTTTCACCACCGTACGAAACATTAAAACTCCATACTAAACCTAATGAATTCGTCCGAGTCATTTGAACATCGTACAAAAATTTAGAATATCTTACAACTTTGTATGCCACATTACCGCTTTGAAAAGCATGTTAGTATAACATAGGACACCTTACAACTCCTAACAAAACATTACAACACCGTACGTAAACTTAAAACTCCATAATAAACCTAATGAATTCATCCGAGTCCTTTGAACATCGTACGACAATTTAGTATATATTACGACTCTGTATGCCACATTACCGCCTTGAAAAGTATGTTAGTATAACGTACGGCACCTTACAACTCCTAACAAAACATCACAACACCGTACGTAAACTCAAAACTCCATAATAAACCTAATGAATTCGTCCGAGTCATTTGAACATCGTACAACAATTTAGAATATCTTACGACTATGTATGCCACATTATCGCCTTGAAAATCATGTTAGTATAACGTAGGACACCTTACAACTCCTAACAACATATTACAATACCGTACGTAAACTTAAAACTCCATAGTAAACCTAATGAATTCGTCTGAGTCCATTAAACATTAGACGACCACTCAGGACTTGTTACGACTTTGTATGCAACATTAGCAACAGGAAAAGCAATTTAGAATAATGTAGGATGCGTTACATCTTTTGAGAACAACTTTCACCACCGTACGAAACATTAAAACTCCATACTAAACCTAATGAATTTGTCCGAGTCATTTGAACATCGTACAACAATTTAGAATATCTTACGACTCTGTATGCCACATTACCGCTTTGAAAAGCATGTTAGTATAACGTAGGACACCTTACAACTCCTAACAAAACATTACAACACCGTACGTAAACTTAGAACTCCATAATAAACCTAATGAATTCATCCGAGTCCTTTGAACATCGTACGACAATTTAGAATATATTACGACTCTGTATGCCACATTACCGCCTTGAAAAGTATGTTAGTATAACGTACGGCACCTTACAACTCCTAACAAAACATTACAACACCGTACGTAAAGTTAAAACTCCATAATAAACCTAATGAATTCATTCAGGTCCTTTGAACATCGTACGACAATTTAGAATATATTACGACTCTGTATGCCACATTACCGCCTTGAAAAGTATGTTAGTATAACGTACGACACCTTACAACTCCTAACAAAACATTACAACACCGTACGTAAACTCAAAACTCCATAATAAACCTAATGAATTCGTCCGAGTAATTTGAACATCGTACAACCATTTAGAATATCTTACGACTATGTATGCCACATTACCGCCTTGAAAATCATGTTAGTATAACGTAGGACACCTTACAACTCCTAACAACATATTACCATAACGTACGTAAACTTAAAACTCCCTAGTAAACCTAATGAATTCGTCTGAGTCCATTAAACATTAGACGAACACTCAAGACTTGTTACGACTTTGTATGCAACATTAGCAACAGGAAAAGCAATTTAGAATAATGTAGGATGCGTTACATCCTTTGAAACAACTTTCACCACCGTACGAAACATTAAAACTCCATACTAAACCTAATGAATTCGTCCGAGTCATTTGAACATCGTACAACAATTTAGAATATCTTACGACTCTGTATGCCACATTACCGCTTTGAAAAGCATGTTAGTATAACGTAGGACACCTTACAACTCCTAACAAAACATTACAACACCGTACGTAAACTTAAAACTCCATAATAAACTAATGAATTCATCCGAGTTCTTTGAACATCGTACGACAATTTAGAATATATTACGACTCTGTATGCCACATTACCGCCTTGAAAAGTATGTTAGTATAACGTACGGCACCTTACAACTACTAACAAAACATTACAACACCGTACGTAAACTCAAAACTCCATAATAAACCTAATGAATTTGTCCGAGTCATTTGAACATCGTACAACAATTTAGAATATCTTACGACTATGTATGCCACATTATCTCCTTGAAAATCATGTTAGTATAACGTAGGACACCTTACAACTCCTAACAACATATTACCATAACGTACGTAAACTTAAAACTCCCTAGTAAACCTAATGAATTCGTCTGAGTCCATTAAACATTAGACGAACACTCAAGACTTGTTACGACTTTGTATGCAACATTAGCAACAGGAAAAGCAATTTAGAATAATGTAGGATGCGTTACATCCTTTGAAACAACTTTCACCACCGTACGAAACATTAAAACTCCATACTAAACCTAATGAATTCGTCCGAGTCATTTGAACATCGTACAACAATTTAGAATATCTTACGACTCTGTATGCCACATTACCGCTTTGAAAAGCATGTTAGTATAACGTAGGACACCTTACAACTCCTAACAAAACATTACAACACCGTACGTAAACTTAAAACTCCATAATAAACTAATGAATTCATCCGAGTTCTTTGAACATCGTACGACAATTTAGAATATATTACGACTCTGTATGCCACATTACCGCCTTGAAAAGTATGTTAGTATAACGTACGGCACCTTACAACTACTAACAAAACATTACAACACCGTACGTAAACTCAAAACTCCATAATAAACCTAATGAATTTGTCCGAGTCATTTGAACATCGTACAACAATTTAGAATATCTTACGACTATGTATGCCACATTATCGCCTTGAAAATCATGTTAGTATAACGTAGGACACCTTACAACTCCTAACAACATATTACAATACCGTACGTAAACTTAAAACTCCATAGTAAACCTAATGAATTCGTCTGAGTCCATTAAACATTAGACGACCACTCAGGACTTGTTACGACTATGTATGCAACATTAGCAACAGGAAATGCAATTTAGAATAATGTAGGATGCGTTACATCTTTTGAGAACAACTTTCACCACCGTACGAAACATTAAAACTCCATACTAAACCTAATGATTTCGTCCGAGTCATTTGAACATCGTACAACAATTTAGAATATCTTACGACTCTGTATGCCACATTACCACTTTGAAAAGCATGTTAGTATAACGTAGGACACCTTACAACTCCTAACAAAACATTACAACACCGTACGTAAACTTAAAACTCCATAATAAACCTAATGAATTCATCCGAGTCCTTTGAACATCGTACGACAATTTAGAATATATTACGACTCTGTATGCCACATTACCGCCTTGAAAAGTATGTTAGTATAACGTACGACACCTTACAACTCCTAACAAAACATTACAACACCGTACGTAAACTCAAAACTCCATAATAAACCTAATGAATTCGTCCGAGTCATTTGAACATCGTACAACAATTTAGAATATCTTACGACTATGTATGCCACATTACCGCCTTGAAAATCATGTTAGTATAACGTAGGACACCTTACAACTCCTAACAACATATTACAATACCGTACGTAAACTTAAAACTCCATAGTAAACCTAATGAATTCGTCTGAGTCCATTAAACATTAGACGACCACTCAGGACTTGTTACGACTTTGTATGCAACATTAGCAACAGGAAAAGCAATTTAGAATAATGTAGGATGCGTTACATCTTTTGAGAACAACTTTCACCACCGTACGAAACATTAAAACTCCATACTAAACCTAATGAATTCGTCCGAGTCATTTGAACATCGTACAACAATTTAGAATATCTTACGACTCTGTATGCCACATTACCGCTTTGAAAAGCATGTTAGTATAACGTAGGACACCTTACAACTCCTAACAAAACATTACAACACCGTACGTAAACTTAGAACTCCATAATAAACCTAATGAATTCATCCGAGTCCTTTGAACATCGTACGACAATTTAGAATATATTACGACTCTGTATGCCACATTACCGCCTTGAAAAGTATGTTAGTATAACGTACGGCACCTTACAACTCCTAACAAAACATTACAACACCGTACGTAAAGTTAAAACTCCATAATAAACCTAATGAATTCATTCAGGTCCTTTGAACATCGTACGACAATTTAGAATATATTACGACTCTGTATGCCACATTACCGCCTTGAAAAGTATGTTAGTATAACGTACGACACCTTACAACTCCTAACAAAACATTACAACACCGTACGTAAACTCAAAACTCCATAATAAACCTAATGAATTCGTCCGAGTAATTTGAACATCGTACAACCATTTAGAATATCTTACGACTATGTATGCCACATTACCGCCTTGAAAATCATGTTAGTATAACGTAGGACACCTTACAACTCCTAACAACATATTACCATAACGTACGTAAACTTAAAACTCCCTAGTAAACCTAATGAATTCGTCTGAGTCCATTAAACATTAGACGAACACTCAAGACTTGTTACGACTTTGTATGCAACATTAGCAACAGGAAAAGCAATTTAGAATAATGTAGGATGCGTTACATCCTTTGAAACAACTTTCACCACCGTACGAAACATTAAAACTCCATACTAAACCTAATGAATTCGTCCGAGTCATTTGAACATCGTACAACAATTTAGAATATCTTACGACTCTGTATGCCACATTACCGCTTTGAAAAGCATGTTAGTATAACGTAGGACACCTTACAACTCCTAACAAAACATTACAACACCGTACGTAAACTTAAAACTCCATAATAAACTAATGAATTCATCCGAGTTCTTTGAACATCGTACGACAATTTAGAATATATTACGACTCTGTATGCCACATTACCGCCTTGAAAAGTATGTTAGTATAACGTACGGCACCTTACAACTACTAACAAAACATTACAACACCGTACGTAAACTCAAAAGTCCATAATAAACCTAATGAATTTGTCCGAGTCATTTGAACATCGTACAACAATTTAGAATATCTTACGACTATGTATGCCACATTATCGCCTTGAAAATCATGTTAGTATAACGTAGGACACCTTACAACTCCTAACAACATATTACAATACCGTACGTAAACTTAAAACTCCATAGTAAACCTAATGAATTCGTCTGAGTCCATTAAACATTAGACGACCACTCAGGACTTGTTACGACTATGTATGCAACATTAGCAACAGGAAATGCAATTTAGAATAATGTAGGATGCGTTACATCTTTTGAGAACAACTTTCACCACCGTACGAAACATTAAAACTCCATACTAAACCTAATGATTTCGTCCGAGTCATTTGAACATCGTACAACAATTTAGAATATCTTACGACTCTGTATGCCACATTACCGCTTTGAAAAGCATGTTAGTATAACGTAGGACACCTTACAACTCCTAACAAAACATTACAACACCGTACGTAAACTTAAAACTCCATAATAAACCTAATGAATTCATCCGAGTCCTTTGAACATCGTACGACAATTTAGAATATATTACGACTCTGTATGCCACATTACCGCCTTGAAAAGTATGTTAGTATAACGTACGACACCTTACAACTCCTAACAAAACATTACAACACCGTACGTAAACTCAAAACTCCATAATAAACCTAATGAATTCGTCCGAGTCATTTGAACATCGTACAACAATTTAGAATATCTTACGACTATGTATGCCACATTACCGCCTTGAAAATCATGTTAGTATAACGTAGGACACCTTACAACTCCTAACAACATATTACAATACCGTACGTAAACTTAAAACTCCATAGTAAACCTAATGAATTCGTCTGAGTCCATTAAACATTAGACGACCACTCAGGACTTGTTACGACTTTGTATGCAACATTAGCAACAGGAAAAGCAATTTAGAAAAATGTAGGATCCGCTACATCTTTTGAGAACAACTTTCACCACCGTACGAAACATTAAAACTCCATACTAAACCTAATGAATTCGTCCGAGTCATTTGAACATCGTACAACAATTTAGAATATCTTACGACTCTGTATGCCACATTACTGCTTTGAAAAGCATGTTAGTATAACGTAGGACACCTTACAACTCCTAACAAAACATTACAACACCGTACGTAAACTTAAAACTCCATAATAAACCTAATGAATTCATCCGAGTCCTTTGAACATCGTACGACAATTTAGAATATATTACGACTCTGTATGCCACATTACCGCCTTGAAAAGTATGTTAGTATAACGTACGACACCTTACAACTCCTAACAAAACATTACAACACCGTACGTAAACTCAAAACTCCATAATAAACCTAATGAATTCGTCCGAGTCATTTGAACATCGTACAAAAATTTAGAATATCTTACGACTATGTATGCCACATTACTGCCTTGAAAATCATGTTAGTATAACGTAGGACACCTTACAACTCCTAACAACATATTACAATACCGTACGTAAACTTAAAACTCCATAGTAAACCTAATGAATTCGTCTGAGTTCATTAACCATTAGACGACCACTCAGGACTTGTTACGACTTTGTATGCAACATTAGCAACAGGAAAAGCAATTTAGAATAATGTAGCATGCGTTACATCTTTTGAGAACAACTTTCACCACCGTACGAAACATTAAAACTCCATACTAAACCTAATGAATTCGTCCGAGTCATTTGAACATCGTACAAAAATTTAGAATATCTTACAACTCTGTATGCCACATTACCGCTTTGAAAAGCATGTTAGTATAACATAGGACACCTTACAACTCCTAACAAAACATTACAACACCGTACGTAAACTTAAAACTCCATAATAAACCTAATGAATTCATCCGAGTCCTTTGAACATCGTACGACAATTTAGTATATATTACGACTCTGTATGCCACATTACCGCCTTGAAAAGTATGTTAGTATAACGTACGGCACCTTACAACTCCTAACAAAACATCACAACACCGTACGTAAACTCAAAACTCCATAATAAACCTAATGAATTCGTCCGAGTCATTTGAACATCGTACAACAATTTAGAATATCTTACGACTATGTATGCCACATTATCGCCTTGAAAATCATGTTAGTATAACGTAGGACACCTTACAACTCCTAACAACATATTACAATACCGTACGTAAACTTAAAACTCCATAGTAAACCTAATGAATTCGTCTGAGTCCATTAAACATTAGACGACCACTCAGGACTTGTTACGACTTTGTATGCAACATTAGCAACAGGAAAAGCAATTTAGAATAATGTAGGATGCGTTACATCTTTTGAGAACAACTTTCACCACCGTACGAAACATTAAAACTCCATACTAAACCTAATGAATTCGTCCGAGTCATTTGAAAATCGTACAACAATTTAGAATATCTTACGACTCTATATGCCACATTACCGCTTTGAAAAGCATGTTAGTATAACGTAGGACACCTTACAACTCCTAACAAAACATTACAACACCGTACGTAAACTTAGAACTCCATAATAAACCTAATGAATTCATCCGAGTCCTTTGAACATCGTACGACAATTTAGAATATATTACGACTCTGTATGCCACATTACCGCCTTGAAAAGTATGTTAGTATAACGTACGGCACCTTACAACTCCTAACAAAACATTACAACACCGTACGTAAAGTTAAAACTCCATAATAAACCTAATGAATTCATTCAGGTCCTTTGAACATCGTACGACAATTTAGAATATATTACGACTCTGTATGCCACATTACCGCCTTGAAAAGTATGTTAGTATAACGTACGACACCTTACAACTCCTAACAAAACATTACAACACCGTACGTAAACTCAAAACTCCATAATAAACCTAATGAATTCGTCCGAGTAATTTGAACATCGTACAACCATTTTGAATATCTTACGACTATGTATGCCACATTACCGCCTTGAAAATCATGTTAGTATAACGTAGGACACCTTACAACTCCTAACAACATATTACCATAACGTACGTAAACTTAAAACTCCCTAGTAAACCTAATGAATTCGTCTGAGTCCATTAAACATTAGACGAACACTCAGGACTTGTTACGACTTTGTATGCAACATTAGCAACAGGAAAAGCAATTTAGAATAATGTAGGATGCGTTACATCTTTTGAGAACAACTTTCACCACCGTACGAAACATTAAAACTCCATACTAAACCTAATGAATTCGTCCGAGTCATTTGAACATCGTACAACAATTTAGAATATCTTACGACTCTGTATGCCACATTACCGCTTTGAAAAGCATGTTAGTATAACGTAGGACACCTTACAACTCCTAACAAAACATTACAACACCGTACGTAAACTTAAAACTCCATAATAAACTAATGAATTCATCCGAGTTCTTTGAACATCGTACGACAATTTAGAATATATTACGACTCTGTATGCCACATTACCGCCTTGAAAAGTATGTTAGTATAACGTACGGCACCTTACAACTACTAACAAAACATTACAACACCGTACGTAAACTCAAAACTCCATAATAAACCTAATGAATTTGTCCGAGTCATTTGAACATCGTACAACAATTTAGAATATCTTACGACTATGTATGCCACATTATCGCCTTGAAAATCATGTTAGTATAACGTAGGACACCTTACAACTCCTAACAACATATTACAATACCGTAGGACAATTTAGAATATATTACGACTCTGTATGCCACATTACCGCCTTGAAAAGTATGTTAGTATAACGTACGACACCTTACAACTCCTAACAAAACATTACAACACCGTACGTAAACTCAAAACTCCATAATAAACCTAATGAATTCGTCCGAGTAATTTGAACATCGTACAACCATTTTGAATATCTTACGACTATGTATGCCACATTACCGCCTTGAAAATCATGTTAGTATAACGTAGGACACCTTACAACTCCTAACAACATATTACCATAACGTACGTAAACTTAAAACTCCCTAGTAAACCTAATGAATTCGTCTGAGTCCATTAAACATTAGACGAACACTCAGGACTTGTTACGACTTTGTATGCAACATTAGCAACAGGAAAAGCAATTTAGAATAATGTAGGATGCGTTACATCTTTTGAGAACAACTTTCACCACCGTACGAAACATTAAAACTCCATACTAAACCTAATGAATTCGTCCGAGTCATTTGAACATCGTACAACAATTTAGAATATCTTACGACTCTGTATGCCACATTACCGCTTTGAAAAGCATGTTAGTATAACGTAGGACACCTTACAACTCCTAACAAAACATTACAACACCGTACGTAAACTTAAAACTCCATAATAAACTAATGAATTCATCCGAGTTCTTTGAACATCGTACGACAATTTAGAATATATTACGACTCTGTATGCCACATTACCGCCTTGAAAAGTATGTTAGTATATCGTACGGCACCTTACAACTACTAACAAAACATTACAACACCGTACGTAAACTCAAAACTCCATAATAAACCTAATGAATTTGTCCGAGTCATTTGAACATCGTACAACAATTTAGAATATCTTACGACTATGTATGCCACATTATCGCCTTGAAAATCATGTTAGTATAACGTAGGACACCTTACAACTCCTAACAACATATTACAATACCGTACGTAAACTTAAAACTCCATAGTAAACCTAATGAATTCGTCTGAGTCCATTAAACATTAGACGACCACTCAGGACTTGTTACGACTATGTATGCAACATTAGCAACAGGAAATGCAATTTAGAATAATGTAGGATGCGTTACATCTTTTGAGAACAACTTTCACCACCGTACGAAACATTAAAACTCCATACTAAACCTAATGAATTCGTCCGAGTCATTTGAACATCGTACAACAATTTAGAATATCTTACGACTCTGTATGCCACATTACCGCTTTGAAAAGCATGTTAGTATAACGTAGGACACCTTACAACTCCTAACAAAACATTACAACACCGTACGTAAACTTAAAACTCCATAATAAACCTAATGAATTCATCCGAGTCCTTTGAACATCGTACGACAATTTAGAATATATTACGACTCTGTATGCCACATTAGCACCTTGAAAAGTATGTTAGTATAACGTACGGCACCTTACAACTCCTAACAAAACATTACAACACCGTACGTAAACTTAAAACTCCATAATAAACCTAATGAATTCATTCAGGTCCTTTGAACATCGTACGACAATTTAGAATATATTACGACTCTGTATGCCACATTACCGCCTTGAAAAGTATGTTAGTATAACGTACGGCACCTTACAACTCCTAACAAAACATTACAACACCGTACGTAAACTCAAAACTCCATAATAAACCTAATGAATTCGTCCGAGTCATTTGAACATCGTACGACAATTTAGAATATCTTACGACTATGTATGCCACATTACCGCCTTGAAAATCATGTTAGTATAACGTAGGACACCTTACAACTCCTAACAACATATTACCATACCGTATGTAAACTTAAAACTCCATAGTAAACCTAATGAATTCGTCTGAGTCCCTTAAACATTAGACGACCACTCAGGACTTGTTACGACTTTGTATGCAACATTAGCAACAGGAAAAGCAATTTAGAATAATGTAGGATGCGTTACATCTTTTGAGAACAACTTTCACCACCGTACGAAACATTAAAACTCCATACTAAACCTAATGAATTCGTCCGAGTCATTTGAACATCGTACAACAATTTAGAATATCTTACGACTCTGTATGCCACATTACCGCTTTGAAAATCATGTTAGTATAACGTAGGACACCTTACAACTCCTAACAAAACATTACAACACCGTACGTAAACTTAAAACTCCATAGTAAACCTAATGAATTCATTCAGGTCCTTTGAACATCGTACGACAATTTAGAATATATTACGACTCTGTATGCCACATTACCGCCTTGAAAAGTATGTTAGTATAACGTACGGCACCTTACAACTCCTAACAAAACATTACAACACCGTACGTAAACTCAAAACTCCATAATAAACCTAATGAATTCGTCCGAGTCATTTGAACATCGTACAACAATTTAGAATATCTTACGACTCTGTATGACACATTACTGCCTTGAAAATCATGTTAGTATAACGTAGGACACCTTACAACTCCTAACAAAACATTACAACACCGTACGTAAACTCAAAACTCCATAATAAACCTAATGAATTTGTCCGAATCATTTGAACATCGTACAACAATTTAGAATATCTTACGACTCTGTATGCCACATTATTGCCTTGAAAATCATGTTAGTATAACGTACGGCACCTTACAACTCCTAACAAAACATTACAACACCGTATATAAACTTAAAACTCCATAAAAAACCTAATGACTTCATTCGAGTCCTTTGAACATCGTACGACAATTTAGAATATATTACGACTCTGTATGCCACATTACTGCCCTGAAAAGCATGTTAGTATAACGTACGGCACCTTACAACTCCTAACAAAACATTACAACACCGTACGTAAACTCAAAACTCCATAATAAACCTAATGAATTCGTCCGAGTCATTTGAACATCGTACAACAATTTAGAATATCTTACGACTATGTATGCCACATTACCGCCTTGAAAATCATGTTAGTATAACGTAGGACACCTTACAACTCCTAACAACATATTACCATACCGTACGTAAACTTAAAACTCCATAGTAAACCTAATGAATTCGTCTGAGTCCATTAAACATTAGACGACCACTCAGGACTTATTACGACTTTGTATGCAACATTCGCAACAGGAAAAGCAATTTAGAATAATGTAGGGTGCGTTACATCTTTTGAGAACACCTTTCACCACCGTACGAAACATTAAAACTCCATACTAAACCTAATGAATTCGTCCGAGTTATTTGAACATCGTACAACAATTTAGAATATCTTACGACTCTGTATGCCACATTACCGCTTTGAAAATCATGTTAGTATAACGTAGGACACCTTACAACTCCTAACAAAACATTACAACACCGTACGTAAACTTAAAACTCCATAGTAAACCTAATGAATTCATTCAGGTCCTTTGAACATCGTACGAAAATTTAGAATATATTACGACTCTGTATGCCACATTACCGCCTTGAAAAGTATGTTAGTATAACGTACGGCACCTTACAACTCCTAACAAAACATTACAACACCGTACGTAAACTCAAAACTCCATAATAAACCTAATGAATTCGTCCGAGTCATTTGAACATCGTACAACAATTTAGAATATCTTACGACTCTGTATGACACATTACTGCCTTGAAAATCATGTTAGTATAACGTAGGACACCTTACAACTCCTAACAAAACATTACAACACCGTACGTAAACTCAAAACTCCATAATAAACCTAATGAATTTGTCCGAATCATTTGAACATCGTACAACAATTTAGAATATCTTACGACTCTGTATGCCACATTACCGCCTTGAAAATCATGTTAGTATAACGTACGGCACCTTACAACTCCTAACAAAACATTACAACACCGTATGTAAACTTAAAACTCCATAAAAAACCTAATGACTTCATTCGAGTCCTTTGAACATCGTACGACAATTTAGAATATATTACGAGTCTGTATGCCACATTACCGCCCTGAAAAGCATGTTAGTATAACGTACGGCACCTTACAACTCCTAACAAAACATTACAACACCGTACGTTAACTCAAAACTCCATAATAAACCTAATGAATTCGTCCGTGTCATTTGAACATCATACAACAATTTAGAATATCTTACGGCTATGTATGCCACATTACCGCCTTGAAAATCATGTTAGTATAACGTAGGACACCTTACAACTCCTAACAACATATTACCATACCGTACGTAAACTTAAAACTCCATAGTAAACCTAATGAATTCGTCTGAGTCCATTAAACATTAGACGACCACTCAGGACTTATTACGACTTTGTATGCAACATTCGCAACAGGAAAAGCAATTTAAAATAATGTAGGGTGCGTTACATCTTTTGAGAACACCTTTCACCACCGTACGAAACATTAAAACTCCATACTAAACCTAATGAATTCGTCCGAGTTATTTGAACATCGTACAACAATTTAGAATATCTTACGACTCTGTATGCCACATTACCGCTTTGAAAATCATGTTAGTATAACGTAGGACACCTTACAACTCCTAACAAAACATTACAACACCGTACGTAAACTTAAAACTCCATAGTAAACCTAATGAATTCATTCAGGTCCTTTGAACATCGTACGACAATTTAGAATATATTACGACTCTGTATGCCACATTACCGCCTTGAAAAGTATGTAAGTATAACGTACGGCACCTTACAACTCCTAACAAAACATTACAACACCGTACGTAAACTCAAAACTCCATAAGAAACCTAATGAATTCGTCCGAGTCATTTGAACATCGTACAACAATTTAGAATATCTTACGACTCTGTATGACACATTACTGCCTTGAAAATCATGTTAGTATAACGTAGGACACCTTACAACTCCTAACAAAACATTACAACACAGTACGTAAACTCAAAACTCCATAATAAACCTAATGAATTTGTCCGAATCATTTGAACATCGTACAACAATTTAGAATATCTTACGACTCTGTATGCCACATTACCGCTTTGAAAAGCATGTTAGTATAACGTAGGACACCTTACAACTCCTAACAAAACATTACAACACCGTACGTAAACTTAAAACTCCATAATAAACCTAATGAATTCATCCGAGTCCTTTGAACATCGTACGACAATTTAGAATATATTACGACTCTGTATGCCACATTAGCACCTTGAAAAGTATGTTAGTATAACGTACAGCACCTTACAACTCCTAACAAAACATTACAACACCGTACGTAAACTTAAAACCACATAATAAACCTAATGAATTCATTCAGGTCCTTTGAACATCGTACGACAATTTAGAATATATTACGACTCTGTATGCCACATTACCGCCTTGAAAAGTATGTTAGTATAACGTACGGCACCTTACAACTCCTAACAAAACATTACAACACCGTACGTAAACTCAAAACTCCATAATAAACCTAATGAATTCGTCCGAGTCATTTGAACATCGTACGACAATTTAGAATATCTTACGACTATGTATGCCACATTACCGCCTTGAAAATCATGTTAGTATAACGTAGGACACCTTACAACTCCTAACAACATATTACCATACCGTATGTAAACTTAAAACTCCATAGTAAACCTAATGAATTCGTCTGAGTCCCTTAAACATTAGACGACCACTCAGGACTTGTTACGACTTTGTATGCAACATTAGCAACAGGAAAAGCAATTTAGAATAATGTAGGATGCGTTACATCTTTTGAGAACAACTTTCACCACCGTACGAAACATTAAAACTCCATACTAAACCTAATGAATTCGTCCGAGTCATTTGAACATCGTACAACAATTTAGAATATCTTACGACTCTGTATGCCACATTACCGCTTTGAAAATCATGTTAGTATAACGTAGGACACCTTACAACTCCTAACAAAACATTACAACACCGTACGTAAACTTAAAACTCCATAGTAAACCTAATGAATTCATTCAGGTCCTTTGAACATCGTACGACAATTTAGAATATATTACGACTCTGTATGCCACATTACCGCCTTGAAAAGTATGTTAGTATAACGTACGGCACCTTACAACTCCTAACAAAATATTACAACACCGTACGTAAACTCAAAACTCCATAATAAACCTAATGAATTCGTCCGAGTCATTTGAACATCGTACAACAATTTAGAATATCTTACGACTCTGTATGACACATTACTGCCTTGAAAATCATGTTAGTATAACGTAGGACACCTTACAACTCCTAACAAAACATTACAACACCGTACGTAAACTCAAAACTCCATAATAAACCTAATGAATTTGTCCGAATCATTTGAACATCGTACAACAATTTAGAATATCTTACGACTCTGTATGCCACATTACCGCCTTGAAAATCATGTTAGTATAACGTACGGCACCTTACAACTCCTAACAAAACATTACAACACCGTATGTAAACTTAAAACTCCATAAAAAACCTAATGACTTCATTCGAGTCCTTTGAACATCGTACGACAATTTAAAATATATTACGACTCTGTATGCCACATTACCGCCCTGAAAAGGATGTTAGTATAACGTACGGCACCTTACAACTCCTAACAAAACATTACAACACCGTACGTAAACTCAAAACTCCATAATAAACCTAATGAATTCGTCCGAGTCATTTGAACATCGTACAACAATTTAGAATATCTTACGACTATGTATGCCACATTACCGCCTTGAAAATCATGTTAGTATAACGTAGGACACATTACAACTCCTAACAACATATTACCATACCGTACGTAAACTTAAAACTCCATAGTAAACCTAATGAATTCGTCTGAGTCCATTAAACATTAGACGACCACTCAGGACTTATTACGACTTTGTATGCAACATTCGCAACAGGAAAAGCAATTTAGAATAATGTAGGGTGCGTTACATCTTTTGAGAACACCTTTCACCACCGTACGAAACATTAAAACTCCATACTAAACCTAATGAATTCGTCCGAGTTATTTGAACATCGTACAACAATTTAGAATATCTTACGACTCTGTATGCCACATTACCGCTTTGAAAATCATGTTAGTATAACGTAGGACACCTTACAACTCCTAACAAAACATTACAACACCGTAGGTAAACTTAAAACTCCATAGTAAACCTAATGAATTCATTCAGGTCCTTTGAACATCGTACGACAATTTAGAATATATTACGACTCTGTATGCCACATTACCGCCTTGAAAAGTATGTTAGTATAACGTACGGCACCTTACAACTCCTAACAAAACATTACAACACCGTACGTAAACTCAAAACTCCATAATAAACCTAATGAATTCGTCCGAGTCATTTGAACATCGTACAACAATTTAGAATATCTTACGACTCTGTATGACACATTACTGCCTTGAAAATCATGTTAGTATAACGTAGGACACCTTACAACTCCTAACAAAACATTACAACACCGTACGTAAACTCAAAACTCCATAATAAACCTAATGAATTTGTCCGAATCATTTGAACATCGTACAACAATTTAGAATATCTTACGACTCTGTATGCCACATTACCGCTTTGAAAAGCATGTTAGTATAACGTAGGACACCTTACAACTCCTAACAAAACATTACAACACCGTACGTAAACTTAAAACTCCATAATAAACCTAATGAATTCATCCGAGTCCTTTGAACATCGTACGACAATTTAGAATATATTACGACTCTGTATGCCACATTAGCACCTTGAAAAGTATGTTAGTATAACGTACGGCACCTTACAACTCCTAACAAAACATTACAACACCGTACATAAACTTAAAACTCCATAATAAAGCTAATGAATTCATTCAGGTCCTTTGAACATCGTACGACAATTTAGAATATATTACGACTCTGTATGCCACATTACCGCCCTGAAAAGCATGTTAGTATAACGTACGGCACCTTACAACTACTAACAAAACAGTACAACCCCGTACGTAAACTCAAAACTCCATAATAAACCTAATGAATTCGTCCGAGTCATTTGAACATCGTTCGACAATTTAGAATATCTTACGACTATGTATGCCACATTACCGCCTTGAAAATCATGTTAGTATAACGTAGGACACCTTACAACTCCTAACAACATATTACCATACCGTACGTAAACTTAAAACTCCATAGTAAACCTAATGAATTCGTCTGAGTCCATTAAACATTAGACGACCACTCAGGACTTATTACGACTTTGTATGCAACATTCGCAACAGGAAAAGCAATTTAGAATAATGTAGGGTGCGTTACATCTTTTGAGAACACCTTTCACCACCGTACGAAACATTAAAACTCCATACTAAACCTAATGAATTCGTCCGAGTTATTTGAACATCGTACAACAATTTAGAATATCTTACGACTCTGTATGCCACATTACCGCTTTGAAAATCATGTTAGTATAACGTAGGACACCTTACAACTCCTAACAAAACATTACAACACCGTACGTAAACTTAAAACTCCATAGTAAACCTAATGAATTCATTCAGGTCCTTTGAACATCGTACGACAATTTAGAATATATTACGACTCTGTATGCCACATTACCGCCTTGAAAAGTATGTTAGTATAACGTACGGCACCTTACAACTCCTAACAAAACATTACAACACCGTACGTAAACTCAAAACTCCATAATAAACCTAATGAATTCGTCCGAGTCATTTGAACATCGTACAACAATTTAGAATATCTTACGACTCTGTATGACACATTACTGCCTTGAAAATCATGTTAGTATAACGTAGGACACCTTACAACTCCTAACAAAACATTACAACACCGTACGTAAACTCAAAACTCCATAATAAACCTAATGAATTTGTCCGAATCATTTGAACATCGTACAACAATTTAGAATATCTTACGACTCTGTATGCCACATTACCGCTTTGAAAAGCATGTTAGTATAACGTAGGACACCTTACAACTCCTAACAAAACATTACAACACCGTACGTAAACTTAAAACTCCATAATAAACCTAATGAATTCATCCGAGTCCTTTGACATCGTACGACAATTTAGAATATATTACGACTCTGTATGCCACATTAGCACCTTGAAAAGTATGTTAGTATAACGTACGGCACCTTACAACTCCTAACAAAACATTACAACACCGTACATAAACTTAAAACTCCATAATAAAGGTAATGAATTCATTCAGGTCCTTTGAACATCGTACGACAATTTAGAATATATTACGACTCTGTATGCCACATTACCGCCTTGAAAAGTATGTTAGTATAACGTACGGCACCTTACAACTCCTAACAAAACAGTACAACCCCGTACGTAAACTCAAAACTCCATAATAAACCTAATGAATTCGTCCGAGTCATTTGAACATCGTTCGACAATTTAGAATATCTTACGACTATGTATGCCACATTACCGCCTTGAAAATCATGTTAGTATAACGTAGGACACCTTACAACTCCTAACAACATATTACCATACCGTATGTAAACTTAAAACTCCATAGTAAACCTAATGAATTCGTCTGAGTCCCTTAAACATTAGACGACCACTCAGGACTTGTTACGACTTTGTATGCAACATTAGCAACAGGAAAAGCAATTTAGAATAATGTAGGATGCGCTACATCTTTTGAGAACAACTTTCACCACCGTACGAAACATTAAAACTCCATACTAAACCTAATGAATTCGTCCGAGTCATTTGAACATCGTACAACAATTTAGAATATCTTACGACTCTGTATGCCACATTACCGCTTTGAAAATCATGTTAGTATAACGTAGGACACCTTACAACTCCTAACAAAACATTACAACACCGTACGTAAACTTAAAACTCCATAGTAAACCTAATGAATTCATTCAGGTCCTTTGAACATCGTACGACAATTTAGAATATATTACGACTCTGTATGCCACATTACCGCCTTGAAAAGTATGTTAGTATAACGTACGGCACCTTACAACTCCTAACAAAACATTACAACACCGTACGTAAACTCAAAACTCCATAATAAACCTAATGAATTCGTCCGAGTCATTTGAACATCGTACAACAATTTAGAATATCTTACGACTCTGTATGACACATTACTGCCTTGAAAATCATGTTAGTATAACGTAGGACACCTTACAACTCCTAACAAAACATTACAACACCGTACGTAAACTCAAAACTCCATAATAAACCTAATGAATTTGTCCGAATCATTTGAACATCGTACAACAATTTAGAATATCTTACGACTCTGTATGCCACATTACCGCCTTGAAAAGCATGTTAGTATAACGTACGGCACCTTACAACTCCTAACAAAACATTACAACACCGTATGTAAACTTAAAACTCCATAAAAAACCTAATGACTTCATTCGAGTCCTTTGAACATCGTACGACAATTTAGAATATATTACGACTCTGTATGCCACATTACCGCCCTGAAAAGCATGTTAGTATAACGTACGGCACCTTACAACTCCTAACAAAACATTACAACACCGTACGTAAACTCAAAACTCCATAATAAACCTAATGAATTCGTCCGAGTCATTTGAACATCGTACAACAATTTAGAATATCTTACGACTATGTATGCCACATTACCGCCTTGAAAATCATGTTAGTATAACGTAGGACACCTTACAACTCCTAACAACATATTACCATACCGTACGTAAACTTAAAACTCCATAGTAAACCTAATGAATTCGTCTGAGTCCATTAAACATTAGACGACCACTCAGGACTTATTACGACTTTGTATGCAACATTCGCAACAGGAAAAGCAATTTAGAATAATGTAGGGTGTGTTACATCTTTTGAGAACACCTTTCACCACCGTACGAAACATTAAAACTCCATACTAAACCTAATGAATTCGTCCGAGTTATTTGAACATCGTACAACAATTTAGAATATCTTACGACTCTGTATGCCACATTACCGCTTTGAAAATCATGTTAGTATAACGTAGGACACCTTACAACTCCTAACAAAACATTACAACACCGTACGTAAACTTAAAACTCCATAGTAAACCTAATGAATTCATTCAGGTCCTTTGAACATCGTACGACAATTTAGAATATATTACGACTCTGTATGCCACATTACCGCCTTGAAAAGTATGTTAGTATAACGTACGGCACCTTACAACTCCTAACAAAACATTACAACACCGTACGTAAACTCAAAACTCCATAATAAACCTAATGAATTCGTCCGAGTCATTTGAACATCGTACGACAATTTAGAATATCTTACGACTATGTATGCCACATTACCGCCTTGAAAATCATGTTAGTATAACGTAGGACACCTTACAACTCCTAACAACATATTACCATACCGTATGTAAACTTAAAACTCCATAGTAAACCTAATGAATTCGTCTGAGTCCCTTAAACATTAGACGACCACTCAGGACTTGTTACGACTTTGTATGCAACATTAGCAACAGGAAAAGCAATTTAGAATAATGTAGGATGCGTTACATCTTTTGAGAACAACTTTCACCACCGTACGAAACATTAAAACTCCATACTAAACCTAATGAATTCGTCCGAGTCATTTGAACATCGTACAACAATTTAGAATATCTTACGACTCTGTATGCCACATTACCGC
This sequence comes from Tagetes erecta, assembly GCA_030867185.1. NCBI lineage: Eukaryota > Viridiplantae > Streptophyta > Magnoliopsida > Asterales > Asteraceae > Tagetes > Tagetes erecta. Next base: position 41,624,794 of record CM061488.1, on the reverse strand, counting down.
TTTGAAAATCATGTTAGTATAACGTAAGACACCTTACAACTCCTAACAAAACATTACAACACCGTACGTAAACTTAAAACTCCATAGTAAACCTAATGAATTCATTCAGGTCCTTTGAACATCGTACGACAATTTAGAATATATTACGACTCTGTATGCCACATTACCGCCTTGAAAAGTATGTTAGTATAACGTACGGCACCTTACAACTCCTAACAAAACATTACAACACCGTACGTAAACTCAAAACTCCATAATAAACCTAATGAATTCGTCCGAGTCATTTGAACATCGTACAACAATTTAGAATATCTTACGACTCTGTATGACACATTACTGCCTTGAAAATCATGTTAGTATAACGTAGGACACCTTACAACTCCTAACAAAACATTACAACACCGTACGTAAACTCAAAACTCCATAATAAACCTAATGAATTTGTCCGAATCATTTGAACATCGTACAACAATTTAGAATATCTTACGACTCTGTATGCCACATTACCGCCTTGAAAATCATGTTAGTATAACGTACGGCACCTTACAACTCCTAACAAAACATTACAACACCGTATGTAAACTTAAAACTCCATAAAAAACCTAATGACTTCATTCGAGTCCTTTGAACATCGTACGACAATTTAGAATATATTACGACTCTGTATGCCACATTACCGCCCTGAAAAGCATGTTAGTATAACGTACGGCACCTTACAACTCCTAACAAAACATTACAACACCGTACGTTAACTCAAAACTCCATAATAAACCTAATGAATTCGTCCGAGTCATTTGAACATCGTACAACAATTTAGAATATCTTACGACTATGTATGCCACATTACCGCCTTGAAAATCATGTTAGTATAACGTAGGACACCTTACAACTCCTAACAACATATTACCATACCGTACGTAAACTTAAAACTCCATAGTAAACCTAATGAATTCGTCTGAGTCCATTAAACATTAGACGACCACTCAGGACTTATTACGACTTTGTATGCAACATTCGCAACAGGAAAAGCAATTTAGAATAATGTAGGGTGTGTTACATCTTTTGAGAACACCTTTCACCACCGTACGAAACATTAAAACTCCATACTAAACCTAATGAATTCGTCCGAGTTATTTGAACATCGTACAACAATTTAGAATATCTTACGACTCTGTATGCCACATTACCGCTTTGAAAATCATGTTAGTATAACGTAGGACACCTTACAACTCCTAACAAAACATTACAACACCGTACGTAAACTTAAAACTCCATAGTAAACCTAATGAATTCATTCAGGTCCTTTGAACATCGTACGACAATTTAGAATATATTACGACTCTGTATGCCACATTACCGCCTTGAAAAGTATGTTAGTATAACGTACGGCACCTTACAACTCCTAACAAAACATTACAACACCGTACGTAAACTCAAAACTCCATAATAAACCTAATGAATTCGTCCGAGTCATTTGAACATCGTACGACAATTTAGAATATCTTACGACTATGTATGCCACATTACCGCCTTGAAAATCATGTTAGTATAACGTAGGACACCTTACAACTCCTAACAACATATTACCATACCGTATGTAAACTTAAAACTCCATAGTAAACCTAATGAATTCGTCTGAGTCCCTTAAACATTAGACGACCACTCAGGACTTGTTACGACTTTGTATGCAACATTAGCAACAGGAAAAGCAATTTAGAATAATGTAGGATGCGTTACATCTTTTGAGAACAACTTTCACCACCGTACGAAACATTAAAACTCCATACTAAACCTAATGAATTCGTCCGAGTCATTTGAACATCGTACAACAATTTAGAATATCTTACGACTCTGTATGCCACATTACCGCTTTGAAAATCATGTTAGTATAACGTAGGACACCTTACAACTCCTAACAAAACATTACAACACCGTACGTAAACTTAAAACTCCATAGTAAACCTAATGAATTCATTCAGGTCCTTTGAACATCGTACGACAATTTAGAATATATTACGACTCTGTATGCCACATTACCGCCTTGAAAAGTATGTTAGTATAACGTACGGCACCTTACAACTCCTAACAAAACATTACAACACCGTACGTAAACTCAAAACTCCATAATAAACCTAATGAATTCGTCCGAGTCATTTGAACATCGTACAACAATTTAGAATATCTTACGACTCTGTATGACACATTACTGCCTTGAAAATCATGTTAGTATAACGTAGGACACCTTACCACTCCTAACAAAACATTACAACACCGTACGTAAACTCAAAAATCCATAATAAACCTAATGAATTTGTCCGAATCATTTGAACATCGTACAACAATTTAGAATATCTTACGACTCTGTATGCCACATTACCGCCTTGAAAATCATGTTAGTATAACGTACGGCACCTTACAACTCCTAACAAAACATTACAACACCGTATGTAAACTTAAAACTCCATAAAAAACCTAATGACTTCATTCGAGTCCTTTGAACATCGTACGACAATTTAGAATATATTACGACTCTGTATGCCACATTACCGCCCTGAAAAGCATGTTAGTATAACGTACGGCACCTTACAACTCCTAACAAAACATTAAAACACCGTACGTAAACTCAAAACTCCATAATAAACCTAATGAATTCGTCCGAGTCATTTGAACATCGTACAACAATTTAGAATATCTTACGACTATGTATGCCACATTACCGCCTTGAAAATCATGTTAGTATAACGTAGGACACCTTACAACTCCTAACAACATATTACCATACCGTACGTAAACTTAAAACTCCATAGTAAACCTAATGAATTCGTCTGAGTCCATTAAACATTAGACGACCACTCAGGACTTATTACGACTTTGTATGCAACATTCGCAACAGGAAAAGCAATTTAGAATAATGTAGGGTGTGTTACATCTTTTGAGAACACCTTTCACCACCGTACGAAACATTAAAACTCCATACTCCTAATGAATTCGTCCGAGTTATTTGAACATCGTACAACAATTTAGAATATCTTACGACTCTGTATGCCACATTACCGCTTTGAAAATCATGTTAGTATAACGTAGGACACCTTACAACTCCTAACAAAACATTACAACACCGTACGTAAACTTAAAACTCCATAGTAAACCTAATGAATTCATTCAGGTCCTTTGAACATCGTACGACAATTTAGAATATATTACGACTCTGTATGCCACATTACCGCCTTGAAAAGTATGTTAGTATAACGTACGGCACCTTACAACTCCTAACAAAACATTACAACACCGTACGTAAACTCAAAACTCCATAATAAACCTAATGAATTCGTCCGAGTCATTTGAACATCGTACAACAATTTAGAATATCTTACAACTCTGTATGACACATTACTGCCTTGAAAATCATGTTAGTATAACGTAGGACACCTTACAACTCCTAACAAAACATTACAACACCGTACGTAAACTCAAAACTCCATAATAAACCTAATGAATTTGTCCGAATCATTTGAACATCGTACAACAATTTAGAATATCTTACGACTCTGTATGCCACATTACCGCCTTGAAAATCATGTTAGTATAACGTACGACACCTTACAGCTCCTAACAAAACATTACAACACCGTACGTATACTTAAAACTCCATAATAAACCTAATGAATTCGTCCGAGTCATTTGAACATCGTACGACCACTCAGGACTTGTTACGACTCTGTATGCGATATTAGCAACAGGAAAAGCAATTTAGAATAATGTAGCATGCGTTACAACTTTTGAGAACACCTTACACCATCGTACGAAAGATTAAAACTCCATAATAAACCTAATGAATTCGTCCGAGTAATTTGAACACCATACAACAATTTGGAATATATTACGACTCTGTATGCCACATTACCGCCTTGAAAAGCATGTTAGTATAACGTACGGCACCTTATAGCTCCTAACAAAACATTACAACACCGTGCGTAAACTTAAAACTCCATAATAAACCTAATGAATTCGTCCGAGACATTTGAACATCGTACGACCACTCAGGACTTGTTACGACTCTGTATGCGAAATTAGCAACAGGAAAAGCAATTTAGAATAATGTAGGATGCGTTACAACTTTTGAGAACACCTTACGCCACCGTACGAAAGATTAAAACTCCATAATAAACCTAATGAATTCGTCCGAGTAATTTGAACACCATACAACAATTTGGAATATATTACGACTCTGTATGCCACATTACCGCCTTGAAAAGCATGTTAGTATAACGTACGGCACCTTACAACACCTAACAAAACATTACAACACCGTACGTAATTTAAAACTCCATAATAAACCTAATAAATTCGTCCGAGTCATTTGAACATCGTACGACCACTCAGGACTTGTTACGACTCTGTATGCGAAATTAGCAACAGGAAAAGCAATTTAGAATAATGTAGGATGCGTTACAACTTTTGAGAACACCTTACACCATCGTACGATAGATTAAAACTACATAATAAACCTAATGAATTCGTCCGAGTGATTTGAACACCATACAACAATTTGGAATATATTACGACTCTGTATGCCACATTACCGCCTTGAAAAGCATGTTAGTATAACGTACGACACCTTACAGCTCCTAACAAAACATTACAACACCGTACGTATACTTAAAACTCCATAATAAACCTAATGAATTCGTCCGAGTCATTTGAACATCGTACGACCACTCAGGACTTGTTACGACTCTGTATGCGAAATTAGCAACAGGAAAAGCAATTTAGAATAATGTAGGATGCGTTACAACCTTTGAGAACACCTTACACCACCGTACGAAAGATTAAAACTCCATAATAAACCTAATGAATTCGTCCGAGTAATTTGAACACCATACAACAATTTGGAATATATTACGACTCTGTATGCCACATTACCGCCTTGAAAACATGTTAGTATTAGGTACGGCACCTTACAGCTCCTAACAAAACATTACAACACCGTACGTAAACTTAAAACTCCATAATAAACCTAATGAATTCGTCCGAGTCATTTGAACATCGTACGACCACTCAGGACTTGTTACGACTCTGTATGCGATATTAGCAACAGGAAAAGCAATTTAGAATAATGTAGGATGCGTTACAACCTTTGAGAACACCTTACACCACGGTACGAAAGATTAAAACTCCATAATAAACCTAATGAATTCGTCCGAGTAATTTGAACACCATACAACAATTTGGAATATATTACGACTCTTTATGCCACATTACCGCCTTGAAAAGCATGTTAGTATAACGTACGGCACCTTACAGCTCCAAACAAAACATTACAACACCGTACGTAAACTTAAAACTCCATAATAAACCTAATGAATTCGTCGGAGTCATTTGAACATCGTACGACCACTCAGGACTTGTTACGACTCTGTATGCGATATTAGCAACAGGAAAAGCAATTTAGAATAATGTAGGATGCGTTACAACTTTTGAGAACATCTTACACCATCGTACGAAAGATTAAACTCCATAATAAACCTAATGAATTCGTCCGAGTGATTTGAACACCATACAACAATTTGGAATATATTACGACTCTGTATGCCACATTACCGCCTTGAAAAGCATGTTAGTATAACGTACGGCACCTTACAGCTCCTAACAAAACATTACAACACCGTACGTAAACTTAAAACTCCATAATAAACCTTATGAATTCGTCCGAGTCATTTGAACATCGTACGACCACTCAGGACTTGTTACGACTCTGTATGCGAAATTAGCAACAGGAAAAGCAATTTAGAATAATGTAGGATGCGTTACAACTTTTGAGAACACCTTACACCATCGTACGATAGATTAAAACTACATAATAAACCTAATGAATTCGTCCGAGTGATTTGAACACCATACAACAATTTGGAATATATTACGACTCTGTATGCCACATTACCGCCTTGAAAAGCATGTTAGTATAACGTACGGCACCTTACAACACCTAACAAAACATTACAACACCGTACGTAATTTAAAACTCCATAATAAACCTAATAAATTCGTCCGAGTCATTTGAACATCGTACGACCACTCAGGACTTGTTACGACTCTGTATGCGAAATTAGCAACAGGAAAAGCAATTTAGAATAATGTAGGATGCGTTACAACCTTTGAGAACACCTTACACCACCGTACGAAAGATTAAAACTCCATAATAAACCTAATGAATTCGTCCGAGTAATTTGAACACCATACAACAATTTGGAATATATTACGACTCTGTATGCCACATTACCGCCTTGAAAAGCATGTTAGTATAACGTACGGCACCTTACAGCTCCTAACAAAACATTACAACACCGTACGTAAACTTAAAACTCCATAATAAACCTAATGAATTCGTCCGAGTCATTTGAACATCGTACGACCACTCAGGACTTGTTACGACTCTGTATGCGATATTAGCAACAGGAAAAGCAATTTAGAATAATGTAGGATGCGTTACAACTTTTGAGAACACCTTACACCATCGTACGAAGGATTAAAACTCCATAATAAACCTAATGAATTCGTCCGAGTAATTTGAACACCATACAACAATTTGGAATATATTACGACTCTGTATGCCACATTACCGCCTTGAAAAGCATGTTAGTATAACGTACGGCACCTTACAGCTCCTAACAAAACATTACAACACCGTACGTAAACTTAAAACTCTATAATAAACCTTATGAATTCGTCCGAGTCATTTGAACATCGTACGACCACCCAGGACTTGTTACGACTCTGTATGCGAATTTAGCAACAGGAAAAGCAATTTAGAATAATGTAGCATGCGTTACAACTTTTGAGAACACCTTACACCATCGTACGAAAGATTAAAACTCCATAATAAACCTAATGAATTCGTCCGAGTAATTTGAACACCATACAACAATTTGGAATATATTACGACTCTGTATGCCACATTACCGCCTTGAAAAGCATGTTAGTATAACGTACGGCACCTTATAGCTCCTAACAAAACATTACAACACCGTGCGTAAACTTAAAACTCCATAATAAACCTAATGAATTCGTCCGAGACATTTGAACATCGTACGACCACTCAGGACTTGTTACGACTCTGTATGCGAAATTAGCAACAGGAAAAGCAATTTAGAATAATGTAGGATGCGTTACAACCTTTGAGAACACCTTACACCACCGTACGAAAGATTAAAACTCCATAATAAACCTAATGAATTCGTCCGAGTAATTTGAACACCATACAACAATTTGGAATATATTACGACTCTGTATGCCACATTACCGCCTTGAAAAGCATGTTAGTATAACGTACGGCACCTTACAGCTCCTAACAAAACATTACAACACCGTACGTAAACTTAAAACTCCATAATAAACCTAATGAATTCGTCCGAGTCATTTGAACATCGTACGACCACTCAGGACTTGTTACGACTCTGTATGCGATATTAGCAACAGGAAAAGCAATTTAGAATAATGTAGGATGCGTTACAACTTTTGAGAACACCTTACACCATCGTACGAAGGATTAAAACTCCATAATAAACCTAATGAATTCGTCCGAGTAATTTGAACACCATACAACAATTTGGAATATATTACGACTCTGTATGCCACATTACCGCCTTGAAAAGCATGTTAGTATAACGTACGGCACCTTACAGCTCCTAACAAAACATTACAACACCGTACGTAAACTTAAAACTCTATAATAAACCTTATGAATTCGTCCGAGTCATTTGAACATCGTACGACCACCCAGGACTTGTTACGACTCTGTATGCGAATTTAGCAACAGGAAAAGCAATTTAGAATAATGTAGCATGCGTTACAACTTTTGAGAACACCTTACACCATCGTACGAAAGATTAAAACTCCATAATAAACCTAATGAATTCGTCCGAGTAATTTGAACACCATACAACAATTTGGAATATATTACGACTCTGTATGCCACATTACCGCCTTGAAAAGCATGTTAGTATAACGTACGGCACCTTATAGCTCCTAACAAAACATTACAACACCGTGCGTAAACTTAAAACTCCATAATAAACCTAATGAATTCGTCCGAGACATTTGAACATCGTACGACCACTCAGGACTTGTTACGACTCTGTATGCGAAATTAGCAACAGGAAAAGCAATTTAGAATAATGTAGGATGCGTTACAACTTTTGAGAACACCTTACACCACCGTACGAAAGATTAAAACTCCATAATAAACCTAATGAATTCGTCCGAGTGATTTGAACACCATACAACAATTTGGAATATATTACGACTCTGTATGCCACATTACCGCCTTGAAAAGCATGTTAGTATAACGTACGACACCTTACAGCTCCTAACAAAACATTACAACACCGTACGTATACTTAAAACTCCATAATAAACCTAATGAATTCGTCCGAGTCATTTGAACATCGTACGACCACTCAGGACTTGTTACGACTCTGTATGCGATATTAGCAACAGGAAAAGCAATTTAGAATAATGTAGCATGCGTTACAACTTTTGAGAACACCTTACACCATCGTACGAAAGATTAAAACTCCATAATAAACCTAATGAATTCGTCCGAGTAATTTGAACACCATACAACAATTTGGAATATATTACGACTCTGTATGCCACATTACCGCCTTGAAAAGCATGTTAGTATAACGTACGGCACCTTATAGCTCCTAACAAAACATTACAACACCGTGCGTAAACTTAAAACTCCATAATAAACCTAATGAATTCGTCCGAGACATTTGAACATCGTACGACCACTCAGGACTTGTTACGACTCTGTATGCGAAATTAGCAACAGGAAAAGCAATTTAGAATAATGTAGGATGCGTTACAACTTTTGAGAACACCTTACACCACCGTACGAAAGATTAAAACTCCATAATAAACCTAATGAATTCGTCCGAGTAATTTGAACACCATACAACAATTTGGAATATATTACGACTCTGTATGCCACATTACCGCCTTGAAAAGCATGTTAGTATAACGTACGGCACCTTACAACACCTAACAAAACATTACAACACCGTACGTAATTTAAAACTCCATAATAAACCTAATAAATTCGTCCGAGTCATTTGAACATCGTACGACCACTCAGGACTTGTTACGACTCTGTATGCGAAATTAGCAACAGGAAAAGCAATTTAGAATAATGTAGGATGCGTTACAACCTTTGAGAACACCTTACACCACCGTACGAAAGATTAAAACTCCATAATAAACCTAATGAATTCGTCCGAGTAATTTGAACACCATACAACAATTTGGAATATATTACGACTCTGTATGCCACATTACCGCCTTGAAAAGCATGTTAGTATAACGTACGGCACCTTACAGCTCCTAACAAAACATTACAACACCGTACGTAAACTTAAAACTCCATAATAAACCTAATGAATTCGTCCGAGTCATTTGAACATCGTACGACCACTCAGGACTTGTTACGACTCTGTATGCGATATTAGCAACAGGAAAAGCAATTTAGAATAATGTAGGATGCGTTACAACTTTTGAGAACACCTTACACCATCGTACGAAGGATTAAAACTCCATAATAAACCTAATGAATTCGTCCGAGTAATTTGAACACCATACAACAATTTGGAATATATTACGACTCTGTATGCCACATTACCGCCTTGAAAAGCATGTTAGTATAACGTACGGCACCTTACAGCTCCTAACAAAACATTACAACACCGTACGTAAACTTAAAACTCTATAATAAACCTTATGAATTCGTCCGAGTCATTTGAACATCGTACGACCACCCAGGACTTGTTACGACTCTGTATGCGAATTTAGCAACAGGAAAAGCAATTTAGAATAATGTAGGATGCGTTACAACTTTTGAGAACACCTTACACCACCGTACGAAAGATTAAAATTCCATAATAAACCAAATGAATTCGTCCGAGTAATTTGAACACCATACAACAATTTGGAATATATTACGACTCTGTATGCCACATTACCGCCTTGAAAAGCATGTTAGTATAACGTACGGCACCTTACAGCTCCTAACAAAACATTACAACACCGTACGTAAACTTAAAACTCCATAATAAACCTTATGAATTCGTCCGAGTCATTTGAACATCGTACGACCACCCAGGACTTGTTACGACTCTGTGTGCGAATTTAGCAACAGGAAAAGCAATTTAGAATAATGTAGGATGCGTTACAACTTTTGAGAACACCTTACACCACCGTACGAAAGATTAAAATTCCATAATAAACCTAATGAATTCGTCCGAGTAATTTGAACACCATACAACAATTTGGAATATATTATGACTCTGTATGCCACATTACCGCCTTGAAAAGCATGTTAGTATAACGTACGGCACCTTACACCTCCTAACAAAACATTACAACACCGTACGTAAACTTAAAACTCCATAATAAACCTAATGAATTCGTCCGAGTCATTTGAACATCGTACGACCACCCAGGACTTGTTACGACTCTGTATGCGAATTTAGCAACAGGAAAAGCAATTTAGAATAATGTAGGATGCGTTACAACTTTTGAGAACACCTTACACCACCGTACGAAAGATTAAAATTCCATAATAAACCTAATGAATTCGTCCGAGTAATTTGAACACCATTCAACAATTTGGAATATATTATGACTCTGTATGCCACATTACCGCCTTGAAAAGCATGTTAGTATAACGTACGGCACCTTACAACTCCTAACAAAACATTACAACACCGTACGTAAACTTAAAACTCCATAATAAACCTAATGAATTCGTCCGAGTCATTTGAACATCGTACGACCACCCAGGACTTGTTACGACTCTGTATGCGAATTTAGCAACAGGAAAAGCAATTTAGAATAATGTAGGATGCGTTACAACTTTTGAGAACACCTTACACCACCGTACGAAAGATTAAAATTCCATAATAAACCTAATGAATTCGTCCGAGTAATTTGAACACCATACAACAATTTGGAATATATTACGACTCTGTATGCCACATTACCGCCTTGAAAAGCATGTTAGTATAACGTTCGGCACCTTACAGCTCCTAACAAAACATTACAACACCGTACGTAAACTTAAAACTCCATAATAAACCTAATGAATTCGTCCGAGTCATTTGAACATCGTACGACCACTCAGGACTTGTTACGACTCTGTATGCGATATTAGCAACAGGAAAAGCAATTTAGAATAATGTAGGATGCGTTACAACTTTTGAGAACACCTTACACCATCGTACGAAGGATTAAAACTCCATAATAAACCTAATGAATTCGTCCGAGTAATTTGAACACCATACAACAATTTGGAATATATTACGACTCTGTATGCCACATTACCGCCTTGAAAAGCATGTTAGTATAACGTACGGCACCTTACAGCTCCTAACAAAACATTACAACACCGTACGTAAACTTAAAACTCCATAATAAACCTTATGAATTCGTCCGAGTCATTTGAACATCGTACGACCACCCAGGACTTGTTACGACTCTGTGTGCGAATTTAGCAACAGGAAAAGCAATTTAGAATAATGTAGGATGCGTTACAACTTTTGAGAACACCTTACACCACCGTACGAAAGATTAAAATTCCATAATAAACCTAATGAATTCGTCCGAGTAATTTGAACACCATACAACAATTTGGAATATATTATGACTCTGTATGCCACATTACCGCCTTGAAAAGCATGTTAGTATAACGTACGGCACCTTACAACTCCTAACAAAACATTACAACACCGTACGTAAACTTAAAACTCCATAATAAACCTAATGAATTCGTCCGAGTCATTTGAACATCGTACGACCACCCAGGACTTGTTACGACTCTGTATGCGAATTTAGCAACAGGAAAAGCAATTTAGAATAATGTAGGATGCGTTACAACTTTTGAGAACACCTTACACCACCGTACGAAAGATTAAAATTCCATAATAAACCTAATGAATTCGTCCGAGTAATTTGAACACCATTCAACAATTTGGAATATATTATGACTCTGTATGCCACATTACCGCCTTGAAAAGCATGTTAGTATAACGTACGGCACCTTACAACTCCTAACAAAACATTACAACACCGTACGTAAACTTAAAACTCCATAATAAACCTAATGAATTCGTCCGAGTCATTTGAACATCGTACGACCACCCAGGACTTGTTACGACTCTGTATGCGAATTTAGCAACAGGAAAAGCAATTTAGAATAATGTAGGATGCGTTACAACTTTTGAGAACACCTTACACCACCGTACGAAAGATTAAAATTCCATAATAAACCTAATGAATTCGTCCGAGTAATTTGAACACCATACAACAATTTGGAATATATTACGACTCTGTATGCCACATTACCGCCTTGAAAAGCATGTTAGTATAACGTTCGGCACCTTACAGCTCCTAACAAAACATTACAACACCGTACGTAAACTTAAAACTCCATAATAAACCTAATGAATTCGTCCGAGTCATTTGAACATCGTACGACCACTCAGGACTTGTTACGACTCTGTATGCGATATTAGCAACAGGAAAAGCAATTTAGAATAATGTAGGATGCGTTACAACTTTTGAGAACACCTTACACCATCGTACGAAGGATTAAAACTCCATAATAAACCTAATGAATTCGTCCGAGTAATTTGAACACCATACAACAATTTGGAATATATTACGACTCTGTATGCCACATTACCGCCTTGAAAAGCATGTTAGTATAACGTACGGCACCTTACAGCTCCTAACAAAACATTACAACACCGTACGTAAACTTAAAACTCCATAATAAACCTTATGAATTCGTCCGAGTCATTTGAACATCGTACGACCACCCAGGACTTGTTACGACTCTGTGTGCGAATTTAGCAACAGGAAAAGCAATTTAGAATAATGTAGGATGCGTTACAACTTTTGAGAACACCTTACACCACCGTACGAAAGATTAAAATTCCATAATAAACCTAATGAATTCGTCCGAGTAATTTGAACACCATACAACAATTTGGAATATATTATGACTCTGTATGCCACATTACTGCCTTGAAAAGCATGTTAGTATAACGTACGGCACCTTACAACTCCTAACAAAACATTACAACACCGTACGTAAACTTAAAACTCCATAATAAACCTAATGAATTCGTCCGAGTCATTTGAACATCGTACGACCACCCAGGACTTGTTACGACTCTGTATGCGAATTTAGCAACAGGAAAAGCAATTTAGAATAATGTAGGATGCGTTACAACTTTTGAGAACACCTTACACCACCGTACGAAAGATTAAAATTCCATAATAAACCTAATGAATTCGTCCGAGTAATTTGAACACCATTCAACAATTTGGAATATATTATGACTCTGTATGCCACATTACCGCCTTGAAAAGCATGTTAGTATAACGTACGGCACCTTACAACTCCTAACAAAACATTACAACACCGTACGTAAACTTAAAACTCCATAATAAACCTAATGAATTCGTCCGAGTCATTTGAACATCGTACGACCACCCAGGACTTGTTACGACTCTGTATGCGAATTTAGCAACAGGAAAAGCAATTTAGAATAATGTAGGATGCGTTACAACTTTTGAGAACACCTTACACCACCGTACGAAAGATTAAAATTCCATAATAAACCTAATGAATTCGTCCGAGTAATTTGAACACCATACAACAATTTGGAATATATTACGACTCTGTATGCCACATTACCGCCTTGAAAAGCATGTTAGTATAACGTACGGCACCTTACAGCTCCTAACAAAACATTACAACACCGTACGTAAACTTAAAACTCCATAATAAACCTAATGAATTCGTCCGAGTCATTTGAACATCGTACGACCACTCAGGACTTGTTACGACTCTGTATGCGATATTAGCAACAGGAAAAGCAATTTAGAATAATGTAGGATGCGTTACAACTTTTGAGAACACCTTACACCATCGTACGAAGGATTAAAACTCCATAATAAACCTAATGAATTCGTCCGAGTAATTTGAACACCATACAACAATTTGGAATATATTACGACTCTGTATGCCACATTACCGCCTTGAAAAGCATGTTAGTATAACGTACGGCACCTTACAGCTCCTAACAAAACATTACAACACCGTACGTAAACTTAAAACTCCATAATAAACCTAATGAATTCGTCCGAGTCATTTGAACATCGTACGACCACTCAGGACTTGTTACGACTCTGTATGCGATATTAGCAACAGGAAAAGCAATTTAGAATAATGTAGGATGCGTTACAACTTTTGAGAACACCTTACACCATCGTACGAAGGATTAAAACTCCATAATAAACCTAATGAATTCGTCCGAGTAATTTGAACACCATACAACAATTTGGAATATATTACGACTCTGTATGCCACATTACCGCCTTGAAAAGCATGTTAGTATAACGTACGGCACCTTACAGCTCCTAACAAAACATTACAACACCGTACGTAAACTTAAAACTCCATAATAAACCTTATGAATTCGTCCGAGTCATTTGAACATCGTACGACCACCCAGGACTTGTTACGACTCTGTATGCGAATTTAGCAACAGGAAAAGCAATTTAGAATAATGTAGGATGCGTTACAACTTTTGAGAACACCTTACACCACCGTACGAAAGATTAAAATTCCATAATAAACCTAATGAATTCATCCGAGTAATTTGAACACCATACAACAATTTGGAATATATTATGACTCTGTATGCCACATTACCGCCTTGAAAAGCATGTTAGTATAACGTACGGCACCTTACAACTCCTAACAAAACATTACAACACCGTACGTAAACTTAAAACTCCATAATAAACCTAATGAATTCGTCCGAGTCATTTGAACATCGTACGACCACTCAGGACTTGTTACGACTCTGTATGCGAAATTAGCAACAGGAAAAGCAATTTAGAATAATGTAGGATGCGTTACAACCTTTGAGAACACCTTACACCACCGTACGAAAGATTAAAACTCCATAATAAACCTAATGAATTCGTCCGAGTAATTTGAACACCATACAACAATTTGGAATATATTACGACTCTGTATGCCACATTACCGCCTTGAAAAGCATGTTAGTATAACGTACGGCACCTTACAGCTCCTAACAAAACATTAAAACACCGTACGTAAACTTAAAACTCCATAATAAACCTAATGAATTCGTCTGAGTCATTTGAACATCGTACGACCACTCAGGACTTGTTACGACTCTGTATGCGAAATTAGCAACAGGAAAAGCAATTTAGAATAATGTAGGATGCGTTACAACCTTTGAGAACACCTTACACAACGGTACAAAAGATTAAAACTCCATAATAAACCTAATGAATTCGTCCGAGTAATTTGAACACCATACAACAATTTGGAATATATTACGACTCTGTATGCCACATTACCGCCTTGAAAAGCATGTTAGTATAACGTACGGCACCTTACAGCTCCTAGCAAAACATTACAACACCGTACGTAAACTTAAAACTCCATAATAAACCTAATGAATTCGTCCGAGTCATTTGAACATCGTACGACCACTCAGGACTTGTTACGACTCTGTATGCGATATTAGCAACAGGAAAAGCAATTTAGAATAATGTAGGATGCGTTACAACTTTTGAGAACACCTTACACCATCGTACGAAGGATTAAAACTCCATAATAAACCTAATGAATTCGTCCGAGTAATTTGAACACCATACAACAATTTGGAATATATTACGACTCTGTATGCCACATTACCGCCTTGAAAAGCATGTTAGTATAACGTACGGCACCTTACAGCTCCTAACAAAACATTACAACACCGTACGTAAACTTAAAACTCCATAATAAACCTTATGAATTCGTCCGAGTCATTTGAACATCGTACGACCACCCAGGACTTGTTACGACTCTGTATGCGAATTTAGCAACAGGAAAAGCAATTTAGAATAATGTAGGATGCGTTACAACTTTTGAGAACACCTTACACCACCGTACGAAAGATTAAAATTCCATAATAAACCTAATGAATTCGTCCGAGTAATTTGAACACCATACAACAATTTGGAATATATTATGACTCTGTATGCCACATTACCGCCTTGAAAAGCATGTTAGTATAACGTACGACACCTTACAGCTCCTAACAAAACATTACAACACCGTACGTAAACTTAAAACTCCATAATAAACCTAATGAATTCGTCCGAGTCATTTGAACATCGTTCGACCACTCAGGACTTGTTACGACTCTGTATGCGAAATTAGCAACAGGAAAAGCAATTTAGAATAATGTAGGATGCGTTACAACCTTTGAGAACACCTTACACCACGGTACGAAAGATTAAAACTCCATAATAAACCTAATGAATTCGTCCGAGTAATTTGAACACCATACAACAATTTGGAATATATTACGACTCTGTATGCCACATTACCGCCTTGAAAAGAATGTTAGTATAACGTACGACACCTTATAGATCCTAACAAAACATTACAACACCGTACGTAAACTTAAAACTCCATAATAAACCTAATGAATTCGTCCGAGTCATTTGAACATCGTACGACCACTCAGGACTTGTTACGACTCTGTATGCGATATTAGCAACAGGAAAAGCAATTTAGAATAATGTAGGATGCGTTACAACTTTTGAGAACATCTTACACCATCGTACGAAAGATTAAAACTCCATAATAAACCTAATGAATTCGTCCGAGTGATTTGAACACCATACAACAATTTGGAATATATTACGACTCTGTATGCCACATTACCGCCTTGAAAAGCATGTTAGTATAACGTACGGCACCTTACAGCTCCTAACAAAACATTACAACACCGTACGTAAACTTAAAACTCCATAATAAACCTTATGAATTCGTCCGAGTCATTTGAACATCGTACGACCACTCAGGACTTGTTACGACTCTGTATGCGAAATTAGCAACAGGAAAAGCAATTTAGAATAATGTAGGATGCGTTACAACTTTTGAGAACACCTTACACCATCGTACGATAGATTAAAACTACATAATAAACCTAATGAATTCGTCCGAGTGATTTGAACACCATACAACAATTTGGAATATATTACGACTCTGTATGCCACATTACCGCCTTGAAAAGCATGTTAGTATAACGTACGGCACCTTACAGCTCCTAACAAAACATTACAACACCGTACGTAAACTTAAAACTCCATAATAAACCTTATGAATTCGTCCGAGTCATTTGAACATCGTACGACCACTCAGGACTTGTTACGACTCTGTATGCGAAATTAGCAACAGGAAAAGCAATTTAGAATAATGTAGGATGCGTTACAACTTTTGAGAACACCTTACACCACCGTACGAAAGATTAAAACTCCATAATAAACCTAATGAATTCGTCCGAGTAATTTGAACACCATACAACAATTTGGAATATATTACGACTCTCTATGCCACATTACCGCCTTGGAAAGCATGTTAGTATAACGTACGGCACCTTACAACTCCTAACAAAACATTACAACACCGTACGTAAACTTAAAACTCCATAATAAACCTAATGAATTCGTCTGAGTCATTTGAACATCGTACGACCACTCAGGACTTGTTACGACTCTGTATGCGAAATTAGCAACAGGAAAAGCAATTTAGAATAATGTAGGATGCGTTACAACTTTTGAGAACACCTTACACCACCGTACAAAAGATTAAAACTCCATAATAAACCTAATGAATTCGTCCGAGTAATTTGAACACCATACAACAATTTGGAATATATTACGACTCTGTATGCCACATTATCGCCTTGAAAAACATGTTAGTATAACGTACGGCACCTTACAGCTCCTAACAAAACATTACAACACCGTACGTAAACTTAAAACTCCATAATAAACCTAATGAATTCGTCCGAGTCATTTGAACATCGTACGACCACTCAGGACTTGTTACGACTCTGTATGCGAAATTAGCAACAGGAAAAGCAATTTAGAATAATGTAGGATGCGTTACAACTTTTGAGAACACCTTACACCACCGTACGAAAGATTAAAACTCCATAATAAACCTAATGAATTCGTCCGAGTCATTTGAACATCGTACGACCACTCAGGACTTGTTACGACTCTGTATGCGAAATTAGCAACAGGAAAAGCAATTTAGAATAATGTAGGATGCTTTACAACCTTTGAGAACACCTTACACCACCGTACGAAAGATTAAAACTCCATAATAAACCTAATGAATTCGTCCGAGTAATTTGAACACCATACAACAATTTGGAATATATTACGACTCTGTATGCCACATTACCGCCTTGAAAAGCATGTTAGTATAACGTACGGCACCTTACAGCTCCTAACAAAACATTACAACACCGTACGTAAACTTAAAACTCCATAATAAACCTAATGAATTCGTCCGAGTCATTTGAACATCGTACGACCACTCAGGACTTGTTACGACTCTGTATGCGATATTAGCAACAGGAAAAGCAATTTAGAATAATGTAGGATGCGTTACAACTTTTGAGAACACCTTACACCATCGTACGAAAGATTAAAACTCCATAATAAACCTAATGAATTCGTCCGAGTAATTTGAACACCATACAACAATTTGGAATATATTACGACTCTGTATGCCACATTACCGCCTTGAAAAGCATGTTAGTATAACGTACGGCACCTTACAGCTCCTAACAAAACATTACAACACCGTACGTAAACTTAAAACTCCATAATAAACCTTATGAATTCGTCCGAGTCATTTGAACATCGTACGACCACCCAGGACTTGTTACGACTCTGTATGCGAAATTAGCAACAGGAAAAGCAATTTAGAATAATGTAGGATGCGTTACAACATTTGAGAACACCTTACACCACCGTACGAAAGATTAAAACTCCATAATAAACCTAATGAATTCGTCCGAGTAATTTGAACACCATACAACAATTTGGAATATATTACGACTCTGTATGCCACATTACCGCCTTGAAAAGCATGTTAGTATAACGTACGGCACCTTACAACTCCTAACAAAACATTACAATACCGTACGTAAACTTAAAACTCCATAATAAACCTTATGAATTCGTCCGAGTCATTTGAACATCGTACGACCACCCAGGACTTGTTACGACTCTGTATGCGAAATTAGCAACAGGAAAAGCAATTTAGAATAATGTAGGATGCGTTACAACATTTGAGAACACCTTACACCACCGTACGAAAGATTAAAACTCCATAATAAACCTAATGAATTCGTCCGAGTAATTTGAACACCATACAACAATTTGGAATATATTACGACTCTGTATGCCACATTACCGCCTTGAAAAGCATGTTAGTATAACGTACGCCACCTTACAACTCCTAACAAAACATTACAACACCGTACGTAAACTTAAAACTCCATAATAAACCTAATGAATTCGTCCGAGTCATTTGAACATCGTACGACCACTCAGGACTTGTTACGACTCTGTATGCGAAATTAGCAACAGGAAAAGCAATTTAGAAAAATTTAGGATGCGTTACAACTTTTGAGAACACCTTACACCACCGTATGAAAGATTAAAACTCCATAATAAACCTAATGAATTCGTCCGAGTCATTTGAACACCATACAACAATTTGGAATATATTACGACTCTGTATGCCACATTACCGCCTTGAAAAGCATGTTAGTATAACGTACGGCACCTTACAGCTCCTAACAAAACATTACAACACCGTACGTAAACTTAAAACTCCATAATAAACCTAATGAATTCGTCCGAGTCATTTGAACATCGTACGACCACTCAGGACTTGTTACGACTCTGTATGCGATATTAGCAACAGGAAAAGCAATTTAGAATAATGTAGGATGCGTTACAACTTTTGAGAACACCTTACACCATCGTACGAAAGATTAAAACTCCATAATAAACCTAATGAATTCGTCCGAGTAATTTGAACACCATACAACAATTTGGAATATATTACGACTCTGTATGCCACATTACCGCCTTGAAAAGCATGTTAGTATAACGTACGGCACCTTACAACTCCTAACAAAACATTACAACACCGTACGTAAACTTAAAACTCCATAATAAACCTAATGAATTCGTCCTAGTCATTTGAACATCGTACAACCACTCAGGACTTTTTACGACTCTGTATGCGAAATTAGCAACAGGAAAAGCAATTTAGAATAATGTAGGATGCGTTACAACTTTTGAGAACACCTTACACCACCGTACGAAAGATTAAAACTCCAAAATAAACTTAATGAATTCGTCCGAGTAATTTGAACACCATACAACAATTTGGAATATATTACGACTCTGTATGCCACATTACCGCCTTGAAAAGCATGTTAGTATAACGTACGACACCTTACTACTCCTAACAAAACATTACAACACCGTACGTAAACTTAAAACTCCATAATAAACCTAATGAATTCGTCCGAGTCATTTGAACATCGTACGACCACTCAGGACTTGTTACGACTCTGTATGCGATATTAGCAACAGGAAAAGCAATTTAGAATAATGTAGGATGCGTTACAACTTTTGAGAACACCTTACACCATCGTACGAAAGATTAAAACTCCATAATAAACCTAATGAATTCGTCCGAGTAATTTGAACACCATACAACAATTTGGAATATATTACGACTCTGTATGCCACATTACCGCCTTGAAAAGCATGTTAGTATAACGTACGACACCTTACAACTCCTAACAAATCATTACAACACCGTACGTAAACTTAAAACTCCATAATAAACCTAATGAATTCGTCCTAGTCATTTGAACATCGTACAACCACTCAGGACTTGTTACGACTCTGTATGCGAAATTAGCAACAGGAAAAGCAATTTAGAATAATGTAGGATGCGTTACAACTTTTGAGAACACCTTACACCACCGTACGAAAGATTAAAACTCCAAAATAAACTTAATGAATTCGTCCGAGTAATTTGAACACCATACAACAATTTGGAATATATTACGACTCTGTATGCCACATTACCGCCTTGAAAAGCATGTTATTATAACGTACGGCACCTTACAACTTCTAACAAAACATTACAACACCGTACGTAAACCTAAAACTCCATAATAAAACTAATGAATTCGTCCGAGTCATTTGAACATCGTACGACCACTCAGAACTTGTTACGACTCTGTATGCGAAATTAGCAACAGAAAAAGCAATTTAGAATAATGTAGGATGCGTTACAACTTTTGAGAACACCTTACACCACCGTACGAAAGATTAAAACTCCAAAATAAACCTAATGAATTCGTCCGAGTAATTTGAACACCATACAACAATTTGGAATATATTACGACTCTGTATGCCACGTTACCGCCTTGAAAAGCATGTTAGTATAACGTACGACACCTTACTACTCCTAACAAAACATTACAACACCGTACGTAAACTTAAAACTCCATAATAAACCTAATGAATTCGTCCGAGTCATTTGAACATCGTACGACCACTTAGGACTTGTTACGACTCTGTATGCGAAATTAGCAACAGGAAAAGCAATTTAGAATAATGTAGGATGTGTTACAACTTTTGAGAACAACTTACACCACCGTACGAAAGATTAAAACTCCATAATAAACCTAATGAATTCGTCCGAGTAATTTGAACACCATACAACAATTTGGTATATATTACGACTCTGTATGCCACATTACCGCCTTGAAAAGCATGTTAGTATAACGTACGTGATAGGTTCAATTGGATCGTTAATATTACTCACAATGATCAGAATAACTCGCACAAACAAACAGTTCAATCACAAACACAGTTCATACTAATAATTCTCTTTGTATATTGATGATCAAAGCAAATTTGTAGTACAAGTGCAGGAGAAATAAATCACACACAGTTAACTCTCTCTCTAACGTGTAATAGTGATCTAGCCTCTCACCTCACACTCTCTCACTACATGCTTTAAAGCAACAATTACAAGTTTAAGGAATATACACAATAAACCCTAAACTAAACACAAACATATAAACTAAATACAAAGTAAATCTTAATCTAGGAAATAGCCCTAACAGTACTCCCCCTAAGATTTATCTTTGGATCTTCAGCAAAATCTTCAACAGTTTTCATCTTGTTCAGCTTCAATTTCTCTTTACCAATCTTCTGGTTCATCTTTGATATCTAGCAACTCTTTTCCCTTGTATTCTTCTTGTTCTTTCAGAGCTTCTTCTATGCAAGATTTGAACTTCTCTGCAATCTTGGCTTGACGTGGTTTGGACTCATTTGTCAGAATTGGGCAGGCATTCATGCGTCTCAGTGAATCCAGATTTAAACCTGCAAAGTCAATGTTAGCATAAAATTCAAAAGGCATCTCCTGTCCTTTGACTTTCACCTCCAAAGTACCCTTTGCACTAATTCTCATAAATTCTATCTCTGGTATGTCAACCCTCACGAGATTAGAATTGAGCAATGCCTTTCGTACTCGAATCTTTTCAGACGCAGCAGCTATCACTTCTATCATCACCACAAACAATTTTCTATCTGCTTCGGCCAGTTTATCTTTACATTTCTCCATTCTGTAACTTCTCAGAAAATCGATATATGATGGATGTAGCAGCTTCAACTCAAAGGTACTGAATAAAGTAATCATATCTTTATCCCAATCTTCCAAATTTCGAACAAGCTTCAACTCAAATGTTTCTTGATTGTAGAAAACTCTAAGTATTGGCTTCGTCATTTGAGAACCATCTATCACTTTCAGTCCTGGATTAGTTACTTTATCAAAATACTCGTCTGAAAATTCCTCCAAGTACATGTCCTCACTGACAACCAACTTCTTTTTCTTTCTTTCTTTCTTCACTTGCACATACGCACTGTCTTCTTGTTGACCTCTGAAGTCAAGATATTTCGGTGGTCTGGCTATCCCGGCATCTAACAGCATTGCACATTTATCACCACGCTCAGCATGCGTGTGATTTATCAATCTAAGTTTGTGCAATTCTTTCAGATCTTGTACTTCCAACTTGAAAATGCTAGAGTAATAATGGTATACGTCACATAAACCATTAACTCTCTTTATCATGAATGCATCAAATACCTCATCGTATTTCCATGCAATAATCTTAACTTTCTTGTTCTTTTCTGGCACAATCATTGAATCAAGCAGTTCAGCAATTGACTGACCCTTGCTCAGCAGTGACCTCACAACGTCACCTGCTTTGGCTGATTTATGCCATGATTCACGTACATCCATCGGTATGTTATATGACTTGACTTCACTCGGAAACATATCCATTAACTCGTGCCTTTTCTTGTGAGCATTTTCAGGTAAAGCCATCACCGGTATCTCCTTCGGTCCAAGTATTTTGTATCTTTTAGTCAGCTCATAGTATTGAGGATTATTGTAGTCCAAATAAAACATACGATTGTACATTTTCTCCGTCTTCATAAAACTAACAACGATTTTCCTCAAAGACTCAGATTTCAATCTCTTCAGAGTCTTGTACGGATAATTCCTCGAGCTCAACCAATCTCGCATATTTGTGCTGGACATTTCTTCTGGATTCTGGTGATATAGTTCAGTTGGAGGCAAATCTTCAATATTCAAACTTTCTTGTAATGGCGTCCATTCACCCATTTCAATGATAAACTCTTTTTCATCAGCTTCGGCTTTGTCTTGGGCAATCATACACTTTTCATACTCTTCGTTTATCTGGCTCACAGTCAACCCATTCAGAAAAACTGCATTATACTTCATCTTTTCAAGATAAGCAAATCTTTGATCTAAATCATCTGGAATCTCATGATCAACATTAGTTTCTGGCTCAGCTTCATTTTCAGATTCAGTAAAGTCTATATCATCCAAATCATCTAAAGCTTCAATCATAGGTGCATTGTCAGTTTGAATCGGCTCAAACTGACTAGCTTCTTCAGGTACAGTTTCAGGCATATCAACAGCTTCAGATTGAATCGGCTCAATCTGAACTGTTTCTTCAGAACCAACTTCCTTCTCTCTATCTGTCACCTCAAATACTTCAGTTTCAGCTACAGATTCAGATTGAATCGGCTCAATCTGAACTGATTTAGTAATTTCAGCTTCAGTCACAGTCTCATCACCATCCTTAGCTATCTCAGCCATTTCAACTACAGCTACAGATTGAATCGGCTCAATCTGCACTGTTTCATCCAGTTTTGCCTTCTTACTGCAACCTTCATCACCAGTAATTTCTGGAACTGCATCTAGCTTCCTTTTTCCCTCAGCCTTGTCAGTAATGACAGTTTCAGCAATAGCTTCATCGGGAATGATGATTGGAGATTCCACTCTTATACCAACATTTGTTGTGCCTCGTGCTCTAGTCAGATACACTTTTGGTACTTGAGTCGCTTCATTCATTTCAACCACTTCATCTGAAAAATCTTTGTCAGATGTTGAACCAGATTTCTTCGGTTGAGTTTCTTCTAGCCATTTCTCCAACATTTCTTTTTTTGCATCCAACGTATTGCATTCAGCCTTTAACTCCGTATAATCGAACTTCAGATTTTCATGTTCCTCCTTCAACTTAGTATACTCAGCCTTCAACTCATCATGTTCAATTTTCAACTTAAGATGATCAGAATCCAACTCCTTGAAAGTTTTCAGATTTTGATTATGAACAGTCCAAAACTCTTCAAATCTTTTCTTTTTCCTCTCATTCGAAGCTTTCAACAACTCATTTGCCTCTAACAGTTTTGTCACCCTTTCCTCTAACTCAGCAATCCTTTTCTCATTTTCATTCTCATCAACATTTGACACAACTTTTGGTGAAGACTCCAAAACTTGTTCAATCTTTTCTGCAACTTGAGATGATGTGGTGGGTATTTCAGCAGGGATAGGATCAGTAACGCCAGCATCAGCTTCCTCAACTATCTGTGCAATAGTTTCAGCCTCGGCCATTACTTCCTGAGCAATCTGAACAACATCTATCAGTTCAGGCTCAACTAACACTTTCTCCACAACAGATTTAGATCTTCGAGATCTAACATACTGTTTTGTGATTGGCTTTGAAACTTCAACAGCTACCTCCTTCTCAACAGACACAATCTCAAAAGGTTCTTCTATCACCAATTGTTCAATAACTTCAACATTCTCAGTCTCCAATTCCATTGGCTCAACAATTTCAATGTTTTCTGCCTCCTCTGAATCAGATTCAGCAACATTATCACCACCATCATTTTCACCATCATCTCCACTATCATCACTTTCTTCACTTTCACTATCTTTGTCATCATTTTCACCATCATTACTATCATCATCTTCTTCATTCTCAGACTCATTTTCATCTTCTGCATGACGAGCATCATACTCATCATCATCATCTAAAAGATTATCAGGCACCTCATCAATCAGGTCCTGTGGATTTACTATCTCACCGTGAGAAATATGATGATAAATTCCTTCTACATCTTCTTCATTATTTTCTATATCTCTCATATAGTCAAATAACTCCACATTAGGCACATTCCCGATACTCATCTTTCTGTAAGATAGATCGTTCATGTCCTCAGTATATAGTATACCACCAACCACTCCTTCTTCTCTAATCCTGGGATAGGCAACATTGATCATCAGTTGTAAGAATCTCGGGTACATGAGAAACTTAAACCTCTTGCCCTTTACCAAATTAAATACAGATCCATTCATGATCCATCTTGACATATTGAATGGTTTGTTTTCAGCTATAGCAACAATCGGAGATGCTATATCTGATGGGAAATTGTCAAAGCCTGCACTCCTCCTGGACATGCATTGTTGGACAACATAGCATAACAACTTAAACTTCTTTCCCAACTTTGCCCTATAGAATTGTGACTTTGGAAATATAGGTGGATGACCCATATTAACAAAACACGATTGACACTCAGCCATGGTCAATTCATCATGAGCTCCAACTTCATCATCATCTATTCTCAATGCAGTTCTGATTGCTTCTTCAGACACTGTCAACACCATATCTCTAGAAATATTTCCTCTAACAACAGTAACACCATTATCATCTCTGATTACTTCTGTTGTTCTCCAAAAGCTCTTTATCAATCTAGCATATATGACCGGTTTGGCACACATAGCATATACATATTTGGTCCTCTTAATGAATCTCATCATGTCTCTGTACCCAACAGTTTCAGGAATAGACTCATCTAGACATGCCACAAGGTTGTGCTTAGGTTCAAACTTGAGATTCTCCATCTGTTAAAACAAAACAAACACAAAACAAGACAAATATGTTAGATTCTTCATTAAAATCATATCAAATTTATATAAGTGTTTGAACAAAAGTTAAGAAGAAAAAAAAAACATTCACATAATCATTTTAACCCTAAATTGATTTAACAAACTGATTTTCATCATTTTGATCAACACAACTTTGAATGTTAATGATTATACAGCATTTATCAATTTTAACAGTTTAACACTTAAGCATAAATTTGACATTTGTATGATGAAGTTGTTTAACATGTTAATCTTAGTTTTAACAATGATTTGTTAATGTTTAACACATATTTCATCAGTTTGAAGTTAACACTTAAGAATATCAAACAGGTCATCAATGGCGATTTTAACAGTTATGACAATTTTGCTTGATTCAGTTGGTTTTAAGGTGTATTGGTGCAAATGAGTGATTGATTGTTAATGATCGACAGGTTTTATACTTAAAACAACATTCGATTTTGGTTTTAACACACACAATCAAAGTGTCGATTCAGTGATCTAAAACACTGTTCATCATCGTTTTTCATTTTATCGGTCGATTTGCAGGTTTATCAAGAACATAACACATAATCAATACCTTATTCAATCGATCAGACTTGTTATAGAACAAACGATTGAATATGATAATCAAAGGATTTAAGTGCAGAGTGTTTGCTTGAATGTGTGAGTGAAAAATGATAAGTGTTTGTGAAGAGGCGGGTTTTTATATCGTCAAAAATTAGGTCAAACTTTGAGGTGCCGGGTCAACAAAATGGGACGGGCAAGCTTAAAAAGCCCAATAAGCCTTGCCGGGTCAAGCACTGTTGATCCGTGTCAAGCACTGTTGTGACGGGTCAAGTATATGAGGCAAGTCACAAACAAGTGTAACACCACTTGACGGGTCAACCACTGTAGAGACGGGTAAGTCACTGTAGTGACGGGTAAAGGTTAGGAACAACTACACCTGATTGGTTTTATTCATCACCCGGCAGTATAGTAGTCTTCATAACATCACCCGGCAACCTTTCTTCATCACCCGGCAACACAGTTGCTTTTCTTTCATCCGGCTTGCTTTCTTCATCACCCGGCAACATAGTTGCTTTCACCATCACCCGGCAAGCTTTTCTTCTTCACACGGCATGCTTTCTTCTTCACTCGGCAACATAGTTGTCTTCTATATCACCCGGCATGCTTTTCTTCTTTACCCGGCAGTATAGTGAACACTTGTCACACGACAGATATATATGACCTTCACCCGGCTGTATTTGACATGTTCATTGCCCGGCTGCACAGTGGTCATACTTTCTTCACCCGGCTTCAATTTCTTATCAAACTCACAACCTTTACCCGGCTGAACAGTGTGTTCATTACCCGACAGAATAGTTGTCTTTGATGTCTTTGCCCGGCCTACAACACTTTGAGAATTTTCTTCATTTTCCTCGACTGTTGACTTTTTCAACAGCATTTATTGCACCTGCAAACATTCTCGACACATTAATTAGACAAGATATCCTTAAAAAGAATTTGTCATATTAATTATCAACAACATTTCTAGGGCAACAAATTTAACACAAATTAAATTCATTTTTCTTTTTCTTTTTGAAAAACATTTTGCACAACCAAAATTTCTATATCCCGAAGCAATTTCTGAAAAACACATTACAAGACCTTGGGTTTGTTTTTAACACATCCAATACTTTTGCTTTTCATACCACATAATCTTGTTCGTTCAAAACACACTTATTCAAAATATTTTTGGATTTTTGTAAATATTTTTCTTCTTCAATTTATTCTCCCCCTAAACTTGAAATTTCTAGAAATTTTTAAGTTTAACAAGGATGTCGATGTGTCAATAAAGATTCCATATGCCTGCACACACAAAGCACACACATTAAATTAAAGACATATGCAATGCAATGAATCAAAATATCACAGTAAGATCATACCACACATTATCTTAACATGTTTTGCAAGTTTTGAATAGACATTTGATTTATGTTTGATTGAGTGATGATATGAAAACATACCAATTAGCTCGAGTTGACACACTTACTTTTTCAGTATCATGATGATATTTAAGGTTCGATTAGAATGACTTATGTGACCCACATGTATACATATGTCAACATATTTCCTTATCAAACACTACCAGAATGCATATTGCACAAAATATGGTCACTTACAGTCATACACAGTGTGGAAACTGGGTTCTATTCGGATTTGGTCCACTTTGGGACTTCTTTTTAATTCCATCTTTGGGAATTTTTCTTTCCTATTGTTCCCCTTGGGAATCTTCTGAATTCCTTTTTGGAATTTTTGTTTGGTGTTGGTCCTCATTTGGGACTCTTTTTGTTCCATTTTGGAATCTTTTGCTGCATCTTGAAGCTCAAAAGAGACTTCGTGTGAGACTTCAGGTCTGTGGATACCACAACAAAGAAGCTCACGATGCGGTTCATCACACTGAATAGACTGCATCGTTACCCGATCATGCACTACTATCATCACAAGCAATGCATCAAAAGATATATATCTAGACATGTATAACAATGGAACTTAACACAAAGATCATTAAGTTTATATTTGTCAACAATCAACTTACTTGTTCAGTCTAATTGCCTGAGCTGTCTAGCACATCAATTAACATTCATCAGTCTTTATTTAAAAATGATGTAACAAATAATGTCTAATGTAACTATCATTTCTCACTTTTTGCAATATAGATTCTTATGACATGATATTTTCTTTTCTTTTTGCTTTTACATTTTGTTTTTGCTTTTCTATTTTCTTTTTCATGCACACACACAATGCAAGACATAAAATAAAAGACAAAGGAATCAATATATAACATCAACTTATTATATTTTTGGCTTTTAGATTTTTCAGATTTTTTTTTTTTTTTTTTTTACGAAAAAATAGAATCAATCATGATTGATTAATCCTATGGATTGAACTAAGAATTCAAACCGTCCTGACAAAAAAGATTTTGTGAAAAGATCTGCCAGTTGTTTGTCGGTATGAACCTTAATCAAAATTATTAAACCCTTTTCAGAGTTGTCTCTTAAAAAATGATATCGAATTTCGATATACTCTGCTTCAGCTGTGGATACAGAAACATTGGTCTGCTTTTTGCATTGCCAAGAGACAAGCCTAGGACCCAGAAATTGACATCCACCAGTAGTCGATTTCCTGTCAAGAGCACAACCACCAAAATCACTGTCAGAATAACTATATAATTCAAAATTCCCTTCATAAGGATACCATAACCCAAGATTCGGTTTCCCTTTAAGGTATCTGAATATACGTTTCACAACAACAAGATGCGACTCTTTCGGATCAGACTGATATCTGGCGCATACACAAACAGCGTACATGATGTCTAGTCTTGATGCAGTAAGATACATCAGAGAACCGATCATTGATCTGTATAGTGTTTGATCAACTGCTTTGCCCTTTGGATCCGGTTGAATCTTGCAGTTCACATCAGATGGAGTTCGAATTGTCTGAAAATCTTGCATCTTGAACTTTTTCAGCAACTTCTCAACGAACTTTGATTGGTTGATAAAAATTCCGTCAGCAGACTGTTTCACTTGTAATCCAAGAAAGAAATTAATCTCCCCCGTCGAACTCATCTGGAATCTTGACTTCATGATTTCTTCAAATTCTTTGCACATTGACGCACTGGTTGATCCGAAGATAATATCGTCCACATATACTTGAACGCACAACAAATCATCCTGACGCACTGGTTGACCTCTTGTAAATCCATGTTCTAGTAAATGCTTGGATAACGTCTCGTACCAGATTCTTGGAGCTTGATGTAGACCATATAGAGCTTTACTCAACTTGTATACACGATGAGGATAGTCAGGATCTTCAAACCCAGGAGGTTGTCGAACATATACATCATCTGTAATTGGTCCATACAAGAAAGCACCTTTGACGTCCATTTGGAATACTTTAAACTTCATGAAGGAAGCATATGCAAGAAAAACGCGTATGGCTTTAAGTCTTGCGACCGGAGCGAACACTTCTTCATAATCAATGCCTTCTTCCTGAGTATATCCCTGTGCAATGAGTCTCGCTTTGTTTCTCACAACAATGCCACGTTCGTCTGGCTTGTTTTTGTACAACCATCTTGTACCTATCGCATTTTCTCCTTCAGGTAAGTCCACTAACTTCCATACTTCCTGTTTGCGAAACTGAAGTAGTTCCTCTTGCATAGCTTCAATCCAACTGTTATCTTTCAACGCCTCTGAAATGTTCTTTGGCACCACTTGAGATAGAAAACACGAATAAAGACAGACATTTGCTTGCTCAGTCTGACTTCTTGTAGTTCTCTGATTCAACGGCCCAATAATCTGAGAGACAGGATGTTTCTTGTGAATTCGATGAATTGGTATGTCACCTCCTTGCACTTGACACTCCAGATTAGAAGTATTCAGATTTGGTAGATCTTGTAGAATGGACGAAGTATGTGGAGTGAAATTAGGAACTTGATCCGGTGAATTGATGAAGTAATCAAATGATTCTGGAATAACTTCAGCATTCGGATCCACCATCATTAGGAGAAACTTGTAGATTCACATCTTCTTCAAGATTGTTTGATTCTTGATCTTCTTGAGAACCAGAAGGACCCGGATCTTGACTAGATTTGACATGATCAGGATTGTGAAAAGACATGAATGGATATTCAGAACTGAGATTTCCATCATCGTCATTATCAGAATCGTCACTAAAGCATCCCAAGTCGCCTGATTCTTTGTTTGTTTTCCTGAAAAATCAAATAAGTTAGAATTGAAAGATTTCGATAACGAATCTAAATCAAATAACCATTCGGGACCATGAGCCACTAACGGAAACGAATTTTCTAAAAACTTGACGTTAATAGTTTCAATAACAGTATTTGTTTTGCTATTAAAAACCCGATAAGCTTTAGAAACAGACGAATAAGCTAGGAAAAATCCATCGTCAGATTTTGACTCAAACTTCCCGAGATGATCACTCAAATTTAAAATCGAAACAGGACAACCAAATGCTTTCAAGTAAGAAATATTTGGTTTTCTTCCAAATAACAACTCATAAGAAGTTTTCTGTTTATCTTGAACCAATAATGTTCTATTTTGTACAAAACACGCAGTAGCAATAGCTTCGTCCCAAAAAGTGATAGGGATTTTGGCATCTGCGAGCATGGATCTTGCTGCTTCAATCAGTGTCCGGTTTTTCCGTTCCGCAACCCGTTTTGTTGAGGCGTTCTTGGAGCACTAAATTGTCTAGCAATCCCCTTTTCTGCACAAAATAAATCAACATTAGCGTTTTTAAATTCAGTTCCATTATCACTTCTTAAAATTTTAACTTTGCATTCCAATTGATTTTCAATATTGATGATAAATTCTTTTAATAATTCAGCTGTTTCAGATTTAGCATTCAAAAAATAAACCCAAGAAAATCTAGTGAAATCGTCAATAATGACAAAACAGTAAGACTTCTTTCCGATGCTTTGCACATTTGTTGGTCCGAAAAGATCCATATGTAACATCTGCAAGGGTTTTGAAATGGAGTTTTCTTGCTTGGACTTAAAAGACATGCGATGCTGTTTCCCCTTCAAACACGCTGGACAGAGATCAGTTGTGGAGAATTTCTTTGACGGTATTCCCACAACATGATTTCCGGTAACCAGTCGGTTCATGTTTCTGAAGTTTGAATGGCCCAGCCGTCTATGCCAAAGCTGACTCTCATCATTTGAAGCATGAGCAATGAGACAGGTGGTTTCGGTTTCAGCATCAATCTGCGAAATATCCAACTTGTATACATCACGATCTCTTGGAGCTTTAACCACTACCCACTCATTGTCAATCTTGAAACCTGGTTTAAGAATATAACAGAAAGAATCATCAAAAAGAGTTGAATAAGATTTATCACAGATTTGAGATACACTTAGTAAATTAAAGTTCAACTGTGCACAGTAGTTGACTTTATCAAAACTAATGACCCCATTTGAAACAGTTCCTTCTCCTGTGATTTTACCACCAGCATCACCTCCAAATGCCACGTGTGTACCATTTTTCAGCTTAAAGTCTTGAAGCAAGGCATGGTTGCCTGTCATATGCCGGCTACACCCACTATCAACGAACCATGAGTTGATAGGTCTTCTTGGGCGTACCTGCATTCAACAATCACTCAGTTAGTTTGGTCAACCTAGGCCCACACGGTCTTGGGTTTTCCGAATCTATCTGCAATAGTAACTTGTTGATATTTAACATTTTGAAAATTTGTTTCATTTAAGAGATTTTGATGCTGAAAACTGTTGTTTCGCCCATTGGCGTGAATTGGTCGTTTTCTTCTTAAAGCCATAAACCTTTCCTCTAACTTAGGATTAAGGTTATTTTCAAACTGTTGATTTCTGACCATCAAAGCTCTTGGTTTAAAACTGTTAACCTGCATGTTTCTTGATGCAAAATTGTTTAAACCAGAATTGTTTCGATTGAAATTTCTCAAGACAGGAGAATGACTTTGATTAACATTTTGAAAACCAAATGACTGATTTCTTCGAAAATTTGAAATTGGTGTCATTTCTCTTGTTGAGTTTGTTCGAAAGAAACAATCCTTTGTGTCATGGTTTCTCCTTTCACAAATATCACAGAATTTGTTATAAAAACATTCTTCTGAAGAATGATTTCTTTTGTCACAGTAACTGCAGTACCTGTTAAAGAAACATTCAGCAGTTGCATGATTATAACGATCACATATCTCACAATGTTTCTTGCTAATCCTAAAGAGCCGATTGTTAACTTTTGATGTTGAACCCATTCGAGATTCATTATCAGTTTTGTTCGGTTTTAGATTAACTTGATTCTTTTGTGGAGACTTGGTTTGTGATTTTGATTGCATGGGACTTTGGTTCGATTTTAAACTGTTCTGTTTGGTTACCTTTTTAGATTCAATTCTCTTTTCATTGACAGCGGAAGACTTAGGACCTGAACCTGTTTTCAGACCAGAGTTAGATTTGATAGGAGAATTGATTGGTTTACCATAAGATCCGTTCAAATCAAATGTTCCTGCAGACACAAACTTGATTGTTTTACCTTTTGTCACTTTCTTCTTGACAGGTTTAACATTTTCAGATTTAACACTTTGAGCTTTGGTGTTGTCATTCGATTTTATGACACTTTTACCTTTTGATTCTTTTGTTTCAGATTGATTGTTCATTACTTTCGATTTCTGCTTCTTCGCAGTTGAAACTTCAGCTTTCTTCACTTCTTGCTTCTTGATCAACTGATCAGCAACTTGCGCCTTTTGTTCTTTCTTCCACTTGATGTAGTCAGGATCATTGTATCCTGAAAATTCACCTTCTTCCTTCATTGTCTCTGACTTCGGATTCAGTTCCGGATACTCAATAAGTTGAATTAGAACGGGCTCTAATTTGTTATCAGATTCGTTGCTTGCTTCATCGTCAGCTTCAGTTGTCACACCATCTTCTTCTTTCAAACTTTCCATCAACACTTCAGAACCT
The DNA here is from genome assembly GCA_030867185.1 of Tagetes erecta. Classification (NCBI taxonomy): domain Eukaryota; kingdom Viridiplantae; phylum Streptophyta; class Magnoliopsida; order Asterales; family Asteraceae; genus Tagetes; species Tagetes erecta. The sequence goes on along the minus strand of CM061488.1, from coordinate 41,591,012 downwards.
TCAGACTCGGATTTACTTCTTTGAATTTCTTTGAATTTTCATTCATTTTCAGGTGAATGATCAAATTCATTAAAGTTTTCCGGTAAGGTTTGTGTGATTGAATTTGGCATTGGCTCATGAGTAAAACCCAACCCGGTTTTGGTTTTGTTACCTCTTTCACTGACAAGTTGTTTTACCATTGTTTTACAACTTTTAACCTTTGTTAGTTCAACTTGCGTGACAGCATGAGCAACTTTTTCTTGTTCAAAGTTCTTTGTCATTTCTTCAAGTTGTTTTGTTACCAGTTCCAGTTCTTTTAAGGTTTTGTTCCATGATTCTTTAAGTGACAAAATCTTCTCATCAGAAATTTTGTGATCAATTTTAAGTTGTTCATGAATTTTCTCATGTTTGCTTAATTTATCACCAATTTTAAATGAATGAGTTCGATAATGTTCTACCTGTTGAATGCATTGTTCTGAACATAAACTTTCTTTCACATCAATAGGTAATGGAACATAATTAGGGGGTAAGTCATTACTAACCTTTGGTTGTTCGGTAGAGCATGAAGACTCACTAGCAGTAGCCATAAGCGCAATTTCAGATTCAGATTCTTCAGTAGGATCAGACTTTGCACTCCAGTCATAATCTTCAGAATCTTCACTCACATTTTCAATCATCTTTCCATCTCCTTCTTCTGACCAATCTTCTTCTATTTCACATACCAGGGCCAAACTTGATGTAAGATCAGATGTAAATTGTTCTGCATAAGCGCTCCAATCATAACCGTCTTTTACACTCACTACCAGTGCCTTTGTTTGATCTTCTGGTTTCTTTCCTTCATCCTTCAATTCCGGCATGGGAAGACTTTGATATGGTTTCTGAAAGAAACGTTGATTTCTGCTTTGGTAGCTCGAAGACTGTTGTGAGCTTTGACTTTGACCTTGATTACTTGAACTAGCTTGGTCGTTGAAATTCAGATTCTTAGGCGCTTTGCATTCCCTTGAAAAATGACCATACTGGTTACAATTAAAGCATCTGGCCTTTGATTTGTCATAACCAACTGTCTTGTTTGCATGTGGCTTGTAGCTTCGGTTAACATATGCATGCTTCTGCGTTCTATATGCAACCATTACCATCTGCCAGTTTAAATCCATCTCCTCAACGTCAACTGGATCCATCTCAAATAAGTCTTGAAGGACAACGTCCATTTGACTTAAGTGACTTCCTTGATATGCCTGGAAACTTGCCATAAAAGTTGTGAAGGCAGTTTTGGTCTCATCATCTTGTAACAAGATGTTCTTCACATCTTTTACCTTTGCTTGAATATTCGAACTTTGACTTTCTGACTGATTCTTCAGATTCTGACTTTGTACTTGAGCTCTTGGTGGAGATTGAGGTTGAGAATAAGTTGGTGAATTTGGAAAGTATGCTGAATCAGTATAGAAACTTGCACCAACAAATAAATCACCCTCATCTTCTAACTTCATTGCATCTTGTGCAAGAAAAGCATTCTCTACAGTATTGGCAGGATTTACCACATACTTGTATTGAGTTTGTGAGCTTGATCTATCAGTGTTTCTCGATCCTTCGTCAATCTCAACTTCTTCAATCTTTCCAATAAGCAGATCTAATTCCATTGGAAATTTCTCAGTATGCTTCAAAAGAGTAACAGTTTGCTTCCATGATGATGGTAAAGCACATAACAATCGATCATTCAAGTCTTGAAGTTCAGTCTTAACTCCGAGGTTTGACATCTCAGTAGTTAAATGAACAAACCTGTTCATCATCTGGTGTACTGTTTCTCCATTAATGTGCTCAAACAACTCCAATTGCCTTTTTAACTTTGATTTCTTCAGACTTCTCAATTGCTCTCCTCCTTCACATATCGACTTTAATGCCTTGAAACATGTATAACCAGTCTGATATGCATCCAATCTCGACAGAACTTGAAGTGGCAATCCCTTGCACATTAAAGAATAAGCCTTGCTATCATTCTTCACTTTCCTCAAATCTTCTGCTGACAAATTATCCTCTGGATAAGGTTCAGTTGAATCTTTAGTGTAGGTACTTGCACTATCTGGAGCAGTCTGAGTTGGAATATGAGGACCTTTTTCAATTGACTTCCAAAGATCATTATCAATAGAGCATAAGTGATGTCTCAGTCTGATTGTCCAATTCTTGAAATCTGCACGATTAACAAGTCTAGGAACACGGTTATCAGAATCATCAGTAGGTGCCATTTTAAAAGTTTTTTTTTTTTTAATATTTTTGGTTTTTGTTAATTTTTGAAAAGAAATAGTTAAACTATTAAAATAAAGACAAGTAATTAAAGACAAGATAAGAAAACAAAGATTAAAACAACTAAAATGAGTCACACGGCTGAACAGTGAAAATCCTTCTTCACCCGGCTAAACAGTAGCTTTGTTCTTCACCCGGCAGAGAAAAAGTCTTTACACGGCAAAACAGTTACACGGCTCAACAGTTGTAAAACTTGTGTTCTTGACCCGGCTGAACAGTTACCCGGCAAGAAGAAATAACTTCACACGGCAATAACTTGACCCGGCTTGAATCTTGACACGGCAAAAGGCTTTACCCGGCTGAACAGTTGTCGATCACACGGCAAGGTTGTTTACCCGGCTACACAGTATTGATCACCCGACTGAAATTGTTAATCACCCGGCGTAACAGTGTATCACCCGGCACAACAGTGTTTGATCCGGCTGAACAGTAATACTTTTCCTCGTCAAATTCTTTACCCGTCTAGCACAAAATCCTTTACACGGCTGCACAGGACCTAATTTGTTCACAAATCTAAGTCCAAAAGAAATTGTCTAAGTCAAATTTAATTACCCGGCAAGTTAATCTTCAACCAAGTTCATACTGTTCATCATCTTCTCCATGAGAATTTTCTGGGTTTTGTCAAAAACTTGTCCAATTCGTTCAAAATTCACACACAAGCTGTGAAATGGTCCGACTATCAATCCCTAATCTCAATCAATCCAAAACATGATCAAATTTGAGCAAAATTCGATCGAACAGTAAAAAATTTTATCTTCTTAATTCCTCAGATCTAATGATAATCTGATGGAATTTGCACAATCGTTGTGAATTAGAAGTGATTGCAATGATAAATCACAACTAAAAACAGCAACAATTCATTCAGATCATGATATTTGAGCAATATTGATGTGTTTTACTTGATGAATAGCGAAGAACACAGTACCAACAGCTCTGATACCAATTGATAGGTTCAATTGGATCGTTAATATTACTCACAATGATCAGAATAACTCGCACAAACAAACAGTTCAATCAAAAACACAGTTCATACTAATAATTCTCTTTGTATATTGATGATCAAAGCAAATTTGTAGTACAAGTGCAGGAGAAATAAATCACACACAGTTAACTCTCTCTCTAACGTGTAATAGTGATCTAGCCTCTCACCTCACACTCTCTCACTACATGCTTTAAAGCAACAATTACAAGTTTAAGGAATATACACAATAAACCCTAAACTAAACACAAACATATAAACTAAATACAAAGTAAATCTTAATCTAGGAAATAGCCCTAACAGTACGGCACCTTACAACTCCTAACAAAACATTACAACACCATACATAAACTTAAAACTCCATAATAAACCTAATGAATTCGTCCTAGTCATTTGAACATCGTACAACCACTCAGGACTTGTTACGACTCTGTATGCGAAATTAGCAACAGGAAAAGCAATTTAGAATAATGTAGGATGCGTTACAACTTTTGAGAACACCTTACACCACCGTACGAAAGATTAAAACTCCAAAATAAACCTAATGAATTCGTCCGAGTAATTTGAACACCATACAACAATTTGGAATATATTACGACTCTGTATGCCACATTACCGCCTTGAAAATCATGTTAGTATAACGTACGACACCTTACTACTCCTAACAAAACATTACAACACCGTACGTAAACTTAAAACTCCATAATAAACCTAATGAATTCGTCCGAGTCCTTTGAACATCGTACCACAATTTAGAATATATTACGACTCTGTATGCCACATTACCGTCTTGAGAAGCATGTTAATATAACTTACGGCACCTTACAACTCCTAACAAAACATTACAACACCGTACGTAAACTTAAAACTCCATAATAAACCTAATAAATTAGTCCGAGTCCTTTGAACATAGTACTACAATTTAGAATATATTACGACTCTGTATGCCACATTACCGCCTTGAAAAGCATGTTAGTATAACGTACGGCACCTTACTACTCCTAACAAAACATTACAACACCGTACGTAAACTTAAAACTCCATAATAAAACTAATGAATTCGTCCGAGTCATTTGAACATCGTATGACCACTCAGGACTTGTTACGACTCTGTATGCGAAATTAGCAACAGGAAAAGCAATTTAGAATAATGTAGGATGCGTTACAACCTTTGAGAACACCTTACACCACCGTACGAAAGATTAAAACTCCATAATAAACCTAATGAATTCGTCCGAGTAATTTGAACACCATACAACAATTTGGAATATATTACGACTCTGTATGCCACATTACCGCCTTGAAAAGCATGTTAGTATAACGTACGACACCTTACAACTCCTAACAAAACATTACAACACCGTACGTAAACTTAAAACTCCATAATAAACCTAATGAATTCGTCCTAGTCATTTGAACATCGTACAACCACTCAGGACTTGTTACGACTCTGTATGCGAAATTAGCAACAGGAAAAGCAATTTAGAATAATGTAGGATGCGTTACAACTTTTGAGAACACCTTACACCACCGTACGAAAGATTAAAACTCCAAAATAAACTTAATGAATTCGTCCGAGTAATTTGAACACCATACAACAATTTGGAATATATTACGACTCTGTATGCCACATTACCGCCTTGAAAAGCATGTTATTATAACGTACGGCACCTTACAACTTCTAACAAAACATTACAACACCGTACGTAAACTTAAAACTCCATAATAAAACTAATGAATTCGTCCGAGTCATTTGAACATCGTTCGACCACTCAGAACTTGTTACGACTCTGTATGCGAAATTAGCAACAGAAAAAGCAATTTAGAATAATGTAGGATGCGTTACAACTTTTGAGAACACCTTACACCACCGTACGAAAGATTAAAACTCCAAAATAAACCTAATGAATTCTTCCGAGTAATTTGAACACCATACAACAATTTGGAATATATTACGACTCTGTATGCCACATTACCGCCTTGAAAAGCATGTTAGTATAACGTACGACACCTTACTACTCCTAACAAAACATTACAACACCGTACGTAAACTTAAAACTCCATAATAAACCTAATAAATTTGTCCGAGTCCTTTGAACATCGTACCACAATTTAGAATATATTACGACTCTGTATGCCACATTACCGTCTTGAGAAGCATGTTAATATAACTTACGGCACCTTACAACTCCTAACAAAACATTACAACACCGTACGTAAACTTAAAACTCCATAATAAACCTAATAAATTAGTCCGAGTCCTTTGAACATAGTACTACAATTTAGAATATATTACGACTCTGTATGCCACATTACCGCCTTGAAAAGCATGTTAGTATAACGTACGGCACCTTACTACTCCTAACAAAACATTACACCACCGTACGTAAACTTAAAACTCCATAATAAAACTAATGAATTCGTCCGAGTCATTTGAACATCGTATGACCACTCAGGACTTGTTACGACTCTGTATGCGAAATTAGCAACAGGAAAAGCAATTTAGAATAATGTAGGATGCGTTACAACCTTTGAGAACACCTTACACCACCGTACGAAAGATTAAAACTCCATAATAAACCTAATGAATTCGTCCGAGTAATTTGAACACCATACAACAATTTGGAATATATTACGACTCTGTATGCCACATTACCGCCTTGAAAAGCATGTTAGTATAACGTACGGCACCTTACAACTCCTAACAAAACATTACAACACCGTACGTAAACTTAAAACTCCATAATAAACCTAATGAATTCGTCCTAGTCATTTGAACATCGTACAACCACTCAGGACTTGTTACGACTCTGTATGCGAAATTAGCAACAGGAAAAGCAATTTAGAATAATGTAGGATGCGTTACAACTTTTGAGAACACCTTACACCACCGTACGAAAGATTAAAACTCCAAAATAAACTTAATGAATTCGTCCGAGTAATTTGAACACCATACAACAATTTGGAATATATTACGACTCTGTATGCCACATTACCGCCTTGAAAAGCATGTTATTATAACGTACGGCACCTTACAACTTCTAACAAAACATTACAACACCGTACGTAAACTTAAAACTCCATAATAAAACTAATGAATTCGTCCGAGTCATTTGAACATCGTACGACCACTCAGAACTTGTTACGACTCTGTATGCGAAATTAGCAACAGAAAAAGCAATTTAGAATAATGTAGGATGCGTTACAACTTTTGAGAACACCTTACACCACCGTACGAAAGATTAAAATTCCAAAATAAACCTAATGAATTCTTCCGAGTAATTTGAACACCATACAACAATTTGGAATATATTACGACTCTGTATGCCACATTACCGCCTTGAAAAGCATGTTATTATAACGTACGGCACCTTACAACTTCTAACAAAACATTACAACACCGTACGTAAACTTAAAACTCCATAATAAAACTAATGAATTCGTCCGAGTCATTTGAACATCGTACGACCACTCAGAACTTGTTACGACTCTGTATGCGAAATTAGCAACAGAAAAAGCAATTTAGAATAATGTAGGATGCGTTACAACTTTTGAGAACACCTTACACCACCGTACGAAAGATTAAAACTCCAAAATAAACCTAATGAATTCTTCCGAGTAATTTGAACACCATACAACAATTTGGAATATATTACGACTCTGTATGCCACATTACCGCCTTGAAAAGCATGTTAGTATAACGTACGACACCTTACTACTCCTAACAAAACATTACAACACCGTACGTAAACTTAAAACTCCATAATAAACCTAATAAATTCGTCCGAGTCCTTTGAACATCGTACCACAATTTAGAATATATTACGACTCTGTATGCCACATTACCGTCTTGAGAAGCATGTTAATATAACTTACGGCACCTTACAACTCCTAACAAAACATTACAACACCGTACGTAAACTTAAAACTCCATAATAAACCTAATAAATTAGTCCGAGTCCTTTGAACATAGTACTACAATTTAGAATATATTACGACTCTGTATGCCACATTACCGCCTTGAAAAGCATGTTAGTATAACGTACGGCACCTTACTACTCCTAACAAAACATTACAACACCGTACGTAAACTTAAAACTCCATAATAAACCTAATGAATTCGTCCGAGTCATTTGAACATCGTATGACCACTCAGGACTTGTTACGACTCTGTATGCGAAATTAGCAACAGGAAAAGCAATTTAGAATAATGTAGGATGCGTTACAACCTTTGAGAACACCTTACACCACCGTACGAAAGATTAAAACTCCATAATAAACCTAATGAATTCGTCCGAGTAATTTGAACACCATACAACAATTTGGAATATATTACGACTCTGTATGCCACATTACCGCCTTGAAAAGCATGTTAGTATAACGTACGGCACCTTACAACTCCTAACAAAACATTACAACACCGTACGTAAACTTAAAACTCCATAATAAACCTAATGAATTCGTCCTAGTCATTTGAACATCGTACAACCACTCAGGACTTGTTACGACTCTGTATGCGAAATTAGCAACAGGAAAAGCAATTTAGAATAATGTAGGATGCGTTACAACTTTTGAGAACACCTTACACCACCGTACGAAAGATTAAAACTCCAAAATAAACTTAATGAATTCGTCCGAGTAATTTGAACACCATACAACAATTTGGAATATATTACGACTCTGTATGCCACATTACCGCCTTGAAAAGCATGTTATTATAACGTACGGCACCTTACAACTTCTAACAAAACATTACAACACCGTACGTAAACTTAAAACTCCATAATAAAACTAATGAATTCGTCCGAGTCATTTGAACATCGTACGACCACTCAGAACTTGTTACGACTCTGTATGCGAAATTAGCAACAGAAAAAGCAATTTAGAATAATGTAGGATGCGTTACAACTTTTGAGAACACCTTACACCACCGTACGAAAGATTAAAATTCCAAAATAAACCTAATGAATTCTTCCGAGTAATTTGAACACCATACAACAATTTGGAATATATTACGACTCTGTATGCCACATTAGCGCCTTGAAAAGCATGTTATTATAACGTACGGCACCTTACAACTTCTAACAAAACATTACAACACCGTACGTAAACTTAAAACTCCATAATAAAACTAATGAATTCGTCCGAGTCATTTGAACATCGTACGACCACTCAGAACTTGTTACGACTCTGTATGCGAAATTAGCAACAGAAAAAGCAATTTAGAATAATGTAGGATGCGTTACAACTTTTGAGAACACCTTACACCACCGTACGAAAGATTAAAACTCCAAAATAAACCTAATGAATTCTTCCGAGTAATTTGAACACCATACAACAATTTGGAATATATTACGACTCTGTATGCCACATTACCGCCTTGAAAAGCATGTTAGTATAACGTACGACACCTTACTACTCCTAACAAAACATTACAACACCGTACGTAAACTTAAAACTCCATAATAAACCTAATAAATTCGTCCGAGTCCTTTGAACATCGTACCACAATTTAGAATATATTACGACTCTGTATGCCACATTACCGTCTTGAGAAGCATGTTAATATAACTTACGGCACCTTACAACTCCTAACAAAACATTACAACACCGTACGTAAACTTAAAACTCCATAATAAACCTAATAAATTAGTCCGAGTCCTTTGAACATAGTACTACAATTTAGAATATATTACGACTCTGTATGCCACATTACCGCCTTGAAAAGCATGTTAGTATAACGTACGGCACCTTACTACTCCTAACAAAACATTACAACACCGTACGTAAACTTAAAACTCCATAATAAAACTAATGAATTCGTCCGAGTCATTTGAACATCGTATGACCACTCAGGACTTGTTACGACTCTGTATGCGAAATTAGCAACAGGAAAAGCAATTTAGAATAATGTAGGATGCGTTACAACCTTTGAGAACACCTTACACCACCGTACGAAAGATTAAAACTCCATAATAAACCTAATGAATTCGTCCGAGTAATTTGAACACCATACAACAATTTGGAATATATTACGACTCTGTATGCCACATTACCGCCTTGAAAAGCATGTTAGTATAACGTACGGCACCTTACAACTCCTAACAAAACATTACAACACCGTACGTAAACTTAAAACTCCATAATAAACCTAATGAATTCGTCCTAGTCATTTGAACATCGTACAACCACTCAGGACTTGTTACGACTCTGTATGCGAAATTAGCAACAGGAAAAGCAATTTAGAATAATGTAGGATGCGTTACAACTTTTGAGAACACCTTACACCACCGTACGAAAGATTAAAACTCCAAAATAAACTTAATGAATTCGTCCGAGTAATTTGAACACCATACAACAATTTGGAATATATTACGACTCTGTATGCCACATTACCGCCTTGAAAAGCATGTTATTATAACGTACGGCACCTTACAACTTCTAACAAAACATTACAACACCGTACGTAAACTTAAAACTCCATAATAAAACTAATGAATTCGTCCGAGTCATTTGAACATCGTACGACCACTCAGAACTTGTTACGACTCTGTATGCGAAATTAGCAACAGAAAAAGCAAATTAGAATAATGTAGGATGCGTTACAACTTTTGAGAACACCTTACACCACCGTACGAAATATTAAAACTCCAAAATAAACCTAATGAATTCTTCCGAGTAATTTGAACACCATACAACAATTTGGAATATATTACGACTCTGTATGCCACATTACCGCCTTGAAAAGCATGTTAGTATAACGTACGACACCTTACTACTCCTAACAAAACATTACAACACCGTATGTAAACTTAAAACTCCATAATAAACCTAATAAATTCGTCCGAGTCCTTTGAACATCGTACCACAATTTAGAATATATTACGACTCTGTATGCCACATTACCGTCTTGAGAAGCATGTTAATATAACTTACGGCACCTTACAACTCCTAACAAAACATTACAACACCGTACGTAAACTTAAAACTCCATAATAAACCTAATAAATTAGTCCGAGTCCTTTGAACATAGTACTACAATTTAGAATATATTACGACTCTGTATGCCACATTACCGCCTTGAAAAGCATGTTAGTATAACGTACGGCACCTTACTACTCCTAACAAAACATTACAACACCGTACGTAAACTTAAAACTCCATAATAAAACTAATGAATTCGTCCGAGTCCTTTGAACATAGTACTACAATTTAGAATATATTACGACTCTGTATGCCACATTACCGTCTTGAGAAGCATGTTACTATAACTTACGGCACCTTACAACTCCTAACAAAACATTACAACACCGTACGTAAACTTAAAACTCCATAATAAACCTAATAAATTAGTCCGAGTCCTTTGAACATAGTACTACAATTTAGAATATATTACGACTCTGTATGCCACATTACCGCCTTGAAAAGCATGTTAGTATAACGTACGGCACCTTACTACTCCTAACAAAACATTACAACACCGTACGTAAACTTAAAACTCCATAATAAAACTAATGAATTTGTCCGAGTCATTTGAACATCGTATGACCACTCAGGACTTGTTACGACTCTGTATGCGAAATTAGCAACAGGAAAAGCAATTTAGAATAATGTAGGATGCGTTACAACCTTTGAGAACACCTTACACCACCGTACGAAAGATTAAAACTCCATAATAAACCTAATGAATTCGTCCGAGTAATTTGAACACTATACAACAATTTGGAATATATTACGACTCTGTATGCCACATTACCGCCTTGAAAAGCATGTTAGTATAACGTACGGCACCTTACAACTCCTAACAAAAAATTACAACACCGTACGTAAACTTAAAACTCCATAATAAACCTAATGAATTCGTCCTAGTCATTTGAACATCGTACAACCACTCAGGACTTGTTACGACTCTTTATGCGAAATTAGCAACAGGAAAAGCAATTTAGAATAATGTAGGATGCGTTACAACTTTTGAGAACACCTTACACCACCGTACGAAAGATTAAAACTCCAAAATAAACTTAATGAATTCGTCCGAGTAATTTGAACACCATACAACAATTTGGAATATATTACGACTCTGTATGCCACATTACCGCCTTGAAAAGCATGTTATTATAACGTACGACACCCTACAACTTCTAAAAAAACATTACAACACCGTACGTAAACTTAAAACTCCATAATAAAACTAATGAATTCCTCCGAGTCATTTGAACATCGTACGACCACTCAGAACTTGTTACGACTCTGTATGCGAAAGTAGCAACAGAAAAAGCAATTTAGAATAATGTAGGATGCGTTACAACTTTTGAGAACACCTTACACCACCGTACGAAATATTAAAACTCCAAAATAAACCTAATGAATTCTTCCGAGTAATTTGAACACCATACAACAATTTGGAATATATTACGACTCTGTATGCCACATTACCGCCTTGAAAAGCATGTTAGTATAACGTACGACACCTTACTACTCCTAATAAAACATTACAACACCGTACGTAAACTTAAAACTCCATAATAAACCTAATGAATTCGTCCGAGTCCTTTGAACATCGTACCACAATTTAGAATATATTACGACTCTGTATGCCACATTACCGTCTTGAGAAGCATGTTAATATAACTTACGGCACCTTACAACTCCTAACAAAACATTACAACACCGTACGTAAACTTAAAACTCCATAATAAACCTAATAAATTAGTCCGAGTCCTTTGAACATAGTACTACAATTTAGAATATATTACGACTCTGTATGCCACATTACCGCCTTGAAAAGCATGTTAGTATAACGTACGGCACCTTACTACTCCTAACAAAACATTACAACACCGTACGTAAACTTAAAACTCCATAATAAACCTAATGAATTCGTCCGAGTCATTTGAACATCGTATGACCACTCAGGACTTGTTACGACTCTGTATGCGAAATTAGCAACAGGAAAAGCAATTTAGAATAATGTAGGATGCGTTACAACCTTTGAGAACACCTTACACCACCGTACGAAAGATTAAAACTCCATAATAAACCTAATGAATTCGTCCGAGTAATTTGAACACCATACAACAATTTGGAATATATTACGACTCTGTATGCCACATTACCGCCTTGAAAAGCATGTTAGTATAACGTACGGCACCTTACAACTCCTAACAAAAAATTACAACACCGTACGTAAACTTAAAACTCCATAATAAACCTAATGAATTCGTCCTAGTCATTTGAACATCGTACAACCACTCAGGACTTGTTACGACTCTGTATGCGAAATTAGCAACAGGAAAAGCAATTTAGAATAATGTAGGATGCGTTACAACTTTTGAGAACACCTTACACCACCGTAAGAAAGATTAAAACTCCAAAATAAACTTAATGAATTCGTCCGAGTAATTTGAACACCATACAACAATTTGGAATATATTATGACTCTGTATGCCACATTACCGCCTTGAAAAGCATGTTATTATAACGTACGGCACCTTACAACTTCTAACAAAACATTACAACATCGTACGTAAACTTAAAACTCCATAATAAAACTAATGAATTCGTCCGAGTCATTTGAACATCATACGACCACTCAGAACTTGTTACGACTCTGTATGCGAAATTAGCAACAGAAAAAGCAATTTAGAATAATGTAGGATGCGTTACAACTTTTGAGAACACCTTACACCACCGTACGAAAGATTAAAACTCCAAAATAAACCTAATGAATTCTTCCGAGTAAATTGAACACCATACAACAATTTGGAATATATTACGACTCTGTATGCCACATTACCGCCTTGAAAAGCATGTTAGTATAACGTACGACACCTTACTACTCCTAACAAAACATTACAACACCGTACATAAACTTAAAACTCCATAATAAACCTAATGAATTCGTCTGAGTCCTTTGAACATCGTACCATAATTTAGAATATATTACGACTCTGTATGCCACATTACCGTCTTGAGAAGCATGTTAATATAACTTACGGCACCTTACTACTCCTAACAAAACATTACAACACCGTACGTAAACTTAAAACTCCATAATAAAACTAATGAATTCGTCCGAGTCATTTGAACATCGTATGACCACTCAGGACTTGTTACGACTCTGTATGCGAAATTAGCAACAGGAAAAGCAATTTAGAATAATGTAGGATGCGTTACAACTTTTGAGAACACCTTACACCACCGTACGAAAGATTAAAACTCCAAAATAAACCTAATGAATTCTTCCGAGTAATTTGAACACCATACAACAATTTGGAATATATTACGACTCTGTATGCCACATTACCGCCTTGAAAAGTATGTTAGTATAACGTACGACACCTTACTACTCCTAACAAAACATTACAACACCGTACGTAAACTTAAAACTCCATAATAAACCTAATGAATTCGTCCGAGTCCTTTGAACATCGTACCATAATTTAGAATATATTACGACTCTGTATGCCACATTACCGTCTTGAGAAGCATGTTAATATAACTTACGGCACCTTACTACTCCTAACAAAACATTACAACACCGTACGTAAACTTAAAACTCCATAATAAAACTAATGAATTCGTCCGAGTCATTTGAACATCGTATGACCACTCAGGACTTGTTACGACTCTGTATGCGAAATTAGCAACAGGAAAAGCAATTTAGAATAATGTAGGATGCGTTACAACCTTTGAGAACACCTTACACCACCGTACGAAAGATTAAAACTCCATAATAAACCTAATGAATTCGTCCGAGTAATTTGAACACCATACAACAATTTGGAATATATTACGACTCTGTATGCCACATTACCGCCTTGAAAAGCATGTTAGTATAACGTACGACACCTTACTACTCCTAACAAAACATTACAACACCGTACGTAAACTTAAAACTCCATAATAAACCTAATGAATTCGTCTGAGTCATTTGAACATCGTACGACCACTTAGGACTTGTTACGACTCTGTATGCGAAATTAGCAACAGGAAAAGCAATTTAGAATAATGTAGGATGCGTTACAACTTTTGAGAACAACTTACACCACCGTACGAAAGATTAAAACTCCATAGTAAACCTAATGAATTCGTCCGAGTAATTTGAACACCATACAACAATTTGGAATATATTACGACTCTGTATGCCACATTACCGCCTTGAAAAGCATGTTAGTATAACGTACGGCACCTTACAACTCCTAACAAAACATTACAACACCGTACGTAAACTTAAAACTCCATAATAAACCTAATGAATTCGTCCTAGTCATTTGAACATCGTACAACCACTCAGGACTTGTTACGACTCTGTATGCGAAATTAGCAACAGGAAAAGCAATTTAGAATAATGTAGGATGCGTTACAACTTTTGAGAACACCTTACACCACCGTACGAAAGATTAAAACTCCAAAATAAACCTAATGAATTCTTCCGAGTAATTTGAACACCATACAACAATTTTGAATATATTACGACTCTGTATGCCACATTACCGCCTTGAAAAGTATGTTAGTATAACGTACGACACCTTACTACTCCTAACAAAACATTACAACACCGTACGTAAACTTAAAACTCCATAATAAACCTAATGAATTCGTCCGAGTCCTTTGAACATCGTACCATAATTTAGAATATATTACGACTCTGTATGCCACATTACCGTCTTGAGAAGCATGTTAATATAACTTACGGCACCTTACTACTCCTAACAAAACATTACAACACCGTACGTAAACTTAAAACTCCATAATAAAACTAATGAATTCGTCCGAGTCACTTGAACATCGTATGACCACTCAGGACTTGTTACGACTCTGTATGCGAAATTAGCAACAGGAAAAGCAATTTAGAATAATGTAGGATGCGTTACAACCTTTGAGAACACCTTACACCACCGTACGAAAGATTAAAACTCCATAATAAACCTAATGAATTCGTCCGAGTAATTTGAACACCATACAACAATTTGGAATATATTACGACTCTGTATGCCACATTACCGCCTTGAAAAGCATGTTAGTATAACGTACGACACCTTACTACTTCTAACAAAACATTACAACACCGTACGTAAACTTAAAACTCCATAATAAACCTAATGAATTCGTCTGAGTCATTTGAACATCGTACGACCACTTAGGACTTGTTACGACTCTGTATGCGAAATTAGCAACAGGAAAAGCAATTTAGAATAATGTAGGATGCGTTACAACTTTTGAGAACAACTTACACCACCGTACGAAAGATTAAAACTCCATAGTAAACCTAATGAATTCGTCCGAGTAATTTGAACACCATACAACAATTTGGAATATATTACGACTCTGTATGCCACATTACCGCCTTGAAAAGCATGTTAGTATAACGTACGGCACCTTACAACTCCTAACAAAACATTACAACACCGTACGTAAACTTAAAACTCCATAATAAACCTAATGAATTCGTCCTAGTCATTTGAACATCGTACAACCACTCAGGACTTGTTACGACTCTGTATGCGAAATTAGCAACAGGAAAAGCAATTTAGAATAATGTAGGATGTGTTACAACTTTTGAGAACACCTTACACCACCGTACGAAAGATTAAAACTCCAAAATAAACTTAATGAATTCGTCCGAGTAATTTGAACACCATACAACAATTTGGAATATATTACGACTCTGTATGCCACATTACCGCCTTGAAAAGCATGTTATTATAACGTACGGCACCTTACAACTTCTAACAAAACATTACAACATCGTACGTAAACTTAAAACTCCATATTAAAACTAATGAATTCGTCCGAGTCATTTGAACATCATACGACCACTCAGAACTTGTTACGACTCTGTATGCGAAATTAGCAACAGAAAAAGCAATTTAGAATAATGTAGGATGCGTTACAACTTTTGAGAACACCTTACACCACCGTACGAAAGATTAAAACTCCAAAATAAACCTAATGAATTCTTCCGAGTAATTTGAACACCATACAACAATTTGGAATATATTACGACTCTGTATGCCACATTACCGCCTTGAAAAGTATGTTAGTATAACGTACGACACCTTACTACTCCTAACAAAACATTACAACACCGTACGTAAACTTAAAACTCCATAATAAACCTAATGAATTCGTCCGAGTCCTTTGAACATCGTACCATAATTTAGAATATATTACGACTCTGTATGCCACATTACCATCTTGAGAAGCATGTTAATATAACTTACGGCACCTTACTACTCCTAACAAAACATTACAACACCGTACGTAAACTTAAAACTCCATAATAAAACTAATGAATTCGTCCGAGTCATTTGAACATCGTATGACCACTCAGGACTTGTTACGACTCTGTATGCGAAATTAGCAACAGGAAAAGCAATTTAGAATAATGTAGGATGCGTTACAACCTTTGAGAACACCTTACACCACCGTACGAAAGATTAAAACTCCATAATAAACCTAATGAATTCGTCCGAGTAATTTGAACACCATACAACAATTTGGAATATATTACGACTCTGTATGCCACATTACCGCCTTGAAAAGCATGTTAGTATAACGTACGACACCTTACTACTCCTAACAAAACATTACAACACCGTACGTAAACTTAAAACTCCATAATAAACCTAATGAATTCGTCTGAGTCATTTGAACATCGTACGACCACTTAGGACTTGTTACGACTCTGTATGCGAAATTAGCAGCAGGAAAAGCAATTTAGAATAATGTAGGATGCGTTACAACTTTTGAGAACAACTTACACCACCGTACGAAAGATTAAAACTCCATAGTAAACCTAATGAATTCGTCCGAGTAATTTGAACACCATACAACAATTTGGAATATATTACGACTCTGTATGCCACATTACCGCCTTGAAAAGCATGTTAGTATAACGTACGGCACCTTACAACTCCTAACAAAACATTACAACACCGTACGTAAACTTAAAACTCCATAATAAACCTAATGAATTCGTCCTAGTCATTTGAACATCGTACAACCACTCAGGACTTGTTACGACTCTGTATGCGAAATTAGCAACAGGAAAAGCAATTTAGAATAATGTAGGATGTGTTACAACTTTTGAGAACACCTTACACCACCGTACGAAAGATTAAAACTCCAAAATAAACCTAATGAATTCGTCCGAGTAATTTGAACACCATACAACAATTTGGAATATATTACGACTCTGTATGCCACATTACCGCCTTGAAAAGCATGTTAGTATAACGTACGACACCTTACTACTCCTAACAATACATTACAACACCGTACGTAAACTTAAAACTCCATAATAAACCAAATGAATTCGTCCGAGTCATTTGAACATCGTACGACCACTTAGGACTTGTTACGACTGCGTATGCGAAATTAGCAACAGGAAAAGCAATTTAGAATAATGTAGGATGCGTTACAACTTTTGAGAACAACTTACACCACCATACGAAAGATTAAAACTCCATAATAAACCTAATGAATTCGTCCGAGTAATTTGAACACCATACAACAATTTGGAATATATTACGACTCTGTATGCCACATTACCGCCTTGAAAAGCATGTTAGTATAACGTACGGCACCTTACAACTCCTAACAAAACATTACAACACCGTACGTAAACTTAAAACTCCATAATAAACCTAATGAATTCGTCCCAGTCATTTGAACATCGTACAACCACTCAGGACTTGTTACGACTCTGTATGAGAAATTAGCAACAGGAATAGCAATTTAGAATAATGTAGGATGCGTTACAACTTTTGAGAACACCTTACACCACCGTACGAAAGATTAAAACTCCAAAATAAACCTAATGAATTCTTCCGAGTAATTTGAACACCATACAACAATTTGGAATATATTACGACTCTGTATGCCACATTACCGCCTTGAAAAGTATGTTAGTATAACGTACGACACCTTACTACTCCTAACAAAACATTACAACACCGTACGTAAACTTAAAACTCCATAATAAACCTAATGAATTCGTCCGAGTCCTTTGAACATCGTACCATAATTTAGAATATATTACGACTCTGTATGCCACATTACCGTCTTGAGAAGCATGTTAATATAACTTACGGCACCTTACTACTCCTAACAAAACATTACAACACCGTACGTAAACTTAAAACTCCATAATAAAACTAATGAATTCGTCCGAGTCATTTGAACATCGTATGACCACTCAGGACTTGTTACGACTCTGTATGCGAAATTAGCAACAGGAAAAGCAATTTAGAATAATGTAGGATGCGTTACAACCTTTGAGAACACCTTACACCACCGTACGAAAGATTAAAACTCCATAATAACCTAATGAATTCGTCCGAGTAATTTGAACACCATACAACAATTTGGAATATATTACGACTCTGTATGCCACATTACCGCCTTGAAAAGCATGTTAGTATAACGTACGACACCTTACTACTCCTAACAATACATTACAACACCGTACGTAAACTTAAAACTCCATAATAAACCAAATGAATTCGTCCGAGTCATTTGAACATCGTACGACCACTTAGGACTTGTTACGACTGCGTATGCGAAATTAGCAACAGGAAAAGCAATTTAGAATAATGTAGGATGCGTTACAACTTTTGAGAACAACTTACACCACCGTACGAAAGATTAAAACTCCATAATAAACCTAATGAATTCGTCCGAGTAATTTGAACACCATACAACAATTTGGAATATATTACGACTCTGTATGCCACATTACCGCCTTGAAAAGCATGTTAGTATAACGTACGGCACCTTACAACTCCTAACAAAACATTACAACACCGTACGTAAACTTAAAACTCCATAATAAACCTAATGAATTCGTCCCAGTCATTTGAACATCGTACAACCACTCAGGACTTGTTACGACTCTGTATGCGAAATTAGCAACAGGAATAGCAATTTAGAATAATGTAGGATGCGTTACAACTTTTGAGAACACCTTACACCACCGTACGAAAGATTAAAACTCCAAAATAAACCTAATGAATTCTTCCGAGTAATTTGAACACCATACAACAATTTGGAATATATTACGACTCTGTATGCCACATTACCGCCTTGAAAAGTATGTTAGTATAACGTACGACACCTTACTACTCCTAACAAAACATTACAACACCGTACGTAAACTTAAAACTCCATAATAAACCTAATGAATTCGTCCGAGTCCTTTGAACATCGTACCATAATTTAGAATATATTACGACTCTGTATGCCACATTACCGTCTTGAGAAGCATGTTAATATAACTTACGGCACCTTACTACTCCTAACAAAACATTACAACACCGTACGTAAACTTAAAACTCCATAATAAAACTAATGAATTCGTCCGAGTCATTTGAACATCGTATGACCACTCAGGACTTGTTACGACTCTGTATGCGAAATTAGCAACAGGAAAAGCAATTTAGAATAATGTAGGATGCGTTACAACCTTTGAGAACACCTTACACCACCGTACGAAAGATTAAAACTCCATAATAAACCTAATGAATTCGTCCGAGTAATTTGAACACCATACAACAATTTGGAATATATTACGACTCTGTATGCCACATTACCGCCTTGAAAAGCATGTTAGTATAACGTACGACACCTTACTACTCCTAACAAAACATTACAACACCGTACGTAAACTTAAAACTCCATAATAAACCTAATGAATTCGTCTGAGTCATTTGAACATCGTACGACCACTTAGGACTTGTTACGACTCTGTATGCGAAATTAGCAACAGGAAAAGCAATTTAGAATAATGTAGGATGCGTTACAACTTTTGAGAACAACTTACACCACCGTACGAAAGATTAAAACTCCATAGTAAACCTAATGAATTCGTCCGAGTAATTTGAACACCATACAACAATTTGGAATATATTACGACTCTGTATGCCACATTACCGCCTTGAAAAGCATGTTAGTATAACGTACGGCACCTTACAACTCCTAACAAAACATTACAACACCGTACGTAAACTTAAAACTCCATAATAAACCTAATGAATTCGTCCTAGTCATTTGAACATCGTACAACCACTCAGGACTTGTTACGACTCTGTATGCGAAATTAGCAACAGGAAAAGCAATTTAGAATAATGTAGGATGTGTTACAACTTTTGAGAACACCTTACACCACCGTACGAAAGATTAAAACTCCAAAATAAACCTAATGAATTCGTCCGAGTAATTTGAACACCATACAACAATTTGGAATATATTATGACTCTGTATGCCACATTACCGCCTTGAAAAGCATGTTAGTATAACGTACGACACCTTACTACTACTAACAATACATTACAACACCGTACGTAAACTTAAAACTCCATAATAAACCAAATGAATTCGTCCGAGTCATTTGAACATCGTACGAACACTTAGGACTTGTTACGACTGTGTATGCGAAATTAGCAACAGGAAAAGCAATTTAGAATAATGTAGGATGCGTTACAACTTTTGAGAACAACTTACACCACCGTACGAAAGATTAAAACTCCATAATAAACCTAATGAATTCGTCCGAGTAATTTGAACACCATACAACAATTTGGAATATATTACGACTCTGTATGCCACATTACCGCCTTGAAAAGCATGTTAGTATAACGTACGGCACCTTACAACTCATAACAAAACATTACAACACCGTACGTAAACTTAAAACTCCATAATAAACCTAATGAATTCGTCCCAGTCATTTGAACATCGTACAACCACTCAGGACTTGTTACGACTCTGTATGCGAAATTAGCAACAGGAAAAGCAATTTAGAATAATGTAGGATGCGTTACAACTTTTGAGAACACCTTACACCACCGTACGAAAGATTAAAACTCCAAAATAAACCTAATGAATTAGTCCGAGTAATTTGAACACCATACAACAATTTGGAATATATTACGACTCTGTATGCCACATTACCGCCTTGAAAAGCATGTTAGTATAACGTACGACACCTTACTACTCCTAACAAAACATTACAACACCGTACGTAAACTTAAAACTCCATAATAAACCTAATGAATTCGTCCGAGTCCTTTGAACATCGTACCATAATTTAGAATATATTACGACTCTGTATGCCACATTACCGTCTTGAGAAGCATGTTAATATAACTTACGGCACCTTACTACTCCTAACAAAACATTACAACACCGTACGTAAACTTAAAACTCCATAATAAAACTAATGAATTCGTCCGAGTCATTTGAACATAGTACTACAATTTAGAATATATTACGACTCTGTATGCCACATTACCGCCTTGAAAAGCATGTTAGTATAACGTACGGCACCTTACAACTCCTAACAAAACATTACAACACCGTACGTAAACTTAAAACTCCATAATAAACCTAATGAATTCGTCCTAGTCATTTGAACATCGTACAACCACTCAGGACTTGTTACGACTCTGTATGCGAAATTAGCAACAGGAAAAGCAATTTAGAATAATGTAGGATGCGTTACAACTTTTGAGAACACCTTACACCACCGTACGAAAGATAAAAACTCCAAAATAAACCTAATGAATTCGTCCGAGTAATTTGAACACCATACAACAATTTGGAATATATTACGACTCTGTATGCCACATTACCGCCTTGAAAAGCATGTTAGTATAACGTACGACACCTTACTACTCCTAACAAAACATTACAACACCGTACGTAAACTTAAAACTCCATAATAAACCTAATGAATTCGTCCGAGTCATTTGAACATCGTACGACCACTCAGGACTTGTTACGACTCTTTACGCGAAATTAGCAACAGGAAAAGCAATTTAGAATAATGTAGGATGCGTTACAACTTTTGAGAACACCTTACACCACCGTACGAAAGATTAAAACTCCATAATAAACCTAATGAATTCTTCCGAGTAATTTGAACACCATACAACAATTTGGAATATATTACGACTCTGTATGCCACATTACCGCCTTGAAAAGCATGTTAGTATAACGTACGACACCTTACTACTCCTAACAAAACATTACAACACCGTACGTAAACTTAAAACTCCATAATAAACCTAATGAATTCGTCTGAGTCATTTGAACATCGTACGACCACTTAGGACTTGTTACGACTCTGTATGCGAAATTAGCAACAGGAAAAGCAATTTAGAATAATGTAGGATGCGTTACAACTTTTGAGAACAACTTACACCACCGTACGAAAGATTAAAACACCATAATAATCCTAATAAATTAGTCCGAGTCCTTTGAACTTCGTACTACAATTTAGAATATATTACGACTCTGTCTGCCACATTACCGCCTTGAAAAGCATGTTAGTATAACGTACGGCACCTTACAACTCCTAACAAAACATTACAACACCGTACGTAAACTTAAAACTCCATAATAAACATAATGAATTCGTCCGAGTCCTTTGAACATCGTACCACAATTTAGAATATATTACGACTTTGTATGCCACATTACCGTCTTGAGAAGCATGTTAATATAACTTACGGCACCTTACAACTCCTAACAAAACATTACAACACCGTACGTAAACTTAAAACTCCATAATAAACCTAATAAATTAGTCCGAGTCCTTTGAACATAGTACTACAATTTAGAATATATTACGACTCTGTATGCCACATTACCGCCTTGAAAAGCATGTTAGTATAACGTACGGCACCTTACAACTCCTAACAAAACATTACAACACCGTACGTAAACTTAAAACTCCATAATAAACCTAATGAATTCGTCCTAGTCATTTGAACATCGTACAACCACTCAGGACTTGTTACGACTCTGTATGCGAAATTAGCAACAGGAAAAGCAATTTAGAATAATGTAGGATGCGTTACAACTTTTGAGAACACCTTACACCACCGTACGAAAGATTAAAACTCCAAAATAAACCTAATGAATTCGTCCGAGTAATTTGAACACCATACAACAATTTGGAATATATTACGACTCTGTATGCCACATTACCGCCTTGAAAAGCATGTTAGTATAACGTACGACACCTTACTACTCCTAACAAAACATTACAACACCGTACGTAAACTTAAAACTCCATAATAAACCTAATGAATTCGTCCGAGTCCTTTGAACATCGTACCAAAATTTAGAATATATTACGACTCTGTATGCCACATTACCGTCTTGAGAAGCATGTTAATATAACTTACGGCACCTTACAACTCCTAACAAAACATTACAACACCGTACGTAAACTTAAAACTCCATAATAAACCTAATAAATTCGTCCGAGTCATTTGAACATAGTACTACAATTTAGAATATATTACGACTCTGTATGCCACATTACCGCCTTGAAAAGCATGTTAGTATAACGTACGGCACCTTACAACTCTTAACAAAACATTACAACACCGTACGTAAACTTAAAACTCCATAATAAACCTAATGAATTCGTCCGAGTCATTTGAACATCGTACGACCACTTAGGACTTGTTACGACTCTGTATGCGAAATAAGCAACAGGAAAAGCAATTTAGAATAATGTACGATGCGTTATAACTTTTCAGAACACCTTACACCACCGTACGAAAGATTAAAACTCCATAATAATCCTAATAAATTAGTCCGAGTCCTTTGAACATCGTACCACAATTTAGAATATATTACGACTCTGTATGCCACATTACCGTCTTGAGAAGCATGTTAATATAACTTATGGCACCTTACAACTCCTAACAAAACATTACAACACCGTACGTAAACTTAAAACTCCATAATAAACCTAATAAATTAGTCCGAGTCCTTTGAACATAGTACTACAATTTAGAATATATTACGACTCTGTATGCCACATTACCGCCTTGAAAAGCATGTTAGTATAACGTACGGCACCTTACAACTCTTAACAAAACATTACAACACCGTACGTAAACTTAAAACTTCATAATAAACCTAGTGAATTCGTCCGAGTCATTTGAACATCGTACGACCACTTAGGACTTGTTACGACTCTGTATGCGAAATAAGCAACAGGAAAAGCAATTTAGGATAATGTACGATGCGTTATAACTTTTGAGAACACCTTACACCACCGTACGAAAGATTAAAACTCCATAATAATCCTAATAAATTAGTGTGAGTCCTTTGAACATCGTACCACAATTTAGAATATATTACGACTCTGTATGCCACATTACCGTCTTGAGAAGCATGTTAGTATAACGTACGGCACCTTACAACTCCTAACAAAACATTACAACACCGTACGTAAACTTAAAACTCCATAATAAACCTAATAAATTAGTCTGAGTCCTTTGAACATAGTACTACAATTTAGAATATATTACGACTCTGTATGCCACATTACCGCCATGAAAAGCATGTTAGTATAACGTACGACACCTTACAACTCCTAACAAAACATTACAACACCGTACGTAAACTTAAAACTCCATAATAAACCTAATGAATTCGTCCGACTCATTTGAACATCGTACGACCACTTAGGACTTGTTACGACTCTGTATGCGAAATTAGCAACAGGAAAAGCAATTTAGAATAATGTACGATGCGTTATAACTTTTGAGAACACCTTACACCACCGTACGAAAGATTAAAACTCCATAATAATCCTAATAAATTAGTCCGAGTCCTTTGAACATCGTACTACAATTTAGAATATATTACGACTCTGTATGCCACATTACCGCCTTGAAAAGCATGTTAGTATAACGTACGGCACCTTACAACTCCTAACAAAACATTACAACACCGTACATGAACTTAAAACTCCATAATAAACCTAATGAATTCGTCCGAGTCCTTTAACATCGTACCACAATTTAGAATATATTACGACTCTGTATGCCACATTACCGTCTTGAGAAGCATGTTAATATAACTTACGCCACCTTACAACTCCTAACAAAACATTACAACACCGTACGTAAACTTAAAACTCCTTAATAAACCTAATAAATTAGTCCGAGTCCTTTGAACATATTACTACAATTTAGAATATATTACGACTCTGTATGCCACATTACCGTCTTCAGAAGCATGTTAATATAACTTACGGCACCTTACAACTCCTAACAAAACATTACAACACCGTACGTAAACTTAAAACTCCATAATAAACCTAATAAATTAGTCCGAGTCCTTTGAACATAGGACTACAATTTAGAATATATTACGACTCTGTATGCCACATTACCGCCTTGAAAAGCATGTTAGTATAACGTACGGCACCTTACAACTCCTAACAAAACATTACAACACCGTACATGAACTTAAAACTCCATAATAAACCTAATGAATTCGTCCGAGTCCATTGAACATCGTACCACAATTTAGAATATATTACGACTCTGTATGCCACATTACCATCTTGAGAAGCATGTTAATATAACTTACGCCACCTTACAACTCCTAACAAAACATTACAACACCGTACGTAAACTTAAAACTCCTTAATAAACCTAATAAATTAGTCCGAGTCCTTTGAACATAGTACTACAATTTAGAATATATTACGACTCTGTATGCCACATTACCGTCTTCAGAAGCATGTTAATATAACTTACGGCACCTTACAACTCCTAACAAAACATTACAACACCGTACGTAAACTTAAAACTCCATAATAAACCTAATAAATTAGTCCGAGTCCTTTGAACATAGGACTACAATTTAGAATATATTACGACTCTGTATGCCACATTACCGCCTTGAAAAGCATGTTAGTATAACGTACGGCACCTTACAACTCCTAACAAAACATTACAACACCGTACATGAACTTAAAACTCCATAATAAACCTAATGAATTCGTCCGAGTCCATTGAACATCGTACCACAATTTAGAATATATTACGACTCTGTATGCCACATTACCGTCTTGAGAAGCATGTTAATATAACTTACGGCACCTTACAACTCCTAACAAAACATTACAACACCGTACGTAAACTTAAAACTCCATAATAAACCTAATAAATTAGTCCTAGTCCTTTGAACATAGTACTACAATTTAGAATATATTACGACTCTGTATGCCACATTACCGTCTTGAAAAGCATGTTAGTATAACGTACGGCACCTTACAACTCTTAACAAAACATTACAACACCGTACGTAAACTTAAAACTCCATAATAAACCTAATGAATTCGTCCGAGTCATTTGAACATCGTACGACCACTTAGGACTTGTTACGACTCTGTATGCGAAATAAGCAACAGGAAAAGCAATTTAGAATAATGTACGATGCGATATAACTTTTGAGAACACCTTACACCACCGTACGAAAGATTAAAACTCCATAATAATCCTAATAAATTAGTCTGAGTCCTTTGAACATCGTACCACAATTTAGAATATATTACGACTCTGTATGCCACATTACCGTCTTGAGAAGCATGTTAGTATAACGTACGGCACCTTACAACTCCTAACAAAACATTACAACACCGTACGTAAACTTAAAACTCCATAATAAAGCTAATAAATTAGTCTGAGTCCTTTGAACATAGTACTACAATTTAGAATATATTACGACTCTGTATGCCACATTACCGCCATGAAAAGCATGTTAGTATAACGTACGGCACCTTACAACTCCTAACAAAACATTACAACACCGTACGTAAACTTAAAACTCCTTAATAAACCTAATAAATTAGTCCGACTCCTTTGAACATAGTACTACAATTTCGAATATATTACGACTCTGTATGCCACATTACCGTCTTCAGAAGCATGTTAATATAACTTACGGCACCTTACAACTCCTAACAAAACATTACAACACCGTACGTAAACTTAAAACTCCATAATAAACCTAATAAATTAGTCCGAGTCCTTTGAACATAGTACTACAATTTAGAATATATTACGACTCTGTATGCCACATTACCGCCTTGAAAAGCATGTTGGTATAACGTACGGCACCTTACAACTCTTAACAAAACATTACAACACCGTACGTAAACTTAAAACTCCATAATAAACCTAATGAATTCGTCCGAGTCATTTGAACAACGTACGACCACTTAGGACTTGTTACGACTCTGTATGCGAAATAAGCAACAGGAAAAGCAATTTAGAATAATGTACGATGCGTTATAACTTTTGAGAACACCTTACACCACCGTACGAAAGATTAAAACTCCATAATAATCCTAATAAATTAGTCCGAGTCCTTTGAACATCGTACTACAATTTAGAATATATTACGACTCTGTATGCCACATTACCGCCTTGAAAAGCATGTTAGTATAACGTACGGCACCTTACAACTCCTAACAAAACATTACAACACCATACATGAACTTAAAACTCCATAATAAACCTAATGAATTCGTCCGAGTCCTTTGAACATCGTACCACAATTTAGAATATATTACGACTCTGTATGCCACATTACCGTCTTGAGAAGCATGTTAATATAACTTACGGCACCTTACAACTCCTAACAAAACATTACAACACCGTACGTAAACTTAAAACTCCATAATAAACCAAATAAATTAGTCCGAGTCCTTTGAACATAGTACTACAATTTAGAATATATTACGACTCTGTATGCCACATTACCGCCTTGAAAAGCATGTTAGTATAACGTACGGCACCTTACAACTCTTAACAAAACATTACAACACCGTACGTAAACTTAAAACTTCATATAAACCTAGTGAATTCGTCCGAGTCATTTGAACATCGTACGACCACTTAGGACTTGTTACGACTCTGTATGCGAAATAAGCAACAGGAAAAGCAATTTAGGATAATGTACGATGCGTTATAACTTTTGAGAACACCTTACACCACCGTACGAAAGATTAAAACTCCATAATAATCCTAATAAATTAGTCTGAGTCCTTTGAACATCGTACCACAATTTAGAATATATTACGACTCTGTATGCCACATTACCGTCTTGAGAAGCATGTTAGTATAACGTACGGCACCTTACAACTCCTAACAAAACATTACAACACCGTACGTAAACTTAAAACTCCATAATAAACCTAATAAATTAGTCTGAGTCCTTTGAACATAGTACTACAATTTAGAATATATTACGACTCTGTATGCCACATTACCGCCATGAAAAGCATGTTAGTATAACGTACGGCACCTTACAACTCCTAACAAAACATTACAACACCGTACGTAAACTTAAAACTCCATAATAAACCTAATGAATTCGTCCGAGTCATTTGAACATCGTACGACCACTTAGGACTTGTTACGACTCTGTATGCGAAATTAGCAACAGGAAAAGCAATTTAGAATAATGTACGATGCGTTATAACTTTTGAGAACACCTTACACCACCGTACGAAAGATTAAAACTCCATAATAATCCTAATAAATTAGTCCGAGTCCTTTGAACATCGTACTACAATTTAGAATATATTACGACTCTGTATGCCACATTACCGCCTTGAAAAGCATGTTAGTATAACGTACGGCACCTTACAACTCCTAACAAAACATTACAACATCGTACATGAACTTAAAACTCCATAATAAACCTAATGAATTCGTCCGAGTCCTTTAACATCGTACCACAATTTAGAATATATTACGACTCTGTATGCCACATTACCGTCTTGAGAAGCATGTTAATATAACTTACGCCACCTTACAACTCCTAACAAAACATTACAACACCGTACGTAAACTTAAAACTCCTTAATAAACCTAATAAATTAGTCCGAGTCCTTTGAACATAGTACTACAATTTAGAATATATTACGACTCTGTATGCCACATTACCGTCTTCAGAAGCATGTTAATATAACTTACGGCACCTTACAACTCCTAACAAAACATTACAACACCGTACGTAAACTTAAAACTCCATAATAAACCTAATAAATTAGTCCGAGTCCTTTGAACATAGGACTACAATTTAGAATATATTACGACTCTGTATGCCACATTACCGCCTTGAAAAGCATGTTAGTATAACGTACGGCACCTTACAACTCCTAACAAAACATTACAACACCGTACATGAACTTAAAACTCCATAATAAACCTAATGAATTCGTCCGAGTCCATTGAACATCGTACCACAATTTAGAATATATTACGACTCTGTATTCCACATTACCGTCTTGAGAAGCATGTTAATATAACTTACGGCACCTTACAACTCCTAACAAAACATTACAACACCGTACGTAAACTTAAAACTCCATAATAAACCTAATAAATTAGTCCTAGTCCTTTGAACATAGTACTACAATTTAGAATATATTACGACTCTGTATGCCACATTACCGTCTTGAAAAGCATGTTAGTATAACGTACGGCACCTTACAACTCTTAACAAAACATTACAACACCGTACGTAAACTTAAAACTCCATAACAAACCTAATGAATTCGTCCGAGTCATTTGAACATCGTACGACCACTTAGGACTTGTTACGACTCTGTATGCGAAATAAGCAACAGGAAAAGCAATTTAGAATAATGTACGATGCGTTATAACTTTTGAGAACACCTTACACCACCGTACGAAAGATTAAAACTCCATAATAATCCTAATAAATTAGTCCGAGTCCTTTGAACATCGTACCACAATTTAGAATATATTACGTCTCTGTATGCCACATTACCGTCTTGAGAAGCATGTTAGTATAACGTACGGCACCTTACAACTCCTAACAAAACATTACAACACCGTACGTAAACTTAAAACTCCATAATAAACCTAATAAATTAGTCTGAGTCCTTTGAACATAGTACTACAATTTAGAATATATTACGACTCTGTATGCCACATTACCGCCATGAAAAGCATGTTAGTATAACGTACGGCACCTTACAACTCCTAACAAAACATTACAACACCGTACGTAAACTTAAAACTCCTTAATAAACCTAATAAATTAGTCCGAGTCCTTTGAACATAGTACTACAATTTAGAATATATTACGACTCTGTATGCCACATTACCGTCTTCAGAAGCATGTTAATATAACTTACGGCACCTTACAACTCCTAACAAAACATTACAACACCGTACGTAAACTTAAAACTCCATAATAAACCTAATAATTAGTCCGAGTCCTTTGAACATAGTACTACAATTTAGAATATATTATGACTCTGTATGCCACATTACCGCCTTGAAAAGCATGTTAGTATAACGTACGGCACCTTACTACTCTTAACAAAACATTACAACACCGTACGTAAACTTAAAACTCCATAATAAACCTAATGAATTCGTCCGAGTCATTTGAACATCGTACGACCACTTAGGACTTGTTACGACTCTGTATGCGAAATAAGCAACAGGAAAAGCAATTTAGAATAATGTACGATGCGTTATAACTTTTGAGAACACCTTACACCACCGTACGAAAGATTAAAACTCCATAATAATCCTAATAAATTAGTCCGAGTCCTTTGAACATCGTACCACAATTTAGAATATATTACGTCTCTGTATGCCACATTACCGTCTTGAGAAGCATGTTAGTATAACGTACGGCACCTTACAACTCCTAACAAAACATTACAACACCGTACGTAAACTTAAAACTCCATAATAAACCTAATAAATTAGTCTGAGTCCTTTGAACATAGTACTACAATTTAGAATATATTACGACTCTGTATGCCACATTACCGCCATGAAAAGCATGTTAGTATAACGTACGGCACCTTACAACTACTAACAAAACATTACAACACTGTACGTAAACTTAAAACTCCTTAATAAACCTAATAAATTAGTCCGAGTCCTTTGAACATAGTACTACAATTTAGAATATATTACGACTCTGTATGCCACATTACCGTCTTCAGAAGCATGTTAATATAACTTACGGCACCTTACAACTCCTAACAAAACATTACAACACCGTACGTAAACTTAAAACTCCATAATAAACCTAATAAATTAGTCCGAGTCCTTTGAACATAGTACTACAATTTAGAATATATTATGACTCTGTATGCCACATTACCTCCTTGAAAAGCATGTTAGTATAACGTACGGCACCTTACAACTCTTAACAAAACATTACAACACCGTACGTAAACTTAAAACTCCATAATAAACCTAATGAATTCGTCCGAGTCATTTGAACAACGTACGACCACTTAGGACTTGTTACGACTCTGTATGCGAAATAAGCAACAGGAAAAGCAATTTAGAATAATGTACGATGCGTTATAACTTTTGAGAACACCTTACACCACCGTACGAAAGATTAAAACTCCATAATAATCCTAATAAATTAGTCCGAGTCCTTTGAACATCGTACTACAATTTAGAATATATTACGACTCTGTATGCCACATTACCGCCTTGAAAAGCATGTTAGTATAACGTACGGCACCTTACAACTCCTAACAAAACATTACAACACCGTACATGAACTTAAAACTCCATAATAAACCTAATGAATTCGTCCGAGTCCTTTGAACATCGTACCACAATTTAGAATATATTACGACTCTGTATGCCACATTACCGTCTTGAGAAGCATGTTAATATAACTTATGGCACCTTACAACTCCTAACAAAACATTACAACACCGTACGTAAACTTAAAACTCCATAATAAACCTAATAAATTAGTCCGAGTCCTTTGAACATAGTACTACAATTTAGAATATATTACGACTCTGTATGCCACATTACCGTCTTGAGAAGCATGTTAATATAA
This sequence comes from Tagetes erecta, assembly GCA_030867185.1. Lineage (NCBI taxonomy): Eukaryota > Viridiplantae > Streptophyta > Magnoliopsida > Asterales > Asteraceae > Tagetes > Tagetes erecta. The sequence continues at coordinate 41,559,070 of CM061488.1, read as the reverse complement.
CTTACGGCACCTTACAACTCCTAACAAAACATTACAACACCGTACGTAAACTTAAAACTCCATAATAAACCTAATAAATTAGTCCGAGTCCTTTGAACATAGTACTACAATTTAGAATATATTACGACTCTGTATGCCACATTACCGCCTTGAAAAGCATGTTAGTATAACGTACGGCACCTTACAACTCTTAACAAAACATTACAACACCGTACGTAAACTTAAAACTCCATAATAAACCTAATGAATTCGTCCGAGTCATTTGAACATCGTACGACCACTTAGGACTTGTTACGACTCTGTATGCGAAATAAGCAACAGGAAAAGCAATTTAGAATAATGAACGATGCGTTATAACTTTTCAGAACACCTTACACCACCGTACGAAAGATTAAAACTCCATAATAATCCTAATAAATTAGTCCGAGTCCTTTGAACATCGTACCACAATTTAGAATATATTACGACTCTGTATGCCACATTACCGTCTTGAGAAGCATGTTAATATAACTTACGGCACCTTACAACTCCTAACAAAACATTACAACACCGTACGTAAACTTAAAACTCTATAATAAACCTAATAAATTAGTCCGAGTCCTTTGAACATAGTACTACAATTTAGAATATATTACGACTCTGTATGCCACATTACCGTCTTGAGAAGCATGTTAATATAACTTACGGCACCTTACAACTCCTAACAAAACATTACAACACCGTACGTAAACTTAAAACTCCATAAAAAACCTAATAAATTAGTCCGAGTCCTTTGAACATAGTACTACAATTTAGAATATATTACGACTCTGTATGCCACATTACCGCCTTGAAAAGCATGTTAGTATAACGTACGGCACCTTACAACTCTTAACAAAACATTACAACACCGTACGTAAACTTAAAACTCCATAATAAACCTAATGAATTCGTCCGAGTCATTTGAACATCGTACGACCACTTAGGACTTGTTACGACTCTGTATGCGAAATAAGCAACAGGAAAAGCAATTTAGAATAATGTACGATGCGTTATAACTTTTCAGAACACCTTACACCACCGTACAAATGATTAAAACTCCATAATAATCCTAATAAATTAGTCCGAGTCCTTTGAACTTCGTACTACAATTTAGAATATATTACGACTCTGTCTGCCACATTACCGCCTTGAAAAGCATGTTAGTATAACGTACGGCACCTTACAACTCTTAACAAAACATTACAACACCGTACGTAAACTTAAAACTCCATAATAAACCTAATGAATTCGTCCGAGTCATTTGAACATCGTACGACCACTTAGGACTTGTTACGACTCTGTATGCGAAATAAGCAACAGGAAAAGCAATTTAGAATAATGAACGATGCGTTATAACTTTTCAGAACACCTTACACCACCGTACGAAAGATTAAAACTCCATAATAATCCTAATAAATTAGTCCGAGTCCTTTGAACATCGTACCACAATTTAGAATATATTACGACTCTGTATGCCACATTACCGTCTTGAGAAGCATGTTAATATAACTTACGGCACCTTACAACTCCTAACAAAACATTACAACACCGTACGTAAACTTAAAACTCCATAATAAACCTAATAAATTAGTCCGAGTCCTTTGAACATAGTACTACAATTTAGAATATATTACGACTCTGTATGCCACATTACCGTCTTGAGAAGCATGTTAATATAACTTACGGCACCTTACAACTCCTAACAAAACATTACAACACCGTACGTAAACTTAAAACTCCATAATAAACCTAATAAATTAGTCCGAGTCCTTTGAACATAGTACTACAATTTAGAATATATTACGACTCTGTATGCCACATTACCGCCTTGAAAAGCATGTTAGTATAACGTACGGCACCTTACAACTCTTAACAAAACATTACAACACCGTACGTAAACTTAAAACTCCATAATAAACCTAATGAATTCGTCCGAGTCATTTGAACATCGTACGACCACTTAGGACTTGTTACGACTCTGTATGCGAAATAAGCAACAGGAAAAGCAATTTAGAATAATGTACGATGCGTTATAACTTTTCAGAACACCTTACACCACCGTACAAATGATTAAAACTCCATAATAATCCTAATAAATTAGTCCGAGTCCTTTGAACTTCGTACTACAATTTAGAATATATTACGACTCTGTCTGCCACATTACCGCCTTGAAAAGCATGTTAGTATAACGTACGGCACCTTACAACTCCTAACAAAACATTACAACACCGTACGTAAACTTAAAACTCCATAATAAACCTAATGAATTCGTCCGAGTCCTTTGAACATCGTACCACAATTTAGAATATATTACGACTCTGTATGCCACATTACCGTCTTGAGAAGCATGTTAATATAACTTACGGCACCTTACAACTCCTAACAAAACATTACAACACCGTACGTAAACTTAAAACTCCATAATAAACCTAATAAATTAGTCCGAGTCCTTTGAACATAGTACTACAATTTAGAATATATTACGACTCTGTATGCCACATTACCGCCTTGAAAAGCATGTTAGTATAACGTACGGCACCTTACGACTCTTAACAAAACATTACAACACCGTACGTAAACTTAAAACTTATAATAAACCTAATGAATTCGTCCGAGTCATTTGAACATCGTACGACTACTTAGGACTTGTTACGACTCTGTATGCGAAATAAGCAACAGGAAAAGCAATTTAGGATAATGTACGATGCGTTATAACTTTTGAGAACACCTTACACCACCGTACGAAAGATTAAAACTCCATAATAATCCTAATAAATTAGTCTGAGTCCTTTGAACATCGTACCGCAATTTAGAATATATTACGACTCTGTATGCCACATTACCGTCTTGAGAAGCATGTTAATATAACTTACGGCACCTTACAACTCCTAACAAAACATTACAACACCGTACGTAAACTTAAAACTCCATAATAAACCTAATAAATTAGTCCGAGTCCTTTGAACATAGTACTACAATTTAGAATATATTACGACTCTGTATGCCACATTACCGCCTTGAAAAGCATGTTAGTATAACGTACGGCACCTTACAACTCTTAACAAAACATTACAACACCGTACGTAAACTTAAAACTCCATAATAAACCTAATGAATTCGTCCGAGTCATTTGAACATCGTACGACCACTTAGGACTTGTTACGACTCTGTATGCGAAATAAGCAACATGAAAAGCAATTTAGAATAATGTACGATGCGTTATAACTTTTCAGAACACCTTACACCACCGTACGAAAGATTAAAACTCCATAATAATCCTAATAAATTAGTCCGAGTCCTTTGAACATCGTACCACAATTTAGAATATATTACGACTCTGTATGCCACATTACCGTCTTGAGAAGCATGTTAATATAACTTACGGCACCTTACAACTCCTAACAAAACATTACAACACCGTACGTAAACTTAAAACTCCATAATAAACCTAATAAATTAGTCCGAGTCCTTTGAACATAGTACTACAATTTAGAATATATTACGACTCTGTATGCCACATTACCGTCTTGAGAAGCATGTTAATATAACTTACGGCACCTTACAACTCCTAACAAAACATTACAACACCGTACGTAAACTTAAAACTCCATAATAAACCTAATAAATTAGTCCGAGTCCTTTGAACATAGTACTACAATTTAGAATATATTACGACTCTGTATGCCACATTACCGCCTTGAAAAGCATGTTAGTATAACGTACGGCACCTTACAACTCTTAACAAAACATTACAACACCGTACGTAAACTTAAAACTCCATAATAAACCTAATGAATTCGTCCGAGTCATTTGAACATCGTACGACCACTTAGGACTTGTTACGACTCTGTATGCGAAATAAGCAACAGGAAAAGCAATTTAGAATAATGTACGATGCGTTATAACTTTTCAGAACACCTTACACCACCGTACAAATGATTAAAACTCCATAATAATCCTAATAAATTAGTCCGAGTCCTTTGAACTTCGTACAACAATTTAGAATATATTACGACTCTGTCTACCACATTACCGCCTTGAAAAGCATGTTAGTATAACGTACGGCACCTTACAACTCTTAACAAAACATTACAACACCGTACGTAAACTTAAAACTCCATAATAAACCTAATGAATTCGTCCGAGTCGTTTGAACATCGTACGACCACTTAGGACTTGTTACGACTCTGTATGCGAAATAAGCAACATGAAAAGCAATTTAGAATAATGTACGATGCGTTATAACTTTTCAGAACACCTTACACCACCGTACGAAAGATTAAAACTCCATAATAATCCTAATAAATTAGTCCGAGTCCTTTGAACATCGTACCACAATTTAGAATATATTACGACTCTGTATGCCACATTACCGTCTTGAGAAGCATGTTAATATAACTTACGGCACCTTACAACTCCTAACAAAACATTACAACACCGTACGTAAACTTAAAACTCCATAATAAACATAATGAATTCGTCCGAGTCCTTTGAACATCGTACCACAATTTAGAATATATTACGACTCTGTATGCCACATTACCGTCTTGAGAAGCATGTTAATATAACTTACGGCACCTTACAACTCCTAACAAAACATTACAACACCGTACGTAAACTTAAAACTCCATAATAAACCTAATAAATTAGTCCGAGTCCTTTGAACATAGTACCACAATTTAGAATATATTACGACTCTGTATGCCACATTACCGCCTTGAAAAACATGTTAGTATAACGTACGGCACCTTACAACTCTTAACAAAACATTACAACACCGTACGTAAACTTAAAACTCCATAATAAACCTAATGAATTCGTCCGAGTCCTTTGAACATCGTACCACAATTTAGAATATATTACGACTCTGTATGCCACATTACCGTCTTGAGAAGCATGTTAATATAACTTACGGCACCTTACAACTCCTAACAAAACATTACAACACCGTACGTAAACTTAAAACTCCATAATAAACCTAATAAATTAGTCTGAGTCCTTTGAACATAGTACTACAATTTAGAATATATTACGACTCTGTATGCCACATTACCGCCTTGAAAAGCATGTTAGTATAACGTACGGCACCTTACGACTCTTAACAAAACATTACAACACCGTACGTAAACTTAAAACTTCATAATAAACCTAATGAATTCGTCCGAGTCATTTGAACATCGTACGACCACTTAGGACTTGTTACGACTCTGTATGCGAAATAAGCAACAGGAAAAGCAATTTAGGATAATGTACGATGCGTTATAACTTTTGAGAACACCTTACACCACCGTACGAAAGATTAAAACTCCATAATAATCCTAATAAATTAGTCTGAGTCCTTTGAACATCGTACCACAATTTAGAATATATTACGACTCTGTATGCCACATTACCGTCTTGAGAAGCATGTTAATATAACTTACGGCACCTTACAACTCCTAACAAAACATTACAACACCGTACGTAAACTTAAAACTCCATAATAAACCTAATAAATTAGTCCGAGTCCTTTGAACATAGTACTACAATTTAGAATATATTACGACTCTGTATGCCACATTACCGCCTTGAAAAGCATGTTAGTATAACGTACGACACCTTACAACTCTTAACAAAACATTACAACACCGTACGTAAACTTAAAACTCCATAATAAACCTAATGAATTCGTCCGAGTCATTTGAACATCGTACGACCACTTAGGACTTGTTACGACTCTGTATGCGAAATAAGCAACATGAAAAGCAATTTAGAATAATGTACGATGCGTTATAACTTTTCAGAACACCTTACACCACCGTACGAAAGATTAAAACTCCATAATAATCCTAATAAATTAGTCCGAGTCCTTTGAACATCGTACCACAATTTAGAATATATTACGACTCTGTATGCCACATTACCGTCTTGAGAAGCATGTTAATATAACTTACGGCACCTTACAACTCCTAACAAAACATTACAACACCGTACGTAAACTTAAAACTCCATAATAAACATAATAAATTAGTCCGAGTCCTTTGAACATAGTACTACAATTTAGAATATATTACGACTCTGTATGCCACATTACCGTCTTGAGAAGCATGTTAATATAACTTACGGCACCTTACAACTCCTAACAAAACATTACAACACCGTACGTAAACTTAAAACTCCATAATAAACCTAATAAATTAGTCCGAGTCCTTTGAACATAGTACTACAATTTAGAATATATTACGACTCTGTATGCCACATTACCGCCTTGAAAAGCATGTTAGTATAACGTACGGCACCTTACAACTCTTAACAAAACATTACAACACCGTACGTAAACTTAAAACTCCATAATAAACCTAATGAATTCGTCCGAGTCATTTGAACATCGTACGACCACTTAGGACTTGTTACGACTCTGTATGCGAAATAAGCAACATGAAAAGCAATTTAGAATAATGTACGATGCGTTATAACTTTTCAGAACACCTTACACCACCGTACGAAAGATTAAAACTCCATAATAATCCTAATAAATTAGTCCGAGTCCTTTGAACATCGTACCACAATTTAGAATATATTACGACTCTGTATGCCACATTACCGTCTTGAGAAGCATGTTAATATAACTTACGGCACCTTACAACTCCTAACAAAACATTACAACACCGTACGTAAACTTAAAACTCCATAATAAACATAATAAATTAGTCCGAGTCCTTTGAACATAGTACTACAATTTAGGATATATTACGACTCTGTATGCCACATTACCGTCTTGAGAAGCATGTTAATATAACTTACGGCACCTTACAACTCCTAACAAAACATTACAACACCGTACGTAAACTTAAAACTCCATAATAAACCTAATAAATTAGTCCGAGTCCTTTGAACATAGTACTACAATTTAGAATATATTACGACTCTGTATGCCACATTACCGCCTTGAAAAGCATGTTAGTATAACGTACGGCACCTTACAACTCTTAACAAAACATTACAACACCGTACGTAAACTTAAAACTCCATAATAAACCTAATGAATTCGTCCGAGTCATTTGAACATCGTACGACCACTTAGGACTTGTTACGACTCTGTATGCGAAATAAGCAACAGGAAAAGCAATTTAGAATAATGTACGATGCGTTATAACTTTTCAGAACACCTTACACCACCGTACAAATGATTAAAACTCCATAATAATCCTAATAAATTAGTCCGAGTCCTTTGAACTTCGTACTACAATTTAGAATATATTACGACTCTGTCTACCACATTACCGCCTTGAAAAGCATGTTAGTATAACGTACGGCACCTTACAACTCTTAACAAAACATTACAACACCGTACGTAAACTTAAAACTCCATAATAAACCTAATGAATTCGTCCGAGTCTTTTGAACATCGTACGACCACTTAGGACTTGTTACGACTCTGTATGCGAAATAAGCAACATGAAAAGCAATTTAGAATAATGTACGATGCGTTATAACTTTTCAGAACACCTTACACCACCGTACGAAAGATTAAAACTCCATAATAATCCTAATAAATTAGTCCGAGTCCTTTGAACATCGTACCACAATTTAGAATATATTACGACTCTGTATGCCACATTACCGTCTTGAGAAGCATGTTAATATAACTTACGGCACCTTACAACTCCTAACAAAACATTACAACACCGTACGTAAACTTAAAACTCCATAATAAACCTAATAAATTAGTCCGAGTCCTTTGAACATAGTACTACAATTTAGAATATATTACGACTCTGTATGCCACATTACCGTCTTGAGAAGCATGTTAATATAACTTACGGCACCTTACAACTCCTAACAAAACATTACAACACCGTACGTAAACTTAAAACTCCATAATAAACCTAATAAATTAGTCCGAGTCCTTTGAACATAGTACTACAATTTAGAATATATTACGACTCTGTATGCCACATTACCGCCTTGAAAAGCATGTTAGTATAACGTACGGCACCTTACAACTCCTAACAAAACATTACAACACCGTACGTAAACTTAAAACTCCATAATAAACCTAATAAATTAGTCTGAGTCCTTTGAACATAGTACTACAATTTAGAATATATTACGACTCTGTATGCCACATTACCGCCTTGAAAAGCATGTTAGTATAACGTACGGCACCTTACGACTCTTAACAAAACATTACAACACCGTACGTAAACTTAAAACTTCATAATAAACCTAATGAATTCGTCCGAGTCATTTGAACATCGTACGACCACTTAGGACTTGTTACGACTCTGTATGCGAAATAAGCAACAGGAAAAGCAATTTAGGATAATGTACGATGCGTTATAACTTTTGAGAACACCTTACACCACCGTACGAAAGATTAAAACTCCATAATAATCCTAATAAATTAGTCTGAGTCCTTTGAACATCGTACCACAATTTAGAATATATTACGACTCTGTATGCCACATTACCGTCTTGAGAAGCATGTTAATATAACTTACGGCACCTTACAACTCCTAACAAAACATTACAACACCGTACGTAAACTTAAAACTCCATAATAAACCTAATAAATTAGTCCGAGTCCTTTGAACATAGTACTACAATTTAGAATATATTACGACTCTGTATGCCACATGACCGCCTTGAAAAGCATGTTAGTATAACGTACGGCACCTTACAACTCTTAACAAAACATTACAACACCGTACGTAAACTTAAAACTCCATAATAAACCTAATGAATTCGTCCGAGTCATTTGAACATCGTACGACCACTTAGGACTTGTTACGACTCTGTATGCGAAATAAGCAACATGAAAAGCAATTTAGAATAATGTACGATGCGTTATAACTTTTCAGAACACCTTACACCACCGTACGAAAGATTAAAACTCCATAATAATCCTAATAAATTAGTCCGAGTCCTTTGAACATCGTACCACAATTTAGAATATATTACGACTCTGTATGCCACATTACCGTCTTGAGAAGCATGTTAATATAACTTACGGCACCTTACAACTCCTAACAAAACATTACAACACCGTACGTAAACTTAAAACTCCATAATAAACCTAATAAATTAGTCCGAGTCCTTTGAACATAGTACTACAATTTAGAATATATTACGACTCTGTATGCCACATTACCGTCTTGAGAAGCATGTTAATATAACTTACGGCACCTTACAACTCCTAACAAAACATTACAACACCGTACGTAAACTTAAAACTCCATAATAAACCTAATAAATTAGTCCGAGTCCTTTGAACATAGTACTACAATTTAGAATATATTACGACTCTGTATGCCACATTACCGCCTTGAAAAGCATGTTAGTATAACGTACGGCACCTTACAACTCTTAACAAAACATTACAACACCGTACGTAAACTTAAAACTCCATAATAAACCTAATGAATTCGTCCGAGTCATTTGAACATCGTACGACCACTTAGGACTTGTTACGACTCTGTATGCGAAATAAGCAACAGGAAAAGCAATTTAGAATAATGTACGATGCGTTATAACTTTTCAGAACACCTTACACCACCGTACAAATGATTAAAACTCCATAATAATCCTAATAAATTAGTCCGAGTCCTTTGAACTTCGTACTACAATTTAGAATATATTACGACTCTGTCTACCACATTACCGCCTTGAAAAGCATGTTAGTATAACGTACGGCACCTTACAACTCTTAACAAAACATTACAACACCGTACGTAAACTTAAAACTCCATAATAAACCTAATGAATTCGTCCGAGTCATTTGAACATCGTACGACCACTTAGGACTTGTTACGACTCTGTATGCGAAATAAGCAACATGAAAAGCAATTTAGAATAATGTACGATGCGTTATAACTTTTCAGAACACCTTACACCACCGTACGAAAGATTAAAACTCCATAATAATCCTAATAAATTAGTCCGAGTCCTTTGAACATCGTACCACAATTTAGAATATATTACGACTCTGTATGCCACATTACCGTCTTGAGAAGCATGTTAATATAACTTACGGCACCTTACAACTCCTAACAAAACATTACAACACCGTACGTAAACTTAAAACTCCATAATAAACCTAATAAATTAGTCCGAGTCCTTTGAACATAGTACTACAATTTAGAATATATTACGACTCTGTATGCCACATTACCGTCTTGAGAAGCATGTTAATATAACTTACGGCACCTTACAACTCCTAACAAAACATTACAACACCGTACGTAAACTTAAAACTCCATAATAAACCTAATAAATTAGTCCGAGTCCTTTGAACATAGTACTACAATTTAGAATATATTACGACTCTGTATGCCACATTACCGCCTTGAAAAGCATGTTAGTATAACGTACGGCACCTTACAACTCTTAACAAAACATTACAACACCGTACGTAAACTTAAAACTCCATAATAAACCTAATGAATTCGTCCGAGTCATTTGAACATCGTACGACCACTTAGGACTTGTTACGACTCTGTATGCGAAATAAGCAACAGGAAAAGCAATTTAGAATAATGTACGATGCGTTATAACTTTTCAGAACACCTTACACCACCGTACAAATGATTAAAACTCCATAATAATCCTAATAAATTAGTCCGAGTCCTTTGAACTTCGTACTACAATTTAGAATATATTACGACTCTGTCTACCACATTACCGCCTTGAAAAGCATGTTAGTATAACGTACGGCACCTTACAACTCTTAACAAAACATTACAACACCGTACGTAAACTTAAAACTCCATAATAAACCTAATGAATTCGTCCGAGTCATTTGAACATCGTACGACCACTTAGGACTTGTTACGACTCTGTATGCGAAATAAGCAACATGAAAAGCAATTTAGAATAATGTACGATGCGTTATAACTTTTCAGAACACCTTACACCACCGTACGAAAGATTAAAACTCCATAATAATCCTAATAAATTAGTCCGAGTCCTTTGAACATCGTACCACAATTTAGAATATATTACGACTCTGTATGCCACATTACCGTCTTGAGAAGCATGTTAATATAACTTACGGCACCTTACAACTCCTAACAAAACATTACAACACCGTACGTAAACTTAAAACTCCATAATAAACCTAATAAATTAGTCCGAGTCCTTTGAACATAGTACTACAATTTAGAATATATTACGACTCTGTATGCCACATTACCGTCTTGAGAAGCATGTTAATATAACTTACGGCACCTTACAACTCCTAACAAAACATTACAACACCGTACGTAAACTTAAAACTCCATAATAAACCTAATAAATTAGTCCGAGTCCTTTGAACATAGTACTACAATTTAGAATATATTACGACTCTGTATGCCACATTACCGCCTTGAAAAGCATGTTAGTATAACGTACGGCACCTTACAACTCTTAACAAAACATTACAACACCGTACGTAAACTTAAAACTCCATAATAAACCTAATGAATTCGTCCGAGTCATTTGAACATCGTACGACCACTTAGGACTTGTTACGACTCTGTATGCGAAATAAGCAACATGAAAAGCAATTTAGAATAATGTACGATGCGTTATAACTTTTCAGAACACCTTACACCACCGTACGAAAGATTAAAACTCCATAATAATCCTAATAAATTAGTCCGAGTCCTTTGAACATCGTACCACAATTTAGAATATATTACGACTCTGTATGCCACATTACCGTCTTGAGAAGCATGTTAATATAACTTACGGCACCTTACAACTCCTAACAAAACATTACAACACCGTACGTAAACTTAAAACTCCATAATAAACCTAATAAATTAGTCCGAGTCCTTTGAACATAGTACTACAATTTAGAATATATTACGACTCTGTATGCCACATTACCGCCTTGAAAAGCATGTTAGTATAACGTACGGCACCTTACGACTCTTAACAAAACATTACAACACCGTACGTAAACTTAAAACTTCATAATAAACCTAATGAATTCGTCCGAGTCATTTGAACATCGTACGACCACTTAGGACTTGTTACGACTCTGTATGCGAAATAAGCAACAGGAAAAGCAATTTAGGATAATGTACGATGCGTTATAACTTTTGAGAACACCTTACACCACCGTACGAAAGATTAAAACTCCATAATAATCCTAATAAATTAGTCTGAGTCCTTTGAACATCGTACCACAATTTAGAATATATTATGACTCTGTATGCCACATTACCGTCTTGAGAAGCATGTTAATATAACTTACGGCACCTTACAACTCCTAACAAAACATTACAACACCGTACGTAAACTTAAAACTCCATAATAAACCTAATAAATTAGTCCGAGTCCTTTGAACATAGTACTACAATTTAGAATATATTACGACTCTGTATGCCACATGACCGCCTTGAAAAGCATGTTAGTATAACGTACGGCACCTTACAACTCTTAACAAAACATTACAACACCGTACGTAAACTTAAAACTCCATAATAAACCTAATGAATTCGTCCGAGTCATTTGAACATCGTACGACCACTTAGGACTTGTTACGACTCTGTATGCGAAATAAGCAACATGAAAAGCAATTTAGAATAATGTACGATGCGTTATAACTTTTCAGAACACCTTACACCACCGTACGAAAGATTAAAACTCCATAATAATCCTAATAAATTAGTCCGAGTCCTTTGAACATCGTACCACAATTTAGAATATATTACGACTCTGTATGCCACATTACCGTCTTGAGAAGCATGTTAATATAACTTACGGCACCTTACAACTCCTAATAAAACATTACAACACCGTACGTAAACTTAAAACTCCATAATAAACATAATAAATTAGTCCGAGTCCTTTGAACATAGTACTACAATTTAGAATATATTACGACTCTGTATGCCACATTACCGTCTTGAGAAGCATGTTAATATAACTTACGGCACCTTACAACTCCTAACAAAACATTACAACACCGTACGTAAACTTAAAACTCCATAATAAACCTAATAAATTAGTCCGAGTCCTTTGAACATAGTACTACAATTTAGAATATATTACGACTCTGTATGCCACATTACCGCCTTGAAAAGCATGTTAGTATAACGTACGGCACCTTACAACTCTTAACAAAACATTACAACACCGTACGTAAACTTAAAACTCCATAATAAACCTAATGAATTCGTCCGAGTCATTTGAACATCGTACGACCACTTAGGACTTGTTACGACTCTGTATGCGAAATAAGCAACAGGAAAAGCAATTTAGAATAATGTACGATGCGTTATAACTTTTCAGAACACCTTACACCACCGTACAAATGATTAAAACTCCATAATAATCCTAATAAATTAGTCCGAGTCCTTTGAACTTCGTACTACAATTTAGAATATATTACGACTCTGTCTACCACATTACCGCCTTGAAAAGCATGTTAGTATAACGTACGGCACCTTACAACTCTTAACAAAACATTACAACACCGTACGTAAACTTAAAACTCCATAATAAACCTAATGAATTCGTCCGAGTCATTTGAACATCGTACGACCACTTAGGACTTGTTACGACTCTGTATGCGAAATAAGCAACATGAAAAGCAATTTAGAATAATGTACGATGCGTTATAACTTTTCAGAACACCTTACACCACCGTACGAAAGATTAAAACTCCATAATAATCCTAATAAATTAGTCCGAGTCCTTTGAACATCGTACCACAATTTAGAATATATTACGACTCTGTATGCCACATTACCGTCTTGAGAAGCATGTTAATATAACTTACGGCACCTTACAACTCCTAACAAAACATTACAACACCGTACGTAAACTTAAAACTCCATAATAAACCTAATAAATTAGTCCGAGTCCTTTGAACATAGTACTACAATTTAGAATATATTACGACTCTGTATGCCACATTACCGTCTTGAGAAGCATGTTAATATAACTTACGGCACCTTACAACTCCTAACAAAACATTACAACACCGTACGTAAACTTAAAACTCCATAATAAACCTAATAAATTAGTCCGAGTCCTTTGAACATAGTACTACAATTTAGAATATATTACGACTCTGTATGCCACATTACCGCCTTGAAAAGCATGTTAGTATAACGTACGGCACCTTACAACTCTTAACAAAACATTACAACACCGTACGTAAACTTAAAACTCCATAATAAACCTAATGAATTCGTCCGAGTCATTTGAACATCGTACGACCACTTAGGACTTGTTACGACTCTGTATGCGAAATAAGCAACAGGAAAAGCAATTTAGAATAATGTACGATGCGTTATAACTTTTCAGAACACCTTACACCACCGTACAAATGATTAAAACTCCATAATAATCCTAATAAATTAGTCCGAGTCCTTTGAACTTCGTACTACAATTTAGAATATATTACGACTCTGTCTACCACATTACCGCCTTGAAAAGCATGTTAGTATAACGTACGGCACCTTACAACTCTTAACAAAACATTACAACACCGTACGTAAACTTAAAACTCCATAATAAACCTAATGAATTCGTCCGAGTCATTTGAACATCGTACGACCACTTAGGACTTGTTACGACTCTGTATGCGAAATAAGCAACATGAAAAGCAATTTAGAATAATGTACGATGCGTTATAACTTTTCAGAACACCTTACACCACCGTACGAAAGATTAAAACTCCATAATAATCCTAATAAATTAGTCCGAGTCCTTTGAACATCGTACCACAATTTAGAATATATTACGACTCTGTATGCCACATTACCGTCTTGAGAAGCATGTTAATATAACTTACGGCACCTTACAACTCCTAACAAAACATTACAACACCGTACGTAAACTTAAAACTCCATAATAAACCTAATAAATTAGTCCGAGTCCTTTGAACATAGTACTACAATTTAGAATATATTACGACTCTGTATGCCACATTACCGTCTTGAGAAGCATGTTAATATAACTTACGGCACCTTACAACTCCTAACAAAACATTACAACACCGTACGTAAACTTAAAACTCCATAATAAACCTAATAAATTAGTCCGAGTCCTTTGAACATAGTACTACAATTTAGAATATATTACGACTCTGTATGCCACATTACCGCCTTGAAAAGCATGTTAGTATAACGTACGGCACCTTACAACTCTTAACAAAACATTACAACACCGTACGTAAACTTAAAACTCCATAATAAACCTAATGAATTCGTCCGAGTCATTTGAACATCGTACGACCACTTAGGACTTGTTACGACTCTGTATGCGAAATAAGCAACATGAAAAGCAATTTAGAATAATGTACGATGCGTTATAACTTTTCAGAACACCTTACACCACCGTACGAAAGATTAAAACTCCATAATAATCCTAATAAATTAGTCCGAGTCCTTTGAACATCGTACCACAATTTAGAATATATTACGACTCTGTATGCCACATTACCGTCTTGAGAAGCATGTTAATATAACTTACGGCACCTTACAACTCCTAACAAAATATTACAACACCGTACGTAAACTTAAAACTCCATAATAAACATAATAAATTAGTCCGAGTCCTTTGAACATAGTACTACAATTTAGAATATATTACGACTCTGTATGCCACATTACCGTCTTGAGAAGCATGTTAATATAACTTACGGCACCTTACAACTCCTAACAAAACATTACAACACCGTACGTAAACTTAAAACTCCATAATAAACCTAATAAATTAGTCCGAGTCCTTTGAACATAGTACTACAATTTAGAATATATTACGACTCTGTATGCCACATTACCGCCTTGAAAAGCATGTTAGTATAACGTACGGCACCTTACATCTCTTAACAAAACATTACAACACCGTACGTAAACTTAAAACTCCATAATAAACCTAATGAATTCGTCCGAGTCATTTGAACATCGTACGACCACTTAGGACTTGTTACGACTCTGTATGCGAAATAAGCAACAGGAAAAGCAATTTAGAATAATGTACGATGCGTTATAACTTTTCAGAACACCTTACACCACCGTACAAATGATTAAAACTCCATAATAATCCTAATAAATTAGTCCGAGTCCTTTGAACTTCGTACTACAATTTAGAATATATTACGACTCTGTCTACCACATTACCGCCTTGAAAAGCATGTTAGTATAACGTACGGCACCTTACAACTCTTAACAAAACATTACAACACCGTACGTAAACTTAAAACTCCATAATAAACCTAATGAATTCGTCCGAGTCATTTGAACATCGTACGACCACTTAGGACTTGTTACGACTCTGTATGCGAAATAAGCAACATGAAAAGCAATTTAGAATAATGTACGATGCGTTATAACTTTTCAGAACACCTTACACCACCGTACGAAAGATTAAAACTCCATAATAATCCTAATAAATTAGTCCGAGTCCTTTGAACATCGTACCACAATTTAGAATATATTACGACTCTGTATGCCACATTACCGTCTTGAGAAGCATGTTAATATAACTTACGGCACCTTACAACTCCTAACAAAACATTACAACACCGTACGTAAACTTAAAACTCCATAATAAACCTAATAAATTAGTCCGAGTCCTTTGAACATAGTACTACAATTTAGAATATATTACGACTCTGTATGCCACATTACCGTCTTGAGAAGCATGTTAATATAACTTACGGCACCTTACAACTCCTAACAAAACATTACAACACCGTACGTAAACTTAAAACTCCATAATAAACCTAATAAATTAGTCCGAGTCCTTTGAACATAGTACTACAATTTAGAATATATTACGACTCTGTATGCCACATTACCGCCTTGAAAAGCATGTTAGTATAACGTACGGCACCTTACAACTCTTAACAAAACATTACAACACCGTACGTAAACTTAAAACTCCATAATAAACCTAATGAATTCGTCCGAGTCATTTGAACATCGTACGACCACTTAGGACTTGTTACGACTCTGTATGCGAAATAAGCAACAGGAAAAGCAATTTAGAATAATGTACGATGCGTTATAACTTTTCAGAACACCTTACACCACCGTACAAATGATTAAAACTCCATAATAATCCTAATAAATTAGTCCGAGTCCTTTGAACTTCGTACTACAATTTAGAATATATTACGACTCTGTCTACCACATTACCGCCTTGAAAAGCATGTTAGTATAACGTACGGCACCTTACAACTCTTAACAAAACATTACAACACCGTACGTAAACTTAAAACTCCATAATAAACCTAATGAATTCGTCCGAGTCATTTGAACATCGTACGACCACTTAGGACTTGTTACGACTCTGTATGCGAAATAAGCAACATGAAAAGCAATTTAGAATAATGTACGATGCGTTATAACTTTTCAGAACACCTTACACCACCGTACGAAAGATTAAAACTCCATAATAATCCTAATAAATTAGTCCGAGTCCTTTGAACATCGTACCACAATTTAGAATATATTACGACTCTGTATGCCACATTACCGTCTTGAGAAGCATGTTAATATAACTTACGGCACCTTACAACTCCTAACAAAACATTACAACACCGTACGTAAACTTAAAACTCCATAATAAACCTAATAAATTAGTCCGAGTCCTTTGAACATAGTACTACAATTTAGAATATATTACGACTCTGTATGCCACATTACCGTCTTGAGAAGCATGTTAATATAACTTACGGCACCTTACAACTCCTAACAAAACATTACAACACCGTACGTAAACTTAAAACTCCATAATAAACCTAATAAATTAGTCCGAGTCCTTTGAACATAGTACTACAATTTAGAATATATTACGACTCTGTATGCCACATTACCGCCTTGAAAAGCATGTTAGTATAACGTACGGCACCTTACAACTCTTAACAAAACATTACAACACCGTACGTAAACTTAAAACTCCATAATAAACCTAATGAATTCGTCCGAGTCATTTGAACATCGTACGACCACTTAGGACTTGTTACGACTCTGTATGCGAAATAAGCAACATGAAAAGCAATTTAGAATAATGTACGATGCGTTATAACTTTTCAGAACACCTTACACCACCGTACGAAAGATTAAAACTCCATAATAATCCTAATAAATTAGTCCGAGTCCTTTGAACATCGTACCACAATTTAGAATATATTACGACTCTGTATGCCACATTACCGTCTTGAGAAGCATGTTAATATAACTTACGGCACCTTACAACTCCTAACAAAATATTACAACACCGTACGTAAACTTAAAACTCCATAATAAACATAATAAATTAGTCCGAGTCCTTTGAACATAGTACTACAATTTAGAATATATTACGACTCTGTATGCCACATTACCGTCTTGAGAAGCATGTTAATATAACTTACGGCACCTTACAACTCCTAACAAAACATTACAACACCGTACGTAAACTTAAAACTCCATAATAAACCTAATAAATTAGTCCGAGTCCTTTGAACATAGTACTACAATTTAGAATATATTACGACTCTGTATGCCACATTACCGCCTTGAAAAGCATGTTAGTATAACGTACGGCACCTTACATCTCTTAACAAAACATTACAACACCGTACGTAAACTTAAAACTCCATAATAAACCTAATGAATTCGTCCGAGTCATTTGAACATCGTACGACCACTTAGGACTTGTTACGACTCTGTATGCGAAATAAGCAACAGGAAAAGCAATTTAGAATAATGTACGATGCGTTATAACTTTTCAGAACACCTTACACCACCGTACAAATGATTAAAACTCCATAATAATCCTAATAAATTAGTCCGAGTCCTTTGAACTTCGTACTACAATTTAGAATATATTACGACTCTGTCTACCACATTACCGCCTTGAAAAGCATGTTAGTATAACGTACGGCACCTTACAACTCTTAACAAAACATTACAACACCGTACGTAAACTTAAAACTCCATAATAAACCTAATGAATTCGTCCGAGTCATTTGAACATCGTACGACCACTTAGGACTTGTTACGACTCTGTATGCGAAATAAGCAACATGAAAAGCAATTTAGAATAATGTACGATGCGTTATAACTTTTCAGAACACCTTACACCACCGTACGAAAGATTAAAACTCCATAATAATCCTAATAAATTAGTCCGAGTCCTTTGAACATCGTACCACAATTTAGAATATATTACGACTCTGTATGCCACATTACCGTCTTGAGAAGCATGTTAATATAACTTACGGCACCTTACAACTCCTAACAAAACATTACAACACCGTACGTAAACTTAAAACTCCATAATAAACCTAATAAATTAGTCCGAGTCCTTTGAACATAGTACTACAATTTAGAATATATTACGACTCTGTATGCCACATTACCGTCTTGAAAAGCATGTTAATATAACTTACGGCACCTTACAACTCCTAACAAAACATTACAACACCGTACGTAAACTTAAAACTCCATAATAAACCTAATAAATTAGTCCGAGTCCTTTGAACATAGTACTACAATTTAGAATATATTACGACTCTGTATGCCACATTACCGCCTTGAAAAGCATGTTAGTATAACGTACGGCACCTTACAACTCTTAACAAAACATTACAACACCGTACGTAAACTTAAAACTCCATAATAAACCTAATGAATTCGTCCGAGTCATTTGAACATCGTACGACCACTTAGGACTTGTTACGACTCTGTATGCGAAATAAGCAACAGGAAAAGCAATTTAGAATAATGTACGATGCGTTATAACTTTTCAGAACACCTTACACCACCGTACAAATGATTAAAACTCCATAATAATCCTAATAAATTAGTCCGAGTCCTTTGAACTTCGTACTACAATTTAGAATATATTACGACTCTGTCTACCACATTACCGCCTTGAAAAGCATGTTAGTATAACGTACGGCACCTTACAACTCTTAACAAAACATTACAACACCGTACGTAAACTTAAAACTCCATAATAAACCTAATGAATTCGTCCGAGTCGTTTGAACATCGTACGACCACTTAGGACTTGTTACGACTCTGTATGCGAAATAAGCAACATGAAAAGCAATTTAGAATAATGTACGATGCGTTATAACTTTTCAGAACACCTTACACCACCGTACGAAAGATTAAAACTCCATAATAATCCTAATAAATTAGTCCGAGTCCTTTGAACATCGTACCACAATTTAGAATATATTACGACTCTGTATGCCACATTACCGTCTTGAGAAGCATGTTAATATAACTTACGGCACCTTACAACTCCTAACAAAACATTACAACACCGTACGTAAACTTAAAACTCCATAATAAACATAATGAATTCGTCCGAGTCCTTTGAACATCGTACCACAATTTAGAATATATTACGACTCTGTATGCCACATTACCGTCTTGAGAAGCATGTTAATATAACTTACGGCACCTTACAACTCCTAACAAAACATTACAACACCGTACGTAAACTTAAAACTCCATAATAAACCTAATAAATTAGTCCGAGTCCTTTGAACATAGTACTACAATTTAGAATATATTACGACTCTGTATGCCACATTACCGCCTTGAAAAGCATGTTAGTATAACGTACGGCACCTTACAACTCTTAACAAAACATTACAACACCGTACGTAAACTTAAAACTCCATAATAAACCTAATGAATTCGTCCGAGTCCTTTGAACATCGTACCACAATTTAGAATATATTACGACTCTGTATGCCACATTACCGTCTTGAGAAGCATGTTAATATAACTTACGGCACCTTACAACTCCTAACAAAACATTACAACACCGTACGTAAACTTAAAACTCCATAATAAACCTAATAAATTAGTCTGAGTCCTTTGAACATAGTACTACAATTTAGAATATATTACGACTCTGTATGCCACATTACCGCCTTGAAAAGCATGTTAGTATAACGTACGGCACCTTACGACTCTTAACAAAACATTACAACACCGTACGTAAACTTAAAACTTCATAATAAACCTAATGAATTCGTCCGAGTCATTTGAACATCGTACGACCACTTAGGACTTGTTACGACTCTGTATGCGAAATAAGCAACAGGAAAAGCAATTTAGGATAATGTACGATGCGTTATAACTTTTGAGAACACCTTACACCACCGTACGAAAGATTAAAACTCCATAATAGTCCTAATAAATTAGTCTGAGTCCTTTGAACATCGTACCACAATTTAGAATATATTACGACTCTGTATGCCACATTACCGTCTTGAGAAGCATGTTAATATAACTTACGGCACCTTACAACTCCTAACAAAACATTACAACACCGTACGTAAACTTAAAACTCCATAATAAACCTAATAAATTAGTCCGAGTCCTTTGAACATAGTACTACAATTTAGAATATATTACGACTCTGTATGCCACATTACCGCCTTGAAAAGCATGTTAGTATAACGTACGACACCTTACAACTCTTAACAAAACATTACAACACCGTACGTAAACTTAAAACTCCATAATAAACCTAATGAATTCGTCCGAGTCATTTGAACATCGTACGACCACTTAGGACTTGTTACGACTCTGTATGCGAAATAAGCAACATGAAAAGCAATTTAGAATAATGTACGATGCGTTATAACTTTTCAGAACACCTTACACCACCGTACGAAAGATTAAAACTCCATAATAATCCTAATAAATTAGTCCGAGTCCTTTGAACATCGTACCACAATTTAGAATATATTACGACTCTGTATGCCACATTACCGTCTTGAGAAGCATGTTAATATAACTTACGGCACCTTACAACTCCTAACAAAACATTACAACACTGTACGTAAACTTAAAACTCCATAATAAACATAATAAATTAGTCCGAGTCCTTTGAACATAGTACTACAATTTAGAATATATTACGACTCTGTATGCCACATTACCGTCTTGAGAAGCATGTTAATATAACTTACGGCACCTTACAACTCCTAACAAAACATTACAACACCGTACGTAAACTTAAAACTCCATAATAAACCTAATAAATTAGTCCGAGTCCTTTGAACATAGTACTACAATTTAGAATATATTACGACTCTGTATGCCACATTACCGCCTTGAAAAGCATGTTAGTATAACGTACGGCACCTTACAACTCTTAACAAAACATTACAACACCGTACGTAAACTTAAAACTCCATAATAAACCTAATGAATTCGTCCGAGTCATTTGAACATCGTACGACCACTTAGGACTTGTTACGACTCTGTATGCGAAATAAGCAACATGAAAAGCAATTTAGAATAATGTACGATGCGTTATAACTTTTCAGAACACCTTACACCACCGTACGAAAGATTAAAACTCCATAATAATCCTAATAAATTAGTCCGAGTCCTTTGAACATCGTACCACAATTTAGAATATATTACGACTCTGTATGCCACATTACCGTCTTGAGAAGCATGTTAATATAACTTACGGCACCTTACAACTCCTAACAAAACATTACAACACCGTACGTAAACTTAAAACTCCATAATAAACATAATAAATTAGTCCGAGTCCTTTGAACATAGTACTACAATTTAGAATATATTACGACTCTGTATGCCACATTACCGTCTTGAGAAGCATGTTAATATAACTTACGGCACCTTACAACTCCTAACAAAACATTACAACACCGTACGTAAACTTAAAACTCCATAATAAACCTAATAAATTAGTCCGAGTCCTTTGAACATAGTACTACAATTTAGAATATATTACGACTCTGTATGCCACATTACCGCCTTGAAAAGCATGTTAGTATAACGTACGGCACCTTACAACTCTTAACAAAACATTACAACACCGTACGTAAACTTAAAACTCCATAATAAACCTAATGAATTCGTCCGAGTCATTTGAACATCGTACGACCACTTAGGACTTGTTACGACTCTGTATGCGAAATAAGCAACAGGAAAAGCAATTTAGAATAATGTACGATGCGTTATAACTTTTCAGAACACCTTACACCACCGTACAAATGATTAAAACTCCATAATAATCCTAATAAATTAGTCCGAGTCCTTTGAACTTCGTACTACAATTTAGAATATATTACGACTCTGTCTACCACATTACCGCCTTGAAAAGCATGTTAGTATAACGTACGGCACCTTACAACTCTTAACAAAACATTACAACACCGTACGTAAACTTAAAACTCCATAATAAACCTAATGAATTCGTCCGAGTCTTTTGAACATCGTACGACCACTTAGGACTTGTTACGACTCTGTATGCGAAATAAGCAACATGAAAAGCAATTTAGAATAATGTACGATGCGTTATAACTTTTCAGAACACCTTACACCACCGTACGAAAGATTAAAACTCCATAATAATCCTAATAAATTAGTCCGAGTCCTTTGAACATCGTACCACAATTTAGAATATATTACGACTCTGTATGCCACATTACCGTCTTGAGAAGCATGTTAATATAACTTACGGCACCTTACAACTCCTAACAAAACATTACAACACCGTACGTAAACTTAAAACTCCATAATAAACCTAATAAATTAGTCCGAGTCCTTTGAACATAGTACTACAATTTAGAATATATTACGACTCTGTATGCCACATTACCGTCTTGAGAAGCATGTTAATATAACTTACGGCACCTTACAACTCCTAACAAAACATTACAACACCGTACGTAAACTTAAAACTCCATAATAAACCTAATAAATTAGTCCGAGTCCTTTGAACATAGTACTACAATTTAGAATATATTACGACTCTGTATGCCACATTACCGCCTTGAAAAGCATGTTAGTATAACGTACGGCACCTTACAACTCCTAACAAAACATTACAACACCGTACGTAAACTTAAAACTCCATAATAAACCTAATAAATTAGTCTGAGTCCTTTGAACATAGTACTACAATTTAGAATATATTACGACTCTGTATGCCACATTACCGCCTTGAAAAGCATGTTAGTATAACGTACGGCACCTTACGACTCTTAACAAAACATTACAACACCGTACGTAAACTTAAAACTTCATAATAAACCTAATGAATTCGTCCGAGTCATTTGAACATCGTACGACCACTTAGGACTTGTTACGACTCTGTATGCGAAATAAGCAACAGGAAAAGCAATTTAGGATAATGTACGATGCGTTATAACTTTTGAGAACACCTTACACCACCGTACGAAAGATTAAAACTCCATAATAATCCTAATAAATTAGTCTGAGTCCTTTGAACATCGTACCACAATTTAGAATATATTACGACTCTGTATGCCACATTACCGTCTTGAGAAGCATGTTAATATAACTTACGGCACCTTACAACTCCTAACAAAACATTACAACACCGTACGTAAACTTAAAACTCCATAATAAACCTAATAAATTAGTCCGAGTCCTTTGAACATAGTACTACAATTTAGAATATATTACGACTCTGTATGCCACATGACCGCCTTGAAAAGCATGTTAGTATAACGTACGGCACCTTACAACTCTTAACAAAACATTACAACACCGTACGTAAACTTAAAACTCCATAATAAACCTAATGAATTCGTCCGAGTCATTTGAACATCGTACGACCACATAGGACTTGTTACGACTCTGTATGCGAAATAAGCAACATGAAAAGCAATTTAGAATAATGTACGATGCGTTATAACTTTTCAGAACACCTTACACCACCGTACGAAAGATTAAAACTCCATAATAATCCTAATAAATTAGTCCGAGTCCTTTGAACATCGTACCACAATTTAGAATATATTACGACTCTGTATGCCACATTACCGTCTTGAGAAGCATGTTAATATAACTTACGGCACCTTACAACTCCTAACAAAACATTACAACACCGTACGTAAACTTAAAACTCCATAATAAACATAATAAATTAGTCCGAGTCCTTTGAACATAGTACTACAATTTAGAATATATTACGACTCTGTATGCCACATTACCGTCTTGAGAAGCATGTTAATATAACTTACGGCACCTTACAACTCCTAACAAAACATTACAACACCGTACGTAAACTTAAAACTCCATAATAAACCTAATAAATTAGTCCGAGTCCTTTGAACATAGTACTACAATTTAGAATATATTACGACTCTGTATGCCACATTACCGCCTTGAAAAGCATGTTAGTATAACGTACGGCACCTTACAACTCTTAACAAAACATTACAACACCGTACGTAAACTTAAAACTCCATAATAAACCTAATGAATTCGTCCGAGTCATTTGAACATCGTACGACCACTTAGGACTTGTTACGACTCTGTATGCGAAATAAGCAACAGGAAAAGCAATTTAGAATAATGTACGATGCGTTATAACTTTTCAGAACACCTTACACCACCGTACAAATGATTAAAACTCCATAATAATCCTAATAAATTAGTCCGAGTCCTTTGAACTTCGTACTACAATTTATAATATATTACGACTCTGTCTACCACATTACCGCCTTGAAAAGCATGTTAGTATAACGTACGGCACCTTACAACTCTTAACAAAACATTACAACACCGTACGTAAACTTAAAACTCCATAATAAACCTAATGAATTCGTCCGAGTCATTTGAACATCGTACGACCACTTAGGACTTGTTACGACTCTGTATGCGAAATAAGCAACATGAAAAGCAATTTAGAATAATGTACGATGCGTTATAACTTTTCAGAACACCTTACACCACCGTACGAAAGATTAAAACTCCATAATAATCCTAATAAATTAGTCCGAGTCCTTTGAACATCGTACCACAATTTAGAATATATTACGACTCTGTATGCCACATTACCGTCTTGAGAAGCATGTTAATATAACTTACGGCACCTTACAACTCCTAACAAAACATTACAACACCGTACGTAAACTTAAAACTCCATAATAAACCTAATAAATTAGTCCGAGTCCTTTGAACATAGTACTACAATTTAGAATATATTACGACTCTGTATGCCACATTACCGTCTTGAGAAGCATGTTAATATAACTTACGGCACCTTACAACTCCTAACAAAACATTACAACACCGTACGTAAACTTAAAACTCCATAATAAACCTAATAAATTAGTCCGAGTCCTTTGAACATAGTACTACAATTTAGAATATATTACGACTCTGTATGCCACATTACCGCCTTGAAAAGCATGTTAGTATAACGTACGGCACCTTACAACTCTTAACAAAACATTACAACACCGTACGTAAACTTAAAACTCCATAATAAACCTAATGAATTCGTCCGAGTCATTTGAACATCGTACGACCACTTAGGACTTGTTACGACTCTGTATGCGAAATAAGCAACATGAAAAGCAATTTAGAATAATGTACGATGCGTTATAACTTTTCAGAACACCTTACACCACCGTACGAAAGATTAAAACTCCATAATAATCCTAATAAATTAGTCCGAGTCCTTTGAACATCGTACCACAATTTAGAATATATTACGACTCTGTATGCCACATTACCGTCTTGAGAAGCATGTTAATATAACTTACGGCACCTTACAACTCCTAACAAAATATTACAACACCGTACGTAAACTTAAAACTCCATAATAAACATAATAAATTAGTCCGAGTCCTTTGAACATAGTACTACAATTTAGAATATATTACGACTCTGTATGCCACATTACCGTCTTGAGAAGCATGTTAATATAACTTACGGCACCTTACAACTCCTAACAAAACATTACAACACCGTACGTAAACTTAAAACTCCATAATAAACCTAATAAATTAGTCCGAGTCCTTTGAACATAGTACTACAATTTAGAATATATTACGACTCTGTATGCCACATTACCGCCTTGAAAAGCATGTTAGTATAACGTACGGCACCTTACAACTCTTAACAAAACATTACAACACCGTACGTAAACTTAAAACTCCATAATAAACCTAATGAATTCGTCCGAGTCATTTGAACATCGTACGACCACTTAGGACTTGTTACGACTCTGTATGCGAAATAAGCAACAGGAAAAGCAATTTAGAATAATGTACGATGCGTTATAACTTTTCAGAACACCTTACACCACCGTACAAATGATTAAAACTCCATAATAATCCTAATAAATTAGTCCGAGTCCTTTGAACTTCGTACTACAATTTAGAATATATTACGACTCTGTCTACCACATTACCGCCTTGAAAAGCATGTTAGTATAACGTACGGCACCTTACAACTCTTAACAAAACATTACAACACCGTACGTAAACTTAAAACTCCATAATAAACCTAATGAATTCGTCCGAGTCATTTGAACATCGTACGACCACTTAGGACTTGTTACGACTCTGTATGCGAAATAAGCAACATGAAAAGCAATTTAGAATAATGTACGATGCGTTATAACTTTTCAGAACACCTTACACCACCGTACGAAAGATTAAAACTCCATAATAATCCTAATAAATTAGTCCGAGTCCTTTGAACATCGTACCACAATTTAGAATATATTACGACTCTGTATGCCACATTACCGTCTTGAGAAGCATGTTAATATAACTTACGGCACCTTACAACTCCTAACAAAACATTACAACACCGTACGTAAACTTAAAACTCCATAATAAACCTAATAAATTAGTCCGAGTCCTTTGAACATAGTACTACAATTTAGAATATATTACGACTCTGTATGCCACATTACCGTCTTGAAAAGCATGTTAATATAACTTACGGCACCTTACAACTCCTAACAAAACATTACAACACCGTACGTAAACTTAAAACTCCATAATAAACCTAATAAATTAGTCCGAGTCCTTTGAACATAGTACTACAATTTAGAATATATTACGACTCTGTATGCCACATTACCGCCTTGAAAAGCATGTTAGTATAACGTACGGCACCTTACAACTCTTAACAAAACATTACAACACCGTACGTAAACTTAAAACTCCATAATAAACCTAATGAATTCGTCCGAGTCATTTGAACATCGTACGACCACTTAGGACTTGTTACGACTCTGTATGCGAAATAAGCAACAGGAAAAGCAATTTAGAATAATGTACGATGCGTTATAACTTTTCAGAACACCTTACACCACCGTACAAATGATTAAAACTCCATAATAATCCTAATAAATTAGTCCGAGTCCTTTGAACTTCGTACTACAATTTAGAATATATTACGACTCTGTCTGCCACATTACCGCCTTGAAAAGCATGTTAGTATAACGTACGGCACCTTACAACTCCTAACAAAACATTACAACACCGTACGTAAACTTAAAACTCCATAATAAACCTAATGAATTAGTCCGAGTCCTTTGAACATAGTACTACAATTTAGAATATATTACGACTCTGTATGCCACATTACCGCCTTGAAAAGCATGTTAGTATAACATACGGCACCTTACGACTCTTAACAAAACATTACAACACCGTACGTAAACTTAAAA
The DNA here is from genome assembly GCA_030867185.1 of Tagetes erecta. Lineage (NCBI taxonomy): Eukaryota > Viridiplantae > Streptophyta > Magnoliopsida > Asterales > Asteraceae > Tagetes > Tagetes erecta. The sequence continues at coordinate 41,530,624 of CM061488.1, read as the reverse complement.
CTTCATAATAAACCTAATGAATTCGTCCGAGTCATTTGAACATCGTACAACCACTTAGGACTTGTTACGACTCTGTATGCGAAATAAGCAACAGGAAAAGCAATTTAGGATAATGTACGATGCGTTATAACTTTTGAGAACACCTTACACCACCGTACGAAAGATTAAAACTCCATAATAATCCTAATAAATTAGTCTGAGTCCTTTGAACATCGTACCACAATTTAGAATATATTACGACTCTGTATGCCACATTACCGTCTTGAGAAGCATGTTAGTATAACGTACGGCACCTTACAACTCCTAACAAAACATTACAACACCGTACGTAAACTTAAAACTCCATAATAAACTTAATAAATTAGTCTGAGTCCTTTGAACATAGTACTACAATTTAGAATATATTACGACTCTGTATGCCACATTACCGCCATGAAAAGCATGTTAGTATAACGTACGGCACCTTACAACTCCTAACAAAACATTACAACACCGTACGTAAACTTAAAACTCCATAATAAACCTAATGAATTCGTCCGAGTCATTTGAACATCGTACGACCACTTAGGACTTGTTACGACTCTGTATGCGAAATTAGCAACAGGAAAAGCAATTTAGAATAATGTACGATGCGTTATAACTTTTGAGAACACCTTACACCACCGTACGAAAGATTAAAACTCCATGATAATCCTAATAAATTAGTCCGAGTCCTTTGAACATCGTACTACAATTTAGAATATATTACGACTCTGTATGCCACATTACCGCCTTGAAAAGCATGTTAGTATAACGTACGGCACCTTACAACTCCTAACAAAACATTACAACACCGTACATGAACTTAAAACTCCATAATAAACCTAATGAATTCGTCCGAGTCCTTTAACATCGTACCACAATTTAGAATATATTACGACTCTGTATGCCACATTACCGTCTTGAGAAGCATGTTAATATAACTTACGCCACCTTACAACTCCTAACAAAACATTACAACACCGTACGTAAACTTAAAACTCCTTAATAAACCTAATAAATTAGTCCGAGTCCTTTGAACATAGTACTACAATTTAGAATATATTACGACTCTGTATGCCACATTACCGTCTTGAGAAGCATGTTAATATAACTTACGGCACCTTACAACTCCTAACAAAACATTACAACACCGTACGTAAACTTAAAACTCCATAATAAACCTAATAAATTAGTCCGAGTCCTTTGAACATAGTACTACAATTTAGAATATATTACGACTCTGTATGCCACATTACCGCCTTGAGAAGCATGTTAATATAACTTACGGCACCTTACAACTCCTAACAAAACATTACAACACCGTACGTAAACTTAAAACTCCATAATAAACCTAATAAATTAGTTCGAGTCCTTTGAACATAGTACTACAATTTAGAATATATTACGACTCTGTATGCCACATTACCGCCTTGAAAAGCATGTTAGTATAACGTACGGCACCTTACAACTCTTAACAAAACATTAAAACACCGTACGTAAACTTAAAACTCCATAAAAAACCTAATGAATTCGTCCGAGTCATTTGAACATCGTACGACCACTTAGGACTTGTTACGACTCTGTATGCGAAATAAGCAACAGGAAAAGCAATTTAGAATAATGTACGATGCGTTATAACTTTTCAGAACACCTTACACCACCGTACAAATGATTAAAACTCCATAATAATCCTAATAAATTAGTCCGAGTCCTTTGAACTTCGTACTACAATTTAGAATATATTACGACTCTGTCTGCCACATTACCGCCTTGAAAAGCATGTTAGTATAACGTACGGCACCTTACAACTCCTAACAAAACATTACAACACCGTACGTAAACTTAAAACTCCATAATAAACCTAATGAATTCGTCCGAGTCCTTTGAACATCGTACCACAATTTAGAATATATTACGACTCTGTATGCCACATTACCGTCTTGAGAAGCATGTTAATATAACTTACGGCACCTTACAACTCCTAACAAAACATTACAACACCGTACGTAAACTTAAAACTCCATAATAAACCTAATAAATTAGTCCGAGTCCTTTGAACATAGTACTACAATTTAGAATATATTACGACTCTGTATGCCACATTACCGCCTTGAAAAGCATGTTAGTATAACGTACGGCACCTTACAACTCTTAACAAAACATTAAAACACCGTACGTAAACTTAAAACTCCATAAAAAACCTAATGAATTCGTCCGAGTCATTTGAACATCGTACGACCACTTAGGACTTGTTACGACTCTGTATGCGAAATAAGCAACAGGAAAAGCAATTTAGAATAATGTACGATGCGTTATAACTTTTCAGAACACCTTACACCACCGTACAAATGATTAAAACTCCATAATAATCCTAATAAATTAGTCCGAGTCCTTTGAACTTCGTACTACAATTTAGAATATATTACGACTCTGTCTACCACATTACCGCCTTGAAAAGCATGTTAGTATAACGTACGGCACCTTACAACTCTTAACAAAACATTACAACACCGTACGTAAACTTAAAACTCCATAATAAACCTAATGAATTCGTCCGAGTCATTTGAACATCGTACGACCACTTAGGACTTGTTACGACTCTGTATGCGAAATAAGCAACATGAAAAGCAATTTAGAATAATGTACGATGCGTTATAACTTTTCAGAACACCTTACACCACCGTACGAAAGATTAAAACTCCATAATAATCCTAATAAATTAGTCCGAGTCCTTTGAACATCGTACCACAATTTAGAATATATTACGACTCTGTATGCCACATTACCGTCTTGAGAAGCATGTTAATATAACTTACGGCACCTTACAACTCCTAACAAAACATTACAACACCGTACGTAAACTTAAAACTCCATAATAAACCTAATAAATTAGTCCGAGTCCTTTGAACATAGTACTACAATTTAGAATATATTACGACTCTGTATGCCACATTACCGTCTTGAAAAGCATGTTAATATAACTTACGGCACCTTACAACTCCTAACAAAACATTACAACACCGTACGTAAACTTAAAACTCCATAATAAACCTAATAAATTAGTCCGAGTCCTTTGAACATAGTACTACAATTTAGAATATATTACGACTCTGTATGCCACATTACCGCCTTGAAAAGCATGTTAGTATAACGTACGGCACCTTACAACTCTTAACAAAACATTACAACACCGTACGTAAACTTAAAACTCCATAATAAACCTAATGAATTCGTCCGAGTCATTTGAACATCGTACGACCACTTAGGACTTGTTACGACTCTGTATGCGAAATAAGCAACAGGAAAAGCAATTTAGAATAATGTACGATGCGTTATAACTTTTCAGAACACCTTACACCACCGTACAAATGATTAAAACTCCATAATAATCCTAATAAATTAGTCCGAGTCCTTTGAACTTCGTACTACAATTTAGAATATATTACGACTCTGTCTGCCACATTACCGCCTTGAAAAGCATGTTAGTATAACGTACGGCACCTTACAACTCCTAACAAAACATTACAACACCGTACGTAAACTTAAAACTCCATAATAAACCTAATGAATTAGTCCGAGTCCTTTGAACATAGTACTACAATTTAGAATATATTACGACTCTGTATGCCACATTACCGCCTTGAAAAGCATGTTAGTATAACATACGGCACCTTACGACTCTTAACAAAACATTACAACACCGTACGTAAACTTAAAACTTCATAATAAACCTAATGAATTCGTCCGAGTCATTTGAACATCGTACAACCACTTAGGACTTGTTACGACTCTGTATGCGAAATAAGCAACAGGAAAAGCAATTTAGGATAATGTACGATGCGTTATAACTTTTGAGAACACCTTACACCACCGTACGAAAGATTAAAACTCCATAATAATCCTAATAAATTAGTCTGAGTCCTTTGAACATCGTACCACAATTTAGAATATATTACGACTCTGTATGCCACATTACCGTCTTGAGAAGCATGTTAGTATAACGTACGGCACCTTACAACTCCTAACAAAACATTACAACACCGTACGTAAACTTAAAACTCCATAATAAACTTAATAAATTAGTCTGAGTCCTTTGAACATAGTACTACAATTTAGAATATATTACGACTCTGTATGCCACATTACCGCCATGAAAAGCATGTTAGTATAACGTACGGCACCTTACAACTCCTAACAAAACATTACAACACCGTACGTAAACTTAAAACTCCATAATAAACCTAATGAATTCGTCCGAGTCATTTGAACATCGTACGACCACTTAGGACTTGTTACGACTCTGTATGCGAAATTAGCAACAGGAAAAGCAATTTAGAATAATGTACGATGCGTTATAACTTTTGAGAACACCTTACACCACCGTACGAAAGATTAAAACTCCATGATAATCCTAATAAATTAGTCCGAGTCCTTTGAACATCGTACTACAATTTAGAATATATTACGACTCTGTATGCCACATTACCGCCTTGAAAAGCATGTTAGTATAACGTACGGCACCTTACAACTCCTAACAAAACATTACAACACCGTACATGAACTTAAAACTCCATAATAAACCTAATGAATTCGTCCGAGTCCTTTAACATCGTACCACAATTTAGAATATATTACGACTCTGTATGCCACATTACCGTCTTGAGAAGCATGTTAATATAACTTACGCCACCTTACAACTCCTAACAAAACATTACAACACCGTACGTAAACTTAAAACTCCTTAATAAACCTAATAAATTAGTCCGAGTCCTTTGAACATAGTACTACAATTTAGAATATATTACGACTCTGTATGCCACATTACCGTCTTGAGAAGCATGTTAATATAACTTACGGCACCTTACAACTCCTAACAAAACATTACAACACCGTACGTAAACTTAAAACTCCATAATAAACCTAATAAATTAGTCCGAGTCCTTTGAACATAGTACTACAATTTAGAATATATTACGACTCTGTATGCCACATTACCGCCTTGAGAAGCATGTTAATATAACTTACGGCACCTTACAACTCCTAACAAAACATTACAACACCGTACGTAAACTTAAAACTCCATAATAAACCTAATAAATTAGTCCGAGTCCTTTGAACATAGTACTACAATTTAGAATATATTACGACTCTGTATGCCACATTACCGCCTTGAAAAGCATGTTAGTATAACGTACGGCACCTTACAACTCTTAACAAAACATTAAAACACCGTACGTAAACTTAAAACTCCATAAAAAACCTAATGAATTCGTCCGAGTCATTTGAACATCGTACGACCACTTAGGACTTGTTACGACTCTGTATGCGAAATAAGCAACAGGAAAAGCAATTTAGAATAATGTACGATGCGTTATAACTTTTCAGAACACCTTACACCACCGTACAAATGATTAAAACTCCATAATAATCCTAATAAATTAGTCCGAGTCCTTTGAACTTCGTACTACAATTTAGAATATATTACGACTCTGTCTGCCACATTACCGCCTTGAAAAGCATGTTAGTATAACGTACGGCACCTTACAACTCCTAACAAAACATTACAACACCGTACGTAAACTTAAAACTCCATAATAAACCTAATGAATTCGTCCGAGTCCTTTGAACATCGTACCACAATTTAGAATATATTACGACTCTGTATGCCACATTACCGTCTTGAGAAGCATGTTAATATAACTTACGGCACCTTACAACTCCTAACAAAACATTACAACACCGTACGTAAACTTAAAACTCCATAATAAACCTAATAAATTAGTCCGAGTCCTTTGAACATAGTACTACAATTTAGAATATATTACGACTCTGTCTGCCACATTACCGCCTTGAAAAGCATGTTAGTATAACGTACGGCACCTTACAACTCCTAACAAAACATTACAACACCGTACGTAAACTTAAAACTCCATAATAAACCTAATGAATTCGTCCGAGTCCTTTGAACATCGTACCACAATTTAGAATATATTACGACTCTGTATGCCACATTACCGTCTTGAGAAGCATGTTAATATAACTTACGGCACCTTACAACTCCTAACAAAACATTACAACACCGTACGTAAACTTAAAACTCCATAATAAACCTAATAAATTAGTCCGAGTCCTTTGAACATAGTACTACAATTTAGAATATATTACGACTCTGTATGCCACATTACCGTCTTGAGAAGCATGTTAATATAACTTACGGCACCTTACAACTCCTAACAAAACATTACAACACCGTACGTAAACTTAAAACTCCATAATAAACCTAATAAATTAGTCCGAGTCCTTTGAACATAGTACTACAATTTAGAATATATTACGACTCTGTATGCCACATTACCGCCTTGAGAAGCATGTTAATATAACTTACGGCACCTTACAACTCCTAACAAAACATTACAACACCGTACGTAAACTTAAAACTCCATAATAAACCTAATAAATTAGTCCGAGTCCTTTGAACATAGTACTACAATTTAGAATATATTACGACTCTGTATGCCACATTACCGCCTTGAAAAGCATGTTAGTATAACGTACGGCACCTTACAACTCCTAACAAAACATTACAACACCGTACATGAACTTAAAACTCCATAATAAACCTAATGAATTCTTCCGAGTCCTTTAACATCGTACCACAATTTAGAATATATTACGACTCTGTATGCCACATTACCGTCTTGAGAAGCATGTTAATATAACTTACGCCACCTTACAACTCCTAACAAAACATTACAACACCGTACGTAAACTTAAAACTCCTTAATAAACCTAATAAATTAGTCCGAGTCCTTTGAACATAGTACTACAATTTAGAATATATTACGACTCTGTATGCCACATTACCGTCTTGAGAAGCATGTTAATATAACTTACGGCACCTTACAACTCCTAACAAAACATTACAACACCGTACGTAAACTTAAAACTCCATAATAAACCTAATAAATTAGTCCGAGTCCTTTGAACATAGCACTACAATTTAGAATATATTACGACTCTGTATGCCACATTACCGCCTTGAGAAGCATGTTAATATAACTTACGGCACCTTACAACTCCTAACAAAACATTACAACACCGTACGTAAACTTAAAACTCCATAATAAACCTAATAAATTAGTCCGAGTCCTTTGAACATAGTACTACAATTTAGAATATATTACGACTCTGTATGCCACATTACCGCCTTGAAAAGCATGTTAGTATAACGTACGGCACCTTACAACTCTTAACAAAACATTACAACACCGTACGTAAACTTAAAACTCCATAATAAACCTAATGAATTCGTCCGAGTCATTTGAACATCGTACGACCACTTAGGACTTGTTACGACTCTGTATGCGAAATAAGCAACAGGAAAAGCAATTTAGAATAATGTACGATGCGTTATAACTTTTCAGAACACCTTACACCACCGTACAAATGATTAAAACTCCATAATAATCCTAATAAATTAGTCCGAGTCCTTTGAACTTCGTACTACAATTTAGAATATATTACGACTCTGTCTGCCACATTACCGCCTTGAAAAGCATGTTAGTATAACGTACGGCACCTTACAACTCCTAACAAAACATTACAACACCGTACGTAAACTTAAAACTCCATAATAAACCTAATGAATTCGTCCGAGTCCTTTGAACATCGTACCACAATTTAGAATATATTACGACTCTGTATGCCACATTACCGTCTTGAGAAGCATGTTAATATAACTTACGGCACCTTACAACTCCTAACAAAACATTACAACACCGTACGTAAACTTAAAACTCCATAATAAACCTAATAAATTAGTCCGAGTCCTTTGAACATAGTACTACAATTTAGAATATATTACGACTCTGTATGCCACATTACCGCCTTGAAAAGCATGTTAGTATAACGTACGACACCTTTCGACTCTTAACAAAACATTACAACACCGTACGTAAACTTAAAACTTCATAATAAACCTAATGAATTCGTCCGAGTCATTTGAACATCGTACTACCACTTAGGACTTGTTACGACTCTGTATGCGAAATAAGCAACAGGAAAAGCAATTTAGGATAATGTACGATGCGTTATAACTTTTGAGAACACCTTACACCACCGTACGAAAGTTTAAAACTCCATAATAATCCTAATAAATTAGTCTGAGTCCTTTGAACATCGTACCACAATTTAGAATATATTACGACTCTGTATGCCACATTACCGTCTTGAGAAGCATGTTAATATAACTTACGGCACCTTACAACTCCTAACAAAACATTACAACACCGTACGTAAACTTAAAACTCCATAATAAACCTAATAAATTAGTCCGAGTCCTTTGAACATAGTACTACAATTTAGAATATATTACGACTCTGTATGCCACATTACCGCCTTGAAAAGCATGTTAGTATAACGTACGGCACCTTACAACTCTTAACAAAACATTACAACACCGTACGTAAACTTAAAACTCCATAATAAACCTAATGAATTCGTCCGAGTCATTTGAACATTGTACGACCACTTAGGACTTGTTACGACTCTGTATGCGAAATAAGCAACATGAAAAGCAATTTAGAATAATGTACGATGCGTTATAACTTTTCAGAACACCTTACACCACCGTACGAAAGATTAAAACTCCATAATAATCCTAATAAATTAGTCCGAGTCCTTTGAACATCGTACCACAATTTAGAATATATTACGACTCTGTATGCCACATTACCGTCTTGAGAAGCATGTTAATATAACTTACGGCACCTTACAACTCCTAACAAAACATTACAACACCGTACGTAAACTTAAAACTCCATAATAAACCTAATAAATTAGTCCGAGTCCTTTGAACATAGTACTACAATTTAGAATATATTACGACTCTGTATGCCACATTACCGTCTTGAGAAGCATGTTAATATAACTTACGGCACCTTACAACTCCTAACAAAACATTACAACACCGTACGTAAACTTAAAACTCCATAATAAACCTAATAAATTAGTCCGAGTCCTTTGAACATAGTACTACAATTTAGAATATATTACGACTCTGTATGCCACATTACCGCCTTGAAAAGCATGTTAGTATAACGTACGGCACCTTACAACTCTTAACAAAACATTACAACACCGTACGTAAACTTAAAACTCCATAATAAACCTAATGAATTCGTCCGAGTCATTTGAACATCGTACGACCACTTAGGACTTGTTACGACTCTGTATGCGAAATAAGCAACAGGAAAAGCAATTTAGAATAATGTACGATGCGTTATAACTTTTCAGAACACCTTACACCACCGTACAAATGATTAAAACTCCATAATAATCCTAATAAATTAGTCCGAGTCCTTTGAACTTCGTACTACAATTTAGAATATATTACGACTCTGTCTGCCACATTACCGCCTTGAAAAGCATGTTAGTATAACGTACGGCACCTTACAACTCCTAACAAAACATTACAACACCGTACGTAAACTTAAAACTCCATAATAAACCTAATGAATTAGTCCGAGTCCTTTGAACATCGTACCACAATTTAGAATATATTACGACTCTGTATGCCACATTACCGTCTTGAGAAGCATGTTAATATAACTTACGGCACCTTACAACTCCTAACAAAACATTACAACACCGTACGTAAACTTAAAACTCCATAATAAACCTAATAAATTAGTCCGAGTCCTTTGAACATAGTACTACAATTTAGAATATATTACGACTCTGTATGCCACATTACCGCCTTGAAAAGCATGTTAGTATAACGTACGGCACCTTACAACTCTTAACAAAACATTACAACACCGTACGTAAACTTAAAACTCCATAATAAACCTAATGAATTCGTCCGAGTCATTTGAACATCGTACGACCACTTAGGACTTGTTACGACTCTGTATGCGAAATAAGCAACAGGAAAAGCAATTTAGAATAATGTACGATGCGTTATAACTTTTCAGAACACCTTACACCACCGTACAAATGATTAAAACTCCATAATAATCCTAATAAATTAGTCCGAGTCCTTTGAACTTCGTACTACAATTTAGAATATATTACGACTCTGTCTGCCACATTACCGCCTTGAAAAGCATGTTAGTATAACGTACGGCACCTTACAACTCCTAACAAAACATTACAACACCGTACGTAAACTTAAAACTCCATAATAAACCTAATGAATTCGTCCGAGTCCTTTGAACATCGTACCACAATTTAGAATATACTACGACTCTGTATGCCACATTACCGTCTTGAGAAGCATGTTAATATAACTTACGGCACCTTACAACTCCTAACAAAACATTACAACACCGTACGTAAACTTAAAACTCCATAATAAACCTAATAAATTAGTCCGAGTCCTTTGAACATAGTACTACAATTTAGAATATATTACGACTCTGTATGCCACATTACCGCCTTGAAAAGCATGTTAGTATAACGTACGGCACCTTACAACTCTTAACAAAACATTACAACACCGTACGTAAACTTAAAACTCCATAATAAACCTAATGAATTCGTCCGAGTCATTTGAACATCGTACGACCACTTAGGACTTGTTACGACTCTGTATGCGAAATAAGCAACAGGAAAAGCAATTTAGAATAATGTACGATGCGTTATAACTTTTCAGAACACCTTACACCACCGTACAAATGATTAAAACTCCATAATAATCCTAATAAATTAGTCCGAGTCCTTTGAACTTCGTACTACAATTTAGAATATATTACGACTCTGTCTGCCACATTACCGCCTTGAAAAGCATGTTAGTATAACGTACGGCACCTTACAACTCCTAACAAAACATTACAACACCGTACGTAAACTTAAAACTCCATAATAAACCTAATGAATTCGTCCGAGTCTTTTGAACATCGTACCACAATTTAGAATATATTACGACTCTGTATGCCACATTACCGTCTTGAGAAGCATGTTAATATAACTTACGGCACCTTACAACTCCTAACAAAACATTACAACACCGTACGTAAACTTAAAACTCCATAATAAACCTAATAAATTAGTCCGAGTCCTTTGAACATAGTACTACAATTTAGAATATATTACGACTCTGTATGCCACATTACCGCCTTGAAAAGCATGTTAGTATAACGTACGGCACCTTACGACTCTTAACAAAACATTACAACACCGTACGTAAACTTAAAACTTCATAATAAACCTAATGAATTCGTCCGAGTCATTTGAACATCGTACGACCACTTATGACTTGTTACGACTCTGTATGCGAAATAAGCAACAGGAAAAGCAATTTAGGATAATGTACGATGCGTTATAACTTTTGAGAACACTTTACACCACCGTACGAAAGATTAAAACTCCATAATAATCCTAATAAATTAGTCTGAGTCCTTTGAACATCGTACCACAATTTAGAATATATTACGACTCTGTGTGCCACATTACCGTCTTGAGAAGCATGTTAGTATAACGTACGGCACCTTACAACTCCTAACAAAACATTACAACACCGTACGTAAACTTAAAACTCCATAATAAACTTAATAAATTAGTCTGAGTCCTTTGAACATAGTACTACAATTTAGAATATATTACGACTCTGTATGCCACATTACCGCCATGAAAAGCATGTTAGTATAACGTACGGCACCTTACAACTCCTAACAAAACATTACAACACCGTACGTAAACTTAAAACTCCATAATAAACCTAATGAATTCGTCCGAGTCATTTGAACATCGTACGACCACTTAGGACTTGTTACGACTCTGTATGCGAAATTAGCAACAGGAAAAGCAATTTAGAATAATGTACGATGCGTTATAACTTTTGAGAACACCTTACACCACCGTACGAAAGATTAAAACTCCATGATAATCCTAATAAATTAGTCCGAGTCCTTTAAACATCGTACTACAATTTAGAATATATTACGACTCTGTATGCCACATTACCGCCTTGAAAAGCATGTTAGTATAACGTACGGCACCTTACAACTCCTAACAAAACATTACAACACCGTACATGAACTTAAAACTCCATAATAAACCTAATGAATTCATCCGAGTCCTTTAACATCATACCACAATTTAGAATATATTACGACTCTGTATGCCACATTACCGTCTTGAGAACCATGTTAATATAACTTACGCCACCTTACAACTCCTAACAAAACATTACAACACCGTACGTAAACTTAAAACTCCTTAATAAACCTAATAAATTAGTCCGAGTCCTTTGAACATAGTACTACAATTTAGAATATATTACGACTCTGTATGCCACATTACCGTCTTCAGAAGCATGTTAATATAACTTACGGCACCTTACAACTCCTAACAAAACATTACAACACCGTACGTAAACTTAAAACTCCATAATAAACCTAATAAATTAGTCCGAGTCCTTTGAACATAGTACTACAATTTAGAATATATTACGACTCTGTATGCCACATTACCGCCTTGAAAAGCATGTTAGTATAACGTACGGCACCTTACAACTCCTAACAAAACATTACAACACCGTACATGAACTTAAAACTCCATAATAAACCTAATGAATTCGTCCGAGTCCTTTAACATCGTACCACAATTTAGAATATATTACGACTTTGTATGCCACATTACCGTCTTGAGAAGCATGTTAATATAACTTACGGCACCTTACAACTCCTAACAAAACATTACAACACCGTACGTAAACTTAAAACTCCATAATAAACCTAATAAATTAGTCCGAGTCCTTTGAACATAGTACTACAATTTAGAATATATTACGACTCTGTATGCCACATTACCGTCTTGAAAAGCATGTTAATATAACTTATGACACCTTACAACTCCTAACAAAACATTACAACACCGTACGTAAACTTAAAACTCCATAATAAACCTAATAAATTAGTCCGAGTCCTTTGAACATAGTACTACAATTTAGAATATATTACGACTCTGTATGCCACATTACCGCCTTGAAAAGCATGTTAGTATAACGTACGGCACCTTATAACTCCTAACAAAACATTACAACACCGTACATGAACTTAAAACTCCATAATAAACCTAATGAATTCGTCCGAGTCCTTTAACATCGTACCACAATTTAGAATATATTACGACTCTGTATGCCACATTACCGTCTTGAGAAGCATGTTAATATAACTTACGGCACCTTACAACTCCTAACAAAACATTACAACACCGTACGTAAACTTAAAACTCCATAATAAACCTAATAAATTAGTCCGAGTCCTTTGAACATAGTACTACAATTTAGAATATATTACGACTCTGTATGCCACATTACCGTCTTGAGAAGCATGTTAATATAACTTATGGCACCTTACAACTCCTAACAAAACATTACAACACCGTACGTAAACTTAAAACTCCAAAATAAACCTAATAAATTAGTCCGAGTCCTTTGAACATAGTACTACAATTTAGAATATATTACGACTCTGTATGCCACATTACCGCCTTGAAAAGCATGTTAGTATAACGTACGGCACCTTACAACTCTTAACAAAACATTACAACACCGTACGTAAACTTAAAACTCCATAATAAACCTAATGAATTCGTCCGAGTCATTTGAACATCGTACGACCACTTAGGACTTGTTACGACTCTGTATGCGAAATTAGCAACAGGAAAAGCAATTTAGAATAATGTACGATGCGTTATAACTTTTGAGAACACCTTACACCACCGTACGAAAGATTAAAACTCCATAATAATCCTAATAAATTAGTCCGAGTCCTTTGAACATCGTACTACAATTTAGAATATATTACGACTCTGTATGCCACATTACCGCCTTGAAAAGCATGTTAGTATAACGTACGGCACCTTACAACTCCTAACAAAACATTACAACACCGTACATGAACTTAAAACTCCATAATAAACCTAATGAATTCGTCCGAGTCCTTTAACATCATACCACAATTTAGAATATATTACGACTCTGTATGCCACATTACCGTCTTGAGAAGCATGTCAATATAACTTACGCCACCTTACAACTCCTAACAAAACATTACAACACCGTACGTAAACTTAAAACTCCTTAATAAACCTAATAAATTAGTCCGAGTCCTTTGAACATAGTACTACAATTTAGAATATATTACGACTCTGTATGCCACATTACCGTCTTCAGAAGCATGTTAATATAACTTACGGCACCTTACAACTCCTAACAAAACATTACAACACCGTACGTAAACTTAAAACTCCATAATAAACCTAATAAATTAGTCCGAGTCCTTTGAACATAGTACTACAATTTAGAATATATTACGACTCTGTATGCCACATTACCGCCTTGAAAAGCATGTTAGTATAACGTACGGCACCTTACAACTCCTAACAAAACATTACAACACCGTACATGAACTTAAAACTCCATAATAAACCTAATGAATTCGTCCGAGTCCTTTAACATCATACCACAATTTAGAATATATTACGACTCTGTATGCCACATTACCGTCTTGAGAAGCATGTTAATATAACTTACGCCACCTTACAACTCCTAACAAAACATTACAACACCGTACGTAAACTTAAAACTCCTTAATAAACCTAATAAATTAGTCCGAGTCCTTTGAACATAGTACTACAATTTAGAATATATTACGACTCTGTATGCCACATTACCGTCTTCAGAAGCATGTTAATATAACTTACGGCACCTTACAACTCCTAACAAAACATTACAACACCGTACGTAAACTTAAAACTCCTTAATAAACCTAATAAATTAGTCCGAGTCCTTTGAACATAGTACTACAATTTAGAATATATTACGACTCTGTATGCCACATTACCGCCTTGAAAAGCATGTTAGTATAACGTACGGCACCTTACAACTCCTAACAAAACATTACAACACCGTACATGAACTTAAAACTCCATAATAAACCTAATGAATTCGTCCGAGTCCTTTAACATCGTACCACAATTTAGAATATATTACGACTCTGTATGCCACATTACCGTCTTGAGAAGCATGTTAATATAACTTACGGCACCTTACAACTCCTAACAAAACATTACAACACCGTACGTAAACTTAAAACTCCATAATAAACCTAATAAATTAGTCCGAGTCCTTTGAACATAGTACTACAATTTAGAATATATTACGACTCTGTATGCCACGTTACCGTCTTGATAAGCATGTTAATATAACTTACGGCACCTTACAACTCCTAACAAAACATTACAACACCGTACGTAAACTTAAAACTCCATAATAAACCTAATGAATTCGTCCGAGTCATTTGAACATCGTACGACCACTTAGGACTTGTTACGACTCTGTATGCGAAATTAGCAACAGGAAAAGCAATTTAGAATAATGTACGATGCGTTATAACTTTTGAGAACACCTTACACCACCGTACGAAAGATTAAAACTCCATAATAATCCTAATAAATTAGTCCGAGTCCTTTGAACATCGTACTACAACTTAGAATATATTACGACTCTGTATGCCACATTACCGCCTTGAAAAGCATGTTAGTATAACGTACGGCACCTTACTACTCCTAACAAAACATTACAACACCGTACATGAACTTAAAACTCTATAATAAACCTAATGAATTCGTCCGAGTCCTTTAACATCGTACCACAATTTAGAATATATTACGACTCTGTATGCCACATTACCGTCTTGAGAAGCATGTTAATATAACTTACGCCACCTTACAACTCCTAACAAAACATTACAACACCGTACGTAAACTTAAAACTCCATAATAAACCTAATAAATTAGTCCGAGTCCTTTGAACATAGTACTACAATTTAGAATATATTACGACTCTGTATGCCACATTACCGCCATGAAAAGCATGTTAGTATAACGTACGGCACCTTACAACTCCTAACAAAACATTACAACACCGTACGTAAACTTAAAACTCCATAATAAACCTAATAAATTAGTCTGAGTCCTTTGAACATAGTACTACAATTTAGAATTTATTACGACTTTGTATGCCACATTATCGCCATGAAAAGCATGTTAGTATAACGTACGGCACCTTACAACTCCTAACAAAACATTACAACACCGTACGTAAACTTAAAACTCCTTAATAAACCTAATAAATTAGTCCGAGTCCTTTGAACATAGTACTACAATTTAGAATATATTACGACTCTGTATGCCACATTACCGCCTTGAAAAGCATGTTAGTATAACGTACGACACCTTACAACTCTTAACAAAACATTACAACACCGTACGTAAACTTAAAACTCCATAATAAACCTAATGAATTCGTCCAAGTCATTTGAACATCGTACGACCACTTAGGAGTTGTTACGACTCTGTATGCGAAATAAGCAACAGGAAAAGCAATTTAGGATAATGTACGATGCGTTATAACTTTTGAGAACACCTTACACCACCGTACGAAAGATTAAAACTCCATAATAATCCTAATAAATTAGTCCGAGTCCTTTGAACATTGTACTACAATTTAGAATATTTTACGACTCTGTATGCCACATTACCGCCTTGAAAAGCATGTTAGTATAACGTACGGCACCTTACAACTCCTAACAAAACATTACAACACCGTACATGAACTTAAAACTCCATAATAAACCTAATGAGTTCGTCCGAGTCCTTTAACATCGTTCCACAATTTAGAATATATTACGACTCTGTATGCCACATTACCGTCTTGAGAAGCATGTTAATATAACTTACGCCACCTTACAACTCCTAACAAAACATTACAACACCGTACGTAAACTTAAAACTCCTTAATAAACCTAATAAATTAGTCCGAGTCCTTTAAACATAGTACTACAATTTAGAATATATTACGACTCTGTATGCCACATTACCGTCTTGAGAAGCATGTTAATATAACTTATGGCACCTTACAACTCCTAACAAAACATTACAACACCGTACGTAAACTTAAAACTCCAAAATAAACCTAATAAATTAGTCCGAGTCCTTTGAACATAGTACTACAATTTAGAATATATTACGACTCTGTATGCCACATTACCGCCTTGAAAAGCATGTTAGTATAACGTACGGCACCTTACAACTCTTAACAAAACATTACAACACCGTACGTAAACTTAAAACTCCATAATAAACCTAATGAATTCGTCCGAGTCATTTGAACATCGTACGACCACTTAGGACTTGTTACGACTCTGTATGCGAAATTAGCAACAGGAAAAGCAATTTAGAATAATGTACGATGCGTTATAACTTTTGAGAACACCTTACACCACCGTACGAAAGATTAAAACTCCATAATAATCCTAATAAATTAGTCCGAGTCCTTTGAACATCGTACTACAATTTAGAATATATTACGACTCTGTATGCCACATTACCGCCTTGAAAAGCATGTTAGTATAACGTACGGCACCTTACAACTCCTAACAAAACATTACAACACCGTACATGAACTTAAAACTCCATAATAAACCTAATGAATTCGTCCGAGTCCTTTAACATCATACCACAATTTAGAATATATTACGACTCTGTATGCCACATTACCGTCTTGAGAAGCATGTTAATATAACTTACGCCACCTTACAACTCCTAACAAAACATTACAACACCGTACGTAAACTTAAAACTCCTTAATAAACCTAATAAATTAGTCCGAGTCCTTTGAACATAGTACTACAATTTAGAATATATTACGACTCTGTATGCCACATTACCGTCTTCAGAAGCATGTTAATATAACTTACGGCACCTTACAACTCCTAACAAAACATTACAACACCGTACGTAAACTTAAAACTCCATAATAAACCTAATAAATTAGTCCGAGTCCTTTGAACATAGTACTACAATTTAGAATATATTACGACTCTGTATGCCACATTACCGCCTTGAAAAGCATGTTAGTATAACGTACGGCACCTTACAACTCCTAACAAAACATTACAACACCGTACATGAACTTAAAACTCCATAATAAACCTAATGAATTCGTCCGAGTCCTTTAACATCATACCACAATTTAGAATATATTACGACTCTGTATGCCACATTACCGTCTTGAGAAGCATGTTAATATAACTTACGCCACCTTACAACTCCTAACAAAACATTACAACACCGTACGTAAACTTAAAACTCCTTAATAAACCTAATAAATTAGTCCGAGTCCTTTGAACATAGTACTACAATTTAGAATATATTACGACTCTGTATGCCACATTACCGTCTTCAGAAGCATGTTAATATAACTTACGGCACCTTACAACTCCTAACAAAACATTACAACACCGTACGTAAACTTAAAACTCCTTAATAAACCTAATAAATTAGTCCGAGTCCTTTGAACATAGTACTACAATTTAGAATATATTACGACTCTGTATGCCACATTACCGCCTTGAAAAGCATGTTAGTATAACGTACGGCACCTTACAACTCCTAACAAAACATTACAACACCGTACATGAACTTAAAACTCCATAATAAACCTAATGAATTCGTCCGAGTCCTTTAACATCGTACCACAATTTAGAATATATTACGACTCTGTATGCCACATTACCGTCTTGAGAAGCATGTTAATATAACTTACGGCACCTTACAACTCCTAACAAAACATTACAACACCGTACGTAAACTTAAAACTCCATAATAAACCTAATAAATTAGTCCGAGTCCTTTGAACATAGTACTACAATTTAGAATATATTACGACTCTGTATGCCACGTTACCGTCTTGATAAGCATGTTAATATAACTTACGGCACCTTACAACTCCTAACAAAACATTACAACACCGTACGTAAACTTAAAACTCCATAATAAACCTAATGAATTCGTCCGAGTCATTTGAACATCGTACGACCACTTAGGACTTGTTACGACTCTGTATGCGAAATTAGCAACAGGAAAAGCAATTTAGAATAATGTACGATGCGTTATAACTTTTGAGAACACCTTACACCACCGTACGAAAGATTAAAACTCCATAATAATCCTAATAAATTAGTCCGAGTCCTTTGAACATCGTACTACAACTTAGAATATATTACGACTCTGTATGCCACATTACCGCCTTGAAAAGCATGTTAGTATAACGTACGGCACCTTACTACTCCTAACAAAACATTACAACACCGTACATGAACTTAAAACTCTATAATAAACCTAATGAATTCGTC
The DNA here is from genome assembly GCA_030867185.1 of Tagetes erecta. Taxonomy (NCBI): domain Eukaryota; kingdom Viridiplantae; phylum Streptophyta; class Magnoliopsida; order Asterales; family Asteraceae; genus Tagetes; species Tagetes erecta. The sequence goes on along the minus strand of CM061488.1, from coordinate 41,511,401 downwards.
CGAGTCCTTTAACATCGTACCACAATTTAGAATATATTACGACTCTGTATGCCACATTACCGTCTTGAGAAGCATGTTAATATAACTTACGCCACCTTACAACTCCTAACAAAACATTACAACACCGTACGTAAACTTAAAACTCCATAATAAACCTAATAAATTAGTCCGAGTCCTTTGAACATAGTACTACAATTTAGAATATATTACGACTCTGTATGCCACATTACCGCCATGAAAAGCATGTTAGTATAACGTACGGCACCTTACAACTCCTAACAAAACATTACAACACCGTACGTAAACTTAAAACTCCATAATAAACCTAATAAATTAGTCTGAGTCCTTTGAACATAGTACTACAATTTAGAATTTATTACGACTTTGTATGCCACATTATCGCCATGAAAAGCATGTTAGTATAACGTACGGCACCTTACAACTCCTAACAAAACATTACAACACCGTACGTAAACTTAAAACTCCTTAATAAACCTAATAAATTAGTCCGAGTCCTTTGAACATAGTACTACAATTTAGAATATATTACGACTCTGTATGCCACATTACCGCCTTGAAAAGCATGTTAGTATAACGTACGACACCTTACAACTCTTAACAAAACATTACAACACCGTACGTAAACTTAAAACTCCATAATAAACCTAATGAATTCGTCCAAGTCATTTGAACATCGTACGACCACTTAGGACTTGTTACGACTCTGTATGCGAAATAAGCAACAGGAAAAGCAATTTAGGATAATGTACGATGCGTTATAACTTTTGAGAACACCTTACACCACCGTACGAAAGATTAAAACTCCATAATAATCCTAATAAATTAGTCCGAGTCCTTTGAACATTGTACTACAATTTAGAATATTTTACGACTCTGTATGCCACATTACCGCCTTGAAAAGCATGTTAGTATAACGTACGGCACCTTACAACTCCTAACAAAACATTACAACACCGTACATGAACTTAAAACTCCATAATAAACCTAATGAGTTCGTCCGAGTCCTTTAACATCGTTCCACAATTTAGAATATATTACGACTCTGTATGCCACATTACCGTCTTGAGAAGCATGTTAATATAACTTACGCCACCTTACAACTCCTAACAAAACATTACAACACCGTACGTAAACTTAAAACTTCATAATAAACCTAATAAATTAGTCCGAGTCCTTTGAACATAGTACTACAATTTAGAATATATTACGACTCTGTATGCCACATTACCGCCTTGAAAAGCATGTTAGTATAACGTACAGCACCTTACAACTCTTAACAAAACATTACAACACCGTACGTAAACTTAAAACTCCATAATAAACCTAATGAATTCGTCCGAGTCATTTGAACATCGTACGACCACTTAGGACTTGTTACGACTCTGTATGCGAAATAAGCAACATGAAAAGCAATTTAGGATAATGTACGATGCGTTATAACTTTTGAGAACACCTTACACCATCGTATGAAAGATTAAAACTCCATAATAATCCTAATAAATTAGTCTGAGTCCTTTGAACATCGTACCACAATTTAGAATATATTACGACTCTGTATGCCACATTAACGTCTTGAGAAGCATGTTAGTATAACGTACGGCACCTTACAACTCCTAACAAAACATTACAACACCGTACGTAAACTTAAAACTCCATAATAAACCTAATAAATTAGTCTGAGTCCTTTGAACATAGTACTACAATTTAGAATATATTACGACTCTGTATGCCACATTACCGCCATGAAAAGCATGTTAGTATAACGTACGACACCTTACAAGTCCTAACAAAACATTACAACACCGTACGTAAACTTAAAACTCCATAATAAACCTAATGAATTCGTCCGAGTCATTTGAACATCGTACGACCACTTAGGACTTGTTACGACTCTATATGCGAAATTAGCAACAGGAAAAGCAATTTAGAATAATGTACGATGCGTTATAACTTTTGAGAACACCTTACACCACCGTACGAAAGATTAAAACTCCATAATAATCCTAATAAATTAGTCCGAGTCCTTTGAACATCGTACTACAATTTAGAATATTTTACGACTCTGTATGCCACATTACCGCCTTGAAAAGCATGTTAGTATAACGTACGGCACCTTACAACTACTAACAAAACATTACAACACCGTACGTGAACTTAAAACTCCATAATAAACCTAATGAATTCGTCCGAGTCCTTTAACATCGTACCACAATTTAGAATATATTACGACTCTGTATGCCACATTACCGTCTTGAGAAGCATGTTAATATAACTTACGCCACCTTACAACTCCTAACAAAACATTACAACACCGTACGTAAACTTAAAACTTCATAATAAACCTAATAAATTAGTCCGAGTCCTTTGAACATAGTACTACAATTTAGAATATATTACGACTCTGTATGCCACATTACCGCCTTGAAAAGCATGTTAGTATAACGTACAGCACCTTACAACTCTTAACAAAACATTACAACACCGTACGTAAACTTAAAACTCCATAATAAACCTAATGAATTCGTCCGAGTCATTTGAACATCGTACGACCACTTAGGACTTGTTACGACTCTGTATGCGAAATAAGCAACATGAAAAGCAATTTAGGATAATGTACGATGCGTTATAACTTTTGAGAACACCTTACACCACCGTATGAAAGATTAAAACTCCATAATAATCCTAATGAATTAGTCTGAGTCCTTTGAACATCGTACCACAATTTAGAATATTTTACGACTCTGTATGCCACATTACCGCCTTGAAAAGCATGTTAGTATAACGTACGACACCTTACAACTCTTAACAAAACATTACAACACCGTACGTAAACTTAAAACTCCATAATAAACCTAATGAATTCGTCCAAGTCATTTGAACATCGTACGACCACTTAGGACTTGTTACGACTCTGTATGCGAAATAAGCAACAGGAAAAGCAATTTAGGATAATGTACGATGCGTTATAACTTTTGAGAACACCTTACACCACCGTACGAAAGATTAAAACTCCATAATAATCCTAATAAATTAGTCCGAGTCCTTTGAACATTGTACTACAATTTAGAATATTTTACGACTCTGTATGCCACATTACCGCCTTGAAAAGCATGTTAGTATAACGTACGGCACCTTACAACTCCTAACAAAACATTACAACACCGTACATGAACTTAAAACTCCATAATAAACCTAATGAGTTCGTCCGAGTCCTTTAACATCGTTCCACAATTTAGAATATATTACGACTCTGTATGCCACATTACCGTCTTGAGAAGCATGTTAATATAACTTACGCCACCTTACAACTCCTAACAAAACATTACAACACCGTACGTAAACTTAAAACTTCATAATAAACCTAATAAATTAGTCCGAGTCCTTTGAACATAGTACTACAATTTAGAATATATTACGACTCTGTATGCCACATTACCGCCTTGAAAAGCATGTTAGTATAACGTACAGCACCTTACAACTCTTAACAAAACATTACAACACCGTACGTAAACTTAAAACTCCATAATAAACCTAATGAATTCGTCCGAGTCATTTGAACATCGTACGACCACTTAGGACTTGTTACGACTCTGTATGCGAAATAAGCAACATGAAAAGCAATTTAGGATAATGTACGATGCGTTATAACTTTTGAGAACACCTTACACCATCGTATGAAAGATTAAAACTCCATAATAATCCTAATAAATTAGTCTGAGTCCTTTGAACATCGTACCACAATTTAGAATATATTACGACTCTGTATGCCACATTAACGTCTTGAGAAGCATGTTAGTATAACGTACGGCACCTTACAACTCCTAACAAAACATTACAACACCGTACGTAAACTTAAAACTCCATAATAAACCTAATAAATTAGTCTGAGTCCTTTGAACATAGTACTACAATTTAGAATATATTACGACTCTGTATGCCACATTACCGCCATGAAAAGCATGTTAGTATAACGTACGACACCTTACAAGTCCTAACAAAACATTACAACACCGTACGTAAACTTAAAACTCCATAATAAACCTAATGAATTCGTCCGAGTCATTTGAACATCGTACGACCACTTAGGACTTGTTACGACTCTATATGCGAAATTAGCAACAGGAAAAGCAATTTAGAATAATGTACGATGCGTTATAACTTTTGAGAACACCTTACACCACCGTACGAAAGATTAAAACTCCATAATAATCCTAATAAATTAGTCCGAGTCCTTTGAACATCGTACTACAATTTAGAATATTTTACGACTCTGTATGCCACATTACCGCCTTGAAAAGCATGTTAGTATAACGTACGGCACCTTACAACTACTAACAAAACATTACAACACCGTACGTGAACTTAAAACTCCATAATAAACCTAATGAATTCGTCCGAGTCCTTTAACATCGTACCACAATTTAGAATATATTACGACTCTGTATGCCACATTACCGTCTTGAGAAGCATGTTAATATAACTTACGCCACCTTACAACTCCTAACAAAACATTACAACACCGTACGTAAACTTAAAACTTCATAATAAACCTAATAAATTAGTCCGAGTCCTTTGAACATAGTACTACAATTTAGAATATATTACGACTCTGTATGCCACATTACCGCCTTGAAAAGCATGTTAGTATAACGTACAGCACCTTACAACTCTTAACAAAACATTACAACACCGTACGTAAACTTAAAACTCCATAATAAACCTAATGAATTCGTCCGAGTCATTTGAACATCGTACGACCACTTAGGACTTGTTACGACTCTGTATGCGAAATAAGCAACATGAAAAGCAATTTAGGATAATGTACGATGCGTTATAACTTTTGAGAACACCTTACACCACCGTATGAAAGATTAAAACTCCATAATAATCCTAATAAATTAGTCTGAGTCCTTTGAACATCGTACCACAATTTAGAATATATTACGACTCTGTATGCCACATTACCGTCTTGAGAAGCATGTTAGTATAACGTACGGCACCTTACAACTCCTAACAAAACATTACAACACCGTACCTAAACTTAAAACTCCATAATAAACCTAATAAATTAGTCTGAGTCCTTTGAACATAGTACTACAATTTAGAATATATTACGACTCTGTATGCCACATTACCGCCATGAAAAGCATGTTAGTATAACGTACGACACCTTACAACTCCTAACAAAACATTACAACACCGTACGTAAACTTAAAACTCCATAATAAACCTAATGAATTCGTCCGAGTCATTTGAACATCGTACGACCACTTAGGACTTGTTACGACTCTGTATGCGAAATTAGCAACAGGAAAAGCAATTTAGAATAATGTACGATGCGTTATAACTTTTGAGAACACCTTACACCACCGTACGAAAGATTAAAACTCCATAATAATCCTAATAAATTAGTCCGAGTCCTTTGAACATCGTACTACAATTTAGAATATATTACGACTCTGTATGCCACATTACCGCCTTGAAAAGCATGTTAGTATAACGTACGGCACCTTACAACTCCTAACAAAACATTACAACACCGTACATGAACTTAAAACTCCATAATAAACCTAATGAATTCGTCCGAGTCCTTTAACATCGTACCACAATTTAGAATATATTACGACTCTGTATGCCACATTACCGTCTTGAGAAGCATGTTAATATAACTTACGCCACCTTACAACTCCTAACAAAACATTACAACACCGTACGTAAACTTAAAACTCCATATTAAACCTAATAAATTAGTCCGAGTCCTTTGAACATAGTACTACAATTTAGAATATATTACGACTCTGTATGCCACATTACCGCCATGAAAAGCATGTTAGTATAACGTACGGCACCTTACAACTCCTAACAAAACATTACAACACCGTACGTAAACTTAAAACTCCATAATAAACCTAATGAATTCGTTCGAGTCTTTTGAACATCGTACCACAATTTAGAATATATTACGACTCTTTATGCCACATTACCGTCTTGAGAAGCATTTTAGTATAACGTACGGCACCTTACAACTCCTAACAAAACATTACAACACCGTACGTAAACTTAAAACTCCATAATAAACCTAATAAATTAGTCTGAGTCCTTTGAACATAGTACTACAATTTAGAATATATTACGACTCTGTATGCCACATTACCGCCTTGAAAAGCATGTTAGTATAACGTACAGCACCTTACAACTCTTAACAAAACATTACAACACCGTACGTAAACTTAAAACTCCATAATAAACCTAATGAATTCGTCCGAGTCATTTGAACATCGTACGACCACTTAGGACTTGTTACGACTCTGTATGCGAAATAAGCAACATGAAAAGCAATTTAGGATAATGTACGATGCGTTATAACTTTTGAGAACACCTTACACCACCGTATGAAAGATTAAAACTCCATAATAATCCTAATAAATTAGTCTGAGTCCTTTGAACATCGTACCACAATTTAGAATATATTACGACTCTGTATGCCACATTACCGTCTTGAGAAGCATGTTAGTATAACGTACGGCACCTTACAACTCCTAACAAAACATTACAACACCGTACCTAAACTTAAAACTCCATAATAAACCTAATAAATTAGTCTGAGTCCTTTGAACATAGTACTACAATTTAGAATATATTACGACTCTGTATGCCACATTACCGCCATGAAAAGCATGTTAGTATAACGTACGACACCTTACAACTCCTAACAAAACATTACAACACCGTACGTAAACTTAAAACTCCATAATAAACCTAATGAATTCGTCCGAGTCATTTGAACATCGTACGACCACTTAGGACTTGTTACGACTCTGTATGCGAAATTAGCAACAGGAAAAGCAATTTAGAATAATGTACGATGCGTTATAACTTTTGAGAACACCTTACACCACCGTACGAAAGATTAAAACTCCATAATAATCCTAATAAATTAGTCCGAGTCCTTTGAACATCGTACTACAATTTAGAATATATTACGACTCTGTATGCCACATTACCGCCTTGAAAAGCATGTTAGTATAACGTACGGCACCTTACAACTCCTAACAAAACATTACAACACCGTACATGAACTTAATACTCCATAATAAACCTAATGAATTCGTCCGAGTCCTTTAACATCGTACCACAATTTAGAATATATTACGACTCTGTATGCCACATTACCGTCTTGAGAAGCATGTTAATATAACTTACGCCACCTTACAACTCCTAACAAAACATTACAACACCGTACGTAAACTTAAAACTCCATATTAAACCTAATAAATTAGTCCGAGTCCTTTGAACATAGTACTACAATTTAGAATATATTACGACTCTGTATGCCACATTACCGCCATGAAAAGCATGTTAGTATAACGTACGGCACCTTACAACTCCTAACAAAACATTACAACACCGTACGTAAACTTAAAACTCCATAATAAACCTAATGAATTCGTCCGAGTCTTTTGAACATCGTACCACAATTTAGAATATATTACGACTCTTTATGCCACATTACCGTCTTGAGAAGCATGTTAATATAACTTACGGCACCTTACAACTCCTAACAAAACATTACAACACCGTACGTAAACTTAAAACTCCATAATAAACCTAATAAATTAGTCCGAGTCCTTTGAACATAGTACTACAATTTAGAATATATTACGACTCTGTATGCCACATTACCGCCTTGAAAAGCATGTTAGTATAACGTACGGCACCTTACAACTCTTAACAAAACATTACAACACCGTACGTAAACTTAAAACTCCATAATAAACCTAATGAATTCGTCCGAGTCATTTGAACATCGTACGAACACTTAGGACTTGTTACGACTCTGTATGCGAAATAAGCAACAGGAAGAGCAATTTAGGATAATGTACGATGCGTTATAACTTTTGAGAACACCTTACACCACCGTACGAAAGATTAAAACTCCATAATAATCCTAATAAATTAGTCTGAGTCCTTTGAACATCGTACCACAATTTAGAATATATTACGACTCTGTATGCCACATTACCGTCTTGAGAAGCATTTTAGTATAACGTACGGCACCTTACAACTCCTAACAAAACATTACAACACCGTACGTAAACTTAAAACTCCATAATAAACCTAATAAATTAGTCTGAGTCCTTTGAACATAGTACTACAATTTTGAATATATTACGACTCTGTATGCCACATTACCGCCATGAAAAGCATGTAAGTATAACGTACGGCACCTTACAACTCCTAACAAAACATTACAACAATGTACGTAAACTTAATACTCCATAATAAACCTAATGAATTCGTCCGAGTCATTTGAACATCGTACGACCACTAAGGACTTGTTACGTCTCTGTATGCGAAATTAGCAACAGGAAAAGCAATTTAGAATAATGTACGATGCGTTATAACTTTTGAGAACACCTTACACCACCGTACGAAAGATTAAAACTCCATAATAATCCTAATAAATTAGTCCGAGTCCTTTGAACATCGTACTACAATTTAGAATATATTACGACTCTGTATGCCACATTACCGCCTTGAAAAGCATGTTAGTATAACGTACGGCTCCTTACAACTCCTAACAAAACATTACAACACCGTACATGAACTTAAAACTCCATAATAAACCTAATGAATTCGTCCGAGTCCTTTAACATCGTACCACAATTTAGAATATATTACGACTCTGTATGCCACATTACCGTCTTGAGAAGCATGTTAATATAACTTACGCCACCTTACAACTCCTAACAAAACATTACAACACCGTACGTAAACTTAAAACTCCATAATAAACCTAATAAATTAGTCCGAGTCCTTTGAACATAGTACTACAATTTAGAATATATTACGACTCTGTATGCCACATTACCGCCATGAAAAGCATGTTAGTATAACGTACGGCACCTTACAACTCCTAACAAAACATTACAACACCGTACGTAAACTTAAAACTCCATAATAAACCTAATGAATTCGTCCGAGTCATTTGAACATCGTACGACCACTAAGGACTTGTTACGTCTCTGTATGCGAAATTAGCAACAGGAAAAGCAATTTAGAATAATGTACGATGCGTTATAACTTTTGAGAACACCTTACACCACCGTACGAAAGATTAAAACTCCATAATAATCCTAATAAATTAGTCCGAGTCCTTTGAACATCGTACCACAATTTAGAATATATTACGACTCTGTATGCCACATTACCGTCTTGAGAAGCATTTTAGTATAACGTACGGCACCTTACAACTCCTAACAAAACATTACAACATCGTACGTAAACTTAAAACTCCATAATAAACCTAATAAATTAGTCTGAGTCCTTTGAACATAGTACTACAATTTTGAATATATTACGACTCTGTATGCCACATTACCGCCATGAAAAGCATGTAAGTATAACGTACGGCACCTTACAACTCCTAACAAAACATTACAACACTGTACGTAAACTTAAAACTCCATAATAAACCTAATGAATTCGTCCGAGTCATTTGAACATCGTACGACCACTAAGGACTTGTTACGTCTCTGTATGCGAAATTAGCAACAGGAAAAGCAATTTAGAATAATGTACGATGCGTTATAACTTTTGAGAACACCTTACACCACCGTACGAAAGATTAAAACTCCATAATAATCCTAATAAATTAGTCCGAGTCCTTTGAACATCGTACCACAATTTAGAATATATTACGACTCTGTATGCCACATTACCGCCATGAAAAGCATGTAAGTATAACGTACGGCTCCTTACAACTCCTAACAAAACATTACAACACCGTACATGAACTTAAAACTCCATAATAAACCTAATGAATTCGTCCGAGTCATTTAACATCGTACCACAATTTAGAATATATTACGACTCTGTATGCCACATTACCGTCTTGAGAAGCATGTTAATATAACTTACGCCACCTTACAACTCTTAACAAAACATTACAACACCGTACGTAAACTTAAAACTCCATAATAAACCTAATGAATTCGTCCGAGTCATTTGAACATCGTACGACCACTTAGGACTTGTTACGACTCTGTATGCGAAAAAAGCAACAGGAAAAGCAATTTAGAATAATGTACGATTCGTTATAACTTTTGAGAACACCTTACACCACCTTACGAAAGATTAAAACTCCATAATAATCCTAATAAATTAGTCTGAGTCCTTTGAACATCGTACCACAATTTAGAATATATTACGACTCTCTATGCCACATTACCGTCTTGAGAAGCATATTAGTATAACGTACGGCACCTTACAAATCCTAACAAAACATTACAACACCGTACGTAAACTTAAAACTCCATAATAAACCTAATAAATTAGTCTGAGTCCTTTGAACATAGTACTACAATTTAGAATATATTACGACTCTGTATGCCACATTACCGCCATGAAAAGCATGTTAGTATAACGTACGGCACCTTACAACTCCTAACAAAACATTACAACACCGTACGTAAACTTAAAACTCCATAATAAACCTAATGAATTCGTCCGAGTCATTTGAACATCGTACGACCACTTAGGACTTGTTACGACTCTGTATGCGAAATTAGCAACAGGAAAAGCAATTTAGAATAATGTACGATGCGTTATAACTTTTTAGAACACCTTACACCACCGTACGAAAGATTAAAACTCCATAATAATCCTAATAAATTAGTCCGAGTCCTTTGAACATCGTACTACAATTTAGAATATATTACGACTCTGTATGCCACATTACCGCCTTGAAAAGCATGTTAGTATAACGTACGGCACCTTACAACTCCTAACAAAACATTACAACACCGTACATGAACTTAAAACTTCATAATAAACCTAATGAATTCGTCCGAGTCCTTTAACATCGTACCACAATTTAGAATATATTACGACTCTGTATGCCACATTACCGTCTGGAGAAGCATGTTAATATAACTTACGCCACCTTACAACTCCTAACAAATCATTACAACACCGTACGTAAACTTAAAACTCCATAATAAACCTAATAAATTAGTCCGAGTCCTTTGAACATAGTACTACAATTTAGAATATATTACGACTCTGTATGCCACATTACCGCCATGAAAAGCATGTTAGTATAACGTACGACACCTTACAACTCCTAACAAAACATTACAACACCGTACGTAAACTTAAAACTCCATAATAAACCTAATGAATTCGTCCGAGTCCTTTAACATCGTACCACAATTTAGAATATATTACGACTCTGTATGCCACATTACCGTCTTGAGAAGCATGTTAATATAACTTACGCCACCTTACAACTCCTAACAAAACATTACAACACCGTACGTAAACTTAAAACTCCATAATAAACCTAATAAATTAGTCCGAGTCCTTTGAACATAGTACTACAATTTAGAATATATTACGACTCTGTATGCCACATTACCGCCATGAAAAGCATGTTAGTATAACGTACGGCACCTTACAACTCCTAACAAAACATTACAACACCGTACGTAAACTTAAAACTCCATAATAAACCTAATGAATTCGTCCGAGTCATTTGAACATCGTACGACCACTAAGGACTTGTTACGTCTCTGTATGCGAAATTAGCAACAGGAAAAGCAATTTAGAATAATGTACGATGCGTTATAACTTTTGAGAACACCTTACACCACCGTACGAAAGATTAAAACTCCATAATAATCCTAATAAATTAGTCCGAGTCCTTTGAACATCGTACCACAATTTAGAATATATTACGACTCTGTATGCCACATTACCGTCTTGAGAAGCATTTTAGTATAACGTACGGCACCTTACAACTCCTAACAAAACATTACAACACCGTACGTAAACTTAAAACTCCATAATAAACCTAATAAATTAGTCTGAGTCCTTTGAACATAGTACTACAATTTTGAATATATTACGACTCTGTATGCCACATTACCGCCATGAAAAGCATGTAAGTATAACGTACGGCACCATACAACTCCTAACAAAACATTACAACACCGTACGTAAACTTAAAACTCCATAATAAACCTAATGAATTCGTCCGAGTCATTTGAACATCATACGACCACTAAGGACTTGTTACGTCTCTGTATGCGAAATTAGCAACAGGAAAAGCAATTTAGAATAATGTACGATGCGTTATAACTTTTGAGAACACCTTACACCACCGTACGAAAGATTAAAACTCCATAATAATCCTAATAAATTAGTCCGAGTCCTTTGAACATCGTACTACAATTTAGAATATATTACGACTCTGTATGCCACATTACCGCCTTGAAAAGCATGTTAGTATAACGTACGGCACCTTACAACTCCTAACAAAACATTACAACACCGTACATGAACTTAAAACTCCATAATAAACCTAATGAATTCGTCCGAGTCCTTTAACATCGTACCACAATTTAGAATATATTACGACTCTGTATGCCACATTACCGTCTTGAGAAGCATGTTAATATAACTTACGCCACCTTACAACTCCTAACAAAACATTACAACACCGTACGTAAACTTAAAACTCCATATTAAACCTAATAAATTAGTCCGAGTCCTTTGAACATAGTACTACAATTTAGAATATATTACGACTCTGTATGCCACATTACCGCCATGAAAAGCATGTTAGTATAACGTACGGCACCTTACAACTCCTAACAAAACATTACAACACCGTACGTAAACTTAAAACTCCATAATAAACCTAATGAATTCGTCCGAGTCTTTTGAACATCGTACCACAATTTAGAATATATTACGACTCTTTATGCCACATTACCGTCTTGAGAAGCATGTTAATATAACTTACGGCACCTTACAACTCCTAACAAAACATTACAACACCGTACGTAAACTTAAAACTCCATAATAAACCTAATAAATTAGTCCGAGTCCTTTGAACATAGTACTACAATTTAGAATATATTACGACTCTGTATGCCACATTACCGCCTTGAAAAGCATGTTAGTATAACGTACGGCACCTTACAACTCTTAACAAAACATTACAACACCGTACGTAAACTTAAAACTCCATAATAAACCTAATGAATTCGTCCGAGTCATTTGAACATCGTACGAACACTTAGGACTTGTTACGACTCTGTATGCGAAATAAGCAACAGGAAAAGCAATTTAGGATAATGTACGATGCGTTATAACTTTTGAGAACACCTTACACCACCGTACGAAAGATTAAAACTCCATAATAATCCTAATAAATTAGTCTGAGTCCTTTGAACATCGTACCACAATTTAGAATATATTACGACTCTGTATGCCACATTACCGTCTTGAGAAGCATTTTAGTATAACGTACGGCACCTTACAACTCCTAACAAAACATTACAACACCGTACGTAAACTTAAAACTCCATAATAAACCTAATAAATTAGTCTGAGTCCTTTGAACATAGTACTACAATTTTGAATATATTACGACTCTGTATGCCACATTACCGCCATGAAAAGCATGTAAGTATAACGTACGGCACCTTACAACTCCTAACAAAACATTACAACACTGTACGTAAACTTAATACTCCATAATAAACCTAATGAATTCGTCCGAGTCATTTGAACATCGTACGACCACTAAGGACTTGTTACGTCTCTGTATGCGAAATTAGCAACAGGAAAAGCAATTTAGAATAATGTACGATGCGTTATAACTTTTGAGAACACCTTACACCACCGTACGAAAGATTAAAACTCCATAATAATCCTAATAAATTAGTCCGAGTCCTTTGAACATCGTACTACAATTTAGAATATATTACGACTCTGTATGCCACATTACCGCCTTGAAAAGCATGTTAGTATAACGTACGGCTCCTTACAACTCCTAACAAAACATTACAACACCGTACATGAACTTAAAACTCCATAATAAACCTAATGAATTCGTCCGAGTCCTTTAACATCGTACCACAATTTAGAATATATTACGACTCTGTATGCCACATTACCGTCTTGAGAAGCATGTTAATATAACTTACGCCACCTTACAACTCCTAACAAAACATTACAACACCGTACGTAAACTTAAAACTCCATAATAAACCTAATAAATTAGTCCGAGTCCTTTGAACATAGTACTACAATTTAGAATATATTACGACTCTGTATGCCACATTACCGCCATGAAAAGCATGTTAGTATAACGTACGGCACCTTACAACTCCTAACAAAACATTACAACACCGTACGTAAACTTAAAACTCCATAATAAACCTAATGAATTCGTCCGAGTCATTTGAACATCGTACGACCACTAAGGACTTGTTACGTCTCTGTATGCGAAATTAGCAACAGGAAAAGCAATTTAGAATAATGTACGATGCGTTATAACTTTTGAGAACACCTTACACCACCGTACGAAAGATTAAAACTCCATAATAATCCTAATAAATTAGTCCGAGTCCTTTGAACATCGTACCACAATTTAGAATATATTACGACTCTGTATGCCACATTACCGTCTTGAGAAGCATTTTAGTATAACGTACGGCACCTTACAACTCCTAACAAAACATTACAACATCGTACGTAAACTTAAAACTCCATAATAAACCTAATAAATTAGTCTGAGTCCTTTGAACATAGTACTACAATTTTGAATATATTACGACTCTGTATGCCACATTACCGCCATGAAAAGCATGTAAGTATAACGTACGGCACCTTACAACTCCTAACAAAACATTACAACACTGTACGTAAACTTAAAACTCCATAATAAACCTAATGAATTCGTCCGAGTCATTTGAACATCGTACGACCACTAAGGACTTGTTACGTCTCTGTATGCGAAATTAGCAACAGGAAAAGCAATTTAGAATAATGTACGATGCGTTATAACTTTTGAGAACACCTTACACCACCGTACGAAAGATTAAAACTCCATAATAATCCTAATAAATTAGTCCGAGTCCTTTGAACATCGTACCACAATTTAGAATATATTACGACTCTGTATGCCACATTACCGCCATGAAAAGCATGTAAGTATAACGTACGGCTCCTTACAACTCCTAACAAAACATTACAACACCGTACATGAACTTAAAACTCCATAATAAACCTAATGAATTCGTCCGAGTCATTTAACATCGTACCACAATTTAGAATATATTACGACTCTGTATGCCACATTACCGTCTTGAGAAGCATGTTAATATAACTTACGCCACCTTACAACTCTTAACAAAACATTACAACACCGTACGTAAACTTAAAACTCCATAATAAACCTAATGAATTCGTCCGAGTCATTTGAACATCGTACGACCACTTAGGACTTGTTACGACTCTGTATGCGAAAAAAGCAACAGGAAAAGCATTTAGAATAATGTACGATTCGTTATAACTTTTGAGAACACCTTACACCACCTTACGAAAGATTAAAACTCCATAATAATCCTAATAAATTAGTCTGAGTCCTTTGAACATCGTACCACAATTTAGAATATATTACGACTCTCTATGCCACATTACCGTCTTGAGAAGCATATTAGTATAACGTACGGCACCTTACAAATCCTAACAAAACATTACAACACCGTACGTAAACTTAAAACTCCATAATAAACCTAATAAATTAGTCTAAGTCCTTTGAACATAGTACTACAATTTAGAATATATTACGACTCTGTATGCCACATTACCGCCATGAAAAGCATGTTAGTATAACGTACGGCACCTTACAACTCCTAACAAAACATTACAACACCGTACGTAAACTTAAAACTCCATAATAAACCTAATGAATTCGTCCGAGTCATTTGAACATCGTACGACCACTTAGGACTTGTTACGACTCTGTATGCGAAATTAGCAACAGGAAAAGCAATTTAGAATAATGTACGATGCGTTATAACTTTTTAGAACACCTTACACCACCGTACGAAAGATTAAAACTCCATAATAATCCTAATAAATTAGTCCGAGTCCTTTGAACATCGTACTACAATTTAGAATATATTACGACTCTGTATGCCACATTACCGCCTTGAAAAGCATGTTAGTATAACGTACGGCACCTTACAACTCCTAACAAAACATTACAACACCGTACATGAACTTAAAACTTCATAATAAACCTAATGAATTCGTCCGAGTCCTTTAACATCGTACCACAATTTAGAATATATTACGACTCTGTATGCCACATTACCGTCTGGAGAAGCATGTTAATATAACTTACGCCACCTTACAACTCCTAACAAATCATTACAACACCGTACGTAAACTTAAAACTCCATAATAAACCTAATAAATTAGTCCGAGTCCTTTGAACATAGTACTACAATTTAGAATATATTACGACTCTGTATGCCACATTACCGCCATGAAAAGCATGTTAGTATAACGTACGACACCTTACAACTCCTAACAAAACATTACAACACCGTACGTAAACTTAAAACTCCATAATAAACCTAATGAATTCGTCCGAGTCCTTTAACATCGTACCACAATTTAGAATATATTACGACTCTGTATGCCACATTACCGTCTTGAGAAGCATGTTAATATAACTTACGCCACCTTACAACTCCTAACAAAACATTACAACACCGTACGTAAACTTAAAACTCCATAATAAACCTAATAAATTAGTCCGAGTCCTTTGAACATAGTACTACAATTTAGAATATATTACGACTCTGTATGCCACATTACCGCCATGAAAAGCATGTTAGTATAACGTACGGCACCTTACAACTCCTAACAAAACATTACAACACCGTACGTAAACTTAAAACTCCATAATAAACCTAATGAATTCGTCCGAGTCATTTGAACATCGTACGACCACTAAGGACTTGTTACGTCTCTGTATGCGAAATTAGCAACAGGAAAAGCAATTTAGAATAATGTACGATGCGTTATAACTTTTGAGAACACCTTACACCACCGTACGAAAGATTAAAACTCCATAATAATCCTAATAAATTAGTCCGAGTCCTTTGAACATCGTACCACAATTTAGAATATATTACGACTCTGTATGCCACATTACCGTCTTGAGAAGCATTTTAGTATAACGTACGGCACCTTACAACTCCTAACAAAACATTACAACACCGTACGTAAACTTAAAACTCCATAATAAACCTAATAAATTAGTCTGAGTCCTTTGAACATAGTACTACAATTTTGAATATATTACGACTCTGTATGCCACATTACCGCCATGAAAAGCATGTAAGTATAACGTACGGCACCATACAACTCCTAACAAAACATTACAACACTGTACGTAAACTTAAAACTCCATAATAAACCTAATGAATTCGTCCGAGTCATTTGAACATCGTACGACCACTAAGGACTTGTTACGTCTCTGTATGCGAAATTAGCAACAGGAAAAGCAATTTAGAATAATGTACGATGCGTTATAACTTTTGAGAACACCTTACACCACCGTACGAAAGATTAAAACTCCATAATAATCCTAATAAATTAGTCCGAGTCCTTTGAACATCGTACCACAATTTAGAATATATTACGACTCTGTATGCCACATTACCGCCATGAAAAGCATGTAAGTATAACGTACGGCTCCTTACAACTCCTAACAAAACATTACAACACCGTACATGAACTTAAAACTCCATAATAAACCTAATGAATTCGTCCGAGTCATTTAACATCGTACCACAATTTAGAATATATTACGACTCTGTATGCCACATTACCGTCTTGAGAAGCATGTTAATATAACTTACGCCACCTTACAACTCTTAACAAAACATTACAACACCGTACGTAAACTTAAAACTCCATAATAAACCTAATGAATTCGTCCGAGTCATTTGAACATCGTACGACCACTTAGGACTTGTTACGACTCTGTATGCGAAAAAAGCAACAGGAAAAGCAATTTAGAATAATTTACGATGCGTTATAACTTTTGAGAACACCTTACACCACCTTACGAAAGATTAAAACTCCATAATAATCCTAATAAATTAGTCTGAGTCCTTTGAACATCGTACCACAATTTAGAATATATTACGACTCTCTATGCCACATTACCGTCTTGAGAAGCATATTAGTATAACGTACGGCACCTTACAAATCCTAACAAAACATTACAACACCGTACGTAAACTTAAAACTCCATAATAAACCTAATAAATTAGTCTGAGTCCTTTGAACATAGTACTACAATTTAGAATATATTACGACTCTGTATGCCACATTACCGCCATGAAAAGCATGTTAGTATAACGTACGGCACCTTACAACTCCTAACAAAACATTACAACACCGTACGTAAACTTAAAACTCGATAATAAACCTAATGAATTCGTCCGAGTCATTTGAACATCGTACGACCACTTAGGACTTGTTACGACTCTGTATGCGAAATTAGCAACAGGAAAAGCAATTTAGAATAATGTACGATGCGTTATAACTTTTTAGAACACCTTACACCACCGTACGAAAGATTAAAACTCCATAATAATCCTAATAAATTAGTCCGAGTCCTTTGAACATCGTACTACAATTTAGAATATATTACGACTCTGTATGCCACATTACCGCCTTGAAAAGCATGTTAGTATAACGTACGGCACCTTACAACTCCTAACAAAACATTACAACACCGTACATGAACTTAAAACTTCATAATAAACCTAATGAATTCGTCCGAGTCCTTTAACATCGTACCACAATTTAGAATATATTACGACTCTGTATGCCACATTACCGTCTGGAGAAGCATGTTAATATAACTTACGCCACCTTACAACTCCTAACAAATCATTACAACACCGTACGTAAACTTAAAACTCCATAATAAACCTAATAAATTAGTCCGAGTCCTTTGAACATAGTACTACAATTTAGAATATATTACGACTCTGTATGCCACATTACCGCCATGAAAAGCATGTTAGTATAACGTACGACACCTTACAACTCCTAACAAAACATTACAACACCGTACGTAAACTTAAAACTCCATAATAAACCTAATGAATTCGTCCGAGTCCTTTAACATCGTACCACAATTTAGAATATATTACGACTCTGTATGCCACATTACCGTCTTGAGAAGCATGTTAATATAACTTACGGCACCTTACAACTCCTAACAAAACATTACAACATCGTACGTAAACTTAAAACTCCATAATAAACCTAATAAATTAGTCCGAGTCCTTTGAACATAGTACTACAATTTAGAATATATTACGACTCTGTATGCCACATTACCGCCTTGAAAAGCATGTTAGTATAACGTACGGCACCTTACAACTCTTAACAAAACATTACAACACCGTACGTAAACTTAAAACTCCATAATAAACCTAATGAATTCGTCCGAGTCATTTGAACATCGTACGACCACTTAGGACTTGTTACGACTCTGTATGCGAAATAAGCAACAGGAAAAGCAATTTAGAATAATGTACGATGCGTTATAACTTTTGAGAACACCTTACACCACCTTACGAAAGATTAAAACTCCATAATAATCCTAATAAATTAGTCTGAGTCCTTTGAACATCGTACCACAATTTAGAATATATTACGACTCTCTATGCCACATTACCGTCTTGAGAAGCATGTTAGTATAACGTACGGCACCTTACAAATCCTAACAAAACATTACAACACCGTACGTAAACTTAAAACTCCATAATAAACCTAATAAATTAGTCTGAGTCCTTTGAACATAGTACTACAATTTAGAATATATTACGACTCTGTATGCCACATTACCGCCAAGAAAAGCATGTTAGTATAACGTACGGCACCTTACAACTCCTAACAAAACATTACAACACCGTACGTAAACTTAAAACTCCATAATAAACCTAATGAATTCGTCCGAGTCATTTGAACATCGTACGACCACTTAGGACTTGTTACGACTCTGTATGCGAAATTAGCAACAGGAAAAGTAATTTAGAATAATGTACGATGCGTTATAACTTTTTAGAACACCTTACACCACCGTACGAAAGATTAAAACTCCATAATAATCCTAATAAATTAGTCCGAGTCCTTTGAACATCGTACTACAATTTAGAATATATTACGACTCTGTATGCCACATTACCGCCTTGAAAAGCATGTTAGTATAACGTACGGCACCTTACAACTCCTAACAAAACATTACAACACCGTACATGAACTTAAAACTCCATAATAAACCTAATGAATTCGTCCGAGTCCTTTAACATCGTACCACAATTTAGAATATATTACGACTCTGTATGCCACATTACCGTCTTGAGAAGCATGTTAATATAACTTACGCCACCTTACAACTCCTAACAAATCATTACAACACCGTACGTAAACTTAAAACTCCATAATAAACCTAATAAATTAGTCCGAGTCCTTTGAACATAGTACTACAATTTAGAATATATTACGACTCTGTATGCCACATTACCGCCATGAAAAGCATGTTAGTATAACGTACGGCACCTTACAACTCCTAACAAAACATTACAACACCGTACGTAAACTTAAAACTCCATAATAAACCTAATGAATTCGTCCGAGTCCTTTAACATCGTACCACAATTTAGAATATATTACGACTCTGTATGCCACATTACCGTCTTGAGAAGCATGTTAATATAACTTACGGCACCTTACAACTCCTAACAAAACATTACAAC
The DNA here is from genome assembly GCA_030867185.1 of Tagetes erecta. Lineage (NCBI taxonomy): Eukaryota > Viridiplantae > Streptophyta > Magnoliopsida > Asterales > Asteraceae > Tagetes > Tagetes erecta. Next base: position 41,490,729 of record CM061488.1, on the reverse strand, counting down.
ATCGTACGTAAACTTAAAACTCCATAATAAACCTAATAAATTAGTCCGAGTCCTTTGAACATAGTACTACAATTTAGAATATATTACGACTCTGTATGCCACATTACCGCCTTGAAAAGCATGTTAGTATAACATACGGCACCTTACAACTCTTAACAAAACATTACAACATCGTACGTAAACTTAAAACTCCATAATAAACCTAATGAATTCGTCCGAGTCATTTGAACATCGTACGACCACTTAGGACTTGTTACGAATCTGTATGCGAAATAAGCAACAGGAAAAGCAATTTAGAATAATGTACGATGCGTTATAACTTTTGAGAACACCTTACACCACCTTACGAAAGATTAAAACTCCATAATAATCCTAATAAATTAGTCTGAGTCCTTTGAACATCGTACCACAATTTAGAATATATTACGACTCTGTATGCCACATTACCGTCTTGAGAAGCATGTTAGTATAACGTACGGCACCTTACAAATCCTAACAAAACATTACAACACCGTACGTAAACTTAAAACTCCATAATAAACCTAATAAATTAGTCTGAGTCCTTTGAACATAGTACTACAATTTAGAATATATTACGACTCTGTATGCCACATTACCGCCATGAAAAGCATGTTAGTATAACGTACGGCACCTTACAACTCCTAACAAAACATTACAACACCGTACGTAAACTTAAAACTCCATAATAAACCTAATGAATTCGTCCGAGTCATTTGAACATCGTACGACCACTTAGGACTTGTTACGACTCTGTATGCGAAATTAGCAACATGAAAAGCAATTTAGAATAATGTACGATGCGTTATAACTTTTTAGAACACCTTACACCACCGTACGAAAGATTAAAACTCCATAATAATCCTATTAAATTAGTCCGAGTCCTTTGAACATCGTACTACAATTTAGAATATATTACGACTCTGTATGCCACATTACCGCCTTGAAAAGCATGTTAGTATAACGTACGGCACCTTACAACTCCTAACAAAACATTACAACACCGTACGTAAACTTAAAACTCCATAATAAACCTAATGAATTCGTTCGAGTCCTTTAACATCGTACCACAATTTAGAATATATTACGACTCTGTATGCCACATTACCGTCTTGAGAAGCATGTTAATATAACTTACGGCACCTTACAACTCCTAACAAAACATTACAACATCGTACGTAAACTTAAAACTCCATAATAAACCTAATAAATTAGTCCGAGTCCTTTGAACATAGTACTACAATTTAGAATATATTACGACTCTGTATGCCACATTACCGCCTTGAAAAGCATGTTAGTATAACGTACGGCACCTTACAACTCTTAACAAAACATTACAACACCGTACGTAAACTTAAAACTCCATAATAAACCTAATGAATTCGTCCGAGTCATTTGAACATCGTACGACCACTTAGGACTTGTTACGACTCTGTATGCGAAATAAGCAACAGGAAAAGCAATTTAGAATAATGTACGATGCGTTATAACTTTTGAGAACACCTTACACCACCTTACGAAAGATTAAAACTCCATAATAATCCTAATAAATTAGTCTGAGTCCTTTGAACATCGTACCACAATTTAGAATATATTACGACTCTGTATGCCACATTACCGTCTTGAGAAGCATGTTAGTATAACGTTCGGCACCTTACAAATCCTAACAAAACATTACAACACCGTACGTAAACTTAAAACTCCATAATAAACCTAATGAATTCGTCCGAGTCATTTGAACATCGTACGACCACTTAGGACTTGTTACGACTCTGTATGCGAAATTAGCAACAGGAAAAGCAATTTAGAATAATGTACGATGCGTTATAACTTTTTAGAACACCTTACACCACCGTACGAAAGATTAAAACTCCATAATAATCCTATTAAATTAGTCCGAGTCCTTTGAACATCGTACTACAATTTAGAATATATTACGACTCTGTATGCCACATTACCGCCTTGAAAAGCATGTTAGTATAACGTACGGCACCTTACAACTCCTAACAAAACATTACAACACCGTACATGAACTTAAAACTCCATAATAAACCTAATGAATTCGTCCGAGTCCTTTAACATCGTACCACAATTTAGAATATATTACGACTCTGTATGCCACATTACCGTCTTGAGAAGCATGTTAATATAACTTACGCCACCTTACAACTCCTAACAAAACATTACAACACCGTACGTAAACTTAAAACTCCATAATAAACCTAATAAATTAGTCCGAGTCCTTTGAACATAGTACTACAATTTAGAATATATTACGACTCTGTATGCCACATTACCGCCATGAAAAGCATGTTAGTATAACGTACGGCACCTTACAACTCCTAACAAAACATTACTACACCGTACGTAAACTTAAAACTCCATAATAAACCTAATGAATTCGTCCGAGTCATTTGAACATCGTACGACCACTTAGGACTTGTTACGACTCTGTATGCGAAATTAGCAACAGGAAAAGCAATTTAGAATAATGTACGATGCGTTATAACTTTTGAGAACACCTTACACCACCGTACGAAAGATTAAAACTACATAATAATCCTAATAAATTAGTCCGAGTCCTTTGAACATCGTACTACAATTTAGAATATATTACGACTCTGTATGCCACATTACCGCCTTGAAAAGCATGTTAGTATAACGTACGGCACCTTACAACTCCTAACAAAACATTACAACACCGTACATGAACTTAAAACTCCATAATAAACCTAATGAATTCGTCCGAGTCCTTTGAACATCGTACCACAATTTAGAATATATTACGACTCTGTATGCCACATTACCGTCTTGAGAAGCATGTTAATATAACTTACGGCACCTTACAAATCCTAACAAAACATTACAACACCGTACGTAAACTTAAAACTCCATAATAAACCTAATAAATTAGTCTGAGTCCTTTGAACATAGTACTACAATTTAGAATATATTACGACTCTGTATGCCACATTACCGCCATGAAAAGCATGTTAGTATAACGTACGGCACCTTACAACTCCTAACAAAACATTACAACACCGTACGTAAACTTAAAACTCCATAATAAACCTAATGAATTCGTCCGAGTCATTTGAACATCGTACGACCACTTAGGACTTGTTACGACTCTGTATGCGAAATTAGCAACATGAAAAGCAATTTAGAATAATGTACGATGCGTTATAACTTTTTAGAACACCTTACACCACCGTACGAAAGATTAAAACTCCATAATAATCCTATTAAATTAGTCCGAGTCCTTTGAACATCGTACTACAATTTAGAATATATTACGACTCTGTATGCCACATTACCGCCTTGAAAAGCATGTTAGTATAACGTACGGCACCTTACAACTCCTAACAAAACATTACAACACCGTACGTAAACTTAAAACTCCATAATAAACCTAATGAATTCGTTCGAGTCCTTTAACATCGTACCACAATTTAGAATATATTACGACTCTGTATGCCACATTACCGTCTTGAGAAGCATGTTAATATAACTTACGGCACCTTACAACTCCTAACAAAACATTACAACATCGTACGTAAACTTAAAACTCCATAATAAACCTAATAAATTAGTCCGAGTCCTTTGAACATAGTACTACAATTTAGAATATATTACGACTCTGTATGCCACATTACCGCCTTGAAAAGCATGTTAGTATAACGTACGGCACCTTACAACTCTTAACAAAACATTACAACACCGTACGTAAACTTAAAACTCCATAATAAACCTAATGAATTCGTCCGAGTCATTTGAACATCGTACGACCACTTAGGACTTGTTACGACTCTGTATGCGAAATAAGCAACAGGAAAAGCAATTTAGAATAATGTACGATGCGTTATAACTTTTGAGAACACCTTACACCACCTTACGAAAGATTAAAACTCCATAATAATCCTAATAAATTAGTCTGAGTCCTTTGAACATCGTAGCACAATTTAGAATATATTACGACTCTGTATGCCACATTACCGTCTTGAGAAGCATGTTAGTATAACGATCGGCACCTTACAAATCCTAACAAAACATTACAACACCGTACGTAAACTTAAAACTCCATAATAAACCTAATAAATTAGTCTGAGTCCTTTGAACATAGTACTACAATTTAGAATATATTACGACTCTGTATGCCACATTACCGCCATGAAAAGCATGTTAGTATAACGTACGGCACCTTACAACTCCTAACAAAACATTACAACACCGTACGTAAACTTAAAACTCCATAATAAACCTAATGAATTCGTCCGAGTCATTTGAACATCGTACGACCACTTAGGACTTGTTACGACTCTGTATGCGAAATTAGCAACAGGAAAAGCAATTTAGAATAATGTACGATGCGTTATAACTTTTTAGAACACCTTACACCACCGTACGAAAGATTAAAACTCCATAATAATCCTATTAAATTAGTCCGAGTCCTTTGAACATCGTACTACAATTTAGAATATATTACGACTCTGTATGCCACATTACCGCCTTGAAAAGCATGTTAGTATAACGTACGGCACCTTACAACTCCTAACAAAACATTACAACACCGTACATGAACTTAAAACTCCATAATAAACCTAATGAATTCGTCCGAGTCCTTTAACATCGTACCACAATTTAGAATATATTACGACTCTGTATGCCACATTACCGTCTTGAGAAGCATGTTAATATAACTTACGGCACCTTACAACTCCTAACAAAACATTACAACACCGTACGTAAACTTAAAACTCCATAATAAACCTAATAAATTAGTCCGAGTCCTTTGAACATAGTACTACAATTTAGAATATATTACGACTCTGTATGCCACATTACCGCCTTGAAAAGCATGTTAGTATAACGTACGGCACCTTACAACTCTTAACAAAACATTACAACACTGTACGTAAACTTAAAACTCCATAATAAACCTAATGAATTCGTCCGAGTCATTTGAACATCGTACGACCACTTAGGACTTGTTACGACTCTGTATGCGAAATTAGCAACAGGAAAAGCAATTTAGAATAATGTACGATGCGTTATAACTTTTGAGAACACCTTACACCACCGTACGAAAGATTAAAACTACATAATAATCCTAATAAATTAGTCCGAGTCCTTTGAACATCGTACTACAATTTAGAATATATTACGACTCTGTATGCCACATTACCGCCTTGAAAAGCATGTTAGTATAACGTACGGCACCTTACAACTCCTAACAAAACATTACAACACCGTACATGAACTTAAAACTCCATAATAAACCTAATGAATTCGTCCGAGTCCTTTGAACATCGTACCACAATTTAGAATATATTACGACTCTGTATGCCACATTACCGTCTTGAGAAGCATGTTAATATAACTTACGGCACCTTACAACTCCTAACAAAACATTACAACACCGTACGTAAACTTAAAACTCCATAATAAACCTAATAAATTAGTCCGAGTCCTTTGAACATAGTACTACAATTTAGAATATATTACGACTCTGTATGCCACATTACCGCCTTGAAAAGCATGTTAGTATAACGTACGGCACCTTACAACTCTTAACAAAACATTACAACACCGTACGTAAACTTAAAACTCCATAATAAACCTAATGAATTCGTCCGAGTCATTTGAACATCGTACGACCACTTAGGACTTGTTACGACTCTGTATGCGAAATTAGCAACAGGAAAAGCAATTTAGAATAATGTACGATGCGTTATAACTTTTGAGAACACCTTACACCACCGTACGAAAGATTAAAACTTCATAATAATCCTAATAAATTAGTCTGAGTCCTTTGAACATCGTACCACAATTTAGAATATATTACGACTCTGTATGCCACATTACCGTCTTGAGAAGCATGTTAGTATAACGTACGGCACCTTACAACTCCTAACAAAACATTACAACACCGTACGTAAACTTAAAACTCCATAATAAACCTAATAAATTAGTCTGAGTCCTTTGAACATAGTACTACAATTTAGAATATATTACGACTCTGTATGCCACATTACCGCCATGAAAAGCATGTTAGTATAACGTACGACACCTTACAACTCCTAACAAAACATTACAACACCGTACGTAAACTTAAAACTCCATAATAAACCTAATGAATTCGTCCGAGTCATTTGAACATCGTACGACCACTTAGGACTTGTTACGACTCTGTATGCGAAATTAGCAACAGGAAAAGCAATTTAGAATAATGTACGATGCGTTATAACTTTTGAGAACACCTTACACCACCGTACGAAAGATTAAAACTACATAATAATCCTAATAAATTAGTCCGAGTCCTTTGAACATCGTACTACAATTTAGAATATATTACGACTCTGTATGCCACATTACCGCCTTGAAAAGCATGTTAGTATAACGTACGGCACCTTACAACTCCTAACAAAACATTACAACACCGTACATGAACTTAAAACTCCATAATAAACCTAATGAATTCGTCCGAGTCCTTTGAACATCGTACCACAATTTAGAATATATTACGACTCTGTATGCCACATTACCGTCTTGAGAAGCATGTTAATATAACTTACGGCACCTTACAACTCCTAACAAAACATTACAACACCGTACGTAAACTTAAAACTCCATAATAAACCTAATAAATTAGTCCGAGTCCTTTGAACATAGTACTACAATTTAGAATATATTACGACTCTGTATGCCACATTACCGCCTTGAAAAGCATGTTAGTATAACGTACGGCACCTTACAACTCTTAACAAAACATTACAACACCGTACGTAAACTTAAAACTCCATAATAAACCTAATGAATTCGTCCGAGTCATTTGAACATCGTACGACCACTTAGGACTTGTTACGACTCTGTATGCGAAATTAGCAACAGGAAAAGCAATTTAGAATAATGTACGATGCGTTATAACTTTTGAGAACACCTTACACCACCGTACGAAAGATTAAAACTTCATAATAATCCTAATAAATTAGTCTGAGTCCTTTGAACATCGTACCACAATTTAGAATATATTACGACTCTGTATGCCACATTACCGTCTTGAGAAGCATGTTAGTATAACGTACGGCACCTTACAACTCCTAACAAAACATTACAACACCGTACGTAAACTTAAAACTCCATAATAAACCTAATAAATTAGTCTGAGTCCTTTGAACATAGTACTACAATTTAGAATATATTACGACTCTGTATGCCACATTACCGCCATGAAAAGCATGTTAGTATAACGTACGACACCTTACAACTCCTAACAAAACATTACAACACCGTACGTAAACTTAAAACTCCATAATAAACCTAATGAATTCGTCCGAGTCATTTGAACATCGTACGACCACTTAGGACTTGTTACGACTCTGTATGCGAAATTAGCAACAGGAAAAGCAATTTAGAATAATGTACGATGCGTTATAACTTTTGAGAACACCTTACACCACCGTACGAAAGATTAAAACTCCATAATAATCCTAATAAATTAGTCCGAGTCCTTTGAACATCGTACTACAATTTAGAATATATTACGACTCTGTATGCCACATTACCGCCTTGAAAAGCATGTTAGTATAACGTACGGCACCCTACAACTCCTAACAAAACATTACAACACCGTACATGAACTTAAAACTCCATAATAAACCTAATGAATTCGTCCGAGTCCTTTAACATCGTACCACAATTTAGAATATATTACGACTCTGTATGCCACATTACCGTCTTGAGAAGCATGTTAATATAACTTACGCCACCTTACAACTCCTAACAAAACATTACAACACCGTACGTAAACCTAAAACTCCATAATAAACCTAATAAATTAGTCCGAGTCCTTTGAACATAGTACTACAATTTAGAATATATTACGACTCTGTATGCCACATTACCGCCATGAAAAGCATGTTAGTATAACGTACGGCACCTAACAACTCCTAACAAAACATTACAACACCGTACGTAAACTTAAAACTCCATAATAAACCTAATGAATTCGTCCGAGTCATTTGAACATCGTAGGACCACTTAGGACTTGTTACGACTCTGTATGCGAAATTAGCAACAGGAAAAGCAATTTAGAATAATGTACGATGCGTTATAACTTTTGAGAACACCTTACACCACCGTACGAAAGATTAAAACTCCATAATAATCCTAATAAATTAGTCCGAGTCCTTTGAACATCGTACTACAATTTAGAATATATTACGACTCTGTATGCCACATTACCGCCTTGAAAAGCATGTTAGTATAACGTACGGCACCTTACAACTCCTAACAAAACATTACAACACCGTACATGAACTTAAAACTCCATAATAAACCTAATGAATTCGTCCGAGTCCTTTGAACATCGTACCACAATTTAGAATATATTACGACTCTGTATGCCACATTACCGTCTTGTGAAGCATGTTAATATAACTTACGGCACCTTACAACTCCTAACAAAACATTACAACACCGTACGTAAACTTAAAACTCCATAATAAACCTAATAAATTAGTCCGAGTCCTTTGAACATCGTACTATGATTTAGAATATATTACGACTCTGTATGCCACATTACCGCCTTGAAAAGCATGTTAGTATAACGTACGGCACCTTACAACTCCTAACAAAACATTACAACACCGTACGTAAACTTAAAACTCCACAATAAACCTAATGAATTCGTCCGAGTCCTTTGAACATCGTACCACAATTTAGAATATATTACGACTCTGTATGCCACATTACCGTCTTGAGAAGCATGTTAGTATAACGTACGGCACCTTACAACTCCTAACAAAACATTACAAGACCGTACGTAAACTTAAAACTCCTTAATAAACCTAATAAATTAGTCCGAGTCCTTTGAACATAGTACTACAATTTAGAATATATTACGACTCTGTATGCCACATTACAGTCTTGAAAAGCATGTTAGTATAACGTACGACACCTTACAACTCCTAACAAAACATTACAACACCGTACCTAAACTTAAAACTCCATAATAAACCTAATAAATTAGTCTGAGTCCTTTGAACATAGTACTACAATTTAGAATATATTACGACTCTGTATGCCACATTACCGCCATGAAAAGCATGTTAGTATAACGTACGGCCCCTTACAACTCCTAACAAAACATTACAACACCGTACGTAAACTTAAAACTCCATAATAAACCTAATGAATTCGTCCGAGTCATTTGAACATCGTACGACCACTTAGGACTTGTTACGACTCTGTATGCGAAATTAGCAACAGGAAAAGCAATTTAGAATAATGTACGATGCGTTATAACATTTGAGAACACCTTACACCACCGTACGAAAGATTAAAACTCCATAATAATCCTAATAAATTAGTCCGAGTCCTTTGAACATCGTACTACAATTTAGAATATATTACGACTCTGTATGCCACATTACCGCCTTGAAAAGCATGTTAGTATAACGTACGACACCTTACAACTCCTAACAAAACATTACAACACCGTACATGAACTTAAAACTCCATAATAAACCTAATGAATTCGTCTGAGTCCTTTAACATCGTACCACAATTTAGAATATATTACGACTCTGTATGCCACATTACCGTCTTGAGAAGCATGTTAATATAACTTACGCCACCTTACAACTCCTAACAAAACATTACAACACCGTACGTAAACTTAAAACTCCATAATAAACCTAATAAATTAGTCCGAGTCCTTTGAACATAGTACTACAATTTAGAATATATTACGAGTCTGTATGCCACATTACCGCCATGAAAAGCATGTTAGTATAACGTACGGCACCTTACAACTCCTAACAAAACATTACAACACCGTACGTAAACTTAAAACTCCATAATAAACCTAATGAATTCGTCCGAGTCATTTGAACATCGTACGACCACTTAGGACTTGTTACGACTCTGTATGCGAAATTAGCAACAGGAAAAGCAATTTAGAATAATGTACGATGCGTTATAACTTTTGAGAACACCTTACACCACCGTACGAAAGATTAAAACTCCATAATAATCCTAATAAATTAGTCCGAGTCCTTTGAACATCGTACTACAATTTAGAATATATTACGACTCTGTATGCCACATTACCGCCTTGAAAAGCATGTTAGTATAACGTACGGCACCTTACAACTCCTAACAAAACATTACAACACCGTACATGAACTTAAAACTCCATAATAAACCTAATGAATTCGTCCGAGTCCTTTGAACATCGTACCACAATTTAGAATATATTGCGACTCTGTATGCCACATTACCGTCTTGTGAAGCATGTTAATATAACTTACGGCACCTTACAACTCCTAACAAAACATTACAACACCGTACGTAAACTTAAAACTCCATAATAAACCTAATAAATTAGTCCGAGTCCTTTGAACATAGTACTACAATTTAGAATATATTACGACTCTGTATGCCACATTACCGCCTTGAAAAGCATGTTAGTATAACGTACGGCACCCTACAACTCTTAACAAAATATTACAACACCGTACGTAAACTTAAAACTCCATAATAAACCTAATGAATTCGTCCGAGTCATTTGAACATCGTACGACCACTTAGGACTTGTTACGACTCTGTATGCGAAATAAGCAACAGGAAAAGCAATTTAGAATAATGTACGATGCGTTATAACTTTTGAGAACACCTTACACCACCGTACGAAAGATTAAAACTCCATAATAATCCTAATAAATTAGTCCGAGTCCTTTGAACATCGTACTACAATTTAGAATATATTACGACTCTGTATGCCACATTACCGCCTTGAAAAGCATGTTAGTATAACGTACGACACCTTACAACTCCTAACAAAACATTACAACACCGTACATGAACTTAAAACTCCATAATAAACCTAATGAATTCGTCTGAGTCCTTTAACATCGTACCACAATTTAGAATATATTACGACTCTGTATGCCACATTACCGTCTTGAGAAGCATGTTAATATAACTTACGCCACCTTACAACTCCTAACAAAACATTACAACACCGTACGTAAACTTAAAACTCCATAATAAACCTAATAAATTAGTCCGAGTCCTTTGAACATAGTACTACAATTTAGAATATATTACGAGTCTGTATGCCACATTACCGCCATGAAAAGCATGTTAGTATAACGTACGGCACCTTACAACTCCTAACAAAACATTACAACACCGTACGTAAACTTAAAACTCCATAATAAACCTAATGAATTCGTCCGAGTCATTTGAACATCGTACGACCACTTAGGACTTGTTACGACTCTGTATGCGAAATTAGCAACAGGAAAAGCAATTTAGAATAATGTACGATGCGTTATAACTTTTGAGAACACCTTACACCACCGTACGAAAGATTAAAACTCCATAATAATCCTAATAAATTAGTCCGAGTCCTTTGAACATCGTACTACAATTTAGAATATATTACGACTCTGTATGCCACATTACCGCCTTGAAAAGCATGTTAGTATAACGTACGGCACCTTACAACTCCTAACAAAACATTACAACACCGTACATGAACTTAAAACTCCATAATAAACCTAATGAATTCGTCCGAGTCCTTTGAACATCGTACCACAATTTAGAATATATTGCGACTCTGTATGCCACATTACCGTCTTGTGAAGCATGTTAATATAACTTACGGCACCTTACAACTCCTAACAAAACATTACAACACCGTACGTAAACTTAAAACTCCATAATAAACCTAATAAATTAGTCCGAGTCCTTTGAACATAGTACTACAATTTAGAATATATTACGACTCTGTATGCCACATTACCGCCTTGAAAAGCATGTTAGTATAACGTACGGCACCCTACAACTCTTAACAAAATATTACAACACCGTACGTAAACTTAAAACTCCATAATAAACCTAATGAATTCGTCCGAGTCATTTGAACATCGTACGACCACTTAGGACTTGTTACGACTCTGTATGCGAAATAAGCAACAGGAAAAGCAATTTAGAATAATGTACGATGCGTTATAACTTTTGAGAACACCTTACACCACCGTACGAAAGATTAAAACTCCATAATAATCCTAATAAATTAGTCCGAGTCCTTTGAACATCGTACTACGATTTAGAATATATTACGACTCTGTATGCCACATTACCGCCTTGAAAAGCATGTTAGTATAACGTGCGGCACCTTACAACTCCTAACAAAACATTACAACACCGTACGTAAACTTAAAACTCCATAATAAACCTAATGAATTCGTCCGAGTCCTTTGAACATCGTACCACAATTTAGAATATATTACGACTCTGTATGCCACATTACCGTCTTGAGAATCATGTTAGTATAACGTACGGCACCTTACAACTCCTAACAAAACATTACAAGACCGTACGTAAACTTAAAACTCCATAATAAACCTAATAAATTAGTCCGAGTCCTTTGAACATAGTACTACAATTTAGAATATATTACGACTCTGTATGCCACATTACCGCCTTGAAAAGCATGTTAGTATAACGTACGGCACCTTACAACTCCTAACAAAACATTACAACACCGTATCTAAACTTAAAACTCCATAATAAACCTAATAAATTAGTCTGAGTCCTTTGAACATAGTACTACAATTTAGAATATATTACGACTCTGTATGCCACATTACCGCCATGAAAAGCATGTTAGTATAACGTACGGCACCTTACAACTCCTAACAAAACATTACAACACCGTACGTAAACTTAAAACTCCATAATAAACCTAATGAATTCGTCCGAGTCATTTGAACATCGTACGACCACTTAGGACTTGTTACGACTCTGTATGCGAAATTAGCAACAGGAAAAGCAATTTAGAATAATGTACGATGCGTTATAACTTTTGAGAACACCTTACACCACCGTACGAAAGATTAAAACTCCATAATAATCCTAATAAATTAGTCCGAGTCCTTTGAACATCGTACTATAATTTAGAATATATTACGACTCTGTATGCCACATTACCGCCTTGAAAAGCATGTTAGTATAACGTACGGCACCTTACAACTCCTAACAAAACATTACAACACCGTACATGAACTTAAAACTCCATAATAAACCTAATGAATTCGTCCGAGTCCTTTAACATCGTACCACAATTTAGAATATATTACGACTCTGTATGCCACATTACCGTCTTGTGAAGCATGTTAATATAACTTACGGCACCTTACAACTCCTAACAAAACATTACAACACCGTACGTAAACTTAAAACTCCATAATAAACCTAATAAATTAGTCCGAGTCCTTTGAACATAGTACTACAATTTAGAATATATTACGACTCTGTATGCCACATTACCGCCTTGAAAAGCATGTTAGTATAACGTACGGCACCCTACAACTCTTAACAAAACATTACAACACCGTACGTAAACTTAAAACTCCATAATAAACCTAATGAATTCGTCCGAGTCATTTGAACATCGTACGACCACTTAGGACTTGTTACGACTCTGTATGCGAAATAAGCAACAGGAAAAGCAATTTAGAATAATGTACGATGCGTTATAACTTTTGAGAACACCTTACACCACCTTACGAAAGATTAAAACTCCATAATAATCCTAATAAATTAGTCAGAGTCCTTTGAACATCGTACCACAATTTAGAATATATTACGACTCTGTATGCCACATTACCGTCTTGAGAAGCATGTTAGTATAACGTATGGCACCTTACAACTCCTAACAAAACATTACAAGACCGTACGTAAACTTAAAACTCCATAATAAACCTAATAAATTAGTCCGAGTCCTTTGAACATAGTACTACAATTTAGAATATATTACGACTCTGTATGCCACATTACCGCCTTGAAAAGCATGTTAGTATAACGTACGGCACCTTACAACTCCTAACAAAACATTACAACACCGTACCTAAACTTAAAACTCCATAATAAACCTAATAAATTAGTCTGAGTCCTTTGAACATAGTACTACAATTTAGAATATATTACGACTCTGTATGCCACATTACCGCCATGAAAAGCATGTTAGTATAACGTACAGCACCTTACAACTCCTAACAAAACATTACAACACCGTACGTAAACTTAAAACTCCATAATAAACCTAATGAATTCGTCCGAGTCATTTGAACATCGTACGACCACTTAGGACTTGTTACGACTCTGTATGCGAAATTAGCAACAGGAAAAGCAATTTAGAATAATGTACGATGCGTTATAACTTTTGAGAACACCTTACACCACCGTACGAAAGATTAAAACTCCATAATAATCCTAATAAATTAGTCCGAGTCCTTTGAATATCGTACTACAATTTAGAAGATATTACGACTCTGTATGCCACATTACCGCCTTGAAAAGCATGTTAGTATAACGTACGGCACCTTACAACTCCTAACAAAACATTACAACACCGTACATGAACTTAAAACTCCATAATAAACCTAATGAATTCGTCCGAGTCCTTTGAACATCGTACCACAATTTAGAATATATTACGACTCTGTATGCCACATTACCGTCTTGTGAAGCATGTTAATATAACTTACGGCACCTTACAACTCCTAACAAAACATTACAAGACCGTACGTAAACTTAAAACTCCATAATAAACCTAATAAATTAGTCCGAGTCCTTTGAACATAGTACTACAATTTAGAATATTACGACTCTGTATGCCACATTACCGCCTTGAAAAGCATGTTAGTATAACGTACGGCACCTTACAACTCCTAACAAAACATTACAACACCGTACCTAAACTTAAAACTCCATAATAAACCTAATGAATTCGTCCGAGTCATTTGAACATCGTACGACCACTTAGGACTTGTTACGACTCTGTATGCGAAATTAGAAACAGGAAAAGCAATTTAGAATAATGTACGATGCGTTATAACTTTTGAGAACACCTTACACCACCGTACGAAAGATTAAAACTCCATAATAATCCTAATAAATTAGTCCGAGTCCTTTGAACATCGTACTACAATTTAGAATATATTACGACTCTGTATGCCACATTACCGCCTTGAAAAGCATGTTAGTATAACGTACGGCACCTTACAACTCCTAACAAAACATTACAACACCGTACATGAACTTAAAACTCCATAATAAACCTAATGAATTCGTCCGAGTCCTTTAACATCGTACCACAATTTAGAATATATTACGACTCTGTATCCACATTACCGTCTTGAGAAGCATGTTAATATAACTTACGCCACCTTACAACTCCTAACAAAACATTACAACACCGTACGTAAACTTAAAACTCCATAATAAACCTAATAAATTAGTCCGAGTCCTTTGAACATAGTACTACAATTTAGAATATATTACGAGTCTGTATGCCACATTACCGCCATGAAAAGCATGTTAGTATAACGTACGGCACCTTACAACTCCTAACAAAACATTACAACACCGTACGTAAACTTAAAACTCCATAATAAACCTAATGAATTCGTCCGAGTCATTTGAACATCGTACGACCACTTAGGACTTGTTACGACTCTGTATGCGAAATTAGCAACAGGAAAAGCAATTTAGAATAATGTACGATGCGTTATAACTTTTGAGAACACCTTACACCACCGTACGAAAGATTAAAACTCCATAATAATCCTAATAAATTAGTCCGAGTCCTTTGAACATCGTACTACAATTTAGAATATATTACGACTCTGTATGCCACATTACCGCCTTGAAAAGCATGTTAGTATAACGTACGGCACCTTACAACTCTTAACAAAACATTACAACACCGTACATGAACTTAAAACTCCATAATAAACCTAATGAATTCGTCCGAGTCCTTTGAACATCGTACCACAATTTAGAATATATTACGACTCTGTATGCCACATTACCGTCTTGTGAAGCATGTTAATATAACTTACGGCACCTTACAACTCCTAACAAAACATTACAACACCGTACGTAAACTTAAAACTCCATAATAAACCTAATAAATTAGTCCGCGTCCTTTGAACATAGTACTACAATTTAGAATATATTACGACTCTGTATGCCACATTACCGCCTTGAAAAGCATGTTAGTATAACGTACGGCACCCTACAACTCTTAACAAAACATTACAACACCGTACGTAAACTTAAAACTCCATAATAAACCTAATGAATTCGTCCGAGTCATTTGAAAATCGTACGACCACTTAGGACTTGTTACGACTCTGTATGCGAAATAAGCAACAGGAAAAGCAATTTAGAATAATGTACGATGCGTTATAACTTTTGAGAACACCTTACACCACCTTACGAAAGATTAAAACTCCATAATAATCCTAATAAATTAGTCAGAGTCCTTTGAACATCGTACCACAATTTAGAATATATTACGACTCTGTATGCCACATTACCGTCTTGAGAAGCATGTTAGTATAACGTATGGCACCTTACAACTCCTAACAAAACATTACAAGACCGTACGTAAACTTAAAACTCCATAATAAACCTAATAAATTAGTCCGAGTCCTTTGAACATAGTACTACAATTTAGAATATATTACGACTCTGTATGCCACATTACCGCCTTGAAAAGCATGTTAGTATAACGTACGGCACCTTACAACTCCTAACAAAACATTACAACACCGTACCTAAACTTAAAACTCCATAATAAACCTAATAAATTAGTCTGAGTCCTTTGAACATAGTACTACAATTTAGAATATATTACGACTCTGTATGCCACATTACCGCCATGAAAAGCATGTTAGTATAACGTACAGCACCTTACAACTCCTAACAAAACATTACAACACCGTACGTAAACTTAAAACTCCATAATAAACCTAATGAATTCGTCCGAGTCATTTGAACATCGTACGACCACTTAGGACTTGTTACGACTCTGTATGCGAAATTAGCAACAGGAAAAGCAATTTAGAATAATGTACGATGCGTTATAACTTTTGAGAACACCTTACACCACCGTACGAAAGATTAAAACTCCATAATAATCCTAATAAATTAGTCCGAGTCCTTTGAACATCGTACTACAATTTAGAATATATTACGACTCTGTATGCCACATTACCGCCTTGAAAAGCATGTTAGTATAACGTACGGCACCTTACAACTCCTAACAAAACATTACAACACCGTACATGAACTTAAAACTCCATAATAAACCTAATGAATTCGTCCGAGTCCTTTGAACATCGTACCACAATTTAGAATATATTACGACTCTGTATGCCACATTACCGTCTTGTGAAGCATGTTAATATAACTTACGGCACCTTACAACTCCTAACAAAACATTACAAGACCGTACGTAAACTTAAAACTCCATAATAAACCTAATAAATTAGTCCGAGTCCTTTGAACATAGTACTACAATTTAGAATATATTACGACTCTGTATGCCACATTACCGCCTTGAAAAGCATGTTAGTATAACGTACGGCACCTTACAACTCCTAACAAAACATTACAACACCGTACCTAAACTTAAAACTCCATAATAAACCTAATGAATTCGTCCGAGTCATTTGAACATCGTACGACCACTTAGGACTTGTTACGACTCTGTATGCGAAATTAGCAACAGGAAAAGCAATTTAGAATAATGTACGATGCGTTATAACTTTTGAGAACACCTTACACCACCGTACGAAAGATTAAAACTCCATAATAATCCTAATAAATTAGTCCGAGTCCTTTGAACATCGTACTACAATTTAGAATATATTACGACTCTGTATGCCACATTACCGCCTTGAAAAGCATGTTAGTATAACGTACGACACCTTACAACTCCTAACAAAACATTACAACACCGTACATGAACTTAAAACTTCATAATAAACCTAATGAATTCGTCCGAGTCCTTTGAACATCGTACCACAATTTAGAATATATTACGACTCTGTATGCCACATTACCGTCTTGTGAAGCATGTTAATATAACTTACGGCACCTTACAACTCCTAACAAAACATTACAACACCGTACGTAAACTTAAAACTCCATAATAAACCTAATAAATTAGTCCGAGTCCTTTGAACATAGTACTACAATTTAGAATATATTACGACTCTGTATGCCACATTACCGCCTTGAAAAGCATGTTAGTATAACGTACGGCACCCTACAAACCCTTAACAAAACATTACAACACCGTACGTAAACTTAAAACTCCATAATAAACCTAATGAATTCGTCCGAGTCATTTGAACATCGTACGACCACTTAGGACTTGTTACGACTCTGTATGCGAAATAAGCAACAGGAAAAGCAATTTAGAATAATGTACGATGCGTTATAACTTTTGAGAACACCTTACACCACCGTACGAAAGATTAAAACTCCATAATAATCCTAATAAATTAGTCAGAGTCCTTTGAACATCGTACTACGATTTAGAATATATTACGACTCTGTATGCCACATTACCGCCTTGAAAAGCATGTTAGTATAACGTACGGCACCTTACAACTCCTAACAAAACATTACAACACCGTACGTAAACTTAAAACTCCATAATAAACCTAATGAATTCGTCCGAGTCCTTTGAACATCGTACCACAATTTAGAATATTTTACGACTCTGTATGCCACATTACCGTCTTGAGAAGCATGTTAGTATAACGTACGGCACCTTACAACTCCTAACAAAACATTACAAGACCGTACGTAAACTTAAAACTCCATAATAAACCTAATAAATTAGTCCGAGTCCTTTGAACATAGTACTACAATTTAGAATATATTACGACTCTGTATGCCACATTACCGCCTTGAAAAGCATGTTAGTATAACGTACGGCACCTTACAACTCCTAACAAAACATTACAACACCGTACCTAAACTTAAAGCTCCATAATAAACCTAATGAATTCGTCCGAGTCATTTGAACATCGTACGACCACTTAGGACTTGTTACGACTCTGTATGCGAAATTAGCAACAGGAAAAGCAATTTAGAATAATGTACGATGCGTTATAACTTTTGAGAACACCTTACACCACCGTACGAAAGATTAAAACTCCATAATAATCCTAATAAATTAGTCAGAGTCCTTTGAACATCGTACTACAATTTAGAATATATTACGACTCTGTATGCCACATTACCGCCTTGAAAACCATGTTAGTATAACGTACGGCACCTTACAACTCCTAACAAAACATTACAACACCGTACGTAAACTTAAAACTCCATAATAAACCTAATGAATTCGTCCGAGTCCTTTGAACATCGTACCACAATTTAGAATATATTACGAGTCTGTATGCCACATTACCGTCTTGTGAAGCATGTTAATATAACTTACGGCACCTTACAACTCCTAACAAAACATTACAAGACCGTACGTAAACTTAAAACTCCATAATAAACCTAATAAATTAGTCCGAGTCCTTTGAACATAGTACTACAATTTAGAATATATTACGACTCTGTATGCCACATTACCGCCTTGAAAAGCATGTTAGTATAACGTACGGCACCTTACAACTCCTAACAAAACATTACAACACCGTACCTAAACTTAAAACTCCATAATAAACCTAATGAATTCGTCGGAGTCATTTGAACATCGTACGACCACTTAGGACTTGTTACGACTCTGTATGCGAAATTAGCAACAGGAAAAGCAATTTAGAATAATGTACGATGCGTTATAACTTTTGAGAACACCTTACACCACCGTACGAAAGATTAAAACTCCATAATAATCCTAATAAATTAGTCAGAGTCCTTTGAACATCGTACTACAATTTAGAATATATTACGACTCTGTATGCCACATTACCGCCTTGAAAACCATGTTAGTATAACGTACGACACCTTACAACTCCTAACAAAACATTACAACACCGTACGTAAACTTAAAACTCCATAATAAACCTAATGAATTCGTCCGAGTCCTTTGAACATCGTACCACAATTTAGAATATATTACGACTCTGTATGCCACATTACCATCTTGAGAAGCATGTTAGTATAACGTACGGCACCTTACAACTCCTAACAAAACATTACAAGACCGTACGTAAACTTAAAACTCCATAATAAACCTAATAAATTAGTCCGAGTCCTTTGAACATAGTACTACAATTTAGAATATATTACGACTCTGTATGCCACATTACCGCCTTGAAAAGCATGTTAGTATAACGTACGGCACCCTACAAACCCTTAACAAAACATTACAACACCGTACGTAAACTTAAAACTCCATAATAAACCTAATGAATTCGTCCGAGTCATTTGAACATCGTACGACCACTTAGGACTTGTTACGACTCTGTATGCGAAATAAGCAACAGGAAAAGCAATTTAGAATAATGTACGATGCGTTATAACTTTTGAGAACACCTTACACCACCGTACGAAAGATTAAAACTCCATAATAATCCTAATAAATTAGTCAGAGTCCTTTGAACATCGTACTACGATTTAGAATATATTACGACTCTGTATGCCACATTACCGCCTTGAAAAGCATGTTAGTATAACGTACGGCACCTTACAACTCCTAACAAAACATTACAACACCGTACGTAAACTTAAAACTCCATAATAAACCTAATGAATTCGTCCGAGTCCTTTGAACATCGTACCACAATTTAGAATATATTACGACTCTGTATGCCACATTACCGTCTTGAGAAGCATGTTAGTATAACGTACGGCACCTTACAACTCCTAACAAAACATTACAAGACCGTACGTAAACTTAAAACTCCATAATAAACCTAATAAATTAGTCCGAGTCCTTTGAACATAGTACTACAATTTAGAATATATTACGACTCTGTATGCCACATTACCGCCTTGAAAAGCATGTTAGTATAACGTACGGCACCCTACAACTCCTAACAAAACATTACAACACCGTACCTAAACTTAAAACTCCATAATAAACCTAATGAATTCGTCCGAGTCATTTGAACATCGTACGACCACTTAGGACTTGTTACGACTCTGTATGCGAAATAAGCAACAGGAAAAGCAATTTAGAATAATGTACGATGCGTTATAACTTTTGAGAACACCTTACACCACCGTACGAAAGATTAAAACTCCATAATAATCCTAATAAATTAGTCAGAGTCCTTTGAACATCGTACTACGATTTAGAATATATTACGACTCTGTATGCCACATTACCGCCTTGAAAAGCATGTTAGTATAACGTACGGCACCTTACAACTCCTAACAAAACATTACAACACCGTACGTAAACTTAAAACTCCATAATAAACCTAATGAATTCGTCCGAGTCCTTTGAACATCGTACCAAAATTTAGAATATATTACGACTCTGTATGCCACATTACCGTCTTGAGAAGCATGTTAGTATAACGTACGGCACCTTACAACTCCTAACAAATCATTACAAGACCGTACGTAAACTTAAAACTCCATAATAAACCTAATAAATTAGTCCGAGTCCTTTGAACATAGTACTACAATTTAGAATATATTACGACTCTGTATGCCACATTACCGCCTTGAAAAGCATGTTAGGATAACGTACGGCACCTTACAACTCCTAACAAAACATTACAACACCGTACCTAAACTTAAAACTCCATAATAAACCTAATGAATTCGTCCGAGTCATTTGAACATCGTACGACCACTTAGGACTTGTTACGACTCTGTATGCGAAATTAGCAACAGGAAAAGCAATTTAGAATAATGTACGATGCGTTATAACTTTTGAGAACACCTTACACCACCGTACGAAAGATTAAAACTCCATAATAATCCTAATAAATTAGTCCGAGTCCTTTGAACATCGTACTACAATTTAGAATATATTACGACTCTGTATGCCACATTACCGCCTTGAAAACCATGTTAGTATAACGTACGGCACCTTACAACTCCTAACAAAACATTACAACACCGTACGTGAACTTAAAACTCCATAATAAACCTAATGAATTCGTCTGAGTCATTTGAACATCGTACGACCAATCAGGACTTGTTACGACTCTGTATGCGAAATTAGCAATAGGAAAAGCAATTTAGAATAATGTAGGATGCGTTACAGCTTTTGAGAACAACTTACACCACCGTACGAAAGATTAAAACTCCATAATAAAACTAATGAATTCGTTCGAGTAATTTGAACACCATACAACAATTTGGAATATATCACGAATCTGTATGCCACATTACCGCCTTGAAAAGCATGTTAGTTTAACGTACGGCACCTTACAACTCCTAACAAAACATTACAACACCGTACGTAAACTTAAAACTCCATAATAAACCTAATGAATTCGTCCGAGTCATTTGAACATCGTACAATCACTCAGGACTTGTTACGACTCTGTATGCGAAATTAGCAACAGGAAAACCAATTTAGAATAACGTAGGATGCGTTACAACTTTTGAGAATACCTTACACCACCGTACGAAAGATTAAAACTCCAAAATAAACCTAATGAATTCGTCCGAGTAATTTGAACACCATACAACAATTTGGAATATATTACGACTCTGTATGCCACATTACCGCCTTGAAAAGCATGTTAGTATAACGTACGGCACCTTACAACTCCTAACAAAACATTACAACACCGTACGTAAACTTAAAACTCCATAATAAACCTAATGAATTCGTTCGAGTCATTTGAACATCATACGACCACTTAAGACTTGTTACGACTCTGTATGCGAAATTAGCAACAGGAAAAGCAATTTAGAATAATGTACGATGCGTTATAACTTTTGAGAACACCTTACACCACCGTACGAAAGATTAAAACTCCATAATAATCCTAATAAATTAGCCTGAGTCCTTTGAACATCGTACTACGATTTAGAATATATTACGACTCTGTATGCCACATTACCGCCTTGAAAAGCATGTTAGTATAACGTACGGCACCTTACAACTCCTAACAAAACATTACAACACCGTACGTAAACTTAAAACTCCATAATAAACCTAATGAATTCGTCCGAGTCCTTTGAACATCGTACCACAATTTAGAATATATTACGACTCTGTATGCCACATTACCGTCTTGAGAAGCATGTTAGTATAACTTACGGCACCTTACAACTCCTAACAAAACATTACAACACCGTACGTAAACTTAAAACTCCATAATAATCCTAATAAATTAGTCCGAGTCCTTTGAACATAGTACTACAATTTAGAATATATTACGACTCTGTATGACACATTACCGCCTTGAAAAGCATGTTAGTATAACGTACGACACCTTACAACTCCTAACAAAACATTACAACACCGTACGTAAACTTAAAACTCCATAATAAACCTAATGAATTCGTCCGAGTCATTTGAACATCGTACGACCACTCAGGACTTGTTACGAATCTGTGTGCGAAATTAGCAACAGGAAAAGCAATTTAGAATAATGTACGATGCGTTATAACTTTTGGGAACACCTTACACCACCGTACGAAAGATTAAAACTCCATAATAATCCTAATAAATTAGTCCGAGTCCTTTGAACATCGTACTACAATTTAGAATATATTACGACTCTGTACGCCACATTACCGCCTTGAAAAGCATGTTAGTATAACGTACGGCACCTTACAACTCCTAACAAAACATTACAACACCGTACGTAAACTTAAAACTCCATAATAAACCTAATGTATTCGTCCGAGTCATTTGAACATCGTACGACCACTTAGGACTTGTTACGAATCTGTATGCGAAATTAGCAACAGGAAAAGCAATTTAGAATAATGTACGATGCGTTATAACTTTTGGGAACACCTTACACCACCGTACGAAAGATTAAAACTCCATAATAATCCTAATAAATTAGTCCGAGTCCTTTGAACATCGTACTACAATTTAGAATATATTACGACTCTGTATGCCACATTACCGCCTTGAAAAGCATGTTAGTATAACGTACGGCACCTTACAACTCCTAACAAAACATTACAACACCGTACGTAAACTTAAAACTCCATAATAAACCTAATGAATTCGTCCGAGTCATTTGAACATCGTACGACCACTTAGGACTTGTTACGACTCTGTATGCGAAATTAGCAACAGGAAAAGCAATTTAGATTAATGTACGATGGGTTATAACTTTTGAGAACACCTTACACCACCGTACGAAAGATTAAAACTCCATAATAATCCTAATAAATTAGTCCGAGTCCTTTGAACATCGTACTACAATTTAGAATATATTACGACTCTGTATGCCACATTACCGCCTTGAAAAGCATGTTAGTATAACGTACGGCACGTTACAACTCCTAACAAAACATTACAACACCGTACGTAAACTTAAAACTCCATAATAAACCTAATGAATTCGTCCGAGTCATTTGAACATCGTACGACCAATTAGGACTTGTTACGACTCTGTATGCGAAATTAGCAACAGGAAAAGCAATTTAGAATAATGTACGATGCGTTATAACTCTTGAGAACACCTTACACCACCGTACGAAAGATTAAAACTCCATAATAATCCTAATAAATTAGTCCGAGTCCTTTTGAACATCGTACTACAATTTAGAATATATTACGACTCTGTACGCCACATTACCGCCTTGAAAAGCATGTTAGTATAACGTACGACACCTTACAACTCCTAACAAAACATTACAACACCGTACGTAAACTTAAAACTCCATAATAAACCTAATGAATTCGTCCGAGTCATTTGAACATCGTACGACCACTTAGGACTTGTTACGACTCTGTATGCGAAATTAGCAACAGGAAAAACAATTTAGAATAATGTACGATGGGTTATAACTTTTGAGAACACCTTACACCACCGTACGAAAGATTAAAACTCCATAATAATCCTAATAAATTAGTCCGAGTCCTTTTGAACATCGTACTACAATTTAGAGTATATTACGACTCTGTACGTCACATTACCGCCTTGAAAAGCATGTTAGTATAACGTACGGCACCTTACAACTCCTAACAAAACATTACAACACCGTACGTAAACTTAAAACTCCATAATAAACCTAATGAATTCGTCCGAGTCATTTGAACATCGTACGACCACTCAGGACTTGTTACGAATCTGTGTGCGAAATTAGCAACAGGAAAAGCAATTTAGAATAATGTACGATGCGTTATAACTTTTGGGAACACCTTACACCACCGTACGAAAGATTAAAACTCCATAATAATCCTAATAAATTAGTCCGAGTCCTTTGAACATCGTACTACAATTTAGAATATATTACGACTCTGTATGCCACATTACCGCCTTGAAAAGCATGTTAGTATAACGTACGGCACCTTACAACTCCTAACAAAACATTACAACACCGTACGTAAACTTAAAACTCCATAATAAACCTAATGAATTCGTCCGAGTCATTTGAACACCGTACGACCACTTAGGACTTGTTACGACTCTGTATGCGAAATTAGCAACAGGAAAAGCAATTTAGAATAATGTACGATGGGTTATAACTTTTGAGAACACCTTACACCACCGTACGAAAGATTAAAACTCCATAATAATCCTAATAAATTAGTCCGAGTCCTTTGAACATCGTACTACAATTTAGAATATATTACGACTCTGTATGCCACATTACCGCCTTGAAAAGCATGTTAGTATAACGTACGGCACGTTACAACTCCTAACAAAACATTACAACACCGTACGTAAACTTAAAACTCCATAATAAACCTAATGAATTCGTCCGAGTCATTTGAACATCGTACGACCAATTAGGACTTGTTACGACTCTGTATGCGAAATTAGCAACAGGAAAAGCAATTTAGAATAATGTACGATGCGTTATAACTCTTGAGAACACCTTACACCACCGTACGAAAGATTAAAGCTCCATAATAATCCTAATAAATTAGTCCGAGTCCTTTTGAACATCGTACTACAATTTAGAATATATTACGACTATGTACGCCACATTACCGCCTTGAAAAGCATGTTAGTATAACGTACGACACCTTACAACTCCTAACAAAACATTACAACACCGTACGTAAACTTAAAACTCCATAATAAACCTAATGAATTCGTCCGAGTCATTTGAACATCGTACGACCACTTAGGACTTATTACGACTCTGTATGCGAAATTAGCAACAGGAAAAGCAATTTAGAATAATGTACGATGGGTTATAACTTTTGAGAACACCTTACACCACCGTACGAAAGATTAAAACTCCATAAT
The DNA here is from genome assembly GCA_030867185.1 of Tagetes erecta. Taxonomy (NCBI): domain Eukaryota; kingdom Viridiplantae; phylum Streptophyta; class Magnoliopsida; order Asterales; family Asteraceae; genus Tagetes; species Tagetes erecta. The sequence goes on along the minus strand of CM061488.1, from coordinate 41,464,528 downwards.
AATCCTAATAAATTAGTCCGAGTCCTTTGAACATCGTACTACAATTTAGAATATATTACGACTCTGTATGCCACATTACCGCCTTGAAAAGCATGTTAGTATAACGTACGGCACCTTACAACTCCTAACAAAACATTATAACACCGTACGTAAACTTAAAACTCCATAATAAACCTAATGAATTCGTCCGAGTCATTTGAACATCGTACGACCACTCAGGACTTGTTACGACTCTGTATGCGAAATTAGCAATAGGAAAAGCAATTTAGAATAATGTAGGATGCGTTACAGCTTTTGAGAACAACTTACACCACCGTACGAAAGATTAAAACTCCATAATAAACCTAATGAATTCGTTCGAGTAATTTGAACACCATACAACAATTTGGAATATATTACGACTCTGTATGCCACATTACCGCCTTGAAAAGCATGTTAGTAAAACGTACGGCACCTTACAACTCCTAACAAAACATTACAACACCGTACGTATACTTAAAACTCCATAATAAACCTAATGAATTCTTCCGAGTCATTTGAACATCGTACAACCACTTAAGACTTGTTACGACTCTGTATGCGAAATTAGCAACAGGAAAAGCAATTTAGAATAACGTAGGAAGCGTTACAACTTTTGAGAACACCTTACACCACCGTACGAAAGATTAAAACTCCAAAATAAACCTAATGAATTCGTCCGAGTAATTTGAACACCGTACAACAATTTGGAATATATTACGACTCTGTATGCCACATTAACGCCTTGAAAAGCATGTTAGCATAACGTACGGCACCTTACAACTCCTAACAAAACATTACAACACCGTACGTAAACTTAAAACTCCATAATAAACCTAATGAATTCGTCCGAGTCATTTGAACATCGTACGACCACTCAGGACTTGTTACGACTCTGTATGCGAAATTAGCAACAGGAAAAGCAATTTAGAATAATGTAGGATGCGTTACAACTTTTGAGAACACCTTACACCACCGTACGAAAAATTAAAACTCCATAATAAACCTAATGAATTAGCCTGAGTCCTTTGAACATCGTACTACGATTTAGAATATATTACGACTCTGTATGCCACATTACCGCCTTGAAAAGCATGATAGTATAACGTACGGCACCTTACAACTCCTAACAAAACATTACAACACCGTACGTAAACTTAAAACTCCATAATAAACCTAATGAATTCGTCCGAGTCCTTTGAACATCGTACCACAATTTAGAATATATTACAACTCTGTATGCCACATTACCGTCTTGAGAAGCATGTTAGTATAACTTACGGCACCTTACAACTCCTAACAAAACATTACAACACCGTACGTAAACTTAAAACTCCATAATAATCCTAATAAATTAGTCCGAGTCCTTTGAACATAGTACTACAATTTAGAATATATTACGACTCTGTATGCCACATTACCGCCTTGATAAGCATGTTAGTATAACGTACGGCACCTTACAACTCCTAACAAAACATTACAACACCGTACGTGAACTTAAAACTCCATAATAAACCTAATGAATTCGTCTGAGTCATTTGAACATCGTACGACCACTCAGGACTTGTTACGACTCTGTATGCGAAATTAGCAATAGGAAAAGCAATTTAGAATAATGTAGGATGCGTTACAGCTTTTGAGAACAACTTACACCACCGTACGAAAGATTAAAACTCCATAATAAACCTAATGAATTCGTTCGAGTAATTTGAACACCATACAACAATTTGGAATATATTACGACTCTGTATGCCACATTACCGCCTTGAAAAGCATGTTAGTATAACGTACGGCACCTTACAACTCCTAACAAAACATTACAACACCGTACGTATACTTAAAACTCCATAATAAACCTAATGAATTCTTCCGAGTCATTTGAACATCGTACAACCACTTAAGACTTGTTACGACTCTGTATGCGAAATTAGCAACAGGAAAAGCAATTTAGAATAACGTAGGAAGCGTTACAACTTTTGAGAACACCTTACACCACCGTACGAAAGATTAAAACTCCAAAATAAACCTAATGAATTCGTCCGAGTAATTTGAACACCGTACAACAATTTGGAATATATTACGACTCTGTATGCCACATTAACGCCTTGAAAAGCATGTTAGCATAACGTACGGCACCTTACAACTCCTAACAAAACATTACAACACCGTACGTAAACTTAAAACTCCATAATAAACCTAATGAATTCGTCCGAGTCATTTGAACATCGTACGACCACTCAGGACTTGTTACGACTCTGTATGCGAAATTAGCAACAGGAAAAGCAATTTAGAATAATGTAGGATGCGTTACAACTTTTGTGAACACCTTACACCACCGTACGAAAAATTAAAACTCCATAATAAACCTAATGAATTAGCCTGAGTCCTTTGAACATCGTACTACGATTTAGAATATATTACGACTCTGTATGCCACATTACCGCCTTGAAAAGCATGTTAGTATAACGTACGGCACCTTACAACTCCTAACAAAACATTACAACACCGTACGTAAACTTAAAACTCCATAATAAACCTAATGAATTCGTCCGAGTCCTTTGAACATCGTACCACAATTTAGAATATATTACAACTCTGTATGCCACATTACCGTCTTGAGAAGCATGTTAGTATAACTTACGGCACCTTACAACTCCTAACAAAACATTACAACACCGTACGTAAACTTAAAACTCCATAATAATCCTAATAAATTAGTCCGAGTCCTTTGAACATAGTACTACAATTTAGAATATATTACGACTCTGTATGCCACATTACCGCCTTGATAAGCATGTTAGTATAACGTACGGCACCTTACAACTCCTAACAAAACATTACAACACCGTACGTGAACTTAAAACTCCATAATAAACCTAATGAATTCGTCTGAGTCATTTGAACATCGTACGACCACTCAGGACTTGTTACGACTCTGTATGCGAAATTAGCAATAGGAAAAGCAATTTAGAATAATGTAGGATGCGTTACAGCTTTTGAGAACAACTTACACCACCGTACGAAAGATTAAAACTCCATAATAAACCTAATGAATTCGTTCGAGTAATTTGAACACCATACAACAATTTGGAATATATTACGACTCTGTATGCCACATTACCGCCTTGAAAAGCATGTTAGTATAACGTACGGCACCTTACAACTCCTAACAAAACATTACAACACCGTACGTATACTTAAAACTCCATAATAAACCTAATGAATTCTTCCGAGTCATTTGAACATCGTACAACCACTTAAGACTTGTTACGACTCTGTATGCGAAATTAGCAACAGGAAAAGCAATTTAGAATAACGTAGGAAGCGTTACAACTTTTGAGAACACCTTACACCACCGTACGAAAGATTAAAACTCCAAAATAAACCTAATGAATTCGTCCGAGTAATTTGAACACCGTACAACAATTTGGAATATATTACGACTCTGTATGCCACATTAACGCCTTGAAAAGCATGTTAGCATAACGTACGGCACCTTACAACTCCTAACAAAACATTACAACACCGTACGTAAACTTAAAACTCCATAATAAACCTAATGAATTCGTCCGAGTCATTTGAACATCGTACGACCACTCAGGACTTGTTACGACTCTGTATGCGAAATTAGCAACAGGAAAAGCAATTTAGAATAATGTAGGATGCGTTACAACTTTTGTGAACACCTTACACCACCGTACGAAAAATTAAAACTCCATAATAAACCTAATGAATTAGCCTGAGTCCTTTGAACATCGTACTACGATTTAGAATATATTACGACTCTGTATGCCACATTACCGCCTTGAAAAGCATGTTAGTATAACGTACGGCACCTTACAACTCCTAACAAAACATTACAACACCGTACGTAAACTTAAAACTCCATAATAAACCTAATGAATTCGTCCGAGTCCTTTGAACATCGTACCACAATTTAGAATATATTACAACTCTGTATGCCACATTACCGTCTTGAGAAGCATGTTAGTATAACTTACGGCACCTTACAACTCCTAACAAAACATTACAACACCGTACGTAAACTTAAAACTCCATAATAATCCTAATAAATTAGTCCGAGTCCTTTGAACATAGTACTACAATTTAGAATATATTACGACTCTGTATGCCACATTACCGCCTTGATAAGCATGTTAGTATAACGTACGGCACCTTACAACTCCTAACAAAACATTACAACACCGTACGTAAACTTAAAACTCCATAATAAACCTAATGAATTCGTCCGAGTCATTTGAACATCGTACGACCACTCAGGACTTGTTACGACTCTGTATGCGAAATTAGCAATAGGAAAAGCAATTTAGAATAATGTAGGATGCGTTACAGCTTTTGAGAACAACTTACACCACCGTACGAAAGATTAAAACTCCATAATAAACCTAATGAATTCGTTCGAGTAATTTGAACACCATACAACAATTTGGAATATATTACGACTCTGTATGCCACATTACCGCCTTGAAAAGCATGTTAGTATAACGTACGGCACCTTACAACTCCTAACAAAACATTACAACACCGTACGTATACTTAAAACTCCATAATAAACCTAATGAATTCTTCCGAGTCATTTGAACATCGTACAACCACTTAAGACTTGTTACGACTCTGTATGCGAAATTAGCAACAGGAAAAGCAATTTAGAATAACGTAGGAAGCGTTACAACTTTTGAGAACACCTTACACCACCGTACGAAAGATTAAAACTCCAAAATAAACCTAATGAATTCGTCCGAGTAATTTGAACACCGTACAACAATTTGGAATATATTACGACTCTGTATGCCACATTAACGCCTTGAAAAGCATGTTAGCATAACGTACGGCACCTTACAACTCCTAACAAAACATTACAACACCGTACGTAAACTTAAAACTCCATAATAAACCTAATGAATTCGTCCGAGTCATTTGAACATCGTACGACCACTCAGGACTTGTTACGACTCTGTATGCGAAATTAGCAACAGGAAAAGCAATTTAGAATAATGTAGGATGCGTTACAACTTTTGAGAACACCTTACACCACCGTACGAAAAATTAAAACTCCATAATAAACCTAATGAATTAGCCTGAGTCCTTTGAACATCGTACTACGATTTAGAATATATTACGACTCTGTATGCCACATTACCGCCTTGAAAAGCATGTTAGTATAACGTACGGCACCTTACAACTCCTAACAAAACATTACAACACCGTACGTAAACTTAAAACTCCATAATAAACCTAATGAATTCGTCCGAGTCCTTTGAACATCGTACCACAATTTAGAATATATTACAACTCTGTATGCCACATTACCGTCTTGAGAAGCATGTTAGTATAACTTACGGCACCTTACAACTCCTAACAAAACATTACAACACCGTACGTAAACTTAAAACTCCATAATAATCCTAATAAATTAGTCCGAGTCCTTTGAACATAGTACTACAATTTAGAATATATTACGACTCTGTATGCCACATTACCGCCTTGATAAGCATGTTAGTATAACGTACGGCACCTTACAACTCCTAACAAAACATTACAACACCGTACGTGAACTTAAAACTCCATAATAAACCTAATGAATTCGTCTGAGTCATTTGAACATCGTACGACCACTCAGGACTTGTTACGACTCTGTATGCGAAATTAGCAATAGGAAAAGCAATTTAGAATAATGTAGGATGCGTTACAGCTTTTGAGAACAACTTACACCACCGTACGAAAGATTAAAACTCCATAATAAACCTAATGAATTCGTTCGAGTAATTGGAACACCATACAACAATTTGGAATATATTACGACTCTGTATGCCACATTACCGCCTTGAAAAGCATGTTAGTATAACGTACGACACCTTACAACTCCTAACAAAACATTACAACACCGTACGTAAACTTAAAACTCCATAATAAACCTAATGAATTCGTCCGAGTCATTTGAACATCGTACAATCACTCAGGACTTGTTACGACTCTGTATGCGAAATTAGCAACAGGAAAACCAATTTAGAATAACGTAGGATGCGTTATAACTTTTGAGAACACCTTACACCACCGTACGAAAGATTAAAACGCCAAAATAAACCTAATGAATTCGTCCGAGTAATTTGAACACCATACAACAATTTGGAATATATTACGACTCTGTATGCCACATTACCGCCTTGAAAAGCATGTTAGTATAACGTACGGCACCTTACAACTCCTAACAAAACATTACAACACCGTACGTAAACTTAAAACTCCATAATAAACCTAATGAATTCGTTCGAGTCATTTGAACATCATACGACTACTTAGGACTTGTTACGACTCTGTATGCGAAATTAGCAACAGGAAAAGCAATTTAGAATAATGTACGATGCGTTATAACTTTTGAGAACACCTTACACCACCGTACGAAAGATTAAAACTCCATAATAATCCTAATAAATTAGCCTGAGTCCTTTGAACATCGTACTACGATTTAGAATATATTACGACTCTGTATGCCACATTACCGCCTTGAAAAGCATGTTAGTATATCGTACGGCACCTTACAACTCCTAACAAAACATTACAACACCGTACGTAAACTTAAAACTCCATAATAAACCTAATGAATTCGTCTGAGTCCTTTGAACATCGTACCACAATTTAGAATATATTACGACTCTGTATGCCACATTACCGTCTTGAGAAGCATGTTAGTATAACTTACGGCACCTTACAACTCCTAACAAAACATTACAACACCGTACGTAAACTTAAAACTCCATAATAATCCTAATAAATTAGTCCGAGTCCTTTGAACATAGTACTACAATTTAGAATATATTACGACTCTGTATGCCACATTACCGCCTTGAAAAGCATGTTAGTATAACGTACGGCACCTTACAACTCCTAACAAAACATTACAACACCGTACGTAAACTTAAAACTCCATAATAAACCTAATGAATTCGTCCGAGTCATTTGAACATCGTACGACCACTTAGGACTTGTTACGACTCTGTATGCGAAATTAGCAATAGGAAAAGCAATTTAGAATAATGTACGATGCGTTATAACTTTTGAGAACACCTTACACCACCGTACGAAAGATTGAAACTCCATAATAATCCTAATAAATTAGTCCGAGTCCTTTTGAACATCGTACTACAATTTAGAATATATTACGACTCTGTACGCCACATTACCGCCTTGAAAAGCATGTTAGTATAACGTACGACACCTTACAACTCCTAACAAAACATTACAACACCGTACGTAAACTTAAAACTCCATAATAAACCTAATGAATTCGTCCGAGTCATTTGAACATCGTACGACCACTTAGGACTAGTTACGACTCTGTATGCGAAATTAGCAACAGGAAAAGCAATTTAGAATAATGTACGATGCGTTATAACTTTTGGGAACACCTTACACCACCGTACGAAAGATTAAAACTCCATAATAATCCTAATAAATTAGTCCGAGTCCTTTGAACATCGTACTACAATTTAGAATATATTACGACTCTGTATGCCACATTACCGCCTTGAAAAGCATGTTAGTATAACGTACGGCACCTTACAACTCCTAACAAAACATTACAACACCGTACGTAAACTTAAAACTCCATAATAAACCTAATGAATTCGTCCGAGTCATTTGAACATCGTACGACCACTTAGGACTTGTTACGACTCTGTATGCGAAATTAGCAACAGGAAAAGCAATTTAGAATAATGTACGATGGGTTATAACTTTTGAGAACACCTTACACCACCGTACGAAAGAATAAAACTCCATAATAATCCTAATAAATTAGTCCGAGTCCTTTTGAACATCGAACTACAATTTAGAATATATTACGACTCTGTACGCCACATTACCGCCTTGAAAAGCATGTTAGTATAACGTACGGCACCTTACAACTCCTAACAAAACATTACAACACTGTACGTAAACTTAAAACTCCATAATAAACCTAATGAATTCGTCCGAGTCATTTGAACATCGTACGACCACTTAGGACTTGTTACGACTCTGTATGCGGAATTAGCAACAGGAAAATCAATTTAGAATAATGTACGATGGGTTTTAACTTTTGAGAACACCTTACACCACCGTACGAAAGATTAAAACTCCATAATAATCCTAATAAATTAGTCCGAGTCCTTTGAACATCGTACTACAATTTAGAATATATTACGACTCTGTATGCCACATTACCGCCTTGAAAAGCATGTTAGTATAACGTACGGCACCTTACAACTCCTAACAAAACATTACAACACCGTACGTAAACTTAAAACTCCATAATAAACCTAATGAATTCGTCCGAGTCATTTGAACATCGTACGACCACTCAGGACTTGTTACGACTCTGTATGCGAAATTAGCAACAGGAAAAGCAATTTAGAATAATGTACGATGCGTTATAACTTTTGAGAACACCTTACACCACCGTACGAAAGATTAAAACTCCATAATAAACCTAATGAATTCGTCCGAGTCCTTTGAACATCGTACCACAATTTAGAATATATTACGACTCTGTATGCCACATTACCATCTTTAGAAACATGTTAGTATAACGTACGGCACCTTACAACTCCTAACAAAACATTACAACACCGTACGTAAACTTAAAACTCCATAATAAACCTAATAAATTAGTCCGAGTCTTTTGAACATAGTACTACAATTTAGAATATATTACGACTCTGTATGCCACATTACCGCCTTGAAAAGCATGTTAGTAGAACGTACGGCACCTTACAACTCCTAACAAAATATTACAACACCGTACGTAAACTTAAAACTCCATAATAAACCTAATGAATTCGTCCGAGTCATTTGAACATCGTACGACCACTTAGGACTTGTTACGACTCTGTATGCGAAATTAGCAACAGGAAAAGCAATTTAGAATAATGTACGATGCGTTATAACTTTTGAGAACACCTTACACCACCGTACGAAAGATTAAAACTCCATAATAATCCTAATAAATTAGTCCGAGTCCTTTTGAACATCGTACTACAATTTAGAATATATTACGACTCTGTACGCCACATTACCGCTTTGAAAAGCATGTTAGTATAACGTACGGCACCTTACAACTCCTAACAAAACATTACAACACCGTACGTAAACTTAAAACTCCATAATAAACCTAATGAATTCGTCCGAGTCATTTGAACATCGTACGACCACTTAGGACTTGTTACGACTCTGTATGCGAAATTAGCAACAGGAAAATCAATTTAGAATAATGTACGATGGGTTATAACTTTTGAGAACACCTTACACCACCGTACGAAAGATTAAAACTCCATAATAATCCTAATAAATTAGTCCGAGTTCTTTGAACATCGTACTACAATTTAGAATATATTACGACTCTGTATGCCACATTACCGCCTTGAAAAGCATGTTAGTATAACGTACGGCACCTTACAACTCCTAACAAAACATTACAACACCGTACGTAAACTTAAAACTCCATAATAAACCTAATGAATTCGTCCGAGTCATTTGAACATCGTACAACCACTTAGGACTTGTTACGACTCTGTATGCGAAATTAGCAACAGGAAAAGCAATTTAGAATAACGTAGGATGCGTTACAACTTTTGAGAACAACTTACACCACCGTACGAAAGATTAAAACTCCAAAATAAACCTAATGAATTCGTCCGAGTAATTTGAACACCATACAACAATTTGGAATATATTACGACTCTGTATGCCACATTACCGCCTTGAAAAGCATGTTAGTATAACGTACGGCACCTTACAACTCCTAACAAAACATTACAACACCGTACGTAAACTTAAAACTCCATAATAAACCTAATGAATTCGTCCGAGTCATTTGAACATCGTACGACCACTTAGGACTTGTTACGACTCTGTATGCGAAATTAGCAACAGGAAAATCAATTTAGAATAATGTACGATGGGTTATAACTTTTGAGAACACCTTACACCACCGTACGAAAGATTAAAACTCCATAATAATCCTAATAAATTAGTCCGAGTTCTTTGAACATCGTACTACAATTTAGAATATATTACGACTCTGTATGCCACATTACCGCCTTGAAAAGCATGTTAGTATAACGTACGGCACCTTACAACTCCTAACAAAACATTACAACACCGTACGTAAACTTAAAACTCCATAATAAACCTAATGAATTCGTCCGAGTCATTTGAACATCGTACAACCACTTAGGACTTGTTACGACTCTGTATGCGAAATTAGCAACAGGAAAAGCAATTTAGAATAACGTAGGATGCGTTACAACTTTTGAGAACACCTTACACCACCGTACGAAAGATTAAAACTCCAAAATAAACCTAATGAATTCGTCCGAGTAATTTGAACACCATACAACAATTTGGAATATATTACGACTCTGTATGCCACATTACCGCCTTGAAAAGCATGTTAGTATAACGTACGGCACCTTACAACTCCTAACAAAACATTACAACACCGTACGTAAACTTAAAACTCCATAATAAACCTAATGAATTCGTCCGAGTCATTTGAACATCGTACGACCACTTAGGACTTGTTACGACTCTGTATGCCAAATTAGCAACAGGAAAATCAATTTAGAATAATGTACGATGGGTTATAACTTTTGAGAACACCTTACACCACCGTACGAAAGATTAAAACTCCATAATAATCCTAATAAATTAGTCCGAGTCCTTTGAACATCGTACTACAATTTAGAATATATTACGACTCTGTATGCCACATTACCTCCTTGAAAAGCATGTTAGTATAACGTACGGCACCTTACAACTCCTAACAAAACATTACAACACCGTACGTAAACTTAAAACTCCATAATAAACCTAATGAATTCGTCCGAGTCATTTGAACATCGTACGACCACTCAGGACTTGTTACGACTCTGTATGCGAAATTAGCAACAGGAAAAGCAATTTAGAATAATGTACGATGCGTTATAACTTTTGAGAACACCTTACACCACCGTACGAAAGATTAAAACTCCATAATAATCCTAATAAATTAGTCCGAGTCCTTTTGAACATCGTACTACAATTTAGAATATATTACGACTCTGTACGCCACATTACCGCTTTGAAAAGCATGTTAGTATAACGTACGGCACCTTACAACTCCTAACAAAACATTACAACACCGTACGTAAACTTAAAACTCCATAATAAACCTAATGAATTCGTCCGAGTCATTTGAACATCGTACAACCACTTAGGACTTGTTACGACTCTGTATGCGAAATTAGCAACAGGAAAAGCAATTTAGAATAACGTAGGATGCGTTACAACTTTTGAGAACACCTTACACCACCGTACGAAAGATTAAAACTCCAAAATAAACCTAATGAATTCGTCCGAGTAATTTGAACACCATACAACAATTTGGAATATATTACGACTCTGTATGCCACATTACCGCCTTGAAAAGCATGTTAGTATAACGTACGGCACCTTACAACTCCTAACAAAACATTACAACACCGTACGTAAACTTAAAACTCCATAATAAACCTAATGAATTCGTCCGAGTCATTTGAACATCGTACGACCACTTAGGACTTGTTACGACTCTGTATGCGAAATTAGCAACAGGAAAATCAATTTAGAATAATGTACGATGGGTTATAACTTTTGAGAACACCTTACACCACCGTACGAAAGATTAAAACTCCATAATAATCCTAATAAATTAGTCCGAGTTCTTTGAACATCGTACTACAATTTAGAATATATTACGACTCTGTATGCCACATTACCGCCTTGAAAAGCATGTTAGTATAACGTACGGCACCTTACAACTCCTAATAAAACATTACAACACCGTACGTAAACTTAAAACTCCATAATAAACCTAATGAATTCGTCCGAGTCATTTGAACATCGTACAACCACTTAGGACTTGTTACGACTCTGTATGCGAAATTAGCAACAGGAAAAGCAATTTAGAATAACGTAGGATGCGTTACAACTTTTGAGAACACCTTACACCACCGTACGAAAGATTAAAACTCCAAAATAAACCTAATGAATTCGTCCGAGTAATTTGAACACCATACAACAATTTGGAATATATTACGACTCTGTATGCCACATTACCGCCTTGAAAAGCATGTTAGTATAACGTACGGCACCTTACAACTCCTAACAAAACATTACAACACCGTACGTAAACTTAAAACTCCATAATAAACCTAATGAATTCGTCCGAGTCATTTGAACATCGTACGACCACTTAGGACTTGTTACGACTCTGTATGCCAAATTAGCAACAGGAAAATCAATTTAGAATAATGTACGATGGGTTATAACTTTTGAGAACACCTTACACCACCGTACGAAAGATTAAAACTCCATAATAATCCTAATAAATTAGTCCGAGTCCTTTGAACATCGTACTACAATTTAGAATATATTACGACTCTGTATGCCACATTACCTCCTTGAAAAGCATGTTAGTATAACGTACGGCACCTTACAACTCCTAACAAAACATTACAACACCGTACGTAAACTTAAAACTCCATAATAAACCTAATGAATTCGTCCGAGTCATTTGAACATCGTACGACCACTCAGGACTTGTTACGACTCTGTATGCGAAATTAGCAACAGGAAAAGCAATTTAGAATAATGTACGATGCGTTATAACTTTTGAGAACACCTTACACCACCGTACGAAAGATTAAAACTCCATAATAATCCTAATAAATTAGTCCGAGTCCTTTTGAACATCGTACTACAATTTAGAATATATTACGACTCTGTACGCCACATTACCGCTTTGAAAAGCATGTTAGTATAACGTACGGCACCTTACAACTCCTAACAAAACATTACAACACCGTACGTAAACTTAAAACTCCATAATAAACCTAATGAATTCGTCCGAGTCATTTGAACATCGTACAACCACTTAGGACTTGTTACGACTCTGTATGCGAAATTAGCAACAGGAAAAGCAATTTAGAATAACGTAGGATGCGTTACAACTTTTGAGAACACCTTACACCACCGTACGAAAGATTAAAACTCCAAAATAAACCTAATGAATTCGTCCGAGTAATTTGAACACCATACAACAATTTGGAATATATTACGACTCTGTATGCCACATTACCGCCTTGAAAAGCATGTTAGTATAACGTACGGCACCTTACAACTCCTAACAAAACATTACAACACCGTACGTAAACTTAAAACTCCATAATAAACCTAATGAATTCGTCCGAGTCATTTGAACATCGTACGACCACTTAGGACTTGTTACGACTCTGTATGCGAAATTAGCAACAGGAAAATCAATTTAGAATAATGTACGATGGGTTATAACTTTTGAGAACACCTTACACCACCGTACGAAAGATTAAAACTCCATAATAATCCTAATAAATTAGTCCGAGTTCTTTGAACATCGTACTACAATTTAGAATATATTACGACTCTGTATGCCACATTACCGCCTTGAAAAGCATGTTAGTATAACGTACGGCACCTTACAACTCCTAACAAAACATTACAACACCGTACGTAAACTTAAAACTCCATAATAAACCTAATGAATTCGTCCGAGTCATTTGAACATCGTACAACCACTTAGGACTTGTTACGACTCTGTATGCGAAATTAGCAACAGGAAAAGCAATTTAGAATAACGTAGGATGCGTTACAACTTTTGAGAACACCTTACACCACCGTACGAAAGATTAAAACTCCAAAATAAACCTAATGAATTCGTCCGAGTAATTTGAACACCATACAACAATTTGGAATATATTACGACTCTGTATGCCACATTACCGCCTTGAAAAGCATGTTAGTATAACGTACGGCACCTTACAACTCCTAACAAAACATTACAACACCGTACGTAAACTTAAAACTCCATAATAAACCTAATGAATTCGTCCGAGTCATTTGAACATCGTACGACCACTTAGGACTTGTTACGACTCTGTATGCCAAATTAGCAACAGGAAAATCAATTTAGAATAATGTACGATGGGTTATAACTTTTGAGAACACCTTACACCACCGTACGAAAGATTAAAACTCCATAATAATCCTAATAAATTAGTCCGAGTCCTTTGAACATCGTACTACAATTTAGAATATATTACGACTCTGTATGCCACATTACCTCCTTGAAAAGCATGTTAGTATAACGTACGGCACCTTACAACTCCTAACAAAACATTACAACACCGTACGTAAACTTAAAACTCCATAATAAACCTAATGAATTCGTCCGAGTCATTTGAACATCGTACGACCACTCAGGACTTGTTACGACTCTGTATGCGAAATTAGCAACAGGAAAAGCAATTTAGAATAATGTACGATGCGTTATAACTTTTGAGAACACCTTACACCACCGTACGAAAGATTAAAACTCCATAATAATCCTAATAAATTAGTCCGAGTCCTTTTGAACATCGTACTACAATTTAGAATATATTACGACTCTGTACGCCACATTACCGCTTTGAAAAGCATGTTAGTATAACGTACGGCACCTTACAACTCCTAACAAAACATTACAACACCGTACGTAAACTTAAAACTCCATAATAAACCTAATGAATTCGTCCGAGTCATTTGAACATCGTACGACCACTTAGGACTTGTTACGACTCTGTATGCGAAATTAGCAACAGGAAAAGCAATTTAGAATAATGTACGATGCGTTATAACTTTTGAGAACACCTTACACCACCGTACGAAAGATTAAAACTCCATAATAATCCTAATAAATTAGTCCGAGTCCTTTTGAACATCGTACTACAATTTAGAATATATTACGACTCTGTACGCCACATTAGCGCTTTGAAAAGCATGTTAGTATAACGTACGGCACCTTACAACTCCTAACAAAACATTACAACACCGTACGTAAACTTAAAACTCCATAATAAACCTAATGAATTCGTCCGAGTCATTTGAACATCGTACGACCACTTAGGACTTGTTACGACTCTGTATGCGAAATTAGCAACAGGAAAATCAATTTAGAATAATGTACGATGGGTTATAACTTTTGAGAACACCTTACACCACCGTACGAAAGATTAAAACTCCATAATAATCCTAATAAATTAGTCCGAGTTCTTTGAACATCGTACTACAATTTAGAATATATTACGACTCGGTATGCCACATTACCGCCTTGAAAAGCATGTTAGTATAACGTACGGCACCTTACAACTCCTAACAAAACATTACAACACCGTACGTAAACTTAAAACTCCATAATAAACCTAATGAATTCGTCCGAGTCATTTGAACATCGTACAACCACTTAGGACTTGTTACGACTCTGTATGCGAAATTAGCAACAGGAAAAGCAATTTAGAATAACGTAGGATGCGTTACAACTTTTGAGAACACCTTACACCACCGTACGAAAGATTAAAACTCCAAAATAAACCTAATGAATTCGTCCGAGTAATTTGAACACCATACAACAATTTGGAATATATTACGACTCTGTATGCCACATTACCGCCTTGAAAAGCATGTTAGTATAATGTACGGCACCTTACAACTCCTAACAAAACATTACAACACCGTACGTAAACTTAAAACTCCATAATAAACCTAATGAATTCGTCCGAGTCATTTGAACATCGTACGACCACTTAGGACTTGTTACGACTCTGTATGCCAAATTAGCAACAGGAAAATCAATTTAGAATAATGTACGATGGGTTATAACTTTTGAGAACACCTTACACCACCGTACGAAAGATTAAAACTCCATAATAATCCTAATAAATTAGTCCGAGTCCTTTGAACATCGTACTACAATTTAGAATATATTACGACTCTGTATGCCACATTACCTCCTTGAAAAGCATGTTAGTATAACGTACGGCACCTTACAACTCCTAACAAAACATTACAACACCGTACGTAAACTTAAAACTCCATAATAAACCTAATGAATTCGTCCGAGTCATTTGAACATCGTACGACCACTCAGGACTTGTTACGACTCTGTATGCGAAATTAGCAACAGGAAAAGCAATTTAGAATAATGTACGATGCGTTATAACTTTTGAGAACACCTTACACCACCGTACGAAAGATTAAAACTCCATAATAAACCTAATGAATTCGTCCGAGTCCTTTGAACATCGTACCACAATTTAGAATATATTACGACTCTGTATGCCACATTACCGTCTTTAGAAACATGTTAGTATAACGTACGGCACCTTACAACTCCTAACAAAACATTACAACACCGTACGTAAACTTAAAACTCCATAATAAACCTAATAAATTAGTCCGAGTCTTTTGAACATAGTACTACAATTTAGAATATATTACGAATCTGTATGCCACATTACCGCCTTGAAAAGCATGTTAGTATAACGTACGGCACCTTACAACTCCTAACAAAATATTACAACACCGTACGTAAACTTAAAACTCCATAATAAACCTAATGAATTCGTCCGAGTCATTTGAACATCGTACGACCACTTAGGACTTGTTACGACTCTGTATGCGAAATTAGCAACAGGAAAAGCAATTTAGAATAATGTACGATGCGTTATAACTTTTGAGAACACCTTACACCACCGTACGAAAGATTAAAACTCCATAATAATCCTAATAAATTAGTCCGAGTCCTTTTGAACATCGTACTACAATTTAGAATATATTACGACTCTGTACGCCACATTACCGCTTTGAAAAGCATGTTAGTATAACGTACGGCACCTTACAACTCCTAACAAAACATTACAACACCGTACGTAAACTTAAAACTCCATAATAAACCTAATGAATTCGTCCGAGTCATTTGAACATCGTACGACCACTTAGGACTTGTTACGACTCTGTATGCGAAATTAGCAACAGGAAAAGCAATTTAGAATAATGTACGATGCGTTATAACTTTTGAGAACACCATACACCACCGTACGAAAGATTAAAACTCCATAATAATCCTAATAAATTAGTCCGAGTCCTTTTGAACATCGTACTATAATTTAGAATATATTACGACTCTGTACGCCACATTACCGCTTTGAAAAGCATGTTAGTATAACGTACGGCACCTTACAACTCCTAACAAAACATTACAACACCGTACGTAAACTTAAAACTCCATAATAAACCTAATGAATTCGTCCGAGTCATTTGAACATCGTACGACCACTTAGGACTTGTTACGACTCTGTATGCGAAATTAGCAACAGGAAAATCAATTTAGAATAATGTACGATGGGTTATAACTTTTGAGAACACCTTACACCACCGTACGAAAGATTAAAACTCCATAATAATCCTAATAAATTAGTCCGAGTTCTTTGAACATCGTACTACAATTTAGAATATATTACGACTCTGTATGCCACATTACCGCCTTGAAAAGCATGTTAGTATAACGTACGGCACCTTACAACTCCTAACAAAACATTACAACACCGTACGTAAACTTAAAACTCCATAATAAACCTAATGAATTCGTCCGAGTCATTTGAACATCGTACAACCACTTAGGACTTGTTACGACTCTGTATGCGAAATTAGCAACAGGAAAAGCAATTTAGAATAACGTAGGATGCGTTACAACTTTTGAGAACACCTTACACCACCGTACGAAAGATTAAAACTCCAAAATAAACCTAATGAATTCGTCCGAGTAATTTGAACACCATACAACAATTTGGAATATATTACGACTCTGTATGCCACATTACCGCCTTGAAAAGCATGTTAGCATAACGTACGGCACCTTACAACTCCTAACAAAATATTACAACACCGTACGTAAACTTAAAACTCCATAATAAACCTAATGAATTCGTCCGAGTCATTTGAACATCGTACGACCACTTAGGACTTGTTACGACTCTGTATGCGAAATTAGCAACAGGAAAAGCAATTTAGAATAATGTACGATGCGTTATAACTTTTGAGAACACCTTACACCACCGTACGAAAGATTAAAACTCCATAATAATCCTAATAAATTAGTCCGAGTCCTTTTGAACATCGTACTACAATTTAGAATATATTACGACTCTGTACGCCACATTACCGCTTTGAAAAGCATGTTAGTATAACGTACGGCACCTTACAACTCCTAACAAAACATTACAACACCGTACGTAAACTTAAAACTCCATAATAAACCTAATGAATTCGTCCGAGTCATTTGAACATCGTACGACCACTTAGGACTTGTTACGACTCTGTATGCGAAATTAGCAACAGGAAAATCAATTTAGAATAATGTACGATGGGTTATAACTTTTGAGAACACCTTACACCACCGTACGAAAGATTAAAACTCCATAATAATCCTAATAAATTAGTCCGAGTTCTTTGAACATCGTACTACAATTTAGAATATATTACGACTCTGTATGCCACATTACCGCCTTGAAAAGCATGTTATTATAACGTACGGCACCTTACAACTCCTAACAAAACATTACAACACCGTACGTAAACTTAAAACTCCATAATAAACCTAATGAATTCGTCCGAGTCATTTGAACATCGTACAACCACTTAGGACTTGTTACGACTCTGTATGCGAAATTAGCAACAGGAAAAGCAATTTAGAATAACGTAGGATGCGTTACAACTTTTGAGAACACCTTACACCACCGTACGAAAGATTAAAACTCCAAAATAAATCTAATGAATTCGTCCGAGTAATTTGAACACCATACAACAATTTGGAATATATTACGACTCTGTATGCCACATTACCGCCTTGAAAAGCATGTTAGTATAACGTACGGCACCTTACAACTCCTAACAAAACATTACAACACCGTACGTAAACTTAAAACTCCATAATAAACCTAATGAATTCGTCCGAGTCATTTGAACATCGTACGACCACTTAGGACTTGTTACGACTCTGTATGCGAAATTAGCAACAGGAAAAGCAATTTAGAATAATGTACGATGCGTTATAACTTTTGAGAACACCTTAAACCACCGTACGAAAGATTAAAACTCCATAATAATCCTAATAAATTAGTCCGAGTCCTTTTGAACATCGTACTACAATTTAGAATATATTACGACTCTGTACGCCACATTACCGCTTTGAAAAGCATGTTAGTATAACGTACGGCACCTTACAACTCCTAACAAAACATTACAACACCGTACGTAAACTTAAAACTCCATAATAAACCTAATGAATTCGTCCGAGTCATTTGAACATCGTACGACCACTTAGGACTTGTTACGACTCTGTATGCGAAATTAGCAACAGGAAAAGCAATTTAGAATAATGTACGATGGGTTATAACTTTTGAGAACACCTTACACCACCGTACGAAAGATTAAAACTCCATAATAATGCTAATAAATTAGTCCGAGTCCTTTGAACATCGTACTACAATTTAGAATATATTACGACTCTGTATGCCACATTACCGCCTTGAAAAGCATGTTAGTATAACGTACGGCACCTTACAACTCCTAACAAAACATTACAACACCGTACGTAAACTTAAAACTCCATAATAAACCTAATGAATTCGTCCGAGTCATTTGAACATCGTACAACCACTTAGGACTTGTTACGACTCTGTATGCGAAATTAGCAACAGGAAAAGCAATTTAGAATAACGTAGGATGCGTTACAACTTTTGAGAACACCTTACACCACCGTACGAAAGATTAAAACTCCAAAATAAACCTAATGAATTCGTCCGAGTAATTTGAACACCATACAACAATTTGGAATATATTACGACACTGTATGCCACATTACCGCCTTGAAAAGCATGTTAGTATAACGTACGGCACCTTACAACTCCTAACAAAACATTACAACACCGTACGTAAACTTAAAACTCCATAATAAACCTAATGAATTCGTCCGAGTCATTTGAACATCGTACAACCACTTAGGACTTGTTACGACTCTGTATGCGAAATTATCAACAGGAAAAGCAATTTAGAATAACGTAGGATGCGTTACAACTTTTGAGAACACCTTACACCACCGTACGAAAGATTAAAACTCCAAAATAAACCTAATGAATTCGTCCGAGTAATTTGAACACCATACAACAATTTGGAATATATTACGACTCTGTATGCCACATTAACGCCTTGAAAAGCATGTTAGCATAACGTACGGCACCTTACAACTCCTAACAAAACATTACAACACCGTACGTAAACTTAAAACTCCATAATAAACCTAATGAATTCGTCCGAGTCATTTGAACATCGTACGACCACTCAGGACTTGTTACGACTCTGTATGCGAAATTAGCAACAGGAAAAGCAATTTAGAATAATGTAGGATGCGTTACAACTTTTGAGAACACCTTACACCACCGTACGAAAAATTAAAACTCCATAATAAACCTAATGAATTCGTCCGAGTAATTTGAACACCATACAACAATTTGGAATATATTACGACTCTGTATGCCACATTACCGCCTTGAAAAGCATGTTAGTATAACGTACGGCACCTTACAACTCCTAACAAAACATTACAACACCGTACGTAAACTTAAAACTCCATAATAAACCTAATGAATTCGTCCGAGTCATTTGAACATCGTACAACCACTTAGGACTTGTTACGACTCTGTATGCGAAATTAGCAACAGGAAAAGCAATTTAGAATAACGTAGGATGCGTTACAACTTTTGAGAACACCTTACACCACCTTACGAAAGATTAAAACTCCAAAATAAACCTAATGAATTCGTCCGAGTAATTTGAACACCATACAACAATTTGGAATATATTACGACTCTGTATGCCACATTACCGCCTTGAAAAGCATGTTAGTATAACGTACGGCACCTTACAACTCCTAACAAAACATTACAACACCGTACGTAAACTTAAAACTCCATAATAAACTTAATGAATTCGTCCAAGTCATTTGAACATCGTACAACCACTTAGGACTTGTTACGACTCTGTATGCGAAATTAGCAACAGGAAAAGCAATTTAGAATAACGTAGGATGCGTTACAACTTTTGAGAACACCTTACACCACCCTACGAAAGATTAAAACTCCAAAATAAACCTAATGAATTCGTCCGAGTAATTTGAACACCATACAACAATTTGGAATATATTACGACTCTGTATGCCACATTACCGCCTTGAAAAGCATGTTAGTATAACGTACGACACCTTACTACTCCTAACAAAACATTACAACACCGTACGTAAACTTAAAACTCCATAATAAACCTAATGAATTCGTCCGAGTCCTTTGAACATCGTACCACAATTTAGAATATATTACGACTCTGTATGCCACATTACCGTCTTTAGAAGCATGTTAGTAGAACGTACGGCACCTTACAACTCCTAACAAAACATTACAACACCGTACGTAAACTTAAAACTCCATAATAAACCTAATGAATTCGTCCGAGTCATTTGAACATCGTACGACCACTCAGGACTTGTTACGACTCTGTATGCGAAATTAGCAATAGGAAAAGCAATTTAGAATAATGTAGGATGCGTTACAGCTTTTGAGAACAACTTACACCACCATACGAAAGATTAAAACTCCATAATAAACCTAATGAATTCGTTCGAGTAATTTGAACACCATACAACAATTTGGAATATATTACGACTCTGTATGCCACATTACCGCCTTGAAAAGCATGTTAGTATAACGTACGACACCTTACAACTCCTAACAAAACATTACAACACCGTACGTAAACTTAAAACTCCATAATAAACCTAATGAATTCGTCCGAGTCATTTGAACATCGTACAACCACTTAGGACTTGTTACGACTCTGTATGCGAAATTAGCAACAGGAAAAGCAATTTAGAATAACGTAGGATGCGTTACAACTTTTGAGAACACCTTACACCACCGTACGAAAGATTAAAACTCCAAAATAAACCTAATGAATTCGTCCGAGTAATTTGAACACCATACAACAATTTGGAATATATTACGACTCTGTATGCCACATTAACGCCTTAAAAAGCATGTTAGCATAACGTACGGCACCTTACAACTCCTAACAAAACATTACAACACCGTACGTAAACTTAAAACTCCATAATAAACCTAATGAATTCGTCCGAGTCATTTGAACATCGTACGACCACTCAGGACTTGTTACGACTCTGTATGCGAAATTAGCAACAGGAAAAGCAATTTAGAATAATGTAGGATGCGTTACAACTTTTGAGAACACCTTACACCACCGTACGTAAGATTAAAACTCCATAATAAACCTAATGAATTCGTCCGAGTAATTTGAACACCATACAACATGTTAGTATAACGTACGGCACCTTACAAATCCTAACAAAACATTACAACACCGTACGTAAACTTAAAACTCCATAATAAACCTAATGAATTCGTCCGAGTCATTTGAACATCGTACAACCACTTAGGACTTGTTACGACTCTGTATGCGAAATTAGCAACAGGAAAAGCAATTTAGAATAACGTAGGATGCGTTACAACTTTTGAGAACACCTTACACCACCGTACGAAAGATTAAAACTCCAAAATAAACCTAATGAATTCGTCCGAGTAATTTGAACACCATACAACAATTTGGAATATATTACGACTCTGTATGCCACATTAACGTCTTGAAAAGCATGTTAGCATAACGTACGGCACCTTACAACTCCTAACAAAACATTACAACACCGTACGTAAACTTAAAACTCCATAATAAACTTAATGAATTCGTCCGAGTCATTTGAACATCGTACGACCACTCAGGACTTGTTACGACTCTGTATGCGAAATTAGCAACAGGAAAAGCAATTTAGAATAATGTAGGATGCGTTACAACTTTTGAGAACACCTTACACCACCGTACGAAAAATTAAAACTCCATAATAAACCTAATGAATTCGTCCGAGTAATTTGAACACCATACAACAATTTGGAATATATTACGACTCTGTATGCCACATTACCGCCTTGAAAAGCATGTTAGTATAACGTACGACACCTTACTACTCCTAACAAAACATTACAACACCGTACGTAAACTTAAAACTCCATAATAAACCTAATGAATTCGTCCGAGTCCTTTGAACATCGTACCACAATTTAGAATATATTACGACTCTGTATGCCACATTACCGTCTTTAGAAGCATGTTAGTATAACGTACGGCACCTTACAACTCCTAACAAAACATTACAACACCGTACGTAAACTTAAAACTCCATAATAAACCTAATGAATTCGTCCGTGTCATTTGAACATCGTACGACCACTCAGGACTTGTTACGACTCTGTATGCGAAATTAGCAATAGGAAAAGCAATTTAGAATAATGTAGGATGCGTTACAGCTTTTGAGAACAACTTACACCACCATACGAAAGATTAAAACTCCAAAATAAACCTAATGAATTCGTCCGAGTAATTTGAACACCATACAACAATTTGGAATATATTACGACTCTGTATGCCACATTAACGTCTTGAAAAGCATGTTAGCATAACGTACGGCACCTTACAACTCCTAACAAAACATTACAACACCGTACGTAAACTTAAAACTCCATAATAAACTTAATGAATTCGTCCGAGTCATTTGAACATCGTACGACCACTCAGGACTTGTTACGACTCTGTATGCGAAATTAGCAACAGGAAAAGCAATTTAGAATAATGTAGGATGCGTTACAACTTTTGAGAACACCTTACACCACCGTACGAAAAATTAAAACTCCATAATAAACCTAATGAATTCGTCCGAGTAATTTGAACACCATACAACAATTTGGAATATATTACGACTCTGTATGCCACATTACCGCCTTGAAAAGCATGTTAGTATAACGTACGACACCTTACTACTCCTAACAAAACATTACAACACCGTACGTAAACTTAAAACTCCATAATAAACCTAATGAATTCGTCCGAGTCCTTTGAACATCGTACCACAATTTAGAATATATTACGACTCTGTATGCCACATTACCGTCATTAGAAGCATGTTAGTATAACGTACGGCACCTTACAACTCCTAACAAAACATTACAACACCGTACGTAAACTTAAAACTCCATAATAAACCTAATGAATTCGTCCGTGTCATTTGAACATCGTACGACCACTCAGGACTTGTTACGACTCTGTATGCGAAATTAGCAATAGGAAAAGCAATTTAGAATAATGTAGGATGCGTTACAGCTTTTGAGAACAACTTACACCACCATACGAAAGATTAAAACTCCATAATAAACCTAATGAATTCGTTCGAGTAATTTGAACACCATACAACAATTTGGAATATATTACGACTCTGTATGCCACATTACCGCCTTGAAAAGCATGTTAGTATAACGTACGGCACCTTACAACTCCTAACAAAACATTACAACACCGTACGTAAACTTAAAACTCCATAATAAACCTAATGAATTCGTCCGAGTCATTTGAACATCGTACGACCACTCAGGACTTGTTACGACTCTGTATGCGAAATTAGCAACAGGAAAAGCAATTTAGAATAATGTAGGATGCGTTACAACTTTTGAGAACACCTTACACCACCGTACGAAAAATTAAAACTCCATAATAAACCTAATGAATTCGTCCGAGTAATTTGAACACCATACAACAATTTGGAATATATTACGACTCTGTATGCCACATTACCGCCTTGAAAAGCATGTTAGTATAACGTACGACACCTTACTACTCCTAACAAAACATTACAACACCGTACGTAAACTTAAAACTCCATAATAAACCTAATGAATTCGTCCGAGTCCTTTGAACATCGTACCACAATTTAGAATATATTACGACTCTGTATGCCACATTACCGTCTTTAAAAGCATGTTAGTATAACGTACGGCACCTTACAACTCCTAACAAAACATTACAACACCGTACGTAAACTTAAAACTCCATAATAAACCTAATAAATTAGTCCGAGTCTTTTGAACATAGTACTACAATTTAGAATATATTACGACTCTGTATGCCACATTACCGCCTTGTAAAGCATGTTAGTATAACGTACGGCACCTTACAACTCCTAACAAAATATTACAACACCGTACGTAAACTTAAAACTCCATAATAAACCTTATGAATTCGTCCGAGTCATTTGAACATCGTACGACCACTTAGGACTTGTTACGACTCTGTATGCGAAATTGGCAACAGGAAAAGAAATTTAGAATAATGTACGATGTGTTATAACTTTTGAGAACACCTTACACCACCGTACGAAAGATTAAAACTCTATAATAATCCAAATAAATTAGTCCGAGTCCTTTGAACATCGTACTACAATTTAGAATATATTACGACTCTGTATGCCGCATTACCGCCTTGAAAAGCATGTTAGTATAACGTACGACACCTTACAACTCCTAACAAAACATTACAACACCGTACGTAAACTTAAAACTCCATAATAAACCTAATGAATTCGTCCGAGTCCTTTGAACATCGTACCACAATTTAGAATATATTACGACTCTGTATGCCACATTACCGTATTGAGAAGCATGTTAGTATAACGTACGGCACCTTACAACTCCTAACAAAACATTACAACACCGTACGTAAACTTAAAACTCCATAATAAACCTAATAAATTAGTCCGATTCCTTTGAACATAGTACTACAATTTAGAATATATTACGACTCTGTATGCCACATTACCGCCTTGAAAAGCATGTTAGTATAACGTACGACACCTTACAACTCCTAACAAAACATTACAACACCGTACGTAAACTTAAAACTCCATAATAAACCTAATGAATTCGTCCGAGTCATTTGAACATCGTACGACCACTTAAGACTTTTTACGACTCTGTATGCGAAATTAGCAACAGGAAAAGCAATTTAGAATAATGTACGATGCGTTATAACTTTTGAGAACACCTTACACCACCGTACGAAAGATTAAAACTCCATAATAATCCTAATAAATTAGTCCGAGTCCTTTGAACATCGTACTACAATTTAGAATATATTACGACTCTGTATGCCACATTACCGCCTTGAAAAGAATGTTAGTATAACGTACGGCACCTTACAACTCCTAACAAAAAATTACAACACCGTACGTAAACTTAAAACTCCATAATAAACCTAATGAATTCGTCCGAGTCATTTGAACATCGTACGACCACTCAGGACTTGTTACGACTCTGTATGCGAAATTAGCAACAGGAAAAGAAATTTACAATAATGTAGGATGCGTTACAACTTTTGAGAACACCTTACACCACCGTACGAAAGATTAAAACTCCATAATAAACCTAATGAATTCGTCCGAGTAATTTGAACACCATACAACAATTTGGAATATATTACGACTCTGTATACCACGTTACCCCCTTGAAAAGCATTTTAGTATAACGTACGGCACCTTACAACTCCTAACAAAACATTACAACACCGTACGTAAACTTAAAACTCCAAAATAAACCTAATGAATTCGTCCGAGTCATTTGAACATCGTACGACCACTCAGGACTTGTTACGACTCTGTATGCGAAATTAGCAACAGGAAAAGCAATTTAGAATAATGTAGGATGCGTTACAACTTTTGAGAACACCTTACACCACCGTACGAAAGATTAAAACTCCATAATAAACCTAATGAATTGGTCCGAGTAATTTGAACACCATACAACAATTTGGAATATATTACGACTCTGTATGCCACATTACCGCCTTGAAAAGCATGTTAGTATAACGTACGACACCTTACTACTCCTAACATAACATTACAACACCGTACGTAAACTTAAAACTCCATAATAAACCTAATGAATTCGTCCGAGTCCTTTGAACATCGTACCACAATTTAGAATATATTACGACGCTGTATGCCACATTACCATCTTGAGAAGCATGTTAGTATAACGTATGGCACCTTACAACTCCTAACAAAACATTACAACACCGTACGTAAACTTAAAACTCCATAATAAACCTAATAAATTAGTCCGAGTCCTTTGAACATAGTACTACAATTTAGAATATATTACGACTCTGTATGCCACATTACCGCCTTGAAAAGCATGTTAGTATAACGTACGACACCTTACAACTCCTAACAAAACATTAAAATACCGTACGTAAACTTAAAACTCCATAATAAACCTAATGAATTCATCCGAGTCATTTGAACATCGTACGACCACTTAGGACGTGTTACGACTCTGTATGCGAAATTAGCAACAGGAAAAGCAATTTAGAATGATGTACGATGCGTTATAACTTTTGAGAACACCTTACACCACCGTACGAAAGATTAAAACTCCATAATAATCCTAATAAATTAGTCCGAGTCCTTTGAACACCATACAACAATTTGGAATATATTACGACTCTGTATGCCACATTACCGCCTTGAAAAGAATGTTAGTATAACGTACGGCACCTTACAACTCCTAACAAAAAATTACAACACCGTACGTAAACTTAAAACTCCATAATAAACCTAATGAATTCGTCCGAGTCATTTGAACATCGTACGACCACTCAGGACTTGTTACGACTCTGTATGCGAAATTAGCAACAGGAAAAGCAATTTAGAATAATGTAGGATGCGTTACAACTTTTGAGAACACCTTACACCACCGTACGAAAGATTAAAACTCCATAATAAACCTAATGAATTGGTCCGAGTAATTTGAACACCATACAACAATTTGGAATATATTACGACTCTGTATGCCACATTACCGCCTTGAAAAGCATGTTAGTATAACGTACGACACCTTACTACTCCTAACATAACATTACAACACCGTACGTAAACTTAAAACTCCATAATAAACCTAATGAATTCGTCCGAGTCCTTTGAACATCGTACCACAATTTAGAATATATTACGACGTTGTATGCCACATTACCAACTTGAGAAGCATGTTAGTATAACGTATGGCACCTTACAACTCCTAACAAAACATTACAACACCGTACGTAAACTTAAAACTCCATAATAAACCTAATAAATTAGTCCGAGTCCTTTGAACATAGTACTACAATTTAGAATATATTACGACTCTGTATGCCACATTACCGCCTTGAAAAGCATGTTAGTATAACGTACGACACCTTACAACTCCTAACAAAACATTAAAATACCGTACGTAAACTTAAAACTCCATAATAAACCTAATGAATTTATCCGAGTCATTTGAACATCGTACGACCACTTAGGACGTGTTACGACTCTGTATGCGAAATTAGCAACAGGAAAAGCAATTTAGAATGATGTACGATGCGTTATAACTTTTGAGAACACCTTACACCACCGTACGAAAGATTAAAACTCCATAATAATCCTAATAAATTAGTCCGAGTCCTTTGAACACCATACAACAATTTGGAATATATTACGACTCTGTATGCCACATTACCGCCTTGAAAAGAATGTTAGTATAACGTACGGCACCTTACAACTCCTAACAAAAAATTACAACACCGTACGTAAACTTAAAACTCCATAATAAACCTAATGAATTCGTCCGAGTCATTTGAACATCGTACGACCACTCAGGACTTGTTACGACTCTGTATGCGAAATTAGCAACAGGAAAAGCAATTTAGAATAATGTAGGATGCGTTACAACTTTTGAGAACACCTTACACCACCGTACGAAAGATTAAAACTCCATAATAAACCTAATGAATTGGTCCGAGTAATTTGAACACCATACAACAATTTGGAATATATTACGACTCTGTATGCCACATTACCGCCTTGAAAAGCATGTTAGTATAACGTACGACACCTTACTACTCCTAACATAACATTACAACACCGTACGTAAACTTAAAACTCCATAATAAACCTAATGAATTCGTCCGAGTCCTTTGAACATCGTACCACAATTTAGAATATATTACGACGTTGTATGCCACATTACCATCTTGAGAAGCATGTTAGTATAACGTATGGCACCTTACAACTCCTAACAAAACATTACAACACCGTACGTAAACTTAAAACTCCATAATAAACCTAATAAATTAGTCCGAGTCCTTTGAACATAGTACTACAATTTAGAATATATTACGACTCTGTATGCCACATTACCGCCTTGAAAAGCATGTTAGTATAACGTACGACACCTTACAACTCCTAACAAAACATTAAAATACCGTACGTAAACTTAAAACTCCATAATAAACCTAATGAATTCATCCGAGTCATTTGAACATCGTACGACCACTTAGGACGTGTTACGACTCTGTATGCGAAATTAGCAACAGGAAAAGCAATTTAGAATGATGTACGATGCGTTATAACTTTTGAGAACACCTTACACCACCGTACGAAAGATTAAAACTCCATAATAATCCTAATAAATTAGTCCGAGTCCTTTGAACACCATACAACAATTTGGAATATATTACGACTCTGTATGCCACATTACCGCCTTGAAAAGAATGTTAGTATAACGTACGGCACCTTACAACTCCTAACAAAAAATTACAACACCGTACGTAAACTTAAAACTCCATAATAAACCTAATGAATTCGTCCGAGTCATTTGAACATCGTACGACCACTCAGGACTTGTTACGACTCTGTATGCGAAATTAGCAACAGGAAAAGCAATTTAGAATAATGTAGGATGCGTTACAACTTTTGAGAACACCTTACACCACCGTACGAAAGATTAAAACTCCATAATAAACCTAATGAATTGGTCCGAGTAATTTGAACACCATACAACAATTTGGAATATATTACGACTCTGTATGCCACATTACCGCCTTGAAAAGCATGTTAGTATAACGTACGACACCTTACTACTCCT
The DNA here is from genome assembly GCA_030867185.1 of Tagetes erecta. Lineage (NCBI taxonomy): Eukaryota > Viridiplantae > Streptophyta > Magnoliopsida > Asterales > Asteraceae > Tagetes > Tagetes erecta. The sequence continues at coordinate 41,434,691 of CM061488.1, read as the reverse complement.
AACATAACATTACAACACCGTACGTAAACTTAAAACTCCATAATAAACCTAATGAATTCGTCCGAGTCCTTTGAACATCGTACCACAATTTAGAATATATTACGACGTTGTATGCCACATTACCATCTTGAGAAGCATGTTAGTATAACGTATGGCACCTTACAACTCCTAACAAAACATTACAACACCGTACGTAAACTTAAAACTCCATAATAAACCTAATAAATTAGTCCGAGTCCTTTGAACATAGTACTACAATTTAGAATATATTACGACTCTGTATGCCACATTACCGCCTTGAAAAGCATGTTAGTATAACGTACGACACCTTACAACTCCTAACAAAACATTAAAATACCGTACGTAAACTTAAAACTCCATAATAAACCTAATGAATTCATCCGAGTCATTTGAACATCGTACGACCACTTAGGACGTGTTACGACTCTGTATGCGAAATTAGCAACAGGAAAAGCAATTTAGAATGATGTACGATGCGTTATAACTTTTGAGAACACCTTACACCACCGTACGAAAGATTAAAACTCCATAATAATCCTAATAAATTAGTCCGAGTCCTTTGAACACCATACAACAATTTGGAATATATTACGACTCTGTATGCCACATTACCGCCTTGAAAAGAATGTTAGTATAACGTACGGCACCTTACAACTCCTAACAAAAAATTACAACACCGTACGTAAACTTAAAACTCCATAATAAACCTAATGAATTCGTCCGAGTCATTTGAACATCGTACGACCACTCAGGACTTGTTACGACTCTGTATGCGAAATTAGCAACAGGAAAAGCAATTTAGAATAATGTAGGATGCGTTACAACTTTTGAGAACACCTTACACCACCGTACGAAAGATTAAAACTCCATAATAAACCTAATGAATTGGTCCGAGTAATTTGAACACCATACAACAATTTGGAATATATTACGACTCTGTATGCCACATTACCGCCTTGAAAAGCATGTTAGTATAACGTACGACACCTTACTACTCCTAACATAACATTACAACACCGTACGTAAACTTAAAACTCCATAATAAACCTAATGAATTCGTCCGAGTCCTTTGAACATCGTACCACAATTTAGAATATATTACGACGTTGTATGCCACATTACCATCTTGAGAAGCATGTTAGTATAACGTATGGCACCTTACAACTCCTAACAAAACATTACAACACCGTACGTAAACTTAAAACTCCATAATAAACCTAATAAATTAGTCCGAGTCCTTTGAACATAGTACTACAATTTAGAATATATTACGACTCTGTATGCCACATTACCGCCTTGAAAAGCATGTTAGTATAACGTACGACACCTTACAACTCCTAACAAAACATTAAAATACCGTACGTAAACTTAAAACTCCATAATAAACCTAATGAATTCATCCGAGTCATTTGAACATCGTACGACCACTTAGGACGTGTTACGACTCTGTATGCGAAATTAGCAACAGGAAAAGCAATTTAGAATGATGTACGATGCGTTATAACTTTTGAGAACACCTTACACCACCGTACGAAAGATTAAAACTCCATAATAATCCTAATAAATTAGTCCGAGTCCTTTGAACACCATACAACAATTTGGAATATATTACGACTCTGTATGCCACATTACCGCCTTGAAAAGAATGTTAGTATAACGTACGGCACCTTACAACTCCTAACAAAAAATTACAACACCGTACGTAAACTTAAAACTCCATAATAAACCTAATGAATTCGTCCGAGTCATTTGAACATCGTACGACCACTCAGGACTTGTTACGACTCTGTATGCGAAATTAGCAACAGGAAAAGCAATTTAGAATAATGTAGGATGCGTTACAACTTTTGAGAACACCTTACACCACCGTACGAAAGATTAAAACTCCATAATAAACCTAATGAATTGGTCCGAGTAATTTGAACACCATACAACAATTTGGAATATATTACGACTCTGTATGCCACATTACCGCCTTGAAAAGCATGTTAGTATAACGTACGACACCTTACTACTCCTAACATAACAGTACAACACCGTACGTAAACTTAAAACTCCATAATAAACCTAATGAATTCGTCCGAGTCCTTTGAACATCGCACCACAATTTAGAATATATTACGACGTTGTATGCCACATTACCATCTTGAGAAGCATGTTAGTATAACGTATGGCACCTTACAACTCCTAACAAAACATTACAACACCGTACGTAAACTTAAAACTCCATAATAAACCTAATAAATTAGTCCGAGTCCTTTGAACATAGTACTACAATTTAGAATATATTACGACTCTGTATGCCACATTACCGCCTTGAAAAGCATGTTAGTATAACGTACGACACCTTACAACTCCTAACAAAACATTAAAATACCGTACGTAAACTTAAAACTCCATAATAAACCTAATGAATTCATCCGAGTCATTTGAACATCGTACGACCACTTAGGACGTGTTACGACTCTGTATGCGAAATTAGCAACAGGAAAAGCAATTTAGAATGATGTACGATGCGTTATAACTTTTGAGAACACCTTACACCACCGTACGAAAGATTAAAACTCCATAATAATCCTAATAAATTAGTCCGAGTCCTTTGAACACCATACAACAATTTGGAATATATTACGACTCTGTATGCCACATTACCGCCTTGAAAAGAATGTTAGTATAACGTACGGCACCTTACAACTCCTAACAAAAAATTACAACACCGTACGTAAACTTAAAACTCCATAATAAACCTAATGAATTCGTCCGAGTCATTTGAACATCGTACGACCACTCAGGACTTGTTACGACTCTGTATGCGAAATTAGCAACAGGAAAAGCAATTTAGAATAATGTAGGATGCGTTACAACTTTTGAGAACACCTTACACCACCGTACGAAAGATTAAAACTCCATAATAAACCTAATGAATTGGTCCGAGTAATTTGAACACCATACAACAATTTGGAATATATTACGACTCTGTATGCCACATTACCGCCTTGAAAAGCATGTTAGTATAACGTACGACACCTTACTACTCCTAACATAACATTACAACACCGTACGTAAACTTAAAACTCCATAATAAACCTAATGAATTCGTCCGAGTCCTTTGAACATCGTACCACAATTTAGAATATATTACGACGTTGTATGCCACATTACCATCTTGAGAAGCATGTTAGTATAACGTATGGCACCTTACAACTCCTAACAAAACATTACAACACCGTACGTAAACTTAAAACTCCATAATAAACCTAATAAATTAGTCCGAGTCCTTTGAACATAGTACTACAATTTAGAATATATTACGACTCTGTATGCCACATTACCGCCTTGAAAAGCATGTTAGTATAACGTACGACACCTTACAACTCCTAACAAAACATTAAAATACCGTACGTAAACTTAAAACTCCATAATAAACCTAATGAATTCATCCGAGTCATTTGAACATCGTACGACCACTCAGGACTTGTTACGACTCTGTATGCGAAATTAGCAATAGGAAAAGCAATTTAGAATAATGTAGGATGCGTTACAGCTTTTGAGAACAACTTACACCACCATACGAAAGATTAAAACTCCATAATAAACCTAATGAATTCGTTCGAGTAATTTGAACACCATACAACAATTTGGAATATATTACGACTCTGTGTGCCACATTACCGCCTTGAAAAGCATGTTAGTATAACGTACGGCACCTTACAACTCCTAACAAAACATTATAACACCGTACGTAACCTTAAAACTCCATAATAAACCTACTGAATTCGTCCGAGTCATTTGAACATCGTACGACCACTCAGGACTTGTTACGACTCTGTATGTGAAATTAGCAACAGGAAAAGCAATTTACAATAATGTAGGATGCGTTACAACTTTTGAGAACACCTTACACCACCGTACGAAAGATTAAAACTCCATAATAAACCTAATAAATTAGTCCGAGACCTTTGAACATCGTACTACAATTTAGAATATATTACGACTCTGTATGCCACATTACCGCCTTGAAAAGCATGTTAGTATAACGTACGGCACCTTACAACTCCTAACAAAACATTACAACACCGTACGTAAACTTAAAACTCCATAATAAACCTAAGGAATTCGTCCCAGTCATTTGAACACCGTACGACCACTCAGGACTTGTTACGACTCTGTATGCGAAATTAGCAACAGGAAAAGCAATTTAGATTAATGTAGGATGCGTTACAACTTTTGAGAACACCTTACACCACCGTACGAAAAATTAAAACTACATAATAAACCTAATGAATTCGTCGGAGTAATTTGAACACCATACAACAATTTGGAATATATTACGACTCTGTATGCCATATTACCGCCTTGAAAAGCATGTTAGTATAACGTACGGCACCTTACAACTCCTAACAAAACATTACAACACCGTACGTAAACTTAAAACTCCATAATAAACCTAATGAATTCGTCCGAGTCATTTGAACATCGTACTACAATTTAGAATATATTACGACTCTGTATGCCACATTACCTCCTTGAAAAGCATGTTAGTATAACGTACGGCACCTTACAACTCCTAACAAAATATTACAACACCGTACGTAAACTTAAAACTCCATAATAAACCTAATGAATTCGTCCGAGTCATTTGAACATCGTACGACCACTCAGGACTTGTTACGACTCTGTATGCGAAATTAGCAATAGGAAAAGCAATTTAGAATAATGTAGGATGCGTTACAGCTTTTGAGAACAACTTACACCACCATACGAAAGATTAAAACTCCATAATAAACCTAATGAATTCGTTCGAGTAATTTGAACACCATACAACAATTTGGAATATATTACGACTCTGTGTGCCACATTACCGCCTTGAAAAGCATGTTAGTATAACGTACGGCACCTTACAACTCCTAACAAAACATTACAACACCGTACGTAAACTTAAAACTCCATAATAAACCTAATGAATTCGTCCGAGTCATTTGAACATCGTACGACCACTCAGGACTTGTTACGACTCTGTATGCGAAATTAGCAATAGGAAAAGCAATTTAGAATAATGTAGGATGCGTTACAGCTTTTGAGAACAACTTACACCACCATACGAAAGATTAAAACTCCATAATAAACCTAATGAATTCGTTCGAGTAATTTGAACACCATACAACAATTTGGAATATATTACGACTCTGTGTGCCACATTACCGCCTTGAAAAGCATGTTAGTATAACGTACGGCACCTTACAACTCCTAACAAAACATTACAACACCGTACGTAAACTTAAAACTCCATAATAAACCTAATGAATTCGTCCGAGTCATTTGAACATCGTACAACCACTTAGGACTTGTTACGACTCTGTATGCGAATTTAGCAACAGGAAAAGCAATTTAGAATAACGTAGGATGCGTTACAACTTTTGAGAACACCTTACACCACCGTACGAAAGATTAAAACTCTAAAATAAACCTAATGAATTCGTCCGAGTAATTTGAACACCATACAACAATTTGGAATATATTACGACTCTGTATGCCACATTAACGCCTTGAAAAGCATGTTAGCATAACGTACGGCACCTTACAACTCCTAAGAAAACATTACAACACCGTACGTAAACTTAAAACTCCATAATAAACCTAATGAATTCGTCCGAGTCATTTGAACATCGTACGACCACTCAGGACTTGTTACGACTCTGTATGCGAAATTAGCAACAGGAAAAGCAATTTAGAATAATGTAGGATGCGTTACAACTTTTGAGAACACCTTACACCACCGTACGAAAAATTAAAACTCCATAATAAACCTAATGAATTCGTCCGAGTAATTTGAACACCATACAACAATTTGGAATATATTACGACTCTGTAAGCCACATTACCGCCTTGAAAAGCATGTTAGTATAACGTACGACACCTTACTACTCCTAACAAAACATTACAACACCTTACGTAAACTTAAAACTCCATAATAAACCTAATGAATTCGTCCGAGTCCTTTGAACATCGTACCACAATTTAGAATATATTACGACTCTGTATGCCACATTACCGTCTTTAGAAGCATGTTAGTATAACGTACGGCACCTTACAACTCCTAACAAAACATTACAACACCGTACGTAAACTTAAAACTCCATAATAAACCTAATAAATTAGTCCGAGTCTTTTGAACATAGTACTACAATTTAGAATATATTACGACTCTGTATGCCACATTACCGCCTTGAAAAGCATGTTAGTATAACGTACGGCACCTTACAACTCCTAACAAAATATTACAACACCGTACGTAAACTTAAAACTCCATAATAAACCTTATGAATTCGTCCGAGTCATTTGAACATCGTACGACCACTTAGGACTTGTTACGACTCTGTATGCGAAATTGGCAACAGGAAAAGCAATTTAGAATAATGTACGATGTGTTATAACTTTTGAGAACACCTTACACCACCGTACGAAAGATTAAAACTCTATAATAATCCTAATAAATTAGTCCGAGTCCTTTGAACATCGTACTACAATTTAGAATATATTACGACTCTGTATGCCGCATTACCGCCTTGAAAAGCATGTTAGTATAACGTACGACACCTTACAACTCCTAACAAAACATTACAACACCGTACGTAAACTTAAAACTCCATAATAAACCTAATGAATTCGTCCGAGTCCTTTGAACATCGTACCACAATTTAGAATATATTACGACTCTGTATGCCACATTACCGTATTGAGAAGCATGTTAGTATAACGTACGGCACCTTACAACTCCTAACAAAACATTACAACACCGTACGTAAACTTAAAACTCCATAATAAACCTAATAAATTAGTCCGAGTCCTTTGAACATAGTACTACAATTTAGAATATATTACGACTCTGTATGCCACATTACCGCCTTGAAAAGCATGTTAGTATAACGTACGACACCTTACAACTCCTAACAAAACATTACAACACCGTACGTAAACTTAAAACTCCATAATAAACCTAATGAATTCGTCCGAGTCATTTGAACATCGTACGACCACTTAGGACTTGTTACGACTCTGTATGCGAAATTAGCAACAGGAAAAGCAATTTAGAATAATGTACGATGCGTTATAACTTTTGAGAACACCTTACACCACCGTACGAAAGATTAAAACTCCATAATAATCCTAATAAATTAGTCCGAGTCCTTTGAACATCGTACTACAATTTAGAATATATTACGACTCTGTATGCCACATTACCGCCTTGAAAAGAATGTTAGTATAACGTACGGCACCTTAACACTCCTAACAAAAAATTACAACACCGTACGTAAACTTAAAACTCCATAATAAACATAATGAATTCGTCCTAGTCATTTGAACATCGTACGACCACTCAGGACTTGTTACGACTCTGTATGTGAAATTAGCAACAGAAAAAGCAATTTACAATAATGTAGGATGCGTTACAACTTTTGAGAACACCTTACACCACCGTACGAAAGATTAAAACTCCATAATAAACCTAATAAATTAGTCCGAGACCTTTGAACATCGTACTACAATTTAGAATATATTACGACTCTGTATGCCACATTACCGCCTTGAAAAGCATGTTAGTATAACGTACGGCACCTTACAACTCCTAACAAAACATTACAACACCGTACGTAAACTTAAAACTCCATAATAAACCTAAGGAATTCGTCCCAGTCATTTGAACACCGTACGACCACTCAGGACTTGTTACGACTCTGTATGCGAAATTAGCAACAGGAAAAGCAATTTAGATTAATGTAGGATGCGTTACAACTTTTGAGAACACCTTACACCACCGTACGAAAAATTAAAACTACATAATAAACCTAATGAATTCGTCGGAGTAATTTGAACACCATACAACAATTTGGAATATATTACGACTCTGTATGCCATATTACCGCCTTGAAAAGCATGTTAGTATAACGTACGGCACCTTACAACTCCTAACAAAACATTACAACACCGTACGTAAACTTAAAACTCCATAATAAACCTAATGAATTCGTCCGAGTCATTTGAACATCGTACTACAATTTAGAATATATTACGACTCTGTATGCCACATTACCTCCTTGAAAAGCATGTTAGTATAACGTACGGCACCTTACAACTCCTAACAAAATATTACAACACCGTACGTAAACTTAAAACTCCATAATAAACCTAATGAATTCGTCCGAGTCATTTGAACATCGTACGACCACTCAGGACTTGTTACGACTCTGTATGCGAAATTAGCAATAGGAAAAGCAATTTAGAATAATGTAGGATGCGTTACAGCTTTTGAGAACAACTTACACCACCATACGAAAGATTAAAACTCCATAATAAACCTAATGAATTCGTTCGAGTAATTTGAACACCATACAACAATTTGGAATATATTACGACTCTGTGTGCCACATTACCGCCTTGAAAAGCATGTTAGTATAACGTACGGCACCTTACAACTCCTAACAAAACATTACAACACCGTACGTAAACTTAAAACTCCATAATAAACCTAATGAATTCGTCCGAGTCATTTGAACATCGTACAACCACTTAGGACTTGTTACGACTCTGTATGCGAATTTAGCAACAGGAAAAGCAATTTAGAATAACGTAGGATGCGTTACAACTTTTGAGAACACCTTACACCACCGTACGAAAGATTAAAACTCTAAAATAAACCTAATGAATTCGTCCGAGTAATTTGAACACCATACAACAATTTGGAATATATTACGACTCTGTATGCCACATTAACGCCTTGAAAAGCATGTTAGCATAACGTACGGCACCTTACAACTCCTAACAAAACATTACAACACCGTACGTAAACTTAAAACTCCATAATAAACCTAATGAATTCGTCCGAGTCATTTGAACATCGTACGACCACTCAGGACTTGTTACAACTCTGTATGCGAAATTAGCAACAGGAAAAGCAATTTAGAATAATGTAGGATGCGTTACAACTTTTGAGAACACCTTACACCACCGTACGAAAAATTAAAACTCCATAATAAACCTAATGAATTCGTCCGAGTAATTTGAACACCATACAACAATTTGGAATATATTACGACTCTGTAAGCCACATTACCGCCTTGAAAAGCATGTTAGTATAACGTACGACACCTTACTACTCCTAACAAAACATTACAACACCGTACGTAAACTTAAAACTCCATAATAAACCTAATGAATTCGTCCGAGTCCTTTGAACATCGTACCACAATTTAGAATATATTACGACTCTGTATGCCACATTACCGTCTTTAGAAGCATGTTAGTATAACGTACGGCACCTTACAACTCCTAACAAAACATTACAACACCGTACGTAAACTTAAAACTCCATAATAAACCTAATAAATTAGTCCGAGTCTTTTGAACATAGTACTACAATTTAGAATATATTACGACTCTGTATGCCACATTACCGCCTTGAAAAGCATGTTAGTATAACGTACGGCACCTTACAACTCCTAACAAAATATTACAACACCGTACGTAAACTTAAAACTCCATAATAAACCTTATGAATTCGTCCGAGTCATTTGAACATCGTACGACCACTTAGGACTTGTTACGACTCTGTATGCGAAATTGGCAACAGGAAAAGCAATTTAGAATAATGTACGATGTGTTATAACTTTTGAGAACACCTTACACCACCGTACGAAAGATTAAAACTCTATAATAATCCTAATAAATTAGTCCGAGTCCTTTGAACATCGTACTACAATTTAGAATATATTACGACTCTGTATGCCGCATTACCGCCTTGAAAAGCATGTTAGTATAACGTACGACACCTTACAACTCCTAACAAAACATTACAACACCGTACGTAAACTTAAAACTCCATAATAAACCTAATGAATTCGTCCGAGTCCTTTGAACATCGTACCACAATTTAGAATATATTACGACTCTGTATGCCACATTACCGTATTGAGAAGCATGTTAGTATAACGTACGGCACCTTACAACTCCTAACAAAACATTACAACACCGTACGTAAACTTAAAACTCCATAATAAACCTAATGAATTCGTCCGAGTCCTTTGAACATCGTACCACAATTTAGAATATATTACGACTCTGTATGCCACATTACCGTATTGAGAAGCATGTTAGTATAACGTACGGCACCTTACAACTCCTAACAAAACATTACAACACCGTACGTAAACTTAAAACTCCATAATAAACCTAATAAATTAGTCCGAGTCCTTTGAACATAGTACTACAATTTAGAATATATTACGACTCTGTATGCCACATTACCGCCTTGAAAAGCATGTTAGTATAACGTACGACACCTTACAACTCCTAACAAAACATTACAACACCGTACGTAAACTTAAAACTCCATAATAAACCTAATGAATTCGTCCGAGTCATTTGAACATCGTACGACCACTTAGGACTTGTTACGACTCTGTATGCGAAATTAGCAACAGGAAAAGCAATTTAGAATAATGTACGATGCGTTATAACTTTTGAGAACACCTTACACCACCGTACGAAAGATTAAAACTCCATAATAATCCTAATAAATTAGTCCGAGTCCTTTGAACATCGTACTACAATTTAGAATATATTACGACTCTGTATGCCGCATTACCGCCTTGAAAAGCATGTTAGTATAACGTACGACACCTTACAACTCCTAACAAAACATTACAACACCGTACGTAAACTTAAAACTCCATAATAAACCTAATGAATTCGTCCGAGTCCTTTGAACATCGTACCACAATTTAGAATATATTACGACTCTGTATGCCACATTACCGTATTGAGAAGCATGTTAGTATAACGTACGGCACCTTACAACTCCTAACAAAACATTACAACACCGTACGTAAACTTAAAACTCCATAATAAACCTAATAAATTAGTCCGAGTCCTTTGAACATAGTACTACAATTTAGAATATATTACGACTCTGTATGCCACATTACCGCCTTGAAAAGCATGTTAGTATAACGTACGACACCTTACAACTCCTAACAAAACATTACAACACCGTACGTAAACTTAAAACTCCATAATAAACCTAATGAATTCGTCCGAGTCATTTGAACATCGTACGACCACTTAGGACTTGTTACGACTCTGTATGCGAAATTAGCAACAGGAAAAGCAATTTAGAATAATGTACGATGCGTTATAACTTTTGAGAACACCTTACACCACCGTACGAAAGATTAAAACTCCATAATAATCCTAATAAATTAGTCCGAGTCCTTTGAACATCGTACTACAATTTAGAATATATTACGACTCTGTATGCCACATTACCGCCTTGAAAAGAATGTTAGTATAACGTACGGCACCTTACAACTCCTAACAAAAAATTACAACACCGTACGTAAACTTAAAACTCCATAATAAACCTAATGAATTCGTCCGAGTCATTTGAACATCGTACGACCACTCAGGACTTGTTACGACTCTGTATGCGAAATTAGCAACAGGAAAAGCAATTTAGAATAATGTAGGATGCGTTACAACTTTTGAGAACACCTTACACCACCGTACGAAAGATTAAAACTCCATAATAAACCTAATGAATTGGTCCGAGTAATTTGAACACCATACAACAATTTGGAATATATTACGACTCTGTATGCCACATTACCGCCTTGAAAAGCATGTTAGTATAACGTACGACACCTTACTACTCCTAACATAACATTACAACACCGTACGTAAACTTAAAACTCCATAATAAACCTAATGAATTCGTCCGAGTCATTTGAACATCGTACAACCACTTAGGACTTGTTACGACTCTGTATGCGAAATTAGCAACAGGAAAAGCAATTTAGAATAACGTAGGATGCGTTACAACTTTTGAGAACACCTTACACCACCGTACGAAAGATTAAAACTCCAAAATAAACCTAATGAATTCGTCCGAGTAATTTGAACACCATACAACAATTTGGAATATATTACGACTCTGTATGCCACATTAACGCCTTGAAAAGCATGTTAGCATAACGTACGGCACCTTACAACTCCTAACAAAACATTACAACACCGTACGTAAACTTAAAACTCCATAATAAACCTAATAAATTAGTCCGAGTCTTTTGAACATAGTACTACAATTTAGAATATATTACGACTCTGTATGCCACATTACCGCCTTGAAAAGCATGTTAGTATAACGTACGGCACCTTACAACTCCTAACAAAATATTACAACACCGTACGTAAACTTAAAACTCCATAATAAACCTTATGAATTCGTCCGAGTCATTTGAACATCGTACGACCACTTAGGACTTGTTACGACTCTGTACGCGAAATTGGCAACAGGAAAAGCAATTTAGAATAATGTACGATGTGTTATAACTTTTGAGAACACCTTACACCACCGTACGAAAGATTAAAACTCTATAATAATCCTAATAAATTAGTCCGAGTCCTTTGAACATCGTACTACAATTTAGAATATATTACGACTCTGTATGCCGCATTACCGCCTTGAAAAGCATGTTAGTATAACGTACGACACCTTACAACTCCTAACAAAACATTACAACACCGTACGTAAACTTAAAACTCCATAATAAACCTAATGAATTCGTCCGAGTCCTTTGAACATCGTACCACAATTTAGAATATATTACGACTCTGTATGCCACATTACCGTATTGAGAAGCATGTTAGTATAACGTACGGCACCTTACAACTCCTAACAAAACATTACAACACCGTACGTAAACTTAAAACTCCATAATAAACCTAATAAATTAGTCCGAGTCCTTTGACCATAGTACTACAATTTAGAATATATTACGACTCTGTATGCCACATTACCGCCTTGAAAAGCATGTTAGTATAACGTACGACACCTTACAACTCCTAACAAAACATTACAACACCGTACGTAAACTTAAAACTCCATAATAAACCTAATGAATTCGTCCGAGTCATTTGAACATCGTACGACCACTTAGGACTTGTTACGACTCTGTATGCGAAATTGGCAACAGGAAAAGCAATTTAGAATAATGTACGATGCGTTATAACTTTTGAGAACACCTTACACCACCGTACGAAAGATTAAAACTCCATAATAATCCTAATAAATTAGTCCGAGTCCTTTGAACATCGTACTACAATTTAGAATATATTACGACTCTGTATGCCACATTACCGCCTTGAAAAGCATGTTAGTATAACGTACGACACCTTACAACTCCTAACAAAACATTACAACACCGTACGTAAACTTAAAACTCCATAATAAACCTAATGAATTCGTCCGAGTCATTTGAACATCGTACGACCACTTAGGACTTGTTACGACTCTGTATGCGAAATTGGCAACAGGAAAAGCAATTTAGAATAATGTACGATGCGTTATAACTTTTGAGAACACCTTACACCACCGTACGAAAGATTAAAACTCCATAATAATAATAATAAATTAGTCCGAGTCCTTTGAACATCGTACTACAATTTAGAATATATTACGACTCTGTATGCCACATTACCGCCTTGAAAAGCATGTTAGTATAACGTACGGCACCTTACAACTCCTAACAAAATATTACAACACCGTACGTAAACTTAAAACTCCATAATAAACCTTATGAATTCGTCCGAGTCATTTGAACATCGTACGACCACTTAGGACTTGTTACGACTCTGTACGCGAAATTGGCAACAGGAAAAGCAATTTAGAATAATGTACGATGTGTTATAACTTTTGAGAACACCTTACACCACCGTACGAAAGATTAAAACTCTATAATAATCCTAATAAATTAGTCCGAGTCCTTTGAACATCGTACTACAATTTAGAATATATTACGACTCTGTATGCCGCATTACCGCCTTGAAAAGCATGTTAGTATAACGTACGACACCTTACAACTCCTAACAAAACATTACAACACCGTACGTAAACTTAAAACTCCATAATAAACCTAATGAATTCGTCCGAGTCCTTTGAACATCGTACCACAATTTAGAATATATTACGACTCTGTATGCCACATTACCGTATTGAGAAGCATGTTAGTATAACGTACGGCACCTTACAACTCCTAACAAAACATTACAACACCGTACGTAAACTTAAAACTCCATAATAAACCTAATAAATTAGTCCGAGTCCTTTGAACATAGTACTACAATTTAGAATATATTACGACTCTGTATGCCACATTACCGCCTTGAAAAGCATGTTAGTATAACGTACGACACCTTACAACTCCTAACAAAACATTACAACACCGTACGTAAACTTAAAACTCCATAATAAACCTAATGAATTCGTCCGAGTCATTTGAACATCGTACGACCACTTAGGACTTGTTACGACTCTGTATGCGAAATTGGCAACAGGAAAAGCAATTTAGAATAATGTACGATGCGTTATAACTTTTGAGAACACCTTACACCACCGTACGAAAGATTAAAACTCCATAATAATCCTAATAAATTAGTCCGAGTCCTTTGAACATCGTACTACAATTTAGAATATATTACGACTCTGTATGCCACATTACCGCCTTGAAAAGAATGTTAGTATAACGTACGGCACCTTACAACTCCTAACAAAAAATTACAACACCGTACGTAAACTTAAAACTCCATAATAAACCTAATGAATTCGTCCGAGTCATTTGAACATCGTACGACCACTCAGGACTTGTTACGACTCTGTATGCGAAATTAGCAACAGGAAAAGCAATTTAGAATAATGTAGGATGCGTTACAACTTTTGAGAACACCTTACACCACCGTACGAAAGATTAAAACTCCATAATAAACCTAATGAATTGGTCCGAGTAATTTGAACACCATACAACAATTTGGAATATATTACGACTCTGTATGCCACATTACCGCCTTGAAAAGCATGTTAGTATAACGTACGACACCTTACTACTCCTAACATAACATTACAACACCGTACGTAAACTTAAAACTCCATAATAAACCTAATGAATTCGTCCGAGTCATTTGAACATCGTACAACCACTTAGGACTTGTTACGACTCTGTATGCGAAATTAGCAACAGGAAAAGCAATTTAGAATAACGTAGGATGCGTTACAACTTTTGAGAACACCTTACACCACCGTACGAAAGATTAAAACTCCAAAATAAACCTAATGAATTCGTCCGAGTAATTTGAACACCATACAACAATTTGGAATATATTACGACTCTGTATGCCACATTAACGCCTTGAAAAGCATGTTAGCATAACGTACGGCACCTTACAACTCCTAACAAAACATTACAACACCGTACGTAAACTTAAAACTCCATAATAAACCTAATGAATTCGTCCGAGTCATTTGAACATCGTACGACCACTCAGGACTTGTTACGACTCTGTATGCGAAATTAGCAACAGGAAAAGCAATTTAGAATAATGTAGGATGCGTTACAACTTTTGAGAACACCTTACACCACCGTACGAAAAATTAAAACTCCATAGTAAACCTAATGAATTCGTCCGAGTAATTTGAACACCATACAACAATTTGGAATATATTACGACTCTGTATGCCACATTACCGCCTTGAAAAGCATGTTAGTATAACGTACGACACCTTACTACTCCTAACAAAACATTACAACACCGTACGTAAACTTAAAACTCCATAATAAACCTAATGAATTCGTCCGAGTCCTTTGAACATCGTACCACAATTTAGAATATATTACGACTCTGTATGCCACATTACCGTCTTTAGAAGCATGTTAGTATAACGTACGGCACCTTACAACTCCTAACAAAACATTACAACACCGTACGTAAACTTAAAACTCCATAATAAACCTAATAAATTAGTCCGAGTCTTTTGAACATAGTACTACAATTTAGAATATATTACGACTCTGTATGCCACATTACCGCCTTGAAAAGCATGTTAGTATAACGTACGGCACCTTACAACTCCTAACAAAATATTACAACACCGTACGTAAACTTAAAACTCTATAATAAACCTTATGAATTCGTCCGAGTCATTTGAACATCGTACGACCACTTAGGACTTGTTACGACTCTGTATGCGAAATTGGCAACAGGAAAAGCAATTTAGAATAATGTACGATGTGTTATAACTTTTGAGAACACCTTACACCACCGTACGAAAGATTAAAACTCTATAATAATCCTAATAAATTAGTCCGAGTCCTTTGAACATCGTACTACAATTTAGAATATATTACGACTCTGTATGCCGCATTACCGCCTTGAAAAGCATGTTAGTATAACGTACGACACCTTACAACTCCTAACAAAACATTACAACACCGTACGTAAACTTAAAACTCCATAATAAACCTAATGAATTCGTCCGAGTCCTTTGAACATCGTACCACAATTTAGAATATATTACGACTCTGTATGCCACATTACCGTATTGAGAAGCATGTTAGTATAACGTACGGCACCTTACAACTCCTAACAAAACATTACAACACCGTACGTAAACTTAAAACTCCATAATAAACCTAATAAATTAGTCCGAGTCCTTTGAACATCGTACTACAATTTAGAATATATTACGACTCTGTATGCCACATTACCGCCTTGAAAAGAATGTTAGTATAACGTACGGCACCTTACAACTCCTAACAAAAAATTACAACACCGTACGTAAACTTAAAACTCCATAATAAACCTAATGAATTCGTCCGAGTCATTTGAACATCGTACGACCACTCAGGACTTGTTACGACTCTGTATGCGAAATTAGCAACAGGAAAAGCAATTTAGAATAATGTAGGATGCGTTACAACTTTTGAGAACACCTTACACCACCGTACGAAAAATTAAAACTCCATAGTAAACCTAATGAATTCGTCCGAGTAATTTGAACACCATACAACAATTTGGAATATATTACGACTCTGTATGCCACATTACCGCCTTGAAAAGCATGTTAGTATAACGTACGACACCTTACTACTCCTAACAAAACATTACAACACCGTACGTAAACTTAAAACTCCATAATAAACCTAATGAATTCGTCCGAGTCCTTTGAACATCGTACCACAATTTAGAATATATTACGACTCTGTATGCCACATTACCGTCTTTAGAAGCATGTTAGTATAACGTACGGCACCTTACAACTCCTAACAAAACATTACAACACCGTACGTAAACTTAAAACTCCATAATAAACCTAATAAATTAGTCCGAGTCTTTTGAACATAGTACTACAATTTAGAATATATTACGACTCTGTATGCCACATTACCGCCTTGAAAAGCATGTTAGTATAACGTACGGCACCTTACAACTCCTAACAAAATATTACAACACCGTACGTAAACTTAAAACTCCATAATAAACCTTATGAATTCGTCCGAGTCATTTGAACATCGTACGACCACTTAGGACTTGTTACGACTCTGTATGCGAAATTGGCAACAGGAAAAGCAATTTAGAATAATGTACGATGTGTTATAACTTTTGAGAACACCTTACACCACCGTACGAAAGATTAAAACTCTATAATAATCCTAATAAATTAGTCCGAGTCCTTTGAACATCGTACTACAATTTAGAATATATTACGACTCTGTATGCCGCATTACCGCCTTGAAAAGCATGTTAGTATAACGTACGACACCTTACAACTCCTAACAAAACATTACAACACCGTACGTAAACTTAAAACTCCATAATAAACCTAATGAATTCGTCCGAGTCCTTTGAACATCGTACCACAATTTAGAATATATTACGACTCTGTATGCCACATTACCGTATTGAGAAGCATGTTAGTATAACGTACGGCACCTTACAACTCCTAACAAAACATTACAACACCGTACGTAAACTTAAAACTCCATAATAAACCTAATAAATTAGTCCGAGTCCTTTGAACATAGTACTACAATTTAGAATATATTACGACTCTGTATGCCACATTACCGCCTTGAAAAGCATGTTAGTATAACGTACGACACCTTACAACTCCTAACAAAACATTACAACACCGTACGTAAACTTAAAACTCCATAATAAACCTAATGAATTCGTCCGAGTCATTTGAACATCGTACGACCACTTAGGACTTGTTACGACTCTGTATGCGAAATTAGCAACAGGAAAAGCAATTTAGAATAATGTACGATGCGTTATAACTTTTGAGAACACCTTACACCACCGTACGAAAGATTAAAACTCCATAATAATCCTAATAAATTAGTCCGAGTCCTTTGAACATCGTACTAAAATTTAGAATATATTACGACTCTGTATGCCACATTACCGCCTTGAAAAGAATGTTAGTATAACGTACGGCACCTTACAACTCCTAACAAAAAATTACAACACCGTACGTAAACTTAAAACTCCATAATAAACCTAATGAATTCGTCCGAGTCATTTGAACATCGTACGACCACTCAGGACTTGTTACGACTCTGTATGCGAAATTAGCAACAGGAAAAGAAATTTACAATAATGTAGGATGCGTTACAACTTTTGAGAACACCTTACACCACCGTACGAAAGATTAAAACTCCATAATAAACCTAATGAATTCGTCCGAGTAATTTGAACACCATACAACAATTTGGAATATATTACGACTCTGTATACCACGTTACCCCCTTGAAAAGCATTTTAGTATAACGTACGGCACCTTACAACTCCTAACAAAACATTACAACACCGTACGTAAACTTAAAACTCCAAAATAAACCTAATGAATTCGTCCGAGTCATTTGAACATCGTACGACCACTCAGGACTTGTTACGACTCTGTATGCGAAATTAGCAACAGAAAAAGCAATTTAGAATAATGTAGGATGCGTTACAACTTTTGAGAACACCTTACACCACCGTACGAAAGATTAAAACTCCATAATAAACCTAATGAATTGGTCCGAGTAATTTGAACACCATACAACAATTTGGAATATATTACGACTCTGTATGCCACATTACCGCCTTGAAAAGCATGTTAGTATAACGTACGACACCTTACTACTCCTAACATAACATTACAACACCGTACGTAAACTTAAAACTCCATAATAAACCTAATGAATTCGTCCGAGTCCTTTGAACATCGTACCACAATTTAGAATATATTACGACGCTGTATGCCACTTTACCATCTTGAGAAGCATGTTAGTATAACGTATGGCACCTTACAACTCCTAACAAAACATTACAACACCGTACGTAAACTTAAAACTCCATAATAAACCTAATAAATTAGTCCGAGTCCTTTGAACATAGTACTACAATTTAGAATATATTACAACTCTGTATGCCACATTACCGCCTTGAAAAGCATGTTAGTATAACGTACGACACCTTACAACTCCTAACAAAACATTAAAATACCGTACGTAAACTTAAAACTCCATAATAAACCTAATGAATTCATCCGAGTCATTTGAACATCGTACGACCACTTAGGACGTGTTACGACTCTGTATTCGAAATTAGCAACAGGAAAAGCAATTTAGAATGATGTACGATGCGTTATAACTTTTGAGAACACCTTACACCACCGTACGAAAGATTAAAACTCCATAATAATCCTAATAAATTAGTCCGAGTCCTTTGAACATCGTACTACAATTTAGAATATATTACGACTCTGTATGCCACATTACCGCCTTGAAAAGAATGTTAGTATAACGTACGGCACCTTACAACTCCTAACAAAAAATTACAACACCGTACGTAAACTTAAAACTCCATAATAAACCTAATGAATTCGTCCGAGTCATTTGAACATCGTACGACCACTCAGGACTTGTTACGACTCTGTATGCGAAATTAGCAACAGGAAAAGCAATTTAGAATAATGTAGGATGCGTTACAACTTTTGAGAACACCTTACACCACCGTACGAAAGATTAAAACTCCATAATAAACCTAATGAATTGGTCCGAGTAATTTGAACACCATACAACAATTTGGAATATATTACGACTCTGTATGCCACATTACCGCCTTGAAAAGCATGTTAGTATAACGTACGACACCTTACTACTCCTAACATAACATTACAACACCGTACGTAAACTTAAAACTCCATAATAAACCTCATGAATTCGTCCGAGTCATTTGAACATCGTACAACCACTTAGGACTTGTTACGACTCTGTATGCGAAATTAGCAACAGGAAAAGCAATTTAGAATAACGTAGGATGCGTTACAACTTTTGAGAACACCTTACACCACCGTACGAAAGATTAAAACTCCAAAATAAACCTAATGAATTCGTCCGAGTAATTTGAACACCATACAACAATTTGGAATATATTACGACTCTGTATGCCACATTAACGCCTTGAAAAGCATGTTAGCATAACGTACGGCACCTTACAACTCCTAACAAAACATTACAACACCGTACGTAAACTTAAAACTCCATAATAAACCTAATGAATTCGTCCGAGTCATTTGAACATCGTACGACCACTCAGGACTTGTTACGACTCTGTATGCGAAATTAGCAACAGGAAAAGCAATTTAGAATAATGTAGGATGCGTTACAACTTTTGAGAACACCTTACACCACCGTACGAAAAATTAAAACTCCATAGTAAACCTAATGAATTCGTCCGAGTAATTTGAACACCATACAACAATTTGGAATATATTACGACTCTGTATGCCACATTACCGCCTTGAAAAGCATGTTAGTATAACGTACGACACCTTACTACTCCTAACAAAACATTACAACACCGTACGTAAACTTAAAACTCCATAATAAACCTAATGAATTCGTCCGAGTCCTTTGAACATCGTACCAAAATTTAGAATATATTACGACTCTGTATGCCACATTACCGTCTTTAGAAGCATGTTAGTATAACGTACGGCACCTTACAACTCCTAACAAAACATTACAACACCGTACGTAAACTTAAAACTCCATAATAAACCTAATAAATTAGTCCGAGTCTTTTGAACATAGTACTACAATTTAGAATATATTACGACTCTGTATGCCACATTACCGCCTTGAAAAGCATGTTAGTATAACGTACGGCACCTTACAACTCCTAACAAAATATTACAACACCGTACGTAAACTTAAAACTCCATAATAAACCTTATGAATTCGTCCGAGTCATTTGAACATCGTACGACCACTTAGGACTTGTTACGACTCTGTATGCGAAATTGGCAACAGGAAAAGCAATTTAGAATAATGTACGATGTGTTATAACTTTTGAGAACACCTTACACCACCGTACGAAAGATTAAAACTCTATAATAATCCTAATAAATTAGTCCGAGTCCTTTGAACATCGTACTACAATTTAGAATATATTACGACTCTGTATGCCGCATTACCGCCTTGAAAAGCATGTTAGTATAACGTACGACACCTTACAACTCCTAACAAAACATTACAACACCGTACGTAAACTTAAAACTCCATAATAAACCTAATGAATTCATCCGAGTCCTTTGAACATCGTACCACAATTTAGAATATATTACGACTCTGTATGCCACATTACCGTATTGAGAAGCATGTTAGTATAACGTACGGCACCTTACAACTCCTAACAAAACATTACAACACCGTACGTAAACTTAAAACTCCATAATAAACCTAATAAATTAGTCCGAGTCCTTTGAACATCGTACTACAATTTAGAATATATTACGACTCTGTATGCCACATTACCGCCTTGAAAAGAATGTTAGTATAACGTACGGCACCTTACAACTCCTAACAAAAAATTACAACACCGTACGTAAACTTAAAACTCCATAATAAACCTAATGAATTCGTCCGAGTCATTTGAACATCGTACGACCACTCAGGACTTGTTACGACTCTGTATGCGAAATTAGCAACAGGAAAAGCAATTTAGAATAATGTAGGATGCGTTACAACTTTTGAGAACACCTTACACCACCGTACGAAAAATTAAAACTCCATAGTAAACCTAATGAATTCGTCCGAGTAATTTGAACACCATACAACAATTTGGAATATATTACGACTCTGTATGCCACATTACCGCCTTGAAAAGCATGTTAGTATAACGTACGACACCTTACTACTCCTAACAAAACATTACAACACCGTACGTAAACTTAAAACTCCATAATAAACCTAATGAATTCGTCCGAGTCCTTTGAACATCGTACCACAATTTAGAATATATTACGACTCTGTATGCCACATTACCTTCTTTAGAAGCATGTTAGTATAACGTACGGCACCTTACAACTCCTAACAAAACATTACAACACCGTACGTAAACTTAAAACTCCATAATAAACCTAATAAATTAGTCCGAGTCTTTTGAACATAGTACTACAATTTAGAATATATTACGACTCTGTATGCCACATTACCGCCTTGAAAAGCATGTTAGTATAACGTACGGCACCTTACAACTCCTAACAAAATATTACAACACCGTACGTAAACTTAAAACTCCATAATAAACCTTATGAATTCGTCCGAGTCATTTGAACATCGTACGACCACTTAGGACTTGTTACGACTCTGTATGCGAAATTGGCAACAGGAAAAGCAATTTAGAATAATGTACGATGTGTTATAACTTTTGAGAACACCTTACACCACCGTACGAAAGATTAAAACTCTATAATAATCCTAATAAATTAGTCCGAGTCCTTTGAACATCGTACTACAATTTAGAATATATTACGACTCTGTATGCCGCATTACCGCCTTGAAAAGCATGTTAGTATAACGTACGACACCTTACAACTCCTAACAAAACATTACAACACCGTACGTAAACTTAAAACTCCATAATAAACCTAATGAATTCGTCCGAGTCCTTTGAACATCGTACCACAATTTAGAATATATTACGACTCTGTATGCCACATTACCGTATTGAGAAGCATGTTAGTATAACGTACGGCACCTTACAACTCCTAACAAAACATTACAACACCGTACGTAAACTTAAAACTCCATAATAAACCTAATAAATTAGTCCGAGTCCTTTGAACATAGTACTACAATTTAGAATATATTACGACTCTGTATGCCACATTACCGCCTTGAAAAGCATGTTAGTATAACGTACGACACCTTACAACTCCTAACAAAACATTACAACACCGTACGTAAACTTAAAACTCCATAATAAACCTAATGAATTCGTCCGAGTCATTTGAACATCGTACGACCACTTAGGACTTGTTACGACTCTGTATGCGAAATTAGCAACAGGAAAAGCAATTTAGAATAATGTACGATGCGTTATAACTTTTGAGAACACCTTACACCACCGTACGAAAGATTAAAACTCCATAATAATCCTAATAAATTAGTCCGAGTCCTTTGAACATCGTACTACAATTTAGAATATATTACGACTCTGTATGCCACATTACCGCCTTGAAAAGAATGTTAGTATAACGTACGGCACCTTACAACTCCTAACAAAAAATTACAACACCGTACGTAAACTTAAAACTCCATAATAAACCTAATGAATTCGTCCGAGTCATTTGAACATCGTACGACCACTCAGGACTTGTTACGACTCTGTATGCGAAATTAGCAACAGGAAAAGAAATTTACAATAATGTAGGATGCGTTACAACTTTTGAGAACACCTTACACCACCGTACGAAAGATTAAAACTCCATAATAAACCTAATGAATTCGTCCGAGTAATTTGAACACCATACAACAATTTGGAATATATTACGACTCTGTATACCACGTTACCCCCTTGAAAAGCATTTTAGTATAACGTACGGCACCTTACAACTCCTAACAAAACATTACAACACCGTACGTAAACTTAAAACTCCAAAATAAACCTAATGAATTCGTCCGAGTCATTTGAACATCGTACGACCACTCAGGACTTGTTACGACTCTGTATGCGAAATTAGCAACAGGAAAAGCAATTTAGAATAATGTAGGATGCGTTACAACTTTTGAGAACACCTTACACCACCGTACGAAAGATTAAAACTCCATAATAAACCTAATGAATTGGTCCGAGTAATTTGAACACCATACAACAATTTGGAATATATTACGACTCTGTATGCCACATTACCGCCTTGAAAAGCATGTTAGTATAACGTACGACACCTTACTACTCCTAACATAACATTACAACACCGTACGTAAACTTAAAACTCTATAATAAACCTAATGAATTCGTCCGAGTCCTTTGAACATCGTACCACAATTTAGAATATATTACGACGCTGTATGCCACTTTACCATCTTGAGAAGCATGTTAGTATAACGTATGGCACCTTACAACTCCTAACAAAACATTACAACACCGTACGTAAACTTAAAACTCCATAATAAACCTAATAAATTAGTCCGAGTCCTTTGAACATAGTACTACAATTTAGAATATATTACGACTCTGTATGCCACATTACCGCCTTGAAAAGCATGTTAATATAACGTACGACACCTTACAACTCCTAACAAAACATTAAAATACCGTACGTAAACTTAAAACTCCATAATAAACCTAATGAATTCATCCGAGTCATTTGAACATCGTACGACCACTTAGGACGTGTTACGACTCTGTATTCGAAATTAGCAACAGGAAAAGCAATTTAGAATGATGTACGATGCGTTATAACTTTTGAGAACACCTTACACCACCGTACGAAAGATTAAAACTCCATAATAATCCTAATAAATTAGTCCGAGTCCTTTGAACATCGTACTACAATTTAGAATATATTACGACTCTGTATGCCACATTACCGCCTTGAAAAGAATGTTAGTATAACGTACGGCACCTTACAACTCCTAACAAAAAATTACAACACCGTACGTAAACTTAAAACTCCATAATAAACCTAATGAATTCGTCCGAGTCATTTGAACATCGTACGACCACTCAGGACTTGTTACGACTCTGTATGCGAAATTAGCAACAGGAAAAGCAATTTAGAATAATGTAGGATGCGTTACAACTTTTGAGAACACCTTACACCACCGTACGAAAGATTAAAACTCCATAATAAACCTAATGAATTGGTCCGAGTAATTTGAACACCATACAACAATTTGGAATATATTACGACTTTGTATGCCACATTACCGCCTTGAAAAGCATGTTAGTATAACGTACGACACCTTACTACTCCTAACATAACATTACAACACCGTACGTAAACTTAAAACTCCATAATAAACCTAATGAATTGGTCCGAGTCCTTTGAACATCGTACCACAATTTAGAATATATTACGACGCTGTATGCCACATTACCATCTTGAGAAGCATGTTAGTATAACGTATGGCACCTTACAACTCCTAACAAAACATTACAACACCGTACGTAAACTTAAAACTCCATAATAAACCTAATAAATTAGTCCGAGTCCTTTAAACATAGTACTACAATTTAGAATATATTACGACTCTGTATGCCACATTACCGCCTTGAAAAGCATGTTAGTATAACGTACGACACCTTACAACTCCTAACAAAACATTAAAATACCGTACGTAAACTTAAAACTCCATAATAAACCTAATGAATTCATCCGAGTCATTTGAACATCGTACGACCACTTAGGACGTGTTACGACTCTGTATGCGAAATTAGCAACAGGAAAAGCAATTTAGAATGATGTACGATGCGTTATAACTTTTGAGAACACCTTACACCACCGTACGAAAGATTAAAACTCCATAATAATCCTAATAAATTAGTCCGAGTCCTTTGAACATCGTACTACAATTTAGAATATATTACGACTCTGTATGCCACATTACCGCCTTGAAAAGAATGTTAGTATAACGTACGGCACCTTACAACTCCTAACAAAAAATTACAACACCGTACGTAAACATAAAACTCCATAATAAACCTAATGAATTCGTCCGAGTCATTTGAACATCGTACGACCACTCAGGACTTGTTACGACTCTGTATGCGAAATTAGCAACAGGAAAAGCAGTTTAGAATAATGTAGGATGCGTTACAACTTTTGAGAACACCTTACACCACCGTACGAAAGATTAAAACTCCATAATAAACCTAATGAATTGGTCCGAGTAATTTGAACACCATACAACAATTTGGAATATATTACGACTCTGTATGCCACATTACCGCCTTGAAAAGCATGTTAGTATAACGTACGACACCTTACTACTCCTAACATAACATTACAACACCGTACGTAAACTTAAAACTCCATAATAAACCTAATGAATTGGTCCGAGTCCTTTGAACATCGTACCACAATTTAGAATATATTACGACGCTGTATGCCACATTACCATCTTGAGAAGCATGTTAGTATAACGTATGGCACCTTACAACTCCTAACAAAACATTACAACACCATACGTAAACTTAAAACTCCATAATAAACCTAATAAATTAGTCCGAGTCCTTTAAACATAGTACTACAATTTAGAATATATTACGACTCTGTATGCCACATTACCGCCTTGAAAAGCATGTTAGTATAACGTACGACACCTTACAACTCCTAACAAAACATTAAAATACCGTACGTAAACTTAAAACTCCATAATAAACCTAATGAATTCATCCGAGTCATTTGAACATCGTACGACCACTTAGGACGTGTTACGACTCTGTATGCGAAATTAGCAACAGGAAAAGCAATTTAGAATGATGTACGATGCGTTATAACTTTTGAGAACACCTTACACCACCGTACGAAAGATTAAAACTCCATAATAATCCTAATAAATTAGTCCGAGTCCTTTGAACATCGTACTACAATTTAGAATATATTACGACTCTGTATGCCACATTACCGCCTTGAAAAGAATGTTAGTATAACGTACGGCACCTTACAACTCCTAACAAAAAATTACAACACCGTACGTAAACTTAAAACTCCATAATAAACCTAATGAATTCGTCCGAGTCATTTGAACATCGTACGACCACTCAGGACTTGTTACGACTCTGTATGCGAAATTAGCAACAGGAAAAGCAGTTTAGAATAATGTAGGATGCGTTACAACTTTTGAGAACACCTTACACCACCGTACGAAAGATTAAAACTCCATAATAAACCTAATGAATTGGTCCGAGTAATTTGAACACCATACAACAATTTGGAATATATTACGACTCTGTATGCCACATTACCGCCTTGAAAAGCATGTTAGTATAACGTACGACACCTTACTACTCCTAACATAACATTACAACACCGTACGTAAACTTAAAACTCCATAATAAACCTAATGAATTCGTCCGAGTCCTTTGAACATCGTACCACAATTTAGAATATATTACGACGCTGTATGCCACATTACCATCTTGAGAAGCATGTTAGTATAACGTATGGCACCTTACAACTCCTAACAAAACATTACAACACCGTACGTAAACTTAAAACTCCATAATAAACCTAATAAATTAGTCCGAGTCCTTTGAACATAGTACTACAATTTAGAATATATTACGACTCTGTATGCCACATTACCGCCTTGAAAAGCATGTTAGTATAACGTACGACACCTTACAACTCCTAACAAAACATTAAAATACCGTACGTAAACTTAAAACTCCATAATAAACCTAATGAATTCATCCGAGTCATTTGAACATCGTACGACCACTTAGGACGTGTTACGACTCTGTATGCGAAATTAGCAACAGGAAAAGCAATTTAGAATAATGTACGATGCGTTATAACTTTTGAGAACATCTTACACCACCGTACGAAAGAATAAAACTCCATAATAATCCAAATAAATTAGTCCAAGTCCTTAGAACATCGTACTACAATTTAGAATATATTACGACTATGTATGCCACATTACCGCCTTGAAAAGCATGTTAGTATAACGTACGGCACCTTACAACTCCTAACAAAACATTATAACACCGTACGTAACCTTAAAACTCCATAATAAACCTACTGAATTCTTCCGAGTCATTTGAACATCGTACGACCACTCAGGACTTGTTACGACTCTGTATGTGAAATTAGCAACAGGAAAAGCAATTTACAATAATGTAGGATGCGTTACAACTTTTGAGAACACCTTACACCACCGTACGAAAGATTAAAACTCCATAATAAACCTAATAAATTAGTCCGCGACCTTTGAACATCGTACTACAATTTAGAATATATTACGACTCTGTATGCCACATTACCGCCTTGTAAAGCATGTTAGTATAACGTACGGCACCTTACAACTCCTAACAAAACATTACAACACCGTACGTAAACTTAAAACTCCATAATAAACCTAAGGAATTCGTCCCAGTCATTTGAACATCGTACGACCACTCAGGACTTGTTACGACTCTGTATGCGAAATTAGCAACAGGAAAAGCAATTTAGATTAATGTAGGATGCGTTACAACTTTTGAGAACACCTTACACCACCGTACGAAAAATTAAAACTACATAATAAACCTAATGAATTCGTCGGAGTAATTTGAACACCATACAACAATTTGGAATATATTACGACTCTGTATGCCACATTACCGCCTTGAAAAGCATGTTAGTATAACGTACGGCACCTTACAACTCCTAACAAAACATTACAACACCGTACGTAAACTTAAAACTCCATAATAAACCTAATGAATTCGTCCGAGTCATTTGAACATCGTACTACAATTTAGAATATATTACGACTCTGTATGCCACATTACCGCCTTGAAAAGCATGTTAGTATAACGTACCGCACCTTACAACTCCTAACAAAATATTACAACACCGTACGTAAACTTAAAACTCCATAATAAACCTAATGAATTAGTCCGAGTCATTTGAACATCGTACGGACACTTAGGACTTGTTACGACTCTGTATACGAAATTAGCAACAGGAAAAGCAATTTAGAATAATATACGATGCGTTATAACTTTTGAGAACACCTTACACCATCGTACGAAAGATTAAAAATCCATAATAAACCTAATGAATTCGTCCGAGTAATTTGAACACCATACAACAATTTAGAATATATTACGACTCTGTATACCACATTACCGCCTTGAAAAGCATGTTAGTATAACGTACGGCACCTTACAACTCCTAACAAAAGATTACAACACCGTACGTAAACTTAAAACTCCATAATAAACCTAATGAATTCGTCCGAGTCATTTGAACATCGTACGACCACTCAGGACTTGTTACGACTCTGTATGCGAAATTAGCTATAGGAAAAGCAATATAGAATAATTTAGGATGCGTTACAACTTTTGAGAACACCTTACACCACCGTACAAAAGATTAAAACTCCATAATAAACCTAATGAATTCGTCCGAGTAATTTGAACACCATACAACAATTTGGAATATATTACGACTCTGTATGCCACATTACCGCCTTGAAAAGCATGTTAGTATAACGTACGGCACCTTACAAATCCTAACAAAACATTACAACACCGTACGTAAACTTAAAATCCATAATAAACCTAATGAATTCGTCCGAGTCATTTGAACATCATACGACCACTCAGGACTTGTTACGACTCTGTATGCGAAATTAACAATAGGAAAAGCAATTTAGAATAATGTAGGATGCGTTACAACTTTTGAGAACACCTTACACCACCGTACGAAAGATTAAAACTCCATAATAAACCTAATGAATTCGTCCGAGTAATTTGAGCACCATACAACAATTTGGAATATATTACGACTCAGTATGCCACATTACCGCCTTGAAAAGCATGTTAGTATAACGTACGGCACCTTACAACTCCTAACAAAACATTACAACACCGTACGTAAACTTAAAACTCCATAATAAACCTAATGAATTCGTCCGATTCATTTGAACATCGTACGACCACTCAGGACTTGTTACGACTCTGTATGCGAAATTAGCAACAGGAAAAGCAATTTAGAATAATGAAGGATGCGTTACAACTTTTGAGAACACCTTACACCACCGTACGAAAGATTAAAACTCCATAATAAACCTAATGAATTCGTCTGAGTAATTTGAACACCATACAACAATTTGGAATATATTACGACTCCGTATGCCACATTACCGCCTTGAAAAGCATGTTAGTATAACGTACGACACCTTACTACTCCTAACAAAACATTACAACACCGTACGTCAACTTAAAACTCCATAATAAACCTATTGAATTCGTCCGAGTCCTTTGAACATCGTGCGACAATTTAGAATATATTACGACTCTGTTTGCCACATTAACGTCTTGAGAAGCATGTTAGTATAACGTACGACACCTTACAACTCCTAACAAAACATTACAACACCGTACGTAAACTTAAAACTCCATAATAAACCTAATGAATTCGTCCGAGTCATTTGAACATCGTACGACCACTTAGGACTTGTTACGACTCTGTATGCGAAATTAGCTATAGGAAAAGCAATATAGAATAATGTAGGATGCGTTACAACTTTTGAGAACACCTTACACCACCGTACGAAAGATTAAAACTCCATAATAAACCTAATGAATTGGTCCGAGTAATTTGAACACCATACAACAATTTGGAATATATTACGACTCTGTATGCCACATTACCGCCTTGAAAAGCATGTTAGTATAACGTACGACACCTTACTACTCCTAACATAACATTACAACACCGTACGTAAACTTAAAACTCCATAATAAACCTAATGAATTCGTCCGAGTCCTTTGAACATCGTACCACAATTTAGAATATATTACGACGCTGTATGCCACTTTACCATCTTGAGAAGCATGTTAGTATAACGTATGGCACCTTACAACTCCTAACAAAACATTACAACACCGTACGTAAACTTAAAACTCCATAATAAACCTAATAAATTAGTCCGAGTCCTTTGAACATAGTACTACAATTTAGAATATATTACAACTCTGTATGCCACATTACCGCCTTGAAAAGCATGTTAGTATAACGTACGACACCTTACAACTCCTAACAAAACATTAAAATACCGTACGTAAACTTAAAACTCCATAATAAACCTAATGAATTCATCCGAGTCATTTGAACATCGTACGACCACTTAGGACGTGTTACGACTCTGTATTCGAAATTAGCAACAGGAAAAGCAATTTAGAATGATGTACGATGCGTTATAACTTTTGAGAACACCTTACACCACCGTACGAAAGATTAAAACTCCATAATAATCCTAATAAATTAGTCCGAGTCCTTTGAACATCGTACTACAATTTAGAATATATTACGACTCTGTATGCCACATTACCGCCTTGAAAAGAATGTTAGTATAACGTACGGCACCTTACAACTCCTAACAAAAAATTACAACACCGTACGTAAACTTAAAACTCCATAATAAACCTAATGAATTCGTCCGAGTCATTTGAACATCGTACGACCACTCAGGACTTGTTACGACTCTGTATGCGAAATTAGCAACAGGAAAAGCAATTTAGAATAATGTAGGATGCGTTACAACTTTTGAGAACACCTTACACCACCGTACGAAAGATTAAAACTCCATAATAAACCTAATGAATTGGTCCGAGTAATTTGAACACCATACAACAATTTGGAATATATTACGACTCTGTATGCCACATTACCGCCTTGAAAAGCATGTTAGTATAACGTACGACACCTTACTACTCCTAACATAACATTACAACACCGTACGTAAACTTAAAACTCCATAATAAACCTAATGAATTCGTCCGAGTCATTTGAACATCGTACAACCACTTAGGACTTGTTACGACTCTGTATGCGAAATTAGCAACAGGAAAAGCAATTTAGAATAACGTAGGATGCGTTACAACTTTTGAGAACACCTTACACCACCGTACGAAAGATTAAAACTCCAAAATAAACCTAATGAATTCGTCCGAGTAATTTGAACACCATACAACAATTTGGAATATATTACGACTCTGTATGCCACATTAACGCCTTGAAAAGCATGTTAGCATAACGTACGGCACCTTACAACTCCTAACAAAACATTACAACACCGTACGTAAACTTAAAACTCCATAATAAACCTAATGAATTCGTCCGAGTCATTTGAACATCGTACGACCACTCAGGACTTGTTACGACTCTGTATGCGAAATTAGCAACAGGAAAAGCAATTTAGAATAATGTAGGATGCGTTACAACTTTTGAGAACACCTTACACCACCGTACGAAAAATTAAAACTCCATAGTAAACCTAATGAATTCGTCCGAGTAATTTGAACACCATACAACAATTTGGAATATATTACGACTCTGTATGCCACATTACCGCCTTGAAAAGCATGTTAGTATAACGTACGACACCTTACTACTCCTAACAAAACATTACAACACCGTACGTAAACTTAAAACTCCATAATAAACCTAATGAATTCGTCCGAGTCCTTTGAACATCGTACCACAATTTAGAATATATTACGACTCTGTATGCCATATTACCGTCTTTAGAAGCATGTTAGTATAACGTACGGCACCTTACAACTCCTAACAAAACATTACAACACCGTACGTAAACTTAAAACTCCATAATAAACCTAATAAATTAGTCCGAGTCTTTTGAACATAGTACTACAATTTAGAATATATTACGACTCTGTATGCCACATTACCGCCTTGAAAAGCATGTTAGTATAACGTACGGCACCTTACAACTCCTAACAAAATATTACAACACCGTACGTAAACTTAAAACTCCATAATAAACCTTATGAATTCGTCCGAGTCATTTGAACATCGTACGACCACTTAGGACTTGTTACGACTCTGTATGCGAAATTGGCAACAGGAAAAGCAATTTAGAATAATGTACGATGTGTTATAATTTTTGAGAACACCTTACACCACCGTACGAAAGATTAAAACTCTATAATAATCCTAATAAATTAGTCCGAGTCCTTTGAACATCGTACTACAATTTAGAATATATTACGACTCTGTATGCCGCATTACCGCCTTGAAAAGCATGTTAGTATAACGTACGACACCTTACAACTCCTAACAAAACATTACAACACCGTACGTAAACTTAAAACTCCATAATAAACCTAATGAATTCATCCGAGTCCTTTGAACATCGTACCACAATTTAGAATATATTACGACTCTGTATGCCACATTACCGTATTGAGAAGCATGTTAGTATAACGTACGGCACCTTACAACTCCTAACAAAACATTACAACACCGTACGTAAACTTAAAACTCCATAATAAACCTAATAAATTAGTCCGAGTCCTTTGAACATCGTACTACAATTTAGAATATATTACGACTCTGTATGCCACATTACCGCCTTGAAAAGAATGTTAGTATAACGTACGGCACCTTACAACTCCTAACAAAAAATTACAACACCGTACGTAAACTTAAAACTCCATAATAAACCTAATGAATTCGTCCGAGTCATTTGAACATCGTACGACCACTCAGGACTTGTTACGACTCTGTATGCGAAATTAGCAACAGGAAAAGCAATTTAGAATAATGTAGGATGCGTTACAACTTTTGAGAACACCTTACACCACCGTACGAAAAATTAAAACTCCATAGTAAACCTAATGAATTCGTCCGAGTAATTTGAACACCATACAACAATTTGGAATATATTACGACTCTGTATGCCACATTACCGCCTTGAAAAGCATGTTAGTATAACGTACGACACCTTACTACTCCTAACAAAACATTACAACACCGTACGTAAACTTAAAACTCCATAATAAACCTAATGAATTCGTCCGAGTCCTTTGAACATCGTACCACAATTTAGAATATATTACGACTCTGTATGCCACATTACCGTCTTTAGAAGCATGTTAGTATAACGTACGGCACCTTACAACTCCTAACAAAACATTACAACACCGTACGTAAACTTAAAACTCCATAATAAACCTAATAAATTAGTCCGAGTCTTTTGAACATAGTACTACAATTTAGAATATATTACGACTCTGTATGCCACATTACCGCCTTGAAAAGCATGTTAGTATAACGTACGGCACCTTACAACTCCTAACAAAATATTACAACACCGTACGTAAACTTAAAACTCCATAATAAACCTTATGAATTCGTCCGAGTCATTTGAACATCGTACGACCACTTAGGACTTGTTACGACTCTGTATGCGAAATTGGCAACAGGAAAAGCAATTTAGAATAATGTACGATGTGTTATAACTTTTGAGAACACCTTACACCACCGTACGAAAGATTAAAACTCTATAATAATCCTAATAAATTAGTCCGAGTCCTTTGAACATCGTACTACAATTTAGAATATATTACGACTCTGTATGCCGCATTACCGCCTTGAAAAGCATGTTAGTATAACGTACGACACCTTACAACTCCTAACAAAACATTACAACACCGTACGTAAACTTAAAACTCCATAATAAACCTAATGAATTCATCCGAGTCCTTTGAACATCGTACCACAATTTAGAATATATTACGACTCTGTATGCCACATTACCGTATTGAGAAGCATGTTAGTATAACGTACGGCACCTTACAACTCCTAACAAAACATTACAACAACGTACGTAAACTTAAAACTCCATAATAAAACTAATAAATTAGTCCGAGTCCTTTGAACATCGTACTACAATTTAGAATATATTACGACTCTGTATGCCACATTACCGCCTTGAAAAGAATGTTAGTATAACGTACGGCACCTTACAACTCCTAACAAAAAATTACAACACCGTACGTAAACTTAAAACTCCATAATAAACCTAATGAATTCGTCCGAGTCATTTGAACATCGTACGACCACTCAGGACTTGTTACGACTCTGTATGCGAAATTAGCAACAGGAAAAGCAATTTAGAATAATGTAGGATGCGTTACAACTTTTGAGAACACCTTACACCACCGTACGAAAAATTAAAACTCCATAGTAAACCTAATGAATTCGTCCGAGTAATTTGAACACCATACAACAATTTGGAATATATTACGACTCTGTATGCCACATTACCGCCTTGAAAAGCATGTTAGTATAACGTACGACACCTTACTACTCCTAACAAAACATTACAACACCGTACGTAAACTTAAAACTCCATAATAAACCTAATGAATTCGTCCGAGTCCTTTGAACATCGTACCACAATTTAGAATATATTACGACTCTGTATGCCACATTACCTTCTTTAGAAGCATGTTAGTATAACGTACGGCACCTTACAACTCCTAACAAAACATTACAACACCGTACGTAAACTTAAAACTCCATAATAAACCTAATAAATTAGTCCGAGTCTTTTGAACATAGTACTACAATTTAGAATATATTACGACTCTGTATGCCACATTACCGCCTTGAAAAGCATGTTAGTATAACGTACGGCACCTTACAACACCTAACAAAATATTACAACACCGTACGTAAACTTAAAACTCCATAATAAACCTTATGAATTCGTCCGAGTCATTTGAACATCGTACGACCACTTAGGACTTGTTACGACTCTGTATGCGAAATTGGCAACAGGAAAAGCAATTTAGAATAATGTACGATGTGTTATAACTTTTGAGAACACCTTACACCACCGTACGAAAGATTAAAACACTATAATAATCCTAATAAATTAGTCCGAGTCCTTTGAACATCGTACTACAATTTAGAATATATTACGACTCTGTATGCCGCATTACCGCCTTGAAAAGCATGTTAGTATAACGTACGACACCTTACAACTCCTAACAAAACATTACAACACCGTACGTAAACTTAAAACTCCATAATAAACCTAATGAATTCGTCCGAGTCCTTTGAACATCGTACCACAATTTAGAATATATTACGACTCTGTATGCCACATTACCGTATTGAGAAGCATGTTAGTATAACGTACGGCACCTTACAACTCCTAACAAAACATTACAACACCGTACGTAAACTTAAAACTCCATAATAAACCTAATAAATTAGTCCGAGTCCTTTGAACATAGTACTACAATTTAGAATATATTACGACTCTGTATGCCACATTACCGCCTTGAAAAGCATGTTAGTATAACGTAGGACACCTTACAACTCCTAACAAAACATTACAACACCGTACGTAAACTTAAAACTCCATAATAAACCTAATGAATTCGTCCGAGTCATTTGAACATCGTACGACCACTTAGGACTTGTTACGACTCTGTATGCGAAATTAGCAACAGGAAAAGCAATTTAGAATAATGTACGATGCGTTATAACTTTTGAGAACACCTTACACCACCGTACGAAAGATTAAAACTCCATAATAATCCTAATAAATTAGTCCGAGTCCTTTGAACACCATACTACAATTTAGAATATATTACGACTCTGTATGCCACATTACCGCCTTGAAAAGAATGTTAGTATAACGTACGGCACCTTACAACTCCTAACAAAAAATTACAACACCGTACGTAAACTTAAAACTCCATAATAAACCTAATGAATTCGTCCGAGTCATTTGAACATCGTACGACCACTCAGGACTTGTTACGACTCTGTATGCGAAATTAGCAACAGGAAAAGAAATTTACAATAATGTAGGATGCGTTACAACTTTTGAGAACACCTTACACCACCGTACGAAAGATTAAAACTCCATAATAAACCTAATGAATTCGTCCGAGTAATTTGAACACCATACAACAATTTGGAATATATTACGACTCTGTATACCACGTTACCCCCTTGAAAAGCATTTTAGTATAACGTACGGCACCTTACAACTCCTAACAAAACATTACAACACCGTACGTAAACTTAAAACTCCAAAATAAACCTAATGAATTCGTCCGAGTCATTTGAACATCGTACGACCACTCAGGACTTGTTACGACTCTGTATGCGAAATTAGCAACAGGAAAAGCAATTTAGAATAATGTAGGATGCGTTACAACTTTTGAGAACACCTTACACCACCGTACGAAAGATTAAAACTCCATAATAAACCTAATGAATTGGTCCGAGTAATTTGAACACCATACAACAATTTGGAATATATTACGACTCTGTATGCCACATTACCGCCTTGAAAAGCATGTTAGTATAACGTACGACATCTTACTACTCCTAACATAACATTACAACACCGTACGTAAACTTAAAACTCTATAATAAACCTAATGAATTCGTCCGAGTCCTTTGAACATCGTACCACAATTTAGAATATATTACGACGCTGTATGCCACTTTACCATCTTGAGAAGCATGTTAGTATAACGTATGGCACCTTACAACTCCTAACAAAACATTACAACACCGTACGTAAACTTAAAACTCCATAATAAACCTAATAAATTAGTCCGAGTCCTTTGAACATAGTACTACAATTTAGAATATATTACGACTCTGTATGCCACATTACCGCCTTGAAAAGCATGTTAATATAACGTACGACACCTTACAACTCCTAACAAAACATTAAAATACCGTACGTAAACTTAAAACTCCATAATAAACCTAATGAATTCATCCGAGTCATTTGAACATCGTACGACCACTTAGGACGTGTTACGACTCTGTATTCGAAATTAGCAACAGGAAAAGCAATTTAGAATGATGTACGATGCGTTATAACTTTTGAGAACACCTTACACCACCGTACGAAAGATTAAAACTCCATAATAATCCTAATAAATTAGTCCGAGTCCTTTGAACATCGTACTACAATTTAGAATATATTACGACTCTGTATGCCACATTACCGCCTTGAAAAGAATGTTAGTATAACGTACGGCACCTTACAACTCCTAACAAAAAATTACAACACCGTACGTAAACTTAAAACTCCATAATAAACCTAATGAATTCGTCCGAGTCATTTGAACATCGTACGACCACTCAGGACTTGTTACGACTCTGTATGCGAAATTAGCAACAGGAAAAGCAATTTAGAATAATGTAGGATGCGTTACAACTTTTGAGAACACCTTACACCACCGTACGAAAGATTAAAACTCCATAATAAACCTAATGAATTGGTCCGAGTAATTTGAACACCATACAACAATTTGGAATATATTACGACTCTGTATGCCACATTACCGCCTTGAAAAGCATGTTAGTATAACGTACGACACCTTACTACTCCTAACATAACATTACAACACCGTACGTAAACTTAAAACTCCATAATAAACCTAATGAATTGGTCCGAGTCCTTTGAACATCGTACCACAATTTAGAATATATTACGACGCTGTATGCCACATTACCATCTTGAGAAGCATGTTAGTATAACGTATGGCACCTTACAACTCCTAACAAAACATTACAACACCGTACGTAAACTTAAAACTCCATAATAAACCTAATAAATTAGTCCGAGTCCTTTAAACATAGTACTACAATTTAGAATATATTACGACTCTGTATGCCACATTACCGCCTTGAAAAGCATGTTAGTATAACGTACGACACCTTACAACTCCTAACAAAACATTAAAATACCGTACGTAAACTTAAAACTCCATAATAAACCTAATGAATTCATCCGAGTCATTTGAACATCGTACGACCACTTAGGACGTGTTACGACTCTGTATGCGAAATTAGCAACAGGAAAAGCAATTTAGAATGATGTACGATGCGTTATAACTTTTGAGAACACCTTACACCACCGTACGAAAGATTAAAACTCCATAATAATCCTAATAAATTAGTCCGAGTCCTTTGAACATCGTACTACAATTTAGAATATATTACGACTCTGTATGCCACATTACCGCCTTGAAAAGAATGTTAGTATAACGTACGGCACCTTACAACTCCTAACAAAAAATTACAACACCGTACGTAAACTTAAAACTCCATAATAAACCTAATGAATTCGTCCGAGTCATTTGAACATCGTACGACCACTCAGGACTTGTTACGACTCTGTATGCGAAATTAGCAACAGGAAAAGCAGTTTAGAATAATGTAGGATGCGTTACAACTTTTGAGAACACCTTACACCACCGTACGAAAGATTAAAACTCCATAATAAACCTAATGAATTGGTCCGAGTAATTTGAACACCATACAACAATTTGGAATATATTACGACTCTGTATGCCACATTACCGCCTTGAAAAGCATGTTAGTATAACGTACGACACCTTACTACTCCTAACATAACATTACAACACCGTACGTAAACTTAAAACTCCATAATAAACCTAATGAATTCGTCCGAGTCCTTTGAACATCGTACCACAATTTAGAATATATTACGACGCTGTATGCCACATTACCATCTTGAGAAGCATGTTAGTATAACGTATGGCACCTTACAACTCCTAACAAAACATTACAACACCGTACGTAAACTTAAAACTCCATAATAAACCTAATAAATTAGTCCGAGTCCTTTGAACATAGTACTACAATTTAGAATATATTACGACTCTGTATGCCACATTACCGCCTTGAAAAGCATGTTAGTATAACGTACGACACCTTACAACTCCTAACAAAACATTAAAATACCGTACGTAAACTTAAAACTCCATAATAAACCTAATGAATTCATCCGAGTCATTTGAACATCGTACGACCACTTAGGACGTGTTACGACTCTGTATGCGAAATTAGCAACAGGAAAAGCAATTTAGAATAATGTACGATGCGTTATAACTTTTGAGAACATCTTACACCACCGTACGAAAGAATAAAACTCCATAATAATCCAAATAAATTAGTCCAAGTCCTTAGAACATCGTACTACAATTTAGAATATATTACGACTATGTATGCCACATTACCGCCTTGAAAAGCATGTTAGTATAACGTACGGCACCTTACAACTCCTAACAAAAAATTATAACACCGTACGTAACCTTAAAACTCCATAATAAACCTACTGAATTCTTCCGAGTCATTTGAACATCGTACGACCACTCAGGACTTGTTACGACTCTGTATGTGAAATTAGCAACAGGAAAAGCAATTTACAATAATGTAGGATGCGTTACAACTTTTGAGAACACCTTACACCACCGTACGAAAGATTAAAACTCCATAATAAACCTAATAAATTAGTCCGCGACCTTTGAACATCGTACTACAATTTAGAATATATTACGACTCTGTATGCCACATTACCGCCTTGTAAAGCATGTTAGTATAACGTACGGCACCTTACAACTCCTAACAAAACATTACAACACCGTACGTAAACTTAAAACTCCATAATAAACCTAAGGAATTCGTCCCAGTCATTTGAACATCGTACGACCACTCAGGACTTGTTACGACTCTGTATGCGAAATTAGCAACAGGAAAAGCAATTTAGATTAATGTAGGATGCGTTACAACTTTTGAGAACACCTTACACCACCGTACGAAAAATTAAAACTACATAATAAACCTAATGAATTCGTCGGAGTAATTTGAACACCATACAACAATTTGGAATATATTACGACTCTGTATGCCACATTACCGCCTTGAAAAGCATGTTAGTATAACGTACGGCACCTTACAACTCCTAACAAAACATTACAACACCGTACGTAAACTTAAAACTCCATAATAAACCTAATGAATTCGTCCGAGTCATTTGAACATCGTACTACAATTTAGAATATATTACGACTCTGTATGCCACATTACCGCCTTGAAAAGCATGTTAGTATAACGTACGGCACCTTACAACTCCTAACAAAATATTACAACACCGTACGTAAACTTAAAACTCCATAATAAACCTAATGAATTAGTCCGAGTCATTTGAACATCGTACGGACACTTAGGACTTGTTACGACTCTGTATACGAAATTAGCAACAGGAAAAGCAATTTAGAATAATATACGATGCGTTATAACTTTTGAGAACACCTTACACCATCGTACGAAAGATTAAAAATCCATAATAAACCTAATGAATTCGTCCGAGTAATTTGAACACCATACAACAATTTAGAATATATTACGACTCTGTATACCACATTACCGCCTTGAAAAGCATGTTAGTATAACGTACGGCACCTTACAACTCCTAACAAAAGATTACAACACCGTACGTAAACTTAAAACTCCATAATAAACCTAATGAATTCGTCCGAGTCATTTGAACATCGTACGACCACTCAGGACTTGTTACGACTCTGTATGCGAAATTAGCTATAGGAAAAGCAATATAGAATAATTTAGGATGCGTTACAACTTTTGAGAACACCTTACACCACCGTACAAAAGATTAAAACTCCATAATAAACCTAATGAATTCGTCCGAGTAATTTGAACACCATACAACAATTTGGAATATATTACGACTCTGTATGCCACATTACCGCCTTGAAAAGCATGTTAGTATAACGTACGGCACCTTACAAATCTTAACAAAACATTACAACACCGTACGTAAACTTAAAATCCATAATAAACCTAATGAATTCGTCCGAGTCATTTGAACATCATACGACCACTCAGGACTTGTTACGACTCTGTATGCGAAATTAACAATAGGAAAAGCAATTTAGAATAATGTAGGATGCGTTACAACTTTTGAGAACACCTTACACCACCGTACGAAAGATTAAAACTCCATAATAAACCTAATGAATTCGTCCGAGTAATTTGAGCACCATACAACAATTTGGAATATATTACGACTCAGTATGCCACATTACCGCCTTGAAAAGCATGTTAGTATAACGTACGGCACCTTACAACTCCTAACAAAACATTACAACACCGTACGTAAACTTAAAACTCCATAATAAACCTAATGAATTCGTCCGATTCATTTGAACATCGTACGACCACTCAGGACTTGTTACGACTCTGTATGCGAAATTAGCAACAGGAAAAGCAATTTAGAATAATGAAGGATGCGTTACAACTTTTGAGAACACCTTACACCACCGTACGAAAGATTAAAACTCCATAATAAACCTAATGAATTCGTCTGAGTAATTTGAACACCATACAACAATTTGGAATATATTACGACTCCGTATGCCACATTACCGCCTTGAAAAGCATGTTAGTATAACGTACGACACCTTACTACTCCTAACAAAACATTACAACACCGTACGTCAACTTAA
This sequence comes from Tagetes erecta, assembly GCA_030867185.1. NCBI lineage: Eukaryota > Viridiplantae > Streptophyta > Magnoliopsida > Asterales > Asteraceae > Tagetes > Tagetes erecta. Next base: position 41,392,670 of record CM061488.1, on the reverse strand, counting down.
AACTCCATAATAAACCTATTGAATTCGTCCGAGTCCTTTGAACATCGTGCGACAATTTAGAATATATTACGACTCTGTTTGCCACATTAACGTCTTGAGAAGCATGTTAGTATAACGTACGACACCTTACAACTCCTAACAAAACATTACAACACCGTACGTAAACTTAAAACTCCATAATAAACCTAATGAATTCGTCCGAGTCATTTGAACATCGTACGACCACTTAGGACTTGTTACGACTCTGTATGCGAAATTAGCTATAGGAAAAGCAATATAGAATAATGTAGGATGCGTTACAACTTTTGAGAACACCTTACACCACCGTACAAAAGATTAAAACTCCATAATAAACCTAATGAATTCGTCCGAGTAATTTGAACACCATACAACAATTTGGAATATATTACGACTCTGTATGCCACATTACCGCCTTGAAAAGCATGTTAGTATAACGTACGGCACCTTACAAATCCTAACAAAACATTACAACACCGTACGTAAACTTAAAACTCCATAATAAACCTAATGAATTCGTCCGAGTCATTTGAACATCATACGACCACTCAGGACTTGTTACGACTCTGTATGCGAAAATAGCAACAGGAAAAGCAATTTAGAATAATGTAGGATGCGTTACAACTTTTGAGAACACCTTACACCACCGTACGAAAGATTAAAACTCCATAATAAACCTAATGAATTCGTCCGAGTAATTTGAGCACCATACAACAATTTGGAATATATTACGACTCAGTACGCCACATTACCGCCTTGAAAAGCATGTTAGTATAACGTACGGCACCTTACAACTCCTAACAAAACATTACAACACCGTACGTAAACTTAAAACTCCATAATAAACCTAATGAATTCGTCCGAGTCATTTGAACATCGTACGACCACTCAGGACTTGTTACGACTCTGTATGCGAAATTAGCAACAGGAAAAGCAATTTAGAATAATGAAGGATGCGTTACAACTTTTGAGAACACCTTACACTACCGTACGAAAGATTAAAACTCCATAATAAACCTAATGAATTCGTCTGAGTAATTTGAACACCATACAACAATTTGGAATATATTACGACTCCGTATGACACATTACCGCCTTGAAAAGCATGTTAGTATAACGTACGACACCTTACTACTCCTAACAAAACATTACAACACCGTACGTCAACTTAAAACTCCATAATAAACCTATTGAATTCGTCCGAGTCCTTTGAACATCGTGCGACAATTTAGAATATATTACGACTCTGTTTGCCACATTAACGTCTTGAGAAGCATGTTAGTATAACGTACGACACCTTACAACTCCTAACAAAACATTACAACACCGTACGTAAACTTAAAACTCCATAATAAACCTAATGAATTCGTCCGAGTCATTTGAACATCGTACGACCACTCAGGACTTGTTACGACTCTGTATGCGAAATTAGCAACAGGAAAAGCAATTTAGAATAATGTAGGATGCGTTACAACTTTTGAGAACACCTTACACCACCGTACGAAAAATTAAAACTACATAATAAACCTAATGAATTCGTCGGAGTAATTTGAACACCATACAACAATTTGGAATATATTACGACTCTGTATGCCACATTACCGCCTTGAAAAGCATGTTAGTATAACGTACGGCACCTTACAACTCCTAACAAAACATTACAACACCGTACGTAAACTTAAAACTCCATAATAAACCTAATGAATTCGTCCGAGTCATTTGAACATCATACGACCACTCAGGACTTGTTACGACTCTGTATGCGAAATTAGCAACAGGAAAAGCAATTTCGAATAATGTAGGATGCGTTACAACTTTTGAGAACACCTTACACCACCGTACGAAAGATTAAAACTCCATAATAAACCTAATGAATTCGTCCGAGTAATTTGAGCACCATACAACAATTTGGAATATATTACGACTCAGTATGCCACATTACCGCCTTGAAAAGCATGTTAGTATAACGTACGGCACCTTACAACTCCTAACAAAACATTACAACACCGTACGTAAACTTAAAACTCCATAATAAACCTAATGAATTCGTCCGAGTCATTTGAACATCGTACGACCACTCAGGACTTGTTACGACTCTGTATGCGAAATTAGCAACAGGAAAAGCAATTTAGAATAATGAAGGATGCGTTCCAACTTTTGAGAACACCTTACACCACCGTACGAAAGATTAAAACTCCATAATAAACCTAATGAATTCGTCTGAGTAATTTGAACACCATACAACAATTTGGAATATATTACGACTCCGTATGCCACATTACCGCCTTGAAAAGCATGTTAGTATAACGTACGACACCTTACTACTCCTAACAAAACATTACACCACCGTACGAAAGATTAAAACTCCATAATAAACCTAATGAATTCGTCCGAGTAATTTGAACACCATACAACAATTTGGAATATATTACGACTCTGTATGCCACATTACCGCCTTGAGAAGCATGTTAGTATAACGTACGGCACCTTACAACTCCTAACAAAACATTACAACACCGTACGTAAACTTAAAACTCCATAATAAACCTAATGAATTCGTCCGAGTCATTTGAACATCGTACGACCACTCAGGACTTGTTACGACTCTGTATGCGAAATTAGCAACAGGAAAAGCAATTTAGAATAATGTAAGATGCGTTACAACTTTTGAGAACACCTTACACCACCGTACGAAAGATTAAAACTCCATAAGAAACCTAATGAATTCGTCCGAGTAATTTGAACACCATACAACAATTTGGAATATATTACGACTCTATATGCCACATTACCGCCTTGAGAAGCATGTTAGTATAACGCACGGCACCTTACAACTCCTAACAAAACATTACAACACCGTACGTAAACTTAAAACTCCATAATAAACCTAATGAATTCGTCCGAGTCATTTGAACATCGTACGACCACTCAGGACTTGTTACGACTCTGTATGCGAAATTAGCAACAGGAAAAGCAATTTAGAATAATGTAGGATGCGTTACAACTTTTGAGAACACCTTACACCACCGTACGAAAAATTAAAACTACATAATAAACCTAATGAATTCGTCGGAGTAATTTGAACACCATACAACAATTTGGAATATATTACGACTCTGTATGCCACATTACCGCCTTGAAAAGCATGTTAGTATAACGTACGGCACCTTACAACTCCTAACAAAACATTACAACACCGTACGTAAACTTAAAACTCCATAATAAACCTAATGAATTCGTCCGAGTCATTTGAACATCATACGACCACTCAGGACTTGTTACGACTCTGTATGCGAAATTAGCAACAGGAAAAGCAATTTCGAATAATGTAGGATGCGTTACAACTTTTGAGAACACCTTACACCACCGTACGAAAGATTAAAACTCCATAATAAACCTAATGAATTCGTCCGAGTAATTTGAGCACCATACAACAATTTGGAATATATTACGACTCAGTATGCCACATTACCGCCTTGAAAAGCATGTTAGTATAACGTACGGCACCTTACAACTCCTAACAAAACATTACAACACCGTACGTAAACTTAAAACTCCATAATAAACCTAATGAATTCGTCCGAGTCATTTGAACATCGTACGACCACTCAGGACTTGTTACGACTCTGTATGCGAAATTAGCAACAGGAAAAGCAATTTAGAATAATGAAGGATGCGTTCCAACTTTTGAGAACACCTTACACCACCGTACGAAAGATTAAAACTCCATAATAAACCTAATGAATTCGTCTGAGTAATTTGAACACCATACAACAATTTGGAATATATTACGACTTCGTATGCCACATTACCGCCTTGAAAAGCATGTTAGTATAACGTACGACACCTTACTACTCCTAACAAAACATTACACCACCGTACGAAAGATTAAAACTCCATAATAAACCTAATGAATTCGTCCGAGTAATTTGAACACCATACAACAATTTGGAATATATTACGACTCTGTATGCCACATTACCGCCTTGAGAAGCATGTTAGTATAACGTACGGCACCTTACAACTCCTAACAAAACATTACAACACCGTACGTAAACTTAAAACTCCATAATAAACCTAATGAATTCGTCCGAGTCATTTGAACATCGTACGACCACTCAGGACTTGTTACGACTCTGTATGCGAAATTAGCAACAGGAAAAGCAATTTAGAATAATGTAAGATGCGTTACAACTTTTGAGAACACCTTACACCACCGTACGAAAGATTAAAACTCCATAAGAAACCTAATGAATTCGTCCGAGTAATTTGAACACCATACAACAATTTGGAATATATTACGACTCTATATGCCACATTACCGCCTTGAGAAGCATGTTAGTATAACGCACGGCACCTTACAACTCCTAACAAAACATTACAACACCGTACGTAAACTTAAAACTCCATAATAAACCTAATGAATTCGTCCGAGTCATTTGAACATCGTACGACCACTCAGGACTTGTTACGACTATGTATGCGAAATTAGCAACAGGAAAAGCAATTTAGAATAATGTAAGACGCGTTACAACTTTTGAGAACACCTTACACCACCGTACGAAAGACTAAAACTCCATAATAAACCTAATGAATTCGTCCGAGTAATTTGAACACCATACAACAATTTGGAATATGTTACGACTCTGTATCCCACATTACCGTCTTGAGAAGCATGTTAGTATAACGTACGGCACCTTACAACTCCTAACAAAACATTACAACACCGTACGTAAACTTAAAACTCCATAATAAACCTAATGAATTCGTCCGAGTCATTTGAACATCGTACGACCACTCAGGACTTGTTACGACTCTGTATGCGAAATTAGCAACAGGAAAAGCAATTTAGAATAATGTAAGATGCGTTACAACTTTTGAGAACACCTTACACCACCGTACGAAAGATTAAAACTCCATAAGAAACCTAATGAATTCGTCCGAGTAATTTGAACACCATACAACAATTTGGAATATATTACGACTCTATATGCCACATTACCGCCTTGAAAAGCATGTTAGTATAACGTACGTCACCTTACAACTCCTAACAAAACATTACAACACCGTACGTAAACTTAAAACTCCATAATAAACCTAATGAATTCGTCCGAGTCATTTGAACATCGTACGACCACTCAGGACTTGTTACGACTCTGTATGCGAAATTAGCAACAGGAAAAGCAATTTTGAATAATGTAGGATGCGTTACAACTTTTGAGAACACCTTACACCACCGTACGAAAGATTAAAACTCCATAATAAACCTAATGAATTCGTCCGAGTAATTTGAACACCATACAACAATTTGGAATATATTACGTCTCTGTATGCCACATTACCGCCTTGAGAAGCATGTTAGTATAACGTACGGCACCTTACAACTCCTAACAAAACATTACAACACCGTACGTAAACTTAAAACTCCATAATAAACCTAATGAATTCGTCCGAGTCATTTGAACATCGTACGACCACTCAGGACTTGTTACGACTCTGTATGCGAAATTAGCAACAGGAAAAGCAATTTAGAATAATGTAAGATGCGTTACAACTTTTGAGAACACCTTACACCACCGTACGAAAGATTAAAACTCCATAAGAAACCTAATGAATTCGTCCGAGTAATTTGAACACCATACAACAATTTGGAATATATTACGACTCTATATGCCACATTACCGCCTTGAGAAGCATGTTAGTATAACGCACGGCACCTTACAACTCCTAACAAAACATTACAACACCGTACGTAAACTTAAAACTCCATAATAAACCTAATGAATTCGTCCGAGTCATTTGAACATCGTACGACCACTCAGGACTTGTTACGACTATGTATGCGAAATTAGCAACAGGAAAAGCAATTTAGAATAATGTAAGATGCGTTACAACTTTTGAGAACACCTTACACCACCGTACGAAAGACTAAAACTCCATAATAAACCTAATGAATTCGTCCGAGTAATTTGAACACCATACAACAATTTGGAATATGTTACGACTCTGTATGCCACATTACCGTCTTGAGAAGCATGTTAGTATAACGTACGGCACCTTACAACTCCTAACAAAACATTACAACACCGTACGTAAACTTAAAACTCCATAATAAACCTAATGAATTCGTCCGAGTCATTTGAACATCGTACGACCACTCAGGACTTGTTACGACTCTGTATGCGAAATTAGCAACAGGAAAAGCAATTTAGAATAATGTAAGATGCGTTACAACTTTTGAGAACACCTTACACCACCGTACGAAAGACTAAAACTCCATAATAAACCTAATGAATTCGTCCGAGTAATTTGAACACCATACAACAATTTGGAATATATTACGTCTCTGTATGCCACATTACCGCCTTGAGAAGCATGTTAGTATAACGTACGGCACCTTACAACTCCTAACAAAACATTACAACACCGTACGTAAACTTAAAACTCCATAATAAACCTAATGAATTCGTCCGAGTCATTTGAACATCGTACGACCACTCAGGACTTGTTACGACTCTGTATGCGAAATTAGCAACAGGAAAAGCAATTTAGAATAATGTAAGATGCGTTACAACTTTTGAGAACACCTTACACCACCGTACGAAAGATTAAAACTCCATAAGAAACCTAATGAATTCGTCCGAGTAATTTGAACACCATACAACAATTTGGAATATATTACGACTCTATATGCCACATTACCGCCTTGAGAAGCATGTTAGTATAACGCACGGCACCTTACAACTCCTAACAAAACATTACAACACCGTACGTAAACTTAAAACTCCATAATAAACCTAATGAATTCGTCCGAGTCATTTGAACATCGTACGACCACTCAGGACTTGTTACGACTATGTATGCGAAATTAGCAACAGGAAAAACAATTTAGAATAATGTAAGATGCGTTACAACTTTTGAGAACACCTTACACCACCGTACGAAAGACTAAAACTCCATAATAAACCTAATGAATTCGTCCGAGTAATTTGAACACCATACAACAATTTGGAATATGTTACGACTCTGTATGCCACATTACCGTCTTGAGAAGCATGTTAGTATAACGTACGGCACCTTACAACTCCTAACAAAACATTACAACACCGTACGTAAACTTAAAACTCCATAATAAACCTAATGAATTCGTCCGAGTCATTTGAACATCGTACGACCACTCAGGACTTGTTACGACTCTGTATGCGAAATTAGCAACAGGAAAAGCAATTGAGAATAATGTAAGATGCGTTACAACTTTTGAGAACACCTTACACCACCGTACGAAAGACTAAAACTCCATAATAAACCTAATGAATTCGTCCGAGTAATTTGAACACCATACAACAATTTGGAATATGTTACGACTCTGTATGCCACATTACCGTCTTGAGAAGCATGTTAGTATAACGTACGGCACCTTACAACTCCTAACAAAACATTACAACACCGTACGTAAACTTAAAACTCCATAATAAACCTAATGAATTCGTCCGAGTCATTTGAACATCGTACGACCACTCAGGACTTGTTACGACTCTGTATGCGAAATTAGCAACAGGAAAAGCAATTTAGAATAATGTAAGATGCGTTACAACTTTTGAGAACACCTTACACCACCGTACGAAAGATTAAAACTCCATAAGAAACCTAATGAATTCGTCCGAGTAATTTGAACACCATACAACAATTTGGAATATATTACGACTCTATATGCCACATTACCGCCTTGAGAAGCATGTTAGTATAACGCACGGCACCTTACAACTCCTAACAAAACATTACAACACCGTACGTAAACTTAAAACTCCATAATAAACCTAATGAATTCGTCCGAGTCATTTGAACATCGTACGACCACTCAGGACTTGTTACGACTATGTATGCGAAATTAGCAACAGGAAAAGCAATTTAGAATAATGTAAGATGCGTTACAACTTTTGAGAACACCTTACACCACCGTACGAAAGACTAAAACTCCATAATAAACCTAATGAATTCGTCCGAGTAATTTGAACACCATACAACAATTTGGAATATGTTACGACTCTGTATGCCACATTACCGTCTTGAGAAGCATGTTAGTATAACGTACGGCACCTTACAACTCCTAACAAAACATTACAACACCGTACGTAAACTTAAAACTCCATAATAAACCTAATGAATTCGTCCGAGTCATTTGAACATCGTACGACCACTCAGGACTTGTTACGACTCTGTATGCGAAATTAGCAACAGGAAAAGCAATTGAGAATAATGTAAGATGCGTTACAACTTTTGAGAACACCTTACACCACCGTACGAAAGACTAAAACTCCATAATAAACCTAATGAATTCGTCCGAGTAATTTGAACACCATACAACAATTTGGAATATATTACGACTCTGTATGCCACATTACCGTCTTGAGAAGCATGTTAGTATAACGTACGGCACCTTACAACTCCTAACAAAACATTACAACACCGTACGTAAACATAAAACTCCATAATAAACCTAATGAATTCGTCCGAGTCATTTGAACATCGTACGACCACTCAGGACTTGTTACGACTCTGTATGCGAAATTAGCAACAGGAAAAGCAATATAGAATAATGTAGGATGCGTTACAACTTTTGAGAACACCTTACACCACCGTACGAAAGATTAAAACACCATAATAAACCTAATGAATTCGTCCGAGTAATTTGAACACCATACAACAATTTGGAATATATTACGACTCTGTATGCCACATTACCGCCTTGAGAAGCATGTTAGTATAACGTACGGCACCTTACAACTCCTAACAAAACATTACAACACCGTACGTAAACTTAAAACTCCATAATAAACCTAATGAATTCGTCCGAGTCATTTGAACATCGTACGACCACCCAGGACTTGTTACGACTCTGTATGCGAAATTAGCAACAGGAAAAGCAATTTAGAATAATGTAGGATGCGTTACAACTTTTGAGAACACCTTACACCACCGTACGAAAGATTAAAACTCCATAATAAACCTAATGAATTCGTCCGAGTAATTTGAACACCATACAACAATTTGGAATATATAACGACTCTGTATTCCACATTTCCGCCTTGAAAAGCATGTTAGTATAACGTACGGCACCTTACAACTCCTAACAAAACATTACAACACCGTACGTAAACTTAAAACTCCATAATAAACCTAATGAATTCGTCCGAGTCATTTGAACATCGTACGACCACTCAGGACTTGTTACGACTCTGTATGCGAAATTAGCAACAGGAAAAGCAATTTAGAATAATGTAGGATGCGTTACAACTTTTGAGAACACCTTACACCACCGTACGAAAGATTAAAACTCCATAATAAACCTAATGAATTCGTCCGAGTAATTTGAACACCGTACAACAATTTGGAATATATTACGACTCTGTATTCCACATTTCCGCCTTGAAAAGCATGTTAGTATAACGTACGGCACCTTACAACTCCTAACAAAACATTACAACACCGTACGTAAACTTAAAACTCCATAATAAACTTAATGAATTCGTCCGAGTCATTTGAACATCGTACGACCACTCAGGACTTGTTACGACTCTGTATGCGAAATTAACAACAGAAAAAGCAATTTAGAATAATGTAGGATGCGTTACAACTTTTGAGAACACCTTACACCACCGTACGAAAGATTAAAACTCCATAATAAACCTAATGAATTCGTCCAAGTAATTTGAACACCATACAACAATTTGGAATATATTACGACTTTGTATGCCACATTACCGTCTTGAGAAGCATGTTAGTATAACGTACGACACCTTACAACTCCTAACAAAACATTACAACACCGTACGTAAACTTAAAACTCTATAATAAACCTAATGAATTCGTCCGAGTCATTTGAACATCGTACGACCACTCAGGACTTGTTATGACTCTGTATGCGAAATTAGCAACAGGAAAAGCAATTTAGAATAATGTAGGATGCGTTACAACTTTTGAGAACACCTTACACCACCGTACGAAAGATTAAAACACCATAATAAACCTAATGAATTCGTCCGAGTAATTTGAACACCATACAACAATTTGGAATATATTACGACTCTGTATGCCACATTACCGCCTTGAGAAGCATGTTAGTATAACGTACGGCACCTTACAACTCCAAACAAAACATTACAACACCGTACGTAAACTTAAAACTCCATAATAAACCCAATGAATTCGTCCGAGTCATTTGAACATCGTACGACCACTCAGGACTTGTTACGACTCTGTATGCGAAATTAGCAACAGGAAAAGCAATTTAGAATAATGTAGGATGCGTTACAACTTTTGAGAACACCTTACACCACCGTACGAAAGATTAAAACTCCATAATAAACCTAATGAATTCGTCCGAGTAATTTGAACACCATACAACAATTTGGAATATATTACGACTCCGTATGCCACATTACCGCCTTGAAAAGCATGTTAGTATAACGTACGACACCTTACTACTCCTAACAAAACATTACAACACCGTATGTCAACTTAAAACTCCATAATAAATCTATTGAATTCGTCCGAGTCCTTTGAACATCGTACAACAATTTAGAATATATTACGACTCTGTTTGCCACATTAACGTCTTGAGAAGCATGTTAGTATAACGTACGACACCTTACAACTCCTAACAAAACATTACAACACCGTACGTAAACTTAAAACTCCATAATACACCTAATGAATTCGTCCGAGTCATTTGAACATCGTACGACCACTCAGGACTTGTTACGACTCTGTATGCGAAATTAGCAACAGGAAAAGCAATTTAGAATAATGTAGGATGCGTTACAACTTTTGAGAACACCTTACACCACCGTACGTAAGATTAAAACTCCATAATAAACCTAATGAATTCGTCCGAGTAATTTGAACACCATACAACAATTTGGAATATATTACGACTCTGTATGCCACATTACCGCCTTGAAAAGCATGTTAGTATAACGTACGTCACCTTACAACTCCTAACAAAACATTACAACACCGTACGTAAACTTAAAACTCCATAATAAACCTAATGAATTCGTCCGAGTCATTTGAACATCGTACGACCACTCAGGACTTGTTACGACTCTGTATGCGAAATTAGCAACAGGAAAAGCAATTTAGAATAATGTAGGATGCGTTACAACTTTTGAGAACACCTTACACCACCGTACGAAAGATTAAAACTCCATAATAAACCTAATGAATTCGTCCGAGTAATTTGAACACCATACAACAATTTGGAATATATTACGACTCTGTATGCCACATTACCGCCTAGAGAAGCATGTTAGTATAACGTACGGCACCTTACAACTCCTAACAAAACATTACAACACCGTACGTAAACTTAAAACTCCATAATAAACCTAATGAATTCGTCCGAGTCATTTGAACATCGTACGACCACTCAGGACTTGTTACGACTCTGTATGCGAAATTAGCAACATGAAAAGCAATTTAGAATAATGTAAGATGCGTTACAACTTTTGAGAACACCTTACACCACCGTACGAAAGATTAAAACTCCATAAGAAACCTAATGAATTCGTCCGAGTAATTTGAACACCATACAACAATTTGGAATATATTACGACTCTATATGCCACATTACCGCCTTGAGAAACATGTTAGTATAACGCACGGCACCTTACAACTCCTAACAAAACATTACAACACCGTACGTAAACTTAAAACTCCATAATAAACCTAATGAATTCGTCCGAGTCATTTGAACATCGTACGACCACTCAGGACTTGTTACGACTATGTATGCGAAATTAGCAACAGGAAAAGCAATTTAGAATAATGTAAGATGCGTTACAACTTTTGAGAACACCTTACACCACCGTACGAAAGACTAAAACTCCATAATAAACCTAATGAATTCGTCCGAGTAATTGGAACACCATACAACAATTTGGAATATGTTACGACTCTGTATGCCACATTACCGTCTTGAGAAGCATGTTAGTATAACGTACGGCACCTTACAACTCCTAACAAAACATTACAACACCGTACGTAAACTTAAAACTCCATAATAAACCTAATGAATTCGTCCGAGTCATTTGAACATCGTACGACCACTCAGGACTTGTTACGACTCTGTATGCGAAATTAGCAACAGGAAAAGCAATTTAGAATAATGTAAGATGCGTTACAACTTTTGAGAACACCTTACACCACCGTACGAAAGACTAAAACTCCATAATAAACCTAATGAATTCGTCCGAGTAATTTGAACACCATACAACAATTTGGAATATATTACGACTCTGTATGCCACATTACCGTCTTGAGAAGCATGTTAGTATAACGTACGGCACCTTACAACTCCTAACAAAACATTACAACACCGTACGTAAACTTAAAACTCCATAATAAACCTAATGAATTCGTCCGAGTCATTTGAACATCGTACGACCACTCAGGACTTGTTACGACTCTGTATGCGAAATTAGCAACAGGAAAAGCAATTTAGAATAATGTAGGATGCGTTACAACTTTTGAGAACACCTTACACCACCGTACGAAAGATTAAAACTCCATAATAAACCTAATGAATTCGTCCGAGTAATTTGAACACCATACAACAATTTGGAATATATTACGACTCTGTATGCCACATTACCGCCTTGAGAAGCATGTTAGTATAACGTACGGCACCTTACAACTCCTAACAAAACATTACAACATCGTACGTAAACTTAAAACTCCATAATAAACCTAATGAATTCGTCCGAGTCATTTGAACATCGTACGACCACTCAGGACTTGTTACGACTCTGTATGCGAAATTAGCAACAGGAAAAGCAATTTAGAATAATGTAGGATGCGTTACAACTTTTGAGAACACCTTACACCACCGTACGAAAGACTAAAACTCCATAATAAACCTAATGAATTCGTCCGAGTAATTTGAACACCATACAACAATTTGGAATATATTACGACTTTGTATGCCACATTACCGTCTTGAGAAGCATGTTAGTATAACGTACGACACCTTACAACTCCTAACAAAACATTACAACACCGTACGTAAACTTAAAACTCCATAATAAACCTAATGAATTCGTCCGAGTCATTTGAACATCGTACGACCACTCAGGACTTGTTACGACTCTGTATGCGAAATTAGCAACAGGAAAAGCAATTTAGAATAATGTAAGATGCGTTACAACTTTTGAGAACACCTTACACCACCGTACGAAAGACTAAAACTCCATAATAAACCTAATGAATTCGTCCGAGTAATTTGAACACCATACAACAATTTGGAATATGTTACGACTCTGTATGCCACATTACCGTCTTGAGAAGCATGTTAGTATAACGTACGGCACCTTACAACTCCTAACAAAACATTACAACACCGTACGTAAACTTAAAACTCCATAATAAACCTAATGAATTCGTCCGAGTCATTTGAACATCGTACGACCACTCAGGACTTGTTACGACTCTGTATGCGAAATTAGCAACAGGAAAAGCAATTTAGAATAATGTAGGATGCGTTACAACTTTTGAGAACACCTTACACCACCGTACGAAAGATTAAAACTCCATAATAAACCTAATGAATTCGTCCGAGTAATTTGAACACCGTACAACAATTTGGAATATATTACGACTCTGTATTCCACATTTCCGCCTTGAAAAGCATGTTAGTATAACGTACGGCACCTTACAACTCCTAACAAAACATTACAACACCGTACGTAAACTTAAAACTCCATAATAAACCTAATGAATTCGTCCGAGTCATTTGAACATCGTACGACCACTCAGGACTTGTTACGACTCTGTATGCGAAATTAACAACAGGAAAAGCAATTTAGAATAATGTAGGATGCGTTACAACTTTTGAGAACACCTTACACCACCGTACGAAAGATTAAAACTCCATAATAAACCTAATGAATTCGTCCAAGTAATTTGAACACCATACAACAATTTGGAATATATTACGACTTTGTATGCCACATTACCGTCTTGAGAAGCATGTTAGTATAACGTACGACACCTTACAACTCCTAACAAAACATTACAACACCGTACGTAAACTTAAAACTCTATAATAAACCTAATGAATTCGTCCGAGTCATTTGAACATCGTACGACCACTCAGGACTTGTTATGACTCTGTATGCGAAATTAGCAACAGGAAAAGCAATTTAGAATAATGTAGGATGCGTTACAACTTTTGAGAACACCTTACACCACCGTACGAAAGATTAAAACACCATAATAAACCTAATGAATTCGTCCGAGTAATTTGAACACCATACAACAATTTGGAATATATTACGACTCTGTATGCCACATTACCGTCTTGAGAAGCATGTTAGTATAACGTACGGCACCTTACAACTCCTAACAAAACATTACAACACCGTACGTAAACTTAAAACTCCATAATAAACCTAATGAATTCGTCCGAGTCATTTGAACATCGTACGACCACTCAGGACTTGTTACGACTCTGTATGCGAAATTAGCAACAGGAAAAGCAATTTAGAATAATGTAAGATGCGTTACAACTTTTGAGAACACCTTACACCACCGTACGAAAGACTAAAACTCCATAATAAACCTAATGAATTCGTCCGAGTAATTTGAACACCATACAACAATTTGGAATATATTACGACTCTGTATGCCACATTACCGTCTTGAGAAGCATGTTAGTATAACGTACGGCACCTTACAACTCCTAACAAAACATTACAACACCGTACGTAAACTTAAAACTCCATAATAAACCTAATGAATTCGTCCGAGTCATTTGAACATCGTACGACCACTCAGGACTTGTTACGACTCTGTATGCGAAATTAGCAACAGGAAAAGCAATTTAGAATAATGTAGGATGCGTTACAACTTTTGAGAACACCTTACACCACCGTACGAAAGATTAAAACTCCATAATAAACCTAATGAATTCGTCCGAGTAATTTGAACACCATACAACAATTTGGAATATATTACGACTCTGTATGCCACATTACCGCCTTGAGAAGCATGTTAGTATAACGTACGGCACCTTACAACTCCTAACAAAACATTACAACATCGTACGTAAACTTAAAAGTCCATAATAAACCTAATGAATTCGTCCGAGTCATTTGAACATCGTACGACCACTCAGGACTTGTTACGACTCTGTATGCGAAATTAGCAACAGGAAAAGCAATTTAGAATAATGTAGGATGCGTTACAACTTTTGAGAACACCTTACACCACCGTACGAAAGACTAAAACTCCATAATAAACCTAATGAATTCGTCCGAGTAATTTGAACACCATACAACAATTTGGAATATATTACGACTTTGTATGCCACATTACCGTCTTGAGAAGCATGTTAGTATAACGTACGACACCTTACAACTCCTAACAAAACATTACAACACCGTACGTAAACTTAAAACTCCATAATAAACCTAATGAATTCGTCCGAGTCATTTGAACATCGTACGACCACTCAGGACTTGTTACGACTCTGTATGCGAAATTAGCAACAGGAAAAGCAATTTAGAATAATGTAAGATGCGTTACAACTTTTGAGAACACCTTACACCACCGTACGAAAGATTAAAACACCATAATAAACCTAATGAATTCGTCCGAGTAAATTGAACACCATACAACAATTTGGAATATATTACGACTCTGTATGCCACATTACCGCCTTGAGAAGCATGTTAGTATAACGTACGGCACCTTACAACTCCAAACAAAACATTACAACACCGTACGTAAACTTAAAACTCCATAATAAACCCAATGAATTCGTCCGAGTCATTTGAACATCGTACGACCACTCAGGACTTGTTACGACTCTGTATGCGAAATTAGCAACAGGAAAAGCAATTTAGAATAATGTAGGATGCGTTACAACTTTTGAGAACACCTTACACCACCGTACGAAAGATTAAAACTCCATAATAAACCTAATGAATTCGTCCGAGTAATTTGAACACCATACAACAATTTGGAATATATTACGACTCCGTATGCCACATTACCGCCTTGAAAAGCATGTTAGTATAACGTACGACACCTTACTACTCCTAACAAAACATTACAACACCGTATGTCAACTTAAAACTCCATAATAAATCTATTGAATTCGTCCGAGTCCTTTGAACATCGTACAACAATTTAGAATATATTACGACTCTGTTTGCCACATTAACGTCTTGAGAAGCATGTTAGTATAACGTACGACACCTTACAACTCCTAACAAAACATTACAACACCGTACGTAAACTTAAAACTCCATAATACACCTAATGAATTCGTCCGAGTCATTTGAACATCGTACGACCACTCAGGACTTGTTACGACTCTGTATGCGAAATTAGCAACAGGAAAAGCAATTTAGAATAATGTAGGATGCGTTACAACTTTTGAGAACACCTTACACCACCGTACGTAAGATTAAAACTCCATAATAAACCTAATGAATTCGTCCGAGTAATTTGAACACCATACAACAATTTGGAATATATTACGACTCTGTATGCCACATTACCGCCTTGAAAAGCATGTTAGTATAACGTACGTCACCTTACAACTCCTAACAAAACATTACAACACCGTACGTAAACTTAAAACTCCATAATAAACC
The DNA here is from genome assembly GCA_030867185.1 of Tagetes erecta. Lineage (NCBI taxonomy): Eukaryota > Viridiplantae > Streptophyta > Magnoliopsida > Asterales > Asteraceae > Tagetes > Tagetes erecta. The sequence continues at coordinate 41,375,994 of CM061488.1, read as the reverse complement.
TAATGAATTCGTCCGAGTCATTTGAACATCGTACGACCACTCAGGACTTGTTACGACTCTGTATGCGAAATTAGCAACAGGAAAAGCAATTTAGAATAATGTAGGATGCGTTACAACTTTTGAGAACACCTTACACCACCGTACGAAAGATTAAAACTCCATAATAAACCTAATGAATTCGTCCGAGTAATTTGAACACCATACAACAATTTGGAATATATTACGACTCTGTATGCCACATTACCGCCTAGAGAAGCATGTTAGTATAACGTACGGCACCTTACAACTCCTAACAAAACATTACAACACCGTACGTAAACTTAAAACTCCATAATAAACCTAATGAATTCGTCCGAGTCATTTGAACATCGTACGACCACTCAGGACTTGTTACGACTCTGTATGCGAAATTAGCAACAGGAAAAGCAATTTAGAATAATGTAAGATGCGTTACAACTTTTGAGAACACCTTACACCACCGTACGAAAGATTAAAACTCCATAAGAAACCTAATGAATTCGTCCGAGTAATTTGAACACCATACAACAATTTGGAATATATTACGACTCTATATGCCACATTACCGCCTTGAGAAACATGTTAGTATAACGCACGGCACCTTACAACTCCTAACAAAACATTACAACACCGTACGTAAACTTAAAACTCCATAATAAACCTAATGAATTCGTCCGAGTCATTTGAACATCGTACGACCACTCAGGACTTGTTACGACTATGTATGCGAAATTAGCAACAGGAAAAGCAATTTAGAATAATGTAAGATGCGTTACAACTTTTGAGAACACCTTACACCACCGTACGAAAGACTAAAACTCCATAATAAACCTAATGAATTCGTCCGAGTAATTTGAACACCATACAACAATTTGGAATATGTTACGACTCTGTATGCCACATTACCGTCTTGAGAAGCATGTTAGTATAACGTACGGCACCTTACAACTCCTAACAAAACATTACAACACCGTACGTAAACTTAAAACTCCATAATAAACCTAATGAATTCGTCCGAGTCATTTGAACATCGTACGACCACTCAGGACTTGTTACGACTCTGTATGCGAAATTAGCAACAGGAAAAGCAATTTAGAATAATGTAAGATGCGTTACAACTTTTGAGAACACCTTACACCACCGTACGAAAGATTAAAACTCCATAAGAAACCTAATGAATTCGTCCGAGTAATTTGAACACCATACAACAATTTGGAATATATTACGACTCTATATGCCACATTACCGCCTTGAGAAACATGTTAGTATAACGCACGGCACCTTACAACTCCTAACAAAACATTACAACACCGTACGTAAACTTAAAACTCCATAATAAACCTAATGAATTCGTCCGAGTCATTTGAACATCGTACGACCACTCAGGACTTGTTACGACTATGTATGCGAAATTAGCAACAGGAAAAGCAATTTAGAATAATGTAAGATGCGTTACAACTTTTGAGAACACCTTACACCACCGTACGAAAGACTAAAACTCCATAATAAACCTAATGAATTCGTCCGAGTAATTTGAACACCATACAACAATTTGGAATATGTTACGACTCTGTATGCCACATTACCGTCTTGAGAAGCATGTTAGTATAACGTACGGCACCTTACAACTCCTAACAAAACATTACAACACCGTACGTAAACTTAAAACTCCATAATAAACCTAATGAATTCGTCCGAGTCATTTGAACATCGTACGACCACTCAGGACTTGTTACGACTCTGTATGCGAAATTAGCAACAGGAAAAGCAATTTAGAATAATGTAAGATGCGTTACAACTTTTGAGAACACCTTACACCACCGTACGAAAGACTAAAACTCCATAATAAACCTAATGAATTCGTCCGAGTAATTTGAACACCATACAACAATTTGGAATATATTACGACTCTGTATGCCACATTACCGTCTTGAGAAGCATGTTAGTATAACGTACGGCACCTTACAACTCCTAACAAAACATTACAACACCGTACGTAAACTTAAAACTCCATAATAAACCTAATGAATTCGTCCGAGTCATTTGAACATCGTACGACCACTCAGGACTTGTTACGACTCTGTATGCGAAATTAGCAACAGGAAAAGCAATTTAGAATAATGTAGGATGCGTTACAACTTTTGAGAACACCTTACACCACCGTACGAAAGATTAAAACTCCATAATAAACCTAATGAATTCGTCCGAGTAATTTGAACACCATACAACAATTTGGAATATATTACGACTCTGTATGCCACATTACCGCCTTGAGAAGCATGTTAGTATAACGTACGGCACCTTACAACTCCTAACAAAACATTACAACATCGTACGTAAACTTAAAACTCCATAATAAACCTAATGAATTCGTCCGAGTCATTTGAACATCGTACGACCACTCAGGACTTGTTACGACTCTGTATGCGAAATTAGCAACAGGAAAAGCAATTTAGAATAATGTAGGATGCGTTACAACTTTTGAGAACACCTTACACCACCGTACGAAAGACTAAAACTCCATAATAAACCTAATGAATTCGTCCGAGTAATTTGAACACCATACAACAATTTGGAATATATTACGACTTTGTATGCCACATTACCGTCTTGAGAAGCATGTTAGTATAACGTACGACACCTTACAACTCCTAACAAAACATTACAACACCGTACGTAAACTTAAAACTCCATAATAAACCTAATGAATTCGTCCGAGTCATTTGAACATCGTACGACCACTCAGGACTTGTTACGACTCTGTATGCGAAATTAGCAACAGGAAAAGCAATTTAGAATAATGTAAGATGTGTTACAACTTTTGAGAACACCTTACACCACCGTACGAAAGACTAAAACTCCATAATAAACCTAATGAATTCGTCCGAGTAATTTGAACACCATACAACAATTTGGAATATATTACGACTCTGTATGCCACATTACCGTCTTGAGAAGCATGTTAGTATAACGTACGGCACCTTACAACTCCTAACAAAACATTACAACACCGTACGTAAACTTAAAACTCCATAATAAACCTAATGAATTCGTCCGAGTCATTTGAACATCGTACGACCACTCAGGACTTGTTACGACTCTGTATGCGAAATTAGCAACAGGAAAAGCAATTTAGAATAATGTAGGATGCGTTACAACTTTTGAGAACACCTTACACCACCGTACGAAAGATTAAAACTCCATAATAAACCTAATGAATTCGTCCGAGTAATTTGAACACCATACAACAATTTGGAATATATTACGACTCTGTATGCCACATTACCGCCTTGAGAAGCATGTTAGTATAACGTACGGCACCTTACAACTCCTAACAAAACATTACAACATCGTACGTAAACTTAAAACTCCATAATAAACCTAATGAATTCGTCCGAGTCATTTGAACATCGTACGACCACTCAGGACTTGTTACGACTCTGTATGCGAAATTAGCAACAGGAAAAGCAATTTAGAATAATGTAGGATGCGTTACAACTTTTGAGAACACCTTACACCACCGTACGAAAGACTAAAACTCCATAATAAACCTAATGAATTCGTCCGAGTAATTTGAACACCATACAACAATTTGGAATATATTACGACTTTGTATGCCACATTACCGTCTTGAGAAGCATGTTAGTATAACGTACGACACCTTACAACTCCTAACAAAACATTACAACACCGTACGTAAACTTAAAACTCCATAATAAACCTAATGAATTCGTCCGAGTCATTTGAACATCGTACGACCACTCAGGACTTGTTACGACTCTGTATGCGAAATTAGCAACAGGAAAAGCAATTTAGAATAATGTAAGATGTGTTACAACTTTTGAGAACACCTTACACCACCGTACGAAAGACTAAAACTCCATAATAAACCTAATGAATTCGTCCGAGTAATTTGAACACCATACAACAATTTGGAATATGTTACGACTCTGTATGCCACATTACCGTCTTGAGAAGCATGTTAGTATAACGTACGGCACCTTACAACTCCTAACAAAACATTACAACACCGTACGTAAACTTAAAACTCCATAATAAACCTAATGAATTCGTCCGAGTCATTTGAACATCGTACGACCACTCAGGACTTGTTACGACTCTGTATGCGAAATTAGCAACAGGAAAAGCAATTTAGAATAATGTAGGATGCGTTACAACTTTTGAGAACACCTTACACCACCGTACGAAAGATTAAAACTCCATAATAAACCTAATGAATTCGTCCGAGTAATTTGAACACCATACAACAATTTGGAATATATTACGACTCTGTATTCCACATTTCCGCCTTGAAAAGCATGTTAGTATAACGTACGGCACCTTACAACTCCTAACAAAACATTACAACACCGTACGTAAACTTAAAACTCCATAATAAACCTAATGAATTCTTCCGAGTCATTTGAACATCGTACGACCACTCAGGACTTGTTACGACTATGTATGCGAAATTAGCAACAGGAAAAGCAATTTAGAATAATGTAAGATGCGTTACAACTTTTGAGAACACCTTACACCACCGTACGAAAGACTAAAACTCCATAATAAACCTAATGAATTCGTCCGAGTAATTTGAACACCATACAACAATTTGGAATATGTTACGACTCTGTATGCCACATTACCGTCTTGAGAAGCATGTTAGTATAACGTACGGCACCTTACAACTCCTAACAAAACATTACAACACCGTACGTAAACTTAAAACTCCATAATAAACCTAATGAATTCGTCCGAGTCATTTGAACATCGTACGACCACTCAGGACTTGTTACGACTCTGTATGCGAAATTAGCAACAGGAAAAGCAATTTAGAATAATGTAGGATGCGTTACAACTTTTGAGAACACCTTACACCACCGTACGAAAGATTAAAACTCCATAATAAACCTAATGAATTCGTCCGAGTAATTTGAACACCATACAACAATTTGGAATATATTACGACTGTGTATGCCACATTACCGTCTTGAGAAGCATGTTAGTATAACGTACGACACCTTACAACTCCTAACAAAACATTACAACACCGTACGTAAACTTAAAACTCCATAATAAACCTAATGAATTCGTCCGAGTCATTTGAACATCGTACGACCACTCAGGACTTGTTACGACTCTGTATGCGAAATTAGCAACAGGAAAAGCAATTTAGAATAATGTAGGATGCGTTACAACTTTTGAGAACACCTTACACCACCGTACGAAAGACTAAAACTCCATAATAAACCTAATGAATTCGTCCGAGTAATTTGAACACCATACAACAATTTGGAATATATTACGACTCTGTATGCCACATTACCGCCTTGAGAAGCATGTTAGTATAACGTACGGCACCTTACAACTCCTAACAAAACATTACAACACCGTACGTAAACTTAAAACTCCATAATAAACCTAATGAATTCGTCCGAGTCATTTGAACATCGTACGACCACTCAGGACTTGTTACGACTCTGTATGCGAAATTAGCAACAGGAAAAGCAATTTAGAATAATGTAGGATGCGTTACAACTTTTGAGAACACCTTACACCACCGTACGAAAGATTAAAACTCCATAATAAACCTAATGAATTCGTCCGAGTAATTTGAACACCATACAACAATTTGGAATATATAATGACTCTATATTCCACATTTCCGCCTTGAAAAGCATGTTAGTATAACGTACGGCACCTTACAACTCCTAACAAAACATTACAACACCGTACGTAAACTTAAAACTCCATAATAAACCTAATGAATTCGTCCGAGTCATTTGAACATCGTACGACCACTCAGGACTTGTTACGACTCTGTATGCGAAATTAGGAACAGGAAAAGCAATTTACAATAATGTAGGATGCGTTACAACTTTTGAGAACACCTTACACCACCGTACGAAAGATTAAAACTCCATAATAAACCTAATGAATTCGTCCGAGTAATTTGAACACCATACAACAATTTGGAATATATAACGACTCTGTATTCCACATTTCCGCCTTGAAAAGCATGTTAGTATAACGTACGGCACCTTACAACTCCTAACAAAACATTACAACACCGTACGTAAACTTAAAACTCCATAATAAACCTAATGAATTCGTCCGAGTCATTTGAACATCGTACGACCACTCAGGACTTGTTACGACTCTGTATGCGAAATTAGCAACAGGAAAAGCAATTTAGAATAATGTAGGATGCGTTACAACTTTTGAGAACACCTTACACCACCGTACGAAAGATTAAAACTCCATAATAAACCTAATGAATTCGTCCGAATAATTTGAACACCATACAACAATTTGGAATATATTACGACTCTGTATTCCACATTTCCGCCTTGAAAAGCATGTTAGTATAACGTACGGCACCTTACAACTCCTAACAAAACATTACAACACCGTACGTAAACTTAAAACTCCATAATAAACCTAATGAATTCGTCCGAGTCATTTGAACATCGTACGACCACTCAGGACTTGTTACGACTCTGTATGCGAAATTAACAACAGGAAAAGCAATTTAGAATAATGTAGGATGCGTTACAACTTTTGAGAACACCTTACACCACCGTACGAAAGATTAAAACTCCATAATAAACCTAATGAATTCGTCCAAGTAATTTGAACACCATACAACAATTTGGAATATATTACGACTTTGTATGCCACATTACCGTCTTGAGAAGCATGATAGTATAACGTACGGCACCTTACAACTCCTAACAAAACATTACAACACCGTACGTAAACTTAAAACTCCATAATAAACCTAATGAATTCGTCCGAGTCATTTGAACATCGTACGACCACTCAGGACTTGTTACGACTCTGTATGCGAAATTAGGAACAGGAAAAGCAATTTAGAATAATGTAGGATGCGTTACAACTTTTGAGAACACCTTACACCACCGTACGAAAGATTAAAACTCCATAATAAACCTAATGAATTCGTCCGAGTAATTTGAACACCATACAATAATTTGGAATATGTTACGACTCTGTATGCCACATTACCGCCTTGAAAATCGTGTTAGTATAACGTACGGCACCTTACAACTCCTAACAAAACATTACAACACCGTACGTAAACTTAAAACTCCATAATAAACCTAATGAATTCGTCCGAGTCATTTGAACATCGTACGACCACTCAGGACTTGTTACGACTCTGTATGCGAAATTAGCAATACGAAAAGCAATTTAGAATAATGTAAGATGCGTTACAACTTTTGAGAACACCTTACACCACCGTACGAAAGACTAAAACTCCATAATAAACCTAATGAATTCGTCCGAGTAATTTGAACACCATACAACAATTTGGAATATATTACGACTCTGTATGCCACATTACCGTCTTGAGAAGCATGTTAGTATAACGTACGGCACCTTACAACTCCTAACAAAACATTACAACACCGTACGTAAACTTAAAACTCCATAATAAACCTAATGAATTCGTCCGAGTCATTTGAACATCGTACGACCACTCAGGACTTGTTACGACTCTGTATGCGAAATTAGCAACAGGAAAAGCAATTTAGAATAATGTAGGATGCGTTACAACTTTTGAGAACACCTTACACCACCGTACGAAAGATTAAAACACCATAATAAACCTAATGAATTCGTCCGAGTAATTTGAACACCATACAATAATTTGGAATATGTTACGACTCTGTATGCCACATTACCGCCTTGAAAATCGTGTTAGTATAACGTACGGCACCTTACAACTCCTAACAAAACATTACAACACCGTACGTAAACTTAAAACTCCATAATAAACCTAATGAATTCGTCCGAGTCATTTGAACATCGTACGACCACTCAGGACTTGTTACGACTCTGTATGCGAAATTAGCAATACGAAAAGCAATTTAGAATAATGTAAGATGCGTTACAACTTTTGAGAACACCTTACACCACCGTACGAAAGACTAAAACTCCATAATAAACCTAATGAATTCGTCCGAGTAATTTGAACACCATACAACAATTTGGAATATATTACGACTCTGTATGCCACATTACCGTCTTGAGAAGCATGTTAGTATAACGTACGGCACCTTACAACTCCTAACAAAACATTACAACACCGTACGTAAACTTAAAACTCCATAATAAACCTAATGAATTCGTCCGAGTCATTTGAACATCGTACGACCACTCAGGACTTGTTACGACTCTGTATGCGAAATTAGCAACAGGAAAAGCAATTTAGAATAATGTAGGATGCGTTACAACTTTTGAGAACACCTTACACCACCGTACGAAAGATTAAAACACCATAATAAACCTAATGAATTCGTCCGAGTAATTTGAACACCATACAACAATTTGGAATATATTACGACTCTGTATGCCACATTACCGCCTTGAGAAGCATGTTAGTATAACGTACGGCACCTTACAACTCCTAACAAAACATTACAACACCGTACGTAAACTTAAAACTCCATAATAAACCTAATGAATTCGTCCGAGTCATTTGAACATCGTACGACCACTCAGGACTTGTTACGACTCTGTATGCGAAATTAGCAACAGGAAAAGCAATTTAGAATAATGTAGGATGCGTTACAACTTTTGAGAACACCTTACACCACCGTACGAAAGATTAAAACTCCATAATAAACCTAATGAATTCGTCCGAGTAATTTGAACACCATACAACAATTTGGAATATATAATGACTCTGTATTCAGATTTCCGCCTTGAAAAGCATGTTAGTATAACGTACGGCACCTTACAACTCCTAACAAAACATTACAACACCGTACGTAAACTTAAAACTCCATAATAAACCTAATGAATTCGTCCAAGTCATTTGAACATCGTACGACCACTCAGGACTTGTTACGACTCTGTATGCGAAATTAGGAACAGGAAAAGCAATTTAGAATAATGTAGGATGCGTTACAACTTTTGAGAACACCTTACACCACCGTACGAAAGATTAAAACTCCATAATAAACCTAATGAATTCGTCCGAGTAATTTGAACACCATACAACAATTTGGAATATATTACGACTCTGTATTCCACATTTCCGCGTTGAAAAGCATGTTAGTATAACGTACGGCACCTTACAACTCCTAACAAAACATTACAACACCGTACCTAAACTTAAAACTCCATAATAAACCTAATGAATTCGTCCGAGTCATTTGAACATCGTACGACCACTCAGGACTTGTTACGACTCTGTATGCGAAATTAGGAACAGGAAAAGCAATTTAGAATAATGTAGGATGCGTTACAACTTTTGAGAACACCTTACACCACCGTACGAAAGATTAAAACTCCATAATAAACCTAATGAATTCGTCCGAATAATTTGAACACCATACAACAATTTGGAATATATTACGACTCTGTATTCCACATTTCCGCCTTGAAAAGCATGTTAGTATAACGTACGACACCTTACAACTCCTAACAAAACATTACAACATCGTACGTAAACTTAAAACTCCATAATAAACCTAATGAATTCGTCCGAGTCATTTGAACATCGTACGACCACTCAGGACTTGTTACGACTCTGTATGCGAAATTAACAACAGGAAAAGCAATTTAGAATAATGTAGGATGCGTTACAACTTTTGAGAACACCTTACACCACCGTACGAAAGATTAAAACTCCATAATAAACCTAATGAATTCGTCCAAGTAATTTGAACACCATACAACAATTTGGAATATATTACGACTTTGTATGCCACATTACCGTCTTGAGAAGCATGATAGTATAACGTACGGCACCTTACAACTCCTAACAAAACATTACAACACCGTACGTAAACTTAAAACTCCATAATAAACCTAATGAATTCGTCCGAGTCATTTGAACATCGTACGACCACTCAGGACTTGTTACGACTCTGTATGCGAAATTAGGAACAGGAAAAGCAATTTAGAATAATGTAGGATGCGTTACAACTTTTGAGAACACCTTACACCACCGTACGAAAGATTAAAACTCCATAATAAACCTAATGAATTCGTCCGAGTAATTTGAACACCATACAATAATTTGGAATATGTTACGACTCTGTATGCCACATTACCGCCTTGAAAATCGTGTTAGTATAACGTACGGCACCTTACAACTCCTAACAAAACATTACAACACCGTACGTAAACTTAAAACTCCATAATAAACCTAATGAATTCGTCCGAGTCATTTGAACATCGTACGACCACTCAGGACTTGTTACGACTCTGTATGCGAAATTAGCAATACGAAAAGCAATTTAGAATAATGTAAGATGCGTTACAACTTTTGAGAACACCTTACACCACCGTACGAAAGACTAAAACTCCATAATAAACCTAATGAATTCGTCCGAGTAATTTGAACACCATACAACAATTTGGAATATATTACGACTCTGTATGCCACATTACCGTCTTGAGAAGCATGATAGTATAACGTACGGCACCTAACAACTCCTAACAAAACATTACAACACCGTACGTAAACTTAAAACTCCATAATAAACCTAATGAATTCGTCCGAGTCATTTGAACATCGTACGACCACTCAGGACTTGTTACGACTCTGTATGCGAAATTAGCAACAGGAAAAGCAATTTAGAATAATGTAGGATGCGTTACAACTTTTGAGAACACCTTACACCACCGTACGAAAGATTAAAACACCATAATAAACCTAATGAATTCGTCCGAGTAATTTGAACACCATACAACAATTTGGAATATGTTACGACTCTGTATGCCACATTACCGCCTTGAGAAGCATGTTAGTATAACGTACGGCACCTTACAACTCCTAACAAAACATTACAACACCGTACGTAAACTTAAAACTCCATAATAAACCTAATGAATTCGTCCGAGTCATTTGAACATCGTACGACCACTCAGGACTTGTTACGACTCTGTATGCGAAATTAGCAACAGGAAAAGCAATTTAGAATAATGTAAGATGCGTTACAACTTTTGAGAACACCTTACACCACCGTACGAAAGACTAAAACTCCATAATAAACCTAATGAATTCGTCCGAGTAATTTGAACACCATACAACAATTTGGAATATATTACGACTTTGTATGCCACATTACCGTCTTGAGAAGCATGATAGTATAACGTACGGCACCTTACAACTCCTAACAAAACATTACAACACCGTACGTAAACTTAAAACTCCATAATAAACCTAATGAATTCGTCCGAGTCATTTGAACATCGTACGACCACTCAGGACTTGTTACGACTCTGTATGCGAAATTAGGAACAGGAAAAGCAATTTAGAATAATGTAGGATGCGTTACAACTTTTGAGAACACCTTACACCACCGTACGAAAGATTAAAACTCCATAATAAACCTAATGAATTCGTCCGAGTAATTTGAACACCATACAATAATTTGGAATATGTTACGACTCTGTATGCCACATTACCGCCTTGAAAATCGTGTTAGTATAACGTACGGCACCTTACAACTCCTAACAAAACATTACAACACCGTACGTAAACTTAAAACTCCATAATAAACCTAATGAATTCGTCCGAGTCATTTGAACATCGTACGACCACTCAGGACTTGTTACGACTCTGTATGCGAAATTAGCAATACGAAAAGCAATTTAGAATAATGTAAGATGCGTTACAACTTTTGAGAACACCTTACACCACCGTACGAAAGACTAAAACTCCATAATAAACCTAATGAATTCGTCCGAGTAATTTGAACACCATACAACAATTTGGAATATATTACGACTCTGTATGCCACATTACCGTCTTGAGAAGCATGTTAGTATAACGTACGGCACCTTACAACTCCTAACAAAACATTACAACACCGTACGTAAACTTAAAACTGCATAATAAACCTAATGAATTCGTCCGAGTCATTTGAACATCGTACGACCACTCAGGACTTGTTACGACTCTGTATGCGAAATTAGCAACAGGAAAAGCAATTTAGAATAATGTAGGATGCGTTACAACTTTTGAGAACACCTTACACCACCGTACGAAAGATTAAAACACCATAATAAACCTAATGAATTCGTCCGAGTAATTTGAACACCATACAACAATTTGGAATATATTACGACTCTGTATGCCACATTACCGCCTTGAGAAGCATGTTAGTATAACGTACGGCACCTTACAACTCCTAACAAAACATTACAACACCGTACGTAAACTTAAAACTCCATAATAAACCTAATGAATTCGTCCGAGTCATTTGAACATCGTACGACCACTCAGGACTTGTTACGACTCTGTATGCGAAATTAGCAACAGGAAAAGCAATTTAGAATAATGTAGGATGCGTTACAACTTTTGAGAACACCTTACACCACCGTACGAAAGATTAAAACTCCATAATAAACCTAATGAATTCGTCCGAGTAATTTGAACACCATACAACAATTTGGAATATATAATGACTCTGTATTCCAGATTTCCGCCTTGAAAAGCATGTTAGTATAACGTACGGCACCTTACAACTCCTAACAAAACATTACAACACCGTACGTAAACTTAAAACTCCATAATAAACCTAATGAATTCGTCCGAGTCATTTGAACATCGTACGACCACTCAGGACTTGTTACGACTCTGTATGCTAAATTAGGAACAGGAAAAGCAATTTAGAATAATGTAGGATGCGTTACAACTTTTGAGAACACCTTACACCACCGTACGAAAGATTAAAACTCCATAATAAACCTAATGAATTCGTCCGAGTAATTTGAACACCATACAACAATTTGGAATATATTACGACTCTGTATTCCACATTTCCGCCTTGAAAAGCATGTTAGTATAACGTACGGCACCTTACAACTCCTAACAAAACATTACAACACCGTACCTAAACTTAAAACTCCATAATAAACCTAATGAATTCGTCCGAGTCATTTGAACATCGTACGACCACTCAGGACTTGTTACGACTCTGTATGCGAAATTAGGAACAGGAAAAGCAATTTAGAATAATGTAGGATGCGTTACAACTTTTGAGAACACCTTACACCACCGTACGAAAGATTAAAACTCCATAATAAACCTAATGAATTCGTCCGAGTAATTTGAACACCATACAACAATTTGGAATATATAACGACTCTGTATTCCACATTTCCGCCTTGAAAAGCATGTTAGTATAACGTACGGCACCTTACAACTCCTAACAAAACATTACAACACCGTACCTAAACTTAAAACTCCATAATAAACCTAATGAATTCGTCCGAGTCATTTGAACATCGTACGACCACTCAGGACTTGTTACGACTCTGTATGCGAAATTATGAACAGGAAAAGCAATTTAGAATAATGTAGGATGCGTTACAACTTTTGAGAACACCTTACACCACCGTACGAAAGATTAAAACTCCATAATAAACCTAATGAATTCGTCCGAGTAATTTGAACACCATACAACAATTTGGAATATATAACGACTCTGTATTCCACATTTCCGCCTTGAAAAGCATGTTAGTATAACGTACGACACCTTACAACTCCTAACAAAACATTACAACACCGTACGTAAACTTAAAACTCCATAATAAACCTAATGAATTCGTCCGAGTCATTTGAACATCGTACGACCACTCAGGACTTGTTACGACTCTGTATGCGAAATTAGGAACATGAAAAGCAATTTAGAATAATGTAGGATGCGTTACAACTTTTGAGAACACCTTACACCACCGTACGAAAGATTAAAACTCCATAATAAACCTAATGAATTCGTCCGAGTAATTTGAACACCATACAACAATTTGGAATATATAATGACTCTGTATTCCAGATTTCCGCCTTGAAAAGCATGTTAGTATAACGTACGGCACCTTACAACTCCTAACAAAACATTACAACACCGTACGTAAACTTAAAACTCCATAATAAACCTAATGAATTCGTCCGAGTCATTTGAACATCGTACGACCACTCAGGACTTGTTACGACTCTGTATGCTAAATTAGGAACAGGAAAAGCAATTTAGAATAATGTAGGATGCGTTACAACTTTTGAGAACACCTTACACCACCGTACGAAAGATTAAAACTCCATAATAAACCTAATGAATTCGTCCGAGTAATTTGAACACCATACAACAATTTGGAATATATTACGACTCTGTATTCCACATTTCCGCCTTGAAAAGCATGTTAGTATAACGTACGGCACCTTACAACTCCTAACAAAACATTACAACACCGTACCTAAACTTAAAACTCCATAATAAACCTAATGAATTCGTCCGAGTCATTTGAACATCGTACGACCACTCAGGACTTGTTACGACTCTGTATGCGAAATTAGGAACAGGAAAAGCAATTTAGAATAATGTAGGATGCGTTACAACTTTTGAGAACACCTTACACCACCGTACGAAAGATTAAAACTCCATAATAAACCTAATGAATTCGTCCGAGTAATTTGAACACCATACAACAATTTGGAATATATAACGACTCTGTATTCCACATTTCCGCCTTGAAAAGCATGTTAGTATAACGTACGGCACCTTACAACTCCTAACAAAACATTACAACACCGTACCTAAACTTAAAACTCCATAATAAACCTAATGAATTCGTCCGAGTCATTTGAACATCGTACGACCACTCAGGACTTGTTACGACTCTGTATGCGAAATTATGAACAGGAAAAGCAATTTAGAATAATGTAGGATGCGTTACAACTTTTGAGAACACCTTACACCACCGTACGAAAGATTAAAACTCCATAATAAACCTAATGAATTCGTCCGAGTAATTTGAACACCATACAACAATTTGGAATATATAATGACTCTGTATTCCAGATTTCCGCCTTGAAAAGCATGTTAGTATAACGTACGGCACCTTACAACTCCTAACAAAACATTACAACACCGTACGTAAACTTAAAACTCCATAATAAACCTAATGAATTCGTCCGAGTCATTTGAACATCGTACGACCACTCAGGACTTGTTACGACTCTGTATGCTAAATTAGGAACAGGAAAAGCAATTTAGAATAATGTAGGATGCGTTACAACTTTTGAGAACACCTTACACCACCGTACGAAAGATTAAAACTCCATAATAAACCTAATGAATTCGTCCGAGTAATTTGAACACCATACAACAATTTGGAATATATTACGACTCTGTATTCCACATTTCCGCCTTGAAAAGCATGTTAGTATAACGTACGGCACCTTACAACTCCTAACAAAACATTACAACACCGTACCTAAACTTAAAACTCCATAATAAACCTAATGAATTCGTCCGAGTCATTTGAACATCGTACGACCACTCAGGACTTGTTACGACTCTGTATGCGAAATTAGGAACAGGAAAAGCAATTTAGAATAATGTAGGATGCGTTACAACTTTTGAGAACACCTTACACCACCGTACGAAAGATTAAAACTCCATAATAAACCTAATGAATTCGTCCGAGTAATTTGAACACCATACAACAATTTGGAATATATAACGACTCTGTATTCCACATTTCCGCCTTGAAAAGCATGTTAGTATAACGTACGGCACCTTACAACTCCTAACAAAACATTACAACACCGTACCTAAACTTAAAACTCCATAATAAACCTAATGAATTCGTCCGAGTCATTTGAACATCGTACGACCACTCAGGACTTGTTACGACTCTGTATGCGAAATTATGAACAGGAAAAGCAATTTAGAATAATGTAGGATGCGTTACAACTTTTGAGAACACCTTACACCACCGTACGAAAGATTAAAACTCCATAATAAACCTAATGAATTCGTCCGAGTAATTTGAACACCATACAACAATTTGGATTATATAACGACTCTGTATTCCACATTTCCGCCTTGAAAAGCATGTTAGTATAACGTACGACACCTTACAACTCCTAACAAAACATTACAACACCGTACGTAAACTTAAAACTCCATAATAAACCTAATGAATTCGTCCGAGTCATTTGAACATCGTACGACCACTCAGGACTTGTTACGACTCTGTATGCGAAATTAGGAACATGAAAAGCAATTTAGAATAATGTAGGATGCGTTACAACTTTTGAGAACACCTTACACCACCGTACGAAAGATTAAAACTCCATAATAAACCTAATGAATTCGTCCGAGTAATTTGAACACCATACAACAATTTGGAATATATAACGACTCTGTATTCCACATTTCCGCCTTGAAAAGCATGTTAGTATAACGTACGACACCTTACAACTCCTAACAAAACATTACAACACCGTACGTAAACTTAAAACTCCATAATAAACCTAATGAATTCGTCCGAGTCATTTGAACATCGTACGACCACTCAGGACTTGTTACGACTCTGTATGCGAAATTAGGAACAGGAAAAGCAATTTAGAATAATGTAGGATGCGTTACAACTTTTGAGAACACCTTACACCACCGTACGAAAGATTAAAACTCCATAATAAACCTAATGAATTCGTCCGAGTAATTTGAACACCATACAACAATTTGGAATATATTACGACTCTGTATTCCACATTTCCGCCTTGAAAAGCATGTTAGTATAACGTACGGCACCTTACAACTCCTAACAAAACATTACAACACCGTACCTAAACTTAAAACTCCATAATAAACCTAATGAATTCGTCCGAGTCATTTGAACATCGTACGACCACTCAGGACTTGTTACGACTCTGTATGCGAAATTAGGAACAGGAAAAGCAATTTAGAATAATGTAGGATGCGTTACAACTTTTGAGAACACCTTACACCACCGTACGAAAGATTAAAACTCCATAATAAACCTAATGAATTCGTCCGAGTAATTTGAACACCATACAACAATTTGGAATATATAACGACTCTGTATTCCACATTTCCGCCTTGAAAAGCATGTTAGTATAACGTACGGCACCTTACAACTCCTAACAAAACATTACAACACCGTACGTAAACTTAAAACTCCATAATAAACCTAATGAATTCGTCCGAGTCATTTGAACATCGTACGACCACTCAGGACTTGTTACGACTCTGTATGCGAAATTAGGAACAGGAAAAGCAATTTAGAATAATGTAGGATGCGTTACAACTTTTGAGAACACCTTACACCACCGTACGAAAGATTAAAACTCCATAATAAACCTAATGAATTCGTCCGAGTAATTTGAACACCATACAACAATTTGGAATATATTACGACTCTGTATTCCACATTTCCGCCTTGAAAAGCATGTTAGTATAACGTACGACACCTTACAACTCCTAACAAAACATTACAACACCGTACCTAAACTTAAAACTCCATAATAAACCTAATGAATTCGTCCGAGTCATTTGAACATCGTACGACCACTCAGGACTTGTTACGACTCTGTATGCGAAATTAGGAACAGGAAAAGCAATTTAGAATAATGTAGGATGCGTTACAACTTTTGAGAACACCTTACACCACCGTACGAAAGATTAAAACTCCATAATAAACCTAATGAATTCGTCCGAGTAATTTGAACACCATACAACAATTTGGAATATATAACGACTCTGTATTCCACATTTCCGCCTTGAAAAGCATGTTAGTATAACGTACGACACCTTACAACTCCTAACAAAACATTACAACACCGTACGTAAACTTAAAACTCCATAATAAACCTAATGAATTCGTCCGAGTCATTTGAACATCGTACGACCACTCAGGACTTGTTACGACTCTGTATGCGAAATTAGGAACAGGAAAAGCAATTTAGAATAATGTAGGATGCGTTACAACTTTTGAGAACACCTTACACCACCGTACGAAAGATTAAAACTCCATAATAAACCTAATGAATTCGTCCGAGTAATTTGAACACCATACAACAATTTGGAATATATAACGACTCTGTATTCCACATTTCCGCCTTGAAAAGCATGTTAGTATAACGTACGGCACCTTACAACTCCTAACAAAACATTACAACACCGTACCTAAACTTAAAACTCCATAATAAACCTAATGAATTCGTCCGAGTCATTTGAACATCGTACGACCACTCAGGACTTGTTACGACTCTGTATGCGAAATTAGGAACAGGAAAAGCAATTTAGAATAATGTAGGATGCGTTACAACTTTTGAGAACACCTTACACCACCGTACGAAAGATTAAAACTCCATAATAAACCTAATGAATTCGTCCGAGTAATTTGAACACCATACAACAATTTGGAATATATAACGACTCTGTATTCCACATTTCCGCCTTGAAAAGCATGTTAGTATAACGTACGACACCTTACAACTCCTAACAAAACATTACAACACCGTACGTAAACTTAAAACTCCATAATAAACCTAATGAATTCGTCCGAGTCATTTGAACATCGTACGACCACTCAGGACTTGTTACGACTCTGTATGCGAAATTAGGAACAGGAAAAGCAATTTAGAATAATGTAGGATGCGTTACAACTTTTGAGAACACCTTACACCACCGTACGAAAGATTAAAACTCCATAATAAACCTAATGAATTCGTCCGAGTAATTTGAACACCATACAACAATTTGGAATATATTACGACTCTGTATTCCACATTTCCGCCTTGAAAAGCATGTTAGTATAACGTACGGCACCTTACAACTCCTAACAAAACATTACAACACCGTACGTAAACTTAAAACTCCATAATAAACCTAATGAATTCGTCCGAGTCATTTGAACATCGTACGACCACTCAGGACTTGTTACGACTCTGTATGCGAAATTAGGAACAGGAAAAGCAATTTAGAATAATGTAGGATGCGTTACAACTTTTGAGAACACCTTACACCACCGTACGAAAGATTAAAACTCCATAATAAACCTAATGAATTCGTCCGAGTAATTTGAACACCATACAACAATTTGGAATATATTACGACTCTGTATGCCACATTACCGCCTTGAGAAGCATGTTAGTATAACGTACGGCACCTTACAACTCCTAACAAAACATTACAACACCGTACGTAAACTTAAAACTCCATAATAAACCTAATGAATTCGTCCGAGTCATTTGAACATCGTACGACCACTCAGGACTTGTTACGACTCTGTATGCGAAATTAGGAACAGGAAAAGCAATTTAGAATAATGTAGGATGCGTTACAACTTTTGAGAACACCTTACACCACCGTACGAAAGATTAAAACTCCATAATAAACCTAATGAATTCGTCCGAGTAATTTGAACACCATACAACAATTTGGAATATATAATGACTCTGTATTCCAGATTTCCGCCTTGAAAAGCATGTTAGTATAACGTACGGCACCTTACAACTCCTAACAAAACATTACAACACCGTACGTAAACTTAAAACTCCATAATAAACCTAATGAATTCAGCCGAGTCATTTGAACATCGTACGACCACTCAGGACTTGTTACGACTCTGTATGCGAAATTAGGAACATGAAAAGCAATTTAGAATAATGTAGGATGCGTTACAACTTTTGAGAACACCTTACACCACCGTACGAAAGATTAAAACTCCATAATAAACCTAATGAATTCGTCCGAGTAATTTGAACACCATACAACAATTTGGAATATATAATGACTTTGTATTCCAGATTTCCGCCTTGAAAAGCATGTTAGTATAACGTACGGCACCTTACAACTCCTAACAAAACATTACAACACCGTACGTAAACTTAAAACTCCATAATAAACCTAATGAATTCGTCCGAGTCATTTGAACATCGTACGACCACTCAGGACTTGTTACGACTCTGTATGCGAAATTAGGAACAGGAAAAGCAATTTAGAATAATGTAGGATGCGTTACAACTTTTGAGAACACCTTACACCACCGTACGAAAGATTAAAACTCCATAATAAACCTAATGAATTCGTCCGAGTAATTTGAACACCATACAACAATTTGGAATATATAACGACTCTGTATTCCACATTTCCGCCTTGAAAAGCATGTTAGTATAACGTACGACACCTTACAACTCCTAACAAAACATTACAACACCGTACGTAAACTTAAAACTCCATAATAAACCTAATGAATTCGTCCGAGTCATTTGAACATCGTACGACCACTCAGGACTTGTTACGACTCTGTATGCGAAATTAGGAACAGGAAAAGCAATTTAGAATAATGTAGGATGCGTTACAACTTTTGAGAACACCTTACACCACCGTACGAAAGATTAAAACTCCATAATAAACCTAATGAATTCGTCCGAGTAATTTGAACACCATACAACAATTTGGAATATATTACGACTCTGTATGCCACATTACCGCCTTGAGAAGCATGTTAGTATAACGTACGGCACCTTACAACTCCTAACAAAACATTACAACACCGTACGTAAACTTAAAACTCCATAATAAACCTAATGAATTCGTCCGAGTCATTTGAACATCGTACGACCACTCAGGACTTGTTACGACTCTGTATGCGAAATTAGGAACAGGAAAAGCAATTTAGAATAATGTAGGATGCGTTACAACTTTTGAGAACACCTTACACCACCGTACGAAAGATTAAAACTCCATAATAAACCTAATGAATTCGTCCGAGTAATTTGAACACCATACAACAATTTGGAATATATAATGACTCTGTATTCCAGATTTCCGCCTTGAAAAGCATGTTAGTATAACGTACGGCACCTTACAACTCCTAACAAAACATTACAACACCGTACGTAAACTTAAAACTCCATAATAAACCTAATGAATTCGTCCGAGTCATTTGAACATCGTACGACCACTCAGGACTTGTTACGACTCTGTATGCGAAATTAGGAACAGGAAAAGCAATTTAGAATAATGTAGGATGCGTTACAACTTTTGAGAACACCTTACACCAACGTACGAAAGATTAAAACTCCATAATAAACCTAATGAATTCGTCCGAGTAATTTGAACACCATACAACAATTTGGAATATATTACGACTCTGTATGCCACATTACCGCCTTGAGAAGCATGTTAGTATAACGTACGGCACCTTACAACTCCTAACAAAACATTACAACACCGTACGTAAACTTAAAACTCCATAATAAACCTAATGAATTCGTCCGAGTCATTTGAACATCGTACGACCACTCAGGACTTGTTACGACTCTGTATGCGAAATTAGGAACAGGAAAAGCAATTTAGAATAATGTAGGATGCGTTACAACTTTTGAGAACACCTTACACCACCGTACGAAAGATTAAAACTCCATAATAAACCTAATGAATTCGTCCGAGTAATTTGAACACCATACAACAATTTGGAATATATAATGACTCTGTATTCCAGATTTCCGCCTTGAAAAGCATGTTAGTATAACGTACGGCACCTTACAACTCCTAACAAAACATTACAACACCGTACGTAAACTTAAAACTCCATAATAAACCTAATGAATTCGTCCGAGTCATTTGAACATCGTACGACCACTCAGGACTTGTTACGACTCTGTATGCGAAATTAGGAACAGGAAAAGCAATTTAGAATAATGTAGGATGCGTTACAACTTTTGAGAACACCTTACACCACCGTACGAAAGATTAAAACTCCATAATAAACCTAATGAATTCGTCCGAGTAATTTGAACACCATACAACAATTTGGAATATATTACGACTCTGTATTCCACATTTCCGCCTTGAAAAGCATGTTAGTATAACGTACGGCACCTTACAACTCCTAACAAAACATTACAACACCGTACCTAAACTTAAAACTCCATAATAAACCTAATGAATTCGTCCGAGTCATTTGAACATCGTACGACCACTCAGGACTTGTTACGACTCTGTATGCGAAATTAGGAACAGGAAAAGCAATTTAGAATAATGTAGGATGCGTTACAACTTTTGAGAACACCTTACACCACCGTACGAAAGATTAAAACTCCATAATAAACCTAAGGAATTCGTCCGAGTAATTTGAACACCATACAACAATTTGGAATATATAACGACTCTGTATTCCACATTTCCGCCTTGAAAAGCATGTTAGTATAACGTACGACACCTTACAACTCCTAACAAAACATTACAAAACCGTACGTAAACTTAAAACTCCATAATAAACCTAATGAATTCGTCCGAGTCATTTGAACATCGTACGACCACTCAGGACTTGTTACGACTCTGTATGCGAAATTAGCAACAGGAAAAGCAATTTAGAATAATGTAGGATGCGTTACAACTTTTGAGAACACCTTACACCACCGTACGAAAGATTAAAACTCCATAATAAACCTAATGAATTCGTCCGAGTAATTTGAACACCATACAACAATTTGGAATATATAATGACTCTGTATTCCAGATTTCCGCCTTGAAAAGCATGTTAGTATAACGTACGGCACCTTACAACTCCTAACAAAACATTACAACACCGTACGTAAACTTAAAACTCCATAATAAACCTAATGAATTCGTCCGAGTCATTTGAACATCGTACGACCACTCAGGACTTGTTACGACTCTGTATGCGAAATTAGGAACAGGAAAAGCAATTTAGAATAATGTAGGATGCGTTACAACTTTTGAGAACACCTTACACCACCGTACGAAAGATTAAAACTCCATAATAAACCTAATGAATTCGTCCGAGTAATTTGAACACCATACAACAATTTGGAATATATTACGACTCTGTATTCCACATTTCCGCCTTGAAAAGCATGTTAGTATAACGTACGGCACCTTACAACTCCTAACAAAACATTACAACACCGTACCTAAACTTAAAACTCCATAATAAACCTAATGAATTCGTCCGAGTCATTTGAACATCGTACGACCACTCAGGACTTGTTACGACTCTGTATGCGAAATTAGGAACAGGAAAAGCAATTTAGAATAATGTAGGATGCGTTACAACTTTTGAGAACACCTTACACCACCGTACGAAAGATTAAAACTCCATAATAAACCTAAGGAATTCGTCCGAGTAATTTGAACACCATACAACAATTTGGAATATATAACGACTCTGTATTCCACATTTCCGCCTTGAAAAGCATGTTAGTATAACGTACGACACCTTACAACTCCTAACAAAACATTACAAAACCGTACGTAAACTTAAAACTCCATAATAAACCTAATGAATTCGTCCGAGTCATTTGAACATCGTACGACCACTCAGGACTTGTTACGACTCTGTATGCGAAATTAGCAACAGGAAAAGCAATTTAGAATAATGTAGGATGCGTTACAACTTTTGAGAACACCTTACACCACCGTACGAAAGATTAAAACTCCATAATAAACCTAATGAATTCGTCCGAGTAATTTGAACACCATACAACAATTTGGAATATATAATGACTCTGTATTCCAGATTTCCGCCTTGAAAAGCATGTTAGTATAACGTACGGCACCTTACAACTCCTAACAAAACATTACAACACCGTACGTAAACTTAAAACTCCATAATAAACCTAATGAATTCGTCCGAGTCATTTGAACATCGTACGACCACTCAGGACTTGTTACGACTCTGTATGCGAAATTAGGAACAGGAAAAGCAATTTAGAATAATGTAGGATGCGTTACAACTTTTGAGAACACCTTACACCACCGTACGAAAGATTAAAACTCCATAATAAACCTAATGAATTCGTCCGAGTAATTTGAACACCATACAACAATTTGGAATATATTACGACTCTGTATGCCACATTACCGCCTTGAAAAGCATGTTAGTATAACGTACGACACCTTACAACTCTTAACAAAACATTACAACACCGTACGTAAACTAAAAACTCCATAATAAACCTAATGAATTCGTCCGAGTCATTTGAACATCGTACGACCACTCAGGACTTGTTACGACTCTGTATGAGAAATTAGCAACAGGAAAAGCAATTTAGAATAATGTAGGATGCGTTACAACTTTTGAGAACACCTTACACCACCGTACGAAAGATTAAAACTCCATAATAAACCTAATGAATTCGTCCGAGTAATTTGAACACCATACAACAATTTGGAATATATAATGACTCTGTATTCCACATTTCCGCCTTGAAAAGCATGTTAGTATAACGTACGGCACCTTACAACTCCTAACAAAACATTACAACACCGTACGTAAACTTAAAACTCCATAATAAACCTAATGAATTCGTCCGAGTCATTTGAACATCGTACGACCACTCAGGACTTGTTACGACTCTGTATGCGAAATTAGGAACAGGAAAAGCAATTTAGAATAATGTAGGATGCGTTACAACTTTTGAGAACACCTTACACCACCGTACGAAAGATTAAAACTCCATAATAAACCTAATGAATTCGTCCGAGTAATTTGAACACCATACAACAATTTGGAATATATTACGACTCTGTATTCCACATTTCCGCCTTGAAAAGCATGTTAGTATAACGTACGGTACCTTACAACTCCTAACAAAACATTACAACACCGTACGTAAACTTAAAACTCCATAATAAACCTAATGAATTCGTCCGAGTCATTTGAACATCGTACGACCACTCAGGACTTGTTACGACTCTGTATGCGAAATTAGGAACAGGAAAAGCAATTTAGAATAATGTAGGATGCGTTACAACTTTTGAGAACACCTTACACCACCGTACGAAAGATTAAAACTCCATAATAAACCTAATGAATTCGTCCGAGTAATTTGAACACCATACAACAATTTGGAATATATTACGACTCTGTATGCCACATTACCGCCTTGAGAAGCATGTTAGTATAACGTACGGCACCTTACAACTCCTAACAAAACATTACAACACCGTACGTAAACTTAAAACTCCATAATAAACCTAATGAATTCGTCCGAGTCATTTGAACATCGTACGACCACTCAGGACTTGTTACGACTCTGTATGCGAAATTAGGAACAGGAAAAGCAATTTAGAATAATGTAGGATGCGTTACAACTTTTGAGAACACCTTACACCACCGTACGAAAGATTAAAACTCCATAATAAACCTAATGAATTCGTCCGAGTAATTTGAACACCATACAACAATTTGGAATATATAATGACTCTGTATTCCAGATTTCCGCCTTGAAAAGCATGTTAGTATAACGTACGGCACCTTACAACTCCTAACAAAACATTACAACACCGTACGTAAACTTAAAACTCCATAATAAACCTAATGAATTCGTCCGAGTCATTTGAACATCGTACGACCACTCAGGACTTGTTACGACTCTGTATGCGAAATTAGGAACAGGAAAAGCAATTTAGAATAATGTAGGATGCGTTACAACTTTTGAGAACACCTTACACCACCGTACGAAAGATTAAAACTCCATAATAAACCTAATGAATTCGTCCGAGTAATTTGAACACCATACAACAATTTGGAATATATTACGACTCTGTATTCCACATTTCCGCCTTGAAAAGCATGTTAGTATAACGTACGGCACCTTACAACTCCTAACAAAACATTACAACACCGTACCTAAACTTAAAACTCCATAATAAACCTAATGAATTCGTCCGAGTCATTTGAACATCGTACGACCACTCAGGACTTGTTACGACTCTGTATGCGAAATTAGGAACAGGAAAAGCAATTTAGAATAATGTAGGATGCGTTACAACTTTTGAGAACACCTTACACCACCGTACGAAAGATTAAAACTCCATAATAAACCTAATGAATTCGTCCGAGTAATTTGAACACCATACAACAATTTGGAATATATTACGACTCTGTATGCCACATTACCGCCTTGAAAACCATGTTAGTATAACGTACAGCACCTTACAACTCCTAACAAAACATTACAACACCGTACGTAAACTTAAAACTCCATAATAAACCTAATGAATTCGTCCGAGTCATTTGAACATCGTACGACCACTCAGGACTTGTTACGACTCTGTATGCGAAATTAGCAACAGGAAAAGCAATTTAGAATAATGAAGGATGCATTACAACTTTTGAGAACACCTTACACCACCGTACGAAAGATTAAAACTCCATAATAAACCTAATGAATTCGTCCGAGTAATTTGAACACCATACAACAATTTGGAATATATTACGACTCTGTATTCCACATTTCCGCCTTGAAAAGCATGTTAGTATAACGTACGGTACCTTACAACTCCTAACAAAACATTACAACACCGTACGTAAACTTAAAACTCCATAATAAACCTAATGAATTCGTCCGAGTCATTTGAACATCGTACGACCACTCAGGACTTGTTACGACTCTGTATGCGAAATTAGGAACAGGAAAAGCAATTTAGAATAATGTAGGATGCGTTACAACTTTTGAGAACACCTTACACCACCGTACGAAAGATTAAAACTCCATAATAAACCTAATGAATTCGTCCGAGTAATTTGAACACCATACAACAATTTGGAATATATTACGACTCTGTATGCCACATTACCGCCTTGAGAAGCATGTTAGTATAACGTACGGCACCTTACAACTCCTAACAAAACATTACAACACCGTACGTAAACTTAAAACTCCATAATAAACCTAATGAATTCGTCCGAGTCATTTGAACATCGTACGACCACTCAGGACTTGTTACGACTCTGTATGCGAAATTAGGAACAGGAAAAGCAATTTAGAATAATGTAGGATGCGTTACAACTTTTGAGAACACCTTACACCACCGTACGAAAGATTAAAACTCCATAATAAACCTAATGAATTCGTCCGAGTAATTTGAACACCATACAACAATTTGGAATATATAATGACTCTGTATTCCAGATTTCCGCCTTGAAAAGCATGTTAGTATAACGTACGGCACCTTACAACTCCTAACAAAACATTACAACACCGTACGTAAACTTAAAACTCCATAATAAACCTAATGAATTCGTCCGAGTCATTTGAACATCGTACGACCACTCAGGACTTGTTACGACTCTGTATGCGAAATTAGGAACAGGAAAAGCAATTTAGAATAATGTAGGATGCGTTACAACTTTTGAGAACACCTTACACCACCGTACGAAAGATTAAAACTCCATAATAAACCTAATGAATTCGTCCGAGTAATTTGAACACCATACAACAATTTGGAATATATTACGACTCTGTATTCCACATTTCCGCCTTGAAAAGCATGTTAGTATAACGTACGGCACCTTACAACTCCTAACAAAACATTACAACACCGTACCTAAACTTAAAACTCCATAATAAACCTAATGAATTCGTCCGAGTCATTTGAACATCGTACGACCACTCAGGACTTGTTACGACTCTGTATGCGAAATTAGGAACAGGAAAAGCAATTTAGAATAATGTAGGATGCGTTACAACTTTTGAGAACACCTTACACCACCGTACGAAAGATTAAAACTCCATAATAAACCTAAGGAATTCGTCCGAGTAATTTGAACACCATACAACAATTTGGAATATATAACGACTCTGTATTCCACATTTCCGCCTTGAAAAGCATGTTAGTATAACGTACGACACCGTACAACTCCTAACAAAACATTACAAAACCGTACGTAAACTTAAAACTCCATAATAAACCTAATGAATTCGTCCGAGTCATTTGAACATCGTACGACCACTCAGGACTTGTTACGACTCTGTATGCGAAATTAGCAACAGGAAAAGCAATTTAGAATAATGTAGGATGCGTTACAACTTTTGAGAACACCTTACACCACCGTACGAAAGATTAAAACTCCATAATAAACCTAATGAATTCGTCCGAGTAATTTGAACACCATACAACAATTTGGAATATATAATGACTCTGTATTCCAGATTTCCGCCTTGAAAAGCATGTTAGTATAACGTACGGCACCTTACAACTCCTAACAAAACATTACAACACCGTACGTAAACTTAAAACTCCATAATAAACCTAATGAATTCTTCCGAGTCATTTGAACATCGTACGACCACTCAGGACTTGTTACGACTCTGTATGCGAAATTAGGAACAGGAAAAGCAATTTAGAATAATGTAGGATGCGTTACAACTTTTGAGAACACCTTACACCACCGTACGAAAGATTAAAACTCCATAATAAACCTAATGAATTCGTCCGAGTAATTTGAACACCATACAACAATTTGGAATATATTACGACTCTGTATGCCACATTACCGCCTTGAGAAGCATGTTAGTATAACGTACGGCACCTTACAACTCCTAACAAAACATTACAACACCGTACGTAAACTTAAAACTCCATAATAAACCTAATGAATTCGTCCGAGTCATTTGAACATCGTACGACCACTCAGGACTTGTTACGACTCTGTTTGCGAAATTAGGAACAGGAAAAGCAATTTAGAATAATGTAGGATGCGTTACAACTTTTGAGAACACCTTACACCACCGTACGAAAGATTAAAACTCCATAATAAACCTAAGGAATTCGTCCGAGTAATTTGAACACCATACAACAATTTGGAATATATAACGACTCTGTATTCCACATTTCCGCCTTGAAAAGCATGTTAGTATAACGTACGACACCTTACAACTCCTAACAAAACATTACAAAACCGTACGTAAACTTAAAACTCCATAATAAACCTAATGAATTCGTCCGAGTCATTTGAACATCGTACGACCACTCAGGACTTGTTACGACTCTGTATGCGAAATTAGCAACAGGAAAAGCAATTTAGAATAATGTAGGATGCGTTACAACTTTTGAGAACACCTTACACCACCGTACGAAAGATTAAAACTCCATAATAAACCTAATGAATTCGTCCGAGTAATTTGAACACCATACAACAATTTGGAATATATAATGACTCTGTATTCCAGATTTCCGCCTTGAAAAGCATGTTAGTATAACGTACGGCACCTTACAACTCCTAACAAAACATTACAACACCGTACGTAAACTTAAAACTCCATAATAAACCTAATGAATTCGTCCGAGTCATTTGAACATCGTACGACCACTCAGGACTTGTTACGACTCTGTATGCGAAATTAGGAACAGGAAAAGCAATTTAGAATAATGTAGGATGCGTTACAACTTTTGAGAACACCTTACACCACCGTACGAAAGATTAACACTCCATAATAAACCTAATGAATTCGTCCGAGTAATTTGAACACCATACAACAATTTGGAATATATTACGACTCTGTATGCCACATTACCGCCTTGAGAAGCATGTTAGTATAACGTACGGCACCTTACAACTCCTAACAAAACATTACAACACCGTACGTAAACTTAAAACTCCATAATAAACCTAATGAATTCGTCCGAGTCATTTGAACATCGTACGACCACTCAGGACTTGTTACGACTCTGTATGCGAAATTAGGAACAGGAAAAGCAATTTAGAATAATGTAGGATGCGTTACAACTTTTGAGAACACCTTACACCACCGTACGAAAGATTAAAACTCCATAATAAACCTAATGAATTCGTCCGAGTAATTTGAACACCATACAACAATTTGGAATATATAATGACTCTGTATTCCAGATTTCCGCCTTGAAAAGCATGTTAGTATAACGTACGGCACCTTACAACTCCTAACAAAACATTACAACACCGTACGTAAACTTAAAACTCCATAATAAACCTAATGAATTCGTCCGAGTCATTTGAACATCGTACGACCACTCAGGACTTGTTACGACTCTGTATGCGAAATTAGGAACAGGAAAAGCAATTTAGAATAATGTAGGATGCGTTACAACTTTTGAGAACACCTTACACCACCGTACGAAAGATTAAAACTCCATAATAAACCTAATGAATTCGTCCGAGTAATTTGAACACCATACAACAATTTGGAATATATTACGACTCTGTATTCCACATTTCCGCCTTGAAAAGCATGTTAGTATAACGTACGGCACCTTACAACTCCTAACAAAACATTACAACACCGTACCTAAACTTAAAACTCCATAATAAACCTAATGAATTCGTCCGAGTCATTTGAACATCGTACGACCACTCAGGACTTGTTACGACTCTGTATGCGAAATTAGGAACAGGAAAAGCAATTTAGAATAATGTAGGATGCGTTACAACTTTTGAGAACACCTTACACCACCGTACGAAAGATTAAAACTCCATAATAAACCTAAGGAATTCGTCCGAGTAATTTGAACACCATACAACAATTTGGAATATATAACGACTCTGTATTCCACATTTCCGCCTTGAAAAGCATGTTAGTATAACGTACGACACCTTACAACTCCTAACAAAACATTACAAAACCGTACGTAAACTTAAAACTCCATAATAAACCTAATGAATTCGTCCGAGTCATTTGAACATCGTACGACCACTCAGGACTTGTTACGACTCTGTATGCGAAATTAGCAACAGGAAAAGCAATTTAGAATAATGTAGGATGCGTTACAACTTTTGAGAACACCTTACACCACCGTACGAAAGATTAAAACTCCATAATAAACCTAATGAATTCGTCCGAGTAATTTGAACACCATACAACAATTTGGAATATATAATGACTCTGTATTCCACATTTCCGCCTTGAAAAGCATGTTAGTATAACGTACGGCACCTTACAACTCCTAACAAAACATTACAACACCGTAATAAACTTAAAACTCCATAATAAACCTAATCAATTCGTCCGAGTCATTTGAACATCGTACGACCACTCAGGACTTGTTACGACTCTATATGCGAAATTAGCAACAGGAAAAGCAATTTAGGATAATGTAGGATGCGTTACAACTTTTGAGAACACCTTACACCACCGTACGAAAGATTAAAACTCCATAATAAACCTAATGAATTCGTCCGAGTAATTTGAACACCATACAACAATTTGGAATATATTACGACTCTGTATGCCACATTACCGCCTTGAAAAGCATGTTAGTATAACGTACGACACCTTACAACTCTTAACAAAACATTACAACACCGTACGTAAACTAAAAACTCCATAATAAACCTAATGAATTCGTCCGAGTCATTTGAACATCGTACGACCACTCAGGACTTGTTACGACTCTGTATGAGAAATTAGCAACAGGAAAAGCAATTTAGAATAATGTAGGATGCGTTACAACTTTTGAGAACACCTTACACCACCGTACGAAAGATTAAAACTCCATAATAAACCTAATGAATTCGTCCGAGTAATTTGAACACCATACAACAATTTGGAATATATAATGACTCTGTATTCCACATTTCCGCCTTGAAAAGCATGTTAGTATAACGTACGGCACCTTACAACTCCTAACAAAACATTACAACACCGTACGTAAACTTAAAACTCCATAATAAACCTAATGAATTCGTCCGAGTCATTTGAACATCGTACGACCACTCAGGACTTGTTACGACTCTGTATGCGAAATTAGGAACAGGAAAAGCAATTTAGAATAATGTAGGATGCGTTACAACTTTTGAGAACACCTTACACCACCGTACGAAAGATTAAAACTCCATAATAAACCTAATGAATTCGTCCGAGTAATTTGAACACCATACAACAATTTGGAATATATTACGACTCTGTATTCCACATTTCCGCCTTGAAAAGCATGTTAGTATAACGTACGGTACCTTACAACTCCTAACAAAACATTACAACACCGTACGTAAACTTAAAACTCCATAATAAACCTAATGAATTCGTCCGAGTCATTTGAACATCGTACGACCACTCAGGACTTGTTACGACTCTGTATGCGAAATTAACAACAGGAAAAGCAATTTAGAATAATGTAGGATGCGTTACAACTTTTGAGAACACCTTACACCACCGTACGAAAGATTAAAACTCCATAATAAACCTAATGAATTCGTCCAAGTAATTTGAACACCATACAACAATTTGGAATATATTACGACTTTGTATGCCACATTACCGTCTTGAGAAGCATGTTAGTATAACGTACGGCACCTTACAACTCCTAACAAAACATTACAACACCGTACGTAAACTTAAAACTCCATAATAAACCTAATGAATTCGTCCAAGTCATTTGAACATCGTACGACCACTCAGGACTTGTTACGACTCTGTATGCGAAATTAGCAATAGGAAAAGCAATTTAGAATAACGTAGGATGCCTTACAACTTTTGAGAACACCTTACACCACCATACGAAAGATTAAAACTCCATAATAAACCTAATGAATTCGTCCGAGTAATTTGAACACCATACAACAATTTGGAATATATTACGACTCTGTATGCCACATTACCGCCTTGTAAATCGTGTTAGTATAACGTACGGCACCTTACAACTCCTAACAAAACATTACAACACCGTACGTAAACTTAAAACTCCATAATAAACCTAATGAATTCGTCCGAGTCATTTGAACATCGTACGACCACTCAGGACTTGTTACGACTCTGTATGCGAAATTAGCAATAGGAAAAGCAATTTAGAATAATGTAAGATGCGTTAGAACTTTTGAGAACACCTTACACCACCGTACGAAAGACTAAAACTCCATAATAAATCTAATGAATTCGTCCCAGTAATTTGAACACCATACAACAATTTGGAATATATTACGACTCTGTATGCCACATTACCGTCTTGAGAAGCATGTTAGTATAACGTACGACACCTTACAATTCCTAACAAAACATTACAACACCGTACGTAAACTTAAAACTCCATAATAATCCTAATAAATTAGTCCGAGTCCTTTGAATATCGTACTACAATTTAGAATATATTACGACTCTGTATGCAACATTACCGTCTTGAGAAGCATGTTAGTATAACGTACGGCACCTTACAACTCCTAACAAAACATTACAACACCGTACGTATACTTAAAACTCCATAATAAACCTAATAAATTAGTCCGAGTCTTTTGAACATCGTACTACAATTTAGAATATATTACGACTCTGTATGCCACATTACCGCCTTGAAAAGCATGTTAGTATAACGTACGGCACCTTGCAACTCCTAACAAAACATTACAACACCGTAATAAACTTAAAACTCCATAATAAACCTAATCAATTCGTCCGAGTCATTTGAACATCGTACGACCACTCAGGACTTGTTACGACTCTGTATGCGAAATTAGCAACAGGAAAAGCAATTTAGAATAATGTAGGATGCGTTACAACTTTTGAGA
Source organism: Tagetes erecta (assembly GCA_030867185.1). Taxonomy (NCBI): domain Eukaryota; kingdom Viridiplantae; phylum Streptophyta; class Magnoliopsida; order Asterales; family Asteraceae; genus Tagetes; species Tagetes erecta. The sequence continues at coordinate 41,342,892 of CM061488.1, read as the reverse complement.
ACACCTTACACCACCGTACGAAAGATTAAAACTCCATAATAAACCTAATGAATTCGTCCGAGTAATTTGAACACCATACAACAATTTGGAATATATTACGACTCTGTATGCCACATTACCGCCTTGAAAAGCATGTTAGTATAACGTACGACACCTTACAACTCTTAACAAAACATTACAACACCGTACGTAAACTAAAAACTCCATAATAAACCTAATGAATTCGTCCGAGTCATTTGAACATCGTACGACCACTCAGGACTTGTTACGACTCTGTATGCGAAATTAGCAACAGGAAAAGCAATTTAGAATAATGTAGGATGCGTTACAACTTTTGAGAACACCTTACACCACCGTACGAAAGATTAAAACTCCATAATAAACCTAATGAATTCGTCCGAGTAATTTGAACACCATACAACAATTTGGAATATATTACGACTCTGTATGCCACATTACCGCCTTGAAAATCGTGTTAGTATAACGTACGGCACCTTACAACTCCTAACAAAACATTACAACACCGTACGTAAACTTAAAACTCCATAATAAACCTAATGAATTCGTCCGAGTCATTTGAACATCGTACGACCACTCAGGACTTGTTACGACTCTGTATGCGAAATTAGCAATAGGAAAAGCAATTTAGAATAATGTAAGATGCGTTACAACTTTTGAGAACACCTTACACCACCGTACGAAAGACTAAAACTCCATAATAAATCTAATGAATTCGTCCCAGTAATTTGAACACCATACAACAATTTGGAATATATTACGACTCTGTATGCCACATTACCGTCTTGAGAAGCATGTTAGTATAACGTACGACACCTTACAATTCCTAACAAAACATTACAACACCGTACGTAAACTTAAAACTCCATAATAATCCTAATAAATTAGTCCGAGTCCTTTGAATATCGTACTACAATTTAGAATATATTACGACTCTGTATGCAACATTACCGTCTTGAGAAGCATGTTAGTATAACGTACGGCACCTTACAACTCCTAACAAAACATTACAACACCGTACGTATACTTAAAACTCCATAATAAACCTAATAAATTAGTCCGAGTCTTTTGAACATCGTACTACAATTTAGAATATATTACGACTCTGTATGCCACATTACCGCCTTGAAAAGCATGTTAGTATAACGTACGGCACCTTGCAACTCCTAACAAAACATTACAACACCGTAATAAACTTAAAACTCCATAATAAACCTAATCAATTCGTCCGAGTCATTTGAACATCGTACGACCACTCAGGACTTGTTACGACTCTGTATGCGAAATTAGCAACAGGAAAAGCAATTTAGAATAATGTAGGATACGTTACAACTTTTGAGAACACCTTACACCACCGTACGAAAGATTAAAACTCCATAATAAACCTAATGAATTCGTCCGAGTAATTTGAACACCATACAACAATTTGGAATATATTACGACTCTGTATGCCACATTACCGCCTTGAAAAGCATGTTAGTATAACGTACGACACCTTACAACTCTTAACAAAACATTACAACACCGTACGTAAACTAAAAACTCCATAATAAACCTAATGAATTCGTCCGAGTCATTTGAACATCGTACGACCACTCAGGACTTGTTACGACTCTGTATGCGAAATTAGCAACAGGAAAAGCAATTTAGAATAATGTAGGATGCGTTACAACTTTTGAGAACACCTTACACCACCGTACGAAAGATTAAAACTCCATAATAAACCTAATGAATTCGTCCGAGTAATTTGAACACCATACAACAATTTGGAATATATTACGACTCTGTATGCCACATTACCGCCTTGAAAATCGTGTTAGTATAACGTACGGCACCTTACAACTCCTAACAAAACATTACAACACCGTACGTAAACTTAAAACTCCATAAAAAACCTAATGAATTCGTCCGAGTCATTTGAACATCGTACGACCACTCAGGACTTGTTACGACTCTGTATGCGAAATTAGCAATAGGAAAAGCAATTTAGAATAATGTAAGATGCGTTACAACTTTTGAGAACACCTTACACCACCGTACGAAAGACTAAAACTCCATAATAAATCTAATGAATTCGTCCCAGTAATTTGAACACCATACAACAATTTGGAATATATTACGACTCTGTATGCCACATTACCGTCTTGAGAAGCATGTTAGTATAACGTACGACACCTTACAATTCCTAACAAAACATTACAACACCGTACGTAAACTTAAAACTCCATAATAATCCTAATAAATTAGTCCGAGTCCTTTGAATATCGTACTACAATTTAGAATATATTACGACTCTGTATGCAACATTACCGTCTTGAGAAGCATGTTAGTATAACGTACAGCACCTTACAACTCCTAACAAAACATTACAACACCGTACGTATACTTAAAACTCCATAATAAACCTAATAAATTAGTCCGAGTCTTTTGAACATCGTACTACAATTTAGAATATATTACGACTCTGTATGCCACATTACCGCCTTGAAAAGCATGTTAGTATAACGTACGGCACCTTGCAACTCCTAACAAAACATTACAACACCGTAATAAACTTAAAACTCCATAATAAACCTAATCAATTCGTCCGAGTCATTTGAACATCGTACGACCACTCAGGACTTGTTACGACTCTGTATGCGAAATTAGCAACAGGAAAAGCAATTTAGATTAATGTAGGATGCGTTACAACTTTTGAGAACACCTTACACCACCGTACGAAAGATTAAAACTCCATAATAAACCTAATGAATTCGTCCGAGTAATTTGAACACCATACAACAATTTGGAATATATTACGACTCTGTATGCCACATTACCGCCTTGAAAAGCATGTTAGTATAACGTACGACACCTTACAACTCTTAACAAAACATTACAACACCGTACGTAAACTAAAAACTCCATAATAAACCTAATGAATTCGTCCGAGTCATTTGAACATCGTACGACCACTCAGGACTTGTTACGACTCTGTATGCGAAATTAGCAACAGGAAAAGCAATTTAGAATAATGTAGGATGCGTTACAACTTTTGAGAACACCTTACACCACCGTACGAAAGATTAAAACTCCATAATAAACCTAATGAATTCGTCCGAGTAATTTGAACACCATACAACAATTTGGAATATATTATGACTCTGTATGCCACATTACCGCCTTGAGAAGCATGTTAGTATAACGTACGGCACCTTACAACTCCTAACAAAACATTACAACACCGTACGTAAACTTAAAACTCCATAATAAACCTAATGAATTCGTCCGATTCATTTGAACATCGTACGACCACTCAGGAGTTGTTACGACTCTGTATGCGAAATTAACAACAAGAAAAGCAATTTAGAATAATGTAGGATGCGTTACAACTTTTGAGAACACCTTACACCACCGTACGAAAGAGTAAAACTCCATAATAAACCTAATGAATTCGTCCGAGTAATTTGAACACCATACAACAATTTGGAATATATTACGACTCTGTATGCCACATTACCGCCTTGAAAAGCATGTTAGTATAACGTACGGCACCTTACAACTCATAACAAAACATTACAACACCGTACGTAAACTTAAAACTCCATAATAAACCTAATAAATTCGTCCGAGTCATTTGAACATTGTACGACCACTCAGGACTTGTTACGACTCTCTATGCGAAATTAGCAACAGGAAAAGCAATTTAGAATAATGTAGGATGCGTTACAACTTTTGAGAACACCTTACACCACCGTACGAAAGACTAAAACTCCATAATAAACCTAATGAATTCGTCCGAGTAATTTGAACACCATACAACAATTCGGAATATATTACGACTCTGTATGCCACATTACCGTCTTGAGAAGCATGTTAGTATAACGTACGACACCTTACAATTCCTAACAAAACATTACAACACCGTACGTAAACTTAAAACTCCATAATAATCCTAATAAATTAGTCCGAGTCCTTTGAATATCGTACTACAATTTAGAATATATTACGACTCTGTATGCAACATTACCGTCTTGAGAAGCATGTTAGTATAACGTACGGCACCTTACAACTCCTAACAAAACATTACAACACCGTACGTATACTTAAAACTCCATAATAAACCTAATAAATTAGTCCGAGTCTTTTGAACATCGTACTACAATTTAGAATATATTACGACTCTGTATGCCACATTACCGCCTTGAAAAGCATGTTAGTATAACGTACGGCACCTTGCAACTCCTAACAAAACATTACAACACCGTAAGTAAACTTAAAACTCCATAATAAACCTAATCAATTCGTCCGAGTCATTTGAACATCGTACGACCACTCAGGACTTGTTACGACTCTGTATGCGAAATTAGAAACAGGAAAAGCAATTTAGAATAATGTAGGATGCGTTACAACTTTTGAGAACACCTTACACCACCGTACGAAAGACTAAAACTCCATAATAAACCTAATGAATTCGTCCGAGTAATTTGAACACCATACAACAATTCGGAATATATTACGACTCTGTATGCCACATTACCGTCTTGAGAAGCATGTTAGTATAACGTACGACACCTTACAATTCCTAACAAAACATTACAACACCGTACGTAAACTTAAAACTCCATAATAATCCTAATAAATTAGTCCGAGTCCTTTGAATATCGTACTACAATTTAGAATATATTACGACTCTGTATGCAACATTACCGTCTTGAGAAGCATGTTAGTATAACGTACGGCACCTTACAACTCCTAACAAAACATTACAACACCGTACGTATACTTAAAACTCCATAATAAACCTAATAAATTAGTCCGAGTCTTTTGAACATCGTACTACAATTTAGAATATATTACGACTCTGTATGCCACATTACCGCCTTGAAAAGCATGTTAGTATAACGTACGGCACCTTGCAACTCCTAACAAAACATTACAACACCGTAAGTAAACTTAAAACTCCATAATAAACCTAATCAATTCGTCCGAGTCATTTGAACATCGTACGACCACCCAGGACTTGTTACGACTCTGTATGCGAAATTAGCAACAGGAAAAGCAATTTAGAATAATGTAGGATGCGTTACAACTTTTGAGAACACCTTACACCACCGTACGAAAGATTAAAACTCCATAATAAACCTAATGAATTCGTCCGAGTAATTTGAACACCATACAACAATTTGGTATATATTACGACTCTGTATGCCACGATGTGACACCCCGCAAGTTCAGGTTTACACCGTTAAATTATCTGTCAACTATTCCGTCAAGTTTTATAAAGTCCAGGGTTAGTTTGGTGATTAATGAACGTTATTTAACTAACCTTTAAACAAAAACTAAATAACCTAATAACTATAAGGGCCATTGTGCAAATTGTCTAATTAGATAAAATTAACCCAACCCTAACCGACCCACCCTTTATAATTAATATCATCATCATCAACGACATATCATCATCACCACTTCGAATCGGCGGATTCAACGTACAAGCAATTAACGCACGTCATCGTAGGTGTGTTGGTTACCGGCGATCCAACAGGAAGCAACAGGCGGCTCAAATCTAGTCCGACCTCCACCATCGTTCCCCCGTCACCTACCTGCAACGCGGACGACCACCACAGTCGTTTTCACAATCACCGTTTTCTTTCGTGTCAACCACCGCAACCTCCGGTACGTATATATCTTGTCAACGGGTAGTTTCGGTTTGATGCGATTCATTATGGTTTGGTTTCGTTTTAACTCGGTTTAGATGTGTGTTGGTATACGATGCATATAGGGGCTGAACTGGGTGTCGATATTAAGTTTGGCTCGGTCTATCGGTGTATTTGTATATATGTGTGTGCGTGTGTGTATCTATATATATATATGTATAAATGTATGTGTTGAATGCAAAATTGGTTGTGTAGATGGATTTGTGTGTATATGTAACGATGTATGTATGTGTAAAAGTGTTTGCATGTGTGCATAGATTTATTAGGAATATATATATGTATGTACTGTGTGTATATGTAACGATGTATGTATGTGTAAAAGTGTTCATGTTCAATTTTGTAATGAATGCGTAACGTAAATATTTTCATGATCAAATTAAGTTCCAAAGTTCATGTGATGTAGGTACGTAAGTTATAAAAGGAGTATATTAACTGGATGTATAAAAGGAACAAGATACTTATAGAACAGGAGTATACGTGCATGGGTATGTACATGTTTGAGTGAGTTTGAATTCAAAATAATAATGTGGTGGATGGAGTAATGGTAATGTCATTTGATGAGGTAATGGTCATGAGTGTGTGGATATGTGGATTGTGTGTCAGGTTTAATGACGATTTTGATTCGTATATGTGTTTGTATGTGAAGCCGTGTCGGGTATATATATATATAGCAATGTGTATATGAGTAAATGTAACAATGAGGCAAATTGTATAACGAGGTTTGCGTGATAATGTGGGTACGCCGAATGTAGATAGGCATAATTCAATTTCATGTGTTGGTTGTACAAATAATACATATTATAAGTAAACTTATATATGATGTGTGTGTGCAAAGATGATTAGTTATATATGTGCGTTTAATATGCTTGTGGTGTATGTGTGTTTATTGTGTAAGAGCATGTGCATGCAAGTATATCATATTCATGATGCTTGTAGTATGTAAAGGGGGATATATACATATTTGTGTGAATTATGTGAAATTGTGGTTTAAGCGATATATAAAACTAACAGTTCAGATACATTTAGTTTTGGTCATGTGTCAAAACCTATTTTCTAACATGACGTTTTATAAAGGGATTTGGGTACGAAACCGAGTTAGAAACGAGAAACCGTACATGTTTTTTTTAGATTCCATTTGTAATTAATCTAGCAATTAATGTACAGGTAGTGGGACTACCTAAGATTTATTTTGCTAATATATTGTAGCCGCACAACCTAAGGTGAGTTCTTTGCCCGCTTTTAAATCTTTTTCGGGGAGAAAACATACAAATGTTTTTTATGCGCCTTCGGGCAACTATTTACAGTGCCTTCGGGCGGACTGCTTCTTTTATGCCTTCGGGCGGAGCCAACTAAGGCTGCATTTTATACCTTCAGGTATGGCCTACGGGCAGGTTTCGGTAAAAGTATAAATGCCTACGGGCAGGTTTTGGTAAAAGTATAAATGCCTACGGGCAGGTTTTGGTAAAAGTATAAATGCCTACGGGTATGATTTTATTAGGGCTTATAGTGCTTTACACGAATTGGAACCACATTCAAGTCCTTATAAAAGTTCGAGGTTGATTAATATATGATAGCGGGGAAATTTGAGTAGTACTACCGGGTTGCGACGACACCCCACCCTTGACTGGGCGTCATGTGGTGCAGATTGTCCTTAAAGGTTATGGGTCATCCTGGTTAGATGGCGACAAGGCAAAAGTAACGTTTAGCTTTCATCTCGACGTGTTGACAAGCAATAAGCATTCGGTCTTGCAAACCGCCTAATAAAATGAAATATATTTTTGGTTTATCTGTGTTATGAACGGTATCTTTTATTTATAAACAAATCTCATGGAACTCACCAACATTATTTGTTGACTCGTTTTAGTATGTTTTCTCAGGTAATTAAGGAGCACGAGCACGAGTAGGACATGCATGCATTGGGTCGTCTTTTGGACTGTTTCAAAAACTATATTTATTACTTACTTTATTTAATCAAATTAGTTTATTTTGTGCGCGGGATTTTGCATACCGAATTTAAATATGCTTCCGCTAAAAGTTGATGTTTAACATTTAAACCTTGAATTTTGGATTATTTACAGTATGAAACATTTTGTTAAAACATTGAGTCAGTGTTAACTGTAACTAATGGCTTGAGATCCTGGTATGTCACACGCCTAACGGATATCCTATTTGTGGAAAATTGAGGGTGTGACAGATTGGTATCAGAGCCATAAGTTATAGAGAACTAGCATTTGCATCTAGACTATAACTAGGCATTGCATTAGTTACACTCACACTGCACATTAGCTATATTAGATTGGCCTTATACGTGTTCCCATAAATGCTACCTTATATGTGATTACTTATACTCGTTTCCATTAGGTAGACTTCCTTATTACTATATTGTTATGCCTCTAACCATAGACGTGATTTCTAATTTTAATTTTGACTCTAATCCTGATTTTCATCATGCTACGTATTCATTTTTGGGATCCGAGAAGCGTCGTCTGGAGTTTATCGGTAACCCGATGGGCAATGATCAAAACGTCCTCTTTCAAATAATCGGACTCTGTATTCCGTGGGTGTTTAAGGAATAATGGATCAGGAGAATACGCTAACCACCCCCCCGGCGCGCTTGTTGGTGCTGAACCATTTATTTAGAATTTTAAACCTTCTCCATCTTATCACAATTTCTTTATTTCATCGAATCGATGTTTACAACACTCGTGATAACTATTGACTCGATGAGGTATCTCGTGAAGATGAATACTTATGGTATTTTTGTTTTCTACATAGAGACTAGTTAGACCAAACGATTACATGCATTATTGCAAGAAATGTTGACATGGAAACGTCATCATTACCGGAGCATGAGCTCATATTTTGGTTAATATTCTTTTGTCGGTAGCTTATGTCAGTGATCGATCAAGTCCATCAATAATCCGTACTCAAGTTAATAATTAAAACGACTAACTTCCGAGTATACTTACTAATATAACTCCTAGTTGATCAATATAGAGTTGAGGATTAAGCTATAGATAACCCTCCATATTTGACATTTTAACGCTGGACAGGTGGAACTAGGGGGAACATGCAAAACAAATTATCATCACGGGTGCACACGGGATAGTAATTTGGAGTGCATGTGAATCTCGGTGAGACCTAGCTCGTGGATAAATGGTTCTAATGTGTAATTTATCACTTAAATTTCTCCCACTGTTAGTGGAAATTCTCGTAAGCCACTTACGAGTGCATGGTGTCAATAAATGTCGGGTGTCACAAAACCTGCTCATTAACGGTTAGACACTATTATTAGGTTGGAGAGGTTTAAAGACATCAAATTTATCATCAATATTATCTCCGTTGATCTGAAACGCTCTCAGGAACACTATAGTAATGAATATTTAAATGTACAATTTATTACGAAAGGAGTAACTCGAAGAATTGTTGTAACGCCTAAATGATGTCTAAGCAATAATAATTTAGGGGAAACCGCTATACACATAGACACTATTGACTTTCAGATACCCATTAGTCACTGCGATAGTAGAAACTAAGTGATTATTGTAATTGCCCCCCCCCCCCCGTATATAAATTCGAATATCAAATACGCTCCGTGAGTTCAGGTGATGAATAGTACAATCCACAAAAACAAAATTCAATTAAATACCAACTAGCATTTTGTGTGAGCCTTAAGCATTACTGTTCAGAATAACAACCTCTCATTTTGTTTCATCCCTTTACATCATTATAGCTGCTACAAAATATAATGATTGATGCTCTTATTTTCATTTGACTCTTCAAGCGTGCGATGTCTTACTTTCGAAGCTCAAGTTTATGCAAGAGATTCTACCTTTTATGTAATTAACTTCCTTGATCAAACTATTTGAGGCGCAATGTAAGCAGTTGTCACCTAATCGCTTTAAACCATGAAAACTCTAAAACAGGAAATTACATGCGTAAGGGAACTAGTGGATCTAAACAACCCAAGTAATGAAATAACATGACATCCTCATCTGATCCGTTAAACTCTAAGCCTCAGTCGGACTATTATCTCTCATCATCTTTTAAACACCCTAGCGACGAATTCAAACTCTACTACCCAATAAATCTCTATATCAAAATCCTTTCTAGCATTTTATTGTTTTGAGCCCTCAATAAATCCATTCAGATACTAAAACCTGTATCATGAAATGAGCACTGCTAGGTCAACCCAAAGGACCTACATAATTAAACTAATCTTCTATTGAAGTTGAAGGACAAGATTCCTGAAAACCGATCTTCTTAGTACATCGCATACCCCTACGTCCCATTGTGATCGTAACACTCAGATCCCATCAAAGAGAAAACATATTGTACTCCAAAGGATCAGGAACACTCATGTAACACAAACACTGTTATTTTAACTCTATTTTAGTAAGTAAACATTTATAACATTTTATCCTATGTCATTCAACCACTTGTTCTATCGATCACAACGAATCATAAATACTTATTAAATTCCTTGATCATTCTTACTTAAAACATGTACTTCTGAACACATAATAGTATCACACATTCTTCATCTTATTTAGAATGTTTATGACATCCTTGATGACCGTGTTTTGACAACCCTTCTTTAATAAAGTAGAGTACCTACACACGGTTGAGTCAATTTAATAATCGCTAAACAACTCGAATAACAACGCTTCTTTAATATAGACTCTTTAGTTAAGTCTCGATCCTTGAAAATCTAAATAATAACTCGAAGCTCCGTGATCTAAAACTTCTGAAATATTCGGCATACAAATCGTTGTTTAGAAATTTTAAGAGTGGATCCCAAAGAAACTTTAGAATCTCTTCAAACCCGCGATACATAAGACCAGTTGAAAGCCTGCAAATGATTACACTAGATTGTTTAAACCTAATGAAGTGGCTACCTAATGAAACACAAATACAATCATTATTAGCTATTACAGTAACAACATCTAACACCAAAGGTACGATTTAATTTTCGGGACGAAAATTCTTTTAACAAGGGAATGATATGACAACCTGAATTTTTTTTCCTTATCTTTTGTTCTATTTCACGGTGTAATTTTCGGGACGAAAATTCTCTTAACAAGGGGATGATGTGACACCCCGCAAGTTCAGGTTTACACCGTTAAATTATCTGTCAACTATTCCGTCAAGTTTTATAAAGTTCAGGGTTAGTTTGGTGATTAATGAACGTTATTTAATTAACCTTTAAACAAAAACTAAATAACCTAATAACTATAAGGGCCATTGTGCAAATTGTCTAATTAGATAAAATTAACCCAACCCTAACCGACCCACCCTTTATAATTAATATCATCATCATCAACGACATATCATCATCACCACTTCCAATCGGCGGATTCAACGTACAAGCAATTAACGCACGTCATCGTAGGTGTGTTGGTTACCGGCGATCCAACAGGAAGCAATAGGCGGCTCAAATCTAGACCGACCTCCACCATCGTTCCCCCGTCACCTACCTGCAATGCGGACGACCACCACAGTCGTTTTCACAATCACCGTTTTCTTTCGTGTCAACCACCGCAACCTCCGGTACGTATATATCTTGTCAACGGGTAGTTTCGGTTTGATGCGATTCGTTATGGTTTGGTTTCGTTTTAACTCGGTTTAGATGTGTGTTGGTATACGATGCATATAGGGGCTGAACTGGGTGTCGATATTAAGTTTGGCTCGGTCTATCGGTGTATTTGTATGTATGTGTGTGCGTGTGTGTATCTGTATACATATGTATAAATGTATGTGTTGAATGCAAAATTGGTTGTGTAGATGGATTTGTGTGTATATGTAACGATGTATGTATGTGTAAAAGTGTTTGCATGTGTGCATAGATTTATTAGGAATATATATATGTATGTACTGTGTGTATATGTAACGATGTATATGTGTAAAAGTGTTCATGTTCAATTTTGTAATGAATGCGTAACGTAAATATTTTCATGATCAAATTAAGTTCCAAAGTTCATGTGATGTAGGTACGTAAGTTATAAAAGGAGTATATTAACTGGATGTATAAAAGGAACAAGATACTTATAGAACAGGAGTATACGTGCATGGGTATGTACATGTTTGAGTGAGTTTGAATTCAAAATAATAATGTGGTGGATGGAGTAATGGTAATGTCATTTGATGAGGTAATGGTCATGAGTGTGTGGATATGTGGATTGTGTGTCAGGTTTAATGACGATTTTGATTCGTATATGTGTTTGTATGTGAAGCCGTGTCGGGTATATATATATATAGCAATGTGTATATGAGTAAATGTAACAATGAGGCAAATTGTATAACGAGGTTTGCGTGATAATGTGGGTACGCCGAATGTAGATAGGCATAATTCAATTTCATGTGTTGGTTGTACAAATAATACATATTATAAGTAAACTTATATATGATGTGTGTGTGCAAAGATGATTAGTTATATATGTGCGTTTAATATGCTTGTGGTGTATGTGTGTTTATTGTGTAAGAGCATGTGCATGAAAGTATATCATATTCATGATGCTTGTAGTATGTAAAGGGGGATATATACATATTTGTGTGAATTATGTGAAATTGTGGTTTAAGCGATATATAAAACTAACAGTTCAGATACATTTAGTTTTGGTCATGTGTCAAAACCTATTTTCTAACATGACGTTTTATAAAGGGATTTGGGTACAAAACCGAGTTAGAAACGAGAAACCGTACATGTTTTTTTTAGATTCCATTTGTAATTAATCTAGCAATTAATGTACAGGTAGTGGGACTACCTAAGATTTATTTTGCTAATATATTGTAGCCGCATAACCTAAGGTGAGTTCTTTGCCCGCTTTTAAATCTTTTTCGGGGAGAAAACATACAAATGTTTTTTATGCGCCTTCGGGCAACTATTTACAGTGCCTTCGGGCGGACTGCTTCTTTTATGCCTTCGGGCAAAACTTTATGCCTTCGGGCGGAGCCAACTAAGGCTGCATTTTATACCTACGGGTATGGCCTACGGGCAGGTTTCGGTAAAAGTATAAATGCCTACGGGCAGGTTTTGGTAAAAGTATAAATGCCTACGGGCAGGTTTTGGTAAAAGTATAAATGCCTACGGGTATGATTTTATTAGGGCTTATAGTGCTTTACACGAATTGGAACCACATTCAAGTCCTTATAAAAGTTCGAGGTTGATTAATATATGATAGCGGGGAAATTTGAGTAGTACTACCGGGTTGCGACGACACCCCACCCTTGACTGGGCGTCATGTGGTGCAGATTGTCCTTAAAGGTTATGGGTCATCCTGGTTAGATGGCGACAAGGCAAAAGTAACGTTTAGCTTTCATCTCGACGTGTTGACAAGCAATAAGCATTCGGTCTTGCAAACCGCCTAATAAAATGAAATATATTTTTGGTTTATCTGTGTTATGAACGGTATCTTTTATTTATAAACAAATCTCATGGAACTCACCAACATTATTTGTTGACTCGTTTTAGTATGTTTTCTCAGGTAATTAAGGAGCACGAGCACGAGTAGGACATGCATGCATTGGGTCGTCTTTTGGACTGTTTCAAAAACTATATTTATTACTTACTTTATTTAATCAAATTAGTTTATTTTGTGCGCGGGATTTTGCGTACCGAATTTAAATATGCTTCCGCTAAAAGTTGATGTTTAACATTTAAACCTTGAATTTTGGATTATTTACAGTATGAAACATTTTGTTAAAACATTGAGTCAGTGTTAACTGTAACTAATGGCTTGAGATCCTGGTATGTCACACGCCTAACGGATATCCTATTTGTGGAAAATTGAGGGTGTGACAATTACCGCCTTGAAAAGCATGTTAGTATAACGTACGGCACCTTACAACTCTTAACAAAACATTACAACACCGTACGTAAACTAAAAACTCCATAATAAACCTAATGAATTCGTCCGAGTCATTTGAACATCGTACGACCACTTAGGACTTGTTACGACTCTGTATGCGAAATTAGCAACAGGAAAAGCAATTTAGAATAATGTAAGATGCGTTACAACTTTTGAGAACACCTTACACCACCGTACGAAAGACTAAAACTCCATAATAAACCTAATGAATTCGTCCGAGTAATTTGAACACCATACAACAATTTGGAATATATTACGACTCTGTATGCCACATTACCGTCTTGAGAAGCATGTTAGTATAATGTACGGCACATTACAACTCCTAACAAAACATTACAACACCGTACGTAAACTTAAAACTCCATAATAAACCTAATGAATTCGTCCGAGTCATTTGAACATCGTACGACCACTCAGGACTTGTTACGACTCTGTATGCGAAATTAGCAACAGGAAAAGCAATTTAGAATAATGTAGGATGCGTTACAACTTTTGAGAACACCTTACACCACCGTACGAAAGATTAAAACACCATAATAAACCTAATGAATTCGTCCGGGTAATTTGAACACCATACAACAATTTGGAATATATTACGACTCTGTATGCCACATTACCGCCTTGAGAAGCATGTTAGTATAACGTACGGCACCTTACAACTCCTAACAAAACATTACAACACCGTACGTAAACTTAAAACTCCATAATAAACCTAATGAATTCGTCCGAGTCATTTGAACATCGTACGACCACTCAGGAGTTGTTACGACTCTGTATGCGAAATTAACAACAAGAAAAGCAATTTAGAATAATGTAGGATGCGTTACAACTTTTGAGAACACCTTACACCACCGTACGAAAGATTAAAACTCCATAATAAACCTAATGAATTCGTCCGAGTAATTTGAACACCATACAACAATTTGGAATATATTACGACTCTGTATGCCACATTACCGCCTTGAAAAGCATGTTAGTATAACGTACGGCACCTTACAACTCATAACAAAACATTACAACACCGTACGTAAACTTAAAACTCCATAATAAACCTAATGAATTCGTCCGAGTCATTTGAACATCGTACGACCACTCAGGACTTGTTACGACTCTCTATGCGAAATTAGCAACACGAAAAGCAATTTAGAATAATGTAGGATGCGTTACAACTTTTGAGAACACCTTACACCACCGTACGAAAGATTAAAACTCCATAAAAAACCTAATGAATTTGTCCGAGTAATTTGAACACCATACAACAATTTGGAATACATTACGACTCTGTATGCCACATTACCGCCTTGAAAAGCATGTTAGTATAACGTACGGCACCTTACAACTCATAACAAAACATTACAACACCGTACGTAAACTTAAAACTCTATAATAATCCTAATAAATTAGTCCGAGTCCTTTGAATATTGTACTACAATTTAGAATATATTACGACTCTGTATGCAACATTACCGTCTTGAGAAGCATGTTAGTATAACGTACGACACCTTACAACTCCTAACAAAACATTACAACACCGTACGTATACATAAAACTCCATAATAAACCTAATAAATTAGTCCGAGTCTTTTGAACATCGTACTACAATTTAGAATATATTACGACTCTGTATGCCACATTACCGCCTTGAAAAGCATGTTAGTATAACGTACGGCACCTTGCAACTCCTAACAAAACATTACAACACCGTAAGTAAACTTAAAACTCCATAATAAACCTAATCAATTCGGCCGAGTCATTTGAACATCGTACGACCACTCAGGACTTGTTAGGACTCTGTATGCGAAATTAGCAACAGGAAAAGCAATTTAGAATAATGTAGGATGCGTTACAACTTTTGAGAACACCTTACACCACCGTACGAAAGATTAAAACTCCATAATAAACCTAATGAATTCGTCCGAGTAATTTGAACACCATACAACAATTTGGAATATATTACGACTCTGTATGCCACATTACCGCCTTGAAAAGCATGTTAGTATAACGTATGACATCTTACAACTCTTAACAAAACATTACAACACCGTACGTAAACTAAAAACTCCATAATAAACCTAATGAATTCGTCCGAGTCATTTGAACATCGTACGACCACTTAGGACTTGTTACGACTCTGTATGCGAAATTAGCAACAGGAAAAGTAATTTAGAATAATGTAAGATGCGTTACAACTTTTGAGAACACCTTACACCACCGTACGAAAGACTAAAACTCCATAATAAACCTAATGAATTCGTCCGAGTAATTTGAACACCATACAACAATTTGGAATATATTACGACTCTGTATGCCACATTACCGTCTTGAGAAGCATGTTAGTATAAAGTACGGTACATTACAACTCCTAACAAAACATTACAACACCGTACGTAAACTTAAAACTCCATAATAAACCTAATGAATTCGTCCGAGTGATTTGAACATCGTACGACCACTCAGGACTTGTTACGACTCTGTATGCGAAATTAGCAACAGGAAAAGCAATTTAGAATAATGTAGGATGCGTTACAACTTTTGAGAACACCTTACACCACCGTACGAAAGATTAAAACACCATAATAAACCTAATGAATTCGTCCGGGTAATTTGAACACCATACAACAATTTGGAATATATTACGACTCTGTATGCCACATTACCGCCTTGAGAAGCATGTTAGTATAACGTACGGCACCTTACAACTCCTAACAGAACATTACAACACCGTACGTAAACTTAAAACTCCATAATAAACCTAATGAATTCGTCCGAGTCATTTGAACATCGTACGACCACTCAGGAGTTCTTACGACTCTGTATGCGAAATTAACAACAAGAAAAGCAATTTAGAATAATGTAGGATGCGTTACAACTTTTGAGAACACCTTACACCACCGTACGAAAGATTAAAACTCCATAATAAACCTAATGAATTTGTCCGAGTAATTTGAACACCATACAACAATTTGGAATATATTACGACTCTGTATGCCACATTACCGCCTTGAAAAGCATGTTAGTATAACGTACGGCACCTTACAACTCTTAACAAAACATTACAACACCGTACGTAAACTAAAAACTCCATAATAAACCTAATGAATTCGTCCGAGTCATTTGAACATCGTACGACCACTCAGGACTTGTTACGACTCTGTATGCGAAATTAGCAAAAGGAAAAGCAATTTAGAATAATGTAGGATGCGTTACAACTTTTGAGAACACCTTACACCACCGTACGAAAGACTAAAACTCCATAATAAACCTAACGAATTCGTCCGAGTAATTTGAACACCATACAACAATTTGGAATATATTACGACTCTGTATGCCACATTACCGTCTTGAGAAGCATGTTAGTATAACGTACGGCACCTTACAACTCCTAACAAAACATTACAACACCGTACGTTAACTTAAAACTCCATAATAAACCTAATTAATTCGTCCGAGTCATTTGAACATCGTACGACCACTCAGGAGTTGTTACGACTCTGTATGCGAAATTAACAACAAGAAAAGCAATTTAGAATAATGTAGGATGCGTTACAAATTTTGAGAACACCTTACACCACCGTACGAAAGATTAAAACTCCATAATAAACCTAATGAATTCGTCCGAGTAATTTGAACACCATACAACAATTTGGAATATATTACGACTCTGTATGCCACATTACCGCCTTGAAAAGCATGTTAGTATAACGTACGGCACCTTACAACTCATAACAAAACATTACAACACCGTACGTAAACTTAAAACTCCATAATAAACCTAATGAATTCGTCCGAGTCATTTGAACATCGTACGACCACTCAGGACTTGTTACGACTCTCTATGCGAAATTAGCAACACGAAAAGCAATTTAGAATAATGTAGGATGCGTTACAACTTTTGAGAACACCTTACACCACCGTACGAAAGATTAAAACTCCATAAAAAACCTAATGAATTTGTCCGAGTAATTTGAACACCATACAACAATTTGGAATACATTACGACTCTGTATGCCACATTACCGCCTTGAAAAGCATGTTAGTATAACGTACGGCACCTTACAACTCATAACAAAACATTACAACACCGTACGTAAACTTAAAACTCTATAATAATCCTAATAAATTAGTCCGAGTCCTTTGAATATTGTACTACAATTTAGAATATATTACGACTCTGTATGCAACATTACCGTCTTGAGAAGCATGTTAGTATAACGTACGACACCTTACAACTCCTAACAAAACATTACAACACCGTACGTATACATAAAACTCCATAATAAACCTAATAAATTAGTCCGAGTCTTTTGAACATCGTACTACAATTTAGAATATATTACGACTCTGTATGCCACATTACCGCCTTGAAAAGCATGTTAGTATAACGTACGGCACCTTGCAACTCCTAACAAAACATTACAACACCGTAAGTAAACTTAAAACTCCATAATAAACCTAATCAATTCGGCCGAGTCATTTGAACATCGTACGACCACTCAGGACTTGTTAGGACTCTGTATGCGAAATTAGCAACAGGAAAAGCAATTTAGAATAATGTAGGATGCGTTACAACTTTTGAGAACACCTTACACCACCGTACGAAAGATTAAAACTCCATAATAAACCTAATGAATTCGTCCGAGTAATTTGAACACCATACAACAATTTGGAATATATTACGACTCTGTATGCCACATTACCGCCTTGAAAAGCATGTTAGTATAACGTACGACATCTTACAACTCTTAACAAAACATTACAACACCGTACGTAAACTAAAAACTCCATAATAAACCTAATGAATTCGTCCGAGTCATTTGAACATCGTACGACCACTTAGGACTTGTTACGACTCTGTATGCGAAATTAGCAACAGGAAAAGTAATTTAGAATAATGTAAGATGCGTTACAACTTTTGAGAACACCTTACACCACCGTACGAAAGACTAAAACTCCATAATAAACCTAATGAATTCGTCCGAGTAATTTGAACACCATACAACAATTTGGAATATATTACGACTCTGTATGCCACATTACCGTCTTGAGAAGCATGTTAGTATAAAGTACGGTACATTACAACTCCTAACAAAACATTACAACACCGTACGTAAACTTAAAACTCCATAATAAACCTAATGA
This sequence comes from Tagetes erecta, assembly GCA_030867185.1. Taxonomy (NCBI): domain Eukaryota; kingdom Viridiplantae; phylum Streptophyta; class Magnoliopsida; order Asterales; family Asteraceae; genus Tagetes; species Tagetes erecta. The sequence continues at coordinate 41,324,171 of CM061488.1, read as the reverse complement.
ATTCGTCCGAGTGATTTGAACATCGTACGACCACTCAGGACTTGTTACGACTCTGTATGCGAAATTAGCAACAGGAAAAGCAATTTAGAATAATGTAGGATGCGTTACAACTTTTGAGAACACCTTACACCACCGTACGAAAGATTAAAACACCATAATAAACCTAATGAATTCGTCCGGGTAATTTGAACACCATACAACAATTTGGAATATATTACGACTCTGTATGCCACATTACCGCCTTGAGAAGCATGTTAGTATAACGTACGGCACCTTACAACTCCTAACAGAACATTACAACACCGTACGTAAACTTAAAACTCCATAATAAACCTAATGAATTCGTCCGAGTCATTTGAACATCGTACGACCACTCAGGAGTTCTTACGACTCTGTATGCGAAATTAACAACAAGAAAAGCAATTTAGAATAATGTAGGATGCGTTACAACTTTTGAGAACACCTTACACCACCGTACGAAAGATTAAAACTCCATAATAAACCTAATGAATTTGTCCGAGTAATTTGAACACCATACAACAATTTGGAATATATTACGACTCTGTATGCCACATTACCGCCTTGAAAAGCATGTTAGTATAACGTACGGCACCTTACAACTCTTAACAAAACATTACAACACCGTACGTAAACTAAAAACTCCATAATAAACCTAATGAATTCGTCCGAGTCATTTGAACATCGTACGACCACTCAGGACTTGTTACGACTCTGTATGCGAAATTAGCAAAAGGAAAAGCAATTTAGAATAATGTAGGATGCGTTACAACTTTTGAGAACACCTTACACCACCGTACGAAAGACTAAAACTCCATAATAAACCTAACGAATTCGTCCGAGTAATTTGAACACCATACAACAATTTGGAATATATTACGACTCTGTATGCCACATTACCGTCTTGAGAAGCATGTTAGTATAACGTACGGCACCTTACAACTCCTAACAAAACATTACAACACCGTACGTTAACTTAAAACTCCATAATAAACCTAATTAATTCGTCCGAGTCATTTGAACATCGTACGACCACTCAGGAGTTGTTACGACTCTGTATGCGAAATTAACAACAAGAAAAGCAATTTAGAATAATGTAGGATGCGTTACAACTTTTGAGAACACCTTACACCACCGTACGAAAGATTAAAACTCCATAATAAACCTAATGAATTCGTCCGAGTAATTTGAACACCATACAACAATTTGGAATATATTACGACTCTGTATGCCACATTACCGCCTTGAAAAGCATGTTAGTATAACGTACGGCACCTTACAACTCATAACAAAACATTACAACACCGTACGTAAACTTAAAACTCCATAATAAACCTAATGAATTCGTCCGAGTCATTTGAACATCGTACGACCACTTAGGACTTGTTACGACTCTGTATGCGAAATTAGCAACAGGAAAAGTAATTTAGAATAATGTAAGATGCGTTACAACTTTTGAGAACACCTTACACCACCGTACGAAAGACTAAAACTCCATAATAAACCTAATGAATTCGTCCGAGTAATTTGAACACCATACAACAATTTGGAATACATTACGACTCTGTATGCCACATTACCGCCTTGAAAAGCATGTTAGTATAACGTACGGCACCTTACAACTCATAACAAAACATTACAACACCGTACGTAAACTTAAAACTCTATAATAATCCTAATAAATTAGTCCGAGTCCTTTGAATATTGTACTACAATTTAGAATATATTACGACTCTGTATGCAACATTACCGTCTTGAGAAGCATGTTAGTATAACGTACGACACCTTACAACTCCTAACAAAACATTACAACACCGTACGTATACATAAAACTCCATAATAAACCTAATAAATTAGTCCGAGTCTTTTGAACATCGTACTACAATTTAGAATATATTACGACTCTGTATGCCACATTACCGCCTTGAAAAGCATGTTAGTATAACGTACGACACCTTGCAACTCCTAACAAAACATTACAACACCGTAAGTAAACTTAAAACTCCATAATAAACCTAATCAATTCGGCCGAGTCATTTGAACATCGTACGACCACTCAGGACTTGTTAGGACTCTGTATGCCAAATTAGCAACAGGAAAAGCAATTTAGAATAATGTAGGATGCGTTACAACTTTTGAGAACACCTTACACCACCGTACGAAAGATTAAAACTCCATAATAAACCTAATGAATTCGTCCGAGTAATTAGAACACCATACAACAATTTGGAATATATTACGACTCTGTATGCCACATTACCGCCTTGAAAAGCATGTTAGTATAACGTACGGCATCTTACAACTCTTAACAAAACATTACAACACCGTACGTAAACTAAAAACTCCATAATAAACCTAATGAATTCGTCCGAGTCATTTGAACATCGTACGACCACTTAGGACTTGTTACGACTCTGTATGCGAAATTAGCAACAGGAAAAGTAATTTAGAATAATGTAAGATGCGTTACAACTTTTGAGAACACCTTACACCACCGTACGAAAGACTAAAACTCCATAATAAACCTAATGAATTCGTCCGAGTAATTTGAACACCATACAACAATTTGGAATATATTACGACTCTGTATGCCACATTACCGTCTTGAGAAGCATGTTAGTATAATGTACGGCACATTACAACTCCTAACAAAACATTACAACACCGTACGTAAACTTAAAACTCCATAATAAACCTAATGAATTCGTCCGAGTCATTTGAACATCGTACGACCACTCAGGACTTGTTACGACTCTGTATGCGAAATTAGCAACAGGAAAAGCAATTTAGAATAATGTAGGATGCGTTACAACTTTTGAGAACACCTTACACCACCGTACGAAAGATTAAAACACCATAATAAACCTAATGAATTCGTCCGGGTAATTTGAACACCATACAACAATTTGGAATATATTACGACTCTGTATGCCACATTACCGCCTTGAGAAGCATGTTAGTATAACGTACGGCACCTTACAACTCCTAACAAAACATTACAACACCGTATGTAAACTTAAAACTCCATAATAAACCTAATGAATTCGTCCGAGTCATTTGAACATCGTACGACCACTCAGGAGTTGTTACGACTCTGTATGCGAAATTAACAACAAGAAAAGCAATTTAGAATAATGTAGGATGCGTTACAACTTTTGAGAACACCTTACACCACCGTACGAAAGATTAAAACTCCATAATAAACCTAATGAATTCGTCCGAGTAATTTGAACACCATACAACAATTTGGAATATATTACGACTCTGTATGCCACATTACCGCCTTGAAAAGCATGTTAGTATAACGTACGGCACCTTACAACTCTTAACAAAACATTACAACACCGTACGTAAACTAAAAACTCCATAATAAACCTAATGAATTCGTCCGAGTCATTTGAACATCGTACGACCACTCAGGACTTGTTACGACTCTGTATGCGAAATTAGCAAAAGGAAAAGCAATTTAGAATAATGTAGGATGCGTTACAACTTTTGAGAACACCTTACACCACCGTACGAAAGACTAAAACTCCATAATAAACCTAACGAATTCGTCCGAGTAATTTGAACACCATACAACAATTTGGAATATATTACGACTCTGTATGCCACATTACCGTCTTGAGAAGCATGTTAGTATAACGTACGGCACCTTACAACTCCTAACAAAACATTACAACACCGTACGTAAACTTAAAACTCCATAATAAACCTAATTAATTCGTCCGAGTCATTTGAACATCGTACGACCACTCAGGAGTTGTTACGACTCTGTATGCGAAATTAACAACAAGAAAAGCAATTTAGAATAATGTAGGATGCGTTACAACTTTTGAGAACACCTTACACCACCGTACGAAAGATTAAAACTCCATAATAAACCTAATGAATTCGTCCGAGTAATTTGAACACCATACAACAATTTGGAATATATTACGACTCTGTATGCCACATTACCGCCTTGAAAAGCATGTTAGTATAACGTACGGCACCTTACAACTCATAACAAAACATTACAACACCGTACGTAAACTTAAAACTCCATAATAAACCTAATGAATTCGTCCGAGTCATTTGAACATCGTACGACCACTCAGGAGTTGTTACGACTCTGTATGCGAAATTAACAACAAGAAAAGCAATTTAGAATAATGTAGGATGCGTTACAACTTTTGAGAACACCTTACACCACCGTACGAAAGATTAAAACTCCATAATAAACCTAATGAATTCGTCCGAGTAATTTGAACACCATACAACAATTTGGAATATATTACGACTCTGTATGCCACATTACCGCCTTGAAAAGCATGTTAGTATAACGTACGGCACCTTACAACTCATAACAAAACATTACAACACCGTACGTAAACTTAAAACTCCATAATAAACCTAATGAATTCGTCCGAGTCATTTGAACATCGTACGACCACTCAGGACTTGTTACGACTCTCTATGCGAAATTAGCAACACGAAAAGCAATTTAGAATAATGTAGGATGCGTTACAACTTTTGAGAACACCTTACACCACCGTACGAAAGATTAAAACTCCATAAAAAACCTAATGAATTTGTCCGAGTAATTTGAACACCATACAACAATTTGGAATACATTACGACTCTGTATGCCACATTACCGCCTTGAAAAGCATGTTAGTATAACGTACGGCACCTTACAACTCATAACAAAACATTACAACACCGTACGTAAACTTAAAACTCTATAATAATCCTAATAAATTAGTCCGAGTCCTTTGAATATTGTACTACAATTTAGAATATATTACGACTCTGTATGCAACATTACCGTCTTGAGAAGCATGTTAGTATAACGTACGACACCTTACAACTCCTAACAAAACATTACAACACCGTACGTATACATAAAACTCCATAATAAACCTAATAAATTAGTCCGAGTCTTTTGAACATCGTACTACAATTTAGAATATATTACGACTCTGTATGCCACATTACCGCCTTGAAAAGCATGTTAGTATAACGTACGGCACCTTGCAACTCCTAACAAAACATTACAACACCGTAAGTAAACTTAAAACTCCATAATAAACCTAATCAATTCGGCCGAGTCATTTGAACATCGTACGACCACTCAGGACTTGTTAGGACTCTGTATGCGAAATTAGCAACAGGAAAAGCAATTTAGAATAATGTAGGATGCGTTACAACTTTTGAGAACACCTTACACCACCGTACGAAAGATTAAAACTCCATAATAAACCTAATGAATTCGTCCGAGTAATTTGAACACCATACAACAATTTGGAATATATTACGACTCTGTATGCCACATTACCGCCTTGAAAAGCATGTTAGTATAACGTACGGCATCTTACAACTCTTAACAAAACATTACAACACCGTACGTAAACTAAAAACTCCATAATAAACCTAATGAATTCGTCCGAGTCATTTGAACATCGTACGACCACTCAGGAGTTGTTACGACTCTGTATGCGAAATTAACAACAAGAAAAGCAATTTAGAATAATGTAGGATGCGTTACAACTTTTGAGAACACCTTACACCACCGTACGAAAGATTAAAACTCCATAATAAACCTAATGAATTTGTCCGAGTAATTTGAACACCATACAACAATTTGGAATATATTACGACTCTGTATGCCACATTACCGCCTTGAAAAGCATGTTAGTATAACGTACGGCACCTTACAACTCTTAACAAAACATTACAACACCGTACGTAAACTAAAAACTCCATAATAAACCTAATGAATTCGTCCGAGTCATTTGAACATCGTACGACCACTCAGGACTTGTTACGACTCTGTATGCGAAATTAGCAAAAGGAAAAGCAATTTAGAATAATGTAGGATGCGTTACAACTTTTGAGAACACCTTACACCACCGTACGAAAGACTAAAACTCCATAATAAACCTAACGAATTCGTCCGAGTAATTTGAACACCATACAACAATTTGGAATATATTACGACTCTGTATGCCACATTACCGTCTTGAGAAGCATGTTAGTATAACGTACGGCACCTTACAACTCCTAACAAAACATTACAACACCGTACGTAAACTTAAAACTCCATAATAAACCTAATTAATTCGTCCGAGTCATTTGAACATCGTACGACCACTCAGGAGTTGTTACGACTCTGTATGCGAAATTAACAACAAGAAAAGCAATTTAGAATAATGTAGGATGCGTTACAACTTTTGAGAACACCTTACACCACCGTACGAAAGATTAAAACTCCATAATAAACCTAATGAATTCGTCCGAGTAATTTGAACACCATACAACAATTTGGAATATATTACGACTCTGTATGCCACATTACCGCCTTGAAAAGCATGTTAGTATAACGTACGGCACCTTACAACTCATAACAAAACATTACAACACCGTACGTAAACTTAAAACTCCATAATAAACCTAATGAATTCGTCCGAGTCATTTGAACATCGTACGACCACTCAGGACTTGTTACGACTCTCTATGCGAAATTAGCAACACGAAAAGCAATTTAGAATAATGTAGGATGCGTTACAACTTTTGAGAACACCTTACACCACCGTACGAAAGATTAAAACTCCATAAAAAACCTAATGAATTTGTCCGAGTAATTTGAACACCATACAACAATTTGGAATACATTACGACTCTGTATGCCACATTACCGCCTTGAAAAGCATGTTAGTATAACGTACGGCACCTTACAACTCATAACAAAACATTACAACACCGTACGTAAACTTAAAACTCTATAATAATCCTAATAAATTAGTCCGAGTCCTTTGAATATTGTACTACAATTTAGAATATATTACGACTCTGTATGCAACATTACCGTCTTGAGAAGCATGTTAGTATAACGTACGACACCTTACAACTCCTAACAAAACATTACAACACCGTACGTATACATAAAACTCCATAATAAACCTAATAAATTAGTCCGAGTCTTTTGAACATCGTACTACAATTTAGAATATATTACGACTCTGTATGCCACATTACCGCCTTGAAAAGCATGTTAGTATAACGTACGGCACCTTGCAACTCCTAACAAAACATTACAACACCGTAAGTAAACTTAAAACTCCATAATAAACCTAATCAATTCGGCCGAGTCATTTGAACATCGTACGACCACTCAGGACTTGTTAGGACTCTGTATGCGAAATTAGCAACAGGAAAAGCAATTTAGAATAATGTAGGATGCGTTACAACTTTTGAGAACACCTTACACCACCGTACGAAAGATTAAAACTCCATAATAAACCTAATGAATTCGTCCGAGTAATTTGAACACCATACAACAATTTGGAATATATTACGACTCTGTATGCCACATTACCGCCTTGAAAAGCATGTTAGTATAACGTACGGCATCTTACAACTCATAACAAAACATTACAACACCGTACGTAAACTAAAAACTCCATAATAAACCTAATGAATTCGTCCGAGTCATTTGAACATCGTACGACCACTTAGGACTTGTTACGACTCTGTATGCGAAATTAGCAACAGGAAAAGTAATTTAGAATAATGTAAGATGCGTTACAACTTTTGAGAACACCTTACACCACCGTACGAAAGACTAAAACTCCATAATAAACCTAATGAATTCGTCCGAGTAATTTGAACACCATACAACAATTTGGAATATATTACGACTCTGTATGCCACATTACCGTCATGAGAAGCATGTTAGTATAATGTACGGCACATTACAACTCCTAACAAAACATTACAACACCGTACGTAAACTTAAAACTCCATAATAAACCTAATGAATTCGTCCGAGTCATTTGAACATCGTACGACCACTCAGGACTTGTTACGACTCTGTATGCGAAATTAGCAACAGGAAAAGCAATTTAGAATAATGTAGGATGCGTTACAACTTTTGAGAACACCTTACACCACCGTACGAAAGATTAAAACACCATAATAAACCTAATGAATTCGTCCGAGTAATTTGAACACCATACAACAATTTGGAATATATTACGACTCTGTATGCCACATTACCGCCTTGAGAAGCATGTTAGTATAACGTACGGCACCTTACAACTCCTAACAAAACATTACAACACCGTAAGTAAACTTAAAACTCCATAATAAACCTAATCAATTCGGCCGAGTCATTTGAACATCGTACGACCACTCAGGACTTGTTAGGACTCTGTATGCGAAATTAGCAACAGGAAAAGCAATTTAGAATAATGTAGGATGCGTTACAACTTTTGAGAACACCTTACACCACCGTACGAAAGATTAAAACTCCATAATAAACCTAATGAATTCGTCCGAGTAATTTGAACACCATACAACAATTTGGAATATATTACGACTCTGTATGCCACATTACCGCCTTGAAAAGCATGTTAGTATAACGTACGGCATCTTACAACTCTTAACAAAACATTACAACACCGTACGTAAACTAAAAACTCCATAATAAACCTAATGAATTCGTCCGAGTCATTTGAACATCGTACGACCACTTAGGACTTGTTACGACTCTGTATGCGAAATTAGCAACAGGAAAAGTAATTTAGAATAATGTAAGATGCGTTACAACTTTTGAGAACACCTTACACCACCGTACGAAAGACTAAAACTCCATAATAAACCTAATGAATTCGTCCGAGTAATTTGAACACCATACAACAATTTGGAATATATTACGACTCTGTATGCCACATTACCGTCTTGAGAAGCATGTTAGTATAATGTACGGCACATTACAACTCCTAACAAAACATTACAACACCGTACGTAAACTTAAAACTCCATAATAAACCTAATGAATTCGTCCGAGTCATTTGAACATCGTACGACCACTCAGGACTTGTTACGACTCTGTATGCGAAATTAGCAACAGGAAAAGCAATTTAGAATAATGTAGGATGCGTTACAACTTTTGAGAACACCTTACACCACCGTACGAAAGATTAAAACACCATAATAAACCTAATGAATTCGTCCGAGTAATTTGAACACCATACAACAATTTGGAATATATTACGACTCTGTATGCCACATTACCGCCTTGAGAAGCATGTTAGTATAACGTACGGCACCTTACAACTCCTAACAAAACATTACAACACCGTAAGTAAACTTAAAACTCCATAATAAACCTAATCAATTCGGCCGAGTCATTTGAACATCGTACGACCACTCAGGACTTGTTAGGACTCTGTATGCGAAATTAGCAACAGGAAAAGCAATTTAGAATAATGTAGGATGCGTTACAACTTTTGAGAACACCTTACACCACCGTACGAAAGATTAAAACTCCATAATAAACCTAATGAATTCGTCCGAGTAATTTGAACACCATACAACAATTTGGAATATATTACGACTCTGTATGCCACATTACCGCCTTGAAAAGCATGTTAGTATAACGTACGGCATCTTACAACTCTTAACAAAACATTACAACACCGTACGTAAACTAAAAACTCCATAATAAACCTAATGAATTCGTCCGAGTCATTTGAACATCGTACGACCACTTAGGACTTGTTACGACTCTGTATGCGAAATTAGCAACAGGAAAAGTAATTTACAATAATGTAAGATGCGTTACAACTTTTGAGAACACCTTACACCACCGTACGAAAGACTAAAACTCCATAATAAACCTAATGAATTCGTCCGAGTAATTTGAACACCATACAACAATTTGGAATATATTACGACTCTGTATGCCACATTACCGTCTTGAGAAGCATGTTAGTATAATGTACGGCACATTACAACTCCTAACAAAACATTACAACACCGTACGTAAACTTAAAACTCCATAATAAACCTAATGAATTCGTCCGAGTCATTTGAACATCGTACGACCACTCAGGACTTGTTACGACTCTGTATGCGAAATTAGCAACAGGAAAAGCAATTTAGAATAATGTAGGATGCGTTACAACTTTTGAGAACACCTTACACCACCGTACGAAAGATTAAAACACCATAATAAACCTAATGAATTCGTCCGGGTAATTTGAACACCATACAACAATTTGGAATATATTACGACTCTGTATGCCACATTACCGCCTTGAGAAGCATGTTAGTATAACGTACGGCACCTTACAACTCCTAACAAAACATTACAACACCGTACGTAAACTTAAAACTCCATAATAAACCTAATGAATTCGTCCGAGTCATTTGAACATCGTACGACCACTCAGGAGTTGTTACGACTCTGTATGCGAAATTAACAACAAGAAAAGCAATTTAGAATAATGTAGGATGCGTTACAACTTTTGAGAACACCTTACACCACCGTACGAAAGATTAAAACTCCATAATAAACCTAATGAATTCGTCCGAGTAATTTGAACACCATACAACAATTTGGAATATATTACGACTCTGTATGCCACATTACCGCCTTGAAAAGCATATTAGTATAACGTACGGCACCTTACAACTCTTAACAAAACATTACAACACCGTACGTAAACTAAAAACTCCATAATAAACCTAATGAATTCGTCCGAGTCATTTGAACATCGTACGACCACTCAGGACTTGTTACGACTCTGTATGCGAAATTAGCAAAAGGAAAAGCAATTTAGAATAATGTAGGATGCGTTACAACTTTTGAGAACACCTTACACCACCGTACGAAAGACTAAAACTCCATAATAAACCTAACGAATTCGTCCGAGTAATTTGAACACCATACAACAATTTGGAATATATTACGACTCTGTATGCCACATTACCGTCTTGAGAAGCATGTTAGTATAACGTACGGCACCTTACAACTCCTAACAAAACATTACAACACCGTACGTAAACTTAAAACTCCATAATAAACCTAATTAATTCGTCCGAGTCATTTGAACATCGTACGACCACTCAGGAGTTGTTACGACTCTGTATGCGAAATTAACAACAAGAAAAGCAATTTAGAATAATGTAGGATGCGTTACAACTTTTGAGAACACCTTACACCACCGTACGAAAGATTAAAACTCCATAATAAACCTAATGAATTCGTCCGAGTAATTTGAACACCATACAACAATTTGGAATATATTACGACTCTGTATGCCACATTACCGCCTTGAAAAGCATGTTAGTATAACGTACGGCACCTTACAACTCATAACAAAACATTACAACACCGTACGTAAACTTAAAACTCCATAATAAACCTAATGAATTCGTCCGAGTCATTTGAACATCGTACGACCACTCAGGAGTTGTTACGACTCTGTATGCGAAATTAACAACAAGAAAAGCAATTTAGAATAATGTAGGATGCGTTACAACTTTTGAGAACACCTTACACCACCGTACGAAAGATTAAAACTCCATAATAAACCTAATGAATTCGTCCGAGTAATTTGAACACCATACAACAATTTGGAATATATTACGACTCTGTATGCCACATTACCGCCTTGAAAAGCATGTTAATATAACGTACGGCACCTTACAACTCTTAACAAAACATTACAACACCGTACGTAAACTAAAAAGTCCATAATAAACCTAATGAATTCGTCCGAGTCATTTGAACATCGTACGACCACTCAGGACTTGTTACGACTCTGTATGCGAAATTAGCAAAAGGAAAAGCAATTTAGAATAATGTAGGATGCGTTACAACTTTTGAGAACACCTTACACCACCGTACGAAAGACAAAAACTCCATAATAAACCTAACGAATTCGTCCGAGTAATTTGAACACCATACAACAATTTGGAATATATTACGACTCTGTATGCCACATTACCGTCTTGAGAAGCATGTTAGTATAACGTACGGCACCTTACAACTCCTAACAAAACATTACAACACCGTACGTAAACTTAAAACTCCATAATAAACCTAATTAATTCGTCCGAGTCATTTGAACATCGTACGACAACTCAGGAGTTGTTACGACTCTGTATGCGAAATTAACAACAAGAAAAGCAATTTAGAATAATGTAGGATGCGTTACAACTTTTGAGAACACCTTACACCACCGTACGAAAGATTAAAACTCCATAATAAACCTAATGAATTCGTCCGAGTAATTTGAACACCATACAACAATTTGGAATATATTACGACTCTGTATGCCACATTACCGCCTTGAAAAGCATGTTAGTATAACGTACGGCACCTTACAACTCATAACAAAACATTACAACACCGTACGTAAACTTAAAACTCCATAATAAACCTAATGAATTCGTCCGAGTCATTTGAACATCGTACGACCACTCAGGACTTGTTACGACTCTCTATGCGAAATTAGCAACACGAAAAGCAATTTAGAATAATGTAGGATGCGTTACAACTTTTGAGAACACCTTACACCACCGTACGAAAGATTAAAACTCCATAAAAAACCTAATGAATTTGTCCGAGTAATTTGAACACCATACAACAATTTGGAATACATTACGACTCTGTATGCCACATTACCGCCTTGAAAAGCATGTTAGTATAACGTACGGCACCTTACAACTCATAACAAAACATTACAACACCGTACGTAAACTTAAAACTCTATAATAATCCTAATAAATTAGTCCGAGTCCTTTGAATATTGTACTACAATTTAGAATATATTACGACTCTGTATGCAACATTACCGTCTTGAGAAGCATGTTAGTATAACGTACGACACCTTACAACTCCTAACAAAACATTACAACACCGTACGTATACATAAAACTCCATAATAAACCTAATAAATTAGTCCGAGTCTTTTGAACATCGTACTACAATTTAGAATATATTACGACTCTGTATGCCACATTACCGCCTTGAAAAGCATGTTAGTATAACGTACGGCACCTTGCAACTCCTAACAAAACATTACAACACCGTAAGTAAACTTAAAACTCCATAATAAACCTAATCAATTCGGCCGAGTCATTTGAACATCGTACGACCACTCAGGACTTGTTAGGACTCTGTATGCGAAATTAGCAACAGGAAAAGCAATTTAGAATAATGTAGGATGCGTTACAACTTTTGAGAACACCTTACACCACCGTACGAAAGATTAAAACTCCATAATAAACCTAATGAATTCGTCCGAGTAATTTGAACACCATACAACAATTTGGAATATATTACGACTCTGTATGCCACATTACCGTCTTGAGAAGCATGTTAGTATAATGTACGGCACATTACAACTCCTAACAAAACATTACAACACCGTACGTAAACTTAAAACTCCATAATAAACCTAATGAATTCGTCCGAGTCATTTGAACATCGTACGACCACTCAGGACTTGTTACGACTCTGTATGCGAAATTAGCAACAGGAAAAGCAATTTAGAATAATGTAGGATGCGTTACAACTTTTGAGAACACCTTACACCACCGTACGAAAGACTAAAACTCCATAATAAACCTAACGAATTCGTCCGAGTAATTTGAACACCATACAACAATTTGGAATATATTACGACTCTGTATGCCACATTACCGTCTTGAGAAGCATGTTAGTATAACGTACGGCACCTTACAACTCCTAACAAAACATTACAACACCGTACGTAAACTTAAAACTCCATAATAAACCTAATTAATTCGTCCGAGTCATTTGAACATCGTACGACCACTCAGGAGTTGTTACGACTCTGTATGCGAAATTAACAACAAGAAAAGCAATTTAGAATAATGTAGGATGCGTTACAACTTTTGAGAACACCTTACACCACCGTACGAAAGATTAAAACTCCATAATAAACCTAATGAATTCGTCCGAGTAATTTGAACACCATACAACAATTTGGAATATATTACGACTCTGTATGCCACATTACCGCCTTGAAAAGCATGTTAGTATAACGTACGGCACCTTACAACTCATAACAAAACATTACAACACCGTACGTAAACTTAAAACTCCATAATAAACCTAATGAATTCGTCCGAGTCATTTGAAAATCGTACGACCACTCAGGACTTGTTACGACTCTCTATGCGAAATTAGCAACACGAAAAGCAATTTAGAATAATGTAGGATGCGTTACAACTTTTAGAACACCTTACACCACCGTACGAAAGATTAAAACTCCATAAAAAACCTAATGAATTTGTCCGAGTAATTTGAACACCATACAACAATTTGGAATACATTACGACTCTGTATGCCACATTACCGCCTTGAAAAGCATGTTAGTATAACGTACGGCACCTTACAACTCATAACAAAACATTACAACACCGTACGTAAACTTAAAACTCTATAATAATCCTAATAAATTAGTCCGAGTCCTTTGAATATTGTACTACAATTTAGAATATATTACGACTCTGTTTGCAACATTACCGTCTTGAGAAGCATGTTAGTATAACGTACGACACCTTACAACTCCTAACAAAACATTACAACACCGTACGTATACATAAAACTCCATAATAAACCTAATAAATTAGTCCGAGTCTTTTGAACATCGTACTACAATTTAGAATATATTACGACTCTGTATGCCACATTACCGCCTTGAAAAGCATGTTAGTATAACGTACGGCACCTTGCAACTCCTAACAAAACATTACAACACCGTAAGTAAACTTAAAACTCCATAATAAACCTAATCAATTCGGCCGAGTCATTTGAACATCGTACGACCACTCAGGACTTGTTAGGACTCTGTATGTGAAATTAGCAACAGGAAAAGCAATTTAGAATAATGTAGGATGCGTTACAACTTTTGAGAACACCTTACACCACCGTACGAAAGATTAAAACTCCATAATAAACCTAATGAATTCGTCCGAGTAATTTGAACACCATACAACAATTTGGAATATATTACGACTCTGTATGCCACTTTACCGCCTTGAAAAGCATGTTAGTATAACGTACGGCATCTTACAACTCTTAACAAAACATTACAACACCGTACGTAAACTAAAAACTCCATAATAAACCTAATGAATTCGTCCGAGTCATTTGAACATCGTACGACCACTTAGGACTTGTTACGACTCTGTATGCGAAATTAGCAACAGGAAAAGTAATTTAGAATAATGTAAGATGCGTTACAACTTTTGAGAACACCTTACACCACCGTACGAAAGACTAAAACTCCATAATAAACCTAATGAATTCGTCCGAGTAATTTGAACACCATACAACAATTTGGAATATATTACGACTCTGTATGCCACATTACCGTCTTGAGAAGCATGTTAGTATAATGTACGGCACATTACAACTCCTAACAAAACATTACAACACCGTACGTAAACTTAAAACTCCATAATAAACCTAATGAATTCGTCCGAGTCATTTGAACATCGTACGACCACTCAGGACTTGTTACGACTCTGTATGCGAAATTAGCAACAGGAAAAGCAATTTAGAATAATGTAGGATGCGTTACAACTTTTGAGAACACCTTACACCACCGTACGAAAGATTAAAACACCATAATAAACCTAATGAATTCGTCCGAGTAATTTGAACACCATACAACAATTTGGAATATATTACGACTCTGTATGCCACATTACCGCCTTGAAAAGCATGTTAGTATAACGTACGGCACCTTACAACTCCTAACAAAACATTACAACACCGTACGTAAACTTAAAACTCCATAATAAACCTAATAAATTAGTCCGAGTCTTTTGAACATCGTACTACAATTTAGAATATATTACGACTCTGTATGCCACATTACCGCCTTGAAAAGCATGTTAGTATAACGTACGGCACCTTGCAACTCCTAACAAAACATTACAACACCGTAAGTAAACTTAAAACTCCATAATAAACCTAATCAATTCGGCCGAGTCATTTGAACATCGTACGACCACTCAGGACTTGTTAGGACTCTGTATGTGAAATTAGCAACAGGAAAAGCAATTTAGAATAATGTAGGATGCGTTACAACTTTTGAGAACACCTTACACCACCGTACGAAAGATTAAAACTCCATAATAAACCTAATGAATTCGTCCGAGTAATTTGAACACCATACAACAATTTGGAATATATTACGACTCTGTATGCCACATTACCGCCTTGAAAAGCATGTTAGTATAACGTACGGCATCTTACAACTCTTAACAAAACATTACAACACCGTACGTAAACTAAAAACTCCATAATAAACCTAATGAATTCGTCCGAGTCATTTGAACATCGTACGACCACTTAGGACTTGTTACGACTCTGTATGCGAAATTAGCAACAGGAAAAGTAATTTAGAATAATGTAAGATGCGTTACAACTTTTGAGAACACCTTACACCACCGTACGAAAGACTAAAACTCCATAATAAACCTAATGAATTCGTCCGAGTAATTTGAACACCATACAACAATTTGGAATATATTACGACTCTGTATGCCACATTACCGTCTTGAGAAGCATGTTAGTATAATGTACGGCACATTACAACTCCTAACAAAACATTACAACACCGTACGTAAACTTAAAACTCCATAATAAACCTAATGAATTCGTCCGAGTCATTTGAACATCGTACGACCACTCAGGACTTGTTACGACTCTGTATGCGAAATTAGCAACAGGAAAAGCAATTTAGAATAATGTAGGATGCGTTACAACTTTTGAGAACACCTTACACCACCGTACGAAAGATTAAAACACCATAATAAACCTAATGAATTCGTCCGAGTAATTTGAACACCATACAACAATTTGGAATATATTACGACTCTGTATGCCACATTACCGCCTTGAGAAGCATGTTAGTATAACGTACGGCACCTTACAACTCCTAACAAAACATTACAACACCGTACGTAAACTTAAAACTCCATAATAAACCTAATGAATTCGTCCGAGTCATTTGAACATCGTACGACCACTCAGGAGTTGTTACGACTCTGTATGCGAAATTAACAACAAGAAAAGCAATTTAGAATAATGTAGGATGCGTTACAACTTTTGAGAACACCTTACACCACCGTACGAAAGATTAAAACTCCATAATAAACCTAATGAATTCGTCCGAGTAATTTGAACACCATACAACAATTTGGAATATATTACGACTCTGTATGCCACATTACCGCCTTGAAAAGCATGTTAGTATAACGTACGGCACCTTACAACTCATAACAAAACATTACAACACCGTACGTAAACTTAAAACTGCATAATAAACCTAATGAATTCGTCCGAGTCATTTGAACATCGTACGACCACTCAGGACATGTTACGACTCTGTATGCGAAATTAGCAATAGGAAAAGCAATTTAGAATAATGTAGGATGCGTTACAACTTTTGAGAACACCTTACACCACCGTACGAAAGATTAAAACTCCATAATAAACCTAATGAATTCGTCCGAGTAATTTGAACACCATACAACAATTTGGAATACATTACGACTCTGTATGCCACATTACCGCCTTGAAAAGCATGTTAGTATAACGTACGGCACCTTACAACTCATAACAAAACATTACAACACCGTACGTAAACTTAAAACTCTATAATAATCCTAATAAATTAGTCCGAGTCCTTTGAATATTGTACTACAATTTAGAATATATTACGACTCTGTATGCAACATTACCGTCTTGAGAAGCATGTTAGTATAACGTACGGCACCTTACAACTCCTAACAAAACATTACAACACCGTACGTATACATAAAACTCCATAATAAACCTAATAAATTAGTCCGAGTCTTTTGAACATCGTACTACAATTTAGAATATATTACGACTCTGTATGCCACATTACCGCCTTGAAAAGCATGTTAGTATAAAGTACGGCACCTTGCAACTCCTAACAAAACATTACAACACCGTAAGTAAACTTAAAACTCCATAATAAACCTAATCAATTCGGCCGAGTCATTTGAACATCGTACGACCACTCAGGACTTGTTAGGACTCTGTATGCGAAATTAGCAACAGGAAAAGCAATTTAGAATAATGTAGGATGCGTTACAACTTTTGAGAACACCTTACACCACCGTACGAAAGATTAAAACTCCATAATAAACCTAATGAATTCGTCCGAGTAATTTGAACACCATACAACAATTTGGAATATATTACGACTCTGTATGCCACATTACCGTCTTGAGAAGCATGTTAGTATAATGTACGGCACCTTACAACTCCTAACAAAACATTACAACACCGTACGTAAACTAAAAACTCCATAATAAACCTAATGAATTCGTCCGAGTCATTTGAACATCGTACGACCACTCAGGACTTGTTACGACTCTGTATGCGAAATTAGCAACAGGAAAAGTAATTTAGAATAATGTAAGATGCGTTACAACTTTTGAGAACACCTTACACCACCGTACGAAAGACTAAAACTCCATAATAAACCTAATGAATTCGTCCGAGTAATTTGAACACCATACAACAATTTGGAATATATTACGACTCTGTATGCCACATTACCGTCTTGAGAAGCATGTTAGTATAATGTACGGCACATTACAACTCCTAACAAAACATTACAACACCGTACGTAAACTTAAAACTCCATAATAAACCTAATGAATTCGTCCGAGTCATTTGAACATCGTACGACCACTCAGGAGTTGTTACGACTCTGTATGCGAAATTAACAACAAGAAAAGCAATTTAGAATAATGTAGGATGCGTTACAACTTTTGAGAACACCTTACACCACCGTACGAAAGATTAAAACTCCATAATAAACCTAATGAATTCGTCCGAGTAATTTGAACACCATACAACAATTTGGAATATATTACGACTCTGTATGCCACATTACCGCCTTGAAAAGCATGTTAGTATAACGTACGGCACCTTACAACTCATAACAAAACATTACAACACCGTACGTAAACTTAAAACTGCATAATAAACCTAATGAATTCGTCCGAGTCATTTGAACATCGTACGACCACTCAGGACATGTTACGACTCTGTATGCGAAATTAGCAATAGGAAAAGCAATTTAGAATAATGTAGGATGCGTTACAACTTTTGAGAACACCTTACACCACCGTACGAAAGATTAAAACTCCATAATAAACCTAATGAATTCGTCCGAGTAATTTGAACACCATACAACAATTTGGAATATATTACGACTTTGTATGCCACATTACCGCCTTGAAAAGCATGTTAGTATAACGTACGGCACCTTACAACTCTTAACAAAACATTACAACACCGTACGTAAACTAAAAACTCCATAATAAACCTAATGAATTCGTCCGAGTCATTTGAACATCGTACGACCACTCAGGACTTGTTACGACTCTGTATGCGAAATTAGCAACAGGAAAAGCAATTTAGAATAATGTAAGATGCGTTACAACTTTTGAGAACACCTTACACCACCGTACGAAAGACTAAAACTCCATAATAAACCTAATGAATTCGTCCGAGTAATTTGAACACCATACAACAATTTGGAATATATTACGACTCTGTATGCCACATTACCGTCTTGAGAAGCATGTTAGTATAATGTACGGCACCTTACAACTCCTAACAAAACATTACAACACCGTACGTAAACTTAAAACTCCATAATAAACCTAATGAATTCGTCCGAGTCATTTGAACATCGTACGACCACTCAGGACTTGTTACGACTCTGTATGCGAAATTAGCAACAGGAAAAGCAATTTAGAATAATGTAGGATGCGTTACAACTTTTGAGAACACCTTACACCACCGTACGAAAGATTAAAACTCCATAATAAACCTAATGAATTCGTCCGAGTAATTTGAACACCATACAACAATTTGGAATATATTACAACTCTGTATGCCACATTACCGTCTTGAGAAGCATGTTAGTATAACGTACGGCACCTTACAACTCCTAACAAAACATTACAACACCGTACGTAAACTTAAAACTCCATAATAAACCTAATGAATTCGTCCGAGTCATTTGAACATCGTACGACCACTCAGGAGTTGTTACGACTCTGTATGCGAAATTAACAACAACAAAGCAATTTAGAATAATGTAGGATGCGTTACAACTTTTGAGAACACCTTACACCACCGTACGAAAGATTAAAACTCCATAATAAACCTAATGAATTCGTCCGAGTAATTTGAACACCATACAACAATTTGGAATATATTACGACTCTGTATGCCACATTACCGCCTTGAAAAGCATGTTAGTATAACGTACGGCACCTTACAACTCTTAACAAAACATTACAACACCGTACGTAAACTAAAAACTCCATAATAAACCTAATGAATTCGTCCGAGTAATTTGAACACCATACAACAATTTGGAATATATTACGACTCTGTATGCCACATTACCGCCTTGAAAAGCATGTTAGTATAACGTACGGCACCTTACAACTCTTAACAAAACATTACAACACCGTACGTAAACTTAAAACTACATAATAAACCTAATGAATTCGTCCGAGTCATTTGAACATCGTACGACCACTCAGGACATGTTACGACTCTGTATGCGAAATTAGCAATAGGAAAAGCAATTTAGAATAATGTAGGATGCGTTACAACTTTTGAGAACACCTTACACCACCGTACGAAAGATTAAAACTCCATAATAAACCTAATGAATTCGTCCGAGTAATTTGAACACCATACAACAATTTGGAATATATTACGACTCTGTATGCCACATTACCGCCTTGAAAAGCATGTTAGTATAACGTACGGCACCTTACAACTCATAACAAAACATTACAACACCGTACGTAAACTTAAAACTGCATAATAAACCTAATGAATTCGTCCGAGTCATTTGAACATCGTACGACCACTCAGGACTTGTTACGACTCTGTATGCGAAATTAGCAACAGGAAAAGCAATTTAGAATAATGTAAGATGCGTTACAACTTTTGAGAACACCTTACACCACCGTACGAAAGACTAAAACTCCATAATAAACCTAATGAATTCGTCCGAGTAATTTGAACACCATACAACAATTTGGAATATATTACGACTCTGTATGCCACATTACCGTCGTGAGAAGCATGTTAGTATAATGTACGGCACCTTACAACTCCTAACAAAACATTACAACACCGTACGTAAACTTAAAACTCCATAATAAACCTAATGAATTCGTCCGAGTCATTTGAACATCGTACGACCACTCAGGACTTGTTACGACTCTGTATGCGAAGTTAGCAACAGGAAAAGCAATTTAGAATAATGTAGGATGCGTTACAACTTTTGAGAACACCTTACACCACCGTACGAAAGATTAAAACACCATAATAAACCTAATGAATTTGTCCGAGTAATTTGAACACCATACAACAATTTGGAATATATTACGACTCTGTATGCCACATTACCGCCTTGAGAAGCATGTTAGTATAACGTACGGCACCTTACAACTCTTAACAAAACATTACAACACCGTACGTAAACTTAAAACTCCATAATAAACCTAATGAATTCGTCCGAGTCATTTGAACATCGTACGACCACTCAGGAGTTGTTACGACTCTGTATGCGAAATTAACAACAAGAAAAGCAATTTAGAATAATGTAGGATGCGTTACAACTTTTGAGAACACCTTACACCACCGTACGAAAGATTAAAACTCCATAATAAACCTAATGAATTCGTCCGAGTAATTTGAACACCATACAACAATTTGGAATATATTACGACTCTGTATGCCACATTACCGTCTTGAGAAGCATGTTAGTATAATGTACGGCACCTTACAACTCCTAACAAAACATTACAACACCGTACGTAAACTTAAAACTCCATAATAAACCTAATGAATTCGTCCGAGTCATTTGAACATCGTACGACCACTCAGGACTTGTTACGACTCTGTATGCGAAATTAGCAACAGGAAAAGCAATTTAGAATAATGTAGGATGCGTTACAACTTTTGAGAACACCTTACACCACCGTACGAAAGATTAAAACACCATAATAAACCTAATGAATTCGTCCGAGTAATTTGAACACCATACAACAATTTGGAATATATTACGACTCTGTATGCCACATTACCGCCTTGAGAAGCATGTTAGTATAACGTACGGCACTTTACAACTCCTAACAAAACATTACAACACCGTACGTAAACTTAAAACTCCATAATAAGCCTAATGAATTCGTCCGAGTCATTTGAACATCGTACGACCACTCAGGAGTTGTTACGACTCTCTATGCGAAATTAACAACAATAAAAGCAATTTAGAATAATGTAGGATGCGTTACAACTTTTGAGAACACCTTACACCACCGTACGAAAGATTAAAACTCCATAATAAACCTAATGAATTCGTCCGAGTAATTTGAACACCATACAACAATTTGGAATATATTACGACTCTGTATGCCACATTACCGCCTTGAAAAGCATGTTAGTATAACGTACGGCACCTTACAACTCTTAACAAAACATTACAACACCGTACGTAAACTTAAAACTACATAATAAACCTAATGAATTCGTCCGAGTCATTTGAACATCGTACGACCACTCAGGACATGTTACGACTCTGTATGCGAAATTAGCAATAGGAAAAGCAATTTAGAATAATGTAGGATGCGTTACAACTTTTGAGAACACCTTACACCACCGTACGAAAGATTAAAACTCCATAATAAACCTAATGAATTCGTCCGAGTAATTTGAACACCATACAACAATTTGGAATATATTACGACTCTGTATGCCACATTACCGCCTTGAAAAGCATGTTAGTATAACGTACGGCACCTTACAACTCATAACAAAACATTACAACACCGTACGTAAACTTAAAACTGCATAATAAACCTAATGAATTCGTCCGAGTCATTTGAACATCGTACGACCACTCAGGACTTGTTACGACTCTGTATGCGAAATTAGCAACAGGAAAAGCAATTTAGAATAATGTAAGATGCGTTACAACTTTTGAGAACACCTTACACCACCGTACGAAAGACTAAAACTCCATAATAAACCTAATGAATTCGTCCGAGTAATTTGAACACCATACAACAATTTGGAATATATTACGACTCTGTATGCCACATTACCGTCGTGAGAAGCATGTTAGTATAATGTACGGCACCTTACAACTCCTAACAAAACATTACAACACCGTACGTAAACTTAAAACTCCATAATAAACCTAATGAATTCGTCCGAGTCATTTGAACATCGTACGACCACTCAGGACTTGTTACGACTCTGTATGCGAAGTTAGCAACAGGAAAAGCAATTTAGAATAATGTAGGATGCGTTACAACTTTTGAGAACACCTTACACCACCGTACGAAAGATTAAAACACCATAATAAACCTAATGAATTTGTCCGAGTAATTTGAACACCATACAACAATTTGGAATATATTACGACTCTGTATGCCACATTACCGCCTTGAGAAGCATGTTAGTATAACGTACGGCACCTTACAACTCTTAACAAAACATTACAACACCGTACGTAAACTTAAAACTCCATAATAAACCTAATGAATTCGTCCGAGTCATTTGAACATCGTACGACCACTCAGGAGTTGTTACGACTCTGTATGCGAAATTAACAACAAGAAAAGCAATTTAGAATAATGTAGGATGCGTTACAACTTTTGAGAACACCTTACACCACCGTACGAAAGATTAAAACTCCATAATAAACCTAATGAATTCGTCCGAGTAATTTGAACACCATACAACAATTTGGAATATATTACGACTCTGTATGCCACATTACCGGCTTGAGAAGCATGTTAGTATAATGTACGGCACCTTACAACTCCTAACAAAACATTACAACACCGTACGTAAACTTAAAACTCCATAATAAACCTAATGAATTCGTCCGAGTCATTTGAACATCGTACGACCACTCAGGACTTGTTACGACTCTGTATGCGAAATTAGCAACAGGAAAAGCAATTTAGAATAATGTAGGATGCGTTACAACTTTTGAGAACACCTTACACCACCGTACGAAAGATTAAAACACCATAATAAACCTAATGAATTCGTCCGAGTAATTTGAACACCATACAACAATTTGGAATATATTACGACTCTGTATGCCACATTACCGCCTTGAGAAGCATGTTAGTATAACGTACGGCACTTTACAACTCCTAACAAAACATTACAACACCGTACGTAAACTTAAAACTCCATAATAAGCCTAATGAATTCGTCCGAGTCATTTGAACATCGTACGACCACTCAGGAGTTGTTACGACTCTCTATGCGAAATTAACAACAATAAAAGCAATTTAGAATAATGTAGGATGCGTTACAACTTTTGAGAACACCTTACACCACCGTACGAAAGATTAAAACTCCATAATAAACCTAATGAATTCGTCCGAGTAATTTGAACACCATACAACAATTTGGAATATATTACGACTCTGTATGCCACATTACCGCCTTGAAAAGCATGTTAGTATAACGTACGGCACCTTACAACTCATAACAAAACATTACAACACCGTACGTAGACTTAAAACTCCATAATAAACCTAATGAATTCGTCCGAGTCATTTGAACATCGTACGACCACTCAGGACTTGTTACGACTCTGTATGAGAAATTAGCAATAGGAAAAGCAATTTAGAATAATGTAGGATGCGTTACAACTTTTGAGAACACCTTACACCACCGTACGAAAGACTAAAACTCCATAATGAACCTAATGAATTCGTCCGAGTAATTTGAACACCATACAACAATTTGGAATATATTACGACTCTGTATGCCACATTACCGCCTTGAAAAGCATGTTAGTATAACGTACGGCACTTTACAACTCCTAACAAAACATTACAACACCGTACGTAAACTTAAAACTCCATAATAAACCTAATGAATTCGTCCGAGTAATTTGAACACCATACAACAATTTGGAATATATTACGACTCTGTATTCCACATTTCCGCCTTGAAAAGCATGTTAGTATAACGTACGGCACCTTACAACTCCTAACAAAACATTACAACACCGTACGTAAACTTAAAACTCCATAATAAACCTAATGAATTCGTCCGAGTCATTTGAACATCGTACGACCACTCAGGACTTGATACGACTCGGTATGCGAAATTAACAACAGGAAAAGCAATTTAGAATAATGTAGGATGCGTTACAACTTTTGAGAACACCTTACACCACCGTACGAAAGATTAAAACTCCATAATAAACCTAATGAATTCGTCCGAGTAATTTGAACACCATACAACAATTTGGAATATATTACGACTCTGTATTCCACATTTCCGCCTTGAAAAGCATGTTAGTATAACGTACGGCACCTTACAACTCCTAACAAAACATTACAACACCGTACGTAAACTTAAAACTCCATAATAAACCTAATGAATTCGTCCGAGTCATTTGAACATCGTACGACCACTCAGGACTTGTTACGACTCTGTATGCGAAATTAACAACAGGAAAAGCAATTTAGAATAATGTAGGATGCGTTACAACTTTTGAGAACACCTTACACCACCGTACGAAAGATTAAAACTCCATAATAAACCTAATGAATTCGTCCGAGTAATTTGAACACCATACAACAATTTGGAATATATTACGACTCTGTATGCCACATTACCGCCTTGAAAAGCATGTTAGTATAACGTACGGCACCTTACAACTTCTAACAAAACATTACAACACCGTACGTAAACTTAAAACTCCATAATAGACCTAATGAATTCGTCCGAGTCATTTGAACATCGTACGACCACTCAGGACTTGTTACGACTCTGTATGCGAAATTAGCAACTGAAAAAGCAATTTAGAATAATGTAGGATGCGTTACAACTTTTGAAAACACCTTACACCACCGTACGAAAGATTAAAACTCCATAATAAACCTAATGAATTCGTCCGAGTAATTTGAACACCATACAACAATTTGGAATATGTTACGACTCTGTATGCCACATTACCGTCTTGAGAAGCATGTTAGTATAACGTACGGCACCTTACAACTCCTAACAAAACATTACAACACCGTACGTAAACTTAAAACTCCAAAATAAACCTAATGAATTCGTCCGAGTCATTTGAACATCGTACGACCACTCAGGACTTGTTACGACTCTGTATGCGAAATTAGCAACTGGAAAAGCAATTTAGAATAATGTAGGATGCGTGACAACTTTTGAAAACACCTTACACCACCGTACGAAAGATTAAAACTCCATAATAAACCTAATGAATTCGTCCGAGTAATTTGAACACCATACAACAATTTGGAATATGTTACGACTCTGTATGCCACATTACCGTCTTGAGAAGCATGTTAGTATAACGTACGGCACCTTACAACTCCTAACAAAACATTACAACACCGTACGTAAACTTAACACTCCAAAATAAACCTAATGAATTCGTCCGAGTCATTTGAACATCGTACGACCACTCAGGACTTGTTACGACTCTGTATGCGAAATTAGCAACAGGAAAAGCAATTTAGAATAATGTAGGATGCGTTACAACTTTTGAGAACACCTTACACCACCGTACGAAAGATTAAAACTCCATAATAAACCTA
This sequence comes from Tagetes erecta, assembly GCA_030867185.1. NCBI lineage: Eukaryota > Viridiplantae > Streptophyta > Magnoliopsida > Asterales > Asteraceae > Tagetes > Tagetes erecta. Next base: position 41,297,657 of record CM061488.1, on the reverse strand, counting down.
ATGAATTCGTCCGAGTCATTTGAACATCGTACGACCACTCAGGACTTGTTACGACTCTGTATGCGAAATTAGCAACAGGAAAAGCAATTTAGAATAATGTAGGATGCGTTACAACTTTTGAGAACACCTTACACCACCGTATGAAAGATTAAAACACCATAATAAACCTAATGAATTCGTCCGAGTAATTTGAACACCATACAACAATTTGGAATATATTACGACTCTGTATGCCACATTACCGTCTTGAGAAGCATGTTAGTATAACGTACGGCACCTTACAACTCCTAACAAAACATTACAACACCGTACGTAAACTTAAAACTCCATAATAAACCTAATGAATTCGTCCGAGTCATTTGAACATCGTACGACCACTCAGGAGTTGTTACGACTCTGTATGCGAAATTAACAACAACAAAGCAATTTAGAATAATGTAGGATGCGTTACAACTTTTGAGAACACCTTACACCACCGTACGAAAGATTAAAACTCCATAATAAACCTAATGAATTCGTCCGAGTAATTTGAACACCACACAACAATTTGGAATATATTACGACTCTGTATGCCACATTACCGCCTTGAAAAGCATGTTAGTATAACGTACGGCACCTTACAACTCTTAACAAAACATTACAACACCGTACGTAAACTAAAAACTCCATAATAAACCTAATGAATTCGTCCGAGTAATTTGAACACCATACAACAATTTGGAATATATTACGACTCTGTATGCCACATTACCGCCTTGAAAAGCATGTTAGTATAACGTACGGCACCTTACAACTCTTAACAAAACATTACAACACCGTACGTAAACTTAAAACTACATAATAAACCTAATGAATTCGTCCGAGTCATTTGAACATCGTACGACCACTCAGGACATGTTACGACTCTGTATGCGAAATTAGCAATAGGAAAAGCAATTTAGAATAATGTAGGATGCGTTACAACTTTTGAGAACACCTTACACCACCGTACGAAAGATTAAAACGCCATAATAAACCTAATGAATTCGTCCGAGTAATTTGAACACCATACAACAATTTGGAATATATTACGACTCTGTATGCCACATTACCGCCTTGAAAAGCATGTTAGTATAACGTACGGCACCTTACAACTCTTAACAAAACATTACAACACCGTACGTAAACTAAAAACTCCATAATAAACCTAATGAATTCGTCCGAGTCATTTGAATATCGTACGACCACTCAGGACTTGTTACGACTCTGTATGCGAAATTTGCAACAGGAAAAGCAATTTAGAATAATGTAAGATGCGTTACAACTTTTGAGAACACCTTACACCACCGTACGAAAGACTAAAACTCCATAATAAACCTAATGAATTTGTCCGAGTAATTTGAACACCATACAACAATTTGGAATATATTACGACTCTGTATGCCACATTACCGTCTTGAGAAGCATGTTAGTATAATGTACGGCACCTTACAACTCCTAACAAAACATTACAACACCGTACGTAAACTTAAAACTCCATAATAAACCTAATGAATTCGTCCGAGTCATTTGAACATCGTACGACCACTCAGGACATGTTACGACTCTGTATGCGAAATTAGCAATAGGAAAAGCAATTTAGAATAATGTAGGATGCGTTACAACTTTTGAGAACACCTTACACCACCGTACGAAAGATTAAAACTCCATAATAAACCTAATGAATTCGTCCGAGTAATTTGAACACCATACAACAATTTGGAATATATTACGACTCTGTATGCCACATTACCGCCTTGAAAAGCATGTTAGTATAACGTACGGCACCTTACAACTCATAACAAAACATTACAACACCGTACGTAAACTTAAAACTGCATAATAAACCTAATGAATTCGTCCGAGTCATTTGAACATCGTACGACCACTCAGGACTTGTTACGACTCTGTATGCGAAATTAGCAACAGGAAAAGCAATTTAGAATAATGTAAGATGCGTTACAACTTTTGAGAACACCTTACACCACCGTACGAAAGACTAAAACTCCATAATAAACCTAATGAATTCGTCCGAGTAATTTGAACACCATACAACAATTTGGAATATATTACTACTCTGTATGCCACATTACCGTCGTGAGAAGCATGTTAGTATAATGTACGGCACCTTACAACTCCTAACAAAACATTACAACACCGTACGTAAACTTAAAACTCCATAATAAACCTAATGAATTCGTCCGAGTCATTTGAACATCGTACGACCACTCAGGACTTGTTACGACTCTGTATGCGAAGTTAGCAACAGGAAAAGCAATTTAGAATAATGTAGGATGCGTTACAACTTTTGAGAACACCTTACACCACCGTACGAAAGATTAAAACACCATAATAAACCTAATGAATTTGTCCGAGTAATTTGAACACCATACAACAATTTGGAATATATTACGACTCTGTATGCCACATTACCGCCTTGAGAAGCATGTTAGTATAACGTACGGCACCTTACAACTCTTAACAAAACATTACAACACCGTACGTAAACTTAAAACTCCATAATAAACCTAATGAATTCGTCCGAGTCATTTGAACATCGTACGACCACTCAGGAGTTGTTACGACTCTGTATGCGAAATTAACAACAAGAAAAGCAATTTAGAATAATGTAGGATGCGTTACAACTTTTGAGAACACCTTACACCACCGTACGAAAGATTAAAACTCCATAATAAACCTAATGAATTCGTCCGAGTAATTTGAACACCATACAACAATTTGGAATATATTACGACTCTGTATGCCACATTACCGTCTTGAGAAGCATGTTAGTATAATGTACGGCACCTTACAACTCCTAACAAAACAGTACAACACCGTACGTAAACTTAAAACTCCATAATAAACCTAATGAATTCGTCCGAGTCATTTGAACATCGTACGACCACTCAGGACTTGTTACGACTCTGTATGCGAAGTTAGCAACAGGAAAAGCAATTTAGAATAATGTAGGATGCGTTACAACTTTTGAGAACACCTTACACCACCGTACGAAAGATTAAAACACCATAATAAACCTAATGAATTCGTCCGAGTAATTTGAACACCATACAACAATTTGGAATATATTACGACTCTGTATGCCACATTACCGCCTTGAGAAGCATGTTAGTATAACGTACGGCACTTTACAACTCCTAACAAAACATTACAACACCGTACGTAAACTTAAAACTCCATAATAAGCCTAATGAATTCGTCCGAGTCATTTGAACATCGTACGACCACTCAGGAGTTGTTACGACTCTCTATGCGAAATTAACAACAATAAAAGCAATTTAGAATAATGTAGGATGCGTTACAACTTTTGAGAACACCTTACACCACCGTACGAAAGATTAAAACTCCATAATAAACCTAATGAATTCGTCCGAGTAATTTGAACACCATACAACAATTTGGAATATATTACGACTCTGTATGCCACATTACCGCCTTGAAAAGCATGTTAGTATAACGTACGGCACCTTACAACTCATAACAAAACATTACAACACCGTACGTAGACTTAAAACTCCATAATAAACCTAATGAATTCGTCCGAGTCATTTGAACATCGTACGACCACTCAGGACTTGTTACGACTCTGTATGCGAAATTAGCAATAGGAAAAGCAATTTAGAATAATGTAGGATGCGTTACAACTTTTGAGAACACCTTACACCACCGTACGAAAGACTAAAACTCCATTATAAACCTAATGAATTCGTCCGAGTAATTTGAACACCATACAACAATTTGGAATATATTACGACTCTGTATGCCACATTACCGCCTTGAAAAGCATGTTAGTATAACGTACGGCACCTTACAACTCCTAACAAAACATTACAACACCGTACGTAAACTTAAAACTCCATAATAAGCCTAATGAATTCGTCCGAGTCATTTGAACATCGTACGACCACTCAGGAGTTGTTACGACTCTCTATGCGAAATTAACAACAATAAAAGCAATTTAGAATAATGTAGGATGCGTTACAACTTTTGAGAACACCTTACACCACCGTACGAAAGATTAAAACTCCATAATAAACCTAATGAATTCGTCCGAGTAATTTGAACACCATACAACAATTTGGAATATATTACGACTCTGTATGCCACATTACCGCCTTGAAAAGCATGTTAGTATAACGTACGGCACCTTACAACTCATAACAAAACATTACAACACCGTACGTAGACTTAAAACTCCATAATAAACCTAATGAATTCGTCCGAGTCATTTGAACATCGTACGACCACTCAGGACTTGTTACGACTCTGTATGCGAAATTAGCAATAGGAAAAGCAATTTAGAATAATGTAGGATGCGTTACAACTTTTGAGAACACCTTACACCACCGTACGAAAGACTAAAACTCCATTATAAACCTAATGAATTCGTCCGAGTAATTTGAACACCATACAACAATTTGGAATATATTACGACTCTGTATGCCACATTACCGCCTTGAAAAGCATGTTAGTATAACGTACGGCACTTTACAACTCCTAACAAAACATTACAACACCGTACGTAAACTTAAAACTCCATAATAAACCTAATGAATTCGTCCGAGTAATTTGAACACCATACAACAATTTGGAATATATTACGACTCTGTATTCCACATTTCCGCCTTGAAAAGCATGTTAGTATAACGTACGGCACCTTACAACTCCTAACAAAACATTACAACACCGTACGTAAACTTAAAACTCCATAATAAACCTAATGAATTCGTCCGAGTCATTTGAACATCGTACGACCACTCAGGACTTGATACGACTCTGTATGCGAAATTAACAACAGGAAAAGCAATTTAGAATAATGTAGGATGCGTTACAACTTTTGAGAACACCTTACACCACCGTACGAAAGATTAAAACTCCATAATAAACCTAATGAATTCGTCCGAGTAATTTGAACACCATACAACAATTTGGAATATATTACGACTCTGTATGCCACATTACCGCCTTGAAAAGCATGTTAGTATAACGTACGGCACCTTACAACTTCTAACAAAACATTACAACACCGTACGTAAACTTAAAACTCCATAATAGACCTAATGAATTCGTCCGAGTCATTTGAACATCGTACGACCACTCAGGACTTGTTACGACTTTGTATGCGAAATTAGCAACTGAAAAAGCAATTTAGAATAATGTAGGATGCGTTACAACTTTTGAAAACACCTTACACCACCGTACGAAAGATTAAAACTCCATAATAAACCTAATGAATTCGTCCGAGTAATTTGAACACCATACAACAATTTGGAATATGTTACGACTCTGTATGCCACATTACCGTCTTGAGAAGCATGTTAGTATAACGTACGGCACCTTACAACTCCTAACAAAACATTACAACACCGTACGTAAACTTAAAACTCCAAAATAAACCTAATGAATTCGTCCGAGTCATTTGAACATCGTACGACCACTCAGGACTTGTTACGACTCTGTATGCGAAATTAGCAACTGGAAAAGCAATTTAGAATAATGTAGGATGCGTTACAACTTTTGAAAACACCTTACACCACCGTACGAAAGATTAAAACTCCATAATAAACCTAATGAATTAGTCCGAGTAATTTGAACACCATACAACAATTTGGAATATGTTACGACTCTGTATGCCACATTACCGTCTTGAGAAGCATGTTAGTATAACGTACGGCACCTTACAACTCCTAACAAAACATTACAACACCGTACGTAAACTTAACACTCCAAAATAAACCTAATGAATTCGTCCGAGTCATTTGAACATCGTACGACCACTCAGGACTTGTTACGACTCTGTATGCGAAATTAGCAACAGGAAAAGCAATTTAGAATAATGTAGGATGCGTTACAACTTTTGAGAACACCTTACACCACCGTACGAAAGATTAAAACTCCATAATAAACCTAATGAATTCGTCCAAGTAATTTGAACACCATACAACAATTTGGAATATATTACGACTTTGTATGCCACATTACCGTCTTGAGAAGCATGTTAGTATAACGTACGGCACCTTACAACTCCTAACAAAACATTACAACACCGTACGTAAACTTAAAACTCCATAATAAACCTAATGAATTCATCCGAGTCATTTGAACATCGTACGACCACTCAGGACTTGTTACGACTCTGTATGCGAAATAAGCAATAGGAAAAGCAATTTAGAATAATGTAGGATGCGTTACAACTTTTGAGAACACCTTACACCACCGTACGAAAGATTAAAACTCCATAATAAACCTAATGAATTCGTCCGAGTAATTTGAACACCATACAACAATTTGGAATATATTACGACTTTGTATGCCACATTACCGTCTTGAGAAGCATGTTAGTATAACGTACGGCACCTTACAACTCCTAACAAAACATTACAACACCGTACGTAAACTTAAAACTCCATAATAAACCTAATGAATTCATCCGAGTCATTTGAACATCGTACGACCACTCAGGACTTGTTACGACTCTGTATGCGAAATTAGTAATAGGAAAAGCAATTTAGAATAATGTAGGATGCGTTACAACTTTTGAGAACACCTTACACCACCGTACGAAAGATTAAAACTCCATAATAAACCTAATGAATTCGTCCGTGTAATTTGAACACCATACAACAATTTGGAATATATTACGACTCTGTATGCCACATTACCGTCTTGAGAAGCATGTTAGTATAACGTACGGCACCTTACAACTCCTAACAAAACATTACAACACCGTACGTAAACTTAAAACTCCATAATAAACCTAATGAATTCGTCCGAGTCATTTGAACATCGTACGACCACTCAGGACTTGTTACGACTCTGTATGCGAAATTAGCAATAGGAAAAGCAATTTAGAATAATGTAGGATGCGTTACAACTTTTGAGAACACCTTACACCACCGTACGAAAGATTAAAACTCCATAATAAACCTAATGAATTCGTCCGAGTAATTTGAACACCATACAACAATTTGGAATATATTACGACTCTGTATGCCACATTACCGCCTTGAAAAGCATGTTAGTATAACGTACGACACCTTACAACTCTTAACAAAACATTACAACACCGTACGTAAACTAAAAACTCCATAATAAACCTAATGAATTCGTCCGAGTCATTTGAACATCGTACGACCACTCAGGACTTGTTACGACTCTGTATGCGAAATTAGCAACAGGAAAAGCAATTTAGAATAATGTAAGATGCGTTACAACTTTTGAGAACACCTTACACCACCGTACGAAAGACTAAAACTCCATAATAAACCTAATGAATTCGTCCGAGTAATTTGAACACCATACAACAATTTGGAATATATTACGACTCTGTATGCCACATTACCGCCTTGAAAAGCATGTTAGTATAACGTACGGCACTTTACAACTCCTAACAAAACATTACAACACCGTACGTAAACTTAAAACTCCATAATAAACCTAATGAATTCGTCCGAGTAATTTGAACACCATACAACAATTTGGAATATATTACGACTCTGTATTCCACATTTCCGCCTTGAAAAGCATGTTAGTATAACGTACGGCACCTTACAACTCCTAACAAAACATTACAACACCGTACGTAAACTTAAAACTCCATAATAAACCTAATGAATTCGTCCGAGTCATTTGAACATCGTACGACCACTCAGGACTTGTTACGACTCTGTATGCGAAATTAACAACAGGAAAAGCAATTTAGAATAATGTAGGATGCGTTACAACTTTTGAGAACACCTTACACCACCGTACGAAACATTAAAACTCCATAATAAACCTAATGAATTCGTCCGAGTAATTTGAACACCATACAACAATTTGGAATATATTACGACTCTGTATTCCACATTTCCGCCTTGAAAAGCATGTTAGTATAACGTACGACACCTTACAACTCCTAACAAAACATTACAACACCGTACGTAAACTTAAAACTCCATAATAAACCTAATGAATTCGTCCGAGTCATTTGAACATCGTACGACCACTCAGGACTTGTTACGACTCTGTATGCGAAATTAACAACAGGAAAAGCAATTTAGAATAATGTAGGATGCGTTACAACTTTTGAGAACACCTTACACCACCGTACGAAAGATTAAAACTCCATAATAAACCTAATGAATTCGTCCGAGTAATTTGAACACCATACAACAATTTGGAATATATTACGACTCTGTATGCCACATTACCGCCTTGAAAAGCATGTTAGTATAACGTACGGCACCTTACAACTTCTAACAAAACATTACAACACCGTACGTAAACTTAAAACTCCATAATAGACCTAATGAATTCGTCCGAGTCATTTGAACATCGTACGACCACTCAGGACTTGTTACGACTCTGTATGCGAAATTAGCAACTGAAAAAGCAATTTAGAATAATGTAGGATGCGTTACAACTTTTGAAAACACCTTACACCACCGTACGAAAGATTAAAACTCCATAATAAACCTAATGAATTCGTCCGAGTAATTTGAACACCATACAACAATTTGGAATATGTTACGACTCTGTATGCCACATTACCGTCTTGAGAAGCATGTTAGTATAACGTACGGCACCTTACAACTCCTAACAAAACATTACAACACCGTACGTAAACTTAACACTCCAAAATAAACCTAATGAATTCGTCCGAGTCATTTGAACATCGTACGACCACTCAGGACTTGTTACGACTCTGTATGCGAAATTAGCAACAGGAAAAACAATTTAGAATAATGTAGGATGCGTTACAACTTTTGAGAACACCTTACACCACCGTACGAAAGATTAAAACTCCATAATAAACCTAATGAATTCGTCCAAGTAATTTGAACACCATACAACAATTTGGAATATATTACGACTTTGTATGCCACATTACCGTCTTGAGAAGCATGTTAGTATAACGTACGGCACCTTACAACTCCTAACAAAACATTACAACACCGTACGTAAACTTAAAACTCCATAATAAACCTAATGAATTCATCCGAGTCATTTGAACATCGTACGACCACTCAGGACTTGTTACGACTCTGTATGCGAAATTAGCAATAGGAAAAGCAATTTAGAATAATGTAGGATGCGTTACAACTTTTGAGAACACCTTACACCACCGTACGAAAGATTAAAACTCCATAATAAACCTAATGAATTCGTCCGAGTAATTTGAACACCATACAACAATTTGGAATATATTACGACTTTGTATGCCACATTACCGTCTTGAGAAGCATGTTAGTATAACGTACGGCACCTTACAACTCCTAACAAAACATTACAACACCGTACGTAAACTTAAAACTCCATAATAAACCTAATGAATTCGTCCGAGTCATTTGAACATCGTACGACCACTCAGGACTTGTTACGACTCTGTATGCGAAATTAACAACAGGAAAAGCAATTTAGAATAATGTAGGATGCGTTACAACTTTTGAGAACACCTTACACCACCGTACGAAAGATTAAAACTCCATAATAAACCTAATGAATTCGTCCGAGTAATTTGAACACCATACAACAATTTGGAATATATTACGACTTTGTATGTCACATTACCGTCTTGAGAAGCATGTTAGTATAACGTACGCCACCTTACAACTCCTAACAAAACATTACAACACCGTACGTAAACTTAAAACTCCATAATAAACCTAATAAATTCATCCGAGTCATTTGAACATCGTACGACCACTCAGGACTTGTTACGACTCTGTATGCGAAATTAGCAATAGGAAAAGCAATTTAGAATAATGTAGGATGCGTTACAACTTTTGAGAACACCTTACACCACCGTACGAAAGATTAAAACTCCATAATAAACCTAATGAATTCGTCCGAGTAATTTGAACACTATACAACAATTTGGAATATATTACGACTCTGTATGCCACATTACCGCCTTGAAAAGCATGTTAGTATAACGTACGGCACTTTACAACTCCTAACAAAACATTACAACACCTTACGTAAACTTAAAACTCCATAATAAACCTAATGAATTCGTCCGAGTAATTTGAACACCATACAACAATTTGGAATATATTACGACTCTGTATTCCACATTTCCGCCTTGAAAAGCATGTTAGTATAACGTACGGCACCTTACAACTCCTAACAAAACATTACAACACCGTACGTAAACTTAAAACTCCATAATAAACCTAATGAATTCGTCCGAGTCATTTGAACATCGTACGACCACTCAGGACTTGTTACGACTCTGTATGCGAAATTAACAACAGGAAAAGCAATTTAGAATAATGTAGGATGCGTTACAACTTTTGAGAACACCTTACACCACCGTACGAAAGATTAAAACTCCATAATAAACCTAATGAATTCGTCCGAGTAATTTGAACACCATACAACAATTTGGAATATATTACGACTCTGTATTCCACATTTCCGCCTTGAAACGCGTGTTAGTATAACGTACGGCACCTTACAACTCCTAACAAAACATTACAACACCGTACGTAAACTTAAAACTCCATAATAAACCTAATGAATTCGTCCGAGTCATTTGAACATCGTACGACCACTCAGGACTTGTTACGACTCTGTATGCGAAATTAACAACAGGAAAAGCAATTTAGAATAATGTAGGATGCGTTACAACTTTTGAGAACACCTTACACCACCGTACGAAAGATTAAAACTCCATAATAAACCTAATGAATTCGTCCGAGTAATTTGAACACCATACAACAATTTGGAATATATTACGACTCTGTATGCCACATTACCGCCTTGAAAAACATGTTAGTATAACGTACGGCACCTTACAACTTCTAACAAAACATTACAACACCGTACGTAAACTTAAAACTCCATAATAGACCTAATGAATTCGTCCGAGTCATTTGAACATCGTACGACCACTCAGGACTTGTTACGACTCTGTATGCGAAATTAGCAACTGAAAAAGCAATTTAGAATAATGTAGGATGCGTTACAACTTTTGAAAACACCTTACACCACCGTACGAAAGATTAAAACTCCATAATAAACCTAATGAATTCGTCCGAGTAATTTGAACACCATACAACAATTTGGAATATGTTACGACTCTGTATGCCACATTACCGTCTTGAGAAGCATGTTAGTATAACGTACGGCACCTTACAACTCCTAACAAAACATTACAACACCGTACGTAAACTTAAAACTCCAAAATAAACCTAATGAATTCGTCCGAGTCATTTGAACATCGTACGACCACTCAGGACTTGTTACGACTCTGTATGCGAAATTAGCAACTGAAAAAGCAATTTAGAATAATGTAGGATGCGTTACAACTTTTGAAAACACCTTACACCACCGTACGAAAGATTAAAACTCCATAATAAACCTAATGAATTCGTCCGAGTAATTTGAACACCATACAACAATTTGGAATATGTTACGACTCTGTATGCCACATTACCGTCTTGAGAAGCATGTTAGTATAACGTACGGCACCTTACAACTCCTAACAAAACATTACAACACCGTACGTAAACTTAAAACTCCAAAATAAACCTAATGAATTCGTCCGAGTCATTTGAACATCGTACGACCACTCAGGACTTGTTACGACTCTGTATGCGAAATTAGCAACTGGAAAAGCAATTTAGAATAATGTAGGATGCGTTACAACTTTTGAAAACACCTTACACCACCGTACGAAAGATTAAAACTCCATAATAAACCTAATGAATTCGTCCGAGTAATTTGAACACCATACAACAATTTGGAATATGTTACGACTCTGTATGCCACATTACCGTCTTGAGAAGCATGTTAGTATAACGTACGGCACCTTACAACTCCTAACAAAACATTACAACACCGTACGTAAACTTAACACTCCAAAATAAACCTAATGAATTCGTCCGAGTCATTTGAACATCGTACGACCACTCAGGACTTGTTACGACTCTGTATGCGAAATTAGCAACAGGAAAAGCAATTTAGAATAATGTAGGATGCGTTACAACTTTTGAGAACACCTTACACCACCGTACGAAAGATTAAAACTCCATAATAAACCTAATGAATTCGTCCAAGTAATTTGAACACCATACAACAATTTGGAATATATTACGACTTTGTATGCCACATTACCGTCTTGAGAAGCATGTTAGTATAACGTACGGCACCTTACAACTCCTAACAAAACATTACAACACCGTACGTAAACTTAAAACTCCATAATAAACCTAATGAATTCATCCGAGTCATTTGAACATCGTACGACCACTCAGGACTTGTTACGACTCTGTATGCGAAATTAGCAATAGGAAAAGCAATTTAGAATAATGTAGGATGCGTTACAACTTTTGAGAACACCTTACACCACCGTACGAAAGATTAAAACTCCATAATAAACCTAATGAATTCGTCCGAGTAATTTGAACACCATACAAAAATTTGGAATATATTACGACTTTGTATGCCACATTACCGTCTTGAGAAGCATGTTAGTATAACGTACGGCACCTTACAACTCCTAACAAAACATTACAACACCGTACGTAAACTTAAAACTCCATAATAAACCTAATGAATTCATCCGAGTCATTTGAACATCGTACGACCACTCAGGACTTGTTACGACTCTGTATGCGAAATTAGCAACAGGCAAAGCAATTTAAAATAATGTAAGATGCGTTACAACTTTTGAGAACACCTTACACCACCGTACGAAAGACTAAAACTCCATAATAAACCTAATGAATTCGTCCGAGTAATTTGAACACCATACAACAATTTGGAATATATTACGACTCTGTATGCCACATTACCGTCTTGAGAAGCATGTTAGTATAACGTACGGCACCTTACAACTCCTAACAAAACATTACAACACCGTACGTAAACTTAAAACTCCATAATAAACCTAATGAATTCATCCGAGTCATTTGAACATCGTACGACCACTCAGGACTTGTTACGACTCTGTATGCGAAATTAGCAACTGGAAAAGCAATTTAGAATAATGTAGGATGCGTTACAACTTTTGAGAACACCTTACACCACCGTACGAAAGATTAAAACTCCATAATAAACCTAATGAATTCGTCCGAGTAATTTGAACACCATACAACAATTTGGAATATATTACGACTCTGTATGCCACATTACCGTCTTGAGAAGCATGTTAGTATAACGTACGGCACCTTACAACTCCTAACAAAACATTACAACACCGTACGTAAACTTAAAACTCCATAATAAACCTAATGAATTCGTCCGAGTCATTTGAACATCGTACGACCACTCAGGACTTGTTACGACTCTGTATGCGAAATTAGCAATAGGAAAAGCAATTTAGAATAATGTAGGATGCGTTACAACTTTTGAGAACACCTTACACCACCGTACGAAAGATTAAAACTCCATAATAAACCTAATGAATTCGTCCGAATAATTTGAACACCATACAACAATTTGGAATATATTACGACTTTGTATGCCACATTACCGTCTTGAGAAGCATGTTAGTATAACGTACGGCACCTTACAACTCCTAACAAAACATTACAACACCGTACGTAAACTTAAAACTCCATAATAAACCTAATGAATTCGTCCGAGTCATTTGAACATCGTACGACCACTCAGGACTTGTTACGACTCTGTATGCGAAATTAGCAACTGGAAAAGCAATTTAGAATAATGTAGGATGCGTTACAACTTTTGAGAACACCTTACACCACCGTACGAAAGATTAAAACTCCATAATAAACCTAATGAATTCGTCCGAGTAATTTGAACACCATACAACAATTTGGAATATATTACGACTCTGTATGCCACATTACCGTCTTGAGAAGCATGTTAGTATAACGTACGGCACCTTACAACTCCTAACAAAACATTACAACACCGTACGTAAACTTAAAACTCCATAATAAACCTAATGAATTCGTCCGAGTCATTTGAACATCGTACGACCACTCAGGACTTGTTACGACTCTGTATGCGAAATTAGCAACAGGAAAAGCAATTTAGAATAATGTAGGATGCGTTACAACTTTTGAGAACACCTTACACCACCGTATGAAAGATTAAAACTCCATAATAAACCTAATGAATTCGTCCAAGTAATTTGAACACCATACAACAATTTGGAATATATTACGACTTTGTATGCCACATTACCGTCTTGAGAAGCATGTTAGTATAACGTACGGCACCTTACAACTCCTAACAAAACATTACAACACCGTACGTAAACTTAAAACTCCATAATAAACCTAATGAATTCGTCCGAGTCATTTGAACATCGTACGACCACTCAGGACTTGTTACGACTCTGTATGCGAAATTAGCAACAGGAAAAGCAATTTAGAATAATGTAGGATGCGTTACAACTTTTGAGAACACCTTACACCACCGTATGAAAGATTAAAACTCCATAATAAACCTAATGAATTCGTCCAAGTAATTTGAACACCATACAACAATTTGGAATATATTACGACTTTGTATGCTACATTACCGTCTTGAGAAGCATGTTAGTATAACGTACGGCACCTTACAACTCCTAACAAAACATTACAACACCGTACGTAAACTTAAAACTCCATAATAAACCTAATGAATTCGTCCGAGTCATTTGAACATCGTACGACCACTCAGGACTTGTTACGACTCTGTATGCGAAATTAGCAATAGGAAAAGCAATTTAGAATAATGTAGGATGCGTTACAACTTTTGAGAACACCTTACACCACCGTACGAAAGATTAAAACTCCATAATAAACCTAATGAATTCGTCCGAGTAATTTGAACACCATACAACAATTTGGAATATATTACGACTCTGTATGCCACATTACCGTCTTGAGAAGCATGTTAGTATAACGTACGGCACCTTACAACTCCTAACAAAACATTACAACACCGTACGTAAACTTAAAACTCCATAATAAACCTAATAAATTCGTCCGAGTCATTTGAACATCGTACGACCACTCAGGACTTGTTACGACTCTGTATGCGAAATTAGCAACAGGAAAAGCAATTTAGAATAATGTATGATGCGTTACAACTTTTGATAACACCTTACACCACCGTATGAAAGATTAAAACTCCATAATAAACCTAATGAATTCGTCCAAGTAATTTGAACACCATACAACAATTTGGAATGTATTACGACTTTGTATGCCACATTACCGTCTTGAGAAGCATGTTAGTATAACGTACGGCACCTTACAACTCCTAACAAAACATTACAACACCGTACGTAAACTTAAAACTCCATAATAAACCTAATGAATTCGTCCGAGTCATTTGAACATCGTACGACCACTCAGGATTTGTTACGACTCTGTATGCGAAATTAGCAACAGGAAAAGCAATTTAGAATAATGTAGGATGCGTTACAACTTTTGAGAACACCTTACACCACCGTATGAAAGATTAAAACTCCATAATAAACCTAATGAATTCGTCCAAGTAATTTGAACACCATACAACAATTTGGAATATATTACGAATTTGTATGCCACATTACCGTCTTGAGAAGCATGTTAGTATAACGTACGGCACCTTACAACTCCTAACAAAACATTACAACACCGTACGTAAACTTAAAAATCCATAATAAACCTAATAAATTCGTCCGAGTCATTTGAACATCGTACGACCACTCAGGACTTGTTACGACTCTGTATGCGAAATTAGCAACAGGAAAAGCAATTTAGAATAATGTAGGATGCGTTACAACTTTTGAGAACACCTTACACCACCGTATGAAAGATTAAAACTCCATAATAAACCTAATGAATTCGTCCAAGTAATTTGAACACCATACAACAATTTGGAATATATTACGACTTTGTATGCCACATTACCGTCTTGAGAAGCATGTTAGTATAACGTACGGCACCTTACAACTCCTAACAAAACATTACAACACCGTACGTAAACTTAAAACTCCATAATAAACCTAATAAATTCGTCCGAGTCATTTGAACATCGTACGACCACTCAGGACTTGTTACGACTCTGTATGCGAAATTAGCAACAGGAAAAGCAATTTAGAATAATGTAGGATGCGTTACAACTTTTGAGAACACCTTACACCACCGTACGAAAGATTAAAACTCCATAATAAACCTAATGAATTCGTCCGAGTAATTTGAACACCATACAACAATTTGGAATATATTACGACTCTGTATGCCACATTACCGTCTTGAGAAGCATGTTAGTATAACGTACGGCACCTTACAACTCCTAACAAAACATTACAACACCGTACGTAAACTTAAAACTCCATAATAAACCTAATGAATTCGTCCGAGTCATTTGAACATCGTACGACCACTCAGGACTTGTTACGACTCTGTATGCGAAATTAGCAATAGGAAAAGCAATTTAGAATAATGTAGGATGCGTTACAACTTTTGAGAACACCTTACACCACCGTACGAAAGATTAAAACTCCATAATAAACCTAATGAATTCGTCCGAATAATTTGAACACCATACAACAATTTGGAATATATTACGACTTTGTATGCCACATTACCGTCTTGAGAAGCATGTTAGTATAACGTACGGCACCTTACAACTCCTAACAAAACATTACAACACCGTACGTAAACTTAAAACTCCATAATAAACCTAATGAATTCGTCCGAGTCATTTGAACATCGTACGACCACTCAGGACTTGTTACGACTCTGTATGCGAAATTAGCAACTGGAAAAGCAATTTAGAATAATGTAGGATGCGTTACAACTTTTGAGAACACCTTACACCACCGTACGAAAGATTAAAACTCCATAATAAACCTAATGAATTCGTCCGAGTAATTTGAACACCATACAACAATTTGGAATATATTACGACTCTGTATGCCACATTACCGTCTTGAGAAGCATGTTAGTATAACGTACGGCACCTTACAACTCCTAACAAAACATTACAACACCGTACGTAAACTTAAAACTCCATAATAAACCTAATGAATTCGTCCGAGTCATTTGAACATCGTACGACCACTCAGGACTTGTTACGACTCTGTATGCGAAATTAGCAACAGGAAAAGCAATTTAGAATAATGTAGGATGCGTTACAACTTTTGAGAACACCTTACACCACCGTACGAAAGATTAAAACTCCATAATAAACCTAATGAATTCGTCCGAGTAATTTGAACACCATACAACAATTTGGAATATATTACGACTCTGTATGCCACATTACCGTCTTGAGAAGCATGTTAGTATAACGTACGGCACCTTACAACTCCTAACAAAACATTACAACACCGTACGTAAACTTAAAACTCCATAATAAACCTAATGAATTCGTCCGAGTCATTTGAACATCGTACGACCACTCAGGACTTGTTACGACTCTGTATGCGAAATTAGCAACAGGAAAAGCAATTTAGAATAATGTAGGATGCGTTACAACTTTTGAGAACACCTTACACCACCGTACGAAAGATTAAAACTCCATAATAAACCTAATGAATTCGTCCGAGTAATTTGAACACCATACAACAATTTGGAATATATTACGACTCTGTATGCCACATTACCGTCTTGAGAAGCATGTTAGTATAACGTACGGCACCTTACAACTCCTAACAAAACATTACAACACCGTACGTAAACTTAAAACTCCATAATAAACCTAATGAATTCGTCCGAGTCATTTGAACATCGTACGACCACTCAGGACTTGTTACGACTCTGTATGCGAAATTAGCAACTGGAAAAGCAATTTAGAATAATGTAGGATGCGTTACAACTTTTGAGAACACCTTACACCACCGTATGAAAGATTAAAACTCCATAATAAACCTAATGAATTCATTCAAGTAATTTGAACACCATACAACAATTTGGAATATATTACGACTTTGTATGCCACATTACCGTCTTGAGAAGCATGTTAGTATAACGTACGGCACCTTACAACTCCTAACAAAACATTACAACACCGTACGTAAACTTAAAACTCCATAATAAACCTAATGAATTCGTCCGAGTCATTTGAACATCGTACGACCACTCAGGACTTGTTACGACTCTGTATGCGAAATTAGCAACAGGAAAAGCAATTTAGAATAATGTATGATGCGTTACAACTTTTGATAACACCTTACACCACCGTATGAAAGATTAAAACTCCATAATAAACCTAATGAATTCGTCCAAGTAATTTGAACACCATACAACAATTTGGAATGTATTACGACTTTGTATGCCACATTACCGTCTTGAGAAGCATGTTAGTATAACGTACGGCACCTTACAACTCCTAACAAAACATTACAACACCGTACGTAAACTTAAAACTCCATAATAAACCTAATGAATTCGTCCGAGTCATTTGAACATCGTACGACCACTCAGGATTTGTTACGACTCTGTATGCGAAATTAGCAACAGGAAAAGCAATTTAGAATAATGTAGGATGCGTTACAACTTTTGAGAACACCTTACACCACCGTATGAAAGATTAAAACTCCATAATAAACCTAATGAATTCGTCCAAGTAATTTGAACACCATACAACAATTTGGAATATATTACGAATTTGTATGCCACATTACCGTCTTGAGAAGCATGTTAGTATAACGTACGGCACCTTACAACTCCTAACAAAACATTACAACACCGTACGTAAACTTAAAACTCCATAATAAACCTAATAAATTCGTCCGAGTCATTTGAACATCGTACGACCACTCAGGACTTGTTACGACTCTGTATGCGAAATTAGCAACAGGAAAAGCAATTTAGAATAATGTAGGATGCGTTACAACTTTTGAGAACACCTTACACCACCGTATGAAAGATTAAAACTCCATAATAAACCTAATGAATTCGTCCAAGTAATTTGAACACCATACAACAATTTGGAATATATTACGACTTTGTATGCCACATTACCGTCTTGAGAAGCATGTTAGTATAACGTACGGCACCTTACAACTCCTAACAAAACATTACAACACCGTACGTAAACTTAAAACTCCATAATAAACCTAATAAATTCGTCCGAGTCATTTGAACATCGTACGACCACTCAGGACTTGTTACGACTCTGTATGCGAAATTAGCAACAGGAAAAGCAATTTAGAATAATGTAGGATGCGTTACAACTTTTGAGAACACCTTACACCACCGTATGAAAGATTAAAACTCCATAATAAACCTAATGAATTCATTCAAGTAATTTGAACACCATACAACAATTTGGAATATATTACGACTTTGTATGCCACATTACCGTCTTGAGAAGCATGTTAGTATAACGTACGGCACCTTACAACTCCTAACAAAACATTACAACACCGTACGTAAACTTAAAACTCCATAATAAACCTAATGAATTCGTCCGAGTCATTTGAACATCGTACGACCACTCAGGACTTGTTACGACTCTGTATGCGAAATTAGCAACAGGAAAAGCAATTTAGAATAATGTAGGATGCGTTACAACTTTTGAGAACACCTTACACCACCGTATGAAAGATTAAAACTCCATAATAAACCTAATGAATTCGTCCAAGTAATTTGAACACCATACAACAATTTGGAATATATTACGACTCTGTATGCCACATTACCGTCTTGAGAAGCATGTTAGTATAACGTACGGCACCTTACAACTCCTAACAAAACATTACAACACCGTACGTAAACTTAAAACTCCATAATAAACCTAATTAATTCGTCCGAGTCATTTGAACATCGTACGACCACTCAGGACTTGTTACGACTCTGTATGCGAAATTAGCAACAGGAAAAGCAATTTAGAATAATGTAGGATGCGTTACAACTTTTGAGAACACCTTACACCACCGTACGAAAGATTAAAACTCCATAATAAACCTAATGAATTCGTCCGAGTAATTTGAACACCATACAACAATTTGGAATATATTACGACTCTGTATGCCACATTACCGTCTTGAGAAGCATGTTAGTATAACGTACGGCACCTTACAACTCCTAACAAAACATTACAACACCGTACGTAAACTTAAAACTCCATAATAAACCTAATGAATTCGTCCGAGTCATTTGAACATCGTACGACCACTCAGGACTTGTTACGACTCTGTATGCGAAATTAGCAACTGGAAAAGCAATTTAGAATAATGTAGGATGCGTTACAACTTTTGAGAACACCTTACACCACCGTACGAAAGATTAAAACTCCATAATAAACCTAATGAATTCGTCCGAGTAATTTGAACACCATACAACAATTTGGAATATATTACGACTCTGTATGCCACATTACCGTCTTGAGAAGCATGTTAGTATAACGTACGGCACCTTACAACTCCTAACAAAACATTACAACACCGTACGTAAACTTAAAACTCCATAATAAACCTAATGAATTCGTCCGAGTCATTTGAACATCGTACGACCACTCAGGACTTGTTACGACTCTGTATGCGAAATTAGCAACAGGAAAAGCAATTTAGAATAATGTAGGATGCGTTACAACTTTTGAGAACACCTTACACCACCGTACGAAAGATTAAAACTCCATAATAAACCTAATGAATTCGTCCGAGTAATTTGAACACCATACAACAATTTGGAATATATTACGACTTTGTATGCCACATTACCGTCTTGAGAAGCATGTTAGTATAACGTACGGCACCTTACAACTCCTAACAAAACATTACAACACCGTACGTAAACTTAAAACTCCATAATAAACCTAATGAATTCGTCCGAGTCATTTGAACATCGTATGACCACTCAGGACTTGTTACGACTCTGTATGCAAAATTAGCAACTGGAAAAGCAATTTAGAATAATGTAGGATGCGTTACAACTTTTGAGAACACCTTACACCACCGTACGAAAGATTAAAACTCCATAATAAACCTAATGAATTCGTCCGAGTAATTTGAACACCATACAACAATTTGGAATATATTACGACTCTGTATGCCACATTACCGTCTTGAGAAGCATGTTAGTATAACATACGGCACCTTACAACTCCTAACAAAACATTACAACACCGTACGTAAACTTAAAACTCCATAATAAACCTAATGAGTTCGTCCGAGTCATTTGAACATCGTACGACCACTCAGGACTTGTTACGACTCTGTATGCGAAATTAGCAACAGGAAAAGCAATTTAGAATAATGTAGGATGCGTTACAACTTTTGAGAACACCTTACACCACCGTACGAAAGATTAAAACTCCATAATAAACCTAATGAATTCGTCCAAGTAATTTGAACACCATACAACAATTTCGAATATATTACGACTTTGTATGCCACATTACCGTCTTGAGAAGCATGTTAGTATAACGTACGGCACCTTACAACTCCTAACAAAACATTACAACACCGTACGTAAACTTAAAACTCCATAATAAACCTAATGAATTCGTCCGAGTCATTTGAACATCGTACGACCACTCAGGACTTGATAGGTTCAATTGGATCGTTCAATCGCTCACAATGATCAGAATAACAAGTACAAAACAAACGATTCAATCACAAACACAATCCATACTAAAAATTCTCTGTATATTGATGATCAAAGCAATTCGCAGTACAAGGTGCAGGAGAAACAAAATCACACACAGTTAATTCTCTCTCTAACAGTGTAAAAGTGATCTAGCCTCTCTCCTCACACACACACACTACATGCCTATATCAACCAATTACAAGTTTAAGGAATATAACAAAATAGACCCTAAACTATTTACAAACATATAAACAATAAACAAAATACAAAGTAAATCTTAACATGGAAATAACCCTAACAGTACTCCCCCTAAGATTTATCTTTGGATCTTCAAAAACTTCAATCTTTTTCTTCTTTTATCAGCATCAATCTTCAATCTTTTTCTACCAATCTTCTGGTTCATCTTTTACTTTCAGCAACTCTCGTCCTTTATATTCTTCTTGTTCCTTCAAAGCTTCTTCAATACAGGATTTGAACTTTTCAGCAATCTTAGCTTGTCGAGGCTTGGATTCATTTGTCAGAATTGGTAAGGCATTCATACGTCTGAGCGAGTCCAGATTTAAACCTGCAAAATCGATATTAGCATAAAACTCAAACGGCATCTCCTGGCCTTTGACTTTCACCTCCAAGGTTCCTTTTCTGGATATCCTCATATACTCTATCTCTGGTAGATCCACCCTCACAAGATTAGAGTTCAGCAACGCCTTTCTCACACGTATCTTCTCAGTTGCAGCTGCTATGACTTCAATCATTACCACAAATAAATTCCTGTCAGCTTCAGCTAATTTATCCTTACATTTCTCCATTTTATAACTTCTCAAAAAGTCTATATAAGAAGGATGTAACAGCTTTAACTCAAAAGTACTGAAAAGTGTAATCATGTCTTCATCCCAATTCTCCAAATTTCGAACAAGCTTCAGTTCAAATGTTTCCTGATTGTAGAACACTCTGAGTATTGGCTTCGTTGTCTGACTTCCATCAATCACCTTCAATCCAGGATCTGTAATCTTGTCAAAGTACTCATCTGAGAACTCTTCCAAGTACATATCTTCAGTTACCACCAATCGCTTCTTCTTTCTTTGCTTCTTAGCTTGCACATATGCGGTATCTTCCTGTTGACCTCTAAAGTCCAGAAACTTTGCTGTTCTACTCATTCCAGCATCAAGAAGTATCACGCATTTATCACCACGCTCAGCATGCGTGTGATTAATTAACTTCAGTTTGTGCAGCTCTTTCAAATCCTGAACCTCCAGTTTAAAGATGCTTGAGTAGTAATGATAAACGTCACACAAACCATTTACTCTCTTAATCATAAATGCATCATAAACTTCATCATATTTCCAAGCTATTATCTTCACCTTCTTATTTTTCTCTGGCACAATCATTGAGTCAAGCAACTCAGCAATCGACTGTCCTTTGCTTAGCAGTGACCTCACTACGTCACCTGCTGTTGCTGACTTATGCCAAGACTCACGCACCTCCATTGGAATGTTGTAGGATTTAGCTTCGCTTGGAAACATGTCCATCAGTTCGTGTCTTTTCTTGTGAGCATCTTCAGGAAGCGCCATCACTGGTATTTCTCTTGGACCAAGAATTTTGAATTTCTTCGTCAGCTCAAAGTATTGCGGATTGTTATAGTCCAAATAAAACATCCGGTTGTACAGTTTTTCCGTCTTCATAAAACTGACTACAATCTTCTTCAGTGATACAGACTTCAACCTCTGCAATGTCTTATACGGATAGTTCCTTGAACATAACCAATCTCGCATCTCTCTGCTATTCATTTCTTCCGGATTTGGATGATACAGCTCAGTTGGTGGCAGATCTTCTATATTTAAACTTTCCTGCATTGGAGTCCATTCGCCCATCTCAGTAACAAACTCCTTCTTATCTGCTTCAGCCTTGTCTTGATGAATCATGCATTTCTCGTACTCTTCATTAATCTGAGTAACTGTCAACCCATTCAGAAATACAGAGTTGTACTTCATTTTCTCAAGATATGCAAACCTTTGATCTAAATCATCAGGTATCTCTTCAACAGTATTCTGTACTGGTTCTGGCTCCGCTTCATTTTCAGACTCAGTCCAATCTATATCATCTAAATCATCCAACGCCTCTATCATAGGTGCATCATCAGCTTGAACCGGCTCAGACTGACTAGCAACTTCAGTAACAGTTTTATACGCACTTTCAATTTCACCAGCTTCAGGTTGAATCGGCTCAACCTGAACTGTTTCCTCAGAGCCAACCTCCTTCTCACTATCTGATACAGCAAATACCTCGGTTTCAGCTACAGAATCAGATTGAATCGGCTCAATCTGAGCTGATTTAACATTCTCAGCTTCAGTCACTTTCTCTGTCTCAATCACAGCTACAGATTGAATCGGCTCAATCTGCACTGGTTCATCAATCTTCGCCTTTTTCGAGCTTCTTTCATCACCAAAAATTTCCGGAACAGCATCTATCTTCCTCTTTCCCTCAGCTTTGTCCATATTGACAGTATCAGCATCAGCTTCATCGGGAATGATAATTGGTGATTCTACCAAAATACCAACATTTGTAGTTCCTCGAGCCCTAGTCAAATAAACTTTTGGCACATTTGATTCAGTCACTTCAATTATTCCATCAGAAAAGTCTTTGTCTGAAGATGAGCCAGCCTTCTTCGGTTTCATATCTTCCAACTCTTTTTCCAACATTTCCTTTTCTGCATTCAAAGTATTACACTCAGCTTGTAATTCTTTGTAATCAAATTTCAAATTTTCATGCTCATCCTTAAGTTTTTCATAATCTCCTTTCAAAATCACATGTTCATCAACTAATTTCACATGATCCTCATCCAACTTCTTGAAAGTTTTCACATTCTGATTATGTATATCCCAGTACTCATCCAATCTTTTCCTTTTTCGTTCATTAGAAGCTTTCAACAAATCATTTGCCTTAAACAGATTTTCAACTATCTCCTCCAATTCTGCAATCCGTTTCTCTTTTTCATCCTCAACTTCATCAACACTTGGCACAACATTTGGTGAAGACTCCAAATCTTGTCCAATGTTTTCAGCAATTTGTGGTAATGTGGTGGGTAAATCATCAATAATAGGATCAGTAGCGCCAGCATCAGCATCCTCAACTGTCTGTGCCACAGTTTCAGCCTCGGCCACTACCTCCTGAGCAATCTGAAGAACATCAATAACTTCAGGCTCAATAATCACTGGTTTCGACCTTTTTCTTCGAACATACTTAACAGACACCTCCTTTGGAATATCATCCACTACTTCTTCAACCACAGAAGCAACCTCAACAGGTTCTTCTATCACCATAGGCTCACTAATCTCAATATTCTCTATATTCTCTATATTCTCTGTCTCAGTCTCCATTGGTTCAGCCTCCTCTGAATTAGATTCAGATTCAGCATCATCACCATCATCATTACCATCACTATCACTGCTATCATCATCATCATCATCACTATCACCATTTCCATCATCTTCTTCATCTTCTGGATGACGAGCAAAGTACTCGTCATCATCCAACAAATTATCTGGCACCTCATCCACAAGGTCCAGTGGATCAACAATCTCACCATGAGATATATGATAGTATACACCTTCTACATCTTCTTCATTGTTGACTATATCTCTCATATAGTCAAACAATTCAATATCAGGCACATTCCCGATACTCATCTTTCGATAAGAGAGATCGTTCATGTCCTCAGTATACAAAATGCCTCCAGCATAACCCTCAGATCTGATGATAGGATAAGCAATGTTTATCATCAGCTGTAAGAACCTCGGATACATGAGGAACTTAAACCTTTTACCTTTCACCAAGTTGAACACAAAACCATTCATAATCCACCTCGACATGTTGAATGGCTTGTTCTCTGCTATTGCCACAACTGGTGATGCTATGTCTGAAGGAAAGTTATCAAACCCTGCACTCCTCCTGGACATGCATTGTTGCACTATATAACACAGCAACTTGTACTTCCTTCCCAACTTAGCCCTGTAAAACTGAGACTTTGGAAATATAGGTGGATGTCCCATATTAACAAATCCAGATTTACATTCCTCCATTGTCAGTTCATCCAACATACCAACCTCATCCTCATCAATCCTTAAGGCCTGCCTAATAGCATCTTCTGAAACTGTAAGTACCCAATCTCTGGTTATGTTGCCCCTAACAACAGTAACACCATTATCTCCTCTAATCACCTCTGCTGTCCTACAAAAACTTTTGATCAATCTAGCATATATGACCGGTTTGGCACATATAGCATAAACATATTTAGTCCTCTTAATGAACTTGATCATATCCCTATAACCTTCTGTCTCAGGAATTGATTCATCTAAACATGCCACCAAATTATGTTTAGGTTCAAATTTGAGATTTTCCATCTGTTAAAAACACAAACAAACACAAAAACAAGTCCCATGTGTTAGATTCTTCATTAAACATATCAAAATTTTCATAAGTGTTAAAATAAAAGTTAGGAAAACAAAACAATCACATAAACATTTTAAATCCTAAGTTGTTCTAATAACCTGATTTTCATCATTTCAATCAAACAACTTTGAATTTTAAAGATTATATATCATGTTTCAATTTTTAACTGTTTATCACTTAGGCAAAATTTTGACATTTGTATGATGAAGTTGTTTAACATGTTTTAGTTCATTTTTATCATGCATTTGTTATGTTAAACACACATTCCATCATTTTGAAGTGAAACATTTAAGAACATTCAAAGGTCATCAATGGCGATTTTAACTGTTATGTCCAATTTACTTGATTCAGTTGATTTTAAGGTGTTTTAGTGCAAATGAGTGATTGAATGTTGATGATCGACAGATTTTAACCCTAAAACAACATTCGATTTAAGTTTTAACAACCAAAATCAAAATGTCGATTCATTGTCCAAACACTGTTCATCATCGTTTTTCTTTTAAACAGTTGATTTGCAGGTCTATTAAGGTCAAAAACACTTAATCACTACCTTATTCAATCGATTAACCTAGTTACAGAGCAAACGATTGAATATGATAACACGGCGATTTTTTCGTTCAGAGGATTTTGTGTGAAAGTGAATGTGTGAAATGATAAGTGTTTGTGAAGAGGCGGTATTTGTATCGTCGAAAAATTTTAGGTCAAACTTTTAAGTGCCGGGTCAACAAAATGACGGGCAAGCAAAATAGGCCCAATAAGCCTTGCCGGGTCAAGTACTGTAGTGACGGGTCATGTACTGTAGTGACGGGTCAAGTACATAAATCAAGTCACCAATCATATGAAACACACTTGACGGGTCAAGCACTGTAGATACGGGTAAGTCACTGTAGTGACGGGTAAAGGTTAAGGAACAACTACACCTGATGGGATTTTATTCATCACCCGGCAGAATAGTCATCTTCAACATCACCCGGCAATATTTCTTCATCACCCGGCAACACAGTTGCTTTCCTTCTTCATCCGGCTTGCTTTTCTTCTTTATACGGCAACCTTCTTCACAAGACATTCTTCTTCTTCATTACCCGGCAACATAGTGTCATATCTTTACACGGCAATAAGACTTCTCTTTCACCCGGCTGTATAGTACACACTTGTCACCCGGCAAGATATCTATGACCTTCACCCGGCAGTATTTAACATGATCATTACCCGGCTATACAGTGGTCATAATATCTTCACCTTTTCCTCAATCACCCGGCATGTATCAGACTTACAACATTACCCGGCTGAACAGTTCTATACCCAGCTGAACAGTTCTTTACCCGGCAACATAGTTACATTCTGATATCTTTGCCCGGCTATAACACTTAGCAATTTTTCTTCATTTTTCTCGTCTGTTGACTTTTTCAACGGCATTTATTGCACCTGCAAACATTCTCCGACAAATTAATTAGACAAGATATCCTTAAAAGGAATGTTTGTCATATTAATTATCAAACAACATTAACATTGCAACAATTTTAATTTCCAATTAAAATTCATTTTTCTTTTATTTTTCAAAAATGTTTTTTTTTTTTTTTTTGCACAACCAATTTTTCTATATCCCGAAGCAATTTCTTCAAAATAAATTACAAGACCTTGGGTTTGTTTTTTCACACATCCAATACTTTTGCTTTTCATACCCACATAATCTTGTTCATTCATAAACACACTTATTCAAAACAATATTTTTGGATTTTTGTAGATATTTTCTTCAATTTTATTCTCCCCCTAAACTTGAAATTTCTAGAAATTTTTAAGTTTATCAAGGATGTTGATGCATCAATAATGATTCCAAAAGCCTGCACACACAAAGCACACACATTAAAGTAAAGACATATGCAATGCAATGAATCAAAATATTGCAGTGAGATCATACCACACATTATCTGAACATGTTTTGCAAGTTTTGAATAGACATTTGACTTATGTTTGATTGAGTGATGATATGAAAACATACCAATTAGCTCGAGTTGACACACTTACTTTTTCAGTATCATGATGATTTTTAAGGTTCGATTAGAATGACTTATGTGACCCACATGTATACATATGTCAACATATTTCCTTATCAATCACTACCTGAATGCATATTGCACAAAACCTGGTGACTTATAGTCACACACAGTGTGGAATCTGGGTTCTATTTGGATTTGGTCCACTTTGGGACTTCTTTTTAATTCCATCTTTGGGAATTTTTCTTTCCTATCGTTCCCCTTGGGAATCTTCTGAATTCCATTTTGGAATTTTTGTTTGGTGCTGGTCCACATTTGGGACTCTTTATGTTCCATTTTGGAATCTTTTGCTGCATCTTGAAGCTCAAAAGAGACTTCGTGTGAGACTTCAGGTCTGTGGATACCACAACAAAGAAGCTCACGATGCGGTCCATCACACTGAGAAGACTACATCGTTACCCGATCATGCACAACTATCATTACAAGCAATGTATCAAAAGATATATATCTAGACATGTATAACAATGGAACTTAACACAAAGATCATTAAGTTTATGTTTGTCAACAATCAACTTACTTTTTCAGTCTAATTGTCTGAGCTGTCTAGCACATCAACTAACATTTATCAGTCTTTATTTAAAAATGATGTAACACATAATGTCTAGTGTAACTATCATTTCTCACTTTGTGCAATGTTGATTCTTATGAAATGATATTTTCTTTTCTTTTTGCTTTTATATTTTGTTTTTGCTTTTCTATTTTTCTTTTCACGCAAGCACACACAATGCAAAACATAAAGTAAAAGACAAAGGAATCAAAATATAACATCAACTTATTATATTTTTGGCTTTTAAAATTTTTCTGATTTTTGTTTTGTTTTCGAAAAATAGAATCAATCATGATTGATCAACCCTATGGATTGAATTAAGAATTCAAACCGGCCTGACAAAAAAGATTTTGTGAAAAGATCTGCCAGTTGTTTGTCGGTATGAACCTTAATCAAAATTATTAAACCCTTTTCAGAGTTGTCTCTTAAAAAATGATATCTAATTTCGATGTGTTTGGTTTTAGAATGTTGAACAGGATTAGCAGTTATAAACATAGCAGCAGTATTGTCTATGTAAATAGGAGTTTTCAAAAAGTTAAACCCGTAGTCCAGCAACTGATTTTGTAACCATAAAACCTGAGAACATCCTGCAGATGCAGCGATATACTCTGCTTCAGTTGTGGATACAGAAACATTGGTCTGCTTCTTGCATTGCCAAGAGACAAGCCTTGGACCCAAAAATTGACATCCACCAGTTGTCGATTTCCTGTCAAGAGCACAACCACCAAAATCACTGTCAGAATAGCTATATAGTTCAAAATTTCCTTCATAAGGATACCATAACCCAAGATTTGGTTTCCCTTTGAGATATCTGAATATACGCTTCACAGCAACAAGATGCGACTCTTTCGGATCTGACTGGTATCTGGCGCATACACACACAGCGTACATGATGTCTGGTCTTGGTGCAGTAAGATACATCAGAGAACCGATCATTGACCTGTATAGTGTTTGATCAACTGCTTTGCCCTTTGGATCCGGTTGAATCTTGCAGTTCACATCAGATGGAGTTCGAATTGTTTGACAATCTTGCATCTTGAATTTCTTCAACAACTTCTCAACGAATTTTGATTGATTGATGAAAATTCTGTCAGCAGACTGTTTCACTTGTAATCCAAGAAAGAAGTTAATCTCCCCCATAGAACTCATCTGGAATCTAGACTTCATGATTTCTTCAAATTCTTTGCACATTGACGCACTGGTTGAACCGAAAATAATATCGTCCACATAAACTTGAACACACAATAAGTCGTCATTCTCCCTCTTCATAAACAAAGTTGGATCAATCTGTCCTCTTGTGAATCCATGTTCTAGTAAATGCTTGGATAATGTCTCATACCAGATTCTAGGAGCTTGGTGTAGACCGTATAGAGCTTTACTCAACTTGTATACACGATGAGGATAGTCAGGATCTTCGAAACCCGGAGGTTGTCTGACATATACGTCATCTGTAATTGGTCCATACAAGAAAGCACCTTTAACGTCCATTTGGAATACTTTAAACTTCATGAAAGAAGCATATGCAAGAAAAACGCGTATGGCTTCAAGTCTTGCGACTGGAGCAAACACCTCTTCGTAATCAATGCCTTCTTCCTGAGTGTATCCCTGTGCAATCAGTCTTGCTTTGTTTCTAACCACGATGCCACGTTCGTCTGGCTTGTTTTTGTACAACCATCTTGTACCTATTGCGTTCTCTCCTTCAGGTAAGTCCACAAGTTTCCAAACTTCCTGTTTGCGAAACTGAAGTAATTCCTCCTGCATGGCCTCAATCCAACTGTTATCTTTCAGCGCCTCTGAAATATTCTTTGGCACCACTTGAGATAGAAAACACGAATAAAGACAAACATTTGCTTGCTCTGTCTGACTTCTTGTAGTTCTCTGATTCAACGGCCCAATAATCTGAGAGACAGGATGTTTCTTGTGAATTCGATGAACAGGAATATCACCTCCTTGCACTTGAGTCTCTAGATTAGAAGTATTCAGATTTGGGAGATCTTGTAGTATGGAAGAAGTATGCGGTGTGAAATTCGGGACTTGATCCGGTGAATTGATGAAGTAATCAAAAGATTCTGGAATAACTTCAGCATTCGGATCTGATGATGGTTGATTCTGAACAGATCCACCATCATTAGGAGAAATCACATCTTCTTCTTGATTGTTCGACTCTTGATCTTCATGAGAACCAGAAGGACCCGGAGCTTGACTGGATTTGACATGATCAGGATTGTGAAAAGACATGAATGGATATTCAGAGTTGATATTTCCATCCTCGTCATTATCAGAATCATCACTAAAGCATCCTAAGTCGCCTGATTCCTTCCTTGCGTTTCCTGAAAAATCAAATAAGTTAGAATTGAAGGATTTCGATAATGAATCTAAATCAAATAACCATTCGGGACCATGAGCCACTAAAGGAAACGAATTTTCTAAAAACTTGACATTAATGGTTTCAATAACAGTATTTGTTTTGCTATTAAAAACACGACAAGCTTTAGAAACAGACGAATATCCTAAGAAAAATCCATCGTCGGATTTTGACTCAAACTTCCCGAGATGATCATTCAAGTTTAAGATCGATACCGGACAACCAAATGCTTTCAAGTAAGAAATATTTGGTTTCCTTCCAAATAACAACTCATAAGAAGTTTTCTTTTTATCTTGCACTAATAATGTTCTATTTTGTACAAAACACGCAGTTGCAATAGCTTCATCCCAAAAGGTAATCGGAATTTTGGCATCTGCTAGCATGGATCTTGCTGCTTCAATCAGTGTCCGGTTTTTCCGTTCCGCAACCCCATTCTGTTGAGGCGTTCTAGGCGCACTGAATTGTCGAGCAATCCCCTTTTCTGCATAAAATAAATCAACATTAGCATTCTTAAATTCCGTTCCATTATCACTTCTTAAAACTTTAACTTTGCATTCCAATTGATTTTCAACTTTAATGATAAATTCTTTTAATAATTCAGCTGTTTCAGATTTTGCATGCAAAAAATAAACCCACGAAAATCTTGTAAAGTCATCTATGATTACTAAACAATATGATTTTCTCCCGATGCTTTGAACGTTGGTCGGTCCAAAAAGATCCATATGTAGCATCTGCAAGGGTTTTGAAATGGAGTTTTCGAGCTTGGACTTAAAAGACATCCGATGCTGTTTTCCCTTCAAACACGCTGGACAAAGATCAGTTGTGGAGAATTTCTTCGATGGGATTCCCACAGCGTGATTTCCAGATACCAAACGGTTCATGTTTCTGAAGTTGGAATGTCCCAGCCGTCTATGCCATAGCTGACTCTCATCATTTGAAGCATGGGCAATGAGACAGGTTGTTTCGGTTTCGGCATCAATCTGTGACATGTCCAATTTGTACACATCACGATCTCTAGGCGCTTTCACCACTACCCACTCATTGTCGATCTTGAAACCTGGTTTAAGAATATAACAGAAAGAATCATCAAAAAGAGTTGAATAGGATTTATCACAAATTTGTGAGACACTTAGTAAGTTAAAGTTCAACTGTGCACAGTAGTTGACTTTATCAAAACTAATGACCCCGTTCGAAACAGTTCCTTCTCCTGTGATTTTACCACCCGCATCACCTCCAAAAGCTACGTGAGTACCATTCTTTTGCTTGAAATCCTGAAGCAAGGCATGGTTGCCTGTCATGTGCCGGCTACACCCACTATCAACGAACCATGAGTTGATAGGTCTTCTTGGGCGTACCTGCAGTTCAAACATTTTCAGTTAGTTTGGTCAACCCAGGCCCACACGGTCTTGGGTTTTCCGAATTTATCTGCAATTGTAACTTGTTTATATTGAATATTTTGAAAATTTGTTTCATTCATGAGATTTTGATGCTGATAACTTCGCCCATTGGCGTTCAATGATTGCTTTCTCCTTAAAGCCCTGAAACTTTCCTCCAACTGAGGATCAAGGTTGTTTTCAAATTTTTGGTTTCTTACCATTAAAGCTCTTGGTTTAAAATGGTTAACCTGCACATTTCTTGAAAAATTAGAAACAGAATTGTTTCGATTGAAATTTCTCAAAACCGGAGAATGACTTTGACTCATATTTTGAAAACCAAATGAATGATTTCTTTTAAAGTTTGAAAACGGAGTCATTTCTCTAGTTGAGTTTGATCGAAAGAAACAATCCTTTGTGTCATGGTTTCTTCTCTCACAAATATCACAAAATTTGTTATAGTAACATTCTTCTGAAGAATGGTTTCTTTTGTCACAGAAACTGCAGTACCTGTTAAAGAAACATTCAGCAGTTGCATGATTATATCTATTACAAATTTCACAATGTTTCTTGCTAATCCTAAAGAGCCGATTGTTAACTTTTGATGTTGAACCAAAACGTGATTCATTATCTTGGTTATTCGGTTTTAGATTAACGCTCTTTTGTGGAGTCTTGATTTGCGATTTTGATTGCATGGGACTTTGGTTCGATTTTAAACTGTTCTGTTTGGTCACCTTTTTGTTTTCAATTCTCTTATCATTGACAGCGGAAGTCTTAGGACCTGAACCTGTTTTCAGACCAGAGTTAGATTTGATTTGAGCATTGATTTGGTTACCATAAGAACCGTTCATGTCGAAAGTACCTGCAGACACAAACTTGATTGTCTTACCTTTTGACATTTTCTTGACAGATTTTACGTTTTGAGCTTTGTTAGTTTTAACACTTTGAACTTTGGTGTTATCATTTGATTTTAAGACACTTTTGCCTTTTGACTGTTTCGTTTCAGATTGATTTGTCATTGTTTTCGCTTTCTGCTTCTTTGCAGTTGAAACTTCAGTTTTCTTCACTTCTTGCTTCTTGATCAACTGATCAGCAACTTGCGTGTTTTGTTCTTTCTTCCACTTGATGTAATCAGGATCATTGTATCCTGAAAACTCACCTTCTTCCTTCACCGATTCTGGTTCTGGATTAAGCTTTGGATATTCAATCAGTTGAATAAGAACAGGTTCCAGTTTGTTGTCAGATTTGTTGCTTGCTTCATCATCAGCTTCAGTTGTCATTCCTTCTTCTTCTCTCAAACTTTCAATCAACACCTCAGATCCTTCGGACTCGGATTTACTTCTTTGAATTTCTTTGAATTTACGTTCATTTTCAGGTGAATGATCAAATTCATTAAAGTTTTCCGGTAAGGTTTGAGTGATTGAATTTGGCATTGGTTCATGAGTAAAACCCAACCCGGTTTTATTTTTGTTACCTCTTTCATTAATGAGTTGTTCAACCATTGTTTTACAACTTTTAACTTTCTTTAGTTCAACTTGAGTGACTGCATGTGCAACTTTTTCTTGTTCAAAGTTCTTAGTCATTTCTTCAAGTTGTTTGGTAACAATTTCCAATTCCTTTAAAGTTTTGTTCCATGATTCAGTTAGTGACAAAATCTTCTCATCAGAAATTTTATGATCAATTTTAAGTTTTTCATGAAGTTTTTCATGTTGACTCAATTTATCACCGATTTTAAATGAATGAGTTCGATAATGTTCTACTTGTTGAATGCACTGATCAGAACATAACCTTTCTTTCACATCTAGGGGCAATGGAATGTAATTGGGGGGTAAGTCATTACTAACCTTTGGTTGTTCAGTAGAAGATGAAGACTCACTGGATGTAGCCATTAACGCAATTTCAGCTTCAGACTCTTCAGTAGGATCAGACTTTGCACTCCAGTCATAATCTTCAGAATCTTCACTCACATCATCAACCATCTTTCTATCCCCTTCTTCAGACCAGTCTTCTTCTTCAATTTCACATACCAGTGCCAGATTTGATGTAAGATCAGATGTAAACTGTTCTGCATATGCACTCCAGTCGTATCCGTCTTGTACACTTACAACCAATGCTTTAGTCTGATCTTCTGGCTTCTTTCCTTCATCCTTCAACTCAGGCATAGGAAGACTTTGGTACGGTTTTTGAAAGAAACGCTGATTTCTTTGCTGGTAACTTGAAGACTGTTGAGAATTCTGACCTTGACCTTGATTGCTTGAACTAGCTTGGTCATTGAAATTCTTTGGAGCTTTGCATTCTCTTGAAAAATGACCATACTGGTTACAGTTAAAGCACCTGGCCTTAGATTTGTCAAATCCAACTGTCTTGTTAGCATGAGGTTTGTAACTTCGGTTCACATATGCATGCTTTTGAGTTCGATATGCAACCATAACCATTTGCCAGTTAAGATCCATTTCTTCAACATCTACTGGATCCATTTCAAATAAGTCTTGAAGGACCACGTCCATTTGACTTAAATGACTTCCTTGGTACGCTTGAAAACTTGCCATAAAAGCAATAAAGGCAGTTTTAGTTTCGTCATCTTGAAGCAGAATATTCATTACGTCTTTCACTTTGGATTGAACATTTGAACTTTGACTGTCTGACTGATTCATCTGAGTCTGAGTTTGAACTTGAGCTCTTGGTGGAGATTGAGGTTGAGAATAAGTCGGTGAATTAGGAAAGTATGCTGAATCAGTAAAGAAACTTGCACCAACGAATAAGTCACCCTCATCTTCAAACTTCATTGCATCTTGTGCAAGAAAAGCATTCTCCACAGTATTGGCATGATTTACCACATACTTATACTGAGTTTGTGAGCTTGATCTATCAGTGTTTCTAGATCCTTCATCGATCTCAACTTCTTCTATCTTTCCAATAAGCAAATCAAGTTCCATTGGAAATTTCTCAGTATGTTTCAACAGAGTAACAGTTTGCTTCCATGATGATGGTAAAGCATTCAGTAATCGATCATTCAAGTCTTGAAGTTCAGTCTTCACTCCGAGGTTTGACATCTCAGTAGTTAAGTGAACAAACCTGTTCATCATCTGATGTACTGTCTCTCCATTGATGTGTTCAAACAACTCTAATTGTCTTTTTAGTTTCGACTTCTTCAAACTCCTTAATTGTTCTCCTCCTTCACATATCGACTTCAAAGCTTTGAAACATGTATAACCAGTCTGATATGCATCCAATCTAGACAGAACTTGAAGAGGCAACCCCTTGCACATTAAAGAGTAGGCCTTGCTATCATTCTTTACCTTCCTTAGATCTTCTGCTGACAAATTATCCTCCGGATAAGGTGTAGTAGAATCTTTAGTATAGGTACTTGCACTATCTGGTGCTGTCTGAGTTGGAATATGAGGACCCTTCTCAATGGATTTCCATAAGTCGTTGTCAATTGAACATAAGTGATGTCTCAACCTGATGGTCCAGTTCTTGAAATCTGCACGATTCAAAAGTCTAGGAACACGGTTATCAGAATCATCATTAGGAGCCATTTTAACAATTTTTAAAGAAAATATTTTTGGTTTTTGTAAATTTTTGAAAAGAAGTGATTAAAATACTAAAATAAAGACAAGTAATTAAAGACAAAATAAGAAACAAGTAATAAAAACAACAAAAATGAGTCACACGGCAAAACAGTGAAAATCCTTCTTCACCCGGCTAAACAGTGTCTTTGTTCTTCACCCGGCAGAAAAAGTCTTTACACGGCTGAACAGTTACCCGGCTCAACAGTTGTTAATAAATTTGTTCTTCACCCGGATGAACAGTTACCCGGCAGCAAGAAAAACTTCACACGGCAATAAGTCTTTGACCCGGCAGAAACTTGACACGGCAAAGAGCTTTGTCCGGCTGAACAGTATACGATCACACGGCACAGTTGTTAATCACCCGGCTACACAGTATATTACCCGGCTGACTTTTTCTTCTTCACCCAGCGTAACAGTGTTTTACCCGGCACAACAGTGTATCACCCGACTGAACAGTAGCACCTTTTCAAGTCAAATTCTTCACCCGTCTAGAACAAATTCCCTTACACGGCTGCACAGGACCTAATTTCTTCACAAATCTAAGTCCAAGGAAATTGTCTAAGTCAAAATATTCACCCGGCAAGTTAATCTTCAACCAAGTTCTTAATGTTCATCATTTTCGTCAAACGAGTTTTCTGGGTTTTGTCTAAAAATTGTCCAAATTGTCCAAAATTCACACACAAGCTGTGAAAAGGTCCGATTAACAATCCCTTTTATCAATCAATCCAAAACATGATCAAATCTGATGAAATTGAGCAAAAATTTGATCGAACAGTAACTTTTCTTTTCTTCTTAATTCTTCAGATCTGATGATGATCTGATAGAATCTGCACAATCGATGTGTATAGAAGTGATTACGATGATAAATCACAACTAAAAACACGATCAAATCCTTCAGATCATTGTTTTTCGAGCAATTTTGATGTGTTTTGCTTAAGAACAGCGAAGAACACAATACCGAAAGCTCTGATACCAATTGATAGGTTCAATTGGATCGTTCAATCGCTCACAATGATCAGAATAACAAGTACAAAACAAACGATTCAATCACAAACACAATCCATACTAAAAATTCTCTGTATATTGATGATCAAAGCAATTCGCAGTACAAGGTGCAGGAGAAACAAAATCACACACAGTTAATTCTCTCTCTAACAGTGTAAAAGTGATCTAGCCTCTCTCCTCACACACACACACTACATGCCTATATCAACCAATTACAAGTTTAAGGAATATAACAAAATAGACCCTAAACTATTTACAAACATATAAACAATAAACAAAATACAAAGTAAATCTTAACATGGAAATAACCCTAACAGGACTTGTTACGACTCTGTATGCGAAATTAGCAATAGAAAAAGCAATTTTGAATAATGTAGGATGCGTTACAACTTTTGAGAACACCTTACACCACCGTACGAAAGATTAAAACTCCATAATAAACCTAATGAATTCGTCCGAGTAATTTGAACACCATACAACAATTTGGAATATATTACGACTCTGTATTCCACATTACCGCCTTGAAAAGCATGTTGGTATAACGTACGGCACCTTACAACTCCTAACAAAACATTACAACACCGTACGTAAACTTAAAACTCCATAATAAACCTAAAGAATTCGTCCGAGTCCTTAGAAAATCGTACAAAAATTTAGAATATATTACGACTCTGTATGCCACATTACCGTCTTGAGAAGCATGTTAGTATAACGTACGGCACCTTACAACTCCTAACAAAACATTACAACACCGTACGTAAACTTAAAACTCCATAATAATCCTAATAAATTAGTCCGAGTCCTTTGAATATCGTACTACAATTTAGAATATATTACGACTCTGTATGCATCATTACCGTCTTGAGAAGCATGTTAGTATAACGTACGGCACCTTACAAATCCTAACAAAACATTACAACACCGTACGTAAACTTAAAACTCCATAATAAACCTAATAAATTAGTCCGAGTCTTTTGAACATCGTACTACAATTTAGAATATATTACGACTCTGTATGCCACATTACCGCCTTGAAAAGCATGTTAGTATAACGTACGGCACCTTACAACTCCTAACAAAACATTATAACACCGTAAGTAAACTTAAAACTCCATAATAAACCTAATCAATTCATTCGAGTCATTTGAACATCGTACGACCACTCAGGACTTGTTACGACTCTGTATGCGAAATTAGCAACAGGAAAAGCAATTTAGAATAATGTAGGATGCGTTACAACTTTTGAGAACACCTTACACCACCGTACGAAAGATTAAAACTCCATAATAAACCAAATGAATTCGTCCGAGTAATTTGAACACCATACAACAATTTGGAATATATTACGACTCTGTATTCCACATTACCGCCTTGAAAAGCATGTTGGTATAACGTACGGCACCTTACAACTCCTAGCAAAACATTACAACACCGTACGTAAACTTAAAACTCCATAATAAACCTAATGAATTCGTCCGAGTCATTTGAACATCGTACGACCACTCAGGACTTGTTACGACTCTGTATGCGAAATTAACAACAGTAAAAGCAATTTAGAATAATGTAGGATACGTTACAACTTTTGAGAACACCTTACACCACCGTACGAAAGATTAAAACTCCATAATAAACCTAATGAGTTCGTCCGAGTAATTTGAACACCATACAACAATTTGGAATATATTACGACTCTGTATGCCACATTACCGCCTTGAAAAGCATGTTTGTATAACGTACGACACCTTACAACTCCTAACAAAACATTACAACACCGTACGTAAACTTAAAACTCCATAATAAACCTAATGAATTCGTCCGAGTCATTTGAACATCGTACTGTGATACCCCGCCCGGCGGCGGAAACACCGGGCTGTCATTGGAATTGGATATCCATAGTAAACAAAGCACATGGTAATTATTTATTAAAGTCTAATAATGATATCATAATTTTAGAACATGAGTCTTAAATAGTAACGACAAAGGTAATGAAACCAAAACAGAAAATGCAACTGTCTTTTTATTATTCTAGGTCCAAGGCAATCCTATGTCTTGGCAAAAGCAGCAAAACAATATCAAAGCATCACCTGAAATAAGTGAAAATAAAGTTAGCTAATTAAAGCTAGTGAGTAAACCACAGTTGATAATAATAGTATAGAAATCCGAGATCATCATAATATGCTGCGCAATCTTACGTGCATAGCTATTTCATCATATTACTCAACCCTTGACCATAGAACACATAGAAACAAGAATCATAGACCCCGCAGGGTAACCTTTAGCAACAAGTCATGAGGAACCACTCATGTTACAATTAGTGATAACTGTCATTTAACCGTCATTTAACCGTCTCGATGTGTAAGTTATCAAAAATTGTTTTAGCATCGAAGGGACATAGTAGCATAGCAACAAGTATCACAGTATAGTAACTAGTAACCATTGTATAGAATCGCCGGGTATAAATCACCTATCGTTGTTGTACATGTAGGTGGGTTTGTCAGACCATTAGCGCTAACATTGTACCGGTGGAAATTACAAGTAATATACTACTTTAAACTACCACATAAGGATTGCATCTTGTCGCGAGTCAAGACCAACACATTTTATGATCTCTTTTGGAAAACAAATAGAAAATTGAAACATTGTATAGTAACTAGAAACATATTTCAGCCCCAAAAAGTAAAAGTAAAAGGGGAGTGAATTTACTCACCTTGAAACTCGGGCTCGAAATAAATAGCAAACAATCTAAATAGAACCGAGGATCGTCAAAATATTAGAATCACCTAATTAAATGACAATCCTAACTTAGTAAAACATATGGTATAGAAACTAGAGTAAGGAAATAGGAATCTAAGGTAATTTGAAATTCTAGGGTTTCAAGTTAGAATTTGGGCGTTTTTCGGTAGATGATTGAAAAAATATACATGTATTTATTCATGACGACAGAAAATACTAGTAATAATGCTAACAATATTTTGATATGGGTATATACAAACTATGTACTCGCTTTGTAAAACGCATGTTCGTGTAAGATCTTAAAATGTTTCAATTGTGAAAAGTCATAGTTCTAATCATAACTTGGTTTCGATATATACATATATATACATGTATGTATCATTTTGAAGTATTTGGATGCGTTTATAAATCTACACATTTGTAGAACTTGGTTTTTAGACTCTAGATTTCTAAACTTAAAAGATTTGTTTCATATTGATGGCAATATTATTTATAAGTTTTTCTCATTAACCAAAACCCATAAAATTATGTTTTAAAAATAAAATGAGAGTCACAGGGTTCGAACCCTGGTCTCCATGCTCAACGAGGACGAGTTTCACCAGAGGAACTGGTGTAGCCTTTGTTGTGTAAATCGGATCAGCAATGATTTTAAAAGAAAATACCAAAACACCCCAAATCCACATAAACCCTAGAAACTTCATCCCCCCAATTGACCTTGATTCAAGTAGTCTATCATCAATTGATCTTAGGGCTTTTGACTTACATGAAATCACGAGTCTAAAGAAGGCATTAAGTACGTTGAACAATGACGTGCTGTTACAGATTTGTAGAGGAAGAAAACGTCTATACTCATGATAATTCACAGGCGTTGATACGATAAAATTGGTAGTTTGAGAAGCTTTCTGGATTGATGATGAGCAACAAATCGCATACAATTGCAGAAAAGAAAGATGTTTCGATATTGTTCAAGCAAACCCAAAATACCGATACTTTGAATGATCGTTTCGTTTGATTTTGTGCGTTAATGATGAATTTGATTGTTTGTTTAAGTGTGTATTGATTATAGGATCGTTTCAGTTCGTAGAATTGATTGATTAACACGATAAATGCTCGTAACGGTTTTTCCCGGATCGAAGAGTTAGAAACAACTTGGATATGGTAAAAAATGTTACATGTATTCGACTTGAGATGTGGTCCAATGTTCGAAACTAGCGAGGAAACGGGTTAGAATGGTTTAATTTGCCTATAAATCATCGGAGACGAGATTTTTGGAGTTGATCGGAGCTTGCCGGCGACCACCGGGTCTTTACATCGGAAAAACGAGAATGATAAATGGTGGAGTTGGGTTTTAATTACCAAGTTACAATTCTGGTCCTTCAATTTTGATGTTGTTAATAATTTAGATTAAAAGTTCTTAAATAACTTCCAAGTTTTACACTTTTCACCTAAGATTAGTTGAATCTTTATTTTAACTAACTAACTTAACCACGTTAACTCGTAACGTTTATAGAATTGATGTTTTTATATCTTTAGCTTGTTTTTGACGTTGGAAGGTTATTATGAGACTTCAGTAGTATTTTTCTTGAATAAACTTTATAAGATTTCTTTTATAAAATACACTTTACATATATTTTGAAGATTTATTTATTATATCTAGCAATTAATTAGTATGTGTTGGTTAATATTTTGGTCGTTAGATAGTAAAGACGAGAAATAACGTAACGCTCAACATATTTATATATATATATATATCTATTAATACCAACGCATTACATTTAAAGCAAAAATAAATACGCGCACGTTAGAGGTAGAATACTTCGGATTCGAGTCGGGTATTCGGGTTCGGGTTTGGGGCAGATGTCACAGTCTCCCCTCCTTATAGAAATTTCGTCCCGAAATTTGCTCAAACCAAAGTAGAAGATGGAAAAAAAAAATGCGGTTATTTAGCTTTCAATTACAAACGTACTTACATTATTTAGCTCATCAGATTTGAACAAGGATACGTTAGTTTTGAGGAGTTGAATTAGAATACACCAACTTGAGTACAAGATGATGGTGATGACAAAAGGTAGTATGCGAAAATAATTGTTAAAGTTTGATTTCCATGTGATAAGAAATGATTTATGATTTCAGTATTGATTGAAATGGTAGTAGGTTTGTTATTTTTAGATCCACCTAGAAATATATATAGTTTCTCTTACTCGGTGATGTACGATAAGTTTTATTATATGAATAGGATACTTAAAACGACACAAATATCACAGATCGCAAACAACGCTTCATTTGACTGTACGACATTTGTCAAATTGCACTCAAACACGTGACAAAACTTACTATGGTTTCCATGCATCAACTTTCATAATTCCGTGTGCACCCGTAATTACTTTAGTTTTTGCATGGACCACACAGTTCATTCGATCACGTACGAGTTAAATGTACACAAAAATTTCTAAGTTAAGATAATGATAGACATATATTCCGAAATCATACCCGATAGCATTTAGTTCTTGTGAAACATAGTTTAAGATGATATGCAAATTGATAATTCGAAAGAATTGAGTTTATTAAACAGTCATCACCCATAATAATAGTTTTGTTCATAGATACAAATAAACAAGTTCGAGTACCAAAATTGTACCAACACAAGTTTTCGAAAACCAACTTCATGTGTGTAAGATGTAGATGTCGATTGTTCATGGTATTTGCTAAGTTCATAAGCATTAGATGATGAAATAATCTGGTTTATTAAAATTTTTAGAAAACTTAGTTTCAGGAAGATTTGATGCTATGGATAATCCAATTTATAGTTCAACTGCATAGATCACTCAGTTCATAATAGATTTGATGTTTATTTCCTTTAGATTCGTATGAAACATAAGTTTAGGTAAACCAGGTGTATATATTATGGAGGTAAACAAGATTATAAGAGGTGATGTTATTTTTTTATAATGCGGTTCAAAAAGAAAAACTAAATAATTAGATAATGAGATTTGAAAAAGTTTTAAATATTTACTATCTATAGAGGGATTGATTTGAAAATGGCACAGTCTAAGTTTCGAATATTCGATATTGGAAAACATGAATCATAACGTTTTTGCAAGTGTTTGTATCATACTTGAGAAAATAGGAAAATGTTATGTAAATATTTAACAAACGTTTAAAAATATTCAATCCCTACTTAAAGAAATCATTTGTCATTAAATATATATATTTTATATATTTTACAAATACTAAAACGAAAAGATTTTTTTTTAATTATTTTATTAATTATATTTTTTTTTAAATATATATATATATTTATTTGGAAAAAATAAGGAAATCATTTTTTTT
Source organism: Tagetes erecta (assembly GCA_030867185.1). Lineage (NCBI taxonomy): Eukaryota > Viridiplantae > Streptophyta > Magnoliopsida > Asterales > Asteraceae > Tagetes > Tagetes erecta. Next base: position 41,254,723 of record CM061488.1, on the reverse strand, counting down.
GTAATCGATTTAACTATTTGTTGGTAATTTTACAAAAACCGCAGATAAAACATGGTGTTTTAAGTAGAAAGTTTACACGTAAGACACATTCGTTTTGAATGAGTTTATAGAAACAAGATGTATGGAATTTCATTAGTGATAATATATACAAATGAAATATTTTAATTAAATGAGCTTAGAAATAGTTGTGTAGCGAATTCATGTTAAGTTTTGGGAAACGAATTTATAAGTAACCTCTTTTAATGATGGATTAGAAATTTGATTAGGATCATTGGATTAGATGAGCAGTTTAGACAACATTTGAGTATTGAGATCAAGTTGAAATACTTTGGGGGTAAACGTTAAATTCGTAAATCAAACGAATACGTTGACATAACAAAATAGTAATCCGTTATTAGATTTCAGGAATCATGAATTAAGTCTTTAATTTAGGATCAAAAATTGAATTGAGATTAGAAATATGCCTTAGCTTTGGTATTTGGTATTTGGTATTTGTTTTGAAGTTTTGATAGTTCGATAGAGGTTAGTCATTATATCTTAGTTTTGATTTAGAACATTCGGGTCGCGATGGTTTTAGCGATTTGTTCACGTCTTGTTGTCATTGTACAAGAATGATCACAGAATTTCATGAGACATAAGAAACCTTTGGATAAGATATGTTGTAATGGAATTTTAGATTGGATAGAAAGGATAATTGTACTTTGAATTTATAGATTTTTAGAACACAAAACATAGAAATCATTTGGAAATCTTTGAAATGTAAATAAGCAAACTTGGAATAACATTTGAAATAATATAGAAACCCATTGAAATAAATTTGAAATCATAGAAAACGATAATCATAGAATTCATAAATAAATAGAATTTGAAGGCTTAGGAATGTGTCTTGGTTTTGGACACTTAAGACTTATCAAAGTGTTAAGTTCGTTTTCAACGTATTCAAGAAGGCGTGCTTTAGCCTATAGGGTCACACTCATCTCGTCCATCGCCAAGTAAGCATACAGATCTCTTAAAGAGATTTATACGAAATGCTTTGTCTTAGACAGGATGTTCGTGATATAGGCGTTCCCCCTTCCGGATTGCACACGCTCCCACGTATCAAACTTACTTAAGATGATGACGAGATTCCACAAAGAGAAAGATCCTAATCATACAGACGAGTCTCTTGTAGCTCCTTCGCGAAATCGGAGAAGAACCAAGACATAGAAACAACATAGAGAAATTCATAAAAAGGAATAAAGAAATAAGTTCTTGAAGAGTTATCTAAGAACAAACTATTTGCACTAAGGACTCTTAGGTTATAGTCTAGGTCGGTGTGTTTCTAATACCCTATCCTAGTTCCCTATAACCATGGCTCTGATACCAAACTGTGATACCCCGCCCGGCGGCGGAAACACCGGGCTGTCATTGGAATTGGATATCCATAGTAAACAAAGCACATGGTAATTATTTATTAAAGTCTAATAATGATATCATAATTTTAGAACATGAGTCTTAAATAGTAACGACAAAGGTAATGAAACCAAAACAGAAAATGCAACTGTCTTTTTATTATTCTAGGTCCAAGGCAATCCTATGTCTTGGCAAAAGCAGCAAAACAATATCAAAGCATCACCTGAAATAAGTGAAAATAAAGTTAGCTAATTAAAGCTAGTGAGTAAACCACAGTTGATAAATAATAGTATAGAAATCCGAGATCATCATAATATGCTGCGCAATCTTACGTGCATAGCTATTTCATCATATTACTCAACCCTTGACCATAGAACACATAGAAACAAGAATCATAGACCCCGCAGGGTAACCTTTAGCAACAAGTCATGAGGAACCACTCATGTTACAATTAGTGATAACTGTCATTTAACCGTCATTTAACCGTCTCGATGTGTAAGTTATCAAAAATTGTTTTAGCATCGAAGGGACATAGTAGCATAGCAACAAGTATCACAGTATAGTAACTAGTAACCATTGTATAGAATCGCCGGGTTTAAATCACCTATCGTTGTTGTACATGTAGGTGGGTTTGTCAGACCATTAGCGCTAACATTGTACCGGTGGAAATTACAAGTAATATACTACTTTAAACTACCACATAAGGATTGCATCTTGTCGCGAGTCAAAGACCAACACATTTTATGATCTCTTTTGGAAAACAAATAGAAAATTGAAACATTGTATAGTAACTAGAAACATATTTCAGCCCCAAAAAGTAAAAGTAAAAGGGGAGTGAATTTACTCACCTTGAAACTCGGGCTCGAAATAAATAGCAAACAATCTAAATAGAACCGAGGATCGTCAAAATATTAGAATCACCTAATTAAATGACAATCCTAACTTAGTAAAACATATGGTATAGAAACTAGAGTAAGGAAATAGGAATCTAAGGTAATTTGAAATTCTAGGGTTTCAAGTTAGAATTTGGGCGTTTTTCGGTAGATGATTGAAAAAATATACATGTATTTATTCATAACGACAGAAAATACTAGTAATAATGCTAACAATATTTTGATATGGGTATATACAAACTATGTACTCGCTTTGTAAAACGCATGTTCGTGTAAGATCTTAAAATGTTTCAATTGTGAAAAGTCATAGTTCTAATCATAACTTGGTTTCGATATATACATATATATACATGTATGTATCATTTTGAAGTATTTGGATGCGTTTATAAATCTACACATTTGTAGAACTTGGTTTTTAGACTCTAGATTTCTAAACTTAAAAGATTTGTTTCATATTGATGGCAATATTATTTATAAGTTTTTCTCATTAACCAAAACCCATAAAATTATGTTTTAAAAATAAAATGAGAGTCACAGGGTTCGAACCCTGGTCTCCATGCTCAACGAGGACGAGTTTCACCAGAGGAACTGGTGTAGCCTTTGTTGTGTAAATCGGATCAGCAATGATTTTAAAAGAAAATACCAAAACACCCCAAATCCACATAAACCCTAGAAACTTCATCCCCCCAATTGACCTTGATTCAAGTAGTCTATCATCAATTGATCTTAGGGCTTTTGACTTACATGAAATCACGAGTCTAAAGAAGGCATTAAGTACCTTGAACAATGACGTGCTGTTACAGATTTGTAGAGGAAGAAAACGTCTATACTCATGATAATTCACAGGCGTTGATACGATAAAATTGGTGGTTTGAGAAGCTTTCTGGATTGATGATGAGCAACAAATCGCATACAGTTGCAGAAAAGAAAGATGTTTCGATATTGTTCAAGCAAACCCAAAATACCGATACTTTGAATGATCGTTTCGTTTGATTTTGTGCGTTAATGATGAATTTGATTGTTTGTTTAAGTGTGTATTGATTATAGGATCGTTTCAGTTCGTAGAATTGATTGATTAACACGATAAATGCTCGTAACGGTTTTTCCCGGATCGAAGAGTTAGAAACAACTTGGATATGGTCAAAAATGTTACATGTATTCGACTTGAGATGTGGTCCAATGTTCGAAACTAGCGAGGAAACGGGTTAGAATGGTTTAATTTGCCTATAAATCATCGGAGACGAGATTTTTGGGGTTGATCGGAGCTTGCCGGCGACCACCGGGTCTTTACATCGGAAAAACGAGAATGATAAATGGTGGAGTTGGGTTTTAATTACCAAGTTACAATTCTGGTCCTTCAATTTTGATGTTGTTAATAATTTAGATTAAAAATTCTTAAATAACTTCCAAGTTTTACACTTTTAACCTAAGATTAGTTGAATCTTTATTTTAACTAACTAACTTAACCACGTTAACTCGTAACGTTTATAGAATTGATGTTTTTATATCTTTAGCTTGTTTTTGACGTTGGAAGGTTATTATGAGACTTCAGTAGTATTTTTCTTGAATAAACTTTATAAGATTTCTTTTATAAAATACACTTTACATATATTTTGAAGATTTATTTATTATATCTAGCAATTAATTAGTATGTGTTGGTTAATATTTTGGTCGTTAGATAATAAAGACGAGAAATAACGTAACGCTCAACATATTTATATATATATATATATATCTATTAATACCAACGCATTACATTTAAAGCAAAAATAAATACGCGCACGTTAGAGGTAGAATACTTCGGATTCGAGTCGGGTATTCGGGTTCGGGTTTGGGGCAGATGTCACAGTCTCCCCTCCTTATAGAAATTTCGTCCCGAAATTTGCTCAAACCAAAGTAGAAGATGGAAAAAAATGCGGTTATTTAGCTTTCAATTACAAACGTACTTACATTATTTAGCTCATCAGATTTGAACAAGGATACGTTAGTTTTGAGGAGTTGAATTAGAATACACCAACTTGAGTACAAGATGATGGTGATGACAAAAGGTAGTATGCGAAAATAATTGTTAAAGTTTGATTTCCATGTGATAAGAAATGATTTATGATTTCAGTATTGATTGAAATGGTAGTAGGTTTGTTATTTTTAGATCCACCTAGAAATATATATAGTTTCTCTTACTCGGTGATGTACGATAAGTTTTATTATATGAATAGGATACTTAAAACGACACAAATATCACAGATCGCAAACAACGCTTCATTTGACGGTACGACATTTGTCTAATTGCACTCAAACACGTGACAAAACTTACTATGGTTTCCATGCATCAACTTTCATAATTCCGTGTGCACTCGTAATTACTTTAGTTTTTGCATAGACCACACAGTTCATTCGATCACGTGCGAGTTAAATGTACACAAAAATTTCTAAGTTAAGATAATGATAGACATATATTCTGAAATCATACCCGATAGCATTTAGTTCTTATGAAACATAGTTTAAGATGATATGCAAATTGATAATTCGAAAGAATTGAGTTTATTAAACAGTCATCACCCATAATAATAGTTTTGTTCATAGATACAAATAAACAAGTTCGAGTACCAAAATTGTACCAACACAAGTTTTCGAAAACCAACTTCATGTGTGTAAGATGTAGATGTCGATTGTTCATGGTATTTGCTAAGTTCATAAGCATTAGATGATGAAATAATCTGGTTTATTAAAATTTTTAGAAAACTTAGTTTCAGGAAGATTTGATGCTATGGATAATCCAATTTATAGTTCAACTGCATAGATCACTCAGTTCATAATAGATTTGATGTTTATTTCCTTTAGATTCGTATGAAACATAAGTTTAGGTAAACCAGGTGTATATATTATGGAGGTAAACAAGATTATAAGAGGTGATGTTATTTTTTTATAATGCGGTTCAAAAAGAAAAACTAAATAATTAGATAATGAGATTTGAAAAAGTTTTAAATATTTACTATCTATAGAGGGATTGATTTGAAAATGGCACAGTCTAAGTTTCGAATATTCGATATTGGAAAACATGAATCATAACGTTTTTGCAAGTGTTTGTATCATACTTGAGAAAACAGGAAAATGTTATGTAAATATTTAACAAACGTTTAAAAATATTCAATCCCTACTTAATGAAATCATTTGTCATTAAATATATATATTTTATATATTTTACAAATACTAAAACGAAAAGATTTTTTTTTAATTATTTTATTAATTATATTTTTTTTTAAATATATATATATATTTATTTGGAAAAAATAAGGAAATCATTTTTTTTGTAATCGATTTAACTATTTGTTGGTAATTTTACAAAAACCGCAGATAAAACATGGTGTTTTAAGTAGAAAGTTTATACGTAAGACACATTCGTTTTGAATGAGTTTATAGAAACAAGATGTATGGAATTTCATTAGTGATAATATATACAAATGAAATATTTTAGTTAAATGAGCTTAGAAATAGTTGTGTAGCGAATTCATGTTAAGTTTTGGGAAACGAATTTATAAGTAACCTCTTTTAATGATGGATTAGAAATTGGATTAGGATCGTTGGATTAGATGAGCAGTTTAGACAACATTTGAGTATTGAGATCAAGTTGAAATAATTTGGGGGTAAACGTTAAATTCGTAAATCAAACGAATACGTTGACATAACAAAATAGTAATCCGTTATTAGATTTCAAGAATCATGAATTAAGTCTTTAATTTAGGATCGAAAATTGAATTGAGATTAGAAATATGCCTTAGCTTTGGTATTTGGTATTTGTTTTGAAGTTTTGATAGTTCGATAGAGGTTAGTCATTATATCTTAGTTTTGATTTAGAACATTCGGGTCGCGATGGTTTTAGCGATTTGTTCACGTCTTGTTGTCATTGTACAAGAATGATCACAGAATTTCATGAGACATAAGAAACCTTTGGATAAGATATGTTGTAATGGAATTTTAGATTGGATAGAAAGGATAATTGTACTTTGAATTTATAGATTTTTAGAACACAAAACATAGAAATCATTTGGAAATCTTTGAAATGTAAATAAGCAAACTTGGAATAACATTTGAAATAATATAGAAACCCATTGAAATAAATTTGAAATCATAGAAAACGATAATCATAGAATTCATAATTAAATAGAATTTGAAGGCTTAGGAATGTGTCTTGGTTTTAGACACTTAAGACTTATCAAAGTGTTAAGTTCGTTTTCAACGTATTCAAGAAGGCGTGCTTTAGCCTATAGGGTCACACTCATCTCGTCCATCCCCAAGTAAGCATACAGATCTCTTAAAGAGATTTATACGAAATGCTTTGTCTTAGACAGGATGTTCGTGATATAGGCGTTCCCCCTTCCGGATTGCACACGCTCCCACGTATCAAACTTACTTAAGACGATGACGAGATTCCACAAAGAGAAAGATCCTAATCATACAGACGAGTCTCTTGTAGCTCCTTCGCGAAATCGGAGAAGTACCAAGACATAGAAACAATATAGAGAAATTCATAAAAAGGAATAAAGAAATAAGTTCTAGAAGAGTTATCTAAGAACAAACTATTTGCACTAAGGACTCTTAGGTTATAGTCTAGGTCGGTGTGTTTCTAATACCCTATCCTAGTTCCCTATAACCATGGCTCTGATACCAAACTGTGATACCCCGCCCGGCGGCGGAAACACCGGGCTGTCATTGGAATTGGATATCCATAGTAAACAAAGCACATGGTAATTATTTATTAAAGTCTAATAATGATATCATAATTTTAGAACATGAGTCTTAAATAGTAACGACAAAGGTAATGAAACCAAAACAGAAAATGCAACTATCTTTTTATTATTCTAGGTCCAAGGCAATCCTATGTCTTGGCAAAAGCAGCAAAACAATATCAAAGCATCACCTGAAATAAGTGAAAATAAAGTTAGCTAATTAAAGCTAGTGAGTAAACCACAGTTGATAAATAATAGTATAGAAATCCGAGATCATCATAATATGCTGCGCAATCTTACGTGCATAGCTATTTCATCATATTACTCAACCCTTGACCATAGAACACATAGAAACAAGAATCATAGACCCCGCAGGGTAACCTTTAGCAACAAGTCATGAGGAACCACTCATGTTACAATTAGTGATAACTGTCATTTAACCGTCATTTAACCGTCTCGATGTGTAAGTTATCAAAAATTGTTTTAGCATCGAAGGGACATAGTAGCATAGCAACAAGTATCACAGTATAGTAACTAGTAACCATTGTATAGAATCGCCGGGTTTAAATCACCTATCGTTGTTGTACATGTAGGTGGGTTTGTCAGACCATTAGCGCTAACATTGTACCGGTGGAAATTACAAGTAATATACTACTTTAAACTACCACATAAGGATTGCATCTTGTCGCGAGTCAAGACCAACACATTTTATGATCTCTTTTCGAAAACAAATAGAAAATTGAAACATTGTATAGTAACTAGAAACATATTTCAGCCCCAAAAAGTAAAAGTAAAAGGGGAGTGAATTTACTCACCTTGAAACTCGGGCTCGAAATAAATAGCAAACAATCTAAATAGAACCGAGGATCGTCAAAATATTAGAATCACCTAATTAAATGACAATCCTAACTTAGTAAAACATATGGTATAGAAACTAGAGTAAGGAAATAGGAATCTAAGGTAATTTGAAATTCTAGGGTTTCAAGTTAGAATTTGGGCGTTTTTCGGTAGATGATTGAAAAAATATACATGTATTTATTCATGACGACAGAAAATACTAGTAATAATGCTAACAATATTTTGATATGGGTATATACAAACTATGTACTCGCTTTGTAAAACGCATGTTCGTGTAAGATCTTAAAATGTTTCAATTGTGAAAAGTCATAGTTCTAATCATAACTTGGTTTCGATATATACATATATATACATGTATGTATCATTTTGAAGTATTTGGATGCGTTTATAAATCTACACATTTGTAGAACTTGGTTTTTAGACTCTAGATTTCTAAACTTAAAAGATTTGTTTCATATTGATGGCAATATTATTTATAAGTTTTTCTCATTAACCAAAACCCATAAAATTATGTTTTAAAAATAAAATGAGAGTCACAGGGTTCGAACCCTGGTCTCCATGCTCAACGAGGACGAGTTTCACCAGAGGAACTGGTGTAGCCTTTGTTGTGTAAATCGGATCAGCAATGATTTTAAAAGAAAATACCAAAACACCCCAAATCCACATAAACCCTAGAAACTTCATCCCCCCAATTGACCTTGATTCAAGTAGTCTATCATCAATTGATCTTAGGGCTTTTGACTTACATGAAATCACGAGTCTAAAGAAGGCATTAAGTACCTTGAACAATGACGTGCTGTTACAGATTTGTAGAGGAAGAAAACGTCTATACTCATGATAATTCACAGGCGTTGATACGATAAAATTGGTGGTTTGAGAAGCTTTCTGGATTGATGATGAGCAACAAATCGCATACAATTGCAGAAAAGAAAGATGTTTCGATATTGTTCAAGCAAACCCAAAATACCGATACTTTGAATGATCGTTTCGTTTGATTTTGTGCGTTAATGATGAATTTGATTGTTTGTTTAAGTGTGTATTGATTATAGGATCGTTTCAGTTCGTAGAATTGATTGATTAACACGATAAATGCTCGTAATGGTTTTTCCCGGATCGAAGAGTTAGAAACAACTTGGATATGGTCAAAAATGTTACATGTATTCGACTTGAGATGTGGTCCAATGTTCGAAACTAGCGAGGAAACGGGTTAGAATGGTTTAATTTGCCTATAAATCATCGGAGACGAGATTTTTGGAGTTGATCGGAGCTTGCCGGCGACCACCGGGTCTTTACATCGGAAAAACGAGAATGATAAATGGTGGAGTTGGGTTTTAATTACCAAGTTACAATTCTGGTCCTTCAATTTTGATGTTGTTAATAATTTAGATTAAAAGTTCTTAAATAACTTCCAAGTTTTACACTTTTAACCTAAGATTAGTTGAATCTTTATTTTAACTAACTAACTTAACCACGTTAACTCGTAACGTTTATAGAATTGATGTTTTTATATCTTTAGCTTGTTTTTGACGTTGGAAGGTTATTATGAGACTTCAGTAGTATTTTTCTTGAATAAACTTTATAAGATTTCTTTTATAAAATACACTTTACATATATTTTGAAGATTTATTTATTATATCTAGCAATTAATTAGTATGTGTTGGTTAATATTTTGGTCGTTAGATAGTAAAGACGAGAAATAACGTAACGCTCAACATATTTATATATATATATATCTATTAATACCAACGCATTACATTTAAAGCAAAAATAAATACGCGCACGTTAGAGGTAGAATACTTCGGATTCGAGTCGGGTATTCGGGTTCGGGTTTGGGGCAGATGTCACAGTCTCCCCTCCTTATAGAAATTTCGTCCCGAAATTTGCTCAAACCAAAGTAGAAGATGGAAAAAAAAAATGCGGTTATTTAGCTTTCAATTACAAACGTACTTACATTATTTAGCTCATCAGATTTGAACAAGGATACGTTAGTTTTGAGGAGTTGAATTAGAATACACCAACTTGAGTACAAGATGATGGTGATGACAAAAGGTAGTATGCGAAAATAATTGTTAAAGTTTGATTTCCATGTGATAAGAAATGATTTATGATTTCAGTATTGATTGAAATGGTAGTAGGTTTGTTATTTTTAGATCCACCTAGAAATATATATAGTTTCTCTTACTCGGTGATGTACGATAAGTTTTATTATATGAATAGGATACTTAAAACGACACAAATATCACAGATCGCAAACAACGCTTCATTTGACGGTACGACATTTGTCAAATTGCACTCAAACACGTGACAAAACTTACTATGGTTTCCATGCATCAACTTTCATAATTCCGTGTGCACCCGTAATTACTTTAGTTTTTGCATGGACCACACAGTTCATTCGATCACGTGCGAGTTAAATGTACACAAAAATTTCTAAGTTAAGATAATGATAGACATATATTCCGAAATCATTCCCGATAGCATTTAGTTCTTGTGAAACATAGTTTAAGATGATATGCAAATTGATAATTCGAAAGAATTGAGTTTATTAAACAGTCATCACCCATAATAATAGTTTTGTTCATAGATACAAATAAACAAGTTCGAGTACCAAAATTGTACCAACACAAGTTTTCGAAAACCAACTTCATGTGTGTAAGATGTAGATGTCGATTGTTCATGGTATTTGCTAAGTTCATAAGCATTAGATGATGAAATAATCTGGTTTATTAAAATTTTTAGAAAACTTGGTTTCAGGAAGATTTGATGCTATGGATAATCCAATTTATAGTTCAACTGCATAGATCACTCAGTTCATAATAGATTTGATGTTTATTTCCTTTAGATTCGTATGAAACATAAGTTTAGGTAAACCAGGTGTATATATTATGGAGGTAAACAAGATTATAAGAGGTGATGTTATTTTTTTATAATGCGGTTCAAAAAGAAAAACTAAATAATTAGATAATGAGATTTGAAAAAGTTTTAAATATTTACTATCTATAGAGGGATTGATTTGAAAATGGCACAGTCTAAGTTTCGAATATTCGATATTGGAAAACATGAATCATAACGTTTTTGCAAGTGTTTGTATCATACTTGAGAAAACAGGAAAATGTTATGTAAAAATTTAACAAACGTTTAAAAATATTCAATCCCTACTTAAAGAAATCATTTGTCATTAAATATATATATTTTATATATTTTACAAATACTAAAACCAAAAGATTTTTTTTAATTATTTTATTAATTATATTTTTTTTTAAATATATATATATATATTTATTTGGATAAAATAAGGAAATCATTTTTTTGTAATCGATTTAACTATTTGTTGGTAATTTTACAAAAACCGCAGATAAAACATGGTGTTTTAAGTAGAAAGTTTATACGTAAGACACATTCGTTTTGAATGAGTTTATAGAAACAAGATGTATGGAATTTCATTAGTGATAATATATACAAAAGAAATATTTTAGTTAAATGAGCTTAGAAATAGTTGTGTAGCGAATTCATGTTAAGTTTTGGGAAACGAATTTATAAGTAACCTCTTTTAATGATGGATTAGAAATTGGATTAGGATCGTTGGATTAGATGAGCAGTTTAGACAACATTTGAGTATTGAGATCAAGTTGAAATACTTTGGGGGTAAACGTTAAATTCGTAAATCAAACGAATACGTTGACATAACAAAATAGTAATCCGTTATTAGATTTCAGGAATCATGAATTAAGTCTTTAATTTAGGATCGAAAATTGAATTGAGATTAGAAATATGCCTTAGCTTTGGTATTTGGTATTTGGTATTTGTTTTGAAGTTTTGATAGTTCGATAGAGGTTAGTCATTATATCTTAGTTTTGATTTAGAACATTCGGGTCGCGATGGTTTTAGCGATTTGTTCACGTCTTGTTGTCATTGTACAAGAATGATCACAGAATTTCATGAGACATAAGAAACCTTTAGATAAGATATGTTGTAATGGAATTTTAGATTGGATAGAAAGGATAATTGTACTTTGAATTTATAGATTTTTAGAACACAAAACATAGAAATCATTTGGAAATCTTTGAAATGTAAATAAGCAAACTTGGAATAACATTTGAAATAATATAGAAACCCATTGAAATAAATTTGAAATCATAGAAAACGATAATCATAGAATTCATAAATAAATAGAATTTGAAGGCTTAGGAATGTGTCTTGGTTTTGGACACTTAAGACTTATCAAAGTGTTAAGTTCGTTTTCAACGTATTCAAGAAGGCGTGCTTTAGCCTATAGGGTCACACTCATCTCGTCCATCCCCAAGTAAGCATACAGATCTCTTAAAGAGATTTATACGAAATGCTTTGTATTAGACAGGATGTTCGTGATATAGGCGTTCCCCCTTCCGGATTGCACACGCTCCCACGTATCAAACTTACTTAAGACGATGACGAGATTCCACAAAGAGAAAGATCCTAATCATACAGACGAGTCTCTTGTAGCTCCTTCGCGAAATCGGAGAAGAACCAAGACATAGAAACAACATAGAGAAATTCATAAAAAGGAATAAAGAAATAAGTTCTTGAAGAGTTATCTAAGAACAAACTATTTGCACTAAGGACTCTTAGGTTATAGTCTAGGTCGGTGTGTTTCTAATACCCTATCCTAGTTCACTATAACCATGGCTCTGATACCAAACTGTGATACCCCGCCCGGCGGCGGAAACACCGGGCTGTCATTGGAATTGGATATCCATAGTAAACAAAGCACATGGTAATTATTTATTAAAGTCTAATAATGATATCATAATTTTAGAACATGAGTCTTAAATAGTAACGACAAAGGTAATGAAACCAAAACAGAAAATGCAACTGTCTTTTTATTATTCTAGGTCCAAGGCAGTCCTATGTCTTGGCAAAAGCAGCAAAACAATATCAAAGCATCACCTGAAATAAGTGAAAATAAAGTTAGCTAATTAAAGCTAGTGAGTAAACCACAGTTGATAAATAATAGTATAGAAATCCGAGATCATCATAATATGCTGCGCAATCTTACGTGCATAGCTATTTCATCATATTACTCAACCCTTGACCATAGAACACATAGAAACAAGAATCATAGACCCCGCAGGGTAACCTTTAGCAACAAGTCATGAGGAACCACTCATGTTACAATTAGTGATAACTGTCATTTAACCGTCATTTAACCGTCTCGATGTGTAAGTTATCAAAAATTGTTTTAGCATCGAAGGGACATAGTAGCATAGCAACAAGTATCACAGTATAGTAACTAGTAACCATTGTATAGAATCGCCGGGTTTAAATCACCTATCGTTGTTGTACATGTAGGTGGGTTTGTCAGACCATTAGCGCTAACATTGTACTGGTGGAAATTACAAGTAATATACTACTTTAAACTACCACATAAGGATTGCATCTTGTCGCAAGTCAAAGACCAACACATTTTATGATCTCTTTTGGAAAACAAATAGAAAATTGAAACATTGTATAGTAACTAGAAACATATTTCAGCCCCAAAAAGTAAAAGTAAAAGGGGAGTGAATTTACTCACCTTGAAACTCGGGCTCGAAATAAATAGCAAACAATCTAAATAGAACCGAGGATCGTCAAAATATTAGAATCACCTAATTAAATGACAATCCTAGCTTAGTAAAACATATGGTATAGAAACTAGAGTAAGGAAATAGGAATCTAAGGTAATTTGAAATTCTAGGGTTTCAAGTTAGAATTTGGGCGTTTTTCGGTAGATGATTGAAAAAATATACATGTATTTATTCATAACGACAGAAAATACTAGTAATAATGCTAACAATATTTTGATATGGGTATATACAAACTATGTACTCGCTTTGTAAAACGCATGTTCGTGTAAGATCTTAAAATGTTTCAATTGTGAAAAGTCATAGTTCTAATCATAACTTGGTTTTGATATATACATATATATACATGTATGTATCATTTTGAAGTATTTGGATGCGTTTATAAATCTACACATTTGTAGAACTTGGTTTTTAGACTCTAGATTTCTAAAATTAAAAGATTTGTTTCATATTGATGGCAATATTATTTATAAGTTTTTCTCATTAACCAAAACCCATAAAATTATGTTTTAAAAATAAAATGAGAGTCACAGGGTTCGAACCCTGGTCTCCATGCTCAACGAGGACGAGTTTCACCAGAGGAACTGGTGTAGCCTTTGTTGTGTAAATCGGATCAGCAATGATTTTAAAAGAAAATACCAAAACACCCCAAATCCACATAAACCCTAGAAACTTCATCCCCCCAATTGACCTTGATTCAAGTAGTCTATCATCAATTGATCTTAGGGCTTTTGACTTACATGAAATCACGAGTCTAAAGAAGGCATTAAGTACCTTGAACAATGACGTGCTGTTACAGATTTGTAGAGGAAGAAAACGTCTATACTCATGATAATTCACAGGCGTTGATACGATAAAATTGGTGGTTTGAGAAGCTTTCTGGATTGATGATGAGCAACAAATCGCATACAATTGCAGAAAAGAAAGATGTTTCGATATTGTTCAAGCAAACCCAAAATACCGATACTTTGAATGATCGTTTCGTTTGATTTTGTGCGTTAATGATGAATTTGATTGTTTGTTTAAGTGTGTATTGATTATAGGATCGTTTCAGTTCGTAGAATTGATTGATTAACACGATAAATGCTCGTAACGGTTTTTCCCGGATCGAAGAGTTAGAAACAACTTGGATATGGTCAAAAATGTTACATGTATTCGACTTGAGATGTGGTCCAATGTTCGAAACTAGCGAGGAAACGGGTTAGAATGGTTTAATTTGCCTATAAATCATCGGAGACGAGATTTTTGGGGTTGATCGGAGCTTGCTGGCGACCACCGGGTCTTTACATCGGAAAAACGAGAATGATAAATGGTGGAGTTGGGTTTTAATTACCAAGTTACAATTCTGGTCTTCAATTTTGATGTTGTTAATAATTTAGATTAAAAGTTCTTAAATAACTTCCAAGTTTTACACTTTTAACCTAAGATTAGTTGAATCTTTATTTTAACTAACTAACTTAACCACGTTAACTCGTAACGTTTATAGAATTGATGTTTTTATATCTTTAGCTTGTTTTGGACGTTGGAAGGTTATTATGAGACTTCAGTAGTATTTTTCTTGAATAAACTTTATAAGATTTCTTTTATAAAATACACTTTACATATATTTTGAAGATTTATTTATTATATCTAGCAATTAATTAGTATGTGTTGGTTAATATTTTGGTCGTTAGATAATAAAGACGAGAAATAACGTAACGCTCAACATATTTATATATATATATATATATATATATATATATATATCTATTAATACCAACGCATTACATTTAAAGCAAAAATAAATACGCGCACGTTAGAGGTAGAATACTTCGGATTCGAGTCGGGTATTCGGGTTCGGGTTTGGGGCAGATGTCACAGTCTCCCCTCCTTATAGAAATTTCGTCCCGAAATTTGCTCAAACCAAAGTAGAAGATGGAAAAAAATGCGGTTATTTAGCTTTCAATTACAAACGTACTTACATTATTTAGCTCATCAGATTTGAACAAGGATACGTTAGTTTTGAGGAGTTGAATTAGAATACACCAACTTGAGTACAAGATGATGGTGATGACAAAAGGTAGTATGCGAAAATAATTGTTAAAGTTTGATTTCCATGTGATAAGAAATGATTTATGATTTCAGTATTGATTGAAATGGTAGTAGGTTTGTTATTTTTAGATCCACCTAGAAATATATATAGTTTCTCTTACTCGGTGATGTACGATAAGTTTTATTATATGAATAGGATAC
This sequence comes from Tagetes erecta, assembly GCA_030867185.1. Taxonomy (NCBI): domain Eukaryota; kingdom Viridiplantae; phylum Streptophyta; class Magnoliopsida; order Asterales; family Asteraceae; genus Tagetes; species Tagetes erecta. Next base: position 41,239,021 of record CM061488.1, on the reverse strand, counting down.
TTAAAACGACACAAATATCACAGATCGCAAACAACGCTTCATTTGACGGTACGACATTTGTCTAATTGCACTCAAACACGTGACAAAACTTACTATGGTTTCCATGCATCAACTTTAATAATTCCGTGTGCACCCGTAATTACTTTAGTTTTTGCATAGACCACACAGTTCATTCGATCACGTGCGAGTTAAATGTACACAAAAATTTCTAAGTTAAGATAATGATAGACATATATTCTGAAATCATACCCGATAGCATTTAGTTCTTATGAAACATAGTTTAAGATGATATGCAAATTGATAATTCGAAAGAATTGAGTTTATTAAACAGTCATCACCCATAATAATAGTTTTGTTCATAGATACAAATAAACAAGTTCGAGTACCAAAATTGTACCAACACAAGTTTTCGAAAACCAACTTCATGTGTGTAAGATGTAGATGTCGATTGTTCATGGTATTTGCTAAGTTCATAAGCATTAAATGATGAAATAATCTGGTTTATTAAAATTTTTAGAAAACTTAGTTTCAGGAAGATTTGATGCTATGGATAATCCAATTTATAGTTCAACTGCATAGATCACTCAGTTCATAATAGATTTGATGTTTATTTCCTTTAGATTCGTATGAAACATAAGTTTAGGTAAACCAGGTGTATATATTATGGAGGTAAACAAGATTATAAGAGGTGATGTTATTTTTTTATAATGCGGTTCAAAAAGAAAAACTAAATAATTAGATAATGAGATTTAAAAAAGTTTTAAATATTTACTATCTATAGAGGGATTGATTTGAAAATGGCACAGTCTAAGTTTCGAATATTCGATATTGGAAAACATGAATCATAACGTTTTTGCAAGTGTTTGTATCATACTTGAGAAAACAGGAAAATGTTATGTAAATATTTAACAAACGTTTAAAAATATTCAATCCCTACTTAATGAAATCATTTGTCATTAAATATATATATTTTATATATTTTACAAATACTAAAACGAAAAGATTTTTTTTTAATTATTTTATTAATTATATTTTTTTTAAATATATATATATATATTTATTTGGAAAAAATAAGGAAATCATTTTTTTTGTAATCGATTTAACTATTTGTTGGTAATTTTACAAAAACCGCAGATAAAACATGGTGTTTTAAGTAGAAAGTTTATACGTAAGACACATTCGTTTTGAATGAGTTTATAGAAACAAGATGTATGGAATTTCATTAGTGATAATATATACAAATGAAATATTTTAGTTAAATGAGCTTAGAAATAGTTGTGTAGCGAATTCATGTTAAGTTTTTGGAAACGAATTTATAAGTAACCTCTTTTAATGATGGATTAGAAATTGGATTAGGATCGTTGGATTAGATGAGCAGTTTAGACAACATTTGAGTATTGAGATCAAGTTGAAATAATTTGGGGGTAAACGTTAAATTCGTAAATCAAACGAATACGTTGACATAACAAAATAGTAATCCGTTATTAGATTTCAGGAATCATGAATTAAGTCTTTAATTTAGGATCGAAAATTGAATTGAGATTAGAAATATGCCTTAGCTTTGGTATTTGGTATTTGTTTTGAAGTTTTGATAGTTCGATAGAGGTTAGTCATTATATCTTAGTTTTGATTTAGAACATTCGGGTCGCGATGGTTTTAGCGATTTGTTCACGTCTTGTTGTCATTGTACAAGAATGATCACAGAATTTCATGAGACATAAGAAACCTTTGGATAAGATATGTTGTAATGGAATTTTAGATTGGATAGAAAGGATAATTGTACTTTGAATTTATAGATTTTTAGAACACAAAACATAGAAATCATTTGGAAATCTTTGAAATGTAAATAAGCAAACTTGGAATAACATTTGAAATAATATAGAAACCCATTGAAATAAATTTGAAATCAAAGAAAACGTTAATCATAGAATTCATAAATAAATAGAATTTGAAGGCTTAGGAATGTGTCTTGGTTTTAGACACTTAAGACTTATCAAAGTGTTAAGTTCGTTTTCAACGTATTCAAGAAGGCGTGCTTTAGCCTATAGGGTCACACTCATCTCGTCCATCCCCAAGTAAGCATACAGATCTCTTAAAGAGATTTATACGAAATGCTTTGTCTTAGACAGGATGTTCGTGATATAGGCGTTCCCCCTTCCGGATTGCACACGCTCCCACGTATCAAACTTACTTAAGACGATGACGAGATTCCACAAAGAGAAAGATCCTAATCATACAGACGAGTCTCTTGTAGCTCCTTCGCGAAATCGGAGAAGTACCAAGACATAGAAACAATATAGAGAAATTCATAAAAAGGAATAAAGAAATAAGTTCTAGAAGAGTTATCTAAGAACAAACTATTTGCACTAAGGACTCTTAGGTTATAGTCTAGGTCGGTGTGTTTCTAATACCCTATCCTAGTTCCCTATAACCATGGCTCTGATACCAAACTGTGATACCCCGCCCGGCGGCGGAAACACCGGGCTGTCATTGGAATTGGATATCCATAGTAAACAAAGCACATGGTAATTATTTATTAAAGTCTAATAATGATATCATAATTTTAGAACATGAGTCTTAAATAGTAACGACAAAGGTAATGAAACCAAAACAGAAAATGCAACTATCTTTTTATTATTCTAGGTCCAAGGCAATCCTATGTCTTGGCAAAAGCAGCAAAACAATATCAAAGCATCACCTGAAATAAGTGAAAATAAAGTTAGCTAATTAAAGCTAGTGAGTAAACCACAGTTGATAAATAATAGTATAGAAATCCGAGATCATCATAATATGCTGCGCAATCTTACGTGCATAGCTATTTCATCATATTACTCAACCCTTGACCATAGAACACATAGAAACAAGAATCATAGACCCCGCAGGGTAACCTTTAGCAACAAGTCATGAGGAACCACTCATGTTACAATTAGTGATAACTGTCATTTAACCGTCATTTAACCGTCTCGATGTGTAAGTTATCAAAAATTGTTTTAGCATCGAAGGGACATAGTAGCATAGCAACAAGTATCACAGTATAGTAACTAGTAACCATTGTATAGAATCGCCGGGTTTAAATCACCTATCGTTGTTGTACATGTAGGTGGGTTTGTCAGACCATTAGCGCTAACATTGTACCGGTGGAAATTACAAGTAATATACTACTTTAAACTACCACATAAGGATTGCATCTTGTCGCGAGTCAAGACCAACACATTTTATGATCTCTTTTCGAAAACAAATAGAAAATTGAAACATTGTATAGTAACTAGAAACATATTTCAGCCCCAAAAAGTAAAAGTAAAAGGGGAGTGAATTTACTCACCTTGAAACTCGGGCTCGAAATAAATAGCAAACAATCTAAATAGAACCGAGGATCGTCAAAATATTAGAATCACCTAATTAAATGACAATCCTAACTTAGTAAAACATGTGGTATAGAAACTAGAGTAAGGAAATAGGAATCTAAGGTAATTTGAATTTCAAGGGTTTCAAGTTAGAATTTGGGCGTTTTTCGGTAGATGATTGAAAAAATATACATGTATTTATTCATGACGACAGAAAATACTAGTAATAATGCTAACAATATTTTGATATGGGTATATACAAACTATGTACTCGCTTTGTAAAACGCATGTTCGTGTAAGATCTTAAAATGTTTCAATTGTGAAAAGTCATAGTTCTAATCATAACTTGGTTTCGATATATACATATATATACATGTATGTATCATTTTGAAGTATTTGGATGCGTTTATAAATCTACACATTTGTAGAACTTGGTTTTTAGACTCTAGATTTCTAAACTTAAAAGATTTGTTTCATATTGATGGCAATATTATTTATAAGTTTTTCTCATTAACCAAAACCCATAAAATTATGTTTTAAAAATAAAATGAGAGTCACAGGGTTCGAACCCTGGTCTCCATGCTCAACGAGGACGAGTTTCACCAGAGGAACTGGTGTAGCCTTTGTTGTGTAAATCGGATCAGCAATGATTTTAAAAGAAAATACCAAAACACCCCAAATCCACATAAACCCTAGAAACTTCATCCCCCCAATTGACCTTGATTCAAGTAGTCTATCATCAATTGATCTTAGGGCTTTTGACTTACATGAAATCACGAGTCTAAAGAAGGCATTAAGTACCTTGAACAATGACGTGCTGTTACAGATTTGTAGAGGAAGAAAACGTCTATACTCATGATAATTCACAGGCGTTGATACGATAAAATTGGTGGTTTGAGAAGCTTTCTGGATTGATGATGAGCAACAAATCGCATACAATTGCAGAAAAGAAAGATGTTTCGATATTGTTCAAGCAAACCCAAAATACCGATACTTTGAATGATCGTTTCGTTTGATTTTGTGCGTTAATGATGAATTTGATTGTTTGTTTAAGTGTGTATTGATTATAGGATCGTTTCAGTTCGTAGAATTGATTGATTAACACGATAAATGCTCGTAATGGTTTTTCCCGGATCGAAGAGTTAGAAACAACTTGGATATGGTCAAAAATGTTACATGTATTCGACTTGAGATGTGGTCCAATGTTCGAAACTAGCGAGGAAACGGGTTAGAATGGTTTAATTTGCCTATAAATCATCGGAGACGAGATTTTTGGAGTTGATCGGAGCTTGCCGGCGACCACCGGGTCTTTACATCGGAAAAACGAGAATGATAAATGGTGGAGTTGGGTTTTAATTACCAAGTTACAATTCTGGTCCTTCAATTTTGATGTTGTTAATAATTTAGATTAAAAGTTCTTAAATAACTTCCAAGTTTTACACTTTTAACCTAAGATTAGTTGAATCTTTATTTTAACTAACTAACTTAACCACGTTAACTCGTAACGTTTATAGAATTGATGTTTTTATATCTTTAGCTTGTTTTTGACGTTGGAAGGTTATTATGAGACTTCAGTAGTATTTTTCTTGAATAAACTTTATAAGATTTCTTTTATAAAATACACTTTACATGTATTTTGAAGATTTATTTATTATATCTAGCAATTAATTAGTATGTGTTGGTTAATATTTTGGTCGTTAGATAGTAAAGACGAGAAATAACGTAACGCTCAACATATTTATATATATATATATATATCTATTAATACCAACGCATTACATTTAAAGCAAAAATAAATACGCGCACGTTAGAGGTAGAATACTTCGGATTCGAGTCGGGTATTCGGGTTCGGGTTTGGGGCAGATGTCACAGTCTCCCCTCCTTATAGAAATTTCGTCCCGAAATTTGCTCAAACCAAAGTAGAAGATGGAAAAAAAAAATGCGGTTATTTAGCTTTCAATTACAAACGTACTTACATTATTTAGCTCATCAGATTTGAACAAGGATACGTTAGTTTTGAGGAGTTGAATTAGAATACACCAACTTGAGTACAAGATGATGGTGATGACAAAAGGTAGTATGCGAAAATAATTATTAAAGTTTGATTTCCATGTGATAAGAAATGATTTATGATTTCAGTATTGATTGAAATGGTAGTAGGTTTGTTATTTTTAGATCCACCTAGAAATATATATAGTTTCTCTTACTCGGTGATGTACGATAAGTTTTATTATATGAATAGGATACTTAAAACGACACAAATATCACAGATCGCAAACAACGCTTCATTTGACGGTACGACATTTGTCAAATTGCACTCAAACACGTGACAAAACTTACTATGGTTTCCATGCATCAACTTTCATAATTCCGTGTGCACCCGTAATTACTTTAGTTTTTGCATGGACCACACAGTTCATTCGATCACGTGCGAGTTAAATGTACACAAAAATTTCTAAGTTAAGATAATGATAGACATATATTCCGAAATCATACCCGATAGCATTTAGTTCTTGTGAAACATAGTTTAAGATGATATGCAAATTGATAATTCGAAAGAATTGAGTTTATTAAACATTCATCACCCATAATAATAGTTTTGTTCATAGATACAAATAAACAAGTTCGAGTACCAAAATTGTACCAACACAAGTTTTCGAAAACCAACTTCATGTGTGTAAGATGTAGACGTCGATTGTTCATGGTATTTGCTAAGTTCATAAGCATTAGATGATGAAATAATCTGGTTTATTAAAATTTTTAGAAAACTTAGTTTCAGGAAGATTTGATGCTATGGATAATCCAATTTATAGTTCAACTGCATAGATCACTCAGTTCATAATAGATTTGATGTTTATTTCCTTTAGATTCGTATGAAACATAAGTTTAGGTAAACCAGGTGTATATATTATGGAGGTAAACAAGATTATAAGAGGTGATGTTATTTTTTTATAATGCGGTTCAAAAAGAAAAACTAAATAATTAGATAATGAGATTTGAAAAAGTTTTAAATATTTACTATCTATAGAGGGATTGATTTGAAAATGGCACAGTCTAAGTTTCGAATATTCGATATTGGAAAACATGAATCATAACGTTTTTGCAAGTGTTTGTATCATACTTGAGAAAACAGGAAAATGTTATGTAAATATTTAACAAACGTTTAAAAATATTCAATCCCTACTTAAAGAAATCATTTGTCATTAAATATATATATTTTATATATTTTACAAATACTAAAACCAAAAGATTTTTTTTTAATTATTTTATTAATTATATTTTTTTTTAAATATATATATATATATTTATTTGGAAAAAATAAGGAAATCATTTTTTTTGTAATCGATTTAACTATTTGTTGGTAATTTTACAAAAACCGCAGATAAAACATGGTGTTTTAAGTAGAAAGTTTATACGTAAGACACATTCGTTTTGAATGAGTTTATAGAAACAAGATGTATGGAATTTCATTAGTGATAATATATACAAAAGAAATATTTTAGTTAAATGAGCTTAGAAATAGTTGTGTAGCGAATTCATGTTAAGTTTTGGGAAACGAATTTATAAGTAACCTCTTTTAATGATGGATTAGAAATTGGATTAGGATCGTTGGATTAGATGAGCAGTTTAGACAACATTTGAGTATTGAGATCAAGTTGAAATACTTTGGGGGTAAACGTTAAATTCGTAAATCAAACGAATACGTTGACATAACAAAATAGTAATCCGTTATTAGATTTCAGGAATCATGAATTAAGTCTTTAATTTAGGATCGAAAATTGAATTGAGATTAGAAATATGCCTTAGCTTTGGTATTTGGTATTTGTTTTGAAGTTTTGATAGTTCGATAGAGGTTAGTCATTATATCTTAGTTTTGATTTAGAACATTCGGGTCGCGATGGTTTTAGCGATTTGTTCACGTCTTGTTGTCATTGTACAAGAATGATCACAGAATTTCATGAGACATAAGAAACCTTTGGATAAGATATGTTGTAATGGAATTTTAGATTGGATAGAAAGGATAATTGTACTTTGAATTTATAGATTTTTAGAACACAAAACATAGAAATCATTTGGAAATCTTTGAAATGTAAATAAGCAAACTTGGAATAACATTTGAAATAATATAGAAACCCATTGAAATAAATTTGAAATCATAGAAAACGATAATCATAGAATTCATAAATAAATAGAATTTGAAGGCTTAGGAATGTGTCTTGGTTTTGGACACTTAAGACTTATCAAAGTGTTAAGTTCGTTTTCAACGTATTCAAGAAGGCGTGCTTTAGCCTATAGGGTCACACTCATCTCGTCCATCCCCAAGTAAGCATACAGATCTCTTAAAGAGATTTATACGAAATGCTTTGTCTTAGACAGGATGTTCGTGATATAGGCGTTCCCCCTTCCGGATTGCACACGCTCCCACGTATCAAACTTACTTAAGACGATGACGAGATTCCACAAAGAGAAAGATCCTAATCATACAGACGAGTCTCTTGTAGCTCCTTCGCGAAATCGGAGAAGAACCAAGACATAGAAACAACATAGAGAAATTCATAAAAAGGAATAAAGAAATAAGTTCTAGAAGAGTTATCTAAGAACAAACTATTTGCACTAAGGACTCTTAGGTTATAGTCTAGGTCGGTGTGTTTCTAATACCCTATCCTAGTTCCCTATAACCATGGCTCTGATACCAAACTGTGATACCCCGCCCGGCGGCGGAAACACCGGGCTGTCATTGGAATTGGATATCCATAGTAAACAAAGCACATGGTAATTATTTATTAAAGTCTAATAATGATATCATAATTTTAGAACATGAGTCTTGAATAGTAACGACAAAGGTAATGAAACCAAAACAGAAAATGCAACTGTCTTTTTATTATTCTAGGTCCAAGGCAATCCTATGTCTTGGCAAAAGCAGCAAAACAATATCAAAGCATCACCTGAAATAAGTGAAAATAAAGTTAGCTAATTAAAGCTAGTGAGTAAACCACAGTTGATAAATAATAGTATAGAAATCCGAGATCATCATAATATGCTGCGCAATCTTACGTGCATAGCTATTTCATCATATTACTCAACCCTTGACCATAGAACACCTAGAAACAAGAATCATAGACCCCACAGGGTAACCTTTAGCAACAAGTCATGAGGAACCACTCATGTTACAATTAGTGATAACTGTCATTTAACCGTCATTTAACCGTCTCGATGTGTAAGTTATCAAAAATTGTTTTAGCATCGAAGGGACATAGTAGCATAGCAACAAGTATCACAGTATAGTAACTAGTAACCATTGTATAGAATCGCCGGGTTTAAATCACCTATCGTTGTTGTACATGTAGGTGGGTTTGTCAGACCATTAGCGCTAACATTGTACCGGTGGAAATTACAAGTAATATACTACTTTAAACTACCACATAAGGATTGCATCTTGTCGCGAGTCAAAGACCAACACATTTTATGATCTCTTTTGGAAAACAAATAGAAAATTGAAGCATTGTATAGTAACTAGAAACATATTTCAGCCCCAAAAAGTAAAAGTAAAAGGGGAGTGAATTTACTCACCTTGAAACTCGGGCTCGAAATAAATAGCAAACAATCTAAATAGAACCGAGGATCGTCAAAATATTAGAATCACCTAATTAAATGACAATCCTAACTTAGTAAAACATATGGTATAGAAACTAGAGTAAGGAAATAGGAATCTAAGGTAATTTGAAATTCTAGGGTTTCAAGTTAGAATTTGGGCGTTTTTCGGTAGATGATTGAAAAAATATACATGTATTTATTCATGACGACAGAAAATACTAGTAATAATGCTAACAATATTTTGATATGGGTATATACAAACTATGTACTCGCTTTGTAAAACGCATGTTCGTGTAAGATCTTAAAATGTTTCAATTGTGAAAAGTCATAGTTCTAATCATAACTTGGTTTCGATATATACATATATATACATGTATGTATCATTTTGAAGTATTTGGATGCGTTTATAAATCTACACATTTGTAGAACTTGGTTTTTAGACTCTAGATTTCTAAACTTAAAAGATTTGTTTCATATTGATGGCAATATTATTTATAAGTTTTTCTCATTAACCAAAACCCATAAAATTATGTTTTAAAAATAAAATGAGAGTCACAGGGTTCGAACCCTGGTCTCCATGCTCAACGAGGACGAGTTTCACCAGAGGAACTGGTGTAGCCTTTGTTGTGTAAATCGGATCAGCAATGATTTTAAAAGAAAATACCAAAACACCCCAAATCCACATAAACCCTAGAAACTTCATCCCCCCAATTGACCTTGATTCAAGTAGTCTATCATCAATTGATCTTAGGGCTTTTGACTTACATGAAATCACGAGTCTAAAGAAGGCATTAAGTACCTTGAACAATGACGTGCTGTTACAGATTTGTAGAGGAAGAAAACGTCTATACTCATGATAATTCACAGGCGTTGATACGATAAAATTGGTGGTTTGAGAAGCTTTATGGATTGATGATGAGCAACAAATCGCATACAATTGCAGAAAAGAAAGATGTTTCGATATTGTTCAAGCAAACCCAAAATACCGATACTTTGAATGATCGTTTCGTTTGATTTTGTGCGTTAATGATGAATTTGATTGTTTGTTTAAGTGTGTATTGATTATAGGATCGTTTCAGTTCGTAGAATTGATTGATTAACACGATAAATGCTCGTAACGGTTTTTCCCGGATCGAAGAGTTAGAAACAACTTGGATATGGTCAAAAATGTTACATGTATTCGACTTGAGATGTGGTCCAATGTTCGAAACTAGCGAGGAAACGGGTTAGAATGGTTTAATTTGCCTATAAATCATCGGAGACGAGATTTTTGGGGTTGATCGGAGCTTGCCGGCGACCACCGGGTCTTTACATCGGAAAAACGAGAATGATAAATGGTGGAGTTGGGTTTTAATTACCAAGTTACAATTCTGGTCCTTCAATTTTGATGTTGTTAATAATTTAGATTAAAAGTTCTTAAATAACTTCCAAGTTTTACACTTTCAACCTAAGATTAGTTGAATCTTTATTTTAACTAACTAACTTAACCACGTTAACTCATAACGTTTATAGAATTGATGTTTTTATATCTTTAGCTTGTTTTTGACGTTGGAAGGTTTTTATGAGACTTCAGTAGTATTTTTCTTGAATAAACTTTATAAGATTTCTTTTATAAAATACACTTTACATATATTTTGAAGATTTATTTATTATATCTAGCAATTAATTAGTATGTGTTGGTTAATATTTTGGTCGTTAGATAATAAAGACGAGAAATAACGTAACGCTCAACATATTTATATATATATATATATATATATATATATATATATATATATATATATATATATATATATATATATATATATATCTATTAATACCAACGCATTACATTTAAAGCAAAAATAAATACGCGCACGTTAGAGGTAGAATACTTCGGATTCGAGTCGGGTATTCGGGTTCGGGTTTGGGGCAGATGTCACACGTACGACCACTCAGGACTTGTTACGACTCTGTATGCGAAATTAGCAACAGGAAAAGCAATTTAGAATAATATAGGATGCGTTACAACTTTTGAGAACACCTTACACCACCGTACGAAAGATTAAAACTCCATAATAAACCTAATGAATTCGTCCGAGTAATTTGAACACCATACAACAATTTGGAATATATTACGACTTTGTATTCCACATTACCGCCTTAAAAAGCATGTTAGTGTAACGTACGGCACCTTACAACTCCTAACAAAACATTACAACACCGTACGTAAACTTAAAACTCCATAATAAACCTAATGAATTCGTCCTAGTCATTTGAACATCGTACGACCACTCAGGACTTGTTACGACTCTGTATGCGAAATTAACAACAGGAAAAACAATTTAGAATAATGTAGGATACGTTACAACTTTTAATAACACCTTACACCACCGTACGAAAGATTAAAACTCCATAATAAATCTAATGAATTCGTCCGAGTAATTTGAACACCATACAACAATTTGGAATATATTACGACTCTGTATTCCACATTACCGCCTTAAAAAGCATGTTAGTATAACGTACGGCACCTTACAACTCCTAACAAAACATTACAACACCGTACATAAACTTAAAACTCCATAATAAACCTAATGAATTCGTCCGAGTCATTTGAACATCGTACGACCACTCAGGACTTGTTACGACTCTGTATGCGAAATTAGCAACAGGAAAAGCAATTTAGAATAATGTAGGATGCGTTACAACTTTTGAGAACACCTTACACCACCGTACGAAAGATTAAAACTCCATAATAAACCTAATGAATTCGTCCGAGTAATTTGAACACCATACAACAATTTGGAATATATTACGACTCTGTATGCCACATTACCGTCTTGAGAAGCATGTTAGTATAACGTACGGCACCTTGCAACTCCTAACAAAACATTACAACACCGTACGTAAACTTAAAACTCTATAATAAACCTAATAAATTAGTCCGAGTCCTTTGAACACCATACAACAATTTGGAATATATTACGACTTTGTATGCCACATTACCGCCTTGAAAAGCATGTTAGTATAACGTACGACACCTTACAACTCCTAACAAAACATTACAACACCGTACGTAAACTTAAAACTCCATAATAAACCTAATGAATTCGTCCGAGTCATTTGAACATCGTACGACCACTCAGGACTTGTTACGACTCTGTATGCGAAATTAGCAACAGGAAAAGCAATTTAGAATAATGTAGGATGCGTTACAACTTTTGAGAACACCTTACACCACCGTACGAAAGATTAAAACTCCATAATAAACCTAATGAATTCGTCCGAGTAATTTGAACACCATACAACAATTTGGAATATATTACGACTCTGTATGCCACATTACCGTCTTGAGAAGCATGTTAGTATAACGTTCGGCACCTTGCAACTCCTAACAAAACATTACAACACCATACGTAAACTTAAAACTCTATAATAAACCTAATAAATTAGTCCGAGTCCTTTGAACACCATACAACAATTTGGAATATATTACGACTTTGTATGCCACATTACCGCCTTGAAAAGCATGTTAGTATAACGTACGGCACCTTACAACTCCTAACAAAACATTACAACACCGTACGTAAACTTAACACTCCATAATAAACCTAATGAATTCGTCCGAGTCATTTGAACATCGTACGACCACTCAGGACTTGTTACGACTCTGTATGCGAAATTAGCAACAGGAAAAGCAATTTAGAATAATGTAGGATGCGTTACAACTTTTGAGAACAACTTACACCACCGTACGAAAGATTAAAACTCCATAATAAACCTAATGAATTCGTCCGAGTAATTTGAACACCATACAACAATTTGAAAAATATTACGACTCTGTATGCCACATTACCGTCTTGAGAAGCATGTTAGTATAACGTACGACACCTTACAACTCCTAACAAAACATTACAACACCGTACGTAAACTTAAAACTCCATAATAAACCTAATGAATTCGTCCGAGTCATTTGAACATCGTACGACCACTCAGGACTTTTTACGACTCTGTATGCGAAATTAGCAACAGGAAAAGCAATTTAGAATAATGTAGGATGCGTTACAACTTTTGAGAACACCTTACACCACCGTACGAAAAATTAAAACTCCATAATAAACCTAATGAATTCGTCCGAGTAATTTGAACACCATACAACAATTTGGAATATATTACGACTCTGTATGCCACATTACCGTCTTGAGAAGCATGTTAGTATAACGTTCGGCACCTTGCAACTCCTAACAAAACATTACAACACCATACGTAAACTTAAAACTCTATAATAAACCTAATAAATTAGTCCGAGTCCTTTGAACACCATACAACAATTTGGAATATATTACGACTTTGTATGCCACATTACCGCCTTGAAAAGCATGTTAGTATAACGTACGGCACCTTATAACTCCTAACAAAACATTACAACACCGTACGTAAACTTAAAACTCCATAATAAACCTAATGAATTCGTCCGAGTCATTTGAACATCGTACGACCACTCAGGACTTGTTACGACTCTGTATGCGAAATTAGCAACAGGAAAAGCAATTTAGAATAATGTAGGATGCGTTACAACTTTTGAGAACACCTTACACGACCGTACGAAAGATTAAAACTGCATAATAAACCTAATGAATTCGTCCGAGTAATTTGAACACCATACAACAATTTGGAATATATTACGACTCTGTATGCAATATTACCGCCTTGAAAAGCATGTTAGTATAACGTACGGCACCTTACAACTCCTAACAAAACATTACAACACCGTACGTAAACTTAAAACTCCATAATAAACCTAATGAATTCGTCCGAGTCATTTGAACATCGTACGACCACTCAGGACTTGTTACGACTCTGTATGCGAAATTAGCAACAGGAAAAGCAATTTAGAATAATGTAGGATGCGTTACAACTTTTGAGAACACCTTACACCACCGTACGAAAGATTAAAACTCCATAATAAACCTAATGAATTCGTCCGAGTAATTTGAACACCATACAACAATTTGGAATATATTACGACTCTGTATGCCACATTACCGTCTTGAGAAGCATGTTAGTATAACGTTCGGCACCTTGCAACTCCTAACAAAACATTACAACACCATACGTAAACTTAAAACTCTATAATAAACCTAATAAATTAGTCCGAGTCCTTTGAACACCATACAACAATTTGGAATATATTACGACTTTGTATGCCACATTACCGCCTTGAAAAGCATGTTAGTATAACGTACGGCACCTTACAACTCCTAACAAAACATTACAACACCGTACGTAAACTTAAAACTCCATAATAAACCTAATGAATTCGTCCGAGTCATTTGAACATCGTACGACCACTCAGGACTTGTTACGACTCTGTATGCGAAATTAGCAACAGGAAAAGCAATTTAGAATAATGTAGGATGCGTTACAACTTTTGAGAACAACTTACACCACCGTACGAAAGATTAAAACTCCATAATAAACCTAATGAATTCGTCCGAGTAATTTGAACACCATACAACAATTTGAAAAATATTACGACTCTGTATGCCACATTACCGTCTTGAGAAGCATGTTAGTATAACGTACGACACCTTACAACTCCTAACAAAACATTACAACACCGTACATAAACTTAAAACTCCATAATAAACCTAATGAATTCGTCCGAGTCATTTGAACATCGTACGACCACTCAGGACTTTTTACGACTCTGTATGCGAAATTAGCAACAGGAAAAGCAATTTAGAATAATGTAGGATGCGTTACAACTTTTGAGAACACCTTACACCACCGTACGAAAAATTAAAACTCCATAATAAACCTAATGAATTCGTCCGAGTAATTTGAACACCATACAACAATTTGGAATATATTACGACTCTGTATGCCACATTACCGTCTTGAGAAGCATGTTAGTATAACGTTCGGCACCTTGCAACTCCTAACAAAACATTACAACACCATACGTAAACTTAAAACTCTATAATAAACCTAATAAATTAGTCCGAGTCCTTTGAACACCATACAACAATTTGGAATATATTACGACTTTGTATGCCACATTACCGCCTTGAAAAGCATGTTAGTATAACGTACGACACCTTATAACTCCTAACAAAACATTACAACACCGTACGTAAACTTAAAACTCCATAATAAACCTAATGAATTCGTCCGAGTCATTTGAACATCGTACGACCACTCAGGACTTGTTACGACTCTGTATGCGAAATTAGCAATAGGAAAAGCAATTTAGAATAATGTAGGATGCGTTACAACTTTTGAGAACAACTTACACCACCGTACGAAAGATTAAAACTCCATAATAAACCTAATGAATTCGTCCGAGTAATTTGAAAACCATACAACAATTTGAAATATATTACGACTCTGTATGCCACATTACCGTCTTGAGAAGCATGTTAGTATAACGTACGACACCTTACAACTCCTAACAAAACATTACAACACCGTACGTAAACTTAAAACTCCATAATAAACCTAATGAATTCGTCCGAGTCATTTGAACATCGTACGACCACTCAGGACTTTTTACGACTCTGTATGCGAAATTAGCAACAGGAAAAGCAATTTAGAATAATGTAGGATGCGTTACAACTTTTGAGAACACCTTACAACACCGTACGAAAGATTAAAACTCCATAATAAACCTAATGAATTCGTCCGAGTAATTTGAACACCATACAACAATTTGGAATATATTACGACTCTGTATGCCACATTACCGTCTTGAGAAGCATGTTAGTATAACGTTCGGCACCTTGCAACTCCTAACAAAACATTACAACACCATACGTAAACTTAAAACTCTATAATAAACCTAATGAATTCGTCCGAGTAATTTGAACACCATACAACAATTTGGAATATATTACGACTCTGTATGCCACATTACCGTCTTGAGAAGCATGTTAGTATAACGTTCGGCACCTTGCAACTCCTAACAAAACATTACAACACCATACGTAAACTTAAAACTCTATAATAAACCTAATAAATTAGTCCGAGTCCTTTGAACACCATACAACAATTTGGAATATATTACGACTTTGTATGCCACATTACCGCCTTGAAAAGCATGTTAGTATAACGTACGGCACCTTACAACTCCTAACAAAACATTACAACACCGTACGTAAACTTAAAACTCCATAATAAACCTAATGAATTCGTCCGAGTCATTTGAACATCGTACGACCACTCAGGACTTGTTACGACTCTGTATGCGAAATTAGCAACAGGAAAAGCAATTTAGAATAATGTAGGATGCGTTACAACTTTTGAGAACAACTTACACCACGGTACGAAAGATTAAAACTCCATAATAAACCTAATGAATTCGTCCGAGTAATTTGAACACCATACAACAATTTGAAAAATATTACGACTCTGTATGCCACATTACCGTCTTGAGAAGCATGTTAGTATAACGTACGACACCTTACAACTCCTAACAAAACATTACAACACCGTACGTAAACTTAAAACTCCATAATAAACCTAATGAATTCGTCCGAGTCATTTGAACATCGTACGACCACTCAGGACTTTTTACGACTCTGTATGCAAAATTAGCAACAGGAAAAACAATTTAGAATAATGTAGGATGCGTTACAACTTTTGAGAACACCTTACACCACCGTACGAAAAATTAAAACTCCATAATAAACCTAATGAATTCGTCCGAGTAATTTGAACACCATACAACAATTTGGAATATATTACGACTCTGTATGCCACATTACCGTCTTGAGAAGCATGTTAGTATAACGTTCGGCACCTTGCAACTCCTAACAAAACATTACAACACCATACGTAAACTTAAAACTCTATAATAAACCTAATAAATTAGTCCGAGTCCTTTGAACACCATACAACAATTTGGAATATATTACGACTTTGTATGCCACATTACCGCCTTGAAAAGCATGTTAGTATAACGTACGGCACCTTACAACTCCTAACAAAACATTACAACACCGTACGTAAACTTAAAACTCCATAATAAACCTAATGAATTCGTCCGAGTCATTTGAACATCGTACGACCACTCAGGACTTGTTACGACTCTGTATGCGAAATTAGCAACAGGAAAAGCAATTTAGAATAATGTAGGATGCGTTACAACTTTTGAGAACAACTTACACCACCGTACGAAAGATTAAAACTCCATAATAAACCTAATGAATTCGTCCGAGTAATTTGAACACCATACAACAATTTGAAAAATATTACGACTCTGTATGCCACATTACTGTCTTGAGAAGCATGTTAGTATAACGTACGACACCTTACAACTCCTAACAAAACATTACAACACCGTACGTAAACTTAAAACTCCATAATAAACCTAATGAATTCGTCCGAGTCATTTGAACATCGTACGACCACTCAGGACTTTTTACGACTCTGTATGCGAAATTAGCAACAGGAAAAGCAATTTAGAATAATGTAGGATGCGTTACAACTTTTGAGAACACCTTACACCACCGTACGAAAAATTAAAACTCCATAATAAACCTAATGAATTCGTCCGAGTAATTTGAACACCATACAACAATTTGGAATATATTACGACTCTGTATGCCACATTACCGTTTGAGAAGCATGTTAGTATAACGTTCGGCACCTTGCAACTCCTAACAAAACATTACAACACCATACGTAAACTTAAAACTCTATAATAAACCTAATAAATTAGTCCGAGTCCTTTGAACACCATACAACAATTTGGAATATATTACGACTTTGTATGCCACATTACCGCCTTGAAAAGCATGTTAGTATAACGTACGGCACCTTACAACTCCTAACAAAACATTACAACACCGTACGTAAACTTAAAACTCCATAATAAACCTAATGAATTCGTCCGAGTCATTTGAACATCGTACGACCACTCAGGACTTGTTACGACTCTGTATGCGAAATTAGCAACAGGAAAAGCAATTTAGAATAATGTAGGATGCGTTACAACTTTTGAGAACAACTTACACCACCGTACGAAAGATTAAAACTCCATAATAAACCTAATGAATTCGTCCGAGTAATTTGAACACCATACAACAATTTGAAAAATATTACGACTCTGTATGCCACATTACCGTCTTGAGAAGCATGTTAGTATAACGTACGACACCTTACAACTCCTAACAAAACATTACAACACCGTACGTAAACTTAAAACTCCATAATAAACCTAATGAATTCGTCCGAGTCATTTGAACATCGTACGACCACTCAGGACTTTTTACGACTCTGTATGCGAAATTAGCAACAGGAAAAGCAATTTAGAATAATGTAGGATGCGTTACAACTTTTGAGAACACCTTACACCACCGTACGAAAAATTAAAACTCCATAATAAACCTAATGAATTCGTCCGAGTAATTTGAACACCATACAACAATTTGGAATATATTACGACTCTGTATGCCACATTACCGTTTGAGAAGCATGTTAGTATAACGTTCGGCACCTTGCAACTCCTAACAAAACATTACAACACCATACGTAAACTTAAAACTCTATAATAAACCTAATAAATTAGTCCGAGTCCTTTGAACACCATACAACAATTTGGAATATATTACGACTTTGTATGCCACATTACCGCCTTGAAAAGCATGTTAGTATAACGTACGGCACCTTATAACTCCTAACAAAACATTACAACACCGTACGTAAACTTAAAACTCCATAATAAACCTAATGAATTCGTCCGAGTCATTTGAACATCGTACGACCACTCAGGACTTGTTACGACTCTGTATGCGAAATTAGCAATAGGTAAAGCAATTTAGAATAATGTAGGATGCGTTACAACTTTTGAGAACAACTTACACCACCGTACGAAAGATTAAAACTCCATAATAAACCTAATGAATTCGTCCGAGTAATTTGAACACCATACAACAATTTGAAAAATATTACGACTCTGTATGCCACATTACCGTCTTGAGAAGCATGTTAGTATAACGTACGACACCTTACAACTCCTAACAAAACATTACAACACCGTACGTAAACTTAAAACTCCATAATAAACCTAATGAATTCGTCCGAGTCATTTGAACATCGTACGACCACTCAGGACTTTTTACGACTCTGTATGCGAAATTAGCAACAGGAAAAGCAATTTAGAATAATGTAGGATGCGTTACAACTTTTGAGAACACCTTACACCACCGTACGAAAAATTAAAACTCCATAATAAACCTAATGAATTCGTCCGAGTAATTTGAACACCATACAACAATTTGGAATATATTACGACTCTGTATGCCACATTACCGTTTGAGAAGCATGTTAGTATAACGTTCGGCACCTTGCAACTCCTAACAAAACATTACAACACCATACGTAAACTTAAAACTCTATAATAAACCTAATAAATTAGTCCGAGTCCTTTGAACACCATACAACAATTTGGAATATATTACGACTTTGTATGCCACATTACC
Source organism: Tagetes erecta (assembly GCA_030867185.1). NCBI lineage: Eukaryota > Viridiplantae > Streptophyta > Magnoliopsida > Asterales > Asteraceae > Tagetes > Tagetes erecta. The sequence goes on along the minus strand of CM061488.1, from coordinate 41,219,616 downwards.
GCCTTGAAAAGCATGTTAGTATAACGTACGGCACCTTACAACTCCTAACAAAACATTACAACACCGTACGTAAACTTAAAACTCCATAATAAACCTAATGAATTCGTCCGAGTCATTTGAACATCGTACGACCACTCAGGACTTGTTACGACTCTGTATGCGAATATAGCAACAGGAAAAGCAATTTAGAATAATGTAGGATGCGTTACAACTTTTGAGAACAACTTACACCACGGTACGAAAGATTAAAACTCCATAATAAACCTAATGAATTCGTCCGAGTAATTTGAACACCATACAACAATTTGAAAAATATTACGACTCTGTATGCCACATTACCGTCTTGAGAAGCATGTTAGTATAACGTACGACACCTTACAACTCCTAACAAAACATTACAACACCGTACGTAAACTTAAAACTCCATAATAAACCTAATGAATTCGTCCGAGTCATTTGAACATCGTACGACCACTCAGGACTTTTTACGACTCTGTATGCAAAATTAGCAACATGAAAAACAATTTAGAATAATGTAGGATGCGTTACAACTTTTGAGAACACCTTACACCACCGTACGAAAAATTAAAACTCCATAATAAACCTAATGAATTCGTCCGAGTAATTTGAACACCATACAACAATTTGGAATATATTACGACTCTGTATGCCACATTACCGTCTTGAGAAGCATGTTAGTATAACGTTCGGCACCTTGCAACTCCTAACAAAACATTACAACACCATACGTAAACTTAAAACTCTATAATAAACCTAATAAATTAGTCCGAGTCCTTTGAACACCATACAACAATTTGGAATATATTACGACTTTGTATGCCACATTACCGCCTTGAAAAGCATGTTAGTATAACGTACGGCACCTTACAACTCCTAACAAAACATTACAACACCGTACGTAAACTTAAAACTCCATAATAAACCTAATGAATTCGTCCGAGTCATTTGAACATCGTACGACCACTCAGGACTTGTTACGACTCTGTATGCGAAATTAGCAACAGGAAAAGCAATTTAGAATAATGTAGGATGCGTTACAACTTTTGAGAACAACTTACACCACCGTACGAAAGATTAAAACTCCATAATAAACCTAATGAATTCGTCCGAGTAATTTGAACACCATACAACAATTTGAAAAATATTACGACTCTGTATGCCACATTACCGTCTTGAGAAGCATGTTAGTATAACGTACGACACCTTACAACTCCTAACAAAACATTACAACACCGTACGTAAACTTAAAACTCCATAATAAACCTAATGAATTCGTCCGAGTCATTTGAACATCGTACGACCACTCAGGACTTTTTACGACTCTGTATGCGAAATTAGCAACAGGAAAAGCAATTTAGAATAATGTAGGATGCGTTACAACTTTTGAGAACACCTTACACCACCGTACGAAAAATTAAAACTCCATAATAAACCTAATGAATTCGTCCGAGTAATTTGAACACCATACAACAATTTGGAATATATTACGACTCTGTATGCCACATTACCGTTTGAGAAGCATGTTAGTATAACGTTCGGCACCTTGCAACTCCTAACAAAACATTACAACACCATACGTAAACTTAAAACTCTATAATAAACCTAATAAATTAGTCCGAGTCCTTTGAACACCATACAACAATTTGGAATATATTACGACTTTGTATGCCACATTACCGCCTTGAAAAGCATGTTAGTATAACGTACGGCACCTTATAACTCCTAACAAAACATTACAACACCGTACGTAAACTTAAAACTCCATAATAAACCTAATGAATTCGTCCGAGTCATTTGAACATCGTACGACCACTCAGGACTTGTTACGACTCTGTATGCGAAATTAGCAACAGGAAAAGCAATTTAGAATAATGTAGGATGCGTTACAACTTTTGAGAACAACTTACACCACCGTACGAAAGATTAAAACTCCATAATAAACCTAATGAATTCGTCCGAGTAATTTGAACACCATACAACAATTTGAAAAATATTACGACTCTGTATGCCACATTACCGTCTTGAGAAGCATGTTAGTATAACGTACGACACCTTACAACTCCTAACAAAACATTACAACACCGTACGTAAACTTAAAACTCCATAATAAACCTAATGAATTCGTCCGAGTCATTTGAACATCGTACGACCACTCAGGACTTTTTACGACTCTGTATGCGAAATTAGCAACAGGAAAAGCAATTTAGAATAATGTAGGATGCGTTACAACTTTTGAGAACACCTTACACCACCGTACGAAAAATTAAAACTCCATAATAAACCTAATGAATTCGTCCGAGTAATTTGAACACCATACAACAATTTGGAATATATTACGACTCTGTATGCCACATTACCGTCTTGAGAAGCATGTTAGTATAACGTTCGGCACCTTGCAACTCCTAACAAAACATTACAACACCATACGTAAACTTAAAACTCTATAATAAACCTAATAAATTAGTCCGAGTCCTTTGAACACCATACAACAATTTGGAATATATTACGACTTTGTATGCCACATTACCGCCTTGAAAAGCATGTTAGTATAACGTACGGCACCTTATAACTCCTAACAAAACATTACAACACCGTACGTAAACTTAAAACTCCATAATAAACCTAATGAATTCGTCCGAGTCATTTGAACATCGTACGACCACTCAGGACTTGTTACGACTCTGTATGCGAAATTAGCAATAGGAAAAGCAATTTAGAATAATGTAGGATGCGTCACAACTTTTGAGTACAACTTACACCACCGTACGAAAGATTAAAACTCCATAATAAACCTAATGAATTCGTCCGAGTAATTTGAACACCATACAACAATTTGAAATATATTACGACTCTGTATGCCACATTACCGTCTTGAGAAGCATGTTAGTATAACGTACGACACCTTACAACTCCTAACAAAACATTACAACACCGTACGTAAACTTAAAACTCCATAATAAACCTAATGAATTCGTCCGAGTCATTTGAACATCGTACGACCACTCAGGACTTTTTACGACTCTGTATGCGAAATTAGCAACAGGAAAAGCAATTTAGAATAATGTAGGATGCGTTACAACTTTTGAGAACACCTTACAACACCGTACGAAAGATTAAAACTCCATAATAAACCTAATGAATTCGTCCGAGTAATTTGAACACCATACAACAATTTGGAATATATTACGACTCTGTATGCCACATTACCGTCTTGAGAAGCATGTTAGTATAACGTTCGGCACCTTGCAACTCCTAACAAAACATTACAACACCATACGTAAACTTAAAACTCTATAATAAACCTAATGAATTCGTCCGAGTAATTTGAACACCATACAACAATTTGGAATATATTACGACTCTGTATGCCACATTACCGTCTTGAGAAGCATGTTAGTATAACGTTCGGCACCTTGCAACTCCTAACAAAACATTACAACACCATACGTAAACTTAAAACTGTATAATAAACCTAATAAATTAGTCCGAGTCCTTTGAACACCATACAACAATTTGGAATATATTACGACTTTGTATGCCACATTACCGCCTTGAAAAGCATGTTAGTATAACGTACGGCACCTTACAACTCCTAACAAAACATTACAACACCATACGTAAACTTAAAACTCCATAATAAACCTAATGAATTCGTCCGAGTCATTTGAACATCGTATGACCACTCAGGACTTGTTACGACTCTGTATGCGAAATTAGCAACAGGAAAAGCAATTTAGAATAATGTAGGATGCGTTACAACTTTTGAGAACAACTTACACCACGGTACGAAAGATTAAAACTCCATAATAAACCTAATGAATTCGTCCGAGTAATTTGAACACCATACAACAATTTGAAAAATATTACGACTCTGTATGCCACATTACCGTCTTGAGAAGCATGTTAGTATAACGTACGACACCTTACAACTCCTAACAAAACATTACAACACCGTACGTAAACTTAAAACTCCATAATAAACCTAATGAATTCGTCCGAGTCATTTGAACATCGTACGACCACTCAGGACTTTTTACGACTCTGTATGCAAAATTAGCAACAGGAAAAACAATTTAGAATAATGTAGGATGCGTTACAACTTTTGAGAACACCTTACACCACCGTACGAAAAATTAAAACTCCATAATAAACCTAATGAATTCGTCCGAGTAATTTGAACACCATACAACAATTTGGAATATATTACGACTCTGTATGCCACATTACCGTCTTGAGAAGCATGTTAGTATAACGTTCGGCACCTTGCAACTCCTAACAAAACATTACAACACCATACGTAAACTTAAAACTCTATAATAAACCTAATAAATTAGTCCGAGTCCTTTGAACACCATACAACAATTTGGAATATATTACGACTTTGTATGCCACATTACCGCCTTGAAAAGCATGTTAGTATAACGTACGGCACCTTACAACTCCTAACAAAACATTACAACACCGTACGTAAACTTAAAACTCCATAATAAACCTAATGAATTCGTCCGAGTCATTTGAACATCGTACGACCACTCAGGACTTGTTACGACTCTGTATGCGAAATTAGCAACAGGAAAAGCAATTTAGAATAATGTAGGATGCGTTACAACTTTTGAGAACAACTTACACCACCGTACGAAAGATTAAAACTCCATAATAAACCTAATGAATTCGTCCGAGTAATTTGAACACCATACAAAAATTTGAAAAATATTACGACTCTGTATGCCACATTACCGTCTTGAGAAGCATGTTAGTATAACGTACGACACCTTACAACTCCTAACAAAACATTACAACACCGTACGTAAACTTAAAACTCCATAATAAACCTAATGAATTCGTCCGAGTCATTTGAACATCGTACGACCACTCAGGACTTTTTACGACTCTGTATGCGAAATTAGCAACAGGAAAAGCAATTTAGAATAATGTAGGATGCGTTACAACTTTTGAGAACACCTTACACCACCGTACGAAAAATTAAAACTCCATAATAAACCTAATGAATTCGTCCGAGTAATTTGAACACCATACAACAATTTGGAATATATTACGACTCTGTATGCCACATTACCGTTTGAGAAGCATGTTAGTATAACGTTCGGCACCTTGCAACTCCTAACAAAACATTACAACACCATACGTAAACTTAAAACTCTATAATAAACCTAATAAATTAGTCCGAGTCCTTTGAACACCATACAACAATTTGGAATATATTACGACTTTGTATGCCACATTACCGCCTTGAAAAGCATGTTAGTATAACGTACGGCACCTTATAACTCCTAACAAAACATTACAACACCGTACGTAAACTTAAAACTCCATAATAAACCTAATGAATTCGTCCGAGTCATTTGAACATCGTACGACCACTCAGGACTTGTTACGACTCTGTATGCGAAATTAGCAATAGGAAAAGCAATTTAGAATAATGTAGGATGCGTTACAACTTTTGAGAACAACTTACACCACCGTACGAAAGATTAAAACTCCATAATAAACCTAATGAATTCGTCCGAGTAATTTGAACACCATACAACAATTTGAAATATATTACGACTCTGTATGCCACATTACCGTCTTGAGAAGCATGTTAGTATAACGTACGACACCTTACAACTCCTAACAAAACATTACAACACCGTACGTAAACTTAAAACTCCATAATAAACCTAATGAATTCGTCCGAGTCATTTGAACATCGTACGACCACTCAGGACTTTTTACGACTCTGTATGCGAAATTAGCAACAGGAAAAGCAATTTAGAATAATGTAGGATGCGTTACAACTTTTGAGAACACCTTACAACACCGTACGAAAGATTAAAACTCCATAATAAACCTAATGAATTCGTCCGAGTAATTTGAACACCATACAACAATTTGGAATATATTACGACTCTGTATGCCACATTACCGTCTTGAGAAGAATGTTAGTATAACGTTCGGCACCTTGCAACTCCTAACAAAACATTACAACACCATACGTAAACTTAAAACTCTATAATAAACCTAATAAATTAGTCCGAGTCCTTTGAACACCATACAACAATTTGGAATATATTACGACTCTGTATGCCACATTACCGTTTGAGAAGCATGTTAGTATAACGTTCGGCACCTTGCAACTCCTAACAAAACATTACAACACCATACGTAAACTTAAAACTCTATAATAAACCTAATAAATTAGTCCGAGTCCTTTGAACACCATACAACAATTTGGAATATATTACGACTTTGTATGCCACATTACCGCCTTGAAAAGCATGTTAGTATAACGTACGGCACCTTATAACTCCTAACAAAACATTACAACACCGTACGTAAACTTAAAACTCCATAATAAACCTAATGAATTCGTCCGAGTCATTTGAACATCGTACGACCACTCAGGACTTGTTACGACTCTGTATGCGAAATTAGCAATAGGAAAAGCAATTTAGAATAATGTAGGATGCGTTACAACTTTTGAGAACAACTTACACCACCGTACGAAAGATTAAAACTCCATAATAAACCTAATGAATTCGTCCGAGTAATTTGAACACCATACAACAATTTGAAAAATATTACGACTCTGTATGCCACATTACCGTCTTGAGAAGCATGTTAGTATAACGTACGACACCTTACAACTCCTAACAAAACATTACAACACCGTACGTAAACTTAAAACTCCATAATAAACCTAATGAATTCGTCCGAGTCATTTGAAAATCGTACGACCACTCAGGACTTTTTACGACTCTGTATGCGAAATTAGCAACAGGAAAAGCAATTTAGAATAATGTAGGATGCGTTACAACTTTTGAGAACACCTTACACCACCGTACGAAAAATTAAAACTCCATAATAAACCTAATGAATTCGTCCGAGTAATTTGAACACCATACAACAATTTGGAATATATTACGACTCTGTATGCCACATTACCGTCTTGAGAAGCATGTTAGTATAACGTTCGGCACCTTGCAACTCCTAACAAAACATTACAACACCATACGTAAACTTAAAACTCTATAATAAACCTAATGAATTCGTCCGAGTAATTTGAACACCATACAACAATTTGGAATATATTACGACTCTGTATGCCACATTACCGTTTGAGAAGCATGTTAGTATAACGTTCGGCACCTTGCAACTCCTAACAAAACATTACAACACCATACGTAAACTTAAAACTCTATAATAAACCTAATAAATTAGTCCGAGTCCTTTGAACACCATACAACAATTTGGAATATATTACGACTTTGTATGCCACATTACCGCCTTGAAAAGCATGTTAGTATAACGTACGGCACCTTATAACTCCTAACAAAACATTACAACACCGTACGTAAACTTAAAACTCCATAATAAACCTAATGAATTCGTCCGAGTCATTTGAACATCGTACGACCACTCAGGACTTGTTACGACTCTGTATGCGAAATTAGCAATAGGAAAAGCAATTTAGAATAATGTAGGATGCGTTACAACTTTTGAGAACAACTTACACCACCGTACGAAAGATTAAAACTCCATAATAAACCTAATGAATTCGTCCGAGTAATTTGAACACCATACAACAATTTGAAAAATATTACGACTCTGTATGCCACATTACCGTCTTGAGAAGCATGTTAGTATAACGTACGACACCTTACAACTCCTAACAAAACATTACAACACCGTACGTAAACTTAAAACTCCATAATAAACCTAATGAATTCGTCCGAGTCATTTGAACATCGTACGACCACTCAGGACTTTTTACGACTCTGTATGCGAAATTAGCAATAGGAAAAGCAATTTAGAATAATGTAGGATGCGTTACAACTTTTGAGAACAACTTACACCACCGTACGAAAGATTAAAACTCCATAATAAACCTAATGAATTCGTCCGAGTAATTTGAACACCATACAACAATTTGAAAAATATTACGACTCTGTATGCCACATTACCGTCTTGAGAAGCATGTTAGTATAACGTACGACACCTTACAACTCCTAACAAAACATTACAACACCGTACGTAAACTTAAAACTCCATAATAAACCTAATGAATTCGTCCGAGTCATTTGAAAATCGTACGACCACTCAGGACTTTTTACGACTCTGTATGCGAAATTAGCAACAGGAAAAGCAATTTAGAATAATGTAGGATGCGTTACAACTTTTGAGAACACCTTACACCACCGTACGAAAAATTAAAACTCCATAATAAACCTAATGAATTCGTCCGAGTAATTTGAACACCATACAACAATTTGGAATATATTACGACTCTGTATGCCACATTACCGTCTTGAGAAGCATGTTAGTATAACGTTCGGCACCTTGCAACTCCTAACAAAACATTACAACACCATACGTAAACTTAAAACTCTATAATAAACCTAATAAATTAGTCCGAGTCCTTTGAACACCATACAACAATTTGGAATATATTACGACTCTGTATGCCACATTACCGTTTGAGAAGCATGTTAGTATAACGTTCGGCACCTTGCAACTCCTAACAAAACATTACAACACCATACGTAAACTTAAAACTCTATAATAAACCTAATAAATTAGTCCGAGTCCTTTGAACACCATACAACAATTTGGAATATATTACGACTTTGTATGCCACATTACCGCCTTGAAAAGCATGTTAGTATAACGTACGGCACCTTATAACTCCTAACAAAACATTACAACACCGTACGTAAACTTAAAACTCCATAATAAACCTAATGAATTCGTCCGAGTCATTTGAACATCGTACGACCACTCAGGACTTGTTACGACTCTGTATGCGAAATTAGCAATAGGAAAAGCAATTTAGAATAATGTAGGATGCGTTACAACTTTTGAGAACAACTTACACCACCGTACGAAAGATTAAAACTCCATAATAAACCTAATGAATTCGTCCGAGTAATTTGAACACCATACAACAATTTGAAAAATATTACGACTCTGTATGCCACATTACCGTCTTGAGAAGCATGTTAGTATAACGTACGACACCTTACAACTCCTAACAAAACATTACAACACCGTACGTAAACTTAAAACTCCATAATAAACCTAATGAATTCGTCCGAGTCATTTGAACATCGTACGACCACTCAGGACTTTTTACGACTCTGTATGCGAAATTAGCAATAGGAAAAGCAATTTAGAATAATGTAGGATGCGTTACAACTTTTGAGAACAACTTACACCACCGTACGAAAGATTAAAACTCCATAATAAACCTAATGAATTCGTCCGAGTAATTTGAACACCATACAACAATTTGAAAAATATTACGACTCTGTATGCCACATTACCGTCTTGAGAAGCATGTTAGTATAACGTACGACACCTTACAACTCCTAACAAAACATTACAACACCGTACGTAAACTTAAAACTCCATAATAAACCTAATGAATTCGTCCGAGTCATTTGAAAATCGTACGACCACTCAGGACTTTTTACGACTCTGTATGCGAAATTAGCAACAGGAAAAGCAATTTAGAATAATGTAGGATGCGTTACAACTTTTGAGAACACCTTACACCACCGTACGAAAAATTAAAACTCCATAATAAACCTAATGAATTCGTCCGAGTAATTTGAACACCATACAACAATTTGGAATATATTACGACTCTGTATGCCACATTACCGTCTTGAGAAGCATGTTAGTATAACGTTCGGCACCTTGCAACTCCTAACAAAACATTACAACACCATACGTAAACTTAAAACTCTATAATAAACCTAATAAATTAGTCCGAGTCCTTTGAACACCATACAACAATTTGGAATATATTACGACTCTGTATGCCACATTACCGTTTGAGAAGCATGTTAGTATAACGTTCGGCACCTTGCAACTCCTAACAAAACATTACAACACCATACGTAAACTTAAAACTCTATAATAAACCTAATAAATTAGTCCGAGTCCTTTGAACACCATACAACAATTTGGAATATATTACGACTTTGTATGCCACATTACCGCCTTGAAAAGCATGTTAGTATAACGTACGGCACCTTATAACTCCTAACAAAACATTACAACACCGTACGTAAACTTAAAACTCCATAATAAACCTAATGAATTCGTCCGAGTCATTTGAACATCGTACGACCACTCAGGACTTGTTACGACTCTGTATGCGAAATTAGCAATAGGAAAAGCAATTTAGAATAATGTAGGATGCGTTACAACTTTTGAGAACAACTTACACCACCGTACGAAAGATTAAAACTCCATAATAAACCTAATGAATTCGTCCGAGTAATTTGAACACCATACAACAATTTGAAAAATATTACGACTCTGTATGCCACATTACCGTCTTGAGAAGCATGTTAGTATAACGTACGACACCTTACAACTCCTAACAAAACATTACAACACCGTACGTAAACTTAAAACTCCATAATAAACCTAATGAATTCGTCCGAGTCATTTGAACATCGTACCACCACTCAGGACTTTTTACGACTCTGTATGCGAAATTAGCAACAGGAAAAGCAATTTAGAATAATGTAGGATGCGTTACAACTTTTGAGAACACCTTACAACACCGTACGAAAGATTAAAACTCCATAATAAACCTAATGAATTCGTCCGAGTAATTTGAACACCATACAACAATTTGGAATATATTACGACTCTGTATGCCACATTACCGTCTTGAGAAGCATGTTAGTATAACGTTCGGCACCTTGCAACTCCTAACAAAACATTACAACACCATACGTAAACTTAAAACTCTATAATAAACCTAATAAATTAGTCCGAGTCCTTTGAACACCATACAACAATTTGGAATATATTACGACTCTGTATGCCACATTACCGTTTGAGAAGCATGTTAGTATAACGTTCGGCACCTTGCAACTCCTAACAAAACATTACAACACCATACGTAAACTTAAAACTCTATAATAAACCTAATAAATTAGTCCGAGTCCTTTGAACACCATACAACAATTTGGAATATATTACGACTTTGTATGCCACATTACCGCCTTGAAAAGCATGTTAGTATAACGTACGGCACCTTATAACTCCTAACAAAACATTACAACACCGTACGTAAACTTAAAACTCCATAATAAACCTAATGAATTCGTCCGAGTCATTTGAACATCGTACGACCACTCAGGAGTTGTTACGACTCTGTATGCGAAATTAGCAATAGGAAAAGCAATTTAGAATAATGTAGGATGCGTTACAACTTTTGAGAACAACTTACACCACCGTACGAAAGATTAAAACTCCATAATAAACCTAATGAATTCGTCCGAGTAATTTGAACACCATACAACAATTTGAAAAATATTACGACTCTGTATGCCACATTACCGTCTTGAGAAGCATGTTAGTATAACGTACGACACCTTACAACTCCTAACAAAACATTACAACACCGTACGTAAACTTAAAACTCCATAATAAACCTAATGAATTCGTCCGAGTCATTTGAACATCGTACGACCACTCAGGACTTTTTACGACTCTGTATGCGAAATTAGCAACAGGAAAAGCAATTTAGAATAATGTAGGATGCGTTACAACTTTTGAGAACACCTTACAACACCGTACGAAAGATTAAAACTCCATAATAAACCTAATGAATTCGTCCGAGTAATTTGAACACCATACAACAATTTGGAATATATTACGACTCTGTATGCCACATTACCGTCTTGAGAAGCATGTTAGTATAACGTTCGGCACCTTGCAACTCCTAACAAAACATTACAACACCATACGTAAACTTAAAACTCTATAATAAACCTAATGAATTAGTCCGAGTCCTTTGAACACCATACAACAATTTGGAATATATTACGACTCTGTATGCCACATTACCGTCTTGAGAAGCATGTTAGTATAACGTTCGGCACCTTGCAACTCCTAACAAAACATTACAACACCATACGTAAACTTAAAACTCTATAATAAACCTAATAAATTAGTCCGAGTCCTTTGAACACCATACAACAATTTGGAATATATTACGACTTTGTATGCCACATTACCGCCTTGAAAAGCATGTTAGTATAACGTACGGCACCTTATAACTCCTAACAAAACATTACAACACCGTACGTAAACTTAAAACTCCATAATAAACCTAATGAATTCGTCCGAGTCATTTGAACATCGTACGACCACTCAGGACTTGTTACGACTCTGTATGCGAAATTAGCAATAGGAAAAGCAATTTAGAATAATGTAGGATGCGTTACAACTTTTGAGAACAACTTACACCACCGTACGAAAGATTAAAACTCCATAATAAACCTAATGAATTCGTCCGAGTAATTTGAACACCATACAACAATTTGAAAAATATTACGACTCTGTATGCCACATTACCGTCTTGAGAAGCATGTTAGTATAACGTACGACACCTTACAACTCCTAACAAAACATTACAACACCGTACGTAAACTTAAAACTCCATAATAAACCTAATGAATTCGTCCGAGTCATTTGAAAATCGTACGACCACTCAGGACTTTTTATGACTCTGTATGCGAAATTAGCAACAGGAAAAGCAATTTAGAATAATGTAGGATGCGTTACAACTTTTGAGAACACCTTACACCACCGTACGAAAAATTAAAACTCCATAATAAACCTAATGAATTCGTCCGAGTAATTTGAACACCATACAACAATTTGGAATATATTACGACTCTGTATGCCACATTACCGTCTTGAGAAGCATGTTAGTATAACGTTCGGCACCTTGCAACTCCTAACAAAACATTACAACACCATACGTAAACTTAAAACTCTATAATAAACCTAATGAATTCGTCCGAGTAATTTGAACACCATAAAACAATTTGGAATATATTACGACTCTGTATGCCACATTACCGTCTTGAGAAGCATGTTAGTATAACGTTCGGCACCTTGCAACTCCTAACAAAACATTACAACACCATACGTAAACTTAAAACTCTATAATAAACCTAATAAATTAGTCCGAGTCCTTTGAACACCATACAACAATTTGGAATATATTACGACTTTGTATGCCACATTACCGCCTTGAAAAGCATGTTAGTATAACGTACGGCACCTTACAACTCCTAACAAAACATTACAACACCGTACGTAAACTTAAAACTCCATAATAAACCTAATGAATTCGTCCGAGTCATTTGAACATCGTACGACCACTCAGGACTTGTTACGACTCTGTATGCGAAATTAGCAACAGGAAAAGCAATTTAGAATAATGTAGGATGCGTTACAACTTTTGAGAACAACTTACACCACCGTACGAAAGATTAAAACTCCATAATAAACCTAATGAATTCGTCCGAGTAATTTGAACACCATACAACAATTTGAAAAATATTACGACTCTGTATGCCACATTACCGTCTTGAGAAGCATGTTAGTATAACGTACGACACCTTACAACTCCTAACAAAACATTACAACACCGTACGTAAACTTAAAACTCCATAATAAACCTAATGAATTCGTCCGAGTCATTTGAACATCGTACGACCACTCAGGACTTTTTACGACTCTGTATGCGAAATTAGCAACAGGAAAAGCAATTTAGAATAATGTAGGATGCGTTACAACTTTTGAGAACACCTTACACCACCGTACGAAAAATTAAAACTCCATAATAAACCTAATGAATTCGTCCGAGTAATTTGAACACCATACAACAATTTGGAATATATTACGACTCTGTATGCCACATTACCGTCTTGAGAAGCATGTTAGTATAACGTTCGGCACCTTGCAACTCCTAACAAAACATTACAACACCATACGTAAACTTAAAACTCTATAATAAACCTAATAAATTAGTCCGAGTCCTTTGAACACCATACAACAATTTGGAATATATTACGACTTTGTATGCCACATTACCGCCTTGAAAAGCATGTTAGTATAACGTACGGCACCTTATAACTCCTAACAAAACATTACAACACCGTACGTAAACTTAAAACTCCATAATAAACCTAATGAATTCGTCCGAGTCATTTGAACATCGTACGGCCACTCAGGACTTGTTACGACTCTGTATGCGAAATTAGCAATAGGAAAAGCAATTTAGAATAATGTAGGATGCGTTACAACTTTTGAGAACAACTTACACCACCGTACGAAAGATTAAAACTCCATAATAAACCTAATGAATTCGTCCGAGTAATTTGAACACCATACAACAATTTGAAATATATTACGACTCTGTATGCCACATTACCGTCTTGAGAAGCATGTTAGTATAACGTACGACACCTTACAACTCCTAACAAAACATTACAACACCGTACGTAAACTTAAAACTCCATAATAAACCTAATGAATTCGTCCGAGTCATTTGAACATCGTACGACCACTCAGGACTTTTTACGACTCTGTATGCGAAATTAGCAACAGGAAAAGCAATTTAGAATAATGTAGGATGCGTTACAACTTTTGAGAACACCTTACACCACCGTACGAAAAATTAAAACTCCATAATAAACCTAATGAATTCGTCCGAGTAATTTGAACACCATACAACAATTTGGAATATATTACGACTCTGTATGCCACATTACCGTCTTGAGAAGCATGTTAGTATAACGTTCGGCACCTTGCAACTCCTAACAAAACATTACAACACCATACGTAAACTTAAAACTCTATAATAAACCTAATAAATTAGTCCGAGTCCTTTGAACACCATACAACAATTTGGAATATATTACGACTTTGTATGCCACATTACCGCCTTGAAAAGCATGTTAGTATAACGTACGGCACCTTATAACTCCTAACAAAACATTACAACACCGTACGTAAACTTAAAACTCCATAATAAACCTAATGAATTCGTCCGAGTCATTTGAACATCGTACGGCCACTCAGGACTTGTTACGACTCTGTATGCGAAATTAGCAATAGGAAAAGCAATTTAGAATAATGTAGGATGCGTTACAACTTTTGAGAACAACTTACACCACCGTACGAAAGATTAAAACTCCATAATAAACCTAATGAATTCGTCCGAGTAATTTGAACACCATACAACAATTTGAAATATATTACGACTCTGTATGCCACATTACCGTCTTGAGAAGCATGTTAGTATAACGTACGACACCTTACAACTCCTAACAAAACATTACAACACCGTACGTAAACTTAAAACTCCATAATAAACCTAATGAATTCGTCCGAGTCATTTGAACATCGTACGACCACTCAGGACTTTTTACGACTCTGTATGCGAAATTAGCAACAGGAAAAGCAATTTAGAATAATGTAGGATGCGTTACAACTTTTGAGAACACCTTACACCACCGTACGAAAAATTAAAACTCCATAATAAACCTAATGAATTCGTCCGAGTAATTTGAACACCATACAACAATTTGGAATATATTACGACTCTGTATGCCACATTACCGTCTTGAGAAGCATGTTAGTATAACGTTCGGCACCTTGCAACTCCTAACAAAACATTACAACACCATACGTAAACTTAAAACTCTATAATAAACCTAATAAATTAGTCCGAGTCCTTTGAACACCATACAACAATTTGGAATATATTACGACTTTGTATGCCACATTACCGCCTTGAAAAGCATGTTAGTATAACGTACGGCACCTTATAACTCCTAACAAAACATTACAACACCGTACGTAAACTTAAAACTCCATAATAAACCTAATGAATTCGTCCGAGTCATTTGAACATCGTACGACCACTCAGGACTTGTTACGACTCTGTATGCGAAATTAGCAATAGGAAAAGCAATTTAGAATAATGTAGGATGCGTTACAACTTTTGAGAACAACTTACACCACCGTACGAAAGATTAAAACTCCATAATAAACCTAATGAATTCGTCCGAGTAATTTGAACACCATACAACAATTTGAAATATATTACGACTCTGTATGCCACATTACCGTCTTGAGAAGCATGTTAGTATAACGTACGACACCTTACAACTCCTAACAAAACATTACAACACCGTACGTAAACTTAAAACTCCATAATAAACCTAATGAATTCGTCCGAGTCATTTGAACATCGTACGACCACTCAGGACTTTTTACGACTCTGTATGCGAAATTAGCAACAGGAAAAGCAATTTAGA
This sequence comes from Tagetes erecta, assembly GCA_030867185.1. Taxonomy (NCBI): domain Eukaryota; kingdom Viridiplantae; phylum Streptophyta; class Magnoliopsida; order Asterales; family Asteraceae; genus Tagetes; species Tagetes erecta. The sequence continues at coordinate 41,203,453 of CM061488.1, read as the reverse complement.
ATAATGTAGGATGCGTTACAACTTTTGAGAACACCTTACACCACCGTACGAAAAATTAAAACTCCATAATAAACCTAATGAATTCGTCCGAGTAATTTGAACACCATACAACAATTTGGAATATATTACGACTCTGTATGCCACATTACCGTCTTGAGAAGCATGTTAGTATAACGTTCGGCACCTTGCAACTCCTAACAAAACATTACAACACCATACGTAAACTTAAAACTCTATAATAAACCTAATAAATTAGTCCGAGTCCTTTGAACACCATACAACAATTTGGAATATATTACGACTTTGTATGCCACATTACCGCCTTGAAAAGCATGTTAGTATAACGTACGGCACCTTATAACTCCTAACAAAACATTACAACACCGTACGTAAACTTAAAACTCCATAATAAACCTAATGAATTCGTCCGAGTCATTTGAACATCGTACGACCACTCAGGACTTGTTACGACTCTGTATACGAAATTAGCAATAGGAAAAGCAATTTAGAATAATGTAGGATGCGTTACAACTTTTGAGAACAACTTACACCACCGTACGAAAGATTAAAACTCCATAATAAACCTAATGAATTCGTCCGAGTAATTTGAACACCATACAACAATTTGAAATATATTACGACTCTGTATGCCACATTACCGTCTTGAGAAGCATGTTAGTATAACGTACGACACCTTACAACTCCTAACAAAACATTACAACACCGTACGTAAACTTAAAACTCCATAATAAACCTAATGAATTCGTCCGAGTCATTTGAACATCGTACGACCACTCAGGACTTTTTACGACTCTGTATGCGAAATTAGCAACAGGAAAAGCAATTTAGAATAATGTAGGATGCGTTACAACTTTTGAGAACACCTTACACCACCGTACGAAAAATTAAAACTCCATAATAAACCTAATGAATTCGTCCGAGTAATTTGAACACCATACAACAATTTGGAATATATTACGACTCTGTATGCCACATTACCGTCTTGAGAAGCATGTTAGTATAACGTTCGGCACCTTGCAACTCCTAACAAAACATTACAACACCATACGTAAACTTAAAACTCTATAATAAACCTAATAAATTAGTCCGAGTCCTTTGAACACCATACAACAATTTGGAATATATTACGACTTTGTATGCCACATTACCGCCTTGAAAAGCATGTTAGTATAACGTACGGCACCTTATAACTCCTAACAAAACATTACAACACCGTACGTAAACTTAAAACTCCATAATAAACCTAATGAATTCGTCCGAGTCATTTGAACATCGTACGACCACTCAGGACTTGTTACGACTCTGTATGCGAAATTAGCAATAGGAAAAGCAATTTAGAATAATGTAGGATGCGTTACAACTTTTGAGAACAACTTACACCACCGTACGAAAGATTAAAACTCCATAATAAACCTAATGAATTCGTCCGAGTAATTTGAACACCATACAACAATTTGAAATATATTACGACTCTGTATGCCACATTACCGTCTTGAGAAGCATGTTAGTATAACGTACGACACCTTACAACTCCTAACAAAACATTACAACACCGTACGTAAACTTAAAACTCCATAATAAACCTAATGAATTCGTCCGAGTCATTTGAACATCGTACGACCACTCAGGACTTTTTACGACTCTGTATGCGAAATTAGCAACAGGAAAAGCAATTTAGAATAATGTAGGATGCGTTACAACTTTTGAGAACACCTTACACCACCGTACGAAAAATTAAAACTCCATAATAAACCTAATGAATTCGTCCGAGTAATTTGAACACCATACAACAATTTGGAATATATTACGACTCTGTATGCCACATTACCGTCTTGAGAAGCATGTTAGTATAACGTTCGGCACCTTGCAACTCCTAACAAAACATTACAACACCATACGTAAACTTAAAACTCTATAATAAACCTAATAAATTAGTCCGAGTCCTTTGAACACCATACAACAATTTGGAATATATTACGACTTTGTATGCCACATTACCGCCTTGAAAAGCATGTTAGTATAACGTACGGCACCTTATAACTCCTAACAAAACATTACAACACCGTACGTAAACTTAAAACTCCATAATAAACCTAATGAATTCGTCCGAGTCATTTGAACATCGTACGACCACTCAGGACTTGTTACGACTCTGTATGCGAAATTAGCAATAGGAAAAGCAATTTAGAATAATGTAGGATGCGTTACAACTTTTGAGAACAACTTACACCACCGTACGAAAGATTAAAACTCCATAATAAACCTAATGAATTCGTCCGAGTAATTTGAACACCATACAACAATTTGAAATATATTACGACTCTGTATGCCACATTACCGTCTTGAGAAGCATGTTAGTATAACGTACGACACCTTACAACTCCTAACAAAACATTACAACACCGTACGTAAACTTAAAACTCCATAATAAACCTAATGAATTCGTCCGAGTCATTTGAACATCGTACGACCACTCAGGACTTTTTACGACTCTGTATGCGAAATTAGCAACAGGAAAAGCAATTTAGAATAATGTAGGATGCGTTACAACTTTTGAGAACACCTTACACCACCGTACGAAAAATTAAAACTCCATAATAAACCTAATGAATTCGTCCGAGTAATTTGAACACCATACAACAATTTGGAATATATTACGACTCTGTATGCCACATTACCGTCTTGAGAAGCATGTTAGTATAACGTTCGGCACCTTGCAACTCCTAACAAAACATTACAACACCCTACGTAAACTTAAAACTCTATAATAAACCTAATAAATTAGTCCGAGTCCTTTGAACACCATACAACAATTTGGAATATATTACGACTTTGTATGCCACATTACCGCCTTGAAAAGCATGTTAGTATAACGTACGGCACCTTATAACTCCTAACAAAACATTACAACACCGTACGTAAACTTAAAACTCCATAATAAACCTAATGAATTCGTCCGAGTCATTTGAACATCGTACGACCACTCAGGACTTGTTACGACTCTGTATACGAAATTAGCAATAGGAAAAGCAATTTAGAATAATGTAGGATGCGTTACAACTTTTGAGAACAACTTACACCACCGTACGAAAGATTAAAACTCCATAATAAACCTAATGAATTCGTCCGAGTAATTTGAACACCATACAACAATTTGAAATATATTACGACTCTGTATGCCACATTACCGTCTTGAGAAGCATGTTAGTATAACGTACGACACCTTACAACTCCTAACAAAACATTACAACACCGTACGTAAACTTAAAACTCCATAATAAACCTAATGAATTCGTCCGAGTCATTTGAACATCGTACGACCACTCAGGACTTTTTACGACTCTGTATGCGAAATTAGCAACAGGAAAAGCAATTTAGAATAATGTAGGATGCGTTACAACTTTTGAGAACACCTTACACCACCGTACGAAAAATTAAAACTCCATAATAAACCTAATGAATTCGTCCGAGTAATTTGAACACCATACAACAATTTGGAATATATTACGACTCTGTATGCCACATTACCGTCTTGAGAAGCATGTTAGTATAACGTTCGGCACCTTGCAACTCCTAACAAAACATTACAACACCATACGTAAACTTAAAACTCTATAATAAACCTAATAAATTAGTCCGAGTCCTTTGAACACCATACAACAATTTGGAATATATTACGACTTTGTATGCCACATTACCGCCTTGAAAAGCATGTTAGTATAACGTACGGCACCTTATAACTCCTAACAAAACATTACAACACCGTACGTAAACTTAAAACTCCATAATAAACCTAATGAATTCGTCCGAGTCATTTGAACATCGTACGACCACTCAGGACTTGTTACGACTCTGTATGCGAAATTAGCAATAGGAAAAGCAATTTAGAATAATGTAGGATGCGTTACAACTTTTGAGAACAACTTACACCACCGTACGAAAGATTAAAACTCCATAATAAACCTAATGAATTCGTCCGAGTAATTTGAACACCATACAACAATTTGAAATATATTACGACTCTGTATGCCACATTACCGTCTTGAGAAGCATGTTAGTATAACGTACGACACCTTACAACTCCTAACAAAACATTACAACACCGTACGTAAACTTAAAACTCCATAATAAACCTAATGAATTCGTCCGAGTCATTTGAACATCGTACGACCACTCAGGACTTTTTACGACTCTGTATGCGAAATTAGCAACAGGAAAAGCAATTTAGAATAATGTAGGATGCGTTACAACTTTTGAGAACACCTTACAACACCGTACGAAAGATTAAAACTCCATAATAAACCTAATGAATTCGTCCGAGTAATTTGAACACCATACAACAATTTGGAATATATTACGACTCTGTATGCCACATTACCGTCTTGAGAAGCATGTTAGTATAACGTTCGGCACCTTGCAACTCCTAACAAAACATTACAACACCATTCGTAAACTTAAAACTCTATAATAAACCTAATAAATTAGTCCGAGTCCTTTGAACACCATACAACAATTTGGAATATATTACGACTTTGTATGCCACATTACTGCCTTGAAAAGCATGTTAGTATAACGTACGGCACCTTACAACTCCTAACAAAACATTACAACACCGTACGTAAACTTAAAACTCCATAATAAACCTAATGAATTCGTCCGAGTCATTTGAACATCGTACGACCACTCAGGACTTGTTACGACTCTGTATGCGAAATTAGCAACAGGAAAAGCAATTTAGAATAATGTAGGATGCGTTACAACTTTTGAGAACACCTTACACCACCGTACGAAAGATTAAAACTGCATAATAAACCTAATGAATTCGTCCGAGTAATTTGAATACCATACAACAATTTGGAATATATTACGACTCTGTATGCCATATTACCGCCTTGAAAAGCATGTTAGTATAACGTACGGCACCTTACAACTCCTAACAAAACATTACAACACCATACGTAAACTTAAAACTCCATAATAAACCTAATGAATTCGTCCGAGTCATTTGAACATCGTACGACCACTCAGGACTTGTTACGACTCTGTATGCGAAATTAGCAACAGGAAAAGCAATTTAGAATAATGTAGGATGCGTTACAACTTTTGAGAACACCTTACACCACCGTACGAAAGATTAAAACTCCATAATAAACCTAATGAATTCGTCCGAGTAATTTGAACACCATACAACAATTTGAAATATATTACGACTTTGTATGCCACATTACCGCCTTGAAAAGCATGTTAGTATAACGTACGACACCTTATAACTCCTAACAAAACATTACAACACCGTACGTAAACTTAAAACTCCATAATAAACCTAATGAATTCGTCCGAGTCATTTGAACATCGTACGACCACTCAGGACTTGTTACGACTCTGTATGCGAAATTAGCAATAGGAAAAGCAATTTAGAATAATGTAGGATGCGTTACAACTTTTGAGAACAACTTACACCACCGTACGAAAGATTAAAACTCCATAATAAACCTAATGAATTCGTCCGAGTAATTTGAACACCATACAACAATTTGAAATATATTACGACTCTGTATGCCACATTACCGTCTTGAGAAGCATGTTAGTATAACGTACGACACCTTACAACTCCTAACAAAACATTACAACACCGTACGTAAACTTAAAACTCCATAATAAACCTAATGAATTCGTCCGAGTCATTTGAACATCGTACGACCACTCAGGACTTTTTACGACTCTGTATGCGAAATTAGCAACAGGAAAAGCAATTTAGAATAATGTAGGATGCGTTACAACTTTTGAGAACACCTTACAACACCGTACGAAAGATTAAAACTCCATAATAAACCTAATGAATTCGTCCGAGTAATTTGAACACCATACAACAATTTGGAATATATTACGACTCTGTATGCCACATTACCGTCTTGAGAAGCATGTTAGTATAACGTTCGGCACCTTGCAACTCCTAACAAAACATTACAACACCATTCGTAAACTTAAAACTCTATAATAAACCTAATAAATTAGTCCGAGTCCTTTGAACACCATACAAAAAAATTTGGAATATATTACGACTTTGTATGCCACATTACTGCCTTGAAAAGCATGTTAGTATAACGTACGGCACCTTACAACTCCTAACAAAACATTACAACACCGTACGTAAACTTAAAACTCCATAATAAACCTAATGAATTCGTCCGAGTCATTTGAACATCGTACGACCACTCAGGACTTGTTACGACTCTGTATGCGAAATTAGCAACAGGAAAAGCAATTTAGAATAATGTAGGATGCGTTACAACTTTTGAGAACACCTTACACCACCGTACGAAAGATTAAAACTGCATAATAAACCTAATGAATTCGTCCGAGTAATTTGAATACCATACAACAATTTGGAATATATTACGACTCTGTATGCCATATTACCGCCTTGAAAAGCATGTTAGTATAACGTACGGCACCTTACAACTCCTAACAAAACATTACAACACCATACGTAAACTTAAAACTCCATAATAAACCTAATGAATTCGTCCGAGTCATTTGAACATCGTACGACCACTCAGGACTTGTTACGACTCTGTATGCGAAATTAGCAACAGGAAAAGCAATTTAGAATAATGTAGGATGCGTTACAACTTTTGAGAACACCTTACACCACCGTACGAAAGATTAAAACTCCATAATAAACCTAATGAATTCGTCCGAGTAATTTGAACACCATACAATAATTTGGAATATATTACGACTCTGTATGCCACATTACCGTCTTGAGAAGCATGTTAGTATAACGTTCGGCACCTTGCAACTCCTAACAAAACATTACAACACCATACGTAAACTTAAAACTCTATAATAAACCTAATAAATTAGTCCGAGTCCTTTGAACACCATACAACAATTTGGAATATATTACGACTTTGTATGCCACATTACCGCCTTGAAAAGCATGTTAGTATAACGTACGGCACCTTACAACTCCTAACAAAACATTACAACACCGTACGTAAACTTAAAACTCCATAATAAACCTAATGAATTCGTCCGAGTCATTTGAACATCGTACGACCACTCAGGACTTGTTACGACTCTGTATGCGAAATTAGCAACAGGAAAAGCAATTTAGAATAATGTAGGATGCGTTACAACTTTTGAGAACACCTTACACCACCGTACGAAAGATTAAAACTGCATAATAAACCTAATGAATTCGTCCGAGTAATTTGAACACCATACAACAATTTGGAATATATTACGACTCTGTATGCCATATTACCGCCTTGAAAAGCATGTTAGTATAACGTACGGCACCTTACAACTCCTAACAAAACATTACAACACCGTACGTAAACTTAAAACTCCATAATAAACCTAATGAATTCGTCCGAGTCATTTGAACATCGTACGACCACTCAGGACTTGTTACGACTCTGTATGCGAAATTAGCAACAGGAAAAGCAATTTAGAATAATGTAGGATGCGTTACAACTTTTGAGAACACCTTACACCACCGTACGAAAGATTAAAACTCCATAATAAACCTAATGAATTCGTCCGAGTAGTTTGAACACCATACAACAATTTGGAATATATTACGACTCTGTATGCCACATTACCGCCTTGAAAAGCATGTTAGTATAACGTACATCACCTTACAACTCCTAACAAAACATTACAACACCGTACGTAAACTTAAAACTCCATAATAAACCTAATGAATTCGTCCGAGTCATTTGAACATCGTACGACAACTCAGGACTTGTTACGACTCTGTATGCGAAATTAGCAACATGAAAAGCAATTTAGAATAATGTAGGATGCGTTACAACTTTTGAGAACACCTTACACCACCGTACGAAAGATTAAAACTCCATAATAAACCTAATGAATTCGTCCGAGTAATTTGAACACCATACAACAATTTGGAATATATTACGACTCTGTATGCCACATTACCGTCTTGAGAAGCATGTTAGTATAACGTTCGGCACCTTGCAACTCCTAACAAAACATTACAACACCATACGTAAACTTAAAACTCTATAATAAACCTAATAAATTAGTCTGAGTCCTTTGAACACCATACAACAATTTGGAATATATTACGACTTTGTATGCCACATTACCGCCTTGAAAAGCATGTTAGTATAACGTACGACACCTTACAACTCCTAACAAAACATTACAACACCGTACGTAAACTTAAAACTCCATAATAAACCTAATGAATTCGTCCGAGTCATTTTAACATCGTACGACCACTCAGGACTTGTTACGACTCTGTATGCGAAATTAGCAACAGGAAAAGCAATTTAGAATAATGTAGGATGCGTTACAACTTTTGAGAACACCTTACACCACCGTACGAAAGATTAAAACTGCATAATAAACCTAATGAATTCGTCCGAGTAATTTGAACACCATACAACAATTTGGAATATATTACGACTCTGTATGCCATATTACCGCCTTGAAAAGCATGTTAGTATAACGTACGGCACCTTACAACTCCTAACAAAACATTACAACACCGTACGTAAACTTAAAACTCCATAATAAACCAAATGAATTCGTCCGAGTCATTTGAACATCGTACGACCACTCAGGACTTGTTACGACTCTGTATGCGAAATTAGCAATAGGAAAAGCAATTTAGAAAAATGTAGGATGCGTTACAAATTTTGAGAACAACTTACACCACCGTACGAAAGATTAAAACTCCATAATAAACCTAATGAATTCGTCCGAGTAATTTGAACACCATACAACAATTTGAAATATATTACGACTCTGTATGCCACATTACCGTCTTGAGAAGCATGTTAGTATAACGTACGACACCTTACAACTCCTAACAAAACATTACAACACCGTACGTAAACTTAAAACTCCATAATAAACCTAATGAATTCGTCCGAGTCATTTGAACATCGTACGACCACTCAGGACTTTTTACGACTCTGTATGCGAAATTAGCAACAGGAAAAGCAATTTAGAATAATGTAGGATGCGTTACAACTTTTGAGAACACCTTACAACACCATACGAAAGATTAAAACTCCATAATAAACCTAATGAATTCGTCCGAGTAATTTGAACACCATACAACAATTTGGAATATATTACGACTCTGTATGCCACATTACCGTCTTGAGAAGCATGTTAGTATAACGTTCGGCACCTTGCAACTCCTAACAAAACATTACAACACCATACGTAAACTTAAAACTCTATAATAAACCTAATAAATTAGTCCGAGTCCTTTGAACACCATACAACAATTTGGAATATATTACGACTTTGTATGCCACATTACTGCCTTGAAAAGCATGTTAGTATAACGTACGGCACCTTACAACTCCCAACAAAACATTACAACACCGTACGTAAACTTAAAACTCCATAATAAACCTAATGAATTCGTCTGAGTCATTTGAAAATCGTACGACCACTCAGGACTTGTTACGACTCTGTATGCGAAATTAGCAACAGGAAAAGCAATTTAGAATAATGTAGGATGCGTTACAACTTTTGAGAACACCTTACACCACCGTACGAAAGGTTAAAACTGCATAATAAACCTAATGAATTCGTCCGAGTAATTTGAATACCATACAACAATTTGGAATATATTACGACTCTGTATGCCATATTACCGCCTTGAAAAGCATGTTAGTATAACGTACGGCACCTTACAACTCCTAACAAAACATTACAACACCATACGTAAACTTAAAACTCCATAATAAACCTAATGAATTCGTCCGAGTCATTTGAACATCGTACGACCACTCAGGACTTGTTACGACTCTGTATGCGAAATTAGCAACAGGAAAAGCAATTTAGAATAATGTAGGATGCGTTACAACTTTTGAGAACACCTTACACCACCGTACGAAAGATTAAAACTCCATAATAAACCTAATGAATTCGTCCGAGTAATTTGAACACCATACAATAATTTGGAATATATTACGACTCTGTATGCCACATTACCGTCTTGAGAAGCATGTTAGTATAACGTTCGGCACCTTGCAACTCCTAACAAAACATTACAACACCATACGTAAACTTAAAACTCTATAATAAACCTAATAAATTAGTCCGAGTCCTTTGAACACCATACAACAATTTGGAATATATTACGACTTTGTATGCCACATTACCGCCTTGAAAAGCATGTTAGTATAACGTACGGCACCTTACAACTCCTAACAAAACATTACAACACCGTACGTAAACTTAAAACTCCATAATAAACCTAATGAATTCGTCCGAGTCATTTGAACATCGTACGACCACTCAGGACTTGTTACGACTCTGTATGCGAAATTAGCAACAGGAAAAGCAATTTAGAATAATGTAGGATGCGTTACAACTTTTGAGAACACCTTACACCACCGTACGAAAGATTAAAACTGCATAATAAACCTAATGAATTCGTCCGAGTAATTTGAACACCATACAACAATTTGGAATATATTACGACTCTGTATGCCATATTACCGCCTTGAAAAGCATGTTAGTATAACGTACGGCACCTTACAACTCCTAACAAAACATTACAACACCGTACGTAAACTTAAAACTCCATAATAAACCTAATGAATTCGTCCGAGTCATTTGAACATCGTACGACCACTCAGGACTTGTTACGACTCTGTATGCGAAATTAGCAATAGGAAAAGCAATTTAGAATAATGTAGGATGCGTTACAACTTTTGAGAACAACTTACACCACCGTACGAAAGATTAAAACTCCATAATAAACCTAATGAATTCGTCCGAGTAATTTGAACACCATACAACAATTTGAAATATATTACGACTCTGTATGCCACATTACCGTCTTGAGAAGCATGTTAGTATAACGTACGACACCTTACAACTCCTAACAAAACATTACAACACCGTACGTAAACTTAAAACTCCATAATAAACCTAATGAATTCGTCCGAGTCATTTGAACATCGTACGACCACTCAGGACTTTTTACGACTCTGTATGCGAAATTAGCAACAGGAAAAGCAATTTAGAATAATGTAGGATGCGTTACAACTTTTGAGAACACCTTACAACACCGTACGAAAGATTAAAACTCCATAATAAACCTAATGAATTCGTCCGAGTAATTTGAACACCATACAACAATTTGGAATATATTACGACTCTGTATGCGACATTACCGTCTTGAGAAGCATGTTAGTATAACGTTCGGCACCTTGCAACTCCTAACAAAACATTACAACACCATACGTAAACTTAAAACTCTATAATAAACCTAATAAATTAGTCCGAGTCCTTTGAACACCATACAACAATTTGGAATATATTACGACTTTGTATGCCACATTACTGCCTTGAAAAGCATGTTAGTATAACGTACGGCACCTTACAACTCCTAACAAAACATTACAACACCGTACGTAAACTTAAAACTCCATAATAAACCTAATGAATTCGTCCGAGTCATTTGAACATCGTACGACCACTCAGGACTTGTTACGACTCTGTATGCGAAATTAGCAACAGGAAAAGCAATTTAGAATAATGTAGGATGCGTTACAACTTTTGAGAACACCTTACACCACCGTACGAAAGATTAAAACTCCATAATAAACCTAATGAATTCGTCCGAGTAATTTGAACACCATACAATAATTTGGAATATATTACGACTCTGTATGCCACATTACCGTCTTGAGAAGCATGTTAGTATAACGTTCGGCACCTTGCAACTCCTAACAAAACATTACAACACCATACGTAAACTTAAAACTCTATAATAAACCTAATAAATTAGTCCGAGTCCTTTGAACACCATACAACAATTTGGAATATATTACGACTTTGTATGCCACATTACCGCCTTGAAAAGCATGTTAGTATAACGTACGGCACCTTACAACTCCTAACAAAACATTACAACACCGTACGTAAACTTAAAACTCCATAATAAACCTAATGAATTCATCCGAGTCATTTGAACATCGTACGACCACTCAGGACTTGTTACGACTCTGTATGCGAAATTAGCAACAGGAAAAGCAATTTAGAATAATTTAGGATGCGTTACAACTTTTGAGAACACCTTACACCACCGTACGAAAGATTAAAACTGCATAATAAACCTAATGAATTCGTCCGAGTAATTTGAACACCATACAACAATTTGGAATATATTACGACTCTGTATGCCATATTACCGCCTTGAAAAGCATGTTAGTATAACGTACGGCACCTTACAACTCCTAACAAAACATTACAACACCGTACGTAAACTTAAAACTCCATAATAACCCTAATGAATTCGTCCGAGTCATTTGAACATCGTACGACCACTCAGGACTTGTTACGACTCTGTATGCGAAATTAGCAACAGGAAAAGCAATTTAGAATAATGTAGGATGCGTTACAACTTTTGAGAACAACTTACACCACCGTACGAAAGATTAAAACTCCATAATAAACCTAATGAATTCGTCCGAGTAATTTGAACACCATACAATAATTTGGAATATATTACGACTCTGTATGCCACATTACCGTCTTGAGAAGCATGTTAGTATAACGTTCGGCACCTTGCAACTCCTAACAAAACATTACAACACCATACGTAAACTTAAAACTCTATAATAAACCTAATAAATTAGTCCGAGTCCTTTGAACACCATACAACAATTTGGAATATATTACGACTTTGTATGCCACATTACCGCCTTGAAAAGCATGTTAGTATAACGTACGGCACCTTACAACTCCTAACAAAACATTACAACACCGTACGTAAACTTAAAACTCCATAATAAACCTAATGAATTCGTCCGAGTCATTTGAACATCGTACGACCACTCAGGACTTGTTACGACTCTGTATGCGAAATTAGCAACAGGAAAAGCAATTTAGAATAATGTAGGATGCGTTACAACTTTTGAGAACACCTTACACCACCGTACGAAAGATTAAAACTCCATAATAAACCTAATGAATTCGTCCGAGTAATTTGAACACCATACAATAATTTGGAATATATTACGACTCTGTATGCCACATTACCGTCTTGAGAAGCATGTTAGTATAACGTTCGGCACCTTGCAACTCCTAACAAAACATTACAACACCATACGTAAACTTAAAACTCTATAATAAACCTAATAAATTAGTCCGAGTCCTTTGAACACCATACAACAATTTGGAATATATTACGACTTTGTATGCCACATTACCGCCTTGAAAAGCATGTTAGTATAACGTACATCACCTTACAACTCCTAACAAAACATTACAACACCGTACGTAAACTTAAAACTCCATAATAAACCTAATGAATTCGTCCGAGTCATTTGAACATCGTACGACAACTCAGGACTTGTTACGACTCTGTATGCGAAATTAGCAACAGGAAAAGCAATTTAGAATAATGTAGGATGCGTTACAACTTTTGAGAACACCTTACACCACCGTACGAAAGATTAAAACTCCATAATAAACCTAATGAATTCGTCCGAGTAATTTGAACACCATACAATAATTTGGAATATATTACGACTCTGTATGCCACATTACCGTCTTGAGAAGCATGTTAGTATAACGTTCGGCACCTTGCAACTCCTAACAAAACATTACAACACCATACGTAAACTTAAAACTCTATAATAAACCTAATAAATTAGTCCGAGTCCTTTGAACACCATACAACAATTTGGAATATATTACGACTTTGTATGCCACATTACCGCCTTGAAAAGCATGTTAGTATAACGTACATCACCTTACAACTCCTAACAAAACATTACAACACCGTACGTAAACTTAAAACTCCATAATAAACCTAATGAATTCGTCCGAGTCATTTGAACATCGTACGACAACTCAGGACTTGTTACGACTCTGTATGCGAAATTAGCAACATGAAAAGCAATTTAGAATAATGTAGGATGCGTTACAACTTTTAAGAACACCTTACACCACCGTACGAAAGATTAAAACTCCATAATAAACCTAATGAATTCGTCCGAGTAATTTGAACACCATACAACAATTTGGAATATATTACGACTCTGTATGCCACATTACCGTCTTGAGAAGCATGTTAGTATAACGTTCGGCACCTTGCAACTCCTAACAAAACATTACAACACCATACGTAAACTTAAAACTCTATAATAAACCTAATAAATTAGTCTGAGTCCTTTGAACACCATACAAAAATTTGGAATATATTACGACTCTGTATGCCACATTACCGCCTTGAAAAGCATGTTAGTATAACGTACGACACCTTACAACTCCTAACAAAACATTACAACACCGTACGTAAACTTAAAACTCCATAATAAACCTAATGAATTCGTCCGAGTCATTTTAACATCGTACGACCACTCAGGACTTGTTACGACTCTGTATGCGAAATTAGCAACAGGAAAAGCAATTTAGAATAATGTAGGATGCGTTACAACTTTTGAGAACACCTTACACCACCGTACGAAAGATTAAAACTGCATAATAAACCTAATGAATTCGTCCGAGTAATTTGAACACCATACAACAATTTGGAATATATTACGACTCTGTATGCCATATTACCGCCTTGAAAAGCATGTTAGTATAACGTACGGCACCTTACAACTCCTAACAAAACATTACAACACCGTACGTAAACTTAAAACTCCATAATAAACCAAATGAATTCGTCCGAGTCATTTGAACATCGTACGACCACTCAGGACTTGTTACGACTCTGTATGCGAAATTAGCAACAGGAAAAGCAATTTAGAATAATGTAGGATGCGTTACAACTTTTAAGAACACCTTACACCACCGTACGAAAGATTAAAACTCCATAATAAACCTAATGAATTCGTCCGAGTAATTTGAACACCATACAACAATTTGGAATATATTACGACTCTGTATGCCACATTACCGTCTTGAGAAGCATGTTAGTATAACGTTCGGCACCTTGCAACTCCTAACAAAACATTACAACACCATACGTAAACTTAAAACTCTATAATAAACCTAATAAATTAGTCTGAGTCCTTTGAACACCATACAAAAATTTGGAATATATTACGACTCTGTATGCCACATTACCGCCTTGAAAAGCATGTTAGTATAACGTACGACACCTTACAACTCCTAACAAAACATTACAACACCGTACGTAAACTTAAAACTCCATAATAAACCTAATGAATTCGTCCGAGTCATTTTAACATCGTACGACCACTCAGGACTTGTTACGACTCTGTATGCGAAATTAGCAACAGGAAAAGCAATTTAGAATAATGTAGGATGCGTTACAACTTTTGAGAACACCTTACACCACCGTACGAAAGATTAAAACTGCATAATAAACCTAATGAATTCGTCCGAGTAATTTGAACACCATACAACAATTTGGAATATATTACGACTCTGTATGCCATATTACCGCCTTGAAAAGCATGTTAGTATAACGTACGGCACCTTACAACTCCTAACAAAACATTACAACACCGTACGTAAACTTAAAACTCCATAATAAACCAAATGAATTCGTCCGAGTCATTTGAACATCGTACGACCACTCAGGACTTGTTACGACTCTGTATGCGAAATTAGCAACAGGAAAAGCAATTTAGAATAATGTAGGATGCGTTACAACTTTTGAGAACACCTTACACCACCGTACGAAAGATTAAAACTCCATAATAAACCTAATGAATTTGTCCGAGTAGTTTGAACACCATACAACAATTTGGAATATATTACGACTCTGTATGCCACATTACCGCCTTGAAAAGCATGTTAGTATAACGTACAGCACCTTACAACTCCTAACAAAACATTACAACACCGTACGTAAACTTAAAACTCCATAATAAACCTAATGAATTCGTCCGAGTCATTTGAACATCGTACGACCACTCAGGACTTGTTACGACTCTGTATGCGAAATTAGCAACAGGAAAAGCAATTTAGAATAATGTAGGATGCGTTACAACTTTTGAGAACACCTTACACCACCGTACGAAAGATTAAAACTCCATAATAAACCTAATGAATTCGTCCGAGTAATTTGAACACCATACAACAATTTGGAATATATTACGACTCTGTATTCCACATTACCGCCTTGAAAAACATGTTAGTATAACGTACGGCACCTTACAACTCCTAACAAAACATTACAACACCGTACGTAAACTTAAAACTCCATAATAAACCTAATGAATTCGTCCGAGTCATTTGAACATCGTACGACCACTCAGGACTTGTTACGACTCTGTATGCGAAATTAACAACAGGAAAAGCAATTTAGAATAATGTAGGATGCGTTACAACTTTTAAGAACACCTTACACCACCGTACGAAAGATTAAAACTCCATAATAAACCTAATGAATTCGTCCGAGTAATTTGAACACCATACAACAATTTGGAATATATTACGACTCTGTATGGCACATTACCGCCTTGAAAAGCATGTTAGTATAACGTACGGCACCTTACAACTCCTAACAAAACATTACAACACCGTACGTAAACTTAAAACTCCATAATAAACCTAATGAATTCGTCCGAGTAATTTGAACATCGTACGACCACTCAGGACTTGTTACGACTCTGTATGCGAAATTAGCAACAGGAAAAGCAATTTAGAATAATGTAGGATGCGTTACAACTTTTGAGAACAACTTACACCACCGTACGAAAGATTAAAACTCCATAATAAACCTAATGAATTCGTCCGAGTAATTTGAACACCATACAACAATTTGGAATATATTACGACTCTGTATGCCACATTACCGTCTTGAGAAGCATGTTAGTATAACGTACGACACCTTACAACTCGTAACAAAACATTACAACATCGTACGTAAACTTAAAACTCCATAATAAACCTAATGAATTCGTCCGAGTCATTTGAACATCGTACGACCACTCAGGACTTGTTACGACTCTGTATGCGAAATTAGCAACAGGAAAAGCAATTTAGAATAATGTAGGATGCGTTACAACTTTTGAGAACACCTTACACCACCGTACGAAAGATTAAAACTCCATAATAAACCTAATGAATTCGTCCGAGTAGTTTGAACACCATACAACAATTTGGAATATATTACGACTCTGTATGCCACATTACCGCCTTGAAAAGCATGTTAGTATAACGTACAGCACCTTACAACTCCTAACAAAACATTACAACACCGTACGTAAACTTAAAACTCCATAATAAACCTAATGAATTCGTCCGAGTCATTTGAACATCGTACGACCACTCAAGACTTGTTACGACTCTGTATGCGAAATTAGCAACAGGAAAAGCAATTTAGAATAATGTAGGATGCGTTACAACTTTTGAGAACAACTTACACCACCGTACGAAAGATTAAAACTCCATAATAAACCTAATGAATTCGTCCGAGTAATTTGAACACCATACAACAATTTGGAATATATTACGACTCTGTATGCCACATTACCGTCTTGAGAAGCATGTTAGTATAACGTACGACACCTTACAACTCCTAACAAAACATTACAACACCGTACGTAAACTTAAAACTCCATAATAAACCTAATGAATTCGTCCGAGTCATTTAAACATCGTACGACCACTCAGGACTTGTTACGACTCTGTATGCGAAATTAGCAACAGGAAAAGCAATTTAGAATAATGTAGGATGCGTTACAACTTTTGAGAACACCTTACACCACCGTACGAAAGATTAAAACTCTATAATAAACCTAATGAATTCGTCCGAGTAATTTGAACACCATACAACAATTTGGAATATATTACGACTCTGTATTCCACATTACCGCCTTGAAAAGCATGTTAGTATAACGTACGGCACCTTACAACTCCTAACAAAACATTACAACACCGTACGTAAACTTAAAACTCCATAATAAACCTAATGAATTCGTCCGAGTCATTTGAACATCGTACGACCACTCAGGACTTGTTACGACTCTGTATGCGAAATTAGCAACAGGAAAAGCAATTTAGAATAATGTAGGATGCGTTACAACTTTTGAGAACACCTTACACCACCGTACGAAAGATTAAAACTCCATAATAAACCTAATGAATTCGTCCGAGTAATTTGAACACCAAACAACAATTTTGAATATATAACGACTCTGTATGCCACATTACCGCCTTGAAAAGCATGTTAGTATAACGTACGACACCTTACAACTCCTAACAAAACATTACAACACCGTACGTAAACTTAAAACTCCATAATAAACCTAATGAATTCGTCCGAGTCATTTGAACATCGTACGACCACTCAGGACTTGTTACGACTCTGTATGCGAAATTAGCAACAGGAAAAGCAATTTAGAATAATGTAGGATGCGTTACAACTTTTGAGAACAACTTACACCACCGTACGAAAGATTAAAACTCCATAATAAACCTAATGAATTCGTCCGAGTAATTTGAACACCAAACAACAATTTGGAATATATTACGACTCTGTATGCCACATTACCGTCTTGAGAAGCATGTTAGTATAACGTACGACACCTTACAACTCCTAACAAAACATTACAACACCGTACGTAAACTTAAAACTCCATAATAAACCTAATGAATTCGTCCGAGTCATTTGAACATCGTACGACCACTCAGGACTTGTTACGACTCTGTATGCGAAATTAGCAACAGGAAAAGCAATTTAGAATAATGTAGGATGCGTTACAACTTTTGAGAACACCTTACACCACCGTACGAAAGATTAAAACTCCATAATAAACCTAATGAATTCGTCCGAGTAGTTTGAACACCATACAACAATTTGGAATATATTACGACTCTGTATGCCACATTACCGCCTTGAAAAGCATGTTAGTATAACGTACAGCACCTTACAACTCCTAACAAAACATTACAACACCGTACGTAAACTTAAAACTCCATAATAAACCTAATGAATTCGTCCGAGTCATTTGAACATCGTACGACCACTCAGGACTTGTTACGACTCTGTATGCGAAATTAGCAACAGGAAAAGCAATTTAGAATAATGTAGGATGCGTTACAACTTTTGAGAACAACTTACACCACCGTACGAAAGATTAAAACTCCATAATAAACCTAATGAATTCGTCCGAGTAATTTGAACACCAAACAACAATTTGGAATATATTACGACTCTGTATGCCACATTACCGTCTTGAGAAGCATGTTAGTATAACGTACGACACCTTACAACTCCTAACAAAACATTACAACACCGTACGTAAACTTAAAACTCCATAATAAACCTAATAAATTCGTCCGAGTCATTTGAACATCGTACGACCACTCAGGACTTGTTACGACTCTGTATGCGAAATTAGCAACAGGAAAAGCAATTTAGAATAATGTAGGATGCGTTACAACTTTTGAGAACAACTTACACCACCGTACGAAAGATTAAAACTCCATAATAAACCTAATGAATTCGTCCGAGTAATTTGAACACCAAACAACAATTTGGAATATATTACGACTCTGTATGCCACATTACCGTCTTGAGAAGCATGTTAGTATAACGTACGACACCTTACAACTCCTAACAAAACATTACAACACCGTACGTAAACTTAAAACTCCATAATAAACCTAATGAATTCGTCCGAGTCATTTGAACATCGTACGACCACTCAGGACTTGTTACGACTCTGTATGCGAAATTAGCAACAGGAAAAGCAATTTAGAATAATGTAGGATGCGTTACAACTTTTGAGAACACCTTACACCACCGTACGAAAGATTAAAACTCCATAATAAACCTAATGAATTCGTCCGAGTAGTTTGAACACCATACAACAATTTGGAATATATTACGACTCTGTATGCCACATTACCGCCTTGAAAAGCATGTTAGTATAACGTACAGCACCTTACAACTCCTAACAAAACATTACAACACCGTACGTAAACTTAAAACTCCATAATAAACCTAATGAATTCGTCCGAGTCATTTGAA
Organism: Tagetes erecta; assembly: GCA_030867185.1. NCBI lineage: Eukaryota > Viridiplantae > Streptophyta > Magnoliopsida > Asterales > Asteraceae > Tagetes > Tagetes erecta. Next base: position 41,183,460 of record CM061488.1, on the reverse strand, counting down.
CATCGTACGACCACTCAGGACTTGTTACGACTCTGTATGCGAAATTAGCAACAGGAAAAGCAATTTAGAACAATGTAGGATGCGTTACAACTTTTGAGAACACCTTACACCACCGTACGAAAGATTAAAACTCCATAATAAACCTAATGAATTCGTCCGAGTAATTTGAACACCATACAACAATTTGGAATATATTACGACTCTGTATGCCACATTACCGTCTTGAGAAGCATGTTAGTATAACGTACGGCACCTTGCAACTCCTAACAAAACATTACAACACCGTACGTAAACTTAAAACTCTATAATAAACCTAATAAACTAGGCCGAGTCCTTTGAACACCATACAACAATTTGGAATATATTACGACTTTGTATGCCACATTACCGCCTTGAAAAGCATGTTAGTATAACGTACGGCACCTTACAACTCCTAACAAAACATTACAACACCGTACGTAAACTTAAAACTCCATAATAAACCTAATGAATTCGTCCGAGTCATTTGAACATCGTACGACCACTCAGGACTTGTTACGACTCTGTATGCGAAATTAGCAACAGGAAAAGCAATTTAGAATAATGTAGGATGCGTTACAACTTTTGAGAACACCTTACACCACCGTACGAAAGATTAAAACTCCATAATAAAGCTAATGAATTCGTCCGAGTAGTTTGAACACCATACAACAATTTGGAATATATTACGACTCTGTATGCCACATTACCGCCTTGAAAAGCATGTTAGTATAACGTACAGCACCTTACAACTCCTAACAAAACATTACAACACCGTACGTAAACTTAAAACTCCATAATAAACCTAATGAATTCGTCCGAGTCATTTGAACATCGTAGGACCACTCAGGACTTGTTACGACTCTGTATGCGAAATTAGCAACATGAAAAGCAATTTAGAATAATGTAGGATGCGTTACAACTTTTGAGAACACCTTACACCACCGTACGAAAGATTAAAACTCCATAATAAACCTAATGAATTCGTCCGAGTAATTTGAACACCATACAACAATTTGGAATATATTACGACTCTGTATGCCACATTACCATCTTGAGAAGCATGTTAGTATAACGTACGGCACCTTGCAACTCCTAACAAAACATTACAACACCGTACGTAAACTTAAAACTCTATAATAAACCTAATAAATTAGTCCGAGTCCTTTGAACACCATACAACAATTTGGAATATATTACGACTTTGTATGCCACATTACCGCCTTGAAAAGCATGTTAGTATAACGTACGGCACCTTACAACTCCTAACAAAACATTACAACACCGTACGTAAACTTAAAACTCCATAATAAACCTAATGAATTCGTCCGAGTCATTTGAACATCGTACGACCACTCAGGACTTGTTACGAATCTGTATGCGAAATTAGCAACAGGAAAAGAAATTTAGAATAATGTAGGATGCGTTACAACTTTTCTGAACACCTTACACCACCGTACGAAAGATTAAAACTCCATAATAAACCTAATGAATTCGTCCGAGTAGATTGAACACCATACAACAATTTGGAATATATTACGACTCTGTATGCCACATTACCGCCTTGAAAAGCATGTTAGTATAACGTACAGCACCTTACAACTCCTAACAAAACATTACAACACCGTACGTAAACTTAAAACTCCATAATAAACCTAATGAATTCGTCCGAGTCATTTGAACATCGTACGACCACTCAGGACTTGTTACGACTCTGTATGCGAAATTAGCAACAGGAAAAGCAATTTAGAATAATGTAGGATGCGTTACAACTTTTGAGAACACCTTACACCACCGTACGAAAGATTAAAACTCCATAATAAACCTAATGAATTCGTCCGAGTAATTTGAACACCATACAACAATTTGGAATATATTACGACTCTGTATGCCACATTACCGTCTTGAGAAGCATGTTAGTATAACGTACGGCACCTTGCAACTCCTAACAAAACATTACAACACCGTACGTAAACTTAAAACTCTATAATAAACCTAATAAATTAGTCCGAGTCCTTTGAACACCATACAACAATTTGGAATATATTACGACTTTGTAAGCCACATTACCGCCTTGAAAAGCATGTTAGTATAACGTACGGCACCTTACAACTCCTAACAAAACATTACAACACCGTACGTAAACTTAAAACTCCATAATAAACCTAATGAATTCGTCCGAGTCATTTGAACAACGTACGACCACTCAGGACTTGTTACGACTCTGTATGCGAAATTAGCAACAGGAAAAGCAATTTAGAATAATGTAGGATGCGTTACAACTTTTAAGAACACCTTACACCACCGTACGAAAGATTAAAACTCCATAATAAACCTAATGAATTCGTCCGAGTAATTTGAACACCATACAACAATTTGGAATATATTACGACTCTGTATGCCACATTACCGTCTTGAAAAGCATGTTAGTATAACGTACAGCACCTTACAACTCCTAACAAAACATTACAACACCGTACGTAAACTTAAAACTCCATAATAAACCTAATGAATTCGTCCGAGTCATTTGAACATCGTAGGACCACTCAGGACTTGTTACGACTCTGTATGCGAAATTAGCAACATGAAAAGCAATTTAGAATAATGTAGGATGCGTTACAACTTTTGAGAACACCTTACACCACCGTACGAAAGATTAAAACTCCATAATAAACCTAATGAATTCGTCCGAGTAATTTGAACACCAAACAACAATTTGGAATATATTACGACTCTGTATGCCACATTACCGTCTTGAGAAGCATGTTAGTATAACGTACGACACCTTACAACTCCTAACAAAACATTACAACACCGTACGTAAACTTAAAACTCCATAATAAACCTAATGAATTCGTCCGAGTCATTTGAACATCGTACGACCACTCAGGACTTGTTACGACTCTGTATGCGAAATTAGCAACAGGAAAAGAAATTTAGAATAATGTACGATGCGTTACAACTTTTGAGAACACCTTACACCACCGTACGAAAGATTAAAACTCCATAATAAAGCTAATGAATTCGTCCGAGTAGTTTGAACACCATACAACAATTTGGAATATATTACGACTCTGTATGCCACATTACCGCCTTGAAAAGCATGTTAGTATAACGTACAGCACCTTACAACTCCTAACAAAACATTACAACACCGTACGTAAACTTAAAACTCCATAATAAACCTAATGAATTCGTCCGAGTCATTTGAACATCGTACGACCACTCAGGACTTGTTACGACTCTGTATGCGAAATTAGCAACAGGAAAAGCAATTTAGAATAATGTAGGATGCGTTACAACTTTTGAGAACACCTTACACCACCGTACGAAAGATTAAAACTCCATAATAAACCTAATGAATTCGTCCGAGTAATTTGAACACCATACAACAATTTGGAATATATTACGACTCTGTATGCCACATTACCGTCTTGAGAAGCATGTTAGTATAACGTACGGCACCTTGCAACTCCTAACAAAACATTACAACACCGTACGTAAACTTAAAACTCTATAATAAACCTAATAAATTAGTCCGAGTCCTTTGAACACCATACAACAATTTGGAATATATTACGACTTTGTATGCCACATTACCGCCTTGAAAAGCATGTTAGTATAACGTACGGCACCTTACAACTCCTAACAAAACATTACAACACCGTACGTAAACTTAAAACTCCATAATAAACCTAATGAATTCGTCTGAGTCATTTGAACAACGTACGACCACTCAGGACTTGTTACGACTCTGTATGCGAAATTAGCAACAGGAAAAGCAATTTAGAATAATGTAGGATGTGTTACAACTTTTAAGAACACCTTACACCACCGTACGAAAGATTAAAACTCCATAATAAACCTAATGAATTCGTCCGAGTAATTTGAACACCATACAACAATTTGGAATATATTACGACTCTGTATGCCACATTACCGTCTTGAAAAGCATGTTAGTATAACGTACAGCACCTTACAACTCCTAACAAAACATTACAACACCGTACGTAAACTTAAAACTCCATAATAAACCTAATAAATTCGTCTGAGTCATTTGAACATCGTACGACCACTCAGGACTTGTTACGACTCTGTATGCGAAATTAGCAACAGGAAAAGAAATTTAGAATAATGTAGGATGCGTTACAACCTTTCTGAACACCTTACACCACCGTACGAAAGATTAAAACTCCATAATAAACCTAATGAATTCGTCCGAGTAGTTTGAACACCATACAACAATTTGGAATATATTACGACTCTGTATGCCACATTACCGCCTTGAAAAGCATGTTAGTATAACGTACAGCACCTTACAACTCCTAACAAAACATTACAACACCGTACGTAAACTTAAAACTCCATAATAAACCTAATGAATTCGTCCGAGTCATTTGAACATCGTACGACCACTCAGGACTTGTTACGACTCTGTATGCGAAATTAGCAACAGGAAAAGCAATTTAGAATAATGTAGGATGCGTTACAACTTTTGAGAACACCTTACACCACCGTACGAAAGATTAAAACTCCATAATAAACCTAATGAATTCGTCCGAGTAATTTGAACACCATACAACAATTTGGAATATATTACGACTCTGTATGCCACATTACCGTCTTGAGAAGCATGTTAGTATAACCTACGGCACCTTGCAACTCCTAACAAAACATTACAACACCGTACGTAAACTTAAAACTCTATAATAAACCTAATAAATTAGTCCGATTTCTTTGAACACCATACAACAATTTGGAATATATTACGACTTTGTATGCCACATTACCGCCTTGAAAAGCATGTTAGTATAACGTACGGCACCTTACAACTCCTAACAAAATATTACAACACCGTACGTAAACTTAAAACTCCATAATAAACCTAATGAATTCGTCCGAGTCATTTGAACAACGTACGACCACTCAGGACTTGTTACGACTCTGTATGCGAAATTAGCAACAGGAAAAGCAATTTAGAATAATGTAGGATGCGTTACAACTTTTAAGAACACCTTACACCACCGTACGAAAGATTAAAACTCCATAATAAACCTAATGAATTCGTCCGAGTAATTTGAACACCATACAACAATTTGGAATATATTACGACTCTGTATGCCACATTACCGTCTTGAAAAGCATGTTAGTATAACGTACAGCACCTTACAACTCCTAACAAAACATTACAACACCGTACGTAAACTTAAAACTCCATAATAAACCTAATGAATTCGTCCGAGTCATTTGAACATCGTAGGACCACTCAGGACTTGTTACGACTCTGTATGCGAAATTAGCAACATGAAAAGCAATTTAGAATAATGTAGGATGCGTTACAACTTTTGAGAACACCTTACACCACCGTACGAAAGATTAAAACTCCATAATAAACCTAATGAATTCGTCCGAGTAATTTGAACACCATACAACAATTTGGAATATATTACGACTCTGTATGCCACATTACCGCCTTGAAAAGCATGTTAGTATAACGTACAGCACCTTACAACTCCTAACAAAACATTACAACACCGTACGTAAACTTAAAACTCCATAATAAACCTAATGAATTCGTCCGAGTCATTTGAACATCGTACGACCACTCAGGACTTGTTACGACTCTGTATGCGAAATTAGCAACAGGAAAAGCAATTTAGAATAATGTAGGATGCGTTACAACTTTTGAGAACACCTTACACCACCGTACGAAAGATTAAAACTCCATAATAAACCTAATGAATTCGTCCGAGTAATTTGAACACCATACAACAATTTGGAATATATTACGACTCTGTATGCCACATTACCGTCTTGAGAAGCATGTTAGTATAACGTACGGCACCTTGCAACTCCTAACAAAACATTACAACACCGTACGTAAACTTAAAACTCTATAATAAACCTAATAAATTAGTCCGAGTCCTTTGAACACCATACAACAATTTGGAATATATTACGACTTTGTATGCCACATTACCGCCTTGAAAAGCATGTTAGTATAACGTACGGCACCTTACAACTCCTAACAAAACATTACAACACCGTACGTAAACTTAAAACTCCATAATAAACCTAATGAATTCGTCCGAGTCATTTGAACAACGTACGACCACTCAGGACTTGTTACGACTCTGTATGCGAAATTAGCAACAGGAAAAGCAATTTAGAATAATGTAGGATGCGTTACAACTTTTAAGAACACCTTACACCACCGTACGAAAGATTAAAACTCCATAATAAACCTAATGAATTCGTCCGAGTAATTTGAACACCATACAACAATTTGGAATATATTACGACTCTGTATGCCACATTACCGTCTTGAAAAGCATGTTAGTATAACGTACAGCACCTTACAACTCCTAACAAAACATTACAACACCGTACGTAAACTTAAAACTCCATAATAAACCTAATAAATTCGTCTGAGTCATTTGAACATCGTACGACCACTCAGGACTTGTTACGACTCTGTATGCGAAATTAGCAACAGGAAAAGCAATTTAGAATAATGTAGGATGCGTTACAACTTTTGAGAACACCTTACACCACCGTACGAAAGATTAAAACTCCATAATAAAGCTAATGAATTCGTCCGAGTAGTTTGAACACCATACAACAATTTGGAATATATTACGACTCTGTATGCCACATTACGGCCTTGAAAAGCATGTTAGTATAACGTACAGCACCTTACAACTCCTAACAAAACATTACAACACCGTACGTAAACTTAAAACTCCATAATAAACCTAATGAATTCGTCCGAGTCATTTGAACATCGTAGGACCACTCAGGACTTGTTACGACTCTGTATGCGAAATTAGCAACATGAAAAGCAATTTAGAATAATGTAGGATGCGTTACAACTTTTGAGAACACCTTACACCACCGTACGAAAGATTAAAACTCCATAATAAACCTAATGAATTCGTCAGAGTGATTTGAACATCGTACAACAATATAGAATATCTTACCACTCTGAATGCCACATTACCGCCTTGAAAAGCATGTTAGTATAACGTACGACACCTTGCAACTCCTAACAAAATATTACAACACCGTACGTAAACTTAAAACTCCATAATAAACCTAATGAATTCTTCCGAATCCTTTGAACATCGTACGACAATTTAGAATATATTACGACTCTGTATGCCACATTACCGCCTTGAAAAGCATGTTAGTATAACGTACGGCACCTTACAACTCCTAACAAAACATTACAACACCGTACGTAAACTTAAAACTCCATAATAAACCTAATGAATTCGTCCGAGTCATTTGAACATCGTACGAACACTCAGGACTTGTTACGACTCTGTATGCGAAATTAGCAACAGGAAAAGCAATTTAGAATAATGTAGGATGCGTTACAACTTTTAAGAACACCTTACACCACCGTACGAAAGATTAAAACTCCATAATAAACCTAATGAATTCGTCCGAGTAATTTGAACACCATACAACAATTTGGAATATATTACGACTCTGTATGCCACATTACCGTCTTGAAAAGCATGTTAGTATAACGTACAGCACCTTACAACTCCTAACAAAACATTACAACACCGTACGTAAACTTAAAACTCCATAATAAACCTAATAAATTCGTCTGAGTCATTTGAACATCGTACGACCACTCAGGACTTGTTACGACTCTGTATGCGAAATTAGCAACAGGAAAAGCAATTTAGAATAATGTAGGATGCGTTACAACTTTTGAGAACACCTTACACCACCGTACGAAAGATTAAAACTCCATAATAAAGCTAATGAATTCGTCCGAGTAGTTTGAACACCATACAACAATTTGGAATATATTACGACTCTGTATGCCACATTACGGCCTTGAAAAGCATGTTAGTATAACGTACAGCACCTTACAACTCCTAACAAAACATTACAACACCGTACGTAAACTTAAAACTCCATAATAAACCTAATGAATTCGTCCGAGTCATTTGAACATCGTAGGACCACTCAGGACTTGTTACGACTCTGTATGCGAAATTAGCAACATGAAAAGCAATTTAGAATAATGTAGGATGCGTTACAACTTTTGAGAACACCTTACACCACCGTACGAAAGATTAAAACTCCATAATAAACCTAATGAATTCGTCCGAGTAATTTGAACACCATACAACAATTTGGAATATATTACGACTCTGTATGCCACATTACCGTCTTGAGAAGCATGTTAGTATAACGTACGGCACCTTGCAACTCCTAACAAAACATTACAACACCGTACGTAAACTTAAAACTCTATAATAAACCTAATAAATTAGTCCGAGTCCTTTGAACACCATACAACAATTTGGAATATATTACGACTTTGTATGCCACATTACCGCCTTGAAAAGCATGTTAGTATAACGTACGGCACCTTACAACTCCTAACAAAACATTACAACACCGTACGTAAACTTAAAACTCCATAATAAACCTAATGAATTCGTCCGAGTCATTTGAACATCGTACGACCACTCAGGACTTGTTACGACTCTGTATGCGAAATTAGCAACAGGAAAAGCAATTTAGAATAATGTAGGATGCGTTACCACTTTTCTGAACACCTTACACCACCGTACGAAAGATTAAAACTCCATAATAAACCTAATGAATTCGTCCGAGTAGTTTGAACACCATACAACAATTTGGAATATATTACGACTCTGTATGCCACATTACGGCCTTGAAAAGCATGTTAGTATAACGTACAGCACCTTACAACTCCTAACAAAACATTACAACACCGTACGTAAACTTAAAACTCCATAATAAACCTAATGAATTCGTCCGAGTCATTTGAACATCGTAGGACCACTCAGGACTTGTTACGACTCTGTATGCGAAATTAGCAACATGAAAAGCAATTTAGAATAATGTAGGATGCGTTACAACTTTTGAGAACACCTTACACCACCGTACGAAAGATTAAAACTCCATAATAAACCTAATGAATTCGTCCGAGTAATTTGAACACCATACAACAATTTGGAATATATTACGACTCTGTATGCCACATTACCGTCTTGAGAAGCATGTTAGTATAACGTACGGCACCTTGCAACTCCTAACAAAACATTACAACACCGTACGTAAACTTAAAACTCTATAATAAACCTAATAAATTAGTCCGAGTCCTTTGAACACCATACAACAATTTGGAATATATTACGACTTTGTATGCCACATTACCGCCTTGAAAAGCATGTTAGTATAACGTACGGCACCTTACAACTCCTAACAAAACATTACAACACCGTACGTAAACTTAAAACTCCATAATAAACCTAATGAATTCGTCCGAGTCATTTGAACAACGTACGACCACTCAGGACTTGTTACGACTCTGTATGCGAAATTAGCAACAGGAAAAGCAATTTAGAATAATGTAGGATGCGTTACAACTTTTAAGAACACCTTACACCACCGTACGAAAGATTAAAACTCCATAATAAACCTAATGAATTCGTCCGAGTAATTTGAACACCATACAACAATTTGGAATATATTACGACTCTGTATGCCACATTACCGTCTTGAAAAGCGTGTTAGTATAACGTACAACATCTTACAACTCCTAACAAAACATTACAACACCGTACGTAAACTTAAAACTCCATAATAAACCTAATAAATTCGTCTGAGTCATTTGAACATCGTACGACCACTCAGGACTTGTTACGACTCTGTATGCGAAATTAGCTACAGGAAAAGCAATTTAGAATAATGTAGGATGCGTTACAACTTTTGAGAACACCTTACACCACCGTACGAAAGATTAAAACTCCATAATAAAGCTAATGAATTCGTCCGAGTAGTTTGAACACCATACAACAATTTGGAATATATTACGACTCTGTATGCCACATTACGGCCTTGAAAAGCATGTTAGTATAACGTACAGCACCTTACAACTCCTAACAAAACATTACAACACCGTACGTAAACTTAAAACTCCATAATAAACCTAATGAATTCGTCTGAGTCATTTGAACATCGTACGACCACTCATGACTTGTTACGACTCTGTATGCGAAATTAGCAACAGGAAAAGCAATTTAGAATAATGTAGGATGCGTTACAACTTTTGAGAACACCTTACACCACCGTACGAAAGATTAAACCTCCATAATAAACCTAATGAATTCGTCCGAGTAATTTGAACACCATACAACAATTTGGAATATATTACGACTCTGTATGCCACATTACCGTCTTGAGAAGCATGTTAGTATAACGTACGACACCTTGCAACTCCTAACAAAACATTACAACACCTTACGTAAACTTAAAACTCTATAATAAACCTAATAAATTAGTCCGAGTCCTTTGAACACCATACAACAATTTGGAATATATTACGACTTTGTATGCCACATTACCGCCTTGAAAAACATGTTAGTATAACGTACGGCACCTTACAACTCCTAACAAAACATTACAATACCGTACGTAAACTTAAAACTCCATAATAAACCTAATGAATTCGTCCGAGTCGTTTGAACATCGTACGACCACTCAGGACTTGTTAGGACTCTGTATGCGAAATTAGCAACAGGAAAAGCAATTTAGAATAATGTAAGATGCGTTACAACTTTTAAGAACACCTTACACCACCGTACGAAAGATTAAAACTCCATAATAAACCTAATGAATTCGTCCGAGTAATTTGAACACCATACAACAATTTGGAATATATTACGACTCTGTATGCCACATTACCGCCTTGAAAAGCATGTTAGTATAACGTACGGCACCTTACAACTCCTAACAAAACATTACAACACCGTACGTAAACTTAAAACTCCATAATAAACCTAATGAATTCGTCCGAGTCATTTGAACATCGTATGACCACTCAGGACTTGTTACGACTCTGTATGCGAAATTAGCAACAGGAAAAGCAATTTAGAATAATGTAGGATGCGTTACAACTTTTGAGAACACCTTACACCACCGTACGAAAGATTAAAACTCCATAATAAAGCTAATGAATTCGTCCGAGTAGTTTGAACACCATACAACAATTTGGAATATATTACGACTCTGTATGCCACATTACCGCCTTGAAAAGCATGTTAGTATAACGTACAGCACCTTACAACTCCTAACAAAACATTACAACACCGTACGTAAACTTAAAACTCCATAATAAACCTAATGAATTCGTCCGAGTCATTTGAACATCGTACGACCACTCATGACTTGTTACGACTCTGTATGCGAAATTAGCAACAGGAAAAGCAATTTAGAATAATGTAGGATGCGTTACAACTTTTGAGAACACCTTACACCACCGTACGAAAGATTAAACCTCCATAATAAACCTAATGAATTCGTCCGAGTAATTTGAACACCATACAACAATTTGGAATATATTACGACTCTGTATGCCACATTACCGTCTTGAGAAGCATGTTAGTATAACGTACGACACCTTGCAACTCCTAACAAAACATTACAACACCTTACGTAAACATAAAACTCTATAATAAACCTAATAAATTAGTCCGAGTCCTTTGAACACCATACAACAATTTGGAATATATTACGACTTTGTATGCCACATTACCGCCTTGAAAAGCATGTTAGTATAACGTACGGCACCTTACAACTCCTAACAACACATTACAATACCGTACGTAAACTTAAAACTCCATAATAAACCTAATGAATTCGTCCGAGTCGTTTGAACATCGTACGACCACTCAGGACTTGTTAGGACTCTGTATGCGAAATTAGCAACAGGAAAAGCAATTTAGAATAATGTAAGATGCGTTACAACTTTTAAGAACACCTTACACCACCGTACGAAAGATTAAAACTCCATAATAAACCTAATGAATTCGTCCGAGTAATTTGAACACCATACAACAATTTGGAATATATTACGACTCTGTATGCCACATTACCGTCTTGAAAAGCATGTTAGTATAACGTACAACATCTTACAACTCCTAACAAAACATTACAACACCGTACGTAAACTTAAAACTCCATAATAAACCTAATAAATTCGTCTGAGTCATTTGAACATCGTACGACCACTCAGGACTTGTTACGACTCTGTATGCGAAATTAGCAACAGGAAAAGCAATTTAGAATAATGTAGGATGCGTTACAACTTTTGAGAACACCTTACACCACCGTACGAAAGATTAAAACTCCATAATAAAGCTAATGAATTCGTCCGAGTAGTTTGAACACCATACAACAATTTGGAATATATTACGACTCTGTATGCCACATTACCGTCTTGAGAAGCATGTTAGTATAACGTACGGCACCTTGCAACTCCTAACAAAACATTACAACACCGTACGTAAACTTAAAACTCTATACTAAACCTAATAAATTAGTCCGAGTCCTTTGAACACCATACAACAATTTGGAATATATTACGACTTTGTATGCCACATTACCGTCTTGAGAAGCATGTTAGTATAACGTACGGCACCTTGCAACTCCTAACAAAACATTACAACACCGTACGTAAACTTAAAACTCCATAATAAACCTAATGAATTCGTCCGAGTCGTTTGAACATCGTACGACCACTCAGGACTTGTTAGGACTCTGTATGCGAAATTAGCAACAGGAAAAGCAATTTAGAATAATGTAAGATGCGTTACAACTTTTAAGAACACCTTACACCACCGTACGAAAGATTAAAACTCCATAATAAACCTAATGAATTCGTCCGAGTAATTTGAACACCATACAACAATTTGGAATATATTACGACTCTGTATGCCACATTACCGTCTTGAAAAGCATGTTAGTATAACGTACAACATCTTACAACTCCTAACAAAACATTACAACACCGTACGTAAACTTAAAACTCCATAATAAACCTAATAAATTCGTCTGAGTCATTTGAACATCGTACGACCACTCAGGACTTGTTACGACTCTGTATGCGAAATTAGCAACAGGAAAAGCAATTTAGAATAATGTAGGATGCGTTACAACTTTTGAGAACACCTTACACCACCGTACGAAAGATTAAAACTCCATAATAAAGCTAATGAATTCGTCCGAGTAGTTTGAACACCATACAACAATTTGGAATATATTACGACTCTGTATGCCACATTACCGTCTTGAGAAGCATGTTAGTATAACGTACGGCACCTTGCAACTCCTAACAAAACATTACAACACCGTACGTAAACTTAAAACTCTATACTAAACCTAATAAATTAGTCCGAGTCCTTTGAACACCATACAACAATTTGGAATATATTACGACTTTGTATGCCACATTACCGCCTTGAAAAGCATGTTAGTATAACGTACGGCACCTTACAACTCCTAACAAAACATTACAACACCGTACGTAAACTTAAAACTCCATAATAAACCTAATGAATTCGTCCGAGTCATTTGAACAACGTACGACCACTCAGGACTTGTTACGACTCTGTATGCGAAATTAGCAACAGGAAAAGCAATTTAGAATAATGTAGGATGCGTTACAACTTTTAAGAACACCTTACACCACCGTACGAAAGATTAAAACTCCATAATAAACCTAATGAATTCGTCCGAGTAATTTGAACACCATACAACAATTTGGAATATATTACGACTCTGTATGCCACATTACCGTCTTGAAAAGCATGTTAGTATAACGTACAACATCTTACAACTCCTAACAAAACATTACAACACCGTACGTAAACTTAAAACTCCATAATAAACCTAATAAATTCGTCTGAGTCATTTGAACATCGTACGACCACTCAGGACTTGTTACGACTCTGTATGCGAAATTAGCTACAGGAAAAGCAATTTAGAATAATGTAGGATGCGTTACAACTTTTGAGAACACCTTACACCACCGTACGAAAGATTAAAACTCCATAATAAAGCTAATGAATTCGTCCGAGTAGTTTGAACACCATACAACAATTTGGAATATATTACGACTCTGTATGCCACATTACCGTCTTGAAAAGCATGTTAGTATAACGTACAACATCTTACAACTCCTAACAAAACATTACAACACCGTACGTAAACTTAAAACTCCATAATAAACCTAATAAATTCGTCTGAGTCATTTGAACATCGTACGACCACTCAGGACTTGTTACGACTCTGTATGCGAAATTAGCTACAGGAAAAGCAATTTAGAATAATGTAGGATGCGTTACAACTTTTGAGAACACCTTACACCACCGTACGAAAGATTAAACCTCCATAATAAACCTAATGAATTCGTCCGAGTAATTTGAACACCATACAACAATTTGGAATATATTACGACTCTGTATGCCACATTACCGTCTTGAGAAGCATGTTAGTATAACGTACGACACCTTGCAACTCCTAACAAAACATTACAACACCTTACGTAAACTTAAAACTCTATAATAAACATAATAAATTAGTCCGAGTCCTTTGAACACCAAACAACAATTTGGAATATATTACGACTTTGTATGCCACATTACCGCCTTGAAAAGCATGTTAGTATAACGTACGGCACCTTACAACTCCTAACAAAACATTACAATACCGTACGTAAACTTAAAACTCCATAATAAACCTAATGAATTCGTCCGAGTCGTTTGAACATCGTACGACCACTCAGGACTTGTTAGGACTCTGTATGCGAAATTAGCAACAGGAAAAGCAATTTAGAATAATGTAAGATGCGTTACAACTTTTAAGAACACCTTACACCACCGTACGAAAGATTAAAACTCCATAATAAACCTAATGAATTCGTCCGAGTAATTTGAACACCATACAACAATTTGGAATATATTACGACTCTGTATGCCACATTACCGCCTTGAAAAGCATGTTAGTGTTGGAATCGGTATGCCCAAGAGACATACTAAATTGATGTGGCTAGTACGTTATGATCCAAGTCGGGTCATACCCAATGACAAGCTAGACAAACACCGGGATATTTATTTTATGACATGATCTAAAATAAATATCAACACTTAGAATATTTAGAAATTGGGTTTCTAGATATTTGCACTTGTGTTAAAAATAAATTATATGGATGATTTATGTTATGAGAGAAAGAATCTTCTACAATGTTGTTTAAGTTGTTTAAACAACATTTAGGAGATATATTTTGCTACACCTTGTTTTAAATAAGTGAAGAGAGAAAGAAATTAAACAACAAAAAAAAATATATATTTTTGTTTAGAGTGGGACCCACATGGCCGCCCCCTTTTTCCCCACTTTCTCCTCTCTTTTGGTTTTGGTAATTACAAGGCATGCAAATATATAGTGTGTCTTACACACAACCTTATTTCATAAGGGAAGAGATAATCTCACAAGACACACAAGTGCAAGAACAAGTTGGTTGTTCTTCTCTCTCTAGTTTTTCTTCTTCATATTTTCGGCCATGGTAAAAGCCAAGAAGGAAGAAGGAATTTACAAGTGTTAAATCCTAGCAAAATGGTGTTTGTTGGAGGCTTGAGGGTATACAAGCTTGAGGTCTTCTCATTTGAAGATTTCCATTCAAGAATATCATCTTCTTCATCTTGAAAGGTAGTATTCTAAACACCCTATGGTTGTGTTTGATAGTATGTATTTCGTATATGGATCCGGACTTGGGTTTTGTATGTTAAACGGGTTTTAATAATCAACATATTAACAAGATTTTAAACTAATAATCCGCTGCGTTTTTCTATAAATTGGTTTATATGAACTTTGATAATCTTGTTAAAACCCAACAATGGCATCAAGAGCCGCTTATACGAATACATGCTTCATTAGATCCAAAATTTTCGGGTTTCATGGTGTATTTCACCATATGGCCGAAACTTTTGGGCCTTGGTTCCCTTGGATTTTCAAGATAATACTCACATGCATATGATTATCTTGAAAGTTTAAAGTCATTAAAATGGTTAGTTGCTTTGTTTGGACAAAACCCGAAATTTTCGGTTTTATAAATTTTAGGCCGAAAATTTCAAGGGTTCAAAAGGAACCATTTTAAACTTATGTTATTACATATTTGGATATGTTTTTGAGTAGTTCATAACCTAGCCATAGACCTTGTGCATGTATGATTTTGTGTTGTGGTTTGAAATATGCAATATGGTTGTAATATTAGTTAATATTTTATTTGGGTTTGTAATTTATTTATTTATTTCATTGATTTGTAATAATAAATAGATTAGGTGTAATTCCATTACTAGAAAAATGTATTAGGACATGTTTTGTAATTGGAAGAACACATATGGACTTGATTTTGGCTTTGGGCCTTAAAGGGTTTCATAGCCCAATATGGGATTCTAGCCCAATGACCCAAACCCAAGATTTGTAAGCCCAAAAGGGGCTGATTTGAAGGCCCAAAAGGAAGCCCAAATAAATGAAGAAACACAACACAAAAGATGGATACTTGAAGCATTTGGATGCGGGATCAAGTGGGAGTTCATCATTTCATGCCTTGTGTCATGTTGTCCCTTAAGAAAGACCTTTTTGGCACACTTGTTTCGGTTAGCAAGTGTAGCTAAAATTAGTTGGCTATGGTTATGGACTCATATATGGTTGTTTATGCATGTTTGGTTATTATGATATTGTTTGTTATGATATTAGGATATTGATAGCTAACAACTATAACCGACAAAACTTGCATCTTTTTGATTCCTTAGAAATCATTAAGTAATAAAATTAATTTTATTAAAAGGTTAATGATTTCATAATAAAATGGGTTTATTAAAAGGAATTTTGAAATTTGGTTTTCAACTAAGTACCATACATTTGAATGCATGCAAATGAAAGGTACACACTTTGTTTTCACATCTAGAATTTAGAAAACAAACAAAAATCCCTTTTGAATTTTTTGTGGGAACAAGTTTAACACCATCCTTTTATACAACACTCGAAACACTTGGGAACTCTATGTGGGATAAAGGTCACCTAACCACATTTAGAAAACTTGTGAGTTTGAGGTGGGTTTACAATATTTGTGGGATAAAGGTCACCTAACCACTTGTATGTGTAAACTCACATGTATGTATAAGTAGGACGACTTGAAATTGGAAACCATGTGAATAGGGTCACCGAAGCATGGCGTTCAATGGTGTTGATGGGATTAAACATGCCAACTAAACATAAGATGTTTAACCGATCCCATAAAGCTAGAAGTTACAAAGGGTTGTAATCGTCAAACGTTGACTACCTTGTTAATTCAAATATTAGGATAAAGGTCACCTAACTACTATTTGAATGTAACGTTGGATTCTAGATTTTAATCATTAATTGTCCAAGAGACACAAAAGGGTATTAAAGATTAAAATGTATTAATGATATTGAAAATACTAAATGTGAACTTTGTTAAACTATGTTGATGGCCGCAATCAACAATCCACCTAATGCAATTATCCCACCCGTGCATAACCTATCACTAAGAACCATGCTCGACAAGGATCGTCTCAATTACAAAAATTTCATGGATTGGTATCGAAGCTTGAGAATTGTTCTCAAGCAAGAAAAGAAATCCTACATTTTAGACGATCCTATTCCCGATGAACCTAGTATTGACGATGAAGATGCCTATAACGAATGGGTAAAAAGGCTTTACCGGTTCTCATGATCAATGACGATGGTAGCAAAAGAGGCATCACCCGGAACCTAAGGCAAAGGTTGCCAATGGTAAGGGTCAAGTCAAGGGTAAGTTCAAGGGAAAGGCGAAAGCGAAACCACCCAAACCCAAGGAGAAGAAGCTAAAGGTTAGCTCGGAAGATCCGTGCTTTGGTTGTGGTGAGATAGGACATTGGAAGAAAAATTGTCCAACCTATCTCAAGGAGTTGAAAGCTAAGAGGGATGCGGAGCAAACCTCGGGTACAACTTTCATGATCCATATTGATCTTAATATTATTTCTTCTAACACATGGGTATTGGATACCGGATGTGGAACTCACATTTGCAATTTGTTGCAGGGGTTCAAAAGAAATAAGCTTTACAAGAAAGGAGATACAAGTCTCTACATGGGCGACGGAGCAAAAGTTGTAGTCGAAGCCCTAGGAGACTATGTTTTAAAACCTCCAAGTGTTTTGGAAGTAATTTTGAACAATACTTTGTATGCTCCTAGTTTGACTAGGAACATTATCTCCATTTCTCGTTTAAGACAATTTGGTTATGATTTTAAGTTTATTGACAATGGTATTTGTGTTTTCATGAATAATGTCTTTTATTTTAAAGCAATGCCGTCTAATGGCATTTATGAATTAGTTCATGAACACACATCCTTTGATAACTCGTTGTACCAATCTAGCACCAAGAAACTCAAAGTGGATTTGAGTAAGACCTATCTTTGGCATTGTCGTCTTGGTCACATAAACAAGGGACGCATTCATATACTTCAAAAGAATGGTCTTTTGAAAACAAATGAAGGTGATTCATTTGACAAATGTAAATCTTGTTTATTGGGAAAGATGACCAAGAAGCCCTTTAGTGGAACTAATGAAAGGGCGAAAGATTTATTAGGTATCATACATACGGATGTATGTGGTCCTTTTAAGACAATGACAAGGAATGGTGAAAGATACTTCATTACCTTTATCGATGATTATAGTCGTTATGGGTATGTGTACTTGTTAAGACACAAGGATGAAGCTTTTGAAATGTTCAAAGTCTTCCAAGATGAAGTTCAAAAATCAACTCAATAGGACCATCAAAGTACTTCGTTCGGATAGAGGAGGTGAATACCTTAATGATGCTTTTCAAGATCATCTTAGGAGTTGTGGAATAATCTCACAACTCACTCCACCCGGAACACCGCAACATAATGGTGTGTCCGAAAGGAAGAATCGAACCTTATTGGATATGGTTCAATCTATGATGGCCAGAAGCACATTACCTCTATCATTTTGGGGTTTTGCATTGCTCTCTGCAACACATATTTTAAATATGGCCCGGACCAAGAAAGTGGACAAGACACCTTTTGAAATGGAATGGAAGAGTTCCATCATTAAAATATTTAAAGGTATGGGGTTGTGAGGCTTATGTCAAGAACAACACCCAAAACAAATTTGAAAGCCGATCCACTAAGTGTATCTTTGTAGGATATCCCAAGGACTCTATGGGATATTATTTCTACAACGCAACCGAGCAAAAGTGTTTATTGCTCTAAAAGTTGAGTTCTTGGAAACTAAGCTCCTTACGGAAGGAACTAGTAGAACGGTGGAACTCGATGAGGATCGAGATCCACAAGCCGATACACGTTTGGTTGAAACTAGCATTCAACAAGGGGTTGTTGAAAATGATCAAATGGATGATCAAGACACACATAACGTTCGTAGATCTGGTAGAAATAGTAATCCACCCGAAAAATATGGATTTTTCATTAATGGATTCTATGTGGTAGATTCAAATGAACCCACCACATATCGAGATGCAATGGCACAATCCGATTGTGACAAATGGCTTGAAGCCATGAACGTTGAGATGCAATCCATGCATGACAACCAAGTATGGGACTTGGTTGAACCACCGCTTAACTCCAAACCGGTTGGAAGTAAGTGGGTTTTCAAGAAGAAAAACCGATATGCATGGAAACTTGGATACTTACAAAGCAAGGCTTGTAGCACTCAAACTCAAGGGGTTGATTATGATGAGACTTTCTCACCCGTGACAATGCTAAAGTCGATTAGGATATTATTTGCCATAGCCACATATTATGACTATGAGATTTGGCAAATGGATGTCAAAACCGCTTTCCTAAATGGACATCTTGAAGAAGATGACTATATGATTCAGCCTGAAGGTTTTGCCAATCCACAATATCCTAATAAAGTATGCAAGTTAAAGAAATCAATCTATGGATTGAAACAAGCATCTAGAAGTTGGAATCACCGTTTTGATGAAGAGATTAAAACCTTTGGATTCATCAAGAACGCTGATGAGGCTTGTGTGTATAATAAAGCTAGTGGGAGCATCATCACCGTTGTATGTCGATGACATACTACTATATGGAAATGACATTCCAACCATGCAAAGTGTTAAAACTTGGCTTGGAAGTCGTTTTTCAATCAAGGATCTTGGTGATGCCGCCTATATTTTGGGAATAAAGATCTATAGGGATAGATCAAGGCGATTGATAGGTTTAAATCAAAGTGCATACATTGATAAGATCTTGAAAAGGTTCAAGATGGAAAACTCTAAGAAAGGTTTGGTACCTATTCCAAGAGGAACAATATTGAGTGCATCTCAATGTCCAAGCTCAAAGGATGAGCAAGAGAAAATGAAAGGAGTACCATACGCATCTGCTATAGGATCCATCATGTATGCAATGATATGCACCAGACCGGACGTGTCATGCGCCTTGAGCATGACAAATAGATACCAACAAAATCCGGGTAGTAGCCATTGGATGGCGGTTAAAGGTATATTGAAATATCTTAGAAGGACTAAAGATATGTTTCAAATATACGGTTCTTGTGAGGAAGAACTCGTTGTAAAAGGTTACACGGATGCGAGTTTCCAAACTGATCGAGATGATTCTCGATCACAATCGGGATACGTTTTCATTAAGAATGGTGGGGCAGTCTCTTGGAAGAGCTCAAAAACAAGATGTGGTGGCCTTATCCACCACAAAATCGGAATACATAGCCGCCTCATTGCCGACCTAGGGGTGGTCCGTACCATTCAGGACCCCCTAGAGATCTTTTGTGATAACGAGAGTGCGATTGCTTGAATCAAGGAACCTCGTATACATCAAAAGACAAGGCACTTTGAGCGGAGATTCAACTACATAAGGGATGAAGTTGAAATGGGAAAAATATGTATCCGAAAAGTTCACACTGATCAAAATATTGCGGATCCACTCACGAAGCTCCTCGAAAGGCCAAAACATGAGACTCATGCTTGTGCCTTAGGACTTCGATATTCTAGTGATTGGATTTGATCTATTTTGTATTTGGATATCGGAACAATTATTATTATGACTCATTCATATGATTATGGTTTATGATTATGACATTTGAGTTGTGTTCCTTTTAGCATGTTTAAATCCATGAATAAGTTAATTATTCTAAATGTCCGTAGTCGATTGTATTTGTGGGAACGAATATGAAAGTAAGACTATTATGAACTTGGATTGGTGGATATTCATAGGGCATGAATATAGAGCAAAGGAGTTGCTGCCATGGTTCATAAATGTTTATGGGATATAAATATTGGACTGACCCGCTCTCAAATATTACTACATGGAGTCTTTGTGACTGATCACAAGTAAAAATTTGAGTAAAGGAGAATATCATAGTATCCTCTGACCTGAGATACATATTGGGTCTTGATATTCACTGAGTCTTATACTTTGACTTAATTCTTTGTTGTTCTGAAACATGACAACACATAAGACTAAGCTCAGGTATAATTCTAAGTGGATATGAGAGACGTATGTAATCAAGATGGAATTTGTCCCTCTTATTCGTTGAGAGTGAGATGTCTAAGGCCTGTAAAGTTAAATCAACAGAGAATGATCACTCTGTGTCTCTGGATTTAACATGACATCTGTGACAAAAGGATAGATGATTAATTCACCTAAATCAATTCAAGTAAGGAACTTGAAGGAGATGATGTTATTGAATGGCACTTAGTCATACGTATTAGGGGTAGCAAACCGTTGTTAGGCGGTATTTGCTGCTTGCATCAATTTTCTATGTAACTTGTGCAAGTGGGAGATTGTTGGAATCGGTATGCCCAAGAGACATACTAAATTGATGTGGCTAGTACGTTATGATCCAAGTCGGGTCATACCCAATGACAAGCTAGACAAACACCGGGATATTTATTTTATGACATGATCTAAAATAAATATCAACACTTAGAATATTTAGAAATTGGGTTTCTAGATATTTGCACTTGTGTTAAAAATAAATTATATGGATGATTTATGTTATGAGAGAAAGAATCTTCTACAATGTTGTTTAAGTTGTTTAAACAACATTTAGGAGATATATTTTGCTACACCTTGTTTTAAATAAGTGAAGAGAGAAAGAAATTAAACAACAAAAAAAAAATATATATTTTTGTTTAGAGTGGGACCCACATGGCCGCCCCCTTTTTCCCCACTTTCTCCTCTCTTTTGGTTTTGGTAATTACAAGGCATGCAAATATATAGTGTGTCTTACACACAACCTTATTTCATAAGGGAAGAGATAATCTCACAAGACACACAAGTGCAAGAACAAGTTGGTTGTTCTTCTCTCTCTAGTTTTTCTTCTTCATATTTTCGGCCATGGTAAAAGCCAAGAAGGAAGAAGGAATTTACAAGTGTTAAATCCTAGCAAAATGGTGTTTGTTGGAGGCTTGAGGGTATACAAGCTTGAGGTCTTCTCATTTGAAGATTTCCATTCAAGAATATCATCTTCTTCATCTTGAAAGGTAGTATTCTAAACACCCTATGGTTGTGTTTGATAGTATGTATTTCGTATATGGATCCGGACTTGGGTTTTGTATGTTAAACGGGTTTTAATAATCAACATATTAACAAGATTTTAAACTAATAATCCGCTGCGTTTTTCTATAAATTGGTTTATATGAACTTTGATAATCTTGTTAAAACCCAACAGTTAGTATAACGTACGGCACCTTACAACTCCTAACAAAACATTACAACACCGTACGTAAACTTAAAACTCCATAATAAACCTAATGAATTCGTCCGAGTCATTTGAACATCGTATGACCAATCAGGACTTGTTACGACTCTGTATGCGAAATTAGCAACAGGAAAAGCAATTTAGAATAATGTAGGATGCGTTACAACTTTTGAGAACACCTTACACCACCGTACGAAAGATTAAAACTCCATAATAAAGCTAATGAATTCGTCCGAGTAGTTTGAACACCATACAACAATTTGGAATATATTACGACTCTGTATGCCACATTACCGCCTTGAAAAGCATGTTAGTATAACGTACAGCACCATACAACTCCTAACAAAACATTACAACACCGTACGTAAACTTAAAACTCCATAATAAACCTAATGAATTCGTCCGAGTCATTTGAACATCGTACGACCACTCATGACTTGTTACGACTCTGTATGCGAAATTAGCAACAGGAAAAGCAATTTAGAATAATGTAGGATGCGTTACAACTTTTGAGAACACCTTACACCACCGTACGAAAGATTAAACCTCCATAATAAACCTAATGAATTCGTCCGAGTAATTTGAACACCATACAACAATTTGGAATATATTACGACTCTGTATGCCACATTACCGTCTTGAGAAGCATGTTAGTATAACGTACGACACCTTGCAACTCCTAACAAAACATTACAACACCTTACGTAAACTTAAAACTCTATAATAAACCTAATAAATTAGTCCGAGTCCTTTGAACACCATACAACAATTTGGAATATATTACGACTTTGTATGCCACATTACCGCCTTGAAAAGCATGTTAGTATAACGTACGGCACCTTACAACTCCTAACAAAACATTACAATACCGTACGTAAACTTAAAACTCCATAATAAACCTAATGAATTCGTCCGAGTCGTTTGAACATCGTACGACCACTCAGGACTTGTTAGGACTCTGTATGCGAAATTAGCAACAGGAAAAGCAATTTAGAATAATGTAAGATGCGTTACAACTTTTAAGAACACCTTACACCACCGTACGAAAGATTAAAACTCCATAATAAACCTAATGAATTCGTCCGAGTACTTTGAACACCATACAACAATTTGGAATATATTACGACTCTGTATGCCACATTACCGTCTTGAAAAGCATGTTAGTATAACGTACAGCATCTTACAACTCCTAACAAAACATTACAACACCGTACGTAAACTTAAAACTCCATAATAAACCTAATAAATTCGTCTGAGTCATTTGAACATCGTACGACCACTCAGGACTTGTTACGACTCTGTATGCGAAATTAGCAACAGGAAAAGCAATTTAGAATAATGTAGGATGCGTTACAACTTTTGAGAACACCTTACACCACCGTACGAAAGATTAAACCTCCATAATAAACCTAATGAATTCGTCCGAGTAATTTGAACACCATACAACAATTTGGAATATATTACGACTCTGTATGCCACATTACCGTCTTGAGAAGCATGTTAGTATAACGTACGACACCTTGCAACTCCTAACAAAACATTACAACACCTTACGTAAACTTAAAACTCTATAATAAACCTAATAAATTAGTCCGAGTCCTTTGAACACCATACAACAATTTGGAATATATTACGACTTTGTATGCCACATTACCGCCTTGAAAAGCATGTTAGTATAACGTACGGCACCTTACAACTCCTAACAAAACATTACAATACCGTACGTAAACTTAAAACTCCATAATAAACCTAATGAATTCGTCCGAGTCGTTTGAACATCGTACGACCACTCAGGACTTGTTAGGACTCTGTATGCGAAATTAGCAACAGGAAAAGCAATTTAGAATAATGTAAGATGCGTTACAACTTTTAAGAACACCTTACACCACCGTACGAAAGATTAAAACTCCATAATAAACCTAATGAATTCGTCCGAGTACTTTGAACACCATACAACAATTTGGAATATATTACGACTCTGTATGCCACATTACCGTCTTGAAAAGCATGTTAGTATAACGTACAGCATCTTACAACTCCTAACAAAACATTACAACACCGTACGTAAACTTAAAACTCCATAATAAACCTAATAAATTCGTCTGAGTCATTTGAACATCGTACGACCACTCAGGACTTGTTACGACTCTGTATGCGAAATTAGCAACAGGAAAAGCAATTTAGAATAATGTAGGATGCGTTACAACTTTTGAGAACACCTTACACCACCGTACGAAAGATTAAACCTCCATAATAAACCTAATGAATTCGTCCGAGTAATTTGAACACCATACAACAATTTGGAATATATTACGACTCTGTATGCCACATTACCGTCTTGAGAAGCATGTTAGTATAACGTACGACACCTTCCAACTCCTAACAAAACATTACAACACCTTACGTAAACTTAAAACTCTATAATAAACATAATAAATTAGTCCGAGTCCTTTGAACACCATACAACAATTTGGAATATATTACGACTTTGTATGCCACATTACCGCCTTGAAAAGCATGTTAGTATAACGTACGGCACCTTACAACTCCTAACAAAACATTACAACACCGTACGTAAACTTAAAACTCCATAATAAACCTAATGAATTCGTCCGAGTCATTTGAACATCGTATGACCACTCAGGACTTGTTACGACTCTGTATGCGAAATTAGCAACAGGAAAAGCAATTTAGAATAATGTAGGATGCGTTACAACTTTTGAGAACACCTTACACCACCGTACGAAAGATTAAAACTCCATAATAAAGCTAATGAATTCGTCCGAGTAGTTTGAACACCATACAACAATTTGGAATATATTACGACTCTGTATGCCACATTACCGCCTTGAAAAGCATGTTAGTATAACGTACAGCACCTTACAACTCCTAACAAAACATTACAACACCGTACGTAAACTTAAAACTCCATAATAAACCTAATGAATTCGTCCGAGTCATTTGAACATCGTACGACCACTCATGACTTGTTACGACTCTGTATGCGAAATTAGCAACAGGAAAAGCAATTTAGAATAATGTAGGATGCGTTACAACTTTTGAGAACACCTTACACCACCGTACGAAAGATTAAACCTCCATAATAAACCTAATGAATTCGTCCGAGTAATTTGAACACCATACAACAATTTGGAATATATTACGACTCTGTATGCCACATTACCGTCTTGAGAAGCATGTTAGTATAACGTACGACACCTTGCAACTCCTAACAAAACATTACAACACCTTACGTAAACTTAAAACTCTATAATAAACCTAATAAATTAGTCCGAGTCCTTTGAACACCATACAACAATTTGGAATATATTACGACTTTGTATGCCACATTACCGCCTTGAAAAGCATGTTAGTATAACGTACGGCACCTTACAACTCCTAACAAAACATTACAATACCGTACGTAAACTTAAAACTCCATAATAAACCTAATGAATTCGTCCGAGTCGTTTGAACATCGTACGACCACTCAGGACTTGTTAGGACTCTGTATGCGAAATTAGCAACAGGAAAAGCAATTTAGAATAATGTAAGATGCGTTACAACTTTTAAGAACACCTTACACCACCGTACGAAAGATTAAAACTCCATAATAAACCTAATGAATTCGTCCGAGTAATTTGAACACCATACAACAATTTGGAATATATTACGACTCTGTATGCCACATTACCGCCTTGAAAAGCATGTTAGTATAACGTACGGCACCTTACAACTCCTAACAAAACATTACAACACCGTACGTAACCTTAAAACTACATAATAAACCTAATGAATTCGTCCGAGTCGTTTGAACATCGTACGACCACTCAGGACTTGTTAGGACTCTGTATGCGAAATTAGCAACAGGAAAAGCAATTTAGAATAATGTAGGATGCGTTACAACTTTTAAGAACACCTTACACCACCGTACGAAAGATTAAAACTCCATAATAAACCTAATGAATTCGTCCAAGTAATTTGAGCACCATACAACAATTTGGAATATATTACGACTCTGTATGCCACATTACCGCCTTGAAAAGCATGTTAGTATAACGTACGACACCTTACAACTCCTAACAAAACATTACAACACTGTACGTAAACTTAAAACTCCATAATAAACCTAATGATTTCGTCCGAGTCATTTGAACATCGTATGACCACTCAGGACTTGTTACGACTCTGTATGCGAAATTAGCAACAGGAAAAGCAATTTAGAATAATGTAGGATGCGTTACAACTTTTGAGAACACCTTACACCACCGTACGAAAGATTAAAACTCCATAATAAAGCTAATGAATTCGTCCGAGTAGTTTGAACACCATACAACAATTTGGAATATATTACGACTCTGTATGCCACATTACCGCCTTGAAAAGCATGTTAGTATAACGTACAGCACCTTACAACTCCTAACAAAACATTACAACACCGTACGTAAACTTAAAACTCCATAATAAACCTAATGAATTCGTCCGAGTCATTTGAACATCGTACGACCACTCATGACTTGTTACGACTCTGTATGCGAAATTAGCAACAGGAAAAGCAATTTAGAATAATGTAGGATGCGTTACAACTTTTGAGAACACCTTACACCACCGTACGAAAGATTAAACCACCATAATAAACCTAATGAATTCGTCCGAGTAATTTGAACACCATACAACAATGTAGAATATATTACGACTCTGTATGCCACATTACCGTCTTGAGAAGCATGTTAGTATAACGTACGACACCTTGCAACTCCTAACAAAACATTACAACACCTTACGTAAACTTAAAACTCTATAATAAACCTAATAAATTAGTCCGAGTCCTTTGAACACCATACAACAATTTGGAATATATTACGACTTTGTATGCCACATTACCGCCTTGAAAAGCATGTTAGTATAACGTACGGCACCTTACAACTCCTAACAAAACATTACAATACCGTACGTAAACTTAAAACTCCATAATAAACCTAATGAATTCGTCCGAGTCGTTTGAACATCGTACGACCACTCAGGACTTGTTAGGACTCTGTATGCGAAATTAGCAACAGGAAAAGCAATTTAGAATAATGTAGGATGCGTTACAACTTTTAAGAACACCTTACACCACCGTACGAAAGATTAAAACTCCATAATAAACCTAATGAATTCGTCCGAGTAATTTGAACACCATACAACAATTTGGAATATATTACGACTCTGTATGCCACATTACCGCCTTGAAAAGCATGTTAGTATAACGTACGGCACCTTACAACTCCTAACAAAACATTACAACACCGTACGTAAACTTAAAACTCCATAATAAACCTAATGAATTCGTCCGAGTCATTTGAACATCGTACGACCACTCATGACTTGTTACGACTCTGTATGCGAAATTAGCAACAGGAAAAGCAATTTAGAATAATGTAGGATGCGTTACAACTTTTGAGAACACCTTACACCACCGTACGAAAGATTAAACCTCCATAATAAACCTAATGAATTCGTCCGAGTAATTTGAACACCATACAACAATTTGGAATATATTACGACTCTGTATGCCACATTACCGTCTTGAGAAGCATGTTAGTATAACGTACGACACCTTGCAACTCCTAACAAAACATTACAACACCTTACGTAAACTTAAAACTCTATAATAAACCTAATAAATTAGCTCGAGTCCTTTGAACACCATACAACAATTTGGAATATATTACGACTTTGTATGCCACATTACCGCCTTGAAAAGCATGTTAGTATAACGTACGGCACCTTACAACTCCTAACAAAACATTACAATACCGTACGTAAACTTAAAACTCCATAATAAACCTAATGAATTCGTCCGAGTCGTTTGAACATCGTACGACCACTCAGGACTTGTTAGGACTCTGTATGCGAAATTAGCAACATGAAAAGCAATTTAGAATAATGTAAGATGCGTTACAACTTTTAAGAACACCTTACACCACCGTACGAAAGATTAAAACTCCATAATAAACCTAATGAATTCGTCCGAGTAATTTGAACACCATACAACAATTTGGAATATATTACGACTCTGTATGCCACATTACCGCCTTGAAAAGCATGTTAGTATAACGTACGGCACCTTACAACTCCTAACAAAACATTACAACACCGTACGTAAACTTAAAACTCCATAATAAACCTAATGAATTCGTCCGAGTCATTTGAACATCGTATGACCACTCAGGACTTGTTACGACTCTGTATGCGAAATTAGCAACAGGAAAAGCAATTTAGAATAATGTAGGATGCGTTACAACTTTTGAGAACACCTTACACCACCGTACGAAAGATTAAAACTCCATAATAAAGCTAATGAATTCGTCCGAGTAGTTTGAACACCATACAACAATTTGGAATATATTACGACTCTGTATGCCACATTACCGCCTTGAAAAGCATGTTAGTATAACGTACAGCACCTTACAACTCCTAACAAAACATTACAACACCGTACGTAAACTTAAAACTCCATAATAAACCTAATGAACTCGTCCGAGTCATTTGAACATCGTACGACCACTCATGACTTGTTACGACTCTGTATGCGAAATTAGCAACAGGAAAAGCAATTTAGAATAATGTAGGATGCGTTACAACTTTTGAGAACACCTTACACCACCGTACGAAAGATTAAACCTCCATAATAAACCTAATGAATTCGTCCGAGTAATTTGAACACCATACAACAATTTGGAATATATTACGACTCTGTATGCCACATTACCGTCTTGAGAAGCATGTTAGTATAACGTACGACACCTTGCAACTCCTAACAAAACATTACAACACCTTACGTAAACTTAAAACTCTATAATAAACCTAATAAATTAGTCCGAGTCCTTTGAACACCATACAACAATTTGGAATATATTACGACTTTGTATGCCACATTACCGCCTTGAAAAGCATGTTAGTATAACGTATGGCACCTTACAACTCCTAACAAAACATTACAATACCGTACGTAAACTTAAAACTCCATAATAAACCTAATGAATTCGTCCGAGTCGTTTGAACATCGTACGACCACTCAGGACTTGTTAGGACTCTGTATGCGAAATTAGCAACAGGAAAAGCAATTTAGAATAATGTAAGATGCGTTACAACTTTTAAGAACACCTTACACCACCGTACGAAAGATTAAAACTCCATAATAAACCTAATGAATTCGTCCGAGTAATTTGAACACCATACAACAATTTGGAATATATTACGACTCTGTATGCCACATTACCGTCTTGAAAAGCATGTTAGTATAACGTACAGCATCTTACAACTCCTAACAAAACATTACAACACCGTACGTAAACTTAAAACTCCATAATAAACCTAATAAATTCGTCTGAGTCATTTGAACATCGTACGACCACTCAGGACTTGTTACGACTCTGTATGCGAAATTAGCAACAGGAAAAGCAATTTAGAATAATGTAGGATGCGTTACAACTTTTGAGAACACCTTACACCACCGTACGAAAGATTAAAACTCCATAATAAAGCTAATGAATTCGTCCGAGTAGTTTGAACACCATACAACAATTTGGAATATATTACGACTCTGTATGCCACATTACCGCCTTGAAAAGCATGTTAGTATAACGTACAGCACCTTACAACTCCTAACAAAACATAACAACACCGTACGTAAACTTAAAACTCCATAATAAACCTAATGAATTCGTCCGAGTCATTTGAACATCGTACGACCACTCATGACTTGTTACGACTCTGTATGCGAAATTAGCAACAGGAAAAGCAATTTAGAATAATGTAGGATGCGTTACAACTTTTGGGAACACCTTACACCACCGTACGAAAGATTAAACCTCCATAATAAACCTAATGAATTCGTCCGAGTAATTTGAACACCATACAACAATTTGGAATATATTACGACTATGTATGCCACATTACCGTCTTGAAAAGCATGTTAGTATAACGTACAGCATCTTACAACTCCTAACAAAACATTACAACACCGTACGTAAACTTAAAACTCCATAATAAACCTAATAAATTCGTCTGAGTCATTTGAACATCGTACGACCACTCAGGACTTGTTACGACTCTGTATGCGAAATTAGCAACAGGAAAAGCAATTTAGAATAATGTAGGATGCGTTACAACTTTTGAGAACACCTTACACCACCGTACGAAAGATTAAAACTCCATAATAAAGCTAATGAATTCGTCCGAGTAGTTTGAACACCATACAACAATTTGGAATATATTACGACTCTGTATGCCACATTACCGCCTTGAAAAGCATGTTAGTATAACGTACAGCACCTTACAACTCCTAACAAAACATAACAACACCGTACGTAAACTTAAAACTCCATAATAAACCTAATGAATTCGTCCGAGTCATTTGAACATCGTACGACCACTCATGACTTGTTACGACTCTGTATGCGAAATTAGCAACAGGAAAAGAAATTTAGAATAATGTAGGATGCGTTACAACTTTTGAGAACACCTTACACCACCGTACGAAAGATTAAACCTCCATAATAAACCTAATGAATTCGTCCGAGTAATTTGAACACCATACAACAATTTGGAATATATTACGACTCTGTATGCCACATTACCGTCTTGAAAAGCATGTTAGTATAACGTACAGCATCTTACAACTCCTAACAAAACATTACAACACCGTACGTAAACTTAAAACTCCATAATAAACCTAATAAATTCGTCTGAGTCATTTGAACATCGTACGACCACTCAGGACTTGTTACGACTCTGTATGCGAAATTAGCAACAGGAAAAGCAATTTAGAATAATGTAGGATGCGTTACAACTTTTGAGAACACCTTACACCACCGTACGAAAGATTAAAACTCCATAATAAAGCTAATGAATTCGTCCGAGTAGTTTGAACACCATACAACAATTTGGAATATATTACGACTCTGTATGCCACATTACCGCCTTGAAAAGCATGTTAGTATAACGTACAGCACCTTACAACTCCTAACAAAACATAACAACACCGTACGTAAACTTAAAACTCCATAATAAACCTAATGAATTCGTCCGAGTCATTTGAACATCGTACGACCACTCATGACTTGTTACGACTCTGTATGCGAAATTAGCAACAGGAAAAGCAATTTAGAATAATGTAGGATGCGTTACAACTTTTGAGAACACCTTACACCACCGTACGAAAGATTAAACCTCCATAATAAACCTAATGAATTCGTCCGAGTAATTTGAACACCATACAACAATTTGGAATATATTACGACTCTGTATGCCACATTACCGTCTTGAGAAGCATGTTAGTATAACGTACGACACCTTGCAACTCCTAACAAAACATTACAACACCTTACGTAAACTTAAAACTCTATAATAAACCTAATAAATTAGTCCGAGTCCTTTGAACACCATACAACAATTTGGAATATATTACGACTTTGTATGCCACATTACCGCCTTGAAAAGCATGTTAGTATAACGTACGGCACCTTACAACTCCTAACAAAACATTACAATACCGTACGTAAACTTAAAACTCCATAATAAACCTAATGAATTCGTCCGAGTCGTTTGGACATCGTACGACCACTCAGGACTTGTTAGGACTCTGTATGCGAAATTAGCAACAGGAAAAGCAATTTAGAATAATGTAAGATGCGTTACAACATTTAAGAACACCTTACACCACCGTACGAAAGATTAAAACTCCATAATAAACCTAATGAATTCGTCCGAGTAATTTGAACACCATACAACAATTTGGAATATATTACGACTCTGTATGCCACATTACCGCCTTGAAAAGCATGTTAGTATAACGTACGGCACCTTACAACTCCTAACAAAACATTACAACACCGTACGTAAACTTAAAACTCCATAATAAACCTAATGAATTCGTCCGAGTCATTTGAACATCGTATGACCACTCAGGACTTGTTACGACTCTGTATGCGAAATTAGCAACAGGAAAAGCAATTTAGAATAATGTAGGATGCGTTACAACTTTTGAGAACACCTTACACCACCGTACGAAAGATTAAAACTCCATAATAAAGCTAATGAATTCGTCCGAGTAGTTTGAACACCATACAACAATTTGGAATATATTACGACTCTGTATGCCACAATACCGCCATGAAAAGCATGTTAGTATAACGTACAGCACCTTACAACTCCTAACAAAACATTACAACACCGTACGTAAACTTAAAACTCCATAATAAACCTAATGAATTCGTCCGAGTCATTTGAACATCGTACGACCACTCATGACTTGTTACGACTCTGTATGCGAAATTAGCAACAGGAAAAGCAATTTAGAATAATGTAGGATGCGTTACAACTTTTGAGAACACCTTACACCACCGTACGAAAGATTAAAACTCCATAATAAAGCTAATGAATTCGTCCGAGTAGTTTGAACACCATACAACAATTTGGAATATATTACGACTCTGTATGCCACATTACCGCCTTGAAAAGCAAGTTAGTATAACGTACAGCACCTTACAACTCCTAACAAAACATTACAACACCGTACGTAAACTTAAAACTCCATAATAAACCTAATGAATTCGTCCGAGTCATTTGAACATCGTACGACCACTCATGACTTGTTACGACTCTGTATGCGAAATTAGCAACAGGAAAAGCAATTTAGAATAATGTAGGATGCGTTACAACTTTTGAGAACACCTTACACCACCGTACGAAAGATTAAACCTCCATAATAAACCTAATGAATTCGTCCGAGTAATTTGAACACCATACAACAATTTGGAATATATTACGACTCTGTATGCCACATTACCGTCTTGAGAAGCATGTTAGTATAACGTACGACACCTTCCAACTCCTAACAAAACATTACAACACCTTACGTAAACTTAAAACTCTATAATAAACCTAATAAATTAGTCCGAGTCCTTTGAACACCATACAACAATTTGGAATATATTACGACTTTGTATGCCACATTACCGCCTTGAAAAGCATGTTAGTATAACGTACGGCACCTTACAACTCCTAACAAAACATTACAACACCGTACGTAAACTTAAAACTCCATAATAAACCTAATGAATTCGTCCGAGTCATTTGAACATCGTATGACCACTCAGGACTTGTTACGACTCTGTATGTGAAATTAGCAACAGGAAAAGCAATTTAGAATAATGTAGGATGCGTTACAACTTTTGAGAACACCTTACACCACCGTACGAAAGATTAAAACTCCATAATAAAGCTAATGAATTCGTCCGAGTAGTTTGAACACCATACAACAATTTGGAATATATTACGACTCTGTATGCCACATTACCGCCTTGAAAAGCATGTTAGTATAACGTACAGCACCTTACAACTCCTAACAAAACATTACAACACCGTACGTAAACTTAAAACTCCATAATAAACCTAATGAATTCGTCCGAGTCATTTGAACATCGTATGACCACTCAGGACTTGTTACGACTCTGTATGCGAAATTAGCAACAGGAAAAGCAATTTAGAATAATGTAGGATGCGTTACAACTTTTGAGAACACCTTACACCACCGTACGAAAGATTAAAACTCCATAATAAAGCTAATGAATTCGTCCGAGTAGTTTGAACACCATACAACAATTTGGAATATATTACGACTCTGTATGCCACATTACCGCCTTGAAAAGCATGTTAGTATAACGTACAGCACCTTACAACTCCTAACAAAACATTACAACACCGTACGTAAACTTAAAACTCCATAATAAACCTAATGAATTCGTCCGAGTCATTTGAACATCGTACGACCACTCATGACTTGTTACGACTCTGTATGCGAAATTAGCAACAGGAAAAGCAATTTAGAATAATGTAGGATGCGTTACAACTTTTGAGAACACCTTACACCACCGTACGAAAGATTAAACCTCCATAATAAACCTAATGAATTCGTCCGAGTAATTTGAACACCATACAACAATTTGGAATATATTACGACTCTGTATGCCACATTACCGTCTTGAGAAGCATGTTAGTATAACGTACGACACCTTCCAACTCCTAACAAAACATTACAACACCTTACGTAAACTTAAATCTCTATAATAAACCTAATAAATTAGTCCGAGTCCTTTGAACACCATACAACAATTTGGAATATATTACGACTTTGTATGCCACATTACCGCCTTGAAAAGCATGTTAGTATAACGTACGGCACCTTACAACTCCTAACAAAACATT
The DNA here is from genome assembly GCA_030867185.1 of Tagetes erecta. Lineage (NCBI taxonomy): Eukaryota > Viridiplantae > Streptophyta > Magnoliopsida > Asterales > Asteraceae > Tagetes > Tagetes erecta. The sequence continues at coordinate 41,148,589 of CM061488.1, read as the reverse complement.
ACAACACCGTACGTAAACTTAAAACTCCATAATAAACCTAATGAATTCGTCCGAGTCATTTGAACATCGTATGACCACTCAGGACTTGTTACGACTCTGTATGCGAAATTAGAAACAGGAAAAGCAATTTAGAATAATGTAGGATGCGTTACAACTTTTGAGAACACCTTACACCACCGTACGAAAGATTAAAACTCCATAATAAAGCTAATGAATTCGTCCGAGTAGTTTGAACACCATACAACAATTTGGAATATATTACGACTCTGTATGCCACATTACCGCCTTGAAAAGCAAGTTAGTATAACGTACAGCACCTTACAACTCCTAACAAAACATTACAACACCGTACGTAAACTTAAAACTCCATAATAAACCTAATGAATTCGTCCGAGTCATTTGAACATCGTACGACCACTCATGACTTGTTACGACTCTGTATGCGAAATTAGCAACAGGAAAAGCAATTTAGAATAATGTAGGATGCGTTACAACTTTTGAGAACACCTTACACCACCGTACGAAAGATTAAACCTCCATAATAAACCTAATGAATTCGTCCGAGTAATTTGAACACCATACAACAATTTGGAATATATTACGACTCTGTATGCCACATTACCGTCTTGAGAAGCATGTTAGTATAACGTACGACACCTTCCAACTCCTAACAAAACATTACAACACCTTACGTAAACTTAAAACTCTATAATAAACCTAATAAATTAGTCCGAGTCCTTTGAACACCATACAACAATTTGGAATATATTACGACTTTGTATGCCACATTACCGCCTTGAAAAGCATGTTAGTATAACGTACGGCACCTTACAACTCCTAACAAAACATTACAACACCGTACGTAAACTTAAAACTCCATAATAAACCTAATGAATTCGTCCGAGTCATTTGAACATCGTATGACCACTCAGGACTTGTTACGACTCTGTATGCGAAATTAGCAACAGGAAAAGCAATTTAGAATAATGTAGGATGCGTTACAACTTTTGAGAACACCTTACACCACCGTACGAAAGATTAAAACTCCATAATAAAGCTAATGAATTCGTCCGAGTAGTTTGAACACCATACAACAATTTGGAATATATTACGACTCTGTATGCCACATTACCGCCTTGAAAAGCATGTTAGTATAACGTACAGCACCTTACAACTCCTAACAAAACATTACAACACCGTACGTAAACTTAAAACTCCATAATAAACCTAATGAATTCGTCCGAGTCATTTGAACATCGTATGACCACTCAGGACTTGTTACGACTCTGTATGCGAAATTAGCAACAGGAAAAGCAATTTAGAATAATGTAGGATGCGTTACAACTTTTGAGAACACCTTACACCACCGTACGAAAGATTAAAACTCCATAATAAAGCTAATGAATTCGTCCGAGTAGTTTGAACACCATACAACAATTTGGAATATATTACGACTCTGTATGCCACATTACCGCCTTGAAAAGCATGTTAGTATAACGTACAGCACCTTACAACTCCTAACAAAACATTACAACACCGTACGTAAACTTAAAACTCCATAATAAACCTAATGAATTCGTCCGAGTCATTTGAACATCGTACGACCACTCATGACTTGTTACGACTCTGTATGCGAAATTAGCAACAGGAAAAGCAATTTAGAATAATGTAGGATGCGTTACAACTTTTGAGAACACCTTACACCACCGTACGAAAGATTAAACCTCCATAATAAACCTAATGAATTCGTCCGAGTAATTTGAACACCATACAACAATTTGGAATATATTACGACTCTGTATGCCACATTACCGTCTTGAGAAGCATGTTAGTATAACGTACGACACCTTCCAACTCCTAACAAAACATTACAACACCTTACGTAAACTTAAAACTCTATAATAAACCTAATAAATTAGTCCGAGTCCTTTGAACACCATACAACAATTTGGAATATATTACGACTTTGTATGCCACATTACCGCCTTGAAAAGCATGTTAGTATAACGTACGGCACCTTACAACTCCTAACAAAACATTACAACACCGTACGTAAACTTAAAACTCCATAATAAACCTAATGAATTCGTCCGAGTCATTTGAACATCGTATGACCACTCAGGACTTGTTACGACTCTGTATGCGAAATTAGCAACAGGAAAAGCAATTTAGAATAATGTAGGATGCGTTACAACTTTTGAGAACACCTTACACCACCGTACGAAAGATTAAAACTCCATAATAAAGCTAATGAATTCGTCCGAGTAGTTTGAACACCATACAACAATTTGGAATATATTACGACTCTGTATGCCACATTACCGCCTTGAAAAGCATGTTAGTATAACGTACAGCACCTTACAACTCCTAACAAAACATTACAACTCCGTACGTAAACTTAAAACTCCATAATAAACCTAATGAATTCGTCCGAGTCATTTGAACATCGTACGACCACTCATGACTTGTTACGACTCTGTATGCGAAATTAGCAACAGGAAAAGCAATTTAGAATAATGTAGGATGCGTTACAACTTTTGTGAACACCTTACACCACCGTACGAAAGATTAAACCTCCATAATAAACCTAATGAATTCGTCCGAGTAATTTGAACACCATACAACAATTTGGAATATATTACGACTCTGTATGCCACATTACCGTCTTGAGAAGCATGTTAGTATAACGTACAGCACCTTACAACTCCTAACAAAACATTACAACACCGTACGTAAACTTAAAACTCCATAATAAACCTAATGAATTCGTCCGAGTCATTTGAACATCGTACGACCACTCATGACTTGTTACGACTCTGTATGCGAAATTAGCAACAGGAAAAGCAATTTAGAATAATGTAGGATGCGTTACATCTTTTGAGAACACCTTACACCACCGTACGAAAGATTAAAACTCCATAATAAAGCTAATGAATTCGTCCGAGTAGTTTGAACACCATACAACAATTTGGAATATATTACGACTCTGTATGCCACATTACCGCCTTGAAAAGCATGTTAGTATAACGTACAACACCTTACAACTCCTAACAAAACATTACAACACCGTACGTAAACTTAAAACTCCATAATAAACCTAATGAATTCGTCCGAGTCATTTGAACATCGTACGACCACTCATGACTTGTTACGACTCTGTATGCGAAATTAGCAACAGGAAAAGCAATTTAGAATAATGTAGGATGCGTTACAACTTTTGAGAACACCTTACACCACCGTACGAAAGATTAAACCTCCATAATAAACCTAATGAATTCGTCCGAGTAATTTGAACACCATACAACAATTTGGAATATATTACGACTCTGTATGCCACATTACCGTCTTGAGAAGCATGTTAGTATAACGTACGACACCTTCCAACTCCTAACAAAACATTACAACACCTTACGTAAACTTAAAACTCTATAATAAACCTAATAAATTAGTCCGAGTCCTTTGAACACCATACAACAATTTGGAATATATTACGACTTTGTATGCCACATTACCGCCTTGAAAAGCATGTTAGTATAACGTACGGCACCTTACAACTCCTAAGAAAACATTACAACACCGTACGTAAACTTAAAACTCCATAATAAACCTAATGAATTCGTCCGAGTCATTTGAACATCGTATGACCACTCAGGACTTGTTACGACTCTGTATGCGAAATTAGCAACAGGAAAAGCAATTTAGAATAATGTAGGATGCGTTACAACTTTTGAGAACACCTTACACCACCGTACGAAAGATTAAAACTCCATAATAAAGCTAATGAATTCGTCCGAGTAGTTTGAACACCATACAACAATTTGGAATATATTACGACTCTGTATGCCACATTACCGCCTTGAAAAGCATGTTAGTATAACGTACAGCACCTTACAACTCCTAACAAAACATTACAACACCGTACGTAAACTTAAAACTCCATAATAAACCTAATGAATTCGTCCGAGTCATTTGAACATCGTACGACCACTCATGACTTGTTACGACTCTGTATGCGAAATTAGCAACAGGAAAAGCAATTTAGAATAATGTAGGATGCGTTACAACTTTTGTGAACACCTTACACCACCGTACGAAAGATTAAACCTCCATAATAAACCTAATGAATTCGTCCGAGTAATTTGAACACCATACAACAATTTGGAATATATTACGACTCTGTATGCCACATTACCGTCTTGAGAAGCATGTTAGTATAACGTACAGCACCTTACAACTCCTAACAAAACATTACAACACCGTACGTAAACTTAAAACTCCATAATAAACCTAATGAATTCGTCCGAGTCATTTGAACATCGTACGACCACTCATGACTTGTTACGACTCTGTATGCGAAATTAGCAACAGGAAAAGCAATTTAGAATAATGTAGGATGCGTTACATCTTTTGAGAACACCTTACACCACCGTACGAAAGATTAAAACTCCATAATAAAGCTAATGAATTCGTCCGAGTAGTTTGAACACCATACAACAATTTGGAATATATTACGACTCTGTATGCCACATTACCGCCTTGAAAAGCATGTTAGTATAACGTACAGCACCTTACAACTCCTAACAAAACATTACAACACCGTACGTAAACTTAAAACTCCATAATAAACCTAATGAATTCGTCCGAGTCATTTGAACATCGTACGACCACTCATGACTTGTTACGACTCTGTATGCGAAATTAGCAACAGGAAAAGCAATTTAGAATAATGTAGGATGCGTTACAACTTTTGAGAACACCTTACACCACCGTACGAAAGATTAAAACTCCATAATAAAGCTAATGAATTCGTCCGAGTAGTTTGAACACCATACAACAATTTGGAATATATTACGACTCTGTATGCCACATTACCGCCTTGAAAAGCATGTTAGTATAACGTACAGCACCTTACAACTCCTAACAAAACATTACAACACCGTACGTAAACTTAAAACTCCATAATAAACCTAATGAATTCGTCCGAGTCATTTGAACATCGTACGACCACTCATGACTTGTTACGACTCTGTATGCGAAATTAGCAACAGGAAAAGCAATTTAGAATAATGTAGGATGCTTTACAACTTTTGAGAACACCTTACACCACCGTACGAAAGATTAAACCTCCATAATAAACCTAATGAATTCGTCCGAGTAATTTGAACACCATACAACAATTTGGAATATATTACGACTCTGTATGCCACATTACCGTCTTGAGAAGCATGTTAGTATAACGTACGACACCTTGCAACTCCTAACAAAACATTACAACACCTTACGTAAACTTAAAACTCTATAATAAACCTAATAAATTAGTCCGAGTCCTTTGAACACCATACAACAATTTGGAATATATTACGACTTTGTATGCCACATTACCGCCTTGAAAAGCATGTTAGTATAACGTACGGCACCTTACAACTCCTAACAAAACATTACAATACCGTACGTAAACTTAAAACTCCATAATAAACCTAATGAATTCGTCCGAGTCGTTTGAACATCGTACGACCACTCAGGACTTGTTAGGACTCTGTATGCGAAATTAGCAACAGGAAAAGCAATTTAGAATAATGTAGGATGCGTTACAACTTTTAAGAACACCTTACACCACCGTACGAAAGATTAAAACTCCATAATAAACCTAATGAATTCGTCCGAGTAATTTGAACACCATACAACAATTTGGAATATATTACGACTCTGTATGCCACATTACCGCCTTGAAAAGCATGTTAGTATAACGTACGGCACCTTACAACTCCTAACAAAACATTACAACACCGTACGTAAACTTAAAACTCCATAATAAACCTAATGAATTCGTCCGAGTCATTTGAACATCGTATGACCACTCAGGACTTGTTACGACTCTGTATGCGAAATTAGCAACAGGAAAAGCAATTTAGAATAAAGTAGGATGCGTTACAACTTTTGAGAACACCTTACACCACCGTACGAAAGATTAAAACTCCATAATAAAGCTAATGAATTCGTCCGAGTAGTTTGAACACCATACAACAATTTGGAATATATTACGACTCTGTATGCCACATTACCGCCTTGAAAAGCATGTTAGTATAACGTACAGCACCTTACAACTCCTAACAAAACATTACAACACCGTACGTAAACTTAAAACTCCATAATAAACCTAATGAATTCGTCCGAGTCATTTGAACATCGTATGACCACTCAGGACTTGTTACGACTCTGTATGCGAAATTAGCAACAGGAAAAGCAATTTAGAATAATGTAGGATGCGTTACAACTTTTGAGAACACCTTACACCACCGTACGAAAGATTAAAACTCCATAATAAAGCTAATGAATTCGTCCGAGTAGTTTGAACACCATACAACAATTTGGAATATATTACGACTCTGTATGCCACATTACCGCCTTGAAAAGCATGTTAGTATAACGTACAGCACCTTACAACTCCTAACAAAACATTACAACACCGTACGTAAACTTAAAACTCCATAATAAACCTAATGAATTCGTCCGAGTCATTTGAACATCGTACGACCACTCATGACTTGTTACGACTCTGTATGCGAAATTAGCAACAGGAAAAGCAATTTAGAATAATGTAGGATGCTTTACAACTTTTGAGAACACCTTACACCACCGTACGAAAGATTAAACCTCCATAATAAACCTAATGAATTCGTCCGAGTAATTTGAACACCATACAACAATTTGGAATATATTACGACTCTGTATGCCACATTACCGTCTTGAGAAGCATGTTAGTATAACGTACGACACCTTGCAACTCCTAACAAAACATTACAACACCTTACGTAAACTTAAAACTCTATAATAAACCTAATAAATTAGTCCGAGTCCTTTGAACACCATACAACAATTTGGAATATATTACGACTTTGTATGCCACATTACCGCCTTGAAAAGCATGTTAGTATAACGTACGGCACCTTACAACTCCTAACAAAACATTACAATACCGTACGTAAACTTAAAACTCCATAATAAACCTAATGAATTCGTCCGAGTCGTTTGAACATCGTACGACCACTCAGGACTTGTTAGGACTCTGTATGCGAAATTAGCAACAGGAAAAGCAATTTAGAATAATGTAGGATGCGTTACAACTTTTAAGAACACCTTACACCACCGTACGAAAGATTAAAACTCCATAATAAACCTAATGAATTCGTCCGAGTAATTTGAACACCATACAACAATTTGGAATATATTACGACTCTGTATGCCACATTACCGCCTTGAAAAGCATGTTAGTATAACGTACGGCACCTTACAACTCCTAACAAAACATTACAACACCGTACGTAAACTTAAAACTCCATAATAAACCTAATGAATTCGTCCGAGTCATTTGAACATCGTATGACCACTCAGGACTTGTTACGACTCTGTATGCGAAATTAGCAACAGGAAAAGCAATTTAGAATAAAGTAGGATGCGTTACAACTTTTGAGAACACCTTACACCACCGTACGAAAGATTAAAACTCCATAATAAAGCTAATGAATTCGTCCGAGTAGTTTGAACACCATACAACAATTTGGAATATATTACGACTCTGTATGCCACATTACCGCCTTGAAAAGCATGTTAGTATAACGTACAGCACCTTACAACTCCTAACAAAACATTACAACACCGTACGTAAACTTAAAACTCCATAATAAACCTAATGAATTCGTCCGAGTCATTTGAACATCGTATGACCACTCAGGACTTGTTACGACTCTGTATGCGAAATTAGCAACAGGAAAAGCAATTTAGAATAATGTAGGATGCGTTACAACTTTTGAGAACACCTTACACCACCGTACGAAAGATTAAAACTCCATAATAAAGCTAATGAATTCGTCCGAGTAGTTTGAACACCATACAACAATTTGGAATATATTACGACTCTGTATGCCACATTACCGCCTTGAAAAGCATGTTAGTATAACGTACAGCACCTTACAACTCCTAACAAAACATTACAACACCGTACGTAAACTTAAAACTCCATAATAAACCTAATGAATTCGTCCGAGTCATTTGAACATCGTACGACCACTCATGACTTGTTACGACTCTGTATGCGAAATTAGCAACAGGAAAAGCAATTTAGAATAATGTAGGATGCGTTACAACTTTTGAGAACACCTTACACCACCGTACGAAAGATTAAACCTCCATAATAAACCTAATGAATTCGTCCGAGTAATTTGAACACCATACAACAATTTGGAATATATTACGACTCTGTATGCCACATTACCGTCTTGAGAAGCATGTTAGTATAACGTACGACACCTTCCAACTCGTAACAAAACATTACAACACCTTACGTAAACTTAAAACTCTATAATAAACCTAATAAATTAGTCCGAGTCCTTTGAACACCATTCAACAATTTGGAATATATTACGACTTTGTATGCCACATTACCGCCTTGAAAAGCATGTTAGTATAACGTACGGCACCTTACAACTCCTAACAAAACATTACAACACCGTACGTAAACTTAAAACTCCATAATAAACCTAATGAATTCGTCCGAGTCATTTGAACATCGTATGACCACTCAGGACTTGTTACGACTCTGTATGCGAAATTAGCAACAGGAAAAGCAATTTAGAATAATGTAGGATGCGTTACAACTTTTGAGAACACCTTACACCACCGTACGAAAGATTAAAACTCCATAATAAAGCTAATGAATTCGTCCGAGTAGTTTGAACACCATACAACAATTTGGAATATATTACGACTCTGTATGCCACATTACCGCCTTGAAAAGCAAGTTAGTATAACGTACAGCACCTTACAACTCCTAACAAAACATTACAACACCGTACGTAAACTTAAAACTCCATAATAAACCTAATGAATTCGTCCGAGTCATTTGAACATCGTACGACCACTCATGACTTGTTACGACTCTGTATGCGAAATTAGCAACAGGAAAAGCAATTTAGAATAATGTAGGATGCGTTACAACTTTTGAGAACACCTTACACCACCGTACGAAAGATTAAACCTCCATAATAAACCTAATGAATTCGTCCGAGTAATTTGAACACCATACAACAATTTGGAATATATTACGACTCTGTATGCCACATTACCGTCTTGAGAAGCATGTTAGTATAACGTACGACACCTTCCAACTCCTAACAAAACATTACAACACCTTACGTAAACTTAAAACTCTATAATAAACCTAATAAATTAGTCCGAGTCCTTTGAACACCATACAACAATTTGGAATATATTACGACTTTGTATGCCACATTACCGCCTTGAAAAGCATGTTAGTATAACGTACGGCACCTTACAACTCCTAACAAAACATTACAACACCGTACGTAAACTTAAAACTCCATAATAAACCTAATGAATTCGTCCGAGTCATTTGAACATCGTATGACCACTCAGGACTTGTTAGGACTCTGTATGCGAAATTAGCAACAGGAAAAGCAATTTAGAATAATGTAGGATGCGTTACAACTTTTGAGAACACCTTACACCACCGTACGAAAGATTAAAACTCCATAATAAAGCTAATGAATTCGTCCGAGTAGTTTGAACACAATACAACAATTTGGAATATATTACGACTCTGTATGCCACATTACCGCCTTGAAAAGCATGTTAGTATAACGTACAGCACCTTACAACTCCTAACAAAACATTACAACACCGTACGTAAACTTAAAACTCCATAATAAACCTAATGAATTCGTCCGAGTCATTTGAACATCGTACGACCACTCATGACTTGTTACGACTCTGTATGCGAAATTAGCAACAGGAAAAGCAATTTAGAATAATGTAGGATGCGTTACAACTTTTGAGAACACCTTACACCACCGTACGAAAGATTAAACCTCCATAATAAACCTAATGAATTCGTCCGAGTAATTTGAACACCATACAACAATTTGGAATATATTACGACTCTGTATGCCACATTACCGTCTTGAGAAGCATGTTAGTATAACGTACGACACCTTCCAACTCCTAACAAAACATTACAACACCTTACGTAAACTTAAAACTCTATAATAAACCTAATAAATTAGTCCGAGTCCTTTGAACACCATACAACAATTTGGAATATATTACGACTTTGTATGCCACATTACCGCCTTGAAAAGCATGTTAGTATAACGTACGACACCTTACAACTCCTAACAAAACATTACAATACCGTACGTAAACTTAAAACTCCATAATAAACCTAATGAATTCGTCCGAGTCGTTTGAACATCGTACGACCACTCAGGACTTGTTAGGACTCTGTATGCGAAATTAGCAACAGGAAAAGCAATTTAGAATAATGTAGGATGCGTTACAACTTTTAAGAACACCTTACACCACCGTAGGAAAGATTAAAACTCCATAATAAACCTAATGAATTCGTCCGAGTAATTTGAACACCATACAACAATTTGGAATATATTACGACTCTGTATGCCACATTACCGCCTTGAAAAGCATGTTAGTATAACGTACAACACCTTACAACTCCTAACAAAACATTACAACACCGTACGTAAACTTAAAACTCCATAATAAACCTAATGAATTCGTCCGAGTCATTTGAACATCGTACGACCACTCATGACTTGTTACGACTCTGTATGCGAAATTAGCAACAGGAAAAGCAATTTAGAATAATGTAGGATGCGTTACAACTTTTGAGAACACCTTACACCACCGTACGAAAGATTAAACCTCCATAATAAACCTAATGAATTCGTCCGAGTAATTTGAACACCATACAACAATTTGGAATATATTACGACTCTGTATGCCACATTACCGTCTTGAGAAGCATGTTAGTATAACGTACGACACCTTGCAACTCCTAACAAAACATTACAACACCTTACGTAAACTTAAAACTCTATAATAAACCTAATAAATTAGTCCGAGTCCTTTGAACACCATACAACAATTTGGAATATATTACGACTTTGTATGCCACATTACCGCCTTGAAAAGCATGTTAGTATAACGTACGGCACCTTACAACTCCTAACAAAACATTACAACACCGTACGTAAACTTAAAACTCCATAATAAACCTAATGAATTCGTCCGAGTCATTTGAACATCGTATGACCACTCAGGACTTGTTAGGACTCTGTATGCGAAATTAGCAACAGGAAAAGCAATTTAGAATAATGTAGGATGCGTTACAACTTTTGAGAACACCTTACACCACCGTACGAAAGATTAAAACTCCATAATACAGCTAATGAATTCGTCCGAGTAGTTTGAACACAATACAACAATTTGGAATATATTACGACTCTGTATGCCACATTACCGCCTTGAAAAGCATGTTAGTATAACGTACAGCACCTTACAACTCCTAACAAAACATTACAACACCGTACGTAAACTTAAAACTCCATAATAAACCTAATGAATTCGTCCGAGTCATTTGAACATCGTACGACCACTCATGACTTGTTACGACTCTGTATGCGAAATTAGCAACAGGAAAAGCAATTTAGAATAATGTAGGATGCGTTACAACTTTTGAGAACACCTTACACCACCGTACGAAAGATTAAACCTCCATAATAAACCTAATGAATTCGTCCGAGTAATTTGAACACCATACAACAATTTGGAATATATTACGACTCTGTATGCCACATTACCGTCTTGAGAAGCATGTTAGTATAACGTACGACACCTTGCAACTCCTAACAAAACATTACAACACCTTACGTAAACTTAAAACTCTATAATAAACCTAATAAATTAGTCCGAGTCCTTTGAACACCATACAACAATTTGGAATATATTACGACTTTGTATGCCACATTACCGCCTTGAAAAGCATGTTAGTATAACGTACGGCACCTTACAACTCCTAACAAAACATTACAATACCGTACGTAAACTTAAAACTCCATAATAAACCTAATGAATTCGTCCGAGTCGTTTGAACATCGTACGACCACTCAGGACTTGTTAGGACTCTGTATGCGAAATTAGCAACAGGAAAGGCAATTTAGAATAATGTAGGATGCGTTACAACTTTTAAGAACACCTTACACCACCGTAGGAAAGATTAAAACTCCATAATAAACCTAATGAATTCGTCCGAGTAATTTGAACACCATACAACAATTTGGAATATATTACGACTCTGTATGCCACATTACCGCCTTGAAAAGCATGTTAGTATAACGTACAACACCTTACAACTCCTAACAAAACATTACAACACCGTACGTAAACTTAAAACTCCATAATAAACCTAATGAATTCGTCCGAGTCATTTGAACATCGTACGACCACTCATGACTTGTTACGACTCTGTATGCGAAATTAGCAACAGGAAAAGCAATTTAGAATAATGTAGGATGCGTTACAACTTTTGAGAACACCTTACACCACCGTACGAAAGATTAAACCTCCATAATAAACCTAATGAATTCGTCCGAGTAATTTGAACACCATACAACAATTTGGAATATATTACGACTCTGTATGCCACATTACCGTCTTGAGAAGCATGTTAGTATAACGTACGACACCTTGCAACTCCTAACAAAACATTACAACACCTTACGTAAACTTAAAACTCTATAATAAACCTAATAAATTAGTCCGAGTCCTTTGAACACCATACAACAATTTGGAATATATTACGACTTTGTATGCCACATTACCGCCTTGAAAAGCATGTTAGTATAACGTACGGCACCTTACAACTCCTAACAAAACATTACAATACCGTACGTAAACTTAAAACTCCATAATAAACCTAATGAATTCGTCCGAGTCGTTTGAACATCGTACGACCACTCAGGACTTGTTAGGACTCTGTATGCGAAATTAGCAACAGGAAAAGCAATTTAGAATAATGTAGGATGCGTTACAACTTTTAAGAACACCTTACACCACCGTAGGAAAGATTAAAACTCCATAATAAACCTAATGAATTCGTCCGAGTAATTTGAACACCATACAACAATTTGGAATATATTACGACTCTGTATGCCACATTACCGCCTTGAAAAGCATGTTAGTATAACGTACGACACCTTACAACTCCTAACAAAACATTACAACACCGTACGTAACCTTAAAACTCCATAATAAACCTAATGAATTCGTCCGAGTCGTTTAAACATCGTACGACCACTCAGGACTTGTTAGGACTCTGTATGCGAAATTAGCAACAGGAAAAGCAATTTAGAATAATGTAGGATGCGCTACAACTTTTAAGAACACCTTACACCACCGTACGAAAGATTAAAACTCCATAATAAACCTAATGAATTCGTCCGAGTAATTTGAACACCATACAACAATTTGGAATATATTACGACTCTGTATGCCACATTACCGCCTTGAAAAGCATGTTAGTATAACGTACGACACCTTACAACTCCTAACAAAACATTACAACACTGTACGTAAACTTAAAACTCCATAATAAACCTAATGAATTCGTCCGAGTCATTTGAACATCGTATGACCACTCAGGACTTGTTACGACTCTGTATGCGAAATTAGCAACAGGAAAAGCAATTTAGAATAATGTAGGATGCGTTACAACTTTTGAGAACACCTTACACCACCGTACGAAAGATTAAAACTCCATAATAAAGCTAATGAATTCGTCCGAGTAGTTTGAACACCATACAACAATTTGGAATATATTACGACTCTGTATGACACATTACCGCCTTGAAAAGCATGTTAGTATAACGTACAGCACCTTACAACTCCTAACAAAACATTACAACACCGTACGTAAACTTAAAACTCCATAATAAACCTAATGAATTCGTCCGAGTCATTTGAACATCGTACGACCACTCATGACTAGTTACGACTCTGTATGCGAAATTAGCAACAGGAAAAGCAATTTAGAATAATGTAGGATGCGTTACAACTTTTGAGAACACCTTACACCACCGTACGAAAGATTAAACCTCCATAATAAACCTAATGAATTCGTCCGAGTAATTTGAACACCATACAACAATTTGGAATATATTACGACTCTGTATGCCACATTACCGTCTTGAGAAGCATGTTAGTATAACGTACGACACCTTGCAACTCCTAACAAAACATTACAACACCTTACGTAAACTTAAAACTCTATAATAAACCTAATAAATTAGTCCGAGTCCTTTGAACACCATACAACAATTTGGAATATATTACGACTTTGTATGCCACATTACCGCCTTGAAAAGCATGTTAGTATAACGTACGGCACCTTACAACTCCTAACAAAACATTACAATACCGTACGTAAACTTAAAACTCCATAATAAACCTAATGAATTCGTCCGAGTCGTTTGAACATCGTACGACCACTCAGGACTTGTTAGGACTCTGTATGCGAAATTAGCAACAGGAAAGGCAATTTAGAATAATGTAGGATGCGTTACAACTTTTAAGAACACCTTACACCACCGTAGGAAAGATTAAAACTCCATAATAAACCTAATGAATTCGTCCGAGTAATTTGAACACCATACAACAATTTGGAATATATTACGACTCTGTATGCCACATTACCGCCTTGAAAAGCATGTTAGTATAACGTACAACACCTTACAACTCCTAACAAAACATTACAACACCGTACGTAAACTTAAAACTCCATAATAAACCTAATGAATTCGTCCGAGTCATTTGAACATCGTACGACCACTCATGACTTGTTACGACTCTGTATGCGAAATTAGCAACAGGAAAAGCAATTTAGAATAATGTAGGATGCGTTACAACTTTTGAGAACACCTTACACCACCGTACGAAAGATTAAACCTCCATAATAAACCTAATGAATTCGTCCGAGTAATTTGAACACCATACAACAATTTGGAATATATTACGACTCTGTATGCCACATTACCGTCTTGAGAAGCATGTTAGTATAACGTACGACACCTTGCAACTCCTAACAAAACATTACAACACCTTACGTAAACTTAAAACTCTATAATAAACCTAATAAATTAGTCCGAGTCCTTTGAACACCATACAACAATTTGGAATATATTACGACTTTGTATGCCACATTACCGCCTTGAAAAGCATGTTAGTATAACGTACGGCACCTTACAACTCCTAACAAAACATTACAATACCGTACGTAAACTTAAAACTCCATAATAAACCTAATGAATTCGTCCGAGTCGTTTGAACATCGTACGACCACTCAGGACTTGTTAGGACTCTGTATGCGAAATTAGCAACAGGAAAAGCAATTTAGAATAATGTAGGATGCGTTACAACTTTTAAGAACACCTTACACCACCGTAGGAAAGATTAAAACTCCATAATAAACCTAATGAATTCGTCCGAGTAATTTGAACACCATACAACAATTTGGAATATATTACGACTCTGTATGCCACATTACCGCCTTGAAAAGCATGTTAGTATAACGTACGACACCTTACAACTCCTAACAAAACATTACAACACCGTACGTAACCTTAAAACTCCATAATAAACCTAATGAATTCGTCCGAGTCGTTTAAACATCGTACGACCACTCAGGACTTGTTAGGACTCTGTATGCGAAATTAGCAACAGGAAAAGCAATTTAGAATAATGTAGGATGCGCTACAACTTTTAAGAACACCTTACACCACCGTACGAAAGATTAAAACTCCATAATAAACCTAATGAATTCGTCCGAGTAATTTGAACACCATACAACAATTTGGAATATATTACGACTCTGTATGCCACATTACCGCCTTGAAAAGCATGTTAGTATAACGTACGACACCTTACAACTCCTAACAAAACATTACAACACTGTACGTAAACTTAAAACTCCATAATAAACCTAATGAATTCGTCCGAGTCATTTGAACATCGTATGACCACTCAGGACTTGTTACGACTCTGTATGCGAAATTAGCAACAGGAAAAGCAATTTAGAATAATGTAGGATGCGTTACAACTTTTGAGAACACCTTACACCACCGTACGAAAGATTAAAACTCCATAATAAAGCTAATGAATTCGTCCGAGTAGTTTGAACACCATACAACAATTTGGAATATATTACGACTCTGTATGACACATTACCGCCTTGAAAAGCATGTTAGTATAACGTACAGCACCTTACAACTCCTAACAAAACATTACAACACCGTACGTAAACTTAAAACTCCATAATAAACCTAATGAATTCGTCCGAGTCATTTGAACATCGTACGACCACTCATGACTAGTTACGACTCTGTATGCGAAATTAGCAACAGGAAAAGCAATTTAGAATAATGTAGGATGCGTTACAACTTTTGAGAACACCTTACACCACCGTACGAAAGATTAAACCTCCATAATAAACCTAATGAATTCGTCCGAGTAATTTGAACACCATACAACAATTTGGAATATATTACGACTCTGTATGCCACATTACCGTCTTGAGAAGCATGTTAGTATAACGTACGACACCTTGCAACTCCTAACAAAACATTACAACACCTTACGTAAACTTAAAACTCTATAATAAACCTAATAAATTAGTCCGAGTCCTTTGAACACCATACAACAATTTGGAATATATTACGACTTTGTATGCCACATTACCGCCTTGAAAAGCATGTTAGTATAACGTACGGCACCTTACAACTCCTAACAAAACATTACAATACCGTACGTAAACTTAAAACTCCATAATAAACCTAATGAATTCGTCCGAGTCGTTTGAACATCGTACGACCACTCAGGACTTGTTAGGACTCTGTATGCGAAATTAGCAACAGGAAAAGCAATTTAGAATAATGTAGGATGCGTTACAACTTTTAAGAACACCTTACACCACCGTACGAAAGATTAAAACTCCATAATAAACCTAATGAATTCGTCCGAGTAATTTGAACACCATACAACAATTTGGAATATATTACGACTCTGTATGCCACATTACCGCCTTGAAAAGCATGTTAGTATAACGTACGGCACCTTACAACTCCTAACAAAACATTACAACACTGTACGTAAACTTAAAACTCCATAATAAACCTAATGAATTCGTCCGAGTCATTTGAACATCGTATGACCACTCAGGACTTGTTACGACTCTGTATGCGAAATTAGCAACAGGAAAAGCAATTTAGAATAATGTAGGATGCGTTACAACTTTTGAGAACACCTTACACCACCGTACGAAAGATTAAAACTCCATAATAAAGCTAATGAATTCGTCCGAGTAGTTTGAACACCATACAACAATTTGGAATATATTACGACTCTGTATGCCACATTACCGCCTTGAAAAGCATGTTAGTATAACGTACAGCACCTTACAACTCCTAACAAAACATTACAACACCGTACGTAAACTTAAAACTCCATAATAAACCTAATGAATTCGTCCGAGTCATTTGAACATCGTACGACCACTCATGACTTGTTACGACTCTGTATGCGAAATTAGCAACAGGAAAAGCAATTTAGAATAATGTAGGATGCGTTACAACTTTTGAGAACACCTTACACCACCGTACGAAAGATTAAACCTCCATAATAAACCTAATGAATTCGTCCGAGTAATTTGAACACCATACAACAATTTGGAATATATTACGACTCTGTATGCCACATTACCGTCTTGAGAAGCATGTTAGTATAACGTACGACACCTTGCAACTCCTAACAAAACATTACAACACCTTACGTAAACTTAAAACTCTATAATAAACCTAATAAATTAGTCCGAGTCCTTTGAACACCATACAACAATTTGGAATATATTACGACTTTGTATGCCACATTACCGCCTTGAAAAGCATGTTAGTATAACGTACGGCACCTTACAACTCCTAACAAAACATTACAATACCGTACGTAAACTTAAAACTCCATAATAAACCTAATGAATTCGTCCGAGTCGTTTGAACATCGTACGACCACTCAGGACTTGTTAGGACTCTGTATGCGAAATTAGCAACAGGAAAAGCAATTTAGAATAATGTAGGATGCGTTACAACTTTTAAGAACACCTTACACCACCGTACGAAAGATTAAAACTCCATAATAAACCTAATGAATTCGTCCGAGTAATTTGAACACCATACAACAATTTGGAATATATTACGACTCTGTATGCCACATTACCGCCTTGAAAAGCATGTTAGTATAACGTACGGCACCTTACAACTCCTAACAAAACATTACAACACTGTACGTAAACTTAAAACTCCATAATAAACCTAATGAATTCGTCCGAGTCATTTGAACATCGTATGACCACTCAGGACTTGTTACGACTCTGTATGCGAAATTAGCAACAGGAAAAGCAATTTAGAATAATGTAGGATGCGTTACAACTTTTGAGAACACCTTACACCACCGTACGAAAGATTAAAACTCCATAATAAAGCTAATGAATTCGTCCGAGTAGTTTGAACACCATACAACAATTTGGAATATATTACGACTCTGTATGCCACATTACCGCCTTGAAAAGCATGTTAGTATAACGTACAGCACCTTACAACTCCTAACAAAACATTACAACACCGTACGTAAACTTAAAACTCCATAATAAACCTAATGAATTCGTCCGAGTCATTTGAACATCGTACGACCACTCATGACTTGTTACGACTCTGTATGCGAAATTAGCAACAGGAAAAGCAATTTAGAATAATGTAGGATGCGTTACAACTTTTGAGAACACCTTACACCACCGTACGAAAGATTAAACCTCCATAATAAACCTAATGAATTCGTCCGAGTAATTTGAACACCATACAACAATTTGGAATATATTACGACTCTGTATGCCACATTACCGTCTTGAGAAGCATGTTAGTATAACGTACGACACCTTGCAACTCCTAACAAAACATTACAACACCTTACGTAAACTTAAAACTCTATAATAAACCTAATAAATTAGTCTGAGTCCTTTGAACACCATACAACAATTTGGAATATATTACGACTTTGTATGCCACATTACCGCCTTGAAAAGCATGTTAGTATAACGTACGGCACCTTACAACTCCTAACAAAACATTACAATACCGTACGTAAACTTAAAACTCCATAATAAACCTAATGAATTCGTCCGAGTCGTTTGAACATCGTACGACCACTCAGGACTTGTTAGGACTCTGTATGCGAAATTAGCAACAGGAAAAGCAATTTAGAATAATGTAGGATGCGTTACAACTTTTAAGAACACCTTACACCACCGTACGAAAGATTAAAACTCCATAATAAACCTAATGAATTCGTCCGAGTAATTTGAACACCATACAACAATTTGGAATATATTACGACTCTGTATGCCACATTACCGCCTTGAAAAGCATGTTAGTATAACGTACGGCACCTTACAACTCCTAACAAAACATTACAACACTGTACGTAAACTTAAAACTCCATAATAAACCTAATGAATTCGTCCGAGTCATTTGAACATCGTATGACCACTCAGGACTTGTTACGACTCTGTATGCGAAATTAGCAACAGGAAAAGCAATTTAGAATAATGTAGGATGCGTTACAACTTTTGAGAACACCTTACACCACCGTACGAAAGATTAAAACTCCATAATAAAGCTAATGAATTCGTCCGAGTAGTTTGAACACCATACAACAATTTGGAATATATTACGACTCTGTATGCCACATTACCGCCTTGAAAAGCATGTTAGTATAACGTACAGCACCTTACAACTCCTAACAAAACATTACAACACCGTACGTAAACTTAAAACTCCATAATAAACCTAATGAATTCGTCCGAGTCATTTGAACATCGTACGACCACTCATGACTTGTTACGACTCTGTATGCGAAATTAGCAACAGGAAAAGCAATTTAGAATAATGTAGGATGCGTTACAACTTTTGAGAACACCTTACACCACCGTACGAAAGATTAAACCTCCATAATAAACCTAATGAATTCGTCCGAGTAATTTGAACACCATACAACAATTTGGAATATATTACGACTCTGTATGCCACATTACCGTCTTGAGAAGCATGTTAGTATAACGTACGACACCTTGCAACTCCTAACAAAACATTACAACACCTTACGTAAACTTAAAACTCTATAATAAACCTAATAAATTAGTCCGAGTCCTTTGAACACCATTAAACAATTTGGAATATATTACGACTTTGTATGCCACATTACTGCCTTGAAAAGCATGTTAGTATAACGTACGGCACCTTACAACTCCTAACAAAACATTACAATACCGTACGTAAACTTAAAACTCCATAATAAACCTAATGAATTCGTCCGAGTCGTTTGAACATCGTACGACCACTCAGGACTTGTTAGGACTCTGTATGCGAAATTAGCAACAGGAAAAGCAATTTAGAATAATGTAGGATGCGTTACAACTTTTAAGAACACCTTACACCACCGTAGGAAAGATTAAAACTCCATAATAAACCTAATGAATTCGTCCGAGTAATTTGAACACCATACAACAATTTGGAATATATTACGACTCTGTATGCCACATTACCGCCTTGAAAAGCATGTTAGTATAACGTACGACACCTTACAACTCCTAACAAAACATTACAACACCGTACGTAACCTTAAAACTCCATAATAAACCTAATGAATTTGTCCGAGTCGTTTGAACATCGTACGACCACTCAAGACTTGTTAGGACTCTGTATGCGAAATTAGCAACAGGAAAAGCAATTTAGAATAATGTAGGATGCGCTACAACTTTTAAGAACACCTTACACCACCGTACGAAAGATTAAAACTCCATAATAAACCTAATGAATTCGTCCGAGTAATTTGAACACCATACAACAATTTGGAATATATTACGACTCTGTATGCCACATTACCGCCTTGAAAAGCATGTTAGTATAACGTACGACACCTTACTACCCCTAACAAAACATTACAACACTGTACGTAAACTTAAAACTCCATAATAAACCTAATGAATTCGTCCGAGTCATTTGAACATCGTATGACCACTCAGGACTTGTTACGACACTGTATGCGAAATTAGCAACAGGAAAAGCAATTTAGAATAATGTAGGATGCGTTACAACTTTTGAGAACACCTTACACCACCGTACGAAAGATTAAAACTCCATAATAAAGCTAATGAATTCGTCCGAGTAGTTTGAACACCATACAACAATTTGGAATATATTACGACTCTGTATGCCACATTACCGCCTTGAAAAGCATGTTAGTATAACGTACAGCACCTTACAACTCCTAACAAAACATTACAACACCGTACGTAAACTTAAAACTCCATAATAAACCTAATGAATTCGTCCGAGTCGTTTGAACATCGTACGACCACTCAGGACTTGTTAGGACTCTGTATGCGAAATTAGCAACAGGAAAAGCAATTTAGAATAATGTAGGATGCGTTACAACTTTTAAGAACACCTTACACCATCGTACGAAAGATTAAAACTCCATAATAAACCTAATGAATTCGTCCGAGTAATTTGAACACCATACAACAATTTGGAATATATTACGACTCTGTATGCCACATTACCGCCTTGAAAAGCATGTTAGTATAACGTACGACACCTTACAACTCCTAACAAAACATTACAACACCGTACGTAAACTTAAAACTCCATAATAAACCTAATGAATTCGTCCGAGTCATTTGAACATCGTATGACCACTCAGGACTTGTTACGACTCTGTATGCGAAATTAGCAACAGGAAAAGCAATTTAGAATAATGTAGGATGCGTTACAACTTTTGAGAACACCTTACACCACCGTACGAAAGATTAAAACTCCATAATAAAGCTAATGAATTCGTCCGAGTAGTTTGAACACCATACAACAATTTGGAATATATTACGACTCTGTATGCCACATTACCGCCTTGAAAAGCATGTTAGTATAACGTACAGCACCTTACAACTCCTAACAAAACATTACAACACCGTACGTAAACTTAAAACTCCATAATAAACCTAATGAATTCGTCCGAGTCATTTGAACATCGTACGACCACTCAGGACTTGTTACGACTCTGTATGCGAAATTAGCAACAGGAAAAGCAATTTAGAATAATGTAGGATGCGTTACAACTTTTGAGAACACCTTACACCACCGTACGAAAGATTAAAACTCCATAATAAAGCTAATGAATTCGTCCGAGTAGTTTGAACACCATACAACAATTTGGAATATATTACGACTCTGTATGCCACATTACCGCCTTGAAAAGCATGTTAGTATAACGTACAGCACCTTACAACTCCTAACAAAACATTACAACACCGTACGTAAACTTAAAACTCCATAATAAACCTAATGAATTCGTCCGAGTCATTTGAACATCGTACGACCACTCAGGACTTGTTACGACTCTGTATGCGAAATTAGCAACAGGAAAAGCAATTTAGAATAATGTAGGATGCGTTACAACTTTTGAGAACACCTTACACCACCGTACGAAAGATTAAAACTCCATAATAAACCTAATGAATTCGTCCGAGTAATTTGAACACCATACAACAATTTGGAATATATTACGACTCTGTATGCCACATTACCGTCTTGAGAAGCATGTTAGTATAACGTACGGCACCTTGCAACTCCTAACAAAACATTACAACACCGTACGTAAACTTAAAACTCTATAATAAACCTAATAAATTAGTCCGAGTCCTTTGAACACCATACAACAATTTGGAATATATTACGACTTTGTATGCCACATTACCGCCTTGAAAAGCATGTTAGTATAACGTACGGCACCTTACAACTCCTAACAAAACATTACAACACCGTACGTAAACTTAAAACTCCATAATAAACCTAATGAATTCGTCCGAGTCATTTGAACAACGTACGACCCCTCAGGACTTGTTACGACTCTGTATGCGAAATTAGCAACAGGAAAAGCAATTTAGAATAATGTAGGATGCGTTACAACTTTTAAGAACACCTTACACCACCGTACGAAAGATTAAAACTCCATAATAAAGCTAATGAATTCGTCCGAGTAGTTTGAACACCATACAACAATTTGGAATATATTACGACTCTGTATGCCACATTACCGCCTTGAAAAGCATGTTAGTATAACGTACAGCACCTTACAACTCCTAACAAAACATTACAACACCGTACGTAAACTTAAAACTCCATAATAAACCTAATGAATTCGTCCGAGTCATTTGAACATCGTACGACCACTCATGACTTGTTACGATTCTGTATGCGAAATTAGCAACAGGAAAAGCAATTTAGAATAATGTAGGATGCGTTACAACTTTTGAGAACACCTTACACCACCGTACGAAAGATTAAACCTCCATAATAAACCTAATGAATTCGTCCGAGTAATTTGAACACCATACAACAATTTGGAATATATTACGACTCTGTATGCCACATTACCGTCTTGAGAAGCATGTTAGTATAACGTACGACACCTTGCAACTCCTAACAAAACATTACAACACCTTACGTAAACTTAAAACTCTATAATAAACCTAATAAATTAGTCCGAGTCCTTTGAACACCATACAACAATTTGGAATATATTACGACTTTGTCTGCCACATTACCGCCTTGAAAAGCATGTTAGTATAACGTACGGCACCTTACAACTCCTAACAAAACATTACAATACCGTACGTAAACTTAAAACTCCATAATAAACCTAATGAATTCGTCCGAGTCGTTTGAACATCGTACGACCACTCAGGACTTGTTAGGACTCTGTATGCGAAATTAGCAACAGGAAAAGCAATTTAGAATAATGTAGGATGCGTTACAACTTTTAAGAACACCTTACACCACCGTAGGAAAGATTAAAACTCCATAATAAACCTAATGAATTCGTCCGAGTAATTTGAACACCATACAACAATTTGGAATATATTACGACTCTGTATGCCACATTACCGCCTTGAAAAGCATGTTAGTATAACGTACGACACCTTACAACTCCTAACAAAACATTACAACACCGTACGTAACCTTAAAACTCCATAATAAACCTAATGAATTTGTCCGAGTCGTTTGAACATCGTACGACCACTCAGGACTTGTTAGGACTCTGTATGCGAAATTAGCAACAGGAAAAGCAATTTAGAATAATGTAGGATGCGCTACAACTTTTAAGAACACCTTACACCACCGTACGAAAGATTAAAACTCCATAATAAACCTAATGAATTCGTCCGAGTAATTTGAACACCATACAACAATTTGGAATATATTACGACTCTGTATGCCACATTACCGCCTTGAAAAGCATGTTAGTATAACGTACGACACCTTACAACTCCTAACAAAACATTACAACACTGTACGTAAACTTAAAACTCCATAATAAACCTAATGAATTCGTCCGAGTCATTTGAACATCGTATGACCACTCAGGACTTGTTACGACACTGTATGCGAAATTAGCAACAGGAAAAGCAATTTAGAATAATGTAGGATGCGTTACAACTTTTGAGAACACCTTACACCACCGTACGAAAGATTAAAACTCCATAATAAAGCTAATGAATTCGTCCGAGTAATTTGAACACCATACAACAATTTGGAATATATTACGACTCTGTATGCCACATTACCGCCTTGAAAAGCATGTTAGTATAACGTACGACACCTTACAACTCCTAACAAAACATTACAACACTGTACGTAAACTTAAAACTCCATAATAAACCTAATGAATTCGTCCGAGTCATTTGAACATCGTATGACCACTCAGGACTTGTTACGACACTGTATGCGAAATTAGCAACAGGAAAAGCAATTTAGAATAATGTAGGATGCGTTACAACTTTTGAGAACACCTTACACCACCGTACGAAAGATTAAAACTCCATAATAAAGCTAATGAATTCGTCCGAGTAGTTTGAACACCATACAACAATTTGGAATATATTACGACTCTGTATGCCACATTACCGCCTTGAAAAGCATGTTAGTATAACGTACAGCACCTTACAACTCCTAACAAAACATTACAACACCGTACGTAAACTTAAAACTCCATAATAAACCTAATGAATTCGTCCGAGTCGTTTGAACATCGTACGACCACTCAGGACTTGTTAGGACTCTGTATGCGAAATTAGCAACAGGAAAAGCAATTTAGAATAATGTAGGATGCGTTACAACTTTTAAGAACACCTTACACCATCGTACGAAAGATTAAAACTCCATAATAAACCTAATGAATTCGTCCGAGTAATTTGAACACCATACAACAATTTGGAATATATTACGACTCTGTATGCCACATTACCGCCTTGAAAAGCATGTTAGTATAACGTACGACACCTTACAACTCCTAACAAAACATTACAACACCGTACGTAAACTTAAAACTCCATAATAAACCTAATGAATTCGTCCGAGTCATTTGAACATCGTATGACCACTCAGGACTTGTTACGACTCTGTATGCGAAATTAGCAACAGGAAAAGCAATTTAGAATAATGTAGGATGCGTTACAACTTTTGAGAACACCTTACACCACCGTACGAAAGATTAAAACTCCATAATAAAGCTAATGAATTCGTCCGAGTAGTTTGAACACCATACAACAATTTGGAATATATTACGACTCTGTATGCCACATTACCGCCTTGAAAAGCATGTTAGTATAACGTACAGCACCTTACAACTCCTAACAAAACATTACAACACCGTACGTAAACTTAAAACTCCATAATAAACCTAATGAATTCGTCCGAGTCATTTGAACATCGTACGACCACTCAGGACTTGTTACGACTCTGTATGCGAAATTAGCAACAGGAAAAGCAATTTAGAATAATGTAGGATGCGTTACAACTTTTGAGAACACCTTACACCACCGTACGAAAGATTAAAACTCCATAATAAACCTAATGAATTCGTCCGAGTAATTTGAACACCATACAACAATTTGGAATATATTACGACTCTGTATGCCACATTACCGTCTTGAGAAGCATGTTAGTATAACGTACGGCACCTTGCAACTCCTAACAAAACATTACAACACCGTACGTAAACTTAAAACTCTATAATAAACCTAATAAATTAGTCCGAGTCCTTTGAACACCATACAACAATTTGGAATATATTACGACTTTGTATGCCACATTACCGCCTTGAAAAGCATGTTAGTATAACGTACGGCACCTTACAACTCCTAACAAAACATTACAACACCGTACGTAAACTTAAAACTCCATAATAAACCTAATGAATTCGTCCGAGTCATTTGAACAACGTACGACCCCTCAGGACTTGTTACGACTCTGTATGCGAAATTAGCAACAGGAAAAGCAATTTAGAATAATGTAGGATGCGTTACAACTTTTGAGAACACCTTACACCACCGTACGAAAGATTAAAACTCCATAATAAAGCTAATGAATTCGTCCGAGTAGTTTGAACACCATACAACAATTTGGAATATATTACGACTCTGTATGCCACATTACCGCCTTGAAAAGCATGTTAGTATAACGTACAGCACCTTACAACTCCTAACAAAACATTACAACACCGTACGTAAACTTAAAACTCCATAATAAACCTAATGAATTCGTCCGAGTCATTTGAACATCGTACGACCACTCAGGACTTGTTACGACTCTGTATGCGAAATTAGCAACAGGAAAAGCAATTTAGAATAATGTAGGATGCGTTACAACTTTTGAGAACACCTTACACCACCGTACGAAAGATTAAAACTCCATAATAAACCTAATGAATTCGTCCGAGTAATTTGAACACCATACAACAATTTGGAATATATTACGACTCTGTATGCCACATTACCGTCTTGAGAAGCATGTTAGTATAACGTACGGCACCTTGCAACTCCTAACAAAACATTACAACACCGTACGTAAACTTAAAACTCTATAATAAACCTAATAAATTAGTCCGAGTCCTTTGAACACCATACAACAATTTGGAATATATTACGACTTTGTATGCCACATTACCGCCTTGAAAAGCATGTTAGTATAACGTACGGCACCTTACAACTCCTAACAAAACATTACAACACCGTACGTAAACTTAAAACTCCATAATAAACCTAATGAATTCGTCCGAGTCATTTGAACATCGTATGACCACTCAGGACTTGTTACGACTCTGTATGCGAAATTAGCAACAGGAAAAGCAATTTAGAATAATGTAGGATGCGTTACAACTTTTGAGAACACCTTACACCACCGTACGAAAGATTAAAACTCCATAATAAAGCTAATGAATTCGTCCGAGTAGTTTGAACACCATACAACAATTTGGAATATATTACGACTCTGTATGCCACATTACCGCCTTGAAAAGCATGTTAGTATAACGTACAGCACCTTACAACTCCTAACAAAACATTACAACACCGTACGTAAACTTAAAACTCCATAATAAACCTAATGAATTCGTCCGAGTCATTTGAACATCGTACGACCACTCAGGACTTGTTACGACTCTGTATGCGAAATTAGCAACAGGAAAAGCAATTTAGAATAATGTAGGATGCGTTACAACTTTTGAGAACACCTTACACCACCGTACGAAAGATTAAAACTCCATAATAAACCTAATGAATTCGTCCGAGTAATTTGAACACCATACAACAATTTGGAATATATTACGACTCTGTATGCCACATTACCGTCTTGAGAAGCATGTTAGTATAACGTACGGCACCTTGCAACTCCTAACAAAACATTACAACACCGTACGTAAACTTAAAACTCTATAATAAACCTAATAAATTAGTCCGAGTCCTTTGAACACCATACAACAATTTGGAATATATTACGACTTTGTATGCCACATTACCGCCTTGAAAAGCATGTTAGTATAACGTACGGCACCTTACAACTCCTAACAAAACATTACAACACCGTACGTAAACTTAAAACTCCATAATAAACCTAATGAATTCGTCCGAGTCATTTGAACAACGTACGACCCCTCAGGACTTGTTACGACTCTGTATGCGAAATTAGCAACAGGAAAAGCAATTTAGAATAATGTAGGATGCGTTACAACTTTTAAGAACACCTTACACCACCGTACGAAAGATTAAAACTCCATAATAAAGCTAATGAATTCGTCCGAGTAGTTTGAACACCATACAACAATTTGGAATATATTACGACTCTGTATGCCACATTACCGCCTTGAAAAGCATGTTAGTATAACGTACAGCACCTTACAACTCCTAACAAAACATTACAACACCGTACGTAAACTTAAAACTCCATAATAAACCTAATGAATTCGTCCGAGTCATTTGAACATCGTACGACCACTCATGACTTGTTACGACTCTGTATGCGAAATTAGCAACAGGAAAAGCAATTTAGAATAATGTAGGATGTGTTACAACTTTTGAGAACACCTTACACCACCGTACGAAAGATTAAACCTCCATAATAAACCTAATGAATTCGTCCGAGTAATTTGAACACCATACAACAATTTGGAATATATTACGACTCTGTATGCCACATTACCGCCTTGAAAAGCATGTTAGTATAACGTACGACACCTTACAACTCCTAACAAAACATTACAACACTGTACGTAAACTTAAAACTCCATAATAAACCTAATGAATTCGTCCGAGTCATTTGAACATCGTACGACCACTCAGGACTTGTTACGACTCTGTATGCGAAATTAGCAACAGGAAAAGCAATTTAGAATAATGTAGGATGCGTTACAACTTTTGAGAACACCTTACACCACCGTACGAAAGAATAAAACTCCATAATAAACCTAATGAATTCGTCCGAGTAATTTGAACACCATACAACAATTTGGAATATATTACGACTCTGTATGCCACATTACCGTCTTGAGAAGCATGTTAGTATAACGTACGGCACCTTGCAACTCCTAACAAAACATTACAACACCGTACGTAAACTTAAAACTCTATAATAAACCTAATAAATTAGTCCGAGTCCTTTGAACACCATACAACAATTTGGAATATATTACGACTTTGTATGCCACATTACCGCCTTGAAAAGCATGTTAGTATAACGTACGGCACCTTACAACTCCTAACAAAACATTACAACACCGTACGTAAACTTAAAACTCCATAATAAACCTAATGAATTCGTCCGAGTCATTTGAACAACGTACGACCACTCAGGACTTGTTACGAATCTGTATGCGAAATTAGCAACAGGAAAAGCAATTTAGAATAATGTAGGATGCGTTACAACTTTTAAGAACACCTTACACCACCGTACGAAAGATTAAAACTCCATAATAAAGCTAATGAATTCGTCCGAGTAGTTTGAACACCATACAACAATTTGGAATATATTACGACTCTGTATGCCACATTACCGCCTTGAAAAGCATGTTAGTATATCGTACAGCACCTTACAACTCCTAACAAAACATTACAACACCGTACGTAAACTTAAAACTCCATAATAAACCTAATGAATTCGTCCGAGTCATTTGAACATCGTACGACCACTCATGACTTGTTACGACTCTGTATGCGAAATTAGCAACAGGAAAAGCAATTTAGAATAATGTAGGATGCGTTACAACTTTTGAGAACACCTTACACCACCGTACGAAAGATTAAACCTCCATAATAAACCTAATGAATTCGTCCGAGTAATTTGAACACCATACAACAATTTGGAATATATTACGACTCTGTATGCCACATTACCGTCTTGAGAAGCATGTTAGTATAACGTACGACACCTTGCAACTCCTAACAAAACATTACAACACCTTACGTAAACTTAAAACTCTATAATAAACCTAATAAATTAGTCCGAGTCCTTTGAACACCATACAACAATTTGGAATATATTACGACTTTGTATGCCACATTACCGCCTTGAAAAGCATGTTAGTATAACGTACGGCACCTTACAACTCCTAACAAAACATTACAATACCGTACGTAAACTTAAAACTCCATAATAAACCTAATGAATCCGTCCGAGTCGTTTGAACATCGTACGACCACTCAGGACTTGTTAGGACTCTGTATGCGAAATTAGCAACAGGAAAAGCAATTTAGAATAATGTAGGATGCGTTACAACTTTTAAGAACACCTTACACCACCGTAGGAAAGATTAAAACTCCATAATAAACCTAATGAATTCGTCCGAGTAATTTGAACACCATACAACAATTTGGAAATATATTACGACTCTGTATGCCACATTACCGCCTTGAAAAGCATGTTAGTATAACGTACGACACCTTACAACTCCTAACAAAACATTACAACACCGTACGTAACCTTAAAACTCCATAATAAACCTAATGAATTCGTCCGAGTCGTTTGAACATCGTACGACCACTCAGGACTTGTTAGGACTCTGTATGCGAAATTAGCAACAGGAAAAGCAATTTAGAATAATGTAGGATGCGCTACAACTTTTAAGAACACCTTACACCACCGTACGAAAGATTAAAACTCCATAATAAACCTAATGAATTCGTCCGAGTAATTTGAACACCATACAACAATTTGGAATATATTACGACTCTGTATGCCACATTACCGCCTTGAAAAGCATGTTAGTATAACGTACGACACCTTACAACTCCTAACAAAACATTACAACACTGTACGTAAACTTAAAACTCCATAATAAACCTAATGAATTCGTCCGAGTCATTTGAACATCGTATGACCACTCAGGACTTGTTACGACACTGTATGCGAAATTAGCAACAGGAAAAGCAATTTAGAATAATGTAGGATGCGTTACAACTTTTGAGAACACCTTACACCACCGTACGAAAGATTAAAACTCCATAATAAAGCTAATGAATTCGTCCGAGTAGTTTGAACACCATACAACAATTTGGAATATATTACGACTCTGTATGCCACATTACCGCCTTGAAAAGCATGTTAGTATAACGTACAGCACCTTACAACTCCTAACAAAACATTACAACACCGTACGTAAACTTAAAACTTCATAATAAACCTAATGAATTCGTCCGAGTCATTTGAACATCGTACGACCACTCATGACTTGTTACGACTCTGTATGCGAAATTAGCAACAGGAAAAGCAATTTAGAATAATGTAGGATGCGTTACAACTTTTGAGAACACCTTACACCACCGTACGAAAGATTAAACCTCCATAATAAACCTAATGAATTCGTCCGAGTAATTTGAACACCATACAACAATTTGGAATATATTACGACTCTGTATGCCACATTACCGTCTTGAGAAGCATGTTAGTATAACGTACGACACCTTGCAACTCCTAACAAAACATTACAACACCTTACGTAAACTTAAAACTCTATAATAAACCTAATAAATTAGTCCGAGTCCTTTGAACACCATACAACAATTTGGAATATATTACGACTTTGTATGCCACATTACCGCCTTGAAAAGCATGTTAGTATAACGTACGGCACCTTACAACTCCTAACAAAACATTACAATACCGTACGTAAACTTAAAACTCCATAATAAACCTAATGAATTCGTCCGAGTCGTTTGAACATCGTACGACCACTCAGGACTTGTTAGGACTCTGTATGCGAAATTAGCAACAGGAAAAGCAATTTAGAATAATGTAGGATGCGTTACAACTTTTAAGAACACCTTACACCACCGTAGGAAAGATTAAAACTCCATAATAACCCTAATGAATTCGTCCGAGTAATTTGAACACCATACAACAATTTGGAATATATTACGACTCTGTATGCCACATTACCGCCTTGAAAAGCATGTTAGTATAACGTACGACACCTTACAACTCCTAACAAAACATTACAACACCGTACGTAACCTTAAAACTCCATAATAAACCTAATGAATTCGTCCGAGTCATTTGAACATCGTACGACCACTCAGGACTTGTTAGGACTCTGTATGCGAAATTAGCAACAGGAAAAGCAATTTAGAATAATGTAGGATGCGCTACAACTTTTAAGAACACCTTACACCACCGTACGAAAGATTAAAACTCCATAATAAACCTAATGAATTCGTCCGAGTAATTTGAACACCATACAACAATTTGGAATATATTACGACTCTGTATGCCACATTACCGCCTTGAAAAGCATGTTAGTATAACGTACGACACCTTACAACTCCTAACAAAACATTACAACACTGTACGTAAACTTAAAACTCCATAATAAACCTAATGAATTCGTCCGAGTCATTTGAACATCGTATGACCACTCAGGACTTGTTACGACACTGTATGCGAAATTAGCAACAGGAAAAGCAATTTAGAATAATGTAGGATGCGTTACAACTTTTGAGAACACCTTACACCACCGTACGAAAGATTAAAACTCCATAATAAAGCTAATGAATTCGTCCGAGTAGTTTGAACACCATACAACAATTTGGAATATATTACGACTCTGTATGCCACATTACCGCCTTGAAAAGCATGTTAGTATAACGTACAGCACCTTACAACTCCTAACAAAACATTACAACACCGTACGTAAACTTAAAACTCCATAATAAACCTAATGAATTCGTCCGAGTCATTTGAACATCGTACGACCACTCATGACTTGTTACGACTCTGTATGCGAAATTAGCAACAGGAAAAGCAATTTAGAATAATGTAGGATGTGTTACAACTTTTGAGAACACCTTACACCACCGTACGAAAGATTAAACCTCCATAATAAACCTAATGAATTCGTCCGAGTAATTTGAACACCATACAACAATTTGGAATATATTACGACTCTGTATGCCACATTACCGTCTTGAGAAGCATGTTAGTATAACGTACGACACCTTGCAACTCCTAACAAAACATTACAACACCTTACGTAAACTTAAAACTCTATAATAAACCTAATAAATTAGTCCGAGTCCTTTGAACACCATACAACAATTTGGAATATATTACGACTTTGTATGCCACATTACCGCCTTGAAAAGCATGTTAGTATAACGTACGGCACCTTACAACTCCTAACAAAACATTACAATACCGTACGTAAACTTAAAACTCCATAATAAACCTAATGAATTCGTCCGAGTCGTTTGAACATCGTACGACCACTCAGGACTTGTTAGGACTCTGTATGCGAAATTAGCAACAGGAAAAGCAATTTAGAATAATGTAGGATGCGTTACAACTTTTAAGAACACCTTACACCACCGTACGAAAGATTAAAACTCCATAATAAACCTAATGAATTCGTCCGAGTAATTTGAACACCATACAACAATTTGGAATATATTACGACTCTGTATGCCACATTACCGCCTTGAAAAGCATGTTAGTATAACGTACGGCACCTTACAACTCCTAACAAAACATTACAACACCGTACGTAAACTTAAAACTCCATAATAAACCTAATGAATTCGTCCGAGTCATTTGAACATCGTATGACCACTCAGGACTTGTTACGACTCTGTATGCGAAATTAGCAACAGGAAAAGCAATTTAGAATAATGTAGGATGCGTTACAACTTTTGAGAACACCTTACACCACCGTACGAAAGATTAAAACTCCATAATAAAACTAATGAATTCGTCCGAGTAGTTTGAACACCATACAACAATTTGGAATATATTACGACTCTGTATGCCACATTACCGCCTTGAAAAGCATGTTAGTATAACGTACAGCACCTTACAACTCCTAACAAAACATTACAACACCGTACGTAAACTTAAAACTCCATAATAAACCTAATGAATTCGTCCGAGTCATTTGAACATCGTACGACCACTCATGACTTGTTACGACTCTGTATGCGAAATTAGCAACAGGAAAAGCAATTTAGAATAATGTAGGATGTGTTACAACTTTTGAGAACACCTTACACCACCGTACGAAAGATTAAACCTCCATAATAAACCTAATGAATTCGTCTGAGTAATTTGAACACCATACAACAATTTGGAATATATTACGACTCTGTATGCCACATTACCGTCTTGAGAAGCATGTTAGTATAACGTACGACACCTTGCAACTCCTAACAAAACATTACAACACCTTACGTAAACTTAAAACTCTATAATAAACCTAATAAATTAGTCCGAGTCCTTTGAACACCATACAACAATTTGGAATATATTACGACTTTGTATGCCACATTACCGCCTTGAAAAGCATGTTAGTATAACGTACGGCACCTTACAACTCCTAACAAAACATTACAATACCGTACGTAAACTTAAAACTCCATAATAAACCTAATGAATTCGTCCGAGTCGTTTGAACATCGTACGACCACTCAGGACTTGTTAGGACTCTGTATGCGAAATTAGCAACAGGAAAAGCAATTTAGAATAATGTAGGATGCGTTACAACTTTTAAGAACACCTTACACCACCGTACGAAAGATTAAAACTCCATAATAAACCTAATGAATTCGTCCGAGTAATTTGAACACCATACAACAATTTGGAATATATTACGACTCTGTATGCCACATTACCGCCTTGAAAAGCATGTTAGTATAACGTACGGCACCTTACAACTCCTAACAAAACATTACAACACCGTACGTAAACTTAAAACTCCATAATAAACCTAATGAATTCGTCCGAGTCATTTGAACATCGTATGACCACTCAGGACTTGTTACGACTCTGTATGCGAAATTAGCAACAGGAAAAGCAATTTAGAATAATGTAGGATGCGTTACAACTTTTGAGAACACCTTACACCACCGTACGAAAGATTAAAACTCCATAATAAAACTAATGAATTCGTCCGAGTAGTTTGAACACCATACAACAATTTGGAATATATTACGACTCTGTATGCCACATTACCGCCTTGAAAAGCATGTTAGTATAACGTACAGCACCTTACAACTCCTAACAAAACATTACAACACCGTACGTAAACTTAAAACTCCATAATAAACCTAATGAATTCGTCCGAGTCATTTGAACATCGTACGACCACTCATGACTTGTTACGACTCTGTATGCGAAATTAGCAACAGGAAAAGCAATTTAGAATAATGTAGGATGTGTTACAACTTTTGAGAACACCTTACACCACCGTACGAAAGATTAAACCTCCATAATAAACCTAATGAATTCGTCTGAGTAATTTGAACACCATACAACAATTTGGAATATATTACGACTCTGTATGCCACATTACCGTCTTGAGAAGCATGTTAGTATAACGTACGACACCTTGCAACTCCTAACAAAACATTACAACACCTTACGTAAACTTAAAACTCTATAATAAACCTAATAAATTAGTCCGAGTCCTTTGAACACCATACAACAATTTGGAATATATTACGACTTTGTATGCCACATTACCGCCTTGAAAAGCATGTTAGTATAACGTACGGCACCTTACAACTCCTAACAAAACATTACAATACCGTACGTAAACTTAAAACTCCATAATAAACCTAATGAATTCGTCCGAGTCGTTTGAACATCGTACGACCACTCAGGACTTGTTAGGACTCTGTATGCGAAATTAGCAACAGGAAAAGCAATTTAGAATAATGTAGGATGCGTTACAACTTTTAAGAACACCTTACACCACCGTACGAAAGATTAAAACTCCATAATAAACCTAATGAATTCGTCCGAGTAATTTGAACACCATACAACAATTTGGAATATATTACGACTCTGTATGCCACATTACCGCCTTGAAAAGCATGTTAGTATAACGTACGGCACCTTACAACTCCTAACAAAACATTACAACACCGTACGTAAACTTAAAACTCCATAATAAACCTAATGAATTCGTCCGAGTCATTTGAACATCGTATGACCACTCAGGACTTGTTACGACTCTGTATGCGAAATTAGCAACAGGAAAAGCAATTTAGAATAATGTAGGATGCGTTACAACTTTTGAGAACACCTTACACCACCGTACGAAAGATTAAAACTCCATAATAAAGCTAATGAATTCGTCCGAGTAGTTTGAACACCATACAACAATTTGGAATATATTACGACTCTGTATGCCACATTACCGCCTTGAAAAGCATGTTAGTATAATGTACAACACCTTACAACTCCTAACAAAACATTACAACACCGTACGTAAACTTAAAACTCCATAATAAACCTAATGAATTTGTCCGAGTCATTTGAACATCGTACGACCACTCATGACTTGTTACGACTCTGTATGCGAAATTAGCAACAGGAAAAGCAATTTAGGATAATGTAGGATGCGTTACAACTTTTGAGAACACCTTACACCACCGTACGAAAGATTAAACCTCCATAATAAACCTAATGAATTCGTCCGAGTAATTTGAACACCATACAACAATTTGGAATATATTACGACTCTGTATGCCACATTACCGTCTTGAGAAGCATGTTAGTATAACGTACGACACCTTGCAACTCCTAACAAAACATTACAACACCTTACGTAAACTTAAAACTCTATAATAAACCTAATAAATTAGTCCGAGTCCTTTGAACACCATACAACAATTTGGAATATATTACGACTTTGTATGCCACATTACCGCCTTGAAAAGCATGTTAGTATAACGTACGGCACCTTACAACTCCTAACAAAACATTACAATACCGTACGTAAACTTAAAACTCCATAATAAACCTAATGAATTTGTCCGAGTCGTTTGAACATCGTACGACCACTCAGGACTTGTTAGGACTCTGTATGCGAAATTAGCAACAGGAAAAGCAATTTAGAATAATGTAGGATGCGTTACAACTTTTAAGAACACCTTACACCACCGTACGAAAGATTAAAACTCCATAATAAACCTAATGAATTCGTCCGAGTAATTTGAACACCATACAACAATTTGGAATATATTACGACTCTGTATGCCACATTACCGCCTTGAAAAGCATGTTAGTATAACGTACGGCACCTTACAACTCCTAACAAAACATTACAACACCGTACGTAAACTTAAAACTCCATAATAAACCTAATGAATTCGTCCGAGTCATTTGAACATCGTATGACCACTCAGGACTTGTTACGACTCTGTATGCGAAATTAGCAACAGGAAAAGCAATTTAGAATAATGTAGGATGCGTTACAACTTTTGAGAACACCTTACACCACCGTACGAAAGATTAAAACTCCATAATAAAGCTAATGAATTCGTCCGAGTAGTTTGAACACCATACAACAATTTGGAATATATTACGACTCTGTATGCCACATTACCGCCTTGAAAAGCATGTTAGTATAACGTACAGCACCTTACAACTCCTAACAAAACATTACAACACCGTACGTAAACTTAAAACTCCATAATAAACCTAATGAATTCGTCCGAGTCATTTGAACATCGTACGACCACTCATGACTTGTTACGACTCTGTATGCGAAATTAGCAACAGGAAAAGCAATTTAGAATAATGTAGGATGCGTTACAACTTTTGAGAACACCTTACACCACCGTACGAAAGATTAAACCTCCATAATAAACCTAATGAATTCGTCCGAGTAATTTGAACACCATACAACAATTTGGAATATATTACGACTCTGTATGCCACATTACCGTCTTGAGAAGCATGTTAGTATAACGTACGACACCTTGCAACTCCTAACAAAACATTACAACACCATACGTAAACTTAAAACTCTATAATAAACCTAATAAATTAGTCCGAGTCCTTTGAACACCATACAACAATTTGGAATATATTACGACTTTGTATGCCACATTACCGCCTTGAAAAGCATGTTAGTAGAACGTACAGCACCTTACAACTCCTAACAAAACATTACAACACCGTACGTAAACTTAAAACTTCATAATAAACCTAATGAATTCGTCCGAGTCATTTTGAACATCGTACGACCACTCATGACTTGTTACGACTCTGTATGCGAAATTAGCAACAGGAAAAGCAATTTAGAATAATGTAGGATGCGTTACAACTTTTGAGAACACCTTACACCACCGTACGAAAGATTAAAACTCCATAATAAAGCTAATGAATTCGTCCGAGTAGTTTGAACACCATACAACAATTTGGAATATATTACGACTCTGTATGCCACATTACCGCCTTGAAAAGCATGTTAGTATAACGTACAGCACCTTACAACTCCTAACAAAACATTACAACACCGTACGTAAACTTAAAACTCCATAATAAACCTAATGAATTCGTCCGAGTCATTTGAACATCGTACGACCACTCATGACTTGTTACGACTCTGTATGCGAAATTAGCAACAGGAAAAGCAATTTAGAATAATGTAGGATGCGTTACAACTTTTGAGAACACCTTACACCACCGTACGAAAGATTAAACCTCCATAATAAACCTAATGAATTCGTCCGAGTAATTTGAACACCATACAACAATTTGGAATATATTACGACTCTGTATGCCACATTACCGTCTTGAGAAGCATGTTAGTATAACGTACGACACCTTGCAACTCCTAACAAAACATTACAACACCATACGTAAACTTAAAACTCTATAATAAACCTAATAAATTAGTCCGAGTCCTTTGAACACCATACAACAATTTGGAATATATTACGACTTTGTATGCCACATTACCGCCTTGAAAAGCATGTTAGTATAACGTACAGCACCTTACAACTCCTAACAAAACATTACAACACCGTACGTAAACTTAAAACTTCATAATAAACCTAATGAATTCGTCCGAGTCATTTTGAACATCGTACGACCACTCATGACTTGTTACGACTCTGTATGCGAAATTAGCAACAGGAAAAGCAATTTAGAATAATGTAGGATGCGTTACAACTTTTGAGAACACCTTACACCACCGTACGAAAGATTAAAACTCCATAATAAACCTAATGAATTCGTCCGAGTAATTGGAACACCATACAAAAATTTGGAATATATTACGACTCTGTATGCCACATTACCGTCTTGAGAAGCATGTTAGTATAACGTACGGCACCTTACAACTCCTAACAAAACATTACAACACCGTACGTAAACTTAAAACTCCATAATAAACCTAATGAATTCGTCCGAGTCATTTGAACATCGTATGACCACTCAGGACTTGTTAGGACTCTGTATGCGAAATTAGCAACAGGAAAAGCAATTTAGAATAATGTAGGATGCGTTACAACTTTTGAGAACACCTTACACCACCGTACGAAAGATTAAAACTCCATAATAAAGCTAATGAATTCGTCCGAGTAGTTTGAACACCATACAACAATTTGGAATATATTACGACTCTGTATGCCACATTACCGCCTTGAAAAGCATGTTAGTATAACGTACAGCACCTTACAATTCCTAACAAAACATTACAACACCATACGTAAACTTAAAACTCCATAATAAACCTAATGGATTCTTCCGAGTCATTTGAACATCGTACGACCACTCAGGACTTGTTACGACTCTGTATGCGAAATTAGCAACAGGAAAAGCAATTTAGAATAATGTAGGATGCGTTACAACTTTTGAGAACACCTTACACCACCGTACGAAAGATTAAAACTCCATAATAAACCTAATGAATTCGTCCAAGTAATTTGAACACCATACAACAATTTGGAATATATTACGACTCTGTATGCCACATTACTGTCTTGAGAAGCATGTTAGTATAACGTACAGCACCTTACAACTCCTAACAAAACATTACAACACCGTGCGTAAACTTAAAACTCCATAATAAACCTAATGAATTCGTCCGAGTCATTTGAACATCGTACGACCACCCAGGACTTGTTACGACTCTGTATGCGAAATTAGCAACAGGAAAAGCAATTTAGAATAATGTAGGATGCGTTACAACTTTTGAGAACACCTGACACCACCGTACGAAAGATTAAAACTCCATAATAAACCTAATGAATTCGTCCAAGTAATTTGAACACCATACAACAATTTGGAATATATTACGACTCTGTATGCCACATTACCATCTTGAGAAGCATGTTAGTATAACGTACAGCACCTTACAACTCCTAACAAAACATTACAACACCGTACGTAAACTTAAAACTCCATAATAAACCTAATGAATTCGTCCGAGTCATTTGAACATCGTACGACCACTCAGGACTTGTTACGACTCTGTATGCGAAATTAGCAACAGGAAAAGCAATTTAGAATAATGTAGGATGCGTTACAACTTTTAAGAACACCTTACACCACCGTACGAAAGATTAAAACTCCATAATAAAGCTAATGAATTCGTCCGAGTAATTTGAACACCATACAACAATTTGGAATATATTACGACTCTGTATGCCACATTACCGCCTTGAAATGCATGTTAGTATAACGTACAGCACCTTACAACTCCTAACAAAACATTACAACACCGTACGTAAACTTAAAACTCCATAATAAACCTAATGGATTCGTCCGAGTCATTTGAACATCGTATGACCACTCAGGACTTGTTACGACTCTGTATGCGAAATTAGCAACAGGAAAAGCAATTTAGAATAATGTAGGATGCGTTACAACTTTTGAGAACACCTTACACCACCGTACGAAAGATTAAAACTCCATAATAAAGCTAATGAATTCGTCCGAGTAGTTTGAACACCATACAACAATTTGGAATATATTACGACTCTGTATGCCACATTACCGCCTTGAAAAGCATGTTAGTATAACGTACAGCACCTTACAATTCCTAACAAAACATTACAACACCGTACGTAAACTTA
The DNA here is from genome assembly GCA_030867185.1 of Tagetes erecta. Taxonomy (NCBI): domain Eukaryota; kingdom Viridiplantae; phylum Streptophyta; class Magnoliopsida; order Asterales; family Asteraceae; genus Tagetes; species Tagetes erecta. Next base: position 41,107,935 of record CM061488.1, on the reverse strand, counting down.
AAACTCCATAATAAACCTAATGGATTCTTCCGAGTCATTTGAACATCGTACGACCACTCAGGACTTGTTACGACTCTGTATGCGAAATTAGCAACAGGAAAAGCAATTTAGAATAATGTAGGATGCGTTACAACTTTTGAGAACACCTTACACCACCGTACGAAAGATTAAAACTCCATAATAAACCTAATGAATTCGTCCAAGTAATTTGAACACCATACAACAATTTGGAATATATTACGACTCTGTATGCCACATTACTGTCTTGAGAAGCATGTTAGTATAACGTACAGCACCTTACAACTCCTAACAAAACATTACAACACCGTGCGTAAACTTAAAACTCCATAATAAACCTAATGAATTCGTCCGAGTCATTTGAACATCGTACGACCACCCAGGACTTGTTACGACTCTGTATGCGAAATTAGCAACAGGAAAAGCAATTTAGAATAATGTAGGATGCGTTACAACTTTTGAGAACACCTGACACCACCGTACGAAAGATTAAAACTCCATAATAAACCTAGTGAATTCGTCCAAGTAATTTGAACACCATACAACAATTTGGAATATATTACGACTCTGTATGCCACATTACCATCTTGAGAAGCATGTTAGTATAACGTACAGCACCTTACAACTCCTAACAAAACATTACAACACCGTACGTAAACTTAAAACTCCATAATAAACCTAATGAATTCGTCCGAGTCATTTGAACATCGTACGACCACTCAGGACTTGTTACGACTCTGTATGCGAAATTAGCAACAGGAAAAGCAATTTAGAATAATGTAGGATGCGTTACAACTTTTAAGAACACCTTACACCACCGTACGAAAGATTAAAACTCCATAATAAAGCTAATGAATTCGTCCGAGTAATTTGAACACCATACAACAATTTGGAATATATTACGACTCTGTATGCCACATTACCGCCTTGAAATGCATGTTAGTATAACGTACAGCACCTTAGAACTCCTAACAAAACATTACAACACCGTACGTAAACTTAAAACTCCATAATAAACCTAATGGATTCGTCCGAGTCATTTGAACATCGTACGACCACTCAGGACTTGTTACGACTCTGTATGCGAAATTAGCAACAGGAAAAGCAATTTAGAATAATGTAGGATGCGTTACAACTTTTGAGAACACCTTACACCACCGTACGAAAGATTAAAACTCCATAATAAACCTAATGAATTCGTCCAAGTAATTTGAACACCATACAACAATTTGGAATATATTACGACTTTGTATGCCACATTACCGTCTTGAGAAGCATGTTAGTATAACGTACGGCACCTTGCTACTCCTAACAAAACATTACAACACCGTACGTAAACTTAAAACTCTATAATAAACCTAATAAATTAGTCCGAGTCCTTTGAACACCATACAACAATTTGGAATATATTACGACTTTGTATGCCACATTACCGCCTTGAAAAGCCTGTTAGTATAACGTACGGCACCTTACAACTCCTAACAAAACATTACAACACCGTACGTAAACTTAAAACTCCATAATAAACCTAATGAATTCGTCCGAGTCATTTGAACATCGTACGACCAATCAGGACTTGTTACGACTCTGTATGCGAAATTAGCAACAGGAAAAGCAATTTAGAATAATGTAGGATGCGTTACAAGTTTTGAGAACACCTTACACCACCGTACGAAAGATTAAAACTCCATAATAAACCTAATGAATTCGTCCGAGTAATTTGAACACCATACAACAATTTGGAATATATTACGACTCTGTATGCCACATTACCATCTTGAGAAGCATGTTAGTATAACGTACAGCACCTTACAACTCCTAACAAAACATTACAACACCGTACGTAAACTTAAAACTCCATAATAAACCTAATGAATTCGTCCGAGTCATTTGAACATCGTACGACCACTCAGGACTTGTTACGACTCTGTATGCGAAATTAGCAACAGGAAAAGCAATTTAGAATAATGTAGGATGCGTTACAACTTTTAAGAACACCTTACACCACCGTACGAAAGATTAAAACTCCATAATAAAGCTAATGAATTCGTCCGAGTAATTTGAACACCATACAACAATTTGGAATATATTACGACTCTGTATGCCACATTACCGCCTTGAAATGCATGTTAGTATAACGTACAACACCTTACAACTCCTAACAAAACATTACAACACCGTACGTAAACTTAAAACTCCATAATAAACCTAATGGATTCGTCCGAGTCATTTGAACATCGTACGACCACTCAGGACTTGTTACGACTCTGTATGCGAAATTAGCAACAGGAAAAGCAATTTAGAATAATGTAGGATGCGTTACAACTTTTGAGAACACCTTACACCACCGTACGAAAGATTAAAACTCCATAATAAACCTAATGAATTCGTCCAAGTAATTTGAACACCATACAACAATTTGGAGTATATTACGACTCTGTATGCCACATTACCGTCTTGAGAAGCATGTTAGTATAACGTACGGCACCTTGCTACTCCTAACAAAACATTACAACACCGTACGTAAACTTAAAACTCTATAATAAACCTAATAAATTAGTCCGAGTCCTTTGAACACCATACAACAATTTGGAATATATTACGACTTTGTATGCCACATTACCGCCTTGAAAAGCCTGTTAGTATAACGTACGGCACCTTACAACTCCTAACAAAACATTACAACACCGTACGTAAACTTAAAACTCCATAATAAACCTAATGAATTCGTCCGAGTCATTTGAACATCGTACGACCAATCAGGACTTGTTACGACTCTGTATGCGAAATTAGCAACAGGAAAAGCAATTTAGAATAATGTAGGATGCGTTACAAGTTTTGAGAACACCTTACACCACCGTACGAAAGATTAAAACTCCATAATAAACCTAATGAATTCGTCCGAGTAATTTGAACACCATACAACAATTTGGAATATATTACGACTCTGTATGCCACATTACCGCCTTGAAAAGCATGTTAGTATAACGTACGGCACCTTACAACTCCTAACAAAACATTACAACACCGTACGTAAACTTAAAACTCCATAATAAACCTAATGAATTCGTCCGAGTCATTTGAACATCGTATGACCACTCAGGACTTGTTACGACTCTGTATGCGAAATTAGCAACAGGAAAAGCAATTTAGAATAATGTAGGATGCGTTTCAACTTTTGAGAACAACTTACACCACCGTACGAAAGATTAAAACTCCATAATAAACATAATGAATTCGTCCGAGTAATTTGAACACCATACAACAATTTGGAATATATTACGACTCTGTATGCCACATTACCGTCTTGAGAAGCATGTTAGTATAACGTACGGCACCTTACAACTCCTAACAAAACATTACAACACAGTACGTAAACTTAAAACTCCATAATAAACCTAATGAATTCGTCCGAGTCATTTGAACATCGTACGACCACTCAGGACTTGTTACGACTCTGTATGTGAAATTAGCCACATGAAAAGCAAATTAGAATAATGTAGGATGCGTTACAACTTTTGAGAACACCTTACACCACCGTACAAAAGATTAAAACTCCATAATAAACCTAATGAATTCGTCCGAGTAGTTTGAACACCATACAACAATTTGGAATATATTACGACTCTGTATGCCACATTACCGCCTTGAAAAGCATGTTAGTATAACGTACAGCACCTTACAACTCCTAACAAAACATTACAACACCGTACGTAAACTTAAAACTCCATAATAAACCTAATGAATTCGTCCGAGTCATTTGAACATCGTATGACCACTCAGGACTTGTTACGACTCTATATGCGAAATTAGCAACAGGAAAAGCAATTTAGAATAATGTAGGATGCGTTTCAACTTTTGAGAACAACTTACACCACCGTACGAAAGATTAAAACTCCATAATAAACATAATGAATTCGTCCGAGTAATTTGAACACCATACAACAATTTGGAATATATTACGACTCTGTATGCCACATTACCGTCTTGAGAAGCATGTTAGTATAACGTACGGCACCTTACAACTCCTAACAAAACATTACAACACAGTACGTAAACTTAAAACTCCATAATAAACCTAATGAATTCGTCCGAGTCATTTGAACATCGTACGACCACTCCGGACTTGTTACGACTCTGTATGCGAAATTAGCAACAGGAAAAGCAAATTAGAATAATGTAGGATGCGTTACAACTTTTGAGAACACCTTACACCACCGTACAAAAGATTAAAACTCCATAATAAACCTAATGAATTCGTCCGAGTAGTTTGAACACCATACAACAATTTGGAATATATTACGACTCTATATGCCACATTACCGCCTTGAAAAGCATGTTAGTATAACGTACAGCACCTTACAACTCCTAACAAAACATTACAACACCGTACGTAAACTTAAAACTCCATAATAAACCTAATGAATTCGTCTGAGTCATTTGAACATCGTACGACCACTCAGGACTTGTTACGACTCTGTATGCGAAATTAGCAACAGGAAAAGCAATTTAGAATAATGTAGGATGCGTTACAACTTTTAAGAACACCTTACACCACCGTACGAAAGATTAAAACTCCATAATAAACCTAATGAATTCGTCCGAGTAATTTGAACACCATACAACAATTTGGAATATATTACGACTCTGTATGCCACATTACCGCCTTGAAAAGCATGTTAGTATAACGTACGACACCTTACAACTCCTAACAAAACATTACAACACCGTACGTAAACTTAAAACTCCATAATAAACCTAATGAATTCGTCCAAGTCATTTGAACATCGTACGACCCCTCAGGACTTGTTACGACTCTGCATGCGAAATTAGCAACAGGAAAAGCAATTTAGAATAATGTAGGATGAGTTACAACTTTTGAGAACACCTTACACCACCGTACGAAAGATTAAACCTCCATAATAAACCTAATGAATCCGTGCGAGTAATTTGAACACCATACAACAATTTGGAATATATTACGACTCTGTATGCCACATTACCGTCTTGAGAAGCATGTATGTATAACGTACGAAACCTTGAAACTCCTAACAAAACATTACAACACCTTACGTAAACTTAAAACTCTATAATAAACCTAATAAATTAGTTTGAGTCCTTTGAACACCATACAACAATTTGGAATATATTACGACTTTGTATGCCACATTACCGCCTTGAAAAGCATGTTAGTATAACGTACGGCACCTTACAACTCCTAACAAAACATTACAACACCGTACGTAAACTTAAAACTCCATAATAAACCTAATGAATTCGTCCGAGTCATTTGAAGATCGTACGACCACTCAGGACTTGTTACGACTCTGTATGCCAAATTAGCAACAGGAAAAGCAATTTAGAATAATGTAGGATGCGTTACAACTTTTGAGAACACCTTACACCACCGTACGAAAGATTAAAACTCCATAATAAACCTAATGAATTCGTCCGAGTAATTTGAACACCATACAACAATTTGGAATATATTACGACTCTGTATGTCACATTACCGTCTTGAGAAGCATGTTAGTATAACGTACGGCACCTTGCAACTCCTAACAAAACAATACAACACCGTACGTAAACTTAAAACTCTATAATAGACCTAATAAATTAGTCCGAGTCCTTTGAACACCATACAACAATTTGGAATATATTACGACTTTGTATGCCACATTACCGCCTTGAAAAGCATGTTAGTATAACGTACGGCACCTTACAACTCCTAACAAAACATTACAACACCGTACGTAAACTTAAAACTCCATAATAAACCTAATGAATTCGTCCGAGTCATTTGAACATCGTACGACCACTCAGGACTTGTTAGGACTCTGTATGCGAAATTAGCAACAGGAAAAGCAATTTAGAATAATGTAGGATGCGTTACAACTTTTAAGAACACCTTACACCATCGTACGAAAGATTAAAACTCCATAATAAACCTAATGAATTCGTCCGAGTAATTTGAACACCATACAACAATTTGGAATATATTACGACTTTGTATGCCACATTACCGCCTTGAAAAGCATGTTAGTATAACGTACGATACCTTACAACTCCTAACAAAACATTACAACACCGTACGTAAACTTAAAACTCCATAATAAACCTAATGAATTCGTCCGAGTCATTCGAACATCGTACGACCACTCAGGACTTGTTACGACTCTGTATGCGAAATTAGCAACAGGAAAAGCTATTTAGAATAATGTAGGATATGTTAAAACTTTTGAGAACACCTTACACCACCGTACGAAAGATTAAAACTCCTTAATAAACCTAATGAATTCGTCAGAGTAATTTGAACACCATACAACAATTTGGAATATATTACGACTCTGTATGCCACATTACCGTCTTGAGAAGCATGTATGTATAACGTACGAAACCTTGAAACTCCTAACAAAACATTACAACACCTTACGTAAACTTAAAACTCTATAATAAACCTAATAAATTAGTCTGAGTCCTTTGAACACCATACAACAATTTGGAATATATTACGACTTTGTATGTCACATTACCGCCTTGAAAAGCATGTTAGTATAACGTACGGCACCTTGCAACTCCTAACAAAACATTACAACATCGTACGTAAACTTAAAACTCTATAATAAACCTAATAAATTAGTCCGAGTCCTTTGAACACCATACAACAATTTGGAATATATTACGACTTTGTATGCCACATTACCGCCTTGAAAAGCATGTTAGTATAACGTACGGCACCTTACAACTCCTAACAAAACATTACAACACCGTACGTAAACTTAAAACTCCATAATAAACCTAATGAATTCGTCCGAGTCATTTGAACATCGTACGACCCCTCAGGACTTGTTACGACTCTGCATGCGAAATTAGCAACAGGAAAAGCAATTTAGAATAATGTAGGATGAGTTACAACTTTTGAGAACACCTTACACCACCGTACGAAAGATTAAACCTCCATAATAAACCTAATGAATCCGTCCGAGTAATTTGAACACCATACAACAATTTGGAATATATTACGACTCTGTATGCCACATTACCGTCTTGAGAAGCATGTATGTATAACGTACGAAACCTTGAAACTCCTAACAAAACATTACAACACCTTACGTAAACTTAAAACTCCATAATAAACCTAATAAATTAGTCTGAGTCCTTTGAACACCATACAACAATTTGGAATATATTACGACTTTGTATGCCACATTACCTCCTTGAAAAGCATGTTAGTATAACGTACGGCACCTTACAACTCCTAACAAAACATTACAACACCGTACGTAAACTTAAAACTCCATAATAAACCTAATGAATTCGTCCGAGTCATTTGAAGATCGTACGACCACTCAGGACTTGTTACGACTCTGTATGCGAAATTAGCAATAGGAAAAGCAATTTAGAATAATGTAGGATGCGTTACAACTTTTGAGAACACCTTACACCACCGTACGAAAGATTAAAACTCCATAATAAACCTAATGAATTCGTCCGAGTAATTTGAACATCATACAACAATTTGGAATATATTACGACTCTGTATGCCACATTACCGTCTTGAGAAGCATGTTAGTATAACGTACGGCACCTTGCAACTCCTAACAAAACATTACAACACCGTACGTAAACTTAAAACTCTATAATAAACCTAATAAATTAGTCCGAGTCCTTTGAACACCATACAACAATTTGGAATATATTACGACTTTGTATGCCACATTACCGCCTTGAAAAGCATGTTAGTATAACGTACGGCACCTTACAACTCCTAACAAAACATTACAACACCGTACGTAAACTTAAAACTCCATAATAAACCTAATGAATTCGTCCGAGTCATTTGAACATCGTATGACCACTCAGGACTTGTTAGGACTCTGTATGCGAAATTAGCAACAGGAAAAGCTATTTAGAATAATGTAGGATACGTTAAAACTTTTGAGAACACCTTACACCACCGTACGAAAGATTAAAACTCCTTAATAAACCTAATGAAGTCGTCAGAGTAATTTGAACACCATACAACAATTTGGAATATATTACGACTTTGTATGCCACATTACCGCCTTGAAAAGCATGTTAGTATAACGTACGACACCTTACAACTCCTAACAAAACATTACAACACCGTACGTAAACTTAAAACTCCATAATAAACCTAATGAATTCGTCCGAGTCATTCGAACATCGTACGACCACTCAGGACTTGTTACGACTCTGTATGCGAAATTAGCAACAGGAAAAGCAATTTAGAAAAATGTAGGATGCGTTACAACTTTTGAGAACACCTTACACCACTGTACGAAAGATTAAAACTCCATAATAAACCTAATGAATTCGTCCGAGTAATTTGAACACCATACAACAATTTGGAATATATTACGACTCTGTATGCCACATTACCGTCGTGAGAAGCATGTTAGTATAACGTACGACACCTTGCAACTCCTAACAAAACATTACAACACCGTACGTAAACTTAAAACTCCATAATAAACCTAATGAATTCGTCCGAGTTATTTGAACATCGTACGACCACTCAGGACTTGTTACGACTCTGTATGCGTAATTAGCAACAGGAAAAGCAATTTAGAATAATGTAGGATGTGTTACAACTTTTGAGAACACCTTAAACCACCGTACGAAAGATTAAAACTCCATAATAAACCTAATGAATCCGTCCGAGTAATTTGAACACCATACAACAATTTGGAATATATTACGACTCTGTATGCCACATTACCGTCTTGAGAAGCATGTTAGTATAACGTACGGCACCTTGCAACTCCTAACAAAACATTACAACACCGTACGTAAACTTAAAACTCTATAATAAACCTAAAAAATAGTCCGAGTCCTTTGAACACCATACAACAATTTGGAATATATTACGACTTTGTATGCCACATTACCGCCTTGAAAAGCATGTTAGTATAACGTACGACACATTACAACTCCTAACAAAACATTACAACACCGTACGTAAACTTAAAACTCCATAATAAACCTAATGAATTCGTCCGAGTCATTTGAACATCGTACGACCACTCAGGACTTGTTAGGACTCTGTATGCGAAATTAGCAACAGGAAAAGCTATTTAGAATAATGTAGGATACGTTAAAACTTTTGAGAACACCTTACACCACCGTACGAAAGATTAAAACTCCTTAATAAACCTAATGAATTCGTCAGAGTAATTTGAACACCATACAACAATTTGGAATATATTACGACTTTGTATGCCACATTACCGCCTTGAAAAACATGTTAGTATAACGTACGACACCTTGCAACTCCTAACAAAACATTACAACACCGTACGTAAACTTAAAACTCCATAATAAACCTAATGAATTCGTCCGAGTTATTTGAACATCGTACGACCACTCAGGACTTGTTACGACTCTGTATGCGTAATTAGCAACAGGAAAAGCAATTTAGAATAATGTAGGATGTGTTACAACTTTTGAGAACACCTTAAACCACCGTACGAAAGATTAAAACTCCATAATAAACCTAATGAATCCGTCCGAGTAATTTGAACACCATACAACAATTTGGAATATATTACGACTCTGTATGCCACATTACCGTCTTGAGAAGCATGTTAGTATAACGTACGGCACCTTGCAACTCCTAACAAAACATTACAACACCGTACGTAAACTTAAAACTCTATAATAAACCTAATAAATTAGTCCGAGTCCTTTGAACACCATACAACAATTTGGAATATATTACGACTTTGTATGCCACATTACCGCCTTGAAAAGCATGTTAGTATAACGTACGGCACCTTACAACTCCTAACAAAACATTACAACACCGTACGTAAACTTAAAACTCCATAATAAACCTAATGAATTCGTCCGAGTCATTTGAACATCGTACGACCACTCAGGACTTGTTAGGACTCTGTATGCGAAATTAGCAACAGGAAAAGCTATTTAGAATAATGTAGGATACGTTAAAACTTTTGAGAACACCTTACACCACCGTACGAAAGATTAAAACTCCTTAATAAACCTAATGAATTCGTCAGAGTAATTTGAACACCATACAACAATTTGGAATATATTACGACTTTGTATGCCACATTACCGCCTTGAAAAACATGTTAGTATAACGTACGACACCTTACAACTCCTAACAAAACATTACAACACCGTACGTAAACTTAAAACTCCATAATAAACCTAATGAATTCGTCCGAGTCATTCGAACATCGTACGGCCACTCAGGACTTGTTACGACTCTGTATGCGAAATTAGCAACAGTAAAAGCAATTTAGAATAATGTAGGATGCGTTACAACTTTTGAGAACACCTTACACCACTGTACGAAAGATTAAAACTCCATAATAAACCTAATGAATTCGTCCGAGTAATTTGAACACCATACAACAATTTGGAATATATTACGACTCTGTATGCCACATTTCCGTCTTGAGAAGCATGTTAGTATAACGTACGGCACCTTGCAACTCCTAACAAAACATTACAACACCGTACGTAAACTTAAAACTCCAAAATAAACCTAATGAATTCGTCCGAGTTATTTGAACATCGTACGACCACTCAGGACTTGTTACGACTCTGTATGCGTAATTAGCAACAGGAAAAACAATTTAGAATAATGTAGGATGTGTTACAACTTTTGAGAACACCTTACACCACCGTACGAAAGATTAAAACTCCATAATAAACCTAATGAATTCGTCCGAGTAATTTGAACACCATACAACAGTTTGGAATATATTACGACTCTGTATGCCACATTACCGTCTTGAGAAGCATGTTAGTATAACGTACGGCACCTTGCAAATCCTAACAAAACATTACAACACCGTACGTAAACTTAAAACTCTATAATAAACCTAATAAATTAGTCCGAGTCCTTTGAACATCGTACGACCACTGAGGACTTGTTACGACTCTGTATGCGAAATTAGCAACAGGAAAAGCAATTTAGAATAATGTAGGATGCGTTACAACTTTTGAGAACACCTTACACCACCGTACGAAAGATTAAAACTCCATAATAAACCTAATGAATTCGTCCGAGTAGTTTGAACACCATACAACAATTATTACGACTCTGTATGCCACATTACCGCCTTGAAAAGCATGTTAGTATAACGTACATCACCTTACAACTCCTAACAAAACATTATAACACCGTACGTAAACTTAAAACTCCATAACAAACCTAATGAATTCGTCCGAGTCATTTGAACATCGTACGACCACTCAGGACTTGTTACGACTCTGTATGCGAAATTAGCAACAGGAAAAGCAATTTAGAATAATGTAGGATGCGTTACAACTTTTGAGAACACCTTACACCACCGTACGAAAGATTAAAACTCCATAATAAACCTAATGAATTCGTCCGAGTAATTTGAACACCATACATAAATTTGGAATATATTACGACTCTGTATGCCACATTACCGTCTTGAGAAGCATGTTAGTATAACGTACGGCACCTTGCAACTCCTAACAAAACATTACAACACCGTACGTAAACTTAAAACTCTATAATAAACCTAATAAATTAGTCCGAGTCCTTTGAACACCATACAACAATTTGGAATATATTACGACTTTGTATGCCACATTACCGCTTTGAAAAGCATGTTAGTATAACGTACGGCACCTTACAACTCCTAACAAAACATTACAACACCGTACGTAAACTTAAAACTCCATAATAAACCTAATGAATTCGTCCGAGTCATTTGAACATCGTACGACCACTCAGGACTTGTTAGGACTCTGTATGCGAAATTAGCAACAGGAAAAGCAATTTAGAATAATGTAGGATGCGTTAAAACTTTTGAGAACACCTTACACCACCGTACGAAAGATTAAAACTCCATAATAAACCAAATGAATTCGTTAGAGTAATTTGAACACCATACAACAATTTGGAATATATTACGACTTTGTATGCCACATTACCGCCTTGAAAAGCATGTTAGTATAACGTACGACACCTTACAACTCCTAACAAAACATTACAACACCGTACGTAAACTTAAAACTCCATAATAAACCTAATGAATTCGTCCGAGTCATTCGAACATCGTACGACCACTCAGGACTTGTTACGACTCTGTATGCGAAATTAGCAACAGGAAAAGCAATTTAGAATAATGTAGGATGTGTTACAACTTTTGAGAACACCTTACACTACCGTACGAAAGATTAAAACTCCATAATAAACCTAATGAATTCGTCCGAGTAATTTGAACACCATACAACAGTTTGGAATATATTACGACTTTGTATGCCACATTACCGCCTTGAAAAGCATGTTAGTATAACGTACGACACCTTACAACTCCTAACAAAACATTACAACACCGTACGTAAACTTAAAACTCCATAATAAACCTAATGAATTCGTCCGAGTCATTCGAACATCGTACGACCACTCAGGACTTGTTACGACTCTGTATGCGAAATTAGCAACAGGAAAAGCAATTTAGAATAATGTAGGATGTGTTACAACTTTTGAGAACACCTTACACTACCGTACGAAAGATTAAAACTCCATAATAAACCTAATGAATTCGTCCGAGTAATTTGAACACCATACAACAGTTTGGAATATATTACGACTCTGTATGCCACATTACCGTCTTGAGAAGCATGTTAGTATAACGTACGGCACCTTACAACTCCTAACAAAACATTACAACACCGTACGTAAACTTAAAACTCCATAATAAACCTAATGAATTCGTCCGAGTCATTTGAACATCGTACGACCACTCAGGACTTGTTACGACTCTGTATGCGAAATTAGCAACAGGAAAAGCAATTTAGAATAATGTAGGATGCGTTACAACTTTTGAGAACACCTTACACCACCGTACGAAAGATTAAAACTCCATAATAAACCTAATGAATTCGTCCGAGTAGTTTGAACACCATACAACAATTATTACGACTCTGTATGCCACATTACCGCCTTGAAAAGCATGTTAGTATAACGTACAGCACCTTACAACTCCTAACAAAACATTACAACACCGTACGTAAACTTAAAACTCCATAATAAACCTAATGAATTCGTCCGAGTCATTTGAACATCGTACGACCACTCAGGACTTGTTACAACTCTGTATGCGAAATTAGCAACAGGAAAAGCAATTTAGAATAATGTAGGATGCGTTACAACTTTTGAGAACACCTTACACCACCGTACGAAATATTAAAACTCCATAATAAACCTAATGAATTCGTCCGAGTAATTTGAACACCATACAACAATTTGGAATATATTACGACTCTGTATGCCACATTACCGTCTTGAGAAGCATGTTAGTATAACGTACGGCACCTTGCAACTCCTAACAAAACATTACAACACCGTACGTAAACTTAAAACTCTATAATAAACCTAATAAATTAGTCCGAGTCCTTTGAACACCATACAACAATTTGGAATATATTACGACTTTCTATGCCACATTACCGCCTTGAAAAGCATGTTAGTATAACGTACGGCACCTTACAACTCCTAACAAAACATTACAACACCGTACGTAAACTTAAAACTCCATAATAAACCTAATGAATTCGTCCGAGTCATTTGAACATCGTACGACCACTCAGGACTTGTTAGGACTCTGTATGCGAAATTAGCAACAGGAAAAGCAATTTAGAATAATGTAGGATGCGTTAAAACTTTTGAGAACACCTTACACCACCGTACGAAAGATTAAAACTCCATAATAAACCAAATGAATTCGTTAGAGTAATTTGAAAACCATACAACAATTTGGAATATATTACGACTTTGTATGCCACATTACCGCCTTGAAAAGCATGTTAGTATAACGTACGACACCTTACAACTCCTAACAAAACATTACAACACCGTACGTAAACTTAAAACTCCATAATAAACCTAATGAATTCGTCCGAGTCATTCGAACATCGTACGACCACTCAGGACTTGTTACGACTCTGTATGCGAAATTAGCAACAGGAAAAGCAATTTAGAATAATGTAGGATGCGTTACAACTTTTGAGAACACTTTACACCACCGTACGAAAGATTAAAACTCCATAATAAACCTAATGAATTCGTCCGAGTAATTTGAACACCATACAACAATTTGGAATATATTACGACTCTGTATGCCACATTACCGTCTTGAGAAGCATGTTAGTATAACGTACGGCACCTTGCAACTCCTAACAAAACATTACAACACCGTACGTAAACTTAAAACTCCATAATAAACCTAATGAATTCGTCCGAGTCATTTGAACATCGTACGACCACTCAGGACTTGTTACGACTCTGTATGCGAAATTAGCAACAGGAAAAGCAATTTAGAATAATGTAGGATGCGTTACAACTTTTGAGAACACCTTACACCACCGTACGAAAGATTAAAACTCCATAATAAACCTAATGAATTCGTCCGAGTAATTTGAACACCATACAACAATTTGGAATATATTACGACTCTGTATGCCACATTACCGTCTTGAGAAGCATGTTAGTATAACGTACGGCACCTTGCAACTCCTAACAAAACATTACAACACCGTACGTAAACTTAAAACTCTATAATAAACCTAATAAATTAGTCCGAGTCCTTTGAAAACCATACAACAATTTGGAATATATTACGACTCTGTATGCCACATTACCGCCTTGAAAAGCATGTTAGTATAACGTACAGCACCTTACAACTCCTAACAAAACATTACAACACCGTACGTAAACTTAAAACTCCATAATAAACCTAATGAATTCGTCCGAGTCATTTGAACATCGTACGACCACTCAGGACTTGTTGACTCTGTATGCGAAATTAGCAACAAGAAAAGCAATTTAGAATAATGTAGGATGCGTTACAACTTTTGAGAACACCTTACACCACCGTACGAAATATTAAAACTCCATAATAAACCTAATGAATTCGTCCGAGTAATTTGAACACCATACAACAATTTGGAATATATTACGACTCTGTATGCCACATTACCGTCTTGAGAAGCATGTTAGTATAACGTACGGCACCTTGCAACTCCTAACAAAACATTACAACACCGTACGTAAACTTAAAACTCTATAATAAACCTAATAAATTAGTCCGAGTCCTTTGAACACCATACAACAATTTGGAATATATTACGACTTTGTATGCCACATTACCGCCTTGAAAAGCATGTTAGTATAACGTACGGCACCTTACAACTCCTAACAAAACATTACAACACCGTACGTAAACTTAAAACTCCATAATAAACCTAATGAATTCGTCCGAGTCATTTGAACATCGTACGACCACTCAGGACTTGTTACGACTCTGTATGCGAAATTAGCAACAGGAAAAGCAATTTAGAATAATGTAGGATGCGTTAAAACTTTTGAGAACACCTTACACCACCGTACGAAAGATTAAAACTCCATAATAAACCAAATGAATTCGTTAGAGTAATTTGAACACCATACAACAATTTGGAATATATTGCGACTTTGTATGCCACATTACCGCCTTGAAAAGCATGTTAGTATAACGTACGACACCTTACAACTCCTAACAAAACATTACAACACCGTACGTAAACTTAAAACTCCATAATAAACCTAATGAATTCGTCCGAGTCATTCGAACATCGTACGACCACTCAGGACTTGTTACGACTCTGTATGCGAAATTAGCAACAGGAAAAGCAATTTAGAATAATGTAGGATGCGTTACAACTTTTGAGAACACTTTACACCACCGTACGAAAGATTAAAACTCCATAATAAACCTAATGAATTCGTCCGAGTAATTTGAACACCATACAACAATTTGGAATATATTACGACTCTGTATGCCACATTACCGTCTTGAGAAGCATGTTAGTATAACGTACGGCACCTTGCAACTCCTAACAAAACATTACAACACCGTACGTAAACTTAAAACTCCATAATAAACCTAATGAATTCGTCCGAGTCATTTGAACATCGTACGACCACTCAGGACTTGTTACGACTCTGTATGCGAAATTAGCAACAGGAAAAGCAATTTAGAATAATGTAGGATGCGTTACAACTTTTGAGAACACCTTACACCACCGTACGAAAGATTAAAACTCAATAATAAACCTAATGAATTCGTCCGAGTAGTTTGAACACCATACAATAATTATTACGACTCTGTATGCCACATTACCGCCTTGAAAAGCATGTTAGTATAACGTACATCACCTTACAACTCCTAACAAAACATTACAACACCGTACGTAAACTTAAAACTCCATAATAAACCTAATGAATTCGTCCGAGTCATTTGAACATCGTACGACCACTCAGGACTTGTTACGACTCTGTATGCGAAATTAGCAACAGGAAAAGCAATTTAGAATAATGTAGGATGCGTTACAACTTTTGAGAACACCTTACACCACCGTACGAAAGATTAAAACTCCATAATAAACCTAATGAATTCGTCCGAGTAATTTGAACACCATACAACAATTTGGAATATATTACGACTCTGTATGCCACATTACCGTCTTGAGAAGCATGTTAGTATAACGTACGGCACCTTGCAACTCCTAACAAAACATTACAACACCGTACGTAAACTTAAAACTCTATAATAAACCTAATAAATTAGTCCGAGTCCTTTGAACACCATACAACAATTTGGAATATATTACGACTTTGTATGCCACATTACCGCCTTGAAAAGCATGTTAGTATAACGTACGGCACCTTACAACTCCTAACAAAACATTACAACACCGTACGTAAACTTAAAACTCCATAATAAACCTAATGAATTCGTCCGAGTCATTTGAACATCGTACGACCACTCAGGACTTGTTAGGACTCTGTATGCGAAATTAGCAACAGGAAAAGCAATTTAGAATAATGTAGGATGCGTTAAAACTTTTGAGAACACCTTACACCACCGTACGAAAGATTAAAACTCCATAATAAACCAAATGAATTCGTTAGAGTAATTTGAACACCATACAACAATTTGGAATATATTACGACTTTGTATGCCACATTACCGCCTTGAAAAGCATGTTAGTATAACGTACGACACCTTACAACTCCTAACAAAACATTACAACACCGTACGTAAACTTAAAACTCCATAATAAACCTAATGAATTCGTCCGAGTCATTCGAACATCGTACGACCACTCAGGACTTGTTACGACTCTGTATGCGAAATTAGCAACAGGAAAAGCAATTTAGAATAATGTAGGATGCGTTACAACTTTTGAGAACACTTTACACCACCGTACGAAAGATTAAAACTCCATAATAAACCTAATGAATTCGTCCGAGTAATTTGAACACCATACAACAATTTGGAATATATTACAACTCTGTATGCCACATTACCGTCTTGAGAAGCATGTTAGTATAACGTACGGCACCTTGCAACTCCTAACAAAACATTACAACACCGTACGTAAACTTAAAACTCCATAATAAACCTAATGAATTCGTCCGAGTTATTTGAACATCGTACGACCACTCAGGACTTGTTACGACTCTGTATGCGTAATTAGCAACAGGAAAAGCAATTTAGAATAATGTAGGATGTGTTACAACTTTTGAGAACACCTTACACCACCGTACGAAAGATTAAAACTCCATAATAAACCTAATGAATTCGTCCGAGTAATTTGAACACCATACAACAGTTTGGAATATATTACGACTCTGTATGCCACATTACCGTCTTGAGAAGCATGTTAGTATAACGTACGGCACCTTACAACTCCTAACAAAACATTACAACACCGTACGTAAACTTAAAACTCCATAATAAACCTAATGAATTCGTCCGAGTCATTCGAACATCGTACGACCACTCAGGACTTGTTACGACTCTGTATGCGAAATTAGCAACAGGAAAAGCAATTTAGAATAATGTAGGATGCGTTACAACTTTTGAGAACACTTTACACCACCGTACGAAAGATTAAAACTCCATAATAAACCTAATGAATTCGTCCGAGTAATTTGAACACCATACAACAATTTGGAATATATTACGACTTTGTATGCCACATTACCGCCTTGAAAAGCATGTTAGTATAACGTACGACACCTTACAACTCCTAACAAAACATTACAACACCGTACGTAAACTTAAAACTCCATAATAAACCTAATGAATTCGTCCGAGTCATTCGAACATCGTACGACCACTCAGGACTTGTTACGACTCTGTATGCGAAATTAGCAACAGGAAAAGCAATTTAGAATAATGTAGGATGCGTTACAACTTTTGAGAACACTTTACACCACCGTACGAAAGATTAAAACTCCATAATAAACCTAATGAATTCGTCCGAGTAATTTGAACACCATACAACAATTTGGAATATATTACAACTCTGTATGCCACATTACCGTCTTGAGAAGCATGTTAGTATAACGTACGGCACCTTGCAACTCCTAACAAAACATTACAACACCGTACGTAAACTTAAAACTCCATAATAAACCTAATGAATTCGTCCGAGTTATTTGAACATCGTACGACCACTCAGGACTTGTTACGACTCTGTATGCGTAATTAGCAACAGGAAAAGCAATTTAGAATAATGTAGGATGTGTTACAACTTTTGAGAACACCTTACACCACCGTACGAAAGATTAAAACTCCATAATAAACCTAATGAATTCGTCCGAGTAATTTGAACACCATACAACAGTTTGGAATATATTACGACTCTGTATGCCACATTACCGTCTTGAGAAGCATGTTAGTATAACGTACGGCACCTTACAACTCCTAACAAAACATTACAACACCGTACGTAAACTTAAAACTCCATAATAAACCTAATGAATTCGTCCGAGTCATTTGAACATCGTACGACCACTCAGGACTTGTTACGACTCTGTATGCGAAATTAGCAACAGGAAAAGCAATTTAGAATAATGTAGGATGCGTTACAACTTTTGAGAACACCTTACACCACCGTACGAAAGATTAAAACTCCATAATAAACCTAATGAATTCGTCCGAGTAGTTTGAACACCATACAACAATTATTACGACTCTGTATGCCACATTACCGCCTTGAAAAGCATGTTAGTATAACGTATAGCACCTTACAACTCCTAACAAAACATTACAACACCGTACGTAAACTTAAAACTCCATAATAAACCTAATGAATTCTTCCGAGTCATTTGAACATCGTACGACCACTCAGGACTTGTTACGACTCTGTATGCGAAATTAGCAACAGGAAAAGCAATTTAGAATAATGTAGGATGCGTTACAACTTTTGAGAACACCTTACACCACCGTACGAAATATTAAAACTCCATAATAAACCTAATGAATTCGTCCGAGTAATTTGAACACCATACAACAATTTGGAATATATTACGACTCTGTATGCCACATTACCGTCTTGAGAAGCATGTTAGTATAACGTACGGCACCTTGCAACTCCTAACAAAACATTACAACACCGTACGTAAACTTAAAACTCTATAATAAACCTAATAAATTAGTCCGAGTCCTTTGAACACCATACAACAATTTGGAATATATTACGACTTTGTATGCCACATTACCGCCTTGAAAGGGCATGTTAGTATAACGTACGGCACCTTACAACTCCTAACAAAACATTACAACACCGTACGTAAACTTAAAACTCCATAATAAACCTAATGAATTCGTCCGAGTCATTTTGAACATCGTACGACCAGTCAGGACTTGTTAGGACTCTGTATGCGAAATTAGCAACAGGAAAAGCAATTTAGAATAATGTAGGATGCGTTAAAACTTTTGAGAACACCTTACACCACCGTACGAAAGATTAAAACTCCATAGTAAACCAAATGAATTCGTTAGAGTAATTTGAACACCATACAACAATTTGGAATATATTACGACTTTGTATGCCACATTACCGCCTTGAAAAGCATGTTAGTATAACGTACGACACCTTACAACTCCTAACAAAACATTACAACACCGTACGTAAACTTAAAACTCCATAATAAACCTAATGAATTCGTCCGAGTCATTCGAACATCGTACGACCACTCAGGACTTGTTACGACTCTGTATGCGAAATTAGCAACAGGAAAAGCAATTTAGAATAATGTAGGATGCGTTACAACTTTTGAGAACACTTTACACCACCGTACGAAAGATTAAAACTCCATAATAAACCTAATGAATTCGTCCGAGTAATTTGAACACCATACAACAATTTGGAATATATTACGACTCTGTATGCCACATTACCGTCTTGAGAAGCATGTTAGTATAACGTACGGCACCTTGCAACTCCTAACAAAACATTACAACACCGTACGTAAACTTAAAACTCCATAATAAACCTAATGAATTCGTCCGAGTTATTTGAACATCGTACGACCACTCAGGACTTGTTACGACTCTGTATGCGTAATTAACAACATGAAAAGCAATTTAGAATAATGTAGGATGTGTTACAACTTTTGAGAACACCTTACACCACCGTACGAAAGATTAAAACTCCATAATAAACCTAATGAATTCGTCCGATTAATTTGAACACCATACAACAGTTTGGAATATATTACGACTCTGTATGCCACATTACCGTCTTGAGAAGCATGTTAGTATAACGTACGGCACCTTACAACTCCTAACAAAACATTACAACACCGTACGTAAACTTAAAACTCCATAATAAACCTAATGAATTCGTCCGAGTCATTTGAACATCGTACGACCACTCAGGACTTGTTACGACTCTGTATGCGAAATTAGCAACAGGAAAAGCAATTTAGAATAATGTAGGATGCGTTACAACTTTTGAGAACACCTTACACCACCGTACGAAAGATTAAAACTCCATAATAAACCTAATGAATTCGTCCGAGTAGTTTGAACACCATACAACAATTATTACGACTCTGTATGCCACATTACCGCCTTGAAAAGCATGTTAGTATAACGTACAGCACCTTACAACTCCTAACAAAACATTACAACACCGTACGTAAACTTAAAACTCCATAATAAACCTAATGAATTCGTCCGAGTCATTTGAACATCGTACGACCACTCAGGACTTGTTACGACTCTGTATGCGAAATTAGCAACAGGAAAAGCAATTTAGAATAATGTAGGATGCGTTACAACTTTTGAGAACACCTTACACTACCGTACGAAAGATTAAAACTCCATAATAAACCTAATGAATTCGTCCGAGTAATTTGAACACCATACAACAATTTGGAATATATTACGACTCTGTATGCCACATTACCGTCTTGAGAAGCATGTTAGTATAACGTACGGCACCTTGCAACTCCTAACAAAACATTACAACACCGTTCGTAAACTTAAAACTCTATAATAAACATAATAAATTAGTCCGAGTCCTTTGAACACCATACAACAATTTGGAATATATTACGACTTTGTATGCCACATTACCGCCTTGAAAAGCATGTTAGTATAACGTACGGCACCTTACAACTCCTAACAAAACATTACAACACCGTACGTAAACTTAAAACTCCATAATAAACCTAATGAATTCGTCTGAGTCATTTGAACATCGTACGACCACTCAGGACTTGTTAGGACTCTGTATGCGAAATTAGCAACAGGAAAAGCAATTTAGAATAATGTAGGATGCGTTAAAACTTTTGAGAACACCTTACACCACCGTACGAAAGATTAAAACTCCATAATAAACCAAATGAATTCGTCAGAGTAATTTGAACACCATACAACAATTTGGAATATATTACGACTTTGTATGCCACATTACCGCCTTGAAAAGCATGTTAGTATAACGTACGACACCTTACAACTCCTAACAAAACATTACAACACCGTACGTAAACTTAAAACTCCATAATAAACCTAATGAATTCGTCCGAGTCATTCGAACATCGTACGACCACTCAGGACTTGTTACGACTCTGTATGCGAAATTAGCAACAGGAAAAGCAATTTAAAATAATGTAGGATGCGTTACAACTTTTGAGAACACTTTACACCACCGTACGAAAGATTAAAACTCCATAATAAACCTAATGAATTCGTCCGAGTAATTTGAACACCATACAACAATTTGGAATATATTACGACTCTGTATGCCACATTACCGTCTTGAGAAGCATGTTAGTATAACGTACGGCACCTTGCAACTCCTAACAAAACATTACAACACCGTTCGTAAACTTAAAACTCTATAATAAACATAATAAATTAGTCCGAGTCCTTTGAAAACCATACAACAATTTGGAATATATTACGACTTTGTATGCCACATTACCGCCTTGAAAAGCATGTTAGTATAACGTACGGCACCTTACAACTCCTAACAAAACATTACAACACCGTACGTAAACTTAAAACTCCATAATAAACCTAATGAATTCGTCTGAGTCATTTGAACATCGTACGACCACTCAGGACTTGTTAGGACTCTGTATGCGAAATTAGCAACAGGAAAAGCAATTTAGAATAATGTAGGATGCGTTAAAACTTTTGAGAACACCTTACACCACCGTACGAAAGATTAAAACTCCATAATAAACCAAATGAATTCGTCAGAGTAATTTGAACACCATACAACAATTTGGAATATATTACGACTTTGTATGCCACATTACCGCCTTGAAAAGCATGTTAGTATAACGTACGACACCTTACAACTCCTAACAAAACATTACAACACCGTACGTAAACTTAAAACTCCATAATAAACCTAATGAATTCGTCCGAGTCATTCGAACATCGTACGACCACTCAGGACTTGTTACGACTCTGTATGCGAAATTAGCAACAGGAAAAGCAATTTAAAATAATGTAGGATGCGTTACAACTTTTGAGAACACTTTACACCACCGTACGAAAGATTAAAACTCCATAATAAACCTAATGAATTCGTCCGAGTAATTTGAACACCATACAACAATTTGGAATATATTACGACTCTGTATGCCACATTACCGTCTTGAGAAGCATGTTAGTATAACGTACGGCACCTTGCAACTCCTAACAAAACATTACAACACCGTACGTAAACTTAAAACTCCATAATAAACCTAATGAATTCGTCCGAGTCATTTGAACATCGTACGACCACTCAGGACTTGTTACGACTCTGTATGCGAAATTAGCAACAAGAAAAGCAATTTAGAATAATGTAGGATGCGTTACAACTTTTGAGAACACCTTACACCACCGTACGAAAGATTAAAACTCCATAATAAACCTAATGAATTCGTCCGAGTAGTTTCAACACCATACAACAATTATTACGACTCTGTATGTCACATTACCGCCTTGAAAAGCATGTTAGTATAACGTACAGCACCTTACAACTCCTAACAAAACATTACAACACCGTACGCAAACTTAAAACTCCATAATAAACCTAATGAATTCGTCCGAGTCATTTGAACATCGTACGACCACTCAGGACTTGTTACGAATCTGTATGCGTAATTAGCAACAGGAAAAGCAATTTAGAATAATGTAGGATGCGTTACAACTTTTGAGAACACCTTACACCACCGTACGAAAGATTAAAACTCCATAATAAACCTAATGAATTCGTCCGAGTAATTTAAACACCATACAACAATTTGGAATATATTACGACTCTGTATGCCATATTACCGTCTTGAGAAGCATGTTAGTATAACGTACGGCACCTTGCAACTCCTAACAAAACATTACAACACCGTACGTAAACTTAAAACTCTATAATAAACCTAATAAATTAGTCCGAGTCCTTTGAACACCATACAACAATTTGGAATATATTACGACTTTGTATGCCACATTACCGCCTTGAAAAGCATGTTAGTATAACGTACGGCAACTTACAACTCCTAACAAAACATTACAACACCGTACGTAAACTTAAAACTCCATAATAAACCTAATGAATTCGTCCGAGTCATTTGAACATCGTACGACCACTCAGGACTTGTTACGAATCTGTATGCGTAATTAGCAACAGGAAAAGCAATTTAGAATAATGTAGGATGCGTTACAACTTTTGAGAACACCTTACACCACCGTACGAAAGATTAAAACTCCATAATAAACCTAATGAATTCGTCCGAGTAATTTGAACACCATACAACAATTTGGAATATATTACGACTCTGTATGCCACATTACCGTCTTGAGAAGCATGTTAGTATAACGTACGGCACCTTGCAACTCCTAACAAAACATTACAACACCGTACGTAAACTTAAAACTCTATAATAAACCTAATAAATTAGTCCGAGTCCTTTGAACACCATACAACAATTTGGAATATATTACGACTTTGTATGCCACATTACCGCCTTGAAAAGCATGTTAGTATAACGTACGGCACCTTACAACTCCTAACAAAACATTACAACACCGTACGTAAACTTAAAACTCCATAATAAACCTAATGAATTCGTCCGAGTCATTCGAACATCGTACGACCACTCAGGACTTGTTACGACTCTGTATGCGAAATTAGCAACAGGAAAAGCAATTTAGAATAATGTAGGATGCGTTAAAACTTTTGAGAACACCTTACACCACCGTACGAAAGATTAAAACTCCATAATAAACCAAATGAATTCGTCAGAGTAATTTGAACACCATACAACAATTTGGAATATATTACGACTTTGTATGCCACATTACCGCCTTGAAAAGCATGTTAGTATAACGTACGACACCTTACAACTCCTAACAAAACATTACAACACCGTACGTAAACTTAAAACTCCATAATAAACCTAATGAATTCGTCCGAGTCATTCGAACATCGTACGACCACTCAGGACTTGTTACGACTCTGTATGCGAAATTAGCAACAGGAAAAGCAATTTAAAATAATGTAGGATGCGTTACAACTTTTGAGAACACTTTACACCACCGTACGAAAGATTAAAACTCCATAATAAACCTAATGAATTCGTCCGAGTAATTTGAACACCATACAACAATTTGGAATATATTACGACTCTGTATGCCACATTACCGTCTTGAGAAGCATGTTAGTATAACGTACGGCACCTTGCAACTCCTAACAAAACATTACAACACCGTACGTAAACTTAAAACTCCATAATAAACCTAATGAATTCGTCCGAGTCATTTGAACATCGTACGACCACTCAGGACTTGTTACGACTCTGTATGCGAAATTAGCAACAAGAAAAGCAATTTAGAATAATGTAGGATGCGTTACAACTTTTGAGAACACCTTACACCACCGTACGAAAGATTAAAACTCCATAATAAACCTAATGAATTCGTCCGAGTAGTTTCAACACCATACAACAATTATTACGACTCTGTATGTCACATTACCGCCTTGAAAAGCATGTTAGTATAACGTACAGCACCTTACAACTCCTAACAAAACATTACAACACCGTACGCAAACTTAAAACTCCATAATAAACCTAATGAATTCGTCCGAGTCATTTGAACATCGTACGACCACTCAGGACTTGTTACGAATCTGTATGCGTAATTAGCAACAGGAAAAGCAATTTAGAATAATGTAGGATGCGTTACAACTTTTGAGAACACCTTACACCACCATACGAAAGATTAAAACTCCAT
Organism: Tagetes erecta; assembly: GCA_030867185.1. Lineage (NCBI taxonomy): Eukaryota > Viridiplantae > Streptophyta > Magnoliopsida > Asterales > Asteraceae > Tagetes > Tagetes erecta. The sequence goes on along the minus strand of CM061488.1, from coordinate 41,082,313 downwards.
AATAAACCTAATGAATTCGTCCGAGTAATTTGAACACCATACAACAATTTGGAATATATTACGACTCTGTATGCCATATTACCGTCTTGAGAAGCATGTTAGTATAACGTACGGCACCTTGCAACTCCTAACAAAACATTACAACACCGTACGTAAACTTAAAACTCTATAATAAACCTAATAAATTAGTCCGAGTCCTTTGAACACCATACAACAATTTGGAATATATTACGACTTTGTATGCCACATTACCGCCTTGAAAAGCATGTTAGTATAACGTACGGCAACTTACAACTCCTAACAAAACATTACAACACCGTACGTAAACTTAAAACTCCATAATAAACCTAATGAATTCGTCCGAGTCATTTGAACATCGTACGACCACTCAGGACTTGTTACGAATCTGTATGCGTAATTAGCAACAGGAAAAGCAATTTAGAATAATGTAGGATGCGTTACAACTTTTGAGAACACCTTACACCACCGTACGAAAGATTAAAACTCCATAATAAACCTAATGAATTCGTCCGAGTAATTTGAACACCATACAACAATTTGGAATATATTACGACTCTGTATGCCACATTACCGTCTTGAGAAGCATGTTAGTATAACGTACGGCACCTTGCAACTCCTAACAAAACATTACAACACCGTACGTAAACTTAAAACTCTATAATAAACCTAATAAATTAGTCCGAGTCCTTTGAACACCATACAACAATTTGGAATATATTACGACTTTGTATGCCACATTACCGCCTTGAAAAGCATGTTAGTATAACGTACGGCACCTTACAACTCCTAACAAAACATTACAACACCGTACGTAAACTTAAAACTCCATAATAAACCTAATGAATTCGTCCGAGTCATTCGAACATCGTACGACCACTCAGGACTTGTTACGACTCTGTATGCGAAATTAGCAACAGGAAAAGCAATTTAGAATAATGTAGGATGCGTTAAAACTTTTGAGAACACCTTACACCACCGTACGAAAGATTAAAACTCCATAATAAACCAAATGAATTCGTCAGAGTAATTTGAACACCATACAACAATTTGGAATATATTACGACTTTGTATGCCACATTACCGCCTTGAAAAGCATGTTAGTATAACGTACGACACCTTACAACTCCTAACAAAACATTACAACACCGTACGTAAACTTAAAACTCCATAATAAACCTAATGAATTCGTCCGAGTCATTCGAACATCGTACGACCACTCAGGACTTGTTACGACTCTGTATGCGAAATTAGCAACAGGAAAAGCAATTTAAAATAATGTAGGATGCGTTACAACTTTTGAGAACACTTTACACCACCGTACGAAAGATTAAAACTCCATAATAAACCTAATGAATTCGTCCGAGTAATTTGAACACCATACAACAATTTGGAATATATTACGACTCTGTATGCCACATTACCGTCTTGAGAAGCATGTTAGTATAACGTACGGCACCTTGCAACTCCTAACAAAACATTACAACACCGTACGTAAACTTAAAACTCCATAATAAACCTAATGAATTCGTCCGAGTCATTTGAACATCGTACGACCACTCAGGACTTGTTACGACTCTGTATGCGAAATTAGCAACAAGAAAAGCAATTTAGAATAATGTAGGATGCGTTACAACTTTTGAGAACACCTTACACCACCGTACGAAAGATTAAAACTCCATAATAAACCTAATGAATTCGTCCGAGTAGTTTCAACACCATACAACAATTATTACGACTCTGTATGTCACATTACCGCCTTGAAAAGCATGTTAGTATAACGTACAGCACCTTACAACTCCTAACAAAACATTACAACACCGTACGCAAACTTAAAACTCCATAATAAACCTAATGAATTCGTCCGAGTCATTTGAACATCGTACGACCACTCAGGACTTGTTACGAATCTGTATGCGTAATTAGCAACAGGAAAAGCAATTTAGAATAATGTAGGATGCGTTACAACTTTTGAGAACACCTTACACCACCATACGAAAGATTAAAACTCCATAATAAACCTAATGAATTCGTCCGAGTAATTTGAACACCATACAACAATTTGGAATATATTACGACTCTGTATGCCATATTACCGTCTTGAGAAGCATGTTAGTATAACGTACGGCACCTTGCAACTCCTAACAAAACATTACAACACCGTACGTAAACTTAAAACTCTATAATAAACCTAATAAATTAGTCCGAGTCCTTTGAACACCATACAACAATTTGGAATATATTACGACTTTGTATGCCACATTACCGCCTTGAAAAGCATGTTAGTATAACGTACGGCAACTTACAACTCCTAACAAAACATTACAACACCGTACGTAAACTTAAAACTCCATAATAAACCTAATGAATTCGTCCGAGTCATTTGAACATCGTACGACCACTCAGGACTTGTTACGAATCTGTATGCGTAATTAGCAACAGGAAAAGCAATTTAGAATAATGTAGGATGCGTTACAACTTTTGAGAACACCTTACACCACCGTACGAAAGATTAAAACTCCATAATAAACCTAATGAATTCGTCCGAGTAATTTGAACACCATACAACAATTTGGAATATATTACGACTCTGTATGCCACATTACCGTCTTGAGAAGCATGTTAGTATAACGTACGGCACCTTGCAACTCCTAACAAAACATTACAACACCGTACGTAAACTTAAAACTCTATAATAAACCTAATAAATTAGTCCGAGTCCTTTGAACACCATACAACAATTTGGAATATATTACGACTTTGTATGCCACATTACCGCCTTGAAAAGCATGTTAGTATAACGTACGGCACCTTACAACTCCTAACAAAACATTACAACACCGTACGTAAACTTAAAACTCCATAATAAACCTAATGAATTCGTCCGAGTCATTTGAACATCGTACGACCACTCAGGACTTGTTAGGACTCTGTATGCGAAATTAGCAACAGGAAAAGCAATTTAGAATAATGTAGGATGCGTTAAAACTTTTGAGAACACCTTACATGTGACAACCCGTAAATTTTAGCTTAACACCGTTAACTCTTTTAAATCACTCTCTTGTTTCGTAAAGTAAATTATATATAAAGTCAAGGGTCGAAAGTGCAAAGTGATTAAACATTATTACATTAGTGATCACCTTAGACTTAACGAGTGGCAAAGTTAATAAAGTGGGAGGTCCTAATTGTAACTTTCATAATTAACCCAACCCTAACTGTTTCCCCCCTGCATATCATCGACACCCTTTCTCATTTTCTTGGCAGCCCTAATTTCAATGTCTTCATTCGCACGATCATCAACAGCCGTCGGCTGGATAGTAACTCGATCAACAGCAGCATTTAAACTTCATCTCTCTCTCTCTGTTGTTCCTATTTTTGTCGTCTGTCAAGGAAGAACACAGCAGTGGTGGAAATACAAGCAGAAACAGAAAGCAACGGCCTGTGTTGTTCTATTGGTGAAGACGGGGTTGTGATGATGTTCGAAGTAACAACAGCAGTGACCGATAGCATTTGTATTCAGGTTTGTTGCAGCAATCGCACCTGCATCATCTCCCATTCATCTCGTTCCTTTTTCTTCCTCGTTGGTTGCCGGAAAATAGTGCGCAGCAGCCGTAACAACTACAATACTCCAACCACCATCACCCTATCCCCATTCGTACACTCTTTGGTAAGTTTTGAATCACACTTTTCTTTCGCTTAATGGTTACGGGTTCGAATCGGTGGTATGTGAAATATGTGCGTAAATGTGTGTATTGTGTGTATATATATGTACCAGACTTGTATATATGATTGGGTAACCAGAACAGCAACGTGAACATGTGTAGGTAATTTGTTGTATATAGCAGATTTGCAACATGGTGTTCGCAAACGATAGCGACTTGATTTTGTGTGCAAGTGTATCATAATCTAGAAACAACAGTAGCGACATTATACATACTATACGTGGTCGAGAATACGTATAGGTAGTAAACATCATAAATTGTATTAATGGGATGTATGTGCATGTATGGTATGATATTATGACCGAAAGCAACAGTACATCAAAGTATGTATTTATATAGATATGCACATGTATAGGTGGTATGTGTGTGGCTTAGCTAAAGCATAATACGTATGTATGTATCTTAAGCAGCAGAAAGCAACTACATGTATACGTGGATATATGTGGGTTGTATGTATGCGTGTATAGTGATAAAACAAAGGCATGAGTAGATATATGCGTATTGAGTTATTGTTATGAATGGTGTTGTATATCTCACATGTATATAGTTACAACAAAATGTAGTGTGTATATGAGAGTGTATGTATATATGTGTGCTAATTTGTATATGTATGGGTAAGTGCATCTGGTACATGTACATTTTCAAATAGGTAGCATAAGATGTGTGTGAATATATTATGAGTAATGATGATGATGCGTGTTAGGTCTGATTTAATTATAAGGTGTATGAATTTTGTTGTATGGGAAAACTTTATAAGTACGGGTATGAAACTGTGATACATGATATATGCGTAATATGAGTTGAAGTACTACTGTCATACGAAACCGAATCGAACACGCGAAACCATAGCGAGTACTATATTATACATATTACTTACATGTTCCTAGTTAATAATTAGTAAGTAATTATTAAAGCAGGTCATAAGGCGATCTAGGTTTCTTGTGTGCATTTTTGCTGATTTTTGGCTAGGCGCTTCAAAGGTGAGTTCTTTGCCCGCTTTTAAATATTTTTCGGGGAGAAAACATACAAATGTTTTTACACGCCTTCGGGCAACTATTATACAGCGCCTTCGGGCGGACTGCATTTTTATACTTTCGGGTAGGGCCTTCGGGCAAGATTTTAAACAGCTTTGGGCTGAGTTTTTATGCCTTCGGGCAAGATTCTAATGGCCTTCGGGCAACGGTTTATGCCTTCGGGCTACGGTTTATGCCTTTGGGCAGGGCCTTCGGGCAACGGTTTTGATAAAACAAAGTTCTATTGTCTAACTGTTTATTTTACTGAGCATGATTCCACCCAACCCTAAAGTCCTTTCCTTTTTGTCGAGATTATTAATATACAGTGGGTATAACGGGGAAATTTGAGTAGTACTACGGGTTCGGCAGACCCCATCATGCTGGATTGGTTTCCAGGTGGTGCAAATTGTCCTTTAACTTTTGGTCACCCGTCGTGGTGGTAACAAGGCAACCTTATCGTATCGTTCAGTTTAATCTCGACGTGCTCATGTAGTAAACGAGGTGGTCTAGCTAACCAGCAATAGTAATGATGTTTATCGGTTAAACGGTTTCAGTATTTTTATATACTTTTATTACTTAAACTCATTGAACTCACCAACATTATTTGTTGACTCGTTTTAGTATGTTTTTCTCAGGGATCTAGGAAGGCGCACGAGTAGGACACTTGCATGAATTGGTCATCATTTATTAAATTACTATTATTTAAACTATTGTTGGTTTTCGAAACAGTAGTTTGGTTGTGCTAACTTTATGCACGGGTTTTCATAACTTAGGTTGGTTTAACCTTTACTATTACGTACTTGGATTTCGAGTACGGGATTGTTTTACAAATGCTTCCGCTAAACTTTGAAACTTTTCATTTTAAACCCTAGGTTTTGGTTTAATACTTTAATAAGGAACTTTCGTTTAAAACGTTGAGTCAGTGTTTGCTGTAACTAATGGCTTGAGATCCTGGTAGGTCACACGCCTAACGGATACCCCGTTTGTGGAAAATTGAGGGTGTGACAGATTGGTATCAGAGCCATAAGTTATAGGGAACTAGCATTTCATTGCATATAGTCTATAACTTTAAGCATTTGCATTAGTTACACTCACATTGCACAGTAGTACCCTACTTAGCATTAGTGCTTGTTTGCCTATACGTGTTACATTTTATGTGCTTACCTGATATTAAATCTTTGTAGCTTAAGAATCCTTATGTGAAGTGTTGTGTCCTTATCCCAAACATGAATTTGAATTTCCTGCCTAAATCCAATTCTTCCTCGCACGATGTGACTGAGTCTTCTTCTCGAGGCGCAAAGAGGCCAAGATGTGAGACTGATGACTGCAAATCGTTTTGACACGTTTGAGGCTGTCTCTCCTAGACTTCGTGAAGTGGAGCATAAGTTATTCAGCAGTTCATTTCTTCTTGTTAATATACGTTAAATCTTGTAAACCCAGAAAACCGATTTTTATTCAGATTTTTTTTTTCTCACTCTGTTGAACGCGTGATGACAATAAAAGTGCGTTAAGTATTGAACACTCAAATAATAAGGACTAAGACATTGAAGTTATCCGTAGTGATTTTCTTTCATGAAGTATTCGGTTCCATTCTTTTAAACCTTCTCCATATTGTCACACTTATCTTATTTCATCAAGATGGTGCTTGTTGCTCTCGTGAAAGCTATGGACTCGAAGAGGCACCTCGTAAAGATGAGTACCGATGGTATAAATACCATGCCTCTCTTATACATCCTATATTCGGGATAATATAAATTATCTTATAAATAAGCCCAAAACAATAAGAATGATAAAACTTAAGATTAAAGCCCATGATGGGAGACAAGCTAGGGTGATTGTTTAAGGTAAATTGACGATTACGGGTGCGCAACGTAATGGTGAATTTACAGGTACGCGATGATCCTGGCAAAATCTGTCATGTGGGTTACAACCAAAACCGAAAAGTGAAGAATCAAGAAAACACAGATTTACCTGAAACAAAACTCCATCTCTAAGTAACTTTCTAGTATCAAGTATATCCTACAATACATTTATGTGTAGTAAACAGTTATAATACCACCTTTGAATATAAACTCCTACCATGCTAATGCCACAAACTCATGATACAATAGGACGCTATAAATTATGGTCAGTGTGTTATGACCTCTTACTCAACAACGGTAATAACTTAATATCATGGTTTTCCCAATCGAACATTAAACAATCCTTTTAATTGTAAGAGTTTCTTGGAAGAGCCCTATATAACTACGACTTATTTGAAAAACTCGTTCATGTAAGAATAAACCCACCACATAAAATGCTTTGGATCTAAAAATTTATTTATCCATTAAGAACATTTAAATTCATAAACATTATCTATATTCGGTACATCGAAAAATGTATTCAAATTTCTCTACCAAATAGTTTGCGTAACAGTAACTCAGCTTAAGCGTTATTAATGTTGCGAGTCTATAATCGATTACCTTCAAACTTCTTGCGAACGCGTGTTTTCTTTGAACCCTATTTCATCTATCATTCATATGGCAATTCGCTATATATCTAGCCACTTATAACTTTCAGGTATCTATTGCCCATGGTGATAATGAAAAGCTAAGTGAATTTATAACTGAACCCCCCCCCCCCCCCCCCCCGCGGGTATAGAACTCTGAACATTGAATATGATCTGTGACTCTAAGGATTCATTTGATGAAAAGTATAGTCCACAATAAACAATTGATACCAACTAGCGTTCTGCTTGAACTTCATCCATTAAAGTTCAGAATAACAAACTTTTATTTCGTTCATCCCAATACACATTGTATTTGCTAAGAAAGATAATAATTGATGCTTTCATTGTCATTTGACACTCTAATCGTACAATATACTTCTTTCAAAGATCCGGTTTATTCAAGAGATCCTACCTTGTGTGAAAATTAACTTCCTTGGTCACAACTATTTGATCCGCAATGTAAGCAATAGTCAGCTAATCCTTCTAAAACATGCAAATCCCAATAGAATAAATTAAATGCTTAATGAAACTATTAATGTTACACGGCCCAAGTAATGAATTAACATGGCATCATTATTTGACCCGTTAGTAAACTTAGAACTCGAGATCTTAAACACTCTAAAGGTATAAACACTATCACCCAATGAAGCTAATATCCAAATTCTTGTTAGCATCTTATTGATTGAACTCTTATATAATCCATGCGTACTAAAACCTGCATTTTAAAAGAAATATGGATAGGTCACCCTAAAAGAGCTACATGATTGAAAAGAATCTCTTATTCAAACAGAAAGATAAGATTCTTGAAAATATTCTATATGAGAAAATATTGGGCGTATCATATCCCCCCCCCCCCCCCCGGGACACTTGTGATCATAACACTCAGATTCAATCAAAGAGAAAACCGATTGTACTCCAAAGGATTATGAACACCTCATGTAACACAGACACTTTTATTTTAACACTACTTCAGTAAGTAAACATTAATAACATTTTACCTATGTCATACAACCATTTTTTCTATCGATCGCAACGAATCATAAATACTTTGATCATTCTTGCTTAAAACATGTACTTCCGAACACATAAATAGTATAAAAAAAATCATTCTTCATCTGTTTTTAGAATGTCTATTACATCCTTGATGACCGCATTTTGACAACGCTTCTTTAGTAAAGTAGTGTACCTACACATGGTTGAGCCAATTTAATGATCTCTAAACAACTCGAATAACAACGCTTCGTTAATATAGACTCGTTAGTTAAGTCTCGATCCTTGAAAATTTAAATAACAACTCGAAGCTCCATGATCTAAAATTTCTGAAACATTCTGCATACAAATCGTTGTTTATAAATCTTTAGAGTGGATCCCAGAGAAACCATTGAACCTTTTCAAAACCGCGATACATTAGACTAGTTGAAATCCTGCAAATGATTACTCTAGATGGTTTAAACCTAATGAAACACAAATACAATCTTTCTTAGCTATTAAAGTAACAACGTTTAACACCAAAGTTACGATTTAATTTTCGGGACGAAAATTCTCTAAACAAGGGGATGATGTGATAACCAGAAAAATTTTCTTTTGAGCTCGGACCTTTTTACCGAATATATCCAATTTTCGGGACGAAAATTCTTTTAACAATGGGATGATGTGACAACCCGTAAATTTTAGCTTAACACCGTTAACTCTTTTAAATCACTCTCTTGTTTCGTAAAGTAAATTATATATAAAGTCAAGGGTCGAAAGTGCAAAGTGATTAAACATTATTACATTAGTGATCACCTTAGACTTAACGAGTGGCAAAGTTAATAAAGTGGGAGGTCCTAATTGTAACTTTCATAATTAACCCAACCCTAACTGTTTCCCCCCTGCATATCATCGACACCCTTTCTCATTTTCTTGGCAGCCCTAATTTCAATGTCTTCATTCGCACGATCATCAACAGCCGTCGGCTGGATAGTAACTCGATCAACAGCAGCATTTAAACTTCATCTCTCTCTCTCTGTTGTTCCTATTTTTGTCGTCTGTCAAGGAAGAACACAGCAGTGGTGGAAATACAAGCAGAAACAGAAAGCAACGGCCTGTGTTGTTCTATTGGTGAAGACGGGGTTGTGATGATGTTCGAAGTAACAACAGCAGTGACCGATAGCATTTGTATTCAGGTTTGTTGCAGCAATCGCACCTGCATCATCTCCCATTCATCTCGTTCCTTTTTCTTCCTCGTTGGTTGCCGGAAAATAGTGCGCAGCAGCCGTAACAACTACAATACTCCAACCACCATCACCCTATCCCCATTCGTACACTCTTTGGTAAGTTTTGAATCACACTTTTCTTTCGCTTAATGGTTACGGGTTCGAATCGGTGGTATGTGAAATATGTGCGTAAATGTGTGTATTGTGTGTATATATATGTACCAGACTTGTATATATGATTGGGTAACCAGAACAGCAACGTGAACATGTGTAGGTAATTTGTTGTATATAGCAGATTTGCAACATGGTGTTCGCAAACGATAGCGACTTGATTTTGTGTGCAAGTGTATCATAATCTAGAAACAACAGTAGCGACATTATACATACTATACGTGGTCGAGAATACGTATAGGTAGTAAACATCATAAATTGTATTAATGGGATGTATGTGCATGTATGGTATGATATTATGACCGAAAGCAACAGTACATCAAAGTATGTATTTATATAGATATGCACATGTATAGGTGGTATGTGTGTGGCTTAGCTAAAGCATAATACGTATGTATGTATCTTAAGCAGCAGAAAGCAACTACATGTATACGTGGATATATGTGGGTTGTATGTATGCGTGTATAGTGATAAAACAAAGGCATGAGTAGATATATGCGTATTGAGTTATTGTTATGAATGGTGTTGTATATCTCACATGTATATAGTTACAACAAAATGTAGTGTGTATATGAGAGTGTATGTATATATGTGTGCTAATTTGTATATGTATGGGTAAGTGCATCTGGTACATGTACATTTTCAAATAGGTAGCATAAGATGTGTGTGAATATATTATGAGTAATGATGATGATGCGTGTTAGGTCTGATTTAATTATAAGGTGTATGAATTTTGTTGTATGGGAAAACTTTATAAGTACGGGTATGAAACTGTGATACATGATATATGCGTAATATGAGTTGAAGTACTACTGTCATACGAAACCGAATCGAACACGCGAAACCATAGCGAGTACTATATTATACATATTACTTACATGTTCCTAGTTAATAATTAGTAAGTAATTATTAAAGCAGGTCATAAGGCGATCTAGGTTTCTTGTGTGCATTTTTGCTGATTTTTGGCTAGGCGCTTCAAAGGTGAGTTCTTTGCCCGCTTTTAAATATTTTTCGGGGAGAAAACATACAAATGTTTTTACACGCCTTCGGGCAACTATTATACAGCGCCTTCGGGCGGACTGCATTTTTATACTTTCGGGTAGGGCCTTCGGGCAAGATTTTAAACAGCTTTGGGCTGAGTTTTTATGCCTTCGGGCAAGATTCTAATGGCCTTCGGGCAACGGTTTATGCCTTCGGGCTACGGTTTATGCCTTTGGGCAGGGCCTTCGGGCAACGGTTTTGATAAAACAAAGTTCTATTGTCTAACTGTTTATTTTACTGAGCATGATTCCACCCAACCCTAAAGTCCTTTCCTTTTTGTCGAGATTATTAATATACAGTGGGTATAACGGGGAAATTTGAGTAGTACTACGGGTTCGGCAGACCCCATCATGCTGGATTGGTTTCCAGGTGGTGCAAATTGTCCTTTAACTTTTGGTCACCCGTCGTGGTGGTAACAAGGCAACCTTATCGTATCGTTCAGTTTAATCTCGACGTGCTCATGTAGTAAACGAGGTGGTCTAGCTAACCAGCAATAGTAATGATGTTTATCGGTTAAACGGTTTCAGTATTTTTATATACTTTTATTACTTAAACTCATTGAACTCACCAACATTATTTGTTGACTCGTTTTAGTATGTTTTTCTCAGGGATCTAGGAAGGCGCACGAGTAGGACACTTGCATGAATTGGTCATCATTTATTAAATTACTATTATTTAAACTATTGTTGGTTTTCGAAACAGTAGTTTGGTTGTGCTAACTTTATGCACGGGTTTTCATAACTTAGGTTGGTTTAACCTTTACTATTACGTACTTGGATTTCGAGTACGGGATTGTTTTACAAATGCTTCCGCTAAACTTTGAAACTTTTCATTTTAAACCCTAGGTTTTGGTTTAATACTTTAATAAGGAACTTTCGTTTAAAACGTTGAGTCAGTGTTTGCTGTAACTAATGGCTTGAGATCCTGGTAGGTCACACGCCTAACGGATACCCCGTTTGTGGAAAATTGAGGGTGTGACATTACACCACCGTACGAAAGATTAAAACTCCATAATAAACCAAATGAATTCGTTAGAGTAATTTGAACACCATACAACAATTTGGAATATATTACGACTTTGTATGCCACATTACCGCCTTGAAAAGCATGTTAGTATAACGTACGACACCTTACAACTCCTAACAAAACATTACAACACCGTACGTAAACTTAAAACTCCATAATAAACCTAATGAATTCGTCCGAGTCATTCGAACATCGTACGACCACTCAGGATTTGTTACGACTCTGTATGCGAAATTAGCAACAGGAAAAGCAATTTAGAATAATGTAGGATGCGTTACAACTTTTGAGAACACTTTACACCACCGTACGAAAGATTAAAACTCCATAATAAACCTAATGAATTCGTCCGAGTAATTTGAACACCATACAACAATTTGGAATATATTACGACTCTGTATGCCACATTACCGTCTTGAGAAGCATGTTAGTATAACGTACGGCACCTTGCAACTCCTAACAAAACATTACAACACCGTACGTAAACTTAAAACTCCATAATAAACCTAATGAATTCGTCCGAGTTATTTGAACATCGTACGACCACTCAGGACTTGTTACGACTCTGTATGCGTAATTAGCAACAGGAAAAGCAATTTAGAATAATGTAGGATGTGTTACAACTTTTGAGAACACCTTACACCACCGTACGAAAGATTAAAACTCCATAATAAACCTAATGAATTCGTCCGAGTAATTTGAACACCATACAACAGTTTGGAATATATTACGACTTTGTATGCCACATTACCGTCTTGAGAAGCATGTTAGTATAACGTACGGCACCTTACAACTCCTAACAAAACATTACAACACCGTACGTAAACTTAAAACTCCATAATAAACCTAATGAATTCGTCCGAGTCATTTGAACATCGTACGACCACTCAGGACTTGTTACGACTCTGTATGCGAAATTAGCAACAGGAAAAGCAATTTAGAATAATGTAGGATGCGTTACAACTTTTGAGAACACCTTACACCACCGTACGAAAGATTAAAACTCCATAATAAACCTAATGAATTCGTCCGAGTAGTTTGAACACCATACAACAATTATTACGACTCTGTATGCCACATTACCGCCTTGAAAAGCATGTTAGTATAACGTATAGCACCTTACAACTCCTAACAAAACATTACAACACCGTACGTAAACTTAAAACTCCATAATAAACCTAATGAATTCTTCCGAGTCATTTGAACATCGTACGACCACTCAGGACTTGTTACGACTCTGTATGCGAAATTAGCAACAGGAAAAGCAATTTAGAATAATGTAGGATGCGTTACAACTTTTGAGAACACCTTACACCACCGTACGAAATATTAAAACTCCATAATAAACCTAATGAATTCGTCCGAGTAATTTGAACACCATACAACAATTTGGAATATATTACGACTCTGTATGCCACATTACCGTCTTGAGAAGCATGTTAGTATAACGTACGGCACCTTGCAACTCCTAACAAAACATTACAACACCGTACGTAAACTTAAAACTCTATAATAAACCTAATAAATTAGTCCGAGTCCTTTGAACACCATACAACAATTTGGAATATATTACGACTTTGTATGCCACATTACCGCCTTGAAAAGCATGTTAGTATAACGTACGGCACCTTACAACTCCTAACAAAACATTACAACACCGTACGTAAACTTAAAACTCCATAGTAAACCTAATGAATTCGTCCGAGTCATTTGAACATCGTACGACCACTCAGGACTTGTTAGGACTCTGTATGCGAAATTAGCAACAGGAAAAGCAATTTAGAATAATGTAGGATGCGTTAAAACTTTTGAGAACACCTTACACCACCGTACGAAAGATTAAAACTCCATAATAAACCAAATGAATTCGTTAGAGTAATTTGAACACCATACAACAATTTGGAATATATTACGACTTTGTATGCCACATTACCGCCTTGAAAAGCATGTTAGTATAACGTACGACACCTTACAACTCCTAACAAAACATTACAACACCGTACGTAAACTTAAAACTCCATAATAAACCTAATGAATTCGTCCGAGTCATTCGAACATCGTACGACCACTCAGGACTTGTTACGACTCTGTATGCGAAATTAGCAACAGGAAAAGCAATTTAGAATAATGTAGGATGCGTTACAACTTTTGAGAACACTTTACACCACCGTACGAAAGATTAAAACTCCATAATAAACCTAATGAATTCGTCCGAGTAATTTGAACACCATACAACAATTTGGAATATATTACGACTCTGTATGCCACATTACCGTCTTGAGAAGCATGTTAGTATAACGTACGGCACCTTGCAACTCCTAACAAAACATTACAACACCGTACGTAAACTTAAAACTCCATAATAAACCTAATGAATTCGTCCGAGTTATTTGAACATCGTACGACCACTCAGGACTTGTTACGACTCTGTATGCGTAATTAGCAACATGAAAAGCAATTTAGAATAATGTAGGATGTGTTACAACTTTTGAGAACACCTTACACCACCGTACGAAAGATTAAAACTCCATAATAAACCTAATGAATTCGTCCGAGTAATTTGAACACCATACAACAGTTTGGAATATATTACGACTCTGTATGCCACATTACCGTCTTGAGAAGCATGTTAGTATAACGTACGGCACCTTACAACTCCTAACAAAACATTACAACACCGTACGTAAACTTAAAACTCCATAATAAACCTAATGAATTCGTCCGAGTCATTTGAACATCGTACGACCACTCAGGACTTGTTACGACTCTGTATGCGAAATTAGCAACAGGAAAAGCAATTTAGAATAATGTAGGATGCGTTACAACTTTTGAGAACACCTTACACCACCGTACGAAAGATTAAAACTCCATAATAAACCTAATGAATTCGTCCGAGTAGTTTGAACACCATACAACAATTATTATGACTCTGTATGCCACATTACCGCCTTGAAAAGCATGTTAGTATAACGTACAGCACCTTACAACTCCTAACAAAACATTACAACACCGTACGTAAACTTAAAACTCCATAATAAACCTAATGAATTCGTCCGAGTCATTTGAACATCGTACGACCACTCAGGACTTGTTACGACTCTGTATGCGAAATTAGCAACAGGAAAAGCAATTTAGAATAATGTAGGATGCGTTACAACTTTTGAGAACACCTTACACCACCGTACGAAAGATTAAAACTCCATAATAAACCTAATGAATTCGTCCGAGTAATTTGAACACCATACAACAATTTGGAATATATTACGACTCTGTATGCCACATTACCGTCTTGAGAAGCATGTTAGTATAACGTACGGCACCTTGCAACTCCTAACAAAACATTACAACACCGTTCGTAAACTTAAAACTCTATAATAAACCTAATAAATTAGTCCGAGTCCTTTGAACACCATACAACAATTTGGAATATATTACGACTTTGTATGCCACATTACCGCCTTGAAAAGCATGTTAGTATAACGTACGGCACCTTACAACTCCTAACAAAACATTACAACACCGTACGTAAACTTAAAACTCCATAATAAACCTAATGAATTCGTCTGAGTCATTTGAACATCGTACGACCACTCAGGACTTGTTAGGACTCTGTATGCGAAATTAGCAACAGGAAAAGCAATTTAGAATAATGTAGGATGCGTTAAAACTTTTGAGAACACCTTACACCACCGTACGAAAGATTAAAACTCCATAATAAACCAAATGAATTCGTCAGAGTAATTTGAACACCATACAACAATTTGGAATATATTACGACTTTGTATGCCACATTACCGCCTTGAAAAGCATGTTAGTATAACGTACGACACCTTACAACTCCTAACAAAACATTACAACACCGTACGTAAACTTAAAACTCCATAATAAACCTAATGAATTCGTCCGAGTCATTCGAACATCGTACGACCACTCAGGACTTGTTACGACTCTGTATGCGAAATTAGCAACAGGAAAAGCAATTTAAAATAATGTAGGATGCGTTACAACTTTTGAGAACACTTTACACCACCGTACGAAAGATTAAAACTCCATAATAAACCTAATGAATTCGTCCGAGTAATTTGAACACCATAAAACAATTTGGAATATATTACGACTCTGTATGCCACATTACCGTCTTGGAAGCATGTTAGTATAACGTACGACACCTTGCAACTCCTAACAAAACATTACAACATCGTACGTAAACTTAAAACTCCATAATAAACCTAATGAATTCGTCCGAGTCATTTGAACATCGTACGACCACTCAGGACTTGTTACGACTCTGTATGCGAAATTAGCAACAGGAAAAGCAATTTAGAATAATGTAGGAAGCGTTACAACTTTTGAGAACACCTTACACCACCGTACGAAAGATTAAAACTCCATAATAAACCTAATGAATTCGTCCGAGTAGTTTGAACACCATACAACAATTATTATGACTCTGTATGCCACATTACCGCCTTGAAAAGCATGTTAGTATAACGTACAGCACCTTACAACTCCTAACAAAACATTACAACACCGTACGTAAACTTAAAACTCCATAATAAACCTAATGAATTCGTCCGAGTCATTTGAACATCGTACGACCACTCAGGACTTGTTACGACTCTGTATGCGAAATTAGCAACAGGAAAAGCAATTTAGAATAATGTAGGATGCGTTACAACTTTTGAGAACACCTTACACCACCGTACGAAAGATTAAAACTCCATAATAAACCTAATGAATTCGTCCGAGTAATTTGAACACCATACAACAATTTGGAATATATTACGACTCTGTATGCCACATTACCGTCTTGAGAAGCATGTTAGTATAACGTACGGCACCTTGCAACTCCTAACAAAACATTACAACACCGTTCGTAAACTTAAAACTCTATAATAAACCTAATAAATTAGTCCGAGTCCTTTGAACACCATACAACAATTTGGAATATATTACGACTTTGTATGCCACATTACCGCCTTGAAAAGCATGTTAGTATAACGTACGGCACCTTACAACTCCTAACAAAACATTACAACACCGTACGTAAACTTAAAACTCCATAATAAACCTAATGAATTCGTCTGAGTCATTTGAACATCGTACGACCACTCAGGACTTGTTAGGACTCTGTATGCGAAATTAGCAACAGGAAAAGCAATTTAGAATAATGTAGGATGCGTTAAAACTTTTGAGAACACCTTACACCACCGTACGAAAGATTAAAACTCCATAATAAACCAAATGAATTCGTCAGAGTAATTTGAACACCATACAACAATTTGGAATATATTACGACTTTGTATGCCACATTACCGCCTTGAAAAGCATGTTAGTATAACGTACGACACCTTACAACTCCTAACAAAACATTACAACACCGTACGTAAACTTAAAACTCCATAATAAACCTAATGAATTCGTCCGAGTCATTCGAACATCGTACGACCACTCAGGACTTGTTACGACTCTGTATGCGAAATTAGCAACAGGAAAAGCAATTTAAAATAATGTAGGATGCGTTACAACTTTTGAGAACACTTTACACCACCGTACGAAAGATTAAAACTCCATAATAAACCTAATGAATTCGTCCGAGTAATTTGAACACCATAAAACAATTTGGAATATATTACGACTCTGTATGCCACATTACCGTCTTGAGAAGCATGTTAGTATAACGTACGACACCTTGCAACTCCTAACAAAACATTACAACATCGTACGTAAACTTAAAACTCCATAATAAACCTAATGAATTCGTCCGAGTCATTTGAACATCGTACGACCACTCAGGACTTGTTACGACTCTGTATGCGAAATTAGCAACAGGAAAAGCAATTTAGAATAATGTAGGATGCGTTACAACTTTTGAGAACACCTTACACCACCGTACGAAAGATTAAAACTCCATAATAAACCTAATGAATTCGTCCGAGTAGTTTCAACACCATACAACAATTATTACGACTCTGTATGTCACATTACCGCCTTGAAAAGCATGTTAGTATAACGTACAACACCTTACAACTCCTAACAAAACATTACAACACCGTACGCAAACTTAAAACTCCATAATAAACCTAATGAATTCGTCCGAGTCATTTGAACATCGTACGACCACTCAGGACTTGTTACGAATCTGTATGCGTAATTAGCAACAGGAAAAGCAATTTAGAATAATGTAGGATGCGTTACAACTTTTGAGAACACCTTACACCACCGTACGAAAGATTAAAACTCCATAATAAACCTAATGAATTCGTCCGAGTAATTTGAACACCATACAACAATTTGGAATATATTACGACTCTGTATGCCATATTACCGTCTTGAGAAGCATGTTAGTATAACGTACGGCACCTTGCAACTCCTAACAAAACATTACAACACCGTACGTAAACTTAAAACTCTATAATAAACCTAATAAATTAGTCCGAGTCCTTTGAACACCATACAACAATTTGGAATATATTACGACTTTGTATGCTACATTACCGCCTTGAAAAGCATGTTAGTATAACGTACGGCAACTTACAACTCCTAACAAAACATTACAACACCGTACGTAAACTTAAAACTCCATAATAAACCTAATGAATTCGTCCGAGTCATTTGAACATCGTATGACCACTCAGGACTTGTTACGACTCTGTATGCGAAATTAGCAACAGGAAAAGCAATTTAGAATAATGTAGGATGCGTTACAACCTTTGAGAACACCTTACACCACCGTACGAAAGATTAAAACTCCATAATAAACCTAATGAATTCGTCCGAGTAATTTGAACACCATACAACAATTTGGAATATATTACGACTCTGTATGCCACATTACCATCTTGAGAAGCATGTTAGTATAACGTACGGCACCTTGCAACTCCTAACAAAACATTACAACACCGTACGTAAACTTAAAACTCCATAATAAACCTAATGAATTCGTCCGAGTTATTTGAACATCGTACGACCACTCAGGACTTTTTACGACTCTGTATGCATAATTAGCAACAGGAAAAGCAATTTAAAATAATGTAGGATGTGGTACAACTTTTGAGAACACCTTACACCACCGTACGAAAGATTAAAACTCCATAATAAACCTAATGAATTCGTCCGAGTAATTTGAAGACCATACAACAATTTGGAATATATTACGACTCTGTATGCCACATTACCATCTTGAGAAGCATGTTAGTATAACGTACGGCACCTTACAACTCCTAACAAAACATTACAACACCGTACGTAAACTTAAAACTCCAAAATAAACATAATGAATTCGTCCGAGTCATTTGAACATCATACGACAATTTAGAATATATTACGACTCTGTATGCCACATTACCGTCTCGAGAAGCATGTTAGTATAACGTACGGCACCTTACAACTCCTAACAAAACATTACAACACCGTACGTAAACTTAAAACTCCATAATAAACCTAATGAATTCGTCCGAGTCATTTGAACATCGTACGATCACTTAGGACTTGTTACGACTCTGTATGCGAAATTAGCAACAGGAAAAGCAATTTAGAATAATGTAGGTTGCGTTACAACTTTTGAGAACACCTTACACCACCGTACGAATGATTAAATCTCCATAATAAAGCTAATGAATTCGTCTGAGTAGTTTGAACACCATACAACAATTTGGAATATATTACGACTCATTATGCCACATTACCGCCTTGAAAAGCATGTTAGTATAACGTACAGCACCTTACAACTCCTAACAAAACATTACAACACCGTACGTAAACTTAAAACTCCATAATAAACCTAATGAATTCGTCCGAGTCATTTGAACATCGTACGACCACTCAGGACTTGTTACGACTCTGTATGCGAAATTAGCAACAGGAAAAGCAATTTAGAATAATGTAGGATGCGTTACAACTTTTGAGAACACCTTACACCACCGTACGAAAGATTAAAACTCCATAATAAACCTAATGAATTCGTCCGAGTAATTTGAACACCATAAAACAATTTGGAATATATTACGACTCTGTATGCCATATTACCGTCTTGAGAAGCATGTTAGTATAACGTACGGCACCTTGCAACTCCTAACAAAACATTACAACACCGTACGTAAACTTAAAACTCTATAAAAACCTAATAAATTAGTCCGAGTCCTTTGAACACCATACAACAATTTGGAATATATTACGACTTTGTATGCCACATTACCGCCTTGAAAAGCATGTTAGTATAACGTACGGCAACTTACAACTCCTAACAAAACATTACAACACCGTACGTAAACTTAAAACTCCATAATAAACCTAATGAATTCGTCCGAGTCATTTGAACATCATACGACAATTTAGAATATATTACGACTCTGTATGCCACATTACCGTCTCGAGAAGCATGTTAGTATAACGTACGGCACCTTACAACTCCTAACAAAACATTACAACACCGTACGTAAACTTAAAACTCCATAATAAACCTAATGAATTCGTCCGAGTCATTTGAACATCGTACGATCACTTAGGACTTGTTACGACTCTGTATGCGAAATTAGCAACAGGAAAAGCAATTTAGAATAATGTAGGTTGCGTTACAACTTTTGAGAACACCTTACACCACCGTACGAATGATTAAAACTCCATAATAAAGCTAATGAATTCGTCTGAGTAGTTTGAACACCATACAACAATTTGGAATATATTACGACTCATTATGCCACATTACCGCCTTGAAAAGCATGTTAGTATAACGTACAGCACCTTACAACTCCTAACAAAACATTACAACACCGTACGTAAACTTAAAACTCCATAATAAACCTAATGAATTCGTCCGAGTCATTTGAACATCGTACGACCACTCAGGACTTGTTACGACTCTGTATGCGAAATTAGCAACAGGAAAAGCAATTTAGAATAATGTAGGATGCGTTACAACTTTTGAGAACACCTTACACCACCGTACGAAAGATTAAAACTCCATAATAAACCTAATGAATTCGTCCGAGTAATTTGAACACCATAAAACAATTTGGAATATATTACGACTCTGTATGCCATATTACCGTCTTGAGAAGCATGTTAGTATAACGTACGGCACCTTGCAACTCCTAACAAAACATTACAACACCGTACGTAAACTTAAAACTCTATAAAAACCTAATAAATTAGTCCGAGTCCTTTGAACACCATACAACAATTTGGAATATATTACGACTTTGTATGCCACATTACCGCCTTGAAAAGCATGTTAGTATAACGTACGGCAACTTACAACTCCTAACAAAACATTACAACACCGTACGTAAACTTAAAACTCCATAATAAACCTAATGAATTCGTCCGAGTCATTTGAACATCATACGACAATTTAGAATATATTACGACTCTGTATGCCACATTACCGTCTCGAGAAGCATGTTAGTATAACGTACGGCACCTTACAACTCCTAACAAAACATTACAACACCGTACGTAAACTTAAAACTCCATAATAAACCTAATGAATTCGTCCGAGTCATTTGAACATCGTACGATCACTTAGGACTTGTTACGACTCTGTATGCGAAATTAGCAACAGGAAAAGCAATTTAGAATAATGTAGGTTGCGTTACAACTTTTGAGAACACCTTACACCACCGTACGAATGATTAAAACTCCATAATAAAGCTAATGAATTCGTCTGAGTAGTTTGAACACCATACAACAATTTGGAATATATTACGACTCATTATGCCACATTACCGCCTTGAAAAGCATGTTAGTATAACGTACAGCACCTTACAACTCCTAACAAAACATTACAACACCGTACGTAAACTTAAAACTCCATAATAAACCTAATGAATTCGTCCGAGTCATTTGAACATCGTACGACCACTCAGGACTTGTTACGACTCTGTATGCGAAATTAGCAACAGGAAAAGCAATTTAGAATAATGTAGGATGCGTTACAACTTTTGAGAACACCTTACACCACCGTACGAAAGATTAAAACTCCATAATAAACCTAATGAATTCGTCCGAGTAATTTGAACACCATAAAACAATTTGGAATATATTACGACTCTGTATGCCATATTACCGTCTTGAGAAGCATGTTAGTATAACGTACGGCACCTTGCAACTCCTAACAAAACATTACAACACCGTACGTAAACTTAAAACTCTATAAAAACCTAATAAATTAGTCCGAGTCCTTTGAACACCATACAACAATTTGGAATATATTACGACTTTGTATGCCACATTACCGCCTTGAAAAGCATGTTAGTATAACGTACGGCAACTTACAACTCCTAACAAAACATTACAACACCGTACGTAAACTTAAAACTCCATAATAAACCTAATGAATTCGTCCGAGTCATTTGAACATCATACGACAATTTAGAATATATTACGACTCTGTATGCCACATTACCGTCTCGAGAAGCATGTTAGTATAACGTACGGCACCTTACAACTCCTAACAAAACATTACAACACCGTACGTAAACTTAAAACTCCATAATAAACCTAATGAATTCGTCCGAGTCATTTGAACATCGTACGATCACTTAGGACTTGTTACGACTCTGTATGCGAAATTAGCAACAGGAAAAGCAATTTAGAATAATGTAGGTTGCGTTACAACTTTTGAGAACACCTTACACCACCGTACGAATGATTAAAACTCCATAATAAAGCTAATGAATTCGTCTGAGTAGTTTGAACACCATACAACAATTTGGAATATATTACGACTCATTATGCCACATTACCGCCTTGAAAAGCATGTTAGTATAACGTACAGCACCTTACAACTCCTAACAAAACATTACAACACCGTACGTAAACTTAAAACTCCATAATAAACCTAATGAATTCGTCCGAGTCATTTGAACATCGTACGACCACTCAGGACTTGTTACGACTCTGTATGCGAAATTAGCAACAGGAAAAGCAATTTAGAATAATGTAGGATGCGTTACAACTTTTGAGAACACCTTACACCACCGTACGAAAGATTAAAACTCCATAATAAACCTAATGAATTCGTCCGAGTAATTTGAACACCATAAAACAATTTGGAATATATTACGACTCTGTATGCCATATTACCGTCTTGAGAAGCATGTTAGTATAACGTACGGCACCTTGCAACTCCTAACAAAACATTACAACACCGTACGTAAACTTAAAACTCTATAAAAACCTAATAAATTAGTCCGAGTCCTTTGAACACCATACAACAATTTGGAATATATTACGACTTTGTATGCCACATTACCGCCTTGAAAAGCATGTTAGTATAACGTACGGCAACTTACAACTCCTAACAAAACATTACAACACCGTACGTAAACTTAAAACTCCATAATAAACCTAATGAATTCGTCCGAGTCATTTGAACATCATACGACAATTTAGAATATATTACGACTCTGTATGCCACATTACCGTCTCGAGAAGCATGTTAGTATAACGTACGGCACCTTACAACTCCTAACAAAACATTACAACACCGTACGTAAACTTAAAACTCCATAATAAACCTAATGAATTCGTCCGAGTCATTTGAACATCGTACGATCACTTAGGACTTGTTACGACTCTGTATGCGAAATTAGCAACAGGAAAAGCAATTTAGAATAATGTAGGTTGCGTTACAACTTTTGAGAACACCTTACACCACCGTACGAATGATTAAAACTCCATAATAAAGCTAATGAATTCGTCTGAGTAGTTTGAACACCATACAACAATTTGGAATATATTACGACTCATTATGCCACATTACCGCCTTGAAAAGCATGTTAGTATAACGTACAGCACCTTACAACTCCTAACAAAACATTACAACACCGTACGTAAACTTAAAACTCCATAATAAACCTAATGAATTCGTCCGAGTCATTTGAACATCGTACGACCACTCAGGACTTGTTACGACTCTGTATGCGAAATTAGCAACAGGAAAAGCAATTTAGAATAATGTAGGATGCGTTACAACTTTTGAGAACACCTTACACCACCGTACGAAAGATTAAAACTCCATAATAAACCTAATGAATTCGTCCGAGTAATTTGAACACCATAAAACAATTTGGAATATATTACGACTCTGTATGCCATATTACCGTCTTGAGAAGCATGTTAGTATAACGTACGGCACCTTGCAACTCCTAACAAAACATTACAACACCGTACGTAAACTTAAAACTCTATAAAAACCTAATAAATTAGTCCGAGTCCTTTGAACACCATACAACAATTTGGAATATATTACGACTTTGTATGCCACATTACCGCCTTGAAAAGCATGTTAGTATAACGTACGGCAACTTACAACTCCTAACAAAACATTACAACACCGTACGTAAACTTAAAACTCCATAATAAACCTAATGAATTCGTCCGAGTCATTTGAACATCATACGACAATTTAGAATATATTACGACTCTGTATGCCACATTACCGTCTCGAGAAGCATGTTAGTATAACGTACGGCACCTTACAACTCCTAACAAAACATTACAACACCGTACGTAAACTTAAAACTCCATAATAAACCTAATGAATTCGTCCGAGTCATTTGAACATCGTACGATCACTTAGGACTTGTTACGACTCTGTATGCGAAATTAGCAACAGGAAAAGCAATTTAGAATAATGTACGTTGCGTTACAACTTTTGAGAACACCTTACACCACCGTACGAATGATTAAAACTCCATAATAAAGCTAATGAATTCGTCTGAGTAGTTTGAACACCATACAACAATTTGGAATATATTACGACTCATTATGCCACATTACCGCCTTGAAAAGCATGTTAGTATAACGTACAGCACCTTACAACTCCTAATAAAACATTACAACACCGTACGTAAACTTAAAACTCCATAATAAACCTAATGAATTCGTCCGAGTGATTTGAACATCGTACGACCAGTCAGGACTTGTTACGACTCTGTATGCGAAATTAGCAACAGGAAAAGCAATTTAGAATAATGTAGGATGCGTTACAACTTTTGAGAACACCTTACACCACCGTACGAAAGATTAAAACTCCATAATAAACCTAATGAATTCGTCCGAGTAATTTGAACACCATAAAACAATTTGGAATATATTACGACTCTGTATGCCATATTACCGTCTTGAGAAGCATGTTAGTATAACGTACGGCACCTTGCAACTCCTAACAAAACATTACAACACCGTACGTAAACTTAAAACTCTATAATAAACCTAATAAATTAGTCCGAGTCCTTTGAACACCATACAACAATTTGGAATATATTACGACTTTGTATGCCACATTACCGCCTTGAAAAGCATGTTAGTATAACGTACGGCAACTTACAACTCCTAACAAAACATTACAACACCGTACGTAAACTTAAAACTCCATAATAAACCTAATGAATTCGTCCGAGTCATTTGAACATCGTACGACCACTCAGGACTTGTTAGGACTCTGTATGCGAAATTAGCAACAGGAAAAGCAATTTAGAATAATGTTGGATGCGTTACAACTTTTAAGAACACCTTACACCACCGTACGAAAGATTAAAACTCCATAATAAACCTAATGAATTCGTCCGAGTAATTTGAACACCATACAACAATTTGGAATATATTACGACTCTGTATGCCACATTACCGCCTTGAAAAGCATGTTAGTATAACGTACGGCACCTTACAACTCCTAACAAAACATTACAACACCGTACGTAAACTTAAAACTCCATAATAAACCTAATGAATTCGTCCGAGTCATTTGAACATCGTATGACCACTCAGGACTTGTTACGACTCTGTATGCGAAATTAGCAACTGGAAAAGCAATTTAGAATAATGTAGGATGCGTTACAACTTTTGAGAACACCTTACACCACCGTACGAAAGATTAAAACTCCATAATAAACCTAATGAATTCGTCCGAGTAATTTGAACACCATACAACAATTTGGAATATATTACGACTCTGTATGCCACATTACCGTCTTGAAAAGCATGTTAGTATAACGTACGGCACCTTGCAACTCCTAACAAAACATTACAACACCGTACGTAAACTTAAAACTCCATAATAAACCTAATGAATTCGTCCGAGTTATTTGAACATCGTACGACCACTCAGGACTTGTTACGACTCTGTATGCGTAATTAGCAACAGGAAAAGCAATTTAGAATAATGTAGGATGTGTTACAACTTTTGAGAACACCTTACACCACCGTACGAAAGATTAAAACTCCATAATAAACCTAATGAATTCGTCCGAGTAATTTGAAGACCATACAACAATTTGGAATATATTACGACTCTGTATGCCATATTACCGTCTTGAGAAGCATGTTAGTATAACGTACGGCACCTTGCAACTCCTAACAAAACATTACAACACCGTACGTAAACTTAAAACTCTATAAAAACCTAATAAATTAGTCCGAGTCCTTTGAACACCATACAACAATTTGGAATATATTACGACTTTGTATGCCACATTACCGCCTTGAAAAGCATGTTAGTATAACGTACGGCAACTTACAACTCCTAACAAAACATTACAACACCGTACGTAAACTTAAAACTCCATAATAAACCTAATGAATTCGTCCGAGTCATTTGAACATCATACGACAATTTAGAATATATTACGACTCTGTATGCCACATTACCGTCTCGAGAAGCATGTTAGTATAACGTACGGCACCTTACAACTCCTAACAAAACATTACAACACCGTACGTAAACTTAAAACTCCATAATAAACCTAATGAATTCGTCCGAGTCATTTGAACATCGTACGATCACTTAGGACTTGTTACGACTCTGTATGCGAAATTAGCAACAGGAAAAGCAATTTAGAATAATGTAGGTTGCGTTACAACTTTTGAGAACACCTTACACCACCGTACGAATGATTAAAACTCCATAATAAAGCTAATGAGTTCGTCTGAGTAGTTTGAACACCATACAACAATTTGGAATATATTACGACTCATTATGCCACATTACCGCCTTGAAAAGCATGTTAGTATAACGTACAGCACCTTACAACTCCTAATAAAACATTACAACACCGTACGTAAACTTAAAACTCCATAATAAACCTAATGAATTCGTCCGAGTGATTTGAACATCGTACGACCAGTCAGGACTTGTTACGACTCTGTATGCGAAATTAGCAACAGGAAAAGCAATTTAGAATAATGTAGGATGCGTTACAACTTTTGAGAACACCTTACACCACCGTACGAAAGATTAAAACTCCATAATAAACCTAATGAATTCGTCCGAGTAATTTGAACACCATAAAACAATTTGGAATATATTACGACTCTGTATGCCATATTACCGTCTTGAGAAGCATGTTAGTATAACGTACGGCACCTTGCAACTCCTAACAAAACATTACAACACCGTACGTAAACTTAAAACTCTATAATAAACCTAATAAATTAGTCCGAGTCCTTTGAACACCATACAACAATTTGGAATATATTACGACTTTGTATGCCACATTACCGCCTTGAAAAGCATGTTAGTATAACGTACGGCAACTTACAACTCCTAACAAAACATTACAACACCGTACGTAAACTTAAAACTCCATAATAAACCTAATGAATTCGTCCGAGTCATTAGAACATCGTACGACCACTCAGGACTTGTTAGGACTCTGTATGCGAAATTAGCAACAGGAAAAGCAATTTAGAATAATGTTGGATGCGTTACAACTTTTAAGAACACCTTACACCACCGTACGAAAGATTAAAACTCCATAATAAACCTAATGAATTCGTCCGAGTAATTTGAACACCATACAACAATTTGGAATATATTACGACTCTGTATGCCACATTACCGCCTTGAAAAGCATGTTAGTATAACGTACGGCACCTTACAACTCCTAACAAAACATTACAACACCGTACGTAAACTTAAAACTCCATAATAAACCTAATGAATTCGTCCGAGTCATTTGAACATCGTATGACCACTCAGGACTTGTTACGACTCTGTATGCGAAATTAGCAACTGGAAAAGCAATTTAGAATAATGTAGGATGCGTTACAACTTTTGAGAACACCTTACACCACCGTACGAAAGATTAAAACTCCATAATAAACCTAATGAATTCGTCCGAGTAATTTGAACACCATACAACAATTTGGAATATATTACGACTCTGTATGCCACATTACCGTCTTGAAAAGCATGTTAGTATAACGTACGGCACCTTGCAACTCCTAACAAAACATTACAACACCGTACGTAAACTTAAAACTCCATAATAAACCTAATGAATTCGTCCGAGTTATTTGAACATCGTACGACCACTCAGGACTTGTTACGACTCTGTATGCGTAATTAGCAACAGGAAAAGCAATTTAGAATAATGTAGGATGTGTTACAACTTTTGAGAACACCTTACACCACCGTACGAAAGATTAAAACTCCATAATAAACCTAATGAATTCGTCCGAGTAATTTGAAGACCATACAACAATTTGGAATATATTACGACTCTGTATGCCACATTACCATCTTGAGAAGCATGTTAGTATAACGTACGGCACCTTACAACTCCTAACAAAACATTACAACACCGTACGTAAACTTAAAACTCCATAATAAACCTAATGAATTCGTCCGAGTCATTTGAACATCGTACGACCACTCAGGACTTGTTACGACTCTGTATGCGAAATTAGCAACAGGAAAAGCAATTTAGAATAATGTAGGATGCGTTACAACTTTTGAGAACACCTTACACCACCGTACGAAAGATTAAAACTCCATAATAAACCTAATGAATTCGTCCGAGTAATTTGAACACCATAAAACAATTTGGAATATATTACGACTCTGTATGCCATATTACCGTTTTGAGAAGCATGTTAGTATAACGTACGGCACCTTGCAACTCCTAACAAAACATTACAAGACCGTACGTAAACTTAAAACTCTATAATAAACCTAATAAATTAGTCCGAGTCCTTTGAACACCATACAACAATTTGGAATATATTACGACTTTGTATGCCACATTACCGCCTTGAAAAGCATGTTAGTATAACGTACGGCAACTTACAACTCCTAACAAAACATTACAACACCGTACGTAAACTTAAAACTCCATAATAAACCTAATGAATTCGTCCGAGTCATTTGAACATCGTACGACCACTCAGGACTTGTTAGGACTCTGTATGCGAAATTAGCATCAGGAAAAGCAATTTAGAATAATGTTGGATGCGTTACAACTTTTAAGAACACCTTACACCACCGTACGAAAGATTAAAACTCCATAATAAACCTAATGAATTCGTCCGAGTAATTTGAACACCATACAACAATTTGGAATATATTACGACTCTGTATGCCACATGGGCCTTGAAAAGCATGTTAGTATAACCTACGGCACCTTACAACTCCTAACAAAACATTACAACACCGTACGTAAACTTAAAACTCCATAATAAACCTAATGAATTCGTCCGAGTCATTTGAACATCGTATGACCACTCAGGACTTGTTACGACTCTGTATGCGAAATTAGCAACAGGAAAAGCAATTTAGAATAATGTAGGATGCGTTACAACTTTTGAGAACACCTTACACCACCGTACGAAAGATTAAAACTCCATAATAAACCTAATGAATTCGTCCGAGTAATTTGAACACCATAAAACAATTTGGAATATATTACGACTCTGTATGCCATATTACCGTCTTGAGAAGCATGTTAGTATAACGTACGGCACCTTGCAACTCCTAACAAAACATTACAACACCGTACGTAAACTTAAAACTCTATAATAAACCTAATAAATTAGTCCGAGTCCTTTGAACACCATACAACAATTTGGAATATATTACGACTTTGTATGCCACATTACCGCCTTGAAAAGCATGTTAGTATAACGTACGGCAACTTACAACTCCTAACAAAACATTACAACACCGTACGTAAACTTAAAACT
Source organism: Tagetes erecta (assembly GCA_030867185.1). Lineage (NCBI taxonomy): Eukaryota > Viridiplantae > Streptophyta > Magnoliopsida > Asterales > Asteraceae > Tagetes > Tagetes erecta. Next base: position 41,052,678 of record CM061488.1, on the reverse strand, counting down.
CCATAATAAACCTAATGAATTCGTCCGAGTCATTTGAACATCGTACGACCACTCAGGACTTGTTAGGACTCTGTATGCGAAATTAGCAACAGGAAAAGCAATTTAGAATAATGTTGGATGCGTTACAACTTTTAAGAACACCTTACACCACCGTACGAAAGATTAAAACTCCATAATAAACCTAATGAATTCGTCCGAGTAATTTGAACACCATACAACAATTTGGAATATATTACGACTCTGTATGCCACATTACCGCCTTGAAAAGCATGTTAGTATAACGTACGGCACCTTACAACTCCTAACAAAACATTACAACACCGTACGTAAACTTAAAACTCCATAATAAACCTAATGAATTCGTCCGAGTCATTTGAACATCGTATGACCACTCAGGACTTGTTACGACTCTGTATGCGAAATTAGCAACTGGAAAAGCAATTTAGAATAATGTAGGATGCGTTACAACTTTTGAGAACACCTTACACCACCATACGAAAGATTAAAACTCCATAATAAACCTAATGAATTCGTCCGAGTAATTTGAACACCATACAACAATTTGGAATATATTACGACTCTGTATGCCACATTACCGTCTTGAAAAGCATGTTAGTATAACGTACGGCACCTTGCAACTCCTAACAAAACATTACAACACCGTACGTAAACTTAAAACTCCATAATAAACCTAATGAATTCGTCCGAGTTATTTGAACATCGTACGACCACTCAGGACTTGTTACGACTCTGTATGCGTAATTAGCAACAGGAAAAGCAATTTAGAATAATGTAGGATGTGTTACAACTTTTGAGAACACCTTACACCACCGTACGAAAGATTAAAACTCCATAATAAACCTAATGAATTCGTCCGAGTAATTTGAAGACCATACAACAATTTGGAATATATTACGACTCTGTATGCCACATTACCATCTTGAGAAGCATGTTAGTATAACGTACGGCACCTTACAACTCCTAACAAAACATTACAACACCGTACGTAAACTTAAAACTCCATAATAAACCTAATGAATTCGTCCGAGTCATTTGAACATCGTATGACCACTCAGGACTTGTTACGACTCTGTATGCGAAATTAGCAACAGGAAAAGCAATTTAGAATAATGTAGGATGCGTTACAACTTTTGAGAACACCTTACACCACCGTACGAAAGATTAAAACTCCATAATAAACCTAATGAATTCGTCCGAGTAATTTGAACACCATAAAACAATTTGGAATATATTACGACTCTGTATGCCATATTACCGTTTTGAGAAGCATGTTAGTATAACGTACGGCACCTTGCAACTCCTAACAAAACATTACAAGACCGTACGTAAACTTAAAACTCTATAATAAACCTAATAAATTAGTCCGAGTCCTTTGAACACCATACAACAATTTGGAATATATTACGACTTTGTATGCCACATTACCGCCTTGAAAAGCATGTTAGTATAACGTACGGCAACTTACAACTCCTAACAAAACATTACAACACCGTACGTAAACTTAAAACTCCATAATAAACCTAATGAATTCGTCCGAGTCATTTGAACATCGTACGACCACTCAGGACTTGTTAGGACTCTGTATGCGAAATTAGCATCAGGAAAAGCAATTTAGAATAATGTTGGATGCGTTACAACTTTTAAGAACACCTTACACCACCGTACGAAAGATTAAAACTCCATAATAAACCTAATGAATTCGTCCGAGTAATTTGAACACCATACAACAATTTGGAATATATTACGACTCTGTATGCCACATTACCGCCTTGAAAAGCATGTTAGTATAACCTACGGCACCTTACAACTCCTAACAAAACATTACAACACCGTACGTAAACTTAAAACTCCATAATAAACCTAATGAATTCGTCCGAGTCATTTGAACATCGTATGACCACTCAGGACTTGTTACGACTCTGTATGCGAAATTAGCAACAAGAAAAGCAATTTAGAATAATGTAGGATGCGTTACAACTTTTGAGAACACCTTACACCACCGTACGAAAGATTAAAACTCCATAATAAACCTAATGAATTCGTCCGAGTAATTTGAACACCATACGACAATTTGGAATATATTACGACTCTGTATGCCACATTACCGTCTTGAAAAGCATGTTAGTATAACGTACGGCACCTTGCAACTCCTAACAAAACATTACAACACCGTACGTAAACTTAAAACTCCATAATAAACCTAATGAATTCGTCCGAGTTATTTGAACATCGTACGACCACTCAGGACTTGTTACGACTCTGTATGCGTAATTAGCAACAGGAAAAGCAATTTAGAATAATGTAGGATGTGTTACAACTTTTGAGAACACCTTACACCACCGTACGAAAGATTAAAACTCCATAATAAACCTAATGAATTCGTCCGAGTAATTTGAAGACCATACAACAATTTGGAATATATTACGACTCTGTATGCCACATTACCATCTTGAGAAGCATGTTAGTATAACGTACGGCACCTTACAACTCCTAACAAAACATTACAACACCGTACGTAAACTTAAAACTCCATAATAAACCTAATGAATACGTCCTAGTCATTTGAGCATCGTACGACCACTCAGGACTTGTTACGACTCTGTATGCGAAATTAGCAACAGGAAAAGCAATTTAGAATAATGTAGGATGCGTTACAACTTTTGAGAACACCTTACACCACCGTACGAAAGATTAAAACTCCATAATAAACCTAATGAATTCGTCCGAGTAATTTGAACACCATACAACAATTTGGAATATATTACGACTCTGTATGCCACATTACCGTCTTGAGAAGCATGTTAGTATAACGTACGGCACCTTGCAACTCCTATCAAAACATTACAACACCGTACGTAAACTTAAAACTCTATAATAAACCTAATAAATTAGTCCGAGTCCTTTGAACACCATACAACAATTTGGAATATATAACGACTTTGTATGCCACATTACCGCCTTGAAAAGCCTGTTAGTATAACGTACGGCACCTTACAACTCCTAACAAAACATTACAACACCGTACGTAAACTTAAAACTCCATAATAAACCTAATGAATTCGTCCGAGTCATTTGAACATCGTACGACCAATCAGGACTTGTTACGACTCTGTATGCGAAATTAGCAACAGGAAAAGCAATTTAGAATAATGTAGGATGCGTTACAACTTTTGAGAACACCTTACACCACCGTACGAAAGATTAAAACTCCATAATAAACCTAATGAATTCGTTCGAGTAGTTTGAACACCATACAACAATTATTACGACTTTGTATGCCACATTACCGCCTTGAAAAGCATGTTAGTATAACGTACAGCACCTTACAACTCCTAACAAAACATTACAGCACCGTACGTAAACTTATAACTCCATAATAAACCTAATGAATTCGTCCGAGTCATTTGAACATCGTATGACCACTCAGGACTTGTTACGACTGTGTATGCGAAATTAGCAACAGGAAAAGCAATTTAGAATAATGTAGGATGCGTTACAACTTTTGAGAACACCTTACACCACCGTACGAAAGATTAAAACTCCATAATAAACCTAATGAATTCGTCCGAGTAATTTGAACACCATACGACAATTTGGAATATATTACGACTCTGTATGCCACATTACCGTCTTGAAAAGCATGTTAGTATAACGTACGGCACCTTGCAACTCCTAACAAAACATTACAACACCGTACGTAAACTTAAAACTCCATAATAAACCTAATGAATTCGTCCGAGTTATTTGAACATCGTACGACCACTCAGGACTTGTTACGACTCTGTATGCGTAATTAGCAACAGGAAAAGCAATTTAGAATAATGTAGGATGTGTTACAACTTTTGAGAACACCTTACACCACCGTACGAAAGATTAAAACTCCATAATAAACCTAATGAATTCGTCCGAGTAATTTGAAGACCATACAACAATTTGGAATATATTACGACTCTGTATGCCACATTACCATCTTGAGAAGCATGTTAGTATAACGTACGACACCTTACAACTCCTAACAAAACATTACAACACCGTACGTAAACTTAAAACTCCATAATAAACCTAATGAATACGTCCTAGTCATTTGAGCATCGTACGACCACTCAGGACTTGTTACGACTCTGTATGCGAAATTAGCAACAGGAAAAGCAATTTAGAATAATGTAGGATGCGTTACAACTTTTGAGAACACCTTACACCACCGTACGAAAGATTAAAACTCCATAATAAACCTAATGAATTCGTCCGAGTAATTTGAACACCATACAACAATTTGGAATATATTACGACTCTGTATGCCACATTACCGTCTTGAGAAGCATGTTAGTATAACGTACGGCACCTTGCAACTCCTATCAAAACATTACAACACCGTACGTAAACTTAAAACTCTATAATAAACCTAATAAATTAGTCCGAGTCCTTTGAACACCATACAACAATTTGGAATATATTACGACTTTGTATGCCACATTACCGCCTTGAAAAGCCTGTTAGTATAACGTACGGCACCTTACAACTCCTAACAAAACATTACAACACCGTACGTAAACTTAAAACTCCATAATAAACCTAATGAATTCGTCCGAGTCATTTGAACATCGTACGACCAATCAGGACTTGTTACGACTCTGTATGCGAAATTAGCAACAGGAAAAGCAATTTAGAATAATGTAGGATGCGTTACAACTTTTGAGAACACCTTACACCACCGTACGAAAGATTAAAACTCCATAATAAACCTAATGAATTCGTCCGAGTAGTTTGAACACCATACAACAATTATTACGACTTTGTATGCCACATTACCGCCTTGAAAAGCATGTTAGTATAACGTACAGCACCTTACAACTCCTAACAAAACATTACAGCACCGTACGTAAACTTATAACTCCATAATAAACCTAATGAATTCGTCCGAGTCATTTGAACATCGTATGACCACTCAGGACTTGTTACGACTGTGTATGCGAAATTAGCAACAGGAAAAGCAATTTAGAATAATGTAGGATGCGTTACAACTTTTGAGAACACCTTACACCACCGTACGAAAGATTAAAACTCCATAATAAACCTAATGAATTCGTCCGAGTAATTTGAAGACCATACAACAATTTGGAATATATTACGACTCTGTATGCCACATTACCATCTTGAGAAGCATGTTAGTATAACGTACGGCACCTTACAACTCCTAACAAAACATTACAACACCGTACGTAAACTTAAAACTCCATAATAAACCTAATGAATTCGTCCGAGTCATTTGAACATCGTACGACCACTCAGGACTTGTTACGACTCTGTATGCGAAATTAGCAACAGGAAAAGCAATTTAGAATAATGTAGGATGCGTTACAACTTTTGAGAACACCTTACACCACCGTACGAAAGATTAAAACTCCATAATAAACCTAATGAATTCGTCCGAGTAGTTTGAACACCATACAACAATTATTACGACTCTGTATGCCACATTACCGCCTTGAAAAGCATGTTAGTATAACGTACAGCACCTTACAACTCCTAACAAAACATTACAACACCGTACGTAAACTTAAAACTCCATAATAAACCTAATGAATTCGTCCGATTCATTTGAACATCGTACGACCACTCAGGACTTGTTACGACTCTGTATGCGAAATTAGCAACAAGAAAAGCAATTAAGAATAATGTAGGATGCGTTACAACTTTTGAGAACACCTTACTCCACCGTACGAAAGATTAAAACTCCATAATAAACCTAATGAATTCGTCCGAGTAGTTTGAACACCATACAACAATTTGGAATATATTACGACTCTGTACGCCACATTACCGTCTTGAGAAGCATGTTAGTATAACGTACGGCACCTTGCAACTCCTAACAGAACATTACAACACCGTACGTAAACTTAAAACTCTATAATAAACCTAATAAATTAGTCCGAGTCCTTTGAAGACCATACAACAATTTGGAATATATTACGACTCTGTATGCCACATTACCATCTTGAGAAGCATGTTAGTATAACGTACGGCACCTTACAACTCCTAACAAAACATTACAACACCGTACGTAAACTTAAAACTCCATAATAAACCTAATGAATTCGTCCGAGTCATTTGAACATCGTACGACCACTCAGGACTTGTTACGACTCTGTATGCGAAATTAGCAACAGGAAAAGCAATTTAGAATAATGTAGGATGCGTTACAACTTTTGAGAACACCTTACACCACCGTACGAAAGATTAAAACTCCATAATAAACCTAATGAATTCGTCCGAGTAGTTTGAACACCATACAACAATTATTACGACTCTGGATGCCACATTACCGCCTTGAAAAGCATGTTAGTATAACGTACAGCACCTTACAACTCCTAACAAAACATTACAACACCGTACGTAAACTTAAAACTCCATAATAAACCTAATGAATTCGTCCGATTCATTTGAACATCGTACGACCACTCAGGACTTGTTACGACTCTGTATGCGAAATTAGCAACAAGAAAAGCAATTAAGAATAATGTAGGATGCGTTACAACTTTTGAGAACACCTTACTCCACCGTACGAAAGATTAAAACTCCATAATAAACCTAATGAATTCGTCCGAGTAGTTTGAACACCATACAACAATTTGGAATATATTACGACTCTGTACGCCACATTACCGTCTTGAGAAGCATGTTAGTATAACGTACGGCACCTTGCAACTCCTAACAGAACATTACAACACCGTACGTAAACTTAAAACTCTATAATAAACCTAATAAATTAGTCCGAGTCCTTTGAACACCATACAACAATTTGGAATATATTACGACTTTGTATGCCACATTACCGCCTTGAAAAGCATGTTAGTATAACGTACGGCACCTTACAACTCCTAACAAAACATTACAACACCGTACGTAAACTTAAAACTCCATAATAAACCTAATGAATACGTCCTAGTCATTTGAACATCGTACGACCACTCAGGACTTGTTACGACTCTGTATGCGAAATTAGCAACAGGAAAAGCAATTTAGAATAATGTAGGATGCGTTACAACTTTTGAGAACACCTTACACCACCGTACGAAAGATTAAAACTCCATAATAAACCTAATGAATTCGTCCGAGTAGTTTGAACACCATACAACAATTATTACGACTCTGTATGCCACATTACCGCCTTGAAAAGCATGTTAGTATAACGTACAGCACCTTACAACTCCTAACAAAACATTACAACACCGTACGTAAACTTAAAACTCCATAATAAACCTAATGAATTCGTCCGATTCATTTGAACATCGTACGACCACTCAGGACTTGTTACGACTCTGTATGCGAAATTAGCAACAAGAAAAGCAATTAAGAATAATGTAGGATGCGTTACAACTTTTGAGAACACCTTACTCCACCGTACGAAAGATTAAAACTCCATAATAAACCTAATGAATTCGTCCGAGTAGTTTGAACACCATACAACAATTTGGAATATATTACGACTCTGTACGCCACATTACCGTCTTGAGAAGCATGTTAGTATAATGTACGGCACCTTGCAACTCCTAACAGAACATTACAACACCGTACGTAAACTTAAAACTCTATAATAAACCTAATAAATTAGTCCGAGTCCTTTGAACACCATACAACAATTTGGAATATATTACGACTTTGTATGCCACATTACCGCCTTGAAAAGCATGTTAGTATAACGTACGGCACCTTACAACTCCTAACAAAACATTACAACACCGTACGTAAACTTAAAACTCCATAATAAACCTAATGAATACGTCCTAGTCATTTGAACATCGTACGACCACTCAGGACTTGTTACGACTCTGTATGCGAAATTAGCAACAGGAAAAGCAATTTAGAATAATGTAGGATGCGTTACAACTTTTGAGAACACCTTACACCACCGTACGAAAGATTAAAACTCCATAATAAACCTAATGAATTCGTCCGAGTAATTTGAACACCATACAACAATTTGGAATATATTACGACTCTGTATGCCACATTATCGTCTTGAGAAGCATGTTAGTATAACGTACGGCACCTTGCAACTCCTATCAAAACATTACAACACCGTACGTAAACTTAAAACTCTATAATAAACCTAATAAATTATTTCGAGTCCTTTGAACACCATACAACAATTTGGAATATATTACGACTTTGTATGCCACATTACCGCCTTGAAAAGCCTGTTAGTATAACGTACGGCACCTTACAACTCCTAACAAAACATTATAACACCGTACGTAAACTTAAAACTCCATAATAAACCTAATGAATTCGTCCGAGTCATTTGAACATCGTACGACCACTCAGGACTTGTTACGACTCTGTATGCGAAATTAGCAACAGGAAAAGCAATTTAGAATAATGTAGGATGCGTTAAAACTTTTGAGAACACCTTACACCACCGTACGAAAGATTAAAACACCATAATAAACCTAATGAATTCGTCAGAGTAATTTGAACACCATACAACAATTTGGAATATATTACGACTTTGTATGCCACATTACCGCCTTGAAAAGCATGTTAGTATAAAGTACGACACCTTACAACTCCTAACAAAACATTACAACACCGTACGTAAACTTAAAACTCCATAATAAACCTAATAAATTAGTTCGAGTCCTTTGAACACCATACAACAATTTGGAATATATTACGACTTTGTATGCCACATTACCGCCTTGAAAAGCATGTTAGTATAACGTACGACACCTTACAACTCCTAACAAAACATTACAACACCGTACGTAAACTTAAAACTCCATAATAAACCTAATGAATTCGTCCGAGTCATTTGAACGTCATACGACAATTTAGAATATATTACGACTCTGTATGCCACATTACCGTCTCGAGAAGCATGTTAGTATAACGTACGGCACCTTACAACTCCTAACAAAACATTACAACACCGTACGTAAACTTAAAACTCCATAATAAACCTAATGAATTCGTCCGAGTCATTTGAACATCGTACGACCACTCAGGACTTGTTACGACTCTGTATGCGAAATTAGCAACAGGAAAAGCAATTTAGAATAATGTTGGATGCGTTAAAACTTTTGAGAACACCTTACACCACCGTACGAAAGATTAAAACACCATAATAAACCTAATGAATTCGTCAGAGTAATTTGAACACCATACAACAATTTGGAATATATTACGACTTTGTATGCCACATTACCGCCTTGAAAAGCATGTTAGTATAAAGTACGACACCTTACAACTCCTAACAAAACATTACAACACCGTACGTAAACTTAAAACTCCATAATAAACCTAATAAATTAGTTCGAGTCCTTTGAACACCATACAACAATTTGGAATATATTACGACTTTGTATGCCACATTACCGCCTTGAAAAGCCTGTTAGTATAACGTACGGCACCTTACAACTCCTAACAAAACATTATAACACCGTACGTAAACTTAAAACTCCATAATAAACCTAATGAATTCGTCCGAGTCATTTGAACATCGTACGACCACTCAGGACTTGTTACGACTCTGTATGCGAAATTAGCAACAGGAAAAGCAATTTAGAATAATGTAGGATGCGTTAAAAGTTTTGAGAACACCTTACACAACCGTACGAAAGATTAAAACTCCATAATAAACCTAATGAATTCGTCAGAGTAATTTGAACACCATACAACAATTTGGAATATATTACGACTTTGTATGCCACATTACCGCCTTGAAAAGCATGTTAGTATAACGTACGACACCTTACAACTCCTAACAAAACATTACAACACCGTACGTAAACTTAAAACTCCATAATAAACCTAATGAATTCGTCCGAGTCATTTGAACGTCATACGACAATTTAGAATATATTACGACTCTGTATGCCACATTACCGTCTCGAGAAGCATGTTAGTATAACGTACGGCACCTTACAACTCCTAACAAAACATTACAACACCGTACGTAAACTTAAAACTCCATAATAAACCTAATGAATTCGTCCGAGTCATTTGAACATCGTACGACCACTCAGGACTTGTTACGACTCTGTATGCGAAATTAGCAACAGGAAAAGCAATTTAGAATAATGTTGGATGCGTTAAAACTTTTGAGAACACCTTACACCACCGTACGAAAGATTAAAACACCATAATAAACCTAATGAATTCGTCAGAGTAATTTGAACACCATACAACAATTTGGAATATATTACGACTTTGTATGCCACATTACCGCCTTGAAAAGCATGTTAGTATAAAGTACGACACCTTACAACTCCTAACAAAACATTACAACACCGTACGTAAACTTAAAACTCCATAATAAACCTAATAAATTAGTTCGAGTCCTTTGAACACCATACAACAATTTGGAATATATTACGACTTTGTATGCCACATTACCGCCTTGAAAAGCCTGTTAGTATAACGTACGGCACCTTACAACTCCTAACAAAACATTATAACACCGTACGTAAACTTAAAACTCCATAATAAACCTAATGAATTCGTCCGAGTCATTTGAACATCGTACGACCACTCAGGACTTGTTACGACTCTGTATGCGAAATTAGCAACAGGAAAAGCAATTTAGAATAATGTAGGATGCGTTAAAAGTTTTGAGAACACCTTACACAACCGTACGAAAGATTAAAACTCCATAATAAACCTAATGAATTCGTCAGAGTAATTTGAACACCATACAACAATTTGGAATATATTACGAATTTGTATGCCACATTACCGCCTTGAAAAGCATGTTAGTATAACGTACGACACCTTACAACTCCTAACAAAACATTACAACACCGTACGTAAACTTAAAACTCCATAATAAACCTAATGAATTCGTCCGAGTCATTTGAACGTCATACGACAATTTAGAATATATTACGACTCTGTATGCCACATTACCGTCTCGAGAAGCATGTTAGTATAACGTACGGCACCTTACAACTCCTAACAAAACATTACAACACCGTACGTAAACTTAAAACTCCATAATAAACCTAATGAATTCGTCCGAGTCATTTGAACATCGTACGACCACTCAGGACTTGTTACGACTCTGTATGCGAAATTAGCAACAGGAAAAGCAATTTAGAATAATGTTGGATGCGTTAAAACTTTTGAGAACACCTTACACCACCGTACGAAAGATTAAAACACCATAATAAACCTAATGAATTCGTCAGAGTAATTTGAACACCATACAACAATTTGGAATATATTACGACTTTGTATGCCACATTACCGCCTTGAAAAGCATGTTAGTATAAAGTACGACACCTTACAACTCCTAACAAAACATTACAACACCGTACGTAAACTTAAAACTCCATAATAAACCTAATGAATTCGTCCGAGTCATTTGAACATCGTACGACCACTCAGGACTTGTTACGACTCTGTATGCGAAATTAGCAACAGGAAAAGCAATTTAGAATAATGTTGGATGCGTTAAAACTTTTGAGAACACCTTACACCACCGTACGAAAGATTAAAACACCATAATAAACCTAATGAATTCGTCAGAGTAATTTGAACACCATACAACAATTTGGAATATATTACGACTTTGTATGCCACATTACCGCCTTGAAAAGCATGTTAGTATAAAGTACGACACCTTACAACTCCTAACAAAACATTACAACACCGTACGTAAACTTAAAACTCCATAATAAACCTAATAAATTAGTTCGAGTCCTTTGAACACCATACAACAATTTGGAATATATTACGACTTTGTATGCCACATTACCGCCTTGAAAAGCCTGTTAGTATAACGTACGGCACCTTACAACTCCTAACAAAACATTATAACACCGTACGTAAACTTAAAACTCCATAATAAACCTAATGAATTCGTCCGAGTCATTTGAACATCGTACGACCACTCAGGACTTGTTACGACTCTGTATGCGAAATTAGCAACAGGAAAAGCAATTTAGAATAATGTAGGATGCGTTAAAAGTTTTGAGAACACCTTACACAACCGTACGAAAGATTAAAACTCCATAATAAACCTAATGAATTCGTCAGAGTAATTTGAACACCATACAACAATTTGGAATATATTACGACTTTGTATGCCACATTACCGCCTTGAAAAGCATGTTAGTATAACGTACGACACCTTACAACTCCTAACAAAACATTACAACACCGTACGTAAACTTAAAACTCCATAATAAACCTAATGAATTCGTCCGAGTCATTTGAACGTCATACGACAATTTAGAATATATTACGACTCTGTATGCCACATTACCGTCTCGAGAAGCATGTTAGTATAACGTACGGCACCTTACAACTCCTAACAAAACATTACAACACCGTACGTAAACTTAAAACTCCATAATAAACCTAATGAATTCATCCGAGTCATTTGAACATCGTACGACCACTCAGGACTTGTTACGACTCTGTATGCGAAATTAGCAACAGGAAAAGCAATTTAGAATAATGTTGGATGCGTTAAAACTTTTGAGAACACCTTACACCACCGTACGAAAGATTAAAACACCATAATAAACCTAATGAATTCGTCAGAGTAATTTGAACACCATACAACAATTTGGAATATATTACGACTTTGTATGCCACATTACCGCCTTGAAAAGCATGTTAGTATAAAGTACGACACCTTACAACTCCTAACCAAACATTACAACACCGTACGTAAACTTAAAACTCCATAATAAACCTAATGAATTCGTCCGAGTCATTTGAACATCGTACGACCACTCAGGACTTGTTACGACTCTGTATGCGAAATTAGCAACAGGAAAAGCAATTTAGAATAATGTTGGATGCGTTAAAACTTTTGAGAACACCTTACACCACCGTACGAAAGATTAAAACACCATAATAAACCTAATGAATTCGTCAGAGTAATTTGAACACCATACAACAATTTGGAATATATTACGACTTTGTATGCCACATTACCGCCTTGAAAAGCATGTTAGTATAAAGTACGACACCTTACAACTCCTAACAAAACATTACAACACCGTACGTAAACTTAAAACTCCATAATAAACCTAATGAATTCGTCCGAGTCATTTGAACATCGTACGACCACTCAGGACTTGTTGCGACTCTGTATGCGAAATTAGCAACAGGAAAAGCAATTTAGAATAATGTAGGATGCGTTACAACTTTTGAGAACAACTTACACCACCGTACGAAAGATTAAAACTCCATAATAAACCTAATGAATTCGTCAGAGTAATTTGAACACCATACAACAATTTGGAATATATTACGACTTTGTATGCCACATTACCGCCTTGAAAAGCATGTTAGTATAAAGTACGACACCTTACAACTCCTAACAAATCATTACAACACCGTACGTAAACTTAAAACTCCATAATAAACCTAATGAATTCGTCCGAGTCATTTGAACATCGTACGACCACTCAGGACTTGTTACGACTATGTATGCGAAATTAGCAACAGGAAAAGCAATTTAGAATAATGTAGGATGCGTTACAACTTTTGAGAACACCTTACACCACCGTACGAAAGATTAAAACTCCATAATAAACCTAATGAATTCGTCCGAGTAATTTGAACACCATACAACAATTTGGAATATATTACGACTCTGTATGCCACATTATCGTCTTGAGAAGCATGTTAGTATAACGTACGGCACCTTGCAACTCCTATCAAAACATTACAACACCGTACGTAAACTTAAAACTCTATAATAAACCTAATAAATTAGTTCGAGTCCTTTGAACACCATACAACAATTTGGAATATATTACGACTTTGTATGCCACATTACCGCCTTGAAAAGCATGTTAGTATAACGTACGGCACCTTACAACTCCTAACAAAACATTATAACACCGTACGTAAACTTAAAACTCCATAATAAACCTAATGAATTCGTCCGAGTCATTTGAACATCGTACGACCACTCAGGACTTGTTACGACTCTGTATGCGAAATTAGCAACAGGAAAAGCAATTTAGAATAATGTAGGATGCGTTAAAAGTTTTGAGAACACCTTACACAACCGTACGAAAGATTAAAACTCCATAATAAACCTAATGAATTCGTCAGAGTAATTTGAACACCATACAACAATTTGGAATATATTACGACTTTGTATGCCACATTACCGCCTTGAAAAGCCTGTTAGTATAACGTACGACACCTTACAACTCCTAACAAAACATTACAACACCGTACGTAAACTTAAAACTCCATAATAAACCTAATGAATTCGTCCGAGTCATTTGAACGTCATACGACAATTTAGAATATATTACGACTCTGTATGCCACATTACCGTCTCGAGAAGCATGTTAGTATAACGTACGGCACCTTACAACTCCTAACAAAACATTACAACACCGTACGTAAACTTAAAACTCCATAATAAACCTAATGAATTCGTCCGAGTCATTTGAACATCGTACGACCACTCAGGACTTGTTACGACTCTGTATGCGAAATTAGCAACAGGAAAAGCAATTTAGAATAATGTTGGATGCGTTAAAACTTTTGAGAACACCTTACACCACCGTACGAAAGATTAAAACACCATAATAAACCTAATGAATTCGTCAGAGTAATTTGAACACCATACAACAATTTGGAATATATTACGACTTTGTATGCCACATTACCGCCTTGAAAAGCATGTTAGTATAAAGTACGACACCTTACAACTCCTAACAAAACATTACAACACCGTACGTAAACTTAAAACTCCATAATAAACCTAATGAATTCGTCCGAGTCATTTGAACATCGTACGACCACTCAGGACTTGTTACGACTCTGTATGCGAAATTAGCAACAGGAAAAGCAATTTAGAATAATGTTGGATGCGTTAAAACTTTTGAGAACACCTTACACCACCGTACGAAAGATTAAAACACCATAATAAACCTAATGAATTCGTCAGAGTAATTTGAACACCATACAACAATTTGGAATATATTACGACTTTGTATGCCACATTACCGCCTTGAAAAGCATGTTAGTATAAAGTACGACACCTTACAACTCCTAACAAAACATTACAACACCGTACGTAAACTTAAAACTCCATAATAAACCTAATGAATTCGTCCGAGTCATTTGAACATCGTACGACCACTCAGGACTTGTTACGACTCTGTATGCGAAATTAGCAACAGGAAAAGCAATTTAGAATAATGTAGGATGCGTTACAACTTTTGAGAACACCTTACACCACCGTACGAAAGATTAAAACACCATAATAAACCTAATGAATTCGTCAGAGTAATTTGAACACCATACAACAATTTGGAATATATTACGACTTTGTATGCCACATTACCGCCTTGAAAAGCATGTTAGTATAAAGTACGACACCTTACAACTCCTAACCAAACATTACAACACCGTACGTAAACTTAAAACTCCATAATAAACCTAATGAATTCGTCCGAGTCATTTGAACATCGTACGACCACTCAGGACTTGTTACGACTCTGTATGCGAAATTAGCAACAGGAAAAGCAATTTAGAATAATGTTGGATGCGTTAAAACTTTTGAGAACACCTTACACCACCGTACGAAAGATTAAAACACCATAATAAACCTAATGAATTCGTCAGAGTAATTTGAACACCATACAACAATTTGGAATATATTACGACTTTGTATGCCACATTACCGCCTTGAAAAGCATGTTAGTATAAAGTACGACACCTTACAACTCCTAACAAAACATTACAACACCGTACGTAAACTTAAAACTCCATAATAAACCTAATGAATTCGTCCGAGTCATTTGAACATCGTACGACCACTCAGGACTTGTTGCGACTCTGTATGCGAAATTAGCAACAGGAAAAGCAATTTAGAATAATGTAGGATGCGTTACAACTTTTGAGAACAACTTACACCACCGTACGAAAGATTAAAACTCCATAATAAACCTAATGAATTCGTCAGAGTAATTTGAACACCATACAACAATTTGGAATATATTACGACTTTGTATGCCACATTACCGCCTTGAAAAGCATGTTAGTATAAAGTACGACACCTTACAACTCCTAACAAATCATTACAACACCGTACGTAAACTTAAAACTCCATAATAAACCTAATGAATTCGTCCGAGTCATTTGAACATCGTACGACCACTCAGGACTTGTTACGACTATGTATGCGAAATTAGCAACAGGAAAAGCAATTTAGAATAATGTAGGATGCGTTACAACTTTTGAGAACACCTTACACCACCGTACGAAAGATTAAAACTCCATAATAAACCTAATGAATTCGTCCGAGTAATTTGAACACCATACAACAATTTGGAATATATTACGACTCTGTATGCCACATTATCGTCTTGAGAAGCATGTTAGTATAACGTACGGCACCTTGCAACTCCTATCAAAACATTACAACACCGTACGTAAACTTAAAACTCTATAATAAACCTAATAAATTAGTTCGAGTCCTTTGAACACCATACAACAATTTGGAATATATTACGACTTTGTATGCCACATTACCGCCTTGAAAAGCATGTTAGTATAACGTACGGCACCTTACAACTCCTAACAAAACATTATAACACCGTACGTAAACTTAAAACTCCATAATAAACCTAATGAATTCGTCCGAGTCATTTGAACATCGTACGACCACTCAGGACTTGTTACGACTCTGTATGCGAAATTAGCAACAGGAAAAGCAATTTAGAATAATGTAGGATGCGTTAAAAGTTTTGAGAACACCTTACACAACCGTACGAAAGATTAAAACTCCATAATAAACCTAATGAATTCGTCAGAGTAATTTGAACACCATACAACAATTTGGAATATATTACGACTTTGTATGCCACATTACCGCCTTGAAAAGCCTGTTAGTATAACGTACGACACCTTACAACTCCTAACAAAACATTACAACACCGTACGTAAACTTAAAACTCCATAATAAACCTAATGAATTCGTCCGAGTCATTTGAACGTCATACGACAATTTAGAATATATTACGACTCTGTATGCCACATTACCGTCTCGAGAAGCATGTTAGTATAACGTACGGCACCTTACAACTCCTAACAAAACATTACAACACCGTACGTAAACTTAAAACTCCATAATAAACCTAATGAATTCGTCCGAGTCATTTGAACGTCATACGACAATTTAGAATATATTACGACTCTGTATGCCACATTACCGTCTCGAGAAGCATGTTAGTATAACGTACGGCACCTTACAACTCCTAACAAAACATTACAACACCGTACGTAAACTTAAAACTCCATAATAAACCTAATGAATTCATCCGAGTCATTTGAACATCGTACGACCACTCAGGACTTGTTACGACTCTGTATGCGAAATTAGCAACAGGAAAAGCAATTTAGAATAATGTTGGATGCGTTAAAACTTTTGAGAACACCTTACACCACCGTACGAAAGATTAAAACACCATAATAAACCTAATGAATTCGTCAGAGTAATTTGAACACCATACAACAATTTGGAATATATTACGACTTTGTATGCCACATTACCGCCTTGAAAAGCATGTTAGTATAAAGTACGACACCTTACAACTCCTAACCAAACATTACAACACCGTACGTAAACTTAAAACTCCATAATAAACCTAATGAATTCGTCCGAGTCATTTGAACATCGTACGACCACTCAGGACTTGTTACGACTCTGTATGCGAAATTAGCAACAGGAAAAGCAATTTAGAATAATGTTGGATGCGTTAAAACTTTTGAGAACACCTTACACCACCGTACGAAAGATTAAAACACCATAATAAACCTAATGAATTCGTCAGAGTAATTTGAACACCATACAACAATTTGGAATATATTACGACTTTGTATGCCACATTACCGCCTTGAAAAGCATGTTAGTATAAAGTACGACACCTTACAACTCCTAACAAAACATTACAACACCGTACGTAAACTTAAAACTCCATAATAAACCTAATGAATTCGTCCGAGTCATTTGAACATCGTACGACCACTCAGGACTTGTTGCGACTCTGTATGCGAAATTAGCAACAGGAAAAGCAATTTAGAATAATGTAGGATGCGTTACAACTTTTGAGAACAACTTACACCACCGTACGAAAGATTAAAACTCCATAATAAACCTAATGAATTCGTCAGAGTAATTTGAACACCATACAACAATTTGGAATATATTACGACTTTGTATGCCACATTACCGCCTTGAAAAGCATGTTAGTATAAAGTACGACACCTTACAACTCCTAACAAATCATTACAACACCGTACGTAAACTTAAAACTCCATAATAAACCTAATGAATTCGTCCGAGTCATTTGAACATCGTACGACCACTCAGGACTTGTTACGACTATGTATGCGAAATTAGCAACAGGAAAAGCAATTTAGAATAATGTAGGATGCGTTACAACTTTTGAGAACACCTTACACCACCGTACGAAAGATTAAAACTCCATAATAAACCTAATGAATTCGTCCGAGTAATTTGAACACCATACAACAATTTGGAATATATTACGACTCTGTATGCCACATTATCGTCTTGAGAAGCATGTTAGTATAACGTACGGCACCTTGCAACTCCTATCAAAACATTACAACACCGTACGTAAACTTAAAACTCTATAATAAACCTAATAAATTAGTTCGAGTCCTTTGAACACCATACAACAATTTGGAATATATTACGACTTTGTATGCCACATTACCGCCTTGAAAAGCATGTTAGTATAACGTACGGCACCTTACAACTCCTAACAAAACATTATAACACCGTACGTAAACTTAAAACTCCATAATAAACCTAATGAATTCGTCCGAGTCATTTGAACATCGTACGACCACTCAGGACTTGTTACGACTCTGTATGCGAAATTAGCAACAGGAAAAGCAATTTAGAATAATGTAGGATGCGTTAAAAGTTTTGAGAACACCTTACACAACCGTACGAAAGATTAAAACTCCATAATAAACCTAATGAATTCGTCAGAGTAATTTGAACACCATACAACAATTTGGAATATATTACGACTTTGTATGCCACATTACCGCCTTGAAAAGCCTGTTAGTATAACGTACGACACCTTACAACTCCTAACAAAACATTACAACACCGTACGTAAACTTAAAACTCCATAATAAACCTAATGAATTCGTCCGAGTCATTTGAACGTCATACGACAATTTAGAATATATTACGACTCTGTATGCCACATTACCGTCTCGAGAAGCATGTTAGTATAACGTACGGCACCTTACAACTCCTAACAAAACATTACAACACCGTACGTAAACTTAAAACTCCATAATAAACCTAATGAATTCGTCCGAGTCATTTGAACATCGTACGACCACTCAGGACTTGTTACGACTCTGTATGCGAAATTAGCAACAGGAAAAGCAATTTAGAATAATGTTGGATGCGTTAAAACTTTTGAGAACACCTTACACCACCGTACGAAAGATTAAAACACCATAATAAACCTAATGAATTCGTCAGAGTAATTTGAACACCATACAACAATTTGGAATATATTACGACTTTGTATGCCACATTACCGCCTTGAAAAGCATGTTAGTATAAAGTACGACACCTTACAACTCCTAACAAAACATTACAACACCGTACGTAAACTTAAAACTCCATAATAAACCTAATGAATTCGTCCGAGTCATTTGAACATCGTACGACCACTCAGGACTTGTTACGACTCTGTATGCGAAATTAGCAACAGGAAAAGCAATTTAGAATAATGTTGGATGCGTTAAAACTTTTGAGAACACCTTACACCACCGTACGAAAGATTAAAACACCATAATAAACCTAATGAATTCGTCAGAGTAATTTGAACACCATACAACAATTTGGAATATATTACGACTTTGTATGCCACATTACCGCCTTGAAAAGCATGTTAGTATAAAGTACGACACCTTACAACTCCTAACAAAACATTACAACACCGTACGTAAACTTAAAACTCCATAATAAACCTAATGAATTCGTCCGAGTCATTTGAACATCGTACGACCACTCAGGACTTGTTACGACTCTGTATGCGAAATTAGCAACAGGAAAAGCAATTTAGAATAATGTAGGATGCGTTACAACTTTTGAGAACAACTTACACCACCGTACGAAAGATTAAAACTCCATAATAAACCTAATGAATTCGTCAGAGTAATTTGAACACCATACAACAATTTGGAATATATTACGACTTTGTATGCCACATTACCGCCTTGAAAAGCATGTTAGTATAAAGTACGATACCTTACAACTCCTAACAAATCATTACAACACCGTACGTAAACATAAAACTCCATAATAAACCTAATGAATTCGTCCGAGTAATTTGAACATCGTACGACCACTCAGGACTTGTTACGACTATGTATGCGAAATTAGCAACAGGAAAAGCAATTTAGAATAATGTAGGATGCGTTACAACTTTTGAGAACACCTTACACCACCGTACGAAAGATTAAAACTCCATAATAAACCTAATGAATTCGTCCGAGTAATTTGAACACCATACAACAATTTGGAATATATTACGACTCTGTATGCCACATTATCGTCTAGAGAAGCATGTTAGTATAACGTACGGCACCTTGCAACTCCTATCAAAACATTACAACACCGTACGTAAACTTAAAACTCTATAATAAACCTAATAAATTAGTTCGAGTCCTTTGAACACCATACAACAATTTGGAATATATTACGACTTTGTATGCCACATTACCGCCTTGAAAAGCCTGTTAGTATAACGTACGGCACCTTACAACTCCTAACAAAACATTACAACACCGTACGTAAACTTAAAACTCCATAATAAACCTAATGAATTCGTCCGAGTCATTTGAACATCGTACGACCACTCAGGACTTGTTACGACTCTGTATGCGAAATTAGCAACAGGAAAAGCAATTTAGAATAATGTAGGATGCGTTAAAAGTTTTGAGAACACCTTACACAACCGTACGAAAGATTAAAACTCCATAATAAACCTAATGAATTCGTCAGAGTAATTTGAACACCATACAACAATTTGGAATATATTACGACTTTGTATGCCACATTACCGCCTTGAAAAGCCTGTTAGTATAACGTACGACACCTTACAACTCCTAACAAAACATTACAACACCGTACGTAAACTTAAAACTCCATAATAAACCTAATGAATTCGTCCGAGTCATTTGAACGTCATACGACAATTTAGAATATATTACGACTCTATATGCCACATTACCGTCTCGAGAAGCATGTTAGTATAATGTACGGCACCTTACAACTCCTAACAAAACATTACAACACCGTACGTAAACTTAAAACTCCATAATAAACCTAATGAATTCGTCCGAGTCATTTGAACATCGTACGACCACTCAGGACTTGTTAGGACTCTGTATGCGAAATTAGCAACAGGAAAAGCAATTTAGAATAATGTTGGATGCGTTAAAACTTTTGAAAACACCTTACACCACCGTACGAAAGATTAAAACACCATAATAAACCTAATGAATTCGTCAGAGTAATTTGAACACCATACAACAATTTGGAATATATTACGACTTTGTATGCCACATTACCGCCTTGAAAAGCATGTTAGTATAAAGTACGACACCTTACAACTCCTAACAAAACATTACAACACCGTACGTAAACTTAAAACTCCATAATAAACCTAATGAATTCGTCCGAGTCATTTGAACATCGTACGACCACTCAGGACTTGTTACGACTCTGTATGCGAAATTAGCAACAGGAAAAGCAATTTAGAATAATGTAGGATGCGTTACAACTTTTGAGAACACCTTACACCATCGTACGAAAGATTAAAACTCCATAATAAACCTAATGAATTCGTCCGAGTAGTTTGAACACCATACAACAATTATTACGACTCTGTATGCCACATTACCGCCTTGAAAAGCATGTTAGTATAACGTACAGCACCTTACAACTCCTAACAAAACATTACAACACCGTACGTAAACTTAAAACTCCATAATAAACCTAATGAATTCGTCCGAGTCATTTGAACATCGTACGACCACTCAGGACTTGTTACGACTCTGTATGCGAAATTAGCAACAAGAAAAGCAATTTAGAATAATGTAGGATGCGTTACAACTTTTGAGAACACCTTACACCACCGTACGAAAGATTAAAACTCCATAATAAACCTAATGAATTCGTCCGAGTAATTTGAACACCATACAACAATTTGGAATATATTACGACTCTGTATGCCACATTACCGTCTTGAGAAGCATGTTAGTATAACGTACGGCACCTTGCAACTCCTAACAAAACATTACAACACCGTACGTAAACTTAAAACTCTATATTAAACCTAATAAATTAGTCCGAGTCCTTTGAACACCATACAACAATTTGGAATATATTACGACTTTGTATGCCACAATACCGCCTTGAAAAGCATGTTAGTATAACGTACGGCACCTTACAACTCCTAAAAAAACATTACAACACCGTACGTAAACTTAAAACTCCATAATAAACCTAATGAATTTGTCCGAGTCATTTGAACATCGTACGACCACTCAGGACTTGTTACGACTCTGTATGCGAAATTAGCAACAGGAAAAGCAATTTAGAATAATGTAGGATGCGTTACAACTTTTGAGAACACCTTACACCATCGTACGAAAGATTAAAACTCCATAATAAACCTAATGAATTCGTCCGAGTAGTTTGAACACCATACAACAATTATTACGACTCTGTATGCCACATTACCGCCTTGAAAAGCATGTTAGTATAACGTACAGCACCTTACAACTCCTAACAAAACATTACAACACCGTACGTAAACTTAAAACTCCATAATAAACCTAATGAATTCGTCCGAGTCATTTGAACATCGTACGACCACTCAGGACTTGTTACGACTCTGTATGCGAAATTAGCAACAAGAAAAGCAATTTAGAATAATGTAGGATGCGTTACAACTTTTGAGAACACCTTACACCACCGTACGAAAGATTAAAACTCCATAATAAACCTAATGAATTCGTCCGAGTAATTTGAACACCATACAACAATTTGGAATATATTACGACTCTGTATGCCACATTACCGTCTTGAGAAGCATGTTAGTATAACGTACGGCACCTTGCAACTCCTAACAAAACATTACAACACCGTACGTAAACTTAAAACTCTATATTAAACCTAATAAATTAGTCCGAGTCCTTTGAACACCATACAACAATTTGGAATATATTACGACTTTGTATGCCACAATACCGCCTTGAAAAGCATGTTAGTATAACGTACGGCACCTTACAACTCCTAAAAAAACATTACAACACCGTACGTAAACTTAAAACTCCATAATAAACCTAATGAATTTGTCCGAGTCATTTGAACATCGTACGACCACTCAGGACTTGTTACGACTCTGTATGCGAAATTAGCAACAGGAAAAGCAATTTAGAATAATGTAGGATGCGTTACAACTTTTGAGAACACCTTACACCACCGTACGAAAGATTAAAACTCCATAATAAACCTAATGAATTCGTCCGAGTAATTTGAACACCATACAACAATTTGGAATATATTACGACTCTATATGCCACATTACCGTCTTGAGAAGCATGTTAGTATAACGTACGGCACCTTGCAACTCCTATCAAAACATTACAACACCGTACGTAAACTTAAAACTCTATAATAAACCTAATAAATTAGTCCGAGTCCTTTGAACACCATACAACAATTTGGAATATATTACGACTTTGTATGCCACATTACCGTCTTGAAAAGCCTGTTAGTATAACGTACGGCACCTTACAACTCCTAACAAAACATTACAACACCGTACGTAAACTTAAAACTCCGTAATAAACCTAATGAATTCGTCCGAGTCATTTGAACATCGTACGAACACTCAGGACTTGTTAGGACTCTGTATGCGAAATTTGCAACAGGAAAAGCAATTTAGAATAATGTAGGATGCGTTAAAACTTTTGAGAACACTTTACACAACCGTACGAAAGATTAAAACTCCATAATAAACCTAATGAATTCGTCAGAGTAATTTGAACACCATACAACAATTTGGAATATATTACGACTTTGTATGCCACATTACCGCCTTGAAAAGCATGTTAGTATAACGTACGACACCTTACAACTCCTAACAAAACATTACAACACCGTACGTAAACTTAAAACTCCATAATAAACCTAATGAATTCGTCCGAGTCATTTGAACATCATACGACAATTTAGAATATATTACGACTCTGTATGCCACATTACCGTCTCGAGAAGCATGTTAGTATAACGTACGGCACCTTAAAACTCCTAACAAAACACTACAACACCGTACGTAAACTTAAAACTCCATAATAAACCTAATGAATTCGTCCGAGTCATTTGAACATCGTACGACCACTCAGGACTTGTTACGACTCTGTATGCGAAATTAGCAACAGGAAAAGCAATTTAGAATAATGTAGGATGCGTTACAACTTTTGAGAACACCTTACACCACCGTACGAAAGATTAAAACTCCATAATAAACCTAATGAATTCGTCCGAGTAATTTGAACACCATACAACAATTTGGAATATATTACGACTCTGTATGCCACATTACCGCCTTGAAAAGCATGTTAGTATAACGTACGGCACCTTACAACTCCTAACAAAACATTACAACACCGTACGTAAACTTAAAACTCCATAATAAACCTAATGAATCCGTCCGAGTCATTTGAACATCGTACGACCACTCAGGACTTGTTACGACTCTGTATGCGAAATTAGCAACAGGAAAAGCAATTTAGAATAATGTAGGATGCGTTACAACTTTTGAGAACACCTTACACCCTCCATAATAAAGTTAATGAATTCGTCCGAGTAGTTTGAACACCATACAACAATTTGGAATATATTACGACTCTGTATGCCACATTACCGCCTTGAAAAGCATGTTAGTATAACGTACAGCACCTTACAACTCCTAACAAAACATTACAACACCGTACGTAAACTTAAAACTCCATAATAAACCTAATGAATTCGTCCGAGTCATTTGAACATCGTACGACCACTCAGGACTTGTTACGATTCTGTATGCGAAATTAGCAACAGGAAAAGCAATTTAGAAAAATGTAGGATGCGTTACAACTTTTGAGAACACCTTACACCACCGTACGAAAGATTAAAACTCCATAATAAACCTAATGAATTCGTCCGAGTAATTTGAACACCATACAACAATTTGGAATATATTACGACTCTGTATGCCACATTACCGTCTTGAGAAGCATGTTAGTATAACGTACGGCACCTTGCAAGTCCTAACAAAACATTACAACACCGTACGTAAACTTAAAACTCTATAATTAACCTAATAAATTAGTCCGAGTCCTTTGAACACCATACAACAATTTGGAATATATTACGACTCTGTATGCCACATTACCGCCTTGAAAAGCATGTTAGTATAACGTACGGCACCTTACAACTCCTAACAAAACATTACAACACCGTACGTAAACTTAAAACTCCATAATAAACCTAATGAATTCGTCCGAGTCATTTGAACATCGTACGACCACTCAGGACTTGTTACGACTCTGTATGCGAAATTAGCAACAGGAAAAGCAATTTAGAATAATGTAGGATGCGTTACAACTTTTGAGAACACCTTACACCATCGTACGAAAGATTAAAACTCCATAATAAACCTAATGAATTCGTCCGAGTAGTTTGAACACCATACAACAATTATTACGACTCTGTATGCCACATTACCGCCTTGAAAAGCATGTTAGTATAACGTACAGCACCTTACAACTCCTAACAAAACATTACAACACCGTACGTAAACTTAAAACTCCATAATAAACCTAATGAATTCGTCCGAGTCATTTGAACATCGTACGACCACTCAGGACTTGTTACGACTCTGTATGCGAAATTAGCAACAAGAAAATCAATTTAGAATAATGTAGGATGCGTTACAACTTTTGAGAACACCTTACACCACCGTACGAAAGATTAAAACTCCATAATAAACCTAATGAATTCGTCCGAGTAATTTGAACACCATACAACAATTTGGAATATATTACGACTCTGTATGCCACATTACCGTCTTGAGAAGCATGTTAGTATAACGTACGGCACCTTGCAACTCCTAACAAAACATTACAACACCGTACGTAAACTTAAAACTCTATATTAAACCTAATAAATTAGTCCGAGTCCTTTGAACACCATACAACAATTTGGAATATATTACGACTTTGTATGCCACAATACCGCCTTGAAAAGCATGTTAGTATAACGTACGGCACCTTACAACTCCTAAAAAAACATTACAACACCGTACGTAAACTTAAAACTCCATAATAAACCTAATGAATTTGTCCGAGTCATTTGAACATCGTACGACCACTCAGGACTTGTTACGACTCTGTATGCGAAATTAGCAACAGGAAAAGCAATTTAGAATAATGTAGGATGCGTTACAACTTTTGAGAACACCTTACACCACCGTACGAAAGATTAAAACTCCATAATAAACCTAATGAATTCGTCCGAGTAATTTGAACACCATACAACAATTTGGAATATATTACGACTCTATATGCCACATTACCGTCTTGAGAAGCATGTTAGTATAACGTACGGCACCTTGCAACTCCTATCAAAACATTACAACACCGTACGTAAACTTAAAACTCTATAATAAACCTAATAAATTAGTCCGAGTCCTTTGAACACCATACAACAATTTGGAATATATTACGACTTTGTATGCCACATTACCGTCTTGAAAAGCCTGTTAGTATAACGTACGGCACCTTACAACTCCTAAAAAAACATTACAACACCGTACGTAAACTTAAAACTCCGTAATAAACCTAATGAATTCGTCCGAGTCATTTGAACATCGTACGAACACTCAGGACTTGTTAGGACTCTGTATGCGAAATTTGCAACAGGAAAAGCAATTTAGAATAATGTAGGATGCGTTAAAACTTTTGAGAACACTTTACACAACCGTACGAAAGATTAAAACTCCATAATAAACCTAATGAATTCGTCAGAGTAATTTGAACACCATACAACAATTTGGAATATATTACGACTTTGTATGCCACATTACCGCCTTGAAAAGCATGTTAGTATAACGTACGACACCTTACAACTCCTAACAAAACATTACAACACCGTACGTAAACTTAAAACTCCATAATAAACCTAATGAATTCGTCCGAGTCATTTGAACATCATACGACAATTTAGAATATATTACGACTCTGTATGCCACATTACCGTCTCGAGAAGCATGTTAGTATAACGTACGGCACCTTAAAACTCCTAACAAAACACTACAACACCGTACGTAAACTTAAAACTCCATAATAAACCTAATGAATTCGTCCGAGTCATTTGAACATCGTACGACCACTCAGGACTTGTTACGACTCTGTATGCGAAATTAGCAACAGGAAAAGCAATTTAGAATAATGTAGGATGCGTTACAACTTTTGAGAACACCTTACACCACCGTACGAAAGATTAAAACTCCATAATAAACCTAATGAATTCGTCCGAGTAATTTGAACACCATACAACAATTTGGAATATATTATGACTCTGTATGCCACATTACCGCCTTGAAAAGCATGTTAGTATAACGTACGGCACCTTACAACTCCTAACAAAACATTACAACACCGTACGTAAACTTAAAACTCCATAATAAACCTAATGAATTCGTCCGAGTCATTTGAACATCGTACGACCACTCAGGACTTGTTACGACTCTGTATGCGAAATTAGCAACAGGAAAAGCAATTTAGAATAATGTAGGATGCGTTACAACTTTTGAGAACACCTTACACCCTCCATAATAAAGTTAATGAATTCGTCCGAGTAGTTTGAACACCATACAACAATTTGGAATATATTACGACTCTGTATGCCACATTACCGCCTTGAAAAGCATGTTAGTATAACGTACAGCACCTTACAACTCCTAACAAAACATTACAACATCGTACGTAAACTTAAAACTCCATAATAAACCTAATGAATTCGTCCGAGTCATTTGAACATCGTACGACCACTCAGGACTTGTTACGATTCTGTATGCGAAATTAGCAACAGGAAAAGCAATTTAGAAAAATGTAGGATGCGTTACAACTTTTGAGAACACCTTACACCACCGTACGAAAGATTAAAACTCCATAATAAACCTAATGAATTCGTCCGAGTAATTTGAACACCATACAACAATTTGGAATATATTACGACTCTGTATGCCACATTACCGTCTTGAGAAGCATGTTAGTATAACGTACGGCACCTTGCAAGTCCTAACAAAACATTACAACACCGTACGTAAACTTAAAACTCTATAATAAACCTAATAAATTAGTCCGAGTCCTTTGAACACCATACAACAATTTGGAATATATTACGACTCTGTATGCCACATTACCGCCTTGAAAAGCATGTTAGTATAACGTACGGCACCTTACAACTCCTAACAAAACCTTACAACACCGTACGTAAACTTAAAACTCCATAATAAACCTAATGAATTCGTCCGAGTCATTTGAACATCGTACGACCACTCAGGACTTGTTAGGACTCTGTATGCGAAATTAGCAACAGGAAAAGCAATTTAGAATAATGTAGGATGCGTTACAACTTTTAAGAATACCTTACACCACCGTACGAAAGATTAAAAATCCATAATAAACCTAATGAATTCGTCCGAGTAATTTGAACACCATACAACAATTTGGAATATATTACGACTCTGTATGCCACATTACCGCCTTGAAAAGCATGTTAGTATAACGTACGACACCTTACAACTCCTAACAAAACATTACAACACCGTACGTAAACTTAAAACTCCATAATAAACCTAATGAATTCGTCCGAGTCATTCGAACATCGTACGACCACTCAGGACTTGTTACGACTCTGTATGCGAAATTAGCAACAGGAAAAGCAATTTAGAATAATGTAGGATGCGTTACAACTTTTGAGAACACCTTACACCACCGTACGAAAGATTAAAACTCCATAATAAACCTAATGAATTCGTCCGAGTAATTTGAACACCATACAACAATTTGGAATATATTACGACTCTGTATGCCACATTACCGTCTTGAGAAGCATGTTAGTATAACGTACGGCACCTTGCAACTCCTAACAAAACATTACAACACTGTACGCAAACTTAAAACTCCATAATAAACCTAATGAATTCGTCCGAGTTATTTGAACATCGTACGACCACTCAGGACTTGTTACGATTCTGTATGCGAAATTAGCAACAGGAAAAGCAATTTAGAATAATGTAGGATGCGTTACAACTTTTGAGAACACCTTACACCACCGTACGAAAGATTAAAACTCCATAATAAACCTAATGAATTCGTCCGAGTAATTTGAACACCATACAACAATTTGGAATATATTACGACTCTGTATGCCACATTACCGTCTTGAGAAGCATGTTAGTATAACGTACGGCACCTTGCAAGTCCTAACAAAACATTACAACACCGTACGTAAACTTAAAACTCTATAATAAACCTAATAAATTAGTCCGAGTCCTTTGAACACCATACAACAATTTGGAATATATTACGACTCTGTATGCCACATTACCGCCTTGAAAAGCATGTTAGTATAACGTACGGCACCTTACAACTCCTAACAAAACATTACAACACCGTACGTAAACTTAAAACTCCATAATAAACCTAATGAATTCGTCCGAGTCATTTGAACATCGTACGACCACTCAGGACTTGTTAGGACTCTGTATGCGAAATTAGCAACAGGAAAAGCAATTTAGAATAATGTAGGATGCGTTACAACTTTTAAGAACACCTTACACCACCGTACGAAAGATTAAAAATCCATAATAAACCTAATGAATTCGTCCGAGTAATTTGAACACCATACAACAATTTGGAATATATTACGACTCTGTATGCCACATTACCGCCTTGAAAAGCATGTTAGTATAACGTACGACACCTTACAACTCCTAACAAAACATTACAACACCGTACGTAAACTTAAAACTCCATAATAAACCTAATGAATTCGTCCGAGTCATTTGAACATCGTACGACCACTCAGGACTTGTTACGACTCTGTATGCGAAATTAGCAACAGGAAAAGCAATTTAGAATAATGTAGGATGCGTTACAACTTTTGAGAACACCTTACACCACCGTACGAAAGATTAAAACTCCATAATAAACCTAATGAATTCGTCCGAGTAATTTGAACACCATACAACAATTTGGAATATATTACGACTCTGTATGCCACATTACCGCCTTGAAAAGCATGTTAGTATAACGTACGGCACCTTACAACTCCTAACAAAACATTACAACACCGTACGTAAACTTAAAACTCCATAATAAACCTAATGAATTCGTCCGAGTCATTTGAACATCGTACGACCACTCAGGACTTGTTACGACTCTGTATGCGAAATTAGCAACAGGAAAAGCAATTTAGAATAATGTAGGATGCGTTACAACTTTTGAGAACACCTTACACCCTCCATAATAAAGTTAATGAATTCGTCCGAGTAGTTTGAACACCATACAACAATTTGGAATATATTACGACTCTGTATGCCACATTACCGCCTTGAAAAGCATGTTAGTATAACGTACAGCACCTTACAACTCCTAACAAAACATTACAACACCGTACGTAAACTTAAAACTCCATAATAAACCTAATGAATTCGTCCGAGTCATTTGAACATCGTACGACCACTCAGGACTTGTTACGATTCTGTATGCGAAATTAGCAACAGGAAAAGCAATTTAGAAAAATGTAGGATGCGTTACAACTTTTGAGAACACCTTACACCACCGTACGAAAGATTAAAACTCCATAATAAACCTAATGAATTCGTCCGAGTAATTTGAACACCATACAACAATTTGGAATATATTACGACTCTGTATGCCACATTACCGTCTTGAGAAGCATGTTAGTATAACGTACGGCACCTTGCAAGTCCTAACAAAACATTACAACACCGTACGTAAACTTAAAACTCTATAATAAACCTAATAAATTAGTCCGAGTCCTTTGAACACCATACAACAATTTGGAATATATTACGACTCTGTATGCCACATTACCGCCTTGAAAAGCATGTTAGTATAACGTACGGCACCTTACAACTCCTAACAAAACATTACAACACCGTACGTAAACTTAAAACTCCATAATAAACCTAATGAATTCGTCCGAGTCATTTGAACATCGTACGACCACTCAGGACTTGTTAGGACTCTGTATGCGAAATTAGCAACAGGAAAAGCAATTTAGAATAATGTAGGATGCGTTACAACTTTTAAGAACACCTTACACACCCTACGAAAGATTAAAAATCCATAATAAACCTAATGAATTCGTCCGAGTAATTTGAACACCATACAACAATTTGGAATATATTACGACTCTGTATGCCACATTACCGCCTTGAAAAGCATGTTAGTATAACGTACGACACCTTACAACTCCTAACAAAACATTACAACACCGTACGTAAACTTAAAACTCCATAATAAACCTAATGAATTCGTCCGAGTCATTCGAACATCGTACGACCACTCAGGACTTGTTACGACTCTGTATGCGAAATTAGCAACAGGAAAAGCAATTTAGAATAATGTAGGATGCGTTACAACTTTTGAGAACACCTTACACCACCGTACGAAAGATTAAAACTCCATAATAAACCTAATGAATTCGTCCGAGTAATTTGAACACCATACAACAATTTGGAATATATTACGACTCTGTATGCCACATTACCGTCTTGAGAAGCATGTTAGTATAACGTACGGCACCTTGCAACTCCTAACAAAACATTACAACACTGTACGCAAACTTAAAACTCCATAATAAACCTAATGAATTCGTCCGAGTTATTTGAACATCGTACGACCACTCAGGACTTGTTACGATTCTGTATGCGAAATTAGCAACAGGAAAAGCAATTTAGAATAATGTAGGATGCGTTACAACTTTTGAGAACACCTTACACCACCGTACGAAAGATTAAAACTCCATAATAAACCTAATGAATTCGTCCGAGTAATTTGAACACCATACAACAATTTGGAATATATTACGACTCTGTATGCCACATTACCGTCTTGAGAAGCATGTTAGTATAACGTACGGCACCTTGCAAGTCCTAACAAAACATTACAACACCGTACGTAAACTTAAAACTCTATAATAAACCTAATAAATTAGTCTGAGTCCTTTGAACACCATACAACAATTTGAAATATATTACGACTCTGTATGCCACATTACCGCCTTGAAAAGCATGTTAGTATAACGTACGGCACCTTACAACTCCTAACAAAACATTACAACACCGTACGTAAACTTAAAACTCCATAATAAACCTAATGAATTCGTCCGAGTCATTTGAACATCGTACGACCACTCAGGACTTGTTAGGACTCTGTATGCGAAATTAGCAACAGGAAAAGCAATTTAGAATAATGTAGGATGCGTTACAACTTTTAAGAACACCTTACACCACCGTACGAAAGATTAAAACTCCATAATAAACCTAATGAATTCGTCCGAGTAATTTGAACACCATACAACAATTTGGAATATATTACGACTCTGTATGCCACATTACCGCCTTGAAAAGCATGTTAGTATAACGTACGACACCTTACAACTCCTAACAAAACATTACAACACCGTACGTAAACTTAAAACTCCATAATAAACCTAATGAATTCGTCCGAGTCATTCGAACATCGTACGACCACTCAGGACTTGTTACGACTCTGTATGCGAAATTAGCAACAGGAAAAGCAATTTAGAATAATGTAGGATGCGTTACAACTTTTGAGAACACCTTACACCACCGTACGAAAGATTAAAACTCCATAATAAACCTAATGAATTCGTCCGAGTAATTTGAACACCATACAACAATTTGGAATATATTACGACTCTGTATGCCACATTACCGTCTTGAGAAGCATGTTAGTATAACGTACGGCACCTTGCAACTCCTAACAAAACATTACAACACTGTACGCAAACTTAAAACTCCATAATAAACCTAATGAATTCGTCCGAGTTATTTGAACATCGTACGACCACTCAGGACTTGTTACGACTCTGTATGCGTAATTAGCAACAGGAAAAGCAATTTAGAATAATGTAGGATGTGTTACAACTTTTGAGAACACCTTACACCACCGTACGAAAGATTAAAACTCCATAATAAACCTAATGAATTCGACTGAGTAATTTGAACACCATACAACAATTTGGAATATATTACGACTCTGTATGCCACATTACCGTCTTGAGAAGCATGTTAGTATAACGTACGGCACCTTACAACTCCTAACAAAACATTACAACACCGTACGTAAACTTAAAACTCCATAATAAACCTAATGAATTCGTCCGAGTCATTTGAACATCGTACGACCACTCAGGACTTGTTAGGACTCTGTATGCGAAATTAGCAACAGGAAAAGCAATTTAGAATAATGTAGGATGCGTTACAACTTTTAAGAACACCTTACACCACCGTACGAAAGATTAAAACTCCATAATAAACCTAATGAATTCGTCCGAGTAATTTGAACACCATACAACAATTTGGAATATATTACGACTCTGTATGCCACATTACCGCCTTGAAAAGCATGTTAGTATAACGTACGACACCTTACAACTCCTAACAAAACATTACAACACCGTACGTAAACTTAAAACTCCATAATAAACCTAATGAATTCGTCCGAGTCATTCGAACATCGTACGACCACTCAGGACTTGTTACGACTCTGTATGCGAAATTAGCAACAGGAAAAGCAATTTAGAATAATGTA
This sequence comes from Tagetes erecta, assembly GCA_030867185.1. NCBI lineage: Eukaryota > Viridiplantae > Streptophyta > Magnoliopsida > Asterales > Asteraceae > Tagetes > Tagetes erecta. The sequence goes on along the minus strand of CM061488.1, from coordinate 41,018,685 downwards.
GGATGCGTTACAACTTTTGAGAACACCTTACACCACCGTACGAAAGATTAAAACTCCATAATAAACCTAATGAATTCGTCCGAGTAATTTGAACACCATACAACAATTTGGAATTTATTACGACTCTGTATGCCACATTACCGTCTTGAGAAGCATGTTAGTATAACGTACGGCACCTTGCAACTCCTAACAAAACATTACAACACTGTACGCAAACTTAAAACTCCATAATAAACCTAATGAATTCGTCCGAGTTATTTGAACATCGTACGACCACTCAGGACTTGTTACGACTCTGTATGCGTAATTAGCAACAGGAAAAGCAATTTAGAATAATGTAGGACGTGTTACAACTTTTGAGAACACCTTACACCACCGTACGAAAGATTAAAACTCCATAATAAACCTAATGAATTCGACTGAGTAATTTGAACACCATACAACAATTTGGAATATATTACGACTCTGTATGCCACATTACCGTCTTGAGAAGCATGTTAGTATAACGTACGGCACCTTACAACTCCTAACAAAACATTACAACACCGTACGTAAACTTAAAACTCCATAATAAACCTAATGAATTCGTCCGAGTCATTTGAACATCGTACGACCACTCAGGACTTGTTAGGACTCTGTATGCGAAATTAGCAACAGGAAAAGCAATTTAGAATAATGTAGGATGCGTTACAACTTTTAAGAACACCTTACACCACCGTACGAAAGATTAAAACTCCATAATAAACCTAATGAATTCGTCCGAGTAATTTGAACACCATACAACAATTTGGAATATATTACGACTCTGTATGCCACATTACCGCCTTGAAAAGCATGTTAGTATAACGTACGACACCTTACAACTCCTAACAAAACATTACAACACCGTACGTAAACTTAAAACTCCATAATAAACCTAATGAATGCGTCCGAGTCATTCGAACATCGTACGACCACTCAGGACTTGTTACGACTCTGTATGCGAAATTAGCAACAGGAAAAGCAATTTAGAATAATGTAGGATGCGTTACAACTTTTGAGAACACCTTACACCACCGTACGAAAGATTAAAACTCCATAATAAACCTAATGAATTCGTCCGAGTAATTTGAACACTATACAACAATTTGGAATATATTACGACTCTGTATGCCACATTACCGTCTTGAGAAGCATGTTAGTATAACGTACGGCACCTTGCAACTCCTAACAAAACATTACAACACTGTACGCAAACTTAAAACTCCATAATAAACCTAATGAATTCGTCCGAGTTATTTGAACATCGTACGACCACTCAGGACTTGTTACGACTCTGTATGCGTAATTAGCAACAGGAAAAGCAATTTAGAATAATGTAGGATGTGTTACAACTTTTGAGAACACCTTACACCACCGTACGAAAGATTAAAACTCCATAATAAACCTAATGAATTCGACTGAGTAATTTGAACACCATACAACAATTTGGAATATATTACGACTCTGTATGCCACATTACCGTCTTGAGAAGCATGTTAGTATAACGTACGGCACCTTACAACTCCTAACAAAACATTACAACACCGTACGTAAACTTAAAACTCCATAATAAACCTAATGAATTCGTCCGAGTCATTTGAACATCGTACGACCACTCAGGACTTGTTACGACTCTGTATGCGAAATTAGCAACAGGAAAAGCAATTTAGAATAATGTAGGATGCGTTACAACTTTTGAGAACACCTTACACCACCGTACGAAAGATTAAAACTCCATAATAAACCTAATGAATTAGTCCGAGTCCTTTGAACACCATACAACAATTTGGAATATATTACGACTCTGTATGCCACATTACCGCCTTGAAAAGCATGTTAGTATAACGTACGGCACCTTACAACTCCTAACAAAACATTACAACACCGTACGTAAACTTAAAACTCCATAATAAACCTAATGAATTCGTCCGAGTCATTTGAACATCGTACGACCACTCAGGACTTGTTAGGACTCTGTATGCGAAATTAGCAACAGGAAAAGCAATTTAGAATAATGTTGGATGCGTTACAACTTTTAAGAACACCTTACACCACCGTACGAAAGATTAAAACTCCATAATAAACCTAATGAATTCGTCCGAGTAATTTGAACACCATACAACAATTTGGAATATATTACGACTCTGTATGCCACATTACCGCCTTGAAAAGCATGTTAGTATAACGTACGACACCTTACAACTCCTAACAAAACATTACAACACCGTACGTAAACATAAAACTCCATAATAAACCTAATGAATTCGTCCGAGTCATTCGAACATCGTACGACCACTCAGGACTTGTTACGACTCTGTATGCGAAATTAGCAACAGGAAAAGCAATTTAGAATAATGTAGGATGCGTTACAACTTTTGAGAACACCTTACACCACCGTACGAAAGATTAAAACTCCATAATTAACCTAATGAATTCGTCCGAGTAATTTGAACACCATACAACAATTTGGAATATATTATGACTCTGTATGCCACATTACCGTCTTGAGAAGCATGTTAGTATAACGTACGGCACCTTGCAACTCCTAACAAAACATTACAACACTGTACGCAAACTTAAAACTCCATAATAAACCTAATGAATTCGTCCGAGTTATTTGAACATCGTACGACCACTCAGGACTTGTTACGACTCTGTATGCGTAATTAGCAACAGGAAAAGCAATTTAGAATAATGTAGGATGTGTTACAACTTTTGAGAACACCTTACACCACCGTACGAAAGATTAAAACTCCATAATAAACCTAATGAATTCGACTGAGTAATTTGAACACCATACAACAATTTGGAATATATTACGACTCTGTATGCCACATTACCGTCTTGAGAAGCATGTTAGTATAACGTACGGCACCTTACAACTCCTAACAAAACATTACAACACCGTACGTAAACTTAAAACTCCATAATAAACCTAATGAATTCGTCCGAGTCATTTGAACATCGTACGACCTTTCCGGACTTGTTACGACTCTGTATGCGAAATTAGCAACAGGAAAAGCAATTTAGAATAATGTAGGATGCGTTACAACTTTTGAGAACACCTTACACCACCATACGAAAGATTAAAACTCCATAATAAAGTTAATGAATTCGTCCGAGTAGTTTAAACACCATACAACAATTTGGAATATATTACGACTCTGTATGCCACATTACCGCCTTGAAAAGCATGTTAGTATAACGTACAGCACCTTACAACTCCTAACAAAACATTACAACACCGTACGTAAACTTAAAACTCCATAATAAACCTAATGAATTCGTCCGAGTCATTTGAACATCGTACGACCACTCAGGACTTGTTACGACTCTGTATGCGAAATTAGCAACATGAAAAGCAATTTAGAATAATGTAGGATGCGTTACAACTTTTGAGAACACCTTACACCACCGTACGAAAGATTAAAACTCCATAATAAACTTAATGAATTCGTCCGAGTAATTTGAACACCATACAACAATTTGGAATATATTACGACTCTGTATGCCACATTACCGTCTTGAGAAGCATGTTAGTATAACGTACGGCACCTTGCAAGTTCTAACAAAACATTACAACACCGTACGTAAACTTAAAACTCTATAATAAACCTAATAAATTAGTCCGAGTCCTTTGAACACCATACAACAATTTGGAATATATTACGACTCTGTATGCCACATTACCACCTTGAAAAGCATGTTAGTATAACGTACGGCACCTTACAACTCCTAACAAAACATTACAACACCGTACGTAAACTTAAAACTTCATAATAAACCTAATGAATTCGTCCGAGTCATTTGAACATCGTACGACCACTCAGGACTTGTTACGACTCTGTATGCGAAATTAGCAACAGGAAAAGCAATTTAGAATAATGTAGGATGCGTTACAACTTTTGAGAACACCTTACACCACCGTACGAAAGATTAAAACTCCATAATAAACCTATTGAATTCGTCCGAGTAATTTGAACACCATACAACAATTTGGAATATATTACGACTCTGTATGCCACATTACCGTCTTAAGAAGCATGTTAGTATAACGTACGGCACCTTGCAAGTCCTAACAAAACATTACAACACCGTACGTAAACTTAAAACTCTATAATAAACCTAATAAATTAGTCCGAGTCCTTTGAACACCATACAACAATTTGGAGTATATTACGACTCTGTATGCCACATTACCGCCTTGAAAAGCATGTTAGTATAACGTACGGCACCTTACAACTCCTAACAAAACATTACAACACCGTACGTAAACTTAAAACTCCATAATAAACCTAATGAATTCGTCCGAGTCATTTGAACATCGTACGACCACTCAGGACTTGTTAGGACTCTGTATGCGAAATTAGCAACAGGAAAAGCAATTTAGAATAATGTAGGATGCGTTACAACTTTTAAGAACACCTTACACCACCGTACGAAAGATTAAAACTCCATAATAAACCTATTGAATTCGTCCGAGTAATTTGAACACCATACAACAATTTGGAATATATTACGACTCTGTATGCCACATTACCGTCTTGAGAAGCATGTTAGTATAACGTACGGCACCTTGCAAGTCCTAACAAAACATTACAACACCGTACGTAAACTTAAAACTCTATAATAAACCTAATAAATTAGTCCGAGTCCTTTGAACACGATACAACAATTTGGAATATATTACGACTCTGTATGCCACATTACCGCCTTGAAAAGCATGTTAGTATAACGTACGGCACCTTACAACTCCTAACAAAACATTACAACACCGTACGTAAACTTAAAACTCCATAATAAACCTAATGAATTCGTCCGAGTCATTTGAACATCGTACGACCACTCAGGACTTGTTAGGACTCTGTATGCGAAATTAGCAACAGGAAAAGCAATTTAGAATAATGTAGGATGCGTTACAACTTTTAAGAACACCTTACACCACCGTACGAAAGATTAAAACTCCATAATAAACCTAATGAATTCGTCCGAGTAATTTGAACACCATACAACAATTTGGAATATATTACGACTCTGTATGCCACATTACCGCCTTGAAAAGCATGTTAGTATAACGTACGACACATTACAACTCCTAACAAAACATTACAACACCGTACGTAAACTTAAAACTCTATAATAAACCTAATAAATTAGTCCGAGTCCTTTGAACACCATACAACAATTTGGAATATATTACGACTCTGTATGCCACATTACCGCCTTGAAAAGCATGTTAGTATAACGTACGGCACCTTACAACTCCTAACAAAACATTACAACACCGTACGTAAACTTAAAACTTCATAATAAACCTAATGAATTCGTCCGAGTCATTTGAACATCGTACGACCACTCAGGACTTGTTACGACTCTGTATGCGAAATTAGCAACAGGAAAAGCAATTTAGAATAATGTAGGATGCGTTACAACTTTTGAGAACACCTTACACCACCGTACGAAAGATTAAAACTCCATAATAAACTTAATGAATTCGTCCGAGTAATTTGAACACCATACAACAATTTGGAATATATTACGACTCTGTATGCCACATTACCGTCTTAAGAAGCATGTTAGTATAACGTACGGCACCTTGCAAGTCCTAACAAAACATTACAACACCGTACGTAAACTTAAAACTCTATAATAAACCTAATAAATTAGTCCGAGTCCTTTGAACACCATACAACAATTTGGAGTATATTACGACTCTGTATGCCACATTACCGCCTTGAAAAGCATGTTAGTATAACGTACGGCACCTTACAACTCCTAACAAAACATTACAACACCGTACGTAAACTTAAAACTCCATAATAAACCTAATGAATTCGTCCGAGTCATTTGAACATCGTACGACCACTCAGGACTTGTTAGGACTCTGTATGCGAAATTAGCAACAGGAAAAGCAATTTAGAATAATGTAGGATGCGTTACAACTTTTAAGAACACCTTACACCACCGTACGAAAGATTAAAACTCCATAATAAACCTATTGAATTCGTCCGAGTAATTTGAACACCATACAACAATTTGGAATATATTACGACTCTGTATGCCACATTACCGTCTTGAGAAGCATGTTAGTATAACGTACGGCACCTTGCAAGTCCTAACAAAACATTACAACACCGTACGTAAACTTAAAACTCTATAATAAACTTAATAAATTAGTCTGAGTCCTTTGAACACGATACAACAATTTGGAATATATTACGACTCTGTATGCCACATTACCGCCTTGAAAAGCATGTTAGTATAACGTACGGCACCTTACAACTCCTAACAAAACATTACAACACCGTACGTAAACTTAAAACTCCATAATAAACCTAATGAATTCGTCCGAGTCATTCGAACATCGTACGACCACTCAGGACTTGTTACGACTATGTATGCGAAATTAGCAACAGGAAAAGCAATTTAGAATAATGTAGGATGCGTTACAACTTTTGAGAACACCTTACACCACCGTACGAAAGATTAAAACTCCATAATAAACCTAATGAATTCGTCCGAGTAATTTGAACACCATACAACAATTTGGAATATATTACGACTCTGTATGCCACATTACCGTCTTGAGAAGCATGTTAGTATAACGTACGGCACCTTGCAACTCCTAATAAAACATTACAACACTGTACGCAAACTTAAAACTCCATAATAAACCTAATGAATTCATCCGAGTTATTTGAACATCGTACGACCACTCAGGACTTGTTATGACTCTGTATGCGTAATTAGCAACAGGAAAAGCAATTTAGAATAATGTAGGATGTGTTACAACTTTTGAGAACACCTTACACCACCGTACGAAAGATTAAAACTCCATAATAAACCTAATGAATTCGACTGAGTAATTTGAACACCATACAACAATTTGGAATATATTACGACTCTGTATGCCACATTACCGTCTTGAGAAGCATGTTAGTATAACGTACGGCACCTTACAACTCCTAACAAAACATTACAACACCGTACGTAAACTTAAAACTCCATAATAAACCTAATGAATTCGTCCGAGTCATTTAAACATCGTACGACCTCTCAGGACTTGTTACGACTCTGTATGCGAAATTAGCAACAGGAAAAGCAATTTAGAATAATGTAGGATGCGTTACAACTTTTAAGAACACCTTACACCACCGTACGAAAGATTAAAACTCCATAATAAACCTATTGAATTCGTCCGAGTAATTTGAACACCATACAACAATTTGGAATATATTACGACTCTGTATGCCACATTACCGTCTTGAGAAGCATGTTAGTATAACGTACGGCACCTTGCAAGTCCTAACAAAACATTACAACACCGTACGTAAACTTAAAACTCTATAATAAACCTAATAAATTAGTCCGAGTCCTTTGAACACGATACAACAATTTGGAATATATTACGACTCTGTATGCCACATTACCGCCTTGAAAAGCATGTTAGTATAACGTACGGCACCTTACAACTCCTAACAAAACATTACAACACCGTACGTAAACTTAAAACTCCATAATAAACCTAATGAATTCGTCCGAGTCATTTGAACATCGTACGACCACTCAGGACTTGTTAGGACTCTGTATGCGAAATTAGCAACAGGAAAAGCAATTTAGAATAATGTAGGATGCGTTACAACTTTTAAGAACACCTTACACCACCGTACGAAAGATTAAAACTCCATAATAAACCTAATGAATTCGTCCGAGTAATTTGAACACCATACAACAATTTGGAATATATTACGACTCTGTATGCCACATTACCGCCTTGAAAAGCATGTTAGTATAACGTACGACACATTACAACTCCTAACAAAACATTACAACACCGTACGTAAACTTAAAACTCCATAATAAACCTAATGAATTCGTCCGAGTCATTCGAACATCGTACGACCACTCAGGACTTGTTACGACTATGTATGCGAAATTAGCAACAGGAAAAGCAATTTAGAATAATGTAGGATGCGTTACAACTTTTGAGAACACCTTACACCACCGTACGAAAGATTAAAACTCCATAATAAACCTAATGAATTCGTCCGAGTAATTTGAACACCATACAACAATTTGGAATATATTACGACTCTGTATGCCACATTACCGTCTTGAGAAGCATGTTAGTATAACGTACGGCACCTTGCATCTCCTAACAAAACATTACAACACTGTACGCAAACTTAAAACTCCATAATAAACCTAATGAATTCATCCGAGTTATTTGAACATCGTACGACCACTCAGGACTTGTTACGACTCTGTATGCGTAATTAGCAACAGGAAAAGCAATTTAGAATAATGTAGGATGTGTTACAACTTTTGAGAACACCTTACACCACCGTACGAAAGATTAAAACTCCATAATAAACCTAATGAATTCGACTGAGTAATTTGAACACCATACAACAATTTGGAATATATTACGACTCTGTATGCCACATTACCGTCTTGAGAAGCATGTTAGTATAACGTACGGCACCTTACAACTCCTAACAAAACATTACAACACCGTACGTAAACTTAAAACTCCATAATAAACCTAATGAATTCGTCCGAGTCATTTAAACATCGTACGACCTCTCAGGACTTGTTACGACTCTGTATGCGAAATTAGCAACAGGAAAAGCAATTTAGAATAATGTAGGATGCGTTACAACTTTTGAGAACACCTTACACCACCGTACGAAAGATTAAAACTCCATAATAAACCTAATGAACTCGTCCGAGTAATTTGAACACCATACAACAATTTGGAATATATTACGACTCTGTATGCCACATTACCGTCTTGAGAAGCATGTTAGTATAACGTACGGCACCTTGCAAGTCCTAACAAAACATTACAACACCGTACGTAAACTTAAAACTCTATAATAAACCTAATAAATTAGTCCGAGTACTTTGAACACCATACAACAATTTGGAATATATTACGACTCTGTATGCCACATTACCACCTTGAAAAGCATGTTAGTATAACGTACGGCACCTTACAACTCCTAACAAAACATTACAACACCGTACATAAACTTAAAACTCCATAATAAACCTAATGAATTCGTCCGAGTCATTTGAACATCGTACGACCACTCAGGACTTGTTAGGACTCTGTATGAGAAATTAGCAACAGGAAAAGCAATTTAGAATAATGTAGGATGCGTTACAACTTTTAAGAACACCTTACACCACCGTACGAAAGATTAAAACTCCATAATAAACCTAATGAATTCGTCCGAGTAATTTGAACACCATACAACAATTTGGAATATATTACGACTCTGTATGCCACATTACCGCCTTGAAAAGCATGTTAGTATAACGTACGACACCTTACAACTCCTAACAAAACATTACAACACCGTACGTAAACTTAAAACTCCATAATAAACCTAATGAATTCGTCCGAGTCATTTGAACATCGTACGACCACTCAGGACTTGTTAGGACTCTGTATGAGAAATTAGCAACAGGAAAAGCAATTTAGAATAATGTAGGATGCGTTACAACTTTTAAGAACACCTTACACCACCGTACGAAAGATTAAAACTCCATAATAAACCTAATGAATTCGTCCGAGTAATTTGAACACCATACAACAATTTGGAATATATTACGACTCTGTATGCCACATTACCGCCTTGAAAAGCATGTTAGTATAACGTACGACACCTTACAACTCTTAACAAAACATTACAACACCGTACGTAAACTTAAAACTCCATAATAAACCTAATGAATTCGTCCGAGTCATTCGAACATCGCACGACCACTCAGGACTTGTTACGACTCTGTATGCGAAATTAGCAACAGGAAAAGCAATTTAGAATAATGTAGGATGCGTTACAACTTTTGAGAACACCTTACACCACCGTACGAAAGATTAAAACTCCATAATAAACCTAATGAATTCGTCCGAGTAATTTGAACACCATACAACAATTTGGAATATATTACGACTCTGTATGCCACATTACCGTCTTGAAAAGCATGTTAGTATAACGTACGGCACCTTGCAACTCCTAACAAAACATTACAACACTGTACGCAAACTTAAAACTCCATAATAAACCTAATGAATTCATCCGAGTTATTTGAACATCGTACGACCACTCAGGACTTGTTACGACTCTGTATGCGTAATTAGCAACAGGAAAAGCAATTTAGAATAATGTAGGATGTGTTACAACTTTTGAGAACACCTTACACCACCGTACGAAAGATTAAAACTCCATAATAAACCTAATGAATTCGACTGAGTAATTTGAACACCATACAACAATTTGGAATATATTACGACTCTGTATGCCACATTACCGTCTTGAGAAGCATGTTAGTATAACGTACGGCACCTTACAACTCCTAACAAAACATTACAACACCGTACGTAAACTTAAAACTCCATAATAAACCTAATGAATTCGTCCGAGTCATTTAAACATCGTACGACCTCTCAGGACTTGTTACGACTCTGTATGCGAAATTAGCAACAGGAAAAGCAATTTAGAATAATGTAGGATGCGTTACAACTTTTGAGAACACCTTACACCACCGTACGAAAGATTAAAACTCCATAATAAACCTAATGAACTCGTCCGAGTAATTTGAACACCATACAACAATTTGGAATATATTACGACTCTGTATGCCACATTACCGTCTTGAGAAGCATGTTAGTATAACGTACGGCACCTTGCAAGTCCTAACAAAACATTACAACACCGTACGTAAACTTAAAACTCTATAATAAACCTAATAAATTAGTCCGAGTACTTTGAACACCATACAACAATTTGGAATATATTACGACTCTGTATGCCACATTACCACCTTGAAAAGCATGTTAGTATAACGTACGGCACCTTACAACTCCTAACAAAACATTACAACACCGTACATAAACTTAAAACTCCATAATAAACCTAATGAATTCGTCCGAGTCATTTGAACATCGTACGACCACTCAGGACTTGTTAGGACTCTGTATGAGAAATTAGCAACAGGAAAAGCAATTTAGAATAATGTAGGATGCGTTACAACTTTTAAGAACACCTTACACCACCGTACGAAAGATTAAAACTCCATAATAAACCTAATGAATTCGTCCGAGTAATTTGAACACCATACAACAATTTGGAATATATTACGACTCTGTATGCCACATTACCGCCTTGAAAAGCATGTTAGTATAACGTACGACACCTTACAACTCCTAACAAAACATTACAACACCGTACGTAAACTTAAAACTCCATAATAAACCTAATGAATTCGTCCGAGTCATTTGAACATCGTACGACCACTCAGGACTTGTTAGGACTCTGTATGAGAAATTAGCAACAGGAAAAGCAATTTAGAATAATGTAGGATGCGTTACAACTTTTAAGAACACCTTACACCACCGTACGAAAGATTAAAACTCCATAATAAACCTAATGAATTCGTCCGAGTAATTTGAACACCATACAACAATTTGGAATATATTACGACTCTGTATGCCACATTACCGCCTTGAAAAGCATGTTAGTATAACGTACGACACCTTACAACTCTTAACAAAACATTACAACACCGTACGTAAACTTAAAACTCCATAATAAACCTAATGAATTCGTCCGAGTCATTCGAACATCGCACGACCACTCAGGACTTGTTACGACTCTGTATGCGAAATTAGCAACAGGAAAAGCAATTTAGAATAATGTAGGATGCGTTACAACTTTTGAGAACACCTTACACCACCGTACGAAAGATTAAAACTCCATAATAAACCTAATGAATTCGTCCGAGTAATTTGAACACCATACAACAATTTGGAATATATTACGACTCTGTATGCCACATTACCGTCTTGAAAAGCATGTTAGTATAACGTACGGCACCTTGCAACTCCTAACAAAACATTACAACACTGTACGCAAACTTAAAACTCCATAATAAACCTAATGAATTCGTCCGAGTTATTTGAACATCGTACGACCACTCAGGACTTGTTACGACTCTGTATGCGTAATTAGCAACAGGAAAAGCAATTTAGAATAATGTAGGATGTGTTACAACTTTTGAGAACACCTTACACCACCGTACGAAAGATTAAAACTCCATAATAAACCTAATGAATTCGACTAAGTAATTTGAACACCATACAACAATTTGGAATATATTACGACTCAGTATGCCACATTACCGTCTTGAGAAGCATGTTAGTATAACGTACGGCACCTTACAACTCCTAACAAAACATTACAACACCGTACGTAAACTTAAAACTCCATAATAAACCTAATGAATTCGTCCGAGTCATTTGAACATCGTACGACCACTCAGGACTTGTTACGACTCTGTATGCGAAATTAGCAATAGGAAAAGCAATTTAGAATAATGTAGGATGCGTTACAACTTTTGAGAACACCTTACACCACCGTACGAAAGATTAAAACTCCATAATAAACTTAATGAATTCGTCCGAGTAATTTGAACACCATACAACAATTTGGAATATATTACAACTCTGTATGCCACATTACCGTCTTGAGAAGCATGTTAGTATAACGTACGACACCTTGCAAGTCCTAACAAAACATTACAACACCGTACGTAAACTTAAAACTCTATAATAAACCTAATAAATTAGTCCGAGTCCTTTGAACACCATACAACAATTTGGAGTATATTACGACTCTGTATGCCACATTACCGCCTTGAAAAGCATGTTAGTATAACGTACGACACCTTACAACTCCTAACAAAACATTACAACACCGTACGTAAACTTAAAACTCCATAATAAACCTAATGAATTCGTCCGAGTCATTTGAACATCGTACGACCACTCAGGACTTGTTAGGACTCTGTATGCGAAATTAGCAACAGGAAAAGCAATTTAGAATAATGTAGGATGCGTTACAACTTTTAAGAACACCTTACACCACCGTACGAAAGATTAAAACTCCATAATAAACCTATTGAATTCGTCCGAGTAATTTGAACACCATACAACAATTTGGAATATATTAGGACTCTGTATGCTACATTACCGTCTTGAGAAGCATGTTAGTATAACGTACGACACCTTGCAAGTCCTAACAAAACATTACAACACCGTACGTAAACTTAAAACTCTATAATAAACCTAATAAATTAGTCCGAGTCCTTTGAACACCATACAACAATTTGGAATATATTACGACTCTGTATGCCACATTACCGCCTTGAAAAGCATGTTAGTATAACGTACGACACCTTACAACTCCTAACAAAACATTACAACACCGTACGTAAACTTAAAACTCCATAATAAACCTAATAAATTCGTCCGAGTCATTCGAACATCGTACGACCACTCAGGACTTGTTACGACTCTGTATGCGAAATTAGCAACAGGAAAAGCAATTTAGAATAATGTAGGATGCGTTACAACTTTTGAGAACACCTTACACCACCGTACGAAAGATTAAAACTCCATAATAAACCTAATGAATTCGTCCGAGTAATTTGAACACCATACAACAATATGGAATATATTACGACTCTGTATGCCACATTACCGTCTTGAGAAGCATGTTAGTATAACGTACGGCACCTTGCAACTCCTAACAAAACATTACAACCCTGTACGCAAACTTAAAACTCCATAATAAACCTAATGAATTCGTCCGAGTTATTTGAACATCGTACGACCACTCAGGACTTGTTACGACTCTGTATGCGTAATTAGCAACAGGAAAAGCAATTTAGAATAATGTAGGATGTGTTACAAGTTTTGAGAACACCTTACACCACCGTACGAAAGATTAAAACTCCATAATAAACCTAATGAATTCGACTGAGTAATTTGAACACCATACAACAATTTGGAATATATTACGACTCAGTATGCCACATTACCGTCTTGAGAAGCATGTTAGTATAACGTACGGCACCTTACAACTCCTAACAAAACATTACAACACCGTACGTAAACTTAAAACTCCATAATAAACCTAATGAATTCGTCCGAGTCATTTGAACATCGTACGACCTCTCAGGCCTTGTTACGACTCTGTATGCAAAATTAGCAACAGGAAAAGCAATTTAGAATAATGTAGGATGCGTTACAACTTTTGAGAACACCTTACACCACCATACGAAAGATTAAAACTCCATAATAAAGTTAATGAATTCGTCCGAGTAGTTTAAACACCATACAACAATTTGGAATATATTACGACTCTGTATGCCACATTACCGCCTTGAAAAGCATGTTAGTATAACGTACGACACCTTACAACTCCTAACAAAACATTACAACACCGTACGTAAACTTAAAACTCCATAATAAACCTAATAAATTCGTCCGAGTCATTCGAACATCGTACGACCACTCAGGACTTGTTACGACTCTGTATGCGAAATTAGCAACAGGAAAAGCAATTTAGAATAATGTAGGATGCGTTACAACTTTTGAGAACACCTTACACCACCGTACGAAAGATTAAAACTCCATAATAAACCTAATGAATTCGTCCGAGTAATTTGAACACCATACAACAATATGGAATATATTACGACTCTGTATGCCACATTACCGTCTTGAGAAGCATGTTAGTATAACGTACGGCACCTTGCAACTCCTAACAAAACATTACAACCCTGTACGCAAACTTAAAACTCCATAATAAACCTAATGAATTCGTCCGAGTTATTTGAACATCGTACGACCACTCAGGACTTGTTACGACTCTGTATGCGTAATTAGCAACAGGAAAAGCAATTTAGAATAATGTAGGATGTGTTACAAGTTTTGAGAACACCTTACACCACCGTACGAAAGATTAAAACTCCATAATAAACCTAATGAATTCGACTGAGTAATTTGAACACCATACAACAATTTGGAATATATTACGACTCAGTATGCCACATTACCGTCTTGAGAAGCATGTTAGTATAACGTACGGCACCTTACAACTCCTAACAAAACATTACAACACCGTACGTAAACTTAAAACTCCATAATAAACCTAATGAATTCGTCCGAGTCATTTGAACATCGTACGACCTCTCAGGCCTTGTTACGACTCTGTATGCAAAATTAGCAACAGGAAAAGCAATTTAGAATAATGTAGGATGCGTTACAACTTTTGAGAACACCTTACACCACCATACGAAAGATTAAAACTCCATAATAAAGTTAATGAATTCGTCCGAGTAGTTTAAACACCATACAACAATTTGGAATATATTACGACTCTGTATGCCACATTACCGCCTTGAAAAGCATGTTAGTATAACGTACAGCACCTTACAACTCCTAACAAAACATTACAACACCGTACGTAAACTTAAAACTCCATAATAAACCTAATGAATTCGTCCGAGTCATTTGAACAACGTACGACCACTCAGGACTTGTTAGGACTCTGTATGCGAAATTAGCAACAGGAAAAGCAATTTAGAATAATGTAGGATGCGTTACAACTTTTAAGAACACCTTACACCACCGTACGAAAGATTAAAACTCCATAATAAACCTAATGAATTCGTCCGAGTAATTTGAACACCATACAACAATTTGGAATATATTACGACTCTGTATGCCACATTACCGCCTTGAAAAGCATGTTAGTATAACGTACGACACCTTACAACTCCTAACAAAACATTACAACACCGTACGTAAACTTAAAACTCCATAATAAACCTAATAAATTCGTCCGAGTCATTCGAACATCGTACGACCACTCAGGACTTGTTACGACTCTGTATGCGAAATTAGCAACAGGAAAAGCAATTTAGAATAATGTAGGATGCGTTACAACTTTTGAGAACACCTTACACCACCGTACGAAAGATTAAAACTCCATAATAAACCTAATGAATTCGTCCGAGTAATTTGAACACCATACAACAATATGGAATATATTACGACTCTGTATGCCACATTACCGTCTTGAGAAGCATGTTAGTATAACGTACGGCACCTTGCAACTCCTAACAAAACATTACAACACTGTACGCAAACTTAAAACTCCATAATAAACCTAATGAATTCGTCCGAGTTATTTGAACATCGTACGACCACTCAGGACTTGTTACGACTCTGTATGCGTAATTAGCAACAGGAAAAGCAATTTAGAATAATGTAGGATGTGTTACAAGTTTTGAGAACACCTTACACCACCGTACGAAAGATTAAAACTCCATAATAAACCTAATGAATTCGACTGAGTAATTTGAACACCATACAACAATTTGGAATATATTACGACTCAGTATGCCACATTACCGTCTTGAGAAGCATGTTAGTATAACGTACGGCACCTTACAACTCCTAACAAAACATTACAACACCGTACGTAAACTTAAAACTCCATAATAAACCTAATGAATTCGTCCGAGTCATTTGAACATCGTACGACCTCTCAGGCCTTGTTACGACTCTGTATGCAAAATTAGCAACAGGAAAAGCAATTTAGAATAATGTAGGATGCGTTACAACTTTTGAGAACACCTTACACCACCATACGAAAGATTAAAACTCCATAATAAAGTTAATGAATTCGTCCGAGTAGTTTAAACACCATACAACAATTTGGAATATATTACGACTCTGTATGCCACATTACCGCCTTGAAAAGCATGTTAGTATAACGTACAGCACCTTACAACTCCTAACAAAACATTACAACACCGTACGTAAACTTAAAACTCCATAATAAACCTAATGAATTCGTCCGAGTCATTTGAACAACGTACGACCACTCAGGACTTGTTAGGACTCTGTATGCGAAATTAGCAACAGGAAAAGCAATTTAGAATAATGTAGGATGCGTTACAACTTTTAAGAACACCTTACACCACCGTACGAAAGATTAAAACTCCATAATAAACCTAATGAATTCGTCCGAGTAATTTGAACACCATACAACAATTTGGAATATATTACGACTCTGTATGCCACATTACCGCCTTGAAAAGCATGTTAGTATAACGTACGACACCTTACAACTCCTAACAAAACATTACAACACCGTACGTAAACTTAAAACTCCATAATAAACCTAATAAATTCGTCCGAGTCATTCGAACATCGTACGACCACTCAGGACTTGTTACGACTCTGTATGCGAAATTAGCAACAGGAAAAGCAATTTAGAATAATGTAGGATGCGTTACAACTTTTGAGAACACCTTACACCACCGTACGAAAGATTAAAACTCCATAATAAACCTAATGAATTCGTCCGAGTAATTTGAACACCATACAACAATATGGAATATATTACGACTCTGTATGCCACATTACCGTCTTGAGAAGCATGTTAGTATAACGTACGGCACCTTGCAACTCCTAACAAAACATTACAACACTGTACGCAAACTTAAAACTCCATAATAAACCTAATGAATTCGTCCGAGTTATTTGAACATCGTACGACCACTCAGGACTTGTTACGACTCTGTATGCGTAATTAGCAACAGGAAAAGCAATTTAGAATAATGTAGGATGTGTTACAAGTTTTGAGAACACCTTACACCACCGTACGAAAGATTAAAACTCCATAATAAACCTAATGAATTCGACTGAGTAATTTGAACACCATACAACAATTTGGAATATATTACGACTCAGTATGCCACATTACCGTCTTGAGAAGCATGTTAGTATAACGTACGGCACCTTACAACTCCTAACAAAACATTACAACACCGTACGTAAACTTAAAACTCCATAATAAACCTAATGAATTCGTCCGAGTCATTTGAACATCGTACGACCTCTCAGGCCTTGTTACGACTCTGTATGCAAAATTAGCAACAGGAAAAGCAATTTAGAATAATGTAGGATGCGTTACAACTTTTGAGAACACCTTACACCACCATACGAAAGATTAAAACTCCATAATAAAGTTAATGAATTCGTCCGAGTAGTTTAAACACCATACAACAATTTGGAATATATTACGACTCTGTATGCCACATTACCGCCTTGAAAAGCATGTTAGTATAACGTACAGCACCTTACAACTCCTAACAAAACATTACAACACCGTACGTAAACTTAAAACTCCATAATAAACCTAATGAATTCGTCCGAGTCATTTGAACATCGTACGACCACTCAGGACTTGTTACGACTCTGTATGCGAAATTAGCAATAGGAAAAGCAATTTAGAATAATGTAGGATGCGTTACAACTTTTGAGAACACCTTACACCACCGTACGAAAGATTAAAACTCCATAATAAACTTAATGAATTCGTCCGAGTAATTTGAACACCATACAACAATTTGGAATATATTACGACTCTGTATGCCACATTACCGTCTTGAGAAGCATGTTAGTATAACGTACGGCACCTTGCAAGTCCTAACAAAACATTACAACACCGTACGTAAACTTAAAACTCTATAATAAATCTAATAAATTAGTCCGAGTCCTTTGAACACCATACAACAATTTGGAGTATATTACGACTCTGTATGCCACATTACCGCCTTGAAAAGCATGTTAGTATAACGTACGACACCTTACAACTCCTAACAAAACATTACAACACCGTACGTAAACTTAAAACTCCATAATAAACCTAATGAATTCGTCCGAGTCATTTGAACATCGTACGACCACTCAGGACTTGTTAGGACTCTGTATGCGAAATTAGCAACAGGAAAAGCAATTTAGAATAATGTAGGATGCGTTACAACTTTTAAGAACACCTTACACCACCGTACGAAAGATTAAAACTCCATAATAAACCTATTGAATTCGTCCGAGTAATTTGGACACCATACAACAATTTGGAATATATTAGGACTCTGTATGCTACATTACCGTCTTGAGAAGCATGTTAGTATAACGTACGGCACCTTGCAAGTCCTAACAAAACATTACAACACCGTACGTAAACTTAAAACTCTATAATAAACCTAATAAATTAGTCCGAGTCCTTTGAACACCATACAACAATTTGGAATATATTACGACTCTGTATGCCACATTACCGCCTTGAAAAGCATGTTAGTATAACGTACGGCACCTTACAACTCCTAACAAAACATTACAACACCGTACGTAAACTTAAAACTCCATAATAAACCTAATGAATTCGTCCGAGTCATTTGAACATCGTACGACCACTCAGGACTTGTTAGGACTCTGTATGCGAAATTAGCAACAGGAAAAGCAATTTAGAATAATGTAGGATGCGTTACAACTTTTAAGAACACCTTACACCACCGTACGAAAGATTAAAACTCCATAATAAACCTATTGAATTCGTCCGAGTAATTTGGACACCATACAACAATTTGTAATATATTAGGACTCTGTATGCTACATTACCGTCTTGAGAAGCATGTTAGTATAACGTACGGCACCTTGCAAGTCCTAACAAAACATTACAACACCGTACGTAAACTTAAAACTCTATAATAAACCTAATAAATTAGTCCGAGTCCTTTGAACACCATACAACAATTTGGAATATATTACGACTCTGTATGCCACATTACCGCCTTGAAAAGCATGTTAGTATAACGTACGGCACCTTACAACTCCTAACAAAACATTACAACACCGTACGTAAACTTAAAACTCCATAATAAACCTAATAAATTCGTCCGAGTCATTCGAACATCGTACGACCACTCAGGACTTGTTACGACTCTGTATGCGAAATTAGCAACAGGAAAAGCAATTTAGAATAATGTAGGATGCGTTACAACTTTTGAGAACACCTTACACCATCGTACGAAAGATTAAAACTCCATAATAAACCTAATGAATTCGTCCGAGTAATTTGAACACCATACAACAATTTGGAATATATTACGACTTTGTATGCCACATTACCGTCTTGAGAAGCATGTTAGTATAACGTACGGCACCTTGCAACTCCTAACAAAACATTACAACACTGTACGCAAACTTAGAACTCCATAATAAACCTAATGAATTCGTCCGAGTTATTTGAACATCGTACGACCACTCAGGACTTGTTACGACTCTGTATGCGTAATTAGCAACAGGAAAAGCAATTTAGAATAATGTAGGATGTGTTACAACTTTTGAGAACACCTTACACCACCGTACGAAAGATTAAAACTCCATAATAAACCTAATGAATTCGACTGAGTAATTTGAACACCATACAACAATTTGGAATATATTACGACTCTGTATGCCACATTACCGTCTTGAGAAGCATGTTAGTATAACGTACGGCACCTTACAACTCCTAACAAAACATTACAACACCGTACGTAAACTTAAAACTCCATAATAAACCAAATGAATTCGTCCGAGTCATTTGAACATCGTACGACCTCTCAGGACTTGTTACGACTCTGTATGCGAAATTAGCAACAGGAAAAGCAATTTAGAATAATGTAGGATGCGTTACAACTTTTGAGAACACCTTACACCACCGTACGAAAGATTAAAACTCCATAATAAACCTAATGAATTCGTCCGAGTAATTTGAACACCATACAACAATTTGGAATATATTACGACTCTGTATGCCACATTACCGTCTTGAGAAGCATGTTAGTATAACGTACGGCACCTTGCAAGTCCTAACAAAACATTACAACACCGTACGTAAACTTAAAACTCTATAATAAACCTAATAAATTAGTCCGAGTCCTTTGAACACCATACAACAATTTGGAATATATTACGACTCTGTATGCCACATTACCGCCTTGAAAAGCATGTTAGTATAACGTACGGCACCTTACAACTCCTAACAAAACATTACAACACCGTACGTAAACTTAAAACTCCATAATAAACCTAATGAATTCGTCCGAGTCATTTGAACATCGTACGACCACTCAGGACTTGTTAGGACTCTGTATGCGAAATTAGCAACAGGAAAAGCAATTTAGAATAATGTAGGATGCGTTACAACTTTTAAGAACACCTTACACCACCGTACGAAAGATTAAAACTCCATAATAAACCTAATGAATTCGTCCGAGTAATTTGAACACCATACAACAATTTGGAATATATTACGACTCTGTATGCCACATTACCGCCTTGAAAAGCATGTTAGTATAACGTACGACACCTTACAACTCCTAACAAAACATTACAACACCGTCCGTAAACTTAAAACTCCATAATAAACCTAATGAATTCGTCCGAGTCATTTGAACATCGTACGACCACTCAGGACTTGTTACGACTCTGTATGCGAAATTAGCAACAGGAAAAGCAATTTAGAATAATGTAGGATGCGTTACAACTTTTGAGAACACCTTACACCACCGTACGAAAGATTAAAACTCCATAATAAAGTTAATGAATTCGTCCGAGTAGTTTGAACACCATACAACAATTTTGAATATATTACGACTCTGTATGCCACATTACCGCCTTGAAAAGCATGTTAGTATAACGTACAGCACCTTACAACTCCTAACAAAACATTACAACACCGTACGTAAACTTAAAAGTCCATAATAAACCTAATGAATTCGTCCGAGTCATTTGAACATCGTACGACCACTCAGGACTTGTTACGACTCTGTATGCGAAATTAGCAACAGGAAAAGCAATTTAGAATAATGTAGGATGCGTTACAACTTTTGAGAACACCTTACACCACCGTACGAAAGATTAAAACTCCATAATAAACCTATTGATTTCGTCCGAGTAATTTGAACACCATACAACAATTTGGAATATATTACGACTCTGTATGCCACATTACCGTCTTGAGAAGCATGTTAGTATAACGTACGGCACCTTGCAAGTCCTAACAAAACATTACAACACCGTACGTAAACTTAAAACTCTATAATAAACCTAATAAATTAGTCCGAGTCCTTTGAACACCATACAACAATTTGGAATATATTACGACTCTGTATGCCACATTACCGCCTTGAAAAGCATGTTAGTATAACGTACGGCACCTTACAACTCCTAACAAAACATTACAACACCGTACGTAAACTTAAAACTCCATAATAAACCTAATGAATTCGTCCGAGTCATTTGAACATCGTACGACCACTCAGGACTTGTTAGGACTCTGTATGCGAAATTAGCAACAGGAAAAGCAATTTAGAATAATGTAGGATGCGTTACAACTTTTAAGAACACCTTACACCACCGTACGAAAGATTAAAACTCCATAATAAACCTAATGAATTCGTCCGAGTAATTTGAACACCATACAACAATTTGGAATATATTACGACTCTGTATGCCACATTACCGCCTTGAAAAGCATGTTAGTATAACGTACGACACCTTACAACTCCTAACAAAACATTACAACACCGTACGTAAACTTAAAACTCCATAATAAACCTAATGAATTCGTCCGAGTCATTCGAACATCGTACGACCACTCAGGACTTGTTACGACTCTGTATGCGAAATTAGCAACAGGAAAAGCAATTTAGAATAATGTAGGATGCGTTACAACTTTTGAGAACACCTTACACCACCGTACGAAAGATTAAAACTCCATAATAAAGTTAATGAATTCGTCCGAGTAGTTTGAACACCATACAACAATTTGGAATATATTACGACTCTGTATGCCACATTACCGCCTTGAAAAGCATGTTAGTATAACGTACGGCACCTTACAACTCCTAACAAAACATTACAACACCGTACGTAAACTTAAAAGTCCATAATAAACCTAATGAATTCGTCCGAGTCATTTGAACATCGTACGACCACTCAGGACTTGTTACGACTCTGTATGCGAAATTAGCAACAGGAAAAGCAATTTAGAATAATGTAGGATGCGTTACAACTTTTGAGAACACCTTACACCACCGTACGAAAGATTAAAACTCCATAATAAACCTATTGATTTCGTCCGAGTAATTTGAACACCATACAACAATTTGGAATATATTACGACTCTGTATGCCACATTACCGCCTTGAAAAGCATGTTAGTATAACGTACGGCACCTTACAACTCCTAACAAAACATTACAACACCGTACGTAAACTTAAAAGTCCATAATAAACCTAATGAATTCGTCCGAGTCATTTGAACATCGTACGACCACTCAGGACTTGTTAGGACTCTGTATGCGAAATTAGCAACAGGAAAAGCAATTTAGAATAATGTAGGATGCGTTACAACTTTTAAGAACACCTTACACCACCGTACGAAAGATTAAAACTCCATAATAAACCTAATGAATTCGTCCGAGTAGTTTGAACACCATACAACAATTTGGAATATATTACGACTCTGTATGCCACATTACCGCCTTGAAAAGCATGTTAGTATAACGTACGACACCTTACAACTCCTAACAAAACATTACAACACCGTCCGTAAACTTAAAACTCCATAATAAACCTAATGAATTCGTCCGAGTCATTTGAACATCGTACGACCACTCAGGACTTGTTACGACTCTGTATGCGAAATTAGCAACAGGAAAAGCAATTTAGAATAATGTAGGATGCGTTACAACTTTTGAGAACACCTTACACCACCGTACGAAAGATTAAAACTCCATAATAAACCTATTGATTTCGTCCGAGTAATTTGAACACCATACAACAATTTGGAATATATTACGACTCTGTATGCCACATTACCGTCTTGAGAAGCATGTTAGTATAACGTACGGCACCTTGCAAGTCCTAACAAAACATTACAACACCGTACGTAAACTTAAAACTCTATAATAAACCTAATAAATTAGTCCGAGTCCTTTGAACACCATACAACAATTTGGAAAATATTACGACTCTGTATGCCACATTACCGCCTTGAAAAGCATGTTAGTATAACGTACGGCACCTTACAACTCCTAACAAAACATTACAACACCGTACGTAAACTTAAAACTCCATAATAAACCTAATGAATTCGTCCGAGTCATTTGAACATCGTATGACCACTCGGGACTTGTTAGGACTCTGTATGCGAAATTAGCAACAGGAAAAGCAATTTAGAATAATGTAGGATGCGTTACAACTTTTAAGAACACCTTACACCACCGTACGAAAGATTAAAACTCCATTATAAACCTAATGAATTCGTCCGAGTAATTTGAACACCATACAACAATTTGGAATATATTACGACTCTGTATGCCACATTACCGCCTTGAAAAGCATGTTAGTATAACGTACGACACCTTACAACTCCTAACAAAACATTACAACACCGTACGTAAACTTAAAACTCCATAATAAACCTAATGAATTCGTCCGAGTCATTCGAACATCGTACGACCACTCAGGACTTGTTACGACTCTGTATGCGAAATTAGCAACAGGAAAAGCAATTTAGAATAATGTAGGATGCGTTACAACTTTTGAGAACACCTTACACCACCGTACGAAAGATTAAAACTCCATAATAAACCTAATGAATTCGTCCGAGTAATTTGAACACCATACAACAATTTGGAATATATTACGACTCTGTATGCCACATTACCGTCTTGAGAAGCATGTTAGTATAACGTACGGCACCTTGCAACTCCTAACAAAACATTACAACACTGTACGCAAACTTAAAACTCCATAATAAACCTAATGAATTCGTCCGAGTTATTTGAACATCGTACGACCACTCAGGACTTGTTACGACTCTGTATGCGTAATTAGCAACAGGAAAAGCAATTTAGAATAATGTAGGATGTGTTACAACTTTTGAGAACACCTTACACCACCGTACGAAAGATTAAAACTCCATAATAAACCTAATGAATTCGTCTGAGTAATTTGAACACCATACAACAATTTGGAATATATTACGACTCTGTATGCCACATTACCGTCTTGAGAAGCATGTTAGTATAACGTACGACACCTTACAACTCCTAACAAAACATTACAACACCGTACGTAAACTTAAAACTCCATAATAAACCTAATGAATTCGTCCGAGTCATTTGAACATCGTACGACCACTCAGGACTTGTTACGACTCTGTATGCGAAATTAGCAACAGGAAAAGCAATTTAGAATAATGTAGGATGCGTTACAACTTTTGAGAACACCTTACACCACCGTACGAAAGATTAAAACTCCATAATAAAGTTAATGAATTCGTCCGAGTAGTTTGAACACCATACAACAATTTGGAATATATTACGACTCTGTATGCCACATTACCGCCTTGAAAAGCATGTTAGTATAACGTACAGCACCTTACAACTCCTAACAAAACATTACAACACCGTACGTAAACTTAAAACTCCATAATAAACCTAATGAATTCGTCCGAGTCATTTGAACATCGTACGACCACTCAGGACTTGTTACGACTCTGTATGCGAAATTAGCAACAGGAAAAGCAATTTAGAATAATGTAGGATGCGTTACAACTTTTGAAAACACCTTACACCACCGTACGAAAGATTAAAACTCCATAATAAACCTAATGAATTCGTCCGAGTAATTTGAACACCATACAACAATTTGGAATATATTACGACTCTGTATGCCACATTACCGTCTTGAGAAGCATGTTAGTATAACGTACGGCACCTTGCAAGTCCTAACAAAACATTACAACACCGTACGTAAACTTAAAACTCTATAATAAACCTAATAAATTAGTCCGAGTCCTTTGAACACCATACAACAATTTGGAATATATTACGACTCTGTATGCCACATTACCGCCTTGAAAAGCATGTTAGTATAACGTACGGCACCTTACAACTCCTAACAAAACATTACAACACCGTACGTAAACTTAAAACTCCATAATAAACCTAATGAATTCGTCCGAGTCATTTGAACATCGTACGACCACTCAGGACTTGTTAGGACTCTGTATGCGAAATTAGCAACATGAAAAGCAATTTAGAATAATGTAGGATGCGTTACAACTTTTAAGAACACCTTACACCACCGTACGAAAGATTAAAACTCCATAATAAACCTAATGTATTCGTCCGAGTAATTTGAACACCATACAACAATTTGGAATATATTACGACTCTGTATGCCACATTACCGCCTTGAAAACCATGTTAGTATAACGTACGACACCTTACAACTCCTAACAAAACATTACAACACCGTACGTAAACTTAAAACTCCATAATAAACCTAATGAATTCGTCCGAGTTATTTGAACATCGTACGACCACTCAGGACTTGTTACGACTCTGTATGCGTAATTAGCAACAGGAAAAGCAATTTAGAATAATGTAGGATGCGTTACAACTTTTGAGAACACCTTACACCACCGTACGAAAGATTAAAACGACATAATAAACCTAATGAATTCGTCTGAGTAATTTGAACACCATACAACAATTTGGAATATATTACGACTCTGTATGCCACATTACCGCCTTGAAAAGCATGTTAGTATAACGTACGACACCTTACAACTCCTAACAAAACATTACAACACCGTACGTAAACTTAAAACTCCATAATAAACCTAATGAATTCGTCCGAGTCATTTGAACATCGTACGACCACTCAGGACTTGTTACGACTCTGTATTCGAAATTAGCAACAGGAAAAGCAATTTAGAATAATGTAGGATGCGTTACAACTTTTGAGAACACCTTACACCACCGTACGAAAGATTAAAACTCCATAATAAAGTTAATGAATTCGTCCGAGTAGTTTGAACACCATACAACAATTTGGAATATATTACGACTCTGTATGCCACATTACCGCCTTGAAAAGCATGTTAGTATAACGTACAGCACCTTACAACTCCTAACAAAACATTACAACACCGTACGTAAACTTAAAAGTCCATAATAAACCTAATGAATTCGTCCGAGTCATTTGAACATCGTACGACCACTCAGGACTTGTTACGACTCTGTATGCGAAATTAGCAACAGGAAAAGCAATTTAGAATAATGTCGGATGCGTTACAACTTTTGAGAACACCTTACACCACCGTACGAAAGATTAAAACTCCATAATAAACCTAATGATTTCGTCCGAGTAATTTGAACACCATACAACAATTTGGAATATATTACGACTCTGTATGCCACATTACCGTCTTGAGAAGCATGTTAGTATAACGTACGGCACCTTGCAAGTCCTAACACAACATTACAACAACGTACGTAAACTTAAAACTCTATAATAAACCTAATAAATTAGTCCGAGTCCTTTGAACACCATACAACAATTTGGAATATATTACGACTCTGTATGCCACATTACCGCCTTGAAAAGCATGTTAGTATAACGTACGGCACCTTACAACTCCTAACAAAACATTACAACACCGTACGTAAACTTAAAACTCCATAATAAACCTAATGAATTCGTCCGAGTCATTTGAACATCGTACGACCACTCAGGACTTGTTAGGACTCTGTATGCGAAATTAGCAACAGGAAAAGCAATTTAGAATAATGTAGGATGCGTTACAACTTTTAAGAACACCTTACACCACCGTACGAAAGATTAAAACTCCATAATAAACCTAATGAATTCGTCCGAGTAATTTGAACACCATACAACAATTTGGAATATATTACGACTCTGTATGCCACATTACCGCCTTGAAAAGCATGTTAGTATAACGTACGACACCTTACAACTCCTAACAAAACATTACAACACCGTACGTAAACTTAAAACTCCATAATAAACCTAATGAATTCGTCCGAGTCATTCGAACATCGTACGACCACTCAGGACTTGTTACGACTCTGTATGCGAAATTAGCAACAGGAAAAGCAATTTAGAATAATGTAGGATGCGTTACAACTTTTGAGAACACCTTACACCACCGTACGAAAGATTAAAACTCCATAATAAACCTAATGAATTCGTCCGAGTAATTTGAACACCATACAACAATTTGGAATATATTACGACTCTGTATGCCACATTACCGTCTTGAGAAGCATGTTAGTATAACGTACGGCACCTTGCAACTCCTAACAAAACATTACAACACTGTACGCAAACTTAAAACTCCATAATAAACCTAATGAATTCGTCCGAGTTATTTGAACATCGTACGACCACTCAGGACTTGTTACGACTCTGTATGCGTAATTAGCAACAGGAAAAGCAATTTAGAATAATGTAGAATGTGTTACAACTTTTGAGAACACCTTACACCACCGTACGAAAGATTAAAACTCCATAATAAACCTAATGAATTCGTCTGAGTAATTTGAACACCATACAACAATTTGGAATATATTACGACTCTGTATGCCACATTACCGTCTTGAGAAGCATGTTAGTATAACGTACGACACCTTACAACTCCTAACAAAACATTACAACACCGTACGTAAACTTAAAACTCCATAATAAACCTAATGAATTCGTCCGAGTCATTTGAACATCGTACGACCACTCAGGACTTGTTACGACTCTGTATGCGAAATTAGCAACAGGAAAAGCAATTTAGAATAATGTAGGATGCGTTACAACTTTTGAGAACACCTTACACCACCGTACGAAAGATTAAAACTCCATAATAAAGTTAATGAATTCGTCCGAGTAGTTTGAACACCATACAACAATTTGGAATATATTACGACTCTGTATGCCACATTACCGCCTTGAAAAGCATGTTAGTATAACGTACAGCACCTTACAACTCCTAACAAAACATTACAACACCGTACGTAAACTTAAAACTCCATAATAAACCTAATGAATTCGTCCGAGTCATTTGAACATCGTACGACCACTCAGGACTTGTTACGACTCTGTATGCGAAATTAGCAACAGGAAAAGCAATTTAGAATAATGTAGGATGCGTTACAACTTTTGAGAACACCTTACACCACCGTACGAAAGATTAAAACTCCATAATACACCTAATGATTTCGTCCGAGTAATTTGAACACCATACAACAATTTGGAATATATTACGACTCTGTATTCCACATTACCGTCTTGAGAAGCATGTTAGTATAACGTACGGCACCTTGCAAGTCCTAACACAACATTACAACAACGTACGTAAACTTAAAACTCTATAATAAACCTAATAAATTAGTCCGAGTCCTTTGAACACCATACAACAATTTGGAATATATTACGACTCTGTATGCCACATTACCGCCTTGAAAAGCATGTTAGTATAACGTACGGCACCTTACAACTCCTAACAAAACATTACAACACCGTACGTAAACTTAAAACTCCATAATAAACCTAATGAATTCGTCCGAGTCATTTGAACATCGTACGACCACTCAGGACTTGTTAGGACTCTGTATGCGAAATTAGCAACAGGAAAAGCAATTTAGAATAATGTAGGATGTGTTACAACTTTTAAGAACACCTTACACCACCGTACGAAAGATTAAAACTCCATAATAAACCTAATGAATTCGTCCGAGTAATTTGAACACCATACAACAATTTGGAATATATTACGACTCTGTATGCCACATTACCGCCTTGAAAAGCATGTTAGTATAACGTACGACACCTTACAACTCCTAACAAAACATTACAACACCGTACGTAAACTTAAAACTCCATAATAAACCTAATGAATTCGTCCGAGTCATTCGAACATCGTACGACCACTCAGGACTTGTTACGACTCTGTATGCGAAATTAGCAACAGGAAAAGCAATTTAGAATAATGTAGGATGCGTTACAACTTTTGAGAACACCTTACACCACCGTACGAAAGATTAAAACTCCATAATAAACCTAATGAATTCGTCCGAGTAATTTGAACACCATACAACAATTTGGAATATATTACGACTCTGTATGCCACATTACCGTCTTGAGAAGCATGTTAGTATAACGTACGGCACCTTGCAACTCCTAACAAAACATTACAACACTGTACGCAAACTTAAAACTCCATAATAAACCTAATGAATTCGTCCGAGTTATTTGAACATCGTACGACCACTCAGGACTTGTTACGACTCTGTATGCGTAATTAGCAACAGGAAAAGCAATTTAGAATAATGTAGAATGTGTTACAACTTTTGAGAACACCTTACACCACCGTACGAAAGATTAAAACTCCATAATAAACCTAATGAATTCGTCTGAGTAATTTGAACACCATACAACAATTTGGAATATATTACGACTCTGTATGCCACATTACCGTCTTGAGAAGCATGTTAGTATAACGTACGACACCTTACAACTCCTAACAAAACATTACAACACCGTACGTAAACTTAAAACTCCATAATAAACCTAATGAATTCGTCTGAGTCATTTGAACATCGTACGACCACTCAGGACTTGTTACGACTCTGTATGCGAAATTAGCAACAGGAAAAGCAATTTAGAATAATGTAGGATGCGTTACAACTTTTGAGAACACCTTACACCACCGTACGAAAGATTAAAACTCCATAATAAAGTTAATGAATTCGTCCGAGTAGTTTGAACACCATACAACAATTTGGAATATATTACGACTCTGTATGCCACATTACCGCCTTGAAAAGCATGTTAGTATAACGTACAGCACCTTACAACTCCTAACAAAACATTACAACACCGTACGTAAACTTAAAACTCCATAATAAACCTAATGAATTCGTCCGAGTCATTTGAACATCGTACGACCACTCAGGACTTGTTACGACTCTGTATGCGAAATTAGCAACAGGAAAAGCAATTTAGAATAATGTAGGATGCGTTACAACTTTTGAGAACACCTTACACCACCGTACGAAAGATTAAAACTCCATAATAAACCTAATGAATTCGTCTGAGTAATTTGAACACCATACAACAATTTGGAATATATTACGACTCTGTATGCCACATTACCGTCTTGAGAAGCATGTTAGTATAACGTACGACACCTTACAACTCCTAACAAAACATTACAACACCGTACGTAAACTTAAAACTCCATAATAAACCTAATGAATTCGTCCGAGTCATTTGAACATCGTACGACCACTCAGGACTTGTTACGACTCTGTATGCGAAATTAGCAACAGGAAAAGCAATTTAGAATAATGTAGGATGCGTTACAACTTTTGAGAACACCTTACACCACCGTACGAAAGATTAAAACTCCATAATAAAGTTAATGAATTCGTCCGAGTAGTTTGAACACCATACAACAATTTGGAATATATTACGACTCTGTATGCCACATTACCGCCTTGAAAAGCATGTTAGTATAACGTACAGCACCTTACAACTCCTAACAAAACATTACAACACCGTACGTAAACTTAAAACTCCATAATAAACCTAATGAATTCGTCCGAGTCATTTGAACATCGTACGACCACTCAGGACTTGTTACGACTCTGTATGCGAAATTAGCAACAGGAAAAGCAATTTAGAATAATGTAGGATGCGTTACAACTTTTGAGAACACCTTACACCACCGTACGAAAGATTAAAACTCCATAATACACCTAATGATTTCGTCCGAGTAATTTGAACACCATACAACAATTTGGAATATATTACGACTCTGTATGCCACATTACCGTCTTGAGAAGCATGTTAGTATAACGTACGGCACCTTGCAAGTCCTAACACAACATTACAACAACGTACGTAAACTTAAAACTCTATAATAAACCTAATAAATTAGTCCGAGTCCTTTGAACACCATAAAACAATTTGGAATATATTACGACTCTGTATGCCACATTACCGCCTTGAAAAGCATGTTAGTATAACGTACGGCACCTTACAACTCCTAACAAAACATTACAACACCGTACGTAAACTTAAAACTCCATAATAAACCTAATGAATTCGTCCGAGTCATTTGAACATCGTACGACCACTCAGGACTTGTTAGGACTCTGTATGCGAAATTAGCAACAGGAAAAGCAATTTAGAATAATGTAGGATGCGTTACAACTTTTAAGAACACCTTACACCACCGTACGAAAGATTAAAACTCCATAATAAACCTAATGAATTCGTCCGAGTAATTTGAACACCATACAACAATTTGGAATATATTACGACTCTGTATGCCACATTACCGCCTTGAAAAGCATGTTAGTATAACGTACGACACCTTACAACTCCTAACAAAACATTACAACACCGTACGTAAACTTAAAACTCCATAATAAACCTAATGAATTCGTCCGAGTCATTCGAACATCGTACGACCACTCAGGACTTGTTACGACTCTGTATGCGAAATTAGCAACAGGAAAAGCAATTTAGAATAATGTAGGATGCGTTACAACTTTTGAGAACACCTTACACCACCGTACGAAAGATTAAAACTCCATAATAAACCTAATGAATTCGTCCGAGTAATTTGAACACCATACAACAATTTGGAATATATTACGACTCTGTATGCCACATTACCGTCTTGAGAAGCATGTAAGTATAACGTACGGCACCTTGCAACTCCTAACAAAACATTACAACACTGTACGCAAACTTAAAACTCCATAATAAACCTAATGAATTCGTCCGAGTTATTTGAACATCGTACGACCACTCAGGACTTGTTACGACTCTGTATGCGTAATTAGCAACAGGAAAAGCAATTTAGAATAATGTAGAATGTGTTACAACTTTTGAGAACACCTTACACCACCGTACGAAAGATTAAAACTCCATAATAAACCTAATGAATTCGTCTGAGTAATTTGAACACCATACAACAATTTGGAATATATTACGACTCTGTATGCCACATTACCGTCTTGAGAAGCATGTTAGTATAACGTACGACACCTTACAACTCCTAACAAAACATTACAACACCGTACGTAAACTTAAAACTCCATAATAAACCTAATGAATTCGTCTGAGTCATTTGAACATCGTACGACCACTCAGGACTTGTTACGACTCTGTATGCGAAATTAGCAACAGGAAAAGCAATTTAGAATAATGTAGGATGCGTTACAACTTTTGAGAACACCTTACACCACCGTACGAAAGATTAAAACTCCATAATAAAGTTAATGAATTTGTCCGAGTAGTTTGAACACCATACAACAATTTGGAATATATTACGACTCTGTATGCCACATTACCGCCTTGAAAAGCATGTTAGTATAACGTACAGCACCTTACAACTCCTAACAAAACATTACAACACCGTACGTAAACTTAAAACTCCATAATAAACCTAATGAATTCGTCCGAGTCATTTGAACATCGTACGACCACTCAGGACTTGTTACGACTCTGTATGCGAAATTAGCAACAGGAAAAGCAATTTAGAATAATGTAGGATGCGTTACAACTTTTGAGAACACCTTACACCACCGTACGAAAGATTAAAACTCCATAATAAACCTAATGATTTCGTCCGAGTAATTTGAACACCATACAACAATTTGGAATATATTACGACTCTGTATGCCACATTACCGTCTTGAGAAGCATGTTAGTATAACGTACGGCACCTTGCAAGTCCTAACACAACATTACAACAACGTACGTAAACTTAAAACTCTATAATAAACCTAATAAATTAGTCCGAGTCCTTTGAACACCATACAACAATTTGGAATATATTACGACTCTGTATGCCACATTACCGCCTTGAAAAGCATGTTAGTATAACGTACGGCACCTTACAACTCCTAACAAAACATTACAACACCGTACGTAAACTTAAAACTCCATAATAAACCTAATGAATTCGTCCGAGTCATTTGAACATCGTACGACCACTCAGGACTTGTTAGGACTCTGTATGCGAAATTAGCAACAGGAAAAGCAATTTAGAATAATGTAGGATGCGTTACAACTTTTAAGAACACCTTACACCACCGTACGAAAGATTAAAACTCCATAATAAACCTAATGAATTCGTCCGAGTAATTTGAACACCATACAACAATTTGGAATATATTACGACTCTGTATGCCACATTACCGCCTTGAAAAGCATGTTAGTATAACGTACGACACCTTACAACTCCTAACAAAACATTACAACACCGTACGTAAACTTAAAACTCCATAATAAACCTAATGAATTCGTCCGAGTCATTCGAACATCGTACGACCACTCAGGACTTGTTACGACTCTGTATGCGAAATTAGCAACAGGAAAAGCAATTTAGAATAATGTAGGATGCGTTACAACTTTTGAGAACACCTTACACCACCGTACGAAAGATTAAAACTCCATAATAAACCTAATGAATTCGTCCGAGTAATTTGAACACCATACAACAATTTGGAATATATTACGACTCTGTATGCCACATTACCGTCTTGAGAAGCATGTTAGTATAACGTACGGCACCTTGCAACTCCTAACAAAACATTACAACACTGTACGCAAACTTAAAACTCCATAATAAACCTAATGAATTCGTCCGAGTTATTTGAACATCGTACGACCACTCAGGACTTGTTACGACTCTGTATGCGTAATTAGCAACAGGAAAAGCAATTTAGAATAATGTAGAATGTGTTACAACTTTTGAGAACACCTTACACCACCGTACGAAAGATTAAAACTCCATAATAAACCTAATGAATTCGTCTGAGTAATTTGAACACCATACAACAATTTGGAATATATTACGACTCTGTATGCCACATTACCGTCTTGAGAAGCATGTTAGTATAACGTACGACACCTTACAACTCCTAACAAAACATTACAACACCGTACGTAAACTTAAAACTCCATAATAAACCTAATGAATTCGTCCGAGTCATTTGAACATCGTACGACCACTCAGGACTTGTTACGACTCTGTATGCGAAATTAGCAACAGGAAAAGCAATTTAGAATAATGTAGGATGCGTTACAACTTTTGAGAACACCTTACACCACCGTACGAAAGATTAAAACTCCATAATAAAGTTAATGAATTCGTCCGAGTAGTTTGAACACCATACAACAATTTGGAATATATTACGACTCTGTATGCCACATTACCGCCTTGAAAAGCATGTTAGTATAACGTACAGCACCTTACAACTCCTAACAAAACATTACAACACCGTACGTAAACTTAAAACTCCATAATAAACCTAATGAATTCGTCCGAGTCATTTGAACATCGTACGACCACTCAGGACTTGTTACGACTCTGTATGCGAAATTAGGAACAGGAAAAGCAATTTAGAATAATGTAGGATGCGTTACAACTTTTGAAAACACCTTACACCACCGTACGAAAGATTAAAACTCCATAATAAACCTAATGAATTCGTCCGAGTAATTTGAACACCATACAACAATTTGGAATATATTACGACTCTGTATGCCACATTACCGTCTTGAGAAGCATGTTAGTATAACGTACGGCACCTTGCAAGTCCTAACAAAACATTACAACACCGTACGTAAACTTAAAACTCTATAATAAACCTAATAAATTAGTCCGAGTCCTTTGAACACCATACAACAATTTGGAATATATTACGACTCTGTATGCCACATTACCGCCTTGAAAAGCATGTTAGTATAACGTACGGCACCTTACAACTCCTAACAAAACATTACAACACCGTACGTAAACTTAAAACTCCATAATAAACCTAATGAATTCGTCCGAGTCATTTGAACATTGTACGACCACTCAGGACTTGTTAGGACTCTGTATGCGAAATTAGCAACATGAAAAGCAATTTAGAATAATGTAGGATGCGTTACAACTTTTAAGAACACCTTACACCACCGTACGAAAGATTAAAACTCCATAATAAACCTAATGTATTCGTCCGAGTAATTTGAACACCATACAACAATTTGGAATATATTACGACTCTGTATGCCACATTACCGCCTTGAAAACCATGTTAGTATAACGTACGACACCTTACAACTCCTAACAAAACATTACAACACCGTACGTAAACTTAAAACTCCATAATAAACCTAATGAATTCGTCCGAGTTATTTGAACATCGTACGACCACTCAGGACTTGTTACGACTCTGTATGCGTAATTAGCAACAGGAAAAGCAATTTAGAATAATGTAGGATGCGTTACAACTTTTGAGAACACCTTACACCACCGTACGAAAGATTAAAACTCCATAATAAACCTAATGATTTCGTCCGAGTAATTTGAACACCATACAACAATTTGGAATATATTACGACTCTGTATGCCACATTACCGTCTTGAGAAGCATGTTAGTATAACGTACGGCACCTTGCAAGTCCTAACAAAACATTACAACACCGTACGTAAACTTAAAACTCTATAATAAACCTAATAAATTAGTCCGAGTCATTCGAACATCGTACGACCACTCAGGACTTGTTACGACCCTGTATGCGAAATTAGCAACAGGAAAAGCAATTTAGAATAATGTAGGATGCGTTACAACTTTTGAGAACACCTTACACCACCGTACGAAAGATTAAAACTCCATAATAAACCTAATGAATTCGTCCGAGTAATTTGAACACATACAACAATTTGGAATATATTACGACTCTGTATGCCACATTACCGTCTTGAGAAGCATGTTAGTATAACGTACGGCACCTTGCAACTCCTAACAAAACATTACAACACTGTACGCAAACTTAAAACTCCATAATAAACCTAATGAATTCGTCCGAGTTATTTGAACATCGTACGACCACTCAGGACTTGTTACGACTCTGTATGCGTAATTAGCAACAGGAAAAGTAATTTAGAATAATGTAGGATGTGTTACAACTTTTGAGAACACCTTACACCACCGTACGAAAGATTAAAACTCCATAATAAACCTAATGAATTCGTCTGAGTAATTTGAACACCATACAACAATTTGGAATATATTACGACTCTGTATGCCACATTAACGTCTTGAGAAGCATGTTAGTATAACGTACGACACCTTACAACTCCTAACAAAACATTACAACACCGTACGTAAACTTAAAACTCCATAATAAACCTAATGAATTCGTCCGAGTCATTTGAACATCGTACGACCACTCAGGACTTGTTACGACTCTGTATGCGAAATTAGCAACAGGAAAAGCAATTTAGAATAATGTAGGATGCGTTACAACTTTTGAGAACACCTTACACCACCGTACGAAAGATTAAAACTCCATAATAAACCTAATGAATTCGTCTGAGTAATTTGAACACCATACAACAATTTGGAATATATTACGACTCTGTATGCCACATTACCGTCTTGAGAAGCATGTTAGTATAACGTACGGCACCTTACAACTCCTAACAAAACATTACAACACCGTACGTAAACTTAAAACTCCATAATAAACCTAATGAATTCGTCCGAGTCATTTGAACATCGTACGACCACTCAGGACTTGTTACGACTCTGTATGCGAAATTAGCAACAGGAAAAGCAATTTAGAATAATGTAGGATGCGTTACAACTTTTGAGAACACCTTACACCACCGTACGAAAGATTAAAACTCCATAATAAAGTTAATGAATTCGTCCGAGTAGTTTGAACACCATACAACAATTTGGAATATATTACGACTCTGTATGCCACATTACCGCCTTGAAAAGCATGTTAGTATAACGTACAGCACCTTACAACTCCTAACAAAACATTACAACACCGTACGTAAACTTAAAACTCCATAATAAACCTAATGAATTCGTCCGAGTCATTTGAACATCGTACGACCACTCAGGACTTGTTACGACTCTGTATGCGAAATTAGCAACAGGAAAAGCAATTTAGAATAATGTAGGATGCGTTACAACTTTTGAGAACACCTTACACCACCGTACGAAAGATTAAAACTCCATAATAAACCTAATGAATTCGTCCGAGTAATTTGAACACCATACAACAATTTGGAATATATTACGACTCTGTATGCCACATTACCGTCTTGAGAAGCATGTTAGTATAACGTACGGCACCTTGCAAGTCCTAACAAAACATTACAACACCGTACGTAAACTTAAAACTCTATAATAAACCTAATAAATTAGTCCGAGTCCTTTGAACACCATACAACAATTTGGAATATATTACGACTCTGTATGCCACATTACCGCCTTGAAAAGCATGTTAGTATAACGTACGGCACCTTACAACTCCTAACAAAACATTACAACACCGTACGTAAACTTAAAACTCCATAATAAACCTAATGAATTCGTCCGAGTCATTTGAACATCGTACGACCACTCAGGACTTGTTAGGACTCTGTATGCGAAATTAGCAACATGAAAAGCAATTTAGAATAATGTAGGATGCGTTACAACTTTTAAGAACACCTTACACCACCGTACGAAAGATTAAAACTCCATAATAAACCTAATGTATTCGTCCGAGTAATTTGAACACCATACAACAATTTGGAATATATTACGACTCTGTATGCCACATTACCGCCGTGAAAACCATGTTAGTATAACGTACGACACCTTACAACTCCTAACAAAACATTACAACACCGTACGTAAACTTAAAACTCCATAATAAACCTAATGAATTCGTCCGAGTTATTTGAACATCGTACGACCACTCAGGACTTGTTACGACTCTGTATGCGTAATTAGCAACAGGAAAAGCAATTTAGAATAATGTAGGATGCGTTACAACTTTTGAGAACACCTTACACCACCGTACGAAAGATTAAAACTCCATAATAAACCTAATGAATTCGTCTGAGTATTTTGAACACCATACAACAATTTGGAATATATTACGACTCTGTATGCCACATTACCGTCTTGAGAAGCATGTTAGTATAACGTACGGCACCTTACAACTCCTAACAAAACATTACAACACCGTACGTAAACTTAAAACTCCATAATAAACCTAATGAATTCGTCCGAGTCATTTGAACATCGTACGACCACTCAGGACTTGTTACGACTCTGTATGCGAAATTAGCAACAGGAAAAGCAATTTAGAATAATGTAGGATGCGTTACAACTTTTGAGAACACCTTACACCACCGTACGAAAGATTAAAACTCCATAATAAAGTTAATGAATTCGTCCGAGTAGTTTGAACACCATACAACAATTTGGAATATATTACGACTCTGTATGCCACATTACCGCCTTGAAAAGCATGTTAGTATAACGTACAGCACCTTACAACTCCTAACAAAACATTACAACACCGTACGTAAACTTAAAACTCCATAATAAACCTAATGAATTCGTCCGAGTCATTTGAACATCGTACGACCACTCAGGACTTGTTACGACTCTGTATGCGAAATTAGCAACAGGAAAAGCAATTTAGAATAATGTAGGATGCGTTACAACTTTTGAGAACACCTTACACCACCGTACGAAAGATTAAAACTCCATAATAAACCTAATGAATTCGTCCGAGTAATTTGAACACCATACAACAATTTGGAATATATTACGACTCTGTATGCCACATTACCGTCTTGAGAAGCATGTTAGTATAACGTACGGCACCTTGCAAGTCCTAACAAAACATTACAACACCGTACGTAAACTTAAAACTCTATAATAAACCTAATAAATTAGTCCGAGTCCTTTGAACACCATACAACAATTTGGAATATATTACGACTCTGTATGCCACATTACCGCCTTGAAAAGCATGTTAGTATAACGTACGGCACCTTACAACTCCTAACAAAACATTACAACACCGTACGTAAACTTCAAACTCCATAATAAACCTAATGAATTCGTCCGAGTCATTTGAACATCGTACGACCACTCAGGACTTGTTAGGACTCTGTATGCGAAATTAGCAACATGAAAAGCAATTTAGAATAATGTAGGATGCGTTACAACTTTTAAGAACACCTTACACCACCGTACGAAAGATTAAAACTCCATAATAAACCTAATGTATTCGTCCGAATAATTTGAACACCATACAACAATTTGGAATATATTACGACTCTGTATGCCACATTACCGCCTTGAAAACCATGTTAGTATAACGTACGACACCTTACAACTCCTAACAAAACATTACAACACCGTACGTAAACTTAAAACTCCATAATAAACCTAATGAATTCGTCCGAGTTATTTGAACATCGTACGACCACTCAGGACTTGTTACGACTCTGTATGCGTAATTAGCAACAGGAAAAGCAATTTAGAATAATGTAGGATGCGTTACAACTTTTGAGAACACCTTACACCACCGTACGAAAGATTAAAACTCCATAATAAACCTAATGAATTCGTCTGAGTAATTTGAACACCATACAACAATTTGGAATATATTACGACTCTGTATGCCACATTACCGTCTTGAGAAGCATGTTAGTATAACGTACGGCACCTTACAACTCCTAACAAAACATTACAACACCGTACGTAAACTTAAAACTCCATAATAAACCTAATGAATTCGTCCGAGTCATTTGAACATCGTACGACCACTCAGGACTTGTTACGACTCTGTATGCGAAATTAGCAACAGGAAAAGCAATTTAGAATAATGTAGGATGCGTTACAACTTTTGAGAACACCTTACACCACCGTACGAAAGATTAAAACTCCATAATAAAGTTAATGAATTCGTCCGAGTAGTTTGAACACCATACAACAATTTGGAATATATTACGACTCTGTATGCCACATTACCGCCTTGAAAAGCATGTTAGTATAACGTACAGCACCTTACAACTCCTAACAAAACATTACAACACCGTACGTAAACTTAAAACTCCATAATAAACCTAATGAATTCGTCCGAGTCATTTGAACATCGTACGACCACTCAGGACTTGTTACGACTCTGTATGCGAAATTAGCAACAGGAAAAGCAATTTAGAATAATGTAGGATGCGTTACAACTTTTGAGAACACCTTACACCACCGTACGAAAGATTAAAACTCCATAATAAACCTAATGAATTCGTCCGAGTAATTTGAACACCATACAACAATTTGGAATATATTACGACTCTGTATGCCACATTACCGTCTTGAGAAGCATGTTAGTATAACGTACGGCACCTTGCAAGTCCTAACAAAACATTACAACACCGTACGTAAACTTAAAACTCTATAATAAACCTAATAAATTAGTCCGAGTCCTTTGAACACCATACAACAATTTGGAATATATTACGACTCTGTATGCCACATTACCGCCTTGAAAAGCATGTTAGTATAACGTACGGCACCTTACAACTCCTAACAAAACATTACAACACCGTACGTAAACTTAAAACTCCATAATAAACCTAATGAATTCGTCCGAGTCATTTGAACATCGTACGACCACTCAGGACTTGTTAGGACTCTGTATGCGAAATTAGCAACATGAAAAGCAATTTAGAATAATGTAGGATGCGTTACAACTTTTAAGAACACCTTACACCACCGTACGAAAGATTAAAACTCCATAATAAACCTAATGTATTCGTCCGAGTAATTTGAACACCATACAACAATTTGGAATATATTACGACTCTGTATGCCACATTACCGCCTTGAAAACCATGTTAGTATAACGTACGACACCTTACAACTCCTAACAAAACATTACAACACCGTACGTAAACTTAAAACTCCATAATAAACCTAATGAATTCGTCCGAGTTATTTGAACATCGTACGACCACTCAGGACTTGTTACGACTCTGTATGCGTAATTAGCAACAGGAAAAGCAATTTAGAATAATGTAGGATGCGTTACAACTTTTGAGAACACCTTACACCACCGTACGAAAGATTAAAACTCCATAATAAACCTAATGAATTCGTCTGAGTAATTTGAACACCATACAACAATTTGGAATATATTACGACTCTGTATGCCACATTACCGTCTTGAGAAGCATGTTAGTATAACGTACGGCACCTTACAACTCCTAACAAAACATTACAACACCGTACGTAAACTTAAAACTCCATAATAAACCTAATGAATTCGTCCGAGTCATTTGAACATCGTACGACCACTCAGGACTTGTTACGACTCTGTATGCGAAATTAGCAACAGGAAAAGCAATTTAGAATAATGTAGGATGCGTTACAACTTTTGAGAACACCTTACACCACCGTACGAAAGATTAAAACTCCATAATAAACCTAATGAATTCGTCCGAGTAATTTGAACACCATACAACAATTTGGAATATATTACGACTCTGTATGCCACATTACCGTCTTGAGAAGCATGTTAGTATAACGTACGGCACCTTGCAAGTCCTAACAAAACATTACAACACCGTACGTAAACTTAAAACTCTATAATAAACCTAATAAATTAGTCCGAGTCCTTTGAACACCATACAACAATTTGGAATATATTACGACTCTGTATGCCACATTACCGCCTTGAAAAGCATGTTAGTATAACGTACGACACCTTACAACTCCTAACAAAACATTACAACACCGTACGTAAACTTAAAACTCCATAATAAACCTAATGAATTCGTCCGAGTCATTTGAACATCGTACGACCACTCAGGACTTGTTACGACTCTGTATGCGAAATTAGCAACAGGAAAAGCAATTTAGAATAATGTAGGATGCGTTACAACTTTTAAGAACACCTTACACCACCGTACGAAAGATTAAAACTCCATAATAAACCTAATGAATTCGTCCGAGTAATTTGAACACCATACAACAATTTGGAATATATTACGACTCTGTATGCCACATTACCGCCTTGAAAAGCATGTTAGTATAACGTACGACACCTTAAAACTCCTAACAAAACATTACAACACCGTACGTAAACTAAAAACTCCATAATAAACCTAATGAATTCGTCCGAGTCATTCGAACATCGTACGACCACTCAGGACTTGTTACGACTCTGTATGCGAAATTAGCAACAGGAAAAGCAATTTAGAATAATGTAGGATGCGTTACAACTTTTGAGAAAACCTTACACCACCGTACGAAAGATTAAAACTCCATAATAAACCTAATGAATTCGTCCGAGTAATTTGAACACCATACAACAATTTGGAATATATTACGAGTCTGTATGCCACATTACCGTCTTGAGAAGCATGTTAGTATAACGTACGGCACCTTACAACTCCTAACAAAAACATTACAACACCGTACGTAAACTTAAAACTCCATAATAAACCTAATGAATTCGTCCGAGTCATTTGAACATCGTACGACCACTCAGGACTTGTTACGACTCTGTATGCGAAATTAGCAACAGGAAAAGCAATTTAGAATAATATAGGATGCGTTACAACTTTTGAGAACACCTTACACCACCGTACGAAAGATTAAAACTCCAAAATAAACCTAATGAATTCGTCCGAGTAGTTTGAACACCATACAACAGTTATTACGACTCTGTATGCCACATTACCGCCTTGAAAAGCATGTTAGTATAACGTACAGCACCTTACAACTCCTAACAAAACATTACAACA
Organism: Tagetes erecta; assembly: GCA_030867185.1. NCBI lineage: Eukaryota > Viridiplantae > Streptophyta > Magnoliopsida > Asterales > Asteraceae > Tagetes > Tagetes erecta. The sequence continues at coordinate 40,975,478 of CM061488.1, read as the reverse complement.
CCGTACGTAAACTTAAAACTCCATAATAAACCTAATGAATTCGTCCGAGTCATTTGAACATCGTACGACCACTCAGGACTTGTTAGGACTCTGTATGCGAAATTAGCAACCGGAAAAGCAATTTAGAATAATGTAGGATGCGTTAAAACTTTTGAGAACACCTTACACCACCGTACGAAAGATTAAAACTCCATAATAAACCTAATGAATTCGTCAGAGTAATTTGAACACCATACAACAATTTGGAATATATTACGACTTTGTATGCCACATTACCGCCTTGAAAAGCATGTTAGTATAACGTACGACACCTTACAACTCCTAACAAAACATTACAACACCGTACGTAAACTTAAAACTCCATAATAAACCTAATGAATTCGTCCGAGTCATTCGAACATCGTACGACCACTCAGGACTTGTTACGACTCTGTATACGAAATTAGCAACAGGAAAAGCAATTTAGAATAATGTAGGATGCGTTACAACTTTTGAGAACACCTTACACCACCGTACGAAAGATTAAAACTCCATAATAAACCTAATGAATTCGTCCAAGTAATTTGAACACCATACAACAATTTGGAATATATTACGACTCTGTATGCCACATTACCGTCTTGAGAAGCATGTTAGTATAACGTACGGCACCTTGCAAGTCCTAACAAAACATTACAACACCGTACGTAAACTTAAAACTCTATAATAAACCTAATAAATTAGTCCGAGTCCTTTGAACACCATACAACAATTTGGAATATATTACGACTCTGTATGCCACATTACCGCCTTGAAAAGCATGTTAGTATAACGTACGACACCTTACAACTCCTAACAAAACTTTACAACACCGTACGTAAACTTAAAACTCCATAATAAACCTAATGAATTCGTCCGAGTCATTTGAACATCGTACGACCACTCAGGACTTGTTACGACTCTGTATGCGAAATTAGCAACAGGAAAAGCAATTTAGAATAATGTAGGATGCGTTACAACTTTTAAGAACACCTTACACCACCGTACGAAATATTAAAACTCCATAATAAACCTAATGAATTCGTCCGAGTAATTTGAACACCATACAACAATTTGGAATATATTACGACTCTGTATGCCACATTACCGCCTTGAAAAGCATGTTAGTATAACGTACGACACCTTAAAACTCCTAACAAAACATTACAACACCGTACGTAAACTAAAAACTCCATAATAAACCTAATGAATTCGTCCGAGTCATTCGAACATCGTACGACCACTCAGGACTTGTTACGACTCTGTATGCGAAATTAGCAACAGGAAAAGCAATTTAGAATAATGTAGGATGCGTTACAACTTTTGAGAAAACCTTACACCACCGTACGAAAGATTAAAACACCATAATAAACCTAATGAATTCGTCCGAGTAATTTGAACACCATACAACAATTTGGAATATATTACGAGTCTGTATGCCACATTACCGTCTTGAGAAGCATGTTAGTATAACGTACGGCACCTTACAACTCCTAACAAAAACATTACAACACCGTACGTAAACTTAAAACTCCATAATAAACCTAATGAATTCGTCCGAGTCATTTGAACATCGTACGACCACTCAGGACTTGTTACGACTCTGTATGCGAAATTAGCAACAGGAAAAGCAATTTAGAATAATATAGGATGCGTTACAACTTTTGAGAACACCTTACACCACCGTACGAAAGATTAAAACTCCATAATAAACCTAATGAATTCGTCCGAGTAGTTTGAACACCATACAACAATTATTACGACTCTGTATGCCACATTACCGCCTTGAAAAGCATGTTAGTATAACGTACAGCACCTTACAACTCCTAACAAAACATTACAACACCGTACGTAAACTTAAAACTCCATAATAAACTTAATGAATTCGTCCGAGTCATTTGAACATCGTACGACCACTCAGGACTTGTTAGGACTCTGTATGCGAAATTAGCAACCGGAAAAGCAATTTAGAATAATGTAGGATGCGTTAAAACTTTTGAGAACACCTTACACCACCGTACGAAAGATTAAAACTCCATAATAAACCTAATGAATTCGTCTGAGTAATTTGAACACCATACAACAATTTGGAATATATTACGACTCTGTATGCCACATTACCGTCTTGAGAAGCATGTTAGTATAACGTACGGCACCTTACAACTCCTAACAAAACATTACAACACCGTACGTAAACTTAAAACTCCATAATAAACCTAATGAATTCGTCCGAGTCATTTGAACATCGTACGACCACTCAGGACTTGTTACGACTCTGTATGCGAAATTAGCAACAGGAAAAGCAATTTAGAATAATGTAGGATGCGTTACAACTTTTGAGAACACCTTACACCACCGTACGAAAGATTAAAACTCCATAATAAAGTTAATGAATTCGTCCGAGTAGTTTGAACACCATACAACAATTTGGAATATATTACGACTCTGTATGCCACATTACCGCCTTGAAAAGCATGTTAGTATAACGTACAGCACCTTACAACTCCTAACAAAACATTACAACACCGTACGTAAACTTAAAACTCCATAATAAACCTAATGAATTCGTCCGAGTCATTTGAACATCGTACGACCACTCAGGACTTGTTACGACTCTGTATGCGAAATTAGCAACAGGAAAAGCAATTTAGAATAATGTAGGATGCGTTACAACTTTTGAGAACACCTTACACCACCGTACGAAAGATTAAAACTCCATAATAAACCTAATGAATTCGTCCGAGTAATTTGAACACCATACAACAATTTGGAATATATTACGACTCTGTATGCCACATTACCGTCTTGAGAAGCATGTTAGTATAACGTACGGCACCTTGCAAGTCCTAACAAAACATTACAACACCGTACGTAAACTTAAAACTCTATAATAAACCTAATAAATTAGTCCGAGTCCTTTGAACACCATACAACAATTTGGAATATATTACGACTCTGTATGCCACATTACCGCCTTGAAAAGCATGTTAGTATAACGTACGGCACCTTACAACTCCTAACAAAACATTACAACACCGTACGTAAACTTAAAACTCCATAATAAACCTAATGAATTCGTCCGAGTCATTTGAACATCGTACGACCACTCAGGACTTGTTAGGACTCTGTATGCGAAATTAGCAACATGAAAAGCAATTTAGAATAATGTAGGATGCGTTACAACTTTTAAGAACACCTTACACCACCGTACGAAAGATTAAAACTCCATAATAAACCTAATGTATTCGTCCGAGTAATTTGAACACCATACAACAATTTGGAATATATTACGACTCTGTATGCCACATTACCGCCTTGAAAACCATGTTAGTATAACGTACGACACCTTACAACTCCTAACAAAACATTACAACACCGTACGTAAACTTAAAACTCCATAATAAACCTAATGAATTCGTCCGAGTTATTTGAACATCGTACGACCACTCAGGACTTGTTACGACTCTGTATGCGTAATTAGCAACAGGAAAAGCAATTTAGAATAATGTAGGATGCGTTACAACTTTTGAGAACACCTTACACCACCGTACGAAAGATTAAAACTCCATAATAAACCTAATGAATTCGTCTGAGTAATTTGAACACCATACAACAATTTGGAATATATTACGACTCTGTATGCCACATTACCGTCTTGAGAAGCATGTTAGTATAACGTACGGCACCTTACAACTCCTAACAAAACATTACAACACCGTACGTAAACTTAAAACTCCATAATAAACCTAATGAATTCGTCCGAGTCATTTGAACATCGTACGACCACTCAGGACTTGTTACGACTCTGTATGCGAAATTAGCAACAGGAAAAGCAATTTAGAATAATGTAGGATGCGTTACAACTTTTGAGAACACCTTACACCACCGTACGAAAGATTAAAACTCCATAATAAACCTAATGAATTCGTCCGAGTAATTTGAACACCATACAACAATTTGGAATATATTACGACTCTGTATGCCACATTACCGTCTTGAGAAGCATGTTAGTATAACGTACGGCACCTTGCAAGTCCTAACAAAACATTACAACACCGTACGTAAACTTAAAACTCTATAATAAACCTAATAAATTAGTCCGAGTCCTTTGACACCATACAACAATTTGGAATATATTACGACTCTGTATGCCACATTACCGCCTTGAAAAGCATGTTAGTATAACGTACGACACCTTACAACTCCTAACAAAACATTACAACACCGTACGTAAACTTAAAACTCCATAATAAACCTAATGAATTCGTCCGAGTCATTTGAACATCGTACGACCACTCAGGACTTGTTACGACTCTGTATGCGAAATTAGCAACAGGAAAAGCAATTTAGAATAATGTAGGATGCGTTACAACTTTTAAGAACACCTTACACCACCGTACGAAAGATTAAAACTCCATAATAAACCTAATGAATTCGTCCGAGTAATTTGAACACCATACAACAATTTGGAATATATTACGACTCTGTATGCCACATTACCGCCTTGAAAAGCATGTTAGTATAACGTACGACACCTTAAAACTCCTAACAAAACATTACAACACCGTACGTAAACTAAAAACTCCATAATAAACCTAATGAATTCGTCCGAGTCATTCGAACATCGTACGACCACTCAGGACTTGTTACGACTCTGTATGCGAAATTAGCAACAGGAAAAGCAATTTAGAATAATGTAGGATGCGTTACAACTTTTGAGAAAACCTTACACCACCGTACGAAAGATTAAAACTCCATAATAAACCTAATGAATTCGTCCGAGTAATTTGAACACCATACAACAATTTGGAATATATTACGAGTCTGTATGCCACATTACCGTCTTGAGAAGCATGTTAGTATAACGTACGGCACCTTACAACTCCTAACAAAAACATTACAACACCGTACGTAAACTTAAAACTCCATAATAAACCTAATGAATTCGTCCGAGTCATTTGAACATCGTACGACCACTCAGGACTTGTTACGACTCTGTATGCGAAATTAGCAACAGGAAAAGCAATTTAGAATAATATAGGATGCGTTACAACTTTTGAGAACACCTTACACCACCGTACGAAAGATTAAAACTCCAAAATAAACCTAATGAATTCGTCCGAGTAGTTTGAACACCATACAACAGTTATTACGACTCTGTATGCCACATTACCGCCTTGAAAAGCATGTTAGTATAACGTACAGCACCTTACAACTCCTAACAAAACATTACAACACCGTACGTAAACTTAAAACTCCATAATAAACCTAATGAATTCGTCCGAGTCATTTGAACATCGTACGACCACTCAGGACTTGTTAGGACTCTGTATGCGAAATTAGCAACCGGAAAAGCAATTTAGAATAATGTAGGATGCGTTAAAACTTTTGAGAACACCTTACACCACCGTACGAAAGATTAAAACTCCATAATAAACCTAATGAATTCGTCAGAGTAATTTGAACACCATACAACAATTTGGAATATATTACGACTTTGTATGCCACATTACCGCCTTGAAAAGCATGTTAGTATAACGTACGACACCTTACAACTCCTAACAAAACATTACAACACCGTACGTAAACTTAAAACTCCATAATAAACCTAATGAATTCGTCCGAGTCATTCGAACATCGTACGACCACTCAGGACTTGTTTCGACTCTGTATACGAAATTAGCAACAGGAAAAGCAATTTAGAATAATGTAGGATGCGTTACAACTTTTGAGAACACCTTACACCACCGTACGAAAGATTAAAACTCCATAATAAACCTAATGAATTCGTCCAAGTAATTTGAACACCATACAACAATTTGGAATATATTACGACTCTGTATGCCACATTACCGTCTTGAGAAGCATGTTAGTATAACGTACGGCACCTTGCAAGTCCTAACAAAACATTACAACACCGTACGTAAACTTAAAACTCTATAATAAACCTAATAAATTAGTCCGAGTCCTTTGAACACCATACAACAATTTGGAATATATTACGACTCTGTATGCCACATTACCGCCTTGAAAAGCATGTTAGTATAACGTACGACACCTTACAACTCCTAACAAAACATTACAACACCGTACGTAAACTTAAAACTCCATAATAAACCTAATGAATTCGTCCGAGTCATTTGAACATCGTACGACCACTCAGGACTTGTTACGACTCTGTATGCGAAATTAGCAACAGGAAAAGCAATTTAGAATAATGTAGGATGCGTTACAACTTTTAAGAACACCTTACACCACCGTACGAAATATTAAAACTCCATAATAAACCTAATGAATTCGTCCGAGTAATTTGAACACCATACAACAATTTGGAATATATTACGACTCTGTATGCCACATTACCGCCTTGAAAAGCATGTTAGTATAACGTACGACACCTTAAAACTCCTAACAAAACATTACAACACCGTACGTAAACTAAAAACTCCATAATAAACCTAATGAATTCGTCCGAGTCATTCGAACATCGTACGACCACTCAGGACTTGTTACGACTCTGTATGCGAAATTAGCAACAGGAAAAGCAATTTAGAATAATGTAGGATGCGTTACAACTTTTGAGAAAACCTTACACCACCGTACGAAAGATTAAAACACCATAATAAACCTAATGAATTCGTCCGAGTAATTTGAACACCATACAACAATTTGGAATATATTACGAGTCTGTATGCCACATTACCGTCTTGAGAAGCATGTTAGTATAACGTACGGCACCTTACAACTCCTAACAAAAACATTACAACACCGTACGTAAACTTAAAACTCCATAATAAACCTAATGAATTCGTCCGAGTCATTTGAACATCGTACGACCACTCAGGACTTGTTACGACTCTGTATGCGAAATTAGCAACAGGAAAAACAATTTAGAATAATATAGGATGCGTTACAACTTTTGAGAACACCTTACACCACCGTACGAAAGATTAAAACTCCATAATAAACCTAATGAATTCGTCCGAGTAGTTTGAACACCATACAACAATTATTACGACTCTGTATGCCACATTACCGCCTTGAAAAGCATGTTAGTATAACGTACAGCACCTTACAACTCCTAACAAAACATTACAACACCGTACGTAAACTTAAAACTCCATAATAAACTTAATGAATTCGTCCGAGTCATTTGAACATCGTACGACCACTCAGGACTTGTTAGGACTCTGTATGCGAAATTAGCAACCGGAAAAGCAATTTAGAATAATGTAGGATGCGTTAAAACTTTTGAGAACACCTTACACCACCGTACGAAAGATTAAAACTCCATAATAAACCTAATGAATTCGTCAGAGTAATTTGAACACCATACAACAATTTGGAATATATTACGACTTTGTATGCCACATTACCGCCTTGAAAAGCATGTTAGAATAACGTACGACACCTTAAAACTCCTAACAAAACATTACAACACCGTACGTAAACTAAAAACTCCATAATAAACCTAATGAATTCGTCCGAGTCATTCGAACATCGTACGACCACTCAGGACTTGTTACGACTCTGTATGCGAAATTAGCAACAGGAAAAGCAGTTTAGAATAATGTAGGATGCGTTACAACTTTTGAGAAAACCTTACACCACCGTACGAAAGATTAAAACTCCATAATAAACCTAATGAATTCGTCCGAGTAATTTGAACACCATACAACAATTTGGAATATATTACGAGTCTGTATGCCACATTACCGTCTTGAGAAGCATGTTAGTATAACGTACGGCACCTTACAACTCCTAACAAAAACATTACAACACCGTACGTAAACTTAAAACTCCATAATAAACCTAATGAATTCGTCCGAGTCATTTGAACATCGTACGACCACTCAGGACTTGTTACGACTCTGTATGCGAAATTAGCAACAGGAAAAGCAATTTAGAATAATATAGGATGCGTTACAACTTTTGAGAACACCTTACACCACCGTACGAAAGATTAAAACTCCATAATAAACCTAATGAATTCGTCCGAGTAGTTTGAACACCATACAACAATTATTACGACTCTGTATGCCACATTACCGCCTTGAAAAGCATGTTAGTATAACGTACAGCACCTTACAACTCCTAACAAAACATTACAACACCGTACGTAAACTTAAAACTCCATAATAAACTTAATGAATTCGTCCGAGTCATTTGAACATCGTACGACCACTCAGGACTTGTTAGGACTCTGTATGCGAAATTAGCAACCGGAAAAGCAATTTAGAATAATGTAGGATGCGTTAAAACTTTTGAGAACACCTTACACCACCGTACGAAAGATTAAAACTCCATAATAAACCTAATGAATTCGTCAGAGTAATTTGAACACCATACAACAATTTGGAATATATTACGACTTTGTATGCCACATTACCGCCTTGAAAAGCATGTTAGTATAACGTACGACACCTTACAACTCCTAACAAAACATTAAAACACCGTACGTAAACTTAAAACTCCATAATAAACCTAATGAATTCGTCCGAGTCATTCGAACATCGTACGACCACTCAGGACTTGTTACGACTCTGTATACGAAATTAGCAACAGGAAAAGCAATTTAGAATAATGTAGGATGCGTTACAACTTTTGAGAACACCTTACACCACCGTACGAAAGATTAAAACTCCATAATAAACCTAATGAATTCGTCCGAGTAATTTTAACACCATACAACAATTTGGAATATATTACGACTCTGTATGCCACATTACCGTCTTGAGAAGCATGTTAGTATAACGTACGGCACCTTGCAAGTCCTAACAAAACATTACAACACCGTACGTAAACTTAAAACTCTATAATAAACCTAATAAATTAGTCCGAGTCCTTTGAACACCATACAACAATTTGGAATATATTACGACTCTGTATGCCACATTACCGCCTTGAAAAGCATGTTAGTATAACGTACGGCACCTTACAACTCCTAACAAAACATTACAACACCGTACGTAAACTTAAAACTCCATAATAAACCTAATGAATTCGTCCGAGTCATTTGAACATTGTACGACCACACAGGACTTGTTAGGACTCTGTATGCGAAATTAGCAACAGGAAAAGCAATTTAGAATAATGTAGGATGCGTTACAACTTTTAAGAACACCTTACACCACCGTACGAAAGATTAAAACTCCATAATAAACCTAATGAATTCGTCCGAGTAATTTGAACACCATACAACAATTTGGAATATATTACGACTCTGTATGCCACATTACCGCCTTGAAAAGCATGTTAGTATAACGTACGACACCTTACAACTCCTAACAAAACATTACAACACCGTACGTAAACTTAAAACTCCATAATAAACCTAATGAATTCGTCCGAGTCATTCGAACATCGTACGACCACTCAGGACTTGTTACGACTCTGTATGCGAAATTAGCAACAGGAAAAGCAATTTAGAATAATGTAGGATGCGTTACAACTTTTGAGAACACCTTACACCACCGTACGAAAGATTAAAACTCCATAATAAAGCTAATGAATTCGTCCGAGTAGTTTGAACACCATACAACAATTTGGAATACATTACGATTCTGTATGCCACATTACCGCCTTGAAAAGCATGTTAGTATAACGTACAGCACCTTACAACTCCTAACAAAACATTACAACACCGTACGTAAACTTAAAACGCCATAATAAACCTAATGAATTCGTCCGAGTCATTTGAACATCGTACGACCACTCAGGACTTGTTACGACTCTGTATGCGAAATTAGCAACAGGAAAAGCAATTTAGAATAATGTAGGATGCGTTACAACTTTTGAGAACACCTTACACCACCGTACGAAAGATTAAAACTCTATAATAAACCTAATGAATTCGTCCGAGTAATTTGAACACCATACAACAATTTGGAATATATTACGACTCTGTATGCCACATTACCGTCTTGAGAAGCATGTTAGTATAACGTACGGCACCTTACAACTCCTAATAAAACATTACAACACCGTACGTAAACTTAAAACTCCATAACAAACATAATGAATTCGTCCGAGTCATTTGAACATCGTACGACCACTCAGGACTTGTTACGACTCTGTATGCGAAATTAGCAACAGGAAAAGCAATTTAGAATAATGTAGGATGCGTTACAACTTTTGAGAACACCTTACACCACCGTACGAAAGATTAAAACTCCATAATAAACCTAATGAATTCGTCCGAGTAGTTTGAACACCATACAACAATTATTACGACTCTGTATGCCACATTACCGCCTTGAAAAGCATGTTAGTATAACGTACAGCACATAACAACTCCTAACAAAACATTACAACACCGTACGTAAACTTAAAACTCCATAATAAACCTAATGAATTCGTCCGAGTCATTTGAACATCGTACGACCACTCAGGACTTGTTACGACTCTGTATGCGAAATTAGCAACAGGAAAAGCAATTTAGAATAATGTAGGATGCGTTACAACTTTTGAGAACACCTTACACCACCGTACGAAAGATTAAAACTCCATAATAAACCTAATGAATTCGTCCGAGTAATTTGAACACCATACAACAATTTGGAACACATTACGACTCTGTATGCCACATTACCGCCTTGAAAAGCATGTTAGTATAACGTACAGCACCTTACAACTCCTAACAAAACATTACAACACCGTACGTAAACTTAAAACTCCATAATAAACCTAATGAATTCGTCCGAGTCATTTGAACATCGTACGACCACTCAGGACTTGTTACGACTCTGTATGCGAAATTAGCAACAGGAAAAGCAATTTAGAATAATGTAGGATGCGTTACAACTTTTGAGAACACCTTACACCACCGTACGAAAGATTAAAACTCCATAATAAACCTAATGAATTCGTCCGAGTAATTTGAACACCATACAACAATTTGGAATATATTACGACTCTGTATGCCACATTACCGTCTTGAGAAGCATGTTAGTATAACGTACGGCACCTTACAACTCCTAATAAAACATTACAACGCCGTACGTAAACTTAAAACTCCATAACAAACCTAATGAATTCGTCCGAGTCATTTGAACCTCGTACGACCACTCAGGACTTGTTACGACTCTGTATGCGAAATTAGCAACAGGAAAAGCAATTTAGAATAATGTAGGATGCGTTACAACTTTTGAGAACACCTTACACCACCGTACGAAAGATTAAAACTCCATAATAAACCTAATGAATTCGTCCGAGTAGTTTGAACACCATACAACAATTATTACGACTCTGTATGCCACATTACCGCCTTGAAAAGCATGTTAGTATAACGTACAGCACCTTACAACTCCTAACAAAACATTACAACACCGTACGTAAACTTAAAACTCCATAATAAACCTAATGAATTCATCCGAGTCCTTTGAACACCATACAACAATTTGGAATATATTACGACTCTGTATGCCACATTACCGTCTTGAGAAGCATGTTAGTATAACGTACGGCACCTTGCAAGTCCTAACAAAACATTACAACACCGTACGTAAACTTAAAACTCTATAATAAACCTAATAAATTAGTCCGAGTCCTTTGAACACCATACAACAATTTGGAATATATTACGACTCTGTATGCCACATTACCGCCTTGAAAAGCATGTTAGTATAACGTACGGCACCTTACAACTCCTAACAAAACATTACAACACCGTACGTAAACTTAAAACTCCATAATAAACCTAATGAATTCGTCCGAGTCATTTGAACATCGTACGACCACTCAGGACTTGTTAGGACTCTGTATGCGAAATTAGCAACAGGAAAAGCAATTTAGAATAATGTAGGATGCGTTACAACTTTTAAAACACCTTACACCACCGTACGAAAGATTAAAACTCCATAATAAACCTAATGAATTCGTCCGAGTAATTTGAACACCATACAACAATTTGGAATATATTACGACTCTGTATGCCACATTACCGCCTTGAAAAGCATGTTAGTATAACGTACGACACCTAACAACTCCTAACAAAACATTACAACACCGTACGTAAACTTAAAACTCCATAATAAACCTAATGAATTCGTCCGAGTCATTCGAACATCGTACGACCACTCAGGACTTGTTACGACTCTGTATGCGAAATTAGCAACAGGAAAAGCAATTTAGAATAATGTAGGATGCGTTACAACTTTTGAGAACACCTTACACCACCGTACGAAAGATTAAAACTCCATAATAAAGCTAATGAATTCGTCTGAGTAGTTTGAACACCATACAACAATTTGGAATACATTACGACTCTGTATGCCACATTACCGCCTTGAAAAGCATGTTAGTATAACGTACAGCACCTTACAACTCCTAACAAAACATTACAACACCGTACGTAAACTTAAAACTCCATAATAAACCTAATGAATTCGTCCGAGTCATTTGAACATCGTACGACCACTCAGGACTTGTTACGACTCTGTATGCGAAATTAGCAACAGGAAAAGCAATTTAGAATAATGTAGGATGCGTTACAACTTTTGAGAACACCTTACACCACCGTACGAAAGATTAAAACTCCATAATAAACCTAATGAATTCGTCCGAGTAATTTGAACACCATACAACAATTTGGAATATATTACGACTCTGTATGCCACATTACCGTCTTGAGAAGCATGTTAGTATAACGTACGGCACCTTACAACTCCTAATAAAACATTACAACACCGTACGTAAACTTAAAACTCCATAACAAACCTAATGAATTCGTCCGAGTCATTTGAACATCGTACGACCACTCAGGACTTGTTACGACTCTGTATGCGAAATTAGCAACAGGAAAAGCAATTTAGAATAATGTAGGATGCGTTACAACTTTTGAGAACACCTTACACCACCGTACGAAAGATTAAAACTCCATAATAAACCTAATGAATTCGTCCGAGTAGTTTGAACACCATACAACAATTATTACGACTCTGTATGCCACATTACCGCCTTGAAAAGCATGTTAGTATAACGTACAGCACCTTACAACTCCTAACAAAACATTACAACACCGTACGTAAACTTAAAACTCCATAATAAACCTAATGAATTCGTCCGAGTCATTTGAACATCGTACGACCACTCAGGACTTGTTAGGACTCTGTATGCGAAATTAGCAACAGGAAAAGCAATTTAGAATAATGTAGGATGCGTTAAAACTTTTGAGAACACCTTACACCACCGTACGAAAGATTAAAACTCCATAATAAACCTAATGAATTCGTCCGAGTAATTTGAACACCATACATCAATTTGGAATATATTACGACTCTGTATGCCACATTACCGCCTTGAAAAGCATGTTAGTATAACGCACCTTACAACTCCTAACAAAACATTACAACACCGTACGTAAACTTAAAACTCCATAATAAACCTAATGAATTCGTCCGAGTCTTTTGAACATCGTATGACCACTCAGGACTTGTTACGACTCTGTATGCGAAATTAGCAACAGGAAAAGCAATTTAGAATAATGTAGGATGCGTTACAACTTTTGAGAACACCTTACACCACCGTACGAAAGATTAAAACTCCATAATAAACCTAATGAATTCGTCCGAGTAATTTGAACACCATACAACAATTTGGAATATATTACGACTCTGTATGCCACATTACCGCCTTGAAAAGCATGTTAGTATAACGTACAGCACCTTACAACTCCTAACAAAACATTACAACACCGTACGTAAACTTAAAACTCCATAATAAACCTAATGAATTCGTCCGAGTCATTTAAACATCGTACGACCACTCAGGACTTGTTAGGACTCTGTATGCGAAATTAGCAACAGGAAAAGCAATTTAGAATAATGTAGGATGCGTTAAAACTTTTGAGAACACCTTACACCAGCGTACGAAAGATTAAAACTCCATAATAAACCTAATGAATTTGTCCGAGTAATTTGAACACCATACAACAATTTGGAATATATTACGACTCTGTATGCCACATTACCGCCTTGAAAAGCATGTTAGTATAACGTACGGCACCTTACAACTCCTAACAAAACATTACAACACCGTACGTAAACTTAAAACTCCATAATAAACCTAATGAATTCGTCCGAGTCATTTGAACATCGTATGACCACTCAGGACTTGTTACGACTCTGTATGCGAAATTAGCAACAGGAAAAGCAATTTAGAATAATGTAGGATGTGTTACAACTTTTGAGAACACCTTACACCACCGTACGAAAGATTAAAACTCCATAATAAACCTAATGAATTCGTCTGAGTAATTTGAACACCATACAACAATTTGGAATATATTACGACTCTGTATGCCACATTACCGTCTTGAGAAGCATGTTAGTATGACGTACGGCACTTTACAACTCCTAACAAAACATTACAACACCGTACGTAAACTTAAAACTCCATAATAAACCTAATGAATTCGTCCGAGTCATTTGAACATCGTACGACCACTCAGGACTTGTTACGACTCTGTTTGCGAAATTAGCCACAGGAAAAGCAATTTAGAATAATGTAGGATGCGTTACAACTTTTGAGAACACCTTAGACCACCGTACGAAAGATTAAAACTCCATAATAAACCTAATGAATTCGTCCGAGTAGTTTGAACACCATACAACAATTATTACGACTCTGTATGCCACATTACCGCCTTGAAAAGCATGTTAGTATAACGTACAGCACCTTACAACTCCTAACAAAACATTACAACACCGTACGTAAACTTAAAACTCCATAATAAACCTAATGAATTCGTCCGAGTCATTTGAACATCGTACGACCACTCAGGACTTGTTAGGACTCTGTATGCGAAATTAGCAACAGGAAAAGCAATTTAGAATAATGTAGGATGCGTTAAAACTTTTGAGAACACCTTACACCACCGTACGAAAGATTAAAACTCCATAATAAACCTAATGAATTCGTCCGAGTAATTTGAACACCATACAACAATTTGGAATATATTACGACTCTGTATGCCACATTACCGCCTTGAAAAGCATGTTAGTATAACGTACGACACCTTACAACTCCTAACAAAACATTACAACACCGTACGTAAACTTACAACTCCATAATAAACCTAATGAATTCGTCCGAGTCATTTGAACATCGTACGACCACTCAGGACTTGTTACGACTCTGTTTGCGAAATTAGCAACAGGAAAAGCAATTTAGAATAATGTAGGATGCGTTACAACTTTTGAGAACACCTTAGACCACCGTACGAAAGATTAAAACTCCATAATAAACCTAATGAATTCGTCCGACTAGTTTGAACACCATACAACAATTATTACGACTCTGTATGCCACATTACCGCCTTGAAAAGCATGTTAGTATAACGTACAACACCTTACAACTCCTAACAAAACATTACAGCACCGTACGTAAACTTAAAACTCCATAATAAACCTAATGAATTCGTCCGAGTCATTTGAACATCGTACGACCACTCAGGACTTGTTAGGACTCTGTATGTGAAATTAGCAACAGGAAAAGCAATTTAGAATAATGTAGGATGCGTTAAAACTTCTGAGAACATCTTACACCACCGTACGAAAGATTAAAACTCCATAATAAACCTAATGAATTCGTCCGAGTAATTTGAACACCATACAACAATTTGGAATATATTACGACTCTGTATGCCACATTACCGCCTTGAAAAGCATGTTAGTATAACGTACTGCACCTTACAACTCCTAACAAAACATTACAACACCGTACGTAAACTTAAAACTCCATAATAAACCTAATGAATTCGTCCGAGTCATTTGAACATCGTATGACCACTCAGGACTTGTTACGACTCTGTATGCGAAATTAGCAACAGGAAAAGCAATTTAGAATAATGTAGGATGCGTTACAACTTTTGAGAACACCTTACACCACCGTACGAAAGATTAAAACTCCATAATAAACCTAATGAATTCGTCCGAGTAGTTTGAACACCATACAACAATTATTACGACTCTGTATGCCACATTACCGCCTTGAAAAGCATGTTAGTATAACGTACAGCACCTTACAACTCCTAACAAAACATTACAACACCGTACGTAAACTTAAAACTCCATAATAAACCTAATGAATTCGTCCGAGTCATTTGAACATCGTACGACCACTCAGGACTTGTTAGGACTCTGTATGCGAAATTAGCAACAGGAAAAGCAATTTAGAATAATGTAGGATGCGTTAAAACTTTTAAGAACACCTTACACCACCGTACGAAAGATTAAAACTCCATAATAAACCTAATGAATTCGTCAGAGTAATTTGAACACCATACAACAATTTGGAATATATTACGACTTTGTATGCCACATTACCGCCTTGAAAATCATGTTAGTATAACGTACGACACCTTACAACTCCTAACAAAACATTACAACACCGTACGTAAACTTAAAACTCCATAATAAACCTAATGAATTCGTCCGAGTCATTCGAACATCGTACGACCACTCAGGACTTGTTAGGACTCTGTATGCGAAATTAGCAACAGGAAAAGCAATTTAGAATAATGTAGGATGCGTTAAAACTTTTGAGAACACCTTACACCACCGTACGAAAGATTAAAACTCCATAATAAACCTAATGAATTCGTCCGAGTAATTTGAACACCACACAACAATTTGGAATATATTACGACTCTGTATGCCACATTACCGCCTTGAAAAGCATGTTAGTATAACGTACGGCACCTTACAACTCCTAACAAAACATTACAACACCGTACGTAAACTTAAAACTCCATAATAAACCTAATGAATTCGTCCGAGTCATTTGAACATCGTATGACCACTCAGGACTTGTTACGACTCTGTATGCGAAATTAGCAACAGGAAAAGCAATTTAGAATAATGTAGGATGCGTTACAACTTTTGAGAACACCTTACACCACCGTACGAAAGATTAAAGATCCATAATAAACCTAATGAATGCGTCCGAGTAATTTGAACACCATACAACAATTTGGAATATATTACGACTCTGTATGCCACATTACCGTCTTGAGAAGCATGTTAGTATAACGTACGGCACCTTGCAACTCCTAACAAAACATTACAACACCGTACGCAAACTTAAAACTCCATAATAAACCTAATGAATTCGTCCGAGTTATTTGAACATCGTACGACCACTCAGGACTTGTTACGACTCTGTATGCGTAGTTAGCAACAGGAAAATTAATTTAGAATAATGTAGGATGTGTTACAACTTTTGAGAACACCTTACACCACCGTACGAAAGATTAAAACTCCATAATAAACCTAATGAATTCGTCTGAGTAATTTGAACACCATACAACAATTTGGAATATATTACCACTCTGTATGCCACATTACCGTCTTGAGAAGCATGTTAGTATAACGTACGGCACTTTACAACTCCTAACAAAACATTACAACACCGTACGTAAACTTAAAACTCCATAATAAACCTAATGAATTCGTCCGAGTCATTTGAACATCGTACGACCACTCAGGACTTGTTACGACTCTGTTTGCGAAATTAGCAACAGGAAAAGCAATTTAGAATAATGTAGGATGCGTTACAACTTTTGAGAACACCTTAGACCACCGTACGAAAGATTAAAACTCCATAATAAACCTAATGAATTCGTCCGAGTAGTTTGAACACCATACAACAATTATTACGACTCTGTATGCCACATTACCGCCTTGAAAAGCATGTTAGTATAACGTACAGCACCTTACAACTCCTAACAAAACATTACAACACCGTACGTAAACTTAAAACTCCATAATAAACCTAATGAATTCGTCCGAGTCATTTGAACATCGTACGACCACTCAGGACTTGTTAGGACTCTGTATGCGAAATTAGCAACAGGAAAAGCAATTTAGAATAATGTAGGATGCGTTAAAACTTTTAAGAACACCTTACACCACCGTACGAAAGATTAAAACTCCATAATAAACCTAATGAATTCGTCAGAGTAATTTGAACACCATACAACAATTTGGAATATATTACGACTTTGTATGCCACATTACCGCCTTGAAAATCATGTTAGTATAACGTACGACACCTTACAACTCCTAACAAAACATTACAACACCGTACGTAAACTTAAAACTCCATAATAAACCTAATGAATTCGTCCGAGTCATTCGAACATCGTACGACCACTCAAGACTTGTTAGGACTCTGTATGCGAAATTAGCAACAGGAAAAGCAATTTAGAATAATGTAGGATGCGTTAAAACTTTTGAGAACACCTTACACCACCGTACGAAAGATTAAAACTCCATAATAAACCTAATGAATTCGTCCGAGTAATTTGAACACCATACAACAATTTGGAATATATTACGACTCTGTATGCCACATTACCGCCTTGAAAAGCATGTTAGTATAACGTACGGCACCTTACAACTCCTAACAAAACATTACAACACCGTACGTAAACTTAAAACTCCATAATAAACCTAATGAATTCGTCCGAGTCATTTGAACATCGTATGACCACTCAGGACTTGTTACGACTCTGTATGCGAAATTAGCAACAGGAAAAGCAATTTAGAATAATGTAGGATGCGTTACAACTTTTGAGAACACCTTACACCACCGTACGAAAGATTAAAGATCCATAATAAACCTAATGAATTCGTCCGAGTAATTTGAACACCATACAACAATTTGGAATATATTACGACTCTGTATGCCACATTACCGTCTTGAGAAGCATGTTAGTATAACGTACGGCACCTTGCAACTCCTAACAAAACATTACAACACCGTACGCAAACTTAAAACTCCATAATAAACCTAATGAATTCGTCCGAGTTATTTGAACATCGTACGACCACTCAGGACTTGTTACGACTCTGTATGCGTAATTAGCAACAGGAAAATTAATTTAGAATAATGTAGGATGTGTTACAACTTTTGAGAACACCTTACACCACCGTACGAAAGATTAAAACTCCATAATAAACCTAATGAATTCGTCTGAGTAATTTGAACACCATACAACAATTTGGAATATATTACCACTCTGTATGCCACATTACCGTCTTGAGAAGCATGTTAGTATAACGTACGACACTTTACAACTCCTAACAAAACATTACAACACCGTACGTAAACTTAAAACTCCATAATAAACCTAATGAATTCGTCCGAGTCATTTGAACATCGTACGACCACTCAGGACTTGTTACGACTCTGTTTGCGAAATTAGCAACAGGAAAAGCAATTTAGAATAATGTAGGATGCGTTACAACTTTTGAGAACACCTTAGACCACCGTACGAAAGATTAAAACTCCATAATAAACCTAATGAATTCGTCCGAGTAGTTTGAACACCATACAACAATTATTACGACTCTGTATGCCACATTACCGCCTTGAAAAGCATGTTAGTATAACGTACAGCACCTTACAACTCCTAACAAAACATTACAACACCGTACGTAAACTTAAAACTCCATAATAAACCTAATGAATTCGTCCGAGTCATTTGAACATCGTATGACCACTCAGGACTTGTTACGACTCTGTATGCGAAATTAGCAACAGGAAAAGCAATTTAGAATAATGTAGGATGCGTTAAAACTTTTAAGAACACCTTACACCACCGTACGAAAGATTAAAACTCCATAATAAACCTAATGAATTCGTCAGAGTAATTTGAACACCATACAACAATTTGGAATATATTACGACTTTGTATGCCACATTACCGCCTTGAAAATCATGTTAGTATAACGTACGACACCTTACAACTCCTAACAAAACATTACAACACCGTACGTAAACTTAAAACTCCATAATAAACCTAATGAATTCGTCCGAGTCATTCGAACATCGTACGACCACTCAGGACTTGTTAGGACTCTGTATGCGAAATTAGCAACAGGAAAAGCAATTTAGAATAATGTAGGATGCGTTACAACTTTTGAGAACACCTTACACCACCGTACGAAAGATTAAAGATCCATAATAAACCTAATGAATTCGTCCGAGTAATTTGAACACCATACAACAATTTGGAATATATTACGACTCTGTATGCCACATTACCGTCTTGAGAAGCATGTTAGTATAACGTACGGCACCTTGCAACTCCTAACAAAACATTACAACACCGTACGCAAACTTAAAACTCCATAATAAACCTAATGAATTCGTCCGAGTTATTTGAACATCGTACGACCACTCAGGACTTGTTACGACTCTGTATGCGTAATTAGCAACAGGAAAATTAATTTAGAATAATGTAGGATGTGTTACAACTTTTGAGAACACCTTACACCACCGTACGAAAGATTAAAACTCCATAATAAACCTAATGAATTCGTCTGAGTAATTTGAACACCATACAACAATTTGGAATATATTACCACTCTGTATGCCACATTACCGTCTTGAGAAGCATGTTAGTATAACGTACGGCACTTTACAACTCCTAACAAAACATTACAACACCGTACGTAAACTTAAAACTCCATAATAAACCTAATGAATTCGTCCGAGTCATTTGAACATCGTACGACCACTCAGGACTTGTTACGACTCTGTTTGCGAAATTAGCAACAGGAAAAGCAATTTAGAATAATGTAGGATGCGTTACAACTTTTGAGAACACCTTAGACCACCGTACGAAAGATTAAAACTCCATAATAAACCTAATGAATTCGTCCGAGTAGTTTGAACACCATACAACAATTATTACGACTCTGTATGCCACATTACCGCCTTGAAAAGCATGTTAGTATAACGTACAGCACCTTACAACTCCTAACAAAACATTACAACACCGTACGTAAACTTAAAACTCCATAATAAACCTAATGAATTCGTCCGAGTCATTTGAACATCGTACGACCACTCAGGACTTGTTAGGACTCTGTATGCGAAATTAGCAACAGGAAAAGCAATTTAGAATAATGTAGGATGCGTTAAAACTTTTAAGAACACCTTACACCACCGTACGAAAGATTAAAACTCCATAATAAACCTAATGAATTCGTCAGAGTAATTTGAACACCATACAACAATTTGGAATATATTACGACTTTGTATGCCACATTACCGCCTTGAAAATCATGTTAGTATAACGTACGACACCTTACAACTCCTAACAAAACATTACAACACCGTACGTAAACTTAAAACTCCATAATAAACCTAATGAATTCGTCCGAGTCATTCGAACATCGTACGACCACTCAAGACTTGTTAGGACTCTGTATGCGAAATTAGCAACAGGAAAAGCAATTTAGAATAATGTAGGATGCGTTAAAACTTTTGAGAACACCTTACACCACCGTACGAAAGATTAAAACTCCATAATAAACCTAATGAATTCGTCCGAGTAATTTGAACACCATACAACAATTTGGAATATATTACGACTCTGTATGCCACATTACCGCCTTGAAAAGCATGTTAGTATA
The DNA here is from genome assembly GCA_030867185.1 of Tagetes erecta. Classification (NCBI taxonomy): domain Eukaryota; kingdom Viridiplantae; phylum Streptophyta; class Magnoliopsida; order Asterales; family Asteraceae; genus Tagetes; species Tagetes erecta. Next base: position 40,954,035 of record CM061488.1, on the reverse strand, counting down.
ACGTACGGCACCTTACAACTCCTAACAAAACATTACAACACCGTACGTAAACTTAAAACTCCATAATAAACCTAATGAATTCGTCCGAGTCATTTGAACATCGTATGACCACTCAGGACTTGTTACGACTCTGTATGCGAAATTAGCAACAGGAAAAGCAATTTAGAATAATGTAGGATGCGTTACAACTTTTGAGAACACCTTACACCACCGTACGAAAGATTAAAGATCCATAATAAACCTAATGAATTCGTCCGAGTAATTTGAACACCATACAACAATTTGGAATATATTACGACTCTGTATGCCACATTACCGTCTTGAGAAGCATGTTAGTATAACGTACGGCACCTTGCAACTCCTAACAAAACATTACAACACCGTACGCAAACTTAAAACTCCATAATAAACCTAATGAATTCGTCCGAGTTATTTGAACATCGTACGACCACTCAGGACTTGTTACGACTCTGTATGCGTAATTAGCAACAGGAAAATTAATTTAGAATAATGTAGGATGTGTTACAACTTTTGAGAACACCTTACACCACCGTACGAAAGATTAAAACTCCATAATAAACCTAATGAATTCGTCTGAGTAATTTGAACACCATACAACAATTTGGAATATATTACCACTCTGTATGCCACATTACCGTCTTGAGAAGCATGTTAGTATAACGTACGACACTTTACAACTCCTAACAAAACATTACAACACCGTACGTAAACTTAAAACTCCATAATAAACCTAATGAATTCGTCCGAGTCATTTGAACATCGTACGACCACTCAGGACTTGTTACGACTCTGTTTGCGAAATTAGCAACAGGAAAAGCAATTTAGAATAATGTAGGATGCGTTACAACTTTTGAGAACACCTTAGACCACCGTACGAAAGATTAAAACTCCATAATAAACCTAATGAATTCGTCCGAGTAGTTTGAACACCATACAACAATTATTACGACTCTGTATGCCACATTACCGCCTTGAAAAGCATGTTAGTATAACGTACAGCACCTTACAACTCCTAACAAAACATTACAACACCGTACGTAAACTTAAAACTCCATAATAAACCTAATGAATTCGTCCGAGTCATTTGAACATCGTATGACCACTCAGGACTTGTTACGACTCTGTATGCGAAATTAGCAACAGGAAAAGCAATTTAGAATAATGTAGGATGCGTTAAAACTTTTAAGAACACCTTACACCACCGTACGAAAGATTAAAACTCCATAATAAACCTAATGAATTCGTCAGAGTAATTTGAACACCATACAACAATTTGGAATATATTACGACTTTGTATGCCACATTACCGCCTTGAAAATCATGTTAGTATAACGTACGACACCTTACAACTCCTAACAAAACATTACAACACCGTACGTAAACTTAAAACTCCATAATAAACCTAATGAATTCGTCCGAGTCATTCGAACATCGTACGACCACTCAGGACTTGTTAGGACTCTGTATGCGAAATTAGCAACAGGAAAAGCAATTTAGAATAATGTAGGATGCGTTACAACTTTTGAGAACACCTTACACCACCGTACGAAAGATTAAAGATCCATAATAAACCTAATGAATTCGTCCGAGTAATTTGAACACCATACAACAATTTGGAATATATTACGACTCTGTATGCCACATTACCGTCTTGAGAAGCATGTTAGTATAACGTACGGCACCTTGCAACTCCTAACAAAACATTACAACACCGTACGCAAACTTAAAACTCCATAATAAACCTAATGAATTCGTCCGAGTTATTTGAACATCGTACGACCACTCAGGACTTGTTACGACTCTGTATGCGTAATTAGCAACAGGAAAATTAATTTAGAATAATGTAGGATGTGTTACAACTTTTGAGAACACCTTACACCACCGTACGAAAGATTAAAACTCCATAATAAACCTAATGAATTCGTCTGAGTAATTTGAACACCATACAACAATTTGGAATATATTACCACTCTGTATGCCACATTACCGTCTTGAGAAGCATGTTAGTATAACGTACGGCACTTTACAACTCCTAACAAAACATTACAACACCGTACGTAAACTTAAAACTCCATAATAAACCTAATGAATTCGTCCGAGTCATTTGAACATCGTACGACCACTCAGGACTTGTTACGACTCTGTTTGCGAAATTAGCAACAGGAAAAGCAATTTAGAATAATGTAGGATGCGTTACAACTTTTGAGAACACCTTAGACCACCGTACGAAAGATTAAAACTCCATAATAAACCTAATGAATTCGTCCGAGTAGTTTGAACACCATACAACAATTATTACGACTCTGTATGCCACATTACCGCCTTGAAAAGCATGTTAGTATAACGTACAGCACCTTACAACTCCTAACAAAACATTACAACACCGTACGTAAACTTAAAACTCCATAATAAACCTAATGAATTCGTCCGAGTCATTTGAACATCGTATGACCACTCAGGACTTGTTACGACTCTGTATGCGAAATTAGCAACAGGAAAAGCAATTTAGAATAATGTAGGATGCGTTAAAACTTTTAAGAACACCTTACACCACCGTACGAAAGATTAAAACTCCATAATAAACCTAATGAATTCGTCAGAGTAATTTGAACACCATACAACAATTTGGAATATATTACGACTTTGTATGCCACATTACCGCCTTGAAAATCATGTTAGTATAACGTACGACAACTTACAACTCCTAACAAAACATTACAACACCGTACGTAAACTTAAAACTCCATAATAAACCTAATGAATTCGTCCGAGTCATTCGAACATCGTACGACCACTCAGGACTTGTTAGGACTCTGTATGCGAAATTAGCAACAGGAAAAGCAATTTAGAATAATGTAGGATGCGTTAAAACTTTTGAGAACACCTTACACCACCGTACGAAAGATTAAAACTCCATAATAAACCTAATGAATTCGTCCGAGTAATTTGAACACCATACAACAATTTGGAATATATTACGACTCTGTATGCCACATTACCGCCTTGAAAAGCATGTTAGTATAACGTACGGCACCTTACAACTCCTAACAAAACATTACAACACCGTACGTAAACTTAAAACTCCATAATAAACCTAATGAATTCGTCCGAGTCATTTGAACATCGTATGACCACTCAGGACTTGTTACGACTCTGTATGCGAAATTAGCAACAGGAAAAGCAATTTAGAATAATGTAGGATGCGTTACAACTTTTGAGAACACCTTACACCACCGTACGAAAGATTAAAACTCCATAATAAACCTAATGAATTCGTCCGAGTAATTTGAACACCATACAACAATTTGGAATATATTACGACTCTGTATGCCACATTACCGTCTTGAGAAGCTTGTTAGTATAACGTACGGCACCTTGCAACTCCTAACAAAACATTCCAACACCGTACGCAAACTTAAAACTCCATAATAAACCTAATGAATTCGTCCGAGTTATTTGAACATCGTACGACCAATCAGGACTTGTTACGACTCTGTATGCGTAATTAGCAACAGGAAAATTAATTTAGAATAATGTAGGATGTGTTACAACTTTTGAGAACACCTTACACCACCGTACGAAAGATTAAAACTCCATAATAAACCTAATGAATTCGTCTGAGTAATTTGAACACCATACAACAATTTGGAATATATTACGACTCTGTATGCCACATTACCGTCTTGAGAAGCATGTTAGTATAACGTACGGCACTTTACAACTCCTAACAAAACATTACAACATCGTACGTAAACTTAAAACTCCATAATAAACCTAATGAATTCGTCCGAGTCATTTGAACATCGTACGACCACTCAGGACTTGTTACGACTCTGTATGCGAAATTAGCAACAGGAAAAGCAATTTAGAATAATGTAGGATGCTTTACAACTTTTGAGAACACCTTACACCACCGTACGAAAGATTAAAACTCCATAATAAACCTAATGAATTCGTCCGAGTAGTTTGAACACCATACAACAATTATTACGACTCTGTATGCCACATTACAGCCTTGAAAAGCATGTTAGTATAATGTACAGCACCTTACAACTCCTAACAAAACATTACAACACCGTACGTAAACTTAAAACTCCATAATAAACCTAATGAATTCGTCCGAGTCATTTGAACATCGTACGACCACTCAGGACTTGTTAGGACTCTGTATGCGAAATTAGCAACAGGAAAAGCAATTTAGAATAATATAGGATGCGTTAAAACTTTTGAGAACACCTTACACCACCGTACGAAAGATTAAAACTCCATAATAAACCTAATGAATTCGTCCGAGTAATTTGAACACCATACAACAATTTGGAATATATTACGACTCTGTATGCCACATTACCGTCTTGAGAAGCATGTTAGTATAACGTACGGCACCTTGCAACTCCTAACAAAACATTACAACACCGTACGCAAACTTAAAACTCCATAATAAACCTAATGAATTCGTCCGAGTTATTTGAACATCGTACGACCACTCAGCACTTGTTACGACTCTGTATGCGTAATTAGCAACAGGAAAAGCAATTTAGAATAATGTAGGATGTGTTACAACTTTTGAGAACACCTTACACCACCGTACGAAAGATTAAAACTCCATAATAAACCTAATGAATTCGTCAGAGTAATTTGAACACCATACAACAATTTGGAATATATTACGACTTTGTATGCCACATTACCGCCTTGAAAAGCATGTTAGTATAACGTACGACACCTTACAACTCCTAACAAAACATTACAACACCGTACGTAAACTTAAAACTCCATAATAAACCTAATGAATTCGTCCGAGTCATTCGAACATCGTACGACCACTCAGGACTTGTTACGACTCTGTATGCGAAATTAGCAACAAGAAAAGCAATTTAGAATAATGTAGGATGCGTTACAACTTTTGAGACACCTTACACCACCGTACGAAAGATTAAAACTCCATAATAAACCTAATGAATTCGTCCGAGTAATTTGAACACCATACAACAATTTGGAATATATTACGACTCTGTATGCCACATTACCGTCTTGAGAAGCATGTTAGTATAACGTACGGCACCTTGCAACTCCTAACAAAACATTACAACACCGTACGCAAACTTAAAACTCCATAATAAACCTAATGAATTCGTCCGAGTTATTTGAACATCGTACGACCACTCAGGACTTGTTACGACTCTGTATGCGTAATTAGCAACAGGAAAAGCAATTTAGAATAATGTAGGATGTGTTACAACTTTTGAGAACACCTTACACCACCGTACGAAAGATTAAAACTCCATAATAAACCTAATGAATTCGTCAGAGTAATTTGAACACCATACAACAATTTGGAATATATTACGACTTTGTATGCCACATCACCGCCTTGAAAAGCATGTTAGTATAACGTACGACACCTTACAACTCCTAACAAAACATTACAATAAACCTAATGAATTCGTCCGAGTCATTCGAACATCGTACGACCACTCAGGACTTGTTACGACTCTGTATGCGAAATTAGCAACAAGAAAAGCAATTTAGAATAATGTAGGATGCGTAACAACTTTTGAGAACACCTTACACCACCGTACAAAAGATTAAAACTCCATAATAAACCTAATGAATTCGTCCGAGTAATTTGAACACCATACAACAATTTGGAATATATTACGACTCTGTATGCCACATTATCGTCTTGAAAAGCATGTTAGTATAACGTACGGCACCTTGCAACTCCTAACAAAACATTACAACACCGTACGCAAACTTAAAACTCCATAATAAACCTAATGAATTCGTCCGAGTTATTTGAACATCGTACGACCACTCAGGACTTGTTACGACTCTGTATGCGTAATTAGCAACAGGAAAAGCAATTTAGAATAATGTAGGATGTGTTACAACTTTTGAGAACACCTTACACCACCGTACGAAAGATTAAAACTCTATAATAAACCTAATGAATTCGTCTGAGTAATTTGAACACCATACAACAATTTGGAATATATTACGACTCTGTATGCCACATTACCGTCTTGAGAAGCATGTTAGTATAACGTACGGCACCTTACAACTCCTAACAAAACATTACAACACCGTACGTAAACTTAAAACTCCATAATAAACCTTATGAATTCGTCCGGGTCATTTGAACATCGTACGACCACTCAGGACTTGTTACGACTCTGTATGCGAAATTAGCAACAGGAAAAGCAATTTAGAATAATGTAGGATGCGTTACAACTTTTGAGAACACCTTACACCACCGTACAAAAGATTAAAACTCCATAATAAACCTAATGAATTCGTCCGAGTAATTTGAACACCATACAACAATTTGGAATATATTACGACTCTGTATGCCACATTATCGTCTTGAAAAGCATGTTAGTATAACGTACGGCACCTTGCAACTCCTAACAAAACATTACAACACCGTACGCAAACTTAAAACTCCATAATAAACCTAATGAATTCGTCCGAGTTATTTGAACATCGTACGACCACTCAGGACTTGTTACGACTCTGTATGCGTAATTAGCAACAGGAAAAGCAATTTAGAATAATGTAGGATGTGTTACAACTTTTGAGAACACCTTACACCACCGTACGAAAGATTAAAACTCTATAATAAACCTAATGAATTCGTCTGAGTAATTTGAACACCATACAACAATTTGGAATATATTACGACTCTGTATGCCACATTACCGTCTTGAGAAGCATGTTAGTATAACGTACGGCACCTTACAACTCCTAACAAAACATTACAACACCGTACGTAAACTTAAAACTCCATAATAAACCTTATGAATTCGTCCGGGTCATTTGAACATCGTACGACCACTCAGGACTTGTTACGACTCTGTATGCGAAATTAGCAACAGGAAAAGCAATTTAGAATAATGTAGGATGCGTTACAACTTTTAAGAACACCTTACACCACCGTACGAAAGATTAAAACTCCATATTAAACCTAATGAATTCGTCCGAGTAGTTTGAACACCATACAACAATTATTACGACTCTGTATGCCACATTACAGCCTTGAAAAGCATGTTAGTATAATGTACAGCACCTTACAACTCCTAACAAAACATTACAACACCGTACGTAAACTTAAAACTCCATAATAAACCTAATGAATTCGTCCGAGTCATTTGAACATCGTACGACCACTCAGGACTTGTTAGGACTCTGTATGCGAAATTAGCAACAGGAAAAGCAATTTAGAATAATGTAGGATGCGTTAAAACTTTTGAGAACACCTTACACCACCGTACGAAAGATTAAAACTCCATAATAAACCTAATGAATTCGTCCGAGTAATTTGAACACCATACAACAATTTGGAATATATTACGACTCTGCATGCCACATTACCGTCTTGAGAAGCATGTTAGTATAACGTACGGCACCTTGCAACTCCTAACAAAACATTACAACACCGTACGCAAACTTAAAACTCCATAATAAACCTAATGAATTCGTCCGAGTTATTTGAACATCGTACGACCACTCAGCACTTGTTACGACTCTGTATGCGTAATTAGCAACAGGAAAAGCAATTTAGAATAATGTAGGATGTGTTACAACTTTTGAGAACACCTTACACCACCGTACGAAAGATTAAAACTCCATAATAAACCTAATGAATTCGTCAGAGTAATTTGAACACCATACAACAATTTGGAATATATTACGACTTTGTATGCCACATTACCGCCTTGAAAAGCATGTTAGTATAACGTACGACACCTTACAACTCCTAACAAAACATTACAACACCGTACGTAAACTTAAAACTCCATAATAAACCTAATGAATTCGTCCGAGTCATTCGAACATCGTACGACCACTCAGGACTTGTTACGACTCTGTATGCGAAATTAGCAACAAGAAAAGCAATTTAGAATAATGTAGGATGCGTTACAACTTTTGAGAACACCTTACACCACCGTACGAAAGATTAAAACTCCATAATAAACCTAATGAATTCGTCCGAGTAATTTGAACACCATACAACAATTTGGAATATATTACGACTCTGTATGCCACATTACCGTCTTGAGAAGCATGTTAGTATAACGTACGGCACCTTGCAACTCCTAACAAAACATTACAACACCGTACGCAAACTTAAAACTCCATAATAAACCTAATGAATTCGTCCGAGTTATTTGAACATCGTACGACCACTCAGGACTTGTTACGACTCTGTATGCGTAATTAGCAACAGGAAAAGCAATTTAGAATAATGTAGGATGGGTTACAACTTTTGAGAACACCTTACACCACCGTACGAAAGATTAAAACTCCATAATAAACCTAATGAATTCGTCAGAGTAATTTGAACACCATACAACAATTTGGAATATATTACGACTTTGTATGCCACATCACCGCCTTGAAAAGCATGTTAGTATAACGTACGACACCTTACAACTCCTAACAAAACATTACAATAAACCTAATGAATTCGTCCGAGTCATTCGAACATCGTACGACCACTCAGGACTTGTTACGACTCTGTATGCGAAATTAGCAACAAGAAAAGCAATTTAGAATAATGTAGGATGCGTAACAACTTTTGAGAACACCTTACACCACCGTACAAAAGATTAAAACTCCATAATAAACCTAATGAATTCGTCCGAGTAATTTGAACACCATACAACAATTTGGAATATATTACGACTCTGTATGCCACATTATCGTCTTGAAAAGCATGTTAGTATAACGTACGGCACCTTGCAACTCCTAACAAAACATTACAACACCGTACGCAAACTTAAAACTCCATAATAAACCTAATGAATTCGTCCGAGTTATTTGAACATCGTACGACCACTCAGGACTTGTTACGACTCTGTATGCGTAATTAGCAACAGGAAAAGCAATTTAGAATAATGTAGGATGTGTTACAACTTTTGAGAACACCTTACACCACCGTACGAAAGATTAAAACTCTATAATAAACCTAATGAATTCGTCTGAGTAATTTGAACACCATACAACAATTTGGAATATATTACGACTCTGTATGCCACATTACCGTCTTGAGAAGCATGTTAGTATAACGTACGGCACCTTACAACTCCTAACAAAACATTACAACACCGTACGTAAACTTAAAACTCCATAATAAACCTTATGAATTCGTCCGGGTCATTTGAACATCGTACGACCACTCAGGACTTGTTACGACTCTGTATGCGAAATTAGCAACAGGAAAAGCAATTTAGAATAATGTAGGATGCGTTACAACTTTTAAGAACACCTTACACCACCGTACGAAAGATTAAAACTCCATATTAAACCTAATGAATTCGTCCGAGTAGTTTGAACACCATACAACAATTATTACGACTCTGTATGCCACATTACAGCCTTGAAAAGCATGTTAGTATAACGTATAGCACCTTACAACTCCTAACAAAACATTACAACACCGTACGTAAACTTAAAACTCCATAATAAACCTAATGAATTCGTCCGAGTCATTTGAACATCGTACGACCACTCAGGACTTGTTAGGACTCTGTATGCGAAATTAGCAACAGGAAAAGCAATTTAGAATAATGTAGGATGCGTTAAAACTTTTGAGAACACCTTACACCACCGTACGAAAGATTAAAACTCCATAATAAACCTAATGAATTCGTCAGAGTAATTTGAACACCATACAACAATTTGGAATATATTACGACTTTGTATGCCACATTACCGCCTTGAAAAGCATGTTAGTATAACGTACGACACCTTACAACTCCTAACAAAACATTACAACACCGTACATAAACTTAAAACTCCATAATAAACCTAATGAATTCGTCCGAGTCATTCGAACATCGTACGACCTCTCAGGACTTGTTACGACTCTATATGCGAAATTAGCAACAAGAAAAGCAATTTAGAATAATGTAGGATGCGTTACAACTTTTGAGAACACCTTACACCACCGTACGAAAGATTAAAACTCCATAATAAACCTAATGAATTCGTCCGAGTAATTTGAACACCATACAACAATTTGGAATATATTACGACTCTGTATGCCACATTACCGTCTTGAGAAGCATGTTAGTATAACGTACGGCACCTTGCAACTCCTAACAAAACATTACAACACCGTACGCAAACTTAAAACTCCATAATAAACCTAATGAATTCGTCCGAGTTATTTGAACATCGTACGACCACTCAGGACTTGTTACGACTCTGTATGCGTAATTAGCAACAGGAAAAGCAATTTAGAATAATGTAGGATGTGTTACAACTTTTCAGAACACCTTACACCACCTTACGAAAGATTTAAACTCCATAATAAACCTAATGAATTCGTCTGAGTAATTTGAACACCATACAACAATTTGGAATATATTATGACTCTGTATGCCACATTACCGTCTTGAGAAGCTTGTAAGTATAACGTACGGCACCTTACAACTCCTAACAAAACATTACAACACCGTACGTAAACTTAAAACTCCATAATAAACCTAATGAATTCGTCCGAGTCATTTGAACATCGTACGACCACTCAGGACTTGTTACGACTCTGTATGCGAAATTAGCAACAGGAAAAGCAATTTAGAATAATGTAGGATGCGTTACAACTTTTGAGAACACCTTACACCACCGTACGAAATATTAAAACTCCATAATAAACCTAATGAATTCGTCCGAGTAGTTTGAACACCATACAACAGTTATTACGACTCTGTATGCCACATTACCGCCTCGAAAAGCATGTTAGTATAACGTACAACACCTTACAACTCCTAACAAAACATTACAACACCGTACGTAAACTTAAAACTCCATAATAAACCTAATGAATTCGTCCGAGTCATTTGAACATCGTACGACCACTCAGGACTTGTTACGACTCTGTATGCGAAATTAGCAACAGGAAAAGCAATTTAGAATAATGTAGGATGCGTTACAACTTTTGAGAACAACTTACACCACCGTACGAAAAATTAAAACTCCATAATAAACCTAATGAATTCGTCCGAGTAATTTGAACACCATACAACAATTTGGAATATATTACGACTCTGTATGCCACATTACTGTCTTGAGAAGCATGTTAGTATAACGTACGGCACCTTGCAACTCCTAACAAAACATTACAACACCGTACGTAAACTTAAAACTCTATAATAAACCTAATAAATTAGTCCAAGTCCTTTGAACACCATACAACAATTTGGAATATATTACGACTTTGTATGCCACATTACCGCCTTGAAAAGCATGTTAGTATAACGTACGGCACCTTACAACTCCTAACAAAACATTACAACACCGTACGTAAACTTAAAACTCCATAATAAACATAATGAATTCGTCCGAGTCATTTGAACATCGTACGACCACTCAGGACTTGTTACGACTCTGTATGCGAAATTAGCAACAGGAAAAGCAATTTAGAATAATGTAGGATGCGTTACAACTTTTGAGAACACCTTACACCATCGTACGAAAGATTAAAACTCCATAATAAACCTAATGAATTCGTCCGAGTAATTTGAACACCATACAACAATTTGGAATATATTACGACTCTGTATGCCACATTACCGTCTTGAGAAGCATGTTAGTATAACATACGGCACCTTGCAACTCCTAACAAAACATTACAACACCGTACGTAAACTTAAAACTCTATAATAAACCTAATAAATTAGTCCGAGTCCTTTGAACACCATACAACAATTTGGAATATAGTACGACTTTGTATGCCACATTACCGCCTTGAAAAGCCTGTTAGTATAACGTACGGCACCTTACAACTCCTAACAAAACATTACAACACCGTACGTAAACTTAAAACTCCATAATAAACATAATGAATTCGTCCGAGTCATTTGAACATCGTACGACCACTCAGGACTTGTTACGACTCTGTATGCGAAATTAGCAACAGGAAAAGCAATTTAGAATAATGTAGGATGCGTTACAACTTTTAAGAACACCTTACACCACCGTACGAAAGATTAAAACTCCATATTAAACCTAATGAATTCGTCCGAGTAGTTTGAACACCATACAACAATTATTACGACTCTGTATGCCACATTACAGCCTTGAAAAGCATGTTAGTATAACGTATAGCACCTTACAACTCCTAACAAAACATTACAACACCGTACGTAAACTTAAAACTCCATAATAAACCTAATGAATTCGTCCGAGTCATTTGAACATCGTACGACCACTCAGGACTTGTTAGGACTCTGTATGCGAAATTAGCAACAGGAAAAGCAATTTAGAATAATGTAGGATGCGTTAAAACTTTTGAGAACACCTTACACCACCGTACGAAAGATTAAAACTCCATAATAAACCTAATGAATTCGTCAGAGTAATTTGAACACCATACAACAATTTGGAATATATTACGACTTTGTATGCCACATTACCGCCTTGAAAAGCATGTTAGTATAACGTACGACACCTTACAACTCCTAACAAAACATTACAACACCGTACATAAACTTAAAACTCCATAATAAACCTAATGAATTCGTCCGAGTCATTCGAACATCGTACGACCACTCAGGACTTGTTACGACTCTATATGCGAAATTAGCAACAAGAAAAGCAATTTAGAATAATGTAGGATGCGTTACAACTTTTGAGAACACCTTACACCACCGTACGAAATATTAAAACTCCATAATAAACCTAATGAATTCGTCCGAGTAATTTGAACACCATACAACAATTTGGAATATATTACGACTCTGTATGCCACATTACCGTCTTGAGAAGCATGTTAGTATAACATACGGCACCTTGCAACTCCTAACAAAACATTACAACACCGTACGTAAACTTAAAACTCTATAATAAACCTAATAAATTAGTCCGAGTCCTTTGAACACCATACAACAATTTGGAATATAGTACGACTTTGTATGCCACATTACCGCCTTGAAAAGCCTGTTAGTATAACGTACGGCACCTTACAACTCCTAACAAAACATTACAACACCGTACGTAAACTTAAAACTCCATAATAAACATAATGAATTCGTCCGAGTCATTTGAACATCGTACGACCACTCAGGACTTGTTACGACTCTGTATGCGAAATTAGCAACAGGAAAAGCAATTTAGAATAATGTAGGATGCGTTACAACTTTTAAGAACACCTTACACCACCGTACGAAAGATTAAAACTCCATATTAAACCTAATGAATTCGTCCGAGTAGTTTGAACACCATACAACAATTATTACGACTCTGTATGCCACATTACAGCCTTGAAAAGCATGTTAGTATAACGTATAGCACCTTACAACTCCTAACAAAACATTACAACACCGTACGTAAACTTAAAACTCCATAATAAACCTAATGAATTCGTCCGAGTCATTTGAACATCGTACGACCACTCAGGACTTGTTAGGACTCTGTATGCGAAATTAGCAACAGGAAAAGCAATTTAGAATAATGTAGGATGCGTTAAAACTTTTGAGAACACCTTACACCACCGTACGAAAGATTAAAACTCCATAATAAACCTAATGAATTCGTCAGAGTAATTTGAACACCATACAACAATTTGGAATATATTACGACTTTGTATGCCACATTACCGCCTTGAAAAGCATGTTAGTATAACGTACGACACCTTACAACTCCTAACAAAACATTACAACACCGTACATAAACTTAAAACTCCATAATAAACCTAATGAATTCGTCCGAGTCATTCGAACATCGTACGACCACTCAGGACTTGTTACGACTCTATATGCGAAATTAGCAACAAGAAAAGCAATTTAGAATAATGTAGGATGCGTTACAACTTTTGAGAACACCTTACACCACCGTACGAAATATTAAAACTCCATAATAAACCTAATGAATTCGTCCGAGTAATTTGAACACCATACAACAATTTGGAATATATTACGACTCTGTATGCCACATTACCGTCTTGAGAAGCATGTTAGTATAACGTACGGCACCTTGCAACTCCTAACAAAACATTACAACACCGTACGCAAACTTAAAACTCCATAATAAACCTAATGAATTCGTCCGAGTTATTTGAACATCGTACGACCACTCAGGACTTGTTACGACTCTGTATGCGTAATTAGCAACAGGAAAAGCAATTTAGAATAATGTAGGATGTGTTACAACTTTTCAGAACACCTTACACCACCTTACGAAAGATTTAAACTCCATAATAAACCTAATGAATTCGTCTGAGTAATTTGAACACCATACAACAATTTGGAATATATTATGACTCTGTATGCCACATTACCGTCTTGAGAAGCTTGTAAGTATAACGTACGGCACCTTACAACTCCTAACAAAACATTACAACACCGTACGTAAACTTAAAACTCCATAATAAACCTAATGAATTCGTCCGAGTCATTTGAACATCGTACGACCACTCAGGACTTGTTACGACTCTGTATGCGAAATTAGCAACAGGAAAAGCAATTTAGAATAAAGTAGGATGCGTTACAACTTTTGAGAACACCTTACACCACCGTACGAAAGATTAAAACTCCATAATAAACCTAATGAATTCGTCCGAGTAGTTTGAACACCATACAACAGTTATTACGACTCTGTATGCCACATTACCGCCTCGAAAAGCATGTTAGTATAACGTACAACACCTTACAACTCCTAACAAAACATTACAACACCGTACGTAAACTTAAAACTCCATAATAAACCTAATGAATTCGTCCGAGTCATTTGAACATCGTACGACCACTCAGGACTTGTTACGACTCTGTATGCGAAATTAGCAACAGGAAAAGCAATTTAGAATAATGTAGGATGCGTTACAACTTTTGAGAACAACTTACACCACCGTACGAAAAATTAAAACTCCATAATAAACCTAATGAATTCGTCCGAGTAATTTGAACACCATACAACAATTTGGAATATATTACGACTCTGTATGCCACATTACCGTCTTGAGAAGCATGTTAGTATAACGTACGGCACCTTGCAACTCCTAACAAAACATTACAACACCGTACGTAAACTTAAAACTCTATAATAAACCTAATAAATTAGTCCAAGTCCTTTGAACACCATACAACAATTTGGAATATATTACGACTTTGTATGCCACATTACCGCCTTGAAAAGCATGTTAGTATAACGTACGGCACCTTACAACTCCTAACAAAACATTACAACACCGTACGTAAACTTAAAACTCCATAATAAACATAATGAATTCGTCCGAGTCATTTGAACATCGTACGACCACTCAGGACTTGTTACGACTCTGTATGCGAAATTAGCAACAGGAAAAGCAATTTAGAATAATATAGGATGCGTTACAACTTTTGAGAACACCTTACACCATCGTACGAAAGATTAAAACTCCATAATAAACCTAATGAATTCGTCCGAGTAATTTGAACACCATACAACAATTTGGAATATATTACGACTCTTTATGCCACATTACCGTCTTGAGAAGCATGTTAGTATAACGTACGGCACCTTGCAACTCCTAACAAAACATTACAACACCGTACGTAAACTTAAAACTCTATAATAAACCTAATAAATTAGTCCGAGTCCTTTGAACACCATACAACAATTTGGAATATAGTACGACTTTGTATGCCACATTACCGCCTTGAAAAGCCTGTTAGTATAACGTACGGCACCTTACAACTCCTAACAAAACATTACAACACCGTACGTAAACTTAAAACTCCATAATAAACATAATGAATTCGTCCGAGTCATTTGAACATCGTACGACCACTCAGGACTTGTTACGACTCTGTATGCGAAATTAGCAACAGGAAAAGCAATTTAGAATAATGTAGGATGCGTTACAACTTTTAAGAACACCTTACACCACCGTACGAAAGATTAAAACTCCATATTAAACCTAATGAATTCGTCCGAGTAGTTTGAACACCATACAACAATTATTACGACTCTGTATGCCACATTACAGCCTTGAAAAGCATGTTAGTATAACGTATAGCACCTTACAACTCCTAACAAAACATTACAACACCGTACGTAAACTTAAAACTCCATAATAAACCTAATGAATTCGTCCGAGTCATTTGAACATCGTACGACCACTCAGGACTTGTTAGGACTCTGTATGCGAAATTAGCAACAGGAAAAGCAATTTAGAATAATGTAGGATGCGTTAAAACTTTTGAGAACACCTTACACCACCGTACGAAAGATTAAAACTCCATAATAAACCTAATGAATTCGTCAGAGTAATTTGAACACCATACAACAATTTGGAATATATTACGACTTTGTATGCCACATTACCGCCTTGAAAAGCATGTTAGTATAACGTACGACACCTTACAACTCCTAACAAAACATTACAACACCGTACATAAACTTAAAACTCCATAATAAACCTAATGAATTCGTCCGAGTCATTCGAACATCGTACGACCACTCAGGACTTGTTACGACTCTATATGCGAAATTAGCAACAAGAAAAGCAATTTAGAATAATGTAGGATGCGTTACAACTTTTGAGAACACCTTACACCACCGTACGAAAGATTAAAACTCCATAATAAACCTAATGAATTCGTCCGAGTAATTTGAACACCATACAACAATTTGGAATATATTACGACTCTGTATGCCACATTACCGTCTTGAGAAGCATGTTAGTATAACGTACGGCACCTTGCAACTCCTAACAAAACATTACAACACCGTACGCAAACTTAAAACTCCATAATAAACCTAATGAATTCGTCCGAGTTATTTGAACATCGTACGACCACTCAGGACTTGTTACGACTCTGTATGCGTAATTAGCAACAGGAAAAGCAATTTAGAATAATGTAGGATGTGTTACAACCTTTCAGAACACCTTACACCACCTTACGAAAGATTTAAACTCCATAATAAACCTAATGAATTCGTCTGAGTAATTTGAACACCATACCACAATTTGGAATATATTATGACTCTGTATGCCACATTACCGTCTTGAGAAGCTTGTAAGTATAACGTACGGCACCTTACAACTCCTAACAAAACATTACAACACCGTACGTAAACTTAAAACTCCATAATAAACCTAATGAATTCGTCCGAGTCATTTGAACATCGTACGACCACTCAGGACTTGTTACGACTCTGTATGCGAAATTAGCAACAGGAAAAGCAATTTAGAATAATGTAGGATGCGTTACAACTTTTGAGAACACCTTACACCACCGTACGAAAGATTAAAACTCCATAATAAACCTAATGAATTCGTCCGAGTAGTTTGAACACCATACAACAGTTATTACGACTCTGTATGCCACATTACCGCCTCGAAAAGCATGTTAGTATAACGTACAACACCTTACAACTCCTAACAAAACATTACAACACCGTACGTAAACTTAAAACTCCATAATAAACCTAATGAATTCGTCCGAGTCATTTGAACATCGTACGACCACTCAGGACTTGTTACGACTCTGTATGCGAAATTAGCAACAGGAAAAGCAATTTAGAATAATGTAGGATGCGTTACAACTTTTGAGAACAACTTACACCACCGTACGAAAAATTAAAACTCCATAATAAACCTAATGAATTCGTCCGAGTAATTTGAACACCATACAACAATTTGGAATATATTACGACTCTGTATGCCACATTACCGTCTTGAGAAGCATGTTAGTATAACGTACGGCACCTTGCAACTCCTAACAAAACATTACAACACCGTACGTAAACTTAAAACTCTATAATAAACCTAATAAATTAGTCCAAGTCCTTTGAACACCATACAACAATTTGGAATATATTACGACTTTGTATGCCACATTACCGCCTTGAAAAGCATGTTAGTATAACGTACGGCACCTTACAACTCCTAACAAAACATTACAACACCGTACGTAAACTTAAAACTCCATAATAAACATAATGAATTCGTCCGAGTCATTTGAACATCGTACGACCACTCAGGACTTGTTACGACTCTGTATGCGAAATTAGCAACAGGAAAAGCAATTTAGAATAATGTAGGATGCGTTACAACTTTTGAGAACAACTTACACCACCGTACGAAAAATTAAAACTCCATAATAAACCTAATGAATTCGTCCGAGTAATTTGAACACCATACAACAATTTGGAATATATTACGACTCTGTATGCCACATTACCGTCTTGAGAAGCATGTTAGTATAACGTACGGCACCTTGCAACTCCTAACAAAACATTACAACACCGTACGTAAACTTAAAACTCTATAATAAACCTAATAAATTAGTCCAAGTCCTTTGAACACCATACAACAATTTGGAATATATTACGACTTTGTATGCCACATTACCGCCTTGAAAAGCATGTTAGTATAACGTACGGCACCTTACAACTCCTAACAAAACATTACAACACCGTACGTAAACTTAAAACTCCATAATAAACATAATGAATTCGTCCGAGTCATTTGAACATCGTACGACCACTCAGGACTTGTTACGACTCTGTATGCGTAATTAGCAACAGGAAAAGCAATTTAGAATAATGTAGGATGTGTTACAACTTTTCAGAACACCTTACACCACCTTACGAAAGATTTAAACTCCATAATAAACCTAATGAATTCGTCTGAGTAATTTGAACACCATACCACAATTTGGAATATATTATGACTCTGTATGCCACATTACCGTCTTGAGAAGCTTGTAAGTATAACGTACGGCACCTTACAACTCCTAACAAAACATTACAACACCGTACGTAAACTTAAAACTCCATAATAAACCTAATGAATTCGTCCGAGTCATTTGAACATCGTACGACCACTCAGGACTTGTTACGACTCTGTATGCGAAATTAGCAACAGGAAAAGCAATTTAGAATAATGTAGGATGCGTTACAACTTTTGAGAACACCTTACACCACCGTACGAAAGATTAAAACTCCATAATAAACCTAATGAATTCGTCCGAGTAGTTTGAACACCATACAACAGTTATTACGACTCTGTATGCCACATTACCGCCTCGAAAAGCATGTTAGTATAACGTACAACACCTTACAACTCCTAACAAAACATTACAACACCGTACGTAAACTTAAAACTCCATAATAAACCTAATGAATTCGTCCGAGTCATTTGAACATCGTACGACCACTCAGGACTTGTTACGACTCTGTATGCGAAATTAGCAACAGGAAAAGCAATTTAGAATAATGTAGGATGCGTTACAACTTTTGAGAACAACTTACACCACCGTACGAAAAATTAAAACTCCATAATAAACCTAATGAATTCGTCCGAGTAATTTGAACACCATACAACAATTTGGAATATATTACGACTCTGTATGCCACATTACCGTCTTGAGAAGCATGTTAGTATAACGTACGGCACCTTGCAACTCCTAACAAAACATTACAACACCGTACGTAAACTTAAAACTCTATAATAAACCTAATAAATTAGTCCAAGTCCTTTGAACACCATACAACAATTTGGAATATATTACGACTTTGTATGCCACATTACCGCCTTGAAAAGCATGTTAGTATAACGTACGGCACCTTACAACTCCTAACAAAACATTACAACACCGTACGTAAACTTAAAACTCCATAATAAACATAATGAATTCGTCCGAGTCATTTGAACATCGTACGACCACTCAGGACTTGTTACGACTCTGTATGCGAAATTAGCAACAGGAAAAGCAATTTAGAATAATGTAGGATGCGTTACAACTTTTGAGAACAACTTACACCACCGTACGAAAAATTAAAACTCCATAATAAACCTAATGAATTCGTCCGAGTAATTTGAACACCATACAACAATTTGGAATATATTACGACTCTGTATGCCACATTACCGTCTTGAGAAGCATGTTAGTATAACGTACGGCACCTTGCAACTCCTAACAAAACATTACAACACCGTACGTAAACTTAAAACTCTATAATAAACCTAATAAATTAGTCCAAGTCCTTTGAACACCATACAACAATTTGGAATATATTACGACTTTGTATGCCACATTACCGCCTTGAAAAGCATGTTAGTATAACGTACGGCACCTTACAACTCCTAACAAAACATTACAACACCGTACGTAAACTTAAAACTCCATAATAAACATAATGAATTCGTCCGAGTCATTTGAACATCGTACGACCACTCAGGACTTGTTACGACTCTGTATGCGTAATTAGCAACAGGAAAAGCAATTTAGAATAATGTAGGATGTGTTACAACTTTTCAGAACACCTTACACCACCTTACGAAAGATTTAAACTCCATAATAAACCTAATGAATTCGTCTGAGTAATTTGAACACCATACCACAATTTGGAATATATTATGACTCTGTATGCCACATTACCGTCTTGAGAAGCTTGTAAGTATAACGTACGGCACCTTACAACTCCTAACAAAACATTACAACACCGTACGTAAACTTAAAACTCCATAATAAACCTAATGAATTCGTCCGAGTCATTTGAACATCGTACGACCACTCAGGACTTGTTACGACTCTGTATGCGAAATTAGCAACAGGAAAAGCAATTTAGAATAATGTAGGATGCGTTACAACTTTTGAGAACACCTTACACCACCGTACGAAAGATTAAAACTCCATAATAAACCTAATGAATTCGTCCGAGTAGTTTGAACACCATACAACAGTTATTACGACTCTGTATGCCACATTACCGCCTCGAAAAGCATGTTAGTATAACGTACAACACCTTACAACTCCTAACAAAACATTACAACACCGTACGTAAACTTAAAACTCCATAATAAACCTAATGAATTCGTCCGAGTCATTTGAACATCGTACGACCACTCAGGACTTGTTACGACTCTGTATGCGAAATTAGCAACAGGAAAAGCAATTTAGAATAATGTAGGATGCGTTACAACTTTTGAGAACAACTTACACCACCGTACGAAAAATTAAAACTCCATAATAAACCTAATGAATTCGTCCGAGTAATTTGAACACCATACAACAATTTGGAATATATTACGACTCTGTATGCCACATTACCGTCTTGAGAAGCATGTTAGTATAACGTACGGCACCTTGCAACTCCTAACAAAACATTACAACACCGTACGTAAACTTAAAACTCTATAATAAACCTAATAAATTAGTCCAAGTCCTTTGAACACCATACAACAATTTGGAATATATTACGACTTTGTATGCCACATTACCGCCTTGAAAAGCATGTTAGTATAACGTACGGCACCTTACAACTCCTAACAAAACATTACAACACCGTACGTAAACTTAAAACTCCATAATAAACATAATGAATTCGTCCGAGTCATTTGAACATCGTACGACCACTCAGGACTTGTTACGACTCTGTATGCGAAATTAGCAACAGGAAAAGCAATTTAGAATAATGTAGGATGCGTTACAACTTTTGAGAACAACTTACACCACCGTACGAAAAATTAAAACTCCATAATAAACCTAATGAATTCGTCCGAGTAATTTGAACACCATACAACAATTTGGAATATATTACGACTCTGTATGCCACATTACCGTCTTGAGAAGCATGTTAGTATAACGTACGGCACCTTGCAACTCCTAACAAAACATTACAACACCGTACGTAAACTTAAAACTCTATAATAAACCTAATAAATTAGTCCAAGTCCTTTGAACACCATACAACAATTTGGAATATATTACGACTTTGTATGCCACATTACCGCCTTGAAAAGCATGTTAGTATAACGTACGGCACCTTACAACTCCTAACAAAACATTACAACACCGTACGTAAACTTAAAACTCCATAATAAACATAATGAATTCGTCCGAGTCATTTGAACATCGTACGACCACTCAGGACTTGTTACGACTCTGTATGCGAAATTAGCAACAGGAAAAGCAATTTAGAATAATGTAGGATGCGTTACAACTTTTGAGAACACCTTACACCATCGTACGAAAGATTAAAACTCCATAATAAACCTAATTAATTCGTCCGAGTAATTTGAACACCATACAACAATTTGGAATATATTACGACTCTGTATGCCACATTACCGTCTTGAGAAGCATGTTAGTATAACGTACGGCACCTTGCAACTCCTAACAAAACATTACAACACCGTACGTAAACTTAAAACTCTATAATAAACCTAATAAATTAGTCCGAGTCCTTTGAACACCATACAACAATTTGGAATATAGTACGACTTTGTATGCCACATTACCGCCTTGAAAAGCCTGTTAGTATAACGTACGGCACCTTACAACTCCTAACAAAACATTACAACACCGTACGTAAACTTAAAACTCCATAATAAACATAATGAATTCGTCCGAGTCATTTGAACATCGTACGACCACTCAGGACTTGTTACGACTCTGTATGCGAAATTAGCAACAGGAAAAGCAATTTAGAATAATGTAGGATGCGTTACAACTTTTGAGATCACCTTACACCACCGTACGAAAGATTTAAACTCCATAATAAACCTAATGAATTCGTCCGAGTAATTTGAACACCATACAACAATTTGGAATATATTACGACTCTGTATGCCACATTACCGTCTTGAGAAGCATGTTAGTATAACGTACGGCACCTTGCAACTCCTAACAAAACATTACAACACCGTACGTAAACTTAAAACTCTATAATAAACCTAATAAATTAGTCCGAGTCCTTTGAACACCATACAACAATTTGGAATATATTACGACTTTGTATGCCACATTACCGCCTTGAAAAGCCTGTTAGTATAACGTACGGCACCTTACAACTCCTAACAAAACATTACAACACCGTACGTAAACTTAAAACTCCATAATAAACCTAATGAATTCGTCCGAGTCATTTGAACATCGTACGACCACTCAGGACTTGTTAGGACTCTGTATGCGAAATTAGCAACAGGAAAAGCAATTTAGAATAATGTAGGATGCGTTAAAACTTTTGAGAACACCTTACACCACCGTACGAAAGATTAAAACTCCATAATAAACCTAATGAATTCGTCAGAGTAATTTGAACATCATACAACAATTTGGAATATATTAGGACTTTGTATGCCACATTACCGCCATGAAAAGCATGTTAGTATAACGTACGACACCTTACAACTCCTAACAAAACATTACAACACCGTACGTAAACTTAAAACTCCATAATAAACCTAATGAATTCGTCCGAGTCATTTGAACATCGTACGACCACTCAGGACTTGTTACGACTCTGTATGCGAAATTAGCAACAGGAAAAGCAATTTAGAATAATGTAGGATGCGTTACAACTTTTGAGAACACCTTACACCACCGTATGAAAGATTAAAACTCCATAATAAACCTAATGAATTCGTCCGAGTAGTTTGAACACCATACAACAATTATTACGACTCTGTATGCCACATTACCGCCTTGAAAAGCATGTTAGTATAACGTACAGCACCTTACAACTCCTAACAAAACATTACAACACCGTACGTAAACTTAAAACTCCATAATAAACCTAATGAATTCGTCCGAGTCATTTGAACATCGTACGACCACTCAGGACTTGTTACGACTTTGTATGCGAAATTAGCAACAGGAAAAGCAATTTAGAATAATGTAGGATGTGTTACAACTTTTGAGAACAACTTACACCACTGTACGAAAAATTAAAACTCCATAATAAACCTAATGAATTCGTCCGAGTAATTTGAACACCATACAACAATTTGGAATATATTACGACTCTGTATGCCACATTACCGTCTTGAGAAGCATGTTAGTATAACGTACGGCACCTTGCAACTCCTAACAAAACATTACAACACCGTACGTAAACTTAAAACTCTATAATAAACCTAATAAATTAGTCCGAGTCCTTTGAACACCATACAACAATTTGGAATATATTACGACTTTGTATGCCACATTACCGCCTTGAAAAGCATGTTAGTATAACGTACGGCACCTTACAACTCCTAACAAAACATTACAACACCGTACGTAAACTTAAAACTCCATAATAAAAATAATGAATTCGTCCGAGTCATTTGAACATCGTACGACCACTCAGGACTTGTTACGACTCTGTATGCGAAATTAGCAACAGGAAAAGCAATTTAGAATAATGTAGGATGCGTTACAACTTTTGAGAACACCTTACACCACCGTACGAAAGATTAAAACTCCATAATAAACCTAATGAATTCGTCCGAGTAATTTGAACACCATACAACAATTTGGAATATATTACGACTCTGTATGCCACATTACCGTCTTGAGAAGCATGTTAGTATAACGTACGGCACCTTGCAACTCCTAACAAAACATTACAACACCGTACGTAAACTTAAAACTCTATAATAAACCTAATAAATTAGTCCGAGTCCTTTGAACACCATACAACAATTTGGAATATATTACGACTTTGTATGCCACATTACCGCCTTGAAAAGCCTGTTAGTATAACGTACGGCACCTTACAACTCCTAACAAAACATTACAACACCGTACGTAAACTTAAAACTCCATAATAAACCTAATGAATTCGTCCGAGTCATTTGAACATCGTACGACCACTCAGGACTTGTTAGGACTCTGTATGCGAAATGAGCAACAGGAAAAGCAATTTAGAATAATGTAGGATGCGTTAAAACTTTTGAGAACACCTTACACCACCGTACGAAAGATTAAAACTCCATAATAAACCTAATGAATTCGTCAGAGTAATTTGAACACCATACAACAATTTGGAATATATTACGACTTTGTATGCCACATTACCGCCTTGAAAAGCATGTTAGTATAACGTACGACACCTTACAACTCCTAACAAAACATTACAACACCGTACGTAAACTTAAAACTCCATAATAAACCTAATGAATTCGTCCGAGTCATTTGAACATCGTACGACCACTCAGGACTTGTTACGACTCTGTATGCGTAATTAGCAACAGGAAAAGCAATTTAGAATAATGTAGGATGCGTTACAAATTTTGAGAACACCTTACACCACCGTACGAAAGATTAAAACTCCATAATAAACCTAATGAATTCGTCCGAGTAATTTGAACACCATACAACAATTTGGAATATATTACGACTCTGTATGCCACATTACCGTCTTGAGAAGCATGTTAGTATAACGTACGGCACCTTACAACTCCTAACAAAACATTACAACACCGTACGTAAACTTAAAACTCCATAATAAACCTAATGAATTCGTCCGAGTCATTTGAACATCGTACGACCAATCAGGACTTGTTACGACTCTGTATGCGTAATTAGCAACAGGAAAAGCAATTTAGAATAATGTAGGATGTGTTACAACTTTTGAGAACACCTTACACCACCGTACGAAAGATTAAAACTCCATAATAAACCTAATGAATTCGTCCGAGTAGTTTGAACACCATACAACAATGATTACGACTCTGTATGCCACATTACCGCCTTGAAAAGCATGTTAGTATAACGTACAACACCTTACAACTCCTAACAAAACATTACAACACCGTACGTAAACTTAAAACTCCATAATAAACATAATGAATTCGTCCGAGTCATTTGAACATCGTACGACCACTCAGGACTAGTTACGACTCTGTATGCGAAATTAGCAACAGGAAAAGCAATTTAGAATAATGTAGGATGCGTTACAACTTTTGAGAACACCTTACACCACCGTACGAAAGATTAAAACTCCATAATAAACCTAATGAATTCATCCGAGTAATTTGAACACCATACAACAATTTGGAATATATTACGACTCTGTATGCCACATTACCGTCTTGAGAAGCATGTTAGTATAACGTACGGCACCTTGCAACTCCTAACAAAACATTACAACACCGTACGTAAACTTAAAACTCTATAATAAACCTAATAAATTAGTCCGAGTCCTTTGAACACCATACAACAATTTGGAATATATTACGACTTTGTATGCCACATTACCGCCTTGAAAAGCCTGTTAGTATAACGTACGGCACCTTACAACTCCTAACAAAACATTACAACACCGTACGTAAACTTAAAACTCCATAATAAACCTAATGAATTCGTCCAAGTCATTTGAACATCGTACGACCACTCAGGACTTGTTAGGACTCTGTATGCGAAATTAGCAACAGGAAAAGCAATTTAGAATAATGTAGGATGCGTTAAAACTTTTGAGAACACCTTACACCACCGTACGAAAGATTAAAACTCCATAATAAACCTAATGAATTCGTCAGAGTAATTTGAACACCATACAACAATTTGGAATATATTACGACTTTGTATGCCACATTACCGCCTTGAAAAGCATGTTAGTATAACGTACGACACCTTACAACTCCTAACAAAACATTACAACACCGTACGTAAACTTAAAACTCCATAATAAACCTAATGAATTCCTCCGAGTCATTTGAACATCGTACGACCACTCAGGACTTGTTACGACTCTGTATGCGTAATTAGCAACAGGAAAAGCAATTTAGAATAATGTAGGATGCGTTACAAATTTTGAGAACACCTTACACCACCGTACGAAAGATTAAAACTCCATAATAAACCTAATGAATTCATCCGAGTAATTTGAACACCATACAACAATTTGGAATATATTACGACTCTGTATGCCACATTACCGTCTTGAGAAGCATGTTAGTATAACGTACGGCACCTTGCAACTCCTAACAAAACATTACAACACCGTACGTAAACTTAAAACTCTATAATAAACCTAATAAATTAGTCCGAGTCCTTTGAACACCATACAACAATTTGGAATATATTACGACTTTGTATGCCACATTACCGCCTTGAAAAGCCTGTTAGTATAACGTACGGCACCTTACAACTCCTAACAAAACATTACAACACCGTACGTAAACTTAAAACTCCATAATAAACCTAATGAATTCGTCCAAGTCATTTGAACATCGTACGACCACTCAGGACTTGTTAGGACTCTGTATGCGAAATTAGCAACAGGAAAAGCAATTTAGAATAATGTAGGATGCGTTAAAACTTTTGAGAACACCTTACACCACCGTACGAAAGATTAAAACTCCATAATAAACCTAATGAATTCGTCAGAGTAATTTGAACACCATACAACAATTTGGAATATATTACGACTTTGTATGCCACATTACCGCCTTGAAAAGCATGTTAGTATAACGTACGACACCTTACAACTCCTAACAAAACATTACAACACCGTACGTAAACTTAAAACTCCATAATAAACCTAATGAATTCGTCCGAGTCATTTGAACATCGTACGACCACTCAGGACTTGTTACGACTCTGTATGCGTAATTAGCAACAGGAAAAGCAATTTAGAATAATGTAGGATGCGTTACAAATTTTGAGAACACCTTACACCACCGTACGAAAGATTAAAACTCCATAATAAACCTAATGAATTCGTCCGAGTAATTTGAACACCATACAACAATTTGGAATATATTACGACTCTGTATGCCACATTACCGTCTTGAGAAGCATGTTAGTATAACGTACGGCACCTTGCAAGTCCTAACAAAACATTACAACACCGTACGTAAACTTAAAACTCAATAATAAACCTAATGAATTCGTCCGAGTTATTTGAACATCGTACGAAAGATTAAAACTCCACAATAAACCTAATGAATTCGTCCGAGTAATTTGAACACCATACAACAATTTGGAATATATTACGACTCTATATGCCACATTACCGTCTTGAGAAGCATGTTAGTATAACGTACGGCACCTTACAACTCCTAACAAAACATTACAACACCGTACGTAAACTTAAAACTCCATAATAAACCTAATGAATTCGTCCGAGTCATTTGAACATCGTACGACCACTCAGGACTTGTTACGACTCTGTATGCGTAATTAGCAACAGGAAAAGCAATTTAGAATAATGTAGGATGCGTTACAAATTTTGAGAACACCTTACACCACCGTACGAAAGATTAAAACTCCATAATAAACCTAATGAATTCGTCCGAGTAATTTGAACACCATACAACAATTTGGAATATATTACGACTCTGTATGCCACAATACCATCTTGAGAAGCATGTTAGTATAACGTACGGCACCTTGCAAGTCCTAACAAA
Organism: Tagetes erecta; assembly: GCA_030867185.1. Lineage (NCBI taxonomy): Eukaryota > Viridiplantae > Streptophyta > Magnoliopsida > Asterales > Asteraceae > Tagetes > Tagetes erecta. Next base: position 40,925,903 of record CM061488.1, on the reverse strand, counting down.
ACATTACAACACCGTACGTAAACTTAAAACTCAATAATAAACCTAATGAATTCGTCCGAGTTATTTGAACATCGTACGACCACTCAGGACTTGTTACGACTCTGTATGCGTAATTAGCAACAGGAAAAGCAATTTAGAATAATGTAGGATGTGTTACAACTTTTGAGAAGACCTTACACCACCGTACGAAAGATTAAAACTCCACAATAAACCTAATGAATTCGTCCGAGTAATTTGAACACCATACAACAATTTGGAATATATTACGACTCTGTATGCCACATTACCGTCTTGAGAAGCATGTTAGTATAACGTACGGCACCTTACAACTCCTAACAAAACATTACAACACCGTACGTAAACTTAAAACTCCATAATAAACCTAATGAATTCGTCCGAGTCATTTGAACATCGTACGACCACTCAGGACTTGTTACGACTCTGTATGCGTAATTAGCAACAGGAAAAGCAATTTAGAATAATGTAGGATGCGTTACAAATTTTGAGAACACCTTACACCACCGTACGAAAGATTAAAACTCCATAATAAACCTAATGAATTCGTCCGAGTAATTTGAACACCATACAACAATTTGGAATATATTACGACTCTGTATGCCACATTACCATCTTGAGAAGCATGTTAGTATAACGTACGGCACCTTGCAAGTCCTAACAAAACATTACAACACCGTACGTAAACTTAAAACTCAATAATAAACCTAATGAATTCGTCCGAGTTATTTGAACATCGTACGACCACTCAGGACTTCTTACGACTCTGTATGCGTAATTAGCAACAGGAAAAGCCATTTAGAATAATGTAGGATGTGTTACAACTTTTGAGAAGACCTTACACCACCGTACGAAAGATTAAAACTCCACAATAAACCTAATGAATTCGTCCGAGTAATTTGAACACCATACAACAATTTGGAATATATTACGACTCTGTATGCCACATTACCGTCTTGAGAAGCATGTTAGTATAACGTACGGCACCTTACAACTCCTAACAAAACATTACAACACCGTACGTAAACTTAAAACTCCATAATAAACCTAATGAATTCGTCCGAGTCATTTGAACATCGTACGACCACTCAGGACTTGTTACGACTCTGTATGCGTAATTAGCAACAGGAAAAGCAATTTAGAATAATGTAGGATGCGTTACAAATTTTGAGAACACCTTACACCACCGTACGAAAGATTAAAAGTCCATAATAAACCTAATGAATTCGTCCGAGTAATTTGAACACCATACAACAATTTGGAATATATTACGACTCTGTATGCCACATTACCGTCTTGAGAAGCATGTTAGTATAACGTACGGCACCTTGCAAGTCCTAACAAAACATTACAACACCGTACGTAAACTTAAAACTCAATAATAAACCTAATGAATTCGTCCGAGTTATTTGAACATCGTACGACCACTCAGGACTTGTTACGACTCTGTATGCGTAATTAGCAACAGGAAAAGCAATTTAGAATAATGTAGGATGTGTTACAACTTTTGAGAAGACCTTACACCACCGTACGAAAGATTAAAACTCCACAATAAACCTAATGAATTCGTCCGAGTAATTTGAACACCATACAACAATTTGGAATATATTACGACTCTGTATGCCACATTACCGTCTTGATAAGCATGTTAGTATAACGTACGGCACCTTACAACTCCTAACAAAACATTACAACACCGTACGTAAACTTAAAACTACATAATAAACCTAATGAATTCGTCCGAGTCATTTGAACATCGTACGACCACTCAGGACTTGTTACGACTCTGTATGCGTAATTAGCAACAGGAAAAGCAATTTAGAATAATGTAGGATGCGTTACAAATTTTGAGAACACCTTACACCACCGTACGAAAGATTAAAACTCCATAATAAACCTTATGAATTCGTCCGAGTAATTTGAACACCATACAACAATTTGGAATATATTACGACTCTGTATGCCACATTACCGTCTTGAGAAGCATGTTAGTATAACGTACGGCACCTTGCAAGTCCTAACAAAACATTACAACACCGCACGTAAACTTAAAACTCAATAATAAACCTAATGAATCCGTCCGAGTTATTTGAACATCGTACGACCACTCAGGACTTGTTACGACTCTGTATGCGTAATTAGCAACAGGAAAAGCAATTTAGAATAATGTAGGATGTGTTACAACTTTTGAGAAGACCTTACACCACCGTACGAAAGATTAAAACTCCACAATAAACCTAATGAATTCGTCCGAGTAATTTGAACACCATACAACAATTTGGAATATATTACGACTCTGTATGCCACATTACCGTCTTGAGAAGCATGTTAGTATAACGTACGGCACCTTACAACTCCTAACAAAACATTACAACACCGTACGTAAACTTAAAACTCCATAATAAACCTAATGAATTCGTCCGAGTCATTTGAACATCGTACGACCACTCAGGACTTGTTACGACTCTGTATGCGTAATTAGCAACAGGAAAAGCAATTTAGAATAATGTAGGATGTGTTACAACTTTTGAGAACACCTTACACCACCGTACGAAAGATTAAAACTCCATAATAAACCTAATGAATTCGTCCGAGTAGTTTGAACACCATACAACAATGATTACGACTCTGTATGCCACATTACCGCCTTGAAAAGCATGTTAGTATAACGTACAGCACCTTACAACTCCTAACAAAACATTACAACACCGCACGTAAACTTAAAACTCCATAATAAACCTAATGAATTCGTCCGAGTCATTTGAACATCGTACGACCACTCAGGACTTGTTACGACTCTGTATGCGTAATTAGCAACAGGAAAAGCAATTTAGAATAATGTAGGATGTGTTACAACTTTTGAGAACACCTTACACCACCGTACGAAAGATTAAAACTCCATAATAAACCTAATGAATTCGTCCGAGTAGTTTGAACACCATACAACAATTATTACGACTCTGTATGCCACATTACCGCCTTGAAAAGCATGTTAGTATAACGTACAGCACCTTACAACTCCTAACAAAACATTACAACACCGTACGTAAACTTAAAACTCCATAATAAACCTAATGAATTCGTCCGAGTTATTTGAACATCGTACGACCACTCAGGACTTGTTACGACTCTGTATGCGAAATTAGCAACAGGAAAAGCAATTTAGAATAATGTAGGATGCGTTACAACTTTTGAGAACACCTTACACCACCGTACGAAAGATTAAAACTCCATAATAAACCTAATGAATTCGTCCGAGTAGTTTGAACACCATACAACAATTATTACGACTCTGTATGCCACATTACCGCCTTGAAAAGCATGTTAGTATAACGTACAGCACCTTACAACTCCTAACAAAACATTACAACACCGTACGTAAACTTAAAACTCCATAATAAACCTAATGAATTCGTCCGAGTCATTTGAACATCGTACGACCACTCAGGACTTGTTAGGACTCTGTATGCGAAATTAGCAACAGGAAAAGCAATTTAGAATAATGTAGGATGCGTTAAAACTTTTGAGAACACCTTACACCACCGTACGAAAGATTAAAACTCCATAATAAACCTAATGAATTCGTCAGAGTAATTTGAACACCATACAACAATTTGGAATATATTACGACTTTGTATGCCACATTACCGCCTTGAAAAGCATGTTAGTATAACGTACGACACCTTACAACTCCTAACAAAACATTACAACACCGTACGTAAACTTAAAACTCCATAATAAACCTAATGAATTCGTCCGAGTCATTTGAACATCGTACGACCACTCAGGACTTGTTACGACTCTGTATGCGTAATTAGCAACAGGAAAAGCAATTTAGAATAATGTAGGATGCGTTACAAATTTTGAGAACACCTTACACCACCGTACGAAAGATTAAAACTCCATAATAAACCTAATGAATTCGTCCGAGTAATTTGAACACCATACAACAATTTGGAATATATTACGACTCTGTATGCCACATTACCGTCTTGAGAAGCATGTTAGTATAACGTACGACACCTTGCAAGTCCTAACAAAACATTACAACACCGTACGTAAACTTAAAACTCAATAATAAACCTAATGAATTCGTCCGAGTTATTTGAACATCGTACGACCACTCAGGACTTGTTATGACTCTGTATGCGTAATTAGCAACAGGAAAAGCAATTTAGAATAATGTAGGATGTGTTACAACTTTTGAGAAGACCTTACACCACCGTACGAAAGATTAAAACTCCATAATAAACCTAATGAATTCGTCCGAGTAATTTGAACATCATACAACAATTTGGAATATATTACGACTCTGTATGCCACATTACCGTCTTGAGAAGCATGTTAGTATAACGTACGGCACCTTACAACTCCTAACAAAACATTACAACACCGTACGTAAACTTAAAACTCCATAATAAACCTAATGAATTCGTCCGAGTCATTTGAACATCGTACGACCACTCAGGACTTGTTACGACTCTGTATGCGTAATTAGCAACAGGAAAAGCAATTTAGAATAATGTAGGATGTGTTACAACTTTTGAGAACACCTTACACCACCGTACGAAAGATTAAAACTCCATAATAAACCTAATGAATTCGTCCGAGTAGTTTGAACACCATACAACAATGATTACGACTCTGTATGCCACATTACCGCCTTGAAAAGCATGTTAGTATAACGTACAGCACCTTACAACTCCTAACAAAACATTACAACACCGCACGTAAACTTAAAACTCCATAATAAACCTAATGAATTCGTCCGAGTCATTTGAACATCGTACGACCACTCAGGACTTGTTACGACTCTGTATGCGTAATTAGCAACAGGAAAAGCAATTTAGAATAATGTAGGATGTGTTACAACTTTTGAGAACACCATACACCACCGTACGAAAGATTAAAACTCCATAATAAACCTAATGAATTCGTCCGAGTAGTTTGAACACCATACAACAATTATTACGACTCTGTATGCCACATTACCGCCTTGAAAAGCATGTTAGTATAACGTACAGCACCTTACAACTCCTAACAAAACATTACAACACCGTACGTAAACTTAAAACTCCATAATAAACCTAATGAATTCGTCCGAGTCATTTGAACATCGTACGACCACTCAGGACTTGTTACGACTCTGTATGCGAAATTAGCAACAGGAAAGCAATTTAGAATAATGTAGGATGCGTTACAAATTTTGAGAACACCTTACACCACCGTACGAAAGATTAAAACTCCATAATAAACCTAATGAATTCGTCCGAGTAATTTGAACACCATACAACAATTTGGAATATATTACGACTCTGTATGCCACATTACCGTCTTGAGAAGCATGTTAGTATAACGTACGGCACCTTGCAACTCCTAACAAAACATTACAACACCGTACGTAAACTTAAAACTCCATAATAAACCTAATGAATTCGTCCGAGTTATTTGAACATCGTACGACCACTCAGGACTTGTTACGACTCTGTATGCAGAATTAGCAACAGGAAAAGCAATTTAGAATAATGTAGGATGTGTTACCACTTTTGAGAACACCTTACACCACCGTACGAAAGATTAAAACTCCATAATAAACCTAATGAATTCGTCCGAGTAATTTGAACACCATACAACAATTTGGAATATATTACGACTCTGTATGCCACATTACCGTCTTGAGAAGCATGTTAGTATAACGTACGGCACCTTACAACTCCTAACAAAACATTACAACACCGTACGTAAACTTAAAACTCCATAATAAACCTAATGAATTCGTCCGAGTCATTTGAACATCGTACGACCACTCAGGACTTGTTACGACTCTGTATGCGTAATTAGCAACAGGAAAAGCAATTTAGAATAATGTAGGATGTGTTACAACTTTTGAGAACACCTTACACCACCGTACGAAAGATTAAAACTCCATAATAAACCTAATGAATTCGTCCGAGTAGTTTGAACACCATACAAAAATTAATACGACTCTGTATGCCACATTACCGCCTTGTAAAGCATGTTAGTATAACGTACAGCACCTTACAACTCCTAACAAAACATTACAACACCGCACGTAAACTTAAAACTCCATAATAAACCTAATGAATTCGTCCGAGTCATTTGAACATCGTACGACCACTCAGGACTTGTTACGACTCTGTATGCGTAATTAGCAACAGGAAAAGCAATTTAGAATAATGTAGGATGTGTTACAACTTTTGAGAACACCTTACACCACCGTACGAAAGATTAAAACTCCATAATAAACCTAATGAATTCGTCCGAGTAGTTTGAACACCATACAACAATTATTACGACTCTGTATGCCACATTACCGCCTTGAAAAGCATGTTAGTATAACGTACAGCACCTTACAACTCCTAACAAAACATTAGAACACCGTACGTAAACTTAAAACTCCATAATAAACCTAATGAATTCGTCCGAGTCATTTGAACATCGTACGACCACTCAGGACTTGTTACGACTCTGTATGCGTAATTAGCAACAGGAAAAGCAATTTAGAATAATGTAGGATGTGTTACAACTTTTGAGAACACCTTACACCACCGTACGAAAGATTAAAACTCCATAATAAACCTAATGAATTCGTCCGAGTAGTTTGAACACCATACAACAATTATTACGACTCTGTATGCCACATTACCGCCTTGAAAAGCATGTTAGTATAACGTACAGCACCTTACAACTCCTAACAAAACATTAGAACACCGTACGTAAACTTAAAACTCCATAATAAACCTAATGAATTCGTCCGAGTCATTTGAACATCGTACGACCACTCAGGACTTGTTACGACTCTGTATGCGTAATTAGCAACAGGAAAAGCAATTTAGAATAATGTAGGATGTGTTACAACTTTTGAGAACACCTTACACCACCGTACGAAAGATTAAAACTCCATAATAAACCTAATGAATTCGTCCGAGTAGTTTGAACACCATACAACAATTATTACGACTCTGTATGCCACATTACCGCCTTGAAAAGCATGTTAGTATAACGTACAGCACCTTACAACTCCTAACAAAACATTAGAACACCGTACGTAAACTTAAAACTCCATAATAAACCTAATGAATTCGTCCGAGTCATTTGAACATCGTACGACCACTCAGGACTTGTTACGACTCTGTATGCGAAATTAGCAACAGGAAAAGCAATTTAGAATAATGTAGGATGCGTTACAACTTTTGAGAACACCTTACACCACCGTACGAAAGATTAAAACTCCATAATAAACCTAATGAATTCGTCCGAGTAATTTGAACACCATACAACAATTTGGAATATATTACGACTCTGTATGCCACATTACCGTCTTGAGAAGCATGTTAGTATAACGTACGGCACCTTGCAACTCCTAACAAAACATTACAACACCGTACGTAAACTTAAAACTCTATAATAAACCTAATAAATTAGTCCGAGTCCTTTGAACACCATACAACAATTTGGAATATATTACGACTTTGTATGCCACATTACCGCCTTGAAAATCCTGTTAGTATAACGTACGGCACCTTACAACTCCTAACAAAACATTACAACACCGTACGTAAACTTAAAACTCCATAATAAACCTAATGAATTCGTCCGAGTCATTTGAACATCGTACGACCACTCAGGACTTGTTAGGACTCTGTATGCGAAAGTAGCAACAGGAAAAGCAATTTAGAATAATGTAGGATGCGTTAAAACTTTTGAGAACACCTTACACCACCGTACGAAAGATTAAAACTCCATAATAAACCTAATGAATTCGTCCGAGTCATTTGAACATCATACGACCACTCAGGACTTGTTACGACTCTGTATGCGTAATTAGCAACAGGAAAAGCAATTTAGAATAATGTAGGATGCGTTACAAATTTTGAGAACACCTTACACCACCGTACGAAAGATTAAAACTCCATAATAAACCGAATGAATTCGTCCGAGTAATTTGAACACCATACAACAATTTGGAATATATTACGACTCTGTATGCCACATTACCGTCTTGAGAAGCATGTTAGTATAACGTACGGCACCTTACAACTCCTAACAAAACATTACAACACCGTACGTAAACTTAAAACTCCATAATAAACCTAATGAATTCGTCCGAGTCATTTGAACATCGTACGACCACTCAGGACTTGTTACGACTCTGTATGCGTAATTAGCAACAAGAAAAGCAATTTAGAATAATGTAGAATGTGTTACAACTTTTGAGAACACCTTACACCACCGTACGAAAGATTAAAACTCCATAATAAACCTAATGAATTCGTCCGAGTAGTTTGAACACCATACAACAATTATTACGACTCTGTATGCCACATTACCGCCTTGAAAAGCATGTTAGTATAACGTACAGCACCTTACAACTCCTAACAAAACATTACAACACCGTACGTAAACTTAAAACTCCATAATAAACCTAATGAATTCGTCCGAGTCATTTGAACATCGTACGACCACTCAGGACTTGTTACGACTCTGTATGCGAAATTAGCAACAGGAAAAGCAATTTAGAATAATGTAGGATGTGTTTCAACTTTTGAGAACACCTTACTCCACCGTACGAAAGATTAAAACTCCATAATAAACCTAATGAATTCGTCCGAGTAGTTTGAACACCATACAACAATTATTACGACTCTGTATGCCACATTACCGCCTTGAAAAGCATGTTAGTATAACGTACAGCACCTTACAACTCCTAACAAAACATTACAACACCGTACGTAAACTTAAAACTCCATAATAAACCTAATGAATTCGTCCGAGTCATTTGAACATCGTACGACCGCTCAGGACTTGTTACGACTCTGTATGCGAAATTAGAAACAGGAAAAGCAATTTAGAATAATGTAGGATGCGTTACAAATTTTGAGAACACCTTACACCACCGTACGAAAGATTAAAACTCCATAATAAACCTAATGAATTCGTCCGAGTACTTTGAACACCATACAACAATTTGGAATATATTACGACTCTGTATGCCACATTACCGTCTTGAGAAGCATGTTAGTATAACGTACGGCACCTTGCAACTCCTAACAAAACATTACAACACCGTACGTAAACTTAAAACTCCATAATAAACCTAATGAATTCGTCCGAGTTATTTGAACATCGTACGACCACTCAGGACTTGTTACGACTCTGTATGCGTAATTAGCAACAGGAAAAGCAATTTAGAATAATGTAGGATGTGTTACAACTTTTGAGAACACCTTACACCACCGTACGAAAGATTAAAACTCCATAATAAACCTAATGAATTCGTCCGAGTAATTTGAACACCATACAACAATTTGGAATATATTACGACTCTGTATGCCACATTACCGTCTTGAGAAGCATGTTAGTATAACGTACGGCACCTTACAACTCCTAACAAAACATTACAACACCGTACGTAAACATATAACTCCATAATAAACCTAATGAATTCGTCCGAGACATTTGAACATCGTACGACCACTCAGGACTTGTTACGACTCTGTATGCGTAATTAGCAACAGGAAAAGCAATTTAGAATAATGTAGGATGTGTTACAACTTTTGAGAACACCTTACACCACCGTACGAAAGATTAAAACTCCATAATAAACCTAATGAATTCGTCCGAGTAGTTTGAACACCATACAACAATTATTACGACTCTGTATGCCACATTACCGCCTTGAAAAGCATGTTAGTATAACGTACAGCACCTTACAACTCCTAACAAAACATTACAACACCGTACGTAAACTTAAAACTCCATAATAAACCTAATGAATTCGTCCGAGTCATTTGAACATCGTACGACCACTCAGGACTTGTTACGAATCTGTATGCGAAATTAGCAACAGGAAAAGCAATTTAGAATAATGTAGGATGCGTTACAACTTTTGAGAACACCTTACACCACCGTACGAAAGATTAAAACTCCATAATAAACCTAATGAATTCGTCCGAGTAGTTTGAACACCATACAACAATTATTACGACTCTGTATGCCACATTACCGCCTTGAAAACCATGTTAGTATAACGTACAGCACCTTACAACTCCTAACAAAACATTACAACACCGTACGTAAACTTAAAACTCCATAATAAACCTAATGAATTCGTCCGAGTCATTTGAACATCGTACGACCACTCAGGACTTGTTACGACTCTGTATGCGAAATTAGCAACAGGAAAAGAAATTTAGAATAATGTAGGATGCGTTACAACTTTTGAGAACACCTTACACCACCGTACGAAAGATTAAAACTCCATAATAAACCTAATGAATTCGTCCGAGTAGTTTGAACACCATACAACAATTTGGAATATATTACGACTCTGTATGCCACATTACCGCCTTGAAAAGCATGTTAGTATAACGTACAGCACCTTACAACTCCTAACAAAACATTACAACAACGTACGTAAACTTAAAACTCCATAATAAACCTAATGAATTCGTCCGAGTCATTTGAACATCGTACGACCACTCAGGACTTGTTACGACTCTGTATGCGTAATTAGCAACAGGAAAAGCAATTTAGAATAATGTAGGATGTGTTACAACTTTTGAGAACACCTTACACCACCGTACGAAAGATTAAAACTCCATAATAAACCTAATGAATTCGTCCGAGTAGTTTGAACACCATACAACAATTATTACGACTCTGTATGCCACATTACCGCCTTGAAAAGCATGTTAGTATAACGTACAGCACCTTACAACTCCTAACAAAACATTACAACACCGTACGTAAACTTAAAACTCCATAATAAACCTAATGAATTCGTCCGAGTCATTTGAACATCGTACGACCACTCAGGACTTGTTACGACTCTGTATGCGAAATTAGCAACAGGAAAAGCAATTTAGAATAATGTAGGATGCGTTACAACTTTTGAGAACACCTTACACCACCGTACGAAAGATTAAAACTCCATAATAAACCTAATGAATTCGTCCGAGTAGTTTGAACGCCATACAACAATTATTACGACTCTGTATGCCACATTACCGCCTTGAAAACCATGTTAGTATAACGTACAGCACCTTACAACTCCTAACAAAACATTACAACACCGTACGTAAACTTAAAACTCCATAATAAACCTAATGAATTCGTCCGAGTCATTTGAACATCGTACGACCACTCAGGACTTGTTACGACTCTGTATGCGAAATTAGCAACAGGAAAAACAATTTAGAATAATGTAGGATGCGTTACAACTTTTGAGAACACCTTACACCACCGTACGAAAGATTAAAACTCCATAATAAACCTAATGAATTCGTCCGAGTAGTTTGAACACCATACAACAATTTGGAATATATTACGACTCTGTATGCCACATTACCGCCTTGAAAAGCATGTTAGTATAACGTACAGCACCTTACAACTCCTAACAAAACATTACAACACCGTACGTAAACTTAAAACTCCATAATAAACCTAATGAATTCGTCCGAGTCATTTGAACATCGTACGACCACTCAGGACTTGTTACGACTCTGTATGCGTAATTAGCAACAGGAAAAGCAATTTAGAATAATGTAGGATGTGTTACAACTTTTGAGAACACCTTACACCACCGTACGAAAGATTAAAACTCCATAATAAACCTAATGAATTCGTCCGAGTAGTTTGAACACCATACAACAATTATTACGACTCTGTATGCCATATTACCGCCTTGAAAAGCATGTTAGAATAACGTACAGCACCTTACAACTCCTAACAAAACATTACAACACCGTACGTAAACTTAAAACTCCATAATAAACCTAATGAATTCGTCCGAGTCATTTGAACATCGTACGACCACTCAGGACTTGTTACGACTCTGTATGCGAAATTAGCAACAGGAAAAGCAATTTAGAATAATGTAGGATGCGTTACAACTTTTGAGAACACCTTACACCACCGTACGAAAGATTAAAACTCCATAATAAACCTAATGAATTCGTCCGAGTAGTTTGAACACCATACAACAATTATTACGACTCTGTATGCCACATTACCGCCTTGAAAAGCATGTTAGTATAACGTACAACACCTTACAACTCCTAACAAAACATTACAACACCGTACGTAAAATTAAAACTCCATAATAAACCTAATGAATTCGTCCGAGTCATTTGAACATCGTACGACCACTCAGGACTTGTTACGACTCTGTATGCGAAATTAGCAACAGGAAAAGCAATTTAGAATAATGTAGGATGCGTTACAACTTTTGAGAACACCTTACACCACCGTACGAAAGATTAAAACTCCATAATAAACCTAATGAATTCGTCCGAGTAGTTTGAACACCATACAACAATTATTACGACTCTGTATGCCACATTACCGCCTTGAAAACCATGTTAGTATAACGTACAGCACCTTACAACTCCTAACAAAACATTACAACACCGTACGTAAACTTAAAACTCCATAATAAACCTAATGAATTCGTCCGAGTCATTTGAACATCGTACGACCACTCAGGACTTGTTACGACTCTGTATGCGAAATTAGCAACAGGAAAAGCAATTTAGAATAATGTAGGATGCGTTACAACTTTTGAGAACACCTTACACCACCGTACGAAAGATTAAAACTCCATAATAAACCTAATGAATTCGTCCGAGTAGTTTGAACACCATACAACAATTTGGAATATATTACGACTCAGTATGCCACATTACCGCCTTGAAAAGCATGTTAGTATGACGTACGGCACCTTACAACTCCTAACAAAACATTACAACACCGTATGTAAACTTAAAACTCCATAATAAACCTAATGAATTCGTCCGAGTCATTTGAACATCGTACGACCACTCAGGACTTGTTACGACTCTGTATGCGAAATTAGCAACAGGATAAGCAATTTAGAATAATGTAGGATGCGTTACAACTTTTGAGAACACCTTACACCACCGTACGAAAGATTAAAACTCCATAATAAACCTAATGAATTCGTCCGAGTAGTTTGAACACCATACAACAATTTGGAATATATTACGACTCTGTATGCCACATTACCGCCTTGAAAAGCATGTTAGTATAACGTACAGCACCTTACAACTCCTAACAAAACATTACAACACCGTACGTAAACTTAAAACTCCATAATAAACCTAATGAATTCGTCCGAGTCATTTGAACATCGTACGACCACTCAGGACTTGTTACGACTCTGTATGCGTAATTAGCAACAGGAAAAGCAATTTAGAATAATGTAGGATGTGTTACAACTTTTGAGAACACCTTACACCACCGTACGAAAGATTAAAACTCCATAATAAACCTAATGAATTCGTCCGAGTAGTTTGAACACCATACAACAATTATTACGACTCTGTATGCCACATTACCGCCTTGAAAAGCATGTTAGAATAACGTACAGCACCTTACAACTCCTAACAAAACATTACAACACCGTACGTAAACTTAAAACTCCATAATAAACCTAATGAATTCGTCCGAGTCATTTGAACATCGTACGACCACTCAGGACTTGTTACGACTCTGTATGCGAAATTACCAACAGGAAAAGCAATTTAGAATAATGTAGGATGCGTTACAACTTTTGAGAACACCTTACACCACCGTACGAAAGATTAAAACTCCATAATAAACCTAATGAATTCGTCCGAGTAGTTTGAACACCATACAACAATTATTACGACTCTGTATGCCACATTACCGCCTTGAAAACCATGTTAGTATAACGTACAGCACCTTACAACTCCTAACAAAACATTACAACACCGTACGTAAACTTAAAACTCCATAATAAACCTAATGAATTCGTCCGAGTCATTTGAACATCGTACGACCACTCAGGACTTGTTACGACTCTGTATGCGAAATTAGCAACAGGAAAAGCAATTTAGAATAATGAAGGATGCATTACAACTTTTGAGAACACCTTACACCACCGTACGAAAGATTAAAACTCCATAATAAACCTAATGAATTCGTCCGAGTAATTTGAACACCATACAACAATTTGGAATATATTACGACTTCGTATGCCACATTACTGCCTTGAAAAGCATGTTAGTATAACGTACGACACCTTACTACTCGTAACAAAACATTACAACACCGTACGTAAACTTAAAACTCCATAATAAACCTATTGAATTCGTCCGAATCCTTTGAACATCGTACGACAATTTAGAATATATTACGACTCTGCTTGCCACATTAAAGTCTTGAGAAGCATGTTAGTATAACGTACGACACCTTACAACTCCTAACAAAACATTACAACACCGTAGGTAAACTTAAAACTCCATAATAAACCTAATGAATTCGTCCGAGTAATTTGAACACCATACAACAATTTGGAATATATTACGACTCTGTATGCCACATTACCTCCTTGAAAAGCATGTTAGTATAACGTACGGCACCTTACAAATCTTAACAAAACATTACAACACCGTACGTAAACTTAAAACTCCATAATAAACCTAATGAATTCGTCCGAGTCCTTTGAACATCGTACGACAATTTAGAATATATTACGACTCTGCTTGCCACATTAAAGTCTTGAGAAGCATGTTAGTATAACGTACGACACCTTACAACTCCTAACAAAACATTACAACACTGTACGTAAACTTAAAACTCCATAATAAACCTAATGAATTCGTCCAAGTAATTTGAACACCATACAACAATTTGGAATATATTACGACTCTGTATGCCACATTACCTCCTTGAAAAGCATGTTAGTATAACGTACGGCACCTTACAAATCCTAACAAAACATTACAACACCGTACGTAAACTTAAAACTCCATAATAAACCTAATGAATTCGTCCGAGTCATTTGAACATCATACGACCACTCAGGACTTGTTACGACTCTGTATGCGAAATTAGCAACAGGATAAGCAATTTAGAATAATGTAGGATGCGTTACAACTTTTGAGAACACCTTACACCACCGTACGAAAGATTAAAACTCCATAATAAACCTAATGAATTCGTCCGAGTAATTTGAGCACCATACAACAATTTGGAATATATTACGACTCAGTATGCCACATTACCGCCTTGAAAAGCATGTTAGTATAACGTACGGCACCTTACAACTCCTAACAAAACATTACAACACCGTACGTAAACTTAAAACTCCATAATAAACCTAATGAATTCGTCCGAGTCATTTGAACATCGTACCACCACTCAGGACTTGTTACGACTCTGTATGCGAAATTAGCAACAGGAAAAGCAATTTAGAATAATGTAGGATGCGTTACAACTTTTGAGAACACCTTACACCACCGTACGAAAGATTAAAACTCCATAATAAACCTAATGAATTCGTCCGAGTAGTTTGAACACCATACAACAATTATTACGACTCTGTATGCCACATTACCGCCTTGAAAAGCATGTTAGTATAACGTACAGCACCTTACAACTCCTAACAAAACATTACAACACCGTACGTAAAATTAAAACTCCATAATAAACCTAATGAATTCGTCCGAGTCATTTGAACATCGTACGACCACTCAGGACTTGTTACGACTCTGTATGCGAAATTAGCAACAGGAAAAGCAATTTAGAATAATGTAGGATGCGTTACAACTTTTGAGAACACCTTACACCACCGTACGAAAGATTAAAACTCCATAATAAACCTAATGAATTCGTCCGAGTAGTTTGAACACCATACAACAATTATTACGACTCTGTATGCCACATTACCGCCTTGAAAACCATGTTAGTATAACGTACAGCACCTTACAACTCCTAACAAAACATTACAACACCGTACGTAAACTTAAAACTCCATAATAAACCTAATGAATTCGTCCGAGTCATTTGAACATCGTACAACCACTCAGGACTTGTTACGACTCTGTATGCGAAATTAGCAACAGGAAAAGCAATTTAGAATAATGTAGGATGCGTTACAACTTTTGAGAACACCTTACACCACCGTACGAAAGATTAAAACTCCATAATAAACCTAATGAATTCGTCCGAGTAGTTTGAACACCATACAACAATTTGGAATATATTACGACTCAGTATGCCACATTACCGCCTTGAAAAGCATGTTAGTATGACGTACGGCACCTTACAACTCCTAACAAAACATTACAACACCGTATGTAAACTTAAAACTCCATAGTAAACCTAATGAATTCGTCCGAGTCATTTGAACATCGTACGACCACTCAGGACTTGTTACGACTCTGTATGCGAAATTAGCAACAGGATAAGCAATTTAGAATAATGTAGGATGCGTTACAACTTTTGAGAACACCTTACACCACCGTACGAAAGATTAAAACTCCATAATAAACCTAATGAATTCGTCCGAGTAGTTTGAACACCATACAACAATTTGGAATATATTACGACTCTGTATGCCACATTACCGCCTTGAAAAGCATGTTAGTATAACGTACAGCACCTTACAACTCCTAACAAAACATTACAACACCGTACGTAAACTTAAAACTCCATAATAAACCTAATGAATTCGTCCGAGTCATTTGAACATCGTACGACCACTCAGGACTTGTTACGACTCTGTATGCGTAATTAGCAACAGGAAAAGCAATTTAGAATAATGTAGGATGTGTTACAACTTTTGAGAACACCTTACACCACCGTACGAAAGATTAAAACTCCATAATAAACCTAATGAATTCGTCCGAGTAGTTTGAACACCATACAACAATTATTACGACTCTGTATGCCACATTACCGCCTTGAAAAGCATGTTAGAATAACGTACAGCACCTTACAACTCCTAACAAAACATTACAACACCGTACGTAAACTTAAAACTCCATAATAAACCTAATGAATTCGTCCGAGTCATTTGAACATCGTACGACCACTCAGGACTTGTTACGACTCTGTATGCGAAATTAGCAACAGGAAAAGCAATTTAGAATAATGTAGGATGCGTTACAACTTTTGAGAACACCTTACACCACCGTACGAAAGATTAAAACTCCATAATAAACCTAATGAATTCGTCCGAGTAGTTTGAACACCATACAACAATTATTACGACTCTGTATGCCACATTACCGCCTTGAAAACCATGTTAGTATAACGTACAGCACCTTACAACTCCTAACAAAACATTACAACACCGTACGTAAACTTAAAACTCCATAATAAACCTAATGAATTCGTCCGAGTCATTTGAACATCGTACGACCACTCAGGACTTGTTACGACTCTGTATGCGAAATTAGCAACAGGAAAAGCAATTTAGAATAATGAAGGATGCATTACAACTTTTGAGAACACCTTACACCACCGTACGAAAGATTAAAACTCCATAATAAACCTAATGAATTCGTCCGAGTAATTTGAACACCATACAACAATTTGGAATATATTACGACTTCGTATGCCACATTACTGCCTTGAAAAGCATGTTAGTATAACGTACGACACCTTACTACTCGTAACAAAACATTACAACACCGTACGTAAACTTAAAACTCCATAATAAACCTATTGAATTCGTCCGAATCCTTTGAACATCGTACGACAATTTAGAATATATTACGACTCTGCTTGCCACATTAAAGTCTTGAGAAGCATGTTAGTATAACGTACGACACCTTACAACTCCTAACAAAACATTACAACACCGTAGGTAAACTTAAAACTCCATAATAAACCTAATGAATTCGTCCGAGTAATTTGAACACCATACAACAATTTGGAATATATTACGACTCTGTATGCCACATTACCTCCTTGAAAAGCATGTTAGTATAACGTACGGCACCTTACAAATCTTAACAAAACATTACAACACCGTACGTAAACTTAAAACTCCATAATAAACCTAATGAATTCGTCCGAGTCCTTTGAACATCGTACGACAATTTAGAATATATTACGACTCTGCTTGCCACATTAAAGTCTTGAGAAGCATGTTAGTATAACGTACGACACCTTACAACTCCTAACAAAACATTACAACACTGTACGTAAACTTAAAACTCCATAATAAACCTAATGAATTCGTCCAAGTAATTTGAACACCATACAACAATTTGGAATATATTACGACTCTGTATGCCACATTACCTCCTTGAAAAGCATGTTAGTATAATGTACGGCACCTTACAAATCCTAACAAAACATTACAACACCGTACGTAAACTTAAAACTCCATAATAAACCTAATGAATTCGTCCGAGTCATTTGAACATCATACGACCACTCAGGACTTGTTACGACTCTGTATGCGAAATTAGCAACAGGATAAGCAATTTAGAATAATGTAGGATGCGTTACAACTTTTGAGAACACCTTACACCACCGTACGAAAGATTAAAACTCCATAATAAACCTAATGAATTCGTCCGAGTAATTTGAGCACCATACAACAATTTGGAATATATTACGACTCAGTATGCCACATTACCGCCTTGAAAAGCATGTTAGTATAACGTACGGCACCTTACAACTCCTAACAAAACATTACAACACCGTACGTAAACTTAAAACTCCATAATAAACCTAATGAATTCGTCCGAGTCATTTGAACATCGTACCACCACTCAGGACTTGTTACGACTCTGTATGCGAAATTAGCAACAGGAAAAGCAATTTAGAATAATGTAGGATGCGTTACAACTTTTGAGAACACCTTACACCACCGTACGAAAGATTAAAACTCCATAATAAACCTAATGAATTCGTCCGAGTAGTTTGAACACCATACAACAATTATTACGACTCTGTATGCCACATTACCGCCTTGAAAAGCATGTTAGTATAACGTACAGCACCTTACAACTCCTAACAAAACATTACAACACCGTACGTAAAATTAAAACTCCATAATAAACCTAATGAATTCGTCCGAGTCATTTGAACATCGTACGACCACTCAGGACTTGTTACGACTCTGTATGCGAAATTAGCAACAGGAAAAGCAATTTAGAATAATGTAGGATGCGTTACAACTTTTGAGAACACCTTACACCACCGTACGAAAGATTAAAACTCCATAATAAACCTAATGAATTCGTCCGAGTAGTTTGAACACCATACAACAATTATTACGACTCTGTATGCCACATTACCGCCTTGAAAACCATGTTAGTATAACGTACAGCACCTTACAACTCCTAACAAAACATTACAACACCGTACGTAAACTTAAAACTCCATAATAAACCTAATGAATTCGTCCGAGTCATTTGAACATCGTACAACCACTCAGGACTTGTTACGACTCTGTATGCGAAATTAGCAACAGGAAAAGCAATTTAGAATAATGTAGGATGCGTTACAACTTTTGAGAACACCTTACACCACCGTACGAAAGATTAAAACTCCATAATAAACCTAATGAATTCGTCCGAGTAGTTTGAACACCATACAACAATTTGGAATATATTACGACTCAGTATGCCACATTACCGCCTTGAAAAGCATGTTAGTATGACGTACGGCACCTTACAACTCCTAACAAAACATTACAACACCGTATGTAAACTTAAAACTCCATAATAAACCTAATGAATTCGTCCGAGTCATTTGAACATCGTACGACCACTCAGGACTTGTTACGACTCTGTATGCGAAATTAGCAACAGGATAAGCAATTTAGAATAATGTAGGATGCGTTACAACTTTTGAGAACACCTTACACCACCGTACGAAAGATTAAAACTCCATAATAAACCTAATGAATTCGTCCGAGTAGTTTGAACACCATACAACAATTTGGAATATATTACGACTCTGTATGCCACATTACCGCCTTGAAAAGCATGTTAGTATAACGTACAGCACCTTACAACTCCTAACAAAACATTACAACACCGTACGTAAACTTAAAACTCCATAATAAACCTAATGAATTCGTCCGAGTCATTTGAACATCGTACGACCACTCAGGACTTGTTACGACTCTGTATGCGTAATTAGCAACAGGAAAAGCAATTTAGAATAATGTAGGATGTGTTACAACTTTTGAGAACACCTTACACCACCGTACGAAAGATTAAAACTCCATAATAAACCTAATGAATTCGTCCGAGTAGTTTGAACACCATACAACAATTATTACGACTCTGTATGCCACATTACCGCCTTGAAAAGCATGTTAGAATAACGTACAGCACCTTACAACTCCTAACAAAACATTACAACACCGTACGTAAACTTAAAACTCCATAATAAACCTAATGAATTCGTCCGAGTCATTTGAACATCGTACGACCACTCAGGACTTGTTACGACTCTGTATGCGAAATTAGCAACAGGAAAAGCAATTTAGAATAATGTAGGATGCGTTACAACTTTTGAGAACACCTTACACCACCGTACGAAAGATTAAAACTCCATAATAAACCTAATGAATTCGTCCGAGTAGTTTGAACACCATACAACAATTATTACGACTCTGTATGCCACATTACCGCCTTGAAAACCATGTTAGTATAACGTACAGCACCTTACAACTCCTAACAAAACATTACAACACCGTACGTAAACTTAAAACTCCATAATAAACCTAATGAATTCGTCCGAGTCATTTGAACATCGTACGACCACTCAGGACTTGTTACGACTCTGTATGCGAAATTAGCAACAGGAAAAGCAATTTAGAATAATGAAGGATGCATTACAACTTTTGAGAACACCTTACACCACCGTACGAAAGATTAAAACTCCATAATAAACCTAATGAATTCGTCCGAGTAATTTGAACACCATACAACAATTTGGAATATATTACGACTTCGTATGCCACATTACTGCCTTGAAAAGCATGTTAGTATAACGTACGACACCTTACTACTCGTAACAAAACATTACAACACCGTACGTAAACTTAAAACTCCATAATAAACCTATTGAATTCGTCCGAATCCTTTGAACATCGTACGACAATTTAGAATATATTACGACTCTGCTTGCCACATTAAAGTCTTGAGAAGCATGTTAGTATAACGTACGACACCTTACAACTCCTAACAAAACATTACAACACCGTAGGTAAACTTAAAACTCCATAATAAACCTAATGAATTCGTCCGAGTAATTTGAACACCATACAACAATTTGGAATATATTACGACTCTGTATGCCACATTACCTCCTTGAAAAGCATGTTAGTATAACGTACGGCACCTTACAAATCTTAACAAAACATTACAACACCGTACGTAAACTTAAAACTCCATAATAAACCTAATGAATTCGTCCGAGTCCTTTGAACATCGTACGACAATTTAGAATATATTACGACTCTGCTTGCCACATTAAAGTCTTGAGAAGCATGTTAGTATAACGTACGACACCTTACAACTCCTAACAAAACATTACAACACTGTACGTAAACTTAAAACTCCATAATAAACCTAATGAATTCGTCCAAGTAATTTGAACACCATACAACAATTTGGAATATATTACGACTCTGTATGCCACATTACCTCCTTGAAAAGCATGTTAGTATAACGTACGGCACCTTACAAATCCTAACAAAACATTACAACACCGTACGTAAACTTAAAACTCCATAATAAACCTAATGAATTCGTCCGAGTCATTTGAACATCATACGACCACTCAGGACTTGTTACGACTCTGTATGCGAAATTAGCAACAGGATAAGCAATTTAGAATAATGTAGGATGCGTTACAACTTTTGAGAACACCTTACACCACCGTACGAAAGATTAAAACTC
Organism: Tagetes erecta; assembly: GCA_030867185.1. NCBI lineage: Eukaryota > Viridiplantae > Streptophyta > Magnoliopsida > Asterales > Asteraceae > Tagetes > Tagetes erecta. Next base: position 40,904,166 of record CM061488.1, on the reverse strand, counting down.
CATAATAAACCTAATGAATTCGTCCGAGTAATTTGAGCACCATACAACAATTTGGAATATATTACGACTCAGTATGCCACATTACCGCCTTGAAAAGCATGTTAGTATAACGTACGGCACCTTACAACTCCTAACAAAACATTACAACACCGTACGTAAACTTAAAACTCCATAATAAACCTAATGAATTCGTCCGAGTCATTTGAACATCGTACCACCACTCAGGACTTGTTACGACTCTGTATGCGAAATTAGCAACAGGAAAAGCAATTTAGAATAATGAAGAATGCATTACAACTTTTGAGAACACCTTACACCACCGTACGAAAGATTAAAACTCCATAATAAACCTAATGAATTCGTCCGAGTACTTTGAACACCATACAACAATTTGGAATATATTACGACTCTGTATGCCACATTACCGTCTTGAGAAGCATGTTAGTATAACGTACGGCACCTTGCAACTCCTAACAAAACATTACAACACCGTACGTAAACTTAAAACTCCATAATAAACCTAATGAATTCGTCCGAGTTATTTGAACATCGTACGACCACTCAGGACTTGTTACGACTCTGTATGCGTAATTAGCAACAGGAAAAGCAATTTAGAATAATGTAGGATGTGTTACAACTTTTGAGAACACCTTACACCACCGTACGAAAGATTAAAACTCCATAATAAACCTAATGAATTCGTCCGAGTAATTTGAACACCATACAACAATTTGGAATATATTACGACTCTGTATGCCACATTACCGTCTTGAGAAGCATGTTAGTATAACGTACGGCACCTTACAACTCCTAACAAAACATTACAACACCGTACGTAAACTTATAACTCCATAATAAACCTAATGAATTCGTCCGAGACATTTGAACATCGTACGACCACTCAGGACTTGTTACGACTCTGTATGCGTAATTAGCAACAGGAAAAGCAATTTAGAATAATGTAGGATGTGGTACAACTTTTGAGAACACCTTACACCACCGTACGAAAGATTAAAACTCCATAATAAACCTAATGAATTCGTCCGAGTAGTTTGAACACCATACAACAATTATTACGACTCTGTATGCCACATTACCGCCTTGAAAAGCATGTTAGAATAACGTACAGCACCTTACAACTCCTAACAAAACATTACAACACCGTACGTAAACTTAAAACTCCATAATAAACCTAATGAATTCGTCCGAGTCATTTGAACATCGTACGACCACTCAGGACTTGTTACGACTCTGTATGCGAAATTAGCAACAGGAAAAGCAATTTAGAATAATGTAGGATGCGTTACAACTTTTGAGAACACCTTACACCACCGTACGAAAGATTAAAACTCCATAATAAACCTAATGAATTCGTCCGAGTAGTTTGAACACCATACAACAATTACTACGACTCTGTATGCCACATTACCGCCTTGAAAACCATGTTAGTATAACGTACAGCACCTTACAACTCCTAACAAAACATTACAACACCGTACGTAAACTTAAAACTCCATAATAAACCTAATGAATTCGTCCGAGTCATTTGAACATCGTACGACCACTCAGGACTTGTTACGACTCTGTATGCGAAATTAGCAACAGGAAAAGCAATTTAGAATAATGAAGGATGCATTACAACTTTTGAGAACACCTTACACCACCGTACGAAAGATTAAAACTCCATAATAAACCTAATGAATTCGTCCGAGTAATTTGAACACCATACAACAATTTGGAATATATTACGACTTCGTATGCCACATTACTGCCTTGAAAAGCATGTTAGTATAACGTACGACACCTTACTACTCGTAACAAAACATTACAACACCGTACGTAAACTTAAAACTCCATAATAAACCTATTGAATTCGTCCGAATCCTTTGAACATCGTACGACAATTTAGAATATATTACGACTCTGCTTGCCACATTAAAGTCTTGAGAAGCATGTTAGTATAACGTACGACACCTTACAACTCCTAACAAAACATTACAACACCGTAGGTAAACTTAAAACTCCATAATAAACCTAATGAATTCGTCCGAGTAATTTGAACACCATACAACAATTTGGAATATATTACGACTCTGTATGCCACATTACCTCCTTGAAAAGCATGTTAGTATAACGTACGGCACCTTACAAATCTTAACAAAACATTACAACACCGTACGTAAACTTAAAACTCCATAATAAACCTAATGAATTCGTCCGAGTCCTTTGAACATCGTACGACAATTTAGAATATATTACGACTCTGCTTGCCACATTAAAGTCTTGAGAAGCATGTTAGTATAACGTACGACACCTTACAACTCCTAACAAAACATTACAACACTGTACGTAAACTTAAAACTCCATAATAAACCTAATGAATTCGTCCAAGTAATTTGAACACCATACAACAATTTGGAATATATTACGACTCTGTATGCCACATTACCTCCTTGAAAAGCATGTTAGTATAACGTACGGCACCTTACAAATCCTAACAAAACATTACAACACCGTACGTAAACTTAAAACTCCATAATAAACCTAATGAATTCGTCCGAGTCATTTGAACATCATACGACCACTCAGGACTTGTTACGACTCTGTATGCGAAATTAGCAACAGGATAAGCAATTTAGAATAATGTAGGATGCGTTACAACTTTTGAGAACACCTTACACCACCGTACGAAAGATTAAAACTCCATAATAAACCTAATGAATTCGTCCGAGTAATTTGAGCACCATACAACAATTTGGAATATATTACGACTCAGTATGCCACATTACCGCCTTGAAAAGCATGTTAGTATAACGTACGGCACCTTACAACTCCTAACAAAACATTACAACACCGTACGTAAACTTAAAACTCCATAATAAACCTAATGAATTCGTCCGAGTCATTTGAACATCGTACCACCACTCAGGACTTGTTACGACTCTGTATGCGAAATTAGCAACAGGAAAAGCAATTTAGAATAATGAAGAATGCATTACAACTTTTGAGAACACCTTACACCACCGTACGAAAGATTAAAACTCCATAATAAACCTAATGAATTCGTCCGAGTACTTTGAACACCATACAACAATTTGGAATATATTACGACTCTGTATGCCACATTACCGTCTTGAGAAGCATGTTAGTATAACGTACGGCACCTTGCAACTCCTAACAAAACATTACAACACCGTACGTAAACTTAAAACTCCATAATAAACCTAATGAATTCGTCCGAGTTATTTGAACATCGTACGACCACTCAGGACTTGTTACGACTCTGTATGCGTAATTAGCAACAGGAAAAGCAATTTAGAATAATGTAGGATGTGTTACAACTTTTGAGAACACCTTACACCACCGTACGAAAGATTAAAACTCCATAATAAACCTAATGAATTCGTCCGAGTAATTTGAACACCATACAACAATTTGGAATATATTACGACTCTGTATGCCACATTACCGTCTTGAGAAGCATGTTAGTATAACGTACGGCACCTTACAACTCCTAACAAAACATTACAACACCGTACGTAAACTTATAACTCCATAATAAACCTAATGAATTCGTCCGAGACATTTGAACATCGTACGACCACTCAGGACTTGTTACGACTCTGTATGCGTAATTAGCAACAGGAAAAGCAATTTAGAATAATGTAGGATGTGGTACAACTTTTGAGAACACCTTACACCACCGTACGAAAGATTAAAACTCCATAATAAACCTAATGAATTCGTCCGAGTAGTTTGAACACCATACAAAAATTAATACGACTCTGTATGCCACATTACCGCCTTGTAAAGCATGTTAGTATAACGTACATCACCTTACAACTCCTAACAAAACATTACAACACCGCACGTAAACTTAAAACTCCATAATAAACCTAATGAATTCGTCCGAGTCATTTGAACATCGTACGACCACTCAGGACTTGTTACGACTCTGTATGCGTAATTAGCAACAGGAAAAGCAATTTAGAATAATGTAGGATGTGTTACAACTTTTGAGAACACCTTACACCACCGTACGAAAGATTAAAACTCCATAATAAACCTAATGAATTCGTCCGAGTAGTTTGAACACCATACAACAATTATTACGACTCTGTATGCCACATTACCGCCTTGAAAAGCATGTTAGTATAACGTACAGCACCTTACAACTCCTAACAAAACATTACAACACCGTACGTAAACTTAAAACTCCATAATAAACCTAATGAATTCGTCCGAGTCATTTGAACATCGTACGACCACTCAGGACTTGTTACGAATCTGTATGCGAAATTAGCAACAGGAAAAGCAATTTAGAATAATGTAGGATGCGTTACAACTTTTGAGAACACCTTACACCACCGTACGAAAGATTAAAACTCCATAATAAACCTAATGAATTCGTCCGAGTAGTTTGAACACCATACAACAATTATTACGACTCTGTATGCCACATTACCGCCTTGAAAACCATGTTAGTATAACGTACATCACCTTACAACTCCTAACAAAACATTACAACACCGTACGTAAACTTAAAACTCCATAATAAACCTAATGAATTCGTCCGAGTCATTTGAACATCGTACGACCACTCAGGACTTGTTACGACTCTGTATGCGAAATTAGCAACAGGAAAAGAAATTTAGAATAATGTAGGATGCGTTACAACTTTTGAGAACACCTTACACCACCGTACGAAAGATTAAAACTCCATAATAAACCTAATGAATTCGTCCGAGTAGTTTGAACACCATACAACAATTTGGAATATATTACGACTCTGTATGCCACATTACCGCCTTGAAAAGCATGTTAGTATAACGTACAGCACCTTACAACTCCTAACAAAACATTACAACAACGTACGTAAACTTAAAACTCCATAATAAACCTAATGAATTCGTCCGAGTCATTTGAACATCGTACGACCACTCAGGACTTGTTACGACTCTGTATGCGTAATTAGCAACAGGAAAAGCAATTTAGAATAATGTAGGATGTGTTACAACTTTTGAGAACACCTTACACCACCGTACGAAAGATTAAAACTCCATAATAAACCTAATGAATTCGTCCGAGTAGTTTGAACACCATACAACAATTATTACGACTCTGTATGCCACATTACCGCCTTGAAAAGCATGTTAGTATAACGTACAGCACCTTACAACTCCTAACAAAACATTACAACACCGTACGTAAACTTAAAACTCCATAATAAACCTAATGAATTCGTCCGAGTCATTTGAACATCGTACGACCACTCAGGACTTGTTACGACTCTGTATGCGAAATTAGCAACAGGAAAAGCAATTTAGAATAATGTAGGATGCGTTACAACTTTTGAGAACACCTTACACCACCGTACGAAAGATTAAAACTCCATAATAAACCTAATGAATTCGTCCGAGTAGTTTGAACACCATACAACAATTATTACGACTCTGTATGCCACATTACCGCCTTGAAAACCATGTTAGTATAACGTACAGCACCTTACAACTCCTAACAAAACATTACAAAACCGTACGTAAACTTAAAACTCCATAATAAACCTAATGAATTCGTCCGAGTCATTTGAACATCGTACGACCACTCAGGACTTGTTACGACTCTGTATGCGAAATTAGCAACAGGAAAAACAATTTAGAATAATGTAGGATGCGTTACAACTTTTGAGAACACCTTACACCACCGTACGAAAGATTAAAACTCCATAATAAACCTAATGAATTCGTCCGAGTAGTTTGAACACCATACAACAATTTGGAATATATTACGACTCTGTATGCCACATTACCGCCTTGAAAAGCATGTTAGTATAACGTACAGCACCTTACAACTCCTAACAAAACATTACAACACCGTACGTAAACTTAAAACTCCATAATAAACCTAATGAATTCGTCCGAGTCATTTGAACATCGTACGACCACTCAGGACTTGTTACGACTCTGTATGCGTAATTAGCAACAGGAAAAGCAATTTAGAATAATGTAGGATGTGTTACAACTTTTGAGAACACCTTACACCACCGTACGAAAGATTAAAACTCCATAATAAACCTAATGAATTCGTCCGAGTAGTTTGAACACCATACAACAATTATTACGACTCTGTATGCCACATTACCGCCTTGAAAAGCATGTTAGAATAACGTACAGCACCTTACAACTCCTAACAAAACATTACAACACCGTACGTAAACTTAAAACTCCATAATAAACCTAATGAATTCGTCCGAGTCATTTGAACATCGTACGACCACTCAGGACTTGTTACGACTCTGTATGCGAAATTAGCAACAGGAAAAGCAATTTAGAATAATGTAGGATGCGTTACAACTTTTGAGAACACCTTACACCACCGTACGAAAGATTAAAACTCCATAATAAACCTAATGAATTCGTCCGAGTAGTTTGAACACCATACAGAATTATTACGACTCTGTATGCCACATTACCGCCTTGAAAAGCATGTTAGTATAACGTACAGCACCTTACAACTCCTAACAAAACATTACAACACCGTACGTAAAATTAAAACTCCATAATAAACCTAATGAATTCGTCCGAGTCATTTGAACATCGTACGACCACTCAGGACTTGTTACGACTCTGTATGCGAAATTAGCAACAGGAAAAGCAATTTAGAATAATGTAGGATGCGTTACAACTTTTGAGAACACCTTACACCACCGTACGAAAGATTAAAACTCCATAATAAACCTAATGAATTCGTCCGAGTAGTTTGAACACCATACAACAATTATTACGACTCTGTATGCCACATTACCGCCTTGAAAACCATGTTAGTATAACGTACAGCACCTTACAACTCCTAACAAAACATTACAACACCGTACGTAAACTTAAAACTCCATAATAAACCTAATGAATTCGTCCGAGTCATTTGAACATCGTACGACCACTCAGGACTTGTTACGACTCTGTATGCGAAATTAGCAACAGGAAAAGCAATTTAGAATAATGTAGGATGCGTTACAACTTTTGAGAACACCTTACACCACCGTACGAAAGATTAAAACTCCATAATAAACCTAATGAATTCGTCCGAGTAGTTTGAACACCATACAACAATTTGGAATATATTACGACTCTGTATGCCACATTACCGCCTTGAAAAGCATGTTAGTATAACGTACAGCACCTTACAACTCCTAACAAAACATTACAACACCGTACGTAAACTTAAAACTCCATAATAAACCTAATGAATTCGTCCGAGTCATTTGAACATCGTACGACCACTCAGGACTTGTTACGACTCTGTATGCGTAATTAGCAACAGGAAAAGCAATTTAGAATAATGTAGGATGTGTTACAACTTTTGAGAACACCTTACACCACCGTACGAAAGATTAAAACTCCATAATAAACCTAATGAATTCGTCCGAGTAGTTTGAACACCATACAACAATTATTACGACTCTGTATGTCACATTACCGCCTTGAAAAGCATGTTAGAATAACGTACAGCACCTTACAACTCCTAACAAAACATTACAACACCGTACGTAAACTTAAAACTCCATAATAAACCTAATGAATTCGTCCGAGTCATTTGAACATCGTACGACCACTCAGGACTTGTTACGACTCTGTATGCGAAATTAGCAACAGGAAAAGCAATTTAGAATAATGTAGGATGCGTTACAACTTTTGAGAACACCTTACACCACCGTACGAAAGATTAAAACTCCATAATAAACCTAATGAATTCGTCCGAGTAGTTTGAACACCATACAACAATTATTACGACTCTGTATGCCACATTACCGCCTTGAAAAGCATGTTAGTATAACGTACAGCACCTTACAACTCCTAACAAAACATTACAACACCGTACGTAAAATTAAAACTCCATAATAAACCTAATGAATTCGTCCGAGTCATTTGAACATCGTACGACCACTCAGGACTTGTTACGACTCTGTATGCGAAATTAGCAACAGGAAAAGCAATTTAGAATAATGTAGGATGCGTTACAACTTTTGAGAACACCTTACACCACCGTACGAAAGATTAAAACTCCATAATAAACCTAATGAATTCGTCCGAGTAGTTTGAACACCATACAACAATTATTACGACTCTGTATGCCACATTACCGCCTTGAAAACCATGTTAGTATAACGTACAGCACCTTACAACTCCTAACAAAACATTACAACACCGTACGTAAACTTAAAACTCCATAATAAACCTAATGAATTCGTCCGAGTCATTTGAACATCGTACGACCACTCAGGACTTGTTACGACTCTGTATGCGAAATTAGCAACAGGAAAAGCAATTTAGAATAATGTAGGATGCGTTACAACTTTTGAGAACACCTTACACCACCGTACGAAAGATTAAAACTCCATAATAAACCTAATGAATTCGTCCGAGTAGTTTGAACACCATACAACAATTTGGAATATATTACGACTCTGTATGCCACATTACCGCCTTGAAAAACATGTTAGTATAACGTACAGCACCTTACAACTCCTAACAAAACATTACAACACCGTACGTAAACTTAAAACTCCATAATAAACCTAATGAATTCGTCCGAGTCATTTGAACATCGTACGACCACTCAGGACTTGTTACGACTCTGTATGCGTAATTAGCAACAGGAAAAGCAATTTAGAATAATGTAGGATGTGTTACAACTTTTGAGAACACCTTACACCACCGTACGAAAGATTAAAACTCCATAATAAACCTAATGAATTCGTCCGAGTAGTTTGAACACCATACAACAATTATTACGACTCTGTATGCCACATTACCGCCTTGAAAAGCATGTTAGAATAACGTACAGCACCTTACAACTCCTAACAAAACATTACAACACCGTACGTAAACTTAAAACTCCATAATAAACCTAATGAATTCGTCCGAGTCATTTGAACATCGTACGACCACTCAGGACTTGTTACGACTCTGTATGCGAAATTAGCAACAGGAAAAGCAATTTAGAATAATGTAGGATGCGTTACAACTTTTGAGAACACCTTACACCACCGTACGAAAGATTAAAACTCCATAATAAACCTAATGAATTCGTCCGAGTAGTTTGAACACCATACAACAATTTGGAATATATTACAACTCTGTATGCCACATTACCGCCTTGAAAAGCATGTTAGTATAACGTACAGCACCTTACAACTCCTAACCAAACATTACAACACCGTACGTAAACTTAAAACTCCATAATAAACCTAATGAATTCGTCCGAGTCATTTGAACATCTTACGACCACTCAGGACTTGTTACGACTCTGTATGCGAAATTAGCAACAGGAAAAGCAATTTAGAATAATGTAGGATGCGTTACAACTTTTGAGAACACCTTACACCACCGTACGAAAGATTAAAACTCCATAATAAACCTAATGAATTCGTCGGAGTAATTTGAACACCATACAACAATTTGGAATATATTACGACTCTGTATGCCACATTACCGTCTTGAGAAGCATGTTAGTATAACGTACGGCACCTTACAACTCCTAACATAACATTACAACACCGTACTACAACAAAATTGGGTTTTTAGTACGCCCAAAAGTGTCCTATAATGGTACTTTATAGGACCTTTCATTTAATAGGACCAATAGTAAAAGCGTTTCATGTAAAGGGGGTTGTAATAAGTCCCGAAACTTAAAAAGCGTCCTAATATCGCAAATAAGATTATGAAACCAATTTTATGGTCGCATAATATGTCTATAAACAACTTAAAAGCGTCCTAACAAAAACATATTAGGACACTTTTACAATGTTACAATATGTGGTTACTTACTTTTAATCTTATGATACACGTATAAGCGTCCTTAAAAATTAGTTTATAGGACCCTTATAATGTAATAGTATAGGTACTTTAGTACTAAGAAAAGGGTCCTAATATCCCAAATAAGATTATGAAACCAATTTTATGGTCGCATAATATGTATATGAACAACTCAAAAAACGTCCTAATAAAAACATATAAGGACACTTTTACAATGTTACAATATATGACTATTTACTTTCACTACAAAAAATCCGACCATTAGTGGCGACAGTTATCGCCGCTAAAAGACCCATAAGTCGCAGCTAAAGGTATTAGCGATGACATATCGCCGCTAATGAGTCGCCGCTATTGCTTTGTCACTAATGCTTGCCTTGTCGCCGATAGTGCTAAAGAGTCGCCACTAAAGGTCCATGAACATTTTTCAATTATTTTTGCTGATAATTCCAGCAGTTTCATGTTTTTCCAAAAACAATATACAAACAACATATCAATCAAATACATACATACACAACAAATAACAGAACCATTATATTATATTTAATTATATAAAAGTACATAATCACTAACATATAGTCATTGTCTAATTAAAGTCACAAACATAAAACTACTAGTTAAAAACACAAAACTAGTTCATAATCATCTAGGTCTCCGATGTCCGTATCATCTTAGTTGCCTTCATGATGTTTGAAAAACTTAATGTTTGAGAACTCTTCACTTTTATGTTCATTTAATCCTGCAAACACGTACATACATATAAATTGAACAGTTTGAAAAACAACCACTATGATAAGTTTGATCTCACTTTGTATAATTTATGTACTATACATTTTCCTTTCCATCTTCAAATCCACCCACATTCTTTGTCCAAGACCCGGTTTCTTCCACCCATACAAATATCAACTAAAACCTCAAAGAAACACCATTTATCTCCAACAATCACCGCCATCCATCATCGACCCTCATAGACCACCGTTGTAACACCCTAGTACCATCGGCAACCACCACTTATCGCAACTATGAAACACCGAAACCTTCTGCTGTAACATAACCATCATCGTAGCACAACCCCAACACCACCACATTAAGAGCTTTAACCGTCACCACTACTGCTGCACTCTTTTACTGACCATAACTTTCAAACCATAGCGTTTAAGAAAATGCCATTACCACCATTAGAATCGTCTCGTCGAGACGAAGAATTTGATATATAATATGTGTCATGGAAACTGCCGGAAAAGCTGGAAATCAACCGGAAACAAAGAACACATACAAGAAGAACCCTAGCCGCCGCATCATTCAAACAAAGATATCTTCTCAACGATTCAGAACTGGAGAAAACTATCACCACCATTAGATTCCTTGCGTCGAGACGAAGAAAACGATATATAATACTCGCTATGAACACGCCGACAAGTTGCCGGAAAAACGAAGAAGGAAGGGGTTAAACCCTAGCAGCCGCAATCTTCAAATGGCCATAACTTTTTCATCGTTACGAGTTAGATGACGCATTTACTATCACTGGAACCGTCTCGTCGAGACGAAGATTTTCATATATAATAGGTCCCATGGGGATGTCGGAGCTGGCCGGAAAACGTCCGGAAAGGTAACGGCTGCAAGTTGTGTGGGATGATACTAGGGTTTTTGAAAAGATAAAATTGAGATGATAAAGTGTATTTATAGGTAGGGTTTGGCTATTGGGCTTTTTAATTTAATAACGTGTGTAACGCACTGCGTCTAGTATCGTTTCCCATATCAAATTTCCGTCAAAGCTTACATTTTTTTTTTCACGATGTTCCAGATCGTTTTTAAGTATTATATCCTTGATTGTAAATTGATGTATCTGAACATGCTTAATAACTAAACTAACCCCGAACTTTATTAGCTTGTTTATTTCTTTTTTTTATCATGATATATTATAATAACACGACAATGAATAAGTGTTTTACAAAGGTTTAAGTTATAAAACTCAAGTGTCAAGTGTCCTATTAAGTTCTGTTATATTAAAAACTTTAACAAATAAGTGTCCTATAAAACTGATGTTTTATAACTTAAATATCGAGTGTCCTATTACGATGTGTTATTATAAAACCACAATGATTAAGCGTCCTATAAAGGTTAAAGTTATAATACTCAAATGTCAAGTGTCCTATTAACTCGTGTTCTAATATGACTTCAACTAGAAAGGGTCCTATAACACTTAACACTTAAGACTCAACTATAAAGTGTCCTATAAAGTAATGTTATAATAGGACCTCCTTTCATCCAGAGTCCTATTACATTACCACATAATGGGACACTAACAACTTAATGTCTTATAAATTACATTATTAGGATATACATTCTAAGTGTCTTATTAAGTTATAAGTTAATAGGACCCTAAAAAGTCATCCATCCTATTAAATAATTTTTTAGGACACCGATTTAGTATAGTATATTATAAAAGGACCCCAAGATTTCATTCGTCCTATAAAATTGTTTTTTAGGACCATCTTTTACAAGCGTCTCACACAAAAGGTCCTAAAAAGCCATTTTGGTTGTAGTATACGTAAACTTAAAACTCCATAATAAACCTAATGAATTCGTCCGAGTCATTTGAACATCGTACGACCACTTAGGACTTGTTACGACTCTGTATGCGAAATTAGCAACAGGAAAAGCAATTTAGAATAATGTAGGATGCGTTACAACTTTTGAGAACACCTTACACCACCGTACGAAAGATTAAAACTCCATAATAAACCTAATGAATTCGTCCGAGTAGTTTGAACACCATACAACAATTTGGAATATATTACGACTCTGTATGCCACATTATCGCCTTGGAAAGCATGTTAGTATAACGTACAGCACCTTACAACTCCTAACAAAACATTACAACACCGTACGTAAACTTAAAACTCCATAATAAACCTAATGAATTCGTCCGAGTCATTTGAACATCGTACGACCACTCAGGACTTGTTACGACTCTGTATGCGAAATTAGCAACATGAAAAGCAATTTAGAATAATGTAGGATGCGTTACAACTTTTGAGAACACCTTACACCACCGTACGAAAGATTAAAACTCCATAATAAACCTAATGAATTCGTCCGAGTAATTTGAACACCATACAACAATTTGGAATATATTACGACTCTGTATTCCACATTACCGCCTTAAAAACCATGTTAGTATAACGTACAGCACCTTACAACTCCTAACAAAACATTACAACACTGTACGTAAACTTAAAACTCCATAATAAACCTAATGAATTCGTCCGAGTCATTTGAACATCGTACGACCACTTAGGACTTGTTACCACTCTGTATGCGAAATTAGCAACAGGAAAAGCAATTTAGAATAATGTATGATGCGTTACAACTTTTGAGAACACCTTACACCACCGTACGAAACATTAAAACTCCATAATAAACCTAATGAATTCGTCCGAGTAATTTGAACACCATACAACAATTTGGAATATATTACGACTCTGTATGCCACATTACCGTCTTGAGAAGCATGTTAGTATAACGTACGGCACCTTACAACTCCTAACAAAACATTACAACACCGTACGTAAACTTAAAACTCCATAATAAACCTAATGAATTCGTCCGAGTCATTTGAACATCGTACGACCACTTAGGACTTGTTACGACTCTGTATGCGAAATTAGCAACAGGAAAAGCAATTTAGAATAATGTAGGATGCGTTACAACTTTTGAGAACACCTTACACCACCGTACGAAAGATTAAAACTCCATAATAAACCTAATGAATTCGTCCGAGTAGTTTGAACACCATACAACAATTTGGAATATATTACGACTCTGTATGCCACATTATCGCCTTGGAAAGCATGTTAGTATAACGTACAGCACCTTACAACTCCTAACAAAACATTACAACACCGTACGTAAACTTAAAACTCCATAATAAACCTAATGAATTCGTCCGAGTCATTTGAACATCGTACGACCACTTAGGACTTGTTACGACTCTGTATGCGAAATTAGCAACATGAAAAGCAATTTAGAATAATGTAGGATGCGTTACAACTTTTGAGAACACCTTACACCACCGTACGAAAGATTAAAACTCCATAATAAACCTAATGAATTCGTCCGAGTAGTTTGAACACCATACAACAATTTGGAATATATTACGACTCTGTATTCCACATTACCGCCTTGAAAAGCATGTTAGTATAACGTACAGCACCTTACAACTCCTAACAAAACATTACAACACCGTACGTAAACTTAAAACTCCATAATAAACCTAATGAATTCGTCCGAGTCATTTGAACATCGTACGACCACTCAGGACTTGTTACGACTCTGTATGCGAAATTAGCAACAGGAAAAGCAATTTAGAATAATGTAGGATGCGTTACAACTTTTGAGAACACCTTACACCACCGTACGACAGATTAAAACTCCATAATAAACCTAATGAATTCGTCCGAGTAATTTGAACACCATACAACAATTTGGAATATATTACGACTCTGTATGCCACATTACCGTCTTGAGAAGCATGTTAGTATAACGTACGGCACCTTACAACTCCTAACAAAACTTTACAACACCGTACGTAAACTTAAAACTCCATAATAAACCTAATGAATTCATCCGAGTCATTTGAACATCGTACGACCACTTAGGACTTGTTACGACTCTGTATGCGAAATTAGCAACAGGAAAAGCAATTTAGAATAATGTAGGATGCGTTACAACTTTTGAGAACACCTTACACCACCGTACGAAAGATTAAAACTCCATAATAAACCTAATGAATTCGTCCGAGTAGTTTGAACACCATACAACAATTTGGAATATATTACGACTCTGTATTCCACTTTACCGCCTTGAAAAGCATGTTAGTATAACGTACAGCACCTTACAACTCCTAACAAAACATTACAACACTGTACGTAAACTTAAAACTCCATAATAAACCTAATGAATTCGTCCGAGTCATTTGAACATCGTACGACCACTTAGGACTTGTTACCACTCTGTATGCGAAATTAGCAACAGGAAAAGCAATTTAGAATAATGTATGATGCGTTACAACTTTTGAGAACACCTTACACCACCGTACGAAACATTAAAACTCCATAATAAACCTAATGAATTCGTCCGAGTAATTTGAACACCATACAACAATTTGGAATATATTACGACTCTGTATGCCACATTACCGTCTTGAGAAGCATGTTAGTATAACGTACGGCACCTTACAACTCCTAACAAAACATTACAACACCGTACGTAAACTTAAAACTCCATAATAAACCTAATGAATTCGTCCGAGTCATTTGAACATCGTACGACCACTTAGGACTTGTTACGACTCTGTATGCGAAATTAGCAACAGGAAAAGCAATTTAAAATAATGTAGGATGCGTTACAACTTTTGAGAACACCTTACACCACCGTACGAAAGATTAAAACTCCATAATAAACCTAATGAATTCGTCCGAGTAGTTTGAACACCATACAACAATTTGGAATATATTACGACTCTGTATGCCACATTATCACCTTGGAAAGCATGTTAGTATAACGTACAGCACCTTACAACTCCTAACAAAACATTACAACACCGTACGTAAACTTAAAACTCCATAATAAACCTAATGAATTCGTCCGAGTCATTTGAACATCGTACGACCACTCAGGACTTGTTACGACTCTGTATGCGAAATTAGCAACAGGAAAAGCAATTTAGAATAATGTAGGATGCGTTACAACTTTTGAGAACACCTTACACCACCGTACGAAAGATTAAAACTCCATAATAAACCTAATGAATTCGTCCGAGTAATTTGAACACCATACAACAATTTGGAATATATTACGACTCTGTATGCCACATTACCGTCTTGAGAAGCATGTTAGTATAACGTACGGCACCTTACAACTCCTAACAAAACATTACAACACCATACGTAAACTTAAAACTCCATAATAAACCTAATGAATTCGTCCGAGTCATTTGAACATTGTACGACCACTCAGGACTTGTTACGACTCTGTATGCGAAATTAGCAACAGGAAAAGCAATTTAGAATAATGTACGATGCGTTACAAGTTTTGAGAACACCTTACACCACCGTACGAAAGATTAAAACTCCATAATAAACCTACTGAATTCGTCCGAGTAATTTGAACACCATACAACAATTTGGAATATATTACGACTCTGTATGCCACATTACCGCCTTGAAAAGCATGTTAGTATAACGTACGGCACCTTACAACTCCTAACAAAACATTACAACACCATACGTAAACTTAAAACTCCATAATAAACCTAATGAATTCGTCCGAGTCATTTGAACATTGTACGACCACTCAGGACTTGTTACGACTCTGTATGCGAAATTAGCAACAGGAAAAGCAATTTAGAATAATGTACGATGCGTTACAAGTTTTGAGAACACCTTACACCACCGTACGAAAGATTAAAACTCCATAATAAACCTACTGAATTCGTCCGAGTAATTTGAACACCATACAACAATTTGGAATATATTACGACTCTGTATGCCACATTACCGCCTTGAAAAGCATGTTAGTATAACGTACGGCACCTTACAACTCCTAACAAAACATTACAACACCGTACGTAAACTTAAAACTCCATAATAAACCTAATGAATTCGTCCGAGTCATTTGAACATCGTACGACCACTCAGGACTTGTTATGACTCTTTATGCGAAATTAGCAACAGGAAAAGCAATTTAGAATAATGTAGGATGCGTTACAACTTTTGGGAACACCTTACACCACCGTACGAAAGATTAAAACTCAATAATAAACCTAATGAATTCGTCAGAGTAATTTGAACACCATACAACAATTTGGAATATATTACGACTTTGTATGCCACATTACCGCCTTGAAAAGCATGTTAGTATAACGTACGACACCTTACAACTCCTAACAAAACATTACAACACCGTACGTAAACTTAAAACTCCATAATAAACCTAACGAATTCGTCCGAGTCATTTGAACATCGTACGACCACTCAGGACTTGTTAGGACTCTGTATGCGAAATTAGCAACAGGAAAAGCAATTTAGAATAATGTAGGATGCGTTACAACTTTTGAGAACACCTTACACCACCGTACGAAAGATTAAAACTCAATAATAAACCTAATGAATTCGTCAGAGTAATTTGAACACCATACAACAATTTGGAATATATTACGACTTTGTATGCCACATTACCGCCTTGAAAAGCATGTTAGTATAACGTACGACACCTTACAACTCCTAACAAAACATTACAACACCGTACGTAAACTTAAAACTCCATAATAAACCTAATCAATTCGTCTGAGTCATTTGAACATCGTACGACCACTCAGGACTTGTTACGACTCTGTATGCGAAATTAGCAACAGGAAAAGCAATTTAGAATAATGTAGGATGCGTAACAACTTTTGAGAACACCTTACACCACCGTACGAAAGATTAAAACTCCATAATAAACCTAATGAATTCGTCCGAGTAATTTGAACACCATACAACAACTTTTGAATATATTACGACTCTGTATTCCACATTACCGCCTTTAAAAGCATGTTAGTATAACGTACGGCACCTTACAACTCCTAACAAAACATTACAACACCGTACGTAAACTTAAAATTCCATAATAAACCTAATGAATTCGTCCGAGTCATTTGAACACCATACAACAATTTGGAATATATTACGACTATGTATGCCACATTACCGCCTTGAAGAGCATGTTAGTATAACGTACGACACCTTACTACACCTAACAAAACATTACAACACCGTACGTAAACTAAAAACTCCATAACAAACCTAAAGAATTCGTCCGAGTCCTTTGAACATCATACGACAATTTAGAATATATTACGACTCTGTATGCCACATTACCGTCTCGAGAAGCATGTTAGTATAACGTACGGCACCTTACAACTCCTAACAAAATATTACAACACCGTACGTAAACTTAAAACTCCATAATAATCTTAATAAATTAGTCCGAGTCCTTTGAATATCGTACTACAATTGAGAATATATTACGACTCTGTAAGCAACATTTCCGTATTGAGAAGCATGTTAGTATAACGTACGGCACCTTACAACTCCTAACAAAACATTACAACACCGTACGTAAACTTAAAACTCCATAATAAACCTTATAAATTAGTCCGAGTCTTTTGAACATCGTACTACAATTTAGAATATATTATGACTCTGTATGCCACATTACCGCCTTGAAAAGCATGTTAGTATAACGTACGGCACCTTACAACTCCTAACAAAACATTACAACACCGTAAGTAAACTTAAAACTCCATAATAAGCTTAATCAATTCGTCTGAGTCATTTAAACATCGTATGACCACTCAGGACTTGTTACGACTCTGTATGCGAAATTAGCAACAGGAAAAGCAATTTAGAATAATGTAGGATGCGTTACAACTTTTGAGAACACCTTACACCACCGTACGAAAGATTAAAACTCCATAATAAACCTAATGAATTCGTCCGAGTAATTTGAACACCATACAACAATTTGGAATATATTACGACTCTGTATGCCACATTACCGTCTTGAGAAGCATGTTAGTATAACGTACGGCACCTTGCAACTCCTAACAAAACATTACAACACCGTACGTAAACTTAAAACTCTATAATAAACCTAATAAATTAGTCCGAGTCCTTTGAACACCATACAACAATTTGGAATATATTACGACTCTGTATGCCACATTACCACCTTGAAAAACATGTTAGTATAACATACGGCACCTTACAACTCCTAACAAAACATTACAACACCGTACGTAAACTTAAAACTCCATAATAAACCTAATGAATTCGTCCGAGTCATTTGAACATCGTACGACCACTCAGGACTTGTTAGGACTCTGTATGCGAAATTAGCAACAGGAAAAGCAATTTAGAATAATGTAGGATGCATTACAACTTTTGAGAACACCTTACACCACCGTACGAAAGATTAAAACTCAATAATAAACCTAATGAATTCGTCAGAGTAATTTGAACACCATACAACAATTTGGAATATATTACGACTTTGTATGCCACATTACCGCCTTAAAAAGCGTGTTAGTATAACGTACGACACCTTACAACTCCTAACAAAACATTACAACACCGTACGTAAACTTAAAACTCCATAATAAACCTAATGAATTCGTCCGAGTCATTTGAACATCGTACAACCACTCAGGACTTGTTACGACTCTGTATGCGAAATTAGCAACAGGAAAAACAATTTAGAATAATGTAGGATGCGTTACAACTTTTGAGAACACCTTACACCACCGTACGAAAGATTAAAACTCCATAATAAACCTAATGAATTCGTCCGAGTAATTTGAACACCATACAACAATTTGGAATATATTACGACTATGTATGCCACATTACAGCCTTGAAGAGCATGTTAGTATAACGTACGACACCTTACTACTCCTAACAAAACATTACAACACCGTACGTAAACTAAAAACTCATAAATTAACCTAAAGAATTCGTCCGAGTCCTTTGAACATCATACGACAATTTAGAATATATTACGACTCTGTATGCCACATTACCGTCTCGAGAAGCATGTTAGTATAACGTACGGCACCTTACAACTCCTAACAAAACATTACAACACCGTACGTAAACTTACAACTCCATAATAATCCTAATAAATTAGTCCGAGTCCTTTGAACACCATACAACAATTTGGAATATATTACGACTCTGTATGCCACATTACCGCCTTGAAAAACATGTTAGTATAACGTATGGCACCTTACAACTCCTAACAAAACATTACAACACCGTACGTAAACGTAAAACTCCATAATAAACCTAATGAATTCGTCCGAGTCATTTGAACATTGTACGACCACTCAGGACTTGTTAGGACTCTGTATGCGAAATTAGCAACAGGAAAAGCAATTTAGAATAATGTAGGATGCGTTACAACTTTTGAGAACACCTTACACCACCGTACGAAAGATTAAAACTCAATAATAAACCTAATGAATTCGTCAGAGTAATTTGAACACCATACAACAATTTGGAATATATTACGACTTTGTATGCCACATTACCGCCTTGAAAAGCATGTTAGTATAACGTACGACACCTTACAACTCCTAACAAAACATTACAACACCGTACGTAAACTTAAAACTCCATAATAAACCTAATGAATTCGTCCGAGTCATTTGAACATTGTACGACCACTCAGGACTTGTTAGGACTCTGTATGCGAAATTAGCAACAGGAAAAGCAATTTAGAATAATGTAGGATGCGTTACAACTTTTGAGAACACCTTACACCACCGTACGAAAGATTAAAACTCAATAATAAACCTAATGAATTCGTCAGAGTAATTTGAACACCATACAACAATTTGGAATATATTACGACTTTGTATGCCACATTACCGCCTTGAAAAGCATGTTAGTATAACGTACGACACCTTACAACTCCTAACAAAACATTACAACACCGTACGTACACTTAAAACTCCATAATAAACCTAATGAATTCGTCCGAGTCATTTGAACATCGTACGACCACTCAGGACTTGTTACGACTCTGTATGCGAAATTAGCAACAGGAAAAGCAATTTAGAATAATGTAGGATGCGTTACAACTTTTGAGAACACCTTACACCACCGTACGAAAGATTAAAACTCCATAATAAACCTAATGAATTCGTCCGAGTAATTTGAACACCATACAACAATTTGGAATATATTACGACTATGTATGCCACATTACCGCCTTGAAGAGCATGTTAGTATAACGTACGACACCTTACTACTCCTAACAAAACATTACAACACCGTACGTAAACTAAAAACTCATAAATTAACCTAAAGAATTCGTCCGAGTCCTTTGAACATCATACGACAATTTAGAATATATTACGACTCTGTATGCCACATTACCGTCTCGAGAAGCATGTTAGTATAACGTACGGCACCTTACAACTCCTAACAAAACATTACAACACCGTACGTAAACTTAAAACTCCATAATAATCCTAATAAATTAGTCCGAGTCCTTTGAATATCGTACTACAATTGAGAATATATTACGACTCTGTATGCAACATTTCCGTATTGAGAAGCATGTTAGTATAACGTACGGCACCTTACATCTCCTAACAAAACATTACAAAACCGTACGTAAACTTAAAACTCCATAATAATCCTAATAAATTAGTCCGAGTCCTTTGATACCGTACTACAATTGAGAATATATTACGACTCTGTATGCAACATTTCCGTATTGAGAAGCATGTTAGTATAACGTACGGCACCTTACATCTCCTAACAAAACGTTACAACACCGTACGTAAACTTAAAACTCCATAATAAACCTAATAAATTAGTCCGAGTCTTTTGAACATCGTACTACAATTTAGAATATATTACGACTCTGTATGCCACATTACCGCCTTGAAAAGCATGTTAGTATAACGTACGGCACCTTACAACTCCTAACAAAACATTACAACACCGTACGTAAACTTAAAGCGCCATAATAAACATAATGAATTCGTCCGAGTCATTTGAACATCATACGACCACTCAGGACTTGTTACGACTCTGTATGCGAAATTAGCAACAGGAAAAGCAATTTAGAATAATGTAGGATGTGTTACAACTTTTGAGAACACCTTACAGCATTGTACGAAAGATTAAAACTCCATAATAAACCTAATGAATTCGTCCGAGTAATTTGAACACCATACAACAATTTGGAATATATTACGACTATGTATGCCACATTACCGCCTTGAAGAGCATGTTAGTATAACGTACGACACCTTACTACTCCTAACAAAACATTACAACACCGTACGTAAACATAAAACTCCATAATAAACCTAAAGAATTCGTCCGAGTCCTTTGAACATCATACGACAATTTAGAATATATTACCACTCTGTATGCCACATTACCGTCTCGAGAAGCATGTTAGTATAACGTACGGCACCTTACAACTCCTAACAAAACATTACAACACCGTACGTAAACTTAAAACTCCATAATAATCCTAATAAAGTAGTCCGAGTCCTTTGAATATCGTACTACAATTGAGAATATATTACGACTCTGTATGCAACATTTCCGTATTGAGAAGCATGTTAGTATAACGTACGGCACCTTACAACTCCTAACAAAACATTACAACACCGTACGTAAACTTAAAACTCCATAATAAACCTTATAAATTAGTCCGAGTCTTTTGAACATCGTACTACAATTTAGAATATATTACGACTCTGTATGCCACATTACCGCCTTGAAAAGCATGTTAGTATAACGTACTGCACCTTACAACTCCTAACAAAACATTACAACACCGTAAGTAAACTTAAAACTCCATAATAAGCCTAATCATTTCGTCTGAGTCATTTAAACATCGTATGACCACTCAGGACTTGTTACGACTCTGTATGCGAAATTAGCAGCAGGAAAAGCAATTTAGAATAATGTAGGATGCGTTACAACTTTTGAGAACACCTTACACCACCGTACGAAAGATTAAAACTCCATAATAAACCTAATGAATTCGTCCGAGTAATTTGAACACCATACAACAATTTGGAATATATTACGACTCTGTATGCCACATTACCGTCTTGAGAAGCATGTTAGTATAACGTACGGCACCTTGCAACTCCTAACAAAACATTACAACACCGTACGTAAACTTAAAACTCTATAATAAACCTAATAAATTATTCCGAGTCCTTTGAACACCATACAACAATTTGGAATATATTACGACTTTGTATGCCACATTACCGCCTTGAAAAACATGTTAGTATAACGTACGACACCTTACAATTCCTAACAAAACATTACAACACCGTACGTAAACTTAAAACTCCATAATAAACCTAATGAATTCGTCCGAGTCATTTGAACATCGTACGACCACTCAGGACTTGTTAGGACTCTGTATGCGAAATTAGCAACAGGAAAAGCAATTTAGAATAATGTAGGATGCGTTACAACTTTTGAGAACACCTTACACCACCGTACGAAAGATTAAAACTCCATAATAAACCTAATGAATTCGTCAGAGTAATTTGAACACCATACAACAATTTGGAATATATTACGACTTTGTATGCCACATTACCGCCTTGAAAAGCATGTTAGTATAACGTACGACACCTTACAACTCCTAACAAAACATTACAACACCGTACGTAAACTTAAAACTCCATAATAAACCTAATGAATTCGTCCGAGTCATTTGAACATTGTACGACCACTCAGGACTTGTTAGGACTCTGTATGCGAAATTAGCAACAGGAAAAGCAATTTAGAATAATGTAGGATGCGTTACAACTTTTGAGAACACCTTACACCACCGTACGAAAGTTTAAAACTCAATAATAAACCTAATGAATTCGTCAGAGTAATTTGAACACCATACAACAATTTGGAATATATTACGACTTTGTATGCCACATTACCGTCTTGAAAAGCATGTTAGTATAACGTACGACACCTTACAACTCCTAACAAAACATTACAACACCGTACGTACACTTAAAACTCCATAATAAACCTAATGAATTCGTCCGAGTCATTTGAACATCGTACGACCACTCAGGACTTGTTACGACTCTGTATGCGAAATTTGCAACAGGAAAAGCAATTTAGAATAATGTAGGATGCGTTACAACTTTTGAGAACACCTTACACCACCGTACGAAAGATTAAAACTCCATAATAAACCTAATGAATTCGTCCGAGTAATTTGAACACCATACAACAATTTGGAATATATTACGACTATGTATGCCACATTACCGCCTTGAAGAGCATGTTAGTATAACGTACGACACCTTACTACTCCTAACAAAACATTACAACACCGTACGTAAACTAAAAACTCATAAATTAACCTAAAGAATTCGTCCGAGTCCTTTGAACATCATACGACAATTTAGAATATATTACGACTCTGTATGCCACATTACCGTCTCGAGAAGCATGTTAGTATAACGTACGGCACCTTACAACTCCTAACAAAACATTACAACACCGTACGTAAACTTAAAACTCCATAATAATCCTAATAAATTAGTCCGAGTCCTTTGAATATCGTACTACAATTGAGAATATATTACGACTCTGTATGCAACATTTCCGTATTGAGAAGCATGTTAGTATAACGTACGGCACCTTACATCTCCTAACAAAACATTACAACACCGTACGTAAACTTAAAACTCCATAATAATCCTAATAAATTAGTCCGAGTCCTTTGAATACCGTACTACAATTGAGAATATATTACGACTCTGTATGCAACATTTCCGTATTGAGAAGCATGTTAGTATAACGTACGGCACCTTACATCTCCTAACAAAACGTTACAACACCGTACGTAAACTTAAAACTCCATAATAAACCTAATAAATTAGTCCGAGTCTTTTGAACATCGTACTACAATTTAGAATATATTACGACTCTGTATGCCACATTACCGCCTTGAAAAGCATGTTAGTATAACGTACGGCACCTTACAACTCCTAACAAAACATTACAACACCGTACGTAAACTTAAAGCGCCATAATAAACATAATGAATTCGTCCGAGTCATTTGAACATCGTACGACCACTCAGGACTTGTTACGACTCTGTATGCGAAATTAGAAACAGGAAAAGCAATTTAGAATAATGTAGGATGTGTTACAACTTTTGAGAACACCTTACAGCATTGTACGAAAGATTAAAACTCCATAATAAACCTAATGAATTCGTCCGAGTAATTTGAACACCATACAACAATTTGGAATATATTACGACTATGTATGCCACATTACCGCCTTGAAGAGCATGTTAGTATAACGTACGACACCTTACTACTCCTAACAAAACATTACAACACCGTACGTAAACATAAAACTCCATAATAAACCTAAAGAATTCGTCCGAGTCCTTTGAACATCATACGACAATTTAGAATATATTACCACTCTGTATGCCACATTACCGTCTCGAGAAGCATGTTAGTATAACGTACGACACCTTACAACTCCTAACAAAACATTACAACACCGTACGTAAACTTAAAACTCCATAATAATCCTAATAAAGTAGTCCGAGTCCTTTGAATATCGTACTACAATTGAGAATATATTACGACTCTGTATGCAACATTTCCGTATTGAGAAGCATGTTAGTATAACGTACGGCACCTTACAACTCCTAACAAAACATTACAACACCGTACGTAAACTTAAAACTCCATAATAAACCTTATAAATTAGTCCGAGTCTTTTGAACATCGTACTACAATTTAGAATATATTACGACTCTGTATGCCACATTACCGCCTTGAAAAGCATGTTAGTATAACGTACTGCACCTTACAACTCCTAACAAAACATTACAACACCGTAAGTAAACTTAAAACTCCATAATAAGCCTAATCATTTCGTCTGAGTCATTTAAACATCGTATGACCACTCAGGACTTGTTACGACTCTGTATGCGAAATTAGCAGCAGGAAAAGCAATTTAGAATAATGTAGGATGCGTTACAACTTTTGAGAACATCTTACACCACCGTACGAAAGATTAAAACTCCATAATAAACCTAATGAATTCGTCCGAGTAATTTGAACACCATACAACAATTTGGAATATATTACGACTCTGTATGCCACATTACCGTCTTGAGAAGCATGTTAGTATAACGTACGGCACCTTGCAACTCCTAACAAAACATTACAACACCGTACGTAAACTTAAAACTCTATAATAAACCTAATGAATTATTCCGAGTCCTTTGAACACCATACAACAATTTGGAATATATTACGACTTTGTATGCCACATTACCACCTTGAAAAACATGTTAGTATAACGTACGACACCTTACAATTCCTAACAAAACATTACAACACCGTACGTAAACTTAAAACTCGATAATAAACCTAATGAATTCGTCCGAGTCATTTGAACATCGTACGACCACTCAGGACTTGTTAGGACTCTGTATGCGAAATTAGCAACAGGAAAAGCAATTTAGAATAATGTAGGATGCGTTACAACTTTTGAGAACACCTTACACCACCGTACGAAGGATTAAAACTCCATAATAAACCTAATGAATTCGTCAGAGTAATTTGAACACCATACAACAATTTGGAATATATTACGACTTTGTATGCCACATTACCGCCTTGAAAAGCATGTTAGTATAACGTACGACACCTTACAACTCCTAACAAAACATTACAACACCGTACGTAAACTTAAAACTCCATAATAAACCTAATGAATTCGTCCGAGTTATTTGAACATCGTACGACCACTCAGGACTTGTTACGACTTTGTATGCGAAATTAGCATCAGGAAAAGCAATTTAGAATAATGTAGGATGCGTTACAACTTTTGAGAACACCTTACACCACCGTACGAAAGATTAAAACTCCATAATAAACCTAATGAATTCGTCCGAGTAATTTGAACACCATACAACAATTCGGAATATATTACGACTATGTATGCCACATTACCGCCTTGAAGAGCATGTTAGTATAACGAACGACACCTTACTACTCCTAACAAAACATTACCACACCGTACGTAAACTTAAAACTCCATAATAAACCTAAAGAATTCGTCCGAGTCCTTTGAACATCATACGACAATTTAGAATATATTACGACTCTGTATGCCACATTACCGTCTCGAGAAGCATGTTAGTATAACGTACGGCACCTTACAACTCCTAACAAAACATTACAACACCGTACGTAAACTTAAAACTCCATAATAATCCTAATAAATTAGTCCGAGTCCTTTGAATATCGTACTACAATTGAGAATATATTACGACTCTGTATGCAACATTTCCGTATTGAGAAACATGTTAGTATAACGTACGGCACCTTACATCTCCTAACAAAACATTACAACACCGTACGTAAACTTAAAACTCCATAATAAACCTAATAAATTAGTCCGAGTCTTTTGAACATCGTACTACAATTTAGAATATATTACGACTCTGTATGCCACATTACCGCCTTGAAAAACATGTTAGTATAACGTACGACACCTTACAATTCCTAACAAAACATTACAACACCGTACGTAAACTTAAAACTCCATAATAAACCTAATGAATTCGTCCGAGTCATTTGAACATCGTACGACCACTCAGGACTTGTTAGGACTCTGTATGCGAAATTAGCAACAGGAAAAGCAATTTAGAATAATGTAGGATGCGTTACAACTTTTGAGAACACCTTACACCACCGTACGAAAGATTAAAACTCCATAATAAACCTAATGAATTCGTCAGAGTAATTTGAACACCATACAACAATTTGGAATATATTACGACTTTGTATGCCACATTACCGCCTTGAAAAGCATGTTAGTATAACGTACGACACCTTACAACTCCTAACAAAACATTACAACACCGTACGTAAACTTAAAACTCCATAATAAACCTAATGAATTCGTCCGAGTCATTTGAACATCGTACGACCACTCAGGACTTGTTACGACTCTGTATGCGAAATTAACAACAGGAAAAGCAATTTAGAATAATATAGGATGCGTTACAACTTTTGAGAACACCTTACACCACCGTACGAAAGATTAAAACTCCATAATAAACCTAATGAATTCGTCCGAGTAATTTGAACACCATACAACAATTTGGAATATATTACGACTCTGTATGCCACATTACCGTCTTGAGAAGCATGTTAGTATAACGTACGGCACCTTGCAACTCCTAACAAAACATTACAACACCGTACGTAAACTTAAAACTCTATAATAAACCTAATAAATTATTCCGAGTCCTTTGAACACCATACAACAATTTGGAATATATTACGACTCTGTATGCCACATTACCGCCTTGAAAAACATGTTAGTATAACGTACGACACCTTACAATTCCTAACAAAACATTACAACACCGTACGTAAACTTAAAACTCCATAATAAACCTAATGAATTCGTCCGAGTCATTTGAACATCGTACGACCACTCAGGACTTGTTAGGACTCTGTATGCGAAATTAGCAACAGGAAAAGCAATTTAGAATAATGTAGGATGCGTTACAACTTTTGAGAACACCTTACACCACCGTACGAAAGATTAAAACTCCATAATAAACCTAATGAATTCGTCAGAGTAATTTGAACACCATACAACAATTTGGAATATATTACGACTTTGTATGCCACATTACCGCCTTGAAAAGCATGTTAGTATAACGTACGACACCTTACAAATCCTAACAAAACATTACAACACCGTACGTAAACTTAAAACTCCATAATAAACCTAATGAATTCGTCCGAGTCATTTGAACATCGTACGACCACTCAGGACTTGTTACGACTCTGTATTCGAAATTAACAACAGGAAAAGCAATTTAGAATAATGTAGGATGCGTTACAACTTTTGAGAACACCTTACACCACCGTACGAAAGATTAAAACTCCATAATAAACCTAATGAATTCGTCCGAGTAATTTGAACACCATACAACAATTTGAAATATATTACGACTCTGTATGCCACATTACCGTCTTGAGAAGCATGTTAGTGTAACGTACGGCACCTTGCAACTCCTAACAAAACATTACAACACCGTACGTAAACTTAAAACTCTATAATAAACCTAATAAATTATTCCGAGTCCTTTGAACACCATACAACAATTTGGAATATATTACGACTCTGTATGCCACATTACCGCCTTGAAAAACATGTTAGTATAACGTACGACACCTTACAATTCCTAACAAAACATTACAACACCGTACGTAAACTTAAAACTCCATAATAAACCTAATGAATTCGTCCGAGTCATTTGAACATCGTACGACCACTCAGGACTTGTTAGGACTCTGTATGCGAAATTAGCAACAGGAAAAGCAATTTAGAATAATGTAGGATGCGTTACAACTTTTGAGAACACCTTACACCACCGTACGAAAGATTAAAACTCCATAATAAACCTAATGAATTCGTCAGAGTAATTTGAACACCATACAACAATTTGGAATATATTACGACTTTGTATGCCACATTACCGCCTTGAAAAGCATGTTAGTATAACGTACGACACCTTACAACTCCTAACAAAACATTACAACACCGTACGTAAACTTAAAACTCCATAATAAACCTAATGAATTCGTCCGAGTCATTTGAACATCGTACGACCACTCAGGACTTGTTACGTCTCTGTATGCGAAATTAGCATCAGGAAAAGCAATTTAGAATAATGTAGGATGCGTTACAACTTTTGAGAACACCTTACACCACCGTACGAAAGATTAAAACTCCATAATAAACCTAATGAATTCGTCCGAGTAATTTGAACACCATACAACAATTCGGAATATATTACGACTATGTATGCCACATTACCGCCTTGAAGAGCCTGTTAGTATAACGTACGACACCTTACTACTCCTAACAAAACATTACCACACCGTACGTAAACTTAAAACTCCATAATAAACCTAAAGAATTCGTCCGAGTCCTTTGAACATCATACGACAATTTAGAATATATTACGACTCTGTATGCCACATTACCGTCTCGAGAAGCATGTTAGTATAACGTACGGCACCTTACAACTCCTAACAAAACATTACAACACCGTACGTAAACTTAAAACTCCATAATAATCCTAATAAATTAGTCCGAGTCCTTTGAATATCGTACTACAATTGAGAATATATTACGACTCTGTATGCAACATTTCCGTATTGAGAAACATGTTAGTATAACGTACGGCACCTTACATCTCCTAACAAAACATTACAACACCGTACGTAAACTTAAAACTCCATAATAAACCTAATAAATTAGTCCGAGTCTTTTGAACATCGTACTACAATTTAGAATATATTACGACTCTGTATGCCACATTACCGCCTTGAAAAACATGTTAGTATAACGTACGACACCTTACAATTCCTAACAAAACATTACAACACCGTACGTAAACTTAAAACTCCATAATAAACCTAATGAATTCGTCCGAGTCATTTGAACATCGTACGACCACTCAGGACTTGTTAGGACTCTGTATGCGAAATTAGCAACAGGAAAAGCAATTTAGAATAATGTAGGATGCGTTACAACTTTTGAGAACACCTTACACCACCGTACGAAAGATTAAAACTCCATAATAAACCTAATGAATTCGTCAGAGTAATTTGAACACCATACAACAATTTGGAATATATTACGACTTTGTATGCCACATTACCGCCTTGAAAAGCATGTTAGTATAACGTACGACACCTTACAACTCCTAACAAAACATTACAACACCGTACGTAAACTTAAAACTCCATAATAAACCTAATGAATTCGTCCGAGTCATTTGAACATCGTACGACCACTCAGGACTTGTTACGACTCTGTATGCGAAATTAACAACAGGAAAAGCAATTTAGAATAATATAGGATGCGTTACAACTTTTGAGAACACCTTACACCACCGTACGAAAGATTAAAACTCCATAATAAACCTAATGAATTCGTCCGAGTAATTTGAACACCATACAACAATTTGGAATATATTACGACTCTGTATGCCACATTACCGTCTTGAGAAGCATGTTAGTATAACGTACGGCACCTTGCAACTCCTAACAAAACATTACAACACCGTACGTAAACTTAAAACTCTATAATAAACCTAATAAATTATTCCGAGTCCTTTGAACACCATACAACAATTTGGAATATATTACGACTCTGTATGCCACATTACCGCCTTGAAAAACATGTTAGTATAACGTACGACACCTTACAATTCCTAACAAAACATTACAACACCGTACGTAAACTTAAAACTCCATAATAAACCTAATGAATTCGTCCGAGTCATTTGAACATCGTACGACCACTCAGGACTTGTTAGGACTCTGTATGCGAAATTAGCAACAGGAAAAGCAATTTAGAATAATGTAGGATGCGTTACAACTTTTGAGAACACCTTACACCACCGTACGAAAGATTAAAACTCCATAATAAACCTAATGAATTCGTCAGAGTAATTTGAACACCATACAACAATTTGGAATATATTACGACTTTGTATGCCACATTACCGCCTTGAAAAGCATGTTAGTATAACGTACGACACCTTACAAATCCTAACAAAACATTACAACACCGTACGTAAACTTAAAACTCCATAATAAACCTAATGAATTCGTCCGAGTCATTTGAACATCGTACGACCACTCAGGACTTGTTACGACTCTGTATTCGAAATTAACAACAGGAAAAGCAATTTAGAATAATGTAGGATGCGTTACAACTTTTGAGAACACCTTACACCACCGTACGAAAGATTAAAACTCCATAATAAACCTAATGAATTCGTCCGAGTAATTTGAACACCATACAACAATTTGAAATATATTACGACTCTGTATGCCACATTACCGTCTTGAGAAGCATGTTAGTGTAACGTACGGCACCTTGCAACTCCTAACAAAACATTACACCACCGTACGAAAGATTAAAACTCCATAATAAACCTAATGAATTCGTCAGAGTAATTTGAACACCATACAACAATTTGGAATATATTACGACTTTGTATGCCACATTACCGCCTTGAAAAACATGTTAGTATAACGTACGACACCTTACAACTCCTAACAAAACATTACAACACCGTACGTAAACTTAAAACTCCATAATAAACCTAATGAATTCGTCCGAGTCATTTGAACATCGTACGACCACTCAGGACTTGTTAGGACTCTGTATGCGAAATTAGCATCAGGAAAAGCAATTTAGAATAATGTAGGATGCGTTACAACTTTTGAGAACACCTTACACCACCGTACGAAAGATTAAAACTCCATAATAAACCTAATGAATTCGTCCGAGTAATTTGAACACCATACAACAATTCGGAATATATTACGACTATGTATGCCACATTACCGCCTTGAAGAGCCTGTTAGTATAACGTACGACACCTTACTACTCCTAACAAAACATTACCACACCGTACGTAAACTTAAAACTCCATAATAAACCTAAAGAATTCGTCCGAGTCCTTTGAACATCATACGACAATTTAGAATATATTACGACTCTGTATGCCACATTACCGTCTCGAGAAGCATGTTAGTATAACGTACGGCACCTTACAACTCCTAACAAAACATTACAACACCGTACGTAAACTTAAAACTCCATAATAATCCTAATAAATTAGTCCGAGTCCTTTGAATATCGTACTACAATTGAGAATATATTACGACTCTGTATGCAACATTTCCGTATTGAGAAACATGTTAGTATAACGTACGGCACCTTACATCTCCTAACAAAACATTACAACACCGTACGTAAACTTAAAACTCCATAATAAACCTAATAAATTAGTCCGAGTCTTTTGAACATCGTACTACAATTTAGAATATATTACGACTCTGTATGCCACATTACCGCCTTGAAAAACATGTTAGTATAACGTACGACACCTTACAATTCCTAACAAAACATTACAACACCGTACGTAAACTTAAAACTCCATAATAAACCTAATGAATTCGTCCGAGTCATTTGAACATCGTACGACCACTCAGGACTTGTTAGGACTCTGTATGCGAAATTAGCAACAGGAAAAGCAATTTAGAATAATGTAGGATGCGTTACAACTTTTGAGAACACCTTACACCACCGTACGAAAGATTAAAACTCCATAATAAACCTAATGAATTCGTCAGAGTAATTTGAACACCATACAACAATTTGGAATATATTACGACTTTGTATGCCACATTACCGCCTTGAAAAGCATGTTAGTATAACGTACGACACCTTACAACTCCTAACAAAACATTACAACACCGTACGTAAACTTAAAACTCCATAATAAACCTAATGAATTCGTCCGAGTCATTTGAACATCGTACGACCACTCAGGACTTGTTACGACTCTGTATGCGAAATTAACAACAGGAAAAGCAATTTAGAATAATATAGGATGCGTTACAACTTTTGAGAACACCTTACACCACCGTACGAAAGATTAAAACTCCATAATAAACCTAATGAATTCGTCCGAGTAATTTGAACACCATACAACAATTTGGAATATATTACGACTCTGTATGCCACATTACCGTCTTGAGAAGCATGTTAGTATAACGTACGGCACCTTGCAACTCCTAACAAAACATTACAACACCGTACGTAAACTTAAAACTCTATAATAAACCTAATAAATTATTCCGAGTCCTTTGAACACCATACAACAATTTGGAATATATTACGACTCTGTATGCCACATTACCGCCTTGAAAAACATGTTAGTATAACGTACGACACCTTACAATTCCTAACAAAACATTACAACACCGTACGTAAACTTAAAACTCCATAATAAACCTAATGAATTCGTCCGAGTCATTTGAACATCGTACGACCACTCAGGACTTGTTAGGACTCTGTATGCGAAATTAGCAACAGGAAAAGCAATTTAGAATAATGTAGGATGCGTTACAACTTTTGAGAACACCTTACACCACCGTACGAAAGATTAAAACTCCATAATAAACCTAATGAATTCGTCAGAGTAATTTGAACACCATACAACAATTTGGAATATATTACGACTTTGTATGCCACATTACCGCCTTGAAAAGCATGTTAGTATAACGTACGACACCTTACAAATCCTAACAAAACATTACAACACCGTACGTAAACTTAAAACTCCATAATAAACCTAATGAATTCGTCCGAGTCATTTGAACATCGTACGACCACTCAGGACTTGTTACGACTCTGTATTCGAAATTAACAACAGGAAAAGCAATTTAGAATAATGTAGGATGCGTTACAACTTTTGAGAACACCTTACACCACCGTACGAAAGATTAAAACTCCATAATAAACCTAATGAATTCGTCCGAGTAATTTGAACACCATACAACAATTTGGAATATATTACGACTCTGTATGCCACATTACCGTCTTGAGAAGCATGTTAGTGTAACGTACGGCACCTTGCAACTCCTAACAAAACATTACAACACCGTACGTAAACTTAAAACTCTATAATAAACCTAATAAATTATTCCGAGTCCTTTGAACACCATACAACAATTTGGAATATATTACGACTCTGTATGCCACATTACCGCCTTGAAAAACATGTTAGTATAACGTACGACACCTTACAATTCCTAACAAAACATTACAACACCGTACGTAAACTTAAAACTCCATAATAAACCTAATGAATTCGTCCGAGTCATTTGAACATCGTACGACCACTCAGGACTTGTTAGGACTCTGTATGCGAAATTAGCAACAGGAAAAGCAATTTAGAATAATGTAGGATGCGTTACAACTTTTGAGAACACCTTACACCACCGTACGAAAGATTAAAACTCCATAATAAACCTAATGAATTCGTCAGAGTAATTTGAACACCATACAACAATTTGGAATATATTACGACTTTGTATGCCACATTACCGCCTTGAAAAGCATGTTAGTATAACGTACGACACCTTACAACTCCTAACAAAACATTACAACACCGTACGTAAACTTAAAACTCCATAATAAACCTAATGAATTCGTCCGAGTCATTTGAACATCGTACGACCACTCAGGACTTGTTACGACTCTGTATGCGAAATTAGCATCAGGAAAAGCAATTTAGAATAATGTAGGATGCGTTACAACTTTTGAGAACACCTTACACCACCGTACGAAAGATTAAAACTCCATAATAAACCTAATGAATTCGTCCGAGTAATTTGAACACCATACAACAATTCGGAATATATTACGACTATGTATGCCACATTACCGCCTTGAAGAGCCTGTTAGTATAACGTACGACACCTTACTACTCCTAACAAAACATTACCACACCGTACGTAAACTTAAAACTCCATAATAAACCTAAAGAATTCGTCCGAGTCCTTTGAACATCATACGACAATTTAGAATATATTACGACTCTGTATGCCACATTACCGTCTCGAGAAGCATGTTAGTATAACGTACGGCACCTTACAACTCCTAACAAAACATTACAACACCGTACGTAAACTTAAAACTCCATAATAATCCTAATAAATTAGTCCGAGTCCTTTGAATATCGTACTACAATTGAGAATATATTACGACTCTGTATGCAACATTTCCGTATTGAGAAGCATGTTAGTATAACGTACGGCACCTTACATCTCCTAACAAAACATTACAACACCGTACGTAAACTTAAAACTCCATAATAAACCTAATAAATTAGTCCGAGTCTTTTGAACATCGTACTACAATTTAGAATATATTACGACTCTGTATGCCACATTACCGCCTTGAAAAGCATGTTAGTATAACGTACGGCACCTTACAACTCCTAACAAAACATTACAACACCGTAGGTAAACTTAAAACTCCATAATAAACCTAATCAATTCGTCTGAGTCATTTGAACATCGTACGACCACTCAGGACTTGTTACGACTCTGTATGCGAAATTAGCAACAGGAAAAGCAATTTAGAATAATGTAGGATGCGTTCAACTTTTGAGAACACCTTACACCACCGTACGAAAGATTAAAACTCGATAATAAACCTAAAGAATTCGTCCGAGTAATTTGAACACCATACAACAATTTGGAATATATTACGACTCTGTATTCCACATTACCGCCTTGAAAAGCATGTTAGTATAACGTACGACACCTTACAACTCCTAACAAAACATTACAACACCGTACGTTAACTTAAAACTCCATAATAAACCTAATGAATTCGTCCGAGTCATTTGAACATCGTACGACCACTCAGGACTTGTTACGACTCTGTATGCGAAATTAACAACAGGAAAAGCAATTTAGAATAATGTAGGATGCGTTACAACTTTTGAGAACACCTTACACCACCGTACGAAAGATTAAAACTCCATAATAAACCTAATGAATTCGTCCGAGTAATTTTAACACCATACAACAATTTGGAATATATTACGACTCTGTATGCCACATTACCGCCTTGAAAAGCATGTTAGTATAACGTACGGCACCTTACAACTCCTAACAAAACATTACAACACCGTACGTAAACTTAAAGCTCCATAATAAACATAATGAATTCGTCCGAGTCATTTGAACATCGTACGACCACTCATGACTTGTTACGACTCTGTATGCGAAATTAGCAACAGGAAAAGCAATTTAGAATAATGTAGGATGCGTTACAACTTTTGAGAACACCTTACACCACCGTACGAAAGATTAATACTCCATAATAAACCTAATGAATTCGTCCGAGTAATTTGAACACCATACAACAATTTGGAATATATTACGACTATGTATGCCACATTACCGCCTTGAAGAGCATGTTAGTATAACGTACGACACCTTACTACTCCTAACAAAACATTACAACACCGTACGTAAACTTAAAACTCCATAATAATCCTAATAAATTAGTCCGAGTCCTTTGAATATCATACTACAATTTAGAATATATTACGACTCTGTATGCAACATTACCGTATTGAGAAGCATGTTAGTATAACGTACGGCACCTTACAACTCCTAACAAAACATTACAACACCGTACGTAAACTTAAAACTCCATAATAAACCTAATAAATTAGTCAGAGTCTTTTGAAT
This sequence comes from Tagetes erecta, assembly GCA_030867185.1. Classification (NCBI taxonomy): domain Eukaryota; kingdom Viridiplantae; phylum Streptophyta; class Magnoliopsida; order Asterales; family Asteraceae; genus Tagetes; species Tagetes erecta. The sequence goes on along the minus strand of CM061488.1, from coordinate 40,867,611 downwards.
ATCGTACTACAATTTAGAATATATTACGACTCTGTATGCCACATTACCGCCTTGAAAATCATGTTAGTATAACGTACGGCACCTTACAACTCCTAACAAAACATTACAACACCGTAAGTAAACTTACAACTCCATAATAAACCTAATCAATTCGTCTGAGTCATTTGAACATCGTACGACCACTCAGGACTTGTTACGAATCTGTATGCGAAATTAGCAACAGGAAAATCAATTTAGAATAATGTAGGATGCGTTACAACTTTTGAGAACACCTTACACCACCGTACGAAAGATTAAAACTCCATAATAAACCTAATGAATTCGTCAGAGTAATTTGAACACCATACAACAATTTGGAGTATATTACGACTCTGTATGCCACATTACCGCCATGAAAAGCATGTTAGTATAACGTACGGCACATTACAACTCCTAACAAAACATTACAACACCGTACGTAAACTTCAAACTCCATAATAAACCTAATGAATTCGTCCGAGTCATTTGAACATCGTACGACCACTCAGGACTTGTTACGACTCTGTATGCGAAATTAGCAACAGGAAAATCAATTTAGAATAATGTAGGATGCGTTACAACTTTTGAGAACACCTTACACCACCGTACGAAAGATTAAAACTCCATAATAAACCTAATGAATTCTTCAGAGTAATTTGAACACCATACAACAATTTGGAGTATATTACGACTCTGTATGCCACATTACCGCCTTGAAAAGCATGTTAGTATAACGTACGGGACATTACAACTCCTAACAAAACATTACAACACCGTACGTAAACTTAAAACTCCATAATAAACCTAATGAATTCGTCCGAGTCATTTGAACATCGTACGACCACTCAGGACTTGTTACGACTCTGTATGCGAAATTAGCAACAGGAAAAGCAATTTAGAATAATGTAGGATGCGTTACAACTTTTGAGAACACCTTACACCACCATACGAAAGATTAAAACTCCATAATAAACCTAATGAATTCGTCCTAGTAATTTGAACAACATACAACAATTTGGAATATATTACGACTCTGTATGCCACATTACCGCCTTGAAAAGCATGTTAGTATAACGTACGGCACCTTACAACTCCTAACAAAACATTACAATACCGTACGTAAACTTAAAACTCCATAATAAACATAATGAATTCGTACGAGTCATTTGATCATCGTACGACCACTCAGGACTTGTTACGACTCTGTATGCGAAATTAGCAACAGGAAAAGCAATTTAGAATAATGTAGGATGCGTTACAACTTTTGAGAACACCTTACACCACCGTACGAAAGATTAATACTCCATAATAAACCTAATGAATTCGTCCGAGTAATTTGAACACCATACAACAATTTGGAATATATTACGACTATGTATGCCACATTACCGCCTTGAAGAGCATGTTAGTATAACGTACGACACCTTACTACTCCTAACAAAACATTACAACACCGTACGTAAACTTAAAACTCCATAATAATCCTAATAAATTAGTCCGAGTCCTTTGAATATCATACTACAATTTAGAATATATTACGACTCTGTATGCAACATTACCGTATTGAGAAGCATGTTAGTATAACGTACGGCACCTTACAACTCCTAACAAAACATTACAACACCGTACGTAAACTTAAAACTCTATAATAAACCTAATAAATTAGTCAGAGTCTTTTGAACATCGTACTACAATTTAGAATATATTACGACTCTGTATGCCACATTACCGCCTTGAAAATCATGTTAGTATAACGTACGGCACCTTACAACTCCTAACAAAACATTACAACACCGTAAGTAAACTTACAACTCCATAATAAACCTAATCAATTCGTCTGAGTCATTTGAACATCGTACGACCACTCAGGACTTGTTACGACTCTGTATGCGAAATTAGCAACAGGAAAATCAATTTAGAATAATGTAGGATGCGTTACAACTTTTGAGAACACCTTACACCACCGTACGAAAGATTAAAACTCCATAATAAACCTAATGAATTCGTCAGAGTAATTTGAACACCATACAACAATTTGGAGTATATTACGACTCTGTATGCCACATTACCGCCATGAAAAGCTTGTTAGTATAACGTACGGCACATTACAACTCCTAACAAAACATTACAACACCGTACGTAAACTTCAAACTCCATAATAAACCTAATGAATTCGTCCGAGTCATTTGAACATCGTACGACCACTCAGGACTTGTTACGACTCTGTATGCGAAATTAGCAACAGGAAAATCAATTTAGAATAATGTAGGATGCGTTACAACTTTTGAGAACACCTTACACCACCGTACGAAAGATTAAAACTCCATAATATGTTGGAATCGATATGCCCAAGAGACATATTAAATTGATGTGGCTAGTACGTTATGATCCAAGTCGGGTCATACCCAATGACAAGCTAGACAAACACCGGGATATTTATTTTATGACATGATCTAAAATAAATATCAACACTTAGAATATTTAGAAATTGGGCTTCTAGATATTTGCACTTGTGTTAAAATAAATTATATGGATGATTTATGTTATGAGAGAAAGAATCTTCTACAATGTTGTTTAAGTTGTTTAAATAACATTTAGGAGATATATTTTGCTACACCTTGTATTAAATAAGTAAAGAGAAAGAACAAAAAAAAAAAAAAAAAAAAAAAAATATATTTTGTTAGGGTGGGACCCACATGGGCCGCCCCCTTTCATCCATTGCTTCTCTTTTTGGTTTTGACACCTTCAAGGCATGCAAAAGTGAAAGTGTGTAAAACACACAACCTCTTGTCTTTAGAAGACAACTTTTCTCCATAAAAACACAACTAGTGCACATTCAAAATCACTTCTTCTTCTCTTCTCCATAATTTTCGGCCAAGACAAAAAGAGCAAGAAAAAGGGGATTTTCAAGTGTTAAAATCCTAGCAAAAGTGGTGTTTGTTGGAGGCTTGAGGGTATACAAGCTTGAGGATCTTCTACCTTGGAGATTAGTCATTCAAACCAACACATTCTCCTTCATATTCCTCTTGAAAGGTATAAACATCTTTACATGTTGTTGGTTTTTGTTTTGATTGTATGCATATTGTTTTTGGATCCGGGTTTTGGGTTTTGATATTAAAAGATTTAATATGGTAACAAACAAGTTTATATATAATTCATCCGCTGCGTTTTTATATAAATATGATTTATATACACTTTGATAACTTGTTAAAACCCAACAATGGCATCAAGAGCCGCTTAAACGAATGCATACATCATAAGATCTAAAAATTTCGGTTTTCTTGGTGTTTTTCACCTCTAGGCCGAAACTTTTAGGCAATGGGTTCCCTTGGATTTTCAAGATAATACTTACATGCATATGATTATCTTGAAAGTTTAAAGTCATTAAAATGGTTAGTTGCTTTGTTTGGACAAAACCCGAAATTTTCGGTTTTATATGCTTTAGGCCGAAAATTTCAAGGGTTCAAAGGGAACCATTTTAAACTTATGTTATTACATATGCTTTTGAGTAGTTCATAACCTAGCCATAGACCTTGTGCATGTATGATTTTGTGTTGTGGTTTGAAATATTCAATATGGTTGTAATATTAGTTAATATTTTATTTGGGTTTGTAATTTATTTATTTATTTCATTGATTTGTAATAATAAATAGATTAAGTGTAATTCCATTACTAGAAAATGTATTAGGATATATTTTGTAATTGGAAGATGCATATGGACTTGATTTTGGCTTTGGGCCTTAAAGGGCTTAATAGCCCAATATGGGATTCTAACCCAATGACCCAAATCCAAGATTTATAAGCCCAAAAGGGGCTGATTTGAAGGCCCAAAAGGAAGCCCAAATAAATGAAGAAACACAACACAAAAGATGGATACTTGAAGCATTCGGATGCGGGATCAAGTGGGAGTTCATCATTTCATGCCTTGTGTCATGTTGTCCCTTAAGAAAGACCTATTTGGCACACTTGTTTCGGTTAGCAAGTGTAGCTAAAATTAGTTGGCTATGGTTATGGACTCATATATGATTTATGCATGTTTGGTTATTATGATATTGTTTATTATGATATTAGGATATTGATAGCTAACACTATAACCAACAAAACTTGCATCATTTTGATTCCTTAGAAATCATTAAGTAATAAAATTAATTTTATCAAAAGGTTAATGATTTCAAAATAAAATGGGTTTATTAAAAGGAATTTTGAAATTTGGCTTTCAACTAAGTACCATACATTTGAATGCATGCAAATGAAAGGTACACACTTTGTTTTCCCATCTAGAATTTAGAAAACAAACAAAAATCCCTTTTGAATTTTTGGAACAAGTCTAACACCATCCTTTTATACAACACTCGAAACGCTTGGGAACTCTATGTGGGATAAAGGTCACCTAACCACATTTAGGAAACTTGTGTGTTTGAGGTGGTTTTACAAATATTTGTGGGATAAAGGTCACCTAACCACTTGTATATGTAAAACTCACATGTATGTATAAGTAGGACGACTTGAAATTGGAAACCATGTGAATAGGGTCACCGAAGCATGGTGTTCAATGGTGTTGATGGGATTAAACATGCCAACTAAACTTATGAAGTTTAAATGATCCCATAAAACTAGAAGTTACAAAGGGTTGTAATCGTCAAACATTGACTACCTTGTTAATTCAATAGTAGGATAAAGGTCACCTAACTACTATATGAATGAAACGTTGGATTCTAGATTTAATTATTAATTGTTTTTAAAACACAAAAGGGTATTAATAATTAAAATAGACTAATGATATCCATAAATACTAAAATTGAACTTGTTTTATATAAATAGATGGCCGGAGTCAACAACCCACCTAACGCAATTATCCCACCCGTCCATAACCTATCACTAAGAACCCTTCTTGAAAAGGATCGTCTCAACTACAACAATTTCATGGATTGGTTCCGAAACTTGAGAATTGTTCTCAAGCAAGAAAAGAAATCGTATGTATTGGATGATCCTATTCCCGATGAACCCAACATTGATGATGTTGATGCCTATGCGGATTGGATAAAACACACCGAAGATTCGGTACAAGTTTCTTGCCTCATGTTGGGAACTATGATTCCCGAACTTCAAAAGGACTTTGAGCATCATGGGGCATATGACATGATTACCCAACTTAAGGAAATGTTCCTTCAAAAGGCTAGGGTGGAACGCTTCGAGACGGTTCGAGCACTTCATGCATGTCATATGGAAGAAACCCAATCCGTATCATCTTACGTGCTTAAGATGCAAAGTCACATTACTCGCCTTGAACGGCTAAATTGTCCCGTCTCAAAAGAGTTGGCCACGGATTTGATCCTAAATGGCCTAACAAAGAAATTTGAGACTTTCGTCTTGAATTATAATATGAATGGATGGGACAAGAGCATTCCCGAGCTTCACGGAATGCTCAAAACGGCCGAAGCGGGAATGGGTAAGAAGGTTTTACCGGTTCTCCAAATTAATGAAGGCGGAAGTAAGAAGAGGCATCACCCGGAACCTAAAGCAAAGGTTGCTAAGGGCAAGGGGCACGTCAATGTGAAAGGCAAATGGAAGGGAAAGGCAAAAGCGGAACCATTTAAACCAAAAGAGAAGAAGCAAAAGAGTGATCCATGTTTTCATTGTGGTGAGGTAGGACATTGGTTAAGAAATTGTCCAACCTATCTCAAAGAGTTGAAAGAAAAGAGGGATGCCGGACAAGCATCAGGTACAACCTTCATGATCCATATTGATCTTAATATTACTTCTCATAACACATGGGTATTAGATACCGGATGTGGAACTCATATTTGCAATTTATTGCAGGGGTTCAAAAGAAGTAAGAACTTGAAGAAGGGAGACATTAGTCTCTACATGGGCAATGGAGCTCAAGTTCAAGTTGAAGCAAAAGGAGATTTTGTTTTGAAACTTCCAAGTGGTTTGGAAGTTATTTTGCATAATATTTTGTATGCTCCTAGTTTAACTAGGAACATTATCTCTGTTTCATTGTTAAGACAATTTGGTTATGATTTTAAGTTTGTGGACAATGCTATTGATGTATCTTTGAATGGTATCTTTTATTTTAAAGCTTTACCTTATAATGGCATTTATGAATTGGTTCATGATAACACATCCTTTGATAATATGTTGTACCAATCATATACCAAGAAACTCAAATTAGATTTGAGTAAAACTTTCATTTGGCATTGTCGCCTTGGTCACATAAGCAAAGGGCGCATTAATACACTTCAAAAGAATGGTCTTTTGAAATCAAGTGATGATTCATTTGACAAATGTGAATCTTGTTTATTGGGAAAGATGACCAAGAAGCCCTTTAGTGGAACTAATGAAAGGGCGAAAGATTTATTAGGTATCATACATACGGATGTATGTGGTCCTTTTAAGACAATGACAAGGAATGGTGAAAGATACTTCATTACCTTTACCGACGATTATAGTCGCTATGGGTATGTGTTTCTCTTAAAGCACAAAGATGAAGCCTTTGAAGTGTTCAAAGTCTTCCAAAATGAAGTACAAAATCAACTCAACAAAACAATCAAAGTGCTTCGGTCCGATAGAGGAGGTGAATACCTTAATGATAAGTTTCTAGATCATCTTAGAAGTTGTGGGATTATCTCACAACTTACTCCACCCGGAACACCGCAACATAACGGTGTATCTGAAAGGAGGAATCGAACTCTACTAGATATGGTTCGATCAATGATGGCTAGAAGCACATTACCTTTATCATTTTGGGGTTTCGCGTTACTTTCCGCAGCCCGTATTCTGAATATGGTCCCAACCAAGAAAGTGGACAAGATACCTTTTGAAATATGGCATGGAAGGGTTCCATCATTAAACTATTTAAAGGTATGGGGTTGTGAAGCTTATGTTAAGCAGAACAACCAAAACAAATTAGAAAGCCGATCCACTAAGTGTATCTTTGTAGGATATCCCAAAGATTCTATGGGATATTATTTCTACAACCCAGACGAGCAAAAAGTCTTTATTGCTTTGAAGGCCGAGTTCTTGGAAACTAAGTTTCTTATGGAAGAAACTACAAGAGCCGTGGAACTCGAGGAGGATCTAGAACTACAAATGGATACACGCTTGGTTGACACTAGCAATCAACAAGAGGTTGTTGATGATGATCAAATGATTGATCAAGACACACAAAACGTTCGCAGATCTGGTAGAATTTGTCATCCACCCGAAAGATATGGGTTTTTCATGGATGGATGCTATGTGATAGATTCCGATGAACCTATCACTTACCATGATGCAATGTCACGATCTGATTGTGACAAATGGCTTGAAGCCATGAACGTAGAGATGCAATCCATGCATGACAACCAAGTATGGGATTTGGTTGTACAACCACCTAACTCCAAACCAGTTGGAAGCAAGTGGGTTTTCAAGAAGAAAACAGATATGCATGGAAACTTGGATACTTATAAGGCTCGACTTGTAGCAAAAGGTTTCACTCAAACTCAAGGGGTTGATTATGATGAGACCTTCTCGCCTGTTGCAATGCTAAAGTCGATTAGGATATTGTTTGCCATAGCTGCACACTATGATTATGAGATTTGGCAAATGGATGTCAAAACCGCTTTTCTAAATGGGCATCTTGAAGAGGATGTCTATATGGTTCAGCCTGAAGGTTTTGTCGATCCACAACATCCTAACAAGGTATGCAAGTTGAAGAAATCAATCTACGGATTGAAACAAGCATCTAGAAGTTGGAATCGCCGTTTTGATGAAGAAGTCAAGAAATTTGGATTCATCAAAAATGCTGATGAAGCTTGTGTATATAAGAAAGCTAGTGGGAGCATCATCACTTTCTTAGTATTGTATGTCGATGACATACTGCTATTTGGAAACGACATTCCAACCATGGAAGGTGTTAAAGCCTGGCTTGGGAGTTGTTTTTCCATTAAAGATCTTGGTGAAGCCGCCTATATTCTGGGAATAAAGATCTATAGAGATAGATCAAGACGGTTGATAGGTTTAAATCAAAGTGCATACATTGATAAGATCTTGAAAAGGTTCAAGATGGAAAACTCTAAGAAAGGTTTGGTACCTATTCCAAGAGGAACGATATTGAATACATCTCAATGTCCAAGCTCAAAGGATGAGCAAGATAGAATGAAAGGAGTCCCATATGCGTCAGCTATAGGATCCATCATGTATGCAATGATATGCACTAGACCGGACGTGTCATGCGCCTTGAGCATGACAAGTAGATACCAACAGAACCCTGGTGATAGTCATTGGATGGCTGTTAAGAATATATTGAAATACCTTAGACGCACTAAGGATATGTTTCTGATATATGGTTCTGGTGAAGATGAGCTCGTTGTAAAAGGTTACACGGATGCGAGTTTCCAAACCGATCGAGATGATTCTCGATCACAATCGGGATATGTTTTCGTTTTGAATGGTGGAGCCATCTCTTGGAAGAGCTCAAAACAAGATGTGGTGGCATTATCCACCACGGAATCGGAATACATCGCCGCCTCAATAGCAGCTCAAGAAGCTGCATGGATAAAGAAGTTCATTGCTGATCTAGGGGTAGTCCGTACCATTCAGGACCCCATAGAAATCTTTTGTGACAACGAAGGTGCGATTGCTCAAATCAAGGAACCTCGTGCACATCAAAAGACGAGGCATATTGAGCGGAGATTCAACTACATAAGGGATGAAGTTGAAAAGGGAAAGATATGTATTCGCAAAGTTCACACTGATCAAAACATTGCGGATCCACTCACGAAGCTCCTTGAAAGGCCAAAACATGAGACTCATACTTGTGCCTTAGGACTTCGATATTCTAGTGACTGGATTTGATCTATTTTGTATTTGGATATCGGAACAATTATTATTATGACTCATTCATATGATTATGGTTTATGATTATGACATTTTGAGTTATGTTCCATTTTAGCATGTTTAAATCCATGAATAAATTCATTATTCTAAATGTCCGTAGTCGATCATATTTGTGGGAACAAATATGAATGTAAGACTATTATGAACTTGGTTTGGTAAACATTCATAAGGGATGGATATATAAAGCAAGGGTTTGCTGCCAAGGTTCATAAATATTTATGGGATATAAATATTGGACTGACCCGCCCTCAAATATTACAACATGGAATCTTTGTGATTGATCATAAGTAAATTTGAGTAAAGGCGAATATCATAGTATCCTCTGACCTGAGATGCATATTGGGTCTTGATATTCACCAAGTATTATACTTTGACTTAGTTCTTCGCTGCTCTGAAACATGACAGTACATAAGGCTAATCTCAAGTGTAATGCAAGGTGATTGTGAGAGACGTATGAAATCAAATGGAATTTGTCCCTCTTATTCGTTGAGAGTAAGATGTCTAAGGCCTGCAAAGTTAAATCAACAGAGAATGATCACTCTGTGTCTCTGGATTTGACATGACATCTGTGACAAAAGGATAAATGATTAATTCACCTAAATCATTTCAAGTAAGGGACTTGAAGGAGATGATGTTATTGAATGGCACTTAGTCATACGTGTTAGGGGTAGCAAACCGTTGTTAGGCGGTATTTGCTGCTTGCATCAATTTTCTATGTAACTTGTGCAAGTGGGAGATTGTTGGAATCGATATGCCCAAGAGACATATTAAATTGATGTGGCTAGTACGTTATGATCCAAGTCGGGTCATACCCAATGACAAGCTAGACAAACACCGGGATATTTATTTTATGACATGATCTAAAATAAATATCAACACTTAGAATATTTAGAAATTGGGCTTCTAGATATTTGCACTTGTGTTAAAATAAATTATATGGATGATTTATGTTATGAGAGAAAGAATCTTCTACAATGTTGTTTAAGTTGTTTAAATAACATTTAGGAGATATATTTTGCTACACCTTGTATTAAATAAGTAAAGAGAAAGAACAAAAAAAAAAAAAAAAAAATATATTTTGTTAGGGTGGGACCCACATGGGCCGCCCCCTTTCATCCATTGCTTCTCTTTTTGGTTTTGACACCTTCAAGGCATGCAAAAGTGAAAGTGTGTAAAACACACAACCTCTTGTCTTTAGAAGACAACTTTTCTCCATAAAAACACAACTAGTGCACATTCAAAATCACTTCTTCTTCTCTTCTCCATAATTTTCGGCCAAGACAAAAAGAGCAAGAAAAAGGGGATTTTCAAGTGTTAAAATCCTAGCAAAAGTGGTGTTTGTTGGAGGCTTGAGGGTATACAAGCTTGAGGATCTTCTACCTTGGAGATTAGTCATTCAAACCAACACATTCTCCTTCATATTCCTCTTGAAAGGTATAAACATCTTTACATGTTGTTGGTTTTTGTTTTGATTGTATGCATATTGTTTTTGGATCCGGGTTTTGGGTTTTGATATTAAAAGATTTAATATGGTAACAAACAAGTTTATATATAATTCATCCGCTGCGTTTTTATATAAATATGATTTATATACACTTTGATAACTTGTTAAAACCCAACATAATAAACCTAATGAATTCTTCAGAGTAATTTGAACACCATACAACAATTTGGAGTATATTACGACTCTGTATGCAACATTACCGCCTTGAAAAGCATGTTAGTATAGCGTACGGCACATTACAACTCCTAACAAAACATTACAACACCGTACGTAAACTTAAAACTCCATAATAAACCTATTGAATTCGTCCGAGTCATTTGAACATCGTACGACCACTCAGGACTTGTTACGACTCTGTATGCGAAATTAGAAACAGGAAAAGCAATTTAGAATAATGTAGGATGCGTTACAACTTTTGAGAACACCTTACACCACCATACGAAAGATTAAAACTCCATAATAAACCTAATGAATTCGTCCTAGTAATTTGAACAACATACAACAATTTGGAATATATTACGACTCTGTATGCCACATTACCGCCTTGAAAAGCATGTTAGTATAACGTACGGCACCTTACAACTCCTAACAAAACATTACAACACCGTACGTAAACTTAAAACTCCATAATAAACATAATGAATTCGTCCGAGTCATTTGATCATCGTACGACCACTCAGGACTTGTTACGACTCTGTATGCGAAATTAGCAACAGGAAAAGCAATTTAGAATAATGTAGGATGCGTTACAACTTTTGAGAACACCTTACACCACCGTACGAAAGATTAATACTCCATAATAAACCTAATGAATTCGTCCGAGTAATTTGAACACCATACAACAATTTGGAATATATTACGACTATGTATGCCACATTACCGCCTTGAAGAGCATGTTAGTATAACGTACGACACCTTACTACTCCTAACAAAACATTACAACACCGTACGTAAACTTAAAACTCCATAATAATCCTAATAAATTAGTCCGAGTCCTTTGAATATCATACTACAATTTAGAATATATTACGACTCTGTATGCAACATTACCGTATTGAGAAGCATGTTAGTATAACGTACGGCACCTTACAACTCCTAACAAAACATTACAACACCGTACGTAAACTTAAAACTCCATAATAAACCTAATAAATTAGTCAGAGTCTTTTGAACATCGTACTACAATTTAGAATATATTACGACTCTGTATGCCACATTACCGCCTTGAAAATCATGTTAGTATAACGTACGGCACCTTACAACTCCTAACAAAACATTACAACACCGTAAGTAAACTTAAAACTCCATAATAAACCTAATGAATTCGTCCGAGTCGTTTGAACATCATACGACCACTCAGGACTTGTTACGACTCTGTATGCGAAATTAGCAACAGGAAAATCAATTTAGAATAATGTAGGATGCGTTACAACTTTTGAGAACACCTTACACCACCGTACAAAAGATTAAAACTCCATAATAAAACTAATGAATTCGTCAGAGTAATTTGAACACCATACAACAGTTTGGAGTATATTACGACTCTGTATGCCACATTACCGCCTTGAAAAGCATGTTAGTATAACGTACGACACCTTACAACTCCTAACAAAACATTACAACACCGTACGTAAACTTAAAACTCCATAATAAACCTAATGAATTCGTCCGAGTCATTTGAACATCGTACGACCACTCAGGACTTGTTACGACTTTGTATGCGAAATTAGCAACAGGAAAATCAATTTAGAATAATGTAGGATGCGTTACAATTTTTGAGAACACCTTACACCACCGTACAAAAGATTAAAACTCCATAATAAAACTAATGAATTCGTCAGAGTAATTTGAACACCATACAACAGTTTGGAGTATATTACGACTCTGTATGCCACATTACCGCCTTGAAAAGCATGTTAGTATAACGTACGGCACATTACAACTCCTAACAAAACATTACAACAACGTACGTAAACTTCAAACTCCATAATAAACCTAATGAATTCGTCCGAGTCATTTGAACATCGTACGACCACTCAGGACTTGTTACGACTCTGTATGCGAAATTAGCAACAGGAAAAGCAATTTAGAATAATGTAGGATACGTTACAACTTTTGAGAACACCTTACACCACCGTACGAAAGATTAAAACTCCATAATAAACCTAATGAATTCGTCCGAGTAATTTGAACACCATACAACAATTTGGACTATATTACGACTCTGTATGCCATATTACCGTCTTGAGAAGCATGTTAGTATAACGTACGACACCTTACAACTCCTAACAAAACATTACAACACCGTACGTAAACTTAAAACTCTATAATAAACCTAATAAATTAGTCCGAGTCCTTTGAACACCATACAACAATTTGGAATATATTACGACTCTGTATGCCACATTACCGCCTTGAAAAGCATGTTAGTATAACGTACGGCACCTTACAACTCCTAACAAAACATTACAACACCGTACGTAAACTTAAAACTCCATAATAAACCTAATGAATTCGTCCGAGTCATTTGAACATCGTACGACCACTCAGGACTTGTTACGACTCTGTATGCGAAATTAGCAACAGGAAAATCAATTTAGAATAATGTAGGATGCGTTACAACTTTTGAGAACACCTTACACCACCGTACAAAAGATTAAAACTCCATAATAAAACTAATGAATTCGTCAGAGTAATTTGAACACCATACAACAGTTTGGAGTATATTACGACTCTGTATGCCACATTACCGCCTTGAAAAGCATGTTAGTATAACGTACGGCACCTTACAACTCCTAACAAAACATTACAACACCGTACGTAAACTTAAAACTCCATAATAAACCTAATAAATTCGTCCGAGTCATTTGAACATCGTACGACCACTCAGGACTTGTTACGACTCTGTATGCGAAATTAGCAACAGGAAAAGCAATTTAGAATAATGTAGGATGCGTTACAACTTTTGAGAACACCTTACACCACCGTACGAAAGATTAAAACTCCATAATAAACCTAATGAATTCGTCCGAGTAATTTGAACACCATACAACAATTTGGACTATATTACGACTCTGTATGCCATATTACCGTCTTGAGAAGCATGTTAGTATAACGTACGACACCTTACAACTCCTAACAAAACATTACAACACCGTACGTAAACTTAAAACTCTATAATAAACCTAATAAATTAGTCCGAGTCCTTTGAACACCATACAACAATTTGGAATATATTACGACTCTGTATGCCACATTACCGCCTTGAAAAGCATGTTAGTATAACGTACGGCACCTTACAACTCCTAACAAAACATTACAACAACGTACGTAAACTTCAAACTCCATAATAAACCTAATGAATTCGTCCGAGTCATTTGAACATCGTACGACCACTCAGGACTTGTTACGACTCTGTATGCGAAATTAGCAACAGGAAAAGCAATTTAGAATAATGTAGGATGCGTTACAACTTTTGAGAACACCTTACACCACCGTACAAAAGATTAAAACTCCATAATAAAACTAATGAATTCGTCAGAGTAATTTGAACACCATACAACAGTTTGGAGTATATTACGACTCTGTATGCCACATTACCGCCTTGAAAAGCATGTTAGTATAACGTACGGCACCTTACAACTCCTAACAAAACATTACAACACCGTACGTAAACTTAAAACTCCATAATAAACCTAATGAATTCGTCCGAGTCATTTGAACATCGTACGACCACTCAGGACTTGTTACGACTTTGTATGCGAAATTAGCAACAGGAAAATCAATTTAGAATAATGTAGGATGCGTTACAACTTTTGAGAACACCTTACACCACCGTACAAAAGATTAAAACTCCATAATAAAACTAATGAATTCGTCAGAGTAATTTGAACACCATACAACAGTTTGGAGTATATTACGACTCTGTATGCCACATTACCGCCTTGAAAAGCATGTTAGTATAACGTACGGCACATTACAACTCCTAACAAAACATTAGAACACCGTACGTAAACTTCAAACTCCATAATAAACCTAATGAATTCGTCCGAGTCATTTGAACATCGTACGACCACTCAGGACTTGTTACGACTCTGTATGCGAAATTAGCAACAGGAAAAGCAATTTAGAATAATGTAGGATGCGTTACAACTTTTGAGAACACCTTACACCACCGTACGAAAGATTAAAACTTCATAATAAACCTAATGAATTCGTCCGAGTAATTTGAACACCATACAACAATTTGGAATATATTACGACTCTGTATGCCACATTACCGTCTTGAGAAGCATGTTAGTATAACGTACGAAACCTTACAACTCCTAACAAAACATTACAACACCGTACGTAAACTTAAAACTCTATAATAAACCTAATAAATTAGTCCGAGTCCTTTGAACACCATACAACAATTTGGAATATATTACGACTCTGTATGCCACATTACCGCCTTGAAAAGCATGTTAGTATAACGTACGACACCTTACAACTCCTAACAAAACATTACAACACCGTACGTAAACTTAAAACTCTATAATAAACCTAATAAATTAGTCCGAGTCCTTTGAACATAGTACTACAATTTGGAATATATTACGACTCTGTATGCCACATTACCGCCTTGAAAAGCATGTTAGTATAACGTACGGCACCTTACAACTCCTAACAAAACATTACAACACCGTACGTAAACTTAAAACTCCATAATAAACCTAATGAATTCGTCCGAGTCATTTGAACATCGTACGACCGCTCAGGACTTGTTACGACTCTGTATGCGAAATTAGCAACAGGAAAATCAATTTAGAATAATGTAGGATGCGTTACAACTTTTGAGAACACCTTACACCACCGTACGAAAGATTAAAACTCCATAATAAAACTAATGAATTCGTCAGAGTAATTTGAACACCATACAACAGTTTGGAGTATATTACGACTTTGTATGCCACATTACCGCCTTGAAAAGCATGTTAGTATAACGTACGGCACCTTACAACTCCTAACAAAACATTACAACACCGTACGTAAACTTAAAACTCCATAATAAACCTAATGAATTCGTCCGAGTCATTTGAACATCGTACGACCACTCAGGACTTGTTACGACTCTGTATGCGAAATTAGCAACAGGAAAAGCAATTTAGAATAATGTAGGATGCGTTACAACTTTTGAGAACACCTTACACCACCGTACGAAAGATTAAAACTCCATAATAAACCTAATGAATTCGTCCGAGTAATTTGAACACCATACAACAATTTGGAATATATTACGACTCTGTATGCCACATTACCTTCTTGAGAAGCATGTTAGTATAACGTACGAAACCTTACAACTCCTAACAAAACATTACAACACCGTACGTAAACTTAAAACTCTATAATAAACCTAATAAATTAGTCCGAGTCCTTTGAACACCATACAACAATTTGGAATATATTACGACTCTGTATGCCACATTACCGCCTTGAAAAGCATGTTAGTATAACGTACGACACCTTACAACTCCTAACAAAACACTACAACACCGTACGTAAACTTAAAACTCTATAATAAACCTAATAAATTAGTCTGAGTCCTTTGAACACCATACAACAATTTGGAATATATTACGACTCTGTATGCCACATTACCGCCTTGAAAAGCATGTTAGTATAACGTACGGCACCTTACAACTCCTAACAAAACATTACAACACCGTACGTAAACTTAAAACTCCATAATAAACCTAATGAATTCGTCCGAGTCATTTGAACATCGTACGACCACTCAGGACTTGTTACGACTCTGTATGCGAAATTAGCAACAGGAAAATCAATTTAGAATAATGTAGGATGCGTTACAACTTTTGAGAACACCTTACACCACCGTACAAAAGATTAAAACTCCATAATAAAACTAATGAATTCGTCAGAGTAATTTGAACACCATACAACAGTTTGGAGTATATTACGACTCTGTATGCCACATTACCGCCTTGAAAAGCATGTTAGTATAACGTACGGCACCTTACAACTCCTAACAAAACATTACAACACCGTACGTAAACTTAAAACTCCATAATAAACCTAATGAATTCGTCCGAGTCATTTGAACATCGTACGACCACTCAGGACTTGTTACGACTTTGTATGCGAAATTAGCAACAGGAAAATCAATTTAGAATAGTGCAGGATGCGTTACAACTTTTGAGAACACCTTACACCACCGTACAAAAGATTAAAACTCCATAATAAAACTAATGAATTCGTCAGAGTAATTTGAACACCATACAACAGTTTGGAGTATATTACGACTCTATATGCCACATTACCGCCTTGAAAAGCATGTTAGTATAACGTACGGCACATTACATGTCACAACCCCATCACGGCGGGTGGTCCCAGGAGCCCGGGGGTTTACACGCGTGTGACGAATGGATATCAGGAGCAACGCAGCGGAATCAACAACATACATACACACAGCTTAAAACATAAAGCTGTTCATGCACTAAACTTCAAACTACAATTCCATAGTTCTCAAAATGACAATTGATTGTTTGATACATAACATCAACAACTAAAGCTAGCAACTATTCTAGGTCCAGAGCGTCTATCTTCTAAGCCCGCAAGACTTCTACCTGCTCTAGCCTCAACAGTGCTTTCCTGCATCACACGGCACCTAGGATGTGTGCCAAAAAGTTTTAAAAGGAAGGGTCAGCTTACGCTGGTGAGTTCATAATAAAACATTTTACAAAACATTACAAAACATCCAACCAAATACTTGTAAAAACCTTGATCAACGAGTTGCCAAGCTCCATTGATCAAAGAGTTACCACTAACTCCATCACTTACAAGCATTTCATAAACATACTAGCATCATCAGATAAATATACACAGACAATACGATAAACCCCTCAACAACTCCGTCAGGCACGTCTGCGCTGGAGCAGAATATATGCATATACCCTTCACTGAGTTTACCGCCCGTCACCCAAAAACAGAAGTGGTATTGCCCGATATTTACCGTAGAATGCTAGCCAACCGTTCATAAACAACAGTTTAAGAACACAACTATTCCAAAAGAGTTTATACAAAAACTCACAATCATTTGCAACCAAAACAGGTTTAAGCAACACATCCAGTTTTGTAAAACATACAATCATTTCAAAAGAGTTTAAGTGTATGAACTCACCTCAACAAGATCACAACAAGCTCACAACTAGCTTTGTTCCTTGATCTAATTCCGACAATCAATCCAAATGACTATCTTCACAATCAACACAAACAGCTATACTGACATTCAACCTCAATAGCTATAATCCACCTATAACGTGATATCACAACGTTATAAATAACGATTCCTAAGACACTATAAGTCCTAGGGCATAACTAGCGAAGCATACGACTAGATACGAGTCATTGCCACCTACGCTTACCCAATCCCGAACCTCGGGAATCTGAACGAATCCTACAGAGATACGTTACCCGTTCACAACGGATATCATACCCCTAGGGTACGGATATTCAACCCGCACCCTCCCCGGGTAATCTACCCGTTAGTTGCGGGTGTTTAATCCCGCAACTATTTCCCCTAGCACGTCCCTCGTGCTATGCGGGTATCTTTACTCCGCATTCCCATCGGGTTCCCAACCCGATTCCCGTCCTAAACTTAATCGAGAATGAAAGACTATTACCTCGTCGATCACCGGTCTTCAATCGCGCAACACCTTGACGATCACCGTTCTGCACTCAGGCAGAACCTCGACGCACGCCAAGCGATCTACACGCGTCCGAGACTCGAAGGAATGTCACGACGCAGGGTACCGCACACGAGGCGCGATTCTGCAAGAAAAATAACTGGTTTCTCTCTCTAAAAAGTTCTAGAGAGAGAGAGGGGTGTGAGCACAAGTGAAGGGGGGTTGCACCCCCTTTTATAGGCTGTCTGGGCTGTTCCAGGCGATACGCGCAGCCCACATGCACCATCTGCGCGTATCGCGTAGATGGTGAGTGGCTGCCAGCTGTTTTCCACCCGACTGATGCTAGGCGATACGCGCAGGGCCCTACCCTTTGATGCGCGGACCGCGTAACCTACATTTTCAGATTCCTCTCGTCGAAACACGTGGAATTCATATATTATGGGCTCTGTAACTTTTCTTCTAAGTCAAGATATGCTCGAAAGAAGTTTTCGGGCATTCCTCGGGTATTTTCGCATTTCCCGCTTCGTTATAACTCCGATTTGAGTTCCGTTTTCGCCCACGTTCTTCATTTTAAGTCCTCTATCACCCCTAGGGTTTATCTCTATACATTAGGACTTTTTATTCAACGTGCTATTTACATGAACACCCGCCCATTATCGACATATACTTTCTTCTAGATTTAGGGTTTTACATTTCTCCCCTCCTTAAAAGAATTTCGTCCTCGAAATTCGAGTATTACAAAAATAACTGAGGATATTTGGCTTTCATCTCACTAGCCAATTCCCAAGTTTTCTCCGGTCCTCTTTGTCCTTCCCATTGGACCAACACTAACCGGATTTTTTTTCTTTCTCAACTTTCTTTCTTGAGTATCAAGAATCTTCACTGGCCTCTCAGTAAAAGATAGCTTCTCACTTACTTGAACATCTTTGAGAGGTACAGCTTGGTTCGGATCTGCCAAACATTTCCTTAAGTTTGACACATGAAAGGTATCGTGCACACCCTTCAAGGTTTCCGGTAATTCAAGCTTATAAGCAACTTTCCCAACTCTCGCAACAATCTTGAATGGACCAATGTACCTCTGGGCTAACTTTCCTCGTTTGATAAATCTCACCACTCCTTTCCAAGGAGATACTTTCAACATCACATAGTCCCCGACTTTGAATTCTAAAGGCCTTCTACGAACATCAGCATAACTTTTCTGCCTATCCTGGGCAGCTTTCAACCTTTGCCTAATCAGTTGGATTTTATCAGTTGTTTCTAGCATCATCTCTGTACTACACAACTGATCCTCCCCAACTTCAGTCCAACAAACAGGAGTTCTGCACTTTCTTCCATAAAGTGCTTCAAATGGTGTCATCCCTATGCTAGTGTGATAACTATTGTTGTATGAAAACTCAACCAATGGTAAGAATTCATCCCAACTACCACTAAAGTCAATCACACACGCACGCAACATATCCTCAAGGGTTTGGATCGTACGCTCACTCTGCCCATCAGTTTGAGGATGATATGCCGTGCTCAAATTCAATCTAGTTCCTAGATCTTTTTGCAAACTCGCCCAAAACCTTGACGTGAATCGACTATCTCTGTCGGAGATGATCGAAAGTGGCACGCCATGTCTACTCACAATCTCCTTGATATACAATTTTGCCATCTTCTCTGGTGAGTAGCTCTCGTTATATGGTATGAAATGGGACGACTTGGTCAATCGATCCACAATCACCCATATGGCATTATGCCCTACACGAGTTCTTGGGAGCTTCGTGACATAATCCATTGTTATTCTTTCCCACTTCCAAACTGGTAATTCTATCTGTTGTAACAGACCTGCTGGTTTTTGATGCTCAATCTTAACTTGCAAACAAGTTAAGCACCTTTGCACATACTGTGCAATTGATCTCTTCATATTGGGCCACCAATAATGTTCTTTCAAGCTCTTGAACGTCTTATCCGTTCCAGGATGAATCGAGTACTTAGACTTGTGGGTTTCGTCAAGAATCTTATCCTGAATTCCTCCAAACTTTGGAATCCAAATTCTTGACGCAAACCTTAGAATCTCATCCTTTCCTTTTGTCAACAAACCTTCCTTTCCCACCATTCGCTCCTTCCTGATGTTTTCTTCCTTCAAGGCATTTGTCTGAGCTTCAACGATCTGATCCTTCCAATCAATCGTTACAATGATCTGCAAAGCCCTTACTCTAATGGGTTTAACCCTTTCCTTTCGACTCAGGGCGTCTGCTACCACATTGGCCTTGCCAGGGTGGTATTTGATCTCACAATCATAATCGCTAAGCAATTCCATCCATCTACGTTGCCTCATATTTAGCTCCTTCTGATCAAAAAGGTGTTGGAGGCTTTTGTGATCAGAATATATCACGAATTTAGTACCATAAAGATAGTGTCGCCACGTCTTCAAGGCAAACACTATGGCACCTAATTCCAAATCATGTGTGGTGTAACGTTTCTCATGAACGCTTAATTGTCGTGATGCATAGGCAATGACCTTCTCTCGTTGCATCAGCACGCAACCAAGACCATTAAGTGAGGCATCACAACATACCACAAAATCCTCATTACCTTCGGGTAATGAAAGGATTGGAGCGCTACAAAGCTTCTTCTTCAAGACACTAAAGGCTTCCTCTTGCTCGGGTCCCCATTTGAACTCAGCCTTCTTCCGCGTTAATGCAGTCATCGGTGTAGCAATTTTGGAGAAGTCTTTGATAAATCTTCGGTAGTACCCAGCTAAGCCTAAGAAGCTTCTAATTTCCGTGGGAGTCTTCGGGACTTCCCATTTCATTATAGCCTCTATCTTAGTTGGATCTACCTGAACACCAGCTTCATTTATCACATGCCCGAGAAATTGAACTTCTCTCTTCCAAAAATCACACTTGGAGAACTTAGCGTACAACTTCTCCTGCCTGAGAGTTTCCAAAACCTTCTTCAAGTGTTCAGCATGATCATTTTGATCCCTCGAATAGACCAAAATATCATCGATAAAGACAATGACGAATTTGTCTAAGTACGGCTTGCAGACTCGGTTCATGAGATCCATGAATGCCGCAGGGGCATTGGTTAGTCCAAAGGACATAACCATAAACTCATAGTGCCCATATCGGGTTCTAAAAGCCGTCTTGGGAATATCTTCTTCCCGCACCTTCAGCTGATGATATCCAGACCTAAGATCGATCTTGGAAAAATAGCTGGCTCCTTGCAGCTGATCAAACAGATCGTCTATTCTCGGCAAAGGAAACTTGTTCTTAATTGTTAACTTGTTCAGCTCACGGTAGTCGATGCACATCCGCATGGAACCGTCCTTCTTCTTCACAAACAACACTGGTGCACCCCAAGGGGATGAACTCGGTCTGATGAAGCCTAAGTCGAGCAACTCCTGGACTTGCTTCATCAGTTCTTGCAATTCGGAGGGCGCCAAACGATAAGGAGCCTTCGCAATCGGCCTTGCTTCAGGTATTAAATCGATTCGAAATTCGATTTGTCGGTTGGGAGGGAGTCCAGGTAAGTCGTCAGGAAACACATCAGGGTAATCACACACGACTGGAATATCCGATATCTGTTTTTCAGGCATAGCATCTAAAGCATAGGCTATAAAAGCCTCACAACCTTTCATCAAACATTTACTAGCCTTAATTGCAGATATCATCCGGATATTACCTCCGATACTATCTCCCTTAACCATTAATGTTTCACCATCTGACTTACATACCCTAACCAAATTTTTCTCACAATCAACTTGGGCTCGATTATAAGTTAACCAGTCCATTCCTATGACTACATCATAACCACACAAATTCATAGGCATAACATTAACTGGAAACTCGACACCATTTAAATTAAGCAAGCAATCCTTATACACTACTGTTATCATATCACTTCCTCCATTTGCGGTTTCTACCTCATAAACAAGATCTAGTACTACAGGTTCTTTTCCTAGGTATTTACGAAAGGAAGTTGACACAAAACTCTTATTTGCACCCGTGTCAAATAAAACCTTAGCATAAACGTTGTTTAGAGGGAACATACCTGCCACAACATCCTCATTAACTTCTTTATCACCTCCCTTCTTCATAACAAACACTCGCCCTTTGGCTGGGTTCTTTCCTCCCTTAATTTTAGGGCAATCACTCTTATAATGCCCTGTTTCCTGGCAATTATAACACTTGATCGTCGGACACGATCTTGAGATATGTCCCGACTGTTGGCATCGGTAACACTTCCTCTCTTGATATTCTTCTCCTACCTTATCTTTACCTTTGCTACCACCTTCTCCCTTTTTGAACTTGAATCTACCGCCAGAACCACTCTTCTTATCCTCCGCCTTCCTCTTCCTTTCTCCTTCATGTGCCTCTTGACTTTGCACCTCATCATAGATGATTGCACTCAGTCCGACTGCTTCATCAAAGGTTGTTGGCCCTTTCGCCTTCACATGCGTTCGGACCTTTGGTGGAAGCCCCTGAATATAACACCTCAACCTTCTAGACTCGGGAGTAACTAAGTGGGGAACCAACAAAGCCATCTCGTTGAATCTAGAGGTGTACTCACAAGGCGTCATTGATCCAGCCTCAAGCCGAAGAAATTCCATCTCCATCTTGTCCAACTCGTTCTGTGGACAGAACTGTTGGAGCACCAACTCCTTCATGTCACTCCACATCATGCTGTCAATAGCGGCTTGTCCTTTCCTTTGGACTATCGTCTTCCACCAATGCATAGCTTCTTCCTCGAACGAATGAGCAGCATACTTGACCGCTTGATCATCACGGCACTCACTGATGTTAATCACAGCTTCCATCGCAGAAATCCAATTATACGTTGCTATGGCACCACCTTTTCCACTGAAGGGTTTAGGAGTACAATACTTAAAACCTTTATACAGGCAACCTTGCTTTGGGATTCTTCCACCATCGTTTCCACCAGTACCACCATCGCCTCTGGCATCGCCACCACTTCCCGTGCCACCACTGCCTCCGGTACCACCACTGCCTCCTGTGCCACCTCCAGTGCCACCACTGCCTCCACGATTCTCTTCATTTGATCTCCTTTGCAGTGCAGAGTCTATGATCCTAGGCAACGTGGTTTCCAATACCTTGGAGACTTGATCAGCAACCGCCGAATTAAACTGGGTTTCCGTCATGATAACTTCCTCTCCATCATTATCATGATTCTCGATAGTTTCAGCGTTATCAGTTTCTTTATTCGTGTTCATCCTAGTACTTCTTCTTGTAGGAGGACGTCTACCGCTACCTTTCCTTTTACCAGCCATAACTCTACCTACAAAAGAGAGCAGGGAGTCAGTATTCACATGATGAACCATGATTAAGAACAATATAGTGCTTGTAAACAAATAATGACAGTGGCCAGTTGTAATTATTTATTTACCGCGCTGATCGTGTTCTTAGTCATTCTCCGCCACGTTCATACCAAAACCCATTTCCCTTTCCAAAAAGGCAACTTCTATACACCTATGCGGGCACTTATCCTATCTTATATTAGTTTAAGTCTAGTTCGCTTAAACTACGGCTCTGATACCAAGCCTGTCACAACCCCATCACGGCGGGTGGTCCCAGGAGCCCGGGGGTTTACACGCGTGTGACGAATGGATATCAGGAGCAACGCAGCGGAATCAACAACATACATACACACAGCTTAAAACATAAAGCTGTTCATACATTAAACTTCAAACTACAATTCCATAGTTCTCAAAATGACAATTGATTGTTTGATACATAACATCAACAACTAAAGCTAGCAACTATTCTAGGTCCAGAGCGTCTATCTTCTAAGCCCGCAAGACTTCTACCTGCTCTAGCCTCAACAGTGCTTTCCTGCATCACACGGCACCTAGGATGTGTGCCAAAAAGTTTTAAAAGGAAGGGTCAGCTTACGCTGGTGAGTTCATAATAAAACATTTTACAAAACATTACAAAACATCCAACCAAATACTTGTAAAAACCTTGATCAACGAGTTGCCAAGCTCCATTGATCAAAGAGTTACCACTAACTCCATCACTTACAAGCATTTCATAAACATACTAGCATCATCAGATAAATATACACAGACAATACGATAAACCCCTCAACAACTCCGTCAGGCACGTCTGCGCTGGAGCAGAATATATGCATATACCCTTCACTGAGTTTACCGCCCGTCACCCAAAAACAGAAGTGGTATTGCCCGATATTTACCGTAGAATGCTAGCCAACCGTTCATAAACAACAGTTTAAGAACACAACTATTCCAAAAGAGTTTATACAAAAACTCACAATCATTTGCAACCAAAACAGGTTTAAGCAACACATCCAGTTTTGTAAAACATACAATCATTTCAAAAGAGTTTAAGTGTATGAACTCACCTCAACAAGATCACAACAAGCTCACAACTAGCTTTGTTCCTTGATCTAATTCCGACAATCAATCCAAATGACTATCTTCACAATCAACACAAACAGCTATACTGACATTCAACCTCAATAGCTATAATCCACCTATAACGTGATATCACAACGTTATAAATAACGATTCCTAAGACACTATAAGTCCTAGGGCATAACTAGCGAAGCATACGACTAGATACGAGTCATTGCCACCTACGCTTACCCAATCCCGAACCTTGGGAATCTGAACGAATCCTACAGAGATACGTTACCCGTTCACAACGGATATCATACCCCTAGGGTACGGATATTCAACCCGCACCCTCCCCGGGTAATCTACCCGTTAGTTGCGGGTGTTTAATCCCGCAACTATTTCCCCTAGCACGTCCCTCGTGCTATGCGGGTATCTTTACTCCGCATTCCCATCGGGTTCCCAACCCGATTCCCGTCCTAAACTTAATCGAGAATGAAAGACTATTACCTCGTCGATCACCGGTCTTCAATCGCGCAACACCTTGACGATCACCGTTCTTCACTCAGGCAGAACCTCGACGCACGCCAAGCGATCTACACGCGTCCGAGACTCGAAGGAACGTCACGACGCAGGGTACCGCACACGAGGCGCGATTCCGCAAGAAAAATAACTGGTTTCTCTCTCTAAAAAGTTCTAGAGAGAGAGAGGGGTGTGAGCACAAGTGAAGGGGGGTTGCACCCCCTTTTATAGGCTGTCTGGGCTGTTCCAGGCGATACGCGCAGCCCACATGCACCATCTGCGCGTATCGCGTAGATGGTGAGTGGCTGCCAGCTGTTTTCCACCCGACTGATGCTAGGCGATACGCGCAGGGCCCTACCCTTTGATGCGCGGACCCCGTAACCTACATTTTCAGATTCCTCTCGTCGAAACACGTGGAATTCATATATTATGGGCTCCGTAACTCTTCTTCTAAGTCAAGATATGCTCGAAAGAAGTTTTCGGGCATTCCTCGGGTATTTTCGCATTTCCCGCTTCGTTATAAATCCGATTTGAGTTCCGTTTTCGCCCACGTTCTTCATTTTAAGTCCTCTATCACCCCTAGGGTTTATCTCTATACATTAGGACTTTTTATTCAACGTGCTATTTACATGAACACCCGACATTATCGACATATACTTTCTTCTAGATTTAGGGTATTACATTACAACTCCTAACAAAACATTACAACACCGTACGTAAACTTCAAACTCCATAATAAACCTAATGAATTCGTCCGAGTCATTTGAACATCGTACGACCACTCAGGACTTGTTACGACTCTGTATGCGAAATTAGCAACAGGAAAAGCAATTTAGAATAATGTAGGATGCGTTACAACTTTTGAGAACACCTTACACCACCGTACAAAAGATTAAAACTCCATAATAAACCTAATGAATTCGTCCGAGTAATTTGAACACCATACAACAATTTGGAATATATTACGACTCTGTATGCCACATTACCGTCTTGAGAAGCATGTTAGTATAACGTACGAAACCTTACAACTCCTAACAAAACATTACAACATCGTACGTAAACTTAAAACTCTATAATAAACCTAATAAATTAGTCCGAGTCCTTTGAACACCATACAACAATTTGGAATATATTACGACTCTGTATGCCACATTACCGCCTTGAAAAGCATGTTAGTATAACGTACGGCACCTTACAACTCCTAACAAAACATTACAACAACGTACATAAACTTAAAACTCCATAATAAACCTAATGAATTCGTCCGAGTCGTTTGAACATCATACGACCACTCAGGACTTGTTACGACTCTGTATGCGAAATTAGCAACAGGAAAAGCAATTTAGAATAATGTAGGATGCGTTACAACTTTTGAGAACACCTTACACCACCGTACGAAATATTAAAACTCCATAATAAACCTAATAAATTCATCCGAGTAATTTGAACACCATACAACAATTTGGAATATATTACGACTCTGTATGCCACATTACCGTCTTGAGAAGCATGTTAGTATAACGTACGACACCTTACAACTCCTAACAAAACATTACAACACCGTACGTAAACTTAAAACTCTATAATAAACCTAATAAATTAGTCCGAGTCCTTTGAACACCATACAACAATTTGGAATATATTACGACTCTGTATGCCACATTACCCCCTTGAAAACATGTTAGTTTAACGTACGGCACCTTACAACTCCTAACAAAACATTACAACACCGTACGTAAACTTAAAACTCCATAATAAACCTAATGAATTCGTCCGAGTCATTTGAACATCGTACGAACACTCAGGACTTGTTACGACTCTGTATGCGAAATTAGGAACAGGAAAATCAATTCAGAATAATGTTGGATGCGTTACAACTTTTGAGAACACCTTACACCACCGTACGAAAGATTAAATCTCCATAATAAACCTAATGAATTCGTCAGAGTAATTTGAACACCATACAACAATTTGGAGTATATTACGACTCTGTATACCACATTACCGCCTTGAAAAGCATGTTAGTATAACGTACGGCACATTACAACTCCTAACAAAACATTACAACACCGTACGTAAACTTCAAACTCCATAATAAACCTAATGAATTCGTCCGAGTCATTTGAACATCGTACGACCACTCAGGACTTGTTACGACTCTGTATGCGAAATTAGCAACAGGAAAAGCAATTTAGAATAATGTAGGATGCGTTACAACTTTTGAGAACACCTTACACCACCGTACGAAAGATTAAAACTCCATAATAAACCTAATGAATTCGTCCGAGTAATTTGAACACCATACAACAATTTGGAATATATTACGACTCTGTATGCCACATTACCGCCTTGAAAAGCATGTTAGTATAATGTAACGCACCTTACAACTCCTAACAAAACATTACAACACCGTACGTAAACTTAAAACTCCATAATAAACATAATGAATTCGTCCGAGTCATTTGAACATCGTACGACCACTCAGGACTTGTTACGACTCTGTATGCGAAATTACAAAACAGGAAAAGCAATTTAGAATAATGTAGGATGCGTTACAACTTTTGAGAACACCTTACACCACCATACGAAATATTAAAACTCCATAATAAACCTAATAAATTCATCCGAGTAATTTGAACAACATACAACAATTTGGAATATATTACGACTCTGTATGCCACATTACCGTCTTGAGAAGCATGTTAGTATAACGTACGACACCTTACAACTCCTAACAAAACATTACAACACCGTACGTAAACTTAAAACTCTATAATAAACCTAATAAATTAGTCCGAGTCCTTTGAACACCATACAACAATTTGGAATATATTACGACTCTGTATGCCACATTACCCCCTTGAAAACATGTTAGTTTAACGTACGGCACCTTACAACTCCTAACAAAACATTACAACACCGTACGTAAACTTAAAACTCCATAATAAACCTAATGAATTCGTCCGAGTCATTTGAACATCGTACGACCACTCAGGACTTATTACGACTGTGTATGCGAAATTAGAAACAGGAAAATCAATTTAGAATAATGTAGGATGCGTTACAACTTTTGAGAACACCTTACACCACCGTACGAAAGATTAAAACTCCATAATAAAACTAATGAATTAGTCCTAGTAATTTGAACACCATACAACAATTTGGAAAATATTACGACTCTGTATGCCACATTACCGCCTTGAAAAGCATGTTAGTATAATGTAACGCACCTTACAACTCCAAACAAAACATTACAACACCGTACGTAAACTTCAAACTCCATAATAAACCTAATGAATTCGTCCGAGTCATTTGAACATCGTACGACCACTCAGGACTTGTTACGACTCTGTATGCGAAATTAGCAACAGGAAAAGCAATTTAGAATAATGTAGGATGCGTTACAACTTTTGAGAACACCTTACACCACCGTACGAAAGATTAAAACTCCATAATAAACCTAATGAATTCATCCGAGTAATTTGAACAACATACAACAATTTGGAATATATTACGACTATGTATGCCACATTACCGTCTTGAGAAGCATGTTAGTATAACGTACGACACCTGACAACTCCTAACAAAACATTACAACACCGTACGTAAACTTAAAACTCTATAATAAACCTAATAAATTAGTCCGAGTCCTTTGAACACCATACAACAATTTGGAATATATTACGACTCTGTATGCCACATTACCCCCTTGAAAACATGTTAGTTTAACGTACGGCACCTTACAACTCCTAACAAAACATTACAACACCGTACGTAAACTTAAAACTCCATAATAAACCTAATGAATTCGTCCGAGTCATTTAAACATCGTACGACCACTCAGGACTTGTTACGACTGTGTATGCGAAATTAGCAACAGGAAAATCAATTTAGAATAATGTAGGATGCGTTACAACTTTTGAGAACACCTTACACCACCGTACGAAAGATTAAAACTCCATAATAAACCTAATGAATTAGTCCTAGTAATTTGAACACCATACAACAATTTGGAATATATTACGACTCTGTATGCCACATTACCGCCTTGAAAAGCATGTTAGTATAATGTAACGCACCTTACAACTCCTAACAAAACATTACAACACCGTACGTAAACTTAAAACTCCATAATAAACATAATGAATTCGTCCGAGTCATTTGAACATCGTACGACCACTCAGGACTTGTTACGACTCTGTATGCGAAATTACAAAACAGGAAAAGCAATTTAGAATAATGTAGGATGCGTTACAACTTTTGAGAACACCTTACACCACCGTACGAAAGATTAAAACTCCATAATAAACCTAATGAATTCATCCGAGTAATTTGAACACCATACAACAATTTGGAATATATTACGACTCTGTATGCCACATTACCGTCTTGAGAAGCATGTTAGTATCATGTACGACACCTTACAACTCCTAACAAAACATTACAACACCGTACGTAAACTTAAAACTCTATAATAAACCTAATAAATTAGTCCGAGTCCTTTGAACACCATACAACAATTTGGAATATATTACGACTCTGTATGCCACATTACCGCCTTGAAAAGCATGTTAGTATAACGTACGGCACCTTACAACTCCTAACAAAACATTACAACACCGTACGTAAACTTAAAACTCCATAATAAACCTAATGAATTCGTCCGAGTCATTTGAACATCGTACGACCACTCAGGACTTATTACGACTGTGTATGCGAAATTAGAAACAGGAAAATCAATTTAGAATAATGTAGGATGCGTTACAACTTTTGAGAACACCTTACACCACCGTACGAAAGATTAAAACTCCATAATAAACCTAATGAATTAGTCCTAGTAATTTGAACACCATACAACAATTTGGAAAATATTACGACTCTGTATGCCACATTACCGCCTTGAAAAGCATGTTAGTATAATGTAACGCACCTTACAACTCCAAACAAAACATTACAACACCGTACGTAAACTTAAAACTCCATAATAAACATAATGAATTCGTCCGAGTCATTTGAACATCGTACGACCACTCAGGACTTGTTACGACTCTGTATGCGAAATTACAAAACAGGAAAAGCAATTTAGAATAATGTAGGATGCGTTACAACTTTTGAGAACACCTTACACCACCGTACGAAAGATTAAAACTCCATAATAAACCTAATGAATTCATCCGAGTAATTTGAACACCATACAACAATTTGGAATATATTACGACTCTGTATGCCACATTACCGTCTTGAGAAGCATGTTAGTATCATGTACGACACCTTACAACTCCTAACAAAACATTACAACACCGTACGTAAACTTAAAACTCTATAATAAACCTAATAAATTAGTCCGAGTCCTTTGAACACCATACAACAATTTGGAATATATTACGACTCTGTATGCCACATTACCGCCTTGAAAAGCATGTTAGTATAACATAGGGCACCTTACAACTCCTAACAAAACATTACAACACCGTACGTAAACTTAAATCTCCATAATAAACCTAATGAATTCGTCCGAGTCATTTGAACATCGTACGAACACTCAGGACTTGTTACGACTCTGTATGCGAAATTAGCAACAGGAAAATCAATTCAGAATAATGTTGGATGCGTTACAACTTTTGAGAACACCTTACACCGCCGTACGAAAGATTAAATCTCCATAATAAACCTAATGAATTCGTCAGAGTAATTTGAAAACCATACAACAATTTGGAGTATATTACGACTCTGTATACCACATTACCGCCTTGAAAAGCATGTTAGTATAACGTACGGCACATTACAACTCCTAACAAAACATTACAACACCGTACGTAAACTTCAAACTCCATAATAAACCTAATGAATTCGTCCGAGTCATTTGAACATCGTACGACCACTCAGGACTTGTTACGACTCTGTATGCGAAATTAGCAACAGGAAAAGCAATTTAGAATAATGTAGGATGCGTTACAACTTTTGAGAACACCTTACACCACCGTACGAAAGATTAAAACTCCATAATAAACCTAATGAATTCGTCCGAGTAATTTGAACACCATACAACAATTTGGAATATATTACGACTCTGTATGCCACATTACCGCCTTGAAAAGCATGTTAGTATAATGTAACGCACCTTACAACTCCTAACAAAACATTACAACACCGTACGTAAACTTAAAACTCCATAATAAACATAATGAATTCGTCCGAGTCATTTGAACATCGTACGACCACTCAGGACTTGTTACGACTCTGTATGCGAAATTACAAAACAGGAAAAGCAATTTAGAATAATGTAGGATGCGTTACAACTTTTGAGAACACCTTACACCACCGTATGAAAGATTAAAACTCCATAATAAACCTAATGAATTCATCCGAGTAATTTGAACAACATACAACAATTTGGAATATATTACGACTCTGTATGCCACATTACCGTCTTGAGAAGCATGTTAGTATAACGTACGACACCTTACAACTCCTAACAAAACATTACAACACCGTACGTAAACTTAAAACTCTATAATAAACCTAATAAATTAGTCCGAGTCCTTTGAACACCATACAACAATTTGGAATATATTACGACTCTGTATGCCACATTACCCCCTTGAAAACATGTTAGTTTAACGTACGGCACCTTACAACTCCTAACAAAACATTACAACACCGTACGTAAACTTAAAACTCCATAATAAACCTAATGAATTCGTCCGAGTCATTTAAACATCGTACGACCACTCAGGACTTGTTACGACTGTGTATGCGAAATTAGCAACAGGAAAATCAATTTAGAATAATGTAGGATGCGTTTCAACTTTTGAGAACACCTTACACCACCGTACGAAAGATTAAAACTCCATAATAAACCTAATGAATTAGTCCTAGTAATTTGAACACCATACAACAATTTGGAATATATTACGACTCTGTATGCCACATTACCGCCTTGAAAAGCATGTTAGTATAATGTAACGCACCTTACAACTCCTAACAAAACATTACAACACCGTACGTAAACTTAAAACTCCATAATAAACATAATGAATTCGTCCGAGTCATTTGAACATCGTACGACCACTCAGGACTTGTTACGACTCTGTATGCGAAATTACAAAACAGGAAAAGCAATTTAGAATAATGTAGGATGCGTTACAACTTTTGAGAACACCTTACACCACCGTACGAAAGATTAAAACTCCATAATAAACCTAAGGAATTCATCCGAGTAATTTGAACACCATACAACAATTTGGAATATATTACGACTCTGTATGCCAAATTACCGTCTTGAGAAGCATGTTAGTATAACGTACGACACCTTACAACTCCTAACAAAACATTACAACACCGTACGTAAACTTCAAACTCTATAATAAACCTAATAAATTAGTCCGAGTCCTTTGAACACCATACAACAATTTGGAATATATTACGACTCTGTATGCCACATTACCGCCTTGAAAAGCATGTTAGTATAACGTACGGCACCTTACAACTCCTAACAAAACATTACAACACCGTACGTAAACTTAAAACTCCATAATAAACCTAATGAATTCGTCCGAGTCATTTGAACATCGTACGAACACTCAGGACTTGTTACGACTCTGTATGCGAAATTAGCAACAGGAAAATCAATTCAGAATAATGTAGGATGCGTTACAACTTTTGAGAACACCTTACACCACCGTACGAAAGATTAAATCTCCATAATAAACCTAATGAATTCGTCAGAGTAATTTGAACACCATACAACAATTTGGAGTATATTACGACTCTGTATACCACATTACCGCCTTGAAAAGCATGTTAGTATAACGTACGGCACATTACAACTCCTAACAAAACATTACAACACCGTACGTAAACTTCAAACTCCATAATAAACCTAATGAATTCGTCCGAGTCATTTGAACACCATACAACAATTTGGAATATATTACGACTCTGTATGCCACATTACCCCCTTGAAAACATGTTAGTTTAACGTACGGCACCTTACAACTCCTAACAAAACATTACAACACCGTACGTAAACTTAAAACTCCATAATAAACCTAATGAATTCGTCCGAGTCATTTAAACATCGTACGACCACTCAGGACTTGTTACGACTGTGTATGCGAAATTAGCAACAGGAAAATCAATTTAGAATAATGTAGGATGCGTTACAACTTTTGAGAACACCTTACACCACCGTACGAAAGATTAAAACTCCATAATAAACCTAATGAATTAGTCCTAGTAATTTGAACACCATACAACAATTTGGAATATATTACGACTCTGTATGCCACATTACCGCCTTGAAAAGCATGTTAGTATAACGTACGGCACCTTACAACTCCTAACAAAACATTACAACACCGTACGTAAACTTAAAACTCCATAATAAACATAATGAATTCGTCCGAGTCATTTGAACATCGTACGACCACTCAGGACTTGTTACGACTCTGTATGCGAAATTACAAAACAGGAAAAGCTATTTAGAATAATGTAGGATGCGTTACAACTTTTGAGAACACCTTACACCACCGTACGAAAGATTAAAACTCCATAATAAACCTAATGAATTCATCCGAGTAATTTGAACACCATACAACAATTTGGAATATATTACGACTCTGTATGCCACATTACTGTCTTGAGAAGCAAGTTAGTATCATGTACGACACCTTACAACTCCTAACAAAACATTACAACACCGTACGTAAACTTAAAACTCCATAATAAACATAATGAATTCGTCCGAGTCATTTGAACATCGTACGACCACTCAGGACTTGTTACGACTCTGTATGCGAAATTATAAAACAGGAAAAGCAATTTAGAATAATGTAGGATGCGTTACAACTTTTGAGAACACCTTACACCACCGTACGAAAGATTAAAACTCCATAATAAACCTAAGGAATTCATCCGAGTAATTTGAACACCATACAACAATTTGGAATATATTACGACTCTGTATGCCACATTACCGTCTTGAGAAGCATGTTAGTATAACGTACGACACCTTACAACTCCTAACAAAACATTACAACACCGGTCGTAAACTTAAAACTCTATAATAAACCTAATAAATTAGTCCAAGTCCTTTGAACACCATACAACAATTTGGAATATATTACGACTCTGTATGCCACATTACCGCCTTGAAAAGCATGTTAGTATAACGTACGGCACCTTACAACTCCTAACAAAACATTACAACACCGTACGTAAACTTAAAACTCCATAATAAACCTAATGAATTCGTCCGAGTCATTTGAACATCGTACGAACACTCAGGACTTGTTACGACTCTGTATGCGAAATTAGCAACAGGAAAATCAATTCAGAATAATGTAGGATGCGTTACAACTTTTGAGAACACCTTACACCACCGTACGAAAGATTAAATCTCCATAATAAACCTAATGAATTCGTCAGAGTAATTTGAACACCATACAACAATTTGGAGTATATTACGACTCTGTATACCACATTACCGCCTTGAAAAGCATGTTAGTATAACGTACGGCACATTACAACTCCTAACAAAACATTACAACAACGTACGTAAACTTCAAACTCCATAATAAACCTAATGAATTAGTCCGAGTCATTTGAACACCATACAACAATTTGGAATATATTACGACTCTGTATGCCACATTACCCCCTTGAAAACATGTTAGTTTAACGTACGGCACCTTACAACTCCTAACAAAACATTACAACACCGTACGTAAACTTAAAACTCCATAATAAACCTAATGAATTCGTCCGAGTCATTTAAACATCGTACGACCACTCAGGACTTGTTACGACTGTGTATGCGAAATTAGCAACAGGAAAATCAATTTAGAATAATGTAGGATGCGTTACAACTTTTGAGAACACCTTACACCACCGTACGAAAGATTAAAACTCCATAATAAACCTAATGAATTAGTCCTAGTAATTTGAACACCATACAACAATTTGGAATATATTACGACTCTGTATGCCACATTACCGCCTTGAAAAGCATGTTAGTATAATGTAACGCACCTTACAACTCCTAACAAAACATTACAACACCGTACGTAAACTTAAAACTCCATAATAAACATAATGAATTCGTCCGAGTCATTTGAACATCGTACGACCACTCAGGACTTGTTACGACTCTGTATGCGAAATTACAAAACAGGAAAAGCAATTTAGAATAATGTAGGATGCGTTACAACTTTTGAGAACACCTTACACCACCGTACGAAAGATTAAAACTCCATAATAAACCTAATGAATTCATCCGAGTAATTTGAACACCATACAACAATTTGGAATATATTACGACTCTGTATGCCACATTACTGTCTTGAGAAGCATGTTAGTATCATGTACGACACCTTACAACTCCTAACAAAACATTACAACACCGTACGTAAACTTAAAACTCTATAATAAACCTAATAAATTAGTCCGAGTCCTTTGAACACCATACAACAATTTGGAATATATTACGACTCTGTATGCCACATTACCGCCTTGAAAAGCATGTTAGTATAACGTACGGCACCTTACAACTCCTAACAAAACATTACAACACCGTACGTAAACTTAAAACTCCATAATAAACCTAATGAATTCGTCCGAGTCATTTGAACATCGTACGAACACTCAGGACTTGTTACGACTCTGTATGCGAAATTAGCAACAGGAAAATCAATTCAGAATAATGTAGGATGCGTTACAACTTTTGAGAACACCTTACACCACCGTACGAAAGATTAAATCTCCATAATAAACCTAATGAATTCGTCAGAGTAATTTGAACACCATACAACAATTTGGAGTATATTACGACTCTGTATACCACATTACCGCCTTGAAAAGCATGTTAGTATAACGTACGGCACATTACAACTCCTAACAAAACATTACAACACCGTACGTAAACTTCAAACTCCATAATAAACCTAATGAATTCGTCCGAGTCATTTGAACATCGTACGACCACTCAGGACTTGTTACGACTCTGTATGCGAAATTAGCAACAGGAAAAGCAATTTAGAATAATGTAGGATGCGTTACAACTTTTGAGAACACCTTACACCACCGTACGAAAGATTAAAACTCCATAATAAACCTAATGAATTCATCCGAGTAATTTGAACAACATACAACAATTTAGAATATATTACGACTCTGTATGCCACATTACCGTCTTGAGAAGCATGTTAGTATAACGTACGACACCTTACAACTCCTAACAAAACATTACAACACCGTACGTAAACTTAAAACTCTATAATAAACCTAATAAATTAGTCCGAGTCCTTTGAACACCATACAACAATTTGGAATATATTACGACTCTGTATGCCACATTACCCCCTTGAAAACATGTTAATTTAACGTACGACACCTTACAACTCCTAACAAAACATTACAACACCGTACGTAAACTTAAAACTCCATAATAAACCTAATGAATTCGTCCGAGTCATTTGAACATCGTACGACCACTCAGGACTTGTTACGACTCTGTATGCGAAATTAGCAACAGGAAAAGCAATTTAGAATAATGTAGGATGCGTTACAACTTTTGAGAACACCTTACACCACCGTACGAAAGATTAAAACTCCATAATAAACCTAATGAATTAGTCCTAGTAATTTGAACACCATACAACAATTTGGAATATATTACGACTCTGTATGCCACATTACCGCCTTGAAAAGCATGTTAGTATAATGTAACGCACCTTACAACTCCTAACAAAACATTACAACACCGTACGTAAACTTAAAACTCCATAATAAACATAATGAATTCGTCCGAGTCATTTGAACATCGTACGAATACTCAGGACTTGTTACGACTCTGTATGCGAAATTACAAAACAGGAAAAGCAATTTAGAATAATGTAGGATGCATTACAACTTTTGAGAACACCTTACACCACCGTACGAAAGATTAAAACTCCATAATAAACCTAATGAATTCATCCGAGTAATTTGAACACCATACAACAATTTGGAATATATTACGACTCTGTATGCCACATTACCGTCTTGAGAAGCATGTTAGTATCATGTACGACACCTTACAACTCCTAACAAAACATTACAACACCGTACGTAAACTTAAAACTCTATAATAAACCTAATAAATTAGTCCGAGTCCTTTGAACACCATACAACAATTTGGAATATATTACGACTCTGTATGCCACATTACCGCCTTGAAAAGCATGTTAGTATAACGTACGGCACCTTACAACTCCTAACAAAACATTACAACACCGTACGTAAACTTAAAACTCCATAATAAACCTAATGAATTCGTCCGAGTCATTTGAACATCGTACGAACACTCAGGACTTGTTACGACTCTGTATGCGAAATTAGCAACAGGAAAATCAATTCAGAATAATGTAGGATGCGTTACAACTTTTGAGAACCCCTTACACCACCGTACGAAAGATTAAATCTCCATAATAAACCTAATGAATTCGTCAGAGTAATTTGAACACCATACAACAATTTGGAGTATATTACGACTCTGTATACCACATTACCGCCTTGAAAAGCATGTTAGTATAACGTACGGCACATTACAACTCCTAACAAAACATTACAACACCGTACGTAAACTTCAAACTCCATAATAAACCTAATGAATTCGTCCGAGTCATTTGAACATCGTACGACCACTCAGGACTTGTTACGACTCTGTATGCGAAATTAGCAACAGGAAAAGCAATTTAGAATAATGTAGGATGCGTTACAACTTTTGAGAACACCTTACACCACCGTACGAAAGATTAAAACTCCATAATAAACCTAATGAATTCATCCGAGTAATTTGAACAACATACAACAATTTGGAATATATTACGACTCTGTATGCCACATTACCGTCTTGAGAAGCATGTTAGTATAACGTACGACACCTTACAACTCCTAACAAAACATTACAACACCGTACGTAAACTTAAAACTCTATAATAAACCTAATAAATTAGTCCGAGTCCTTTGAACACCATACAACAATTTGGAATATATTACGACTCTGTATGCCACATTACCCCCTTGAAAACATGTTAATTTAACGTACGGCACCTTACAACTCCTAACAAAACATTACAACACCGTACGTAAACTTAAAACTCCATAATAAACCTAATGAATTCGTCCGAGTCATTTGAACATCGTACGACCACTCAGGACTTGTTACGACTGTGTATGCGAAATTAGCAACAGGAAAATCAATTTAGAATAATGTAGGATGCGTTACAACTTTTGAGAACACCTTACACCACCGTACGAAAGATTAAAACTCCATAATAAACCTAATGAATTAGTCCTAGTAATTTGAACACCATACAACAATTTGGAATATATTACGACTCTGTATGCCACATTACCGCCTTGAAAAGCATGTTAGTATAATGTAACGCACCTTACAACTCCTAACAAAACATTACAACACCGTACGTAAACTTAAAACTCCATAATAAACATAATGAATTCGTCCGAGTCATTTGAACATCGTACGACCACTCAGGACTTGTTACGACTCTGTATGCGAAATTACAAAACAGGAAAAGCAATTTAGAATAATGTAGGATGCGTTACAACTTTTGAGAACACCTTACACCACCGTACGAAAGATTAAAACTCCATAATAAACCTAAGGAATTCATCCGAGTAATTTGAACACCATACAACAATTTGGAATATATTACGACTCTGTATGCCACATTACCGTCTTGAGATGCATGTTAGTATAACGTACGACACCTTACAACTCCTAACAAAACATTACAACACCGTACGTAAACTTAAAACTCTATAATAAACCTAATAAATTAGTCCGAGTCCTTTGAACACCATACAACAATTTGGAATATATTACGACTCTGTATGCCACATTACCGCCTTGAAAAGCATGTTAGTATAACGTACGGCACCTTACAACTCCTAACAAAACATTACAACACCGTACGTAAACTTAAAACTCCATAATAAACCTAATGAATTCGTCCGAGTCATTTGAACATCGTACGAACACTCAGGACTTGTTACGACTCTGTATGCGAAATTAGCAACAGGAAAATCAATTCAGAATAATGTAGGATGCGTTACAACTTTTGAGAACACCTTACACCACCGTACGAAAGATTAAATCTCCATAATAAACCTAATGAATTCGTCAGAGTAATTTGAACACCATACAACAATTTGGAGTATATTACGACTCTGTATACCACATTACCGCCTTGAAAAGCATGTTAGTATAACGTACGGCACATTACAACTCCTAACAAAACATTACAACACCGTACGTAAACTTCAAACTCCATAATAAACCTAATGAATTCGTCCGAGTCATTTGAACATCGTACGACCACTC
Organism: Tagetes erecta; assembly: GCA_030867185.1. Taxonomy (NCBI): domain Eukaryota; kingdom Viridiplantae; phylum Streptophyta; class Magnoliopsida; order Asterales; family Asteraceae; genus Tagetes; species Tagetes erecta. The sequence continues at coordinate 40,828,258 of CM061488.1, read as the reverse complement.
AGGACTTGTTACGACTCTGTATGCGAAATTAGCAACAGGAAAAGCAATTTAGAATAATGTAGGATGCGTTACAACTTTTGAGAACACCTTACACCACCGTACGAAAGATTAAAACTCCATAATAAACCTAATGAATTCATCCGAGTAATTTGAACAACATACAACAATTTGGAATATATTACGACTCTGTATGCCACATTACCGTCTTGAGAAGCATGTTAGTATAACGTACGACACCTTACAACTCCTAACAAAACATTACAACACCGTACGTAAACTTAAAACTCTATAATAAACCTAATAAATTAGTCCGAGTCCTTTGAACACCATACAACAATTTGGAATATATTACGACTCTGTATGCCACATTACCCCCTTGAAAACATGTTAATTTAACGTACGGCACCTTACAACTCCTAACAAAACATTACAACACCGTACGTAAACTTAAAACTCCATAATAAACCTAATGAATTCGTCCGAGTCATTTGAACATCGTACGACCACTCAGGACTTGTTACGACTGTGTATGCGAAATTAGCAACAGGAAAATCAATTTAGAATAATGTAGGATGCGTTACAACTTTTGAGAACACCTTACACCACCGTACGAAAGATTAAAACTCCATAATAAACCTAATGAATTAGTCCTAGTAATTTGAACACCATACAACAATTTGGAATATATTACGACTCTGTATGCCACATTACCGCCTTGAAAAGCATGTTAGTATAACGTACGGCACCTTACAACTCCTAACAAAACATTACAACATCGTACGTAAACTTAAAACTCCATAATAAACCTAATGAATTCGTCCGAGTCATTTGAACATCGTACGAACACTCAGGACTTGTTACGACTCTGTATGCGAAATTAGCAACAGGAAAATCAATTCAGAATAATGTAGGATGCGTTACAACTTTTGAGAACACCTTACACCACCGTACGAAAGATTAAATCTCCATAATAAACCTAATGAATTCGTCAGAGTAATTTGAACACCATACAACAATTTGGAGTATATTACGACTCTGTATACCACATTACCGCCTTGAAAAGCATGTTAGTATAACGTACGGCACATTACAACTCCTAACAAAACATTACAACACCGTACGTAAACTTCAAACTCCATATTAAACCTAATGAATTCGTCCGAGTCATTTGAACATCGTACGACCACTCAGGACTTGTTACGACTCTGTATGCGAAATTAGCAACAGGAAAAGCAATTTAGAATAATGTAGGATGCGTTACAACTTTTGAGAACACCTTACACCACCGTACGAAAGATTAAAACTCCATAATAAACCTAATGAATTCATCCGAGTAATTTGAACAACATACAACAATTTGGAATATATTACGACTCTGTATGCCACATTACCGTCTTGAGAAGCATGTTAGTATAACGTACGACACCTTACAACTCCTAACAAAACATTACAACACCGTACGTAAACTTAAAACTCTATAATAAACCTAATAAATTAGTCCGAGTCCTTTGAACACCATACAACAATTTGGAATATATTACGACTCTGTATGCCACATTACCCCCTTGAAAACATGTTAATTTAACGTACGGCACCTTACAACTCCTAACAAAACATTACAACACCGTACGTAAACTTAAAACTCCATAATAAACCTAATGAATTCGTCCGAGTCATTTGAACATCGTACGACCACTCAGGACTTGTTACGACTGTGTATGCGAAATTAGCAACAGGAAAATCAATTTAGAATAATGTAGGATGCGTTACAACTTTTGAGAACACCTTACACCACCGTACGAAAGATTAAAACTCCATAATAAACCTAATGAATTAGTCCTAGTAATTTGAACACCATACAACAATTTGGAATATATTACGACTCTGTATGCCACATTACCGCCTTGAAAAGCATGTTAGTATAATGTAACGCACCTTACAACTCCTAACAAAACATTACAACACCGTACGTAAACTTAAAACTCCATAATAAACATAATGAATTCGTCCGAGTCATTTGAACATCGTACGACCACTCAGGACTTGTTACGACTCTGTATGCGAAATTACAAAACAGGAAAAGCAATTTAGAATAATGTAGGATGCGTTACAACTTTTGAGAACACCTTACACCACCGTACGAAAGATTAAAACTCCATAATAAACCTAATGAATTCATCCGAGTAATTTGAACACCATACAACAATTTGGAATATATTACGACTCTGTATGCCACATTACCGTCTTGAGAAGCATGTTAGTATCATGTACGACACCTTACAACTCCTAACAAAACATTACAACACCGTACGTAAACTTAAAACTCTATAATAAACCTAATAAATTAGTCCGAGTCCTTTGAACACCATACAACAATTTGGAATATATTACGACTCTGTATGCCACATTACCGCCTTGAAAAGCATGTTAGTATAACGTACGGCACCTTACAACTCCTAACAAAACATTACAACACCGTACGTAAACTTAAAACTCCATAATAAACCTAATGAATTCGTCCGAGTCATTTGAACATCGTACAAACACTCAGGACTTGTTACGACTCTGTATGCGAAATTAGCAACAGGAAAATCAATTCAGAATAATGTAGGATGCGTTACAACTTTTGAGAACACCTTACACCACCGTACGAAAGATTAAATCTCCATAATAAACCTAATGAATTCGTCAGAGTAATTTGAACACCATACAACAATTTGGAGTATATTACGACTCTGTATACCACATTACCGCCTTGAAAAGCATGTTAGTATAACGTACGGCACATTACAACTCCTAACAAAACATTACAACACCGTACGTAAACTTCAAACTCCATAATAAACCTAATGAATTCGTCCGAGTCATTTGAACATCGTACGACCACTCAGGACTTGTTACGACTCTGTATGCAAAATTAGCAACAGGAAAAGCAATTTAGAATAATGTAGGATGCGTTACAACTTTTGAGAACACCTTACACCACCGTACGAAAGATTAAAACTCCATAATAAACCTAATGAATTCATCCGAGTAATTTGAACAACATACAACAATTTGGAATATATTACGACTCTGTATGCCACATTACCGTCTTGAGAAGCATGTTAGTATAACGTACGACACCTTACAACTCCTAACAAAACATTACAACACCGTACGTAAACTTAAAACTCTATAATAAACCTAATAAATTAGTCCGAGTCCTTTGAACACCATACAACAATTTGGAATATATTACGACTCTGTATGCCACATTACCCCCTTGAAAACATGTTAGTTTAACGTACGTCACCTTACAACTCCTAACAAAACATTACAACACCGTACGTAAACTTAAAACTCCATAATAAACCTAATGAATTCGTCCGAGTCATTTGAACATCGTACGACCACTCAGGACTTGTTACGACTGTGTATGCGAAATTAGCAACAGGAAAATCAATTTAGAATAATGTAGGATGCGTTACAACTTTTGAGAACACCTTACACCACCGTATGAAAGATTAAAACTCCATAATAAACCTAATGAATTAGTCCTAGTAATTTGAACACCATACAACAATTTGGAATATATTACGACTCTGTATGCCACATTACCGTCTTGAGAAGCATGTTAGTATAACGTACGGCACCTTACAACTCCTAACAAAACATTACAACACCGTACGTAAACTTAAAACTCCATAATAAACCTAATGAATTCGTCCGAGTCATTTGAACATCGTACGACCACTCAGGACTTGTTACGACTCTGTATGCGAAAATAGCAACAGGAAAATCAAATTAGAATAATGTAGGATGCGTTACAACTTTTGAGAACACCTTACAATACCGTACGAAAGATTAAAACTCCATAATAAACCTAATGAATTCGTCAGAGTAATTTGAACACCATACAACAATTTGGAATATATTGCGACTCTGTATGCCACATTACCGTCTTGAGAAGCATGTTAGTATAACGTACGACACCTTACAACTCCTAACAAAACATTACAACACCGTACATAAACTTAAAACTCTATAATAAACCTAATAAATTAGTCCGAGTCCTTTGAACACCATACAACACTTTGGAATATATTACGACTCTGTATGCCACATTACCGCCTTGAAAAGCATGTTAGTATAACGTACGGCACCTTACAACTCCTAACAAAACATTACAACACCGTACGTAAACTTAAAACTCCATAATAAACCTAATGAATTCGTCCGAGTCATTTGAACATCGTACGACCACTCAGGACTTGTTACGACTCTGTATGCGAAATTAGCAACATGAAAAGCAATTTAGAATAATGTAGGATGCGTTACAACTTTTGAGAACACCTTACACCACCGTACAAAAGATTAAAACTCCATAATAAACCTAATGAATTCGTCCGAGTAATTTGAACACCATACAACAATTTGGAATATATTACGACTCTATATGCTATATTACCGTCTTGAGAAGCATGTTAGTATAACGTACGGCACCTTACTACTCCTAACAAAACATTACAACACCGTACGTAAACTTAAAACTCCATAATAAACCTAATGAATTCGTCCGAGTCATTTGAACATCGTACGACCACTCAGGACTTGTTACGACTCTGTATGCGAAATTAGCAACAGGAAAATCAAATTAGAATAATGTAGGATGCGTTACAACTTTTGAGAACACCTTACACTACCGTACGAAAGATTAAAACTCCATAATAAACCTAATGAATTCGTTAGAGTAATTTGAACACCATACAACAATTTGGAATATATTGCGACTCTGTATGCCACATTACCGTCTTGAGAAGCATGTTAGTATAACGTACGACACCTTACAACTCCTAACAAAACATTACAACACCGTACTTAAACTTAAAACTCCATAATAAACCTAATGAATTCGTCCGAGTCATTTGAACATCGTACAAACACTCAGGACTTGTTACGACTCTGTATGCGAAATTAGCAACAGGAAAATCAATTCAGAATAATGTAGGATGCGTTACAACTTTTGAGAACACCTTACACCACCGTACGAAAGATTAAATCTCCATAATAAACCTAATGAATTCGTCAGAGTAATTTGAACACCATACAACAATTTGGAGTATATTACGACTCTGTATACCACATTACCGCCTTGAAAAGCATGTTAGTATAACGTACGGCACATTACAACTCCTAACAAAACATTACAACACCGTACGTAAACTTCAAACTCCATAATAAACCTAATGAATTCGTCCGAGTCATTTGAACATCGTACGACCACTCAGGACTTGTTACGACTCTGTATGCAAAATTAGCAACAGGAAAAGCAATTTAGAATAATGTAGGATGCGTTACAACTTTTGAGAACACCTTACACCACCGTACGAAAGATTAAAACTCCATAATAAACCTAATGAATTCATCCGAGTAATTTGAACAACATACAACAATTTGGAATATATTACGACTCTGTATGCCACATTACCGTCTTGAGAAGCATGTTAGTATAACGTACGACACCTTACAACTCCTAACAAAACATTACAACACCGTACGTAAACTTAAAACTCTATAATAAACCTAATAAATTAGTCCGAGTCCTTTGAACACCATACAACAATTTGGAATATATTACGACTCTGTATGCCACATTACCCCCTTGAAAACATGTTAGTTTAACGTACGTCACCTTACAACTCCTAACAAAACATTACAACACCGTACGTAAACTTAAAACTCCATAATAAACCTAATGAATTCGTCCGAGTCATTTGAACATCGTACGACCACTCAGGACTTGTTACGACTGTGTATGCGAAATTAGCAACAGGAAAATCAATTTAGAATAATGTAGGATGCGTTACAACTTTTGAGAACACCTTACACCACCGTATGAAAGATTAAAACTCCATAATAAACCTAATGAATTAGTCCTAGTAATTTGAACACCATACAACAATTTGGAATATATTACGACTCTGTATGCCACATTACCGTCTTGAGAAGCATGTTAGTATAACGTACGGCACCTTACAACTCCTAACAAAACATTACAACACCGTACGTAAACTTAAAACTCCATAATAAACCTAATGAATTCGTCCGAGTCATTTGAACATCGTACGACCACTCAGGACTTGTTACGACTCTGTATGCGAAAATAGCAACAGGAAAATCAAATTAGAATAATGTAGGATGCGTTACAACTTTTGAGAACACCTTACAATACCGTACGAAAGATTAAAACTCCATAATAAACCTAATGAATTCGTCAGAGTAATTTGAACACCATACAACAATTTGGAATATATTGCGACTCTGTATGCCACATTACCGTCTTGAGAAGCATGTTAGTATAACGTACGACACCTTACAACTCCTAACAAAACATTACAACACCGTACATAAACTTAAAACTCTATAATAAACCTAATAAATTAGTCCGAGTCCTTTGAACACCATACAACACTTTGGAATATATTACGACTCTGTGTGCCACATTACCGCCTTGAAAAGCATGTTAGTATAACGTACGGCACCTTACAACTCCTAACAAAACATTACAACACCGTACGTAAACTTAAAACTCCATAATAAACCTAATGAATTCGTCCGAGTCATTTGAACATCGTACGACCACTCAGGACTTGTTACGACTCTGTATGCGAAATTAGCAACATGAAAAGCAATTTAGAATAATGTAGGATGCGTTACAACTTTTGAGAACACCTTACACCACCGTACAAAAGATTAAAACTCCATAATAAACCTAATGAATTCGTCCGAGTAATTTGAACACCATACAACAATTTGGAATATATTACGACTCTATATGCTATATTACCGTCTTGAGAAGCATGTTAGTATAACGTACGGCACCTTACTACTCCTAACAAAACATTACAACACCGTACGTAAACTTAAAACTCCATAATAAACCTAATGAATTCGTCCGAGTCATTTGAACATCGTACGACCACTCAGGACTTGTTACGACTCTGTATGCGAAATTAGCAACAGGAAAATCAAATTAGAATAATGTAGGATGCGTTACAACTTTTGAGAACACCTTACACTACCGTACGAAAGATTAAAACTCCATAATAAACCTAATGAATTCGTTAGAGTAATTTGAACACCATACAACAATTTGGAATATATTGCGACTCTGTATGCCACATTACCGTCTTGAGAAGCATGTTAGTATAACGTACGACACCTTACAACTCCTAACAAAACATTACAACACCGTACTTAAACTTAAAACTCCATAATAAACCTAATGAATTCGTCCGAGTCATTTGAACATCGTACGACCACTCAGGACTTGTTACGACTCTGTATGAGAAATTAGCAACATGAAAAGCAATTTAGAATAATGTAGGATGCGTTACAACTTTTGAGAACACCTTACACCACCGTACGAAATATTAAAACTCCATAATAAACCTATTGAATTCGTCCGAGTAATTTGAACACCATACAACACTTTGGAATATATTACGACTCTATATGCTATATTACCGTCTTGAGAAGCATGTTAGTATAACGTACGACACCTTACAACTCCTAACAAAACATTACAACACCGTACATAAACTTAAAACTCTATAATAAACCTAATAAATTAGTCCGAGTCCTTTGAACACCATACAACACTTTGGAATATATTACGACTCTGTATGCCACATTACCGTCTTGAGAAGCATGTTAGTATAACGTACGGCACCTTACAACTCCTAACAAAACATTACAACACCGTACGTAAACTTAAAACTCCATAATAAACCTAATGAATTCGTCCGAGTCATTTGAACATCGTACGACCACTCAGGACTTGTTACGACTCTGTATGAGAAATTAGCAACATGAAAAGCAATTTAGAATAATGTAGGATGCGTTACAACTTTTGAGAACACCTTACACCACCGTACGAAATATTAAAACTCCATAATAAACCTATTGAATTCGTCCGAGTAATTTGAACACCATACAACACTTTGGAATATATTACGACTCTATATGCTATATTACCGTCTTGAGAAGCATGTTAGTATAACGTACGACACCTTACAACTCCTAACAAAACATTACAACACCGTACATAAACTTAAAACTCTATAATAAACCTAATAAATTAGTCCGAGTCCTTTGAACACCATACAACACTTTGGAATATATTACGACTCTGTATGCCACATTACCGTCTTGAGAAGCATGTTAGTATAACGTACGGCACCTTACAACTCCTAACAAAACATTACAACACCGTACGTAAACTTAAAACTCCATAATAAACCTAATGAATTCGTCCGAGTCATTTGAACATCGTACGACCACTCAGGACTTGTTACGACTCTGTATGCGAAAATAGCAACAGGAAAATCAAATTAGAATAATGTAGGATGCGTTACAACTTTTGAGAACACCTTACACTACCGTACGAAAGATTAAAACTCCATAATAAACCTAATGAATTCGTCAGAGTAATTTGAACACCATACAACAATTTGGAATATATTGCGACTCTGTATGCCACATTACCGTCTTGAGAAGCATGTTAGTATAACGTACGACACCTTACAACTCCTAACAAAACATTACAACACCGTACATAAACTTAAAACTCTATAATAAACCTAATAAATTAGTCCGAGTCCTTTGAACACCATACAACACTTTGGAATATATTACGACTCTGTATGCCACATTACCGTCTTGAGAAGCATGTTAGTATAACGTACGGCACCTTACAACTCCTAACAAAACATTACAACACCGTACGTAAACTTAAAACTCCATAATAAACCTAATGAATTCGTCCGAGTCATTTGAACATCGTACGACCACTCAGGACTTGTTACGACTCTGTATGCGAAATTAGCAACATGAAAAGCAATTTAGAATAATGTAGGATGCGTTACAACTTTTGAGAACATCTTACACCACCGTACAAAAGATTAAAACTCCATAATAAACCTAATGAATTCGTCCGAGTAATTTGAACACCATACAACAATTTGGAATATATTACGACTCTATATGCTATATTACCGTCTTGAGAAGCATGTTAGTATAACGTACGGCACCTTACAACTCCTAACAAAACATTACAACACCGTACGTAAACTTAAAACTCCATAATAAACCTAATGAATTCGTCCGAGTCATTTGAACATCGTACGACCACTCAGGACTTGTTACGACTCTGTATGCGAAATTAGCAACAGGAAAATCAAATTAGAATAATGTAGGATGCGTTACAACTTTTGAGAACACCTTACACTACCGTACGAAAGATTAAAACTCCATAATAAACCTAATGAATTCGTCAGAGTAATTTGAACACCATACAACAATTTGGAATATATTGCGACTCTGTATGCCACATTACCGTCTTGAGAAGCATGTTAGTATAACGTACGACACCTTACAACTCCTAACAAAACATTACAACACCGTACTTAAACTTAAAACTCCATAATAAACCTAATGAATTCGTCCGAGTCATTTGAACATCGTACGACCACTCAGGACTTGTTACGACTCTGTATGAGAAATTAGCAACATGAAAAGCAATTTAGAATAATGTAGGATGCGTTACAACTTTTGAGAACACCTTACACCACCGTACGAAATATTAAAACTCCATAATAAACCTATTGAATTCGTCCGAGTAATTTGAACACCATACAACACTTTGGAATATATTACGACTCTATATGCTATATTACCGTCTTGAGAAGCATGTTAGTATAACGTACGACACCTTACAACTCCTAACAAAACATTACAACACCGTACATAAACTTAAAACTCTATAATAAACCTAATAAATTAGTCCGAGTCCTTTGAACACCATACAACACTTTGGAATATATTACGACTCTGTATGCCACATTACCGCCTTGAAAAGCATGTTAGTATAACGTACGGCACCTTACAACTCCTAACAAAACATTACAACACCGTACGTAAACTTAAAACTCCATAATAAACCTAATGAATTCGTCCGAGTCATTTGAACATCGTACGACCACTCAGGACTTGTTACGACTCTGTATGCGAAATTAGCAACAAGAAAAGCAATTTAGAATAATGTAGGATGCGTTACTACTTTTGAGAACACCTTACACCACCGTACGAAAGATTAAAACTCCATAATAAACCTAATGAATTCGTCCTAGTAATTTTAACACCATACAACAGTTTGTAATATATTACGACTCTGTATGCCACATTACCGCCTTGAAAAGCATGTTAGTATAACGTACGGCACCTTACAACTCCTAACAAAACATTACAACACCGTACGTAAACTTAAAACTCCATAATAAACATAATGAATTCGTCCGAGTCATTTGAACATCGTACGACCACTCAGGACTTGTTACGACTCTGTATGCGAAATTAGCAACAGGAAAAGCAATTTAGAATAATGTGGGATGCGTTACAACTTTTGAGAACACCTTACACCACCGTACGAAAGATTAATTCTCCATAATAAACCTAATGAATTCGTCCGAGTAATTTGAACACCATACAACAGTTTGGAATATATTACGACTATGTATGCCACATTACCGCCTTGAAGAGCATGTTAGTATAACGTACAACACCTTACTACTCCTAACAAAACATTACAACACCGTACGTAAACTTAAAACTCCATAATAAACCTAAAGAATTCGTCCGAGTCCTTTGAACATCGTACGACCATTTAGAATATATTACGACTCTGTATGCCACATTACCGTCTCGAGAAGCATGTTAGTATAACGTACGGCACCTTACAACTCTTAACAAAACATTACAACACCGTACGTAAACTTAAAACTCCATAATAATCCAAATAAATTAGTCCGAGTCCTTTGAATATCGTACTACAATTTAGAATATATTACGACTCTGTATGCAATATTACCGTATTGAGAAGCATGTTAGTATAACGTACGGCACCTTACAACTCCTAACAAAACATTACAACACCGTACGTAAACTTAAAACTCCATAATAAACCTAATAAATTAGTCCGAGTCTTTTGAACATCGTACTACAATTTAGAATATATTACGACTCTGTATGCCACATTACCGCCTTGAAAAGCATGTTAGTATAACGTATGGCTCCTTACAACTCGTAACAAAACATTACAACACCGTAAGTAAACTTACAACTCCATAATAAACCTAATCAATTCGTCAGAGTCATTTGAACATCGTACGACCACTCAGGACTTGTTACGACTCTGTATGCGAAATTAGCAACATGAAAAGCAATTTAGAATAATGTAGGATGCGTTACAACTTTTGAGAACACCTTACACCACCGTACAAAAGATTAAAACTCCATACTAAACCTAATGAATTCGTCCGAGTAATTTGAACACCATACAACAATTTGGAATATATTACGACTCTATATCCTATATTACCGTCTTGAGAAGCATGTTAGTATAACGTACGGCACCTTACAACTCCTAACAAAACATTACAACACCGTACGTAAACTTAAAACTCCATAATAAACCTAATGAATTCGTCCGAGTCATTTGAACATCGTACGACCACTCAGGACTTGTTACGACTCTGTATGCGAAAATAGCAACAGGAAAATCAAATTAGAATAATGTAGGATGCGTTACAACTTTTGAGAACACCTTACACTACCGTACGAAAGATTAAAACTCCATAATAAACCTAATGAATTCGTCAGAGTAATTTGAACACCATACAACAATTTGGAATATATTGCGACTCTGTATGCCACATTACCGTCTTGAGAAGCATGTTAGTATAACGTACGACACCTTACAACTCCTAACAAAACATTACAACACCGTACATAAACTTTAAACACTATAATAAACCTAATAAATTAGTCCGAGTCCTTTGAACACCATACAACACTTTGGAATATATTACGACTCTATATGCTATATTACCGTCTTGAGAAGCATGTTAGTATAACGTACGGCACCTTACAACTCCTAACAAAACATTACAACACCGTACGTAAACTTAAAACTCCATAATAAACCTAATGAATTCGTCCGAGTCATTTGAACATCGTACGACCACTCAGGACTTGTTACGACTCTGTATGCGAAATTAGCAACAGGAAAATCAAATTAGAATAATGTAGGATGCGTTACAACTTTTGAGAACACCTTACACTACCGTACGAAAGATTAAAACTCCATAATAAACCTAATGAATTCGTCAGAGTAATTTGAACACCATACAACAATTTGGAATATATTGCGACTCTGTATGCCACATTACCGTCTTGAGAAGCATGTTAGTATAACGTACGACACCTTACAACTCCTAACAAAACATTACAACACCGTACTTAAACTTAAAACTCCATAATAAACCTAATGAATTCGTCCGAGTCATTTGAACATCGTACGACCACTCAGGACTTGTTACGACTCTGTATGAGAAATTAGCAACATGAAAAGCAATTTAGAATAATGTAGGATGCGTTACAACTTTTGAGAACACCTTACACCACCGTACGAAATATTAAAACTCCATAATAAACCTATTGAATTCGTCCGAGTAATTTGAACACCATACAACACTTTGGAATATATTACGACTCTATATGCTATATTACCGTCTTGAGAAGCATGTTAGTATAACGTACGACACCTTACAACTCCTAACAAAACATTACAACACCGTACATAAACTTAAAACTCTATAATAAACCTAATAAATTAGTCCGAGTCCTTTGAACACCATACAACACTTTGGAATATATTACGACTCTGTATGCCACATTACCGCCTTGAAAAGCATGTTAGTATAACGTACGGCACCTTACAACTCCTAACAAAACATTACAACACCGTACGTAAACTTAAGACTCCATAATAAACCTAATGAATTCGTCCGAGTCATTTGAACATCGTACGACCACTCAGGACTTGTTACGACTCTGTATGCGAAATTAGCAACAAGAAAAGCAATTTAGAATAATGTAGGATGCGTTACTACTTTTGAGAACACCTTACACCACCGTACGAAAGATTAAAACTCCATAATAAACCTAATGAATTCGTCCTAGTAATTTGAACACCATACAACAGTTTGGAATATATTACGACTCTGTATGCCACATTACCGCCTTGAAAAGCATGTTAGTATAACGTACGGCACCTTACAACTCCTAACAAAACATTACAACACCGTACGTAAACATAAAACTCCATAATAAACATAATGAATTCGTCCGAGTCATTTGAACATCGTACGACCACTCAGGACTTGTTACGACTCTGTATGCGAAATTAGCAACAGGAAAAGCAATTTAGAATAATGTAGGATGCGTTACAACTTTTGAGAACACCTTACACCACCGTACGAAAGATTAATACTCCATAATAAACCTAATGAATTCGTCCGAGTAATTTGAACACCATACAACAGTTTGGAATATATTACGACTATGTATGCCACATTACCGCCTTGAAGAGCATGTTAGTATAACGTACAACACCTTACTACTCCTAACAAAACATTACAACACCGTACGTAAACTTAAAACTCCATAATAAACCTAAAGAATTCGTCCGAGTCCTTTGAACATCGTACGACAATTTAGAATATATTACGACTCTGTATGCCACATTACCGTCTCGAGAAGCATGTTAGTATAACGTACGGCACCTTACAACTCTTAACAAAACATTACAACACCGTACGTAAACTTAAAACTCCATAATAAACCTAATAAATTAGTCCGAGTCTTTTGAACATCGTACTACAATTTAGAATATATTACGACTCTGTATGCCACATTACCGCCTTGAGAAGCATGTTAGTATAACGTATGGCTCCTTACAACTCGTAACAAAACATTACAACACCGTAAGTAAACTTACAACTCCATAATAAACCTAATCAATTCGTCTGAGTCATTTGAACATCGTACGACCACTCAGGACTTGTTACGACTCTGTATGCGAAATTAGCAACAGGAAAAACAATTTAAAATAATGTAGGATGCGTTACAACTTTTGAGAACACCTTACACCACAGTACGAAAGATTAAAACTCCATAATAAACCTAATGAATTCCTTCGAGTAATTTGAACACCATACAACAATTTGGAATATATTACGACTCTGTATGCCACATTACCGTCTTGAGAAGCATGTTAGTATAACGTACGACACCTTACAACTCCTAACAAAACATTACAACACCGTTCGTAAACTTAAAACTCTATAATAAACCTACTAAATTAGTCCGAGTCCTTTGAACACCATACAACAATTTGGAATATATTACGAATCCGTATGCCACATTACCACCTTGAAAAGCATGTTAGTATAACGTACGTCACCTTACAACTCCTAACAAAACATTACAACACCGTACGTAAACTTAAAACTCCATAATAAACATAATGAATTCGTCCGAGTCATTTGAACATCGTACGACCACTCAGGACTTGTTACGACTCTGTATGCGAAATTAGCAACATGAAAAGCAATTTAGAATAATGTAGGATGCGTTACAACTTTTGAGAACACCGTACACCACCGTACAAAAGATTAAAACTCCATACTAAACCTAATGAATTCGTCCGAGTAATTTGAACACCATACAACAATTTAGAATATATTACGACTCTATATGCTATATTACCGTCTTGAGAAGCATGTTAGTATAACGTACGGCACCTTACAACTCCTAACAAAACATTACAACACCGTACGTAAACTTAAAACTCCATAATAAACCTAATGAATTCGTCCGAGTCATTTGAACATCGTACGACCACTCAGGACTTGTTACGACTCTGTATGCGAAATTAGCAACAGGAAAATCAAATTAGAATAATGTAGGATGCGTTACAACTTTTGAGAACACCTTACACTACCGTACGAAAGATTAAAACTCCATAATAAACCTAATGAATTCGTCAGAGTAATTTGAACACCATACAACAATTTGGAATATATTGCGACTCTGTATGCCACATTACCGTCTTGAGAAGCATGTTAGTATAACGTACGACACCTTACAACTCCTAACAAAACATTACAACACCGTACTTAAACTTAAAACTCCATAATAAACCTAATGAATTCGTCCGAGTCATTTGAACATCGTACGACCACTCAGGACTTGTTACGACTCTGTATGAGAAATTAGCAACATGAAAAGCAATTTAGAATAATGTAGGATGCGTTACAACTTTTGAGAACACCTTACACCACCGTACGAAATATTAAAACTCCATAATAAACCTAATGAATTCGTCCGAGTAATTTGAACACCATACAACACTTTGGAATATATTACGACTCTATATGCTATATTACCGTCTTGAGAAGCATGTTAGTATAACGTACGACACCTTACAACTCCTAACAAAACATTACAACACCGTACATAAACTTAAAACTCTATAATAAACCTAATAAATTAGTCCGAGTCCTTTGAACACCATACAACACTTTGGAATATATTACGACTCTGTATGCCACATTACCGCCTTGAAAAGCATGTTAGTATAACGTACGGCACCTTACAACTCCTAACAAAACATTACAACACCGTACGTAAACTTAAAACTCCATAATATACCTAATGAATTCGTCCGAGTCATTTGAACGTCGTACGACCACTCAGGACTTGTTACGACTCTGTATGCGAAATTAGCAACAAGAAAAGCAATTTAGAATAATGTAGGATGCGTTACTACTTTTGAGAACACCTTACACTACCGTACGAAAGATTAAAACTCCATAATAAACCTAATGAATTCGTCCTAGTAATTTGAACACCATACAACAATTTGGAATATATTACGACTCTGTATGTCACATTACCGCCTTGAAAAGCATGTTAGTATAACGTACGGCACCTTACAACTCCTAACAAAACATTACCACACCGTACGTAAACTTAAAACTCCATAATAAACATAATGAATTCGTCCGAGTCATTTGAACATCGTACGACCACTCAGGACTTGTTACGACTCTGTATGCGAAATTAGCAACAGGAAAAGCAATTTAGAATAATGTAGGATGCGTTACAACTTTTGAGAACACCTTACACCACCGTACGAAAGATTAATACTCCATAATAAACCTAATGAATTCGTCCGAGTAATTTGAACACCATACAACAGTTTGGAATATATTACGACTATGTATGCCACATTACCGCCTTGAAGAGCATGTTAGTATAACGTAAAACACCTTACTACTCCTAACAAAACATTACAACACCGTACGTAAACTTAAAACTCCATAATAAACCTAAAGAATTCGTCCGAGTCCTTTGAACATCGTACGACAATTTAGAATATATTACGACTCTGTATGCCACATTACCGTCTCGAGAAGCATGTTAGTATAACGTACGGCACCTTACAACTCTTAACAAAACATTACAACACCGTACGTAAACTTAAAACTCCATAATAATCATAATAAATTAGTCCGAGTCCTTTGAATATCGTACTACAATTTAGAATATATTACGACTCTGTATGCAACATTACCGTATTGAGAAGCATGTTAGTATAACGTACGGCACCTTACAACTCCTAACAAAACATTACAACACCGTACGTAAACTTAAAACTCCATAATAAACTTAATAAATTAGTCCGAGTCTTTTGAACATCGTACTACAATTTAGAATATATTACGACTCTGTATGCCACATTACCGCCTTGAAAAGCATGTTAGTATAACGTACGGCACCTTACAACTCGTAACAAAACATTACAACACCGTAAGTAAACTTACAACTCCATAATAAACCTAATCAATTCGTCTGAGTCATTTGAACATCGTACGACCACTCAGGACTTGTTACGACTCTGTATGCGAAATTAGCAACAGGAAAAGCAATTTAGAATAATGTAGGATGCGTTACAACTTTTGAGAACACCTTACACCACCGTACGAAAGATTAATACTCCATAATAAACCTAATGAATTCGTCCGAGTAATTTGAACACCATACAACAGTTTGGAATATATTACGACTATGTATGCCACATTACCGCCTTGAAGAGCATGTTAGTATAACGTACAACACCTTACTACTCCTAACAAAACATTACAACACCGTACGTAAACTTAAAACTCCATAATAAACCTAAAGAATTCGTCCGAGTCCTTTGAACATCGTACGACAATTTAGAATATATTACGACTCTGTATGCCACATTACCGTCTCGAGAAGCATGTTAGTATAACGTACGGCACCTTACAACTCTTAACAAAACATTACAACACCGTACGTAAACTTAAAACTCCATAATAAACCTAATAAATTAGTCCGAGTCTTTTGAACATCGTACTACAATTTAGAATATATTACGACTCTGTATGCCACATTACCGCCTTGAGAAGCATGTTAGTATAACGTATGGCTCCTTACAACTCGTAACAAAACATTACAACACCGTAAGTAAACTTACAACTCCATAATAAACCTAATCAATTCGTCTGAGTCATTTGAACATCGTACGACCACTCAGGACTTGTTACGACTCTGTATGCGAAATTAGCAACAGGAAAAACAATTTAAAATAATGTAGGATGCGTTACAACTTTTGAGAACACCTTACACCACAGTACGAAAGATTAAAACTCCATAATAAACCTAATGAATTCCTTCGAGTAATTTGAACACCATACAACAATTTGGAATATATTACGACTCTGTATGCCACATTACCGTCTTGAGAAGCATGTTAGTATAACGTACGACACCTTACAACTCCTAACAAAACATTACAACACCGTTCGTAAACTTAAAACTCTATAATAAACCTACTAAATTAGTCCGAGTCCTTTGAACACCATACAACAATTTGGAATATATTACGAATCCGTATGCCACATTACCACCTTGAAAAGCATGTTAGTATAACGTACGTCACCTTACAACTCCTAACAAAACATTACAACACCGTACGTAAACTTAAAACTCCATAATAAACATAATGAATTCGTCCGAGTCATTTGAACATCGTACGACCACTCAGGACTTGTTACGACTCTGTATGCGAAATTAGCAACATGAAAAGCAATTTAGAATAATGTAGGATGCGTTACAACTTTTGAGAACACCGTACACCACCGTACAAAAGATTAAAACTCCATACTAAACCTAATGAATTCGTCCGAGTAATTTGAACACCATACAACAATTTAGAATATATTACGACTCTATATGCTATATTACCGTCTTGAGAAGCATGTTAGTATAACGTACGGCACCTTACAACTCCTAACAAAACATTACAACACCGTACGTAAACTTAAAACTCCATAATAAACCTAATGACTTCGTCCGAGTCATTTGAACATCGTACGACCACTCAGGACTTGTTACGACTCTGTATGCGAAATTAGCAACAGGAAAATCAAATTAGAATAATGTAGGATGCGTTACAACTTTTGAGAACACCTTACACTACCGTACGAAAGATTAAAACTCCATAATAAACCTAATGAATTCGTCAGAGTAATTTGAACACCATACAACAATTTGGAATATATTGCGACTCTGTATGCCACATTACCGTCTTGAGAAGCATGTTAGTATAACGTACGACACCTTACAACTCCTAACAAAACATTACAACACCGTACTTAAACTTAAAACTCCATAATAAACCTAATGAATTCGTCCGAGTCATTTGAACATCGTACGACCACTCAGGACTTGTTACGACTCTGTATGAGAAATTAGCAACATGAAAAGCAATTTAGAATAATGTAGGATGCGTTACAACTTTTGAGAACACCTTACACCACCGTACGAAATATTAAAACTCCATAATAAACCTAATGAATTCGTCCGAGTAATTTGAACACCATACAACACTTTGGAATATATTACGACTCTATATGCTATATTACCGTCTTGAGAAGCATGTTAGTATAACGTACGACACCTTACAACTCCTAACAAAACATTACAACACCGTACATAAACTTAAAACTCTATAATAAACCTAATAAATTAGTCCGAGTCCTTTGAACACCATACAACACTTTGGAATATATTACGACTCTGTATGCCACATTACCGCCTTGAAAAGCATGTTAGTATAACGTACGGCACCTTACAACTCCTAACAAAACATTACAACACCGTACGTAAACTTAAAACTCCATAATAAACCTAATGAATTCGTCCGAGTCATTTGAACATCGTACGACCACTCAGGACTTGTTACGACTCTGTATGCGAAATTAGCAACAAGAAAAGCAATTTAGAATAATGTAGGATGCGTTACTACTTTTGAGAACACCTTACACCACCGTACGAAAGATTAAAACTCCATAATAAACCTAATGAATTCGTCCTAGTAATTTGAACACCATACAACAATTTGGAATATATTACGACTCTGTATGCCACATTACCGCCTTGAAAAGCATGTTAGTATAACGTACGGCACCTTACAACTCCTAACAAAACATTACAACACCGTACGTAAACTTAAAACTCCATAATAAACATAATGAATTCGTCCGAGTCATTTGAACATCGTACGACCACTCAGGACTTGTTACGACTCTGTATGCGAAATTAGCAACAGGAAAAGCAATTTAGAATAATGTAGGATGCGTTACAACTTTTGAGAACACCTTACACCACCGTACGAAAGATTAATACTCCATAATAAACCTAATGAATTCGTCCGAGTAATTTGAACACCATACAACAGTTTGGAATATATTACGACTATGTATGCCACATTACCGCCTTGAAGAGCATGTTAGTATAACGTACAACACCTTACTACTCCTAACAAAACATTACAACACCGTACGTAAACTTAAAACTCCATAATAAACCTAAAGAATTCGTCCGAGTCCTTTGAACATCGTACGACAATTTAGAATATATTACGACTCTGTATGCCACATTACCGTCTCGATAAGCATGTTAGTATAACGTACGGCACCTTACAACTCTTAACAAAACATTACAACACCGTACGTAAACTTAAAACTCCATAATAAACCTAATGAATTCGTCAGAATAATTTGAACACCATACAACAATTTGGAATATATTGCGACTCTGTATGCCACATTACCGTCTTGAGAAGCATGTTAGTATAACGTACGACACCTTACAACTCCTAACAAAACATTACAACACCGTACTTAAACTTAAAACTCCATAATAAACCTAATGAATTCGTCCGAGTCATTTGAACATCGTACGACCACTCAGGACTTGTTACGACTCTGTATGAGAAATTAGCAACATGAAAAGCAATTTAGAATAATGTAGGATGCGTTACAACTTTTGAGAACACCTTACACCACCGTACGAAATATTAAAACTCCATAATAAACCTAATGAATTCGTCCGAGTAATTTGAACACCATACAACACTTTGGAATATATTACGACTCTATATGCTATATTACCGTCTTGAGAAGCATGTTAGTATAACGTACGACACCTTACAACTCCTAACAAAACATTACAACACCGTACATAAACTTAAAACTCTATAATAAACCTAATAAATTAGTCCGAGTCCTTTGAACACCATACAACAATTTGGGATATATTACGACTCTGTATGCCACATTACCGCCTTGAAAAGCATGTTAGTATAACGTACGGCACCTT
The DNA here is from genome assembly GCA_030867185.1 of Tagetes erecta. NCBI lineage: Eukaryota > Viridiplantae > Streptophyta > Magnoliopsida > Asterales > Asteraceae > Tagetes > Tagetes erecta. Next base: position 40,807,621 of record CM061488.1, on the reverse strand, counting down.
ACAACTCCTAACAAAACATTACAACACCGTACGTAAACTTAAAACTCCATAATAAACCTAATGAATTCGTCCGAGTCATTTGAACATCGTACGACCACTCAGGACTTGTTACGACTCTGTATGCGAAATTAGCAACAGGAAAATCAATTTAGAATAATGTAGGATGCGTTACAACTTTTGAGAACACCTTACACAACCGTACGAAAGATTAAAACTCCATAATAAACCTAATGAATTCGTCAGAGTAAGTTGAACACCATACAACAGTTTGAAGTATATTACGACTCTGTATGCCACATTACCGCCTTGAAAAGCATGTTAGTATAACGTACGGCACATTACAACTCCTATCAAAACATTACAACACCGTACGTAAACATAAAACTCCATAATAAACCTAATGAATTCGTCCGAGTCATTTGAACATCGTACAACAATTTGGAATATATTACGACTCTGTATGCCACATTACCGCCTTGAAAAGCATGTTAGTATAACGTACGGCACATTACAACTCCTAACAAAACATTACAACACCGTACGTAAACTTCAAACTCCATAATAAACCTAATGAATTCGTCCGAGTCATTTGAACATCGTACGACCACTCAGGACTTGTTACGACTCTGTATGCGAAATTAGCAACAAGAAAAGCAATTTAGAATAATGTAGGATGCGTTACAACTTTTGAGAACACCTTACACCACCGTACGAAAGATTATAACTCCATAATAAACCTAATGAATTCGTCCGAGTAATTTGAACACCATACAACAATTTGGAATATATTACGACTCTGTATGCCACATTACCGTCTTGAGAAGCATGTTAGTATAACGTACGACACCTTACAACTCATAACAAAAGATTACAACACCGTACGTAAACTTAAAACTCTATAATAAACCTAATAAATTAGTCCGAGTCCTTTGAACACCATACAACAATTTGGAATATATTACGACTCTGTATGCCACATTACCCCCTTGAAAAGCATGTTAGTTTAACGTACGGCACCTTACAGCTCCTAACAAAACATTACAACACCGTACGTAAACTTAAAACTCCATAATAAACCTAATGAATTCGTCCGAGTCATTTGAACATCGTACGACCACTCAGGACTTGTTACGACTCTGTATGCGAAATTAGCAACAGGAAAATCAATTTAGAATAATGTAGGATGCGTTACAACTTTTGAGAACACCTTACACCACCGTACGAAAGATTAAAACTCCATAATAAACCTAATGAATTCGTCAGAGTAATTTGAACACCATACAACAGTTTGGAGTATATTACGACTCTGTATGCCACATTACTGCCTTGAAAAGCATGTTAGTATAACGTACGGCACATTACAACTCCTAACAAAACATTACAACACCGTACATAAACTTCAAACTCCATAATAAACCTAATGAATTCGTCCGAGTCATTAGAACATCGTACGACCACTCAGGACTTGTTACGACTCTGTATGCGAAATTAGCAACAGGAAAAGCAATTTAGAATAATGTAGGATGCGTTACAACTTTTGAGAACACCTTACACCACCGTACGAAAGATTAAAACTCCATAATAAACCTAATGAATTCGTTCGAGTAATTTGAACACCATACAACAATTTGGAATATATTGCGACTCTGTATGCCACATTACCGTCTTGAGAAGCATGTTAGTATAACGTACGACACCTTACAACTCTTAACAAAAGATTACAACACCGTACGTAAACTTAAAACTCTATAATAAACCTAATAAATTAGTCCGAGTCCTTTGAACACCATACAACAATTTGGAATATATTACGACTCTGTATGCCACATTACCCCCTTGAAAAGCATGTTAGTTTAACGTACGGCACCTTACAGCTCCTAACAAAACATTACAACACCGTACGTAAACTTAAAACTCCATAATAAACCTAATGAATTCGTCCGAGTCATTTGAACATCGTACGACCACTCAGGACTTGTTACGACTCTGTATGCGAAATTAGCAACAAGAAAAGCAATTTAGAATAATGTAGGATGCGTTACAACTTTTGAGAACACCTTACACCACCGTACGAAAGATTATAACTCCATAATAAACCTAATGAATTCGTCCGAGTAATTTGAACACCATACAACAATTTGGAATATATTACGACTCTGTATGCCACATTACCGTCTTGAGAAGCATGTTAGTATAACGTACGACACCTTACAACTCTTAACAAAAGATTACAACACCGTACGTAAACTTAAAACTCTATAATAAACCTAATAAATTAGTCCGAGTCCTTTGAACACCATACAACAATGTGGAATATATTACGACTCTGTATGCCACATTACCCCCTTGAAAAGCATGTTAGTTTAACGTACGGCACCTTACAGCTCCTAACAAAACATTACAACACCGTACGTAAACTTAAAACTCCATAATAAACCTAATGAATTCGTCCGAGTCATTTGAACATCGTACGACCACTCAGGACTTGTTACGACTCTGTATGCGAAATTAGCAACAGGAAAATCAATTTAGAATAATGTAGGATGCGTTACAACTTTTGAGAACACCTTACACCACCGTACGAAAGATTAAAACTCCATAATAAACCTAATGAATTCGTCAGAGTAATTTGAACACCATACAACAGTTTGGAGTATATTACGACTCTGTATGCCACATTACTGCCTTGAAAAGCATGTTAGTATAACGTACGGCACATTACAACTCCTAACAAAACATTACAACACCGTACGTAAACTTCAAACTCCATAATAAACCTAATGAATTCGTCCGAGTCATTAGAACATCGTACGACCACTCAGGACTTGTTACGACTCTGTATGCGAAATTAGCAACAGGAAAAGCAATTTAGAATAATGTAGGATGCGTTACAACTTTTGAGAACACCTTACACAACCGTACGAAAGATTAAAACTCCATAATAAACCTAATGAATTCGTCAGAGTAATTTGAACACCATACAACAGTTTGAAGTATATTACGACTCTGTATGCCACATTACCGCCTTGAAAAGCATGTTAGTATAACGTACGGCACATTACAACTCCTATCAAAACATTACAACACCGTACGTAAACATAAAACTCCATAATAAACCTAATGAATTCGTCCGAGTCATTTGAACATCGTACAACAATTTGGAATATATTACGACTCTGTATGCCACATTACCGCCTTGAAAAGCATGTTAGTATAACGTACGGCACATTACAACTCCTAACAAAACATTACAACACCGTACGTAAACTTCAAACTCCATAATAAACCTAATGAATTCGTCCGAGTCATTTGAACATCGTACGACCACTCAGGACTTGTTACGACTCTGTATGCGAAATTAGCAACAAGAAAAGCAATTTAGAATAATGTAGGATGCGTTACAACTTTTGAGAACACCTTACACCACCGTACGAAAGATTATAACTCCATAATAAACCTAATGAATTCGTCCGAGTAATTTGAACACCATACAACAATTTGGAATATATTACGACTCTGTATGCCACATTACCGTCTTGAGAAGCATGTTAGTATAACGTACGACACCTTACAACTCTTAACAAAAGATTACAACACCGTACGTAAACTTAAAACTCTATAATAAACCTAATAAATTAGTCCGAGTCCTTTGAACACCATACAACAATTTGGAATATATTACGACTCTGTATGCCACATTACCCCCTTGAAAAGCATGTTAGTTTAACGTACGGCACCTTACAGCTCCTAACAAAACATTACAACACCGTACGTAAACATAAAACTCCATAATAAACCTAATGAATTCGTCCGAGTCATTTGAACATCGTACGACCACTCAGGACTTGTTACGACTCTGTATGCGAAATTAGCAACAAGAAAAGCAATTTAGAATAATGTAGGATGCGTTACAACTTTTGAGAACACCTTACACCACCGTACGAAAGATTATAACTCCATAATAAACCTAATGAATTCGTCCGAGTAATTTGAACACCATACAACAATTTGGAATATATTACGACTCTGTATGCCACATTACCGTCTTGAGAAGCATGTTAGTATAACGTACGACACCTTACAACTCTTAACAAAAGATTACAACACCGTACGTAAACTTAAAACTCTATAATAAACCTAATAAATTAGTCCGAGTCCTTTGAACACCATACAACAATGTGGAATATATTACGACTCTGTATGCCACATTACCCCCTTGAAAAGCATGTTAGTTTAACGTACGGCACCTTACAGCTCCTAACAAAACATTACAACACCGTACGTAAACTTAAAACTCCATAATAAACCTAATGAATTCGTCCGAGTCATTTGAACATCGTACGACCACTCAGGACTTGTTACCACTCTGTATGCGAAATTAGCAACAGGAAAATCAATTTAGAATAATGTAGGATGCGTTACAACTTTTGAGAAGACCTTACACCACCGTACGAAAGATTAAAACTCCATAATAAACCTAATGAATTCGTCAGAGTAATTTGAACACCATACAACAGTTTGGAGTATATTACGACTCTGTATGCCACATTACTGCCTTGAAAAGCATGTTAGTATAACGTACGGCACATTACAACTCCTAACAAAACATTACAACACCGTACGTAAACTTCAAACTCCATAATAAACCTAATGAATTCGTCCGAGTCATTAGAACATCGTACGACCACTCAGGACTTGTTACGACTCTGTATGCGAAATTAGCAACAGGAAAAGCAATTTAGAATAATGTAGGATGCGTTACAACTTTTGAGAACACCTTACACAACCGTACGAAAGATTAAAACTCCATAATAAACCTAATGAATTCGTCAGAGTAATTTGAACACCATACAACAGTTTGAAGTATATTACGACTCTGTATGCCACATTACCGCCTTGAAAAGCATGTTAGTATAACGTACGGCACATTACAACTCCTATCAAAACATTACAACACCGTACGTAAACATAAAACTCCATAATAAACCTAATGAATTCGTCCGAGTCATTTGAACATCGTACAACAATTTGGAATATATTACGACTCTGTATGCCACATTACCGCCTTGAAAAGCATGTTAGTATAACGTACGGCACATTACAACTCCTAACAAAACATTACAACACCGTACGTAAACTTCAAACTCCATAATAAACCTAATGAATTCGTCCGAGTCATTTGAACATCGTACGACCACTCAGGACTTGTTACGACTCTGTATGCGAAATTAGCAACAAGAAAAGCAATTTAGAATAATGTAGGATGCGTTACAACTTTTGAGAACACCTTACACCACCGTACGAAAGATTATAACTCCATAATAAACCTAATGAATTCGTCCGAGTAATTTGAACACCATACAACAATTTGGAATATATTACGACTCTGTATGCCACATTACCGTCTTGAGAAGCATGTTAGTATAACGTACGACACCTTACAACTCTTAACAAAAGATTACAACACCGTACGTAAACTTAAAACTCTATAATAAACCTAATAAATTAGTCCGAGTCCTTTGAACACCATACAACAATTTGGAATATATTACGACTCTGTATGCCACATTACCCCCTTGAAAAGCATGTTAGTTTAACGTACGGCACCTTACAGCTCCTAACAAAACATTACAACACCGTACGTAAACTTAAAACTCCATAATAAACCTAATGAATTCGTCCGAGTCATTTGAACATCGTACGACCACTCAGGACTTGTTACGACTCTGTATGCGAAATTAGCAACAGGAAAATCAATTTAGAATAATGTAGGATGCGTTACAACTTTTGAGAACACCTTACACCACCGTACGAAAGATTAAAACTCCATAATAAACCTAATGAATTCGTCAGAGTAATTTGAACACCATACAACAGTTTGGAGTATATTACGACTCTGTATGCCACATTACTGCCTTGAAAAGCATGTTAGTATAACGTACGACACATTACAACTCCTAACAAAACATTACAACACCGTACGTAAACTTCAAACTCCATAATAAACCTAATGAATTTGTCCGAGTCATTAGAACATCGTACGACCACTCAGGACTTGTTACGACTCTGTATGCGAAATTAGCAACAGGAAAAGCAATTTAGAATAATGTAGGATGCGTTACAACTTTTGAGAACACCTTACACCACTGTACGAAAGATTAAAACTCCATAATAAACCTAATGAATTCGTTCGAGTAATTTGAACACCATACAACAATTTGGAATATATTGCGACTCTGTATGCCACATTACCGTCTTGAGAAGCATGTTAGTATAACGTACGACACCTTACAACTCTTAACAAAAGATTACAACACCGTACGTAAACTTAAAACTCTATAATAAACCTAATAAATTAGTCCGAGTCCTTTGAACACCATACAACAATTTGGAATATATTACGACTCTGTATGCCACATTACCCCCTTGAAAAGCATGTTAGTTTAACGTACGGCACCTTACAGCTCCTAACAAAACATTACAACACCGTACGTAAACTTAAAACTCCATAATAAACCTAATGAATTCGTCCGAGTCATTTGAACATCGTACGACCACTCAGGACTTGTTACGACTCTGTATGCGAAATTAGCAACAGGAAAATCAATTTAGAATAATGTAGGATGCGTTACAACTTTTGAGAACACCTTACACCACCGTACGAAAGATTAAAACTCCATAATAAACCTAATGAATTCGTCAGAGTAATTTGAACACCATACAACAGTTTGGAGTATATTACGACTCTGTATGCCACATTACTGCCTTGAAAAGCATGTTAGTATAACGTACGGCACATTACAACTCCTAACAAAACATTACAACACCGTACGTAAACTTCAAACTCCATAATAAACCTAATGAATTCGTCCGAGTCATTTGAACATCGTACGACCACTCAGGACTTGTTACGACTCTGTATGCGAAATTAGCAACAAGAAAAGCAATTTAGAATAATGTAGGATGCGTTACTACTTTTGAGAACACCATACACCACCGTACGAAAGATTAAAACTCCATAATAAACCTAATGAATTCGTCCTAGTAATTTGAACACCATACAACAATTTGGAATATATTACGACTCTGTATGCCACATTACCGCCTTGAAAAGCATGTTAGTATAACGTACGGCACCTTACAACTCCTAACAAAACATTACAACACCGTACGTAAACTTCAAACTCCATAATAAACCTAATGAATTCGTCCGAGTCATTTGAACATCGTACGACCACTCAGGACTTGTTACGACTCTGTATGCGAAATTAGCAACAAGAAAAGCAATTTAGAATAATGTAGGATGCGTTACAACTTTTGAGAACACCTTACACCACCGTACGAAAGATTAATACTCCATAATAAACCTAATGAATTCGTCCGAGTAATTTGAACACCATACAACAGTTTGGAATATATTACGACTATGTATGCCACATTACCGCCTTGAAGAGCATGTTAGTATAACGTACAACACCTTACTACTCCTAACAAAACATTACAACACCGTACGTAAACTTAAAACTCCATAATAAACCTAAAGAATTCGTCCGAGTCCTTTGAACATCGTACGAAAATTTAGAATATATTACGACTCTGTATGCCACATTACCGTCTCGAGAAGCATGTTAGTATAACGTACGGCACCTTACAACTCTTAACAAAACATTACAACACCGTACGTAAACTTAAAACTCCATAATAAACCTAATGAATTCGTCAGAATAATTTGAACACCATACAACAATTTGGAATATATTGCGACTCTGTATGCCACATTACCGTCTTGAGAAGCATGTTAGTATAACGTACGACACCTTACAACTCCTAACAAAACATTACCACACCGTACTTAAACTTAAAACTCCATAATAAACCTAATGAATTCGTCCGAGTCATTTGAACATCGTACGACCACTCAGGACTTGTTACGACTCTGTATGAGAAATTAGCAACATGAAAAGCAATTTAGAATAATGTAGGATGCGTTACAACTTTTGAGAACACCTTACACCACCGTACGAAATATTAAAACTCCATAATAAACCTAATGAATTCGTCCGAGTAATTTGAACACCATACAACACTTTGGAATATATTACGACTCTATATGCTATATTCCCGTCTTGAGAAGCATGTTAGTATAACGTACGACACCTTACAACTCCTAACAAAACATTACAACACCGTACATAAACTTAAAACTCTATAATAAACCTAATAAATTAGTCCGAGTCCTTTGAACACCATACAACAATTTGGGATATATTACGACTCTGTATGCCACATTACCGCCTTGAAAAGCATGTTAGTATAACGTACGGCACCTTACAACTCCTAACAAAACATTACAACACCGTACGTAAACTTAAAACTCCATAATAAACCTAATGAATTCGTCCGAGTCATTTGAACATCGTACGACCACTCAGGACTTGTTACGACTCTGTATGCGAAATTAGCAACAGGAAAATCAATTTAGAATAATGTAGGATGCGTTACAACTTTTGAGAACACCTTACACAACCGTACGAAAGATTAAAACTCCATAATAAACCTAATGAATTCGTCAGAGTAATTTGAACACCATACAACAGTTTGAAGTATATTACGACTCTGTATGCCACATTACCGCCTTGAAAAGCATGTTTGTATAACGTACGGCACATTACAACTCCTATCAAAACATTACAACACCGTACGTAAACATAAAACTCCGTAATAAACCTAATGAATTCGTCCGAGTCATTTGAACATCGTACAACAATTTGGAATATATTACGACTCTGTATGCCACATTACCGCCTTGAAAAGCATGTTAGTATAACATACGGCACATTACAACTCCTAACAAAACATTACAACACCGTACGTAAACTTCAAACTCCATAATAAACCTAATGAATTCGTCCGAGTCATTTGAACATCGTACGACCACTCAGGACTTGTTACGACTCTGTATGCGAAATTAGCAACACGAAAAGCAATTTAAAATAATGTAGGATGCGTTACAACTTTTGAGAACACCTTACACCACCGTACGAAAGATTAAAACTCCATAATAAACCTAATGAATTCGTCCGAGTAATTTGAACACCATACAACAATTTGGAATATATTACGACTCTGTATGCCACATTACCGTCTTGAGAAGCATGTTAGTATAACGTACGACACCTTACAACTCTTAACAAAAGATTACAACACCGTACGTAAACTTAAAACTCTATAATAAACCTAATAAATTAGTCCGAGTCCTTTGAACACCATACAACAATGTGGAATATATTACGACTCTGTATGCCACATTACCCCCTTGAAAAGCATGTTAGTTTAACGTACGGCACCTTACAGCTCCAAACAAAACATTACAACACCGTACGTAAACTTAAAACTCCATAATAAACCTAATGAATTCGTCCGAGTCATTTGAACATCGTACGACCACTCAGGACTTGTTACGACTCTGTATGCGAAATTAGCAACAGGAAAATCAATTTAGAATAATGTAGGATGCGTTACAACTTTTGAGAACACCTTACACCACCGTACGAAAGATTAAAACTCCATAATAAACCTAATGAATTCGTCAGAGTAATTTGAACACCATACAACAGTTTGGAGTATATTACGACTCTGTATGCCACATTACTGCCTTGAAAAGCATGTTAGTATAACGTACGGCACATTACAACTCCTAACAAAACATTACAACACCGTACGTAAACTTCAAACTCCATAATAAACCTAATGAATTCGTCCGAGTCATTAGAACATCGTACGACCACTCAGGACTTGTTACGACTCTGTATGCGAAATTAGCAACAGGAAAAGCAATTTAGAATAATGTAGGATGCGTTACAACTTTTGAGAACACCTTACACAACCGTACGAAAGATAAAAACTCCATAATAAACCTAATGAATTCGTCAGAGTAATTTGAACACCATACAACAGTTTGAAGTATATTACGACTCTGTATGCCACATTACCGCCTTGAAAAGCATGTTAGTATAACGTACGGCACATTACAACTCCTATCAAAACATTACAACACCGTACGTAAACATAAAACTCCATAATAAACCTAATGAATTCGTCCGAGTCATTTGAACATCGTACAACAATTTGGAATATATTACGACTCTGTATGCCACATTACCGCCTTGAAAAGCATGTTAGTATAACGTACGGCACATTACAACTCCTAACAAAACATTACAACACCGTACGTAAACTTCAAACTCCATAATAAACCTAATGAATTCGTCCGAGTCATTTGAACATCGTACGACCACTCAGGACTTGTTACGACTCTGTATGCGAAATTAGCAACAAGAAAAGCAATTTAGAATAATGTAGGATGCGTTACAACTTTTGAGAACACCTTACACCACCGTACGAAAGATTATAACTCCATAATAAACCTAATGAATTCGTCCGAGTAATTTGAACACCATACAACAATTTGGAATATATTACGACTCTGTATGCCACATTACCGTCTTGAGAAGCATGTTAGTATAACGTACGACACCTTACAACTCTTAACAAAAGATTACAACACCGTACGTAAACTTAAAACTCTATAATAAACCTAATAAATTAGTCCGAGTCCTTTGAACACCATACAACAATTTGGAATATATTACGACTCTGTATGCCACATTACCCCCTTGAAAAGCATGTTAGTTTAACGTACGGCACCTTACAGCTCCTAACAAAACATTACAACACCGTACGTAAACTTAAAACTCCATAATAAACCTAATGAATTCGTCCGAGTCATTTGAACATCGTACGACCACTCAGGACTTGTTACGACTCTGTATGCGAAATTAGCAACAGGAAAATCAATTTAGAATAATGTAGGATGCGTTACAACTTTTGAGAACACCTTACACCACCGTACGAAAGATTAAAACTCCATAATAAACCTAATGAATTCGTCAGAGTAATTTGAACACCATACAACAGTTTGGAGTATATTACGACTCTGTATGCCACATTACTGCCTTGAAAAGCATGTTAGTATAACGTACGACACATTACAACTCCTAACAAAACATTACAACACCGTACGTAAACTTCAAACTCCATAATAAACCTAATGAATTCGTCCGAGTCATTAGAACATCGTACGACCACTCAGGACTTGTTACGACTCTGTATGCGAAATTAGCAACAGGAAAAGCAATTTAGAATAATGTAGGATGCGTTACAACTTTTGAGAACACCTTACACAACCGTACGAAAGATTAAAACTCCATAATAAACCTAATGAATTCGTCAGAGTAATTTGAACACCATACAACAGTTTGAAGTATATTACGACTCTGTATGCCACATTACCGCCTTGAAAAGCATGTTAGTATAACGTACGGCACATTACAACTCCTATCAAAACATTACAACACCGTACGTAAACATAAAACTCCATAATAAACCTAATGAATTCGTCCGAGTCATTTGAACATCGTACAACAATTTGGAATATATTACGACTCTGTATGCCACATTACCGCCTTGAAAAGCATGTTAGTATAACGTACGGCACATTACAACTCCTAACAAAACATTACAACACCGTACGTAAACTTCAAACTCCATAATAAACCTAATGAATTCGTCCGAGTCATTTGAACATCGTACGACCACTCAGGACTTGTTACGACTCTGTATGCGAAATTAGCAACAAGAAAAGCAATTTAGAATAATGTAGGATGCGTTACAACTTTTGAGAACACCTTACACCACCGTACGAAAGATTATAACTCCATTATAAACCTAATGAATTCGTCCGAGTAATTTGAACACCATACAACAATTTGGAATATATTACGACTCTGTATGCCACATTACCGTCTTGAGAAGCATGTTAGTATAACGTACGACACCTTACAACTCTTAACAAAAGATTACAACACCGTACGTAAACTTAAAACTCTATAATAAACCTAATAAATTAGTCCGAGTCCTTTGAACACCATACAACAATTTGGAATATATTACGACTCTGTATGCCACATTACCCCCTTGAAAAGCATGTTAGTTTAACGTACGGCACCTTACAGCTCCTAACAAAACATTACAACACCGTACGTAAACTTAAAACTCCATAATAAACCTAATGAATTCGTCCGAGTCATTTGAACATCGTACGACCACTCAGGACTTGTTACGACTCTGTATGCGAAATTAGCAACAGGAAAATCAATTTAGAATAATGTAGGATGCGTTACAACTTTTGAGAACACCTTACACCACCGTACGAAAGATTAAAACTCCATAATAAACCTAATGAATTCGTCAGAGTAATTTGAACACCATACAACAGTTTGGAGTATATTACGACTCTGTATGCCACATTACTGCCTTGAAAAGCATGTTAGTATAACGTACGACACATTACAACTCCTAACAAAACATTACAACACCGTACGTAAACTTCAAACTCCATAATAAACCTAATGAATTCGTCCGAGTCATTAGAACATCGTACGACCACTCAGGACTTGTTACGACTCTGTATGCGAAATTAGCAATAGGAAAAGCAATTTAGAATAATGTAGGATGCGTTACAACTTTTGAGAACACCTTACACCACCGTACGAAAGATTAAAACTCCATAATAAACCTAATGAATTCGTTCGAGTAATTTGAACACCATACAACAATTTGGAATATATTGCGACTCTGTATGCCACATTACCGTCTTGAGAAGCATGTTAGTATAACGTACGACACCTTACAACTCTTAACAAAAGATTACAACACCGTACGTAAACTTAAAACTCTATAATAAACCTAATAAATTAGTCCGAGTCCTTTGAACACCATACAACAATTTGGAATATATTACGACTCTGTATGCCACATTACCCCCTTGAAAAGCATGTTAGTTTAACGTACGGCACCTTACAGCTCCTAACAAAACATTACAACACCGTACGTAAACTTAAAACTCCATAATAAACCTAATGAATTCGTCCGAGTCATTTGAACATCGTACGACCACTCAGGACTTGTTACGACTCTGTATGCGAAATTAGCAACAGGAAAATCAATTTAGAATAATGTAGGATGCGTTACAACTTTTGAGAACACCTTACACCACCGTACGAAAGATTAAAACTCCATAATAAACCTAATGAATTCGTCAGAGTAATTTGAACACCATACAACAGTTTGGAGTATATTACGACTCTGTATGCCACATTACTGCCTTGAAAAGCATGTTAGTATAACGTACGGCACATTACAACTCCTAACAAAACATTACAACACCGTACGTAAACTTCAAACTCCATAATAAACCTAATGAATTCGTCCGAGTCATTTGAACATCGTACGACCACTCAGGACTTGTTACGACTCTGTATGCGAAATTAGCAACAAGAAAAGCAATTTAGAATAATGTAGGATGCGTTACTACTTTTGAGAACACCTTACACCACCGTACGAAAGATTAAAACTCCATAATAAACCTAATGAATTCGTCCTAGTAATTTGAACACCATACAACAATTTGGAATATATTACGACTCTGTATGCCACATTACCGCCTTGAAAAGCATGTTAGTATAACGTACGGCACCTTACAACTCCTAACAAAACATTACAACACTGTACGTAAACTTCAAACTCCATAATAAACCTAATGAATTCGTCCGAGTCATTTGAACATCGTACGACCACTCAGGACTTGTTACGACTCTGTATGCGAAATTAGCAACAAGAAAAGCAATTTAGAATAATGTAGGATGCGTTACAACTTTTGAGAACACCTTACACAACCGTACGAAAGATTAAAACTCCATAATAAACCTAATGAATTCGTCAGAGTAATTTGAACACCATACAACAGTTTGAAGTATATTACGACTCTGTATGCCACATTACCGCCTTGAAAAGCATGTTAGTATAACGTACGGCACATTACAACTCCTATCAAAACATTACAACACCGTACGTAAACATAAAACTCCATAATAAACCTAATGAATTCGTCCGAGTCATTTGAACATCGTACAACAATTTGGAATATATTACGACTCTGTATGCCACATTACCGCCTTGAAAAGCATGTTAGTATAACGTACGGCACATTACAACTCCTAACAAAACATTACAACACCGTACGTAAACTTCAAACTCCATAATAAACCTAATGAATTCGTCCGAGTCATTTGAACATCGTACGACCACTCAGGACTTGTTACGACTCTGTATGCGAAATTAGCAACAAGAAAAGCAATTTAGAATAATGTAGGATGCGTTACAACTTTTGAGAACACCTTACACCACCGTACGAAAGATTATAACTCCATAATAAACCTAATGAATTCGTCCGAGTAATTTGAACACCATACAACAATTTGGAATATATTACGACTCTGTATGCCACATTACCGTCTTGAGAAGCATGTTAGTATAACGTACGACACCTTACAACTCTTAACAAAAGATTACAACACCGTACGTAAACTTAAAACTCTATAATAAACCTAATAAATTAGTCCGAGTCCTTTGAACACCATACAACAATTTGGAATATATTACGACTCTGTATGCCACATTACCCCCTTGAAAAGCATGTTAGTTTAACGTACGGCACCTTACAGCTCCTAACAAAACATTACAACACCGTACGTAAACTTAAAACTCCATAATAAACCTAATGAATTCGTCCGAGTCATTTGAACATCGTACGACCACTCAGGACTTGTTACGACTCTGTATGCGAAATTAGCAACAGGAAAATCAATTTAGAATAATGTAGGATGCGTTACAACTTTTGAGAACACCTTACACCACCGTACGAAAGATTAAAACTCCATAATAAACCTAATGAATTCGTCAGAGTAATTTGAACACCATACAACAGTTTGGAGTATATTACGACTCTGTATGCCACATTACTGCCTTGAAAAGCATGTTAGTATAACGTACGACACATTACAACTCCTAACAAAACATTACAACACCGTACGTAAACTTCAAACTCCATAATAAACCTAATGAATTCGTCCGAGTCATTAGAACATCGTACGACCACTCAGGACTTGTTACGACTCTGTATGCGAAATTAGCAATAGGAAAAGCAATTTAGAATAATGTAGGATGCGTTACAACTTTTGAGAACACCTTACACCACCGTACGAAAGATTAAAACTCCATAATAAACCTAATGAATTCGTTCGAGTAATTTGAACACCATACAACAATTTGGAATATATTGCGACTCTGTATGCCACATTACCGTCTTGAGAAGCATGTTAGTATAACGTACGACACCTTACAACTCTTAACAAAAGATTACAACACCGTACGTAAACTTAAAACTCTATAATAAACCTAATAAATTAGTCCGAGTCCTTTGAACACCATACAACAATTTGGAATATATTACGACTCTGTATGCCACATTACCCCCTTGAAAAGCATGTTAGTTTAACGTACGGCACCTTACAGCTCCTAACAAAACATTACAACACCGTACGTAAACTTAAAACTCCATAATAAACCTAATGAATTCGTCCGAGTCATTTGAACATCGTACGACCACTCAGGACTTGTTACGACTCTGTATGCGAAATTAGCAACAGGAAAATCAATTTAGAATAATGTAGGATGCGTTACAACTTTTGAGAACACCTTACACCACCGTACGAAAGATTAAAACTCCATAATAAACCTAATGAATTCGTCAGAGTAATTTGAACACCATACAACAGTTTGGAGTATATTACGACTCTGTATGCCACATTACTGCCTTGAAAAGCATGTTAGTATAACGTACGGCACATTACAACTCCTAACAAAACATTACAACACCGTACGTAAACTTCAAACTCCATAATAAACCTAATGAATTCGTCCGAGTCATTTGAACATCGTACGACCACTCAGGACTTGTTACGACTCTGTATGCGAAATTAGCAACAAGAAAAGCAATTTAGAATAATGTAGGATGCGTTACTACTTTTGAGAACACCTTACACCACCGTACGAAAGATTAAAACTCCATAATAAACCTAATGAATTCGTCCTAGTAATTTGAACACCATACAACAATTTGGAATATATTACGACTCTGTATGCCACATTACCGCCTTGAAAAGCATGTTAGTATAACGTACGGCACCTTACAACTCCTAACAAAACATTACAACACTGTACGTAAACTTCAAACTCCATAATAAACCTAATGAATTCGTCCGAGTCATTTGAACATCGTACGACCACTCAGGACTTGTTACGACTCTGTATGCGAAATTAGCAACAAGAAAAGCAATTTAGAATAATGTAGGATGCGTTACAACTTTTGAGAACACCTTACACCACCGTACGAAAGATTAATACTCCATAATAAACCTAATGAATTCGTCCGAGTAATTTGAACACCATACAACAGTTTGGAATATATTACGACTATGTATGCCACATTACCGCCTTGAAGAGCATGTTAGTATAACGTACAACACCTTACTACTCCTAACAAAACATTACAACACCGTACGTAAACTTAAAACTCCATAATAAACCTAAAGAATTCGTCCGAGTCCTTTGAACATCGTACGAAAATTTAGAATATATTACGACTCTGTATGCCACATTACCGTCTCGAGAAGCATGTTAGTATAACGTACGGCACCTTACAACTCTTAACAAAACATTACAACACCGTACGTAAACTTAAAACTCCATAATAAACCTAATGAATTCGTCAGAATAATTTGAACACCATACAACAATTTGGAATATATTGCGACTCTGTATGCCACATTACCGTCTTGAGAAGCATGTTAGTATAACGTACGACACCTTACAACTCCTAACAAAACATTACCACACCGTACTTAAACTTAAAACTCCATAATAAACCTAATGAATTCGTCCGAGTCATTTGAACATCGTACGACCACTCAGGACTTGTTACGACTCTGTATGAGAAATTAGCAACATGAAAAGCAATTTAGAATAATGTAGGATGCGTTACAACTTTTGAGAACACCTTACACCACCGTACGAAATATTAAAACTCCATAATAAACCTAATGACTTCGTCCGAGTAATTTGAACACCATACAACACTTTGGAATATATTACGACTCTATATGCTATATTACCGTCTTGAGAAGCATGTTAGTATAACGTACGACACCTTACAACTCCTAACAAAACATTACAACACCGTACATAAACTTAAAACTCTATAATAAACCTAATAAATTAGTCCGAGTCCTTTGAACACCATACAACAATTTGGGATATATTACGACTCTGTATGCCACATTACCGCCTTGAAAAGCATGTTAGTATAACGTACGGCACCTTACAACTCCTAACAAAACATTACAACACCGTACGTAAACTTAAAACTCCATAATAAACCTAATGAATTCGTCCGAGTCATTTGAACATCGTACGACCACTCAGGACTTGTTACGACTCTGTATGCGAAATTAGCAACAGGAAAATCAATTTAGAATAATGTAGGATGCGTTACAACTTTTGAGAACACCTTACACAACCGTACGAAAGATTAAAACTCCATAATAAACCTAATGAATTCGTCAGAGTAATTTGAACACCATACAACAGTTTGAAGTATATTACGACTCTGTATGCCACATTACCGCCTTGAAAAGCATGTTAGTATAACGTACGGCACATTACAACTCCTATCAAAACATTACAACACCGTACGTAAACATAAAACTCCGTAATAAACCTAATGAATTCGTCCGAGTCATTTGAACATCGTACAACAATTTGGAATATATTACGACTCTGTATGCCACATTACCGCCTTGAAAAGCATGTTAGTATAACGTACGGCACCTTACAACTCCTAACAAAACATTACAACACCGTACGTAAACTTAAAACTCCATAATAAACCTAATGAATTCGTCCGAGTCATTTGAACATCGTACGACCACTCAGGACTTGTTACGACTCTGTATGCGAAATTAGCAACAGGAAAATCAATTTAGAATAATGTAGGATGCGTTACAACTTTTGAGAACACCTTACACAACCGTACGAAAGATTAAAACTCCATAATAAACCTAATGAATTCGTCAGAGTAATTTGAACACCATACAACAGTTTGAAGTATATTACGACTCTGTATGCCACATTACCGCCTTGAAAAGCATGTTAGTATAACGTACGGCACATTACAACTCCTATCAAAACATTACAACACCGTACGTAAACATAAAACTCCGTAATAAACCTAATGAATTCGTCCGAGTCATTTGAACATCGTACAACAATTTGGAATATATTACGACTCTGTATGCCACATTACCGCCTTGAAAAGCATGTTAGTATAACGTACGGCACATTACAACTCCTAACAAAACATTACAACACCGTACGTAAACTTCAAACTCCATAATAAACCTAATGAATTCGTCCGAGTCATTTGAACATCGTACGACCACTCAGGACTTGTTACGACTCTGTATGCGAAATTAGCAACAGGAAAATCAATTTAGAATAATGTAGGATGCGTTACAACTTTTGAGAACACCTTACACAACCGTACGAAAGATTAAAACTCCATAATAAACCTAATGAATTCGTCAGAGTAATTTGAACACCATACAACAGTTTGAAGTATATTACGACTCTGTATGCCACATTACCGCCTTGAAAAGCATGTTAGTATAACGTACGGCACATTACAACTCCTATCAAAACATTACAACACCGTACGTAAACATAAAACTCCGTAATAAACCTAATGAATTCGTCCGAGTCATTTGAACATCGTACAACAATTTGGAATATATTACGACTCTGTATGCCACATTACCGCCTTGAAAAGCATGTTAGTATAACGTACGGCACCTTACAACTCCTAACAAAACATTACAACACCGTACGTAAACTTAAAACTCCATAATAAACCTAATGAATTCGTCCGAGTCATTTGAACATCGTACGACCACTCAGGACTTGTTACGACTCTGTATGCGAAATTAGCAACAGGAAAATCAATTTAGAATAATGTAGGATGCGTTACAACTTTTGAGAACACCTTACACAACCGTACGAAAGATTAAAACTCCATAATAAACCTAATGAATTCGTCAGAGTAATTTGAACACCATACAACAGTTTGAAGTATATTACGACTCTGTATGCCACATTACCGCCTTGAAAAGCATGTTAGTATAACGTACGGCACATTACAACTCCTATCAAAACATTACAACACCGTACGTAAACATAAAACTCCGTAATAAACCTAATGAATTCGTCCGAGTCATTTGAACATCGTACAACAATTTGGAATATATTACGACTCTGTATGCCACATTACCGCCTTGAAAAGCATGTTAGTATAACGTACGGCACATTACAACTCCTAACAAAACATTACAACACCGTACGTAAACTTCAAACTCCATAATAAACCTAATGAATTCGTCCGAGTCATTTGAACATCGTACGACCACTCAGGACTTGTTACGACTCTGTATGCGAAATTAGCAACAGGAAAATCAATTTAGAATAATGTAGGATGCGTTACAACTTTTGAGAACACCTTACACAACCGTACGAAAGATTAAAACTCCATAATAAACCTAATGAATTCGTCAGAGTAATTTGAACACCATACAACAGTTTGAAGTATATTACGACTCTGTATGCCACATTACCGCCTTGAAAAGCATGTTAGTATAACGTACGGCACATTACAACTCCTATCAAAACATTACAACACCGTACGTAAACATAAAACTCCGTAATAAACCTAATGAATTCGTCCGAGTCATTTGAACATCGTACAACAATTTGGAATATATTACGACTCTGTATGCCACATTACCGCCTTGAAAAGCATGTTAGTATAACGTACGGCACCTTACAACTCCTAACAAAACATTACAACACCGTACGTAAACTTAAAACTCCATAATAAACCTAATGAATTCGTCCGAGTCATTTGAACATCGTACGACCACTCAGGACTTGTTACGACTCTGTATGCGAAATTAGCAACAGGAAAATCAATTTAGAATAATGTAGGATGCGTTACAACTTTTGAGAACACCTTACACAACCGTACGAAAGATTAAAACTCCATAATAAACCTAATGAATTCGTCAGAGTAATTTGAACACCATACAACAGTTTGAAGTATATTACGACTCTGTATGCCACATTACCGCCTTGAAAAGCATGTTAGTATAACGTACGGCACATTACAACTCCTATCAAAACATTACAACACCGTACGTAAACATAAAACTCCGTAATAAACCTAATGAATTCGTCCGAGTCATTTGAACATCGTACAACAATTTGGAATATATTACGACTCTGTATGCCACATTACCGCCTTGAAAAGCATGTTAGTATAACGTACGGCACATTACAACTCCTAACAAAACATTACAACACCGTACGTAAACTTCAAACTCCATAATAAACCTAATGAATTCGTCCGAGTCATTTGAACATCGTACGACCACTCAGGACTTGTTACGACTCTGTATGCGAAATTAGCAACACGAAAAGCAATTTAAAATAATGTAGGATGCGTTACAACTTTTGAGAACACCTTACACCACCGTACGAAAGATTAAAACTCCATAATAAACCTAATGAATTCGTCCGAGTAATTTGAACACCATACAACAATTTGGAATATATTACGACTCTGTATGCCACATTACCGTCTTGAGAAGCATGTTAGTATAACGTACGACACCTTACAACTCTTAACAAAAGATTACAACACCGTACGTAAACTTAAAACTCTATAATAAACCTAATAAATTAGTCCGAGTCCTTTGAACACCATACAACAATTTGGAATATATTACGACTCTGTATGCCACATTACCCCCTTGAAAAGCATGTTAGTTTAACGTACGGCACCTTACAGCTCCTAACAAAACATTACAACACCGTACGTAAACTTAAAACTCCATAATAAACCTAATGAATTCGTCCGAGTCATTTGAACATCGTACGACCACTCAGGACTTGTTACGACTCTGTATGCGAAATTAGCAACAGGAAAATCAATTTAGAATAATGTAGGATGCGTTACAACTTTTGAGAACACCTTACACCACCGTACGAAAGATTAAAACTCCATAATAAACCTAATGAATTCGTCAGAGTAAATTGAACACCATACAACAGTTTGGAGTATATTACGACTCTGTATGCCACATTACTGCCTTGAAAAGCATGTTAGTATAACGTACGGCACATTACAACTCCTAACAAAACATTACAACACCGTACGTAAACTTCAAACTCCATAATAAACCTAATGAATTCGTCCGAGTCATTAGAACATCGTACGACCACTCAGGACTTGTTCCGACTCTGTATGCGAAATTAGCAACAGGAAAAGCAATTTAGAATAATGTAGGATGCGTTACAACTTTTGAGAACACCTTACACCACCGTACGAAAGATTAAAACTCCATAATAAACCTAATGAATTCGTTCGAGTAATTTGAACACCATACAACAATTTGGAATATATTGCGACTCTGTATGCCACATTACCGACTTGAGAAGCATGTTAGTATAACGTACGACACCTTACAACTCCTAACAAAACATTACAACACCGTACGTAAACTTAAAACTCTATAATAAACCTAATAAATTAGTCCGAGTCCTTTGAACACCATACAACAATTTGGAATATATTACGACTCTGTATGCCACATTACCGCCTTGAAAAGCATGTTAGTATAACGTACGGCACCTTACAACTCCTAACAAAACATTACAACACCGTACCTAAACATAAAACTCCATAATAAACCTAATGAATTCGTCCGAGTCATTTGAACATCGTACGACCACTCAGGACTTGTTACGACTCTGTATGCGAAATTAGCAACAGGAAAAGCAATTTAGAATAATGTAGGATGCGTTACAACTTTTGAGAACACCTTACACCACCGTACGAAATATTAAAACTCCATAATAAACCTAATGAATTCATCCGAGTATTTTGAACTCCATACAACAATTTGGAATATATTACGACTCTGTATGCCACATTACCGTCTTGAGAAGCATGTTAGTATAACGTACGACACCTTACAACTCCTAACAAAACATTACAACACCGTACGTAAACTTAAAACTCTATAATAAACCTAATAAATTAGTCCGAGTCCTTTGAACACCATACAACAATTTGGAATATATTACGACTCTGTATGCCACATTACCGCCTTGAAAAGCATGTTAGTATAACGTACGACACATTACAACTCCTAACAAAACATTACAACACCGTACGTAAACTTCAAACTCCATAATAAACCTAATGAATTCGTCCGAGTCATTTGAACATCGTACGACCACTCAGGACTTGTTACGACTCTGTATGCGAAATTAGCAACAGGAAAAGCAATTTAGAATAATGTAGGATGCGTTACAACTTTTGAGAACACCTTACACCACCGTACGAAAGATTAAAACTCCATAATAAACCTAATGAATTCGTCCGAGTAATTTGAACACCATACAACAATTTGGAATATATTACGACTCTGTATGCCACATTACCGTCTTGAGAAGCATGTTAGTATAACGTACGACACCTTACAACTCTTAACAAAAGATTACAACACCGTACGTAAACTTAAAACTCTATAATAAACCTAATAAATTAGTCCGAGTCCTTTGAACACCATACAACAATTTGGAATATATTACGACTCTGTATGCCACATTACCCCCTTGAAAAGCATGTTAGTTTAACGTACGGCACCTTACAGCTCCTAACAAAACATTACAACACCGTACGTAAACTTAAAACTCCATAATAAACCTAATGAATTCGTCCGAGTCATTTGAACATCGTACGACCACTCAGGACTTGTTACGACTCTGTATGCGAAATTAGCAACAGGAAAATCAATTTAGAATAATGTAGGATGCGTTACAACTTTTGAGAACACCTTACACCACCGTACGAAAGATTAAAACTCCATAATAAACCTAATGAATTCGTCAGAGTAAATTGAACACCATACAACAGTTTGGAGTATATTACGACTCTGTATGCCACATTACTGCCTTGAAAAGCATGTTAGTATAACGTACGGCACATTACAACTCCTAACAAAACATTACAACACCGTACGTAAACTTCAAACTCCATAATAAACCTAATGAATTCGTCCGAGTCATTAGAACATCGTACGACCACTCAGGACTTGTTCCGACTCTGTATGCGAAATTAGCAACAGGAAAAGCAATTTAGAATAATGTAGGATGCGTTACAACTTTTGAGAACACCTTACACCACCGTACGAAAGATTAAAACTCCATAATAAACCTAATGAATTCGTTCGAGTAATTTGAACACCATACAACAATTTGGAATATATTGCGACTCTGTATGCCACATTACCGACTTGAGAAGCATGTTAGTATAACGTACGACACCTTACAACTCCTAACAAAACATTACAACACCGTACGTAAACTTAAAACTCTATAATAAACCTAATAAATTAGTCCGAGTCCTTTGAACACCATACAACAATTTGGAATATATTACGACTCTGTATGCCACATTACCGCCTTGAAAAGCATGTTAGTATAACGTACGGCACCTTACAACTCCTAACAAAACATTACAACACCGTACCTAAACATAAAACTCCATAATAAACCTAATGAATTCGTCCGAGTCATTTGAACATCGTACGACCACTCAGGACTTGTTACGACTCTGTATGCGAAATTAGCAACAGGAAAAGCAATTTAGAATAATGTAGGATGCGTTACAACTTTTGAGAACACCTTACACCACCGTACGAAATATTAAAACTCCATAATAAACCTAATGAATTCATCCGAGTATTTTGAACTCCATACAACAATTTGGAATATATTACGACTCTGTATGCCACATTACCGTCTTGAGAAGCATGTTAGTATAACGTACGACACCTTACAACTCCTAACAAAACATTACAACACCGTACGTAAACTTAAAACTCTATAATAAACCTAATAAATTAGTCCGAGTCCTTTGAACACCATACAACAATTTGGAATATATTACGACTCTGTATGCCACATTACCGCCTTGAAAAGCATGTTAGTATAACGTACGACACATTACAACTCCTAACAAAACATTACAACACCGTACGTAAACTTCAAACTCCATAATAAACCTAATGAATTCGTCCGAGTCATTTGAACATCGTACGACCACTCAGGACTTGTTACGACTCTGTATGCGAAATTAGCAACAGGAAAAGCAATTTAGAATAATGTAGGATGCGTTACAACTTTTGAGAACACCTTACACCACCGTACGAAAGATTAAAACTCCATAATAAACCTAATGAATTCGTCCGAGTAATTTGAACACCATACAACAATTTGGAATATATTACGACTCTGTATGCCACATTACCGTCTTGAGAAGCATGTTAGTATAACGTACGACACCTTACAACTCTTAACAAAAGATTACAACACCGTACGTAAACTTAAAACTCTATAATAAACCTAATAAATTAGTCCGAGTCCTTTGAACACCATACAACAATTTGGAATATATTACGACTCTGTATGCCACATTACCCCCTTGAAAAGCATGTTAGTTTAACGTACGGCACCTTACAGCTCCTAACAAAACATTACAACACCGTACGTAAACTTAAAACTTCATAATAAACCTAATGAATTCGTCCGAGTCATTTGAACATCGTACGACCACTCAGGACTTGTTACGACTCTGTATGCGAAATTAGCAACAGGAAAATCAATTTAGAATAATGTAGGATGCGTTACAACTTTTGAGAACACCTTACACCACCGTACGAAAGATTAAAACTCCATAATAAACCTAAGGAATTCGTCAGAGTAATTTGAACACCATACAACAGTTTGGAGTATATTACGACTCTGTATGCCACATTACTGCCTTGAAAAGCATGTTAGTATAACGTACGGCACATTACAACTCCTAACAAAACATTACAACACCGTACGTAAACTTCAAACTCCATAATAAACCTAATGAATTCGTCCGAGTCATTAGAACATCGTACGACCACTCAGGACTTGTTACGACTCTGTATGCGAAATTAGCAACAGGAAAAGCAATTTAGAATAATGTAGGATGCGTTACAACTTTTGAGAACACCTTACACCACCGTACGAAAGATTAAAACTCCATAATAAACCTAATGAATTCGTCCGAGTAATTTGAACACCATACAACAATTTGGAATATATTGCGACTCTGTATGCCACATTACCGTCTTGAGAAGCATGTTAGTATAACGTACGACACCTTACAACTCCTAACAAAACATTACAACACCGTACGTAAACTTAAAACTCTATAATAAACCTAATAAATTAGTCCGAGTCCTTTGAACACCATACACCAATTTGGAATATATTACGACTCTGTATGCCACATTACCGCCTTGAAAAGCATGTTAGTATAACGTACGACACATTACAACTCCTAACAAAACATTACAACACCGTACGTAAACTTCAAACTCCATAATAAACCTAATGAATTCGTCCGAGTCATTTGAACATCGTACGACCACTCAGGACTTGTTACGACTCTGTATGCGAAATTAGCAACAGGAAAAGCAATTTAGAATAATGTAGGATGCGTTACAACTTTTGAGAACACCTTACACCACCGTACGAAAGATTAAAACTCCATAATAAACCTAATGAATTCGTCCGAGTAATTTGAACACCATACAACAATTTGGAATATATTACGGCTCTGTATGCCACATTACCGTCTTGAGAAGCATGTTAGTATAACGTACGACACCTTACAACTCTTAACAAAAGATTACAACACCGTACGTAAACTTAAAACTCTATAATAAACCTAATAAATTAGTCCGAGTCCTTTGAACACCATACAACAATTTGGAATATATTACGACTCTGTATGCCACATTACCCCCTTGAAAAGCATGTTAGTTTAACGTACGGCACCTTACAGCTCCTAACAAAACATTACAACACCGTACGTAAACTTAAAACTTCATAATAAACCTAATGAATTCGTCCGAGTCATTTGAACATCGTACGACCACTCAGGACTTGTTACGACTCTGTATGCGAAATTAGCAACAGGAAAATCAATTTAGAATAATGTAGGATGCGTTACAACTTTTGAGAACACCTTACACCACCGTACGAAAGATTAAAACTCCATAATAAACCTAATGAATTCGTCAGAGTAATTTGAACACCATACAACAGTTTGGAGTATATTACGACTCTGTATGCCACATTACTGCCTTGAAAAGCATGTTAGTATAACGTACGGCACATTACAACTCCTAACAAAACATTACAACACCGTACGTAAACTTCAAACTCCATAATAAACCTAATGAATTCGTCCGAGTCATTAGAACATCGTACGACCACTCAGGACTTGTTACGACTCTGTATGCGAAATTAGCAACAGGAAAAGCAATTTAGAATAATGTAGGATGCGTTACAACTTTTGAGAACACCTTACACCACCGTACGAAAGATTAAAACTCCATAATAAACCTAATGAATTCGTCCGAGTAATTTGAACACCATACAACAATTTGGAATATATTGCGACTCTGTATGCCACATTACCGTCTTGAGAAGCATGTTAGTATAACGTACGACACCTTACAACTCCTAACAAAACATTACAACACCGTACGTAAACTTAAAACTCTATAATAAACCTAATAAATTAGTCCGAGTCCTTTGAACACCATACACCAATTTGGAATATATTACGACTCTGTATGCCACATTACCGCCTTGAAAAGCATGTTAGTATAACGTACGGCACCTTACAACTCCTAACAAAACATTACAACACCGTACCTAAACTTAAAACTCCATAATAAACCTAATGAATTCGTCCGAGTCATTTGAACATCGTACGACCACTCAGGACTTGTTACGACTCTGTATGCGAAATTAGCAACAGGAAAAGCAATTTAGAATAATGTAGGATGCGTTACAACTTTTGAGAACACCTTACACCACCGTACGAAATATTAAAACTCCATAATAAACCTAATGAATTCATCCGAGTATTTTGAACTCCATACAACAATTTGGAATATATTACGACTCTGTATGCCACATTACCGTCTTGAGAAGCATGTTAGTATAACGTTCGACACCTTACAACTCCTAACAAAACATTACAACACCGTACGTAAACTTAAAACTCTATAATAAACCTAATAAATTAGTCCGAGTCCTTTGAACACCATACAACAATTTGGAATATATTACGACTCTGTATGCCACATTACCGCCTTGAAAAGCATGTTAGTATAACGTACGACACATTACAACTCCAAACAAAACATTACAACACCGTACGTAAACTTCAAACTCCATAATAAACCTAATGAATTCGTCCGAGTCATTTGAACATCGTACGACCACTCAGGACTTGTTACGACTCTGTATGCGAAATTAGCAACAGGAAAAGCAATTTAGAATAATGTAGGATGCGTTACAACTTTTGAGAACACCTTACACCACCGTACGAAAGATTAAAACTCCATAATAAACCTAATGAATTCGTCCGAGTAATTTGAACACCATAAAACAATTTGGAATATATTACGACTCTGTATGCCACATTACCGTCTTGAGAAGCATGTTAGTATAACGTACGACACCTTACAACTCCTAACAAAACATTACAACACCGTACGTAAACTTAAAACTCTATAATAAACCTAATAAATTAGTCCGAGTCCTTTGAACACCATACAACAATTTGGAATATATTACGACTCTGTATGCCACATTACCCCCTTGAAAAGCATGTTAGTTTAACGTACGGCACCTTACAGCTCCTAACAAAACATTACAACACCGTACGTAAACTTAAAACTCCATAATAAACCTAATGAATTCGTCCGAGTCATTTGAACATCGTACGACCACTCAGGACTTGTTACGACTCTGTATGCGAAATTAGCAACAGGAAAATCAATTTAGAATAATGTAGGATGCGTTACAACTTTTGAGAACACCTTACACCACCGTACGAAAGATTAAAACTCCATAATAAACCTAATGAATTCGTCAGAGTAATTTGAACACCATACAACAGTTTGGAGTATATTACGACTCTGTATGCCACATTACTGCCTTGAAAAGCATGTTAGTATAACGTACGGCACATTACAACTCCTAACAAAACATTACAACACCGTACGTAAACTTCAAACTCCATAATAAACCTAATGAATTCGTCCGAGTCATTAGAACATCGTACGACCACTCAGGACTTGTTACGACTTTGTATGCGAAATTAGCAACAGGAAAAGCAATTTAGAATAATGTAGGATGCGTTACAACTTTTGAGAACACCTTACACCACCGTACGAAAGATTAAAACTCCATAATAAACCTAATGAATTCGTCCGAGTAATTTGAACACCATACAACAATTTGGAATATATTGCGACTCTGTATGCCACATTACCGTCTTGAGAAGCATGTTAGTATAACGTACGACACCTTACAACTCCTAACAAAACATTACAACACCGTACGTAAACTTAAAACTCTATAATAAACCTAATAAATTAGTCCGAGTCCTTTGAACACCATACAACAATTTGGAATATATTACGACTCTGTATGCCACATTACCGCCTTGAAAAGCATGTTAGTATAACGTACGGCACCTTACAACTCCTAACAAAACATTACAACACCGTACCTAAACTTAAAACTCCATAATAAACCTAATGAATTCGTCCGAGTCATTTGAACATCGTACGACCACTCAGGACTTGTTACGACTCTGTATGCGAAATTAGCAACAGGAAAAGCAATTTAGAATAATGTAGGATGCGTTACAACTTTTGAGAACACCTTACACCACCGTACGAAATATTAAAACTCCATAATAAACCTAATGAATTCATCCGAGTATTTTGAACTCCATACAACAATTTGGAATATATTACGACTCTGTATGCCACATTACCGTGTTGAGAAGCATGTTAGTATAACGTACGACACCTTACAACTCCTAACAAAACATTACAACACCGTACGTAAACTTAAAACTCTATAATAAACCTAATAAATTAGTCCGAGTCCTTTGAACACCATACAACAATTTGGAATATATTACGACTCTGTATGCCACATTACCGCCTTGAAAAGCATGTTAGTATAACGTACGACACATTACAACTCCTAAGAAAACATTACAACACCGTACGTAAACTTCAAACTCCATAATAAACCTAATGAATTCGTCCGAGTCATTTGAACATCGTACGACCACTCAGGACTTGTTACGACTCTGTATGCGAAATTAGCAACAGGAAAAGCAATTTAGAATAATGTAGGATGCGTTACAACTTTTGAGAACACCTTACACCACCGTACGAAAGATTAAAACTCCATAATAAACCTAATGAATTCGTCCGAGTAATTTGAACACCATACAACAATTTGGAATATATTACGACTCTGTATGCCACATTACCGTCTTGAGAAGCATGTTAGTATAACGTACGACACCTTACAACTCCTAACAAAACATTACAACACCGTACCTAAACTTAAAACTCTATAATAAACCTAATAAATTAGTCCGAGTCCTTTGAACACCATACAAAAATTTGGAATATATTACGACTCTGTATGCCACATTACCGCCTTGAAAAGCATGTTAGTATAACGTACGGCACATTACAACTCCTAACAAAACATTACAACACCGTACGTAAACTTCAAACTCCATAATAAACCTAATGAATTCGTCCGAGTCATTTGAACATCGTACGACCACTCAGGACTTGTTACGACTCTGTATGCGAAATTAGCAACAGGAAAAGCAATTTAGAATAATGTAGGATGCGTTACAACTTTTGAGAACACCTTACACCACCGTACGAAATATTAAAACTCCATAATAAACCTAATGAATTCATCCGAGTATTTTGAACTCCATACAACAATTTGGAATATATTACGACTCTGTATGCCACATTACCGTCTTGAGAAGCATGTTAGTATAACGTACGACACCTTACAACTCCTAACAAAACATTACAACACCGTACGTAAACTTAAAACTCTATAATAAACCTAATAAATTAGTCCGAGTCCTTTGAACACCATACAACAATTTGGAATATATTACGACTCTGTATGCCACATTACCGCCTTGAAAAGCATGTTAGTATAACGTACGACACATTACAACTCCTAAGAAAACATTACAACACCGTACGTAAACTTCAAACTCCATAATAAACCTAATGAATTCGTCCGAGTCATTTGAACATCGTACGACCACTCAGGACTTGTTACGACTCTGTATGCGAAATTAGCAACAGGAAAAGCAATTTAGAATAATGTAGGATGCGTTACAACTTTTGAGAACACCTTACACCACCGTACGAAAGATTAAAACTCCATAATAAACCTAATGAATTCGTCCGAGTAATTTGAACACCATACAACAATTTGGAATATATTACGACTCTGTATGCCACATTACCGTCTTGAGAAGCATGTTAGTATAACGTACGACACCTTACAACTCCTAACAAAACATTACAACACCGTACGTAAACTTAAAACTCTATAATAAACCTAATAAATTAGTCCGAGTCCTTTGAACACCATACAAAAATTTGGAATATATTACGACTCTGTATGCCACATTACCGCCTTGAAAAGCATGTTAGTATAACGTACGGCACATTACAACTCCTAACAAAACATTACAACACCGTACGTAAACTTCAAACTCCATAATAAACCTAATGAATTCGTCCGAGTCATTTGAACATCGTACGACCACTCAGGACTTGTTACGACTCTGTATGCGAAATTAGCAACAGGAAAATCAATTTAGAATAATGTAGGATGCGTTACAACTTTTGAGAACACCTTACACCACCGTACGAAAGATTAAAACTCCATAATAAACCTAATGAATTAGTCCTAGTAATTTGAACACCATACAACAATTTGGAATATATTACGACTTTGTATGCCACATTACCGCCTTGAAAAGCATGTTAGTATAACGTACTGCACCTTACAACTCCTAACAAAACATTACAACACCGTACGTAAACTTAAAACTCCATAATAAACATAATGAATTCGTCCGAGTCATTTGAACATCGTACGACCACTCAGGACTTGTTACGACTCTGTATGCGAAGTTAGCAACAGGAAAAGCAATTTAGAATAATGTAGGATGCGTTACAACTTTTGAGAACACCTTACACCACCGTACGAAATATTAAAACTCCATAATAAACCTAATGAATTCATCCGAGTAATTTGAACACCATACAACAATTTGGAATATATTACGACTCTGTATGCCACATTACCGTCTTGAGAAGCATGTTAGTATAACGTACGACACCTTACAACTCCTAACAAAACATTACAACATCGTACGTAAACTTAAAACTCTATAATAAACCTAATAAATTAGTCCGAGTCCTTTGAACACCATACAACAATTTGGAATATATTACGACTCTGTATGCCACATTACCGCCTTGAAAAGCATGTTAGTATAACGTACGGCACCTTACAACTCTTAACAAAACATTACAACACCGTACGTAAACTTAAAACTCCGTAATAAACCTAATGAATTCGTCCGAGTCATTTGAACATCGTACGACCACTCAGGACTTGTTACGACTCTGTATGCGAAATTAGCAACAGGAAAAGCAATTTAGAATAATGTAGGATGCGTTACCACTTTTGAGAACACCTTACACCACCGTACGAAAGATTAATACTCCATAATAAACCTAATGAATTCGTCCGAGTAATTTGAACACCATACAACAGTTTGGAATATATTACGACTATGTATGCCACATTACCGCCTTGAAGAGCATGTTAGTATAACGTACAACACCTTACTACTCCTAACAAAACATTACAACACCGTACGTAAACTTAAAACTCCATAATAAACCTAAAGAATTCGTCCGAGTCCTTTGAACATCGTACGACAATTTAGAATATATTACGACTCTGTATGCCACATTACCGTCTCGATAAGCATGTTAGTATAACGTACGGCACCTTACAACTCTTAACAAAACATTACAACACCGTACGTAAACTTTAAACTCCATAATAAACCTAATGAATTCGTCAGAATAATTTGAACACCATACAACAATTTGGAATATATTGCGACTCTGTATGCCACATTACCGTCTTGAGAAGCATGTTAGTATAACGTACGACACCTTACAACTCCTAACAAAACATTACAACACCGTACGTAAACTTAAAACTCTATAATAAACCTAATAAATTAGTCCGAGTCCTTTGAACACCATACAACAATTTGGAATATATTACGACTCTGTATGCCACATTACCGCCTTGAAAAGCATGTTAGTATAACGTACGACACATTACAACTCCTAAGAAAACATTACAACACCGTACGTAAACTTCAAACTCCATAAAAAACCTAATGAATTCGTCCGAGTCATTTGAACATCGTACGACCACTCAGGACTTGTTACGACTCTGTATGCGAAATTAGCAACAGGAAAAGCAATTTAGAATAATGTAGGATGCGTTACAACTTTTGAGAACACCTTACACCACCGTACGAAAGATTAAAACTCCATAATAAACCTAATGAATTCGTCCGAGTAATTTGAACACCATACAACAATTTGGAATATATTACGACTCTGTATGCCACATTACCGTCTTGAGAAGCATGTTAGTATAACGTACGACACCTTACAACTCCTAACAAAACATTACAACACCGTACGTAAACTTAAAACTCTATAATAAACCTAATAAATTAGTCCGAGTCCTTTGAACACCATACAAAAATTTGGAATATATTACGACTCTGTATGCCACATTACCGCCTTGAAAAGCATGTTAGTATAACGTACGGCACATTACAACTCCTAACAAAACATTACAACACCGTACGTAAACTTCAAACTCCATAATAAACCTAATGAATTCGTCCGAGTCATTTGAACATCGTACGACCACTCAGGACTTGTTACGACTCTGTATGCGAAATTAGCAACAGGAAAATCAATTTAGAATAATGTAGGATGCGTTACAACTTTTGAGAACACCTTACACCACCGTACGAAAGATTAAAACTCCATAATAAACCTAATGAATTAGTCCTAGTAATTTGAACACCATACAACAATTTGGAATATATTACGACTTTGTATGCCACATTACCGCCTTGAAAAGCATGTTAGTATAACGTACTGCACCTTACAACTCCTAACAAAACATTACAACACCGTACGTAAACTTAAAACTCCATAATAAACATAATGAATTCGTCCGAGTCATTTGAACATCGTACGACCACTCAGGACTTGTTACGACTCTGTATGCGAAGTTAGCAACAGGAAAAGCAATTTAGAATAATGTAGGATGCGTTACAACTTTTGAGAACACCTTACACCACCGTACGAAATATTAAAACTCCATAATAAACCTAATGAATTCATCCGAGTAATTTGAACACCATACAACAATTTGGAATATATTACGACTCTGTATGCCACATTACCGTCTTGAGAAGCATGTTAGTATAACGTACGACACCTTACAACTCCTAACAAAACATTACAACATCGTACGTAAACTTAAAACTCTATAATAAACCTAATAAATTAGTCCGAGTCCTTTGAACACCATACAACAATTTGGAATATATTACGACTCTGTATGCCACATTACCGCCTTGAAAAGCATGTTAGTATAACGTACGGCACCTTACAACTCTTAACAAAACATTACAACACCGTACGTAAACTTAAAACTCCGTAATAAACCTAATGAATTCGTCCGAGTCATTTGAACATCGTACGACCACTCAGGACTTGTTACGACTCTGTATGCGAAATTAGCAACAGGAAAAGCAATTTAGAATAATGTAGGATGCGTTACCACTTTTGAGAACACCTTACACCACCGTACGAAAGATTAATACTCCATAATAAACCTAATGAATTCGTCCGAGTAATTTGAACACCATACAACAGTTTGGAATATATTACGACTATGTATGCCACATTACCGCCTTGAAGAGCATGTTAGTATAACGTACAACACCTTACTACTCCTAACAAAACATTACAACACCGTACGTAAACTTAAAACTCCATAATAAACCTAAAGAATTCGTCCGAGTCCTTTGAACATCGTACGACAATTTAGAATATATTACGACTCTGTATGCCACATTACCGTCTCGATAAGCATGTTAGTATAACGTACGGCACCTTACAACTCTTAACAAAACATTACAACACCGTACGTAAACTTAAAACTCCATAATAAACCTAATGAATTCGTCAGAATAATTTGAACACCATACAACAATTTGGAATATATTGCGACTCTGTATGCCACATTACCGTCTTGAGAAGCATGTTAGTATAACGTACGACACCTTACAACTCCTAACAAAACATTACAACACCGTACTTAAACTTAAAACTCCATAATAAACCTAATGAATTCGTCCGAGTCATTTGAACATCGTACGACCGCTCAGGACTTGTTACGACTCTGTATGAGAAATTAGCAACATGAAAAGCAATTTAGAATAATGTAGGATGCGTTACAACTTTTGAGAACACCTTACACCACCGTACGAAATATTAAAACTCCATAATAAACCTAATGAATTCGTCCGAGTAATTTGAACACCATACAACACTTTGGAATATATTACGACTCTATATGCTATATTACCGTCTTGAGAAGCATGTTAGTATAACGTACGACACCTTACAACTCCTAACAAAACATTACAACATCGTACGTAAACTTAAAACTCTATAATAAACCTAATAAATTAGTCCGAGTCCTTTGAACACCATACAACAATTTGGAATATATTACGACTCTGTATGCCACATTACCGCCTTGAAAAGCATGTTAGTATAACGTACGGCACCTTACAACTCTTAACAAAACATTACAACACCGTACGTAAACTTAAAACTCCGTAATAAACCTAATGAATTCGTCCGAGTCATTTGAACATCGTACGACCACTCAGGACTTGTTACGACTCTGTATGCGAAATTAGCAACAGGAAAAGCAATTTAGAATAATGTAGGATGCGTTACCACTTTTGAGAACACCTTACACCACCGTACGAAAGATTAATACTCCATAATAAACCTAATGAATTCGTCCGAGTAATTTGAACACCATACAACAGTTTGGAATATATTACGACTATGTATGCCACATTACCGCCTTGAAGAGCATGTTAGTATAACGTACAACACCTTACTACTCCTAACAAAACATTACAACACCGTACGTAAACTTAAAACTCCATAATAAACCTAAAGAATTCGTCCGAGTCCTTTGAACATCGTACGACAATTTAGAATATATTACGACTCTGTATGCCACATTACCGTCTCGATAAGCATGTTAGTATAACGTACGGCACCTTACAACTCTTAACAAAACATTACAACACCGTACGTAAACTTAAAACTCCATAATAAACCTAATGAATTCGTCAGAATAATTTGAACACCATACAACAATTTGGAATATATTGCGACTCTGTATGCCACATTACCGTCTTGAGAAGCATGTTAGTATAACGTACGACACCTTACAACTCCTAACAAAACATTACAACACCGTACGTAAACTTAAAACTCTATAATAAACCTAATAAATTAGTCCGAGTCCTTTGAACACCATACAACAATTTGGAATATATTACGACTCTGTATGCCACATTACCGCCTTGAAAAGCATGTTAGTATAACGTACGACACATTACAACTCCTAAGAAAACATTACAACACCGTACGAAATATTAAAACTCCATAATAAACCTAATGAATTCGTCCGAGTCATTTGAACATCGTACGACCACTCAGGACTTGTTACGACTCTGTATGCGAAATTAGCAACAGGAAAAGCAATTTAGAATAATGTAGGATGCGTTACAACTTTTGAGAACACCTTACACCACCGTACGAAAGATTAAAACTCCATAATAAACCTAATGAATTCGTCCGAGTAATTTGAACACCATACAACAATTTGGAATATATTACGACTCTGTATGCCACATTACCGTCTTGAGAAGCATGTTAGTATAACGTACGACACCTTACAACTCCTAACAAAACATTACAACACCGTACGTAAACTTAAAACTCTATAATAAACCTAATAAATTAGTCCGAGTCCTTTGAACACCATACAAAAATTTGGAATATATTACGACTCTGTATGCCACATTACCGCCTTGAAAAGCATGTTAGTATAACGTACGGCACATTACAACTCCTAACAAAACATTACAACACCGTACGTAAACTTCAAACTCCATAATAAACCTAATGAATTCGTCCGAGTCATTTGAACATCGTACGACCACTCAGGACTTGTTACGACTCTGTATGCGAAATTAGCAACAGGAAAATCAATTTAGAATAATGTAGGATGCGTTACAACTTTTGAGAACACCTTACACCACCGTACGAAAGATTAAAACTCCATAATAAACCTAATGAATTAGTCCTAGTAATTTGAACACCATACAACAATTTGGAATATATTACGACTTTGTATGCCACATTACCGCCTTGAAAAGCATGTTAGTATAACGTACTGCACCTTACAACTCCTAACAAAACATTACAACACCGTACGTAAACTTAAAACTCCATAATAAACATAATGAATTCGTCCGAGTCATTTGAACATCGTACGACCACTCAGGACTTGTTACGACTCTGTATGCGAAGTTAGCAACAGGAAAAGCAATTTAGAATAATGTAGGATGCGTTACAACTTTTGAGAACACCTTACACCACCGTACGAAATATTAAAACTCCATAATAAACCTAATGAATTCATCCGAGTAATTTGAACACCATACAACAATTTGGAATATATTACGACTCTGTATGCCACATTACCGTCTTGAGAAGCATGTTAGTATAACGTACGACACCTTACAACTCCTAACAAAACATTACAACATCGTACGTAAACTTAAAACTCTATAATAAACCTAATAAATTAGTCCGAGTCCTTTGAACACCATACAACAATTTGGAATATATTACGACTCTGTATGCCACATTACCGCCTTGAAAAGCATGTTAGTATAACGTACGGCACCTTACAACTCTTAACAAAACATTACAACACCGTACGTAAACTTAAAACTCCGTAATAAACCTAATGAATTCGTCCGAGTCATTTGAACATCGTACGACCACTCAGGACTTGTTACGACTCTGTATGCGAAATTAGCAACAGGAAAAGCAATTTAGAATAATGTAGGATGCGTTACCACTTTTGAGAACACCTTACACCACCGTACGAAAGATTAATACTCCATAATAAACCTAATGAATTCGTCCGAGTAATTTGAACACCATACAACAGTTTGGAATATATTACGACTATGTATGCCACATTACCGCCTTGAAGAGCATGTTAGTATAACGTACAACACCTTACTACTCCTAACAAAACATTACAACACCGTACGTAAACTTAAAACTCCATAATAAACCTAAAGAATTCGTCCGAGTCCTTTGAACATCGTACGACAATTTAGAATATATTACGACTCTGTATGCCACATTACCGTCTCGATAAGCATGTTAGTATAACGTACGGCACCTTACAACTCTTAACAAAACATTACAACACCGTACGTAAACTTAAAACTCCATAATAAACCTAATGAATTCGTCAGAATAATTTGAACACCATACAACAATTTGGAATATATTGCGACTCTGTATGCCACATTACCGTCTTGAGAAGCATGTTAGTATAACGTACGACACCTTACAACTCCTAACAAAACATTACAACACCGTACTTAAACTTAAAACTCCATAATAAACCTAATGAATTCGTCCGAGTCATTTGAACATCGTACGACCGCTCAGGACTTGTTACGACTCTGTATGAGAAATTAGCAACATGAAAAGCAATTTAGAATAATGTAGGATGCGTTACAACTTTTGAGAACACCTTACACCACCGTACGAAATATTAAAACTCCATAATAAACCTAATGAATTCGTCCGAGTAATTTGAACACCATACAACACTTTGGAATATATTACGACTCTATATGCTATATTACCGTCTTGAGAAGCATGTTAGTATAACGTACGACACCTTACAACTCCTAACAAAACATTACAACACCGTACATAAACTTAAAACTCTATAATAAACCTAATAAATTAGTCCGAGTCCTTTGAACACCATACAACAATTTGGGATATATTACGACTCTGTATGCCACATTACCGCCTTGAAAAGCATGTTAGTATAACGTACGACACATTACAACTCCTAAGAAAACATTACAACACCGTACGTAAACTTCAAACTCCATAATAAACCTAATGAATTCGTCCGAGTCATTTGAACATCGTACGACCACTCAGGACTTGTTACGACTCTGTATGCGAAATTAGCAACAGGAAAAGCAATTTAGAATAATGTAGGATGCGTTACAACTTTTGAGAACACCTTACACCACCGTACGAAAGATTAAAACTCCATAATAAACCTAATGAATTCGTCCGAGTAATTTGAACACCATACAACAATTTGGAATATATTACGACTCTGTATGCCACATTACCGTCTTGAGAAGCATGTTAGTATAACGTACGACACCTTACAACTCCTAACAAAACATTACAACACCGTACGTAAACTTAAAACTCTATAATAAACCTAATAAATTAGTCCGAGTCCTTTGAACACCATACAAAAATTTGGAATATATTACGACTCTGTATGCCACATTACCGCCTTGAAAAGCATGTTAGTATAACGTACGGCACATTACAACTCCTAACAAAACATTACAACACCGTACGTAAACTTCAAACTCCATAATAAACCTAATGAATTCGTCCGAGTCATTTGAACATCGTACGACCACTCAGGACTTGTTACGACTCTGTATGCGAAATTAGCAACAGGAAAATCAATTTAGAATAATGTAGGATGCGTTACAACTTTTGAGAACACCTTACACCACCGTACGAAAGATTAAAACTCCATAATAAACCTAATGAATTAGTCCTAGTAATTTGAACACCATACAACAATTTGGAATATATTACGACTTTGTATGCCACATTACCGCCTTGAAAAGCATGTTAGTATAACGTACTGCACCTTACAACTCCTAACAAAACATTACAACACCGTACGTAAACTTAAAACTCCATAATAAACATAATGAATTCGTCCGAGTCATTTGAACATCGTACGACCACTCAGGACTTGTTACGACTCTGTATGCGAAGTTAGCAACAGGAAAAGCAATTTAGAATAATGTAGGATGCGTTACAACTTTTGAGAACACCTTACACCACCGTACGAAATATTAAAACTCCATAATAAACCTAATGAATTCATCCGAGTAATTTGAACACCATACAACAATTTGGAATATATTACGACTCTGTATGCCACATTACCGTCTTGAGAAGCATGTTAGTATAACGTACGACACCTTACAACTCCTAACAAAACATTACAACATCGTACGTAAACTTAAAACTCTATAATAAACCTAATAAATTAGTCCGAGTCCTTTGAACACCATACAACAATTTGGAATATATTACGACTCTGTATGCCACATTACCGCCTTGAAAAGCATGTTAGTATAACGTACGGCACCTTACAACTCTTAACAAAACATTACAACACCGTACGTAAACTTAAAACTCCGTAATAAACCTAATGAATTCGTCCGAGTCATTTGAACATCGTACGACCACTCAGGACTTGTTACGACTCTGTATGCGAAATTAGCAACAGGAAAAGCAATTTAGAATAATGTAGGATGCGTTACCACTTTTGAGAACACCTTACACCACCGTACGAAAGATTAATACTCCATAATAAACCTAATGAATTCGTCCGAGTAATTTGAACACCATACAACAGTTTGGAATATATTACGACTATGTATGCCACATTACCGCCTTGAAGAGCATGTTAGTATAACGTACAACACCTTACTACTCCTAACAAAACATTACAACACCGTACGTAAACTTAAAACTCCATAATAAACCTAAAGAATTCGTCCGAGTCCTTTGAACATCGTACGACAATTTAGAATATATTACGACTCTGTATGCCACATTACCGTCTCGATAAGCATGTTAGTATAACGTACGGCACCTTACAACTCTTAACAAAACATTACAACACCGTACGTAAACTTAAAACTCCATAATAAACCTAATGAATTCGTCAGAATAATTTGAACACCATACAACAATTTGGAATATATTGCGACTCTGTATGCCACATTACCGTCTTGAGAAGCATGTTAGTATAACGTACGACACCTTACAACTCCTAACAAAACATTACAACACCGTACGTAAACTTAAAACTCTATAATAAACCTAATAAATTAGTCCGAGTCCTTTGAACACCATACAACAATTTGGAATATATTACGACTCTGTATGCCACATTACCGCCTTGAAAAGCATGTTAGTATAACGTACGACACATTACAACTCCTAAGAAAACATTACAACACCGTACGAAATATTAAAACTCCATAATAAACCTAATGAATTCGTCCGAGTCATTTGAACATCGTACGACCACTCAGGACTTGTTACGACTCTGTATGCGAAATTAGCAACAGGAAAAGCAATTTAGAATAATGTAGGATGCGTTACAACTTTTGAGAACACCTTACACCACCGTACGAAAGATTAAAACTCCATAATAAACCTAATGAATTCGTCCGAGTAATTTGAACACCATACAACAATTTGGAATATATTACGACTCTGTATGCCACATTACCGTCTTGAGAAGCATGTTAGTATAACGTACGACACCTTACAACTCCTAACAAAACATTACAACACCGTACGTAAACTTAAAACTCTATAATAAACCTAATAAATTAGTCCGAGTCCTTTGAACACCATACAAAAATTTGGAATATATTACGACTCTGTATGCCACATTACCGCCTTGAAAAGCATGTTAGTATAACGTACGGCACATTACAACTCCTAACAAAACATTACAACACCGTACGTAAACTTCAAACTCCATAATAAACCTAATGAATTCGTCCGAGTCATTTGAACATCGTACGACCACTCAGGACTTGTTACGACTCTGTATGCGAAATTAGCAACAGGAAAATCAATTTAGAATAATGTAGGATGCGTTACAACTTTTGAGAACACCTTACACCACCGTACGAAAGATTAAAACTCCATAATAAACCTAATGAATTAGTCCTAGTAATTTGAACACCATACAACAATTTGGAATATATTACGACTTTGTATGCCACATTACCGCCTTGAAAAGCATGTTAGTATAACGTACTGCACCTTACAACTCCTAACAAAACATTACAACACCGTACGTAAACTTAAAACTCCATAATAAACATAATGAATTCGTCCGAGTCATTTGAACATCGTACGACCACTCAGGACTTGTTACGACTCTGTATGCGAAGTTAGCAACAGGAAAAGCAATTTAGAATAATGTAGGATGCGTTACAACTTTTGAGAACACCTTACACCACCGTACGAAATATTAAAACTCCATAATAAACCTAATGAATTCATCCGAGTAATTTGAACACCATACAACAATTTGGAATATATTACGACTCTGTATGCCACATTACCGTCTTGAGAAGCATGTTAGTATAACGTACGACACCTTACAACTCCTAACAAAACATTACAACATCGTACGTAAACTTAAAACTCTATAATAAACCTAATAAATTAGTCCGAGTCCTTTGAACACCATACAACAATTTGGAATATATTACGACTCTGTATGCCACATTACCGCCTTGAAAAGCATGTTAGTATAACGTACGGCACCTTACAACTCTTAACAAAACATTACAACACCGTACGTAAACTTAAAACTCCGTAATAAACCTAATGAATTCGTCCGAGTCATTTGAACATCGTACGACCACTCAGGACTTGTTACGACTCTGTATGCGAAATTAGCAACAGGAAAAGCAATTTAGAATAATGTAGGATGCGTTACCACTTTTGAGAACACCTTACACCACCGTACGAAAGATTAATACTCCATAATAAACCTAATGAATTCGTCCGAGTAATTTGAACACCATACAACAGTTTGGAATATATTACGACTATGTATGCCACATTACCGCCTTGAAGAGCATGTTAGTATAACGTACAACACCTTACTACTCCTAACAAAACATTACAACACCGTACGTAAACTTAAAACTCCATAATAAACCTAAAGAATTCGTCCGAGTCCTTTGAACATCGTACGACAATTTAGAATATATTACGACTCTGTATGCCACATTACCGTCTCGATAAGCATGTTAGTATAACGTACGGCACCTTACAACTCTTAACAAAACATTACAACACCGTACGTAAACTTAAAACTCCATAATAAACCTAATGAATTCGTCAGAATAATTTGAACACCATACAACAATTTGGAATATATTGCGACTCTGTATGCCACATTACCGTCTTGAGAAGCATGTTAGTATAACGTACGACACCTTACAACTCCTAACAAAACATTACAACACCGTACGTAAACTTAAAACTCTATAATAAACCTAATAAATTAGTCCGAGTCCTTTGAACACCATACAACAATTTGGAATATATTACGACTCTGTATGCCACATTACCGCCTTGAAAAGCATGTTAGTATAACGTACGACACATTACAACTCCTAAGAAAACATTACAACACCGTACG
The DNA here is from genome assembly GCA_030867185.1 of Tagetes erecta. Classification (NCBI taxonomy): domain Eukaryota; kingdom Viridiplantae; phylum Streptophyta; class Magnoliopsida; order Asterales; family Asteraceae; genus Tagetes; species Tagetes erecta. The sequence continues at coordinate 40,764,748 of CM061488.1, read as the reverse complement.
AAATATTAAAACTCCATAATAAACCTAATGAATTCGTCCGAGTCATTTGAACATCGTACGACCACTCAGGACTTGTTACGACTCTGTATGCGAAATTAGCAACAGGAAAAGCAATTTAGAATAATGTAGGATGCGTTACAACTTTTGAGAACACCTTACACCACCGTACGAAAGATTAAAACTCCATAATAAACCTAATGAATTCGTCCGAGTAATTTGAACACCATACAACAATTTGGAATATATTACGACTCTGTATGCCACATTACCGTCTTGAGAAGCATGTTAGTATAACGTACGACACCTTACAACTCCTAACAAAACATTACAACACCGTACGTAAACTTAAAACTCTATAATAAACCTAATAAATTAGTCCGAGTCCTTTGAACACCATACAAAAATTTGGAATATATTACGACTCTGTATGCCACATTACCGCCTTGAAAAGCATGTTAGTATAACGTACGGCACATTACAACTCCTAACAAAACATTACAACACCGTACGTAAACTTCAAACTCCATAATAAACCTAATGAATTCGTCCGAGTCATTTGAACATCGTACGACCACTCAGGACTTGTTACGACTCTGTATGCGAAATTAGCAACAGGAAAATCAATTTAGAATAATGTAGGATGCGTTACAACTTTTGAGAACACCTTACACCACCGTACGAAAGATTAAAACTCCATAATAAACCTAATGAATTAGTCCTAGTAATTTGAACACCATACAACAATTTGGAATATATTACGACTTTGTATGCCACATTACCGCCTTGAAAAGCATGTTAGTATAACGTACTGCACCTTACAACTCCTAACAAAACATTACAACACCGTACGTAAACTTAAAACTCCATAATAAACATAATGAATTCGTCCGAGTCATTTGAACATCGTACGACCACTCAGGACTTGTTACGACTCTGTATGCGAAGTTAGCAACAGGAAAAGCAATTTAGAATAATGTAGGATGCGTTACAACTTTTGAGAACACCTTACACCACCGTACGAAATATTAAAACTCCATAATAAACCTAATGAATTCATCCGAGTAATTTGAACACCATACAACAATTTGGAATATATTACGACTCTGTATGCCACATTACCGTCTTGAGAAGCATGTTAGTATAACGTACGACACCTTACAACTCCTAACAAAACATTACAACATCGTACGTAAACTTAAAACTCTATAATAAACCTAATAAATTAGTCCGAGTCCTTTGAACACCATACAACAATTTGGAATATATTACGACTCTGTATGCCACATTACCGCCTTGAAAAGCATGTTAGTATAACGTACGGCACCTTACAACTCTTAACAAAACATTACAACACCGTACGTAAACTTAAAACTCCGTAATAAACCTAATGAATTCGTCCGAGTCATTTGAACATCGTACGACCACTCAGGACTTGTTACGACTCTGTATGCGAAATTAGCAACAGGAAAAGCAATTTAGAATAATGTAGGATGCGTTACCACTTTTGAGAACACCTTACACCACCGTACGAAAGATTAATACTCCATAATAAACCTAATGAATTCGTCCGAGTAATTTGAACACCATACAACAGTTTGGAATATATTACGACTATGTATGCCACATTACCGCCTTGAAGAGCATGTTAGTATAACGTACAACACCTTACTACTCCTAACAAAACATTACAACACCGTACGTAAACTTAAAACTCCATAATAAACCTAAAGAATTCGTCCGAGTCCTTTGAACATCGTACGACAATTTAGAATATATTACGACTCTGTATGCCACATTACCGTCTCGATAAGCATGTTAGTATAACGTACGGCACCTTACAACTCTTAACAAAACATTACAACACCGTACGTAAACTTAAAACTCCATAATAAACCTAATGAATTCGTCAGAATAATTTGAACACCATACAACAATTTGGAATATATTGCGACTCTGTATGCCACATTACCGTCTTGAGAAGCATGTTAGTATAACGTACGACACCTTACAACTCCTAACAAAACATTACAACACCGTACTTAAACTTAAAACTCCATAATAAACCTAATGAATTCGTCCGAGTCATTTGAACATCGTACGACCGCTCAGGACTTGTTACGACTCTGTATGAGAAATTAGCAACATGAAAAGCAATTTAGAATAATGTAGGATGCGTTACAACTTTTGAGAACACCTTACACCACCGTACGAAATATTAAAACTCCATAATAAACCTAATGAATTCGTCCGAGTAATTTGAACACCATACAACACTTTGGAATATATTACGACTCTATATGCTATATTACCGTCTTGAGAAGCATGTTAGTATAACGTACGACACCTTACAACTCCTAACAAAACATTACAACACCGTACATAAACTTAAAACTCTATAATAAACCTAATAAATTAGTCCGAGTCCTTTGAACACCATACAACAATTTGGGATATATTACGACTCTGTATGCCACATTACCGCCTTGAAAAGCATGTTAGTATAACGTACGACACATTACAACTCCTAAGAAAACATTACAACACCGTACGTAAACTTCAAACTCCATAATAAACCTAATGAATTCGTCCGAGTCATTTGAACATCGTACGACCACTCAGGACTTGTTACGACTCTGTATGCGAAATTAGCAACAGGAAAAGCAATTTAGAATAATGTAGGATGCGTTACAACTTTTGAGAACACCTTACACCACCGTACGAAAGATTAAAACTCCATAATAAACCTAATGAATTCGTCCGAGTAATTTGAACACCATACAACAATTTGGAATATATTACGACTCTGTATGCCACATTACCGTCTTGAGAAGCATGTTAGTATAACGTACGACACCTTACAACTCCTAACAAAACATTACAACACCGTACGTAAACTTAAAACTCTATAATAAACCTAATAAATTAGTCCGAGTCCTTTGAACACCATACAAAAATTTGGAATATATTACGACTCTGTATGCCACATTACCGCCTTGAAAAGCATGTTAGTATAACGTACGGCACATTACAACTCCTAACAAAACATTACAACACCGTACGTAAACTTCAAACTCCATAATAAACCTAATGAATTCGTCCGAGTCATTTGAACATCGTACGACCACTCAGGACTTGTTACGACTCTGTATGCGAAATTAGCAACAGGAAAATCAATTTAGAATAATGTAGGATGCGTTACAACTTTTGAGAACACCTTACACCACCGTACGAAAGATTAAAACTCCATAATAAACCTAATGAATTAGTCCTAGTAATTTGAACACCATACAACAATTTGGAATATATTACGACTTTGTATGCCACATTACCGCCTTGAAAAGCATGTTAGTATAACGTACTGCACCTTACAACTCCTAACAAAACATTACAACACCGTACGTAAACTTAAAACTCCATAATAAACATAATGAATTCGTCCGAGTCATTTGAACATCGTACGACCACTCAGGACTTGTTACGACTCTGTATGCGAAGTTAGCAACAGGAAAAGCAATTTAGAATAATGTAGGATGCGTTACAACTTTTGAGAACACCTTACACCACCGTACGAAATATTAAAACTCCATAATAAACCTAATGAATTCATCCGAGTAATTTGAACACCATACAACAATTTGGAATATATTACGACTCTGTATGCCACATTACCGTCTTGAGAAGCATGTTAGTATAACGTACGACACCTTACAACTCCTAACAAAACATTACAACATCGTACGTAAACTTAAAACTCTATAATAAACCTAATAAATTAGTCCGAGTCCTTTGAACACCATACAACAATTTGGAATATATTACGACTCTGTATGCCACATTACCGCCTTGAAAAGCATGTTAGTATAACGTACGGCACCTTACAACTCTTAACAAAACATTACAACACCGTACGTAAACTTAAAACTCCGTAATAAACCTAATGAATTCGTCCGAGTCATTTGAACATCGTACGACCACTCAGGACTTGTTACGACTCTGTATGCGAAATTAGCAACAGGAAAAGCAATTTAGAATAATGTAGGATGCGTTACCACTTTTGAGAACACCTTACACCACCGTACGAAAGATTAATACTCCATAATAAACCTAATGAATTCGTCCGAGTAATTTGAACACCATACAACAGTTTGGAATATATTACGACTATGTATGCCACATTACCGCCTTGAAGAGCATGTTAGTATAACGTACAACACCTTACTACTCCTAACAAAACATTACAACACCGTACGTAAACTTAAAACTCCATAATAAACCTAAAGAATTCGTCCGAGTCCTTTGAACATCGTACGACAATTTAGAATATATTACGACTCTGTATGCCACATTACCGTCTCGATAAGCATGTTAGTATAACGTACGGCACCTTACAACTCTTAACAAAACATTACAACACCGTACGTAAACTTAAAACTCCATAATAAACCTAATGAATTCGTCAGAATAATTTGAACACCATACAACAATTTGGAATATATTGCGACTCTGTATGCCACATTACCGTCTTGAGAAGCATGTTAGTATAACGTACGACACCTTACAACTCCTAACAAAACATTACAACACCGTACTTAAACTTAAAACTCCATAATAAACCTAATGAATTCGTCCGAGTCATTTGAACATCGTACGACCGCTCAGGACTTGTTACGACTCTGTATGAGAAATTAGCAACATGAAAAGCAATTTAGAATAATGTAGGATGCGTTACAACTTTTGAGAACACCTTACACCACCGTACGAAATATTAAAACTCCATAATAAACCTAATGAATTCGTCCGAGTAATTTGAACACCATACAACACTTTGGAATATATTACGACTCTATATGCTATATTACCGTCTTGAGAAGCATGTTAGTATAACGTACGACACCTTACAACTCCTAACAAAACATTACAACACCGTACATAAACTTAAAACTCTATAATAAACCTAATAAATTAGTCCGAGTCCTTTGAACACCATACAACAATTTGGGATATATTACGACTCTGTATGCCACATTACCGCCTTGAAAAGCATGTTAGTATAACGTACGGCACCTTACAACTCCTAACAAAACATTACAACACCGTACGTAAACTTAAAACTCCATAATAAACCTAATGAATTCGTCCGAGTCATTTGAACATCGTACGACCACTCAGGACTTGTTACGACTCTGTATGCGAAATTAGCAACAGGAAAATCAATTTAGAATAATGTAGGATGCGTTACAACTTTTGAGAACACCTTACACAACCGTACGAAAGATTAAAACTCCATAATAAACCTAATGAATTCGTCAGAGTAAGTTGAACACCATACAACAGTTTGAAGTATATTACGACTCTGTATGCCACATTACCGCCTTGAAAAGCATGTTAGTATAACGTACGGCACATTACAACTCCTATCAAAACATTACAACACCGTACGTAAACATAAAACTCCATAATAAACCTAATGAATTCGTCCGAGTCATTTGAACATCGTACAACAATTTGGAATATATTACGACTCTGTATGCCACATTACCGCCTTGAAAAGCATGTTAGTATAACGTACGGCACATTACAACTCCTAACAAAACATTACAACACCGTACGTAAACTTCAAACTCCATAATAAACCTAATGAATTCGTCCGAGTCATTTGAACATCGTACGACCACTCAGGACTTGTTACGACTCTGTATGCGAAATTAGCAACAAGAAAAGCAATTTAGAATAATGTAGGATGCGTTACAACTTTTGAGAACACCTTACACCACCGTACGAAAGATTATAACTCCATAATAAACCTAATGAATTCGTCCGAGTAATTTGAACACCATACAACAATTTGGAATATATTACGACTCTGTATGCCACATTACCGTCTTGAGAAGCATGTTAGTATAACGTACGACACCTTACAACTCTTAACAAAAGATTACAACACCGTACGTAAACTTAAAACTCTATAATAAACCTAATAAATTAGTCCGAGTCCTTTGAACACCATACAACAATTTGGAATATATTACGACTCTGTATGCCACATTACCCCCTTGAAAAGCATGTTAGTTTAACGTACGGCACCTTACAGCTCCTAACAAAACATTACAACACCGTACGTAAACTTAAAACTCCATAATAAACCTAATGAATTCGTCCGAGTCATTTGAACATCGTACGACCACTCAGGACTTGTTACGACTCTGTATGCGAAATTAGCAACAGGAAAATCAATTTAGAATAATGTAGGATGCGTTACAACTTTTGAGAACACCTTACACCACCGTACGAAAGATTAAAACTCCATAATAAACCTAATGAATTCGTCAGAGTAATTTGAACACCATACAACAGTTTGGAGTATATTACGACTCTGTATGCCACATTACTGCCTTGAAAAGCATGTTAGTATAACGTACGGCACATTACAACTCCTAACAAAACATTACAACACCGTACGTAAACTTCAAACTCCATAATAAACCTAATGAATTCGTCCGAGTCATTAGAACATCGTACGACCACTCAGGACTTGTTACGACTCTGTATGCGAAATTAGCAACAGGAAAAGCAATTTAGAATAATGTAGGATGCGTTACAACTTTTGAGAACACCTTACACCACCGTACGAAAGATTAAAACTCCATAATAAACCTAATGAATTCGTTCGAGTAATTTGAACACCATACAACAATTTGGAATATATTGCGACTCTGTATGCCACATTACCGTCTTGAGAAGCATGTTAGTATAACGTACGACACCTTACAACTCTTAACAAAAGATTACAACACCGTACGTAAACTTAAAACTCTATAATAAACCTAATAAATTAGTCCGAGTCCTTTGAACACCATACAACAATTTGGAATATATTACGACTCTGTATGCCACATTACCCCCTTGAAAAGCATGTTAGTTTAACGTACGGCACCTTACAGCTCCTAACAAAACATTACAACACCGTACGTAAACTTAAAACTCCATAATAAACCTAATGAATTCGTCCGAGTCATTTGAACATCGTACGACCACTCAGGACTTGTTACGACTCTGTATGCGAAATTAGCAACAGGAAAATCAATTTAGAATAATGTAGGATGCGTTACAACTTTTGAGAACACCTTACACCACCGTACGAAAGATTAAAACTCCATAATAAACCTAATGAATTCGTCAGAGTAATTTGAACACCATACAACAGTTTGGAGTATATTACGACTCTGTATGCCACATTACTGCCTTGAAAAGCATGTTAGTATAACGTACGGCACATTACAACTCCTAACAAAACATTACAACACCGTACGTAAACTTCAAACTCCATAATAAACCTAATGAATTCGTCCGAGTCATTAGAACATCGTACGACCACTCAGGACTTGTTACGACTCTGTATGCGAAATTAGCAACAGGAAAAGCAATTTAGAATAATGTAGGATGCGTTACAACTTTTGAGAACACCTTACACCACCGTACGAAAGATTAAAACTCCATAATAAACCTAATGAATTCGTTCGAGTAATTTGAACACCATACAACAATTTGGAATATATTGCGACTCTGTATGCCACATTACCGTCTTGAGAAGCATGTTAGTATAACGTACGACACCTTACAACTCTTAACAAAAGATTACAACACCGTACGTAAACTTAAAACTCTATAATAAACCTAATAAATTAGTCCGAGTCCTTTGAACACCATACAACAATTTGGAATATATTACGACTCTGTATGCCACATTACCCCCTTGAAAAGCATGTTAGTTTAACGTACGGCACCTTACAGCTCCTAACAAAACATTACAACACCGTACGTAAACTTAAAACTCCATAATAAACCTAATGAATTCGTCCGAGTCATTTGAACATCGTACGACCACTCAGGACTTGTTACGACTCTGTATGCGAAATTAGCAACAAGAAAAGCAATTTAGAATAATGTAGGATGCGTTACAACTTTTGAGAACACCTTACACCACCGTACGAAAGATTATAACTCCATAATAAACCTAATGAATTCGTCCGAGTAATTTGAACACCATACAACAATTTGGAATATATTACGACTCTGTATGCCACATTACCGTCTTGAGAAGCATGTTAGTATAACGTACGACACCTTACAACTCTTAACAAAAGATTACAACACCGTACGTAAACTTAAAACTCTATAATAAACCTAATAAATTAGTCCGAGTCCTTTGAACACCATACAACAATTTGGAATATATTACGACTCTGTATGCCACATTACCCCCTTGAAAAGCATGTTAGTTTAACGTACGGCACCTTACAGCTCCTAACAAAACATTACAACACCGTACGTAAACTTAAAACTCCATAATAAACCTAATGAATTCGTCCGAGTCATTTGAACATCGTACGACCACTCAGGACTTGTTACGACTCTGTATGCGAAATTAGCAACAGGAAAATCAATTTAGAATAATGTAGGATGCGTTACAACTTTTGAGAACACCTTACACCACCGTACGAAAGATTAAAACTCCATAATAAACCTAATGAATTCGTCAGAGTAATTTGAACACCATACAACAGTTTGGAGTATATTACGACTCTGTATGCCACATTACTGCCTTGAAAAGCATGTTAGTATAACGTACGGCACATTACAACTCCTAACAAAACATTACAACACCGTACGTAAACTTCAAACTCCATAATAAACCTAATGAATTCGTCCGAGTCATTAGAACATCGTACGACCACTCAGGACTTGTTACGACTCTGTATGCGAAATTAGCAACAGGAAAAGCAATTTAGAATAATGTAGGATGCGTTACAACTTTTGAGAACACCTTACACCACCGTACGAAAGATTAAAACTCCATAATAAACCTAATGAATTCGTTCGAGTAATTTGAACACCATACAACAATTTGGAATATATTGCGACTCTGTATGCCACATTACCGTCTTGAGAAGCATGTTAGTATAACGTACGACACCTTACAACTCTTAACAAAAGATTACAACACCGTACGTAAACTTAAAACTCTATAATAAACCTAATAAATTAGTCCGAGTCCTTTGAACACCATACAACAATTTGGAATATATTACGACTCTGTATGCCACATTACCCCCTTGAAAAGCATGTTAGTTTAACGTACGGCACCTTACAGCTCCTAACAAAACATTACAACACCGTACGTAAACTTAAAACTCCATAATAAACCTAATGAATTCGTCCGAGTCATTTGAACATCGTACGACCACTCAGGACTTGTTACGACTCTGTATGCGAAATTAGCAACAAGAAAAGCAATTTAGAATAATGTAGGATGCGTTACAACTTTTGAGAACACCTTACACCACCGTACGAAAGATTATAACTCCATAATAAACATAATGAATTCGTCCGAGTAATTTGAACACCATACAACAATTTGGAATATATTACGACTCTGTATGCCACATTACCGTCTTGAGAAGCATGTTAGTATAACGTACGACACCTTACAACTCTTAACAAAAGATTACAACGCCGTACGTAAACTTAAAACTCTATAATAAACCTAATAAATTAGTCCGAGTCCTTTGAACACCATACAACAATGTGGAATATATTACGACTCTGTATGCCACATTACCCCCTTGAAAAGCATGTTAGTTTAACGTACGGCACCTTACAGCTCCTAACAAAACATTACAACACCGTACGTAAACTTAAAACTCCATAATAAACCTAATGAATTCGTCCGAGTCATTTGAACATCGTACGACCACTCAGGACTTGTTACGACTCTGTATGCGAAATTAGCAACAGGAAAATCAATTTAGAATAATGTAGGATGCGTTACAACTTTTGAGAACACCTTACACCACCGTACGAAAGATTAAAACTCCATAATAAACCTAATGAATTCGTCAGAGTAATTTGAACACCATACAACAGTTTGGAGTATATTACGACTCTGTATGCCACATTACTGCCTTGAAAAGCATGTTAGTATAACGTACGGCACATTACAACTCCTAACAAAACATTACAACACCGTACGTAAACTTCAAACTCCATAATAAACCTAATGAATTCGTCCGAGTCATTAGAACATCGTACGACCACTCAGGACTTGTTACGACTCTGTATGCGAAATTAGCAACAGGAAAAGCAATTTAGAATAATGTAGGATGCGTTACAACTTTTGAGAACACCTTACACAACCGTACGAAAGATTAAAACTCCATAATAAACCTAATGAATTCGTCAGAGTAATTTGAACACCATACAACAGTTTGAAGTATATTACGACTCTGTATGCCACATTACCGCCTTGAAAAGCATGTTAGTATAACGTACGGCACATTACAACTCCTATCAAAACATTACAACACCGTACGTAAACATAAAACTCCATAATAAACCTAATGAATTCGTCCGAGTCATTTGAACATCGTACAACAATTTGGAATATATTACGACTCTGTATGCCACATTACCGCCTTGAAAAGCATGTTAGTATAACGTACGGCACATTACAACTCCTAACAAAACATTACAACACCGTACGTAAACTTCAAACTCCATAATAAACCTAATGAATTCGTCCGAGTCATTTGAACATCGTACGACCACTCAGGACTTGTTACGACTCTGTATGCGAAATTAGCAACAAGAAAAGCAATTTAGAATAATGTAGGATGCGTTACAACTTTTGAGAACACCTTACACCACCGTACGAAAGATTATAACTCCATAATAAACCTAATGAATTCGTCCGAGTAATTTGAACACCATACAACAATTTGGAATATATTACGACTCTGTATGCCACATTACCGTCTTGAGAAGCATGTTAGTATAACGTACGACACCTTACAACTCTTAACAAAAGATTACAACACCGTACGTAAACTTAAAACTCTATAATAAACCTAATAAATTAGTCCGAGTCCTTTGAACACCATACAACAATTTGGAATATATTACGACTCTGTATGCCACATTACCCCCTTGAAAAGCATGTTAGTTTAACGTACGGCACCTTACAGCTCCTAACAAAACATTACAACACCGTACGTAAACTTAAAACTCCATAATAAACCTAATGAATTCGTCCGAGTCATTTGAACATCGTACGACCACTCAGGACTTGTTACGACTCTGTATGCGAAATTAGCAACAGGAAAATCAATTTAGAATAATGTAGGATGCGTTACAACTTTTGAGAACACCTTACACCACCGTACGAAAGATTAAAACTCCATAATAAACCTAATGAATTCGTCAGAGTAATTTGAACACCATACAACAGTTTGGAGTATATTACGACTCTGTATGCCACATTACTGCCTTGAAAAGCATGTTAGTATAACGTACGGCACATTACAACTCCTAACAAAACATTACAACACCGTACGTAAACTTCAAACTCCATAATAAACCTAATGAATTCGTCCGAGTCATTAGAACATCGTACGACCACTCAGGACTTGTTACGACTCTGTATGCGAAATTAGCAACAGGAAAAGCAATTTAGAATAATGTAGGATGCGTTACAACTTTTGAGAACACCTTACACAACCGTACGAAAGATTAAAACTCCATAATAAACCTAATGAATTCGTCAGAGTAATTTGAACACCATACAACAGTTTGAAGTATATTACGACTCTGTATGCCACATTACCGCCTTGAAAAGCATGTTAGTATAACGTACGGCACATTACAACTCCTATCAAAACATTACAACACCGTACGTAAACATAAAACTCCATAATAAACCTAATGAATTCGTCCGAGTCATTTGAACATCGTACAACAATTTGGAATATATTACGACTCTGTATGCCACATTACCGCCTTGAAAAGCATGTTAGTATAACGTACGGCACATTACAACTCCTAACAAAACATTACAACACCGTACGTAAACTTCAAACTCCATAATAAACCTAATGAATTCGTCCGAGTCATTTGAACATCGTACGACCACTCAGGACTTGTTACGACTCTGTATGCGAAATTAGCAACAAGAAAAGCAATTTAGAATAATGTAGGATGCGTTACAACTTTTGAGAACACCTTACACCACCGTACGAAAGATTAATACTCCATAATAAACCTAATGAATTCGTCCGAGTAATTTGAACACCATACAACAGTTTGGAATATATTACGACTATGTATGCCACATTACCGCCTTGAAGAGCATGTTAGTATAACGTACAACACCTTACTACTCCTAACAAAACATTACAACACCGTACGTAAACTTAAAACTCCATAATAAACCTAAAGAATTCGTCCGAGTCCTTTGAACATCGTACGAAAATTTAGAATATATTACGACTCTGTATGCCACATTACCGTCTCGAGAAGCATGTTAGTATAACGTACGGCACCTTACAACTCTTAACAAAACATTACAACACCGTACGTAAACTTAAAACTCCATAATAAACCTAATGAATTCGTCAGAATAATTTGAACACCATACAACAATTTGGAATATATTGCGACTCTGTATGCCACATTACCGTCTTGAGAAGCATGTTAGTATAACGTACGACACCTTACAACTCCTAACAAAACATTACAACACCGTACTTAAACTTAAAACTCCATAATAAACCTAATGAATTCGTCCGAGTCATTTGAACATCGTACGACCACTCAGGACTTGTTACGACTCTGTATGAGAAATTAGCAACATGAAAAGCAATTTAGAATAATGTAGGATGCGTTACAACTTTTGAGAACACCTTACACCACCGTACGAAATATTAAAACTCCATAATAAACCTAATGAATTCGTCCGAGTAATTTGAACACCATACAACACTTTGGAATATATTACGACTCTATATGCTATATTACCGTCTTGAGAAGCATGTTAGTATAACGTACGACACCTTACAACTCCTAACAAAACATTACAACACCGTACATAAACTTAAAACTCTATAATAAACCTAATAAATTAGTCCGAGTCCTTTGAACACCATACAACAATTTGGGATATATTACGACTCTGTATGCCACATTACCGCCTTGAAAAGCATGTTAGTATAACGTACGGCACCTTACAACTCCTAACAAAACATTACAACACCGTACGTAAACTTAAAACTCCATAATAAACCTAATGAATTCGTCCGAGTCATTTGAACATCGTACGACCACTCAGGACTTGTTACGACTCTGTATGCGAAATTAGCAACAGGAAAATCAATTTAGAATAATGTAGGATGCGTTACAACTTTTGAGAACACCTTACACAACCGTACGAAAGATTAAAACTCCATAATAAACCTAATGAATTCGTCAGAGTAATTTGAACACCATACAACAGTTTGAAGTATATTACGACTCTGTATGCCACATTACCGCCTTGAAAAGCATGTTAGTATAACGTACGGCACATTACAACTCCTATCAAAACATTACAACACCGTACGTAAACATAAAACTCCGTAATAAACCTAATGAATTCGTCCGAGTCATTTGAACATCGTACAACAATTTGGAATATATTACGACTCTGTATGCCACATTACCGCCTTGAAAAGCATGTTAGTATAACGTACGGCACATTACAACTCCTAACAAAACATTACAACACCGTACGTAAACTTCAAACTCCATAATAAACCTAATGAATTCGTCCGAGTCATTTGAACATCGTACGACCACTCAGGACTTGTTACGACTCTGTATGCGAAATTAGCAACACGAAAAGCAATTTAGAATAATGTAGGATGCGTTACAACTTTTGAGAACACCTTACACCACCGTACGAAAGATTAAAACTCCATAATAAACCTAATGAATTCGTCCGAGTAATTTGAACACCATACAACAATTTGGAATATATTACGACTCTGTATGCCACATTACCGTCTTGAGAAGCATGTTAGTATAACGTACGACACCTTACAACTCTTAACAAAAGATTACAACACCGTACGTAAACTTAAAACTCTATAATAAACCTAATAAATTAGTCCGAGTCCTTTGAACACCATACAACAATTTGGAATATATTACGACTCTGTATGCCACATTACCCCCTTGAAAAGCATGTTAGTTTAACGTACGGCACCTTACAGCTCCTAACAAAACATTACAACACCGTACGTAAACTTAAAACTCCATAATAAACCTAATGAATTCGTCCGAGTCATTTGAACATCGTACGACCACTCAGGACTTGTTACGACTCTGTATGCGAAATTAGCAACAGGAAAATCAATTTAGAATAATGTAGGATGCGTTACAACTTTTGAGAACACCTTACACCACCGTACGAAAGATTAAAACTCCATAATAAACCTAATGAATTCGTCAGTGTAATTTGAACACCATACAACAGTTTGGAGTATATTACGACTCTGTATGCCACATTACTGCCTTGAAAAGCATGTTAGTATAACGTACGGCACATTACAACTCCTAACAAAACATTACAACACCGTACGTAAACTTCAAACTCCATAATAAACCTAATGAATTCGTCCGAGTCATTAGAACATCGTACGACCACTCAGGACTTGTTACGACTCTGTATGCGAAATTAGCAACAGGAAAAGCAATTTAGAATAATGTAGGATGCGTTACAACTTTTGAGAACACCTTACACCACCGTACGAAAGATTAAAACTCCATAATAAACCTAATGAATTCGTTCGAGTAATTTGAACACCATACAACAATTTGGAATATATTGCGACTCTGTATGCCACATTACCGACTTGAGAAGCATGTTAGTATAACGTACGACACCTTACAACTCCTAACAAAACATTACAACACCGTACGTAAACTTAAAACTCTATAATAAACCTAATAAATTAGTCCGAGTCCTTTGAACACCATACAACAATTTGGAATATATTACGACTCTGTATGCCACATTACCGCCTTAAAAAGCATGTTAGTATAACGTACGGCACCTTACAACTCCTAACAAAACATTACAACACCGTACCTAAACATAAAACTCCATAATAAACCTAATGAATTCGTCCGAGTCATTTGAACATCGTACGACCACTCAGGACTTGTTACGACTCTGTATGCGAAATTAGCAACAGGAAAAGCAATTTAGAATAATGTAGGATGCGTTACAACTTTTGAGAACACCTTACACCACCGTACGAAATATTAAAACTCCATAATAAACCTAATGAATTCATCCGAGTATTTTGAACTCCATACAACAATTTGGAATATATTACGACTCTGTATGCCACATTACCGTCTTGAGAAGCATGTTAGTATAACGTACGACACCTTACAACTCCTAACAAAACATTACAACACCGTACGTAAACTTAAAACTCTATAATAAACCTAATAAATTAGTCCGAGTCCTTTGAACACCATACAACAATTTGGAATATATTACGACTCTGTATGCCACATTACCGCCTTGAAAAGCATGTTAGTATAACGTACGACACATTACAACTCCTAACAAAACATTACAACACCGTACGTAAACTTCAAACTCCATAATAAACCTAATGAATTCGTCCGAGTCATTTGAACATCGTACGACCACTCAGGACTTGTTACGACTCTGTATGCGAAATTAGCAACAGGAAAAGCAATTTAGAATAATGTAGGATGCGTTACAACTTTTGAGAACACCTTACACCACCGTACGAAAGATTAAAACTCCATAATAAACCTAATGAATTCGTCCGAGTAATTTGAACACCATACAACAATTT
This sequence comes from Tagetes erecta, assembly GCA_030867185.1. Taxonomy (NCBI): domain Eukaryota; kingdom Viridiplantae; phylum Streptophyta; class Magnoliopsida; order Asterales; family Asteraceae; genus Tagetes; species Tagetes erecta. Next base: position 40,749,041 of record CM061488.1, on the reverse strand, counting down.
GGAATATATTACGACTCTGTATGCCACATTACCGTCTTGAGAAGCATGTTAGTATAACGTACGACACCTTACAACTCTTAACAAAAGATTACAACACCGTACGTAAACTTAAAACTCTATAATAAACCTAATAAATTAGTCCGAGTCCCTTGAACACCATACAACAATTTGGAATATATTACGACTCTGTATGCCACATTACCCCCTTGAAAAGCATGTTAGTTTAACGTACGGCACCTTACAGCTCCTAACAAAACATTACAACACCGTACGTAAACTTAAAACTCCATAATAAACCTAATGAATTCGTCCGAGTCATTTGAACATCGTACGACCACTCAGGACTTGTTACGACTCTGTATGCGAAATTAGCAACAGGAAAATCAATTTAGAATAATGTAGGATGCGTTACAACTTTTGAGAACACCTTACACCACCGTACGAAAGATTAAAACTCCATAATAAACCTAATGAATTCGTCAGAGTAATTTGAACACCATACAACAGTTTGGAGTATATTACGACTCTGTATGCCACATTACTGCCTTGAAAAGCATGTTAGTATAACGTACGGCACATTACAACTCCTAACAAAACATTACAACACCGTACGTAAACTTCAAACTCCATAATAAACCTAATGAATTCGTCCGAGTCATTAGAACATCGTACGACCACTCAGGACTTGTTACGACTCTGTATGCGAAATTAGCAACAGGAAAAGCAATTTAGAATAATGTAGGATGCGTTACAACTTTTGAGAACACCTTACACCACCGTACGAAAGATTAAAACTCCATAATAAACCTAATGAATTCGTCCGAGTAATTTGAACACCATACAACAATTTGGAATATATTGCGACTCTGTATGCCACATTACCGTCTTGAGAAGCATGTTAGTATAACGTACGACACCTTACAACTCCTAACAAAACATTACAACACCGTACGTAAACTTAAAACTCTATAATAAACCTAATAAATTAGTCCGAGTCCTTTGAACACCATACACCAATTTGGAATATATTACGACTCTGTATGCCACATTACCGCCTTGAAAAGCATGTTAGTATAACGTACGGCACCTTACAACTCCTAACAAAACATTACAACACCGTACCTAAACTTAAAACTCCATAATAAACCTAATGAATTCGTCCGAGTCATTTGAACATCGTACGACCACTCAGGACTTGTTACGACTCTGTATACGAAATTAGCAACAGGAAAAGAAATTTAGAATAATGTAGGATGCGTTACAACTTTTGAGAACACCTTACACCACCGTACGAAATATTAAAACTCCATAATAAACCTAATGAATTCATCCGAGTATTTTGAACTCCATACAACAATTTGGAATATATTACGACTCTGTATGCCACATTACCGTCTTGAGAAGCATGTTAGTATAACGTTCGACACCTTACAACTCCTAACAAAACATTACAACACCGTACGTAAACTTAAAACTCTATAATAAACCTAATAAATTAGTCCGAGTCCTTTGAACACCATACAACAATTTGGAATATATTACGACTCTGTATGCCACATTACCGCCTTGAAAAGCATGTTAGTATAACGTACGACACATTACAACTCCAAACAAAACATTACAACACCGTACGTAAACTTCAAACTCCATAATAAACCTAATGAATTCGTCCGAGTCATTTGAACATCGTACGACCACTCAGGACTTGTTACGACTCTGTATGCGAAATTAGCAACAGGAAAAGCAATTTAGAATAATGTAGGATGCGTTACAACTTTTGAGAACACCTTACACCACCGTACGAAAGATTAAAACTCCATAATAAACCTAATGAATTCGTCCGAGTAATTTGAACACCATACAACAATTTGGAATATATTACGACTCTGTATGCCACATTACCGTCTTGAGAAGCATGTTAGTATAACGTACGACACATTACAACTCCAAACAAAACATTACAACACCGTACGTAAACTTCAAACTCCATAATAAACCTAATGAATTCGTCCGAGTCATTTGAACATCGTACGACCACTCAGGACTTGTTACGACTCTGTATGCGAAATTAGCAACAGGAAAATCAATTTAGAATAATGTAGGATGCGTTACAACTTTTGAGAACACCTTACACCACCGTACGAAAGATTAAAACTCCATAATAAACCTAATGAATTCGTCAGAGTAATTTGAACACCATACAACAGTTTGGAGTATATTACGACTCTGTATGCCACATTACTGCCTTGAAAAGCATGTTAGTATAACGTACGGCACATTACAACTCCTAACAAAACATTACAACACCGTACGTAAACTTCAAACTCCATAATAAACCTAATGAATTCGTCCGAGTCATTAGAACATCGTGCGACCACTCAGGACTTGTTACGACTCTGTATGCGAAATTAGCAACAGGAAAAGCAATTTAGAATAATGTAGGATGCGTTACAACTTTTGAGAACACCTTACACCACCGTACGAAAGATTAAAACTCCATAATAAACCTAATGAATTCGTCCGAGTAATTTGAACACCATACAACAATTTGGAATATATTGCGACTCTGTATGCCACATTACCGTCTTGAGAAGCATGTTAGTATAACGTACGACACCTTACAACTCCTAACAAAACATTACAACACCGTACGTAAACTTAAAACTCTATAATAAACCTAATAAATTAGTCCGAGTCCTTTGAACACCATACACCAATTTGGAATATATTACGACTCTGTATGCCACATTACCGCCTTGAAAAGCATGTTAGTATAACGTACGGCACCTTACAACTCCTAACAAAACATTACAACACCGTACCTAAACTTAAAACTCCATAATAAACCTAATGAATTCGTCCGAGTCATTTGAACATCGTACGACCACTCAGGACTTGTTACGACTCTGTATGCGAAATTAGCAACAGGAAAAGCAATTTAGAATAATGTAGGATGCGTTACAACTTTTGAGAACACCTTACACCACCGTACGAAATATTAAAACTCCATAATAAACCTAATGAATTCATCCGAGTATTTTGAACTCCATACAACAATTTGGAATATATTACGACTCTGTATGCCACATTACCGTCTTGAGAAGCATGTTAGTATAACGTTCGACACCTTACAACTCCTAACAAAACATTACAACACCGTACGTAAACTTAAAACTCTATAATAAACCTAATAAATTAGTCCGAGTCCTTTGAACACCATACAACAATTTGGAATATATTACGACTCTGTATGCCACATTACCGCCTTGAAAAGCATGTTAGTATAACGTACGACACATTACAACTCCAAACAAAACATTACAACACCGTACGTAAACTTCAAACTCCATAATAAACCTAATGAATTCGTCCGAGTCATTTGAACATCGTACGACCACTCAGGACTTGTTACGACTCTGTATGCGAAATTAGCAACAGGAAAAGCAATTTAGAATAATGTAGGATGCGTTACAACTTTTGAGAACACCTTACACCACCGTACGAAAGATTAAAACTCCATAATAAACCTAATGAATTCGTCCGAGTAATTTGAACACCATACAACAATTTGGAATATATTACGACTCTGTATGCCACATTACCGTCTTGAGAAGCATGTTAGTATAACGTACGACACCTTACAACTCCTAACAAAACATTACAACACCGTACGTAAACTTAAAACTCTATAATAAACCTAATAAATTAGTCCGAGTCCTTTGAACACCATACAACAATTTGGAATATATTACGACTCTGTATGCCACATTACCCCCTTGAAAAGCATGTTAGTTTAACGTACGGCACCTTACAGCTCCTAACAAAACATTACAACACCGTACGTAAACTTAAAACTCCATAATAAACCTAATGAATTCGTCCGAGTCATTTGAACATCGTACGACCACTCAGGACTTGTTACGACTCTGTATGCGAAATTAGCAACAGGAAAATCAATTTAGAATAATGTAGGATGCGTTACAACTTTTGAGAACACCTTACACCACCGTACGAAAGATTAAAACTCCATAATAAACCTAATGAATTCGTCAGAGTAATTTGAACACCATACAACAGTTTGGAGTATATTACGACTCTGTATGCCACATTACTACCTTGAAAAGCATGTTAGTATAACGTACGGCACATTACAACTCCTAACAAAACATTACAACACCGTACGTAAACTTCAAACTCCATAATAAACCTAATGAATTCGTCCGAGTCATTAGAACATCGTACGACCACTCAGGACTTGTTACGACTCTGTATGCGAAATTAGCAACAGGAAAAGCAATTTAGAATAATGTAGGATGCGTTACAACTTTTGAGAACACCTTACACCACCGTACGAAAGATTAAAACTCCATAATAAACCTAATGAATTCGTCCGAGTAATTTGAACACCATACAACAATTTGGAATATATTGCGACTCTGTATGCCACATTACCGTCTTGAGAAGCATGTTAGTATAACGTACGACACCTTACAACTCCTAACAAAACATTACAACACCGTACGTAAACTTAAAACTCTATAATAAACCTAATAAATTAGTCCGAGTCCTTTGAACACCATACACCAATTTGGAATATATTACGACTCTGTATGCCACATTACCGCCTTGAAAAGCATGTTAGTATAACGTACGGCACCTTACAACTCCTAACAAAACATTACAACACCGTACCTAAACTTAAAACTCCATAATAAACCTAATGAATTCGTCCGAGTCATTTGAACATCGTACGACCACTCAGGACTTGTTACGACTCTGTATGCGAAATTAGCAACAGGAAAATCAATTTAGAATAATGTAGGATGCGTTACAACTTTTGAGAACACCTTACACCACCGTACGAAAGATTAAAACTCCATAATAAACCTAATGAATTCGTCAGAGTAATTTGAACACCATACAACAGTTTGGAGTATATTACGACTCTGTATGCCACATTACTGCCTTGAAAAGCATGTTAGTATAACGTACGGCACATTACAACTCCTAACAAAACATTACAACACCGTACGTAAACTTCAAACTCCATAATAAACCTAATGAATTCGTCCGAGTCATTAGAACATCGTACGACCACTCAGGACTTGTTACGACTCTGTATGCGAAATTAGCAACAGGAAAAGCAATTTAGAATAATGTAGGATGCGTTACAACTTTTGAGAACACCTTACACCACCGTACGAAAGATTAAAACTCCATAATAAACCTAATGAATTCGTCCGAGTAATTTGAACACCATACAACAATTTGGAATATATTGCGACTCTGTATGCCACATTACCGTCTTGAGAAGCATGTTAGTATAACGTACGACACCTTACAACTCCTAACAAAACATTACAACACCGTACGTAAACTTAAAACTCTATAATAAACCTAATAAATTAGTCCGAGTCCTTTGAACACCATACAACAATTTGGAATATATTACGACTCTGTATGCCACATTACCGCCTTGAAAAGCATGTTAGTATAACGTACGGCACCTTACAACTCCTAACAAAACATTACAACACCGTACCTAAACTTAAAACTCCATAATAAACCTAATGAATTCGTCCGAGTCATTTGAACATCGTACGACCACTCAGGACTTGTTACGACTCTGTATGCGAAATTAGCAACAGGAAAAGCAATTTAGAATAATGTAGGATGCGTTACAACTTTTGAGAACACCTTACACCACCGTACGAAATATTAAAACTCCATAATAAACCTAATGAATTCATCCGAGTATTTTGAACTCCATACAACAATTTGGAATATATTACGACTCTGTATGCCACATTACCGTCTTGAGAAGCATGTTAGTATAACGTACGACACCTTACAACTCCTAACAAAACATTACAACACCGTACGTAAACTTAAAACTCTATAATAAACCTAATAAATTAGTCCGAGTCCTTTGAACACCATACAACAATTTGGAATATATTACGACTCTGTATGCCACATTACCGCCTTGAAAAGCATGTTAGTATAACGTACGACACATTACAACTCCTAAGAAAACATTACAACACCGTACGTAAACTTCAAACTCCATAATAAACCTAATGAATTCGTCCGAGTCATTTGAACATCGTACGACCACTCAGGACTTGTTACGACTCTGTATGCGAAATTAGCAACAGGAAAAGCAATTCAGAATAATGTAGGATGCGTTACAACTTTTGAGAACACCTTACACCACCGTACGAAAGATTAAAACTCCATAATAAACCTAATGAATTCGTCCGAGTAATTTGAACACCATACAACAATTTGGAATATATTACGACTCTGTATGCCACATTACCGTCTTGAGAAGCATGTTAGTATAACGTACGACACCTTACAACTCCTAACAAAACATTACAACACCGTACGTAAACTTAAAACTCTATAATAAACCTAATAAATTAGTCCGAGTCCTTTGAACACCATACAAAAATTTGGAATATATTACGACTCTGTATGCCACATTACCGCCTTGAAAAGCATGTTAGTATAACGTACGGCACATTACAACTCCTAACAAAACATTACAACACCGTACGTAAACTTCAAACTCCATAATAAACCTAATGAATTCGTCCGAGTCATTTGAACATCGTACGACCACTCAGGACTTGTTACGACTCTGTATGCGAAATTAGCAACAGGAAAATCAATTTAGAATAATGTAGGATGCGTTACAACTTTTGAGAACACCTTACACCACCGTACGAAAGATTAAAACTCCATAATAAACCTAATGAATTAGTCCTAGTAATTTGAACACCATACAACAATTTGGAATATATTACGACTTTGTATGCCACATTACCGCCTTGAAAAGCATGTTAGTATAACGTACTGCACCTTACAACTCCTAACAAAACATTACAACACCGTACGTAAACTTAAAACTCCATAATAAACATAATGAATTCGTCCGAGTCATTTGAACATCGTACGACCACTCAGGACTTGTTACGACTCTGTATGCGAAGTTAGCAACAGGAAAATCAATTTAGAATAATGTAGGATGCGTTACAACTTTTGAGAACACCTTACACCACCGTACGAAAGATTAAAACTCCATAATAAACCTAATGAATTAGTCCTAGTAATTTGAACACCATACAACAATTTGGAATATATTACGACTTTGTATGCCACATTACCGCCTTGAAAAGCATGTTAGTATAACGTACTGCACCTTACAACTCCTAACAAAACATTACAACACCGTACGTAAACTTAAAACTCCATAATAAACATAATGAATTCGTCCGAGTCATTTGAACATCGTACGACCACTCAGGACTTGTTACGACTCTGTATGCGAAGTTAGCAACAGGAAAAGCAATTTAGAATAATGTAGGATGCGTTACAACTTTTGAGAACACCTTACACCACCGTACGAAATATTTAAACTCCATAATAAACCTAATGAATTCATCCGAGTAATTTGAACACCATACAACAATTTGGAATATATTACGACTCTGTATGCCACATTACCGTCTTGAGAAGCATGTTAGTATAACGTACGACACCTTACAACTCCTAACAAAACATTACAACACCGTACGTAAACTTAAAACTCCATAATAAACATAATGAATTCGTCCGAGTCATTTGAACATCGTACGACCACTCAGGACTTGTTACGACTCTGTATGCGAAGTTAGCAACAGGAAAAGCAATTTAGAATAATGTAGGATGCGTTACAACTTTTGAGAACACCTTACACCACCGTACGAAAGATTAAAACTCCATAATAAACCTAATGAATTAGTCCTAGTAATTTGAACACCATACAACAATTTGGAATATATTACGACTTTGTATGCCACATTACCGCCTTGAAAAGCATGTTAGTATAACGTACTGCACCTTACAACTCCTAACAAAACATTACAACACCGTACGTAAACTTAAAACTCCATAATAAACATAATGAATTCGTCCGAGTCATTTGAACATCGTACGACCACTCAGGACTTGTTACGACTCTGTATGCGAAGTTAGCAACAGGAAAATCAATTTAGAATAATGTAGGATGCGTTACAACTTTTGAGAACACCTTACACCACCGTACGAAAGATTAAAACTCCATAATAAACCTAATGAATTAGTCCTAGTAATTTGAACACCATACAACAATTTGGAATATATTACGACTTTGTATGCCACATTACCGCCTTGAAAAGCATGTTAGTATAACGTACTGCACCTTACAACTCCTAACAAAACATTACAACACCGTACGTAAACTTAAAACTCCATAATAAACATAATGAATTCGTCCGAGTCATTTGAACATCGTACGACCACTCAGGACTTGTTACGACTCTGTATGCGAAGTTAGCAACAGGAAAAGCAATTTAGAATAATGTAGGATGCGTTACAACTTTTGAGAACACCTTACACCACCGTACGAAATATTTAAACTCCATAATAAACCTAATGAATTCATCCGAGTAATTTGAACACCATACAACAATTTGGAATATATTACGACTCTGTATGCCACATTACCGTCTTGAGAAGCATGTTAGTATAACGTACGACACCTTACAACTCCTAACAAAACATTACAACATCGTACGTAAACTTAAAACTCTATAATAAACCTAATAAATTAGTCCGAGTCCTTTGAACACCATACAACAATTTGGAATATATTACGACTCTGTATGCCACATTACCGCCTTGAAAAGCATGTTAGTATAACGTACGGCACCTTACAACTCTTAACAAAACATTACAACACCGTACGTAAACTTAAAACTCCGTAATAAACCTAATGAATTCGTCCGAGTCATTTGAACATCGTACGACCACTCAGGACTTGTTACGACTCTGTATGCGAAATTAGCAACAGGAAAATCAAATTAGAATAATGTAGGATGTGTTACAACTTTTGAGAACACCTTACACCACCGTACGAAAGATTAAAACTCCATAATAAACCTAATGAATTCGTCAGAGTAATTTGAACACCATACAACAATTTGGAGTATATTACGACTCTGTATACCACATTACCGCCTTGAAAAGCATGTTAGTATAACGTACGGCACATTACAACTCCTAACAAAACATTACAACACCGTACGTAAACTTCAAACTCCATAATAAACCTAATGAATTCGTCCGAGTCATTTGAACATCGTACGACCACTCAGGACTTGTTACGACTCTGTATGCGAAATTAGCAACAGGAAAAGCAATTTAGAATAATGTAGGATGCGTTACAACTTTTGAGAACACCTTACACCACCGTACGAAAGATTAAAACCCCATAATAAACCTAATGAATTCGTCCGAGTAATTTGAACACCATACAACAATTTGGAATATATTACGACTCTGTATGCCACATTACCGTCTTGAGAAGCATGTTAGTATAACGTACGACACCTTACAACTCCTAACAAAACATTACAACACCGTACGTAAACTTAAAACTCTATAATAAACCTAATAAATTAGTCCGAGTCCTTTGAACACCATACAACAATTTGGAATATATTACGACTCTGTATGGCACATTACCGCCTTGAAAAGCATGTTAGTATAACGTACGGCACATTACAACTCCTAACAAAACATTACAACACCGTACGTAAACTTCAAACTCCATAATAAACCTAATGAATTCGTCCGAGTCATTTGAACATCGTACGACCACTCAGGACTTGTTACGACTCTGTATGCGAAATTAGCAACAGGAAAAGCAATTCAGAATAATGTAGGATGCGTTACAACTTTTGAGAACACCTTACACCACCGTACGAAAGATTAAAACTCCATAATAAACCTAATGAATTCGTCCGAGTAATTTGAACACCATACAACAATTTGGAATATATTACGACTCTGTATGCCACATTACCGTCTTGAGAAGCATGTTAGTATAACGTACGACACCTTACAACTCCTAACAAAACATTACAACACCGTACGTAAACTTAAAACTCTATAATAAACCTAATAAATTAGTCCGAGTCCTTTGAACACCATACAAAAATTTGGAATATATTACGACTCTGTATGCCACATTACCGCCTTGAAAAGCATGTTAGTATAACGTACGGCACATTACAACTCCTAACAAAACATTACAACACCGTACGTAAACTTCAAACTCCATAATAAACCTAATGAATTCGTCCGAGTCATTTGAACATCGTACGACCACTCAGGACTTGTTACGACTCTGTATGCGAAATTAGCAACAGGAAAATCAATTTAGAATAATGTAGGATGCGTTACAACTTTTGAGAACACCTTACACCACCGTACGAAAGATTAAAACTCCATAATAAACCTAATGAATTAGTCCTAGTAATTTGAACACCATACAACAATTTGGAATATATTACGACTTTGTATGCCACATTACCGCCTTGAAAAGCATGTTAGTATAACGTACTGCACCTTACAACTCCTAACAAAACATTACAACACCGTACGTAAACTTAAAACTCCATAATAAACATAATGAATTCGTCCGAGTCATTTGAACATCGTACGACCACTCAGGACTTGTTACGACTCTGTATGCGAAGTTAGCAACAGGAAAAGCAATTTAGAATAATGTAGGATGCGTTACAACTTTTGAGAACACCTTACACCACCGTACGAAATATTTAAACTCCATAATAAACCTAATGAATTCATCCGAGTAATTTGAACACCATACAACAATTTGGAATATATTACGACTCTGTATGCCACATTACCGTCTTGAGAAGCATGTTAGTATAACGTACGACACCTTACAACTCCTAACAAAACATTACAACATCGTACGTAAACTTAAAACTCTATAATAAACCTAATAAATTAGTCCGAGTCCTTTGAACACCATACAACAATTTGGAATATATTACGACTCTGTATGCCACATTACCGCCTTGAAAAGCATGTTAGTATAACGTACGGCACCTTACAACTCTTAACAAAACATTACAACACCGTACGTAAACTTAAAACTCCGTAATAAACCTAATGAATTCGTCCGAGTCATTTGAACATCGTACGACCACTCAGGACTTGTTACGACTCTGTATGCGAAATTAGCAACAGGAAAATCAAATTAGAATAATGTAGGATGTGTTACAACTTTTGAGAACACCTTACACCACCGTACGAAAGATTAAAACTCCATAATAAACCTAATGAATTCGTCAGAGTAATTTGAACACCATACAACAATTTGGAGTATATTACGACTCTGTATACCACATTACCGCCTTGAAAAGCATGTTAGTATAACGTACGGCACATTACAACTCCTAACAAAACATTACAACACCGTACGTAAACTTCAAACTCCATAATAAACCTAATGAATTCGTCCGAGTCATTTGAACATCGTACGACCACTCAGGACTTGTTACGACTCTGTATGCGAAATTAGCAACAGGAAAAGCAATTTAGAATAATGTAGGATGCGTTACAACTTTTGAGAACACCTTACACCACCGTACGAAAGATTAAAACCCCATAATAAACCTAATGAATTCGTCCGAGTAATTTGAACACCATACAACAATTTGGAATATATTACGACTCTGTATGCCACATTACCGTCTTGAGAAGCATGTTAGTATAACGTACGACACCTTACAACTCCTAACAAAACATTACAACACCGTACATAAACTTAAAACTCTATAATAAACCTAATAAATTAGTCCGAGTCCTTTGAACACCATACAACAATTTGGAATATATTACGACTCTGTATGGCACATTACCGCCTTGAAAAGCATGTTAGTATAACGTACGGCACATTACAACTCCTAACAAAACATTACAACACCGTACGTAAACTTCAAACTCCATAATAAACCTAATGAATTCGTCCGAGTCATTTGAACATCGTACGACCACTCAGGACTTGTTACGACTCTGTATGCGAAATTAGCAACAGGAAAATCAATTTAGAATAATGTAGGATGCGTTACAACTTTTGAGAACACCTTACACCACCGTACGAAAGATTAAAACTCCATAATAAACCTAATGAATTAGTCCTAGTAATTTGAACACCATACAACAATTTGGAATATATTACGACTTTGTATGCCACATTACCGCCTTGAAAAGCATGTTAGTATAACGTACGGCACCTTACAACTCTTAACAAAACATTACAACACCGTACGTAAACTTAAAACTCCATAATAAACCTAATGAATTCGTCCGAGTCATTTGAACATCGTACGACCCCTCAGGACTTGTTACGACTCTATATGCGAAATTAGCAACAGGAAAATCAAATTAGAATAATGTAGGATGTGTTACAACTTTTGAGAACACCTTACACCATCGTACGAAAGATTAAAACTCCATAATAAACCTAATGAATTCGTCAGAGTAATTTGAACACCATACAACAATTTGGAGTATATTACGACTCTGTATACCACATTACCGCCTTGAAAAGCATGTTAGTATAACGTACGGCATATTACAACTCCTAACAAAACATTACAACACCGTACGTAAACTTAAAACTCTATAATAAACCTAATAAATTAGTCCGAGTCCTTTGAACACCATACAACAATTTGGAATATATTACGACTCTGTATGCCACATTACCGCCTTGAAAAACATGTTAGTATAACGTACGGCACCTTACAACTCTTAACAAAACATTACAACACCGTACGTAAACTTAAAACTCCATAATAAACCTAATGAATTCGTCCGAGTCATTTGAACATCGTACGACCACTCAGGACTTGTTACGACTCTGTATGCGAAATTAGCAACAGGAAAATCAAATTAGAATAATGTAGGATGTGTTACAACTTTTGAGAACACCTTACACCACCGTACGAAAGATTAAAACTCCGTAATAAACCTAATGAATTCGTCAGAGTAATTTGAACACCATACAACAATTTGGAATATATTACGACTCTGTATGCCACATTACCGTCTTGAGAAGCATGTTAGTATAACGTACGACACCTTACAACTCCTAACAAAACATTACAACACCGTTCGTAAACTTAAAACTCTATAATAAACCTAATAAATTAGTCCGAGTCCTTTGAACACCATACAACAATTTGGAATATATTACGACTCTGTATGCCACATTACCGCCTTGAAAAGCATGTTAGTATAACGTACGACACATTACAACTCCTAACAAAACATTACAACACCGTACGTAAACTTCAAACTCCGTAATAAACCTAATGAATTCGTCCGAGTCATTTGAACATCGTACGACCACTCAGGACTTGTTACGACTCTGTATGCGAAGTTAGCAACAGGAAAAGCAATTTAGAATAATGTAGGATGCGTTACAACTTTTGAGAACACCTTACACCACCGTACGAAATATTAAAACTCCATAATAAACCTAATGAATTCATCCGAGTAATTTGAACACCATACAACAATTTGGAATATATTACGACTCTGTATGCCACATTACCGTCTTGAGAAGCATGTTAGTATAACGTACGACACCTTACAACTCCTAACAAAACATTACAACATCGTACGTAAACTTAAAACTCTATAATAAACCTAATAAATTAGTCCGAGTCCTTTGAACACCATACAACAATTTGGAATATATTACGACTCTGTATGCCACATTACCGCCTTGAAAAGCATGTTAGTATAACGTACGGCACCTTACAACTCTTAACAAAACATTACAACACCGTACGTAAACTTAAAACTCCATAATAAACCTAATGAATTCGTCCGAGTCATTTGAACATCGTACGACCACTCAGGACTTGTTACGACTCTGTATGCGAAATTAGCAACAGGAAAATCAAATTAGAATAATGTAGGATGTGTTACAACTTTTGAGAACACCTTACACCACCGTACGAAAGATTAAAACTCCATAATAAACCTAATGAATTCGTCAGAGTAATTTGAACACCATACAACAATTTGGAGTATATTACGACTCTGTATACCACATTACCGCCTTGAAAAGCATGTTAGTATAACGTACGGCACATTACAACTCCTAACAAAACATTACAACACCGTACGTAAACTTCAAACTCCATAATAAACCTAATGAATTCGTCCGAGTCATTTGAACATCGTACGACCACTCAGGACTTGTTACGACTCTGTATGCGAAATTAGCAACAGGAAAAGCAATTTAGAATAATGTAGGATGCGTTACAACTTTTGAGAACACCTTACACCACCGTACGAAAGATTAAAACCCCATAATAAACCTAATGAATTCGTCCGAGTAATTTGAACACCATACAACAATTTGGAATATATTACGACTCTGTATGCCACATTACCGTCTTGAGAAGCATGTTAGTATAACGTACGACACCTTACAACTCCTAACAAAACATTACAACACCGTACGTAAACTTAAAACTCTATAATAAACCTAATAAATTAGTCCGAGTCCTTTGAACACCATACAACAATTTGGAATATATTACGACTCTGTATGGCACATTACCGCCTTGAAAAGCATGTTAGTATAACGTACGGCACATTACAACTCCTAACAAAACATTACAACACCGTACGTAAACTTCAAACTCCATAATAAACCTAATGAATTCGTCCGAGTCATTTGAACATCGTACGACCACTCAGGACTTGTTACGACTCTGTATGCGAAATTAGCAACAGGAAAATCAATTTAGAAAAATGTAGGATGCGTTACAACTTTTGAGAACACCTTACACCACCGTACGAAAGATTAAAACTCCATAATAAACCTAATGAATTAGTCCTAGTAATTTGAACACCATACAACAATTTGGAATATATTACGACTTTGTATGCCACATTACCGCCTTGAAAAGCATGTTAGTATAACGTACGGCACCTTACAACTCTTAACAAAACATTACAACACCGTACGTAAACTTAAAACTCCATAATAAACCTAATGAATTCGTCCGAGTCATTTGAACATCGTACGACCACTCAGGACTTGTTACGACTCTGTATGCGAAATTAGCAACAGGAAAATCAATTTAGAATAATGTAGGATGCGTTACAACTTTTGAGAACACCTTACACCACCGTACGAAAGATTAAAACTCCATAATAAACCTAATGAATTAGTCCTAGTAATTTGAACACCATACAACAATTTGGAGTATATTACGACTCTGTATACCACATTACCGCCTTGAAAAGCATGTTAGTATAACGTACGGCACATTACAACTCCTAACAAAACATTACAACACCGTACGTAAACTTCAAACTCCATAATAAACCTAATGAATTCGTCCGAGTCATTTGAACATCGTACGACCACTCAGGACTTGTTACGACTCTGTATGCGAAATTAGCAACAGGAAAAGCAATTTAGAATAATGTAGGATGCGTTACAACTTTTGAGAACACCTTACACCACCGTACGAAAGATTAAAACCCCATAATAAACCTAATGAATTCGTCCGAGTAATTTGAACACCATACAACAATTTGGAATATATTACGACTCTGTATGCCACATTACCGTCTTGAGAAGCATGTTAGTATAACATACGACACCTTACAACTCCTAACAAAACATTACAACATCGTACGTAAACTTAAAACTCTATAATAAACCTAATAAATTAGTCCGAGTCCTTTGAACACCATACAACAATTTGGAATATATTACGACTCTGTATGCCACATTACCGCCTTGAAAAGCATGTTAGTATAACGTACGGCACCTTACAACTCTTAACAAAACATTACAACACCGTACGTAAACTTAAAACTCCGTAATAAACCTAATGAATTCGTCCGAGTCATTTGAACATCGTACGACCACTCAGGACTTGTTACGACTCTGTATGCGAAATTAGCAACAGGAAAATCAAATTAGAATAATGTAGGATGTGTTACAACTTTTGAGAACACCTTACACCACCGTACGAAAGATTAAAACTCCATAATAAACCTAATGAATTCGTCAGAGTAATTTGAACACCATACAACAATTTGGAGTATATTACGACTCTGTATACCACATTACCGCCTTAAAAAGCATGTTAGTATAACGTACGGCACATTACAACTCGTAACAAAACATTACAACACCGTACGTAAACTTCAAACTCCATAATAAACCTAATGAATTCGTCCGAGTCATTTGAACATCGTACGACCACTCAGGACTTGTTACGACTCTGTATGCGAAATTAGCAACAGGAAAAGCAATTTAGAATAATGTAGGATGCGTTACAACTTTTGAGAACACCTTACACCACCGTACGAAAGATTAAAACTCCATAATAAACCTAATGAATTCGTCCGAGTAATTTGAACACCATACAACAATTTGGAATATATTACGACTCTGTATGCCACATTACCGTCTTGAGAAGCATGTTAGTATAACGTACGACACCTTACAACTCCTAACAAAACATTACAACACCGTACGTAAACTTAAAACTCTATAATAAACCTAATAAATTAGTCCGAGTCCTTTGAACACCATACAAAAATTTGGAATATATTACGACTCTGTATGCCACATTACCGCCTTGAAAAGCATGTTAGTATAACGTACGGCACATTACAACTCCTAACAAAACATTACAACACCGTACGTAAACTTCAAACTCCATAATAAACCTAATGAATTCGTCCGAGTCATTTGAACATCGTACGACCACTCAGGACTTGTTACGACTCTGTATGCGAAATTAGCAACAGGAAAATCAATTTAGAATAATGTAGGATGCGTTACAACTTTTGAGAACAGCTTACACCACCGTACGAAAGATTAAAACTCCATAATAAACCTAATGAATTAGTCCTAGTAATTTGAACACCATACAACAATTTGGAATATATTACGACTTTGTATGCCACATTACCGCCTTGAAAAGCATGTTAGTATAACGTACTGCACCTTACAACTCCTAACAAAACATTACAACACCGTACGTAAACTTAAAACTCCATAATAAACATAATGAATTCGTCCGAGTCATTTGAACATCGTACGACCACTCAGGACTTGTTACGACTCTGTATGCGAAGTTAGCAACAGGAAAAGCAATTTAGAATAATGTAGGATGCGTTACAACTTTTGAGAACACCTTACACCACCGTACGAAATATTAAAACTCCATAATAAACCTAATGAATTCATCCGAGTAATTTGAACACCATACAACAATTTGGAATATATTACGACTCTGTATGCCACATTACCGTCTTGAGAAGCATGTTAGTATAACATACGACACCTTACAACTCCTAACAAAACATTACAACATTGTACGTAAACTTAAAACTCTATAATAAACCTAATAAATTAGTCCGAGTCCTTTGAACACCATACAACAATTTGGAATATATTACGACTCTGTATGCCACATTACCGCCTTGAAAAGCATGTTAGTATAACGTACGGCACCTTACAACTCTTAACAAAACATTACAACACCGTACGTAAACTTAAAACTCCGTAATAAACCTAATGAATTCGTCCGAGTCATTTGAACATCGTACGACCACTCAGGACTTGTTACGACTCTGTATGCGAAATTAGCAACAGGAAAATCAAATTAGAATAATGTAGGATGTGTTACAACTTTTGAGAACACCTTACACCACCGTACGAAAGATTAAAACTCCATAATAAACCTAATGAATTCGTCAGAGTAATTTGAACACCATACAACAATTTGGAGTATATTACGACTCTGTATACCACATTACCGCCTTGAAAAGCATGTTAGTATAACGTACGGCACCTTACAACTCTTAACAAAACATTACAACACCGTACGTAAACTTAAAACTCCGTAATAAACCTAATGAATTCGTCCGAGTCATTTAAACATCGTACGACCACTCAGGACTTGTTACGACTCTGTATGCGAAATTAGCAACAGGAAAAGCAATTTAGAATAATGTAGGATGCGTTACAACTTTTGAGAACACCTTACACCACCGTACGAAAGATTAAAACTCCATAATAAACCTAATGAATTCGTCAGAGTAATTTGAACACCATACAACAATTTGGAGTATATTACGACTCTGTATACCACATTACCGCCTTAAAAAGCATGTTAGTATAACGTACGGCACATTACAACTCGTAACAAAACATTACAACACCGTACGTAAACTTCAAACTCCATAATAAACCTAATGAATTCGTCCGAGTCATTTGAACATCGTACGACCACTCAGGACTTGTTACGACTCTGTATGCGAAATTAGCAACAGGAAAAGCAATTTAGAATAATGTAGGATGCGTTACAACTTTTGAGAACACCTTACACCACCGTACGAAAGATTAAAACTCCATAATAAACCTAATGAATTCGTCCGAGTAATTTGAACACCATACAACAATTTGGAATATATTACGACTCTGTATGCCACATTACCGTCTTGAGAAGCATGTTAGTATAACGTACGACACCTTACAACTCCTAACAAAACATTACAACACCGTACGTAAACTTAAAACTCTATAATAAACCTAATAAATTAGTCCGAGTCCTTTGAACACCATACAAAAATTTGGAATATATTACGACTCTGTATGCCACATTACCGCCTTGAAAAGCATGTTAGTATAACGTACGGCACATTACAACTCCTAACAAAACATTACAACACCGTACGTAAACTTCAAACTCCATAATAAACCTAATGAATTCGTCCGAGTCATTTGAACATCGTACGACCACTCAGGACTTGTTACGACTCTGTATGCGAAATTAGCAACAGGAAAATCAATTTAGAATAATGTAGGATGCGTTACAACTTTTGAGAACAGCTTACACCACCGTACGAAAGATTAAAACTCCATAATAAACCTAATGAATTAGTCCTAGTAATTTGAACACCATACAACAATTTGGAATATATTACGACTTTGTATGCCACATTACCGCCTTGAAAAGCATGTTAGTATAACGTACTGCACCTTACAACTCCTAACAAAACATTACAACACCGTACGTAAACTTAAAACTCCATAATAAACATAATGAATTCGTCCGAGTCATTTGAACATCGTACGACCACTCAGGACTTGTTACGACTCTGTATGCGAAGTTAGCAACAGGAAAAGCAATTTAAAATAATGTAGGATGCGTTACAACTTTTGAGAACACCTTACACCACCGTACGAAATATTAAAACTCCATAATAAACCTAATGAATTCATCCGAGTAATTTGAACACCATACAACAATTTGGAATATATTACGACTCTGTATGCCACATTACCGTCTTGAGAAGCATGTTAGTATAACATACGACACCTTACAACTCCTAACAAAACATTACAACATTGTACGTAAACTTAAAACTCTATAATAAACCTAATAAATTAGTCCGAGTCCTTTGAACACCATACAACAATTTGGAATATATTACGACTCTGTATGCCACATTACCGCCTTGAAAAGCATGTTAGTATAACGTACGGCACCTTACAACTCTTAACAAAACATTACAACACCGTACGTAAACTTAAAACTCCGTAATAAACCTAATGAATTCGTCCGAGTCATTTGAACATCGTACGACCACTCAGGACTTGTTACGACTCTGTATGCGAAATTAGCAACAGGAAAATCAAATTAGAATAATGTAGGATGTGTTACAACTTTTGAGAACACCTTACACCACCGTACGAAAGATTAAAACTCCATAATAAACCTAATGAATTCGTCAGAGTAATTTGAACACCATACAACAATTTGGAGTATATTACGACTCTGTATACCACATTACCGCCTTGAAAAGCATGTTAGTATAACGTACGGCACATTACAACTCCTAACAAAACATTACAACACCGTACGTAAACTTCAAACTCCATAATAAACCTAATGAATTCGTCCGAGTCATTTGAACATCGTACGACCACTCAGGACTTGTTACGACTCTGTATGCGAAATTAGCAACAGGAAAATCAATTTAGAATAATGTAGGATGCGTTACAACTTTTGAGAACAGCTTACACCAACGTACGAAAGATTAAAACTCCATAATAAACCTAATGAATTAGACCTAGTAATTTGAACACCATACAACAATTTGGAATATATTACGACTTTGTATGCCACATTACCGCCTTGAAAAGCATGTTAGTATAACGTACTGCACCTTACAACTCCTAACAAAACATTACAACACCGTACGTAAACTTAAAACTCCATAATAAACATAATGAATTCGTCCGAGTCATTTGAACATCGTACGACCACTCAGGACTTGTTACGACTCTGTATGCGAAGTTAGCAACAGGAAAAGCAATTTAGAATAATGTAGGATGCGTTACAACTTTTGAGAACACCTTACACCACCGTACGAAATATTAAAACTCCATAATAAACCTAATGAATTCATCCGAGTAATTTGAACACCATACAACAATTTGGAATATATTACGACTCTGTATGCCACATTACCGTCTTGAGAAGCATGTTAGTATAACATACGACACCTTACAACTCCTAACAAAACATTACAACATCGTACGTAAACTTAAAACTCTATAATAAACCTAATAAATTAGTCCGAGTCCTTTGAACACCATACAACAATTTGGAATATATTACGACTCTGTATGCCACATTACCGCCTTGAAAAGCATGTTAGTATAACGTACGGCACCTTACAACTCTTAACAAAACATTACAACAACGTACGTAAACTTAAAACTCCGTAATAAACCTAATGAATTCGTCCGAGTCATTTGAACATCGTACGACCACTCAGGATTTGTTACGACTCTGTATGCGAAATTAGCAACAGGAAAATCAAATTAGAATAATGTAGGATGTGTTACAACTTTTGAGAACACCGTACACCACCGTACGAAAGATTAAAACTCCATAATAAACCTAATGAATTCGTCAGAATAATTTGAACACCATACAACAATTTGGAGTATATTACGACTCTGTATACCACATTACCGCCTTGAAAAGCATGTTAGTATAACGTACGGCACATTACAACTCGTAACAAAACATTACAACACCGTACGTAAACTTCAAACTCCATAATAAACCTAATGAATTCGTCCGAGTCATTTGAACATCGTACGACCACTCAGGACTTGTTACGACTCTGTATGCGAAATTAGCAACAGGAAAAGCAATTTAGAATAATGTAGGATGCGTTACAACTTTTGAGAACACCTTACACCACCGTACGAAAGATTAAAACTCCATAATAAACCTAATGAATTCGTCCGAGTAATTTGAACACCATACAACAATTTGGAATATATTACGACTCTGTATGCCACATTACCGTCTTGAGAAGCATGTTAGTATAACGTACGACACCTTACAACTCCTAACAAAACATTACAACACCGTACGTAAACTTAAAACTCTATAATAAACCTAATAAATTAGTCCGAGTCCTTTGAACACCATACAACAATTTGGAATATATTACGACTCTGTATGACACATTACCGCCTTGAAAAGCATGTTAGTATAACGTACGGCACATTACAACTCGTAACAAAACATTACAACACCGTACGTAAACTTCAAACTCCATAATAAACCTAATGAATTCGTCCGAGTCATTTGAACATCGTACGACCACTCAGGACTTGTTACGACTCTGTATGCGAAATTAGCAACAGGAAAATCAATTTAGAATAATGTAGGATGCGTTACAACTTTTGAGAACACCTTACACCACCGCACGAAAGATTAAAACTCCATAATAAACCTAATGAATTAGTCCTAGTAATTTGAACACCATACAACAATTTGGAATATATTACGACTTTGTATGCCACATTACCGCCTTGAAAAGCATGTTAGTATAACGTACGACACCTTACAACTCTTAACAAAACATTACAACACCGTACGTAAACTTAAAACTCCATAATAAACCTAATGAATTCGTCCGAGTCATTTGAACATCGTACGACCACTCAGGACTTGTTACGACTCTATATGCGAAATTAGCAACAGGAAAATCAAATTAGAATAATGTAGGATGTGTTACAACTTTTGAGAACACCTTACACCACCGTACGAAAGATTAAAACTCCATAATAAACCTAATGAATTCGTCAGAGTAATTTGAACACCATACAACAATTTGGAGTATATTACGACTCTGTATACCACATTACCGCCTTGAAAAGCATGTTAGTATAACGTACGGCATATTACAACTCCTAACAAAACATTACAACACCGTACGTAAACTTAAAACTCTATAATAAACCTAATAAATTAGTCCGAGTCCTTTGAACACCATACAACAATTTGGAATATATTACGACTCTGTATGCCACATTACCGCCTTGAAAAACATGTTAGTATAACGTACGGCACCTTACAACTCTTAACAAAACATTACAACACCGTACGTAAACTTAAAACTCCATAATAAACCTAATGAATTCGTCCGAGTCATTTGAACATCGTACGACCACTCAGGACTTGTTACGACTCTGTATGCGAAATTAGCAACAGGAAAATCAAATTAGAATAATGTAGGATGTGTTACAACTTTTGAGAACACCTTACACCACCGTACGAAAGATTAAAACTCCATAATAAACCTAATGAATTCGTCAGAGTAATTTGAACACCATACAACAATTTGGAATATATTACGACTTTGTATGCCACATTACCGCCTTGAAAAGCATGTTAGTATAACGTACGGCACCTTACAACTCTTAACAAAACATTACAACACCGTACGTAAACTTAAAACTCCATAATAAACCTAATGAATTCGTCCGAGTCATTTGAACATCGTACGACCACTCAGGACTTGTTACGACTCTATATGCGAAATTAGCAACAGGAAAATCAAAGTAGAATAATGTAGGATGTGTTACAACTTTTGAGAACACCTTACACCACCGTACGAAAGATTAAAACTCCATAATAAACCTAATGAATTAGTCCTAGTAATTTGAACACCATACAACAATTTGGAATATATTACGACTTTGTATGCCACATTACCGCCTTGAAAAGCATGTTAGTATAACGTACGGCACCTTACAACTCTTAACAAAACATTACAACACCGTACGTAAACTTAAAACTCCATAATAAACCTAATGAATTCGTCCGAGTCATTTGAACATCGTACGACCACTCAGGACTTGTTACGACTCTATATGCGAAATTAGCAACAGGAAAATCAAATTAGAATAATGTAGGATGTGTTACAACTTTTGAGAACACCTTACACCACCGTACGAAAGATTAAAACTCCATAATAAACCTAATGAATTCGTCAGAGTAATTTGAACACCATACAACAATTTGGAGTATATTACGACTCTGTATACCACATTACCGCCTTGAAAAGCATGTTAGTATAACGTACGGCACATTATAACTCCTAACAAAACATTACAACACCGTACGTAAACTTAAAACTCTATAATAAACCTAATAAATTAGTCCGAGTCCTTTGAACACCATACAACAATTTGGAATATATTACGACTCTGTATGCCACATTACCGCCTTGAAAAGCATGTTAGTATAACGTACGGCACATTACAACTCCTAACAAAACATTACAACACCGTACGTAAACTTCAAACTCCATAATAAACCTAATGAATTCGTCCGAGTCATTTGAACATCGTACGACCACTCAGGACTTGTTACGACTCTGTATGCGAAATTAGCAACAGGAAAATCAATTTAGAATAATGTAGGATGCGTTACAACTTTTGAGAACACCTTACACCACCGTACGAAAGATTAAAACTCCATAATAAACCTAATGAATTAGTCCTAGTAATTTGAACACCATACAACAATTTGGAATATATTACGACTTTGTATGCCACATTACCGCCTTGAAAAGCATGTTAGTATAACGTACGGCACCTTACAACTCTTAACAAAACATTACAACACCGTACGTAAACTTAAAACTCCATAATAAACCTAATGAATTCGTCCGAGTCATTTGAACATCGTACGACCACTCAGGACTTGTTACGACTCTATATGCGAAATTAGCAACAGGAAAATCAAATTAGAATAATGTAGGATGTGTTACAACTTTTGAGAACACCTTACACCACCGTACGAAAGATTAAAACTCCATAATAAACCTAATGAATTCGTCAGAGTAATTTGAACACCATACAACAATTTGGAGTATATTACGACTCTGTATACCACATTACCGCCTTGAAAAGCATGTTAGTATAACGTACGGCACATTACAACTCCTAACAAAACATTACAACACCGTACGTAAACTTCAAACTCCATAATAAACCTAATGAATTCGTCCGAGTCATTTGAACATCGTACGACCACTCAGGACTTGTTACGACTCTGTATGCGAAATTAGCAACAGGAAAAGCAATTTAGAATAATGTAGGATGCGTTACAACTTTTGAGAACACCTTACACCACCGTACGAAAGATTAAAACTCCATAATAAACCTAATGAATTAGTCCTAGTAATTTGAACACCATACAACAATTTGGAATATATTACGACTTTGTATGCCACATTACCGCCTTGAAAAGCATGTTAGTATAACGTACGGCACCTTACAACTCTTAACAAAACATTACAACACCGTACGTAAACTTAAAACTCCATAATAAACCTAATGAATTCGTCCGAGTCATTTGAACATCGTACGACCACTCAGGACTTGTTACGACTCTATATGCGAAATTAGCAACAGGAAAATCAAATTAGAATAATGTAGGATGTGTTACAACTTTTGAGAACACCTTACACCACCGTACGAAAGATTAAAACTCCATAATAAACCTAATGAATTCGTCAGAGTAATTTGAACACCATACAACAATTTGGAGTATATTACGACTCTGTATACCACATTACCGCCTTGAAAAGCATGTTAGTATAACGTACGGCACATTACAACTCCTAACAAAACATTACAACACCGTACGTAAACTTCAAACTCCATAATAAACCTAATGAATTCGTCCGAGTCATTTGAACATCGTACGACCACTCAGGACTTGTTACGACTCTGTATGCGAAATTAGCAACAGGAAAAGCAATTTAGAATAATGTAGGATGCGTTACAACTTTTGAGAACACCTTACACCACCGTACGAAAGATTAAAACTCCATAATAAACCTAATGAATTCGTCCGAGTAATTTGAACACCATACAACAATTTGGAATATATTACAACTCTGTATGCCACATTACCGTCTTGAGAAGCATGTTAGTATAACGTACGACACCTTACAACTCCTAACAAAACATTACAACATCGTACGTAAACTTAAAACTCTATAATAAACCTAATAAATTAGTCCGAGTCCTTTGAACACCATAAAACACTTTGGAATATATTACGACTCTGTATGCCACATTAGCGCCTTGAAAAACATGTTAGTATAACGTACGGCACCTTACAACTCTTAACAAAACATTACAACACCGTACGTAAACTTAAAACTCCATAATAAACCTAATGAATTCGTCCGAGTCATTTGAACATCGTACGACCACTCAGGACTTGTTACGACTCTGTATGCGAAATTAGCAACAGGAAAATCAAATTAGAATAATGTAGGATGTGTTACAACTTTTGAGAACACCTTACACCACCGTACGAAAGATTAAAACTCCATAATAAACCTAATGAATTCGTCAGAGTAATTTGAACACCATACAACAATTTGGAGTATATTACAACTTTGTATACCACATTACCGCCTTGAAAAGCATGTTAGTATAACGTACGGCACATTACAACTCCTAACAAAACATTACAACACCGTACGTAAACTTCAAACTCCATAATAAACCTAATGAATTCGTCCGAGTCATTTGAACATCGTACGACCACTCAGGACTTGTTACGACTCTGTATGCGAAATTAGCAACAGGAAAAGCAATTTAGAATAATGTAGGATGCGTTACAACTTTTGAGAACACCTTACACCACCGTACGAAAGATTAAAACTCCATAATAAACCTAATGAATTCGTCCGAGTAATTTGAACACCATACAACAATTTGGAATATATTACGACTCTGTATGCCACATTACCGTCTTGAGAAGCATGTTAGTATAACGTACGACACCTTACAACTCCTAACAAAACATTACAACACCGTACGTAAACTTAAAACTCTATAATAAACCTAATAAATTAGTCCGAGTCCTTTGAACACCATACAACAATTTGGAATATATTACGACTCTGTATGCCACATTACCGCCTTGAAAAGCATGTTAGTATAACGTACGGCACATTACAACTCCTAACAAAACATTACAACACCGTACGTAAACTTCAAACTCCATAATAAACCTAATGAATTCGTCCGAGTCATTTGAACATCGTACGACCACTCAGGACTTGTTACGACTCTGTATGCGAAATTAGCAACAGGAAAAGCAATTTAGAATAATGTAGGATGCGTTACAACTTTTGAGAACACCTTACACCACCGTACGAAAGATTAAAACTCCATAATAAACCTAATGAATTCGTCCGAGTAATTTGAACACCATACAACAATTTGGAATATATTACGACTCTGTATGCCACATTACCGTCTTGAGAAGCATGTTAGTATAACGTACGACACCTTACAACTCCTAACAAAACATTACAACACCGTACGTAAACTTAAAACTCTATAATAAACCTAATAAATTAGTCCGAGTCCTTTGAACACCATACAACAATTTGGAATATATTACGACTCTGTATGCCACATTACCGCCTTGAAAAGCATGTTAGTATAACGTACGGCACATTACAACTCCTAACAAAACATTACAACACCGTACGTAAACTTCAAACTCCATAATAAACCTAATGAATTCGTCCGAGTCATTTGAACATCGTACGACCACTCAGGACTTGTTACGACTCTGTATGCGAAATTAGCAACAGGAAAATCAATTTAGAATAATGTAGGATGCGTTACAACTTTTGAGAACACCTTACACCACCGTACGAAAGATTAAAACTCCATAATAAACCTAATGAATTAGTCCTAGTAATTTGAACACCATACAACAATTTGGAATATATTACGACTTTGTATGCCACATTACCGCCTTGAAAAGCATGTTAGTATAACGTACGGCACCTTACAACTCTTAACAAAACATTACAACACCGTACGTAAACTTAAAACTCCATAATAAACCTAATGAATTCGTCCGAGTCATTTGAACATCGTACGACCACTCAGGACTTGTTACGACTCTATATGCGAAATTAGCAACATGAAAATCAAATTAGAATAATGTAGGATGTGTTACAACTTTTGAGAACACCTTACACCACCGTACGAAAGATTAAAACTCCATAATAAACCTAATGAATTCGTCAGAGTAATTTGAACACCATACAACAATTTGGAGTATATTACGACTCTGTATACCACATTACCGCCTTGAAAAGCATGTTAGTATAACGTACGGCACATTACAACTCCTAACAAAACATTACAACACCGTACGTAAACTTAAAACTCTATAATAAACCTAATAAATTAGTCCGAGTCCTTTGAACACCATACAACAATTTGGAATATATTACGACTCTGTATGCCACATTACCGCCTTGAAAAACATGTTAGTATAACGTACGGCACCTTACAACTCTTAACAAAACATTACAACACCGTACGTAAACTTAAAACTCCATAATAAACCTAATGAATTCGTCCGAGTCATTTGAACATCGTACGACCACTCAGGACTTGTTACGACTCTGTATGCGAAATTAGCAACAGGAAAATCAAATTAGAATAATGTAGGATGTGTTACAACTTTTGAGAACACCTTACACCACCGTACGAAAGATTAAAACTCCATAATAAACCTAATGAATTCGTCAGAGTAATTTGAACACCATACAACAATTTGGAATATATTACGACTTTGTATGCTACATTACCGCCTTGAAAAGCATGTTAGTATAACGTACGGCACCTTACAACTCTTAACAAAACATTACAACACCGTACGTAAACTTAAAACTCCATAATAAACCTAATGAATTCGTCCGAGTCATTTGAACATCGTACGACCACTCAGGACTTGTTACGACTCTATATGCGAAATTAGCAACAGGAAAATCAAATTAGAATAATGTAGGATGTGTTACAACTTTTGAGAACACCTTACACCACCGTACGAAAGATTAAAACTCCATAATAAACCTAATGAATTAGTCCTAGTAATTTGAACACCATACAACAATTTGGAATATATTACGACTTTGTATGCCACATTACCGCCTTGAAAAGCATGTTAGTATAACGTACGGCACCTTACAACTCCTAACAAAACATTACAACACCGTTCGTAAACTTAAAACTCTATAATAAACCTAATAAATTAGTCCGAGTCCTTTGAACACCATACAACAATTTGGAATATATTACGACTCTGTATGCCACATTACCGCCTTGAAAAGCATGTTAGTATAACGTACGGCACATTACAACTCCTAACAAAACATTACAACACCGTACGTAAACTTCAAACTCCATAATAAACCTAATGAATTCGTCCGAGTCATTTGAACATCGTACGACCACTCAGGACTTGTTACGACTCTGTATGCGAAATTAGCAACAGGAAAATCAATTTAGAATAATGTAGGATGCGTTACAACTTTTGAGAACACCTTACACCACCGTACGAAAGATTAAAACTCCATAATAAACCTAATGAATTAGTCCTAGTAATTTGAACACCATACAACAATTTGGAATATATTACGACTTTTTATGCCACATTACCGCCTTGAAAAGCATGTTAGTATAACGTACGGCACCTTACAACTCTTAACAAAACATTACAACACCGTACGTAAACTTAAAACTCCATAATAAACCTAATGAATTCGTCCGAGTCATTTGAACATCGTACGACCACTCAGGACTTGTTACGACTCTGTATGCGAAATTAGCAACAGGAAAATCAAATTAGAATAATGTAGGATGTGTTACAACTTTTGAGAACACCTTACACCACCGTACGAAAGATTAAAACTCCATAATAAACCTAATGAATTCGTCAGAGTAATTTGAACACCATACAACAATTTGGAATATATTACGACTTTGTATGCTACATTACCGCCTTGAAAAGCATGTTAGTATAACGTACGGCACCTTACAACTCTTAACAAAACATTACAACACCGTACGTAAACTTAAAACTCCATAATAAACCTAATGAATTCGTCCGAGTCATTTGAACATCGTACGACCACTCAGGACTTGTTACGACTCTATATGCGAAATTAGCAACAGGAAAATCAAATTAGAATAATGTAGGATGTGTTACAACTTTTGAGAACACCTTACACCACCGTACGAAAGATTAAAACTCCATAATAAACCTAATGAATTAGTCCTAGTAATTTGAACACCATACAACAATTTGGAATATATTACGACTTTGTATGCCACATTACCGCCTTGAAAAGCATGTTAGTATAACGTACGGCACCTTACAACTCCTAACAAAACATTACAACACCGTTCGTAAACTTAAAACTCTATAATAAACCTAATAAATTAGTCCGAGTCCTTTGAACACCATACAACAATTTGGAATATATTACGACTCTGTATGCCACATTACCGCCTTGAAAAGCATGTTAGTATAACGTACGGCACATTACAACTCCTAACAAAACATTACAACACCGTACGTAAACTTCAAACTCCATAATAAACCTAATGAATTCGTCCGAGTCATTTGAACATCGTACGACCACTCAGGACTTGTTACGACTCTGTATGCGAAATTAGCAACAGGAAAATCAATTTAGAATAATGTAGGATGCGTTACAACTTTTGAGAACACCTTACACCACTGTACGAAAGATTAAAACTCCATAATAAACCTAATGAATTAGTCCTAGTAATTTGAACACCATACAACAATTTGGAATATATTACGACTTTGTATGCCACATTACCGCCTTGAAAAGCATGTTAGTATAACGTACGGCACCTTACAACTCTTAACAAAACATTACAACACCGTACGTAAACTTAAAACTCCATAATAAACCTAATGAATTCGTCCGAGTCATTTGAACATCGTACGACCACTCAGGACTTGTTACGACTCTATATGCGAAATTAGCAACATGAAAATCAAATTAGAATAATGTAGGATGTGTTACAACTTTTGAGAACACCTTACACCACCGTACGAAAGATTAAAACTCCATAATAAACCTAATGAATTCGTCAGAGTAATTTGAACACCATACAACAATTTGGAGTATATTACGACTCTGTATACCACATTACCGCCTTGAAAAGCATGTTAGTATAACGTACGGCACATTACAACTCCTAACAAAACATTACAACACCGTACGTAAACTTAAAACTCTATAATAAACCTAATAAATTAGTCCGAGTCCTTTGAACACCATACAACAATTTGGAATATATTACGACTCTGTATGCCACATTACCGCCTTGAAAAACATGTTAGTATAACGTACGGCACCTTACAACTCTTAACAAAACATTACAACACCGTACGTAAACTTAAAACTCCATAATAAACCTAATGAATTCGTCCGAGTCATTTGAACATCGTACGACCACTCAGGACTTGTTACGACTCTGTATGCGAAATTAGCAACAGGAAAATCAAATTAGAATAATGTAGGATGTGTTACAACTTTTGAGAACACCTTACACCACCGTACGAAAGATTAAAACTCCATAATAAACCTAATGAATTCGTCAGAGTAATTTGAACACCATACAACAATTTGGAATATATTACGACTTTGTATGCTACATTACCGCCTTGAAAAGCATGTTAGTATAACGTACGGCACCTTACAACTCTTAACAAAACATTACAACACCGTACGTAAACTTAAAACTCCATAATAAACCTAATGAATTCGTCCGAGTCATTTGAACATCGTACGACCACTCAGGACTTGTTACGACTCTATATGCGAAATTAGCAACAGGAAAATCAAATTAGAATAATGTAGGATGTGTTACAACTTTTGAGAACACCTTACACCACCGTACGAAAGATTAAAACTCCATAATAAACCTAATGAATTAGTCCTAGTAATTTGAACACCATACAACAATTTGGAATATATTACGACTTTGTATGCCACATTACCGCCTTGAAAAGCATGTTAGTATAACGTACGGCACCTTACAACTCCTAACAAAACATTACAACACCGTTCGTAAACTTAAAACTCTATAATAAACCTAATAAATTAGTCCGAGTCCTTTGAACACCATACAACAATTTGGAATATATTACGACTCTGTATGCCACATTACCGCCTTGAAAAGCATGTTAGTATAACGTACGGCACATTACAACTCCTAACAAAACATTACAACACCGTACGTAAACTTCAAACTCCATAATAAACCTAATGAATTCGTCCGAGTCATTTGAACATCGTACGACCACTCAGGACTTGTTACGACTCTGTATGCGAAATTAGCAACAGGAAAATCAATTTAGAATAATGTAGGATGCGTTACAACTTTTGAGAACACCTTACACCACTGTACGAAAGATTAAAACTCCATAATAAACCTAATGAATTAGTCCTAGTAATTTGAACACCATACAACAATTTGGAATATATTACGACTTTGTATGCCACATTACCGCCTTGAAAAACATGTTAGTATAACGTACGGCACCTTACAACTCTTAACAAAACATTACAACACCGTACGTAAACTTAAAACTCCATAATAAACCTAATGAATTCGTCCGAGTCATTTGAACATCGTACGACCACTCAGGACTTGTTACGACTCTATATGCGAAATTAGCAACAGGAAAATCAAATTAGAATAATGTAGGATGTGTTACAACTTTTGAGAACACCTTACACCACCGTACGAAAGATTAAAACTCCATAATAAACCTAATGAATTCGTCAGAGTAATTTGAACACCATACAACAATTTGGAGTATATTACGACTCTGTATACCACATTACCGCCTTGAAAAGCATGTTAGTATAACGTACGGCACATTACAACTCCTAACAAAACATTACAACACCGTACGTAAACTTAAAACTCTATAATAAACCTAATAAATTAGTCCGAGTCCTTTGAACACCATACAACAATTTGGAATATATTACGACTCTGTATGCCACATTACCGCCTTGAAAAACATGTTAGTATAACGTACGGCACCTTACAACTCTTAACAAAACATTACAACACCGTACCGAAACTTAAAACTCCATAATAAACCTAATGAATTCGTCCGAGTCATTTGAACATCGTACGACCACTCAGGACTTGTTACGACTCTGTATGCGAAATTAGCAACAGGAAAATCAAATTAGAATAATGTAGGATGTGTTACAACTTTTGAGAACACCTTACACCACCGTACGAAAGATTAAAACTCCATAATAAACCTAATGAATTCGTCAGAGTAATTTGAACACCATACAACAATTTGGAATATATTACGACTTTGTATGTCACATTACCGCCTTGAAAAGCATGTTAGTATAACGTACGGCACCTTACAACTCTTAACAAAACATTACAACACCGTACGTAAACTTAAAACTCCATAATAAACCTAATGAATTCGTCCGAGTCATTTGAACATCGTACGACCACTCAGGACTTGTTACGACTCTATATGCGAAATTAGCAACAGGAAAATCAAATTAGAATAATGTAGGATGTGTTACAACTTTTGAGAACACCTTACACCACCGTACGAAAGATTAAAACTCCATAATAAACCTAATGAATTAGTCCTAGTAATTTGAACACCATACAACAATTTGGAATATATTACGACTTTGTATGCCACATTACCGCCTTGAAAAGCATGTTAGTATAACGTACGGCACCTTACAACTCTTAACAAAACATTACAACACCGTACGTAAACTTAAAACTCCATAATAAACCTAATGAATTCGTCCGAGTCATTTGAACATCGTACGACCACTCAGGACTTGTTACGACTCTATATGCGAAATTAGCAACAGGAAAATCAAATTAGAATAATGTAGGATGTGTTACAACTTTTGAGAACACCTTACACCACCGTACGAAAGATTAAAACTCCATAATAAACCTAATGAATTCGTCAGAGTAATTTGAACACCATACAACAATTTTGAGTATATTACGACTCTGTATACCACATTACCGCCTTGAAAAGCATGTTAGTATAACGTACGGCACATTACAACTCCTAACAAAAAATTACAACACCGTACGTAAACTTAAAACTCTATAATAAACCTAATAAATTAGTCCGAGTCCTTTGAACACCATACAACAATTTGGAATATATTACGACTCTGTATGCCACATTACCGCCTTGAAAAGCATGTTAGTATAACGTACGGCACATTACAACTCCTAACAAAACATTACAACACCGTACGTAAACTTCAAACTCCATAATAAACCTAATGAATTCGTCCGAGTCATTTGAACATCGTACGACCACTCAGGACTTGTTACGACTCTGTATGCGAAATTAGCAACAGGAAAATCAATTTAGAATAATGTAGGATGCGTTACAACTTTTGAGAACACCTTACACCACCGTACGAAAGATTAAAACTCCATAATAAACCTAATGAATTAGTCCTAGTAATTTGAACACCATACAACAATTTGGAATATATTACGACTTTTTATGCCACATTACCGCCTTGAAAAGCATGTTAGTATAACGTACGGCACCTTACAACTCTTAACAAAACATTACAACACCGTACGTAAACTTAAAACTCCATAATAAACCTAATGAATTCGTCCGAGTCATTTGAACATCGTACGACCACTCAGGACTTGTTACGACTCTATATGCGAAATTAGCAACAGGAAAATCAAATTAGAATAATGTAGGATGTGTTACAACTTTTGAGAACACCTTACACCACCGTACGAAAGATTAAAACTCCATAATAAACCTAATGAATTCGTCAGAGTAATTTGAACACCATACAACAATTTGGAGTATATTACGACTCTGTATACCACATTACCGCCTTGAAAAGCATGTTAGTATAACGTACGGCACATTACAACTCCTAACAAAACATTACAACACCGTACGTAAACTTCAAACTCCATAATAAACCTAATGAATTCGTCCGAGTCATTTGAACATCGTACGACCACTCAGGACTTGTTACGACTCTATATGCGAATTTAGCAACAGGAAAATCAAATTAGAATAATGTAGGATGTGTTACAACTTTTGAGAACACCTTACACCACCGTACGAAAGATTAAAACTCCATAATAAACCTAATGAATTCGTCAGAGTAATTTGAACACCATACAACAATTTGGAGTATATTACGACTCTGTATACCACATTACCGCCTTGAAAAGCATGTTAGTATAACGTACGGCACATTACAACTCCTAACAAAACATTAAAACACCGTACGTAAACTTAAAACTCTATAATAAACCTAATAAATTAGTCCGAGTCCTTTGAACACCATACAACAATTTGGAATATATTACGACTCTGTATGCCACATTACCGCCTTGAAAAGCATGTTAGTATAACGTACGGCACATTACAACTCCTAACAAAACATTACAACACCGTACGTAAACTTCAAACTCCATAATAAACCTAATGAATTCGTCCGAGTCATTTGAATATCGTACGACCACTCAGGACTTGTTACGACTCTGTATGCGAAATTAGCAACAGGAAAATCAATTTAGAATAATGTAGGATGCGTTACAACTTTTAAAAACACCTTACACCACCGTACGAAAGATTAAAAGTCCATAATAAACCTAATGAATTAGTCCTAGTAATTTGAACACCATACAACAATTTGGAATATATTACGACTTTTTATGCCACATTACCGCCTTGAAAAGCATGTTAGTATAACGTACGGCACCTTACAACTCTTAACAAAACATTACAACACCGTACGTAAACTTAAAACGCCATAATAAACCTAATGAATTCGTCCGAGTCATTTGAACATCGTACGACCACTCAGGACTTGTTACGACTCTATATGCGAAATTAGCAACAGGAAAATCAAATTAGAATAATGTAGGAAGTGTTACAACTTTTGAGAACACCTTACACCACCGTACGAAAGATTAAAACTCCATAATAAACCTAATGAATTCGTCAGAGTAATTTGAACACCATACAACAATTTTGAGTATATTACGACTCTGTATACCACATTACCGCCTTGAAAAGCATGTTAGTATAACGTACGGCACATTACAACTCCTAACAAAACATTACAACACCGTACGTAAACTTCAAACTCCATAATAAACCTAATGAATTCGTCCGAGTCATTTGAATATCGTACGACCACTCAGGACTTGTTACGACTCTGTATGCGAAATTAGCAACAGGAAAATCAATTTAGAATAATGTAGGATGCGTTACAACTTTTGAGAACACCTTACACCACCGTACGAAAGATTAAAACTCCATAATAAACCTAATGAATTAGTCCTAGTAATTTGAACACCATACAACAATTTGGAATATATTACGACTTTTTATGCCACATTACCGCCTTGAAAAGCATGTTAGTATAACGTACGGCACCTTACAACTCTTAACAAAACATTACAACACCGTACGTAAACTTAAAACTCCATAATAAA
This sequence comes from Tagetes erecta, assembly GCA_030867185.1. NCBI lineage: Eukaryota > Viridiplantae > Streptophyta > Magnoliopsida > Asterales > Asteraceae > Tagetes > Tagetes erecta. The sequence continues at coordinate 40,713,385 of CM061488.1, read as the reverse complement.
CCTAATGAATTCGTCCGAGTCATTTGAACATCGTACGACCACTCAGGACTTGTTACGACTCTATATGCGAAATTAGCAACAGGAAAATCAAATTAGAATAATGTAGGATGTGTTACAACTTTTGAGAACACCTTACACCACCGTACGAAAGATTAAAACTCCATAATAAACCTAATGAATTCGTCAGAGTAATTTGAACACCATACAACAATTTGGAGTATATTACGACTCTGTATACCACATTACCGCCTTGAAAAGCATGTTAGTATAACGTACGGCACATTACAACTCCTAACAAAACATTACAACACCGTACGTAAACTTCAAACTCCATAATAAACCTAATGAATTCGTCCGAGTCATTTGAACATCGTACGACCACTCAGGACTTGTTACGACTCTGTATGCGAAATTAGCAACAGGAAAAGCAATTTAGAATAATGTAGGATGCGTTACAACTTTTGAGAACACCTTACACCACCGTACGAAAGATTAAAACTCCATAATAAACCTAATGAATTCGTCCGAGTAATTTGAACACCATACAACAATTTGGAATATATTACAACTCTGTATGCCACATTACCGTCTTGAGAAGCATGTTAGTATAACGTACGACACCTTACAACTCCTAACAAAACATTACAACATCGTACGTAAACTTAAAACTCTATAATAAACCTAATAAATTAGTCCGAGTCCTTTGAACACCATACAACACTTTGGAATATATTACGACTCTGTATGCCACATTACCGCCTTGAAAAACATGTTAGTATAACGTACGGCACCTTACAACTCTTAACAAAACATTACAACACCGTACGTAAACTTAAAACTCCATAATAAACCTAATGAATTCGTCCGAGTCATTTGAACATCGTACGACCACTCAGGACTTGTTACGACTCTGTATGCGAAATTAGCAACAGGAAAATCAAATTAGAATAATGTAGGATGTGTTACAACTTTTGAGAACACCTTACACCACCGTACGAAAGATTAAAACTCCATAATAAACCTAATGAATTCGTCAGAGTAATTTGAACACCATACAACAATTTGGAGTATATTACGACTTTGTATACCACATTACCGCCTTGAAAAGCATGTTAGTATAACGTACGACACATTACAACTCCTAACAAAACATTACACCACCGTACGAAAGATTAAAACTCCATAATAAACCTAATGAATTCGTCCGAGTAATTTGAACACCATACAACAATTTGGAATATATTACAACTCTGTATGCCACATTACCGTCTTGAGAAGCATGTTAGTATAACGTACGACACCTTACAACTCCTAACAAAACATTACAACATCGTACGTAAACTTAAAACTCTATAATAAACCTAATAAATTAGTCCGAGTCCTTTGAACACCATACAACAATTTGGAATATATTACGACTCTGTATGCCACATTACCGCCTTGAAAAGCATGATAGTATAACGTACGGCACCTTAAAACTCCTAATAAAACATTACAACACCGTACGTAAACTTAAAACTCCATAATAAACCTAATGAATTCGTCCGAGTCATTTGAACATCGTACGACCACTCAGGACTTGTTACGACTCTGTATGCGAAATTAGCAACAGGAAAATCAAATTAGAATAATGTAGGATGTGTTACAACTTTTGAGAACACCTTACACCACCGTACGAAAGATTAAAACTCCATAATAAACCTAATGAATTCGTCAGAGTAATTTGAACACCATACAACAATTTGGAGTATATTACGACTTTGTATACCACATTACCGCCTTGAAAAGCATGTTAGTATAACGTACGGCACATTACAACTCCTAACAAAACATTACAACACCGTACGTAAACTTCAAACTCCATAATAAACCTAATGAACTCGTCCGAGTCATTTGAACATCGTACGACCACTCAGGACTTGTTACGACTCTGTATGCGAAATTAGCAACAGGAAAAGCAATTTAGAATAATGTAGGATGCGTTACAACTTTTGAGAACACCTTACACCACCGTACGAAAGATTAAAACTCCATAATAAACCTAATGAATTCGTCCGAGTAATTTGAACACCATACAACAATTTGGAATATATTACAACTCTGTATGCCACATTACCGTCTTGAGAAGCATGTTAGTATAACGTACGACACCTTACAACTCCTAACAAAACATTACAACACCGTACTTAAACTTAAAACTCTATAATAAACCTAATAAATTAGTCCGAGTCCTTTGAACACCATACAACAATTTGGAATATATTACGACTCTGTATGCCACATTACCGCCTTGAAAAGCATGATAGTATAACGTACGGCACCTTAAAACTCCTAATAAAACATTACAACACCGTACGTAAACTTAAAACTCCATAATAAACCTAATGAATTCGTCCGAGTCATTTGAACATCGTACGACCACTCAGGACTTGTTACGACTCTATATGCAAAATTAGCAACAGGAAAATCAATTTAGAATAATGTAGGATGCGTTACAACTTTTGAGAACACCTTACACCACCGTACGAAAGATTAAAACTCCATAATAAACCTAATGAATTCGTCAGAGTAATTTTAACACCATACAACAATTTGGAGTATATTACGACTCTGTATACCACATTACCGCCTTGAAAAGCATGTTAGTATAACGTACGGCACATTACAACTCCTAACAAAACATTACAACACCGTACGTAAACTTCAAACTCCATAATAAACCTAATGAATTCGTCCGAGTCATTTGAACATCGTACGACCACTCAGGACTTGTTACGACTCTGTATGCGAAATTAGCAACAGGAAAATCAAATTAGAATAATGTAGGATGCGTTACAACTTTTGAGAACACCTTACACCACCGTACGAAAGATTAAAACTCCATAATAAACCTAATGAATTCGTCAGAGTAATTTGAACACCATACAACAATTTGGAGTATATTATGACTCTGTATACCACATTACCGCCTAGAAAAGCATGTTAGTATAACGTACGACACATTACAACTCCTAACAAAACATTACAACACCGTACGTAAACTTCAAACTCCATAATAAACCTAATGAATTCGTCCGAGTCATTTCAACATCGTACGACCACTCAGGACTTGTTACGACTCTGGATGCGAAATTAGCAACAGGAAAATCAATTTAGAATAATGTAGGATGTGTTACAACTTTTGAGAACACCTTACACCACCGTACGAAAGATTCAAACTCCATAATAAACCTAATGAATTCGTCCGAGTAATTTGAACACCATACAACAATTTGGAATATATTACAACTCTGTATGCCACATTACCGTCTTGAGAAGCATGTTAGTATAACGTACGACACCTTACAACTCCTAACAAAACATTACAACACCGTACTTAAACTTAAAACTCTATAATAAACCTAATAAATTAGTCCGAGTCCTTTGAACACCATACAACAATTTGGAATATATTACGACTCTGTATGCCACATTACCGCCTTGAAAAGCATGATAGTATAACGTACGGCACCTTAAAACTCCTAATAAAACATTACAACACCGTACGTAAACTTAAAACTCCATAATAAACCTAATGAATTCGTCCGAGTCATTTGAACATCGTACGACCACTCAGGACTTGTTACGACTCTATATGCAAAATTAGCAACAGGAAAATCAATTTAGAATAATGTAGGATGCGTTACAACTTTTGAGAACACCTTACACCACCGTACGAAAGATTAAAACTCCATAATAAACCTAATGAATTCGTCAGAGTAATTTTAACACCATACAACAATTTGGAGTATATTACGACTCTGTATACCACATTACCGCCTTGAAAAGCATGTTAGTATAACGTACGGCACATTACAACTCCTAACAAAACATTACAACACCGTACGTAAACTTCAAACTCCATAATAAACCTAATGAATTCGTCCGAGTCATTTGAACATCGTACGACCACTCAGGACTTGTTACGACTCTGTATGCGAAATTAGCAACAGGAAAATCAAATTAGAATAATGTAGGATGCGTTACAACTTTTGAGAACACCTTACACCACCGTACGAAAGATTAAAACTCCATAATAAACCTAATGAATTCGTCAGAGTAATTTGAACACCATACAACAATTTGGAGTATATTATGACTCTGTATACCACATTACCGCCTTGAAAAGCATGTTAGTATAACGTACGACACATTACAACTCCTAACAAAACATTACAACACCGTACGTAAACTTCAAACTCCATAATAAACCTAATGAATTCGTCCGAGTCATTTCAACATCGTACGACCACTCAGGACTTGTTACGACTCTGGATGCGAAATTAGCAACAGGAAAATCAATTTAGAATAATGTAGGATGTGTTACAACTTTTGAGAACACCTTACACCACCGTACGAAAGATTCAAACTCCATAATAAACCTAATGAATTCGTCCGAGTCATTTGAACATCGTACGACCACTCAGGACTTGTTACGACTCTGTATGCGAAATTAGCAACAGGAAAAGCAATTTAGAATAATGTAGGATGCGTTACAACTTTTGAGAACACCTTACACCACCGTACGAAAGATTAAAACTCCATAATAAACCTAATGAATTCGTCCGAGTAATTTGAACACCATACAACAATTTGGAATATATTACAACTCTGTATGCCACATTACCGTCTTGAGAAGCACGTTAGTATAACGTACGACACCTTACAACTCCTAACAAAACATTACAACACCGTACTTAAACTTAAAACTCTATAATAAACCTAATAAATTAGTCCGAGTCCTTTGAACACCATACAACAATTTGGAATATATTACGACTCTGTATGCCACATTACCGCCTTGAAAAGCATATTAGTATAACGTACGGCACCTTACAACTCCTAACAAAACATTACAACACCGTACGTAAACTTAAAACTCCATAATAAACCTAATGAATTCGTCCGAGTCATTTGAACATCGTACGACCACTCAGGACTTGTTACGACTCTGTATGCGAAATTAGCAACAGGAAAATCAAATTAGAATAATGTAGGATGCGTTACAACTTTTGAGAACACCTTACACTACCGTACGAAAGATTAAAACTCCATAATAAACCTAATGAATTCGTCAGAGTAATTTGAACACCATACAACAATTTGGAGTATATTACGAGTCTGTATACCACATTACCGCCTTGAAAAGCATGTTAGTATAACGTACGGCACATTACAACTCCTAATAAAACATTACAACACCGTACGTAAACTTCAAACTCCATAATAAACCTAATGAATTCGTCCGAGTCATTTGAACATCGTACGACCACTCAGGACTTGTTACGACTCTGTATGCGAAATTAGCAACAGGAAAAGCAATTTAAAATAATGTAGGATGCGTTACAACTTTTGAGAACACCTTACACCACCGTACGAAAGATTAAAACTCCATAATAAACCTAATGAATTCGTCCGAGTAATTTGAACACCATACAACAATTTGGAATATATTACAACTCTGTATGCCACATTACCGTCTTGAGAAGCATGTTAGTATAACGTACGACACCTTACAACTCCTAACAAAACATTACAACACCGTACTTAAACTTAAAGCTCTATAATAAACCTAATAAATTAGTCCGAGTCCTTTGAACACCATACAACAATTTGGAATATATTACGACTCTGTATGCCACATTACCGCCTTGAAAAGCATGATAGTATAACGTACGGCACCTTACAACTCCTAACAAAACATTACAACACCGTACGTAAACTTAAAACTCCATAATAAACCTAATGGGCCTTAAACCACCGTACGAAAGATTAAAACTCAATAATAAACCTAATGAATTCGTCCGAGTAATTTGAACACCATACAACAATTTGGAATATATTACGACTCTGTATGCCACATTACCGCCTTGAAAAGCATGTTAGTATAACGTACGGCACCTTACAACTCCTAACAAAACATTACAACACCGTACGTAAACTTAAAACTCCATAATAAACCTAATGAATTCGTCCGAGTGATTTGAACATCGTACGACCACTCAGTACTTGTTACGACTCTGTATGCGAAATTAGCAACAGGAAAAGCAATTTAGAATAATGTAGGTTGCGTTACAACTTTTGAGAACACCTTACACCACCGTACGAAAGATTAAAACTCAATAATAAACCTAATGAATTCGTCCGAGTAATTTGAACTCCATACAACAATTTGGAATATATTACGACTCTGTATGCCACATTACCGCCTTGAAAAGCATGTTAGTATAATGTACGACACCTTACTACTCCTAACAAAACATTACAACACCGTACGTAAACTTAAAACTCCATAATAAACCTAATGAATTCGTCCGAGTGATTTGAACATCGTACGACCACTCAGGACTTGTTACGACTCTGTATGCGAAATTAGCAACAGGAAAAGCAATTTAGAATAATGTAGGATGCGTTACAACTTTTGAGAACACCTTAAACCACCGTACGAAAGATTAAAACTCAATAATAAACCTAATGAATTCGTCCGAGTAATTTGAACACCATACAACAATTTGGAATATATTACGACTCTGTATGCCACATTACCGCCTTGAAAAGCATGTTAGTATAACGTACGGCACCTTACAACTCCTAACAAAACATTACAACACCGTACGTAAACTTAAAACTCCATAATAAACCTAATGAATTCGTCCGAGTGATTTGAACATCGTACGACCACTCAGTACTTGTTACGACTCTGTATGCGAAATTAGCAACAGGAAAAGTAATTTAGAATAATGTAGGTTGCGTTACAACTTTTGAGAACACCTTACACCACCGTACGAAAGATTAAAACTCCATAATAAACCTAATGAAATCGTCCGAGTAATTTGAACACCATACAACAATTTGGAATATATTACGACTCTGTATGCCACATTACCGCCTTGAAAAGCATGTTAGTATAACGTACGACACCTTACTACTCCTAACTAAACATTACAACACCGTACGTAAACTTAAAACTCCATAATAAACCTAATGAATTCGTCCGAGTCCTTTGAACATCGTACGACAATTTAGAATATATTACGACTCTGTATGCCACATTACCGTCTTGAAAAGCATGTTAGTATAACATACGACACCTTAAAACTCCTAACAAAACATTACAACACCGTACGTAAACTTAAAACTCCATAATAAACCTAATAAATTAGTCCGAGTCCTTTGAACATCGTACTACAATTTAGAATATATTACTTCTCTGTATGCCACATTACCGCCTTGAAAAGCATGTTAGTATAACGTACGACACCTTACTACTCCTAACAAAACATTACTACACCGTACGTAAAATTAAAACTCCATAATAAACCTAATGAATTCGTCCGAGTCCTTTGAACATCGTACGACAATTTAGAATATATTACGACTCTGTATGCCACATTACCGTCTTGAGAAGCATGTTAGTATAACATACGGCACCTTAAAACTCCTAACAAAACATTACAACACCGTACGTAAACTTAAAGCTCCATAATAAACCTAATAAATTAGTCCGAGTCCTTTGAACATCGTACTACAATTTAGAATATATTACGACTCTGTATGCCACATTACCGCCTTGAAAAGCATGTTAGTATAACGTACGGCACCTTACAACTCCTAACAAAACATTACAACACCGTACGTAAACTTAAAACTCCATAATAATCCTAATAAATTAGTCCGAGTCCTTTGAACATCGTACTACAATTTAGAATATATTACGACTCTTTATGCCACATTACCGCCTTGAAAAGCATGTTAGTATAACGTACGGCACCTTACAACTCCTAACAAAAAATTACAACACCGTACGTAAACTTAAAACTCCATAATAAACCTAATGAATTCGTCCGACTCATTTGAACATCGTACGACCACTCAGGACTTGTTACGACTCTGTATGCGAAATTAGCAACAGGAAAAGCAATTTACAATAATGTAGGATGCGTTACAACTTTTGAGAACACCTTACACCACCGTACGAAAGATTAAACTCCATAATAAACCTAATGAATTCGTCCGAGTAATTTGAACACTATACAACAATTTGGAATATATTACGACTCTGTATCCCACATTACCGCCTTGAAAAGCATGTTAGTATAACATACGGCACCTTACAACTCCTAACAAAAAATTACAACACTGTACGTAAACTTAAAACTCCATAATAAACCAAATGAATTCGTCCGAGTCATTTGAACATCGTACGACCACTCAGGACTTGTTACCACTCTGTATGCGAAATTAGCAACAGGAAAAGCAATTTAGAATAATGTAGGATGTGTTACAACTTTTGAGAACACCTTACACCACCGTACGAAAGATTAAAACTCCATAATAAACCTAATGAATTCGTCCGAGTAATTTGAACACCATACAACAATTTGGAATATATTACGACTCTGTATGCCACATTACCGCCTTGAAAAACATGTTAGTATAACGTACGACACCTTACTACTCCTAACAAAACATTACAACACCGTACGTAAACTTAAAACTCCATAATAAACCTAATGAATTCGTCCGAGTCCTTTGAACATCGTACGACAATTTAGAATATATTACGACTCTGTATGCCACATTACCGTCTTGAAAAGCATGTTAGTATAACATACGGCACCTTAAAACTCCTAACAAAACATTACAACACCGTACGTAAACTTAAAACTCCATAATAAACCTAATGAATTCGTCCGAGTCCTTTGAACATCGTACGACAATTTAGAATATATTACGACTCTGTATGCCACATTACCGTCTTGAAAAGCATGTTAGTATAACATACGGCACCTTAAAACTCCTAACAAAACATTACAACACCGTACGTAAACTTAAAACTCCATAATAAACCTAATAAATTAGTCCGAGTCCTTTGAACATCGTACTACAATTTAGAATATATTACGACTCTGTATGCCACATTACCGCCTTGAAAAGCATGTTAGTATAACGTACGACACCTTACTACTCCTAACAAAACATTACAACACCGTACGTAAACTTAAAACTCCATAATAAACCTAATGAATTCGTCCGAGTCATTTGAACATCGTACGACCACTTAGGACTTGTTACGACTCTGTATGCGAAATTAGCAACAGGAAAAGCAATTTAGAATAATGTAGGATGCGTTACAACTTTTGAGAACAACTTACACCACCGTACGAATGATTAAAACTCCATAATAAACCTAATGAATTCGTCCGAGTAATTTGAACACCATACAACAATTTGGAATATATTAAGACTCTGTATGCCACATTACCGCCTTGAAAAGCATGTTAGTATAACGTACGACACCTTATTACTCCTAACAAAACATTACAACACCGTACGTAAACTTAAAACTCCATAATAAACCTAATGAATTCGTCCTAGTCATTTGAACATCGTACAACCACTCAGGACTTGTTACAACTCTGTATGCGAAATTAGCAACAGGAAAAGCAATTTAGAATAATGTAGGATGCGTTACAACTTTTGAGAACAACTTACACCACCGTACGAAAGATTAAAACTCCATAATAAACCTAATGAATTCGTCCGAGTAATTTGAACACCATACAACAATTTGGAATATATTAAGACTCTGTATGCCACATTACCGCCTTGAAAAGCATGTTAGTATAACGTACGACACCTTACTACTCCTAACAAAACATTACAACACCGTACGTAAACTTAAAACTCCATAATAAACCTAATGAATTCGTCCGAGTCATTTGAACATCGTACGACCACTTAGGACTTGTTACGACTCTGTATGCGAAATTAGCAACAGGAAAAGCAATTTAGAATAATGTAGGATGCGTTACAACTTTTGAGAACAACTTACACCACCGTACGAAAGATTAAAACTACATAATAAACCTAATGAATTCGTCCGCGTAATTTGAACACCATACAACAATTTGGAATATATTACGACTCTGTATGCCACATTACCGCCTTGAAAAGCATGTTAGTATAACGTACGGCACCTTACAACTCCTAACAAAACATTACAACACCGTACGTAAACTTAAAACTCCATAATAAACCTAATGAATTCGTCCTAGTCATTTGAACATCGTACAACCACTTAGGACTTGTTACGACTCTGTATGCGAAATTAGCAACAGGAAAAGCAATTTAGAATAATGTAGGATGCGTTACAACTTTTGAGAACAACTTACACCACCGTACGAAAGATTAAAACTACATAATAAACCTAATGAATTCGTCCGCGTAATTTGAACACCATACAACAATTTGGAATATATTAAGACTCTGTATGCCACATTACCGCCTTGAAAAGCATGTTAGTATAACGTACGACACCTTACTACTCCTAACAAAACATTACAACACCGTACGTAAACTTAAAACTCCATAATAAACCTAATGAATTCGTCCGAGTCATTTGAACATCGTACGACCACTTAGGACTTGTTACGACTCTGTATGCGAAATTAGCAACAGGAAAAGCAATTTAGAATAATGTAGGATGCGTTACAACTTTTGAGAACAACTTACACCACCGTACGAATGATTAAAACTCCATAATAAACCTAATGAATTCGTCCGAGTAATTTGAACACCATACAACAATTTGGAATATATTAAGACTCTGTATGCCACATTACCGCCTTGAAAAGCATGTTAGTATAACGTACGACACCTTATTACTCCTAACAAAACATTACAACACCGTACGTAAACTTAAAACTCCATAATAAACCTAATGAATTCGTCCTAGTCATTTGAACATCGTACAACCACTCAGGACTTGTTACAACTCTGTATGCGAAATTAGCAACAGGAAAAGCAATTTAGAATAATGTAGGATGCGTTACAACTTTTGAGAACAACTTACACCACCGTACGAAAGATTAAAACTCCATAATAAACCTAATGAATTCGTCCGAGTAATTTGAACACCATACAACAATTTGGAATATATTAAGACTCTGTATGCCACATTACCGCCTTGAAAAGCATGTTAGTATAACGTACGACACCTTACTACTCCTAACAAAACATTACAACACCGTACGTAAACTTAAAACTCCATAATAAACCTAATGAATTCGTCCGAGTCATTTGAACATCGTACGACCACTTAGGACTTGTTACGACTCTGTATGCGAAATTAGCAACAGGAAAAGCAATTTAGAATAATGTAGGATGCGTTACAACTTTTGAGAACAACTTACACCACCGTACGAAAGATTAAAACTACATAATAAACCTAATGAATTCGTCCGCGTAATTTGAACACCATACAACAATTTGGAATATATTACGACTCTGTATGCCACATTACCGCCTTGAAAAGCATGTTAGTATAACGTACGGCACCTTACAACTCCTAACAAAACATTACAACACCGTACGTAAACTTAAAACTCCATAATAAACCTAATGAATTCGTCCTAGTCATTTGAACATCGTACAACCACTTAGGACTTGTTACGACTCTGTATGCGAAATTAGCAACAGGAAAAGCAATTTAGAATAATGTAGGATGCGTTACAACTTTTGAGAACAACTTACACCACCGTACGAAAGATTAAAACTACATAATAAACCTAATGAATTCGTCCGCGTAATTTGAACACCATACAACAATTTGGAATATATTAAGACTCTGTATGCCACATTACCGCCTTGAAAAGCATGTTAGTATAACGTACGACACCTTACTACTCCTAACAAAACATTACAACACCGTACGTAAACTTAAAACTCCATAATAAACCTAATGAATTCGTCCGAGTCATTTGAACATCGTACGACCACTTAGGACTTGTTACGACTCTGTATGCGAAATTAGCAATTGGAAAACCAATTTAGAATAATGTAGGATGCGTTACAACTTTTGAGAACAACTTACACCACCGTACGAAAGATTAAAACTACATAATAAACCTAATGAATTCGTCCGCGTAATTTGAACACCATACAACAATTTGGAATATATTACGACTCTGTATGCCACATTACCGCCTTGAAAAGCATGTTAGTATAACGTACGACACCTTACTACTCCTAACAAAACATTACAACACCGTACGTAAACTTAAAACTCCATAATAAACCTAATGAATTCGTCCGAGTCATTTGAACATCGTACGACCACTTAGGACTTGTTACGACTCTGTATGCGAAATTAGCAACAGGAAAAGCAATTTAGAATAATGTAGGATGCGTTACAACTTTTGAGAACAACTTACACCACCGTACGAAAGATTAAAACTACATAATAAACCTAATGAATTCGTCCGCGTAATTTGAACACCATACAACAATTTGGAATATATTACGACTCTGTATGCCACATTACCGCCTTGAAAAGCATGTTAGTATAACGTACGGCACCTTACAACTCCTAACAAAACATTACAACACCGTACGTAAACTTAAAACTCCATAATAAACCTAATGAATTCGTCCTAGTCATTTGAACATCGTACAACCACTTAGGACTTGTTACGACTCTGTATGCGAAATTAGCAACAGGAAAAGCAATTTAGAATAATGTAGGATGCGTTACAACTTTTGAGAACAACTTACACCACCGTACGAAAGATTAAAACTACATAATAAACCTAATGAATTCGTCCGCGTAATTTGAACACCATACAACAATTTGGAATATATTAAGACTCTGTATGCCACATTACCGCCTTGAAAAGCATGTTAGTATAACGTACGACACCTTACTACTCCTAACAAAACATTACAACACCGTACGTAAACTTAAAACTCCATAATAAACCTAATGAATTCGTCCGAGTCATTTGAACATCGTACGACCACTTAGGACTTGTTACGACTCTGTATGCGAAATTAGCAATTGGAAAACCAATTTAGAATAATGTAGGATGCGTTACAACTTTTGAGAACAACTTACACCACCGTACGAAAGATTAAAACTACATAATAAACCTAATGAATTCGTCCGCGTAATTTGAACACCATACAACAATTTGGAATATATTACGACTCTGTATGCCACATTACCGCCTTGAAAAGCATGTTAGTATAACGTACGACACCTTACTACTCCTAACAAAACATTACAACACCGTACGTAAACTTAAAACTCCATAATAAACCTAATGAATTCGTCCGAGTCATTTGAACATCGTACGACCACTTAAGACTTGTTACGACTCTGTATGCGAAATTAGCAACAGGAAAAGCAATTTAGAATAATGTAGGATGCGTTACAACTTTTGAGAACAACTTACACCACCGTACGAAAGATTAAAACTACATAATAAACCTAATGAATTCGTCCGCGTAATTTGAACACCATACAACAATTTGGAATATATTACGACTCTGTATGCCACATTACCGCCTTGAAAAGCATGTTAGTATAACGTACGGCACCTTACAACTCCTAACAAAACATTACAACACCGTACGTAAACTTAAAACTCCATAATAAACCTAATGAATTCGTCCTAGTCATTTGAACATCGTACAACCACTTAGGACTTGTTACGACTCTGTATGCGAAATTAGCAACAGGAAAAGCAATTTAGAATAATGTAGGATGCGTTACAACTTTTGAGAACAACTTACACCACCGTACGAAAGATTAAAACTACATAATAAACCTAATGAATTCGTCCGCGTAATTTGAACACCATACAACAATTTGGAATATATTAAGACTCTGTATGCCACATTACCGCCTTGAAAAGCATGTTAGTATAACGTACGACACCTTACTACTCCTAACAAAACATTACAACACCGTACGTAAACTTAAAACTCCATAATAAACCTAATGAATTCGTCCGAGTCATTTGAACATCGTACGACCACTTAGGACTTGTTACGACTCTGTATGCGAAATTAGCAATTGGAAAACCAATTTAGAATAATGTAGGATGCGTTACAACTTTTGAGAACAACTTACACCACCGTACGAAAGATTAAAACTACATAATAAACCTAATGAATTCGTCCGCGTAATTTGAACACCATACAACAATTTGGAATATATTACGACTCTGTATGCCACATTACCGCCTTGAAAAGCATGTTAGTATAACGTACGGCGCCTTACTACTCCTAACAAAACATTACAACACCGTACGTAAACTTAAAACTCCATAATAAACCTAATGAATTCGTCCGAGTCATTTGAACATCGTACGACCACTTAGGACTTGTTACGACTCTGTATGCGAAATTAGCAATTGGAAAACCAATTTAGAATAATGTAGGATGCGTTACAACTTTTGAGAACAACTTACACCACCGTACGAAAGATTAAAACTACATAATAAACCTAATGAATTCGTCCGCGTAATTTGAACACCATACAACAATTTGGAATATATTACGACTCTGTATGCCACATTACCGCCTTGAAAAGCATGTTAGTATAACGTACGGCGCCTTACTACTCCTAACAAAACATTACAACACCGTACGTAAACTTAAAACTCCATAATAAACCTAATGAATTCGTCCTAGTCATTTGAACATCGTACAACCACTCAGGACTTGTTACAACTCTGTATGCGAAATTAGCAACAGGAAAAGCAATTTAGAATAATGTAGGATGCGTTACAACTTTTGAGAACAACTTACACCACCGTACGAAAGATTAAAACTCCATAATAAACCTAATGAATTCGTCCGAGTAATTTGAACACCATACAACAATTTGGAATATATTAAGACTCTGTATGCCACATTACCGCCTTGAAAAGCATGTTAGTATAACGTACGACACCTTACTACTCCTAACAAAACATTACAACACCGTACGTAAACTTAAAACTCCATAATAAACCTAATGAATTCGTCCGAGTCCTTTGAACATCGTACGACAATTTAGAATATATTACGACTCTGTATGCCACATTACCGTCTTGAAAAGCATGTTAGTATAACATACGGCACCTTAAAACTCCTAACAAAACATTACAACACCGTACGTAAACTTAAAACTCCATAATAAACCTAATGAATTCGTCCGAGTCATTTGAACATCGTACGACCACTTAGGACTTGTTACGACTCTGTATGCGAAATTAGCAACAGGAAAAGCAATTTAGAATAATGTAGGATGCGTTACAACTTTTGAGAACAACTTACACCACCGTACGAATGATTAAAACTCCATAATAAACCTAATGAATTCGTCCGAGTAATTTGAACACCATACAACAATTTGGAATATATTAAGACTCTGTATGCCACATTACCGCCTTGAAAAGCATGTTAGTATAACGTACGACACCTTATTACTCCTAACAAAACATTACAACACCGTACGTAAACTTAAAACTCCATAATAAACCTAATGAATTCGTCCTAGTCATTTGAACATCGTACAACCACTCAGGACTTGTTACAACTCTGTATGCGAAATTAGCAACAGGAAAAGCAATTTAGAATAATGTAGGATGCGTTACAACTTTTGAGAACAACTTACACCACCGTACGAATGATTAAAACTCCATAATAAACCTAATGAATTCGTCCGAGTAATTTGAACACCATACAACAATTTGGAATATATTAAGACTCTGTATGCCACATTACCGCCTTGAAAAGCATGTTAGTATAACGTACGACACCTTACTACTCCTAACAAAACATTACAACACCGTACGTAAACTTAAAACTCCATAATAAACCTAATGAATTCGTCCGAGTCATTTGAACATCGTACGACCACTTAGGACTTGTTACGACTCTGTATGCGAAATTAGCAACAGGAAAAGCAATTTAGAATAATGTAGGATGCGTTACAACTTTTGAGAACAACTTACACCACCGTACGAAAGATTAAAACTACATAATAAACCTAATGAATTCGTCCGCGTAATTTGAACACCATACAACTATTTGGAATATATTACGACTCTGTATGCCACATTACCGCCTTGAAAAGCATGTTAGTATAACGTACGGCACCTTACAACTCCTAACAAAACATTACAACACCGTACGTAAACTTAAAACTCCATAATAAACCTAATGAATTCGTCCTAGTCATTTGAACATCGTACAACCACTTAGGACTTGTTACGACTCTGTATGCGAAATTAGCAACAGGAAAAGCAATTTAGAATAATGTAGGATGCGTTACAACTTTTGAGAACAACTTACACCACCGTACGAAAGATTAAAACTACATAATAAACCTAATGAATTCGTCCGCGTAATTTGAACACCATACAACAATTTGGAATATATTAAGACTCTGTATGCCACATTACCGCCTTGAAAAGCATGTTAGTATAACGTACGACACCTTACTACTCCTAACAAAACATTACAACACCGTACGTAAACTTAAAACTCCATAATAAACCTAATGAATTCGTCCGAGTCATTTGAACATCGTACGACCACTTAGGACTTGTTACGACTCTGTATGCGAAATTAGCAACAGGAAAAGCAATTTAGAATAATGTAGGATGCGTTACAACTTTTGAGAACAACTTACACCACCGTACGAAAGATTAAAACTACATAATAAACCTAATGAATTCGTCCGCGTAATTTGAACACCATACAACAATTTGGAATATATTACGACTCTGTATGCCACATTACCGCCTTGAAAAGCATGTTAGTATAACGTACGGCACCTTACAACTCCTAACAAAACATTACAACACCGTACGTAAACTTAAAACTCCATAATAAACCTAATGAATTCGTCCTAGTCATTTGAACATCGTACAACCACTTAGGACTTGTTACGACTCTGTATGCGAAATTAGCAACAGGAAAAGCAATTTAGAATAATGTAGGATGCGTTACAACTTTTGAGAACAACTTACACCACCGTACGAAAGATTAAAACTACATAATAAACCTAATGAATTCGTCCGCGTAATTTGAACACCATACAACAATTTGGAATATATTAAGACTCTGTATGCCACATTACCGCCTTGAAAAGCATGTTAGTATAACGTACGACACCTTACTACTCCTAACAAAACATTACAACACCGTACGTAAACTTAAAACTCCATAATAAACCTAATGAATTCGTCCGAGTCATTTGAACATCGTACGACCACTTAGGACTTGTTACGACTCTGTATGCGAAATTAGCAATTGGAAAACCAATTTAGAATAATGTAGGATGCGTTACAACTTTTGAGAACAACTTACACCACCGTACGAAAGATTAAAACTACATAATAAACCTAATGAATTCGTCCGCGTAATTTGAACACCATACAACAATTTGGAATATATTATGACTCTGTATGCCACATTACCGCCTTGAAAAGCATGTTAGTATAACGTACGGCGCCTTACTACTCCTAACAAAACATTACAACACCGTACGTAAACTTAAAACTCCATAATAAACCTAATGAATTCGTCCTAGTCATTTGAACATCGTACAACCACTCAGGACTTGTTACAACTCTGTATGCGAAATTAGCAACAGGAAAAGCAATTTAGAATAATGTAGGATGCGTTACAACTTTTGAGAACAACTTACACCACCGTACGAAAGATTAAAACTCCATAATAAACCTAATGAATTCGTCCGAGTAATTTGAACACCATACAACAATTTGGAATATATTAAGACTCTGTATGCCACATTACCGCCTTGAAAAGCATGTTAGTATAACGTACGACACCTTACTACTCCTAACAAAACATTACAACACCGTACGTAAACTTAAAACTCCATAATAAACCTAATGAATTCGTCCGAGTCCTTTGAACATCGTACGACAATTTAGAATATATTACGACTCTGTATGCCACATTACCGTCTTGAAAAGCATGTTAGTATAACATACGGCACCTTAAAACTCCTAACAAAACATTACAACACCGTACGTAAACTTAAAACTCCATAATAAACCTAATAAATTAGTCCGAGTCCTTTGAACATCGTACTACAATTTAGAATATATTACGACTCTGTATGCCACATTACCGCCTTGAAAAGCATGTTAGTATAACGTACGACACCTTACTACTCCTAACAAAACATTACAACACCGTACGTAAACTTAAAACTCCATAATAAACCTAATGAATTCGTCCGAGTCATTTGAACATCGTACGACCACTTAGGACTTGTTACGACTCTGTATGCGAAATTAGCAACAGGAAAAGCAATTTAGAATAATGTAGGATGCGTTACAACTTTTGAGAACAACTTACACCACCGTACGAATGATTAAAACTCCATAATAAACCTAATGAATTCGTCCGAGTAATTTGAACACCATACAACAATTTGGAATATATTAAGACTCTGTATGCCACATTACCGCCTTGAAAAGCATGTTAGTATAACGTACGACACCTTATTACTCCTAACAAAACATTACAACACCGTACGTAAACTTAAAACTCCATAATAAACCTAATGAATTCGTCCTAGTCATTTGAACATCGTACAACCACTCAGGACTTGTTACAACTCTGTATGCGAAATTAGCAACAGGAAAAGCAATTTAGAATAATGTAGGATGCGTTACAACTTTTGAGAACAACTTACACCACCGTACGAAAGATTAAAACTCCATAATAAACCTAATGAATTCGTCCGAGTAATTTGAACACCATACAACAATTTGGAATATATTAAGACTCTGTATGCCACATTACCGCCTTGAAAAGCATGTTAGTATAACGTACGACACCTTACTACTCCTAACAAAACATTACAACACCGTACGTAAACTTAAAACTCCATAATAAACCTAATGAATTCGTCCGAGTCATTTGAACATCGTACGACCACTTAGGACTTGTTACGACTCTGTATGCGAAATTAGCAACAGGAAAAGCAATTTAGAATAATGTAGGATGCGTTACAACTTTTGAGAACAACTTACACCACCGTACGAAAGATTAAAACTACATAATAAACCTAATGAATTCGTCCGCGTAATTTGAACACCATACAACAATTTGGAATATATTACGACTCTGTATGCCACATTACCGCCTTGAAAAGCATGTTAGTATAACGTACGGCACCTTACAACTCCTAACAAAACATTACAACACCGTACGTAAACTTAAAACTCCATAATAAACCTAATGAATTCGTCCTAGTCATTTGAACATCGTACAACCACTCAGGACTTGTTACGACTCTGTATGCGAAATTAGCAACAGGAAAAGCAATTTAGAATAATGTAGGATGCGTTACAACTTTTGAGAACAACTTACACCACCGTACGAAAGATTAAAACTACATAATAAACCTAATGAATTCGTCCGCGTAATTTGAACACCATACAACAATTTGGAATATATTAAGACTCTGTATGCCACATTACCGCCTTGAAAAGCATGTTAGTATAACGTACGACACCTTACTACTCCTAACAAAACATTACAACACCGTACGTAAACTTAAAACTCCATAATAAACCTAATGAATTCGTCCGAGTCATTTGAACATCGTACGACCACTTAGGACTTGTTACGACTCTGTATGCGAAATTAGCAATTGGAAAACCAATTTAGAATAATGTAGGATGCGTTACAACTTTTGAGAACAACTTACACCACCGTACGAAAGATTAAAACTACATAATAAACCTAATGAATTCGTCCGCGTAATTTGAACACCATACAACAATTTGGAATATATTAAGACTCTGTATGCCACATTACCGCCTTGAAAAGCATGTTAGTATAACGTACGACACCTTACTACTCCTAACAAAACATTACAACACCGTACGTAAACTTAAAACTCCATAATAAACCTAATGAATTCGTCCGAGTCATTTGAACATCGTACGACCACTTAGGACTTGTTACGACTCTGTATGCGAAATTAGCAATTGGAAAACCAATTTAGAATAATGTAGGATGCGTTACAACTTTTGAGAACAACTTACACCACCGTACGAAAGATTAAAACTACATAATAAACCTAATGAATTCGTCCGCGTAATTTGAACACCATACAACAATTTGGAATATATTAAGACTCTGTATGCCACATTACCGCCTTGAAAAGCATGTTAGTATAACGTACGACACCTTACTACTCCTAACAAAACATTACAACACCGTACGTAAACTTAAAACTCCATAATAAACCTAATGAATTCGTCCGAGTCATTTGAACATCGTACGACCACTCAGGACTTGTTACGACTCTGTATGCGAAATTAGCAACAGGAAAAGCAATTTAGAATAATGTAGGATGCGTTACAACTTTTGAGAACAACTTACACCACCGTACGAAAGATTAAAACTGCATAATAAACCTAATGAATTCGTCCGAGTAATTTGAACACCATACAACAATTTGAAATATATTACGACTCTGTATGCCACATTACCGCCTTGAAAAGCATGTTAGTATAACGTACGGCACCTTACAACTCCTAACAAAACATTACAACACCGTACGTAAACTTTAAACTCCATAATAAACCTAATGAATTCGTCCTAGTCATTTGAACATCGTACAACCACTCAGGACTTGTTAGGACTCTGTATGCGAAATTAGCAACAGGAAAAGCAATTTAGAATAATGTAGGATGCATTACAACTTTTGAGAACACCTTACACCACCGTATGAAAGATTAAAACTCCAAAATAAACCTAATGAATTCGTCCGAGTAATTTGAACACCATACAACAATTTGGAATATATTACGACTCTGTATGCCACATTACCGCCTTGAAAAGCATGTTAGTATAACGTACGACACCTTACTACTCCTAACAAAACATTACAACACCGTACGTAAACTTAAAACTCCATAATAAACCTAATAAATTAGTCTGAGTCCTTTGAACATAGTACTAAAATTTAGAATATATTACGACTCTGTATGCCACATTACCGCCTTGAAAAGCATGTTAGTATAACGTACGACACCTTACTACTCCTAACAAAACATTACAACACCGTACGTAAACTTAAAACTCCATAATAAACCTAATGAATTCGTCCGAGTCATTTGAACATCGTACGACCACTTAGGACTTGTTACGACTCTGTATGCGAAATTAGCAACAGGAAAAGCAATTTAGAATAATGTAGGATGCGTTACAACTTTTGAGAACAACTTACACCACCGTACGAAAGATTAAAACTACATAATAAACCTAATGAATTCGTCCGCGTAATTTGAACACCATACAACAATTTGGAATATATTACGACTCTGTATGCCACATTACCGCCTTGAAAAGCATGTTAGTATAACGTACGGCACCTTACAACTCCTAACAAAACATTACAACACCGTACGTAAACTTAAAACTCCATAATAAACCTAATGAATTCGTCCTAGTCATTTGAACATCGTACAACCACTTAGGACTTATTACGACTCTGTATGCGAAATTAGCAACAGGAAAAACAATTTAGAATAATGTAGGATGCGTTACAACTTTTGAGAACAACTTACACCACCGTACGAAAGATTAAAACTACATAATAAACCTAATGAATTCGTCCGCGTAATTTGAACACCATACAACAATTTGGAATATATTACGACTCTGTATGCCACATTACCGCCTTGAAAAGCATGTTAGTATAACGTACGGCGCCTTACTACTCCTAACAAAACATTACAACACCGTACGTAAACTTAAAACTCCATAATAAAACTAATGAATTCGTCCGAGTCATTTGAACATCGTACGACCACTCAGGACTTGTTACGACTAGTTATGCGAAATTAGCAACAGGAAAAGCCATTTAGAATAATGTAGGATGCGTTACAACTTTTGAGAACAACTTACACCACCGTACGAAAGATTAAAACTCCATAATAAACCTAATGAATTCGTCCGAGTAATTTGAACACCATACAACAATTTGGAATATATTAAGACTCTGTATGCCACATTACCGCCTTGAAAAGCATGTTAGTATAACGTACGACACCTTACTACTCCTAACAAAACATTACAACACCGTACGTAAACTTAAAACTCCATAATAAACCTAATGAATTCGTCCGAGTCATTTGAACATCGTACGACCACTTAGGACTTGTTACGACTCTGTATGCGAAATTAGCAATTGGAAAACCAATTTAGAATAATGTAGGATGCGTTACAACTTTTGAGAACAACTTACACCACCGTACGAAAGATTAAAACTCCATAATAAACCTAATGAATTCGTCCGCGTAATTTGAACACCATACAACAATTTGTAATATATTACGACTCTGTATGCCACATTACCGCCTTGAAAAGCATGTTAGTATAACGTACGGCACCTTACAACTCCTAACAAAACATTACAACACCGTACGTAAACTTAAAACTCCATAATAAACCTAATGAATTCGTCCTAGTCATTTGAACATCGTACAACCACTCAGGACTTGTTACGACTCTGTATGCGAAATTAGCAACAGGAAAAGCAATTTAGAATAATGTACGATGCGTTACAACTTTTGAGAACAACTTACACCACCGTACGAAAATTAAAACTACATAATAAACCTAATGAATTCGTCCGCGTAATTTGAACACCATACAACAATTTGGAATATATTACGACTCTGTATGCCACATTACCGCCTTGAAAAGCATGTTAGTATAACGTACGGCGCCTTACTACTCCTAACAAAACATTACAACACCGTACGTAAACTTAAAACTCCATAATAAAACTAATGAATTCGTCCGAGTCATTTGAACATCGTACGACCACTCAGGACTTGTTACGACTCTGTATGCGAAATTAGCAACAGGAAAAGCAATTTAGAATAATGTAGGATGCGTTACAACCTTTGAGAACACCTTACACCACCGTACGAAAGATTAAAACTCCATAATAAACCTAATGAATTCGTCCGAGAAATTTGAACTCCATACAACAATTTGGAATATATTAAGACTCTGTATGCCACATTACCGCCTTGAAAAGCATGTTAGTATAACATACGACACCTTACTACTCCTAACAAAACATTACAACACCGTACGTAAACTTAAAACTCCATAATAAACCTAATGAATTCGTCCGAGTCATTTGAACATCGTACGACCACTTAGGACTTGTTACGACTCTGTATGCGAAATTAGCAACAGGAAAAGCAATTTAGAATAATGTAGGATGCGTTACAACTTTTGAGAACAACTCACACCACCGTACGAAAGATTAAAACTCCATAATAAACCTAATGAATTCGTCCAAGTAATTTGAACACCATACAACAATTTGGAATATATTACGACTCTGTATGCCACATTACCGCCTTGAAAAGCATGTTAGTATAACGTACGGCACCTTACAACTCCTAACAAAACATTAAAACACCGTACGTAAACATAAAACTCCATAATAAACCTAATGAATTCGTCCTAGTCATTTGAACATCGTACAACCACTCAGGACTTGTTACGACTCTGTATGCGAAATTAGCAACAGGAAAAGCAATTTAGAATAATGTAGGATGCGTTACAACTTTTGAGAACAACTTACACCACCGTACGAAAGATTAAAACTCCAAAATAAACCTAATGAATTCGTCCGAGTAATTTGAACACCATACAACAATTTGGAATATATTACGACTCTGTATGCCATATTACCGCCTTGAAAAGCATGTTAGTATAACGTACGACACCTTACTACTCCTAACAAAACATTACAACACCGTACGTAAACTTAAAACTCCATAATAAACCTAATAAATTAGTCTGAGTCCTTTGAACATAGTACTAAAATTTAGAATATATTATGACTTTGTATGCCACATTACCGCCTTGAAAAGCATGTTAGTATAACGTACGGCGCCTTACTACTCCTAACAAAACATTACAACACCGTACGTAAACTTAAAACTCCATAATAAAACTAATGAATTCATCCGAGTCATTTGAACATCGTACGACCACTCAGGACTTGTTATGACACTGTATGCGAAATTAGCAACAGGAAAAGCAGTTTAGAATAATGTAGGATGCGTTACAACCTTTGAGAACACCTTACACCACCGTACGAAAGATTAAAACTCAATAATAAACCTAATGAATTCGTCCGAGTAATTTGAACACCATACAACAATTTGGAATATATTAAGACTCTGTATGCCACATTACCGCCTTCAAAAGCATGTTAGTATAACGTACGACACCTTACTACTCCTAACAAAACATTACAACACCGTACGTAAACTTAAAACTCCATAATAAACCTAATGAATTCGTCCGAGTCATTTGAACATCGTACGACCACTTAGGACTTGTTACGACTCTGTATGCGAAATTAGCAACAGGAAAAGCAATTTAGAATAATGTAGGATGCGTTACAACTTTTGAGAACAACTTACACCACCGTACGAAAGATTAAAACTCCATAATAAACCTAATGAATTCGTCCGAGTAATTTGAACACCATACAACAATTTGGAATATATTACGACTCTGTATGCCACATTACCGCCTTGAAAAGCATGTTAGTATAACGTACGGCACCTTACAACTCCTAACAAAACATTACAACACCGTACGTAAACTTAAAACTCCATAATAAACCTAATGAATTCGTCCTAGTCATTTGAACATCGTACAACCACTCAGGACTTGTTACGACTCTGTATGCGAAATTAGCAACAGGAAAAGCAATTTAGAATAATGTAAGATGCATTACAACTTTTGAGAACACCTTACACCACCGTACGAAAGATTAAAACTCCAAAATAAACCTAATGAATTCGTCCGAGTAATTTGAACACCATACAACAATTTGGAATATATTACGACTCTGTATGCCACATTACCGCCTTGAAAAGCATGTTAGTATAACGTACGACACCTTACTACTTCTAACAAAACATTACAACACCGTACGTAAACTTAAAACTCCATAATAAACCTAATAAATTAGTCTGAGTCCTTTGAACATAGTACTAAAATTTAGAATATATTACGACTCTGTATGCCACATTACCGCCTTGAAAAGCATGTTAGTATAACGTACGGCGCCTTACTACTCCTAACAAAACATTACAACGCCGTACGTAAACTTAAAACTCCATAATAAACCTAATGAATTCGTCCGAGTCATTTGAACATCGTACGACCACTTAGGACTTGTTACGACTCTGTATGCGAAATTAGCAACAGGAAAAGCAATTTAGAATAATGTAGGATGCGTTACAACTTTTGAGAACAACTTACACCACCGTACGAAAGATTAAAACTCCATAATAAACCTAATGAATTCGTCCGAGTAATTTGAACACCATACAACAATTTGGAATATATTACGACTCTGTATGCCACATTACCGCCTTGAAAAGCATGTTAGTATAACGTACGGCACCTTACAACTCCTAACAAAACATTACAACACCGTACGTAAACTTAAAACTCCATAATAAACCTAATGAATTCGTCCTAGTCATTTGAACATCGTACAACCACTCAGGACTTGTTACGACTCTGTATGCGAAATTAGCAACAGGAAAAGCAATTTAGAATAATGTAAGATGCATTACAACTTTTGAGAACACCTTACACCACCGTACGAAAGATTAAAACTCCAAAATAAACCTAATGAATTCGTCCGAGTAATTTGAACACCATACAACAATTTGGAATATATTACGACTCTGTATGCCACATTACCGCCTTGAAAAGCATGTTAGTATAACGTACGACACCTTACTACTTCTAACAAAACATTACAACACCGTACGTAAACTTAAAACTCCATAATAAACCTAATAAATTAGTCTGAGTCCTTTGAACATAGTACTAAAATTTAGAATATATTACGACTCTGTATGCCACATTACCGCCTTGAAAAGCATGTTAGTATAACGTACGGCGCCTTACTACTCCTAACAAAACATTACAACGCCGTACGTAAACTTAAAACTCCATAATAAAACTAATGAATTCGTCCGAGTCATTTGAACATCGTACGACCACTCAGGACTTGTTACGACTCTGTATGCGAAATTAGCAACAGGAAAAGCAATTTAGAATAATGTAGGATGCGTTACAACCTTTGAGAACACCTTACACCACCATACGAAAGATTAAAACTCCATAATAAACCTAATGAATTCGTCCGAGTAATTTGAACACCATACAACAATTTGGAATATATTAAGACTCTGTATGCCACATTACCGCCTTGAAAAGCATGTTAGTATAACGTACGACATCTTACTACTCCTAACAAAACATTACAACACCGTACGTAAACTTAAAACTCCATAATAAACCTAATGAATTCGTCCTAGTCATTTGAACATCGTACAACCACTCAGGACTTGTTACGACTCTGTATGCGAAATTAGCAACAGGAAAAGCAATTTAGAATAATGTACGATGCGTTACAACTTTTGAGAACAACTTACACCACCGTACGAAAATTAAAACTACATAATAAACCTAATGAATTCGTCCGCGTAATTTGAACACCATACAACAATTTGGAATATATTACGACTCTGTATGCCACATTACCGCCTTGAAAAGCATGTTAGTATAACGTACGGCGCCTTACTACTCCTAACAAAACATTACAACACCGTACGTAAACTTAAAACTCCATAATAAAACTAATGAATTCGTCCGAGTCATTTGAACATCGTACGACCACTCAGGACTTGTTACGACTCTGTATGCGAAATTAGCAACAGGAAAAGCAATTTAGAATAATGTAGGATGCGTTACAACCTTTGAGAACACCTTACACCACCGTACGAAAGATTAAAACTCCATAATAAACCTAATGAATTCGTCCGAGAAATTTGAACTCCATACAACAATTTGGAATATATTAAGACTCTGTATGCCACATTACCGCCTTGAAAAGCATGTTAGTATAACATACGACACCTTACTACTCCTAACAAAACATTACAACACCGTACGTAAACTTAAAACTCCATAATAAACCTAATGAATTCGTCCGAGTCATTTGAACATCGTACGACCACTTAGGACTTGTTACGACTCTGTATGCGAAATTAGCAACAGGAAAAGCAATTTAGAATAATGTAGGATGCGTTACAACTTTTGAGAACAACTCACACCACCGTACGAAAGATTAAAACTCCATAATAAACCTAATGAATTCGTCCAAGTAATTTGAACACCATACAACAATTTGGAATATATTACGACTCTGTATGCCACATTACCGCCTTGAAAAGCATGTTAGTATAACGTACGGCACCTTACAACTCCTAACAAAACATTAAAACACCGTACGTAAACATAAAACTCCATAATAAACCTAATGAATTCGTCCTAGTCATTTGAACATCGTACAACCACTCAGGACTTGTTACGACTCTGTATGCGAAATTAGCAACAGGAAAAGCAATTTAGAATAATGTAGGATGCGTTACAACTTTTGAGAACAACTTACACCACCGTACGAAAGATTAAAACTCCAAAATAAACCTAATGAATTCGTCCGAGTAATTTGAACACCATACAACAATTTGGAATATATTACGACTCTGTATGCCATATTACCGCCTTGAAAAGCATGTTAGTATAACGTACGACACCTTACTACTCCTAACAAAACATTACAACACCGTACGTAAACTTAAAACTCCATAATAAACCTAATAAATTAGTC
The DNA here is from genome assembly GCA_030867185.1 of Tagetes erecta. Taxonomy (NCBI): domain Eukaryota; kingdom Viridiplantae; phylum Streptophyta; class Magnoliopsida; order Asterales; family Asteraceae; genus Tagetes; species Tagetes erecta. The sequence continues at coordinate 40,685,784 of CM061488.1, read as the reverse complement.
TGAGTCCTTTGAACATAGTACTAAAATTTAGAATATATTATGACTTTGTATGCCACATTACCGCCTTGAAAAGCATGTTAGTATAACGTACGGCGCCTTACTACTCCTAACAAAACATTACAACACCGTACGTAAACTTAAAACTCCATAATAAAACTAATGAATTCATCCGAGTCATTTGAACATCGTACGACCACTCAGGACTTGTTATGACACTGTATGCGAAATTAGCAACAGGAAAAGCAGTTTAGAATAATGTAGGATGCGTTACAACCTTTGAGAACACCTTACACCACCGTACGAAAGATTAAAACTCAATAATAAACCTAATGAATTCGTCCGAGTAATTTGAACACCATACAACAATTTGGAATATATTAAGACTCTGTATGCCACATTACCGCCTTCAAAAGCATGTTAGTATAACGTACGACACCTTACTACTCCTAACAAAACATTACAACACCGTACGTAAACTTAAAACTCCATAATAAACCTAATGAATTCGTCCGAGTCATTTGAACATCGTACGACCACTTAGGACTTGTTACGACTCTGTATGCGAAATTAGCAACAGGAAAAGCAATTTAGAATAATGTAGGATGCGTTACAACTTTTGAGAACAACTTACACCACCGTACGAAAGATTAAAACTCCATAATAAACCTAATGAATTCGTCCGAGTAATTTGAACACCATACAACAATTTGGAATATATTACGACTCTGTATGCCACATTACCGCCTTGAAAAGCATGTTAGTATAACGTACGGCACCTTACAACTCCTAACAAAACATTACAACACCGTACGTAAACTTAAAACTCCATAATAAACCTAATGAATTCGTCCTAGTCATTTGAACATCGTACAACCACTCAGGACTTGTTACGACTCTGTATGCGAAATTAGCAACAGGAAAAGCAATTTAGAATAATGTAAGATGCATTACAACTTTTGAGAACACCTTACACCACCGTACGAAAGATTAAAACTCCAAAATAAACCTAATGAATTCGTCCGAGTAATTTGAACACCATACAACAATTTGGAATATATTACGACTCTGTATGCCACATTACCGCCTTGAAAAGCATGTTAGTATAACGTACGACACCTTACTACTTCTAACAAAACATTACAACACCGTACGTAAACTTAAAACTCCATAATAAACCTAATAAATTAGTCTGAGTCCTTTGAACATAGTACTAAAATTTAGAATATATTACGACTCTGTATGCCACATTACCGCCTTGAAAAGCATGTTAGTATAACGTACGGCGCCTTACTACTCCTAACAAAACATTACAACGCCGTACGTAAACTTAAAACTCCATAATAAACCTAATGAATTCGTCCGAGTCATTTGAACATCGTACGACCACTTAGGACTTGTTACGACTCTGTATGCGAAATTAGCAACAGGAAAAGCAATTTAGAATAATGTAGGATGCGTTACAACTTTTGAGAACAACTTACACCACCGTACGAAAGATTAAAACTCCATAATAAACCTAATGAATTCGTCCGAGTAATTTGAACACCATACAACAATTTGGAATATATTACGACTCTGTATGCCACATTACCGCCTTGAAAAGCATGTTAGTATAACGTACGGCACCTTACAACTCCTAACAAAACATTACAACACCGTACGTAAACTTAAAACTCCATAATAAACCTAATGAATTCGTCCTAGTCATTTGAACATCGTACAACCACTCAGGACTTGTTACGACTCTGTATGCGAAATTAGCAACAGGAAAAGCAATTTAGAATAATGTAAGATGCATTACAACTTTTGAGAACACCTTACACCACCGTACGAAAGATTAAAACTCCAAAATAAACCTAATGAATTCGTCCGAGTAATTTGAACACCATACAACAATTTGGAATATATTACGACTCTGTATGCCACATTACCGCCTTGAAAAGCATGTTAGTATAACGTACGACACCTTACTACTTCTAACAAAACATTACAACACCGTACGTAAACTTAAAACTCCATAATAAACCTAATAAATTAGTCTGAGTCCTTTGAACATAGTACTAAAATTTAGAATATATTACGACTCTGTATGCCACATTACCGCCTTGAAAAGCATGTTAGTATAACGTACGGCGCCTTACTACTCCTAACAAAACATTACAACGCCGTACGTAAACTTAAAACTCCATAATAAAACTAATGAATTCGTCCGAGTCATTTGAACATCGTACGACCACTCAGGACTTGTTACGACTCTGTATGCGAAATTAGCAACAGGAAAAGCAATTTAGAATAATGTAGGATGCGTTACAACCTTTGAGAACACCTTACACCACCATACGAAAGATTAAAACTCCATAATAAACCTAATGAATTCGTCCGAGTAATTTGAACACCATACAACAATTTGGAATATATTAAGACTCTGTATGCCACATTACCGCCTTGAAAAGCATGTTAGTATAACGTACGACATCTTACTACTCCTAACAAAACATTACAACACCGTACGTAAACTTAAAACTCCATAATAAACCTAATGAATTCGTCCGAGTCATTTGAACATCGTACGACCACTTAGGACTTGTTACGACTCTGTATGCGAAATTAGCAACAGGAAAAGCAATTTAGAATAATGTAGGATGCGTTACAACTTTTGAGAACAACTTACACCACCGTACGAAAGATTAAAACTCCATAATAAACCTAATGAATTCGTCCGAGTAATTTTAACACCATAAAACAATTTGGAATATATTACGACTCTGTATGCCACATTACCGCCTTGAAAAGCATGTTAGTATAACGTACGGCACCTTACAACTCCTAACAAAACATTACAACACCGTACGTAAACTTAAAACTCCATAATAAACCTAATGAATTCGTCCTATTCATTTGAACATCGTACAACCACTCAGGACTTGTTAGGACTCTGTATGCGAAATTAGCAACAAGAAAAGCAATTTAGAATAATGTAGGATGCATTACAACTTTTGAGAACACCTTACACCACCGTACGAAAGATTAAAACTCCAAAATAAACCTAATGAATTCGTCCGCGTAATTTGAACACCATACAACAATTTGGAATATATTACGACTCTGTATGTCACATTACCGCCTTGAAAAGCATGTTAGTATAACGTACGACACCTTACTACTTCTAACAAAACATTACAACACCGTACGTAAACTTAAAACTCCATAATAAACCTAATAAATTAGTCTGAGTCCTTTGAACATAGTACTAAAATTTAGAATATATTACGACTCTGTATGCCACATTACCGCCTTGAAAAGCATGTTAGTATAACGTACGGCGCCTTACTACTCCTAACAAAACATTACAACGCCGTACGTAAACTTAAAACTCCATAATAAAACTAATGAATTCGTCCGAGTCATTTGAACATCGTACGACCACTCAGGACTTGTTACGACTCTGTATGCGAAATTAGCAACAGGAAAAGCAATTTAGAATAATGTAGGATGCGTTACAACCTTTGAGAACACCTTACACCACCATACGAAAGATTAAAACTCCATAATAAACCTAATGAATTCGTCCGAGTAATTTGAACACCATACAACAATTTGGAATATATTAAGACTCTGTATGCCACATTACCGCCTTGAAAAGCATGTTAGTATAACGTACGACACCTTACTACTCCTAACAAAACATTACAACACCGTACGTAAACTTAAAACTCCATAATAAACCTAATGAATTCGTCCGAGTCATTTGAACATCGTACGACCACTTAGGACTTGTTATGACTCTGTATGCGAAATTAGCAACAGGAAAAGCAATTTTGAATAATGTAGGATGCGTTACAACCTTTGAGAACACCTTACACCACCGTACGAAAGATTAAAACTCCATAATAAACCTAATGAATTCGTCCGAGTAATTTGAACACCATACAACAATTTGGAATATATTAAGACTCTGTATGCCACATTACCGCCTTCAAAAGCATGTTAGTATAACGTACGACACCTTACTACTCCTAACAAAACATTACAACACCGTACGTAAACTTAAAACTCCATAATAAACCTAATGAATTCGTCCGAGTCATTTGAACATCGTACGACCACTTAGGACTTGTTACGACTCTGTATGCGAAATTAGCAACAGGAAAAGCAATTTAGAATAATGTAGGATGCGTTACAGCTTTTGAGAACAACTTACACCACCGTACGAAAGATTAAAACTCCATAATAAACCTAATGAATTCGTCCGAGTAATTTGAACACCATACAACAATTTGGAATATATTACGACTCTGTATGCCACATTACCGCCTTGAAAAGCATGTTAGTATAACGTACGGCACCTTACAACTCCTAACAAAACATTACAACACCGTACGTAAACTTAAAACTCCATAATAAACCTAATGAATTCGTCCTAGTCATTTGAACATCGTACAACCACTCAGGACTTGTTACGACTCTGTATGCGAAATTAGCAACAGGAAAAGCAATTTAGAATAATGTAAGATGCATTACAACTTTTGAGAACACCTTACACCACCGTACGAAAGATTAAAACTCCAAAATAAACCTAATGAATTCGTCCGAGTAATTTGAACACCATACAACAATTTGGAATATATTACGACTCTGTATGCCACATTACCGCCTTGAAAAGCATGTTAGTATAACGTACGACACCTTACTACTTCTAACAAAACATTACAACACCGTACGTAAACTTAAAACTCCATAATAAACCTAATAAATTAGTCTGAGTCCTTTGAACATAGTACTAAAATTTAGAATATATTACGACTCTGTATGCCACATTACCGCCTTGAAAAGCATGTTAGTATAGCGTACGGCGCCTTACTACTCCTAACAAAACATTACAACACCGTACGTAAACTTAAAACTCCATAATAAAACTAATGAATTCGTCCGAGTCATTTGAACATCGTACGACCACTCAGGACTTGTTACGACTCTGTATGCGAAATTAGCAACAGGAAAAGCAATTTAGAATAATGTAGGATGCGTTACAACCTTTGAGAACACCTTACACCACCGTACGAAAGATTAAAACTCCATAATAAACCTAATGAATTCGTCCGAGTAATTTGAACACCATACAACAATTTGGAATATATTAAGACTCTGTATGCCACATTACCGCCTTGAAAAGCATGTTAGTATAACGTACGACACCTTACTACTCCTAACAAAACATCACAACACCGTACGTAAACTTAAAACTCCATAATAAACCTAATGAATTCGTCCGAGTCATTTGTACATCGTACGACCACTTAGGACTTGTTACGAATCTGTATGCGAAATTAGCAACAGGAAAAGCAATTTAGAATAATGTAGGATGCGTTACAACTTTTGAGAACAACTTACACCACCGTACGAAAGATTAAAACTCCATAATAAACCTAATGAATTCGTCCGAGTAATTTGAACACCATACAACAATTTGGAATATATTACGACTCTGTATGCCACATTACCGCCTTGAAAAGCATGTTAGTATAACGTACGACACCTTACAACTCCTAACAAAACATTACAACACCGTACGTAAACTTAAAACTCCATAATAAACCTAATGAATTCGTCCTAGTCATTTGAACATCGTATAACCACTTAGGACTTGTTACGACTCTGTATGCGAAATTAGCAACAGGAAAAGCAATTTAGAATAATGTAGGATGCAATACAACTTTTGAGAACACCTTACACCACCGTACGAAAGATTAAAACTCCAAAATAAACCTAATGAATTCGTCCGAGTAATTTGAACACCATACAACAATTTGGAATATATTAAGACTCTGTATGCCACATTACCGCCTTGAAAAGCATGTTAGTATAACGTACGACACCTTACTACTCCTAACAAAACATTACAACACCGTATGTAAACTTAAAACTCCATAATAAACCTAATGAATTCGTCCGAGTCATTTGAACATCGTACGACCACTTAGGACTTGTTACGACTCTGTATGCGAAATTAGCAACAGGAAAAGCAATTTAGAATAACGTAGGATGCGTTACAACTTTTGAGAACACCTTACACCACCGTACGAAATATTAAAACTCCAAAATAAACCTAATGAATTCGTCCGAGGAATTTGAACACCATACAACAATTTGGAATATATTACGACTCTGTATGCCACATTACCGCCTTGAAAAGCATGTTAGTATATCATACGGCACCTTACAACTCCTAACAAAACATTACAACACCGTACGTAAACTTAAAACTCCATAATAAACGTAATGAATTCATCCGAGTCATTTGAACATCGTACAACCACTCAGGACTTGTTACGACTCTGTATGCGAAATTAGCAACAGGAAAAGCAATTTAGAATAACGTAGGATGCGTTACAACTTTTGAGAACACCTTACACCACCGTACGAAAGATTAAAACTCCAAAATAAACCTAATGAATTCGTCCGAGTAATTTGAACACCATACAACAATTTGGAATATATTACGACTTTGTATGCCAAATTACCGCCTTGAAAAGCATGTTATTATAACGTACGGCACCTTACAACTCCTAACAAAACATTACAACACCGTACGTAAACTTAAAACTCCATAATAAAACTAATAAATTCGTCCGAGTCATTTGAACATCGTACCACCACTCAGGATTTGTTACGACTCTGTATGCGAAATTAGCAACAGGAAAAGCAATTTAGAATAATGTAGGATGCGTTACAACTTTTGAGAACACCTTACACCACCCTACGAAAGATTAAAACTCCAAAATAAACCTAATGAATTCGTCCTAGTAATTTGAACACCATACAATAATTTGGAATATATTACGACTCTGTATGCCACATTACCGCCTTGAAAAGCATGTTTGTGTAACGTACGACACCTTACAACTCCTAACAAAACATTACAACACCGTACGTAAACTTTAAACTCCATAATAAACCTAATGAATTCGTCCGAGTCATTTGAACATCGTACGACCACTTAGGACTTGTTACGACTCTGTATGCGAAATTAGCAACAGGAAAAGCAATTTAGAATAATGTAGGATGCGTTACAACCTTTGAGAACACCTTACACCACCGTACGAAAGATTAAAACTCCATAATAAACCTAATGAATTCGTCCGAGTAATTTGAACACCATACAACAATTTGGAATATATTACGACTCTGTATGCCACATTACCGCCTTGAAAAGCATGTTAGTATAACGTACGACACCTTACTACTCCTAACAAAACATTACAACACCGTACGTAAACTTAAAACTCCATAATAAACCTAATGAATTCTTCCGAGTCCTTTGAACATCGTACAAAAATTTAGAATATATTACGACTCTGTATGCCACATTACCGTCTTGAGAAGCATGTTAGTATAACGTACGGCACCTTACAACTCCTAACAAAACATTACAACACCGTACGTAAACTTAAAAATCCATAATAAACCTTATGAATTCGTCCGAGTCATTTGAACATCATACGACCACTTAGGACTTGTTACGACTCTGTATGCGAAATTAGCAACAGGAAAAGCAATTTAGAATAATGTACGATGTGTTATAACTTTTGAGAACACCTTACACCACCGTACGAAAGATTAAAACTCCATAATAATCCTAATAAATTAGTCCAAGTTCTTTGAACTTCGTACTACAATTTAGAATATATTACGACTCTGTCTGCCACATTACCGCCTTGAAAAGCATGTTAGTATAACGTACGGCACCTTACAACTCCTAACAAAACATTACAACACCGTACGTAAACTTAAAACTCCATAATAAACTTAATGAATTCGTCCGAGTCATTTGAACATCGTACGACCACTTAGGACTTGTTACGACTCTGTATGCGAAATTAGCAACAGGAAAAGCAATTTAGAATAATGTACGATGCGTTATAACTTTTGAGAACACCTTACACCACCGTACGAAAGAATAAACTCCATAATAAACCTAATGAATTCGTTCGAGTAATTTGAACACCATACAACAATTTGGAATATATTACGACTCTGTATGCCACATTACCGCCTTGAAAAGCATGTTAGTATAACGTACGACACCTTACAACTCCTAACAAAACATTACAACACCATACGTAAACTTAAAACTCCATAATAAACCTAATGAATTCGTCCGAGTCATTTGAACATCGTACAACCACTCAGGACCTGTTACGACTCTGTATGCGAAATTAGAAACATGAAAACCAATTTAGAATAACGTAGGATGCGTTACAACTTTTGAGAACACCTTACACCACCGTACGAAAGATTAAAACTCCAAAATAAACCTAATGAATTCGTCTGAGTAATTTGAACACCATACAACAATTTGGAATATATTACGACTCTGTATGCCACATTACCGCCTTGAAAAGCATGTTAGTATAACGTACGGCACCTTACAACTCCTAACAAAACATTACAACACCGTACGTAAACTTAAAACTCCATAATAAACCTAATAAATTAGTCCGAGTCCTTTGAACATAGTACTACAACTTAGAATATATTATGACTCTGTATGCCACATTACCGCCTTGAAAAGCATGTTAGTATAACGTACGGCACCTTACAACTCTTAACATAACATTACAACACCGTACGTAAACTTAAAACTCCATAATAAACCTAATGAATTCGTTCGAGTCATTTGAACATCGTACGACCACTTAGGACTTGTTACGACTCTGTATGCGAAATAAGCAACATGAAAAGCAATTTAGAATAATGTACGATGCGTTATAACTTTTGAGAACACCTTACACCACCGTACGAAAGATTAAAACTCCATAATAATCCTAATAAATTAGTCTGAGTCCTTTGAACATCGTACCACAATTTAGAATTACGACTCTGTATGCCACATTACCGTCTTGAGAAGCATGTTAGTATAACGTACGGCACCTTACAACTCCTAACATAACATTACAACACCGTACGTAAACTTAAAACTCCATAATAAACCTAATCTATTCGTCCGAGTCATTTGAACATCGTACGACCACTTAGGACTTGTTACGACTCTGTATGCGAAATTAGCAACAGGAAAAGCAATTTAGAATAATGTACGATGCGTTATAACTTTTGAGAACACCTTACACCACCGTACGAAAGATTAAAACTCCATAATAAACCTAATGAATTCGTTCGAGTAATTTGAACACCATACAACAATTTGGAATATATTACGACTCTGTATGCCACATTACCGCCTTGAAAAGCATGTTAGTATAACGTACGGCACCTTACAACTCCTAACAAAACATTACAACACCGTACGTAAACTTAAAACTCCATAATAAACCTAATGAATTCATCCGAGTCATTTGAACATCGTACAACCACTCAGGACTTGTTACGACTCTGTATGCGAAATTAGCAACAGGAAAACCAATTTAGAATAACGTAGGATGCGTTACAACTTTTGAGAACACCTTACACCACCGTACGAAAGATTAAAACTCCAAAATAAACCTAATGAATTCGTCCGAGTAATTTGAACACCATACAACAATTTGGAATATATTACGACTCTGTATGCCACATTACCGCCTTGAAAAGCATGTTAGTATAACGTACGGCACCTTACAACTCCTAACAAAACATTACAACACCGTACGTAAACTTAAAACTCCATATTAAACCTAATAAATTAGTCCGAGTCCTTTGAACATAGTACTACAATTTAGAATATATTATGACTCTGTATGCCACATTACCGCCTTGAAAAGCATGTTAGTATAACGTACGGCACCTTACAACTCTTAACAAAACATTACAACACCGTACGTAAACTTAAAACTCCATAATAAACCTAATGAATTCGTACGAGTCATTTGAACATCGTACGACCACTTAGGACTTGTTACGACTCTGTATGCGAAATAAGCAACATGAAAAGCAATTTAGAATAATGTACGATGCGTTATAACTTTTGAGAACACCTTACACCACCGTACGAAAGATTAAAACTCCATAATAATCCTAATAAATTAGTCTGAGTCCTTTGAACATCGTACCACAATTTAGAATTACGACTCTGTATGCCACATTACCGTCTTGAGAAGCATGTTAGTATAACGTACGGCACCTTACAACTCCTAACATAACATTACAACACCGTACGTAAACTTAAAACTCCTTAATAAACCTAATCTATTCGTCCGAGTCATTTGAACATCGTACGACCACTTAGGACTTGTTACGACTCTGTATGCGAAATTAGCAACAGGAAAAGCAATTTAGAATAATGTACGATGCGTTATAACTTTTGAGAACACCTTACACCACCGTACGAAAGATTAAAACTCCATAATAAACCTAATGAATTCGTTCGAGTAATTTGAACACCATACAACAATTTGGAATATATTACGACTCTGTATGCCACATTACCGCCTTGAAAAGCATGTTAGTATAACGTACGGCACCTTACAACTCCTAACAAAACATTACAACACCGTACGTAAACTTAAAACTCCATAATAAACGTAATGAATTCATCCGAGTCATTTGAACATCGTACAACCACTCAGGACTTGTTACGACTCTGTATGCGAAATTAGCAACAGGAAAACCAATTTAGAATAACGTAGGATGCGTTACAACTTTTGAGAACACCTTACACCACCGTACGAAAGATTAAAACTCCATAATAAACCTAATGAATTCGTTCGAGTAATTTGAACACCATACAACAATTTGGAATATATTACGACTCTGTATGCCACATTACCGCCTTGAAAAGCATGTTAGTATAACGTACGGCACCTTACAACTCCTAACAAAACATTACAACACCGTACGTAAACTTAAAACTCCATAATAAACCTAATGACATCATCCGAGTCATTTGAACATCGTACAACCACTCAGGACTTGTTACGACTCTGTATGCGAAATTAGCAACAGGAAAACCAATTTAGAATAACGTAGGATGCGTTACAACTTTTGAGAACACCTTACACCACCGTACGAAAGATTAAAACTCCATAATAAACCTAATGAATTCGTTCGAGTAATTTGAACACCATACAACAATTTGGAATATATTACGACTCTGTATGCCACATTACCGCCTTGAAAAGCATGTTAGTATAACGTACGGCACCTTACAACTCCTAACAAAACATTACAACACCGTACGTAAACTTAAAACTCCATAATAAACGTAATGAATTCATCCGAGTCATTTGAACATCGTACAACCACTCAGGACTTGTTACGACTCTGTATGCGAAATTAGCAACAGGAAAACCAATTTAGAATAACGTAGGATGCGTTACAACTTTTGAGAACACCTTACACCACCGTACGAAAGATTAAAACTCCATAATAAACCTAATGAATTCGTTCGAGTAATTTGAACACCATACAACAATTTGGAATATATTACGACTCTGTATGCCACATTACCGCCTTGAAAAGCATGTTAGTATAACGTACGGCACCTTACAACTCCTAACAAAACATTACAACACCGTACGTAAACTTAAAACTCCATAATAAACCTAATGACATCATCCGAGTCATTTGAACATCGTACAACCACTCAGGACTTGTTACGACTCTGTATGCGAAATTAGCAACAGGAAAACCAATTTAGAATAACGTAGGATGCGTTACAACTTTTGAGAACACCTTACACCACCGTACGAAAGATTAAAACTCCATAATAAACCTAATGAATTCGTTCGAGTAATTTGAACACCATACAACAATTTGGAATATATTACGACTCTGTATGCCACATTACCGCCTTGAAAAGCATGTTAGTATAACGTACGGCACCTTACAACTCCTAACAAAACATTACAACACCGTACGTAAACTTAAAACTCCATAATAAACCTAATGAATTCATCCGAGTCATTTGAACATCGTACAACCACTCAGGACTTGTTACGACTCTGTATGCGAAATTAGCAACAGGAAAACCAATTTAGAATAACGTAGGATGCGTTACAACTTTTGAGAACACCTTACACCACCGTACGAAAGATTAAAACTCCAAAATAAACCTAATGAATTCGTCCGAGTAATTTGAACACCATACAACAATTTGGAATATATTACGACTCTGTATGCCACATTACAGCCTTGAAAAGCATGTTAGTATAACGTACGGCACCTTACAACTCCTAACAAAACATTACAACACCGTACGTAAACTTAAAACTCCATAATAAACCTAATGAATTCGTTCGAGTCATTTGAACATCATACGACCACTTAGGACTTGTTACGACTCTGTATGCGAAATTAGCAACAGGAAAAGCAATTTAGAATAATGTAGGATGCGTTACAACTTTTGAGAACACCTTACACCACCCTACGAAAGATTAAAACTCCAAAATAAACCTAATGAATTCGTCCTAGTAATTTGAACACCATACAACAATTTGGAATATAGTACGACTCTGTATGTCACATTACCGCCTTGAAAAGCATGTTAGTATAACGTACGGCACCTTACAACTCCTAACAAAACATTACAACACCGTACGTAAACTTAAAACTCCATAATAAAACTAATGAATTCGTCCGAGTCATTTGAACATCGTACCACCACTCAGGACTTGTTACGAATCTGTATGCGAAATTAGCAACAGGAAAAGCAATTTAGAATAATGTAGGATGCGTTACAACTTTTGAGAACACCTTACACCACCCTACGAAAGATTAAAACTCCAAAATAAACCTAATGAATTCGTCCTAGTAATTTGAACACCATACAACAATTTGGAATATATTACGACTCTGTATGCCACATTACCGCCTTGAAAAGCATGTTAGTATAACGTACGACACCTTACAACTCCTAACAAAACATTACAACACCGTACGTAAACTTAAAACTCCATAATAAACCTAATGAATTCTTCCGAGTCATTTGAACATCGTACGACCACTTAGGACTTGTTACGACTCTGTATGCGAAATTAGCAACAGGAAAAGCAATTTAGAATAATGTAGGATGCGTTACAACCTTTGAGAACACCTTACACCACCGTACGAAAGATTAAAACTCCATAATAAACCTAATGAATTCGTTGTAAAACCCAAAATCTAGACGAAAGTATATGTCGATAATGGGCGGGTGTTTATGTAAATAGCACGTTGAATAAACAGTCCTAATCTATATTGATAAACCCTAGGGGTGGTAGAGGACTGAAAATGAAGAGCGTGGGCGAAAACGGAACTCAAATCGGAGTTATAACGAAGCGGGAAATGCGAAAACACCCGAGGAATGCCCGAAAACTTGTTTCGAGCATATCTTGACTTAGAAGAAGAGTTACGGAGCCCATAATATATGAATTCCACGTGTTTCGACGAGAGGAATCTGAAAATGTAGGCTACGCGGTCCGCGCATCAAAGGGTAGGGCCCTGCGCGTATCGCCTAGTGTTAGTCGGGTGGAAAACAGCTGGCAGCCACTCACCATCTACGTGATACGCGCAGATGGTGCATGTGGGCTGCGCGTATCGCCTGGAACAGCCCAGACAGCCTATTTAAAGGGGTGCAACCCCCCTTCACTTGTGCTCAAAGTTCTCTCTCTCTCTAGAACGTTTTAGAGAGAGAAACCAGTCCGTTTTGTTGCGGAATCGCGCCTCGAGTGCGGTACCCTGCGTCGGAACGCTGCTTCGAGTTTCGGGCGCGTGTAGATCGCTTAGCGTGCGTCGAGGTTCTGTCCGAGTGAAGAACGGTGATCATCAAGGTGTTGCGCGACTGAAGATCGGTGATCGACGAGGTAATAGTCTTTCATTCTCGATCTAGTTTAGGATGGGAATCGGGTTGGGAACTCGATGGGAATGCGGGGTGAAGATACCCGCATAGCACGAGGGACGTGCTAGGGGAAATAGTTGCGGGATTAAACACCCGCAACTAACGGGTAGATTACCCGGGGAGGGTGCGGGTTGAATATCCGTACCCTAGGGGTATGATATCCGTTGTGTACGGGTAACATATCTCTGTAGGATTTGTTTAGATCCCCGAGGTGTGGGATTTGGTAGGCGTAGGTGGCAACGACTCGTGTCTAGTCGTATGCTTCGTTAGTTATGCCCTAGGACTTACATAGTCTTAGGAATCGTTATTTATAACGTTGTGATATCGCGTTATAGGTGGATTATAGCTATTGAGATTGATTGTCGATATAGCTATTTGTGTGATCGTGAAGATATCCATTTGGATTGATTGTTGGGATTAGATCAAGGACCGAAGCTAGTTGTGAGCTTGTTGTGATCTTGTTGAGGTGAGTTCATACACTTAAACTCATTTGAAATGATGGTATGTTTTACAAAACTGGATGTGTTGCTTAAACCTGTTTTGGTTGCAAATGATTGTGAGTTTTTGTATAAACTCTTTTGGAATGGTTGTGTTCTTAAACTGTTGTTTTTGAACGGTTGGCTAGCATTCTACGGTAAATATCGGGCAATACCACTTCTGTTTTTAGGGTGACAGGCGGTAAACTCGGTGAAGGGTATATGCATATATTCTGCTCCAGCGCAGACGTGCCTGACGGAGTTGTTGAGGGGTTTATCGTATTGTCTGTGTATATTTATCTGATGATGCTAGTATGTTTATGAAATGCTTGTAAGTGATGGAGTTAGTGGTAACTCTTTGATCAATGGAGCTTGGCAACTCGTTGATCAAGGTTTTTACAAGTATTTGGTTGGATGTTTTGTAATGTTTTGTAAAATGTTTTATTATGAACTCACCAGCGTAAGCTGACCCTTTCTTTTAAAACTTTTTGGCACACATCCTAGGTACCGTGTGATGCAGGAAAGCACTGCTGAGGCTAGAGCAGGTAGAGGGCTTGCGGGCTTAGAAGATAGACGCTCTGGATCTAGAATAGTTGCTAGCTTTAGTTTGTTAATGTTATGTATCAAACAAACAATCGTCGTTTTGTAATCAATGTATTGTATATATGAAATTTAATGTATGCACAACTTTATGTTTTAAGCTGTGTGTATGTATGTTTGTTGATTCCGCTGCGTTGCTCATGATATCCATTCGTCACACGCGCGATAACCCCCGGGGCAACCATCTCCTGGGACCGCCCGCCGTGTTGGGGTTGTGACAGGCTTGGTATCAGAGCCGTAGTTTAAGCGAACTAGGTACAAGCTTAGTATCTAGACTTAAACTAAGATAAGATAGGATAAGTGCCCGCATAGGTGTATAGAAGTTTCCTTTCTGGATAGGGAAATGGGTTTTGGTATGAACGTGGCGGAGAATGGCTAAGAACACGATCAGCGCGGTAAATAAATAATTGCAACTGGCCACTGTCATTATTTGTTTACAAGCACTATATTGTTCTTAATCATGGTCCATCATGTGAATACTGACTCCCTGCTCTCTTTTGTAGGTAGAGTTATGGCTGGTAAAAGGAAAGGTAGCGGTAGACGTCCTCCTACAAGAAGAAGTACTAGGACGAACACGAATAAAGAAACTGATAACGCTGAGACTATCGAGAATCATGATAATGACGGAGAGGAAGTTATCATGACGGAAACCCAGTTTAATTCGGCGGTTGCTGATCAAGTCTCCAAGGTACTAGAAACCACGTTGCCTAGAATCTTAGACTCTGCATTGCAGAGGAGATCAAATGAAGGGAACCGTGGAGGCGGTGATGGTAGTGGTGGTACTGAAGGCACCAGAGGCAGTGGTGGTACTAGAGGTAGTGGTGGCACGGGAAGTGGTGGCGATGCTAGAGGCGGTGATGATACTGGTAGAAACGATGGCGGGAGAATCCCAAAGAAAGGTTGCTTGTATAAAGGTTTTAAGGATTGTACTCCTAAACTCTTCAATGGAAAAGGTGGTGCCATAGCGACGTACAATTGGATTTCTGCGATGGAAGCTGTGATCAACATCAGTGAGTACCGAGAAGATCAAGCGGTCAAGTACGCTGCTCATTCGTTTGAAGAAGAAGCTATGCACTGGTGGAAGACGATAGTCCAAAGGAAAGGACAAGCCGCTATCGATAGCATGAGGTGGAATGACATGAAGGAGTTGGTACTCCAACAATTCTGTCCGCAGAATGAGTTGGATAAGATGGAGATGGAGTTTCTTCGGTTAGAGGCTGGATCGATGACACATCGTGAATACACCTCGAGATTCAACGAGATGGCTTTGTTGGTTCCCCACTTAGTCACTCCTGAGTCCAGAAGGTTGAGATGTTATATCCAGGGGCTTCCACCAAAGGTCCGAACGCATGTGAAGGCAAAAGGGCCAACGACCTTTGATGAAGCAGTAGGACTGAGCGCAATCATCTACGATGAGGTGCAGAGTCAAGAGACACATGAACGAGAAAGGAAGAGGAAGTCGGAGGATAAAAAGAGTGGTTCTGGCGGTAGATTCAAGTTCAAAAAGGGAGAAGGCAGTGGCAAAGACAAGGGGAAGGCTGGAGAGGAATATCAAGAGAAGAGGTGTTACAGATGTCAGCAATCGGGACATCTCTCAAGGTCGTGTCCGACGATTAAGTGCTATAATTGTCAGGAAACAGGGCATTTTAAAAATGATTGCCCTAAAATTAAAGGAGGAAAGAACCCAGCCAAAGGGCGGGTGTTTGTTATGAAGAAGGGTGATGATAAAGAAGTTAATGAGGATGTTGTGGCAGGTATGTTCCCTCTAAACAACGTTTATGATAAGGTTTTATTTGACACGGGTGCAAATAAGAGTTTTGTGTCAACTTCCTTTGGTAAATACCTAGGAAAAGAACCTGTAGTGTTAGATTCTGCTTATGAGGTAGAAACTGCAAATGGAGGAAGTGATGTGATAACAGTAGTGTATAAGGATTGCTTGCTTAATTTAAATGGTGTTGAGTTTCCAGTTGATGTTATGCCTATGAACTTGTGTGGTTATGATGTAGTCATAGGAATGGACTGGTTAACTTATAATCGAGCCCAAGTTGATTGTGAGAAAAAGTTGGTTAGGGTATGTAAGTCAGATGGTGAAACATTAGTGGTTAAGGGAGATAGTAACGGAGGTAATATCCGGATGATATCTGCAATTAAGGCTAGTAAATGTTTGATGAAAGGTTGTGAGGCTTTTATAGCCTATGCTTTAGATGCTAAGCCTGAAAAGCAGATTTCGGATATCCCAGTCGTATGTGATTACCCTGACGTGTTTCCGGATGACTTACCTGGACTCCCTCCCAACCGACAAATCGAATTTCGAATCGATTTAATACCTGAAGCAAGGCCGATTGCGAAGGCTCCTTATCGTTTGGCGCCCTCCGAATTGCAAGAACTAATGAAGCAAGTCCAGGAGTTGCTCGACCTAGGCTTCATTAGACCGAGTTCATCCCCTTGGGGTGCACCAGTGTTGTTTGTAAAGAAGAAGGACGGTTCCATGCGGATGTGCATCGACTACCGTGAGCTGAACAAGTTGACAATCAAGAACAAGTATCCATTGCCGAGGATAGACGATCTGTTTGATCAGCTGCAAGGCGCTAGTTATTTCTCCAAGATCGATCTTAGGTCTGGATACCATCAACTGAAGGTGCGAGAAGAAGATATTCCCAAGACGGCTTTTAGAACCCGTTATGGGCACTATGAGTTTTTGGTTATGTCCTTTGGACTAACCAATGCCCCTGCAGCATTCATGGATCTCATGAACAGAGTCTGCAAGCCGTACTTAGACAAATTTGTCATTGTCTTTATCGATGATATTTTGGTCTATTCGAGAGATCAAAATGATCATGCTGAACACTTGAAGAAGGTTTTGGAAACTCTCAGGCAGGAGAAGCTGTACGCTAAGTTCTCCAAGTGTGATTTTTGGAAGAGAGAAGTTCAATTTCTCGGGCATGTGATAAATGAAGCTGGTGTTCAGGTAGATCCAACTAAGATAGATGCCATAACGAAATGGGAAGTCCCGAAGACTCCCACAGAAATTAGAAGCTTCTTAGGCTTAGCTGGGTACTACCGAAGATTTATCAAAGACTTCTCCAAGATTGATACACCGATGACTGCATTAACGCGGAAGAAGGCTGAGTTCAAATGGGGACCTGAGCAAGAGGAAGCCTTTAGTGTCTTGAAGAAGAAGCTTTGTAGCGCTCCAATCCTTTCATTACCCGAAGGTAATGAGGATTTTGTGGTATGTTGTGATGCCTCACTTAATGGTCTTGGTTGCGTGCTGATGCAACGAGAGAAGGTCATTGCCTATGCATCACGACAATTGAGCATTCATGAGAAACGTTACACCACACATGATTTGGAATTAGGTGCCATAGTGTTTGCCTTGAAGATGTGGCGACATTATCTTTATGGTACTAAATTCGTGATATATTCCGATCACAAAAGCCTTCAACACCTTTTTGATCAGAAGGAGCTAAACATGAGGCAACGTAGATGGATGGAATTGCTTAGCGATTATGATTGTGTGATCAAATACCATCCTGGCAAGGCCAATGTGGTGGCAGACGCCCTGAGTCGAAAGGAGAGGGTTAAACCCATTAGAGTAAGGGCTTTGCAGATCATTGTAACGATTGATTGGAAGGATCAGATCGTTGAAGCTCAGACAAATGCCTTGAAGGAAGAAAGCATCAAGAAGGAGCGAATGGTGGGAAAGGAAGGTTTGTTGACAAAAGGAAAGGATGAGATTCTAAGGTTTGGATCAAGAATCTGGGTTCCAAAGTTTGGAGGTATCCAGGATAAGATTCTTGACGAAACCCACAAGTCTAAGTACTCGATTCATCCTGGAACGGATAAGATGTTCAAGAGCTTGAAAGAGCATTATTGGTGGCCCAATATGAAGAGATCAATTGCACAGTATGTGCAAAGGTGCTTGACTTGTTTACAAGTTAAGATTGGGCATCAGAAACCAGCAGGTCTGTTACAACAGATAGAATTACCAGTTTGGAAGTGGGAAAGAATAACGATGGATTATGTCACAAAGCTCCCAAGAACTCGTGCAGGGCATAATTCCATATGGGTGATTGTGGATCGATTGACCAAGTCGTCTCATTTCATACCATATAACGAGAGCTACTCACCAGAGAAGATGGCGAAATTGTATATCAAGGAGATTGTGAGTAGACATGGCGTGCCACTTTCGATCATCTCTGATAGAGATAGTCGATTCACGTCAAGGTTTTGGTCGAGTTTGCAAAAAGATCTAGGAACTAGATTGAATTTGAGCACGGCATATCATCCTCAAACTGATGGGCAGAGTGAGCGTACGATCCAAACCCTTGAGGATATGTTGCGTGCGTGTGTGATTGACTTTAGTGGTAGTTGGGATGAATTCTTACCATTGGTTGAGTTTTCATACAACAACAGTTATCACACCAGCATAGGGATGGCACCATTTGAAGCACTTTATGGAAGAAAGTGCAGAACTCCCGTTTGTTGGACGGAAGTTGGGGATGATCAGTTGTGTAGTACAGAGATGATGTTAGAAACAACTGATAAAATCCAACTGATTAGGCAAAGGCTGAAAGCTGCCCAGGATAGGCAGAAAAGTTATGCTGATGTTCGTAGAAGGCCCTTAGAATTCAAAGTTGGGGACCATGTGATGTTGAAAGTATCTCCTTGGAAAGGAGTGGTAAGGTTTATCAAACGTGGAAAGTTAGCCCCGAGATACATTGGTCCGTTTAAGATTGTTGCGAGAGTTGGGAAAGTTGCTTATAAGCTTGAGTTACCGGAAACCTTGAAAGGTGTACACGATACCTTTCATGTGTCAAACTTAAGGAAATGTTTGGCAGATCCAAATCAAGTTGTACCTCTCAAAGATGTTCAAGTAAGCGAGAAGCTATCTTTTACAGAGAGGCCGGTAAAGATTCTTGATACGCAAGAAAGGAAATTGAGAAAGAAAAGAATTCGGTTAGTGTTGGTCCAATGGGAAGGACAAAGAGGACCAGAGAAAACTTGGGAATTGGCTAGTGAGATGAAAGCTAAATACCCTCAGTTATTTTTATAATATTCGAATTTCGAGGACGAAATTCTTTTAAGGAGGGGAGAAATGTAAAACCCAAAATCTAGACGAAAGTATATGTCGATAATGGGCGGGTGTTTATGTAAATAGCACGTTGAATAAACAGTCCTAATCTATATTGATAAACCCTAGGGGTGGTAGAGGACTGAAAATGAAGAGCGTGGGCGAAAACGGAACTCAAATCGGAGTTATAACGAAGCGGGAAATGCGAAAACACCCGAGGAATGCCCGAAAACTTGTTTCGAGCATATCTTGACTTAGAAGAAGAGTTACGGAGCCCATAATATATGAATTCCACGTGTTTCGACGAGAGGAATCTGAAAATGTAGGCTACGCGGTCCGCGCATCAAAGGGTAGGGCCCTGCGCGTATCGCCTAGTGTTAGTCGGTGGAAAACAGCTGGCAGCCACTCACCATCTACGCGATACGCGCAGATGGTGCATGTGGGCTGCGCGTATCGCCTGGAACAGCCCAGACAGCCTATTTAAAGGGGTGCAACCCCCCTTCACTTGTGCTCAAAGTTCTCTCTCTCTCTAGAACGTTTTAGAGAGAGAAACCAGTCCGTTTTGTTGCGGAATCGCGCCTCGAGTGCGGTACCCTGCGTCGGAACGCTGCTTCGAGTTTCGGGCGCGTGTAGATCGCTTAGCGTGCGTCGAGGTTCTGTCCGAGTGAAGAACGGTGATCATCAAGGTGTTGCGCGACTGAAGATCGGTGATCGACGAGGTAATAGTCTTTCATTCTCGATCTAGTTTAGGATGGGAATCGGGTTGGGAACTCGATGGGAATGCGGGGTGAAGATACCCGCATAGCACGAGGGACGTGCTAGGGGAAATAGTTGCGGGATTAAACACCCGCAACTAACGGGTAGATTACCCGGGGAGGGTGCGGGTTGAATATCCGTACCCTAGGGGTATGATATCCGTTGTGTACGGGTAACATATCTCTGTAGGATTTGTTTAGATCCCCGAGGTGTGGGATTTGGTAGGCGTAGGTGGCAACGACTCGTGTCTAGTCGTATGCTTCGTTAGTTATGCCCTAGGACTTACATAGTCTTAGGAATCGTTATTTATAACGTTGTGATATCGCGTTATAGGTGGATTATAGCTATTGAGATTGATTGTCGATATAGCTATTTGTGTGATCGTGAAGATATCCATTTGGATTGATTGTTGGGATTAGATCAAGGACCGAAGCTAGTTGTGAGCTTGTTGTGATCTTGTTGAGGTGAGTTCATACACTTAAACTCATTTGAAATGATGGTATGTTTTACAAAACTGGATGTGTTGCTTAAACCTGTTTTGGTTGCAAATGATTGTGAGTTTTTGTATAAACTCTTTTGGAATGGTTGTGTTCTTAAACTGTTGTTTTTGAACGGTTGGCTAGCATTCTACGGTAAATATCGGGCAATACCACTTCTGTTTTTAGGGTGACGGGCGGTAAACTCGGTGAAGGGTATATGCATATATTCTGCTCCAGCGCAGACGTGCCTGACGGAGTTGTTGAGGGGTTTATCGTATTGTCTGTGTATATTTATCTGATGATGCTAGTATGTTTATGAAATGCTTGTAAGTGATGGAGTTAGTGGTAACTCTTTGATCAATGGAGCTTGGCAACTCGTTGATCAAGGTTTTTACAAGTATTTGGTTGGATGTTTTGTAATGTTTTGTAAAATGTTTTATTATGAACTCACCAGCGTAAGCTGACCCTTTCTTTTAAAACTTTTTGGCACACATCCTAGGTACCGTGTGATGCAGGAAAGCACTGCTGAGGCTAGAGCAGGTAGAGGGCTTGCGGGCTTAGAAGATAGACGCTCTGGATCTAGAATAGTTGCTAGCTTTAGTTTGTTAATGATATGTATCAAACAAACAATCGTCGTTTTGTAATCAATGTATTGTATATATGAAATTTAATGTATGCACAACTTTAAGTTTTAAGCTGTGTGTATGTATGTTTGTTGATTCCGCTGCGTTGCTCATGATATCCATTCGTCACACGCGCGATAACCCCCGGGGCAACCATCTCCTGGGACCGCCCGCCGTGTTGGGGTTGTGACATTCGTCCTAGTAATTTGAACACCATACAACAATTTGGAATATATTACGACTCTGTATGCCACATTACCGCCTTGAAAAGCATGTTAGTATAACGTACGACACCTTACAACTCCTAACAAAACATTACAACACCGTAAGTAAACTTAAAACTCCATAATAAACCTAATGAATTCGTCCGAGTCATTTGAACATCGTACGACCACTTAGGACTTGTTACGACAATGTATGCGAAATTAGCAACAGGAAAACCAATTTAGAATAACGTAGGATGCGTTACAACTTTTGAGAACACCTTACACCACCGTACGAAAGATTAAAACTCCAAAATAAACCTAATGAATTCGTCCGAGTAATTTGAACACCATACAACAATTTGGAATATATTACGACTCTGTATGCCACATTACCGCCTTGAAAAGCATGTTAGTATAACGTACGGCACCTTACAACTCCTAACAAAACATTACAACACCGTACGTAAACTTAAAAATCCATAATAAACCTAATGAATTCGTCCGAGTCATTTGAACATCGTACAACCACTCAGGACTTGTTACGACTCTGTATGCGAAATTAGCAACAGGAAAAGCAATTTAGAATAATGTACGATGCGTTATAACTTTTGAGAACACCTTACACCACCGTACGAAAGATTAAAACTCCAAAATAAACCTAATGAATTCGTCCTAGTAATTTTAACACCATACAACAATTTGGAATATATTACGATTCTGTATGCCACATTACCGCCTTGAAAAGCATGTTAGTATAACGTACGGCACCTTACAACTCCTAACAAAACATTACAACACCGTACGTAAACTTAAAACTCCATAATAAAACTAATGAATTCGTCCGAGTCATTTGAACATCGTACCACCACTCAGGACTTGTTACGAATCTGTATGCGAAATTAGCAACAGGAAAAGCAATTTAGAATAATGTAGGATGCGTTACAACTTTTGAGAACACCTTACACCACCCTACGAAAGATTAAAACTCCAAAATAAACCTAATAAATTCGTCCTAGTAATTTGAACACCATACAACAATTTGGAATATATTACGACTCTGTATGCCACATTACCGCCTTGAAAAGCATGTTAGTATAACGTACGACACCTTACAACTCCTAACAAAACATTACAACACCGTACGTAAACTTAAAACTCCATAATAAACCTAATGAATTCGTCCGAGTCATTTGAACATCGTACAACCACTCAGGACTTGTTACGAATCTGTATGCGAAATTAGCAACAGGAAAAGCAATTTAGAATAATGTAGGATGCGTTACAACTATTGAGAACACCTTACACCACCCTACGAAAGATTAAAACTCCAAAATAAACCTAATAAATTCGTCCTAGTAATTTGAACACCATACAACAATTTGGAATATATTACGACTCTGTATGCCACATTACCGCCTTGAAAAGCATGTTAGTATAACGTACGACACCTTACAACTCCTAACAAAACATTACAACACCGTACGTAAACTTAAAACTCCATAATAAACCTAATGAATTCGTCCGAGTCATTTGAACATCGTACAACCACTCAGGACTATTTACGACTCTGTATGCGAAATTAGCAACAGGAAAAGCAATTTAGAATAATGTAGGATGCGTTACAACCTTTGAGAACACCTTACACCACCGTACGAAAGATTAAAACTCCATAATAAACCTAATAAATTCGTCCTAGTAATTTGAACACCATACAACAATTTGGAATATATTACGACTCTGTATGCCACATTACCGCCTTGAAAAGCATGTTAGTATAACGTACGACACCTTACAACTCCTAACAAAACATTACAACACCGTACGTAAACTTAAAACTCCATAATAAACCTAATGAATTCGTCCGAGTCATTTGAACATCGTACAACCACTCAGGACTATTTACGACTCTGTATGCGAAATTAGCAACAGGAAAAGCAATTTAGAATAATGTAGGATGCGTTACAACCTTTGAGAACACCTTACACCACCGTACGAAAGATTAAAACTCCATAATAAACCTAATGAATTCGTCCGAGTAATTTGAACACCATACAACAATTTGGAATATATTACGACTCCGTATGCCACATTACCGCCTTGAAAAGCATGTTAGTATAATGTAGGACACCTTACTACTCCTAACAAAACATTACAACACCGTACGTAAACTTAAAACTCCATAATAAACCTAAGGAATTCGTCCGAGTCATTTGAACATCGTACGACCACTCAGGACTTGTTACGACTCTGTATGCGAAATTAGCAACAGGAAAACCAATTTAGAATAACGTAGGATGCGTTACAACTTTTGAGAACACCTTACACCACCCTACGAAAGATTAAAACTCCAAAATAAACCTAATGAATTCGTCCTAGTAATTTGAACACCATACAACAATTTGGAATATATTACGACTCCGTATGCCACATTACCGCCTTGTAAAGCATGTTAGTATAATGTAGGACACCTTACTACTCCTAACAAAACATTACAACACCGTACGTAAACTTAAAACTCCATAATAAACCTAAGGAATTCGTCCGAGTCATTTGAACATCGTACGACCACTCAGGACTTGTTACGACTCTGTATGCGAAATTAGCAACAGGAAAACCAATTTAGAATAACGTAGGATGCGTTACAACTTTTGAGAACACCTTACACCACCCTACGAAAGATTAAAACTCCAAAATAAACCTAATGAATTCGTCCTAGTAATTTGAACACCATACAACAATTTGGAATATATTACGACTCTGTATGCCACATTACCGCCTTGAAAAGCATGTTAGTATAACGTACGGCACCTTACAACTCCTAACAAAACATTACAACACCGTACGTAAACTTAAAACTCCATAATAAACCTAAGGAATTCGTCCGAGTCATTTGAACATCGTACGACCACTCAGGACTTGTTACGACTCTGTATGCGAAATTAGCAACAGGAAAACCAATTTAGAATAACGTAGGATGCGTTACAACTTTTGAGAACACCTTACACCACCCTACGAAAGATTAAAACTCCAAAATAAACCTAATGAATTCGTCCTAGTAATTTGAACACCATACAACAATTTGGAATATATTACGACTCTGTATGCCACATTACCGCCTTGAAAAGCATGTTAGTATAACGTACGGCACCTTACAACTCCTAACAAAACATTACAACACCGTACGTAAACTTAAAACTCCATAGTAAAACTAATGAATTCGTCCGAGTCACTTGAACATCGTACCACCACTCAGGACTTGTTACGACTCTATATGCGAAATTAGCAACAGGAAAAGCAATTTAGAATAATGTAGGATGCGTTACAACTTTTGAGAACACCTTACACCACCCTACGAAAGATTAAAACTCCAAAATAAACCTAATGAATTCGTCCTAGTAATTTGAACACCATACAACAATTTGGAATATATTACGACTCTGTATGCCACATTACCGCCTTGAAAAGCATGTTAGTATAACGTACGGCACCTTACAACTCCTAACAAAACATTACAACACCGTACGTAAACTTAAAACTCAATATAAAACTATTGAATTCGTCCGAGTCATTTGAACATCGTACCACCACTCAGGACTTGTTACGACTCTATATGCGAAATTAGCAACAGGAAAAGCAATTTAGAATAATGTAGGATGCGTTACAACTATTGAGAACACCTTACACCACCCTACGAAAGATTAAAACTCCAAAATAAACCTAATAAATTCGTCCTAGTAATTTGAACACCATACAACAATTTGGAATATATTACGACTCTGTATGTCACATTACCGCCTTGAAAAGCATGTTAGTATAACGTACGACACCTTACAACTCCTAACAAAACATTACAACACCGTACGTAAACTTAAAACTCCATAATAAACCTAATGAATTCGTCCGAGTCATTTGAACATCGTACAACCACTCAGGACTATTTACGACTCTGTATGCGAAATTAGCAACAGGAAAAGCAATTTAGAATAATGTAGGATGCGTTACAACCTTTGAGAACACCTTACACCACCGTACGAAAGATTAAAACTCCATAATAAACCTAATAAATTCGTCCTAGTAATTTGAACACCATACAACAATTTGGAATATATTACGACTCTGTATGCCACATTACCGCCTTGAAAAGCATGTTAGTATAACGTACGACACCTTACAACTCCTAACAAAACATTACAACACCGTACGTAAACTTAAAACTCCATAATAAACCTAATGAATTCGTCCGAGTCATTTGAACATCGTACAACCACTCAGGACTATTTACGACTCTGTATGCGAAATTAGCAACAGGAAAAGCAATTTAGAATAATGTAGGATGCGTTACAACCTTTGAGAACACCTTACACCACCGTACGAAAGATTAAAACTCCATAATAAACCTAATGAATTCGTCCGAGTAATTTGAACACCATACAACAATTTGGAATATATTACGACTCCGTATGCCACATTACCGCCTTGAAAAGCATGTTAGTATAATGTAGGACACCTTACTACTCCTAACAAAACATTACAACACCGTACGTAAACTTAAAACTCCATAATAAACCTAAGGAATTCGTCCGAGTCATTTGAACATCGTACGACCACTCAGGACTTGTTACGACTCTGTATGCGAAATTAGCAACAGGAAAACCAATTTAGAATAACGTAGGATGCGTTACAACTTTTGAGAACACCTTACACCACCCTACGAAAGATTAAAACTCCAAAATAAACCTAATGAATTCGTCCTAGTAATTTGAACACCATACAACAATTTGGAATATATTACGACTCCGTATGCCACATTACCGCCTTGTAAAGCATGTTAGTATAATGTAGGACACCTTACTACTCCTAACAAAACATTACAACACCGTACGTAAACTTAAAACTCCATAATAAACCTAAGGAATTCGTCCGAGTCATTTGAACATCGTACGACCACTCAGGACTTGTTACGACTCTGTATGCGAAATTAGCAACAGGAAAACCAATTTAGAATAACGTAGGATGCGTTACAACTTTTGAGAACACCTTACACCACCCTACGAAAGATTAAAACTCCAAAATAAACCTAATGAATTCGTCCTAGTAATTTGAACACCATACAACAATTTGGAATATATTACGACTCTGTATGCCACATTACCGCCTTGAAAAGCATGTTAGTATAACGTACGGCACCTTACAACTCCTAACAAAACATTACAACACCGTACGTAAACTTAAAACTCCATAATAAACCTAAGGAATTCGTCCGAGTCATTTGAACATCGTACGACCACTCAGGACTTGTTACGACTCTGTATGCGAAATTAGCAACAGGAAAACCAATTTAGAATAACGTAGGATGCGTTACAACTTTTGAGAACACCTTACACCACCCTACGAAAGATTAAAACTCCAAAATAAACCTAATGAATTCGTCCTAGTAATTTGAACACCATACAACAATTTGGAATATATTACGACTCTGTATGCCACATTACCGCCTTGAAAAGCATGTTAGTATAACGTACGGCACCTTACAACTCCTAACAAAACATTACAACACCGTACGTAAACTTAAAACTCCATAGTAAAACTAATGAATTCGTCCGAGTCACTTGAACATCGTACCACCACTCAGGACTTGTTACGACTCTATATGCGAAATTAGCAACAGGAAAAGCAATTTAGAATAATGTAGGATGCGTTACAACCTTTGAGAACACCTTACACCACCGTACGAAAGATTAAAACTCCATAATAAACCTAATAAATTCGTCCTAGTAATTTGAACACCATACAACAATTTGGAATATATTACGACTCTGTATGCCACATTACCGCCTTGAAAAGCATGTTAGTATAACGTACGACACCTTACAACTCCTAACAAAACATTACAACACCGTACGTAAACTTAAAACTCCATAATAAACCTAATGAATTCGTCCGAGTCATTTGAACATCGTACAACCACTCAGGACTATTTACGACTCTGTATGCGAAATTAGCAACAGGAAAAGCAATTTAGAATAATGTAGGATGCGTTACAACCTTTGAGAACACCTTACACCACCGTACGAAAGATTAAAACTCCATAATAAACCTAATGAATTCGTCCGAGTAATTTGAACACCATACAACAATTTGGAATATATTACGACTCCGTATGCCACATTACCGCCTTGAAAAGCATGTTAGTATAATGTAGGACACCTTACTACTCCTAACAAAACATTACAACACCGTACGTAAACTTAAAACTCCATAATAAACCTAAGGAATTCGTCCGAGTCATTTGAACATCGTACGACCACTCAGGACTTGTTACGACTCTGTATGCGAAATTAGCAACAGGAAAACCAATTTAGAATAACGTAGGATGCGTTACAACTTTTGAGAACACCTTACACCACCCTACGAAAGATTAAAACTCCAAAATAAACCTAATGAATTCGTCCTAGTAATTTGAACACCATACAACAATTTGGAATATATTACGACTCCGTATGCCACATTACCGCCTTGTAAAGCATGTTAGTATAATGTAGGACACCTTACTACTCCTAACAAAACATTACAACACCGTACGTAAACTTAAAACTCCATAATAAACCTAAGGAATTCGTCCGAGTCATTTGAACATCGTACGACCACTCAGGACTTGTTACGACTCTGTATGCGAAATTAGCAACAGGAAAACCAATTTAGAATAACGTAGGATGCGTTACAACTTTTGAGAACACCTTACACCACCCTACGAAAGATTAAAACTCCAAAATAAACCTAATGAATTCGTCCTAGTAATTTGAACACCATACAACAATTTGGAATATATTACGACTCTGTATGCCACATTACCGCCTTGAAAAGCATGTTAGTATAACGTACGGCACCTTACAACTCCTAACAAAACATTACAACACCGTACGTAAACTTAAAACTCCATAATAAACCTAAGGAATTCGTCCGAGTCATTTGAACATCGTACGACCACTCAGGACTTGTTACGACTCTGTATGCGAAATTAGCAACAGGAAAACCAATTTAGAATAACGTAGGATGCGTTACAACTTTTGAGAACACCTTACACCACCCTACGAAAGATTAAAACTCCAAAATAAACCTAATGAATTCGTCCTAGTAATTTGAACACCATACAACAATTTGGAATATATTACGACTCTGTATGCCACATTACCGCCTTGAAAAGCATGTTAGTATAACGTACGGCACCTTACAACTCCTAACAAAACATTACAACACCGTACGTAAACTTAAAACTCCATAGTAAAACTAATGAATTCGTCCGAGTCACTTGAACATCGTACCACCACTCAGGACTTGTTACGACTCTATATGCGAAATTAGCAACAGGAAAAGCAATTTAGAATAATGTAGGATGCGTTACAACTTTTGAGAACACCTTACACCACCCTACGAAAGATTAAAACTCCAAAATAAACCTAATGAATTCGTCCTAGTAATTTGAACACCATACAACAATTTGGAATATATTACGACTCTGTATGCCACATTACCGCCTTGAAAAGCATGTTAGTATAACGTACGGCACCTTACAACTCCTAACAAAACATTACAACACCGTACGTAAACTTAAAACTCCATAATAAAACTATTGAATTCGTCCGAGTCATTTGAACATCGTACCACCACTCAGGACTTGTTACGACTCTATATGCGAAATTAGCAACAGGAAAAGCAATTTAGAATAATGTAGGATGCGTTACAACTTTTGAGAACACCTTACACCACCCTACGAAAGATTAAAACTCCAAAATAAACCTAATGAATTCGTCCTAGTAATTTGAACACCATACAACAATTTGGAATATATTACGACTATGTATGCCACATTACCGCCTTGAAAAGCATGTTAGTATAACGTACGACACCTTACAACTCCTAACAAAACATTACAACACCGTACGTAAACTTAAAACTCCATAATAAACCTAATGAATTCGTCCGAGTCATTTGAACATCGTACGACCTCTTAGGACTTGTTACGACTCTGTATGCGAAATTAGCAACAGGAAAAGCAATTTAGAATAATGTAGGATGCGTTACAACCTTTGAGAACACCTTACACCACCGTACGAAAGATTAAAACTCCATAATAAACCTAATGAATTCGTCCGAGTAATTTGAACACCATACAACAATTTGGAATATATTACGACTCTGTATGCCACATTACCGCCTTGAAAAGCATGTTAGTATAACGTACGACACCTTACAACTCCTAACAAAACATTACAACACCGTACGTAAACTTAAAACTCCATAATAAACCTAATGAATTCGTCCGAGTCATTTGAACATCGTACAACAATTTAGAATATATTACGACTCTGTATGCCACATTACCGTCTTGAGAAGCATGTTAGTATAACGTACGGCACCTTACAACTCCTAACAAAACATTACAACACCGTACGTAAACTTAAAACTCCATAATAAACCTAATGAATTCGTCCGAGTCATTTGAACATCGTACGACCACTTAGGACTTGTTACGACTCTGTATGCGAAATTAGCAACAGGAAAAGCAATTTAGAATAATGTACGATGCGTTATAACTTTTGAGAACACCTTACACCACCGTACGAAAGATTAAAACTCCATAATAATCCTAATAAATTAGTCCGAGTAATTTGAACACCATACAACAATTTGGAATATATTACGACTCTGTATGCCACATTACCGCCTTGAAAAGCATGTTAGTATAACGTACGACACCTTACAACTCCTAACAAAACATTACAACACCGTACGTAAACTTAAAACTCCATAATAAACCTAATGAATTCGTCCGAGTCATTTGAACATCGTACGACCTCTTAGGACTTGTTACGACTCTGTATGCGAAATTAGCAACAGGAAAAGCAATTTAGAATAATGTAGGATGCGTTACAACCTTTGAGAACACCTTACACCACCGTACGAAAGATTAAAACTCCATAATAAAACTAATGAATTCGTCCGAGTAATTTGAACACCATACAACAATTTGGAATATATTACGACTCTGTATGCCACATTACCGCCTTGAAAAGCATGTTAGTATAACGTTCGACACCTTACAACTCCTAACAAAACATTACAACACCGTACGTAAACTTAAAACTCCATAATAAACCTAATGAATTCGTCCGAGTCATTTGAACATCGTACAACAATTTAGAATATATTACGACTCTGTATGCCACATTACCGTCTTGAGAAGCATGTTAGTATAACGTACGGCACCTTACAACTCCTAACAAAACATTACAACACCGTACGTAAACTTAAAACTCCATAATAAACCTAATGAATTCGTCCGAGTCATTTGAACATCGTACGACCACTTAGGACTTGTTACGACTCTGTATGCGAAATTAGCAACAGGAAAAGCAATTTAGAATAATGTACGATGCGTTATAACTTTTGAGAACACCTTACACCACCGTACGAAAGATTAAAACTCCATAATAATCCTAATAAATTAGTCCGAGTAATTTGAACACCATACAACAATTTGGAATATATTACGACTCTGTATGCCACATTACCGCCTTGAAAAGCATGTTAGTATAACGTACGACACCTTACAACTCCTAACAAAACATTACAACACCGTACGTAAACTTAAAACTCCATAATAAACCTAATGAATTCGTCCGAGTCATTTGAACATCGTAGGACCTCTTAGGACTTGTTACGACTCTGTATGCGAAATTAGCAACAGGAAAAGCAATTTAGAATAATGTAGGATGCGTTACAACCTTTGAGAACACCTTACACCACCGTACGAAAGATTAAAACTCCATAATAAACCTAATGAATTCGTCCAAGTAATTTGAACACCATACAACAATTTGGAATATATTACGACTCTGTATGCCACATTACCGCCTTGAAAAGCATGTTAGTATAACGTACGACACCTTACAACTCCTAACAAAACATTACAACACCGTACGTAAACTTAAAACTCCATAATAAACCTAATGAATTCGTCCGAGTCATTTGAACATCGTACAACAATTTAGAATATATTACGACTCTGTATGCCACATTACCGTCTTGAAAAGCATGTTAGTATAACGTACGGCACCTTACAACTCCTAACAAAATATTACAACACCGTACGTAAACTTAAAACTCCATAATAAACCTAATGAATTCGTCCGAGTCATTTGAACATCGTACGACCACTTAGGACTTGTTACGACTCTGTATGCGAAATTAGCAACAGGAAAAGCAATTTAGAATAATGTACGATGCGTTATAACTTTTGAGAACACCTTACACCACCGTACGAAAGATTAAAACTCCATAATAAACCTAATGAATTCGTTCGAGTAATTTGAACACCATACAACAATTTGGAATATATTACGACTCTGTATGCCACATTACCGCCTTGAAAAGCATGTTAGTATAACGTACGGCACCTTACAACTCCTAACAAAACATTACAACACCGTACGTAAACTTAAAACTCCATAATAAACCTAATGAATTCGTCCGAGTCTTTTGAACATCGTACAACCACTCAGGACTTGTTACGACTCTGTATGCGAAATTAGCAACAGGAAAACCAATTTAGAATAACGTAGGATGCGTTACAACTTTTGAGAACACCTTACACCACCGTACGAAAGATTAAAACTCCAAAATAAACCTAATGAATTCGTCCGAGTAATTTGAACACCATACAACAATTTGGAATATATTATGACTCTGTATGCCACATTACCGCCTTGAAAAGCATGTTAGTATAACGTACGGCACCTTACAACTCCTAACAAAACATTACAACACCGTACGTAAACTTAAAACTCCATAATAACCCTAATGAATTCGTTCGAGTCATTTGAACATCATACGACCACTTAGGACTTGTTACGACTCTGTATGCGAAATTAGCAACAGGAAAAGCAATTTAGAATAATGTACGATGCGTTATAACTTTTGAGAACACCTTACACCACCGTACGAAAGATTAAAACTCCAAAATAAACCTAATGAATTCGTCCTAGTAATTTGAACACCATACAACAAATTGGAATATATTACGACTCTGTATGCCACATTACCGCCTTGAAAAGCATGTTAGTATAACGTACGGCACCTTACAACTCCTAACAAAACATTACAACAACGTACGTAAACTTAAAACTCCATAATAAAACTAATGAATTCGTCCGAGTCATTTGAACATCGTACCACCACTCAGGACTTGTTACGAATCTGTATGCGAAATTAGCAACAGGAAAAGCAATTTAGAATAATGTAGGATGCGTTACAACCTTTGAGAACACCTTACACCACCCTACGAAAGATTAAAACTCCAAAATAAACCTAATGAATTCGTCCTAGTAATTTGAACACCATACAACAATTTGGAATATATTACGACTCTGTATGCCACATTACCGCCTTGAAAAGCATGTTAGTATAACGTACGACACCTTACAACTCCTAACAAAACATTACAACACCGTACGTAAACTTAAAACTCCATAATAAACCTAATGAATTCGTCCGAGTCATTTGAACATCGTACGACCACTTAGGACTTGTTACGACTCTGTATGCGAAATTAGCAACAGGAAAAGCAATTTAGAATAATGTAGGATGCGTTACAACCTTTGAGAACACCTTACATCACCGTACGAAAGATTAAAACTCCATAATAAACCTAATGAATTCGTCCGAGTAATTTGAACACCATACAACAATTTGGAATATATTACGACTCCGTATGCCACATTACCGCCTTGAAAAGCATGTTAGTATAATGTAGGACACCTTACTACTCCTAACAAAACATTACAACACCGTACGTAAACTTAAAACTCCATAATAAACCTAAGGAATTCGTCCGAGTCATTTGAACATTGTACGACCACTCAGGACTTGTTACGACTCTGTATGCGAAATTAGCAACAGGAAAACCAATTTAGAATAACGTAGGATGCGTTACAACTTTTGAGAACACCTTACACCACCGTACGAAAGATTAAAACTCCAAAATAAACCTAATGAATTCGTCCGAGTAATTTGAACACCATACAACAATTTGGAATATATTACGACTCTGTATGCCACATTACCGCCTTGAAAAGCATGTTAGTATAACGTACGGCACCTTACAACTCCTAACAAAACATTACAACACCGTACGTAAACTTATAACTCCATAATAAACCTAATGAATTCGTTCGAGTCATTTGAACATCATACGACCACTTAGGACTTGTTACGACTCTGTATGCGAAATTAGCAACATGAAAAGCAATTTAGAATAATGTAGGATGCGTTACAACTTTTGAGAACACCTTACACCACCCTACGAAAGATTAAAACTCCAAAATAAACCTAATGAATTCGTCTTAGTAATTTGAACACCATACAACAATTTGGAATATATTACGACTCTGTATGCCACATTACCGCCTTGAAAAGCATGTTAGTATAACGTACGGCAACTTACAACTCCTAACAAAACATTACAACACCGTACGTAAACTTAAAACTCCATAATAAAACTAATGAATTCGTCCGAGTCATTTGAACATCGTACCACCACTCAGGACTTGTTACGACTCTATATGCGAAATTAGCAACAGGAAAAGCAATTTAGAATAATGTAGGATGCGTTACAACTTTTGAGAACACCTTACACCACCCTACGAAAGATTAAAACTCCAAAATAAACCTAATGAATTCGTCCTAGTAATTTGAACACCATACAACAATTTGGAATATATTACGACTCTGTATGCCACATTACCGCCTTGAAAAGCATGTTAGTATAACGTACGACACCTTACAACTCCTAACAAAACATTACAACACCGTACGTAAACTTAAAACTTCATAATAAACCTAATGAATTCGTCTGAGTCATTTGAACATCGTACGACCTCTTAGGACTTGTTACGACTCTGTATGAGAAATTAGCAACAGGAAAAGCAATTTAGAATAATGTTGGATGCGTTACAACCTTTGAGAACACCTTACACCACCGTACGAAAGATTAAAACTCCATAATAAACCTAATGAATTCGTCCGAGTAATTTGAACACCATACAACAATTTGGAATATATTACGACTCTGTATGCCACATTACCGCCTTGAAAAGCATGTTAGTATAACGTACGACACCTTACAACTCCTAACAAAACATTACAACACCGTACGTAAACTTAAAACTCCATAATAAACCTAATGAATTCGTCCGAGTCATTTGAACATCGTACGACCACTTAGGACTTGTTACGACTCTGTATGCGAAATTAGCAACAGGAAAAGCAATTTAGAATAATGTACGATGCGTTATAACTTTTGAGAACACCTTACACCACCGTACGAAAGATTAAAACTCCATAATAATCATAATAAATTAGTCCGAGTCCTTTGAACTTCGTACTACAATTTATAATATATTACGACTCTGTCTGCCACATTACCGCCTTGAAAAGCATGTTAGTATAACGTACGGCACCTTACAACTCCTAACAAAACATTACAACACCGTACGTAAACTTAAAACTCCATAATAAACCTAATGAATTCGTCCGAGTCCTTTGAACATCGTACCACAATTTAGAATATATTACGACTCTGTATGCCACATTACCGTCTTGAGAAGCATGTTAATATAACTTACGGCACCTTACAACTCCTAACAAAACATTACAACACCGTACGTAAACTTAAAACTCCATAATAAACCTAATGAATTCGTCCGAGTCATTTGAACATCGTACGACCACTTAGGACTTGTTACGACTCTGTATGCGAAATTAGCAACAGGAAAAGCAATTTAGAATAATGTACGATGTGTTATAACTTTTGAGAACACCTTACACCACCGTATGAAAGATTAAAACTCCATAATAAACCTAATGAATTCGTTCGAGTAATTTGAACACCATACAACAATTTGGAATTTATTACGACTCTGTATGCCACATTACCGCCTTGAAAAGCATGTTAGTATAACGTACGACACCTTACAACTCCTAACAAAACATTACAACACCATACGTAAACTTAAAACTCAATAATAAACCTAATGAATTCGTCCGAGTCCTTTGAACATCGTACCACAATTTAGAATATATTACGACTCTGTATGCCACATTACCGTCTTGAGAAGCATGTTAATATAACTTACGGCACCTTACAACTCCTAACAAAACATTACAACACCGTACGTAAACTTAAAACTCCATAATAAACCTAATGAATTCGTCCGAGTCATTTGAACATCGTACGACCACTTAGGACTTGTTACGACTCTGTATGCGAAATTAGCAACAGGAAAAGCAATTTAGAATAATGTACGATGCGTTATAACTTTTGAGAACACCTTACACCACCGTACGAAAGATTAAAACTCCATAATAAACCTAATGAATTCGTTCGAGTAATTTGAACACCATACAACAATTTGGAATTTATTACGACTCTGTATGCCACATTACCGCCTTGAAAAGCATGTTAGTATAACGTACGACACCTTACAACTCCTAACAAAACATTACAACACCGTACGTAAACTTAAAACTCCATAATAAACCTAATGAATTCGTCCGAGTCTTTTGAACATCGTACAACCACTCAGGACTTGTTACGACTCTGTATGCGAAATTAGCAACAGGAAAACCAATTTAGAATAACGTAGGATGCGTTACAACTTTTGAGAACACCTTACACCACCGTACGAAAGATTAAAACTCCAAAATAAACCTAATGAATTTGTCTGAGTAATTTGAACACCATACAACAATTTGGAATATATTACGACTCTGTATGCCACATTACCGCCTTGCAAAGCATGTTAGTATAACGTACGGCACCTTACAACTCCTAACAAAACATTACAACACCGTACGTAAACTTAAAACTCCATAATAAACCTAATGAATTCGTTCGAGTCATTTGAACATCATACGACCACTTAGGACTTGTTACGACTCTGTATGCGAAGTTAGCAACAGGAAAAGCAATTTAGAATAATGTACGATGCGTTATAACTTTTGAGAACACCTTACACCACCGTACGAAAGATTAAAACTCCAAAATAAACCTAATGAATTCGTCCTAGTAATTTGAACACCAAACAACAATTTGGAATATATTACGACTCTGTATGCCACATTACCGCCTTGAAAAGCATGTTAGTATAACGTACGGCACCTTACAACTCCTAACAAAACATTACAACACCGTACGTAAACTTAAAACTCCATAATAAACCTAATGAATTCGTTCGAGTCATTTGAACATCATACGACCACTTAGGACTTGTTACGACTCTGTATGCGAAATTAGCAACAGGAAAAGCAATTTAGAATAATGTACGATGCGTTATAACTTTTGAGAACACCTTACACCACCGTACGAAAGATTAAAACTCCAAAATAAACCTAATGAATTCGTCCTAGTAATTTGAACACCATACAACAATTTGGAATATATTACGACTCTGTATGCCACATTACCGCCTTGAAAAGCATGTTAGTATAACGTACGGCACCTTACAACTCCTAACAAAACATTACAACACCGTACGTAAACTTAAAACTCCATAATAAAACTAATGAATTCGTCCGAGTCATTTGAACATCGTACCACCACTCAGGACTTGTTACGAATCTGTATGCGAAATTAGCAACAGGAAAAGCAATTTAGAATAATGTAGGATGCGTTACAACTTTTGAGAACACCTTACACCACCCTACGAAAGATTAAAACTCCAAAATAAACCTAATGAATTCGTCCTAGTAATTTGAACACCATACAACAATTTGGAATATATTACGACTCTGTATGCCACATTACCGCCTTGAAAAGCATGTTAGTATAACGTACGACACCTTGCAACTCCTAACAAAACATTACAACAACGTACGTAAACTTAAAACTCCATAATAAACCTAATGAATTCGTCCGAGTCATTTGAACATCGTACGACCACTTAGGACTTGTTACGACTCTGTATGCGAAATTAGCAACAGGAAAAGCAATTTAGAATAATGTAGGATGCGTTACAACCTTTGAGAACACCTTACACCACCGTACGAAAGATTAAAACTCCATAATAAACCTAATGAATTCGTCCGAGTAATTTGAACACCATACAACAATTTGGAATATATTACGACTCCGTATGCCACATTACCGCCTTGAAAAGCATGTTAGTATAATGTAGGACACCTTACTACTCCTAACAAAACATTACAACACCGTACGTAAACTTAAAACTCCATAATAAACCTAAGGAATTCGTCCGAGTCATTTGAACATCGTACGACCACTCAGGACTTGTTACGACTCTGTATGCGAAATTAGCAACAGGAAAACCAATTTAGAATAACGTAGGATGCGTTACAACTTTTGAGAACACCTTACACCACCGTACGAAAGATTAAAACCCCAAAATAAACCTAATGAATTCGTCCGAGTAATTTGAACACCATACAACAATTTGGAATATATTACGACTCTGTATGCCACATTACCGCCTTGAAAAGCATGTTAGTATAACGTACGACACCTTACAACTCCTAACAAAACATTACAACACCGTACGTAAACTTAAAACTCCATAATAAACCTAATGAATTCGTTCGAGTCATTTGAACATCATACGACCACTTAGGACTTGTTACGACTCTGTATGCGAAATTAGCAACAGGAAAAGCAATTTAGAATAATGTACGATGCGTTATAACTTTTGAGAACACCTTACACCACCGTACGAAAGTTTAAAACTCCATAATAATCCTAATAAATTAGTCCGAGTCCTTTGAACTTCGTACTACAATTTATAATATATTACGACTCTGTCTGCCACATTACCGCCTTGAAAAGCATGTTAGTATAACGTACGGCACCTTACAACTCCTAACAAAACATTACAACACCGTACGTAAACTTAAAACTCCATAATAAACCTAATGAATTCGTCCGAGTCCTTTGAACATCGTACCACAATTTAGAATATATTACGACTCTGTATGCCACGTTACCGTCTTGAGAAGCATGTTAATATAACTTACGGCACCTTACAACTCCTAACAAAACATTACAACACCGTACGTAAACTTAAAACTCCATAATAAACCTAATGAATTCGTCCGAGTCATTTGAACATCGTACGACCACTTAGGACTTGTTACGACTCTGTATGCGAAATTAGCAACAGGAAAAGCAATTTAGAATAATGTACGATGCGTTATAACTTTTGAGAACACCTTACACCACCGTACGAAAGATTAAAACTCCATAATAAACCTAATGAATTCGTTCGAGTAATTTGAACACCATACAACAATTTGGAATTTATTACGACTCTGTATGCCACATTACCGCCTTGAAAAGCATGTTAGTATAACGTACGACACCTTACAACTCCTAACAAAACATTACAACACCGTACGTAAACTTAAAACTCCATAATAAACCTAATGAATTCGTCCGAGTCCTTTGAACATCGTACCACAATTTAGAATATATTACGACTCTGTATGCCACATTACCGTCTTGAGAAGCATGTTAATATAACTTACGGCACCTTACAACTCCTAACAAAACATTACAACACCGTACGTAAACTTAAAACTCCATAATAAACCTAATGAATTCGTCCGAGTCATTTGAACATCGTACGACCACTTAGGACTTGTTACGACTCTGTATGCGAAATTAGCAACAGGAAAAGCAATTTAGAATAATGTACGATGCGTTATAACTTTTGAGAACACCTTACACCACCGTACGAAAGATTAAAACTCCATAATAAACCTAATGAATTCGTTCGAGTAATTTGAACACCATACAACAATTTGGAATTTATTACGACTCTGTATGCCACATTACCGCCTTGAAAAGCATGTTAGTATAACGTACGACACCTTACAACTCCTAACAAAACATTACAACACCGTACGTAAACTTAAAACTCCATAATAAACCTAATGAATTCGTCCGAGTCTTTTGAACATCGTACAACCACTCAGGACTTGTTACGACTCTGTATGCGAAATTAGCAACAGGAAAACCAATTTAGAATAACGTAGGATGCGTTACAACTTTTGAGAACACCTAACACCACCGTACGAAAGATTAAAACTCCAAAATAAACCTAATGAATTTGTCTGAGTAATTTGAACACCATACAACAATTTGGAATATATTACGACTCTGTATGCCACATTACCGCCTTGCAAAGCATGTTAGTATAACGTACGGCACCTTACAACTCCTAACAAAACATTACAACACCGTACGTAAACTTAAAACTCCATAATAAACCTAATGAATTCGTTCGAGTCATTTGAACATCATACGACCACTTAGGACTTGTTACGACTCTGTATGCGAAGTTAGCAACAGGAAAAGCAATTTAGAATAATGTACGATGCGTTATAACTTTTGAGAACACCTTACACCACCGTACGAAAGATTAAAACTCCAAAATAAACCTAATGAATTCGTCCTAGTAATTTGAACACCAAACAACAATTTGGAATATATTACGACTCTGTATGCCACATTACCGCCTTGAAAAGCATGTTAGTATAACGTACGGCACCTTACAACTCCTAACAAAACATTACAACACCGTACGTAAACTTAAAACTCCATAATAAACCTAATGAATTCGTTCGAGTCATTTGAACATCATACGACCACTTAGGACTTGTTACGACTCTGTATGCGAAATTAGCAACAGGAAAAGCAATTTAGAATAATGTACGATGCGTTATAACTTTTGAGAACACCTTACACCACCGTACGAAAGATTAAAACTCCAAAATAAACCTAATGAATTCGTCCTAGTAATTTGAACACCATACAACAATTTGGAATATATTACGACTCTGTATGCCACATTACCGCCTTGAAAAGCATGTTAGTATAACGTACGGCACCTTACAACTCCTAACAAAACATTACAACACCGTACGTAAACTTAAAACTCCATAATAAAACTAATGAATTCGTCCGAGTCATTTGAACATCGTACCACCACTCAGGACTTGTTACGAATCTGTATGCGAAATTAGCAACAG
Source organism: Tagetes erecta (assembly GCA_030867185.1). NCBI lineage: Eukaryota > Viridiplantae > Streptophyta > Magnoliopsida > Asterales > Asteraceae > Tagetes > Tagetes erecta. The sequence goes on along the minus strand of CM061488.1, from coordinate 40,644,662 downwards.
GAAAAGCAATTTAGAATAATGTAGGATGCGTTACAACTTTTGAGAACACCTTACACCACCCTACGAAAGATTAAAACTCCAAAATAAACCTAATGAATTCGTCCTAGTAATTTGAACACCATACAACAATTTGGAATATATTACGACTCTGTATGCCACATTACCGCCTTGAAAAGCATGTTAGTATAACGTACGACACCTTGCAACTCCTAACAAAACATTACAACAACGTACGTAAACTTAAAACTCCATAATAAACCTAATGAATTCGTCCGAGTCATTTGAACATCGTACGACCACTTAGGACTTGTTACGACTCTGTATGCGAAATTAGCAACAGGAAAAGCAATTTAGAATAATGTAGGATGCGTTACAACCTTTGAGAACACCTTACACCACCGTACGAAAGATTAAAACTCCATAATAAACCTAATGAATTCGTCCGAGTAATTTGAACACCATACAACAATTTGGAATATATTACGACTCCGTATGCCACATTACCGCCTTGAAAAGCATGTTAGTATAATGTAGGACACCTTACTACTCCTAACAAAACATTACAACACCGTACGTAAACTTAAAACTCCATAATAAACCTAAGGAATTCGTCCGAGTCATTTGAACATCGTACGACCACTCAGGACTTGTTACGACTCTGTATGCGAAATTAGCAACAGGAAAACCAATTTAGAATAACGTAGGATGCGTTACAACTTTTGAGAACACCTTACACCACCGTACGAAAGATTAAAACTCCAAAATAAACCTAATGAATTCGTCCGAGTAATTTGAACACCATACAACAATTTGGAATATATTACGACTCTGTATGCCACATTACCGCCTTGAAAAGCATGTTAGTATAACGTACGACACCTTACAACTCCTAACAAAACATTACAACACCGTACGTAAACTTAAAACTCCATAATAAACCTAATGAATTCGTTCGAGTCATTTGAACATCATACGACCACTTAGGACTTGTTACGACTCTGTATGCGAAATTAGCAACAGGAAAAGCAATTTAGAATAATGTACGATGCGTTATAACTTTTGAGAACACCTTACACCACCGTACGAAAGTTTAAAACTCCATAATAATCCTAATAAATTAGTCCGAGTCCTTTGAACTTCGTACTACAATTTATAATATATTACGACTCTGTCTGCCACATTACCGCCTTGAAAAGCATGTTAGTATAACGTACGGCACCTTACAACTCCTAACAAAACATTACAACACCGTACGTAAACTTAAAACTCCATAATAAACCTAATGAATTCGTCCGAGTCCTTTGAACATCGTACCACAATTTAGAATATATTACGACTCTGTATGCCACGTTACCGTCTTGAGAAGCATGTTAATATAACTTACGGCACCTTACAACTCCTAACAAAACATTACAACACCGTACGTAAACTTAAAACTCCATAATAAACCTAATGAATTCGTCCGAGTCATTTGAACATCGTACGACCACTTAGGACTTGTTACGACTCTGTATGCGAAATTAGCAACAGGAAAAGCAATTTAGAATAATGTACGATGCGTTATAACTTTTGAGAACACCTTACACCACCGTACGAAAGATTAAAACTCCATAATAAACCTAATGAATTCGTTCGAGTAATTTGAACACCATACAACAATTTGGAATTTATTACGACTCTGTATGCCACATTACCGCCTTGAAAAGCATGTTAGTATAACGTACGACACCTTACAACTCCTAACAAAACATTACAACACCGTACGTAAACTTAAAACTCCATAATAAACCTAATGAATTCGTCCGAGTCCTTTGAACATCGTACCACAATTTAGAATATATTACGACTCTGTATGCCACATTACCGTCTTGAGAAGCATGTTAATATAACTTACGGCACCTTACAACTCCTAACAAAACATTACAACACCGTACGTAAACTTAAAACTCCATAATAAACCTAATGAATTCGTCCGAGTCATTTGAACATCGTACGACCACTTAGGACTTGTTACGACTCTGTATGCGAAATTAGCAACAGGAAAAGCAATTTAGAATAATGTACGATGCGTTATAACTTTTGAGAACACCTTACACCACCGTACGAAAGATTAAAACTCCATAATAAACCTAATGAATTCGTTCGAGTAATTTGAACACCATACAACAATTTGGAATTTATTACGACTCTGTATGCCACATTACCGCCTTGAAAAGCATGTTAGTATAACGTACGACACCTTACAACTCCTAACAAAACATTACAACACCGTACGTAAACTTAAAACTCCATAATAAACCTAATGAATTCGTCCGAGTCCTTTGAACATCGTACCACAATTTAGAATATATTACGACTCTGTATGCCACATTACCGTCTTGAGAAGCATGTTAATATAACTTACGGCACCTTACAACTCCTAACAAAACATTACAACACCGTACGTAAACTTAAAACTCCATAATAAACCTAATGAATTCGTCCGAGTCATTTGAACATCGTACGACCACTTAGGACTTGTTACGACTCTGTATGCGAAATTAGCAACAGGAAAAGCAATTTAGAATAATGTACGATGCGTTATAACTTTTGAGAACACCTTACACCACCGTACGAAAGATTAAAACTCCATAATAAACCTAATGAATTCGTTCGAGTAATTTGAACACCATACAACAATTTGGAATTTATTACGACTCTGTATGCCACATTACCGCCTTGAAAAGCATGTTAGTATAACGTACGACACCTTACAACTCCTAACAAAACATTACAACACCGTACGTAAACTTAAAACTCCATAATAAACCTAATGAATTCGTCCGAGTCTTTTGAACATCGTACAACCACTCAGGACTTGTTACGACTCTGTATGCGAAATTAGCAACAGGAAAACCAATTTAGAATAACGTAGGATGCGTTACAACTTTTGAGAACACCTTACACCACCGTACGAAAGATTAAAACTCCCAAATAAACCTAATGAATTTGTCTGAGTAATTTGAACACCATACAACAATTTGGAATATATTACGACTCTGTATGCCACATTACCGCCTTGCAAAGCATGTTAGTATAACGTACGGCACCTTACAACTCCTAACAAAACATTACAACACCGTACGTAAACTTAAAACTCCATAATAAACCTAATGAATTCGTTCGAGTCATTTGAACATCATACGACCACTTAGGACTTGTTACGACTCTGTATGCGAAGTTAGCAACAGGAAAAGCAATTTAGAATAATGTACGATGCGTTATAACTTTTGAGAACACCTTACACCACCGTACGAAAGATTAAAACTCCAAAATAAACCTAATGAATTCGTCCTAGTAATTTGAACACCAAACAACAATTTGGAATATATTACGACTCTGTATGCCACATTACCGCCTTGAAAAGCATGTTAGTATAACGTACGGCACCTTACAACTCCTAACAAAACATTACAACACCGTACGTAAACTTAAAACTCCATAATAAACCTAATGAATTCGTTCGAGTCATTTGAACATCATACGACCACTTAGGACTTGTTACGACTCTGTATGCGAAATTAGCAACAGGAAAAGCAATTTAGAATAATGTACGATGCGTTATAACTTTTGAGAACACCTTACACCACCGTACGAAAGATTAAAACTCCAAAATAAACCTAATGAATTCGTCCTAGTAATTTGAACACCATACAACAATTTGGAATATATTACGACTCTGTATGCCACATTACCGCCTTGAAAAGCATGTTAGTATAACGTACGGCACCTTACAACTCCTAACAAAACATTACAACACCGTACGTAAACTTAAAACTCCATAATAAAACTAATGAATTCGTCCGAGTCATTTGAACATCGTACCACCACTCAGGACTTGTTACGAATCTGTATGCGAAATTAGCAACAGGAAAAGCAATTTAGAATAATGTAGGATGCGTTACAACTTTTGAGAACACCTTACACCACCCTACGAAAGATTAAAACTCCAAAATAAACCTAATGAATTCGTCCTAGTAATTTGAACACCATACAACAATTTGGAATATATTACGACTCTGTATGCCACATTACCGCCTTGAAAAGCATGTTAGTATAACGTACGACACCTTACAACTCCTAACAAAACATTACAACAACGTACGTAAACTTAAAACTCCATAATAAACCTAATGAATTCGTCCGAGTCATTTGAACATCGTACGACCACTTAGGATTTGTTACGACTCTGTATGCGAAATTAGCAACAGGAAAAGCAATTTAGAATAATGTAGGATGCGTTACAACCTTTGAGAACACCTTACACCACCGTACGAAAGATTAAAACTCCATAATAAACCTAATGAATTCGTCCGAGTAATTTGAACACCATACAACAATTTGGAATATATTACGACTCCGTATGCCACATTACCGCCTTGAAAAGCATGGTAGTATAATGTAGGACACCTTACTACTCCTAACAAAACATTACAACACCGTACGTAAACTTAAAACTCCATAATAAACCTAAGGAATTCGTCCGAGTCATTTGAACATCGTACGACCACTCAGGACTTGTTACGACTCTGTATGCGAAATTAGCAACAGGAAAACCAATTTAGAATAACGTAGGATGCGTTACAACTTTTGAGAACACCTTACACCACCGTACGAAAGATTAAAACTCCGAAATAAACCTAATGAATTCGTCCGAGTAATTTGAACACCATACAACAATTTGGAATATATTACGACTCTGTATGCCACATTACCGCCTTGAAAAGCATGTTAGTATAACGTACGACACCTTACAACTCCTAACAAAACATTACAACACCGTACGTAAACTTAAAACTCCATAATAAACCTAATGAATTCGTTCGAGTCATTTGAACATCATACGACCACTTAGGACTTGTTACGACTCTGTATGCGAAATTAGCAACAGGAAAAGCAATTTAGAATAATGTACGATGCGTTATAACTTTTGAGAACACCTTACACCACCGTACGAAAGATTAAAACTCCATAATAATCCTAATAAATTAGTCCGAGTCCTTTGAACTTTGTACTACAATTTATAATATATTACGACTCTGTCTGCCACATTACCGCCTTGAAAAGCATGTTAGTATAACGTACGGCACCTTACAACTCCTAACAAAACATTACAACACCGTACGTAAACTTAAAACTCCATAATAAACCTAATGAATTCGTCCGAGTCCTTTGAACATCGTACCACAATTTAGAATATATTACGACTCTGTATGCCACGTTACCGTCTTGAGAAGCATGTTAATATAACTTACGGCACCTTACAACTCCTAACAAAACATTACAACACCGTACGTAAACTTAAAACTCCATAATAAACCTAATGAATTCGTCCGAGTCATTTGAACATCGTACGACCACTTAGGACTTGTTACGACTCTGTATGCGAAATTAGGAACAGGAAAAGCAATTTAGAATAATGTACGATGCGTTATAACTTTTGAGAACACCTTACACCACCGTACGAAAGATTAAAACTCCATAATAAACCTAATGAATTCGTTCGAGTAATTTGAACACCATACAACAATTTGGAATTTATTACGACTCTGTATGCCACATTACCGCCTTGAAAAGCATGTTAGTATAACGTACGACACCTTACAACTCCTAACAAAACATTACAACACCGTACGTAAACTTAAAACTCCATAATAAACCTAATGAATTCGTCCGAGTCTTTTGAACATCGTACAACCACTCAGGACTTGTTACGACTCTGTATGCGAAATTAGCAACAGGAAAACCAATTTAGAATAACGTAGGATGCGTTACAACTTTTGAGAACACCTTACACCACCGTACGAAAGATTAAAACTCCAAAATAAACCTAATGAATTTGTCTGAGTAATTTGAACACCATACAACAATTTGGAATATATTACGACTCTGTATGCCACATTACCGCCTTGAAAAGCATGTTAGTATAACGTACGACACCTTACAACTCCTAACAAAACATTACAACACCGTACGTAAACTTAAAACTCCATAATAAACCTAATGAATTCGTTCGAGTCATTTGAACATCATACGACCACTTAGGACTTGTTACGACTCTGTATGCGAAATTAGCAACAGGAAAAGCAATTTAGAATAATGTACGATGCGTTATAACTTTTGAAAACACCTTACACCACCGTACGAAAGATTAAAACTCCAAAATAAACCTAATGAATTCGTCCTAGTAATTTGAACATCATACAACAATTTGGAATATATTACGACTCTGTATGCCACATTACCGCCTTGAAAAGCATGTTAGTATAACGTACGGCACCTTACAACTCCTAACAAAACATTACAATACCGTACGTAAACTTAAAACTCCATAATAAAACTAATGAATTCGTCCGAGTCATTTGAACATCGTACCACCACTCAGGACTTGTTACGAATCTGTATGCGAAATTAGCAACAGGAAAAGCAATTTAGAATAATGTAGGATGCGTTACAACTTTTGAGAACACCTTACACCACCGTACGAAAGATTAAAACTCCATAATAAACCTAATGAATTCGTCCGAGTAATTTGAACACCATACAACAATTTGGAATATATTACGACTCCGTATGCCACATTACCGCCTTGAAAAGCATGTTAGTATAATGTAGGACACCTTACTACTCCTAACAAAACATTACAACACCGTACGTAAACTTAAAACTCCATAATAAACCTAAGGAATTCGTCCGAGTCATTTGAACATCGTACGACCACTCAGGACTTGTTACGACTCTGTATGCGAAATTAGCAACAGGAAAACCAATTTAGAATAACGTAGGATGCGTTACAACTTTTGAGAACACCTTACACCACCGTACGAAAGATTAAAACTCCAAAATAAACCTAATGAATTCGTCCAAGTAATTTGAACACCAAACAACAATTTGGAATATATTACGACTCTGTATGCCACATTACCGCCTTGAAAAGCATGTTAGTATAACGTACGGCACCTTACAACTCCTAACAAAACATTACAACACCGTACGTAAACTTAAAACTCCATAATAAAACTAATGAATTCGTCCGAGTCATTTGAACATCGTACCACCACTCAGGACTTGTTACGAATCTGTATGCGAAATTAGCAACAGGAAAAGCAATTTAGAATAATGTAGGATGCGTTACAACTTTTGAGAACACCTTACACCACCCTACGAAAGATTAAAACTCCAAAATAAACCTAATGAATTCGTCCTAGTAATTTGAACACCATACAACAATTTGGAATATATTACGACTCTGTATGCCACATTACCGCCTTGAAAAGCATGTTAGTATAACGTACGACACCTTACAACTCCTAACAAAACATTACAACACCGTACGTAAACTTAAAACTCCATAATAAACCTAATGAATTCGTTCGAGTCATTTGAACATCATACGACCACTTAGGACTTGTTACGACTCTGTATGCGAAATTAGCAACAGGAAAAGCAATTTTGAATAATGTACGATGCGTTATAACTTTTGAGAACACCTTACACCACCGTACGAAAGATTAAAACTCCAAAATAAACCTAATGAATTCGTCCTAGTAATTTGAACACCAAACAACAATTTGGAATATATTACGACTCTGTATGCCACATTACCGCCTTGAAAAGCATGTTAGTATAACGTACGGCACCTTACAACTCCTAACAAAACATTACAACACCGTACGTAAACTTAAAACTCCATAATAAAACTAATGAATTCGTCCGAGTCATTTGAACATCGTACCACCACTCAGGACTTGTTACGAATCTGTATGCGAAATTAGCAACAGGAAAAGCAATTTAGAATAATGTAGGATGCGTTACAACTTTTGAGAACACCTTACACCACCCTACGAAAGATTAAAACTCCAAAATAAACCTAATGAATTCGTCCTAGTAATTTGAACACCATACAACAATTTGGAATATATTACGACTCTGTATGCCACATTACCGCCTTGAAAAGCATGTTAGTATAACGTACGACACCTTACAACTCCTAACAAAACATTACAACACCGTACGTAAACTTAAAACTCCATAATAAACCTAATGAATTCGTTCGAGTCATTTGAACATCATACGACCACTTAGGACTTGTTACGACTCTGTATGCGAAATTAGCAACAGGAAAAGCAATTTTGAATAATGTACGATGCGTTATAACTTTTGAGAACACCTTACACCACCGTACAAAAGATTAAAACTCCAAAATAAACCTAATGAATTCGTCCTAGTAATTTGAACACCATACAACAATTTGGAATATATTACGACTCTGTATGCCACATTACCGCCTTGAAAAGCATGTTAGTATAACGTACGGCACCTTACAACTCCTAACAAAACATTACAACACCGTACGTAAACTTAAAACTCCATAATAAAACTAATGAATTCGTCCGAGTCATTTGAACATCGTACCACCACTCAGGACTTGTTACGAATCTGTATGCGAAATTAGCAACAGGAAAAGCAATTTAGAATAATGTAGGATGCGTTACAACTTTTGAGAACACCTTACACCACCCTACGAAAGATTAAAACTCCAAAATAAACCTAATGAATTCGTCCTAGTAATTTGAACACCATACAACAATTTGGAATATATTACGACTCTGTATGCCACATTACCGCCTTGAAAAGCATGTTAGTATAACGTACGACACCTTACAACTCCTAACAAAACATTACAACACCGTACGTAAACTTAAAACTCCATAATAAACCTAATGAATTCGTTCGAGTCATTTGAACATCATACGACCACTTAGGACTTGTTACGACTCTGTATGCGAAATTAGCAACAGGAAAAGCAATTTTGAATAATGTACGATGCGTTATAACTTTTGAGAACACCTTACACCACCGTACAAAAGATTAAAACTCCAAAATAAACCTAATGAATTCGTCCTAGTAATTTGAACACCATACAACAATTTGGAATATATTACGACTCTGTATGCCACATTATCGCCTTGAAAAGCATGTTAGTATAACGTACGGCACCTTACAACTCCTAACAAAACATTACAACACCGTACGTAAACTTAAAACTCCATAATAAAACTAATGAATTCGTCCGAGTCATTTGAACATCGTACCACCACTCAGGACTTGTTACGAATCTGTATGCGAAATTAGCAACAGGAAAAGCAATTTAGAATAATGTAGGATGCGTTACAACTTTTGAGAACACCTTACACCACCCTACGAAAGATTAAAACTCCAAAATAAACCTAATGAATTCGTCCTAGTAATTTGAACACCATACAACAATTTGGAATATATTACGACTCTGTATGCCACATTAGCGCCTTGAAAAGCATGTTAGTATAACGTACGACACCTTACAACTCCTAACAAAACATTACAACACCGTACGTAAACTTAAAACTCCATAATAAACCTAATGAATTCGTCCGAGTCATTTGAACATCGTACGACCACTTAGGACTTGTTACGACTCTGTATGCGAAATTAGCAACAGGAAAAGCAATTTAGAATAATGTAGGATGCGTTACAACCTTTGAGAACACCTTACACCACCGTACGAAAGATTAAAACTCCATAATAAACCTAATGAATTCGTCCTAGTAATTTGAACACCATACAACAATTTGGAATATATTACGACTCTGTATGCCACATTACCGCCTTGAAAAGCATGTTAGTATAACGTACGACACCTTACAACTCCTAACAAAACATTACAACACCGTACGTAAACTTAAAACTCCATAATAAACCTAATGAATTCGTTCGAGTCATTTGAACATCATACGACCACTTAGGACTTGTTACGACTCTGTATGCGAAATTATCAACAGGAAAAGCAATTTTGAATAATGTACGATGCGTTATAACTTTTGAGAACACCTTACACCACCGTACGAAAGATTAAAACTCCAAAATAAACCTAATGAATTCGTCCTAGTAATTTGAACACCAAACAACAATTTGGAATATATTACGACTCTGTATGCCACATTACCGCCTTGAAAAGCATGTTAGTATAACGTACGGCACCTTACAACTCCTAACAAAACATTACAACACCGTACGTAAACTTAAAACTCCATAATAAAACTAATGAATTCGTCCGAGTCATTTGAACATCGTACCACCACTCAGGACTTGTTACGAATCTGTATGCGAAATTAGCAACAGGAAAAGCAATTTAGAATAATGTAGGATGCGTTACAACTTTTGAGAACACCTTACACCACCCTACGAAAGATTAAAACTCCAAAATAAATCTAATGAATTCGTCCTAGTAATTTGAACACCATACAACAATTTGGAATATATTACGACTCTGTATGCCACATTACCGCCTTGAAAAGCATGTTAGTATAACGTACGACACCTTACAACTCCTAACAAAACATTACAACACCGTACGTAAACTTAAAACTCCATAATAAACCTAATGAATTCGTTCGAGTCATTTGAACATCATACGACCACTTAGGACTTGTTACGACTCTGTATGCGAAATTAGCAACAGGAAAAGCAATTTAGAATAATGTAGGATGCGTTACAACCTTTGAGAACACCTTACACCACCGTACGAATGATTAAAACTCCATAATAAACCTAATGAATTCGTCCGAGTAATTTGAACACCATACAACAATTTGGAATATATTACGACTCCGTATGCCACATTACCGCCTTGAAAAGCATGTTAGTATAATGTAGGACACCTTACTACTCCTAACAAAACATTACAACACCGTACGTAAACTTAAAACTCCATAATAAACCTAAGGAATTCGTCCGAGTCATTTGAACATCGTACGACCACTCAGGACTTGTTACGACTCTGTATGCGAAATTAGCAACAGGAAAACCAATTTAGAATAACGTAGGATGCGTTACAACTTTTGAGAACACCTTACACCACCGTACGAAAGATTAAAACTCCAAAATAAACCTAATGAATTCGTCCGAGTATATTGAACACCATACAACAATTTGGAATATATTACGACTCTGTATGCCACATTACCGCCTTGAAAAGCATGTTAGTATAACGTACGGCACCTTACAACTCCTAACAAAACATTACAACACCGTACGTAAACTTAAAACTCCATAATAAACCCAATGAATTCGTTCGAGTCATTTGAACATCATACGACCACTTAGGACTTGTTAAGACTCTGTATGCGAAATTAGCAACAGGAAAACCAATTTAGAATAACGTAGGATGCGTTACAACTTTTGAGAACACCTTACACCACCGTACGAAAGATTAAAACTCCAAAATAAACCTAATGAATTCGTCCGAGTAATTTGAACACCATACAACAATTTGGAATATATTACGACTCTGTATGCCACATTACCGCCTTGCAAAGCATGTTAGTATAACGTACGGCACCTTACAACTCCTAACAAAACATTACAACACCGTACGTAAACTTAAAACTCCATAATAAACCTAATGAATTCGTTCGAGTCATTTGAACATCATACGACCACTTAGGACTTGTTACGACTCTGTATGCGAAATTAGCAACAGGAAAAGCAATTTAGAATAATGTACGATGCGTTATAACTTTTGAGAACACCTTACACCACCGTACGAAAGATTAAAACTCCAAAATAAACCTAATGAATTCGTCCTAGTAATTTGAACACCATACAACAATTTGGAATATATTACGACTCTGTATGCCACATTACCGCCTTGAAAAGCATGTTAGTATAACGTACGACACCTTACAACTCCTAACAAAACATTACAACACCGTACGTAAACTTAAAACTCCATAATAAAACTAATGAATTCGTCCGAGTCATTTGAACATCGTACCACCACTCAGGACTTGTTACGAATCTGTATGCGAAATTAGCAACAGGAAAAGCAATTTAGAATAATGTAGGATGCGTTACAACTTTTGAGAACACCTTACACCACCCTACGAAAGATTAAAACTCCAAAATAAACCTAATGAATTCGTCCTAGTAATTTGAACACCATACAACAATTTGGAATATATTACGACTCTGTATGCCACATTACCGCCTTGAAAAGCATGTTAGTATAACGTACGACACCTTACAACTCCTAACAAAACATTACAACACCGTACGTAAACTTAAAACTCCATAATAAACCTAATGAATTCGTCCGAGTCATTTGAACATCGTACGACCACTCAGGACTTGTTACGACTCTGTATGCGAAATTAGCAACAGGAAAACCAATTTAGAATAACGTAGGATGCGTTACAACTTTTGAGAACACCTTACACCACCGTACGAAAGATTAAAACTCCAAAATAAACCTAATGAATTCGTCCTAGTAATTTGAACACCATACAACAATTTGGAATATATTACGACTCTGTATGCCACATTACCGCCTTGAAAAGCATGTTAGTATAACGTACGGCACCTTACAACTCCTAACAAAACATTACAACACCGTACGTAAACTTAAAACTCCATAATAAAACTAATGAATTCGTCCGAGTCATTTGAACATCGTACCACCACTCAGGACTTGTTACGAATCTGTATGCGAAATTAGCAACAGGAAAAGCAATTTAGAATAATGTAGGATGCGTTACAACTTTTGAGAACACCTTACACCACCGTACGAAAGATTAAAACTCCAAAATAAACCTAATGAATTCGTCCTAGTAATTTGAACACCATACAACAATTTGGAATATATTACGACTCTGTATGCCACATTACCGCCTTGAAAAGCATGTTAGTATAACGTACGGCACCTTACAACTCCTAACAAAACATTACAACACCGTACGTAAACTTAAAACTCCATAATAAAACTAATGAATTCGTCCGAGTCATTTGAACATCGTACGACCACTTAGGACTTGTTACGACTCTGTATGCGAAATTAGCAACAGGAAAAGCAATTTAGAATAATGTAGGATGCGTTACAACCTTTGAGAACACCTTACACCACCGTACGAAAGATTAAAACTCCATAATAAACCTAATGAATTCGTCCGAGTAATTTGAACACCATACAACAATTTGGAATATATTACGACTCCGTATGCCACATTACCGCCTTGAAAAGCATGTTAGTATAATGTAGGACACCTTACTACTCCTAACAAAACATTACAACACCGTACGTAAACTTAAAACTCCATAATAAACCTAAGGAATTCGTCCGAGTCATTTGAACATCGTACGACCACTCAGGACTTGTTACGACTCTGTATGCGAAATTAGCAACAGGAAAACCAATTTAGAATAACGTAGGATGCGTTACAACTTTTGAGAACACCTTACACCACCGTACGAAAGATTAAAACTCCAAAATAAACCTAATGAATTCGTCCGAGTAATTTGAACACCATACAACAATTTGGAATATATTACGACTCTGTATGCCACATTACCGCCTTGAAAAGCATGTTAGTATAACGTACGGCACCTTACAACTCCTAACAAAACATTACAACACCGTACGTAAACTTAAAACTCCATAATAAACCCAATGAATTCGTTCGAGTCATTTGAACATCATACGACCACTTAGGACTTGTTAAGACTCTGTATGCGAAATTAGCAACAGGAAAAGCAATTTAGAATAATGTAGGATGCGTTACAACTTTTGAGAACACCTTACACCACCGTACGAAAGATTAAAACTCCAAAATAAACCTAATGAATTCGTCCGAGTAATTTGAACACCATACAACAATTTGGAATATATTACGACTCTGTATGCCACATTACCGCCTTGCAAAGCATGTTAGTATAACGTACGGCACCTTACAACTCCTAACAAAACATTACAACACCGTACGTAAACTTAAAACTCCATAATAAACCTAATGAATTCGTTCAAGTCATTTGAACATCATACGACCACTTAGGACTTGTTACGACTTTGTATGCGAAATTAGCAACAGGAAAAGCAATTTAGAATAATGTACGATGCGTTATAACTTTTGAGAACACCTTACACCACCGTACGAAAAATTAAAACTCCAAAATAAACCTAATGAATTCGTCCTAGTAATTTGAACACCATACAACAATTTGGAATATATTACGACTCTGTATGCCACATTACCGCCTTGAAAAGCATGTTAGTATAACGTACGGCACCTTACAACTCCTAACAAAACATTACAACACCGTACGTAAACTTAAAACTCCATAATAAACCTGATGAATTCGTTCGAGTCATTTGAACATCATACGACCACTTAGGACTTGTTACGACTCTGTATGCGAAATTAGCAACAGGAAAAGCAATTTAGAATAATGTACGATGCGTTATAACCTTTGAGAACACCTTACACCACCGTACGAAAGATTAAAACTCCAAAATAAACCTAATGAATTCGTCCGAGTAATTTGAACACCATACAACAATTTGGAATATATTACGACTCTGTATGCCACATTACCGCCTTGAAAAGCATGTTAGTATAACGTACGGCACCTTACAACTCCTAACAAAACATTACAACACCGTACGTAAACTTAAAACTCCATAATAAACCTAATGAATTCGTCCGAGTCATTTGAACATCGTACGACCACTTAGGACTTGTTACGACTCTGTATGCGAAATTAGCAACAGGAAAAGCAATTTAGAATAATGTAGGATGCGTTACAACCTTTGAGAACACCTTACACCACCGTACAAAAGATTAAAACTCCATAATAAACCTAATGAATTCGTTCGAGTAATTTGAACACCATACAACAATTTGGAATATATTACGACTCTGTATGCCACATTACCGCCTTGAAAAGCATGTTAGTATAACGTACGACACCTTACAACTCCTAACAAAACATTACAACACCGTACGTAAACTTAAAACTCCATAATAAACCTAATGAATTCGTCCGAGTCTTTTGAACATCGTACAACCACTCAGGACTTGTTACGACTCTGTATGCGAAATTAGCAACAGGAAAACCAATTTAGAATAACATAGGATGCGTTACAACTTTTGAGAACACCTTACATCACCGTACGAAAGATTAAAACTCCAAAATAAACCTAATGAATTCGTCCGACTAATTTGAACACCATACAACAATTTGGAATATATCACGACTCTGTATGCCACATTACCGCCTTGAAAAGCATGTTAGTATAACGTACGGCACCTTACAACTCCTAACAAAACATTACAACACCGTACGTAAACTTAAAACTCCATAATAAACCTAATGAATTCGTCCGAGTCATTTGAACATCGTACGACCACTTAGGACTTGTTACGACTCTGTATGCGAAATTAGCAACAGGAAAAGCAATCTAGAATAATGTAGGATGCGTTACAACCTTTGAGAACACCTTACACCACCGTACGAAAGATTAAAACTCCATAATAAAGCTAATGAATTCGTCCGAGTAATTTGAACTTCGTACTACAATTTATAATATATTACGACTCTGTCTGCCACATTACCGCCTTGAAAAGCATGTTAGTATAACGTACGGCACCTTACAACTCCTAACAAAACATTACAACACCGTACGTAAACTTAAAACTCCATAATAAACCTAATTAATTCGTCCGAGTCCTTTGAACATCGTACCACAATTTAGAATATATTACGACTCTGTATGCCACATTACCGTCTTGTGAAGCATGTTAATATAACTTACGGCACCTTACAACTCCTAACAAAACATTACAACACCGTACGTAAACTTAAAACTCCATAATAAACCTAATGAATTCGTCCGAGTCATTTGAACATCGTACGACCACTTAGGACTTGTTACGACTCTGTATGCGAAATTAGCAACAGGAAAAGCAATTTAGAATAATGTACGATGCGTTATAACTTTTGAGAACACCTTACACCACCGTACGAAAGATTAAAACTCCATAATAAACCTAATGAATTCGTTCGAGTAATTTGAACACCATACAACAATTTGGAATATATTACGACTCTGTATGCCACATTACCGCCTTGAAGAGCATGTTAGTATAACGTACGACACCTTCCAACTCCTAACAAAACATTACAACACCGTACGTAAACTTAAAACTCCATAATAAACCTAATGAATTCGTCCGAGTCTTTTGAACATCGTACAACCACTCAGGACTTGTTACGACTCTGTATGCGAAATTAGCAACAGGAAAACCAATTTAGAATAACGTAGGATGCGTTACAACTTTTGAGAACACCTTACACCACCGTACGAAAGATTAAAACTCCAAAATAAACCTAATGAATTCGTCCGAGTAATTTGAACACCATACAACAATTTGGAATATATTACGACTCTGTATGCCACATTACCGCCTTGAAAAGCATGTTAGTATAACGTACGACACCTTACAACTCCTAACAAAACATTACAACACCGTACGTAAACTTAAAACTCCATAATAAACCTAATGAATTCGTTCGAGTCATTTGAACATCATACGACCACTTAGGACTTGTTACGACTCTGTATGCGAAATTAGCAACAGGAAAAGCAATTTAAAATAATGTACGATGCGTTATAACTTTTGAGAACACCTTACACCACCGTACGAAAGATTAAAACTCCATAATAATCCTAATAAATTAGTCCGAGTCCTTTGAACTTCGTACTACAATTTATAATATATTACGACTCTGTCTGCCACATTACCGCCTTGAAAAGCATGTTAGTATAACGTACGGCACCTTACAACTCCTAACAAAACATTACAACACCGTACGTAAACTTAAAACTCCATAATAAACCTAATGAATTCGTCCGAGTCCTTTGAACATCGTACCACAATTTAGAATATATTACGACTCTGTATGCCACATTACCGTCTTGTGAAGCATGTTAATATAACTTACGGCACCTTACAACTCCTAACAAAACATTACAACACCGTACGTAAACTTAAAACTCCATAATAAACCTAATGAATTCGTCCGAGTCATTTGAACATCGTACGACCACTTAGGACTTGTTACGACTCTGTATGCGAAATTAGCAACAGGAAAAGCAATTTAGAATAATTTAGGATGCGTTACAACCTTTGAGAACACCTTACACCACCGTACGAAAGATTAAAACTCCATAATAAACCTAATGAATTCGTCCGAGTAATTTGAACACCATACAACAATTTGGAATATATTACGACTCCGTATGCCACATTACCGCCTTGAAAAGCATGTTAGTATAATGTAGGACACCTTACTACTCCTAACAAAACATTACAACACCGTACGTAAACTTAAAACTCCATAATAAACCTAAGGAATTCGTCCGAGTCATTTGAACATCGTACGACCACTCAGGATTTGTTACGACTCTGTATGCGAAATTAGCAACAGGAAAACCAATTTAGAATAACGTAGGATGCGTTACAACTTTTGAGAACACCTTACACCACCGTACGAAAGATTAAAACTCCAAAATAAACCTAATGAATTCGTCCGAGTAATTTGAACACCATACAACAATTTGGAATATATTACGACTCTGTATGCCACATTACCGCCTTGAAAAGCATGTTAGTATAACGTACGGCACCTTACAACTCCTAACAAAACATTACAACACCGTACGTAAACTTAAAACTCCATAATAAACCCAATGAATTCGTTCGAGTCATTTGAACATCATACGACCACTTAGGACTTGTTAAGACTCTGTATGCGAAATTAGCAACAGGAAAACCAATTTAGAATAACGTAGGATGCGTTACAACTTTTGAGAACACCTTACACCACCGTACGAAAGATTAAAACTCCAAAATAAACCTAATGAATTCGTCCGAGTAATTTGAACACCATACAACAATTTGGAATATATTACGACTCTGTATGCCACATTACCGCCTTGCAAAGCATGTTAGTATAACGTACGGCACCTTACAACTCCTAACAAAACATTACAACACCGTACGTAAACTTAAAACTCCATAATAAACCTAATGAATTCGTTCGAGTCATTTGAACATCATACGACCACTTAGGACTTGTTACGACTCTGTATGCGAAATTAGCAACAGGAAAAGCAATTTAGAATAATGTACGATGCGTTATAACTTTTGAGAACACCTTACACCACCGTACGAAAGATTAAAACTCCAAAATAAACCTAATGAATTCGTCCTAGTAATTTAAACACCATACAACAATTTGGAATATATTACGACTCTGTATGCCACATTACCGCCTTGAAAAGCATGTTAGTATAACGTACGGCACCTTACAACTCCTAACAAAACATTACAACACCGTACGTAAACTTAAAACTCCATAATAAAACTAATGAATTCGTCCGAGTCATTTGAACATCGTACCACCACTCAGGACTTGTTACGAATCTGTATGCGAAATTAGCAACAGGAAAAGCAATTTAGAATAATGTAGGATGCGTTACAACTTTTGAGAACACCTTACACCACCCTACGAAAGATTAAAACTCCAAAATAAACCTAATGAATTCGTCCTAGTAATTTGAACACCATACAACAATTTGGAATATATTACGACTCTGTATGCCACATTACCGCCTTGAAAAGCATGTTAGTATAACGTACGGCACCTTACAACTCCTAACAAAACATTACAACACCGTACGTAAACTTAAAACTCCATAATAAACCTAATGAATTCGTCTGAGTCTTTTGAACATCGTACGACCACTTAGGACTTGTTACGACTCTGTATGCGAAATTAGCAACAGGAAAAGCAATTTAGAATAATGTAGGATGCGTTACAACCTTTGAGAACACCTTACACCACCGTACAAAAGATTAAAACTCCATAATAAACCTAATGAATTCGTCCGAGTAATTTGAACACCATACAACAATTTGGAATATATTACGACTCCGTATGCCACATTACCGCCTTGAAAAGCATGTTAGTATAATGTAGGACACCTTACTACTCCTAACAAAACATTACAACACCGTACGTAAACTTAAAACTCCATAATAAAACTAAGGAATTCGTCCGAGTCATTTGAACATCGTACGACCACTCAGGACTTGTTACGACTCTGTATGCGAAATTAGCAACAGGAAAAACAATTTAGAATAACGTAGGATGCGTTACAACTTTTGAGAACACCTTACACCACCGTACGAAAGATTAAAACTCCAAAATAAACCTAATGAGTTCGTCCGAGTAATTTGAACACCATACAACAATTTGGAATATATTACGACTCTGTATGCCACATTACCGCCTTGAAAAGCATGTTAGTATAACGTACGGCACCTTACAACTCCTAACAAAACATTACAACACCGTACGTAAACTTAAAACTCCATAATAAACCCAATGAATTCGTTCGAGTCATTTGAACATCATACGACCACTTAGGACTTGTTAAGACTCTGTATGCGAAATTAGCAACAGGAAAAGCAATTTAGAATAATGTAGGATGCGTTACAACTTTTGAGAACACCTTACACCACCCTACGAAAGATTAAAACTCCAAAATAAACCTAATGAATTCGTCCTAGTAATTTGAACACCATACAACAATTTGGAATATATTACGACTCTGTATGCCACATTACCGCCTTGAAAAGCATGTTAGTATAACGTACGGCACCTTACAACTCCTAACAAAACATTACAACACCGTACGTAAACTTAAAACTCCATAATAAAACTAATGAATTCGTCCGAGTCATTTGAACATCATACGACCACTTAGGACTTGTTAAGACTCTGTATGCGAAATTAGCAACAGGAAAACCAATTTAGAATAACGTAGGATGCGTTACAACTTTTGAGAACACCTTACACCACCGTACGAAAGATTAAAACTCCAAAATAAACCTAATGAGTTCGTCCTAGTAATTTGAACACCATACAACAATTTGGAATATATTACGACTCTGTATGCCTTATTACCGCCTTGCAAAGCATGTTAGTATAACGTACGGCACCTTACAACTCCTAACAAAACATTACAACACCGTACGTAAACTTAAAACTCCATAATAAACCTAATGAATTCGTTCGAGTCATTTGAACATCGTACAACAATTTAGAATATATTACGACTCTGTATGCCACATTACCGTCTTGAGAAGCATGTTAGTATAACGTACGGCACCTTACAACTCCTAACAAAACATTACAACACCGTACGTAAACTTAAAACTCCATAATAAACCTAATGAATTCGTCCGAGTCATTTGAACATCGTACGACCACTTAGGACTTGTTACGACTCTGTATGCGAAATTAGCAACAGGAAAAGCAATTTAGAATAATGTAGGATGCGTTACAACTTTTGAGAACACCTTACACCACCGTACGAAAGATTAAAACTACAAAATAAACCTAATGAGTTCGTCCTAGTAATTTGAACACCATACAACAATTTGGAATATATTACGACTCTGTATCCCTTATTACCGCCTTGCAAAGCATGTTAGTATAACGTACGGCACCTTACAACTCCTAACAAAACATTACAACACCGTACGTAAACTTAAAACTCCATAATAAACCTAATGAATTCGTTCGAGTCATTTGAACATCATACGACCACTTAGGACTTGTTACGACTCTGTATGCGAAATTAGCAACAGGAAAACCAATTTAGAATAACGTAGGATGCGTTACAACTTTTGAGAACACCTTACACCACCGTACGAAAGATTAAAACTCCAAAATAAACCTAATGAATTCGTCCGAGTAATTTGAACACCATACAACAATTTGGAATATATTACGACTCTGTATGCCTTATTACCGCCTTGAAAAGCATGTTAGTATAACGTACGGCACCTTACAACTCCTAACAAAACATTACAACACCGTACGTAAACTTAAAACTCCATAATAAAACTAATGAATTCGTCCGAGTCATTTGAACATCGTACGACCACTTAGGACTTGTTACGAATCTGTATGCGAAATTAGCAACAGGAAAAGCAATTTAGAATAATGTACGATGCGTTATAACCTTTGAGAACACCTTACACCACCGTACGAAAGATTAAAACTCCAAAATAAACCTAATGAATTCGTCCTAGTAATTTGAACACCATACAACAATTTGGAATATATTACGACTCTGTATGCCACATTACCGCCTAGAAAAGCATGTTAGTATAACGTACGGCACCTTACAACTCCTAACAAAACATTACAACACCGTACGTAAACTTAAAACTCCATAATAAACCTAATGAATTCGTTCGAGTCATTTGAACATCGTACAACAATTTAGAATATATTACGACTCTGTATGCCACATTACCGTCTTGAGAAGCATGTTAGTATAACGTACGGCACCTTACAACTCCTAACAAAACATTACAACACCGTACGTAAACTTAAAACTCCATAATAAACCTAATGAATTCGTTCGAGTCATTTGAACATCATACGACCACTTAGGACTTGTTACGACTCTGTATGCGAAATTAGCAACAGGAAAACCAATTTAGAATAACGTAGGATGCGTTACAACTTTTGAGAACACCTTACACCACCGTACGAAAGATTAAAACTCCAAAATAAACCTAATGAGTTCGTCCTAGTAATTTGAACACCATACAACAATTTGGAATATATTACGACTCTGTATGCCTTATTACCGCCTTGCAAAGCATGTTAGTATAACGTACGGCACCTTACAACTCCTAACAAAACATTACAACACCGTACGTAAACTTAAAACTCCATAATAAACCTAATGAATTCGTTCGAGTCATTTGAACATCATACGACCACTTAGGACTTGTTACGACTCTGTATGCGAAATTAGCAACAGGAAAACCAATTTAGAATAACGTAGGATGCGTTACAACTTTTGAGAACACCTTACACCACCGTACGAAAGATTAAAACTCCAAAATAAACCTAATGAATTCGTCCGAGTAATTTGAACACCATACAACAATTTGGAATATATTACGACTCTGTATGCCTTATTACCGCCTTGAAAAGCATGTTAGTATAACGTACGGCACCTTACAACTCCTAACAAAACATTACAACACCGTACGTAAACTTAAAACTCCATAATAAAACTAATGAATTCGTCCGAGTCATTTGAACATCGTACGACCACTTAGGACTTGTTACGAATCTGTATGCGAAATTAGCAACAGGAAAAGCAATTTAGAATAATGTACGATGCGTTATAACCTTTGAGAACACCTTACACCACCGTACGAAAGATTAAAACTCCAAAATAAACCTAATGAATTCGTCCTAGTAATTTGAACACCATACAACAATTTGGAATATATTACGACTCTGTATGCCACATTACCGCCTAGAAAAGCATGTTAGTATAACGTACGGCACCTTACAACTCCTAACAAAACATTACAACACCGTACGTAAACTTAAAACTCCATAATAAAACTAATGAATTCGTCCGAGTCATTTGAACATCATACGACCACTTAGGACTTGTTAAGACTCTGTATGCGAAATTAGCAACAGGAAAACCAATTTAGAATAACGTAGGATGCGTTACAACTTTTGAGAACACCTTACACCACCGTACGAAAGATTAAAACTCCAAAATAAACCTAATGAGTTCGTCCTAGTAATTTGAACACCATACAACAATTTGGAATATATTACGACTCTGTATGCCTTATTACCGCCTTGCAAAGCATGTTAGTATAACGTACGGCACCTTACAACTCCTAACAAAACATTACAACACCGTACGTAAACTTAAAACTCCATAATAAACCTAATGAATTCGTTCGAGTCATTTGAACATCGTACAACAATTTAGAATATATTACGACTCTGTATGCCACATTACCGTCTTGAGAAGCATGTTAGTATAACGTACGGCACCTTACAACTCCTAACAAAACATTACAACACCGTACGTAAACTTAAAACTCCATAATAAACCTAATGAATTCGTCCGAGTCATTTGAACATCGTACGACCACGTAGGACTTGTTACGACTCTGTATGCGAAATTAGCAACAGGAAAAGCAATTTAGAATAATGTAGGATGCGTTACAACTTTTGAGAACACCTTACACCACCGTACGAAAGATTAAAACTACAAAATAAACCTAATGAGTTCGTCCTAGTAATTTGAACACCATACAACAATTTGGAATATATTACGACTCTGTATGCCTTATTACCGCCTTGCAAAGCATGTTAGTATAACGTACGGCACCTTACAACTCCTAACAAAACATTACAACACCGTACGTAAACTTAAAACTCCATAATAAGCCTAATGAATTCGTTCGAGTCATTTGAACATCATACGACCACTTAGGACTTGTTACGACTCTGTATGCGAAATTAGCAACAGGAAAACCAATTTAGAATAACGTAGGATGCGTTACAACTTTTGAGAACACCTTACACCACCGTACGAAAGATTAAAACTCCAAAATAAACCTAATGAGTTCGTCCTAGTAATTTGAACACCATACAACAATTTGGAATATATTACGACTCTGTATGCCTTATTACCGCCTTGCAAAGCATGTTAGTATAACGTACGGCACCTTACAACTCCTAACAAAACATTACAACACCGTACGTAAACTTAAAACTCCATAATAAACCTAATGAATTCGTTCGAGTCATTTGAACATCATACGACCACTTAGGACTTGTTACGACTCTGTATGCGAAATTAGCAACAGGAAAACCAATTTAGAATAACGTAGGATGCGTTACAACTTTTGAGAACACCTTACACCACCGTACGAAAGATTAAAACTCCAAAATAAACCTAATGAATTCGTCCGAGTAATTTGAACACCATACAACAATTTGGAATATATTACGACTCTGTATGCCTTATTACCGCCTTGCAAAGCATGTTAGTATAACGTACGGCACCTTACAACTCCTAACAAAACATTACAACACCGTACGTAAACTTAAAACTCCATAATAAACCTAATGAATTCGTTCGAGTCATTTGAACATCATACGACCACTTAGGACTTGTTACGACTCTGTATGCGAAATTAGCAACAGGAAAAGCAATTTAGAATAATGTACGATGCGTTATAACCTTTGAGAACACCTTACACCACCGTACGAAAGATTAAAACTCCAAAATAAACCTAATGAATTCGTCCTAGTAATTTGAACACCATACAACAATTTGGAATATATTACGACTCTGTATGCCACATTACCGCCTTGAAAAGCATGTTAGTATAACGTACGGCACCTTACAACTCCTAACAAAACATTACAACACCGTACGTAAACTTAAAACTCCATAATAAAACTAATGAATTCGTCCGAGTCATTTGAACATCGTACGACCACTTAGGACTTGTTACGAATCTGTATGCGAAATTAGCAACAGGAAAAGCAATTTAGAATAATGTAGGATGCGTTACAACTTTTGAGAACACCTTACACCACCCTACGAAAGATTAAAACTCCAAAATAAACCTAATGAATTCGTCCTAGTAATTTGAACACCATACAACAATTTGGAATATATTACGACTCTGTATGCCACATTACCGCCTTGAAAAGCATGTTAGTATAACGTACGACACCTTACAACTCCTAACAAAACATTACAACACCGTACGTAAACTTAAAACTCCATAATAAAACTAATGAATTCGTCCGAGTCATTTGAACATCATACGACCACTTAGGACTTGTTAAGACTCTGTATGCGAAATTAGCAACAGGAAAACCAATTTAGAATAACGTAGGATGCGTTACAACTTTTGAGAACACCTTACACCACCGTACGAAAGATTAAAACTCCAAAATAAACCTAATGAATTCGTCCGAGTAATTTGAACACCATACAAGAATTTGGAATATATTACGACTCTGTATGCCACATTACCGCCTTGAAAAGCATGTTAGTATAACGTACGGCACCTTACAACTCCTAACAAAACATTACAACACCGTACGTAAACTTAAAACTCCATAATAAACCTAATGAATTCGTTCGAGTCATTTGAACATCATACGACCACTTAGGACTTGTTACGACTCTGTATGCGAAATTAGCAACAGGAAAAGCAATTTAGAATAATGTAGGATGCGTTACAACCTTTGAGAACACCTTACACCACCGTACAAAAGATTAAAACTCCATAATAAACCTAATGAATTCGTTCGAGTAATTTGAACACCATACAACAATTTGGAATATATTACGACTCTGTATGCCACATTACCGCCTTGAAAAGCATGTTAGTATAACGTACGGCACCTTACAACTCCTAACAAAACATTACAACACCGTACGTAAACTTAAAACTCCATAATAAACCTAATGAATTCGTCCGAGTCTTTTGAACATCGTACAACCACTCAGGACTTGTTACGACTCTGTATGCGAAATTAGCAACAGGAAAACCAATTTAGAATAACGTAGGATGCGTTACAACTTTTGAGAACACCTTACACCACCGTACGAAAGATTAAAACTCCAAAATAAACCTAATGAATTCGTCCGAGTAATTTGAACACCATACAACAATTTGGAATATATTACGACTCTGTATGCCACATTACCGCCTTGAAAAGCATGTTAGTATAACGTACGACACCTTACAACTCCTAACAAAACATTACAACACCGTACGTAAACTTAAAACTCCATAATAAACCTAATGAATTCGTTCGAGTCATTTGAACATCATACGACCACTTAGGACTTGTTACGACTCTGTATGCGAAATTAGCAACAGGAAAAGCAATTTAGAATAATGTACGATGCGTTATAACTTTTGAGAACACCTTACACCACCATACGAAAGATTAAAACTCCATAATAATCCTAATAAATTAGTCCGAGTCCTTTGAACTTCGTACTACAATTTATAATATATTACGACTCTGTCTGCCACATTACCGCCTTGAAAAGCATGTTAGTATAACGTACGGCACCTTACAACTCCTAACAAAACATTACAACACCGTACGTAAACTTAAAACTCCATAATAAACCTAATGAATTCGTCCGAGTCCTTTGAACATGTTAGTATAACTTACGGCACCTTACAACTCCTAACAAAACATTACAACACCGTACGTAAACTTAAAACTCCATAATAAACCTAATGAATTCGTCCGAGTCATTTGAACATCGTACGACCACTTAGGACTTGTTACGACTCTGTATGCGAAATTAGCAACAGGAAAAGCAATTTAGAATAATGTACGATGCGTTATAACTTTTGAGAACACCTTACACCACCGTACGAAAGATTAAAACTCCATAATAAACCTAATGAATTCGTTCGAGTAATTTGAACACCATACAACAATTTGGAATTTATTACGACTCTGTATGCCACATTACCGCCTTGAAAAGCATGTTAGTATAACGTACGACACCTTACAACTCCTAACAAAACATTACAACACCGTACGTAAACTTAAAACTCCATAATAAACCTAATGAATTCGTCCGAGTCATTTGAACATCGTACAACCACTCAGGACTTGTTACGACTCTGTATGCGAAATTAGCAACAGGAAAACCAATTTAGAATAACGTAGGATGCGTTACAACTTTTGAGAACACCTTACACCACCGTACGAAAGATTAAAACTCCAAAATAAACCTAATGAATTCGTCCTAGTAATTTGAACACCATACAACAATTTGGAATATATTACGACTCTGTATGCCACATTACCGCCTTGAAAAGCATGTTAGTATAACGTACGGCACCTTACAACTCCTAACAAAACATTACAACACCGTACGTAAACTTAAAACTTCATAATAAAACTAATGAATTCGTCCGAGTCATTTGAACATCGTACCACCGCTCAGGACTTGTTACGAATCTGTATGCGAAATTAGCAACAGGAAAAGCAATTTAGAATAATGTAGGATGCGTTACAACTTTTGAGAACACCTTACACCACCCTACGAAAGATTAAAACTCCAAAATAAACCTAATGAATTCGTCCTAGTAATTTGAACACCATACAACAATTTGGAATATATTACGACTCTGTATGCCACATTACCGCCTTGAAAAGCATGTTAATATAACGTACGGCACCTTACAACTCCTAACAAAACATTACAACACCG
This sequence comes from Tagetes erecta, assembly GCA_030867185.1. Classification (NCBI taxonomy): domain Eukaryota; kingdom Viridiplantae; phylum Streptophyta; class Magnoliopsida; order Asterales; family Asteraceae; genus Tagetes; species Tagetes erecta. The sequence continues at coordinate 40,617,631 of CM061488.1, read as the reverse complement.
TACGTAAACTTAAAACTCCATAATAAAACTAATGAATTCGTCCGAGTCATTTGAACATCGTACCACCACTCAGGACTTGTTACGAATCTGTATGCGAAATTAGCAACAGGAAAAGCAATTTAGAATAATGTAGGATGCGTTACAACTTTTGAGAACACCTTACACCACCCTACGAAAGATTAAAACTCCAAAATAAACCTAATGAATTCGTCCTAGTAATTTGAACACCATACAACAATTTGGAATATATTACGACTCTGTATGCCACATTACCGCCTTGAAAAGCATGTTAGTATAACGTACGACACCTTACAACTCCTAACAAAACATTACAACACCGTACGTAAACTTAAAACTCCATAATAAACCTAATGAATTCGTTCGAGTCATTTGAACATCATACGACCACTTAAGACTTGTTACGACTCTGTATGCGAAATTAGCAACAGGAAAAGCAATTTAGAATAATGTACGATGCGTTATAACTTTTGAGAACACCTTACACCACCGTACGAAAGATTAAAACTCCAAAATAAACCTAACGAATTCGTCCTAGTAATTTGAACACCATACAACAATTTGGAATATATTACGACTCTGTATGCCACATTACCGCCTTGAAAAGCATGTTAGTATAACGTACGACACCTTACAACTCCTAACAAAACATTACAACACCGTACGTAAACTTAAAACTCCATAATAAAACTAATGAATTCGTCCGAGTCTTTTGAACATCGTACAACCACTCAGGACTTGTTACGACTCTGTATGCGAAATTAGCAACAGGAAAACCAATTTAGAATAACGTAGGATGCGTTACAACTTTTGAGAACACCTTACACCACCGTACGAAAGATTAAAACTCCAAAATAAACCTAATGAATTTGTCTGTGTAATTTGAACACCATACAACAATTTGGAATATATTACGACTCTGTATGCCACATTACCGTCTTGCAAAGCATGTTAGTATAACGTACGGCACCTTACAACTCCTAACAAAACATTACAACACCGTACGTAAACTTAAAACTCCATAATAAACCTAATGAATTCGTTCGAGTCATTTGAACATCATACGACCACTTAGGACTTGTTACTACTCTGTATGCGAAGTTAGCAACAGGAAAAGCAATTTAGAATAATGTACGATGCGTTATAACTTTTGAGAACCCCTTACACCACCGTACGAAAGATTAAAACTCCAAAATAAACCTAATGAATTCGTCCTAGTAATTTGAACACTATACAACAATTTGGAATATATTACGACTCTGTATGCCACATTACCGCCTTGAAAAGCATGTTAATATAACGTACGGCACCTTACAACTCCTAACAAAACATTACAACACCGTACGTAAACTTAAAACTCCATAATAAAACTAATGAATTCGTCCGAGTCATTTGAACATCGTACCACCACTCAGGACTTGTTACGAATCTGTATGCGAAATTAGCAACAGGAAAAGCTATTTAGAATAATGTAGGATGCGTTACAACTTTTGAGAACACCTTACACCACCCTACGAAAGATTAAAACTCCAAAATAAACCTAATGAATTCGTCCTAGTAATTTGAACACCATACAACAATTTGGAATATATTACGACTCTGTATGCCACATTACCGCCTTGAAAAGCATGTTAGTATAACGTACGACACCTTACAACTCCTAACAAAACATTACAACACCGTACGTAAACTTAAAACTCCATAATAAACCTAATGAATTCGTTCGAGTCATTTGAACATCATACGACCACTTAAGACTTGTTACGACTCTGTATGCGAAATTAGCAACAGGAAAAGCAATTTAGAATAATGTACGATGCGTTATAACTTTTGAGAACACCTTACACCACCGTACGAAAGATTAAAACTATAAAATAAACCTAATGAATTCGTCCTAGTAATTTGAACACCATACAACAATTTGGAATATATTACGACTCTGTATGCCACATTACCGCCTTGAAAAGCATGTTAGTATAACGTACGGCACCTTACAACTCCTAACAAAACATTACAACACCGTACGTAAACTTAAAACTCCATAATAAAACTAATGAATTCGTCCGAGTCTTTTGAACATCGTACAACCACTCAGGACTTGTTACGACTCTGTATGCGAAATTAGCAACAGGAAAACCAATTTAGAATAACGTAGGATGCGTTACAACTTTTGAGAACACCTTACACCACCGTACGAAAGATTAAAACTCCAAAATAAACCTAATGAATTTGTCTGAGTAATTTGAACACCATACAACAATTTGGAATATATTACGACTCTGTATGCCACATTACCGTCTTGCAAAGCATGTTAGTATAACGTACGGCACCTTACAACTCCTAACAAAACATTACAACACCGTACGTAAACTTAAAACTCCATAATAAACCTAATGAATTCGTTCGAGTCATTTGAACATCATACGACCACTTAGGACTTGTTACTACTCTGTATGCGAAGTTAGCAACAGGAAAAGCAATTTAGAATAATGTACGATGCGTTATAACTTTTGAGAACACCTTACACCACCGTACGAAAGATTAAAACTCCAAAATAAACCTAATGAATTCGTCCTAGTAATTTGAACACCATACAACAATTTGGAATATATTACGACTCTGTATGCCACATTACCGCCTTGAAAAGCATGTTAGTATAACGTACGGCACCTTACAACTCCTAACAAAACATTACAACACCGTACGTAAACTTAAAACTCCATAATAAAACTAATGAATTCGTCCGAGTCATTTGAACATCGTACCACCACTCAGGACTTGTTACGAATCTGTATGCGAAATTAGCAACAGGAAAAGCAATTTAGAATAATGTAGGATGCGTTACAACTTTTGAGAACACCTTACACCACCCTACGAAAGATTAAAACTCCAAAATAAACCTAATGAATTCGTCCTAGTAATTTGAACACCATACAACAATTTGGAATATATTACGACTCTGTATGCCACATTACCGCCTTGAAAAGCATGTTAGTATAACGTACGACACCGTACAACTCCTAACAAAACATTACAACACCGTACGTAAACTTAAAACTCCATAATAAACCTAATGAATTCGTTCGAGTCATTTGAACATCATACGACCGCTTAGGACTTGTTACGACTCTGTATGCGAAATTAGCAACAGGAAAAGCAATTTAGAATAATGTACGATGCGTTATAACTTTTGAGAACACCTTACACCACCGTACGAAAGATTAAAACTCCAAAATAAACCTAATGAATTCGTCCTAGTAATTTGAACACCATACAACAATTTGGAATATATTACGACTCTGTATGCCACATTACCGCCTTGAAAAGCATGTTAGTATAACCTACGGCACCTTACAACTCCTAACAAAACATTACAACACCGTACGTAAACTTAAAACTCCATAATAAAACTAATGAATTCGTCCGAGTCATTTGAACATCGTACCACCACTCAGGACTTGTTACGAATCTGTATGCGAAATTAGCAACAGGAAAAGCAATTTAGAATAATGTAGGATGCGTTACAACTTTTGAGAACACCTTACACCACCCTACGAAAGATTAAAACTCCAAAATAAACCTAATGAATTCGTCCTAGTAATTTGAACACCATACAACAATTTGGAATATATTACGACTCTGTATGCCACATTACCGCCTTGAAAAGCATGTTAGTATAACGTACGGCACCTTACAACTCCTAACAAAACATTACAACACCGTACGTAAACTTAAAACTCCATAATAAACCTAATGAATTCGTTCGAGTCATTTGAACATCATACGACCACTTAGGACTTGTTACTACTCTGTATGCGAAGTTAGCAACAGGAAAAGCAATTTAGAATAATGTACGATGCGTTATAACTTTTGAGAACACCTTACACCACCGTACGAAAGATTAAAACTCCAAAATAAACCTAATGAATTCGTCCTAGTAATTTGAACACCATACAACAATTTGGAATATATTACGACTCTGTATGCCACATTACCGCCTTGAAAAGCATGTTAGTATAACGTACGGCACCTTACAACTCCTAACAAAACATTACAACACCGTACGTAAACTTAAAACTCCATAATAAAACTAATGAATTCGTCCGAGTCATTTGAACATCGTACCACCACTCAGGACTTGTTACGAATCTGTATGCGAAATTAGCAACAGGAAAAGCAATTTAGAATAATGTAGGATGCGTTACAACTTTTGAGAACACCTTACACCACCCTACGAAAGATTAAAACTCCAAAATAAACCTAATGAATTCGTCCTAGTAATTTGAACACCATACAACAATTTGGAATATATTACGACTCTGTATGCCACATTACCGCCTTGAAAAGCATGTTAGTATAACGTACGACACCGTACAACTCCTAACAAAACATTACAACACCGTACGTAAACTTAAAACTCCATAATAAACCTAATGAATTCGTTCGAGTCATTTGAACATCATACGACCGCTTAGGACTTGTTACGACTCTGTATGCGAAATTAGCAACAGGAAAAGCAATTTAGAATAATGTACGATGCGTTATAACTTTTGAGAACACCTTACACCACCGTACGAAAGATTAAAACTCCAAAATAAACCTAATGAATTCGTCCTAGTAATTTGAACACCATACAACAATTTGGAATATATTACGACTCTGTATGCCACATTACCGCCTTGAAAAGCATGTTAGTATAACCTACGGCACCTTACAACTCCTAACAAAACATTACAACACCGTACGTAAACTTAAAACTCCATAATAAAACTAATGAATTCGTCCGAGTCATTTGAACATCGTACCACCACTCAGGACTTGTTACGAATCTGTATGCGAAATTAGCAACAGGAAAAGCAATTTAGAATAATGTAGGATGCGTTACAACTTTTGAGAACACCTTACACCACCCTACGAAAGATTAAAACTCCAAAATAAACCTAATGAATTCGTCCTAGTAATTTGAACACCATACAACAATTTGGAATATATTACGACTCTGTATGCCACATTACCGCCTTGAAAAGCATGTTAGTATAACGTACGACACCTTACAACTCCTAACAAAACATTACAACACCGTACGTAAACTTAAAACTCCATAATAAACCTAATGAATTCGTCCGAGTCATTTGAACATCGTACGACCACTTAGGACTTGTTACGACTCTGTATGCGAAATTAGCAACAGGAAAAGCAATTTAGAATAATGTAGGATGCGTTACAACCTTTGAGAACACCTTACACCACCGTACGAAAGATTAAAACTCCAAAATAAACCTAATGAATTCGTCCTAGTAATTTGAACACCATACAACAATTTGGAATATATTACGACTCTGTATGCCACATTACCGCCTTGAAAAGCATGTTAGTATAACGTACGACACCTTACAACTCCTAACAAAACATTACAACACCGTACGTAAACTTAAAACTCCATAATAAACCTAATGAATTCGTTCGAGTCATTTGAACATCATATGACCACTTAAGACTTGTTACGACTCTGTATGCGAAATTAGCAACAGGAAAAGCAATTTAGAATAATGTACGATGCGTTATAACTTTTGAGAACACCTTACACCACCGTACGAAAGATTAAAACTCCAAAATAAACCTAATGAATTCGTCCTAGTAATTTGAACACCATACAACAATTTGGAATATATTACGACTCTGTATGCCACATTACCGCCTTGAAAAGCATGTTAGTATAACGTATGGCACCTTACAACTCCTAACAAAACATTACAACACCGTACGTAAACTTAAAACTCCATAATAAAACTAATGAATTCGTCCGAGTCTTTTGAACATCGTACAACCACTCAGGACTTGTTACGACTCTGTATGCGAAATTAGCAACAGGAAAACCAATTTAGAATAACGTAGGATGCGTTACAACTTTTGAGAACACCTTACACCACCGTACGAAAGATTAAAACTCCAAAATAAACCTAATGAATTTGTCTGAGTAATTTGAACACCATACAACAATTTGGAATATATTACGACTCTGTATGCCACATTACCGCCTTGAAAAGCATGTTAGTATAACGTACGACACCTTACAACTCCTAACAAAACATTACAACACCGTACGTAAACTTAAAACTCCATAATAAACCTAATGAATTCGTTCGAGTCATTTGAACATCATATGACCACTTAAGACTTGTTACGACTCTGTATGCGAAATTAGCAACAGGAAAAGGAATTTAGAATAATGTACGATGCGTTATAACTTTTGAGAACACCTTACACCACCGTACGAAAGATTAAAACTCCAAAATAAACCTAATGAATTCGTCCTAGTAATTTGAACACCATACAACAATTTGGAATATATTACGACTCTGTATGCCACATTACCGCCTTGAAAAGCATGTTAGTATAACGTACGACACCTTACAACTCCTAACAAAACATTACAACACCGTACGTAAACTTAAAACTCCATAATAAAACTAATGAATTCGTCCGAGTCTTTTGAACATCGTACAACCACTCAGGACTTGTTACGACTCTGTATGCGAAATTAGCAACAGGAAAACCAATTTAGAATAACGTAGGATGCGTTACAACTTTTGAGAACACCTTACACCACCGTACGAAAGATTAAAACTCCAAAATAAACCTAATGAATTTGTCTGAGTAATTTGAACACCATACAACAATTTGGAATATATTACGACTCTGTATGCCACATTACCGCCTTGCAAAGCATGTTAGTATAACGTACGGCACCTTACAACTCCTAACAAAACATTACAACACCGTACGTAAACTTAAAACTCCATAATAAAACTAATGAATTCGTCCGAGTCATTTGAACATCGTACCACCACTCAGGACTTGTTACGAATCTGTATGCGAAATTAGCAACAGGAAAAGCAATTTAGAATAATGTAGGATGCGTTACAACTTTTGAGAACACCTTACACCACCCTACGAAAGATTAAAACTCCAAAATAAACCTAATGAATTCGTCCTAGTAATTTGAACACCATACAACAATTTGGAATATATTACGACTCTGTATGCCACATTACCGCCTTGAAAAGCATGTTAGTATAACGTACGGCACCTTACAACTCCTAACAAAACATTACAACACCGTACGTAAACTTAAAACTCCATAATAAAACTAATGAATTCGTCCGAGTCATTTGAACATCGTACCACCACTCAGGACTTGTTACGACTCTATATGCGAAATTAGCAACAGGAAAAGCAATTTAGAATAATGTAGGATGCGTTACAACTTTTGAGAACACCTTACACCACCCTACGAAAGATTAAAACTCCAAAATAAACCTAATGAATTCGTCCTAGTAAATTGAACACCATACAACAATTTGGAATATATTACGACTCTGTATGCCTTACGACTCTGTATGCCACATTACCGCCTTGAAAAGCATGTTAGTATAACGTACGGCACCTTACAACTCCTAACAAAACATTACAACACCGTACGTAAACTTAAAACTCCATAATAAAACTAATGAATTCGTCCGAGTCATTTGAACATCGTACCACCACTCAGGACTTGTTACGAATCTGTATGCGAAATTAGCAACAGGAAAAGCAATTTAGAATAACGTAGGATGCGTTACAAATTTTGAGAACACCTTACACCACCCTACGAAAGATTAAAACTCCAAAATAAACCTAATGAATTCGTCCTAGTAATTTGAACACCATACAACAATTTGGAATATATTACGACTCTGTATGCCACATTACCGCCTTGAAAAGCATGTTAGTATAACGTACGACACCTTACAACTCCTAACAAAACATTACAACACCGTACGTAAACTTAAAACTCCATAATAAACCTAATGAATTCGTTCGAGTCATTTGAACATCATATGACCACTTAAGACTTGTTACGACTCTGTATGCGAAATTAGCAACAGGAAAAGCAATTTAGAATAATGTACGATGCGTTATAACTTTTGAGAACACCTTACACCACCGTACGAAAGATTAAAACTCCAAAATAAACCTAATGAATTCGTCCTAGTAATTTGAACACCATACAACAATTTGGAATATATTACGACTCTGTATGCCACATTACCGCCTTGAAAAGCATGTTAGTATAACGTACGGCACCTTACAACTCCTAACAAAACATTACAACACCGTACGTAAACTTAAAACTCCATAACAAAACTAATGAATTCGTCCGAGTCTTTTGAACATCGTACAACCACTCAGGACTTGTTACGACTCTGTATGCGAAATTAGCAACAGGAAAACCAATTTAGAATAACGTAGGATGCGTTACAACTTTTGAGAACACCTTACACCACCGTACGAAAGATTAAAACTCCAAAATAAACCTAATGAATTTGTCTGAGTAATTTGAACACCATACAACAATTTGGAATATATTACGACTCTGTATGCCACATTACCGCCTTGAAAAGCATGTTAGTATAACGTACGACACCTTACAACTCCTAACAAAACATTACAACACCGTACGTAAACTTAAAACTCCATAATAAACCTAATGAATTCGTTCGAGTCATTTGAACATCATATGACCACTTAAGACTTGTTACGACTCTGTATGCGAAATTAGCAACAGGAAAAGCAATTTAGAATAATGTACGATGCGTTATAACTTTTGAGAACACCTTACACCACCGTACGAAAGATTAAAACTCCAAAATAAACCTAATGAATTCGTCCTAGTAATTTGAACACCATACAACAATTTGGAATATATTACGACTCTGTATGCCACATTACCGCCTTGAAAAGCATGTTAGTATAACGTACGGCACCTTACAACTCCAAACAAAACATTACAACACCGTACGTAAACTTAAAACTCCATAATAAAACTAATGAATTCGTCCGAGTCTTTTGAACATCGTACAACCACTCAGGACTTGTTACGACTCTGTATGCGAAATTAGCAACAGGAAAACCAATTTAGAATAACGTAGGATGCGTTACAACTTTTGAGAACACCTTACACCACCGTACGAAAGATTAAAACTCCAAAATAAACCTAATGAATTTGTCTGAGTAATTTGAACACCATACAACAATTTGGAATATATTACGACTCTGTATGCCACATTACCGCCTTGCAAAGCATGTTAGTATAACGTACGGCACCTTACAACTCCTAACAAAACATTACAACACCGTACGTAAACTTAAAACTCCATAATAAAACTAATGAATTCGTCCGAGTCATTTGAACATCGTACCACCACTCAGGACTTGTTACGAATCTGTATGCGAAATTAGTAACAGGAAAAGCAATTTAGAATAATGTAGGATGCGTTACAACTTTTGAGAACACCTTACACCACCCTACGAAAGATTAAAACTCCAAAATAAACCTAATGAATTCGTCCTAGTAATTTGAACACCATACAACAATTTGGAATATATTACGACTCTGTATGCCACATTACCGCCTTGAAAAGCATGTTAGTATAACGTACGGCACCTTACAACTCCTAACAAAACATTACAACACCGTACGTAAACTTAAAACTCCATAATAAAACTAATGAATTCGTCCGAGTCATTTGAACATCGTACCACCACTCAGGACTTGTTACGACTCTATATGCGAAATTAGCAACAGGAAAAGCAATTTAGAATAATGTAGGATGCGTTACAACTTTTGAGAACACCTTACACCACCCTACGAAAGATTAAAACTCCAAAATAAACCTAATGAATTCGTCCTTGTAATTTGAACACCATACAACAATTTGGAATATATTACGACTCTGTATGCCACATTACCGCCTTGAAAAGCTTGTTAGTATAGCGTACGACACCTTACAACTCCTAACAAAACATTACAACACCGTACGTAAACTTAAAACTCCATAATAAACCTAATGAATTTGTCCGAGTCATTTGAACATAGTACAACAATTTACAATATATTACGACTCTGTATGCCACATTACCGTCTTGAGAAGCATGTTAGTATAACGTACGGCACCTTACAACTCCTAACAAAACATTACAACACCGTACGTAAACTTAAAACTCCATAATAAACCTAATGAATTCGTCCGAGTCATTTGAACATCGTACGACCACTTAGGACTTGTTACGACTCTGTATGCGAAATTAGCAACAGGAAAAGCAATTTAGAATAATGTACGATGCGTTATAACTTTTGAGAACACCTTACACCACCGTACGAAAGATTAAAACTCCATAATAATCCTAATAAATTAGTCCGAGTCCTTTGAACTTCGTACTACAATTTATAATATATTACCACTCTGTCTGCCACATTACCGCCTTGAAAAGCATGTTAGTATAACGTACGGCACCTTACAACTCCTAACAAAACATTACAACACCGTACGTAAACTTAAAACTCCATAATAAACCTAATGAATTCGTCCGAGTCATTTGAACATCGTACGACCACTTAGGACTTGTTACGACTCTGTATGCGAAATTAGCAACAGGAAAAGCAATTTAGAATAATGTAGGATGCGTTACAACCTTTGAGAACACCTTACACCACCGTACGAAAGATTAAAACTCCATAATAAACCTAATGAATTCGTCCGAGTAATTTGAACACCATACAACAATTTGGAATATATTAGGACTCCGTATGCCACATTACCGCCTTGAAAACCATGTTAGTATAACGTAGGACACCTTACAACTCCTAACAACACATTACAATACCGTATGTAAACTTAAAAGTCCATAGTAAACCTAATGAATTAGTTCGAGTCCTTTAAACATCAGATGACCACTCAGGACTTGTTACGTCTTTGTTGGCGATATTAACAACAGGAAAAGCAATTTAGAATAATGTAGGATGCGTTACATCTTTTGAGAACACCTTACACCACCGTACGAAACAATAAAACTCCATAATAAACCTAACGAATTTGTCCGAGTGATTTGAACATCGTACAACAATTTAGAATCTATTACCACTCTGTATGCCACATTACCGCCTTGAAAAGCATGTTAGTATAACGTACGACACCTTACAACTCCTAACAAAACATTACAACACCGTACGTAAACTCAAAACACCATAAGAAACCTAATGAATTCGTCCGAGTCATTTGAACATCGTACAACAATTTAGAATATCTTACGACTCTGTATGCCACATTACCGCCTTGAAAAGCATGTTAGTATAACGTAGAACACCTTACAACTCCTAACAACGCATTACAATACCGTATGTAAACTTAAACTCCATAGTAAACCTAATGAATTTGTCCGAGTCATTTGAGCATCGTACAACAATTTAGAATATCTTACGACTCTATATGCCACATTACCGCCTTGAAAAGCATGTTAGTATAACATACGACACCTTACAACACCTAACAAAACATTACAACACCGTACGTAAACTCAAAAATCCAAAATAAACCTAATGAATTCGTCCGAGTCATTTGAACATCGTACAAAAATTTATAATATCTTACGACTCTGTATGCCACATTACCGCCTTGAAAAGCATGTTAGTATAACGTACGACACCTTACAACACCTAACAAAACATTACAACACCGTACGTAAACTCAAAACTGCATAAGAAACCTAATGAATTCGTCTGAGTCATTTGAACATCGTACAACAATTTAGAATATCTTACGACTCTGTATGCCACATTACCGCCTTGAAAAGCATGTTAGTATAACGTACGACACCTTACAACACCTAACAAAACATTACAACACCGTACGTAAACTCGAAACTCCATAAGAAACCTAATGAATTCGTCCGAGTCATTTGAACATCGTACGACAATTTAGAATATCTTACGACTCTGTATGCCACATTACCGCCTTGAAAAGCATGTTAGTATAACGTAGGACACCTTACAACTCCTAACAACACATTACAATACCGTATGTAAACTTAAAACTCCATAGTAAACCAAATGAATTCGTCCGAGTCCTTTGAACATCGTAGGACAATTTAAAATATATTACCACTCTGTATGCCACATTACCACCTTGAAAAGTATGTTAGTATAACGTACGGCACCTTACAATTCCTAACAAAACATTACAACACCGTACGTAAACTTAAAACTACATAATAAACTTAATGAATTTGTCCGATTCATTTGAAAATCGTACAACAATTTAGAATATCTTACGACTCGGTATGCCACATTACCGCATTGAAAAGCATGTTAGTATAACGTAGGAAACCTTACAACTCCAAACAACACATTACAATACCGTATGTAAACTTAAACTCTATAGTAAACCTAATGAATTTGTCCGAGTCATTTGAACATCGTACAACAATTTAGAATATCTTACGACTCTGTATGCCACATTACCGCCTTGAAAAGCATGTTAGTATAATGTAGGACACCTTACAACTCCTAACAACACATTACAATACCGTATGTAAACTTAAAACTCCATAGTAAACCTAATGAACTCGTCCGAGTCCTTTGAACATCGTACAACAATTTAGAATATCTTACGACTCTGTATGCCACATTACCGCCTTGAAAACCATGTTAGTATAACGTAGGACACCTTACAACTCCTAACAACACATTACAATACCGTATGTAAACTTAAAAGTCCATAGTAAACCTAATGAATTCGTTCGAGTCCTTTAAACATCAGATGACCACTCAGGACTTGTTACGTCTTTGTTGGCGATATTAACAACAGGAAAAGCAATTTAGAATAATGTAGGATGCGTTACATCTTTTGAGAACACCTTACACCACCGTACGAAACATTAAAACTCCATAATAAACCTAACGAATTTGTCCGAGTGATTTGAACATCGTACAACAATTTAGAATCTATTACCACTCTGTATGCCACATTACCGCCTTGAAAAGCATGTTAGTATAACGTACGACACCTTACAACACCTAACAAAACATTACAACACCGTACGTAAACTCAAAACTCCATAAGAAACCTAATGAATTCGTCTGAGTCATTTGAACATCGTACAACAATTTAGAATATCTTACGACTCTGTATGCCACATTACCGCCTTGAAAAGCATGTTAGTATAACGTAGAACACCTTACAACTCCTAACAACACATTACAATACCGTAGGTAAACTTAAAACTCCATAGTAAACCTAATGAATTCGTCCGAGTCCTTTGAACATCGTACGACAATTTAGAATATCTTACGACTCTGTATGCCACATTACCGCCTTGAAAAGCATGTTAGTATAACGTACGACACCTTACAACTCCTACCAAAACATTACAACACCGTACGTAAACTTAAAACTCCATAATAAACCTAAAGAATTCATCCGAGTCTTTTGAACATCGTACGACAATTTAGAATATATTACGACTCTGTATGCCACATTACCGCCTTGAAAAGCATGTTAGTATAACGTACGACACCATACAACACCTAACAAAACATTACAACACCGTACGTAAACTAAAAAATCCATAAAAAACCTAATGAATTCGTCCGAGTCATTTGAACATCGTACAACAATTTAGAATATCTTACGACTTTGTATGCCACATTACCGCCTTGAAAAGCATGTTAGTATAACGTAGGACACCTTACAACTCCTAACAACACATTACAACACCGTATGTAAACTAAAAACTCCATGGTAAAGCTAATGATTTCGTCCGAGTCCTTTGAACATCAGACGACCACTCAGGACTTGTTACGACTTTGTAGGCGATATTAGCAACAGGAAAAGCAATTTAGAATAATGTAGGATGCGTTACATCTTTTGAGAACATCTTACACCACCATACGAAACATTAAAACTCCATAATAAACCTACCGAATTCGTCCGAGTGATTTGAACATCATACAACAATTTAGAATATCTTACGACTCTGTATGCCACATTACCGCCTTGAAAAGCATGTTAGTATAACGTAGAACACCTTACTACTCCTAACAACACATTACAATACCGTATGTAAACTTAAACTCCATAGTAAACCTAATGAATTTGTCCGAGTCATTTGAGCATCGTACAACAATTTAGAATATCTTACGACTCTGTATGCCACATTACCGCCTTGAAAAACATGTTAGTATAACGTAGAACACCTTACAACTCCTAACAACACATTACAATACCGTATGTAAACTTAAACTCCATAGTAAACCTAATGAATTTGTCCGAGTCATTTGAGCATCGTACAACAATTTAGAATATCTTACGACTCTGTATGCCACATTACCGCCTTGAAAAGCATGTTAGTATAACATACGACACCTTACAACACCTAACAAAACATTACAACACCGTACGTAAACTCAAAAATCCAAAATAAACCTAATGAATTCGTCCGAGTCATTTGAACATCGTACAACAATTTATAATATCTTACGACTCTGTATGCCACATTACCGCCTTGAAAAGCATGTTAGTATAACGTACGACACCTTACAACACCTAACAAAACATTACAACACCGTACGTAAACTCAAAACTCCATAAGAAACCTAATGAATTCGTCCGAGTCATTTGAACATCGTACAACAATTTAGAATATCTTACGACTCTGTATGCCACATTACCGCCTTGAAAAGCATGTTAGTATAACGTAGAACACCTTACAACTCCTAACAACACATTACAATACCGTATGTAAACTTAAAACTCCATAGTAAACCTAATGAATTCTTCCGAGTCCTTTGAACATCGTACGACAATTTAGAATATCTTACGACTCTGTATGCCACATTACCGCCTTGAAAAGCATGTTAGTATAACGTACGACACCTTACAACTACTACCAAAACATTACAACACCGTACGTAAACTTAAAACTCCATAATAAACCTAATGAATTCATCCGAGTCTTTTGAACATCGTACGACAATTTAGAATATATTACGACTCTGTATGCCACATTACCGCCTTGAAAAGCATGTTAGTATAACGTACGACACCATACAACACCTAACAAAACATTACAACACCGTACGTAAACTAAAAAATCCATAAAAAACCTAATGAATTCGTCCCAGTCATTTGAACATCGTACAACAATTTAGAATATCTTACGACTTTGTATGCCACATTACCGCCTTGAAAAGCATGTTAGTATAACGTAGGACACCTTACAACTCCTAACAACACATTACAATACCGTATGTAAACTTAAAACTCCATAGTAAACCTAATGATTTCGTCCGAGTCCTTTGAACATCAGACGACCACTCAGGACTTGTTACGACTTTGTAGGCGATATTAGCAACAGGAAAAGCAATTTAGAATAATGTAGGATGCGTTACATCTTTTGAGAACATCTTACACCACCATACGAAACATTAAAACTCCATAATAAACCTACCGAATTCGTCCGAGTGATTTGAACATCATACAACAATTTAGAATATCTTACGACTCTGTATGCCACATTACCGCCTTGAAAAGCATGTTAGTATAACGTAGAACACCTTACAACTCCTAACAACACATTACAATACCGTATGTAAACTTAAACTCCATAGTAAACCTAATGAATTTTTCCGAGTCATTTGAGCATCGTACAACAATTTAGAATATCTTACGACTCTGTATGCCACATTACCGCCTTGAAAAGCATGTTAGTATAACGTAGAACACCTTACAACTCCTAACAACACATTACAATACCGTATGTAAACTTAAACTCCATAGTAAACCTAATGAATTTGTCCGAGTCATTTGAGCATCGTACAACAATTTAGAATATCTTACGACTCTGTATGCCACATTACCGCCTTGAAAAGCATGTTAGTATAACATACGACACCTTACAACACCTAAGAAAACATTACAACACCGTACGTAAACTCAAAAATCCAAAATACACCTAATGAATTCGTCCGAGTCATTTGAACATCGTACAACAATTTATAATATCTTACGACTCTGTATGCCACATTACCGCCTTGAAAAGCATGTTAGTATAACGTACGACACCTTACAACACCTAACAAAACATTACAACACCGTACGTAAACTCAAAACTCCATAAGAAACCTAATGAATTCGTCCGAGTCATTTGAACATCGTACAACAATTTAGAATATCTTACGACTCTGTATGCCACATTACCGCCTTGAAAAGCATGTTAGTATAACGTAGAACACCTTACAACTCCTAACAACACATTACAATACCGTATGTAAACTTAAACTCCATAGTAAACCTAATGAATTTGTCCGAGTCATTTGAGCATCGTACAACAATTTAGAATATCTTACGACTCTGTATGCCACATTACCGCCTTGAAAAGCATGTTAGTATAACATACGACACCTTACAACACCTAACAAAACATTACAACACCGTACGTAAACTCAAAAATCCAAAATAAACCTAATGAATTCGTCCGAGTCATTTGAACATCGTAGAACAATTTATAATATCTTACGACTCTGTATGCCACATTACCGCCTTGAAAAGCATGTTAGTATAACGTACGACACCTTACAACACCTAACAAAACATTACAACACCGTACGTAAACTCAAAACTCCATAAGAAACCTATTGAATTCGTCCGAGTCATTTGAACATCGTACAACAATTTAGAATATCTTACGACTCTGTATGCCACATTACCGCCTTGAAAAGCATGTTAGTATAACGTAGAACACCTTACAACTCCTAAGAACACATTACAATACCGTATGTAAACTTAAAACTCCATAGTAAACCTAATGAATTCGTCCGAGTCCTTTGAACATCGTACGACAATTTAGAATATCTTACGACTCTGTATGCCACATTACCGCCTTGAAAAGCTTGTTAGTATAACGTAGGACACCTTACAACTCCTAACAACACATTACAATACCGTATGTAAACTTAAAACTCCATAGTAAACCAAATGAATTCGTCCGAGTCCTTTGAACATCGTACGACAATTTAGAATATATTACCACTCTGTATGCCACACTACCACCTTGAAAAGTATGTTAGTATAACGTACGGCACCTTACAATTCCTAACAAAACATTACAACACCGTACGTAAACTTAAAACTACATAATAAACTTAATGAATTTGTCCGATTCATTTTAACATCGTACAACAATTTAGAATATCTTACGACTCTGTATGCCACATTACCGCCTTGAAAAGCATGTTAGTATAACGTAGAAAACCTTACAACTCCAAACAACAAATTACAATACCGTATGTAAACTTAAACTCCATAGTAAACCTAATGAATTTGTCTGAGTCATTTGAACATCGTACAACAATTTAGAATATCTTACGACTCTGTATGCCACATTACCGCCTTGAAAAGCATGTTAGTATAACGTAGGACACCTTACAACTCCTAACAACACATTACAATACCGTATGTAAACTTAAAACTCCATAGTAAACCAAATGAACTCGTCCGAGTCCTTTGAACATCGTACAACAATTTAGAATATCTTACGACTCTGTATGCCACATTACCGCCATGAAAACCATGTTAGTATAACGTAGGACACCTTACAACTCCTAACAACACATTACAATACCGTATGTAAACTTAAAAGTCCATAGTAAACCTAATGAATTCGTTCGAGTCCTTTAAACATCAGATGACCACTCAGGACTTGTTACGTCTTTGTTGGCGATATTAACAACAGGAAAAGCAATTTAGAATAATGTAGGATGCGTTACATCTTTTGAGAACACCTTACACCACCGTACGAAACATTAAAATTCCATAATAAACCTAACGAATTTGTCCGAGTGATTTGAACATCGTACAACAATTTAGAATCTCTTACCACTCTGTATGCCACATTACCGCCTTGAAAAGCATGTTAGTATAACGTACGACACCTTACAACACCTAACAAAACATTACAACACCGTACGTAAACTCAAAACTCCATAAGAAACCTAATGAA
The DNA here is from genome assembly GCA_030867185.1 of Tagetes erecta. Taxonomy (NCBI): domain Eukaryota; kingdom Viridiplantae; phylum Streptophyta; class Magnoliopsida; order Asterales; family Asteraceae; genus Tagetes; species Tagetes erecta. The sequence goes on along the minus strand of CM061488.1, from coordinate 40,599,736 downwards.
TTCGTCCGAGTCATTTGAACATCGTACAACAATTTAGAATATCTTACGACTCTGTATGCCACATTACCGCCTTGAAAAGCATGTTAGTATAACGTAGAACACCTTACAACTCCTAACAACACATTACAATACCGTATGTAAACTTAAAACTCCATAGTAAACCTAATGAATTCTTCCGAGTCCTTTGAACATCGTACGACAATTTAGAATATCTTACGACTCTGTATGCCACATTACCGCCTTGAAAAGCATGTTAGTATAACGTACGACACCTTACAACTCCTACCAAAACATTACAACACCGTACGTAAACTTAAAACTCCATAATAAACCTAATGAATTCATCCGAGTCTTTTGAACATCGTACGACAATTTAGAATATATTACGACTCTGTATGCCACATTACCGCCTTGAAAAGCATGTTAGTATAACGTACGACACCATACAACACCTAACAAAACATTACAACACCGTACGTAAACTAAAAAATCCATAAAAAACCTAATGAATTCGTCCCAGTCATTTGAACATCGTACAACAATTTAGAATATCTTACGACTTTGTATGCCACATTACCGCCTTGAAAAGCATGTTAGTATAACGTAGGACACCTTACAACTCCTAACAACACATTACAATACCGTATGTAAACTTAAAACTCCATAGTAAACCTAATGATTTCGTCCGAGTCCTTTGAACATCAGACGACCACTCAGGACTTGTTACGACTTTGTAGGCGATATTAGCAACAGGAAAAGCAATTTAGAATAATGTAGGATGCGTTACATCTTTTGAGAACATCTTACACCACCATACGAAACATTAAAACTCCATAATAAACCTACCGAATTCGTCCGAGTGATTTGAACATCATACAACAATTTAGAATATCTTACGACTCTGTATGCCACATTACCGCCTTGAAAAGCATGTTAGTATAACGTAGAACACCTTACAACTCCTAACAACACATTACAATACCGTATGTAAACTTAAACTCCATAGTAAACCTAATGAATTTTTCCGAGTCATTTGAGCATCGTACAACAATTTAGAATATCTTACGACTCTGTATGCCACATTACCGCCTTGAAAAGCATGTTAGTATAACGTAGAACACCTTACAACTCCTAACAACACATTACAATACCGTATGTAAACTTAAACTCCATAGTAAACCTAATGAATTTGTCCGAGTCATTTGAGCATCGTACAACAATTTAGAATATCTTACGACTCTGTATGCCACATTACCGCCTTGAAAAGCATGTTAGTATAACATACGACACCTTACAACACCTAACAAAACATTACAACACCGTACGTAAACTCAAAAATCCAAAATACACCTAATGAATTCGTCCGAGTCATTTGAACATCGTACAACAATTTATAATATCTTACGACTCTGTATGCCACATTACCGCCTTGAAAAGCATGTTAGTATAACGTACGACACCTTACAACACCTAACAAAACATTACAACACCGTACGTAAACTCAAAACTCCATAAGAAACCTAATGAATTCGTCCGAGTCATTTGAACATCGTACAACAATTTAGAATATCTTACGACTCTGTATGCCACATTACCGCCTTGAAAAGCATGTTAGTATAACGTAGAACACCTTACAACTCCTAACAACACATTACAATACCGTATGTAAACTTAAACTCCATAGTAAACCTAATGAATTTGTCCGAGTCATTTGAGCATCGTACAACAATTTAGAATATCTTACGACTCTGTATGCCACATTACCGCCTTGAAAAGCATGTTAGTATAACATACGACACCTTACAACACCTAACAAAACATTACAACACCGTACGTAAACTAAAAAATCCATAAAAAACCTAATGAATTCGTCCCAGTCATTTGAACATCGTACAACAATTTAGAATATCTTACGACTTTGTATGCCACATTACCGCCTTGAAAAGCATGTTAGTATAACGTAGGACACCTTACAACTCCTAACAACACATTACAATACCGTATGTAAACTTAAAACTCCATAGTAAACCTAATGATTTCGTCCGAGTCCTTTGAACATCAGACGACCACTCAGGACTTGTTACGACTTTGTAGGCGATATTAGCAACAGGAAAAGCAATTTAGAATAATGTAGGATGCGTTACATCTTTTGAGAACATCTTACACCACCATACGAAACATTAAAACTCCATAATAAACCTACCGAATTCGTCCGAGTGATTTGAACATCATACAACAATTTAGAATATCTTACGACTCTGTATGCCACATTACCGCCTTGAAAAGCATGTTAGTATAACGTAGAACACCTTACAACTCCTAACAACACATTACAATACCGTATGTAAACTTAAACTCCATAGTAAACCTAATGAATTTTTCCGAGTCATTTGAGCATCGTACAACAATTTAGAATATCTTACGACTCTGTATGCCACATTACCGCCTTGAAAAGCATGTTAGTATAACGTAGAACACCTTACAACTCCTAACAACACATTACAATACCGTATGTAAACTTAAACTCCATAGTAAACCTAATGAATTTGTCCGAGTCATTTGAGCATCGTACAACAATTTAGAATATCTTACGACTCTGTATGCCACATTACCGCCTTGAAAAGCATGTTAGTATAACATACGACACCTTACAACACCTAACAAAACATTACAACACCGTACGTAAACTCAAAAATCCAAAATACACCTAATGAATTCGTCCGAGTCATTTGAACATCGTACAACAATTTATAATATCTTACGACTCTGTATGCCACATTACCGCCTTGAAAAGCATGTTAGTATAACGTACGACACCTTACAACACCTAACAAAACATTACAACACCGTACGTAAACTCAAAACTCCATAAGAAACCTAATGAATTCGTCCGAGTCATTTGAACATCGTACAACAATTTAGAATATCTTACGACTCTGTATGCCACATTACCGCCTTGAAAAGCATGTTAGTATAACGTAGAACACCTTACAACTCCTAACAACACATTACAATACCGTATGTAAACTTAAACTCCATAGTAAACCTAATGAATTTGTCCGAGTCATTTGAGCATCGTACAACAATTTAGAATATCTTACGACTCTGTATGCCACATTACCGCCTTGAAAAGCATGTTAGTATAACATACGACACCTTACAACACCTAACAAAACATTACAACACCGTACGTAAACTAAAAAATCCATAAAAAACCTAATGAATTCGTCCCAGTCATTTGAACATCGTACAACAATTTAGAATATCTTACGACTTTGTATGCCACATTACCGCCTTGAAAAGCATGTTAGTATAACGTAGGACACCTTACAACTCCTAACAACACATTACAATACCGTATGTAAACTTAAAACTCCATAGTAAACCTAATGATTTCGTCCGAGTCCTTTGAACATCAGACGACCACTCAGGACTTGTTACGACTTTGTAGGCGATATTAGCAACAGGAAAAGCAATTTAGAATAATGTAGGATGCGTTACATCTTTTGAGAACATCTTACACCACCATACGAAACATTAAAACTCCATAATAAACCTACCGAATTCGTCCGAGTGATTTGAACATCATACAACAATTTAGAATATCTTACGACTCTGTATGCCACATTACCGCCTTGAAAAGCATGTTAGTATAACGTAGAACACCTTACAACTCCTAACAACACATTACAATACCGTATGTAAACTTAAACTCCATAGTAAACCTAATGAATTTTTCCGAGTCATTTGAGCATCGTACAACAATTTAGAATATCTTACGACTCTGTATGCCACATTACCGCCTTGAAAAGCATGTTAGTATAACGTAGAACACCTTACAACTCCTAACAACACATTACAATACCGTATGTAAACTTAAACTCCATAGTAAACCTAATGAATTTGTCCGAGTCATTTGAGCATCGTACAACAATTTAGAATATCTTACGACTCTGTATGCCACATTACCGCCTTGAAAAGCATGTTAGTATAACATACGACACCTTACAACACCTAACAAAACATTACAACACCGTACGTAAACTCAAAAATCCAAAATACACCTAATGAATTCGTCCGAGTCATTTGAACATCGTACAACAATTTATAATATCTTACGACTCTGTATGCCACATTACCGCCTTGAAAAGCATGTTAGTATAACGTACGACACCTTACAACACCTAACAAAACATTACAACACCGTACGTAAACTCAAAACTCCATAAGAAACCTAATGAATTCGTCCGAGTCATTTGAACATCGTACAACAATTTAGAATATCTTACGACTCTGTATGCCACATTACCGCCTTGAAAAGCATGTTAGTATAACGTAGAACACCTTACAACTCCTAACAACACATTACAATACCGTATGTAAACTTAAACTCCATAGTAAACCTAATGAATTTGTCCGAGTCATTTGAGCATCGTACAACAATTTAGAATATCTTACGACTCTGTATGCCACATTACCGCCTTGAAAAGCATGTTAGTATAACATACGACACCTTACAACACCTAACAAAACATTACAACACCGTACGTAAACTAAAAAATCCATAAAAAACCTAATGAATTCGTCCCAGTCATTTGAACATCGTACAACAATTTAGAATATCTTACGACTTTGTATGCCACATTACCGCCTTGAAAAGCATGTTAGTATAACGTAGGACACCTTACAACTCCTAACAACACATTACAATACCGTATGTAAACTTAAAACTCCATAGTAAACCTAATGATTTCGTCCGAGTCCTTTGAACATCAGACGACCACTCAGGACTTGTTACGACTTTGTAGGCGATATTAGCAACAGGAAAAGCAATTTAGAATAATGTAGGATGCGTTACATCTTTTGAGAACATCTTACACCACCATACGAAACATTAAAACTCCATAATAAACCTACCGAATTCGTCCGAGTGATTTGAACATCATACAACAATTTAGAATATCTTACGACTCTGTATGCCACATTACCGCCTTGAAAAGCATGTTAGTATAACGTAGAACACCTTACAACTCCTAACAACACATTACAATACCGTATGTAAACTTAAACTCCATAGTAAACCTAATGAATTTTTCCGAGTCATTTGAGCATCGTACAACAATTTAGAATATCTTACGACTCTGTATGCCACATTACCGCCTTGAAAAGCATGTTAGTATAACGTAGAACACCTTACAACTCCTAACAACACATTACAATACCGTATGTAAACTTAAACTCCATAGTAAACCTAATGAATTTGTCCGAGTCATTTGAGCATCGTACAACAATTTAGAATATCTTACGACTCTGTATGCCACATTACCGCCTTGAAAAGCATGTTAGTATAACATACGACACCTTACAACACCTAACAAAACATTACAACACCGTACGTAAACTCAAAAATCCAAAATACACCTAATGAATTCGTCCGAGTCATTTGAACATCGTACAACAATTTATAATATCTTACGACTCTGTATGCCACATTACCGCCTTGAAAAGCATGTTAGTATAACGTACGACACCTTACAACACCTAACAAAACATTACAACACCGTACGTAAACTCAAAACTCCATAAGAAACCTAATGAATTCGTCCGAGTCATTTGAACATCGTACAACAATTTAGAATATCTTACGACTCTGTATGCCACATTACCGCCTTGAAAAGCATGTTAGTATAACGTAGAACACCTTACAACTCCTAACAACACATTACAATACCGTATGTAAACTTAAACTCCATAGTAAACCTAATGAATTTGTCCGAGTCATTTGAGCATCGTACAACAATTTAGAATATCTTACGACTCTGTATGCCACATTACCGCCTTGAAAAGCATGTTAGTATAACATACGACACCTTACAACACCTAACAAAACATTACAACACCGTACGTAAACTAAAAAATCCATAAAAAACCTAATGAATTCGTCCCAGTCATTTGAACATCGTACAACAATTTAGAATATCTTACGACTTTGTATGCCACATTACCGCCTTGAAAAGCATGTTAGTATAACGTAGGACACCTTACAACTCCTAACAACACATTACAATACCGTATGTAAACTTAAAACTCCATAGTAAACCTAATGATTTCGTCCGAGTCCTTTGAACATCAGACGACCACTCAGGACTTGTTACGACTTTGTAGGCGATATTAGCAACAGGAAAAGCAATTTAGAATAATGTAGGATGCGTTACATCTTTTGAGAACATCTTACACCACCATACGAAACATTAAAACTCCATAATAAACCTACCGAATTCGTCCGAGTGATTTGAACATCATACAACAATTTAGAATATCTTACGACTCTGTATGCCACATTACCGCCTTGAAAAGCATGTTAGTATAACGTAGAACACCTTACAACTCCTAACAACACATTACAATACCGTATGTAAACTTAAACTCCATAGTAAACCTAATGAATTTTTCCGAGTCATTTGAGCATCGTACAACAATTTAGAATATCTTACGACTCTGTATGCCACATTACCGCCTTGAAAAGCATGTTAGTGTAACGTAGAACACCTTACAACTCCTAACAACACATTACAATACCGTATGTAAACTTAAACTCCATAGTAAACCTAATGAATTTGTCCGAGTCATTTGAGCATCGTACAACAATTTAGAATATCTTACGACTCTGTATGCCACATTACCGCCTTGAAAAGCATGTTAGTATAACATACGACACCTTACAACACCTAACAAAACATTACAACACCGTACGTAAACTCAAAAATCCAAAATACACCTAATGAATTCGTCCGAGTCATTTGAACATCGTACAACAATTTATAATATCTTACGACTCTGTATGCCACATTACCGCCTTGAAAAGCATGTTAGTATAACGTACGACACCTTACAACACCTAACAAAACATTACAACACCGTACGTAAACTCAAAACTCCATAAGAAACCTAATGAATTCGTCCGAGTCATTTGAACATCGTACAACAATTTAGAATATCTTACGACTCTGTATGCCACATTACCGCCTTGAAAAGCATGTTAGTATAACGTAGAACACCTTACAACTCCTAACAACACATTACAATACCGTATGTAAACTTAAACTCCATAGTAAACCTAATGAATTTGTCCGAGTCATTTGAGCATCGTACAACAATTTAGAATATCTTACGACTCTGTATGCCACATTACCGCCTTGAAAAGCATGTTAGTATAACATACGACACCTTACAACACCTAACAAAACATTACAACACCGTACGTAAACTCAAAAATCCAAAATAAACCTAATGAATTCGTCCGAGTCATTTGAACATCGTACAACAATTTATAATATCTTACGACTCTGTATGCCACATTACCGCCTTGAAAAGCATGTTAGTATAACGTACGACACCTTACAACACCTAACAAAACATTACAACACCGTACGTAAACTCAAAACTCCATAAGAAACCTAATGAATTCGTCCGAGTCATTTGAACATCGTACAACAATTTAGAATATCTTACGACTCTGTATGCCACATTACCGCCTTGAAAAGCATGTTAGTATAACGTAGAACACCTTACAACTCCTAAGAACACATTACAATACCGTATGTAAACTTAAAACTCCATAGTAAACCTAATGAATTCGTCCGAGTCCTTTGAACATCGTACGACAATTTAGAATATCTTACGACTCTGTATGCCACATTACCGCCTTGAAAAGCTTGTTAGTATAACGTAGGACACCTTACAACTCCTAACAACACATTACAATACCGTATGTAAACTTAAAACTCCATAGTAAACCAAATGAATTCGTCCGAGTCCTTTGAACATCGTACGACAATTTAGAATATATTACCACTCTGTATGCCACACTACCACCTTGAAAAGTATGTTAGTATAACGTACGGCACCTTACAATTCCTAACAAAACATTACAACACCGTACGTAAACTTAAAACTACATAATAAACTTAATGAATTTGTCCGATTCATTTTAACATCGTACAACAATTTAGAATATCTTACGACTCTGTATGCCACATTACCGCCTTGAAAAGCATGTTAGTATAACGTAGAAAACCTTACAACTCCAAACAACAAATTACAATACCGTATGTAAACTTAAACTCCATAGTAAACCTAATGAATTTGTCTGAGTCATTTGAACATCGTACAACAATTTAGAATATCTTACGACTCTGTATGCCACATTACCGCCTTGAAAAGCATGTTAGTATAACGTAGGACACCTTACAACTCCTAACAACACATTACAATACCGTATGTAAACTTAAAACTCCATAGTAAACCAAATGAACTCGTCCGAGTCATTTGAACATCGTACAACAATTTAGAATATCTTACGACTCTGTATGCCACATTACCGCCATGAAAACCATGTTAGTATAACGTAGGACACCTTACAACTCCTAACAACACATTACAATACCGTATGTAAACTTAAAAGTCCATAGTAAACCTAATGAATTCGTTCGAGTCCTTTAAACATCAGATGACCACTCAGGACTTGTTACGTCTTTGTTGGCGATATTAACAACAGGAAAAGCAATTTAGAATAATGTAGGATGCGTTACATCTTTTGAGAACACCTTACACCACCGTACGAAACATTAAAATTCCATAATAAACCTAACGAATTTGTCCGAGTGATTTGAACATCGTACAACAATTTAGAATCTCTTACCACTCTGTATGCCACATTACCGCCTTGAAAAGCATGTTAGTATAACGTACGACACCTTACAACTCCTAACAAAACATTACAACACCGTACGTAAACTTAAAACTCCATAATAAACCTAATGAATTCATCCGAGTCTTTTGAACATCGTACGACAATTTAGAATATATTACGACTCTGTATGCCACATTACCGCCTTGAAAAGCATGTTAGTATAACGTACGACACCTTAGAACACCTAACAAAACATTACAACACCGTACGTAAACTCAAAAATCCAAAATAAACCTAATGAATTCGACCGAGTCATTTGAACATCGTACAACAATTTAGAATATCCTACGACTCTGTATGCCACATTACCGCTTTGAAAAGCATGTTAGTATAACGTAGATCACCTTACAACTCCTAACAACACATTACAATACCGTATGTAAACTTAAACTCCATAGTAAACCTAATGAATTCGTCCGAGTCCTTTGAACATCGTACGACAATTTAGTATATATTACCACTATGTATGCCACATTACCACCTTGAAAAGTATGTTAGTATAACGTACGGCACCTTACAATTCCTAACAAAACATTACAACACCGTACGTAAACTTAAAACTACATAATAAACTTAATGAATTCGTCCGATTCATTTGAACATCGTACAAAAATTTAGAATATCTTACGACTCTGTATGCCACATTACCGCCTTGAAAAGCATGTTAGTATAACGTAGGACACCTTACAACTCCAAACAACACATTACAATACCGTATGTAAACTTAAACTCCATAGTAAACCAAATGAATTCGTCCGAGTCCTTTGAACATCGTACGACAATTTAGAATATATTACCACTCTGTATGCCACACTACCACCTTGAAAAGTATGTTAGTATAACGTACGGCACCTTACAATTCCTAACAAAACATTACAACACCGTACGTAAACTTAAAACTACATAATAAACTTAATGAATTTGTCCGATTCATTTTAACATCGTACAACAATTTAGAATATCTTACGACTCTGTATGCCACATTACCGCCTTGAAAAGCATGTTAGTATAACGTAGAAAACCTTACAACTCCAAACAACAAATTACAATACCGTATGTAAACTTAAACTCCATAGTAAACCTAATGAATTTGTCTGAGTCATTTGAACATCGTACAACAATTTAGAATATCTTACGACTCTGTATGCCACATTACCGCCTTGAAAAGCATGTTAGTATAACGTAGAACACCTTACAACTCCTAACAACACATTACAATACCGTATGTAAACTTAAAACTCCATAGTAAACCAAATGAACTCGTCCGAGTCCTTTGAACATCGTACAACAATTTAGAATATCTTACGACTCTGTATGCCACATTACCGCCATGAAAACCATGTTAGTATAACGTAGGACACCTTACAACTCCTAACAACACATTACAATACCGTATGTAAACTTAAAAGTCCATAGTAAACCTAATGAATTCGTTCGAGTCCTTTAAACATCAGATGACCACTCAGGACTTGTTACGTCTTTGTTGGCGATATTAACAACAGGAAAAGCAATTTAGAATAATGTAGGATGCGTTACATCTTTTGAGAACACCTTACACCACCGTACGAAACATTAAAATTCCATAATAAACCTAACGAATTTGTCCGAGTGATTTGAACATCGTACAACAATTTAGAATCTCTTACCACTCTGTATGCCACATTACCGCCTTGAAAAGCATGTTAGTATAACGTACGACACCTTACAACTCCTAACAAAACATTACAACACCGTACGTAAACTTAAAACTCCATAATAAACCTAATGAATTCATCCGAGTCTTTTGAACATCGTACGACAATTTAGAATATATTACGACTCTGTATGCCACATTACCGCCTTGAAAAGCATGTTAGTATAACGTACGACACCTTACAACACCTAACAAAACATTACAACACCGTACGTAAACTCAAAAATCCAAAATAAACCTAATGAATTCGACCGAGTCATTTGAACATCGTACAACAATTTAGAATATCCTACGACTCTGTATGCCACATTACCGCTTTGAAAAGCATGTTAGTATAACGTAGATCACCTTACAACTCCTAACAACACATTACAATATCGTATGTAAACTTAAACTCCATAGTAAACCTAATGAATTCGTCCGAGTCCTTTGAACATCGTACGACAATTTAGTATATATTACCACTATGTATGCCACATTACCACCTTGAAAAGTATGTTAGTATAACGTACGGCACCTTACAATTCCTAACAAAACATTACAACACCGTACGTAAACTTAAAACTACATAATAAACTTAATGAATTCGTCCGATTCATTTGAACATCGTACAAAAATTTAGAATATCTTACGACTCTGTATGCCACATTACCGCCTTGAAAAGCATGTTAGTATAACGTAGGACACCTTACAACTCCAAACAACACATTACAATACCGTATGTAAACTTAAACTCCATAGTAAACCTAATGAATTTGTCCGAGTCATTTGAACATCGTACAACAATTTAGAATATCTTACGACTCTGTATGCCACATTACCGCCTTAAAAAGCATGTTAGTATAACGTAGGACACCTTACAACTCCTAACAACACATTACAATACCGTATGTAAACTTAAAAGTCCATAGTAAACCTAATGAATTTGTCCGAGTCCTTTAAACATCAGACGACCACTCAGGACTTGTTACGACTTTGTAGGCGAAACTAACAACAGGAAAAGCAATTTAGAATAATTTAGGATGCGTTACATCTTTTGAGAACACCTTACACCACCGTACGAAACATTAAAACTCCATAATAAACCTAACGAATTTGTCCGAGTGATTTGAACATCGTACAACAATTTAGAATCTCTTACCACTCTGTATGCCACATTACCGCCTTGAAAAGCATGTTAGTATAACGTACGACACCTTACAACTCCTAACAAAACATTACAACACCGTACGTAAACTTAAAACTCCATAATAAACCTAATGAATTCGTCCGAGTCATTTGAACATCGTACAACAGTTTAGAATATCTTACGACTCTGTATGCCACATTACCGCCTTGAAAAGCATGTTAGTATAACGTAGAACACCTTACAACTCCTAAGAACACATTACAATACCGTATGTAAACTTAAAACTCCATAGTAAACCAAATGAATTCGTCCGAGTCCTTTGAACATCGTACGACAATTTAGAATATATTACCACTCTGTATGCCACACTACCACCTTGAAAAGTATGTTAGTATAACGTACGGCACCTTACAATTCCTAACAAAACATTACAACACCGTACGTAAACTTAAAACTACATAATAAACTTAATGAATTTGTCCGATTCATTTTAACATCGTACAACAATTTAGAATATCTTACGACTCTGTATGCCACATTACCGCCTTGAAAAGCATGTTAGTATAACGTAGAAAACCTTACAACTCCAAACAACAAATTACAATACCGTATGTAAACTTAAACTCCATAGTAAACCTAATGAATTTGTCTGAGTCATTTGAACATCGTACAACAATTTAGAATATCTTACGACTCTGTATGCCACATTACCGCCTTGAAAAGCATGTTAGTATAACGTAAGACACCTTACAACTCCTAACAACACATTACAATACCGTATGTAAACTTAAAACTCCATAGTAAACCAAATGAACTCGTCCGAGTCCTTTGAACATCGTACAACAATTTAGAATATCTTACGACTCTGTATGCCACATTACCGCCATGAAAACCATGTTAGTATAACGTAGGACACCTTACAACTCCTAACAACACATTACAATACCGTATGTAAACTTAAAAGTCCATAGTAAACCTAATGAATTCGTTCGAGTCCTTTAAACATCAGATGACCACTCAGGACTTGTTACGTCTTTGTTGGCGATATTAACAACAGGAAAAGCAATTTAGAATAATGTAGGATGCGTTACATCTTTTGAGAACACCTTACACCACCGTACGAAACATTAAAATTCCATAATAAACCTAACGAATTTGTCCGAGTGATTTGAACATCGTACAACAATTTAGAATCTCTTACCACTCTGTATGCCACATTACCGCCTTGAAAAGCATGTTAGTATAACGTACGACACCTTACAACTCCTAACAAAACATTACAACACCGTACGTAAACTTAAAACTCCATAATAAACCTAATGAATTCATCCGAGTCTTTTGAACATCGTACGACAATTTAGAATATATTACGACTCTGTATGCCACATTACCGCCTTGAAAAGCATGTTAGTATAACGTACGACACCTTACAACACCTAACAAAACATTACAACACCGTACGTAAACTCAAAAATCCAAAATAAACCTAATGAATTCGACCGAGTCATTTGAACATCGTACAACAATTTAGAATATCCTACGACTCTGTATGCCACATTACCGCTTTGAAAAGCATGTTAGTATAACGTAGATCACCTTACAACTCCTAACAACACATTACAATACCGTATGTAAACTTAAACTCCATAGTAAACCTAATGAATTCGTCCGAGTCCTTTGAACATCGTACGACAATTTAGTATATATTACCACTATGTATGCCACATTACCACCTTGAAAAGTATGTTAGTATAACGTACGGCACCTTACAATTCCTAACAAAACATTACAACACCGTACGTAAACTTAAAACTACATAATAAACTTAATGAATTCGTCCGATTCATTTGAACATCGTACAAAAATTTAGAATATCTTACGACTCTGTATGCCACATTACCGCCTTGAAAAGCATGTTAGTATAACGTAGGACACCTTACAACTCCAAACAACACATTACAATACCGTATGTAAACTTAAACTCCATAGTAAACCTAATGAATTTGTCCGAGTCATTTGAACATCGTACAACAATTTAGAATATCTTACGACTCTGTATGCCACATTACCGCCTTAAAAAGCATGTTAGTATAACGTAGGACACCTTACAACTCCTAACAACACATTACAATACCGTATGTAAACTTAAAAGTCCATAGTAAACCTAATGAATTTGTCCGAGTCCTTTAAACATCAGACGACCACTCAGGACTTGTTACGACTTTGTAGGCGAAATTAACAACAGGAAAAGCAATTTAGAATAATTTAGGATGCGTTACATCTTTTGAGAACACCTTACACCACCGTACGAAACATTAAAACTCCATAATAAACCTAACGAATTTGTCCGAGTGATTTGAACATCGTACAACAATTTAGAATCTCTTACCACTCTGTATGCCACATTACCGCCTTGAAAAGCATGTTAGTATAACGTACGACACCTTACAACTCCTAACAAAACATTACAACACCGTACGTAAACTTAAAACTCCATAATAAACCTAATGAATTCATCCGAGTCTTTTGAACATCGTACGACAATTTAGAATATATTACGACTCTGTATGCCACATTACCGCGTTGAAAAGCATGTTAGTATAACGTACGACACCTTACAACACCTAACAAAACATTACAACACCGTACGTAAACTCAAAAATCCAAAATAAACCTAATGAATTCGTCCGAGTCATTTGAACATCGTACAACAATTTATAATATCTTACGACTCTGTATGACACATTACCGCCTTGAAAAGCATGTTAGTATAACGTAGATCACCTTACAACTCCTAACAACACATTACAATACCGTATGTAAACTTAAAACTCCATAGTAAACCTAATGAATTCGTCCGAGTCCTTTGAACATCGTACGACAATTTAGAATATATTACCACTATGTATGCCACATTACCACCTTGAAAAGTATGTTAGTATAACGTACGGAACCTTACAATTCCTAACAAAACATTACAACACCGTACGTAAACTTAAAACTACATAATAAACTTAATGAATTCGTCCGATTCATTTGAACATCGTACAACGATTTAGAATATCTTACGACTCTGTATGCCACTTTACCGCCTTGAAAAGCATGTTAGTATAACGTAGGTGTGACACCCCGCCCGGTGGCGGAAAACACCGGGCTGTCATAGAATTGGATATCCGTAGTAAACAAAGCACATGGTGTTACTTTTATTAAAGTCTAATAATTGTTATCATAAATTTGGCAAAACCCAAGTCTTAAATGCGAAACGACAAATTCATAACAGCAGTAAATGAAATAGTCATGTTTAGTATTATTTCTAGGTCCAAGCCCCTATGTCTTGAAATAGCAAAGAAACAAGCCAAAATCACGCGCCACCTGAAATACGTGAAAATAAAGTTAGCTACACAAGCTAGTGAGTAAAACCCAAATTGAATAGTAATAGTATTGAAATCCGAGATCAACAAGATATGCTGCGCAATCCCACATGTATAGTAATTTTGTAATATTACTCGACCAGGACCCCTAGAATAGAATAGCACACCAACCACAATAGAAACCATAGTATCTCGTTTAGCCATTTGTCATGAGAACCACTCATGTAGTAAATAATGATAACTTTTAATAACCGTCGTTTACCGTCTCGATATATAAGTCATCATTTAGCAATTTAGGGACATGGCATAGTATAGCATCATAGCATAGCAACATAGTATAGCAACATAGCATCTCGACATAGTAAACATGGAATTAGAAAGGCCGGGTTTAAATCACCTATCGATGTTGTACAAGCAGGTGGGTTTGTCAAACCATTAGCGCTAACATTGTACCGGTGGGATTACAAAGCAATAAAACTACTTTTAACTAACACATAAAATTGCATCAAGCGGCCAAACTAGATTAACATATTTGTATGATCTCTTTTAGAAAACGAATAGAAAACGCAATATAGTAAAAGACGTATTTCAGCCCCAAAATAGTAAAATGGAAAAAGGGGAGTGAGTTTACTCACCTTGAAACTCGGGCACGAAACAAATAGTAAATAGTCTGAATTGGAACGAAGATCGTCAAAATATTAGAATCACCTAATTAAATGACAATCCTACCTTAGCAACAAATAGTATAGAAAACCGGAATGGAAAATAATAGATAAAACATTAGATAATTTGGGTTCTAGGTTTTGATTTGGGATGTGGGGTTTTTCGGTAAATGATTAAAATATATATCTATAAAACTATTAAATCGTAACGTCGTGACATATAATAGTAATTCAATATATATATATATATATATATATATATATATATATATATATATATATATATATATATATATATATATATATATATATATATATATATATATATATATATTTCTAACAATAGATATTTGATATCAAAGAAATATATAAATTGCTAAGAATACTTTAAAACATTCATCACAGTTTTTTTTAAAGTATAAAAATCTATATAAAGTTCATTATTAATAAACTATTACTTATAATATATCGTTTTGTGTATTAAATATATATTAAACCCATATGAAATCATGGTTCTTAATACATTTGTTAGATTTAGACATTTCTATAAAATATATATAGTGTGGTATTGGTTTTAGGTTAGTTATTTGGTTAAAACACTAGGTAGAAAAAAAAATTAAAAACTATGATCAGATCCTGGTTCGAACCCAGGACCTTTAGGTTCTAACAGATTGACCAAACCAGACGCGCCAAGTTGTTTTGTTGTTGAAAATCAGATTTTAAAATATTTTAACATCTTAAATCAAAGCCCCAATTCTTTTTAAAACCCTAGAACACAAATCACTACAATTCGTGAGATTGAAACACTGAATTCAGAAATTGATCAAAGATTATTAATCCACGCATGAAGAGGATAATTTCAACATATGGAACTCACTTGATTGATAACGATTTGGATCAAAGGATGATGAAGAACAGTAGGTGACGGGTTCGGATTCACACAGAGAACTAGAGGCTTTTATATTTCAATTGCTCCTGCAGATTTGATCCTTTCAATCCGAGAACCAAAAGCCCTAACACAATTTAAGATAATGTCAACGGTTTGATGATGAACATGTGATGAACAGAGACGAAAAATGTGAAGATCACTTACGGTTTGTTGATGAATTTCACTTGAAATTGATATGGCAGAGAGCAATAGTGTGCAGAGGGGATTAAGATGGTCGATTGAATTGCATTTTTGTGCAACGGAACCAGTCGAATAGGTTTAAAGTTGTAACCGGGTTTAATTGGGTTAATGGTGGATTAATTTGCAGATTAAAACCCAATTAAATGATATGGACAGATTCTATACGTTGAGAGGAACGTTTTGATGCAACGAATTACAGATTTTGTACGTTAATGGCAGTTTCGAGTTGGTGGGTTTAAGGCCACGGTTTTGAAACCGTTTTTGAAGTGATTTCGGTCGTTTAGTTGTCGATTAAGATGTGTCAACAGGTTCGAATCCTGCTTAGGAACATTTTGGTATCTTTGTATTGGTTTAAAACGAGTTAAAACGTGTTTTAGAGTGGTCGCCGGAGATGCGTTTTGGCCGGAAACAGTCGCCGGTCAGGGAGCCGGAAATACGGGGGTGGGGGAGGGTGGTTTGGGTAATTTTCGTAATTTACAAAAGCAGCCCCTTAAGTTTCATTATTACTTTTCTGATAACAAAAGGTTTTAATATTAGTTTCAAAATGTACAGTTTTGACCCAAAGTTAATTTACAATTTACATTAGCTAACTGACTTAACCGAGTAATGTTGTAGCATTTATATAAATGATGTTTTTACCTCTTTATTTCGTTTTTGACGTTAAATGACTATTTCGAGACTTTGCTAATATTTATTTTTAATAATCTTTTATAATAGTATATATATATATATATTTGTTTTTAACAAAATGTCATACATGTATATATATATATATATATATACTTTGGAGGTTTAGTATTTGCATTTAGTAATTAATTGGAAATCGGTCGATAATAATTTAGTCGATTTATTGAAGACGGAAAATAGCTTAAAGGTTCGACGTATTTATTATATATTCTTAATGACGAAGCATTACGTTTAAAAAGGGATAATTACGAATAGATTAAACGCGGATAATTTCGGGTTCGAGTCGGGCATTCGGGTTCGGATTTGGGGCAGATGTCACAGTCTCCCCTCCTTATAAAAATTTCGTCCCGAAATTTGCTCAAACCGAAACAGAAGATGAAACGAAAAGATGTGATTATTTAGTTTTCCATTATAATCGTACTTGCGTTATTTAGCTCTTTTGATTTGCACAAGGGTACGTTAGTTTCGAGGAGTTGAATTAGAATACACTAGCTTAAGCACTGGATGATAGTGACAAATAGAATTCTGTGCAAACCTTTACTTTCGACCACGTGACAAAACTCGCTATGGTTTCCATGCACCAACTTTCATAATTCCGTGTGCACCCGTAATTACTCTAGTTTTTGCATGGACCACACAGTTCATTCGATCACGTGCGAGTCAAATGTACACAAAATTTCTAAGTTAAGATAATGATACACATAGGTTCTGAAATTATATCACATAGCATTTAATTCTTGTGAATTATAATTTGAGATGATGCACAAATTAACGATTCGAAAGGATTGAGTTAATAGATGGTTATTGCTTTTGTAAATAGTATTGTTGACTGTCATAGCTAGTCAAATTCAAGTACAAAAATTGTAGCAACTTAAGTTTTTGAAAAACCAACTTTATGTGTGAGATGTAGTTATCAAAGATTCATAGTATCGTCAAGTTCATAAGTGTTAGTTCATGATGAGAATAATTCAATTTATAGTTCAAATGAATAAATCACTCAGTTTTCTTATTAGATCCCATTCTTACGACGTCTGAGTTCATATAGCAAAGATTTTAGGTAGCCCAAGTATATTGGTTATAGAAGTAAACAAGGTTATATGAGGTGATGTTATCTTTCTATGATTCAGTTTAAAAAAAAGAAACAAAAAACTACGTAATTAAATAATGAGTTTAGAAAAAGTTAAAAGTTTTAAATATTTACTATCTATGGAGGGAATGATTTGAAAATAATTAAATAGTACAGTTCAAATTTTAAATATTCGATATTAGAAAACATGAATCATGACGTTTGTTGCAAGTGTTTGTATCATATTAGAGAAAACATGGAAATGTTGTATTTAACAAACGTTTAAAATAATAAATCCCTACTTAAAGAAATCATGACATTTACATATTTTATATATTTTACAAATACTAAAACCAAAAGATATTTATTTTTATTTTTTTAGTATTTGGAAAAATAGGGAAATCGTTTTTAATATAATTAACTATTGGTTGGTAGTTTTACAAAAACCGCACATAAAATATGGTGTTTTAAGTAGAAAGTTTATACGTAAGGCACGTTCGGTTTGAATGAATTTATAGAAACAAGATGTACGGAATTTTATTAGTGATCATATATACAAATGGAATATTTTAATTCAATGAGCGTAAGAATTGTTGTGTAATGAGTTCATGTTAAGTTTTGGAAAACGATTTTAATGAATAGCATCATTTAGTGATGGGTTAGAAGTTGGATTAGAATCTTATGATTATATGAGTAGTTTTGAAATCACTTGGGTATAAAATTCAATTTGAAATATTTTGAGGGTAAACGTTTGATTCGCAACCAACGAATATGTTCGCTTATTAGAATAGTAAATCCGTTATGAGAATTCAGGAATCATGAATTAAGTCGTTAATTTGGGATTCGAAAATTTGAGTTGAGATTAGAAACATGCCTTAGATTTGGTATTTGTTTTGAAGTTTTGATAATTTGATTGAGATTAGTTAATATATCTTAGTTTTGATTTAGAATATTTGGGTCGCGATGGTATTAGCGATTCGTTAACGTCTTGTTGCCATTCTACAGGATAAGATAGAAAAGAATTGAACGAGACATAAGAAAATCTTGGATCACATAAGTTGTAATGGAGTTTTGGATGGAATAGAAAGGATAATTGTACTTTGAATTGCATAGAACTTTTAGAACACATAGCATAGTAATCACTTAGAAATCATTAAAATGAAAATAAGCAAACTTGGGATAACATTTGAAATAATATAGAAACCATTGAAATAACTTGAAATCATAGAATCCATAAATAAATAGAATTTGATGGCTTAGGAATGTGTCTTGGTTTTGGACACTTAAGACTTATCAAAGTGTTAAGTTCGTTCTCAACGTATTCGAGAAATGCGTGCTTTAGCCTATAGGTTCACACACATCTCGTACATCCCCAGGTAAGCATACAGGTCTCTTAAAGATATTTATACGAAATGCTTGCCTTAGACAGGATGTCCGTGATACAGGCGTTCCCCCTTCCAGATTGCACACGTTTCCCACGCTTTGAACTTACTTGAGACAATGACGAGATTCCACAAAGAGAAAAGATCCTAATCTTGCAGACGAGTCTCTTGTAGCTCCTTCGCGAAATCGAGTAAGAAATAAGATAAAGAAGAGGTGTAGAAAGGTTCATAGAAGGAGAAGAAATCAGTTCAAGAAGAGTTTTCTAGGCACTAATATTTGCACTAGGGACTCTTAGGTTATAGTCTAGGTCGGTGTGTTTCTAAATATCCTATCCTAGTTCCCTATAACCATGGCTCTGATACCAAACTGTGACACCCCGCCCGGTGGCGGAAAACACCGGGCTGTCATAGAATTGGATATCCGTAGTAAACAAAGCACATGGTGTTACTTTTATTAAAGTCTAATAATTGTTATCATAAATTTGGCAAAACCCAAGTCTTAAATGCGAAACGACAAATTCATAACAGCAGTAAATGAAATAGTCATGTTTAGTATTATTTCTAGGTCCAAGCCCCTATGTCTTGAAATAGCAAAGAAACAAGCCAAAATCACGCGCCACCTGAAATACGTGAAAATAAAGTTAGCTACACAAGCTAGTGAGTAAAACCCAAATTGAATAGTAATAGTATTGAAATCCGAGATCAACAAGATATGCTGCGCAATCCCACATGTATAGTAATTTTGTAATATTACTCGACCAGGACCCCTAGAATAGAATAGCACACCAACCACAATAGAAACCATAGTATCTCGTTTAGCCATTTGTCATGAGAACCACTCATGTAGTAAATAATGATAACTTTTAATAACCGTCGTTTACCGTCTCGATATATAAGTCATCATTTAGCAATTTAGGGACATGGCATAGTATAGCATCATAGCATAGCAACATAGTATAGCAACATAGCATCTCGACATAGTAAACATGGAATTAGAAAGGCCGGGTTTAAATCACCTATCGATGTTGTACAAGCAGGTGGGTTTGTCAAACCATTAGCGCTAACATTGTACCGGTGGGATTACAAAGCAATAAAACTACTTTTAACTAACACATAAAATTGCATCAAGCGGCCAAACTAGATTAACATATTTGTATGATCTCTTTTAGAAAACGAATAGAAAACGCAATATAGTAAAAGACGTATTTCAGCCCCAAAATAGTAAAATGGAAAAAGGGGAGTGAGTTTACTCACCTTGAAACTCGGGCACGAAACAAATAGTAAATAGTCTGAATTGCAACGAAGATCGTCAAAATATTAGAATCACCTAATTAAATGACAATCCTACCTTAGCAACAAATAGTATAGAAAACCGGAATGGAAAATAATAGATAAAACATTAGATAATTTGGGTTCTAGGTTTTGATTTGGGATGTGGGGTTTTTCGGTAAATGATTAAAATATATATCTATAAAACTATTAAATCGTAACGTCGTGACATATAATAGTAATTCAATATATATATATATATATATATATATATATATATATATATATATATATATATATATATATATATATATATATATATATTTCTAACAATAGATATTTGATATCAAAGAAATATATAAATTGCTAAGAATACTTTAAAACATTCATCACAGTTTTTTTTAAAGTATAAAAATCTATATAAAGTTCATTATTAATAAACTATTACTTATAATATATCGTTTTGTGTATTAAATATATATTAAACCCATATGAAATCATGGTTCTTAATACATTTGTTAGATTTAGACATTTCTATAAAATATATATAGTGTGGTATTGGTTTTAGGTTAGTTATTTGGTTAAAACACTAGGTAGAAAAAAAAATTAAAAACTATGATCAGATCCTGGTTCGAACCCAGGACCTTTAGGTTCTAACAGATTGACCAAACCAGACGCGCCAAGTTGTTTTGTTGTTGAAAATCAGATTTTAAAATATTTTAACATCTTAAATCAAAGCCCCAATTCTTTTTAAAACCCTAGAACACAAATCACTACAATTCGTGAGATTGAAACACTGAATTCAGAAATTGATCAAAGATTATTAATCCACGCATGAAGAGGATAATTTCAACATATGGAACTCACTTGATTGATAACGATTTGGATCAAAGGATGATGAAGAACAGTAGGTGACGGGTTCGGATTCACACAGAGAACTAGAGGCTTTTATATTTCAATTGCTCCTGCAGATTTGATCCTTTCAATCCGAGAACCAAAAGCCCTAACACAATTTAAGATAATGTCAACGGTTTGATGATGAACATGTGATGAACAGAGACGAAAAATGTGAAGATCACTTACGGTTTGTTGATGAATTTCACTTGAAATTGATATGGTAGAGAGCAATAGTGTGCAGAGGGGATTAAGATGGTCGATTGAATTGCATTTTTGTGCAACGGAACCAGTCGAATAGGTTTAAAGTTGTAACCGGGTTTAATTGGGTTAATGGTGGATTAATTTGCAGATTAAAACCCAATTAAATGATATGGACAGATTCTATACGTTGAGAGGAACGTTTTGATGCAACGAATTACAGATTTTGTACGTTAATGGCAGTTTCGAGTTGGTGGGTTTAAGGCCACGGTTTTGAAACCGTTTTTGAAGTGATTTCGGTCGTTTAGTTGTCGATTAAGATGTGTCAACAGGTTCGAATCCTGCTTAGGAACATTTTGGTATCTTTGTATTGGTTAAAACGAGTTAAAACGTGTTTTAGAGTGGTCGCCGGAGATGCGTTTTGGCCGGAAACAGTCGCCGGTCAGGGAGCCGGAAATACGGGGGTGGGGGAGGGTGGTTTGGGTAATTTTCGTAATTTACAAAAGCAGCCCCTTAAGTTTCATTAATACTTTTCTGATAACAAAAGGTTTTAATATTAGTTTCAAAATGTACAGTTTTGACCCAAAGTTAATTTACAATTTACATTAGCTAACTGACTTAACCGAGTAATGTTGTAGCATTTATATAAATGATGTTTTTACCTCTTTATTTCGTTTTTGACGTTAAATGACTATTTCGAGACTTTGCTAATATTTATTTTTAATAATCTTTTATAATAGTATATATATATATATATTTGTTTTTAACAAAATGTCATACATGTATATATATATATATATATACTTTGGAGGTTTAGTATTTGCATTTAGTAATTAATTGGAAATCGGTCGATAATAATTTAGTCGATTTATTGAAGACGGAAAATAGCTTAAAGGTTCGACGTATTTATTATATATTCTTAATGACGAAGCATTACGTTTAAAAAGGGATAATTACGAATAGATTAAACGCGGATAATTTCGGGTTCGAGTCGGGCATTCGGGTTCGGATTTGGGGCAGATGTCACAGTAGGACACCTTACAACTCCAAACAACACATTACAATATCGTATGTAAACTTAAACTCCATAGTAAACCTAATGAATTTGTCCGAGTCATTTGAACATCGTACAACAATTTAGAATATCTTACGACTCTGTATGCCACATTACCGCCTTGAAAAGCATGTTAGTATAACGTAGGACACCTTACAACTCCTAACAACACATTACAATACCGTATGTAAACTTAAAAGTCCATAGTAAACCTAATGAATTTGTCCGAGTCCTTTAAACATCAGACGACCACTCAGGACTTGTTACGACTTTGTAGGCGAAATTAACAACAGGAAAAGCAATTTAGAATAATTTAGGATGCGTTACATCTTTTGAGAACACCTTACACCACCGTACGAAACATTAAAACTCCATAATAAACCTAACGAATTTGTCCGAGTGATTTGAACATCGTACAACAATTTAGAATCTCTTATCACTCTGTATGCCACATTACCGTCTTGAAAGGAAGTTAGTATAACGTACGACACCTTACAACTCCTAACAAAACATTAGAACACCGTACGTAAACTTAAAACTCCATAATAAACCTAATGAATTCATCCGAGTCTTTTGAACATCGTACGACAATTTAGAATATATTACGACTCTGTATGCCACATTACCGCCTTGAAAAGCATGTTAGTATAACGTATGACACCTTACAAAACCTAACAAAACATTACAACACCGTACGTAAACTCAAAAATCCAAAATAAACCTAATGAATTCGTCCGAGTCATTTGAACATCGTACAACAATTTATAATATCTTACGACTCTGTATGACACATTACCGCCTTGAAAAGAATGTTAGTATAACGTACGACACCTTACAACACCTAACAAAACATTACAACACCGTACGTAAACTCAAAAATCCATAAGAAACCTAATGAATTCGTCCGAGTCATTTGAACATCGTACAACAATTAAGAATATCTTACGACTCTGTATGCCACATTACCGCCTTGTAAAGCATGTTAGTATAACGTAGGACACCTTACAACTCCTAACAACACATTACAATACCGTATGTAAACTTAAAACTCCATACTAAACCTAATGAATTCGTACGAGTCCTTTGAACATCGTACGACAATTTAGAATATATTACCACTCTGTATGCCACATTACCACCATGAAAAGTATGTTAGTATAACGTACGGCACCTTACAATTCCTAAAAACATATTACAACACCGTACGTAAACTTAAAACTACATAATAAACTTAATGAATTCGTCCGATTCATTTGAACATCGTACAACAATTTAGAATATCTTACGACTCTGTATGCCACATTACCGCCTTGAAAAGCATGTTAGTATAACGTACGACACCTTACAAAACCTAACAAAACATTACAACACCGTACGTAAACTCAAAAATCCAAAATAAACCTAATGAATTCGTCCGAGTCATTTGAACATCGTACAACAATTTATAATATCTTACGACTCTGTATGACACATTACCGCCTTGAAAAGAATGTTAGTATAACGTACGACACCTTACAACACCTAACAAAACATTACAACACCGTACGTAAACTCAAAAATCCATAAGAAACCTAATGAATTCGTCCGAGTCATTTGAACATCGTACAACAATTAAGAATATCTTACGACTCTGTATGCCACATTACCGCCTTGTAAAGCATGTTAGTATAACGTAGGACACCTTACAACTCCTAACAACACATTACAATACCGTATGTAAACTTAAAACTCCATACTAAACCTAATGAATTCGTACGAGTCCTTTGAACATCGTACGACAATTTAGAATATATTACCATTCTGTATGCCACATTACCACCTTGAATAGTATGTTAGTATAACGTACGACACCTTACAATTCCTAAAAACATATTACAAAACCGTACGTAAACTTAAAACTACATAATAAACTTAATGAATTCGTCCGATTCATTTGAACATCGTACAACAATTTAGAATATCTTACGACTCTGTATGCCACATTACCGCCTTGAAAAGCATGTTAGTATAACGTACGACACCTTACAAAACCTAACAAAACATTACAACACCGTACGTAAACTCAAAAATCCAAAATAAACCTAATGAATTCGTCCGAGTCATTTGAACATCGTACAACAATTTATAATATCTTACGACTCTGTATGACACATTACCGCCTTGAAAAGAATGTTAGTATAACGTACGACACCTTACAACACCTAACAAAACATTACAACACCGTACGTAAACTCAAAAATCCATAAGAAACCTAATGAATTCGTCCGAGTCATTTGAACATCGTACAACAATTAAGAATATCTTACGACTCTGTATGCCACATTACCGCCTTGTAAAGCATGTTAGTATAACGTAGGACACCTTACAACTCCTAACAACACATTACAATACCGTATGTAAACTTAAAACTCCATACTAAACCTAATGAATTCGTACGAGTCCTTTGAACATCGTACGACAATTTAGAATATATTACCATTCTGTATGCCACATTACCACCTTGAATAGTATGTTAGTATAACGTACGACACCTTACAATTCCTAAAAACATATTACAAAACCGTACGTAAACTTAAAACTACATAATAAACTTAATGAATTCGTCCGATTCATTTGAACATCGTACAACAATTTAGAATATCTTACGACTCTGTATGCCACATTACCGCCTTGAAAAGCATGTTAGTATAACGTACGACACCTTACAAAACCTAACAAAACATTACAACACCGTACGTAAACTCAAAAATCCAAAATAAACCTAATGAATTCGTCCGAGTCATTTGAACATCGTACAACAATTTATAATATCTTACGACTCTGTATGACACATTACCACCTTGAAAAGAATGTTAGTATAACGTACGACACGTACAACACCTAACAAAACATTACAACACCGTACGTAAACTCAAAAATCCATAAGAAACCTAATGAATTCGTCCGAGTCATTTGAACATCGTACAACAATTAAGAATATCTTACGACTCTGTATGCCACATTACCGCCTTGTAAAGCATGTTAGTATAACGTAGGACACCTTACAACTCCTAACAACACATTACAATACCGTATGTAAACTTAAAACTCCATACTAAACCTAATGAATTCGTACGAGTCCTTTGAACATCGTACGACAATTTAGAATATATTACCATTCTGTATGCCACATTACCACCTTGAATAGTATGTTAGTATAACGTACGACACCTTACAATTCCTAAAAACATATTACAAAACCGTACGTAAACTTAAAACTACATAATAAACTTAATGAATTCGTCCGATTCATTTGAACATCGTACAACAATTTAGAATATCTTACGACTCTGTATGCCACATTACCGCCTTGAAAAGCATGTTAGTATAACGTACGACACCTTACAAAACCTAACAAAACATTACAACACCGTACGTAAACTCAAAAATCCAAAATAAACCTAATGAATTCGTCCGAGTCATTTGAACATCGTACAACAATTTATAATATCTTACGACTCTGTATGACACATTACCGCCTTGAAAAGAATGTTAGTATAACGTACGACACCTTACAACACCTAACAAAACATTACAACACCGTACGTAAACTCAAAAATCCATAAGAAACCTAATGAATTCGTCCGAGTCATTTGAACATCGTACAACAATTAAGAATATCTTACGACTCTGTATGCCACATTACCGCCTTGTAAAGCATGTTAGTATAACGTAGGACACCTTACAACTCCTAACAACACATTACAATACCGTATGTAAACTTAAAACTCCATACTAAACCTAATGAATTCGTACGAGTCCTTTGAACATCGTACGACAATTTAGAATATATTACCATTCTGTATGCCACATTACCACCTTGAATAGTATGTTAGTATAACGTACGACACCTTACAATTCCTAAAAACATATTACAAAACCGTACGTAAACTTAAAACTACATAATAAACTTAATGAATTCGTCCGATTCATTTGAACATCGTACAACAATTTAGAATATCTTACGACTCTGTATGCCACATTACCGCCTTGAAAAGCATGTTAGTATAACGTACGACACCTTACAAAACCTAACAAAACATTACAACACCGTACGTAAACTCAAAAATCCAAAATAAACCTAATGAATTCGTCCGAGTCATTTGAACATCGTACAACAATTTATAATATCTTACGACTCTGTATGACACATTACCGCCTTGAAAAGAATGTTAGTATAACGTACGACACGTACAACACCTAACAAAACATTACAACACCGTACGTAAACTCAAAAATCCATAAGAAACCTAATGAATTCGTCCGAGTCATTTGAACATCGTACAACAATTAAGAATATCTTACGACTCTGTATGCCACATTACCGCCTTGTAAAGCATGTTAGTATAACGTAGGACACCTTACAACTCCTAACAACACATTACAATACCGTATGTAAACTTAAAACTCCATACTAAACCTAATGAATTCGTACGAGTCCTTTGAACATCGTACGACAATTTAGAATATATTACCATTCTGTATGCCACATTACCACCTTGAATAGTATGTTAGTATAACGTACGACACCTTACAATTCCTAAAAACATATTACAAAACCGTACGTAAACTTAAAACTACATAATAAACTTAATGAATTCGTCCGATTCATTTGAACATCGTACAACAATTTAGAATATCTTACGACTCTGTATGCCACATTACCGCCTTGAAAAGCATGTTAGTATAACGTACGACACCTTACAAAACCTAACAAAACATTACAACACCGTACGTAAACTCAAAAATCCAAAATAAACCTAATGAATTCGTCCGAGTCATTTGAACATCGTACAACAATTTATAATATCTTACGACTCTGTATGACACATTACCGCCTTGAAAAGAATGTTAGTATAACGTACGACACCTTACAACACCTAACAAAACATTACAACACCGTACGTAAACTCAAAAATCCATAAGAAACCTAATGAATTCGTCCGAGTCATTTGAACATCGTACAACAATTAAGAATATCTTACGACTCTGTATGCCACATTACCGCCTTGTAAAGCATGTTAGTATAACGTAGGACACCTTACAACTCCTAACAACACATTACAATACCGTATGTAAACTTAAAACTCCATACTAAACCTAATGAATTCGTACGAGTCCTTTGAACATCGTACGACAATTTAGAATATATTACCATTCTGTATGCCACATTACCACCTTGAATAGTATGTTAGTATAACGTACGACACCTTACAATTCCTAAAAACATATTACAAAACCGTACGTAAACTTAAAACTACATAATAAACTTAATGAATTCGTCCGATTCATTTGAACATCGTACAACAATTTAGAATATCTTACGACTCTGTATGCCACATTACCGCCTTGAAAAGCATGTTAGTATAACGTACGACACCTTACAAAACCTAACAAAACATTACAACACCGTACGTAAACTCAAAAATCCAAAATAAACCTAATGAATTCGTCCGAGTCATTTGAACATCGTACAACAATTTATAATATCTTACGACTCTGTATGACACATTACCGCCTTGAAAAGAATGTTAGTATAACGTACGACACGTACAACACCTAACAAAACATTACAACACCGTACGTAAACTCAAAAATCCATAAGAAACCTAATGAATTCGTCCGAGTCATTTGAACATCGTACAACAATTAAGAATATCTTACGACTCTGTATGCCACATTACCGCCTTGTAAAGCATGTTAGTATAACGTAGGACACCTTACAACTCCTAACAACACATTACAATACCGTATGTAAACTTAAAACTCCATACTAAACCTAATGAATTCGTACGAGTCCTTTGAACATCGTACGACAATTTAGAATATATTACCATTCTGTATGCCACATTACCACCTTGAATAGTATGTTAGTATAACGTACGACACCTTACAATTCCTAAAAACATATTACAAAACCGTACGTAAACTTAAAACTACATAATAAACTTAATGAATTCGTCCGATTCATTTGAACATCGTACAACAATTTAGAATATCTTACGACTCTGTATGCCACATTACCGCCTTGAAAAGCATGTTAGTATAACGTACGACACCTTACAAAACCTAACAAAACATTACAACACCGTACGTAAACTCAAAAATCCAAAATAAACCTAATGAATTCGTCCGAGTCATTTGAACATCGTACAACAATTTATAATATCTTACGACTCTGTATGACACATTACCGCCTTGAAAAGAATGTTAGTATAACGTACGACACGTACAACACCTAACAAAACATTACAACACCGTACGTAAACTCAAAAATCCATAAGAAACCTAATGAATTCGTCCGAGTCATTTGAACATCGTACAACAATTAAGAATATCTTACGACTCTGTATGCCACATTACCGCCTTGTAAAGCATGTTAGTATAACGTAGGACACCTTACAACTCCTAACAACACATTACAATACCGTATGTAAACTTAAAACTCCATACTAAACCTAATGAATTCGTACGAGTCCTTTGAACATCGTACGACAATTTAGAATATATTACCATTCTGTATGCCACATTACCACCTTGAATAGTATGTTAGTATAACGTACGACACCTTACAATTCCTAAAAACATATTACAAAACCGTACGTAAACTTAAAACTACATAATAAACTTAATGAATTCGTCCGATTCATTTGAACATCGTACAACAATTTAGAATATCTTACGACTCTGTATGCCACATTACCGCCTTGAAAAGCATGTTAGTATAACGTACGACACCTTACAAAACCTAACAAAACAATACAACACCGTACGTAAACTCAAAAATCCAAAATAAACCTAATGAATTCGTCCGAGTCATTTGAACATCGTACAACAATTTATAATATCTTACGACTCTGTATGACACATTACCGCCTTGAAAAGAATGTTAGTATAACGTACGACACCTTACAACACCTAACAAAACATTACAACACCGTACGTAAACTCAAAAATCCATAAGAAACCTAATGAATTCGTCCGAGTCATTTGAACATCGTACAACAATTAAGAATATCTTACGACTCTGTATGCCACATTACCGCCTTGTAAAGCATGTTAGTATAACGTAGGACACCTTACAACACCTAACAACACATTACAATACCGTATGTAAACTTAAAACTCCATACTAAACCTAATGAATTCGTACGAGTCCTTTGAACATCGTACGACAATTTAGAATATATTACCATTCTGTATGCCACATTACCACCTTGAATAGTATGTTAGTATAACGTACGACACCTTACAATTCCTAAAAACATATTACAAAACCGTACGTAAACTTAAAACTACATAATAAACTTAATGAATTCGTCCGATTCATTTGAACATCGTACAACAATTTAGAATATCTTACGACTCTGTATGCCACATTACCGCCTTGAAAAGCATGTTAGTATAACGTACGACACCTTACAAAACCTAACAAAACATTACAACACCGTACGTAAACTCAAAAATCCAAAATAAACCTAATGAATTCGTCCGAGTCATTTGAACATCGTACAACAATTTATAATATCTTACGACTCTGTATGACACATTACCGCCTTGAAAAGAATGTTAGTATAACGTACGACACGTACAACACCTAACAAAACATTACAACACCGTACGTAAACTCAAAAATCCATAAGAAACCTAATGAATTCGTCCGAGTCATTTGAACATCGTACAACAATTAAGAATATCTTACGACTCTGTATGCCACATTACCGCCTTGTAAAGCATGTTAGTATAACGTAGGACACCTTACAACTCCTAACAACACATTACAATACCGTATGTAAACTTAAAACTCCATACTAAACCTAATGAATTCGTACGAGTCCTTTGAACATCGTACGACAATTTAGAATATATTACCATTCTGTATGCCACATTACCACCTTGAAAAGTATGTTAGTATAACGTACGGCACCTTACAATTCCTAAAAACATATTACAACACCGTACGTAAACTTAAAACTACATAATAAACTTAATGAATTCGTCCGATTCATTTGAACATCGTACAACAATTTAGAATATCTTACGACTCTGTATGCCACATTACCGCCTTGAAAAGCATGTTAGTATAACGTAGGACACCTTACAACTCCAAACAACACATTACAATAACGTATGTCAACTTAAACTCCATAGTAAACCTAATGAATTTGTCCGAGTCATTTGAACATCGTACAACAATTTAGAATATATTACGACTCTGTATGCCACATTACCGCCTTGAAAAGCATGTTAGTATAACGTAGGACACCTTACAACTCCTAACAACACATTACAATACCGTATGTAAACTTACAACTCCATAGTAAACCTAATGAACTCGTCCGAGTCCTTTGAACATCGTACGACAATTTAGAATATATTACCACTCTGTATGCCACATTACCGCCTTGAAAAGTATGTTAGTATAACGTACGGCACCTTACAATTCCTAACAAAACATTACAACACCGTACGTAAACTTAAAACTCCATAATAAACCTAATGAATTCATCCGAGTCTTTTAAAGATCGTACGACAATTTAGAATATATTACGACTCTGTATGCCACATTACCGCCTTGAAAAGCATGTTAGTATAACGTAGGACACCTTATAACTCCAAACAACACATTACAATACCGTATGTAAACTTAAAACTCCATAGTAAACCTAATAAATTTGTCCGAGTCATTTGAACATCGTACAACAATTTAGAATATCTTACGACTCTGTATGCCACATTACCGCCTTGAAAAGCATGTTAGTATAACGTACAACACCTTACAACTACTAACAAAACCTTACAACACCGTACGTAAACTTAAAACTCCATAATAAACCTAATGAATTCATCCGAGTCCTTTGAACATCGTACGACAATTTAGAATATATTACCACTCTGTATACCACATTACCGCCTTGAAAAGTATGTTAGTATAACGTACGGCACGTTACAATTCCTAACAAAACATTACAACACCGTACGTAAACTTAAAACTACATAATAAACTTAATGAATTCGTCCGATTCATTTGAACATCGTACAACAATTTAGAATATCTTACGACTCTGTATGCCACATTACCGCCTTGAAAAGCATGTTAGTATAACATAGGACACCTTACAACTCCTAACAACACATTACAATACCGTATGTAAACTTAAAACTCCATAGTAAACCTAATGAATTCGTCCGAGTCCTTTAAACATCAGACGACCACTCAGGACTTGTTACGACTTTGTAGGCGATATTAGCAACAGGAAAAGCAATTTAGAATAATGTAGGATGCGTTACATCTTTTGAGAACACCTTACACCACCGTACGAAACATTAAAACTCCATAATAAACCTAATGAATTCGTCCGAGTGATTTGAACATCGTACAACAATTTAGAATATCTTACCACTCTGTATGCCACATTACCGACTTGAAAAGCATGTTAGTATAACGTACGACACCTTACAACTCCTAACAAAACATTAGAACACCGTACGTAAACTTAAAACTCCATAATAAACCTAATGAATTCATCCGAGTCTTTTGAACATCGTACGACAATTTAGAATATATTACGACTCTATATGCCACATTACCGCCTTGAAAAGCATGTTAGTATAACGTACGACACCTTACAACACCTAACAAAACATTACAACACCATACGTAAACTCAAAACTCCATAAGAAACCTAATGAATTCGTCCGAGTCATTTGAACATCGTACAACAATTTAGAATATCTTACGACTCTGTATGCCACATTACCGCCTTGAAAAGCATGTTAGTATAACGTAGGACACCTTACAACTCCTAACAAAACATTACAACACCGTACGTAAACTTAAAACTACATAATAAACTTAATGAATTCGTACGATTCATTTGAACATCGTACAACAATTTAGAATATCTTACGACTATGTATGTCACATTACCGCCTTGAAAAGCATGTTAGTATAACGTAGGACACCTTACAACTCCAAAAAACACAATACAATACCGTATGTAAACTTAAAACTCCATAGTAAACCTAATGAATTTGTCCGAGTCATTTGAACATCGTACAACAATTTTGAATATCTTACGACTCTGTATGCCACATTACCGCCTTGAAAAGCATGTTAGTATAACGTACAACACCTTACAACTACTAACAAAATATTACAACACCGTACGTAAACTTAAAACTCCATAATAAACCTAATGAATTCATTCGAGTCGTTTGAACATCGTACGACAATTTAGAATATATTACCACTCTATATACCACATTACCGCCTTGAAAAGCATGTTAGTATAACGTACGACACCTTACAACACCTAACAAAACATTACAACACCGTACGTAAACTCAAAACTCCATAAGAAACCTAATGAATTCGTCCGAGTCATTTGAACATCGTACAACAATTTAGAATATCTTACGACTCTGTATGCCACATTACCGCCTTGAAAAGCATGTTAGTATAACGTAGAACACCTTACAACTCCTAAGAACACATTACAATACCGTATGTAAACTTAAAACTCCATAGTAAACCTAATGAATTCGTCCGAGTCCTTTGAACATCGTACGACAATTTAGAATATCTTACGACTCTGTATGCCACATTACCGCCTTGAAAAGCTTGTTAGTATAACGTAGGACACCTTACAACTCCTAACAACACATTACAATACCGTATGTAAACTTAAAACTCCATAGTAAACCAAATGAATTCGTCCGAGTCCTTTGAACATCGTACGACAATTTAGAATATATTACCACTCTGTATGCCACACTACCACCTTGAAAAGTATGTTAGTATAACGTACGGCACCTTACAATTCCTAACAAAACATTACAACACCGTACGTAAACTTAAAACTACATAATAAACTTAATGAATTTGTCCGATTCATTTTAACATCGTACAACAATTTAGAATATCTTACGACTCTGTATGCCACATTACCGCCTTGAAAAGCATGTTAGTATAACGTAGAAAACCTTACAACTCCAAACAACAAATTACAATACCGTATGTAAACTTAAACTCCATAGTAAACCTAATGAATTTGTCTGAGTCATTTGAACATCGTACAACAATTTAGAATATCTTACGACTCTGTATGCCACATTACCGCCTTGAAAAGCATGTTAGTATAACGTAGGACACCTTACAACTCCTAACAACACATTACAATACCGTATGTAAACTTAAAACTCCATAGTAAACCAAATGAACTCGTCCGAGTCCTTTGAACATCGTACAACAATTTAGAATATCTTACGACTCTGTATGCCACATTACCGCCATGAAAACCATGTTAGTATAACGTAGGACACCTTACAACTCCTAACAACACATTACAATACCGTATGTAAACTTAAAAGTCCATAGTAAACCTAATGAATTCGTTCGAGTCCTTTAAACATCAGATGACCACTCAGGACTTGTTACGTCTTTGTTGGCGATATTAACAACAGGAAAAGCAATTTAGAATAATGTAGGATGCGTTACATCTTTTGAGAACACCTTACACCACCGTACGAAACATTAAAATTCCATAATAAACCTAACGAATTTGTCCGAGTGATTTGAACATCGTACAACAATTTAGAATCTCTTACCACTCTGTATGCCACATTACCGCCTTGAAAAGCATGTTAGTATAACGTACGACACCTTACAACTCCTAACAAAACATTACAACACCGTACGTAAACTTAAAACTCCATAATAAACCTAATGAATTCATCCGAGTCTTTTGAACATCGTACGACAATTTAGAATATATTACGACTCTGTATGCCACATTACCGCCTTGAAAAGCATGTTAGTATAACGTACGACACCTTACAACACCTAACAAAACATTACAACACCGTACGTAAACTCAAAAATCCAAAATAAACCTAATGAATTCGACCGAGTCATTTGAACATCGTACAACAATTTAGAATATCCTACGACTCTGTATGCCACATTACCGCTTTGAAAAGCATGTTAGTATAACGTAGATCACCTTACAACTCCTAACAACACATTACAAAATATCGTATGTAAACTTAAACTCCATAGTAAACCTAATGAATTCGTCCGAGTCCTTTGAACATCGTACGACAATTTAGTATATATTACCACTATGTATGCCACATTACCACCTTGAAAAGTATGTTAGTATAACGTACGGCACCTTACAATTCCTAACAAAACATTACAACACCGTACGTAAACTTAAAACTACATAATAAACTTAATGAATTCGTCCGATTCATTTGAACATCGTACAAAAATTTAGAATATCTTACGACTCTGTATGCCACATTACCGCCTTGAAAAGCATGTTAGTATAACGTAGGACACCTTACAACTCCAAACAACACATTACAATACCGTATGTAAACTTAAACTCCATAGTAAACCTAATGAATTTGTCCGAGTCATTTGAACATCGTACAACAATTTAGAATATCTTACGACTCTGTATGCCACATTACCGCCTTAAAAAGCATGTTAGTATAACGTAGGACACCTTACAACTCCTAACAACACATTACAATACCGTATGTAAACTTAAAAGTCCATAGTAAACCTAATGAATTTGTCCGAGTCCTTTAAACATCAGACGACCACTCAGGACTTGTTACGACTTTGTAGGCGAAATTAACAACAGGAAAAGCAATTTAGAATAATTTAGGATGCGTTACATCTTTTGAGAACACCTTACACCACCGTACGAAACATTAAAACTCCATAATAAACCTAACGAATTTGTCCGAGTGATTTGAACATCGTACAACAATTTAGAATCTCTTACCACTCTGTATGCCACATTACCGCCTTGAAAAGCATGTTAGTATAACGTACGACACCTTACAACTCCTAACAAAACATTACAACACCGTACGTAAACTTAAAACTCCATAATAAACCTAATGAATTCGTCCGAGTCATTTGAACATCGTACAACAGTTTAGAATATCTTACGACTCTGTATGCCACATTACCGCCTTGAAAAGCATGTTAGTATAACGTAGAACACCTTACAACTCCTAAGAACACATTACAATACCGTATGTAAACTTAAAACTCCATAGTAAACCTAATGAATTCGTCCGAGTCCTTTGAACATCGTACGACAATTTAGAATATCTTACGACTCTGTATGCCACATTACCGCCTTGAAAAGCTTGTTAGTATAACGTAGGACACCTTACAACTCCTAACAACACATTACAATACCGTATGTAAACTTAAAACTCCATAGTAAACCAAATGAATTCGTCCGAGTCCTTTGAACATCGTACGACAATTTAGAATATATTACCACTCTGTATGCCACACTACCACCTTGAAAAGTATGTTAGTATAACGTACGGCACCTTACAATTCCTAACAAAACATTACAACACCGTACGTAAACTTAAAACTACATAATAAACTTAATGAATTTGTCCGATTCATTTTAACATCGTACAACAATTTAGAATATCTTACGACTCTGTATGCCACATTACCGCCTTGAAAAGCATGTTAGTATAACGTAGAAAACCTTACAACTCCAAACAACAAATTACAATACCGTATGTAAACTTAAACTCCATAGTAAACCTAATGAATTTGTCTGAGTCATTTGAACATCGTACAACAATTTAGAATATCTTACGACTCTGTATGCCACATTACCGCCTTGAAAAGCATGTTAGTATAACGTAGGACACCTTACAACTCCTAACAACACATTACAATACCGTATGTAAACTTAAAACTCCATAGTAAACCAAATGAACTCGTCCGAGTCCTTTGAACATCGTACAACAATTTAGAATATCTTACGACTCTGTATGCCACATTACCGCCATGAAAACCATGTTAGTATAACGTAGGACACCTTACAACTCCTAACAACACATTACAATACCGTATGTAAACTTAAAAGTCCATAGTAAACCTAATGAATTCGTTCGAGTCCTTTAAACATCAGATGACCACTCAGGACTTGTTACGTCTTTGTTGGCGATATTAACAACAGGAAAAGCAATTTAGAATAATGTAGGATGCGTTACATCTTTTGAGAACACCTTACACCACCGTACGAAACATTAAAATTCCATAATAAACCTAACGAATTTGTCCGAGTGATTTGAACATCGTACAACAATTTAGAATCTCTTACCACTCTGTATGCCACATTACCGCCTTGAAAAGCATGTTAGTATAACGTAGATCACCTTACAACTCCTAACAACACATTACAATACCGTATGTAAACTTAAACTCCATAGTAAACCTAATGAATTCGTCCGAGTCCTTTGAACATCGTACGACAATTTAGTATATATTACCACTATGTATGCCACATTACCACCTTGAAAAGTATGTTAGTATAACGTACGGCACCTTACAATTCCTAACAAAACATTACAACACCGTACGTAAACTTAAAACTACATAATAAACTTAATGAATTCGTCCGATTCATTTGAACATCGTACAAAAATTTAGAATATCTTACGACTCTGTATGCCACATTACCGCCTTGAAAAGCATGTTAGTATAACGTAGGACACCTTACAACTCCAAACAACACATTACAATACCGTATGTAAACTTAAACTCCATAGTAAACCTAATGAATTTGTCCGAGTCATTTGAACATCGTACAACAATTTAGAATATCTTACGACTCTGTATGCCACATTACCGCCTTAAAAAGCATGTTAGTATAACGTAGGACACCTTACAACTCCTAACAACACATTACAATACCGTATGTAAACTTAAAAGTCCATAGTAAACCTAATGAATTTGTCCGAGTCCTTTAAACATCAGACGACCACTCAGGACTTGTTACGACTTTGTAGGCGAAATTAACAACAGGAAAAGCAATTTAGAATAATTTAGGATGCGTTACATCTTTTGAGAACACCTTACACCACCGTACGAAACATTAAAACTCCATAATAAACCTAACGAATTTGTCCGAGTGATTTGAACATCGTACAACAATTTAGAATCTCTTACCACTCTGTATGCCACATTACCGCCTTGAAAAGCATGTTAGTATAACGTACGACACCTTACAACTCCTAACAAAACATTACAACACCGTACGTAAACTTAAAACTCCATAATAAACCTAATGAATTCATCCGAGTCTTTTGAACATCGTACGACAATTTAGAATATATTACGACTCTGTATGCCACATTACCGCGTTGAAAAGCATGTTAGTATAACGTACGACACCTTACAACACCTAACAAAACATTACAACACCGTACGTAAACTCAAAAATCCAAAATAAACCTAATGAATTCGTCCGATTCATTTGAACATCGTACAACAATTTATAATATCTTACGACTCTGTATGACACATTACCGCCTTGAAAAGCATGTTAGTATAACGTAGATCACCTTACAACTCCTAACAACACATTACAATACCGTATGTAAACTTAAAACTCCATAGTAAACCTAATGAATTCGTCCGAGTCCTTTGAACATCGTACGACAATTTAGAATATATTACCACTATGTATGCCACATTACCACCTTGAAAAGTATGTTAGTATAACGTACGGAACCTTACAATTCCTAACAAAACATTACAACACCGTACGTAAACTTAAAACTACATAATAAACTTAATGAATTCGTCCGATTCATTTGAACATCGTACAACAATTTAGAATATCTTACGAATCTGTATGCCACTTTACCGCCTTGAAAAGCATGTTAGTATAACGTAGGACACCTTACAACTCCAAACAACACATTACAATATCGTATGTAAACTTAAACTCCATAGTAAACCTAATGAATTTGTCCGAGTCATTTGAACATCGTACAACAATTTAGAATATCTTACGACTCTGTATGCCACATTACCGCCTTGAAAAGCATGTTAGTATAACGTAGGACACCTTACAACTCCTAACAACACATTACAATACCGTATGTAAACTTAAAAGTCCATAGTAAACCTAATGAATTTGTCCGAGTCCTTTAAACATCAGACGACCACTCAGGACTTGTTACGACTTTGTAGGCGAAATTAACAACAGGAAAAGCAATTTAGAATAATTTAGGATGCGTTACATCTTTTGAGAACACCTTACACCACCGTACGAAACATTAAAACTCCATAATAAACCTAACGAATTTGTCCGAGTGATTTGAACATCGTACAACTATTTAGAATCTCTTATCACTCTGTATGCCACATTACCGTCTTGAAAGGAAGTTAGTATAACGTACGACACCTTACAACTCCTAACAAAACATTAGAACACCGTACGTAAACTTAAAACTCCATAATAAACCTAATGAATTCATCCGAGTCTTTTGAACATCGTACGACAATTTAGAATATATTACGACTCTGTATGCCACATTACCGCCTTGAAAAGCATGTTAGTATAACGTATGACACCTTACAAAACCTAACAAAACATTACAACACCGTACGTAAACTCAAAAATCCAAAATAAACCTAATGAATTCGTCCGAGTCATTTGAACATCGTACAACAATATATAATATCTTACGACTCTGTATGACACATTACCGCCTTGAAAAGAATGTTAGTATAACGTACGACACCTTACAACACCTAACAAAACATTACAACACCGTACGTAAACTCAAAAATCCATAAGAAACCTAATGAATTCGTCCGAGTCATTTGAACATCGTACAACAATTAAGAATATCTTACGACTCTGTATGCCACATTACCGCCTTGTAAAGCATGTTAGTATAACGTAGGACACCTTACAACTCCTAACAACACATTACAATACCGTATGTAAACTTAAAACTCCATACTAAACCTAATGAATTCGTACGAGTCCTTTGAACATCGTACGACAATTTAGAATATATTACCACTCTGTATGCCACATTACCACCATGAAAAGTATGTTAGTATAACGTACGGCACCTTACAATTCCTAAAAACATATTACAACACCGTACGTAAACTTAAAACTACATAATAAACTTAATGAATTCGTCCGATTCATTTGAACATCGTACAACAATTTAGAATATCTTACGACTCTGTATGCCACATTACCGCCTTGAAAAGCATGTTAGTATAACGTACGACACCTTACAAAACCTAACAAAACATTACAACACCGTACGTAAACTCAAAAATCCAAAATAAACCTAATGAATTCGTCCGAGTCATTTGAACATCGTACAACAATTTATAATATCTTACGACTCTGTATGACACATTACCGCCTTGAAAAGAATGTTAGTATAACGTACGACACCTTACAACACCTAACAAAACATTACAACACCGTACGTAAACTCAAAAATCCATAAGAAACCTAATGAATTCGTCCGAGTCATTTGAACATCGTACAACAATTAAGAATATCTTACGACTCTGTATGCCACATTACCGCCTTGTAAAGCATGTTAGTATAACGTAGGACACCTTACAACTCCTAACAACACATTACAATACCGTATGTAAACTTAAAACTCCATACTAAACCTAATGAATTCGTACGAGTCCTTTGAACATCGTACGACAATTTAGAATATATTACCATTCTGTATGCCACATTACCACCTTGAATAGTATGTTAGTATAACGTACGACACCTTACAATTCCTAAAAACATATTACAAAACCGTACGTAAACTTAAAACTACATAATAAACTTAATGAATTCGTCCGATTCATTTGAACATCGTACAACAATTTAGAATATCTTACGACTCTGTATGCCACATTACCGCCTTGAAAAGCATGTTAGTATAACGTACGACACCTTACAAAACCTAACAAAACATTACAACACCGTACGTAAACTCAAAAATCCAAAATAAACCTAATGAATTCGTCCGAGTCATTTGAACATCGTACAACAATTTATAATATCTTACGACTCTGTATGACACATTACCGCCTTGAAAAGAATGTTAGTATAACGTACGACACCTTACAACACCTAACAAAACATTACAACACCGTACGTAAACTCAAAAATCCATAAGAAACCTAATGAATTCGTCCGAGTCATTTGAACATCGTACAACAATTAAGAATATCTTACGACTCTGTATGCCACATTACCGCCTTGTAAAGCATGTTAGTATAACGTAGGACACCTTACAACTCCTAACAACACATTACAATACCGTATGTAAACTTAAAACTCCATACTAAACCTAATGAATTCGTACGAGTCCTTTGAACATCGTACGACAATTTAGAATATATTACCATTCTGTATGCCACATTACCACCTTGAATAGTATGTTAGTATAACGTACGACACCTTACAATTCCTAAAAACATATTACAAAACCGTACGTAAACTTAAAACTACATAATAAACTTAATGAATTCGTCCGATTCATTTGAACATCGTACAACAATTTAGAATATCTTACGACTCTGTATGCCACATTACCGCCTTGAAAAGCATGTTAGTATAACGTACGACACCTTACAAAACCTAACAAAACATTACAACACCGTACGTAAACTCAAAAATCCAAAATAAACCTAATGAATTCGTCCGAGTCATTTGAACATCGTACAACAATTTATAATATCTTACGACTCTGTATGACACATTACCGCCTTGAAAAGAATGTTAGTATAACGTACGACACGTACAACACCTAACAAAACATTACAACACCGTACGTAAACTCAAAAATCCATAAGAAACCTAATGAATTCGTCCGAGTCATTTGAACATCGTACAACAATTAAGAATATCTTACGACTCTGTATGCCACATTACCGCCTTGTAAAGCATGTTAGTATAACGTAGGACACCTTACAACTCCTAACAACACATTACAATACCGTATGTAAACTTAAAACTCCATACTAAACCTAATGAATTCGTACGAGTC
This sequence comes from Tagetes erecta, assembly GCA_030867185.1. Taxonomy (NCBI): domain Eukaryota; kingdom Viridiplantae; phylum Streptophyta; class Magnoliopsida; order Asterales; family Asteraceae; genus Tagetes; species Tagetes erecta. The sequence continues at coordinate 40,557,529 of CM061488.1, read as the reverse complement.
CTTTGAACATCGTACGACAATTTAGAATATATTACCATTCTGTATGCCACATTACCACCTTGAAAAGTATGTTAGTATAACGTACGGCACCTTACAATTCCTAAAAACATATTACAACACCGTACGTAAACTTAAAACTACATAATAAACTTAATGAATTCGTCCGATTCATTTGAACATCGTACAACAATTTAGAATATCTTACGACTCTGTATGCCACATTACCGCCTTGAAAAGCATGTTAGTATAACGTAGGACACCTTACAACTCCAAACAACACATTACAATAACGTATGTCAACTTAAACTCCATAGTAAACCTAATGAATTTGTCCGAGTCATTTGAACATTGTACAACAATTTAGAATATATTACGACTCTGTATGCCACATTACCGCCTTGAAAAGCATGTTAGTATAACGTAGGACACCTTACAACTCCTAACAACACATTACAATACCGTATGTAAACTTAAAACTCCATAGTAAACCTAATGAACTCGTCCGAGTCCTTTGAACATCGTACGACAATTTAGAATATATTACCACTCTGTATGCCACATTACCGCCTTGAAAAGTATGTTAGTATAACGTACGGCACCTTACAATTCCTAACAAAACATTACAACACCGTACGTAAACTTAAAACTCCATAATAAACCTAATGAATTCATCCGAGTCTTTTAAACATCGTACGACAATTTAGAATATATTACGACTCTGTATGCCACATTACCGCCTTGAAAAGCATGTTAGTATAACGTAGGACACCTTATAACTCCAAACAACACATTACAATACCGTATGTAAACTTAAAACTCCATAGTAAACCTAATAAATTTGTCCGAGTCATTTGAACATCGTACAACAATTTAGAATATCTTACGACTCTGTATGCCACATTACCGCCTTGAAAAGCATGTTAGTATAACGTACAACACCTTACAACTACTAACAAAACCTTACAACACCGTACGTAAACTTAAAACTCCATAATAAACCTAATGAATTCATCCGAGTCCTTTGAACATCGTACGACAATTTAGAATATATTACCACTCTGTATACCACATTACCGCCTTGAAAAGTATGTTAGTATAACGTACGGCACGTTACAATTCCTAACAAAACATTACAACACCGTACGTAAACTTAAAACTACATAATAAACTTAATGAATTCGTCCGATTCATTTGAACATCGTACAACAATTTAGAATATCTTACGACTCTGTATGCCACATTACCGCCTTGAAAAGCATGTTAGTATAACATAGGACACCTTACAACTCCTAACAACACATTACAATACCGTATGTAAACTTAAAACTCCATAGTAAACCTAATGAATTCGTCCGAGTCCTTTAAACATCAGACGACCACTCAGGACTTGTTACGACTTTGTAGGCGATATTAGCAACAGGAAAAGCAATTTAGAATAATGTAGGATGCGTTACATCTTTTGAGAACACCTTACACCACCGTACGAAACATTAAAACTCCATAATAAACCTAATGAATTCGTCCGAGTGATTTGAACATCGTACAACAATTTAGAATATCTTACCACTCTGTATGCCACATTACCGACTTGAAAAGCATGTTAGTATAACGTACGACACCTTACAACTCCTAAAAAAACATTAGAACACCGTACGTAAACTTAAAACTCCATAATAAACCTAATGAATTCATCCGAGTCTTTTGAACATCGTACGACAATTTAGAATATATTACGACTCTATATGCCACATTACCGCCTTGAAAAGCATGTTAGTATAACGTACGACACCTTACAACACCTAACAAAACATTACAACACCGTACGTAAACTCAAAACTCCATAAGAAACCTAATGAATTCGTCCGAGTCATTTGAACATCGTACAACAATTTAGAATATCTTACGACTCTGTATGCCACATTACCGCCTTGAAAAGCATGTTAGTATAACGTAGGACACCTTACAACTCCTAACAAAACATTACAACACCGTACGTAAACTTAAAACTACATAATAAACTTAATGAATTCGTCCGATTCATTTGAACATCGTACAACAATTTAGAATATCTTACGACTATGTATGTCACATTACCGCCTTGAAAAGCATGTTAGTATAACGTAGGACACCTTACAACTCCAAAAAACACAATACAATACCGTATGTAAACTTAAAACTCCATAGTAAACCTAATGAATTTGTCCGAGTCATTTGAACATCGTACAACAATTTTGAATATCTTACGACTCTGTATGCCACATTACCGCCTTGAAAAGCATGTTAGTATAACGTACAACACCTTACAACTACTAACAAAATATTACAACACCGTACGTAAACTTAAAACTCCATAATAAACCTAATGAATTCATTCGAGTCGTTTGAACATCGTACGACAATTTAGAATATATTACCACTCTATATACCACATTACCGCCTTGAAAAGTATGTTAGTATAACGTACGGCACTTTACAATTCCTAACAAAACATTACAACACCGTACGTAAACTTAAAACTACATAATAAACTTAATGAATTCGTCCGATTCATTTGAACATCGTACAACAATTTAGAATATCTTACGACTCTGTATGCCACATTACCGCCTTGAAAAGCATGTTAGTATAACATAGGACACCTTACAACTCCTAACAACACATTACAATACCGTATGTAAACTTAAAACTCCATAGTAAACCTAATGAATTCGTCCGAGTCCTTTAAACATCAGACGACCACTCAGGACTTGTTACGACTTTGTAGGCGATATTAGCAACAGGAAAAGCAATTTAGAATAATGTAGGATGCGTTACATCTTTTGAGAACACCTTACACCACCGTACGAAACATTAAAACTCCATAATAAACCTAATGAATTCGTCCGAGTGATTTGAACATCGTACAACAATTTAGAATATCTTACCACTCTGTATGCCACATTACCGACTTGAAAAGCATGTTAGTATAACGTACGACACCTTACAACTCCTAACAAAACATTAGAACACCGTACGTAAACTTAAAACTCCATAATAAACCTAATGAATTCATCCGAGTCTTTTGAACATCGTACGACAATTTAGAATATATTACGACTCTATATGCCACATTACCGCCTTGAAAAGCATGTTAGTATAACGTACGACACCTTACAACACCTAACAAAACATTACAACACCGTACGTAAACTCAAAACTCCATAAGAAACCTAATGAATTCGTCCGAGTCATTTGAACATCGTACAACAATTTAGAATATCTTACGACTCTGTATGCCACATTACCGCCTTGAAAAGCATGTTAGTATAACGTAGGACACCTTACAACTCCTAACAAAACATTACAACACCGTACGTAAACTTAAAACTACATAATAAACTTAATGAATTCGTCCGATTCATTTGAACATCGTACAACAATTTAGAATATCTTACGACTATGTATGTCACATTACCGCCTTGAAAAGCATGTTAGTATAACGTAGGACACCTTACAACTCCAAACAACACATTACAATACCGTATGTAAACTTAAAACTCCATAGTAAACCTAATGAATTTGTCCGAGTCATTTGAACATCGTACAACAATTTTGAATATCTTACGACTCTGTATGCCACATTACCGCCTTGAAAAGCATGTTAGTATAACGTACAACACCTTACAACTACTAACAAAATATTACAACACCGTACGTAAACTTAAAACTCCATAATAAACCTAATGAATTCATTCGAGTCGTTTGAACATCGTACGACAATTTAGAATATATTACCACTCTGTATACCACATTACCGCCTTGAAAAGTATGTTAGTATAACGTACGGCACCTTACAATTCCTAACAAAGCATTACAACACCGTACGTAAGCTTAAAACTACATAATAAACTTAATGAATTCGTCCGATTCATTTGAACATCGTACAACAATTTACAATATCTTACGACTCTGTATGCCACATTACCGCCTTGAAAAGCATGTTAGTATAACATAGGACACCTTACAACTCCTAACAACACATTACAATACCGTATGTAAACTTAAAACTCCATAGTAAACCTAATGAATTCGTCCGAGTCCTTTAAACATCGTACGACAATTTAGAATATATTACCACTCTGTATACCACATTACCGCCTTGAAAAGTATGTTAGTATAACGTACGTCACCTTACAATTCCTTACAAAACATTACAACACCGTACGTAAACTTAAAACTACATAATAAACTTAATGAATTCGTCCGATTCATTTGAACATCGTACAAAAATTTAGAATATCTTACGACTCTGTATGCCACATTACCGCCTTGAAAAGCATGTTAGTATAACATAGGACACCTTACAACTCCTAACAACACATTACAATACCGTATGTATACTTAAAACTCCATAGTAATCCTAATGAATTCGTCTGAGTCCTTTAAACATCAGACGACCACTCAGGACTTGTTACGACTTTGTAGGCGTTATTAGCAACAGGAAAGGCAATTTAGAATAATGTAGGATGCGTTACATCTTTTGAGAACACCTTACACCACCGTACGAAACATTAAAACTCCATAATAAACCTAATGAATTTGTCCGAGTGATTTGAACATCGTACAACAATTTAGAATATCTTACCACTCTGTATGCCACATTACCGACTTGAAAAGCATGTTAGTATAACGTACGACACCTTACAACTCCTAACAAAACATTAGAACACCGTACGTAAACTTAAAACTCCATAATAAACCTAATGAATTCATCCGAGTCTTTTGAACATCGTACGACAATTTAGAATATATTACGACTCTATATGCCACATTACCGCCTTGAAAAGCATGTTAGTATAACGTACGACACCTTACAACACCTAACAAAACATTACAACACCGTACGTAAACTCAAAACTCCATAAGAAACCTAATGAATTCGTCCGAGTCATTTGAACATCGTACAACAATTTAGAATATCTTACGACTCTGTATGCCACATTACCGCCTTGAAAAGCATGTTAGTATAACGTAGGACACCTTACAACTCCTAACAAAACATTACAACACCGTACGTAAACTTAAAACTACATAATAAACTTAATGAATTCGTCCGATTCATTTGAACATCGTACAACAATTTATAATATCTTACGACTATGTATGTCACATTACCGCCTTGAAAAGCATGTTAGTATAACGTAGGACACCTTACAACTCCAAACAACACATTACAATACCGTATGTAAACTTAAAACTCCATAGTAAACCTAATGAATTTGTCCGAGTCATTTGAACATCGTACAACAATTTTGAATATCTTACGACTCTGTATGCCACATTACCGCCTTGAAAAGCATGTTAGTATAACGTACAACACCTTACAACTACTAACAAAATATTACAACACCGTACGTAAACTTAAAACTCCATAATAAACCTAATGAATTCATTCGAGTCGTTTGAACATCGTACGACAATTTAGAATATATTACCACTCTGTATACCACATTACCGCCTTGAAAAGTATGTTAGTATAACGTACGGCACCTTACAATTCCTAACAAAGCATTACAACACCGTACGTAAGCTTAAAACTACATAATAAACTTAATGAATTCGTCCGATTCATTTGAACATCGTACAACAATTTAGAATATCTTACGACTCTGTATGCCACATTACCGCCTTGAAAAGCATGTTAGTATAACATAGGACACCTTACAACTCCTAACAACACATTACAATACCGTATGTAAACTTAAAACTCCATAGTAAACCTAATGAATTCGTCCGAGTCCTTTAAACATCGTACGACAATTTAGAATATATTACCACTCTGTATACCACATTACCGCCTTGAAAAGTATGTTAGTATAACGTACGGCACCTTACAATTCCTTACAAAACATTACAACACCGTACGTAAACTTAAAACTACATAATAAACTTAATGAATTCGTCCGATTCATTTGAACATCGTACAAAAATTTAGAATATCTTACGACTCTGTATGCCACATTACCGCCTTGAAAAGCATGTTAGTATAACGTAGGACACCTTACAACTCCTAACAAAACATTACAACACCGTACGTAAACTTAAAACTACATAATAAACTTAATGAATTCGTCCGATTCATTTGAACATCGTACAACAATTTATAATATCTTACGACTATGTATGTCACATTACCGCCTTGAAAAGCATGTTAGTATAACGTAGGACACCTTACAACTCCAAACAACACATTACAATACCGTATGTAAACTTAAAACTCCATAGTAAACCTAATGAATTTGTCCGAGTCATTTGAACATCGTACAACAATTTTGAATATCTTACGACTCTGTATGCCACATTACCGCCTTGAAAAGCATGTTAGTATAACGTACAACACCTTACAACTACTAACAAAATATTACAACACCGTACGTAAACTTAAAACTCCATAATAAACCTAATGAATTCATTCGAGTCGTTTGAACATCGTACGACAATTTAGAATATATTACCACTCTGTATACCACATTACCGCCTTGAAAAGTATGTTAGTATAACGTACGGCACCTTACAATTCCTAACAAAGCATTACAACACCGTACGTAAGCTTAAAACTACATAATAAACTTAATGAATTCGTCCGATTCATTTGAACATCGTACAACAATTTAGAATATCTTACGACTCTGTATGCCACATTACCGCCTTGAAAAGCATGTTAGTATAACGTAGGACACCTTACAACTCCTAACAAAACATTACAACACCGTACGTAAACTTAAAACTACATAATAAACTTAATGAATTCGTCCGATTCATTTGAACATCGTACAACAATTTATAATATCTTACGACTATGTATGTCACATTACCGCCTTGAAAAGCATGTTAGTATAACGTAGGACACCTTACAACTCCAAACAACACATTACAATACCGTATGTAAACTTAAAACTCCATAGTAAACCTAATGAATTTGTCCGAGTCATTTGAACATCGTACAACAATTTTGAATATCTTACGACTCTGTATGCCACATTACCGCCTTGAAAAGCATGTTAGTATAACGTAGGACACCTTACAACTCCTAACAAAACATTACAACACCGTACGTAAACTTAAAACTACATAATAAACTTAATGAATTCGTCCGATTCATTTGAACATCGTACAACAATTTATAATATCTTACGACTATGTATGTCACATTACCGCCTTGAAAAGCATGTTAGTATAACGTAGGACACCTTACAACTCCAAACAACACATTACAATACCGTATGTAAACTTAAAACTCCATAGTAAACCTAATGAATTTGTCCGAGTCATTTGAACATCGTACAACAATTTTGAATATCTTACGACTCTGTATGCCACATTACCGCCTTGAAAAGCATGTTAGTATAACGTACAACACCTTACAACTACTAACAAAATATTACAACACCGTACGTAAACTTAAAACTCCATAATAAACCTAATGAATTCATTCGAGTCGTTTGAACATCGTACGACAATTTAGAATATATTACCACTCTGTATACCACATTACCGCCTTGAAAAGTATGTTAGTATAACGTACGGCACCTTACAATTCCTAACAAAGCATTACAACACCGTACGTAAGCTTAAAACTACATAATAAACTTAATGAATTCGTCCGATTCATTTGAACATCGTACAACAATTTACAATATCTTACGACTCTGTATGCCACATTACCGCCTTGAAAAGCATGTTAGTATAACATAGGACACCTTACAACTCCTAACAACACATTACAATACCGTATGTAAACTTAAAACTCCATAGTAAACCTAATGAATTCGTCCGAGTCCTTTAAACATCGTACGACAATTTAGAATATATTACCACTCTGTATACCACATTACCGCCTTGAAAAGTATGTTAGTATAACGTACGTCACCTTACAATTCCTTACAAAACATTACAACACCGTACGTAAACTTAAAACTACATAATAAACTTAATGAATTCGTCCGATTCATTTGAACATCGTACAAAAATTTAGAATATCTTACGACTCTGTATGCCACATTACCGCCTTGAAAAGCATGTTAGTATAACATAGGACACCTTACAACTCCTAACAACACATTACAATACCGTATGTATACTTAAAACTCCATAGTAATCCTAATGAATTCGTCTGAGTCCTTTAAACATCAGACGACCACTCAGGACTTGTTACGACTTTGTAGGCGTTATTAGCAACAGGAAAGGCAATTTAGAATAATGTAGGATGCGTTACATCTTTTGAGAACACCTTACACCACCGTACGAAACATTAAAACTCCATAATAAACCTAATGAATTTGTCCGAGTGATTTGAACATCGTACAACAATTTAGAATATCTTACCACTCTGTATGCCACATTACCGACTTGAAAAGCATGTTAGTATAACGTACGACACCTTACAACTCCTAACAAAACATTAGAACACCGTACGTAAACTTAAAACTCCATAATAAACCTAATGAATTCATCCGAGTCTTTTGAACATCGTACGACAATTTAGAATATATTACGACTCTATATGCCACATTACCGCCTTGAAAAGCATGTTAGTATAACGTACGACACCTTACAACACCTAACAAAACATTACAACACCGTACGTAAACTCAAAACTCCATAAGAAACCTAATGAATTCGTCCGAGTCATTTGAACATCGTACAACAATTTAGAATATCTTACGACTCTGTATGCCACATTACCGCCTTGAAAAGCATGTTAGTATAACGTAGGACACCTTACAACTCCTAACAAAACATTACAACACCGTACGTAAACTTAAAACTACATAATAAACTTAATGAATTCGTCCGATTCATTTGAACATCGTACAACAATTTATAATATCTTACGACTATGTATGTCACATTACCGCCTTGAAAAGCATGTTAGTATAACGTAGGACACCTTACAACTCCAAACAACACATTACAATACCGTATGTAAACTTAAAACTCCATAGTAAACCTAATGAATTTGTCCGAGTCATTTGAACATCGTACAACAATTTTGAATATCTTACGACTCTGTATGCCACATTACCGCCTTGAAAAGCATGTTAGTATAACGTACAACACCTTACAACTACTAACAAAATATTACAACACCGTACGTAAACTTAAAACTCCATAATAAACCTAATGAATTCATTCGAGTCGTTTGAACATCGTACGACAATTTAGAATATATTACCACTCTGTATACCACATTACCGCCTTGAAAAGTATGTTAGTATAACGTACGGCACCTTACAATTCCTAACAAAGCATTACAACACCGTACGTAAGCTTAAAACTACATAATAAACTTAATGAATTCGTCCGATTCATTTGAACATCGTACAACAATTTAGAATATCTTACGACTCTGTATGCCACATTACCGCCTTGAAAAGCATGTTAGTATAACATAGGACACCTTACAACTCCTAACAACACATTACAATACCGTATGTAAACTTAAAACTCCATAGTAAACCTAATGAATTCGTCCGAGTCCTTTAAACATCGTACGACAATTTAGAATATATTACCACTCTGTATACCACATTACCGCCTTGAAAAGTATGTTAGTATAACGTACGGCACCTTACAATTCCTTACAAAACATTACAACACCGTACGTAAACTTAAAACTACATAATAAACTTAATGAATTCGTCCGATTCATTTGAACATCGTACAAAAATTTAGAATATCTTACGACTCTGTATGCCACATTACCGCCTTGAAAAGCATGTTAGTATAACGTAGGACACCTTACAACTCCTAACAAAACATTACAACACCGTACGTAAACTTAAAACTACATAATAAACTTAATGAATTCGTCCGATTCATTTGAACATCGTACAACAATTTATAATATCTTACGACTATGTATGTCACATTACCGCCTTGAAAAGCATGTTAGTATAACGTAGGACACCTTACAACTCCAAACAACACATTACAATACCGTATGTAAACTTAAAACTCCATAGTAAACCTAATGAATTTGTCCGAGTCATTTGAACATCGTACAACAATTTTGAATATCTTACGACTCTGTATGCCACATTACCGCCTTGAAAAGCATGTTAGTATAACGTACAACACCTTACAACTACTAACAAAATATTACAACACCGTACGTAAACTTAAAACTCCATAATAAACCTAATGAATTCATTCGAGTCGTTTGAACATCGTACGACAATTTAGAATATATTACCACTCTGTATACCACATTACCGCCTTGAAAAGTATGTTAGTATAACGTACGGCACCTTACAATTCCTAACAAAGCATTACAACACCGTACGTAAGCTTAAAACTACATAATAAACTTAATGAATTCGTCCGATTCATTTGAACATCGTACAACAATTTAGAATATCTTACGACTCTGTATGCCACATTACCGCCTTGAAAAGCATGTTAGTATAACGTAGGACACCTTACAACTCCTAACAAAACATTACAACACCGTACGTAAACTTAAAACTACATAATAAACTTAATGAATTCGTCCGATTCATTTGAACATCGTACAACAATTTATAATATCTTACGACTATGTATGTCACATTACCGCCTTGAAAAGCATGTTAGTATAACGTAGGACACCTTACAACTCCAAACAACACATTACAATACCGTATGTAAACTTAAAACTCCATAGTAAACCTAATGAATTTGTCCGAGTCATTTGAACATCGTACAACAATTTTGAATATCTTACGACTCTGTATGCCACATTACCGCCTTGAAAAGCATGTTAGTATAACGTAGGACACCTTACAACTCCTAACAAAACATTACAACACCGTACGTAAACTTTAAACTACATAATAAACTTAATGAATTCGTCCGATTCATTTGAACATCGTACAACAATTTATAATATCTTACGACTATGTATGTCACATTACCGCCTTGAAAAGCATGTTAGTATAACGTAGGACACCTTACAACTCCAAACAACACATTACAATACCGTATGTAAACTTAAAACTCCATAGTAAACCTAATGAATTTGTCCGAGTCATTTGAACATCGTACAACAATTTTGAATATCTTACGACTCTGTATGCCACATTACCGCCTTGAAAAGCATGTTAGTATAACGTACAACACCTTACAACTACTAACAAAATATTACAACACCGTACGTAAACTTAAAACTCCATAATAAACCTAATGAATTCATTCGAGTCGTTTGAACATCGTACGACAATTTAGAATATATTACCACTCTGTATACCACATTACCGCCTTGAAAAGTATGTTAGTATAACGTACGGCACCTTACAATTCCTAACAAAGCATTACAACACCGTACGTAAGCTTAAAACTACATAATAAACTTAATGAATTCGTCCGATTCATTTGAACATCGTACAACAATTTAGAATATCTTACGACTCTGTATGCCACATTACCGCCTTGAAAAGCATGTTAGTATAACATAAGACACCTTACAACTCCTAACAACACATTACAATACCGTATGTAAACTTAAAACTCCATAGTAAACCTAATGAATTCGTCCGAGTCCTTTAAACATCGTACGACAATTTAGAATATATTACCACTCTGTATACCACATTACCGCCTTGAAAAGTATGTTAGTATAACGTACGGCACCTTACAATTCCTTACAAAACATTACAACACCGTACGTAAACTTAAAACTACATAATAAACTTAATGAATTCGTCCGATTCATTTGAACATCGTACAAAAATTTAGAATATCTTACGACTCTGTATGCCACATTACCGCCTTGAAAAGCATGTTAGTATAACATAGGACACCTTACAACTCCTAACAACACATTACAATACCGTATGTAAACTTAAAACTCCATAGTAAACCTAATGAATTCGTCCGAGTCCTTTAAACATCAGACGACCACTCAGGACTTGTTACGACTTTGTAGGCGTTATTAGCAACAGGAAAGGCAATTTAGAATAATGTAGGATGCGTTACATCTTTTGAGAACACCTTACACCACCGTACGAAACATTAAAACTCCATAATAAACCTAATGAATTCGTCTGAGTGATTTGAACATCGTACAACAATTTAGAATATCTTACTACTCTGTATGCCACATTACCGACTTGAAAAGCATGTTAGTATAACGTACGACACCTTACAACTCCTAACAAAACATTAGAACACCGTACGTAAGCTTAAAACTCCATAATAAACCTAATGAATTCATCCGAGTCTTTGGAACATCGTACGACAATTTAGAATATATTACGACTCTATATGCCACATTACCGCCTTGAAAAGCATGTTAGTATAACGTAGGACACCTTACAACACCTAACAAAACATTACAACACCGTACGTAAACTCAAAACTCCATAAGAAACCTAATGAATTCATCCGAGTCATTTGAACATCGTACAACAATTTAGAATATCTTATGACTCTGTATGCCACATTACCGCCTTGAAAAGCATGTTAGTATAACGTAGGACACCTTACAACTCCTAACAAAACATTACAACACCGTACGTAAACTTAAAACTACATAATAAACTTACTGAATTCGTCCGATTCATTTGAACATCGTACAACAATTTAGAATATCTTACGACTCTGTATGCCACATTGCCGCCTTGAAAAGAATGTTAGTATAACGTAGGACACCTTACAACTCCAAACAACACATTACAATACCGTATGTAAACTTAAAACTCCATAGTAAACCTAATGAATTTGTCCGAGTCATTTGAACATCGTACAACAATTTAGAATATCTTACGAATCTGTATGCCACATTACCGCCTTGAAAAGCATGTTAGTATAACGTACAACACCTTACAACTACTAACAAAACATTACAACACCGTACGTAAACTTAAAACTCCATAATAAACCTAATGAATTCATCCGAGTCCTTTGAACATCGTACGACAATTTAGAATATATTACGACTCTATATACCACATTACCGCCTTGAAAAGCATGTTAGTATAACGTACGGCACCTTACAACTCCTAACAAAACATTACAACACCGTACGTAAACTTAAAACTACATAATAAACTTAATGAATTCGTCCGATTCATTTGAACATCGTACAACAACTTAGAATATCTTACGACTCTGTATGCCACATTACCGCCTTGAAAAGCATGTTAGTATAACGTAGGACACCTTACAACTCCAAGCAACACATTACAATACCGTACGTAAACTTAAAACTCCATAGTAAACCTAATGAATTTGTCCGAGTCATTTGAACATCGTACAACAATTTAGAATATCTTACGAATCTGTATGCCACATTACCGCCTTGAAAAGCATGTTAGTATAACGTACAACACCTTACAACTACTAACAAAACATTACAACACCGTACGTAAACTTAAAACTCCATAATAAACCTAATGAATTCATCCGAGTCCTTTGAACATCGTACGACAATTTAGAATATATTACGACTCTATATACCACATTACCGCCTTGAAAAGCATGTTAGTATAACGTACGGCACCTTACAACTCCTAACAAAACATTACAACACCGTACGTAAACTTAAAACTACATAATAAACTTAATGAATTCGTCCGATTCATTTGAACATCGTACAACAACTTAGAATATCTTACGACTCTGTATGCCACATTACCGCCTTGAAAAGCATGTTAGTATAACGTAGGACACCTTACAACTCCAAGCAACACATTACAATACCATATGTAAACTTAAAACTCCATAGTAAACCTAATGAATTTGTCCGAGTTATTTGAACATCGTACAACAATTTAGAATATCTTACGAATCTGTATGCCACATTACCACCTTGAAAAGCATGCTAGTATAACGTACAACACCTTACAACTACTAACAAAACATTACAACACCGTACGTAAACTTAAAACTCCATAATAAACCTAATGAATTCATCCGAGTCCTTTGAACATCGTACGACAATTTAGAATATATTACCACTCTATATACCACATTACCGCCTTGAAAAGTATGTTAGTATAACGTACGACACCTTACAATTCCTAACAAAACATTACAACACCGTACGTAAACATAAAACTACATAATAAACTTAATGAATTCGTCCGATTCATTTGAACATCGTACAACAATTTAGAATATCTTATGACTCTGTATGCCACATTACCGCCTTGAAAAGCATGTTAGTATAACGTAGGACACCTTACAACTCCTAACAAAACATTACAACACCGTACGTAAACTTAAAACTACATAATAAACTTACTGAATTCGTCCGATTCATTTGAACATCGTACAACAATTTAGAATATCTTACGACTCTGTATGCCACATTGCCGCCTTGAAAAGAATGTTAGTATAACGTAGGACACCTTACAACTCCAAACAACACATTACAATACCGTATGTAAACTTAAAACTCCATAGTAAACCTAATGAATTTGTCCGAGTCATTTGAACATCGTACAACAATTTAGAATATCTTACGAATCTGTATGCCACATTACCGCCTTGAAAAGCATGTTAGTATAACGTACAACACCTTACAACTACTAACAAAACATTACAACACCGTACGTAAACTTAAAACTCCATAATAAACCTAATGAATTCATCCGAGTCCTTTGAACATCGTACGACAATTTAGAATATATTACGACTCTATATACCACATTACCGCCTTGAAAAGCATGTTAGTATAACGTACGACACCTTACAACTCCTAACAAAACATTACAACACCGTACGTAAACTTAAAACTACATAATAAACTTAATGAATTCGTCCGATTCATTTGAACATCGTACAACAACTTAGAATATCTTACGACTCTGTATGCCACATTACCGCCTTGAAAAGCATGTTAGTATAACGTAGGACACCTTACAACTCCAAGCAACACATTACAATACCGTACGTAAACTTAAAACTCCATAGTAAACCTAATGAATTTGTCCGAGTCATTTGAACATCGTACAACAATTTAGAATATCTTACGAATCTGTATGCCACATTACCGCCTTGAAAAGCATGTTAGTATAACGTACAACACCTTACAACTACTAACAAAACATTACAACACCGTACGTAAACTTAAAACTCCATAATAAACCTAATGAATTCATCCGAGTCCTTTGAACATCGTACGACAATTTAGAATATATTACGACTCTATATACCACATTACCGCCTTGAAAAGCATGTTAGTATAACGTACGGCACCTTACAACTCCTAACAAAACATTACAACACCGTACGTAAACTTAAAACTACATAATAAACTTAATGAATTCGTCCGATTCATTTGAACATCGTACAACAACTTAGAATATCTTACGACTCTGTATGCCACATTACCGCCTTGAAAAGCATGTTAGTATAACGTAGGACACCTTACAACTCCAAGCAACACATTACAATACCGTACGTAAACTTAAAACTCCATAGTAAACCTAATGAATTTGTCCGAGTCATTTGAACATCGTACAACAATTTAGAATATCTTACGAATCTGTATGCCACATTACCGCCTTGAAAAGCATGTTAGTATAACGTACAACACCTTACAACTACTAACAAAACATTACAACACCGTACGTAAACTTAAAACTCCATAATAAACCTAATGAATTCATCCGAGTCCTTTGAACATCGTACGACAATTTAGAATATATTACGACTCTATATACCACATTACCGCCTTGAAAAGCATGTTAGTATAACGTACGGCACCTTACAACTCCTAACAAAACATTACAACACCGTACGTAAACTTAAAACTACATAATAAACTTAATGAATTCGTCCGATTCATTTGAACATCGTACAACAACTTAGAATATCTTACGACTCTGTATGCCACATTACCGCCTTGAAAAGCATGTTAGTATAACGTAGGACACCTTACAACTCCAAGCAACACATTACAATACCATATGTAAACTTAAAACTCCATAGTAAACCTAATGAATTTGTCCGAGTTATTTGAACATCGTACAACAATTTAGAATATCTTACGAATCTGTATGCCACATTACCACCTTGAAAAGCATGCTAGTATAACGTACAACACCTTACAACTACTAACAAAACATTACAACACCGTACGTAAACTTAAAACTCCATAATAAACCTAATGAATTCATCCGAGTCCTTTGAACATCGTACGACAATTTAGAATATATTACCACTCTATATACCACATTACCGCCTTGAAAAGTATGTTAGTATAACGTACGACACCTTACAATTCCTAACAAAACATTACAACACCGTACGTAAACATAAAACTACATAATAAACTTAATGAATTCGTCCGATTCATTTGAACATCGTACAACAATTTAGAATATCTTATGACTCTGTATGCCACATTACCGCCTTGAAAAGCATGTTAGTATAACGTAGGACACCTTACAACTCCTAACAAAACATTACAACACCGTACGTAAACTTAAAACTACATAATAAACTTACTGAATTCGTCCGATTCATTTGAACATCGTACAACAATTTAGAATATCTTACGACTCTGTATGCCACATTGCCGCCTTGAAAAGAATGTTAGTATAACGTAGGACACCTTACAACTCCAAACAACACATTACAATACCGTATGTAAACTTAAAACTCCATAGTAAACCTAATGAATTTGTCCGAGTCATTTGAACATCGTACAACAATTTAGAATATCTTACGAATCTGTATGCCACATTACCGCCTTGAAAAGCATGTTAGTATAACGTACAACACCTTACAACTACTAACAAAACATTACAACACCGTACGTAAACTTAAAACTCCATAATAAACCTAATGAATTCATCCGAGTCCTTTGAACATCGTACGACAATTTAGAATATATTACGACTCTATATACCACATTACCGCCTTGAAAAGCATGTTAGTATAACGTACGACACCTTACAACTCCTAACAAAACATTACAACACCGTACGTAAACTTAAAACTACATAATAAACTTAATGAATTCGTCCGATTCATTTGAACATCGTACAACAACTTAGAATATCTTACGACTCTGTATGCCACATTACCGCCTTGAAAAGCATGTTAGTATAACGTAGGACACCTTACAACTCCAAGCAACACATTACAATACCGTACGTAAACTTAAAACTCCATAGTAAACCTAATGAATTTGTCCGAGTCATTTGAACATCGTACAACAATTTAGAATATCTTACGAATCTGTATGCCACATTACCGCCTTGAAAAGCATGTTAGTATAACGTACAACACCTTACAACTACTAACAAAACATTACAACACCGTACGTAAACTTAAAACTCCATAATAAACCTAATGAATTCATCCGAGTCCTTTGAACATCGTACGACAATTTAGAATATATTACGACTCTATATACCACATTACCGCCTTGAAAAGCATGTTAGTATAACGTACGGCACCTTACAACTCCTAACAAAACATTACAACACCGTACGTAAACTTAAAACTACATAATAAACTTAATGAATTCGTCCGATTCATTTGAACATCGTACAACAACTTAGAATATCTTACGACTCTGTATGCCACATTACCGCCTTGAAAAGCATGTTAGTATAACGTAGGACACCTTACAACTCCAAGCAACACATTACAATACCATATGTAAACTTAAAACTCCATAGTAAACCTAATGAATTTGTCCGAGTTATTTGAACATCGTACAACAATTTAGAATATCTTACGAATCTGTATGCCACATTACCACCTTGAAAAGCATGCTAGTATAACGTACAACACCTTACAACTACTAACAAAACATTACAACACCGTACGTAAACTTAAAACTCCATAATAAACCTAATGAATTCATCCGAGTCCTTTGAACATCGTACGACAATTTAGAATATATTACCACTCTATATACCACATTACCGCCTTGAAAAGTATGTTAGTATAACGTACGACACCTTACAATTCCTAACAAAACATTACAACACCGTACGTAAACATAAAACTACATAATAAACTTAATGAATTCGTCCGATTCATTTGAACATCGTACAACAATTTAGAATATCTTACGACTCTGTATGCCACATTACCGCCTTGAAAAGCATGTTAGTATAACATAGGACACCTTACAACTCCTAACAACACATTACAATACCGTATGTAAACTTAAAACTCCATAGTAAACCTAATGAATTCGTCCGAGTCCTTTAAACATCAGACGACCACTCAGGACTTGTTACGACTTTGTAGGCGATATTAGCAACAGGAAAAGCAATTTAGAATAATGTAGGATGCGTTACATCTTTTGAGAACACCTTACACCACCGTACGAGACATTAAAACTCCATAATAAACCTAATGAATTCGTCCGAGTGATTTGAACATCGTACAACAATTTAGAATATCTCACCACTCTGTATGCCACATTACCGACTTGAAAAGCATGTTAGTATAACGTACGACACCTTACAACTCCTAACAAAACATTAGAACACCGTACGTAAACTTAAAAGTCCATAATAAACCTAATGAATTCATCCGAGTCCTTTGAACATCATACGACAATTTAGAATATATTACCACTCTGTATACCACATTACCGCCTTGAAAAGTATGTTAGTATAACGTACGGCACCTTACAATTCCTAACAAAACATTACAACACCGTACGTAAACTTAAAACTATATAAACTTAATGAATTCGTCCGATTCATTTGAACATCGTACAACAATTTAGAATATCTTACGACTCTGTTTGCCACATTACCGCCTTGGAAATCATGTTAGTATAACATAGGACACCTTACAACTCCTAACAACACATTACAATACCGTATGTAAACTTAAAACTCCATAGTAAACCTAATGAATTCGTCCGAGTCCTTTAAACATCAGACGACCACTCAGGACTTGTTACGACTTAGTAGGCGATATTAGCAACAGGAAAAGCAATTTAGAATAATGTAGGATGCGTTACATCTTTTGAGAACACCTTACACCACCGTACGAAACAATAAAACTCCATAATAAACCTAATGAATTCGTCCGAGTGATTTGAACATCGTACAACAATTTAGAATATCTTACCACTCTGTATGCCACATTACCGACCTGAAAAGCATGTTAGTATAACGTACGACACCTTACAACTCCTAACAAAACATTAGAACACCGTACGTAAACTTAAAACTTCATAATAAACCTAATGAATTCATCCTAGTCTTTTGAACATCGTACGACAATTTAGAATATATTACGACTCTATATGCCACATTACCGCCTTGAAAATCATGTTACTATAACGTACGACACCTTACAACATCTAACAAAACATTACAACACCGTACGTAAACTCAAAAATCCAAAATAAACGTAATGAATTCGTCCGAGTCATTTGAACATCGTACAACAATTTATAATATCTTACGACTCTGTATGCCACATTACAGCCTTGAAAAGCATGTTAGTATAACGTACGACACCTTCAACACCTAACAAAACATTACAACACCGTACGTAAACTTAAAACTCCATAATAAACCTAATGAATTCATCCGAGTCCTTTGAACATCGTACGACAATTTAGAATATATTACCACTCTTTATACCACATTACCGCCTTGAAAAGTATGTTAGTATAACGTACGGCACCTTACAATACCTAACAAAACATTACAACACCGTACGTAAACTTAAAACTACATAATAAACTTAATGAATTCGTCCGAGTCATTTAAACATCGTACAACAATTTAGAATATCTTACGACTCTGTATGCCACATTACCGCCTTGAAAATCATGTTAGTATAACGTAGGACACCTTACAACTCCTAACAACACATTACAATACCGTATGTAAACTTAAAACTCCATAGTAAACCTAATGAATTTGTTCGAGTCATTTGAACATCGTACAACAATTTAGAATATCTTACGACTCTGTATGCCACATTACCGCCTTGAAAAGCATGTTAGTATAACGTACAACACCTTACAACTACTTACAAAACATTACAACACCGTACGTAAACTTAAAACTCCATAATAAACCTAATGAATTCATCCGAGTCCTTTGAACATCGTACGACAATTTAGAATATATTACCACTCTGTATACCACATTACCGCCTTGAAAAGTATGTTAGTATAACGTACGGCACCTTACAATTCCTAACAAAACATTACAACACCGTACGTAAACTTAAAACTACATAATAAACTTAATGAATTCGTCCGAGTCATTTGAACATCGTACAACAATTTAGAATATCTTACGACTCTGTATGCCACATTACCGCCTTGAAAATCATGTTAGTATAACGTAGGACACCTTACAACTCCTAACAACACATTACAATACCGTATGTAAACTTAAAACTCCATAGTAAACTTAATGAATTCGTCCGAGTCCTTTAAACATCAGACGACCACTCAGGACTTGTTACGACTTTGTAGGCGATATTAGCAACAGGAAAAGCAATTTAGAATAATGTAGGATGCGTTACATCTTTTGAGAACACCTTACACCACCGTACGAAACATTAAAACTCCATAATAAACCTCATGAATTCGTCCGAGTGATTTGAACATCGTACAACAATTTAGAATATCTTACCACTCTGTATGCCACATTACCGACTTGAAAAGCATGTTAGTATAACGTACGACACCTTACAACTACTAACAAAACATTAGAACACCGTACGTAAACTTAAAACTCCATAATAAACCTATCGAATTCATCCGAGTCTTTTGAACATCGTACGACAATTTAGAATATATTACGACTCTATATGCCACATTACCGCCTTGAAAATCATGTTACTATAACGTACGACACCTTACAACACCTAACAAAACATTACAACACCGTACGTAAACTCAAAAATCCAAAATAAACCTAATGAATTCGTCTGAGTCATTTGAACATCGTACAACAATTTATAATATCTTACGACTCTGTATGCCACATTACTGCCTTGAAAAGCATGTTAGTATAACGTACAACACCTTACAACTACTAACAAAACATTACAACACCGTACGTAAACTTAAAACTCCATAATAAACCTAATGAATTCATCCGAGTCCTTTGAACATCGTACGACAATTTAGAATATATTACCACTCTGTATACCACATTACCGCCTTGAAAAGTATGTTAGTATAACGTACGGCACCTTACAATTCCTAACAAAACTTTACAACACCGTACGTAAACTTAAAACTACATAATAAACTTAATGAATTCGTCCGATTCATTTGAACATCGTACAACAATTTAGAATATCTTACGACTCTGTATGCCACATTACCGCCTTGGAAATCATGTTAGTATAACATAGGACACCTTACAACTCCTAACAACACATTACAATACCGTATTTAAACTTAAAACTCCATAGTAAACCTAATGAATTCGTCCGAGTCCTTTAAACATCAGACGACCACTCAGGACTTGTTACGACTTAGTAGGCGATATTAGCAACAGGAAAAGCAATTTAGAATAATGTAGGATGCGTTACATCTTTTGAGAACACCTTACACCACCGTACGAAACAATAAAACTCCATAATAAACCTAATGAATTCGTCCGAGTGATTTGAACATCGTACAACAATTTAGAATATCTTACCACTCTGTATGCCACATTACCGACCTGAAATGCATGTTAGTATAACGTACGACACCTTACAACTCCTAAAAAAACATTAGAACACCGTACGTAAACTTAAAACTTCATAATAAACCTAATGAATTCATCCTAGTCTTTTGAACATCGTACAACAATTTAGAATATATTACGACTCTATATGCCACATTACCGCCTTGAAAATCATGTTACTATAACGTACGACACCTTACAACATCTAACAAAACATTACAACACCGTACGTAAACTCAAAAATCCAAAATAAACGTAATGAATTCGTCCGAGTCATTTGAACATCGTACAACAATTTATAATATCTTACGACTCTGTATGCCACATTACAGCCTTGAAAAGCATGTTAGTATAACGTACGACACCTTACAAAACCTAACAAAACATTACAACACCGTACGTAAACTTAAAACTCCATAATAAACCTAATGAATTCATCCGAGTCCTTTGAACATCGTACGACAATTTAGAATATATTACCACTCTTTATACCACATTACCGGCTTGAAAAGTATGTTAGTATAACGTACGGCACCTTACAATACCTAACAAAACATTACAACACCGTACGTAAACTTAAAACTACATAATAAACTTAATGAATTCGTCCGAGTCATTTAAACATCGTACAACAATTTAGAATATCTTACGACTCTGTATGCCACATTACCGCCTTGAAAATCATGTTAGTATAACGTAGGACACCTTACAACTCCTAACAACACATTACAATACCGTATGTAAACTTAAAACTCCATAGTAAACCTAATGAATTTGTTCGAGTCATTTGAACATCGTACAACAATTTAGAATATCTTACGACTCTGTATGCCACATTACCGCCTTGAAAAGCATGTTAGTATAACGTACAACACCTTACAACTACTAACAAAACATTACAACACCGTACGTAAACTTAAAACTCCATAATAAACCTAATGAATTCATCTGAGTCCTTTGAACATCGTACGACAATTTAGAATATATTACCACTCTGTATACCACATTACCGCCTTGAAAAGTATGTTAGTATAACGTACGACACCTTACAATTCCTAACAAAACATTACAACACCGTACGTAAACTTAAAACTACATAATAAACTTAATGAATTCGTCCGAGTCATTTGAACATCGTACAACAATTTAGAATATCTTACGACTCTGTATGCCACATTACCGCCTTGAAAATCATGTTAGTATAACGTAGGACACCTTACAACTCCTAACAACACATTACAATACCGTATGTAAACTTAAAACTCCATAGTAAACTTAATGAATTCGTCCGAGTCCTTTAAACATCAGACGACCACTCAGGACTTGTTACGACTTTGTAGGCGATATTAGCAACAGGAAAAGCAATTTAGAATAATGTAGGATGCGTTACATCTTTTGAGAACACCTTACACCACCGTACGAAACATTAAAACTCCATAATAAACCTCATGAATTCGTCCGAGTGATTTGAACATCGTACAACAATTTATAATATCTTACGACTCTGTATGCCACATTACAGACTTGAAAAGCATGTTAGTATAACGTACGACACCTTACAACACCTAACAAAACATTACAACACCGTACGTAAACTTAAAACTCCATAATAAACCTAATGAATTCATCCGAGTCCTTTGAACATCGTACGACAATTTAGAATATATTACCACTCTTTATACCACATTACCGCCTTGAAAAGTATGTTAGTATAACGTACGGCACCTTACAATACCTAACAAAACATTACCACACCGTACGTAAACTTAAAACTACATAATAAACTTAATGAATTCGTCCGAGTCATTTAAACATCGTACAACAATTTAGAATATCTTACAACTCTGTATGCGACATTACCGCCTTGAAAATCATGTTAGTATAACGTAGGACACCTTACAACTCCTAACAACACATTACAATACCGTATGTAAACTTAAAACTCCATAGTAAACTTAATGAATTCGTCCGAGTCCTTTAAACATCAGACGACCACTCAGGACTTGTTACGACTTTGTAGGCGATATTAGCAACAGGAAAAGCAATTTAGAATAATGTAGGATGCGTTACATCTTTTGAGAACACCTTACACCACCGTACGAAACATTAAAACTCCATAATAAACCTCATGAATTCGTCCGAGTGATTTGAAGATCGTACAACAATTTAGAATATCTTACCACTATGTATGCCACATTACCGACTTGAAAAGCATGTTAGTATAACGTACGACACCTTACAACTACTAACAAAACATTAGAACACCGTACGTAAACTTAAAACTCCATAATAAACCTATCGAATTCATCCGAGTCTTTTGAACATTGTACGACAATTTAGAATATATTACGACTCTATATGCCACATTACCGCCTTGAAAATCATGTTACTATAACGTACGACACCTTACAACACCTAACAAAACATTACAACACCGTACGTAAACTCAAAAATCCAAAATAAACCTAATGAATTTGTCCGAGTTATTTGAACATCTCACAACAATTTATAATATCTTACGACTCTGTATGCCACATTACCGCCTTGAAAAGCATGTTAGTATAACGTACAACACCTTACAACTACTAACAAAACATTACAACACCGTACGTAAACTTAAAACTCCATAATAAACCTAATGAATTCATCCGAGTCCTTTGAACATCGTACGACAATTTAGAATATATTACCACTCTGTATACCACATTACCGCCTTGAAAAGTATGTTAGTATAACGTACGACACCTTACAATTCCTAACAAAACATTACAACACCGTACGTAAACTTAAAACTACATAATAAACTTAATGAATTCGTCCGAGTCATTTGAACATCGTACAACAATTTAGAATATCTTACGACTCTGTATGCCACATTACCGCCTTGAAAATCATGTTAGTATAACGTAGGACACCTTACAACTCCTAACAACACATTACAATAGCGTATGTAAACTTAAAACTCCATAATAAACCTAATGAATTCATCCGAGTCCTTTGAACATCGTACGACAATTTAAAATATATTACCACTCTGTATACCACATTACCGCCTTGAAAAGTATGTTAGTATAACGTACGGCACCTTACAATTCCTAACAAAACATTACAACACCGTACGTAAACTTAAAACTACATAATAAACTTAATGAATTCGTCCGAGTCATTTGAACATCGTACAACAATTTAGAATATCTTACGACTCTGTATGCCACATTACCGCCTTGAAAATCATGTTAGTATAACGTAGGACACCTTACAACTCCTAACAACACATTACAATACCGTATGTAAACTTAAAACTCCATAGTAAACTTAATGAATTCGTCCGAGTCCTTTAAACATCAGACGACCACTCAGGACTTGTTACGACTTTGTAGGCGATATTAGCAACAGGAAAAGCAATTTAGAATAATGTAGGATGCGTTACATCTTTTGAGAACACCTTACACTACCGTACGAAACATTAAAACTCCATAATAAACCTAATGAATTCGTCCGAGTGATTTGAACATCGTACAACAATTTAGAATATCTTACCACTCTGTATGCCACATTACCGACTTGAAAAGCATGTTAGTATAACGTACGACACCTTACAACTACTAACAAAACATTAGAACACCGTACGTAAACTTAAAACTCCATAATAAACCTATCGAATTCATCCGAGTCTTTTGAACATCGTACGACAATTTAGAATATATTACGACTCTATATGCCACATTACCGCCTTGAAAATCATGTTACTATAACGTACGACACCTTACAACACCTAACAAAACATTACAACACCGTACGTAAACTCAAAAATCCAAAATAAACCTAATGAATTCGTCCGAGTTATTTGAACATCGTACAACAATTTATAATATCTTACGACTCTGTATGCCACATTACCGCCTTGAAAAGCATGTTAGTATAACGTACAACACCTTACAACTACTAACAAAACATTACAACACCGTACGTAAACTTAAAACTCCATAATAAACCTAATGAATTCATCCGAGTCCTTTGAACATCGTACGACAATTTAGAATATATTACCACTCTGTATACCACATTACCGCCTTGAAAAGTATGTTAGTATAACGTACGACACCTTACAATTCCTAACAAAACATTACAACACCGTACGTAAACTTAAAACTACATAATAAACTTAATGAATTCGTCCGAGTCATTTGAACATCGTACAACAATTTAGAATATCTTACGACTCTGTATGCCACATTACCGCCTTGAAAATCATGTTAGTATAACGTAGGACACCTTACAACTCCTAACAACACATTACAATAGCGTATGTAAACTTAAAACTCCATAATAAACCTAATGAATTCATCCGAGTCCTTTGAACATCGTACGACAATTTAGAATATATTACCACTCTGTATACCACATTACCGCCTTGAAAAGTATGTTAGTATAACGTACGACACCTTACAATACCTAACAAAACATTACAACACCGTACGTAAACTTAAAACTACATAATAAACTTAATGAATTCGTCCGAGTCATTTAAACATCGTACAACAATTTAGAATATCTTACGACTCTGTATGCCACATTACCGCCTTGAAAATCATGTTAGTATATCGTAGGACACCTTACAACTCCTAACAACACATTACAATACCGTATGTAAACTTAAAACTCCATAGTAAACCTAATGAATTTGTTCGAGTCATTTGAACATCGTACAACAATTTAGAATATCTTACGACTCTGTATGCCACATTACCGCCTTGAAAAGCATGTTAGTATAACGTACAACACCTTACAACTACTAACAAAACATTACAACACCGTACGTAAACTTAAAACTCCATAATAAACCTAATGAATTCATCCGAGTCCTTTGAACATCGTACGACAATTTAGAATATATTACCACTCTGTATACCACATTACCGCCTTGAAAAGTATGTTAGTATAACGTACGGCACCTTACAATTCCTAACAAAACATTACAACACCGTACGTAAACTTAAAACTACATAATAAACTTAATGAATTCGTCCGAGTCATTTGAACATCGTACAACAATTTAGAATATCTTACGACTCTGTATGCCACATTACCGCCTTGAAAATCATGTTAGTATAACGTAGGACACCTTACAACTCCTAACAACACATTACAATACCGTATGTAAACTTAAAACTCCATAGTAAACTTAATGAATTCGTCCGAGTCCTTTAAACATCAGACGACCACTCAGGACTTGTTACGACTTTGTAGGCGATATTAGCAACAGGAAAAGCAATTTAGAATAATGTAGGATGCGTTACATCTTTTGAGAACACCTTACACCACCGTACGAAACATTAAAACTCCATAATAAACCTAATGAATTCGTCCGAGTGATTTGAACATCGTACAACAATTTAGAATATCTTACCACTCTGTATGCCACATTACCGAATTGAAAAGCATGTTAGTATAACGTACGACACCTTACAACTACTAACAAAACATTAGAACACCGTACGTAAACTTAAAACTCCATAATAAACCTATCGAATTCATCCGAGTCTTTTGAACATCGTACGACAATTTAGAATATATTACGACTCTATATGCCACATTACCGCCTTGAAAATCATGTTACTATAACGTACGACACCTTACAACACCTAACAAAACATTACAACACCGTACGTAAACTCAAAAATTCAAAATAAACCTAATGAATTCGTCCGAGTTATTTGAACATCGTACAACAATTTATAATATCTTACGACTCTGTATGCCACATTACCGCCTTGAAAAGCATGTTAGTATAACGTACAACACCTTATAACTACTAACAAAACATTACAACACCGTACGTAAACTTAAAACTCCATAATAAACCTAATGAATTCATCCGAGTCCTTTGAACATCGTACGACAATTTAGAATATATTACCACTCTGTATACCACATTACCGCCTTGAAAAGTATGTTAGTATAACGTACGACACCTTACAATTCCTAACAAAACATTACAACACCGTACGTAAACTTAAAACTACATAATAAACTTAATGAATTCGTCCGAGTCATTTGAACATCGTACAACAATTTAGAATATCTTACGACTCTGTATGCCACATTACCGCCTTGAAAATCATGTTAGTATAACGTAGGACACCTTACAACTCCTAACAACACATTACAATAGCGTATGTAAACTTAAAACTCCATAATAAACCTAATGAATTCATCCGAGTCCTTTGAACATCGTACGACAATTTAGAATATCTTACGACTCTGTATACCACATTACCGCCTTGAAAAGTATGATAGTATAACGTACGGCACCTTACAATACCTAACAAAACATTACAACACCGTACGTAAACTTAAAACTACATAATAAACTTAATGAATTCGTCCGAGTCATTTAAACATCGTACAACAATTTAGAATATCTTACGACTCTGTATGCCACATTACCGCCTTGAAAATCATGTTAGTATAACGTAGGACACCTTACAACTCCTAACAACACATTACAATACCGTATGTAAACTTAAAACTCCATAGTAAACCTAATGAATTTGTTCGAGTCATTTGAACATCGTACAACAATTTAGAATATCTTACGACTCTGTATGCCACATTACCCGCCTTGAAAATCATGTTAGTATAACGTAGGACACCTTACAACTCCTAACAACACATTACAATACCGTATGTAAACTTAAAACTCCATAGTAAACTTAATGAATTCGTCCGAGTCCTTTAAACATCAGACGACCACTCAGGACTTGTTACGACTTTGTAGGCGATATTAGCAACAGGAAAAGCAATTTAGAATAATGTAGGATGCGTTACATCTTTTGAGAACACCTTACACCACCGTACGAAACATTAAAACTCCATAATAAACCTAATGAATTCGTCCGAGTGATTTGAACATCGTACAACAATTTAGAATATCTTACCACTCTGTATGCCACATTACCGACTTGAAAAGCATGTTAGTATAACGTACGACACCTTACAACTACTAACAAAACATTAGAACACCGTACGTAAACTTAAAACTCCATAATAAACCTATCGAATTCATCCGAGTCTTTTGAACATCGTACGACAATTTAGAAT
This sequence comes from Tagetes erecta, assembly GCA_030867185.1. Classification (NCBI taxonomy): domain Eukaryota; kingdom Viridiplantae; phylum Streptophyta; class Magnoliopsida; order Asterales; family Asteraceae; genus Tagetes; species Tagetes erecta. Next base: position 40,528,775 of record CM061488.1, on the reverse strand, counting down.
ATATTACGACTCTATATGCCACATTACCGCCTTGAAAACCATGTTACTATAACGTACGACACCTTACAACACCTAACAAAACATTACAACACCGTACGTAAACTCAAAAATCCAAAATAAACCTAATGAATTCGTCCGAGTTATTTGAACATCGTACAACAATTTATAATATCTTACGACTCTGTATGCCACATTACCGCCTTGAAAAGCATGTTAGTATAACGTACAACACCTTACACTACTAACAAAACATTACAACACCGTACGTAAACTTAAAACTCCATAATAAACCTAATGAATTCATCCGAGTCCTTTGAACATCGTACGACAATTTAGAATATATTACCACTCTGTATACCACATTACCGCCTTGAAAAGTATGTTAGTATAACGTACGACACCTTACAATTCCTAACAAAACATTACAACACCGTACGTAAACTTAAAACTACATAATAAACTTAATGAATTCGTCCGAGTCATTTGAACATCGTACAACAATTTAGAATATCTTACGACTCTGTATGCCACATTACCGCCTTGAAAATCATGTTAGTATAACGTAGGACACCTTACAACTCTTAACAACACATTACAATAGCGTATGTAAACTTAAAACTCCATAGTAAACCTAATGAATTCATCCGAGTCCTTTGAACATCGTACAACAATTTAGAATATCTTACGACTCTGTATGCCACATTACCGCCTTGAAAAGCATGTTAGTATAACGTACAACACCTTACAACTACTAACAAAACATTACAACACCATACGTAAACTTAAAACTACATAATAAACTTAATGAATTCGTCCGAGTCATTTAAACATCGTACGACAATTTAGAATATCTTACGACTCTGTATGTCACATTACCGCCTTGAAAATCATGTTAGTATAACGTAGGACACCTTACAACTCCTAACAACACATTACAATACCGTATGTAAACTTAAAACTCCATAGTAAACCTAATGAATTTGTTCGAGTCATTTGAACATCGTACAACAATTTAGAATATCTTACGACTCTGTATGCCACATTACCGCCTTGAAAAGCATGTTAGTATAACGTACAACACCTTACAACTACTAACAAAACATTACAACACCGTACGTAAACTTAAAACTCCATAATAAACCTAATGAATTCATCCGAGTCCTTTGAACATCGTACGACAATTTAGAATATATTACCACTCTGTATACCACATTACCGCCTTGAAAAGTATGTTAGTATAACGTACGGCACCTTACAATTCCTAACAAAACATTACAACACCGTACGTAAACTTAAAACTACATAATAAACTTAATGAATTCGTCCGAGTCATTTGAACATCGTACAACAATTTAGAATATCTTACGACTCTGTATGCCACATTACCGCCTTGAAAATCATGTTAGTATAACGTAGGACACCTTACAACTCCTAACAACACATTACAATACCGTATGTAAACTTAAAATTCCATAGTAAACTTAATGAATTCGTCCGAGTCCTTTAAACATCAGACGACCACTCAGGACTTGTTACGACTTTGTAGGCGATATTAGCAACAGGAAAAGCAATTTAGAATAATGTAGGATGCGTTACATCTTTTGAGAACACCTTACACCACCGTACGAAACATTAAAACTCCATAATAAACCTAATGAATTCGTCCGAGTGATTTGAACATCGTACAACAATTTAGAATATCTTACCACTCTGTATGCCACATTACCGACTTGAAAAGCATGTTAGTATAACGTACGACACCTTACAACTACTAACAAAACATTAGAACACCGTACGTAAACTTAAAACTCCATAATAAACCTATCGAATTCATCCGAGTCTTTTGAACATCGTACGACAATTTAGAATATATTACGACTCTATATGCCACATTACCGCCTTGAAAATCATGTTACTATAACGTACGACACCTTACAACACCTAACAAAACATTACAACACCGTACGTAAACTCAAAAATCCAAAATAAACCTAATGAATTCGTCCGAGTTATTTGAACATCGTACAACAATTTATAATATCTTACGACTCTGTATGCCACATTACCGCCTTGAAAAGCATGTTAGTATAACGTACAACACCTTACAACTACTAACAAAACATTACAACACCGTACGTAAACTTAAAACTCCATAATAAACCTAATGAATTCATCCGAGTCCTTTGAACATCGTACGACAATTTAGAATATATTACCACTCTGTATACCACATTACTGCCTTGAAAAGTATGTTAGTATAACGTACGACACCTTACAATTCCTAACAAAACATTACAACACCGTACGTAAACTTAAAACTACATAATAAACTTAATGAATTCGTCCGAGTCATTTGAACATCGTACAACAATTTAGAATATCTTACGACTCTGTATGCCACATTACCGCCTTGAAAATCATGTTAGTATAACGTAGGACACCTTACAACTCCTAACAACACATTACAATACCGTATGTAAACTTAAAACTCCATCGTAAACCTAATGAATTCGTCCGAGTCATTTGAACATCGTACAACAATTTAGAATATCTTACGAATCTGTATGCCACATTACCGCCTTGAAAAGCATGTTAGTATAACGTACAACACCTTACAACTACTAACAAAACATTACAACACCGTACGTAAACTTAAAACTACATAATAAACTTAATGAATTCGTCCGAGTCATTTAAACATCGTACGACAATTTAGAATATCTTACGACTCTGTATGCCACATTACCGCCTTGAAAATCATGTTAGTATAACGTAGGACACCTTACAACTCCTAACAACACATTACAATACCGTATGTAAACTTAAAACTCCATAGTAAACCTAATGAATTTGTTCGAGTCATTTGAACATCGTACAACATTTTAGAATATCTTACGACTCTGTATGCCACATTACCGCCTTGAAAAGCATGTTAGTATAACGTACAACACCTTACAACTACTAACAAAACATTACAACACCGTACGTAAACTTAAAACTCCATAATAAACCTAATGAATTCATCTGAGTCCTTTGAACATCGTACGACAATTTAGAATATATTACCACTCTGTATACCACATTACCGCCTTGGAAAGTATGTTAGTATAACGTACGGCACCTTACATTTCCTAACAAAACATTACAACAACGTACGTAAACTTAAAACTAGATAATAAACTTAATGAATTCGTCCGAGTCATTTGAACATCGTACAACAATTTAGAATATCTTACGACTCTGTATGCCACATTACCGCCTTGAAAATCATGTTAGTATAACGTAGGACACCTTACAACTCCTAACAACACATTACAATACCGTATGTAAACTTAAAACTCCATAGTAAACCTAATGAATTCGTCCGAGTCATTTGAACATCGTACAACAATTTAGAATATCTTACGAATCGGTATGCCACATTACCGCCTTGAAAAGCATGTTAGTATAACGTACGGCACCTTACAACTAGTAACAAAACATTACAACACCGTACGTAAACTTAAAACTCCATAATAAACCTAATGAATTCATCCGAGTCCTTTGAACATAGTACGACAATTTAGAATATATTACCACTCTGTATACCACATTACCGCCTTGAAAAGTATGTTAGTATAACGTACGACACCTTACAATTCCTAACAAAACATTACAACACCGTACGTAAACTTAAAACTACATAATAAACTTAATGAATTCGTCCGAGTCATTTGAACATCGTACAACAATTTAGAATATCTTATGACTCTGTATGCCACATTACCGCCTTGAAAATCATGTTAGTATAACGTAGGACACCTTACAACTCCTAACAACACATTACAATAGCGTATGTAAACTTAAAACTCCATAGTTAACCTAATGAATTTGTCCGAGTCATTTGAACATCGTACAACAATTTAGAATATCTTACGACTCTGTATGCCACATTACCGCCTTGAAAAGCATGTTAGTATAACGTACAACACCTTACAACTACTAACAAAACATTACAACACCGTACGTAAACTTAAAACTCCATAATAAACCTAATGAATTCATCCGAGTCCTTTGAACATCGTACGACAATTTAGAATATATTACCACTCTGTATACCACATTACCGCCTTGAAAAGTATGTTAGTATAACGTACGACACCTTACAATTCCTAACAAAACATTACAACACCGTACGTAAACTTAAAACTACATAATAAACTTAATGAATTCGTCCGAGTCATTTGAACATCGTACAACAATTTAGAATATCTTACGACTCTGTATGCCACATTACCGCCTTGAAAATCATGTTAGTATAACGTAGGACACCTTACAACTCCTAACAACACATTACAATACCGTATGTAAACTTAAAACTCCATAGTAAACCTAATGAATTTGTTCGAGTCATTTGAACATCGTACAACATTTTAGAATATCTTACGACTCTGTATGCCACATTACCGCCTTGAAAAGCATGTTAGTATAACGTACAACACCTTACAACTACTAACAAAACATTACAACACCGTACGTAAACTTAAAACTCCATAATAAACCTAATGAATTCATCTGAGTCCTTTGAACATCGTACGACAATTTAGAATATATTACCACTCTGTATACCACATTACCGCCTTGGAAAGTATGTTAGTATAACGTACGGCACCTTACATTTCCTAACAAAACATTACAACAACGTACGTAAACTTAAAACTAGATAATAAACTTAATGAATTCGTCCGAGGCATTTGAACATCGTACAACAATTTAGAATATCTTACGACTCTGTATGCCACATTACCGCCTTGAAAATCATGTTAGTATAACGTAGGACACCTTACAACTCCTAACAACACATTACAATACCGTATGTAAACTTAAAACTCCATAGTAAACCTAATGAATTCGTCCGAGTCATTTGAACATCGTACAACAATTTAGAATATCTTACGAATCGGTATGCCACATTACCGCCTTGAAAAGCATGTTAGTATAACGTACGGCACCTTACAACTAGTAACAAAACATTACAACACCGTACGTAAACTTAAAACTCCATAATAAACCTAATGAATTCATCCGAGTCCTTTGAACATAGTACGACAATTTAGAATATATTACCACTCTGTATACCACATTACCGCCTTGAAAAGTATGTTAGTATAACGTACGACACCTTACAATTCCTAACAAAACATTACAACACCGTACGTAAACTTAAAACTACATAATAAACTTAATGAATTCGTCCGAGTCATTTGAACATCGTACAACAATTTAGAATATCTTATGACTCTGTATGCCACATTACCGCCTTGAAAATCATGTTAGTATAACGTAGGACACCTTACAACTCCTAACAACACATTACAATAGCGTATGTAAACTTAAAACTCCATAGTTAACCTAATGAATTTGTCCGAGTCATTTGAACATCGTACAACAATTTAGAATATCTTACGACTCTGTATGCCACATTACCGCCTTGAAAAGCATGTTAGTATAACGTACAACACCTTACAACTACTAACAAAACATTACAACACCGTACGTAAACTTAAAACTCCATAATAAACCTAATGAATTCATCCGAGTCCTTTGAACATCGTACGACAATTTAGAATATATTACCACTCTGTATACCACATTACCGCCTTGAAAAGTATGTTAGTATAACGTACGACACCTTACAATTCCTAACAAAACATTACAACACCGTACGTAAACTTAAAACTACATAATAAACTTAATGAATTCGTCCGAGTCATTTGAACATCGTACAACAATTTAGAATATCTTACGACTCTGTATGCCACATTACCGCCTTGAAAATCATGTTAGTATAACGTAGGACACCTTACAACTCCTAACAACACATTACAATACCGTATGTAAACTTAAAACTCCATAGTAAACCTAATGAATTCGTCCTAGTCATTTGAACATCGTACAACAATTTAGAATATCTTACGAATCGGTATGCCACATTACCGCCTTGAAAAGCATGTTAGTATAACGTACGGCACCTTACAACTAGTAACAAAACATTACAACACCGTACGTAAACTTAAAACTCCATAATAAACCTAATGAATTCATCCGAGTCCTTTGAACATCGTACGACAATTTAGAATATATTACCACTCTGTATACCACATTACCGCCTTGAAAAGTATGTTAGTATAACGTACGACACCTTACAATTCCTAACAAAACATTACAACACCGTACGTAAACTTAAAACTACATAATAAACTTAATGAATTCGTCCGAGTCATTTGAACATCGTACAACAATTTAGAATATCTTATGACTCTGTATGCCACATTACCGCCTTGAAAATCATGTTAGTATAACGTAGGACACCTTACAACTCCTAACAACACATTACAATAGCGTATGTAAACTTAAAACTCCATAGTAAACCTAATGAATTTGTCCGAGTCATTTGAACATCGTACAACAATTTAGAATATCTTACGACTCTGTATGCCACATTACCGCCTTGAAAAGCATGTTAGTATAACGTACAACACCTTACAACTACTAACAAAACATTACAACACCGTACGTAAACTTAAAACTCCATAATAAACCTAATGAATTCATCCGAATCCTTTGAACATCGTACGACAATTTAGAATATATTACCACTCTGTATACCACATTACCGCCTTGAAAAGTATGTTAGTATAACGTACGACACCTTACAATTCCTAACAAAACATTACAACACCGTACGTAAACTTAAAACTACATAATAAACTTAATGAATTCGTCCGAGTCATTTGAACATCGTACAACAATTTAGAATATCTTACGACTCTGTATGCCACATTACCGCCTTGAAAATCATGTTAGTATAACGTAGGACACCTTACAACTCCTAACAACACATTACAATAGCGTATGTAAACTTAAAACTCCATAGTAAACCTAATGAATTTGTCCGAGTCATTTGAACATCGTACAACAATTTAGAATATCTTACGACTCTGTATGCCACATTACCGCCTTGAAAAGCATGTTAGTATAACGTACAACACCTTACAACTACTAACAAAACATTACAACACCGTACGTAAACTTAAAACTCCATAATAAACCTAATGAATTCATCCGAGTCCTTTGAACATCGTACGACAATTTAGAATATATTACCACTCTGTATACCACATTACCGCCTTGGAAAGTATGTTAGTATAACGTACGGCACCTTACAATTCCTAACAAAACATTACAACAACGTACGTAAACTTAAAACTACATAATAAACTTAATGAATTCGTCCGAGTCATTTAAACATCGTACAACAATTTAGAATATCTTACGACTCTGTATGCCACATTACCGGCTTGAAAATCATGTTAGTATAACGTAGGACACCTTACAACTCCTAACAACACATTACAATAGCGTATGTAAACTTAAAACTCCATAGTAAACCTAATGAATTTGTCCGAGTCATTTGAACATCGTACAACATTTAGAATATCTTACGACTCTGTATGCCACATTACCGCCTTGAAAAGCATGTTAGTATAACGTACAACACCTTACAACTACTAACAAAACATTACAACACCGTACGTAAACTTAAAACTCCATAATAAACCTAATGAATTCATCCGAGTCCTTTGAACATCGTACGACAATTTAGAATATATTACCACTCTGTATACCACATTACCGCCTTGGAAAGTATGTTAGTATAACGTACGGCACCTTACAATTCCTAACAAAACATTACAACACCGTACGTAAACTTAAAACTACATAATAAACTTAATGAATTCGTCCGAGTCATTTGAACATCGTACAACAATTTAGAATATCTTACGACTCTGTATGCCACATTACCGGCTTGAAAATCATGTTAGTATAACGTAGGACACCTTACAACTCCTAACAACACATTACAATACCGTATGTAAGCTTAAAACTCCATAGTAAACCTAATGAATTTGTCCGAGTCATTTGAACATCGTACAACAATTTAGAATATCTTACGACTCTGTATGCCACATTACCGCCTTGAAAAGCATGTTAGTATAACGTACAACACCTTACAACTACTAACAAAACATTACAACACCGTATGTAAACTTAAAACTCCATAATAAACCTAATGAATTCATCCGAGTCCTTTGAACATCGTACGACAATTTAGAATATATTACCACTCTGTATACCACATTACCGCCTTGAAAAGTATGTTAGTATAACGTACGACACCTTACAATTCCTAACAAAACATTACAACACCGTACGTAAACTTAAAACTACATAATAAACTTAATGAATTCGTCCGAGTCATTTGAACATCGTACAACAATTTAGAATATCTTACGACTCTGTATGCCACATTACCGGCTTGAAAATCATGTTAGTATAACGTAGGACACCTTACAACTCCTAACAACACATTACAATACCGTATGTAAACTTAAAACTCCATAGTAAACCTAATGAATTTGTCCGAGTCATTTGAACATCGTACAACAATTTAGAATATCTTACGACTCTGTATGCCACATTACCGCCTTGAAAAGCATGTTAGTATAACGTACAACACCTTACAACTACTAACAAAACATTACAACACCGTACGTAAACTTAAAACTCCATAATAAACCTAATGAATTCATCCGAGTCCTTTGAACATCGTACGACAATTTAGAATATATTACCACTCTGTATACCACATTACCGCCTTGAAAAGTATGTTAGTATAACGTACGACACCTTACAATTCCTAACAAAACATTACAACAACGTACGTAAACTTAAAACTACATAATAAACTTAATGAATTCGTCCGAGTCATTTGAACATCGTACAACAATTTAGAATATCTTACGACTCTGTATGCCACATTAACGCCTTGAAAATCATGTTAGTATAACGTAGGACACCTTACAACTCCTAACAACACATTACAATACCGTATGTAAACTTAAAACTCCATAGTAAACCTAATGAATTTGTCCGAGTCATTTGAACATCGTACAACAATTTAGAATATCTTACGAATCTGTATGCCACATTACCGCCTTGAAAAGCATGTTAGTATAACGTACAACACCTTACAACTACTAACAAAACATTACAACACCGTACGTAAACTTAAAACTACATAATAAACTTAATGAATTCGTCCGAGTCATTTAAACATCTTACGACAATTTAGAATATCTTACGACTCTGTATGCCACATTACCGCCTTGAAAATCATGTTAGTATAACGTAGGACACCTTACAACTCCTAACAACACATTACAATACCGTATGTAAACTTAAAACTCCATAGTAAACCTAATGAATTCGTCCGAGTCATTTGAACATCGTACAAAAATTTAGAATATCTTACGAATCTGTATGCCACATTACCGCCTTGAAAAGCATGTTAGTATAACGTACGGCACCTTACAACTAGTAACAAAACATTACAACACCGTACGTAAACTTAAAACTCCATAATAAACCTAATGAATTCATCCGAGTCCTTTGAACATCGTACGACAATTTAGAATATATTACCACTCTGTATACCATATTACCGCCTTGAAAAGTATGTTAGTATAACGTACGACACCTTACAATTCCTAACAAAACATTACAACACTGTACGTAAACTTAAAACTACATAATAAACTTAATGAATTCGTCCGAGTCATTTGAACATCGTACAACAATTTAGAATATCTTACGACTCTGTATGCCACATTACCGCCTTGAAAATCATGTTAGTATAACGTAGGACACCTTACAACTCCTAACAACACATTACAATAGCGTATGTAAACTTAAAACTCCATAGTAAACCTAATGAATTTGTCCGAGTCATTTGAACATCGTACAACAATTTAGAATATCTTACGACTCTGTATGCCACATTACCGCCTTGAAAAGCATGTTAGTATAACGTACAACACCTTACAACTACTAACAAAACATTACAACACCGTACGTAAACTTAAAACTCCATAATAAACCTAATGAATTCATCCGAGTCCTTTGAACATCGTACGACAATTTAGAATATATTACCACTCTGTATACCACATTACCGCCTTGAAAAGTATGTTAGTATAACGTACGACACCTTACAATTCCTAACAAAACATTACAACACCGTACGTAAACTTAAAACTACATAATAAACTTAATGAATTCGTCCGAGTCATTTGAACATCGTACAACAATTTAGAATATCTTACGACTCTGTATGCCACATTACCGCCTTGAAAATCATGTTAGTATAACGTAGGACACCTTACAACTCCTAACAACACATTACAATAGCGTATGTAAACTTAAAACTCCATAGTAAACCTAATGAATTTGTCCGAGTCATTTGAACATCGTACAACAATTTAGAATATCTTACGACTCTGTATGCCACAGTACCGCCTTGAAAAGCATGTTAGTATAACGTACAACACCTTACAACTACTAACAAAACATTACAACACCGTACGTAAACTTAAAACTCCATAATAAACCTAATGAATTCATCCGAGTCCTTTGAACATCGTACGACAATTTAGAATATATTACCACTCTGTATACCACATTACCGCCTTGGAAAGTATGTTAGTATAACGTACGGCACCTTACAATTCCTAACAAAACATTACAACAACGTACGTAAACTTAAAACTACATAATAAACTTAATGAATTCGTCCGAGTCATTTGAACATCGTACAACAATTTAGAATATCTTACGACTCTGTATGCCACAATACCGGCTTGAAAATCATGTTAGTATAACGTAGGACACCTTACAACTCCTAACAACACATTACAATAGCGTATGTAAACTTAAAACTCCATAGTAAACCTAATGAATTTGTCTGAGTCATTTGAACATCGTACAACAATTTAGAATATCTTACGACTCTGTATGCCACATTACCGCCTTGAAAAGCATGTTAGTATAACGTACAACACCTTACAACTACTAACAAAACATTACAACACCGTACGTAAACTTAAAACTCCATAATAAACCTAATGAATTCATCCGAGTCCTTTGAACATCGTACGACAATTTAGAATATATTACCACTCTGTATACCACATTACCGCCTTGGAAAGTATGTTAGTATAACGTACGGCACCTTACAATTCCTAACAAAACATTACAACACCGTACGTAAACTTAAAACTACATAATATACTTAATGAATTCGTCCGAGTCATTTGAACATCGTACAACAATTTAGAATATCTTACGACTCTGTATGCCACATTACCGCCTTGAAAATCATGTTAGTATAACGTAGGACACCTTACAACTCCTAACAACACATTACAATACCGTAAGTAAACTTAAAACTCCATAGTAAACCTAATGAATTCGTCCGAGTCATTTAAACATCGTACAACAATTTAGAATATCTTACGAATCTGTATGCCACATTACCGCCTTGAAAAGCATGTTAGTATAACGTACAACACCTTACAACTACTAACAAAACATTACAACACCGTACGTAAACTTAAAACTCCATAATAAACCTAATGAATTCATCCGAGTCCTTTGAACATCGTACGACAATTTAGAATATATTACCACTCTGTATACCACATTACCGCCTTGAAAAGTATGTTAGTATAACGTACGACACCTTACAATTCCTAACAAAACATTACAACACCGTACGTAAACTTAAAACTACATAATAAACTTAATGAATTCGTCCGAGTCATTTGAACATCGTACAACAATTTAGAATATCTTACGACTCTGTATGCCACATTACCGGCTTGAAAATCATGTTAGTATAACATAGGACACCTTACAACTCCTAACAACACATTACAATACCGTATGTAAACTTAAAACTCCATAGTAAACCTAATGAATTTGTCCGAGTCATTTGAACATCGTACAACAATTTAGAATATCTTACGACTCTGTATGCCACATTACCGCCTTGAAAAGCATGTTAGTATAACGTACAACACCTTACAACTACTAACAAAACATTACAACACCGTACGTAAACTTAAAACTCCATAATAAACCTAATGAATTCATCAGAGTCCTTTGAACATCGTACGACAATTTAGAATATATTACCACTCTGTATACCACATTACCGCCTTGAAAAGTATGTTAGTATAACGTACGACACCTTACAATTCCTAACAAAACATTACAACAACGTACGTAAACTTAAAACTACATAATAAACTTAATGAATTCGTCCGAGTCATTTGAACATCGTACAACAATTTAGAATATCTTACGACTCTGTATGCCACATTACCGCCTTGAAAATCATGTTAGTATAACGTAGGACACCTTACAACTCCTAACAACACATTACAATACCGTATGTAAACTTAAAACTCCATAGTAAACCTAATGAATTTGTCCGAGTCATTTGAACATCGTACAACAATTTAGAATATCTTACGACTCTGTATGCCACATTACCGCCTTGAAAAGCATGTTAGTATAACGTACAACACCTTACAACTACTAACAAAACATTACAACACCGTACGTAAACTTAAAACTCCATAATAAACCTAATGAATTCATCCGAGTCCTTTGAACATCGTACGACAATTTAGAATATATTACCACTCTGTATACCACATTACCGCCTTGGAAAGTATGTTAGTATAACGTACGGCACCTTACAATTCCTAACAAAACATTACAACAACGTACGTAAACTTAAAACTACATAATAAACTTAATGAATTCGTCCGAGTCATTTGAACATCGTACAACAATTTAGAATATCTTACGACTCTGTATGCCACAATACCGGCTTGAAAATCATGTTAGTATAACGTAGGACACCTTACAACTCCTAACAACACATTACAATAGCGTATGTAAACTTAAAACTCCATAGTAAACCTAATGAATTTGTCCGAGCCATTTGAACATCGTACAACAATTTAGAATATCTTACGACTCTGTATGCCACATTACCGCCTTGAAAAGCATGTTAGTATAACGTACAACACCTTACAACTACTAACAAAACATTACAACACCGTACGTAAACTTAAAACTCCATAATAAACCTAATGAATTCATCCGAGTCCTTTGAAGATCGTACGACAATTTAGAATATATTACCACTCTGTATACCACATTACCGCCTTGGAAAGTATGTTAGTATAACGTACGGCACCTTACAATTCCTAACAAAACATTACAACACCGTACGTAAACTTAAAACTACATAATATACTTAATGAATTCGTCCGAGTCATTTGAACATCGTACAACAATTTAGAATATCTTACGACTCTGTATGCCACATTACCGCCTTGAAAATCATGTTAGTATAACGTAGGACACCTTACAACTCCTAACAACACATTACAATACCGTAAGTAAACTTAAAACTCCATAGTAAACCTAATGAATTCGTCCGAGTCATTTGAACATCGTACAACAATTTAGAATATCTTACGAATCTGTATGCCACATTACCGCCTTGAAAAGCATGTTAGTATAACGTACAACACCTTACAACTACTAACAAAACATTACAACACCGTACGTAAACTTAAAACTCCATAATAAACCTAATGAATTCATCCGAGTCCTTTGAACATCGTACGACAATTTAGAATATATTACCACTCTGTATACCACATTACCGCCTTGAAAAGTATGTTAGTATAACGTACGACACCTTACAATTCCTTACAAAACATTACAACACCGTACGTAAACTTAAAACTACATAATAAACTTAATGAATTCGTCCGAGTCATTTGAACATCGTACAACAATTTAGAATATCTTACGACTCTGTATGCCACATTACCGGCTTGAAAATCATGTTAGTATAACATAGGACACCTTACAACTCCTAACAACACATTACAATACCGTATGTAAACTTAAAACTCCATAGTAAACCTAATGAATTTGTCCGAGTCATTTGAACATCGTACAACAATTTAGAATATCTTACGACTCTGTATGCCACATTACCGCCTTGAAAAGCATGTTAGTATAACGTACAACACCTTACAACTACTAACAAAACATTACAACACCGTACGTAAACTTAAAACTCCATAATAAACCTAATGAATTCATCCGAGTCCTTTGAACATCGTACGACAATTTAGAATATATTACCACTCTGTATACCACATTACCGCCTTGAAAAGTATGTTAGTATAACGTACGACACCTTACAATTCCTAACAAAACATTACAACAACGTACGTAAACTTAAAACTACATAATAAACTTAATGAATTCGTCCGAGTCATTTGAACATCGTACAACAATTTAGAATATCTTACGACTCTGTATGCCACATTACCGCCTTGAAAATCATGTTAGTATAACGTAGGACACCTTACAACTCCTAACAACACATTACAATAGCGTATGTAAACTTAAAACTCCATAGTAAACCTAATGAATTTGTCCGAGCCATTTGAACATCGTACAACAATTTAGAATATCTTACGACTCTGTATGCCACATTACCGCCTTGAAAAGCATGTTAGTATAACGTACAACACCTTACAACTACTAACAAAACATTACAACACCGTACGTAAACTTAAAACTCCATAATAAACCTAATGAATTCATCCGAGTCCTTTGAACATCGTACGACAATTTAGAATATATTACCACTCTGTATACCACATTACCGCCTTGGAAAGTATGTTAGTATAACGTACGGCACCTTACAATTCCTAACAAAACATTACAACACCGTACGTAAACTTAAAACTACATAATATACTTAATGAATTCGTCCGAGTCATTTGAACATCGTACAACAATTTAGAATATCTTACGACTCTGTATGCCACATTACCGCCTTGAAAATCATGTTAGTATAACGTAGGACACCTTACAACTCCTAACAACACATTACAATACCGTAAGTAAACTTAAAACTCCATAGTAAACCTAATGAATTCGTCCGAGTCATTTGAACATCGTACAACAATTTAGAATATCTTACGAATCTGTATGCCACATTACCGCCTTGAAAAGCATGTTAGTATAACGTACAACACCTTACAACTACTAACAAAACATTACAACACCGTACGTAAACTTAAAACTCCATAATAAACCTAATGAATTCATCCGAGTCCTTTGAACATCGTACGACAATTTAGAATATATTACCACTCTGTATACCACATTACCGCCTTGAAAAGTATGTTAGTA
The DNA here is from genome assembly GCA_030867185.1 of Tagetes erecta. Classification (NCBI taxonomy): domain Eukaryota; kingdom Viridiplantae; phylum Streptophyta; class Magnoliopsida; order Asterales; family Asteraceae; genus Tagetes; species Tagetes erecta. Next base: position 40,513,598 of record CM061488.1, on the reverse strand, counting down.
TAACGTACGACACCTTACAATTCCTTACAAAACATTACAACACCGTACGTAAACTTAAAACTACATAATAAACTTAATGAATTCGTCCGAGTCATTTGAACATCGTACAACAATTTAGAATATCTTACGACTCTGTATGCCACATTACCGGCTTGAAAATCATGTTAGTATAACATAGGACACCTTACAACTCCTAACAACACATTACAATACCGTATGTAAACTTAAAACTCCATAGTAAACCTAATGAATTTGTCCGAGTCATTTGAACATCGTACAACAATTTAGAATATCTTACGACTCTGTATGCCACATTACCGCCTTGAAAAGCATGTTAGTATAACGTACAACACCTTACAACTACTAACAAAACATTACAACACCGTACGTAAACTTAAAACTCCATAATAAACCTAATGAATTCATCCGAGTCCTTTGAACATCGTACGACAATTTAGAATATATTACCACTCTGTATACCACATTACCGCCTTGAAAAGTATGTTAGTATAACGTACGACACCTTACAATTCCTAACAAAACATTACAACAACGTACGTAAACTTAAAACTACATAATAAACTTAATGAATTCGTCCGAGTCATTTGAACATCGTACAACAATTTAGAATATCTTACGACTCTGTATGCCACATTACCGCCTTGAAAATCATGTTAGTATAACGTAGGACACCTTACAACTCCTAACAACACATTACAATACCGTATGTAAACTTAAAACTCCATAGTAAACCTAATGAATTTGTCCGAGTCATTTGAACATCGTACAACAATTTAGAATATCTTACGACTCTGTATGCCACATTACCGCCTTGAAAAGCATGTTAGTATAACGTACAACACCTTACAACTACTAACAAAACATTACAACACCGTACGTAAACTTAAAACTCCATAATAAACCTAATGAATTCATCCGAGTCCTTTGAACATCGTACGACAATTTAGAATATATTACCACTCTGTATACCACATTACCGCCTTGGAAAGTATGTTAGTATAACGTACGGCACCTTACAATTCCTAACAAAACATTACAACACCGTACGTAAACTTAAAACTACATAATAAACTTAATGAATTCGTCCGAGTCATTTGAACATCGTACAACAATTTAGAATATCTTACGACTCTGTATGCCACATTACCGCCTTGAAAATCATGTTAGTATAACGTAGGACACCTTACAACTCCTAACAACACATTACAATACCGTATGTAAACTTAAAACTCCATAGTAAACCTAATGAATTCGTCCGAGTCATTTGAACATCGTACAACAATTTAGAATATCTTACGAATCTGTATGCCACATTACCGCCTTGAAAAGCATGTTAGTATAACGTACAACACCTTACAACTACTAACAAAACATTACAACACCGTACGTAAACTTAAAACTCCATAATAAACCTAATGAATTCATCCGAGTCCTTTGAACATCGTACGACAATTTAGAATATATTGCCACTCTGTATACCACATTACCGCCTTGAAAAGTATGTTAGTATAACGTACGACACCTTACAATTCCTAACAAAACATTACAACACCGTACGTAAACTTAAAACTACATAATAAACTTAATGAATTCGTCCGAGTCATTTGAACATCGTACAACAATTTAGAATATCTTACGACTCTGTATGCCACATTACCGGCTTGAAAATCATGTTAGTATAACATAGGACACCTTACAACTCCTAACAACACATTACAATACCGTATGTAAACTTAAAACTCCATAGTAAACCTAATGAATTTGTCCGAGTCATTTGAACATCGTACAACAATTTAGAATATCTTACGACTCTGTATGCCACATTACCGCCTTGAAAAGCATGTTAGTATAACGTACAACACCTTACAACTACTAACAAAACATTAAAACACCGTACGTAAACTTAAAACTCCATAATAAACCTAATGAATTCATCCGAGTCCTTTGAACATCGTACGACAATTTAGAATATATTACCACTCTGTATACCACATTACCGTCTTGAAAAGTATGTTAGTATAACGTACGACACCTTACAATTCCTAACAAAACATTACAACAACGTACGTAAACTTAAAACTACATAATAAACTTAATGAATTCGTCCGAGTCATTTGAACATCGTACAACAATTTAGAATATCTTACGACTCTGTATGCCACATTACCGCCTTGAAAATCATGTTAGTATAACGTAGGACACCTTACAACTCCTAACAACACATTACAATACCGTATGTAAACTTAAAACTCCATAGTAAACCTAATGAATTTGTCCGAGTCATTTGAACATCGTACAACAATTTAGAATATCTTACGACTCTGTATGCCACATTACCGCCTTGAAAAGCATGTTAGTATAACGTACAACACCTTACAACTACTAACAAAACATTACAACACCGTACGTAAACTTAAAACTCCATAATAAACCTAATGAATTCATCCGAGTCCTTTGAACATCGTACGACAATTTAGAATATATTACCACTCTGTATACCACATTACCGCCTTGGAAAGTATGTTAGTATAACGTACGGCACCTTACAATTCCTAACAAAACATTACAACACCGTACGTAAACTTAAAACTACATAATAAACTTAATGAATTCGTCCGAGTCATTTGAACATCGTACAACAATTTAGAATATCTTACGACTCTGTATGCCACATTACCGCCTTGAAAATCATGTTAGTATAACGTAGGACACCTTACAACTCCTAACAACACATTACAATACCGTATGTAAACTTAAAACTCCATAGTAAACCTAATGAATTCGTCCGAGTCATTTGAACATCGTACAACAATTTAGAATATCTTACGAATCTGTATGCCACATTACCGCCTTGAAAAGCATGTTAGTATAACGTACAACACCTTACAACTACTAACAAAACATTACAACACCGTACGTAAACTTAAAACTCCATAATAAACCTAATGAATTCATCCGAGTCCTTTGAACATCGTACGACAATTTAGAATATATTGCCACTCTGTATACCACATTACCGCCTTGAAAAGTATGTTAGTATAACGTACGACACCTTACAATTCCTAACAAAACATTACAACACCGTACGTAAACTTAAAACTACATAATAAACTTAATGAATTCGTCCGAGTCATTTGAACATCGTACAACAATTTAGAATATCTTACGACTCTGTATGCCACATTACCGGCTTGAAAATCATGTTAGTATAACATAGGACACCTTACAACTCCTAACAACACATTACAATACCGTATGTAAACTTAAAACTCCATAGTAAACCTAATGAATTTGTCCGAGTCATTTGAACATCGTACAACAATTTAGAATATCTTACGACTCTGTATGCCACATTACCGCCTTGAAAAGCATGTTAGTATAACGTACAACACCTTACAACTACTAACAAAACATTACAACACCGTACGTAAACTTAAAACTCCATAATAAACCTAATGAATTCATCCGAGTCCTTTGAACATCGTACGACAATTTAGAATATATTACCACTCTGTATACCACATTACCGCCTTGAAAAGTATGTTAGTATAACGTACGACACCTTACAATTCCTAACAAAACATTACAACAACGTACGTAAACTTAAAACTACATAATAAACTTAATGAATTCGTCCGAGTCATTTGAACATCGTACAACAATTTAGAATATCTTACGACTCTGTATGCCACATTACCGGCTTGAAAATCATGTTAGTATAACATAGGACACCTTACAACTCCTAACAACACATTACAATACCGTATGTAAACTTAAAAATCCATAGTAAACCTAATGAATTTGTCCGAGTCATTTGAACATCGTACAACAATTTAGAATATCTTACGACTCTGTATGCCACATTACCGCCTTGAAAAGCATGTTAGTATAACGTACAACACCTTACAACTACTAACAAAACATTACAACACCGTACGTAAACTTAAAACTCCATAATAAACCTAATGAATTCATCCGAGTCCTTTGAACATCGTACGACAATTTAGAATATATTACCACTCTGTATACCACATTACCGCCTTGAAAAGTATGTTAGTATAACGTACGACACCTTACAATTCCTAACAAAACATTACAACAACGTACGTAAACTTAAAACTACATAATAAACTTAATGAATTCGTCCGAGTCATTTGAACATCGTACAACAATTTAGAATATCTTACGACTCTGTATGCCACATTACCGCCTTGAAAATCATGTTAGTATAACGTAGGACACCTTACAACTCCTAACAACACATTACAATACCGTATGTAAACTTAAAACTCCATAGTAAACCTAATGAATTTGTCCGAGTCATTTGAACATCGTACAACAATTTAGAATATCTTACGACTCTGTATGCCACATTACCGCCTTGAAAAGCATGTTAGTATAACGTACAACACCTTACAACTACTAACAAAACATTACAACACCGTACGTAAACTTAAAACTCCATAATAAACCTAATGAATTCATCCGAGTCCTTTGAACATCGTACGACAATTTAGAATATATTACCACTCTGTATACCACATTACCGCCTTGGAAAGTATGTTAGTATAACGTACGGCACCTTACAATTCCTAACAAAACATTACAACACCGTACGTAAACTTAAAACTACATAATAAACTTAATGAATTCGTCCGAGTCATTTGAACATCGTACAACAATTTAGAATATCTTACGACTCTGTATGCCACATTACCGCCTTGAAAATCATGTTAGTATAACGTAGGACACCTTACAACTACTAACAACACATTACAATACCGTATGTAAACTTAAAACTCCATAGTAAACCTAATGAATTCGTCCGAGTCATTTGAACATCGTACAACAATTTAGAATATCTTACGAATCTGTATGCCACATTACCGCCTTGAAAAGCATGTTAGTATAACGTACAACACCTTACAACTACTAACAAAACATTACAACACCGTACGTAAACTTAAAACTCCATAATAAACCTAATGAATTCATCCGAGTCCTTTGAACATCGTACGACAATTTAGAATATATTGCCACTCTGTATACCACATTACCGCCTTGAAAAGTATGTTAGTATAACGTACGACACCTTACAATTGCTAACAAAACATTACAACACCGTACGTAAACTTAAAACTACATAATAAACTTAATGAATTCGTCCGAGTCATTTGAACATCGTACAACAATTTAGAATATCTTACGACTCTGTATGCCACATTACCGGCTTGAAAATCATGTTAGTATAACATAGGACACCTTACAACTCCTAACAACACATTACAATACCGTATGTAAACTTAAAACTCCATAGTAAACCTAATGAATTTGTCCGAGTCATTTGAACATCGTACAACAATTTAGAATATCTTACGACTCTGTATGCCACATTACCGCCTTGAAAAGCATGTTAGTATAACGTACAACACCTTACAACTACTAACAAAACATTACAACACCGTACGTAAACTTAAAACTCCATAATAAACCTAATGAATTCATCCGAGTCCTTTGAACATCGTACGACAATTTAGAATATATTACCACTCTGTATACCACATTACCGCCTTGAAAAGTATGTTAGTATAACGTACGACACCTTACAATTCCTAACAAAACATTACAACAACGTACGTAAACTTAAAACTACATAATAAACTTAATGAATTCGTCCGAGTCATTTGAACATCGTACAACAATTTAGAATATCTTACGACTCTGTATGCCACATTACCGCCTTGAAAATCATGTTAGTATAACGTAGGACACCTTACAACTCCTAACAACACATTACAATACCGTAAGTAAACTTAAAACTCCATAGTAAACCTAATGAATTCGTCCGAGTCATTTGAACATCGTACAACAATTTAGAATATCTTACGAATCTGTATGCCACATTACCGCCTTGAAAAGCATGTTAGTATAACGTACAACACCTTACAACTACTAACAAAACATTACAACACCGTACGTAAACTTAAAACTCCATAATAAACCTAATGAATTCATCCGAGTCCTTTGAACATCGTACGACAATTTAGAATATATTACCACTCTGTATACCACATTACCGCCTTGAAAAGTATGTTAGTATAACGTACGACACCTTACAATTCCTAACAAAACATTACAACAACGTACGTAAACTTAAAACTACATAATAAACTTAATGAATTCGTCCGAGTCATTTGAACATCGTACAACAATTTAGAAAATCTTACGACTCTGTATGCCACATTACCGCCTTGAAAATCATGTTAGTATAACGTAGGACACCTTACAACTCCTAACAGCACATTACAATACCGTAAGTAAACTTAAAACTCCATAGTAAACCTAATGAATTCGTCCGAGTCATTTGAACATCGTACAACAATTTAGAATATCTTACGAATCTGTATGCCACATTACCGCCTTGAAAAGCATGTTAGTATAACGTACAACACCTTACAACTACTAACAAAACATTACAACACCGTACGTAAACTTAAAACTCCATAATAAACCTAATGAATTCATCCGAGTCCTTTGAACATCGTACGACAATTTAGAATATATTACCACTCTGTATACCACATTACCGCCTTGAAAAGTATGTTAGTATAACGTACGACACCTTACAATTCCTAACAAAACATTACAACAACGTACGTAAACTTAAAACTACATAATAAACTTAATGAATTCGTCCGAGTCATTTGAACATCGTACAACAATTTAGAATATCTTACGACTCTGTATGCCACATTACCGCCTTGAAAATCATGTTAGTATAACGTAGGACACCTTACAACTCCTAACAACACATTACAATACCGTATGTAAACTTAAAACTCCATAGTAAACCTAATGAATTTGTCCGAGTCATTTGAACATCGTACAACAATTTAGAATATCTTACGACTCTGTATGCCACATTACCGCCTTGAAAAGCATGTTAGTATAACGTACAACACCTTACAACTACTAACAAAACATTACAACACCGTACGTAAACTTAAAACTCCATAATAAACCTAATGAATTCATCCGAGTCCTTTGAACATCGTACGACAATTTAGAATATATTACCACTCTGTATACCACATTACCGCCTTGGAAAGTATGTTAGTATAACGTACGGCACCTTACAATTCCTAACAAAACATTACAACACCGTACGTAAACTTAAAACTACATAATAAACTTAATGAATTCGTCCGAGTCATTTGAACATCGTACAACAATTTAGAATATCTTACGACTCTGTATGCCACATTACCGCCTTGAAAATCATGTTAGTATAACGTAGGACACCTTACAACTCCTAACAACACATTACAATACCGTATGTAAACTTAAAACTCCATAGTAAACCTAATGAATTCGTCCGAGTCATTTGAACATCGTACAACAATTTAGAATATCTTACGAATCTGTATGCCACATTACCGCCTTGAAAAGCATGTTAGTATAACGTACAACACCTTACAACTACTAACAAAACATTACAACACCGTACGTAAACTTAAAACTCCATAATAAACCTAATGAATTCATCCGAGTCCTTTGAACATCGTACGACAATTTAGAATATATTGCCACTCTGTATACCACATTACCGCCTTGAAAAGTATGTTAGTATAACGTACGACACCTTACAATTCCTAACAAAACATTACCACACCGTACGTAAACTTAAAACTACATAATAAACTTAATGAATTCGTCCGAGTCATTTGAACATCGTACAACAATTTAGAATATCTTACGACTCTGTATGCCACATTACCGGCTTGAAAATCATGTTAGTATAACATAGGACACCTTACAACTCCTAACAACACATTACAATACCGTATGTAAACTTAAAACTCCATAGTAAACCTAATGAATTTGTCCGAGTCATTTGAACATCGTACAACAATTTAGAATATCTTACGACTCTGTATGCCACATTACCGCCTTGAAAAGCATGTTAGTATAACGTACAACACCTTACAACTACTAACAAAACATTACAACACCGTACGTAAACTTAAAACTCCATAATAAACCTAATGAATTCATCCGAGTCCTTTGAACATCGTACGACAATTTAGAATATATTACCACTCTGTATACCACATTACCGCCTTGAAAAGTATGTTAGTATAACGTACGACACCTTACAATTCCTAACAAAACATTACAACAACGTACGTAAACTTAAAACTACATAATAAACTTAATGAATTCGTCCGAGTCATTTGAACATCGTACAACAATTTAGAATATCTTACGACTCTGTATGCCACATTACCGCCTTGAAAATCATGTTAGTATAACGTAGGACACCTTACAACTCCTAACAACACATTACAATACCGTAAGTAAACTTAAAACTCCATAGTAAACCTAATGAATTCGTCCGAGTCATTTGAACATCGTACAACAATTTAGAATATCTTACGAATCTGTATGCCACATTACCGCCTTGAAAAGCATGTTAGTATAACGTACAACACCTTACAACTACTAACAAAACATTACAACACCGTACGTAAACTTAAAACTCCATAATAAACCTAATGAATTCATCCGAGTCCTTTGAACATCGTACGACAATTTAGAATATATTACCACTCTGTATACCACATTACCGCCTTGAAAAGTATGTTAGTATAACGTACGACACCTTACAATTCCTAACAAAACATTACAACAACGTACGTAAACTTAAAACTACATAATAAACTTAATGAATTCGTCCGAGTCATTTGAACATCGTACAACAATTTAGAATATCTTACGACTCTGTATGCCACATTACCGCCTTGAAAATCATGTTAGTATAACGTAGGACACCTTACAACTCCTAACAACACATTACAATACCGTAAGTAAACTTAAAACTCCATAGTAAACCTAATGAATTCGTCCGAGTCATTTGAACATCGTACAACAATTTAGAATATCTTACGAATCTGTATGCCACATTACCGCCTTGAAAAGCATGTTAGTATAACGTACAACACCTTACAACTACTAACAAAACATTACAACACCGTACGTAAACTTAAAACTCCATAATAAACCTAATGAATTCATCCGAGTCCTTTGAACATCGTACGACAATTTAGAATATATTACCACTCTGTATACCACATTACCGCCTTGAAAAGTATGTTAGTATAACGTACGACACCTTACAATTCCTAACAAAACATTACAACACCGTACGTAAACTTAAAACTACATAATAAACTTAATGAATTCGTCCGAGTCATTTGAACATCGTACAACAATTTAGAATATCTTACGACTCTGTATGCCACATTACCGGCTTGAAAATCATGTTAGTATAACATAGGACACCTTACAACTCCTAACAACACATTACAATACCGTATGTAAACTTAAAACTCCATAGTAAACCTAATGAATTTGTCCGAGTCATTTGAACATCGTACAACAATTTAGAATATCTTACGACTCTGTATGCCACATTACCGCCTTGAAAAGCATGTTAGTATAACGTACAACACCTTACAACTACTAACAAAACATTACAACACCGTACGTAAACTTAAAACTCCATAATAAACCTAATGAATTCATCCGAGTCCTTTGAACATCGTACGACAATTTAGAATATATTACCACTCTGTATACCACATTACCGCCTTGAAAAGTATGTTAGTATAACGTACGACACCTTACAATTCCTAACAAAACATTACAACAACGTACGTAAACTTAAAACTACATAATAAACTTAATGAATTCGTCCGAGTCATTTGAACATCGTACAACAATTTAGAATATCTTACGACTCTGTATGCCACATTACCACCGCCTTGAAAATCATGTTAGTATAACGTAGGACACCTTACAACTCCTAACAACACATTACAATACCGTATGTAAACTTAAAACTCCATAGTAAACCTAATGAATTCGTCCGAGTCATTTGAACATCGTACAACAATTTAGAATATCTTACGAATCTGTATGCCACATTACCGCCTTGAAAAGCATGTTAGTATAACGTACAACACCTTACAACTACAAACAAAACATTACAACACCGTACGTAAACTTAAAACTCCATAATAAACCTAATGAATTTATCCGAGTCCTTTGAACATCGTACGACAATTTAGAATATATTACCACTCTGTATACCACATTACCGCCTTGAAAAGTATGTTAGTATAACGTACGCACCTTACAATTCCTAACAAAACATTACAACACCGTACGTAAACTTAAAACTACATAATAAACTTAATGAATTCGTCCGAGTCATTTGAACATCGTACAACAATTTAGAATATCTTACGACTCTGTATGCCACATTACCGACTTGAAAATCATGTTAGTATAACGTAGGACACCTTACAACTCCTAACAACACATTACAATACCGTATGTAAACTTAAAACTCCATAGTAAACCTAATGAATTCGTCCGAGTCATTTGAACATCGTACAACAATTTAGAATATCTTACGAATCTGTATGCCACATTACCGCCTTGAAAAGCATGTTAGTATAACGTACAACACCTTACAACTACTAACAAAACATTACAACACCGTACGTAAACTTAAAACTCCATAATAAACCTAATGAATTCATCCGAGTCCTTTGAACATCGTACGACAATTTAGAATATATTACCACTCTGTATACCACATTACCGCCTTGGAAAGTATGTTAGTATAACGTACGGCACCTTACAATTCCTAACAAAACATTACAACACCGTACGTAAACTTAAAACTACATAATATACTTAATGAATTCGTCCGAGTCATTTGAACATCGTACAACAATTTAGAATATCTTACGACTCTGTATGCCACATTACCGCCTTGAAAATCATGTTAGTATAACGTAGGACACCTTACAACTCCTAACAACACATTACAATACCGTAAGTAAACTTAAAACTCCATAGTAAACCTAATGAATTCGTCCGAGTCATTTGAACATCGTACAACAATTTAGAATATCTTACGAATCTGTATGCCACATTACCGCCTTGAAAAGCATGTTAGTATAACGTACAACACCTTAAAACTACTAACAAAACATTACAACACCGTACGTAAACTTAAAACTCCATAATAAACCTAATGAATTCATCCGAGTCCTTTGAACATCGTACGACAATTTAGAATATATTACCACTCTGTATACCACATTACCGCCTTGAAAAGTATGTTAGTATAACGTACGACACCTTACAATTCCTAACAAAACATTACAACACCGTACGTAAACTTAAAACTACATAATAAACTTAATGAATTCGTCCGAGTCATTTGAACATCGTACAACAATTTAGAATATCTTACGACTCTGTATGCCACATTACCGCCTTGAAAAGCATGTTAGTATAACGTACAACACCTTACAACTACTAACAAAACATTACAACACCGTACGTAAACTTAAAACTCCATAATAAACCTAATGAATTCATCCGAGTCCTTTGAACATCGTACGACAATTTAGAATATATTACCACTCTGTATACCACATTACCGCCTTGAAAAGCATGTTAGTATAACGTACAACACCTTACAACTACTAACAAAACATTACAACACCGTACGTAAACTTAAAACTCCATAATAAACCTAATGAATTCATCCGAGTCCTTTGAACATCGTACGACAATTTAGAATATATTACCACTCTGTATACCACATTACCGCCTTGGAAAGTATGTTAGTATAACGTACGGCACCTTACAATTCCTAACAAAACATTACAACACCGTACGTAAACTTAAAACTACATAATAAAGTTAATGAATTCGTCCGAGTCATTTGAACATCGTACAACAATTTAGAATATCTTACGACTCTGTATGCCACATTACCACCGCCTTGAAAATCATGTTAGTATAACGTAGGACACCTTACAACTCCTAACAACACATTACAATACCGTATGTAAACTTAAAACTCCATAGTAAACCTAATGAATTCGTCCGAGTCATTTGAACATCGTACAACAATTTAGAATATCTTACGAATCTGTATGCCACATTACCGCCTTGAAAAGCATGTTAGTATAACGTACAACACCTTACAACTACAAACAAAACATTACAACACCGTACGTAAACTTAAAACTCCATAATAAACCTAATGAATTTATCCGAGTCCTTTGAACATCGTACGACAATTTAGAATATATTACCACTCTGTATACCACATTACCGCCTTGAAAAGTATGTTAGTATAACGTACGACACCTTACAATTCCTAACAAAACATTACAACACCGTACGTAAACTTAAAACTACATAATAAACTTAATGAATTCGTCCGAGTCATTTGAACATCGTACAACAATTTAGAATATCTTACGACTCTGTATGCCACATTACCGCCTTGAAAAGCATGTTAGTATAACGTACAACACCTTACAACTACTAACAAAACATTACAACACCGTACGTAAACTTAAAACTCCATAATAAACCTAATGAATTCATCCGAGTCCTTTGAACATCGTACGACAATTTAGAATATATTACCACTCTGTATACCACATTACCGCCTTGAAAAGCATGTTAGTATAACGTACAACACCTTACAACTACTAACAAAACATTACAACACCGTACGTAAACTTAAAACTCCATAATAAACCTAATGAATTCATCCGAGTCCTTTGAACATCGTACGACAATTTAGAATATATTACCACTCTGTATACCACATTACCGCCTTGGAAAGTATGTTAGTATAACGTACGGCACCTTACAATTCCTAACAAAACATTACAACACCGTACGTAAACTTAAAACTACATAATAAAGTTAATGAATTCGTCCGAGTCATTTGAACATCGTACAACAATTTAGAATATCTTACGACTCTGTATGCCACATTACCACCGCCTTGAAAATCATGTTAGTATAACGTAGGACACCTTACAACTCCTAACAACACATTACAATACCGTATGTAAACTTAAAACTCCATAGTAAACCTAATGAATTCGTCCGAGTCATTTGAACATCGTACAACAATTTAGAATATCTTACGAATCTGTATGCCACATTACCGCCTTGAAAAGCATGTTAGTATAACTTACAACACCTTACAACTACAAACAAAACATTACAACACCGTACGTAAACTTAAAACTCCATAATAAACCTAATGAATTTATCCGAGTCCTTTGAACATCGTACGACAATTTAGAATATATTACCACTCTGTATACCACATTACCGCCTTGAAAAGTATGTTAGTATAACGTACGACACCTTACAATTCCTAACAAAACATTACAACACCGTACGTAAACTTAAAACTACATAATAAACTTAATGAATTCGTCCGAGTCATTTGAACATCGTACAACAATTTAGAATATCTTACGACTCTGTATGCCACATTACCGCCTTGAAAAGCATGTTAGTATAACGTACAACACCTTACAACTACTAACAAAACATTACAACACCGTACGTAAACTTAAAACTCCATAATAAACCTAATGAATTCATCCGAGTCCTTTGAACATCGTACGACAATTTAGAATATATTACCACTCTGTATACCACATTACCGCCTTGAAAAGCATGTTAGTATAACGTACAACACCTTACAACTACTAACAAAACATTACAACACCGTACGTAAACTTAAAACTCCATAATAAACCTAATGAATTCATCCGAGTCCTTTGAACATCGTACGACAATTTAGAATATATTACCACTCTGTATACCACATTACCGCCTTGGAAAGTATGTTAGTATAACGTACGGCACCTTACAATTCCTAACAAAACATTACAACACCGTACGTAAACTTAAAACTACATAATAAAGTTAATGAATTCGTCCGAGTCATTTGAACATCGTACAACAATTTAGAATATCTTACGACTCTGTATGCCACATTACCACCGCCTTGAAAATCATGTTAGTATAACGTAGGACACCTTACAACTCCTAACAACACATTACAATACCGTATGTAAACTTAAAACTCCATAGTAAACCTAATGAATTCGTCCGAGTCATTTGAACATCGTACAACAATTTAGAATATCTTACGAATCTGTATGCCACATTACCGCCTTGAAAAGCATGTTAGTATAACGTACAACACCTTACAACTACAAACAAAACATTACAACACCGTACGTAAACTTAAAACTCCATAATAAACCTAATGAATTTATCCGAGTCCTTTGAACATCGTACGGCAATTTAGAATATATTACCACTCTGTATACCACATTACCGCCTTGAAAAGTATGTTAGTATAACGTACGACACCTTACAATTCCTAACAAAACATTACAACACCGTACGTAAACTTAAAACTACATAATAAACTTAATGAATTCGTCCGAGTCATTTGAACATCGTACAACAATTTAGAATATCTTACGACTCTGTATGCCACATTACCGCCTTGAAAAGCATGTTAGTATAACGTACAACACCTTACAACTACTAACAAAACATTACAACACCGTACGTAAACTTAAAACTCCATAATAAACCTAATGAATTCATCCGAGTCCTTTGAACATCGTACGACAATTTAGAATATCTTACGACTCTGTATACCACATTACCGCCTTGAAAAGCATGTTAGTATAACGTACAACACCTTACAACTACTAACAAAACATTACAACACCGTACGTAAACTTAAAACTCCATAATAAACCTAATGATTTCATCCGAGTCCTTTGAACATCGTACGACAATTTAGAATATAATACCACTCTGTATACCACATTACCGCCTTGGAAAGTATGTTAGTATAACGTACGGCACCTTACAATTCCTAACAAAACATTACAACACCGTACGTAAACTTAAAACTACATAATAAACTTAATGAATTCGTCCGAGTCATTTGAACATCGTACAACAATTTAGAATATCTTACGACTCTGTATGCCACATTACCGCCTTGAAAATCATGTTAGTATAACGTAGGACACCTTACAACTCCTAACAACACATTACAATACCGTATGTAAACTTAAAACTCCATAGTAAACCTAATGAATTCGTCCGAGTCATTTGAACCTCGTACAACAATTTAGAATATCTTACGAATCTGTATGCCACATTACCGCCTTGAAAAGCATGTTAGTATAACGTACAACACCTTACAACTACTAACAAAACATTACAACACCGTACGTAAACTTAAAACTCCATAATAAACCTAATGAATTCATCCGAGTCCTTTGAACATCGTACGACAATTTAGAATATATTACCACTCTGTATACCACATTACCGCCTTGAAAAGTATGTTAGTATAACGTACGACACCTTACAATTCCTAACAAAACATTACAACACCGTACGTAAACTTAAAACTACATAATAAACTTAATGAATTCGTCCGAGTCATTTGAACATCGTACAACAATTTAGAATATCTTACGACTCTGTATGCGACATTACCGCCTTGAAAATCATGTTAGTATAACGTAGGACACCTTACAACTCCTAACAACACATTACAATAGCGTATGTAAACTTAAAACTCCATAGTAAACCTAATGAATTTGTCCGAGTCATTTGAACATCGTACAACAATTTAGAATATCTTACGACTCGGTATGCCACATTACCGCCTTGAAAAGCATGTTAGTATAACGTACAACACCTTACAACTACTAACAAAACATTACAACACCGTACGTAAACTTAAAACTCCATAATAAACCTAATGAATTCATCCGAGTCCTTTGAACATCGTACGACAATTTAGAATATATTACCACTCTGTATACCACATTACCGCCTTGGAAAGTATGTTAGTATAACGTACGGCACCTTACAATTCCTAACAAAACCTTACAACACCGCACGTAAACTTAAAACTACATAATAAACCTAATGAATTCATCCGAGTCCTTTGAACATCGTACGACAATTTAGAATATATTACCACTCTGTGTACCACATTACCGCCTTGGAAAGTATGTTAGTATAACGTACGGCACCTTACAATTCCTAACAAAACATTACAACACCGTACGTAAACTTAAAACTACATAATAAACTTAATGAATTCGTCCGAGTCATTTGAACATCGTACAACAATTTAGAATATCTTACGACTCTGTATGCCACATTACCGCCTTGAAAATCATGTTAGTATAACGTAGGACACCTTACAACTCCTAACAACACATTACAATAGCGTATGTAAACTTAAAACTCCATAGTAAACCTAATGAATTTGTCCGAGTCATTTGAACATCGTACAACAATTTAGAATATCTTACGACTCTGTATGCCACATTACCGCCTTGAAAAGCATGTTAGTATAACGTACAACACCTTACAACTACTAACAAAACATTACAACACCGTACGTAAACTTAAAACTCCATAATAAACCTAATGAATTCATCCGAGTCCTTTGAACATCGTACGACAATTTAGAATATATTACCACTCTGTATACCACATTACCGCCTTGGAAAGTATGTTAGTATAACGTACGGCACCTTACAATTCCTAACAAAACATTACAACAACGTACGTAAACTTAAAACTACATAATAAACTTAATGAATTCGTCCGAGTCATTTGAACATCGTACAACAATTTAGAATATCTTACGACTCTGTATGCAACATTACCGGCTTGAAAATCATGTTAGTATAACGTAGGACACCTTACAACTCCTAACAACACATTACAATAGCGTATGTAAACTTAAAACTCCATAGTAAACCTAATGAATTTGTCCGAGTCATTTGAACATCGTACAACAATTTAGAATATCTTACGACTCTGTATGCCACATTACCGCCTTGAAAATCATGTTAGTATAACGTAGGACACCTTACAACTCCTAACAACACATTACAATACAGTATGTAAACTTAAAACTCCATAGTAAACCTAATGAATTTGTCCGAGTCATTTGAACATCGTACAACAATTTAGAATATCTTACGACTCTGTATGCCACATTACCGCCTTGAAAAGCTTGTTAGTATAACGTACAACACCTTACAACTACTAACAAAACATTACAACACCGTACGTAAACTTAAAACTCCATAATAAACCTAATGATTTCATCCGAGTCCTTTGAACATCGTACGACAATTTAGAATATATTACCACTCTGTATACCACATTACCGCCTTGGAAAGTATGTTAGTATAACGTACGGCACCTTACAATTCCTAACAAAACATTACAACACCGTACGTAAACTTAAAACTACATAATAAACTTAATGAATTCGTCCGAGTCATTTGAACATCGTACAACAATTTAGAATATCTTACGACTCTGTATGCCACATTACCGCCTTGAAAATCATGTTAGTATAACGTAGGAAACCTTACAACTCCTAACAAAACATTACAACACCGTACGTAAACTTAAAACTCCATAATAAACCTAATGAATTCATCCGAGTCCTTTGAACATCGTACGACAATTTAGAATATATTACCACTCTGTATACCACATTACCGCCTTGGAAAGTATGTTAGTATAACGTACGGCACCTTACAATTCCTAACAAAACATTACAACACCGCACGTAAACTTAAAACTACATAATAAACCTAATGAATTCATCCGAGTCCTTTGAACATCGTACGACAATTTAGAATATATTACCACTCTGTGTACCACATTACCGCCTTGGAAAGTATGTTAGTATAACGTACGGCACCTTACAATTCCTAACAAAACATTACAACACCGTACGTAAACTTAAAACTACATAATAAACTTAATGAATTCGTCCGAGTCATTTGAACATCGTACAACAATTTAGAATATCTTACGACTCTGTATGCCACATTACCGCCTTGAAAATCATGTTAGTATAACGTAGGACACCTTACAACTCCTAACAACACATTACAATAGCGTATGTAAACTTAAAACTCCATAGTAAACCTAATGAATTTGTCCGAGTCATTTGAACATCGTACAACAATTTAGAATATCTTACGACTCTGTATGCCACATTACCGCCTTGAAAATCATGTTAGTATAACGTAGGACACCTTACAACTCCTAACAACACATTACAATACAGTATGTAAACTTAAAACTCCATAGTAAACCTAATGAATTTGTCCGAGTCATTTGAACATCGTACAACAATTTAGAATATCTTACGACTCTGTATGCCACATTACCGCCTTGAAAAGCTTGTTAGTATAACGTACAACACCTTACAACTACTAACAAAACATTACAACACCGTACGTAAACTTAAAACTCCATAATAAACCTAATGATTTCATCCGAGTCCTTTGAACATCGTACGACAATTTAGAATATATTACCACTCTGTATACCACATTACCGCCTTGGAAAGTATGTTAGTATAACGTACGGCACCTTACAATTCCTAACAACACATTACAATAGCGTATGTAAACTTAAAACTCCATAGTAAACCTAATGAATTTGTCCGAGTCATTTGAACATCGTACAACAATTTAGAATATCTTACGACTCTGTATGCCACATTACCGCCTTGAAAAGCATGTTAGTATAACGTACAACACCTTACAACTACTAACAAAACATTACAACACCGTACGTAAACTTAAAACTCCATAATAAACCTAATGAATTCATCCGAGTCCTTTGAACATCGTACGACAATTTAGAATATATTACCACTCTGTATACCACATTACCGCCTTGGAAAGTATGTTAGTATAACGTACGGCACCTTACAATTCCTAACAAAACATTACAACAACGTACGTAAACTTAAAACTACATAATAAACTTAATGAATTCGTCCGAGTCATTTGAACATCGTACAACAATTTAGAATATCTTACGACTCTGTATGCCACATTACCGGCTTGAAAATCATGTTAGTATAACGTAGGACACCTTACAACTCCTAACAACACATTACAATAGCGTATGTAAACTTAAAACTCCATAGTAAACCTAATGAATTTGTCCGAGTCATTTGAACATCGTACAACAATTTAGAATATCTTACGACTCTGTATGCCACATTACCGCCTTGAAAAGCATGTTAGTATAACGTACAACACCTTAAAACTACTAACAAAACATTACAACACCGTACGTAAACTTAAAACTCCATAATAAACCTAATGAATTCATCCGAGTCCTTTGAACATCGTACGACAATTTAGAATATATTACCACTCTGTATACCACATTACCGCCTTGGAAAGTATGTTAGTATAACGTACGGCACCTTACAATTCCTAACAAAACATTACAACACCGTACGTAAACTTAAAACTACATAATATACTTAATGAATTCGTCCGAGTCATTTGAACATCGTACAACAATTTAGAATATCTTACGACTCTGTATGCCACATTACCGCCTTGAAAATCATGTTAGTATAACGTAGGACACCTTACAACTCCTAACAACACATTACAATACCGTAAGTAAACTTAAAACTCCATAGTAAACCTAATGAATTCGTCCGAGTCATTTGAACATCGTACAACAATTTAGAATATCTTACGAATCTGTATGCCACATTACCGCCTTGAAAAGCATGTTAGTATAACGTACAACACCTTACAACTACTAACAAAACATTACAACACCGTACGTAAACTTAAAACTCCATAATAAACCTAATGAATTCATCCGAGTCCTTTGAACATCGTACGACAATTTAGAATATATTACCACTCTGTATACCACATTACCGCCTTGAAAAGTATGTTAGTATAACGTACGACACCTTACAATTCCTAACAAAACATTACAACACCGTACGTAAACTTAAAACTACATAATAAACTTAATGAATTCGTCCGAGTCATTTGAACATCGTACAACAATTTAGAATATCTTACGACTCTGTATGCCACATTACCGGCTTGAAAATCATGTTAGTATAACGTAGGACACCTTACAACTCCTAACAACACATTACAATACCGTATGTAAGCTTAAAACTCCATAGTAAACCTAATGAATTTGTCCGAGTCATTTGAACATCGTACAACAATTTAGAATATCTTACGACTCTGTATGCCACATTACCGCCTTGAAAAGCATGTTAGTATAACGTACAACACCTTACAACTACTAACAAAACATTACAACACCGTACGTAAACTTAAAACTCCATAATAAACCTAATGAATTCATCCGAGTCCTTTGAACATCGTACGACAATTTAGAATATATTACCACTCTATATACCACATTACCGCCTTGGAAAGTATGTTAGTATAACGTACGACACCTTACAATTCCTAACAAAACATTACAACACCGTACGTAAACTTAAAACTACATAATAAACTTAATGAATTCGTCCGAGTCATTTGAACATCGTACAACAATTTAGAATATCTTACGACTCTGTATGCCACATTACCGGCTTGAAAATCATGTTAGTATAACGTAGGACACCTTACAACTCCTAACAACACATTACAATACCGTATGTAAACTTAAAACTCCATAGTAAACCTAATGAATTTGTCCGAGTCATTTGAACATCGTACAACAATTTAGAATATCTTACGACTCTGTATGCCACATTACCGCCTTGAAAAGCATGTTAGTATAACGTACAACACCTTACAACTACTAACAAAACATTACAACACCGTACGTAAACTTAAAACTCCATAATAAACCTAATGAATTCATCCGAGTCCTTTGAACATCGTACGACAATTTAGAATATATTACCACTCTGTATACCACATTACCGCCTTGAAAAGTATGTTAGTATAACGTACGACACCTTACAATTCCTAACAAAACATTACAACAACGTACGTAAACTTAAAACTACATAATAAACTTAATGAATTCGTCCGAGTCATTTGAACATCGTACAACAATTTAGAATATCTTACGACTCTGTATGCCACATTAACGCCTTGAAAATCATGTTAGTATAACGTAGGACACCTTACAACTCCTAACAACACATTACAATACCGTATGTAAACTTAAAACTCCATAGTAAACCTAATGAATTCGTCCGAGTCATTTGAACATCGTACAACAATTTAGAATATCTTACGAATCTGTATGCCACATTACCGCCTTGAAAAGCATGTTAGTATAACGTACAACACCTTACAACTACTAACAAAACATTACAACACCGTACGTAAACTTAAAACTACATAATAAACTTAATGAATTCGTCCGAGTCATTTAAACATCGTACGACAATTTAGAATATCTTACGACTCTGTATGCCACATTACCGCCTTGAAAATCATGTTAGTATAACGTAGGACACCTTACAACTCCTAACAACACATTACAATACCGTATGTAAACTTAAAACTCCATAGTAAACCTAATGAATTTGTTCGAGTCATTTGAACATCGTACAACATTTTAGAATATCTTACGACTCTGTATGCCACATTACCGCCTTGAAAAGCATGTTAGTATAACGTACAACACCTTACAACTACTAACAAAACATTACAACACCGTACGTAAACTTAAAACTCCATAATAAACCTAATGAATTCATCCGAGTCCTTTGAACATCGTACGACAATTTAGAATATATTACCACTCTGTATACCACATTACCGCCTTGGAAAGTATGTTAGTATAACGTACGGCACCTTACATTTCCTAACAAAACATTACAACAACGTACGTAAACTTAAAACTAGATAATAAACTTAATGAATTCGTCCGAGTCATTTGAACATCGTACAACAATTTAGAATATCTTACGACTCTGTATGCCACATTACCGCCTTGAAAATCATGTTAGTATAACGTAGGACACCTTACAACTCCTAACAACACATTACAATACCGTATGTAAACATAAAACTCCATAGTAAACCTAATGAATTCGTCCGAGTCATTTGAACATCGTACAACAATTTAGAATATCTTACGAATCTGTATGCCACATTACCGCCTTGAAAAGCATGTTAGTATAACGTACGGCACCTTACAACTAGTAACAAAACATTACAACACCGTACGTAAACTTAAAACTCCATAATAAACCTAATGAATTCATCCGAGTCCTTTGAACATCGTACGACAATTTAGAATATATTACCACTCTGTATACCACATTACCGCCTTGAAAAGTATGTTAGTATAACGTACGACACCTTACAATTCCTAACAAAACATTACAACACCGTACGTAAACTTAAAACTACATAATAAACTTAATGAATTCGTCCGAGTCATTTGAACATCGTACAACAATTTAGAATATCTTACGACTCTGTATGCCACATTACCGCCTTGAAAATCATGTTAGTATAACGTAGGACACCTTACAACTCCTAACAACACATTACAATAGCGTATGTAAACTTAAAACTCCATAGTAAACCTAATGAATTTGTCCGAGTCATTTGAACATCGTACAACAATTTAGAATATCTTACGACTCTGTATGCCACATTACCGCCTTGAAAAGCATGTTAGTATAACGTACAACACCTTACAACTACTAACAAAACATTACAACACCGTACGTAAACTTAAAACTCCATAATAAACCTAATGAATTCATCCGAGTCCTTTGAACATCGTACGACAATTTAGAATATATTACCACTCTGTATACCACATTACCGCCTTGAAAAGTATGTTAGTATAACGTACGACACCTTACAATTCCTAACAAAACATTACAACACCGTACGTAAACTTAAAACTACATAATAAACTTAATGAATTCGTCCGAGTCATTTGAACATCGTACAACAATTTAGAATATCTTACGACTCTGTATGCCACATTACCGCCTTGAAAATCATGTTAGTATAACGTAGGACACCTTACAACTCCTAACAACACATTACAATACCGTATGTAAACTTAAAACTCCATAGTAAACCTAATGAATTTGTTCGAGTCATTTGAACATCGTACAACATTTTAGAATATCTTACGACTCTGTATGCCACATTACCGCCTTGAAAAGCATGTTAGTATAACGTACAACACCTTACAACTACTAACAAAACATTACAACACCGTACGTAAACTTAAAACTCCATAATAAACCTAATGAATTCATCCGAGTCCTTTGAACATCGTACGACAATTTAGAATATATTACCACTCTGTATACCACATTACCGCCTTGGAAAGTATGTTAGTATAACGTACGGCACCTTACATTTCCTAACAAAACATTACAACAACGTACGTAAACTTAAAACTAGATAATAAACTTAATGAATTCGTCCGAGTCATTTGAACATCGTACAACAATTTAGAATATCTTACGACTCTGTATGCCACATTACCGCCTTGAAAATCATGTTAGTATAACGTAGGACACCTTACAACTCCTAACAACACATTACCATACCGTATGTAAACTTAAAACTCCATAGTAAACCTAATGAATTCGTCCGAGTCATTTGAACATCGTACAACAATTTAGAATATCTTACGAATCTGTATGCCACATTACCGCCTTGAAAAGCATGTTAGTATAACGTACGGCACCTTACAACTAGTAACAAAACATTACAACACCGTACGTAAACTTAAAACTCCATAATAAACCTAATGAATTCATCCGAGTCCTTTGAACATCGTACGACAATTTAGAATATATTACCACTCTGTATACCACATTACCGCCTTGAAAAGTATGTTAGTATAACGTACGACACCTTACAATTCCTAACAAAACATTACAACACCGTACGTAAACTTAAAACTACATAATAAACTTAATGAATTCGTCCGAGTCATTTGAACATCGTACAACAATTTAGAATATCTTACGACTCTGTATGCCACATTACCGCCTTGAAAATCATGTTAGTATAACGTAGGACACCTTACAACTCCTAACAACACATTACAATAGCGTATGTAAACTTAAAACTCCATAGTAAACCTAATGAATTTGTCCGAGTCATTTGAACATCGTACAACAATTTAGAATATCTTACGACTCTGTATGCCACATTACCGCCTTGAAAAGCATGTTAGTATAACGTACAACACCTTACAACTACTAACAAAACATTACAACACCGTACGTAAACTTAAAACTCCATAATAAACCTAATGAATTCATCCGAGTCCTTTGAACATCGTACGACAATTTAGAATATATTACCACTCTGTATACCACATTACCGCCTTGAAAAGTATGTTAGTATAACGTACGACACCTTACAATTCCTAACAAAACATTACAACACCGTACGTAAACTTAAAACTACATAATAAACTTAATGAATTCGTCCGAGTCATTTGAACATCGTACAACAATTTAGAATATCTTACGACTCTGTATGCCACATTACCGCCTTGAAAATCATGTTAGTATAACGTAGGACACCTTACAACTCCTAACAACACATTACAATAGCGTATGTAAACTTAAAACTCCATAGTAAACCTAATGAATTTGTCCGAGTCATTTGAACATCGTACAACAATTTAGAATATCTTACGACTCTGTATGCCACATTACCGCCTTGAAAAGCATGTTAGTATAACGTACAACACCTTACAACTACTAACAAAACATTACAACACCGTACGTAAACTTAAAACTCCATAATAAACCTAATGAATTCATCCGAGTCCTTTGAACATCGTACGACAATTTAGAATATATTACCACTCTGTATACCACATTACCGCCTTGGAAAGTATGTTAGTATAACGTACGGCACCTTACAATTCCTAACAAAACATTACAACAACGTACGTAAACTTAAAACTACATAATAAACTTAATGAATTCGTCCGAGTCATTTGAACATCGTACAACAATTTAGAATATCTTACGACTCTGTATGCCACAATACCGGCTTGAAAATCATGTTAGTATAACGTAGGACACCTTACAACTCCTAACAACACATTACAATAGCGTATGTAAACTTAAAACTCCATAGTAAACCTAATGAATTTGTCCGAGTCATTTGAACATCGTACAACAATTTAGAATATCTTACGACTCTGTATGCCACATTACCGCCTTGAAAAGCATGTTAGTATAACGTACAACACCTTACAACTACTAACAAAACATTACAACACCGTACGTAA
Source organism: Tagetes erecta (assembly GCA_030867185.1). NCBI lineage: Eukaryota > Viridiplantae > Streptophyta > Magnoliopsida > Asterales > Asteraceae > Tagetes > Tagetes erecta. Next base: position 40,488,545 of record CM061488.1, on the reverse strand, counting down.
ACTTAAAACTCCATAATAAACCTAATGAATTCACCCGAGTCCTTTGAACATCGTACGACAATTTAGAATATATTACCACTCTGTATACCACATTACCGCCTTGGAAAGTATGTTAGTATAACGTACGGCACCTTACAATTCCTAACAAAACATTACAACACCGTACGTAAACTTAAAACTACATAATATACTTAATGAATTCGTCCGAGTCATTTGAACATCGTACAACAATTTAGAATATCTTACGACTCTGTATGCCACATTACCGCCTTGAAAATCATGTTAGTATAACGTAGGACACCTTACAACTCCTAACAACACATTACAATACCGTAAGTAAACTTAAAACTCCATAGTAAACCTAATGAATTCGTCCGAGTCATTTGAACATCGTACAACAATTTAGAATATCTTACGAATCTGTATGCCACATTACCGCCTTGAAAAGCATGTTAGTATAACGTACAACACCTTACAACTACTAACAAAACATTACAACACCGTACGTAAACTTAAAACTCCATAATAAACCTAATGAATTCATCCGAGTCCTTTGAACATCGTACGACAATTTAGAATATATTACCACTCTGTATACCACATTACCGCCTTGAAAAGTATGTTAGTATAACGTACGACACCTTACAATTCCTAACAAAACATTACAACACCGTACGTAAACTTAAAACTACATAATAAACTTAATGAATTCGTCCGAGTCATTTGAACATCGTACAACAATTTAGAATATCTTACGACTCTGTATGCCACATTACCGGCTTGAAAATCATGTTAGTATAACGTAGGACACCTTACAACTCCTAACAACACATTACAATACCGTATGTAAACTTAAAACTCCATAGTAAACCTAATGAATTTGTCCGAGTCATTTGAACATCGTACAACAATTTAGAATATCTTACGACTCTGTATGCCACATTACCGCCTTGAAAAGCATGTTAGTATAACGTACAACACCTTACAACTACTAACAAAACATTACAACACCGTACGTAAACTTAAAACTCCATAATAAACCTAATGAATTCATCCGAGTCCTTTGAACATCGTACGACAATTTAGAATATATTACCACTCTGTATACCACATTACCGCCTTGAAAAGTATGTTAGTATAACGTACGACACCTTACAATTCCTAACAAAACATTACAACAACGTACGTAAACTTAAAACTACATAATAAACTTAATGAATTCGTCCGAGTCATTTGAACATCGTACAACAATTTAGAATATCTTACGACTCTGTATGCCACATTACCGCCTTGAAAATCATGTTAGTATAACGTAGGACACCTTACAACTCCTAACAACACATTACAATACCGTATGTAAACTTAAAACTCCATAGTAAACCTAATGAATTTGTCCGAGTCATTTGAACATCGTACAACAATTTAGAATATCTTACGACTCTGTATGCCACATTACCGCCTTGAAAAGCATGTTAGTATAACGTACAACACCTTACAACTACTAACAAAACATTACAACACCGTACGTAAACTTAAAACTCCATAATAAACCTAATGAATTCATCCGAGTCCTTTGAACATCGTACGACAATTTAGAATATATTACCACTCTGTATACCACATTACCGCCTTGGAAAGTATGTTAGTATAACGTACGGCACCTTACAATTCCTAACAAAACATTACAACACCGTACGTAAACTTAAAACTACATAATAAACTTAATGAATTCGTCCGAGTCATTTGAACATCGTACAACAATTTAGAATATCTTACGACTCTGTATGCCACATTACCGCCTTGAAAATCATGTTAGTATAACGTAGGACACCTTACAACTCCTAACAACACATTACAATACCGTATGTAAACTTAAAACTCCATAGTAAACCTAATGAATTCGTCCGAGTCATTTGAACATCGTACAACAATTTAGAATATCTTACGAATCTGTATGCCACATTACCGCCTTGAAAAGCATGTTAGTATAACGTACAACACCTTACAACTACAAACAAAACATTACAACACCGTACGTAAACTTAAAACTCCATAATAAACCTAATGAATTCATCCGAGTCCTTTGAACATCGTACGACAATTTAGAATATATTACCACTCTGTATACCACATTACCGCCTTGAAAAGTATGTTAGTATAACGTACGACACCTTACAATTCCTAACAAAACATTACAACACCGTACGTAAACTTAAAACTACATAATAAACTTAATGAATTCGTCCGAGTCATTTGAACATCGTACAACAATTTAGAATATCTTACGACTCTGTATGCCACATTACCGCCTTGAAAATCATGTTAGTATAACGTAGGACACCTTACAACTCCTAACAACACATTACAATACAGTATGTAAACTTAAAACTCCATAGTAAACCTAATGAATTTGTCCGAGTCATTTGAACATCGTACAACAATTTATAATATCTTACGACTCTGTATGCCACATTACCGCCTTGAAAAGCTTGTTAGTATAACGTACAACACCTTACAACTACTAACAAAACATTACAACACCGTACGTAAACTTAAAACTCCATAACAAACCTAATGAATTCATCCGAGTCCTTTGAACATCGTACGACGAGTTAGAATATATTACCACTCTGTATACCACATTACCGCCTTGAAAAGTATGTTAGTATAACGTACGACACCTTACAATTCCTAACAAAACATTACAACACCGTACGTAAACTTAAAACTACATAATAAACTTAATGAATTCGTCCGAGTCATTTGAACATCGTACAACAATTTAGAATATCTTACGACTCTGTATGCGACATTACCGCCTTGAAAATCATGTTAGTATAACGTAGGACACCTTACAACTCCTAACAACACATTACAATAGCGTATGTAAACTTAAAACTCCATAGTAAACCTAATGAATTTGTCCGAGTCATTTGAACATCGTACAACAATTTAGAATATCTTACGACTCGGTATGCCACATTACCGCCTTGAAAAGCATGTTAGTATAACGTACAACACCTTACAACTACTAACAAAACATTACAACACCGTACGTAAACTTAAAACTCCATAATAAACCTAATGAATTCATCCGAGTCCTTTGAACATCGTACGACAATTTAGAATATATTACCACTCTGTATAACACATTACCGCCTTGGAAAGTATGTTAGTATAACGTACGGCACCTTACAATTCCTAACAAAACATTACAACACCGCACGTAAACTTAAAACTACATAATAAACCTAATGAATTCATCCGAGTCCTTTGAACATCGTACGACAATTTAGAATATATTACCACTCTGTATACCACATTACCGCCTTGGAAAGTATGTTAGTATAACGTACGGCACCTTACAATTCCTAACAAAACATTACAACACCGTACGTAAACTTAAAACTACATAATAAACTTAATGAATTCGTCCGAGTCATTTGAACATCGTACAACAATTTAGAATATCTTACGACTCTGTATGCCACATTACCGCCTTGAAAATCATGTTAGTATAACGTAAGACACCTTACAACTCCTAACAACACATTACAATACCGTATGTAAACTTAAAACTCCATAGTAAACCTAATGAATTCGTCCGAGTCATTTGAACATCGTACAACAATTTAGAATATCTTACGAATCTGTATGCCACATTACCGCCTTGAAAAGCATGTTAGTATAACGTACAACACCTTACAACTACTAACAAAACATTACAACACCGTACGTAAACTTAAAACTCCATAACAAACCTAATGAATTCATCCGAGTCCTTTGAACATCGTACGACGAGTTAGAATATATTACCACTCTGTATACCACATTACCGCCTTGAAAAGTATGTTAGTATAACGTACGACACCTTACAATTCCGAACAAAACATTACAACACCGTACGTAAACTTAAAACTACATAATAAACTTAATGAATTCGTCCGAGTCATTTGAACATCGTACAACAATTTAGAATATCTTACGACTCTGTATGCTACATTACCGCCTTGAAAATCATGTTAGTATAACGTAGGACACCTTACAACTCCTAACAACACATTACAATAGCGTATGTAAACTTAAAACTCCATAGTAAACCTAATGAATTTGTCCGAGTCATTTGAACATCGTACAACAATTTAGAATATCTTACGACTCGGTATGCCACATTACCGCCTTGAAAAGCATGTTAGTATAACGTACAACACCTTACAACTACTAACAAAACATTACAACACCGTACGTAAACTTAAAACTCCATAATAAACCTAATGAATTCATCCGAGTCCTTTGAACATCGTACGACAATTTAGAATATATTACCACTCTGTATAACACATTACCGCCTTGGAAAGTATGTTAGTATAACGTACGGCACCTTACAATTCCTAACAAAACATTACAACACCGCACGTAAACTTAAAACTACATAATAAACCTAATGAATTCATCCGAGTCCTTTGAACATCGTACGACAATTTAGAATATATTACCACTCTGTATACCACATTACCGCCTTGGAAAGTATGTTAGTATAACGTACGGCACCTTACAATTCCTAACAAAACATTACAACACCGTACGTAAACTTAAAACTACATAATAAACTTAATGAATTCGTCCGAGTCATTTGAACATCGTACAACAATTTAGAATATCTTACGACTCTGTATGCCACATTACCGCCTTGAAAATCATGTTAGTATAACGTAGGACACCTTACAACTCCTAACAACACATTACAATACCGTATGTAAACTTAAAACTCCATAGTAAACCTAATGAATTCGTCCGAGTCATTTGAACATCGTACAACAATTTAGAATATCTTACGAATCTGTATGCCACATTACCGCCTTGAAAAGCATGTTAGTATAACGTACAACACCTTACAACTACAAACAAAACATTACAACACCGTACGTAAACTTAAAACTCCATAATAAACCTAATGAATTCATCCGAGTCCTTTGAACATCGTACGACAATTTAGAATATATTACCACTCTGTATACCACATTACCGCCTTGAAAAGTATGTTAGTATAACGTACGACACCTTACAATTCCTAACAAAACATTACAACACCGTACGTAAACTTAAAACTACATAATAAACTTAATGAATTCGTCCGAGTCATTTGAACATCGTACAACAATTTAGAATATCTTACGACTCTGTATGCCACATTACCGCCTTGAAAATCATGTTAGTATAACGTAGGACACCTTACAACTCCTAACAACACATTACAATACAGTATGTAAACTTAAAACTCCATAGTAAACCTAATGAATTTGTCCGAGTCATTTGAACATCGTACAACAATTTATAATATCTTACGACTCTGTATGCCACATTACCGCCTTGAAAAGCTTGTTAGTATAACGTACAACACCTTACAACTACTAACAAAACATTACAACACCGTACGTAAACTTAAAACTCCATAACAAACCTAATGAATTCATCCGAGTCCTTTGAACATCGTACGACGAGTTAGAATATATTACCACTCTGTATACCACATTACCGCCTTGAAAAGTATGTTAGTATAACGTACGACACCTTACAATTCCTAACAAAACATTACAACACCGTACGTAAACTTAAAACTACATAATAAACTTAATGAATTCGTCCGAGTCATTTGAACATCGTACAACAATTTAGAATATCTTACGACTCTGTATGCGACATTACCGCCTTGAAAATCATGTTAGTATAACGTAGGACACCTTTCAACTCCTAACAACACATTACAATAGCGTATGTAAACTTAAAACTCCATAGTAAACCTAATGAATTTGTCCGAGTCATTTGAACATCGTACAACAATTTAGAATATCTTACGACTCGGTATGCCACATTACCGCCTTGAAAAGCATGTTAGTATAACGTACAACACCTTACAACTACTAACAAAACATTACAACACCGTACGTAAACTTAAAACTCCATAATAAACCTAATGAATTCATCCGAGTCCTTTGAACATCGTACGACAATTTAGAATATATTACCACTCTGTATAACACATTACCGCCTTGGAAAGTATGTTAGTATAACGTACGGCACCTTACAATTCCTAACAAAACATTACAACACCGCACGTAAACTTAAAACTACATAATAAACCTAATGAATTCATCCGAGTCCTTTGAACATCGTACGACAATTTAGAATATATTACCACTCTGTATACCACATTACCGCCTTGGAAAGTATGTTAGTATAACGTACGGCACCTTACAATTCCTAACAAAACATTACAACACCGTACGTAAACTTAAAACTACATAATAAACTTAATGAATTCGTCCGAGTCATTTGAACATCGTACAACAATTTAGAATATCTTACGACTCTTTATGCCACATTACCGCCTTGAAAATCATGTTAGTATAACGTAAGACACCTTACAACTCCTAACAACACATTACAATACCGTATGTAAACTTAAAACTCCATAGTAAACCTAATGAATTCGTCCGAGTCATTTGAACATCGTACAACAATTTAGAATATCTTACGAATCTGTATGCCACATTACCGCCTTGAAAAGCATGTTAGTATAACGTACAACACCTTACAACTACTAACAAAACATTACAACACCGTACGTAAACTTAAAACTCCATAACAAACCTAATGAATTCATCCGAGTCCTTTGAACATCGTACGACGAGTTAGAATATATTACCACTCTGTATACCACATTACCGCCTTGAAAAGTATGTTAGTATAACGTACGACACCTTACAATTCCGAACAAAACATTACAACACCGTACGTAAACTTAAAACTACATAATAAACTTAATGAATTCGTCCGAGTCATTTGAACATCGTACAACAATTTAGAATATCTTACGACTCTGTATGCTACATTACCGCCTTGAAAATCATGTTAGTATAACGTAGGACACCTTACAACTCCTAACAACACATTACAATAGCGTATGTAAACTTAAAACTCCATAGTAAACCTAATGAATTTGTCCGAGTCATTTGAACATCGTACAACAATTTAGAATATCTTACGACTCGGTATGCCACATTACCGCCTTGAAAAGCATGTTAGTATAACGTACAACACCTTACAACTACTAACAAAACATTACAACACCGTACGTAAACTTAAAACTCCATAATAAACCTAATGAATTCATCCGAGTCCTTTGAACATCGTACGACAATTTAGAATATATTACCACTCTGTATAACACATTACCGCCTTGGAAAGTATGTTAGTATAACGTACGGCACCTTACAATTCCTAACAAAACATTACAACACCGCACGTAAACTTAAAACTACATAATAAACCTAATGAATTCATCCGAGTCCTTTGAACATCGTACGACAATTTAGAATATATTACCACTCTGTATACCACATTACCGCCTTGGAAAGTATGTTAGTATAACGTACGGCACCTTACAATTCCTAACAAAACATTACAACACCGTACGTAAACTTAAAACTACATAATAAACTTAATGAATTCGTCCGAGTCATTTGAACATCGTACAACAATTTAGAATATCTTACGACTCTGTATGCCACATTACCGCCTTGAAAATCATGTTAGTATAACGTAGGACACCTTACAACTCCTAACAACACATTACAATACCGTATGTAAACTTAAAACTCCATAGTAAACCTAATGAATTCGTCCGAGTCATTTGAACATCGTACAACAATTTAGAATATCTTACTAATCTGTATGCCACATTACCGTCTTGAAAAGCATGTTAGTATAACGTACAACACCTTACAACTACTAACAAAACATTACAACACCGTACGTAAACTTAAAACTCCATAATAAACCTATTGAATTCATCCGAGTCCTTTGAACATCGTATGACAATTTAGAATATATTACCACTCTGTATACCACATTACCGCCTTGAAAAGTATGTTAGTATAACGTACGACACCTTACAATTCCTAACAAAACATTACAACACCGTACGTAAACTTAAAACTACATAATAAACATAATGAATTCGTCCGAGTCATTTGAACATCGTACAACAATTTAGAATATCTTACGACTCTGTATGCCACATTACCGCCTTGAAAATCATGTTAGTATAACTTAGGACACCTTACAACTCCTAACAACACATTACAATAGCGTATGTAAACTTAAAACTCCATAGTAAACCTAATGAATTTGTCCGAGTCATTTGAACATCGTACAACAATTTAGAATATCTTACGACTCGGTATGCCACATTACTGCCTTGAAAAGCATGTTAGTATAACGTACAACACCTTACAACTACTAACAAAACATTACAACACCGTACGTAAACTTAAAACTCCATAATAAACCTAATGAATTCATCCGAGTCCTTTGAACATCGTACGACAATTTAGAATATATTACCACTCTATATACCACATTACCGCCTTGAAAAGTATGTTAGTATAACGTACGGCACCTTACAATTCCTAACAAAACATTACAACACCGTACGTAAACTTAAAACTATATAATAAACTTAATGAATTCGTCCGATTCATTTGAACATCGTACAACAATTTAGAATATCTTACCACTCTGTATGCCACATTACCGACTTGAAAAGCATGTTAGTATAACGTACGACACCTTACAACTCCTAACAAAACATTAGAACACCGTACGTAAACTTAAAACTCCATAATAAACCTAATGAATTCATCCGAGTCTTTTGAACATCGTACGACAATTTAGAATATATTACGACTCTATATGCCACATTACCGCCTTGAAAAGCATGTTAGTATAACGTACGACACCTTACAACACCTAACAAAACATTACAACACCGTACGTAAACTTAAAACTCCATAAGAAACCTAATGAATTCGTCCGAGTCATTTGAACATCGTACAACAATTTAGAATATCTTACGACTCTGTATGCCACATTACCGCCTTGAAAAGCATGTTAGTATAACGTAGGACACCTTACAACTCCTAACAAAACATTACAACACCGTACGTAAACTTAAAACTACATAATAAACTTAATGAATTCGTCCGATTCATTTGAACATCGTACAACAATTTAGAATATCTTACGACTCTGTATGCCACATTACCGCCTTGAAAAGCATGTTAGTATAACGTAGGACACCTTACAACTCCAAACAACACATTACAATACCATATGTAAACTTAAAACTCCATAGTAAACCTAATGAATTTGTCCGAGTCCTTTGAACATCGTACGACAATTTAGAATATATTACCACTCTGTATACCACATTACCGCCTTGAAAAGTATGTTAGTATAACGTACGGCACCTTACAATTCCTAACAAAACATTACAACACCGTACGTAAACTTAAAACTACATAATAAACTTAATGAATTCGTCCGAGTCATTTAAACATCGTACAACAATTTAGAATATCTTACGACTCTGTATGCCACACTACCGCCTTGAAAATCATGTGAGTAAAACGTAGGACACCTTACAACTCCTAACAACACATTACAATACCGTATGTAAACTTAAAACTCCATAGTAAACCTAATGAATTTGTCCAAGTCATTTGAACATCGTACAACAATTTAGAATATCTTACGACTCTGTATGCCACATTACCGCCTTGAAAAGCATGTTAGTATAACGTACAACACCTTACAACTACTAACAAAACATTACAACACCGTACGTAAACTTAAAACTCCATAATAATCCTAATGAATTCATCCGAGTCCTTTGAACATCGTACGACAATTTAGAATATATTACCACTCTGTATACCACATTACCGCCTTGAAAAGTATGTTAGTATAACGTACGACACCTTACAATTCCTAACAAAACATTACAACACCGTACGTAAACTTAAAACTACATAATAAACTTAATGAATTCGTCCGAGTCATTTGAACATCGTACAACAATTTAGAATATCTTACGACTCTGTATGCCACATTACCGCCTTGAAAATCATGTTAGTATAACGTAGGACACCTTACAACTCCTAACAACACATTACAATACCGTATGTAAACTTAAAACTCCATAGTAAACCTAATGAATTCGTCCGAGTCATTTGAACATCGTACAACAATTTAGAATATCTTACGAATCTGTATGCCACATTACCGCCTTGAAAAGCATGTTAGTATAACGTACAACACCTTACAACTACAAACAAAACATTACAACACCGTACGTAAACTTAAAACTCCATAATAAACCTAATGAATTCATCCGAGTCCTTTGAACATCGTACGACAATTTAGAATATATTACCACTCTGTATACCACATTACCGCCTTGAAAAGTATGTTAGTATAACGTACGACACCTTACAACTACTAACAAAACATTAGAACACCGTACGTAAACTTAAAACTCCATAATAAACCTATCGAATTCATCCGAGTCTTTTGAACATCGTACGACAATTTAGAATATATTACGACTCTATATGCCACATTACCGCCTTGAAAATCATGTTACTATAACGTACGACACCTTACAACACCTAACAAAACATTACAACACCGTACGTAAACTAAAAAATCCAAAATAAACCTAATGAATTCGTCCGAGTCATTTGAACATCGTACAACAATTTATAATATCTTACGACTCTGTATGCCACATTACAGCCTTGAAAAGCATGTTAGTATAACGTACGACACCTTACAACACCTAACAAAACATTACAACACCGTACGTAAACTCAAAACTCCATAAGAAACCTAATTAATTCGTCCGAGTCATTTGAACATCGTACAACAATTTAGAATATCTTACGTCTCTGTATGCCACATTACCGCCTTGAAAAGCATGTTAGTATAACGTAGGACACCTTACAACTCCTAACAAAACATTACAACACCGTACGTAAACTTAAAACTACATAATAAACTTAATGATATCGTCCGTTTCATTTGAACATCGTACAACAATTTAGAATATCTTACGACTCTGTATGCCACATTACCGCCTTGAAAAGCATGTTAGAATAACGTAGGACACCTTACAACTCCAAACAACACATTACAATACCGTATGTAAACTTAAAACTCCATAGTAAACCTAATGAATTTGTCCGAGTCATTTGAACATCGTACAACAATTTAGAATATCTTACGACTCTGTATGCCACATTACCGCCTTGGAAAGCATGTTAGTATAACGTACAACACCTTACAACTACTAACAAAACATTACAACACCGTACGTAAACTTAAAACTCCATAATAAACCTAATGAATTCATCCGAGTCCTTTGAACATCGTACGACAATTTAGAATATATTACCACTCTGTATACCACATTACCGTCTTGAAAAGTATGTTAGTATAACGTACGGCACCTTACAATTCCTAACAAAACATTACAACACCGTACGTAAACTTAAAACTACATAATAAACTTAATGAATTCGTCCGAGTCATTTGAACATCGTACAACAATTTAGAATATCTTACGACTCTGTATGCCACATTACCGCCTTGAAAATCATGTTAGTATAACGTAGGACACCTTACAACTCCTAACAACACATTACAATACCGAATGTAAACTTAAAACTCCATAGTAAACCTAATGAATTCGTCCGAGTCCTTTAAAAATCAGACGACCACTCAGGACTTGTTACGACTTTGTAGGCGATATTAGCAACAGGAAAAACAATTTAGAATAATGAAGGATGCGTTACATCTTTTGAGAACACCTTACACCACCGTACGAAACATTAAAACTCCATAATAAACCTAATGAATTTGTCCGAGTGATTTGAACATCGTACAACAATTTAGAATATCTTACCACTCTGTATGCCACATTACCGACTTGAAAAGCATGTTAGTATAACGTACGACACCTTACAACTACTAACAAAACATTAGAACACCGTACGTAAACTTAAAACTCCACAATAAACCTATCGAATTCATCCGAGTCTTTTGAACATCCTACGACAATTTAGAATATATTACGACTCTATATGCCACATTACCGCCTTGAAAATCATGTTACTATAACGTACGACACCTTACAACACCTAACAAAACATTACAACACCGTACGTAAACTCAAAAATCCAAAATAAACCTAATGAATTTGTCCGAGTCATTTGAACATCGTACAACAATTTATAATATCTTACGACTCTGTATGCCACATTACCGCCTTGAAAAGCATGTTAGTATAACGTACAACACCTTACAACTACTAACAAAACATTACAACACCGTACGTAAACTTAAAACTCCATAATAAACCTAATGAATTCATCCGAGTCCTTTGAACATCGTACGACAATTTAGTATATATTACCACTCTGTATACCACATTACCGCCTTGAAAAGTATGTTAGTATAACGTACGGCACCTTACAATTCCTAACAAAACATTACAACACCGTACGTAAACTTAAAACTACATAATAAACTTAATGAATTCGTCCGAGTCATTTGAACATCGTACAACAATTTAGAATATCTTACGACTCTGTATGCCACATTACCGCCTTGAAAATCATGTTAGTATAACGTAGGACACCTTACAACTCCTAACAACACATTACAATACCGTATGTAAACTTAAAACTCCATAGTAAACCTAATGAATTTGTCCGAGTCATTTGAACATCGTACAACAATTTAGAATATCTTACGACTCTGTATGCCACATTACCGCCTTGAAAAGCATGTTAGTATAACGTACAACACCTTACAACTACTAACAAAACATTACAACACCGTACGTAAACTTAAAACTCCATAATAAACCTAATGAATTCATCTGAGTCCTTTGAACATCGTACGACAATTTAGAATATATTACCACTCTGTATACCACATTACCGCCTTGAAAAGTATGTTAGTATAACGTACGGCACCTTACAATTCCTAACAAAACATTACAACACCGTACGTAAACTTAAAACTACATAATAAACTTAATGAATTCGTCTGAGTCATTTGAACATCGTACAACAATTTACAATATCTTACGACTCTGTATGCCACATTACCGCCTTGAAAATCATGTTAGTATAACGTAGGACACCTTACAACTCCTAACAACATATTACAATACCGTATGTAAACTTAAAACTCCATAGTAAACCTAATGAATTCGTCCGAGTCCTTTAAAAATCAGACGACCACTCAGGACTTGTTACGACTTTGTAGGCGATATTAGCAACAGGAAAAGCAATTTAGAATAATGATGGATGCGTTACATCTTTTGAGAACACCTTACACCACCGTACGAAACATTAAAACTCCATAATAAACCTAATGAATTTGTCCGAGTGATTTGAACATCGTACAACAATTTAGAATATCTTACCACTCTGTATGCCACATTACCGACTTGAAAAGCATGTTAGTATAACGTACGACACCTTACAACTACTAACAAAACATTAGAACACCGTACGTAAACTTAAAACTCCATAATAAACCTATCGAATTCATCCGAGTCTTTTGAACATCGTACGACAATTTAGAATATATTACGACTCTATATGCCACATTACCGCCTTGAAAATCATGTTACTATAACGTACGACACCTTACAACACCTAACAAAACATTACAACACCGTACTTAAACTCAAAAATCCAAAATAAACCTAATGAATTCGTCCGAGTCATTTGAACATCGTACAACAATTTATAATATCTTACGACTCTGTATGCCACATTACCGCCTTGAAAAGCATGTTAGTATAACGTACAACACCTTACAACTACCAACAAAACATTACAACACCGTACGTAAACTTAAAACTCCATAATAAACCTAATGAATTCGTCCGAGTCATTTGAACATCGTACAACAATTTAGAATATCTTACGACTCTGTATGCCACATTACCGCCTTGAAAAGCATGTTAGTATAACGTAGGTCACCTTACAACTCCTAACAAAACATTACAACACCGTACGTAAACTTAAAACTACATAATAAACTTAATGAATTCGTCCGATTCATTTGAACATCGTACAACAATTTAGAATATCTTACGACTCTGTATGCCACAATACCGCCTTGAAAAGCATGTTAGTATAACGTAGGACACCTTACAACTCCAAACAACACATTACAATACCGTATGTAAACTTAAAACTCCATAGTAAACCTAATGAATTTGTCCGAGTCATTTGAACATCGTACAACAATTTAGAATATCTTACGACTCTGTATGCCACATTACCGCCTTGAAAAGCATGTTAGTATAACGTACAACACCTTACAACTACTAACAAAACATTACAACACCGTACGTAAACTTAAAACTCCATAATAAACCTAATGAATTCATCCGAGTCCTATGAACATCGTACGACAATTTAGAATATATTACCACTCTGTATACCACATTACCGCCTTGAAAAGTATGTTAGTATAACGTACGACACCTTACAATTCCTAACAAAACATTACAACACCGTACGTAAACTTAAAACTACATAATAAACTTAATGAATTCGTCCGAGTCATTTGAACATCGTACAACAATTTAGAATATCTTACGACTCTGTATGCCACATTACCGCCTTGAAAAGCATGTTAGTATAACGTACAACACCTTACAACTACTAACAAAACATTAGAACACCGTACGTAAACTTAAAACTCCATAATAAACCTAATGAATTCATCCGAGTCTTTTGAACATCGTACGCCAATTTGGAATATATTACGACTCTATATGCCACATTACCGCCTTGAAAAGCATGTTACTATAACGTACGACACCTTACAACACCTAACAAAACATTACAACACCGTACGTAAACTCAAAAATCCAAAATAAACCTAATGAATTCGTCCGAGTCATTTGAACATCGTACAACAATTTATAATATCTTACGACTCTGTATGCCACATTACCGCCTTGAAAAGCATGTTAGTATAACGTACGACACCTTACAACACCTAACAAAACATTACAACACCGTACGTAAACTCAAAACTCCATAAGAAACCTAATGAATTCGTCCGAGTCATTTGAACATCGTACAACAATTTAGAATATCTTACGACTCTGTATTTCACATTACCGCCTTGAAAAGCATGTTAGTATAACGTAGGACACCTTACAACTCCTAACAACACATTACAATACCGTATGTAAACTTAAAACTCCATAGTAAACCAAATGAATTCGTCCGAGTCCTTTGAACATCGTACGACAATTTAGAATATATTACCACTCTGTATGCCACATTACCACCTTGAAAAGTATGTTAGTATAACGTACGACACCTTACAATTCCTAACAAAACATTACAACACCGTACGTAAACTTAAAACTACATAATAAACTTAATGAATTCGTCCGATTCATTTGAACATCGTACAACAATTTAGAAAATCTTACGACTCTGTATGCCACATTACCGCCTTGAAAAGCATGTTAGTATAACGTACAACACCTTACAACTACTAACAAAACATTAGAACACCGTACGTAAACTTAAAACTCCATAATAAACCTAATGAATTCATCCGAGTCTTTTGAACATCGTACGCCAATTTGGAATATATTACGACTCTATATGCCACATTACCGCCTTGAAAAGCATGTTACTATAACGTACGACACCTTACAACACCTAACAAAACATTACAACACCGTACGTAAACTCAAAACTCCATAAGAAACCTAATGAATTCGTCCGAGTCATTTGAACATCGTACAACAATTTAGATTATCTTACGACTCTGTATTTCACATTACCGCCTTGAAAAGCATGTTAGTATAACGTAGGACACCTTACAACTCCTAACAACACATTACAATACCGTATGTAAACTTAAAACTCCATAGTAAACCTAATGAATTCGTCCTAGTCCTTTGAACATCGTACGACAATTTAGAATATATTACCACTCTGTATGCCACATTACCACCTTGAAAAGTATGTTAGTATAACGTATCGCACCTTACAATTCCTAACAAAACATTACAACACCGTACGTAAACTTAAAACTACATAATAAACTTAATGAATTCGTCCGATTCATTTGAACATCGTAAATCAATTTAGAATATCTTACGACTTTTTATGCCACATTACCGCCTTGAAAAGCATGTTAGTATAACGTAGGACACCTTACAACTCCTAACAACACATTACAATACCGTATGTAAACTTAAAACTCCATAGTAAACCTAATGAATTTGTCCGAGTCATTTGAACATCGTACAACAATTTAGAATATCTTACGACTCTGTATGCCACATTACCGCTTTGAAAAGCATGTTAGTATAACGTAGGACACCTTACAACTACTAACAAAACATTACAACACCGTACGTAAACTTAAAACTCCATAATAAACCTAATGAATTCATCCGAGTCCTTTGAACATCGTACGACAATTTTTAATATATTACCACTCTGTATACCACAATACCGCCTTGAAAAGTATGTTAGTATAACGTACGGCACCTTACAATTCCTAACAAAACATTACAACACCGTACGTAAACTTAAAACTACATAATAAACTTAATGAATTCGTCCGAGTCATTTGAACATCGTACAACAATTTAGAATATCTTACCACTCTGTATGCCACATTACCGCCTTGAAAATCATGTTAGTATAACGTAGGACACCTTACAACTCCTAACAACACATTACAATACCGTATGTAAACTTAAAACTCCATAGTAAACCTAATGAATTCGTCCGAGTCCTTTAAACATCAGACGACCACTCAGGACTTGTTACGACTTTGTAGGCGATATTAGCAACAGGAAAAGCAATTTAGAATAATGTAGGATGCACTACATCTTTTGAGAACACCTTACACCACCGTACGAAACATTAAAACTCCATAATAAACCTAATGAATTCGTCCGAGTCATTTGAACATCGTACAACAATTTATAATATCTTACGACTCTGTATGCCACATTACCGCCTTGAAAAGCATGTTACTATAACGTACGACACCTTACAACACCTAACAAAACATTACAACACCGTACGTAAACTCAAAACTCCATAAGAAACCTAATGAATTCGTCCGAGTCATTTGAACATCGTACAACAATTTAGAATATCTTACGACTCTGTATGCCACATTACCGCCTTGAAAAGCATGTTAGTATAACGTAGGACACCTTACAACTCCTAACAACACATTAGAATACCGTATGTAAACTTAAAACTCCATAGTAAACCTAATGAATTCGTCCGAGTCCTTTGAACATCGTACGACAATTTAGAATATATTACCACTCTGTATGCCACATTACCACCTTGAAAAGTATGTTAGTATAACGTATCGCACCTTACAATTCCTAACAAAACATTACAACACCGTACGTAAACTTAAAACTACATAATAAACTTAATGAATTCGTCCGATTCATTTGAACATTGTAAATCAATTTAGAATATCTTACGACTTTTTATGCCACATTACCGCCTTGAAAAGCATGTTAGTATAACGTAGGACACCTTACAACTCCTAACAACACATTACAATACCGTATGTAAACTTAAAACTCCATAGTAAACCTAATGAATTTGTCCGAGTCATTTGAACATCGTACAACAATTTAGAATATCTTACGACTCTGTATGCCACATTACCGCTTTGAAAAGCATGTTAGTATAACGTAGGACACCTTACAACTACTAACAAAACATTACAACACCGTACGTAAACTTAAAACTCCATAATAAACCTAATGAATTCATCCGAGTCCTTTGAACATCGTACAACAATTTTTAATATATTACCACTCTGTATACCACAATACCGCCTTGAAAAGTATGTTAGTATAACGTACGGCACCTTACAATTCCTAACAAAACATTACAACACCGTACGTAAACTTAAAACTACATAATAAACTTAATGAATTCGTCCGAGTCATTTGAACATCGTACAACAATTTAGAATATCTTACCACTCTGTATGCCACATTACCGCCTTGAAAATCATGTTAGTATAACGTAGGACACCTTACAACTCCTAACAACACATTACAATACCGTATGTAAACTTAAAACTCCATAGTAAACCTAATGAATTCGTCCGAGTCCTTTAAACATCAGACGACCACTCAGGACTTGTTACGACTTTGTAGGCGATATTAGCAACAGGAAAAGCAATTTAGAATAATGTAGGATGCACTACATCTTTTGAGAACACCTTACACCACCGTACGAAACATTAAAACTCCATAATAAACCTAATGAATTCGTCCGAGTGATTTGAACATCGTACAACAATTTAGAATATCTTACCACTCTGTATGCCACATTACCGACTTTAAAAGCATGTTAGTATAACGTACGACACCTTACAACTCCTAACAAAACATTACAACACCGTACGTAAACTTAAAACTCCATAATAAACCTAATGAATTCATTCGAGTCTTTTGAACATCGTACGACAATTTAGAATATATTACGACTCTATATGCCACATTACCGCCTTGAAAAGCATGTTACTATAACGTACGACACCTTACAACACCTAACAAAACATTACAACACCGTACGTAAACTAAAAAATCCAAAATAAACCTAATGAATTCGTCCGAGTCATTTGAACATCGTACAACAATTTATAATATCTTACGACTCTGTATGCCACATTACCGCCTTGAAAAGCATGTTACTATAACGTACGACACCTTACAACACCTAACAAAACATTACAACACCGTACGTAAACTCAAAACTCCATAAGAAACCTAATGAATTCGTCCGAGTCATTTGAACATCGTACAACAATTTAGAATATCTTACGACTCTGTATGCCACATTACCGCCTTGAAAAGCATGTTAGTATAACGTAGGACCCCTTACAACTCCTAACAACACATTAGAATACCGTATGTAAACTTAAAACTCCATAGTAAACCTAATGAATTCGTCCGAGTCCTTTGAACATCGTACGACAATTTAGAATATATTACCACTCTGTATGCCACATTACCACCTTGAAAAGTATGTTAGTATAACGTATCGCACCTTACAATTCCTAACAAAACATTACAACACCGTACGTAAACTTAAAACTACATAATAAACTTAATGAATTCGTCCGATTCATTTGAACATCGTAAATCAATTTAGAATATCTTACGACTTTTTATGCCACATTACCGCCTTGAAAAGCATGTTAGTATAACGTAGGACACCTTACAACTCCTAACAACACATTACAATACCGTATGTAAACTTAAAACTCCATAGTAAACCTAATGAATTTGTCCGAGTCATTTGAACATCGTACAACAATTTAGAATATCTTACGACTCTGTATGCCACATTACCGCTTTGAAAAGCATGTTAGTATAACGTAGGACACCTTACAACTACTAACAAAACATTACAACACCGTACGTAAACTTAAAACTCCATAATAAACCTAATGAATTCATCCGAGTCCTTTGAACATCGTACGACAATTTTTAATATATTACCACTCTGTATACCACAATACCGCCTTGAAAAGTATGTTAGTATAACGTACGGCACCTTACAATTCCTAACAAAACATTACAACACCGTACGTAAACTTAAAACTACATAATAAACTTAATGAATTCGTCCGAGTCATTTGAACATCGTACAACAATTTAGAATATCTTACCACTCTGTATGCCACATTACCGCCTTGAAAATCATGTTAGTATAACGTAGGACACCTTACAACTCCTAACAACACATTACAATACCGTATGTAAACTTAAAACTCCATAGTAAACCTAATGAATTCGTCCGAGTCCTTTAAACATCAGACGACCACTCAGGACTTGTTACGACTTTGTAGGCGATATTAGCAACAGGAAAAGCAATTTAGAATAATGTAGGATGCACTACATCTTTTGAGAACACCTTACACCACCGTACGAAACATTAAAACTCCATAATAAACCTAATGAATTCGTCCGAGTCATTTGAACATCGTACAACAATTTATAATATCTTACGACTCTGTATGCCACATTACCGCCTTGAAAAGCATGTTACTATAACGTACGACACCTTACAACACCTAACAAAACATTACAACACCGTACGTAAACTCAAAACTCCATAAGAAACCTAATGAATTCGTCCGAGTCATTTGAACATCGTACAACAATTTAGAATATCTTACGACTCTGTATGCCACATTACCGCCTTGAAAAGCATGTTAGTATAACGTAGGACACCTTACAACTCCTAACAACACATTAGAATACCGTATGTAAACTTAAAACTCCATAGTAAACCTAATGAATTCGTCCGAGTCCTTTGAACATCGTACGACAATTTAGAATATATTACCACTCTGTATGCCACATTACCACCTTGAAAAGTATGTTAGTATAACGTATCGCACCTTACAATTCCTAACAAAACATTACAACACCGTACGTAAACTTAAAACTACATAATAAACTTAATGAATTCGTCCGATTCATTTGAACATTGTAAATCAATTTAGAATATCTTACGACTTTTTATGCCACATTACCGCCTTGAAAAGCATGTTAGTATAACGTAGGACACCTTATAACTCCTAACAACACATTACAATACCGTATGTAAACTTAAAACTCCATAGTAAACCTAATGAATTTGTCCGAGTCATTTGAACATCGTACAACAATTTAGAATATCTTACGACTCTGTATGCCACATTACCGCTTTGAAAAGCATGTTAGTATAACGTAGGACACCTTACAACTACTAACAAAACATTACAACACCGTACGTAAACTTAAAACTCCATAATAAACCTAATGAATTCATCCGAGTCCTTTGAACATCGTACAACAATTTTTAATATATTACCACTCTGTATACCACAATACCGCCTTGAAAAGTATGTTAGTATAACGTACGGCACCTTACAATTCCTAACAAAACATTACAACACCGTACGTAAACTTAAAACTACATAATAAACTTAATGAATTCGTCCGAGTCATTTGAACATCGTACAACAATTTAGAATATCTTACCACTCTGTATGCCACATTACCGCCTTGAAAATCATGTTAGTATAACGTAGGACACCTTACAACTCCTAACAACACATTACAATACCGTATGTAAACTTAAAACTCCATAGTAAACCTAATGAATTCGTCCGAGTCCTTTAAAATCAGACGACCACTCAGGACTTGTTACGACTTTGTAGGCGATATTAGCAACAGGAAAAGCAATTTAGAATAATGTAGGATGCGCTACATCTTTTGAGAACACCTTACACCACCGTACGAAACATTAAAACTCCATAATAAACCTAATGAATTCGTCCGAGTGATTTGAACATCGTACAACAATTTAGAATATCTTACCACTCTGTATGCCACATTACCGACTTTAAAAGCATGTTAGTATAACGTACGACACCTTACAACTCCTAACAAAACATTACAACACCGTACGTAAACTTAAAACTCCATAATAAACCTAATGAATTCATTCGAGTCTTTTGAACATCGTACGACAATTTAGAATATATTACGACTCTATATGCCACATTACCGCCTTGAAAAGCATGTTACTATAACGTACGACACCTTACAACACCTAACAAAACATTACAACACCGTACGTAAACTCAAAAATCCATAATAAACCTAATGAATTCGTCCGAGTCATTTGAACATCGTACAACAATTTAGAATATCTTACGACTCTGTATGCCACATTACAGCCTTGAAAATCATGTTAGTATAACGTACGACACCTTACAACACCTAACAAAACATTACAACACCGTTCGTAAACTCAAAACTCCATAAGAAACCTAATGAATTCGTCCGAGTCATTTGAACATCGTACAACAATTTAGAATTTCTTAAGACTCTGTATGCCACATTACCGCCTTGAAAAGCATGTTAGTATAACGTTGGACACCTTACAACTCCTAACAACACATTACAATACAGTATGTAAACTTAAAACTCCATAGTAAACCTAATGAATTCGTCCGAGTCCTTTGAACATCGTACGACAATTTAGAATATATTACCACTCTGTATGCCACATTACCACCTTGAAAAGTATGTTAGTATAACGTAAGGCACCTTACAATTCCTAACAAAACATTACAACACCGTACCTAAACTTAAAACTACATAATAAACTTAATGAATTCGTCCGATTCATTTGAACATCGTAAATCAATTTAGAATATCTTACGACTTTTTATGCCACATTACCGCCTTGAAAAGCATGTTAGTATAACGTAGGACACCTTACAACTCCTAACAACACATTACAATACCGTATGTAAACTTAAAACTCCATAGTAAACCTAATGAATTTGTCCGAGTCATTTGAACATCGTACAACAATTTAGAATATCTTACGACTCTGTATGCCACATTACCGCTTTGAAAAGCATGTTAGTATAACGTACAACACCTTACAACTACTAACAAAACATTACAACACCGTACGTAAACTTAAAACTCCATAATAAACCTAATGAATTCATCCGAGTCCTTTGAATATCGTACGACAATTTTTAATATATTACCACTCTGTATACCACAATACCGCCTTGAAAAGTATGTTAGTATAACGTACGGCACCTTACAATTCCTAACAAAACATTACAACACCGTACGTAAACTTAAAACTACATAATAAACTTAATGAATTCGTCCGAGTCATTTGAACATCGTACAACAATTTAGAATATCTTACCACTCTGTATGCCACATTACCGCCTTGAAAATCATGTTAGTATAACGTAGGACACCTTACAACTCCTAACAACACATTACAATACCGTATGTAAACTTAAAACTCCATAGTAAACCTAATGAATTTGTCCGAGTCCTTTAAACATCATACGACCACTCAGGACTTGTTACGACTTTGTAGGCGATATTAGCAACAGGAAAAGCAATTTAGAATAATGTAGGATGCGCTACATCTTTTGAGAACACCTTACACCACCGTACGAAACATTAAAACTCCATAATAAACCTAATGAATTCGTCCGAGTGATTTGAACATCGTACAACAATTTAGAATATCTTACCACTCTGTATGCCACATTACCGACTTTATAAGCATGTTAGTATAACGTACGACACCTTACAACTCCTAACAAAACATTACAACACCGTACGTAAACTTAAAACTCCATAATAAACCTAATGAATTCATTCGAGTCTTTTGAACATCGTACGACAATTTAGAATATATTATGACTCTATATGCCACATTACCGCCTTGAAAAGCATGTTACTATAACGTACGACACCTTACAACACCTAACAAAACATTACAACACCGTACGTAAACTCAAAAATCCATAATAAACCTAATGAATTCGTCCGAGTCATTTGAACATCGTACAACAATTTAGAATATCTTACGACTCTGTATGCCACATTACAGCCTTGAAAAGCATGTTAGTATAACGTACGACACCTTACAACACCTAACAAAACATTACAACACCGTTCGTAAACTCAAAACTCCATAAGAAACCTAATGAATTCGTCCGAGTCATTTGAACATCGTACAACAATTTAGAATATCTTAAGACTCTGTATGCCACATTACCGCCTTGAAAAGCATGTTAGTATAACGTAGGACACCTTACAACTCCTAACAACACATTACAATACAGTATGTAAACTTAAAACTCCATAGTAAACCTAATGAATTCGTCCGAGTCCTTTGAACATCGTACGACAATTTAGAATATATTACCACTCTGTATGCCACATTACCACCTTGAAAAGTATGTTAGTATAACGTATGGCACCTTACAATTCCTAACAAAACATTACAACACCGTACATAAACTTAAAACTACATAATAAACTTAATGAATTCGTCCGATTCATTTGAAAATCGTAAATCAATTTAGAATATCTTACGACTTTTTATGCCACATTACCGCCTTGAAAAGCATGTTAGTATAACGTAGGACACCTTACAACTCCTAATAACACATTACAATACCGTATGTAAACTTAAAACTCCATAGTAAACCTAATGAATTTGTCCGAGTCATTTGAACATCGTACAACAATTTTGAATATCTTACGACTCTGTATGCCACATTACCGCTTTGAAAAGCATGTTAGTATAACGTACAACACCTTACAACTACTAACAAAACATTACAACACCGTACGTAAACTTAAAACTCCATAATAAACCTAATGAATTCATCCGAGTCCTTTGAACATCGTACGACAATTTTTAATATATTACCACTATGTATACCACAATACCGCCTTGAAAAGTATGTTAGTATAACGTACGGCACCTTACAATTCCTAACAAAACATTACAACACCGTACGTAAACTTAAAACTACATAATAAACTTAATGAATTCGTCCGAGTCATTTGAACATCGTACAACAATTTAGAATATCTTACCACTCTGTATGCCACATTACCGCCTTGAAAATCATGTTAGTATAACGTAGGACACCTTACAACTCCTAACAACACATTACAATACCGTATGTAAACTTAAAACTCCATAGTAAACCTAATGAATTCGTCCGAGTCCTTTAAACATCAGACGACCACTCAGGACTTGTTACGACTTTGTAGGCGATATTAGCAACAGGAAAAGCAATTTAGAATAATGTAGGATGCGCTACATCTTTTGAGAACACCTTACACCACCGTACGAAACATTAAAACTCCATAATAAACCTAATGAATTCGTCCGAGTGATTTGACCATCGTACAACAATTTAGAATATCTTACCACTCTGTATGCCACATTACCGACTTTAAAAGCATGTTAGTATAACGTACGACACCTTACAACTCCTAACAAAACATTACAACACCGTACGTAAACTTAAAACTCCATAATAAACCTAATGAATTCATTCGAGTCTTTTGAACATCGTACGACAATTTAGAATATATTACGACTCTATATGCCACATTACCGCCTTGAAAAGCATGTTACTATAACGTACGACACCTTACAACACCTAACAAAACATTACAACACCGTACGTAAACTCAAAAATCCATAATAAACCTAATGAATTCGTCCGAGTCATTTGAACATCGTACAACAATTTAGAATATCTTACGACTCTGTATGCCACATTACAGCCTTGAAAAGCATGTTAGTATAACGTACGACACCTTACAACACCTAACAAAACATTACAACACCGTTCGTAAACTCAAAACTCCATAAGAAACCTAATGAATTCGTCCGAGTCATTTGAACATCGTACAACAATTTAGAATATCTTAAGACTCTGTATGCCACATTACCGCCTTGAAAAGCATGTTAGTATAACGTAGGACACCTTACAACTCCTAACAACACATTACAATACAGTATGTAAACTTAAAACTCCATAGTAAACCTAATGAATTCGTCCGAGTCCTTTGAACATCGTACGACAATTTAGAATATATTACGACTCTGTATGCCACATTACCACCTTGAAAAGTATGTTAGTATAACGTATGGCACCTTACAATTCCTAACAAAACATTACAACACCGTACATAAACTTAAAACTACATAATAAACTTAATGAATTCGTCCGATTCATTTGAACATCGTAAATCAATTTAGAATATCTTACGACTTTTTATGCCACATTACCGCCTTGAAAAGCATGTTAGTATAACGTAGGACACCTTACAACTCCTAACAACACATTACAATACCGTATGTAAACTTAAAACTCTATAGTAAACCTAATGAATTTTTCCGAGTCATTTGAACATCGTACAACAATTTAGAATATCTTACGACTCTGTATGCCACATTACCGCTTTGAAAAGCATGTTAGTATAACGTACAACACCTTACAACTACTATCAAAACATTACAACACCGTACGTAAACTTAAAACTCCATAATAAACCTAATGAATTCATCCGAGTCCTTTGAACATCGTACGACAATTTTTAATATATTACCACTATGTATACCACAATACCGCCTTGAAAAGTATGTTAGTATAACGTACGGCACCTTACAATTCCTAACAAAACATTACAACACCGTACGTAAACTTAAAACTACATAATAAACTTAATGAATTCGTCCGAGTCATTTGAACATCGTACAACAATTTAGAATATCTTACCACTCTGTATGCCACATTACCGCCTTGAAAATCATGTTAGTATAACGTAGGACACCTTACAACTCCTAACAACACATTACAATACCGTATGTAAACTTAAAACTCCATAGTAAACCTAATGAATTCGTCCGAGTCCTTTAAACATCAGACGACCACTCAGGACTTGTTACGACTTTGTAGGCGATATTAGCAACAGGAAAAGCAATTTAGAATAATGTAGGATGCGCTACATCTTTTGAGAACACCTTACACCACCGTACGAAACATTAAAACTCCATAATAAACCTAATGAATTCGTCCGAGTGATTTGAACATCGTACAACAATTTAGAATATCTTACCACTCTGTATGTCACATTACCGACTTGAAAAGCATGTTAGTATAACGTACGACACCTTACAACTCATAACAAAACATTACAACACCGTACGTAAACTTAAAACTCCATAATAAACCTAATGAATTCATCCGAGTCTTTTGAACATCGTACGACAATTTAGAATATATTACGACTCTATATGCCACATTACCGCCTTGAAAAGCATGTTACTATAACGTACGACTCCTTACAACACCTACCAAAACATTACAACACCGTACGTAAACTCAAAAATCCATAATAAACCTAATGAATTCATCCGAGTCATTTGAACATCGTACAACAATTTAGAATATCTTACGACTCTGTATGCCACATTACAGCCTTGAAAAGCATGTTAGTATAACGTACGACACCTTACAACACCTAACAAAACATTACAACACCGTTCGTAAACTCAAAACTCCATAAGAAACCTAATGAATTCGTCCGAGTCATTTGAACATCGTACAACAATTTAGAATATCTTAAGACTCTGTATGCCACATTACCGCCTTGAAAAGCATGTTAGTATAACGTAGGACACCTTACAACTCCTAACACCACATTACAATACAGTATGTAAACTTAAAACTCCATAGTAAACCTAATGAATTCGTCCGAGTCCTTTGAACATCGTACGACAATTTAGAATATATTACCACTCTGTATGCCACATTACCACCTTGAAAAGTATGTTAGTATAACATATGGCACCTTACAATTCCTAACAAAACATTACAACACCGTACATAAAATTAAAACTACATAATAAACTTAATGAATTCGTCCGATTCATTTGAACATCGTAAATCAATTTAGAATATCTTACGACTTTTTATGCCACATTACCGCCTTGAAAAGCATGTTAGTATAACGTTGGACACCTTACAACTCCTAACAACACATTACAATACCGTATGTAAACTTAAAACTCCATAGTAAACCTAATGAATTTGTCCGAGTCATTTGAACATCGTACAACAATTTAGAATATCTTACGACTCTGTATGCCACATTACCGCTTTGAAAAGCATGTTAGTATAACGTACAACACCTTACAACTACTAACAAAACATTACAACACCGTACGTAAACTTAAAACTCCATAATAAACCTAATGAATTCATCTGAGTCCTTTGAACATCGTACGACAATTTTTAATATATTACCACTCTGTATACCACAATACCGCCTTGAAAAGTATGTTAGTATAACGTACGGCACCTTACAATTCCTAACAAAACATTACAACACCGTACGTAAACTTAAAACTACATAATAAACTTAATGAATTCGTCCGAGTCATTTGAACATCGTACAAAAATTTAGAATATCTTACCACTCTGTATGCCACATTACCGCCTTGAAAATTATGTTAGTATAACGTAGGACACCTTACAACTCCTAACAACACATTACAATACCGTATGTAAACTTAAAACTCCATAGTAAACCTAATGAATTCGTCCGAGTCCTTTAAACATCAGACGACCACTCAGGACTTGTAACGACTTCGTAGGCGATATTAGCAACAGGAAAAGCAATTTAGAATAATGTAGGATGCGCTACATCTTTTGAGAACACCTTACACCACCGTACGAAACATTAAAACTCCATAATAAACCTAATGAATTCGTCCGAGTGATTTGAACATCGTACAACAATTTAGAATATCTTACCACTCTGTATGTCACATTACCGACTTGAAAAGCATGTTAGTATAACGTACGACACCTTACAACTCATAACAAAACATTACAACACCGTACGTAAACTTAAAACTCCATAATAAACCTAATGAATTCATCCGAGTCTTTTGAACATCGTACGACAATTTAGAATATATTACGACTCTATATGCCACATTACCGCCTTGAAAAGCATGTTACTATAACGTACGACTCCTTACAACACCTACCAAAACATTACAACACCGTACGTAAACTCAAAAATCCATAATAAACCTAATAAATTCGTCCGAGTCATTTGAACATCGTACAACAATTTAGAATATCTTACGACTCTGTATGCCACATTACAGCCTTGAAAAGCATGTTAGTATAACGTACGACACCTTACAACACCTAACAAAACATTACAACACCGTACGTAAACTCAAAACTCCATAAGAAACCTAATGAATTGGTCCGAGTCATTTGAACATCGTACAACAATTTAGAATATCTTAAGACTCTGTATGCCACATTACCGCCTTGAAAAGCATGTTAGTATAACGTAGGACACCTTACAACTCCTAACAACACATTACAATACCGTATGTAAACTTAAAACTCCATAGTAAACCTAATGAATTTGTCCGAGTCATTTGAACATCGTACAACAATTTAGAATATCTTACGACTCTGTATGCCACATTACCGCTTTGAAAAGCATGTTAGTATAACGTACAACACCTTACAACTACTAACAAAACATTACAACACCGTACGTAAACTTAAAACTCCATAATAAACCTAATGAATTCATCCGAGTCCTTTGAACATCGTACGCCAATTTTTAATATATTACCACTCTGTATACCACAATACCGCCTTGAAAAGTATGTTAGTATAACGTACGACACCTTACAACTCATAACAAAACATTACAACACCGTACGTAAACTTAAAACTCCATAATAAACCTAATGAATTCATCCGAGTCTTTTGAACATCGTACAACAATTTAGAATATCTTACCACTCTGTATGTCACATTACCGACTTGAAAAGCATGTTAGTATAACGTACGACACCTTACAACTCATAACAAAACATTACAACACCGTACGTAAACTTAAAACTCCATAATAAACCTAATGAATTCATCCGAGTCTTTTGAACATCGTACAACAATTTAGAATATCTTACCACTCTGTATGTCACATTACCGACTTGAAAAGCATGTTAGTATAACGTACGACACCTTACAACTCATAACAAAACATTACAACACCGTACGTAAACTTAAAACTCCATAATAAACCTAATGAATTCATCCGAGTCTTTTGAACATCGTACGACAATTTAGAATATATTACGACTCTATATGCCACATTACCGCCTTGAAAAGCATGTTACTATAACGTACGACTCCTTACAACACCTACCAAAACATTACAACACCGTACGTTAACTCAAAAATCCATAATAAACCTAATGAATTCGTCCGAGTCATTTGAACATCGTACAACAATTTATAATATCTTACGACTCTGTATGCCACATTACAGCCTTGAAAAGCATGTTAGTATAACGTACGACACCTTACAACACCTAACAAAACATTACAACACCGTACGTAAACTCAAAACTCCATAAGAAACCTAATGAATTGGTCCCAGTCATTTGAACATCGTACAACAATTTAGAATATCTTAAGACTCTGTATGCCACATTACCGCCTTGAAAAGCATGTTAGTATAACGTAGGACACCTTACAACTCCTAACAACACATTACAATACCGTATGTAAACTTAAAACTCCATAGTAAACCTAATGAATTTGTCCGAGTCATTTGAACAACGTACAACAATTTAGAATATATTACGACTCTATATGCCACATTACCGCCTTGAAAAGCATGTTACTATAACGTACGACTCCTTACAACACCTACCAAAACATTACAACACCGTACGTAAACTCAAAAATCCATAATAAACCTAATGAATTCGTCCGAGTCATTTGAACATCGTACAACAATTTAGAATATCTTACGACTCTGTATGCCACATTACAGCCTTGAAAAGCATGTTAGTATAACGTACGACACCTTACAACACCTAACAAAACATTACAACACCGTACGTAAACTCAAAACTCCATAAGAAACCTAATGAATTGGTCCGAGTCATTTGAACATCGTACAACAATTTAGAATATCTTAAGACTCTGTATGCCACATTACCGCCTTGAAAAGCATGTTAGTATAACGTAGGACACCTTACAACTCCTAACAACACATTACAATACCGTATGTAAACTTAAAACTCCATAGTAAACCTAATGAATTTGTCCGAGTCATTTGAACAACGTACAACAATTTAGAATATATTACGACTCTATATGCCACATTACCGCCTTGAAAAGCATGTTACTATAACGTACGACTCCTTACAACACCTACCAAAACATTACAACACCGTACGTAAACTCAAAAATCCATAATAAACCTAATGAATTCGTCCGAGTCATTTGAACATCGTACAACAGTTTAGAATATCTTACGACTCTGTATGCCACATTACAGCCTTGAAAAGCATGTTAGTATAACGTACGAAACCTTACAACACCTAACAAAACATTACAACACCGTACGTAAACTCAAAACTCCATAAGAAACCTAATGAATTGGTCCCAGTCATTTGAACATCGTACAACAATTTAGAATATCTTAAGACTCTGTATGCCACATTACCGCCTTGAAAAGCATGTTAGTATAACGTAGGACACCTTACAACTCCTAACAACACATTACAATACCGTATGTAAACTTAAAACTCCATAGTAAACCTAATGAATTTGTCCGAGTCATTTGAACAACGTACAACAATTTAGAATATATTACGACTCTATATGCCACATTACCGCCTTGAAAAGCATGTTACTATAACGTACGACTCCTTACAACACCTACCAAAACATTACAACACCGTACGTAAACTCAAAAATCCATAATAAACCTAATGAATTCGTCCGAGTCATTTGAACATCGTACAACAATTTAGAATATCTTACGACTCTGTATGCCACATTACAGCCTTGAAAAGCATGTTAGTATAACGTACGACACCTTACAACACCTAACAAAACATTACAACACCGTACGTAAACTCAAAACTCCATAAGAAACCTAATGAATTGGTCCGAGTCATTTGAACATCGTACAACAATTTAGAATATCTTAAGACTCTGTATGCCACATTACCGCCTTGAAAAGCATGTTAGTATAACGTAGGACACCTTACAACTCCTAACAACACATTACAATACCGTATGTAAACTTAAAACTCCATAGTAAACCTAATGAATTTGTCCGAGTCATTTGAACAACGTACAACAATTTAGAATATATTACGACTCTATATGCCACATTACCGCCTTGAAAAGCATGTTACTATAACGTACGACTCCTTACAACACCTACCAAAACATTACAACACCGTACGTAAACTCAAAAATCCATAATAAACCTAATGAATTCGTCCGAGTCATTTGAACATCGTACAACAGTTTAGAATATCTTACGACTCTGTATGCCACATTACAGCCTTGAAAAGCATGTTAGTATAACGTACGACACCTTACAACACCTAACAAAACATTACAACACCGTACGTAAACTCAAAACTCCATAATAAACGTAATGAATTCGTCCGAGTCATTTGAACATCGTACAACAATTTAGAATATCTTAAGACTCTGTATGCCACATTACCGCCTTGAAAAGCATGTTAGTATAACGTAGGACACCTTACAACTCCTAACAACACATTACAATACCGTATGTAAACTTAAAACTCCATAGTAAACCTAATGAATTTGTCCGAGTCATTTGAACAACGTACAACAATTTAGAATATATTACGACTCTATATGCCACATTACCGCCTTGAAAAGCATGTTACTATAACGTACGACTCCTTACAACACCTACCAAAACATTACAACACCGTACGTAAACTCAAAAATCCATAATAAACCTAATGAATTCGTCCGAGTCATTTGAACATCGTACAACAATTTAGAATATCTTACGACTCTGTATGCCACATTACAGCCTTGAAAAGCATGTTAGTATAACGTACGACACCTTACAACACCTAACAAAACATTACAACACCGTACGTAAACTCAAAACTCCATAAGAAACCTAATGAATTGGTCCCAGTCATTTGAACATCGTACAACCATTTAGAATATCTTAAGACTCTGTATGCCACATTACCGCCTTGAAAAGCATGTTAGTATAACGTAGGACACCTTACAACTCCTAACAACACATTACAATACCGTATGTAAACTTAAAACTCCATAGTAAACCTAATGAATTTGTCCGAGTCATTTGAACAACGTACAACAATTTAGAATATATTACGACTCTATATGCCACATTACCGCCTTGAAAAGCATGTTACTATAACGTACGACTCCTTACAACACCTACCAAAACATTACAACACCGTACGTAAACTCAAAAATCCATAAAAAAAACTTATGAATTCGTCCGAGTCATTTGAACATCGTACAACAGTTTAGAATATCTTACGACTCTGTATGCCACATTACAGCCTTGAAAAGCATGTTAGTATAACGTACGACACCTTACAACACCTAACAAAACATTACAACACCGTACGTAAACTCAAAACTCCATAATAAACGTAATGAATTCGTCCGAGTCATTTGAACATCGTACAACAATTTAGAATATCTTAAGACTCTGTATGCCACATTACCGCCTTGAAAAGCATGTTAGTATAACGTAGGACACCTTACAACTCCTAACAACACATTACAATACCGTATGTAAACTTAAAACTCCATAGTAAACCTAATGAATTTGTCCAAGTCATTTGAACAACGTACAACAATTTAGAATATATTACGACTCTATATGCCACATTACCGCCTTGAAAAGCATGTTACTATAACGTACGACTCCTTACAACACCTACCAAAACATTACAACACCGTACGTAAACTCAAAAATCCATAATAAACCTAATGAATTCGTCCGAGTCATTTGAACATCGTACAACAATTTAGAATATCTTACGACTCTGTATGCCACATTACAGCCTTGAAAAGCATGTTAGTATAACGTACGACACCTTACAACACCTAACAAAACATTACAACACCGTACGTAAACTCAAAACTCCATAAGAAACCTAATGAATTGGTCCCAGTCATTTGAACATCGTACAACAATTTAGAATATCTTAAGACTCTGTATGCCACATTACCGCCTTGAAAAGCATGTTAGTATAACGTAGGACACCTTACAACTCCTAACAACACATTACAATACCGTATGTAAACTTAAAACTCCATAGTAAACCTAATGAATTTGTCCGAGTCATTTGAACAACGTACAACAATTTAGAATATATTACGACTCTATATGCCACATTACCGCCTTGAAAAGCATGTTACTATAACGTACGACTCCTTACAACACCTACCAAAACATTACAACACCGTACGTAAACTCAAAAATCCATAATAAACCTAATGAATTCGTCCGAGTCATTTGAACATCGTACAACAATTTAGAATATCTTACGACTCTGTATGCCACATTACAGCCTTGAAAAGCATGTTAGTATAACGTACGACACCTTACAACACCTAACAAAACATTACAACACCGTACGTAAACTCAAAACTCCATAATAAACGTAATGAATTCGTCCGAGTCATTTGAACATCGTACAACAATTTAGAATATCTTAAGACTCTGTATGCCACATTACCGCCTTGAAAAGCATGTTAGTATAACGTAGGACACCTTACAACTCCTAACAACACATTACAATACCGTATGTAAACTTAAAACTCCATAGTAAACCTAATGAATTTGTCCGGGTCATTTGAACAACGTACAACAATTTAGAATATATTACGACTCTGTATGCCACATTACCGCCTTGAAAAGCATGTTAGTATAACGTAGGACACCTTACAACTCCTAACAACACATTACAATACCGTATGTAAACTTAAAACTCCATAGTAAACCTAATGAATTTGTCCGAGTCATTTGAACAACGTACAACAATTTAGAATATATTACGACTCTATATGCCACATTACCGCCTTGAAAAGCATGTTACTATAACGTACGAATCCTTACAACACCTACCAAAACATTACAACACCGTACGTAAACTAAAAAATCCATAATAAACCTAATGAATTCGTCCGAGTCATTTGAACATCGTACAACAATTTAGAATATCTTACGACTCTGTATGCCACATTACAGCCTTGAAAAGCATGTTAGTATAACGTACGACACCTTACAACACCTAACAAAACATTACAACACCGTACGTAAACTCAAAACTCCATAATAAACGTAATGAATTCGTCCGAGTCATTTGAACATCGTACAACAATTTAGAATATCTTAAGACTCTGTATGCCACATTACCGCCTTGAAAAGCATGTTAGTATAACGTAGGACACCTTACAACTCCTAACAACACATTACAATACCGTATGTAAACTTAAAACTCCATAGTAAACCTAATGAATTTGTCCGAGTCATTTGAACAACGTACAACAATTTAGAATATATTACGACTCTATATGCCACATTACCGCCTTGAAAAGCATGTTACTATAACGTACGACTCCTTACAACACCTACCAAAACATTACAACACCGTACGTAAACTCAAAAATCCATAATAAACCTAATGAATTCGTCCGAGTCATTTGAACATCGTACAACAGTTTAGAATATCTTACGACTCTGTATGCCACATTACAGCCTTGAAAAGCATGTTAGTATAACGTACGACACCTTACAACACCTAACAAAACATTACAACACCGTACGTAAACTCAAAACTCCATAATAAACGTAATGAATTCGTCCGAGTCATTTGAACATCGTACAACAATTTAGAATATCTTAAGACTCTGTATGCCACATTACCGCCTTGAAAAGCATGTTAGTATAACGTAGGACACCTTACAACTCCTAACAACACATTACAATACCGTATGTAAACTTAAAACTCCATAGTAAACCTAATGAATTTGTCCGAGTCATTTGAACAACGTACAACAATTTAGAATATATTACGACTCTATATGCCACATTACCGCCTTGAAAAGCATGTTACTATAACGTACGACTCCTTACAACACCTACCAAAACATTACAACACCGTACGTAAACTCAAAAATCCATAATAAACCTAATGAATTCGTCCGAGTCATTTGAACATCGTACAACAATTTAGAATATCTTACGACTCTGTATGCCACATTACAGCCTTGAAAAGCATGTTAGTATAACGTACGACACCTTACAACACCTAACAAAACATTACAACACCGTACGTAAACTCAAAACTCCATAAGAAACCTAATGAATTGGTCCCAGTCATTTGAACATCGTACAACCATTTAGAATATCTTAAGACTCTGTATGCCACATTACCGCCTTGAAAAGCATGTTAGTATAACGTAGGACACCTTACAACTCCTAACAACACATTACAATACCGTATGTAAACTTAAAACTCCATAGTAAACCTAATGAATTTGTCCGAGTCATTTGAACAACGTACAACAATTTAGAATATATTACGACTCTATATGCCACATTACCGCCTTGAAAAGCATGTTACTATAACGTACGACTCCTTACAACACCTACCAAAACATTACAACACCGTACGTAAACTCAAAAATCCATAAAAAAAACTTATGAATTCGTCCGAGTCATTTGAACATCGTACAACAGTTTAGAATATCTTACGACTCTGTATGCCACATTACAGCCTTGAAAAGCATGTTAGTATAACGTACGACACCTTACAACACCTAACAAAACATTACAACACCGTACGTAAACTCAAAAATCCATAATAAACCTAATGAATTCGTCCGAGTCATTTGAACATCGTACAACAATTTAGAATATCTTACGACTCTGTATGCCACATTACAGCCTTGAAAAGCATGTTAGTATAACGTACGACACCTTACAACACCTAACAAAACATTACAACACCGTACGTAAACTCAAAACTCCATAAGAAACCTAATGAATTGGTCCCAGTCATTTGAACATCGTACAACCATTTAGAATATCTTAAGACTCTGTATGCCACATTACCGCCTTGAAAAGCATGTTAGTATAACGTAGGACACCTTACAACTCCTAACAACACATTACAATACCGTATGTAAACTTAAAACTCCATAGTAAACCTAATGAATTTGTCCGAGTCATTTGAACAACGTACAACAATTTAGAATATATTACGACTCTATATGCCACATTACCGCCTTGAAAAGCATGTTACTATAACGTACGACTCCTTACAACACCTACCAAAACATTACAACACCGTACGTAAACTCAAAAATCCATAAAAAAAACTTATGAATTCGTCCGAGTCATTTGAACATCGTACAACAGTTTAGAATATCTTACGACTCTGTATGCCACATTACAGCCTTGAAAAGCATGTTAGTATAACGTACGACACCTTACAACACCTAACAAAACATTACAACACCGTACGTAAACTCAAAACTCCATAATAAACGTAATGAATTCGTCCGAGTCATTTGAACATCGTACAACAATTTAGAATATCTTAAGACTCTGTATGCCACATTACCGCCTTGAAAAGCATGTTAGTATAACGTAGGACACCTTACAACTCCTAACAACACATTACAATACCGTATGTAAACTTAAAACTCCATAGTAAACCTAATGAATTTGTCCGAGTCATTTGAACAACGTACAACAATTTAGAATATATTACGACTCTATATGCCACATTACCGCCTTGAAAAGCATGTTACTATAACGTACGACTCCTAACAACACCTACCAAAACATTACAACACCGTACGTAAACTCAAAAATCCATAATAAACCTAATGAATTCGTCCGAGTCATTTGAACATCGTACAACAATTTAGAATATCTTACGACTCTGTATGCCACATTACAGCCTTGAAAAGCATGTTAGTATAACGTACGACACCTTACAACACCTAACAAAACATTACAACACCGTACGTAAACTCAAAACTCCATAATAAACGTAATGAATTCGTCCGAGTCATTTGAACATCGTACAACAATTTAGAATATCTTAAGACTCTGTATGCCACATTACCGCCTTGAAAAGCATGTTAGTATAACGTAGGACACCTTACAACTCCTAACAACACATTACAATACCGTATGTAAACTTAAAACTCCATAGTAAACCTAATGAATTTGTCCGGGTCATTTGAACAACGTACAACAATTTAGAATATATTACGACTCTGTATGCCACATTACCGCCTTGAAAAGCATGTTAGTATAACGTAGGACACCTTACAACTCCTAACAACACATTACAATACCGTATGTAAACTTAAAACTCCATAGTAAACCTAATGAATTTGTCCGAGTCATTTGAACAACGTACAACAATTTAGAATATATTACGACTCTATATGCCACATTACCGCCTTGAAAAGCATGTTACTATAACGTACGACTCCTTACAACACCTACCAAAACATTACAACACCGTACGTAAACTCAAAAATCCATAATAAACCTAATGAATTCGTCCGAGTCATTTGAACATCGTACAACAGTTTAGAATATCTTACGACTCTGTATGCCACATTACAGCCTTGAAAAGCATGTTAGTATAACGTACGACACCTTACAACACCTAACAAAACATTACAACACCGTACGTAAACTCAAAACTCCATAATAAACGTAATGAATTCGTCCGAGTCATTTGAACATCGTACAACAATTTAGAATATCTTAAGACTCTGTATGCCACATTACCGCCTTGAAAAGCATGTTAGTATAACGTAGGACACCTTACAACTCCTAACAACACATTACAATACCGTATGTAAACTTAAAACTCCATAGTAAACCTAATGAATTTGTCCGAGTCATTTGAACAACGTACAACAATTTAGAATATATTACGACTCTATATGCCACATTACCGCCTTGAAAAGCATGTTACTATAACGTACGACTCCTTACAACACCTACCAAAACATTACAACACCGTACGTAAACTCAAAAATCCATAATAAACCTAATGAATTCGTCCGAGTCATTTGAACATCGTACAACAATTTAGAATATCTTACGACTCTGTATGCCACATTACAGCCTTGAAAAGCATGTTAGTATAACGTACGACACCTTACAACACCTAACAAAACATTACAACACCGTACGTAAACTCAAAACTCCATAAGAAACCTAATGAATTGGTCCCAGTCATTTGAACATCGTACAACCATTTAGAATATCTTAAGACTCTGTATGCCACATTACCGCCTTGAAAAGCATGTTAGTATAACGTAGGACACCTTACAACTCCTAACAACACATTACAATACCGTATGTAAACTTAAAACTCCATAGTAAACCTAATGAATTTGTCCGAGTCATTTGAACAACGTACAACAATTTAGAATATATTACGACTCTATATGCCACATTACCGCCTTGAAAAGCATGTTACTATAACGTACGACTCCTTACAACACCTACCAAAACATTACAACACCGTACGTAAACTCAAAAATCCATAAAAAAAACTTATGAATTCGTCCGAGTCATTTGAACATCGTACAACAGTTTAGAATATCTTACGACTCTGTATGCCACATTACAGCCTTGAAAAGCATGTTAGTATAACGTACGACACCTTACAACACCTAACAAAACATTACAACACCGTACGTAAACTCAAAAATCCATAATAAACCTAATGAATTCGTCCGAGTCATTTGAACATCGTACAACAATTTAGAATATCTTACGACTCTGTATGCCACATTACAGCCTTGAAAAGCATGTTAGTATAACGTACGACACCTTACAACACCTAACAAAACATTACAACACCGTACGTAAACTCAAAACTCCATAAGAAACCTAATGAATTGGTCCCAGTCATTTGAACATCGTACAACCATTTAGAATATCTTAAGACTCTGTATGCCACATTACCGCCTTGAAAAGCATGTTAGTATAACGTAGGACACCTTACAACTCCTAACAACACATTACAATACCGTATGTAAACTTAAAACTCCATAGTAAACCTAATGAATTTGTCCGAGTCATTTGAACAACGTACAACAATTTAGAATATATTACGACTCTATATGCCACATTACCGCCTTGAAAAGCATGTTACTATAACGTACGACTCCTTACAACACCTACCAAAACATTACAACACCGTACGTAAACTCAAAAATCCATAAAAAAAACTTATGAATTCGTCCGAGTCATTTGAACATCGTACAACAGTTTAGAATATCTTACGACTCTGTATGCCACATTACAGCCTTGAAAAGCATGTTAGTATAACGTACGACACCTTACAACACCTAACAAAACATTACAACACCGTACGTAAACTCAAAACTCCATAATAAACGTAATGAATTCGTCCGAGTCATTTGAACATCGTACAACAATTTAGAATATCTTAAGACTCTGTATGCCACATTACCGCCTTGAAAAGCATGTTAGTATAACGTAGGACACCTTACAACTCCTAACAACACATTACAATACCGTATGTAAACTTAAAACTCCATAGTAAACCTAATGAATTTGTCCGAGTCATTTGAACAACGTACAACAATTTAGAATATATTACGACTCTATATGCCACATTACCGCCTTGAAAAGCATGTTACTATAACGTACGACTCCTTACAACACCTACCAAAACATTACAACACCGTACGTAAACTCAAAAATCCATAATAAACCTAATGAATTCGTCCGAGTCATTTGAACATCGTACAACAATTTAGAATATCTTACGACTCTGTATGCCACATTACAGCCTTGAAAAGCATGTTAGTATAACGTACGACACCTTACAACACCTAACAAAACATTACAACACCGTACGTAAACTCAAAACTCCATAATAAACGTAATGAATTCGTCCGAGTCATTTGAACATCGTACAACAATTTAGAATATCTTAAGACTCTGTATGCCACATTACCGCCTTGAAAAGCATGTTAGTATAACGTAGGACACCTTACAACTCCTAACAACACATTACAATACCGTATGTAAACTTAAAACTCCATAGTAAACCTAATGAATTTGTCCGGGTCATTTGAACAACGTACAACAATTTAGAATATATTACGACTCTGTATGCCACATTACCGCCTTGAAAAGCATGTTAGTATAACGTAGGACACCTTACAACTCCTAACAACACATTACAATACCGTATGTAAACTTAAAACTCCATAGTAAACCTAATGAATTTGTCCGAGTCATTTGAACAACGTACAACAATTTAGAATATATTACGACTCTATATGCCACATTACCGCCTTGAAAAGCATGTTACTATAACGTACGACTCCTTACAACACCTACCAAAACATTACAACACCGTACGTAAACTAAAAAATCCATAATAAACCTAATGAATTCGTCCGAGTCATTTGAACATCGTACAACAATTTAGAATATCTTACGACTCTGTATGCCACATTACAGCCTTGAAAAGCATGTTAGTATAACGTACGACACCTTACAACACCTAACAAAACATTACAACACCGTACGTAAACTCAAAACTCCATAATAAACGTAATGAATTCGTCCGAGTCATTTGAACATCGTACAACAATTTAGAATATCTTAAGACTCTGTATGCCACATTACCGCCTTGAAAAGCATGTTAGTATAACGTAGGACACCTTACAACTCCTAACAACACATTACAATACCGTATGTAAACTTAAAACTCCATAGTAAACCTAATGAATTTGTCCGAGTCATTTGAACAACGTACAACAATTTAGAATATATTACGACTCTCTATGCCACATTACCGCCTTGAAAAGCATGTTACTATAACGTACGACTCCTTACAACACCTACCAAAACATTACAACACCGTACGTAAACTCAAAAATCCATAATAAACCTAATGAATTCGTCCGAGTCATTTGAACATCGTACAACAATTTAGAATATCTTACGACTCTGTATGCCACATTACAGCCTTGAAAAGCATGTTAGTATAACGTACGACACCTTACAACACCTAACAAAACATTACAACACCGTACGTAAACTCAAAACTCCATAAGAAACCTAATGAATTGGTCCCAGTCATTTGAACATCGTACAACAATTTAGAATATCTTAAGACTCTGTATGCCACATTACCGCCTTGAAAAGCATGTTAGTATAACGTAGGACACCTTACAACTCCTAACAACACATTACAATACCGTATGTAAACTTAAAACTCCATAGTAAACCTAATGAATTTGTCCGAGTCATTTGAACAACGTACAACAATTTAGAATATATTACGACTCTATATGCCACATTACCGCCTTGAAAAGCATGTTACTATAACGTACGACTCCTTACAACACCTATCAAAACATTACAACACCGTACGTAAACTCAAAAATCCATAATAAACCTAATGAATTCGTCCGAGTCATTTGAACATCGTACAACAATTTAGAATATCTTACGACTCTGCATGCCACATTACAGCCTTGAAAAGCATGTTAGTATAACGTACGACACCTTACAACACCTAACAAAACATTACAACACCGTACGTAAACTCAAAACTCCATAATAAACGTAATGAATTCGTCCGAGTCATTTGAACATCGTACAACAATTTAGAATATCTTAAGACTCTGTATGCCACATTACCGCCTTGAAAAGCATGTTAGTATAACGTAGGACACCTTACAACTCCTAACAACACATTACAATACCGTATGTAAACTTAAAACTCCATAGTAAACCTAATGAATTTGTCCGGGTCATTTGAACAACGTACAACAATTTAGAATATATTACGACTCTGTATGCCACATTACCGCCTTGAAAAGCATGTTAGTATAACGTAGGACACCTTACAACTCCTAACAACACATTACAATACCGTATGTAAACTTAAAACTCCATAGTAAACCTAATGAATTTGTCCGAGTCATTTGAACAACGTACAACAATTTAGAATATATTACGACTCTATATGCCACATTACCGCCTTGAAAAGCATGTTACTATAACGTACGACTCCTTACAACACCTACCAAAACATTACAACACCGTACGTAAACTAAAAAATCCATAATAAACCTAATGAATTCGTCCGAGTCATTTGAACATCGTACAACAATTTAGAATATCTTACGACTCTGTATGCCACATTACAGCCTTGAAAAGCATGTTAGTATAACGTACGACACCTTACAACACCTAACAAAACATTACAACACCGTACGTAAACTCAAAACTCCATAATAAACGTAATGAATTCGTCCGAGTCATTTGAACATCGTACAACAATTTAGAATATCTTAAGACTCTGTATGCCACATTACCGCCTTGAAAAGCATGTTAGTATAACGTAGGACACCTTACAACTCCTAACAACACATTACAATACCGTATGTAAACTTAAAACTCCATAGTAAACCTAATGAATTTGTCCGAGTCATTTGAACAACGTACAACAATTTAGAATATATTACGACTCTATATGCCACATTACCGCCTTGAAAAGCATGTTACTATAACGTACGACTCCTTACAACACCTACCAAAACATTACAACACCGTACGTAAACTCAAAAATCCATAATAAACCTAATGAATTCGTCCGAGTCATTTGAACATCGTACAACAATTTAGAATATCTTACGACTCTGTATGCCACATTACAGCCT
The DNA here is from genome assembly GCA_030867185.1 of Tagetes erecta. Lineage (NCBI taxonomy): Eukaryota > Viridiplantae > Streptophyta > Magnoliopsida > Asterales > Asteraceae > Tagetes > Tagetes erecta. The sequence goes on along the minus strand of CM061488.1, from coordinate 40,445,600 downwards.
TGAAAAGCATGTTAGTATAACGTACGACACCTTACAACACCTAACAAAACATTACAACACCGTACGTAAACTCAAAACTCCATAAGAAACCTAATGAATTGGTCCCAGTCATTTGAACATCGTACAACAATTTAGAATATCTTAAGACTCTGTATGCCACATTACCGCCTTGAAAAGCATGTTAGTATAACGTAGGACACCTTACAACTCCTAACAACACATTACAATACCGTATGTAAACTTAAAACTCCATAGTAAACCTAATGAATTTGTCCGAGTCATTTGAACAACGTACAACAATTTAGAATATATTACGACTCTATATGCCACATTACCGCCTTGAAAAGCATGTTACTATAACGTACGACTCCTTACAACACCTACCAAAACATTACAACACCGTACGTAAACTCAAAAATCCATAATAAACCTAATGAATTCGTCCGAGTCATTTGAACATCGTACAACAATTTAGAATATCTTACGACTCTGTATGCCACATTACAGCCTTGAAAAGCATGTTAGTATAACGTACGACACCTTACAACACCTAACAAAACATTACAACACCGTACGTAAACTCAAAACTCCATAATAAACGTAATGAATTCGTCCGAGTCATTTGAACATCGTACAACAATTTAGAATATCTTCAGACTATGTATGCCACATTACCGCCTTGAAAAGCATGTTAGTATAACGTAGGACACCTTACAACTCCTAACAACACATTACAATACCGTATGTAAACTTAAAACTCCATAGTAAACCTAATGAATTTGTCCGAGTCATTTGAACAACGTACAACAATTTAGAATATATTACGACTCTGTATGCCACATTACCGCCTTGAAAAGCATGTTAGTATAACGTAGGACACCTTACAACTCCTAACAACACATTACAATACCGTATGTAAACTTAAAACTCCATAGTAAACCTAATGAATTTGTCCGAGTCATTTGAACAACGTACAACAATTTAGAATATATTACGACTCTATATGCCACATTACCGCCTTGAAAAGCATGTTACTATAACGTACGACTCCTTACAACACCTACCAAAACATTACAACACCGTACGTAAACTAAAAAATCCATAATAAACCTAATGAATTCGTCCGAGTCATTTGAACATCGTACAACAATTTAGAATATCTTACGACTCTGTATGCCACATTACAGCCTTGAAAAGCATGTTAGTATAACGTACGACACCTTACAACACCTAACAAAACATTACAACACCGTACGTAAACTCAAAACTCCATAATAAACTTAATGAATTCGTCCGAGTCATTTGAACATCGTACAACAATTTAGAATATCTTAAGACTCTGTATGCCACATTACAGCCTTGAAAAGCATGTTAGTATAACGTACGACACCTTACAACACCTAACAAAACATTACAACACCGTACGTAAACTCAAAACTCCATAATAAACGTAATGAATTCGTCCGAGTCATTTGAACATCGTACAACAATTTAGAATATCTTACGACTCTGTATGCCACATTACCGCCTTGAAAAGCATGTTAGTATAACGTAGGACACCTTACAACTCCTAACAACACATTACAATACTGTATGTAAACTTAAAACTCCATAGTAAACCTAATGAATTTGTCCGAGTCATTTGAACATCGTACAACAATTTAGAATATCTTACGACTCTGTATGCCACATTACAGCCTTGAAAAGCATGTTAGTATAACGTACGACACCTTACAACACCTAACAAAACATTACAACACCGTACGTAAACTCAAAACTCCATAAGAAACCTAATGAATTGGTCCGAGTCATTTGAACATCGTACAACAATTTAGAATATCTTAAGACTCTGTATGCCACATTACCGCCTTGAAAAGCATGTTAGTATAACGTAGGACACCTTACAACTCCTAACAACACATTACAATACCGTATGTAAACTTAAAACTCCATAGTAAACCTAATGAATTTGTCCGAGTCATTTGAACAACGTACAACAATTTAGAATATATTACGACTCTATATGCCACATTACCGCCTTGAAAAGCATGTTACTATAACGTACGACTCCTTACAACACCTACCAAAACATTACAACACCGTACGTAAACTCAAAAATCCATAATAAACCTAATGAATTCGTCCGAGTCATTTGAACATCGTACAACAATTTAGAATATCTTACGACTCTGTATGCCACATTACAGCCTTGAAAAGCATGTTAGTATAACGTACGACACCTTACAACACCTAACAAAACATTACAACACCGTACGTAAACTCAAAACTCCATAATAAACGTAATGAATTCGTCCGAGTCATTTGAACATCGTACAACAATTTAGAATATCTTACGACTCTGTATGCCACATTACCGCCTTGAAAAGCATGTTAGTATAACGTAGGACACCTTACAACTCCTAACAACACATTACAATACTGTATGTAAACTTAAAACTCCATAGTAAACCTAATGAATTTGTCCGAGTCTTTTGAACATCGTACGACAACTTAAAATATATTACCACTATGTATGCCACATTACCGCCTTGAAAAGTATGTTAGTATAACGTACGGCACCTTACAATTCCTAACAAAACATTACAACACCATACGTAAACTTAAAACTACATAATAAACTTAATGAATTCGTCCGAGTCATTTGAACATCGTACAACAATTTTGAATATCTTACGACTCTTTATGCCACATTACCGCCTTGAAAAGCATGTTAGTATAACGTAGGACACCTTACAACTCCTAACAACACATTACAATACCGTATGTAAACTTAAAACTCCATAGTAAACCTAATGAATTTGTCCGAGTCATTTGAACAACGTACAACAATTTAGAATATATTACGACTCTATATGCCACATTACCGCCTTGAAAAGCATGTTACTATAACGTACGACTCCTTACAACACCTACCAAAACATTACAACACCGTACGTAAACTCAAAAATCCATAATAAACCTAATGAATTTGTCCGAGTCATTTGAACATCGTACAACAATTTAGAATATCTTACGACTCTGTATGCCACATTACAGCCTTGAAAAGCATGTTAGTATAACGTACGACACCTTACAACACCTAACAAAACATTACAACACCGTACGTAAACTCAAAACTCCATAAGAAACCTAATGAATTGGTCCGAGTCATTTGAACATCGTACAACAATTTAGAATATCTTAAGACTCTGTATGCCACATTACCGCCTTGAAAAGCATGTTAGTATAACGTAGGACACCTTACAACTCCTAACAACACATTACAATACCGTATGTAAACTTAAAACTCCATAGTAAACCTAATGAATTTGTCCGAGTCATTTGAACAACGTACAACAATTTAGAATATATTACGACTCTATATGCCACATTACCGCCTTGAAAAGCATGTTACTATAACGTACGACTCCTTACAACACCTACCAAAACATTACAACACCGTACGTAAACTCAAAAATCCATAATAAACCTAATGAATTCGTCCGAGTCATTTGAACATTGTACAACAATTTAGAATATCTTACGACTCTGTATGCCACATTACAGCCTTGAAAAGCATGTTAGTATAACGTACGACACCTTACAACACCTAACAAAACATTACAACACCGTACGTAAACTCAAAACTCCATAATAAACGTAATGAATTCGTCCGAGTCATTTGAACATCGTACAACAATTTAGAATATCTTACGACTCTGTATGCCACATTACCGCCTTGAAAAGCATGTTAGTATAACGTAGGACACCTTACAACTCCTAACAACACATTACAATACTGTATGTAAACTTAAAACTCCATAGTAAACCTAATGAATTTGTCCGAGTCTTTTGAACATCGTACGACAACTTAAAATATATTACCACTATGTATGCCACATTACCGCCTTGAAAAGTATGTTAGTATAACGTACGGCACCTTACAATTCCTAACAAAACATTACAACACCATACGTAAACTTAAAACTACATAATAAACTTAATGAATTCGTCCGAGTCATTTGAACATCGTACAACAATTTTGAATATCTTACGACTCTTTATGCCACATTACCGCCTTGAAAAGCATGTTAGTATAACGTAGGACACCTTACAACTCCTAACAACACATTACAATACCGTATGTAAACTTAAAACTCCATAGTAAACCTAATGAATTTGTCCGAGTCATTTGAACAACGTACAACAATTTAGAATATATTACGACTCTATATGCCACATTACCGCCTTGAAAAGCATGTTACTATAACGTACGACTCCTTACAACACCTACCAAAACATTACAACACCGTACGTAAACTCAAAAATCCATAATAAACCTAATGAATTTGTCCGAGTCATTTGAACATCGTACAACAATTTAGAATATCTTACGACTCTGTATGCCACATTACAGCCTTGAAAAGCATGTTAGTATAACGTACGACACCTTACAACACCTAACAAAACATTACAACACCGTACGTAAACTCAAAACTCCATAAGAAACCTAATGAATTGGTCCGAGTCATTTGAACATCGTACAACAATTTAGAATATCTTAAGACTCTGTATGCCACATTACCGCCTTGAAAAGCATGTTAGTATAACGTACGACTCCTTACAACTCCTAACAACACATTACAATACCGTATGTAAACTTAAAACTCCATAGTAAACCTAATGAATTTGTCCGAGTCATTTGAACAACGTACAACAATTTAGAATATATATTACGACTCTATATGCCACATTACCGCCTTGAAAAGCATGTTACTATAACGTACGACTCCTTACAACACCTACCAAAACATTACAACACCGTACGTAAACTCAAAAATCCATAATAAACCTAATGAATTCGTCCGAGTCGTTTGAACATCGTACAACAATTTAGAATATCTTACGACTCTGTATGCCACATTACAGCCTTGAAAAGCATGTTAGTATAACGTACGACACCTTACAACACCTAACAAAACATTACAACACCGTACGTAAACTCAAAACTCCATAATAAACGTAATGAATTCGTCCGAGTCATTTGAACATCGTACAACAATTAAGAATATCTTAAGACTCTGTATGCCACATTACCGCCTTGAAAAGCATGTTAGTATAACGTAGGACACCTTACAACTCCTAACAACACATTACAATACCGTATGTAAACTTAAAACTCCATAGTAAACCTAATGAATTTGTCCGAGTCATTTGAACAACGTACAACAATTTAGAATATATTACGACTCTATATGCCACATTACCGCCTTGAAAAGCATGTTACTATAACGTACGACTCCTTACAACACCTACCAAAACATTACAACACCGTACGTAAACTCAAAAATCCATAATAAACCTAATGAATTTGTCCGAGTCATTTGAACATCGTACAACAATTTAGAATATCTTACGACTCTGTATGCCACATTACAGCCTTGAAAAGCATGTTAGTATAACGTACGACACCTTACAACACCTAACAAAACATTACAACACCGTACGTAAACTCAAAACTCCATAATAAACGTAATGAATTCGTCCGAGTCATTTGAACATCGTACAACAATTTAGAATATCTTACGACTCTGTATGCCACATTACCGCCTTGAAAAGCATGTTAGTATAACGTAGGACACCTTACAACTCCTAACAACACATTACAATACTGTATGTAAACTTAAAACTCCATAGTAAACCTAATGAATTTGTCCGAGTCATTTGAACATCGTACAACAATTTAGAATATCTTACGACTCTGTATGCCACATTACAGCCTTGAAAAGCATGTTAGTATAACGTACGACACCTTACAACACCTAACAAAACATTACAACACCGTACGTAAACTCAAAACTCCATAAGAAACCTAATGAATTGGTCCGAGTCGTTTGAACATCGTACAACAATTTAGAATATCTTAAGACTCTGTATGCCACATTACCGCCTTGAAAAGCATGTTAGTATAACGTAGGACACCTTACAACTCCTAACAACACATTACAATACCGTATGTAAACTTAAAACTCCATAGTAAACCTAATGAATTTGTCCGAGTCATTTGAACAACGTACAACAATTTAGAATATATTACGACTCTATATGCCACATTACCACCTTGAAAAGCATGTTACTATAACGTACGACTCCTTACAACACCTACCAAAACATTACAACACCGTACGTAAACTCAAAAATCCATAATAAACCTAATGAATTCGTCCGTGTCATTTGAACATCGTACAACAATTTAGAATATCTTACGACTCTGTATGCCACATTACAGCCTTGAAAAGCATGTTAGTATAACGTACGACACCTTACAACACCTAACAAAACATTACAACACCGTACGTAAACTCAAAACTCCATAATAAACGTAATGAATTCGTCCGAGTCATTTGAACATCGTACAACAATTTAGAATATCTTACGACTCTGTATGCCACATTACCGCCTTGAAAAGCATGTTAGTATAACGTACGACACCTTACAACTCCTAACAACACATTACAATACTGTATGTAAACTTAAAACTCCATAGTAAACCTAATGAATTTGTCCGAGTCTTTTGAACATCGTACGACAACTTAAAATATATTACCACTATGTATGCCACATTACCGCCTTGAAAAGTATGTTAGTATAACGTACGGCACCTTACAATTCCTAACAAAACATTACAACACCATACGTAAACTTAAAACTACATAATAAACTTAATGAATTCGTCCGAGTCATTTGAACATCGTACAACAATTTAGAATATCTTACGACTCTGTATGCCACATTACAGCCTTGAAAAGCATGTTAGTATAACGTACGACACCTTACAACACCTAACAAAACATTACAACACCGTACGTAAACTCAAAACTCCATAATAAACGTAATGAATTCGTCCGAGTCATTTGAACATCGTACAACAATTTAGAATATCTTACGACTCTGTATGCCACATTACCGCCTTGAAAAGCATGTTAGTATAACGTAGGACACCTTACAACTCCTAACAACACATTACAATACCGTATGTAAACTTAAAACTCCATAGTAAACCTAATGAATTTGTCCGAGTCATTTGAACAACGTACAACAATTTAGAATATATTACGACTCTGTATGCCACATTACCGCCTTGAAAAGCATGTTAGTATAACGTAGGACACCTTACAACTCCTAACAACACATTACAATACCGTATGTAAACTTAAAACTCCATAGTAAACCTAATGAATTTGTCCGAGTCATTTGAACAACGTACAACAATTTAGAATATATTACGACTCTATATGCCACATTACCGCCTTGAAAAGCATGTTACTATAACGTACGACTCCTTACAACACCTACCAAAACATTACAACACCGTACGTAAACTAAAAAATCCATAATAAACCTAATGAATTCGTCCGAGTCATTTGAACATCGTACAACAATTTAGAATATCTTACGACTCTGTATGCCACATTACAGCCTTGAAAAGCATGTTAGTATAACGTACGACACCTTACAACACCTAACAAAACATTACAACACCGTACGTAAACTCAAAACTCCATAAGAAACCTAATGAATTGGTCCGAGTCGTTTGAACATCGTACAACAATTTAGAATATCTTAAGACTCTGTATGCCACATTACCGCCTTGAAAAGCATGTTAGTATAACGTAGGACACCTTACAACTCCTAACAACACATTACAATACCGTATGTAAACTTAAAACTCCATAGTAAACCTAATGAATTTGTCCGAGTCATTTGAACAACGTACAACAATTTAGAATATATTACGACTCTATATGCCACATTACCACCTTGAAAAGCATGTTACTATAACGTACGACTCCTTACAACACCTACCAAAACATTACAACACCGTACGTAAACTCAAAAATCCATAATAAACCTAATGAATTCGTCCGTGTCATTTGAACATCGTACAACAATTTAGAATATCTTACGACTCTGTATGCCACATTACAGCCTTGAAAAGCATGTTAGTATAACGTACGACACCTTACAACACCTAACAAAACATTACAACACCGTACGTAAACTCAAAACTCCATAATAAACGTAATGAATTCGTCCGAGTCATTTGAACATCGTACAACAATTTAGAATATCTTACGACTCTGTATGCCACATTACCGCCTTGAAAAGCATGTTAGTATAACGTACGACACCTTACAACTCCTAACAACACATTACAATACTGTATGTAAACTTAAAACTCCATAGTAAACCTAATGAATTTGTCCGAGTCTTTTGAACATCGTACGACAACTTAAAATATATTACCACTATGTATGCCACATTACCGCCTTGAAAAGTATGTTAGTATAACGTACGGCACCTTACAATTCCTAACAAAACATTACAACACCATACGTAAACTTAAAACTACATAATAAACTTAATGAATTCGTCCGAGTCATTTGAACATCGTACAACAATTTAGAATATCTTACGACTCTGTATGCCACATTACAGCCTTGAAAAGCATGTTAGTATAACGTACGACACCTTACAACACCTAACAAAACATTACAACACCGTACGTAAACTCAAAACTCCATAATAAACGTAATGAATTCGTCCGAGTCATTTGAACATCGTACAACAATTTAGAATATCTTACGACTCTGTATGCCACATTACCGCCTTGAAAAGCATGTTAGTATAACGTAGGACACCTTACAACTCCTAACAACACATTACAATACCGTATGTAAACTTAAAACTCCATAGTAAACCTAATGAATTTGTCCGAGTCATTTGAACAACGTACAACAATTTAGAATATATTACGACTCTGTATGCCACATTACCGCCTTGAAAAGCATGTTAGTATAACGTAGGACACCTTACAACTCCTAACAACACATTACAATACCGTATGTAAACTTAAAACTCCATAGTAAACCTAATGAATTTGTCCGAGTCATTTGAACAACGTACAACAATTTAGAATATATTACGACTCTATATGCCACATTACCGCCTTGAAAAGCATGTTACTATAACGTACGACTCCTTACAACACCTACCAAAACATTACAACACCGTACGTAAACTAAAAAATCCATAATAAACCTAATGAATTCGTCCGAGTCATTTGAACATCGTACAACAATTTAGAATATCTTACGACTCTGTATGCCACATTACAGCCTTGAAAAGCATGTTAGTATAACGTACGACACCTTACAACACCTAACAAAACATTACAACACCGTACGTAAACTCAAAACTCCATAATAAACTTAATGAATTCGTCCGAGTCATTTGAACATCGTACAACAATTTAGAATATCTTAAGACTCTGTATGCCACATTACAGCCTTGAAAAGCATGTTAGTATAACGTACGACACCTTACAACACCTAACAAAACATTACAACACCGTACGTAAACTCAAAACTCCATAATAAACGTAATGAATTCGTCCGAGTCATTTGAACATCGTACAACAATTTAGAATATCTTACGACTCTGTATGCCACATTACCGCCTTGAAAAGCATGTTAGTATAACGTAGGACACCTTACAACTCCTAACAACACATTACAATACTGTATGTAAACTTAAAACTCCATAGTAAACCTAATGAATTTGTCCGAGTCATTTGAACATCGTACAACAATTTAGAATATCTTACGACTCTGTATGCCACATTACAGCCTTGAAAAGCATGTTAGTATAACGTACGACACCTTACAACACCTAACAAAACATTACAACACCGTACGTAAACTCAAAACTCCATAAGAAACCTAATGAATTGGTCCGAGTCATTTGAACATCGTACAACAATTTAGAATATCTTAAGACTCTGTATGCCACATTACCGCCTTGAAAAGCATGTTAGTATAACGTAGGACACCTTACAACTCCTAACAACACATTACAATACCGTATGTAAACTTAAAACTCCATAGTAAACCTAATGAATTTGTCCGAGTCATTTGAACAACGTACAACAATTTAGAATATATTACGACTCTATATGCCACATTACCGCCTTGAAAAGCATGTTACTATAACGTACGACTCCTTACAACACCTACCAAAACATTACAACACCGTACGTAAACTCAAAAATCCATAATAAACCTAATGAATTCGTCCGAGTCATTTGAACATCGTACAACAATTTAGAATATCTTACGACTCTGTATGCCACATTACAGCCTTGAAAAGCATGTTAGTATAACGTACGACACCTTACAACACCTAACAAAACATTACAACACCGTACGTAAACTCAAAACTCCATAATAAACGTAATGAATTCGTCCGAGTCATTTGAACATCGTACAACAATTTAGAATATCTTACGACTCTGTATGCCACATTACCGCCTTGAAAAGCATGTTAGTATAACGTAGGACACCTTACAACTCCTAACAACACATTACAATACTGTATGTAAACTTAAAACTCCATAGTAAACCTAATGAATTTGTCCGAGTCTTTTGAACATCGTACGACAACTTAAAATATATTACCACTATGTATGCCACATTACCGCCTTGAAAAGTATGTTAGTATAACGTACGGCACCTTACAATTCCTAACAAAACATTACAACACCATACGTAAACTTAAAACTACATAATAAACTTAATGAATTCGTCCGAGTCATTTGAACATCGTACAACAATTTTGAATATCTTACGACTCTTTATGCCACATTACCGCCTTGAAAAGCATGTTAGTATAACGTAGGACACCTTACAACTCCTAACAACACATTACAATACCGTATGTAAACTTAAAACTCCATAGTAAACCTAATGAATTTGTCCGAGTCATTTGAACAACGTACAACAATTTAGAATATATTACGACTCTATATGCCACATTACCGCCTTGAAAAGCATGTTACTATAACGTACGACTCCTTACAACACCTACCAAAACATTACAACACCGTACGTAAACTCAAAAATCCATAATAAACCTAATGAATTTGTCCGAGTCATTTGAACATCGTACAACAATTTAGAATATCTTACGACTCTGTATGCCACATTACAGCCTTGAAAAGCATGTTAGTATAACGTACGACACCTTACAACACCTAACAAAACATTACAACACCGTACGTAAACTCAAAACTCCATAAGAAACCTAATGAATTGGTCCGAGTCATTTGAACATCGTACAACAATTTAGAATATCTTAAGACTCTGTATGCCACATTACCGCCTTGAAAAGCATGTTAGTATAACGTAGGACACCTTACAACTCCTAACAACACATTACAATACCGTATGTAAACTTAAAACTCCATAGTAAACCTAATGAATTTGTCCGAGTCATTTGAACAACGTACAACAATTTAGAATATATTACGACTCTATATGCCACATTACCGCCTTGAAAAGCATGTTACTATAACGTACGACTCCTTACAACACCTACCAAAACATTACAACACCGTACGTAAACTCAAAAATCCATAATAAACCTAATGAATTCGTCCGAGTCATTTGAACATTGTACAACAATTTAGAATATCTTACGACTCTGTATGCCACATTACAGCCTTGAAAAGCATGTTAGTATAACGTACGACACCTTACAACACCTAACAAAACATTACAACACCGTACGTAAACTCAAAACTCCATAATAAACGTAATGAATTCGTCCGAGTCATTTGAACATCGTACAACAATTTAGAATATCTTACGACTCTGTATGCCACATTACCGCCTTGAAAAGCATGTTAGTATAACGTAGGACACCTTACAACTCCTAACAACACATTACAATACTGTATGTAAACTTAAAACTCCATAGTAAACCTAATGAATTTGTCCGAGTCTTTTGAACATCGTACGACAACTTAAAATATATTACCACTATGTATGCCACATTACCGCCTTGAAAAGTATGTTAGTATAACGTACGGCACCTTACAATTCCTAACAAAACATTACAACACCATACGTAAACTTAAAACTACATAATAAACTTAATGAATTCGTCCGAGTCATTTGAACATCGTACAACAATTTTGAATATCTTACGACTCTTTATGCCACATTACCGCCTTGAAAAGCATGTTAGTATAACGTAGGACACCTTACAACTCCTAACAACACATTACAATACCGTATGTAAACTTAAAACTCCATAGTAAACCTAATGAATTTGTCCGAGTCATTTGAACAACGTACAACAATTTAGAATATATTACGACTCTATATGCCACATTACCGCCTTGAAAAGCATGTTACTATAACGTACGACTCCTTACAACACCTACCAAAACATTACAACACCGTACGTAAACTCAAAAATCCATAATAAACCTAATGAATTTGTCCGAGTCATTTGAACATCGTACAACAATTTAGAATATCTTACGACTCTGTATGCCACATTACAGCCTTGAAAAGCATGTTAGTATAACGTACGACACCTTACAACACCTAACAAAACATTACAACACCGTACGTAAACTCAAAACTCCATAAGAAACCTAATGAATTGGTCCGAGTCATTTGAACATCGTACAACAATTTAGAATATCTTAAGACTCTGTATGCCACATTACCGCCTTGAAAAGCATGTTAGTATAACGTACGACTCCTTACAACTCCTAACAACACATTACAATACCGTATGTAAACTTAAAACTCCATAGTAAACCTAATGAATTTGTCCGAGTCATTTGAACAACGTACAACAATTTAGAATATATATTACGACTCTATATGCCACATTACCGCCTTGAAAAGCATGTTACTATAACGTACGACTCCTTACAACACCTACCAAAACATTACAACACCGTACGTAAACTCAAAAATCCATAATAAACCTAATGAATTCGTCCGAGTCGTTTGAACATCGTACAACAATTTAGAATATCTTACGACTCTGTATGCCACATTACAGCCTTGAAATGCATGTTAGTATAACGTACGACACCTTACAACACCTAACAAAACATTACAACACCGTACGTAAACTCAAAACTCCATAATAAACGTAATGAATTCGTCCGAGTCATTTGAACATCGTACAACAATTAAGAATATCTTAAGACTCTGTATGCCACATTACCGCCTTGAAAAGCATGTTAGTATAACGTAGGACACCTTACAACTCCTAACAACACATTACAATACCGTATGTAAACTTAAAACTCCATAGTAAACCTAATGAATTTGTCCGAGTCATTTGAACAACGTACAACAATTTAGAATATATTACGACTCTATATGCCACATTACCGCCTTGAAAAGCATGTTACTATAACGTACGACTCCTTACAACACCTACCAAAACATTACAACACCGTACGTAAACTCAAAAATCCATAATAAACCTAATGAATTTGTCCGAGTCATTTGAACATCGTACAACAATTTAGAATATCTTACGACTCTGTATGCCACATTACAGCCTTGAAAAGCATGTTAGTATAACGTACGACACCTTACAACACCTAACAAAACATTACAACACCGTACGTAAACTCAAAACTCCATAATAAACGTAATGAATTCGTCCGAGTCATTTGAACATCGTACAACAATTTAGAATATCTTACGACTCTGTATGCCACATTACCGCCTTGAAAAGCATGTTAGTATAACGTAGGACACCTTACAACTCCTAACAACACATTACAATACTGTATGTAAACTTAAAACTCCATAGTAAACCTAATGAATTTGTCCGAGTCATTTGAACATCGTACAACAATTTAGAATATCTTACGACTCTGTATGCCACATTACAGCCTTGAAAAGCATGTTAGTATAACGTACGACACCTTACAACACCTAACAAAACATTACAACACCGTACGTAAACTCAAAACTCCATAAGAAACCTAATGAATTGGTCCGAGTCGTTTGAACATCGTACAACAATTTAGAATATCTTAAGACTCTGTATGCCACATTACCGCCTTGAAAAGCATGTTAGTATAACGTAGGACACCTTACAACTCCTAACAACACATTACAATACCGTATGTAAACTTAAAACTCCATAGTAAACCTAATGAATTTGTCCGAGTCATTTGAACAACGTACAACAATTTAGAATATATTACGACTCTATATGCCACATTACCACCTTGAAAAGCATGTTACTATAACGTACGACTCCTTACAACACCTACCAAAACATTACAACACCGTACGTAAACTCAAAAATCCATAATAAACCTAATGAATTCGTCCGTGTCATTTGAACATCGTACAACAATTTAGAATATCTTACGACTCTGTATGCCACATTACAGCCTTGAAAAGCATGTTAGTATAACGTACGACACCTTACAACACCTAACAAAACATTACAACACCGTACGTAAACTCAAAACTCCATAATAAACCTAATGAATTTGTCCGAGTCATTTGAACATCGTACAACAATTTAGAATATCTTACGACTCTGTATGCCACATTACAGCCTTGAAAAGCATGTTAGTATAACGTACGACACCTTACAACACCTAACAAAACATTACAACACCGTACGTAAACTCAAAACTCCATAATAAACGTAATGAATTCGTCCGAGTCATTTGAACATCGTACAACAATTTAGAATATCTTACGACTCTGTATGCCACATTACCGCCTTGAAAAGCATGTTAGTATAACGTAGGACACCTTACAACTCCTAACAACACATTACAATACTGTATGTAAACTTAAAACTCCATAGTAAACCTAATGAATTTGTCCGAGTCTTTTGAACATCGTACGACAACTTAAAATATATTACCACTATGTATGCCACATTACCGCCTTGAAAAGTATGTTAGTATAACGTACGGCACCTTACAATTCCTAACAAAACATTACAACACCATACGTAAACTTAAAACTACATAATAAACTTAATGAATTCGTCCGAGTCATTTGAACATCGTACAACAATTTAGAATATCTTAAGACTCTGTATGCCACATTACCGCCTTGAAAATCATGTTAGTATAACGTACGACACCTTACAACACCTAACAAAACATTACAACACCGTACGTAAACTCAAAACTCCATAATAAACGTAATGAATTCGTCCGAGTCATTTGAACATCGTACAACAATTTAGAATATCTTAAGACTCTGTATGCCACATTACCGCCTTGAAAAGCATGTTAGTATAACGTAGGACACCTTACAACTCCTAACAACACATTACAATACCGTATGTAAACTTAAAACTCCATAGTAAACCTAATGAATTTGTCCGAGTCATTTGAACAACGTACAACAATTTAGAATATATTACGACTCTATATGCCACATTACCGCCTTGAAAAGCATGTTACTATAACGTACGACTCCTTACAACACCTACCAAAACATTACAACACCGTACGTAAACTCAAAAATCCATAATAAACCTAATGAATTTGTCCGAGTCATTTGAACATCGTACAACAATTTAGAATATCTTACGACTCTGTATGCCACATTACAGCCTTGAAAAGCATGTTAGTATAACGTACGACACCTTACAACACCTAACAAAACATTACAACACCGTACGTAAACTCAAAACTCCATAAGAAACCTAATGAATTGGTCCGAGTCGTTTGAACATCGTACAACAATTTAGAATATCTTAAGACTCTGTATGCCACATTACCGCCTTGAAAAGCATGTTAGTATAACGTAGGACACCTTACAACTCCTAACAACACATTACAATACCGTATGTAAACTTAAAACTCCATAGTAAACCTAATGAATTTGTCCGAGTCATTTGAACAACGTACAACAATTTAGAATATATTACGACTCTATATGCCACATTACCACCTTGAAAAGCATGTTACTATAACGTACGACTCCTTACAACACCTACCAAAACATTACAACACCGTACGTAAACTCAAAAATCCATAATAAACCTAATGAATTCGTCCGTGTCATTTGAACATCGTACAACAATTTAGAATATCTTACGACTCTGTATGCCACATTACAGCCTTGAAAAGCATGTTAGTATAACGTACGACACCTTACAACACCTAACAAAACATTACAACACCGTACGTAAACTCAAAACTCCATAATAAACCTAATGAATTTGTCCGAGTCATTTGAACATCGTACAACAATTTAGAATATCTTACGACTCTGTATGCCACATTACAGCCTTGAAAAGCATGTTAGTATAACGTACGACACCTTACAACACCTAACAAAACATTACAACACCGTACGTAAACTCAAAACTCCATAATAAACGTAATGAATTCGTCCGAGTCATTTGAACATCGTACAACAATTTAGAATATCTTACGACTCTGTATGCCACATTACCGCCTTGAAAAGCATGTTAGTATAACGTAGGACACCTTACAACTCCTAACAACACATTACAATACTGTATGTAAACTTAAAACTCCATAGTAAACCTAATGAATTTGTCCGAGTCTTTTGAACATCGTACGACAACTTAAAATATATTACCACTATGTATGCCACATTACCGCCTTGAAAAGTATGTTAGTATAACGTACGGCACCTTACAATTCCTAACAAAACATTACAACACCATACGTAAACTTAAAACTACATAATAAACTTAATGAATTCGTCCGAGTCATTTGAACATCGTACAACAATTTAGAATATCTTAAGACTCTGTATGCCACATTACCGCCTTGAAAATCATGTTAGTATAACGTACGACACCTTACAACACCTAACAAAACATTACAACACCGTACGTAAACTCAAAACTCCATAATAAACGTAATGAATTCGTCCGAGTCATTTGAACATCGTAGAACAATTTAGAATATCTTAAGACTCTGTATGCCACATTACCGCCTTGAAAAGCATGTTAGTATAACGTAGGACACCTTACAACTCCTAACAACACATTACAATACCGTATGTAAACTTAAAACTCCATAGTAAACCTAATGAATTTGTCCGAGTCATTTGAACAACGTACAACAATTTAGAATATATTACGACTCTATATGCCACATTACCGCCTTGAAAAGCATGTTACTATAACGTACGACTCCTTACAACACCTACCAAAACATTACAACACCGTACGTAAACTCAAAAATCCATAATAAACCT
Source organism: Tagetes erecta (assembly GCA_030867185.1). Lineage (NCBI taxonomy): Eukaryota > Viridiplantae > Streptophyta > Magnoliopsida > Asterales > Asteraceae > Tagetes > Tagetes erecta. Next base: position 40,428,504 of record CM061488.1, on the reverse strand, counting down.
AATGAATTTGTCCGAGTCATTTGAACATCGTACAACAATTTAGAATATCTTACGACTCTGTATGCCACATTACAGCCTTGAAAAGCATGTTAGTATAACGTACGACACCTTACAACACCTAACAAAACATTACAACACCGTACGTAAACTCAAAACTCCATAATAAACGTAATGAATTCGTCCGAGTCATTTGAACATCGTACAACAATTTAGAATATCTTACGACTCTGTATGCCACATTACCGCCTTGAAAAGCATGTTAGTATAACGTAGGACACCTTACAACTCCTAACAACACATTACAATACTGTATGTAAACTTAAAACTCCATAGTAAACCTAATGAATTTGTCCGAGTCTTTTGAACATCGTACGACAACTTAAAATATATTACCACTATGTATACCACATTACCGCCTTGAAAAGTATGTTAGTATAACGTACGGCACCTTACAATTCCTAACAAAACATTACAACACCATACGTAAACTTAAAACTACATAATAAACTTAATGAATTCGTCCGAGTCATTTGAACATCGTACAACAATATAGAATATCTTACGACTCTGTATGCCACATTACCGCCTTGAAAAGCATGTTAGTATAACGTAGGACACCTTACAACTCCTAACAACACATTACAATACTGTATGTAAACTTAAAACTCCATAGTAAACCTAATGAATTTGTCCGAGTCTTTTGAACATCGTACGACAACTTAAAATATATTACCACTATGTATGCCACATTACCGCCTTGAAAAGTATGTTAGTATAACGTACGGCACCTTACAATTCCTAACAAAACATTACAACACCATACGTAAACTTAAAACTACATAATAAACTTAATGAATTCGTCCGAGTCATTTGAACATCGTACAACAATTTAGAATATCTTACGACTCTTTATGCCACATTACCGCCTTGAAAAGCATGTTAGTATAACGTAGGACACCTTACAACTCCTAACAACACATTACAATACCGTATGTAAACTTAAAACTCCATAGTAAACCTAATGAATTTGTCCGAGTCATTTGAACAACGTACAACAATTTAGAATATATTACGACTCTATATGCCACATTACCGCCTTGAAAAGCATGTTACTATAACGTACGACTCTTTACAACACCTACCAAAACATTACAACACCGTACGTAAACTCAAAAATCCATAATAAACCTAATGAATTCGTCCGAGTCATTTGAACATCGTACAACAATTTAGAATATCTTACGACTCTGTATGCCACATTACAGCCTTGAAAAGCATGTTAGTATAACGTACGACACCTTACAACACCTAACAAAACATTACAACACCGTACGTAAACTCAAAACTCCATAATAAACGTAATGAATTCGTCCGAGTCATTTGAACATCGTACAACAATTTAGAATATCTTAAGACTTTGTATGCCACATTACCGCCTTGAAAAGCATGTTAGTATAACGTAGGACACCTTACAACTCCTAACAACACATTACAATACCGTATGTAAACTTAAAACTCCATAGTAAACCTAATGAATTTGTCCGAGTCATTTGAACAACGTACAACAATTTAGAATATATTACGACTCTATATGCCACATTACCGCCTTGAAAAGCATGTTACTATAACGTACGACTCCTTACAACACCTACCAAAACATTACAACACCGTACGTAAACTCAAAAATCCATAATAAACCTAATGAATTTGTCCGAGTCATTTGAACATCGTACAACAATTTAGAATATCTTACGACTCTGTATGCCACATTACAGCCTTGAAAAGCATGTTAGTATAACGTACGACACCTTACAACACCTAACAAAACATTACAACACCGTACGTAAACTCAAAACTCCATAATAAACGTAATGAATTCGTCCGAGTCATTTGAACATCGTACAACAATTTAGAATATCTTACGACTCTGTATGCCACATTACCGCCTTGAAAAGCATGTTAGTATAACGTAGGACACCTTACAACTCCTAACAACACATTACAATACTGTATGTAAACTTAAAACTCCATAGTAAACCTAATGAATTTGTCCGAGTCTTTTGAACATCGTACGACAACTTAAAATATATTACCACTATGTATACCACATTACCGCCTTGAAAAGTATGTTAGTATAACGTACGGCACCTTACAATTCCTAACAAAACATTACAACACCATACGTAAACTTAAAACTACATAATAAACTTAATGAATTCGTCCGAGTCATTTGAACATCGTACAACAATTTAGAATATCTTACGACTCTGTATGCCACATTACCGCCTTGAAAAGCATGTTAGTATAACGTAGGACACCTTACAACTCCTAACAACACATTACAATACTGTATGTAAACTTAAAACTCCATAGTAAACCTAATGAATTTGTCCGAGTCTTTTGAACATCGTACGACAACTTAAAATATATTACCACTATGTATACCACATTACCGCCTTGAAAAGTATGTTAGTATAACGTACGGCACCTTACAATTCCTAACAAAACATTACAACACCATACGTAAACTTAAAACTACATAATAAACTTAATGAATTCGTCCGAGTCATTTGAACATCGTACAACAATATAGAATATCTTACGACTCTGTATGCCACATTACCGCCTTGAAAAGCATGTTAGTATAACGTAGGACACCTTACAACTCCTAACAACACATTACAACACCGTACGTAAACTCAAAACTCCATAATAAACGTAATGAATTCGTCCGAGTCATTTGAACATCGTACAACAATTTAGAATATCTTAAGACTTTGTATGCCACATTACCGCCTTGAAAAGCATGTTAGTATAACGTAGGACACCTTACAACTCCTAACAACACATTACAATACCGTATGTAAACTTAAAACTCCATAGTAAACCTAATGAATTTGTCCGAGTCATTTGAACAACGTACAACAATTTAGAATATATTACGACTCTATATGCCACATTACCGCCTTGAAAAGCATGTTACTATAACGTACGACTCCTTACAACACCTACCAAAACATTACAACACCGTACGTAAACTCAAAAATCCATAATAAACCTAATGAATTTGTCCGAGTCATTTGAACATCGTACAACAATTTAGAATATCTTACGACTCTGTATGCCACATTACAGCCTTGAAAAGCATGTTAGTATAACGTACGACACCTTACAACACCTAACAAAACATTACAACACCGTACGTAAACTCAAAACTCCATAATAAACGTAATGAATTCGTCCGAGTCATTTGAACATCGTACAACAATTTAGAATATCTTACGACTCTGTATGCCACATTACCGCCTTGAAAAGCATGTTAGTATAACGTAGGACACCTTACAACTCCTAACAACACATTACAATACTGTATGTAAACTTAAAACTCCATAGTAAACCTAATGAATTTGTCCGAGTCTTTTGAACATCGTACGACAACTTAAAATATATTACCACTATGTATACCACATTACCGCCTTGAAAAGTATGTTAGTATAACGTACGGCACCTTACAATTCCTAACAAAACATTACAACACCATACGTAAACTTAAAACTACATAATAAACTTAATGAATTCGTCCGAGTCATTTGAACATCGTACAACAATTTAGAATATCTTACGACTCTGTATGCCACATTACCGCCTTGAAAAGCATGTTAGTATAACGTAGGACACCTTACAACTCCTAACAACACATTACAATACTGTATGTAAACTTAAAACTCCATAGTAAACCTAATGAATTTGTCCGAGTCTTTTGAACATCGTACGACAACTTAAAATATATTACCACTATGTATACCACATTACCGCCTTGAAAAGTATGTTAGTATAACGTACGGCACCTTACAACACCTAACAAAACATTACAACACCGTACGTAAACTCAAAACTCCATAATAAACGTAATGAATTCGTCCGAGTCATTTGAACATCGTACAACAATTTAGAATATCTTAAGACTTTGTATGCCACATTACCGCCTTGAAAAGCATGTTAGTATAACGTAGGACACCTTACAACTCCTAACAACACATTACAATACCGTATGTAAACTTAAAACTCCATAGTAAACCTAATGAATTTGTCCGAGTCATTTGAACAACGTACAAGAATTTAGAATATATTACGACTCTATATGCCACATTACCGCCTTGAAAAGCATGTTACTATAACGTACGACTCCTTACAACACCTACCAAAACATTACAACACCGTACGTAAACTCAAAAATCCATAATAAACCTAATGAATTTGTCCGAGTCATTTGAACATCGTACAACAATTTAGAATATCTTACGACTCTGTATGCCACATTACAGCCTTGAAAAGCATGTTAGTATAACGTACGACACCTTACAACACCTAACAAAACATTACAACACCGTACGTAAACTCAAAACTCCATAATAAACGTAATGAATTCGTCCGAGTCATTTGAACATCGTACAACAATTTAGAATATCTTACGACTCTGTATGCCACATTACCGCCTTGAAAAGCATGTTAGTATAACGTAGGACACCTTACAACTCCTAACAACACATTACAATACTGTATGTAAACTTAAAACTCCATAGTAAACCTAATGAATTTGTCCGAGTCTTTTGAACATCGTACGACAACTTAAAATATATTACCACTATGTATACCACATTACCGCCTTGAAAAGTATGTTAGTATAACGTACGGCACCTTACAATTCCTAACAAAACATTACAACACCATACGTAAACTTAAAACTACATAATAAACTTAATGAATTCGTCCGAGTCATTTGAACATCGTACAACAATTTAGAATATCTTACGACTCTGTATGCCACATTACAGCCTTGAAAAGCATGTTAGTATAACGTACGACACCTTACAACACCTAACAAAACATTACAACACCGTACGTAAACTCAAAACTCCATAATAAACGTAATGAATTCGTCCGAGTCATTTGAACATCGTACAACAATTTAGAATATCTTAAGACTTTGTATGCCACATTACCGCCTTGAAAAGCATGTTAGTATAACGTAGGACACCTTACAACTCCTAACAACACATTACAATACCGTATGTAAACTTAAAACTCCATAGTAAACCTAATGAATTTGTCCGAGTCATTTGAACAACGTACAACAATTTAGAATATATTACGACTCTATATGCCACATTACCGCCTTGAAAAGCATGTTACTATAACGTACGACTCCTTACAACACCTACCAAAACATTACAACACCGTACGTAAACTCAAAAATCCATAATAAACCTAATGAATTTGTCCGAGTCATTTGAACATCGTACAACAATTTAGAATATCTTACGACTCTGTATGCCACATTACAGCCTTGAAAAGCATGTTAGTATAACGTACGACACCTTACAACACCTAACAAAACATTACAACACCGTACGTAAACTCAAAACTCCATAATAAACGTAATGAATTCCTCCGAGTCATTTGAACATCGTACAACAATTTAGAATATCTTACGACTCTGTATGCCACATTACCGCCTTGAAAAGCATGTTAGTATAACGTAGGACACCTTACAACTCCTAACAACACATTACAATACTGTATGTAAACTTAAAACTCCATAGTAAACCTAATGAATTTGTCCGAGTCTTTTGAACATCGTACGACAACTTAAAATATATTACCACTATGTATACCACATTACCGCCTTGAAAAGTATGTTAGTATAACGTACGGCACCTTACAATTCCTAACAAAACATTACAACACCATACGTAAACTTAAAACTACATAATAAACTTAATGAATTCGTCCGAGTCATTTGAACATCGTACAACAATATAGAATATCTTACGACTCTGTATGCCACATTACCGCCTTGAAAAGCATGTTAGTATAACGTAGGACACCTTACAACTCCTAACAACACATTACAATACTGTATGTAAACTTAAAACTCCATAGTAAACCTAATGAATTTGTCCGAGTCTTTTGAACATCGTACGACAACTTAAAATATATTACCACTATGTATGCCACATTACCGCCTTGAAAAGTATGTTAGTATAACGTACGGCACCTTACAATTCCTAACAAAACATTACAACACCATACGTAAACTTAAAACTACATAATAAACTTAATGAATTCGTCCGAGTCATTTGAACATCGTACAACAATTTAGAATATCTTACGACTCTTTATGCCACATTACCGCCTTGAAAAGCATGTTAGTATAACGTAGGACACCTTACAACTCCTAACAACACATTACAATACCGTATGTAAACTTAAAACTCCATAGTAAACCTAATGAATTTGTCCGAGTCATTTGAACAACGTACAACAATTTAGAATATATTACGACTCTATATGCCACATTACCGCCTTGAAAAGCATGTTACTATAACGTACGACTCTTTACAACACCTACCAAAACATTACAACACCGTACGTAAACTCAAAAATCCATAATAAACCTAATGAATTCGTCCGAGTCATTTGAACATCGTACAACAATTTAGAATATCTTACGACTCTGTATGCCACATTACAGCCTTGAAAAGCATGTTAGTATAACGTACGACACCTTACAACACCTAACAAAACATTACAACACCGTACGTAAACTCAAAACTCCATAATAAACGTAATGAATTCGTCCGAGTCATTTGAACATCGTACAACAATTTAGAATATCTTAAGACTTTGTATGCCACATTACCGCCTTGAAAAGCATGTTAGTATAACGTAGGACACCTTACAACTCCTAACAACACATTACAATACCGTATGTAAACTTAAAACTCCATAGTAAACCTAATGAATTTGTCCGAGTCATTTGAACAACGTACAACAATTTAGAATATATTACGACTCTATATGCCACATTACCGCCTTGAAAAGCATGTTACTATAACGTACGACTCCTTACAACACCTACCAAAACATTACAACACCGTACGTAAACTCAAAAATCCATAATAAACTAATGAATTCGTCCGAGTCATTTGAACATCGTACAACAATTTAGAATATCTTACGACTCTGTATGCCACATTACAGCCTTGAAAAGCATGTTAGTATAACGTACGACACCTTACAACACCTAACAAAACATTACAACACCGTACGTAAACTCAAAACTCCATAATAAACGTAATGAATTCGTCCGAGTCATTTGAACATCGTACAACAATTTAGAATATCTTAAGACTATGTATGCCACATTACCGCCTTGAAAAGCATGTTAGTATAACGTAGGACACCTTACAACTCCTAACAACACATTACAATACTGTATGTAAACTTAAAACTCCATAGTAAACCTAATGAATTTGTCCGAGTCATTTGAACAACGTACAACAATTTAGAATATATTACGACTCTATATGCCACATTACCGCCTTGAAAAGCATGTTACTATAACGTACGACTCCTTACAACACCTACCAAAACATTACAACACCGTACGTAAACTAAAAAATCCATAATAAACCTAATGAATTCGTCCGAGTCATTTGAACATCGTACAACAATTTAGAATATCTTACGACTCTGTATGCCACATTACAGCCTTGAAAAGCATGTTAGTATAACGTACGACACCTTACAACACCTAACAAAACATTACAACACCGTACGTAAACTCAAAACTCCATAATAAACGTAATGAATTCGTCCGAGTCATTTGAACATCGTACAACAATTTAGAATATCTTACGACTCTGTATGCCACATTACCGCCTTGAAAAGCATGTTAGTATAACGTAGGACACCTTACAACTCCAAACAACACATTACAATACTGTATGTAAACTTAAAACTCCATAGTAAACCTAATGAATTTGTCCGAGTCTTTTGAACATCGTACGACAACTTAAAATATATTACCACTATGTATGCCACATTACCGCCTTGAAAAGTATGTTAGTATAACGTACGGCACCTTACAATTCCTAACAAAACATTACAACACCATACGTAAACTTAAAACTACATAATAAACTTAATGAATTCGTCCGAGTCATTTGAACATCGTACAACAATTTAGAATATCTTACGACTCTTTATGCCACATTACCGCCTTGAAAAGCATGTTAGTATAACGTAGGACACCTTACAACTCCTAACAACACATTACAATACCGTATGTAAACTTAAAACTCCATAGTAAACCTAATGAATTTGTCCGAGTCATTTGAACAATGTACAACAATTTAGAATATATTACGACTCTATATGCCACATTACCGCCTTGAAAAGCATGTTACTATAACGTACGACTCTTTACAACACCTACCAAAACATTACAACACCGTACGTAAACTCAAAAATCCATAATAAACCTAATGAATTCGTCCGAGTCATTTGAACATCGTACAACAATTTAGAATATCTTACGACTCTGTATGCCACATTACAGCCTTGAAAAGCATGTTAGTATAACGTACGACACCTTACAACACCTAACAAAACATTACAACACCGTACGTAAACTCAAAACTCCATAATAAACGTAATGAATTCGTCCGAGTCATTTGAACATCGTACAACAATTTAGAATATCTTAAGACTCTGTATGCCACATTACCGCCTTGAAAAGCATGTTAGTATAACGTAGGACACCTTACAACTCCTAACAACACATTACAATACCGTATGTAAACTTAAAACTCCATAGTAAACCTAATGAATTTGTCCGAGTCATTTGAACAACGTACAACAATTTAGAATATATTACGACTCTATATGCCACATTACCGCCTTGAAAAGCATGTTACTATAACGTACGACTCCTTACAACACCTACCAAAACATTACAACACCGTACGTAAACTCAAAAATCCATAATAAACTAATGAATTCGTCCGAGTCATTTGAACATCGTACAACAATTTAGAATATCTTACGACTCTGTATGCCACATTACAGCCTTGAAAAGCATGTTAGTATAACGTACGACACCTTACAACACCTAACAAAACATTACAACACCGTACGTAAACTCAAATCTCCATAATAAACGTAATGAATTCGTCCGAGTCATTTGAACATCGTACAACAATATAGAATATCTTACGACTCTGTATGCCACATTACCGCCTTGAAAAGCATGTTAGTATAACGTAGGACACCTTACAACTCCTAACAACACATTACAATACTGTATGTAAACTTAAAACTCCATAGTAAACCTAATGAATTTGTCCGAGTCTTTTGAACATCGTACGACAACTTAAAATATATTACCACTATGTATGCCACATTACCGCCTTGAAAAGTATGTTAGTATAACGTACGGCACCTTACAATTCCTAACAAAACATTACAACACCATACGTAAACTTAAAACTACATAATAAACTTAATGAATTCGTCCGAGTCATTTGAACATCGTACAACAATTTAGAATATCTTACGACTCTTTATGCCACATTACCGCCTTGAAAAGCATGTTAGTATAACGTAGGACACCTTACAACTTCTAACAACACATTACAATACCGTATGTAAACTTAAAACTCCATAGTAAACCTAATGAATTTGTCCGAGTCATTTGAACAACGTACAACAATTTAGAATATATTACGACTCTATATGCCACATTACCGCCTTGAAAAGCATGTTACTATAACGTACGACTCCTTACAACACCTACCAAAACATTACAACACCGTACGTAAACTCAAAAATCCATAATAAACCTAATGAATTCGTCCGAGTCATTTGAACATCGTACAACAATTTAGAATATCTTACGACTCTGTATGCCACATTACAGCCTTGAAAAGCATGTTAGTATAACGTACGACACCTTACAACACCTAACAAAACATTACAACACCGTACGTAAACTCAAAACTCCATAATAAACGTAATGAATTCGTCCGAGTCATTTGAACATCGTACAACAATTTAGAATATCTTACGACTCTGTATGCCACATTACCGCCTTGAAAAGCATGTTAGTATAACGTAGGACACCTTACAACTCCTAACAACACATTACAATACTGTATGTAAACTTAAAACTCCATAGTAAACCTAATGAATTTGTCCGAGTCTTTTGAACATCGTACGACAACTTAAAATATATTACCACTATGTATGCCACATTACCGCCTTGAAAAGTATGTTAGTATAACGTACGGCACCTTACAATTCCTAACAAAACATTACAACACCATACGTAAACTTAAAACTACATAATAAACTTAATGAATTCGTCCGAGTCATTTGAACATCGTACAACAATTTAGAATATCTTACGACTCTTTATGCCACATTACCGCCTTGAAAAGCATGTTAGTATAACGTAGGACACCTTACAACTCCTAACAACACATTACAATACCGTATGTAAACTTAAAACTCCATAGTAAACCTAATGAATTTGTCCGAGTCATTTGAACAACGTACAACAATTTAGAATATATTACGACTCTATATGCCACATTACCGCCTTGAAAAGCATGTTACTATAACGTACGACTCTTTACAACACCTACCAAAACATTACAACACCGTACGTAAACTCAAAAATCCATAATAAACCTAATGAATTCGTCCGAGTCATTTGAACATCGTACAACAATTTAGAATATCTTACGACTCTGTATGCCACATTACAGCCTTGAAAAGCATGTTAGTATAACGTACGACACCTTACAACACCTAACAAAACATTACAACACCGTACGTAAACTCAAAACTCCATAATAAACGTAATGAATTCGTCCGAGTCATTTGAACATCGTACAACAATTTAGAATATCTTAAGACTCTGTATGCCACATTACCGCCTTGAAAAGCATGTTAGTATAACGTAGGACACCTTACAACTCCTAACAACACATTACAATACCGTATGTAAACTTAAAACTCCATAGTAAACCTAATGAATTTGTCCGAGTCATTTGAACAACGTACAACAATTTAGAATATATTACGACTCTATATGCCACATTACCGCCTTGAAAAGCATGTTACTATAACGTACGACTCCTTACAACACCTACCAAAACATTACAACACCGTACGTAAACTCAAAAATCCATAATAAACCTAATGAATTCGTCCGAGTCATTTGAACATCGTACAACAATTTAGAATATCTTACGACTCTGTATGCCACATTACAGCCTTGAAAAGCATGTTAGTATAACGTACGACACCTTACAACACCTAACAAAACATTACAACACCGTACGTAAACTCAAATCTCCATAATAAACGTAATGAATTCGTCCGAGTCATTTGAACATCGTACAACAATATAGAATATCTTACGACTCTGTATGCCACATTACCGCCTTGAAAAGCATGTTAGTATAACGTAGGACACCTTACAACTCCTAACAACACATTACAATACTGTATGTAAACTTAAAACTCCATAGTAAACCTAATGAATTTGTCCGAGTCTTTTGAACATCGTACGACAACTTAAAATATATTACCACTATGTATGCCACATTACCGCCTTGAAAAGTATGTTAGTATAACGTACGGCACCTTACAATTCCTAACAAAACATTACAACACCATACGTAAACTTAAAACTACATAATAAACTTAATGAATTCGTCCGAGTCATTTGAACATCGTACAACAATTTAGAATATCTTACGACTCTTTATGCCACATTACCGCCTTGAAAAGCATGTTAGTATAACGTAGGACACCTTACAACTCCTAACAACACATTACAATACCGTATGTAAACTTAAAACTCCATAGTAAACCTAATGAATTTGTCCGAGTCATTTGAACAACGTACAACAATTTAGAATATATTACGACTCTATATGCCACATTACCGCCTTGAAAAGCATGTTACTATAACGTACGACTCTTTACAACACCTACCAAAACATTACAACACCGTACGTAAACTCAAAAATCCATAATAAACCTAATGAATTCGTCCGAGTCATTTGAACATCGTACAACAATTTAGAATATCTTACGACTCTGTATGCCACATTACAGCCTTGAAAAGCATGTTAGTATAACGTACGACACCTTACAACACCTAACAAAACATTACAACACCGTACGTAAACTCAAAACTCCATAATAAACGTAATGAATTCGTCCGAGTCATTTGAACATCGTACAACAATTTAGAATATCTTACGACTCTGTATGTCACATTACCGCCTTGAAAAGCATGTTAGTATAACGTAGGACACCTTACAACTCCTAACAACACATTACAATACTGTATGTAAACTTAAAACTCCATAGTAAACCTAATGAATTTGTCCGAGTCTTTTGAACATCGTACGACAACTTAAAATATATTACCACTATGTATGCCACATTACCGCCTTGAAAAGTATGTTAGTATAACGTACGGCACCTTACAATTCCTAACAAAACATTACAACACCTTACGTAAACTTAAAACTACATAATAAACTTAATGAATTCGTCCGAGTCATTTGAACATCGTACAACAATTTAGAATATCTTACGACTCTTTATGCCACATTACCGCCTTGAAAAGCATGTTAGTATAACGTAGGACACCTTACAACTCCTAACAACACATTACAATACCGTATGTAAACTTAAAACTCCATAGTAAACCTAATGAATTTGTCCGAGTCATTTGAACAACGTACAACAATTTAGAATATATTACGACTCTATATGCCACATTACCGCCTTGAAAAGCATGTTACTATAACGTACGACTCCTTACAACACCTACCAAAACATTACAACACCGTACGTAAACTCAAAAATCCATAATAAACCTAATGAATTCGTCCGAGTCATTTGAACATCGTACAACAATTTAGAATATCTTACGACTCTGTATGCCACATTACAGCCTTGAAAAGCATGTTAGTATAACGTACGACACCTTACAACACCTAACAAAACATTACAACACCGTACGTAAACTCAAAACTCCATAAGAAACCTAATGAATTGGTCCGAGTCATTTGAACATCGTACAACAATTTAGAATATCTTAAGACTCTGTATGCCACATTACCGCCTTGAAAAGCATGTTAGTATAACGTAGGACACCTTACAACTCCTAACAACACATTACAATACCGTATGTAAACTTAAAACTCCATAGTAAACCTAATGAATTTGTCCGAGTCATTTGAACATCGTACAACAATTTAGAATATCTTACGACTCTTTATGCCACATTACCGCCTTGAAAAGCATGTTAGTATAACGTAGGACACCTTACAACTCCTAACAACACATTACAATACCGTATGTAAACTTAAAACTCCATAGTAAACCTAATGAATTTGTCCGAGTCATTTGAACAACGTACAACAATTTAGAATATATTACGACTCTATATGCCACATTACCGCCTTGAAAAGCATGTTACTATAACGTACGACTCTTTACAACACCTACCAAAACATTACAACACCGTACGTAAACTCAAAAATCCATAATAAACCTAATGAATTCGTCCGAGTCATTTGAACATCGTACAACAATTTAGAATATCTTACGACTCTGTATGCCACATTACAGCCTTGAAAAGCATGTTAGTATAACGTACGACACCTTACAACACCTAACAAAACATTACAACACCGTACGTAAACTCAAAACTCCATAATAAACGTAATGAATTCGTCCGAGTCATTTGAACATCGTACAACAATTTAGAATATCTTACGACTCTGTATGCCACATTACCGCCTTGAAAAGCATGTTAGTATAACGTAGGACACCTTACAACTCCTAACAACACATTACAATACTGTATGTAAACTTAAAACTCCATAGTAAACCTAATGAATTTGTCCGAGTCTTTTGAACATCGTACGACAACTTAAAATATATTACCACTATGTATGCCACATTACCGCCTTGAAAAGTATGTTAGTATAACGTACGGCACCTTACAATTCCTAACAAAACATTACAACACCTTACGTAAACTTAAAACTACATAATAAACTTAATGAATTCGTCCGAGTCATTTGAACATCGTACAACAATTTAGAATATCTTACGACTCTTTATGCCACATTACCGCCTTGAAAAGCATGTTAGTATAACGTAGGACACCTTACAACTCCTAACAACACATTACAATACCGTATGTAAACTTAAAACTCCATAGTAAACCTAATGAATTTGTCCGAGTCATTTGAACAACGTACAACAATTTAGAATATATTACGACTCTATATGCCACATTACCGCCTTGAAAAGCATGTTACTATAACGTACGACTCCTTACAACACCTACCAAAACATTACAACACCGTACGTAAACTCAAAAATCCATAATAAACCTAATGAATTCGTCCGAGTCATTTGAACATCGTACAACAATTTAGAATATCTTACGACTCTGTATGCCACATTACAGCCTTGAAAAGCATGTTAGTATAACGTACGACACCTTACAACACCTAACAAAACATTACAACACCGTACGTAAACTCAAAACTCCATAATAAACGTAATGAATTCGTCCGAGTCATTTGAACATCGTACAACAATTTAGAATATCTTAAGACTCTGTATGCCACATTACCGCCTTGAAACGCATGTTAGTATAACGTAGGACACCTTACAACTCCTAACAACACATTACAATACCGTATGTAAACTTAAAACTCCATAGTAAACCTAATGAATTTGTCCGAGTCATTTGAACAACGTACAACAATTTAGAATATATTACGACTCTATATGCCACATTACCGCCTTGAAAAGCATGTTACTATAACGTACGACTCCTTACAACACCTACCAAAACATTACAACACCGTACGTAAACTCAAAAATCCATAATAAACCTAATGAATTCGTCCGAGTCATTTGAACATCGTACAACAATTTAGAATATCTTACGACTCTGTATGCCACATTACAGCCTTGAAAAGCATGTTAGTATAACGTACGACACCTTACAACACCTAACAAAACATTACAACACCGTACGTAAACTCAAAACTCCATAAGAAACCTAATGAATTGGTCCGAGTCATTTGAACATCGTACAACAATTTAGAATATCTTAAGACTCTGTATGCCACATTACCGCCTTGAAAAGCATGTTAGTATAACGTAGGACACCTTACAACTCCTAACAACACATTACAATACCGTATGTAAACTTAAAACTCCATAGTAAACCTAATGAATTTGTCCGAGTCATTTGAACAACGTACAACAATTTAGAATATATTACGACTCTATATGCCACATTACCGCCTTGAAAAGCATGTTACTATAACGTACGACTCCTTACAACACCTACCAAACCATTACAACAACGTACGTAAACTCAAAAATCCATAATAAACCTAATGAATTCGTCCGAGTCATTTGAACATCGTACAACAATTTAGAATATCTTACGACTCTGTATGCCACATTACAGCCTTGAAAAGCATGTTAGTATAACGTACGACACCTTACAACACCTAACAAAACATTACAACACCGTACGTAAACTCAAAACTCCATAATAAACGTAATGAATTCGTCCGAGTCATTTGAACATCGTACAACAGTTTAGAATATCTTAAGACTCTATATGCCACATTACCGCCTTGAAAAGCATGTTAGTATAACGTAGGACACCTTACAACTCCTAACAACACATTACAATACCGTATGTAAACTTAAAACTCCATAGTAAACCTAATGAATTTGTCCGAGTCATTTGAACAACGTACAACAATTTAGAATATATTACGACTCTATATGCCACATTACCGCCTTGAAAAGCATGTTACTATAACGTACGACTCCTTACAACACCTACCAAAACATTACAACACCGTACGTAAACTCAAAAATCCATAATAAACCTAATGAATTCGTCCGAGTCATTTGAACATCGTACAACAATTTAGAATATCTTACGACTCTGTATGCCACATTACAGCCTTGAAAAGCATGTTAGTATAACGTACGACACCTTACAACACCTAACAAAACATTACAACACCGTACGTAAACTCAAAACTCCATAATAAACGTAATGAATTCGTCCGAGTCATTTGAACATCGTACAACAATTTAGAATATCTTAAGACTCTGTATGCCACATTACCGCCTTGAAAAGCATGTTAGTATAACGTAGGACACCTTACAACTCCTAACAACACATTACAATACCGTATGTAAACTTAAAACTCCATAGTAAACCTAATGAATTTGTCCGAGTCATTTGAACAACGTACAACAATTTAGAATATATTACGACTCTATATGCCACATTACCGCCTTGAAAAGCATGTTACTATAACGTACGACTCCTTACAACACCTACCAAAACATTACAACACCGTACGTAAACTCAAAAATCCATAATAAACCTAATGAATTCGTCCGAGTCATTTGAACATCGTACAACAATTTAGAATATCTTACGACTCTGTATGCCACATTACAGCCTTGAAAAGCATGTTAGTATAACGTACGACACCTTACAACACCTAACAAAACATTACAACACCGTACGTAAACTCAAAACTCCATAAGAAACCTAATGAATTGGTCCGAGTCATTTGAACATCGTACAACAATTTAGAATATCTTAAGACTATGTATGCCACATTACCGCCTTGAAAAGCATGTTAGTATAACGTAGGACACCTTACAACTCCTAACAACACATTACAATACCGTATGTAAACTTAAAACTCCATAGTAAACCTAATGAATTTGTCCGAGTCATTTGAACAACGTACAACAATTTAGAATATATTACGACTCTATATGCCACATTACCGCCTTGAAAAGCATGTTACTATAACGTACGACTCCTTACAACACCTACCAAACCATTACAACACCGTACGTAAACTCAAAAATCCATAATAAACCTAATGAATTCGTCCGAGTCATTTGAACATCGTACAACAATTTAGAATATCTTACGACTCTGTATGCCACATTACAGCCTTGAAAAGCATGTTAGTATAACGTACGACACCTTACAACACCTAACAAAACATTACAACACCGTACGTAAACTCAAAACTCCATAATAAACGTAATGAATTCGTCCGAGTCATTTGAACATCGTACAACAATTTAGAATATCTTACGACTCTGTATGCCACATTACAGCCTTGAAAAGCATGTTAGTATAACGTACGACACCTTACAACACCTAACAAAACATTACAACACCGTACGTAAACTCAAAACTCCATAATAAACGTAATGAATTCGTCCGAGTCATTTGAACATCGTACAACAATTTAGAATATCTTAAGACTCTATATGCCACATTACCGCCTTGAAAAGCATGTTAGTATAACGTAGGACACCTTACAACTCATAACAACACATTACAATACCGTATGTAAACTTAAAACTCCATAGTAAACCTAATGAATTTGTCCGAGTCATTTGAACAACGTACAACAATTTAGAATATATTACGACTCTATATGCCACATTACCGCCTTGAAAAGCATGTTACTATAACGTACGACTCCTTACAACACCTACCAAACCATTACAACACCGTACGTAAACTCAAAAATCCATAATAAACCTAATGAATTCGTCCGAGTCATTTGAACATCGTACAACAATTTAGAATATCTTACGACTCTGTATGCCACATTACAGCCTTCAAAAGCATGTTAGTATAACGTACGACACCTTACAACACCTAACAAAACATTACAACACCGTACGTAAACTCAAAACTCCATAATAAACGTAATGAATTCGTCCGAGTCATTTGAACATCGTACAACAATTTAGAATATCTTAAGACTCTGTATGCCACATTACCGCCTTGAAAAGCATGTTAGTATAACGTAGGACACCTTACAACTCCTAACAACACATTACAATACCGTATGTAAACTTAAAACTCCATAGTAAACCTAATGAATTTGTCCGAGTCATTTGAACAACGTACAACAATTTAGAATATATTACGACTCTATATGCCACATTACCGCCTTGAAAAGCATGTTACTATAACGTACGACTCCTTACAACACCTACCAAAACATTACAACACCGTACGTAAACTCAAAAATCCATAATAAACCTAATGAATTCGTCCGAGTCATTTGAACATCGTACAACAATTTAGAATATCTTACGACTCTGTATGCCACATTACAGCCTTGAAAAGCATGTTAGTATAACGTACGACACCTTACAACACCTAACAAAACATTACAACACCGTACGTAAACTCAAAACTCCATAATAAACGTAATGAATTCGTCCGAGTCATTTGAACATCGTACAACAATTTAGAATATCTTACGACTCTGTATGCCACATTACCGCCTTGAAAAGCATGTTAGTATAACGTAGGACACCTTACAACTCCTAACAACACATTACAATACCGTATGTAAACTTAAAACTCCATAGTAAACCTAATGAATTTGTCCGAGTCATTTGAACAACATACAACAATTTAGAATATATTACGACTCTATATGCCACATTACCGCCTTGAAAAGCATGTTACTATAACGTACGACTCCTTACAACACCTACCAAAACATTACAACACCGTACGTAAACTCAAAAATCCATAATAAACCTAATGAATTCGTCCGAGTCATTTGAACATCGTACAACAATTTAGAATATCTTACGACTCTGTATGCCACATTACCGCCTTGAAAAGCATGTTAGTATAACGTAGGACACCTTACAACTCCTAACAACACATTACAATACCGTATGTAAACTTAAAACTCCATAGTAAACCTAATGAATTTGTCCGAGTCATTTGAACAACGTACAACAATTTAGAATATATTACGACTCTATATGCCACATTACCGCCTTGAAAAGCATGTTACTATAACGTACGACTCTTTACAACACCTACCAAAACATTACAACACCGTACGTAAACTCAAAAATCCATAATAAACCTAATGAATTCGTCCGAGTCATTTGAACATCGTACAACAATTTAGAATATCTTACGACTCTGTATGCCACATTACAGCCTTGAAAAGCATGTTAGTATAACGTACGACACCTTACAACACCTAACAAAACATTACAACACCGTACGTAAACTCAAAACTCCATAATAAACGTAATGAATTCGTCCGAGTCATTTGAACATCGTACAACAATTTAGAATATCTTACGACTCTGTATGCCACATTACCGCCTTGAAAAGCATGTTAGTATAACGTAGGACACCTTACAACTCCTAACAACACATTACAATACTGTATGTAAACTTAAAACTCCATAGTAAACCTAATGAATTTGTCCGAGTCTTTTGAACATCGTACGACAACTTAAAATATATTACCACTATGTATGCCACATTACCGCCTTGAAAAGTATGTTAGTATAACGTACGGCACCTTACAATTCCTAACAAAACATTACAACACCTTACGTAAACTTAAAACTACATAATAAACTTAATGAATTCGTCCGAGTCATTTGAACATCGTACAACAATTTAGAATATCTTACGACTCTTTATGCCACATTACCGCCTTGAAAAGCATGTTAGTATAACGTAGGACACCTTACAACTCCTAACAACACATTACAATACCGTATGTAAACTTAAAACTCCATAGTAAACCTAATGAATTTGTCCGAGTCATTTGAACAACGTACAACAATTTAGAATATATTACGACTCTATATGCCACATTACCGCCTTGAAAAGCATGTTACTATAACGTACGACTCCTTACAACACCTACCAAAACATTACAACACCGTACGTAAACTCAAAAATCCATAATAAACCTAATGAATTCGTCCGAGTCATTTGAACATCGTACAACAATTTAGAATATCTTACGACTCTGTATGCCACATTACAGCCTTGAAAAGCATGTTAGTATAACGTACGACACCTTACAACACCTAACAAAACATTACAACACCGTACGTAAACTCAAAACTCCATAAGAAACCTAATGAATTGGTCCGAGTCATTTGAACATCGTACAACAATTTAGAATATCTTAAGACTCTGTATGCCACATTACCGCCTTGAAAAGCATGTTAGTATAACGTAGGACACCTTACAACTCCTAACAACACATTACAATACCGTATGTAAACTTAAAACTCCATAGTAAACCTAATGAATTTGTCCGAGTCATTTGAACATCGTACAACAATTTAGAATATCTTACGACTCTTTATGCCACATTACCGCCTTGAAAAGCATGTTAGTATAACGTAGGACACCTTACAACTCCTAACAACACATTACAATACCGTATGTAAACTTAAAACTCCATAGTAAACCTAATGAATTTGTCCGAGTCATTTGAACAACGTACAACAATTTAGAATATATTACGACTCTATATGCCACATTACCGCCTTGAAAAGCATGTTACTATAACGTACGACTCCTTACAACACCTACCAAAACATTACAACACCGTACGTAAACTCAAAAATCCATAATAAACCTAATGAATTCGTCCGAGTCATTTGAACATCGTACAACAATTTAGAATATCTTACGACTCTGTATGCCACATTACAGCCTTGAAAAGCATGTTAGTATAACGTACGACACCTTACAACACCTAACAAAACATTACAACACCGTACGTAAACTCAAAACTCCATAAGAAACCTAATGAATTGGTCCGAGTCATTTGAACATCGTACAACAATTTAGAATATCTTAAGACTCTGTATGCCACATTACCGCCTTGAAAAGCATGTTAGTATAACGTAGGACACCTTACAACTCCTAACAACACATTACAATACCGTATGTAAACTTAAAACTCCATAGTAAACCTAATGAATTTGTCCGAGTCATTTGAACATCGTACAACAATTTAGAATATCTTACGACTCTTTATGCCACATTACCGCCTTGAAAAGCATGTTAGTATAACGTAGGACACCTTACAACTCCTAACAACACATTACAATACCGTATGTAAACTTAAAACTCCATAGTAAACCTAATGAATTTGTCCGAGTCATTTGAACAACGTACAACAATTTAGAATATATTACGACTCTATATGCCACATTACCGCCTTGAAAAGCATGTTACTATAACGTACGACTCTTTACAACACCTACCAAAACATTACAACACCGTACGTAAACTCAAAAATCCATAATAAACCTAATGAATTCGTCCGAGTCATTTGAACATCGTACAACAATTTAGAATATCTTACGACTCTGTATGCCACATTACAGCCTTGAAAAGCATGTTAGTATAACGTACGACACCTTACAACACCTAACAAAACATTACAACACCGTACGTAAACTCAAAACTCCATAAGAAACCTAATGAATTGGTCCGAGTCATTTGAACATCGTACAACAATTTAGAATATCTTAAGACTCTGTATGCCACATTACCGCCTTGAAAAGCATGTTAGTATAACGTAGGACACCTTACAACTCCTAACAACACATTACAATACCGTATGTAAACTTAAAACTCCATAGTAAACCTAATGAATTTGTCCGAGTCATTTGAACATCGTACAACAATTTAGAATATCTTACGACTCTTTATGCCACATTACCGCCTTGAAAAGCATGTTAGTATAACGTAGGACACCTTACAACTCCTAACAACACATTACAATACCGTATGTAAACTTAAAACTCCATAGTAAACCTAATGAATTTGTCCGAGTCATTTGAACAACGTACAACAATTTAGAATATATTACGACTCTATATGCCACATTACCGCCTTGAAAAGCATGTTACTATAACGTACGACTCCTTACAACACCTACCAAAACATTACAACACCGTACGTAAACTCAAAAATCCATAATAAACCTAATGAATTCGTCCGAGTCATTTGAACATCGTACAACAATTTAGAATATCTTACGACTCTGTATGCCACATTACAGCCTTGAAAAGCATGTTAGTATAACGTACGACACCTTACAACACCTAACAAAACATTACAACACCGTACGTAAACTCAAAACTCCATAAGAAACCTAATGAATTGGTCCGAGTCATTTGAACATCGTACAACAATTTAGAATATCTTAAGACTCTGTATGCCACATTACCGCCTTGAAAAGCATGTTAGTATAACGTAGGACACCTTACAACTCCTAACAACACATTACAATACCGTATGTAAACTTAAAACTCCATAGTAAACCTAATGAATTTGTCCGAGTCATTTGAACATCGTACAACAATTTAGAATATCTTACGACTCTTTATGCCACATTACCGCCTTGAAAAGCATGTTAGTATAACGTAGGACACCTTACAACTCCTAACAACACATTACAATACCGTATGTAAACTTAAAACTCCATAGTAAACCTAATGAATTTGTCCGAGTCATTTGAACAACGTACAACAATTTAGAATATATTACGACTCTATATGCCACATTACCGCCTTGAAAAGCATGTTACTATAACGTACGACTCTTTACAACACCTACCAAAACATTACAACACCGTACGTAAACTCAAAAATCCATAATAAACCTAATGAATTCGTCCGAGTCATTTGAACATCGTACAACAATTTAGAATATCTTACGACTCTGTATGCCACATTACAGCCTTGAAAAGCATGTTAGTATAACGTACGACACCTTACAACACCTAACAAAACATTACAACACCGTACGTAAACTCAAAACTCCATAATAAACGTAATGAATTCGTCCGAGTCATTTGAACATCGTACAACAATTTAGAATATCTTACGACTCTGTATGCCACATTACCGCCTTGAAAAGCATGTTAGTATAACGTAGGACACCTTACAACTCCTAACA
The DNA here is from genome assembly GCA_030867185.1 of Tagetes erecta. Classification (NCBI taxonomy): domain Eukaryota; kingdom Viridiplantae; phylum Streptophyta; class Magnoliopsida; order Asterales; family Asteraceae; genus Tagetes; species Tagetes erecta. The sequence continues at coordinate 40,405,772 of CM061488.1, read as the reverse complement.
ACACATTACAATACTGTATGTAAACTTAAAACTCCATAGTAAACCTAATGAATTTGTCCGAGTCTTTTGAACATCGTACGACAACTTAAAATATATTACCACTATGTATGCCACATTACCGCCTTGAAAAGTATGTTAGTATAACGTACGGCACCTTACAATTCCTAACAAAACATTACAACACCTTACGTAAACTTAAAACTACATAATAAACTTAATGAATTCGTCCGAGTCATTTGAACATCGTACAACAATTTAGAATATCTTACGACTCTTTATGCCACATTACCGCCTTGAAAAGCATGTTAGTATAACGTAGGACACCTTACAACTCCTAACAACACATTACAATACCGTATGTAAACTTAAAACTCCATAGTAAACCTAATGAATTTGTCCGAGTCATTTGAACAACGTACAACAATTTAGAATATATTACGACTCTATATGCCACATTACCGCCTTGAAAAGCATGTTACTATAACGTACGACTCCTTACAACACCTACCAAAACATTACAACACCGTACGTAAACTCAAAAATCCATAATAAACCTAATGAATTCGTCCGAGTCATTTGAACATCGTACAACAATTTAGAATATCTTACGACTCTGTATGCCACATTACAGCCTTGAAAAGCATGTTAGTATAACGTACGACACCTTACAACACCTAACAAAACATTACAACACCGTACGTAAACTCAAAACTCCATAAGAAACCTAATGAATTGGTCCGAGTCATTTGAACATCGTACAACAATTTAGAATATCTTAAGACTCTGTATGCCACATTACCGCCTTGAAAAGCATGTTAGTATAACGTAGGACACCTTACAACTCCTAACAACACATTACAATACCGTATGTAAACTTAAAACTCCATAGTAAACCTAATGAATTTGTCCGAGTCATTTGAACATCGTACAACAATTTAGAATATCTTACGACTCTTTATGCCACATTACCGCCTTGAAAAGCATGTTAGTATAACGTAGGACACCTTACAACTCCTAACAACACATTACAATACCGTATGTAAACTTAAAACTCCATAGTAAACCTAATGAATTTGTCCGAGTCATTTGAACAACGTACAACAATTTAGAATATATTACGACTCTATATGCCACATTACCGCCTTGAAAAGCATGTTACTATAACGTACGACTCTTTACAACACCTACCAAAACATTACAACACCGTACGTAAACTCAAAAATCCATAATAAACCTAATGAATTCGTCCGAGTCATTTGAACATCGTACAACAATTTAGAATATCTTACGACTCTGTATGCCACATTACAGCCTTGAAAAGCATGTTAGTATAACGTACGACACCTTACAACACCTAACAAAACATTACAACACCGTACGTAAACTCAAAACTCCATAATAAACGTAATGAATTCGTCCGAGTCATTTGAACATCGTACAACAATTTAGAATATCTTACGACTCTGTATGCCACATTACCGCCTTGAAAAGCATGTTAGTATAACGTAGGACACCTTACAACTCCTAACAACACATTACAATACTGTATGTAAACTTAAAACTCCATAGTAAACCTAATGAATTTGTCCGAGTCTTTTGAACATCGTACGACAACTTAAAATATATTACCACTATGTATGCCACATTACCGCCTTGAAAAGTATGTTAGTATAACGTACGGCACCTTACAATTCCTAACAAAACATTACAACACCTTACGTAAACTTAAAACTACATAATAAACTTAATGAATTCGTCCGAGTCATTTGAACATCGTACAACAATTTAGAATATCTTACGACTCTTTATGCCACATTACCGCCTTGAAAAGCATGTTAGTATAACGTAGGACACCTTACAACTCCTAACAACACATTACAATACCGTATGTAAACTTAAAACTCCATAGTAAACCTAATGAATTTGTCCGAGTCATTTGAACAACGTACAACAATTTAGAATATATTACGACTCTATATGCCACATTACCGCCTTGAAAAGCATGTTACTATAACGTACGACTCCTTACAACACCTACCAAAACATTACAACACCGTACGTAAACTCAAAAATCCATAATAAACCTAATGAATTCGTCCGAGTCATTTGAACATCGTACAACAATTTAGAATATCTTACGACTCTGTATGCCACATTACAGCCTTGAAAAGCATGTTAGTATAACGTACGACACCTTACAACACCTAACAAAACATTACAACACCGTACGTAAACTCAAAACTCCATAATAAACGTAATGAATTCGTCCGAGTCATTTGAACATCGTACAACAATTTAGAATATCTTAAGACTCTGTATGCCACATTACCGCCTTGAAACGCATGTTAGTATAACGTAGGACACCTTACAACTCCTAACAACACATTACAATACCGTATGTAAACTTAAAACTCCATAGTAAACCTAATGAATTTGTCCGAGTCATTTGAACAACGTACAACAATTTAGAATATATTACGACTCTATATGCCACATTACCGCCTTGAAAAGCATGTTACTATAACGTACGACTCCTTACAACACCTACCAAAACATTACAACACCGTACGTAAACTCAAAAATCCATAATAAACCTAATGAATTCGTCCGAGTCATTTGAACATCGTACAACAATTTAGAATATCTTACGACTCTGTATGCCACATTACAGCCTTGAAAAGCATGTTAGTATAACGTACGACACCTTACAACACCTAACAAAACATTACAACATCGTACGTAAACTCAAAACTCCATAAGAAACCTAATGAATTGGTCCGAGTCATTTGAACATCGTACAACAATTTAGAATATCTTAAGACTCTGTATGCCACATTACCGCCTTGAAAAGCATGTTAGTATAACGTAGGACACCTTACAACTCCTAACAACACATTACAATACCGTATGTAAACTTAAAACTCCATAGTAAACCTAATGAATTTGTCCGAGTCATTTGAACAACGTACAACAATTTAGAATATATTACGACTCTATATGCCACATTACCGCCTTGAAAAGCATGTTACTATAACGTACGACTCCTTACAACACCTACCAAACCATTACAACAACGTACGTAAACTCAAAAATCCATAATAAACCTAATGAATTCGTCCGAGTCATTTGAACATCGTACAACAATTTAGAATATCTTACGACTCTGTATGCCACATTACAGCCTTGAAAAGCATGTTAGTATAACGTACGACACCTTACAACACCTAACAAAACATTACAACACCGTACGTAAACTCAAAACTCCATAATAAACGTAATGAATTCGTCCGAGTCATTTGAACATCGTACAACAGTTTAGAATATCTTAAGACTCTATATGCCACATTACCGCCTTGAAAAGCATGTTAGTATAACGTAGGACACCTTACAACTCCTAACAACACATTACAATACCGTATGTAAACTTAAAACTCCATAGTAAACCTAATGAATTTGTCCGAGTCATTTGAACAACGTACAACAATTTAGAATATATTACGACTCTATATGCCACATTACCGCCTTGAAAAGCATGTTACTATAACGTACGACTCCTTACAACACCTACCAAAACATTACAACACCGTACGTAAACTCAAAAATCCATAATAAACCTAATGAATTCGTCCGAGTCATTTGAACATCGTACAACAATTTAGAATATCTTACGACTCTGTATGCCACATTACAGCCTTGAAAAGCATGTTAGTATAACGTACGACACCTTACAACACCTAACAAAACATTACAACACCGTACGTAAACTCAAAACTCCATAAGAAACCTAATGAATTGGTCTGAGTCATTTGAACATCGTACAACAATTTAGAATATCTTAAGACTATGTATGCCACATTACTGCCTTGAAAAGCATGTTAGTATAACGTAGGACACCTTACAACTCCTAACAACACATTACAATACCGTATGTAAACTTAAAACTCCATAGTAAACCTAATGAATTTGTCCGAGTCATTTGAACAACGTACAACAATTTAGAATATATTACGACTCTATATGCCACATTACCGCCTTGAAAAGCATGTTACTATAACGTACGACTCCTTACAACACCTACCATACCATTACAACACCGTACGTAAACTCAAAAATCCATAATAAACCTAATGAATTCGTCCGAGTCATTTGAACATCGTACAACAATTTAGAATATCTTACGACTCTGTATGCCACATTACAGCCTTGAAAAGCATGTTAGTATAACGTACGACACCTTACAACACCTAACAAAACATTACAACACCGTACGTAAACTCAAAACTCCATAATAAACGTAATGAATTCGTCCGAGTCATTTGAACATCGTACAACAATTTAGAATATCTTACGACTCTGTATGCCACATTACAGCCTTGAAAAGCATGTTAGTATAACGTACGACACCTTACAACACCTAACAAAACATTACAACACCGTACGTAAACTCAAAACTCCATAATAAACGTAATGAATTCGTCCGAGTCATTTGAACATCGTACAACAATTTAGAATATCTTAAGACTCTATATGCCACATTACCGCCTTGAAAAGCATGTTAGTATAACGTAGGACACCTTACAACTCATAACAACACATTACAATACCGTATGTAAACTTAAAACTCCATAGTAAACCTAATGAATTTGTCCGAGTCATTTGAACAACGTACAACAATTTAGAATATATTACGACTCTATATGCCACATTACCGCCTTGAAAAGCATGTTACTATAACGTACGACTCCTTACAACACCTACCAAACCATTACAACACCGTACGTAAACTCAAAAATCCATAATAAACCTAATGAATTCGTCCGAGTCATTTGAACATCGTACAACAATTTAGAATATCTTACGACTCTGTATGCCACATTACAGCCTTCAAAAGCATGTTAGTATAACGTACGACACCTTACAACACCTAACAAAACATTACAACACCGTACGTAAACTCAAAACTCCATAATAAACGTAATGAATTCGTCCGAGTCATTTGAACATCGTACAACAATTTAGAATATCTTAAGACTCTGTATGCCACATTACCGCCTTGAAAAGCATGTTAGTATAACGTAGGACACCTTACAACTCCTAACAACACATTACAATACCGTATGTAAACTTAAAACTCCATAGTAAACCTAATGAATTTGTCCGAGTCATTTGAACAACGTACAACAATTTAGAATATATTACGACTCTATATGCCACATTACCGCCTTGAAAAGCATGTTACTATAACGTACGACTCCTTACAACACCTACCAAAACATTACAACACCGTACGTAAACTCAAAAATCCATAATAAACCTAATGAATTCGTCCGAGTCATTTGAACATCGTACAACAATTTAGAATATCTTACGACTCTGTATGCCACATTACAGCCTTGAAAAGCATGTTAGTATAACGTACGACACCTTACAACACCTAACAAAACATTACAACACCGTACGTAAACTCAAAACTCCATAATAAACGTAATGAATTCGTCCGAGTCATTTGAACATCGTACAACAATTTAGAATATCTTACGACTCTGTATGCCACATTACCGCCTTGAAAAGCATGTTAGTATAACGTAGGACACCTTACAACTCCTAACAACACATTACAATACCGTATGTAAACTTAAAACTCCATAGTAAACCTAATGAATTTGTCCGAGTCATTTGAACAACATACAACAATTTAGAATATATTACGACTCTATATGCCACATTACCGCCTTGAAAAGCATGTTACTATAACGTACGACTCCTTACAACACCTACCAAAACATTACAACACCGTACGTAAACTCAAAAATCCATAATAAACCTAATGAATTCGTCCGAGTCATTTGAACATCGTACAACAATTTAGAATATCTTACGACTCTGTATGCCACATTACAGCCTTGAAAAGCATGTTAGTATAACGTACGACACCTTACAACACCTAACAAAACATTACAACACCGTACGTAAACTCAAAACTCCATAATAAACGTAATGAATTCTTCCGAGTCATTTGAACATCGTACAACAATTTAGAATATCTTACGACTCTGTATGCCACATTACAGCCTTGAAAAGCATGTTAGTATAACGTAGGACACCTTACAACTCCTAACAACACATTACAATACTGTATGTAAACTTAAAACTCCATAGTAAACCTAATGAATTTGTCCGAGTCTTTTGAACATCGTACGACAACTTAAAATATATTACCACTATGTATGCCACATTACCGCCTTGAAAAGTATGTTAGTATAACGTACGGCACCTTACAATTCCTAACAAAACATTACAACACCATACGTAAACTTAAAACTACATAATAAACTTAATGAATTCGTCCGAGTCATTTGAACATCGTACAACAATTTAGAATATCTTACGACTCTTTATGCCACATTACCGCCTTGAAAAGCATGTTAGTATAACGTAGGACACCTTACAACTCTTAACAACACATTACAATACCGTATGTAAACTTAAAACTCCATAGTAAACCTAATGAATTTGTCCGAGTCATTTGAACAACGTACAACAATTTAGAATATATTACGACTCTATATGCCACATTACCGCCTTGAAAAGCATGCTACTATAACGTACGACTCCTTACAACACCTAACAAAACATTACAACACCGTACGTAAACTCAAAACTCCATAATAAACGTAATGAATTCGTCCGAGTCATTTGAACATCGTACAACAATTTAGAATATCTTAAGACTCTGTATGCCACATTACCGCCTTGAAAAGCATGTTAGTATAACGTAGGACACCTTACAACTCCTAACAACACATTACAATACCGTATGTAAACTTAAAACTCCATAGTAAACCTAATGAATTTGTCCGAGTCATTTGAACAACGTACAACAATTTAGAATATATTACGACTCTATATGCCACATTACCGCCTTGAAAAGCATGTTACTATAACGTACGACTCCTTACAACACCTACCAAAACATTACAACACCGTACGTAAACTCAAAAATCCATAATAAACCTAATGAATTCGTCCGAGTCATTTGAACATCGTACAACAATTTAGAATATCTTACGACTCTGTATGCCACATTACAGCCTTGAAAAGCATGTTAGTATAACGTACGACACCTTACAACACCTAACAAAACATTACAACACCGTACGTAAACTCAAAACTCCATAATAAACGTAATGAATTCGTCCGAGTCATTTGAACATCGTACAACAATTTAGAATATCTTACGACTCTGTATGCCACATTACCGCCTTGAAAAGCATGTTAGTATAACGTAGGACACCTTACAACTCCTAACAACACATTACAATACCGTATGTAAACTTAAAACTCCATAGTAAACCTAATGAATTTGTCCGAGTCATTTGAACAACATACAACAATTTAGAATATATTACGACTCTATATGCCACATTACCGCCTTGAAAAGCATGTTACTATAACGTACGACTCCTTACAACACCTACCAAAACATTACAACACCGTACGTAAACTCAAAAATCCATAATAAACCTAATGAATTCGTCCGAGTCATTTGAACATCGTACAACAATTTAGAATATCTTACGACTCTGTATGCCACATTACAGCCTTGAAAAGCATGTTAGTATAACGTACGACACCTTACAACACCTAACAAAACATTACAACACCGTACGTAAACTCAAAACTCCATAATAAACGTAATGAATTTTTCCGAGTCATTTGAACATCGTACAACAATTTAGAATATCTTACGACTCTGTATGCCACATTACAGCCTTGAAAAGCATGTTAGTATAACGTAGGACACCTTACAACTCCTAACAACACATTACAATACTGTATGTAAACTTAAAACTCCATAGTAAACCTAATGAATTTGTCCGAGTCTTTTGAACATCGTACGACAACTTAAAATATATTACCACTATGTATGCCACATTACCGCCTTGAAAAGTATGTTAGTATAACGTACGGCACCTTACAATTCCTAACAAAACATTACAACACCATACGTAAACTTAAAACTACATAATAAACTTAATGAATTCGTCCGAGTCATTTGAACATCGTACAACAATTTAGAATATCTTACGACTCTTTATGCCACATTACCGCCTTGAAAAGCATGTTAGTATAACGTAGGACACCTTACAACTCCTAACAACACATTACAATACCGTATGTAAACTTAAAACTCCATAGTAAACCTAATGAATTTGTCCGAGTCATTTGAACAACGTACAACAATTTAGAATATATTACGACTCTATATGCCACATTACCGCCTTGAAAAGCATGCTACTATAACGTACGACTCCTTACAACACCTAACAAAACATTACAACACCGTACGTAAACTCAAAACTCCATAATAAACGTAATGAATTCGTCCGAGTCATTTGAACATCGTACAACAATTTAGAATATCTTACGACTCTGTATGCCACATTACCGCCTTGAAAAGCATGTTAGTATAACGTAGGACACCTTACAACTCCTAACAACACATTACAATACTGTATGTAAACTTAAAACTCCATAGTAAACCTAATGAATTTGTCCGAGTCTTTTGAACATCGTACGACAACTTAAAATATATTACCACTATGTATGCCACATTACCGCCTTGAAAAGTATGTTAGTATAACGTACGGCACCTTACAATTCCTAACAAAACATTACAACACCATACGTAAACTTAAAACTACATAATAAACTTAATGAATTCGTCCGAGTCATTTGAACAACGTACAACAATTTAGAATATATTACGACTCTATATGCCACATTACCGCCTTGAAAAGCATGTTACTATAACGTACGACTCCTTACAACACCTACCAAAACATTACAACACCGTACGTAAACTCAAAAATCCATAATAAACCTAATGAATTCGTCCGAGTCATTTGAACATCGTACAACAATTTAGAATATCTTACGACTCTGTATGCCACATTACAGCCTTGAAAAGCATGTTAGTATAACGTACGACATCTTACAACACCTAACAAAACATTACAACACCGTACGTAAACTCAAAACTCCATAATAAACGTAATGAATTCGTCCGAGTCATTTGAACTTCGTACAACAATTTAGAATATCTTACGACTCTGTATGCCACATTACCGCCTTGAAAAGCATGTTAGTATAACGTAGGACACCTTACAACTCCTAACAACACATTACAATACCGTATGTAAACTTAAAACTCCATAGTAAACCTAATGAATTTGTCCGAGTCATTTGAACAACATACAACAATTTAGAATATATTACGACTCTATATGCCACATTACCGCCTTGAAAAGCATGTTACTATAACGTACGACTCCTTACAACACCTACCAAAACATTACAACACCGTACGTAAACTCAAAAATCCATAATAAACCTAATGAATTCGTCCGAGTCATTTGAACATCGTACAACAATTTAGAATATCTTACGACTCTGTATGCCACATTACAGCCTTGAAAAGCATGTTAGTATAACGTACGACACCTTACAACACCTAACAAAACATTACAACACCGTACGTAAACTCAAAACTCCATAATAAACGTAATGAATTCGTCCGAGTCATTTGAACATCGTACAACAATTTAGAATATCTTACGACTCTGTATGCCACATTACAGCCTTGAAAAGCATGTTAGTATAACGTAGGACACCTTACAACACCTAACAACACATTACAATACTGTATGTAAACTTAAAACTCCATAGTAAACCTAATGAATTTGTCCGAGTCTTTTGAACATCGTACGACAACTTAAAATATATTACCACTATGTATGCCACATTACCGCCTTGAAAAGTATGTTAGTATAACGTACGGCACCTTACAATTCCTAACAAAACATTACAACACCATACGTAAACTTAAAACTACATAATAAACTTAATGAATTCGTCCGAGTCATTTGAACATCGTACAACAATTTAGAATATCTTACGACTCTTTATGCGACATTACCGCCTTGAAAAGCATGTTAGTATAACGTAGGACACCTTACAACTCCTAACAACACATTACAATACCGTATGTAAACTTAAAACTCCATAGTAAACCTAATGAATTTGTCCGAGTCATTTGAACAACGTACAACAATTTAGAATATATTACGACTCTATATGCCACATTACCGCCTTGAAAAGCATGTTACTATAACGTACGACTCCTTACAACACCTAACAAAACATTACAACACCGTACGTAAACTCAAAACTCCATAATAAACGTAATGAATTCGTCCGAGTCATTTGAACATCGTAAAACAATTTAGAATATCTTACGACTCTGTATGCCACATTACCGCCTTGAAAAGCATGTTAGTATAACGTAGGACACCTTACAACTCCTAACAACACATTACAATACTGTATGTAAACTTAAAACTCCATAGTAAACCTAATGAATTTGTCCGAGTCTTTTGAACATCGTACGACAACTTAAAATATATTACCACTATGTATGCCACATTACCGCCTTGAAAAGTATGTTAGTATAACGTACGGCACCTTACAATTCCTAACAATACATTACAACACCATACGTAAACTTAAAACTACATAATAAACTTAATGAATTCGTCCGAGTCATTTGAACATCGTACAACAATTTAGAATATCTTACGACTCTTTATGCCACATTACCGCCTTGAAAAGCATGTTAGTATAACGTAGGACACCTTACAACTCCTAACAACACATTACAATACCGTATGTAAACTTAAAACTCCATAGTAAACCTAATGCATTTGTCCGAGTCATTTGAAAAACGTACAACAATTTAGAATATATTACGACTCTATATGCCACATTACCGCCTTGAAAAGCATGTTACTATAACGTACGACTCCTTACAACACCTACCAAAACATTACAACACCGTACGTAAACTCAAAAATCCATAATAAACCTAATGAATTCGTCCGAGTCATTTGAACATCGTACAACAATTTAGAATATCTTACGACTCTGTATGCCACATTACAGCCTTGAAAAGCATGTTAGTATAACGTACGACACCTTACAACACCTAACAAAACATTACAACACCGTACGTAAACTCAAAACTCCATAATAAACGTAATGAATTCGTCCGAGTCATTTGAACATCGTACAACAATTTAGAATATCTTAAGACTCTGTATGCCACATTACCGCCTTGAAAAGCATGTTAGTATAACGTAGGACACCTTACAACTCCTAACAACACATTACAATACCGTATGTAAACTTAAAACTCCATAGTAAACCTAATGAATTTGTCCGAGTCATTTGAACAACGTACAACAATTTAGAATATATTACGACTCTATATGCCACATTACCGCCTTGAAAAGCATGTTACTATAACGTACGACTCCTTACAACACCTACCAAAACATTACAACACCGTACGTAAACTCAAAAATCCATAATAAACCTAATGAATTCGTCCGAGTCATTTGAACATCGTACAACAATTTAGAATATCTTACGACTCTGTATGCCACATTACAGCCTTGAAAAGCATGTTAGTATAACGTACGACACCTTACAACACCTAACAAAACATTACAACACCGTACGTAAACTCAAAACTCCATAATAAACGTAATGAATTCGTCCGAGTCATTTGAACATCGTACAACAATTTAGAATATCTTACGACTCTGTATGCCACATTACCGCCTTGAAAAGCATGTTAGTATAACGTAGGACACCTTACAACTCCTAACAACACATTACAATACTGTATGTAAACTTAAAACTCCATAGTAAACCTAATGAATTTGTCCGAGTCTTTTAACATCGTACGACAACTTAAAATATATTACCACTATGTATGCCACATTACCGCCTTGAAAAGTATGTTAGTATAACGTACGGCACCTTACAATTCCTAACAAAACATTACAACACCATACGTAAACTTAAAACTACATAATAAACTTAATGAATTCGTCCGAGTCATTTGAACATCGTACAACAATTTAGAATATCTTACGACTCTTTATGCCACATTACCGCCTTGAAAAGCATGTTAGTATAACGTAGGACACCTTACAACTCCTAACAACACATTACAATACCGTATGTAAACTTAAAACTCCATAGTAAACCTAATGAATTTGTCCGAGTCATTTGAACATCGTACAACAATTTAGAATATCTTACGACTCTGTATGCCACATTACCGCCTTGAAAAGCATGTTAGTATAACGTACAACACCTTACAACTACTAACAAAACATTACAACACCGTATGTAAACTTAAAACTCCATAATAAACCTAATGAATTCATCCGAGTCCTATGAACATCGTACGACAATTTAGAATATATTACCACTCTGTATACCACATTACCGCCTTGAAAAGTATGTTAGTATAACGTACGGCACCTTACAATTCCTAAAAAAACATTACAACACCGTAGGTAAACTTAAAACTACATAATAAACTTAATGAATTCGTCCGAGTCATTTGAACATCGTACAACAATTTAGAATATCTTACCACTCTGTATGCCACATTACCGCCTTGAAAATCATGTTAGTATAACGTAGGACACCTTACAACTCCTAACAAAACATTACAACACCGTACGTAAACTCAAAACTCCATAAGAAACCTAATGAATTGGTCCGAGTCATTTGAACATCGTACAACAATTTAGAATATCTTAAGACTCTGTATGCCACATTACCGCCTTGAAAAGCATGTTAGTATAACGTAGGACACCTTACAACTCCTAACAACACATTACAATACCGTATGTAAACTTAAAACTCCATAGTAAACCTAATGAATTTGTCCGAGTCATTTGAACAACGTACAACAATTTAGAGTATATTACGACTCTATATGCCACATTACCGCCTTGAAAAGCATGTTACTATAACGTACGACTCCTTACAACACCTACCAAAACATTACAACACCGTACGTAAACTCAAAAATCCATAATAAACCTAATGAATTCGTCCGAGTCATTTGAACATCGTACAACAATTTAGAATATCTTACGACTCTGTATGCCACATTACAGCCTTGAAAAGCATGTTAGTATAACGTACGACACCTTACAACACCTAACAAAACATTACAACACCGTACGTAAACTCAAAACTCCATAATAAACGTAATGAATTCGTCCGAGTCATTTGAACATCGTACAACAATTTAGAATATCTTACGACTCTTTATGCCACATTACCGCCTTGAAAAGCATGTTAGTATAACGTAGGACACCTTACAACTCCTAACAACACATTACAATACCGTATGTAAACTTAAAACTCCATAGTAAACCTAATGAATTTGTCCGAGTCATTTGAACATCGTACAACAATTTAGAATATCTTACGACTCTGTATGCCACATTACCGCCTTGAAAAGCATGTTAGTATAACGTACAACACCTTACAACTACTAACAAAACATTACAACACCGTATGTAAACTTAAAACTCCATAATAAACCTAATGAATACATCCGAGTCCTATGAACATCGTACGACAATTTAGAATATATTACCACTCTGTATACCACATTACCGCCTTGAAAAGTATGTTAGTATAACGTACGGCACCTTACAATTCCTAAAAAAACATTACAACACCGTAGGTAAACTTAAAACTACATAATAAACTTAATGAATTCGTCCGAGTCATTTGAACATCGTACAACAATTTAGAATATCTTACCACTCTGTATGCCACATTACCGCCTTGAAAATCATGTTAGTATAACGTAGGACACCTTACAACTCCTAACAAAACATTACAACACCGTACGTAAACTCAAAACTCCATAAGAAACCTAATGAATTGGTCCGAGTCATTTGAACATCGTACAACAATTTAGAATATCTTAAGACTCTGTATGCCACATTACCGCCTTGAAAAGCATGTTAGTATAACGTAGGACACCTTACAACTCCTAACAACACATTACAATACCGTATGTAAACTTAAAACTCCATAGTAAACCTAATGAATTTGTCCGAGTCATTTGAACAACGTACAACAATTTAGAATATATTACGACTCTATATGCCACATTACCGCCTTGAAAAGCATGTTACTATAACGTACGACTCCTTACAACACCTACCAAAACATTACAACACCGTACGTAAACTCAAAAATCCATAATAAACCTAGTGAATTCGTCCGAGTCATTTGAACATCGTACAACAATTTAGAATATCTTACGACTCTGTATGCCACATTACAGCCTTGAAAAGCATGTTTGTATAACGTACGACACCTTACAACACCTAACAAAACATTACAACACCGTACGTAAACTCAAAACTCCATAATAAACGTAATGAATTCGTCCGAGTCATTTGAACATCGTACAACAATTTAGAATATCTTAAGACTCTGTATGCCACATTACGGCCTTGAAAAGCATGTTAGTATAACGTAGGACACCTTACAACTCCTAACAACACATTACAATACCGTATGTAAACTTAAAACTCCATAGTAAACCTAATGAATTTGTCCGAGTCATTTGAACAACGTACAACAATTTAGAATATATTACGACTCTATATGCCACATTACCGCCTTGAAAAGCATGTTACTATAACGTACGACTCCTTACAACACCTACCAAAACATTACAACACCGTACGTAAACTCAAAAATCCATAATAAACCTAATGAATTCGTCCGAGTCATTTGAACATCGTACAACAATTTAGAATATCTTACGACTCTGTATGCCACATAACAGCCTTGAAAAGCATGTTAGTATAACGTACGACACCTTACAACACCTAACAAAACATTACAACACCGTACGTAAACTCAAAACTCCATAATAAACGTAAAGAATTCGTCCGAGTCATTTGAACATCGTACAACAATTTAGAATATCTTACCACTCTGTATGCCACATTACCGCCTTGAAAATCATGTTAGTATAACGTAGGACACCTTACAACTCCTAACAAAACATTACAACACCGTACGTAAACTCAAAACTCCATAAGAAACCTAATGAATTGGTCCGAGTCATTTGAACATCGTACAACAATTTAGAATATCTTAAGACTCTGTATGCCACATTACCGCCTTGAAAAGCATGTTAGTATAACGTAGGACACCTTACAACTCCTAACAACACATTACAATACCGTATGTAAACTTAAAACTCCATAGTAAACCTAATGAATTTGTCCGAGTCATTTGAACAACGTACAACAATTTAGAATATATTACGACTCTATATGCCACATTACCGCCTTGAAAAGCATGTTACTATAACGTACGACTCCTTACAACACCTACCATAACATTACAACACCGTACGTAAACTCAAAAATCCATAATAAACCTAGTGAATTCGTCCGAGTCATTTGAACATCGTACAACAATTTAGAATATCTTACGACTCTGTATGCCACATTACAGCCTTGAAAAGCATGTTTGTATAACGTACGACACCTTACAACACCTAACAAAACATTACAACACCGTACGTAAACTCAAAACTCCATAATAAACGTAATGAATTCGTCCGAGTCATTTGAACATCGTACAACAATTTAGAATATCTTAAGACTCTGTATGCCACATTACGGCCTTGAAAAGCATGTTAGTATAACGTAGGACACCTTACAACTCCTAACAACACATTACAATACCGTATGTAAACTTAAAACTCCATAGTAAACCTAATGAATTTGTCCGAGTCATTTGAACAACGTACAACAATTTAGAATATATTACGACTCTATATGCCACATTACCGCCTTGAAAAGCATGTTACTATAACGTACGACTCCTTACAACACCTACCAAAACATTACAACACCGTACGTAAACTCAAAAATCCATAATAAACCTAATGAATTCGTCCGAGTCATTTGAACATCGTACAACAATTTAGAATATCTTACGACTCTGTATGCCACATTACAGCCTTGAAAAGCATGTTAGTATAACGTACGACACCTTACAACACCTAACAAAACATTACAACACCGTACGTAAACTCAAAACTCCATAATAAACGTAAAGAATTCGTCCGAGTCATTTGAACATCGTACAACAATTTAGAATATCTTACGACTCTGTATGCCACATTACCGCCTTGAAAAGCATGTTAGTATAACGTAGGACACCTTACAACTCCTATCAACACATTACAATACTGTATGTAAACTTAAAACTCCATAGTAAACCTAATGAATTTGTCCGAGTCTTTTGAACATCGTACGACAACTTAAAATATATTACCACTATGTATGCCACATTACCGCCTTGAAAAGTATGTTAGTATAACGTACGGCACCTTACAATTCCTAACAAAACATTACAACACCATACGTAAACTTAAAACTACATAATAAACTTAATGAATTCGTCCGAGTCATTTGAACATCGTACAACAATTTAGAATATCTTACGACTCTTTATGCCACATTACCGCCTTGAAAAGCATGTTAGTATAACGTAGGACACCTTACAACTCCAAACAACACATTACAATACCGTATGTAAACTTAAAACTCCATAGTAAACCTAATGAATTTGTCCGAGTCATTTGAACATCGTACAACAATTTAGAATATCTTACGACTCTGTATGCCACATTACCGCCTTGAAAAGCATGTTAGTATAACGTACAACACCTTACAACTACTAACAAAACATTACAACACCGTATGTAAACTTAAAACTCCATAATAAACCTAATGAATTCATCCGAGTCCTATGAACATCGTACGACAATTTAGAATATATTACCACTCTGTATACCACATTACCGCCTTGAAAAGTATGTTAGTATAACGTACGGCACCTTACAATTCCTAAAAAAACATTACAACACCGTAGGTAAACTTAAAACTACATAATAAAATTAATGAATTCGTCCGAGTCATTTGAACATCGTACATCAATTTAGAATATCTTACCACTCTGTATGCCACATTACAGCCTTGAAAATCATGTTAGTATAACGTAGGACACCTTACAACTCCTAACAAAACATTACAACACCGTACGTAAACTCAAAACTCCATAAGAAACCTAATGAATTGGTCCGAGTCATTTGAACATCGTACAACAATTTAGAATATCTTAAGACTCTGTATGCCACATTACCGCCTTGAAAAGCATGTTAGTATAACGTAGGACACCTTACAACTCCTAACAACACATTACAATACCGTATGTAAACTTAAAACTCCATAGTAAACCTAATGAATTTGTCCGAGTCATTTGAACAACGTACAACAATTTAGAATATATTACGACTCTATATGCCACATTACCGCCTTGAAAAGCATGTTACTATAACGTACGACTCCTTACAACACCTACCAAAACATTACAACATCGTACGTAAACTCAAAAATCCATAATAAACCTAATGAATTCGTCCGAGTCATTTGAACATCGTACAACAATTTAGAATATCTTACGACTCTGTATGCCACATTACAGCCTTGAAAAGCATGTTAGTATAACGTACGACACCTTACAACACCTAACAAAACATTACAACACCGTACGTAAACTCAAAACTCCATAATAAACGTAATGAATTCGTCCGAGTCATTTGAACATCGTACAACAATTTAGAATATCTTACGACTCTGTATGCCACATTACAGCCTTGAAAAGCATGTTTGTATAACGTACGACACCTTACAACACCTAACAAAACATTACAACACCGTACGTAAACTCAAAACTCCATAATAAACGTAATGAATTCGTCTGAGTCATTTGAACATCGTACAACAATTTAGAATATCTTAAGACTCTATATGCCACATTACCGCCTTGAAAAGCATGTTAGTATAACGTAGGACACCTTACATCTCCTAACAACACATTACAATACCGTATGTAAACTTAAAACTCCATAGTAAACCTAATGAATTTGTCCGAGTCATTTGAACAACGTACAACAATTTAGAATATATTACGACTCTATATGCCACATTACCGCCTTGAAAAGCATGTTACTATAACGTACGACTCCTTACAACACCTACCAAAACATTACAACATCGTACGTAAACTCAAAAATCCATAATAAACCTAATGAATTCGTCCGAGTCATTTGAACATCGTACAACAATTTAGAATATCTTACGACTCTGTATGCCACATTACAGCCTTGAAAAGCATGTTAGTATAACGTACGACACCTTACAACACCTAACAAAACATTACAACACCGTACGTAAACTCAAAACTCCATAATAAACGTAATGAATTCGTCCGAGTCATTTGAACATCGTACAACAATTTAGAATATCTTACGACTCTGTATGCCACATTACCGCCTTGAAAAGCATGTTAGTATAACGTAGGACACCTTACAACTCCTAACAACACATTACAATACTGTATGTAAACTTAAAACTCCATAGTAAACCTAATGAATTTGTCCGAGTCTTTTGAACATCGTACGACAACTTAAAATATATTACCACTATGTATGCCACATTACCGCCTTGAAAAGTATGTTAGTATAACGTACGGCACCTTACAATTCCTAACAAAACATTACAACACCATACGTAAACTTAAAACTACATAATAAACTTAATGAATTCGTCCGAGTCATTTGAACATCGTACAACAATTTAGAATATCTTACGACTCTTTATGCCACATTACCGCCTTGAAAAGCATGTTAGTATAACGTAGGACACCTTACAACTCCAAACAACACATTACAATACCGTATGTAAACTTAAAACTCCATAGTAAACCTAATGAATTTGTCCGAGTCATTTGAACATCGTACAACAATTTAGAATATCTTACGACTCTGTATGCCACATTACCGCCTTGAAAAGCATGTTAGTATAACGTACAACACCTTACAACTACTAACAAAACATTACAACACCGTATGTAAACTTAAAACTCCATAATAAACCTAATGAATTCATCCGAGTCCTATGAACATCGTACGACAATTTAGAATATATTACCACTCTGTATACCACATTACCGCCTTGAAAAGTATGTTAGTATAACGTACGGCACCTTACAATTCCTAAAAAAACATTACAACACCGTAGGTAAACTTAAAACTACATAATAAACTTAATGAATTCGTCCGAGTCATTTGAACATCATACATCAATTTAGAATATCTTACCACTCTGTATGCCACATTACAGCCTTGAAAATCATGTTAGTATAACGTAGGACACCTTACAACTCCTAACAAAACATTACAACACCGTACGTAAACTCAAAACTCCATAAGAAACCTAATGAATTGGTCCGAGTCATTTGAACATCGTACAACAATTTAGAATATCTTAAGACTCTGTATGCCACATTACCGCCTTGAAAAGCAAGTTAGTATAACGTAGGACACCTTACAACTCCTAACAACACATTACAATACCGTATGTAAACTTAAAACTCCATAGTAAACCTAATGAATTTGTCCGAGTCATTTGAACAACGTACAACAATTTAGAATATATTACGACTCTATATGCCACATTACCGCCTTGAAAAGCATGTTACTATAACGTACGACTCCTTACAACACCTACCAAAACATTACAACACCGTACGTAAACTCAAAAATCCATAATAAACCTAATGAATTCGTCCGAGTCATTTGAACATCGTACAACAATTTAGAATATCTTACGACTCTGTATGCCACATTACAGCCTTGAAAAGCATGTTTGTATAACGTACGACACCTTACAACACCTAACAAAACATTACAACACCGTACGTAAACTCAAAACTCCATAATAAACGTAATGAATTCGTCCGAGTCATTTGAACATCGTACAACAATTTAGAATATCTTAAGACTCTGTATGCCACATTACGGCCTTGAAAAGCATGTTAGTATAACGTAGGACACCTTACATCTCCTAACAACACATTACAATACCGTATGTAAACTTAAAACTCCATAGTAAACCTAATGAATTTGTCCGAGTCATTTGAACAACGTACAACAATTTAGAATATATTACGACTCTATATGCCACATTACCGCCTTGAAAAGCATGTTACTATAACGTACGACTCCTTACAACACCTACCAAAACATTACAACACCGTACGTAAACTCAAAAATCCATAATAAACCTAATGAATTCGTCCGAGTCATTTGAACATCGTACAACAATTTAGAATATCTTACGACTCTGTATGCCACATTACCGCCTTGAAAAGCATGTTAGTATAACGTAGGACACCTTACAACTCCTAACAACACATTACAATACTGTATGTAAACTTAAAACTCCATAGTAAACCTAATAAATTTGTCCGAGTCTTTTGAACATCGTACGACAACTTAAAATATATTACCACTATGTATGCCACATTACCGCCTTTAAAAGTATGTTAGTATAACGTACGGCACCTTACAATTCCTAACAAAACATTACAACACCATACGTAAACTTAAAACTACATAATAAACTTAATGAATTCGTCCGAGTCATTTGAACATCGTACAACAATTTAGAATATCTTACGACTCTTTATGCCACATTACCGCCTTGAAAAGCATGTTAGTATAACGTAGGACACCTTACAACTCCTAACAACACATTACAATACCGTATGTAAACTTAAAACTCCATAGTAAACCTAATGAATTTGTCCGAGTCATTTGAACATCGTACAACAATTTAGAATATCTTACGACTCTGTATGCCACATTACCGCCTTGAAAAGCATGTTAGTATAACGTACAACACCTTACAACTACTAACAAAACATTACAACACCGTATGTAAACTTAAAACTCCATAATAAACCTAATGAATTCATCCGAGTCCTATGAACATCGTACGACAATTTAGAATATATTACCACTCTGTATACCACATTACCGCCTTGAAAAGTATGTTAGTATAACGTACGGCACCTTACAATTCCTAAAAAAACATTACAACACCGTAGGTAAACTTAAAACTACATAATAAACTTAATGAATTCGTCCGAGTCATTTGAACATCGTACAACAATTTAGAATATCTTACCACTCTGTATGCCACATTACCGCCTTGAAAATCATGTTAGTATAACGTAGGACACCTTACAACTCCTAACAAAACATTACAACACCGTACGTAAACTCAAAACTCCATAAGAAACCTAATGAATTGGTCCGAGTCATTTGAACATCGTACAACAATTTAGAATATCTTAAGACTCTGTATGCCACATTACCGCCTTGAAAAGCATGTTAGTATAACGTAGGACACCTTACAACTCCTAACAACACATTACAATACCGTATGTAAACTTAAAACTCCATAGTAAACCTAATGAATTCGTCCGAGTCATTTGAACATCGTACAACAATTTAGAATATCTTACGACTCTGTATGCCACATTACAGCCTTGAAAAGCATGTTTGTATAACGTACGACACCTTACAACACCTAACAAAACATTACAACGCCGTACGTAAACTCAAAACTCCATAATAAACGTAATGAATTCGTCCGAGTCATTTGAACATCGTACAACAATTTAGAATATCTTACGACTCTTTATGCCACATTACCGCCTTGAAAAGCATGTTAGTATAACGTAGGACACCTTACAACTCCTAACAACACATTACAATACCGTATGTAAACTTAAAACTCCATAGTAAACCTAATGAATTTGTCCGAGTCATTTGAACATCGTACAACAATTTAGAATATATTACGACTCTAGATGCCACATTACCGCCTTGAAAAGCAGGTTACTATAACGTACGACTCCTTACAACACCTACCAAAACATTACAACACCGTACGTAAACTCAAAAATCCATAATAAACCTAATGAATTCGTCCGAGTCATTTGAACATCGTACAACAATTTAGAATATCTTACGACTCTGTATGCCACATTACAGCCTTGAAAAGCATGTTTGTATAACGTACGACACCTTACAACACCTAACAAAACATTACAACACCGTACGTAAACTCAAAACTCCATAATAAACGTAATGAATTCGTCCGAGTCATTTGAACATCGTACAACAATTTAGAATATCTTAAGACTCTGTATGCCACATTACGGCCTTGAAAAGCATGTTAGTATAACGTAGGACACCTTACAACTCCTAACAACACATTACAATACCGTATGTAAACTTAAAACTCCATAGTAAACCTAATGAATTTGTCCGAGTCATTTGAACAACGTACAACAATTTAGAATATATTACGACTCTATATGCCACATTACCGCCTTGAAAAACATGTTACTATAACGTACGACTCCTTACAACACCTACCAAAACATTACAACACCGTACGTAAACTCAAAAATCCATAATAAACCTAATGAATTCGTCCGAGTCATTTGAACATCGTACAACAATTTAGAATATCTTACGACTCTGTATGCCACATTACCGCCTTGAAAAGCATGTTAGTATAACGTAGGACACCTTACAACTCCTAACAACACATTACAATACTGTATGTAAACTTAAAACTCCATAGTAAACCTAATGAATTTGTCCGAGTCTTTTGAACATCGTACGACAACTTAAAATATATTACCACTATGTATGCCACATTACCGCCTTGAAAAGTATGTTAGTATAACGTACGGCACCTTACAATTCCTAACAAAACATTACAACACCATACGTAAACTTAAAACTACATAATAAACTTAATGAATTCGTCCGAGTCATTTGAACATCGTACAACAATTTAGAATATCTTACGACTCTTTATGCCACATTACCGCCTTGAAAAGCATGTTAGTATAACGTAGGACACCTTACAACTCCTAACAACACATTACAATACCGTATGTAAACTTAAAACTCCATAGTAAACCTAATGAATTTGTCCGAGTCATTTGAACATCGTACAACAATTTAGAATATCTTACGACTCTGTATGCCACATTACCGCCTTGAAAAGCATGTTAGTATAACGTACAACACCTTACAACTACTAACAAAACATTACAACACCGTATGTAAACTTAAAACTCCATAATAAACCTAATGAATTCATCCGAGTCCTATGAACATCGTACGACAATTTAGAATATATTACCACTCTGTATACCACATTACAGCCTTGAAAAGTATGTTAGTATAACGTACGGCACCTTACAATTCCTAAAAAAACATTACAACACCGTAGGTAAACTTAAAACTACATAATAAACTTAATGAATTCGTCCGAGTCATTTGAACATCGTACAACAATTTAGAATATCTTACCACTCTGTATGCCACATTACCGCCTTGAAAATCATGTTAGTATAACGTAGGACACCTTACAACTCCTAACAAAACATTACAACACCGTACGTAAACTCAAAACTCCATAAGAAACCTAATGAATTGGTCCGAGTCATTTGAACATCGTACAACAATTTAGAATATCTTAAGACTCTGTATGCCACATTACCGCCTTGAAAAGCATGTTAGTATAACGTAGGACACCTTACAACTCCTAACAACACATTACAATACCGTATGTAAACTTAAAACTCCATAGTAAACCTAATGAATTCGTCCGAGTCATTTGAACATCGTACAACAATTTAGAATATCTTACGACTCTGTATGCCACATTACAGCCTTGAAAAGCATGTTTGTATAACGTACGACACCTTACAACACCTAACAAAACATTACAACACCGTACGTAAACTCAAAACTCCATAATAAACGTAATGAATTCGTCCGAGTCATTTGAACATCGTACAACAATTTAGAATATCTTACGACTCTTTATGCCACATTACCGCCTTGAAAAGCATGTTAGTATAACGTAGGACACCTTACAACTCCTAACAACACATTACAATACCGTATGTAAACTTAAAACTCCATAGTAAACCTAATGAATTTGTCCGAGTCATTTGAACATCGTACAACAATTTAGAATCTCTTACGACTCTGTATGCCACATTACCGCCTTGAAAAGCATGTTAGTATAACGTACAACACCTTACAACTACTAACAAAACATTACAACACCGTATGTAAACTTAAAACTCCATAATAAACCTAATGAATTCATCCGAGTCCTATGAACATCGTACGACAATTTAGAATATATTACCACTCTGTATACCACATTACCGCCTTGAAAAGTATGTTAGTATAACGTACGGCACCTTACAATTCCTAAAAAAACATTACAACACCGTAGGTAAACTTAAAACTACATAATAAACTTAATGAATTCGTCCGAGTCATTTGAACATCGTACAACAATTTAGAATATCTTACCACTCTGTATGCCACATTACCGCCTTGAAAATCATGTTAGTATAACGTAGGACACCTTACAACTCCTAACAAAACATTACAACACCGTACGTAAACTCAAAACTCCATAAGAAACCTAATGAATTGGTCCGAGTCATTTGAACATCATACAACAATTTAGAATATCTTAAGACTCTGTATGCCACATTACCGCCTTGAAAAGCATGTTAGTATAACGTAGGACACCTTACAACTCCTAACAACACATTACAATACCGTATGTAAACTTAAAACTCCATAGTAAACCTAATGAATTCGTCCGAGTCATTTGAACATCGTACAACAATTTAGAATATCTTACGACTCTGTATGCCACATTACAGCCTTGAAAAGCATGTTTGTATAACGTACGACACCTTACAACACCTAACAAAACATTACAACACCGTACGTAAACTCAAAACTCCATAATAAACGTAATGAATTCGTCCGAGTCATTTGAACATCGTACAACAATTTAGAATATCTTACGACTCTTTATGCCACATTACCGCCTTGAAAAGCATGTTAGTATAACGTAGGACACCTTACAACTCCTAACAACACATTACAATACCGTATGTAAACTTAAAACTCCATAGTAAACCTAATGAATTTGTCCGAGTCATTTGAACATCGTACAACAATTTAGAATCTCTTACGACTCTGTATGCCACATTACCGCCTTGAAAAGCATGTTAGTATAACGTACAACACCTTACAACTACTAACAAAACATTACAACACCGTATGTAAACTTAAAACTCCATAATAAACCTAATGAATTCATCCGAGTCCTATGAACATCGTACGACAATTTAGAATATATTACCACTCTGTATACCACATTACCGCCTTGAAAAGTATGTTAGTATAACGTACGGCACCTTACAATTCCTAAAAAAACATTACAACACCGTAGGTAAACTTAAAACTACATAATAAACTTAATGAATTCGTCCGAGTCATTTGAACATCGTACAACAATTTAGAATATCTTACCACTCTGTATGCCACATTACCGCCTTGAAAATCATGTTAGTATAACGTAGGACACCTTACAACTCCTAACAAAACATTACAACACCGTACGTAAACTCAAAACTCCATAAGAAACCTAATGAATTGGTCCGAGTCATTTGAACATCATACAACAATTTAGAATATCTTAAGACTCTGTATGCCACATTACCGCCTTGAAAAGCATGTTAGTATAACGTAGGACACCTTACAACTCCTAACAACACATTACAATACCGTATGTAAACTTAAAACTCCATAGTAAACCTAATGAATTCGTCCGAGTCATTTGAACATCGTACAACAATTTAGAATATCTTACGACTCTGTATGCCACATTACAGCCTTGAAAAGCATGTTTGTATAACGTACGACACCTTACAACACCTAACAAAACATTACAACACCGTACGTAAACTCAAAACTCCATAATAAACGTAATGAATTCGTCCGAGTCATTTGAACATCGTACAACAATTTAGAATATCTTACGACTCTTTATGCCACATTACCGCCTTGAAAAGCATGTTAGTATAACGTAGGACACCTTACAACTCCTAACAACACATTACAATACCGTATGTAAACTTAAAACTCCATAGTAAACCTAATGAATTTGTCCGAGTCATTTGAACATCGTACAACAATTTAGAATCTCTTACGACTCTGTATGCCACATTACCGCCTTGAAAAGCATGTTAGTATAACGTACAACACCTTACAACTACTAACAAAACATTACAACACCGTATGTAAACTTAAAACTCCATAATAAACCTAATGAATTCATCCGAGTCCTATGAACATCGTACGACAATTTAGAATATATTACCACTCTGTATACCACATTACCGCATTGAAAAGTATGTTAGTATAACGTACGGCACCTTACAATTCCTAAAAAAACATTACAACACCGTAGGTAAACTTAAAACTACATAATAAACTTAATGAATTCGTCCGAGTCATTTGAACATCGTACAACAATTTAGAATATCTTACCACTCTGTATGCCACATTACCGCCTTGAAAATCATGTTAGTATAACGTAGGACACCTTACAACTCCTAACAAAACATTACAACACCGTACGTAAACTCAAAACTCCATAAGAAACCTAATGAATTGGTCCGAGTCATTTGAACATCATACAACAATTTAGAATATCTTAAGACTCTGTATGCCACATTACCGCCTTGAAAAGCATGTTAGTATAACGTAGGACACCTTACAACTCCTAACAACACATTACAATACCGTATGTAAACTTAAAACTCCATAGTAAACCTAATGAATTCGTCCGAGTCATTTGAACATCGTACAACAATTTAGAATATCTTACGACTCTGTATGCCACATTACAGCCTTGAAAAGCATGTTTGTATAACGTACGACACCTTACAACACCTAACAAAACATTACAACACCGTACGTAAACTCAAAACTCCATAATAAACGTAATGAATTCGTCCGAGTCATTTGAACATCGTACAACAATTTAGAATATCTTACGACTCTTTATGCCACATTACCGCCTTGAAAAGCATGTTAGTATAACGTAGGACACCTTACAACTCCTAACAACACATTACAATACCGTATGTAAACTTAAAACTCCATAGTAAACCTAATGAATTTGTCCGAGTCATTTGAACATCGTACAACAATTTAGAATCTCTTACGACTCTGTATGCCACATTACCGCCTTGAAAAGCATGTTAGTATAACGTACAACACCTTACAACTACTAACAAAACATTACAACACCGTATGTAAACTTAAAACTCCATAATAAACCTAATGAATTCATCCGAGTCCTATGAACATCGTACGACAATTTAGAATATATTACCACTCTGTATACCACATTACCGCCTTGAAAAGTATGTTAGTATAACGTACGGCACCTTACAATTCCTAAAAAAACATTACAACACCGTAGGTAAACTTAAAACTACATAATAAACTTAATGAATTCGTCCGAGTCATTTGAACATCGTACAACAATTTAGAATATCTTACCACTCTGTATGCCACATTACCGCCTTGAAAATCATGTTAGTATAACGTAGGACACCTTACAACTCCTAACAAAACATTACAACACCGTACGTAAACTCAAAACTCCATAAGAAACCTAATGAATTGGTCCGAGTCATTTGAACATCATACAACAATTTAGAATATCTTAAGACTCTGTATGCCACATTACCGCCTTGAAAAGCATGTTAGTATAACGTAGGACACCTTACAACTCCTAACAACACATTACAATACCGTATGTAAACTTAAAACTCCATAGTAAACCTAATGAATTCGTCCGAGTCATTTGAACATCGTACAACAATTTAGAATATCTTACGACTCTGTATGCCACATTACAGCCTTGAAAAGCATGTTTGTATAACGTACGACACCTTACAACACCTAACAAAACATTACAACACCGTACGTAAACTCAAAACTCCATAATAAACGTAATGAATTCGTCCGAGTCATTTGAACATCGTACAACAATTTAGAATATCTTACGACTCTTTATGCCACATTACCGCCTTGAAAAGCATGTTAGTATAACGTAGGACACCTTACAACTCCTAACAACACATTACAATACCGTATGTAAACTTAAAACTCCATAGTAAACCTAATGAATTTGTCCGAGTCATTTGAACATCGTACAACAATTTAAAATCTCTTACGACTCTGTATGCCACATTACCGCCTTGAAAAGCATGTTAGTATAACGTACAACACCTTACAACTACTAACAAAACATTACAACACCGTATGTAAACTTAAAACTCCATAATAAACCTAATGAATTCATCCGAGTCTTATGAACATCGTACGACAATTTAGAATATATTACCACTCTGTATACCACATTACCGCCTTGAAAAGTATGTTAGTATAACGTACGGCACCTTACAATTCCTAAAAAAACATTACAACACCGTAGGTAAACTTAAAACTACATAATAAACTTAATGAATTCGTCCGAGTCATTTGAACATCGTACAACAATTTAGAATATCTTACCACTCTGTATGCCACATTACCGCCTTGAAAATCATGTTAGTATAACGTAGGACACCTTACAACTCCTAACAAAACATTACAACACCGTACGTAAACTCAAAACTCCATAAGAAACCTAATGAATTGGTCCGAGTCATTTGAACATCGTACAACAATTTAGAATATCTTAAGACTCTGTATGCCACATTACCGCCTTGAAAAGCATGTTAGTATAACGTAGGACACCTTACAACTCCTAACAACACATTACAATACCGTATGTAAACTTAAAACTCCATAGTAAACCTAATGAATTCGTCCGAGTCATTTGAACATCGTACAACAATTTAGAATATCTTACGACTCTGTATGCCACATTACAGCCTTGAAAAGCATGTTTGTATAACATACGACACCTTACAACACCTAACAAAACATTACAACACCGTACGTAAACTCAAAACTCCATAATAAACGTAATGAATTCGTCCGAGTCATTTGAACATCGTACAACAATTTAGAATATCTTACGACTCTTTATGCCACATTACCGCCTTGAAAAGCATGTTAGTATAACGTAGGACACCTTACAACTCCTAACAACACATTACAATACCGTATGTAAACTTAAAACTCCATAGTAAACCTAATGAATTTGTCCGAGTCATTTGAACATCGTACAACAATTTAGAATATCTTACGACTCTGTATGCCACATTACCGCCTTGAAAAGCATGTTAGTATAACGTACAACACCTTACAACTACTAACAAAACATTACAACACCGTATGTAAACTTAAAACTCCATAATAAACCTAATGAATTCATCCGAGTCCTATGAACATCGTACGACAATTTAGAATATATTACCACTCTGTATACCACATTACCGCCTTGAAAAGTATGTTAGTATAACGTACGGCACCTTACAATTCCTAAAAAAACATTACAACACCGTAGGTAAACTTAAAACTACATAATAAACTTAATGAATTCGTCCGAGTCATTTGAACATCGTACAACAATTTAGAATATCTTACCACTCTGTATGCCACATTACCGCCTTGAAAATCATGTTAGTATAACGTAGGACACCTTACAACTCCTAACAAAACATTACAACACCGTACGTAAACTCAAAACTCCATAAGAAACCTAATGAATTGGTCCGAGTCATTTGAACATCGTACAACAATTTAGAATATCTTAAGACTCTGTATGCCACATTACCGCCTTGAAAAGCATGTTAGTATAACGTAGGACACCTTACAACTCCTAACAACACATTACAATACCGTATGTAAACTTAAAACTCCATAGTAAACCTAATGAATTTGTCCGAGTCATTTGAACAACGTACAACAATTTAGAATATATTACGACTCTATATGCCACATTACCGCCTTGAAAAGCATGTTACTATAACTTACGACTCCTTACAACACCTACCAAAACATTACAACACCGTACGTAAACTCAAAAATCCATAATAAACCTAATGAATTCGTCCGAGTCATTTGAACATCGTACAACAATTTAGAATATCTTAAGACTCTGTATGCCACATTACGGCCTTGAAAAGCATGTTAGTATAACGTAGGACACCTTACAACTCCTAACAACACATTACAATACCGTATGTAAACTTAAAACTCCATAGTAAACCTAATGAATTTGTCCGAGTCATTTGAACAACGTACAACAATTTAGAATATATTACGACTCTATATGCCACATTACCGCCTTGAAAAGCATGTTACTATAACGTACGACTCCTTACAACACCTACCAAAGCATTACAACACCGTACGTAAACTCAAAAATCCATAATAAACCTAATGAATTCGTCCGAGTCATTTGAACATCGTACAACAATTTAGAATATCTTACGACTCTGTATGCCACATTACAGCCTTGAAAATCATGTTAGTATAACGTAGGACACCTTACAACTCCTAACAAAACATTACAACACCGTACGTAAACTCAAAACTCCATAAGAAACCTAATGAATTGGTCCGAGTCATTTGAACATCGTACAACAATTTAGAATATCTTAAGACTCTGTATGCCACATTACCGCCTTGAAAAGCATGTTAGTATAACGTAGGACACCTTACAACTCCTAACAACACATTACAATACCGTATGTAAACTTAAAACTCCATAGTAAACCTAATGAATTTGTCCGAGTCATTTGAACAACGTACAACAATTTAGAATATATTACGACTCTATATGCCACATTACCGCCTTGAAAAGCATGTTACTATAACGTACGACTCCTTACAACACCTACCAAAACATTATAACACCGTACGTAAACTCAAAAATCCATAATAAACCTAATGAATTTGTCCGAGTCATTTGAACAACGTACAACAATTTAGAATATATTACGACTCTATATGCCACATTACCGCCTTGAAATGCATGTTACTATAACGTACGACTCCTTACAACACCTACCAAAACATTACAACACCGTACGTAAACTCAAAAATCCATAATAAACCTAATGAATTCGTCCGAGTCATTTGAACATCGTACAACAATTTAGAATATCTTACGACTCTGTATGCCACATTACAGCCTTGAAAAGCATGTTAGTATAACGTACGACACCTTACAACACCTAACAAAACATTACAACACCGTACGTAAACTCAAAACTCCATAATAAACGTAATGAATTCGTCCGAGTCATTTGAACATCGTACAACAATTTAGAATATCTTAAGACTCTGTATGCCACATTACCGCCTTGAAAAGCATGTTAGTATAACGTAGGACACCTTACAACTCCTAACAACACATTACAATACCGTATATAAACTTAAAACTCCATAGTAAACCTAATGAATTTGTCCGAGTCATTTGAACAACGTACAACAATTTAGAATATATTACGACTCTATATGCCACATTACCGCCTTGAAATGCATGTTACTATAACGTACGACTCCTTACAACACCTACCAAAACATTACAACACCGTACGTAAACTCAAAAATCCATAATAAACCTAATGAATTCGTCCGAGTCATTTGAACATCGTACAACAATTTAGAATATCTTACGACTCTGTATGCCACATTACAGCCTTGAAAAGCATGTTAGTATAACGGACACCTTACAACACCTAACAAAACATTACAACACCGTACGTAAACTCAAAACTCCATAATAAACGTAATGAATTCGTCCGAGTCATTTGAACATCGTACAACAATTTAGAATATCTTACGACTCTGTATGCCACATTACAGCCTTGAAAATCATGTTAGTATAACGTAGGACACCTTACAACTCCTAACAAAACATTACAACACCATACGTAAACTCAAAACTCCATAAGAAACCTAATGAATTGGTCCGAGTCATTTGAACATCGTACAACAATTTAGAATATCTTAAGACTCTGTATGCCACATTACCGCCTTGAAAAGCATGTTAGTATAACGTAGGACACCTTACAACTCCTAACAACACATTACAATACCGTATGTAAACTTAAAACTCCATAGTAAACCTAATGAATTTGTCCGAGTCATTTGAACAACGTACAACAATTTAGAATATATTACGACTCTATATGCCACATTACCGCCTTGAAAAGCATGTTACTATAACGTACGACTCCTTACAACACCTACCAAAACATTACAACACCGTACGTAAACTCAAAAATCCATAATAAACCTAATGAATTTGTCCGAGTCATTTGAACAACGTACAACAATTTAGAATATATTACGACTCTATATGCCACATTACCGCCTTGAAAAGCATCTTACTATAACGTACGACTCCTTACAACACCTACCAAAACATTACAACACCGTACGTAAACTCAAAAATCCATAATAAACCTAATGAATTCGTCCGAGTCATTTGAACATCGTACAACAATTTAGAATATCTTACGACTCTGTATGCCACATTACAGCCTTGAAAAGCATGTTAGTATAACGTACGACACCTTACAACACCTAACAAAACATTACAACACCGTACGTAAACTCAAAACTCCATAATAAACGTAATGAATTCGTCCGAGTCATTTGAACATCGTACAACAATTTAGAATATCTTAAGACTCTGTATGCCACATTACCGCCTTGAAAAGCATGTTAGTATAACGTAGGACACCTTACAACTCCTAACAACACATTACAATACTGTATGTAAACTTAAAACTCCATAGTAAACCTAATGAATTTGTCCGAGTCATTTGAACAACGTACAACAATTTAGAATATATTACGACTCTATATGCCACATTACCGCCTTGAAATGCATGTTACTATAACGTACGACTCCTTACAACACCTACCAAAACATTACAACACCGTACGTAAACTCAAAAATCCATAATAAACCTAATGAATTCGTCCGAGTCATTTGAACATCGTACAACAATTTAGAATATCTTACGACTCTGTATGCCACATTACAGCCTTGAAAAGCATGTTAGTATAACGTACGACACCTTACAACACCTAACAAAACATTACAACACCGTACGTAAACTCAAAACTCCATAATAAACGTAATGAATTCGTCCGAGTCATTTGAACATCGTACAACAATTTAGAATATCTTACGACTCTGTATGCCACATTACCGCCTTGAAAAGCATGTTAGTATAACGTAGGACACCTTACAACTCCTAACAACACATTACAATACTGTATGTAAACTTAAAACTCCATAGTAAACCTAATGAATTTTTCCGAGTCTTTTGAACATCGTACGACAACTTAAAATATATTACCACTATGTATGCCACATTACCGCCTTGAAAAGCATGTTAGTATAACGTACAACACCTTACAACTACTAACAAAACATTACAACACCGTATGTAAACTTAAAACTCCATAATAAACCTAATGAATTCGTCCGAGTCATTTGAACATCGTACAACAATTTAGAATATCTTACGACTCTGTATGCCACATTACAGCCTTGAAAAGCATGTTAGTATAACGGACACCTTACAACACCTAACAAAACATTACAACACCGTACGTAAACTCAAAACTCCATAATAAACGTAATGAATTCGTCCGAGTCATTTGAACATCGTACAACAATTTAGAATATCTTACGACTTTGTATGCCACATTACAGCCTTGAAAATCATGTTAGTATAACGTAGGACACCTTACAACTCCTAACAAAACATTACAACACCATACGTAAACTCAAAACTCCATAAGAAACCTAATGAATTGGTCCGAGTCATTTGAACATCGTACAACAATTTAGAATATCTTAAGACTCTGTATGCCACATTACCGCCTTGAAAAGCATGTTAGTATAACGTAGGACACCTTACAACTCCTAACAACACATTACAATACCGTATGTAAACTTAAAACTCCATAGTAAACCTAATGAATTTGTCCGAGTCATTTGAACAACGTACAACAATTTAGAATATATTACGACTCTATATGCCACATTACCGCCTTGAAAAGCATGTTACTATAACGTACGACTCCTTACAACACCTACCAAAACATTACAACACCGTACGTAAACTCAAAAATCCATAATAAACCTAATGAATTTGTCCGAGTCATTTGAACAACGTACAACAATTTAGAATATATTACGACTCTATATGCCACATTACCGCCTTGAAAAGCATCTTACTATAACGTACGACTCCTTACAACACCTACCAAAACATTACAACACCGTACGTAAACTCAAAAATCCATAATAAACCTAATGAATTCGTCCGAGTCATTTGAACATCGTACAACAATTTAGAATATCTTACGACTCTGTATGCCACATTACAGCCTTGAAAAGCATGTTAGTATAACGTACGACACCTTACAACACCTAACAAAACATTACAACACCGTACGTAAACTCAAAACTCCATAATAAACGTAATGAATTCGTCCGAGTCATTTGAACATCGTACAACAATTTAGAATATCTTAAGACTCTGTATGCCACATTACCGCCTTGAAAAGCATGTTAGTATAACGTAGGACACCTTACAACTCCTAACAACACATTACAATACTGTATGTAAACTTAAAACTCCATAGTAAACCTAATGAATTTGTCCGAGTCATTTGAACAACGTACAACAATTTAGAATATATTACGACTCTATATGCCACATTACCGCCTTGAAATGCATGTTACTATAACGTACGACTCCTTACAACACCTACCAAAACATTACAACACCGTACGTAAACTCAAAAATCCATAATAAACCTAATGAATTCGTCCGAGTCATTTGAACATCGTACAACAATTTAGAATATCTTACGACTCTGTATGCCACATTACAGCCTTGAAAAGCATGTTAGTATAACGTACGACACCTTACAACACCTAACAAAACATTACAACACCGTACGTAAACTCAAAACTCCATAATAAACGTAATGAATTCGTCCGAGTCATTTGAACATCGTACAACAATTTAGAATATCTTACGACTCTGTATGCCACATTACCGCCTTGAAAAGCATGTTAGTATAACGTAGGACACCTTACAAATCCTAACAACACATTACAATACTGTATGTAAACTTAAAACTCCATAGTAAACCTAATGAATTTGTCCGAGTCTTTTGAACATCGTACGACAACTTAAAATATATTACCACTATGTATGCCACATTACCGCCTTGAAAAGCATGTTAGTATAACGTACAACACCTTACAACTACTAACAAAACATTACAACACCGTATGTAAACTTAAAACTCCATAATAAACCTAATGAATTCATCCGAGTCCTATGAACATCGTACGACAATTTAGAATATATTACCACTCTGTATACCACATTACCGCCTTGAAAAGTATGTTAGTATAACGTACGGCACCTTACAATTCCTAAAAAAACATTACAACACCGTAGGTAAACTTAAAACTACATAATAAACTTAATGAATTCGTCCGAGTCATTTGAACATCGTACAACAATTTAGAATATCTTACCACTCTGTATGCCACATTACCGCCTTGAAAATCATGTTAGTATAACGTAGGACACCTTACAACTCCTAACAAAACATTACAACACCGTACGTAAACTCAAAACTCCATAAGAAACCTAATGAATTGGTCCGAGTCATTTGAACATCGTACAACAATTTAGAATATCCTAAGACTCTGTATGCCACATTACCGCCTTGAAAAGCATGTTAGTAAAACGTAGGACACCTTACAACTCCTAACAACACATTACAATACCGTATGTAAACTTAAAACTCCATAGTAAACCTAATGAATTTGTCCGAGTCATTTGAACAACGTACAACAATTTAGAATGTATATTACGACTCTATATGCCACATTACCGCCTTGAAAAGCATGTTACTATAACGTAGGACACCTTACAACTCCTAACAACACTTTACAATACCGTATGTAAACTTAAAACTCCATAGTAAACCTAATGGATTTGTCCGAGTCATTTGAACATCGTACAACAATTTAGAATATCTTACGACTCTGTATGCCACATTACCGCCTTGAAAAGCATGTTAGTATAACGTACGACACCTTACAACACCTAACAAAACATTACAACACCGTACGTAAACTCAAAACTCCATAATAAACGTAATGAATTCGTCCGAGTCATTTGAACATCGTACAACAATTTAGAATATCTTACGACTCTGTATGCCACATTACCGCCTTGAAAAGCATGTTAGTATAACGTAGGACACCTTACAACTCCTAACAACACATTACAATACTGTATGTAAACTTAAAACTCCATAGTAAACCTAATGAATTTGTCCGAGTCTTTTGAACATCGTACGACAACTTAAAATATATTACCACTATGTATGCCACATTACCGCCTTGAAAAATATGTTAGTATAACGTACGGCACCTTACAATTCCTAACAACACATTACAATACCGTATGTAAACATAAAACTCCATAGTAAACCTAATGGATTTGTCCGAGTCATTTGAACATCGTACAACAAATTAGAATATCTTACGACTCTGTATGCCACATTACCGCCTTGAAAAGCATGTTAGTATAACGTACAACACCTTACAACTACTAACAAAACATTACAACACCGTATGTAAACTTAAAACTCCATAATAAACCTAATGAATTCATCCGAGTCCTTTGAACATCGTACGACAATTTAGAACATATTACCACTCTGTATACCACATTACCGCCTTGAAAGTATGTTAGTATAACGTACGGCACCTTACAATTCCTAAAAAAACATTACAACACCGTACGTAAACTTAAAACTACATAATAAACTTAAAGAATTCGTCCGAGTCATTTGAACATCGTACAACAATTTAGAATATCTTACGACTCTGTATGCCACATTACCGCCTTGAAAAGCATGTTAGTATAACGTGGACACCTTACAACTCCTAACAACATATTACAATACTGTATGTAAACTTAAAACTCCATAGCAAACCTAATGAATTTGTCCGAGTCCTTTGAACATCGTACGACAACTTAGAATATATTACCACTCTGTATACCACATTACCGCCTTGAAAAGTATGTTAGTATAACGTACGGCACCTTACAATTCCTAAAAAAACATTACAACACCGTACGTAAACTTAAAACTACATAATAAACTAAATGAATTCGTCCGAGTCATTTGAACATCGTACAACAATTTAGAATATCTTACGACTCTGTATGCCACATTACCGCCTTGAAAATCATGTTAGTATAACGTAGGACACCTTACAACTCCTAACAACACATTACAATACCGTATGTAAACATAAAACTCCATAGTAAACCTAATGGATTTGTCCCAGTCATTTGAACATCGTACAACAAATTAGAATATCTTACGACTCTGTATGCCACATTACCGCCTTGAAAAGCATCTTAGTATAACGTACAACACCTTACAACTACTAACAAAACATTACAACACCGTATGTAAACTTAAAACTTCATAATAAACCTAATGAATTCATCCGAGTCCTATGAACATCGTACGACAACTTAGAATATATTACCACTCTGTATACCACATTACCTCCTTGAAAAGTATGTTAGTATAACGTACGGCACCTTACAATTCCTAAAAAAACATTACAACACCGTACGTAAACATAAAACTACATAATAAACTTAATGAATTCGTCCGAGTCATTTGAACATCGTACAACAATTTAGAATATCTTACGACTCTGTATGCCACATTACCGCCTTGAAAATCAAGTTAGTATAACGTAGGACACCTTACAACTCCTAACAACACATTACAATACCGTATGTAAACTTAAAACTCCATAGTAAACCTATCGAATTCGTCCGAGTCCTTTAAACATCAGACGACCACTCAGAACTTTTTACGACTTTGTAGGCGATATTAGCAACAGGAAAAGCAATTTAAAATAATGTAGGATGCGTTACATCTTTTGAGAACACCTTACACCACCGTACGAAACATTAAAACTCCATAATAAACCTAATGAATTCGTCCGAGTGATTTGAACATCGTACAACAATTTAGAATATCTTACCACTCTGTATGCCACATTACCGACTTGAAAAGCATGTTAGTATAACGTACGACACCTTACAACTCCTAACAAAACATTACAACACCGTACGTAAACTTAAAACTCCATAATAAACCTAATGAATTCATCCGAGTCTTTTGAACATCGTACGACAATTTAGAATACCTTACGACTCTGTATGCCACATTACCGCCTTGAAAAGCATGTTACTATAACGTACGACACCTTACAACACCTAACAAAACATTACAACACCGTACGTAAACTCAAAAATCCATAATAAACCTAATGAATTCGTCCGAGTCATTTGAACATCGTACAACAATTTAGAATATCTTACGACTCTGTATGCCACATTACCGCCTTGAAAAGCATGTTAGTATAACGTACGACACCTTACAACACCTAACAAAACATTACAACACCGTACGTAAACACAAAACTCCATAAGAAACCTAATGAATTCGTCCGAGTCATTTGAACATCGTACAACAATTTAGAATATCTTACGACTCTGTATGCCACATTACCGCCTTGAAAAGCATGTTAGTATAACGTAGGACACCTTACAACTCGTAACAACACATTACAATACCGTATGTAAACTTAAAACTCCATAGTAAACCTAATGAATTTGTCCGAGTCATTTGAACAACGTACAACAATTTAGAATATCTTACGACTCTGTATGCCACATTACCGCCTTGAAAAGCATGTTAGTATAACGTACAACACCTTACAACTACTAACAAAACATTACAACACCGTACGTAAACTTAAAACTCCATAATAAACCTAATGAATTCATCCGAGTCCTTTGAACATCGTACGACAACTTAAAATATATTACCACTCTGTATGCCACATTACCGCCTTGAAAAGTATGTTAGTATAACGTACGGCACCTTACAATTCCTAACAAAACATTACAACACCATACGTAAACTTAAAACTACATAATAAACTTATTGAATTCGTCCGAGTCATTTGAACATCGTACAACAATTTAGAATACCTTACGACTC
Source organism: Tagetes erecta (assembly GCA_030867185.1). Taxonomy (NCBI): domain Eukaryota; kingdom Viridiplantae; phylum Streptophyta; class Magnoliopsida; order Asterales; family Asteraceae; genus Tagetes; species Tagetes erecta. The sequence continues at coordinate 40,366,915 of CM061488.1, read as the reverse complement.
TGTATGCCACATTACCGCCTTGAAAATCATGTTAGTATAACATAGGACACCTTACAACTCCTAACAACACATTACAATACCGTATGTAAACTTAAAACTCCATAATAAACCTAATGGATTTGTCCGTGTCATTTGAACATCGTACAACAATTTAGAGTATCTTACGACTCTGTATACCACATTACCGCCTTGAAAAGCAAGTTAGTATAACGTACAACACCTTACAACTACTAACAAAACATTACAACACCGTATGTAAACTTAAAACTCCATAATAAACCTAATGAATTCATCCGAGTCCTTTGAACATCGTACGACAATTTAGAATATATTACCACTCTGTATACCACATTACCGCCTTGAAAAGTATGTTAGTATAACGTACGGCACCTTACAATTCCTAAAAAAACATTACAACACCGTACGTAAACTTAAAACTACATAATAAACTTAATGAATTTTCCGAGTCATTTGAACATCGTACAACAATTTAGAATATCTTACGACTCTGTATGCCACATTACCGCCTTGAAAAGCATGTTAGTATAACGTACGACACCTTACAACACCTAACAAAACATTACAACTTCGTACGTAAACTCAAAACTCCATAAGAAACCTAATGAATTCGTCCGAGTCATTTGAACATCGTACAACAATTTAGAATATCTTACGACTCTGTATGCCACATTACCGCCTTGAAAAGCATGTTAGTATAACGTAGGACACCTTACAACTCCTAACAACACATTACAATACCGTATGTAAACTTAAAACTCCATAGTAAACCTAATGAATTTGTCCGAGTCATTTGAACAACGTACAACAATTTAGAATATCTTACGACTCTGTATGCCACATTACCGCCTTGAAAAGCATGTTAGTATAACGTACAACACCTTACAACTACTAACAAAACATTACAACACCGTACGTAAACTTAAAACTCCATAATAAACCTAATGAATTAATCCGAGTCCTTTGAACATCGTACGACAACTTAAAATATATTACCACTCTATATGCCACATTACCGCCTTGAAAAGTATGTTAGGTTAACGTACGGCACCTTACAATTCCTAACAAAACATTACAACACCATACGTAAACTTAAAACTACATAATAAACTTATTGAATTCGTCCGAGTCATTTGAACATCGTACAACAATTTAGAATACCTTACGACTCTGTATGCCACATTACCGCCTTGAAAATCATGTTAGTATAACATAGGACACCTTACAACTCCTAACAACACATTACAATACCGTATGTAAACTTAAAACTCCATAGTAAACCTAATGGATTTGTCCGAGTCATTTGAACATCGTACAACAATTTAGAATATCTTACGACTCTGTATGCCACATTACCGCCTTGAAAAGCATGTTAGTATAACGTACAACACCTTACAACTACTAACAAAACATTACAACACCGTATGTAAACTTAAAACTCCATAACAAACCTAATGAATTCATCCGAGTCCTTTGAACATCGTACGACAATTTAGAATATATTACCACTCTGTATACCACATTACCGCCTTGAAAAGTATGTTAGTATAACGTACGGCACCTTACAATTCCTAAAAAAACATTACAACACCGTACGTAAACTTAAAACTACATAATAAACTTAATGAATTTTCCGAGTCATTTGAACATCGTACAACAATTTAGAATATCTTACGACTCTGTATGCCACATTACCGCCTTGAAAATCATGTTAGTATAACGTAGGACACCTTACAACTCCTAACAACACATTACAATACCGTATGTAAACTTAAAACTCCATAGTAAAGCTAATGAATTCGTCCGAGTCCTTTAAACATCAGACGACCACTCAGGACTTGTTACGACTTTGTAGGCGATATTAGCAACAGGAAAAGCAATTTAAAATAATGTAGGATGCGTTACATCTTTTGAGAACACCTTACACCACCGTACGAAACATTAAAACTCCATAATAAACCTAATGAATTCGTCCGAGTGATTTGAACATCGTACAACAATTTAGAATATCTTACCACTATGTATGCCACATTACCGACTTGAAAAGCATGTTAGTATAACGTACGACACCTTACAACTCCTAACAAAACATTACAACACCGTACGTAAACTTAAAACTCCATAATAAACCTAATGAATTCATCCGAGTCTTTTGAACATCGTACGACAATTTAGAATCTTTTACGACTCTATATGCCACATTACCGCCTTGAAAAGCATGTTACTATAACGTACGACACCTTACAACACCTAACAAAACATTACAACACCGTACGTAAACTAAAAAATCCATAATAAACCTAATGAATTCGTCCGAGTCATTTGAACATCGTACAACAATTTAGAATATCTTACGACTCTGTATGCCACATTACCGCCTTGAAAAGCATGTTAGTATAACGTACGACACCTTACAACACCTAACAAAACATTACAACACCGTACGTAAACTCAAAACTCCATAAGAAAACTAATGAATTCGTCCGAGTCATTTGAACATCGTACAACAATTTAGAATATCTTACGACTCTGTATGCCACATTACCGCCTTGAAAAGCATGTTAGTATAACATAGGACACCTTACAACTCCTAACAACACATTACAATACCGTATGTAAACTTAAAACTCCATAGTAAACCTAATGGATTTGTCCGAGTCATTTGAACATCGTACAACAATTTAGAATATCTTACGACTCTGTATGCCACATTACCGCCTTGAAAAGCATGTTAGAATAACGTACAACACCTTACAACTACTAACAAAACATTACAACACCGTATGTAAACTTAAAACTCCATAATAAACCTAATGAATTCATCCGAGTCCTTTGAACATCGTACGACAATTTAGAATATATTACGACTCTGTATACCACATTACCGCCTTGAAAAGCATGTTAGTATAACGTACGGCACCTTACAACACCTAACAAAACATTACAACACCGTACGTAAACTCAAAAATCTATAATAAACCTAATGAATTCGTCCGAGTCATTTGAACATCGTACAACAATTTAGAATATCTTACGACTCTTTATGCCACATTACTGCCTTGAAAAGCATGTTAGTATAACGTACGACACCTTACAACACCTAACAAAACAATACAACACCGTACGTAAACTTAAAACTCCATAGTAAAGCTAATGAATTCGTCCGAGTCATTTGAACATCGTACAACAATTTAGAATATCTTACGACTCTGTATGTCACATTACCGCCTTGAAAAGCATCTTAGTATAACGTAGGACACCTTACAACTCCTAACAACACATTACAATACCGTATGTAAAATTAAAACTCCATAGTAAACCTAATGAATTTGTCCGAGTCATTTGAACATCGTACAACAATTTAGAATATCTTACGACTCTGTATGCCACATTACCGCCTTGAAAAGCATGTTAGTATAACGTACAACACCTTACAACTACTAACAAAACATTACAACACCGTACGTAAACTTAAAACTCCATAATAAACCTAATGAATTCATCCGAGTCCTTTGAACATCGTACGACAATTTAGAATATATTACCACGCTGTATACCACATTACCGCCTTGAAAAGTATGTTAGTATAACGTACGGCACCTTACAATTCCTAACAAAACATGACAACACCGTACGTAAACTTAAAACTACATAATAAACTTAATGAATTCGTCCGAGTCATTTGAACATCGTACAACAATTTAGAATATCTTACGACTCTGTATGCCACATTACCGCCTTGAAAATCATGTTAGTATAACGTAGGACACCTTACAACTCCTAACAACACATTACAATACCGTATGTAAACTTAAAACTCCATAGTAAACCTATCGAATTCGTCCGAGTCCTTTAAACATCAGACGACCACTCAGAACTTTTTACGACTTTGTAGGCGATATTAGCAACAGGAAAAGCAATTTAGAATAATGTAGGATGCGTTACATCTTTTGAGAACACCTTACACCACCGTACGAAACATTAAAACTCCATAATAAACCTAATGAATTCGTCCGAGTGATTTGAACATCGTACAACAATTTAGAATATCTTACCACTCTGTATGCCACATTACCGACTTGAAAAGCATGTTAGTATAACGTACGACACCTTACAACTCCTAACAAAACATTACCACACCGTACGTAAACTTAAAACTCCATAATAAACCTAATGAATTCATCCAAGTCTTTTGAACATCGTACGACAATTTAGAATATATTACGACTCTATATGCCACATTACCGCCTTGAAAAGCATGTTACTATAACGTATGACACCTTACAACACCTAACAAAACATTACAACACCGTACGTAAACTCAAAAATCTATAATAAACCTAATGAATTCGTCCGAGTCATTTGAACATCGTACAACAATTTAGAATATCTTACGACTCTGTATGCCACATTACTGCCTTGAAAAGCATGTTAGAATAACGTACGACACCTTACAACACCTAACAAAACATTACAACACCGTACGTAAACTCAAAACTCGATAAGAAACCTAATGAATTCGTCCGAGTCATTTGAACATCGTACAACAATTTAGAATATCTTACGACTCTGTATGCCACATTACCGCCTTGAAAAGCATGTTAGTATAACGTAGGACACCTTACAACTCCTAACAACACATTACAATACCGTATGTAAACTTAAAACTCCATAGTAAACCTAATGAATTTGTCCGAGTCATTTGAACATCGTACAACAATTTAGAATATCTTACGAATCTGTATGCCACATTACCGCCTTGAAAAGCATGTTAGTATAACGTACAACACCTTACAACTACTAACAAAACATTACAACACCGTACGTAAACTTAAAACTCCAAAATAAACCTAATGAATTCATCCGAGTCCTTTGAACATCGTACGACAATTTAGAATATATTACCACTCTGTATACCACATTACCGACTTGAAAAGTATGTTAGTATAACGTACGGCACCTTACAATTCCTAACAAAACATTACAACACCGTACGTAAACTTAAAACTACATAATAAACTTAATGAATTCGTCCGAGTCATTTGAACATCGTACAACAATTTAGAATATCTTACGACTCTGTATGCCACATTACCGCCTTGAAAATCATGTTAGTATAACGTAGGACACCTTACAACTCCTAACAACACATTACAATACCGTATGTAAACTTAAAACTCCATAGTAAACCTAATGAATTCGTCCGAGTCCTTTAAACATCAGACGACCACTCAGGACTTTTTACGACTTTGTAGGCGATATTAGCAACAGGAAAAGCAATTTAGAATAATGTAGGATGCGTTACATCTTTTGAGAACACCTTATAACACCACCGTACGAAAGATTAAAACTCCATAATAAACCTAATGAATTCGTCCGAGTGATTTGAACATCGTACAACAATTTAGAATATCGTACCACTCTGTATGCCACATTACCAACTTGAAAAGCATGTTAGTATAACGTACGACACCTTACAACTCCTAACAAAACATTACAACACCGTACGTAAACTTAAAACTCCATAATAAACCTAATGAATTCATCCGAGTCTTTTGAACATCGTACGACAATTTAGAATATATTACGACTCTATATGCCACATTACCGCTTTGAAAAGCATGTTACTATAACGTACGACACCTTACAATACCTAACAAAACATTACAACACCGTACGTAAACTCAAAAATCCATAATAAACATAATGAATTCGTCCGAGTCATTTAAACATTGTACAACAATTTAGAATATCTTACGACTCTGTATGCCACATTACCGCCTTGAAAAGCATGTTAGTATAACGTACGCCACCTTACAACACCTAACAAAACATTACAACACCGTACGTAAACTCAAAACTCGATAAGAAACCTAATGAATTCCTCCGAGTCATTTGAACATCGTACAACAATTTAGAATATCTTACGACTCTGTATGCCACATTACCGCCTTGAAAAGCATGTTAGTATAACGTAGGACACCTTACAACTCCTGACAACACATTACAATACCGTATGTAAACTTAAAACTCCATAGTAAACCTAATGAATTTGTCCGAGTCATTTGAACATCGTACAACAATTTAGAATATCTTACGACTCTGTATGCCACATTACCGCCTTGAAAAGCATGTTAGTATAACGTACAACACCTTACAACTACTAACAAAACATTACAACACCGTACGTAAACTTAAAACTCCATAATAAACCTAATGAATTCATCCGAGTCTTTTAAACATCGTACGACAATTTAGAATATATTACCACTCTATATACCACATTACCGCCTTGAAAAGTATGTTAGTATAACATACGGCACCTTACAATTCCTAACAAAACATTACAACACCGTACGTAAACTTAAAACTACATAATAAACTTAATGAATTCGTCCGAGTCATTTGAACATCGTACAACAATTTAGAATATCTTACGACTCTGTATGCCACATTACCGCCTTGAAAATCATGTTAGTAAAACGTAGGACACCTTACAACTCCTAACAACACATTACAATACCGTATGTAAACTTAAAACTCCATAGTAAACCTAATGAATTCGTCCGAGTCCTTTAAACATCAGACGACCACTCAGGACTTGTTACGACTTTGTAGGCGATATTAGCAACAGGAAAAGCAATTTAGAATAATGTAGGATGCATTACATCTTTTGAGAACACCTTACACCACCGTACGAAACATTAAAACTCCATAATAAACCTAATGAATTCGTCCGAGTCCTTTAAACATCAGACGACCACTCAGGACTTGTTACGACTTTGTAGGCGATATTAGCAACAGGAAAAGCTATTTAGAATAATGTAGGATGCATTACATCTTTTGAGAACACCTTACACCATCGTACGAAACATTAAAACTCCATAATAAACCTAATGAATTCGTCCGAGTGATTTGAACATCGTACAACAATTTAGAATATCTTACCACTCTGTATGCCACATTACCGACTTGAAAAGCATGTTAGTATAACGTACGACACCTTACAACTCCTAACAAAACATTACCACACCGTACGTAAACTTAAAACTCCATAATAAACCTAATGAATTCATCCAAGTCTTTTGAACATCGTACGACAATTTAGAATATATTACGACTCTATATGCCACATTAACGCCTTGAAAAGCATGTTACTATAACGTATGACACCTTACAACACCTAACAAAACATTACAACACCGTACGTAAACTCAAAAATCTATAATAAACCTAATGAATTCGTCCGAGTCATTTGAACATCGTACAACAATTTAGAATATCTTACGACTCTGTATGCCACATTACTGCCTTGAAAAGCATGTTAGAATAACGTACGACACCTTACAACACCTAACAAAACATTACAACACCGTACGTAAACTCAAAACTCGATAAGAAGCCTAACGAATTCGTCCGAGTCATTTGAACATCATACAACAATTTAGAATATCTTACGACTCTGTATGCCACATTACCGCCTTGAAAAGCATGTTAGTATAACGTAGGACACCTTACAACTCCTAACAACACATTACAATACCGTATGTAAACTTAAAACTCCATAGTAAACCTAATGAATTTGTCCGAGTCATTTGAACATCGTACAACAATTTAGAATATCTTACGAATCTGTATGCCACATTACCGCCTTGAAAAGCATGTTAGTATAACGTACAACACCTTACAACTACTAACAAAACATTACAACACCGTACGTAAACTTAAAACTCCATAATAAACCTAATGAATTCATCCGAGTCCTTTGAACATCGTACGACAATTTAGAATATATTACCACTCTGTATACCACATTACCGACTTGAAAAGTATGTTAGTATAACGTACGGCACCTTACAATTCCTAACAAAACATTACAACACCGTACGTAAACTTAAAACTACATAATAAACTTAATGAATTCGTCCGAGTCATTTGAACATCGTACAACAATTTAGAATATCTTACGACTCTGTATGCCACATTACCGCCTTGAAAATCATGTTAGTATAACGTAGGACACCTTACAACTCCTAACAACACATTACAATACCGTATGTAAACTTAAAACTCCATAGTAAACCTAATGAATTCGTCCGAGTCCTTTAAACATCAGACGACCACTCAGGACTTTTTACGACTTTGTAGGCGATATTAGCAACAGGAAAAGCAATTTAGAATAATGTAGGATGCGTTACATCTTTTGAGAACACCTTATAACACCACCGTACGAAACATTAAAACTCCATAATAAACCTAATAAATTCGTCCGAGTGATTTGAACATCGTACAACAATTTAGAATATCTTACCACTCTGTATGCCACATTACCGACTTGAAAAGCATGTTAGTATAACGTACGACACCTTACAACTCCTAACAAAACATTACAACACCGTACGTAAACTTAAAACTCCATAATAAACCTAATGAATTCATCCGGGTCTTTTGAACATCGTACGACAATTTAAAATATATTACGACTCTATCTGCCACATTACCGCTTTGAAAAGCATGTTACTATAACGTACGACACCTTACAACACCTAACAAAACATTACAACACCGTACGTAAACTCAAAAATCCATAATAAACATAATGAATTCGTCCGAGTCATTTAAACATTGTACAACAATTTAGAATATCTTACGACTCTGTATGCCACATTACCGCCTTGAAAAGCATGTTAGTATAACGTACGCCACCTTACAACACCTAACAAAACATTACAACACCGTACGTAAACTCAAAACTCGATAAGAAACCTAATGAATTCCTCCGAGTCATTTGAACATCGTACAACAATTTAGAATATCTTACGACTCTGTATGCCACATTACCGCCTTGAAAAGCATGTTAGTATAACGTAGGACACCTTACAACTCCTAACAACACATTACAATACCGTATGTAAACTTAAAACTCCATAGTAAACCTAATGAATTTGTCCGAGTCATTTGAACATCGTACAACAATTTAGAATATCTTACGACTCTGTATGCCACATTACCGCCTTGAAAAGCATGTTGGTATAACGTACAACACCTTACAACTACTAACAAAACATTACAACACCGTACGTAAACTTAAAACTCCATAATAAACCTAATGAATTCATCCGAGTCCTTTGAACATTGTACGACAATTTAGAATATATTACCACTCTATATACCACATTACCGCCTTGAAAAGTATGTTAGTATAACGTACGGCACCTTACAATTCCTAACAAAACATTACAACACCGTACGTAAACTTAAAACTACATAATAAACTTAGGGTCTGTTTGGTATAAGGTAATGGAATGAATGAGAGAATGGAATAAGTGAGAGAATGGAATGCATAAGGGAATGAAATTGATCATTACCTTTTCATTGTCCTGTTTGGTTACCCAGTAAACACGAATGAATGGAATAGCTCAAAAGAAATTTTTTTTACCAATTCTCACAGCATTATCAAATTAATCAATCAGATTGTAAACATTTGTATATATTAGAACAGAAAAGATGATATTATCAAGCAGACTTTGATTCAAAGAAAATACATACGAAAATGCGTAGTATAATCCAATTATTGGATGTTGACCCAATTCCAATAATCAACAATGTTATCAAGTTAATGATGCAAGTATGATTTTTACAAAGCAGCTACAATTGAAATTTGTAGACTTTCTGGATAATGAGTCAAAATTTATTCACGTCAACTGTGAATCTAGCATGATCTCAATTGAATTGATTTTCCATCAACCCTTTAAACAATCATAATCATACAAACTAACAAAATCATTTAACGAGTTCAATAGCAAGAAAATCAAATCCGAACTAAAACGAATCACATACATGCTGTTCTTCGACGATCCTAATCTCGAACTGTATATATGCAAATAAGAGAAATCGGTGGATTTATATACACATCAAGGTAAGATAAAATTGGGAGGGAAAAAAGGCTACTCGTATCATAAGATCATTGAAGTTATTCAAATTGGTTGAAGAAGATCAAATCGAGGTTAAATCGGTGAAGAAAATGGTTATTCGAGATGGTTATCTGCTGAGGGAAATTGGCTATGGAAAGGAATGAAAAAATAACGGGGGGTGTGGGGGGAATGAATTGAAGGTGATTTCATTACTTTTGGAATGGATTATTCCATTCCATCTTACAACCAAACATGCCTAACTTAATTCCTCTTGAATGGCTCTTTCCATTCCTTGCTTCATTCCATCATACCAAACATGGCCTTAATGAATTCGTCCGAGTCATTTGAACATCGTACAACAATTTAGAATATCTTACGACTCTGTATGCCACATTACCGCCTTGAAAATCATGTTAGTATAACGTAGGACACCTTACAACTCCTAACAACACATTACAATACCGTATGTAAACTTAAAACTCCATAGTAAACCTAATGAATTCGTCCGAGTCACTTAAACATCAGACGACCACTCAGGACTTGTTACGACTTTGTAGGCGATATTAGCAACAGGAAAAGCAATTTAGAATAATGTAGGATGCATTACATCTTTTGAGAACACCTTACACCACCGTACGAAACATTAAAACTCCATAATAAACCTAATGAATTCGTCCGAGTCCTTTAAACATCAGACGACCACTCAGGACTTGTTACGACTTTGTAGGCGATATTAGCAACAGGAAAAGCTATTTAGAATAATGTAGGATGCATTACATCTTTTGAGAACACCTTACACCACCGTACGAAACATTAAAACTCCATAATAAACCTAATGAATTCGTCCGAGTGATTTGAACATCGTACAACAATTTAGAATATCTTACCACTCTGTATGCCACATTACCGACTTGAAAAGCATGTTAGTATAACGTACGACACCTTACAACTCCTAACAAAACATTACCATACCGTACGTAAACTTAAAACTCCATAATAAACCTAATGAATTCATCCAAGTCTTTTGAACATCGTACGACAATTTAGAATATATTACGACTCTATATGCCACATTACCGCCTTGAAAAGCATGTTACTATAACGTACGACACCTTACAACACCTAACAAAACATTACAACACCGTACGTAAACTCAAAAATCCATAATAAACCTAATGAATTTGTCCGAGTCCTTTAAACATCAGACGACCACTCAGGACTTGTTACGACTTTGTAGGCGATATTAGCAACAGGAAAAGCAATTTAAAATAATGTAGGATGCGTTACATCTTTTGAGAACACCTTACACCACCGTACGAAACATTAAAACTCCATAATAAACCTAATGAATTCGTCCGAGTGATTTGAACATCGTACAACAATTTAGAATATCTTACCACTCTGTATGCCACATTACCGACTTGAAAAGCATGTTAGTATAACGTACGACACCTTACAATTCTTAACAAAACATTACAACACCGTACGTAAACTTAAAACTCCAAAATAAACCTAATGAATTCATCCGAGTCTTTTGAACATCGTACGACAATTTAGAATATATTACGACTCTATATGCCACATTACCGCTTTGAAAAGCATGTTACTATAACGTACGACACCTTACAACACTTAACAAAACATTACAACACCGTACGTAAACTAAAAAATCCATAATAAACCTAATGAATTCGTCCGAGTCATTTGAACATCGTACAACAATTTAGAATATCTTACGACTCTCTATGCCACATTACCGCCTAGAAAAGCATGTTAGTATAACGTACGACACCTTACAACACCTAACAAAACATTACAATACCGTACGTAAACTCAAAACTCGATAAGAAACCTAATGAATTCGTCCGAGTCATTTGAACATCGTACAACAATTTAGAATATCTTACGACTCTGTATGCCACATTACCGCCTTGAAAAGCATGTTAGTATAACGTAGGACACCTTACAACTCCTAACAACACATTACAATACCGTATGTAAACTTAAAACTCCATAGTAAACCTAATGAATTTGTCCGAGTCATTTGAACATCGTACAACAATTTAGAATATCTTACGACTCTGTATGCCACATTACCGCCTGGAAAATCATGTTAGTATAACGTAGGACACCTTACAACTCCTAACAACACATTACAATACCGTATGTAAACTTAAAACTCCATAGTAAACCTAATGAATTCGTCCGAGTCCTTTAAACATCAGACGACCACTCAGGACTTGTTACGACTTTGTAGGCGATATTAGCAACAGAAAAAGCAATTTAGAATAATGTAGGATGCGTTACATCTTTTGAGAACACCTTACACCAACGTACGAAACATTAAAACTCCATAATAAACCTAATGAATTCGTCCGAGTGATTTGAACATCAGACGACCACTCAGGACTTGTTACGACTTTGTAGGCGATATAAGCAACAGGAAAAGCAATTTAGAATAATGTAGGATGCATTACATCTTTTGAGAACACCTTACACCACCGTACGAAACATTAAAACTCCATAATAAACCTAATGAATTCGTCCGAGTGATTTGAACATCGTACAACAATTTAGAATATCTTACCACTCTGTATGCCACATTACCGACTTGAAAAGCATGTTAGTATAACGTACGACACCTTACAACTCCTAACAAAACATTACCACACCGTACGTAAACTTAAAACTCCATAATAAACCTAATGAATTCATCCAAGTCTTTTGAACATCGTACGACAATTTAGAATATATTACGACTCTATATGCCACATTACCGCCTTGAAAAGCATGTTACTATAACGTACGACACCTTACAACACCTAACAAAACATTACAACACCGTACGTAAACTCAAAAATCCATAATAAACCTAATGAATTTGTCCGAGTCCTTTAAACATCAGACGACCACTCAGGACTTGTTACGACTTTGTAGGCGATATTAGCAACAGGAAAAGCAATTTAAAATAATGTAGGATGCGTTACATCTTTTGAGAACACCTTACACCATCGTACGAAACATTAAAACTCCATAATAAACCTAATGAATTCGTCCGAGTGATTTGAACATCGTACAACAATTTAGAATATCTTACCACTCTGTATGCCACATTACCGACTTGAAAAGCATGTTAGTATAACGTACGACACCTTACAACTCTTAACAAAACATTATAACACCGTACGTAAACTTAAAACTCCAAAATAAACCTAATGAATTCATCCGAGTCTTTTGAACATCGTACGACAATTTAGAATATATTACGACTCTATATGCCACATTACCGCTTTGAAAAGCATGTTACTATAACGTACGACACCTTACAACACTTAACAAAACATTACAACACCGTACGTAAACTAAAAAATCCATAATAAACTTAATGAATTCGTCCGGATCATTTGAACATCGTACAACAATTTAGAATATCTTACGACTCTCTATGCCACATTACCGCCTTGAAAAGCATGTTAGTATAACGTACGACACCTTACAACACCTAACAAAACATTACAATACCGTACGTAAACTCAAAACTCGATAAGAAACCTAATGAATTCGTCCGAGTCATTTGAACATCGTACAACAATTTAGAATATCTTACGACTCTGTATGCCACATAACCGCCTTGAAAAGCATGTTAGTATAACGTAGGACACGTTACAACTCCTAACAACACATTACAATACCGTATGTAAACTTAAAACTCAATAGTAAACCTAATGAATTTGTCCGAGTCATTTGAACATCGTACAACAATTTAGAATATCTTACGACTCTGTATGCCACATTACAGCCTTGAAAAGCATGTTAGTATAACGTACAACACCTTAGAACTACTAACAAAACATTACAACACCGTACGTAAACTTAAAACTCCATAATTAACCTACTGAATTCATCCGAGTCCTTTGAACATCGTACGACAATTTAGAATATATTACCACTCTGTATGCCACATTACCGCCTTGAAAAGTATGTTAGTATAACGTACGGCACTTTACAATTCCTAACAAAACATTACAACACCGTACGTAAACTTAAAACTACATAATAAACTTAATGAATTCGTCCGAGTCATTTGAACATCGTACAACAATTTAGAATATCTTACGACTCTGTATGCCACATTACCGCCTTGAAAATCATGTTAGTATAACGTAGGACACCTTACAACTCCTAACAACACATTACAATACCGTATGTAAACTTAAAACTCCATAGTAAACCTAATGAATTTGTCCGAGTCATTTGAACATCGTACAAAAATTTAGAATATCTTACGACTCTGTATGCCACATTACCCCCTTGAAAAGCATGTTAGTATAACGTACAACACCTTACAACTACTAACAAAACATTACAACACCGTACGTAAACTTAAAACTACATAATAAACTTAATGAATTCGTCCGAGTCATTTGAACATCGTACAAAAATTTAGAATATCTTACGACTCTGTATGCCACATTACCGCCTTGAAAATCATGTTAGTATAACGTAGGACACCTTACAACTCCTAACAACACATTACAATACCGTATGTAAACTTAAAACTCCATAATAAACCTAATGAATTCGTCCGAGTGATTTGAACATCGTACAACAATTTAGAATATCTTACCACTCTGTATGCCACATTACCGACTTGAAAAGCATGTTAGTATAACGTACGACACCTTACAACTCTTAACAAAACATTACAACACCGTACGTAAACTTAAAAATCCAAAATAAACCTAATGAATTCATCCGAGTCTTTTGAACATCGTACGACAATTTAGAATATATTACGACTCTATATGCCACATTACCGCTTTGAAAAGCATGTTACTATAACGTACGACACCTTACAACACTTAACAAAACATTACAACACCGTACGTAAACTAAAAAATCCATAATAAACCTAATGAATTCGTCCGGGTCATTTGAACATCGTACAACAATTTAGAATATCTTACGACTCTCTATGCCACATTACCGCCTTGAAAAGCATGTTAGTATAACGTACGACACCTTACAACACCTAACAAAACATTACAATACCGTACGTAAACTCAAAACTCGATAAGAAACCTAATGAATTCGTCCGAGTAATTTGAACATCGTACAACAATTTAGAATATCTTACGACTCTGTATGCCACATTACCGCCTTGAAAAGCATGTTAGTATAACGTAGGACACCTTACAACTCCTAACAACACATTACAATACCGTATGTAAACTTAAAACTCCATAGTAAACCTAATGAATTTGTCCGAGTCATTTGAACATCGTACAACAATTTAGAATATCTTACGACTCTGTATGCCACATTACAGCCTTGAAAAGCATGTTAGTATAACGTACAACACCTTACAACTACTAACAAAACATTACAACACCGTACGTAAACTTAAAACTCCATAATTAACCTACTGAATTCATCCGAGTCCTTTGAACATCGTACGACAATTTAGAATATATTACCACTCTGTATGCCACATTACCGCCTTGAAAAGTATGTTAGTATAACGTACGGCACTTTACAATTCCTAACAAAACATTACAACACCGTACGTAAACTTAAAACTACATAATAAACTTAATGAATTCGTCCGAGTCATTTGAACATCGTACAACAATTTAGAATATCTTACGACTCTTGAGCCACATTACCGCCTTGAAAATCATGTTAGTATAACGTAGGACACCTTACAACTCCTAACAACACATTACAATACCGTATGTAAACTTAAAACTCCATAGTAAACCTAATGAATTTGTCCGAGTCATTTGAACATCGTACAACAATTTAGAATATCTTACGACTCTGTATGCCACATTACCGCCTTGAAAAGCATGTTAGTATAACGTACAACACCTTACAACTACTAACAAAACATTACAACACCGTACGTAAACTTAAAACTACATAATAAACTTAATGAATTCGTCCGAGTCATTTGAACATCGTACAACAATTTAGAATATCTTACGACTCTGTATGCCACATTACCGCCTTGAAAATCATGTTAGTATAACGTAGGACACCTTACAACTCCTAACAACACATTACAATACCGTATGTAAACTTAAAACTCCATAATAAACCTAATGAATTCGTCCGAGTGATTTGAACATCGTACAACAATTTAGAATATCTTACCACTCTGTATGCCACATTACCGACTTGAAAAGCATGTTAGTATAACGTACGACACCTTACAACTCTTAACAAAACATTACAACACCGTACGTAAACTTAAAACTCCAAAATAAACCTAATGAATTCATCCGAGTCTTTTGAACATCGTACGACAATTTAGAATATATTACGACTCTATATGCCACATTACCGCTTTGAAAAGCATGTTACTATAACGTACGACACCTTACAACACTTAACAAAACATTACAACACCGTACGTAAACTAAAAAATCCATAATAAACCTAATGAATTCGTCCGGGTCATTTGAACATCGTACAACAATTTAGAATATCTTACGACTCTCTATGCCACATTACCGCCTTGAAAAGCATGTTAGTATAACGTACGACACCTTACAACACCTAACAAAACATTACAATACCGTACGTAAACTCAAAACTCGATAAGAAACCTAATGAATTCGTCCGAGTCATTTGAACATCGTACAACAATTTAGAATATCTTACGACTCTGTATGCCACATTACCGCCTTGAAAATCATGTTAGTATAACGTAGGACACCTTACAACTCCTAACAACACATTACAATACCGTATGTAAACTTAAAACTCCATAGTAAACCTAATGAATTTGTCCGAGTCATTTGAACATCGTACAACAATTTAGAATATCTTACGACTCTGTATGCCACATTACCGCCTTGAAAAGCATGTTAGTATAACGTACAACACCTTACAACTACTAACAAAACATTACAACACCGTACGTAAACTTAAAACTACATAATAAACTTAATGAATTCGTCCGAGTCATTTGAACATCGTACAACAATTTAGAATATCTTACGACTCTGTATGCCACATTACCGCCTTGAAAATCATGTTAGTATAACGTAGGACACCTTACAACTCCTAACAACACATTACAATACCGTATGTAAACTTAAAACTCCATAATAAACCTAATGAATTCGTCCGAGTGATTTGAACATCGTACAACAATTTAGAATATCTTACCACTCTGTATGCCACATTACCGACTTGAAAAGCATGTTAGTATAACGTACGACACCTTACAACTCTTAACAAAACCTTACAACACCGTACGTAAACTTAAAACTCCAAAATAAACCTAATGAATTCATCCGAGTCTTTTGAACATCGTACGACAATTTAGAATATATTACGACTCTATATGCCACATTACCGCTTTGAAAAGCATGTTACTATAACGTACGACACCTTACAACACTTAACAAAACATTACAACACCGTACGTAAACTAAAAAATCCATAATAAACCTAATGAATTCGTCCGGGTCATTTGAACATCGTACAACAATTTAGAATATCTTACGACTCTCTATGCCACATTACCGCCTTGAAAAGCATCTTAGTATAACGTACGACACCTTACAACACCTAACAAAACATTACAATACCGTACGTAAACTCAAAACTCGATAAGAAACCTAATGAATTCGTCCGAGTCATTTGAACATCGTACAACAATTTAGAATATCTTACGACTCTGTATGCCACATTACCGCCTTGAAAAGCATGTTAGTTTAACGTAGGACACCTTACAACTCCTAACAACACATTACAATACCGTATGTAAACTTAAAACTCCATAGTAAACCTAATGAATTTGTCCGAGTCATTTGAACATCGTACAACAATTTAGAATATCTTACGACTCTGTATGCCACATTACCGCCTTGAAAAGCATGTAAGTATAACGTACAACACCTTACAACTACTAACAAAACATTACAACACCGTACGTAAACTTAAAACTCCATAATTAACCTACTGAATTCATCCGAGTCCTTTGAACATCGTACGACAATTTAGAATATATTACCACTCTGTATGCCACATTACCGCCTTGAAAAGTATGTTAGTATAACGTACGACACTTTACAATTCCTAACAAAACATTACAACACCGTACGTAAACTTAAAACTACATAATAAACTTAATGAATTCGTCCGAGTCATTTGAACATCGTACAACAATTTAGAATATCTTACGAATCTGTATGCCACATTACCGACTTGAAAAGCATGTTAGTATAACGTACGACACCTTACAACTCCTAACAAAACATTACAACACCGTACGTAAACTTAAAACTCCAAAATAAACCTAATGAATTCATCCGAGTCTTTTGAACATTGTACGACAATTTAGAATATATTACGACTCTATATGCCACATTACCGCTTTGAAAAGCATGTTACTATAACGTACGACACCTTACAACACTTAACAAAACATTACAACACCGTACGTAAACTAAAAAATCCATAATAAACCTAATGAATTCGTCCGAGTCATTTGAACATCGTACAACAATTTAGAATATCTTACGACTCTGTATGCCACATTACCGCCTTGAAAATCATGTTAGTATAACGTAGGACACCTTACAACTCCTAACAACACATTACAATACCGTATGTAAACTTAAAACTCCATAATAAACCTAATGAATTCGTCCGAGTGATTTGAACATCGTACAACAATTTAGAATATCTTACCACTCTGTATGCCACATTACCGACTTGAAAAGCATGTTAGTATAACGTACGACACCTTACAACTCTTAACAAAACCTTACAACACCGTACGTAAACTTAAAACTCCAAAATAAACCTAATGAATTCATCCGAGTCTTTTGAACATCGTACGACAATTTAGAATATATTACGACTCTATATGCCACATTACCGCTTTGAAAAGCATGTTACTATAACGTACGACACCTTACAACACTTAACAAAACATTACAACACCGTACGTAAACTAAAAAATCCATAATAAACCTAATGAATTCGTCCGGGTCATTTGAACATCGTACAACAATTTAGAATATCTTACGACTCTCTATGCCACATTACCGCCTTGAAAAGCATCTTAGTATAACGTACGACACCTTACAACACCTAACAAAACATTACAATACCGTACGTAAACTCAAAACTCGATAAGAAACCTAATGAATTCGTCCGAGTCATTTGAACATCGTACAACAATTTAGAATATCTTACGACTCTGTATGCCACATTACCGCCTTGAAAAGCATGTTAGTTTAACGTAGGACACCTTACAACTCCTAACAACACATTACAATACCGTATGTAAACTTAAAACTCCATAGTAAACCTAATGAATTTGTCCGAGTCATTTGAACATCGTACAACAATTTAGAATATCTTACGACTCTGTATGCCACATTACCGCCTTGAAAAGCATGTAAGTATAACGTACAACACCTTACAACTACTAACAAAACATTACAACACCGTACGTAAACTTAAAACTCCATAATTAACCTACTGAATTCATCCGAGTCCTTTGAACATCGTACGACAATTTAGAATATATTACCACTCTGTATGCCACATTACCGCCTTGAAAAGTATGTTAGTATAACGTACGACACTTTACAATTCCTAACAAAACATTACAACACCGTACGTAAACTTAAAACTACATAATAAACTTAATGAATTCGTCCGAGTCATTTGAACATCGTACAACAATTTAAAATATCTTACGAATCTGTATGCCACATTACCGCCTTGAAAATCATGTTAGTATAACGTAGGACACCTTACAACTCCTAACAACACATTACAATACCGTATGTAAACTTAAAACTCCATAGTAAACCTAATGAATTCGTCCTAGTCCTTTAAACATCAGACGACCACTCAGAACTTGTTACGACTTTGTAGGCGATATTAGCAACAGGAAAAGCAATTTAGAATAATGTAGGATGCGTTACATCTTTTGAGAACACCTTACAACAACGTACGAAACATTAAAACTCCATAATAAACCTAATGAATTCGTCCGAGTGATTTGAACATCGTACAACAATTTAGAATAACTTACCACTCTGTATGCCACATTACCGACTTGAAAAGCATGTTAGTATAACGTACGACACCTTACAACTCCTAACAAAACATTACCACACCGTACGTAAACTTAAAACTCCATAATAAACCTAATGAATTCATCCAAGTCTTTTGAACATCGTACGACAATTTAGAATATATTACGACTCTATATGCCACATTACCGCCTTGAAAAGCATGTTACTATAACGTACGACACCTTACAACACCTAACAAAACATTACAACACCGTACGTAAACTCAAAAATCCATAATAAACATAATGAATTTGTCCGAGTCCTTTAAACATCAGACGACCACTCAGGACTTGTTACGACTTTGTAGGCGATATTAGCAACAGGAAAAGCAATTTAAAATAATGTAGGATGCGTTACATCTTTTGAGAACACCTTACACCACCGTACGAAACATTAAAACTCCATAATAAACCTAATGAATTCGTCCGAGTGATTTGAACATCGTACAACAATTTAGAATATCTTACCACTCTGTATGCCACATTACCGACTTGAAAAGCATGTTAGTATAACGTACGACACCTTACAACTCCTAACAACACATTACAACACCGTACGTAAACTTAAAACTCCAAAATAAACCTAATGAATTCATCCGAGTCTTTTGAACATTGTACGACAATTTAGAATATATTACGACTCTATATGCCACATTACCGCTTTGAAAAGCATGTTACTATAACGTACGACACCTTACAACACTTAACAAAACATTACAACACCGTACGTAAACTAAAAAATCCATAATAAACCTAATGAATTCGTCAATATTCGTACTAGCTTAAAACGTACTTAATTTTTGAAATGCGTCATTTGATTTAATTATGATAATTAATGTGTTATTAAAGTTAGATAAGCCCATTTTTGTGCATTGTTTTGCATTTCGTGATTTTTGAAATTGCTTAATCGCGTAGCGGTTAAATACCCTGTAATGAACGTTGGTGACTGCCTGATAAATTTTAACAGTCCAATAATTGATATAATGCTCGAAATAGCATCAAATAATATATTTTGGGTGTGTGTAAGTGAAAACGTAATAAAAACTAAAAGCGATGTATGTTATCCGATGTTTTTCCGATTATCGCGTGTGTTTCAGTTTTTGCCCGGTTTCACTACCAATACACTACCCGGGGTACAGTAAAATATTTATTAATATATTTTTACTATATTAAGTGTAAAATAATAATATTAGAAGTATTATGACATATATGGGGTTAAAAGTTTACAAGACTTGAAAAATACATGGGATTAAAATGTGTAATATTTATATAAGTTGATTTAAAAAAAAATATTTTTTTTATTAAAAACCGGCCCTAGGCCACCCTCTCTCACCTATTCCCAACAAAATCTTTTAAATCCCCCAAAAATCTCTCCATAATATCTTACACACTTTCCCAATACCCCATTACACTCAACCTCTTTTACCACTTCAACACTCCACTCTCTTCCTTCCTCTCTCCCTAAAACCGAAACCATCACCACCCATACACCAAAAATTCGGCCACAACACTACCAACAATCTCCACACACTTTTCTTTCACTTTCTTGCAAAATCTAAGGTTCTTGAAGGTGTTTGATGCAAGTAGGAGCATCCAAGAAGTGTTCCAAGGCCAAATCCATCTTCTTCATCTTTTTCTAGTGTTGATAAAGGGTGTGAACATTTTCCATTTTGTTTTTATGATTTGAATGTGTTCAAGATTGTGTTCTTGAAGTGTTGTTCACCAAACCTAAAACCAAAAGATGAATGTTTTTAAAATGGAAATGGGTTTTCAAAATGGGTGTGTGTGTGTGTGTGTGTATTTGTGTCCGTATGTATGTATGTAAAAGCATGTGTGTGTGTTTTTGAATTTTAAAACAAGATTTCATAAGTGTTAAATGAATGGTTTTGAAAGATTGATAAAGGAAAAGGGAAGAAATGAACAACTATATGTTATGTGTGGTCATCAAAACATGATTTTGGGTATATATGTATGTAGATCCGTATGTATATGTGTGTGTATGTGTATTTACATGTTAGTGTCATCATGTAAAATTGTGTTCTTGCATTGATAATGTTTATGTCAAAGTGTTGAAAGGTTGTTTTGTTAGAAAAGGGGATAAAATGAATAAGTGTGTGCTAGTTGTGATATTGAAATATGTATGTATGTATGTATATGAAACCGTATGTATGTATGTATGTATGTGTGAATATATGCTAGTTGGTATTATGATGTGTATTTACACTTAAATTGTTTAGATCTTAACATGCAAATAGGTATTAATGAAAATATGATAATAAGGTCACTAAATGATTTTGGATAACATGAAAAAGTGTTAGGAAAATACTTACAAAAATATAGTCATATGACATGAAATTGGAAGATGTTATTTTTGTGAAAAACATGCTACATGTTTATTTGTGAAATTGCTAGATGAAAGCATGATAAGTGTTTTGTTATGATGATTATGATATTATGAAATACATGATTTCTTAAAGTGTAAAAATTATTTTTAGATGTATGAATTATTAATGTAAGTAGTGATATATGATACTTGGAGTTTAAAAAGACTTAAAATGTAATTATTAATGTAAGTAGTGATATATTCTGAGTTAAATCATATTTTTGAATATGTATAAATTTTTTAAAATAAGTATTTTAAATGTATTATAAGAAAGATGTGATTAAACCTTACAAATAACGGTTTTTGATACGAAAATACGCGTAAAACGCATCGATTTTTACTTAAAAATGTAAATATATAATAATATTATTTTCAACAGATTATAAAGTATATTTTTATATAAAAATATGAGATTTAAAGTTTGGTACAATAACTTGGAGTTTTAAACTCAAAAACGTGCAAACTATGTACCCGAAAAAGCCGAAAACGACGATTTTCGACTCTAAAACGTAATATTTTTGTAAACTGTTTTGGATCAGAAACTTTGAGCTTATTTTTAAGTTAACCTACTGATCTAAAAGTATTTATAAAGTAATGACAAAAATAAGGGTATTGGGTTGCTTTCCGTGACCCGAAAACGTTCCCGAAAATGTTGAAATTGACATGTTTAGCTAATATTGTGATTTTTATTGAAAATGTATGAAATATGATTTTTGTTAAGTGAAAATATGTTTAGATATATATAATTTCATATGATTAATAAGTTGTTTATGAAAACATGGTTAAATGTCCCGTTAAGTGTTAACCGTCATGTTGAAAATTGCATACTAGTTAACTAGAGAAAAAAATGCATATTTTTCTAAGTGTTATGAACTTTAATTATAACATGAGAATATTAAATTATATTTTCCTAAGTATATGAATAATATTGGATAAGTAAAAGTATTTGTTTTACTTAGAAAAGTTAAAGGACTAAATATGGCTTTTATGAGTCATTACATATGTGTTATATGTGTTTATGTGATTAGTAGTATGAAAGCTAATCAAAGAATAACAAAGTGTGTTATTATATATGTAATATTAATGGAAGGCAAAGATCACCAACGGGTCATTAAAATTAAGGGTTGATGTTTTTGTAAATGAAACGTTTTCACGTAAGTCTAGTTAGGTTTTGGTGAACAACCTACACGGTTTTAGACTTGATATATATGTGCATCTTTTGAACGGGTCCTTTGTGTATAGGATGTTCTTAGGTGGTGTTATTGTTGGGCTTATATGTTCTAGCTTTTGGCGTATCCACTGTGAGTTCTTCGGCCCCTTTTTAACTAGCGTTTTATTTAAATATTTTCGGGGGAAAAACATGTATTTGTTTAACTTGTTTTGATATGAGTTGGGAGACGAGTATTGTTATTGACCAAAATGATGGCATGAGTGTTTGATGATTTTACGCGTAATGCCCTCTCATAATCATTAATTTCTCTTGGAGTGAGAAACCACAGGTTATATTGATAGATCTATCGGGATTGGAATTCCGCCCCTCGTGATCAGTTGCTCTGATCGTGTTGACATGCGGGGGAATATAAGTTGATTGTTGTGAGGGAACTTCGTTTCTTGGTTTGATTATGAACTCATGACTTGATGATTCATTTGTCTTTGGGCCTTGCAAACCCTTTAACGTATGGTCGTGTTGACGTCTCAAAGCCAAGCATATCTATTGTGAATGAAAAGTGATTTTTCTTATGACTAAAACCCGAAAACTCACCAACTTTATGTTGACTCAGTTTTTACATGTTTTTCAGGTATAAAAGTGATGGGCATGGGAATTTGTGGAAGGATAGTTTTTGGACTACAAACTCCACATTTGCTTTATGTGTTTTGGGACCTCTTTGTTTAAAATTTTGTTTGACTTTACTTCAAACAATCTACGCTTTATTAAGACAATATCGTATTTTATTTTCTTAATGAAAAATTGTGGGATGTTGACGTATCAACATTAACACTTTTAATTACCTTTTAAATTAATGTGGATGTTTGCTTTATAATTAATGGGTGCCAACTTCGCTCTAAGCACCAAATATTCGTGACTTCCGCTGCAACGATTTTTGGGGTGTGACAGAAGTTGGTATCAGAGCCAATGGTTATAGCGAACTAGAAAAATGTTTTTGAAATATTCTAGACTATAACTTGAGAGTTTTTAAAAAATTTTAAAGTCCCAAAAACACTTCCAAAATTCCCAAGCATTTTTGTGTGCGTTTTGATTTTTTTTAGATTGTACATCTAAGAATACCTTGCGTGGGTTTAATTGATTTCATATCTAAATATACCTTGTGTGGTTTACAATTATTAGATTGGATATCTAAGTGTACCTTGTGTGCTTATTTGATATAAGTGTATTTAAGTGCCTTTTAAGCTAGAATTTAAGTACGAATATGCCTTTGTTGTCACAAATGTTTGAAAGAGTCCCCGAGACACGAGTCTCACTTAGCACCACTTTAGGGTCAGTCGTTGAGTCCGTGATTGATGTAGAGCCGGTAATGGAGGCTCCAAGTGATGATGATTCAAGACATCGTACCTTCGAATGAATTATTACGAACCCCCGAGCACTGCATAGTATATTCCTGGAGGCGTAGGAAGATCGTCCATATGGTTTTTGATGATGAGGTTGCACCCGAACCCAATAGGGTAAGGGAGTCGGTGGTTGATTCCCCAGGTGTAGAGCGTGGTTTTCCGTCTATATTCAAGATCGACGACTCGTCTAGTACTCCATGTTTAGATTCCATGTTAGAGAAATCTATCGAACATTTTCTTCTAACTCTTACGGCAAGGTGTGCTCCGTACGAACGGTGAATCGATAAATTACAAGATAGGGATGCAGATCATGTTTGACGCGTACCCGATGATGCATACACGGATGACTTCTCTCGAGGAGAGAACTGCGTTAAAGGCGTTCGTAGATGATTGGTTAAATCGATAAAATAAAATAATTAAATAAATAAATAAAATTTTATATCGGTAAAGAGTTCTACGATCTCACTAAATTCTGTTATTCTGAAGTACGTCTTTCCTTTTCTTCTGATGATCGTTAGGTCGGTAACATTAGTAGCCGTTTTGCCGGAGAATATTGATGATAATTCACGATTTTGTTATTGATTGGTTACTTGTGCTATATGGTATTACATACGATACTCAAACATTTAACACCATGATATGAACTATACCTTATCATGTTTATTAATATTTTCTTTGTTAGAAATAAAATACGCCCCGGTAATTCGAATGACATCTTCGGGTGGAGGTAGAGGATTTAGCCTAGTTAATAGCTCCACATGGCAATGCTGCTCCGGAATAGTGTGACGCTAGTTTAACAATAGGGCGTGGTAGAGGACGTGACGTTTCTTATAGTAACCTTAGTGACACCTTGGTATTGGTAGTACTTTAGATATTAGATCATCTATGCGCGTATGAATGATTCTAGGAAGTTTCCGAAATTGTTAAATGAAGTGGTAATTACTGATTTTATTGAACTATGGAAAAAGGAATCTATAGTGAGGGTGTATTTATGAGACTTTTCAAGTTTGTCACCCAAGAATTTTTACTGGTTCTGAAAGTCCACTTGACATGGTGAGATAGATTGTGAAAATGAGTCGGATATCGCAATAAGCAATTGCTCAAGACAACCAAAGAGTTAAGTACGCTACAAGTACGTTTCAGGATGGAACGTTGACGTGGTGGAATCCGTTGATCCGGAATATGGATGTAGTTACTATTTATGGTGTTTCATGGAACTATCTGAAGGAAAGATTGTTATGGGAGTATTTTCCCCGAAACGAGTTGTGTGCCAAAGGAATTATAAACGTTAATTGGTTTAAACTCTAGTAAGTTGGGCAAGATATATATTATGGAATTAGCAATGGAAATGAAATGGGAACTAGTGAATTATTTAGGAATTGTTCCTAGCAATTAGAAAATCATTCCTTTAGCATAGATCGTTTACCCGTTAAGCTTGGTAGTTTCGATGTAGTTATCAGTGTGGATTGATTGTTTGGAAAATTGTGCCGAGGAAGTTTGTTTTGAAAAGATTGTTTGCTTTCCGTTCGAAAATGGTAATGTTTTGACCAATTTAGGAGATGAAGGAAAATCTTCTTTAAAAATCGAAAATTTCATGAGAGCTTATGAGTATTGGAGCAAAGGATGTCCGATGTTTTTATTTAGTTAAATTTATCAATGCCAAGGACGTTGAACAAAAGTTTGAGGAACACCTGTGTTGTTCATATGAAAAAGGATGGATCATTTAGGATGTACATCGATTATAAAGAGTTGAATAAACTTATAATTAAGAATAGATATCTGTTGCCTAGGATTGATGATTTGTTCGATCAACTTCAAGGTTCTAGTTATTATTCTAAAGTTTATTCTAGAAATGTTAAGAAATGAGAAATTTTATGCTATGATTTCAAAATGTGAGTCCTGGCATAGGGAAGTTTATTGTGTTGGTCACGTGATCAATGAAAAAGGTATTCATGTAGATCCGGCAAGGATTGAGGCCAATAAGATTTTGGAAGCACCAAACTCCTACGGAGGTGCGTTAATTTTTAGGATTCGCTGGTTACTACCGAAGGTTTATTGAAAACTTCTCTAAATAATGTAGTCATTGAAGTTATTAAACCGTAAGGATAGGAAATCCGATCGGTTATATGATCAAGAGTTAGTATTTTAGGCGATGAAGCACAAGCTATGTTGTGCGCCTATATGGTCACTTCCTAAAGGAATAGATGATTTCGTAGTATGTTGGGATACGTCTCGTTTAGGTCTTACGTGTGTCTCGATTCAGAGAGAAGCTTAAACGTCTAAGAAACTCAAAGTGCATGAAAAGAATTACATTACGCATGGCTTGGATTTAGCATGTCTTTGATGAGAAGGAGCTCATTATGAGACGACGACGTTGGGTCGAGTTATGGAATGACTACGACTGTGATATTCGTATCACCTAGGAAAAGCCAAGGTTGTTGATAATGCACTAAGTAGAAAGTAATGATAGAAACCTTTGCGTATGCGCGCGTTAGAATTAGCTCTTTAGTATCTCACTTCCCAAATACATGATGCTTAGAGTGAAGCTCTAAAGGTAGAAAATTTGGGAAATGTAAGGATGTGAAGGAACTTTATTGGTGACCCAATATGAAAAGGGAGATAGCATCCTACGTGAGTAAATGTATAATTTGTTAGTAAATGTATAATTTGTTCTAGGGTTAAAGCTGAATATCAAAAGCCTTTAGGACTTTTGTAGCAACTTGAGATCCCACAATGGAAATGTAAGCGAATCGCGATGGATTTCATAATGATGTTACCCCGCAAATCTAGTGGTAATAACGCTATTTGGGTAATTGTTGATCGTTTGACGAAATCTGCTCACTTTTTGCCCTTTAAGGAATCTTACAAAGTAGGATAGTTGTAAATGATCTCTTCTTGAGGAGTTAGTATCTTCTCAATATATGCTTGTCTCGATCATTTTAGATAAAGATAGTCGTTTTGCTTAGAGACGTTGGAGAGTTTTGAAAAAAATAACTATGGGTACTCGTTTGGATATGAGTATGGTGTATCACCACAAAAAGATTGTCAGAGTGAACGGACGATTCAAACTCTGAAAGACTTGTTGCGAGCATGTGTGATTGATTTTGGTAGGAATTAGGATAGCCTCCTACCTATAGCTTAGTTTTCTTATAACTATAGTTATCGCGCTAGTATCAGGGCTACTCCGGGTTGAGGCTCTGTATGAAAGAAAATGTCGTTCACGACTTTGTTGTGCTAAAATGGGTGAAAAAGAATTATGTGTACCCGAGATTATCCAGGAAACTGCAGATAAAGTTTTCCAAGTTATGAAAAGATTTGAAGCCGTTGTTTATCGGCAAAAGAGTTATGCGGATAATCGGATGAGACCATTAGAATTCCGAGTAGGAAATCGTGTATTTCTGAAAGTGTCACCTTGGAAAGGTGTAGTTAGGTTTGGCAACCAAGGGAAGCTTAGCCCCCGGTATATAGGACCATTCGAGATTTTGAAAAGAATTGGCCTAGTTGCTTATCGACTTAAGTTACCAAGCGAGCTTATTGGAGTGCGTGACATGTTTCGTGTCTTGAATTTGAAAAAGTGTTTGTCTGATGAAACATCGATAATACCGTCTGAGGGAGTTCGTATTGATGATAGACTCCATTTCGTTGAGGAACCAGTAGAGATTTGGACTTGAAAGTTCAAAAACTCAGGCGAAGTTGTACCGATTTGGTCAAGTTAGATGTAATTCTAAATGAGGACCATATTATACATAGGAACGTCGAGACCGAAATAAGTAATAATACCCTCATTCATTTCTATCTAAATCGAAATAGGACTTATCGAGGTAAAATTTCGGGACGAAATTTCCTAAACGGGGGAAGACTGTGACACCCGGCAAATTTCGGTCAATATTCGTACTAGCTTAAAACGTACTTAATTTTTGAAATGCGTCATTTGATTTAATTATGATAATTAATGTGTTATTAAAGTTAGATAAGCCCATTTTTGTGCATTGTTTTGCATTTCGTGATTTTTGAAATTGCTTAATCGCGTAGCGGTTAAATACCCTGTAATGAACGTTGGTGACTGCCTGATAAATTTTAACAGTCCAATAATTGATATAATGCTCGAAATAGCATCAAATAATATATTTTGGGTGTGTGTAAGTGAAAACGTAATAAAAACTAAAAGCGATGTATGTTATCCGATGTTTTTCCGATTATCGCGTGTGTTTCAGTTTTTGCCCGGTTTCACTACCAGTACACTACCCGGGGTACAGTAAAATATTTATTAATATATTTTTACTATATTAAGTGTAAAATAATAATATTAGAAGTATTATGACATATATGGGGTTAAAAGTTTACAAGACTTGAAAAATACATGGGATTAAAATGTGTAATATTTATATAAGTTGATTTAAAAAAAATATTTTTTTATTAAAAACCGGCCCTAGGCCACCCTCTCTCACCTATTCCCAACAAAATCTTTTAAATCCCCCAAAAATCTCTTCATAATATCTTATACACTTTCCCAATACCCCATTACCACACTCAACCTCTTTTACCACTTCAACACTCCACTCTCTTCCTTCCTCTCTCCCTAAAACCGAAACCATCACCACCCATACACCAAAAATTCGGCCACAACACTACCAACAATCTCCACACACTTTTCTTTCACTTTCTTGCAAAATCTAAGGTTCTTGAAGGTGTTTGATGCAAGTAGGAGCATCCAAGAAGTGTTCCAAGGCCAAATCCATCTTCTTCATCTTTTTCTAGTGTTGATAAAGGGTGTGAACATTTTCCATTTTGTTTTTATGATTTGAATGTGTTCAAGATTGTGTTCTTGAAGTGTTGTTCACCAAACCTAAAACCAAAAGATGAATGTTTTTAAAATGGAAATGGGTTTTCAAAATGGGTGTGTGTGTGTGTGTGTATTTGTGTCCGTATGTATGTATGTAAAAGCATGTGTGTGTGTTTTTGAATTTTAAAACAAGATTTCATAAGTGTTAAATGAATGGTTTTGAAAGATTGATAAAGGAAAAGGGAAGAAATGAATAACTATATGTTATGTGTGGTCATCAAAACATGATTTTGTGTATATATGTATGTAGATCCGTATGTATATGTGTGTGTATGTGTATTTACATGTTAGTGTCATCATGTAAAATTGTGTTCTTGCATTGATAATGTTTATGTCAAAGTGTTGAAAGGTTGTTTTGTTAGAAAAGGGGATAAAATGAATAAGTGTGTGCTAGTTGTGATATTGAAATATGTATGTATGTATGTATATGAAACCGTATGTATGTATGTATGTATGTGTGAATATATGCTAGTTGGTATTATGATGTGTATTTACACTTAAATTGTTTAGATCTTAACATGCAAATAGGTATTAATGAAAATATGATAATAAGGTCACTAAATGATTTTGAATAACATGAAAAAGTGTTAGGAAAATACTTACAAAAATGTAGTCATATGACATGAAATTGGAAGATGTTATTTTTGTGAAAAACATGCTACATGTTTATTTGTGAAATTGCTAGATGAAAGCATGATAAGTGTTTTGTTACGATGATTATGATATTATGAAATACATGATTTCTTAAAGTGTAAAAATTATTTTTAGATGTATGAAATATTAATGTAAGTAGTGATATATGATACTTGGAGTTTAAAAAGACTTAAAATGTAATTTTTATACATTTTTGTAAAGATATAAAAACTAATTTATATTCTGAGTTAAATCATATTTTTGAATATGTATAAATTTTTTAAAATAAGTATTTTAAATGTATTATAAGAAAGATGTGATTAAACCTTACAAATAACGGTTTTTGATACGAAAATACGCGTAAAACGCATCGATTTTTACTTAAAAATGTAAATATATAAAAATATTATTTTCAATAGATTATAAAGTATATTTTTATATAAAAATATGAGATTTAAAGTTTGGTACAAAAACTTAGAGTTTTAAACTCAAAAACGTGCAAACTATGTACCCAAAAAAGCCGAAAACGACGATTTCGACTCTAAAACGTAATATTTTTGTAAACTGTTTTGGATCAGAAACTTTGAGCTTATTTTTAAGTTAACCTACTGATCTAAAAGTATTTATAAAGTAATGACAAAAATAAGGGTATTGGGTTGCTTTCCGTGACCCGAAAACGTTCCCGAAAATGTTGAAATTGACATGTTTAGCTAATATTGTGATTTTTATTGAAAATGTATGAAATATGATTTTTGTTAAGTGAAAATATGTTTAGATATATATAATTTCATATGATTAATAAGTTGTTTATGAAAACATGGTTAAATGTCCCGTTAAGTGTTAACCGTCATGTTGAAAATTGCATACTAGTTAACTAGAGAAAAAAATGCATATTTTTCTAAGTGTTATGAACTTTAATTATGACATGAGAATATTAAATTATATTTTCCTAAGTATATGAATAATATTGGATAAGTAAAAGTATTTGTTTTACTTAGAAAAGTTAAAGGACTAAATATGGCTTTTATGAGTCATTACATATGTGTTATATGTGTTTATGTGATTAGTAGTATGAAAGCTAATCAAAGAATAACAAAGTGTGTTATTATATATGTAATATTAATGGAAGGCAAAGATCACCAACGGGTCATTAAAATTAAGGGTTGATGTTTTTGTAAATGAAACGTTTTCACGTAAGTCTAGTTAGGTTTTGGTGAACAACCTACACGGTTTTAGACTTGATATATATGTGCATCTTTTGAACAGGTCCTTTGTGTATAGGATGTTCTTAGGTGGTGTTATTGTTGGGCTTATATGTTCTAGCTTTTGTCGTATCCACTGTGAGTTCTTCGGCCCCTTTTTAACTAGCGTTTTATTTAACTGTTTTGGGGGAAAAACATGTATTTGTTTATGATGTTTTGATATGAATTGGGAGACATGTGAGTTCTTCGGTCTCTTTTTAACTAACGTTCTATTTAACTGTTTTGGGGGGAAAACATGTATTTGTTTATAATGTTTTGACATGAATTGAGAGACCTGTGAATGTCTCGGCCCCTTTTTAAATAATGTTTTATTTAAATATTTTCGGGGGAAAAACATGTATTTGTTTAACTTGTTGACCAAAATGATGGCATGAGTGTTTGATGATTTTACGCGTAATGCCCTCTCATAATCATTAATTTCTCCTGGAGTGAGAAACCACAGGTTATATTGATAGATCTATCGGGATTGGAATTCCGCCCCTCGTGATCAGTCGCTCTGATCGTGTTGACATGCGGGGGAATATAAGTTGATTGTTGTGAGGGAACTTCGTTTCTTGGTTTGATTATGAACTCATGACTTGATGATTCATTTGTCTTTGGGCCTTGCAAACCCTTTAACGTATGGTCGTGTTGACGTCTCAAAGCCAAGCATATCTATTGTGAATGAAAAGTGATTTTTCTTATGACTAAAACCCGAAAACTCACCAACTTTATGTTGACTCAGTATTTACATGTTTTTCAGGTATAAAAGTGATGGGCATGGGAATTTGTGGAAGGATAGTTTTTGGACTACAAACTCCACATTTGCTTTATGTGTTTTGGGACCTCTTTGTTTAAAATTTTGTTTGACTTTACTTCAAACAATCTATGCTTTATTAAAACAATATCGTATTTTAATTACCTTTTAAATTAATGTGGATGTTTGCTTTATAATTAATGGGTGCCAACTTCGCTCTAAGCACCAAATATTCGTGACTTCCGCTGCAACGATTTTTGGGGTGTGACAAGTCTTTTGAACATCGTACGACAATTTAGAATATATGACGACTCTATATGCCACATTACCGCCTTGAAAAGCATGTTACTATAACGTACGACACCTTACAACACCTAACAAAACATTACAACACCGTACGTAAACTCAAAAATCCATAATAAACCTAATGAATTTGTCCGAGTCATTTGAACATCGTACAACAATTTAGAATATCTTACGACTCTGTATGCCACATTACAGCCTTGAAAAGCATGTTACTATAACGTACGACACCTTACAACACCTAACAAAACATTACAATACCGTACGTAAACTCAAAAATCCATAATAAACCTAATGGATTTGTCCGAGTCATTTGAACATCGTACAACAATTTAGAATATCTTACGACTCTGTATGCCACATTACCGCCTTGAAAAGCATGTTAGTATAACGTACGACACCTTACAACACCTAACAAAACATTACAACACAGTACGTAAACTCAAAACTCCATAATAAACCTAATGAATTCGTCCGAGTCATTTGAACATCGTACAACAATTTAGAATATCTTACGACTCTGTATGCCACATTACCGCCTTGAAAAGCATGTTAGTATAACGTACGACACCTTACAACTCCTAACAACACATAACAATACCGTATGTAAACTTAAAACTCCAAAGTAAACCTAATGAATTTGTCCGAGTCCTTTGAACATCGTACGACAACTTAAAATATATTACCACTCTGTATGCCACATTACCGCCTTGAAAAGTATGTTAGTATAACGTACGACACCTTACAATTCCTAACAAAACATTACAACACCATACGTAAACTTAAAACTACATAATAAACTTAATGAATTCGTCCGAGTCATTTGAACATCGTACAACAATTTAGAATATCTTACGACTCTGTATGCCACATTACCGCCTTGAAAATCATGTTAGTATAACGTAGGACACCTTACAACTCCTAACAACACATTACAATACCGTATGTAAACTTAAAACTCCATAGTAAACCTAATGAATTCGTCCGAGTCCTTTAAACATCAGACGACCACTCAGGACTTGTTACGACTTTGTAGGCGATATTAGCAACATGAAAAGCAATTTAGAATAATGTAGGATGCGTTACATCTTTTGAGAACACCTTACACCAACGTACGAAACATTAAAACTCCATAATAAACCTAATGAATTCGTCCGAGTGATTTGAACATCGTACAACAATTTAGAATAACTTACCACTCTGTATGCCACATTACCGACTTGAAAAGCATGTTAGTATAACGTACGACACCTTACAACTCCTAATAAAACATTACCACACCGTACGTAAACTTAAAACTCCATAATAAACCTAATGAATTCATCCAAGTCTTTTGAACATCGTATGACAATTTAGAATATATTACGACTCTATATGCCACATTACCGCCTTGAAAAGCATGTTACTATAACGTACGACACCTTACAACACCTAACAAAACATTACAACACCGTACGTAAACTCAAAAATCCATAATAAACCTAATGAATTTGTCCGAGTCCTTTAAACATCAGACGACCACTCAGGACTTGTTACGACTTTGTAGGCGATATTAGCAACAGGAAAAGCAATTTAAAATAATGTAGGATGCGTTACATCTTTTGAGAACACCTTACACCACCGTACGAAACATTAAAACTCCATAATAAACCTAATGAATTCGTCCGAGTGATTTGAACATCGTACAACAATTTAGAATATCTTACCACTCTGTATGCCACATTACCGACTTGAAAAGCATGTTAGTATAACATACGACACCTTACAACTCCTAACAAAACATTACAACATCGTACGTAAACTTAAAACTCCAAAATAAACCTAATGAATTCATCCGAGTCTTTTGAACATCGTACGACAATTTAGAATATATTACGTCTCTATATGCCACATTACCGCTTTGAAAAGCATGTTACTATAACGTACGATACCTTACAACACTTAACAAAACATTACAACACCGTACGTAAACTAAAAAATCCATAATAAACCTAATGAATTCGTCCGAGTCATTTGAACATCGTACAACAATTTAGAATATCTTACGACTCTCTATGCCACATTACCGCCTTGAAAAGTATGTTAGTATAACGTACGACACCTTAAAATTCCTAACAAAACATTACAACACCGTACGTAAACTTAAAACTCCAAAATAAACCTAATGAATTCATCCGAGTCTTTTGAACATCGTACGACAATTTAGAATATATTACGACTCTATATGCCACATTACCGCTTTGAAAAGCATGTTACTATAACGTACGACACCTTACAACACTTAACAAAACATTACAACACCGTACGTAAACTAAAAAATCCATAATAAACCTAATGAATTCGTCCGAGTCATTTGAACATCGTACAACAATTTAGAATATCTTACGACTCTCTATGCCACATTACCGCCTTGAAAATCATGTTAGTATAACGTACGACACCTTACAACACCTAACAAAACATTACAATACCGTACGTAAACTCAAAACTCGATAAGAAACCTAATGAATTCGTCCGAGTCATTTGAACATCGTACAAAAATTTAGAATATCTTACGACTCTGTATGCCACATTACCGCCTTGAAAAGCATGTTAGTATAACGTAGGACACCTTACAACTCCTAACAACACATTACAATACCGTATGTAAACTTAAAACTCCATAGTAAACCTAATGAATTTTCCGAGTCATTTGAACATCGTACAACAATTTAGAATATCTTACGACTCTGTATGCCACATTACCGCCTTGAAAAGCATGTTAGTATAACGTACAACACCTTACAACTACTAACAAAACATTACAACACCGTACGTAAACTTAAAACTCCATAATAAACCTACTGAATTCATCCGAGTCCTTTGAACATCGTACGACAATTTAGAATATATTACCACTCTGTATGCCACATTACCGCCTTGAAAAGTATGTTAGTATAACGTACGGCACCTTACAATTCCTAACAAAACATTACAAAACCGTACGTAAACTTAAAACTACATAATAAACTTAATGAATTTGTCCGAGTCATTTGAACATCGTACAACAATTTAGAATATTTTACGACTCTGTATGCCACATTAGCGCCTTGAAAATCATGTTAGTATAACGTAGGACACCTTACAACTCCTAACAACACATTACAATACCGTATGTAAACTTAAAACTCCATAGTAAACCTAATGAATTCGTCCGAGTCCTTTAAACATCAGACGACCACTCAGGACTTGTTACGACTTTGTAGGCGATATTAGCAACAGGAAAAGCAATTTAGAATAATGTAGGATGCGTTACATCTTTTGAGAACACCTTACACCACCGTACGAAACATTAAAACTCCAAAATAAACCTAATGAATTCGTCCGAGTGATTTGAACATCGTACAACAATTTAGAATATCTTACCACTCTGTATGCCACATTACCGACTTGAAAAGCATGTTAGTATAACGTACGACACCTTACAACTCCTAACAAAACATTACAACACCGTACGTAAACTTAAAACTCCATAATAAACCTAATGAATTCATCCGAGTCTTTTGAACATCGTACGACAATTTAGAATATATTACGACTCTATATGCCACATTACCGCCTTGAAAAGCATGTTACTATAACGTACGACACCTTACAACACCTAACAAAACATTACAATACCGTACGTAAACTCAAAAATCCATAATAAACCTAATGGATTTGTCCGAGTCATTTGAACATCGTACAACAATTTAGAATATCTTACGACTCTGTATGCCACATTACCGCCTTGAAAAGCATGTTAGTATAACGTACGACACCTTACAACACCTAACAAAACATTACAACACAGTACGTAAACTCAAAACTCCATAATAAACCTAATGAATTCGTCCGAGTCATTTGAACATCGTACAACAATTTAGAATATCTTACGACTCTGTATGCCACATTACCGCCTTGAAAAGCATGTTAGTATAACGTAGGACACCTTACAACTCCTAACAACACATAACAATACCGTATGTAAACTTAAAACTCCAAAGTAAACCTAATGAATTTGTCCGAGTCCTTTCAACATCGTACGACAACTTAAAATATATTACCACTCTGTATGCCACATTACCGCCTTGAAAAGTATGTTAGTATAACGTACGACACCTTACAATTCCTAACAAAACATTACAACACCATACGTAAACTTAAAACTACATAATAAACTTAATGAATTCGTCCGAGTCATTTGAACATCGTACAACAATTTAGAATATCTTACGGCTCTGTATGCCACATTACCGCCTTGAAAAGCATGTTAGTATAACGTAGGACACCTTACAACTCCTAACAACACATAACAATACCGTATGTAAACTTAAAACTCCAAAGTAAACCTAATGAATTTGTCCGAGTCCTTTGAACATCGTACGACAACTTAAAATATATTACCACTCTGTATGCCACATTACCGCCTTGAAAAGTATGTTAGTATAACGTACGACACCTTACAATTCCTAACAAAACATTACAACACCATACTTAAACTTAAAACTACATTATAAACTTAATGAATTCGTCCGAGTCATTTGAACATCGTACAACAATTTAGAATATCTTACGGCTCTGTATGCCACATTACCGCCTTGAAAATCATGTTAGTATAACGTAGGACACCTTACAACTCCTAACAACACATTACAATACCGTATGTAACCTTAAAACTCCATAGTAAACCTAATGAATTCGTCCGAGTCCTTTGAACATCGTACAACAATTTAGAATATCTTACGACTCTGTATGCCACATTACCACCTTGAAAATCATGTTAGTATAACATAGGACACCTTACAACTCCTAACAACACATTACAATACCGTATGTAAACTTAAAACTCCATAGTAAACCTAAAGAATTCTTCCGAGTCCTTTAAACATCAGACGACCACTCAGGACTTGTTACGACTTTGTAGGCGATATTAGCAACAGGAAAAGCAATTTAGAATAATGTAGGATGCGTTACATCTTTTGAGAACACCTTACACCACCGTACGAAACATTAAAACTCCATAATAAACCTAATGAATTCGTCCGAGTGATTTGAACATCGTACAACAATTTAGAATATCTTACGACTCTTTATGCCACATTACCGCCTTGAAAAGCATGTTAGTATAACGTAGGACACCTTACAACTCCTAACAACACATTACAATACCGTATGTAAACTTAAAACTCCATAGTAAACCAAATGAATTTGTCCGAGTCATTTGAACATCGTACAACAATTTAGAATATCTTACGACTCTGTATGCCACATTACCGCCTTGAAAAGCATGTTAGTATAACGTACAACACCTTACAACTACTAACAAAACATTACAACACCGTACGTAAACTTAAAACTCCATAATAAACCTAATGAATTCATCCGAGTCCTTTGAACATCATACGAAAATTTAGAATATATTACCACTCTCTATGCCACATTACCGCCTTG
This sequence comes from Tagetes erecta, assembly GCA_030867185.1. Classification (NCBI taxonomy): domain Eukaryota; kingdom Viridiplantae; phylum Streptophyta; class Magnoliopsida; order Asterales; family Asteraceae; genus Tagetes; species Tagetes erecta. The sequence goes on along the minus strand of CM061488.1, from coordinate 40,328,675 downwards.
AAAAGTATGTTAGTATAACGTACGGCACCTTACAATTCCTAACAAAACATTACAACACCGTACGTAAACTTAAAACTACATAATAAACTTAATGAATTCGTCCGAGTCATTTGAACATCGTACAACAATTTAGAATATCTTACGACTCTGTATGCCACATTACCGCCTTGAAAATCATGTTAGTATAACATAGGACACCTTACAACTCCTAACAACACATTACAATACCGTATGTAAACTTAAAACTCCATAGTAAACCTAAAGAATTCTTCCGAGTCCTTTAAACATCAGACGACCACTCAGGACTTGTTACGACTTTGTAGGCGATATTAGCAACAGGAAAAGCAATTTAGAATAATGAAGGATGTGTTACATCTTTTGAGAACACCTTACACCACCGTACGAAACATTAAAACTCCATAATAAACCTAATGAATTCGTCCGAGTGATTTGAACATCGTACAACAATTTAGAATATCTTACCACTCTGTATTCCACATTACCGACTTGAAAAGCATGTTAGTATAACGTAGGACACCTTACAACTCCTAACAACACATTACAATACCGTATGTAAACTTAAAACTCCAAAGTAAACCTAATGAATTTGTCCGAGTCCTTTGAACATCGTACGACAACTTAAAATATATTACCACTCTGTATGCCACATTACCGCCTTGAAAAGTATGTTAGTATAACGTACAGCACCTTACAATTCCTAACAAAACATTACAACACCATACGTAAACTTAAAACTACATAATAAACTTAATGAATTCGTCCGAGTCATTTGAACATCGTACAACAATTTAGAATATCTTACGACTCTGTATGCCACATTACCGCCTTGAAAATCATGTTAGTATAACGTAGGACACCTTACAACACCTAACAAAACATTACAACACCGTACGTAAACTCAAAAATCCATAATAAACCTAATGAATTCGTCCGAGTCATTTGAACATCGTACAACAATTTAGAATATCTTACGACTTTGTATGCCACATTACCGCCTTGAAAAGCATGTTAGTATAACGTACGACACCTTACAACACCTAACAAAACATTACAACACCGTACGTAAACTCATAACTCCATAAGAAACCTAATGAATTCGTCCGAGTCATTTGAACATCGTACAACAATTTAGAATATCTTACGACTCTGTATGCCACATTACCGCCTTGAAAAGCATGTTAGTATAACGTAGGACACCTTACAACTCCTAACAACACATTACAATACCGTATGTAAACTTAAAACTCCATAGTAAACCAAATGAATTTGTCCGAGTCATTTGAACATCGTACAACAATTTAGAATATCTTACGACTCTGTATGCCACATTACCGACTTGAAAAGCATGTTAGTATAACGTAGGACACCTTACAACTCCTAACAACACATTACAATACCGTATGTAAACTTAAAACTCCAAAGTAAACCTAATGAATTTGTCCGAGTCCTTTGAACATCGTACGACAACTTAAAATATATTACCACTCTTTATGCCACATTACCGCCTTGAAAAGTATGTTAGTATAACGTACAACACCTTACAATTCCTAACAAAACATTACAACACCATACGTAAACTTAAAACTACATAATAAACTTAATGAATTCGTCCGAGTCATTTGAACATCGTATAACAATTTAGAATATCTTACGACTCTGTATGCCACATTACCGCCTTGAAAATCATGTTAGTATAACGTAGGACACCTTACAACACCTAACAAAACATTACAACACTGTACGTAAACTCAAAAATCCATAATAAACCTAATGAATTCGTCCGAGTCATTTGAACATCGTACAACAATTTAGAATATCTTACGACTCTGTATGCCACATTACCGCCTTGAAAAGCATGTTAGTATAACGTACGACACCTTACAACACCTAACAAAACATTACAACACCGTACGTAAACTCATAACTCCATAAGAAACCTAATGAATTCGTCCGAGTCATTTGAACATCGTACAACAATTTAGAATCTCTTACGACTCTGTATGCCACATTACCGCCTTGAAAAGCATGTTAGTATAACGTAGGACACCTTACAACTCCTAACAACACATTACAATACCGTATGTAAACTTAAAACTCCATAGTAAACCAAATGAATTTGTCCGAGTCATTTGAACATCGTACAACAATTTAGAATATCTTACGACTCTGTATGCCACATTACCGCCTTGAAAAGCATGTTAGTATAACGTACAACACCTTACAACTACTAACAAAACATTACAACACCGTACGTAAACTTAAAACTCCATAATAAACCTAATGAATTCATCCGAGTCCTTTGAACATCATACGAAAATTTAGAATATATTACCACTCTCTATGCCACATTACCGCCTTGAAAAGTATGTTAGTATAACGTACGGCACCTTACAATTCCTAACAAAACATTACAACACCGTACGTAAACTTAAAACTACATAATAAACTTAATGAATTCGTCCGAGTCATTTGAACATCGTACAACAATTTAGAATATCTTACGACTCTGTATGCCACATTACCGCCTTGAAAATCATGTTAGTATAACATAGGACACCTTACAACTCCTAACAACACATTACAATACCGTATGTAAACTTAAAACTCCATAGTAAACCTAAAGAATTCTTCCGAGTCCTTTAAACATCAGACGACCACTCAGGACTTGTTACGACTTTGTAGGCGATATTAGCAACAGGAAAAGCAATTTAGAATAATGTAGGATGCGTTACATCTTTTGAGAACACCTTACACCACCGTACGAAACATTAAAACTCCATAATAAACCTAATGAATTCGTCCGAGTGATTTGAACATCGTACAACAATTTAGAATATCTTACCACTCTGTATGCCACATTACCGACTTGAAAAGCATGTTAGTATAACGTAGGACACCTTACAACTCCTAACAACACATTACAATACCGTATGTAAACTTAAAACTCCAAAGTAAACCTAATGAATTTGTCCGAGTCCTTTGAACATCGTACGACAACTTAAAATATATTACCACTCTGTATGCCACATTACCGCCTTGAAAAGTATGTTAGTATAACGTACAGCACCTTACAATTCCTAACAAAACATTACAACACCATACGTAAACTTAAAACTACATAATAAACTTAATGAATTCGTCCGAGTCATTTGAACATCGTACAACAATTTAGAATATCTTACGACTCTGTATGCCACATTACCGCCTTGAAAATCATGTTAGTATAACGTAGGACACCTTACAACACCTAACAAAACATTACAACACCGTACGTAAACTCAAAAATCCATAATAAACCTAATGAATTCGTCCGAGTCATTTGAACATCGTACAACAATTTAGAATATCTTACGACTTTGTATGCTACATTACCGCCTTGAAAAGCATGTTAGTATAACGTACGACACCTTACAACACCTAACAAAACATTACAACACCGTACGTAAACTCATAACTCCATAAGAAACCTAATGAATTCGTCCGAGTCATTTGAACATCGTACAACAATTTAGAATATCTTACGACTCTGTATGCCACATTACCGCCTTGAAAAGCATGTTAGTATAACGTAGGACACCTTACAACTCCTAACAACACATTACAATACCGTATGTAAACTTAAAACTCCATAGTAAACCAAATGAATTTGTCCGAGTCATTTGAACATCGTACAACAATTTAGAATATCTTACGACTCTGTATGCCACATTACCGACTTGAAAAGCATGTTAGTATAACGTAGGACACCTTACAACTCCTAACAACACATTACAATACCGTATGTAAACTTAAAACTCCAAAGTAAACCTAATGAATTTGTCCGAGTCCTTTGAACATCGTACGACAACTTAAAATATATTATCACTCTTTATGCCACATTACCGCCTTGAAAAGTATGTTAGTATAACGTACAGCACCTTACAATTCCTAACAAAACATTACAACACCATACGTAAACTTAAAACTACATAATAAACTTAATGAATTCGTCCGAGTCATTTGAACATCGTACAACAATTTAGAATATCTTACGACTCTGTATGCCACATTACCGCCTTGAAAATCATGTTAGTATAACGTAGGACACCTTACAACACCTACCAAAACATTACAACACCGTACGTAAACTCAAAAATCCATAATAAACCTAATGAATTCGTCCGAGTCATTTGAACATCGTACAACAATTTAGAATATCTTACGACTTTGTATGCCACATTACCGCCTTGAAAAGCATGTTAGTATAACGTACGACACCTTACAACACCTAACAAAATATTACAACACCGTACGTAAACTCATAACTCCATAAGAAACCTAATGAATTCGTCTGAGTCATTTGAACATCGTACAACAATTTAGAATATCTTACGACTCTGTATGCCACATTACCGCCTTGAAAAGCATGTTAGTATAACGTAGGACACCTTACAACTCCTAACAACACATTACAATACCGTATGTAAACTTAAAACTCCATAGTAAACCAAATGAATTTGTCCGAGTCATTTGAACATCGTACAACAATTTAGAATATCTTACGACTCTGTATGCCACATTACCGCCTTGAAAAGCATGTTAGTATAACGTACAACACCTTACAACTACTAACAAAACATTACAACACCGTACGTAAACTTAAAACTCCATAATAAACCTAATGAATTCATCCGAGTCCTTTGAACATCATACGAAAATTTAGAATATATTACCACTCTCTATGCCACATTACCGCCTTGAAAAGTATGTTAGTATAACGTACGGCACCTTACAATTCCTAACAAAACATTACAACACCGTACGTAAACTTAAAACTACATAATAAACTTAATGAATTCGTCCGAGTCATTTGAACATCGTACAACAATTTAGAATATCTTACGACTCTGTATGCCACATTACCGCCTTGAAAATCATGTTAGTATAACGTAGGACACCTTACAACTCCTAACAACCCATTACAAAACCGTATGTAACCTTAAAACTCCATAGTAAACCTAATGAATTCGTCCGAGTCATTTGAACATCGTACAACAATTTAGAATATCTTACGACTCTGTATGCCACATTACCGCCTTGAAAAGCATGTTAGTATAACGTACGACACCTTACAACACCTAACAAAACATTACAACACCGTACGTAAACTTAAAACTACATAATAAACATAATGAATTCGTCCGAGTCATTTGAACATCGTACAACAATTTAGAATATCTTACGACTCTGTATGCCACATTACCGCCTTGAAAAGCATGTTAGTATAACGTACGACACCTTACAACTCCTAACAAAACATTACAACACCGTACGTAAACTTAAAACTCCATAATAAACCTAATAATTCATCCGAGTCTTTTGAACATCGTACGACAATTTTGAATATATTACGACTCTATATGCCACATTACCGCTTTGAAAAGCATGTTACTATAACGTACGACACCTTACAACACCTAACAAAACATTACAACACCGTACGTAAACTCAAAAATCCATAATAAACCTAATGAATTCGTCCGAGTCATTTGAACATCGTACAACAATTTAGAATATCTTACGACTCTGTATGCCACATTACCGCCTTGAAAAGCATGTTAGTATAACGTACGACACCTTACAACACCTAACAAAACATTACAACACCGTACGTAAACTCAAAATCGATAAGAAACCTAATGAATTCGTCCGAGTCATTTGAACATCGTACAACAATTTAGAATATCTTACGACTCTGTATGCCACATTACCGCCTTGAAAATCATGTTAGTATAACGTACGACACCTTACAACTACTAACAAAACATTACAACACCGTACGTAAACTTAAAACTCCATAATAAACCTAATGAATTCATCCGAGTCCTTTGAACATCGTACGGCAATTTAGAATATATTACCACTCTGTATGCCACATTACCACCTTGAAAAGTATGTTAGTATAACGTACGGCACCTTACAATTCCTAACCAAACATTACAACACCGTACGTAAACTTAAAACTACATAATAAACTTAATGAATTCTTCCGAGTCATTTGAACATCGTACAACAACTTAGAATATCTTACGACTCTGTATGCCACATTACCGCCTTGAAAATCATGTTAGTATAACGTACGACACCTTACAACTCTTAACAACACATTACAATACCGTATGTAACCTTAAAACTCCATAGTAAACCTAATGAATTCCTCCGAGTCCTTTGAACATCGTACGACAATTTAGAATATATTACCACTCTGTATGCCACATTACCACCTTGAAAAGTATGTTAGTATAACGTACGGCACCTTACAATTCCTAACAAAACATTACAACACCGTACGTAAACTTAAAACTACATAATAAACATAATGAATTCGTCCGAGTCATTTGAACATCGTACAACAATTTAGAATATCTTACGACTCTGTATGCCACATTACCGCCTTGAAAAGCATGTTAGTATAATGTACGACACCTTACAACTCCTAACAAAACATTACAACACCGTACGTAAACTTAAAACTCCATAATAAACCTAATGAATTCATCCGAGTCTTTTGAACATCGTACGAAAATTTTGAATATATTACGACTCTATATGCCACATTACCGCTTTGAAAAGCATGTTACTATAACGTACGACACCTTACAACACCTAACAAAACATTACAACACCGTACGTAAACTCAAAAATCCATAATAAACCTAATGAATTCGTCCGAGTAATTTGAACATCGTACAACAATTTAGAATATCTTACGACTCTGTATGCCACATTACCGCCTTGAAAAGCATGTTAGTATAACGTACGACACCTTACAACACCTAACAAAACATTACAACACCGTACGTAAACTTAAAACTCCATAATAAACCTAATGAATTCATCCGAGTCCTTTGAACATCGTACGACAATTTAGAATATATTACCACTCTGTATGCCACATTACCACCTTGAAAAGTATGTTAGTATAACGTACGGCACCTTACAATTCCTAACCAAACATTACAACACCGTACGTAAACTTAAAACTACATAATAAACTTAATGAATTCTTCCGAGTCATTTGAACATCGTACAACAATTTAGAATATCTTACGACTCTGTATGCCACATTACCGCCTTGAAAATCATGTTAGTATAACGTACGACACCTTACAACTCTTAACAACACATTACAATACCGTATGTAACCTTAAAACTCCATAGTAAACCTAATGAATTCCTCTGAGTCCTTTGAACATCGTACGACAATTTAGAATATATTACCACTCTGTATGCCACATTACCACCTTGAAAAGTATGTTAGTATAACGTACGGCACCTTACAATTCCTAACAAAACATTACAACACCGTACGTAAACTTAAAACTACATAATAAACATAATGAATTCGTCCGAGTCATTTGAACATCGTACAACAATTTAGAATATCTTACGACTCTGTATGCCACATTACCGCCTTGAAAAGCATGTTAGTATAACGTACGACACCTTACAACTCCTAACAAAACATTACAACACCGTACGTAAACTTAAAACTCCATAATAAACCTAATGAATTCATCCGAGTCTTTTGAACATCGTACGACAATTTTGAATATATTACGACTCTATATGCCACATTACCGCTTTGAAAAGCATGTTACTATAACGTACGACACCTTACAACACCTAACAAAACATTACAACACCGTACGTAAACTCAAAAATCCATAATAAACCTAATGAATTCGTCCGAGTCATTTGAACATCGTACAACAATTTAGAATATCTTACGACTCTGTATGCCACATTACCGCCTTGAAAAGCATGTTAGTATAACGTACGACACCTTACAACACCTAACAAAACATTACAACACCGTACGTAAACTCAAAACTCGATAAGAAACCTAATGAATTCGTCCGAGTCATTTGAACATCGTACAACAATTTAGAATATCTTACGACTCTATATGCCACATTACCGCCTTGAAAAGCATGTTAGTATAACGTAGGACACCTTACAACTCCTAACAACACATTACAATACCGTATGTAAACTTAAAACTCCATAGTAAACCTAATGAATTTTTCCGAGTCATTTGAACATCGTACAACAATTTAGAATATCTTACGACTCTGTATGCCACTTTACCGCCTTGAAAAGCATGTTAGTATAACGTACAACACCTTACAACTACTAACAAAACATTAGAACACCGTACGTAAACTTAAAACTCCATAATAAACCTAATGAATTCATCCGAGTCCTTTGAACATCGTACGACAATTTAGAATATATTACCACTCTGTATGCCACATTACCACCTTGAAAAGTATGTTAGTATAACGTACGGCACCTTACAATTCCTAACCAAACATTACAACACCGTACGTAAACTTAAAACTACATAATAAACTTAATGAATTCTTCCGAGTCATTTGAACATCGTACAACAATTTAGAATATCTTACGACTCTGTATGCCACATTACCGCCTTGAAAATCATGTTAGTATAACGTACGACACCTTACAACTCCTAACAACCCATTACAATACCGTATGTAACCTTAAAACTCCATAGTAAACCTAATGAATTCCTCCGAGTCCTTTGAACATCGTACGACAATTTTGAATATATTACCACTCTGTATGCCACATTACCACCTTGAAAAGTATGTTAGTATAACGTACGGCACCTTACAATTCCTAACAAAACATTACAACACCGTACATAAACTTAAAACTACATAATAAACATAATGAATTCGTCCGAGTCATTTGAACATCGTACAACAATTTAGAATATCTTACGACTCTGTATGCCACATTACCGCCTTGAAAAGCATGTTAGTATAACGTACGACACCTTACAACTCCTAACAAAACATTACAACACCGTACGTAAACTTAAAACTCCATAATAAACCTAATAATTCATCCGAGTCTTTTGAACATCGTACGACAATTTTGAATATATTACGACTCTATATGCCACATTACCGCTTTAAAAAGCATGTTACTATAACGTACGACACCTTACAACACCTAACAAAACATTACAACACCGTACGTAAACTCAAAAATCCATAATAAACCTAATGAATTCGTCCGAGTCATTTGAACATCGTACAACAATTTAGAATATCTTACGACTCTGTATGCCACATTACCGCCTTAAAAAGCATGTTAGTATAACGTACGACACCTTACAACACCTAACAAAACATTACAACACCGTACGTAAACTCAAAAATCCATAATAAACCTAATGAATTTGTCCGAGTCATTTGAACATCGTACAACAATTTAGAATATCTTACGACTCTGTATGCCACATTACCGCCTTGAAAAGCATGTTAGTATAACGTAGGACACCTTACAACTCCTAACAACACATTACAATACCGTATGTAAACTTAAAACTCCATAGTAAACTTAATGAATTTGTCCGAGTCATTTGAACATCGTACAACAATTTAGAATATCTTACAACTCTGTATGCCACTTTACCGCCTTGAAAAGCATGTTAGTATAACGTACAACACCTTACAACTACTAACAAAACATTACAACACCGTACGTAAACTTAAAACTCCATAATAAACCTAATGAATTCATCCGAGTCCTTTGAACATGGTACGACAATTTAGAATATATTACCACTCTTTATGCCACATTACCACCTTGAAAAGTATGTTAGTATAACGTACGGCACCTTACAATTCCTAACCAAACATTACAACACCGTACGTAAACTTAAAACTACATAATAAACTTAATGAATTCTTCCGAGTCATTTGAACATCGTACAACAATTTAGAATATCTTACGACTCTGTATGCCACATTACCGCCTTGAAAATCATGTTAGTATAACGTACGACACCTTACAACTCCTAACAACCCATTACAATACCGTATGTAACCTTAAAACTCCATAGTAAACCTAATGAATTCCTCCGAGTCCTTTGAACATCGTACGACAATTTAGAATATATTACCACTCTGTATACCACATTACCACCTTGAAAAGTATGTTAGTATAACGTACGGCACCTTACAATTCCTAACAAAACATTACAACACCGTACGTAAACTTAAAACTACATAATAAACATAATGAATTCGTCCGAGTCATTTGAACATCGTACAACAATTTAGAATATCTTACGACTCTGTATGCCACATTACCGCCTTGAAAAGCATGATAGTATAACGTACGACACCTTACAACTCCTAACAAAACATTACAACACCGTACGTAAACTTAAAACTCCATAATAAACCTAATAATTCATCCGAGTCTTTTGAACATCGTACGACAATTTTGAATATATTACGACTCTATATGCCACATTACCGCTTTGAAAAGCATGTTACTATAACGTACGACACCTTACAACACCTAACAAAACATTACAACACCGTACGTAAACTCAAAAATCCATAATAAACCTAATGAATTCGTCCGAGTCATTTGAACATCGTACAACAATTTAGAATATCTTACGACTCTGTATGCCACATTACCGCCTTGAAAAGCATGTTAGTATAACGTACGACACCTTACAACACCTAACAAAACATTACAACACCGTACGTAAACTCAAAACTCGATAAGAAACCTAATGAATTCGTCCGAGTCATTTGAACATCGTACAACAATTTAGAATATCTTACGACTCTGTATGCCACATTACCGCGTTGAAAAGCATGTTAGTATAACGTAGGACACCTTACAACTCCTAACAACACATTACAATACCGTATGTAAACTTAAAACTCCATAGTAAACCTAATGAATTTGTCCGAGTCATTTGAACATCGTACAACAATTTAGAATATCTTACAACTCTGTATGCCACTTTACCGCCTTGAAAAGCATGTTAGTATAACGTACAACACCTTACAACTACTAACAAAACATTAGAACACCGTACGTAAACTTAAAACTCCATAATAAACCTAATGAATTCATCCGAGTCCTTTGAACATCGTACGACAATTTAGAATATATTACCACTCTTTATGCCACATTACCACCTTGAAAAGTATGTTAGTATAACGTACGGCACCTTACAATTCCTAACCAAACATTACAACACCGTACGTAAACTTAAAACTACATAATAAACTTAATGAATTCTTCCGAGTCATTTGAACATCGTACAACAATTTAGAATATCTTACGACTCTGTATGCCACATTACCGCCTTGAAAATCATGTTAGTATAACGTACGACACCTTACAACTCCTAACAACCCATTACAATACCGTATGTAACCTTAAAACTCCATAGTAAACCTAATGAATTCCTCCGAGTCCTTTGAACATCGTACGACAATTTAGAATATATTACCACTCTGTATACCACATTACCACCTTGAAAAGTATGTTAGTATAACGTACGGCACCTTACAATTCCTAACAAAACATTACAACACCGTACGTAAACTTAAAACTACATAATAAACATAATGAATTCGTCCGAGTCATTTGAACATCGTACAACAATTTAGAATATCTTACGACTCTGTATGCCACATTACCGCCTTGAAAAGCATGATAGTATAACGTACGACACCTTACAACTCCTAACAAAACATTACAACACCGTACGTAAACTTAAAACTCCATAATAAACCTAATAATTCATCCGAGTCTTTTGAACATCGTACGACAATTTTGAATATATTACGACTCTATATGCCACATTACCGCTTTGAAAAGCATGTTACTATAACGTACGACACCTTACAACACCTAACAAAACATTACAACACCGTACGTAAACTCAAAAATCCATAATAAACCTAATGAATTCGTCCGAGTCATTTGAACATCGTACAACAATTTAGAATATCTTACGACTCTGTATGCCACATTACCGCCTTGAAAAGCATGTTAGTATAACGTACGACACCTTACAACACCTAACAAAACATTACAACACCGTACGTAAACTCAAAACTCGATAAGAAACCTAATGAATTCGTCCGAGTCATTTGAACATCGTACAACAATTTAGAATATCTTACGACTCTGTATGCCACATTACCGCGTTGAAAAGCATGTTAGTATAACGTAGGACACCTTACAACTCCTAACAACACATTACAATACCGTATGTAAACTTAAAACTCCATAGTAAACCTAATGAATTTGTCCGAGTCATTTGAACATCGTACAACAATTTAGAATATCTTACAACTCTGTATGCCACTTTACCGCCTTGAAAAGCATGTTAGTATAACGTACAACACCTTACAACTACTAACAAAACATTAGAACACCGTACGTAAACTTAAAACTCCATAATAAACCTAATGAATTCATCCGAGTCCTTTGAACATCGTACGACAATTTAGAATATATTACCACTCTGTATGCCACATTACCACCTTGAAAAGTATGTTAGTATAACGTACGGCACCTTACAATTCCTAACCAAACATTACAACACCGTACGTAAACTTAAAACTACATAATAAACTTAATGAATTCTTCCGAGTCATTTGAACATCGTACAACAATTTAGAATATCTTACGACTCTGTATGCCACATTACCGCCTTGAAAATCATGTTAGTATAACGTACGACACCTTACAACTCCTAACAACCCATTACAATACCGTATGTAACCTTAAAACTCCATAGTAAACCTAATGAATTCCTCCGAGTCCTTTGAACATCATACGACAATTTAGAATATATTACCACTCTGCATGCCACATTACCACCTTGAAAAGTATGTTAGTATAACGTACGGCACCTTACAATTCCTAACAAAACATTACAACACCGTACGTAAACTTAAAACTACATAATAAACATAATGAATTCGTCCGAGTCATTTGAACATCGTACAACAATTTACAATATCTTACGACTCTGTATGCCACATTACCGCCTTGAAAAGCATGTTAGTATAACGTACGACACCTTACAACTCCTAACAAAACATTACAACACCGTACGTAAACTTAAAACTCCATAATAAACCTAATAATTCATCCGAGTCTTTTGAACATCGTACGACAATTTTGAATATATTACGACTCTATATGCCACATTACCGCTTTAAAAAGCATGTTACTATAACGTACGACACCTTACAACACCTAACAAAACATTACAACACCGTACGTAAACTCAAAAATCCATAATAAACCTAATGAATTCGTCCGAGTCATTTGAACATCGTACAACAATTTAGAATATCTTACGACTCTGTATGCCACATTACCGCCTTAAAAAGCATGTTAGTATAACGTACGACACCTTACAACACCTAACAAAACATTACAACACCGTACGTAAACTCAAAACTCGATAAGAAACCTAATGAATTCGTCCGAGTCATTTGAACATCGTACAACAGTTTAGAATATCTTACGACTCTGTATGCCACATTACCGCCTTGAAAAGCATGTTAGTATAACGTAGGACACCTTACAACTCCTAACAACACATTACAATACCGTATGTAAACTTAAAACTCCATAGTAAACCTAATGAATTTGTCCGAGTCATTTGAACATCGTACAACAATTTAGAATATCTTACGACTCTGTATGCCACTTTACCGCCTTGAAAAGCATGTTAGTATAACGTACAACACCTTACAACTACTAACAAAACATTACAACACCGTACGTAAACTTAAAACTCCATAATAAACCTAATGAATTCATCCGAGTCCTTTGAACATCGTACGGCAATTTAGAATATATTACCACTCTTTATGCCACATTACCACCTTGAAAAGATGTTAGTATAACGTACGGCACCTTACAATTCCTAACCAAACATTACAACACCGTACGTAAACTTAAAACTACATAATAAACTTAATGAATTCTTCCGAGTCATTTGAACATCGTACAACAATTTAGAATATCTTACGACTCTGTATGCCACATTACCGCCTTGAAAATCATGTTAGTATAACGTACGACACCTTACAACTCCTAACAACCCATTACAATACCGTATGTAACCTTAAAACTCCATAGTAAACCTAATGAATTCCTCCGAGTCCTTTGAACATCGTACGACAATTTAGAATATATTACCACTCTGTATGCCACATTACCACCTTGAAAAGTATGTTAGTATAACGTACGGCACCTTACAATTCCTAACAAAACATTACAACACCGTACGTAAACTTAAAACTACATAATAAACATAATGACTTCGTCCGAGTCATTTGAACATCGTACAACAATTTAGAATATCTTACGACTCTGTATGCCACATTACCGCCTTGAAAAGCATGTTAGTATAACGTACGACACCTTACAACTCCTAACAAAACATTACAACACCGTACGTAAACTTAAAACTCCATAATAAACCTAATAATTCATCCGAGTCTTTTGAACATCGTACGACAATTTTGAATATATTACGACTCTATATGCCACATTACCGCTTTGAAAAGCATGTTACTATAACGTACGACACCTTACAACACCTAACAAAACATTACAACACCGTACGTAAACTCAAAAATCCATAATAAACCTAATGAATTCGTCCGAGTCATTTGAACATCGTACAACAATTTAGAATATCTTACGACTCTGTATGCCACATTACCGCCTTGAAAATCATGTTAGTATAACGTACGACACCTTACAACACCTAACAAAACATTACAACACCGTACGTAAACTCATAACTCCATAAGAAACCTAATGAATTCGTCCGAGTCATTTGAACATCGTACAACAATTTAGAATATCTTACGACTCTGTATGCCACATTACCGCCTTGAAAAGCATGTTAGTATAACGTAGGACACCTTACAACTCCTAACAACACATTACAATACCGTATGTAAACTTAAAACTCCATAGTAAACCTAATGAATTTGTCCGAGTCATTTGAACATCGTACAACAATTTAGAATATCTTACGACTCTGTATGCCACTTTACCGCCTTGAAAAGCATGTTAGTATAACGTACAACACCTTACAACTACTAACAAAACATTACAACACCGTACGTAAACTTAAAACTCCATAATAAACCTAATGAATTCATCCGAGTCCTTTGAACATCGTACGGCAATTTAGAATATATTACCACTCTTTATGCCACATTACCACCTTGAAAAGATGTTAGTATAACGTACGGCACCTTACAATTCCTAACCAAACATTACAACACCGTACGTAAACTTAAAACTACATAATAAACTTAATGAATTCTTCCGAGTCATTTGAACATCGTACAACAATTTAGAATATCTTACGACTCTGTATGCCACATTACCGCCTTGAAAATCATGTTAGTATAACGTACGACACCTTACAACTCCTAACAACCCATTACAATACCGTATGTAACCTTAAAACTCCATAGTAAACCTAATGAATTCCTCCGAGTCCTTTGAACATCGTACGACAATTTAGAATATATTACCACTCTGTATGCCACATTACCACCTTGAAAAGTATGTTAGTATAACGTACGGCACCTTACAATTCCTAACAAAACATTACAACACCGTACGTAAACTTAAAACTACATAATAAACATAATGACTTCGTCCGAGTCATTTGAACATCGTACAACAATTTAGAATATCTTACGACTCTGTATGCCACATTACCGCCTTGAAAAGCATGTTAGTATAACGTACGACACCTTACAACTCCTAACAAAACATTACAACACCGTACGTAAACTTAAAACTCCATAATAAACCTAATAATTCATCCGAGTCTTTTGAACATCGTACGACAATTTTGAATATATTACGACTCTATATGCCACATTACCGCTTTGAAAAGCATGTTACTATAACGTACGACACCTTACAACACCTAACAAAACATTACAACACCGTACGTAAACTCAAAAATCCATAATAAACCTAATGAATTCGTCCGAGTCATTTGAACATCGTACAACAATTTAGAATATCTTACGACTCTGTATGCCACATTACCGCCTTGAAAATCATGTTAGTATAACGTACGACACCTTACAACACCTAACAAAACATTACAACACCGTACGTAAACTCATAACTCCATAAGAAACCTAATGAATTCGTCCGAGTCATTTGAACATCGTACAACAATTTAGAATATCTTACGACTCTGTATGCCACATTACCGCCTTGAAAAGCATGTTAGTATAACGTAGGACACCTTACAACTCCTAACAACACATTACAATACCGTATGTAAACTTAAAACTCCATAGTAAACCAAATGAATTTGTCCGAGTCATTTGAACATCGTACAACAATTTAGAATATCTTACGACTCTGTATGCCACATTACCGACTTGAAAAGCATGTTAGTATAACGTAGGACACCTTACAACTCCTAACAACACATTACAATACCGTATGTAAACTTAAAACTCCAAAGTAAACTTAATGAATTTGTCCGGGTCCTTTGAACATCGTACGACAACTTAAAATATATTACCACTCTTTATGCCACATAACCGCCTTGAAAAGTATGTTAGTATAACGTACAGCACCTTACAATTCCTAACAAAACATTACAACACCATACGTAAACTTAAAACTACATAATAAACTTAATGAATTCGTCCGAGTTATTTGAACATCGTACAACAATTTAGAATATCTTACGACTCTGTATGCCACATTACCGCCTTCAAAATCATGTTAGTATAACGTAGGACACCTTACAACACCTAACAAAACATTACAACACCGTACGTAAACTAAAAAATCCATAATAAACCTAATGAATTCGTCCGAGTCATTTGAACATCGTACAACAATTTAAAATATCTTACGACTCTGTATGCCACATTACCGCCTTGAATAGCATGTTAGTATAACGTACGACACCTTACAACACCTAACAAAACATTACAACACCGTACGTAAACTCATAACTCCATAAGAAACCTAATGAATTCGTCCGAGTCATTTGAACATCGTACAACAATTTAGAATCTCTTACGACTCTGTATGCCACATTACCGCCTTGAAAAGCATGTTAGTATAACGTAGGACACCTTACAACTCCTAACAACACATTACAATACCGTATGTAAACTTAAAACTCCATAGTAAACCAAATGAATTTGTCCGAGTCATTTGAACATCGTACAACAATTTAGAATATCTTACGACTCTGTATGCCACATTACCGCCTTGAAAAGCATGTTAGTATAACGTACAACACCTTACAACTACTAACAAAACTTTACAACACCGTACGTAAACTTAAAACTCCATAATAAACCTAATGAATTCATCCGAGTCCTTTGAACATCGTACGACAATTTAGAATATATTACCACTCTCTATGCCATATTACCGCCTTGAAAAGTATGTTAGTATAACGTACGACACCTTACAATTCCTAACAAAACATTACAACACCGTACGTAAACTTAAAACTACATAATAAACTTAATGAATTCGTCCGAGTCATTTGAACATCGTACAACAATTTAGAATATCTTACGACTCTGTATGCCACATTACCGCCTTGAAAAGCATGTTAGTATAACGTACGACACCTTACAACTCCTAACAAAACATTACAACACCGTACGTAAACTTAAAACTCCATAATAAACCTAATAATTCATCCGAGTCTTTTGAACATCGTACGACAATTTTGAATATATTACGACTCTATATGCCACATTACCGCTTTGAAAAGCATGTTACTATAACGTACGACACCTTACAACACCTAACAAAACATTACAACACCGTACGTAAACTCAAAAATCCATAATAAACCTAATGAATTCGTCCGAGTCATTTGAACATCGTACAACAATTTAGAATATCTTACGACTCTGTATGCCACATTACCGCCTTGAAAAGCATGTTAGTATAACGTACGACACCTTACAACACCTAACAAAACATTACAACACCGTACGTAAACTCAAAACTCGATAAGAAACCTAATGAATTCGTCCGAGTCATTTGAACATCGTACAACAATTTAGAATATCTTACGACTCTATATGCCACATTACCGCCTTGAAAAGCATGTTAGTATAACGTAGGACACCTTACAACTCCTAACAACACATTACAATACCGTATGTAAACTTAAAACTCCATAGTAAACCTAATGAATTTGTCCGAGTCATTTGAACATCGTACAACAATTTAGAATATCTTACGACTCTGTATGCCACATTACCGCCTTGAAAAGCATGTTAGTATAACGTACGACACCTTACAACTCCTAACAAAACATTACAACACCGTACGTAAACTTAAAACTCCATAATAAACCTAATAATTCATCCGAGTCTTTTGAACATCGTACGACAATTTTGAATATATTACGACTCTATATGCCACATTACCGCTTTGAAAAGCATGTTACTATAACGTACGACACCTTACAACACCTAACAAAACATTACAACACCGTACGTAAACTCAAAAATCCATAATAAACCTAATGAATTCGTCCGAGTCATTTGAACATCGTACAACAATTTAGAATATCTTACGACTCTGTATGCCACATTACCGCCTTGAAAAGCATGTTAGTATAACGTACGACACCTTACAACACCTAACAAAACATTACAACACCGTACGTAAACTCAAAACTCGATAAGAAACCTAATGAATTCGTCTGTCACAACCCCAACACGGCGGGCGGTCCCAGGAGATGGTTGCCCCGGGGGTTATCGCGTGTGACGAATGGATATCAGGAGCAACGCAGCGGAACAACAACATACATACACACAGCTTAAAACTTAAAGTTGTGCATACATTAAACTTCATATATACAATACATTGATTACAAAACGACAATTGTTTGTTTGATACATAACATTAACATACTAAAGCTAGCAACTATTCTAGGTCCAGAGCGTCTATCTTCTAAGCCCGCAAGCCCTCTACCTGCTCTAGCCTCAACAGTGCTTTCCTGCATCACACGACACCTAGATGTGTGCCAAAAAGTTTAAAAGAAAGGGTCAGCTTACGCTGGTGAGTTCATAATAAAACATTTTACAAAACATTTCAAACATTCAACCAAATACTTGTAAAAACCATGATCAACGAGTTGCCAAGCTCCATTGATCAAAGAGTTACCACTAACTCCATCACTTACAAGCATTTCATAAACATACTAGCATCATCAGATAAATATACACAGACAATACGATAAACCCCTCAACAACTCCGTCAGGCACGTCTGCGCTGGAGCAGAATATATGCATATACCCTTCACCGAGTTTACCGCCCGTCACCCTAAAAACAGAAGTGGTATTGCCCGATATTTACCGTAGAATGCTAGCCAACCGTTCAAAAACAACAGTTTAAGAACACAACCAATCCAAAAGAGTTTATACAAAAACTCACAATCATTTGCAACCAAAACAGGTTTAAGCAACACATCCAGTTTTGTAAAACATACAATCGTTTCAAAAGAGTTTAAGTGTATGAACTCACCTCAACAAGATCACAACAAGCTCACAACTAGCTTCGGTCCTTGATCTAATCCCAACAATCAATCCCAATGGATATCTTCACGATCACACAAATAGCTATATCGACAATCAATCTCAATAGCTATAATCCACCTATAACGCGATATCACAACGTTATAAATAACGATTCCTAAGACTATGTAAGTCCTAGGGCATAACTAGCGAAGCATACGACTAGATACGAGTCGTTGCCACCTAAACTTACCAAATCCCGAACCTCAGGAATCTAAACGAATCCTACCGAGATACGTTACCCGTTCACAACGGATATCATACCCCTAGAGTACGGATATTCAACCCGCACCCTCCCCGGGTAATCTACCCGTTAGTTGCGGGTGTTTAATCCCGCAACTATTTCCCCTAGCACGTCCCTTGTGCTATGCGGGTATCTTCACCCCGCATTCCCATCGGGTTCCCAACCCGATTCCCGTCCTAAACTAATCGAGAATGAAAGACCATTTACCTCGTCGATCACCGATCTTCAATTGCGCAACACCTTGATGATCACCGTTCTTCACTCGGACAGAACCTCGACGCACGCCAAGCGATCTACACGCGCCCGAGACTCGAAGGAACGTCACGACGCAGGGTACCGCACTCGAGGCGCGATTCCGCAACAAAACGGACTGGTTTCTCTCTCTAAAAAGTTCTAGAGAGAGAGAGAGGTTTGAGCACAAGTGAAGGGGGGTTGCACCCCTTTATATAGGCTGTCTGGGCTGTTCCAGGCGATACGCGCAGCCCACATGCACCATCTGCGCGTATCGCGTAGATGGTGAGTGGCTGCCAGCTGTTTTCCACCCGACTGACACTAGGCGATACGCGCAGGGCCCTACCCTTTGATGCGCGGACCGCGTAGCCTACATTTTCAGATTCCTCTCGTCGAAACACGTGGAATTCATATATTATGGGCTCCGTAACTCTTCTTCTAAGTCAAGATATGCTCGAAACAAGTTTTCGGGCATTCCTCGGGTGTTTTCGCATTTCCCGCTTCGTTATAACTCCGATTTGAGTTCCGTTTTCGGCCACGTTCTTCATTTTCAGTCCTTTACCACCCCTAGGGTTTATCAATATAGATTAGGACTGTTTATTCAACGTGCTATTTACATGAACACCCGCCCATTATCGACATATACTTACGTCAAAATTTAGGGTTTTACATTTCTCCCCTCCTTAAAAGAATTTCGTCCTCGAAATTCGAATGTTACAAAAATAACTGAGGGTACTTGGCTTTCATCTCACTAGCCAATTCCCAAGTTTTCTCCGGTCCTCTTTGTCCTTCCCATTGGACCAACACTAACCGGATTCTTTTCTTTCTCAATTTCCTTTCTTGCGTATCAAGAATCTTTACCGGCCTCTCTGTAAAAGATAGCTTCTCGCTTACTTGAACATCTTTGAGAGGTACAGCTTGATTTGGATCTGCCAAACATTTCCTTAAGTTTGACACATGAAAGGTGTCGTGTACACCTTTCAAGGTTTCCGGTAACTCAAGCTTATAAGCAACTTTCCCAACTCTCGCAACAATCTTAAATGGACCAATGTATCTCGGTGCTAACTTTCCACGTTTGATAAACCACACCACTCCTTTCCATGGAGATACTTTCAACATCACGTAATCTCCAACTTTGAATTCTAAGGGCCTTCTACGAACATCAGCATAACTTTTCTGCCTATCATGGGCAGCTTTTAGCCTTTGCCTGATCAGTTGGATTTTATCAGTTGTTTCTAACATCATCTCCGTACTACACAACTGATCCTCTCCAACTTCCGTCCAACAAACAGGAGTTCTGCATTTTCTTCCATAAAGTGCTTCAAATGGTGCCATCCCTATGCTGGTGTGATAACTATTGTTGTATGAAAACTCGACCAATGGTAAGAATTCATCCCAACTACCACTAAAGTCAATCACACACGCACGCAGCATATCCTCAAGGGTTTGGATCGTACGCTCACTCTGCCCATCAGTTTGAGGATGATATGCCGTGCTCAAATTCAATCTAGTTCCTAGATCTTTTTGCAAACTCGACCAAAACCTTGACGTGAATCGACTATCTCTATCAGAGATGATCGAAAGTGGCACGCCATGTCTACTCACAATCTCCTTGATATACAATTTAGCCATCTTCTCTGGTGAGTAGCTCTTGTTATATGGTATGAAATGAGACGACTTGGTCAATCGATCCACAATCACCCATATGGCATTATGCCCTGCACGAGTTCTTGGGAGCTTCGTGACATAATCCATCGTTATTCTTTCCCACTTCCAAACTGGTAATTCTATCTGTTGTAACAGACCTGCTGGTTTCTGATGCTCAATCTTAACTTGTAAACAAGTCAAGCACTTTTGCACATACTGTGCAATTGATCTCTTCATATTGGGCCACCAATAATGCTCTTTCAAGCTCTTGAACATCTTATCCGTTCCAGGATGAATCGAGTACTTAGACTTGTGGGTTTCATCAATAAT
Organism: Tagetes erecta; assembly: GCA_030867185.1. Lineage (NCBI taxonomy): Eukaryota > Viridiplantae > Streptophyta > Magnoliopsida > Asterales > Asteraceae > Tagetes > Tagetes erecta. The sequence continues at coordinate 40,306,730 of CM061488.1, read as the reverse complement.
CTTATCCTGAATTCCTCCAAACTTTGGAACCCAGATTCTTGATCCAAACCTTAGAATCTCATCCTTTCCTTTTGTCAACAAACCTTCCTTTCCCACCATTCGCTCCTTCTTGATGCTTTCTTCCTTCAAGGCATTTGTCTGAGCTTCACGATCTGATCCTTCCAATCAATCGTTACAATGATCTGCAAAGCCCTTACTCTAATGGGTTTAACCATCTCCTTTCGACTCAGGGCGTATGCCACCACATTGGCCTTGCCAGGATGGTATTTGATCTCACAATCATAATCGCTAAGCAATTCCATCCATCTACGTTGCCTCATGTTTAGCTCCTTCTGATCAAAAAGGTGTTGAAGGCTTTTGTGATCGGAATATATCACGAATTTAGTACCATAAAGATAATGTCGCCACATCTTCAAGGCAAACACTATGGCACCTAATTCCAAATCATGTGTGGTGTAACGTTTCTCATGAACGCTCAATTGTCGTGATGAATAGGCAATGACCTTCTCTCGTTGCATCAGCACGCAACCAAGACCATTAAGCGAGGCATCACAACATACCACAAAATCCTCATTACCTTCGGGTAATGAAAGAATTGGAGCACTACAAAGCTTCTTCTTCAAGACACTAAAGGCTTCCTCTTGCTCGGGTCCCCATTTGAACTCAGCCTTCTTCCGCGTTAATGCAGTCATCGGTGTAGCAATCTTGGAGAAGTCTTTGATAAATCTTCGGTAGTACCCAGCTAAGCCTAAGAAGCTTCTAATTTCCGTGGGAGTCTCCGGGACTTCCCATTTCATTATAGCCTCTATCTTAGTTGGATCTACCTGAACACCAGCTTCATTTATCACATGCCCGAGAAATTGAACTTCTCTCTTCCAAAAATCACACTTGGAGAACTTAGCATACAGCTTCTCTTGTCTAAGAGTCTCCAAAACCTTCTTCAAGTGTTCTGCATGATCATTTTGATCTCTCGAATAGACCAAAATATCATCGATAAAGACAATGACGAACCTGTCTAGATACGGCTTGCAGACTCTGTTCATGAGATCCATGAATGCTGCAGGGGCATTGGTTAGTCCAAAGGACATAACCAAAAACTCATAGTGCCCATAACGGGTTCTAAAAGCCGTCTTGGGAATATCTTCTTCCCGCACCTTCAGCTGATGGTATCCAGACCTAAGATCGATCTTGGAAAAATAACTAGCGCCTTGCAGCTGATCAAACAGATCGTCTATCCTCGGCAATGGATACTTGTTCTTAATTGTTAACTTGTTCAGCTCACGATAGTCAATGCACATCCGCATGGAGCCGTCTTTCTTCTTTACAAACAGAACTGGTGCACCCCAAGGGGATGAACTCGGTCTAATGAAGCCTAAGTCGAGCAACTCCTGGACTTGCTTCATCAACTCTTGCAATTCGGAGGGCGCCAAACGATAAGGAGCCTTCGCAATCGGCCTTGCTTCAGGTATTAAATCGATTTGAAATTCGATTTGTCGGTTGGGAGGGAGTCCGGGTAAGTCATCAGGAAACACGTCAGGGTAATCACATACGACTGGGATATCCGAAATCTGCTTTTCGGGCTTAGCATCTAAAGCATAGGCTATAAAAGCCTCACAACCTTTCATCAAACATTTACTAGCCTTAATTGCAGATATCATCCGGATATTACCTCCGATACTATCTCCCTTAACCATTAATGTTTCACCATCTGACTTACATACCCTAACCAACTTTTTCTCACAATCAACTTGGGCTCGATTATAAGTTAACCAGTCCATTCCTATGACTACATCATAACTACACAAGTTCATAGGCATAACATTAACTGGAAACTCAACACCATTTAAATTAAGCAAGCAATCCTTATACACTACTGTTATCATATCACTTCCTCCATTTGCTGTTTCTACCTCATAAGCAGAATCTAGCACTACAGGTTCTTTTCCTAGGTATTTACCAAAGGAAACTGACACAAAACTCTTATTTGCACCCGTGTCAAATAAAACCTTAGCATAAACGTTGTTTAGAGGGAACATACCTGCCACAACATCCTCATTAACTTCTTTATCATCGCCCTTCTTCATAACAAACACCCGCCCTTTGGCTGGGTTCTTTCCTCCTTTAATTTTAGGGCAATCATTCTTAAAATGCCCTGTTTCCTGACAATTATAGCACTTGATCGTCGGACACGATCTTGAGAGATGTCCCGATTGTTGGCATCGGTAACACTTCCTCTCTTGATATTCTTCTCCAACTTTCCCCTTGTTCTTGCTACCACCTGCTCCCTTTTTGAACTTGAATCTACTGCTAGAACCACTCTTCTTATCCTCTGACTTCCTCTTCCTTTCTCCTTCATGTACCTCTTGACTTTGCACCTCATCGTAGATGATTGCGCTCAGTCCTACTGCTTCATCAAAGGTCGTTGGCCCTTTCGCCTTCACATGCGTTCGGATCTTTGGTGGAAGCCCCTGGATATAACACCTCAACCTTCTAGACTCGGGAGTAACTAAGTGGGGAACCAACAAAGCCATCTCGTTGAATCTAGAGGTGTACTCACGAGGCGTCATTGATCCAGCCTCAAGCCGAAGAAACTCCATCTCCATCTTGTCCAACTCATTCTGCGGACAGAATTGTTGGAGCACCAACTCCTTCATGTCATTCCACCTCATGCTATCGATAGTGGCTTGTCCTTTCCTTTGGACTATCGTCTTCCACCAGTGCATAGCTTCTTCTTCAAACGAATGAGCAGCGTACTTGACCGCTTGATCATCACGGCACTCGCTGATGTTAATCACAGCTTCCATCGCAGAAATCCAATTATACGTCGCTATGGCACCACCTTTTCCACTGAAAGGTTTAGGAGTACAATCCTTAAAACCTTTATACAAACAACCTCTCTTGGGGATTCTTCCACCATCGTTTCCCCCAGTACCACCATCGCCTCTGGCATCGCCACCACTTCCCGTGCCACCATTGCCTCCGGTACCACCACTGCCTCCTGTGCCACCTCCAGTGCCACCACTGCCTCCACGATTCTCTTCATTTGATCTTCTTTGCAGTGCAGAGTCTATGATCCTAGGCAACGTGGTTTCCAGTACCTTGGAGACTTGATCAGCAACCGCCGAATTAAACTGGGTTTCTGTCATGATAACTTCCTCTCCGTCATTATCATGATTCTCGATAGTCTCAGCGTTATTAGTTTCTTTATTCATGTTCGTCCTAGTACTTCTTCTTGTAGGAGGTCGTCTACCGCTACCTTTCCTTTTACCAGCCATAACTCTACCTACAGAAGAGAGCAGGGAGTCAGTATTCACATGATGGACCATGATTAAGAACAATATAGTGCTTGTAAACAAATAATGACAGTGGCCAGTTGCAATTATTTATTTACCGCGCTGATCGTGTTCTTAGCCATTCTCCGCCACGTTCATACCAAAACCCATTTCTCTTTCTAGAAAGGAAACTTCTATACACCTATGCGGGCACTTATCCTATCTTATCTTAGTTTAAGTCTAGATACTAAGCTTGTACCTAGTTCGCTTAAACTACGGCTCTGATACCAAGCCTGTCACAACCCCAACACGGCGGGCGGTCCCAGGAGATGGTTGCCCCGGGGGTTATCGCGTGTGACGAATGGATATCAGGAGCAACGCAGCGGAACAACAGCATACATACACACAGCTTAAAACTTAAAGTTGTGCATACATTAAACTTCATATATACAATACATTGATTACAAAACGACAATTGTTTGTTTGATACATAACATTAACATACTAAAGCTAGCAACTATTCTAGGTCCAGAGCGTCTATCTTCTAAGCCCGCAAGCCCTCTACCTGCTCTAGCCTCAACAGTGCTTTCCTGCATCACACGACACCTAGATGTGTGCCAAAAAGTTTAAAAGAAAGGGTCAGCTTACGCTGGTGAGTTCATAATAAAACATTTTACAAAACATTTCAAACATTCAACCAAATACTTGTAAAAACCATGATCAACGAGTTGCCAAGCTCCATTGATCAAAGAGTTACCACTAACTCCATCACTTACAAGCATTTCATAAACATACTAGCATCATCAGATAAATATACACAGACAATACGATAAACCCCTCAACAACTCCGTCAGGCACGTCTGCGCTGGAGCAGAATATATGCATATACCCTTCACCGAGTTTACCGCCCGTCACCCTAAAAACAGAAGTGGTATTGCCCGATATTTACCGTAGAATGCTAGCCAACCGTTCAAAAACAACAGTTTAAGAACATAACCAATCCAAAAGAGTTTATACAAAAACTCACAATCATTTGCAACCAAAACAGGTTTAAGCAACACATCCAGTTTTGTAAAACATACAATCGTTTCAAAAGAGTTTAAGTGTATGAACTCACCTCAACAAGATCACAACAAGCTCACAACTAGCTTCGGTCCTTGATCTAATCCCAACAATCAATCCCAATGGATATCTTCACGATCACACAAATAGCTATATCGACAATCAATCTCAATAGCTATAATCCACCTATAACGCGATATCACAACGTTATAAATAACGATTCCTAAGACTATGTAAGTCCTAGGGCATAACTAGCGAAGCATACGACTAGATACGAGTCGTTGCCACCTAAACTTACCAAATCCCGAACCTCAGGAATCTAAACGAATCCTACCGAGATACGTTACCCGTTCACAACGGATATCATACCCCTAGAGTACGGATATTCAACCCGCACCCTCCCCGGGTAATCTACCCGTTAGTTGCGGGTGTTTAATCCCGCAACTATTTCCCCTAGCACGTCCCTTGTGCTATGCGGGTATCTTCACCCCGCATTCCCATCGGGTTCCCAACCCGATTCCCGTCCTAAACTAATCGAGAATGAAAGACCATTTACCTCGTCGATCACCGATCTTCAATTGCGCAACACCTTGATGATCACCGTTCTTCACTCGGACAGAACCTCGACGCACGCCAAGCGATCTACACGCGCCCGAGACTCGAAGGAACGTCACGACGCAGGGTACCGCACTCGAGGCGCGATTCCGCAACAAAACGGACTGGTTTCTCTCTCTAAAAAGTTCTAGAGAGAGAGAGAGGTTTGAGCACAAGTGAAGGGGGGTTGCACCCCTTTATATAGGCTGTCTGGGCTGTTCCAGGCGATACGCGCAGCCCACATGCACCATCTGCGCGTATCACGTAGATGGTGAGTGGCTGCCAGCTGTTTTCCACCCGACTAACACTAGGCGATACGCGCAGGGCCCTACCCTTTGATGCGCGGACCGCGTAGCCTACATTTTCAGATTCCTCTCGTCGAAACACGTGGAATTCATATATTATGGGCTCCGTAACTCTTCTTCTAAGTCAAGATATGCTCGAAACAAGTTTTCGGGCATTCCTCGGGTGTTTTCGCATTTCCCGCTTCGTTATAACTCCGATTTGAGTTCCGTTTTCGGCCACGTTCTTCATTTTCAGTCCTTTACCACCCCTAGGGTTTATCAATATAGATTAGGACTGTTTATTCAACGTGCTATTTACATGAACACCCGCCCATTATCGACATATACTTACGTCAAAATTTAGTGTTTTACATCGTCCGAGTCATTTGAACATCGTACAACAATTTAGAATATCTTACGACTCTGTATGCCACATTACCGCCTTGAAAAGCATGTTAGTATAACGTAGGACACCTTACAACTCCTAACAACACATTACAATACCGTATGTAAACTTAAAACTCCATAATAAACCTAATGAATTCATCCGAGTCCTTTGAACATCGTACGACAATTTAGAATATATTACCACACTGTATGCCACATTACCACCTTGAAAAGTATGTTAGTATAACGTACGGCACCTTACAATTCCTAACCAAACATTACAACACCGTACGTAAACTTAAAACTACATAATAAACTTAATGAATTCTTCCGAGTCATTTGAACATCGTACAACAATTTAGAATATCTTACGACTCTGTATGCCACATTACCGCCTTGAAAATCATGTTAGTATAACGTACGACACCTTACAACACCTAACAAAACATTACAACACCGTACGTAAACTCATAACTCCATAAGAAACCTAATGAATTCGTCCGAGTCATTTGAACATCGTACAACAATTTAGAATATCTTACGACTCTGTATGCCACATTACCGCCTTGAAAAGCATGTTAGTATAACGTAGGACACCTTACAACTCCTAACAACACATTACAATACCGTATGTAAACTTAAAACTCCATAGTAAACCAAATGAATTTGTCCGAGTCATTTGAACATCGTACAACAATTTAGAATATCTTACGACTCTGTATGCCACATTACCGCCTTGAAAATCATGTTAGTATAACGTACGACACCTTACAACACCTAACAAAACATTACAACACCGTACGTAAACTCATAACTCCATAAGAAACCTAATGAATTCGTCCGAGTCATTTGAACATCGTACAACAATTTAGAATATCTTACGACTCTGTATGCCACATTACCGCCTTGAAAAGCATGTTAGTATAACGTAGGACACCTTACAACTCCTAACAACACATTACAATACCGTATGTAAACTTAAAACTCCATAGTAAACCAAATGAATTTGTCCGAGTCATTTGAACATCGTACAACAATTTAGAATATCTTACGACTCTGTATGCCACATTACCGACTTGAAAAGCATGTTAGTATAACGTAGGACACCTTACAACTCCTAACAACACATTACAATACCGTATGTAAACTTAAAACTCCAAAGTAAACCTAATGAATTTGTCCGAGTCCTTTGAACATCGTACGACAACTTAAAATATATTACCACTCTTTATGCCACATTACCGCCTTGAAAAGTATGTTAGTATAACGTACAGCACCTTACAATTCCTAACAAAACATTACAACACCATACGTAAACTTAAAACTACATAATAAACTTAATGAATTCGTCCGAGTCATTTGAACATCGTACAACAATTTAGAATATCTTACGGCTCTGTATGCCACAATACCGCCTTGAAAATCATGTTAGTATAACGTAGGACACCTTACAACACCTAACAAAACATTACAACACCGTACGTAAACTAAAAAATCCATAATAAACCTAATGAATTCGTCCGAGTCATTTGAACATCGTACAACAATTTAGAATATCTTACGACTCTGTATGCCACATTACCGCCTTGAATAGCATGTTAGTATAACGTACGACACCTTACAACACCTAACAAAACATTACAACACCGTACGTAAACTCATAACTCCATAAGAAACCTAATGAATTCGTCCGAGTCATTTGAACATCGTACAACAATTTAGAATCTCTTACGACTCTGTATGCCACATTACCGCCTTGAAAAGCATGTTAGTATAACGTAGGACACCTTACAACTCCTAACAACACATTACAATACCGTATGTAAACTTAAAACTCCATAGTAAACCAAATGAATTTGTCCGAGTCATTTGAACATCGTACAACAATTTAGAATATCTTACGACTCTGTATGCCACATTACCGCCTTGAAAAGCATGTTAGTATAACGTACAACACCTTACAACTACTAACAAAACATTACAACACCGTACGTAAACTTAAAACTCCATAATAAACCTAATGAATTCATCCGAGTCCTTTGAACATCGTACGACAATTTAGAATATATTACCACTCTCTATGCCACATTACCGCCTTGAAAAGTATGTTAGTATAACGTACGGCACCTTACAATTCCTAACAAAACATTACAACACCGTACGTAAACTTAAAACTACATAATAAACTTAATGAATTCGTCCGAGTCATTTGAACATCGTACAACAATTTAGAATATCTTACGACTCTGTATGCCACATTACCGCCTTGAAAATCATGTTAGTATAACGTAGGACACCTTACAACACCTAACAAAACATTACAACACCGTACGTAAACTCAAAAATCCTTAATAAACCTAATGAATTCGTCCGAGTCATTTGAACATCGTACAAATATTTAGAATATCTTACGACTCTGTATGCCACATTACCGCCTTGAAAAGCATGTTAGTATAACGTACGACACCTTACAACACCTAACAAAACATTACAACACCGTACGTAAACTCAAAACTCGATAAGAAACCTAATGAATTCGTCCGAGTCATTTGAACATCGTACAACAATTTAGAATATCTTACGACTCTGTATGCCACATTACCGCCTTGAAAAGCATGTTAGTATAACGTAGGACACCTTACAACTCCTAACAACACATTACAATACCGTATGTAAACTTAAAACTCCAAAGTAAACCTAATGAATTTGTCCGAGTCCTTTGAACATCGTACGACAACTTAAAATATATTACCACTCTTTATGCCACATTACCGCCTTGAAAAGTATGTTAGTATAACGTACAGCACCTTACAATTCCTAACAAAACATTACAACACCATACGTAAACTTAAAACTACATAATAAACTTAATGAATTCGTCCGAGTCATTTGAACATCGTACAACAATTTAGAATATCTTACGACTCTGTATGCCACAATACCGCCTTGAAAATCATGTTAGTATAACGTAGGACACCTTACAACACCTAACAAAACATTACAACACCGTACGTAAACTAAAAAATCCATAATAAACCTAATGAATTCGTCCGAGTCATTTGAACATCGTACAACAATTTAGAATATCTTATGACTCTGTATGCCACATTACCGCCTTGAATAGCATGTTAGTATAACGTACGACACCTTACAACACCTAACAAAACATTACAACACCGTACGTAAACTCATAACTCCATAAGAAACCTAATGAATTCGTCCGGGTCATTTGAACATCGTACAACAATTTAGAATCTCTTACGACTCTGTATGCCACATTACCGCCTTGAAAAGCATGTTAGTATAACGTAGGACATCTTACAACTCCTAACAACACATTACAATACCGTATGTAAACTTAAAACTCCATAGTAAACCAAATGAATTTGTCCGAGTCATTTGAACATCGTACAACAATTTAGAATATCTTACGACTCTGTATGCCACATTACCGCCTTGAAAAGCATGTTAGTATAACGTACAACACCTTACAACTACTAACAAAACATTACAACACCGTACGTAAACTTAAAACTCCATAATAAACCTAATGAATTCATCCGAGTCCTTTGAACATCGTACGACAATTTAGAATATATTACCACTCTCTATGCCACATTACCGCCTTGAAAAGTATGTTAGTATAACGTACGGCACCTTACAATTCCTAACAAAACATTACAACACCGTACGTAAACTTAAAACTACATAATAAACTTAATGAATTCGTCCGAGTCATTTGAACATCGTACAACAATTTAGAATATCTTACGACTCTGTATGCCACATTACCGCCTTGAAAATCATGTTAGTATAACGTAGGACACCTTACAACACCTAACAAAACATTACAACACCGTACGTAAACTCAAAAATCCTTAATAAACCTAATGAATTCGTCCGAGTCATTTGAACATCGTACAACAATTTAGAATATCTTACGACTCTGTATGCCACATTACCGCCTTGAAAAGCATGTTAGTATAACGTACGACACCTTACAACACCTAACAAAACATTACAACACCGTACGTAAACTCAAAACTCGATAAGAAACCTAATGAATTCGTCCGAGTCATTTGAACATCGTACAACAATTTAGAATATCTTACGACTCTGTATGCCACATTACCACCTTGAAAAGCATGTTAGTATAACGTAGGACACCTTACAACTCCTAACAACACATTTCAATACCGTATGTAAACTTAAAACTCCATAGTAAACCAAATGAATTTGTCCGAGTCATTTGAACATCGTACAACAATTTAGAATATCTTACGACTCTGTATGCCACATTACCGCCTTGAAAATCATGTTAGTATAACGTACGACACCTTACAACACCTAACAAAACATTACAACACCGTACGTAAACTCATAACTCCATAAGAAACCTAATGAATTCGTCCGAGTCATTTGAACATCGTACAACAATTTAGAATATCTTACGACTCTGTATGCCACATTACCGCCTTGAAAAGCATGTTAGTATAACGTAGGACACCTTACAACTCCTAACAACACATTACAATACCGTATGTAAACTTAAAACTCCATAGTAAACCAAATGAATTTGTCCGAGTCATTTGAACATCGTACAACAATTTAGAATATCTTACGACTCTGTATGCCACATTACCGCCTTGAAAAGCATGTTAGTATAACGTATAACACCTTACAACTACTAACAAAACATTACAACACCGTACGTAAACTTAAAACTCCATAATAAACCTAATGAATTCATCCGAGTCCTTTGAACATCGTACGACAATTTAGAATATATTACCACTCTCTATGCCACATTACCGCCTTGAAAAGTATGTTAGTATAACGTACGGCACCTTACAATTCCTAACAAAACATTACAACACCGTACGTAAACTTAAAACTACATAATAAACTTAATGAATTCGTCCGAGTCATTTGAACATCGTACAACAATTTAGAATATCTTACGACTCTGTATGCCACATTACCGCCTTGAAAATCATGTTAGTATAACGTAGGACACCTTACAACACCTAACAAAACATTACAACACCGTACGTAAACTCAAAAATCCTTAATAAACCTAATGAATTCGTCCGAGTCATTTGAACATCGTACAAATATTTAGAATATCTTACGACTCTGTATGCCACATTACCGCCTTGAAAAGCATGTTAGTATAACGTACGACACCTTACAACACCTAACAAAACATTACAACACCGTACGTAAACTCAAAACTCGATAAGAAACCTAATGAATTCGTCCGAGTCATTTGAACATCGTACAACAATTTAGAATATCTTACGACTCTGTATGCCACATTACCGCCTTGAAAAGCATGTTAGTATAACGTAGGACACCTTACAACTCCTAACAACACATTACAATACCGTATGTAAACTTAAAACTCCAAAGTAAACCTAATGAATTTGTCCGAGTCCTTTGAACATCGTACGACAACTTAAAATATATTACCACTCTTTATGCCACATTACCGCCTTGAAAAGTATGTTAGTATAACGTACAGCACCTTACAATTCCTAACAAAACATTACAACACCATACGTAAACTTAAAACTACATAATAAACTTAATGAATTCGTCCGAGTCATTTGAACATCGTACAACAATTTAGAATATCTTACGACTCTGTATGCCACAATACCGCCTTGAAAATCATGTTAGTATAACGTAGGACACCTTACAACACCTAACAAAACATTACAACACCGTACGTAAACTAAAAAATCCATAATAAACCTAATGAATTCGTCCGAGTCATTTGAACATCGTACAACAATTTAGAATATCTTACGACTCTGTATGCCACATTACCGCCTTGAATAGCATGTTAGTATAACGTACGACACCTTACAACACCTAACAAAACATTACAACACCGTACGTAAACTCATAACTCCATAAGAAACCTAATGAATTCGTCCGGGTCATTTGAACATCGTACAACAATTTAGAATCTCTTACGACTCTGTATGCCACATTACCGCCTTGAAAAGCATGTTAGTATAACGTAGGACATCTTACAACTCCTAACAACACATTACAATACCGTATGTAAACTTAAAACTCCATAGTAAACCAAATGAATTTGTCCGAGTCATTTGAACATCGTACAACAATTTAGAATATCTTACGACTCTGTATGCCACATTACCGCCTTGAAAAGCATGTTAGTATAACGTACAACACCTTACAACTACTAACAAAACATTACAACACCGTACGTAAACTTAAAACTCCATAATAAACCTAATGAATTCATCCGAGTCCTTTGAACATCGTACGACAATTTAGAATATATTACCACTCTCTATGCCACATTACCGCCTTGAAAAGTATGTTAGTATAACGTACGGCACCTTACAATTCCTAACAAAACATTACAACACCGTACGTAAACTTAAAACTACATAATAAACTTAATGAATTCGTCCGAGTCATTTGAACATCGTACAACAATTTAGAATATCTTACGACTCTGTATGCCACATTACCGCCTTGAAAATCATGTTAGTATAACGTAGGACACCTTACAACACCTAACAAAACATTACAACACCGTACGTAAACTCAAAAATCCTTAATAAACCTAATGAATTCGTCCGAGTCATTTGAACATCGTACAACAATTTAGAATATCTTACGACTCTGTATGCCACATTACCGCCTTGAAAAGCATGTTAGTATAACGTACGACACCTTACAACACCTAACAAAACATTACAACACCGTACGTAAACTCAAAACTCGATAAGAAACCTAATGAATTCGTCCGAGTCATTTGAACATCGTACAACAATTTAGAATATCTTACGACTCTGTATGCCACATTACCACCTTGAAAAGCATGTTAGTATAACGTAGGACACCTTACAACTCCTAACAACACATTTCAATACCGTATGTAAACTTAAAACTCCATAGTAAACCAAATGAATTTGTCCGAGTCATTTGAACATCGTACAACAATTTAGAATATCTTACGACTCTGTATGCCACATTACCGCCTTGAAAATCATGTTAGTATAACGTACGACACCTTACAACACCTAACAAAACATTACAACACCGTACGTAAACTCATAACTCCATAAGAAACCTAATGAATTCGTCCGAGTCATTTGAACATCGTACAACAATTTAGAATATCTTACGACTCTGTATGCCACATTACCGCCTTGAAAAGCATGTTAGTATAACGTAGGACACCTTACAACTCCTAACAACACATTACAATACCGTATGTAAACTTAAAACTCCATAGTAAACCAAATGAATTTGTCCGAGTCATTTGAACATCGTACAACAATTTAGAATATCTTACGACTCTGTATGCCACATTACCGACTTGAAAAGCATGTTAGTATAACGTAGGACACCTTACAACTCCTAACAACACATTACAATACCGTATGTAAACTTAAAACTCCAAAGTAAACCTAATGAATTTGTCCGAGTCCTTTGAACATCGTACGACAACTTAAAATATATTACCACTCTTTATGCCACATTACCGCCTTGAAAAGTATGTTAGTATAACGTACAGCACCTTACAATTCCTAACAAAACATTACAACACCATACGTAAACTTAAAACTACATAATAAACTTAATGAATTCGTCCGAGTCATTTGAACATCGTACAACAATTTAGAATATCTTACGACTCTGTATGCCACAATACCGCCTTGAAAATCATGTTAGTATAACGTAGGACACCTTACAACACCTAACAAAACATTACAACACCGTACGTAAACTAAAAAATCCATAATAAACCTAATGAATTCGTCCGAGTCATTTGAACATCGTACAACAATTTAGAATATCTTACGACTCTGTATGCCACATTACCGCCTTGAATAGCATGTTAGTATAACGTACGACACCTTACAACACCTAACAAAACATTACAACACCGTACGTAAACTCATAACTCCATAAGAAACCTAATGAATTCGTCCGAGTCATTTGAACATCGTACAACAATTTAGAATCTCTTACGACTCTGTATGCCACATTACCGCCTTGAAAAGCATGTTAGTATAACGTAGGACACCTTACAACTCCTAACAACACATTACAATACCGTATGTAAACTTAAAACTCCATAGTAAACCAAATGAATTTGTCCGAGTCATTTGAACATCGTACAACAATTTAGAATATCTTACGACTCTGTATGCCACATTACCGCCTTGAAAAGCATGTTAGTATAACGTACAACACCTTACAACTACTAACAAAACATTACAACACCGTACGTAAACTTAAAACTCCATAATAAACCTAATGAATTCATCCGAGTCCTTTGAACATCGTACGACAATTTAGAATATATTACCACTCTCTATGCCACATTACCGCCTTGAAAAGTATGTTAGTATAACGTACGGCACCTTACAATTCCTAACAAAACATTACAACACCGTACGTAAACTTAAAACTACATAATAAACTTAATGAATTCGTCCGAGTCATTTGAACATCGTACAACAATTTAGAATATCTTACGACTCTGTATGCCACATTACCGCCTTGAAAATCATGTTAGTATAACGTAGGACACCTTACAACACCTAACAAAACATTACAACACCGTACGTAAACTCAAAAATCCTTAATAAACCTAATGAATTCGTCCGAGTCATTTGAACATCGTACAAATATTTAGAATATCTTACGACTCTGTATGCCACATTACCGCCTTGAAAAGCATGTTAGTATAACGTACGACACCTTACAACACCTAACAAAACATTACAACACCGTACGTAAACTCAAAACTCGATAAGAAACCTAATGAATTCGTCCGAGTCATTTGAACATCGTACAACAATTTAGAATATCTTACGACTCTGTATGCCACATTACCACCTTGAAAAGCATGTTAGTATAACGTAGGACACCTTACAACTCCTAACAACACATTTCAATACCGTATGTAAACTTAAAACTCCATAGTAAACCAAATGAATTTGTCCGAGTCATTTGAACATCGTACAACAATTTAGAATATCTTACGACTCTGTATGCCACATTACCGCCTTGAAAATCATGTTAGTATAACGTACGACACCTTACAACACCTAACAAAACATTACAACACCGTACGTAAACTCATAACTCCATAAGAAACCTAATGAATTCGTCCGAGTCATTTGAACATCGTACAACAATTTAGAATATCTTACGACTCTGTATGCCACATTACCGCCTTGAAAAGCATGTTAGTATAACGTAGGACACCTTACAACTCCTAACAACACATTACAATACCGTATGTAAACTTAAAACTCCATAGTAAACCAAATGAATTTGTCCGAGTCATTTGAACATCGTACAACAATTTAGAATATCTTACGACTCTGTATGCCACATTACCGACTTGAAAAGCATGTTAGTATAACGTAGGACACCTTACAACTCCTAACAACACATTACAATACCGTATGTAAACTTAAAACTCCAAAGTAAACCTAATGAATTTGTCCGAGTCCTTTGAACATCGTACGACAACTTAAAATATATTACCACTCTTTATGCCACATTACCGCCTTGAAAAGTATGTTAGTATAACGTACAGCACCTTACAATTCCTAACAAAACATTACAACACCATACGTAAACTTAAAACTACATAATAAACTTAATGAATTCGTCCGAGTCATTTGAACATCGTACAACAATTTAGAATATCTTACGACTCTGTATGCCACAATACCGCCTTGAAAATCATGTTAGTATAACGTAGGACACCTTACAACACCTAACAAAACATTACAACACCGTACGTAAACTAAAAAATCCATAATAAACCTAATGAATTCGTCCGAGTCATTTGAACATCGTACAACAATTTAGAATATCTTACGACTCTGTATGCCACATTACCGCCTTGAATAGCATGTTAGTATAACGTACGACACCTTACAACACCTAACAAAACATTACAACACCGTACGTAAACTCATAACTCCATAAGAAACCTAATGAATTCGTCCGAGTCATTTGAACATCGTACAACAATTTAGAATCTCTTACGACTCTGTATGCCACATTACCGCCTTGAAAAGCATGTTAGTATAACGTAGGACACCTTACAACTCCTAACAACACATTACAATACCGTATGTAAACTTAAAACTCCATAGTAAACCAAATGAATTTGTCCGAGTCATTTGAACATCGTACAACAATTTAGAATATCTTACGACTCTGTATGCCACATTACCGCCTTGAAAAGCATGTTAGTATAACGTACAACACCTTACAACTACTAACAAAACATTACAACACCGTACGTAAACTTAAAACTCCATAATAAACCTAATGAATTCATCCGAGTCCTTTGAACATCGTACGACAATTTAGAATATATTACCACTCTCTATGCCACATTACCGCCTTGAAAAGTATGTTAGTATAACGTACGGCACCTTACAATTCCTAACAAAACATTACAACACCGTACGTAAACTTAAAACTACATAATAAACTTAATGAATTCGTCCGAGTCATTTGAACATCGTACAACAATTTAGAATATCTTACGACTCTGTATGCCACATTACCGCCTTGAAAATCATGTTAGTATAACGTAGGACACCTTACAACACCTAACAAAACATTACAACACCGTACGTAAACTCAAAAATCCTTAATAAACCTAATGAATTCGTCCGAGTCATTTGAACATCGTACAAATATTTAGAATATCTTACGACTCTGTATGCCACATTACCGCCTTGAAAAGCATGTTAGTATAACGTACGACACCTTACAACACCTAACAAAACATTACAACACCGTACGTAAACTCAAAACTCGATAAGAAACCTAATGAATTCGTCCGAGTCATTTGAACATCGTACAACAATTTAGAATATCTTACGACTCTGTATGCCACATTACCACCTTGAAAAGCATGTTAGTATAACGTAGGACACCTTACAACTCCTAACAACACATTTCAATACCGTATGTAAACTTAAAACTCCATAGTAAACCAAATGAATTTGTCCGAGTCATTTGAACATCGTACAACAATTTAGAATATCTTACGACTCTGTATGCCACATTACCGCCTTGAAAATCATGTTAGTATAACGTACGACACCTTACAACACCTAACAAAACATTACAACACCGTACGTAAACTCATAACTCCATAAGAAACCTAATGAATTCGTCCGAGTCATTTGAACATCGTACAACAATTTAGAATATCTTACGACTCTGTATGCCACATTACCGCCTTGAAAAGCATGTTAGTATAACGTAGGACACCTTACAACTCCTAACAACACATTACAATACCGTATGTAAACTTAAAACTCCATAGTAAACCAAATGAATTTGTCCGAGTCATTTGAACATCGTACAACAATTTAGAATATCTTACGACTCTGTATGCCACATTACCGACTTGAAAAGCATGTTAGTATAACGTAGGACACCTTACAACTCCTAACAACACATTACAATACCGTATGTAAACTTAAAACTCCAAAGTAAACCTAATGAATTTGTCCGAGTCCTTTGAACATCGTACGACAACTTAAAATATATTACCACTCTTTATGCCACATTACCGCCTTGAAAAGTATGTTAGTATAACGTACAGCACCTTACAATTCCTAACAAAACATTACAACACCATACGTAAACTTAAAACTACATAATAAACTTAATGAATTCGTCCGAGTCATTTGAACATCGTACAACAATTTAGAATATCTTACGACTCTGTATGCCACAATACCGCCTTGAAAATCATGTTAGTATAACGTAGGACACCTTACAACACCTAACAAAACATTACAACACCGTACGTAAACTAAAAAATCCATAATAAACCTAATGAATTCGTCCGAGTCATTTGAACATCGTACAACAATTTAGAATATCTTACGACTCTGTATGCCACATTACCGCCTTGAATAGCATGTTAGTATAACGTACGACACCTTACAACACCTAACAAAACATTACAACACCGTACGTAAACTCATAACTCCATAAGAAACCTAATGAATTCGTCCGAGTCATTTGAACATCGTACAACAATTTAGAATCTCTTACGACTCTGTATGCCACATTACCGCCTTGAAAAGCATGTTAGTATAACGTAGGACACCTTACAACTCCTAACAACACATTACAATACCGTATGTAAACTTAAAACTCCATAGTAAACCAAATGAATTTGTCCGAGTCATTTGAACATCGTACAACAATTTAGAATATCTTACGACTCTGTATGCCACATTACCGCCTTGAAAAGCATGTTAGTATAACGTACAACACCTTACAACTACTAACAAAACATTACAACACCGTACGTAAACTTAAAACTCCATAATAAACCTAATGAATTCATCCGAGTCCTTTGAACATCGTACGACAATTTAGAATATATTACCACTCTCTATGCCACATTACCGCCTTGAAAAGTATGTTAGTATAACGTACGGCACCTTACAATTCCTAACAAAACATTACAACACCGTACGTAAACTTAAAACTACATAATAAACTTAATGAATTCGTCCGAGTCATTTGAACATCGTACAACAATTTAGAATATCTTACGACTCTGTATGCCACATTACCGCCTTGAAAATCATGTTAGTATAACGTAGGACACCTTACAACACCTAACAAAACATTACAACACCGTACGTAAACTCAAAAATCCTTAATAAACCTAATGAATTCGTCCGAGTCATTTGAACATCGTACAAATATTTAGAATATCTTACGACTCTGTATGCCACATTACCGCCTTGAAAAGCATGTTAGTATAACGTACGACACCTTACAACACCTAACAAAACATTACAACACCGTACGTAAACTCAAAACTCGATAAGAAACCTAATGAATTCGTCCGAGTCATTTGAACATCGTACAACAATTTAGAATATCTTACGACTCTGTATGCCACATTACCACCTTGAAAAGCATGTTAGTATAACGTAGGACACCTTACAACTCCTAACAACACATTTCAATACCGTATGTAAACTTAAAACTCCATAGTAAACCAAATGAATTTGTCCGAGTCATTTGAACATCGTACAACAATTTAGAATATCTTACGACTCTGTATGCCACATTACCGCCTTGAAAATCATGTTAGTATAACGTACGACACCTTACAACACCTAACAAAACATTACAACACCGTACGTAAACTCATAACTCCATAAGAAACCTAATGAATTCGTCCGAGTCATTTGAACATCGTACAACAATTTAGAATATCTTACGACTCTGTATGCCACATTACCGCCTTGAAAAGCATGTTAGTATAACGTAGGACACCTTACAACTCCTAACAACACATTACAATACCGTATGTAAACTTAAAACTCCATAGTAAACCAAATGAATTTGTCCGAGTCATTTGAACATCGTACAACAATTTAGAATATCTTACGACTCTGTATGCCACATTACCGACTTGAAAAGCATGTTAGTATAACGTAGGACACCTTACAACTCCTAACAACACATTACAATACCGTATGTAAACTTAAAACTCCAAAGTAAACCTAATGAATTTGTCCGAGTCCTTTGAACATCGTACGACAACTTAAAATATATTACCACTCTTTATGCCACATTACCGCCTTGAAAAGTATGTTAGTATAACGTACAGCACCTTACAATTCCTAACAAAACATTACAACACCATACGTAAACTTAAAACTACATAATAAACTTAATGAATTCGTCCGAGTCATTTGAACATCGTACAACAATTTAGAATATCTTACGACTCTGTATGCCACAATACCGCCTTGAAAATCATGTTAGTATAACGTAGGACACCTTACAACACCTAACAAAACATTACAACACCGTACGTAAACTAAAAAATCCATAATAAACCTAATGAATTCGTCCGAGTCATTTGAACATCGTACAACAATTTAGAATATCTTACGACTCTGTATGCCACATTACCGCCTTGAATAGCATGTTAGTATAACGTACGACACCTTACAACACCTAACAAAACATTACAACACCGTACGTAAACTCATAACTCCATAAGAAACCTAATGAATTCGTCCGAGTCATTTGAACATCGTACAACAATTTAGAATCTCTTACGACTCTGTATGCCACATTACCGCCTTGAAAAGCATGTTAGTATAACGTAGGACACCTTACAACTCCTAACAACACATTACAATACCGTATGTAAACTTAAAACTCCATAGTAAACCAAATGAATTTGTCCGAGTCATTTGAACATCGTACAACAATTTAGAATATCTTACGACTCTGTATGCCACATTACCGCCTTGAAAAGCATGTTAGTATAACGTACAACACCTTACAACTACTAACAAAACATTACAACACCGTACGTAAACTTAAAACTCCATAATAAACCTAATGAATTCATCCGAGTCCTTTGAACATCGTACGACAATTTAGAATATATTACCACTCTCTATGCCACATTACCGCCTTGAAAAGTATGTTAGTATAACGTACGGCACCTTACAATTCCTAACAAAACATTACAACACCGTACGTAAACTTAAAACTACATAATAAACTTAATGAATTCGTCCGAGTCATTTGAACATCGTACAACAATTTAGAATATCTTACGACTCTGTATGCCACATTACCGCCTTGAAAATCATGTTAGTATAACGTAGGACACATTACAACACCTAACAAAACATTACAACACCGTACGTAAACTCAAAAATCCTTAATAAACCTAATGAATTCGTCCGAGTCATTTGAACATCGTACAAATATTTAGAATATCTTACGACTCTGTATGCCACATTACCGCCTTGAAAAGCATGTTAGTATAACGTACGACACCTTACAACACCTAACAAAACATTACAACACCGTACGTAAACTCAAAACTCGATAAGAAACCTAATGAATTCGTCCGAGTCATTTGAACATCGTACAACAATTTAGAATATCTTACGACTCTGTATGCCACATTACCACCTTGAAAAGCATGTTAGTATAACGTAGGACACCTTACAACTCCTAACAACACATTTCAATACCGTATGTAAACTTAAAACTCCATAGTAAACCAAATGAATTTGTCCGAGTCATTTGAACATCGTACAACAATTTAGAATATCTTACGACTCTGTATGCCACATTACCGCCTTGAAAATCATGTTAGTATAACGTACGACACCTTACAACACCTAACAAAACATTACAACACCGTACGTAAACTCATAACTCCATAAGAAACCTAATGAATTCGTCCGAGTCATTTGAACATCGTACAACAATTTAGAATATCTTACGACTCTGTATGCCACATTACCGCCTTGAAAAGCATGTTAGTATAACGTAGGACACCTTACAACTCCTAACAACACATTACAATACCGTATGTAAACTTAAAACTCCATAGTAAACCAAATGAATTTGTCCGAGTCATTTGAACATCGTACAACAATTTAGAATATCTTACGACTCTGTATGCCACATTACCGACTTGAAAAGCATGTTAGTATAACGTAGGACACCTTACAACTCCTAACAACACATTACAATACCGTATGTAAACTTAAAACTCCAAAGTAAACCTAATGAATTTGTCCGAGTCCTTTGAACATCGTACGACAACTTAAAATATATTACCACTCTTTATGCCACATTACCGCCTTGAAAAGTATGTTAGTATAACGTACAGCACCTTACAATTCCTAACAAAACATTACAACACCATACGTAAACTTAAAACTACATAATAAACTTAATGAATTCGTCCGAGTCATTTGAACATCGTACAACAATTTAGAATATCTTACGACTCTGTATGCCACAATACCGCCTTGAAAATCATGTTAGTATAACGTAGGACACCTTACAACACCTAACAAAACATTACAACACCGTACGTAAACTAAAAAATCCATAATAAACCTAATGAATTCGTCCGAGTCATTTGAACATCGTACAACAATTTAGAATATCTTACGACTCTGTATGCCACATTACCGCCTTGAATAGCATGTTAGTATAACGTACGACACCTTACAACACCTAACAAAACATTACAACACCGTACGTAAACTCATAACTCCATAAGAAACCTAATGAATTCGTCCGAGTCATTTGAACATCGTACAACAATTTAGAATCTCTTACGACTCTGTATGCCACATTACCGCCTTGAAAAGCATGTTAGTATAACGTAGGACACCTTACAACTCCTAACAACACATTACAATACCGTATGTAAACTTAAAACTCCATAGTAAACCAAATGAATTTGTCCGAGTCATTTGAACATCGTACAACAATTTAGAATATCTTACGACTCTGTATGCCACATTACCGCCTTGAAAAGCATGTTAGTATAACGTACAACACCTTACAACTACTAACAAATCATTACAACACCGTACGTAAACTTAAAACTCCATAATAAACCTAATGAATTCATCCGAGTCCTTTGAACATCGTACGACAATTTAGAATATATTACCACTCTCTATGCCACATTACCGCCTTGAAAAGTATGTTAGTATAACGTACGGCACCTTACAATTCCTAACAAAACATTACAACACCGTACGTAAACTTAAAACTACATAATAAACTTAATGAATTCGTCCGAGTCATTTGAACATCGTACAACAATTTAGAATATCTTACGACTCTGTATGCCACATTACCGCCTTGAAAATCATGTTAGTATAACGTAGGACACCTTACAACACCTAACAAAACATTACAACACCGTACGTAAACTCAAAAATCCTTAATAAACCTAATGAATTCGTCCGAGTCATTTGAACATCGTACAAATATTTAGAATATCTTACGACTCTGTATGCCACATTACCGCCTTGAAAAGCATGTTAGTATAACGTACGACACCTTACAACACCTAACAAAACATTACAACACCGTACGTAAACTCAAAACTCGATAAGAAACCTAATGAATTCGTCCGAGTCATTTGAACATCGTACAACAATTTAGAATATCTTACGACTCTGTATGCCACATTACCGCCTTGAAAAGCATGTTAGTATAACGTAGGACACCTTACAACTCCTAACAACACATTACAATACCGTATGTAAACTTAAAACTCCAAAGTAAACCTAATGAATTTGTCCGAGTCCTTTGAACATCGTACGACAACTTAAAATATATTACCACTCTTTATGCCACATTACCGCCTTGAAAAGTATGCTAGTATAACGTACAGCACCTTACAATTCCTAACAAAACATTACAACACCATACGTAAACTTAAAACTACATAATAAACTTAATGAATTCGTCCGAGTCATTTGAACATCGTACAACAATTTAGAATATCTTACGACTCTGTATGCCACAATACCGCCTTGAAAATCATGTTAGTATAACGTAGGACACCTTACAACACCTAACAAAACATTACAACACCGTACGTAAACTAAAAAATCCATAATAAACCTAATGAATTCGTCCGAGTCATTTGAACATCGTACAACAATTTAGAATATCTTACGACTCTGTATGCCACATTACCGCCTTGAATAGCATGTTAGTATAACGTATGACACCTTACAACACCTAACAAAACATTACAACACCGTACGTAAACTCATAACTCCATAAGAAACCTAATGAATTCGTCCGGGTCATTTGAACATCGTACAACAATTTAGAATCTCTTACGACTCTGTATGCCACATTACCGCCTTGAAAAGCATGTTAGTATAACGTAGGACATCTTACAACTCCTAACAACACATTACAATACCGTATGTAAACTTAAAACTCCATAGTAAACCAAATGAATTTGTCCGAGTCATTTGAACATCGTACAACAATTTAGAATATCTTACGACTCTGTATGCCACATTACCGCCTTGAAAAGCATGTTAGTATAACGTACAACACCTTACAACTACTAACAAAACATTACAACACCGTACGTAAACTTAAAACTCCATAATAAACCTAATGAATTCATCCGAGTCCTTTGAACATCGTACGACAATTTAGAATATATTACCACTCTCTATGCCACATTACCGCCTTGAAAAGTATGTTAGTATAACGTACGGCACCTTACAATTCCTAACAAAACATTACAACACCGTACGTAAACTTAAAACTACATAATAAACTTAATGAATTCGTCCGAGTCATTTGAACATCGTACAACAATTTAGAATATCTTACGACTCTGTATGCCACATTACCGCCTTGAAAATCATGTTAGTATAACGTAGGACACCTTACAACACCTAACAAAACATTACAACACCGTACGTAAACTCAAAAATCCTTAATAAACCTAATGAATTCGTCCGAGTCATTTGAACATCGTACAACAATTTAGAATATCTTACGACTCTGTATGCCACATTACCGCCTTGAAAAGCATGTTAGTATAACGTACGACACCTTACAACACCTAACAAAACATTACAACACCGTACGTAAACTCAAAACTCGATAAGAAACCTAATGAATTCGTCCGAGTCATTTGAACATCGTACAACAATTTAGAATATCTTACGACTCTGTATGCCACATTACCACCTTGAAAAGCATGTTAGTATAACGTAGGACACCTTACAACTCCTAACAACACATTTCAATACCGTATGTAAACTTAAAACTCCATAGTAAACCTAATGAATTTGTCCGAGTCATTTGAACATCGTACAACAATTTAGAATATCTTACGACTCTGTATGCCACTTTACCGCCTTGAAAAGCATGTTAGTATAACGTACAACACCTTACAACTACTAACAAAACATTACAATACCGTACGTAAACTTAAAACTCCATAATAAACCTAATGAATTCATCCGAGTCCTTTGAACATCGTACGACAATTTAGAATATATTACCACTCTGTATGCCACATTACCGCCTTGAAAAGTATGTTAGTATAACGTACGGCACCTTACAATTCCTAACAAAACATTACAACACCGTACGTAAACTTAAAACTACATAATAAACTTAATGAATTCGTCCGAGTCATTTGAACATCGTACAACAATTTAGAATATGTTACGACTCTGTATGCCACATTACCGCCTTGAAAATCATGTTAGTATAACGTAGGACACCTTACAACTCCTAACAACACATTACAATACCGTATGTAAACTTAAAACTCCATAGTAAACCTAATGAATTCGTCCGAGTCATTTGAACATCGTACAACAATTTAGAATATCTTACGACTCTGTATGCCACATTACCGCCTTGAAAAGCATGTTAGTATAACGTACGACACCTTACAACACCTAACAAAACATTACAACACAGTACGTAAACTCAAAACTCCATAATAAACCTAATGAATTCGTCCGAGGCATTTGAACATCGTACAACAATTTAGAATATCTTACGACTCTGTATGCCACATTACCACCTTGAAAAGCAAGTTAGTATAACGTTGGACACCTTACAACTCCTAACAACACTTTACAATACCGTATGTAAACTTAAAACTCCAAAGTAAACCTAATGAATTTTTCTAAGTCCTTTGAACATCGTACGACAACTTAAAATATATTACCACTCTGTATGCCACATTACCGCCTTGAAAAGTATGTTAGTATAACGTACGGCACCTTACAATTCCTAACAAAACATAACAACACCATACGTAAACTTAAAACTACATAATAAACTTAATGAATTCGTCCGAGTCATTTGAACATCGTACAACAATTTAGAATATCTTACGACTCTGTATGCCACATTACCGCCTTGAAAATCATGTTAGTATAACGTAGGACACCTTACAACTCCTAACAACACATTACAATACCGTATGTAACCTTAAAACTCCATAGTAAGCCTAATGAATTGTCCGAGTCCTTTGAACATCGTACGACAATTTAGAATATATTACCACTCTGTATGCCACATTACCGCCTTGAAAAGTATGTTAGTATAACGTACGGCACCTTACAATTCCTAACAAAACATTACAACACCATACGTAAACTTAAAACTACATAGTAAACTTAATGAATTCGTCCGAGTCATTTGAACATCGTACAACAATTTAGAATATCTTACGACTCTGTATGCCACATTACCGCCTTGAAAATCATGTTAGTATAACGTAGGACACCTTACAACTCCTAACAACACATTACAATACCGTATGTAACCTTAAAACTCCATAGTAAACCTAATGAATTCGTCCGAGTCCTTTGAACATCGTACGACAATTTAGAATATATTACCACTCTGTATGCCACATTACCACCTTGAAAAGTATGTTAGTATAACGTACGGCACCTTACAATTCCTAACAAAACATTACAACACCGTACGTAAACTTAAAACTACATAATAAACTTAATGAATTCGTCCAAGTCATTTGAACATCGTACAACAATTTAGAATATCTTACGACTCTGTATGCCACATTACCGCCTTGAAAATCATGTTAGTATAACGTAGGACACCTTACAACACCTAACAAAACATTACAACACCGTACGTAAACTAAAAAATCCATAATAAACCTAATGAATTCGTCCGAGTCATTTGAACATCGTACAACAATTTAGAATATCTTACGACTTTGTATGCCACATTACCGCCTTGAAAAGCATGTTAGTATAACGTACGACACCTTACAACACCTAACAAAACATTAAAACACCGTACGTAAACTCATAACTCCATAAGAAACCTAATGAATTCGTCCGAGTCATTTGAACATCGTACAACAATTTAGAATATCTTACGACTCTGTATGCCACATTACCGCCTTGAAAAGCATGTTAGTATAACGTAGGACACCTTACAACTCCTAACAACACATTACAATAACGTATGTAAACTTAAAACTCCATAGTAAACCAAATGAATTTGTCCGAGTCATTTGAACATCGTACAACAATTTAGAATATCTTACGACTCTGTATGCCACATTACCGACTTGAAAAGCATGTTAGTATAACGTAGGACACCTTACAACTCCTAACAACACATTACAATACCGTATGTAAACTTAAAACTCCATAGTAAACCTAATGAATTTGTCCGAGTCATTTGAACATCGTACAACAATTTAGAATATCTTACGACTCTGTATGCCACTTTACCGCCTTGAAAAGCATGTTAGTATAACGTACAACACCTTACAACTACTAACAAAACATTACAACACCGTACGTAAACTTAAAACTCCATAATAAACCTAATGAATTCATCCGAGTCCTTTGAACATCGTACGATAATTTAGAATATATTACCACTCTGTATGCCACATTACCACCTTGAAAAGTATGTTAGTATAACGTACGGCACCTTACAATTCCTAACCAAACATTACAACACCGTACGTAAACTTAAAACTACATAATAAACTTAATGAATTCTTCCGAGTCATTTGAACATCGTACAACAATTTAGAATATCTTACGACTCTGTATGCCACATTACCGCCTTGAAAATCATGTTAGTATAACGTAGGACACCTTACAACTCCTAACAACACATTACAATACCGTATGTAACCTTAAAACTCCATAGTAAGCCTAATGAATTGTCCGAGTCCTTTGAACATCGTACGACAATTTAGAATATATTACCACTCTGTATGCCACATTACCGCCTTGAAAAGTATGTTAGTATAACGTACGGCACCTTACAATTCCTAACAAAACATTACAACACCATACGTAAACTTAAAACTACATAGTAAACTTAATGAATTCGTCCGAGTCATTTGAACATCGTACAACAATTTAGAATATCTTACGACTCTGTATGCCACATTACCGCCTTGAAAATCATGTTAGTATAACGTAGGACACCTTACAACTCCTAACAACACATTACAATACCGTATGTAACCTTAAAACTCCATAGTAAACCTAATGAATTCGTCCGAGTCCTTTGAACATCGTACGACAATTTAGAATATATTACCACTCTGTATGCCACATTACCACCTTGAAAAGTATGTTAGTATAACGTACGGCACCTTACAATTCCTAACAAAACATTACAACACCGTACGTAAACTTAAAACTACATAATAAACTTAATGAATTCGTCCAAGTCATTTGAACATCGTACAACAATTTAGAATATCTTACGACTCTGTATGCCACATTACCGCCTTGAAAATCATGTTAGTATAACGTAGGACACCTTACAACACCTAACAAAACATTACAACACCGTACGTAAACTCAAAAATCCATAATAAACCTAATGAATTCGTCCGAGTCATTTGAACATCGTACAACAATTTAGAATATCTTACGACTTTGTATGCCACATTACCGCCTTGAAAAGCATGTTAGTATAACGTACGACACCTTACAACACCTAACAAAACATTAAAACACCGTACGTAAACTCATAACTCCATAAGAAACCTAATGAATTCGTCCGAGTCATTTGAACATCGTACAACAATTTAGAATATCTTACGACTCTGTATGCCACATTACCGCCTTGAAAAGCATGTTAGTATAACGTAGGACACCTTACAACTCCTAACAACACATTACAATAACGTATGTAAACTTAAAACTCCATAGTAAACCAAATGAATTTGTCCGAGTCATTTGAACATCGTACAACAATTTAGAATATCTTACGACTCTGTATGCCACATTACCGACTTGAAAAGCATGTTAGTATAACGTAGGACACCTTACAACTCCTAACAACACATTACAATACCGTATGTAAACTTAAAACTCCATAGTAAACCTAATGAATTTGTCCGAGTCATTTGAACATCGTACAACAATTTAGAATATCTTACGACTCTGTATGCCACTTTACCGCCTTGAAAAGCATGTTAGTATAACGTACAACACCTTACAACTACTAACAAAACATTACAACACCGTACGTAAACTTAAAACTCCATAATAAACCTAATGAATTCATCCGAGTCCTTTGAACATCGTACGATAATTTAGAATATATTACCACTCTGTATGCCACATTACCACCTTGAAAAGTATGTTAGTATAACGTACGGCACCTTACAATTCCTAACCAAACATTACAACACCGTACGTAAACTTAAAACTACATAATAAACTTAATGAATTCTTCCGAGTCATTTGAACATCGTACAACAATTTAGAATATCTTACGACTCTGTATGCCACATTACCGCCTTGAAAATCATGTTAGTATAACGTACGACACCTTACAACTCCTAACAACCCATTACAATACCGTATGTATCCTTAAAACTCCATAGTAAACCTGATCAATTCCTCCGAGTCCTTTGAACATCGTACGACAATTTAGAATATATTACCACTCTGTATGCCACATTACCACCTTGAAAAGTATGTTAGTATAACGTACGGCACCTTACAATTCCTAACAAAACATTACAACACCGTACGTAAACTTAAAACTACATAATAAACAAAATGAATTCGTCCGAGTCATTTGAACATCGTACAACAATTTAGAATATATTACGACTCTGTATGCCACATTACCGCCTTGAAAAGCATGTTAGTATAACGTACGACACCTTACAACTCCTAACAAAACATTACAACACCGTACGTAAACTCATAACTCCATAAGAAACCTAATGAATTCGTCCGAGTCATTTGAACATCGTACAACAATTTAGAATTTCTTACGACTCTGTATGCCACATTACCGCCTTGAAAAGCATGTTAGTATAACGTAGGACACCTTACAACTCCTAACAACACATTACAATACCGTATGTAAACTTAAAACTCCATAGTAAACCAAATGAATTTGTCCGAGTCATTTGAACATCGTAAAACAATTTAGAATATCTTACGACTCTGTATGCCACATTACCGCCTTGAAAAGCATGTTAGTATAACGTACAACACCTTACAACTACTAACAAAACATTACAACACCGTACGTAAACTTAAAACTCCATAATAAACCTAATGAATTCATCCGAGTCCTTTGAACATCGTACGACAATTTAGAATATATTACCACTCTCTATGCCACATTACCGCCTTGAAAAGTATGTTAGTATAACGTACGGCACCTTACAATTCCTAACAAAACATTACAACACCGTACGTAAACTTAAAACTACATAATAAACTTAATGAATTCGTCCGAGTCATTTGAACATCGTACAACAATTTAGAATATCTTACGACTCTGTATGCCACATTACCGCCTTGAAAATCATGTTAGTATAACGTAGGACACCTTACAACACCTAACAAAACATTACAACACCGTACGTAAACTCAAAAATCCATAATAAACCTAATGAATTCGTCCGAGTCATTTGAACATCGTACAACAATTTAGAATATCTTACGAATCTGTATGCCACATTACCGCCTTGAAAAGCATGTTAGTATAACGTACGACACCTTACAACACCTAACAAAACATTACAACACCGTACGTAAACTCATAACTCTATAAGAAACCTAATGAATTCGTCCGAGTCATTTGAACATCGTACAACAATTTAGAATATCTTACGACTCTGTATGCCACATTACCGCCTTGAAAAGCATGTTAGTATAACGTAGGACACCTTACAACTCCTAACAACATATTACAATACCGTATGTAAACTTAAAACTCCATAGTAAACCTAATGAATTTGTCCGAGTCATTTGAACATCGTACAACAATTTAGAATATCTTACGACTCTGTATGCCACATTACCGCCTTGAAAAGCATGTTAGTATAACGTACAACACCTTACAACTACTAACAAAACATTACAACACCGTACGTAAACTTAAAACTCCATAATAAACCTAATGAATTCATCCGAGTCCTTTGAACATCGTACGACAATTTAGAATATATTACCACGCTGTATACCACATTACCGCCTTGAAAAGTATGTTAGTATAACGTACGGCACCTTACAATTCCTAACAAAACATTACAACACCGTACGTAAACTTAAAACTACATAATAAACTTAATGAATTCGTCCGAGTCATTTGAACATCGTACAACAATTTAGAATATATTACGACTCTGTATGCCACATTACCGCCTTGAAAATCATGTTAGTATAACGTAGGACACCTTACAACTCCTAACAACACATTACAATACCGTATGTAAACTTAAAACTCCATAGTAAACCTAATGAATTCGTCCGTGTCCTTTAAACATCAGATGACCACTCAGGACTTGTTACGACATTGTAGGCGATATTAGCAACAGGAAAAGCAATTAAGAATAATGTAGGATGCGTTACATCTTTTGAGAACACCTTACACCACCGTACGAAACATTAAAACTCCATAATAAACCTAATGAATTCGTCCGAGTGATTTGAACATCGTACAACAATTTAGAATATCTTACGACTCTGTATGCCACATTAACGACTTGAAAAGCATGTTAGTATAACGTACGACACCTTACAACTCCTAACAAAAACATTACAACACCGTACGTAAACTTAAAACTCCATAATAAACCTAATGAATTCATCCGAGTCTTTTGAACATCGTACGACAATTTAGAATATATTACGACTCTATATGCCACATTACCGCCTTGAAAAGCATGTTACTATAACGTATGACACCTTACAACACCTAACAAAACATTACAACACCGTACGTAAACTCAAAAATCCATAATAAACCTAATGAATTTGTCCGAGTCATTTGAACATCGTACAACAATTTAGAATATCTTACGACTCTGTATGCCACATTACCGCCTTGAAAAGCATGTTAGTATAACGTACGACACCTTACAACACTTAACAAAACATTACAACACAGTACGTAAACTCAAAACTCCATAATAAACCTAATGAATTCGTCCGAGGCATTTGAACATCGTACAACAATTTAGAATATCTTACGACTCTGTATGCCACATTACCACCTTGAAAAGCATGTTAGTATAACGTAGGACACCTTACAACTCCTAACAACACTTTACAATACCGTATGTAAACTTAAAACTCCAAAGTAAACCTAATGAATTTGTCTAAGTCCTTTGAACATCGTACGACAACTTAAAATATATTACCACTCTGTATGCCACATTACCGCCTTGAAAAGTATGTTAGTATAACGTACGGCACCTTACAATTCCTAACAAAACATAACAACACCATACGTAAACTTAAAACTACATAATAAACTTAATGAATTCGTCCGAGTCATTTGAACATCGTACAACAATTTAGAATATCTTACGATTCTATATGCCACATTACCGCCTTGAAAATCATGTTAGTATAACGTAGGACACCTTACAACTCCTAACAACACATTACAATACCTTATGTAACCTTAAAACTCCATAGTAAACCTAATGAATTCGTCCGAGTCCTTTGAACATCGTACGACAATTTAGAATATATTACCACTCTGTATGCCACATTACCACCTTGAAAAGTATGTTAGTATAACGTACGGCACCTTACAATTCCTAACAAAACATTACAACACCGTACGTAAACTTAAAACTACATAATAAACTTAATGAATTCGTCCAAGTCATTTGAACATCGTACAACAATTTAGAATATCTTACGACTCTGTATGCCACATTACCGCCTTGAAAATCATGTTAGTATAACGTAGGACACCTTACAACACCTAACAAAACATTACAACACCGTACGTAAACTCAAAAATCCATAATAAACCTAATGAATTCGTCCGAGTCATGTGAACATCGTACAACAATTTAGAATATCTTACGACTTTGTATGCCACATTACCGCCTTGAAAAGCATGTTAGTATAACGTACGACACCTTACAACACCTAACAAAACATTACAACACCGTACGTAAACTCATAACTCCATAAGAAACCTAATGAATTCGTCCGAGTCATTTGAACATCGTACAACAATTTAGAATATCTTACGACTCTGTATGCCACATTACCGCCTTGAAAAGCATGTTAGTATAACGTAGGACACCTTACAACTCCTAACAACACATTACAATACCGTATGTAACCTTAAAACTCCATAGTAAACCTAATGAATTCCTCCGAGTCCTTTGAACATCGTACGACAATTTAGAATATATTACCACTCTGTATGCCACATTACCACCATGAAAAGTATGTTAGTATAACGTACGGCACCTTACAATTCCTAACAAAACATTACAACACCGTACGTAAACTTAAAACTACATAATAAACATAATGAATTCGTCCGAGTCATTTGAACATCGTACAACAATTTAGAATATCTTACGACTCTGTATGCCACATTACCGCCTTGAAAATCATGTTAGTATAACGTAGGACACCTTACAACTCCTAACAACACATTACAATACCGTATGTAACCTTAAAACTCCATAGTAAGCCTAATGAATTGTCCGAGTCCTTTGAACATCGTACGACAATTTAGAATATATTACCACTCTGTATGCCACATTACCGCCTTGAAAAGTATGTTAGTATAACGTACGGCACCTTACAATTCCTAACAAAACATTACAACACCATACGTAAACTTAAAACTACATAGTAAACTTAATGAATTCGTCCGAGTCATTTGAACATCGTACAACAATTTAGAATATCTTACGACTCTGTATGCCACATTACCGCCTTGAAAATCATGTTAGTATAACGTAGGACACCTTACAACTCCTAACAACACATTACAATACCGTATGTAACCTTAAAACTCCATAGTAAACCTAATGAATTCGTCCGAGTCCTTTGAACATCGTACGACAATTTAGAATATATTACCACTCTGTATGCCACATTACCACCTTGAAAAGTATGTTAGTATAACGTACAGCACCTTACAATTCCTAACAAAACATTACAACACCGTACGTAAACTTAAAACTACATAATAAACTTAATGAATTCGTCCAAGTCATTTGAACATCGTACAACAATTTAGAATATCTTACGACTCTGTATGCCACATTACCGCCTTGAAAATCATGTTAGTATAACGTAGGACACCTTACAACACCTAACAAAACATTACAACACCGTACGTAAACTCAAAAATCCATAATAAACCTAATGAATTCGTCCGAGTCATTTGAACATCGTACAACAATTTAGAATATCTTACGACTTTGTATGCCACATTACCGCCTTGAAAAGCATGTTAGTATAACGTACGACACCTTACAACACCTAACAAAACATTACAACACCGTACGTAAACTCATAACTCCATAAGAAACCTAATGAATTCGTCCGAGTCATTTGAACATCGTACAACAATTTAGAATATCTTACGACTCTGTATGCCACATTACCGCCTTGAAAAGCATGTTAGTATAACGTAGGACACCTTACAACTCCTAACAACACATTACAATACCGTATGTAAACTTAAAACTCCATAGTAAACCAAATGAATTTGTCCGAGTCATTTGAACATCGTACAACAATTTAGAATATCTTACGACTCTGTATGCCACATTACCGACTTGAAAAGCATGTTAGTATAACGTAGGACACCTTACAACTCCTAACAACACATTACAATACCGTATGTAAACTTAAAACTCCATAGTAAACCTAATGAATTTGTCCGAGTCATTTGAACATCGTACAACAATTTAGAATATCTTACGACTCTGTATGCCACTTTACCGCCTTGAAAAGCATGTTAGTATAACGTACAACACCTTACAACTACTAACAAAACATTACAACACCGTACGTAAACTTAAAACTCCATAATAAACCTAATGAATTCGTCCGAGTCCTTTGAACATCGTACGACAATTTAGAATATATTACCACTCTGTATGCCACATTACCACCTTGAAAAGTATGTTAGTATAACGTACGGCACCTTACAATTCCTAACAAAACATTACAACACCGTACGTAAACTTAAAACTACATAATAAACTTAATGAATTCGTCCAAGTCATTTGAACATCGTACAACAATTTAGAATATCTTACGACTCTGTATGCCACATTACCGCCTTGAAAATCATGTTAGTATAACGTAGGACACCTTACAACTCCTAACAACACATTACAATACCGTATGTAACCTTAAAACTCCATAGTAAGCCTAATGAATTGTCCGAGTCCTTTGAACATCGTACGACAATTTAGAATATATTACCACTCTGTATGCCACATTACCGCCTTGAAAAGTATGTTAGTATAACGTACGGCACCTTACAATTCCTAACAAAACATTACAACACCATACGTAAACTTAAAACTACATAGTAAACTTAATGAATTCGTCCGAGTCATTTGAACATCGTACAACAATTTAGAATATCTTACGACTCTGTATGCCACATTACCGCCTTGAAAATCATGTTAGTATAACGTAGGACACCTTACAACTCCTAACAACACATTACAATACCGTATGTAACCTTAAAACTCCATAGTAAACCTAATGAATTCGTCCGAGTCATGTGAACATCGTACAACAATTTAGAATATCTTACGACTTTGTATGCCACATTACCGCCTTGAAAAGCATGTTAGTATAACGTACGACACCTTACAACACCTAACAAAACATTACAACACCGTACGTAAACTCATAACTCCATAAGAAACCTAATGAATTCGTCCGAGTCATTTGAACATCGTACAACAATTTAGAATATCTTACGACTCTGTATGCCACATTACCGCCTTGAAAAGCATGTTAGTATAACGTAGGACACCTTACAACTCCTAACAACACATTACAATACCGTATGTAACCTTAAAACTCCATAGTAAACCTAATGAATTCCTCCGAGTCCTTTGAACATCGTACGACAATTTAGAATATATTACCACTCTGTATGCCACATTACCACCTTGAAAAGTATGTTAGTATAACGTACGGCACCTTACAATTCCTAACAAAACATTACAACACCGTACGTAAACTTAAAACTACATAATAAACATAATGAATTCGTCCGAGTCATTTGAACATCGTACAACAATTTAGAATATCTTACGACTCTGTATGCCACATTACCGCCTTGAAAATCATGTTAGTATAACGTAGGACACCTTACCACTCCTAACAACACATTACAATACCGTATGTAACCTTAAAACTCCATAGTAAGCCTAATGAATTGTCCGAGTCCTTTGAACATCGTACGACAATTTAGAATATATTACCACTCTGTATGCCACATTACCGCCTTGAAAAGTATGTTAGTATAACGTACGGCACCTTACAATTCCTAACAAAACATTACAACACCATACGTAAACTTAAAACTACATAGTAAACTTAATGAATTCGTCCGAGTCATTTGAACATCGTACAACAATTTAGAATATCTTACGACTCTGTATGCCACATTACCGCCTTGAAAATCATGTTAGTATAACGTAGGACACCTTACAACTCCTAACAACACATTACAATACCGTATGTAACCTTAAAACTCCATAGTAAACCTAATGAATTCGTCCGAGTCCTTTGAACATCGTACGACAATTTAGAATATATTACCACTCTGTATGCCACATTACCACCTTGAAAAGTATGTTAGTATAACGTACAGCACCTTACAATTCCTAACAAAACATTACAACACCGTACGTAAACTTAAAACTACATAATAAACTTAATGAATTCGTCCAAGTCATTTGAACATCGTACAACAATTTAGAATATCTTACGACTCTGTATGCCACATTACCGCCTTGAAAATCATGTTAGTATAACGTAGGACACCTTACAACACCTAACAAAACATTACAACACCGTACGTAAACTCAAAAATCCATAATAAACCTAATGAATTCGTCCGAGTCATTTGAACATCGTACAACAATTTAGAATATCTTACGACTTTGTATGCCACATTACCGCCTTGAAAAGCATGTTAGTATAACGTACGACACCTTACAACACCTAACAAAACATTACAACACCGTACGTAAACTCATAACTCCATAAGAAACCTAATGAATTCGTCCGAGTCATTTGAACATCGTACAACAATTTAGAATATCTTACGACTCTGTATGCCACATTACCGCCTTGAAAAGCATGTTAGTATAACGTAGGACACCTTACAACTCCTAACAACACATTACAATACCGTATGTAAACTTAAAACTCCATAGTAAACCAAATGAATTTGTCCGAGTCATTTGAACATCGTACAACAATTTAGAATATCTTACGACTCTGTATGCCACATTACCGACTTGAAAAGCATGTTAGTATAACGTAGGACACCTTACAACTCCTAACAACACATTACAATACCGTATGTAAACTTAAAACTCCATAGTAAACCTAATGAATTTGTCCGAGTCATTTGAACATCGTACAACAATTTAGAATATCTTACGACTCTGTATGCCACTTTACCGCCTTGAAAAGCATGTTAGTATAACGTACAACACCTTACAACTACTAACAAAACATTACAACACCGTACGTAAACTTAAAACTCCATAATAAACCTAATGAATTCATCCGAGTCCTTTGAACATCGTACGACAATTTAGAATATATTACCACTCTGTATGCCACATTACCACCTTGAAAAGTATGTTAGTATAACGTACGACACCTTACAATTCCTAACCAAACATTACAACACCGTACGTAAACTTAAAACTACATAATAAACTTAATGAATTCTTCCGAGTCATTTGAACATCGTACAACAATTTAGAATATCTTACGACTCGGTATGCCACATTACCGCCTTGAAAATCATGTTAGTATAACGTACGACACCTTACAACTCCTAACAACCCATTACAATACCGTATGTATCCTTAAAACTCCATAGTAAACCTGATGAATTCCTCCGAGTCCTTTGAACATCGTACGACAATTTAGAATATATTACCACTCTGTATGCCACATTACCACCTTGAAAAGTATGTTAGTATAACGTACGGCACCTTACAATTCCTAACAAAACATTACAACACCGTACGTAAACTTAAAACTACATAATAAACAAAATGAATTCGTCCGAGTCATTTGAACATCGTACAACAATTTAGAATATATTACGACTCTGTATGCCACATTACCGCCTTGAAAAGCATGTTAGTATAACGTACGACACCTTACAACTCCTAACAAAACATTACAACACCGTACGTAAACTCATAACTCCATAAGAAACCTAATGAATTCGTCCGAGTCATTTGAACATCGTACAACAATTTAGAATCTCTTACGACTCTGTATGCCACATTACCGCCTTGAAAAGCATGTTAGTATAACGTAGGACACCTTACAACTCCTAACAACACATTACAATACCGTATGTAAACTTAAAACTCCATAGTAAACCAAATGAATTTGTCCGAGTCATTTGAACATCGTACAACCATTTAGAATATCTTACGACTCTGTATGCCACATTACCGCCTTGAAAAGCATGTTAGTATAACGTACAACACCTTACAACTACTAACAAAACATTACAACACCGTACGTAAACTTAAAACTCCATAATAAACCTAATGAATTCATCCGAGTCCTTTGAACATCGTACGACAATTTAGAATATATTACCACTCTCTATGCCACATTACCGCCTTGAAAAGTATGTTAGTATAACGTACGGCACCTTACAATTCCTAACAAAACATTACAACACCGTACGTAAACTTAAAACTACATAATAAACTTAATGAATTCGTCCGAGTCATTTGAACATCGTACAACAATTTAGAATATCTTACGACTCTGTATGCCACATTACCGCCTTGAAAATCATGTTAGTATAACGTAGGACACCTTACAACACCTAACAAAACATTACAACACCGTACGTAAACTCAAAAATCCATAATAAACCTAATGAATTCGTCCGAGTCATTTGAACATCGTACAACAATTTAGAATATCTTACGACTCTGTATGCCACATTACCGCCTTGAAAAGCATGTTAGTATAACGTACGACACCTTACAACACCTAACAAAACATTACAACACCGTACGTAAACTCATAACTCCATAAGAAACCTAATGAATTCGTCCGAGTCATTTGAACATCGTACAACAATTTAGAATATCTTACGACTCTGTATGCCACATTACCGCCTTGAAAAGCATGTTAGTATAACGTAGGACACCTTACAATTCCTAACAACACATTACAATACCGTATGTAAACTTAAAACTCCATAGTAAACCTAATGAATTTGTCCGAGTCATTTGAACATCGTACAACAATTTAGAATATCTTACGACTCTGTATGCCACATTACCACCTTGAAAAGCATGTTAGTATAACGTACAACACCTTACAACTACTAACAAAACATTACAACACCGTACGTAAACTTAAAACTCCATAATAAACCTAATGAATTCATCCGAGTCCTTTGAACATCGTACGACAATTTAGAATATATTACCACGCTGTATAACACATTACCGCCTTGAAAAGTATGTTAGTATAAGGTACGACACCTTACAATTCCTAACAAAACATTACAACACCGTACGTAAACTTAAAACTACATAATAAACTTAATGAATTCGTCCGAGTCATTTGAACATCGTACAACAATTTAGAATATATTACGACTCTGTATGCCACATTACCGCCTTGAAAATCATGTTAGTATAACGTAGGACACCTTACAACTCCTAACAACACATTACAATACCGTATGTAAACTTAAAACCCCATAGTAAACCTAATGAATTCGTCCGTGTCCTTTAAACATCAGATGACCACTCAGGACTTGTTACGACATTGTAGGCGATATTAGCAACAGGAAAAGCAATTTAGAATAATGTAGGATGCGTTATATCTTTTGAGAACACCTTACACCACCGTACGAAACATTAAAACTCCATAATAAACCTAATGAATTCGTCCGAGTGATTTGAACATCGTACAACAATTTAGAATATCTTACGACTCTGTATGCCACATTAACGACTTGAAAAGCATGTTAGTATAACGTACGACACCTTACAACTCCTAACAAAAACATTACAACACCGTACGTAAACTTAAAACTCCATAATAAACCTAATGAATTCATCCGAGTCTTTTGAACATCGTACGACAATTTAGAATATATTACGACTCTATATGCCACATTACCGCCTTGAAAAGCATGTTACTATAACGTATGACACCTTACAACACCTAACAAAACATTACAACACCGTACGTAAACTCAAAAATCCATAATAAACCTAATGAATTTGTCCGAGTCATTTGAACATCGTACAACAATTTAGAATATCTTACGACTCTGTATGCCACATTACCGCCTTGAAAAGCATGTTAGTATAACGTACGACACCTTACAACACTTAACAAAACAACAACACAGTACGTAAACTCAAAACTCCATAATAAACCTAATGAATTCGTCCGAGGCATTTGAACATCGTACAACAATTTAGAATATCTTACGACTCTGTATGCCACATTACCACCTTGAAAAGCATGTTAGTATAACGTAGGACACCTTACAACTCCTAACAACACTTTACAATACCGTATGTAAACTTAAAACTCCAAAGTAAACCTAATGAATTTGTCTAAGTCCTTTGAACATCGTACGACAACTTAAAATATATTACCACTCTGTATGCCACATTACCGCCTTGAAAAGTATGTTAGTATAACGTACGGCACCTTACAATTCCTAACAAAACATAACAACACCATACGTAAACTTAAAACTACATAATAAACTTAATGAATTCGTCCGAGTCATTTGAACATCGTACAACAATTTAGAATATCTTACGACTCTGTATGCCACATTACCGCCTTGCAAATCATGTTAGTATAACGTAGGACACCTTACAACTCCTAACAACACATTACAATACCGTATGTAACCTTAAAACTCCATAGTAAACCTAATGAATTCGTCCGAGTCCTTTGAACATCGTACGACAATTTAGAATATATTACCACTCTGTATGCCACATTACCACCTTGAAAAGTATGTTAGTATAACGTACGGCACCTTACAATTCCTAACAAAACATTACAACACCGTACGTAAACTTAAAACTACATAATAAACTTAATGAATTCGTCCAAGTCATTTGAACATCGTACAACAATTTAGAATATCTTACGACTCTGTATGCCACATTACCGCCTTGAAAATCATGTTAGTATAACGTAGGACACCTTACAACTCCTAACAAAACATTACAATACCGTATGTAAACTTAAAACTCCATAGTAAACCTAATGAATTCGTCCGAGTCCTTTGAACATCGTACGACAACTTAAAATATATTACCACTCTGTATGCCACATTACCGCCTTGAAAAGTATGTTAGTATAACGTACGGCACCTTACAATTCCTAACAAAACATAACAACACCATACGTAAACTTAAAACTACATAATAAACTTAATGAATTCGTCCGAGTCATTTGAACAACGTACAACAATTTAGAATATCTTACGACTCTGTATGCCACATTACCGCCTTGAAAATCATGTTAGTATAACGTAGGACACCTTACAACTCCTAACAACACATTACAATACCGTATGTAACCTTAAAACTCCATAGTAAACCTAATGAATTCGTCCGAGTCCTTTGAACATCGTACGGCAATTTAGAATATATTACCACTCTGTATGCCACATTACCACCTTGAAAAGTATGTTAGTATAACGTACGACACCTTACAATTCCTAACAAAACATTATAACACCGTACGTAAACTTAAAACTAAATAATAAACTTAATGAATTCGTCCGAGTCATTTGAACATCGTACAACAATTTAGAATATCTTACGACTCTGTATGCCACATTATCGCCTTGAAAATCATGTTAGTATAACGTAGGACACCTTACAACTCCTAACAACACATTACAATACGGTATGTAAACTTAAAACTCCATAGTAAACCTAATGAATTCGTCCGAGTCATTTGAACATCGTACGACAATTTAGAATATATTACCACTATGTATGCCACATTACCACCTTGAAAAGTATGTTAGTATAACGTACGACACCTTACAATTCCTAACAAAACATTACAACACCGTACGTAAACTTAAAACTACATAATAAACTTAATGAATTCTTCCGAGTCATTTGAACATCGTACAACAATTTAGAATATCTTACGACTCTGTATGCCACATTACCGCCTTGAAAATCATGTTAGTATTACGTACGACACCTTACAACTCCTAACAACACATTACAATACCGTATGTAACCTTAAAACTCCATAGTAAACCTAATGAATTCCTCCGAGTCCTTTGAACATCGTACGACAATTTAGAATATATTACCACTCTGTATGCCACATTACCACCTTGAAAAGTATGTTAGTATAACGTACGGCACCTTACAATTCCTAACAAAACATAACAACACCGTACGTAAACTTAAAACTACATAATAAACATAATGAATTCGTCCGAGTCATTTGAACATCGTACAACAATTTAGAATATCTTACGACTCTGTATGCCACATTACCGCCTTGAAAAGCATGTTAGTATAACGTACGACACCTTACAACTCCTAACAAAACATTACAACACCGTACGTAAACTTAAAACTCCATAATAAACCTAATGAATTCATCCGAGTCTTTTGAACATCGTACGACAATTTTGAATATATTACGACTCTATATGCCACATTACCGCTTTGAAAAGCATGTTACTATAACGTACGA
This sequence comes from Tagetes erecta, assembly GCA_030867185.1. Classification (NCBI taxonomy): domain Eukaryota; kingdom Viridiplantae; phylum Streptophyta; class Magnoliopsida; order Asterales; family Asteraceae; genus Tagetes; species Tagetes erecta. Next base: position 40,264,502 of record CM061488.1, on the reverse strand, counting down.
CACCTTACAACACCTAACAAAACATTACAACACCGTACGTAAACTCAAAAATCCATAATAAACCTAATGAATTCGTCCGAGTCATTTGAACATCGTACAACAATTTAGAATATCTTACGACTCCGTATGCCACATTACCGCCTTGAAAAGCATGTTAGTATAACGTACGACACCTTACAACACCTAACAAAACATTACAACACCGTACGTAAACTCAAAACTCGATAAGAAACCTAATGAATTCGTCCGAGTCCTTTGAACATCGTACAACAATTTAGAATATCTTACGACTCTGTATGCCACATTACCGCCTTGAAAAGCATGTTAGTATAACGTAGGACACCTTACAACTCCTAACAACACATTACAATACCGTATGTAAACTTAAAACTCCATAGTAAACATAATGAATTTGTCCGAGTCATTTGAACATCGTACAACAATTGAGAATATCTTACGACTCTGTATGCCACTTTACCGCCTTGAAAAGCATGTTAGTATAAGGTACAACACCTTACAACTACTAACAAAACATTACAACACCGTACGTAAACTTAAAACTCCATAATAAACCTAATGAATTCATCCGAGTCCTTTGAACATCGTACGACAATTTAGAATATATTACCACTCTGTATGCCACATTACCACCTTGAAAAGTATGTTAGTATAACGTACGGCACCTTACAATTCCTAACCAAACATTACAACACCGTACGTAAACTTAAAACTACATAATAAACTTAATGAATTCTTCCGAGTCATTTGAACATCGTACAACAATTTAGAATATCTTACGACTCTGTATGCCACATTACCGCCTTGAAAAGCATGTTAGTATAACGTAGGACACCTTACAACTCCTAACAACACATTACAATACCGTATGTAAACTTAAAACTCCATAGTAAACCTAATGAATTTGTCCGAGTCATTTGAACATCGTACAACAATTTAGAATATCTTACGACTCTGTATGCCACATTACCGCCTTGAAAATCATGTTAGTATAACGTACGACACCTTACAACTCCTAACAACACATTACAATACCGTATGTAACCTTAAAACTCCATAGTAAACCTAATGAATTCCTCCGAGTCCTTTGAACATCGTACGACAATTTAGAATATATTACCACTCTGTATGCCACATTACCACCTTGAAAAGTATGTTAGTATAACGTACGGCACCTTACAATTCCTAACAAAACATTACAACACCGTACGTAAACTTAAAACTACATAATAAACTTAATGAATTCGTCCAAGTCATTTGAACATCGTACAACAATTTAGAATATCTTACGACTCTGTATGCCACATTACCGCCTTGAAAATCATGTTAGTATAACGTAGGACACCTTACAACTCCTAACAAAACATTACAATACCGTATGTAAACTTAAAACTCCATAGTAAACCTAATGAATTCGTCCGAGTCCTTTGAACATCGTACGACAACTTAAAATATATTACCACTCTGTATGCCACATTACCGCCTTGAAAAGTATGTTAGTATAACGTACGGCACCTTACAATTCCTAACAAAACATAACAACACCATACGTAAACTTAAAACTACATAATAAACTTAATGAATTCGTCCGAGTCATTTGAACAACGTACAACAATTTAGAATATCTTACGACTCTGTATGCCACATTACCGCCTTGAAAATCATGTTAGTATAACGTAGGACACCTTACAACTCCTAACAACACATTACAATACCGTATGTAACCTTAAAACTCCATAGTAAACCTAATGAATTCGTCCGAGTCCTTTGAACATCGTACGGCAATTTAGAATATATTACCACTCTGTATGCCACATTACCACCTTGAAAAGTATGTTAGTATAACGTACGACACCTTACAATTCCTAACAAAACATTATAACACCGTACGTAAACTTAAAACTAAATAATAAACTTAATGAATTCGTCCGAGTCATTTGAACATCGTACAACAATTTAGAATATCTTACGACTCTGTATGCCACATTATCGCCTTGAAAATCATGTTAGTATAACGTAGGACACCTTACAACTCCTAACAACACATTACAATACGGTATGTAAACTTAAAACTCCATAGTAAACCTAATGAATTCGTCCGAGTCATTTGAACATCGTACGACAATTTAGAATATATTACCACTATGTATGCCACATTACCACCTTGAAAAGTATGTTAGTATAACGTACGACACCTTACAATTCCTAACAAAACATTACAACACCGTACGTAAACTTAAAACTACATAATAAACTTAATGAATTCTTCCGAGTCATTTGAACATCGTACAACAATTTAGAATATCTTACGACTCTGTATGCCACATTACCGCCTTGAAAATCATGTTAGTATTACGTACGACACCTTACAACTCCTAACAACACATTACAATACCGTATGTAACCTTAAAACTCCATAGTAAACCTAATGAATTCCTCCGAGTCCTTTGAACATCGTACGACAATTTAGAATATATTACCACTCTGTATGCCACATTACCACCTTGAAAAGTATGTTAGTATAACGTACGGCACCTTACAATTCCTAACAAAACATAACAACACCGTACGTAAACTTAAAACTACATAATAAACATAATGAATTCGTCCGAGTCATTTGAACATCGTACAACAATTTAGAATATCTTACGACTCTGTATGCCACATTACCGCCTTGAAAAGCATGTTAGTATAACGTACGACACCTTACAACTCCTAACAAAACATTACAACACCGTACGTAAACTTAAAACTCCATAATAAACCTAATGAATTCATCCGAGTCTTTTGAACATCGTACGACAATTTTGAATATATTACGACTCTATATGCCACATTACCGCTTTGAAAAGCATGTTACTATAACGTACGACACCTTACAACACCTAACAAAACATTACAACACCGTACGTAAACTCAAAAATCCATAATAAACCTAATGAATTCGTCCGAGTCATTTGAACATCGTACAACAATTTAGAATATCTTACGACTCCGTATGCCACATTACCGCCTTGAAAAGCATGTTAGTATAACGTACGACACCTTACAACACCTAACAAAACATTACAACACCGTACGTAAACTCAAAACTCGATAAGAAACCTAATGAATTCGTCCGAGTCCTTTGAACATCGTACAACAATTTAGAATATCTTACGACTCTGTATGCCACATTACCGCCTTGAAAAGCATGTTAGTATAACGTAGGACACCTTACAACTCCTAACAACACATTACAATACCGTATGTAAACTTAAAACTCCATAGTAAACATAATGAATTTGTCCGAGTCATTTGAACATCGTACAACAATTGAGAATATCTTACGACTCTGTATGCCACTTTACCGCCTTGAAAAGCATGTTAGTATAAGGTACAACACCTTACAACTACTAACAAAACATTACAACACCGTACGTAAACTTAAAACTCCATAATAAACCTAATGAATTCATCCGAGTCCTTTGAACATCGTACGACAATTTAGAATATATTACCACTCTGTATGCCACATTACCACCTTGAAAAGTATGTTAGTATAACGTACGGCACCTTACAATTCCTAACCAAACATTACAACACCGTACGTAAACTTAAAACTACATAATAAACTTAATGAATTCTTCCGAGTCATTTGAACATCGTACAACAATTTAGAATATCTTACGACTCTGTATGCCACATTACCGCCTTGAAAAGCATGTTAGTATAACGTAGGACACCTTACAACTCCTAACAACACATTACAATACCGTATGTAAACTTAAAACTCCATAGTAAACCTAATGAATTTGTCCGAGTCATTTGAACATCGTACAACAATTTAGAATATCTTACGACTCTGTATGCCACATTACCGCCTTGAAAATCATGTTAGTATAACGTACGACACCTTACAACTCCTAACAACACATTACAATACCGTATGTAACCTTAAAACTCCATAGTAAACCTAATGAATTCCTCCGAGTCCTTTGAACATCGTACGACAATTTAGAATATATTACCACTCTGTATGCCACATTACCACCTTGAAAAGTATGTTAGTATAACGTACGGCACCTTACAATTCCTAACAAAACATTACAACACCGTACGTAAACTTAAAACTACATAATAAACATAATGAATTCGTCCGAGTCATTTGAACATCGTACAACAATTTAGAATATCTTACGACTCTGTATGCCACATTACCGCCTTGAAAAGCATGTTAGTATAACGTACGACACCTTACAACTCCTAACAAAACATTACAACACCGTACGTAAACTTAAAACTCCATAATAAACCTAATGAATTCATCCGAGTCTTTTGAACATCGTACGACAATTTTGAATATATTACGACTCTATATGCCACATTACCGCTTTAAAAAGCATGTTACTATAACGTACGACACCTTACAACACCTAACAAAACATTACAACACCGTACGTAAACTCAAAAATCCATAATAAACCTAATGAATTCGTCCGAGTCATTTGAACATCGTACAACAATTTAGAATATCTTACGACTCCGTATGCCACATTACCGCCTTGAAAAGCATGTTAGTATAACGTACGACACCTTACAACACCTAACAAAACATTACAACACCGTACGTAAACTCAAAACTCGATAAGAAACCTAATGAATTCGTCCGAGTCATTTGAACATCGTACAACAATTTAGAATATCTTACGACTCTGTATGCCACATTACCGCCTTGAAAAGCATGTTAGTATAACGTAGGACACCTTACAACTCCTAACAACACATTACAATACCGTATGTAAACTTAAAACTCCATAGTAAACCTAATGAATTTGTCCGAGTCATTTGAACATCGTACAACAATTGAGAATATCTTACGACTCTGTATGCCACTTTACCGCCTTGAAAAGCATGTTAGTATAACGTACAACACCTTACAACTACTAACAAAACATTACAACACCGTACGTAAACTTAAAACTCCATAATAAACCTAATGAATTTATCCGAGTCCTTTGAACATCGTACGACAATTTAGAATATATTACCACTCTGTATGCCACATTACCATCTTGAAAAGTATGTTAGTATAACGTACGGCACCTTACAATTCCTAACCAAACATTACAACACCGTACGTAAACTTAAAACTACATAATAAACTTAATGAATTCTTCCGAGTCATTTGAACATCGTACAACAATTTAGAATATCTTACGACTCTGTATGCCACATTACCGCCTTGAAAATCATGTTAGTATAACGTACGACACCTTACAACTCCTAACAACCCATTACAATACCGTATGTAACCTTAAAACTCCATAGTAAACCTAATGAATTCCTCCGAGTCCTTTGAACATCGTACGACAATTTAGAATATATTACCACTCTGTATGCCACATTACCACCTTGAAAAGTATGTTAGTATAACGTACGACACCTTACAATTCCTAACAAAACATTACAACACCGTACGTAAACTTAAAACTACATAATAAACATAATGAATTCGTCCGAGTCATTTGAACATCGTACAACAATTTAGAATATCTTACGACTCTGTATGCCACATTACCGCCTTGAAAAGCATGTTAGTATAACGTACGACACCTTACAACTCCTAACAAAACATTACAACACCGTACGTAAACTTAAAACTCCATAATAAACCTAATGAATTCATCCGAGTCTTTTGAACATCGTACGACAATTTTGAATATATTACGACTCTATATGCCACATTACCGCTTTGAAAAGCATGTTACTATAACGTACGACACCTTACAACACCTAACAAAACATTACAACACCGTACGTAAACTCAAAAATCCATAATAAACCTAATGAATTCGTCCGAGTCATTTGAACATCGTACAACAATTTAGAATATCTTACGACTCTGTATCCCACATTACCGCCTTGAAAAGCATGTTAGTATAACGTACGACACCTTACAACACCTAACAAAACATTACAACACCGTACGTAAACTCAAAACTCGATAAAAAACCTAATGAATTCGTCCGAGTCATTTGAACATCGTACAACAATTTAGAATATCTTACGACTCTGTATGCCACATTACCGCCTTGAAAAGCATGTTAGTATAACGTAGGACACCTTACAACTCCTAACAACACATTACAATACCGTATGTAAACTTAAAACTCCATAGTAAACCTAATGAATTTGTCCGAGTCATTTGAACATCGTACAACAATTTAGAATATCTTACGACTCTGTATGCCACTTTACCGCCTTGAAAAGCATGTTAGTATAACGTACAACACCTTACAACTACTAACAAAACATTACAACACCGTACGTAAACTTAAAACTCCATAATAAACCTAATGAATTCATCCGAGTCCTTTGAACATCGTATGACAATTTAGAATATATTACCACTCTGTATACCACATTACCGCCTTGAAAAGTATGTTAGTATAACGTACGGCACCTTACAATTCCTAACAAAACATTACAACACCGTACGTAAACTCAAAACTCGATAAGAAACCTAATGAATTCGTCCAAGTCATTTGAACATCGTACAACAATTTAGAATATCTTACGACTCTGTATGCCACATTACCGCCTTGAAAAGCATGTTAGTATATCGTAGGACACCTTACAACTCCTAACAACACATTACAATACCGTATGTAAACTTAAAACTCCATAGTAAACCTAATGAATTTGTCCGAGTCATTTGAACATCGTACAACAATTTAGAATATCTTACGACTCTGTATGCCACTTTACCGCCTTGAAAAGCATGTTAGTATAACGTACAACACCTTACAACTACTAACAAAACATTACAACACCGTACGTAAACTTAAAACTCCATAATAAACCTAATGAATTCATCCGAGTCCTTTGAACATCGTACGACAATTTAGAATATATTACCACTCTGTATACCACATTACCGCCTTGAAAAGTATGTTAGTATAACGTACGGCACATTACAATTCCTAACAAAACATTACAACACCGTACGTAAACTTAAAACTACATAATAAGCTTAATGAATTCGTCCGAGTCATTTGAACATCGTACAACAATTTAGAATATCTTACGACTCTGTATGCCACATTACCGCCTTGAAAATCAAGTTAGTATAACGTAGGACACCTTACAACTCCTAACAACACATTACAATACCGTATGTAAACTTAAAACTCCATAGTAAACCTAATGAATTCGTCCGAGTCCTTTAAACATCAGACGACCACTCAGGACTTGTTACGACTTTGTAAGCGATATTAGCAACAGGAAAAGCAATTTAGAATAATGTAGGATGTGTTACATCTTTTGAGAACACCTTACACCACCGTACGAAACATTAAAACTCCATAATAAACCTAATGAATTCGTCCGAGTGATTTGAACATCGTACAACAATTTAGAATATCTTACCACTCTGTATGCCACATTACCGACTTGAAAAGCATGTTAGTATAACGTACGACACCTTACAACTCCTAACAAAACATTACCACACCGTACGTAAACTTAAAACTCCATAATAAACCTAATGAATTCATCCAAGTCTTTTGAACATCGTACGACAATTTAGAATATATTACGACTCTATATGCCACATTACCGCCTTGAAAAGCATGTTACTATAACGTACGACACCTTACAACACCTAACAAAACATTACAACACCGTACGTAAACTCAAAAATCCATAATAAACCTAATGAATTTGTCCGAGTCCTTTAAACATCAGACGACCACTCAGGACTTGTTACGACTTTGTAGGCGATATTAGCAACAGGAAAAGCAATTTAAAATAATGTAGGATGCGTTACATCTTTTGAGAACTCCTTACACCACCGTACGAAACATTAAAACTCCATAATAAACCTAATGAATTCGTCCGAGTGATTTGAACATCGTACAACAATTTAGAATATCTTACCACTCTGTATGCCACATTACCGACTTGAAAAGCATGTTAGTATAACGTACGCCACCTTACAACTCCTAACAAAACATTACAACACCGTACGTAAACTTAAAACTCCATAATAAACCTAATGAATTCATCCGAGTCCTTTGAACATCATACGACAATTAAGAATATATTACCACTCTATATGCCACATTACCGCTTTGAAAAGCATGTTACTATAACGTACGACACCTTACAACACTTAACAAAACATTACAACACCGTATGTAAACTCAAAAATCCATAACAAACCTAATGAATTCGTCCGAGTCATTTGAACATCGTACAACAATTTAGAATATCTTACGACTCTGTATGCCACATTACCGCCTTGAAAAGCATGTTAGTATAACGTACGACACCTTACAACACCTAACAAAACATTACAACACCGTACGTAAACTCAAAACTCGATAAGAAACCTAATGAATTCGTCCGAGTCATTTGAACATCGTACAACAATTTAGAATATCTTACGACTCTGTATGCCACATTACCGCCTTGAAAAGCATGTTAGTATAACGTAGGACACCTTACAACTCCTAACAAAACATTACAAACCGTACGTAAACTCAAAAATCCATAATAAACCTAATGAATTTGTCCGAGTCATTTGAACATCGTACAACAATTTAGAATATCTTACGACTCTGTATGCCACATTACCGCCTTTAAAATCATGTTAGTATAACGTACGACACCTTACAACACCTAACAAAACATTACAACACAGTACGTAAACTCAAAACTCCATAATAAACCTAATGAATTCGTCCGAGTCATTTGAACATCGTACAACAATTTAGAATATCTTACGACTCTGTATGCCACATTACCGCCTTGAAAAGCATGTTAGTATAACGTAGGACACCTTACAACTCCTAACAACACATTACAATACCGTATGTAAACTTAAAACTCCAAAGTAAACCTAATGAATTTGTCCGAGTCCTTTGAACATCGTACGACAACTTAAAATATATTACCACTCTGTATGCCACATTACCGCCTTGAAAAGTATGTTAGTATAACGTACGGCACCTTACAATTCCTAACAAAACATTACAACACCACACGTAAACTTAAAACTACATAATAAACTTAATGAATTCGTCCGAGTCATTTGAACATCGTACAACAATTTAGAATATCTTACGACTCTGTATGCCACATTACCGCCTTCAAAATCATGTTAGTATAACGTAGGACACCTTACAATTCCTAACAACACATTACAATACCGTATGTAAACTTAAAACTCCATAGTAAACCTAATGAATTCGTCCGAGTCCTTTAAACATCTGACGACCACTCAGGACTTGTTACGACTTTGTAAGCGATATTAGCAACAGGAAAAGCAATTTAGAATAATGTAGGATGCGTTACATCTTTTGAGAACACCTTACACCACCGTACGAAACATTAAAACTCCATAATAAACCTAATGAATTCGTCCGAGTGATTTGAACATCGTACAACAATTTAGAATATCTTACCACTCTGTATGCCACATTACCGACTTGAAAAGCATGTTAGTATAACGTACGACACCTTACAACTCCTAACAAAACATTACCACACCGTACGTAAACTTAAAACTCCATAATAAACCTAATGAATTCATCCAAGTCTTTTGAACATCGTACGACAATTTAGAATATATTACGACTCTATATGCCACATTACCGCCTTGAAAAGCATGTTACTATAACGTACGACACCTTACAACACCTAACAAAACATTACAACACCGTACGTAAACTCAAAAATCCATAATAAACCTAATGAATTTGTCCGAGTCCTTTAAACATCAGACGACCACTCAGGACTTGTTACGACTTTGTAGGCGATATTAGCAACAGGAAAAGCAATTTAAAATAATGTAGGATGCGTTACATCTTTTGAGAACTCCTTACACCACCATACGAAACATTAAAACTCCATAATAAACCTAATGAATTCGTCCGAGTGATTTGAACATCGTACAACAATTTAGAATATCTTACCACTCTGTATGCCACATTACCGACTTGAAAAGCATGTTAGTATAACGTACGCCACCTTACAACTCCTAACAAAACATTACAACACCGTACGTAAACTTAAAACTCCATAATAAACCTAATGAATTCATCCGAGTCTTTTGAACATCATACGACAATTAAGAATATATTACCACTCTAAATGCCACATTACCGCTTTGAAAAGCATGTTACTATAACGTACGACACCTTACAACACTTAACAAAACATTACAACACCGTACGTAAACTCAAAAATCCATAACAAACCTAATGAATTCGTCAGAGTCATTTGAACATCGTACAACAGTTTATAATATCTTACGACTCTGTATGCCACATTACCGCCTTAAAAAGCATGTTAGTATAACGTACGACACCTTACAACACCTAACAAAACATTACAACACCGTACGTAAACTCAAAACTCGATAAGAAACCTAATGAATTCGTCCGAGTCATTTGAACATCGTACAACAATTTAGAATATCTTACGACTCTGTATGCCACATTACCGCCTTGAAGAGCATGTTAGTATAACGTAGGACACCTTACAACTCCTAACAAAACATTACAACACCGTACGTAAACTCAAAAATCCATAATAAACCTAATGAATTTGTCCGAGTCATTTGAACATCGTACAACAATTTAGAATATCTTACGACTCTGTATGCCACATTACCGCCTTGAAAATCATGTTAGTATAACGTACGACACCTTACAACACCTAACAAAACATTACAACACAGTACGTAAACTCAAAACTCCATAATAAACCTAATGAATTCGTCCGAGTCATTTGAACATCGTACAACAATTTAGAATATCTTACGACTCTGTATGCCACATTACCGCCTTGAAAAGCATGTTAGTATAACGTAGGACACCTTACAACTCCTAACAACACATTACAATACCGTATGTAAACTTAAAACTCCAAAGTAAACCTAATGAATTTGTCCGAGTCCTTTGAACATCGTACGACAACTTAAAATATATTACCACTCTGTATGCCACATTACCGCCTTGAAAAGTATGTTAGTATAACGTACGGCACCTTACAATTCCTAACAAAACATTACAACACCACACGTAAACTTAAAACTACATAATAAACTTAATGAATTCGTCCGAGTCATTTGAACATCGTACAACAATTTAGAATATCTTACGACTCTGTATGCCACATTACCGCCTTGAAAAGCATGTTAGTATAACGTACGACACCTTACAACACCTAACAAAACATTACAACACCGTACGTAAACTCAAAACTCGATAAGAAACCTAATGAATTCGTCCGAGTCATTTGAACATCGTACAACAATTTAGAATATCTTACGACTCTGTATGCCACATTACCGCCTTGAAAAGCATGTTAGTATAACGTAGGACACCTTACAACTCCTAACAAAACATTACAAACCGTACGTAAACTCAAAAATCCATAATAAACCTAATGAATTTGTCCGAGTCATTTGAACATCGTACAACAATTTAGAATATCTTACGACTCTGTATGCCACATTACCGCCTTTAAAATCATGTTAGTATAACGTACGACACCTTACAACACCTAACAAAACATTACAACACAGTACGTAAACTCAAAACTCCATAATAAACCTAATGAATTCGTCCGAGTCATTTGAACATCGTACAACAATTTAGAATATCTTACGACTCTGTATGCCACATTACCGCCTTGAAAAGCATGTTAGTATAACGTAGGACACCTTACAACTCCTAACAACACATTACAATACCGTATGTAAACTAAAAACTCCAAAGTAAACCTAATGAATTTGTCCGAGTCCTTTGAACATCGTACGACAACTTAAAATATATTACCACTCTGTATGCCACATTACCGCCTTGAAAAGTATGTTAGTATAACGTACGGCACCTTACAATTCCTAACAAAACATTACAACACCACACGTAAACTTAAAACTACATAATAAACTTAATGAATTCGTCCGAGTCATTTGAACATCGTACAACAATTTAGAATATCTTACGACTCTGTATGCCACATTACCGCCTTCAAAATCATGTTAGTATAACGTAGGACACCTTACAATTCCTAACAACACATTACAATACCGTATGTAAACTTAAAACTCCATAGTAAACCTAATGATTTCGTCCGAGTCCTTTAAACATCTGACGACCACTCAGGACTTGTTACGACTTTGTAAGCGATATTAGCAACAGGAAAAGCAATTTAGAATAATGTAGGATGCGTTACATCTTTTGAGAACACCTTACACCACCGTACGAAACATTAAAACTCCATAATAAACCTAATGAATTCGTCCGAGTGATTTGAACATCGTACAACAATTTAGAATATCTTACCACTCTGTATGCCACATTACCGACTTGAAAAGCATGTTAGTATAACGTACGACACCTTACAACTCCTAACAAAACATTACCACACCGTACGTAAACTTAAAACTCCATAATAAACCTAATGAATTCATCCAAGTCTTTTGAACATCGTACGACAATTTAGAATATATTACGACTCTATATGCCACATTACCGCCTTGAAAAGCATGTTACTATAACGTACGACACCTTACAACACCTAACAAAACATTACAACACCGTACGTAAACTCAAAAATCCATAATAAACCTAATGAATTTGTCCGAGTCCTTTAAACATCAGACGACCACTCAGGACTTGTTACGACTTTGTAGGCGATATTAGCAACAGGAAAAGCAATTTAAAATAATGTAGGATGCGTTACATCTTTTGAGAACTCCTTACACCACCGTACGAAACATTAAAACTCCATAATAAACCTAATGAATTCGTCCGAGTGATTTGAACATCGTACAACAATTTAGAATATCTTACCACTCTGTATGCCACATTACCGACTTGAAAAGCATGTTAGTATAACGTACGCCACCTTACAACTCCTAACAAAACATTACAACACCGTACGTAAACTTAAAACTCCATAATAAACCTAATGAATTCATCCGAGTCTTTTGAACATCATACGACAATTAAGAATATATTACCACTCTAAATGCCACATTACCGCTTTGAAAAGCATGTTACTATAACGTACGACACCTTACAACACTTAACAAAACATTACAACACCGTACGTAAACTCAAAAATCCATAACAAACCTAATGAATTCGTCAGAGTCATTTGAACATCGTACAACAATTTATAATATCTTACGACTCTGTATGCCACATTACCGCCTTGAAAAGCATGTTAGTATAACGTACGACACCTTACAACACCTAACAAAACATTACAACACCGTACGTAAACTCAAAACTCGATAAGAAACCTAATGAATTCGTCCGAGTCATTTGAACATCGTACAACAATTTAGAATATCTTACGACTCTGTATGCCACATTACCGCCTTGAAGAGCATGTTAGTATAACGTAGGACACCTTACAACTCCTAACAAAACATTACAACACCGTACGTAAACTCAAAAATCCATAATAAACCTAATGAATTTGTCCGAGTCATTTGAACATCGTACAACAATTTAGAATATCTTACGACTCTGTATGCCACATTACCGCCTTGAAAATCATGTTAGTATAACGTACGACACCTTACAACACCTAACAAAACATTACAACACAGTACGTAAACTCAAAACTCCATAATAAACCTAATGAATTCGTCCGAGTCATTTGAACATCGTACAACAATTTAGAATATCTTACGACTCTGTATGCCACATTACCGCCTTGAAAAGCATGTTAGTATAACGTAGGACATCTTACAACTCCTAACAACACATTACAATACCGTATGTAAACTTAAAACTCCAAAGTAAACCTAATGAATTTGTCCGAGTCCTTTGAACATCGTACGACAACTTAAAATATATTACCACTCTGTATGCCACATTACCGCCTTGAAAAGTATGTTAGTATAACGTACGGCACCTTACAATTCCTAACAAAACATTACAACACCACACGTAAACTTAAAACTACATAATAAACTTAATGAATTCGTCCGAGTCATTTGAACATCGTACAACAATTTAGAATATCTTACGACTCTGTATGCCACATTACCGCCTTCAAAATCATGTTAGTATAACGTAGGACACCTTACAATTCCTAACAACACATTACAATACCGTATGTAAACTTAAAACTCCATAGTAAACCTAATGAATTCGTCCGAGTCCTTTAAACATCTGACGACCACTCAGGACTTGTTACGACTTTGTAAGCGATATTAGCAACAGGAAAAGCAATTTAGAATAATGTAGGATGCGTTACATCTTTTGAGAACACCTTACACCACCGTACGAAACATTAAAACTCCATAATAAACCTAATGAATTCGTCCGAGTGATTTGAACATCGTACAACAATTTAGAATATCTTACCACTCTGTATGCCACATTACCGACTTGAAAAACATGTTAGTATAACGTACGACACCTTACAACTCCTAACAAAACATTACCACACCGTACGTAAACTTAAAACTCCATAATAAACCTAATGAATTCATCCAAGTCTTTTGAACATCGTACGACAATTTAGAATATATTACGACTCTATATGCCACATTACCGCCTTGAAAAGCATGTTACTATAACGTACGACACCTTACAACACCTAACAAAACATTACAACACCGTACGTAAACTCAAAAATCCATAATAAACCTAATGAATTTGTCCGAGTCCTTTAAACATCAGACGACCACTCAGGACTTGTTACGACTTTGTAGGCGATATTAGCAACAGGAAAAGCAATTTAAAATAATGTAGGATGCGTTACATCTTTTGAGAACTCCTTACACCACCGTACGAAACATTAAAACTCCATAATAAACCTAATGAATTCGTCCGAGTGATTTGAACATCGTACAACAATTTAGAATATCTTACCACTCTGTATGCCACATTACCGACTTGAAAAGCATGTTAGTATAACGTACGCCACCTTACAACTCCTAACAAAACATTACAACACCGTACGTAAACTTAAAACTCCATAATAAACCTAATGAATTCATCCGAGTCTTTTGAACATCATACGACAATTAAGAATATATTACCACTCTAAATGCCACATTACCGCTTTGAAAAGCATGTTACTATAACGTACGACACCTTACAACACTTAACAAAACATTACAACACCGTACGTAAACTCAAAAATCCATAACAAACCTAATGAATTCGTCAGAGTCATTTGAACATCGTACAACAATTTATAATATCTTACGACTCTGTATGCCACATTACCGCCTTGAAAAGCATGTTAGTATAACGTACGACACCTTACAACACCTAACAAAACATTACAACACCGTACGTAAACTCAAAACTCGATAAGAAACCTAATGAATTCGTCCGAGTCATTTGAACATCGTACAACAATTTAGAATATCTTACGACTCTGTATGCCACATTACCGCCTTGAAGAGCATGTTAGTATAACGTAGGACACCTTACAACTCCTAACAAAACATTACAACACCGTACGTAAACTCAAAAATCCATAATAAACCTAATGAATTTGTCCGAGTCATTTGAACATCGTACAACAATTTAGAATATCTTACGACTCTGTATGCCACATTACCGCCTTGAAAATCATGTTAGTATAACGTACGACACCTTTCAACACCTAACAAAACATTACAACACAGTACGTAAACTCAAAACTCCATAATAAACCTAATGAATTCGTCCGAGTCATTTGAACATCGTACAACAATTTAGAATATCTTACGACTCTGTATGCCACATTACCGCCTTGAAAAGCATGTTAGTATAACGTAGGACACCTTACAACTCCTAACAACACATTACAATACCGTATGTAAACTTAAAACTCCAAAGTAAACCTAATGAATTTGTCCGAGTCCTTTGAACATCGTACGACAACTTAAAATATATTACCACTCTGTATGCCACATTACCGCCTTGAAAAGTATGTTAGTATAACGTACGGCACCTTACAATTCCTAACAAAACATTACAACACCACACGTAAACTTAAAACTACATAATAAACTTAATGAATTCGTCCGAGTCATTTGAACATCGTACAACAATTTAGAATATCTTACGACTCTGTATGCCACATTACCGCCTTCAAAATCATGTTAGTATAACGTAGGACACCTTACAACTCCTAACAACACATTACAATACCGTATGTAACCTTAAAACTCCATAGTAAACCTAATGAATTCGTCCGAGTCCTTTGAACATCGTACGACAATTTAGAATATATTACCACTCTGTATGCCACATTACCACCTTGAAAAGTATGTTAGTATAACGTACGGCACCTTACAATTCCTAACAAAACATTACAACACCGTACGTAAACTTAAAACTACATAATAAACTTACTGAATTCGTCCGAGTCATTTGAACATCGTACAACAATTTAGAATATCTTACGACTCTGTATGCCACATTACCTCCTTGAAAATCATGTTAGTATAACGTAGGACACCTTACAACTCCTAACAACACATTACAATACCATATGTAAACTTAAAACTCCATAGTAAACCTAAAGAATTCTTCCGAGTCCTTTAAACATCAGACGACCACTCAGGACTTGTTACGACTTTGTAGGCGATATTAGCAACAGGAAAAGCAATTTAAAATAATGTAGGATGCGTTACATCTTTTGAGAACACCTTACACCACCGTACGAAACATTAAAACTCCATAATAAACCTAATGAATTCGTCCGAGTGATTTGAACATCGTACAACAATTTAGAATATCTTACCACTCTGTATGCCACATTACCGACTTGAAAAGCATGTTAGTATAACGTACGCCACCTTACAACTCCTAACAAAACATTACAACACCGTACGTAAACTTAAAACTCCATAATAAACCTAATGAATTCATCCGAGTCTTTTGAACATCATACGACAATTAAGAATATATTACCACTCTAAATGCCACATTACCGCTTTGAAAAGCATGTTACTATAACGTACGACACCTTACAACACTTAACAAAACATTACAACACCGTACGTAAACTCAAAAATCCATAACAAACCTAATGAATTCGTCAGAGTCATTTGAACATCGTACAACAATTTATAATATCTTACGACTCTGTATGCCACATTACCGCCTTGAAAAGCATGTTAGTATAACGTACGACACCTTACAACACCTAACAAAACATTACAACACCGTACGTAAACTCAAAACTCGATAAGAAACCTAATGAATTCGTCCGAGTCATTTGAACATCGTACAACAATTTAGAATATCTTACGACTCTGTATGCCACATTACCGCCTTGAAGAGCATGTTAGTATAACGTAGGACACCTTACAACTCCTAACAAAACATTACAACACCGTACGTAAACTCAAAAATCCATAATAAACCTAATGAATTTGTCCGAGTCATTTGAACATCGTACAACAATTTAGAATATCTTACGACTCTGTATGCCACATTACCGCCTTGAAAATCATGTTAGTATAACGTACGACACCTTACAACACCTAACAAAACATTACAACACAGTACGTAAACTCAAAACTCCATAATAAACCTAATGAATTCGTCCGAGTCATTTGAACATCGTACAACAATTTAGAATATCTTACGACTCTGTATGCCACATTACCGCCTTGAAAAGCATGTTAGTATAACGTAGGACACCTTACAACTCCTAACAACACATTACAATACCGTATGTAAACTTAAAACTCCAAAGTAAACCTAATGAATTTGTCCGAGTCCTTTGAACATCGTACGACAACTTAAAATATATTACCACTCTGTATGCCACATTACCGCCTTGAAAAGTATGTTAGTATAACGTACGGCACCTTACAATTCCTAACAAAACATTACAACACCACACGTAAACTTAAAACTACATAATAAACTTAATGAATTCGTCCGAGTCATTTGAACATCGTACAACAATTTAGAATATCTTACGACTCTGTATGCCACATTACCGCCTTCAAAATCATGTTAGTATAACGTAGGACACCTTACAACTCCTAACAACACATTACAATACCGTATGTAACCTTAAAACTCCATAGTAAACCTAATGAATTCGTCCGAGTCCTTTGAACATCGTACGACAATTTAGAATATATTACCACTCTGTATGCCACATTACCACCTTGAAAAGTATGTTAGTATAACGTACGGCACCTTACAATTCCTAACAAAACATTACAACACCGTACGTAAACTTAAAACTACATAATAAACTTACTGAATTCGTCCGAGTCATTTGAACATCGTACAACAATTTAGAATATCTTACGACTCTGTATGCCACATTACCTCCTTGAAAATCATGTTAGTATAACGTAGGACACCTTACAACTCCTAACAACACATTACAATACCATATGTAAACTTAAAACTCCATAGTAAACCTAAAGAATTCTTCCGAGTCCTTTAAACATCAGACGACCACTCAGGACTTGTTACGACTTTGTAGGCGATATTAGCAACAGGAAAAGCAATTTAAAATAATGTAGGATGCGTTACATCTTTTGAGAACACCTTACACCACCGTACGAAACATTAAAACTCCATAATAAACCTAATGAATTCGTCCGAGTGATTTGAACATCGTACAACAATTTAGAATATCTTACCACTCTGTATGCCACATTACCGACTTGAAAAGCATGTTAGTATAACGTACGACACCTTACAACTCCTAACAAAACATTACAACACCGTACGTAAATTTAAAACTCCATAATAAACCTAATGAATTCATCCAAGTCTTTTGAACATCGTACGACAATTTAGAATATCTTACGACTCTGTATGCCACATTACCGCCTTAAAAAGCATGTTACTATAACGTACGACACCTTACAACACCTAACAAAACATTACAACACCGTACGTAAACTCAAAAATCCATAATAAACCTAATGAATTTGTCCGAGTCATTTGAACATCGTACAACAATTTAGAATATCTTACGACTCTGTATGCCACATTACCGCCTTGAAAAGCATGTTAGTATAACGTACGACACCTTACAACACCTAACACAACATTACAACACAGTACGTAAACTCAAAACTCCATAATAAACCTAATGAATTCGTCCGAGTCATTTGAACATCGTACAACAATTTAGAATATCTTACGACTCTGTATGCCACATTACCGCCTTGAAAAGCATGTTAGTATAAAGTAGGACACCTTACAACTCCTAACAACACATTACAATACCGTATGTAAACTTAAAACTCCAAAGTAAACCTAATAAATTTGTCCGAGTCCTTTGAACATCGTACGACAACTTAAAATATAATACCACTCTGTATGCCACATTACCGCCTTGAGAAGTATGTTAGTATAACGTACGGCACCTTACAATTCCTAACAAAACATTACAACACCATACGTAAACTTAAAACTACATAATAAACTTAATGAATTCGTCCGAGTCATTTGAACATCGTACAACAATTTAGAATATCTTACGACTCTGTATGCCACATTACCGACTTGAAAAGCATGTTAGTATAACGTAGGACACCTTACAACTCTCAACAACACATTACAATACCGTATGTAAACTTAAAACTCCAAAGTAAACCTAATGAATTTGTCCGAGTCCTTTGAACATCGTACGACAACTTAAAATATATTACCACTCTGTATGCCACATTACCGCCTTGAAAAGTATGTTAGTATAACGTACGGCACCTTACAATTCCTAACAAAACATTACAACACCACACGTAAACTTAAAACTACATAATAAACTTAATGAATTCGTCCGAGTCATTTGAACATCGTACAACAATTTAGAATATCTTACGACTCTGTATGCCACATTACCGCCTTGAAAATCATGTTAGTATAACGTAGGACATCTTACAACTCTAACAACACATTACAATACCGTATGTAACCTTAAAACTCCATAGTAAACCTAATGAATTCGTCCGAGTCCTTTGAACATCGTACGAAAATTTGGAATATATTACCACTCTGTATGCAACATTACCACCTTGAAAAGTATGTTAGTATAACGTACGACACCTTACAATTCCTAACAAAACATTACAACACCGTACGTAAACTTAAAACTACATAATAAACTTAATGAATTCGTCCGAGTCATTTGAACATCGTACAACAATTTAGAATATCTTACGACTCTGTATGCCACATTACCGCCTTGAAAATCATGTTAGTATAACGTAGGACACCTTACAACACCTAACAAAACATTACAACACCGTACGTAAACTCAAAAATCCATAATAAACCTAATGAATTCGTCCGAGTCATTTGAACATCGTACAACAATTTAGAATATCTTACGACTCTGTATGCCACATTACCGCCTTGAAAAGCATGTTAGTATAACGTACGACACCTTACAACACCTAACACAACATTACAACACAGTACGTAAACTCAAAACTCCATAATAAACCTAATGAATTCGTCCGAGTCATTTGAACATCGTACAACAATTTAGAATATCTTACGACTCTGTATGCCACATTACCGCCTTGAAAAGCATGTTAGTATAAAGTAGGACACCTTACAACTCCTAACAACACATTACAATACCGTATGTAAACTTAAAACTCCAAAGTAAACCTAATAAATTTGTCCGAGTCCTTTGAACATCGTACGACAACTTAAAATATAATACCACTCTGTATGCCACATTACCGCCTTGAGAAGTATGTTAGTATAACGTACGGCACCTTACAATTCCTAACAAAACATTACAACACCATACGTAAACTTAAAACTACATAATAAACTTAATGAATTCGTCCGAGTCATTTGAACATCGTACAACAATTTAGAATATCTTACGACTCTGTATGCCACATTACCGACTTGAAAAGCATGTTAGTATAACGTAGGACACCTTACAACTCTCAACAACACATTACAATACCGTATGTAAACTTAAAACTCCAAAGTAAACCTAATGAATTTGTCCGAGTCCTTTGAACATCGTACGACAACTTAAAATATATTACCACTCTGTATGCCACATTACCGCCTTGAAAAGTATGTTAGTATAACGTACGGCACCTTACAATTCCTAACAAAACATTACAACACCACACGTAAACTTAAAACTACATAATAAACTTAATGAATTCGTCCGAGTCATTTGAACATCGTACAACAATTTAGAATATCTTACGACTCTGTATGCCACATTACCGACTTGAAAAGCATGTTAGTATAACGTAGGACACCTTACAACTCTCAACAACACATTACAATACCGTATGTAAACTTAAAACTCCAAAGTAAACCTAATGAATTTGTCCGAGTCCTTTGAACATCGTACGACAACTTAAAATATATTACCACTCTGTATGCCACATTACCGCCTTGAAAAGTATGTTAGTATAACGTACGGCACCTTACAATTCCTAACAAAACATTACAACACCACACGTAAACTTAAAACTACATAATAAACTTAATGAATTCGTCCGAGTCATTTGAACATCGTACAACAATTTAGAATATCTTACGACTCTGTATGCCACATTACCGCCTTGAAAATCATGTTAGTATAACGTAGGACATCTTACAACTTCTAACAACACATTACAATACCGTATGTAACCTTAAAACTCCATAGTAAACCTAATGAATTCGTCCGAGTCCTTTGAACATCGTACGAAAATTTGGAATATATTACCACTCTGTATGAAACATTACCACCTTGAAAAGTATGTTAGTATAACGTACGACACCTTACAATTCCTAACAAAACATTACAACACCGTACGTAAACTTAAAACTACATAATAAACTTAATGAATTCGTCCGAGTCATTTGAACATCGTACAACAATTTAGAATATCTTACGACTCTGTATGCCACATTACCGCCTTGAAAATCATGTTAGTATAACGTAGGACACCTTACAACACCTAACAAAACATTACAACACCGTACGTAAACTCAAAAATCCATAATAAACCTAATGAATTCGTCCGAGTCATTTGAACATCGTACAACAATTTAGAATATCTTACGACTCTGTATGCCACATTACCGCCTTGAAAAGCATGTTAGTATAACGTACGACACCTTACTACACCTAACAAAACATTACAACACCGTACGTAAACTCAAAACTCCATAAGAAACCTAATGAATTCGTCCGAGTCATTTGAACATCGTACAACAATTTAGAATATCTTACGACTCTGTATGCCACATTACCGCCTTGAAAAGCATGTTAGTATAACGTAGGACACCTTACAACTCCTAACAACACATTACAATACCGTATGTAAACTTAAAACTCCATAGTAAACCTAATGAATTTGTCCGAGTCATTTGAACATCGTACAACAATTTAGAATATCTTACGACTCTGTATGCCACATTATCGCCTTGAAAAGCATGTTAGTATAACGTACAACACCTTACAACTACTAACAAAACATTACAACACCGTACGTAAACTTAAAACTCCATAATAAACCTAATGAATTCATCCGAGTCCTTTGAACATCGTACAACAATTTAGAATATATTACCACTCTGTATGCCACATTACCGCCTTGAAAAGTATGTTAGTATAACGTACGGCACCTTACAATTCCTAACAAAACATTACAACACCGTACGTAAACTTAAAACTACATAATAAACTTAATGAATTCGTCCGAGTCATTTGAACATCGTACGACAACTTAAAATATATTACCACTCTGTTTGCCACATTACCGCCTTGAAAAGTATGTTAGTATAACGTACGGCACCTTACAATTCCTAACAAAACATTACAACACCATACGTAAACTTAAAACTACATAATAAACTTAATGAATTCGTCCGAGTCATTTGAACATCGTACAACAATTTAGAATATCTTACGACTCTGTATGCCACATTACCGCCTTGAAAATCATGTTAGTATAACGTAGGACACCTTACAACTCCTAACAAAACATTACAATACCGTATGTAAACTAAAAACTCCATAGTAAACCTAATGAATTCGTCCGAGTCCTTTGAACATCGTACGACAACTTAAAATATATTATCACTCTGTATGCCACATTACCGCCTTGAAAAGTATGTTAGTATAACGTACGACACCTTACAATTCCTAACAAAACATTACAACACCATACGTAAACTTAAAACTACATAATAAACTTAATGAATTCGTCCGAGTCATTTGAACATCGTACAACAATTTAAAAAATCTTACGACTCTGTATGCCACATTACCGCCTTGAAAATCATGTTAGTATAACGTAGGACACCTTACAACTCCTAACAAAACATTACAACACCGTACGTAAACTTAAAACTAAATAATAAACTTAATGAATTCGTCCGAGTCATTTGAACATCGTACAACAATTTAGAATATCTTACGACTCTGTATGCCACATTATCGCCTTGAAAATCATGTTAGTATAACGTAGGACACCTTACAACTCCTAACAACACATTACAATACCGTATGTAAACTTAAAACTCCATAGTAAACCTAATGAATTCGTCCGAGTCCTTTGAACATCGTACGACAATTTAGAATATATTACCACTCTGTATGCCACATTACCACCTTGAAAAGTATGTTAGTATAACGTACGGCACCTTACAATTCCTAACAAAACATTACAACACCGTACGTAAACTTAAAACTACATAATAAACTTAATGATTTCGTCCAAGTCATTTGAACATCGTACAACAATTTAGAATATCTTACGACTCTGTATGCCACATTACCGCCTTGAAAATCATGTTAGTATAACGTAGGACACCTTACAACTCCTAACAACACATTTCAATACCGTATGTAACCTTAAAACTCCATAGTAAACCTAATGAATTCGTCCGAGTCCTTTGAACATCGTACGACAACTTAAAATATATTACCACTCTGTATGCCACATTACCGCCTTGAAAAGTATGTTAGTATAACGTACGGCTCCTTACAATTCCTAACAAAACATTACAACACCATACGTAAACTTAAAACTACATAATAAACTTAATGAATTCGTCCGAGTCATTTGAACATCGTACAACAATTTAGAATATCTTACGACTCTGTATGCCACATTACCGCCTTGAAAATCATGTTAGTATAACGTAGGACACCTTACAACTCCTAACAACACATTACAATACCGTATGTAACCTTAAAACTCCATAGTAAACCTAATGAATTCGTCCGAGTCCTTTGAACATCGTACGACAATTTAGAATATATTACCACTCTGTATGCCACATTACCACCTTGAAAAGTATGTTAGTATAACGTACGGCACCTTACAATTCCTAACAAAACATTACAACACCGTACGTAAACTTAAAACTACATAATAAACATAATGAATTCGTCCAAGTCATTTGAACATCGTACAACAATTTAGAATATCTTACGACTCTGTATGCCACATTACCGCCTTGAAAATCATGTTTGTATAACGTAGGACACCTTACAACTCCTAACAAAACATTACAATACCGTATGTAAACTTAAAACTCCATAATAAAACTAATGAATTCGTCCGAGTCCTTTGAACATCGTACGACAACTTAAAATATATTACCACTCTGTTTGCCACATTACCGCCTTGAAAAGTATGTTAGTATAACGTACGGCACCTTACAATTCCTAACAAAACATTACAACACCATACGTAAACTTAAAACTACATAATAAACTTAATGAATTCGTCCGAGTCATTTGAACATCGTACAACAATTTAGAATATCTTACGACTCTGTATGCCACATTACCGCCTTGAAAATCATGTTAGTATAACGTAGGACACCTTACAACTCCTAACAAAACATTACAATACCGTATGTAAACTTAAAACTTCATAGTAAACCTAATGAATTCGTCCGAGTCCTTTGAACATCGTACGACAACTTAAAATATATTACCACTCTGTATGCCACATTACCGCCTTGAAAAGTATGTTAGTATAACGTACGACACCTTACAATTCCTAACAAAACATTACAACACCATACGTAAACTTAAAACTACATAATAAACTTAATGAATTCGTCCGAGTCATTTGAACATCGTACAACAATTTAGAATATCTTACGACTCTGTATGCCACATTACCGCCTTGAAAATCATGTTAGTATAACGTAGGACACCTTACAACTCCTAACAACACATTTCAATACCGTATGTAACCTTAAAACTCCATAGTAAACCTAATGAATTCGTCTGAGTCCTTTGAACATCGTACGACAACTTAAAATATATTACCACTCTGTATGCCACATTACCGCCTTGAAAAGTATGTTAGTATAATGTACGGCTCCTTACAATTCCTAACAAAACATTACAACACCATACGTAAACTTAAAACTACATAATAAACTTAATGAATTCGTCCGAGTCATTTGAACATCGTACAACAATTTAGAATATCTTACGACTCTGTATGCCACATTACCGCCTTGAAAATCATGTTAGTATAACGTAGGACACCTTACAACTCCTAACAACACATTACAATACCGTATGTAACCTTAAAACTCCATAGTAAACCTAATGAATTCATCCGAGTCCTTTGAACATCGTACGACAATTTAGAATATATTACCACTCTGTAAGCCACATTACCACCTTGAAAAGTATGTTAGTATAACGTACGGCACCTTACAATTCCTAACAAAACATTACAACACCGTACGTAAACTTAAAACTACATAATAAACATAATGAATTCGTCCAAGTCATTTGAACATCGTACAACAATTTAGAATATCTTACGACTCTGTATGCCACATTACCGCCTTGAAAATCATGTTAGTATAACGTAGGACACCTTACAACTCCTAACAAAACATTACAATACCGTATGTAAACTTAAAACTCCATAATAAAACTAATGAATTCGTCCGAGTCCTTTGAACATCGTACGACAACTTAAAATATATTACCACTCTGTTTGCCACATTACCGCCTTGAAAAGTATGTTAGTATAACGTACGGCACCTTACAATTCCTAACAAAACATTACAACACCATACGTAAACTTAAAACTACATAATAAACTTAATGAATTCGTCCGAGTCATTTGAACATCGTACAACAATTTAGAATATCTTACGACTCTGTATGCCACATTACCGCCTTGAAAATCATGTTAGTATAACGTAGGACACCTTACAACTCCTAACAAAACATTACAATACCGTATGTAAACTTAAAACTTCATAGTAAACCTAATGAATTCGTCCGAGTCCTTTGAACATCGTACGACAACTTAAAATATATTACCACTCTGTATGCCACATTACCGCCTTGAAAAGTATGTTAGTATAACGTACGACACCTTACAATTCCTAACAAAACATTACAACACCATACGTAAACTTAAAACTACATAATAAACTTAATGAATTCGTCCGAGTCATTTGAACATCGTACAACAATTTAGAATATCTTACGACTCTGTATGCCACATTACTGCCTTGAAAATCATGTTAGTATAACGTAGGACACCTTACAACTCCTAACAAAACATTACAATACCGTATGTAAACTTAAAACTCCATAATAAAACTAATGAATTCGTCCGAGTCCTTTGAACATCGTACGACAACTTAAAATATATTACCACTCTGTTTGCCACATTACCGCCTTGAAAAGTATGTTAGTATAACGTACGGCACCTTACAATTCCTAACAAAACATTACAACACCATACGTAAACTTAAAACTACATAATAAACTTAATGAATTCGTCCGAGTCATTTGAACATCGTACAACAATTTAGAATATCTTACGACTCTGTATGCCACATTACCGCCTTGAAAATCATGTTAGTATAACGTAGGACACCTTACAACTCCTAACAAAACATTACAATACCGTATGTAAACTTAAAACTTCATAGTAAACCTAATGAATTCGTCCGAGTCCTTTGAACATCGTACGACAACTTAAAATATATTACCACTCTGTATGCCACATTACCGCCTTGAAAAGTATGTTAGTATAACGTACGACACCTTACAATTCCTAACAAAACATTACAACACCATACGTAAACTTAAAACTACATAATAAACTTAATGAATTCGTCCGAGTCATTTGAACATCGTACAACAATTTAGAATATCTTACGACTCTGTATGCCACATTACCGCCTTGAAAATCATGTTAGTATAACGTAGGACACCTTACAACTCCTAACAACACATTTCAATACCGTATGTAACCTTAAAACTCCATAGTAAACCTAATGAATTCGTCTGAGTCCTTTGAACATCGTACGACAACTTAAAATATATTACCACTCTGTATGCCACATTACCGCCTTGAAAAGTATGTTAGTATAATGTACGGCTCCTTACAATTCCTAACAAAACATTACAACACCATACGTAAACTTAAAACTACATAATAAACTTAATGAATTCATCCGAGTCATTTGAACATCGTACAACAATTTAGAATATCTTACGACTCTGTATGCCACATTACCGCCTTGAAAATCATGTTAGTATAACGTAGGACACCTTACAACTCCTAACAACACATTACAATACCGTATGTAACCTTAAAACTCCATAGTAAACCTAATGAATTCATCCGAGTCCTTTGAACATCGTACGACAATTTAGAATATATTACCACTCTGTAAGCCACATTACCACCTTGAAAAGTATGTTAGTATAACGTACGGCACCTTACAATTCCTAACAAAACATTACAACACCGTACGTAAACTTAAAACTACATAATAAACATAATGAATTCGTCCAAGTCATTTGAACATCGTACAACAATTTAGAATATCTTACGACTCTGTATGCCACATTACCGCCTTGAAAATCATGTTAGTATAACGTAGGACACCTTACAACTCCTAACAAAACATTACAATACCGTATGTAAACTTAAAACTCCATAATAAAACTAATGAATTCGTCCGAGTCCTTTGAACATCGTACGACAACTTAAAATATATTACCACTCTGTTTGCCACATTACCGCCTTGAAAAGTATGTTAGTATAACGTACGGCACCTTACAATTCCTAACAAAACATTACAACACCATACGTAAACTTAAAACTACATAATAAACTTAATGAATTCGTCCGAGTCATTTGAACATCGTACAACAATTTAGAATATCTTACGACTCTGTATGCCACATTACCGCCTTGAAAATCATGTTAGTATAACGTAGGACACCTTACAACTCCTAACAAAACATTACAATACCGTATGTAAACTTAAAACTTCATAGTAAACCTAATGAATTCGTCCGAGTCCTTTGAACATCGTACGACAACTTAAAATATATTACCACTCTGTATGCCACATTACCGCCTTGAAAAGTATGTTAGTATAACGTACGACACCTTACAATTCCTAACAAAACATTACAACACCATACGTAAACTTAAAACTACATAATAAACTTAATGAATTCGTCCGAGTCATTTGAACATCGTACAACAATTTAGAATATCTTACGACTCTGTATGCCACATTACCGCCTTGAAAATCATGTTAGTATAACGTAGGACACCTTACAACTCCTAACAAAACATTACAATACCGTATGTAAACTTAAAACTCCATAGTAAACCTAATGAATTCGTCCGAGTCCTTTGAACATCGTACGACAACTTAAAATATATTACCACTCTGTATGCCACATTACCACCTTGAAAAGTATGTTAGTATAACGTACGGCATCTTACAATTCCTAACAAAACATTACAACACCGTACGTAAACTTAAAACTACATAATAAACATAATGAATTCGTCCAAGTCATTTGAACATCGTACAACAATTTAGAATATCTTACGACTCTGTATGCCACATTACCGCCTTGAAAATCATGTTAGTATAACGTAGGACACCTTACAACTCCTAACAAAACATTACAATACCGTATGTAAACTTAAAACTCCATAATAAAACTAATGAATTCGTCCGAGTCCTTTGAACATCGTACGACAACTTAAAATATATTACCACTCTGTTTGCCACATTACCGCCTTGAAAAGTATGTTAGTATAACGTACGGCACCTTACAATTCCTAACAAAACATTACAACACCATACGTAAACTTAAAACTACATAATAAACTTAATGAATTCGTCCGAGTCATTTGAACATCGTACAACAATTTAGAATATCTTACGACTCTGTATGCCACATTACCGCCTTGAAAATCATGTTAGTATAACGTAGGACACCTTACAACTCCTAACAAAACATTACAATACCGTATGTAAACTTAAAACTTCATAGTAAACCTAATGAATTCGTCCGAGTCCTTTGAACATCGTACGACAACTTAAAATATATTACCACTCTGTATGCCACATTACCGCCTTGAAAAGTATGTTAGTATAACGTACGACACCTTACAATTCCTAACAAAACATTACAACACCATACGTAAACTTAAAACTACATAATAAACTTAATGAATTCGTCCGAGTCATTTGAACATCGTACAACAATTTAGAATATCTTACGACTCTGTATGCCACATTACCGCCTTGAAAATCATGTTAGTATAACGTAGGACACCTTACAACTCCTAACAAAACATTACAATACCGTATGTAAACTTAAAACTCCATAGTAAACCTAATGAATTCGTCCGAGTCCTTTGAACATCGTACGACAACTTAAAATATATTACCACTCTGTATGCCACATTACCACCTTGAAAAGTATGTTAGTATAACGTACGGCACCTTACAATTCCTAACAAAACATTACAACACCGTACGTAAACTTAAAACTACATAATAAACATAATGAATTCGTCCAAGTCATTTGAACATCGTACAACAATTTAGAATATCTTACGACTCTGTATGCCACATTACCGCCTTGAAAATCATGTTAGTATAACGTAGGACACCTTACAACTCCTAACAAAACATTACAATACCGTATGTAAACTTAAAACTCCATAGTAAACCTAATGAATTCGTCCGAGTCCTTTGAACATCGTACGACAACTTAAAATATATTACCACTCTGTATGCCACATTACCGCCTTGAAAAGTATGTTAGTATAACGTACGGCACCTTACAATTCCTAACAAAACATTACAACACCATACGTAAACTTAAAACTACATAATATACTTAATGAATTCGTCCGAGTCATTTGAACATCGTACAACAATTTAGAATATCTTACGACTCTGTATGCCACATTACCGCCTTGAAAATCATGTTAGTATAACGTAGGACACCTTACAACTCCTAACAACACATTTCAATACCGTATGTAACCTTAAAACTCCATAGTAAACCTAATGAATTCGTCCGAGTCCTTTGAACATCGTACGACAACTTAAAATATATTACCACTCTGTATGCCACATTACCGCCTTGAAAAGTATGTTAGTATAACGTACGTCTCCTTACAATTCCTAACAAAACATTACAACACCATACGTAAACTTAAAACTACATAATAAACTTAATGAATTCGTCCGAGTCATTTGAACATCGTACAACAATTTAGAATATCTTACGACTCTGTATGCCACATTACCGCCTTGAAAATCATGTTAGTATAACGTAGGACACCTTACAACTCCTAACAACACATTACAATACCGTATGTAACCTTAAAACTCCATAGTAAACCTAATGAATTCGTCCGAGTCCTTTGAACATCGTACGACAATTTAGAATATATTACCACTCTGTATGCCACATTACCACCTTGAAAAGTATGTTAGTATAACGTACGGCACCTTACAATTCCTAACAAAACATTACAACACCGTACGTAAACTTAAAACTACATAATAAACATAATGAATTCGTCCAAGTCATTTGAACATCGTACAACAATTTAGAATATCTTACGACTCTGTATGCCACATTACCGCCTTGAAAATCATGTTAGTATAACGTAGGACACCTTACAACTCCTAACAAAACATTACAATACCGTATGTAAACTTAAAACTCCATAATAAAACTAATGAATTCGTCCGAGTCCTTTGAACATCGTACGACAACTTAAAATATATTACCACTCTGTTTGCCACATTACCGCCTTGAAAACTATGTTAGTATAACGTACGGCACCTTACAATTCCTAACAAAACATTACAACACCATACGTAAACTTAAAACTACATAATAAACTTAATGAATTCGTCCGAGTCATTTGAACATCGTACAACAATTTAGAATATCTTACGACTCTGTATGCCACATTATCGCCTTGAAAATCATGTTAGTATAACGTAGGACACCTTACAACTCCTAACAAAACATTACAACACCATACGTAAACTTAAAACTACATAATAAACTTAATGAATTCGTCCGAGTCATTTGAACATCGTACAACAATTTAAAATATCTTACGACTCTGTATGCCACATTACCGCCTTGAAAATCATTTTAGTATAACGTAGGACACCTTACAACTCCTAACAAAACATTACAACACCGTACGTAAACTTAAAACTAAATAATAAACTTAATGAATTCGTCCGAGTCATTTGAACATCGTACAACAATTTAGAATATCTTACGACTCTGTATGCCACATTATCGCCTTGAAAATCATGTTAGTATAACGTAGGACACCTTACAACTCCTAACAACACATTACAATACCGTATGTAAACTTAAAACTCCATAGTAAACCTAATGAATTCGTCCGAGTCCTTTGAACATCGTACGACAATTTCGAATATATTACCACTCTGTATGCCACATTACCACCTTGAAAAGTATGTTAGTATAACGTACGGCACCTTACAATTCCTAACAAAACATTACAACACCGTACGTAAACTTAAAACTACATAATAAACTTAATGATTTCGTCCAAGTCATTTGAACATCGTACAACAATTTAGAATATCTTACGACTCTGTATGCCACATTACCGCCTTGAAAATCATGTTAGTATAAAGTAGGACACCTTACAACTCCTAACAAAACATTACAATACCGTATGTAAACTTAAAACTCCATAGTAAACCTAATGAATTCGTCCGAGTCCTTTGAACATCGTACGACAACTTAAAATATATTACCACTCTGTATGCCACATTACCGCCTTGAAAAGTATGTTAGTATAACGTACGGCACCTTACAATTCCTAACAAAACATTACAACACCATACGTAAACTTAAAACTACATAATATACTTAATGAATTCGTCCGAGTCATTTGAACATCGTACAACAATTTAGAATATCTTACGACTCTGTATGCCACATTACCGCCTTGAAAATCATGTTAGTATAACGTAGGACACCTTACAACTCCTAACAACACATTTCAATACCGTATGTAACCTTAAAACTCCATAGTAAACCTAATGAATTCGTCCGAGTCCTTTGAACATCGTACGACAATTTAGAATATATTACCACTCTGTATGCCACATTACCACCTTGAAAAGTATGTTAGTATAACGTACGGCACCTTACAATTCCTAACAAAACATTACAACACCGTACGTAAACTTAAAACCAAATAATAAACTTAATGAATTCGTCCGAGTCATTTGAACATCGTACAACAATTTAGAATATCTTACGACTCTGTATGCCACATTATCGCCTTGAAAATCATGTTAGTATAACGTAGGACACCTTACAACTCCTAACAACAAATTACAATACCGTATGTAAACTTAAAACTCCATAGTAAACCTAATGAATTCGTCCGAGTCCTTTGAACATTGTACGACAATTTAGAATATATTACCACTCTGTATGCCACATTACCACCTTGAAAAGTATGTTAGTATAACGTACGGCACCTTACAATTCCTAACAAAACATTACAACACCGTACGTAAACTTAAAACTACATAATAAACTTAATGAATTCGTCCGAGTCATTTGAACATCGTACAACAATTTAGAATATCTTACGACTCTGTATGCCACATTACCGCCTTGAAAATCATGTTAGTATAACGTAGGACACCTTACAACTCCTAACAAAACATTACAATACCGTATGTAAACTTAAAACTCCATAGTAAACCTAATGAATTCGTCCGAGTCCTTTGAACATCGTACGACAACTTAAAATATATTACCACTCTGTATGCCACATTACCGCCTTGAAAAGTATGTTAGTATAACGTACGGCACCTTACAATTCCTAACAAAACATTACAACACCATACGTAAACTTAAAACTACATAATATACTTAATGAATTCGTCTGAGTCATTTGAACATCGTACAACAATTTAGAATATCTTACGACTCTGTATGCCACATTACCGCCTTGAAAATCATGTTAGTATAACGTAGGACACCTTACATCTCCTAACAAAACATTACAACACCGTACGTAAACTTAAAACTAAATAATAAACTTAATGAATTCGTCCGAGTCATTTGAACATCGTACAACAATTTAGAATATCTTACTACTCTGTATGCCACATTACCGCCTTGAAAATCATGTTAGTATAACGTAGGACACCTTACAACTCCTAACAAAACATTACAACACCGTACGTAAACTTAAAACTCCATAGTAAACCTAATGAATTCGTCCGAGTCCTTTGAACATCGTACGACAATTTAGAATATCTTACGACTCCGTATGCCACATTACCGCCTTGAAAATCATGTTAGTATAACGTTGGACACCTTACAACTCCTAACAAAACATTACAATACCGTATGTAAACTTAAAACTCCATAGTAAACCTAATGAATTCGTCCGAGTCCTTTGAACATCGTTCGACAACTTAAAATATATTACCACTCGGTATGCCACATTACCGCCTTGAAAAGTATGTTAGTATAACGTACGGCACCTTACAATTCCTAACAAAACATTACAACACCATACGTAAACTTAAAACTACATAATAAACTTAATGAATTCGTCCGAGTCATTTGAACATCGTACAACAATTTAGAATATCTTACGACTCTGTATGCCACATTACCGCCTTGAAAATCATGTTAGTATAACGTAGGACACCTTACAACTCCTAACAAAACATTACAACACCGTACGTAAACTTAAAACTAAATAATAAACTTAATGAATTCGTCCGAGTCATTTGAACATCGTACAACAATTTAGAATATCTTACGACTCTGTATGCCACATTATCGCCTTGAAAATCATGTTAGTATAACGTAGGACACCTTACAACTCCTAACAACACATTACAATACCGTATGTAAACTTAAAACTCCATAGTAAACCTAATGAATTCGTCCGAGTCCTTTGAACATCGTACGACAATTTAGAATATATTACCACTCTGTATGCCACATTACCACCTTGAAAAGTATGTTAGTATAACGTACGGCACCTTACAATTCCTAACAAAACATTACAACACCGTACGTAAACTTAAAACTACATAATAAACTTAATGAATTCGTCCGAGTCATTTGAACATCGTACAACAATTTAGAATATCTTACGACTCTGTATGCCACATTACCGCCTTGAAAATCATGTTAGTATAACGTAGGACACCTTACAACTCCTAACAAAACATTACAATACCGTATGTAAACTTAAAACTCCATAGTAAACCTAATGAATTCGTCCGAGTCCTTTGAACATCGTACGAAAACTTAAAATATATTACCACTCGGTATGCCACATTACCCCCTTGAAAAGTATGTTAGTATAACGTACGGCACCTTACAATTCCTAACAAAACATTACAACACCATACGTAAACTTAAAACTACATAATAAACTTAATGAATTCGTCCGAGTCATTTGAACATCGTACAACAATTTAGAATATCTTACGACTCTGTATGCCACATTACCGCCTTGAAAATCATGTTAGTATAACGTAGGACACCTTACAACTCCTAACAAAACATTACAACACCGTACGTAAACTTAAAACTAAATAATAAACTTAATGAATTCGTCCGAGTCATTTGAACATCGTACAACAATTTAGAATATCTTACGACTCTGTATGCCACATTATCGCCTTGAAAATCATGTTAGTATAACGTAGGACACCTTACAACTCCTAACAACACATTACAATACCGTATGTAAACTTAAAACTCCATACTAAACCTAATGAATTCGTCCGAGTCCTTTGAACATCGTACGACAATTTAGAATATATTACCACTCTGTATGCCACATTACCACCTTGAAAAGTATGTTAGTATAACGTACGGCACCTTACAACTCCTAACAAAACATTACAACACCGTACGTAAACTTAAAACTCCATAGTAAACCTAATGAATTCGTCCGAGTCCTTTGAACATCGTACGACAATTTAGAATATCTTACGACTCCGTATGCCACATTACCGCCTTGAAAATCATGTTAGTATAACGTTGGACACCTTACAACTCCTAACAAAACATTACAATACCGTATGTAAACTTAAAACTCCATAGTAAACCTAATGAATTCGTCCGAGTCCTTTGAACATCGTACGACAACTTAAAATATATTACCACTCGGTATGCCACATTACCGCCTTGAAAAGTATGTTAGTATAATGTACGGCACCTTACAATTCCTAACAAAACATTACAACACCATACGTAAACTTAAAACTACATAATAAACTTAATGAATTCGTCCGAGTCATTTGAACATCGTACAACAATTTAGAATATATTACCACTCGGTATGCCACATTACCGCCTTGAAAAGTATGTTAGTATAACGTACGGCACCTTACAATTCCTAACAAAACATTACAACACCATACGTAAACTTAAAACTACATAATAAACTTAATGAATTCGTCCGAGTCCTTTGAACATCGTACGACAATTTAGAATATCTTACGACTCCGTATGCCACATTACCGCCTTGAAAATCATGTTAGTATAACTTTGGACACCTTACAACTCCTAACAAAACATTACAATACCGTATGTAAACTTAAAACTCCATAGTAAACCTAATGAATTCGTCCGAGTCCTTTGAACATCGTACGACAACTTAAAATATATTACCACTCGGTATGCCACATTACCACCTTGAAAAGTATGTTAGTATAACGTACGGCACCTTACAATTCCTAACAAAACATTACAACACCATACGTAAACTTAAAACTACATAATAAACTTAATGAATTCGTCCGAGTCATTTGAACATCGTACAACAATTTAGAATATCTTACGACTCTGTATGCCACATTACCGCCTTGAAAATCATGTTAGTATAACGTAGGACACCTTACAACTCCTAACAAAACATTACAACACCGTACGTAAACTTAAAACTAAATAATAAACTTAATGAATTCGTCCGAGTCATTTGAACATCGTACAACAATTTAGAATATCTTACGACTCTGTATGCCACATTATCGCCTTGAAAATCATGTTAGTATAACGTAGGACACCTTACAACTCCTAACAACACATTACAATACCGTATGTAAACTTAAAACTCCATAGTAAACCTAATGAATTCGTCCGAGTCCTTTGAACATCGTACGACAATTTAGAATATATTACCACTCTGTATGCCACATTACCACCTTGAAAATTATGTTAGTATAACGTACGGCACCTTACAATTCCTAACAAAACATTACAACACCGTACGTAAACTTAAAACTACATAATAAACTTAATGAATTCGTCCGAGTCATTTGAACATCGTACAACAATTTAGAATATCTTACGCCTCTGTATGCCACATTACCGCCTTGAAAATCATGTTAGTATAACGTAGGACACCTTACAACTCCTAACAAAACATTACAATACCGTATGTAAACTTAAAACTCCATAGTAAACCTAATGAATTCGTCCGAGTCCTTTGAACATCGTACGACAACTTCAAATATATTACCACTCTGTATGCCACATTACCGCCTTGAAAAGTATGTTGGTATAACGTACGGCACCTTACAATTCCTAACAAAACATTACAACACCATACGTAAACTTAAAACTACATAATAAACTTAATGAATTCGTCCTAGTCATTTGAACATCGTACAACAATTTAGAATATCTTACGACTCTGTATGCCACATTACCGCCTTGAAAATCATGTTAGTATAACGTAGGACACCTTACAACTCCTAACAACACATTACAATACCGTATGTAACCTTAAAACTCCATAGTAAACCTAATGAATTCGTCCGAGTCCTTTGAACATCGTACGACAATTTAGAATATATTACCACTCTGTATGCCACATTACCACCTTGAAAAGTATGTTAGTATAACGTACGGCACCTTACAATTCCTAACAAAACATTACAACACCATACGTAAACTTAAAACTACATAATAAACTTAATGAATTCGTCCTAGTCATTTGAACATCGTACAACAATTTAGAATATCTTACGACTCTATATGCCACATTACCGCCTTGAAAATCATGTTAGTATAACGTAGGACACCTTACAACTCCTAACAACACATTACAATACCGTATGTAACCTTAAAACTCCATAGTAAACCTAATGAATTCGTCCGAGTCCTTTGAACATCGTACGACAATTTAGAATATATTACCACTCTGTATGCCACATTACCACCTTGAAAAGTATGTTAGTATAACGTACGGCACCTTACAATTCCTAACAAAACATTACAACACCGTACGTAAACTTAAAACTAAATAATAAACTTAATGAATTCGTCCGAGTCATTTGAACATCGTACAACAATTTAGAATATCTTACGACTCTGTATGCCACATTATCGCCTTGAAAATCATGTTAGTATAACGTAGGACACCTTACAACTCCTAACAACACATTACAATACCGTATGTAAACTTAAAACTCCATAGTAAACCTAATGAAT
Source organism: Tagetes erecta (assembly GCA_030867185.1). Lineage (NCBI taxonomy): Eukaryota > Viridiplantae > Streptophyta > Magnoliopsida > Asterales > Asteraceae > Tagetes > Tagetes erecta. The sequence goes on along the minus strand of CM061488.1, from coordinate 40,226,693 downwards.
TCGTCCGAGTCCTTTGAACATTGTACGACAATTTAGAATATATTACCACTCTGTATGCCACATTACCACCTTGAAAATTATGTTAGTATAACGTACGGCACCTTACAATTCCTAACAAAACATTACAACACCGTACGTAAACTTAAAACTACATAATAAACTTAATGAATTCGTCCGAGTCATTTGAACATCGTACAACAATTTAGAATATCTTACGCCTCTGTATGCCACATTACCGCCTTGAAAATCATGTTAGTATAACGTAGGACACCTTACAACTCCTAACAAAACATTACAATACCGTATGTAAACTTAAAACTCCATAGTAAACCTAATGAATTCGTCCGAGTCCTTTGAACATCGTACGACAACTTCAAATATATTACCACTCTGTATGCCACATTACCGCCTTGAAAAGTATGTTGGTATAACGTACGGCACCTTACAATTCCTAACAAAACATTACAACACCATACGTAAACTTAAAACTACATAATAAACTTAATGAATTCGTCCTAGTCATTTGAACATCGTACAACAATTTAGAATATCTTACGACTCTGTATGCCACATTACCGCCTTGAAAATCATGTTAGTATAACGTAGGACACCTTACAACTCCTAACAACACATTACAATACCGTATGTAACCTTAAAACTCCATAGTAAACCTAATGAATTCGTCCGAGTCCTTTGAACATCGTACGACAATTTAGAATATATTACCACTCTGTATGCCACATTACCACCTTGAAAAGTATGTTAGTATAACGTACGGCACCTTACAATTCCTAACAAAACATTACAACACCATACGTAAACTTAAAACTACATAATAAACTTAATGAATTCGTCCTAGTCATTTGAACATCGTACAACAATTTAGAATATCTTACGACTCTATATGCCACATTACCGCCTTGAAAATCATGTTAGTATAACGTAGGACACCTTACAACTCCTAACAACACATTACAATACCGTATGTAACCTTAAAACTCCATAGTAAACCTAATGAATTCGTCCGAGTCCTTTGAACATCGTACGACAATTTAGAATATATTACCACTCTGTATGCCACATTACCACCTTGAAAAGTATGTTAGTATAACGTACGGCACCTTACAATTCCTAACAAAACATTACAACACCGTACGTAAACTTAAAACTAAATAATAAACTTAATGAATTCGTCCGAGTCATTTGAACATCGTACAACAATTTAGAATATCTTACGACTCTGTATGCCACATTATCGCCTTGAAAATCATGTTAGTATAACGTAGGACACCTTACAACTCCTAACAACACATTACAATACCGTATGTAAACTTAAAACTCCATAGTAAACCTAATGAATTCGTCCGAGTCCTTTGAACATTGTACGACAATTTAGAATATATTACCACTCTGTATGCCACATTACCACCTTGAAAAGTATGTTAGTATAACGTACGGCACCTTACAATTCCTAACAAAACATTACAACACCGTACGTAAACTTAAAACTACATAATAAACTTAATGAATTCGTCCGAGTCATTTGAACATCGTACAACAATTTAGAATATCTTACGACTCTGTATGCCACATTACCGCCTTGAAAATCATGTTAGTATAACGTAGGACACCTTACAACTCCTAACAAAACATTACAATACCGTATGTAAACTTAAAACTCCATAGTAAACCTAATGAATTCGTCCGAGTCCTTTGAACATCGTACGACAACTTAAAATATATTACCACTATGTATGCCACATTACCGCCTTGAAAAGTATGTTAGTATAACGTACGGCACCTTACAATTCCTAACAAAACATTACAACACCATACGTAAACTTAAAACTACATAATATACTTAATGAATTCGTCCGAGTCATTTGAACATCGTACAACAATTTAGAATATCTTACGACTCTGTATGCCACATTACCGCCTTGAAAATCATGTTAGTATAACGTAGGACACCTTACAACTCCTAACAAAACATTACAACACCGTACGTAAACTTAAAACTAAATAATAAACTTAATGAATTCGTCCGAGTCATTTGAACATCGTACAACAATTTAGAATATCTTACTACTCTGTATGCCACATTACCGCCTTGAAAATCATGTTAGTATAACGTAGGACACCTTACAACTCCTAACAAAACATTACAACACCGTACGTAAACTTAAAACTCCATAGTAAACCTAATGAATTCGTCCGAGTCCTTTGAACATCGTACGACAATTTAGAATATCTTACGACTCCGTATGCCACATTACCGCCTTGAAAATCATGTTAGTATAACGTTGGACACCTTACAACTCCTAACAAAACATTACAATACCGTATGTAAACTTAAAACTCCATAGTAAACCTAATGAATTCGTCCGAGTCCTTTGAACATCGTACGACAACTTAAAATATATTACCACTCGGTATGCCACATTACCGCCTTGAAAAGTATGTTAGTATAACGTACGGCACCTTACAATTCCTAACAAAACATTACAACACCATACGTAAACTTAAAACTACATAATAAACTTAATGAATTCGTCCGAGTCATTTGAACATCGTACAACAATTTAGAATATCTTACGACTCTGTATGCCACATTACCGCCTTGAAAATCATGTTAGTATAACGTAGGACACCTTACAACTCCTAACAAAACATTACAACACCGTACGTAAACTTAAAACTAAATAATAAACTTAATGAATTCGTCCGAGTCATTTGAACATCGTACAACAATTTAGAATATCTTACGACTCTGTATGCCACATTATCGCATTGAAAATCATGTTAGTATAACGTAGGACACCTTACAACTCCTAACAACACATTACAATACCGTATGTAAACTTAAAACTCCATAGTAAACCTAATGAATTCGTCCGAGTCCTTTGAACATCGTACGACAATTTAGAATATATTACCACTCTGTATGCCACATTACCACCTTGAAAAGTATGTTAGTATAACGTACGGCACCTTACAATTCCTAACAAAACATTACAACACCGTACGTAAACTTAAAACTACATAATAAACTTAATGAATTCGTCCGAGTCATTTGAACATCGTACAACAATTTAGAATATCTTACGACTTTGTATGCCACATTACCGCCTTGAAAATCATGTTAGTATAACGTAGGACACCTTACAACTCCTAACAAAACATTACAATACCGTATGTAAACTTAAAACTGCATAGTAAACCTAATGAATTCGTCCGAGTCCTTTGAACATCGTACGACAACTTCAAATATATTACCACTCTGTATGCCACATTACCGCCTTGAAAAGTATGTTAGTATAACGTACGGCACCTTACAATTCCTAACAAAACATTACAACACCATACGTAAACTTAAAACTTCATAATAAACTTAATGAATTCGTCCTAGTCATTTGAACATCGTACAACAATTTAGAATATCTTACGACTCTGTATGCCACATTACCGCCTTGAAAATCATGTTAGTATAACGTAGGACACCTTACAACTCCTAACAACACATTACAATACCGTATGTAACCTTAAAACTCCATAGTAAACCTAATGAATTCGTCCGAGTCCTTTGAACATCGTACGACAATTTAGAATATATTACCACTCTGTATGCCACATTACCACCTTGAAAAGTATGTTAGTATAACGTACGGCACCTTACAATTCCTAACAAAACATTACAACACCGTACGTAAACTTAAAACTAAATAATAAACTTAATGAATTCGTCCGAGTCATTTGAACATCGTACAACAATTTAGAATATCTTACGACTTTGTATGCCACATTACCGCCTTGAAAATCATGTTAGTATAACGTAGGACACCTTACAACTCCTAACAAAACATTACAATACCGTATGTAAACTTAAAACTGCATAGTAAACCTAATGAATTCGTCCGAGTCCTTTGAACATCGTACGACAACTTCAAATATATTACCACTCTGTATGCCACATTACCGCCTTGAAAAGTATGTTAGTATAACGTACGGCACCTTACAATTCCTAACAAAACATTACAACACCATACGTAAACTTAAAACTTCATAATAAACTTAATGAATTCGTCCTAGTCATTTGAACATCGTACAACAATTTAGAATATCTTACGACTCTGTATGCCACATTACCGCCTTGAAAATCATGTTAGTATAACGTAGGACACCTTACAACTCCTAACAACACATTACAATACCGTATGTAACCTTAAAACTCCATAGTAAACCTAATGAATTCGTCCGAGTCCTTTGAACATCGTACGACAATTTAGAATATATTACCACTCTGTATGCCACATTACCACCTTGAAAAGTATGTTAGTATAACGTACGGCACCTTACAATTCCTAACAAAACATTACAACACCGTACGTAAACTTAAAACTAAATAATAAACTTAATGAATTCGTCCGAGTCATTTGAACATCGTACAACAATTTAGAATATCTTACGACTTTGTATGCCACATTACCGCCTTGAAAATCATGTTAGTATAACGTAGGACACCTTACAACTCCTAACAAAACATTACAATACCGTATGTAAACTTAAAACTGCATAGTAAACCTAATGAATTCGTCCGAGTCCTTTGAACATCGTACGACAACTTCAAATATATTACCACTCTGTATGCCACATTACCGCCTTGAAAAGTATGTTAGTATAACGTACGGCACCTTACAATTCCTAACAAAACATTACAACACCATACGTAAACTTAAAACTTCATAATAAACTTAATGAATTCGTCCTAGTCATTTGAACATCGTACAACAATTTAGAATATCTTACGACTCTGTATGCCACATTACCGCCTTGAAAATCATGTTAGTATAACGTAGGACACCTTACAACTCCTAACAACACATTACAATACCGTATGTAACCTTAAAACTCCATAGTAAACCTAATGAATTCGTCCGAGTCCTTTGAACATCGTACGACAATTTAGAATATATTACCACTCTGTATGCCACATTACCACCTTGAAAAGTATGTTAGTATAACGTACGGCACCTTACAATTCCTAACAAAACATTACAACACCGTACGTAAACTTAAAACTAAATAATAAACTTAATGAATTCGTCCGAGTCATTTGAACATCGTACAACAAATTAGAATATCTTACGACTTTGTATGCCACATTACCGCCTTGAAAATCATGTTAGTATAACGTAGGACACCTTACAACTCCTAACAAAACATTACAATACCGTATGTAAACTTAAAACTGCATAGTAAACCTAATGAATTCGTCCGAGTCCTTTGAACATCGTACGACAACTTCAAATATATTACCACTCTGTATGCCACATTACCGCCTTGAAAAGTATGTTAGTATAACGTACGGCACCTTACAATTCCTAACAAAACATTACAACACCATACGTAAACTTAAAACTTCATAATAAACTTAATGAATTCGTCCTAGTCATTTGAACATCGTACAACAATTTAGAATATCTTACGACTCTGTATGCCACATTACCGCCTTGAAAATCATGTTAGTATAACGTAGGACACCTTACAACTCCTAACAACACATTACAATACCGTATGTAACCTTAAAACTCCATAGTAAACCTAATGAATTCGTCCGAGTCCTTTGAACATCGTACGACAATTTAGAATATATTACCACTCTGTATGCCACATTACCACCTTGAAAAGTATGTTAGTATAACGTACGGCACCTTACAATTCCTAACAAAACATTACAACACCGTACGTAAACTTAAAACTAAATAATAAACTTAATGAATTCGTCCGAGTCATTTGAACATCGTACAACAATTTAGAATATCTTACGACTTTGTATGCCACATTACCGCCTTGAAAATCATGTTAGTATAACGTAGGACACCTTACAACTCCTAACAAAACATTACAATACCGTATGTAAACTTAAAACTGCATAGTAAACCTAATGAATTCGTCCGAGTCCTTTGAACATCGTACGACAACTTCAAATATATTACCACTCTGTATGCCACATTACCGCCTTGAAAAGTATGTTAGTATAACGTACGGCACCTTACAATTCCTAACAAAACATTACAACACCATACGTAAACTTAAAACTTCATAATAAACTTAATGAATTCGTCCTAGTCATTTGAACATCGTACAACAATTTAGAATATCTTACGACTCTGTATGCCACATTACCGCCTTGAAAATCATGTTAGTATAACGTAGGACACCTTACAACTCCTAACAACACATTACAATACCGTATGTAACCTTAAAACTCCATAGTAAACCTAATGAATTCGTCCGAGTCCTTTGAACATCGTACGACAATTTAGAATATATTACCACTCTGTATGCCACATTACCACCTTGAAAAGTATGTTAGTATAACGTACGGCACCTTACAATTCCTAACAAAACATTACAACACCGTACGTAAACTTAAAACTAAATAATAAACTTAATGAATTCGTCCGAGTCATTTGAACATCGTACAACAATTTAGAATATCTTACGACTTTGTATGCCACATTACCGCCTTGAAAATCATGTTAGTATAACGTAGGACACCTTACAACTCATAACAACACATTACAATACCGTATGTAAACTTAAAACTCCATAGTAAACCTAATGAATTCGTCCGAGTCCTTTGAACATCGTACGACAATTTAGAATATATTACCACTCTGTATGCCACATTACTACCTTGAAAAGTATGTTAGTATAACGTACGGCACCTTACAATTCCTAACAAAACATTACAACACCGTACGTAAACTTAAAACTACATAATAAACTTAATGAATTCGTCCGAGTCATTTGAACATCGTACAACAATTTAGAATATCTTCCGACTCTGTACGCCACATTACCGCCTTGAAAATCATGTTAGTATAACGTAGGACACCTTACAACTCCTAACAACACATTACAATACCGTATGTAACCTTAAAACACCATAGTAAACCTAATGAATTCGTCCGAGTCCTTTGAACATCGTACGACAATTTAGAATATATTACCACTCTGTACGCCACATTACCACCTTGAAAAGTATGTTAGTATAACGTACGGCACCTTACAATTCCTAACGAAACATTACAACACCGTACGTAAACTTAAAACTACATAATAAACATAATGAATTCGTCCGAGTCATTTGAACATCGTACAACAATTTAGAATATCTTACGACTCTGTATGCCACATTACCGCCTTGAAAAGCATGTTAGTATAACGTAGGACACCTTACAAAACCTAACAAAACATTACAACACCGTATGTAAACTAAAAAATTCATAATAAACCTAATGAATTCGTCCGAGTCATTTGAACATCGTACAACAATTTAGAATATCTTACGACTCTGTATGCCACATTATCGCCTTGAAAATCATGTTAGTATAATGTAGGACACCTTACAACTCCTAACAACACATTACAATACCGTATGTAAACTTAAAACTCCATAGTAAACCTAATGAATTCGTCCGAGTCCTTTGAACATCGTACGACAATTTAGAATATATTACCACTCTGTATGCCACATTACCACCTTGAAAAGTATGTTAGTATAACGTACGGCACCTTACAATTCCTAACAAAACATTACAACACCGTACGTAAACTTAAAACTAAATAATAAACTTAATGAATTCGTCCGAGTCATTTGAACATCGTACAACAATTTAGAATATCTTACGACTCTGTATGCCACATTATCGCCTTGAAAATCATGTTAGTATAGCGTAGGACACCTTACAACTCCTAACAACACATTACAATACCGTATGTAAACTTAAAACTCCATAGTAAACCTAATGAATTCGTCCGAGTCCTTTGAACATCGTACGACAATTTAGAATATATTACCACTCTGTATGCCACATTACCACCTTGAAAAGTATGTTAGTATAACGTACGGCACCTTACAATTCCTAACAAAACATTACAACACCGTACGTAAACTTAAAACTACATAATAAACTTAATGAATTCGTCCGAGTCATTTGAACATCGTACAACAATTTAGAATATCTTCCAACTCTGTACGCCACATTACCGCCTTGAAAATCATGTTAGTATAACGTAGGACACCTTACAACTCCTAACAACACATTATAATACCGTATGTAACCTTAAAACTCCATAGTAAACCAAATGAATTCGTCCGAGTCCTTTGAACATCGTACGACAATTTAGAATATATTACCACTCTGTATGCCACATTACCACCTTGAAAAGTATGTTAGTATAACGTACGGCACCTTACAATTCCTAACAAAACATTACAACACCGTACGTAAACTTAAAACTACATAATAAACTTAATGAATTCGTCCGAGTCATTTGAACATCGTACAACAATTTAGAATATCTTCCGACTCTGTACGCCACATTACCGCCTTGAAAATCATGTTAGTATAACGTAGGACACCTTACAACTCCTAACAACACATTACAATACGTATGTAACCTTAAAACTCCATAGTAAACCTAATGAATTCGTCCGAGTCCTTTGAACATCGTACGACAATTTAGAATATATTACCACTCTGTATGCCACATTACCACCTTGAAAAGTATGTTAGTATAACGTACGGCACCTTACAATTCCTAACGAAACATTACAACACCGTACGTAAACTTAAAACTACATAATAAACATAATGAATTCGTCCGAGTCATTTGAACATCGTACAACAATTTAGAATATCTTACGAGCTCTGTATGCCACATTACCGCCTTGAAAAGCATGTTAGTATAACGTAGGACACCTTCCAAAACCTAACAAAACATTACAACACCGTATGTAAACTAAAAAATTCATAATAAACCTAATGAATTCGTCCGAGTCATTTGAACATCGTACAACAATTTAGAATATCTTACGACTCTGTATGCCACATTACAGCCTTGAAAAGCATGTTAGTATAACGTACGACACCTTACAACACCTAACAAAACATTACAACACCGTACGTAAACTCAAAATGCAATAATAAACGTAATGAATTCGTCCGAGTCATTTGAATATCGTACAACAATTTAGAATATCTTACGACTCTGTATGCCACATTACCGCCTTGAAAAGCATGTTAGTATAACGTAGGACACCTTACAACTCCTAACAACACATTACAATACCGTATGTAAACTTAAAACTCCATAGTAAACCTAATGAATTTGTCCGAGTCCATTGAACATCGTACGACAACTTAAAATATATTACCACTCTGTATGCCACATTACCGCCTTGAAAAGTATGTTAGTATAACGTACGGCACCTTACAATTCCTAACAAAACATTACAACACCATACGTAAACTTAAAACTACATAATAAACTTAATGAATTCGTCCGAGTCATTTGAACATCGTACAACAATTTCGAATATCTTACGACTCTATATGCCACATTACCGCCTTGAAAATCATGTTAGTATAACGTACGGCACCTTACAATTCCTAACAAAACATTACAACACCGTACGTAAACTTAAAACTACATATTAAACCTAATGAATTCGTCCGAGTCCTTTAAACATCAGACGACCACTCAGGACTTGTTACGACTTTGTAGGCGATATTAGCAACAGGAAAAGCAATTTAGAATAATGTAGGATGCGTTACATCTTTTGAGAACACCTTACACCACCGTACGAAACATTAAAACTCCATAATAAACCTAATGAATTCGTCCGAGTGATTTGAACATCGTACAACAATTTAGAATATCTTACCACTCTGTATGCCACATTACCGACTTGATAAGCATGTTAGTATAACGTACGACATCTTACAACTCCTAACAAAACATTACAACACCGTACGTAAACTTAAAACTCCATAATAAACCTAATGAATTCATCCGAGTCTTTTGAACATCGTACGACAATTTAGAATATATTACGACTCTATATGCCACATTACCGCCTTGAAAAGCATGTTACTATAACGTACGACTCCTTACAACACCTAACAAAACATTACAACACCGTACGTAAACTAAAAAATTCATAATAAACCTAATGAATTTGTCCGAGTCATTTGAACATCGTACAACAATTTAGAATATCTTACGACTCTGTATGCCACATTACAGCCTTGAAAAGCATGTTAGTATAACGTACGACACCTTACAACACCTAACAAAACATTACAACACCGTACGTAAACACAAAACTCCATAATAAACGTAATGAATTCGTCCGAGTCATTTGAACATCGTACAACAATTTAGAATATCTTACGACTCTGTATGCCACATTACCGCCTTGAAAAGCATGTTAGTATAACGTAGGACACCTTACAACACCTAACAAAACATTACAACACCGTACGTAAACTAAAAAATTCATAATAAACCTAATGAATTCGTCCGAGTCATTTGAACATCGTACAACAATTTAGAATATCTTACGACTCTGTATGCCACATTACAGCCTTGAAAAGCATGTTAGTATAACGTACGACACCTTACAACACCTAACAAAACATTACAACACCGTACGTAAACTCAAAACTCAATAATAAACGTAATGAATTCGTCCGAGTCATTTGAATATCGTACAACAATTTAGAATATCTTACGACTCTGTATGCCACATTACCGCCTTGAAAAGCATGTTAGTATAACGTAGGACACCTTACAACTCCTAACAACACATTACAATACCGTATGTAAACTTAAAACTCCATAGTAAACCTAATGAATTTGTCCGAGTCCATTGAATATCGTACGACAACTTAAAATATATTACCACTCTGTATGCCACATTACCGCCTTGAAAAGTATGTTAGTATAACGTACGGCACCTTACAATTCCTAACAAAACATTACTACACCATACGTAAACTTAAAACTACATAATAAACTTAATGAATTCGTCCGAGTCATTTGAACATCGTACAACAATTTAGAATATCTTACGACTCTATATGCCACATTACCCCCTTGAAAATCATGTTAGTATAACGTACGACACCTTACAATTCCTAACAAAACATTACAACACCGTACGTAAACTTAAAACTACATATTAAACCTAATGAATTCGTCCGAGTCCTTTAAACATCAGACGACCACTCAGGACTTGTTACGACTTTGTAGGCGATATTAGCAACAGGAAAAGCAATTTAGAATAATGTAGGATGCGTTACATCTTTTGAGAACACCTTACACCACCGTACGTAAACTTAAAACTCCATAATAAACCTAATGAATTCATCCGAGTCTTTTAAACATCGTACGACAATTTAGAATATATTACGACTCTATATGCCACATTACCGCCTTGAAAAGCATGTTACTATAACGTAGGACACCTTACAACACCTAACAAAACATTACAACACCGTACGTAAACTCAAAACTCCATAATAAACATAATGAATTCGTCCGAGTCATTTGAACATCGTACAACAATTTAGAATATCTTACGACTCTGTATGCCACATTACCGCCTTGAAAATCATGTTAGTATAACGTAGGACACCTTACAACTCCTAACAACACATTACAATACCGTATGTAAACTTAAAACTCCATAGTAAACCTAATGAATTCGTCCGAGTCCTTTGAACATCGTACGACAATTTAGAATATATTACCACTCTGTATGCCACATTACCACCTTGAAAAGTATGTTAGTATAACGTACGGCACCTTACAATTCCTAACAAAACATTACAACACCGTACGTAAACTTAAACTACATAATAAACTTAATGAATTCGTCCGAGTCATTTGAACATCGTACAACAATTTAGAATATCTTACGACTCTGTATGCCACATTACCGCCTTGAAAATCATGTTAGTATAACGTAGGACACCTTACCACTCCTAACAACACATTACAATACCGTATGTAACCTTAAAACTCCATAGTAAACCTAATGAATTCGTCCGAGTCCTTTGAACATCGTACGACAATTTAGAATATATTACCACTCTGTATGCCACATTACCACCTTGAAAAGTATGTTAGTAAAACGTACAGCACCTTACAATTCCTAACGAAACATTACAACACCGTACGTAAACTTAAAACTACATAATAAACATAATGAATTCGTCCGAGTCATTTGAACATCGTACAACAATTTAGAATATCTTACGACTCTGTATGCCACATTACCGCCATGAAAAGCATGTTAGTATAACGTAGGACACCTTACAAAACCTAACAAAACATTACAACACCGTACGTAAACTAAAAAATTCATAATAAACCTAATGAATTCGTCCGAGTCATTTGAACATCGTACAACAATTTAGAATATCTTACGACTCTGTATGCCACATTACAGCCTTGAAAAGCATGTTAGTATAACGTACGACACCTTACAACACCTAACAAAACATTACAACACCGTACGTAAACTCAAAACTCAATAATAAACGTAATGAATTCGTCCGAGTCATTTGAATATCGTACAACAATTTAGAATATCTTACGACTCTGTATGCCACATTACCGCCTTGAAAAGCATGTTAGTATAACGTAGGACACCTTACAACTCCTAACAACACATTACAATACCGTATGTAAACTTAAAACTCCATAGTAAACCTAATGAATTTGTCCGAGTCCATTGAATATCGTACGACAACTTAAAATATATTACCACTCTGTATGCCACATTACCGCCTTGAAAAGTATGTTAGTATAACGTACGGCACCTTACAATTCCTAACAAAACATTACTACACCATACGTAAACTTAAAACTACATAATAAACTTAATGAATTCGTCCGAGTCATTTGAACATCGTACAACAATTTAGAATATCTTACGACTCTATATGCCACATTACCCCCTTGAAAATCATGTTAGTATAACGTACGACACCTTACAATTCCTAACAAAACATTACAACACCGTACGTAAACTTAAAACTACATATTAAACCTAATGAATTCGTCCGAGTCCTTTAAACATCAGACGACCACTCAGGACTTGTTACGACTTTGTAGGCGATATTAGCAACAGGAAAAGCAATTTAGAATAATGTAGGATGCGTTACATCTTTTGAGAACACCTTACACCACCGTACGTAAACTTAAAACTCCATAATAAACCTAATGAATTCATCCGAGTCTTTTAAACATCGTACGACAATTTAGAATATATTACGACTCTATATGCCACATTACCGCCTTGAAAAGCATGTTACTATAACGTAGGACACCTTACAACACCTAACAAAACATTACAACACCGTACGTAAACTCAAAACTCCATAATAAACGTAATGAATTCGTCCGAGTCATTTGAACATCGTACAACAATTTAGAATATCTTACGACTCTGTATGCCACATTACCGCCTTGAAAAGCATGTTAGTATAACGTAGGACACCTTACAACACCTAACAAAACATTACAACACCGTACGTAAACTAAAAAATTCATAATAAACCTAATGAATTCGTCCGAGTCATTTGAACATCGTACAACAATTTAGAATATCTTACGACTCTGTATGCCACATTACAGCCTTGAAAAGCATGTTAGTATAACGTACGACACCTTACAACACCTAACAAAACATTACAACACCGTACGTAAACTCAAAACTCCATAATAAACATAATGAATTCGTCCGAGTCATTTGAACATCGTACAACAATTTAAAATATCTTACGACTCTGTATGCCACATTACCGCCTTGAAAAGCATGTTAGTATAACGTAGGACACCTTACAACTCCTAACAACACATTACAATACCGTATGTAAACTTAAAACTCCATAGTAAACCTAATGAATTTGTCCGAGTCCATTGAACATCGTACGACAACTTAAAATATATTACCACTCTGTATGCCACATTACCGCCTTGAAAAGTATGTTAGTATAACGTACGGCACCTTACAATTCCTAACAAAACATTACAACACCATACGTAAACTTAAAACTACATAATAAACTTAATGAATTCGTCCGAGTCATTTGAACATCGTACAACAATTTAGAATATCTTACGACTCTATATGCCACATTACCGCCTTGAAAATCATGTTAGTATAACGTACGACACCTTACAATTCCTAACAAAACATTACAACACCGTACGTAAACTTAAAACTACATATTAAACCTAATGAATTCGTCCGAGTCCTTTAAACATCAGACGACCACTCAGGACTTGTTACGACTTTGTAGGCGATATTAGCAACAGGAAAAGCAATTTAGAATAATGTAGGATGCGTTACATCTTTTGAGAACACCTTACACCACCGTACGTAAACTTAAAACTCCATAATAAACCTAATGATTTCATCCGAGTCTTTTAAACATCGTACGACAATTTAGAATATATTACGACTCTATATGCCACATTACCGCCTTGAAAAGCATGTTACTATAACGTAGGACACCTTACAACACCTAACAAAACATTACAACACCGTACGTAAACTCAAAACTCCATAATAAACGTAATGAATTCGTCCGAGTCATTTGAACATCGTACAACAATTTAGAATATCTTACGACTCTGTATGCCACATTACCGCCTTGAAAAGCATGTTAGTATAACGTAGGACACCTTACAACACCTAACAAAACATTACAACACCGTACGTAAACTAAAAAATTCATAATAAACCTAATGAATTCGTCCGAGTCATTTGAACATCGTACAACAATTTAGAATATCTTACGACTCTGTATGCCACATTACAGCCTTGAAAAGCATGTTAGTATAACGTACGACACCTTACAACACCTAACAAAACATTACAACACCGTACGTAAACTCAAAACTCCATAATAAACGTAATGAATTCGTCCGAGTCATTTGAACATCGTACAACAATTTAGAATATCTTACGACTCTGTATGCCACATTACCGCCTTGAAAAGCATGCTAGTATAACGTAGGACACCTTACAACACCTAACAAAACATTACAACACCGTACGTAAACTAAAAAATTCATAATAAACCTAATGAATTCGTCCGAGTCATTTGAACATCGTACAACAATTTAGAATATCTTACGACTCTGTATGCCACATTACAGCCTTGAAAAGCATGTTAGTATAACGTACGACACCTTACAACACCTAACAAAACATTACAACACCGTACGTAAACTCAAAACTCCATAATAAACATAATGAATTCGTCCGAGTCATTTGAACATCGTACAACAATTTAGAATATCTTACGACTCTGTATGCCACATTACCGCCTTGAAAAGCATGTTAGTATAACGTAGGACACCTTACAACTCCTAACAACACATTACAATACCGTATGTAAACTTAAAACTCCATAGTAAACCTAATGAATTTGTCCGAGTCCATTGAACATCGTACGACAACTTAAAATATATTACCACTCTGTATGCCACATTACCGCCTTGAAAAGTATGTTAGTATAACGTACGGCACCTTACAATTCCTAACAAAACATTACAACACCATACGTAAACTTAAAACTACATAATAAACTTAATGAATTCGTCCGAGTCATTTGAACATCGTACAACAATTTAGAATATCTTACGACTCTATATGCCACATTACCGCCTTGAAAATCATGTTAGTATAACGTACGGCACCTTACAATTCCTAACAAAACATTACAACACCGTACGTAAACTTAAAACTACATAATAAACTTAATGAATTCGTCCGAATCATTTGAACATCGTACAACAATTTAAAATATCTTACGACTCTGTATGCCACATTACCGCCTTGAAAATCATGTTAGTATAACGTAGGACACCTTACAACTCCTAACAACACATTACAATACCGTATGTAAACTTAAAACTCCATAGTAAACCTAATGAATTCGTCCGAGTCCTTTAAACATCAGACGACCACTCAGGACTTGTTACGACTTTGTAGGCGATATTAGCAACAGGAAAAGCAATTTAGAATAATGTAGGATGCGTTACATCTTTTGAGAACACCTTACACCACCGTATGAAACATTAAAACTCCATAATAAACCTAATGAATTCGTCCGAGTGATTTGAACATCGTACACCAATTTAGAATATCTTACCACTCTGTATGCCACATTACCGACTTGAAAAGCATGTTAGTATAACGTACGACACCTTACAACTCCTAACAAAACATTACAACACAGTACATAAACTTAAAACTCCATAATAAACCTAATGAATTCATCCGAGTCTTTTGAACATCGTACGACAATTTAGAATATATTACGACTCTATATGCCACATTACCGCCTTGAAAAGCATGTTACTACAACGTACGACTCCTTACAACACCTAACAAAACATTACAACACCGTACGTAAACTAAAAAATTCATAATAAACCTAATGAATTCGTCCGAGTCATTTGAACATCGTACAACAATTTAGAATATCTTACGACTCTGTATGCCACATTACAGCCTTGAAAAGCATGTTAGTATAACGTACAACACCTTACAACACCTAACAAAACATTACAACACTGTACGTAAACTCAAAACTCCATAATAAACGTAATGAATTCGTCCGAGTCATTTGAACATCGTACAACAATTTAGAATATCTTACGACTCTGTATGCCACATTACCGCCTTGAAAAGCATGTTAGTATAACGTAGGACACCTTACAACTCCTAACAACACATTACAATACCGTATGTAAACTTAAAACTCCATAGTAAACCTAATGAATTCGTCCGAGTCCTTTAAACATCAGACGACCACAGAGGATTTGTTACGACTTTGTAGGCGATATTAGCAACAGGAAAAGCAATTTAGAATAATGTAGGATGCGTTACATCTTTTGAGAACACCTTACACCACCGTACGAAACATTAAAACTCCATAATAAACCTAATGAATTCGTCCGAGTGATTTGAACATCGTACAACAATTTAGAATATCTTACCACTCTGTATGCCACATTACCGACTTGAATAGCATGTTAGTATAACGTACGACACCTAACAACTCCTAACAAAACATTACAACAACGTACATAAACATTAAAACTCCATAATAAACCTAATGAATTCGTCCGAGTGATTTGAACATCGTACGACAATTTAGAATATCTTACCACTCTGTATGCCACATTACCGCCTTGAAAAGCATGTTACTATAACGTACGACTCCTTACAACACCTAACAAAACATTACAACACCGTACGTAAACTATAAAATTCATAATAAACCTAATGAATTCGTCCGAGTCATTTGAACATCGTACAACAATTTAGAATATCTTACGACTCTGTATGCCACATTACAGCCTTGAAAAGCATGTTAGTATAACGTACGACACCTTACAACACCTAACAAAACATTACAACCACGTACGTAAACTCAAAACTCCATAATAAACGTAATGAATTCGTCCGAGTCATTTGAACATCGTACAACAATTTAGAATATCTTACGACTCTGTATGCCACATTACCGCCTTGAAAAGCATGTTAGTATAACGTAGGACACCTTACAACACCTAACAAAACATTACAACACCGTACGTAAACTAAAAAATTCATAATAAACCTAATGAATTCGTCCGAGTCATTTGAACATCGTACAACAATTTAGAATATCTTACGACTCTGTATGCCACATTACAGCCTTGAAAAGCATGTTAGTATAACGTACGACACCTTACAACACCTAACAAAACATTACAACACCGTACGTAAACTCAAAACTCCATAATAAACGTAATGAATTCGTCCGAGTCATTTGAACATCGTACAACAATTTAGAATATCTTACGACTCTGTATGCCACATTACCGCCTTGAAAAGCATGTTAGTATAACGTAGGACACCTTACAACACCTAACAAAACATTACAACACCGTACGTAAACTAAAAAATTCATAATAAACCTAATGAATTCGTCCGAGTCATTTGAACATCGTACAACAATTTAGAATATCTTACGACTCTGTATGCCACATTACAGCCTTGAAAAGCATGTTAGTATAACGTACGACACCTTACAACACCTAACAAAACATTACAACACCGTACGTTAACTCAAAACTCCATAATAAACATAATGAATTCGTCCGAGTCATTTGAACATCGTACAACAATTTAGAATATCTTACGACTCTGTATGCCACATTACCGCCTTGAAAAGCATGTTAGTATAACGTAGGACACCTTACAACTCCTAACAACACATTACAATACCGTATGTAAACTTAAAACTCCATAGTAAACCTAATGAATTTGTCCGAGTCCATTGAACATCGTACGACAACTTAAAATATATTTCCACTCTGTATGCCACATTACCGCCTTGAAAAGTATGTTAGTATAACGTACGGCACCTTACAATTCCTAACAAAACATTACAACACCATACGTAAACTTAAAACTACATAATAAATTTAATGAATTCGTCCGAGTCATTTGAACATCGTACAACAATTTAGAATATCTTACGACTCTATATGCCACATTACCGCCTTGAAAATCATGTTAGTATAACGTACGGCACCTTACAATTCCAAACAAAACATTACAACAACGTACGTAAACTTAAAACTACATAATAAACTTAATGAATTCGTCCGAGTCATTTGAACATCGTACAACAATTTAAAATATCTTACGACTCTGTATGCCACATTACCGCCTTGAAAATCATGTTAGTATAACGTAGGACACCTTACAACTCCTAACAACACATTACAATACCGTATGTAAACTTAAAACTCCATAGTAAACCTAATGAATTCGTCCGAGTCCTTTAAACATCAGACGACCACTCAGGACTTGTTATGACTTTGTAGGCGATATTAGCAACAGGAAAAGCAATTTAGAATAATGTAGGATGCGTTACATCTTTTGAGAACACCTTACACCACCGTACGAAACATTAAAACTCCATAATAAACCTAATGAATTCGTCCGAGTGATTTGAACATCGTACAACAATTTAGAATATCTTACCACTCTGTATGCCACATTACCGACTTGAAAAGCATGTTAGTATAACGTACGACACCTTACAACTCCTAACAAAACATTACAACACAGTACATAAACTTAAAACTCCATAATAAACCTAATAAATTCATCCGAGTCTTTTGAACATCGTACGACAATTTAGAATATATTACGACTCTATATGCCACATTACCGCCTTGAAAAGCATGTTACTACAACGTACGACTCCTTACAACACCTAACAAAACATTACAACACCGTACGTAAACTAAAAAATTCATAATAAACCTAATGAATTCGTCCGAGTCATTTGAACATCGTACAACAATTTAGAATATCTTACGACTCTGTATGCCACATTACAGCCTTGAAAAGCATGTTAGTATAACGTACGACACCTTACAACACCTAACAAAACATTACAACACCGTACGTTAACTCAAAACTCCATAATAAACATAATGAATTCGTCCGAGTCATTTGAACATCGTACAACAATTACGACTCTGTATGCCACATTACCGCCTTGAAAAGCATGTTAGTATAACGTAGGACACCTTACAACTCCTAACAACACATTACAATACCGTATGTAAACTTAAAACTCCATAGTAAACCTAATGAATTCGTCCGAGTGCTTTAAACATCAGACGACCACTCAGGACTTGTTACGACTTTGTAGGTGATATTAGCAACAGGAAAAGCAATTTAGAATAATGTAGGATGCGTTACATCTTTTGAGAACACCTTACACCACCGTACGAAACATTAAAACTCCATAATAAACCTAATGAATTCGTCCGAGTGATTTGAACATCGTACAACAATTTAGAATATCTTACCACTCTGTATGCCACATTACCGACTTGAATAGCATGTTAGTATAACGTACGACACCTAACAACTCCTAACAAAACATTACAACAACGTACATAAACATTAAAACTCCATAATAAACCTAATGAATTCGTCCGAGTGATTTGAACATCGTACGACAATTTAGAATATCTTACCACTCTGTATGCCACATTACCGCCTTGAAAAGCATGTTACTATAACGTACGACTCCTTACAACACCTAACAAAACATTACAACACCGTACGTAAACTATAAAATTCATAATAAACCTAATGAATTCGTCCGAGTCATTTGAACATCGTACAACAATTTAGAATATCTTACGACTCTGTATGCCACATTACAGCCTTGAAAAGCATGTTAGTATAACGTACGACACCTTACAACACCTAACAAAACATTACAACCACGTACGTAAACTCAAAACTCCATAATAAACGTAATGAATTCGTCCGAGTCATTTGAACATCGTACAACAATTTAGAATATCTTACGACTCTGTATGCCACATTACCGCCTTGAAAAGCATGTTAGTATAACGTAGGACACCTTACAACACCTAACAAAACATTACAACACCGTACGTAAACTAAAAAATTCATAATAAACCTAATGAATTCGTCCGAGTCATTTGAACATCGTACAACAATTTAGAATATCTTACGACTCTGTATGCCACATTACAGCCTTGAAAAGCATGTTAGTATAACGTACGACACCTTACAACACCTAACAAAACATTACAACACCGTACGTAAACTCAAAACTCCATAATAAACGTAATGAATTCGTCCGATTCATTTGAACATCGTACAACAATTTAGAATATCTTACGACTCTGTATGCCACATTACCGCCTTGAAAAGCATGTTAGTATAACGTAGGACACCTTACAACACCTAACAAAACATTACAACACCGTACGTAAACTAAAAAATTCATAATAAACCTAATGAATTCGTCCGAGTCATTTGAACATCGTACAACAATTTAGAATATCTTACGACTCTGTATGCCACATTACAGCCTTGAAAAGCATGTTAGTATAACGTACGACACCTTACAACACCTAACAAAACATTACAACACCGTACGTTAACTCAAAACTCCATAATAAACATAATGAATTCGTCCGAGTCATTTGAACATCGTACAACAATTTAGAATATCTTACGACTCTGTATGCCACATTACCGCCTTGAAAAGCATGTTAGTATAACGTAGGACACCTTACAACTCCTAACAACACATTACAATACCGTATGTAAACTTAAAACTCCATAGTAAACCTAATGAATTTGTCCGAGTCCATTGAACATCGTACGACAACTTAAAATATATTACCACTCTGTATGCCACATTACCGCCTTGAAAAGTATGTTAGTATAACGTACGGCACCTTACAATTCCTAACAAAACATTACAACACCATACGTAAACTTAAAACTACATAATAAATTTAATGAATTCGTCCGAGTCATTTGAACATCGTACAACAATTTAGAATATCTTACGACTCTATATGCCACATTACCGCCTTGAAAATCATGTTAGTATAACGTACGGCACCTTACAATTCCTAACAAAACATTACAACAACGTACGTAAACTTAAAACTACATAATAAACTTAATGAATTCGTCCGAGTCATTTGAACATCGTACAACAATTTAAAATATCTTACGACTCTGTATGCCACATTACCGCCTTGAAAATCATGTTAGTATAACGTAGGACACCTTACAACTCCTAACAACACATTACAATACCGTATGTAAACTTAAAACTCCATAGTAAACCTAATGAATTCGTCCGAGTCCTTTAAACATCAGACGACCACTCAGGACTTGTTATGACTTTGTAGGCGATATTAGCAACAGGAAAAGCAATTTAGAATAATGTAGGATGCGTTACATCTTTTGAGAACACCTTACACCACCGTACGAAACATTAAAACTCCATAATAAACCTAATGAATTCGTCCGAGTGATTTGAACATCGTACAACAATTTAGAATATCTTACCACTCTGTATGCCACATTACCGACTTGAAAAGCATGTTAGTATAACGTACGACACCTTACAACTCCTAACAAAACATTACAACACAGTACATAAACTTAAAACTCCATAATAAACCTAATGAATTCATCCGAGTCTTTTGAACATCGTACGACAATTTAGAATATATTACGACTCTATATGCCACATTACCGCCTTGAAAAGCATGTTACTACAACGTAAGACTCCTTACAACACCTAACAAAACATTACAACACCGTACGTAAACTAAAAAATTCATAATAAACCTAATGAATTCGTCCGAGTCATTTGAACATCGTACAACAATTTAGAATATCTTACGACTCTGTATGCCACATTACAGCCTTGAAAAGCATGTTAGTATAACGTACGACACCTTACAACACCTAACAAAACATTACAACACCGTACGTTAACTCAAAACTCCATAATAAACATAATGAATTCGTCCGAGTCATTTGAACATCGTACAACAATTACGACTCTGTATGCCACATTACCGCCTTGAAAAGCATGTTAGTATAACGTAGGACACCTTACAACTCCTAACAACACATTACAATACCGTATGTAAACTTAAAACTCCATAGTAAACCTAATGAATTCGTCCGAGTCCTTTAAACATCAGACGACCACTCAGGACTTGTTACGACTTTGTAGGCGATATTAGCAACAGGAAAAGCAATTTAGAATAATGTAGGATGCGTTACATCTTTTGAGAACACCTTACACCACCGTACAAAACATTAAAACTCCATAATAAACCTAATGAATTGGTCTGAGTGATTTGAACATCGTACAACAATTTAGAATATCTTACCACTCTGTATGCCACATTACCGACTTGAAAAGCATGTTAGTATAACGTACGACACCTTACAACTCCTAACAAAACATTACAACAACGTACATAAACATTAAAACTCCATAATAAACCTAATGAATTCGTCCGAGTGATTTGAACATCGTACGACAATTTAGAATATCTTACCACTCTGTATGCCACATTACCGCCTTGAAAAGCATGTTACTATAACGTACGACTCCTTACAACACCTAACAAAACATTACAACACCGTACGTAAACTATAAAATTCATAATAAACCTAATGAATTCGTCCGAGTCATTTGAACATCGTACAACAATTTAGAATATCTTACGACTCTGTATGCCACATTACAGCCTTGAAAAGCATGTTAGTATAACGTACGACACCTTACAACACCTAACAAAACATTACAACACCGTACGTAAACTCAAAACTCCATAATAAACGTAATGAATTCGTCCGAGTCATTTGAACATCGTACAACAATTTAGAATATCTTACGACTCTGTATGCCACATTACCGCCTTGAAAAGCATGTTAGTATAACGTAGGACACCTTACAACTCCTAACAACACATTACAATACCGTATGTAAACTTAAAACTCCATAGTAAACCTAATGAATTCGTCCGAGTCCTTTAAACATCAGACGACCACTCAGGACTTGTTACGACTTTGTAGGCGATATTCGCAACAGGAAAAGCAATTTAGAATAATGTAGGATGCGTTACATCTTTTGAGAACACCTTACACCACCGTACGAAACATTAAATCTCCATAATAAACCTAATGAATTCGTCCGAGTGATTTGAACATCGTACAACAATTTAGAATATCTTACCACTCTGTATGCCACATTACCGACTTGAAAAGCATGTTAGTATAACGTACGACACCTTACAACTCCTAACAAAACATTACAACAACGTACATAAACATTAAAACTCCATAATAAACCTAATGAATTCGTCCGAGTGATTTGAACATCGTACGACAATTTAGAATATCTTACCACTCTGTATGCCACATTACCGCCTTGAAAAGCATGTTACTATAACGTACGACTCCTTACAACACCTAACAAAACATTACAACACCGTACGTAAACTATAAAATTCATAATAAACCTAATGAATTCGTCCGAGTCATTTGAACATCGTACAACAATTTAGAATATCTTACGACTCTGTATGCCACATTACAGCCTTGAAAAGCATGTTAGTATAACGTACGACACCTTACAACACCTAACAAAACATTACAACACCGTACGTAAACTCAAAACTCCATAATAAACGTAATGAATTCGTCCGAGTCATTTGAACATCGTACAACAATTTAGAATATCTTACGACTCTGTATGCCACATTACCGCCTTGAAAAGCATGTTAGTATAACGTAGGACACCTTACAACTCCTAACAACACATTACAATACCGTATGTAAACTTAAAACTCCATAGTAAACCTAATGAATTCGTCCGAGTCCTTTAAACATCAGACGACCACTCAGGACTTGTTACGACTTTGTAGGCGATATTCGCAACAGGAAAAGCAATTTAGAATAATGTAGGATGCGTTACATCTTTTGAGAACACCTTACACCACCGTACGAAACATTAAATCTCCATAATAAACCTAATGAATTCGTCCGAGTGATTTGAACATCGTATAACAATTTAGAATATCTTACCACTCTGTATGCCACATTACCGACTTGAAAAGCATGTTAGTATAACGTACGACACCTTACAACTCCTAACAAAACATTACAACAACGTACATAAACATTAAAACTCCATAATAAACCTAATGAATTCGTCCGAGTGATTTGAACATCGTACGACAATTTAGAATATCTTACCACTCTGTATGCCACATTACCGCCTTGAAAAGCATGTTACTATAACGTACGACTCCTTACAACACCTAACAAAACATTACAACACCGTACGTAAACTATAAAATTCATAATAAACCTAATGAATTCGTCCGAGTCATTTGAACATCGTACAACAATTTAGAATATCTTACGACTCTGTATGCCACATTACAGCCTTGAAAAGCATGTTAGTATAACGTACGACACCTTACAACACCTAACAAAACATTACAACACCGTACGTAAACTCAAAACTCCATAATAAACGTAATGAATTCGTCCGAGTCATTTGAACATCGTATAACAATTTAGAATATCTTACGACTCTGTATGCCACATTACCGCCTTGAAAAGCATGTTAGTATAACGTAGGACACCTTACAACTCCTAACAACACATTACAATACCGTATGTAAACTTAAAACTCCATAGTAAACCTAATGAATTCGTCCGAGTCCTTTAAACATCAGACGACCACTCAGGACTTGTTACGACTTTGTAGGCGATATTAGCAACAGGAAAAGCAATTTAGAATAATGTAGGATGCGTTACATCTTTTGAGAACACCTTACACCACCGTACGAAACATTAAAACTCCATAATAAACCTAATGAATTCGTCCGAGTGATTTGAACATCGTACAACAATTTAGAATATCTTACCACTCTGTATGCCACATTACCGACTTGAAAAGCATGTTAGTATAACGTACGACACCTTACAACTCCTAACAAAACATTACAACAACGTACATAAACATTAAAACTCCATAATAAACCTAATGAATTCGTCCGAGTGATTTGAACATCGTACGACAATTTAGAATATCTTACCACTCTGTATGCCACATTACCGCCTTGAAAAGCATGTTACTATAACGTACGACTCCTTACAACACCTAACAAAACATTACAACACCGTACGTAAACTATAAAATTCATAATAAACCTAATGAATTCGTCCGAGTCATTTGAACATCGTACAACAATTTAGAATATCTTACGACTCTGTATGCCACATTACAGCCTTGAAAAGCATGTTAGTATAACGTACGACACCTTACAACACCTAACAAAACATTACAACACCGTACGTAAACTCAAAACTCCATAATAAACGTAATGAATTCGTCCGAGTCATTTGAACATCATACAACAATTCAGAATATCTTACGACTCTGTATGCCACATTACCGCCTTGAAAAGCATGTTAGTATAACGTAGGACACCTTACAAAACCTAACAAAACATTACAACACCGTACGTAAACTAAAAAATTCATAATAAACCTAATGAATTCGTCCGAGTCATTTGAACATCGTACAACAATTTAGAATATCTTACGACTTTGTATGCCACATTACAGCCTTGAAAAGCATGTTAGTATAACGTACGACACCTTACAACACCTAACAAAACATTACAACACCGTACGTAAACTCAAAACTCGATAATAAACGTAATGAATTCGTCCGAGTCATTTGAATATCGTACAACAATTTAGAATATCTTACGACTCTATATGCCACATTACCGCCTTGAAAAGCATGTTAGTATAACGTAGGACACCTTACAACTCCTAACAACACATTACAATACCGTATGTAAACTTAAAACTCCATAGTAAACCTAATGAATTTGTCCGAGTCCATTGAACATCGTACGACAACTTAAAATATATTACCACTCTGTATGCCACATTACCGCCTTGAAAAGTATGTTAGTATAACGTACGGCACCTTACAATTCCTAACAAAACATTACTACACCATACGTAAACTTAAAACTACATAATAAACTTAATAAATTCGTCCGAGTCATTTGAACATCGTACAACAATTTAGAATATCTTACGACTCTATATGCCACATTACCGCCTTGAAAATCATGTTAGTATAACGTACGGCACCTTACAATTCCTAACAAAACATTACAACACCGTACGTAAACTTAAAACTACATATTAAACCTAATGAATTCGTCCGAGTCCTTTAAACATCAGACGACCACTCAGGACTTGTTACGACTTTGTAGGCGATATTAGCAACAGGAAAAGCAATTTAGAATAATGTAGGATGCGTTACATCTTTTGAGAACACCTTACACCACCGTACGAAACATTATAACTCCATAATAAACCTAATGAATTCGTCCGAGTGATTTGAACATCGTACAACAATATAGAATATCTTACCACTCTGTATGCCACATTACCGACTTGATAAGCATGTTAGTATAACGTACGACATCTTACAACTCCTACCAAAACATTACAACATCGTACGTAAACTTAAAACTCCATAATAAACCTAATGAATTCATCCGAGTCTTTTGAACATCGTACGACAATTTAGAATATATTACGACTCTATATGCCACATTACCGCCTTGAAAAGCATGTTACTATAACGTACGACTCCTTACAACACCTAACAAAACATTACAACACCGTACGTAAACTAAAAAATTCATAATAAACCTAATGAATTCGTCCGAGTCATTTGAACATCGTACAACAATTTAGAATATCTTACGACTCTGTATGCCACATTACAGCCTTGAAAAGCATGTTAGTATAACGTACGACACCTTACAACACCTAACAAAACATTACAACACCGTACGTAAACTCAAAACTCCATAATAAACGTAATGAATTCGTCCGAGTCATTTGAACATCGTACAACAATTTAGAATATCTTACGACTTTGTATGCCACATTACCGCCTTGAAAAGCATGTTAGTATAACGTAGGACACCTTACAACACCTAACAAAACATTACAACACCGTACGTAAACTAAAAAATTCATAATAAACCTAATGAATTCGTCCGAGTCATTTGAACATCGTACAACAATTTAGAATATCTTACGACTCTGTATGCCACATTACAGCCTTGAAAAGCATGCTAGTATAACGTACGACACCTTACAACACCTAACAAAACATTACAACACCGTACGTAAACTCAAAACTCCATAATAAACGTAATGAATTCGTCCGAGTCATTTGAACATCGTACAACAATCTAGAATATCTTACGACTCTGTATGCCACATTACCGCCTTGAAAAGCATGTTAGTATAACGTAGGACACCTTACAACACCTAACAAAACATTACAACACCGTACGTAAACTAAAAAATTCATAATAAACCTAATGAATTCGTCCGAGTCATTTGAACATCGTACAACAATTTAGAATATCTTACGACTCTGTATGCCACATTACAGCCTTGAAAAGCATGCTAGTATAACGTACGACACCTTACAACACCTAACAAAACATTACAACACCGTACGTAAACTCAAAACTCCATAATAAACATAATGAATTCGTCCGAGTCATTTGAACATCGTACAACAATTTAGAATATCTTACGACTCTGTATGCCACATTACAGCCTTGAAAAGCATGTTAGTATAACGTACGACACCTTACAACACCTAACAAAACATTACAACACCGTACGTAAACTCAAAACTCCATAATAAACGTAATGAATTCGTCCGAGTCATTTGAACATCATACAACAATTTAGAATATCTTACGACTCTGTATGCCACATTACCGCCTTGAAAAGCATGTTAGTATAACGTAGGACACCTTACAAAACCTAACAAAACATTACAACACCGTACGTAAACTAAAAAATTCATAATAAACCTAATGAATTCGTCCGAGTCATTTGAACATCGTACAACAATTTAGAATATCTTACGACTCTGTATGCCACATTACAGCCTTGAAAAGCGTGTTAGTATAACGTACGACACCTTACAACACCTAACAAAACATTACAACACCGTACGTAAACTCAAAACTCAATAATAAACGTAATGAATTCGTCCGAGTCATTTGAATATCGTACAACAATTTAGAATATCTTACGACTCTAAATGCCACATTACCGCCTTGAAAAGCATGTTAGTATAACGTAGGACACCTTACAACTCCTAACAACACATTACAATACCGTATGTAAACTTAAAACTCCATAGTAAACCTAATGAATTTGTCCGAGTCCATTGAACATCGTACGACAACTTAAAATATATTACCACTCTGTATGCCACATTACCGCCTTGAAAAGTATGTTAGTATAACGTACGGCACCTTACAATTCCTAACAAAACATTACTACACCATACGTAAACTTAAAACTACATAATAAACTTAATAAATTCGTCCGAGTCATTTGAACATCGTACAACAATTTAGAATATCTTACGACTCTATATGCCACATTACCGCCTTGAAAATCATGTTAGTATAACGTACGGCACCTTACAATTCCTAACAAAACATTACAACACCGTACGTAAACTTAAAACTACATATTAAACCTAATAATTCGTCCGAGTCTTTTAAACATCAGACGACCACTCAGGACTTGTTACGACTTTGTAGGCGATATTAGCAACAGGAAAAGCAATTTAGAATAATGTAGGATGCGTTACATCTTTTGAGAACACCTTACACCACCGTACGAAACATTAAAACTCCATAATAAACCTAATGAATTCGTCCGAGTGATTTGAACATCGTACAACAATTTAGAATATCTTACCACTCTGTATGCCACATTACCGACTTGATAAGCATGTTAGTATAACGTACGACATCTTACAACTCCTAACAAAACATTACAACATCGTACGTAAACTTAAAACTCCATAATAAACCTAATGAATTCGTCCGAGTCATTTGAACATCGTACAACAATTTAGAATATCTTACGACTCTGTATGCCACATTACAGCCTTGAAAAGCATGTTAGTATAACGTACGACACCTTACAACACCTAACAAAACATTACAACACCGTACGTAAACTCAAAACTCCATAATAAACGTAATGAATTCGTCCGAGTCATTTGAACATCGTACAACAATTTAGAATATCTTACGACTTTGTATGCCACATTACCGCCTTGAAAAGCATGTTAGTATAACGTAGGACACCTTACAACACCTAACAAAACCTTACAACACCGTACGTAAACTAAAAAATTCATAATAAACCTAATGAATTCGTCCGAGTCATTTGAACATCGTACAACAATTTAGAATATCTTACGACTCTGTATGCCACATTACAGCCTTGAAAAGCATGCTAGTATAATGTACGACACCTTACAACACCTAACAAAACATTACAACACCGTACGTAAACTCAAAACTCCATAATAAACGTAATGAATTCGTCCGAGTCATTTGAACATCGTACAACAATTTAGAATATCTTACGACTCTGTATGCCACATTACCGCCTTGAAAAGCATGTTAGTATAACGTAGGACACCTTACAACACCGAACAAAACATTACAACACCGTACGTAAACTAAAAAATTCATAATAAACCTAATGAATTCGTCCGAGTCATTTGAACATTGTACAACAATTTAGAATATCTTACGACTCTGTATGCCACATTACAGCCTTGAAAAGCATGCTAGTATAACGTACGACACCTTACAACACCTAACAAAACATTACAACACCGTACGTAAACTCAAAACTCCATAATAAACATAATGAATTCGTCCGAGTCATTTGAACATCGTACAACAATTTAGAATATCTTACGACTCTGTATGCCACATTACCGCCTTGAAAATCATGTTAGTATAACGTAGGACACCTTACAACTCCTAACAACACATTACAATACCGTATGTAAACTTAAAACTCCATAGTAAACCTAATGAATTCGTCCGAGTCCTTTAAACATCAGACGACCACTCAGGACTTGTTACGACTTTGTAGGCGATATTAGCAACAGGAAAAGCAATTTAGAATAATGTAGGATGCGTTACATCTTTTGAGAACACCTTACACCACCGTACGAAACATTAAAACTCCATAATAAACCTAATGAATTCGTCCGAGTGATTTGAACATCGTACAACAATTTAGAATATCTTACCACTCTGTATGCCACATTACCGACTTGAAAAGCATGTTAGTATAACGTACGACACCTTACAACTCCTAACAAAACATTACAACAACGTACATAAACATTAAAACTCCATAATAAACCTAATGAATTCGTCCGAGTGATTTGAACATCGTACGACAATTTAGAATATCTTACCACTCTGTATGCCACATTACCGCCTTGAAAAGCATGTTACTATAACGTACGACTCCTTACAACACCTAACAAAACATTACAACACCGTACGTAAACTATAAAATTCATAATAAACCTAATGAATTCGTCCGAGTCATTTGAACATCGTACAACAATTTAGAATATCTTACGACTCTGTATGCCACATTACAGCCTTGAAAAGCATGTTAGTATAACGTACGACACCTTACAACACCTAACAAAACATTACAACACCGTACGTAAACTCAAAACTCCATAATAAACGTAATGAATTCGTCCGAGTCATTTGAACATCATACAACAATTTAGAATATCTTACGACTCTGTAGGCCACATTACCGCCTTGAAAAGCATGTTAGTATAACGTAGGACACCTTACAAAACCTAACAAAACATTACAACACCGTACGTAAACTAAAAAATTCATAATAAACCTAATGAATTCGTCCGAGTCATTTGAACATCGTACAACAATTTAGAATATCTTACGACTTTGTATGCCACATTACAGCCTTGAAAAGCATGTTAGTATAACGTACGACACCTTACAACACCTAACAAAACATTACAACACCGTACGTAAACTCAAAACTCGATAATAAACGTAATGAATTCGTCCGAGTCATTTGAATATCGTACAACAATTTAGAATATCTTACGACTCTATATGCCACATTACCGCCTTGAAAAGCATGTTAGTATAACGTAGGACACCTTACAACTCCTAACAACACATTACAATACCGTATGTAAACTTAAAACTCCATAGTAAACCTAATGAATTTGTCCGAGTCCATTGAACATCGTACGACAACTTAAAATATATTACCACTCTGTATGCCACATTACCGCCTTGAAAAGTATGTTAGTATAACGTACGGCACCTTACAATTCCTAACAAAACATTACTACACCATACGTAAACTTAAAACTACATAATAAACTTAATAAATTCGTCCGAGTCATTTGAACATCGTACAACAATTTAGAATATCTTACGACTCTATATGCCACATTACCGCCTTGAAAATCATGTTAGTATAACGTACGGCACCTTACAATTCCTAACAAAACATTACAACACCGTACGTAAACTTAAAACTACATATTAAACCTAATGAATTCGTCCGAGTCCTTTAAACATCAGACGACCACTCAGGACTTGTTACGACTTTGTAGGCGATATTAGCAACAGGAAAAGCAATTTAGAATAATGTAGGATGCGTTACATCTTTTGAGAACACCTTACACCACCGTACGAAACATTATAACTCCATAATAAACCTAATGAATTCGTCCGAGTGATTTGAACATCGTACAACAATATAGAATATCTTACCACTCTGTATGCCACATTACCGACTTGATAAGTATGTTAGTATAACGTACGACATCTTACAACTCCTACCAAAACATTACAACATCGTACGTAAACTTAAAACTCCATAATAAACCTAATGAATTCATCCGAGTCTTTTGAACATCGTACGACAATTTAGAATATATTACGACTCTATATGCCACATTACCGCCTTGAAAAGCATGTTACTATAACGTACGACTCCTTACAACACCTAACAAAACATTACAACACCGTACGTAAACTAAAAAATTCATAATAAACCTAATGAATTCGTCCGAGTCATTTGAACATCGTACAACAATTTAGAATATCTTACGACTCTGTATGCCACATTACAGCCTTGAAAAGCATGTTAGTATAACGTACGACACCTTACAACACCTAACAAAACATTACAACACCGTACGTAAACTCAAAACTCCATAATAAACGTAATGAATTCGTCCGAGTCATTTGAACATCGTACAACAATTTAGAATATCTTACGACTTTGTATGCCACATTACCGCCTTGAAAAGCATGTTAGTATAACGTAGGACACCTTACAACACCTAACAAAACATTACAACACCGTACGTAAACTAAAAAATTCATAATAAACCTAATGAATTCGTCCGAGTCATTTGAACATCGTACAACAATTTAGAATATCTTACGACTCTGTATGCCACATTACAGCCTTGAAAAGCATGCTAGTATAACGTACGACACCTTACAACACCTAACAAAACATTACAACACCGTACGTAAACTCAAAACTCCATAATAAACGTAATGAATTCGTCCGAGTCATTTGAACATCGTACAACAATCTAGAATATCTTACGACTCTGTATGCCACATTACCGCCTTGAAAAGCATGTTAGTATAACGTAGGACACCTTACAACACCTAACAAAACATTACAACACCGTACGTAAACTAAAAAATTCATAATAAACCTAATGAATTCGTCCGAGTCATTTGAACATCGTACAACAATTTAGAATATCTTACGACTCTGTATGCCACATTACAGCCTTGAAAAGCATGCTAGTATAACGTACGACACCTTACAACACCTAACAAAACATTACAACACCGTACGTAAACTCAAAACTCCATAATAAACATAATGAATTCGTCCGAGTAATTTGAACATCGTACAACAATTTAGAATATCTTACGACTCTGTATGCCACATTACAGCCTTGAAAAGCATGTTAGTATAACGTACGACACCTTACAACACCTAACAAAACATTACAACACCGTACGTAAACTCAAAACTCCATAATAAACGTAATGAATTCGTCCGAGTCATTTGAACATCATACAACAATTTAGAATATCTTACGACTCTGTATGCCACATTACCGCCTTGAAAAGCATGTTAGTATAACGTAGGACACCTTACAAAACCTAACAAAACATTACAACACCGTACGTAAACTAAAAAATTCATAATAAACCTAATGAATTCGTCCGAGTCATTTGAACATCGTACAACAATTTAGAATATCTTACGACTCTGTATGCCACATTACAGCCTTGAAAAGCGTGTTAGTATAACGTACGACACCTTACAACACCTAACAAAACATTACAACACCGTACGTAAACTCAAAACTCAATAATAAACGTAATGAATTCGTCCGAGTCATTTGAATATCGTACAACAATTTAGAATATCTTACGACTCTAAATGCCACATTACCGCCTTGAAAAGCATGTTAGTATAACGTAGGACACCTTACAACTCCTAACAACACATTACAATACCGTATGTAAACTTAAAACTCCATAGTAAACCTAATGAATTTGTCCGAGTCCATTGAACATCGTACGACAACTTAAAATATATTACCACTCTGTATGCCACATTACCGCCTTGAAAAGTATGTTAGTATAACGTACGGCACCTTACAATTCCTAACAAAACATTACTACACCATACGTAAACTTAAAACTACATAATAAACTTAATAAATTCGTCCGAGTCATTTGAACATCGTACAACAATTTAGAATATCTTACGACTCTATATGCCACATTACCGCCTTGAAAATCATGTTAGTATAACGTACGGCACCTTACAATTCCTAACAAAACATTACAACACCGTACGTAAACTTAAAACTACATATTAAACCTAATAATTCGTCCGAGTCTTTTAAACATCAGACGACCACTCAGGACTTGTTACGACTTTGTAGGCGATATTAGCAACAGGAAAAGCAATTTAGAATAATGTAGGATGCGTTACATCTTTTGAGAACACCTTACACCACCGTACGAAACATTAAAACTCCATAATAAACCTAATGAATTCGTCCGAGTGATTTGAACATCGTACAACAATTTAGAATATCTTACCACTCTGTATGCCACATTACCGACTTGATAAGCATGTTAGTATAACGTACGACATCTTACAACTCCTAACAAAACATTACAACATCGTACGTAAACTTAAAACTCCATAATAAACCTAATGAATTCATCCGAGTCTTTTGAACATCGTACGACAATTTAGAATATATTACGACTCTATATGCCACATTACCGCCTTGAAAAGCATGTTACTATAACGTACGACTCCTTACAACACCTAACAAAACATTACAACACCGTACGTAAACTAAAAAATTCATAATAAACCTAATGAATTCGTCCGAGTCATTTGAACATCGTACAACAATTTAGAATATCTTACGACTCTGTATGCCACATTACAGCCTTGAAAAGCATGTTAGTATAACGTACGACACCTTACAACACCTAACAAAACATTACAACACCGTACGTAAACTCAAAACTCCATAATAAACGTAATGAATTCGTCCGAGTCATTTGAACATCGTACAACAATTTAGAATATCTTACGACTTTGTATGCCACATTACCGCCTTGAAAAGCATGTTAGTATAACGTAGGACACCTTACAACACCTAACAAAACCTTACAACACCGTACGTAAACTAAAAAATTCATAATAAACCTAATGAATTCGTCCGAGTCATTTGAACATCGTACAACAATTTAGAATATCTTACGACTCTGTATGCCACATTACAGCCTTGAAAAGCATGCTAGTATAATGTACGACACCTTACAACACCTAACAAAACATTACAACACCGTACGTAAACTCAAAACTCCATAATAAACGTAATGAATTCGTCCGAGTCATTTGAACATCGTACAACAATTTAGAATATCTTACGACTCTGTATGCCACATTACCGCCTTGAAAAGCATGTTAGTATAACGTAGGACACCTTACAACACCGAACAAAACATTACAACACCGTACGTAAACTAAAAAATTCATAATAAACCTAATGAATTCGTCTGAGTCATTTGAACATTGTACAACAATTTAGAATATCTTACGACTCTGTATGCCACATTACAGCCTTGAAAAGCATGCTAGTATAACGTACGACACCTTACAACACCTAACAAAACATTACAACACCGTACGTAAACTCAAAACTCCATAATAAACATAATGAATTCGTCCGAGTCATTTGAACATCGTACAACAATTTAGAATATCTTACGACTCTGTATGCCACATTACCGCCTTGAAAATCATGTTAGTATAACGTAGGACACCTTACAACTCCTAACAACACATTACAATACCGTATGTAAACTTAAAACTCCATAGTAAACCTAATGAATTCGTCCGAGTCCTTTAAACATCAGACGACCACTCAGGACTTGTTACGACTTTGTAGGCGATATTAGCAACAGGAAAAGCAATTTAGAATAATGTAGGATGCGTTACATCTTTTGAGAACACCTTACACCACCGTACGAAACATTAAAACTCCATAATAAACCTAATGAATTCGTCCGAGTGATTTGAACATCGTACAACAATTTAGAATATCTTACCACTCTGTATGCCACATTACCGACTTGAAAAGCATGTTAGTATAACGTAGGACACCTTACAACTCCTAACAACACATTACAATACCGTATGTAAACTTAAAACTCCATAGTAAACCTAATGAATTTGTCCGAGTCCATTGAACATCGTACGACAACTTAAAATATATTACCACTCTGTATGCCACATTACCGCCTTGAAAAGTATGTTAGTATAACGTACGGCACATTACAATTCCTAACAAAACATTACTACACCATACGTAAACTTAAAACTACATAATAAACTTAATGAATTCGTCCGAGTCATTTGAACATCGTACAACAATTTAGAATATCTTACGACTCTATAAGCCACATTACCGCCTTGAAAATCATGTTAGTATAACGTACGGCACCTTACAATTCCTAACAAAACATTACAACACCGTACGTAAACTTAAAACCACATATTAAACCTAATGAATTCGTCCGAGTCCTTTAAACATCAGACGACCACTCAGGACTTGTTACGACTTTGTAGGCGATATTAGCAACAGGAAAAGCAATTTAGAATAATGTAGGATGCGTTACATCTTTTGAGAACACCTTACACCACCGTACGAAACATTAAAACTCCATAATAAACCTAATGAATTCGTCCGAGTGATTTGAACATCATACAACAATTTAGAATATCTTACCACTCTGTATGCCACATTACCGACTTGATAAGCATGTTAGTATAACGTACGACATCTTACAACTCCTAACAAAACATTACAACACCGTACGTAAACTTAAAACTCCATAATAAACCTAATGAATTCATCCGAGTCTTTTGAACATCGTACGACAATTTAAAATATATTACGACTCTATATGCCACATTACCGCCTTGAAAAGCATGTTACTATAACGTACGACTCCTTACAACACCTAACAAAACATTACAACACCGTACGTAAACTAAAAAATTCATAATAAACCTAATGAATTCGTCCGAGTCATTTGAACATCGTACAACAATTTAGAATATCTTACGACTCTGTATGCCACATTACAGCCTTGAAAAGCATGTTAGTATAACGTACGACACCTTACAACACCTAACAAAACATTACAACACCGTACGTAAACTCAAAACTCCATAATAAACGTAATGAATTCGTCCGAGTCATTTGAACATCGTACAACAATTTAGAATATCTTACGACTCTGTATGCCACATTACCGCCTTGAAAAGCATGTTAGTATAACGTAGGACACCTTACAACACCTAACAAAACATTACAACACCGTACGTAAACTAAAAAATTCATAATAAACCTAATGAATTCGTCCGAGTCATTTGAACATCGTACAACAATTTAGAATATCTTACACTCTGTATGCCACATTACAGCCTTGAAAAGCATGCTAGTATAACGTACGACACCTTACAACACCTAACAAAACATTACAACACCGTACGTAAACTCAAAACTCCATAATAAACGTAATGAATTCGTCCGAGTCATTTGAACATCGTACAACAATTTAGAATATCTTACGACTCTGTATGCCACATTACCGCCTTGAAAAGCATGTTAGTATAACGTAGGACACCTTACAACACCTAACAAAACATTACAACACCGTACGTAAACTAAAAAATTCATAATAAACCTAATGAATTCGTCCGAGTCATTTGAACATCGTACAACAATTTAGAATATCTTACGACTCTGTATGCCACATTACCGCCTTGAAAAGCATGTTAGTATAACGTAGGACACCTTACAACACCTAACAAAACATTACAACACCGTACGTAAACTAAAAAATTCATAATAAACCTAATGAATTCGTCCGAGTCATTTGAACATCGTACAACAATTTAGAATATCTTACGACTCTGTATGCCACATTACAGCCTTGAAAAGCATGTTAGTATAACGTACAACAGCTTACAACACCTAACAAAACATTACAACACCGTACGTAAACTCAAAACTCCATAATAAACATAATGAATTCGTCCGAGTCATTTGAACATCGTACAACAATTTAGAATATCTTACGACTCTGTATGCCACATTACCGCTTTGAAAAGCATGTTAGTATAACGTAGGACACCTTACAACTCCTAACAACACATTACAATACCGTATGTAAACTTAAAACTCCATTGTAAACCTAATGAATTTGTCCGAGTCCATTGAACATCGTACGACAACTTAAAATATATTACCACTCTGTATGCCACATTACCGCCTTGAAAAGTATGTTAGTATAACGTACGGCACCTTACAATTCCTAACAAAACATTACAACACCATACGTAAACTTAAAACTACATAATAAACTTAATGAATTCGTCCGAGTCATTTGAACATCGTACAACAATTTAGAATATCTTACGACTCTATATGCCACATTACCGCCTTGAAAATCATGTTAGTATAACGTACGGCACCTTACAATTCCTAACAAAACATTACAACACCGTACGTAAACTTAAAACTACATAATAAACTTAATGAATTCGTCCG
Source organism: Tagetes erecta (assembly GCA_030867185.1). Taxonomy (NCBI): domain Eukaryota; kingdom Viridiplantae; phylum Streptophyta; class Magnoliopsida; order Asterales; family Asteraceae; genus Tagetes; species Tagetes erecta. Next base: position 40,188,285 of record CM061488.1, on the reverse strand, counting down.
AGTCATTTGAACATCGTACAACAATTTAAAATATCTTACGACTCTGTATGCCACATTACCGCCTTGAAAATCATGTTAGTATAACGTAGGACACCTTACAACTCCTAACAACACATTACAATACCGTATGCAAACTTAAAACTCCATAGTAAACCTAATGAATTCGTCCGAGTCCTTTAAACATCAGACGACCACTCAGGACTTGTTACGACTTTGTAGGCGATATTAGCAACAGGAAAAGCAATTTAGAATAATGTAGGATGCGTTACATCTTTTGAGAACACCTTACACCACCGTACGAAACATTAAAACTCCATAATAAACCTAATGAATACGTCCGAGTGATTTGAACATCGTACAACAATTTAGAATAACTTACCACTCTGTATGCCACATTACCGACTTGAAAAGCATGTTAGTATAACGTACGACACCTTACAACACCTAACAAAACATTACAACACCGTACGTAAACTAAAAAATTCATAATAAACCTAATGAATTCGTCCGAGTCATTTGAACATCGTACAACAATTTAGAATATCTTACGACTCTGTATGCCACATTACAGCCTTGAAAAGCATGCTAGTATAACGTACGACACCTTACAACACCTAACAAAGCATTACAACACCGTACGTAAACTCAAAACTTCATAATAAACGTAATGAATTCGTCCGAGTCATTTGAACATCGTACAACAATTTAGAATATCTTACGACTCTGTATGCCACATTACCGCCTTGAAAAGCATGTTAGTATAACGTAGGACACCTTACAACACCTAACAAAACATTACAACACCGTACGTAAACTAAAAAATTCATAATAAACCTAATGAATTCGTCCGAGTCATTTGAACATCGTACAACAATTTAGAATATCTTACGACTCTGTATGCCACATTACAGCCTTGAAAAGCATGTTAGTATAACGTACGACAGCTTACAACACCTAACAAAACATTACAACACCGTACGTAAACTCAAAACTCCATAATAAACATAATGAATTCGTCCGAGTCATTTGAACATCGTACAACAATTTAGAATATCTTACGACTCTGTATGCCACATTACCGCCTTGAAAAGCATGTTAGTATAACGTAGGACACCTTACAACTCCTAACAACACATTACAATACCGTATGTAAACTTAAAACTCCATTGTAAACCTAATGAATTTGTCCGAGTCCATTGAACATCGTACGACAACTTAAAATATATTACCACTCTGTATGCCACATTACCGCCTTGAAAAGTATGTTAGTATAACGTACGGCACCTTACAATTCCTAACAAAACATTACAACACCATACGTAAACTTAAAACTACATAATAAACTTAATGAATTCGTCCGAGTCATTTGAACATCGTACAACAATTTAGAATATCTTACGACTCTATATGCCACATTACCGCCTTGAAAATCATGTTAGTATAACGTACGGCACCTTACAATTCCTAACAAAACATTACAACACCGTACGTAAACTTAAAACTACATAATAAACTTAATGAATTCGTCCGAGTCATTTGAACATCGTACAACAATTTAAAATATCTTACGACTCTGTATGCCACATTACCGCCTTGAAAATCATGTTAGTATAACGTAGGACACCTTACAACTCCTAACAACACATTACAATACCGTATGTAAACTTAAAACTCCATAGTAAACCTAATGAATTCGTCCGAGTCCTTTAAACATCAGACGACCACTCAGGACTTGTTACGACTTTGTAGGCGATATTAGCAACAGGAAAAGCAATTTAGAATAATGTAGGATGCGTTACATCTTTTGAGAACACCTTACACCACCGTACGAAACATTAAAACTCCATAATAAACCTAATGAATACGTCCGAGTGATTTGAACATCGTACAACAATTTAGAATATCTTACCACTCTGTATGCCACATTACCGACTTGAAAAGCATGTTAGTATAACGTACGACACCTTACAACTCCTAACAAAACATTACAACACAGTACATAAACTTAAAACTCCATAATAAACCTAATGAATTCATCCGAGTCTTTTGAACATCGTACGACAATTTAGAATATATTACGACTCTATATGCCACATTACCGCCTTGAAAAGCATGTTACTACAACGTACGACTCCTTACAACACCTAACAAAACATTACAACACCGTACGTAAACTAAAAAATTCATAATAAACCTAATGAATTCGTCCGAGTCATTTGAACATCGTACAACAATTTAGAATATCTTACGACTCTGTATGCCACATTACAACCTCGAAAAGCAAGTTAGTATAACGTACAAAACCTTACAACACCTAACAAAACATTACAACACCGTACGTAAACTCAAAACTCCATAATAAACGTAAAGAATTCGTCCGAGTCATTTGAACATCGTACAACAATTTAGAATATCTTACGACTCTGTATGCCACATTACCGCCTTGAAAAGCATGTTAGTATAACGTAGGACACCTTACAATTCCTAACAAAACATTACAACACCGTACGTAAACTTAAAACTACATAATAAACTTAATGAATTCGTCCGAGTCATTTGAACATCGTACAACAATTTAAAATATCTTACGACTCTGTATGCCACATTACCGCCTTGAAAATCATGTTAGTATAACGTAGGACACCTTACAACTCCTAACAACACATTACAATACCGTATGTAAACTTAAAACTCCATAGTAAACCTAATGAATTCGTCCGAGTCCTTTAAACATCAGACGACCACTCAGGACTTGTTACGACTTTGTAGGCGATATTAGCAACAGGAAAAGCAATTTAGAATAATGTAGGATGCGTTACATCTTTTGAGAACACCTTACACCACCGTACGAAACATTAAAACTCCATAATAAACCTAATGAATACGTCCGAGTGATTTGAACATCGTACAACAATTTAGAATATCTTACCACTCTGTATGCCACATTACCGACTTGAAAAGCATGTTAGTATAACGTACGACACCTTACAACTCCTAACAAAACATTACAACACAGTACATAAACTTAAAACTCCATAATAAACCTAATGAATTCATCCGAGTCTTTTGAACATCGTACGACAATTTAGAATATATTACGACTCTATATGCCACATTACCGCCTTGAAAAGCATGTTACTACAACGTACGACTCCTTACAACACCTAACAAAACATTACAACACCGTACGTAAACTAAAAAATTCATAATAAACCTAATGAATTCGTCCGAGTCATTTGAACATCGTACAACAATTTAGAATATCTTACGACTCTGTATGCCACATTACAACCTCGAAAAGCAAGTTAGTATAACGTACAACACCTTACAACACCTAACAAAACATTACAACACCGTACGTAAACTCAAAACTCCATAATAAACGTAAAGAATTCGTCCGAGTCATTTGAACATCGTACAACAATTTAGAATATCTTACGACTCTGTATGCCACATTACCGCCTTGAAAAGCATGTTAGTATAACGTAGGACACCTTACAATTCCTAACAAAACATTACAACACCGTACGTAAACTTAAAACTACATAATAAACTTAATGAATTCGTCCGAGTCATTTGAACATCGTACAACAATTTAAAATATCTTACGACTCTGTATGCCACATTACCGCCTTGAAAATCATGTTAGTATAACGTAGGACACCTTACAACTCCTAACAACACATTACAATACCGTATGTAAACTTAAAACTCCATAGTAAACCTAATGAATTCGTCCGAGTCCTTTAAACATCAGACGACCACTCAGGACTTGTTACGACTTTGTAGGCGATATTAGCAACAGGAAAAGCAATTTAGAATAATGTAGGATGCGTTACATCTTTTGAGAACACCTTACACCACCGTACGAAACATTAAAACTCCATAATAAACCTAATGAATACGTCCGAGTGATTTGAACATCGTACAACAATTTAGAATATCTTACCACTCTGTATGCCACATTACCGACTTGAAAAGCATGTTAGTATAACGTACGACACCTTACAACTCCTAACAAAACATTACAACACAGTACATAAACTTAAAACTCCATAATAAACCTAATGAATTCATCCGAGTCTTTTGAACATCGTACGACAATTTAGAATATATTACGACTCTATATGCCACATTACCGCCTTGAAAAGCATGTTACTACAACGTACGACTCCTTACAACACCTAACAAAACATTACAACACCGTACGTAAACTAAAAAATTCATAATAAACCTAATGAATTCGTCCGAGTCATTTGAACATCGTACAACAATTTAGAATATCTTACGACTCTGTATGCCACATTACAACCTCGAAAAGCAAGTTAGTATAACGTACAACACCTTACAACACCTAACAAAACATTACAACACCGTACGTAAACTCAAAACTCCATAATAAACGTAAAGAATTCGTCCGAGTCATTTGAACATCGTACAACAATTTAGAATATCTTACGACTCTGTATGCCACATTACCGCCTTGAAAAGCATGTTAGTATAACGTAGGACACCTTACAATTCCTAACAAAACATTACAACACCGTACGTAAACTTAAAACTACATAATAAACTTAATGAATTCGTCCGAGTCATTTGAACATCGTACAACAATTTAAAATATCTTACGACTCTGTATGCCACATTACCGCCTTGAAAATCATGTTAGTATAACGTAGGACACCTTACAACTCCTAACAACACATTACAATACCGTATGTAAACTTAAAACTCCATAGTAAACCTAATGAATTCGTCCGAGTCCTTTAAACATCAGACGACCACTCAGGACTTGTTACGACTTTGTAGGCGATATTAGCAACAGGAAAAGCAATTTAGAATAATGTAGGATGCGTTACATCTTTTGAGAACACCTTACACCACCGTACGAAACATTAAAACTCCATAATAAACCTAATGAATACGTCCGAGTGATTTGAACATCGTACAACAATTTAGAATATCTTACCACTCTGTATGCCACATTACCGACTTGAAAAGCATGTTAGTATAACGTACGACACCTTACAACTCCTAACAAAACATTACAACACAGTACATAAACTTAAAACTCCATAATAAACCTAATGAATTCATCCGAGTCTTTTGAACATCGTACGACAATTTAGAATATATTACGACTCTATATGCCACATTACCGCCTTGAAAAGCATGTTACTACAACGTACGACTCCTTACAACACCTAACAAAACATTACAACACCGTACGTAAACTAAAAAATTCATAATAAACCTAATGAATTCGTCCGAGTCATTTGAACATCGTACAACAATTTAGAATATCTTACGACTCTGTATGCCACATTACAACCTCGAAAAGCAAGTTAGTATAACGTACAAAACCTTACAACACCTAACAAAACATTACAACACCGTACGTAAACTCAAAACTCCATAATAAACGTAAAGAATTCGTCCGAGTCATTTGAACATCGTACAACAATTTAGAATATCTTACGACTCTGTATGCCACATTACCGCCTTGAAAAGCATGTTAGTATAACGTAGGACACCTTACAATTCCTAACAAAACATTACAACACCGTACGTAAACTTAAAACTACATAATAAACTTAATGAATTCGTCCGAGTCATTTGAACATCGTACAACAATTTAAAATATCTTACGACTCTGTATGCCACATTACCGCCTTGAAAATCATGTTAGTATAACGTAGGACACCTTACAACTCCTAACAACACATTACAATACCGTATGTAAACTTAAAACTCCATAGTAAACCTAATGAATTCGTCCGAGTCCTTTAAACATCAGACGACCACTCAGGACTTGTTACGACTTTGTAGGCGATATTAGCAACAGGAAAAGCAATTTAGAATAATGTAGGATGCGTTACATCTTTTGAGAACACCTTACACCACCGTACGAAACATTAAAACTCCATAATAAACCTAATGAATACGTCCGAGTGATTTGAACATCGTACAACAATTTAGAATATCTTACCACTCTGTATGCCACATTACCGACTTGAAAAGCATGTTAGTATAACGTACGACACCTTACAACTCCTAACAAAACATTACAACACAGTACATAAACTTAAAACTCCATAATAAACCTAATGAATTCATCCGAGTCTTTTGAACATCGTACGACAATTTAGAATATATTACGACTCTATATGCCACATTACCGCCTTGAAAAGCATGTTACTACAACGTACGACTCCTTACAACACCTAACAAAACATTACAACACCGTACGTAAACTAAAAAATTCATAATAAACCTAATGAATTCGTCCGAGTCATTTGAACATCGTACAACAATTTAGAATATCTTACGACTCTGTATGCCACATTACAACCTCGAAAAGCAAGTTAGTATAACGTACAACACCTTACAACACCTAACAAAACATTACAACACCGTACGTAAACTCAAAACTCCATAATAAACGTAAAGAATTCGTCCGAGTCATTTGAACATCGTACAACAATTTAGAATATCTTACGACTCTGTATGCCACATTACCGCCTTGAAAAGCATGTTAGTATAACGTAGGACACCTTACAATTCCTAACAAAACATTACAACACCGTACGTAAACTTAAAACTACATAATAAACTTAATGAATTCGTCCGAGTCATTTGAACATCGTACAACAATTTAAAATATCTTACGACTCTGTATGCCACATTACCGCCTTGAAAATCATGTTAGTATAACGTAGGACACCTTACAACTCCTAACAACACATTACAATACCGTATGTAAACTTAAAACTCCATAGTAAACCTAATGAATTCGTCCGAGTCCTTTAAACATCAGACGACCACTCAGGACTTGTTACGACTTTGTAGGCGATATTAGCAACAGGAAAAGCAATTTAGAATAATGTAGGATGCGTTACATCTTTTGAGAACACCTTACACCACCGTACGAAACATTAAAACTCCATAATAAACCTAATGAATACGTCCGAGTGATTTGAACATCGTACAACAATTTAGAATATCTTACCACTCTGTATGCCACATTACCGACTTGAAAAGCATGTTAGTATAACGTACGACACCTTACAACTCCTAACAAAACATTACAACACAGTACATAAACTTAAAACTCCATAATAAACCTAATGAATTCATCCGAGTCTTTTGAACATCGTACGACAATTTAGAATATATTACGACTCTATATGCCACATTACCGCCTTGAAAAGCATGTTACTACAACGTACGACTCCTTACAACACCTAACAAAACATTACAACACCGTACGTAAACTAAAAAATTCATAATAAACCTAATGAATTCGTCCGAGTCATTTGAACATCGTACAACAATTTAGAATATCTTACGACTCTGTATGCCACATTACAACCTCGAAAAGCAAGTTAGTATAACGTACAACACCTTACAACACCTAACAAAACATTACAACACCGTACGTAAACTCAAAACTCCATAATAAACGTAAAGAATTCGTCCGAGTCATTTGAACATCGTACAACAATTTAGAATATCTTACGACTCTGTATGCCACATTACCGCCTTGAAAAGCATGTTAGTATAACATAGGACACCTTACAATTCCTAACAAAACATTACAACACCGTACGTAAACTTAAAACTACATAATAAACTTAATGAATTCGTCCGAGTCATTTGAACATCGTACAACAATTTAAAATATCTTACGACTCTGTATGCCACATTACCGCCTTGAAAATCATGTTAGTATAACGTAGGACACCTTACAACTCCTAACAACACATTACAATACCGTATGTAAACTTAAAACTCCATAGTAAACCTAATGAATTCGTCCGAGTCCTTTAAACATCAGACGACCACTCAGGACTTGTTACGACTTTGTAGGCGATATTAGCAACAGGAAAAGCAATTTAGAATAATGTAGGATGCGTTACATCTTTTGAGAACACCTTACACCACCGTACGAAACATTAAAACTCCATAATAAACCTAATGAATACGTCCGAGTGATTTGAACATCGTACAACAATTTAGAATATCTTACCACTCTGTATGCCACATTACCGACTTGAAAAGCATGTTAGTATAACGTACGACACCTTACAACTCCTAACAAAACATTACAACACAGTACATAAACTTAAAACTCCATAATAAACCTAATGAATTCATCCGAGTCTTTTGAACATCGTACGACAATTTAGAATATATTACGACTCTATATGCCACATTACCGCCTTGAAAAGCATGTTACTACAACGTACGACTCCTTACAACACCTAACAAAACATTACAACACCGTACGTAAACTAAAAAATTCATAATAAACCTAATGAATTCGTCCGAGTCATTTGAACATCGTACAACAATTTAGAATATCTTACGACTCTGTATGCCACATTACAGCCTCGAAAAGCAAGTTAGTATAACGTACAACACCTTACAACACCTAACAAAACATTACAACACCGTACGTAAACTCAAAACTCCATGATTAACGTAAAGAATTCGTCCGAGTCATTTGAACATCGTACAACAATTTAGAATATCTTACGACTCTGTATGCCACATTACCGCCTTGAAAAGCATGTTAGTATAACGTAGGACACCTTACAACTCCTAACAACACATTACAATACCGTATGTAAACTTAAAACTCCATAGTAAACCTAATGAATTCGTCCGAGTCCTTTAAACATCAGACGACCACTCAAGACTTGTTACGACTTTGTAGGCGATATTAGCAACAGGAAAAGCAATTTAGAATAATGTAGGATGCGTTACATCTTTTGAGAACACCTTACACCACCGTACGAAACATTAAAACTCCATAATAAACCTAATGCATTCGTCCGAGTGATTTGAACATCGTACAACAATTTAGAATATCTTACCACTCTGTATGCCACATTACCGACTTGAAAAGCATGTTAGTATAACGTACGGCACCTTACAACTCCTAACAAAACATTACAACAACGTACATAAACTTAAAACTCCATAATAAACCTAATGAATTCATCCGAGTCTTTTGAACATCGTACGACAATTTAGAATATATTACGACTCTATATGCCACATTACCGCCTTGAAAAGCATGTTACTACAACGTACGACTCCTTACAACACCTAACAAAACATTACAACACCGTACGTAAACTATAAAATTCATAATAAACCTAATGAATTCGTCCGAGTCATTTGAACATCGTACAACAATTTAGAATATCTTACGACTCTGTATGCCACATTACAGCCTTGAAAAGCATGTTAGTATAACGTACAACACCTTACAACACCTAACAAAACATTACAACACCGTACGTAAACTCAAAACTCCATAATAAACGTAATGAATTTGTCCGAGTCATTTGAACATCGTACAACAATTTAGAATATCTTACGACTCTGTATGCCACATTACCGCCTTGAAAAGCATGTTAGTATAACGTAGGACACCTTACAAGTCCTAACAACACATTACAATACCGTATGTAAACTTATAACTCCATAGTAAACCTAATGAATTCGTCCGAGTCCTTTAAACATCAGACGACCACTCAGGACTTGTTACGACTTTGTAGGCGATATTAGCAACAAGAAAAGCAATTTAGAATAATGTAGGATGCGTTACATCTTTTGAGAACACCTTACACCACCGTACGAAACATTAAAACTCCATAATAAACCTAATGAATTGGTCTGAGTGATTTGAACATCGTACAACAATTTAGAATATCTTACGACTCTGTATGCCACATTACCGCCTTGAAAAGCATGTTAGTATAACGTAGGACACCTTACAACTCCTAACAACACATTACAATACCGTATGTAAACTTAAAACTCCATAGTAAACCTAATGAATTCGTCCGAGTCCTTTAAACATCAGACGACCACTCAAGACTTGTTACGACTTTGTAGGCGATATTAGCAACAGGAAAAGCAATTTAGAATAATGTAGGATGCGTTACATCTTTTGAGAACACCTTACACCACCGTACGAAACATTAAAACTCCATAATAAACCTAATGAATTCGTCCGAGTGATTTGAACATCGTACAACAATTTAGAATATCTTACCACTCTGTATGCCACATTACCGACTTGAAAAGCATGTTAGTATAACGTACGACACCTTACAACTCCTAACAAAACATTACAACAACGTACATAAACTTAAAACTCCATAATAAACCTAATGAATTCATCCAAGTCTTTTGAACATCGTACGACAATTTAGAATATATTACGACTCTATATGCCACATTACCGCCTTGAAAAGCATGTTACTACAACGTACGACTCCTTACAACACCTAACAAAACATTACAACACCGTACGTAAACTATAAAATTCATAATAAACCTAATGAATTCGTCCGAGTCATTTGAACATCGTACAACAATTTAGAATATCTTACGACTCTGTATGCCACATTACAGCCTTGAAAAGCATGTTAGTATAACGTACGACAGCTTACAACACCTAACAAAACATTACAACACCGTACGTAAACTCAAAACTCCATAATAAACATAATGAATTCGTCCGAGTCATTTGAACATCGTACAACAATTTAGAATATCTTACGACTCTGTATGCCACATTACCGCCTTGAAAAGCATGTTAGTATAACGTAGGACACCTTACAACTCCTAACAACACATTACAATACCGTATGTAAACTTAAAACTCCATAGTAAACCTAATGAATTTGTCCGAGTCCATTGAACATCGTACGACAACTTAAAATATATTACCACTCTGTATGCCACATTACCGCCTTGAAAAGTATGTTAGTATAACGTACGGCACCTTACAATTCCTAACAAAACATTACAACACCATACGTAAACTTAAAACTACATAATAAACTTAATGAATTCGTCCGAGTCATTTGAACATCGTACAACAATTTAGAATATCTTACGACTCTGTATGCCACATTACCGCCTTGAAAAGCATGTTAGTATAACGTAGGACACCTTACAACACCTAACAAAACATTACAACACCGTACGTAAACTAAAAAATTCATAATAAACCTAATGAATTCGTCCGAGTCATTTGAACATCGTACAACAATTTAGAATATCTTACACTCTGTATGCCACATTACAGCCTTGAAAAGCATGCTAGTATAACGTACGACACCTTACAACACCTAACAAAACATTACAACACCGTACGTAAACTCAAAACTCCATAATAAACGTAATGAATTCGTCCGAGTCATTTGAACATCGTACAACAATTTAGAATATCTTACGACTCTGTATGCCACATTACAGCCTCGAAAAGCAAGTTAGTATAACGTACAACACCTTACAACACCTAACAAAACATTACAACACCGTACGTAAACTCAAAACTCCATGATTAACGTAAAGAATTCGTCCGAGTCATTTGAACATCGTACAACAATTTAGAATATCTTACGACTCTGTATGCCACATTACCGCCTTGAAAAGCATGTTAGTATAACGTAGGACACCTTACAACTCCTAACAACACATTACAATACCGTATGTAAACTTAAAACTCCATAGTAAACCTAATGAATTCGTCCGAGTCCTTTAAACATCAGACGACCACTCAAGACTTGTTACGACTTTGTAGGCGATATTAGCAACAGGAAAAGCAATTTAGAATAATGTAGGATGCGTTACATCTTTTGAGAACACCTTACACCACCGTACGAAACATTAAAACTCCATAATAAACCTAATGCATTCGTCCGAGTGATTTGAACATCGTACAACAATTTAGAATATCTTACCACTCTGTATGCCACATTACCGACTTGAAAAGCATGTTAGTATAACGTACGGCACCTTACAACTCCTAACAAAACATTACAACAACGTACATAAACTTAAAACTCCATAATAAACCTAATGAATTCATCCGAGTCTTTTGAACATCGTACGACAATTTAGAATATATTACGACTCTATATGCCACATTACCGCCTTGAAAAGCATGTTACTACAACGTACGACTCCTTACAACACCTAACAAAACATTACAACACCGTACGTAAACTATAAAATTCATAATAAACCTAATGAATTCGTCCGAGTCATTTGAACATCGTACAACAATTTAGAATATCTTACGACTCTGTATGCCACATTACAGCCTTGAAAAGCATGTTAGTATAACGTACAACACCTTACAACACCTAACAAAACATTACAACACCGTACGTAAACTCAAAACTCCATAATAAACGTAATGAATTTGTCCGAGTCATTTGAACATCGTACAACAATTTAGAATATCTTACGACTCTGTATGCCACATTACCGCCTTGAAAAGCATGTTAGTATAACGTAGGACACCTTACAAGTCCTAACAACACATTACAATACCGTATGTAAACTTATAACTCCATAGTAAACCTAATGAATTCGTCCGAGTCCTTTAAACATCAGACGACCACTCAGGACTTGTTACGACTTTGTAGGCGATATTAGCAACAAGAAAAGCAATTTAGAATAATGTAGGATGCGTTACATCTTTTGAGAACACCTTACACCACCGTACGAAACATTAAAACTCCATAATAAACCTAATGAATTGGTCTGAGTGATTTGAACATCGTACAACAATTTAGAATATCTTACGACTCTGTATGCCACATTACCGCCTTGAAAAGCATGTTAGTATAACGTAGGACACCTTACAACTCCTAACAACACATTACAATACCGTATGTAAACTTAAAACTCCATAGTAAACCTAATGAATTCGTCCGAGTCCTTTAAACATCAGACGACCACTCAAGACTTGTTACGACTTTGTAGGCGATATTAGCAACAGGAAAAGCAATTTAGAATAATGTAGGATGCGTTACATCTTTTGAGAACACCTTACACCACCGTACGAAACATTAAAACTCCATAATAAACCTAATGAATTCGTCCGAGTGATTTGAACATCGTACAACAATTTAGAATATCTTACCACTCTGTATGCCACATTACCGACTTGAAAAGCATGTTAGTATAACGTACGACACCTTACAACTCCTAACAAAACATTACAACAACGTACATAAACTTAAAACTCCATAATAAACCTAATGAATTCATCCAAGTCTTTTGAACATCGTACGACAATTTAGAATATATTACGACTCTATATGCCACATTACCGCCTTGAAAAGCATGTTACTACAACGTACGACTCCTTACAACACCTAACAAAACATTACAACACCGTACGTAAACTATAAAATTCATAATAAACCTAATGAATTCGTCCGAGTCATTTGAACATCGTACAACAATTTAGAATATCTTACGACTCTGTATGCCACATTACAGCCTTGAAAAGCATGTTAGTATAACGTACGACAGCTTACAACACCTAACAAAACATTACAACACCGTACGTAAACTCAAAACTCCATAATAAACATAATGAATTCGTCCGAGTCATTTGAACATCGTACAACAATTTAGAATATCTTACGACTCTGTATGCCACATTACCGCCTTGAAAAGCATGTTAGTATAACGTAGGACACCTTACAACTCCTAACAACACATTACAATACCGTATGTAAACTTAAAACTCCATAGTAAACCTAATGAATTTGTCCGAGTCCATTGAACATCGTACGACAACTTAAAATATATTACCACTCTGTATGCCACATTACCGCCTTGAAAAGTATGTTAGTATAACGTACGGCACCTTACAATTCCTAACAAAACATTACAACACCATACGTAAACTTAAAACTACATAATAAACTTAATGAATTCGTCCGAGTCATTTGAACATCGTACAACAATTTAGAATATCTTACGACTCTGTATGCCACATTACCGCCTTGAAAAGCATGTTAGTATAACGTAGGACACCTTACAACACCTAACAAAACATTACAACACCGTACGTAAACTAAAAAATTCATAATAAACCTAATGAATTCGTCCGAGTCATTTGAACATCGTACAACAATTTAGAATATCTTACACTCTGTATGCCACATTACAGCCTTGAAAAGCATGCTAGTATAACGTACGACACCTTACAACACCTAACAAAACATTACAACACCGTACGTAAACTCAAAACTCCATAATAAACGTAATGAATTCGTCCGAGTCATTTGAACATCGTACAACAATTTAGAATATCTTACGACTCTGTATGCCACATTACCGCCTTGAAAAGCATGTTAGTATAACGTAGGACACCTTACAACACCTAACAAAACATTACAACACCGTACGTAAACTAAAAAATTCATAATAAACCTAATGAATTCGTCCGAGTCATTTGAACATCGTACAACAATTTAGAATATCTTACGACTCTGTATGCCACATTACCGCCTTGAAAAGCATGTTAGTATAACGTAGGACACCTTACAACACCTAACAAAACATTACAACACCGTACGTAAACTAAAAAATTCATAATAAACCTAATGAATTCGTCCGAGTCATTTGAACATCGTACAACAATTTAGAATATCTTACGACTCTGTATGCCACATTACAGCCTTGAAAAGCATGTTAGTATAACGTACAACAGCTTACAACACCTAACAAAACATTACAACACCGTACGTAAACTCAAAACTCCATAATAAACATAATGAATTCGTCCGAGTCATTTGAACATCGTACAACAATTTAGAATATCTTACGACTCTGTATGCCACATTACCGCCTTGAAAAGCATGTTAGTATAACGTAGGACACCTTACAACTCCTAACAACACATTACAATACCGTATGTAAACTTAAAACTCCATAGTAAACCTAATGAATTTGTCCGAGTCCATTGAACATCGTACGACAACTTAAAATATATTACCACTCTGTATGCCACATTACCGCCTTGAAAAGTATGTTAGTATAACGTACGGCACCTTACAATTCCTAACAAAACATTACAACACCATACGTAAACTTAAAACTACATAATAAACTTAATGAATTCGTCCGAGTCATTTGAACATCGTACAACAATTTAGAATATCTTACGACTCTGTATGCCACATTACCGCCTTGAAAAGCATGTTAGTATAACGTAGGACACCTTACAACACCTAACAAAACATTACAACACCGTACGTAAACTAAAAAATTCATAATAAACCTAATGAATTCGTCCGAGTCATTTGAACATCGTACAACAATTTAGAATATCTTACACTCTGTATGCCACATTACAGCCTTGAAAAGCATGCTAGTATAACGTACGACACCTTACAACACCTAACAAAACATTACAACACCGTACGTAAACTCAAAACTCCATAATAAACGTAATGAATTCGTCCGAGTCATTTGAACATCGTACAACAATTTAGAATATCTTACGACTCTGTATGCCACATTACCGCCTTGAAAAGCATGTTAGTATAACGTAGGACACCTTACAACACCTAACAAAACATTACAACACCGTACGTAAACTAAAAAATTCATAATAAACCTAATGAATTCGTCCGAGTCATTTGAACATCGTACAACAATTTAGAATATCTTACGACTCTGTATGCCACATTACCGCCTTGAAAAGCATGTTAGTATAACGTAGGACACCTTACAACACCTAACAAAACATTACAACACCGTACGTAAACTAAAAAATTCATAATAAACCTAATGAATTCGTCCGAGTCATTTGAACATCGTACAACAATTTAGAATATCATACGACTCTGTATGCCACATTACAGCCTTGAAAAGCATGTTAGTATAACGTACAACAGCTTACAACACCTAACAAAACATTACAACACCGTACGTAAACTCAAAACTCCATAATAAACATAATGAATTCGTCCGAGTCATTTGAACATCGTACAACAATTTAGAATATCTTACGACTCTGTATGCCACATTACCGCTTTGAAAAGCATGTTAGTATAACGTAGGACACCTTACAACTCCTAACAACACATTACAATACCGTATGTAAACTTAAAACTCCATTGTAAACCTAATGAATTTGTCCGAGTCCATTGAACATCGTACGACAACTTAAAATATATTACCACTCTGTATGCCACATTACCGCCTTGAAAAGTATGTTAGTATAACGTACGGCACCTTACAATTCCTAACAAAACATTACAACACCATACGTAAACTTAAAACTACATAATAAACTTAATGAATTCGTCCGAGTCATTTGAACATCGTACAACAATTTAGAATATCTTACGACTCTATATGCCACATTACCGCCTTGAAAATCATGTTAGTATAACGTACGGCACCTTACAATTCCTAACAAAACATTACAACACCGTACGTAAACTTAAAACTACATAATAAACTTAATGAATTCGTCCGAGTCATTTGAACATCGTACAACAATTTAAAATATCTTACGACTCTGTATGCCACATTACCGCCTTGAAAATCATGTTAGTATAACGTAGGACACCTTACAACTCCTAACAACACATTACAATACCGTATGTAAACTTAAAACTCCATAGTAAACCTAATGAATTCGTCCGAGTCCTTTAAACATCAGACGACCACTCAGGACTTGTTACGACTTTGTAGGCGATATTAGCAACAGGAAAAGCAATTTAGAATAATGTAGGATGCGTTACATCTTTTGAGAACACCTTACACCACCGTACGAAACATTAAAACTCCATAATAAACCTAATGAATACGTCCGAGTGATTTGAACATCGTACAACAATTTAGAATAACTTACCACTCTGTATGCCACATTACCGACTTGAAAAGCATGTTAGTATAACGTACGACACCTTACAACACCTAACAAAACATTACAACACCGTACGTAAACTAAAAAATTCATAATAAACCTAATGAATTCGTCCGAGTCATTTGAACATCGTACAACAATTTAGAATATCTTACGACTCTGTATGCCACATTACAGCCTTGAAAAGCATGCTAGTATAACGTACGACACCTTACAACACCTAACAAAGCATTACAACACCGTACGTAAACTCAAAACTCCATAATAAACGTAATGAATTCGTCCGAGTCATTTGAACATCGTACAACAATTTAGAATATCTTACGACTCTGTATGCCACATTACCGCCTTGAAAAGCATGTTAGTATAACGTAGGACACCTTACAACACCTAACAAAACATTACAACACCGTACGTAAACTAAAAAATTCATAATAAACCTAATGAATTCGTCCGAGTCATTTGAACATCGTACAACAATTTAGAATATCTTACGACTCTGTATGCCACATTACAGCCTTGAAAAGCATGTTAGTATAACGTACGACAGCTTACAACACCTAACAAAACATTACAACACCGTACGTAAACTCAAAACTCCATAATAAACATAATGAATTCGTCCGAGTCATTTGAACATCGTACAACAATTTAGAATATCTTACGACTCTGTATGCCACATTACCGCCTTGAAAAGCATGTTAGTATAACGTAGGACACCTTACAACTCCTAACAACACATTACAATACCGTATGTAAACTTAAAACTCCATTGTAATCCTAATGAATTTGTCCGAGTCCATTGAACATCGTACGACAACTTAAAATATATTACCACTCTGTATGCCACATTACCGCCTTGAAAAGTATGTTAGTATAACGTACGACACCTTACAATTCCTAACAAAACATTACAACACCATACGTAAACTTAAAACTACATAATAAACTTAATGAATTCGTCCGAGTCATTTGAACATCGTACAACAATTTAGAATATCTTACGACTCTATATGCCACATTACCGCCTTGAAAATCATGTTAGTATAACGTACGGCACCTTACAATTCCTAACAAAACATTACAACACCGTACGTAAACTTAAAACTACATAATAAACTTAATGAATTCGTCCGAGTCATTTGAACATCGTACAACAATTTAAAATATCTTACGACTCTGTATGCCACATTACCGCCTTGAAAATCATGTTAGTATAACGTAGGACACCTTACAACTCCTAACAACACATTACAATACCGTATGTAAACTTAAAACTCCATAGTAAACCTAATGAATTCGTCCGAGTCCTTTATACATCAGACGACCACTCAGGACTTGTTACGACTTTGTAGGCGATATTAGCAACAGGAAAAGCAATTTAGAATAATGTAGGATGCGTTACATCTTTTGAGAACACCTTACACCACCGTACGAAACATTAAAACTCCATAATAAACCTAATGAATACGTCCGAGTGATTTGAACATCGTACAACAATTTAGAATATCTTACCACTCTGTATGCCACATTACCGACTTGAAAAGCATGTTAGTATAACGTACGACACCTTACAACTCCTAACAAAACATTACAACACAGTACATAAACTTAAAACTCCATAATAAACCTAATGAATTCATCCGAGTCTTTTGAACATCGTACGACAATTTAGAATATATTACGACTCTATATGCCACATTACCGCCTTGAAAAGCATGTTACTACAACGTACGACTCCTTACAACACCTAACAAAACATTACAACACCGTACGTAAACTAAAAAATTCATAATAAACCTAATGAATTCGTCCGAGTCATTTGAACATCGTACAACAATTTAGAATATCTTACGACTCTGTATGCCACATTACAACCTCGAAAAGCAAGTTAGTATAACGTACAAAACCTTACAACACCTAACAAAACATTACAACACCGTACGTAAACTCAAAACTCCATAATAAACGTAAAGAATTCGTCCGAGTCATTTGAACATCGTACAACAATTTAGAATATCTTACGACTCTGTATGCCACATTACCGCCTTGAAAAGCATGTTAGTATAACGTAGGACACCTTACAACACCTAACAAAACATTACAACACCGTACGTAAACTAAAAAATTCATAATAAACCTAATGAATTCGTCCGAGTCATTTGAACATCGTACAACAATTTAGAATATCTTACGACTCTGTATGCCACATTACAGCCTTGAAAAGCATGTTAGTATAACGTACGACAGCTTACAACACCTAACAAAACATTACAACACCGTACGTAAACTCAAAACTCCATAATAAACATAATGAATTCGTCCGAGTCATTTGAACATCGTACAACAATTTAGAATATCTTACGACTCTGTATGCCACATTACCGCCTTGAAAAGCATGTTAGTATAACGTAGGACACCTTACAACTCCTAACAACACATTACAATACCGTATGTAAACTTAAAACTCCATTGTAATCCTAATGAATTTGTCCGAGTCCATTGAACATCGTACGACAACTTAAAATATATTACCACTCTGTATGCCACATTACCGCCTTGAAAAGTATGTTAGTATAACGTACGACACCTTACAATTCCTAACAAAACATTACAACACCATACGTAAACTTAAAACTACATAATAAACTTAATGAATTCGTCCGAGTCATTTGAACATCGTACAACAATTTAGAATATCTTACGACTCTATATGCCACATTACCGCCTTGAAAATCATGTTAGTATAACGTACGGCACCTTACAATTCCTAACAAAACATTACAACACCGTACGTAAACTTAAAACTACATAATAAACTTAATGAATTCGTCCGAGTCATTTGAACGTCGTACAACAATTTTAAATATCTTACGACTCTGTATGCCACATTACCGCCTTGAAAATCATGTTAGTATAACGTAGGACACCTTACAACTCCTAACAACACATTACAATACCGTATGTAAACTTAAAACTCCATAGTAAACCTAATGAATTCGTCCGAGTCCTTTATACATCAGACGACCACTCAGGACTTGTTACGACTTTGTAGGCGATATTAGCAACAGGAAAAGCAATTTAGAATAATGTAGGATGCGTTACATCTTTTGAGAACACCTTACACCACCGTACGAAACATTAAAACTCCATAATAAACCTAATGAATACGTCCGAGTGATTTGAACATCGTACAACAATTTAGAATATCTTACCACTCTGTATGCCACATTACCGACTTGAAAAGCATGTTAGTATAACGTACGACACCTTACAACTCCTAACAAAACATTACAACACAGTACATAAACTTAAAACTCCATAATAAACCTAATGAATTCATCCGAGTCTTTTGAACATCGTACGACAATTTAGAATATATTACGACTCTATATGCCACATTACCGCCTTGAAAAGCATGTTACTACAACGTACGACTCCTTACAACACCTAACAAAACATTACAACACCGTACGTAAACTAAAAAATTCATAATAAACCTAATGAATTCGTCCGAGTCATTTGAACATCGTACAACAATTTAGAATATCTTACGACTCTGTATGCCACATTACAACCTCGAAAAGCAAGTTAGTATAACGTACAAAACCTTACAACACCTAACAAAACATTACAACACCGTACGTAAACTCAAAACTCCATAATAAACGTAAAGAATTCGTCCGAGTCATTTGAACATCGTACAACAATTTAGAATATCTTACGACTCTGTATGCCACATTACCGCCTTGAAAAGCATGTTAGTATAACGTAGGACACCTTACAATTCCTAACAAAACATTACAACACCGTACGTAAACTTAAAACTACCTAATAAACTTAATGAATTCGTCCGAGTCATTTGAACATCGTACAACAATTTAAAATATCTTACGACTCTGTATGCCACATTACCGCCTTGAAAATCATGTTAGTATAACGTAGGACACCTTACAACTCCTAACAACACATTACAATACCGTATGTAAACTTAAAACTCCATAGTAAACCTAATGAATTCGTCCGAGTCCTTTAAACATCAGACGACCACTCAGGACTTGTTACGACTTTGTAGGCGATATTAGCAACAGGAAAAGCAATTTAGAATAATGTAGGATGCGTTACATCTTTTGAGAACACCTTACACCACCGTACGAAACATTAAAACTCCATAATAAACCTAATGAATACGTCCGAGTGATTTGAACATCGTACAACAATTTAGAATATCTTACCACTCTGTATGCCACATTACCGACTTGAAAAGCATGTTAGTATAACGTACGACACCTTACAACTCCTAACAAAACATTACAACACAGTACATAAACTTAAAACTCCATAATAAACCTAATGAATTCATCCGAGTGTTTTGAACATCGTACGACAATTTAGAATATATTACGACTCTATATGCCACATTACCGCCTTGAAAAGCATGTTACTACAACGTACGACTCCTTACAACACCTAACAAAACATTACAACACCGTACGTAAACTAAAAAATTCATAATAAACCTAATGAATTCGTCCGAGTCATTTGAACATCGTACAACAATTTAGAATATCTTACGACTCTGTATGCCACATTACAACCTCGAAAAGCAAGTTAGTATAACGTGCAACACCTTACAACACCTAACAAAACATTACAACACCGTACGTAAACTCAAAACTCCATAATAAACGTAAAGAATTCGTCCGAGTCATTTGAACATCGTACAACAATTTAGAATATCTTACGACTCTGTATGCCACATTACCGCCTTGAAAAGCATGTTAGTATAACGTAGGACACCTTACAATTCCTAACAAAACATTACAACACCGTACGTAAACTTAAAACTACATAATAAACTTAATGAATTCGTCCGAGTCATTTGAACATCGTACAACAATTTAAAATATCTTACGACTCTGTATGCCACATTACCGCCTTGAAAATCATGTTAGTATAACGTAGGACACCTTACAACTCCTAACAACACATTACAATACCGTATGTAAACTTAAAACTCCATAGTAAACCTAATGAATTCGTCCGAGTCCTTTAAACATCAGACGACCACTCAGGACTTGTTACGACTTTGTAGGCGATATTAGCAACAGGAAAAGCAATTTAGAATAATGTAGGATGCGTTACATCTTTTGAGAACACCTTACACCACCGTACGAAACATTAAAACTCCATAATAAACCTAATGAATACGTCCGAGTGATTTGAACATCGTACAACAATTTAGAATATCTTACCACTCTGTATGCCACATTACCGACTTGAAAAGCATGTTAGTATAACGTACGACACCTTACAACTCCTAACAAAACATTACAACACAGTACATAAACTTAAAACTCCATAATAAACCTAATGAATTCATCCGAGTCTTTTGAACATCGTACGACAATTTAGAATATATTACGACTCTATATGCCACATTACCGCCTTGAAAAGCATGTTACTACAACGTACGACTCCTTACAACACCTAACAAAACATTACAACACCGTACGTAAACTAAAAAATTCATAATAAACCTAATGAATTCGTCCGAGTCATTTGAACATCGTACAACAATTTAGAATATCTTACGACTCTGTATGCCACATTACAGCCTCGAAAAGCAAGTTAGTATAACGTACAACACCTTACAACACCTAACAAAACATTACAACACCGTACGTAAACTCAAAACTCCATAATTAACGTAAAGAATTCGTCCGAGTCATTTGAACATCGTACAACAATTTAGAATATCTTACGACTCTGTATGCCACATTACCGCCTTGAAAAGCATGTTAGTATAACGTAGGACACCTTACAACTCCTAACAACACATTACAATACCGTATGTAAACTTAAAACTCCATAGTAAACCTAATGAATTCGTCCGAGTCCTTTAAACATCAGACGACCACTCAAGACTTGTTACGACTTTGTAGGCGATATTAGCAACAGGAAAAGCAATTTAGAATAATGTAGGATGCGTTACATCTTTTGAGAACACCTTACACCACCGTACGAAACATTAAAACTCCATAATAAACCTAATGAATTCGTCCGAGTGATTTGAACATCGTACAACAATTTAGAATATCTTACCACTCTGTATGCCACATTACCGACTTGAAAAGCATGTTAGTATAACGTACGGCACCTTACAACTCCTAACAAAACATTACAACAACGTACATAAACTTAAAACTCCATAATAAACCTAATGAATTCATCCGAGTCTTTTGAACATCGTACGACAATTTAGAATATATTACGACTCTATATGCCACATTACCGCCTTGAAAAGCATGTTACTACAACGTACGACTCCTTACAACACCTAACAAAACATTACAACACCGTACGTAAACTATAAAATTCATAATAAACCTAATGAATTCGTCCGAGTCATTTGAACATCGTACAACAATTTAGAATATCTTACGACTCTGTATGCCACATTACAGCCTTGAAAAGCATGTTAGTATAACGTACAACACCTTACAACACCTAACAAAACATTACAACACCGTACGTAAACTCAAAACTCCATAATAAACGTAATGAATTTGTCCGAGTCATTTGAACATCGTACAACAATTTAGAATATCTTACGACTCTGTATGCCACATTACCGCCTTGAAAAGCATGTTAGTATAACGTAGGACACCTTACAAGTCCTAACAACACATTACAATACCGTATGTAAACTTATAACTCCATAGTAAACCTAATGAATTCGTCCGAGTCCTTTAAACATCAGACGACCACTCAGGACTTGTTACGACTTTGTAGGCGATATTAGCAACAAGAAAAGCAATTTAGAATAATGTAGGATGCGTTACATCTTTTGAGAACACCTTACACCACCGTACGAAACATTAAAACTCCATAATAAACCTAATGAATTGGTCTGAGTGATTTGAACATCGTACAACAATTTAGAATATCTTACGACTCTGTATGCCACATTACCGCCTTGAAAAGCATGTTAGTATAACGTAGGACACCTTACAACTCCTAACAACACATTACAATACCGTATGTAAACTTAAAACTCCATAGTAAACCTAATGAATTCGTCCGAGTCCTTTAAACATCAGACGACCACTCAAGACTTGTTACGACTTTGTAGGCGATATTAGCAACAGGAAAAGCAATTTAGAATAATGTAGGATGCGTTACATCTTTTGAGAACACCTTACACCACCGTACGAAACATTAAAACTCCATAATAAACCTAATGAATTCGTCCGAGTGATTTGAACATCGTACAACAATTTAGAATATCTTACCACTCTGTATGCCACATTACCGACTTGAAAAGCATGTTAGTATAACGTACGACACCTTACAACTCCTAACAAAACATTACAACAACGTACATAAACTTAAAACTCCATAATAAACCTAATGAATTCATCCGAGTCTTTTGAACATCGTACGACAATTTAGAATATATTACGACTCTATATGCCACATTACCGCCTTGAAAAGCATGTTACTACAACGTACGACTCCTTACAACACCTAACAAAACATTACAACACCGTACGTAAACTATAAAATTCATAATAAACCTAATGAATTCGTCCGAGTCATTTGAACATCGTACAACAATTTAGAATATCTTACGACTCTGTATGCCACATTACAGCCTTGAAAAGCATGTTAGTATAACGTACGACAGCTTACAACACCTAACAAAACATTACAACACCGTACGTAAACTCAAAACTCCATAATAAACATAATGAATTCGTCCGAGTCATTTGAACATCGTACAACAATTTAGAATATCTTACGACTCTGTATGCCACATTACCGCCTTGAAAAGCATGTTAGTATAACGTAGGACACCTTACAACTCCTAACAACACATTACAATACCGTATGTAAACTTAAAACTCCATAGTAAACCTAATGAATTTGTCCGAGTCCATTGAACATCGTACGACAACTTAAAATATATTACCACTCTGTATGCCACATTACCGCCTTGAAAAGTATGTTAGTATAACGTACGGCACCTTACAATTCCTAACAAAACATTACAACACCATACGTAAACTTAAAACTACATAATAAACTTAATGAATTCGTCCGAGTCATTTGAACATCGTACAACAATTTAGAATATCTTACGACTCTATATGCCACATTACCGCCTTGAAAATCATGTTAGTATAACGTACGGCACCTTACAATTCCTAACAAAACATTACAACACCGTACGTAAACTTAAAACTACATAATAAACTTAATGAATTCGTCCGAGTCATTTGAACATCGTACAACAATTTAAAATATCTTACGACTCTGTATGCCACATTACCGCCTTGAAAATCATGTTAGTATAACGTAGGACACCTTACAACTCCTAACAACACATTACAATACCGTATGTAAACTTAAAACTCCATAGTAAACCTAATGAATTCGTCCGAGTCCTTTAAACATCAGACGACCACTCAGGACTTGTTACGACTTTGTAGGCGATATTAGCAACAGGAAAAGCAATTTAGAATAATGTAGGATGCGTTACATCTTTTGAGAACACCTTACACCACCATACGAAACATTAAAACTCCATAATAAACCTAATGAATACGTCCGAGTGATTTGAACATCGTACAACAATTTAGAATATCTTACCACTCTGTATGCCACATTACCGACTTGAAAAGCATGTTAGTATAACGTACGACACCTTACAACTCCTAACAAAACATTACAACACAGTACATAAACTTAAAACTCCATAATAAACCTAATGAATTCATCCGAGTCTTTTGAACATCGTACGGCAATTTAGAATATATTACGACTCTATATGCCACATTACCGCCTTGAAAAGCATGTTACTACAACGTACGACTCCTTACAACACCTAACAAAACATTACAACACCGTACGTAAACTAAAAAATTCATAATAAACCTAATGAATTCGTCCGAGTCATTTGAACATCGTACAACAATTTAGAATATCTTACGACTCTGTATGCCACATTACAGCCTCGAAAAGCAAGTTAGTATAACGTACAACACCTTACAACACCTAACAAAACATTACAACACCGTACGTAAACTCAAAACTCCATAATAAACGTAAAGAATTCGTCTGAGTCATTTGAACATCGTACAACAATTTAGAATATCTTACGACTCTGTATGCCACATTACCGCCTTGAAAAGCATGTTAGTATAACGTAGGACACCTTACAATTCCTAAC
Source organism: Tagetes erecta (assembly GCA_030867185.1). Lineage (NCBI taxonomy): Eukaryota > Viridiplantae > Streptophyta > Magnoliopsida > Asterales > Asteraceae > Tagetes > Tagetes erecta. The sequence goes on along the minus strand of CM061488.1, from coordinate 40,162,339 downwards.
AAAACATTACAACACCGTACGTAAACTTAAAACTACATAATAAACTTAATGAATTCGTCCGAGTCATTTGAACATCGTACAACAATTTAAAATATCTTACGACTCTGTATGCCACATTACCGCCTTGAAAATCATGTTAGTATAACGTAGGACACCTTACAACTCCTAACAACACATTACAATACCGTATGTAAACTTAAAACTCCATAGTAAACCTAATGAATTCGTCCGAGTCCTTTAAACATCAGACGACCACTCAGGACTTGTTACGACTTTGTAGGCGATATTAGCAACAGGAAAAGCAATTTAGAATAATGTAGGATGCGTTACATCTTTTGAGAACACCTTACACCACCGTACGAAACATTAAAACTCCATAATAAACCTAATGAATACGTCCGAGTGATTTGAACATCGTACAACAATTTAGAATATCTTACCACTCTGTATGCCACATTACCGACTTGAAAAGCATGTTAGTATAACGTACGACACCTTACAACTCCTAACAAAACATTACAACACAGTACATAAACTTAAAACTCCATAATAAACCTAATGAATTCATCCGAGTGTTTTGAACATCGTACGACAATTTAGAATATATTACGACTCTATATGCCACATTACCGCCTTGAAAAGCATGTTACTACAACGTACGACTCCTTACAACACCTAACAAAACATTACAACACCGTACGTAAACTAAAAAATTCATAATAAACCTAATGAATTCGTCCGAGTCATTTGAACATCGTACAACAATTTAGAATATCTTACGACTCTGTATGCCACATTACAGCCTCGAAAAGCAAGTTAGTATAACGTACAACACCTTACAACACCTAACAAAACATTACAACACCGTACGTAAACTCAAAACTCCATAATAAACGTAAAGAATTCGTCTGAGTCATTTGAACATCGTACAACAATTTAGAATATCTTACGACTCTGTATGCCACATTACCGCCTTGAAAAGCATGTTAGTATAACGTAGGACACCTTACAATTCCTAACAAAACATTACAACACCGTACGTAAACTTAAAACTACATAATAAACTTAATGAATTCGTCCGAGTCATTTGAACATCGTACAACAATTTAAAATATCTTACGACTCTGTATGCCACATTACCGCCTTGAAAATCATGTTAGTATAACGTAGGACACCTTACAACTCCTAACAACACATTACAATACCGTATGTAAACTTAAAACTCCATAGTAAACCTAATGAATTCGTCCGAGTCCTTTAAACATCAGACGACCACTCAGGACTTGTTACGACTTTGTAGGCGATATTAGCAACAGGAAAAGCAATTTAGAATAATGTAGGATGCGTTACATCTTTTGAGAACACCTTACACCACCGTACGAAACATTAAAACTCCATAATAAACCTAATGAATACGTCCGAGTGATTTGAACATCGTACAACAATTTAGAATATCTTACCACTCTGTATGCCACATTACCGACTTGAAAAGCATGTTAGTATAACGTACGACACCTTACAACTCCTAACAAAACATTACAACACAGTACATAAACTTAAAACTCCATAATAAACCTAATGAATTCATCCGAGTGTTTTGAACATCGTACGACAATTTAGAATATATTACGACTCTATATGCCACATTACCGCCTTGAAAAGCATGTTACTACAACGTACGACTCCTTACAACACCTAACAAAACATTACAACACCGTACGTAAACTAAAAAATTCATAATAAACCTAATGAATTCGTCCGAGTCATTTGAACATCGTACAACAATTTAGAATATCTTACGACTCTGTATGCCACATTACAACCTCGAAAAGCAAGTTAGTATAACGTGCAACACCTTACAACACCTAACAAAACATTACAACACCGTACGTAAACTCAAAACTCCATAATAAACGTAAAGAATTCGTCCGAGTCATTTGAACATCGTACAACAATTTAGAATATCTTACGACTCTGTATGCCACATTACCGCCTTGAAAAGCATGTTAGTATAACGTAGGACACCTTACAATTCCTAACAAAACATTACAACACCGTACGTAAACTTAAAACTACATAATAAACTTAATGAATTCGTCCGAGTCATTTGAACATCGTACAACAATTTAAAATATCTTACGACTCTGTATGCCACATTACCGCCTTGAAAATCATGTTAGTATAACGTAGGACACCTTACAACTCCTAACAACACATTACAATACCGTATGTAAACTTAAAACTCCATAGTAAACCTAATGAATTCGTCCGAGTCCTTTAAACATCAGACGACCACTCAGGACTTGTTACGACTTTGTAGGCGATATTAGCAACAGGAAAAGCAATTTAGAATAATGTAGGATGCGTTACATCTTTTGAGAACACCTTACACCACCGTACGAAACATTAAAACTCCATAATAAACCTAATGAATACGTCCGAGTGATTTGAACATCGTACAACAATTTAGAATATCTTACCACTCTGTATGCCACATTACCGACTTGAAAAGCATGTTAGTATAACGTACGACACCTTACAACTCCTAACAAAACATTACAACACAGTACATAAACTTAAAACTCCATAATAAACCTAATGAATTCATCCGAGTCTTTTGAACATCGTACGACAATTTAGAATATATTACGACTCTATATGCCACATTACCGCCTTGAAAAGCATGTTACTACAACGTACGACTCCTTACAACACCTAACAAAACATTACAACACCGTACGTAAACTAAAAAATTCATAATAAACCTAATGAATTCGTCCGAGTCATTTGAACATCGTACAACAATTTAGAATATCTTACGACTCTGTATGCCACATTACAGCCTCGAAAAGCAAGTTAGTATAACGTACAACACCTTACAACACCTAACAAAACATTACAACACCGTACGTAAACTCAAAACTCCATAATTAACGTAAAGAATTCGTCCGAGTCATTTGAACATCGTACAACAATTTAGAATATCTTACGACTCTGTATGCCACATTACCGCCTTGAAAAGCATGTTAGTATAACGTAGGACACCTTACAACTCCTAACAACACATTACAATACCGTATGTAAACTTAAAACTCCATAGTAAACCTAATGAATTCGTCCGAGTCCTTTAAACATCAGACGACCACTCAAGACTTGTTACGACTTTGTAGGCGATATTAGCAACAGGAAAAGCAATTTAGAATAATGTAGGATGCGTTACATCTTTTGAGAACACCTTACACCACCGTACGAAACATTAAAACTCCATAATAAACCTAATGAATTCGTCCGAGTGATTTGAACATCGTACAACAATTTAGAATATCTTACCACTCTGTATGCCACATTACCGACTTGAAAAGCATGTTAGTATAACGTACGGCACCTTACAACTCCTAACAAAACATTACAACAACGTACATAAACTTAAAACTCCATAATAAACCTAATGAATTCATCCGAGTCTTTTGAACATCGTACGACAATTTAGAATATATTACGACTCTATATGCCACATTACCGCCTTGAAAAGCATGTTACTACAACGTACGACTCCTTACAACACCTAACAAAACATTACAACACCGTACGTAAACTATAAAATTCATAATAAACCTAATGAATTCGTCCGAGTCATTTGAACATCGTACAACAATTTAGAATATCTTACGACTCTGTATGCCACATTACAGCCTTGAAAAGCATGTTAGTATAACGTACAACACCTTACAACACCTAACAAAACATTACAACACCGTACGTAAACTCAAAACTCCATAATAAACGTAATGAATTTGTCCGAGTCATTTGAACATCGTACAACAATTTAGAATATCTTACGACTCTGTATGCCACATTACCGCCTTGAAAAGCATGTTAGTATAACGTAGGACACCTTACAAGTCCTAACAACACATTACAATACCGTATGTAAACTTATAACTCCATAGTAAACCTAATGAATTCGTCCGAGTCCTTTAAACATCAGACGACCACTCAGGACTTGTTACGACTTTGTAGGCGATATTAGCAACAAGAAAAGCAATTTAGAATAATGTAGGATGCGTTACATCTTTTGAGAACACCTTACACCACCGTACGAAACATTAAAACTCCATAATAAACCTAATGAATTGGTCTGAGTGATTTGAACATCGTACAACAATTTAGAATATCTTACGACTCTGTATGCCACATTACCGCCTTGAAAAGCATGTTAGTATAACGTAGGACACCTTACAACTCCTAACAACACATTACAATACCGTATGTAAACTTAAAACTCCATAGTAAACCTAATGAATTCGTCCGAGTCCTTTAAACATCAGACGACCACTCAAGACTTGTTACGACTTTGTAGGCGATATTAGCAACAGGAAAAGCAATTTAGAATAATGTAGGATGCGTTACATCTTTTGAGAACACCTTACACCACCGTACGAAACATTAAAACTCCATAATAAACCTAATGAATTCGTCCGAGTGATTTGAACATCGTACAACAATTTAGAATATCTTACCACTCTGTATGCCACATTACCGACTTGAAAAGCATGTTAGTATAACGTACGACACCTTACAACTCCTAACAAAACATTACAACAACGTACATAAACTTAAAACTCCATAATAAACCTAATGAATTCATCCGAGTCTTTTGAACATCGTACGACAATTTAGAATATATTACGACTCTATATGCCACATTACCGCCTTGAAAAGCATGTTACTACAACGTACGACTCCTTACAACACCTAACAAAACATTACAACACCGTACGTAAACTATAAAATTCATAATAAACCTAATGAATTCGTCCGAGTCATTTGAACATCGTACAACAATTTAGAATATCTTACGACTCTGTATGCCACATTACAGCCTTGAAAAGCATGTTAGTATAACGTACGACAGCTTACAACACCTAACAAAACATTACAACACCGTACGTAAACTCAAAACTCCATAATAAACATAATGAATTCGTCCGAGTCATTTGAACATCGTACAACAATTTAGAATATCTTACGACTCTGTATGCCACATTACCGCCTTGAAAAGCATGTTAGTATAACGTAGGACACCTTACAACTCCTAACAACACATTACAATACCGTATGTAAACTTAAAACTCCATAGTAAACCTAATGAATTTGTCCGAGTCCATTGAACATCGTACGACAACTTAAAATATATTACCACTCTGTATGCCACATTACCGCCTTGAAAAGTATGTTAGTATAACGTACGGCACCTTACAATTCCTAACAAAACATTACAACACCATACGTAAACTTAAAACTACATAATAAACTTAATGAATTCGTCCGAGTCATTTGAACATCGTACAACAATTTAGAATATCTTACGACTCTATATGCCACATTACCGCCTTGAAAATCATGTTAGTATAACGTACGGCACCTTACAATTCCTAACAAAACATTACAACACCGTACGTAAACTTAAAACTACATAATAAACTTAATGAATTCGTCCGAGTCATTTGAACATCGTACAACAATTTAAAATATCTTACGACTCTGTATGCCACATTACCGCCTTGAAAATCATGTTAGTATAACGTAGGACACCTTACAACTCCTAACAACACATTACAATACCGTATGTAAACTTAAAACTCCATAGTAAACCTAATGAATTCGTCCGAGTCCTTTAAACATCAGACGACCACTCAGGACTTGTTACGACTTTGTAGGCGATATTAGCAACAGGAAAAGCAATTTAGAATAATGTAGGATGCGTTACATCTTTTGAGAACACCTTACACCACCATACGAAACATTAAAACTCCATAATAAACCTAATGAATACGTCCGAGTGATTTGAACATCGTACAACAATTTAGAATATCTTACCACTCTGTATGCCACATTACCGACTTGAAAAGCATGTTAGTATAACGTACGACACCTTACAACTCCTAACAAAACATTACAACACAGTACATAAACTTAAAACTCCATAATAAACCTAATGAATTCATCCGAGTCTTTTGAACATCGTACGGCAATTTAGAATATATTACGACTCTATATGCCACATTACCGCCTTGAAAAGCATGTTACTACAACGTACGACTCCTTACAACACCTAACAAAACATTACAACACCGTACGTAAACTAAAAAATTCATAATAAACCTAATGAATTCGTCCGAGTCATTTGAACATCGTACAACAATTTAGAATATCTTACGACTCTGTATGCCACATTACAGCCTCGAAAAGCAAGTTAGTATAACGTACAACACCTTACAACACCTAACAAAACATTACAACACCGTACGTAAACTCAAAACTCCATAATAAACGTAAAGAATTCGTCTGAGTCATTTGAACATCGTACAACAATTTAGAATATCTTACGACTCTGTATGCCACATTACCGCCTTGAAAAGCATGTTAGTATAACGTAGGACACCTTACAATTCCTAACAAAACATTACAACACCGTACGTAAACTTAAAACTACATAATAAACTTAATGAATTCGTCCGAGTCATTTGAACATCGTACAACAATTTAAAATATCTTACGACTCTGTATGCCACATTACCGCCTTGAAAATCATGTTAGTATAACGTAGGACACCTTACAACTCCTAACAACACATTACAATACCGTATGTAAACTTAAAACTCCATAGTAAACCTAATGAATTCGTCCGAGTCCTTTAAACATCAGACGACCACTCAGGACTTGTTACGACTTTCTAGGCGATATTAGCAACAGGAAAAGCAATTTAGAATAATGTAGGATGCGTTACATCTTTTGAGAACATCTACACCACCGTACGAAACATTAAAACTCCATAATAAACCTAATGAATACATCCGAGTGATTTGAACATCGTACAACAATTTAGAATATCTTACCACTCTGTATGCCACATTACCGACTTGAAAAGCATGTTAGTATAACGTACGACACCTTACAACTCCTAACAAAACATTACAACACAGTACATAAACTTAAAACTCCATAATAAACCTAATGAATTCATCCGAGTCTTTTGAACATCGTACGACAATTTAGAATATATTACGACTCTATATGCCACATTACCGCCTTGAAAAGCATGTTACTACAACGTACGACTCCTTACAACACCTAACAAAACATTACAACACCGTACGTAAACTAAAAAATTCATAATAAACCTAATGAATTCGTCCGAGTCATTTGAACATCGTACAACAATTTAGAATATCTTACGACTCTGTATGCCACATTACAACCTCGAAAAGCAAGTTAGTATAACGTACAACACCTTACAACACCTAACAAAACATTACAACACCGTACGTAAACTCAAAACTCCATAATAAACGTAAAGAATTCGTCCGAGTCATTTGAACATCGTACAACAATTTAGAATATCTTACGACTCTGTATGCCACATTACCGCCTTGAAAAGCATGTTAGTATAACGTAGGACACCTTACAATTCCTAACAAAACATTACAACACCGTACGTAAACTTAAAACTACATAATAAACTTAATGAATTCGTCCGAGTCATTTGAACATCGTACAACAATTTAAAATATCTTACGACTCTGTATGCCACATTACCGCCTTGAAAATCATGTTAGTATAACGTAGGACACCTTACAACTCCTAACAACACATTACAATACCGTATGTAAACTTAAAACTCCATAGTAAACCTAATGAATTCGTCCGAGTCCTTTAAACATCAGACGACCACTCAGGACTTGTTACGACTTTGTAGGCGATATTAGCAACAGGAAAAGCAATTTAGAATAATGTAGGATGCGTTACATCTTTTGAGAACACCTTACACCACCGTACGAAACATTAAAACTCCATAATAAACCTAATGAATACGTCCGAGTGATTTGAACATCGTACAACAATTTAGAATATCTTACCACTCTGTATGCCACATTACCGACTTGAAAAGCATGTTAGTATAACGTACGACACCTTACAACTCCTAACAAAACATTACAACACAGTACATAAACTTAAAACTCCATAATAAACCTAATGAATTCATCCGAGTCTTTTGAACATCGTACGACAATTTAGAATATATTACGACTCTATATGCCACATTACCGCCTTGAAAAGCATGTTACTACAACGTACGACTCCTTACAACACCTAACAAAACATTACAACACCGTACGTAAACTAAAAAATTCATAATAAACCTAATGAATTCGTCCGAGTCATTTGAACATCGTACAACAATTTAGAATATCTTACGACTCTGTATGCCACATTACAGCCTCGAAAAGCAAGTTAGTATAACGTACAACACCTTACAACACCTAACAAAACATTACAACACCGTACGTAAACTCAAAACTCCATAATTAACGTAAAGAATTCGTCCGAGTCATTTGAACATCGTACAACAATTTAGAATATCTTACGACTCTGTATGCCACATTACCGCCTTGAAAAGCATGTTAGTATAACGTAGGACACCTTACAACTCCTAACAACACATTACAATACCGTATGTAAACTTAAAACTCCATAGTAAACCTAATGAATTCGTCCGAGTCCTTTAAACATCAGACGACCACTCAAGACTTGTTACGACTTTGTAGGCGATATTAGCAACAGGAAAAGCAATTTAGAATAATGTAGGATGCGTTACATCTTTTGAGAACACCTTACACCACCGTACGAAACATTAAAACTCCATAATAAACCTAATGAATTCGTCCGAGTGATTTGAACATCGTACAACAATTTAGAATATCTTACCACTCTGTATGCCACATTACCGACTTGAAAAGCATGTTAGTATAACGTACGACACCTTACAACTCCTAACAAAACATTACAACACAGTACATAAACTTAAAACTCCATAATAAACCTAATGAATTCATCCGAGTCTTTTGAACATCGTACGACAATTTAGAATATATTACGACTCTATATGCCACATTACCGCCTTGAAAAGCATGTTACTACAACGTACGACTCCTTACAACACCTAACAAAACATTACAACACCGTACGTAAACTAAAAAATTCATAATAAACCTAATGAATTCGTCCGAGTCATTTGAACATCGTACAACAATTTAGAATATCTTACGACTCTGTATGCCACATTACAGCCTCGAAAAGCAAGTTAGTATAACGTACAACACCTTACAACACCTAACAAAACATTACAACACCGTACGTAAACTCAAAACTCCATAATAAACGTAAAGAATTCGTCTGAGTCATTTGAACATCGTACAACAATTTAGAATATCTTACGACTCTGTATGCCACATTACCGCCTTGAAAAGCATGTTAGTATAACGTAGGACACCTTACAACTCCTAACAACACATTACAATACCGTATGTAAACTTAAAACTCCATAGTAAACCTAATGAATTCGTCCGAGTCCTTTAAACATCAGACGACCACTCAGGACTTGTTACGACTTTGTAGGCGATATTAGCAACAGGAAAAGCAATTTAGAATAATGTAGGATGCGTTACATCTTTTGAGAACACCTTACACCACCGTACGAAACATTAAAACTCCATAATAAACCTAATGAATACGTCCGAGTGATTTGAACATCGTACAACAATTTAGAATATCTTACCACTCTGTATGCCACATTACCGACTTGAAAAGCATGTTAGTATAACGTACGACACCTTACAACTCCTAACAAAACATTACAACACAGTACATAAACTTAAAACTCCATAATAAACCTAATGAATTCATCCGAGTCTTTTGAACATCGTACGACAATTTAGAATATATTACGACTCTATATGCCACATTACCGCCTTGAAAAGCATGTTACTACAACGTACGACTCCTTACAACACCTAACAAAACATTACAACACCGTACGTAAACTAAAAAATTCATAATAAACCTAATGAATTCGTCCGAGTCATTTGAACATCGTACAACAATTTAGAATATCTTACGACTCTGTATGCCACATTACAGCCTCGAAAAGCAAGTTAGTATAACGTACAACACCTTACAACACCTAACAAAACATTACAACACCGTACGTAAACTCAAAACTCCATAATTAACGTAAAGAATTCGTCCGAGTCATTTGAACATCGTACAACAATTTAGAATATCTTACGACTCTGTATGCCACATTACCGCCTTGAAAAGCATGTTAGTATAACGTAGGACACCTTACAACTCCTAACAACACATTACAATACCGTATGTAAACTTAAAACTCCATAGTAAACCTAATGAATTCGTCCGAGTCCTTTAAACATCAGACGACCACTCAAGACTTGTTACGACTTTGTAGGCGATATTAGCAACAGGAAAAGCAATTTAGAATAATGTAGGATGCGTTACATCTTTTGAGAACACCTTACACCACCGTACGAAACATTAAAACTCCATAATAAACCTAATGAATTCGTCCGAGTGATTTGAACATCGTACAACAATTTAGAATATCTTACCACTCTGTATGCCACATTACCGACTTGAAAAGCATGTTAGTATAACGTACGACACCTTACAACTCCTAACAAAACATTACAACACAGTACATAAACTTAAAACTCCATAATAAACCTAATGAATTCATCCGAGTCTTTTGAACATCGTACGACAATTTAGAATATATTACGACTCTATATGCCACATTACCGCCTTGAAAAGCATGTTACTACAACGTACGACTCCTTACAACACCTAACAAAACATTACAACACCGTACGTAAACTAAAAAATTCATAATAAACCTAATGAATTCGTCCGAGTCATTTGAACATCGTACAACAATTTAGAATATCTTACGACTCTGTATGCCACATTACAGCCTCGAAAAGCAAGTTAGTATAACGTACAACACCTTACAACACCTAACAAAACATTACAACACCGTACGTAAACTCAAAACTCCATAATAAACGTAAAGAATTCGTCTGAGTCATTTGAACATCGTACAACAATTTAGAATATCTTACGACTCTGTATGCCACATTACCGCCTTGAAAAGCATGTTAGTATAACGTAGGACACCTTACAATTCCTAACAAAACATTACAACACCGTACGTAAACTTAAAACTACATAATAAACTTAATGAATTCGTCCGAGTCATTTGAACATCGTACAACAATTTAAAATATCTTACGACTCTGTATGCCACATTACCGCCTTGAAAATCATGTTAGTATAACGTAGGACACCTTACAACTCCTAACAACACATTACAATACCGTATGTAAACTTAAAACTCCATAGTAAACCTAATGAATTCGTCCGAGTCCTTTAAACATCAGACGACCACTCAGGACTTGTTACGACTTTGTAGGCGATATTAGCAACAGGAAAAGCAATTTAGAATAATGTAGGATGCGTTACATCTTTTGAGAACACCTTACACCACCGTACGAAACATTAAAACTCCATAATAAACCTAATGAATACGTCCGAGTGATTTGAACATCGTACAACAATTTAGAATATCTTACCACTCTGTATGCCACATTACCGACTTGAAAAGCATGTTAGTATAACGTACGACACCTTACAACTCCTAACAAAACATTACAACACAGTACATAAACTTAAAACTCCATAATAAACCTAATGAATTCATCCGAGTCTTTTGAACATCGTACGACAATTTAGAATATATTACGACTCTATATGCCACATTACCGCCTTGAAAAGCATGTTACTACAACGTACGACTCCTTACAACACCTAACAAAACATTACAACACCGTACGTAAACTAAAAAATTCATAATAAACCTAATGAATTCGTCCGAGTCATTTGAACATCGTACAACAATTTAGAATATCTTACGACTCTGTATGCCACATTACAGCCTCGAAAAGCAAGTTAGTATAACGTACAACACCTTACAACACCTAACAAAACATTACAACACCGTACGTAAACTCAAAACTCCATAATAAACGTAAAGAATTCGTCCGAGTCATTTGAACATCGTACAACAATTTAGAATATCTTACGACTCTGTATGCCACATTACCGCCTTGAAAAGCATGTTAGTATAACGTAGGACACCTTACAACTCCTAACAACACATTACAATACCGTATGTAAACTTAAAACTCCATAGTAAACCTAATGAATTCGTCCGAGTCCTTTAAACATCAGACGACCACTCAAGACTTGTTACGACTTTGTAGGCGATATTAGCAACAGGAAAAGCAATTTAGAATAATGTAGGATGCGTTACATCTTTTGAGAACACCTTACACCACCGTACGAAACATTAAAACTCCATAATAAACCTAATGAATTCGTCCGAGTGATTTGAACATCGTACAACAATTTAGAATATCTTACCACTCTGTATGCCACATTACCGACTTGAAAAGCATGTTAGTATAACGTACGACACCTTACAACTCCTAACAAAACATTACAACAACGTACATAAACTTAAAACTCCATAATAAACCTAATGATTTCATCCGAGTCTTTTGAACATCGTACGACAATTTAGAATATATTACGACTCTATATGCCACATTACCGCCTTGAAAAGCATGTTACTACAACGTACGACTCCTTACAACACCTAACAAAACATTACAACACCGTACGTAAACTATAAAATTCATAATAAACCTAATGAATTCGTCCGAGTCATTTGAACATCGTACAACAATTTAGAATATCTTACGACTCTGTATGCCACATTACAGCCTTGAAAAGCATGTTAGTATAACGTACAACACCTTACAACACCTAACAAAACATTACAACACCGTACGTAAACTCAAAACTCCATAATAAACGTAATGAATTCGTCCGAGTCATTTGAACATCGTACAACAATTTAGAATATCTTACGACTCTGTATGCCACATTACCGCCTTGAAAAGCATGTTAGTATAACGTAGGACACCTTACAACTCCTAACAACACATTACAATACCGTATGTAAACTTAAATCTCCATAGTAAACCTAATGAATTCGTCCGAGTCCTTTAAACATCAGACGACCACTCAGGACTTGTTACGACTTTGTAGGCGATATTAGCAACAAGAAAAGCAATTTAGAATAATGTAGGATGCGTTACATCTTTTGAGAACACCTTACACCACCGTACGAAACATTAAAACTCCATAATAAACCTAATGAATTCGTCCGAGTGATTTGAACATCGTACAACAATTTAGAATATCTTACCACTCTGTATGCCACATTACCGACTTGAAAAGCATGTTAGTATAACGTACGACACCTTACAACTCCTAACAAAACATTACAACAACGTACATAAACTTAAAACTCCATAATAAACCTAATGAATTCATCCGAGTCTTTTGAACATCGTACGACAATTTAGAATATATTACGACTCTATATGCCACATTACCGCCTTGAAAAGCATGTTACTATAACGTACGACTCCTTACAACACCTAACAAAACATTACAACACCGTACGTAGACTATAAAATTCATAATAAACCTAATGAATTCGTCCGAGTCATTTGAACATCGTACAACAATTTAGAATATCTTACGACTCTGTATGCCACATTACAGCCTTGAAAAGCATGTTAGTATAACGTACGACACCTTACAACACCTAACAAAACATTACAACACCGTACGTAAACTCAAAACTCCATAATAAACGTAATGAATTCGTCCGAGTCATTTGAACATCATACAACAATTTAGAATATCTTACGACTCTGTATGCCACATTACCGCCTTGAAAAGCATGTTAGTATAACGTAGGACACCTTACAACTCCTAACAACACGTTACAATACCGTATGTAAACTTAAAACTCCATAGTAAACCTAATGAATTCGTCCGAGTCCTTTAAACATCAGACGACCACTCAGGACTTGTTACGACTTCGTAGGCGATATTAGCAACAGGAAAAGCAATTTAGAATAATGTAGGATGCGTTACATCTTTTGAGAACACCTTACACCACTGTACGAAACATTAAAACTCCATAATAAACCTAATGAATTCGTCCGAGTGATTTGAACATCGTACAACAATTTAGAATATCTTACCACTCTGTATGCCACATTACCAACTTGAAAAGCATGTTAGTATAACGTACGACACCTTACAACTCCTAACAAAACATTACAACAACGTACATAAACTTAAAACTCCATAATAAACCTAATGAATTCATCCGAGTCTTTTGAACATCGTACGACAATTTAGAATATATTACGACTCTATATGCCACATTACCGCCTTGAAAAGCATGTTACTATAACGTACGACTCCTTACAACACCTAACAAAACATTACAACACCGTACGTAAACTATAAAATTCATAATAAACCTAATGAATTCGTCCGAGTCATTTGAACATCGTACAACAATTTAGAATATCTTACGACTCTGTATGCCACATTACAGCCTTGAAAAGCATGTTAGTATAACGTACGACACCTTACAACACCTAACAAAACATTACAACACCGTACGTAAACTCAAAACTCCATAATAAACGTAATGAATTCGTCCGAGTCATTTGAACATCATACAACAATTTAGAATATCTTACGACTCTGTATGCCACATTACCGCCTTGAAAAGCATGTTAGTATAACGTAGGACACCTTACAACTCCTAACAACACGTTACAATACCGTATGTAAACTTAAAACTACATAGTAAACCTAATGAATTTGTCCGAGTCCTTTGAACGTCGTACGACAACTTAAAATATATTACCACTCTGTATGCCACATTACCGCCTTGAAAAGTATGTTAGTATAACATACGGCACCTTACAATTCCTAACAAAACATTACAACACCATACGTAAACTTAAAACTACATAATAAACTTAATGAATTCGTCCGAGTCATTTGAACATCGTACAACAATTTAGAATATCTTACGACTCTGTATGCCACATTACCGCCTTGAAAATCATGTTAGTATAACGTACGGCACCTTACAATTCCTAAGAAAACATTACAACACCGTACGTAAACATAAAACTACATAATAAACTTAATGAATTCGTCCGAGTCATTTGAACATCGTACAACAATTTAGAATATCTTACGACTCTGTATGCCACATTACCGCCTTGAAAATCATGTTAGTATAACGTAGGACACCTTACAACTCCTAACAACACATTACAATACCGTATGTAACTTAAAACTCCATAGTAAACCTAATGAATTCGTCCGAGTCCTTTAAACATCAGACGACCACTCAGGACTTGTTACGATTTTGTAGGCGATATTAGCAACAATAAAAGCAATTTAGAATAATGTAGGATGCGTTACATCTTTTGAGAACAGCTTACACCACCGTACGAAACATTAAAACTCCATAATAAACCTAATGAATTCGTCCGAGTGATTTGAACATCGTACAACAATTTAGAATATCTTACCACTCTGTATGCCACATTACCGACTTGAAAAGCATGTTAGTATAACGTACGACACCTTACAACTCCTAACAAAACATTACAACACAGTACGTAAACTTAAAACTCCATAATAAACCTAATGAATTCATTCGAGTCTTTTGAACATCGTATGACAATTTAGAATATATTACAACTCTATATGCCACATTACCGCCTTGAAAAGCATGTTACTATAACGTACGACTCCTTACAACACCTAACAAAACATTACAACACCGTACGTAAACTAAAAAATTCATAATAAACCTAATGAATTCGTCCGAGTCATTTGAACATCGTACAACAATTTAGAATATCTTACAACTCTATATGCCACATTACCGCCTTGAAAAGCATGTTAGTATAACGTACGACTCCTTACAACACCTAACAAAACATTACAACACCGTACGTAAACTCAAAACTCCATAATAAACGTAATGAATTCGTCCGAGTCATTTGAACATCATACAACAATTTAGAATATCTTACGACTCTGTATGCCACATTACCGCCTTGAAAAGCATGTTAGTATAACGTAGGACACCTTACAACTCCTAACAACACATTACAATACCGTATGTAAACTTAAAACTCCATAGTAAACCTAATGAATTTGTCCGAGTCCTTTGAACATCGTACGACAACTTAAAATATATTACCACTCTGTATGCCACATTACCGCCTTGAAAAGTATGTTAGTATAACATACGGCACCTTACAATTCCTAACAAAACATTACAACACCATACGTAAACTTAAAACTACATAATAAACTTAATGAATTCGTCCGAGTCATTTTAACATCGTACAACAATTTAGAATATCTTACGACTCTGTATGCCACATTACCGCCTTGAAAATCATGTTAGTATAACGTACGGCACCTTAAAATTCCTAACAAAACATTACAACACCGTACGTAAACATAAAACTACATAATAAACTTAATGAATTTGTCCGAGTCATTTGAACATCGTACAACAATTTAGAATATCTTACGACTCTGTATGCCACATTACCGCCTTGAAAATCATGTTAGTATAACGTAGGACACCTTACAACTCCTAACAACACATTACAATACCGTATGTAACTTAAAACTCCATAGTAAACCTAATGAATTCGTCCGAGTCCTTTAAACATCAGACGACCACTCAGGACTTGTTACGACTTTATAGGCGATATTAGCAACAATAAAAGCAATTTAGAATAATGTAGGATGCGTTACATCTTTTGAGAACACCTTACACCACCGTACGAAACATTAAAACTCCATAATAAACCTAATGAATTCGTCCGAGTGATTTGAACATCGTACAACAATTTAGAATATCTTACCACTCTGTATGCCACATTACCAACTTGAAAAGCATGTTAGTATAACGTACGACACCTTACAACTCCTAACAAAACATTACAACACAGTACGTAAACTTAAAACTCCATAATAAACCTAATGAATTCATTCGAGTCTTTTGAACATCGTACGACAATTTAGAATATATTACGACTCTATATGCCACATTACCGCCTTGAAAAGCATGTTACTATAACGTAGGACACCTTACAACACCTAACAAAACATTACAACACCGTACGTAAACTAAAAAATTCATAATAAACCTAATGAATTCGTCCGAGTCATTTGAACATCGTACAACAATTTAGAATATCTTACGACTCTGTATGCCACATTACAGCCTTGAAAAGCATGTTAGTATAACGTACGACACCTTACATCACCTAACAAAACATTACAACACCGTACGTAAACTCAAAACTCCATAATAAACGTAATGAATTCGTCCGAGTCATTTGAACATCATACAACAATTTAGAATATCTTACGACTCTGTATGCCACATTACCGCCTTGAAAAGCATGTTAGTATAACGTAGGACACCTTACAACTCCTAACAACACGTTACAATACCGTATGTAAACTTAAAACTCCATAGTAAACCTAATGAATTCGTCCGAGTCCTTTAA
This sequence comes from Tagetes erecta, assembly GCA_030867185.1. Classification (NCBI taxonomy): domain Eukaryota; kingdom Viridiplantae; phylum Streptophyta; class Magnoliopsida; order Asterales; family Asteraceae; genus Tagetes; species Tagetes erecta. The sequence continues at coordinate 40,144,931 of CM061488.1, read as the reverse complement.
ACATCAGACGACCACTCAGGACTTGTTACGACTTCGTAGGCGATATTAGCAACAGGAAAAGCAATTTAGAATAATGTAGGATGCGTTACATCTTTTGAGAACACCTTACACCACTGTACGAAACATTAAAACTCCATAATAAACCTAATGAATTCGTCCGAGTGATTTGAACATCGTACAACAATTTAGAATATCTTACCACTCTGTATGCCACATTACCAACTTGAAAAGCATGTTAGTATAACGTACGACACCTTACAACTCCTAACAAAACATTACAACAACGTACATAAACTTAAAACTCCATAATAAACCTAATGAATTCATCCGAGTCTTTTGAACATCGTACGACAATTTAGAATATATTACGACTCTATATGCCACATTACCGCCTTGAAAAGCATGTTACTATAACGTACGACTCCTTACAACACCTAACAAAACATTACAACACCGTACGTAAACTATAAAATTCATAATAAACCTAATGAATTCGTCCGAGTCATTTGAACATCGTACAACAATTTAGAATATCTTACGACTCTGTATGCCACATTACAGCCTTGAAAAGCATGTTAGTATAACGTACGACACCTTACAACACCTAACAAAACATTACAACACCGTACGTAAACTCAAAACTCCATAATAAACGTAATGAATTCGTCCGAGTCATTTGAACATCATACAACAATTTAGAATATCTTACGACTCTGTATGCCACATTACCGCCTTGAAAAGCATGTTAGTATAACGTAGGACACCTTACAACTCCTAACAACACGTTACAATACCGTATGTAAACTTAAAACTACATAGTAAACCTAATGAATTTGTCCGAGTCCTTTGAACGTCGTACGACAACTTAAAATATATTACCACTCTGTATGCCACATTACCGCCTTGAAAAGTATGTTAGTATAACATACGGCACCTTACAATTCCTAACAAAACATTACAACACCATACGTAAACTTAAAACTACATAATAAACTTAATGAATTCGTCCGAGTCATTTGAACATCGTACAACAATTTAGAATATCTTACGACTCTGTATGCCACATTACCGCCTTGAAAATCATGTTAGTATAACGTACGGCACCTTACAATTCCTAAGAAAACATTACAACACCGTACGTAAACATAAAACTACATAATAAACTTAATGAATTCGTCCGAGTCATTTGAACATCGTACAACAATTTAGAATATCTTACGACTGTGTATGCCACATTACCGCCTTGAAAATCATGTTAGTATAACGTAGGACACCTTACAACTCCTAACAACACATTACAATACCGTATGTAACTTAAAACTCCATAGTAAACCTAATGAATTCGTCCGAGTCCTTTAAACATCAGACGACCACTCAGGACTTGTTACGATTTTGTAGGCGATATTAGCAACAATAAAAGCAATTTAGAATAATGTAGGATGCGTTACATCTTTTGAGAACAGCTTACACCACCGTACGAAACATTAAAACTCCATAATAAACCTAATGAATTCGTCCGAGTGATTTGAACATCGTACAACAATTTAGAATATCTTACCACTCTGTATGCCACATTACCGACTTGAAAAGCATGTTAGTATAACGTACGACACCTTACAACTCCTAACAAAACATTACAACACAGTACGTAAACTTAAAACTCCATAATAAACCTAATGAATTCATTCGAGTCTTTTGAACATCGTATGACAATTTAGAATATATTACAACTCTATATGCCACATTACCGCCTTGAAAAGCATGTTACTATAACGTACGACTCCTTACAACACCTAACAAAACATTACAACACCGTACGTAAACTAAAAAATTCATAATAAACCTAATGAATTCGTCCGAGTCATTTGAACATCGTACAACAATTTAGAATATCTTACAACTCTATATGCCACATTACCGCCTTGAAAAGCATGTTAGTATAACGTACGACTCCTTACAACACCTAACAAAACATTACAACACCGTACGTAAACTCAAAACTCCATAATAAACGTAATGAATTCGTCCGAGTCATTTGAACATCATACAACAATTTAGAATATCTTACGACTCTGTATGCCACATTACCGCCTTGAAAAGCATGTTAGTATAACGTAGGACACCTTACAACTCCTAACAACACATTACAATACCGTATGTAAACTTAAAACTCCATAGTAAACCTAATGAATTTGTCCGAGTCCTTTGAACATCGTACGACAACTTAAAATATATTACCACTCTGTATGCCACATTACCGCCTTGAAAAGTATGTTAGTATAACATACGGCACCTTACAATTCCTAACAAAACATTACAACACCATACGTAAACTTAAAACTACATAATAAACTTAATGAATTCGTCCGAGTCATTTTAACATCGTACAACAATTTAGAATATCTTACGACTCTGTATGCCACATTACCGCCTTGAAAATCATGTTAGTATAACGTACGGCACCTTAAAATTCCTAACAAAACATTACAACACCGTACGTAAACATAAAACTACATAATAAACTTAATGAATTTGTCCGAGTCATTTGAGCATCGTACAACAATTTAGAATATCTTACGACTCTGTATGCCACATTACCGCCTTGAAAATCATGTTAGTATAACGTAGGACACCTTACAACTCCTAACAACACATTACAATACCGTATGTAACTTAAAACTCCATAGTAAACCTAATGAATTCGTCCGAGTCCTTTAAACATCAGACGACCACTCAGGACTTGTTACGACTTTATAGGCGATATTAGCAACAATAAAAGCAATTTAGAATAATGTAGGATGCGTTACATCTTTTGAGAACACCTTACACCACCGTACGAAACATTAAAACTCCATAATAAACCTAATGAATTCGTCCGAGTGATTTGAACATCGTACAACAATTTAGAATATCTTACCACTCTGTATGCCACATTACCAACTTGAAAAGCATGTTAGTATAACGTACGACACCTTACAACTCCTAACAAAACATTACAACACAGTACGTAAACTTAAAACTCCATAATAAACCTAATGAATTCATTCGAGTCTTTTGAACATCGTACGACAATTTAGAATATATTACGACTCTATATGCCACATTACCGCCTTGAAAAGCATGTTACTATAACGTAGGACACCTTACAACACCTAACAAAACATTACAACACCGTACGTAAACTAAAAAATTCATAATAAACCTAATGAATTCGTCCGAGTCATTTGAACATCGTACAACAATTTAGAATATCTTACAACTCTATATGCCACATTACCGCCTTGAAAAGCATGTTAGTATAACGTACGACTCCTTACAACACCTAACAAAACATTACAACACCGTACGTAAACTCAAAACTCCATAATAAACGTAATGAATTCGTCCGAGTCATTTGAACATCATACAACAATTTAGAATATCTTACGACTCTGTATGCCACATTACCGCCTTGAAAAGCATGTTAGTATAACGTAGGACACCTTACAACTCCTAACAACACATTACAATACCGTATGTAAACTTAAAACTCCATAGTAAACCTAATGAATTTGTCCGAGTCCTTTGAACATCGTACGACAACTTAAAATATATTACCACTCTGTATGCCACATTACCGCCTTGAAAAGTATGTTAGTATAACATACGGCACCTTACAATTCCTAACAAAACATTACAACACCATACGTAAACTTAAAACTACATAATAAACTTAATGAATTCGTCCGAGTCATTTTAACATCGTACAACAATTTAGAATATCTTACGACTCTGTATGCCACATTACCGCCTTGAAAAGCATGTTAGTATAACGTAGGACACCTTACAACTCCTAACAACACGTTACAATACCGTATGTAAACTTAAAACTACATAGTAAACCTAATGAATTTGTCCGAGTCCTTTGAACGTCGTACGACAACTTAAAATATATTACCACTCTGTATGCCACATTACCGCCTTGAAAAGTATGTTAGTATAACATACGGCACCTTACAATTCCTAACAAAACATTACAACACCATACGTAAACTTAAAACTACATAATAAACTTAATGAATTCGTCCGAGTCATTTGAACATCGTACAACAATTTAGAATATCTTACGACTCTGTATGCCACATTACCGCCTTGAAAATCATGTTAGTATAACGTACAGCACCTTACAATTCCTAACAAAACATTACAACACCGTACGTAAACATAAAACTACATAATAAACTTAATGAATTCGTCCGAGTCATTTGAACATCGTACAACAATTTAGAATATCTTACGACTCTGTATGCCACATTACCGCCTTGAAAATCATGTTAGTATAACGTAGGACACCTTACAACTCCTAACAACACATTACAATACCGTATGTAACTTAAAACTCCATAGTAAACCTAATGAATTCGTCCGAGTCCTTTAAACATCAGACGACCACTCAGGACTTGTTACGATTTTGTAGGCGATATTAGCAACAATAAAAGCAATTTAGAATAATGTAGGATGCGTTACATCTTTTGAGAACAGCTTACACCACCGTACGAAACATTAAAACTCCATAATAAACCTAATGAATTCGTCCGAGTGATTTGAACATCGTACAACAATTTAGAATATCTTACCACTCTGTATGCCACATTACCGACTTGAAAAGCATGTTAGTATAACGTACGACACCTTACAACTCCTAACAAAACATTACAACACTGTACGTAAACTTAAAACTCCATAATAAACCTAATGAATTCATTCGAGTCTTTTGAACATCGTATGACAATTTAGAATATATTACAACTCTATATGCCACATTACCGCCTTGAAAAGCATGTTACTATAACGTACGACTCCTTACAACACCTAAAAAAACATTACAACACCGTACGTAAACTAAAAAATTCATAATAAACCTAATGAATTCGTCCGAGTCATTTGAACATCGTACAACAATTTAGAATATCTTACAACTCTATATGCCACATTACCGCCTTGAAAAGCATGTTAGTATAACGTACGACTCCTTACAACACCTAACAAAACATTACAACACCGTACGTAAACTCAAAACTCCATAATAAACGTAATGAATTCGTCCGAGTCATTTGAACATCATACAACAATTTAGAATATCTTACGACTCTGTATGCCACATTACCGCCTTGAAAAGCATGTTAGTATAACGTAGGACACCTTACAACTCCTAACAACACATTACAATACCGTATGTAAACTTAAAACTCCATAGTAAACCTAATGAATTTGTCCGAGTCCTTTGAACATCGTACGACAACTTAAAATATATTACCACTCTGTATGCCACATTACCGCCTTGAAAAGTATGTTAGTATAACATACGGCACCTTACAATTCCTAACAAAACATTACAACACCATACGTAAACTTAAAACTACATAATAAACTTAATGAATTCGTCCGAGTCATTTTAACATCGTACAACAATTTAGAATATCTTACGACTCTGTATGCCACATTACCGCCTTGAAAATCATGTTAGTATAACGTACGGCACCTTAAAATTCCTAACAAAACATTACAACACCGTACGTAAACATAAAACTACATAATAAACTTAATGAATTTGTCCGAGTCATTTGAACATCGTACAACAATTTAGAATATCTTACGAATCTGTATGCCACATTACCGCCTTGAAAATCATGTTAGTATAACGTAGGACACCTTACAACTCCTAACAACACATTACAATACCGTATGTAACTTAAAACTCCATAGTAAACCTAATGAATTCGTCCGAGTCCTTTAAACATCAGACGACCACTCAGGACTTGTTACGACTTTATAGGCGATATTAGCAACAATAAAAGCAATTTAGAATAATGTAGGATGCGTTACATCTTTTGAGAACACCTTACACCACCGTACGAAACATTAAAACTCCATAATAAACCTAATGAATTCGTCCGAGTGATTTGAACATCGTACAACAATTTAGAATATCTTACCACTCTGTATGCCACATTACCAACTTGAAAAGCATGTTAGTATAACGTACGACACCTTACAACTCCTAACAAAACATTACAACACAGTACGTAAACTTAAAACTCCATAATAAACCTAATGAATTCATTCGAGTCTTTTGAACATCGTACGACAATTTAGAATATATTACGACTCTATATGCCACATTACCGCCTTGAAAAGCATGTTACTATAACGTAGGACACCTTACAACACCTAACAAAACATTACAACACCGTACGTAAACTCAAAAATCCATAATAAACCTAATGAATTTGTCCGAGTCATTTGAACATCGTACAACAATTTAGAATATCTTACGACTCTGTATGCCACATTACCGCCTTGAAAAGCATGTTAGTATAACGTACGACACCTTACAACACCTAACAAAACATTACAACACAGTACGTAAACTCAAAACTCCATAATAAACCTAATGAATTCGTCCGAGTCATTTGAACATCGTACAACAATTTAGAATATTTTACGACTATGTATGCCACATTACCGCCTTGAAAAGCATGTTAGTATAACGTAGGACACCTTACAACTCCTAACAACACATTACAATACCGTATGTAAACTTAAAACTCCAAAGTAAACCTAATGAATTTGTCCGAGTCCTTTGAACATCGTACGACAACTTAAAATATATTACCGCTCTGTATGCCACATTACCGCCTTGAAAAGTATGTTACTATAACGTACGACACCTTACAATTCCTAACAAAACATTACAACACCATACGTAAACTCAAAACTCCATAATAAACGTAATGAATTCGTCCGAGTCATTTGAACATCATACAACAATTTAGAATATCTTACGACTCTGTATGCCACATTACCGCCTTGAAAAGCATGTTAGTATAACGTAGGACACCTTACAACTCCTAACAACACGTTACAATACCGTATGTAAACTTAAAACTACATAGTAAACCTAATGAATTTGTCCGAGTCCTTTGAACGTCGTACGACAACTTAAAATATATTACCACTCTGTATGCCACATTACCGCCTTGAAAAGTATGTTAGTATAACATACGGCACCTTACAATTCCTAACAAAACATTACAACACCATACGTAAACTTAAAACTACATAATAAACTTAATGAATTCGTCCGAGTCATTTGAACATCGTACAACAATTTAGAATATCTTACGACTCTGTATGCCACATTACCGCCTTGAAAATCATGTTAGTATAACGTACGGCACCTTACAATTCCTAACAAAACATTACAACACCGTACGTAAACATAAAACTACATAATAAACTTAATGAATTCGTCCGAGTCATTTGAACATCGTACAACAATTTAGAATATCTTACGACTCTGTATGCCACATTACCGCCTTGAAAATCATGTTAGTATAACGTAGGACACCTTACAACTCCTAACAACACATTACAATACCGTATGTAACTTAAAACTCCATAGTAAACCTAATGAATTCGTCCGAGTCCTTTAAACATCAGACGACCACTCAGGACTTGTTACGATTTTGTAGGCGATATTAGCAACAATAAAAGCAATTTAGAATAATGTAGGATGCGTTACATCTTTTGAGAACAGCTTACACCACCGTACGAAACATTAAAACTCCATAATAAACCTAATGAATTCGTCCGAGTGATTTGAACATCGTACAACAATTTAGAATATCTTACCACTCTGTATGCCACATTACCGACTTGAAAAGCATGTTAGTATAACGTACGACACCTTACAACTCCTAACAAAACATTACAACACAGTACGTAAACTTAAAACTCCATAATAAACCTAATGAATTCATTCGAGTCTTTTGAACATCGTATGACAATTTAGAATATATTACAACTCTATATGCCACATTACCGCCTTGAAAAGCATGTTACTATAACGTACGACTCCTTACAACACCTAACAAAACATTACAACACCGTACGTAAACTAAAAAATTCATAATAAACCTAATGAATTCGTCCGAGTCATTTGAACATCGTACAACAATTTAGAATATCTTACAACTCTATATGCCACATTACCGCCTTGAAAAGCATGTTAGTATAACGTACGACTCCTTACAACACCTAACAAAACATTACAACACCGTACGTAAACTCAAAACTCCATAATAAACGTAATGAATTCGTCCGAGTCATTTGAACATCATACAACAATTTAGAATATCTTACGACTCTGTATGCCACATTACCGCCTTGAAAAGCATGTTAGTATAACGTAGGACACCTTACAACTCCTAACAACACATTACAATACCGTATGTAAACTTAAAACTCCATAGTAAACCTAATGAATTTGTCCGAGTCCTTTGAACATCGTACGACAACTTAAAATATATTACCACTCTGTATGCCACATTACCGCCTTGAAAAGTATGTTAGTATAACATACGGCACCTTACAATTCCTAACAAAACATTACAACACCATACGTAAACTTAAAACTACATAATAAACTTAATGAATTCGTCCGAGTCATTTTAAGATCGTACAACAATTTAGAATATCTTACGACTCTGTATGCCACATTACCGCCTTGAAAATCATGTTAGTATAACGTACGGCACCTTAAAATTCCTAACAAAACATTACAACACCGTACGTAAACATAAAACTACATAATAAACTTAATGAATTTGTCCGAGTCATTTGAACATCGTACAACAATTTAGAATATCTTACGACTCTGTATGCCACATTACCGCCTTGAAAATCATGTTAGTATAACGTAGGACACCTTACAACTCCTAACAACACATTACAATACCGTATGTAACTTAAAACTCCATAGTAAACCTAATGAATTCGTCCGAGTCCTTTAAACATCAGACGACCACTCAGGACTTGTTACGACTTTATAGGCGATATTAGCAACAATAAAAGCAATTTAGAATAATGTAGGATGCGTTACATCTTTTGAGAACACCTTACACCACCGTACGAAACATTAAAACTCCATAATAAACCTAATGAATTCGTCCGAGTGATTTGAACATCGTACAACAATTTAGAATATCTTACCACTCTGTATGCCACATTACCAACTTGAAAAGCATGTTAGTATAACGTACGACACCTTACAACTCCTAACAAAACATTACAACACAGTACGTAAACTTAAAACTCCATAATAAACCTAATGAATTCATTCGAGTCTTTTGAACATCGTACGACAATTTAGAATATATTACGACTCTATATGCCACATTACCGCCTTGAAAAGCATGTTACTATAACGTAGGACACCTTACAACACCTAACAAAACATTACAACACCGTACGTAAACTAAAAAATTCATAATAAACCTAATGAATTCGTCCGAGTCATTTGAACATCGTACAACAATTTAGAATATCTTACAACTCTATATGCCACATTACCGCCTTGAAAAGCATGTTAGTATAACGTACGACTCCTTACAACACCTAACAAAACATTACAACACCGTACGTAAACTCAAAACTCCATAATAAACGTAGTGAATTCGTCCGAGTCATTTGAACATCATACAACAATTTAGAATATCTTACGACTCTGTATGCCACATTACCGCCTTGAAAAGCATGTTAGTATAACGTAGGACACCTTACAACTCCTAACAACACATTACAATACCGTATGTAAACTTAAAACTCCATAGTAAACCTAATGAATTTGTCCGAGTCCTTTGAACATCGTACGACAACTTAAAATATATTACCACTCTGTATGCCACATTACCGCCTTGAAAAGTATGTTAGTATAACATACGGCACCTTACAATTCCTAACAAAACATTACAACACCATACGTAAACTTAAAACTACATAATAAACTTAATGAATTCGTCCGAGTCATTTTAACATCGTACAACAATTTAGAATATCTTACGACTCTGTATGCCACATTACCGCCTTGAAAAGCATGTTAGTATAACGTAGGACACCTTACAACTCCTAACAACACGTTACAATACCGTATGTAAACTTAAAACTACATAGTAAACCTAATGAATTTGTCCGAGTCCTTTGAACGTCGTACGACAACTTAAAATATATTACCACTCTGTATGCCACATTACCGCCTTGAAAAGTATGTTAGTATAACATACGGCACCTTACAATTCCTAACAAAACATTACAACACCATACGTAAACTTAAAACTACATAATAAACTTAATGAATTCGTCCGAGTCATTTGAACATCGTACAACAATTTAGAATATCTTACGACTCTGTATGCCACATTACCGCCTTGAAAATCATGTTAGTATAACGTACAGCACCTTACAATTCCTAACAAAACATTACAACACCGTACGTAAACATAAAACTACATAATAAACTTAATGAATTCGTCCGAGTCATTTGAACATCGTACAACAATTTAGAATATCTTACGACTCTGTATGCCACATTACCGCCTTGAAAATCATGTTAGTATAACGTAGGACACCTTACAACTCCTAACAACACATTACAATACCGTATGTAACTTAAAACTCCATAGTAAACCTAATGAATTCGTCCGAGTCCTTTAAACATCAGACGACCACTCAGGACTTGTTACGATTTTGTAGGCGATATTAGCAACAATAAAAGCAATTTAGAATAATGTAGGATGCGTTACATCTTTTGAGAACAGCTTACACCACCGTACGAAACATTAAAACTCCATAATAAACCTAATGAATTCGTCCGAGTGATTTGAACATCGTACAACAATTTAGAATATCTTACCACTCTGTATGCCACATTACCGACTTGAAAAGCATGTTAGTATAACGTACGACACCTTACAACTCCTAACAAAACATTACAACACTGTACGTAAACTTAAAACTCCATAATAAACCTAATGAATTCATTCGAGTCTTTTGAACATCGTATGACAATTTAGAATATATTACAACTCTATATGCCACATTACCGCCTTGAAAAGCATGTTACTATAACGTACGACTCCTTACAACACCTAAAAAAACATTACAACACCGTACGTAAACTAAAAAATTCATAATAAACCTAATGAATTCGTCCGAGTCATTTGAACATCGTACAACAATTTAGAATATCTTACAACTCTATATGCCACATTACCGCCTTGAAAAGCATGTTAGTATAACGTACGACTCCTTACAACACCTAACAAAACATTATAACACCGTACGTAAACTCAAAACTCCATAATAAACGTAATGAATTCGTCCGAGTCATTTGAACATCATACAACAATTTAGAATATCTTACGACTCTGTATGCCACATTACCGCCTTGAAAAGCATGTTAGTATAACGTAGGACACCTTACAACTCCTAACAACACATTACAATACCGTATGTAAACTTAAAACTCCATAGTAAACCTAATGAATTTGTCCGAGTCCTTTGAACATCGTACGACAACTTAAAATATATTACCACTCTGTATGCCACATTACCGCCTTGAAAAGTATGTTAGTATAACATACGGCACCTTACAATTCCTAACAAAACATTACAACACCATACGTAAACTTAAAACTACATAATAAACTTAATGAATTCGTCCGAGTCATTTTAACATCGTACAACAATTTAGAATATCTTACGACTCTGTATGCCACATTACCGCCTTGAAAATCATGTTAGTATAACGTACGGCACCTTAAAATTCCTAACAAAACATTACAACACCGTACGTAAACATAAAACTACATAATAAACTTAATGAATTTGTCCGAGTCATTTGAACATCGTACAACAATTTAGAATATCTTACGAATCTGTATGCCACATTACCGCCTTGAAAATCATGTTAGTATAACGTAGGACACCTTACAACTCCTAACAACACATTACAATACCGTATGTAACTTAAAACTCCATAGTAAACCTAATGAATTCGTCCGAGTCCTTTAAACATCAGACGACCACTCAGGACTTGTTACGACTTTATAGGCGATATTAGCAACAATAAAAGCAATTTAGAATAATGTAGGATGCGTTACATCTTTTGAGAACACCTTACACCACCGTACGAAACATTAAAACTCCATAATAAACCTAATGAATTCGTCCGAGTGATTTGAACATCGTACAACAATTTAGAATATCTTACCACTCTGTATGCCACATTACCAACTTGAAAAGCATGTTAGTATAACGTACGACACCTTACAACTCCTAACAAAACATTACAACACAGTACGTAAACTTAAAACTCCATAATAAACCTAATGAATTCATTCGAGTCTTTTGAACATCGTACGACAATTTAGAATATATTACGACTCTATATGCCACATTACCGCCTTGAAAAGCATGTTACTATAACGTAGGACACCTTACAACACCTAACAAAACATTACAACACCGTACGTAAACTCAAAAATCCATAATAAACCTAATGAATTTGTCCGAGTCATTTGAACATCGTACAACAATTTAGAATATCTTACGACTCTGTATGCCACATTACCGCCTTGAAAAGCATGTTAGTATAACGTACGACACCTTACAACACCTAACAAAACATTACAACACAGTACGTAAACTCAAAACTCCATAATAAACCTAATGAATTCGTCCGAGTCATTTGAACATCGTACAACAATTTAGAATATTTTACGACTATGTATGCCACATTACCGCCTTGAAAAGCATGTTAGTATAACGTAGGACACCTTACAACTCCTAACAACACATTACAATACCGTATGTAAACTTAAAACTCCAAAGTAAACCTAATGAATTTGTCCGAGTCCTTTGAACATCGTACGACAACTTAAAATATATTACCGCTCTGTATGCCACATTACCGCCTTGAAAAGTATGTTAGTATAACGTACGACACCTTACAATTCCTAACAAAACATTACAACACCATACGTAAACTCAAAACTCCATAATAAACGTAATGAATTCGTCCGAGTCATTTGAACATCATACAACAATTTAGAATATCTTACGACTCTGTATGCCACATTACCGCCTTGAAAAGCATGTTAGTATAACGTAGGACACCTTACAACTCCTAACAACACGTTACAATACCGTATGTAAACTTAAAACTACATAGTAAACCTAATGAATTTGTCCGAGTCCTTTGAACGTCGTACGACAACTTAAAATATATTACCACTCTGTATGCCACATTACCGCCTTGAAAAGTATGTTAGTATAACATACGGCACCTTACAATTCCTAACAAAACATTACAACACCATACGTAAACTTAAAACTACATAATAAACTTAATGAATTCGTCCGAGTCATTTGAACATCGTACAACAATTTAGAATATCTTACGACTCTGTATGCCACATTACCGCCTTGAAAATCATGTTAGTATAACGTACGGCACCTTACAATTCCTAACAAAACATTACAACACCGTACGTAAACATAAAACTACATAATAAACTTAATGAATTCGTCCGAGTCATTTGAACATCGTACAACAATTTAGAATATCTTACGACTCTGTATGCCACATTACCGCCTTGAAAATCATGTTAGTATAACGTAGGACACCTTACAACTCCTAACAACACATTACAATACCGTATGTAACTTAAAACTCCATAGTAAACCTAATGAATTCGTCCGAGTCCTTTAAACATCAGACGACCACTCAGGACTTGTTACGATTTTGTAGGCGATATTAGCAACAATAAAAGCAATTTAGAATAATGTAGGATGCGTTACATCTTTTGAGAACAGCTTACACCACCGTACGAAACATTAAAACTCCATAATAAACCTAATGAATTCGTCCGAGTGATTTGAACATCGTACAACAATTTAGAATATCTTACCACTCTGTATGCCACATTACCGACTTGAAAAGCATGTTAGTATAACGTACGACACCTTACAACTCCTAACAAAACATTACAACACAGTACGTAAACTTAAAACTCCATAATAAACCTAATGAATTCATTCGAGTCTTTTGAACATCGTATGACAATTTAGAATATATTACAACTCTATATGCCACATTACCGCCTTGAAAAGCATGTTACTATAACGTACGACTCCTTACAACACCTAACAAAACATTACAACACCGTACGTAAACTAAAAAATTCATAATAAACCTAATGAATTCGTCCGAGTCATTTGAACATCGTACAACAATTTAGAATATCTTACAACTCTATATGCCACATTACCGCCTTGAAAAGCATGTTAGTATAACGTACGACTCCTTACAACACCTAACAAAACATTACAACACCGTACGTAAACTCAAAACTCCATAATAAACGTAATGAATTCGTCCGAGTCATTTGAACATCATACAACAATTTAGAATATCTTACGACTCTGTATGCCACATTACCGCCTTGAAAAGCATGTTAGTATAACGTAGGACACCTTACAACTCCTAACAACACATTACAATACCGTATGTAAACTTAAAACTCCATAGTAAACCTAATGAATTTGTCCGAGTCCTTTGAACATCGTACGACAACTTAAAATATATTACCACTCTGTATGCCACATTACCGCCTTGAAAAGTATGTTAGTATAACATACGGCACCTTACAATTCCTAACAAAACATTACAACACCATACGTAAACTTAAAACTACATAATAAACTTAATGAATTCGTCCGAGTCATTTTAACATCGTACAACAATTTAGAATATCTTACGACTCTGTATGCCACATTACCGCCTTGAAAATCATGTTAGTATAACGTACGGCACCTTAAAATTCCTAACAAAACATTACAACACCGTACGTAAACATAAAACTACATAATAAACTTAATGAATTTGTCCGAGTCATTTGAACATCGTACAACAATTTAGAATATCTTACGACTCTGTATGCCACATTACCGCCTTGAAAATCATGTTAGTATAACGTAGGACACCTTACAACTCCTAACAACACATTACAATACCGTATGTAACTTAAAACTCCATAGTAAACCTAATGAATTCGTCCGAGTCCTTTAAACATCAGACGACCACTCAGGACTTGTTACGACTTTATAGGCGATATTAGCAACAATAAAAGCAATTTAGAATAATGTAGGATGCGTTACATCTTTTGAGAACACCTTACACCACCGTACGAAACATTAAAACTCCATAATAAACCTAATGAATTCGTCCGAGTGATTTGAACATCGTACAACAATTTAGAATATCTTACCACTCTGTATGCCACATTACCAACTTGAAAAGCATGTTAGTATAACGTACGACACCTTACAACTCCTAACAAAACATTACAACACAGTACGTAAACTTAAAACTCCATAATAAACCTAATGAATTCATTCGAGTCTTTTGAACATCGTACGACAATTTAGAATATATTACGACTCTATATGCCACATTACCGCCTTGAAAAGCATGTTACTATAACGTAGGACACCTTACAACACCTAACAAAACATTACAACACCGTACGTAAACTCAAAAATCCATAATAAACCTAATGTATTTGTCCGAGTCATTTGAACATCGTACAACAATTTAGAATATCTTACGACTCTGTATGCCACATTACCGCCTTGAAAAGCATGTTAGTATAACGTACGACACCTTACAACACCTAACAAAACATTACAACACAGTACGTAAACTCAAAACTCCATAATAAACCTAAGGAATTCGTCCGAGTCATTTGAACATCGTACAACAATTTAGAATATTTTACGACTATGTATGCCACATTACCGCCTTGAAAAGCATGTTAGTATAACGTAGGACACCTTACAACTCCTAACAACACATTACAATACCGTATGTAAACTTAAAACTCCAAAGTAAACCTAATGAATTTGTCCGAGTCCTTTGAACATCGTACGACAACTTAAAATATATTACCACTCTGTATGCCACATTACCGCCTTGAAAAGTATGTTAGTATAACGTACGACACCTTACAATTCCTAACAAAACATTACAACACCATACGTAAACTTAAAACTCCATAATAAACCTAATGAATTCGTCCGAGTCATTTGAACATCGTACAACAATTTAGAATATCTTACGACTCTGTATGCCACATTACCGCCTTGAAAAGCATGTTAGTATAACGTAGGACACCTTACAACTCCTAACAACACATTACAATACCGTATGTAAACTTAAAACTCCAAAGTAAACCTAATGAATTTGTCCGAGTCCTTTGAACATCGTACGACAACTTAAAATATATTACCACTCTGTATGCCACATTACCGCCTTGAAAAGTATGTTAGTATAACGTAGGGCACCTTATAATTCCTAACAAAACATTACAACACCGTACGTAAACTTAAAACTCCATAATAAACCTAAAGAATTCATCTGAGTCCTTTGAACATCGTACGGCAATTTAGAATATATTACCACTCTGTATACCACATTACCGCGTTGAAAAGTATGTTAGTATAACGTACGGCACCTTACAATTCCTAACAAAACATTACAACACAGTACGGAAACTTAAAACTACATCATAAACTTAATGAATTCGTCCGAGTCATTTGAACATCGTACAACAATTTAGAAAATCTTACGACTCTGTATGCCACATTACCGCCTTGAAAATCATGTTAGTATAACGTTGGACACCTTACAACTCCTAACAACACATTACAATACCGTATGTAAACTTAAAACTCCATAGTAAACCTAATGAATTCGTCCGAGTCATTTAAACATCAGACGACCACTCAGGGCTTGTTACGACTTTGTAGGCGATATTAGCAACAGGAAATGCAATTTAGAATAATGTAGGATGCGTTACATCTTTTGAGAACACCTTACACCACCGTACGAAACATTAAAACTCCATAATAAACCTAATGAATTCGTCCGAGTGATTTGAACAGCGTACAACAATTTAGAATATCTTACCACTCTGTATGCCACATTACCGACTTGAAAAGCATGTTAGTAAAACGTACGACACCTTACAACTCCTAACAAAACATTACAACATCGTACGAAACATTAAAACTCCATAATAAACTTAATGAATTCGTCCGAGTGATTTGAACAGCGTACAACAATTTTGAATATCTTACCACTCTGTATGCCACATTACCGACTTGAAAAGTATGTTAGTAAAACGTACGACACCTTACAACTCCTAACAAAACATTACAACACCGTACGTAAACTCAAAAATCCATAATAAACCTAATGAGTTAGTCCGAGTCATTTGAACATCGTACAACAATTTAGAATATCTTACGACTCTGTATGCCACATTACCGCCTTGAAAAGCATGTTAGTATAACGTACGACACCTTACAACACCTAACAAAACATTACAACACCGTACGTAAACTCAAAACTCCATAAGAAACCTAATGAATTCGTCCGAGTCATTTGAACATCGTACAACAATTTAGAATATCTTACGACTCTGTATGCCACATTACAGCCTTGAAAAGCATGTTAGTATAACGTAGGACACCTTACAACTCCTAACAACACATTACAATACCGTATGTAAACTTAAAACTCCATAGTAAACCTAATGAATTTGTCCGAGTCATTTGAACATCGTACAACAATTTAGAATATCTTACAACTCTGTATGCCACATTACCGCCTTGAAAAGCATGTTAGTATAACGTACAACACCTTACAACTACTAACAAAACATTACAACACCGTACGTAAACTTAAAACTCCATAATAAACCTAATGAATTCGTCCGAGTCATTTGAACATCGTACAACAATTTAGAATATCTTACGACTCTGTATGCCACATTACCGCCTTGAAAAGCATGTTAGTATAACGTAGGACACCTTACAACTCCTAACAACACATTACAATACCGTATGTAAACTTAAAACTCCATAGTAAACCTAATGAATTTGTCCGAGTCATTTGAACATCGTACAACAATTTAGAATATCTTACAACTCTGTATGCCACATTACCGCCTTGAAAAGCATGTTAGTATAACGTACAACACCTTACAACTACTAACAAAACATTACAACACCGTACGTAAACTTAAAACTCCATAATAAACCTAAAGAATTCATCCGAGTCCTTTGAACATCGTACGACAATTTAGAATATATTACCACTCTGTATACCACATTACCGCCTTGAAAAGCATGTTAGTATAACGTACGACACCTTACAAAACCTATTACAACACAGTACGTAAACTTAAAACTACATAATAAACCTAATGAATTCGTCCGAGTCATTTGAACATCGTACAACAATTTAGAATATCTTACGACTCTGTATGCCACATTACCACCTTGAAAATCATGTTAGTATAACGTTGGACACCTTACAACTCCTAACAACACATTACAATACCGTATTTAAACTTAAAACTCCATAGTAAACCTAATGAATTTGTCCGAGTCATTTGAACATCGTACAACAATTTAGAATATCTTACGACTCTGTATGCCACATTACCGCCTTGAAAAGCATGTTAGTATAACGTACAACACCTTACAACTACTAACAAAACATTACAACACCGTACGTAAACTTAAAACTCCATAATAAACCTAAAGAATTCATCCGAGTCCTTTGAACATCGTACGACAATTTAGAATATATTACCACTCTGTATACCACATAACCGCCTTGAAAAGTATGTTAGTATAACGTACGGCACCTTACAATTCCTAACAAAACATTACAACACAGTACGCAAACTTAAAACTACATAATAAACCTAATGAATTCGTCCGAGTCATTTGAACATCGTACAACAATTTAGAATATCTTACGACTCTGTATGCCACATTACCGCCTTGAAAAGCATGTTAGTATAACCTAGGACACCATACAACTCCTAACAACACATTACAATACCGTATGTACACTTAAAACTCCATAGTAAACCTAATGAATTTGTCCGAGTCATTTGAACATCGTACAACAATTTAGAATATCTTACGACTCTGTATGCCACATTACCGCCTTGAAAAGCATGTTAGTATAACGTACAACACCTTACAACTACTAACAAAACATTACAACACCGTACGTAAACTTAAAACTCCATAATAAACCTAAAGAATTCATCCGAGTCCTTTGAACATCGTACGACAATTTAGAATATATTACCACTCTGTATACCACATAACCGCCTTGAAAAGTATGTTAGTATAACGTACGGCACCTTACAATTCCTAACAAAACATTACAACACAGTACGTAAACTTAAAACTACATAATAAACCTAATGAATTCGTCCGAGTCATTTGAACATCGTACAACAATTTAGAATATCTTACGACTCTGTATGCCACATTACCGCCTTGAAAAGCATGTTAGTATAACCTAGGACACCATACAATTCCTAACAACACATTACAATACCGTATGTACACTTAAAACTCCATAGTAAACCTAATGAATTTGTCCGAGTCATTTGAACATCGTACAACAATTTAGAATATCTTACGACTCTGTATGCCACATTACCGCCTTGAAAAGCATGTTAGTATAACGTAGGACACCTTACAACTCCTAACAACACATTACAATACCGTATGTAAACTTAAAACTCCATAGTAAACCTAATGAATTTGTCCGAGTCATTTGAACATCGTACAACAATTTAGAATATCTTACAACTCTGTATGCCACATTACCGCCTTGAAAAGCATGTTAGTATAACGTACAACACCTTACAACTACTAACAAAACATTACAACACCGTACGTAAACTTAAAACTCCATAATAAACCTAAAGAATTCATCCGAGTCCTTTGAACATCGTACGACAATTTAGAATATATTACCACTCTGTATACCACATTACCGCCTTGAAAAGCATGTTAGTATAACGTACGACACCTTACAAAACCTATTACAACACAGTACGTAAACTTAAAACTACATAATAAACCTAATGAATTCGTCCGAGTCATTTGAACATCGTACAACAATTTAGAATATCTTACGACTCTGTATGCCACATTACCACCTTGAAAATCATGTTAGTATAACGTTGGACACCTTACAACTCCTAACAACACATTACAATACCGTATTTAAACTTAAAACTCCATAGTAAACCTAATGAATTTGTCCGAGTCATTTGAACATCGTACAACAATTTAGAATATCTTACGACTCTGTATGCCACATTACCGCCTTGAAAAGCATGTTAGTATAACGTACAACACCTTACAACTACTAACAAAACATTACAACACCGTACGTAAACTTAAAACTCCATAATAAACCTAAAGAATTCATCCGAGTCCTTTGAACATCGTACGACAATTTAGAATATATTACCACTCTGTATACCACATAACCGCCTTGAAAAGTATGTTAGTATAACGTACGGCACCTTACAATTCCTAACAAAACATTACAACACAGTACGCAAACTTAAAACTACATAATAAACCTAATGAATTCGTCCGAGTCATTTGAACATCGTACAACAATTTAGAATATCTTACGACTCTGTATGCCACATTACCGCCTTGAAAAGCATGTTAGTATAACCTAGGACACCATACAACTCCTAACAACACATTACAATACCGTATGTACACTTAAAACTCCATAGTAAACCTAATGAATTTGTCCGAGTCATTTGAACATCGTACAACAATTTAGAATATCTTACGACTCTGTATGCCACATTACCGCCTTGAAAAGCATGTTAGTATAACGTACAACACCTTACAACTACTAACAAAACATTACAACACCGTACGTAAACTTAAAACTCCATAATAAACCTAAAGAATTCATCCGAGTCCTTTGAACATCGTACGACAATTTAGAATATATTACCACTCTGTATACCACATAACCGCCTTGAAAAGTATGTTAGTATAACGTACGGCACCTTACAATTCCTAACAAAACATTACAACACAGTACGTAAACTTAAAACTACATAATAAACCTAATGAATTCGTCCGAGTCATTTGAACATCGTACAACAATTTAGAATATCTTACGACTCTGTATGCCACATTACCGCCTTGAAAAGCATGTTAGTATAACCTAGGACACCATACAATTCCTAACAACACATTACAATACCGTATGTACACTTAAAACTCCATAGTAAACCTAATGAATTTGTCCGAGTCATTTGAACATCGTACAACAATTTAGAATATCTTACGACTCTGTATGCCACATTACCGCCTTGAAAAGCATGTTAGTATAACGTACAACACCTTACAACTACTAACAAAACATTACAACACCGTACGTAAACTTAAAACTCCATAATAAACCTAAAGAATTCATCCGAATCCTTTGAACATCGTACGGCAATTTAGAATATATTACCACTCTGTATACCACATTACCGCCTTGAAAAGTATGTTAGTATAACGTACGGCACCTTACAATTCCTAACAAAACATTACAACACAGTACGTAAACTTAAAACTACATAATAAACCTAATGAATTCGTCCGAGTGATTTGACCAGCGTACAACAATTTAGAATATCTTACCACTCTGTATGCCACATTACCGACTTGAAAAGCATGTTAGTAAAACGTACGACACCTTACAACTCCTAACAAAACATTACAACACAGTACGTAAACTCAAAAATCCATAATAAACCTAATGAATTCGTCCGAGTCATTTGAACATCGTACAACAATTTAGAATATCTTACGACTCTGTATGCCACATTACCGCCTTGAAAAGCATGTTAGTATAACGTACGACACCTTACAACACCTAACAAAACATTACAACACCGTACGTAAACTCAAAACTCCATAATAAACCTAATGAATTCGTCCGAGTCATTTGCACATCGTACAACAATTTA
Organism: Tagetes erecta; assembly: GCA_030867185.1. Lineage (NCBI taxonomy): Eukaryota > Viridiplantae > Streptophyta > Magnoliopsida > Asterales > Asteraceae > Tagetes > Tagetes erecta. The sequence continues at coordinate 40,123,179 of CM061488.1, read as the reverse complement.
GAATATCTTACGACTCTGTATGCCACATTACCGCCTTGAAAAGCATGTTAGTATAACGTAGGACACCTTACAACTCCTAACAACACATTACAATACCGTATGTAAACTTAAAACTCCATAGTAAACCTAATGAATTTGTCCGAGTCATTTGAACATCGTACAACAATTTAGAATATCTTACGACTCTGTATGCCACATTAACGCCTTGAAAAGTATGTTAGTATAACGTACAACACCTTACAACTACTAACAAAACATTACAACACCGTACGTAAACTTAAAACTCCATAATAAACCTAAAGAATTCATCCGAGTCCTTTGAACATCGTACGACAATTTAGAATATATTACCACTCTGTATACCACATTACCGCCTTGAAAAGTATGTTAGTATAACGTACGACACCTTACAACACCTAACAAAACATTACAACACCGTACGTAAACTCAAAACTCCATAATAAACCTAATGAATTCGTCCGAGTCATTTGAACATCGTACAACAATTTAGAATATCTTACGACTCTGTATGCCACATTACCGCCTTGAAAAGCATGTTAGTAAAGCGTAGGACACCTTACAACTCCTAACAACACATTACAATACCGTATGTAAACTTAAAACTCCAAAGTAAACCTAATGAATTTGTCCGAGTCCTTTGAACATCGTACGACAACTTAAAATATATTACCACTCAGTATGCCACATTACCGCCTTGAAAAGTATGTTAGTATAACGTAGGGCACCTTATAATTTCTAACAAAACATTACAACACCGTACGTAAACTTAAAACTCCATAATAAACCTAAAGAATTCATCCGAGTCCTTTGAACATCGTACGGCAATTTAGAATATATTACCACTCTGTATACCACATTACCGCGTTGAAAAGTATGTTAGTATAACGTACGGCACCTTACAATTCCTAACAAAACATTACAACACAGTACGTAAACTTAAAACTACATCATAAACTTAATGAATTCGTCCGAGTCATTTGAACATCGTACAACAATTTAGAAAATCTTACGACTCTGTATGCCACATTACCGCCTTTAAAATCATGTTAGTATAACGTTGGACACCTTACAACTCCTAACAACACATTACAATACCGTATGTAAACTTAAAACTCCATAGTAAACCTAATGAATTCGTCCGAGTCATTTAAACATCAGACGACCACTCAGGGCTTGTTACGACTTTGTAGGCGATATTAGCAACATGAAAAGCAATTTAGAATAATGTAGGATGCGTTACATCTTTTGAGAACACCTTACACCACCGTACGAAACATTAAAACTCCATAATAAACCTAATGAATTCGTCCGAGTGATTTGAACAGCGTACAACAATTTAGAATATCTTACCACTCTGTATGCCACATTACCGACTTGAAAAGCATGTTAGTAAAACGTACGACACCTTACAACTCCTAACAAAATATTACAACATCGTACGAAACATTAAAACTCCATAATAAACCTAATGAATTCGTCCGAGTGATTTGAACAGCGTACAACAATTTTGAATATCTTACCACTCTGTATGCCACATTACCGACTTGAAAAGTATGTTAGTAAAACGTACGACACCTTACAACTCCTAACAAAACATTACAACACCGTACGTAAACTCAAAAATCCATAATAAACCTAATGAGTTAGTCCGAGTCATTTGAACATCGTACAACAATTTAGAATATCTTACGACTCTGTATGCCACATTACCGCCTTGAAAAGCATGTTAGTATAACGTACGACACCTTACAACACCTAACAAAACATTACAACACCGTACGTAAACTCAAAACTCCATAATAAACCTAATGAATTCGTCCGAGTCATTTGAACATCGTACAACAATTTAGAATATCTTACGACTCTGTATGCCACATTACCGCCTTGAAAAGCATGTTAGTATAACGTAGGACACCTTACAACTCCTAACAACACATTACAATACCGTATGTAAACTTAAAACTCCATAGTAAACCTAATGAATTTGTCCGAGTCATTTGAACATCGTACAACAATTTAGAATATCTTACGACTCTGTATGCCACATTAACGCCTTGAAAAGCATGTTAGTATAACGTACAACACCTTACAACTACTAACAAAACATTACAACACCGTACGTAAACTTAAAACTCCATAATAAACCTAAAGAATTCATCCGAGTCCTTTGAACATCGTACGACAATTTAGAATATATTACCACTCTGTATACCACATTACCGCCTTGAAAAGTATGTTAGTATAACGTACGACACCTTACAACACCTAACAAAACATTACAACACCGTACGTAAACTCAAAACTCCATAATAAACCTAATGAATTCGTCCGAGTCATTTGCACATCGTACAACAATTTAGAATATCTTATGACTCTGTATGCCACATTACCGCCTTGAAAAGCATGTTAGTATAACGTAGGACACCTTACAACTCCTAACAACACAATACCGTATGTAAACTTAAAACTCCATAGTAAACCTAATGAATTTGTCCGAGTCATTTGAACATCGTACAACAATTTAGAATATCTTACGACTCTGTATGCCACATTAACGCCTTGAAAAGCATGTTAGTATAACGTACAACACCTTACAACTACTAACAAAACATTACAACACCGTACGTAAACTTAAAACTCCATAATAAACCTAAAGAATTCCTCCGAGTCCTTTGAACATCGTACGACAATTTAGAATATATTACCACTCTGTATACCACATTACCGCCTTGAAAAGTATGTTAGTATAACGTACGGCACCTTACAATTCCAAACAAAACATTACAACACAGTACGTAAACTTAAAACTACATAATAAACTTAATGAATTCGTCTGAGTCATTTGAACATCGTACAACAATTTAGAATATCTTACGACTCTGTATGCCACATTACCGCCTTGAAAATCATGTTAGTATAACGTTGGACACCTTACAACTCCTAACAACACATTACAATACCGTATTTAAACTTAAAACTCCATAGTAAACCTAATGAATTTGTCCGAGTCATTTGAACATCGTACAACAATTTAGAATATCTTACGACTCTGTATGCCACATTACCGCCTTGAAAAGCATGTTAGTATAACGTACAACACCTTACAACTACTAACAAAACATTACAACACAGTACGTAAACTTAAAACTACATAATAAACCTAATGAATTCGTCCGAGTCATTTGAACATCGTACAACAATTTACAATATCTTACGACTCTGTATGCCACATTATCGCCTTGAAAAGCATGTTAGTATAACGTAGGACACCATACAACTCCTAACAACACATTACAATACCGTATGTACACTTAAAACTCCATGGTAAACCTAATGAATTTGTCCGAGTCATTTGAACATCGTACAACAATTTAGAATATCTTACGACTCTGTATGCCACATTACCGCCTTGAAAAGCATGTTAGTATAACATACAACACCTTACAACTACTAACAAAACATTACAACACCGTACGTAAACTTAAAACTCCATAATAAACCTAAAGAATTCATCCGAGTCCTTTGAACATCGTACGACAATTTAGAATATATTACCACTCTGTATACCACATTACCGCCTTGAAAAGTATGTTAGTATAATGTACGACACCTTACAACACCTAACAAAACATTACAACACCGTACGTAAACTCAAAACTCCATAATAAACCTAATGAATTCGTCCGAGTCATTTGCACATCGTACAACAATTTAGAATATCTTATGACTCTGTATGCCACATTACCGCCTTGAAAAGCATGTTAGTATAACGTAGGACACCTTACAACTCCTAACAACACATTACAATACCGTATGTAAACTTAAAACTCCGTAGTAAACCTAATGAATTTGTCCGAGTCATTTGAACATCGTACAACAATTTAGAATATCTTACGACTCTGTATGCCACATTAACGCCTTGAAAAGCATGTTAGTATAACGTACAACACCTTACAACTACTAACAAAACATTACAACACCGTACGTAAACTTAAAACTCCATAATAAACCTAAAGAATTCATCCGAGTCCTTTGAACATCGTACGACAATTTAGAATATATTACCACTCTGTATACCACATTACCGCCTTGAAAAGTATGTTAGTATAACGTACGACACCTTACAACACCTAACAAAACATTACAACACCGTACGTAAACTCAAAACTCCATAATAAACCTAATGAATTCGTCCGAGTCATTTGCACATCGTACAACAATTTAGAATATCTTATGACTCTGTATGCCACATTACCGCCTTGAAAAGCATGTTAGTATAACGTAGGACACCTTACAACTCCTAACAACACAATACCGTATGTAAACTTAAAACTCCATAGTAAACCTAATGAATTTGTCCGAGTCATTTGAACATCGTACAACAATTTAGAATATCTTACGACTCTGTATGCCACATTAACGCCTTGAAAAGCATGTTAGTATAACGTACAACACCTTACAACTACTAACAAAACATTACAACACCGTACGTAAACTTAAAACTCCATAATAAACCTAAAGAATTCCTCCGAGTCCTTTGAACATCGTACGACAATTTAGAATATATTACCACTCTGTATACCACATTACCGCCTTGAAAAGTATGTTAGTATAACGTACGGCACCTTACAATTCCAAACAAAACATTACAACACAGTACGTAAACTTAAAACTACATAATAAACTTAATGAATTCGTCTGAGTCATTTGAACATCGTACAACAATTTAGAATATCTTACGACTCTGTATGCCACATTACCGCCTTGAAAATCATGTTAGTATAACGTTGGACACCTTACAACTCCTAACAACACATTACAATACCGTATTTAAACTTAAAACTCCATAGTAAACCTAATGAATTTGTCCGAGTCATTTGAACATCGTACAACAATTTAGAATATCTTACGACTCTGTATGCCACATTACCGCCTTGAAAAGCATGTTAGTATAACGTACAACACCTTACAACTACTAACAAAACATTACAACACAGTACGTAAACTTAAAACTACATAATAAACCTAATGAATTCGTCCGAGTCATTTGAACATCGTACAACAATTTACAATATCTTACGACTCTGTATGCCACATTATCGCCTTGAAAAGCATGTTAGTATAACGTAGGACACCATACAACTCCTAACAACACATTACAATACCGTATGTACACTTTAAACTCCATAGTAAACCTAATGAATTTGTCCGAGTCATTTGAACATCGTACAACAATTTAGAATATCTTACGACTCTGTATGCCACATTACCGCCTTGAAAAGCATGTTAGTATAACATACAACACCTTACAACTACTAACAAAACATTACAACACCGTACGTAAACTTAAAACTCCATAATAAACCTAAAGAATTCATCCGAGTCCTTTGAACATCGTACGACAATTTAGAATATATTACCACTCTGTATACCACATTACCGCCTTGAAAAGTATGTTAGTATAATGTACGACACCTTACAACACCTAACAAAACATTACAACACCGTACGTAAACTCAAAACTCCATAATAAACCTAATGAATTCGTCCGAGTCATTTGCACATCGTACAACAATTTAGAATATCTTATGACTCTGTATGCCACATTACCGCCTTGAAAAGCATGTTAGTATAACGTAGGACACCTTACAACTCCTAACAACACATTACAATACCGTATGTAAACTTAAAACTCCGTAGTAAACCTAATGAATTTGTCCGAGTCATTTGAACATCGTACAACAATTTAGAATATCTTACGACTCTGTATGCCACATTAACGCCTTGAAAAGCATGTTAGTATAACGTACAACACCTTACAACTACTAACAAAACATTACAACACCGTACGTAAACTTAAAACTCCATAATAAACCTAAAGAATTCCTCCGAGTCCTTTGAACATCGTACGACAATTTAGAATATATTACCACTCTGTATACCACATTACCGCCTTGAAAAGTATGTTAGTATAACGTACGACACCTTACAACACCTAACAAAACATTACAACACCGTACGTAAACTCAAAACTCCATAATAAACCTAATGAATTCGTCCGAGTCATTTGCACATCGTACAACAATTTAGAATATCTTATGACTCTGTATGCCACATTACCGCCTTGAAAAGCATGTTAGTATAACGTAGGACACCTTACAACTCCTAACAACACAATACCGTATGTAAACTTAAAACTCCATAGTAAACCTAATGAATTTGTCCGAGTCATTTGAACATCGTACAACAATTTAGAATATCTTACGACTCTGTATGCCACATTAACGCCTTGAAAAGCATGTTAGTATAACGTACAACACCTTACAACTACTAACAAAACATTACAACACCGTACGTAAACTTAAAACTCCATAATAAACCTAAAGAATTCCTCCGAGTCCTTTGAACATCGTACGACAATTTAGAATATATTACCACTCTGTATACCACATTACCGCCTTGAAAAGTATGTTAGTATAACGTACGGCACCTTACAATTCCAAACAAAACATTACAACACAGTACGTAAACTTAAAACTACATAATAAACTTAATGAATTCGTCTGAGTCATTTGAACATCGTACAACAATTTAGAATATCTTACGACTCTGTATGCCACATTACCGCCTTGAAAATCATGTTAGTATAACGTTGGACACCTTACAACTCCTAACAACACATTACAATACCGTATTTAAACTTAAAACTCCATAGTAAACCTAATGAATTTGTCCGAGTCATTTGAACATCGTACAACAATTTAGAATATCTTACGACTCTGTATGCCACATTACCGCCTTGAAAAGCATGTTAGTATAACGTACAACACCTTACAACTACTAACAAAACATTACAACACAGTACGTAAACTTAAAACTACATAATAAACCTAATGAATTCGTCCGAGTCATTTGAACATCGTACAACAATTTACAATATCTTACGACTCTGTATGCCACATTATCGCCTTGAAAAGCATGTTAGTATAACGTAGGACACCATACAACTCCTAACAACACATTACAATACCGTATGTACACTTTAAACTCCATAGTAAACCTAATGAATTTGTCCGAGTCATTTGAACATCGTACAACAATTTAGAATATCTTACGACTCTGTATGCCACATTACCGCCTTGAAAAGCATGTTAGTATAACATACAACACCTTACAACTACTAACAAAACATTACAACACCGTACGTAAACTTAAAACTCCATAATAAACCTAAAGAATTCATCCGAGTCCTTTGAACATCGTACGACAATTTAGAATATATTACCACTCTGTATACCACATTACCGCCTTGAAAAGTATGTTAGTATAATGTACGACACCTTACAACACCTAACAAAACATTACAACACCGTACGTAAACTCAAAACTCCATAATAAACCTAATGAATTCGTCCGAGTCATTTGCACATCGTACAACAATTTAGAATATCTTATGACTCTGTATGCCACATTACCGCCTTGAAAAGCATGTTAGTATAACGTAGGACACCTTACAACTCCTAACAACACATTACAATACCGTATGTAAACTTAAAACTCCGTAGTAAACCTAATGAATTTGTCCGAGTCATTTGAACATCGTACAACAATTTAGAATATCTTACGACTCTGTATGCCACATTAACGCCTTGAAAAGCATGTTAGTATAACGTACAACACCTTACAACTACTAACAAAACATTACAACACCGTACGTAAACTTAAAACTCCATAATAAACCTAAAGAATTCCTCCGAGTCCTTTGAACATCGTACGACAATTTAGAATATATTACCACTCTGTATACCACATTACCGCCTTGAAAAGTATGTTAGTATAACGTACGGCACCTTACAATTCCAAACAAAACATTACAACACAGTACGTAAACTTAAAACTACATAATAAACTTAATGAATTCGTCTGAGTCATTTGAACATCGTACAACAATTTAGAATATCTTACGACTCTGTATGCCACATTACCGCCTTGAAAATCATGTTAGTATAACGTTGGACACCTTACAACTCCTAACAACACATTACAATACCGTATTTAAACTTAAAACTCCATAGTAAACCTAATGAATTTGTCCGAGTCATTTGAACATCGTACAACAATTTAGAATATCTTACGACTCTGTATGCCACATTACCGCCTTGAAAAGCATGTTAGTATAACGTACAACACCTTACAACTACTAACAAAACATTACAACACAGTACGTAAACTTAAAACTACATAATAAACTTAATGAATTCGTCTGAGTCATTTGAACATCGTACAACAATTTAGAATATCTTACGACTCTGTATGCCACATTACCGCCTTGAAAATCATGTTAGTATAACGTTGGACACCTTACAACTCCTAACAACACATTACAATACCGTATTTAAACTTAAAACTCCATAGTAAACCTAATGAATTTGTCCGAGTCATTTGAACATCGTACAACAATTTAGAATATCTTACGACTCTGTATGCCACATTACCGCCTTGAAAAGCATGTTAGTATAACGTACAACACCTTACAACTACTAACAAAACATTACAACACAGTACGTAAACTTAAAACTACATAATAAACCTAATGAATTCGTCCGAGTCATTTGAACATCGTACAACAATTTACAATATCTTACGACTCTGTATGCCACATTATCGCCTTGAAAAGCATGTTAGTATAACGTAGGACACCATACAACTCCTAACAACACATTACAATACCGTATGTACACTTAAAACTCCATGGTAAACCTAATGAATTTGTCCGAGTCATTTGAACATCGTACAACAATTTAGAATATCTTACGACTCTGTATGCCACATTACCGCCTTGAAAAGCATGTTAGTATAACATACAACACCTTACAACTACTAACAAAACATTACAACACCGTACGTAAACTTAAAACTCCATAATAAACCTAAAGAATTCATCCGAGTCCTTTGAACATCGTACGACAATTTAGAATATATTACCACTCTGTATACCACATTACCGCCTTGAAAAGTATGTTAGTATAATGTACGACACCTTACAACACCTAACAAAACATTACAACACCGTACGTAAACTCAAAACTCCATAATAAACCTAATGAATTCGTCCGAGTCATTTGCACATCGTACAACAATTTAGAATATCTTATGACTCTGTATGCCACATTACCGCCTTGAAAAGCATGTTAGTATAACGTAGGACACCTTACAACTCCTAACAACACATTACAATACCGTATGTAAACTTAAAACTCCGTAGTAAACCTAATGAATTTGTCCGAGTCATTTGAACATCGTACAACAATTTAGAATATCTTACGACTCTGTATGCCACATTAACGCCTTGAAAAGCATGTTAGTATAACGTACAACACCTTACAACTACTAACAAAACATTACAACACCGTACGTAAACTTAAAACTCCATAATAAACCTAAAGAATTCATCCGAGTCCTTTGAACATCGTACGACAATTTAGAATATATTACCACTCTGTATACCACATTACCGCCTTGAAAAGTATGTTAGTATAACGTACGACACCTTACAACACCTAACAAAACATTACAACACCGTACGTAAACTCAAAACTCCATAATAAACCTAATGAATTCGTCCGAGTCATTTGCACATCGTACAACAATTTAGAATATCTTATGACTCTGTATGCCACATTACCGCCTTGAAAAGCATGTTAGTATAACGTAGGACACCTTACAACTCCTAACAACACAATACCGTATGTAAACTTAAAACTCCATAGTAAACCTAATGAATTTGTCCGAGTCATTTGAACATCGTACAACAATTTAGAATATCTTACGACTCTGTATGCCACATTAACGCCTTGAAAAGCATGTTAGTATAACGTACAACACCTTACAACTACTAACAAAACATTACAACACCGTACGTAAACTTAAAACTCCATAATAAACCTAAAGAATTCCTCCGAGTCCTTTGAACATCGTACGACAATTTAGAATATATTACCACTCTGTATACCACATTACCGCCTTGAAAAGTATGTTAGTATAACGTACGGCACCTTACAATTCCAAACAAAACATTACAACACAGTACGTAAACTTAAAACTACATAATAAACTTAATGAATTCGTCTGAGTCATTTGAACATCGTACAACAATTTAGAATATCTTACGACTCTGTATGCCACATTACCGCCTTGAAAATCATGTTAGTATAACGTTGGACACCTTACAACTCCTAACAACACATTACAATACCGTATTTAAACTTAAAACTCCATAGTAAACCTAATGAATTTGTCCGAGTCATTTGAACATCGTACAACAATTTAGAATATCTTACGACTCTGTATGCCACATTACCGCCTTGAAAAGCATGTTAGTATAACGTACAACACCTTACAACTACTAACAAAACATTACAACACAGTACGTAAACTTAAAACTACATAATAAACCTAATGAATTCGTCCGAGTCATTTGAACATCGTACAACAATTTACAATATCTTACGACTCTGTATGCCACATTATCGCCTTGAAAAGCATGTTAGTATAACGTAGGACACCATACAACTCCTAACAACACATTACAATACCGTATGTACACTTTAAACTCCATAGTAAACCTAATGAATTTGTCCGAGTCATTTGAACATCGTACAACAATTTAGAATATCTTACGACTCTGTATGCCACATTACCGCCTTGAAAAGCATGTTAGTATAACATACAACACCTTACAACTACTAACAAAACATTACAACACCGTACGTAAACTTAAAACTCCATAATAAACCTAAAGAATTCATCCGAGTCCTTTGAACATCGTACGACAATTTAGAATATATTACCACTCTGTATACCACATTACCGCCTTGAAAAGTATGTTAGTATAATGTACGACACCTTACAACACCTAACAAAACATTACAACACCGTACGTAAACTCAAAACTCCATAATAAACCTAATGAATTCGTCCGAGTCATTTGCACATCGTACAACAATTTAGAATATCTTATGACTCTGTATGCCACATTACCGCCTTGAAAAGCATGTTAGTATAACGTAGGACACCTTACAACTCCTAACAACACATTACAATACCGTATGTAAACTTAAAACTCCGTAGTAAACCTAATGAATTTGTCCGAGTCATTTGAACATCGTACAACAATTTAGAATATCTTACGACTCTGTATGCCACATTAACGCCTTGAAAAGCATGTTAGTATAACGTACAACACCTTACAACTACTAACAAAACATTACAACACCGTACGTAAACTTAAAACTCCATAATAAACCTAAAGAATTCCTCCGAGTCCTTTGAACATCGTACGACAATTTAGAATATATTACCACTCTGTATACCACATTACCGCCTTGAAAAGTATGTTAGTATAACGTACGACACCTTACAACACCTAACAAAACATTACAACACCGTACGTAAACTCAAAACTCCATAATAAACCTAATGAATTCGTCCGAGTCATTTGCACATCGTACAACAATTTAGAATATCTTATGACTCTGTATGCCACATTACCGCCTTGAAAAGCATGTTAGTATAACGTAGGACACCTTACAACTCCTAACAACACAATACCGTATGTAAACTTAAAACTCCATAGTAAACCTAATGAATTTGTCCGAGTCATTTGAACATCGTACAACAATTTAGAATATCTTACGACTCTGTATGCCACATTAACGCCTTGAAAAGCATGTTAGTATAACGTACAACACCTTACAACTACTAACAAAACATTACAACACCGTACGTAAACTTAAAACTCCATAATAAACCTAAAGAATTCCTCCGAGTCCTTTGAACATCGTACGACAATTTAGAATATATTACCACTCTGTATACCACATTACCGCCTTGAAAAGTATGTTAGTATAACGTACGGCACCTTACAATTCCAAACAAAACATTACAACACAGTACGTAAACTTAAAACTACATAATAAACTTAATGAATTCGTCTGAGTCATTTGAACATCGTACAACAATTTAGAATATCTTACGACTCTGTATGCCACATTACCGCCTTGAAAATCATGTTAGTATAACGTTGGACACCTTACAACTCCTAACAACACATTACAATACCGTATTTAAACTTAAAACTCCATAGTAAACCTAATGAATTTGTCCGAGTCATTTGAACATCGTACAACAATTTAGAATATCTTACGACTCTGTATGCCACATTACCGCCTTGAAAAGCATGTTAGTATAACGTACAACACCTTACAACTACTAACAAAACATTACAACACAGTACGTAAACTTAAAACTACATAATAAACCTAATGAATTCGTCCGAGTCATTTGAACATCGTACAACAATTTACAATATCTTACGACTCTGTATGCCACATTATCGCCTTGAAAAGCATGTTAGTATAACGTAGGACACCATACAACTCCTAACAACACATTACAATACCGTATGTACACTTTAAACTCCATAGTAAACCTAATGAATTTGTCCGAGTCATTTGAACATCGTACAACAATTTAGAATATCTTACGACTCTGTATGCCACATTACCGCCTTGAAAAGCATGTTAGTATAACATACAACACCTTACAACTACTAACAAAACATTACAACACCGTACGTAAACTTAAAACTCCATAATAAACCTAAAGAATTCATCCGAGTCCTTTGAACATCGTACGACAATTTAGAATATATTACCACTCTGTATACCACATTACCGCCTTGAAAAGTATGTTAGTATAATGTACGACACCTTACAACACCTAACAAAACATTACAACACCGTACGTAAACTCAAAACTCCATAATAAACCTAATGAATTCGTCCGAGTCATTTGCACATCGTACAACAATTTAGAATATCTTATGACTCTGTATGCCACATTACCGCCTTGAAAAGCATGTTAGTATAACGTAGGACACCTTACAACTCCTAACAACACATTACAATACCGTATGTAAACTTAAAACTCCGTAGTAAACCTAATGAATTTGTCCGAGTCATTTGAACATCGTACAACAATTTAGAATATCTTACGACTCTGTATGCCACATTAACGCCTTGAAAAGCATGTTAGTATAACGTACAACACCTTACAACTACTAACAAAACATTACAACACCGTACGTAAACTTAAAACTCCATAATAAACCTAAAGAATTCCTCCGAGTCCTTTGAACATCGTACGACAATTTAGAATATATTACCACTCTGTATACCACATTACCGCCTTGAAAAGTATGTTAGTATAACGTACGGCACCTTACAATTCCAAACAAAACATTACAACACAGTACGTAAACTTAAAACTACATAATAAACTTAATGAATTCGTCTGAGTCATTTGAACATCGTACAACAATTTAGAATATCTTACGACTCTGTATGCCACATTACCGCCTTGAAAATCATGTTAGTATAACGTTGGACACCTTACAACTCCTAACAACACATTACAATACCGTATTTAAACTTAAAACTCCATAGTAAACCTAATGAATTTGTCCGAGTCATTTGAACATCGTACAACAATTTAGAATATCTTACGACTCTGTATACCACATTACCGCCTTGAAAAGCATGTTAGTATAACGTACAACACCTTACAACTACTAACAAAACATTACAACACAGTACGTAAACTTAAAACTACATAATAAACCTAATGAATTCGTCCGAGTCATTTGAACATCGTACAACAATTTAGAATATCTTACGACTCTGTATGCCACATTACCGCCTTGAAAAGCATGTTAGTATAACGTAGGACACCATACAACTCCTAACAACACATTACAATACCGTATGTACACTTAAAACTCCATAGTAAACCTAATGAATTTGTCCGAGTCATTTGAACATCGTACAACAATTTAGAATATCTTACGACTCTGTATGCCACATTACCGCCTTGAAAAGCATGTTAGTATAACGTACAACACCTTACAACTACTAACAAAACATTACAACACCGTACGTAAACTTAAAACTCCATAATAAACCTAAAGAATTCATCCGAATCCTTTGAACATCGTACGGCAATTTAGAATATATTACCACTCTGTATACCACATTACCGCCTTGAAAAGTATGTTAGTATAACGTACGGCACCTTACAATTCCTAACAAAACATTACAACACAGTACGTAAACTTAAAACTACATAATAAACCTAATGAATTCGTCCGAGTGATTTGAACAGCGTACAACAATTTAGAATATCTTACCACTCTGTATGCCACATTACCGACTTGAAAAGCATGTTAGTAAAACGTACGACACCTTACAACTCCTAACAAAACATTACAACACCGTACGTAAACTCAAAAATCCATAATAAACCTAATGAATTCGTCCGAGTCATTTGAACATCGTACAACAATTTTGAATATCTTACGACTCTGTATGCCACATTACCGCCTTGAAAAGCATGTTAGTATAACGTACGACACCTTACAACACCTAACAAAACATTACAACACCGTACGTAAACTCAAAACTCCATAATAAACCTAATGAATTCGTCCGAGTCATTTGCACATCGTACAACAATTTAGAATATCTTACGACTCTGTATGCCACATTACCGCCTTGAAAAGCATGTTAGTATAACGTAGGACACCTTACAACTCCTAACAACACATTACAATACCGTATGTAAACTTAAAACTCCATAGTAAACCTAATGAATTTGTCCGAGTCATTTGAACATCGTACAACAATTTAGAATATCTTACGACTCTGTATGCCACATTAACGCCTTGAAAAGCATGTTAGTATAACGTACAACACCTTACAACTACTAACAAAACATTACAACACCGTACGTAAACTTAAAACTCCATAATAAACCTAAAGAATTCATCCGAGTCCTTTGAACATCGTACGACAATTTAGAATATATTACCACTCTGTATACCACATTACCACCTTGAAAAGTATGTTAGTATAACATACGGCACCTTACAATTCCTAACAAAACATTACAACACAGTACGTAAACTTAAAACTACATAATAAACCTAATGAATTCGTCCGAGTCATTTGAACATCGTACAACAATTTAGAATATCTTACGACTCTGTATGCCACATTACCGCCTTGAAAAGCATGTTAGTATAACGTAGGACACCATACAACTCCTAACAACACATTACAATACCGTATGTAAACTTAAAACTCCATCGTAAACCTAATGAATTTGTCCGAGTCATTTGAACATCGTACAACAATTTAGAATATCTTACGACTCTGTATGCCACATTACCGCCTTGAAAAGCATGTTAGTATAACGTACAACACCTTACAACTACTAACAAAACATTACAACACCGTACGTAAACTTAAAACTCCATAATAAACCTAAAGAATTCATCTGAGTCCTTTGAACATCGTACGGCAATTTAGAATATATTACCACTCTGTATACCACATTACCGCCTTGAAAAGTATGTTAGTATAACGTACGGCACCTTACAATTCCTAACAAAACATTACAACACAGTACGTAAACTTAAAACTACATAATAAACCTAATGAATTCGTCCGAGTCATTTGAACATCGTACAACAATTTAGAATATCTTATGACTCTGTATGCCACATTACCGCCTTGAAAAGCATGTTAGTATAACGTAGGACACCTTACAACTACTAACAACACATTACAATACCGTATGTAAACTTAAAACTCCATAGTAAACCTAATGAATTTGTCCGAGTCATTTGAACATCGTACAACAATTTAGAATATCTTACGACTCTGTATGCCACATTACCGCCTTGAAAAGCATGTTAGTATAACGTACAACACCTTACAACTACTAACAAAACATTACAACACCGTACGTAAACTTAAAACTCCATAATAAACCTAAAGAATTCATCTGAGTCCTTTGAACATCGTACGGCAATTTAGAATATATTATCACTCTGTATACCACATTACCGCCTTGAAAAGTATGTTAGTATAACGTACGGCACCTTACAATTCCTAACAAAACATTACAACACAGTACGTAAACTTAAAACTACATAATAAACTTAATGAATTCGTCCGAGTCATTTGAACATCGTACAACAATTTAGAATATCTTACGACTCTGTATGCCACATTACCGCCTTGAAAAGCATGTTAGTATAACGTACGACACCTTACAACTCCTACCAAAACATTACAACACCGTACGTAAACTTAAAACTTCATAATAAACCTAATGAATTCATCCGAGTCTTTTGAACATCGTACGAAAATTTAGAATATATTACGACTCTGTATGCCACATTACCGCCTTGAAAAGCATGTTAGTATAACGTACGACACCTTACAACACATAACAAAACATTACAACACCGTACGTAAACTCAAAAATCCATAATAAACCTAATGAATTCGTCCGAGTCATTTGAACATCGTACAACAATTTAGAATATCTTACGACTCTGTATGCCACATTACCGCCTTGATAAGCATGTTAGTATAACGTACGACACCTTACAACACCTAACTAAACATTACAACACCGTACGTAAACTCAAAACTCCATAAGAAACCTAATGAATTCGTCCGATTCATTTGAACATCGTATAAAAATTTAGAATATCTTACGACTCTGTATGCCACATTACAGCCTTGAAAAGCATGTTAGTATAACGTAGGACACCTTAAAACTCCTAACAACACATTACAATACCGTATGTAAACTTAAAACTCTATAGTAAACCTAATGAATTCGTCCGAGACCTTTGAACATCGTACGACAATTTAGAATATATTACCACTCTGTATGCCACATTACCACCTTGAAAAGTATGTTAGTATAACGTACGTCACCTTACAATTCCTAACAAAACATTACAACATTGTACGTAAACTTAAAACTACATAATAAACTTAATGAATTCGTCCGATTCATGTGAACATCGTACAACAATTTAGAATATCTTACGACTCTGTATGCCACATTACCGCCTTGAAAAGCATGTTAGTATAACGTACGACACCTTACAACACCTAACAAAACATTACAACACCGTACGTAAACTCAAAACTCCATAATAAACCTAATGAATTCGTCCGAGTCATTTGAACATCGTTCAACAATTTAGAATATCTTACGACTCTGTATGCCACATTACAGCCTTGAAAAGCATGTTAGTATAACGTAGGACACCTTACAACTCCTAACAACACATTACAATACCGTATGTAAACTTAAAACTCCATAGTAAACCTAATGAATTCGTCCGAGTCCTTTGAACATCGTACGACAATTTAGAATATATTACCTCTCTGTATGCCACATTACCACCTTGAAAAGTATGTTAGTATAACGTACGGCACCTTACAATTCCTAACAAAACATTTCAACACCGTACGTAAACTTAAAACTACATAATAAACTTAATGAATTCGTCCGATTCATTTGAACATCGTACAACAATTTAGAAAATCTTACGACTCTGTATGCCACATTACCGCCTTGAAAAGAATGTTAGTATAACGTAGGACACCTTACAACTCCTAACAACACATTACAATACCGTATGTAAACTTAAAACTCCATAGTAAACCTAATGAATTCGTCCGATTCATTTGAACATCGTACAACAATTTAGAATATCTTACGGCTTTGTATGCCACATTACCGCCTTGAAAAGCATGTTAGTATAACGTACGGCACCTTACAATTCCTAACAAAACATTACAACATCGTACGTAAACTCAAAACTCCATAATAAACCTAATGAATTCGTCCGAGTCATTTGAACATCGTACAACAATTTAGAATATCTTAAGACTCTGTATGCCACATTACCGCCTTGAAAAGCATGTTAGTATAACGTAGGACACCTTACAACTCCTAACAACACATTACAATACCGTATGTAAACTTAAAACTCTATAGTAAACCTAATGAATTCGTCCGAGACCTTTGAACATCGTACGACAATTTAGAATATATTACCACTCTGTATGCCACATTACCACCTTGAAAAGTATGTTAGTATAACGTACGTCACCTTACAATTCCTAACAAAACATTACAACATCGTACGTAAACTTAAAACTACATAATTAACTTAATGAATTCGTCCGATTCATTTGAACATCGTACAACAATTTAGAATATCTTACGGCTCTGTATGCCACATTACCGCCTTGAAAAGCATGTTAGTATAACGTAGGACACCTTACATCTCCTAACAACACATTACAATATCATATGTAAACTTAAAACTCCAAAGTAAACCTAATGAATTTTTCCGAGTCATTTGAACATCGTACAACAATTTAGAATATCTTACCACACTGTATGCCACATTACCGCCTTGAAAAGCATGTTAGTATAACGTACAACACCTTACAACTACTAACAAAACATTACAACACCGTACGTAAACTTAAAACTCAATAGTAAACCTAATGAATTCATCAGAGTCCTTTGAACATCGTACGACAATTTAGAATATATTACCACTCTGTATACCACATTACCGCCTTGAAAAGTATGTTAGTATAACGTACGGCACCATACAATTCCTAACAAAACATTACAACACCGTACGTAAACTTAAAACTACATAATAAACTTAATGAATTCGTCCGATTCATTTGAACATCGTACAACAATTTAGAATATCTTACGACTCTGTATGCCACATTACCGCCTTGAAAAGAATGTTAGTATAACGTAGGACACCTTACAACTCCTAACAACACATTACAATACCGTATGTAAACTTAAAACTCCATAGTAAACCTAATAAATTTGTCCGAGTCATTTGAACATAGTAAAACAATTTAGAATATCTTACGACACTGTATGCCACATTACCGCCTTGAAAATCATGTTAGTATAACGTACAACACCTTACAACTACTAACAAAACATTACAATACCGTATGTAAACTTAAAACTCCATAGTAAACCTATTGAATTTGTCCGAGTCCTTTGAACATCGTACGACAATTTAGAATATATTACCACTCTGTATGCCACATTAAGCCTTGAAAAGCATGTTAGTATAACGTAGGACACCTTACAACTCCTAACAACACATTACAATACCGTATGTAAACTTAAAACTCCATAGTAAACCTAATGAATTCGTCCGATTCATTTGAACATCGTACAACAATTTAGAATATCTTACGGCTCTGTGTGCCACATTACCGCCTTGAAAAGCATGTTAGTATAACGTACGGCACCTTACAATTCCTAACAAAACATTACAACACCGTACGTAAACTCAAAACTCCATAATAAACCTAATGAATTCGTCCGAGTCATTTGAACATCGTACAACAATTTAGAATATCTTAAGACTCTGTATGCCACATTACCGCCTTGAAAAGCATGTTAGTATAACGTAGGACACCTTACAACTCCTAACAACACATTACAATACCGTATGTAAACTTAAAACTCTATAGTAAACCTAATGAATTCGTCCGAGACCTTTGAACATCGTACGACAATTTAGAATATATTACGACACTGTATGCCACATTACCGCCTTGAAAATCATGTTAGTATAACGTACAACACCTTACAACTACTAACAAAACATTACAATACCGTATGTAAAGTTAAAACTCCATAGTAAACCTATTGAATTTGTCCGAGTCCTTTGAACATCGTACGACAATTTAAAATATATTACCACTCTGTATGCCACATTACCGCCTTGAAAAGCATGTTAGTATAACGTACGGCACCTTACAATTCCTAACAAAACATTACAACACCATATGTAAACTTAAATCTACATAATAAACTTAATGAATTCGTCCGAGTCATTTGAACATCGTACAACAATTTAGAATATCTTACGACTCTGTATGCCACATTACCGCCTTGAAAAGCATGTTAGTATAACGTACGACACCTAACAAAACATTACAACACCGTACGTAAACTCAAAACTCCATAATAAACCTAATGAATTCGTCCGAGACCTTTGAACATCGTACGACAATTTAGAATATATTACCACTCTGTATGCCACATTACCACCTTGAAAAGTATGTTAGTATAACGTACGTCACCTTACAATTCCTAACAAAACATTACAACATCGTACGTAATCTTAAAACTACATAATTAACTTAATGAATTCGTCCGATTCATTTGAACATCTTACAACAATTTAGAATATCTTACGGCTCTGTATGCCACATTACCGCCTTGAAAAGCATGTTAGTATAACGTAGGACACCTTACATCTCCTAACAACACATTACAATATCATATGTAAACTTAAAACTCCAAAGTAAACCTAATGAATTTTTCCGAGTCATTTGAACATCGTACAACAATTTAGAATATCTTACAACACTGTATGCCACATTACCGCCTTGAAAAGCATGTTAGTATAACGTAGAACACCTTACAACTACTAACAAAACATTACAACACCGTACGTAAACTTAAAACTCAATAGTAAACCTAATGAATTCATCAGAGTCCTTTGAACATCGTACGACAATTTAAAATATATTACCACTCTGTATGCCACATTAAGCCTTGAAAAGCATGTTAGTATAACGTACGGCACCTTACAATTCCTAACAAAACATTACAACACCATATGTAAACTTAAAACTACATAATAAACTTAATGAATTCGTCCGATTCATTTGAACATCGTACAACAATTTAGAATATCTTACGACTCTGTATGCCACATTACCGCCTTGAAAAGAATGTTAGTATAACGTAGGACACCTTACAACTCCTAACAACACATTACAATACCGTATGTAAACTTAAAACTCCATAGTAAACCTAATGAATTTGTCCGAGTCATTTGAACATCTTAAAACAATTTAGAATATCTTACGACACTGTATGCCACATTACCGCCTTGAAAATCATGTTAGTATAACGTACAACACCTTACAACTACTAACAAAACATTACAATACCGTATGTAAACTTAAAACTCCATAGTAAACCTATTGAATTTGTCCGAGTCCTTTGAACATCGTACGACAATTTAGAATATATTACCACTCTGTATGCCACATTAAGCCTTGAAAAGCATGTTAGTATAACGTACGGCACCTTACAATTCCTAACAAAACATTACAACACCATATGTAAACTTAAAACTACATAATAAACTTAATGAATTCGTCCGAGTCATTTGAACATCGTACAACAATTTAGAATATCTTACGACTCTGTATGCCACATTACCGCCTTGAAAAGCATGTTAGTATAACGTACGACACCTTACAACACCTAACAAAACATTACAACACCGTACGTAAACTCAAAACTCCATAATAAACCTAATGAATTCGTCCGAGTCATTTGAACATCGTACAACAATTTAGAATATCTTAAGACTCTGTATGCCACATTACCGCCTTGAAAAGCATGTTAGTATAACGTAGGACACCTTACAACTCCTAACAACACATTACAATACCGTATGTAAACTTAAAACTCTATAGTAAACCTAATGAATTCGTCCGAGACCTTTGAACATCGTACGACAATTTAGAATATATTACCACTCTGTATGCCACATTACCACCTTGAAAAGTATGTTAGTATAACGTACGTCACCTTACAATTCCTAACAAAACATTACAACATCGTACGTAAACTTAAAACTACATAATTAACTTAATGAATTCGTCCGATTCATTTGAACATCGTACAACAATTTAGAATATCTTACGGCTCTGTATGCCACATTACTGCCTTGAAAAGCATGTTAGTATAACGTAGGACACCTTACATCTCCTAACAACACATTACAATATCATATGTAAACTTAAAACTCCAAAGTAAACCTAATGAATTTTTCCGAGTCATTTGAACATCGTACAACAATTTAGAATATTTTACAACACTCTATGCCACATTACCGCCTTGAAAAGCATGTTAGTATAACGTACAACACCTTACAACTACTAACAAAACATTACAACACCGTACGTAAACTTAAAACTCAATAGTAAACCTAATGAATTCATCCGAGTCTTTTGAACATCGTACGACAATTTAGAATATATTACCACTCTGTATACCACATTACCGCCTTGAAAAGTATGTTAGTATAACGTACGGCACCTTACAATTTCTAACAAAACATTACAACACCGTACGTAAACTTAAAACTACATAATAAACTTAATTAATTCGTCCGATTCATTTGAACATCGTACAACAATTTAGAATATCTTACGACTCTATATGCCACATTACCGCCTTGAAAAGAATGTTAGTATAACGTAGGACACCTTACAACTCCTAACAACACATTACAATACCGTATGTAAACTTAAAACTCCATAGTAAACCTAATGAATTTGTCCGAGTCATTTGAACATCGTAAAACAATTTAGAATATCTTACGACACTGTATGCCACATTACCGCCTTGAAAATCATGTTAGTATAACGTACAACACCTTACAACTACTAACAAAACATTACAATACCGTATGTAAACTTAAAACTCCATAGTAAACCTATTGAATTTGTCCGAGTCCTTTGAACATCGTACGACAATTTAAAATATATTACCACTCTGTATGCCACATTAAGCCTTGAAAAGCATGTTAGTATAACGTACGGCACCTTACAATTCCTAACAAAACATTACAACACCATATGTAAACTTAAAACTACATAATAAACTTAATGAATTCGTCCGATTCATTTGAACATCGTACAACAATTTAGAATATCTTACGACTCTGTATGCCACATTACCGCCTTGAAAAGAATGTTAGTATAACGTAGGACACCTTACAACTCCTAACAACACATTACAATACCGTATGTAAACTTAAAACTCCATAGTAAACCTAATGAATTTGTCCGAGTCATTTGAACATCTTAAAACAATTTAGAATATCTTACGACACTGTATGTCACATTACCGCCTTGAAAATCATGTTAGTATAACGTACAACACCTTACAACTACTAACAAAACATTACAATACCGTATGTAAACTTAAAACTCCATAGTAAACCTATTGAATTTGTCCGAGTCCTTTGAACATCGTACGACAATTTAAAATATATTACCACTCTGTATGCCACATTAAGCCTTGAAAAGCATGTTAGTATAACGTACGGCACCTTACAATTCCTAACAAAACATTACAACACCATATGTAAACTTAAAACTACATAATAAACTTAATGAATTCGTCCGAGTCATTTGAACATCGTACAACAATTTAGAATATCTTACGACTCTGTATGCGACATTACCGCCTTGAAAAGCATGTTAGTATAACGTACGACACCTTACAACACCTAACAAAACATTACAACACCGTACGTAAACTCAAAAATCCATAATAAACCTAATGAATTCGTCCGAGTCATTTGAACATCGTACAACAATTTAGAATATCTTAAGACTCTGTATGCCACATTACCGCCTTGAAAAGCATGTTAATATAACGTAGGACACCTTACAACTCCTAACAACACATTACAATACCGTATGTAAACTTAAAACTCTATAGTAAACCTAATGAATTCGTCCGAGACCTTTGAACATCGTACGACAATTTAGAATATATTACCACTCTGTATACCACATTACCGCCTTGAAAAGTATGTTAGTATAACGTACGGCACCTTACAATTCCTAACAAAACATTACAACACCGTACGTAAACTTAAAACTACATAATAAACTTAATGAATTCGTCCGATTCATTTGAACATCGTACAACAATTTAGAATATCTTACGACTCTGTATGCCACATTACCGCCTTGAAAAGAATGTTAGTATAACGTAGGACACCTTACAACTCCTAACAACACATTACAATACCGTATGTAAACTTAAAACTCCATAGTAAACCTAATGAATTTGTCCGAGTCATTTGAACATCGTAAAACAATTTAGAATATCTTACGACACTGTATGCCACATTACCGCCTTGAAAATCATGTTAGTATAACGTACAACACCTTACAACTACTAACAAAACATTACAATACCGTATGTAAACTTAAAATTCCATAGTAAACCTATTGAATTTGTCCGAGTCCTTTGAACATCGTACGACAATTTAGAATATATTACCACTTTGTATGCCACATTAAGCCTTGAAAAGCATGTTAGTATAACGTACGGCACCTTACAATTCCTAACAAAACATTACAACACCATATGTAAACTTAAAACTACATAATAAACTTAATGAATTCGTCCGAGTCATTTGAACATCGTACAACAATTTAGAATATCTTACGACTCTGTATGCCACATTACCGCCTTGAAAAGCATGTTAGTATAACGTACGACACCTTACAACACCTAACAAAACATTACAACACCGTACGTAAACTCAAAACTCCATAATAAACCTAATGAATTCGTCCGAGTCATTTGAACATCGTACAACAATTTAGAATATCTTAAGACTCTGTATGCCACATTACCGCCTTGAAAAGCATGTTAGTATAACGTAGGACACCTTACAACTCCTAACAACACATTACAATACCGTATGTAAACTTAAAACTCTATAGTAAACCTAATGAATTCGTCCGAGACCTTTGAACATCGTACGACAATTTAGAATATATTACCACTCTGTATGCCACATTACCACCTTGAAAAGTATGTTAGTATAACGTACGTCACCTTACAATTCCTAACAAAACATTACAACACCATATGTAAACTTAAAACTACATAATAAACTTAATGAATTCGTCCGATTCATTTGAACATCGTACAACAATTTAGAATATCTTACGGCTCTGTATGCCACATTACCGCCTTGAAAAGAATGTTAGTATAACGTAGGACACCTTACAACTCCTAACAACACATTACAATACCGTATGTAAACTTAAAACTCCATAGTAAACCTAATGAATTTGTCCGAGTCATTTGAACATCTTAAAACAATTTAGAATATCTTACGACACTGTATGCCACATTACCGCCTTGAAAATCATGTTAGTATAACGTACAACACCTTACAACTACTAACAAAACATTACAATACCGTATGTAAACTTAAAACTCCATAGTAAACCTATTGAATTTGTCCGAGTCCTTTGAACATCGTACGACAATTTAAAATATATTACCACTCTGTATGCCACATTAAGCCTTGAAAAGCATGTTAGTATAACGTACGGCACCTTAAAATTCCTAACAAAACATTACAACACCATATGTAAACTTAAAACTACATAATAAACTTAATGAATTCGTCCGAGTCATTTGAACATCGTACAACAATTTAGAATATCTTACGATTCTGTATGCGACATTACCGCCTTGAAAAGCATGTTAGTATAACGTACGACACCTTACAACACCTAACAAAACATTACAACACCGTACGTAAACTCAAAAATCCATAATAAACCTAATGAATTCGTCCGAGTCATTTGAACATCGTACAACAATTTAGAATATCTTAAGACTCTGTATGCCACATTACCGCCTTGAAAAGCATGTTAATATAACGTAGGACACCTTACAACTCCTAACAACACATTACAATACCGTATGTAAACTTAAAACTCTATAGTAAACCTAATGAATTCGTCCGAGACCTTTGAACATCGTACGACAATTTAGAATATATTACCACTCTGTATGCCACATTACCACCTTGAAAAGTATGTTAGTATAACGTACGTCACCTTACAATTCCTAACAAAACATTACAACATCGTACGTAAACTTAAAACTACATAATAAACTTAATGAATTCGTCCGATTCATTTGAACATCGTACAACAATTTAGAATATCTTACGGCTCTGTATGCCACATTACCGCCTTCAAAAGCATGTTAGTATAACGTAGGACACCTTACATCTCCTAACAACACATTACAATATCATATGTAAACTTAAAACTCCAAAGTAAACCTAATGAATTTTTCCGAGTCATTTGAACATCGTACAACAATTTAGAATATCTTACAACACTGTATGCCACATTACCGCCTTGAAAAGCATGTTAGTATAACGTACAACACCTTACAACTACTAACAAAACATTACAACACCGTACATAAACTTAAAACTCAATAGTAAACCTAATGAATTCATCAGAGTCCTTTGAACATCGTACGACAATTTAGAATATATTACCACTCTGTATACCACATTACCGCCTTGAAAAGTATGTTAGTATAACGTACGGCACCTTACAATTCCTAACAAAACATTACAACACCGTACGTAAACTTAAAACTACATAATAAACTTAATGAATTCGTCCGATTCATTTGAACATCGTACAACAATTTAGAATATCTTACGACTCTGTATGCCACATTACCGCCTTGAAAAGAATGTTAGTATAACGTAGGACACCTTACAACTCCTAACAACACATTACAATACCGTATGTAAACTTAAAACTCCATAGTAAACCTAATGAATTTGTCCGAGTCATTTGAACATCTTAAAACAATTTAGAATATCTTACGACACTGTATGCCACATTACCGCCTTGAAAATCATGTTAGTATAACGTACAACACCTTACAACTACTAACAAAACATTACAATACCGTATGTAAACTTAAAACTCCATAGTAAACCTATTGAATTTGTCCGAGTCCTTTGAACATCGTACGACAATTTAGAATATATTACCACTCTGTATGCCACATTAAGCCTTGAAAAGCATGTTAGTATAACGTACGGCACCTTACAATTCCTAACAAAACATTACAACACCATATGTAAACTTAAAACTACATAATAAACTTAATGAATTCGTCCGAGTCATTTGAACATCGTACAACAATTTAGAATATCTTACGACTCTGTATGCCACATTACCGCCTTGAAAAGCATGTTAGTATAACGTACGACACCTTACAACACCTAACAAAACATTACAACACCGTACGTAAACTCAAAACTCCATAATAAACCTAATGAATTCGTCCGAGTCATTTGAACATCGTACAACAATTTAGAATATCTTAAGACTCTGTATGCCACATTACCGCCTTGAAAAGCATGTTAGTATAACGTAGGACACCTTACAACTCCTAACAACACATTACAATACCGTATGTAAACTTAAAACTCTATAGTAAACCTAATGAATTCGTCCGAGACCTTTGAACATCGTACGACAATTTAGAATATATTACCACTCTGTATGCCACATTACCACCTTGAAAAGTATGTTAGTATAACGTACGTCACCTTACAATTCCTAACAAAACATTACAACATCGTACGTAAACTTAAAACTACATAATTAACTTAATGAATTCGTCCGATTCATTTGAACATCGTACAACAATTTAGAATATCTTACGGCTCTGTATGCCACATTACCGCCTTGAAAAGCATGTTAGTATAACGTAGGACACCTTACATCTCCTAACAACACATTACAATATCATATGTAAACTTAAAACTCCAAAGTAAACCTAATGAATTTTTCCGAGTCATTTGAACATCGTACAACAATTTAGAATATCTTACAACACTCTATGCCACATTACCGCCTTGAAAAGCATGTTAGTATAACGTACAACACCTTACAACTACTAACAAAACATTACAACACCGTACGTAAACTTAAAACTCAATAGTAAACCTAATGAATTCATCCGAGTCTTTTGAACATCGTACGACAATTTAGAATATATTACCACTCTGTATACCACATTACCGCCTTGAAAAGTATGTTAGTATAACGTACGGCACCTTACAATTTCTAACAAAACATTACAACACCGTACGTAAACTTAAAACTACATAATAAACTTAATGAATTCGTCCGATTCATTTGAACATCGTACAACAATTTAGAATATCTTACGACTCTGTATGCCACATTACCGCCTTGAAAAGAATGTTAGTATAACGTAGGACACCTTACAACTCCTAACAACACATTACAATACCGTATGTAAACTTAAAACTCCATAGTAAACCTAATGAATTTGTCCGAGTCATTTGAACATCGTAAAACAATTTAGAATATCTTACGACACTGTATGCCACATTACCGCCTTGAAAATCATGTTAGTATAACGTACAACACCTTACAACTACTAACAAAACATTACAATACCGTATGTAAACTTAAAACTCCATAGTAAACCTATTGAATTTGTCCGAGTCCTTTGAACATCGTACGACAATTTAAAATATATTGCCACTCTGTATGCCACATTAAGCCTTGAAAAGCATGTTAGTATAACGTACGGCACCTTACAATTCCTAACAAAACATTACAACACCATATGTAAACTTAAAACTACATAATAAACTTAATGAATTCGTCCGAGTCATTTGAACATCGTACAACAATTTAGAATATCTTACGACTCTGTATGCGACATTACCGCCTTGAAAAACATGTTAGTATAACGTACGACACCTTACAACACCTAACAAAACATTACAACACCGTACGTAAACTCAAAAATCCATAATAAACCTAATGAATTTGTCCGAGTCATTTGAACATCGTACAACAATTTAGAATATCTTAAGACTCTGTATGCCACATTACCGCCTTGAAAAGCATGTTAATATAACGTAGGACACCTTACAACTCCTAACAACACATTACAATACCGTATGTAAACTTAAAACTCTATAGTAAACCTAATGAATTCGTCCGAGACCTTTGAACATCGTACGACAATTTAGAATATATTACCACTCTGTATGCCACATTACCACCTTGAAAAGTATGTTAGTATAACGTACGTCACCTTACAATTCCTAACAAAACATTACAACATCGTACGTAAACTTAAAACTACATAATAAACTTAATGAATTCGTCCGATTCATTTGAACATCGTACAACAATTTAGAATATCTTACGGCTCTGTATGCCACATTACCGCCTTCAAAAGCATGTTAGTATAACGTAGGACACCTTACATCTCCTAACAACACATTACAATATCATATGTAAACTTAAAACTCCAAAGTAAACCTAATGAATTTTTCCGAGTCATTTGAACATCGTACAACAATTTAGAATATCTTACAACACTGTATGCCACATTACCGCCTTGAAAAGCATGTTAGTATAACGTACAACACCTTACAACTACTAACAAAACATTACAACACCGTACGTAAACTTAAAACTCAATAGTAAACCTAATGAATTCATCCGAGTCCTTTGAACATCGTACGACAATTTAGAATATATTACCACTCTGTATACCACATTACCGCCTTGAAAAGTATGTTAGTTTAACGTACGACACCTTACAATTCCTAACAAAACATTACAACACCGTACGTAAATTTAAAACTACATAATAAACTTAATGAATTCGTCCGAGTCATTTGAACATCGTACAACAATTTAGAATATCTTACGACACTGTATGCCACATTACCGCCTTGAAAAGCATGTTAGTATAACGTACAACACCTTACAACTACTAACAAAACATTACAACACCGTACGTAAACTTAAAACTCCATAATAAACCAAATGAGTTCATCCGAGTCCTTTGAACATCGTACGCCAATTTAGAATATATTACCACTCTGTATACCACATTACCACCTTGAAAAGTATGTTAGTATAACGTACGGCACCTTACAATTCCTAACAAAACATTATAACACCATACGTAAACTTAAAACTACATAATAAACTTAATGAATTCGTCCGAGTCATTTGAACATCGTACAACAATTTAGAATATTTTACGACTCTGTATGCCACATTACCGCCTTGAAAATTATGTTAGTATAACGTAGGACACCTTACAACTCCTAACAACACATTACAATACCGTATGTAAACTTAAAACTCCATAGTAAACCTAATGAATTCGCCCGAGTCCTTTAAACATCAGACGACCACTCAGGACTTGTTACGACTTTGTAGGCGATATTAGCCACAAGAAAAGCAATTTAGAATAATGTAGGATGCGTTACATCTTTTGAGAACAACTTACACCACAGTACGAAACATTAAAACTCCATAATAAACCTAATGAATTCGTCCGAGTGATTTGAACATCGTACAACAATTTTGAATATCTTACCACTCTGTATGCCACATTACCGACTTGAAAAGCATGTTAGTATAACGTACGACACCTTACAACTCCTAACAAAACATTACAACACCGTACGTAAACTTAAAACTACATAATAAACTTAATGAATTCGTCCGAGTCATTTGAACATCGTACAACAATTTAGAATATCTTACGACTCTGTATGCGACATTACCGCCTTGAAAAACATGTTAGTATAACGTACGACACCTTACAACACCTAACAAAACATTACAACACCGTACGTAAACTCAAAAATCCATAATAAACCTAATGAATTTGTCCGAGTCATTTGAACATCGTACAACAATTTAGAATATCTTAAGACTCTGTATGCCACATTACCGCCTTGAAAAGCATGTTAATATAACGTAGGACACCTTACAACTCCTAACAACACATTACAATACCGTATGTAAACTTAAAACTCTATAGTAAACCTAATGAATTCGTCCGAGACCTTTGAACATCGTACGACAATTTAGAATATATTACCACTCTGTATGCCACATTACCACCTTGAAAAGTATGTTAGTATAACGTACGTCACCTTACAATTCCTAACAAAACATTACAACATCGTACGTAAACTTAAAACTACATAATAAACTTAATGAATTCGTCCGATTCATTTGAACATCGTACAACAATTTAGAATATCTTACGGCTCTGTATGCCACATTACCGCCTTCAAAAGCATGTTAGTATAACGTAGGACACCTTACATCTCCTAACAACACATTACAATATCATATGTAAACTTAAAACTCCAAAGTAAACCTAATGAATTTTTCCGAGTCATTTGAACATCGTACAACAATTTAGAATATCTTACAACACTGTATGCCACATTACCGCCTTGAAAAGCATGTTAGTATAACGTACAACACCTTACAACTACTAACAAAACATTACAACACCGTACGTAAACTTAAAACTCAATAGTAAACCTAATGAATTCATCCGAGTCCTTTGAACATCGTACGACAATTTAGAATATATTACCACTCTGTATACCACATTACCGCCTTGAAAAGTATGTTAGTTTAACGTACGACACCTTACAATTCCTAACAAAACATTACAACACCGTACGTAAATTTAAAACTACATAATAAACTTAATGAATTCGTCCGAGTCATTTGAACATCGTACAACAATTTAGAATATCTTACGACACTGTATGCCACATTACCGCCTTGAAAAGCATGTTAGTATAACGTACAACACCTTACAACTACTAACAAAACATTACAACACCGTACGTAAACTTAAAACTCCATAATAAACCAAATGAGTTCATCCGAGTCCTTTGAACATCGTACGCCAATTTAGAATATATTACCACTCTGTATACCACATTACCACCTTGAAAAGTATGTTAGTATAACGTACGGCACCTTACAATTCCTAACAAAACATTATAACACCATACGTAAACTTAAAACTACATAATAAACTTAATGAATTCGTCCGAGTCATTTGAACATCGTACAACAATTTAGAATATTTTACGACTCTGTATGCCACATTACCGCCTTGAAAATTATGTTAGTATAACGTAGGACACCTTACAACTCCTAACAACACATTACAATACCGTATGTAAACTTAAAACTCCATAGTAAACCTAATGAATTCGCCCGAGTCCTTTAAACATCAGACGACCACTCAGGACTTGTTACGACTTTGTAGGCGATATTAGCCACAAGAAAAGCAATTTAGAATAATGTAGGATGCGTTACATCTTTTGAGAACAACTTACACCACAGTACGAAACATTAAAACTCCATAATAAACCTAATGAATTCGTCCGAGTGATTTGAACATCGTACAACAATTTTGAATATCTTACCACTCTGTATGCCACATTACCGACTTGAAAAGCATGTTAGTATAACGTACGACACCTTACAACTCCTAACAAAACATTACAACACCGTACGTAAACTTAAAACTCCATAATAAACTTAATGAATTCGTCCGAGTCATTTGAACATCGTACAACATTTAGAATATCTTACGACTCTGTATGCCACATTACCGCCTTGAAAAGCATGTTAGTATAACGTACGACACCTTACAACACCTAACAAAACATTACAACACCGTACGTAAACTCAAAACTCCATAATAAACATAATGAATTCGTCCGAGTCATTTGAACATCGTACAACAATTTAGAATATCTTACGACTCTGTATGCCACATTACCGCCTTGAAAAGTATGTTAGTATAACGTAGGACACCTTACAACTCCTAACAACACATTACAATACCGTATGTAAACTTAAAACTCCATAGTAAACCTAATAAATTTGTCCGAGTCATTTGAACATCGTACAACAATTTAGAATATCTTACGACACTGTATGCCACATTACCGTCTTGAAAATTATGTTAGTATAACGTACAACACCTTACAACTACTAACAAAACATTACAATACCGTATGTAAACTTAAAACCCCATAGTAAACCTAATGAATTTATCCGAGTCCTTTGAACATCGTACGACAATTTAAAATATATTACCACTCTGTATGCCACATTACCGCCTTGAAAAGTATGTTAGTATAACGTACGGCACCTTACAATTCCTAACAAAACATTACAACACCATACGTAAACTTAAAACTACATAATAAACTTAATGAATTCGTCCGAGTCATTTGAACATCGTACAACAATTTAGAATATCTTACGACTCTGTATGCCACATTACCGCCTTGAAAATCATGTTAGTATAACGTAGGACACCTTACAACTCCTAACAACACATTACAATACCGTATGTAAACTTAAACGTACATAGTAAACCTAATAAATTCGTCCGAGTCCTTTAAACATCAGACGACCACTCAGGACTTGTTACGACTTTGTAGGCGATATTAGCAACAGGAAAAGCAATTTAGAATAATGTAGGATGCGTTACATCTTTTGAGAACACCTTACACCACCGTACGAAACATTAAAACTCCATAATAAACCTAACGAATTCGTCCGAGTCATTTGAACATCGTACAACAATTTAGAATATCTTACGACTCTGTATGCCACATTACCGCCTTGAAAATCATGTTAGTATAACGTAGGACACCTTACAACTCCTAACAACACATTACAATACCGTATGTAAACTTAAAACTCCATAGTAAACCTAATGAATTCGTCCGAGTCCTTTGAACATCGTACGACAATTTAGAATATATTACCACTCTGTATGCCACATTACCACCTTGAAAAGTATGTTAGTCTAACGTACGGCACCTAACAATTCCTAACAAAACATTACAACACCGTACGTAAACTTAAAACTACATAATAAACTTACTGAATTCGTCCGATTCATTTGAACATCGTACAACAATTTAGAATATCTTACGACTCTGTATGCCACATTACCGCCTTGAAAAGAACGTTAGTATAACGTAGGACACCCTACAACTCCTAACAACACATTACAATACCGTATATAAACTTAAAACTCCATAGTAAACCTAATGAATTTGTCCGAGTCATTTGAACATCGTACAACAATTTAGAATATCTTACGACACTGTATGCCACATTACCGCCTTGAAAATCATGTTAGTATAACGTACAACACCTTACAACTACTAACAAAACATTGCAATACCGTATGTAAACTTAAAACCCCATAGTAAACCTAATGAATTTAATAGAGTCCTTTGAACATCGTACGACAATTTAAAATATATTACCACTCTGTATGCCACATTACCGCCTTGAAAAGTATGTTAGTATAACGTACGGCACCTTACAATTCCTAACAAAACAATACAACACCATACGTAAACTTAAAACATAATAAACTTAATGAATTCGTCCGAGTCATTTGAACATCGTACAACAATTTAGAATATCTTACGACTCTGTATGCCACATTACCGCCTTGAAAATCATGTTAGTATAACGTAGGACACCTTACAACTCCTAACAACACATTACAATACCGTATGTAAACTTAAACCTCCATAGTAAACCTAATGAATTCGTCCGAGTCCTTTAAACATCAGACGACCACTCAGGACTTGTTACGACTTTGTAGGCGATATTAGCAATAGGAAAAGCAATTTAGAATAATGTAGGATGCGTTACATCTTTTGAGAACACCTTACACCACCGTACGAAACATTAAAACTCCATAATAAACCTAACGAATTCGTCCGAGTCATTTGAACATCGTACAACAATTTAGAATATCTTACGACTCTGTATGCCACATTACCGCCTTGAAAATCATGTTAGTATAACGTAGGACACCTTACAACTCCTAACAACACATTACAATACCGTATGTAAACTTAAAACTCCATAGTAAACCTAATGAA
The DNA here is from genome assembly GCA_030867185.1 of Tagetes erecta. Lineage (NCBI taxonomy): Eukaryota > Viridiplantae > Streptophyta > Magnoliopsida > Asterales > Asteraceae > Tagetes > Tagetes erecta. Next base: position 40,088,753 of record CM061488.1, on the reverse strand, counting down.
TTCGTCCGAGTCCTTTGAACATCGTACGACAATTTAGAATATATTACCACTCTGTATGCCACATTACCACCTTGAAAAGTATGTTAGTATAACGTACGGCACCTAACTTTTTCTAACAAAACATTACAACACCGTACGTAAACTTAAAACTACATAATAAACTTAATGAATTCGTCCGATTCATTTGAACATCGTACAACAATTTAGAATATCTTACGACTCTGTATGCCACATTACCGCCTTGAAAAGAACGTTAGTATAACGTAGGACACCCTAAAACTCCTAGCAACACATTACAATACCGTATGTAAACTTAAAACTCCATAGTAAACCTAATGAATTTGTCCGAGTCATTTGAACATCGTACAACAATTTAGAATATCTTACGACACTGTATGCCACATTACCGCCTTGAAAATCATGTTAGTATAACGTACAACACCTTACAACTACTAACAAAACATTACAATACCGTATGTAAACTTAAAACCCCATAGTAAACCTAATGAATTTATCCGAGTCCTTTGAACATCGTACGACAATTTAAAATATATTACCACTCTGTATGCCACATTACCACCTTGAAAAGTATGTTAGTATAACGTACGGCACCTAACAATTCCTAACAAAACATTACAACACCGTACGTAAACTTAAAACTACATAATAAACTTAATGAATTCGTCCGATTCATTTGAACATCGTACAACAATTTAGAATATCTTACGACTCTGTATGCCACATTACCGCCTTGAAAAGAACGTTAGTATAACGTAGGACACCCTACAACTCCTAACAACACATTACAATACCGTATATAAACTTAAAACTCCATAGTAAACCTAATGAATTTGTCCGAGTCATTTGAACATCGTACAACAATTTAGAATATCTTACGACACTGTATGCCACATTACCGCCTTGAAAATCATGTTAGTATAACGTACAACACCTTACAACTACTAACAAAACATTGCAATACCGTATGTAAACTTAAAACCCCATAGTAAACCTAATGAATTTAATAGAGTCCTTTGAACATCGTACGACAATTTAAAATATATTACCACTCTGTATGCCACATTACCGCCTTGAAAAGTATGTTAGTATAACGTACGGCACCTTACAATTCCTAACAAAACAATACAACACCATACGTAAACTTAAAACATAATAAACTTAATGAATTCGTCCGAGTCATTTGAACATCGTACAACAATTTAGAATATCTTACGACTCTGTATGCCACATTACCGCCTTGAAAATCATGTTAGTATAACGTAGGACACCTTACAACTCCTAACAACACATTACAATACCGTATGTAAACTTAAACCTCCATAGTAAACCTAATGAATTCGTCCGAGTCCTTTAAACATCAGACGACCACTCAGGACTTGTTACGACTTTGTAGGCGATATTAGCAATAGGAAAAGCAATTTAGAATAATGTAGGATGCGTTACATCTTTTGAGAACACCTTACACCACCGTACGAAACATTAAAACTCCATAATAAACCTAACGAATTCGTCCGAGTCATTTGAACATCGTACAACAATTTAGAATATCTTACGACTCTGTATGCCACATTACCGCCTTGAAAATCATGTTAGTATAACGTAGGACACCTTACAACTCCTAACAACACATTACAATACCGTATGTAAACTTAAAACTCCATAGTAAACCTAATGAATTCGTCCGAGTCCTTTGAACATCGTACGACAATTTAGAATATATTACCACTCTGTATGCCACATTACCACCTTGAAAAGTATGTTAGTATAACGTACGGCACCTAACTTTTTCTAACAAAACATTACAACACCGTACGTAAACTTAAAACTACATAATAAACTTAATGAATTCGTCCGATTCATTTGAACATCGTACAACAATTTAGAATATCTTACGACTCTGTATGCCACATTACCGCCTTGAAAAGAACGTTAGTATAACGTAGGACACCCTAAAACTCCTAGCAACACATTACAATACCGTATGTAAACTTAAAACTCCATAGTAAACCTAATGAATTTGTCCGAGTCATTTGAACATCGTACAACAATTTAGAATATCTTACGACACTGTATGCCACATTACCGCCTTGAAAATCATGTTAGTATAACGTACAACACCTTACAACTACTAACAAAACATTACAATACCGTATGTAAACTTAAAACCCCATAGTAAACCTAATGAATTTATCCGAGTCCTTTGAACATCGTACGACAATTTAAAATATATTACCACTCTGTATGCCACATTACCGCCTTGAAAAGTATGTTAGTATAACGTACGGCACCTTACAATTCCTAACAAAACAATACAACACCATACGTAAACTTAAAACATAATAAACTTAATGAATTCGTCCGAGTCATTTGAACATCGTACAACAATTTAGAATATCTTACGACTCTGTATGCCACATTACCACCTTGAAAATCATGTTAGTATAACGTAGGACACCTTACAACTCCTAACAACACATTACAATACCGTATGTAAACTTAAACCTCCATAGTAAACCTAATGAATTCGTCCGAGTCCTTTAAACATCAGACGACCACTCAGGACTTGTTACGACTTTGTAGGCGATATTAGCAACAGGAAAAGCAATTTAGAATAATGTAGGATGCGTTACATCTTTTGAGAACACCTTACACAACCGTACGAAACATTAAAACTCCATAATAAACCTAACGAATTCGTCCGAGTCATTTGAACATCGTACAACAATTTAGAATATCTTACGACTCTGTATTCCACATTACCGCCTTGAAAATCATGTTAGTATAACGTAGGACACCTTACAACTCCTAACAACACATTACAATACCGTATGTAAACTTAAAACTCCATAGTAAACCTAATGAATTCGTCCGAGTCCTTTGAACATCGTACGACAATTTAGAATATATTACCACTCTGTATGCCACATTACCACCTTGAAAAGTATGTTAGTATAACGTACGCCACCTAACAATTCCTAACAAAACATTACAACACCGTACGTAAACTTAAAACTACATAATAAACTTAATGAATTCGTCCGATTCATTTGAACATCGTACAACAATTTAGAATATCTTACGACTCTGTATGCCACATTACCGCCTTGAAAAGAACGTTAGTATAACGTAGGACACCCTACAACTCCTAACAACACATTACAATACCGTATGTAAACTTAAAACTCCATAGTAAACCTAATGAATTTTTCCGAGTCATTTGAACATCGTACAACAATTTAGAATATCTTACGACACTGTATGCCACATTACCGCCTTGAAAATCATGTTAGTATAACGTACAACACCTTACAACTACTAACAAAACATTACAATACCGTATGTAAACTTAAAACCCCATAGTAAACCTAATGAATTTATCCGAGTCCTTTGAACATCGTACGACAATTTAAAATATATTACCACTCTGTATGCCACATTACCGCCTTGAAAAGTATGTTAGTATAACGTACGGCACCTTACAATTCCTAACAAAACAATACAACACCATACGTAAACTTAAAACATAATAAACTTAATGAATTCGTCCGAGTCATTTGAACATCGTACAACAATTTAGAATATCTTACGACTCTGTATGCCACATTACCGCCTTGAAAATCATGTTAGTATAACGTAGGACACCTTACAACTCCTAACAACACATTACAATACCGTATGTAAACTTAAACCTCCATAGTAAACCTAATGAATTCGTCCGAGTCCTTTAAACATCAGACGACCACTCAGGACTTGTTACGACTTTGTAGGCGATATTAGCAACAGGAAAAGCAATTTAGAATAATGTAGGATGCGTTACATCTTTTGAGAACACCTTACACAACCGTACGAAACATTAAAACTCCATAATAAACCTAACGAATTCGTCCGAGTCATTTGAACATCGTACAACAATTTAGAATATCTTACGACTCTGTATTCCACATTACCGCCTTGAAAATCATGTTAGTATAACGTAGGACACCTTACAACTCCTAACAACACATTACAATACCGTATGTAAACTTAAAACTCCATAGTAAACCTAATGAATTCGTCCGAGTCCTTTGAACATCGTACGACAATTTAGAATATATTACCACTCTGTATGCCACATTACCACCTTGAAAAGTATGTTAGTATAACGTACGCCACCTAACAATTCCTAACAAAACATTACAACACCGTACGTAAACTTAAAACTACATAATAAACTTAATGAATTCGTCCGATTCATTTGAACATCGTACAACAATTTAGAATATCTTACGACTCTGTATGCCACATTACCGCCTTGAAAAGAACGTTAGTATAACGTAGGACACCCTACAACTCCTAACAACACATTACAATACCGTATGTAAACTTAAAACTCCATAGTAAACCTAATGAATTTTTCCGAGTCATTTGAACATCGTACAACAATTTAGAATATCTTACGACACTGTATGCCACATTACCGCCTTGAAAATCATGTTAGTATAACGTACAACACCTTACAACTACTAAAAAAACATTACAATACCGTATGTAAACTTAAAACCCCATAGTAAACCTAATGAATTTATCCGAGTCCTTTGAACATCGTACGACAATTTAAAATATATTACCACTCTGTATGCCACATTACCGCCTTGAAAAGTATGTTAGTATAACGTACGGCACCTTACAATTCCTAACAAAACAATACAACACCATACGTAAACTTAAAACATAATAAACTTAATGAATTCGTCCGAGTCATTTGAACATCGTACAACAATTTAGAATATCTTACGACTCTGTATGCCACATTACCGCCTTGAAAATCATGTTAGTATAACGTAGGACACCTTACAACTCCTAACAACACATTACAATACCGTATGTAAACTTAAACCTCCATAGTAAACCTAATGAATTCGTCCGAGTCCTTTAAACATCAGACGACCACTCAGGACTTGTTACGACTTTGTAGGCGATATTAGCAACAGGAAAAGCAATTTAGAATAATGTAGGATGCGTTACATCTTTTGAGAACACCTTACACAACCGTACGAAACATTAAAACTCCATAATAAACCTAACGAATTCGTCCGAGTCATTTGAACATCGTACAACAATTTAGAATATCTTACGACTCTGTATGCCACATTACCGCCTTGAAAATCATGTTAGTATAACGTAGGACACCTTACAACTCCTAACAACACATTACAATACCGTATGTAAACTTAAAACTCCATAGTAAACCTAATGAATTCGTCCGAGTCCTTTGAACATCGTACGACAATTTAGAATATATTACCACTCTGTATGCCACATTACCACCTTGAAAAGTATGTTAGTATAACGTACGCCACCTAACAATTCCTAACAAAACATTACAACACCGTACGTAAACTTAAAACTACATAATAAACTTAATGAATTCGTCCGATTCATTTGAACATCGTACAACAATTTAGAATATCTTACGACTCTGTATGCCACATTACCGCCTTGAAAAGAACGTTAGTATAACGTAGGACACCATACAACTCCTAACAACACATTACAATACCGTATGTAAACTTAAAACTCCATAGTAAACCTAATGAATTTGTCCGAGTCATTTGAACATCGTACAACAATTTAGAATATCTTACGACACTGTATGCCACATTACCGCCTTGAAAATCATGTTAGTATAACGTACAACACCTTACAACTACTAACAAAACATTACAATACCGTATGTAAACTTAAAACCCCATAGTAAACCTAATGAATTTATCCGAGTCCTTTGAACATCGTACGACAATTTAAAATATATTACCACTCTGTATGCCACATTACCGCCTTGAAAAGTATGTTAGTATAACGTACGGCACCTTACAATTCCTAACAAAACAATACAACACCATACGTAAACTTAAAACATAATAAACTTAATGAATTCGTCCGAGTCATTTGAACATCGTACAACAATTTAGAATATCTTACGACTCTGTATGCCACATTACCGCCTTGAAAATCATGTTAGTATAACGTAGGACACCTTACAACTCCTAACAACACATTACAATACCGTATGTAAACTTAAACCTCCATAGTAAACCTAATGAATTCGTCCGAGTCCTTTAAACATCAGACGACCACTCAGGACTTGTTACGACTTTGTAGGCGATATTAGCAACAGGAAAAGCAATTTAGAATAATGTAGGATGCGTTACATCTTTTGAGAACACCTTACACAACCGTACGAAACATTAAAACTCCATAATAAACCTAACGAATTCGTCCGAGTCATTTGAACATCGTACAACAATTTAGAATATCTTACGACTCTGTATGCCACATTACCGCCTTGAAAATCATGTTAGTATAACGTAGGACACCTTACAACTCCTAACAACACATTACAATACCGTATGTAAACTTAAAACTCCATAGTAAACCTAATGAATTCGTCCGAGTCCTTTGAACATCGTACGACAATTTAGAATATATTACCACTCTGTATGCCACATTACCACCTTGAAAAGTATGTTAGTATAACGTACGCCACCTAACAATTCCTAACAAAACATTACAACACCGTACGTAAACTTAAAACTACATAATAAACTTAATGAATTCGTCCGATTCATTTGAACATCGTACAACAATTTAGAATATCTTACGACTCTGTATGCCACATTACCGCCTTGAAAAGAACGTTAGTATAACGTAGGACACCCTACAACTCCTAACAACACATTACAATACCGTATGTAAACTTAAAACTCCATAGTAAACCTAATGAATTTGTCCGAGTCATTTGAACATCGTACAACAATTTAGAATATCTTACGACACTGTATGCCACATTACCGCCTTGAAAATCATGTTAGTATAACGTACAACACCTTACAACTACTAACAAAACATTACAATACCGTATGTAAACTTAAAACCCCATAGTAAACCTAATGAATTTATCCGAGTCCTTTGAACATCGTACGACAATTTAAAATATATTACCACTCTGTATGCCACATTACCGCCTTGAAAAGTATGTTAGTATAACGTACGGCACCTTACAATTCCTAACAAAACAATACAACACCATACGTAAACTTAAAACATAATAAACTTAATGAATTCGTCCGAGTCATTTGAACATCGTACAACAATTTAGAATATCTTACGACTCTGTATGCCACATTACCGCCTTGAAAATCATGTTAGTATAACGTAGGACACCTTACAACTCCTAACAACACATTACAATACCGTATGTAAACTTAAACCTCCATAGTAAACCTAATGAATTCGTCCGAGTCCTTTAAACATCAGACGACCACTCAGGACTTGTTACGACTTTGTAGGCGATATTAGCAACAGGAAAAGCAATTTAGAATAATGTAGGATGCGTTACATCTTTTGAGAACACCTTACACAACCGTACGAAACATTAAAACTCCATAATAAACCTAACGAATTCGTCCGAGTCATTTGAACATCGTACAACAATTTAGAATATCTTACGACTCTGTATGCCACATTACCGCCTTGAAAATCATGTTAGTATAACGTAGGACACCTTACAACTCCTAACAACACATTACAATACCGTATGTAAACTTAAAACTCCATAGTAAACCTAATGAATTCGTCCGAGTCCTTTGAACATCGTACGACAATTTAGAATATATTACCACTCTGTATGCCACATTACCACCTTGAAAAGTATGTTAGTATAACGTACGCCACCTAACAATTCCTAACAAAACATTACAACACCGTACGTAAACTTAAAACTACATAATAAACTTAATGAATTCGTCCGATTCATTTGAACATCGTACAACAATTTAGAATATCTTACGACTCTGTATGCCACATTACCGCCTTGAAAAGAACGTTAGTATAACGTAGGACACCCTACAACTCCTAACAACACATTACAATACCGTATGTAAACTTAAAACTCCATAGTAAACCTAATGAATTTGTCCGAGTCATTTGAACATCGTACAACAATTTAGAATATCTTACGACACTGTATGCCACATTACCGCCTTGAAAATCATGTTAGTATAACGTACAACACCTTACAACTACTAACAAAACATTACAATACCGTATGTAAACTTAAAACCCCATAGTAAACCTAATGAATTTATCCGAGTCCTTTGAACATCGTACGACAATTTAAAATATATTACCACTCTGTATGCCACATTACCGCCTTGAAAAGTATGTTAGTATAACGTACGGCACCTTACAATTCCTAACAAAACAATACAACACCATACGTAAACTTAAAACATAATAAACTTAATGAATTCGTCCGAGTCATTTGAACATCATACAACAATTTAGAATATCTTACGACTCTGTATGCCACATTACCGCCTTGAAAATCATGTTAGTATAACGTAGGACACCTTACAACTCCTAACAACACATTACAATACCGTATGTAAACTTAAACCTCCATAGTAAACCTAATGAATTCGTCCGAGTCCTTTAAACATCAGACGACCACTCAGGACTTGTTACGACTTTGTAGGCGATATTAGCAACAGGAAAAGCAATTTAGAATAATGTAGGATGCGTTACATCTTTTGAGAACACCTTACACAACCGTACGAAACATTAAAACTCCATAATAAACCTAACGAATTCGTCCGAGTCATTTGAACATCGTACAACAATTTAGAATATCTTACGACTCTGTATGCCACATTACCGCCTTGAAAATCATGTTAGTATAACGTAGGACACCTTACAACTCCTAACAACACATTACAATACCGTATGTAAACTTAAAACTCCATAGTAAACCTAATGAATTCGTCCGAGTCCTTTGAACATCGTACGACAATTTAGAATATATTACCACTCTGTATGCCACATTACCACCTTGAAAAGTATGTTAGTATAACGTACGCCACCTAACAATTCCTAACAAAACATTACAACACCGTACGTAAACTTAAAACTACATAATAAACTTAATGAATTCGTCCGATTCATTTGAACATCGTACAACAATTTAGAATATCTTACGACTCTGTATGCCACATTACCGCCTTGAAAAGAACGTTAGTATAACGTAGGACACCCTACAACTCCTAACAACACATTACAATACCGTATGTAAACTTAAAACTCCATAGTAAACCTAATGAATTTGTCCGAGTCATTTGAACATCGTACAACAATTTAGAATATCTTACGACACTGTATGCCACATTACCGCCTTGAAAATCATGTTAGTATAACGTACAACACCTTACAACTACTAACAAAACATTACAATACCGTATGTAAACTTAAAACCCCATAGTAAACCAAATGAATTTATCCGAGTCCTTTGAACATCGTACGACAATTTAAAATATATTACCACTCTGTATGCCACATTACCGCCTTGAAAAGTATGTTAGTATAACGTACGGCACCTTACAATTCCTAACAAAACAATACAACACCATACGTAAACTTAAAACATAATAAACTTAATGAATTCGTCCGAGTCATTTGAACATCGTACAACAATTTAGAATATCTTACGACTCTGTATGCCACATTACCGCCTTGAAAATCATGTTAGTATAACGTAGGACACCTTACAACTCCTAACAACACATTACAATACCGTATGTAAACTTAAACCTCCATAGTAAACCTAATGAATTCGTCCGAGTCCTTTAAACATCAGACGACCACTCAGGACTTGTTACGACTTTGTAGGCGATATTAGCAACAGGAAAAGCAATTTAGAATAATGTAGGATGCGTTACATCTTTTGAGAACACCTTACACAACCGTACGAAACATTAAAACTCCATAATAAACCTAACGAATTCGTCCGAGTCATTTGAACATCGTACAACAATTTAGAATATCTTACGACTCTGTATGCCACATTACCGCCTTGAAAATCATGTTAGTATAACGTAGGACACCTTACAACTCCTAACAACACATTACAATACCGTATGTAAACTTAAACCTCCATAGTAAACCTAATGAATTCGTCCGAGTCCTTTAAACATCAGACGACCACTCAGGACTTGTTACGACTTTGTAGGCGACATTAGCAACAGGAAAAGCAATTTAGAATAATGTAGGATGCGTTACATCTTTTGAGAACACCTTACACAACCGTACGAAACATTAAAACTCCATAATAAACCTAACGAATTCGTCCGAGTCATTTGAACATCGTACAACAATTTAGAATATCTTACGACTCTGTATGCCACATTACCGCCTTGAAAATCATGTTAGTATAACGTAGGACACCTTACAACTCCTAACAACACATTACAATACCGTATGTAAACTTAAACCTCCATAGTAAACCTAATGAATTCGTCCGAGTCCTTTAAACATCAGACGACCACTCAGGACTTGTTACGACTTTGTAGGCGACATTAGCAACAGGAAAAGCAATTTAGAATAATGTAGGATGCGTTACATCTTTTGAGAACACCTTACACAACCGTACGAAACATTAAAACTCCATAATAAACCTAACGAATTCGTCCGAGTCATTTGAACATCGTACAACAATTTAGAATATCTTACGACTCTGTATGCCACATTACCGCCTTGAAAATCATGTTAGTATAACGTAGGACACCTTACAACTCCTAACAACACATTACAATACCGTATGTAAACTTAAAACTCCATAGTAAACCTAATGAATTCGTCCGAGTCCTTTGAACATCGTACGACAATTTAGAATATATTACCACTCTGTATGCCACATTACCACCTTGAAAAGTATGTTAGTATAACGTACGCCACCTAACAATTCCTAACAAAACATTACAACACCGTACGTAAACTTAAAACTACATAATAAACTTAATGAATTCGTCCGATTCCATTGAACATCGTACAACAATTTAGAATATCTTACGACTCTGTATGCCACATTACCGCCTTGAAAAGAACGTTAGTATAACGTAGGACACCCTACAACTCCTAACAACACATTACAATACCGTAGGTAAACTTAAAACTCCATAGTAAACCTAATGAATTTGTCCGAGTCATTTGAACATCGTACAACAATTTAGAATATCTTACGACACTGTATGCCACATTACCGCCTTGAAAATCAGGTTAGTATAACGTACAACACCTTACAACTACTAACAAAACATTACAATACCGTATGTAAACTTAAAACCCCATAGTAAACCTAATGAATTTATCCGAGTCCTTTGAACATCGTACGACAATTTAAAATATAATACCACTCTGTATGCCACATTACCGCCTTGAAAAGTATGTTAGTATAACGTACGGCACCTTACAATTCCTAACAAAACAATACAACACCATACGTAAACTTAAAACATAATAAACTTAATGAATTCGTCCGAGTCATTTGAACATCGTACAACAATTTAGAATATCTTACGACTCTGTATGCCACATTACCGCCTTGAAAATCATGTTAGTATAACGTAGGACACCTTACAACTCCTAACAACACATTACAATACCGTATGTAAACTTAAACCTCCATAGTAAACCTAATGAATTCGTCCGAGTCCTTTAAACATCAGACGACCACTCACGACTTGTTACGACTTTGTAGGCGATATTAGCAACAGGAAAAGCAATTTAGAATAATGTAGGATGCGTTACATCTTTTGAGAACACCTTACACAACCGTACGAAACATTAAAACTCCATAATAAACCTAACGAATTCGTCCGAGTCATTTGAACATCGTACAACAATTTAGAATATCTTACGACTCTGTATGCCACATTACCGCCTTGAAAATCATGTTAGTATAACGTAGGACACCTTACAACTCCTAACAACACATTACAATACCGTATGTAAACTTAAAACTCCATAGTAAACCTAATGAATTCGTCCGAGTCCTTTGAACATCGTACGACAATTTAGAATATATTACCACTCTGTATGACACATTACCACCTTGAAAAGTATGTTAGTATAACGTACGACACCTAACAATTCCTAACAAAACATTACAACACCGTACGTAAACTTAAAACTACATAATAAACTTAATGAATTCGTCCGATTCATTTGAACATCGTACAACAATTTAGAATATATTACGACTCTGTATGCCACATTACCGCCTTGAAAAGAACGTTAGTATAACGTAGGACACCCTACAACTCCTAACAACACATTACAATACCGTATGTAAACTTAAAACTCCATAGTAAACCTAATGAATTTGTCCGAGTCATTTGAACATCGTACAACAATTTAGAATATCTTACGACACTGTATGCCACATTACCGCCTTGAAAATCATGTTAGTATAACGTACAACACCTTACAACTACTAACAATACATTACAATACCGTATGTAAACTTAAAACCCCATAGTAAACCTAATGAATTTATCCGAGTCCTTTGAACATCGTACGACAATTTAAAATATATTACCACTCTGTATGCCACATTACCGCCTTGAAAAGTATGTTAGTATAACGTACGTCACCTTACAATTCCTAACAAAACAATACAACACCATACGTAAACTTAAAACTACATAATAAACTTAATGAATTCGTCCGAGTCATTTGAACATCGTACAACAATTTAGAATATCTTACGACTCTGTATGCCACATTACCGCCTTGAAAATCATGTTAGTATAACGTAGGACACCTTACAACTCCTAACAACACATTACAATACCGTATGTAAACTTAAACCTCCATAGTAAACCTAATGAATTCGTCCGAGTCCTTTAAACATCAGACGACCACTCACGACTTGTTACGACTTTGTAGGCGATATTAGCAACAGGAAAAGCAATTTAGAATAATGTAGGATGCGTTACATCTTTTGAGAACACCTTACACAACCGTACGAAACATTAAAACTCCATAATAAACCTAACGAATTCGTCCGAGTCATTTGAACATCGTACAACAATTTAGAATATCTTACGACTCTGTATGCCACATTACCGCCTTGAAAATCATGTTAGTATAACGTAGGACACCTTACAACTCCTAACAACACATTACAATACCGTATGTAAACTTAAAACTCCATAGTAAACCTAATGAATTCGTCCGAGTCCTTTGAACATCGTACGACAATTTAAAATATATTACGACTCTGTATGCCACATTACCGCCTTGAAAAGAACGTTAGTATAACGTAGGACACCCTACAACTCCTAACAACACATTACAATACCGTATGTAAACTTAAAACTCCATAGTAAACCTAATGAATTTGTCCGAGTCATTTGAACATCGTACAACAATTTAGAATATCTTACGACACTGTATGCCACATTACCGCCTTGAAAATCATGTTAGTATAACGTACAACACCTTACAACTACTAACAAAACATTACAATACCGTATGTAAACTTAAAACCCCATAGTAAACCAAATGAATTTATCCGAGTCCTTTGAACATCGTACGACAATTTAAAATATATTACCACTCTGTATGCCACATTACCGCCTTGAAAAGTATGTTAGTATAACGTACGGCACCTTACAATTCCTAACAAAACAATACAACACCATACGTAAACTTAAAACATAATAAACTTAATGAATTCGTCCGAGTCATTTGAACATCGTACAACAATTTAGAATATCTTACGACTCTGTATGCCACATTACCGCCTTGAAAATCATGTTAGTATAACGTAGGACACCTTACAACTCCTAACAACACATTACAATACCGTATGTAAACTTAAACCTCCATAGTAAACCTAATGAATTCGTCCGAGTCCTTTAAACATCAGACGACCACTCAGGACTTGTTACGACTTTGTAGGCGATATTAGCAACAGGAAAAGCAATTTAGAATAATGTAGGATGCGTTACATCTTTTGAGAACACCTTACACAACCGTACGAAACATTAAAACTCCATAATAAACCTAACGAATTCGTCCGAGTCATTTGAACATCGTACAACAATTTAGAATATCTTACGACTCTATATGCCACATTACCGCCTTGAAAATCATGTTAGTATAACGTAGGACACCTTACAACTCCTAACAACACATTACAATACCGTATGTAAACTTAAACCTCCATAGTAAACCTAATGAATTCGTCCGAGTCCTTTAAACATCAGACGACCACTCAGGACTTGTTACGACTTTGTAGGCGACATTAGCAACAGGAAAAGCAATTTAGAATAATGTAGGATGCGTTACATCTTTTGAGAACACCTTACACAACCGTACGAAACATTAAAACTCCATAATAAACCTAACGAATTTGTCCGAGTCATTTGAACATCGTACAACAATTTAGAATATCTTACGACTCTGTATGCCACATTACCGCCTTGAAAATCATGTTAGTATAACGTAGGACACCTTACAACTCCTAACAACACATTACAATACCGTATGTAAACTTAAAACTCATAGTAAACCTAATGAATTCGTCCGAGTCCTTTGAACATCGTACGACAATTTAGAATATATTACCACTCTGTATGCCACATTACCACCTTGAAAAGTATGTTAGTATAACGTACGCCACCTAACAATTCCTAACAAAACATTACAACACCGTACGTAAACTTAAAACTACATAATAAACTTAATGAATTCGTCCGATTCCATTGAACATCGTACAACAATTTAGAATATCTTACGACTCTGTATGCCACATTACCGCCTTGAAAAGAACGTTAGTATAACGTAGGACACCCTACAACTCCTAACAACACATTACAATACCGTAGGTAAACTTAAAACTCCATAGTAAACCTAATGAATTTGTCCGAGTCATTTGAACATCGTACAACAATTTAGAATATCTTACGACACTGTATGCCACATTACCGCCTTGAAAATCATGTTAGTATAACGTACAACACCTTACAACTACTAACAAAACATTACAATACCGTATGTAAACTTAAAACCCCATAGTAAACCTAATGAATTTATCCGAGTCCTTTGAACATCGTACGACAATTTAAAATATATTACCACTCTGTATGCCACATTACCGCCTTGAAAAGTATGTTAGTATAACGTACGGCACCTTACAATTCCTAACAAAACAATACAACACCATACATAAACTTAAAACATAATAAACTTAATGAATTCGTCCGAGTCATTTGAACATCGTACAACAATTTAGAATATCTTACGACTCTGTATGCCACATTACCGCCTTGAAAATCATGTTAGTATAACGTAGGACACCTTACAACTCCTAACAACACATTACAATACCGTATGTAAACTTAAACCTCCATAGTAAACCTAATGAATTCGTCCGAGTCCTTTAAACATCAGACGACCACTCACGACTTGTTACGACTTTGTAGGCGATATTAGCAACAGGAAAAGCAATTTAGAATAATGTAGGATGCGTTACATCTTTTGAGAACACCTTACACAACCGTACGAAACATTAAAACTCCATAATAAACCTAACGAATTCGTCCGAGTCATTTGAACATCGTACAACAATTTAGAATATCTTACGACTCTGTATGCCACATTACCGCCTTGAAAATCATGTTAGTATAACGTAGGACACCTTACAACTCCTAACAACACATTACAATACCGTATGTAAACTTAAAACTCCATAGTAAACCTAATGAATTCGTCCGAGTCCTTTGAACATCGTACGACAATTTAGAATATATTACCACTCTGTATGCCACATTACCACCTTGAAAAGTATGTTAGTATAACGTACGCCACCTAACAATTCCTAACAAAACATTACAACACCGTACGTAAACTTAAAACTACATAATAAACTTAATGAATTCGTCCGATTCCATTGAACATCGTACAACAATTTAGAATATCTTACGACTCTGTATGCCACATTACCGCCTTGAAAAGAACGTTAGTATAACGTAGGACACCCTACAACTCCTAACAACACATTACAATACCGTAGGTAAACTTAAAACTCCATAGTAAACCTAATGAATTTGTCCGAGTCATTTGAACATCGTACAACAATTTAGAATATCTTACGACACTGTATGCCACATTACCGCCTTGAAAATCATGTTAGTATAACGTACAACACCTTACAACTACTAACAAAACATTACAATACCGTATGTAAACTTAAAACCCCATAGTAAACCTAATGAATTTATCCGAGTCCTTTGAACATCGTACGACAATTTAAAATATATTACCACTCTGTATGCCACATTACCGCCTTGAAAAGTATGTTAGTATAACGTACGGCACCTTACAATTCCTAACAAAACAATACAACACCATACATAAACTTAAAACATAATAAACTTAATGAATTCGTCCGAGTCATTTGAACATCGTACAACAATTTAGAATATCTTACGACTCTGTATGCCACATTACCGCCTTGAAAATCATGTTAGTATAACGTAGGACACCTTACAACTCCTAACAACACATTACAATACCGTATGTAAACTTAAACCTCCATAGTAAACCTAATGAATTCGTCCGAGTCCTTTAAACATCAGACGACCACTCACGACTTGTTACGACTTTGTAGGCGATATTAGCAACAGGAAAAGCAATTTAGAATAATGTAGGATGCGTTACATCTTTTGAGAACACCTTACACAACCGTACGAAACATTAAAACTCCATAATAAACCTAACGAATTCGTCCGAGTCATTTGAACATCGTACAACAATTTAGAATATCTTACGACTCTGTATGCCACATTACCGCCTTGAAAATCATGTTAGTATAACGTAGGACACCTTACAACTCCTAACAACACATTACAATACCGTATGTAAACTTAAAACTCCATAGTAAACCTAATGAATTCGTCCGAGTCCTTTGAACATCGTACGACAATTTAGAATATATTACCACTCTGTATGCCACATTACCACCTTGAAAAGTATGTTAGTATAACGTACGCCACCTAACAATTCCTAACAAAACATTACAACACCGTACGTAAACTTAAAACTACATAATAAACTTAATGAATTCGTCCGATTCATTTGAACATCGTACAACAATTTAGAATATATTACGACTCTGTATGCCACATTACCGCCTTGAAAAGAACGTTAGTATAACGTAGGACACCCTACAACTCCTAACAACACATTACAATACCGTATGTAAACTTAAAACTCCATAGTAAACCTAATGAATTTGTCCGAGTCATTTGAACATCGTACAACAATTTAGAATATCTTACGACACTGTATGCCACATTACCGCCTTGAAAATCATGTTAGTATAACGTACAACACCTTACAACTACTAACAAAACATTACAATACCGTATGTAAACTTAAAACCCCATAGTAAACCTAATGAATTTATCCGAGTCCTTTGAACATCGTACGACAATTTAAAATATATTACCACTCTGTATGCCACATTACCGCCTTGAAAAGTATGTTAGTATAACGTACGGCACCTTACAATTCCTAACAAAACAATACAACACCATACGTAAACTTAAAACTACATAATAAACTTAATGAATTCGTCCGAGTCATTTGAACATCGTACAACAATTTAGAATATCTTACGACTCTGTATGCCACATTACAGCCTTGAAAATCATGTTAGTATAACGTAGGACACCTTACAACTCCTAACAACACATTACAATACCGTATGTAAACTTAAACCTCCATAGTAAACCTAATGAATTCGTCCGAGTCCTTTAAACATCAGACGACCACTCACGACTTGTTACGACTTTGTAGGCGATATTAGCAACAGGAAAAGCAATTTAGAATAATGTAGGATGCGTTACATCTTTTGAGAACACCTTACACCACCGTACGAAACATTAAAACTCCATAATAAACCTACCGAATTCGTCCGAGTCATTTGAACATCGTACAACAATTTAGAATATCTTACGACTCTGTATGCTACATTACCGCCTTGAAAATCATGTTAGTATAACGTAGGACACCTTACAACTCCTAACAACACATTACAATACCATATGTA
Organism: Tagetes erecta; assembly: GCA_030867185.1. Lineage (NCBI taxonomy): Eukaryota > Viridiplantae > Streptophyta > Magnoliopsida > Asterales > Asteraceae > Tagetes > Tagetes erecta. The sequence goes on along the minus strand of CM061488.1, from coordinate 40,070,800 downwards.
AACTTAAAACTCCATAGTAAACCTAATGAATTCGTCCGAGTCCTTTGAACATCGTACGACAATTTAGAATATATTACCACTCTGTATGCCACATTACCACCTTGAAAAGTATGTTAGTATAACGTACGGCACCTAACAATTCCTAACAAAACATTACAACACCGTACGTAAACTTAAAACTACATAATAAACTTAATGAATTCGTCCGATTCATTTGAACATCGTACAACAATTTAGAATATCTTACGACTCTGTATGCCACATTACCGCCTTGAAAAGAACGTTAGTGTAACGTAGGACACCCTACAACTCCTAACAACACATTACAACACCGTACGTAAACTCAAAACTCCATAATAAACCTAATGAATTCGTCCGAGTCATTTGAACATCGTACAACAATTTAGAATATCTTAAGACTCTGTATGCCACATTACCGCCTTGAAAAGCATGTTAGTATAACGTAGGACACCTTACAACTGTTGGAATTGGTATGCCCAAGAGACATATTAAATTGATGTGGCTAGTACGTTATGATCCAAGTCGGGTCATACCCAATGACAAGCTAGACAAACACCGGGATATTTATTTTATGATATGATCTAAAATAAATATCAACACTTAGAATATTCAGAAATTGGGTTTCTAGATATTTGCACTTGTGTTAAAAATAAATTATATGGATGATTTATGTTATGAGAGAAAGAATCTTCTACAATGTTGTTTAAGTTGTTTAAATAACATTTAGGAGATATATTTTGCTACACCTTGTGTTAAATAAGTAAGGAGAAAGAATTTAAACAAAAAAAAAAAAAATTGTTTTATTAGGGTGGGACCCACATGGGCCGCCCCCCCCTTCCCCATGTTTTCTCCTCCTTTTGGTTTTGATACTTTCAAGGGCATGCAAAGATAGTGTGTCTTACACACCACCCTTTTGTCTTAAGGAAGACATAATCTTTCTAACTTATACACACAAGAGCAAATACATGAAAACTCTCTCTTCTCTCTTTTTCTTTCTTGAATTTTCGGCCAAAAGAATAAGGAGCAAGAAAAGGGAGATTTACAAGTGTTAAATCCTAGCAAAAATGGTGTTTGTTGGAGGCTTGAGGGTATACAAGCTTGAGGTCTTCTCATTTGAAGATTTCCATTCAAGAATATCATCTTCTTCATCTCTTCTTTATCTTGAAAGGTAGTATTCTAAACACCCTATGGTTGTGTTTGATGGTATGTATTTCGTATATGGATCCGGACTTTGGGTTTTGCTTATTAAACGGGTTTAATAATCAACATACTAACGAGATTTTAAACTAATAATCCGCTGCGTTTTTCTATAAATTGGTTTATATGAACTTTGATAATCTTGTTAAAACCCAACAATGGTATCAGAGCCGCTTATACGAATACATGCTTCATTAGATCCAAAATTTTCGGGTTTCATGGTGTGTTTCACCATATGGCCGAGAGTTTTATGGGTCTTGGTTCCCTTGGATTTTCAAGATAATACTTACATGCATGTGATTATCTTGAAAGTTTAAAGTCATTAAAATGGTTAGTTGCTTTGTTTGGACAAAACCCGAAATTTTCGGTTTTATATATATTAGGCCGAAAATTTCATGGGTTCAAAGGGAACCATTTTAAACTTATGTTAATGCATATTTGGATATGCTTTTGAGTGTTTCATAACCTAGCCATAGACCTTGTGCATGTATGATTTTGTGTTGTGGTTTGAAATATGCAATATGGTTGTAATATTCTTTTATTTGGGTTTATAATCTTTTATTATTTCATATTGGTTTGTAATAATAAGTAGATTAGTTGTATTTCTTTTACTAGAAAAATGTATTAGGATATATTTTGTAAAAGAAGTTGGACAAAACTTTGGTTTTTGGTTTGGGCCATTTTAAGCCCAAATGGGCCTCATAGCTCAAGATTGGATTTAAGCCCAATATGGGATTCTAACCTAATGACCCAAACCCAAGATTTGTAAGCCCAAAAGGGGCTGATTTGAAGGCCCAAAAGGAAGCCCAAATAAATGAAGAAACACAACACAAAAGATGGATACTTGAAGCATTCGGATGCGGGATCAAGTGGGAGTTCATCATTTCATGCCTTGTGTCATGTTGTCCCTTAAGAAAGACCTTTTTGGCACACTTGTTTCGGTTAGCAAGTGTAGCTAAAATTAGTTGGCTATGGTTATGGACTCATATATGGTTGTTTATGCATGTTTGGTTATTATGATATTGTTTGTTATGATATTAGGATATTGATAGCTAACAACTATAACCGACAAACTTGCATCATTTTGATTCCTTAGAAATCATTAAGTAATAAAATTAATTTTATCAAAAGGTTAATGATTTCATAATAAAATGGGTTTATTAAAAGGAATTTTGAAATTTGGTTTTCAACTAAGTACCATACATTTGAATGCATGCAAATGAAAGGTACACACTTTGTTTTCTCATCTAGAATTTAGAAAACAACAAAAATCCCTTTTGAATTTTTTGGGGAACAAGTTTAACACCATCCTTTTATACAACACTCGAATCATTTGGGAACTTGATGTGGGATAAAGGTCACCTAACCACATTGGAGAAAACTTGTGAGTTTGAGGTGGGTTTGCCATATTTATGGGATAAAGGTCACCTAACCATTTGTATGTGCAAATTCACACGTGTGTGTAAGTAGGACGACTTGAAATTGGAAACCATGTGAATAGGGTCACCGAAGCATGGCGTTCAATGGTGTTGATGGGATTAAACATGCCAACTAAACATAAGATGTTTAACCGATCCCATAAAGCTAGAAGTTGCAAAGGGTGCAATTGCCAAACGTTGACTACCTTGTTAATTCAAATAATAGGATAAAGGTCACCTAACTACTATTTGAATGTAACGTTGGATTCTAGATTTTAATCATTAATTGTCCAAGAGACACAAAAGGGTATTAAAGATTAAAATGTATTAATGATATTGAAAATACTAAATGTGAACTTTGTTAAACTATGTTGATGGCCGCAATCAACAATCCACCTAATGCAATTATCCCACCCGTGCATAACCTATCACTAAGAACCATACATAGACAAGGATCGTCTCAATTACAAAATTTCATGGATTGGTATCGAAGCTTGAGAATTGTTCTCAAGCAAGAAAAGAAATCCTACATTTTAGACGATCCTATTCCCGATGAACCTAGTATTGACGATGAAGATGCCTATAACGAATGGGTAAAAAGGCTTTACCGGTTCTCATGATCAATGACGATGGTAGCAAAAGAGGCATCACCCGGAACCTAAGGCAAAGGTTGCCAAAGGTAAGGGTCAAGTCAAGGGTAAGTTCAAGGGAAAGGCAAAAGCGCAACCACCCAAACCCAAGGAGAAGAAGCTAAAGGTTAGCTCGGAAGATCCGTGCTTTGGTTGTGGTGAGATAGGACATTGGAAGAGAAATTATCCAACCTATCTCAAGGAGTTGAAAGCTAAGAGGGATGCGGAGCAAACCTCGGGTACAACTTTCATGATCCATATTGACCTTAATATTATTTCTTCTAACACATGGGTATTGGATACCGGATGTGGAACTCACATTTGCAATTTGTTGCAGGGGTTCAAAAGAAATAAGCTTTACAAGAAAGGAGATACAAGTCTCTACATGGGCGACGGAGCAAAAGTTGTAGTCGAAGCCCTAGGAGACTATGTTTTAAAACCTCCAAGTGTTTTGGAAGTAATTTTGAACAATACTTTGTATGCTCCTAGTTTGACTAGGAACATTATCTCTGTTTCTCGTTTAAGACAATTTGGTTATGATTTTAAGTTTATTGACAATTGTATTTGTGTTTTCATGAATAATGTCTTTTATTTTAAAGCAATGCCGTCTTATGGCATTTATGAATTAGTTCATGAACACACATCCTTTGATAACTCGTTGTACCAATCTAGCACCAAGAAACTCAAAGTAGATTTGAGTAAGACCTATCTTTGGCATTGTCGTCTTGGTCACATAAACAAGGGTCGCATTCATATACTTCAAAAGAATGGTCTTTTGAAAACAAATGAAAGTGATTCATTTGACAAATGTGAATCTTGTTTATTGGGCAAGATGACCAAGAAGCCCTTTAGTGGAACTAATAAAAGGGCGAAAGATTTATTAGGTATCATACATTCGGATGTATATGGGCCTTTTAAGACAATGACAAGGAATGGTGAACTATACTTCATTACCTTTATCGATGATTATAGTCGTTATGGGTATGTGTACTTGTTAAGACACAAGGATGAAGCTTTTGAAATGTTCAAAGTCTTCCAAAATGAAGTTCAAAAATCAACTCAATAGGACCATCAAAGTACTTCGTTCGGATAGAGGAGGTGAATACCTTAATGATGCTTTTCAAGATCATCTTAGGAGTTGTGGAATAATCTCACAACTCACTCCACCCGGAACACCGCAACATAATGGTGTGTCCGAAAGGAAGAATCGAACCTTATTGGATATGGTTCAATCTATGATGGCTAGAAGCACATTACCTCTATCATTTTGGGGTTTCGCATTGCTCTTTGCAGCCCATATTTTAAATATGGACCGGACCAAGAAAGTGGACAAGACACCTTTTGAAATATGAAATGGAAGAGTTCCATCATTATCATATTTAAAGGTATGGGGTTGTGAGGCTTATGCCAAGAACAACACGCAAAACAAATTGGAAAGCCGATCCACTAAGTGTATCTTTGTAGGATATCCCAAAGACTCTATGGGATATTATTTCTACAACGCAACCGAGCAAAAAGTGTTTATTGCTCTAAAAGTTGAGTTCTTGGAAACTAAGTTCCTTACGGAAGGAACTAGTAGAACGGTGAAACTTGATGAGGATCAAGATCCACAAGCCGATACACGTTTGGTTGAAACTAGCATTCAACAAGGGGTTGTTGAAAATGATCAAATGGATGATCAAGACACACATAACGTTCGTAGATCTGGTAGAAATAGTAATCCACCCGAAAGATATGGATTTTTCATGAATGGATGCTATGTGGTAGATTCAGATGAACCCACCACATATCGAGATGCAATGCCACAATCCGATTGTGACAAATGGCTTGAAGCCATGAACGTTGAGATGAAATCCATGCATGACAACCAAGTATAGGACTTGGTTGAACCACCGCTTAACTCCAAACCGGTTGGAAGTAAGTGGGTTTTCAAGAAGAAAAACCGATATGCATGGAAACTTGGATACTTACATAGCAAGGCTTGTAGCAAAAGTTTCACTCAAACTCAAGGGGTTGATTATGATGAGACTTTCTCACCCGTGGCAATGCTAAAGTCGATTAGGAACTTATTTGCCATAGCCACATATTATGACTATGAGATTTGGCAAAAGGATGTCAAAACCGCTTTCCTAAATGGACATCTTGAAGAAGATGTCTATATGATTCAGCCCGAAGGTTTTGCCAATCCACAATATCCTAATAAAGTATGCAAGTTAAAGAAGTCAATCTATGGATTGAAACAAGCATCTAGAAGTTGGAATCACCGTTTTTGATGAAGAGATTAAAACCTTTGGATTCATCAAGAACGCTGATGAGGCTTGTGTGTATAAGAAAGCTAGTGGGAGCATCATCACCGTTGTATGTCGATGACATACTACTATAAGGAAATGACATTCCAACCATGCAAAGTGTTAAAACTTGGCTTGGAAGTCGTTTTTCAATCAAGGATCTTGGTGAAGCCGCCTATATTTTGGGAATAAAGATCTATAGGGATAGATCAAGGCGATTGATAGGTTTAAATCAAAGTGCATACATTGATAAGATCTTGAAAAGGTTCAAGATGGAAAACTCTAAGAAAGGTTTGGTACCTATTCCAAGAGGAACGATATTGAGTACATCTCAATGTCCAAGCTCAAAGGATGAGCAAGAAAGAATGAAAGGAGTCCCATATGCGTCAGGTATAGGATCCATCATGTATGCAATGATATGCACCAGACCGGACGTGTCATGCGCTTTGAGCATGACAAGTAGATACCAACAAAATCCGGGAAGTAGCCATTGGATGGCGGTTAAAAGTATATTGAAATATCTTAGAAGGACTAGAGATATGTTTCTAATATACGGTTCTTGTGAGGAAGAACTCGTTGTAAAAGGTTACACGGATGCGAGTTTCCAAACTGATCGAGATGATTCTCGATCACAATCGGGATACATTTTCATTATGAATGGTGGGGCAGTCTCTTGGAAGAGCTCAAAACAAGATGTGGTGGTCTTATCCACCACAAAATCGGAATACATAGCCGCCTCATTGGCAGCACAAGAAGCTGTGTGGATAAAGAAGTTCATTGCCGACCTAGGGGTGGTCCGTACCATTCAGGACCCCCTAGAGATCTTTTGTGATAACGAGGGTGCGATTGTTCAAATCAAGGAACCTCGTACACATCAAAAGACAAGGCACATTGAGCGGATTCAACTACATAAGGGATGAAGTTGAAAAGGGAAAAATATGTATCCGTAAAGTTCACACTGATCAAAATATTGCGGATCCACTCACGAAGCTCCTTGAAAGGCCAAAACATGAGAGTCATACTTGTGCCTTAGGACTTCGATATTCTAGTGATTGGATTTGATCTATTATGTATTTGGATATCGGAACAATTGTTATTATGACTCATTCATATGATTAGGGTTTATGATTATGACATTTTGAGTTATGTTCCTTTTAGCATGTTTAAATCCATGAATAAGTTAATTATTCTAAATGTCTGTAGTCGATTGTATTTGTGGGAACAAATATGAAAGTAAGACTATTATGAACTTGGATTGGTGGATATTCATAGGGCATGAATATAGAGCAAAGGAGTTGCTGCCATGGTTCATAAATATTTATGGGATATAAATATTGGACTGACCCGCTCTCAAATATTACTACATGGAGTCTTTGTGACTGATCACAAGTAAAAATTTGAGTAAAGGAGAATATCATAGTATCCTCTGACCTGAGATACATATTAGGTCTTGATATTCACTGAGTCTTATACCTTGACTTAATTCTTTGTTGTTCTGAAACATGACAACACATAAGACTAAGCTCAGGTATAATTCTAAGTGGATGTGAGAGACGTATGTAATCAAGATGGAATTTGTCCCTCTTATTCGTTGAGAGTGAGATGTCTAAGGCCTGCAAAGTTAAATCAACAGAGAATGATCACTCTGTGTCTCTGGATTTGACATGACATCTGAGACAAAAGGATAAATGATTAATTCACCTAAATCAATTCAAGTAAGGAACTTGAAGGAGATGATGTTATTGAATGGCACTTAGTCATACGTATTAGGGGTAGCAAACCGTTGTTAGGCGGTATTTGCTGCTTGCATCAATTTTCTATGTAGCTTGTGCAAGTGGGAGATTGTTGGAATTGGTATGCCCAAGAGACATATTAAATTGATGTGGCTAGTACGTTATGATCCAAGTCGGGTCATACCCAATGACAAGCTAGACAAACACCGGGATATTTATTTTATGATATGATCTAAAATAAATATCAACACTTAGAATATTCAGAAATTGGGTTTCTAGATATTTGCACTTGTGTTAAAAATAAATTATATGGATGATTTATGTTATGAGAGAAAGAATCTTCTACAATGTTGTTTAAGTTGTTTAAATAACATTTAGGAGATATATTTTGCTACACCTTGTGTTAAATAAGTAAGGAGAAAGAATTTAAACAAAAAAAAAAAAAAAATTGTTTTATTAGGGTGGGACCCACATGGGCCGCCCCCCCCTTCCCCATGTTTTCTCCTCCTTTTGGTTTTGATACTTTCAAGGGCATGCAAAGATAGTGTGTCTTACACACCACCCTTTTGTCTTAAGGAAGACATAATCTTTCTAACTTATACACACAAGAGCAAATACATGAAAACTCTCTCTTCTCTCTTTTTCTTTCTTGAATTTTCGGCCAAAAGAATAAGGAGCAAGAAAAGGGAGATTTACAAGTGTTAAATCCTAGCAAAAATGGTGTTTGTTGGAGGCTTGAGGGTATACAAGCTTGAGGTCTTCTCATTTGAAGATTTCCATTCAAGAATATCATCTTCTTCATCTCTTCTTTATCTTGAAAGGTAGTATTCTAAACACCCTATGGTTGTGTTTGATGGTATGTATTTCGTATATGGATCCGGACTTTGGGTTTTGCTTATTAAACGGGTTTAATAATCAACATACTAACGAGATTTTAAACTAATAATCCGCTGCGTTTTTCTATAAATTGGTTTATATGAACTTTGATAATCTTGTTAAAACCCAACAACAACTCCTAACAACACATTACAATACCGTATGTAAACTTAAAACTCTATAGTAAACCTAATGAATTCGTCCGAGACCTTTGAACATCGTACGACAATTTAGAATATATTACCACTCTGTATGCCACATTACCACCTTGAAAAGTATGTTAGTATAACGTACGTCACCTTACAATTCCTAACAAAACATTACAACATCGTACGTAAACTTAAAACTACATAATTAACTTAATGAATTCGTCTGATTCATTTGAACATCGTACAACAATTTAGAATATCTTACGGCTCTGTATGCCACATTACCGCCTTGAAAAGCATGTTAGTATAACGTAGGACACCTTACATCTCCTAACAACACATTACAATATCATATGTAAACTTAAAACTCCAAAGTAAACCTAATGAATTTTTCCGAGTCATTTGAACATCGTACAACAATTTAGAATATCTTACAACACTCTATGCACATTACCGCCTTGAAAAGCATGTTAGTATAACGTACAACACCTTACAACTACTAACAAAACATTACAACACCGTACGTAAACTTAAAACTCAATAGTAAACCTAATGAATTCATCCGAGTCTTTTGAACATCGTACGACAATTTAGAATATATTACCACTCTGTATACCACATTACCGCCTTGAAAAGTATGTTAGTATAACGTACGGCACCTTACAATTCCTAACAAAACATTACAACACCGTACGTAAACTTAAAACTACATAATAAACTTAATGAATTCGTCCGATTCATTTGAACATCGTACAACAATTTAGAATATCTTACGACTCTGTATGCCACATTACCGCCTTGAAAAGAATGTTAGTATAACGTAGGACACCTTACAACTCCTAACAACACATTACAATACCGTATGTAAACTTAAAACTCCATAGTAAACCTAATGAATTTGTCCGAGTCATTTGAACATCGTAAAACAATTTAGAATATCTTACGACACTGTATGCCACATTACCGCCTTGAAAATCATGTTAGTATAACGTACAACACCTTACAACTACTAACAAAACATTACAATACCGTATGTAAACTTAAAACTCCATAGTAAACCTATTGAATTTGTCCGAGTCCTTTGAACATCGTACGACAATTTAAAATATATTACCACTCTGTATGCCACATTAAGCCTTGAAAAGCATGTTAGTATAACGTACGGCACCTTACAATTCCTAACAAAACATTACAACACCATATGTAAACTTAAAACTACATAATAAACTTAATGAATTCGTCCGAGTCATTTGAACATCGTACAACAATTTAGAATATCTTACGACTCTGTATGCCACATTACCACCTTGAAAAGCATGTTAGTATAACGTACGACACCTTACAACACCTAACAAAACATTACAACACCGTACGTAAACTCAAAAATCCATAATAAACCTAATGAATTCGTCCGAGTCATTTGAACATCGTACAACAATTTAGAATATCTTAAGACTCTGTATGCCACATTACCGCCTTGAAAAGCATGTTAATATAACGTAGGACACCTTACAACTCCTAACAACACATTACAATACCGTATGTAAACTTAAAACTCTATAGTAAACCTAATGAATTCGTCCGAGACCTTTGAACATCGTACGACAATTTAGAGTATATTACCACTCTGTATGCCACATTACCACCTTGAACAGTATGTTAGTATAACGTACGTCACCTTACAATTCCTAACAAAACATTACAACATCGTACGTAAACTTAAAACTACATAATAAACTTAATGAATTCGTCCGATTCCTTTGAACATCGTACAACAATTTAGAATATCTTACGGCTCTGTATGCCACATTACCGCCTTCAAAAGCATGTTAGTATAACGTAGGACACCTTACATCTCCTAACAACACATTACAATATCATATGTAAACTTAAAACTCCAAAGTAAACCTAATGAATTTTTCCGAGTCATTTGAACATCGTACAACAATTTAGAATATCTTACAACACTGTATGCCACATTACCGCCTTGAAAAGCATGTTAGTATAACGTACAACACCTTACAACTACTAACAAAACATTACAACACCGTACGTAAACTTAAAACTTAATAGTAAACCTAATGAATTCATCTGAGTCCTTTGAACATCGTACGACAATTTAGAATATATTACCACTCTGTATGCCACATTACCGCCTTGAAAAGTATGTTAGTATAACGTACGGCACCTAACAATTCCTAACAAAACATTACAACACCGTACGTAAACTTAAAACTACATAATAAACTTAATGAATTCGTCCGATTCATTTGAACATCGTACAACAATTTAGAATATCTTACGACTCTGTATGCCACATTACCGCCTTGAAAAGAACGTTAGTGTAACGTAGGACACCCTACAACTCCTAACAACACATTACAACACCGTACGTAAACTCAAAACTCCATAATAAACCTAATGAATTCGTCCGAGTCATTTGAACATCGTACAACAATTTAGAATATCTTAAGACTCTGTATGCCACATTACCGCCTTGAAAAGCATGTTAGTATAACGTAGGACACCTTACAACTCCTAACAACACATTACAATACCGTATGTAAACTTAAAACTCTATAGTAAACCTAATGAATTCGTCCAAGACCTTTGAACATCGTACGACAATTTAGAATATATTACCACTCTGTATGCCACATTACCACCTTGAAAAGTATGTTAGTATAACGTACGTCACCTTACAATTCCTAACAAAACATTACAACATCGTACGTAAACTTAAAACTACATAATTAACTTAATGAATTCGTCTGATTCATTTGAACATCGTACAACAATTTAGAATATCTTACGGCTCTGTATGCCACATTACCGCCTTGAAAAGCATGTTAGTATAACGTAGGACACCTTACATCTCCTAACAACACATTACAATATCATATGTAAACTTAAAACTCCAAAGTAAACCTAATGAATTTTTCCGAGTCATTTGAACATCGTACAACAATTTAGAATATCTTACAACACTCTATGCACATTACCGCCTTGAAAAGCATGTTAGTATAACGTACAACACCTTACAACTACTAACAAAACATTACAACACCGTACGTAAACTTAAAACTCAATAGTAAACCTAATGAATTCATCCGAGTCTTTTGAACATCGTACGACAATTTAGAATATATTACCACTCTGTATACCACATTACCGCCTTGAAAAGTATGTTAGTATAACGTACGGCACCTTACAATTCCTAACAAAACATTACAACACCGTACGTAAACTTAAAACTACATAATAAACTTAATGAATTCGTCCGATTCATTTGAACATCGTACAACAATTTAGAATATCTTACGACTCTGTATGCCACATTACCGCCTTGAAAAGAATGTTAGTATAACGTAGGACACCTTACAACTCCTAACAACACATTACAATACCGTATGTAAACTTAAAACTCCATAGTAAACCTAATGAATTTGTCCGAGTCATTTGAACATCGTAAAACAATTTAGAATATCTTACGACACTGTATGCCACATTACCGCCTTGAAAATCATGTTAGTATAACGTACAACACCTTACAACTACTAACAAAACATTACAATACCGTATGTAAACTTAAAACTCCATAGTAAACCTATTGAATTTGTCCGAGTCCTTTGAACATCGTACGACAATTTAAAATATATTACCACTCTGTATGCCACATTAAGCCTTGAAAAGCATGTTAGTATAACGTACGGCACCTTACAATTCCTAACAAAACATTACAACACCATATGTAAACTTAAAACTACATAATAAACTTAATGAATTCGTCCGAGTCATTTGAACATCGTACAACAATTTAGAATATCTTACGACTCTGTATGCCACATTACCACCTTGAAAAGCATGTTAGTATAACGTACGACACCTTACAACACCTAACAAAACATTACAACACCGTACGTAAACTCAAAAATCCATAATAAACCTAATGAATTCGTCCGAGTCATTTGAACATCGTACAACAATTTAGAATATCTTAAGACTCTGTATGCCACATTACCGCCTTGAAAAGCATGTTAATATAACGTAGGACACCTTACAACTCCTAACAACACATTACAATACCGTATGTAAACTTAAAACTCTATAGTAAACCTAATGAATTCGTCCGAGACCTTTGAACATCGTACGACAATTTAGAGTATATTACCACTCTGTATGGCACATTACCACCTTGAAAAGTATGTTAGTATAACGTACGTCACCTTACAATTCCTAACAAAACATTACAACATCGTACGTAAACTTAAAACTACATAATAAACTTAATGAATTCGTCCGATTCCTTTGAACATCGTACAACAATTTAGAATATCTTACGGCTCTGTATGCCACATTACCGCCTTCAAAAGCATGTTAGTATAACGTAGGACACCTTACATCTCCTAACAACACATTACAATATCATATGTAAACTTAAAACTCCAAAGTAAACCTAATGAATTTTTCCGAGTCATTTGAACATCGTACAACAATTTAGAATATCTTACAACACTGTATGCCACATTACCGCCTTGAAAAGCATGTTAGTATAACGTACAACACCTTACAACTACTAACAAAACATTACAACACCGTACGTAAACTTAAAACTTAATAGTAAACCTAATGAATTCATCTGAGTCCTTTGAACATCGTACGACAATTTAGAATATATTACCACTCTGTATACCACATTACCGCCTTGAAAAGTATGTTAGTATAACGTACGGCACCTTACAATTCCTAACAAAACATTACAACACCGTACGTAAACTTAAAACTACATTATAAACTTAATGAATTCGTCCGATTCATTTGAACATCGTACAACAATTTAGAATATCTTACGACTCTGTATGCCACATTACCGCCTTGAAAAGAATGTTAGTATAACGTAGGACACCTTACAACTCCTAACAACACATTACAATACCGTATGAAAACTTAAAACTCCATAGTAAACCTAATGAATTTGTCCGAGTCATTTGAACATCGTAAAACAATTTAGAATATCTTACGACACTGTATGCCACATTACCGCCTTGAAAATCATGTTAGTATAACGTACAACACCTTACAACTACTAACAAAACATTACAATACCGTATGTAAACTTAAAACTCCATAGTAAACCTATTGAATTTGTCCGAGTCCTTTGAACATCGTACGACAATTTAAAATATATTACCACTCTGTATGCCACATTAAGCCTTGAAAAGCATGTTAGTATAACGTACGGCACCTTACAATTCCTAACAAAACATTACAACACCATATGTAAACTTAAAACTACATAATAAACTTAATGAATTCGTCCGAGTCATTTGAACATCGTACAACAATTTAGAATATCTTACGACTCTATATGCCACATTACCGCCTTGAAAAGCATGTTAGTATAACGTACGACACCTTACAACACCTAACAAAACATTACAACACCGTACGTAAACTAAAAAATCCATAATAAACCTAATGAATTCGTCCGAGTCATTTGAACATCGTACAACAATTTAGAATATCTTAAGACTCTGTATGCCACATTACCGCCTTGAAAAGCATGTTAATATAACGTAGGACACCTTACAACTCCTAACAACACATTACAATACCGTATGTAAACTTAAAACTCTATAGTAAACCTAATGAATTCGTCCGAGACCTTTGAACATCGTACGACAATTTAGAGTATATTACCACTCTGTATGCCACATTACCACCTTGGAAAGTATGTTAGTATAACGTACGTCACCTTACAATTCCTAACAAAACATTACAACATCGTACGTAAACTTAAAACTACATAATAAACTTAATGAATTCGTCCGATTCCTTTGAACATCGTACAACAATTTAGAATATCTTACGGCTCTGTATGCCACATTACCGCCTTCAAAAGCATGTTAGTATAACGTAGGACACCTTACATCTCCTAACAACACATTACAATATCATATGTAAACTTAAAACTCCAAAGTAAACCTAATGAATTTTTCCGAGTCATTTGAACATCGTACAACAATTTAGAATATCTTACAACACTGTATGCCACATTACCGCCTTGAAAAGCATGTTAGTATAACGTACAACACCTTACAACTACTAACAAAACATTACAACACCGTACGTAAACTTAATAGTAAACCTAATGAATTCATCCGAGTCCTTTGAACATCGTACGACAATTTAGAATATATTACCACTCTGTATACCACATTACCGCCTTGAAAAGTATGTTAGTATAACGTACGACACCTTACAATTCCTAACAAAACATTACAACACCGTACGTAAACTTAAAACTACATAATAAACTTAATGAATTCGTCCGAGTCATTTGAACATCGTACAACAATTTAGAATATCTTACGACACTGTATGCCACATTACCGCCTTGAAAAGCATGTTAGTATAACGTACAACACCTTACAACTACTAACAAAACATTACAACACCGTACGTAAACTTAAAACTCCATAATAAACCAAATGAGTTCATCCGAGTCCTTTGAACATCGTACGCCAATTTAGAATATATTACCACGCTGTATACCACATTACCGCCTTGAAAAGTATGTTAGTATAACGTACGGCACCTTACATTTCCTAACAAAACATTATAACACCATACGTAAACTTAAAACTACATAATAAACTTAATGAATTCGTCCGAGTCATTTGAACATCGTACAACAATTTAGAATATTTTACTACTCTGTATGCCACATTACCGCCTTGAAAATTATGTTAGTATAACGTAGGACACCTTACAACTCCTAACAACACATTACAATACCGTATGTAAACTTAAAACTCCATAGTAAACCTAATGAATTCGCCCGAGTCTTTTAAACATCAGACGACCACTCAGGACTTGTTACGACTTTGTAGGCGATATTAGCCACAGGAAAAGCAATTTAGAATAATGTAGGATGCGTTACATCTTTTGAGAACAACTTACACCACAGTACGAAACATTAAAACTCCATAATAAACCTAATGAATTCGTCCGAGTGATTTGAACATCGTACAACAATTTTGAATATCTTACCACTCTGTATGCCACATTACCGACTTGAAAAGCATGTTAGTATAACGTACGACACCTTACATCTCCTAACAAAACATTACAACACCGTACGTAAACTTAAAACTCCATAATAAACTTAATGAATTCGTCCGAGTCATTTGAACATCGTACAACATTTAGAATATCTTACGACTCTGTATGCCACATTACCGCCTTGAAAAGCATGATAGTATAACGTACGACACCTTACAACACCTAACAAAACATTACAACACCGTACGTAAACTCAAAACTCCATAATAAACATAATGAATTCGTCCGAGTCATTTGAACATCGTACAACAATTTAGAATATCTTACGACTCTGTATGCCACATTACCGCCTTGAAAAGTATGTTAGTATAACGTAGGACACCTTACAACTCCTAACAACACATTACAATACCGTATGTAAACTTAAAACTCCATAGTAAACCTAATGAATTTGTCCGAGTCATTTGAACATCGTACAACAATTTAGAATATCTTACGACACTGTATGCCACATTACCGCCTTGAAAATTATGTTAGTATAACGTACAACACCTTACAACTACTAACAAAACATTACAATACCGTATGTAAACTTAAAACCCCATAGTAAACCTAATGAATTTATCCGAGTCCTTTGAACATCGTACGACAATTTAAAATATATTACCACTCTGTATGCCACATTACCGCCTTGAAAAGTATGTTAGTATAACGTACGGCACCTTACAATTCCTAACAAAACATTACAACACCATACGTAAACTTAAAACTACATAATAAACTTAATGAATTCGTCCGAGTCATTTGAACATCGTACAACAATTTAGAATATCTTACGACTCTGTATGCCACATTACCTCCTTGAAAATCATGTTAGTATAATGTAGGACACCTTACAACTCCTAACAACACATTACAATACCGTATGTAAACTTAAACCTCCATAGTAAACCTAATTAATTCGTCCGAGTCCTTTAAACATCAGACGACCACACAGGACTTGTTACGACTTTGTAGGCGATATTAGCAACAGGAAAAGCAATTTAGAATAATGTAGGATGTGTTACATCTTTTGAGAACACCTTACACCACCGTACGAAACATTAAAACTCCATAATAAACCTAACGAATTCGTCCGAGTCATTTGAACATCGTACAACAATTTAGAATATCTTACGACTCTGTATGCCACATTACCGCCTTGAAAATCATGTTAGTATAACGTAGGACACCTTACAACTCCTAACAACACATTACAATACCGTATGTAAACTTAAAACTCCATAGTAAACCTAATGAATTCGTCCGAGTCCTTTGAACATCGTACGACAATTTAGAATATATTACCACTCTGTATGCCACATTACCACCTTGAAAAGTATGTTAGTATAACGTACGGCACCTAACAATTCCTAACAAAACATTACAACACCGTACGTAAACTTAAAACTACATAATAAACTTAATGAATTCGTCCGATTCATTTGAACATCGTACAACAATTTAGAATATCTTACGACTCTGTATGCCACATTACCGCCTTGAAAAGAACGTTAGTATAACGTAGGACACCCTACAACTCCTAACAACACATTACAATACCGTATGTAAACTTAAAACTCCATAGTAAACCTAATGAATTTGTCCGAGTCATTTGAACATCGTACAACAATTTAGAATATCTTACGACACTGTATGCCACATTACCGCCTTGAAAATCATGTTAGTATAACGTACAACACCTTACAACTACTAACAAAACATTGCAATACCGTATGTAAACTTAAAACCCCATAGTAAACCTAATGAATTTATCCGAGTCCTTTGAACATCGTACGACAATTTAAAATATATTACCACTCTGTATGCCACATTACCGCCTTGAAAAGTATGTTAGTATAACGTACGGCACCTTACAATTCCTAACAAAACAATACAACACCATACGTAAACTTAAAACATAATAAACTTAAAGAATTCGTCCGAGTCATTTGAACATCGTACAACAATTTAGAATATCTTACGACTCTGTATGCCACATTACCGCCTTGAAAATCATGTTAGTATAACGTAGGGCACCTTACAACTCCTAACAACACATTACAATACCGTATGTAAACTTAAACCTCCATAGTAAACCTAATGAATTCGTCCGAGTCCTTTAAACATCAGACGACCACTCAGGACTTGTTACGACTTTGTAGGCGATATTAGCAACAGGAAAAGCAATTTAGAATAATGTAGGATGCGTTACATCTTTTGAGAACACCTTACACCACCGTACGAAACATTAAAACTCCATAATAAACCTAACGAATTCGTCCGAGTCATTTGAACATCGTACAACAATTTAGAATATCTTACGACTCTGTATGCCACATTACCGCCTTGAAAATCATGTTAGTATAACGTAGGACACCTTACAACTCCTAACAACACATTACAATACCGTATGTAAACTTAAAACTCCATAGTAAACCTAATGAATTCGTCCGAGTCCTTTGAACATCGTACGACAATTTAGAATATATTACCACTCTGTATGCCACATTACCACCTTGAAAAGTATGTTAGTATAACGTACGGCACCTAACAATTCCTAACAAAACATTACAACACCGTACGTAAACTTAAAACTACATAATAAACTTAATGAATTCGTCCGATTCATTTGAACATCGTACAACAATTTAGAATATCTTACGACTCTGCATGCCACATTACCGCCTTGAAAAGAACGTTAGTATAACGTAGGACACCCTAAAACTCCTAGCAACACATTACAATACCGTATGTAAACTTAAAACTCCATAGTAAACCTAATGAATTTGTCCGAGTCATTTGAACATCGTACAACAATTTAGAATATCTTACGACACTGTATGCCACATTACCGCCTTGAAAATCATGTTAGTATAACGTACAACACCTTACAACTACTAACAAAACATTACAATACCGTATGTAAACTTAAAACCCCATAGTAAACCTAATGAATTTATCCGAGTCCTTTGAACATCGTACGACAATTTAAAATATATTACCACTCTGTATGCCACATTACCGCCTTGAAAAGTTTGTTAGTATAACGTACGGCACCTTACAATTCCTAACAAAACAATACAACACCATACGTAAACTTAAAACATAATAAACTTAATGAATTCGTCCGAGTCATTTGAACATCGTACAACAATTTAGAATATCTTACGACTCTGTATGCCACATTACCGCCTTGAAAATCATGTTAGTATAACGTAGGACACCTTACAACTCCTAACAACACATTACAATACCGTATGTAAACTTAAACCTCCATAGTAAACCTAATGAATTCGTCCGAGTCTTTTAAACATCAGACGACCACTCAGGACTTGTTACGATTTTGTAGGCGATATTAGCAACAGGAAAAGCAATTTAGAATAATGTAGGATGCGTTACATCTTTTGAGAACACCTTACACAACCGTACGAAACATTAAAACTCCATAATAAACCTAACGAATTCGTCCGAGTCATTTGAACATCGTACAACAATTTAGAATATCTTACGACTCTGTATGCCACATTACCGCCTTGAAAATCATGTTAGTATAACGTAGGACACCTTACAACTCCTAACAACACATTACAATACCGTATGTAAACTTAAAACTCCATAGTAAACCTAATAAATTCGTCCGAGTCCTTTGAACATCGTACGACAATTTAGAATATATTACCACTCTGTATGCCACATTACCACCTTGAAAAGTATGTTAGTATAACGTACGGCACCTAACAATTCCTAACAAAACATTACAACACCGTACGTAAACTTAAAACTACATAATAAACTTAATGAATTCGTCCGATTCATTTGAACATCATACAACAATTTAGAATATCTTACGACTCTGTATGCCACATTACCGCCTTGAAAAGAACGTTAGTATAACGTAGGACACCCTACAACTCCTAACAACACATTACAATACCGTATGTAAACTTAAAACTCCATAGTAAACCTAATGAATTTGTCCGAGTCATTTGAACATCGTACAACAATTTAGAATATCTTACGACACTGTATGCCACATTACCGCCTTGAAAATCATGTTAGTATAACGTACAACACCTTACAACTACTAACAAAACATTGCAATACCGTATGTAAACTTAAAACCCCATAGTAAACCTAATGAATTTATCCGAGTCCTTTGAACATCGTACGACAATTTAAAATATATTACCACTCTGTATGCCACATTACCGCCTTGAAAAGTATGTTAGTATAACGTACGGCACCTTACAATTCCTAACAAAACAATACAACACCATACGTAAACTTAAAACATAATAAACTTAATGAATTCGTCCGAGTCATTTGAACATCGTACAACAATTTAGAATATCTTACGACTCTGTATGCCACATTACCGCCTTGAAAATCATGTTAGTATAACATAGGACACCTTACAACTCCTAACAACACATTACAATACCGTATGTAAACTTAAACCTCCATAGTAAACCTAATGAATTCGTCCGAGTCCTTTAAACATCAGACGACTACTCAGGACTTGTTACGACTTTGTAGGCGATATTAGCAACATGAAAAGCAATTTAGAATAATGTAGGATGCGTTACATCTTTTGAGAACACCTTACACCACCGTACGAAACATTAAAACTCCATAATAAACCTAACGAATTCGTCCGAGTCATTTGAACATCGTACAACAATTTAGAATATCTTACGACTCTGTATGCCACATTACCGCCTTGAAAATCATGTTAGTATAACGTAGGACACCTTACAACTCCTAACAACACATTACAATACCGTATGTAAACTTAAAACTCCATAGTAAACCTAATGAATTCGTCCGAGTCCTTTGAACATCGTACGGCAATTTAGAATATATTACCACTCTGTATGCCACATTACCACCTTGAAAAGTATGTTAGTATAACGTACGGCACCTAACAATTCCTAACAAAACATTACAACACCGTACGTAAACTTAAAACTACATAATAAACTTAATGAATTCGTCCGATTCATTTGAACATCGTACAACAATTTAGAATATCTTACGACTCTGTATGCCACATTACCGCCTTGAAAAGAACGTTAGTATAACGTAGGACACCCTACAACTCCTAACAACACATTACAATACCGTATGTAAACTTAAAACTCCATAGTAAACCTAATGAATTTGTCCGAGTCATTTGAACATCGTACAACAATTTAGAATATCTTACGACACTGTATGCCACATTACCGCCTTGAAAATCATGTTAGTATAACGTACAACACCTTACAACTACTAACAAAACATTGCAATACCGTATGTAAACTTAAAACCCCATAGTAAACCTAATGAATTTATCCGAGTCCTTTGAACATCGTACGACAATTTAAAATATATTACCACTCTGTATGCCACATTACCGCCTTGAAAAGTATGTTAGTATAACGTACGGCACCTTACAATTCCTAACAAAACAATACAACACCATACGTAAACTTAAAACATAATAAACTTAATGAATTCGTCCGAGTCATTTGAACATCGTACAACAATTTAGAATATCTTACGACTCTGTATGCCACATTACCGCCTTGAAAATCATGTTAGTATAACGTAGGACACCTTACAACTCCTAACAACACATTACAATACCGTATGTAAACTTAAACCTCCATAGTAAACCTAATGAATTCGTCCGAGTCCTTTAAACATCAGACGACCACTCAGGACTTGTTACGACTTTGTAGGCGATATTAGCAACATGAAAAGCAATTTAGAATAATGTAGGATGCGTTACATCTTTTGAGAACACCTGTGACATATGCCCCAAACCCGAACCCGAATGCCCGACTCGAACCCGAAAACTATCCATGTTTTAATGAATTCACATTTATTTTTCTCGAAGATGTAACATATCATTATTAATATGAATAAATATGTCGGGCTTAATGTTATATAGTCTTTTATAAAAGAACGAACGGTTATTATCCATCGTTTACTAAATTAACTACAAAGTACAATAATTAAATCTTCAAAATAAATACAAAAAATTATATTTGATAAAATAGATTTTATAAAGATTGGTAAAAATAAATACTATTAAGTCTCAAAATAACCATTAAACGTCAACCGCAATATACTCATACAAAACGTCAACTTAATAAATGGTAGGAGATAACTCGGTTAAGTTAGTTGGTTAAAATATATATTTATTTAAGTTTGGGCTAAATATGTCATTTATGAAACTAGTATTAAAGGTTTTAGTTAAACATATATAACATACAAAACCTAAGGGGGCGAATTGTAAATATTAAATTAAATCACATTCTGATTCTCTTCTTTTGACCGCATTTCCGGCGAGATACAAGTTCCGGCCATTTGGCCGGAATATCAATTTTCCGGCGAAGTCCATAAAGACCATTTTTGCTATTTTCAAGTCGACTAAAATCGGTAAAATCTTCCGCATGCAAGACCGAACCTATGGTCAATGTTAATTTCATTTTAACACACTAAATCGCCTGTTTAATCCGATTATAAGAACACCCGTTTCATGTTCATAACCCCTTAAACTCAAACGGCTCTAAACGTTCAATTTCAATAAATGGGATTAACTAAAACGATTATATCGACAATTAAATGGCAATCAAACGAGTTTTAATCGGCTAATTATAACCCAATTTATGAATCATAACTCGCCACCTATCTCGAACGAGTTCGGCGTTTTACAAACAGAATTAGCACAATTCCATCACCCCAGTTACTCTTCTACACTCGCTTCCTCATCCTGTTATCTCAATTTCAATCAAAAATCCATAGAACTAAAGTTTGATCTTCAACCCGTCAAGCTATTGTTCTTCATATTCATCGAACCAATTCACCCTTAATCAAGTAAGTTCTTTATGTCAAATGATCCTTATTATGTCCTGATCAAAAGCCCTAATTCTAATTTTGGTTTCAAGGTCGTTTGATCGATCAATTTTGTGAATTTTTGTTCTAGGGTTCTTGTGTGTTTTGGGGTTTTTGGCTGTTTCTTAACAATATCTTTTAAAATCCGGTTTTAAACAATAAGATCACACAGCGCATCAGGTTATGTTGTCCTTGTGTGAGCGTGAAGACCCCAGTTCGAAACTTGGGGGCTTCATTGTTTTTTTTCTAATTAATGGTTTTATTATTTTACCCACTTGTGCTAATTACCTTAATCAAAATAACAAATCCGTATAACATGTAAATCCAGATATATCAGAAACCTTATAATTTTTATAAAGCCATGGTTGGTATGAACTAAATGTTATAAAGTTAATTTTACAAAATACTTTTAAATACCATAAAATGCATTTTAATATATAAAGGTTTTACAAACAATGGTTCTTTTTAAAAACAAAAGAATTTTATATGAACTTTTATGCTCTAAAAATGGTGATGAGTGTTTTAAAGTATATCTAGGAATTAATATATTTCCTTGACGGCAAATAGTTTATTGTTAGAAATATATATATTATTAAAATTTCTATCGCTTAACAAAAATAAATATTATTACAATTGTTAACGTTACGAATAAACGAGTTTTACATGTTGAGAACGTTTAACGAAAAACCCCTAAATCTCAATTCGAAACCCTAGCATTTCAATTTCCTTTGACTCCTATTGTTCCAATTCTAGTTTTCTATACAATACGATTACTAAGTTAGGATTGTCATTTAATTAGGTGATCCTAATATTTTGACGATCCTTGTTTCAATTCAAACTATTTACTATTTGTTTCGCGCCCGAGTTCAAGGTGAGTAAAATCACTTCCCTTTTTACTTTTACATTTTGGGGCTGAAATATGTTCAATTACTATACAATGTTTTCAATTTCCTATTTGTTTCAAAAAGAGATCATAAAATATGTTAGTCTTGACTCGCGACAAGATGCAATCCTTATGTGGTAGTTTAAAGTAGTATTGTTACTTAGTAATCCCACCGGTACAATGTTAGCGCTAATGGTTTGACAAACCCACCTGCATGTATTTCAAAACAGGTGATTTAAACCCGGCCATTCAATTTCAAGGTTACTATGTTACAAGTTGTTATTCAATGTTACAAGTTGCTATAATATGTTGCTATGCCTTGTCCCTAAGTTGCTTACATAATTAATGATAACCTATATCGAGACGGTTACGTGACGGTTGCAAAAAAAAAAGGGTTATCTTTAATTTATAACATGAGTTGGTTCCTCATGAAAAATGATTACGAGTTGCTATACAATGATGGTGTTCAATGTGTGTTCAAGGTGTCATGGTCGAGAATGATATGAAATAACTATGCATGTAAGATTGCGCAGCATATTATGATGATCTCGGATTTCTATATTATTATGTATTCAAATTGTGGTTTACTCACTAGCTTTAAATAGCTAACTTTATTTTTACATATTTCAGGTGTTGCTTGATTATTTTTGCTGCTTTTGCTAGGACATAGGATTGCCTTGGACCTAGAATAATAAATCAGACAATTGCAGTTACTGTTTCGGTTTTATTACTTTTGTCGTATTCATTTAAGACTTGGGTTCAAAACTTACTACATCATTATTGAACTTAATAAATAAATACCATGTGCTTTGTTTACTATTGATATCCAATTCCAATGACAGCCCGGTGTTTCCGCCGCCGGGCAGGGTGTCACAACACCTTACACCACCGTACGAAACATTAAAACTCCATAATAAACCTAACGAATTCGTCCGAGTCATTTGAACATCGTACAACAATTTAGAATATCTTACGACTCTGTATGCCACATTACCGCCTTGAAAATCATGTTAGTATAACGTAGGACACCTTACAACTCCTAACAACACATTACAATACCGTATGTAAACTTAAAACTCCATAGTAAACCTAATGAATTCGTCCGAGTCCTTTGAACATCGTACGACAA
The DNA here is from genome assembly GCA_030867185.1 of Tagetes erecta. Classification (NCBI taxonomy): domain Eukaryota; kingdom Viridiplantae; phylum Streptophyta; class Magnoliopsida; order Asterales; family Asteraceae; genus Tagetes; species Tagetes erecta. Next base: position 40,046,488 of record CM061488.1, on the reverse strand, counting down.
TTTAGAATATATTACCACTCTGTATGCCACATTACCACCTTGAAAAGTATGTTAGTATAACGTACGGCACCTAACAATTCCTAACAAAACATTACAACACCGTACGTAAACTTAAAACTACATAATAAACTTAATGAATTCGTCCGATTCATTTGAACATCGTACAACAATTTAGAATATCTTACGACTCTGTATGCCACATTACCGCCTTGAAAAGAACGTTAGTATAACGTAGGACACCCTACAACTCCTAACAACACATTACAATACCGTATGTAAACTTAAAACTCCATAGTAAACCTAATGAATTTATCCGAGTCATTTGAACATCGTACAACAATTTAGAATACCTTACGACACTGTATGCCACATTACCGCCTTGAAAATCATGTTAGTATAACGTACAACACCTTACAACTACTAACAAAACATTGCAATACCGTATGTAAACTTAAAACCCCATAGTAAACCTAATGAATTTATCCGAGTCCTTTGAACATCGTACGACAATTTAAAATATATTACAACTCTGTATGCCACATTACCGCCTTGAAAAGTATGTTAGTATAACGTACGGCACCTTACAATTCCTAACAAAACAATACAACACCATACGTAAACTTAAAACATAATAAACTTAATGAATTCGTCCGAGTCATTTGAACATCGTACAACAATTTAGAATATCTTACGACTCTGTATGCCACATTACCGCCTTGAAAATCATGTTAGTATAACGTAGGACACCTTACAACTCCTAACAACACATTACAATACCGTATGTAAACTTAAACCTCCATAGTAAACCTAATGAATTCGTCCGAGTCCTTTAAACATCAGACGACCACTCAGGACTTGTTACGACTTTGTAGGCGATATTAACAACATGAAAAGAAATTTAGAATAATGTAGGATGCGTTACATCTTTTGAGAACACCTTACACCACCGTACGAAACATTAAAACTCCATAATAAACCTAACGAATTCGTCCGAGTCATTTGAACATCGTACAACAATTTAGAATATCTTACGACTCTGTATGCCACATTACCGCCTTGAAAATCATGTTAGTATAACGTAGGACACCTTACAACTCCTAACAACACATTACAATACCGTATGTAAACTTAAAACTCCATAGTAAACCTAATGAATTCGTCCGAGTCCTTTGAACATCGTACGACAATTTAGAATATATTACCACTCTGTATGCCACATTACCACCTTGAAAAGTATGTTAGTATAACGTACGCCACCTAACAATTCCTAACAAAACATTACAACACCGTACGTAAACTTAAAACTACATAATAAACTTAATGAATTCGTCCGATTCATTTGAACATCGTACAACAATTTAGAATATCTTACGGCTCTGTATGCCACATTACCGCCTTGAAAAGAACGTTAGTATAACGTAGGACACCTTACATCTCCTAACAACACATTACAATATCATATGTAAACTTAAAACTCCAAAGTAAACCTAATGAATTTTTCCGAGTCATTTGAACATCGTACAACAATTTAGAATATCTTACAACACTGTATGCCACATTACCGCCTTGAAAAGCATGTTAGTATAACGTACAACACCTTACAACTACTAACAAAAGATTACAACAACGTACGTAAACTTAAAACTCAATAGTAAACCTAATGAATTCATCCGAGTCCTTTGAACATCGTACGACAATTTAGAAAATATTTCCACTCTGTATACCACATTACCGCCTTGAAAAGTATGTTAGTATAACGTACGGCACCTTACAATTTCTAACAAAACATTACAACACCGTACGTAAACTTAAAACTACATAATAAACTTAATGAATTCGTCCGAGTCATTTGAACATCGTACAACAATTTAGAATATCTTACGACACTGTATGCCACATTACCGCCTTGAAAAGCATGTTAGTATAACGTACAACACCTTACAACTACTAACAAAACATTACAACACCGTACGTAAACTTAAAACTCCATAATAAACCAAATGAGTTCATCCGAGTCCTTTGAACATCGTACGCCAATTTAGAATATATTACCACTTTGTATACCACATTACCGCCTTGAAAAGTATGTTAGTATAACGTACGGCACCTTACAATTCCTAACAAAACATTATAACACCATACGTAAACTTAAAACTACATAATAAACTTAATGAATTCGTCCGAGTCATTTGAACATCGTACAACAATTTAGAATATTTTACGACTCTGTATGCCACATTACCGCCTTGAAAATTATGTTAGTATAACGTAGGACACCTTACAACTCCTAACAACACATTACATTACCGTATGTAAACTTAAAACTCCATAGTAAACCTAATGAATTCGCCCGAGTCCTTTAAACATCAGACGACCACTCAGGACTTGTTACGACTTTGTAGGCGATATTAGCAACAGGAAAAGCAATTTAGAATAATGTAGGATGCGTTACATCTTTTGAGAACAACTTACACCACAGTACGAAACATTAAAACTCCATAATAAACCTAATGAATTCGTTCGAGTGATTTGAACATCGTACAACAATTTTGAATATCTTACCACTCTGTATGCCACATTACCGACTTGAAAAGCATGTTAGTATAACGTACGACACCTTACAACACCTAACAAAACTTTACAACACCGTTCGTAAACTTAAAACTCCATAATAAACTTAATGAATTCGTCCGAGTCATTTGAACATCGTACAACATTTAGAATATCTTACGACTCTGTATGCCACATTACCGCCTTGAAAAGCATGTTAGTATAACGTACGACACCTTACAACACCTAACAAAACATTACAACACCGTACGTAAACTCAAAACTTCATAATAAACCTAATGAATTCGTCCGAGTCATTTGAACATCGTACAACAATTTAGAATATCTTACGACTCTGTATGCCACATTACCGCCTTGAAAAGAATGTTAGTATAACGTAGGACACCTTACAACTCCTAACAACACATTACAATACCGTATGTAAACTTAAAACTCCATAGTAAACCTAATGAATTTGTCCGAGTCATTTGAACATCGTACAACAATTTAGAATATCTTACGACACTGTATGCCACATTACCGCCTTGAAAATCATGTTAGTATAACGTACAACACCTTACAACTACTAACAAAACATTACAATACCGTATGTAAACTTAAAACCCCATAGTAAACCTAATGAATTTATCCGAGTCCTTTGAACATCGTACGACAATTTAAAATATATTACCACTCTGTATGCCACATTACCGCCTTGAAAAGTATGTTAGTATAACGTACGGCACCTTACAATTCCTAACAAAACAATACAACACCATACGTAAACTTAAAACATAATAAACTTAATGAATTCGTCCGAGTCATTTGAACATCGTACAACAATTTCGAATATCTTACGACTATGTATGCCACATTACCCCTTTGAAAATTATGTTAGTATAACGTAGGACACCTTACAACTCCTAACAACACATTACATTACCGTATGTAAACTTAAAACTCCATAGTAAACCTAATGAATTCGCCCGAGTCCTTTAAACATCAGACGACCACTCAGGACTTGTTACGACTTTGTAGGCGATATTAGCAACAGGAAAAGAAATTTAGAATAATGTAGGATGCGTTACATCTTTTGAGAACAACTTACACCACAGTACGAAACATTAAAACTCCATAATAAACCTAATGAATTCGTCCGAGTGATTTGAACATCGTACAACAATTTTTAATATCTTACCACTCTGTATGCCACATTACCGACTTGAAAAGCATGTTAGTATAACGTACGACACCTTACAACTCCTAACAAAACATTACAACACCGTACGTAAACTTAAAACTCCATAATAAACTTAATGAATTCGTCCGAGTCATTTGAACATCGTACAACATTTAGAATATCTTACGACTCTGTATGCCACATTACCGCCTTGAAAAGCATGTTAGTATAACGTACGACACCTTACAACACTTAAAAAAAACATTACAACACCGTACGTAAACTCAAAACTCCATAATAAACCTAATGAATTCGTCCGAGTCATTTGAACATCGTACAACAATTTAGAATATCTTACGACTCTGTATGCCACATTACCGCCTTGAAAAGAATGTTAGTATAACGTAGGACACCTTACAACTCCTAACAACACATTACAATACCGTATGTAAACTTAAAACTCGATAGTAAACCTAATGAATTTGTCCGAGTCATTTGAACATCGTACAACAATTTAGAATATCTTACGACACTGTATGCCACATTACCGCCTTGAAAATCATGTTAGTATAACGTACAACACCTTACAACTACTAACAAAACATTACAATACCGTATGTAAACGTAAAACCCCATAGTAAACCTAATGAATTTATCCGAGTCCTTTGAACATCGTACGACAATTTAAAATATATTACCACTCTGTATGCCACATTACCGCCTTGAAAAGTATGTTAGTATAACGTACGGCACCTTACAATTCCTAACAAAACATTACAACACCATACGTAAACTTAAAACTACATAATAAACTTAATGAATTCGTCCGAGTCATTTGAACATCGTACAACAATTTAGAATATCTTACGACTCTGTATGCCACATTACCGCCTTGAAAATCATGTTAGTATAACGTAGGACACCTTACAACTCCTAACAACACATTACAATACCGTATGTAAACTTAAACCTCCATAGTAAACCTAATGAATTCGTTCGAGTCCTTTAAACATCAGACGACCACTCAGGACTTGTTACGACTTTGTAAGCGATATTAGCAACAGGAAAAGCAATTTAGAATAATGTAGGATGTTAGGGTTATTTCTGTGTTAAGATTTACTTTGTATCTTTGTTTATATGTTTGTATAGTTTAGGGTTTATTATGTATTTTCCTTAAACTTGCATTTTGTTTGTTATAAAGCATGTAGTGTGCGTGTGTTAGGGAGAGACGACTTGTACACTGTTAGAGAGAGAATTAACTGTGTGTATTTGTTTTCTCCTGCACATTGTACTGCGAATTGCTTTGATCATCAATATACAGAGAATTTATGAGTATGAACTGTGTTTGTGATTGAATCGTTTGTTTTGTACCTGTTATTCTGATCATTGTGAGCGATTGAACGATCCAATTGAACCTATCAATTGGTATCAGAGCTTTCGGTTTGTGTTCTTCGCTGTTCTTAAGCAAAACACATCAAAATTGCTCGAAAAACAATGATCTGAAGGATTTGATCGTGTTTTTAGTTGTGATTTATCATCGTAATCACTCCTATACACATCGATTGTGCAGATTCTATCAGATCATCATCAGATCTGAAGAATTAAGAAGAATAGAAAAAGTTACTTTTCGATCAATTTTTGCTCAAATTCATCGAAAAAATGATGATGTTTTGGATTGATTGATACAAGGGGTTGATAATCGGACTATTTCACAGCTTGTGTGTGAATTTTTGGACAATTTGGACAAGTTTTAGACAAAACCCAGAAAATCTTCATGAAGAAGATGATGAACAGTTGATTTTTGGTTGAAGATTAACTTGCCGGGTGATATATTTGACTTAGACAATTTCCTTGGACTTAGAATTTGTGAAGAAATTAGGTCCTGTGCAGCTGTGTAAGGGAATTTGTTCTAGACGGGTAAAGAATTTGACTTGAAAAGTTGCTACTGTTCAGCCGGATCAGACACTGTTGTGCCGGGTAATACACTGTTACGCCGGGTGATAGAGAAAATACAGCCGGGTAAATTTCAACTGTGTAGCCGGGTAATTAACAACTCTGTCGTGTTACCAAGTACTGTTCAGCCGGGGAAACTCTTTGCCGTGTCAAGATTCTGCCGTGTCAAAAACTTATTGCCGTGTGAAGTTTTTCTTATTGCCGGGTAACTGTTCATCCGGGTGAAGAAGAAAAACAATTACAACTGTTTAGCCGTCTAACTGTTTAGCCGTGTGAAGACTTATTCTGCCGGGTGAAGAACAAATACACTGTTTAGCCGGTTGAAGAAGGATTTTCACTGTTTTGCCGTTTGACTCATTTTAGTTGTTTTTCAATACTTGTTTCTTATCCTGTCTTTAATTTGTTGTCTTTATTTTAGTATTTTAATCACTTCTTTTCAAAAATTTACAAAAACCAAAAATATTTTCTTTAAAAATTTTTTTTTTTTTTAAAATGGCTCCTAATGATGATTCTGATAACCGTGTTCCTAGACTTTTGAATCGTGCAGATTTCAAGAACTGGACCATCAGGCTGAGACATCATTTGTGTTCTATTGACAATGACTTATGGAAATCCATTGAGAAGGGTCCTCACATTCCAACCCAGACACAACCAGATAGTGCCAGTACCTATACTAAAGATTCTACTACACCTTATCCAGAGGATAATTTGTCAGCTGAAGACTTGAGGAAGGTAAAGAATGATAGCAAGGCCTACTCTTTAATGTGCAAGGGGTTGCCATTACAAGTTTTGTCTAGATTGGATGCATATCAGACTGGTTATACATGTTTCAAAGCTTTGAAGTCGATATGTGAAGGAGGAGAACAATTGAGGAGTTTGAAGAAGTCGAAATTGAAAACACAACTGGAATTGTTTGAACACATCAATGGAGAGACAGTACACCAGATGATGAACAGGTTTGTTCACTTAACTACTGAAATGTCAAACCTCGGAGTAAAGACTGAACTTCAAGACATGAATGATCGATTGCTGAATGCTTTACCATCGTCTTGGAAGCAAACTGTTACTCTGTTGAAACATACTGAGAAATTTCCAATGGAACTTGATTTGCTTATTGGAAAGATAGAAGAAGTTGAAATTGATGAAGGATCTAGAAACACTGACAGATCAAGCTCACAAACTCAGTATAAGTATGTGGTAAATCCTGCCAACACTGTGGATAATGCTTTTCTTGTGCAAAATACAACAAAGTTTGAAGATGAGGATGACTTATTCGTTGGTGCAAGTTTCTATACTGATTCAGCATACTTTCCAAATTCACCAACTTATTCTCAACCTCAATCTCCGCCAAGAGCTCAAGTTCAAGGTCCAAGTCAGAATGTGAAGAATCAATCAGAAAATCAAATTCCAAATGTTCAAGCCAAGGTGAAAGACGTCATGAATATTCTGTTGCAAGATGACGAAACAAAAACTGCCTTTACTGCTTTTATGGCGAGTTTTCAAGCGTACCAAGGTAGTCATCTAAGTCAAATGGACGTGGTCCTTCAAGACTTATTTGAAATGGATCCAGTAGATGTTGAAGAAATGGATCTGAATTGGCAGATGGTTATGGTAGCCTATCGTACTCAAAAGCATGCATATGTTAACAGAAGTTACAAACCTCATGCTAACAAGACAGTTGGATTTGACAAATCTAAGGCCAGGTGCTTTAACTGTAATCAGTATGGTCATTTTTCAAGAGAATGCAAAGCTCCAAAGAATTTTAATGACCAAGCTAGTTCAAGCAATCAAGGTCAAGGTCAAAGTTCTCAACAGTCTACGAGTTATCAAGGCAGAAATCAACGTTTCTTTCAAAAGCCGTACCAAAGTCTTCCTATGCCTGAGTTGAAGGATGAAGGAAAGAAGCCAGAAGATCAAACTAAAGCGTTGGTTGTAAGTGTACAAGACGGATATGACTGGAGTGCATACGCAGAACAGTTTACATCTGATCTTACATCAAATCTGGCTTTGGTGTGTGAAATTGAAGAAGACTGGTCTGAAGAAGGGGATGGAAAGATGGTTGATAATGTGAGTGAAGATTCTGAAGATTATGACTGGAGTGCAAAGTCTGATCCTACTGAAGAGTCTGAAGCTGAAATTGCGTTAATGGCTACATCCAGTGAGCCTACATCTTCTACTGAACAACCGAAGGTTAATGACTTACCCCCCAATTACATTCCATTGCCCCTAGATGTGAAAGAAAGGTTATGTTCTGATCAGTGCATTCAACAAGTAGAACATTATCGAACTCATTCATTTAAAATCGGTGATAAATTAAGTCAACATGAAAAACTTCATGAAAAACTTAAAATTGATCATAAAATTTCTGATGAGAAGATTTTGTCACTAACTGAATCATGGAACAAAACTCTAAAGGAATTGGAAATTGTTACCAAACCACTTGAAGAAATGACTAAGAACTTTGAACAAGAAAAAGTTGCACATGCAGTCACTCAAGTTGAACTAAAGAAAGTTAAAAGTTGTAAAACAATGGTTGAACAACTCATCAATGAAAGAGGTAACAAAAATAAAACCGGGTTGGGTTTTACTCATGAACCAATGCCAAATTCAATCACTCAAACCTTACCGGAAAACTTTAATGAATTTGATCATTCACCTGAAAATGAAAGAAAATTCAAAGAAATTCAAAGAAGTAAATCCGAGTCGGAAGGATCTGAGGTGTTGATCGAAAGCTTGAGAGAAGAAGATGGAATGACAACTGAAGCAGATGATGAAGCAAGCAACAAATCTGAAAACAAGCCGGAACCTGTTCTTATTCAACTGATTGAATATCCAAAGCTTAATCCAGAACCAGAATCGGTGAAGGAAGAAGGTGAATTTTCAGGATACAATGATCCTGAGTATATCAAGTGGAAGAAAGAACAAAAGGCGCAAATTACTGCTCAGTTAATCAAGACGCCAGAAGTAAAGAAAGCCGAAGTTTCAACTGCAAAGAAGCAGAAATCGAAAACAATGAACAATCAATCTGAAACGAAACCGTCAAAAGGCAAAAGTGTCTTAAAATCAAATGATAACACCAAAGTTTCAAGTGTTAAAACTGACAAAGCTCAAACCGTAAAATCTGTCAAGAAAATGTCAAAAGGTAAGACAATCAAGTTTGTGTCTGCAGGTACTTTCGACATGAACAGTTCTTATGGTAACCAAATCAATGCTCAAATCAAATCTAACTCTGGTCTGAAAACAGGTTCAGGTCCTAAGTCTTCCGCTGTCAATGATAAGAGAATTGAAAACAAAAAGGTAACCAAACAGAACAGTTTAAAATCGAACCAAAGTCCCATGCAATCAAAATCGCAAATCAAAACTCCACAAAAGAATGTTAATCTAAAACCGAATAACCAAGATAATGAATCACGTTTTGGTTCAACATCAAAAGTTAACAATCGGCTCTTTAGGATTAGCAAGAAATATTGTGAAATTTGTGATAGATATAATCACGCAACTGCTGAATGTTTCTTTAACAGGTACTGCAGTTTCTGTAACAAAAGAAATCATTCTTCAGAAGAATGTTATTTTAACAAATTTTGTGATATTTGTGAGAGAAGAAATCATGACACAAAGGATTGTTTCTTTCGATCAAACTCGACTAGAGAATTGACTCCATATTCAAACTTTCAAAGAAATAATTCATATGGTTTTCAAAATATGAGTCAAAGTCATTCTCCGGTTTTGAGAAATTTCAATCGAAACAATTCTGTTTCTAACTTGACAAGAAGTGTGCAGGTTAACAATTTTAAGCCGAGAGCTTTATTGGTAAGAAACCAAAATTTTGAAAACAACCTTGATCCTCAGTTGGAGGAAAGGTTCAGGGCTTTAAGAAGAAAGCAGTCAATGAACGCCAATGGGCGAAACAACAGTTATCAGCATCAAAATCTCATGAATGAATCAAATTTTCAAAATATTCAATATAAACAAGTTACAATTGCGGATAAATTCGGAAAACCCAAGACCGTGTGGGCCTGGGTTGACCAAACTAACTGAAAATGTTTGAATTGCAGGTACGCCCAAGAAGACCTATCAACTCGTGGTTCGTTGATAGTGGGTGTAGCCGGCACATGACAGGCAACCATGCCTTGCTTCAGGATTTCAAGCAAAAGAATGGTACTCATGTAGCGTTTGGAGGTGATGCGGGTGGTAAAATCACAGGAGAAGGAACTGTTTCGAATGGAGTAATTAGTTTTGATAAAGTCAACTACTGTGCACAGTTGAACTTTAACTTACTAAGTGTCTCGCAAATTTGTGATAAATCTTATTCAACTCTTTTTGATGATTCTTTCTGTTATATTCTGAAACCAGGTTTCAAGATAGACAATGAGTGGGTAGTGGTGAAGGCGCCTAGAGATCGTGATGTATACAAATTGGATATGTCGCAGATTGATGCCGAAACCGAAACGACCTGTCTCATTGCCCATGCTTCAAATGATGAGAGTCAGCTATGGCATAGACGGCTGGGACATTCCAACTTCAGAAACATGAACCGGTTGGTGTCTGGAAATCATGCTGTGGGAATCCCATCGAAGAAATTCTCCACAACTGATCTTTGTCCAGCATGTTTGAAGGGAAAACAGCATCGGATGTCTTTTAAGTCCAAGCTCGAAAACTCCATTTCAAAACCCTTACAGATGCTACATATGGATCTTTTTGGACCAACCAACGTTCAGAGCATCGGGAGAAAATCATATTGTTTTGTTATCATAGATGACTTTACAAGATTTTCGTGGGTTTATTTTTTGCATGCAAAATCTGAAACAGCTGAATTATTAAAAGAATTTATCATTAAAGTTGAAAATCAATTGGAATGCAAAGTTAAAGTGTTAAGAAGTGATAATGGAACGGAATTTAAGAATGCTAATGTTGATTTATTTTGTGCAGAAAAGGGGATTGCTCGACAATTCAGTGCGCCTAGAACGCCTCAACAAAACGGGGTTGCGGAACGGAAAAACCGGACACTGATTGAAGCAGCAAGATCCATGCTGGCAGATGCCAAAATCCCGATCACTTTTTGGGACGAAGCTATTGCAACTGCGTGTTTTGTACAAAATAGAACATTATTAGTGAATGATAAAAAGAAAACTTCTTATGAGTTGTTATTTGGAAGGAAACCAAATATTTCTTACTTGAAAGCATTTGGTTGTCCGGTTTCGATTTTAAATTTGAATGATCATCTCGGGAAGTTTGAGTCAAAGTCCGATGATGGATTTTTCTTAGGTTATTCGTCTGTTTCTAAAGCTTATCGAGTTTTTAATAGCAAAACAAATACTGTTATTGAAACTATCAATGTCAAGTTTTTAGAAAATTCGTTTCCCTTAGTGGCTCATGGTCCCGAATGGTTATTTGATTTAGATTCATTATCGAAATCCTTCAATTCTAACTTATTTGAATTTTCAGGAAACGCAAGGAAGGAATCAGGCGACTTAGGATGCTTTAGTGACGATTCTGATAATGACGAAGATGGAAATCTCAACTCTGAATATCCATTTATGTCTTTTCACAATCCTGATCATGTCAAATCTAGTCAAGCTCCGGGTCCTTCTGGTTCGCATGAAGATCAAGAATCGAACAATCAAGAAGAAGATGTGATTTCTCCTAATGATGGTGGATCTGTTCAGAATCAACCATCATCAGATCCGGATGGTGAAGCTGTTCCAGAATCTTTTGATTACTTCATCAACTCACCGGATCAAGTCCCGAATTTCACACCGCATACTTCTTCCATACTACAAGATCTCCCAAATCTGAATACTTCTAATCTAGAGACTCAAGTGCAAGGAGGTGATATTCCTATTCATCGAATTCACAAGAAACATCCTGTCTCTCAGATTATTGGGCCGTTGAATCAGAGAACTACAAGAAGTCAGACGGAGCAAGCGAATGTCTGTCTTTATTCGTGTTTTCTATCTCAAGTGGTGCCAAAGAATATTTCAGAGGCGCTGAAAGATAACAGTTGGATTGAGGCCATGCAGGAGGAATTACTTCAGTTTCGCAAACAGGAAGTTTGGAAACTTGTGGACTTACCTGAAGGAGAGAACGCAATAGGTACAAGATGGTTGTACAAAAACAAGCCAGACGAACGTGGCATTGTGGTGAGAAATAAAGCAAGACTGATTGCACAGGGATACACTCAGGAAGAAGGCATTGATTACGAAGAGGTGTTTGCTCCGGTCGCAAGACTTGAAGCCATACGCGTTTTTCTTGCATATGCTTCTTTCATGAAGTTTAAAGTATTCCAAATGGACGTTAAAGGTGCTTTCTTGTATGGACCAATTACAGATGACGTATATGTCAGACAACCTCCGGGTTTCGAAGATCCTGACTATCCTCATCGTGTATACAAGTTGAGTAAAGCTCTTTATGGTCTACACCAAGCTCCTAGAATCTGGTATGAGACATTATCCAAGCATTTACTAGAGCATGGATTTACAAGAGGTCAGATTGATCCAACTTTGTTTATGAAGAGGGAGAATGATGACTTGTTGTGCGTTCAAGTTTATGTGGACGATATTATCTTCGGATCAACCAGTGAGTCCATGTGCAAAGAATTTGAAGAAATCATGAAGTCTAGATTCCAGATGAGTTCAATGGGGGAGATTAATTTCTTTCTGGGATTACAAGTGAAACAGTCTGCTGACGGAATCTTCATCAATCAATCAAAATTCGTTGAGAAGCTGTTGAAGAAATTCAAGATGCAAGATTGTCAAACAATTCGAACTCCATCTGATGTAAATTGCAAGATTCAACCGGATCCAAAGGGCAAAGCAGTTGATCAAACACTATACAGGTCAATGATCGGTTCTCTGATGTATCTTACTGCATCAAGACCAGACATCATGTACGCTGTGTGTGTATGCGCCAGATACCAGTCAGATCCGAAAGAGTCGCACCTTGTTGCTGTGAAGCGTATATTCAGATATCTCAAAGGGAAACCAAATCTTGGGTTATGGTATCCTTATGAAGGAAATTTTGAACTTTATAGCTATTCTGACAGTGATTTTGGTGGTTGTGCTCTTGACAGGAAATCGACTACTGGTGGCTGTCAATTTCTGGGTCCGAGGCTTGTCTCTTGGCAATGCAAGAAGCAGACCAATGTTTCTGTATCCACAGCTGAAGCAGAGTATATCGCTGCATCTGCAGGATGTTCTCAGGTTTTATGGTTACAAAATCAGTTGCTGGACTACGGGTTTAATTTTTTGAAAACTCCTATTTACATAGATAATACTGCTGCCATGTTCATAACTGCTAATCCTGTTCAACATTCTAAAACTAAACACATCGAAATTAGATATCATTTTTTAAGAGATAACTCTGAAAAGGGTTTAATAATTTTAATTAAGGTTCATACCGACAAACAACTGGCAGATCTTTTCACAAAATCTTTTTTGTCAGGCCGGTTTGAATTCTTAATTCAATCCATAGGGTTGATCAATCATGATTGATTCTAATTCTTCGAAAACAAAAACAAAAATCAGAAAAATATATAAAAGCCAAAAATATAATAAGTTGATGTTATATTTTGATTCCTTTGTCTTTTACTTTATGTTTTGCATTGTGTGTGCTTGCGTGAAAAAGAAAATAGAAAAGCAAAAACAAAATATAAAAGCAAAAAGAAAAGAAAATATCATGTCATAAGAATCTATATTGCAAAAAGTGAGAGATGATAGTTACACTAGGCATTATTTGTTCATCATTTTTAAATAAAGACTGATGAATGTTAATTGATGTGCTAGACAGCTCAGACAATTAGACTGAACAAGTAAGTTGATTGTTGACAAACATAAACTTAATGATCTTTGTGTTAAGTTCCATTGTTATACATGTCTAGATATATATCTTTTGATACATTGCTTGTGATGATAGTTGTGCATGATCGGGTAACGATGTAGTCTTCTCAGTGTGATGAACCGCATCGTGAGCTTCTTTGTTGTGGTACCCACAGACCTGAAGTCTCACACGAAGTCTCTTTTGAGCTTCAAGGTGCAGCAAAAGATTCCAAAATGGAACAAAAAGAGTCCCAAATGTGGACCAACACCAAACAAAAATTCCAAAATGGAATTCAGAAGATTCCCAAGGGGAACGATAGGAAAGAAAAATTCCCAAAGATGGAATTAAAAAGAAGTCCCAAAGTGGACCAAATCCGAATAGAACCCAGATTCCACACTGTGTATGACTATAAGTGACCAGGTTTTGTGCAATATGCATTCAGGTAGTGATTGATAAGGAAATATGTTGACATATGTATACATGTGGGTCACATAAGTCATTTTAATCGAACCTTAAATATCATCATGATACTGAAAAAGTAAGTGTGTCAACTCGAGCTAATTGGTATGTTTTCATATCATCACTCAATCAAGCATAAGTCAAATGTCTATTCAAAACTTGCAAAACATGTTCAGATAATGTGTGGTATGATCTCCTTGCGATATTTTGATTCACTGCATTGCATATGTCTTTACTTTAATGTGTGTGTTTTGTGTGTGCAGGCATTTGGAATCATTATTGATACATCAATATCCTTGATAAACTTAAAAATTTCAATAAATTTCAAGTTTAGGGGGAGAATAAGATTGAAGAAAAATATCTACAAAAAATCCAAAAATATTTTCTTTTGAATAAGTGTGTTTTGAATGAACAAGATTATAAGTTATGAAAAAGCAAAAGTATTGGATGTGTGAAAAACAAACCCAAGGTCTTGTAATTTATTTTTAAGAAATTGCTTCGGGATATAGAAAAATTGGTTGTGCAAAAACATTTTTGAAAAAGAAAAGAAAAATGGATTTAATTGGAAATTAAATTTGTTGCAATGCTTAATATTGTTTGATAATTAATATGACAAACATTCTTTTTAAGGATATCTTGTCTAATTAATATGTCGGAGAATGTTGCAGGTGCAATAAATGATCGTTGAAAAAGTCAACAGACGAAGAAAATTGAAGAAATTGCTTAAGTGTTATAGCCGGGTAAAGATATCAGATACAACTGTGCAGCCGGGTAAAGAACTGTTCAGCCGGGTAAAGTTGTAAGTCTGATACTTGCCGGGTGATTGAAGAAATGGTGAAGATATTATGACCACTGTATAGCCGGGCAATGATCATGTCAAATACAGCCGGGTGAAGGTCATAGATGTATTGCCGGGTGACAAGTGTATACTATACAGCCGGGTAATGAAGAAGTGTGTATGCCGTGTGAAGAAGGTTGTCAAAGGTTGCCGTGTAAAGAAGAAAGCAAGCCGGATGAAGAAGGAAAGCAACTGTGTTGCCGGGTAATGAAGAAAAGTTGCCGAGTGATGTTTTGATGCCAACTAGTCTGCCGGGTGATGAATGAAATCCATCAGGTGTAGTTGTTCCTTAAACCCTTACCCGTCACTACAGTGACTTACCCGTATCTACAGTGCTTGACCCGTCAAGTGATTTTCACATGTTGGTGACTTGTTTTATGTACTTGACCCGTAACTACAGTACATGACCCGTCACTACAGTACTTGACCCGGCAAGGTTATTGGGCCTATTTTGCTTTTGTTGACCCGGCACTTAAAGTTTGACCTAAAAGTTTTTGACGATACAAATACCGTCTCTTCACAAAATTTTATCATTTCACACACATTCCCTTTCACCCAAACACTCTGAACTTCAAATCGCCATTGTTATCATAGTCAATCTGTTGCCCTGTAACAAGATTAATAGATTGATTAAGGTAGAGTTTAAGTGTTTTGACCTAAATCGACCTGCAAATCCACTGTTAAAAGGAAAAACGATGATGAACAGTGTTTTGGACATTGAATCGACATTTCGTTTTTGTGTGTTAAAACCAAAATCGAATGTTGATTTAGGTGTAAAAACACTCGATTGTCATCATTCAATCATTCATTTGCACTAAAACACCTTAAAATCGACTGAATCATGTGGAATGTTCTTAACTGACAAAAATCGCCATTGATGAACTTTGAAGCTTTTAAAAGTTAAACTTCAAAATGATGAAATATCTGTTTAAAAGTGATTAAACAAGTTAAAACTGAACCAAAACATGTTGAACTTTCTCATTATAAATTTGTCAAAATTTTACCTAAGTGATTAACTGTTAAAAAGGTTTGAACATGAAGTATAATCTTTAAATTTCAATATTGTTTGATTAAAATGATGAAAATCAGGTTATTAGAACAATGTAGGAGTTAAACTGATTATGTTAAATGTTTTACTTTCTAACTTTTAATTAAACACTTATTAAAATCTTTGATATGTTTAATGAAGAATCTAATACATTTGCCTTGGTTTGTGTTTGTTTGTGTTTTTAACAGATGGATAATCTCAAATTTGAACCTAAACATAATCTAGTGGCATGTTTAGATGAATCACTTCCTGAAACAGAGGGATATAGAGATATGATGAAGTTCATTAAGAGGACTAAGTATGTTTATGCTATATGTGCCAAACCGGTCATATATGCAAGGCTGATCAAGAGCTTCTGGAGATCAGCTGAGGTTGTGAGAGATGAGAATGGAGGTGTTATGGTTAGAGGACATATCACTAGGGATTGGGTACTAAATGTTACTGAAGAAGCTATTAGGCAAGCTCTAAGGATTGATGAGGATGAGGTTGGAATGATGGATGAACTAACCATGGAGGAGTGTAAAGCTTGTTTTGTGAACATGGGACATCCACCTGTGTTTCCAAAGTCACAGTTTTACAGAGCTAAGTTGGGAAGGAAGTACAAGCTGCTGTGTTATGTTGTGCAGCAATGCATGTCTAGAAGGAGTGCAGGGTTTGATAACTTTCCTTCAGACATTGCATCACCAATTGTGGCAATTGCAGAGAACAAGCCATTCAACATGTCGAGGTGGATTATGAATGGTTTTGTGTTCAACTTGGTGAAAGGAAAGAGATTTAAGTTCCTCATGTACCCGAGGTTCTTACAGCTGATGATAAACATTGCTTATCCTATCATCAGATCTGAGGGTTATGCTGGAGGCATGTTGTACACTGAGGACATGAACGATCTCTCTTACCGAAAGATGAGTATCGGGAATGTGCCTGATATTGAACTATTTGACTATATGCGAGATATAGTCAACAATGAAGAAGATGTAGAGGGTATATACTATCATATATCTCACGGTGAGGTTGTAAATCCACTGGACCTTGTGGATGAGGTGCCAGACAATCTATTGGATGATGACGAGTACTTTGCTCGTCATCCAGAAGATGAAGAAGATGATAGCAATGATGATGGTAACAATGATGATGATAGTAACGGTGATGATGACAATGATGATGGTAATGATGATGGTGGTGATGATGCTGAATCTGAATCTAATTCAGAGGAGGCTGAGCCAATGGAGATTGAGACAGAAAATATAGAGAATGTTGAGATTAGTGAGCCTATGGTGATAGAAGAACCTGCTGAGGTTGTTTCTGTGGTTGAAGAAGTTGTTACTGAAATTCCAAGAGATGTTTCTGTACATTATGTTCGAAAGAAGAAGAAAACAGTAGAAAAACCTGAGGAGATTGATGTGATTGAGATTGCACAGACAGTAATGGCCGAAGCTGAATCTATTGCACAGATAGATGAAGTGGATGCTGGCATTACTGATCCTATTACTGATGATATTCCCACCGCATTACCACAAACTGTTGAAAACATTGGACAAGGTTTGGAGTCTTCACCAAACGTTGTGCCAAGAGTTGATGAGGTCTATGATGAGAAAGAGAAACGCATTGCTGAATTAGAAGAGATTGTGGAAAATCTGATTAAGGCAAATGATTTGTTGAAGGCCTCAAATGATCGTAAAAAGAAGAGATTTGATGAATATTGGGATATTCACAATCAGAACTTGAAGATTTTCAAAAAGTTGGATGAAGATCATGTGAAGCTGGTTGATGAGCATGTGAAGTTAAGGGATAATTATGATAAACTGAAGGAAGAGCATGAGAATTTGAAGTTTGATTACAAAGAATTACAAGCTGAGTGTAATAATTTGGAAGCCGAGAAAGAGATGTTGGAAAAAGAGTTGGAGGATATGCAACCAAAGAAGGCTGGCTCATCTTCTGACAAAGATTTTTCTGATGAAGTTATTGTGACTGAATCGAATGTGCCGAAGGTTTATCTGACTAGAGCTAGAGGAACTACAAATGTTGGTATTTTGGTAGAATCACCAATTACCATTCCCGATGAAGCTACTGCTGACATTGTCATTTCTGACAAAGCTGAGGGAAAGAGGAAGATAGATGCTGTTCCTGAAATTTTTGGTGATGAAGGAAGCTCGAAAAAGGCAAAGATTGATGAACCAGTACAGATTGAGCCGATTCAATCTGTAGCTGTGATTGAGACAGAGAAAGTGACTGAAGCTGAGAAGGTTAAATCAGGTCAGATTGAGCCGATTCAATCTGATTCTGTAGCTGAAACCGAGGTATTTGCAGTATCAGATAGTGAGAAGGAGGTTGGCTCTGAGGAAACAGTTCAGGTTGAGCCGATTCAACCTGAAGCTGGTGAAGTTGAAAGTGCGCTTAAAACGGTTACTGAAGTTGCTAGTCAGTCTGAGCCGGTTCAAACTGATGAAGCACCTATGATAGAGGCATTGGATGATTTAGACATTGATTGGACTGAGTCTGAGGATGAAGCTGGGCCAGAACCCGTACAGAATACTGTTGAAGAAATGCCAGATGATTTGGATCAGAGGTTTGCTTATTTGGAGAGAATGAAGTATAACTCTGTATTTTTGAATGGGTTGACAGTGAGTCAGATTAATGAAGAGTATGAAAAGTGTATTACTGCTCAAGATAAAGCTGAAGCTGATCAGAAAGAGTTCATGGTTGAGATGGGCGAATGGACTCCAATGCAAGAAAGCTTAAATATAGATGACTTACCTCCGACTGAGCTTTATCACCAAAATCCAGATGAAATGACTGCTTATGAGATGCGAAGTTGGTTGAGTTCGAGGAACTATCCATACAAGACGCTGCAGAGATTAAAGTCTGAATCTTTGAGGAAGATAGTGGTCAGTTTCATGAAAACAGAGAAGATGTACAACAGAATGTTTTACTTGGATTATAACAATCCACAGTACTTCGAGTTGACCAAAAGATTCAAGGTGCTAGGACCAAAGGAGATCCCAGTTATGGCTTTACCTGAAAATGCTCATAAGAAAAGACACGAACTGATGGATATGTTTCCGAGTGAGGTTAAATCGTACCACATACCGATGGAAGTGCGTGAAACTTGGCATAAGGCAGCAACAGCAGGTGACGTAGTGAGGTCACTGCTGAGTAAAGGACAATCAATTGCTGAGTTATTAGATTCTATGATTGTGCCTGAGAAGAATAAAAAGGTGAAGATAATCGCATGGAAATACGACGAAGTGTTTGATGCTTTTATGATAAAGCGAGTGAATGGGTTATGTGACATCTATCATTACTACTCGAGCATCTTCAAATTGGAGGTTCAGGATTTGAAAGAGCTGCACAAACTGAGGTTAATTAATCACACGAATGCTGATCGTGGTAATAAATGCGTGATGCTTCTTGATGCTGGAATGAGTAGAACTGCAAAGTTTTTGGATTTCCGAGGCCAACAGGAAGACTCGGAATATGTGCAAGCCAAGAAACAAAGAAAGAAGAAGCGGTTGGTAGTCACTGAAGATATGTACCTTGAAGAATTCTCGGATGAATACTTTGACAAGGTGACAGATCCTGGTTTGAAAGTGATAGATGGTTCGCAATCGACAAAGCCTATACTCAGAGTATTCTACAATCAGGAAACATTTGAACTAAAGCTCGTTAGAAATTTGGAGGATTGGGACAAGGATATGATCACACTGTTCAGTACTTTTGAGTTAAAGCTGCTACATCCTTCATACATTGATTATTTGAGAAGCATTAGAATGGAGAAGTGCAAGGATAAACTGGCTGAAGCTGACAGAAAGTTATTCGTTGTGATGATTGAAGTTATAGCTGCTGCAACTGAGAAGATACGGGTGAGAAAGGCGTTGCTAAATTCCAATCTCGTGAGGATGGATTTGCCAGAGATTGAATATATGAGGGTATCCAGAAAAGGAACCTTGGAGGTGAAAGTCAAAGGCCAGGAGATGCCATTTGAGTTTTATGCTAATATCGATTTTGCAGGTTTGAATCTGGACTCGCTTAGACGTATGAATGCCTTACCAATTCTGACGAATGAATCCAAGCCTCGACAAGCTAAGATCGCTGAAAAGTTCAAATCCTGTATTGAAGAAGCTTTAAAGGAACAAGAAGAGTACAAAGGACGAGAATTGCTGGATGTGAAGGAAGAACCAGAAGAATGGTAGAAAAAGATTGAAAATTGATGCTGATAAATGAAGAAAAAAGATTGAAGTTTTTGAAGATCCAAAGATAAATCTTAGGGGGAGTACTGTTAGGGTTATTTCCGTGTTAAGATTTACTTTGTATCTTTGTTTATATGTTTGTATAGTTTAGGGTTTATTATGTATTTTCCTTAAACTTGCATTTTGTTTGTTATAAAGCATGTAGTGTGCGTGTGTTAGGGAGAGACGACTTTTACACTGTTAGAGAGAGAATTAACTGTGTGTATTTGTTTTCTCCTGCACATTGTACTGCGAATTGCTTTGATCATCAATATACAGAGAATTTATGAGTATGAACTGTGTTTGTGATTGAATCGTTTGTTTTGTACCTGTTATTCTGATCATTGTGAGCGATTGAACGATCCAATTGAACCTATCATAGGATGCGTTACATCTTTTGCGAACACCTTACACCACCGTATGAAACATTAAAACTCCATAATAAACCTAACGAATTCGTCCGAGTCATTTGAACATCGTACAACAATTTAGAATATCTTACGACTCTGTATGCCACATTACCGCCTTGAAAATCATGTTAGTATAACGTAGGACACCTTACAACTCCTAACAACACATTACAATACCGTATGTAAACTTAAAACTCCATAGTAAAACCTAATGAATTCGTCCGAGTCCTTTGAACATCGTACGACAATTTAGAATATATTACCACTCTGTATGCCACATTACCACCTTGAAAAGTATGTTAGTATAACGTACGGCACCTAACAATTCCTAACAAAACATTACAACACCGTACGTAAACTTAAAACTACATAATAAACTTAATGAATTCGTCCGATTCATTTGAACATCGTACAACAATTTAGAATATCTTACGACTCTGTATACCACATTACCGCCTTCAAAAGAACGTTAGTATAACGTAGGTCACCCTACAACTCCTAACAACACATTACAATACCGTATGTAAACTTAAAACTCCATAGTAAACCTAATGAATTTGTCCGAGTCATTTGAACATCGTACAACAATTTAGAATATCTTACGACACTGTATGCCACATTACCGCCTTGAAAATCATGTTAGTATAACGTACAACACCTTACAACTACTAACAAAACATTACAATGCCGTATGTAAACGTAAAACCCCATAGTAAACCTAATGAATTTATCCGAATCCTTTGAACATCGTACGACAATTTAAAATATATTACCACTCTCTATGCCACATTACCGCCTTGAAAAGTATGTTAGTATAACGTACGGCGCCTTACAATTCCTAACAAAACATTACAACACCATACGTAAACTTAAAACTACATAATAAACTTAATGAATTTGTCCGAGTCATTTGAACATCGTACAACAATTTAGAATATCTTACGACTCTGTATGCCACATTACCGCCTTGAAAATCATGTTAGTATAACGTAGGACACCTTACAACTCCTAACAACACATTACAATACCGTATGTAAACTTAAACCTCCATAGTAAACCTAATGAATTCGTCCGAGTCCTTTAAACATCAGACGACCACTCAGGACTTGTTACGACTTTGTAGGCGATATTAGCAACAGGAAAAGCAATTTAGAATAATGTAGGATGCGTTACATCTTTTGAGAACACCTTACACCACCGTACGATACATCAAAACTCTATAATATACCTAACGAGTTCGTCCGAGTCATTTGAACATCGTACAACAATTTAGAATATCTTACGACTCTGTATGCCACATTACCGCTTTGAAAATCATGTTAGTATAACGTAGGACACCTTACAACTCCTAACAACACATTACAATACCGTATGTAAACTTAAAACTCCATAGTAAACCTAATGAATTCGTCCGAGTCCTTTGAACATCGTACGACAATTTAGAATATATTACCACTCTGTATGCCACATTACCACCTTGAAAAGTATGTTAGTATAACGTACGGCACCTAACAATTCCTAACAAAACATTACAACACCGTACGTAAACTTAAAACTACATAATAAACTTAATGAATTCGTCCGATTCATTTGAACATCGTACAACAATTTAGAATATCTTACGACTCTGTATGCCACATTACCGCCTTGAAAAGAACGTTAGTATAACGTAGGACACCCTACAACTCCTAACAACACATTACAATACCGTATGTAAACTTAAAACTCCATAGTAAACCTAATGAATTTGTCAGAGTCATTTGAACATCGTACAACAATTTAGAATATCTTACGACACTGTATGCCACATTACCGCCTTGAAAATCATGTTAGTATAATGTACAACACATTACAATACCGTATGTAAACTTAAAACTCCATAGTAAACCTAATGAATTCGTCCGAGTCCTTTGAACATCGTACGACAATTTAGAATATATTACCACTCTGTATGCCACATTACCACCTTGAAAAGTATGTTAGTATAACGTACGGCACCTAACAATTCCTAACAAAACATTACAACACCGTACGTAAACTTAAAACTACATAATAAACTTAATGAATTCGTCCGATTCATTTGAACATCGTACACCAATTTAGAATATCTTACGACTCTGTATGCCACATTACCGCCTTGAAAAGAACGTTAGTATAACGTAGGACACCCTACAACTCCTAACAACACATTACAATACCGTATGTAAACTTAAAACTCCATAGTAAACCTAATGAATTTGTCCGAGTCATTTGAACATCATACAACAATTTAGAATATCTTACGACACTGTATGCCACATTACCGCCTTGAAAATCATGTTAGTATAACGTACAACACCTTACAACTACTAACAAAACATTACAATACCGTATGTAAACTTAAAACTCCATAGTAAACCTAATGAATTTGTCCGAGTCCTTTGAACATCGTACGACAATTTAAAATATATTACCACTCTATATGCCACATTACCGCCTTGAAAAGTATGTTAGTATAACGTACAACACCTTACAATTCCTAACAAAACATTACAGCACCATACGTAAACTTAAAACTACATAATAAACTTAATGAATTCGTCTGAGTCATTTGAACATCGTACAACAATTTAGAATATCTTACGACTCTGTATGCCACATTACCGCCTTGAAAATCATGTTAGTATAACGTAGGACACCTTACAACTCCTAACAACACATTACAATACAGTATGTAAACTTAAAACTCCATAGTAAACCTAATGAATTCGTCCGATTCTTTTAAACATCAGACGACCACTCAGGACTTGTTACGACTTTGTAGGCGATATTAGCAACAGGAAAAGCAATTTAGAATAATGTAGGATGCGTTACATCTTTTGAGAACACCTTACACCACCGTACGAAACATTAAAACTCCATAATAAACTTAACGAATTCGTCCGAGTGATTTGAACATCATACAACAATTTAGAATATCTTACGACTCTGTATGCCACATTACCGCCTTGAAAATCATGTTAGAATAACGTAGGACACCTTACAACTCCTAACAACACATTACAATACCGTATGTAAACTTAAAACTCCATAGTAAACCTAATGAATTCGTCCGAGTCCTTTGAACATCGTACGACAATTTAGAATATATTACGACTCTATATGCCACATTACCGCCTTGAAAAGCATGTTACTATAACGTACGACACCTTACAACACCTAACAAAACATTACAACACCGTACGTAAACTCAAAAATCCATAATAAACCTAATGAATTCGTCCGAGTCATTTGAACATCGTACAACAATTTAGAATATCTTACGACTCTGTATGCCACATTACCGCCTTGAAAATCATGTTAGTATAACGTAGGACACCTTACAACTCCTAACAACACATTACAATACCGTATGTAAACTTAAAACTCCATAGTAAACCTAAAGAATTTGTCCGAGTCATTTGAACATCGTACAACAATTTAGAATATCTTACGACACTGTATGCCACATTACCGCCTTGAAAATCATGTTAGTATAACGTACAACACCTTACAACTACTAACAAAACATTACAATACCGTATGTAAACGTAAAACCCCATAGTAAACCTAATGAATTTATCCGAGTCCTTTGAACATCGTACGACAATTTAAAATATATTACCACTCTGTATGCCACATTACCGCCTTGAAAAGTATGTTAGTATAACGTACGGCACCTTACAATTCCTAACAAAACATTACAACACCATACGTAAACTTAAAACTACATAATAAACTTAATGAATTCGTCCGAGTCATTTGAACATCGTACAACAATTTAGAATATCTTACGACTCTGTATGCCACATTACCGCCTTGAAAATCATGTTAGTATAACGTAGGACACCTTACAACTCCTAACAACACATTACAATACCGTATGTAAACTTAAACCTCCATAGTAAACCTAATGAATTCGTTCGAGTCCTTTAAACATCAGACGACCACTCAGGACTTGTTACGACTTTGTAAGCGATATTAGCAACAGGAAAAGCAATTTAGAATAATGTAGGATGCGTTACATCTTTTGCGAACACTTTACACCACCGTACGAAACATTAAAACTCCATAATAAACCTAACGAATTCGTCCGAGTCATTTGAACATCGTACAACAATTTAGAATATCTTACGACTCTGTATGCCACATTACCGCCTTGAAAATCATGTTAGTATAACGTAGGACACCTTACAACTCCTAACAACACATTACAATACCGTATGTAAACTTAAAACTCCATAGTAAACCTAATGAATTCGTCCGAGTCCTTTGAACATCGTACGACAATTTAGAATATATTACCACCCTGTATGCCACATTACCACCTTGAAAAGTATGTTAGTATAACGTACGGCACCTAACAATTCCTAACAAAACATTACAACACCGTACGTAAACTTAAAACTACATAATAAACTTAATGAATTCGTCCGATTCATTTGAACATCGTACAACAATTTAGAATATCTTACGACTCTGTATACCACATTACCGCCTTCAAAAGAACGTTAGTATAACGTAGGACACCCTACAACTCCTAACAACACATTACAATACCGTATGTAAACTTAAAACTCCATAGTAAACCTAATGAATTTGTCCGAGTCATTTGAACATCGTACAACAATTTAGAATATCTTACGACACTGTATGCCACATTACCGCCTTGAAAATCATGTTAGTATAACGTACAACACCTTACAACTACTAACAAAACATTACAATACCGTATGTAAACGTAAAACCCCATAGTAAACCTAATGAATTTATCCGAGTCCTTTGAACATCGTACGACAATTTAAAATATATTACCACTCTCTATGCCACATTACCGCCTTGAAAAGTATGTTAGTATAACGTACGGCACCTTACAATTCCTAACAAAACATTACAACACCATACGTAAACTTAAAACTACATAATAAACTTAATGAATTCGTCCGAGTCATTTGAACATCGTACAACAATTTGGAATATCTTACGACTCTGTATGCCACATTACCGCCTTGAAAATCATGTTAGTATAACGTAGGACACCTTACAACTCCTAACAACACATTACAATACCGTATGTAAACTTAAACCTCCATAGTAAACCTAATGAATTCGTCCGAGTCCTTTAAACATCAGACGACCACTCAGGACTTGTTACGACTTTGTAGGCGATATTAGCAACAGGAAAAGCAATTTAGAATAATGTAGGATGCGTTACATCTTTTGAGAACACCTTACACCACCGTACGAAACATCAAAACTCTATAATATACCTAACGAGTTCGTCCGAGTCATTTGAACATCGTACAACAATTTAGAATATCTTACGACTCTGTATGCCACATTACCGCCTTGAATATCATGTTAGTATAACGTAGGACACCTTACAACTCCTAACAACACATTACAATACCGTATGTAAACTTAAAACTCCATAGTAAACCTAATGAATTCGTCCGAGTCCTTTGAACATCGTACGACAATTTAGAATATATTACCACTCTGTATGCCACATTACCACCTTGAAAAGTATGTTAGTATAACGTACGGCACCTAACAATTCCTAACAAAACATTACAACACCGTACGTAAACTTAAAACAACATAATAAACTTAATGAATTCGTCCGATTCATTTGAACATCGTACAACAATTTAGAATATCTTACGACTCTGTATGCCACATTACCGCCTTGAAAAGAACGTTAGTATAACGTAGGACACCCTACAACTCCTAACAACACATTACAATACCGTATGTAAACTTAAAACTCCATAGTAAACCTAATGAATTTGTCAGAGTCATTTGAACATCGTACAACAATTTAGAATATCTTACGACACTGTATGCCACATTACCGCCTTGAAAATCATGTTAGTATAATGTACAACACATTACAATACCGTATGTAAACTTAAAACTCCATAGTAAACCTAATGAATTCGTCCGAGTCCTTTGAACATCGTACGACAATTTAGAATATATTACCACTCTGTATGCCACATTACCACCTTGAAAAGTATGTTAGTATAACGTACGGCACCTAACAATTCCTAACAAAACATTACAACACCGTACGTAAACTTAAAACAACATAATAAACTTAATGAATTCGTCCGATTCATTTGAACATCGTACAACAATTTAGAATATCTTACGACTCTGTATGCCACATTACCGCCTTGAAAAGAACGTTAGTATAACGTAGGACACCCTACAACTCCTAACAACACATTACAATACCGTATGTAAACTTAAAACTCCATAGTAAACCTAATGAATTTGTCAGAGTCATTTGAACATCGTACAACAATTTAGAATATCTTACGACACTGTATGCCACATTACCGCCTTGAAAATCATGTTAGTATAATGTACAACACATTACAATACCGTATGTAAACTTAAAACTCCATAGTAAACCTAATGAATTCGTCCGAGACCTTTGAACATCGTACGACAATTTAGAATATATTACCACTCTATATGCCACATTACCGCCTTGAAAAGTATGTTAGTATAACGTACAACACCTTACAATTCCTAACAAAACATTACAGCACCATACGTAAACTTAAAACTACATAATAAACTTAATGAATTCGTCTGAGTCATTTGAACATCGTACAACAATTTAGAATATCTTACGACTCTGTATGCCACATTACCGCCTTGAAAATCATGTTAGTATAACGTAGGACACCTTACAACTCCTAACAACACATTACAATACAGTATGTAAACTTAAAACTCCATAGTAAACCTAATGAATTCGTCCGAGTCTTTTAAACAACAGACGACCACTCAGGACTTGTTACGACTTTGTAGGCGATATTAGCAACAGGAAAAGCAATTTAGAATAATGTAGGATGCGTTACATCTTTTGAGAACACCTTACACCACCGTACGAAACATTAAAACTCCATAATAAACTTAACGAATTCGTCCGAGTGATTTGAACATCGTACAACAATTTAGAATATCTTACGACTCTGTATGCCACATTACCGCCTTGAAAATCATGTTAGAATAACGTAGGACACCTTACAACTCCTAACAACACATTACAATACCGTATGTAAACTTAAAACTCCATAGTAAACCTAATGAATTCGTCCGAGTCCTTTGAACATCGTACGACAATTTAGAATATATTACGACTCTATATGCCACATTACCGCCTTGAAAAGCATGTTAGTATAACGTACGACACCTTACAACCCCTAACAAAACATTACAACACCGTACGTAAACTCAAAACTCCATAATAAACCTAATGAATTCGTCCGAGTCATTTGAACATCGTACAACAATTTAAAATATCTTACGACTCTGTATGCCACATTACCGCCTTGAAAATCATGTTAGTATAACGTAGGACACCTTAAAACTCCTAACAACACATTACAATACCGTATGTAAACTTAAAACTCCATAGTAAACCTAATGAATTCGTCCGAGTCCTTTGAACATCGTACAACAATTTAAAATATATTACCACTCTGTATGCCACATTACCGCCTTGAAAAGTATGTTAGTATAACGTACGGCACCTTACAATTCCTAACAAAACATTACAGCACCATACGTAAACTTAAAACTACATAATAAACTTAATGAATTCGTCTGAGTCATTTGAACATCGTACGACAATTTAGAATATATTACGACTCTAAATGCCACATTACCGCCTTGAAAAGCATGTTACTATAACGTACGACACCTTACAACACCTAACAAAACATTACAACACCGTACGTAAACTCAAAAATCCATAATAAACCTAATGAATTTGTCCGAGTCATTTGAACATCGTACAACATTTAGAATATCTTACGACTCTATATGCCACATTACCGCCTTGAAAAGCATGTTAGTATAACGTACGACACCTTACAACACCTAACAAAACATTACAACACCGTACGTACACTCAAAAATCCATAATAAACCTAATGAATTCGTCCGAGTCATTTGAACATCGTACAACATTTAGAATATCTTACGACTCTGTATGCCACATTACCGCCTTGAAAAGCATGTTAGTATAACGTACGACACCTTACAACACCTAACAAAACATTACAACACCGTACGTAAACTCAAAACTCCATAATAAACCTAATGAATTCGTCCGAGTCATTTGAACATAGTACAACAATTTAGAATATCTTACGACTCTGTATGCCACATTACCGCCTTGAAAAGCATGTTAGTATAACGTAGGACACCTTACAACTCCTAACAACACATTACAATACCGTATGTAAACTTAAAACTCCATAGTAAACCTAATGAATTCGTCCGAGTCCTTTGAACATCGTACGACAATTTAAAATATATTACCACTCTGTATGCCACATTACTGCCTTGAAAGGTATGTTAGTATAACGTACGGCACCTTACAATTCCTAACAAAACATTACAGCACCATACGTAAACTTAAAACTACATAATAAACTTAATGAATTCGTCTGAGTCATTTGAACATCGTACAACAATTTAGAATATCTTACGACTCTGTATGCCACATTACCGCCTTGAAAATCATGTTAGTATAACGTAGGACACCTTACAACTCCTAACAACACATTACAATACCGTATGTAAACTTAAACCTCCATAGTAAACCTAATGAATTCGTCCGAGTCCTTTAAACATCAAACGACCACTCAGGACTTGTTACGACTTTGTAGGCGATATTAGCAACAGGAAAAGCAATTTAGAATAATGTAGGATGCTTTACATCTTTTGAGAACACCTTACACCACCGTACGAAACATTAAAACTTCGTAATAAACCTAACGAATTCGTCCGAGTCATTTGAACATCGTACAACATTTAGAATATCTTACGACTTTGTATGCCACATTACCGCCTTGAAAAGCATGTTACTATAACGTACGACACCTTACAACACCTAACAAAACATTACAACACCGTACGTAAACTCAAAACTCCATAATAAACCTAATGAATTCGTCCGAGTCATTTGAACATCGTACAACAATTTAAAATATCTTACGACTCTGTATGCCACATTACCGCCTTGAAAATCATGTTAGTATAACGTAGGACACCTTACAACTCCTAACAACACATTACAATACCGTATGTAAACTTAAAACTCCATAGTAAACCTAATGAATTCGTCCGAGTCCTTTGAACATCGTACAACAATTTAAAATATATTACCACTCTGTATGCCACATTACCGCCTTGAAAAGTATGTTAGTATAACGTACGGCACCTTACAATTCCTAACAAAACATTACAGCACCATACGTAAACTTAAAACTACATAATAAACTTAATGAATTCGTCTGAGTCTTTTGAACATCGTACGACAATTTAGAATATATTACGACTCTATATGCCACATTACCGCCTTGAAAAGCATGTTACTATAACGTACGACACCTTACAACACCTAACAAAACATTACAACACCGTACGTAAACTCAAAAATCCATAATAAACCTAATGAATTTGTCCGAGTCATTTGAACATCGTACAACATTTAGACTATCTTACGACTCTATATGCCACATTACCGCCTTGAAAAGCATGTTAGTATAACGTACGACACCTTACAACACCTAACAAAACATTACAACACCGTACGTAAACTCAAAAATCCATAATAAACCTAATGAATTCGTCCGAGTCATTTGAACATCGTACAACATTTAAAATATCTTACGACTCTGTATGCCACATTACCGCCTTGAAAAGCATGTTAGTATAATGTACGACACCTTACAACACCTAACAAAACATTACAACACCGTACGTAAACTCAAAACTCCATAATAAACCTAATGAATTCGTCCGAGTCATTTGAACATCGTACAACAATTTAGAATATCTTACGACTCTGTATGCCACATTACCGCCTTGAAAAGCATGTTACTATAACGTACGACACCTTACAACACCTAACAAAACATTACAACACCGTACATAAACTCAAAAATCCATAATAAACCTAACGAATTCGTCCGAGTGATTTGAACATCGTACAACAATTTAGAATATCTTACCCCTCTGTATGCCTCATTACCGCCTTGAAAAGCATTTTAGTATAACGTACGACACCTTACAACTCCTAACAAAACATCACAACGCCGTACGTGAACTTAAAACTCCATAATAAACCTAATGAATTCATCCGAGTCTTTTGAACATCGTACGACAATTTAGAATATATTACGACTCTATATGCCACATTACCGCCTTGAAAAGCATGTTACTATAACGTACGACACCTTACAATACCTAACAAAACATTACAACACCGTACGTAAACTCAAAAATCCATAATAAACCTAATGAATTCGTCCGAGTCATTTGAACATCGTACAACATTTAGAATATCTTACGACTCTATATGCCACATTACCGCCTTGAAAAGCATGTTAGTATAACGTACGACACCTTACAACACCTAACAAAACATTACAACACCGTACGTAAACTCAAAAATCCATAATAAACCTAATGAATTCGTCCGAGTCATTTGAACATCGTACAACATTTAGAATATCTTACGACTCTGTATGCCACATTACCGCCTTGAAAAGCATGTTAGTATAACGTACGACACCTTACAACACCTAACAAAACATAATAACCCCGTACGTAAACTCAAAAATCCATAATAAACCTAATGAATTCGTCCGAGTCATTTGAACATCGTACAACATTTAGAATATCTTACGACTCTATATGCCACATTACCGCCTTGAAAAGCATGTTAGTATAACGTACGACACCTTACAACACCTAACAAAACATTACAACACCGTACGTAAACTCAAAAATCCATAATAAACCTAATGAATTCGTCCGAGTCATTTGAACATCGTACAACATTTAGAATATCTTACGACTCTGTATGCCACATTACCGCCTTGAAAAGCATGTTAGTATAACGTACGACACCTTACAACACCTGACAAAACATTATAACACCGTACGTAAACTCAAAAATCCATAATAAACCTAATGAATTCGTCCGAGTCATTTGAACATCGTACAACATTTAGAATATCTTACGACTCTATATGCCACATTACCGCCTTGAAAAGCATGTTAGTATAACGTACGACACCTTACAACACCTAACAAAACATTACAACACCGTACGTAAACTCAAAAATCCATAATAAACCTAATGAATTCGTCCGAGTCATTTGAACATCGTACAACATTTAGAATATCTTACGACTCTGTATGCCACATTACCGCCTTGAAAAGCATGTTAGTTTAACGTACGACACCTTACAACACCTAACAAAACATTACAACACCGTACGTAAACTCAAAAATCCATAATAAACCTAATGAATTCGTCCGAGTCATTTGAACATCGTACAACATTTAGAATATCTTACGACTCTGTATGCCACATTACCGCCTTGAAAAGCATGTTAGTATAACGTACGACACCTTACAACACCTAACAAAACATTACAACACCGTACGTAATCTCAAAACTCCATAATAAACCTAATGAATTCGTCCGAGTCATTTGAACATCGTACAACAATTTAGAATATCTTACGACTCTGTATGCCACATTACCACCTTGAAAAGCATGTTACTATAACGTACGACACCTTACAACACCTAACAAAACATTACAACACCGTACGTAAACTCAAAACTCCATAATAAACCTAATGAATTCGTCCGAGTCATTTGAACATCGTACAACATTTAGAATATCTTACGACTCTGTATGCCACATTACCGCCTTGAAAAGCATGTTACTATAACGTACGACACCTTACAACACCTAACAAAACATTACAACACCGTACATAAACTCAAAAATCCATAATAAACCTAACGAATTCGTCCGAGTGATTTGAACATCGTACGACAATTTAGAATATATTACGACTCTATATGCCACATTACCGCCTTGAAAAGCATGTTACTATAACGTACGACACCTTACAATACCTAACAAAACATTACAACACCGTACGTAAACTCAAAAATCCATAATAAACCTAATGAATTCGTCCGAGTCATTTGAACATCGTACAACATTTAAAATATCTTACGACTCTATATGCCACATTACCGCCTTGAAAAGCATGTTAGTATAACGTACGACACCTTACAACACCTAACAAAACATTACAACACCGTACGTAAACTCAAAAATCCATAATAAACCTAATGAATTCGTCCGAGTCATTTGAACATCGTACAACATTTAGAATATCTTACGACTCTGTATGCCACATTACCGCCTTGAAAAGCATGTTAGTATAACGTACGACACCTTACAACACCTAACAAAACATAATAACACCGTACGTAAACTCAAAAATCCATAATAAACCTAATGAATTCGTCCGAGTCATTTGAACATCGTACAACATTTAGAATATCTTACGACTCTATATGCCACATTACCGCCTTGAAAAGCATGTTAGTATAACGTACGACACCTTACAACACCTAACAAAACATTACAACACCGTACGTAAACTCAAAAATCCATAATAAACCTAATGAATTCGTCCGAGTCATTTGAACATCGTACAACATTTAGAATATCTTACGTCTCTGTATGCCACATTACCGCCTTGAAAAGCATGTTAGTATAACGTACGACACCTTACAACACCTAACAAAACATTATAACACCGTACGTAAACTCAAAAATCCATAATAAACCTAATGAATTCGTCCGAGTCATTTGAACATCGTACAACATTTAGAATATCTTACGACTCTATATGCCACATTACCGCCTTGAAAAGCATGTTAGTATAACGTACGACACCTTACAACACCTAACAAAACATTACAACACCGTACGTAAACTCAAAAATCCATAATAAACCTAATGAATTCGTCCGAGTCATTTGAACATCGTACAACATTTAGAATATCTTACGACTCTGTATGCCACATTACCGCCTTGAAAAGCATGTTAGTTTAACGTACGACACCTTACAACACCTAACAAAACATTACAACACCGTACGTAAACTCAAAAATCCATAATAAACCTAATGAATTCGTCCGAGTCATTTGAACATCGTACAACATTTAGAATATCTTACGACTCTGTATGCCACATTACCGCCTTGAAAAGCATGTTAGTATAACGTACGACACCTTACAACACCTAACAAAACATTACAACACCGTACGTAAACTCAAAAATCCATAATAAACCTAATGAATTCGTCCGAGTCATTTGAACATCGTACAACATTTAGAATATCTTACGACTCTGTATGCCACATTACCGCCTTGAAAAGCATGTTAGTATAACGTACGACACCTTACAACACCTGACAAAACATTATAACACCGTACGTAAACTCAAAAATCCATAATAAACCTAATGAATTCGTCCGAGTCATTTGAACATCGTACAACATTTAGAATATCTTACGACTCTATATGCCACATTACCGCCTTGAAAAGCATGTTAGTATAACGTACGACACCTTACAACACCTAACAAAACATTACAACACCGTACGTAAACTCAAAAATCCATAATAAACCTAATGAATTCGTCCGAGTCATTTGAACATCGTACAACATTTAGAATATCTTACGACTCTGTATGCCACATTACCGCCTTGAAAAGCATGTTAGTTTAACGTACGACACCTTACAACACCTAACAAAACATTACAACACCGTACGTAAACTCAAAAATCCATAATAAACCTAATGAATTCGTCCGAGTCATTTGAACATCGTACAACATTTAGAATATCTTACGACTCTGTATGCCACATTACCGCCTTGAAAAGCATGTTAGTATAACGTACGACACCTTACAACACCTAACAAAACATTACAACACCGTACGTAATCTCAAAACTCCATAATAAACCTAATGAATTCGTCCGAGTCATTTGAACATCGTACAACAATTTAGAATATCTTACGACTCTGTATGCCACATTACCACCTTGAAAAGCATGTTACTATAACGTACGACACCTTACAACACCTAACAAAACATTACAACACCGTACGTAAACTCAAAACTCCATAATAAACCTAATGAATTCGTCCGAGTCATTTGAACATCGTACAACATTTAGAATATCTTACGACTCTGTATGCCACATTACCGCCTTGAAAAGCATGTTACTATAACGTACGACACCTTACAACACCTAACAAAACATTACAACACCGTACATAAACTCAAAAATCCATAATAAACCTAACGAATTCGTCCGAGTGATTTGAACATCGTACGACAATTTAGAATATATTACGACTCTATATGCCACATTACCGCCTTGAAAAGCATGTTACTATAACGTACGACACCTTACAATACCTAACAAAACATTACAACACCGTACGTAAACTCAAAAATCCATAATAAACCTAATGAATTCGTCCGAGTCATTTGAACATCGTACAACATTTAGAATATCTTACGACTCTATATGCCACATTACCGCCTTGAAAAGCATGTTAGTATAACGTACGACACCTTACAACACCTAACAAAACATTACAACACCGTACGTAAACTCAAAAATCCATAATAAACCTAATGAATTCGTCCGAGTCATTTGAACATCGTACAACATTTAGAATATCTTACGACTCTGTATGCCACATTACCGCCTTGAAAAGCATGTTAGTTTAACGTACGACACCTTACAACACCTAACAAAACATTACAACACCGTACGTAAACTCAAAAATCCATAATAAACCTAATGAATTCGTCCGAGTCATTTGAACATCGTACAACATTTAGAATATCTTACGACTCTGTATGCCACATTACCGCCTTGAAAAGCATGTTAGTATAACGTACGACACCTTACAACACCTAACAAAACATTACAACACCGTACGTAATCTCAAAACTCCATAATAAACCTAATGAATTCGTCCGAGTCATTTGAACATCGTACAACAATTTAGAATATCTTACGACTCTGTATGCCACATTACCACCTTGAAAAGCATGTTACTATAACGTACGACACCTTACAACACCTAACAAAACATTACAACACCGTACGTAAACTCAAAACTCCATAATAAACCTAATGAATTCGTCCGAGTCATTTGAACATCGTACAACATTTAGAATATCTTACGACTCTGTATGCCACATTACCGCCTTGAAAAGCATGTTACTATAACGTACGACACCTTACAACACCTAACAAAACATTACAACACCGTACATAAACTCAAAAATCCATAATAAACCTAACGAATTCGTCCGAGTGATTTGAACATCGTACGACAATTTAGAATATATTACGACTCTATATGCCACATTACCGCCTTGAAAAGCATGTTACTATAACGTACGACACCTTACAATACCTAACAAAACATTACAACACCGTACGTAAACTCAAAAATCCATAATAAACCTAATGAATTCGTCCGAGTCATTTGAACATCGTACAACATTTAGAATATCTTACGACTCTATATGCCACATTACCGCCTTGAAAAGCATGTTAGTATAACGTACGACACCTTACAACACCTAACAAAACATTACAACACCGTACGTAAACTCAAAAATCCATAATAAACCTAATGAATTCGTCCGAGTCATTTGAACATCGTACAACATTTAGAATATCTTACGACTCTGTATGCCACATTACCGCCTTGAAAAGCATGTTAGTATAACGTACGACACCTTACAACACCTAACAAAACATAATAACACCGTACGTAAACTCAAAAATCCATAATAAACCTAATGAATTCGTCCGAGTCATTTGAACATCGTACAACATTTAGAATATCTTACGACTCTATATGCCACATTACCGCCTTGAAAAGCATGTTAGTATAACGTACGACACCTTACAACACCTAACAAAACATTACAACACCGTACGTAAACTCAAAAATCCATAATAAACCTAATGAATTCGTCCGAGTCATTTGAACATCGTACAACATTTAGAATATCTTACGTCTCTGTATGCCACATTACCGCCTTGAAAAGCATGTTAGTATAACGTACGACACCTTACAACACCTAACAAAACATTATAACACCGTACGTAAACTCAAAAATCCATAATAAACCTAATGAATTCGTCCGAGTCATTTGAACATCGTACAACATTTAGAATATCTTACGACTCTATATGCCACATTACCGCCTTGAAAAGCATGTTAGTATAACGTACGACACCTTACAACACCTAACAAAACATTACAACACCGTACGTAAACTCAAAAATCCATAATAAACCTAATGAATTCGTCCGAGTCATTTGAACATCGTACAACATTTAGAATATCTTACGACTCTGTATGCCACATTACCGCCTTGAAAAGCATGTTAGTATAACGTACGACACCTTACAACACCTAACAAAACATTACAACACCGTACGTAATCTCAAAACTCCATAATAAACCTAATGAATTCGTCCGAGTCATTTGAACATCGTACAACAATTTAGAATATCTTACGACTCTGTATGCCACATTACCACCTTGAAAAGCATGTTACTATAACGTACGACACCTTACAACACCTAACAAAACATTACAACACCGTACGTAAACTCAAAACTCCATAATAAACCTAATGAATTCGTCCGAGTCATTTGAACATCGTACAACATTTAGAATATCTTACGACTCTGTATGCCACATTACCGCCTTGAAAAGCATGTTACTATAACGTACGACACCTTACAACACCTAACAAAACATTACAACACCGTACATAAACTCAAAAATCCATAATAAACCTAACGAATTCGTCCGAGTGATTTGAACATCGTACGACAATTTAGAATATATTACGACTCTATATGCCACATTACCGCCTTGAAAAGCATGTTACTATAACGTACGACACCTTACAATACCTAACAAAACATTACAACACCGTACGTAAACTCAAAAATCCATAATAAACCTAATGAATTCGTCCGAGTCATTTGAACATCGTACAACATTTAGAATATCTTACGACTCTATATGCCACATTACCGCCTTGAAAAGCATGTTAGTATAACGTACGACACCTTACAACACCTAACAAAACATTACAACACCGTACGTAAACTCAAAAATCCATAATAAACCTAATGAATTCGTCCGAGTCATTTGAACATCGTACAACATTTAGAATATCTTACGACTCTGTATGCCACATTACCGCCTTGAAAAGCATGTTAGTATAACGTACGACACCTTACAACACCTAACAAAACATAATAACACCGTACGTAAACTCAAAAATCCATAATAAACCTAATGAATTCGTCCGAGTCATTTGAACATCGTACAACATTTAGAATATCTTACGACTCTATATGCCACATTACCGCCTTGAAAAGCATGTTAGTATAACGTACGACACCTTACAACACCTAACAAAACATTACAACACCGTACGTAAACTCAAAAATCCATAATAAACCTAATGAATTCGTCCGAGTCATTTGAACATCGTACAACATTTAGAATATCTTACGTCTCTGTATGCCACATTACCGCCTTGAAAAGCATGTTAGTATAACGTACGACACCTTACAACACCTAACAAAACATTATAACACCGTACGTAAACTCAAAAATCCATAATAAACCTAATGAATTCGTCCGAGTCATTTGAACATCGTACAACATTTAGAATATCTTACGACTCTATATGCCACATTACCGCCTTGAAAAGCATGTTAGTATAACGTACGACACCTTACAACACCTAACAAAACATTACAACACCGTACGTAAACTCAAAAATCCATAATAAACCTAATGAATTCGTCCGAGTCATTTGAACATCGTACAACATTTAGAATATCTTACGACTCTGTATGCCACATTACCGCCTTGAAAAGCATGTTAGTTTAACGTACGACACCTTACAACACCTAACAAAACATTACAACACCGTACGTAAACTCAAAAATCCATAATAAACCTAATGAATTCGTCCGAGTCATTTGAACATCGTACAACATTTAGAATATCTTACGACTCTGTATGCCACATTACCGCCTTGAAAAGCATGTTAGTATAACGTACGACACCTTACAACACCTAACAAAACATTACAACACCGTACGTAATCTCAAAACTCCATAATAAACCTAATGAATTCGTCCGAGTCATTTGAACATCGTACAACAATTTAGAATATCTTACGACTCTGTATGCCACATTACCACCTTGAAAAGCATGTTACTATAACGTACGACACCTTACAACACCTAACAAAACATTACAACACCGTACGTAAACTCAAAACTCCATAATAAACCTAATGAATTCGTCCGAGTCATTTGAACATCGTACAACATTTAGAATATCTTACGACTCTGTATGCCACATTACCGCCTTGAAAAGCATGTTACTATAACGTACGACACCTTACAACACCTAACAAAACATTACAACACCGTACATAAACTCAAAAATCCATAATAAACCTAACGAATTCGTCCGAGTGATTTGAACATCGTACGACAATTTAGAATATATTACGACTCTATATGCCACATTACCGCCTTGAAAAGCATGTTACTATAACGTACGACACCTTACAATACCTAACAAAACATTACAACACCGTACGTAAACTCAAAAATCCATAATAAACCTAATGAATTCGTCCGAGTCATTTGAACATCGTACAACATTTAGAATATCTTACGACTCTATATGCCACATTACCGCCTTGAAAAGCATGTTAGTATAACGTACGACACCTTACAACACCTAACAAAACATTACAACACCGTACGTAAACTCAAAAATCCATAATAAACCTAATGAATTCGTCCGAGTCATTTGAACATCGTACAACATTTAGAATATCTTACGACTCTGTATGCCACATTACCGCCTTGAAAAGCATGTTAGTATAACGTACGACACCTTACAACACCTAACAAAACATAATAACACCGTACGTAAACTCAAAAATCCATAATAAACCTAATGAATTCGTCCGAGTCATTTGAACATCGTACAACATTTAGAATATCTTACGACTCTATATGCCACATTACCGCCTTGAAAAGCATGTTAGTATAACGTACGACACCTTACAACACCTAACAAAACATTACAACACCGTACGTAAACTCAAAAATCCATAATAAACCTAATGAATTCGTCCGAGTCATTTGAACATCGTACAACATTTAGAATATCTTACGTCTCTGTATGCCACATTACCGCCTTGAAAAGCATGTTAGTATAACGTACGACACCTTACAACACCTAACAAAACATTATAACACCGTACGTAAACTCAAAAATCCATAATAAACCTAATGAATTCGTCCGAGTCATTTGAACATCGTACAACATTTAGAATATCTTACGACTCTATATGCCACATTACCGCCTTGAAAAGCATGTTAGTATAACGTACGACACCTTACAACACCTAACAAAACATTACAACACCGTACGTAAACTCAAAAATCCATAATAAACCTAATGAATTCGTCCGAGTCATTTGAACATCGTACAACATTTAGAATATCTTACGACTCTGTATGCCACATTACCGCCTTGAAAAGCATGTTAGTTTAACGTACGACACCTTACAACACCTAACAAAACATTACAACACCGTACGTAAACTCAAAAATCCATAATAAACCTAATGAATTCGTCCGAGTCATTTGAACATCGTACAACATTTAGAATATCTTACGACTCTGTATGCCACATTACCGCCTTGAAAAGCATGTTAGTATAACGTACGACACCTTACAACACCTAACAAAACATTACAACACCGTACGTAAACTCAAAAATCCATAATAAACCTAATGAATTCGTCCGAGTCATTTGAACATCGTACAACATTTAGAATATCTTACGACTCTGTATGCCACATTACCGCCTTGAAAAGCATGTTAGTATAACGTACGACACCTTACAACACCTGACAAAACATTATAACACCGTACGTAAACTCAAAAATCCATAATAAACCTAATGAATTCGTCCGAGTCATTTGAACATCGTACAACATTTAGAATATCTTACGACTCTATATGCCACATTACCGCCTTGAAAAGCATGTTAGTATAACGTACGACACCTTACAACACCTAACAAAACATTACAACACCGTACGTAAACTCAAAAATCCATAATAAACCTAATGAATTCGTCCGAGTCATTTGAACATCGTACAACATTTAGAATATCTTACGACTCTGTATGCCACATTACCGCCTTGAAAAGCATGTTAGTTTAACGTACGACACCTTACAACACCTAACAAAACATTACAACACCGTACGTAAACTCAAAAATCCATAATAAACCTAATGAATTCGTCCGAGTCATTTGAACATCGTACAACATTTAGAATATCTTACGACTCTGTATGCCACATTACCGCCTTGAAAAGCATGTTAGTATAACGTACGACACCTTACAACACCTAACAAAACATTACAACACCGTACGTAATCTCAAAACTCCATAATAAACCTAATGAATTCGTCCGAGTCATTTGAACATCGTACAACAATTTAGAATATCTTACGACTCTGTATGCCACATTACCACCTTGAAAAGCATGTTACTATAACGTACGACACCTTACAACACCTAACAAAACATTACAACACCGTACGTAAACTCAAAACTCCATAATAAACCTAATGAATTCGTCCGAGTCATTTGAACATCGTACAACATTTAGAATATCTTACGACTCTGTATGCCACATTACCGCCTTGAAAAGCATGTTACTATAACGTACGACACCTTACAACACCTAACAAAACATTACAACACCGTACATAAACTCAAAAATCCATAATAAACCTAACGAATTCGTCCGAGTGATTTGAACATCGTACGACAATTTAGAATATATTACGACTCTATATGCCACATTACCGCCTTGAAAAGCATGTTACTATAACGTACGACACCTTACAATACCTAACAAAACATTACAACACCGTACGTAAACTCAAAAATCCATAATAAACCTAATGAATTCGTCCGAGTCATTTGAACATCGTACAACATTTAGAATATCTTACGACTCTATATGCCACATTACCGCCTTGAAAAGCATGTTAGTATAACGTACGACACCTTACAACACCTAACA
Organism: Tagetes erecta; assembly: GCA_030867185.1. Taxonomy (NCBI): domain Eukaryota; kingdom Viridiplantae; phylum Streptophyta; class Magnoliopsida; order Asterales; family Asteraceae; genus Tagetes; species Tagetes erecta. The sequence goes on along the minus strand of CM061488.1, from coordinate 40,004,882 downwards.
AAACATTACAACACCGTACGTAAACTCAAAAATCCATAATAAACCTAATGAATTCGTCCGAGTCATTTGAACATCGTACAACATTTAGAATATCTTACGACTCTGTATGCCACATTACCGCCTTGAAAAGCATGTTAGTTTAACGTACGACACCTTACAACACCTAACAAAACATTACAACACCGTACGTAAACTCAAAAATCCATAATAAACCTAATGAATTCGTCCGAGTCATTTGAACATCGTACAACATTTAGAATATCTTACGACTCTGTATGCCACATTACCGCCTTGAAAAGCATGTTAGTATAACGTACGACACCTTACAACACCTAACAAAACATTACAACACCGTACGTAATCTCAAAACTCCATAATAAACCTAATGAATTCGTCCGAGTCATTTGAACATCGTACAACAATTTAGAATATCTTACGACTCTGTATGCCACATTACCACCTTGAAAAGCATGTTACTATAACGTACGACACCTTACAACACCTAACAAAACATTACAACACCGTACGTAAACTCAAAACTCCATAATAAACCTAATGAATTCGTCCGAGTCATTTGAACATCGTACAACATTTAGAATATCTTACGACTCTGTATGCCACATTACCGCCTTGAAAAGCATGTTACTATAACGTACGACACCTTACAACACCTAACAAAACATTACAACACCGTACATAAACTCAAAAATCCATAATAAACCTAACGAATTCGTCCGAGTGATTTGAACATCGTACGACAATTTAGAATATATTACGACTCTATATGCCACATTACCGCCTTGAAAAGCATGTTACTATAACGTACGACACCTTACAATACCTAACAAAACATTACAACACCGTACGTAAACTCAAAAATCCATAATAAACCTAATGAATTCGTCCGAGTCATTTGAACATCGTACAACATTTAGAATATCTTACGACTCTATATGCCACATTACCGCCTTGAAAAGCATGTTAGTATAACGTACGACACCTTACAACACCTAACAAAACATTACAACACCGTACGTAAACTCAAAAATCCATAATAAACCTAATGAATTCGTCCGAGTCATTTGAACATCGTACAACATTTAGAATATCTTACGACTCTGTATGCCACATTACCGCCTTGAAAAGCATGTTAGTATAACGTACGACACCTTACAACACCTAACAAAACATAATAACACCGTACGTAAACTCAAAAATCCATAATAAACCTAATGAATTCGTCCGAGTCATTTGAACATCGTACAACATTTAGAATATCTTACGACTCTATATGCCACATTACCGCCTTGAAAAGCATGTTAGTATAACGTACGACACCTTACAACACCTAACAAAACATTACAACACCGTACGTAAACTCAAAAATCCATAATAAACCTAATGAATTCGTCCGAGTCATTTGAACATCGTACAACATTTAGAATATCTTACGTCTCTGTATGCCACATTACCGCCTTGAAAAGCATGTTAGTATAACGTACGACACCTTACAACACCTAACAAAACATTATAACACCGTACGTAAACTCAAAAATCCATAATAAACCTAATGAATTCGTCCGAGTCATTTGAACATCGTACAACATTTAGAATATCTTACGACTCTATATGCCACATTACCGCCTTGAAAAGCATGTTAGTATAACGTACGACACCTTACAACACCTAACAAAACATTACAACACCGTACGTAAACTCAAAAATCCATAATAAACCTAATGAATTCGTCCGAGTCATTTGAACATCGTACAACATTTAGAATATCTTACGACTCTGTATGCCACATTACCGCCTTGAAAAGCATGTTAGTATAACGTACGACACCTTACAACACCTAACAAAACATTACAACACCGTACGTAATCTCAAAACTCCATAATAAACCTAATGAATTCGTCCGAGTCATTTGAACATCGTACAACAATTTAGAATATCTTACGACTCTGTATGCCACATTACCACCTTGAAAAGCATGTTACTATAACGTACGACACCTTACAACACCTAACAAAACATTACAACACCGTACGTAAACTCAAAACTCCATAATAAACCTAATGAATTCGTCCGAGTCATTTGAACATCGTACAACATTTAGAATATCTTACGACTCTGTATGCCACATTACCGCCTTGAAAAGCATGTTACTATAACGTACGACACCTTACAACACCTAACAAAACATTTCAACACCGTACATAAACTCAAAAATCCATAATAAACCTAACGAATTCGTCCGAGTGATTTGAACATCGTACGACAATTTAGAATATATTACGACTCTATATGCCACATTACCGCCTTGAAAAGCATGTTACTATAACGTACGACACCTTACAATACCTAACAAAACATTACAACACCGTACGTAAACTCAAAAATCCATAATAAACCTAATGAATTCGTCCGAGTCATTTGAACATCGTACAACATTTAGAATATCTTACGACTCTATATGCCACATTACCGCCTTGAAAAGCATGTTAGTATAACGTACGACACCTTACAACACCTAACAAAACATTACAACACCGTACGTAAACTCAAAAATCCATAATAAACCTAATGAATTCGTCCGAGTCATTTGAACATCGTACAACATTTAGAATATCTTACGACTCTGTATGCCACATTACCGCCTTGAAAAGCATGTTAGTATAACGTACGACACCTTACAACACCTAACAAAACATAATAACACCGTACGTAAACTCAAAAATCCATAATAAACCTAATGAATTCGTCCGAGTCATTTGAACATCGTACAACATTTAGAATATCTTACGACTCTATATGCCACATTACCGCCTTGAAAAGCATGTTAGTATAACGTACGACACCTTACAACACCTAACAAAACATTACAACACCGTACGTAAACTCAAAAATCCATAATAAACCTAATGAATTCGTCCGAGTCATTTGAACATCGTACAACATTTAGAATATCTTACGTCTCTGTATGCCACATTACCGCCTTGAAAAGCATGTTAGTATAACGTACGACACCTTACAACACCTAACAAAACATTATAACACCGTACGTAAACTCAAAAATCCATAATAAACCTAATGAATTCGTCCGAGTCATTTGAACATCGTACAACATTTAGAATATCTTACGACTCTATATGCCACATTACCGCCTTGAAAAGCATGTTAGTATAACGTACGACACCTTACAACACCTAACAAAACATTACAACACCGTACGTAAACTCAAAAATCCATAATAAACCTAATGAATTCGTCCGAGTCATTTGAACATCGTACAACATTTAGAATATCTTACGACTCTGTATGCCACATTACCGCCTTGAAAAGCATGTTAGTTTAACGTACGACACCTTACAACACCTAACAAAACATTACAACACCGTACGTAAACTCAAAAATCCATAATAAACCTAATGAATTCGTCCGAGTCATTTGAACATCGTACAACATTTAGAATATCTTACGACTCTGTATGCCACATTACCGCCTTGAAAAGCATGTTAGTATAACGTACGACACCTTACAACACCTAACAAAACATTACAACACCGTACGTAATCTCAAAACTCCATAATAAACCTAATGAATTCGTCCGAGTCATTTGAACATCGTACAACAATTTAGAATATCTTACGACTCTGTATGCCACATTACCACCTTGAAAAGCATGTTACTATAACGTACGACACCTTACAACACCTAACAAAACATTACAACACCGTACGTAAACTCAAAACTCCATAATAAACCTAATGAATTCGTCCGAGTCATTTGAACATCGTACAACATTTAGAATATCTTACGACTCTGTATGCCACATTACCGCCTTGAAAAGCATGTTACTATAACGTACGACACCTTACAACACCTAACAAAACATTACAACACCGTACATAAACTCAAAAATCCATAATAAACCTAACGAATTCGTCCGAGTGATTTGAACATCGTACGACAATTTAGAATATATTACGACTCTATATGCCACATTACCGCCTTGAAAAGCATGTTACTATAACGTACGACACCTTACAATACCTAACAAAACATTACAACACCGTACGTAAACTCAAAAATCCATAATAAACCTAATGAATTCGTCCGAGTCATTTGAACATCGTACAACATTTAGAATATCTTACGACTCTATATGCCACATTACCGCCTTGAAAAGCATGTTAGTATAACGTACGACACCTTACAACACCTAACAAAACATTACAACACCGTACGTAAACTCAAAAATCCATAATAAACCTAATGAATTCGTCCGAGTCATTTGAACATCGTACAACATTTAGAATATCTTACGACTCTGTATGCCACATTACCGCCTTGAAAAGCATGTTAGTATAACGTACGACACCTTACAACACCTAACAAAACATAATAACACCGTACGTAAACTCAAAAATCCATAATAAACCTAATGAATTCGTCCGAGTCATTTGAACATCGTACAACATTTAGAATATCTTACGACTCTATATGCCACATTACCGCCTTGAAAAGCATGTTAGTATAACGTACGACACCTTACAACACCTAACAAAACATTACAACACCGTACGTAAACTCAAAAATCCATAATAAACCTAATGAATTCGTCCGAGTCATTTGAACATCGTACAACATTTAGAATATCTTACGTCTCTGTATGCCACATTACCGCCTTGAAAAGCATGTTAGTATAACGTACGACACCTTACAACACCTAACAAAACATTATAACACCGTACGTAAACTCAAAAATCCATAATAAACCTAATGAATTCGTCCGAGTCATTTGAACATCGTACAACATTTAGAATATCTTACGACTCTATATGCCACATTACCGCCTTGAAAAGCATGTTAGTATAACGTACGACACCTTACAACACCTAACAAAACATTACAACACCGTACGTAAACTCAAAAATCCATAATAAACCTAATGAATTCGTCCGAGTCATTTGAACATCGTACAACATTTAGAATATCTTACGACTCTGTATGCCACATTACCGCCTTGAAAAGCATGTTAGTTTAACGTACGACACCTTACAACACCTAACAAAACATTACAACACCGTACGTAAACTCAAAAATCCATAATAAACCTAATGAATTCGTCCGAGTCATTTGAACATCGTACAACATTTAGAATATCTTACGACTCTGTATGCCACATTACCGCCTTGAAAAGCATGTTAGTATAACGTACGACACCTTACAACACCTAACAAAACATTACAACACCGTACGTAATCTCAAAACTCCATAATAAACCTAATGAATTCGTCCGAGTCATTTGAACATCGTACAACAATTTAGAATATCTTACGACTCTGTATGCCACATTACCACCTTGAAAAGCATGTTACTATAACGTACGACACCTTACAACACCTAACAAAACATTACAACACCGTACGTAAACTCAAAACTCCATAATAAACCTAATGAATTCGTCCGAGTCATTTGAACATCGTACAACATTTAGAATATCTTACGACTCTGTATGCCACATTACCGCCTTGAAAAGCATGTTACTATAACGTACGACACCTTACAACACCTAACAAAACATTACAACACCGTACATAAACTCAAAAATCCATAATAAACCTAACGAATTCGTCCGAGTGATTTGAACATCGTACAACAATTTAGAATATCTTACCCCTCTGTATGCCTCATTACCGCCTTGAAAAGCATTTTAGTATAACGTACGACACCTTACAACTCCTAACAAAACATTACAACGCCGTACGTGAACTTAAAACTCCATAATAAACCTAATGAATTCATCCGAGTCTTTTGAACATCGTACGACAATTTAGAATATATTATGACTCTATATGCCACATTAGCGCCTTGAAAAGCATGTTACTATAACGTACGACACCTTACAATACCTATCAAAACATTACAACACCGTACGTAAACTCAAAAATCCATAATAAACCTAATGAATTCGTCCGAGTCATTTGAACATCGTACAACATTTAGAATATCTTACGACTCTATATGCCACATTACCGCCTTGAAAAGCATGTTAGTATAACGTACGACACCTTACAACACCTAACAAAACATTACAACACCGTACGTAAACTCAAAAATCCATAATAAACCTAATGAATTCGTCCGAGTCATTTGAACATCGTACAACATTTAGAATATCTTACGACTCTGTATGCCACATTACCGCCTTGAAAAGCATGTTAGTATAACGTACGACACCTTACAACACCTAACAAAACATAATAACACCGTACGTAAACTCAAAAATCCATAATAAACCTAATGAATTCGTCCGAGTCATTTGAACATCGTACAACATTTAGAATATCTTACGACTCTATATGCCACATTACCGCCTTGAAAAGCATGTTAGTATAACGTACGACACCTTACAACACCTAACAAAACATTACAACACCGTACGTAAACTCAAAAATCCATAATAAACCTAACGAATTCGTCCGAGTGATTTGAACATCGTACAACAATTTAGAATATCTTACCCCTCTGTATGCCTCATTACCGCCTTGAAAAGCATTTTAGTATAACGTGCGACACCTTACAACTCCTAACAAAACATTACAACGCCGTACGTGAACTTAAAACTCCATAATAAACCTAATGAATTCATCCGAGTCTTTTGAACATCGTACGACAATTTAGAATATATTACGACTCTATATGCCACATTACCGCCTTGAAAAGCATGTTACTATAACGTACGACACCTTACAATACCTAACAAAACATTACAACACCGTACGTAAACTCAAAAATCCATAATAAACCTAATGAATTCGTCCGAGTCATTTGAACATCGTACAACATTTAGAATATCTTACGACTCTATATGCCACATTACCGCCTTGAAAAGCATGTTAGTATAACGTACGACACCTTACAACACCTAACAAAACATTACAACACCGTACGTAAACTCAAAAATCCATAATAAACCTAATGAATTCGTCCGAGTCATTTGAACATCGTACAACATTTAGAATATCTTACGACTCTGTATGCCACATTACCGCCTTGAAAAGCATGTTAGTATAACGTACGACACCTTACAACACCTAACAAAACATAATAACACCGTACGTAAACTCAAAAATCCATAATAAACCTAATGAATTCGTCCGAGTCATTTGAACATCGTACAACATTTAGAATATCTTACGACTCTATATGCCACATTACCGCCTTGAAAAGCATGTTAGTATAACGTACGACACCTTACAACACCTAACAAAACATTACAACACCGTACGTAAACTCAAAAATCCATAATAAACCTAATGAATTCGTCCGAGTCATTTGAACATCGTAGAACATTTAGAATATCTTACGACTCTGTATGCCACATTACCGCCTTGAAAAGCATGTTAGTATAACGTACGACACCTTACAACACCTAACAAAACATTATAACACCGTACGTAAACTCAAAAATCCATAATAAACCTAATGAATTCGTCCGAGTCATTTGAACATCGTACAACATTTAGAATATCTTATGACTCTATATGCCACATTACCGCCTTGAAAAGCATGTTAGTATAACGTACGACACCTTACAACACCTAACAAAACATTACAACACCGTACGTAAACTCAAAAATCCATAATAAACCTAATGAATTCGTCCGAGTCATTTGAACATCGTACAACATTTAGAATATCTTACGACTCTGTATGCCACATTACCGCCTTGAAAAGCATGTTAGTTTAACGTACGACACCTTACAACACCTAACAAAACATTACAACACCGTACGTAAACTCAAAAATCCATAATAAACCTAATGAATTCGTCCGAGTCATTTGAACATCGTACAACATTTAGAATATCTTACGACTCTATATGCCACATTACCGCCTTGAAAAGCATGTTAGTATAACGTACGACACCTTACAACACCTAACAAAACATTACAACACCGTACGTAAACTCAAAAATCCATAATAAACCTAATGAATTCGTCCGAGTCATTTGAACATCGTACAACATTTAGAATATCTTACGACTCTGTATGCCACATTACCGCCTTGAAAAGCATGTTAGTATAACGTACGACACCTTACAACACCTAACAAAACATTATAACACCGTACGTAAACTCAAAAATCCATAATAAACCTAATGAATTCGTCCGAGTCATTTGAACATCGTACAACATTTAGAATATCTTACGACTCTATATGCCACATTACCGCCTTGAAAAGCATGTTAGTATAACGTACGACACCTTACAACACCTAACAAAACATTACAACACCGTACGTAAACTCAAAAATACATAATAAACCTAATTAATTCGTCCGAGTCATTTGAACATCGTACAACATTTAGAATATCTTACGACTCTGTATGCCACATTACCGCCTTGAAAAGCATGTTAGTATAACGTACGACACCTTACAACACCTAACAAAACATTATAACACCGTACGTAAACTCAAAAATCCATAATAAACCTAATAAATTCGTCCGAGTCATTTGAACATCGTACAACATTTAGAATATCTTACGACTCTATATGCCACATTACCGCCTTGAATAGCATGTTACTATAACGTACGACACCTTACAACACCTAACAAAACATTACAACACCGTACGTAAACTCAAAAATCCATAATAAACCTAATGAATTTGTCCGAGTCATTTGAACATCGTACAACATTTAGAATATCTTACGACTCTATATGCCACATTACCGCCTTGAAAAGCATGTTAGTATAACGTACGACACCTTACAACACCTAACAAAACATTACAACACCGTACGTAAACTCAAAAATCCATAATAAACCTAATGAATTAGTCCGAGTCATTTGAACATCGTACAACATTTAGAATATCTTACGACTCTGTATGCCACATTACCGCCTTGAAAAGCATGTTAGTTTAACGTACGACACCTTACAACACCTAACAAAACATTACAACACCGTACGTAAACTCAAAAATCCATAATAAACCTAATGAATTCGTCCGAGTCATTTGAACATCGTACAACATTTAGAATATCTTACGACTCTGTATGCCACATTACCGCCTTGAAAAGCATGTTAGTATAACGTACGACACCTTACAACACCTAACAAAACATTATAACACCGTACGTAAACTCAAAAATCCATAATAAACCTAATGAATTCGTCCGAGTCATTTGAACATCGTACAACATTTAGAATATCTTACGACTCTATATGCCACATTACCGCCTTGAAAAGCATGTTAGTATAACGTACGACACCTTACAACACCTAACAAAACATTACAACACCGTACGTAAACTCAAAAATCCATAATAAACCTAATGAATTCGTCCGAGTCATTTGAACATCGTACAACATTTAGAATATCTTACGACTCTGTATGCCACATTACCGCCTTGAAAAGCATGTTAGTTTAACGTACGACACCTTACAACACCTAACAAAACATTACAACACCGTACGTAAACTCAAAAATCCATAATAAACCTAATGAATTCGTCCGAGTCATTTGAACATCGTACAACATTTAGAATATCTTACGACTCTATATGCCACATTACCGCCTTGAAAAGCATGTTAGTATAACGTACGACACCTTACAACACCTAACAAAACATTACAACACCGTACGTAAACTCAAAAATCCATAATAAACCTAATGAATTCGTCCGAGTCATTTGAACATCGTACAACATTTAGAATATCTTACGACTCTGTATGCCACATTACCGCCTTGAAAAGCATGTTAGTATAACGTACGACACCTTACAACACCTAACAAAACATTATAACACCGTACGTAAACTCAAAAATCCATAATAAACCTAATGAATTCGTCCGAGTCATTTGAACATCGTACAACATTTAGAATATCTTACGACTCTATATGCCACATTACCGCCTTGAAAAGCATGTTAGTATAACGTACGACACCTTACAACACCTAACAAAACATTACAACACCGTACGTAAACTCAAAAATACATAATAAACCTAATTAATTCGTCCGAGTCATTTGAACATCGTACAACATTTAGAATATCTTACGACTCTGTATGCCACATTACCGCCTTGAAAAGCATGTTAGTATAACGTACGACACCTTACAACACCTAACAAAACATTATAACACCGTACGTAAACTCAAAAATCCATAATAAACCTAATAAATTCGTCCGAGTCATTTGAACATCGTACAACATTTAGAATATCTTACGACTCTATATGCCACATTACCGCCTTGAATAGCATGTTACTATAACGTACGACACCTTACAACACCTAACAAAACATTACAACACCGTACGTAAACTCAAAAATCCATAATAAACCTAATGAATTTGTCCGAGTCATTTGAACATCGTACAACATTTAGAATATCTTACGACTCTATATGCCACATTACCGCCTTGAAAAGCATGTTAGTATAACGTACGACACCTTACAACACCTAACAAAACATTACAACACCGTACGTAAACTCAAAAATCCATAATAAACCTAATGAATTAGTCCGAGTCATTTGAACATCGTACAACATTTAGAATATCTTACGACTCTGTATGCCACATTACCGCCTTGAAAAGCATGTTAGTTTAACGTACGACACCTTACAACACCTAACAAAACATTACAACACCGTACGTAAACTCAAAAATCCATAATAAACCTAATGAATTCGTCCGAGTCATTTGAACATCGTACAACATTTAGAATATCTTACGACTCTGTATGCCACATTACCGCCTTGAAAAGCATGTTAGTATAACGTACGACACCTTACAACACCTAACAAAACATTACAACACCGTACGTAATCTCAAAACTCCATAATAAACCTAATGAATTCGTCCGAGTCATTTGAACATCGTACAACAATTTAGAATATCTTACGACTCTGTATGCCACATTACCACCTTGAAAAGCATGTTACTATAACGTACGACACCTTACAACACCTAACAAAACATTACAACACCGTACGTAAACTCAAAACTCCATAATAAACCTAATGAATTCGTCCGGGTCATTTGAACATCGTACAACATTTAGAATATCTTACGACTCTGTATGCCACATTACCGCCTTGAAAAGCATGTTACTATAACGTACGACACCTTACAACACCTAACAAAACATTACAACACCGTACATAAACTCAAAAATCCATAATAAACCTAACGAATTCGTCCGAGTGATTTGAACATCGTACAACAATTTAGAATATCTTACCCCTCTGTATGCCTCATTACCGCCTTGAAAAGCATTTTAGTATAACGTACGACACCTTACAACTCCTAACAAAACATTACAACGCCGTACGTGAACTTAAAACTCCATAATAAACCTAATGAATTCATCCGAGTCTTTTGAACATCGTACGACAATTTAGAATATATTACGACTCTATATGCCACATTACCGCCTTGAAAAGCATGTTACTATAACGTACGACACCTTACAACACCTAACAAAACATTACAACACCGTACATAAACTCAAAAATCCATAATAAACCTAACGAATTCGTCCGAGTGATTTGAACATCGTACAACAATTTAGAATATCTTACCCCTCTGTATGCCTCATTACCGCCTTGAAAAGCATTTTAGTATAACGTACGACACCTTACAACTCCTAACAAAACATTACAACACCGTACGTAAACTCAAAAATCCATAATAAACCTAATGAATTCGTCCGAGTCATTTGAACATCGTACAACATTTAGAATATCTTACGACTCTATATGCCACATTACCGCCTTGAAAAGCATGTTACTATAACGTACGACACCTTACAACACCTAACAAAACATTACAACACCGTACGTAAACTCAATAATCCATAATAAACCTAATGAATTTGTCCGAGTCATTTGAACATCGTACAACATTTAGAATATCTTACGACTCTATATGCCACATTACCGCCTTGAAAAGCATGTTAGTATAACGTACGACACCTTACAACACCTAACAAAACATTACAACACCGTACGTAAACTCAAAAATCCATAATAAACCTAATGAATTCGTCCGAGTCATTTGAACATCGTACAACATTTAGAATATCTTACGACTCTGTATGCCACATTACCGCCTTGAAAAGCATGTTAGTTTAACGTACGACACCTTACAACACCTAACAAAACATTACAACACCGTACGTAAACTCAAAAATCCATAATAAACCTAATGAATTCGTCCGAGTCATTTGAACATCGTACAACATTTAGAATATCTTACGACTCTGTATGCCACATTACCGCCTTGAAAAGCATGTTAGTATAACGTACGACACCTTACAACACCTAACAAAACATTACAACACCGTACGTAATCTCAAAACTCTATAATAAACCTAATGAATTCGTCCGAGTCATTTGAACATCGTACAACAATTTAGAATATCTTACGACTCTGTATGCCACATTACCACCTTGAAAAGCATGTTACTATAACGTACGACACCTTACAACACCTAACAAAACATTACAACACCGTACGTAAACTCAAAACTCCATAATAAACCTAATGAATTCGTCCGAGTCATTTGAACATCGTACAACATTTAGAATATCTTACGACTCTGTATGCCACATTACCGCCTTGAAAAGCATGTTACTATAACGTACGACACCTTACAACACCTAACAAAACATTACAACACCGTACATAAACTCAAAAATCCATAATAAACCTAACGAATTCGTCCGAGTGATTTGAACATCGTACAACAATTTAGAATATCTTACCCCTCTGTATGCCTCATTACCGCCTTGAAAAGCATTTTAGTATAACGTACGACACCTTACAACTCCTAACAAAACATTACAACGCCGTACGTGAACTTAAAACTCCATAATAAACCTAATGAATTCATCCGAGTCTTTTGAACATCGTACGACAATTTAGAATATATTACGACTCTATATGCCACATTACCGCCTTGAAAAGCATGTTACTATAACGTACGACACCTTACAATACCTAACAAAACATTACAACACCGTACGTAAACTCAAAAATCCATAATAAACCTAATGAATTCGTCCGAGTCATTTGAACATCGTACAACATTTAGAATATCTTACGACTCTATATGCCACATTACCGCCTTGAAAAGCATGTTAGTATAACGTACGACACCTTACAACACCTAACAAAACATTACAACACCGTACGTAAACTCAAAAATCCATAATAAACCTAATGAATTCGTCCGAGTCATTTGAACATCGTACAACATTTAGAATATCTTACGACTCTGTATGCCACATTACCGCCTTGAAAAGCATGTTAGTATAACGTACGACACCTTACAACACCTAACAAAACATAATAACACCGTACGTAAACTCAAAAATCCATAATAAACCTAATGAATTCGTCCGAGTCATTTGAACATCGTACAACATTTAGAATATCTTACGACTCTATATGCCACATTACCGCCTTGAAAAGCATGTTAGTATAACGTACGACACCTTACAACACCTAACAAAACATTACAACACCGTACGTAAACTCAAAAATCCATAATAAACCTAATGAATTCGTCCGAGTCATTTGAACATCGTACAACATTTAGAATATCTTACGACTCTGTATGCCACATTACCGCCTTGAAAAGCATGTTAGTATAACGTACGACACCTTACAACACCTAACAAAACATTATAACACCGTACGTAAACTCAAAAATCCATAATAAACCTAATGAATTCGTCCGAGTCATTTGAACATCGTACAACATTTAGAATATCTTACGACTCTATATGCCACATTACCGCCTTGAAAAGCATGTTAGTATAACGTACGACACCTTACAACACCTAACAAAACATTACAACACCGTACGTAAACTCAAAAATCCATAATAAACCTAATGAATTCGTCCGAGTCATTTGAACATCGTACAACATTTAGAATATCTTACGACTCTGTATGCCACATTACCGCCTTGAAAAGCATGTTAGTTTAACGTACGACACCTTACAACACCTAACAAAACATTACAACACCGTACGTAAACTCAAAAATCCATAATAAACCTAATGAATTCGTCCGAGTCATTTGAACATCGTACAACATTTAGAATATCTTACGACTCTGTATGCCACATTACCGCCTTGAAAAGCATGTTAGTATAACGTACGACACCTTACAACACCTAACAAAACATTACAACACCGTACGTAAACTCAAAACTCCATAATAAACCTAATGAATTCGTCCGAGTCATTTGAACATCGTACAACAATTTAGAATATCTTACGACTCCATACATTACCGCCTTGAAAAGCATGTTACTATAACGTACGACACCTTACAACACCTAACAAAACATTACAACACCTTACGTAAACTCAAAACTCCATAATAAACCTAATGAATTCGTCCGAGTCATTTGAACATCGTACAACATTTAGAATATCTTACGACTCTGTATGCCTCATTACCGCCTTGAAAAGCATGTTACTATAACGTACGACACCTTACAATACCTAACAAAACATTACAACGCCGTACGTAAACTCAAAAATCCATAATAAACCTAATGAATTCATCCGAGTCTTTTGAACATCGTACGACAATTTAGAATATATTACGACTCTATATGCCACATTACCGCCTTGAAAAGCATGTTAGTATAACGTACGACACCTTACAACACCTAACAAAACATTACAACACCGTACGTAAACTCAAAAATCCATAATAAACCTAATTAATTCGTCCGAGTCATTTGAACATCGTACAACATTTAGAATATCTTACGACTCTGTATGCCACATTACCGCCTTGAAAAGCATGTTAGTATAACGTACGACACCTTACAACACCTAACAAAACATTATAACACCGTACGTAAACTCAAAAATCCATAATAAACCTAATGAATTCGTCCGAGTCATTTGAACATCGTACAACATTTAGAATATCTTACGACTCTATATGCCACATTACCGCCTTGAAAAGCATGTTACTATAACGTACGACACCTTACAACACCTAACAAAACATTACAACACCGTACGTAAACTCAAAAATCCATAATAAACCTAATGAATTTGTCCGAGTCATTTGAACATCGTACAACATTTAGAATATGTTACGACTCTATATGCCACATTACCGCCTTGAAAAGCATGTTAGTATAACGTACGACACCTTACAACACCTAACAAAACATTACAACACCGTACGTAAACTCAAAAATCCATAATAAACCTAATGAATTCGTCCGAGTCATTTGAACATCGTACAACATTTAGAATATCTTACGACTCTGTATGCCACATTACCGCCTTGAAAAGCATGTTAGTATAACGTACGACACCTTACAACTCCTAACAAAACATTACAACGTCGTACGTGAACTTAAAACTCCATAATAAACCTAATGAATTCATCCGAGTCTTTTGAACATCGTACGACAATTTAGAATATATTACGACTCTATATGCCACATTACCGCCTTGAAAAGCATGTTAGTATAACGTACGACACCTTACAACACCAAACAAAACATTACAACACCGTACGTAAACTCAAAAATCCATAATAAACCTAATGAATTCGTCCGAGTCATTTGAACATCGTACAACATTTAGAATATCTTACGACTCTGTATGCCACATTACCGCCTTGAAAAGCATGTTAGTATAACGTACGACACCTTACAACACCTAACAAAACATTACAACACCGTACGTAATCTCAAAACTCCATAATAAATCTAATGAATTCGTCCGAGTCATTTGAACATCGTACGACAATTTAGAATATCTTACGACTCTGTATGCCACATTACCACCTTGAAAAGCATGTTACTATAACGTACGACACCTTACAACACCTAACAAAACATTACAACACCGTACGTAAACTCAAAACTCCATAATAAACCTAATGAATTCGTCCGAGTCATTTGAACATCGTACAACATTTAGAATATCTTACGACTCTGTATGCCACATTACCGCCTTGAAAAGCATGTTACTATAACGTACGACACCTTACAACACCTAACAAAACATTACAACACCGTACATAAACTCAAAAATCCATAATAAACCTAACGAATTCGTCCGAGTGATTTGAACATCGTACAACAATTTAGAATATCTTACCCCTCTGTATGCCTCATTACTGCCTTGAAAAGCATTTTAGTATAACGTACGACACCTTACAACTCCTAACAAAACATTACAACGCCGTACGTGAACTTAAAACTCCATAATAAACCTAATGAATTCATCCGAGTCTTTTGAACATCGTACGACAATTTAGAATATATTACGACTCTATATGCCACATTACCGCCTTGAAAAGCATGTTACTATAACGTACGACACCTTACAATACCTAACAAAACATTACAACACCGTACGTAAACTCAAAAATCCATAATAAACCTAATGAATTCGTCCGAGTCATTTGAACATCGTACAACATTTAGAATATCTTACGACTCTATATGCCACATTACCGCCTTGAAAAGCATGTTAGTATAACGTACGACACCTTACAACACCTAACAAAACATTACAACACCGTACGTAAACTCAAAAATCCATAATAAACCTAATGAATTCGTCCGAGTCATTTGAACATCGTACAACATTTAGAATATCTTACGACTCTGTATGCCACATTACCGCCTTGAAAAGCATGTTAGTATAACGTACGACACCTTACAACACCTAACAAAACATAATAACACCGTACGTAAACTCAAAAATCCATAATAAACCTAATGAATTCGTCCGAGTCATTTGAACATCGTACAACATTTAGAATATCTTACGACTCTATATGCCACATTACCGCCTTGAAAAGCATGTTAGTATAACGTACGACACCTTACAACACCTAACAAAACATTACAACACCGTACGTAAACTCAAAAATCCATAATAAACCTAATGAATTCGTCCGAGTCATTTGAACATCGTACAACATTTAGAATATCTTACGACTCTGTATGCCACATTACCGCCTTGAAAAGCATGTTAGTATAACGTACGACACCTTACAACACCTAACAAAACATTATAACACCGTACGTAAACTCAAAAATCCATAATAAACCTAATGAATTCGTCCGAGTCATTTGAACATCGTACAACATTTAGAATATCTTACGACTCTATATGCCACATTACCGCCTTGAAAAGCATGTTAGTATAACGTACGACACCTTACAACACCTAACAAAACATTACAACACCGTACGTAAACTCAAAAATCCATAATAAACCTAATGAATTCGTCCGAGTCATTTGAACATCGTACAACATTTAGAATATCTTACGACTCTGTATGCCACATTACCGCCTTGAAAAGCATGTTAGTTTAACGTACGACACCTTACAACACCTAACAAAACATTACAACACCGTACGTAAACTCAAAAATCCATAATAAACCTAATGAATTCGTCCGAGTCATTTGAACATCGTACAACATTTAGAATATCTTACGACTCTGTATGCCACATTACCGCCTTGAAAAGCATGTTAGTATAACGTACGACACCTTACAACACCTAACAAAACATTACAACACCGTACGTAAACTCAAAACTCCATAATAAACCTAATGAATTCGTCCGAGTCATTTGAACATCGTACAACAATTTAGAATATCTTACGACTCTGTATGCCACATTACCGCCTTGAAAAGCATGTTACTATAATGTACGACACCTTACAACACCTAACAAAACATTACAACACCGTACGTAAACTCAAAACTCCATAATAAACCTAATGAATTCGTCCGAGTCATTTGAACATCGTACAACATTTAGAATATCTTACGACTCTGTATGCCACATTACCGCCTTGAAAAGCATGTTACTATAACGTACGACACCTTACAATACCTAACAAAACATTACAACACCGTACGTAAACTCAAAAATCCATAATAAACCTAATGAATTCGTCCGAGTCATTTGAACATCGTACAACATTTAGAATATCTTACGACTCTATATGCCACATTACCGCCTTGAAAAGCATGTTAGTATAACGTACGACACCTTACAACACCTAACAAAACATTACAACACCGTACGTAAACTCAAAAATCCATAATAAACCTAATTAATTCGTCCGAGTCATTTGAACATCGTACAACATTTAGAATATCTTACGACTTTGTATGCCACATTACCGCCTTGAAAAGCATGTTAGTATAACGTACGACACCTTACAACACCTAACAAAACATTATAACACCGTACGTAAACTCAAAAATCCATAATAAACCTAATGAATTCGTCCGAGTCATTTGAACATCGTACAACATTTAGAATATCTTACGACTCTATATGCCACATTACCGCCTTGAAAAGCATGTTACTATAACGTACGACACCTTACAACACCTAACAAAACATTACAACACCATACGTAAACTCAAAAATCCATAATAAACCTAATGAATTTGTCCGAGTCATTTGAACATCGTACAACATTTAGAATATCTTACGACTCTATATGCCACATTACCGCCTTGAAAAGCATGTTAGTATAACGTACGACACCTTACAACACCTAACAAAACATTACAACACCGTACGTAAACTCAAAAATCCATAATAAACCTAATGAATTCGTCCGAGTCATTTGAACATCGTACAACATTTAGAATATCTTACGACTCTGTATGCCACATTACCGCCTTGAAAAGCATGTTAGTATAACGTACGACACCTTACAACTCCTAACAAAACATTACAACGTCGTACGTGAACTTAAAACTCCATAATAAACCTAATGAATTCGTCCGAGTCATTTGAACATCGTACGACAATTTAGAATATCTTACGACTCTGTATGCCACATTACCACCTTGAAAAGCATGTTACTATAACGTACGACACCTTACAACACCTAACAAAACATTACAACACCGTACGTAAACTCAAAACTCCATAATAAACCTAATGAATTCGTCCGAGTCATTTGAACATCGTACAACATTTAGAATATCTTACGACTCTGTATGCCACATTACCGCCTTGAAAAGCATGTTACTATAACGTACGACACCTTACAACACCTAACAAAACATTACAACACCGTACATAAACTCAAAAATCCATAATAAACCTAACGAATTCGTCCGAGTGATTTGAACATCGTACAACAATTTAGAATATCTTACCCCTCTGTATGCCTCATTACCGCCTTGAAAAGCATTTTAGTATAACGTACGACACCTTACAACTCCTAACAAAACATTACAACGCCGTACGTGAACTTAAAACTCCATAATAAACCTAATGAATTCATCCGAGTCTTTTGAACATCGTACGACAATTTAGAATATATTACGACTCTATATGCCACATTACCGCCTTGAAAAGCATGTTACTATAACGTACGACACCTTACAATACCTAACAAAACATTACAACACCGTACGTAAACTCAAAACTCCATAATAAACCTAATGAATTCGTCCGAGTCATTTGAACATCGTACAACATTTAGAATATCTTACGACTCTGTATGCCACATTACCGCCTTGAAAAGCATGTTACTATAACGTACGACACCTTACAACACCTAACAAAACATTACAACACCGTACATAAACTCAAAAATCCATAATAAACCTAACGAATTCGTCCGAGTGATTTGAACATCGTACAACAATTTAGAATATCTTACCCCTCTGTATGCCTCATTACCGCCTTGAAAAGCATTTTAGTATAACGTACGACACCTTACAACTCCTAACAAAACATTACAACGCCGTACGTGAACTTAAAACTCCATAATAAACCTAATGAATTCATCCGAGTCTTTTGAACATCGTACGACAATTTAGAATATATTACGACTCTATATGCCACATTACCGCCTTGAAAAGCATGTTACTATAACGTACGACACCTTACAATACCTAACAAAACATTACAACACCGTACGTAAACTCAAAAATCCATAATAAACCTAATGAATTCGTCCGAGTCATTTGAACATCGTACAACATTTAGAATATCTTACGACTCTATATGCCACATTACCGCCTTGAAAAGCATGTTAGTATAACGTACGACACCTTACAACACCTAACAAAACATTACAACACCGTACGTAAACTCAAAAATCCATAATAAACCTAATGAATTCGTCCGAGTCATTTGAACATCGTACAACATTTAGAATATCTTACGACTCTGTATGCCACATTACCGCCTTGAAAAGCATGTTAGTATAACGTACGACACCTTACAACACCTAACAAAACATAATAACACCGTACGTAAACTCAAAAATCCATAATAAACCTAATGAATTCGTCCGAGTCATTTGAACATCGTACAACATTTAGAATATCTTACGACTCTATATGCCACATTACCGCCTTGAAAAGCATGTTAGTATAACGTACGACACCTTACAACACCTAACAAAACATTACAACACCGTACGTAAACTCAAAAATCCATAATAAACCTAATGAATTCGTCCGAGTCATTTGAACATCGTACAACATTTAGAATATCTTACGACTCTGTATGCCACATTACCGCCTTGAAAAGCATGTTAGTATAACGTACGACACCTTACAACACCTAACAAAACATTATAACACCGTACGTAAACTCAAAAATCCATAATAAACCTAATGAATTCGTCCGAGTCATTTGAACATCGTACAACATTTAGAATATCTTACGACTCTATATGCCACATTACCGCCTTGAAAAGCATGTTAGTATAACGTACGACACCTTACAACACCTAACAAAACATTACAACACCGTACGTAAACTCAAAAATCCATAATAAACCTAATGAATTCGTCCGAGTCATTTGAACATCGTACAACAATTTAGAATATCTTACCCCTCTGTATGCCTCATTACCGCCTTGAAAAGCATTTTAGTATAACGTACGACACCTTACAACTCCTAACAAAACATTACAACGCCGTACGTGAACTTAAAACTCCATAATAAACCTAATGAATTCATCCGAGTCTTTTGAACATCGTACGACAATTTAGAATATATTACGACTCTATATGCCACATTACCGCCTTGAAAAGCATGTTACTATAACGTACGACACCTTACAATACCTAACAAAACATTACAACACCGTACGTAAACTCAAAACTCCATAATAAACCTAATGAATTCGTCCGAGTCATTTGAACATCGTACAACATTTAGAATATCTTACGACTCTGTATGCCACATTACCGCCTTGAAAAGCATGTTACTATAACGTACGACACCTTACAACACCTAACAAAACATTACAACACCGTACATAAACTCAAAAATCCATAATAAACCTAACGAATTCGTCCGAGTGATTTGAACATCGTACAACAATTTAGAATATCTTACCCCTCTGTATGCCTCATTACCGCCTTGAAAAGCATTTTAGTATAACGTACGACACCTTACAACTCCTAACAAAACATTACAACGCCGTACGTGAACTTAAAACTCCATAATAAACCTAATGAATTCATCCGAGTCTTTTGAACATCGTACGGCAATTTAGAATATATTACGACTCTATATGCCACATTACCGCCTTGAAAAGCATGTTACTATAACGTACGACACCTTACAATACCTAACAAAACATTACAACACCGTACGTAAACTCAAAAATCCATAATAAACCTAATGAATTCGTCCGAGTCATTTGAACATCGTACAACATTTAGAATATCTTACGACTCTATATGCCACATTACCGCCTTGAAAAGCATGTTAGTATAACGTACGACACCTTACAACACCTAACAAAACATTACAACACCGTACGTAAACTCAAAAATCCATAATAAACCTAATGAATTCGTCCGAGTCATTTGAACATCGTACAACATTTAGAATATCTTACGACTCTGTATGCCACATTACCGCCTTGAAAAGCATGTTAGTATAACGTACGACACCTTACAACACCTAACAAAACATAATAACACCGTACGTAAACTCAAAAATCCATAATAAACCTAATGAATTCGTCCGAGTCATTTGAACATCGTACAACATTTAGAATATCTTACGACTCTATATGCCACATTACCGCCTTGAAAAGCATGTTAGTATAACGTACGACACCTTACAACACCTAACAAAACATTACAACACCGTACGTAAACTCAAAAATCCATAATAAACCTAATGAATTCGTCCGAGTCATTTGAACATCGTACAACATTTAGAATATCTTACGACTCTGTATGCCACATTACCGCCTTGAAAAGCATGTTAGTATAACGTACGACACCTTACAACACCTAACAAAACATTATAACACCGTACGTAAACTCAAAAATCCATAATAAACCTAATGAATTCGTCCGAGTCATTTGAACATCGTACAACATTTAGAATATCTTACGACTCTATATGCCACATTACCGCCTTGAAAAGCATGTTAGTATAACGTACGACACCTTACAACACCTAACAAAACATTACAACACCGTACGTAAACTCAAAAATCCATAATAAACCTAATGAATTCGTCCGAGTCATTTGAACATCGTACAACAATTTAGAATATCTTACCCCTCTGTATGCCTCATTACCGCCTTGAAAAGCATTTTAGTATAACGTACGACACCTTACAACTCCTAACAAAACATTACAACGCCGTACGTGAACTTAAAACTCCATAATAAACCTAATGAATTCATCCGAGTCTTTTGAACATCGTACGACAATTTAGAATATATTACGACTCTATATGCCACATTACCGCCTTGAAAAGCATGTTACTATAACGTACGACACCTTACAATACCTAACAAAACATTACAACACCGTACGTAAACTCAAAACTCCATAATAAACCTAATGAATTCGTCCGAGTCATTTGAACATCGTACAACATTTAGAATATCTTACGACTCTGTATGCCACATTACCGCCTTGAAAAGCATGTTACTATAACGTACGACACCTTACAACACCTAACAAAACATTACAACACCGTACATAAACTCAAAAATCCATAATAAACCTAACGAATTCGTCCGAGTGATTTGAACATCGTACAACAATTTAGAATATCTTACCCCTCTGTATGCCTCATTACCGCCTTGAAAAGCATTTTAGTATAACGTACGACACCTTACAACTCCTAACAAAACATTACAACGCCGTACGTGAACTTAAAACTCCATAATAAACCTAATGAATTCATCCGAGTCTTTTGAACATCGTACGGCAATTTAGAATATATTACGACTCTATATGCCACATTACCGCCTTGAAAAGCATGTTACTATAACGTACGACACCTTACAATACCTAACAAAACATTACAACACCGTACGTAAACTCAAAAATCCATAATAAACCTAATGAATTCGTCCGAGTCATTTGAACATCGTACAACATTTAGAATATCTTACGACTCTATATGCCACATTACCGCCTTGAAAAGCATGTTAGTATAACGTACGACACCTTACAACACCTAACAAAACATTACAACACCGTACGTAAACTCAAAAATCCATAATAAACCTAATGAATTCGTCCGAGTCATTTGAACATCGTACAACATTTAGAATATCTTACGACTCTGTATGCCACATTACCGCCTTGAAAAGCATGTTAGTATAACGTACGACACCTTACAACACCTAACAAAACATAATAACACCGTACGTAAACTCAAAAATCCATAATAAACCTAATGAATTCGTCCGAGTCATTTGAACATCGTACAACATTTAGAATATCTTACGACTCTATATGCCACATTACCGCCTTGAAAAGCATGTTAGTATAACGTACGACACCTTACAACACCTAACAAAACATTACAACACCGTACGTAAACTCAAAAATCAATAATAAACCTAATGAATTCGTCCGAGTCATTTGAACATCGTACAACATTTAGAATATCTTACGACTCTGTATGCCACGTTACCGCCTTGAAAAGCATGTTAGTATAACGTACGACACCTTACAACACCTAACAAAACATTATAACACCGTACGTAAACTCAAAAATCCATAATAAACCTAATGAATTCGTCCGAGTCATTTGAACATCGTACAACATTTAGAATATCTTACGACTCTATATGCCACATTACCGCCTTGAAAAGCATGTTAGTATAACGTACGACACCTTACAACACCTAACAAAACATTACAACACCGTACGTAAACTCAAAAATCCATAATAAACCTAATGAATTCGTCCGAGTCATTTGAACATCGTACAACATTTAGAATATCTTACGACTCTGTATGCCACATTACCGCCTTGAAAAGCATGTTAGTTTAACGTACGACACCTTACAACACCTAACAAAACATTACAACACCGTACGTAAACTCAAAAATCCATAATAAACCTAATGAATTCGTCCGAGTCATTTGAACATCGTACAACATTTAGAATATCTTACGACTCTGTATGCCACATTACCGCCTTGAAAAGCATGTTAGTATAACGTACGACACCTTACAACACCTAACAAAACATTACAACACCGTACGTAAACTCAAAACTCCATAATAAACCTAATGAATTCGTCCGAGTCATTTGAACATCGTACAACAATTTAGAATATCTTACGACTCTGTATGCCACATTACCGCCTTGAAAAGCATGTTACTATAACGTACGACACCTTACAACACCTAACAAAACATTACAACACCGTACGTAAACTCAAAACTCCATAATAAACCTAATGAATTCGTCCGAGTCATTTGAACATCGTACAACATTTAGAATATCTTACGACTCTGTATGCCACATTACCGCCTTGAAAAGCATGTTACTATAACGTACGACACCTTACAATACCTAACAAAACATTACAACACCGTACGTAAACTCAAAAATCCATAATAAACCTAATGAATTCGTCCGAGTCATTTGAACATCGTACAACATTTAGAATATCTTACGACTCTGTATGCCACATTACCGCCTTGAAAAGCATGTTAGTATAACGTACGACACCTTACAACTCCTAACAAAACATTACAACGTCGTACGTGAACTTAAAACTCCATAATAAACCTAATGAATTCATCCGAGTCTTTTGAACATCGTACGACAATTTAGAATATATTACGACTCTATATGCCACATTACCGCCTTGAAAAGCATGTTACTATAACGTAGGACACCTTACAACACCTAACAAAACATTACAACACCGTACATAAACTCAAAAATCCATAATAAACCTAACGAATTCGTCCGAGTGATTTGAACATCGTACAACAATTTAGAATATCTTACCCCTCTGTATGCCTCATTACCGCCTTGAAAAGCATGTTAGTATAACGTACGACACCTTACAACTCCTAACAAAACATTACAACGCCGTACGTGAACTTAAAACTCCATAATAAACCTAATGAATTCATCTGAGTCTTTTGAACATCGTACGACAATTTAGAATATATTACGACTCTATATGCCACATTACCGCCTTGAAAAGCATGTTACTATAACGTACGACACCTTACAATACCTAACAAAACATTACAACACCGTACGTAAACTCAAAAATCCATAATAAACCTAATGAATTCGTCCGAGTCATTTGAACATCGTACAACATTTAGACTATCTTACGACTCTATATGCCACATTACCGCCTTGAAAAGCATGTTAGTATAACGTACGACACCTTACAACACCAAACAAAACATTACAACACCGTACGTAAACTCAAAAATCCATAATAAACCTAATGAATTCGTCCGAGTCATTTGAACATCGTACAACATTTAGAATATCTTACGACTCTGTATGCCACATTACCGCCTTGAAAAGCATGTTAGTATAACGTACGACACCTTACAACACCTAACAAAACATTATAACACTGTACGTAAACTCAAAAATCCATAATAAACCTAATGAATTCGTCCGAGTCATTTGAACATCGTACAACATTTAGAATATCTTACGACTCTGTATGCCACATTACCGCCTTGAAAAGCATGTTAGTATAACGTACGACACCTTACAACTCCTAACAAAACATTACAACGCCGTACGTGAACTTAAAACTCCATAATAAACTTAATGAATTCATCCGAGTCTTTTGAACATCGTACGACAATTTAGAATATATTACGACTCTATATGCCACATTACCGCCTTGAAAAGCATGTTACTATAACGTACGACACCTTACAACACCTAACAAAACATTACAACACCGTACGTAAACTCAAAAATCCATAATAAACCTAATGAATTCGTCCGAGTCATTTGAACATCGTACAACATTTAGAATATCTTACGACTCTATATGCCACATTACCGCCTTGAAAAGCATGTTAGTATAACGTACGACACCTTACAACACCAAACAAAACATTACAACACCGTACGTAAACTCAAAAATTCATAATAAACCTAATGAATTCGTCCGAGTCATTTGAACATCGTACAACATTTAGAATATCTTACGACTCTGTATGCCACATTACCGCCTTGAAAAGCATGTTAGTATAACGTACGACACCTTACAACACCTAACAAAACATTATAACACGGTACGTAAACTCAAAAATCCATAATAAACCTAATGAAATCGTCCGAGTCATTTGAACATCGTACAACATTTAGAATATCTTACGACTCTGTATGCCACATTACCGCCTTGAAAAGCATGTTAGTATAACGTACGACACCTTACAACTCCTAACAAAACAATACAACGCCGTACGTGAACTTAAAACTCCATAATAAACCTAATGAATTCATCCGAGTCTTTTGAACATCGTACGACAATTTAGAATATATTACGACTCTATATGCCACATTACCGCCTTGAAAAGCATGTTACTATAACGTACGACACCTTACAATACCTAACAAAACATTACAACACCGTACATAAACTCAAAAATCCATAATAAACCTAATGAATTCGTCCGAGTCATTTGAACATCGTACAACATTTAGAATATCTTACGACTCTATATGCCACATTACCGCCTTGAAAAGCATGTTAGTATAACGTACGACACCTTACAACACCAAACAAAACATTACAACACCGTACGTAAACTCAAAAATTCATAATAAACCTAATGAATTCGTCCGAGTCATTTGAACATCGTACAACATTTAGAATATCCTACGACTCTGTATGCCACATTACCGCCTTGAAAAGCATGTTAGTATAACGTACGACACCTTACAACACCTAACAAAACATTATAACACTGTACGTAAACTCAAAAATCCATAATAAACCTAATGAATTCGTCCGAGTCATTTGAACATCGTACAACATTTAGAATATCTTACGACTCTGTATGCCACATTACCGCCTTGAAAAGCATGTTAGTATAACGTACGACACCTTACAACTCCTAACAAAACATTACAACGCCGTACGTGAACTTAAAACTCCATAATAAACCTAATGAATTCATCCGAGTCTTTTGAACATCGTACGACAATTTAGAATATATTACGACTCTATATGCCACATTACCGCCTTGAAAAGCATGTTACTATAACGTACGACACCTTACAATACCTAACAAAACATTACAACACCGTACGTAAACTCAAAAATCCATAATAAACCTAATGAATTCGTCCGAGTCATTTGAACATCGTACAACATTTAGAATATCTTACGACTCTGTATGCCACATTACCGCCTTGAAAAGCATGTTAGTATAACGTACGACACCTTACAACTCCTAACAAAACATTACAACGCCGTACGTGAACTTAAAACTCCATAATAAACCTAATGAATTCATCCGAGTCTTTTGAACATCGTACGACAATTTAGAATATATTACGACTCTATATGCCACATTACCGCCTTGAAAAGCATGTTACTATAACGTACGACACCTTACAATACCTAACAAAACATTACAACACCGTACGTAAACTCAAAAATCCATAATAAACCTAATGAATTCGTCCGAGTCATTTGAACATCGTACAACATTTAGAATATCTTACGACTCTATATGCCACATTACCGCCTTGAAAAGCATGTTAGTATAACGTACGACACCTTACAACACCAAACAAAACATTACAACACCGTACGTAAACTCAAAAATTCATAATAAACCTAATGAATTCGTCCGAGTCATTTGAACATCGTACAACATTTAGAATATCCTACGACTCTGTATGCCACATTACCGCCTTGAAAAGCATGTTAGTATAACGTACGACACCTTACAACACCTAACAAAACAATATAACACTGTACGTAAACTCAAAAATCCATAATAAACCTAATGAATTCGTCCGAGTCATTTGAACATCGTACAACATTTAGAATATCTTACGACTCTGTATGCCACATTACCGCCTTGAAAAGCATGTTAGTATAACGTACGACACCTTACAACTCCTAACAAAACATTACAACGCCGTACGTGAACTTAAAACTCCATAATAAACCTAATGAATTCATCCGAGTCTTTTGAACATCGTACGACAATTTAGAATATATTACGACTCTATATGCCACATTACCGCCTTGAAAAGCATGTTACTATAACGTAGGACACCTTACAACACCTAACAAAACATTACAACACCGTACATAAACTCAAAAATCCATAATAAACCTAACGAATTCGTCCGAGTGATTTGAACATCGTACAACAATTTAGAATATCTTACCCCTCTGTATGCCTCATTACCGCCTTGAAAAGCATGTTAGTATAACGTACGACACCTTACAACTCCTAACAAAACATTACAACGCCGTACGTGAACTTAAAACTCCATAATAAACCTAATGAATTCATCCGAGTCTTTTGAACATCGTACGACAATTTAGAATATATTACGACTCTATATGCCACATTACCGCCTTGAAAAACATGTTACTATAACGTACGACACCTTACAATACCTAACAAAACATTACAACACCGTACGTAAACTCAAAAATCCATAATAAACCTAATGAATTCGTCTGAGTCATTTGAACATCGTACAACATTTAGAATATCTTACGACTCTATATGCCACATTACCGCCTTGAAAAGCATGTTAGTATAACGTACGACACCTTACAACACCAAACAAAACATTACAACACCGTACGTAAACTCAAAAATTCATAATAAACCTAATGAATTCGTCCGAGTCATTTGAACATCGTACAACATTTAGAATATCTTACGACTCTGTATGCCACATTACCGCCTTGAAAAGCATGTTAGTATAACGTACGACACCTTACAACACCTAACAAAACATTATAACACTGTACGTAAACTCAAAAATCCATAATAAACCTAATGAATTCGTCCGAGTCATTTGAACATCGTACAACATTTAGAATATCTTACGACTCTGTATGCCACATTACCGCCTTGAAAAGCATGTTAGTATAACGTACGACACCTTACAACACCTAACAAAACATTATAACACTGTACGTAAACTCAAAAATCCATAATAAACCTAATGAATTCGTCCGAGTCATTTGAACATCGTACAACATTTAGAATATCTTACGACTCTATATGCCACATTACCGCCTTGAAAAGCATGTTAGTATAACGTACGACACCTTACAACTCCTAACAAAACATTACAACGCCGTACGTGAACTTAAAACTCCATAATAAACCTAATGAATTCATCCGAGTCTTTTGAACATCGTACGACAATTTAGAATATATTACGACTCTATATGCCACATTACCGCCTTGAAAAGCATGTTACTATAACGTACGACACCTTACAATACCTAACAAAACATTACAACACCGTACGTAAACTCAAAAATCCATAATAAACCTAATGAATTCGTCCGAGTCATTTGAACATCGTACAACATTTAGAATATCTTACGACTCTATATGCCACATTACCGCCTTGAAAAGCATGTTAGTATAACGTACGACACCTTACAACACCAAACAAAACATTACAACACCGTACGTAAACTCAAAAATTCATAATAAACCTAATGAATTCGTCCGAGTCATTTGAACATCGTACAACATTTAGAATATCCTACGACTCTGTATGCCACATTACCGCCTTGAAAAGCATGTTAGTATAACGTACGACACCTTACAACACCTAACAAAACATTATAACACTGTACGTAAACTCAAAAATCCATAATAAACCTAATGAATTCGTCCGAGTCATTTGAACATCGTACAACATTTAGAATATCTTACGACTCTGTATGCCACATTACCGCCTTGAAAAGCATGTTAGTATAACGTACGACACCTTACAACTCCTAACAAAACATTACAACGCCGTACGTGAACTTAAAACTCCATAATAAACCTAATGAATTCATCCGAGTCTTTTGAACATCGTACGACAATTTAGAATATATTACGACTCTATATGCCACATTACCGCCTTGAAAAGCATGTTACTATAACGTAGGACACCTTACAACACCTAACAAAACATTACAACACCGTACATAAACTCAAAAATCCATAATAAACCTAACGAATTCGTCGGAGTGATTTGAACATCGTACAACAATTTAGAATATCTTACCCCTCTGTATGCCTCATTACCGCCTTGAAAAGCATGTTAGTATAACGTACGCCACCTTACAACTCCTAACAAAACATTACAACGCCGTACGTGAACTTAAAACTCCATAATAAACCTAATGAATTCATCCGAGTCTTTTGAACATCGTACGACAATTTAGAATATATTACGACTTTATATGCCACATTACCGCCTTGAAAAACATGTTACTATAACGTACGACACCTTACAATACCTAACAAAACATTACAACACCGTACGTAAACTCAAAAATCCATAATAAACCTAATGAATTCGTCCGAGTCATTTGAACATCGTACAACATTTAGAATATCTTACGACTCTATATGCCACATTACCGCCTTGAAAAGCATGTTAGTATAACGTACGACACCTTACAACACCAAACAAAACATTACAACACCGTACGTAAACTCAAAAATTCATAATAAACCTAATGAATTCGTCCGAGTCATTTGAACATCGTACAACATTTAGAATATCTTACGACTCTGTATGCCACATTACCGCCTTGAAAAGCATGTTTGTATAACGTACGACACCTTACAACACCTAACAAAACATTATAACACTGTACGTAAACTCAAAAATCCATAATAAACCTAATGAATTCGTCCGAGTCATTTGAACATCGTACAACATTTAGAATATCTTACGACTCTGTATGCCACATTACCGCCTTGAAAAGCATGTTAGTATAACGTACGACACCTTACAACTCCTAACAAAACATTACAACGCCGTACGTGAACTTAAAACTCCATAATAAACCTAATGAATTCATCCGAGTCTTTTGAACATCGTACGACAATTTAGAATATATTACGACTCTATATGCCACATTACCGCCTTGAAAAGCATGTTACTATAACGTAGGACACCTTACAACACCTAACAAAACATTACAACACCGTACATAAACTCAAAAATCCATAATAAACCTAACGAATTCGTCCGAGTGATTTGAACATCGTACAACAATTTAGAATATCTTACCCCTCTGTATGCCTCATTACCGCCTTGAAAAGCATGTTAGTATAACGTACGACACCTTACAACTCCTAACAAAACATTACAACGCCGTACGTGAACTTAAAACTCCATAATAAACCTAATGAATTCATCCGAGTCTTTTGAACATCGTACGACAATTTAGAATATATTACGACTCTATATGCCACATTACCGCCTTGAAAAACATGTTACTATAACGTACGACACCTTACAATACCTAACAAAACATTACAACACCGTACGTAAACTCAAAAATCCATAATAAACCTAATGAATTCGTCCGAGTCATTTGAACATCGTACAACATTTAGAATATCTTACGACTCTATATGCCACATTACCGCCTTGAAAAGCATGTTAGTATAACGTACGACACCTTACAACACCTAACAAAACATTACAACACCGTACGTAAACTCAAAAATCCATAATAAACCTAATGAATTCGTCCGAGTCATTTGAACATCGTACAACATTTAGAATATCTTACGACTCTATATGCCACATTACCGCCTTGAAAAGCATGTTAGTATAACGTACGACACCTTACAACACCTAACAAAACATTACAACACCGTACGTAAACTCAAAAATCCATAATAAACCTAATGAATTCGTCCGAGTCATTTGAACATCGTACAACATTTAGAATATCTTACGACTCTATATGCCACATTACCGCCTTGAAAAGCATGTTAGAATAACGTACGACACCTTACAACACCTAACAAAACATTATAACACTATACGTAAACTCAAAAATCCATAATAAACCTAATGAATTCGTCCGAGTCATTTGAACATCGTACAACATTTAGAATATCTTACGACTCTATATGCCACATTACCGCCTTGAAAAGCATGTTAGTATAACGTACGACACCTTACAACACCTAACAAAACATTACAACACCGTACGTAAACTCAAAAATCCATAATAAACCTAATGAATTCGTCCGAGTCATTTGAACATCGTACAACATTTAGAATATCTTACGACTCTATATGCCACATTACCGCCTTGAAAAGCATGTTAGTATAACGTACGACACCTTACAACACCTAACAAAACATTACAACACCGTACGTAAACTCAAAAATCCATACTAAACCTAATGAATTCGTCCGAGTCATTTGAACATCGTACAACATTTAGAATATCTTACGACTCTGTATGCCACATTACCGCCTTGAAAAGCATGTTAGTATAACGTACGACACCTTACAACACCTAACAAAACATTATAACACCGTACGTAAACTCAAAAATCCATAATAAACCTAATGAATTCGTCCGAGTCATTTGAACATCGTACAACATTTAGAATATCTTACGACTCTATATGCCACATTACCGCCTTGAAAAGCATGTTAGTATAACGTACGACACCTTACAACACCTAACAAAACATTACAACACCGTACGTAAACTCAAAAATCCATACTAAACCTAATGAATTCGTCCGAGTCATTTGAACATCGTACAACATTTAGAATATCTTACGACTCTGTATGCCACATTACCGCCTTGAAAAGCATGTTAGTATAACGTACGACACCTTACAACACCTAACAAAACATTATAACACCGTACGTAAACTCAAAAATCCCTAATAAACCTAATGAATTCGTCCGAGTCATTTGAACATCGTACAACATTTAGAATATCTTACGACTCTATATGCCACATTACCGCCTTGAAAAGCATGTTAGTATAACGTACGACACCTTACAACACCTAACAAAACATTACAACACCGTACGTAAACTCAAAAATCCATACTAAACCTAATGAATTCGTCCGAGTCATTTGAACATCGTACAACATTTAGAATATCTTACGACTCTGTATGCCACATTACCGCCTTGAAAAGCATGTTAGTATAACGTACGACACCTTACAACACCTAACAAAACATTATAACACCGTACGTAAACTCAAAAATCCATAATAAACCTAATGAATTCGTCCGAGTCATTTGAACATCGTACAACATTTAGAATATCTTACGACTCTATATGCCACATTACCGCCTTGAAAAGCATGTTAGTATAACGTACGACACCTTACAACACCTAACAAAACATTACAACACCGTACGTAAACTCAAAAATCCATAATAAACCTAATGAATTCGTCCGAGTCATTTGAACATCGTACAACATTTAGAATATCTTACGACTATGTATGCCACATTACCGCCTTGAAAAGCATGTTAGTATAACGTACGACACCTTACAACACCTAACAAAACATTACAACACCGTACGTAAACTCAAAACTCCATAATAAACCTAATGAATTCGTCCGAGTCATTTGAACATCGTACAACAATTTAGAATATCTTACGACTCTGTATGCCACATTACCGCCTTGAAAAGCATGTTAGTATAACGTAGGACACCTTACAACTCCTAACAACACATTACAATACCGTATGTAAACTTAAAACTCCATAGTAAACCTAATGAATTCGTCCGAGTCCTTTGAACTTCGTACGACAATTTAAAATATATTACCACTCTGTATGCCACATTACCGCCTTGAAAAGTATGTTAGTATAACGTACGACACCTTACAATTCCTAACAAAACATTACAGCACCATACGTAAACTTAAAACTACATAATAAACTTAATGAATTCGTCTGAGTCATTTGAACATCGTACAACAATTTAGAATATCTTACGACTCTGTATGCCACATTACCGCCTTGAAAATCATGTTAGTATGACGTAGGACACCTTACAACTCCTAACAACACATTAAAATACCGTATGTAAACTTAAACCTCCATAGTAAACCTAATGAATTCGTCCGAGTCCTTTAAACATCAGACGACCACTCAGGACTTGTTACGACATTGTAGGCGATATTAGCAACAGGAAAAGCAATTTAGAATAATGTAGGATGCGTTACATCTTTTGAGAACACCTTACACCACCGTACGAAACATTAAAACTCGATAATAAACCTAACGAATTCGTCCGAGTGATTTGAACATCGTACAACAATTTAGAATATCTTACCACTCTGTATGCCACATTACCGCCTTGAAAAGCATGTTAGTATAACGTACGACACCTTACAACTCCTAACAACACATTACAATACCGTATGTAAACTTAAAACTCCATAGTAAACCTAATGAATTATTCCGAGTCCTTTGAACATCGTACGACAATTTAGAATATATTACCACTCTGTATGCCACATTACCACCTTGAAAAGTATGTTAGTATAACGTACGGCACCTTACAATTCCTAACAAAACATTACAACACCGTACGTAAACTTAAAACTACATAATAAACTTAATGAATTCGTCCGATTCATTTGAACATCGTACAACAATTTAGAATATCTTACGACTCTGTATGCCACATTACCGCCTTGAAAATCATGTTAGTATGACGTAGGACACCTTACAACTCCTAACAACACATTACAATACCGTATGTAAACTTAAACCTCCATAGTAAACCTAATGAATTCGTCCGAGTCCTTTAAACATCAGACGACCACTCAGGACTTGTTACGACATTGTAGGCGATATTAGCAACAGGAAAAGCAATTTAGAATAATGTAGGATGCGTTACATCTTTTGAGAACACCTTACACCACCGTACGAAACATTAAAACTCCATAATAAACCTAACGAATTCGTCCGAGTGATTTGAACATCGTACAACAATTTAGAATATCTTACCACTCTGTATGCCACATTACCGCCTTGAAAAGCATGTTAGTATAACGTACGACACCTTACAACTCCTAAAAAAACATTACAACACCGTACGTAAACATAAAACTCCATAATAAACCTAATGAATTCGTCCGAGTGATTTGAACATCGTACAACAATTTAGAATATCTTACCACTCTGTATGCCACATTACCGCCTTGAAAAGCATGTTAGTATAACGTACGACACCTTACAACTCCTAACAAAACATTACAACGCCGTACGTGAACTTAAAACTCCATAATAAACCTAATGAATTCATCCGAGTCTTTTGAACATCGTACGACAATTTAGAATATATTACGACTCTATATGCCACATTACCGCCTTGAAAAGCATGTTACTATAACGTAGGACACCTTACAACACCTAACAAAACATTACAACACCGTACATAAACTCAAAAATCCATAATAAACCTAACGAATTCGTCCGAGTGATTTGAACATCGTACAACAATTTAGAATATCTTACCCCTCTGTATGCCTCATTACCGCCTTGAAAAGCATGTTAGTATAACGTACGACACCTTACAACTCCTAACAAAACATTACAACGCCGTACGTGAACTTAAAACTCCATAATAAACCTAATGAATTCATCCGAGTCTTTTGAACATCGTACGACAATTTAGAATATATTACGACTCTATATGCCACATTACCGCCTTGAAAAACATGTTACTATAACGTACGACACCTTACAATACCTAACAAAACATTACAACACCGTACGTAAACTCAAAAATCCATAATAAACCTAATGAATTCGTCCGAGTCATTTGAACATCGTACAACATTTAGAATATCTTACGACTCTATATGCCACATTACCGCCTTGAAAAGCATGTTAGTATAACGTACGACACCTTACAACACCTAACAAAACATTACAACACCGTACGTAAACTCAAAAATCCATAATAAACCTAATGAATTCGTCCGAGTCATTTGAACATCGTACAACATTTAGAATATCTTACGACTCTATATGCCACATTACCGCCTTGAAAAGCATGTTAGTATAACGTACGACACCTTACAACACCTAACAAAACATTACAACACCGTACGTAAACTCAAAAATCCATAATAAACCTAATGAATTCGTCCGAGTCATTTGAACATCGTACAACATTTAGAATATCTTACGACTCTATATGCCACATTACCGCCTTGAAAAGCATGTTAGAATAACGTACGACACCTTACAACACCTAACAAAACATTACAACACCGTACGTAAACTCAAAAATCCATACTAAACCTAATGAATTCGTCCGAGTCATTTGAACATCGTACAACATTTAGAATATCTTACGACTCTGTATGCCACATTACCGCCTTGAAAAGCATGTTAGTATAACGTACGACACCTTACAACACCTAACAAAACATTATAACACCGTACGTAAACTCAAAAATCCATAATAAACCTAATGAATTCGTTCGAGTCATTTGAACATCGTACAACATTTAGAATATCTTACGACTCTATATGCCACATTACCGCCTTGAAAAGCATGTTAGTATAACGTACGACACCTTACAACACCTAACAAAACATTACAACACCGTACGTAAACTCAAAAATCCATACTAAACCTAATGAATTCGTCCGAGTCATTTGAACATCGTACAACATTTAGAATATCTTACGACTCTGTATGCCACATTACCGCCTTGAAAAGCATGTTAGTATAACGTACGACACCTTACAACACCTAACAAAACATTATAACACCGTACGTAAACTCAAAAATCCCTAATAAACCTAATGAATTCGTCCGAGTCATTTGAACATCGTACAACATTTAGAATATCTTACGACTCTATATGCCACATTACCGCCTTGAAAAGCATGTTAGTATAACGTACGACACCTTACAACACCTAACAAAACATTACAACACCGTACGTAAACTCAAAAATCCATACTAAACCTAATGAATTCGTCCGAGTCATTTGAACATCGTACAACATTTAGAATATCTTACGACTCTGTATGCCACATTACCGCCTTGAAAAGCATGTTAGTATAACGTACGACACCTTACAACACCTAACAAAACATTATAACACCGTACGTAAAGTCAAAAATCCATAATAAACCTAATGAATTCGTCCGAGTCATTTGAACATCGTACAACATTTAGAATATCTTACGACTCTATATGCCACATTACCGCCTTGAAAAGCATGTTAGTATAACGTACGACACCTTACAACACCTAACAAAACATTACAACACCGTACGTAAACTCAAAAATCCATAATAAACCTAATGAATTCGTCCGAGTCATTTGAACATCGTACAACATTTAGAATATCTTACGACTATGTATGCCACATTACCGCCTTGAAAAGCATGTTAGTATAACGTACGACACCTTACAACACCTAACAAAACATTACAACACCGTACGTAAACTCAAAACTCCATAATAAACCTAATGAATTCGTCCGAGTCATTTGAACATCGTACAACAATTTAGAATATCTTACGACTCTGTATGCCACATTACCGCCTTGAAAAGCATGTTAGTATAACGTAGGACACCTTACAACTCCTAACAACACATTACAATACCGTATGTAAACTTAAAACTCCATAGTAAACCTAATGAATTCGTCCGAGTCCTTTGAACTTCGTACGACAATTTAAAATATATTACCACTCTGTATGCCACATTACCGCCTTGAAAAGTATGTTAGTATAACGTACGACACCTTACAATTCCTAACAAAACATTACAGCACCATACGTAAACTTAAAACTACATAATAAACTTAATGAATTCGTCTGAGTCATTTGAACATCGTACAACAATTTAGAATATCTTACGACTCTGTATGCCACATTACCGCCTTGAAAATCATGTTAGTATGACGTAGGACACCTTACAACTCCTAACAACACATTAAAATACCGTATGTAAACTTAAACCTCCATAGTAAACCTAATGAATTCGTCCGAGTCCTTTAAACATCAGACGACCACTCAGGACTTGTTACGACATTGTAGGCGATATTAGCAACAGGAAAAGCAATTTAGAATAATGTAGGATGCGTTACATCTTTTGAGAACACCTTACACCACCGTACGAAACATTAAAACTCGATAATAAACCTAACGAATTCGTCCGAGTGATTTGAACATCGTACAACAATTTAGAATATCTTACCACTCTGTATGCCACATTACCGCCTTGAAAAGCATGTTAGTATAACGTACGACACCTTACAACTCCTAACAACACATTACAATACCGTATGTAAACTTAAAACTCCATAGTAAACCTAATGAATTATTCCGAGTCCTTTGAACATCGTACGACAATTTAGAATATATTACCACTCTGTATGCCACATTACCACCTTGAAAAGTATGTTAGTATAACGTACGGCACCTTACAATTCCTAACAAAACATTACAACACCGTACGTAAACTTAAAACTACATAATAAACTTAATGAATTCGTCCGATTCATTTGAACATCGTACAACAATTTAGAATATCTTACGACTCTGTATGCCACATTACCGCCTTGAAAATCATGTTAGTATGACGTAGGACACCTTACAACTCCTAACAACACATTACAATACCGTATGTAAACTTAAACCTCCATAGTAAACCTAATGAATTCGTCCGAGTCCTTTAAACATCAGACGACCACTCAGGACTTGTTACGACATTGTAGGCGATATTAGCAACAGGAAAAGCAATTTAGAATAATGTAGGATGCGTTACATCTTTTGAGAACACCTTACACCACCGTACGAAACATTAAAACTCCATAATAAACCTAACGAATTCGTCCGAGTGATTTGAACATCGTACAACAATTTAGAATATCTTACCACTCTGTATGCCACATTACCGCCTTGAAAAGCATGTTAGTATAACGTACGACACCTTACAACTCCTAAAAAAACATTACAACACCGTACGTAAACATAAAACTCCATAATAAACCTAATGAATTCGTCCGAGTGATTTGAACATCGTACAACAATTTAGAATATCTTACCACTCTGTATGCCACATTACCGCCTTGAAAAGCATGTTAGTATAACGTACGACACCTTACAACTCCTAACAAAACATTACAACGCCGTACGTGAACTTAAAACTCCATAATAAACCTAATGAATTCATCCGAGTCTTTTGAACATCGTACGACAATTTAGAATATATTACGACTCTATATGCCACATTACCGCCTTGAAAAGCATGTTACTATAACGTAGGACACCCTACAACACCTAACAAAACATTACAACACCGTACATAAACTCAAAAATCCATAATAAACCTAACGAATTCGTCCGAGTGATTTGAACATCGTACAACAATTTAGAATATCTTACCCCTCTGTATGCCTCATTACCGCCTTGAAAAGCATGTTAGTATAACGTACGACACCTTACAACTCCTAACAAAACATTACAACGCCGTACGTGAACTTAAAACTTCATAATAAACCTAATGAATTCATCCGAGTCTTTTGAACATCGTACGACAATTTAGAATATATTACGACTCTATATGCCACATTACCGCCTTGAAAAGCATGTTACTATAACGTACGACACCTTACAATACCTAACAAAACATTACAACACCGTACGTAAACTCAAAAATCCATAATAAACCTAATGAATTCGTCCGAGTCATTTGAACATCGTACAACATTTAGAATATCTTACGACTCTATATGCCACATTACCGCCTTGAAAAGCATGTTAGTATAACGTACGACACCTTACAACACCAAACAAAACATTACAACACCGTACGTAAACTCAAAAATCCATAATAAACCTAATGAATTCGTCCGAGTCATTTGAACATCGTACAACATTTAGAATATCTTACGACTCTGTATGCCACATTACCGCCTTGAAAAGCATGTTAGTATAACGTACGACACCTTACAGCACCTAACAAAACATTATAACACTGTACGTAAACTCAAAAATCCATAATAAACCTAATGAATTCGTCCGAGTCATTTGAACATCGTACAACATTTAGAATATCTTACGACTCTATATGCCACATTACCGCCTTGAAAAGCATGTTAGTATAACGTACGACACCTTACAACACCTAACAAAACATTACAACACCGTACGTAAACTCAAAAACCCATACTAAACCTAATGAATTCGTCCGAGTCATTTGAACATCGTACAACAATTTAGAATATCTTACGACTCTGTATGCCACATTACCGCCTTGAAAAGCATGTTAGTATAACGTACGACACCTTACAACACCTAACAAAACATTATAACACTGTACGTAAACTCAAAAATCCATAATAAACCTAATGAATTCGTCCGAGTCATTTGAACATCGTACAACATTTAGAATATCTTACGACTCTATATGCCACATTACCGCCTTGAAAAGCATGTTAGTATAACGTACGACACCTTACAACACGTAACAAAACATTACAACACCGTACGTAAACTCAAAAATCCATACTAAACCTAATGAATTCGTCCGAGTCATTTGAACATCGTACAACATTTAGAATATCTTACGACTCTGTATGCCACATTACCGCCTTGAAAAGCATGTTAGTATAACGTACGACACCTTACAACACCTAACAAAACATTATAACACCGTACGTAAACTCAAAAATCCATAATAAACCTAATGAATTCGTCCGAGTCATTTGAACATCGTACAACATTTAGAATATCTTACGACTCTATATGCCACATTACCGCCTTGAAAAGCATGTTAGTATAACGTACGACACCTTACAACACCTAACAAAACATTACAACACCGTACGTAAACTCAAAAATCCATACTAAACCTAATGAATTCGTCCGAGTCATTTGAACATCGTACAACATTTAGAATATCTTACGACTCTGTATGCCACATTACCGCCTTGAAAAGCATGTTAGTATAACGTACGACACCTTACAGCACCTAACAAAACATTATAACACTGTACGTAAACTCAAAAATCCATAATAAACCTAATGAATTCGTCCGAGTCATTTGAACATCGTACAACATTTAGAATATCTTACGACTCTATATGCCACATTACCGCCTTGAAAAGCATGTTAGTATAACGTACGACACCTTACAACACCTAACAAAACATTACAACACCGTACGTAAACTCAAAAACCCATACTAAACCTAATGAATTCGTCCGAGTCATTTGAACATCGTACAACAATTTAGAATATCTTACGACTCTGTATGCCACATTACCGCCTTGAAAAGCATGTTAGTATAACGTACGACACCTTACAACACCTAACAAAACATTATAACACTGTACGTAAACTCAAAAATCCATAATAAACCTAATGAATTCGTCCGAGTCATTTGAACATCGTACAACATTTAGAATATCTTACGACTCTATATGCCACATTACCGCCTTGAAAAGCATGTTAGTATAACGTACGACACCTTACAACACCTAACAAAACATTACAACACCGTACGTAAACTCAAAAATCCATACTAAACCTAATGAATTCGTCCGAGTCATTTGAACATCGTACAACATTTAGAATATCTTACGACTCTGTATGCCACATTACCGCCTTGAAAAGCATGTTAGTATAACGTACGACACCTTACAACACCTAACAAAACATTATAACACCGTACGTAAACTCAAAAATCCATAATAAACCTAATGAATTCGTCCGAGTCATTTGAACATCGTACAACATTTAGAATATCTTACGACTCTATATGCCACATTACCGCCTTGAAAAGCATGTTAGTATAACGTACGACACCTTACAACACCTAACAAAACATTACAACACCGTACGTAAACTCAAAAATCCATAATAAACCTAATGAATTCGTCCGAGTCATTTGAACATCGTACAACATTTAGAATATCTTACGACTCTGTATGCCACATTACCGCCTTGAAAAGCATGTTAGTATAACGTACGACACCTTACAACACCTAACAAAACATTACAACACCGTACGTAAACTCAAAACTCCATAATAAACCTAATGAATTCGTCCGAGTCATTTGAACATCGTACAACAATTTAGAATATCTTACGACTCTGTATGCCACATTACCGCCTTGAAAAGCATGTTAGTATAACGTAGGACACCTTACAATTCCTAACAACACATTACAATACCGTATGTAAACTTAAAACTCCATAGTAAACCTAATGAATTCGTCCGAGTCCTTTGAACTTCGTACGACAATTTAAAATATATTACCACTCTGTATGCCACATTACCGCCTTGAAAAGTATGTTAGTATAACGTACGACACCTTACAATTCCTAACAAAACATTACAGCACCATACGTAAACTTAAAACTACATAATAAACTTAATGAATTCGTCTGAGTCATTTGAACATCGTACAACAATTTAGAATATCTTACGACTCTGTATGCCACATTACCGCCTTGAAAATCATGTTAGTATGACGTAGGACACCTTACAACTCCTAACAACACATTAAAATACCGTATGTAAACTTAAACCTCCATAGTAAACCTAATGAATTCGTCCGAGTCCTTTAAACATCAGACGACCACTCAGGACTTGTTACGACATTGTAGGCGATATTAGCAACAGGAAAAGCAATTTAGAATAATGTAGGATGCGTTACATCTTTTGAGAACACCTTACACCACCGTACGAAACATTAAAACTCCATAATAAACCTAACGAATTCGTCCGAGTGATTTGAACATCGTACAACAATTTAGAATATCTTACCACTCTGTATGCCACATTACCGCCTTGAAAAGCATGTTAGTATAACGTACGACACCTTACAACTCCTAACAACACATTACAATACCGTATGTAAACTTAAAACTCCATAGTAAACCTAATGAATTATTCCGAGTCCTTTGAACATCGTACGACAATTTAGAATATATTACCACTCTGTATGCCACATTACCACCTTGAAAAGTATGTTAGTATAACGTACGGCACCTTACAATTCCTAACAAAACATTACAACACCGTACGTAAACTTAAAACTACATAATAAACTTAATGAATTCGTCCGATTCATTTGAACATCGTACAACAATTTAGAATATCTTACGACTCTGTATGCCACATTACCGCCTTGAAAATCATGTTAGTATGACGTAGGACACCTTACAACTCCTAACAACACATTACAATACCGTATGTAAACTTAAACCTCCATAGTAAACCTAATGAATTCGTCTGAGTCCTTTAAACATCAGACGACCACTCAGGACTTGTTACGACATTGTAGGCGATATTAGCAACAGGAAAAGCAATTTAGAATAATGTAGGATGCGTTACATCTTTTGAGAACACCTTACACCACCGTACGAAACATTAAAACTCCATAATAAACCTAACGAATTCGTCCGAGTGATTTGAACATCGTACAACAATTTAGAATATCTTACCACTCTGTATGCCACATTACCGCCTTGAAAAGCATGTTAGTATAACGTACGACACCTTACAACTCCTAAAAAAACATTACAACATCGTACGTAAACATAAAACTACATAATAAACCTAATGAATTCGTCCGAGTGATTTGAACATCGTACAACAATTTAGAATATCTTACCACTCTGTATGCCACATTACCGCCTTGAAAAGCATGTTAGTATAACGTACGACACCTTACAACTCCTAACAAAACATTACAACGCCGTACGTGAACTTAAAACTCCATAATAAACCTAATGAATTCATCCGAGTCTTTTGAACATCGTACGACAATTTAGAATATATTACGACTCTATATGCCACATTACCGCCTTGAAAAGCATGTTACTATAACGTAGGACACCTTACAACACCTAACAAAACATTACAACACCGTACATAAACTCAAAAATCCATAATAAACCTAACGAATTCGTCCGAGTGATTTGAACATCGTACAACAATTTAGAATATCTTACCCCTCTGTATGCCTCATTACCGCCTTGAAAAGCATGTTAGTATAACGTACGACACCTTACAACTCCTAACAAAACATTACAACGCCGTACGTGAACTTAAAACTCCATAATAAACCTAATGAATTCATCCGAGTCTTTTG
This sequence comes from Tagetes erecta, assembly GCA_030867185.1. Lineage (NCBI taxonomy): Eukaryota > Viridiplantae > Streptophyta > Magnoliopsida > Asterales > Asteraceae > Tagetes > Tagetes erecta. Next base: position 39,960,444 of record CM061488.1, on the reverse strand, counting down.
AACATCGTACGACAATTTAGAATATATTACGACTCTATATGCCACATTACCGCCTTGAAAAACATGTTACTATAACGTACGACACCTTACAATACCTAACAAAACATTACAACACCGTACGTAAACTCAAAAATCCATAATAAACCTAATGAATTCGTCCGAGTCATTTGAACATCGTACAACATTTAGAATATCTTACGACTCTATATGCCTCATTACCGCCTTGAAAAGCATGTTAGTATAACGTACGACACCTTACAACACCAAACAAAACATTACAACACCGTACGTAAACTCAAAAATCCATAATAAACCTAATGAATTCGTCCGAGTCATTTGAACATCGTACAACATTTAGAATATCTTACGACTCTGTATGCCACATTACCGCCTTGAAAAGCATGTTAGTATAACGTACGACACCTTACAACACCTAACAAAACATTATAACACTGTACGTAAACTCAAAAATCCATAATAAACCTAATGAATTCGTCCGAGTCATTTGAACATCGTACAACAATTTAGAATATCTTACGACACTGTATGCCACTTTACCGCCTAGAAAATCATGTTAGTATAACGTACAACACCTTACAACTACTAACAAAACATTACAATATCGTATGTAAACTTAAAACTCCATAGTAAACCTAATAAATTTGTCCGAGTCATTTGAACATCGTACAACAATTTAGAATATCTTACGACACTGTATGCCACATTACCGCCTTGAAAATCATGTTAGTATAACGTACAACACCTTACAACTACTAACAAAACATTACAATACCGTATGTAAACTTAAAACTCCATAGTAAACCTAATGAATTTGTTCGAGTCCATTGAACATCGTACGACAATTTAAAATATATTACCACTCTGTATGCCACATTACCGCCTTGAAAAGTATGTTAGTATAACGTACGGCACCTTACAATTCCTAACAAAACATTACAGCACCATACGTAAACTTAAAACTACATAATAAACTTAATGAATTGGTATGATTCATTTGAACATCGTACAACAATTTAGAATATTTTACGACTCTGTATGCCACATTACCGCTTTGAAAATCATGTTAGTATAACGTAGGACACCTTACAACTCCTAACAACACATTACAATACCGTATGTAAACTTAAACCTCCATAGTAAACCTAATGAATTCGTCCGAGTCCTTTAAACATCAGACGACCACTCAGGACTTGTTACGACTTTGTAGGCGATATTAGCAACAGGAAAAGCAATTTAGAATAATGTAGGATGCGTTACATCTTTTGAGAACACCTTACACCACCGTACGAAACATTAAAACTCCATAATAAACCTAACGAATTCGTCCGAGTGATTTGAACATCGTACAACAATTTAGAATATCTTACCACTCTGTATGCCACATTACCGCCTTTAAAAGCATGTTAGTATAATGTACGACACCTTACAACTCTTAACAAAACATTACAACACCGTACGTAAACTTAAAACTCCATAATAAACCTAATGAATTCATCTGAGTCCTTTGAACATCGTACGAAAATTTAGAATATATTACAACTATGTATGCCACATTACCGCCTTGAAAAGCAGGTTAGTATAACGTACGGAACCTTACAACTCCTAACAAAACATTACAACACCGTACGTAAACTTAAAACTCCATAATAAACCTAATGAACTCGTCCGAGTCATTTGAACATCGTACAACAATTTAGAATATCTTACGACTCTGTATGCCACATTACCGCCTTGAAAATCATGTTAGTATAACATAGGACACCTTACAACTCCTAACAACACATTACAATACCGTACGTAAACTTAAAACTCTATAGTAAACCTAATGAATTTGTCCGAGTCCTTTAAACATCAGACGACCACTCAGGACTTGTTACGACTGTGTATGCGACATTAGCAACAGGAAAAGCAATTTAGAATAATGTGGGACGCGTTACATCTTTTGAGAACACCTTACACCACCGTACGAAACATTAAAACTCCATAATAAACCTAATGAATTCGTCCGAGTGATTTGAACATCGTACAACAATTTAGAATGTCTTACCAATCTGTATGCCACATTACCGCCTTTAAAAGCATGTTAGTATAATGTACGACACCTTACAACTCTTAACAAAACATTACAACACCGTACGTAAACTTAAAACTCCATAATAAACCTTATGAATTCGTCCGAGTCATTTGAACATCGTACAACAATTTAGAATATCTTACAACTCTGTATGCCACATTAGCGCCTTGAAAATCATGTTAGTATAACGTAGGACACCTTACAACTCCTAACAACACATTACAATACCGCACCTAAACTTAAAACTCCATAGTAAACCTAATGAATTTGTCCGAGTCCTTTAAACATCAGACGACTACTCAGGACTTGTTACGACTTTGTATGCGACATTAGCAACAGGAAAAGCAATTTAGAATAATGTAGGACGCGTTACATCTTTTGAGAACACCTTACACCACCGTACGAAACATTAAAACTCCATAATAAACCTAATGAATTCGTCCGAGTGATTTGAACATCGTACAACAATTTAGAATGTCTTACCACTCTGTATGCCACATTACCGCCTTTAAAAGCATGTTAGTATAATGTACGACACCTTACAACTCTTAACAAAACATTACAACACCGTACGTAAACTTAAAACTCCATAATAAACCTAATGAATTCATCTGAGTCCTTTGAACATCGTACGAAAATTTAGAATATATTACGACTATGTATGCCACATTACCGCCTTGAAAAGCAGGTTAGTATAACGTACGGAACCTTACAACTCCTAACAAAACATTACAACACCGTACGTAAACTTAAAACTCCATAATAAACCTAATGAACTCGTCCGAGTCATTTGAACATCGTACAACAATTTAGAATATCTTACGACTCTGTATGCCACATTACCGCCTTGAAAATCATGTTAGTATAACATAGGACACCTTACAACTCCTAACAACACATTACAATACCGTACGTAAACTTAAAACTCCATAGTAAACCTAATGAATTTGTCCGAGTCCTTTAAACATCAGACGACCACTCAGGACTTGTTACGACTGTGTATGCGACATTAGCAACAGGAAAAGCAATTTAGAATAATGTGGGACGCGTTACATCTTTTGAGAACACCTTACACCACCGTACGAAACATTAAAACTCCATAATAAACCTAATGAATTCGTCCGAGTGATTTGAACATCGTACAACAATTTAGAATGTCTTACCAATCTGTATGCCACATTACCGCCTTTAAAAGCATGTTAGTATAATGTACGACACCTTACAACTCTTAACAAAACATTACAACACCGTACGTAAACTTAAAACTCCATAATAAACCTTATGAATTCGTCCGAGTCATTTGAACATCGTACAACAATTTAGAATATCTTACAACTCTGTATGCCACATTAGCGCCTTGAAAATCACGTTAGTATAACGTAGGACACCTTACAACTCCTAACAACACATTACAATACCGCACCTAAACTTAAAACTCCATAGTAAACCTAATGAATTTGTCCGAGTCCTTTAAACATCAGACGACTACTCAGGACTTGTTACGACTTTGTATGCGACATTAGCAACAGGAAAAGCAATTTAGAATAATGTAGGACGCGTTACATCTTTTGAGAACACCTTACACCACCGTACGAAACATTAAAACTCCATAATAAACCTAATGAATTCGTCCGAGTGATTTGAACATCGTACAACAATTTAGAATGTCTTACCACTCTGTATGCCACATTACCGCCTTTAAAAGCATGTTAGTATAATGTACGACACCTTACAACTCTTAACAAAACATTACAACACCGTACGTAAACTTAAAACTCCATAATAAACCTAATGAATTCATCTGAGTCCTTTGAACATCGTACGAAAATTTAGAATATATTACGACTATGTATGCCACATTACCGCCTTGAAAAGCAGGTTAGTATAACGTACGGAACCTTACAACTCCTAACAAAACATTACAACACCGTACGTAAACTTAAAACTCCATAATAAACCTAATGAACTCGTCCGAGTCATTTGAACATCGTACAACAATTTAGAATATCTTACGACTCTATATGCCACATTACCGCCTTGAAAATCATGTTAGTATAACATAGGACACCTTACAACTCCTAACAACACATTACAATACCGCACCTAAACTTAAAACTTCATAGTAAACCTAATGAATTTGTCCGAGTCCTTTAAACATCAGACGACCACTCAGGACTTGTTACGACTTTGTATGCGACATTAGCAACAGGAAAAGCAATTTAGAATAATGTAGGACGCGTTACATCTTTTGAGAACACCTTACACCACCGTACGAAACATTAAAACTCCATAATAAACCTAATGAATTCGTCCGAGTGATTTGAACATCGTGCAACAATTTAGAATGTCTTACCACTCTGTATGCCACATTACCGCCTTTAAAAGCATGTTAGTATAATGTACGACACCTTACAACTCTTAACAAAACATTACAACACCGTACGTAAACTTAAAACTCCATAATAAACCTAATGAATTCATCTGAGTCCTTTGAACATCGTACGAAAATTTAGAATATATTACGACTATGTATGCCACATTACCGCCTTGAAAAGCAGGTTAGTATAACGTACGGAACCTTACAACTCCTAACAAAACATTACAACACCGTACGTAAACTTAAAACTCCATAATAAACCTAATGAACTCGTCCGAGTCATTTGAACATCGTACAACAATTTAGAATATCTTACGACTCTGTATGCCACATTACCGCCTTGAAAATCATGTTAGTATAACATAGGACACCTTACAACTCCTAACAACACATTACAATACCGTACGTAAACTTAAAACTTCATAGTAAACCTAATGAATTTGTCCGAGTCCTTTAAACATCAGACGACCACTCAGGACTTGTTACGACTGTGTATGCGACATTAGCAACAGGAAAAGCAATTTAGAATAATGTGGGACGCGTTACATCTTTTGAGAACACCTTACACCACCGTACGAAACATTAAAACTCCATAATAAACCTAATGAATTCGTCCGAGTGATTTGAACATCGTACAACAATTTAGAATGTCTTACCAATCTGTATGCCACATTACCGCCTTTAAAAGCATGTTAGTATAATGTACGACACCTTACAACTCTTAACAAAACATTACAACACCGTACGTAAACTTAAAACTCCATAATAAACCTTATGAATTCGTCCGAGTCATTTGAACATCGTACAACAATTTAGAATATCTTACAACTCTGTATGCCACATTAGCGCCTTGAAAATCATGTTAGTATAACGTAGGACACCTTACAACTCCTAACAACACATTACAATACCGCACCTAAACTTAAAACTCCATAGTAAACCTAATGAATTTGTCCGAGTCCTTTAAACATCAGACGACTACTCAGGACTTGTTACGACTTTGTATGCGACATTAGCAACAGGAAAAGCAATTTAGAATAATGTAGGACGCGTTACATCTTTTGAGAACACCTTACACCACCGTACGAAACATTAAAACTCCATAATAAACCTAATGAATTCGTCCGAGTGATTTGAACATCGTACAACAATTTAGAATGTCTTACCACTCTGTATGCCACATTACCGCCTTTAAAAGCATGTTAGTATAATGTACGACACCTTACAACTCTTAACAAAACATTACAACACCGTACGTAAACTTAAAACTCCATAATAAACCTAATGAATTCATCTGAGTCCTTTGAACATCGTACGAAAATTTAGAATATATTACGACTATGTATGCCACATTACCGCCTTGAAAAGCAGGTTAGTATAACGTACGGAACCTTACAACTCCTAACAAAACATTACAACACCGTACGTAAACTTAAAACTCCATAATAAACCTAATGAACTCGTCCGAGTCATTTGAACATCGTACAACAATTTAGAATATCTTACGACTCTGTATGCCACATTACCGCCTTGAAAATCATGTTAGTATAACATAGGACACCTTACAACTCCTAACAACACATTACAATACCGTACGTAAACTTAAAACTCCATAGTAAACCTAATGAATTTGTCCGAGTCCTTTAAACATCAGACGACCACTCAGGACTTGTTACGACTGTGTATGCGACATTAGCAACAGGAAAAGCAATTTAGAATAATGTGGGACGCGTTACATCTTTTGAGAACACCTTACACCACCGTACGAAACATTAAAACTCCATAATAAACCTAATGAATTCGTCCGAGTGATTTGAACATCGTACAACAATTTAGAATGTCTTACCAATCTGTATGCCACATTACCGCCTTTAAAAGCATGTTAGTATAATGTACGACACCTTACAACTCTTAACAAAACATTACAACACCGTACGTAAACTTAAAACTCCATAATAAACCTTATGAATTCGTCCGAGTCATTTGAACATCGTACAACAATTTAGAATATCTTACAACTCTGTATGCCACATTAGCGCCTTGAAAATCACGTTAGTATAACGTAGGACACCTTACAACTCCTAACAACACATTACAATACCGCACCTAAACTTAAAACTCCATAGTAAACCTAATGAATTTGTCCGAGTCCTTTAAACATCAGACGACTACTCAGGACTTGTTACGACTTTGTATGCGACATTAGCAACAGGAAAAGCAATTTAGAATAATGTAGGACGCGTTACATCTTTTGAGAACACCTTACACCACCGTACGAAACATTAAAACTCCATAATAAACCTAATGAATTCGTCCGAGTGATTTGAACATCGTACAACAATTTAGAATGTCTTACCACTCTGTATGCCACATTACCGCCTTTAAAAGCATGTTAGTATAATGTACGACACCTTACAACTCTTAACAAAACATTACAACACCGTACGTAAACTTAAAACTCCATAATAAACCTAATGAATTCATCTGAGTCCTTTGAACATCGTACGAAAATTTAGAATATATTACGACTATGTATGCCACATTACCGCCTTGAAAAGCAGGTTAGTATAACGTACGGAACCTTACAACTCCTAACAAAACATTACAACACCGTACGTAAACTTAAAACTCCATAATAAACCTAATGAACTCGTCCGAGTCATTTGAACATCGTACAACAATTTAGAATATCTTACGACTCTATATGCCACATTACCGCCTTGAAAATCATGTTAGTATAACATAGGACACCTTACAACTCCTAACAACACATTACAATACCGCACCTAAACTTAAAACTTCATAGTAAACCTAATGAATTTGTCCGAGTCCTTTAAACATCAGACGACCACTCAGGACTTGTTACGACTTTGTATGCGACATTAGCAACAGGAAAAGCAATTTAGAATAATGTAGGACGCGTTACATCTTTTGAGAACACCTTACACCACCGTACGAAACATTAAAACTCCATAATAAACCTAATGAATTCGTCCGAGTGATTTGAACATCGTACAACAATTTAGAATGTCTTACCACTCCGTATGCCACATTACCGCCTTTAAAAGCATGTTAGTATAATGTACGACACCTTACAACTCTTAACAAAACATTACAACACCGTACGTAAACTTAAAACTCCATAATAAACCTAATGAATTCATCTGAGTCCTTTGAACATCGTACGAAAATTTAGAATATATTACGACTATGTATGCCACATTACCGCCTTGAAAAGCAGGTTAGTATAACGTACGGAACCTTACAACTCCTAACAAAACATTACAACACCGTACGTAAACTTAAAACTCCATAATAAACCTAATGAACTCGTCCGAGTCATTTGAACATCGTACAACAATTTAGAATATCTTACGACTCTGTATGCCACATTACCGCCTTGAAAATCATGTTAGTATAACATAGGACACCTTACAACTCCTAACAACACATTACAATACCGTACGTAAACTTAAAACTCCATAGTAAACCTAATGAATTTGTCCGAGTCCTTTAAACATCAGACGACCACTCAGGACTTGTTACGACTGTGTATGCGACATTAGCAACAGGAAAAGCAATTTAGAATAATGTGGGACGCGTTACATCTTTTGAGAACACCTTACACCACCGTACGAAACATTAAAACTCCATAATAAACCTAATGAATTCGTCCGAGTGATTTGAACATCGTACAACAATTTAGAATGTCTTACCAATCTGTATGCCACATTACCGCCTTTAAAAGCATGTTAGTATAATGTACGACACCTTACAACTCTTAACAAAACATTACAACACCGTACGTAAACTTAAAACTCCATAATAAACCTTATGAATTCGTCCGAGTCATTTGAACATCGTACAACAATTTAGAATATCTTACAACTCTGTATGCCACATTAGCGCCTTGAAAATCACGTTAGTATAACGTAGGACACCTTACAACTCCTAACAACACATTACAATACCGCACCTAAACTTAAAACTCCATAGTAAACCTAATGAATTTGTCCGAGTCCTTTAAACATCAGACGACCACTCAGGACTTGTTACGACTTTGTATGCGACATTAGCAACAGGAAAAGCAATTTAGAATAATGTAGGACGCGTTACATCTTTTGAGAACACCTTACACCACCGTACGAAACATTAAAACTCCATAATAAACCTAATGAATTCGTCCGAGTGATTTGAACATCGTACAACAATTTAGAATGTCTTACCACTCCGTATGCCACATTACCGCCTTTAAAAGCATGTTAGTATAATGTACGACACCTTACAACTCTTAACAAAACATTACAACACCGTACGTAAACTTAAAACTCCATAATAAACCTAATGAATTCATCTGAGTCCTTTGAACATCGTACGAAAATTTAGAATATATTACGACTATGTATGCCACATTACCGCCTTGAAAAGCAGGTTAGTATAACGTACGGAACCTTACAACTCCTAACAAAACATTACAACACCGTACGTAAACTTAAAACTCCATAATAAACCTAATGAACTCGTCCGAGTCATTTGAACATCGTACAACAATTTAGAATATCTTACGACTCTGTATGCCACATTACCGCCTTGAAAATCATGTTAGTATAACATAGGACACCTTACAACTCCTAACAACACATTACAATACCGTACGTAAACTTAAAACTCCATAGTAAACCTAATGAATTTGTCCGAGTCCTTTAAACATCAGACGACCACTCAGGACTTGTTACGACTGTGTATGCGACATTAGCAACAGGAAAAGCAATTTAGAATAATGTGGGACGCGTTACATCTTTTGAGAACACCTTACACCACCGTATGAAACATTAAAACTCCATAATAAACCTAATGAATTCGTCCGAGTGATTTGAACATCGTACAACAATTTAGAATGTCTTACCAATCTGTATGCCACATTACCGCCTTTAAAAGCATGTTAGTATAATGTACGACACCTTACAACTCTTAACAAAACATTACAACACCGTACGTAAACTTAAAACTCCATAATAAACCTTATGAATTCGTCCGAGTCATTTGAACATCGTACAACAATTTAGAATATCTTACAACTCTGTATGCCACATTAGCGCCTTGAAAATCACGTTAGTATAACGTAGGACACCTTACAACTCCTAACAACACATTACAATACCGCACCTAAACTTAAAACTCCATAGTAAACCTAATGAATTTGTCCGAGTCCTTTAAACATCAGACGACCACTCAGGACTTGTTACGACTTTGTATGCGACATTAGCAACAGGAAAAGCAATTTAGAATAATGTAGGACGCGTTACATCTTTTGAGAACACCTTACACCACCGTACGAAACATTAAAACTCCATAATAAACCGAATGAATTCGTCCGAGTGATTTGAACATCGTACAACAATTTAGAATGTCTTACCACTCCGTATGCCACATTACCGCCTTTAAAAGCATGTTAGTATAATGTACGACACCTTACAACTCTTAACAAAACATTACAACACCGTACGTAAACTTAAAACTCCATAATAAACCTAATGAATTCATCTGAGTCCTTTGAACATCGTACGAAAATTTAGAATATATTACGACTATGTATGCCACATTACCGCCTTGAAAAGCAGGTTAGTATAACGTACGGAACCTTACAACTCCTAACAAAACATTACAACACCGTACGTAAACTTAAAACTCCATAATAAACCTAATGAACTCGTCCGAGTCATTTGAACATCGTACAACAATTTAGAATATCTTACGACTCTGTATGCCACATTACCGCCTTGAAAATCATGTTAGTATAACATAGGACACCTTACAACTCCTAACAACACATTACAATACCGTACGTAAACTTAAAACTCCATAGTAAACCTAATGAATTTGTCCGAGTCCTTTAAACATCAGACGACCACTCAGGACTTGTTACGACTGTGTATGCGACATTAGCAACAGGAAAAGCAATTTAGAATAATGTGGGACGCGTTACATCTTTTGAGAACACCTTACACCACCGTATGAAACATTAAAACTCCATAATAAACCTAATGAATTCGTCCGAGTGATTTGAACATCGTACAACAATTTAGAATGTCTTACCAATCTGTATGCCACATTACCGCCTTTAAAAGCATGTTAGTATAATGTACGACACCTTACAACTCTTAACAAAACATTACAACACCGTACGTAAACTTAAAACTCCATAATAAACCTTATGAATTCGTCCGAGTCATTTGAACATCGTACAACAATTTAGAATATCTTACAACTCTGTATGCCACATTAGCGCCTTGAAAATCACGTTAGTATAACGTAGGACACCTTACAACTCCTAACAACACATTACAATACCGCACCTAAACTTAAAACTCCATAGTAAACCTAATGAATTTGTCCGAGTCCTTTAAACATCAGACGACCACTCAGGACTTGTTACGACTTTGTATGCGACATTAGCAACAGGAAAAGCAATTTAGACTAATGTAGGACGCGTTACATCTTTTGAGAACACCTTACACCACCGTACGAAACATTAAAACTCCATAATAAACCTAATGAATTCGTCCGAGTGATTTGAACATCGTACAACAATTTAGAATGTCTTACCACTCCGTATGCCACATTACCGCCTTTAAAAGCATGTTAGTATAATGTACGACACCTTACAACTCTTAACAAAACATTACAACACCGTACGTAAACTTAAAACTCCATAATAAACCTAATGAATTCATCTGAGTCCTTTGAACATCGTACGAAAATTTAGAATATATTACGACTATGTATGCCACATTACCGCCTTGAAAAGCAGGTTAGTATAACGTACGGAACCTTACAACTCCTAACAAAACATTACAACACCGTACGTAAACTTAAAACTCCATAATAAACCTAATGAACTCGTCCGAGTCATTTGAACATCGTACAACAATTTAGAATATCTTACGACTCTGTATGCCACATTACCGCCTTGAAAATCATGTTAGTATAACATAGGACACCTTACAACTCCTAACAACACATTACAATACCGTACGTAAACTTAAAACTCCATAGTAAACCTAATGAATTTGTCCGAGTCCTTTAAACATCAGACGACCACTCAGGACTTGTTACGACTGTGTATGCGACATTAGCAACAGGAAAAGCAATTTAGAATAATGTGGGACGCGTTACATCTTTTGAGAACACCTTACACCACCGTACGAAACATTAAAACTCCATAATAAACCTAATGAATTCGTCCGAGTGATTTGAACATCGTACAACAATTTAGAATGTCTTACCAATCTGTATGCCACATTACCGCCTTTAAAAGCATGTTAGTATAATGTACGACACCTTACAACTCTTAACAAAACATTACAACACCGTACGTAAACTTAAAACTCCATAATAAACCTTTTGAATTCGTCCGAGTCATTTGAACATCGTACAACAATTTAGAATATCTTACAACTCTGTATGCCACATTAGCGCCTTGAAAATCACGTTAGTATAACGTAGGACACCTTACAACTCCTAACAACACATTACAATACCGCACCTAAACTTAAAACTCCATAGTAAACCTAATGAATTTGTCCGAGTCCTTTAAACATCAGACGACCACTCAGGACTTGTTACGACTTTGTATGCGACATTAGCAACAGGAAAAGCAATTTAGAATAATGTAGGACGCGTTACATCTTTTGAGAACACCTTACACCACCGTACGAAACATTAAAACTCCATAATAAACCTAATGAATTCGTCCGAGTGATTTGAACATCGTACAACAATTTAGAATGTCTTACCACTCTGTATGCCACATTACCGCCTTTAAAAGCATGTTAGTATAATGTACGACACCTTACAACTCTTAACATAACATTACAACTCCGTACGTAAACTTAAAACTCCATAATAAACCTAATGAATTCATCGGAGTCCTTTGAACATCGTACGAAAATTTAGAATATATTACGACTCTGTATGCCACATTACCGCCTTGAAAAGCAGGTTAGTATAACGTACGGAACCTTACAACTCCTAATAAAACATTACAACACCGTACGTAAACTTAAAACTCCATAATAAACCTAATGAACTCGTCCGAGTGATTTGAACACCGTACAACAATTTAGAATACCTTACGACTCTGTATGCCACATTACCGCCTTGAAAATCATGTTAGTATAACGTAGGACACCTTACAACTCCTAACAACACATTACAATACCGTACGTAAACTTAAAACTCCATAGTACACCTAATGAATTTGTCCGAGTCCTTTAAACATCATACGACCACTCAGGACTTGTTACGACTTTGTATGCGACATTAGCAACATAAAAAGCAATTTAGAATAATGTAGGACGCGTTACATCTTTTGAGAACACCTTACACCACCGTACGACACATTAAAACTCCATAATAAACCTAATGAATTCGTCCGAGTGATTTGAACATCGTACAACAATTTAAAATGTCTTACCACTCTGTATGCCACATTACCGCCTTTAAAAGCATGTTAGTATAATGTACGACACCTTACAACTCTTAACAAAACATTACAACACCGTACGTAAACTTAAAACTCCATAATAAACATAATGAATTCGTCCGAGTCATTTGAACATCGTACAACAATTTAGAATATCTTACGACTCTGTATGCCAAATTACCGCCTTGAAAATCATGTTAGTATAACGTAGGACACCTTACAACTCCTAACAACACATTACAATACCATACGTAAACTTAAAACTCCATAGTAAACCTAATGAATTCGTCCGAGTCCTTTAAACATCAGACGACCACTCAGGACTTGTTACGACTTTGTATGCGACATTAGCAACAGGAAAAGCAATTTAGAATAATGTAGGATGCGTTCCATCTTTTGAGAACACCTTACACCACCGTACGAAACATTAAAACTCCATAATAAACCTAATGAATTCGTCCGAGTGATTTGAACATTGTACAACAATTTAGAATATCTTACCACTCTGTATGCCACATTACCGTCTTTAAAAGCATGTTAGTATAATGTACGACACCTTACAACTCCTAACAAAACATTACAACACCGTACGCAAACTTAAAACTCCATAATAAACCTAATGAATTCATCCGAGTCCTTTGAACATCGTACGACAATTTAGAATATATTACGACTCAGTATGCCACATTACCGCCTTGAAAAGCAGGTTAGTATAACGTACGTAACCTTACAACTCCTAACAAAACATTACAACACCGTACGTAAACTTAAAACTCCATAATAAACCTAATGAATTCGTCCGAGTCATTTGAACATCGTACAACAATTTAGAATATCTTACAACTCTGTATGCCACATTAGCGCCTTGAAAATCATGTTAGTATAACGTAGGACACCTTACAACTCCTAACAACACATTACAATACCGTACCTAAACTTAAAACTCCATAGTAAACCTAATGAATTTGTCCGAGTCCTTTAAACATCAGACGACCACTCAGGACTTGTTACGACTTTGTATGCGACATTTGCAACAGGAAAAGCAATTTAGAATAATGTAGGATGCGTTACATCTTTTGAGAACACCTTACATCACTGTACGAAACATTAAAACTCCATAATAAACCTAATGAATTCGTCCGAGTGATTTGAACATCGTACAACAATTTAGAATATCTTACCACTCTGTATGCCACATTACCGTCTTTAAAAGCATGTTAGTATAATGTACGACACCTTACAACTCCTAACAAAACATTACAACACCGTACTTAAACTTAAAACTCTATAATAAACCTAATGAACTCGTTCGAGTGATTTGAACACCGTACAACAATTTAGAATACCTTACGACTCTGTATGCCACATTACCGCCTTGAAAATCATGTTAGTATAACGTAGGACACCTTACAACTCCTAACAACACATTACAATACCGTACGTAAACTTAAAACTCCATAGTACACCTAATGAATTTGTCCGAGTCCTTTAAACATCATACGACCACTCAGGACTTGTTACGACTTTGTATGCGACATTAGCAACAGGAAAAGCAATTTAGAATAATGTAGGACGCGTTACATCTTTTGAGAACACCTTACACCACCGTACGACACATTAAAACTCCATAATAAACCTAATGAATTCGTCCGAGTGATTTGAACATCGTACAACAATTTAAAATGTCTTACCACTCTGTATGCCACATTACCGCCTTTAAAAGCATGTTAGTCTAATGTACGACACCTTACAACTCTTAACAAAACATTACAACACCGTACGTAAACTTAAAACTCCATAATAAACATAATGAATTCGTCCGAGTCATTTGAACATCGTACAACAATTTAGAATATCTTACGACTCTGTATGCCAAATTACCGCCTTGAAAATCATGTTAGTATAACGTAGGACACCTTACAACTCCTAACAACACATTACAATACCATACGTAAACTTAAAACTCCATAGTAAACCTAATGAATTCGTCCGAGTCCTTTAAACATCAGACGACCACTCAGGACTTGTTACGACTTTGTATGCGACATTAGCAACAGGAAAAGCAATTTAGAATAATGTAGGATGCGTTACATCTTTTGAGAACACCTTACACCACCGTACGAAACATTAAAACTCCATAATAAACCTAATGAATTCGTCCGAGTGATTTGAACATCGTACAACAATTTAGAATGTCTTACCAATCTGTATGCCACATTACCGCCTTTAAAAGCATGTTAGTATAATGTACGACACCTTACAACTCTTAACAAAACATTACAACACCGTACGTAAACTTAAAACTCCATAATAAACCTTTTGAATTCGTCCGAGTCATTTGAACATCGTACAACAATTTAGAATATCTTACAACTCTGTATGCCACATTAGCGCCTTGAAAATCACGTTAGTATAACGTAGGACACCTTACAACTCCTAACAACACATTACAATACCGCACCTAAACTTAAAACTCCATAGTAAACCTAATGAATTTGTCCGAGTCCTTTAAACATCAGACGACCACTCAGGACTTGTTACGACTTTGTATGCGACATTAGCAACAGGAAAAGCAATTTAGAATAATGTAGGACGCGTTACATCTTTTGAGAACACCTTACACCACCGTACGAAACATTAAAACTCCATAATAAACCTAATGAATTCGTCCGAGTGATTTGAACATCGTACAACAATTTAGAATGTCTTACCACTCTGTATGCCACATTACCGCCTTTAAAAGCATGTTAGTATAATGTACGACACCTTACAACTCTTAACATAACATTACAACTCCGTACGTAAACTTAAAACTCCATAATAAACCTAATGAATTCATCGGAGTCCTTTGAACATCGTACGAAAATTTAGAATATATTACGACTCTGTATGCCACATTACCGCCTTGAAAAGCAGGTTAGTATAACGTACGGAACCTTACAACTCCTAATAAAACATTACAACACCGTACGTAAACTTAAAACTCCATAATAAACCTAATGAACTCGTCCGAGTGATTTGAACACCGTACAACAATTTAGAATACCTTACGACTCTGTATGCCACATTACCGCCTTGAAAATCATGTTAGTATAACGTAGGACACCTTACAACTCCTAACAACACATTACAATACCGTACGTAAACTTAAAACTCCATAGTACACCTAATGAATTTGTCCGAGTCCTTTAAACATCATACGACCACTCAGGACTTGTTACGACTTTGTATGCGACATTAGCAACATAAAAAGCAATTTAGAATAATGTAGGACGCGTTACATCTTTTGAGAACACCTTACACCACCGTACGACACATTAAAACTCCATAATAAACCTAATGAATTCGTCCGAGTGATTTGAACATCGTACAACAATTTAAAATGTCTTACCACTCTGTATGCCACATTACCGCCTTTAAAAGCATGTTAGTATAATGTACGACACCTTACAACTCTTAACAAAACATTACAACACCGTACGTAAACTTAAAACTCCATAATAAACATAATGAATTCGTCCGAGTCATTTGAACATCGTACAACAATTTAGAATATCTTACGACTCTGTATGCCAAATTACCGCCTTGAAAATCATGTTAGTATAACGTAGGACACCTTACAACTCCTAACAACACATTACAATACCATACGTAAACTTAAAACTCCATAGTAAACCTAATGAATTCGTCCGAGTCCTTTAAACATCAGACGACCACTCAGGACTTGTTACGACTTTGTATGCGACATTAGCAACAGGAAAAGCAATTTAGAATAATGTAGGATGCGTTCCATCTTTTGAGAACACCTTACACCACCGTACGAAACATTAAAACTCCATAATAAACCTAATGAATTCGTCCGAGTGATTTGAACATTGTACAACAATTTAGAATATCTTACCACTCTGTATGCCACATTACCGTCTTTAAAAGCATGTTAGTATAATGTACGACACCTTACAACTCCTAACAAAACATTACAACACCGTACGCAAACTTAAAACTCCATAATAAACCTAATGAATTCATCCGAGTCCTTTGAACATCGTACGACAATTTAGAATATATTACGACTCAGTATGCCACATTACCGCCTTGAAAAGCAGGTTAGTATAACGTACGTAACCTTACAACTCCTAACAAAACATTACAACACCGTACGTAAACTTAAAACTCCATAATAAACCTAATGAATTCATCCGAGTCATTTGAACATCGTACAACAATTTAGAATATCTTACAACTCTGTATGCCACATTAGCGCCTTGAAAATCATGTTAGTATAACGTAGGACACCTTACAACTCCTAACAACACATTACAATACCGTACCTAAACTTAAAACTCCATAGTAAACCTAATGAATTTGTCCGAGTCCTTTAAACATCAGACGACCACTCAGGACTTGTTACGACTTTGTATGCGACATTTGCAACAGGAAAAGCAATTTAGAATAATGTAGGATGCGTTACATCTTTTGAGAACACCTTACATCACTGTACGAAACATTAAAACTCCATAATAAACCTAATGAATTCGTCCGAGTGATTTGAACATCGTACAACAATTTAGAATATCTTACCACTCTGTATGCCACATTACCGTCTTTAAAAGCATGTTAGTATAATGTACGACACCTTACAACTCCTAACAAAACATTACAACACCGTACTTAAACTTAAAACTCTATAATAAACCTAATGAACTCGTTCGAGTGATTTGAACACCGTACAACAATTTAGAATACCTTACGACTCTGTATGCCACATTACCGCCTTGAAAATCATGTTAGTATAACGTAGGACACCTTACAACTCCTAACAACACATTACAATACCGTACGTAAACTTAAAACTCCATAGTACACCTAATGAATTTGTCCGAGTCCTTTAAACATCATACGACCACTCAGGACTTGTTACGACTTTGTATGCGACATTAGCAACAGGAAAAGCAATTTAGAATAATGTAGGACGCGTTACATCTTTTGAGAACACCTTACACCACCGTACGACACATTAAAACTCCATAATAAACCTAATGAATTCGTCCGAGTGATTTGAACATCGTACAACAATTTAAAATGTCTTACCACTCTGTATGCCACATTACCGCCTTTAAAAGCATGTTAGTATAATGTACGACACCTTACAACTCTTAACAAAACATTACAACACCGTACGTAAACTTAAAACTCCATAATAAACATAATGAATTCGTCCGAGTCATTTGAACATCGTACAACAATTTAGAATATCTTACGACTCTGTATGCCAAATTACCGCCTTGAAAATCATGTTAGTATAACGTAGGACACCTTACAACTCCTAACAACACATTACAATACCATACGTAAACTTAAAACTCCATAGTAAACCTAATGAATTCGTCCGAGTCCTTTAAACATCAGACGACCACTCAGGACTTGTTACGACTTTGTATGCGACATTAGCAACAGGAAAAGCAATTTAGAATAATGTAGGATGCGTTACATCTTTTGAGAACACCTTACACCACCGTACGAAACATTAAAACTCCATAATAAACCTAATGAATTCGTCCGAGTGATTTGAACATTGTACAACAATTTAGAATATCTTACCACTCTGTATGCCACATTACCGTCTTTAAAAGCATGTTAGTATAATGTACGACACCTTACAACTCCTAACAAAACATTACAACACCGTACGCAAACTTAAAACTCCATAATAAACCTAATGAATTCATCCGAGTCCTTTGAACATCGTACGACAATTTAGAATATATTACGACTCAGTATGCCACATTACCGCCTTGAAAAGCAGGTTAGTATAACGTACGTAACCTTACAACTCCTAACAAAACATTACAACACCGTACGTAAACTTAAAACTCCATAATAAACCTAATGAATTCGTCCGAGTCATTTGAACAACGTACAACAATTTAGAATATCTTACAACTCTGTATGCCACATTAGCGCCTTGAAAATCATGTTAGTATAACGTAGGACACCTTACAACTCCTAACAACACATTACAATACCGTACCTAAACTTAAAACTCCATAGTAAACCTAATGAATTTGTCCGAGTCCTTTAAACATCAGACGACCACTCAGGACTTGTTACGACTTTGTATGCGACATTTGCAACAGGAAAAGCAATTTAGAATAATGTAGGATGCGTTACATCTTTTGAGAACACCTTAGATCACTGTACGAAACATTAAAACTCCATAATAAACCTAATGAATTCGTCCGAGTGATTTGAACATCGTACAACAATTTAGAATATCTTACCACTCTGTATGCCA
The DNA here is from genome assembly GCA_030867185.1 of Tagetes erecta. NCBI lineage: Eukaryota > Viridiplantae > Streptophyta > Magnoliopsida > Asterales > Asteraceae > Tagetes > Tagetes erecta. The sequence goes on along the minus strand of CM061488.1, from coordinate 39,941,192 downwards.
CATTACCGTCTTTAAAAGCATGTTAGTATAATGTACGACACCTTACAACTCCTAACAAAACATTACAACACCGTACTTAAACTAAAAACTCCATAATAAACCTAATGAACTCGTCCGAGTGATTTGAACACCGTACAACAATTTAGAATACCTTACGACTCTGTATGCCACATTACCGCCTTGAAAATCATGTTAGTATAACGTAGGACACCTTACAACTCCTAACAACACATTACAATACCGTACGTAAACTTAAAACTCCATAGTACACCTAATGAATTTGTCCGAGTCCTTTAAACATCATACGACCACTCAGGACTTGTTACGACTTTGTATGCGACATTAGCAACAGGAAAAGCAATTTAGAATAATGTAGGACGCGTTACATCTTTTGAGAACACCTTACACCACCGTACGACACATTAAAACTCCATAATAAACCTAATGAATTCGTCCGAGTGATTTGAACATCGTACAACAATTTAAAATGTCTTACCACTCTGTATGCCACATTACCGCCTTTAAAAGCATGTTAGTATAATGTACGACACCTTACAACTCTTAACAAAACATTACAACACCGTACGTAAACTTAAAACTCCATAATAAACATAATGAATTCGTCCGAGTCATTTGAACATCGTACAACAATTTAGAATATCTTACGACTCTGTATGCCAAATTACCGCTTTGAAAATCATGTTAGTATAACGTAGGACACCTTACAACTCCTAACAACACATTACAATACCATACGTAAACTTAAAACTCCATAGTAAACCTAATGAATTCGTCCGAGTCCTTTAAACATCAGACGACCACTCAGGACTTGTTACGACTTTGTATGCGACATTAGCAACAGGAAAAGTAATTTAGAATAATGTAGGATGCGTTACATCTTTTGAGAACACCTTACACCACCGTACGAAACATTAAAACTCCATAATAAACCTAATGAATTCGTCCGAGTGATTTGAACATTGTACAACAATTTAGAATATCTTACCACTCTGTATGCCACATTACCGTCTTTAAAAGCATGTTAGTATAATGTACGACACCTTACAACTCCTAACAAAACATTACAACACCGTACGCAAACTTAAAACTCCATAATAAACCTAATGAATTCATCCGAGTCCTTTGAACATCGTACGACAATTTAGAATATATTACGACTCAGTATGCCACATTACCGCCTTGAAAAGCAGGTTAGTATAACGTACGTAACTGTAAAACCTTAAATCTAGAAGAAAGTATATGTCGATAATGGGCGGGTGTTCATGTAAATAGCACGTTGAATAAAAAGTCCTAATGTATAGAGATAAACCCTAGGGGTGATAGAGGACTTAAAATGAAGAACGTGAGCGAAAACGGAACTCAAATCGGAGTTATAACGAAGCGGGAAATGCGAAAACACCCGAGGAATGCCCGAAAACTTGTTTCGAGCATATCTTGACTTAGAAGAAGAGTTACGGAGCCCATAATATATGAATTCCACGTGTTTCGACGAGAGGAATCTGAAAACATGGGTTACGCGGTCCGCGCATTAGAGGGTAGGCCTGTGCGCGTATCGCCTAGTGTCAGTCGGGTGGAAAACAGCTGTCAGGCACTTGCCTGTTACGCGATACGCGCAGGAGGGCCCATGGTGCTGCGCGTAGCGCCTAGAACAGCCCGACCAGCCTATAAAAAGGGGTGCAACCCCCCTTCACTCCTTGCTCAACTTCTCTCTCTCTCTAGAACGTTTTAGAGAGAGAAACACCTAGTTTTTGTTGCGGAATCGCGCCTCGTGTGCGGTACCCGTCGTGACGTTCCTTCGAGTCTCGGACGCGTGAAGATCGCTTGGCGTGCGTCGAGGTTCTGCCCGAGTGAAGAACGGTGATCATCAAAGTGTTGCGCAATTGAAGATCGGTGATCGACGAGGTAATGGTCTTTCATTCTCGATTAGTTTAGGACGGGAATCGGGTTGGGAACCCGATGGGAATACGGGGTGGAGATACCCGGATAGCACGAGGGACGTGCTAGGGGAAATGGTTGCGGGATTAAACACCCGCAACTAACGGGTAGATTACCCGGGGAGGGTGCGGATTGAATATCCGTACCCTAGGGGTATGATATCTGTTGTGAACGGATAACATATCTCTGTAGGATTCGTTTAGATCCCAAGGTTCGGGATTTGGTAAGCGTAGGTGGCAACGACTCGTCTCTAGTCAGATGCTTCGCTAGTTATGCCCTAGGACTTACATAGTCTTAGGAATCGTTATTTATAACGTTGTGATATCGCGTTATAGGTGGATTATAGCTATTGAGATTGATTGTCGATATAGCTATTTGTGTGATCGTGAAGATATCCATTTGGATTGATTGTTGGGATTAGATCAAGGACCGAAGCTAGTTGTGAGCTTGTTGTGATCTTGTTGAGGTGAGTTCATACACTTAAACTCTTTTGAAATGATTGTATGTTTTACAAAACTGGATGTGTTGCTTAAACCTGTTTTGGTTGGAAATGATTGTGAGTTTCTGTATAAACTCTTTTGGATTGGTGGTGTTCTTAAACTGTTGTTTTTGAACGGTTGGCTAGCATTCTACGGTAAATATCGGGCAATACCACTTCAGTTATAGGGTGACGCGGTAAACTCGGTGAAGGGTATATGCATATATTCTGCTCCAGCGCAGACGTGCCTGACGGAGTTGTTGAGGGGTTTATCGTATTGTTTGTGTATATTTATCTGATGATGCTAGTATGTTTATGAAATGCTTGTAAATGATGGAGTTAGTGGTAACTCTTTGATCAATGGAGCTTGGCAACTCGTTGATCAAGGTTTTTACAAGTATTTGGTTGAATGTTTTGAAATGTTTTGTAAAATGTTTTATTATGAACTCACCAGCGTAAGCTGACCCTTTCTTTTAAACTTTTTGGCACACATCCTAGGTGCCGAGTGATGCAGGAAAGCACTGTTGAGGCTAGAGCAGGTAGAGGGCTTGCGGGCTTAGAAGATAGACGCTCTGGACCTAGAATAATTGCTAGCTTTAGTTTGTTAATGTTATGTATCAAACAAACAATTGTCGTTTTGTAATCAATGTATTGTATATATGAAGTTTAATGTATGCACAACTTTAAGATTTAAGCTGTGTGTATGTATGTTTGTTGATTCCACTGCGTTGCTCCTGATATCCATTCGTCACACGCGTGTAAACCCCCGGGCACCTGGGACCGCCCGCCGTGTTGGGGTTGTGACAGGCTTGGTATCAGAGCCGTAGTTTAAGCGAACTAGGTACAAGCTTAGTATCTAGACTTAAACTAAGATGAGATAAGATAGGATAAGTGCCCGCATAGGAGTATAGAAGTTGCGTTTTTAGAAAGGGAAATGGGTTTTGGTATGAACGTGGCGGAGAATGGCTAAGAACACGATCAGCGCGGTAAATAAATAATTGCAACTGGCCACTGTCATTATTTGTTTACAAGCACTATATTGTTCTTAATCATGGTCCATCATGTGAATACTGACTCCCTGCTCTCTTTTGTAGGTAGAGTTATGGCTGGTAAAAGGAAAGGTGGCGGTAGACGTCCTCCTCCGAGAAGAAGTACTAGGACTAACACGAATAAAGAAACTGATAACACTGAGACTATCGAGAATCATGATAATGACGGAGAGGAAGTTATCATGACGGAAACCCAGTTTAATTCGGCGGTGGCTGATCAAGTCTCCAAGGTTCTTGAAGCCACGTTACCTAGGATCTTAGACTCTGCATTGCAGAGGAGATCAAATGAAGGGAACCATGGAGGCGGTGGTGGTAGTGGTGGTACTGAAGGCACCGGAGGCAGTGGTGGTACCGGAGGCAGTGGTGGCACGGGAAGTGGTGGTGATGCTAGAGGCGGTGATGATACTGGTGGAAACGATGGTGGGAGAATCCCCAAGCAAGGTTGCTTGTATAAAGGTTTTAAGGATTGTACTCCTAAACCCTTCAGTGGAAAAGGTGGTGCCATAGCAACGTATAATTGGATTTCTGCGATGGAAGCTGTGATTAACATCAGTGAGTGCCGTGATGATCAAGCGGTCAAGTATGCTGCTCATTCGTTCGAGGAAGAAGCTATGCATTGGTGGAAGACGATAGTCCAAAGGAAAGGACAAGCCGCTATTGACAGCATGATGTGGAGTGACATGAAGGAGTTGGTGCTCCAACAGTTCTGTCCACAGAACGAGTTGGACAAGATGGAGATGGAATTTCTTCGGCTTGAGGCTGGATCAATGACGCCTCGTGAGTACACCTCTAGATTCAACGAGATGGCTTTGTTGGTTCCCCACTTAGTTACTCCCGAGTCTAGAAGGTTGAGGTGTTATATTCAGGGGCTTCCACCAAAGGTCCGAATGCATGTGAAGGCGAAAGGGCCAATAACCTTTGATGAAGCAGTCGGACTGAGTGCAATCATCTATGATGAGGTGCAAAGTCAAGAGGCACATGAAGGAGAAAGGAAGAGGAAGGCGGAGGATAAGAAGAGTGGTTCTGGCGGTAGATTCAAGTTCAAAAAGGGAGAAGGTGGTAGCAAAGGTAAAGAGAAGGTAGGAGAAGAATATCAAGAGAGGAAGTGTTACCGATGCCAACAGTCGGGACATCTCTCAAGATCGTGTCCGACGATCAAGTGTTATAATTGCCAGGAAACAGGACATTATAAGAGTGATTGCCCTAAAATTAAGGGAGGAAAGAACCCAGCCAAAGGGCGAGTGTTTGTTATGAAGAAGGGAGGTGATAAAGAAGTTAATGAGGATGTTGTGGCAGGTATGTTCCCTCTAAACAACGTTTATGCTAAGGTTTTATTTGACACGGGTGCAAATAAGAGTTTTGTGTCAACTTCCTTTGGTAAATACCTAGGAAAAGAACCTGTAGTACTAGATCTTGCATATGAGGTAGAAACCGCAAATGGAGGAAGTGATATGATAAAAGTAGTGTATAAGGATTGCTTGCTTAATTTAAATGGTGTCGAGTTTCCAGTTAATGTTATGCCTATGAACTTGTGTGGTTATGATGTAGTCATAGGAATGGACTGGTTAACTTATAATCGAGCCCAAGTTGATTGTGAGAAAAAGTTGGTTAGGGTATGTAAGTCAGATGGTGAAACATTAGTGGTTAAGGGAGATAGTATCAGAGGTAATATCCGGATGATATCTGCAATTAAGGCTAGTAAATGTTTGATGAGAGGTTGTGAGGCTTTTATAGCCTATGCTTTAGATGCTAAGCCTAAAAAACAGATATTGGATATTCCAGTCGTGTGTGATTACCCTGATGTGTTTCCTGACGACTTACCTGGACTCCCTCCCAACCGACAAATCGAATTTCGAATCGATTTAATACCTGAAGCAAGGCCGATTGCGAAGGCTCCTTATCGTTTGGCGCCCTCCGAATTGCAAGAACTGATGAAGCAAGTCCAGGAGTTGCTCGACTTAGGCTTCATTAGACCGAGTTCATCCCCTTGGGGTGCACCAGTGTTGTTTGTGAAGAAGAAGGACGGTTCCATGCGGATGTGCATCGACTACCGTGAGCTGAACAAGTTAACAATTAAGAACAAGTATCCTTTGCCGAGAATAGACGATCTGTTTGATCAGCTGCAAGGAGCCAGCTATTTTTCCAAGATCGATCTTAGGTCTGGATACCATCAACTGAAGGTGCGGGAAGAAGATATTCCCAAGACGGCTTTTAGAACCCGATATGGGCACTATGAGTTTTTGGTTATGTCCTTTGGACTAACCAATGCCCCTGCAGCATTCATGGATCTCATGAACAGAGTCTGCAAGCCGTACTTAGACAAATTCGTCATTGTCTTTATCGATGATATTTTGGTCTATTCGAGGGATCAAAATGATCATGCTGAACACTTGAAGAAGGTTTTGGAAACTCTCAGGCAGGAGAAGTTGTACGCTAAGTTCTCCAAGTGTGATTTTTGGAAGAGAGAAGTTCAATTTCTCGGGCATGTGATAAATGAAGCTGGTGTTCAGGTAGATCCAACTAAGATAGAGGCTATAATGAAATGGGAAGTCCCGAAAACTCCCACGGAAATTAGAAGCTTCTTAGGCGTAGCTGGGTACTACCGAAGATTTATCAAAGACTTCTCCAAAATTGCTACACCGATGACTGCATTAACGCGGAAGAAGGCTGAGTTCAAATGGGGACCCGAGCAAGAGGAAGCCTTTAGTGTCTTGAAGAAGAAGCTTTGTAGCGCTCCAATCCTTTCATTACCCGAAGGTAATGAGGATTTTGTGGTATGTTGTGATGCCTCGCTTAATGGTCTTGGTTGCGTGCTGATGCAACGAGAGAAGGTCATTGCCTATGCATCGCGACAATTAAGCGTTCATGAGAAACGTTACACCACACATGATTTGGAATTAGGAGCCATAGTGTTTGCCTTGAAGACGTGGTGACACTATCTTTATGGTACTAAATTCGTGATATATTCTGATCACAAAAGCCTCCAACACCTTTTTGATCAGAAGGAACTAAATATGAGGCAGCGTAGATGGATGGAATTGCTTAGCGATTATGATTGCGAGATCAAATACCACCCTGGCAAGGCCAATGTGGTAGCAGATGCCCTGAGTCGGAAGGAGAGAGTTAAACCCATTAGAGTAAGGGCTTTGCAGATCATTGTAACAATTGATTGGAAGGATCAGATCGTTGAAGCTCAGACGAATGCCTTGAAGGAAGAAAACATCAGGAAGGAGCGAATGGTGGGAAAGGAAGGTTTGTTGACAAAAGGAAAGGATGAGATTCTAAGGTTTGCGTCAAGAATTTGGATTCCAAAGTTTGGAGGAATTCAGGATAAGATTCTTGACGAAACCCACAAGTCTAAGTACTCGATTCATCCTGGAACGGATAAGATGTTCAAGAGCTTGAAAGAACATTATTGGTGGCCCAATATGAAGAGATCAGTTGCACAGTATGTGCAAAGGTGCTTGACTTGTTTACAGGTTAAGATAGAACATCAGAAACCAGCAGGTCTGTTACAGCAGATAGAATTACCAGTTTGGAAGTGGGAAAGAATAACAATGGATTATGTCACGAAGCTCCCAAGAACTCGTGCAGGGCATAATGCCATATGGGTGATTGTGGATCGATTGACCAAGTCGTCTCATTTCATACCATATAACGAGAGCTACTCACCAGAGAAGATGGCGGAATTGTATATCAAGGAGATTGTGAGTAGACATGGCGTGCCACTTTCGATCATCTCTGATAGAGATAGTCGATTCACGTCAAGGTTTTGGTCGAGTTTGCAAAAAGATCTAGGAACTAGATTGAATTTGAGCACGGCATATCATCCTCAAACTGATGGGCAGAGTGAGCGTACGATCCAAACCCTTGAGGATATGTTGCGTGCGTGTGTGATTGACTTTAGTGGTAGTTGGGATGAATTCTTACCATTGGTTGAGTTTTCATACAACAACAGTTATCACACCAGCATAGGGATGGCACCGTTTGAAGCACTTTATGGAAGAAAGTGCAGAACTCCTGTTTGTTGGACGGAAGTTGGAGAGGATCAGTTGTGTAGTACGGAGATGATGTTAGAAACAACTGATAAAATCCAACTGATCAGGCAAAGGCTAAAAGCTGCCCAAGATAGGCAGAAAAGTTATGCTGATGTTCGTAGAAGGCCCTTAGAATTTAAATTTGGAGATTACGTGATGTTGAAAGTATCTCCATGGAAAGGAGTGGTGAGGTTTATCAAACGTGGAAAGTTAGCCCCGAGGTACATTGGTCCATTTAAGATTGTTGCGAGAGTTGGGAAAGTTGCTTATAAGCTTGAGTTACCGGAAACCTTGAAAGGTGTACACGATACCTTTCATGTGTCAAACTTAAGGAAATGTTTGGCGGATCCGAATCAAGCTGTACCTCTCGAAGATGTTCAAGTAAGCGAGAAGCTATCTTTTACTGAGAGGCCAGTGAAGATTCTTGATACTCAAGAAAGAAAGTTGAGAAAGAAAAGAATCCGGTTAGTGTTGGTTTAATGGGAAGGACAAAGAGGACCGGAGAAAACTTGGGAATTGGCTAGTGAGATGAAAGCCAAATATCCTCAGTTATTTTTGTAATACTCGAATTTCGAGGACGAAATTCTTCTAAGGAGGGGAGAAATGTAAAACCCTAAATCTAGAAGAAAGTATATGTCGATAATGGGCGGGTGTTCATGTAAATAGCACGTTGAATAAAAAGTCCTAATATATAGAGATAAACCCTAGGGGTGATAGAGGACTTAAAATGAAGAACGTGAGCGAAAACGGAACTCAAATCGGAGTTATAACGAAGCGGGAAATGCGAAAACACCCGAGGAATGCCCGAAAACTTGTTTCGAGCATATCTTGACTTAGAAGAAGAGTTACGGAGCCCATAATATATGAATTCCACGTGTTTCGACGAGAGGAATCTGAAAACATGGGTTACGCGGTCCGCGCATTAGAGGGTAGGCCTGTGCGCGTATCGCCTAGTGTCAGTCGGGTGGAAAACAGCTGTCAGGCACTTGCCTGTTACGCGATACGCGCAGGAGGGCCCATGGTGCTGCGCGTAGCGCCTAGAACAGCCAGACCAGCCTATAAAAAGGGGTGCAACCCCCCTTCACTCCTTGCTCAACTTCTCTCTCTCTCTAGAACGTTTTAGAGAGAGAAACACCTAGTTTTTGTTGCGGAATCGCGCCTCGTGTGCGGTACCCTGCGTCGTGACGTTCCTTCGAGTCTCGAACGCGTGAAGATCGCTTGGCGTGCGTCGCGGTTCTGCCCGAGTGAAGAACGGTGATCATCAAAGTGTTGCGCAATTGAAGATCGGTGATCGACGAGGTAATGGTCTTTCATTCTCGATTAGTTTAGGACGGGAATCGGGTTGGGAACCCGATGGGAATACGGGGTGGAGATACCCGGATAGCACGAGGGACGTGCTAGGGGAAATGGTTGCGGGATTAAACACCCGCAACTAACGGGTAGATTACCCGGGGAGGGTGCGGATTGAATATCCGTACCCTAGGGGTATGATATCTGTTGTGAACGGATAACATATCTCTGTAGGATTCGTTTAGATCCCAAGGTTCGGGATTTGGTAAGCGTAGGTGGCAACGACTCGTCTCTAGTCAGATGCTTCGCTAGTTATGCCCTAGGACTTACATAGTCTTAGGAATCGTTATTTATAACGTTGTGATATCGCGTTATAGGTGGATTATAGCTATTGAGATTGATTGTCGATATAGCTATTTGTGTGATCGTGAAGATATCCATTTGGATTGATTGTTGGGATTAGATCAAGGACCGAAGCTAGTTGTGAGCTTGTTGTGATCTTGTTGAGGTGAGTTCATACACTTAAACTCTTTTGAAATGATTGTATGTTTTACAAAACTGGATGTGTTGCTTAAACCTGTTTTGGTTGGAAATGATTGTGAGTTTCTGTATAAACTCTTTTGGATTGGTGGTGTTCTTAAACTGTTGTTTTTGAACGGTTGGCTAGCATTCTACGGTAAATATCGGGCAATACCACTTCAGTTATAGGGTGACGCGGTAAACTCGGTGAAGGGTATATGCATATATTCTGCTCCAGCGCAGACGTGCCTGACGGAGTTGTTGAGGGGTTTATCGTATTGTTTGTGTATATTTATCTGATGATGCTAGTATGTTTATGAAATGCTTGTAAATGATGGAGTTAGTGGTAACTCTTTGATCAATGGAGCTTGGCAACTCGTTGATCAAGGTTTTTACAAGTATTTGGTTGAATGTTTTGAAATGTTTTGTAAAATGTTTTATTATGAACTCACCAGCGTAAGCTGACCCTTTCTTTTAAACTTTTTGGCACACATCCTAGGTGCCGAGTGATGCAGGAAAGCACTGTTGAGGCTAGAGCAGGTAGAGGGCTTGCGGGCTTAGAAGATAGACGCTCTGGACCTAGAATAATTGCTAGCTTTAGTTTGTTAATGTTATGTATCAAACAAACAATTGTCGTTTTGTAATCAATGTATTGTATATATGAAGTTTAATGTATGCACAACTTTAAGATTTAAGCTGTGTGTATGTATGTTTGTTGATTCCGCTGCGTTGCTCCTGATATCCATTCGTCACACGCGTGTAAACCCCCGGGCACCTGGGACCGCCCGCCGTGTTGGGGTTGTGACAGTAACCTTACAACTCCTAACAAAACATTACAACACCGTACGTAAACTTAAAACTCCATAATAAACCTAATGAATTCGTCCGAGTCATTTGAACATCGTACAACAATTTAGAATATCTTACAACTCTGTATGCCACATTAGCGCCTTGAAAATCATGTTAGTATAACGTAGGACACCTTACAACTCCTAACAACACATTACAATACCGTACCTAAACTTAAAACTCCATAGTAAACCTAATGAATTTGTCCGAGTCCTTTAAACATCAGACGACCACTCAGGACTTGTTACGACTTTGTATGCGACATTTGCAACAGGAAAAGCAATTTAGAATAATGTAGGATGCGTTACATCTTTTGAGAACACCTTACATCACTGTACGAAACATTAAAACTCCATAATAAACCTAATGAATTCGTCCGAGTGATTTGAACATCGTACAACAATTTAGAATATCTTATGTTGGTCCATAATGATCGTGATTTCAGTGCTTTGTTGACTTGTTTAACACAAATATGTCAAATACTTGAAGAACAAAGTATATAAAGTCCAAATAACCCAATAACAAGATCCAACACACAATCGAGGTTAATAAGCTACAATGATAAGTAGAATAAGCTCCTAGCACCTCAATAGAACGATTACACAACACAAATCAGTGAAGAATAGTTTGAGTAAAAGATGTGCAAAAGTTGTATAAATGTGAAGATAAGGTTACAATATATAGGTGTTAGGTTCGCTGATAGATTCGCTCTAGCGAATCTATCTAGCGAACCAACACAGGTTCGCTGGGCACATAGGTTCGCCCAGTCGACACCTAGATACAAAAGACATGTTGACCTGCGGGCGAATCTATAGATTCGCCCGTAGGTTCGCTAGCACTAATAACATTACAAGTCAAACAATTACAAACAAAAGTAACACCGACAAGCCGGTGGGTCCAACCTATACATAGTGACTATCAATACTCCCCCTAGGTTGGACCTCACCTGGGGAAGTCTTCTGATTAGCTCCGTTTTGATGGCTTCAAAGTTGTTCGATAAAAGCTCCTGCCCTTTCTTTGATCCCGGCCATTGGATTTGTAAAGTCTTCAGTTCCGGCCTCATCTTCACTTAAATTCAGCATTGAGTCTACAAACTCAGCATCTGCGACCTCTGTATCAGGCTCAAGTTGAACTATCGTATCCGCCTGTTTCTCAGCAGTTGGCTCCTCGCTTGCCACCTCTAAATCAATCACTTCAACTGGTTTCTCAAACCTTTGTTCGATAGTTTGATCGAGTTGTCTTGTCAGGTCATCCATCTCCATTTTCAGATCATCCGACCTCCTCAATCTTTCATTTACAGCTTCAAGCTCAGCACGAATTCCCCGGGCTTTATTTGCGACCTTTACGAACAGGTTCGCTTCAGCAGCAGTGTCATCTACAGCCCCGTGCTTAATTCTGTTCTCACACAGCACCTTCAGATCCTCATCACTGAAGGAGAAGACCTCCATCGGATCAAATAGTCGAATTTCTGGACGGTCATCTCCACTCAGTCTGACAACTGCCTCCCCAGTGCTATTATCATAGAACCATTTGACAAAATCCTTCAGTCTCGGCGGCTGAGTGTCTGGGACCCTCACCCTTGTCATCACTTTCGGTGCATCTATTTTCAACACGATCTTGCCCTTCCACGACACCCAGTGTTTATTCTTCTTTTGCCTCAACCTCTTCGGCTTTTGATATCCAAACTCAACAAAATCAGACTTGGCAGCCTCCTGAATAGCAGCTTCGAACGCGCAAGCCCTGCCGCTATCCTCTTTCCCTAATAGAGGTAGCTCTGCAAGCCTACGCAAGTCCCAGCGAGGAAAGGTGGCAAAGTGTTTTCGGTTCTTGACGTACGTAATGTCCCCACCCCTTCGTTTAATCATGTACGCCTCCACCAAACAGTTGTATTTCCATGCTATGATCTGTCTATCTTGCTGTTTGGTGTTGGGTTCGTCAAGATGTTGGAATATTGGCACCTCAGGCACCACAGCTTCTTCTTTCCTGAACCATTCGGATTTGTCAAGCTCAGCGTGTTCAAATTGGTAACTCATTCCCTTTTCTTCCACTTTGTATGCCTCCGGCTCATCCTCAATATCCTCCTCACTTTCAGCATCAATATCAGTTTCCGGTTCATCAACCAGTGTATAATCCACCCCAGATCCACCAACAACTTCATCCCCTTCAAATACGTCCATATCAATCCCCATTTCTTCATCAAACTCTTCCTCCACGGCTTTTCCCTTTCCTTTATCACCAAAATCAACATCCATTAACGGATATTTTGTAATATCCGTTAAGGAGTTCAGTTCCGCTTCAGTCATCGCCGGTTCAGTCCCAGCATTTTCCTTCAAGCTGTTCAACTCTTTGAAGATCCTTACAATCAGACATTGCTGGTCCCTCATCATTCGACCCATCTCATATATCACAGTGGATTTTTCAGCATCCTGTTTTTCCAGTTCTTCATGTCTACCTTGTAGTTCAACCAGCTCAGCCTTTAAGCTTTCAATCTCAACCTTCAACTCATTACTAGATCCAGCAGATGTACCCCCTATATCATGCTTCGCTTTCTTTGATCCTTCAGCGTTTGTATCAGACCTCTTCTTTGTTCTCAGTTCTCTGCCAGCATCAATCTCGGCCTGAATTTCATCCACTTCCCGTTCAAATGAATAATTTTTATCCTTTGCATACGCCTTTCTTTTTCTAATCTTCTTCTCAACCTCCTCAATATTTTCACCGCCCCGTTTCTTCTCCGACTCAATCAACCTCTGAATATAGACCCATCTCTCAGCCGGATACATATTTTCCCACAAATAAGTAATCCTACCCACACAATCCGGTCGCACCGATTTACAGTCTTTGAATATCCTTGAATGCATATCCCAGATTTTTAATTCTGCACCCTCCACCGGCAGATTTGGTAGTTTATCATTCAGAATCATCTGAATGAATCTGGGATACATTAGCCATTTTGCCCCCTTGCTGGCATGGATGTTCTCGAGCATGTAGTTGTAAATCAACTTAGCAAGATTTGCTTTTTGCCCTCGGCAAAACAGCATCATCGCTCGAGCCCAGTCCAAGTTCAGCCCGTCCGTACCCCCCTTCCTGTGATCCAGGCACATAATGAACACATGTGCTATATACCTCCATTCCTGGATCAGGTACGACTTCACAAATTCCATCTTCTTTTCTCCGGGCATCGGACCCTCATACCCCGCTGTCCGGAATGCCCCGTAAACTTCTTCAGCAGACATATGGACCTCCTCACCCACATCATCCTCTAGCCTCAAAATTCTAGCCAGATCGGCTTCAGTAAACGCCAAGTCTTGGCCACAGACATTTGCACATATACGTGACGGCTGCACCGGCACATTCATGACCGCAGTTCGCCAGAAATCCCGAACGTGCGTCTCGTATATGGTGGGAGAGTGAGAGATGGCATGATGTATGTGTGACGACTTCAGCCACTTGATAGCGTCTCTGTAGCTGCTGGCCTTTTCAAAATTTTCGTCGAGTAAAGCACACATGTTGTGCTTTTTCTCAAAGAATAAAGTCGACATTTTGCCTGAAAAATAAACGGAGATTGATCAGAAATGAAGATTTGAAAATCAGAAAATAGATTCGCTGGAAATTAGGTTCGCTGGTATAGCGAACCTGAGATTTTGACACCAGAACCTATAGATTCGCTGACATGAAAAATCAGTCATTGTTGTCGAGCGAATGTATAGGTTCGCTAGAAACAGTCGGGCGAATCTATGTTGTTGCGCGGACAGCATAACGACATAGGTTCGCTCGAAGTCTTGAACTTTCGTTCAGGTTCGCCAGAAGAACACTTAGATTCGCTGGAAACCCTAGTTTTTGAAAAACGGCCAAAATCACATACAGTTCATCATTATTAAGCATATAAAGCAACAACGGGTAGTATAATCACTAAACAAGTCTATTATGGAGTAAAACCCTAACAACTAACACCAAAACAGTCATTCAATCGATACTTGAGCAAAGATCGACGGATTTAACAGGTCAAATGAGCGATTAAGGGTTTAAAACACTGATTAGGATGAAAACGATTACATACCAGACAATATTTGTGAAGTTTAAGTGTGAAAAACCGGTGAGTAAGTGAGAATCGAACATTCGGCGGTGAGAATTTTGAAAAATGTGCTACAGTACAGGTGACAGCGAAAATGAGATATTTCGCTGTCACTGTGTATATATACTGACATAGGTTCGCTGGCAGTCAGTCCAGCGAACTTTAGGTTCGCTGGAAGACCAACAGACAAAGTCTACGACTGGTTCGCTAGCAGGTTCGCTGACACATAAACAAGGATGTTTCATGTCAGCGAATCAAAGACATTCCGGGCGAACCTTAGGGTCCAAGCGAACCTGTAGGTTCGCTATAGATTCGCTAGACAAACAACAAAAATATTTTTGGATTTTCTTAAAAAAATTTTTAAAAACTTTGTAAATCCGTAAATACGTCCCACGACATCAACGCTCCAAAAATAAACATAAACACATATAATCCTAAAATTTAAAAATAAAAATGAAGAGAAATGAAATAAAAGATTAAAATAAAATAGAATTAACAGGAGACGGTTTTAAACGCTAGAAAGGATATATATTCTTCATGATGTTTTGAGTAGAATCCGGAGAATCATCGATTGGCGGGATTGCAGATATGTTTGTCCATTTAAACCCATGCCTTAGTCCTTTTCAACAAGAGATCAGCAGCTTCTTTTATCATGTTTTCGGTTAGATTGAAGAAACTCAGACAACACGGTCCCCACAGACATCTAGGTAAAAAGAACAAGTTCTGTCATCAGGGTATATCTGAGCAATACTATTGACTTTGCTTGAATTTCACAGATCAACTTTTGAATGTTGACCGATGCGTTTGTTTCTTTTGACACTTGTGCAATTTTTGCATCTTTTCTTTGTGAGTGGAGCTTGTCAGCAATTGATTCATTTTGAATACAATGCGACTTATTATGTGGGAAACTCAAATAGTCTAGAGCTCCAGGTCTATACTCACGTATAACAGAGGAGATAAACATTTGAGCATGCTCGGTGAATCTTCAGGTCAATACTTCCGTATAGCAGAGAAGATTCACCAACTCCAGGTCAATACTTCCGTATAGCAGAGGAGTTAAGCACTTGACTCAAAACGTTCTGAGGAGTTAACGAGTAACTCACTCAGAGGCTTTTCCGAAGAGCATCACTAGCAGCTTTTTATTTTATTTGTTTTGCATACTAGAAACTCGATTCGGGGATAGGGCGAGGGTGATTTGGGATTTTTTAGGGAAATCAAGACAAAGATTTGACACTCTCAACCCATTTTTGACAGAACCATTATCTTTGTGCAATCCAATCACGTCAAGGAGATAATCCTTGTTGTCGAGATCTTGAGCGTTATGTTTGGCTGCACAATCACTGTTTACTTCGTTTTCGGGCTGAGCCTATCTGACATATCCCAAACGCAATGCTTCTGACCTCCTTCAACGACTCTTCAACATCAATCAAAACGGAGATCCTGAAATAGCAAAATTTGAAAAACTATAAGTAGTTAATCTTTTATATCTCCCCCAAAATTTCTATATAATAGCCGTCTAATAAGAAATTTTTGTTTTTCAGATTTTCTTAATATATATATATGTATATATACAAAAGTAAAAGAAAATTAAAAGAAGATAGAATAAAATAAAGTAACGGAGCAATGAAAACGAGTGACCCACGGATTTTTCAAAGAAGATAAGGACCAGATTATTTACAAAGACCAGATTATTTACATATTTACAAAAGGATTCTCACAGAAAAGGTTTTCAAAAAGATATAAGTCCAAGCATGGAGATCAATTCATAAAAACGTGGTTTGTCAAAAGTTTTTGTGAAAAGATCTGCTTTTTGCTTTCTAGTTTCGATAGGAATAATATCAATAAACCCCTTTTCCTGTGCATCCCGGATTGCATGAATTCTTGTTTCAATGTGCTTGGTTCGAGTGTGTTGAATGGGGTTCTTGGCGATTCCAACAGCAGCTTCATTGTCACAAAAGAGTGGCGTGTGAAGAAAGTTGATGCCATAATCCATCATCTGATGTTGAATCCACAGCACTTGGCAACAGCAACTTGAAGCAGCAATGTATTCTGCTTCTCCTGTGGACAGAGAGACTGTTGTTTGCTTCTTGCTTTGCCAGGAAACAAGACATTCTCCAAGGTATTGACATCCACCGGTGACCGATTTCCTGTTAATCCTGCAACCAGCATGATCACTATCAGAAAAGGCATGTAAATCAAAGTTCCCACCTTTTGGGTACCAAAGTCCCAAACGAGAGGAACCCTTAAGGTAACGAAAAATTCGTTTAACAGCTTTTTCATGTGATTCTTTTGGATTGGCTTGGAAGCGATCACAGTAACA
Source organism: Tagetes erecta (assembly GCA_030867185.1). NCBI lineage: Eukaryota > Viridiplantae > Streptophyta > Magnoliopsida > Asterales > Asteraceae > Tagetes > Tagetes erecta. The sequence continues at coordinate 39,924,622 of CM061488.1, read as the reverse complement.
CACGGCAAATGTAATATCTGGACGGCTTGCAGTCAGATACATGAGAGATCCGATCATCGAGCGATACCGATGAGCATCCACAGGATTCCCATTATCATCGGAAGTAAGGCATGTTTGAGCAGTAAAAGGAATCAAGTCAGGAGAAGAATCATCCATGCCGAACTTCGTGAGGATTTCTTTGATATATTTCTCTTTGTGGATTAGAATTCCATCAGGCTTTTGCTCAACTTGCAGCCCCAAGAAGAAACACATCTCCCCCATTATTGTCATCTCAAAACGATCCATCATCACCTTCTCAAATTCTCTACACAACCCTTCATTAGTCGAACCAAAAATGATATCATCAACATACACTTGAACGATCAGCAGCTCGCCATCCACCTCCTTCTTGAATAATGTCATATCTATACTCCCACGTGAGAAACCCTTACTGAGGAGATACTGTGTCAGAGTTTCATACCAGATCCTTGGAGCTTGATGCAACCCATACAACGATTTGTCAAGCTTGTAAACCTTTGACGGGAAATCAGGATCCTCGAAGCCTGGTGGTTGACATACGTAGATCTCCTCATCGATGTCTCCGTATAGAAATGCACATTTCACATCCATCTGATAAACCTTAAAGTTTTTGTTCGCAGCATGTGCAAGAAAGATTCTGATGGCTTCCAGGCGAGCGACTGGAGCAAAAACACTGGTATAGTCAATTCCCTCCTCTTGGGCAAAACCTTGAACAACCAGTCTCGCTTTATTTCTGATTACAACACCACGATCATCTGGCTTGTTCCGAAAAACCCATTTAGTGCCGATTGGACACTTGTTAGGAGGAAGATCAACCAGTTCCCAAACTTTGAGCTTCCTGAATTGCTGCAGTTCCATTTGCATGGCATCCACCCAACTCGGATCTTCAAGTGCCTGTTTATAATTCTTTGGAACGACTTGAGACAGAAAGGCAGCATAAAGACATTCATTAATCAAACCGCTCTGACTCCGGGTTCGCACACCATCGGTAATAGATCCAATGATATAATCGTGAGGGTGGTTTTTCAGGGTTTTGAAGTCGGTGTTGAGTAGTAAAGGATTTTGATCGGTTGAGGGTGTTTGATTTGATGGTTGTGACGGTGTGGGTGATGGGATGGTAGTGGATGTGGATGGAATATCTGATGGAGAAGTTTGAACAGTTTGAGGTTGTGGAATATCTGGTGGTGGTGATGGGATGTCAAATGAAGTGGGAGGTAGTTGTGTAGCGGATGTGGAAGGTTGTGATTGTGATGGTGTAGGTGTATGATTGAAAATAGAAACCGATGTGTGTGGAATGATGTCGTCATCGGCAGAGTCAGGAAGATTAAATGATTTGAAAATGGTGGTGGCATCATAAAACCAAGCCGGTTCACTACCAATACTTGTAGTGTTTGATTCTTGCCAATCAACATAGTAGGACTCTTGCACGATCCGCGTTCGCTTGTTGTAAACGCGATACGCCTTTTGCGTGTTAGAGTATCCCACAAAGAAGCATTCATCAGAGACAGCCCCAAACTTCGTCTTCTGATCTTGAGTATTCAGAAGAGTGCAAGAACATCCAAAGGGGCGTAGAAAATCAATCAGCGGCTTAATCCCTCGAAACAGTTGGTATGACGTCTTCATCTTTTCTTTGACAATCAGTACCCTGTTAAGAACATAAGCTGCACAATTAACTGCTTCAGCCCAGAAAATAATTGGAAGTTTTGACTCGATCAGCATAGTCCTAGCGGCCTCCACAAGAGTTTGGTTTTTCCTTTCAGCAACACCATTTTGTTGTGGTGTTCGGGCAGCGCTAAACTGTCTGAGAATACCCCGTTGTTCACAGAAGGAGTTGAAGATGTGGTTTCTGAATTCAGTTCCGTTATCGCTTCTGATGGCTTGAACCTTCTTCTTTCCAAGGACCTCTATTAGAGGTATTAACTTCATCAGCTCTTCGGCTGTCTCACTCTTGTTCGCCATGAATCTTACCCAGGTGTACCTAGAGTAATCATCTGTGACAACCAAGCAATAAGACTTTTTAGCAATTGATTTGACACTTATTGGACCGAATAAATCAGTATGTAACAATTCGAGGGGTTCTGAGATAGTATTTGTAATTTTGAGTTTATGTGGCTTTTTGTGCTGTTTTCCTCTAGCACAAGCCATGCATTTCTCGACCACAGAAAAATCCTTTTGTGGTAAACCCCTGACCAAATTGTTCTTAACCAATTTATTCAGAATTTTAAAATTGATGTGTCCTAAACGTTTATGCCACAAAAATGATTCAAAGGATGATGCTTTAGACAGGAGACATGTCACAGTGGAATTTGATTCCAGTGAACCCATATTCAACATATAGGTGTCATTTCGTCTCGGAGCTCGCATGATCACCATATCTTCAGGAATGGTAAACTCTGGCTTCAAGAACAGGCATTCATTTGGAAGAAACATCACAGGAATGTTCTTATCACAGATTTGTGATACACTCAGAAGATTGAATGCCAGTTCAGGAACATAGTTAACGTCTTCCAAAGTAAGTGAGCCATTGGAGACTTCTCCTTGACCAATCATCTTCCCACCTTTCTTATCTCCCGCAAAAGCAACATAACCTCCATTTATGATCCTATAGTTAGTAAGAAGATCCTTCAATCCTGTCATATGTCTGGAACATCCGCTGTCAATATGCCAATGACTATTTACAACGGCATTTGAATGTTCCTGACATTTATTAAAAGAAAAGAAAAGTTAGACCTTTGCAATAGGCACCCAAGTCTTTGTGTACCTGGGTGGTGAAGCAGATGAAGTATTACAAAAGAAATTATTTACAAAAGTGTTTAATCTTTTTCTGATAGATTTTTGCTTTGGACTATTTTGGATTAATTTGGAACATTGCTTGACAGTGTGACCAGTATTTCCGCATTTAAAACAGTGAGACTTCAAACCGGTTTTGGGAATTCTGTTGACAGGAATTTTATCCATTACAATTTCCTCATCACATTCAGACAGTTGTGAGTCACAGTCACTGTAAGTGTCATAGAGTTCTTTTAACTTACTTGTTGTGACTTTAACAGTATCAGATTCAGGTTTTGGTTTAAGAATGTATGAAAAAGATGATTCCTTCTCTTTTGGTTTTGAAATTCTCACAGGTGTGAAAGATGGAATTTGGTGAGTGAAGAACTTTTGAAAGCAGTTTGTTTTGGTTTGACTTTCAGAGACTTGACCTGAAAGCTTGTCTTTGTCATTCACACACACATTTTTAATCAAATCAGCATCATTCAACACATTAGGGTTTGAAGTGGAGCACCCTAAATTACTATTAAACATGAAATTGTCTGAATATGAAACATTACTACAAACAGGATTATCTAAACAAATGTCTTCAAAAGACTTCTTGGAATCAGAACTACTGCAATCACTACTGACAGAACAACCAAGCCCAACACTCCCACCATACGCGTACTCCTCTCTAACTTCCTTAAGGTTTACTTCACTCAAACCTGCAATGGAACTGTCAGTATCGTTCTGCATAATCTCTTGAATTAACTCATTTGAGGGATGAGGAATAGGTGTAGGAGAATAACAGAAAGTACTGGGTGGAGGATATGCATATGTTTCATTTTTACTAAAACCCAAACCTGTCTTGACCCTGGCCCCCCTTTGATTCTTGCACAGTTCCTCCCTTTTCATACCAGATATGGTCCACTGCTGCAATTTGTTTTTAAGTTTTCTTGCTTCAAATTCAGCAAGTGTAACTTGCTCAGTCAAGTAGTTAATCTCACAGTTCTTTTCTAAAAGAGTTCTTTTTAAGTGTTCATTTTCTTTTAAAGCTTCTCTTAACTTAACAAAATATTTTGATTCACTTAATTTGAGCTCTTTGATGGTTCTTTTTAATTCGTTTTCGTTTGACATTAACAATTTATTTGCTTTGTATATGCTAATTAAACGAATTTTGCAAGCAGATGAACACATATCTTCAATAACATCGTAAGGAAGACCGATTACCAGTTTTTCTGCGGCCAGAGCACGATCACATTGACAGTAGGGAGTGCTTCTCTTGAATTCATCAACTGCATCCAGCCTTGCCTTTTCGATCATTTCTTCCAAGCTAGCCTTAGACTCCTCCTCATGCTTTACTTCATTAACAGCGGCTTCACAAACTAACCCTGAATGATTCAGATGTCCTTGAGCAATAACATCTGATTGAACTTGAACAGCATCCTCCACTTTCTCTTCTTCTTCATTTCCAAAAAATTCTTTGAACGGATCAAAGAGATTTATATCATTGTCATCAAACTCAGTAATTTCAGCAATAAGGGCATGGTTGATCTCCTCCTTGGTTTCTTCGATTTCAGCACTCCAGTCAAAGTTGGTGAGAAGTGCAGTTTCATTCTTTGACTTTGCTTCCTCAACCTTTTCTTGAATTGGAGCAGATCTTGGACTTACAGAGTTAACTGGCTCAGAAACGATTGGTAATGGGCATTCTCTCTTGAAGTGGCCCAGTTGTTTGCAGTTATAGCATCGTAACTTTCCCTTGTCATAACCCAGCTTAGCATTCTGTCCTTGATTTCCAAAGTTTCTTCTGCCAGTTCTTTCCATGAATCGTCTGGCACGAAGAGTGAGCATAGCCATCTGCCATTGAATATCTGTTTCCTCCAGATCATCAGGATCCACCTGATACATGTCTTCTACAGTCATACCTTTCCCTTTTAACTCACCTGCAACAAGAGCTTCATAACTGTGGACAAACATTCCAAATAAAGCCATAGTATCTGACGGAATCTGTGTGGTGACAGACGCATTCGAACTTGAACCAACACTTGAAGGTACACCGGCAGATTTAGCAGATACATGACTTGATGGTCCTCTAGATGCAGCACTGTACATATATGAGTTTGCAGCGGATGAGATAAGTGCAGCATTTTGAGAGGGAATGTTTGGAACCATCATTGACTGATTATATTCTCTTCTTTTCACGTCAAGGTCGAAAGACTTCAGCTTGTTGATGACGTCCATCAGTTTGTAGTCAGGAAAGTTTCTCTCTTGTTTCAGCAGCTTGATTTGAAGACTCCATTGCGGAGGAAGAGAATCTAACAATTTAGCAACTTGTTCATGATTGCCCAGCTTATCATCATATTTCTTCAAATTACTTGACACAGATAGAAATCGGTTTGTAATGTCAGTCAAGTTCTCTTGTGAGTACCCCACAAAAGAGTTGAATTCCTTTTCGGCTTGAGCTTTTCTATCAAGTTTCAGATCTTCATTGCCATCATAAAATTCACACAAGGCATCATACAGACTTTTTGCTGTTGTGTGTTCGGCAAACCTGTTAAAGATGTCCTGATGTAAGCAGAGTATTAATGCCCCGAGTGCCTTCTTGTCTCGATCTAGTAATCTGATGTCTGCTTCAGTGAAAGTACTTGGATTTGTGTTTGTTGAAGTAACCGTTCCTTCAACAGTTGTTGGCACGTGCGGACCATTTACGATAGATTCCCATTGGTTGTAATCCGTGTAGTAGAAAAAGGCTTTCAGACATCTTTTCCAGTCTTCAAAGTTTTCACCACTAACAAGCCTCGGAGGCCTATTAGGTTGAACGCTATCCAGATCATTCATATTCAATGTTGATGAAGTCATAACCTTGAACAGATAATAGATTCGCTGAAAAATGACAGATTCGCTGGCTAGTTTCGCTAGAAGAACACAGCAGATTCGCTGGCAAATTCGCTGGAAGCAGATTCGCTGGACAGTCAAACAGTTTCGCTGGCGAGCAAGCACAGATTCGCTGGCCTGATTTTGGCAGCAGTTTCGCTTGCACAGTCAGCTAGACAGGTGAACTTTCGTTCGATGATATGTTAGATTCGCTGGCCACAACACAACCCAAACAGGACAGAAGTTTGAATTAGGTTCGCTGGATAAACTGACAGATTCGCTGCTTGAACAGTTAGTTTCGCTGGTAGCTCAACCACTCTGAAACAGTACGGAAACAGCTCGAAAACCCTCAAAACTTGACCATTTGCCTACACGTTTGTTTTAAAAGCTTTGTATGTCCAAATACCACAAACCTTGACCAAAATGCAACTCCAAAACACAAGAAACAAGCTTCAAACAGAATCAAAAGTGTTTTGACCCAAAAACTTCAAAAATCAACACAAAAATCACGTGAATCAAACAATCAAGAGCACTAAGGCTCTGATACCATATTGTTGGTCCATAATGATCGTGATTTCAGTGCTTTGTTGACTTGTTTAACACAAATATGTCAAATACTTGAAGAACAAAGTATATAAAGTCCAAATAACCCAATAACAAGATCCAACACACAATCGAGGTTAATAAGCTACAATGATAAGTAGAATAAGCTCCTAGCACCTCATTAGAACGATTACACAACACAAATCAGTGAAGAATAGTTTGAGTAAAAGATGTGCAAAAGTTGTATAAATGTGAAGATAAGGTTACAATATATAGGTGTTAGGTTCGCTGATAGATTCGCTCTAGCGAATCTATCTAGCGAACCAACACAGGTTCGCTGGGCACATAGGTTCGCCCAGTCGACACCTAGATACAAAAGACATGTTGACCTGCGGGCGAATCTATAGATTCGCCCGTAGGTTCGCTAGCACTAATAACATTACAAGTCAAACAATTACAAACAAAAGTAACACCGACAAGCCGGTGGGTCCAACCTATACATAGTGACTATCATCTTACCACTCTGTATGCCACATTACCGTCTTTAAAAGCATGTTAGTATAATGTACGACACCTTACAACTCCTAACAAAACATTACAACACCGTACTTAAACTTAAAACTCCATAATAAACCTAATGAATTCATCTGAGTCCTTTGAACATCGTACGAAAATTTAGAATATATTACGACTATGTATGCCACATTACCGCCTTGAAAAGCATGTTAGTATAACGTATGTAACCTTACAACTCCTAACAAAACATTTCAACACCGTACGTAAACTTAAAACTCCATAATAAACCTAATGAATATGTCCGAGTCATTTGAACACCGTACAACAATTTAGAATACCTTACGACTCTGTATGCCACATTACCGCCTTGAAAATCATGTTAGTATAACGTAGGACACCTTACAACTCCTAACAACACATTACAATACCATACGTAAACTTAAAACTCCATAGTAAACCTAATGAATTCGTCCGAGTCCTTTAAACATCAGACGACCACTCAGGACTTGTTACGACTTTGTATGCGACATTAGCAACAGGAAAAGCAATTTAGAATAATGTAGGATGCGTTACATCTTTTGAGAACACCTTACACCACCGTACGAAACATTAAAACTCCATAATAAACCTAATGAATTCGTCCGAGTGATTTGAACATTGTACAACAATTTAGAATATCTTACCACTCTGTATGCCACATTACCGTCTTTAAAAGCATGTTAGTAAAATGGACGACACCTTACAACTCCTAACAAAACATTACAACACCGTACTTAAACTTAAAACTCCATAATAAACCTAATGAATTCATCTGAGCCCTTTGAACATCGTACGAAAATTTAGAATATATTACGACTATGTATGCCACATTACCGCCTTGAAAAGCATGTTAGTATAACGTATGTAACCTTACAACTCCTAACAAAACATTACAACACCGTACGTAAACTTAAAACTCCATAATAAACCTAATGAATATGTCCGAGTCATTTGAACACCGTACAACAATTTAGAATACCTTACGACTCTGTATGCCACATTACCGCCTTGAAAATCATGTTAGTATAACGTAGGACACCTTAAAACTCCTAACAACACATTACAATACCGTACGTAAACTTAAAACTCCATAGTACACCTAATGAATTTGTCCGAGTCCTTTAAACATCATACGACCACTCAGGACTTGTTACGACTTTGTATGCGACATTAGCAACAGGAAAAGCAATTTAGAATAATGTAGGACGCGTTACATCTTTTGAGAACACCTTACACCACCGTACGAAACATTAAAACTCCATAATAAACCTAATGAATTCGTCCGAGTGATTTGAACATCGTACAACAATTTAGAATGTCTTACCACTCCGTATGCCACATTACCGCCTTTAAAAGCATGTTAGTATAATGTACGACACCTTACAACTCTTAACAAAACATTACAACACCGTACGTAAACTTAAAACTCCATAATAAACCTAATGAATTCATCTGAGTCCTTTGAACATCGTACGAAAATTTAGAATATATTACGACTATGTATGCCACATTACCGCCTTGAAAAGCAGGTTAGTATAACGTACGGAACCTTACGACTCCTAACAAAACATTACAACACCGTACGTAAACTTAAAACTCCATAATAAACCTAATGAACTCGTCCGAGTCATTTGAACATCGTACAACAATTTAGAATATCTTACGACTCTGTATGCAACATTACCGCCTTGAAAATCATGTTAGTATAACGTAGGACACCTTACAACTCCTAACAACACATTACAATACCGTACGTAAACTTAAAACTCCATAGTAAACCTAATGAATTTGTCCGAGTCCTTTACACATCAGACGACCACTCAGGACTTGTTACGACTGTGTATGCGACATTAGCAACAGGAAAAGCAATTTAGAATAATGTGGGACGCGTTACATCTTTTGAGAACACCTTACACCACCGTACGAAACATAAAAACTCCATAATAAACCTAATGAATTCGTCCGAGTGATTTGAACATCGTACAACAATTTAGAATGTCTTACCAATCTGTATGCCACATTACCGCCTTTAAAAGCATGTTAGTATAATGTACGACACCTTACAACTCTTAACAAAACATTACAACACCGTACGTAAACTTAAAACTCCATAATAAACCTTATGAATTCGTCCGAGTCATTTGAACATCGTACAACAATTTAGAATATCTTACAACTCTGTATGCCACATTAGCGCCTTGAAAATCACGTTAGTATAACGTAGGACACCTTACAACTCCTAACAACACATTACAATACCGCACCTAAACTTAAAACTCCATAGTAAACCTAATGAATTTGTCCGAGTCCTTTAAACATCAGACGACCACTCAGGACTTGTTACGACTTTGTATGCGACATTAGCAACAGGAAAAGCAATTTAGAATAATGTAGGACGCGTTACATCTTTTGAGAACACCTTACACCACCGTACGAAACATTAAAACTCCATAATAAACCTAATGAATTCGTCCGAGTGATTTGAACATCGTACAACAATTTAGAATGTCTTACCACTCTGTATGCCACATTACCGCCTTTAAAAGCATGTTAGTATAATGTACGACACCTTACAACTCTTAACAAAACATTACAACACCGTACGTAAACTTAAAACTCCATAATAAACCTAATGAATTCATCTGAGTCCTTTGAACATCGTACGAAAATTTAGAATATATTATGACTATGTATGCCACATTACCGCCTTGAAAAGCAGGTTAGTATAACGTACGGAACCTTACAACTCCTAACAAAACATTACAACACCGTACGTAAACTTAAAACTCCATAATAAACCTAATGAACTCGTCCGAGTCATTTGAACATCGTACAACAATTTAGAATATCTTACGACTCTGTATGCCACATTACCGCCTTGAAAATCATGTTAGTATAACATAGGACACCTTACAACTCCTAACAACACATTACAATACCGTACGTAAACTTAAAACTCCATAGTAAACCTAATTAATTTGTCCGAGTCCTTTAAACATCAGACGACCACTCAGGACTTGTTACGACTGTGTATGCGACATTAGCAACAGGAAAAGCAATTTAGAATAATGTGGGACGCGTTACATCTTTTGAGAACACCTTACACCACCGTACGAAACATTAAAACTCCATAATAAACCTAATGAATTCGTCCGAGTGATTTGAACATCGTACAACAATTTAGAATGTCTTACCAATCTGTATGCCACATTACCGCCTTTAAAAGCATGTTAGTATAATGTACGACACCTTACAACTCTTAACAAAACATTACAACACCGTACGTAAACTTAAAACTCCATAATAAACCTTATGAATTCGTCCGAGTCATTTGAACATCGTACAACAATTTAGAATATCTTACAACTCTGTATGCCACATTAGCGCCTTGAAAATCACGTTAGTATAACGTAGGACACCTTACAACTCCTAACAACACATTACAATACCGCACCTAAACTTAAAACTCCATAGTAAACCTAATGAATTTGTCCGAGTCCTTTAAACATCAGACGACCACTCAGGACTTGTTACGACTTTGTATGCGACATTAGCAACAGGAAAAGCAATTTAGAATAATGTAGGACGCGTTACATCTTTTGAGAACACCTTACACCACCGTACGAAACATTAAAACTCCATAATAAACCTAATGAATTCGTCCGAGTGATTTGAACATCGTACAACAATTTAGAATGTCTTACCACTCTGTATGCCACATTACCGCCTTTAAAAGCATGTTAGTATAATGTACGACACCTTACAACTCTTAACAAAACATTACAACACCGTACGTAAACTTAAAACTCCATAATAAACCTAATGAATTCATCTGAGTCCTTTGAACATCGTACGAAAATTTAGAATATATTATGACTATGTATGCCACATTACCGCCTTGAAAAGCAGGTTAGTATAACGTACGGAACCTTACAACTCCTAACAAAACATTACAACACCGTACGTAAACTTAAAACTCCATAATAAACCTAATGAACTCGTCCGAGTCATTTGAACATCGTACAACAATTTAGAATATTTTACGACTCTGTATGCCACATTACCGCCTTGAAAATCATGTTAGTATAACATAGGACACCTTACAACTCCTAACAACACATTACAATACCGTACGTAAACTTAAAACTCCATAGTAAACCTAATGAATTTGTCCGAGTCCTTTAAACATCAGACGACCACTCAGGACTTGTTACGACTGTGTATGCGACATTAGCAACAGGAAAAGCAATTTAGAATAATGTGGGACGCGTTACATCTTTTGAGAACACCTTACACCACCGTACGAAACATTAAAACTCCATAATAAACCTAATGAATTCGTCCGAGTGATTTGAACATCGTACAACAATTTAGAATGTCTTACCAATCTGTATGCCACATTACCGCCTTTAAAAGCATGTTAGTATAATGTACGACACCTTACAACTCTTAACAAAACATTACAACACCGTACGTAAACTTAAAACTCCATAATAAACCTAATGAATTCATCTGAGTCCTTTGAACATCGTACGAAAATTTAGAATATATTATGACTATGTATGCCACATTACCGCCTTGAAAAGCAGGTTAGTATAACGTACGGAACCTTACAACTCCTAACAAAACATTACAACACCGTACGTAAACTTAAAACTCCATAATAAACCTAATGAACTCGTCCGAGTCATTTGAACATCGTACAACAATTTAGAATATTTTACGACTCTGTATGCCACATTACCGCCTTGAAAATCATGTTAGTATAACATAGGACACCTTACAACTCCTAACAACACATTACAATACCGTACGTAAACTTAAAACTCCATAGTAAACCTAATGAATTTGTCCGAGTCCTTTAAACATCAGACGACCACTCAGGACTTGTTACGACTGTGTATGCGACATTAGCAACAGGAAAAGCAATTTAGAATAATGTGGGACGCGTTACATCTTTTGAGAACACCTTACACCACCGTACGAAACATTAAAACTCCATAATAAACCTAATGAATTCGTCCGAGTGATTTGAACATCGTACAACAATTTAGAATGTCTTACCAATCTGTATGCCACATTACCGCCTTTAAAAGCATGTTAGTATAATGTACGACACCTTACAACTCTTAACAAAACATTACAACACCGTACGTAAACTTAAAACTCCATAATAAACCTTATGAATTCGTCCGAGTCGTTTGAACATCGTACAACAATTTAGAATATCTTACGACTCTGTATGCCACATTACCGCCTTGAAAATCATGTTAGTATAACGTAGGACACCTTACAACTCCTAACAACACATTACAATACCATACGTAAACTTAAAACTGCATAGTAAACCTAATGAATTCGTCCGAGTCCTTTAAACATCAGACGACCACTCAGGACTTGTTACGACTTTGTATGCGACATTAGCAACAGGAAACGCAATTTAGAATAATGTAGGATGCGTTACATCTTTTGAGAACACCTTACACCACTGCACGAAACATTAAAACTCCATAATAAACCTAATGAATTCGTCCGAGTGATTTGAACATTGTACAACAATTTAGAAAATCTTACCACTCTGTATGCCACATTACCGCCTTTAAAAGCATGTTAGTATAATGTACGACACCTTACAACTCGTAACAAAACATTAAAACACCGTACGTAAACTTAAAACTCCATAATAAACCTAATAAATTCATCTGAGTCCTTTGAACATCGTACGAAAATTTAGAATATATTACGACTCTGTATGCCACATTACCGCCTTGAAAAGCAGGTTAGTATAACGTACGGAACCTTACAACTCCTAACAAAACATTACAACACCGTACGTAAACTTAAAACTCCATAATAAACCTTATGAATTCGTCCGAGTCGTTTGAACATCGTACAACAATTTAGAATATCTTACGACTCTGTATGCCACATTACCGCCTTGAAAATCATGTTAGTATAACGTAGGACACCTTACAACTCCTAACAACACATTACAATACCATACGTAAACTTAAAACTCCATAGTAAACCTAATGAATTTGTCCGAGTCCTTTAAACATCAGACGACCACTCAGGACTTGTTACGACTGTGTATGCGACATTAGCAACAGGAAAAGCAATTTAGAATAATGTGGGACGCGTTACATCTTTTGAGAACACCTTACACCACCGTACGAAACATTAAAACTCCATAATAAACCTAATGAATTCGTCCGAGTGATTTGAACATCGTACAACAATTTAGAATGTCTTACCAATCTGTATGCCACATTACCGCCTTTAAAAGCATGTTAGTATAATGTACGACACCTTACAACTCTTAACAAAACATTACAACACCGTACGTAAACTTAAAACTCCATAATAAACCTTATGAATTCGTTCGAGTCGTTTGAACATCGTACAACAATTTAGAATATCTTACGACTCTGTATGCCACATTACCGCCTTGAAAATCATGTTAGTATAACGTAGGACACCTTACAACTCCTAACAACACATTACAATACCATACGTAAACTTAAAACTGCATAGTAAACCTAATGAATTCGTCCGAGTCCTTTAAACATCAGACGACCACTCAGGACTTGTTACGACTTTGTATGCGACATTAGCAACAGGAAAAGCAATTTAGAATAATGTAGGATGCGTTACATCTTTTGAGAACACCTTACACCACCGTACGAAACATTAAAACTCCATAATAAACCTAATGAATTCGTCCGAGTGATTTGAACATCGTACAACAATTTAGAATGTCTTACCACTCTGTATGCCACATTACCGCCTTTAAAAGCATGTTAGTATAATGTACGACACCTTACAACTCTTAACAAAACATTACAACACCGTACGTAAACTTAAAACTCCATAATAAACCTAATGAATTCATCTGAGTCCTTTGAACATCGTACGAAAATTTAGAATATATTATGACTATGTATGCCACCTTACCGCCTTGAAAAGCAGGTTAGTATAACGTACGGAACCTTACAACTCCTAACAAAACATTACAACACCGTACGTAAACTTAAAACTCCATAATAAACCTAATGAACTCGTCCGAGTCATTTGAACATCGTACAACAATTTAGAATATTTTACGACTCTGTATGCCACATTACCGCCTTGAAAATCATGTTAGTATAACATAGGACACCTTACAACTCCTAACAACACATTACAATACCGTACGTAAACTTAAAACTCCATAGTAAACCTAATGAATTTGTCCGAGTCCTTTAAACATCAGACGACCACTCAGGACTTGTTACGACTGTGTATGCGACATTAGCAACAGGAAAAGCAATTTAGAATAATGTGGGACGCGTTACATCTTTTGAGAACACCTTACACCACCGTACGAAACATTAAAACTCCATAATAAACCTAATGAATTCGTCCGAGTGATTTGAACATCGTACAACAATTTAGAATGTCTTACCAATCTGTATGCCACATTACCGCCTTTAAAAGCATGTTAGTATAATGTACGACACCTTACAACTCTTAACAAAACATTACAACACCGTACGTAAACTTAAAACTCCATAATAAACCTTATGAATTCGTTCGAGTCGTTTGAACATCGTACAACAATTTAGAATATCTTACGACTCTGTATGCCACATTACCGCCTTGAAAATCATGTTAGTATAACGTAGGACACCTTACAACTCCTAACAACACATTACAATACCATACGTAAACTTAAAACTGCATAGTAAACCTAATGAATTCGTCCGAGACCTTTAAACATCAGACGACCACTCAGGACTTGTTACGACTTTGTATGCGACATTAGCAACAGGAAACGCAATTTAGAATAATGTAGGACGCGTTACATCTTTTGAGAACACCTTACACCACCGTACGAAACATTAAAACTCCATAATAAACCTAATGAATTCGTCCGAGTGATTTGAACATCGTACAACAATTTAGAAAATCTTACCACTCTGTATGCCACATTACCGCCTTTAAAAGCATGTTAGTATAATGTACGACACCTTACAACTCGTAACAAAACATTAAAACACCGTACGTAAACTTAAAACTCCATAATAAACCTAATGAATTCATCTGAGTCCTTTGAACATCGTACGAAAATTTAGAATATATTACGACTCTGTATGCCACATTACCGCCTTGAAAAGCAGGTTAGTATAACGTACGGAACCTTACAACTCCTAACAAAACATTACAACACCGTACGTAAACTTAAAACTCCATAATAAACCTAATGAACTCGTCCGAGTCATTTGAACATCGTACAACAATTTAGAATATTTTACGACTCTGTATGCCACATTACCGCCTTGAAAATCATGTTAGTATAACATAGGACACCTTACAACTCCTAACAACACATTACAATACCGTACGTAAACTTAAAACTCCATAGTAAACCTAATGAATTTGTCCGAGTCCTTTAAACATCAGACGACCACTCAGGACTTGTTACGACTGTGTATGCGACATTAGCAACAGGAAAAGCAATTTAGAATAATGTGGGACGCGTTACATCTTTTGAGAACACCTTACACCACCGTACGAAACATTAAAACTCCATAATAAACCTAATGAATTCGTCCGAGTGATTTGAACATCGTACAACAATTTAGAATGTCTTACCAATCTGTATGCCACATTACCGCCTTTAAAAGCATGTTAGTATAATGTACGACACCTTACAACTCTTAACAAAACATTACAACACCGTACGTAAACTTAAAACTCCATAATAAACCTTATGAATTCGTTCGAGTCGTTTGAACATCGTACAACAATTTAGAATATCTTACGACTCTGTATGCCACATTACCGCCTTGAAAATCATGTTAGTATAACGTAGGACACCTTACAACTCCTAACAACACATTACAATACCATACGTAAACTTAAAACTGCATAGTAAACCTAATGAATTCGTCCGAGACCTTTAAACATCAGACGACCACTCAGGACTTGTTACGACTTTGTATGCGACATTAGCAACAGGAAACACAATTTAGAATAATGTAGGATGCGTTACATCTTTTGAGAACACCTTACACCACTGCACGAAACATTAAAACTCCATAATAAACCTAATGAATTCGTCCGAGTGATTTGAACATTGTACAACAATTTAGAAAATCTTACCACTCTGTATGCCACATTACCGCCTTTAAAAGCATGTTAGTATAATGTACGACACCTTACAACTCGTAACAAAACATTAAAACACCGTACGTAAACTTAAAACTCCATAATAAACCTAATGAATTCATCTGAGTCCTTTGAACATCGTACGAAAATTTAGAATATATTACGACTCTGTATGCCACATTACCGCCTTGAAAAGCAGGTTAGTATAACGTACGGAACCTTACAACTCCTAACAAAACATTACAACACCGTACGTAAACTTAAAACTCCATAATAAACCTAATGAACTCGTCCGAGTGATTTGAACACCGTACAACAATTTAGAATACCTTACGACTCTGTATGCCACATTACCGCCTTGAAAATCATGTTAGTATAACGTAGGACACCTTACAACTCCTAACAACACATTAAAATACCGTACGTAAACTTAAAACTCCATAGTACACCTAATGAATTTGTCCGAGTCCTTTAAACATCATACGACCACTCAGGACTTGTTACGACTTTGTATGCGACATTAGCAACAGGAAAAGCAATTTAGAATAATGTAGGACGCGTTACATCTTTTGAGAACACCTTACACCACCGTACGACACATTAAAACTCCATAATAAACCTAATGAATTCGTCCGAGTGATTTGAACATCGTACAACAATTTAAAATGTCTTACCACTCTGTATGCCACATTACCGCCTTTAAAAGCATGTTAGTATAATGTACGACACCTTACAACTCTTAACAAAACATTACAACACCGTACGTAAACTTAAAACTCCATAATAAACATAATGAATTCGTCCGAGTCATTTGAACATCGTACAACAATTTAGAATATCTTACGACTCTGTATGCCAAATTACCGCCTTGAAAATCATGTTAGTATAACGTAGGACACCTTACAACTCCTAACAACACATTACAATACCATACGTAAACTTAAAACTCCATAGTAAACCTAATGAATTCGTCCGAGTCCTTTAAACATCAGACGACCACTCAGGACTTATTACGACTTTGTATGCGACATTAGCAACAGGAAAAGCAATTTAGAATAATGTAGGATGCGTTACATCTTTTGAGAACACCTTACACCACCGTACGAAACATTAAAACTCCATAATAAACCTAATGAATTCGTCCGAGTGATTTGCACATTGTACAACAATTTAGAATATCTTACCACTCTGTATGCCACATTACCGTCTTTAAAAGCATGTTAGTATAATGTACGACACCTTACAACTCCTAACAAAACATTACAACACCGTACGCAAACTTAAAACTCCATAATAAACCTAATGAATTCATCCGAGTCCTTTGAACATCGTACGACAATTTAGAATATATTACGACTCAGTATGCCACATTACCGCCTTGAAAAGCAGGTTAGTATAACGTACGTAACCTTACAACTCCTAACAAAACATTACAACACCGTACGTAAACTTAAAACTCCATAATAAACCTAATGAATTCGTCCGAGTCATTTGAACATCGTACAACAATTTAGAATATCTTACAACTCTGTATGCCACATTAGCGCCTTGAAAATCATGTTAGTATAACGTAGGACACCTTACAACTCCTAACAACACATTACAATACCGTACCTAAACTTAAAACTCCATAGTAAACCTAATGAATTTGTCCGAGTCCTTTAAACATCAGACGACCACTCAGGACTTGTTACGACTTTGTATGCGACATTTGCAACAGGAAAAGCAATTTAGAATAATGTAGGATGCGTTACATCTTTTGAGAACACCTTACATCACTGTACGAAACATTAAAACTCCATAATAAACCTAATGAATTCGTCCGAGTGATTTGAACATCGTACAACAATTTAGAATATCTTACCACTCTGTATGCCACATTACCGTCTTTAAAAGCATGTTAGTATAATGTACGACACCTTACAACTCCTAACAAAACATTACAACACCGTACTTCAACTTAAAACTCCATAATAAACCTAATGAATTCATCTGAGTCCTTTGAACATCGTACGAAAATTTAGAATATATTACGACTATGTATGCCACATTACCGCCTTGAAAAGCATGTTAGTATAACGTATGTAACCTTACAACTCCTAACAAAACATTACAACACCGTACGTAAACTTAAAACTCCATAATAAACCTAATGAATATGTCCGAGTCATTTGAACACCGTACAACAATTTAGAATACCTTACGACTCTGTATGCCACATTACCGCCTTGAAAATCATGTTAGTATAACGTAGGACACCTTACCACTCCTAACAACACATTACAATACCATACGTAAACTTAAAACTGCATAGTAAACCTAATGAATTCGTCCGAGTCCTTTAAACATCAGACGACCACTCAGGACTTGTTACGACTTTGTATGCGACATTAGCAACAGGAAACGCAATTTAGAATAATGTAGGATGCGTTACATCTTTTGAGAACACCTTACACCACTGCACGAAACATTAAAACTCCATAATAAACCTAATGAATTCGTCCGAGTGATTTGAACATTGTACAACAATTTAGAAAATCTTACCACTCTGTATGCCACATTACCGCCTTTAAAAGCATGTTAGTATAATGTACGACACCTTACAACTCGTAACAAAACATTAAAACACCGTACGTAAACTTAAAACTCCATAATAAACCTAATGAATTCGTCCGAGTGATTTGAACATCGTACAACAATTTAAAATGTCTTACCACTCTGTATGCCACATTACCGCCTTTAAAAGCATGTTAGTATAATGTACGACACCGTACAACTCTTAACAAAACATTACAACACCGTACGTAAACTTAAAACTCCATAATAAACATAATGAATTCGTCCGAGTCATTTGAACATCGTACAACAATTTAGAATATCTTACGACTCTGTATGCCAAATTACCGCCTTGAAAATCATGTTAGTATAACGTAGGACACCTTACCACTCCTAACAACACATTACAATACCATACGTAAACTTAAAACTGCATAGTAAACCTAATGAATTCGTCCGAGTCCTTTAAACATCAGACGACCACTCAGGACTTGTTACGACTTTGTATGCGACATTTGCAACAGGAAAAGCAATTTAGAATAATGTAGGATGCGTTACATCTTTTGAGAACACCTTACATCACTGTACGAAACATTAAAACTCCATAATAAATCTAATGAATTCGTCCGAGTGATTTGAACATCGTACAACAATTTAGAATATCTTACCACTCTGTATGCCACATTACCGTCTTTAAAAGCATGTTAGTATAATGTACGACACCTTACAACTCCTAACAAAACATTACAACACCGTACTTCAACTTAAAACTCCATAATAAACCTAATGAATTCATCTGAGTCCTTTGAACATCGTACGAAAATTTAGAATATATTACGACTATGTATGCCACATTACCGCCTTGAAAAGCATGTTAGTATAACGTATGTAACCTTACAACTCCTAACAAAACATTACAACACCGTACGTAAACTTAAAACTCCATAATAAACCTAATGAATATGTCCGAGTCATTTGAACACCGTACAACAATTTAGAATACCTTACGACTCTGTATGCCACATTACCGCCTTGAAAATCATGTTAGTATAACGTAGGACACCTTACAACTCCTAACAACACATTACAATACCATACGTAAACTTAAAACTGCATAGTAAACCTAATGAATTCGTCCGAGTCCTTTAAACATCAGACGATCACTCAGGACTTGTTACGACTTTGTATGCGACACTAGCAACAGGAAACGCAATTTAGAATAATGTAGGATGCGTTACATCTTTTGAGAACACCTTACACCACTGCACGAAACATTAAAACTCCATAATAAACCTAATGAATTCGTCCGAGTGATTTGAACATTGTACAACAATTTAGAAAATCTTACCACTCTGTATGCCACATTACCGCCTTTAAAAGCATGTTAGTATAATGTACGACACCTTACAACTCGTAACAAAACATTAAAACACCGTACGTAAACTTAAAACTCCATAATAAACCTAATGAATTCGTCCGAGTGATTTGAACATCGTACAACAATTTAAAATGTCTTACCACTCTGTATGCCACATTACCGCCTTTAAAAGCATGTTAGTATAATGTACGACACCGTACAACTCTTAACAAAACATTACAACACCGTACGTAAACTTAAAACTCCATAATAAACATAATGAATTCGTCCGAGTCATTTGAACATCGTACAACAATTTAGAATATCTTACGACTCTGTATGCCAAATTACCGCCTTGAAAATCATGTTAGTATAACGTAGGACACCTTACCACTCCTAACAACACATTACAATACCATACGTAAACTTAAAACTGCATAGTAAACCTAATGAATTCGTCCGAGTCCTTTAAACATCAGACGACCACTCAGGACTTGTTACGACTTTGTATGCGACATTTGCAACAGGAAAAGCAATTTAGAATAATGTAGGATGCGTTACATCTTTTGAGAACACCTTACATCACTGTACGAAACATTAAAACTCCATAATAAATCTAATGAATTCGTCCGAGTGATTTGAACATCGTACAACAATTTAGAATATCTTACCACTCTGTATGCCACATTACCGTCTTTAAAAGCATGTTAGTATAATGTACGACACCTTACAACTCCTAACAAAACATTACAACACCGTACTTCAACTTAAAACTCCATAATAAACCTAATGAATTCATCTGAGTCCTTTGAACATCGTACGAAAATTTAGAATATATTACGACTATGTATGCCACATTACCGCCTTGAAAAGCATGTTAGTATAACGTATGTAACCTTACAACTCCTAACAAAACATTACAACACCGTACGTAAACTTAAAACTCCATAATAAACCTAATGAATATGTCCGAGTCATTTGAACACCGTACAACAATTTAGAATACCTTACGACTCTGTATGCCACATTACCGCCTTGAAAATCATGTTAGTATAACGTAGGACACCTTACAACTCCTAACAACACATTACAATACCATACGTAAACTTAAAACTGCATAGTAAACCTAATGAATTCGTCCGAGTCCTTTAAACATCAGACGATCACTCAGGACTTGTTACGACTTTGTATGCGACACTAGCAACAGGAAACGCAATTTAGAATAATGTAGGATGCGTTACATCTTTTGAGAACACCTTACACCACTGCACGAAACATTAAAACTCCATAATAAACCTAATGAATTCGTCCGAGTGATTTGAACATTGTACAACAATTTAGAAAATCTTACCACTCTGTATGCCACATTACCGCCTTTAAAAGCATGTTAGTATAATGTACGACACCTTACAACTCGTAACAAAACATTAAAACACCGTACGTAAACTTAAAACTCCATAATAAACCTAATGAATTCATCTGAGTCCTTTGAACATCGTACGAAAATTTAGAATATATTACGACTCTGTATGCCACATTACCGCCTTGAAAAGCAGGTTATTATAACGTACGGAACCTTACAACTCCTAACAAAACATTACAACACCGTACGTAAACTTAAAACTCCATAATAAACCTAATGAACTCGTCCGAGTGATTTGAACACCGTACAACAATTTAGAATAACTTACGACTCTGTATGCCACATTACCGCCTTGAAAATCATGTTAGTATAACCTAGGACACCTTACAACTCCTAACAACACATTACAATACCGTACGTAAACTTAAAACTCCATAGTACACCTAATGAATTTGTCCGAGTCCTTTAAACATCATACGACCACTCAGGACTTGTTACGACTTTGTATGCGACATTAGCAACAGGAAAAGCAATTTAGAATAATGTAGGACGCGTTACATCTTTTGAGAACACCTTACACCACCGTACGACACATTAAAACTCCATAATAAACCTAATGAATTCGTCCGAGTGATTTGAACATCGTACAACAATTTAAAATGTCTTACCACTCTGTATGCCACATTACCGCCTTTAAAAGCATGTTAGTATAATGTACGACACCTTACAACTCTTAACAAAACATTACAACACCGTACGTAAACTTAAAACTCCATAATAAACATAATGAATTCGTCCGAGTCATTTGAACATCGTACAACAATTTAGAATATCTTACGACTCTGTATGCCAAATTACCGCCTTGAAAATCATGTTAGTATAACGTAGGACACCTTACAATTCCTAACAACACATTACAATACCATACGTAAACTTAAAACTCCATAGTAAACCTAATGAATTCGTCCGAGTCCTTTAAACATCAGACGACCACTCAGGACTTGTTACGACTTTGTATGCGACATTAGCAACAGGAAAAGCAATTTAGAATAATGTAGGATGCGTTACATCTTTTGAGAACACCTTACACCACCGTACGAAACATTAAAACTCCATAATAAACCTAATGAATTCGTCCGAGTGATTTGAACATTGTACAACAATTTAGAATATCTTACCACTCTGTATGCCACATTACCGTCTTTAAAAGCATGTTAGTATAATGTACGACACCTTACAACTCCTAACAAAACATTACAACACCGTACGCAAACTTAAAACTCCATAATAAACCTAATGAATTCATCCGAGTCCTTTGAACATCGTACGACAATTTAGAATATATTACGACTCAGTATGCCACATTACCGCCATGAAAAGCAGGTTAGTATAACGTACGTAACCTTACAACTCCTAACAAAACATTACAACACCGTACGTAAACTTAAAACTCCATAATAAACCTAATGAATTCGTCCGAGTCATTTGAACATCGTACAACAATTTAGAATATCTTACAACTCTGTATGCCACATTAGCGCCTTGAAAATCATGTTAGTATAACGTAGGACACCTTACAACTCCTAACAACACATTACAATACCGTACCTAAACTTAAAACTCCATAGTAAACCTAATGAATTTGTCCGAGTCCTTTAAACATCAGACGACCACTCAGGACTTGTTACGACTTTGTATGCGACATTTGCAACAGGAAAAGCAATTTAGAATAATGTAGGATGCGTTACATCTTTTGAGAACACCTTACATCACTGTACGAAACATTAAAACTCCATAATAAATCTAATGAATTCGTCCGAGTGATTTGAACATCGTACAACAATTTAGAATATCTTACCACTCTGTATGCCACATTACCGTCTTTAAAAGCATGTTAGTATAATGTACGACACCTTACAACTCCTAACAAAACATTACAACACCGTACTTCAACTTAAAACTCCATAATAAACCTAATGAATTCATCTGAGTCCTTTGAACATCGTACGAAAATTTAGAATATATTACGACTATGTATGCCACATTACCGCCTTGAAAAGCATGTTAGTATAACGTATGTAACCTTACAACTCCTAACAAAACATTACAACACCGTACGTAAACTTAAAACTCCATAATAAACCTAATGAATATGTCCGAGTCATTTGAACACCGTACAACAATTTAGAATACCTTACGACTCTGTATGCCACATTACCGCCTTGAAAATCATGTTAGTATAACGTAGGACACCTTACCACTCCTAACAACACATTACAATACCATACGTAAACTTAAAACTGCATAGTAAACCTAATGAATTCGTCCGAGTCCTTTAAACATCAGACGACCACTCAGGACTTGTTACGACTTTGTATGCGACATTAGCAACAGGAAACGCAATTTAGAATAATGTAGGATGCGTTACATCTTTTGAGAACACCTTACACCACTGCACGAAACATTAAAACTCCATAATAAACCTAATGAATTCGTCCGAGTGATTTGAACATTGTACAACAATTTAGAAAATCTTACCACTCTGTATGCCACATTACCGCCTTTAAAAGCATGTTAGTATAATGTACGACACCTTACAACTCGTAACAAAACATTAAAACACCGTACGTAAACTTAAAACTCCATAATAAACCTAATGAATTCATCTGAGTCCTTTGAACATCGTACGAAAATTTAGAATATATTACGACTCTGTATGCCACATTACCGCCTTGAAAAGCAGGTTATTATAACGTACGGAACCTTACAACTCCTAACAAAACATTACAACACCGTACGTAAACTTAAAACTCCATAATAAACCTAATGAACTCGTCCGAGTGATTTGAACACCGTACAACAATTTAGAATAACTTACGACTCTGTATGCCACATTACCGCCTTGAAAATCATGTTAGTATAACCTAGGACACCTTACAACTCCTAACAACACATTACAATACCGTACGTAAACTTAAAACTCCATAGTACACCT
Organism: Tagetes erecta; assembly: GCA_030867185.1. Taxonomy (NCBI): domain Eukaryota; kingdom Viridiplantae; phylum Streptophyta; class Magnoliopsida; order Asterales; family Asteraceae; genus Tagetes; species Tagetes erecta. Next base: position 39,900,460 of record CM061488.1, on the reverse strand, counting down.
AATGAATTTGTCCGAGTCCTTTAAACATCATACGACCACTCAGGACTTGTTACGACTTTGTATGCGACATTAGCAACAGGAAAAGCAATTTAGAATAATGTAGGACGCGTTACATCTTTTGAGAACACCTTACACCACCGTACGACACATTAAAACTCCATAATAAACCTAATGAATTCGTCCGAGTGATTTGAACATCGTACAACAATTTAGAATATCTTACGACTCTGTATGCCACATTACCGCCTTTAAAAGCATGTTAGTATAACGTACGACACCTTACAACTCTTAACAAAACATTACAACACCGTACGTAAACTTAAAACTCCATAGTAAACCTAATGAATTTGTCCGAGTCCTTTAAACATCAGACGACCACTCAGGACTTGTTACGACTTTGTATGCGACATTTGCAACAGGAAAAGCAATTTAGAATAATGTAGGATGCGTTACATCTTTTGAGAACACCTTACATCACTGTACGAAACATTAAAACTCCATAATAAACCTAATGAATTCGTCCGAGTGATTTGAACATTGTACAACAATTTAGAATATCTTACCACTCTGTATGCCACATTACCGTCTTTAAAAGCATGTTAGTATAATGTACGACACCTTACAACTCCTAACAAAACATTACAACACCGTACGCAAACTTAAAACTCCATAATAAACCTAATGAATTCATCCGAGTCCTTTGAACATCGTACGACAATTTAGAATATATTACGACTATGTATGCCACATTACCGCCTTGAAAAGCATGTTAGTATAACGTATGTAACCTTACAACTCCTAACAAAACATTACAACACCGTACGTAAACTTAAAACTCCATAATAAACCTAATGAATATGTCCGAGTCATTTGAACACCGTACAACAATTTAGAATACCTTACGACTCTGTATGCCACATTACCGCCTTGAAAATCATGTTAGTATAACGTAGGACACCTTAAAACTCCTAACAACACATTACAATACCGTACGTAAACTTAAAACTCCATAGTACACCTAATGAATTTGTCCGAGTCCTTTAAACATCATACGACCACTCAGGACTTGTTACGACTTTGTATGCGACATTAGCAACAGGAAAAGCAATTTAGAATAATGTAGGACGCGTTACATCTTTTGAGAACACCTTACACCACCGTACGACACATTAAAACTCCATAATAAACCTAATGAATTCGTCCGAGTGATTTGAACATCGTACAACAATTTAAAATGTCTTACCACTCTGTATGCCACATTACCGCCTTTAAAAGCATGTTAGTATAACGTACGACACCTTACAACTCTTAACAAAACATTACAACACCGTACGTAAACTTAAAACTCCATAATCAACATAATGAATTCGTCCGAGTCATTTGAACATCGTACATCAATTTAGAATATCTTACGACTCTGTATGCCACATTACCGCCTTGAAAATCATGTTAGTATAACGTAGGACACCTTACAACTCCTAACAACACATTACAATACCATACGTAAACTTAAAACTCCATAGTAAACCTAATGAATTCGTCCGAGTCCTTTAAACATCAGACGACCACTCAGGACTTGTTACGAATTTGTATGCGACATTAGCAACAGGAAAAGCAATTTAGAATAATGTAGGATGCGTTACATCTTTTGAGAACACCTTACACCACCGTACGAAACATTAAAACTCCATAATAAACCTAATGAATTCGTCCGAGTGATTTGAACATTGTACAACAATTTAGAATATCTTACCACTCTGTATGCCACATTACCGTCTTTAAAAGCATGTTAGTATAATGTACGACACCTTAAAACTCCTAACAAAACATTACAACACCGTACGCAAACTTAAAACTCCATAATAAACCTAATGAATTCATCCGAGTCCTTTGAACATCGTACGACAATTTAGAATATATTACGACTCAGTATGCCACATTACCGCCTTGAAAAGCAGGTTAGTATAACGTACGTAACCTTACAACTCCTAACAAAACATTACAACACCGTACGTAAACTTAAAACTCCATAATAAACCTAATGAATTCGTCCGAGTCATTTGAACATCGTACAACAATTTAGAATATCTTACAACTCTGTATGCCACATTAGCGCCTTGAAAATCATGTTAGTATAACGTAGGACACCTTACAACTCCTAACAACACATTACAATACCGTACCTAAACTTAAAACTCCATAGTAAACCTAATGAATTTGTCCGAGTCCTTTAAACATCAGACGACCACTCAGGACTTGTTACGACTTTGTATGCGACATTAGCAACAGGAAAATCAATTTAGAATAATGAAGGATGCGTTACATCTTTTGAGAACACCTTACACCACTGTACGAAACATTAAAACTCCATAATAAACCTAATGAATTCGTCCGAGTGATTTGAACATCGTACAACAATTTAGAATATCTTACCACTCTGTATGCCACATTACCGTCTTTAAAAGCATGTTAGTATAATGTACGACACCCTACAACTCCTAACAAAACATTACAACACCGTACTTAAACTTAAAACTCCATAATAAACCTAATGAATTCATCTGAGTCCTTTGAACATCGTACGAAAATTTAGAATATATTACGACTATGTATGCCACATTACCGCCTTGAAAAGCTGGTTAGTATAACGTATGTAACCTTACAACTCCTAACAAAACATTACAACACCGTACGTAAACTTAAAACTCCATAATAAACCTAATGAATATGTCCGAGTCATTTGAACATCGTACAACAATTTAGAATATCTTACGACTCTGTATGCCACATTACCGCCTTTAAAAGCATGTTAGTATAACGTACAACACCTTACAACTCTTAACAAAACATTACAACACCGTACGTAAACTTAAAACTCCATAATCAACATAATGAATTCGTCCGAGTCCTTTAAACATCAGACGACCACTCAGGACTTGTTACGACTTTGTATGCGACATTAGCAACAGGAAAAGCAATTTAGAATAATGTAGGACGCGTTACATCTTTTGAGAACACCTTACACCACCGTACGAAACATTAAAACTCCATAATAAACCTAATGAATTCGTCCGAGTGATTTGAACATCGTACAACAATTTAGAATGTCTTACCACTCTGTATGCCACATTACCGCCTTTAAAAGCATGTTAGTATAATGTACGACACCTTACAACTCTTAACAAAACTTTACAACACCGTACGTAAACTTAAAACTCCATAATAAACCTAATGAATTCATTCGAGTCATTTGTGTTGGAATCGATATGCCCAAGAGACATATTAAATTGATGTGGCTAGTACGTTATGATCCAAGTCGGGTCATACCCAATGACAAGCTAGACAAACACCGGGATATTTATTTTATGACATGATCTAAAATAAATATCAACACTTAGAATATTTAGAAATTGGGCTTCTAGATATTTGCACTTGTGTTAAAATAAATTATATGGATGATTTATGTTATGAGAGAAAGAATCTTCTACAATGTTGTTTAAGTTGTTTAAATAACATTTAGGAGATATATTTTGCTACACCTTGTATTAAATAAGTAAAGAGAAAGAACAAAAAAAAAAAAAAAAAAAAAAAAATATATTTTGTTAGGGTGGGACCCACATGGGCCGCCCCCTTTCATCCATTGCTTCTCTTTTTGGTTTTGACACCTTCAAGGCATGCAAAAGTGAAAGTGTGTAAAACACACAACCTCTTGTCTTTAGAAGACAACTTTTCTCCATAAAAACACAACTAGTGCACATTCAAAATCACTTCTTCTTCTCTTCTCCATAATTTTCGGCCAAGACAAAAAGAGCAAGAAAAAGGGGATTTTCAAGTGTTAAAATCCTAGCAAAAGTGGTGTTTGTTGGAGGCTTGAGGGTATACAAGCTTGAGGATCTTCTACCTTGGAGATTAGTCATTCAAACCAACACATTCTCCTTCATATTCCTCTTGAAAGGTATAAACATCTTTACATGTTGTTGGTTTTTGTTTTGATTGTATGCATATTGTTTTTGGATCCGGGTTTTGGGTTTTGATATTAAAAGATTTAATATGGTAACAAACAAGTTTATATATAATTCATCCGCTGCGTTTTTATATAAATATGATTTATATACACTTTGATAACTTGTTAAAACCCAACAATGGCATCAAGAGCCGCTTAAACGAATGCATACATCATAAGATCTAAAAATTTCGGTTTTCTTGGTGTTTTTCACCTCTAGGCCGAAACTTTTAGGCAATGGGTTCCCTTGGATTTTCAAGATAATACTTACATGCATATGATTATCTTGAAAGTTTAAAGTCATTAAAATGGTTAGTTGCTTTGTTTGGACAAAACCCGAAATTTTCGGTTTTATATGCTTTAGGCCGAAAATTTCAAGGGTTCAAAGGGAACCATTTTAAACTTATGTTATTACATATGCTTTTGAGTAGTTCATAACCTAGCCATAGACCTTGTGCATGTATGATTTTGTGTTGTGGTTTGAAATATTCAATATGGTTGTAATATTAGTTAATATTTTATTTGGGTTTGTAATTTATTTATTTATTTCATTGATTTGTAATAATAAATAGATTAAGTGTAATTCCATTACTAGAAAATGTATTAGGATATATTTTGTAATTGGAAGATGCATATGGACTTGATTTTGGCTTTGGGCCTTAAAGGGCTTAATAGCCCAATATGGGATTCTAACCCAATGACCCAAATCCAAGATTTATAAGCCCAAAAGGGGCTGATTTGAAGGCCCAAAAGGAAGCCCAAATAAATGAAGAAACACAACACAAAAGATGGATACTTGAAGCATTCGGATGCGGGATCAAGTGGGAGTTCATCATTTCATGCCTTGTGTCATGTTGTCCCTTAAGAAAGACCTATTTGGCACACTTGTTTCGGTTAGCAAGTGTAGCTAAAATTAGTTGGCTATGGTTATGGACTCATATATGATTTATGCATGTTTGGTTATTATGATATTGTTTATTATGATATTAGGATATTGATAGCTAACACTATAACCAACAAAACTTGCATCATTTTGATTCCTTAGAAATCATTAAGTAATAAAATTAATTTTATCAAAAGGTTAATGATTTCAAAATAAAATGGGTTTATTAAAAGGAATTTTGAAATTTGGCTTTCAACTAAGTACCATACATTTGAATGCATGCAAATGAAAGGTACACACTTTGTTTTCCCATCTAGAATTTAGAAAACAAACAAAAATCCCTTTTGAATTTTTGGAACAAGTCTAACACCATCCTTTTATACAACACTCGAAACGCTTGGGAACTCTATGTGGGATAAAGGTCACCTAACCACATTTAGGAAACTTGTGTGTTTGAGGTGGTTTTACAAATATTTGTGGGATAAAGGTCACCTAACCACTTGTATATGTAAAACTCACATGTATGTATAAGTAGGACGACTTGAAATTGGAAACCATGTGAATAGGGTCACCGAAGCATGGTGTTCAATGGTGTTGATGGGATTAAACATGCCAACTAAACTTATGAAGTTTAAATGATCCCATAAAACTAGAAGTTACAAAGGGTTGTAATCGTCAAACATTGACTACCTTGTTAATTCAATAGTAGGATAAAGGTCACCTAACTACTATATGAATGAAACGTTGGATTCTAGATTTAATTATTAATTGTTTTTAAAACACAAAAGGGTATTAATAATTAAAATAGACTAATGATATCCATAAATACTAAAATTGAACTTGTTTTATATAAATAGATGGCCGGAGTCAACAACCCACCTAACGCAATTATCCCACCCGTCCATAACCTATCACTAAGAACCCTTCTTGAAAAGGATCGTCTCAACTACAACAATTTCATGGATTGGTTCCGAAACTTGAGAATTGTTCTCAAGCAAGAAAAGAAATCGTATGTATTGGATGATCCTATTCCCGATGAACCCAACATTGATGATGTTGATGCCTATGCGGATTGGATAAAACACACCGAAGATTCGGTACAAGTTTCTTGCCTCATGTTGGGAACTATGATTCCCGAACTTCAAAAGGACTTTGAGCATCATGGGGCATATGACATGATTACCCAACTTAAGGAAATGTTCCTTCAAAAGGCTAGGGTGGAACGCTTCGAGACGGTTCGAGCACTTCATGCATGTCATATGGAAGAAACCCAATCCGTATCATCTTACGTGCTTAAGATGCAAAGTCACATTACTCGCCTTGAACGGCTAAATTGTCCCGTCTCAAAAGAGTTGGCCACGGATTTGATCCTAAATGGCCTAACAAAGAAATTTGAGACTTTCGTCTTGAATTATAATATGAATGGATGGGACAAGAGCATTCCCGAGCTTCACGGAATGCTCAAAACGGCCGAAGCGGGAATGGGTAAGAAGGTTTTACCGGTTCTCCAAATTAATGAAGGCGGAAGTAAGAAGAGGCATCACCCGGAACCTAAAGCAAAGGTTGCTAAGGGCAAGGGGCACGTCAATGTGAAAGGCAAATGGAAGGGAAAGGCAAAAGCGGAACCATTTAAACCAAAAGAGAAGAAGCAAAAGAGTGATCCATGTTTTCATTGTGGTGAGGTAGGACATTGGTTAAGAAATTGTCCAACCTATCTCAAAGAGTTGAAAGAAAAGAGGGATGCCGGACAAGCATCAGGTACAACCTTCATGATCCATATTGATCTTAATATTACTTCTCATAACACATGGGTATTAGATACCGGATGTGGAACTCATATTTGCAATTTATTGCAGGGGTTCAAAAGAAGTAAGAACTTGAAGAAGGGAGACATTAGTCTCTACATGGGCAATGGAGCTCAAGTTCAAGTTGAAGCAAAAGGAGATTTTGTTTTGAAACTTCCAAGTGGTTTGGAAGTTATTTTGCATAATATTTTGTATGCTCCTAGTTTAACTAGGAACATTATCTCTGTTTCATTGTTAAGACAATTTGGTTATGATTTTAAGTTTGTGGACAATGCTATTGATGTATCTTTGAATGGTATCTTTTATTTTAAAGCTTTACCTTATAATGGCATTTATGAATTGGTTCATGATAACACATCCTTTGATAATATGTTGTACCAATCATATACCAAGAAACTCAAATTAGATTTGAGTAAAACTTTCATTTGGCATTGTCGCCTTGGTCACATAAGCAAAGGGCGCATTAATACACTTCAAAAGAATGGTCTTTTGAAATCAAGTGATGATTCATTTGACAAATGTGAATCTTGTTTATTGGGAAAGATGACCAAGAAGCCCTTTAGTGGAACTAATGAAAGGGCGAAAGATTTATTAGGTATCATACATACGGATGTATGTGGTCCTTTTAAGACAATGACAAGGAATGGTGAAAGATACTTCATTACCTTTACCGACGATTATAGTCGCTATGGGTATGTGTTTCTCTTAAAGCACAAAGATGAAGCCTTTGAAGTGTTCAAAGTCTTCCAAAATGAAGTACAAAATCAACTCAACAAAACAATCAAAGTGCTTCGGTCCGATAGAGGAGGTGAATACCTTAATGATAAGTTTCTAGATCATCTTAGAAGTTGTGGGATTATCTCACAACTTACTCCACCCGGAACACCGCAACATAACGGTGTATCTGAAAGGAGGAATCGAACTCTACTAGATATGGTTCGATCAATGATGGCTAGAAGCACATTACCTTTATCATTTTGGGGTTTCGCGTTACTTTCCGCAGCCCGTATTCTGAATATGGTCCCAACCAAGAAAGTGGACAAGATACCTTTTGAAATATGGCATGGAAGGGTTCCATCATTAAACTATTTAAAGGTATGGGGTTGTGAAGCTTATGTTAAGCAGAACAACCAAAACAAATTAGAAAGCCGATCCACTAAGTGTATCTTTGTAGGATATCCCAAAGATTCTATGGGATATTATTTCTACAACCCAGACGAGCAAAAAGTCTTTATTGCTTTGAAGGCCGAGTTCTTGGAAACTAAGTTTCTTATGGAAGAAACTACAAGAGCCGTGGAACTCGAGGAGGATCTAGAACTACAAATGGATACACGCTTGGTTGACACTAGCAATCAACAAGAGGTTGTTGATGATGATCAAATGATTGATCAAGACACACAAAACGTTCGCAGATCTGGTAGAATTTGTCATCCACCCGAAAGATATGGGTTTTTCATGGATGGATGCTATGTGATAGATTCCGATGAACCTATCACTTACCATGATGCAATGTCACGATCTGATTGTGACAAATGGCTTGAAGCCATGAACGTAGAGATGCAATCCATGCATGACAACCAAGTATGGGATTTGGTTGTACAACCACCTAACTCCAAACCAGTTGGAAGCAAGTGGGTTTTCAAGAAGAAAACAGATATGCATGGAAACTTGGATACTTATAAGGCTCGACTTGTAGCAAAAGGTTTCACTCAAACTCAAGGGGTTGATTATGATGAGACCTTCTCGCCTGTTGCAATGCTAAAGTCGATTAGGATATTGTTTGCCATAGCTGCACACTATGATTATGAGATTTGGCAAATGGATGTCAAAACCGCTTTTCTAAATGGGCATCTTGAAGAGGATGTCTATATGGTTCAGCCTGAAGGTTTTGTCGATCCACAACATCCTAACAAGGTATGCAAGTTGAAGAAATCAATCTACGGATTGAAACAAGCATCTAGAAGTTGGAATCGCCGTTTTGATGAAGAAGTCAAGAAATTTGGATTCATCAAAAATGCTGATGAAGCTTGTGTATATAAGAAAGCTAGTGGGAGCATCATCACTTTCTTAGTATTGTATGTCGATGACATACTGCTATTTGGAAACGACATTCCAACCATGGAAGGTGTTAAAGCCTGGCTTGGGAGTTGTTTTTCCATTAAAGATCTTGGTGAAGCCGCCTATATTCTGGGAATAAAGATCTATAGAGATAGATCAAGACGGTTGATAGGTTTAAATCAAAGTGCATACATTGATAAGATCTTGAAAAGGTTCAAGATGGAAAACTCTAAGAAAGGTTTGGTACCTATTCCAAGAGGAACGATATTGAATACATCTCAATGTCCAAGCTCAAAGGATGAGCAAGATAGAATGAAAGGAGTCCCATATGCGTCAGCTATAGGATCCATCATGTATGCAATGATATGCACTAGACCGGACGTGTCATGCGCCTTGAGCATGACAAGTAGATACCAACAGAACCCTGGTGATAGTCATTGGATGGCTGTTAAGAATATATTGAAATACCTTAGACGCACTAAGGATATGTTTCTGATATATGGTTCTGGTGAAGATGAGCTCGTTGTAAAAGGTTACACGGATGCGAGTTTCCAAACCGATCGAGATGATTCTCGATCACAATCGGGATATGTTTTCGTTTTGAATGGTGGAGCCATCTCTTGGAAGAGCTCAAAACAAGATGTGGTGGCATTATCCACCACGGAATCGGAATACATCGCCGCCTCAATAGCAGCTCAAGAAGCTGCATGGATAAAGAAGTTCATTGCTGATCTAGGGGTAGTCCGTACCATTCAGGACCCCATAGAAATCTTTTGTGACAACGAAGGTGCGATTGCTCAAATCAAGGAACCTCGTGCACATCAAAAGACGAGGCATATTGAGCGGAGATTCAACTACATAAGGGATGAAGTTGAAAAGGGAAAGATATGTATTCGCAAAGTTCACACTGATCAAAACATTGCGGATCCACTCACGAAGCTCCTTGAAAGGCCAAAACATGAGACTCATACTTGTGCCTTAGGACTTCGATATTCTAGTGACTGGATTTGATCTATTTTGTATTTGGATATCGGAACAATTATTATTATGACTCATTCATATGATTATGGTTTATGATTATGACATTTTGAGTTATGTTCCATTTTAGCATGTTTAAATCCATGAATAAATTCATTATTCTAAATGTCCGTAGTCGATCATATTTGTGGGAACAAATATGAATGTAAGACTATTATGAACTTGGTTTGGTAAACATTCATAAGGGATGGATATATAAAGCAAGGGTTTGCTGCCAAGGTTCATAAATATTTATGGGATATAAATATTGGACTGACCCACCCTCAAATATTACAACATGGAATCTTTGTGATTGATCATAAGTAAATTTGAGTAAAGGCGAATATCATAGTATCCTCTGACCTGAGATGCATATTGGGTCTTGATATTCACCAAGTATTATACTTTGACTTAGTTCTTCGCTGCTCTGAAACATGACAGTACATAAGGCTAATCTCAAGTGTAATGCAAGGTGATTGTGAGAGACGTATGAAATCAAATGGAATTTGTCCCTCTTATTCGTTGAGAGTAAGATGTCTAAGGCCTGCAAAGTTAAATCAACAGAGAATGATCACTCTGTGTCTCTGGATTTGACATGACATCTGTGACAAAAGGATAAATGATTAATTCACCTAAATCATTTCAAGTAAGGGACTTGAAGGAGATGATGTTATTGAATGGCACTTAGTCATACGTGTTAGGGGTAGCAAACCGTTGTTAGGCGGTATTTGCTGCTTGCATCAATTTTCTATGTAACTTGTGCAAGTGGGAGATTGTTGGAATCGATATGCCCAAGAGACATATTAAATTGATGTGGCTAGTACGTTATGATCCAAGTCGGGTCATACCCAATGACAAGCTAGACAAACACCGGGATATTTATTTTATGACATGATCTAAAATAAATATCAACACTTAGAATATTTAGAAATTGGGCTTCTAGATATTTGCACTTGTGTTAAAATAAATTATATGGATGATTTATGTTATGAGAGAAAGAATCTTCTACAATGTTGTTTAAGTTGTTTAAATAACATTTAGGAGATATATTTTGCTACACCTTGTATTAAATAAGTAAAGAGAAAGAACAAAAAAAAAAAAAAAAAAAAAAAAATATATTTTGTTAGGGTGGGACCCACATGGGCCGCCCCCTTTCATCCATTGCTTCTCTTTTTGGTTTTGACACCTTCAAGGCATGCAAAAGTGAAAGTGTGTAAAACACACAACCTCTTGTCTTTAGAAGACAACTTTTCTCCATAAAAACACAACTAGTGCACATTCAAAATCACTTCTTCTTCTCTTCTCCATAATTTTCGGCCAAGACAAAAAGAGCAAGAAAAAGGGGATTTTCAAGTGTTAAAATCCTAGCAAAAGTGGTGTTTGTTGGAGGCTTGAGGGTATACAAGCTTGAGGATCTTCTACCTTGGAGATTAGTCATTCAAACCAACACATTCTCCTTCATATTCCTCTTGAAAGGTATAAACATCTTTACATGTTGTTGGTTTTTGTTTTGATTGTATGCATATTGTTTTTGGATCCGGGTTTTGGGTTTTGATATTAAAAGATTTAATATGGTAACAAACAAGTTTATATATAATTCATCCGCTGCGTTTTTATATAAATATGATTTATATACACTTTGATAACTTGTTAAAACCCAACAATTTGAACATCGTACGACAATTTAGAATATATTACAACTAAGTATGCCACATTACCGCCTTGAAAAGCAGGTCAGTATAACGTACGGAACCTTAAACCTCCTAACAAAACATTACAACACCGTAGGTAAACTTAAAACTCCATAATAAACCTAATGAATTCGTCCGAGTCATTTGAACATCGTACAACAATTTAGAATATCTTACAACTCTGTGTGCCACATTAGCGCCTTGAAAATCATGTTAGTATAACGTAGGACACCTTACAACTCCTAACAACACATTACAATACCGTACCTAAACTTAAAACTCCATAGTAAACCTAATGAATTTGTCCTAGTCCTTTAAACATCAGACGACCACTCAGGACTTGTTACGACTTTGTATGCGACATTAGCAACAGGAAAAGCAATTTAGAATAATGTAGGACGCGATACATCTTTTGAGAACACCTTACACCACCGTACGAAACATTAAAACTCCATAATAAACCTAATGAATTCGTCCGAGTGATTTGAACATCGTACAACAATTTAGAATGTCTTACCACTCTGTATGCCACATTACCGCCTTTAAAAGCATGTTAGTATAATGTACGACACCTTACAACTCTTAACAAAACTTTACAACACCGTACGTAAACTTAAAACTCCATAATAAACCTTATGAATTCGTCCGAGTCATTTGAACATCGTACAACAATTTAGAATATCTTACAACTCTGTATGCCACATTAGCGCCTTGAAAATCACGTTAGTATAACGTAGGACACCTTACAACTCCTAACAACACATTACAATACCGCACCTAAACTTAAAACTCCATAGTAAACCTAATGAATTTGTCCGAGTCCTTTAAACATCAGACGACCACTCAGGACTTGTTACGACTTTGTATGCGACATTAGCAACAGGAAAAGCAATTTAGAATAATGTAGGACGCGTTACATCTTTTGAGAACACCTTACACCACCGTACGAAACATTAAAACTCCATAATAAACCTAATGAATTCGTCCGAGTGATTTGAACATCGTACAACAATTTAGAATGTCTTACCACTCTGTATGCCACATTACCGCCTTTAAAAGCATGTTAGTATAATGTACGACACCTTACAACTCTTAACAAAACATTACAACACCGTACGTAAACTTAAAACTCCATAATAAACCCAATGAATTCATCTGAGTCCTTTGAACATCGTACGAAAATTTAGAATATATTATGACTATGTATGCCACATTACCGCCTTGAAAAGCAGGTTAGTATAACGTACGGAACCTTACAACTCCTAACAAAACATTACAACACCGTACGTAAACTTAAAACTCCATAATAAACCTAATGAACTCGTCCGAGTCATTTGAACATCGTACAACAATTTAGAATATTTTACGACTCTGTATGCCACATTACCGCCTTGAAAATCATGTTAGTATAACATAGGACACCTTACAACTCCTAACAACACATTACAATACCGTACGTAAACTTAAAACTCCATAGTAAACCTAATGAATTTGTCCGAGTCCTTTAAACATCAGACGACCACTCAGGACTTGTTACGACTGTGTATTCGACATTAGCAACAGGAAAAGCAATTTAGAATAATGTGGGACGCGTTACATCTTTTGAGAACACCTTACACCACCGTACGAAACATTAAAACTCCATAATAAACCTAATGAATTCGTCCGAGTGATTTGAACATCGTACAACAATTTAGAATGTCTTACCAATCTGTATGCCACATTACCGCCTTTAAAAGCATGTTAGTATAATGTACGACACCTTACAACTCTTAACAAAACATTACAACACCGTACGTAAACTTAAAACTCCATAATAAACCTTATGAATTCGTCCGAGTCGTTTGAACATCGTACAACAATTTAGAATATCTTACGACTCTGTATGCCACATTACCGCCTTGAAAATCATGTTAGTATAACGTAGGACACCTTACAACTCCTAACAACACATTACAATACCATACGTAAACTTAAAACTGCATAGTAAACCTAATGAATTCGTCCGAGTCCTTTAAACATCAGACGACCACTCAGGACTTGTTACGACTTTGTATGCGACATTAGCAACAGGAAACACAATTTAGAATAATGTAGGATGCGTTACATCTTTTGAGAACACCTTACACCACTGCACGAAACATTAAAACTCCATAATAAACCTAATGAATTCGTCCGAGTGATTTGAACATTGTACAACAATTTAGAAAATCTTACCACTCTGTATGCCACATTACCGCCTTTAAAAGCATGTTAGTATAATGTACGACACCTTACAACTCGTAACAAAACATTAAAACACCGTACGTAAACTTAAAACTCCATAATAAACCTAATGAATTCATCTGAGTCCTTTGAACATCGTACGAAAATTTAGAATATATTACGACTCTGTATGCCACATTACCGCCTTGAAAAGCAGGTTAGTATAACGTACGGAACCTTACAACTCCTAACAAAACATTACAACACCGTACGTAAACTTAAAACTCCATAATAAACCTAATGAACTCGTCCGAGTGATTTGAACACCGTACAACAATTTAGAATACCTTACGACTCTGTATGCCACATTACCGCCTTGAAAATCATGTTAGTATAACGTAGGACACCTTACAACTCCTAACAACACATTAAAATACCGTACGTAAACTTAAAACTCCATAGTACACCTAATGAATTTGTCCGAGTCCTTTAAACATCATACGACCACTCAGGACTTGTTACGACTTTGTATGCGACATTAGCAACAGGAAAAGCAATTTAGAATAATGTAGGACGCGTTACATCTTTTGAGAACACCTTACACCACCGTACGACACATTAAAACTCCATAATAAACCTAATGAATTCGTCCGAGTGATTTGAACATCGTACAACAATTTAAAATGTCTTACCACTCTGTATGCCACATTACCGCCTTTAAAAGCATGTTAGTATAATGTACGACACCTTACAACTCTTAACAAAACATTACAACACCGTACGTAAACTTAAAATTCCATAATAAACATAATGAATTCGTCCGAGTCATTTGAACATCGTACAACAATTTAGAATATCTTACGACTCTGTATGCCAAATTACCGCCTTGAAAATCATGTTAGTATAACGTAGGACACCTTACAACTCCTAACAACACATTACAATACCATACGTAAACTTAAAACTCCATAGTAAACCTAATGAATTCGTCCGAGTCCTTTAAACATCAGACGACCACTCAGGACTTGTTACGACTTTGTATGCGACATTAGCAACAGGAAAAGCAATTTAGAATAATGTAGGATGCGTTACATCTTTTGAGAACACCTTACACCACCGTACGAAACATTAAAACTCCATAATAAACCTAATGAATTCGTCCGAGTGATTTGAACATTGTACAACAATTTAGAATATCTTACCACTCTGTATGCCACATTACCGTCTTTAAAAGCATGTTAGTATAATGTACGACACCTTACAACTCCTAACAAAACATTACAACACCGTACGCAAACTTAAAACTCCATAATAAACCTAATGAATTCATCCGAGTCCTTTGAACATCGTACGAAAATTTAGAATATATTACGACTCTGTATGCCACATTACCGCCTTGAAAAGCAGGTTAGTATAACGTACGGAACCTTACAACTCCTAACAAAACATTACAACACCGTACGTAAACTTAAAACTCCATAATAAACCTAATGAACTCGTCCGAGTGATTTGAACACCGTACAACAATTTAGAATACCTTACGACTCTGTATGCCACATTACCGCCTTGAAAATCATGTTAGTATAACGTAGGACACCTTACAACTCCTAACAACACATTAAAATACCGTACGTAAACTTAAAACTCCATAGTACACCTAATGAATTTGTCCGAGTCCTTTAAACATCATACGACCACTCAGGACTTGTTACGACTTTGTATGCGACATTAGCAACAGGAAAAGCAATTTAGAATAATGTAGGACGCGTTACATCTTTTGAGAACACCTTACACCACCGTACGACACATTAAAACTCCATAATAAACCTAATGAATTCGTCCGAGTGATTTGAACATCGTACAACAATTTAAAATGTCTTACCACTCTGTATGCCACATTACCGCCTTTAAAAGCATGTTAGTATAATGTACGACACCTTACAACTCTTAACAAAACATTACAACACCGTACGTAAACTTAAAATTCCATAATAAACATAATGAATTCGTCCGAGTCATTTGAACATCGTACAACAATTTAGAATATCTTACGACTCTGTATGCCAAATTACCGCCTTGAAAATCATGTTAGTATAACGTAGGACACCTTACAACTCCTAACAACACATTACAATACCATACGTAAACTTAAAACTCCATAGTAAACCTAATGAATTCGTCCGAGTCCTTTAAACATCAGACGACCACTCAGGACTTGTTACGACTTTGTATGCGACATTAGCAACAGGAAAAGCAATTTAGAATAATGTAGGATGCGTTACATCTTTTGAGAACACCTTACACCACCGTACGAAACATTAAAACTCCATAATAAACCTAATGAATTCGTCCGAGTGATTTGAACATTGTACAACAATTTAGAATATCTTACCACTCTGTATGCCACATTACCGTCTTTAAAAGCATGTTAGTATAATGTACGACACCTTACAACTCCTAACAAAACATTACAACACCGTACGCAAACTTAAAACTCCATAATAAACCTAATGAATTCATCCGAGTCCTTTGAACATCGTACGACAATTTAGAATATATTACGACTCAGTATGCCACATTACCGCCTTGAAAAGCAGGTTAGTATAACGTACGTAACCTTACAACTCCTAACAAAACATTACAACACCGTACGTAAACTTAAAACTCCATAATAAACCTAATGAATTCGTCCGAGTCATTTGAACATCGTACAACAATTTAGAATATCTTACAACTCTGTATGCCACATTAGCGCCTTGAAAATCATGTTAGTATAACGTAGGACACCTTACAACTCCTAACAACACATTACAATACCGTACCTAAACTTAAAACTCCATAGTAAACCTAATGAATTTGTCCGAGTCCTTTAAACATCAGACGACCACTCAGGACTTGTTACGACTTTGTATGCGACATTTGCAACAGGAAAAGCAATTTAGAATAATGTAGGATGCGTTACATCTTTTGAGAACACCTTACATCACTGTACGAAACATTAAAACTCCATAATAAACCTAATGAATTCGTCCGAGTGATTTGAACATCGTACAACAATTTAGAATATCTTACCACTCTGTATGCCACATTACCGTCTTTAAAAGCATGTTAGTATAATGTACGACACCTTACAACTCCTAACAAAACATTACAACACCGTACTTCAACTTAAAACTCCATAATAAACCTAATGAATTCATCTGAGTCCTTTGAACATCGTACGAAAATTTAGAATATATTACGACTATGTATGCCACATTACCGCCTTGAAAAGCATGTTAGTATAACGTATGTAACCTTACAACTCCTAACAAAACATTACAACACCGTACGTAAACGTAAAACTCCATAATAAACCTAATGAATATGTCCGAGTCATTTGAACACCGTACAACAATTTAGAATACCTTACGACTCTGTATGCCACATTACCGCCTTGAAAATCATGTTAGTATAACGTAGGACACCTTACCACTCCTAACAACACATTACAATACCATACGTAAACTTAAAACTGCATAGTAAACCTAATGAATTCGTCCGAGTCCTTTAAACATCAGACGACCACTCAGGACTTGTTACGACTTTGTATGCGACATTAGCAACAGGAAACGCAATTTAGAATAATGTAGGATGCGTTACATCTTTTGAGAACACCTTACACCACTGCACGAAACATTAAAACTCCATAATAAACCTAATGAATTCGTACGAGTGATTTGAACATTGTACAACAATTTAGAAAATCTTACCACTCTGTATGCCACATTACCGCCTTTAAAAGCATGTTAGTATAATGTACGACACCTTACAACTCGTAACAAAACATTAAAACACCGTACGTAAACTTAAAACTCCATAATAAACCTAATGAATTCATCTGAGTCCTTTGAACATCGTACGAAAATTTAGAATATATTACGACTCTGTATGCCACATTACCGCCTTGAAAAGCAGGTTATTATAACGTACGGAACCTTACAACTCCTAACAAAACATTACAACACCGTACGTAAACTTAAAACTCCATAATAAACCTAATGAACTCGTCCGAGTGATTTGAACACCGTACAACAATTTAGAATACCTTACGACTCTGTATGCCACATTACCGCCTTGAAAATCATGTTAGTATAACCTAGGACACCTTACAACTCCTAACAACACATTACAATACCGTACGTAAACTTAAAACTCCATAGTACACCTAATGAATTTGTCCGAGTCCTTTAAACATCATACGACCACTCAGGACTTGTTACGACTTTGTATGCGACATTAGCAACAGGAAAAGCAATTTAGAATAATGTAGGACGCGTTACATCTTTTGAGAACACCTTACACCACCGTACGACACATTAAAACTCCATAATAAACCTAATGAATTCATCCGAGTGATTTGAACATCGTACAACAATTTAAAATGTCTTACCACTCTGTATGCCACATTACCGCCTTTAAAAGCATGTTAGTATAATGTACGACACCTTACAACTCTTAACAAAACATTACAACACCGTACGTAAACTTAAAATTCCATAATAAACATAATGAATTCGTCCGAGTCATTTGAACATCGTACAACAATTTAGAATATCTTACGACTCTGTATGCCAAATTACCGCCTTGAAAATCATGTTAGTATAACGTAGGACACCTTACAACTCCTAACAACACATTACAATACCATACGTAAACTTAAAACTCCATAGTAAACCTAATGAATTCGTCCGAGTCCTTTAAACATCAGACGACCACTCAGGACTTGTTACGACTTTGTATGCGACATTAGCAACAGGAAAAGCAATTTAGAATAATGTAGGATGCGTTACATCTTTTGAGAACACCTTACACCACCGTACGAAACATTAAAACTCCATAATAAACCTAATGAATTCGTCCGAGTGATTTGAACATTGTACAACAATTTAGAATATCTTACCACTCTGTATGCCACATTACCGTCTTTAAAAGCATGTTAGTATAATGTACGACACCTTACAACTCCTAACAAAACATTACAACACCGTACGCAAACTTAAAACTCCATAATAAACCTAATGAATTCATCCGAGTCCTTTGAACATCGTACGAAAATTTAGACTATATTACGACTCTGTATGCCACATTACCGCCTTGAAAAGCAGGTTAGTATAACGTACGGAACCTTACAACTCCTAACAAAACATTACAACACCGTACGTAAACTTAAAACTCCATAATAAACCTAATGAACTCGTCCGAGTGATTTGAACACCGTACAACAATTTAGAATACCTTACGACTCTGTATGCCACATTACCGCCTTGAAAATCATGTTAGTATAACGTAGGACACCTTACAACTCCTAACAACACATTAAAATACCGTACGTAAACTTAAAACTCCATAGTACACCTAATGAATTTGTCCGAGTCCTTTAAACATCATACGACCACTCAGGACTTGTTACGACTTTGTATGCGACATTAGCAACAGGAAAAGCAATTTAGAATAATGTAGGACGCGTTACATCTTTTGAGAACACCTTACACCACCGTACGACACATTAAAACTCCATAATAAACCTAATGAATTCGTCCGAGTGATTTGAACATCGTACAACAATTTAAAATGTCTTACCACTCTGTATGCCACATTACCGCCTTTAAAAGCATGTTAGTATAATGTACGACACCTTACAACTCTTAACAAAACATTACAACACCGTACGTAAACTTAAAATTCCATAATAAACATAATGAATTCGTCCGAGTCATTTGAACATCGTACAACAATTTAGAATATCTTACGACTCTGTATGCCAAATTACCGCCTTGAAAATCATGTTAGTATAACGTAGGACACCTTACAACTCCTAACAACACATTACAATACCATACGTAAACTTAAAACTCCATAGTAAACCTAATGAATTCGTCCGAGTCCTTTAAACATCAGACGACCACTCAGGACTTGTTACGACTTTGTATGCGACATTAGCAACAGGAAAAGCAATTTAGAATAATGTAGGATGCGTTACATTTTTTGAGAACACCTTACACCACCGTACGAAACATTAAAACTCCATAATAAACCTAATGAATTCGTCCGAGTGATTTGAACATTGTACAACAATTTAGAATATCTTACCACTCTGTATGCCACATTACCGTCTTTAAAAGCATGTTAGTATAATGTACGACACCTTACAACTCCTAACAAAACATTACAACACCGTACGCAAACTTAAAACTCCATAATAAACCTAATGAATTCATCCGAGTCCTTTGAACATCGTACGACAATTTAGAATATATTACGACTCAGTATGCCACATTACCGCCTTGAAAAGCAGGTTAGTATAACGTACGTAACCTTACAACTCCTAACAAAACATTACAACACCGTACGTAAACTTAAAACTCCATAATAAACCTAATGAATTCGTCCGAGTCATTTGAACATCGTACAACAATTTAGAATATCTTACAACTCTGTATGCCACATTAGCGCCTTGAAAATCATGTTAGTATAACGTAGGACACCTTACAACTCCTAACAACACATTACAATACCGTACCTAAACTTAAAACTCCATAGTAAACCTAATGAATTTGTCCGAGTCCTTTAAACATCAGACGACCACTCAGGACTTGTTACGACTTTGTATGCGACATTTGCAACAGGAAAAGCAATTTAGAATAATGTAGGATGCGTTACATCTTTTGAGAACACCTTACATCACTGTACGAAACATTAAAACTCCATAATAAACCTAATGAATTCGTCCGAGTGATTTGAACATCGTACAACAATTTAGAATATCTTACCACTCTGTATGCCACATTACCGTCTTTAAAAGCATGTTAGTATAATGTACGACACCTTACAACTCCTAACAAAACATTACAACACCGTACTTCAACTTAAAACTCCATAATAAACCTAATGAATTCATCTGAGTCCTTTGAACATCGTACGAAAATTTAGAATATATTACGACTATGTATGCCACATTACCGCCTTGAAAAGCATGTTAGTATAACGTATGTAACCTTACAACTCCTAACAAAACATTACAACACCGTACGTAAACGTAAAACTCCATAATAAACCTAATGAATATGTCCGAGTCATTTGAACACCGTACAACAATTTAGAATACCTTACGACTCTGTATGCCACATTACCGCCTTGAAAATCATGTTAGTATAACGTAGGACACCTTACCACTCCTAACAACACATTACAATACCATACGTAAACTTAAAACTGCATAGTAAACCTAATGAATTCGTCCGAGTCCT
Source organism: Tagetes erecta (assembly GCA_030867185.1). Classification (NCBI taxonomy): domain Eukaryota; kingdom Viridiplantae; phylum Streptophyta; class Magnoliopsida; order Asterales; family Asteraceae; genus Tagetes; species Tagetes erecta. The sequence continues at coordinate 39,879,509 of CM061488.1, read as the reverse complement.
TTAAACATCAGACGACCACTCAGGACTTGTTACGACTTTGTATGCGACATTAGCAACAGGAAACGCAATTTAGAATAATGTAGGATGCGTTACATCTTTTGAGAACACCTTACACCACTGCACGAAACATTAAAACTCCATAATAAACCTAATGAATTCGTACGAGTGATTTGAACATTGTACAACAATTTAGAATATCTTACCACTCTGTATGCCACATTACCGTCTTTAAAAGCATGTTAGTATAATGTACGACACCTTACAACTCCTAACAAAACATTACAACACCGTACGCAAACTTAAAACTCCATAATAAACCTAATGAATTCATCCGAGTCCTTTGAACATCGTACGAAAATTTAGAATATATTACGACTCTGTATGCCACATTACCGCCTTGAAAAGCAGGTTAGTATAACGTACGGAACCTTACAACTCCTAACAAAACATTACAACACCGTACGTAAACTTAAAACTCCATAATAAACCTAATGAACTCGTCCGAGTGATTTGAACACCGTACAACAATTTAGAATACCTTACGACTCTGTATGCCACATTACCGCCTTGAAAATCATGTTAGTATAACGTAGGACACCTTACAACTCCTAACAACACATTAAAATACCGTACGTAAACTTAAAACTCCATAGTACACCTAATGAATTTGTCCGAGTCCTTTAAACATCATACGACCACTCAGGACTTGTTACGACTTTGTATGCGACATTAGCAACAGGAAAAGCAATTTAGAATAATGTAGGACGCGTTACATCTTTTGAGAACACCTTACACCACCGTACGACACATTAAAACTCCATAATAAACCTAATGAATTCGTCCGAGTGATTTGAACATCGTACAACAATTTAAAATGTCTTACCACTCTGTATGCCACATTACCGCCTTTAAAAGCATGTTAGTATAATGTACGACACCTTACAACTCTTAACAAAACATTACAACACCGTACGTAAACTTAAAATTCCATAATAAACATAATGAATTCGTCCGAGTCATTTGAACATCGTACAACAATTTAGAATATCTTACGACTCTGTATGCCAAATTACCGCCTTGAAAATCATGTTAGTATAACGTAGGACACCTTACAACTCCTAACAACACATTACAATACCATACGTAAACTTAAAACTCCATAGTAAACCTAATGAATTCGTCCGAGTCCTTTAAACATCAGACGACCACTCAGGACTTGTTACGACTTTGTATGCGACATTAGCAACAGGAAAAGCAATTTAGAATAATGTAGGATGCGTTACATCTTTTGAGAACACCTTACACCACCGTACGAAACATTAAAACTCCATAATAAACCTAATGAATTCGTCCGAGTGATTTGAACATTGTACAACAATTTAGAATATCTTACCACTCTGTATGCCACATTACCGTCTTTAAAAGCATGTTAGTATAATGTACGACACCTTACAACTCCTAACAAAACATTACAACACCGTACGCAAACTTAAAACTCCATAATAAACCTAATGAATTCATCCGAGTCCTTTGAACATCGTACGACAATTTAGAATATATTACGACTCAGTATGCCACATTACCGCCTTGAAAAGCAGGTTAGTATAACGTACGTAACCTTACAACTCCTAACAAAACATTACAACACCGTACGTAAACTTAAAACTCCATAATAAACCTAATGAATTCGTCCGAGTCATTTGAACATCGTACAACAATTTAGAATATCTTACAACTCTGTATGCCACATTAGCGCCTTGAAAATCATGTTAGTATAACGTAGGACACCTTACAACTCCTAACAACACATTACAATACCGTACCTAAACTTAAAACTCCATAGTAAACCTAATGAATTTGTCCGAGTCCTTTAAACATCAGACGACCACTCAGGACTTGTTACGACTTTGTATGCGACATTTGCAACAGGAAAAGCAATTTAGAATAATGTAGGATGCGTTACATCTTTTGAGAACACCTTACATCACTGTACGAAACATTAAAACTCCATAATAAACCTAATGAATTCGTCCGAGTGATTTGAACATCGTACAACAATTTAGAATATCTTACCACTCTGTATGCCACATTACCGTCTTTAAAAGCATGTTAGTATAATGTACGACACCTTACAACTCCTAACAAAACATTACAACACCGTACTTCAACTTAAAACTCCATAATAAACCTAATGAATTCATCTGAGTCCTTTGAACATCGTACGAAAATTTAGAATATATTACGACTATGTATGCCACATTACCGCCTTGAAAAGCATGTTAGTATAACGTATGTAACCTTACAACTCCTAACAAAACATTACAACACCGTACGTAAACGTAAAACTCCATAATAAACCTAATGAATATGTCCGAGTCATTTGAACACCGTACAACAATTTAGAATACCTTACGACTCTGTATGCCACATTACCGCCTTGAAAATCATGTTAGTATAACGTAGGACACCTTACCACTCCTAACAACACATTACAATACCATACGTAAACTTAAAACTGCATAGTAAACCTAATGAATTCGTCCGAGTCCTTTAAACATCAGACGACCACTCAGGACTTGTTACGACTTTGTATGCGACATTAGCAACAGGAAACGCAATTTAGAATAATGTAGGATGCGTTACATCTTTTGAGAACACCTTACACCACTGCACGAAACATTAAAACTCCATAATAAACCTAATGAATTCGTACGAGTGATTTGAACATTGTACAACAATTTAGAAAATCTTACCACTCTGTATGCCACATTACCGCCTTTAAAAGCATGTTAGTATAATGTACGACACCTTACAACTCGTAACAAAACATTAAAACACCGTACGTAAACTTAAAACTCCATAATAAACCTAATGAATTCATCTGAGTCCTTTGAACATCGTACGAAAATTTAGAATATATTACGACTCTGTATGCCACATTACCGCCTTGAAAAGCAGGTTATTATAACGTACGGAACCTTACAACTCCTAACAAAACATTACAACACCGTACGTAAACTTAAAACTCCATAATAAACCTAATGAACTCGTCCGAGTGATTTGAACACCGTACAACAATTTAGAATACCTTACGACTCTGTATGCCACATTACCGCCTTGAAAATCATGTTAGTATAACCTAGGACACCTTACAACTCCTAACAACACATTACAATACCGTACGTAAACTTAAAACTCCATAGTACACCTAATGAATTTGTCCGAGTCCTTTAAACATCATACGACCACTCAGGACTTGTTACGACTTTGTATGCGACATTAGCAACAGGAAAAGCAATTTAGAATAATGTAGGACGCGTTACATCTTTTGAGAACACCTTACACCACCGTACGACACATTAAAACTCCATAATAAACCTAATGAATTCGTCCGAGTGATTTGAACATCGTACAACAATTTAAAATGTCTTACCACTCTGTATGCCACATTACCGCCTTTAAAAGCATGTTAGTATAATGTACGACACCTTACAACTCTTAACAAAACATTACAACACCGTACGTAAACTTAAAACTCCATAATAAACATAATGAATTCGTCCGAGTCATTTGAACATCGTACAACAATTTAGAATATCTTACGACTCTGTATGCCAAATTACCGCCTTGAAAATCATGTTAGTATAACGTAGGACACCTTACAACTCCTAACAACACATTACAATACCATACGTAAACTTAAAACTCCATAGTAAACCTAATGAATTCGTCCGAGTCCTTTAAACATCAGACGACCACTCAGGACTTGTTACGACTTTGTATGCGACTTTAGCAACAGGAAAAGCAATTTAGAATAATGTAGGATGCGTTACATCTTTTGAGAACACCTTACACCACCGTACGAAACATTAAAACTCCATAATAAACCTAATGAATTCGTCCGAGTGATTTGAACATTGTACAACAATTTAGAATATCTTACCACTCTGTATGCCACATTACCGTCTTTAAAAGCATGTTAGTATAATGTACGACACCTTACAACTCCTAACAAAACATTACAACACCGTACGCAAACTTAAAACTCCATAATAAACCTAATGAATTCATCCGAGTCCTTTGAACATCGTACGACAATTTAGAATATATTACGACTCAGTATGCTACATTACCGCCTTGAAAAGCAGGTTAGTATAACGTACGTAACCTTACAACTCCTAACAAAACATTACAACACTGTACGTAAACTTAAAACTCCATAATAAACCTAATGAATTCGTCTGAGTCATTTGAACATCGTACAACAATTTAGAATATCTTACAACTCTGTATGCCACATTAGCGCCTTAAAAATCATGTTAGTATAACGTAGGACACCTTACAACTCCTAACAACACATTACAATACCGTACCTAAACTTAAAACTCCATAGTAAACCTAATGAATTTGTCCGAGTCCTTTAAACATCAGAAGACCACTCAGGACTTGTTACGACTTTGTATGCGACATTTGCAACAGGAAAAGCAATTTAGAATAATGTAGGATGCGTTACATCTTTTGAGAACACCTTACATCACTGTACGAAACATTAAAACTCCATAATAAACCTAATGAATTCGTCCGAGTGATTTGAACATCGTACAACAATTTAGAATATCTTACCACTCTGTATGCCACATTACCGTCTTTAAAAGCATGTTAGTATAATGCACGACACCTTACAACTCCTAACAAAACATTACAACACCGTACTTAAACTTAAAACTCCATAATAAACCTAATGAATTCATCTGAGTCCTTTGAACATCGTACGAAAATTTAGAATATATTACGACTATGTATGCCACATTACCGCCTTGAAAAGCATGTTAGTATAACGTATGTAACCTTACAACTCCTAACAAAACATTACAACACCGTACGTAAACTTAAAACTCCATAATAAACCTAATGAATATGTCCGAGTCATTTGAACACCGTACAACAATTTAGAATACCTTACGACTCTGTATGCCACATTACCGCCTTGAAAATCATGTTAGTATAACGTAGGACACCTTAAAACTCCTAACAACACATTACAATACCGTACGTAAACTTAAAACTCCATAGTACACCTAATGAATTTGTCCGAGTCCTTTAAACATCATACGACCACTCAGGACTTGTTACGACTTTGTATGCGACATTAGCAACAGGAAAAGCAATTTAGAATAATGTAGGACGTGTTACATCTTTTGAGAACACCTTACACCACCGTACGACACATTAAAACTCCATAATAAACCTAATGAATTCGTCCGAGTGATTTGAACATCGTACAACAATTTAAAATGTCTTACCACTCTGTATGCCACATTACCGCCTTTAAAAGCATGTTAGTATAACGTACGACACCTTACAACTCTTAACAAAACATTACAACACCGTACGTAAACTTAAAACTCCATAATCAACATAATGAATTCGTCCGAGTCATTTGAACATCGTACATCAATTTAGAATATCTTACGACTCTGTATGCCACATTACCGCCTTGAAAATCATGTTAGTATAACGTAGGACACCTTACAACTCCTAACAACACATTACAATACCATACGTAAACTTAAAACTCCATAGTAAACCTAATGAATTCGTCCGAGTCCTTTAAACATCAGACGACCACTCAGGACTTGTTACGAATTTGTATGCGACATTAGCAACAGGAAAAGCAATTTAGAATAATGTAGGATGCGTTACATCTTTTGAGAACACCTTACACCACCGTACGAAACATTAAAACTCCATAATAAACCTAATGAATTCGTCCGAGTGATTTGAACATTGTACAACAATTTAGAATATCTTACCACTCTGTATGCCACATTACCGTCTTTAAAAGCATGTTAGTATAATGTACGACACCTTACAACTCCTAACAAAACATTACAACACCGTACGCAAACTTAAAACTCCATAATAAACCTAATGAATTCATCCGAGTCCTTTGAACATCGTACGACAATTTAGAATATATTACGACTCAGTATGCCACATTACCGCCTTGAAAAGCAGGTTAGTATAACGTACGTAACCTTACAACTCTTAACAAAACATTACAACACCGTACGTAAACTTAAAACTCCATAATAAACCTAATGAATTCGTCCGAGTCATTTGAACATCGTACAACAATTTAGAATATCTTACAACTCTGTATGCCACATTAGCGCCTTGAAAATCATGTTAGTATAACGTAGGACACCTTACAACTCCTAACAACACATTACAATACCGTACCTAAACTTAAAACTCCATAGTAAACCTAATGAATTTGTCCGAGTCCTTTAAACATCAGACGACCACTCAGGACTTGTTACGACTTTGTATGCGACATTAGCAACAGGAAAATCAATTTAGAATAATGAAGGATGCGTTACATCTTTTGAGAACACCTTACACCACTGTACGAAACATTAAAACTCCATAATAAACCTAATGAATTCGTCCGAGTGATTTGAACATCGTACAACAATTTAGAATATCTTACCACTCTGTATGCCACATTACCGTCTTTAAAAGCATGTTAGTATAATGTACGACACCTTACAACTCCTAACAAAACATTACAACACCGTACTTAAACTTAAAACTCCATAATAAACCTAATGAATTCATCTGAGTCCTTTGAACATCGTACGAAAATTTAGAATATATTACGACTATGTATGCCACATTACCGCCTTGAAAAGCTGGTTAGTATAACGTATGTAACCTTACAACTCCTAACAAAACATTACAACACCGTACGTAAACTTAAAACTCCATAATAAACCTAATGAATATGTCCGAGTCATTTGAACATCGTACAACAATTTAGAATATCTTACGACTCTGTATGCCACATTACCGCCTTGAAAATCATGTTAGTATAACGTAGGACACCTTACAACTCCTAACAACACTTTACAATACCGTACCTAAACTTAAAACTCCATAGTAAACCTAATGAATTTGTCCTAGTCCTTTAAACATCAGACGACCACTCAGGACTTGTTACGACTTTGTATGCGACATTAGCAACAGGAAAAGCAATTTAGAATAATGTAGGACGCGTTACATCTTTTGAGAACACCTTACACCACCGTACGAAACATTAAAACTCCATAATAAACCTAATGAATTCGTCCGAGTGATTTGAACATCGTACAACAATTTAGAATGTCTTACCACTCTGTATGCCACATTACCGCCTTTAAAAGCATGTTAGTATAATGTACGACACCTTACAACTCTTAACAAAACTTTACAACACCGTACGTAAACTTAAAACTCCATAATAAACCTAATGAATTCATTCGAGTCATTTGAACATCGTACGACAATTTAGAATATATTACAACTAAGTATGCCACATTACCGCCTTGAAAAGCAGGTCAGTATAACGTACGGAACCTTAAACCTCCTAACAAAACATTACAACACCGTAGGTAAACTTAAAACTCCATAATAAACCTAATGAATTCGTCCGAGTCATTTGAACATCGTACAACAATTTAGAATATCTTACAACTCTGTGTGCCACATTAGCGCCTTGAAAATCATGTTAGTATAACGTAGGACACCTTACAACTCCTAACAACACATTACAATACCGTACCTAAACTTAAAACTCCATAGTAAACCTAATGAATTTGTCCTAGTCCTTTAAACATCAGACGACCACTCAGGACTTGTTACGACTTTGTATGCGACATTAGCAACAGGAAAAGCAATTTAGAATAATGTAGGACGCGATACATCTTTTGAGAACACCTTACACCACCGTACGAAACATTAAAACTCCATAATAAACCTAATGAATTCGTCCGAGTGATTTGAACATCGTACAACAATTTAGAATGTCTTACCACTCTGTATGCCACATTACCGCCTTTAAAAGCATGTTAGTATAATGTACGACACCTTACAACTCTTAACAAAACTTTACAACACCGTACGTAAACTTAAAACTCCATAATAAACCTAATGAATTCATCCGAGTCATTTGAACATGGTACGACAATTTAGAATATATTACAACTAAGTATGCCACATTACCGCCTTGAAAAGCAGATTAGTATAACGTACGGAACCTTAAAACTCCTAACAAAACATTACAACACCGTAGGTAAACTTAAAACTCCATAATAAACCTAATGAATTCGTCCGAGTCATTTGAACATCGTACAACAATTTAGAATATCTTACGACTCTTTATGCCACATTACCGCCTTGAAAATCATGTTAGTATAACGTAGGACACCTTACAACTCCTAACAACACATTACAATACCATACGTAAACTTAAAACTCCATAGTAAACCTAATGAATTCGTCCGAGTCCTTTAAACATCAGACGACCACTCAGGACTTGTTACGACTTTGTATGCGACATTAGCAACATGAAAAGCAATTTAGAATACTGTAGGATGCGTTACATCTTTTGAGAACACTTTACACCACTACACGAAACATTAAAATTCCATAATAAACCTAATGAATTTGTCCGAGTGATTTGAACATCGTACAACAATTTAGAATATCTTACCACTCTGTATGCCACATTACCGTCTTTAAAAGCATGTTAGTATAATGTACGACACCTTACAACTCCTAACAAAACATTACAACACCGTACGTAAACTTAAAACTCCATAATAAACCTAATGAATATGTCCGAGTCATTTGAACATCGTACAACAATTTAGAATATCTTACGACTCTGTATGCCACATTACCGCCTTGAAAATCATGTTAGTATAACGTAGGACACCTTACAACTCCTAACAACACATTACAATACCGTACCTAAACTTAAAACTCCATAGTAAACCTAATGAATTTGTCCTAGTCCTTTAAACATCAGACGACCACTCAGGACTTGTTACGACTTTGTATGCGACATTAGCAACATGAAAAGCAATTTAGAATAATGTAGGACGCGTTACATCTTTTGAGAACACCTTACACCACCGTACGAAACATTAAAACTCCATAATAAACCTAATGAATTCGTCCGAGTGATTTGAACATCGTACAACAATTTAGAATGTCTTACCACTCTGTATGCCACATTACCGCCTTTAAAAGCATGTTAGTATAATGTACGACACCTTACAACTCTTAACAAAACTTTACAACACCGTACGTAAACTTAAAACTCCATAATAAACCTAATGAATTCATCCGAGTCATTTGAACATCGTACGACAATTTAGAATATATTACAACTAAGTATGCCACATTACCGCCTTGAAAAGCAGGTTAGTATAACGTACGGAACCTTAAAACTCCTAACAATACATTACAACACCGTAGGTAAACTTAAAACTCCATAATAAACCTAATGAATTCGTCCGAGTCATTTGAGCATCGTACAACAATTTAGAATATCTTACAACTCTGTATGCCACATTAGCGCCTTGAAAATCATGTTAGTATAACGTAGGACACCTTACAACTCCTAACAGCACATTACAATACCGTACCTAAACTAAAAACTCCATAGTAAACATAATGAATTTGTCCGAGTCCTTCAAACATCAGACGACCACTCAGGACTTGTTACGACTTTGTATGCGACATTAGCAACAGGAAAAGCAATTTAGAATAATGTAGGACGCGTTACATCTTTTGAGAACACCTTACACCACCGTACGACACATTAAAACTCCATAATAAACCTAATGAATTCGTCCGAGTGATTTTAACATCGTACAACAATTTAAAATGTCTTACCACTCTGTATGCCACATTACCGGCTTTAAAAGCATGTTAGTATAATGTACGACACCTTACAACTCTTAACAAAACATTACAACACCGTACGTAAACTTAAAACTCCATAATAAACATAATGAATTCGTCCGAGTCATTTGAACATCGTACAACAATTTAGAATATCTTACGACTCTGTATGCCAAATTACCGCCTTGAAAATCATGTTAGTATAACGTTGGACACCTTACAACTCCTAACAACACATTACAATACCATACGTAAACTTAAAACTCCATAGTAAACCTAATGAATTCGTCCGAGTCCTTTAAACATCAGACGACCACTCAGGACTTGTTACGACTTTGTATGCGACATTAGCAACAGGAAAAGCAATTTAGAATAATGTAGGATGCGTTACATCTTTTGAGAACACCTTACACCACCGTACGAAACATTAAAACTCCATAATAAACCTAATGAATTCGTCCGAGTGATTTGAACATTGTACAACAATTTAGAATATCTTACCACTCTGTATGCCACATTACCGTCTTTAAAAGCATGTTAGTATAATGTACGACACCTTACAACTCCTAACAAAACATTACAACACCGTACGCAAACTTAAAACTCCATAATAAACCTAATGAATTCATCCGAGTCCTTTGAACATCGTAAGACAATTTAGAATATATTACGACTCAGTATGCCACATTACCGCCTTCAAAAGCAGGTTAGTATAACGTACGTAACCTTACAACTCCTAACAAAACATTACAACACCGTACGTAAACTTAAAACTCCATAATAAACCTAATGAATTCGTCCGAGTCATTTGAACATCGTACAACAATTTAGAATATCTTACAACTCTGTATGCCACATTAGCGCCTTGAAAATCATGTTAGTATAACGTAGGACACCTTACAACTCCTAACAACACATTACAATACCGTACCTAAACTTAAAACTCCATAGTAAACCTAATGAATTTGTCCGAGTCCTTTAAACATCAGACGACCACTCAGGACTTGTTACGACTTTGTATGCGACATTTGCAACAGGAAAAGCAATTTAGAATAATGTAGGATGCGTTACATCTTTTGAGAACACCTTACATCACTGTACGAAACATTAAAACTCTATAATAAACCTAATGAATTCGTCCGAGTGATTTGAACATCGTACAACAATTTAGAATATCTTACCACTCTGTATGCCACATTACCGTCTTTAAAAGCATGTTAGTATAATGTACGACACCTTACAACTCCTAACAAAACATTACAACACCGTACTTCAACTTAAAACTCCATAATAAACCTAATGAATTCATCTGAGTCCTTTGAACATCGTACGAAAATTTAGAATATATTACGACTATGTATGCCACATTACCGCCTTGAAAAGCATGTTAGTATAACGTATGTAACCTTACAACTCCTAACAAAACATTACAACACCGTACGTAAACTTAAAACTCCATAATAAACCTAATGAATATGTCCGAGTCATTTGAACACCGTACAACAATTTAGAATACCTTACGACTCTGTATGCCACATTACCGCCTTGAAAATCATGTTAGTATAACGTAGGACACCTTACAACTCCTAACAACACATTACAATACCATACGTAAACTTAAAACTGCATAGTAAACCTAATGAATTCGTCCGAGTCCTTTAAACATCAGACGACCACTCAGGACTTGTTACGACTTTGTATGCGACATTAGCAACAGGAAACGCAATTTAGAATAATGTAGGATGCGTTACATCTTTTGAGAACACCTTACACCACTGCACGAAACATTAAAACTCCATAATAAACCTAATGAATTCGTCCGAGTGATTTGAACATTGTACAACAATTTAGAAAATCTTACCACTCTGTATGCCACATTACCGCCTTTAAAAGCATGTTAGTATAATGTACGACACCTTACAACTCGTAACAAAACATTAAAACACCGTACGTAAACTTAAAACTCCATAATAAACCTAATGAATTCATCTGAGTCCTTTGAACATCGTACGAAAATTTAGAATATATTACGACTCTGTATGCCACATTACCGCCTTGAAAAGCAGGTTAGTATAACGTACGGAACCTTACAGCTCCTAACAAAACATTACAACACCGTACGTAAACTTAAAACTCCATAATAAACCTAATGAACTCGTCCGAGTGATTTGAACACCGTACAACAATTTAGAATACCTTACGACTCTGTATGCCACATTACCGCCTTGAAAATCATGTTAGTATAACGTAGGACACCTTACAACTCCTAACAACACATTACAATACCGTACGTAAACTTAAAACTCCATAGTACACCTAATGAATTTGTCCGAGTCCTTTAAACATCATACGACCACTCAGGACTTGTTACGACTTTGTATGCGACATTAGCAACAGGAAAAGCAATTTAGAATAATGTAGGACGCGTTACATCTTTTAAGAACACCTTACACCACCGTACGACACATTAAAACTCCATAATAAACCTAATGAATTCGTCCGAGTGATTTGAACATCGTACAACAATTTAAAATGTCTTACCACTCTGTATGCCACATTACCGCCTTTAAAAGCATGTTAGTATAATGTACGACACCTTACAACTCTTAACAAAACATTACAACACCGTACGTAAACTTAAAACTCCATAATAAACATAATGAATTCGTCCGAGTCATTTGAACATCGTACAACAATTTAGAATATCTTACGACTCTGTATGCCACATTATGTGACACCCCGCCCGGCGGCGGAAACACCGGGCTGTCATTGGAATTGGATATCCATAGTAAACAAAGCACATGGTATTTATTTATTACGTTTAGTAAGTTTAGAACATCAGTCTTAAATGGATACGACAAAAGTAATAAAACCGAAACAGTAAATGCAATCGTCTTTATTAATTAAACTAGGTCCAAGGCAATCCTATGTCTTGGCAAAAGCAGCAAAATAATCATAAGCATCACCTGAAATATGTGGAAATAAAGTTAGCTACACAAGCTAGTGAGTAAAACCCAATTGAATAGTAATAGTATTGAAATCCGAGATCAACAAGATATGCTGCGCAATCCCACATGTATAGTAATTTCGTAATATCACCCTACCAGGACCCCTAGAATAGAATAGCACACCAACCACAATAGAAACCATAGTATCTCGTTTAGCCATTCGTCATGAGAACCACTCATGTAATAAATAATGATAACTTTTAATAACCGTCGTTACCGTCTCGATATATAAGTCATCATTTAGCAATTTAGGGACATGGCATAGTATAGCATCATAGCATAGCAACATAGTATAGCAACATAGCATCTCGTCATAGTAAACATGGAATTAGAAAGGCCGGGTTTAAATCACCTATCGATGTTGTACAAGTAGGTGGGTTTGTCAAACCATTAGCGCTAACATTGTACCGGTGGGATTACAAAGCAATAAAACTACTTTTAACTAACACATAAGATTGCATCAAGCCGCGAACTAGATTAACATATTTGTATGATCTCTTTTAGAAAACGAATAGAAAACGCAATATAGTAAAAGACATATTTCAGCGCCAAAATAGTAAAATGGAAAAAGGGGAGTGAGTTTACTCACCTTGAACTCGGGCACGAAACAAATAGTAATCAGTTTAAATAGAACCGAGGATCGTCCAAATATTAGAATCACCTAATTAAATGACAATCCTAACTTAGTAAGATATATTGTATAAAAAAAACTAGAATTGAAGCAATAGGAACCTAAGGATATTGGAATTCTAGGGTTTCGAATTGGGATTTGAGGGGTTCCCGTTAAATGATTAAAAATAAGAAGAAAGAAATGATCTTGGCGTCAGATAAATAATGGTAATAGTAATAAAAATATATTTGATAAATGATAGTTTTTAGTTGAAAAATAAATAAGCCTCGTGAACTAATCATGTAAGCGTTTTATAAAATCTATAAGACCTTTACATGTCTCGAAATTTATAAAAATGATTTTATAATTTTAAAGATATATATTTGTAGTTTCTTAATATTAATTAACAATTATATTATGGTTTAGGATAAATATCTTTATGATAAATGTTCCTTTTTATTAAGTACTATCAAACATAACACAAAGTAGTAAAAGAAGAAGAAAAGAAAAAATAAAATACGTTTTTGTTGGGACCGAGTTTCGAACTCGAGACCACATTTTCAATATTGCAGACACAAACCAGACGAGCTAACCATTGTTTTTGTTTCAGTTCTGTTTTGAAATGTTTTTATCTTAAATCTAACATATACCCCCAATTTCCTATGAACCCTAAAAATCAAAATCATCCTATACGAATCAGATAAACAAATTAGTGATAGGGCTAATGATCTATGGTTTCATACGAATGTAATGGATATATATTGTTACCTTGATTGGTGATCGATTGAATACAAAAAAAAAGAAGATAGTCGCGGCCAAGAGGTGATCAAAACGGAGAAACGGAGATGTAACAATTCAATTCAACTTCCAGATTCACGTTTGATAATGAGGTGAATGATTTACTTCGATCAATTTCGGAAAATATGCGCGATTGGATGGAGAATGGGTTTCGGTTAGCATACGGGGTCATTGGAGATTAATTGGGGATCATTATGTGATTAGGAGATGAATTGATGGTAGTTTAACGTTTTGTTTTACCGA